>LR990226.1:0-10000000 GCA_905147385.1 Limenitis camilla | reverse complement strand
TCACACCAAATCAAATCAAAACAATAAATAATTTAATGTTTTATATTTAATACAAAATTTATGCAATAATATTGTGTCCAAGGCGAAAAAGCTCACCGTATTTTTTTTGTTTTAATTTATATATTATTTTAAATGTTTTTAATTATTTTATGTTTTAATTATTTTTTTTTAATATTGTCTTGGCGTCGAAACTATTTCGACTTTTGACGTTTTGACGTTTGACATCGAAACGTCAAATGTCACTTTAAAATCAAAATAAAATAAATTAAATTGATATTTTCATGAAATCAACTATAAATTGTACAATGTGTTAAATAGGTGAAATGCTCGTAAATATATTTAACGAATAACAGTTTAGTACCGTTTGTAGAAAGCGAATGTTCTGTGTGAGTGACATTTTAAGTGGATCTTCACTTCCCTCGTCGACCTAGTGATTTAATAAACATTAAACACCCGCAGGAATTTGAGGATTTGTATTGGTGGTCGCGCCAGAGAAAGCTCAAACGTTGATTTAACGATATCCTTCTTAAAATTCCAGGTAACGGACTGTCGAAACTCTCGAGCTGATTAGACCTAAACGCCCGCTGGAAACACTGCACACGCTCCGCCTGCTCGCTGCTCCTACCCGACGTGGGCTTCGCCGTGATCAGTTATAATCGATAAATAAACAGGTTGCTATTGGTGTGTGTTCATTTAACCGCGTATAGGGCGATGTCTGCCTTGTTATATTATGATTATAGTCAAGTCAAAAACGTTTCATAAAATGCATCCTTATCGCATCTCAAAAATCAATCTCAGTTATAATATATTTATAGTAGTAACGATACAGTGGTGGCGAGGAGGGTCTCAGTCAGTAGTTTACTCTTGAAAGACGAAAAAAAAACCGATATGTACGGGTGTGCAGGTGTACGAAGTTGTCGAGTGACGTCACGCGTCCGTGCGCCGAGAGTTTCGTTAAAAATGTAAAAAAAAATTAGAAAACTTATTTAAAAAAATAAAACAAAACTAGATAATTGTAGAGCATCGTACGGGCTTGCTTTTCACATTTAAATTTTTTCAAATAACTATATAAAAAAATGTAAAAAAGTGAAAAAACATCACGCTCAGGTGTGAAGTAAAATTATTTTTTCCTAATTATTTAATTATACTTATGTTCTACTTCTCTTAAACTACCTGTAACGCTTACTCTACATGTTCTACTTACTCACTTAACTACCTAGCTAGGCAATCTACGCTTATACAACTACACCAGACCGTGCCGAGGGACTTAGCGCTCACGCAAGCTGCTCGGCACGGGCGGGGATCGAACCCGCCCACCGGCGGCGCAGCGGGACAGTCGCGATTCTGCCCGTACTACGCTGCGCCACGGGCCCGTCCTACGATACCCGCAAATACTTCTATATACTTTACCGGTCGCGGCCGGGTCGACCTACCCTCTGACGTCACGCCGGTTCCTTTTTTTTTTTTCCTAATATTTTTAATAATATTTTTATCTGTTTTTTTTTTAGGGTTGGCAACGAAACGTCAAATGTCACACCAAATCAAATCAAAACAATAAATAATTTAATGTTTTATATTTAATACAAAATTTATGCAATAATATTGTGTCCAAGGCGAAAAAGCTCACCGTATTTTTTTTGTTTTAATTTATATATTATTTTAAATGTTTTTAATTATTTTATGTTTTAATTATTTTTTTTTAATATTGTCTTGGCGTCGAAACTATTTCGACTTTTGACGTTTTGACGTTTGACATCGAAACGTCAAATGTCACTTTAAAATCAAAATAAAATAAATTAAATTGATATTTTCATGAAATCAACTATAAATTGTACAATGTGTTAAATAGGTGAAATGCTCGTAAATATATTTAACGAATAACAGTTTAGTACCGTTTGTAGAAAGCGAATGTTCTGTGTGAGTGACATTTTAAGTGGATCTTCACTTCCCTCGTCGACCTAGTGATTTAATAAACATTAAACACCCGCAGGAATTTGAGGATTTGTATTGGTGGTCGCGCCAGAGAAAGCTCAAACGTTGATTTAACGATATCCTTCTTAAAATTCCAGGTAACGGACTGTCGAAACTCTCGAGCTGATTAGACCTAAACGCCCGCTGGAAACACTGCACACGCTCCGCCTGCTCGCTGCTCCTACCCGACGTGGGCTTCGCCGTGATCAGTTATAATCGATAAATAAACAGGTTGCTATTGGTGTGTGTTCATTTAACCGCGTATAGGGCGATGTCTGCCTTGTTATATTATGATTATAGTCAAGTCAAAAACGTTTCATAAAATGCATCCTTATCGCATCTCAAAAATCAATCTCAGTTATAATATATTTATAGTAGTAACGATACAGTGGTGGCGAGGAGGGTCTCAGTCAGTAGTTTACTCTTGAAAGACGAAAAAAAAACCGATATGTACGGGTGTGCAGGTGTACGAAGTTGTCGAGTGACGTCACGCGTCCGTGCGCCGAGAGTTTCGTTAAAAATGTAAAAAAAAATTAGAAAACTTATTTAAAAAAATAAAACAAAACTAGATAATTGTAGAGCATCGTACGGGCTTGCTTTTCACATTTAAATTTTTTCAAATAACTATATAAAAAAATGTAAAAAAGTGAAAAAACATCACGCTCAGGTGTGAAGTAAAATTATTTTTTCCTAATTATTTAATTATACTTATGTTCTACTTCTCTTAAACTACCTGTACGCTTACTCTACATGTTCTACTTACTCACTTAACTACCCAGCTAGGTAATCTACGCTTATACAACTACACCAGACCGTGCCGAGGGACTTAGCGCTCACGCAAGCTGCTCGGCACGGGCGGGGATCGAACCCGCCCACCGGCGGCGCAGCGGGACAGTCGCGATTCTGCCCGTACTACGCTGCGCCACGGGCCCGTCCTACGATACCCGCAAATACTTCTATATACTTTACCGGTCGCGGCCGGGTCGACCTACCCTCTGACGTCACGCCGGTTCCTTTTTTTTTTTTCCTAATATTTTTAATAATATTTTTATCTGTTTTTTTTTTAGGGTTGGCAGCGAAACGTCAAATGTCACACCAAATCAAATCAAAACAATAAATAATTTAATGTTTTATATTTAATACAAAATTTATGCAATAATATTGTGTCCAAGGCGAAAAAGCTCACCGTATTTTTTTTGTTTTAATTTATATATTATTTTAAATGTTTTTAATTATTTTATGTTTTAATTATTTTTTTTTAATATTGTCTTGGCGTCGAAACTATTTCGACTTTTGACGTTTTGACGTTTGACATCGAAACGTCAAATGTCACTTTAAAATCAAAATAAAATAAATTAAATTGATATTTTCATGAAATCAACTATAAATTGTACAATGTGTTAAATAGGTGAAATGCTCGTAAATATATTTAACGAATAACAGTTTAGTACCGTTTGTAGAAAGCGAATGTTCTGTGTGAGTGACATTTTAAGTGGATCTTCACTTCCCTCGTCGACCTAGTGATTTAATAAACATTAAACACCCGCAGGAATTTGAGGATTTGTATTGGTGGTCGCGCCAGAGAAAGCTCAAACGTTGATTTAACGATATCCTTCTTAAAATTCCAGGTAACGGACTGTCGAAACTCTCGAGCTGATTAGACCTAAACGCCCGCTGGAAACACTGCACACGCTCCGCCTGCTCGCTGCTCCTACCCGACGTGGGCTTCGCCGTGATCAGTTATAATCGATAAATAAACAGGTTGCTATTGGTGTGTGTTCATTTAACCGCGTATAGGGCGATGTCTGCCTTGTTATATTATGATTATAGTCAAGTCAAAAACGTTTCATAAAATGCATCCTTATCGCATCTCAAAAATCAATCTCAGGTATAATATATTTATAGTAGTAACGATACAGTGGTGGCGAGGAGGGTCTCAGTCAGTAGTTTACTCTTGAAAGACGAAAAAAAAACCGATATGTATGGGTGTGCAGGTGTACGAAGTTGTCGAGTGACGTCACACGTCCGTGCGCCGAGAGTTTCGTTAAAAATGTAAAAAAAAATTAGAAAACTTATTTAAAAAAATAAAACAAAACTAGATAATTGTAGAGCATCGTACGGGCTTGCTTTTCACATTTAAATTTTTTCAAATAACTATATAAAAAAATGTAAAAAAGTGAAAAAAATTCACGCTCAGGTGTGAAGTAAAATTATTTTTTCCTAATTATTTAATTATACTTATGTTCTACTTCTCTTAAACTACCTGTACGCTTACTCTACATGTTCTACTTACTCACTTAACTACCTAGCTAGGTAATCTACGCTTATACAACTACACCAGACCGTGCCGAGGGACTTAGCGCTCACGCAAGCTGCTCGGCACGGGCGGGGATCGAACCCGCCCACCGGCGGCGCAGCGGGACAGTCGCGATTCTGCCCGTACTACGCTGCGCCACGGGCCCGTCCTACGATACCCGCAAATACTTCTATATACTTTACCGGTCGCGGCCGGGTCGACCTACCCTCTGACGTCACGCCGGTTCCTTTTTTTTTTTTCCTAATATTTTTAATAATATTTTTATCTGTTTTTTTTTTAGGGTTGGCAGCGAAACGTCAAATGTCACACCAAATCAAATCAAAACAATAAATAATTTAATGTTTTATATTTAATACAAAATTTATGCAATAATATTGTGTCCAAGGCGAAAAAGCTCACCGTATTTTTTTTGTTTTAATTTATATATTATTTTAAATGTTTTTAATTATTTTATGTTTTAATTATTTTTTTTTAATATTGTCTTGGCGTCGAAACTATTTCGACTTTTGACGTTTTGACGTTTGACATCGAAACGTCAAATGTCACTTTAAAATCAAAATAAAATAAATTAAATTGATATTTTCATGAAAGCTGTCATCGCGTTTGACGTGATCTAAACACGGTTTTTGAAGCGCTTTGAATTTAAATTCTTTTCTTCATTTCATTTTACTTTAGATTGTTAATAAATAGATTATTTAATGTAATTATCTGTATATATATAGTGTTAGTGAAATTAGGGTAAGTATTTTTTGGTTTAGCTTAATTCTTCAAAAAATTTTTGAATTGTGTCAATTCTGACACAATCAAAATGGAAAAAATCCCCCCGGATCCTCCTGATCCTGGGGACTTTTTTTACACTCCTGATTCTGTAATACAATTGCCAAATGTAAATATACATAATAGAAAGCGACATGTTGAAAATAATAATAATATAGATTTAAATAAAAAAGTTATAGTTGACCCATCTCTAGCCAGTCCATCCATTCAGACAGTTTTTGTTAATGCATTATTCCAAGATTTAGTTAATTTATATGATAATAATGACAAAGGACCATTTATAGTTCATGTAGTGCGGGTGGAAACGGACCCAGTGGCAGGCTTAACCATCCGTGCTATTAAATTTGGTGAATTCTTATTTAGAAACAAATTTGAAAATATTCTTAAAGATGGGGTTAAAACTATTGGGAGAAACCGGTTAAGCGTTGAATTTTCATCTGCCACAGCAGCTAACAATTTTATAAAAAATCCAATTCTAAGCAAAAATAATTATAAAGCTTTTATCCCAATCTATAGTGTATCGCGAATGGGCTTGATACGAGATATTCCAGTTGAATATTCTATGCAAAATGTTGCTGAGAATCTAGAAGTTCCATCTGGTTGTGGTCCCATTTTAAAGGTTCGTAGACTCAATAGAAAACAATTCATTGATGGTTCTCCAAAATGGATTCCTACACAATCCGTTGTGGTTACTTTTAAAGGCCAAGTTCTCCCAAAAAAGTTATTTTTTTATTATTCTGCCCTTAATGTGGAAATATATAATCTTCCAACTATTCAGTGCTTAAATTGCTGCAGATTTGGGCATACCAAAAACTTATGTAGGTCAAAGCCAAGGTGCTTCAGATGCTGCCAACCGCACTTAGGAGAAAGCTGTAAAGTTTCTAAAGAATCGGCCACTTGCTTACATTGTTCTGGCAATCACTTTGCCAATGACAAAGATTGTCCCGAACATTCTAGGCAGAGGGCAATCAAAGTTGTGATGTCACAAGAGAATCTTTCCTATGCAGAAGCCTCTTCTCGTTTTCCTCCAGTAAAACGCTCATATGCTGAAGTTGCAAAAGAATTATTTACAGTTCCAAACGCTGCTCTAAATTCTCAATCATCTGAAAATATATCTCATTCCTCTTCCTCAATTAGTACTTTATCCCACAAAAAAACAAGTATAAAGAGTCCCCGACAGCATTTCCATCAGGCAAAAGGATATGATGTGCACGCACACAACAACATTACAGCATCATGTTCTTCTTCTTTGAGTAATGGGTGTGCCTTAAATTCGAAATCTCGTCCATCTGCTCTTGAACATGTCATCGATGCTCTTATAAAAATTTTAGATGTCCATTTTTCGAAACCTGAAAATCATTCACCGAACAACGTTGCACAAATTTCTTCTGCACTTTCATCACATCTGTCATCTAAAATTAATAATGGATCTAGTCAAAATCTTACAATGCAATTGTAAAAGTCTCCCACTTCGCTCATCTGATGTCATACATCTTATTAATAAATATGAACCTATCATTCTTGCCATCTCTGAGACTTGGCTGAAGTCAGGTAGGAGGTTTCGAATACCTGGATTCTCCTGTCTGAGGGATGACAGGGATGATGGATATGCGGGTAGTGCAATTTTAGTAAACAGATCATATGCTTTTTCTCAACTATCATTATCATCACATTCTCCAGAAATAAATATAGTTGCCATCCGATTTTTTGATATATCAGTTGCATCAGTTTATATTCCTCATCCCCATTCTTCCCTAATTTTAGAACTTCAAACTGTACTATCAAGTTTGCCTCCTCCGGTTATTGTGTTGGGTGATTTTAATGCTCACCACACTGCTTGGGGATGTCACTCCTGTGATAGTTTTGGAACTTTTTGAAGAAATGGACATCTGCTTCGTTAATGATGGCTCACCAACTCGTAGAGTGTATCCTTCCCAAAACCCACAGACTGCAGTAGACTTATCCCTCTGCTCATCTTATCTTGTTCCCTCCTTAACTTGGAAGATCCTTTCTTCGACATATGGGAGTGACCATTTTCCTATTCTAATTAACTTTTATAAGAAGGCTCTTCCATATCCTATCTTAAACCCCCTTTTACCATATTATTTAAGTAAAGCTAAATGGCCTGAATTTCGGTCTTTTATTGATTCTCATATTGTTGACTTTCCGATTTTAAATTTTGACAATGCCTTGAGTGCCTATGAGCAGTTTAAAAGCATCGTCCTTTTAGCTGCAGACACATACATTCCTGTAAAAAAAACAAAATCAAGAATGTTATCTTCTCCGCCTTGGTGGGATGCTGAGTGCTCAGCTGCAGTTAAAAAACGAAAAGAGGCAGAGCTAACATATCGTTATTGCATGTCACTACAAAATTTTATCTTTTTTAAAAATGTTTTTGCTGCAACTAAAAGATTGTTAAAGAAGAAAAAGAAATTAGGCTGGATTAAGTTCTGTGAAATGCTCTGCCCAGGCACACCATCATCCTTAGTTTGGAAGTATATTAAAAAATTTAGATCTTCATACAATGACCTTTCTCACAATATATCGGCAAACAACTCGCTATGGCTCCTTGATTTTGCTAGGCATCTGGCTCCTTCTTTTGTTCCTCCTTTTGACTGTTTTATAACTTTAACCATTCCCACTCACCCAGTGGAAATGGATCTCCCATTCTCGTTTGATGAATTGAACTGTGCATTAAATGGACTTACTGACTCTTCCCCTGGGGAAGATGGCATTCCATATTCCTTCTTAATTAAAGCTAGTGATACAGCTAAACATCTCTTTCTTTCATTAGCAAATATTTTTTTTCAATCAGGTTGTGTCCCCCCTTCATGGAAATCCCAAATTATAATCCCCATTTTGAAACCGGGCAAAAACCCGGATGATCATATGTCATACCGCCCAATAGCGTTATCATCAACCTTAAGTAAAGTCATGGAACATCTTATAAAAAATAGATTAGATTGGATTTTGGAAAGCAGAAAAATTATTGCAAAGACACAATTTGGGTTTCGTAAAGGTATTGGTACTATGGACAGCTTAAGTATCTTTACATCTGATATACGTCTATCATTAGCAAGAGGTGAATATCATGTGGGGGTGTTTCTAGATATATCCTCAGCGTACGACAATGTTGTCTTACCTGTTTTACGAACTAAAATGATGTACTTAAATTTACCCACTAAAATTATTCAATTCATTTCTAACCTTTTCATTGGCAGATCTATTAGCGTGAGACACAATGGTACTATACTCCCTCCAAGAACGATATGGAAGGGTCTTCCCCAGGGCTCAGTGCTTAGTCCTATTTTGTACAGTCTTTATACCTATGACTTGGAAAAATCTGTTGATAGTTTCTGCAACATTCTCCAGTATGCCGATGACATAGTTTTGTATGCAAGTTCGAAAAATGTATCTGAAATTGTGTCTAAATTAAATTCTGCTCTATATTATCTTGGAGAATGGCTATCAAATCATGGTTTAGCCTTGTCAGTTCCTAAGAGTAATGTGGTTATTTTCACGCGAAAAAGAAATATTCCTCAATTTAACATTGTATATAATAATCATGCTCTCCCCATTACAAATTCAGTTAAATTTCTTGGCCTTTACCTAGACTCAAAATTAAATGGTGTAGCTCATACAGATTATATTATAAAGAAATGTGAAAAAAATATTCAAATTTAATCTTTATCAGGTGTTTGGTGGGGATCTCATCAATACACACAAAAACTTTTATATAATGCAGTTATCCGTAGTCATTTAGATTACGGTACATTCCTCTTGGACTCTGGTAATAAACATGCATTAGGGAAATTAAATATATTACAGTATAAATGCCTCCGAATCATATTAGGAGCTATGAAATCCACCCCTACCAATGCATTACAGGTAGAATGTGTCGATCCCCCTCTTCACCTACGTAGACAATATTTGGCAGATAGATTCATATCCAAAATTTTACAGTGTTCATCCCATCAACTTCTATCGTCCCTTACCCGTTTGGCTCAAACCATCAAACCAAATCAAAAAAGTCCCTGTATTTTGAAAAGTTTTCAAAAACTTGCACAATATCCAGCGCCAATTCATAAATGTCATCTCAATCCTCTCTATTCTGTCCCTTATTATTCTCTAACATTTAGTCCCTCAATTATAACTAATCTGGCCATAATTAAAAATCAACCTGGTGCAAATAACCTTTTTTTAGAAACTTTGTGTAAAAAATGGTCAGACTATATTTCAATTTTCACAGATGCATCTAAATTATCTGATTATGCTTGTCTTGGAGTTGCTTGTTGGATTCCAAAGTTCAAAATTATACTGAATTTTAAATGCCCTCCTCAATCCTCTGTTTTTTCAGGGGAGTCCTTAGCGATTCTGGAAGCTATATTGTTTGCTGAATCACATAAAATGAGAAAGGTTGTTATTTTTACAGATTGTTTAAGTTCATTACAGGCTGTGCTGCAAAATCCATTTAGATGTAGAACAGGATTTCCTATTATTCTCAAAATTAGAGCAGCATTACATTTGTGTTATCAACAGGGCCTTCACATCTCTTTAGCTTGGATTCCAGGTCATTCTGGGATTCAAGATAATGAAATTGCCGATATGCATGCCAAATCTGCAGCACAAATTGGATGTCTAAATCATTTTTACAATTTTGCTCATGATTTAAGATCCCTTTCTAAAAAAAATCTATACAAGTCATGGAATCGTTTCTGGAACGAGTCTAAATTCATTAAAGGTACATATTATGGTAATATCCAGCCTGATATTCCAGCCAAACCTTGGTTCTTCCGGTTTCGCAGTGCAGATAGAACAACCACTTCAGTTATATGTAGACTTAGACTTGGTCATTCTTGTACTCCCTTGCATCTATTCAAATTGAGAATTAAAGACAATTCCCTGTGTGAATGTGGTTTAGATGAAGGTTCTCCTGATCATATTGTGTTTAGCTGCCCTAAATTAAGTTATTCTTTGTACAACATGATTCCCTCTGACCTTCAAAGGCCGGTTAATATCAAATGCCTATTAATGCTAGTTTTCACCCCATTTGTTAGGAATCTAGTAAAATTTATTATAGATAATAAAATTAAAGTTTGAGTAATTGTTTATTATACCTATTTGCATAAATACAACATTTCTCTCACCTATTGTAAATCTTGTGTATAACTGCTTTATTTCACTTTATTGTTTTAGGTTGTTCCTGTATCGTAGCATCCATCAACATTTTATCATAATCACTTATAACTACATTAACTTTTTGGCACGATTTACCGCGCAGTCTCCTCCGTGTTTGTTTCATTATACGTGACACTGGCAGAATGCTTTGTGCATAAGCACATTCAAAGCCATATAAATATAAAAAAAAAAAAAAAAAATTTTCATGAAATCAACTATAAATTGTACAATGTGTTAAATAGGTGAAATGCTCGTAAATATATTTAACGAATAACAGTTTAGTACCCTTTGTAGAAAGCGAATGTTCTGTGTGAGTGACATTTTAAGTGGATCTTCACTTCCCTCGTCGACCTAGTGATTTAATAAACATTAAACACCCGCAGGAATTTGAGGATTTGTATTGGTGGTCGCACCAGAGAAAGCTCAAACGTTGATTTAACGATATCCTTCTTAAAATTCCAGGTAACGGACTGTCGAAACTCTCGAGCTGATTAGACCTAAACGCCCGCTGGAAACACTGCACACGCTCCGCCTGCTCGCTGCTCCTACCCGACGTGGGCTTCGCCGTGATCAGTTATAATCGATAAATAAACAGGTTGCTATTGGTGTGTGTTCATTTAACCGCGTATAGGGCGATGTCTGCCTTGTTATATTATGATTATAGTCAAGTCAAAAACGTTTCATAAAATGCATCCTTATCGCATCTCAAAAATTAATCTCAGGTATAATATATTTATAGTAGTAACGATACAGTGGTGGCGAGGAGGGTCTCAGTCAGTAGTTTACTCTTGAAAGACGAAAAAAAAACCGATATGTATGGGTGTGCAGGTGTACGAAGTTGTCGAGTGACGTCACGCGTCCGTGCGCCGAGAGTTTCGTTAAAAATGTAAAAAAAAATTAGAAAACTTATTTAAAAAAATAAAACAAAACTAGATAATTGTAGAGCATCGTACGGGCTTGCTTTTCACATTTAAATTTTTTCAAATAACTATATAAAAAAATGTAAAAAAGTGAAAAAACATCACGCTCAGGTGTGAAGTAAAATTATTTTTTCCTAATTATTTAATTATACTTATGTTCTACTTCTCTTAAACTACTTGTACGCTTACTCTACATGTTCTACTTACTCACTTAACTACCTAGCTAGGTAATCGACGCTTATACAACTACACCAGACCGTGCCGAGGGACTTAGCGCTCACGCAAGCTGCTCGACACGGGCGGGGATCGAACCCGCTAACCCATATTTATCTTATATCTCGTATCTCGGTTTGCATGTCAGGCTTTGCAGAGTGGAATATCGGAAGCGAAGAAAGCATCCTGGGTTGAGTGGCTCGAGTCCTTAGATAGAGTGGGGCAGACCCGTGGGGCAGACCGTATAAACTTATCAGAGCAAAGCTTTGTCCTCAATCGCCGCCCATTACAACAAGTCTTCAGCCATGCTTTATGGAAGAAGTACTGGGGGTTCTGTTCCCGCACAGAGAAGGGTGGGTACCGCCATTGATGGCTTATAGAAGTGGATTCGAGGTATGTGATGAGGAAGAGATTCTGCCAGTATCCGAGGACGTAAGAGTTACGGGTCGCAGTTTCAAAGCTTCGGGGTAAAAAGACTGCTCCTGGTCTCGACGGGGTTCCTGGTCGAGCATTGTGTGTGGCGCTCAGTGCCATGGACACGTGGACGAGAAGGATTTTTAGTCTATGCCTCACCCATAGACATTTTCCTAGGAGATGGAAGACTGGTAAGTTGGTCTTACTCAAGAAGGAGGGTCGAGACGAGACCTTGCCATGTGCATACCGACCAATCGTGCTTCTAGATGAATTCAGCAAGTTGTTCGAGCGTATTCTGGCCGTGCGACTCGTTCAGTCATGCGAACTGAGTTACATGACGATACGATATACGATAGAAGCCATAGCATCTCGCTGGATATCTCTAACGCTTTCAACACTCTTCCCTGGGAAATAATCAAGGCGGCTCTGGTGTTTCATGGGGTGCCGTCATACCTGCTGGAGGAAATACATAGTTATTTTGAGGGACGCACCATCACGTACCCCACGAAAGAAGGACAATGGGTAGTTAGAGGAATGTCGTGCGATGTTCCACAGGGGTCTGTCCTTGGGCCAGTTCTGTGGAACATTGGCTATGATTGGGTCTTGCGGGGCTCTAATCTTCCCGGCGTCTGCGTAACCTGCTACGCGGATGACACCCTCGTCGCAGCCCGTGGTTTTAACTATAGAGAGGCGGCAATTCTTGCGACTGCTGGCGTAGCACAGGTGATGGGCAGGATTCAAGCGCTTGGGGTAGAAGTGGCTCTGAGCAAATTGGAGGCAATGTCCTTCCACAGACTACGTGGCGGACCTCCAGAAGGGGCGAGATTGGTTGTCGGCGGCACGTCCATCGTCGTCGGTTCATGCCTGAGATACCTGGGTCTAATTCTCGACAGCCGATGGACCTTCGCGGAGCATTTCCGCCAGTTAGAGCCTAAACTGATGGTTACTGCAGGGAGCTTAGGGCGACTACTCCCAAACATATGTGGCCCCAGCGCCGCATCTAGGTGACTCTACACTGGGGTCGTACGCTCAATGGTCATATACGGTGCACCCATATGGTCGGATTCTCTTAGCCAACGTACAGCGGTTCTGCTGCGACGTCCGCAGCGGACTATGCGCTATGCGCCGAGAGTGACTCAGGCGAACCGTACGCTTTCCTGCAAAGGAGCCTGTGTGCTTGCGGGGACGCCGTCTTGGGACCTGGAGGCAGAGGCACTAGCAGCTTTTTACAACTGCAGGATGAAGGTGATCCACCGTTGCAGATGGTCAGTCTCTGGAGAAAAGAGGAGCACCTGGTAGTACTAAACAAGTGGGAGGGAAAACTGGAGAACCCGGGGGCCAGTCAGGAATTGGTGACTGCAATTCGGCCTGTCATACGGGAATGGATTAGTCGCGATTCGGAGCCTTAACTTACCGCCTGACACAGCTCTTGACGGGTCATGGGTGTTTTGGTCGATACTTGTACCGGGTGTTTTGGTCGATACTTGTGGGAAGGGAACCGTCCCCCATATGCCATCACTGTGGGGATGGTGCAGAGGACTCAGTGGATTACACGCGCCGAGTCTGCTCTGCGTGGGAGGAGTACCACGCTGCTCTGGTAGCGGTTACTGGAGAAGACCTGTCATTGCCGGCCGTAGTGAGGGCTATGGTCGGTAGCGAGCAGGCATGAGAGCCCGTGGGACTGATCCGGAGGTTCCGCTCATACGCCAAAGGCGATTTGGTTCGGCAATGCCTCCATAGAGTTGTGTGTAACAGACGGGGGTTTCTGTTGCCCATAGGAAGGGCCAGTGCAGTTGTGCGCCCCTAGGTGTTTCAGGAGCGGCACTTTGCGGAGGATTCAGGGGGATACCCATCTTGTCATCCAGAGTAGTGTCCAGGTGAGGACAAACGTCGGTAGGTGTAGGAACACCCCGGATGGTTTAGCGGGTCGGGCTGCCTCCCGTAGGTAGTTTCTTGCTGCCTCCCTCAGAGACAGTTGCACCAGCCCCGCATAACCTTTCCAAGTCCCCGCTTGGGAAGGTATCTGTAAGCAGATTCCTCAGGGTCAACGAAAAAAAAAAAACAAAAAAAAATAGATTTACGTTGGCCTAACCTTAAGTCACTTTTCATTGGCAACTCGTATCATAATACTCGTGATGAGCGGGGTGTAGAACTGCTAGGTAAAGTACTTGATGCGTTGACAACGGCTGGTTCTTAATATTATGACAGGAACCCAAGCAGTACCTTGGACTTGTGACCAAGGTGTAGGCTTAAGGAGATCCTTTATGTAATTACAACACTCACCTCCACAGCCAGGCTCTATATTTAAATCTAAGGTTAAATTCACATAAACCTTACCTAACACAAGGCAAGCCTAAGGTTGTGTTAACACACCTAAATGCAATGTAAGGACACAATAAATAAAACGCAAAAACTCACATGAACCTAACCTAACACATGGCTAGCCTAAGTTTGTGTTAACACACCTAAATACAATGTAAGGACACAATAAATAAGACGTAAATGAACTCACATGAACCTTTGTCGGAGAGGTCCAATATCCGTAACAACATCCAGGTGATGTTGTCCTTCCATCTTGTCGTGAGGCTAAACTGTACAGCGTCAGTCTGGGAATATAAAGGGACACGTCAATGCCTCTCCACTGTTGGGGAAAACTAAATTAACATATAGGAAATATGGCGCTGGCGTCCCGATTAATCGATTACCGTTTACTTGCTTGAAACTATAAAAAATTGTTGAATATTAAAATGACGCGACGGAAGTGATAATTAATTTTCTTTATTATTGTCCTACTCTAACTATATCCCAACACGGCCTTTATTATTATCTTAACCTAGTTATTACCTACGACTTATATATTTTATGTGATATAAATGTATAGTTACACAACTATAAATAAATAAATAATTTTTATTGTTTTAGGTTGCTTCTTTAAATAATCATCGGTATCTTTCATTCAAGTCATTATTAAATCAATTATCCCCATTAATTTTTCGACTAATACACCGCGCAGTCTCTTACGTATATTTTTCATCATACGTGACAATGGCAGAACCTTGGGCAAAACGCTTTGTGAATAAGCACATTCAGCCATATATTAAAAAAAGGATTAAAAAAATTCAAACATCACACATATTGACACATATCACATTTTACTTTTGTTTAGTGTTTGCAAGTTGCGACTGGAACAAATGCATGTATCATCTTTGGCGTAAACTTTGTGCTAGCGATCATGGTGATATGGGTGTTAGTCATTGTTGAAGCATGGATATATTAGACAGTAGATTGTTTACTATTTAAGTAAATTTTTGCTTTGTTGTGATCTCAACTCAACAAGTTTTTAGATAGGGTAAAAGAAATATACCGATATTAGGGAAATCCGGAAAATAACCACTGGATTATGGTAAATATACGGGATAATACTTTTTATTTTAAATTCTTGAACGTTTAATTAATTAGTAATTATATTAAACATTTTAATTAACTTTACAGAATAAATATTTAGAGGCTGATTAATAAAATGGATGACGAATTTTTGGATATATCAAACAGTCTCCGGCAACAACTTGCATATGGTATTGGACATATATTAAATGATGTTTGTGCAAGTCTTTGGTTTACATATTTCTTGGTATTTTTCCATTTTGTGTTGGAATTCTCTCCATCGCAGGCTGGTTATTTAATGTTAATAGGACAAATTGTAGATGCATTATTTACTCCATTTATTGGATATCACTCGGATCATACAAATAATTTATTGACTTCAAGATATGGCAAGAGAAAACTATGGCATTTATTTGGTTAGTGGAATTCAACTTTCTTCCTAACACTAGATTGTAATCACTAGATTACAATGTTTAATAACTATACTGATTTAATTTAGTTTAACAACTAAACCTTTCAAGCATACTGTGAGTTAATGCTGAATTAATGCTAAATAATGCTAAATTTCATGAATATAAGGGAAAGGTAGGGGACCTTTCCCTTATATTCATGAAACTGTGTAATAATTGGTTAATTCTGCCTAATATTTTGCTGTTACATTATTTCTAAAAACTATAATTATTGCCGGTATATGCTAAAGTTTCAGCAACATTAATTTATTCATACTATTTTTAGGAACAGCATGTGTGCTGACATCTTTTCCATTTATATTTATGAAGTGTATTGGATGTTCAGTATCTCACAAATGGGCACAAATGTATTATTTTGCTGCATTTATTACAATATTTCAAATAGGATGGGCTGCTGTACAAATATCTCATCTAAGTCTTATCCCTGAGTTGTCAGATGATCCACATGTCCGAACACACTTAACAGCCATTAGGTAAGGTAAATATAATTTTTGTATATCTATATATATATAAAAGGAGAAGCTGACTGACTTAATGACTGAAATATTAACGCAGGTCCTAAACTATAAACTATAATGGTTAGAAACTTGCAATTTCGCACAGAGGTTCGTTTTTTAACATAGGGGAGCTCCAATAAAGGATATTTGAAAATTCACCCCCCTAAGGGGGTAAAACGGGGGTGCAAAGTTAGTATGACTAACTTATAGAATTATCAAATATGTCTACAGATGATCTACTGTAGGATAATATATCTACCTTAATATTGCAAATGAAGTTGCGGGTAAAAGTTAGTTTAATGTATTTGGGATGAAAAGTAATATTTTTTAAAGAACATTTATAAATTTCAGATATGGTTTCACTGTGTTCTCGAATATATTTGTCTATATTATCACATGGATTATATTACATTTAACTGGTGAATGTGATAAGGAAGTATGTATTGTTAAAAATCTAGTATAATTTTAATTACATGTAATATTTTAATTTTTTATTATTATTTTTTTCTGAAATGTCTATTGTTTTAGCAAGTAGGTCCAGGAGATGTGTGGAAATTTAGAGAAATCATGTTTATTGTACTGGTGGTGGGAAGCTTAGCAACAGCTGTGTTCCATTTAACAGTTACTGAAAAACCACCAAGGAGTTCATTATCAAATGAAGATAACACAAGTACTCTTCACTGTGATATGTTTAGCAAATTTTTATTATATCATGTAGGTTGTTTTCATTTTAATATTCAAGGAAACAAAGATGACAACAATAAAAAATTATATTATGTGATTCATAATTAGTAATTTCGAAAAATACTCCATTATATGGTTCAAATAAGAGTGGCAAAACTAATTGGACTGTTTTTGTTTTAATATGTTTATAATATTTGAATTATATTTTTTAAAATAAAAAAATTACCAAGTTTCCTGATAATACTTTTAATTTGGTAAAATCCTAACATTCTTTTTGTATGAACTAGAGTAACAATCGCCACAGAGATAAATGAATAGATGGGTGTGTAAGTGATTTGGGTTGGTGGATGATTAAGAAAGAGGATGGGGTGAATAAGGAAATGAATTAATGAAAACAAATAAGAAACTTTTAAATTTTTCTTCATCTTTTTTGTAGAGCTGAGCAAAGATAGGGCAGGTCATCTACCCAATAGTACTTAATATTTATGCTTATTTATGGAGTATTTTAGGATGAAAAACATTCACATGTTTTCTTACTTTACTGGAAGGGGGTGTATATAGGTTGATAGTCTAATTATATAATACATAAATATCATTGTGTTCTTTTTAGGTTGCAGGTATTTACATGACTACAAGATTAGTTGTCAATGTGGCACAAGTTGTTATTCCTCTGTATCTCCACCGTACTCTTGGGTTAGCAGCTAGAGCCCTTGCTGTAGTTCCTCTTGCCATGTACCTGGGGAGTTTAGCAGCTGCTGGTGTACAAAGATTGGCTCCAAGATCCTTAACAAGAAAACTTAGTTATTTAATGGGCTCTGCTTGTGCATTAAGCGGTTTCTTGTGGGTTTATTTTGATGAAGACAATAATTTCAAGGGCAATTTTATTTATGTAGTAGCTGTTTTAATAGGTTAGTATACCGATTATGAAACTATAACAATTTTCCAATGAAAAATCTAAATATTAATTTGGTATGAAATCCCTAATAATATTTTTGACACATAATTTGGCTGATTCTAAAAGTATTGTTAATGTTTAGTTAATATACTGCTGGAAAATATTTAAAAAAATTATTATTTTTAAGAAAGTTGTAAAATTCAAACATGTCGTTGTTGCCCAAACTTTTGTTTATTGTTCCAGGTTTTGGAGGTGCACAAATGCTGGTAACAAGTCTATCCTTAACCGCAGATCTAGTCGGAACCAGCACTCAAGCATCGGCCTTTGTATATGGGCTTATGAGTTTTACTGATAAACTATCTTGTGGGGTAGTTATCGCTATTATACAGAAGTAGTAAGTAAAATTTATAAACCCTTTTTCTCTTATCGTAATATGTACCCTCAAAATACTAATTTTTAAAATCAATTTTTAGTGCAGATAGAGCCAGTGATACTTATTACCGTGATGCACTGTCATGGGTTTGCGGTTCAGCAACCATACTTGGTCTTGTTTTTACTTTGACCTTACCAAGACAAAGACATAATGCACTGTTTTTAAATGGTATGTGTACTTAAACCTTAATTATGCATTTAAAAACATGTAATTTCTTAGATGTTTAGGATAAGTTATCCATAATTCATTGTTAATGAACATCTTTTAACGAAGTTAATTTTTTTTATTTCAGATCATCAACCTATAAATGCAGAAGATGATGAAATTGAAACACCTCGCATAACTTCTTGAATTTATAAAATTCAAACCAATGTTGACATTCCTGAGATTGAATTATAAAAGATTTTTTTGATCTTTGCTATATTTATATTAGTTTAATATAAACAAATTGTATTATCCGTTTTATATTAAAGAAAATGTATTTTTATTAATAAGTTCTTAAATGTTTCAAAGAAACGCGCTTTAATAAAGTATCGAAATTTTTAGTTTTTATTTATTTCTGATTATGTTATGCCAACATCTATTGATTACGATACTTTTGTTTACTAAGTCACATTAACCTTTAAATGTTACTATTTGCATGTTATATATAAACGTGACATGAAGGTCACCTTATATTGACCTCGGAAATTCCAGATATCGATTTTGACCGCTATCAGTCTAACAAAAAATGAAAATGGCGACAACTTTTGTCAATTAGAACACTGTTCAAAAAGGAGAAAAAATTAATTGTAATTAAAATAAAGTAGTTATGTTGCAATGTGATAAAAATTTATCTTATTGAGTCACACAATTTGTTTGTCCCTGTGATGATAATTTAATTTAAATTGTGTCAATTTATACTTAAACAAAGAAAAATCTGATATTTTTTATGGTTTTGGTTGTAATTGAGTAAATAAATATATGTCGGATACTTAAAAAAAGAAAGGATATACAATTATTCAATAAGTATCGTATATGCACTATGGATGGCCTATAATATATGCTACGGGCTTAATACGTTCAGGATATAACTAAAAATTACGATCTCTTAGTATTCAGACAGGATCCCAAGCAGTGCCTTGGACTTGTGACCAAGGTGTAGGCTTAAGGACGTCCTTTAAGCGATTAGAAAACTCGCCTCCACTGCTTAGTTTCACCGTCTAAACCTAAGATTAGACTAACATTAAATTAACTCACACCTGCGACATATATTTATTCCACAGACAGACAAAAGTCACATGAAAGATAATTTATTTTAATTTTATACCATCATTTTATTGTTAAGTGGAAATCATAAAGTAATTAAATAATTATGTGCAACCACACAAAAGTACATCCAAAGTTTAAGAAACACTAAAACACTCAAAACCATGTAAATCGTTGATACTTTTTTTACTATACATGCAGATTTTAGAAAAAAACAGTAGGTATTAATTATTGCTCTTATAAGTAAATGTTCGAGGTAATAATCTAAATATAACAAATTAATTTCCATTTGAGTATTAATTAATAATGTAATCATAGTACAAATATCATTATACTGTGAAAAGTAGGCGTTCATAATATTTTGTGTTTATTTATATGCTGAATATTTGATATTACAATTTAGTTAGTATTCTTGAGTATTGAAGGTAATTTTACAAAGCTATGATTCTTCGTAGGTAATAATTTTTTTTGTAATTTAGTTGTTAAGTGTACAAACCAACTATAAGACATTACTATAATAGTATAAAATGCATTAATATTACTCTAAGCTTTCTTCTAGAGATAAAGATAAGAAACCTATTTATTATTCAATCATTTTTTACTGAAATTAAATTTAAAAAAGTTATATATAGGATTACTTTTTTATCCATCTTTCAATCCCTTTCTTAAGGAAGCCGCCGAAATATTAAATTGAAAGTAATATTAAACACGTCTACAAGCCCTTGGAGCTGTAAAAAAATTAAACATTTTAGTCACAAATCAAAAGATACAGCCATTTCGGTCACTCTTACTACTTCATGAAATTGAATTCGGTATGGTCAGCCTCGGATCTACGATTTTTCGAACTGAGGCAGTTACTTCGTAGTGGCGTCCTTCTACAAATATAAAGTCAATTAGTCAGTACCTGTTCCTGAGGAGAAAACAAAAAAATCACAGAGATTGCTTGCGTGCAGAAATAGCTCACATATTTTTTTTAATACGAACCATAACGAATTAAACTACTAAAGATAAGGCTGTACTGTGTAACACTGTTGCCTTTTCCATTATGAAAAAAAAGTATCAACTGTCACGTCGAACTATCATCAGCTGGCCTTTTCAACTGTCAATTTGGCTTACGAGAGAATGTTTCGTTTCAAACTTATTTTGAAACGCAATTTTAATATCATTTTGTGTTTTTAGTCCTTGTTTTCTTGTCCATGGCGAAATGTAACACATGATATGACAATCCGTTTCATCTAAAAACATATATAATAATAATATACGTGAATATGGTAAGTAATATATCATCGCTTAGTTACTAGTTTATTGTAATGAATCATGAAGTTATCACTTATTAATGCAGAGTTATCAAGACGAGTACGTGGGTTCGTTTCCTAAAGATTTCAGTTATGGTCCATTTGAACAAAACGGAGAAAGTGATAATGCCTCGCTACAGGAAGATCATAAGCCTCGAATTCTTCTTATGGGCCTCCGAAGGTGAAATATTTAATTAATAACTAATGATCTAGCAACATACATCACACAGACTTTTATATATTGTCAAATATTTTTAGGTCTGGGAAGTCGTCAATTCAAAAAGTCGTATTTCACAAAATGTCACCAAATGAAACACTGTTTTTGGAATCTACAAATAAAATAGTGAAAGATGATATAAACAACAGTAGTTTTGTACAATTTCAAATATGGGACTTTCCTGGACAAATAGATTTCTTTGATCCAACATTTGATTCTGATACAATTTTTGGTGGATGCGGTGCTTTAGTTTTTGTAATTGATGCACAGGTACATTATATCAATTATAATTAATTTTTATGTTTTATTTGTATTTAATAAGTAATATGAAATTTGCAGGATGATTACCAGGATGCACTTGAGAAACTGCGACTAACAGTCACTAAAGCATATAGAGTCAACAGTCATATTAAATTTGAAGTGTTTATTCACAAAGTAAGTACTAATTAAATTTTTTTTATATTGTCAGTAGAAAAGAAAAAGACTCAGTAGTCTTTTTTATTCATATTGTTTAAAAAGTACTTACCTGGAAAATATTAACAGCCTTCCTCTAAAAAATACTAAAAAGCTACCTGGACTTTGTAGCGGAATGCTGTGTATGTATGCCAATGAAGTTCTCCGAATCGGCTAGACGGATTAATATTATGTTGTTAAAATTTTCTGTCCATGTTTGAGGTCAGATTCTTGTTAGTATAATTTATGTAACTGTATAATTCTTCTTAATTTTAGGTTGATGGCCTCAATGATGACTATAAAATGGAATCACAAAGAGATATCCATCACAGAGCTACTGAAGACTTGGCAGAAGACGGCTTAGACCATGTGCATCTCTCTTTTCACTTAACATCCATTTATGACCATTCTATTTTTGAAGCTTTCAGTAAAGTTGTACAAAAACTAATACCACAATTACCTACTTTAGAAAATCTTCTGAATATACTCATATCAGTAAGTTATCTTAAACCCAAAATATAATGTCTTTTAATGAAACTTTTTATACAAGAGATAGGTCAGTTTGTTTGTCAGAAACTACCAAAACATTGAAAGCTATCACAAGAAATCTGTTAATAAAAATCAGCAGAAACTCAACAGTTGCTCTCTTCAAAGAAGTCATTGCTTGATCTAATATTCCCATGAAATAATTACATATGAATTACTTGCAGATTAGCATTGGTTTTAACTTTTATGTTATTTAATAATGTTTTCTTTTCAGAATTCTGGGATTGAAAAAGCATTCCTTTTTGATGTAGTTTCTAAGATCTATATAGCAACGGACAGTTCTCCAGTAGACATGCAAAGTTATGAACTATGCTGTGATATGATTGATGTTGTTATTGATATATCTTGTATATATGGGTATGTACTCATAAAATTAAATCACAGTAAATAATAAAAATGTGTAATATTTTAACAATAATTGTTTTTAATTTTCCAGGATGGTTGATGAAACTGATTTGAATACATTTAATAGCCAGAGTTCTAGTCTTATAAAACTTAACAATGGCACAGTCTTGTATTTGAGAGAAGTAAACAAATTCCTTGCTCTTGTATGTATTCTCCGTGAAGAAAACTTTCAGAAACAAGGTATTAATTGTTATATCAAAACTGGCAAATATTGTTTTGCTATATAAATGACTACTGGTGGGCCACTGTTATAAAAATTGGTCAAGCCATTCGTATGAGTTTAATAATGAACATAAGATTTTTATATATAAGACTAGTCATCCCGCGCGACTTCGTCCGCTTGATGCTATATAGCCTTCCTTGATAAATGGGCTATCTAACACCGAAAGAATGTTTAAAATCCGACCAGTAGTTTCTGAGATTAGCGCTTTCAAGCAAACAACCAAACAAACTCTTCAGTTTTATATATTAGTATGGTATAGATTGTTTATTAATAATTTTCGAGTCTGTATTGGCTTAATTTTAATCACCTGACCTCTCCTGGGTGGAAATATGAATCTCTCGTAGATTGTTGAAAAAATTTTAAATCCGAAAGGTAAACCTATTTATAATTGACTAATCGACCCACGCGGCTTCGTTCGCATGATGCTCGGCTCCTATTGGTCTGAGAGTGATGATATATAGTCTATAGCTTTCCTCGATAAATGGAAATCTAAAACTGAAAGAATTTTTCAAATCAAGCCAGTAGTCTTCAACTTTATATATTAATATAGATAAAATACTGCAGTATTTTAAAACACCAACCAATAAGGCTAGCCTCATATCTAACACCGATCTAGTATGTTAAATAACATTTCAATATTAAATATTGACTCCTTATCTAAGGAATTCCCTTATTAAATAAAACTACACTATTCCATTTGATTGATATAGAACAATTTATATTTATTTATTCATATTCTCTATTTTATCCTAAGAATAAAGTCTTATACTGCATTTTTATGCATCAAAGCTACAAGACAAGTATTGTATAATAAAAGTATGATTATATTTGAACTACAGATTTGTTGAAAATTATAATAGCTATGTGCATATCTTTACATAGTATAAAATGAAGTCACTTTCGCTGCCTGTTCGCTCAGATTTTTTAAACTACTCAACGGATTTTAATGCTATTTTCAGCAATAGATAGATTGATTCATGAGGAAGGTTTATATGTATAATACATAAATATTTATAGTACAGAAAAACCAAAAAAAATATTTTTTGTGCATTTAAATTGCTAACGCTGGTAAAACCCTATGAGATGGATCAAATAAATGTATTACATAATTGTATATCTTAAATAGATTGATAAAAAGGTCTGCGATGGTATAGCTACTGGCACGTAAGTATAGGTTTGCATGGGCAGAAGTCACTATTAGGGCCTTTTTAACGCTGGTTTCAGTTCCCGCGCGTCTGCTATTAGGCAAAATATTAAATGTCATGGATGGCACTATACAGGCACGCAGTACAGTCACAATGCGCATCTTTCCCCCACTATTTTTTCTTAGTTACTCTATATTCATAGTTGTGGGTAGAGTATGAATGAATAAATGAGTGAACAGTTTGAATACGCCACAGCAAATCGGGAGCGGGTCGGCTAGTCTTCTATAAAGAAATGGTCTTAAAATCAAATAAAACTTAATCCAAATTTTTATTTTAGGAGTAATTGATTATAACTTCCTGTGTTTCCGTGATGCAATAACCCAGGTATTTGAGTTGCGGAGCAAATCTCAAAATGCTGCAAAAAACCGTTCCGAGGTCGAGATGCTTCAGAACGGTGCCGGAGACTCGTCGGAAAGCACGTCTGATCATTTACAAGTGCAGATACCATAGCACAATGAACACCATCATTATTTTTCTTGTAAAAAATGTAGAAAAATTATCTATTTAACATAATTTGTACTACAGCTTATTCCAGATATATCCATACTAAAACTGTAAAAAATATTAAAATAAAGATAAATTATTTTTACTGTACATCTGCTTTTTTTTACATATTTAATTTAATTAATATGTGTCTCGTATGTAGAAATTTTCTTTTGATTTTCCCATCTCAAGAAACAGTTTGAGCAAAGATGATATGGATAAAAAAATTCGTTTTTTATTAATTGTGCATAAAGCACAGGGGTTCCTTTTATAACGTAGGGGAGCACTAAGAAAATATTTTTGAAAATTCACCCCCTAAGGGGGTAAAACGGGGGTGCAAATTTTGTATGAAACTTTGCCGTTTTTGAAATTAATCAAATGAAATTCAGCATGCAGGTTCTTTATCGGAAGTCATGAAACAGGGGGCAAAATATTTTTTCGAAAGTAATCCCTTAAGGGGCTAAAACGGGAGTGCAAAGTTAGTATGAAACCTTGCCGTTTTTGAAGTTATTTAAATTAAATTCAGTATGAAAGTTCTTTATTGGAAGTCATAAAACAGGAGTAAAATATTTTTCGAAAATAATCCCTCAAGGGGGTAAAACGGGAGTGCAAAGTTAGTATGAAACTTTGGAGTTATTGAAGTTATTCAAATGAAATTCAGTATGAAGGTTCTTCATTGGAAGTCATGAAACAGGGTTAAAATATTTTTTTGAAAGTAATCCTTAAAGGGCACCACCCTTGTGTTAGTATGACTACATCATGAAATTATTAAATATGTCTAGAGACGATCTCCTGTAGGCTAATATAACTACCCTAATATCGCAAACGAAGTTGAGGGTAAAAGCTAGTGTATAATAAATATTCTGTGCTATATTATCCAGCTGAGATCTATTGACCTCTAAACACGGGGGATATATGGGAATACATAAAATATACCTACCTAAAGTTTCGTTATCGCATAAAATGGCTGCTAGGATGTCTTAAAACATTTTATGATGTGGTGTGGAATTACATAAATATTAGATTGGTCACAATGTTGTACAGAATTTATCAAATGATAAAACTGGAATATTTTTTTATTTTAACACTGCATTTTAAAAAATGGAATAACACCTTATATTCAAATATTTATTAGATTATTATGTATATTTTTTCAATTATTAAAAGTAATTAAATTATCATAGATTGACCCGCCCCGGCTTCGCTCGGGTACCAGAGCATTGTTTTGCTATCTCAATAGATTTGTACACCATTCCCCAAAACTGCGTTGTCCTCTACGCTGCTTAGGACCACACCGCTGCAGCGCGGCTGCATTAATATTTTGTTTAGATTGACATTTTTAAACTCATTATATCTTTTTCCATTTAAATAATTTAAAAAATCTACAGGTATTGAAACAGTCTTAAATACGAAGTTATTTCGATAAGGATAAACACAAATGTATGTAGTTATAATGACATATTATTGATAGTTGGACATACCATATGTCCAGCTATTGATATTTTTATGTAATCTTTATTATTGTTGAACATTTTTTGGTTATATAACCAATAGCTTCCGCAGCACATGCGATAAAAAACATTTTATTATTTATTTTTTTACATCTTTGGTTACATTATTCAAATTTTAGTAAATATCGCTTATGTTACTTAGGGATAATGTAGCAGTAGTTGGGTTTATTCGTTATAAACATACAAATCTTTCCCCTTTATAATATTTTTATTCTAGATTCTCTCCAGATATCGAATATATATAAATCATTAGACAAATAAATGACCATACCATATTGTATACAAATCTCTAGCATAAAATGGCACCCAGTCGTTTCCGGCTGACAGTTACATATATATTATTAATCTATACTAATATTATAAAGAGGAAAGATTTGTATTTTTGTATTTTTGTATGTAACGAATAAACATAAAAACTACTGGACCGATTTCAAAAATTCTTTCACCATTAGAAAGCTACATTATCCCTGAGTAACATAGGCTATATTTATTACAAGAAAAAATTAGAGATCCTTAGGAAATCTCACGAAAACCAACCCAAGGTGCAAAAAAATTAGCCATAAAATATCTTTCGTCGCATGCGCTGCAAAAAGTATTGATGATAGAACAAAAAAATGTTCTACAATATTATAGAACGTGTCAATATCTACAAAAAAGTCCGCGAGACCATATGTTCAACTATTATAGTTACGTCACTATAACTACTTTTTTACATTTTAAAAGTTGATAAAAATGCCTATCAAAATCAGACCATGTTTTCTATAACTTTGTATTAATCCTTATCCAAATGAATTATTTCGTATTCAAGACTATTTCAATACCTGTAAATTACTTTTTAAATTATTAAAATCGGACTTTCCATTCAAAAGATATTACGAAATTAAAAATATCAATATAAACAAAAAATACACGACGACGCGACGGGCCAGTATAGCGACGCAGCGCAGCGAGTAAAGCGGCAAGAGAGGGGGCACCGAAATGCGGGAGGGCCAATATATTTTTAAAAATAATATTCCACCCGCGCGAAGCCGGGATGGGCCGCTAGTCTGTTATATATTACTAATATCATCTGTGGTGGTGAAATTGAGCACGAACAGATTATAAGCTATCTTGCTCTTTATGTGGTTATACTTATTGGGTTGGAAAGAGATGCTTCCAATCCATGTTCATGATACCTCAATAAGCTGAGATCGATCATTTGACATCTTTACATTTGACAGTTATTAACTTATTAGTCTGCGAGTTCTTTGTTCCGTTCGTTATAATAATATATACTATTGTTTGCTGTGAGTAAATTGAGTGAAAAACACTATTTTATAAAAATTTATAACTTTTAAGGTGTCATTGTGTTGATAAAACTAAAAAAGTCATCTCGGTTCTCGAGTTGAAACTAGTAGAATGTAAGTCAATTTTTCAAATTTAATTAAGTAAATACAAATAAACTAATTGTAAGATAGCAATAAATTCTTTTTAAAAACTAGCTAGCTAGGCTTTTACGTGTATTTATAAAAAGGAGGGTTGTAAATTTCTCTTTATTTCCTCTATTGGAGTTAATTAATTAATTTATATAATAGATTTAACATTTTATTTTCAAGTCTATTTTTTACCTCTGATTTTTTGTTAGTTTCTATTTTTGTTTCTCAATTTTATTGCTGTTTTTGCTCACTGTTACTTCATTGATACTTTCTTACATCTTTTTGGAAAATATAAGCACATATTTAGTGAAAATTGCATCCATGCAGGACCTAGTAAAATTAAATAGATAATTAAATAAATAAAAATTTTGCTATCATAAATTTATCTTCTTACATTTATTACTGTTTAATAAACATTTATTTGACTGTTATTTTTGTAATTAAGATCTGTGTATCAAACCTTTTTTTTTCTTGACAACATTTTGCATTAAAAAATAAAACAGGTAGACAAATAAAAAAACATACATAATCAACAGTTTTTACAATAATCACAAGTCATCAAATTGTAGGAACTCCTATAAAAATCTGTATGACTTGGTCTGCTTCACTTGCGTTATGTCTGGCAGACCACTCACAAAGTTAAACAATCAATACTTACCGAAGTTGTACATACTAATACTAAGATTTGAGGATGAAATTATTAATTTTTTCAATAATAAAATTGATACAAAAATGACCTCCTTGTCAGTTGAATTATAATTTGCCGATTAGTTTTCCGAGAGAAAAGCATGCAATGGGATTTCATTGCTAACACAGAAAACCAAAGTGTGTCTGCAAGCCCTTGCTTTAAGCAAACTTTCCCCCAGGGTTTTAAAATTGGACTTTAGCAACAGTTTGACGGGATGTACTTATTTAGGTGATGTAACCAATGTTTGATATCCTGTGTGCAATATGTATGCCAGGTTTGATACAACACAAAATATTTTTTTTATAACCAAGTTTTCTTTTTTGTTCCTACAGTGTATGGAGTTGTAGATAAATTTATTATTTCTGGGAAATTGTTAAATAAAAGTACTAGTAGTACCCTCATGATACCATGAGCATTCTCACCTGTAATATTACAGATCCGAGCATTACAACAGTGAAGGAAGAGAATCATACATTATAGTGTGCAACCTGTATTCACACTGAATCTGTAATATCGTTTTTATTTATTTTTTGATGTAAACAATAATGTCTCATTAATAACGCCATGCAACATTACCGCTTCGTTTGACATTGTGGAATTAATTAAATACTCAAAATTGAATCTTACATTATAATAATATAGGAGAATTCTAATCAATTAGACTGGCATTATTGTAATGTAATGGTTGAAATCGAATCTTAAATTACAGCTTAGGGAGGGAGCACCTTAATAATGATAGCTTTTATATCCTCTAACTCAGTGCCGATTATCTATAAAGCAGATGAAGCAATTGTGGAGCCCACCTTTGCTCGACTCCTTACCCTCAGCTAAACTAAATAAAATACTATGCTCAGGTTATTTCTGTTAGGCACCAGACTAAATGAATTGCAATATATTGCACTTAGTTAATCCGGTAAAAATACACTAGGTATTTTTGTCATAGCCATGTTATATACATATATATTATGTTAAAGTGAATTCTATTCAGTCGACTGCATCATTTTATAAAAAAAAAAGATGGCTTTCTCTAGAAAACTACAACTTAGAAACTTTTTGTTGTGTAAATAATTTGGCCAAGTGCAAGAGTCCTCAAATTTATAGTATAGCAAAAAAATACTGTCTGCCATTTTACAAGTTATAGACAGTGTCTCTGTCAAAGAAATATAATATACTAGCGGCCCGCCCTCGCTTCGCTTCGGGTTTTTAAAACAAAATGATTTATCTTTAAATTGTAAATCAATAATAGTGTTGCTTTCCTTCTCTAAAACATGATAATATGAAAACTAGAGAGAGAGAGAGAAATAGAGATTTAGAAAAGGATATAGGAGATAGTGATTTAAAAAGAGAGAAAAGGAGAGAGATAAAAAGAGAAGGGAATAGTGTAGATGTATGTTAGTAAAAACATTTAAGAACAAACAAAAGGGCCTTTAGAAAGAGTACCTGTTGCTTTCTTTATTAAAATTTTAAATAAATAATTTTAAAAAAATGGGTGTCCTAATAAAAAGGTATCTCATAATATATATATGGCGTCCCTCACTTATGGACTCAGGAATAGTGTGGCTTTATTATCAGTGAAATAATTTTGAATATCTGATCAGTAGTACCTGAGATTATTTCCTTTATTCAAAATGGTCATTTAATGTCCGATGCACATGCATCCAATGTCTGCACTTTAATTTAATTACAATATTTATGGCAAAACTCTGGCATAGTGTATGCTTTCGTTTCATAATCGGTTTAGTACTTTCAGAGATAATCTTCAAATTACAAAATGGCCACTTAAGGTCACTTAATGGCCATATCTTTGTAACAATAATATTTATGGCAACACCACATAGCCTATATTACCGTGAAAAGATGAGGCTTTCGATTAACTCTTTATATAACTTCTTTATCAATAGTGTCAGTGAGATATTGTTTTATAGTTATAAATGTAATCATATGGGGAAAAGTATTTCGTAAAAAGTGAATAACCCATCATCTGTTTAGTTGTGAATATTTTCAACAATTGCCTCCCTCCCTTCCCTTTAATGCAACAGTTACAGCGGGTTCTAGGCTCTTGATCACCTGAAACCTATTTCAATTATTCAATTGATTGATGTCTATGGGCGATGGTGACCATTTAGAGGTACTGCCTGCTCGTCTGTCTGTACCTTTTTCGATCATAAAAAAAATGTAAATCTGCAAATCGCAATCGGTTTGCTTCACTTAATATAAAAAATTCCTTAACTTTGTAATCTGTTAACGTTAAGAATAATTTAAAATAGAAGAATAATTTCCGGTACGAATGTTATATCAGGAAATAACATTCAGATCTATAATTAAAATAACATTCTTAGACAAATTTATGAATTTTAATGTGATACAGTAAATTATGAGGAAAAGTAATATATGGGCAGCCATAAAACCAGATTCTGGTAATCATCAGATTTTAATACCTGTAACCATAATACATAATCTTATTATGCATGCAACCACTCGACATTCTCATAAACATGTTTTTGTTTTTTGCGTACCTACATTCATGACAGAGATATTCAACGCAATAACTATGATAACACATTTCTCATAGGTGGTATTTTACTATATTTAATTTAGACGTTCTGTTCAAATATATAAGGTTGAAAGTAGGTCAGAGTACGACATTGGTAATTTAGAAGTAACCTTGTGCGATTTTATTAACACGCAACAAGTCTCAGCATACTTCGTCAGATCTTGGTAGTAAACAATACGTCATGACACACCCATTCCTAGACTAATAAGGTTGTTGTTTACTGTCTGGCTAGCAAATATGTTTTGTATGAAATAAAAAAAACATTTGAAATAACATGATCTAAAGTTGTATCATTTGTATCCTATAGTAAAAACATTGTCATAGTATAAAATCAATAACAAACAACAAGGAAAATTATGGCAAAATTTGATTGGAAATTGTTTTTAGGGTTCCGTACCTACCTAAGACTCCGCTGTCCGTTTCACAAATGATGTATTTCTGTTGCCCCTATAACAACAAATACTAAAAACAGAATAAAATAAATATTTAAGGGGGCTTCCATACAACAAACGTGATTTTAATGCCGTTTCAGCTCGATATTAATAACGGCAACAGGTAAACACTTGAAACATTTACAGAATATTTATTTAAAAAATAAATAATTAAGGGGGCTCCCATACAAAATTTTTTTTATTAACTATTTGAAAAGTGAGTAGATAACTGAAAATCACAACCAAGTGCGCAAAAATAGTTATTTTGCCAAATGTTGGTACGGAACCCATCGAGCACGAGTCCGACTCTCGCTTGGTTTTACTATAGTGTTAACTGATATGAAATATTCATATACGATAATTAAATAAGTTTTAATGTTATTTGTAATATTAGATATTCACTATTGTAATGAATTCTATTTTCATATAATAATACTTTCAAAATACCGTTTGTTTATAATATTTAATAATAAAAAATCTTAAAGTAACCTTTTGGAGTAGTAGGTCGAATGAATTCGTTAGTGTCATAATAACTTGATGGTTCTATTTTTTATGTACACTTTCATTCGCCATCGCCAGCAGAGGACACTTTCGCAATAAATGGTACGACCGTACGACATCACGCCATGCAAGTTGCGATCATTCGATCAACACGTTTGCGTTTTGCCATTTCGATGCCGTATTCTGGTGCGCCAGTGCTACTGAATTTCCCGATATTTTGGGATAATAGAGATAAAAAAAATTACATTATTTATTTATTTGCAAGTGTCAAAAAATTGTTAGCTTATCAGGAACTAGGAAATGATAATTGATAAGAAGACTTAAACCAAACAATAAGAAAGCAAGTAAATACAAAATTTCACACTACAAAGAAGTTTATTCAGTGAAGACACATTTGTTAGTTTACATTTTAGCTTAGTAAATACATTGTATGACCTAGAAATTCGGCAATAGCAAACGACGTTCACGGCTCAGGGTCCTTGAACTAAATTAAAACCGTTATATCTCATGTCACTTATAAAATAAAAAAAATACTCTTTGTATTATTTTATAACTCGTTACCAACGGCTAACAAATGTAATGACTGGTTTTCGTTGCTGACCGACCTGCGGGACATCGTTCGAGTGTTGCTCCGCTCCTATGAGTCGCAGCGAGATGATTTGTAGCCTAAGTTACTCCTTGTTACATCAGCTATCTGCCAGTGAAAGTCCCGTCAAAATCGGTCCAGCCATCACAGAGATTAGCCGGAACAAACGTGTACCGTGGTATATGTACCGTATATACATCCATATGCACTTAGTAAGCGGACACTCCAATTTTATTTATTTATGGATTAGAGTAGATTTTTAAAGGTAAAGTATACAAAAATTTCAGTTGCTTTGGCAACACTGGTGGTGCGTTTAACAACGTGCTCGGTTTTCTACAGAATACGGCCGGTGACGGAGTTTCATTTCCTTGCTATTGGCCGCGGTTGCACCCACCAGTCTCGCCATTCAGCAATCAGCTTGTGCTTAATATATAATGTTCAGTGTAAAACTATACGTTGGACGCGTAACATGTGTCTTGTTAAATAAATAATTTCGTCGTGTTTGAAACTGTTCGAGGATTCAACTTTATTACAATACTAACTATATTTGTTGACAATATTGCTAAGTGTATTGTGTGAAAAGTGCTTCATAAACAATATTTATTTATTTTGAGGTACGGTGCATAATTAATTTACTATTGGAACTATGTTTATGTTTTAAAAATAATCATACTGCGTACGTCACGAGGGGATTTAATTTACCATGGAATTCTTAAATATAAAAGAAATAAATAATTTTTAGATTAATTTACTTTAAGGTATCTTTGGTGCGCAATTTTCGCTAATTAAATGTAGGTAGACAATTAAGATGGAAATCTTTTAGCAATTAGTTTTTCACGCAGTGAGACTTCTGTGAAATATTGAATTGAAAATTGGTTTAAGTTCATTTTGTTATGATTTCCTGCATATCTATGGACTTTTTAATGTTAACATATTGATATTTCTTTACTATTTTACACTGTACAGTTGCCCAATTATATATTCTAAATCTAAGGAATCCTTCGATTATATTGCATTTTTCCTTATTATTGAAGGTTTGTACATGTTTAGCATTTGTTTAAATGGGGGATATAGAGATAGGTACTAAATATATATCGTTTTTGTATCGAATTTCATCAGTGGGTGATTACTAGTTTATTAAAGTTTTTATTACAGAAGATAAACCTAAAATAAAACTTTTATGATTGATAATATAGCAAGGTGGTTAACCACAAAAGGTTTTTAATACCACTTTTTTATGTCTATGAAGATGATTGTCCGGTCTCATGTTTCTCATAACACCTTACCAATGTAACAAGTGTTAGGTATTATTGGCGGTCTTCCAATAAAATGGGTTTACTTTAGAAAACTGAACATGTTCAAGGACTTGTAGCAATACTTACTACCGGATTTTGCGTTTGGATCAATCCGCTTACTTTTTGTTTTTTGGAAAATCTAAATCCCTATTTAATTCACATGCATGGATTCAATTTATACAAGCATTTAGTTTCGCCAGCAGTGTCTGTAATGGAATCTTCCAAGTTAAATTCGTCCTACTTTTCGATTTCCGGTTGAGCTAAAACTTTGCATGAATATTATAATGTGGAGCTGATCTGACGATGAACCCAAAAGATAGTTATGGGAACTCATCGAATTAAGAAATTTATAGTTTTTCTTTTTAAATTAATTTCTCGTTAATTAGTCATTGTTCATAAGTACATGTTTTACAATTTAACTAAGTCGAACCACGTTGAGGGCAGAGTTTTTTTCGACCGTCATCAATATTCGCTATCGATGACATTAGTAGAAACCGATATGATGGACAAAGTTTAAAGGCCGCATAGGCGCATGACCTTTTCGTATCTTTGATGTTTCGTAGGTTACTTCACGATCGTTTCAAGCCTCAACTCAAGCTGAACTTGGTTCGGATTTCTTGAGTGATCCGGTTCACAGAAAAGAAAGGAGGAATCTATTAATTTTTTCCAAATTATTTTAACGTTTGTGTACGTGAAGTCTGATTACAGCTCGAGTGGGTTGCCGAAGGATCGGCTCCCTTATATTTATTCACCTTTTCTGTTTTATTAATTTTATTCACCATTTCCTGTTTAGTCATTATTTCTTAATCGTTTATCGTTGTAAATATAAATTAATCTTTGAGTACATATTGAGAATTATGTTTTAAATGTGAGTGCACTCCATCTTTTCCCTACATTTTGTTTTGGTTAAATGACATGTAGTGAAAAATGTATTTTACATTTTTTATAAAAAAAAATATTGGTGTATTAGTTTAATTTATTATGATTCAGTAAATATACATTTATGCGTAATATTTTAATGTTTATTGTTGTTGCATATGTAATAGTAAAAAAAATATTGAATCGATGCACTCATATTTAATTATACTACTTTATAATTATATTATAGATGTAATTCTTACGTATGATCATGACCTTTAGAAAAAACTCTATAATTACATTACCTACTTATTGCAACGTAACATTTTTCTTTGAAGGTGCGTGCGTGTGAGTAAATATTGTATTATCGTTATCTGTATCCGTTACAGGTAAACCTGAGTGGTTTTATTCATTTTCAATGTCAATTATTCTTAATTATCATATGATAACAATCCTTATCGAGCGAAATTATTAGGTAATAGTACATTTTCGCATAAAATTAGCATTTACAGTCTTAAATGTCGTTTTATCTTGTTTCAGGTACAATGGTCAAATTTTCTTGTGTTTCAAGATGGGGTAAATTATAAAACTTTATAAAATTGTGGAGTAAAGAAGAAATTGAACTTGACTATTAAAGTATAGTGACTAAGTGAAGTGTATTGTTGGGCATGTCTAAGAAAAAAACTACAGGCATGTATTCTATGAACTACATCGGTAAGTTCTTCGCGAACTTTTACGAATTCTATAACGAGATCAACAGTGCGACTTTGACTGGTGCTATCGATGTGGTCGTCGTGGAGCAGCCCGATGGAAGCTTTACCTGCTCGCCCTTCCATGTTCGCTTTGGGAAGCTTGGTGTGCTGCGCTCCAGGTTTAAAGTGGTAATTATTTCCTAAATAAATATAAAACATAGAGCTTTTACACTATCCCTACTAATATTATAAATGTGAATGTAAGTTTGTTTGTTACGATTTTACGCGAAAACTACTTAACCGATTATCATGAAACTTTGTACACATATTCTTGAGGGTATTAGAAGTAACATAGGATACTTTTTATTCTGTTCTATTAATCTCTGATACTTATTTAATGGTTTTAATACGAGCGAAGCCGCGGGTAAAAGCTAGTATCATTATAAATTATAGCCTCTGTGTTATTATAATGTGTAAGCTATATTATGGTAAAATTTTATCAAAATCCATTTAGTAGTTTTTGCGTGAAATAGTAACAATCATACATTCTTACATACTTTCGCGTTTACAATATTAGTAGGATTTAGATTGGAGTAGTGATACAAGAATAATATATTATCTATGGAAATTTTTGTTTGTCTATTGAGTTATAGTAGATATTGATTTGTTTGTTTATGTTTTATATTGTCGTCATTGTTAGCCTGAACAGAATAAAAAGTTAGTCGATAAATTGAGTCAACAAAATATTTATTTATTGTTTATTTTATTAATAGGAAAATATTAAATTTAGTAGCCTTATTGCACAGATCAAAACCACCTATTGTAATATTTATCGCTCTGTTAAATTGGCATTACATTGTTCTATTATAACAATTAGATCATTATTAAAATTATAACTATGTAAAGTGCTTTTATATAAAGTACTTTTATAAAGTGAGTAAATTCTTAAATTAACAACAACTGATTAAACAATGAAGTAGTTCAACGACAGTATAAATACTTTTTCACAAAAATCTATGTCATATATTTTGATGGATACTGAGGAAGAACTATCCTTAATACTATAATATCCAGTCTTATTTCTAATATTCTTAAAAAATTCCATCATGATAGGAATTTGTCATTGTGTAATATGCAGCAATTAATTGAACGTTTGGATAATATTTCATCATCGAGGTACGATGATTACGTTAAGATTAAAATATAGGTTGTTTATTACTGCAATACATTTGTTTTGATCTTTTTAATATAACTTTTTTTATTACATTCAAAGATAATGAATAACAACATGTTACGTAAGTCTACTTGTCTACATCTACACTATTATATAAAGAGGAAAGTTTTGTTCGTATGTCTGTTTGTTGCGTATAATAAGTTCGAAAACTACTGAACCGATTTTAAATTTTCACTGATATAAAGCTACATCTTTTTTAGATGATAGTCTAGTCAACAAGTCTATTTTAGGCCAAAACTTTGTTAATTCTCCAAAAATTATGATTTAGGTGTCATTCGATTCGGAATGGCATGTAGAAACTTTTTGAGAAAATTGAATGGCCGCTCGCAAAAAAAATTATATAATTAAATTTATATATTTAAAATCGGATTGTTGATCATCGATCGACCACCATTTAAGACATATAACGTGTCCATTTTGTATACTGAAGTTTTTCTCTCTCATCTGATTTTAATTATCTACACTATTATATAAAGTGGAAAGATTTGATTGTTTTTATATTTGTATTGTTAATTATGATGTTGGCAAGACTTATAATTTGAATAGCATTCTGTTTCTTGATCTTAATGATGGTACGATTGGTATGAGTAGCATCCTGTTTCTTGATCTTGATGTTGGTACGACTGATATGAGTAGCATCCTGTTACTTGAATGTTGGCCAACTGATAAACACAAACCAAGGAAGTGGGGATTGCAAAATAAATACGCCATCACGACAATAATAAGGGATTACATCGCAGGTATTCTAGGAGTAACGCTGAAGCTCTGAGTCTAAAGTATAAGCCCAGGAGGATATTCTAGTCAAGCCGTCATAATGTCAGTCTGCGTAGAGTACTACGACTTCATTCTCTTCTCTTTACTTTATTAATTAACAGTATGTTGGTTTGTTGCGAATAGGCTCGAAAAGTATTGAACCGATTTTGTAAATTCTTTCACCGATAGAAAGCTACATCCTTTCCGGGTAACATAGGCTATGTGATGTTGCCATAAATATTCTAATTATAAAGATATGGCCATTTAAGTGCCGTAAGGTGGTCATTTTGTAAATTGAAGTTTCTCAGGAACTAAAAATCCGATTTAAAAAAAATTCTTTGTTGCTAATAATCCGATTTCAAGAATTCTTTCTCTAAGGGAAAACTACACCATTCGTGTGTGACAAAAGTGATTTAGTGTTGCCATATACAATTTTTAATTAATAGAATATGGCCATTTTGTTGTTACCAATCCGATTTTAAAAATTTTCTCACTGAGAGAAATCTATAGTATTTCCGTCTCGCTACCTCTTTATATACTATCATTCTCTCTCGTCCTCTCTCTTTTTTCACGCTTTCATTTTTATCTTTATCTGTTCAGAATGATCAGTCTCTTTTCACTTTATTTCTTTCGATTATCTCTCTCTCTCTCCTTTACCTATTCAATTTTATTTTTGCTCTCTCTCTTTTATTATCTGTCGCTTTTTTTCTCTTTTTCTTTGTATTATTTTTCTTTTTGTAACTTTTTCTTACTCTCTCTTATTTCAAATAATGAATTACAAAGTGACAATTTAGGGACATTAATTATAATATTGCTTTAAATACAAATACCCGGAGCGAAGCGAGGGCAGGCCGCTCGTTATTAATAAAATTAAATGTTGCATTAAGTATACTTAATATATCACGAGATAGTTGTTGATGATATCGAAAGATCGGAAAATAAGCTACGTATTAAGAATTTATATACAAATGCGTAAAATATGTAATCTTCAAGGCCACGGAATTTATTTTATCATCTATTGGATAACTTAATTTCAACAGTTATATAATAAGTGTACCTACCATTAATAATATTTCAAATGTTTTTACAATTAATTTATTTAAAATAGATTCAATTATCAGTCAAGTTCAAGTCAAGATTGTATTTGACTTTTGGTTCTTGCTTTTGTTGCATATACAAACAAAACTAAGAACGCATCATATATTTATTGCAGAAAGTATATAAATTAATTGAATAATTATTTTAACATAAGTTTTTCCTTACTTAATGTAAATTGAATGAAGTCTTTGTAATATAGTTTGTTTACATAATTTATTCCTTTGTTTCTTGCAATTATTGTGAACGATATATGCAATAAATAGTAATGGTAAGGAAAAAACTGATTCTGTTGTCGTCACACGATTTCCATTCATTATTTCGTAAATTAGTCACGAATCACTAACGTTTGCGTATTTATTTGCTTGTTAAAATTCGAGTCTGCAATATACGTCAGGTGTTTGCCATTGACTCTTGTGTGTGTAGTTGTGGCTAGACTTTTAAGGCCATAATGCACAAAAGTATGGTTTTTAAATATATATCTATATTATCGTGACAAAGGTAATAAATAATTATAACCGAATAGAAGATTAGAAAATATCAGGTTCAATTTTAAAATTTAAAATTTTGTCGTCATATCGTGTGAAATTAATCTAAAGCTATATGGAGCGCGTATCCGAGCAACGGCTGAAAATGTTTTTAGCTACTCAAAAACAAGTAGGTTTTATATTTGGCAATATATATTTATTAAAATGTTATGTTCACAGATTAAAATTATTAAGGTGTATATGTTTGAGTTTGAAGTTTTATTTTTTTTTGTTCAAAATGTTTTGTCATTATTTTTGTAAGTAATTATAAATATGTATTATAATATCAGTTGGTCCCTTTAATATTGAAATTGTACGGAACCCTCAGTGCGTGAGTTCCACACTCGTAATTGGCCGAATTATTTTATCTTGTGTGAGTGTAATTAGTACCTGGGGCTTGCGATCCGGTTGTTGTTGCATGCACACACACGCTGCAATTTGACAGAATTTACTGCATGAAAATAAGATTTAACGAGATTGTTTCTTTTTAATGCAAGTTTCCACGTTTAGTTCAATCAAGATAAAGCGGGTGCAAAACTATTAAAAATTGTTGATATCAGTTTCACCCCCTTAAAGTTATTTCCGCGATAGTAATACGCTCATCGTTGAAGAATTTATTTATTAAAGCTCGCTCTATTTGCATAGTTTGTTCTGGAAAAGAATTCGTTCAAGATTCCTTGGATCAAATATTACCTTTCTACATTGTATTACCTTTCTTTGTCTCTGTTGTGCACTAAGAATTTTTCAATATAAAAATTTGACCCCATAGCAGGTAATAGGAACGAAAAAATCTCCTATCCTCCTCTAATTTTGAACAGCATGATAATGGCTACTTTTTATTAGAGAAGAGTAACATGGCGACTAATTATTATAAAGCGGACAGAAATATTTATTTTTGAACAATTTTAAAAAGAAAGTACTCTAGGTTCACAGTATCTAGATAGTTATTTGTAGATGGAGATTAGCTTGTTTGTAGTGTATTGCCAAAACAAGATAGGAAGTCTGCGTCTGATTCATTCTATGGAATACTGCCAAAGTAAATTACAATAATTCTTAACATAAGAATTGTATGAAAAATTTGGCACAAATATTTTGCCTGATATGAGGACACTTGTTATTTTTATCAGAGACAAACGAACTTTAAAGATTTTTTTGTCTGTTAATCTCAAGTTTAAAAGTAATTATTATGTTCAATAGTTTTAAAACGTCGTATCAACTATCAACAGTTTCTATTATAAGGCAATTAGCATTTACATTTACATCAATACCTAGTGGAATCGTATGATGAATTTATTGGTTTTTGATAAACGATTTGAAATTTAGGCATGAAACTAAATTGATAAGCCAAACATAATATTCTGTACAGGATTACTTGAACGATAAGAATATTACGAATGAAATTTCGTTGACTGTTAGGTCCCCAGGGTTGCCAACTATACTGATAAAACAGTATCATACTGTTTTCCACTACATTTTACTGTTGAACAAAAATAAATTTACAATATACTGTTTTCATTATCAAAATCTTTAAGACTATAAGTGTTAGACTTAGTCACACACTCATTATCAGCATTTACTGAAAGTTTCTTTAGTTTCTCATTTATTTTAATTTTAGTTATAATTGTAATGAGGTGTATGAAGGTTTAAAAAAAGACTAAAAATTTTGCGAGAAGCTCTAACTGTATTTAAAACATTAAATAAATAAAATACTGTTAATTTTTCTAAAATACTGTTTAATATTCTTTTCAGACCTAAATATACTTTTTTTATTGTAAAAAAAAGTTGGCAACCCTTGGTGCAAGATAAACTTATATAAATACGATATTAAAACTGGTGTCTTATTAAAATTAATGTCATCCTCCCCCAAAACCCTAGATTACTAGAACACTTTAGAAATATTCGAATATATTATATTATGATAGTATAAAATACACGTGAGAAATAAAACATATGAAGTCAAGGACAAGCCGTAATTTTAGTTTTATACTATTGCTATCATACACATACATGGAAAACTAATGCTACGTAATTATTGCCCTATTTTTGTTTGCGAATTACTAGGAAATTCGAAGTAATGAAATACTTAACTTTGTTATTAAATAGATTGATTTTTGAGCGGAATTTAACAAAACAATTTGATAGGTTGACCTGGAGTTAAATGGAGAGCCTCTGAACATTCACATGAAATTGGGTGAATCTGGAGAAGCTTTCTTCGTTGAGGAAGTCGGAGAGGATGAGGCAGAGTGTTCAGCTCATCTTGCCACGTCACCCATACCCGCCTACTTGTACGAACCACGTCGGCGTAACTCGTTATCCGCTGTTGAACCTGATCATGGACAAGCTTCAGACTATACCAAAAGAAGGTAGTTATATAAATTGATTACTATTGAATAGAATAATTTTTCTGTTGTAAATATTCTTTATTCTGAAATTTTAAAGAACACATGTTGCGATTGTAACGTCAAGGCCACAGTGAATTTTAATCAATAGTTTTTGCTCTATTCTATTAGCATATCGTAACAAATATAATCTATTATATATTATAATATAACACCAACTTAACCTTGAAAATAAAAGACACGATGTCTTCTAAAAGGAAAATGATTAAATGACGCAAAGTGCAAAGGGTAATGGAGACTTGTCACTCAATAAAATAAGTAAATATACCTTACATTTTACTTTAATATGTACTCGTGTCTTTCTTTTATAACATACTTTATATATGAGCATGTGGAAGCTTGGAAAAAGGTTGGCAATTAATAACAATTGCAATTCTATTATCATCACTGTTTTTTTTTATTGCAAGTCAAGGTATTTAATAAAGATAATTACTTAGAAAGTTACTCAACACGCTTCCATTGCAGATACGTGTCTATGTTATTAGTTTTATACGTCATGGCTGCTCGTCATAATTCATACTGGAAATTATTGCCATTAAGAAATACTAGTCAAGCTGTTCAGTCAAAAATTATAAGTAATTACAAAAAAATATTTTTTGTTATAGATATACGGCCGATGGAAAATCGATGCAGAAACCCGATTTAAGCAAACTAGCAAAAAATAAACCGAAAGAAGACAAGAGCACTATTGACGATCATGAAAACGATGCCCTATTTGAAATGGAAGGACTGAACGACGAAGCTGATTGGACTGATTCTAAACCAAAGACATTTGCAGCCACTCAACTAGGAGCGGCTGGAAGCGAAGCTAATCAAACAGTGCAAAAAATAAGCGAACACAATGATTTTCGGCCTATCAATGCTGCGCCGAGCCAAGAGGATCTTAAGCCGAATGGAAATGGGAAAAAGAAGAAGAAGACACGGAAAGTTAGCTCAAAGAAAAAGCATCAAAGAAAATCGTCGACCAGTTCGATCTCTAGTCAATCTGATCTTACCAGTGGGGAACAGAGGGCCCCCCAGCCGGCAGCTATTAACACTGACATCAATTTCTTCAGTGACACAGAAATTACAACTGGAAGTTTAAGGTAAGTTGAATTATAAGCCAACACAGTTCACTAAAATGATTTTAAAAATCTATATATAAATATAAAAGGAAAATCTGACTGACTGACTAACATATCAACGCGGGGCCTAAACTATAAGCGTTAGAAACTTGAAATGTTGCACAGGGGTTCATTTTACAACGTAGGGGAGCATTAAGAAAGGATTTTTGAAAATTCTCCCCCTAAAGGGGTAAAACGGGGTGCAAAGTTAGTATGAAACTTTGCCGTTAAAATTTAGTATGAAACTTTTTGAAGTTATTCAAATAAAATTCATTATGAAGGTTCTTCATTGAAAGTCATCAAACAAATCATCCTTAGGCTAATATATATAACTACATACCTTAATATCGCAAACGAAGTTGCGGGTAAGAGCTAGGTAATATATAATGTTTGCAGGTATGGAAACGGAAATAGTAACATAATAAAAATTAGATTCATCATTCCAAATTTAGCAATAATTTTTTAATAGTATTAAAATGATGTTAGTTTGACAAGGACGTTGCTATTGCAGTGAAGAGATGTCCAACATGAAGCTGAACGGTGAAAATCGCATCCCGTTGGCGATGTCGGACACAGCGTTCGAGGTGCACGCTGCCTCCAGACACTCGTAAACATTATTGATACTTATAACAATCTCGCTTAGGCTTATCTAATTGATATCTAGTTCATCTCACTTATCACGCAAATAGAACTCATAGACTTGTTGAAATTTCATGTATTCAATCTTGCAGCTTTTAAAATACTGAAATTAAATTGGTGTAAAAATATCTTAGCTTCATGTACACGAATTTAACATTCAATGAAAAATATTTAATACATCATAATCTACAACCGCTAGTTACTGTTGTAAATGTACAGTATCTCGCTTGCTATATTCGCTTGTTACGTGGTTAATTCGTAACGTTTTTGTGCAATTTAGAAGTAGTTTGCGCTGAAGATAATTAAGTTGAATTAATTACAAATATAAGTATGTAAATAAGTACAGATTAGCATACATATATTGTAGATGTTGGACAAAGGCTTGTAAAATAAAGAAAAGAATTACCGCAATGATATTATAGCTTATTAAATATTTATTTAAAGATTCTGTATTCGTCAGTGCTTTATTACATAACATTTATAAGATCTCAAATCGATTAATCTTCGCATTTTAAATGCATAATTATAGTGCAATATTCTACTATAAACTCGTAACTGTAACAACGTTATATGTAAAAGCATGAATGTTTAAAAAATTTAAATAATTATATAACGAGGGAACATATTTAAAATACAAAACGATTCAAACGTTTAGAAACTTACAAATCAAAAGCAACTTTACTCATATTGAAAGAAGACCAACAATATGCTTTTAATCATTATTTAACAATCATATAGTTATTCCAGGCCATTGTTGATGCGATATAAATGTTATTGTCGATGACAGCATATGTGTCACGTCCAATACTATAACAGTTATTTATTTAGTAACATCCGAGTTATATGATAGTTGTAAAAACCCTCTTCATTCGTATGCATTTATTTATTAGTTTTGATAAATAACTTGCAATAACTCTTTATAAAAATAAATGTTATGTGAAAAATAATTGTTATGTTTGTAATCATTACATTATATTTTATGTATCTCTTCCTAGTATATAACACTTTTATATTTTATTGAAAAACTTTGCATCAAATGTAAACTGTATTCAAATAAATAACAATAAAAGTCACCATGACCCAATAGATAACCAATACAACCAGTTTGTATTTGCTTATCACGTTTTAGTTTTTCAGTAATAGTACCGACAATGACAAGAACACAATAACTTTGTAATTGTTTTCATAAGTATTATTATAATTTTTTTTCATTTGTATATAGTAAATCACGTCATGGAACACCAGTGCAGTCTGATACTGAAGTTGAATTAGCGCGAGCTACAACTGACGACAAGTCGTCGCAATCGTGGCGATGGGGGGAACTCCCAGAACCACCTGTACGAGCCCCCCAGGTCACGGAGTCTCCAGAAACACCCATATCCCCGGCCTCACCCACCGAACCCGCGTCGCCTACGGAACCCTTGAGTTCAGACGAAGAAAGAACTGAACGCCGGGGAGTTCTCAGTGGAATGTTCCGTTTCATGTCGACCAGGGAGACGACGGACAACGCGCCGGAAGGCGTGTATCTAGACGATTTGGATCGCGGTCAAGTTGATCCGGATTTATACTTCCCAAAACATCACATGGAAAAATACCGCTCAGGTAAACTAAACACACTTGTTTTTGTTACCTAGTTACTTGTTTTGATTCTTAGCAGATTTAAATAATTTAAAATAAAATCTTATGTACAAAATTTTTTATCCCTGACTTTAAACATTTATCAAAGACGTATTCAAATTATTTGCAGAATAATGTTAATTATGTCTCATAGAGTTTTGGTTAGGAAAATAAATTCAAATGTCTGAGTGCGGTAAAATTAACCATTATAAAGATATTGTTTTTAAGTTTTGGCGAATATTAAATTAATTAAATAATAATATCATGAACTACATAGGCGGTGCAGTTGCTACCACCGGTCCAACAGAGGAAGAATATGAATCAGGTAATGGACCTTCACTGCCGCAGTCACCGGCTTCACCAGCGTCGCCTGCATCGCGTTCCCTGGATCCGCCGGTACTGGACTCTGATGATGATGATAAGCTACTAGCCAAGTGAGTTATCTTATTGTTGGTATTTTGAGTTTAAAAAATTTATCGAAAATATTTATATGTTAGAGTTAAATTTTAAAACTGAATAATACAAATCCTTATAAGTAGGATTTACTTAAGTCGTACTAAGTATCTGTTGGTTTTTTTATGATCTTTTAATCATAGATTTTCATAAAACTTGTTAGAAAGAATAAGAGTTAGGGATAATATTGTAGAATTATTTTTAATCATACTTTGTTTTCGTAATTAAATAATTCAATCTGGTCACCTTTAATTCTCATTCAGCAAAATAATATTTAAAACAGAGGTCAAGTGAGCATAATGGAGCGCGATGGTGCCGTATCCCGAACGCTTAGTTACACGGAGTTCTGCGAGCGGGTCTCGATGATCTCTGGTACTGGACGCTTGGAAGTACGAATTGGGACACGGGTCTTGCCTTGGCGAAGTGCCGCACCTTTATTACTGTCCCTATTAGCGTATAGACGACCGTTACCCAATGTAAGTATACAAGTATGTTATTTAAGTTGAAATACTTCAGAGAGCTATTATAATAGTCAATTATCAAACAAGTGAAATCTTTTTTTCTGCTAACTTTAAATGAATAAATAACAACTAAAATGAATGTATACAGCGCGTGTTAGAAGATCTAGAAAAAGGTGATAAGGAAGAGAGAGCAAGTGGCACTGACGAAGCTAAGCCGCGCTCCTACTCGTGGTGGTCATGGCGTCGCTCTAACCCGGACAAGAGGTAGTTATCATTATTTACGTAAATATTTTCTTTTATACTAATTTTAGCCAAGTTAAAAGCGCTGAGAGCTGAGAGTGCTATGACCAACTGTTCACGATGATGATCTTACAGAAGCTTTTTTGCATGATTGTAATGAAAAACTAGTTTTTGTTTGCTTTACCATTACATTGTACATAAAAGCACAAATAATAATTAATATAAAATGCCCACGTCATACACAGACAGATAAAAAAATTATCATGTTTGACACGAATAGTGATTATAACAAAAGAGACGTGATGCAATTTCAGCTGTTACTTTGTCTGCAAAACAAATCCTAATTTCAGGACAGGTATTTTAAGACAAGCAACATTTCTCAATAACAAACGAAATATTATTAAGTATCATATAATAGCGATGAGTATTACTTCATAGGGATGGAAATATCCGACGTGACTTGTCACTTGCCAGTTGCTACGTCACTCACAGAGTAGTGCCAAATCGATCTGTGTGATAAATACGGTCCAAATTTCACATATAATATTAGAAACGCGACAATTGCCCAAATTGGATATTATATTTTAGGTATAAAATAATTTACACGAGTATTGAACTCGCTTAGTTACTCGATTCATCATTTACTAGGTGACGGGAGACGATTTCGGTACAAAAAATTAAACATAATTTTGTAAATATATATGTATATTAATGCAAATTTTCAAGTAATTACGTTATCAATTTGTAAAATGGTATTTATGAAAAATAAACATACATATCTATTATCGAATGTACGTATTATAAAATCCGTAATTTCTAATTGGAAAATTCATTGATGAGATTATTTTATATATTTTGTCTTATTAACTAATCTACTACTAAATCAATTACGATAATGATTTTTTTAATGATATTGCCTGAATCAAGATGAGAAAACTATACCTACTTCAAGCAAGTAGGTATAAAAGGAATCAAAAAGTCACCTTGGTTTTAAATCATGAATTTTCGCAAAGTAACGCCTGATTCAATTCAATATTTAGAGTAGGTATAGTTTGTTTCATAATGTTTTTAGTTACAATTATTATCTTTTGTACCGAGTTATTTTGCCACAGATTCATTAAACTAGTGTAGAGTAATTACAAACTTAAATGATGTGCAATAAGATCCAATTTAACAGAAAGTATATTTAAAACAGTTCTAGTTTCGTTTCTAAAGTTAAAGTTATTATAGGTCAGAATCATCCCAGCCCAAAGATGAGGAGCTGAAAGAATCGCACATTGAAGCGACAAAATGTGTATTAAAATCTGAATCTACGGACGAAGATCAAGTTGACCATTGGGTTGAGGAGAAAATAGAGAAGCCAAAAGAAGTAACTGTCGTAGAAGAGGCGATAGTCGCTGAAGTTACTTCCGAACCAACGCCAATAATACCGACACGTAAGCACTTTAACATTCAATTAATTATTTGCCAGCAATAGAAGGTTTAAATATGTGTCGTTTTTCAATACTATTTCAGCTGATTTATCAAGCAGCCGGCATGACCACAGTTCATCTGAATCAGAGCATGAAGGGCAAATGGAAAATTCGCGCAGGCAGTCCTCATTCAGGAAGACCCTGCGTCTATCGTCTGAGCAAATTGTAAGTTTTTCTAGTATCTCAACTAATAAGAATTTGTTCTATTGAGTCCCACACAAGCGGCATCGATAATTGAATATGCGTTAAATTCAAATGATGCACAAATATTTTTTTATAAACTTGATACCGATGTGCAATATCTTTTCATTGAAGAAAAAAATAATCCCTACATAGTATAAAATAATGTACTACAGTATTGTACACCTTAAAAAGGTCTACAAAAAAGTCCGCGATGGTATATGTCTATCTCTTAGGGATAACCGACAATAACCATTTTTTATCCTTTACTTTTTATTAGAAATAATGGCTTAATTACGAAGCGATTTTAAACAATACAGCATTAATCCTTATCCATTTAGGTACCTTAAATACATTGTGCATATAATATAGATCATTATGGCTCTTTACAGCATGAAATCTAAATGAATATTTTCGAAGATATTACAGATTTAAAATGCAAAGACATAGCATATTACAGATTTAAAATGTAAAGACACGTGTTAAGTTGCACCCGGGCGTAGTCGGGACGGGTCGACTAGTAATAAATAAAAGAGCATAAGTCTCAATACTTATTACAATGTTAGCAAGTATGTAGCCTTTTAATGCCGATAGTCAAAAATACAAAGACTTGACTTTTTCTATACTTGTTGTTGATGTCGTAATGATTGTTATTTAGAAAAACCTGAACCTCCGTGAGGGTATCAACGAGATGGTGTTCAGTGTGACTACCGCCTACCAGGGCACCACTCGCTGCAAGTGCAACGTGTTCCGCTGGCGGTACGACGACAAGGTGGTCATCTCTGACATTGATGGCACTATCACCAAGTATGTGCCAGTCATCAATATTTTTTTTCTTAATTTACTTCTTCAAACTTTACTTCTATAGACTGGTTGATTCAAAAGGAAGGTTTGTATGTATAATATGTGTATATTATAGCGAAAAACCGTCCGAACGACGAACCGGAGCCATGGCGGTCGCTGGTTATTCAAAAAAAGTACAATATTCTACAGTTAGCTAACCATTAGCATATAAATAGTACGATTAGTTAAATGAGTTTTACTATTAACGTATCAGTACTTAATTTATTATACTGTAGAAATAATTAATGAACTTTTTGAAATCATTATAATTATCACGTTGTGTTATAACGTGATAAATGATAATAATTCAAATCAAAGGACCTGTTTAGGTCCAGTTGACTAAATGAAAATTATGAAATATATGTAATAATGTGCGAATAGTAGTAATCTGGTGTGATTTTAATTTCATTTAATGATACATATTTAATATTCCTCGAGTCTTAATAATAAGTATGTTAACCATGAAATGTTAAAGTGATATTATAATTGAACAGGTCAGATGTGTTGGGCCATATTTTCCCATTGGTTGGCAAGGATTGGGCGCAGTCAGGAGTTGCACAACTCTTCACTAAGATCAAGAACAATGGTTACCAGCTGCTTTATTTGTCCGCGAGAGCTATTGGACAAGCTAAGGTGAGTTAACTAAACTAAATATATATTGTATGAAGTCCAACAACAAGTAACGAAACAATGTTGCTAGATATTTACGTTTTCTAATGAAAAACATTGAATATTGTGATAGTAACAAACATTTACTTCAACCCGTCATTCTAATTTATCTCTTGTTTATAAGTTATGTTGCAATATTCTTCCGTGGTTTATGATATGACGTCTGTCACGCACAAGTAAATAATTGTTCATTTTATTATCATTTTATGTTTATAGGTCAAATTATTGACGACAAAACGAATGTTGTGGAAACGTTATCATTTGCTTGCGGTTACGATTTGTTTAGACGAAAATTCCACATATAGATAGTGTTGCGATGATGTAAATTTTCGCATTTAGATAACACAGTCGTGTTTATTAAAATTGTAGAATTTGTTTTCTAATTCCTCAGTATGAGTGACCTTTTTCGGGGCCATATACTCACATTAAAATGTAGTCCTTAGCAAAATAAATAAAATGTACATATTTAGGTGACACGAGAATACCTGAAATCAATCCGACAAGGTGAACTATACCTACCTGATGGACCACTATTGCTGAACCCCACATCTCTACTACGCGCTTTCCATAGAGAGGTTATAGAAAAGAAACCAGAAGAGTTCAAAATTCAATGCTTAGCAGATATCAAGGCGCTATTCCCGCCAGGATCGAACCCTTTTTACGCGGGATATGGCAATAGAGTTAATGTAAGTATTATAGTTCATTTTCATCATTCTGAAAAATATAACCCAAATGTACAACATATCTTGCAATGTTGTGGAGTGAATTACGAAGGTCACAGCCAGAGCAGTAAAAAAAAAGTACTAGATATAAAAATATTTAATGCAATATAATACTTACTTATAAATAAATCCCGACATCATTAATCGATATTAGATTAAAAAGTGGAAAAAAACTAGCGTTACGGGGAAATCAAGTTGCACGTGCTGCAATTGCCAAAATGTAAAAGTTTCTTGATGTTGATAATGCTATATTTAATTTAATAAAATTGAAATGTACATCGAAACTAATATACCCGTGAAAAAATGTTAGTAATTCGTTAACAAATTATTGAGAAACATTATTTAAGTTTACGTATTTTAACGCGGAATGATGGTGTGCCTCTGACGTCATCACACCTATAGTCGAGATCGTCACACCAGAGCGCTTGCGCTGCTCGTAGATGCTTTACGTACAGCTGTTTGTTGATAATTTATAAGTAGTGTAGTTTTTATTTTAGCATAATGGAAGACGATTTCGTAAAAGGACAAAGTGTATATGTCCCGCGTCGACTAGGTGAAGTGACGTCACACGTTAGTCTGCCGCATAAAACGATATTATCGATACAGGCGCAACTTTATAGTCCCATAATCTTTTCATGTGTAGAGATAATTTAAAGATTCTATCAAATTTTTGTTACATTCTATATCCTATTGTAGCGTATCCACATGGACGTCTGTGACATCGTCCGTCCTCGCATTACACCAATATGTAACTAAGTGACATTTTGAAATGCTTACTCCTAAAACTTTATTATAGAAGCCTACATTTAATATAAGATAAGGACGGCATATTAGCTTCAAGATCAAGAAGTATTAGTGTTACTGTATTAGCTGACTCATCTTGAAGTAACTGACTCATAAGCTTAATTATCTTTAATTGATCAAAGTCCCATTTACAATAAGATAAACCAATACTCATTAAAATTATATTACACTAGGGGCCCGTCCCGGCTTCGCACGGGTGGATAATTTTTTTTTAACATTTTGGCTCCCGCATTCTGGCGCTCCTCTATCGCCGCGTTGCTCGCTGCGCTGCGAGGCACTCCACACCGCGTCCGCGACCCGTCAGGGATTATTTTTTATTTATCTTGATATTTTTATTTCGTAATATCTTTTGACTGGAATGTCCGATTTTAATAATTCAAAAAGTATTTTACAGGTATTGAAACAGTCTTGAATACGAAATAATTTATTTGGATAAGGATTAATACAAAGTTATAGAAAACATGGTCTGATTTTGATTGGCATTTTTATTAACTTTTAAAATGTAAAAAAGTAGTTATAGTGACATAACTATAATAGTTGGACATATGGTCTCGCGGAGTTTTTTGTAGATATTGATACGTTCTATAATGTTGTAGAACATTTCTTTGTTCTATCATCAATACTTTTTGCAGCGCATGCGATGAAAGATATTTTATGGCTAATTTTTTTGCACCTTGGGTTGGTTTTAGTGAGATTTCCTGAGGATCTCTAATTTTTTCTTTTAATAAATATAGCCTATGTTACTCAGGGATAATGTAGCTTTCTAATGGTGAAAGAATTTTTGAAATCGGTCCAGTAGTTTTTATGTTTATTCGTTACATACAAAAATACAAATCTTACTTCTTTATAATATTAGTATAGATATATAATGTTAAATGGAATTTTTATTTCGAGTACTCATTTTTATTGCAGTATTTAATTATAACTCATAATTATTAAGAAGCAAATTAATTTAGCAACAATTTATTTACTTTATAACGTCATCAGTTATACTATGTTTTTTAACATTTCGATATGTATATTAGACCGTACGAATTGTACTATTGATTCATTAAAATTATGCATCTATGAATAAAATTACTTTGTCAGTATTAATTATTTTGTATAATATTGTATCTAAATACGATCGCTAAAGTTTACAATTATAATTATTTTACCGCTAAATTAGTTGGTCTTGAAGTGTACAAGTAATCCTAACAAGTAACACTATGTAGGAATTGTATTATCGTAAATCAAAATCAATATAAATTTTAATTTCGACGTAAATCACCGATCTTGACAAGTTACTACCGTGTACTTAATAATTTCAAGGCTGTTAAAAGATTAATAATGAGAAATCGTTATATATTTTTTTTGCTATATAATACTTTAATTTAAATATTTTAATTTTCATGGTCAATCATATTATAATGTCTTAATTATAATGGAGCATTTAAATGCATGACGTCATAATTAAAATATAGTCATTGGGAAACATGCAGTATTTTATTACCGGTCATTAAATAACAACAATAAAATTTTCAAGTGGCTTTAAAAATGTATTTTAATTCTAAATATAATATACATATTTAGATATATTATAATGATTTCAGGATGTTTGTGCGTATCAGGCTGTCGGCATTCCTATAGTGAGGATATTTACCATCAACTATAAGGGAGAATTAAAACACGAATTGACACAAACATTCCAATCTACGTGAGTATATTTATTATATTACCGCCAAAGACTACTGATCAAATTAATATAGCTAAAATATAAATATTGATCAGCATTTTTTGACCATAGTTTAGATCATATTTTATATTGCGTAGGGGCTGCTACTATTTTCATTTCTATCTAAACAAATTTTCTTTAATATCTGTAACTTTTGCTAACATAGGTGGATGGAACTACGAGTTGCGATCATAATATTATATGTTCAAATTAATTATATTTCTCCTAATAAAATTAGTAGTGTAATATTTACAACATCATGTTATAGACGGTAGTACACATATATAATAATAAGTGCTATATTTTGATTTCAGTTACCACGTGCAAAGTGACATGGTCGATGATTTCTTCCCGCCAATGAGTAAAATCATTAGATAGCACGTGTAAATATAGTATAGTTTGATTAAAGGATACAGAGGAATCCGGTAAGCCGTATGGCATGAGGCTTGTGACAATCAAGGCGCGTTCATTTACATCTTACTGGGCTGCCAATACTATTCTCTCATATATTTCCCATGACTTACCTTACGGTTAGGACGCCTGGTTTATGATGAAGAGGTAGTTTCAAGACTCTTCCCCCCTTCCCCCGACTAAAGACTCTTTAACGTGAACTTACATAGCTTAGAAATGCTAATTCCTCAAGCAATTCTTCATCCGAATTCGATCTGAGTTTTGTTTTAAGCAATTAAATATCACTTGCTTTAACGGTGAAGGAAAACATCGTGAGGAAACCTGCACTCCTGAGAGTTCTCCATGTTCTCAAAGGTTTGTGAAGTCTGCCAACCCGCACTGGGCCAGCGTGGTGGACTACGGCCTAATCTCTCCTTATTCTGGGAGGAGAATTGGCCATTAACGGGTAATGATGATGATCAACGTGTTATTTGTTATATGTTAAGAAGAGAGAATATTAAACCCGTTCTGTCCCTTAAACCTTCATAAAGAATATTATTCCCACAGGAGCCGTGAATTTTATCAGGCTAAATAGTACCTGATGCTCCTGTGACATTCATGACCTATATCTTTCCAAAACCCGATCAAATCAATAAAATGTCACTATATATTAAAGTAATATTACCTATATTTGACAGAAATAATATCACGATTAATACAGCACTAGCAGAAAGTGTGGCAGCCCTACTCTATCAATAACTTCACGAATCTAATACAAATAACAGTAATCATCGACATGTCATCTTCCTTCTTAAACTGTCTGGTGTTTGTGTCTTAGATTAACTGCGGTGTGGCTAACTAAGGCTTTTGGTCATTTGCGAATAGTTCAGTAGCTAAGGCGTTAGATTTACAGCCAAAATGACGTTCATCCACGTTCATCCACACTCATTGATATATAATGATGTGAACCCATTCACTTTTAACTGAAAAAATACAAAAAAAGAAATAGTTTTGTCTAAATAATATTGATCGGTCAAAACTATCTTTACCTCTAAAAAACCTTAAACAGTTGTAACAGATTTGAATATAAATAGTCAAAGTATTTATTAAATAAGTTTCTTTTAATATATGGTGATTTACATATAATATTATATGTTACGGGTAAAAGAGTTATAATACTAAACTATTGAATTATTATCATTTATGACTGAAATAACTAGTCAAAATTACTTTTAATCGATTAATTTATATTAATACAATTTAAGTGTCACCTTAGGGGGCGTCCATTAATTACGCGAGTCGTATAAGGGAGAGTAGAGGTCAAGTCGATGCTCATAATCTTGCTATGGGGAGAGTGCGCGTTTTCCTCAAGAAACAGAGTAAAATTGCGAGAAAATTGGATTTAATTAAGTATTATTATATGTTCCTTTACTAAAATGGCCAAATCTAAAATATAAACATTATTCCGAAGATTTGATATTTTGAAAAATCTCATGTGAGATTGCGGTGTGGAGGAGGGTTGAGCTAAACCTGACGACATCTCACCAGTTGGGTAAATTCGCCAAAAACGCCTCACGTAATTAATGTACGCCTTACACTTACCATGATATTGAAAGTTAATGTAAATATTTAATTAGGTGTTTTAAAACATTGGTGTTGGTCACATGTGTATTACGTTGTGTGAAAGGTGTTTTTGAGACATTTTGGGCGTGCTATTTTTATCCTTTAAGTGTAAATTGTCTGGCATTTGAAGATACATTAAGGGTTTTTTTGTACTATTATTCCAGTTCAACACTTTATCCTTTCATAGGTGGATTTTTAGATTCTATACTTTGACGTAGATCTCGCTATCTAGGGCCTTTGTCCATTCTTATACAACCTTTATGTCAATTTGTAAAAAAATAAACTAGATTTTATAATCAATATTTAATATTTTGTTGACTTAATGCATTTGTTGTTGAACACTTAGTTTTTGTACTACGATTGTTTATTATCACATTTGGCAATGTTCTTGGCACTTATTTTGAGAATGAACAAAGACTCTTTATATTCAATCCCACGAGCAACTTTGAAAAACTGCTTATTATATGTTTTAATGTAATTTAAACTTTGTAACTGACGCCTCAACTCATAAGCAATTAACTTTGCCGCTAATTAATAATATTTAAAATTTATGATGATTTTACATCATTGTAATAAAAAACATTGACTATACTGATACTGATAACTCAACAATAGTTTTTTGTTGCCTTTGTTATCTTTGCAGATTTTTTTTAAATATACAATTTAGGAATATATTCATAAAAGTTCTGGTTTAGCTCTAATTTTTGAGTGTTTGAGGGGGAATGAGTGAATAAGAGGAATTAGGAAAAAATGTAGGAATATCCAATGAAAGGTCATAGTTTAAGGAAAACGATCTTATCAAACTTAAATGTATAAAGGTGTTTTTATGTTTAACGTAATATTGTATTAATAATGCGTAATTGTCGTACAGATACTCCCACATGTCGGTGCTAGTGGACCAGGTGTTCCCGCCGGCGCTGTGTGAGCCCACCGACGAGTTCTCCCAGAGCGTGTTCTGGCGCGAGCCGCTGCCAGCCCTCGACCTGCCTCCGACTGCGCCACCGCCCGCCAAACATTAATAACTTTACTATAAACCTTCTAAAATTTGCTGCTACTCTTTAAAAATTACATTTTTTGTCACGCTCCTTAAAAAAAAAGTTTTCTTTGAAGAACAAATTACACATGCCGCAAGCCAAAATGTTAATTTTTAGGTAAGGAAGCGTCCATTAATTACGTGACGCATAACGATCGGGGAGGTCGATAAATTGTCTGGGTAAGATTTCGTAACATTTTCCTCAATTCCCTCCCCCTTATCTCACGCGAGGTTCTTCTTTTATTTTAATTATGTTTTGGCTATCCAACACGTATTGGATTAATGAGAAAAAAACAACACAACTTGTTCTATTTACGTGATATTTGCTAAGATCTCGCACCCCCCTAAGTGAGATTTGGAAAGATTTAGCTTGATTACCAAGAACCTCACTTAATTAATGTACGTTAAATAGAAATATTCAAAAACATTATGTTTTTGAATATTTCTATTTAAGTATGAAAATTGTTTGATTTTATATCAATTGTATTTTATTTGCAATTTAAAAATTGGATCAGTAGTTCCTGATATAACTTTTAATAATTCCCCTTTAATTCAAAATCAAATCTTTCCTCTTAATAATATTATATAATAGTGTAGATAACACATTATTATCATTTCAATCAGTAAATTTTAAACAATTATCAAATAAATTAGATAAAATATTAGATTTTGTGTTACTGTACTTCAGAATATCAGAACACGTCACTTTATAATTAATAAAAATAGTTTTTGAGGGCGTATTAAAAAATTTACGGCCAGTCTAATACAACAACTTTGTTTGGTTAGTTTGAGGAATCTGTTAGGACTGAATTTGATACTCTAGTCTTAATTAACTTAAAGGTTCTTTGCAAACTTCAGAAATATACGAGAAGTATGACTTGATTAACAGCTGACAAAAAATTGTTCATTTTATTGCCCTTGGCCCTTATACATAGGGCCATTGAGATAATATAAATACGTTTCAATAACTAAAAAACAATTTTGATATCATTTGATTTTTTTCTCTACTTTCAAGCCTTTCAAATAACTTTCTATTCTATAAACAATTGTTAATAATAAATTCGAATCGTTTATATTTTTTTTTCTTTTAAAATTTAGATCTATTTCAGTTTTAAAATCATTATGATTTCCCTAATCCTATCAAATATATATATTTTTTAGATTAATTGATAATAAATTTGCCTAATGCAACAATGTTAACAAAATTAATATTTTTAACTCAAGTCTTACCGATAACATTTTTTTAAACCTTTGTAATAATAGATGTTCCCGACTTAGTTATGACTTATACTTTCTATGACGTGAATATATTTTGAAAAATCAAAACATGGTGATTAAATAATTCATTGTAAAAGGAATATAAAGACTATCTTGCTGTTATTTGTGAAGACTGTAGACCTGTAATGAAAATGATTTTAATTTCTTATAATTTTTTACTATATAAAGTATGATTTTTTTAATTTATGAAAACTAAAACATATTATTTAAATATTAGACATGTAGAGTCAAAGGATGTTAATAGATTCAATTGCATTTGATTTATATCTCATAATCATTTAGAATCGTTGTAATACTATGTGTGTGATTTGTCTAGAAATTGTAGTGTGTAGCTTTCATGTATAATTGGATGTACGAGGTTTCGCAATTAAAATGTAGATAGTCCGAGAAACCTGAAGAGCCAGACCTACGTCTTTACATAGTATAAAACAAGCTACGCAACGGATTTTGATGTGGCTTTCATTAATAGATTCAAGAAGATTTACATGCATCATAAATATTGTAGTAGAGAAACTAAGTATGTCTGGTCGGCCCGGTCTCTTAGTCTATGATATGAGGTAGTTATTTCTGACTAGGTAATTCAATTATGGCTTTAAATTCACTATATTGTAAGTGAATCATCACTTAGTTACCGCCGTAGTTGAATAGGTAATTTATAGGTATAGAGATGACTTTTTCCTCTGTTTTTATTCCATGTAAAGGTATTACACCGTACAGCCTTATCTTTAGCTATAGAAATTAATTATTTAAATTTTAATTATTTGTTGAAGTTCAAGCACAGATAACCTCCACTGAATTCTGTTTTGAGTAAATTGCTGATACTTTAAGTGGTACTTTAAAGCAAAATACATATTGGAAGCTCAGTTGCTAAATTGTTTCGTTATTATATAATATTACAAAGAGATGTATGGTCTGACTTAGATTTTTTCTTTTGAAGTCAGTATAAAGTTATCTAACCACGCCCCAATTTGGTAATGTGAAATCTTTAATGGCCGAAATTAATAACCTCAATACAAAATATTTTAATTATGGATTGAAGATATATTCCAAATTCAAATTTGTGCTTATTAAATTCAAAATGAGATTGATCATTTCGGCCGTAAGAGATTATTATCTGTGCATTCAAGGTAATATTTCTATTTATTAGGTTTGCCTATATGTCTTGAACTTCGCGAATTTTCAACTTGTCCTTTCATTATTTAAACATCAGCAAATGATTATTAATTTATAACAAATGGACAACGTAATGTAATTTATTTTCTATTATATATATCATTCAGCATATAATACAACTCCAGTCACTGTCAATAACAAAATTTATCTACTCCTGTGATTTAAATCCTCTATAAATACTACTCGATGCGTGGCATCCGCATGAATTTCAAAAAAAGAATAATCATTCACGCACGTTTCACTACCAGAACGCCGCGCATTTTTCTTCCATATGTTTATTGTTTTGTTTACAAAAAAATGAGAATTTAAAGAACATATTCAAGTGAATTTTAAATTATTAAATACAAAATGTTCATTACAACTACAATAAATAATTGTTTCATCAATACTTAGTTTATTTGTATATACTCAGTAATGGATGATATTAGGTAACTAGGAGTGGCTGTTTTAATGTAAGCAGTAAGCTGTTTCAGAATTTTTTTATAGCGAATTCATGTTATGGGTGTAGATAAAGTCTTGTATGTAACTGATGATAATTAGGAATTAAAACACTCATGTGATAAACCCATCTTGGTGTTTTAATACCTCTTATTATACAACAGTTGCATAAATAACTATTAGTAATTGTAGTTGCACATTAATTGATGGTTAAATCTGTGATTATGGTTGAAAGCAACGCTTTATTTTTGTACTGTGATTATCTGTTTGTAAGTCACTTTGTGTAATGCACATTTGTAATATTTTGTAGGCATAGCCTTTATGATATAATTAGTTTATTTTTGTATAATTTTAATTAGAATGCCTATTTTTAATTTGTAATTATTTTTATTAAGTTAGTATAATATAATTTTTAGGGTCATACAATAAGTTTCAGTGCATCATCAGTTCCTCAGTGTTAATTTAATTTTGATTTCATCGGAAAATATTAAATTTCATTGCGTGGACACTGCTAGCTTACATTTATTTATTTTGTAGACTCCAAAGTATAGATTAATAATACACTCGAGGTGCTGATTTGGTCCGATGTGTATCATTTTGAGATATTTATTTCCACTGTGATTATTAAAAATAATTGAAAAATATACAAGTTTTTTATTTTACTCCACCATTTAATGTACTACACTAAAAATTTAAAATCGGGTATACAACTATATTATGAATGACTGAACTACCTAAATACGCCCTTATTTATGAACAATGATTAACATAACCTGTCAAATTTATTTGTATTTGAAAGAAAGACACAAAGCAATGTTTAACTAATAATTTTAATTGGTTAAATTTTTTTATATATAAACCCTAAGTTAAAGCTTTTACTTATACTTGTCATACGACCTAAACTTTTTCTAAAAATGAAATACGAGACGACTATGAGCTTTTTATTTATTTACTTTAAATTGTATCTTTGAAATCCAAAGATTTTAAATTTGGCTTATATGTTATAGACCAGTGTCGATAATTTTTGAAGTCAAATAAAATTATAGTAGGATGAAACTCATTTGAAAAGGAAGAGAATATAACAAAAATAAAAGGACAAATAATTTACGTGCGATCTGAGGTCGGGAAGTGGAAAAGGGGAGATTTATGGGTAAAATCGCTTTATCTCGATTTCCGGCAAAACTAAGTCCTATGGAAAAAAGTTATATGGCAAAGTTGTAGATAATAAAAATATCTACAACTTTTGTCTTTACACTTTTTTCACATGTCCTCAAAATTTATCTAAAAAATTCAAATAACCAAGTTTTTTGTTTTTCATTTTTTATCTTCTTCAAAAAAAATCAATTTATTTATGTCCCTAATACACTGTACTTTATTTGATTGAATATTTAATTTTTCACCTTATTCTGAATAAATATCGAAAAAGCACCCCAATAACAAGTAGTAAGGCCCAGACCCTCTTCCTTTTCCAATGAGTTGCATCCTACTATAATTTTATTTTACCTTTGACCATTTCCGAAGGCTTCGGCGCTGGTTTATTAGTTAATTGATTAAAAAAAAAAACTAGAATAAAATGACGATATCCATTAAAGAATAGGTGTCACAATTTTCTGTTCATATTTAAAGTTTACTCAGTTTGGATGAATAGTAATAACTAATTGAAATTGCTATTGATAAAGACTAGAGGGACACAGGTGGTTAAAGTAAACTAATTATAAAACTTAAAATATTATATTAACAAAATATTATGTTTCATCATCATCCATTGGCTCATCTTCTAATACATTGTTTTCATCATCACTATCTTCCTTGTCTGATGGTAAATCAACATCTTTGAAGAAACCTTTTCCTTTTGTCCAGTGACATTTGATTGTAACTTTAAATTTCGCCAGCTGTATACCAAGGAGCTTCAAAATACTTGCTTGTTCTGGTGTTAATGGAGTATCTTTTTTACATACCTAAAAAGTATAAATGACATTTAAAGTGATATACTAAAATTTATAAAAAAATAGTATTGGAGTATTTTACTTGTTATCACTGCACTAATTAAATATAAATTACTTGTACACTATATGATCTGTCACTAGCTCAACACCAATGTAACTAGTGGTCTTGGATAGTTTGTGAATGACCTAGTTTAGAAGAGCACTTTAGGTGGACTATACAAACTAGTTCTTCCATGATCTCGCTCATAGTTCTTATCTTTACTATGCAGTGGTGCTACCTAACAAATCAAATTATTTACTTCTAGGGATGCTTATGTTTCATCCGTATCTTTTTGTTGTTAGTGTTTTATTTCTAAAAAAACGATATATATTTAAATATCAATATATCATTCATGAACATCGATATTTGTAACATAGATGTTTAACTTTTGAAGTTGACTATATTATCTCTTAATATAATTGATTTAATTTTTTCATTATTTTTTGTACTTTTTTAATAAAAATAAATAAACTTGCAATAATTTTAAATATTTGTTTTTCCTTTAATTATTGTCACTAAATTATTTAAAAAAAAAATCAAACTAAAAGAACTAATGAACTAAAAGAGTGAATTAGTTCACCATTGAATAATGCACTAAATTGAGTGCTCTCCTTGGTGACCGACTAGGCCCAAGACTAGTGACTAGCACTGAGATATTGTACTTGCCCTATATATAATATCCTATTCATTTTGTCTTTGCACAAAAACAACTTTTATTAGGTAGTGCATGTTCTAAAAAAAGTTTAGTCAAATATAAATTGGAGTATGTATTTGGTCCGAAATTTTTATTAAATAATTATAAAAAGATACCTAAAATAAAATGGATAATTAAGTTAGTTTTAGACAGCTAAAATTTTTGTACAATATAAAATACCTGATGTTCTTTTATGAGATGTATAACACCTCTTTCCAGTGATGTAGGGAGTCCTAACCTTCTAAGATGTGGTTCAATTGTGTGAGAAAAATCTTCTAGTGGCCCTTCTGGCAGTATTACATCACGAGTAGCAACAAATCCAGCTTTAGCATATTCCATTTCTCGGAAATTTTTAAACCATTCCAATACATCAACAACATCTCGATTTGTCATAAGTAAACCACATTGCCCTTTTATCTTTTTTGTTAGCTGTAAAGAATTAAATAATATTATAATATAGCATTAGTAGTTTTATGCACCTTAAATACAGTTCAACTTGGCTTGCTGGTATATAATCTTGAAATATAATTTGTTCTATCAATGAAGGGACCATTAATATTTATTATTTACTTACCAAGTTAAGTTGATCTTCCAATTCATCACTTTTAGTCCGTCCGAGAGCTACTGCCATGACTTTATTTTTACCAAAGAAAAATCGAGAATCCTTCCAATCATTACGCAAGTCCTTTAATTTTGTGTTTCGCATGTTATCAACAGTAAAAAGAAAAATATGTTCATACTTAGAAATAGAATTTCTGACTTCTTCTATAGTTTTTTGTTTAAGTAGAAGACCTTTTTTATTCGTTTTGGTTAGTGATACTGAAAAAAATGTTTAATGAATAATTAATCCAATCTACTAGTGTAAATAGTTCAATAAATATGACTTAAAAAGGAATAAAATAATTCTAGCAGTGGTATGTTGGTAGTTCAATAAAAGCCACTTAATTACATCAAAATTACCTTTTTTGTCACGCTTTGATTTCGGCATAATGGAATACTTTAGATTAGACGAATAATTAAAGTAAATTAATAAAATAAATGTAATATATATCAATATTTAATTGGAAAAACACATCAAACGCACATGGTAGTTAGCACCACAGACTAAAAAAGATTATAAATAATAAAAATTTCATAGACCACAAACTATAAAAATAATATCTTTCAATGACTAAAGAGTACACTAGTCATTACTCTACAATACCTACCTACATTCTATGATAAGATATGGTACCAGTATTGCCAACTACAATAAGTGAACTAATAGAATCATTGCTAATAGACTCAAAATTAAGTCCCTATATAGATGCTTAAGCTGATATAATTTGCACTTCAGAAATATTTTTTTAAATTGTAACTTAAAGCTAAAGTCATTCAATCATTTATTAGCTACACAAAAATAAAACGTTACGAGTTTTTGGTCTGGAATCCTTTGTCTTTCACCGGGATTTAAAGTATGCTACTCACGACTCAACTTTTTAAATTCAATTATTTTAGTTGAACATTCTATCTTAATAATCTGATTATGCTTGAAGAGTTAGGATCTTTTAGAAAATAAATAAGATATTAATATTTTAGAGGATGATATGGATGAAGAAAACAAAATTAAATTTTTAATTTTGTAATATTCAATAATATAGGTGATTGCACTTTGAACGTTTGTATACGACTTCAAGAACCTTTTGTAAGGGGAATTGTAAATACTGGCTGAAAATATTAATTGGAGCTTTTACTATTTGACATTAGTATTTGATTATATATAAGCATGGAGTGCATTTATGTGTTCGTTCTATGTCGTCAGTTCTAAACTTAATAAAGCCATATTTAACTCCACCTAAAAGGGTATAACTTCAAGTTTAATCTAAGATCTATGATTCTGGAAAATTGCCATGTGCTTGATAATAAAAAGAAATTGAAAACATCTAATATTACACACGTTTTATAGATTTACATTTTAATTAATTAACCAAAAATAAACACATAAAACGCTCTTCAGTTTTAATATTAAATATACAAGGATTTACATTATTATATAGAAAACGTAAGACTTCGCGAAATAAGTGATAAGAAGTGAAAATTCTAATCATATTAAATTAATTCAAAACCCGCGCGCTTAATATGTACTTCCTGTATGTCTGAATGAAATGATAAGAATTAGTGAACATTTTCGGTTGTCCCTTTTTGTTACTATATAATTGATAGAGAAAAAACATACTCCGCGGAGTTCTGTCAGTTCTGCTCAGTGTTACTACTTTATTAGCTTCCTAATTAAGATGGCCGACCATTTGTGTGAACCCTGTTCCGGTTTTTGTTTCCCCTCTGGCCCCGCTGCCGTCAGTGTAGTGTATCGTTCACCGCAAGAGAAAAATTGAATTTGTGTCGCAATTTGCTGGCTTAATTACTTTATATCCCTTCAAACAAGTAAGTGTATTGAGTTAATATCGAGTGCGTATATTTCGTGAAATTATTGAGTGTTATTTTAAAATATTTGATCAGACATTTTGTGAATGTGACGCATAATAGGAGTGTCCCTAGCAGCAGCCATTTTGGCCGAGCCGGCGACACGGTGTTGCGGTGTCCCTAGCGCCTTGCGGTTAGATATCATTCTAAGTCTTGAGATACCATTTCTTTACTAATTTTATGATATCTATACGCCGTTTCATTGCCGATTCAATTGGTTACTAATACATCAGATTTGGTGAAAAAAATCTACAGTGGGCTGGAGATTGGTTCGTTATACTTTTGTAATAATTGTGTGATCCTTACTTTTCCACATTAATTTTATATTTTATAGACGTGATGAATGAAATCATTAGGTATATTCTTAACTTAGGAAATACTTTCTATCTTTCCAATCAAACTTCTTTTTGTTAATGCGTCGTAATTTTGTCGCTCGTACTCGGTCACGCTGTTATCCTAGATAACGATTTATGTCATTGAAGTTATACTTATGTTAAACCAAACGTGATAAAGCTTCTACGAGTGAGGTTTAAGGAACGTCGGTTTAAAGTTAGGCTTAATTAAGATTATAAATTTAAGCCTGTGGCGCGGCCCTGGTACCTTTCAGCGACATAGGCACGTGCATAACTTAGGCTAAAACTAGACTGTTCTATTGCTGGCACATTTTTGAATCACGATCATATTGATTTTTTAATGTCTGATGCTGATATCTATTAAAATTTTCTTTTAGTGTCATCATAAGGCGTCATGTATGAGTCACTTTGTCTGACAAATATTTTTGTAGCTTTGTAATATTTTGTATGACTATATTGATTCTTTGAAAATTACTTTTTTAATCAAAATATATGATACATTTCACTAACATGTGACATAACTGAACTGTTAAATATTGATTAGATTATGAAATTTGCACAGGAATTATAGAAACCAAGATGAGCAAGTAAGATAAATCTTTTTGGAAAATTTCATCATCTGAGTAAGGAAAAAAGATTTGTGAGATACTGTTGGTAAAAATAGCCCAATGGACACATGACATACATATATAAGTAAACTTTATATTGAAATTATTTGCCTGGATACCACACTCTTAACCATTGTCATCTAAGAATATACATTTTAGAATTTAATGTTGAAGTTCATGCTTCCATGCAGCATGATTTAACCAATCTTTGGTTAATTATACTGATATGTATGACTAAAAATTGCTTGTAATTTTTTATAAAATCACATTTTACTATCACTTATCATATTCATTGCTATTTTGATGCATACTTTTGATTCTTGAGCATCCTTACAGATAGTATGTTATTTTATACCATGTTACAATTTTGTTACATACATCTAAAGTAATGAAGCAAACCAATGAAGTAATGATAACTTCAATTATAAGTAGACAATGTCTTAACCATTTGAGTATGTATCTTATTAATAACAAAAACAGAAAAAGTATCTATTGTAGAAGACCCATTTAATTCAGAAAACATAACTAGGCTTATATTCAATAATGGCTGTGATGCAGATGAAGAAAAAGATAATAAATGACAACTGTGATATATTTTTTTCATGTGTTAATAATAAAATTTCCATTTTCACCCCTTACCAAAGATTTACTTCTCAAAATGGTTTTGCTATTGGCATCTGTTGATATAGATATAATGCATTTTACATAGTGAAATGTATTTATATAAATATCTATACATGCCAATACAAGACCACACCCTAAAAATGAGTGAAATCCAGTATTGTTAAATGTGTGTTAAATGAATAAAATCTTGCCATTAATGAGACCAAATTGTGTTTGCCCATATAGTCATATTTTATTTGAGTCATAATGATATTGATTGGTATAGAATAAGTGCTTAGCAACAGGATTTTGTGGGAGATGGATTGATAAATAGCTGGATGAGGGGGTTGGTGGTAGAGGGTAGGTAGGTAGGTGTGGGTGGTCAGGGGTGCAGGGTGCGGTGCACAGGGGGTGGGGGGCGAGGGGGTGTGCAAGCGTCGCGCTAGTCGTATTTCGTCTGGAGTGCTATCCCATTCCACTGGATCAATATAGTTGGCGCAGTGGCGGTGGCTCGTCAGCGCGGCGCGGGTAGACGGCCCCTTGTCTTGTTAATCGGTCGAGTCTGTGAGATGCTGTCAAACCGAACGGACGCCGCGTCGATGTCGCGTTTGGTGTGAGGGTTGCTCTTTGAGCTACTTGGAGTTTTTACATTGCGCTAGTGTGTTTCGCGAGTCTTTGCTAAAGGTGCGTCGTATTCATGATGACTCATAACCCATTTGGATTCGCTTTGGTGAAAGTGACGCCTAACGATTAGTCTTTCTGATGATATATTTTATAATTCTTTTTTTTTATTGGTATTTTAAACGCCATTGACCTCTTTCTAATTTATTACAGGGGCATCAGTAATATAGTCATCTCAAATCATCAAAAATGTCCGTCGACAAGGAGGAATTGGTGCAACGCGCCAAGCTTGCGGAGCAGGCTGAGCGATACGACGACATGGCGGCCGCGATGAAAGAAGTCACCGAAACCGGAGTCGAGCTCAGCAATGAGGAAAGAAATTTACTTTCCGTCGCCTACAAAAACGTCGTGGGCGCTCGACGGTCATCATGGCGAGTCATATCCTCCATTGAACAGAAAACCGAAGGCTCGGAAAGAAAACAACAGATGGCAAAAGAATATAGGGTTAAAGTAGAAAAAGAACTCAGAGAAATCTGTTACGACGTATTGGTAAGTAGTTATCATTAACTCCTTCTTTTCTTCTTTTTAGGTTTCTTTGTTTCATTTTCTAACCGATCATAGTTTTTTTATTGTTCTTATAATTATTATTTATTAACTATTTTTAATATTTTTTGTAATTACGCAGATTGATGTTGGGTTAACGTTTCCTACGCGTATGACGTCATCGTAATTTGCACATTGCCAATTGGGGGGGTGATGCAATGATTAGTAGTTGTCGCATCCGTTTCTTACGTAGCGTAGATTCTCATTAATTATGGTCCTATGGGTAATGTAATATGTAAAAGGTGAGCATATGGGAGCATGGTGGGCGCTGGGCGCGGTGCGGTTTTTCCGCGGGGCGGGTGCGAAGGGTGGGGCACGCGGAGGGTGGGGGCTGTGGGTTGACGTACTGCGCCGCGTCATTGCGCGCGCCGCTGCGCCGGTGGTGTGCCATCTTCGTCCGTTGCCCTATCTCTCTACCATTGCCTTGCTTCATACCTAAATTCACTATCTTTTCTTATTCTAAGTAATCAAATTTATTAATATCAAAATTATTAATAGTATAAATATCTGAATCATTTTTAATTAATATTTCGGTGGGTTATTGAATTAATCAATACGCGTTTTGCGCCGTTATTACTCATGCGTAATATAAGCTAAATTAGTTTAACTTTTTATGACTATTCCATTTATACAATTTCAAGAATTGATATAAAAATTATAACAGTAAATTTCTAAAATTAGTTAAAATTGATGAATAACAGTTTTTTTAATTTAAATTGTACAATTTATATATATTTAGATTAGATCAATAAAACATCTTATCAACTTGTTTGTTAGTTTATCTGAAACTACTGCACAATATTGGATGTAGAGACTGCCATATAACCCGAGTTATTTTGGATGTTGGGAAAATAATATAATAGTAATTATTTACAAAACTTTTGATATCAGTGTAGTTCAGGCAAGTTGATAAGTAAAATATATTTTTGAATTTCCTGTGTAGAAAAGTTAATCTCTTTATTTTGTTCTTAGTGGTGTGGAATTGTCTTCAAAGGAAAATCATGACAAATTGTTACATAATTTTATGATTATGTAATATTTTTTTGTTGCAGGGCTTACTCGACAAACACCTTATCCCTAAAGCTAGTAATCCGGAAAGTAAAGTATTTTACCTTAAAATGAAGGGAGATTACTACAGGTACCTTGCAGAAGTGGCCACTGGAGAAACCAGAAATTGTGAGTTTTTTGTAGAACATTTTTGAACATTGTATTAATTTCTATAAATTATTTATGTAAATTGGTCTTAACTTTCATTTGTGGTGTTTCCGATATATGTTCTTTTTAAATTTAACAATAAAGGGAGCTTGTTTGTAAACAAATATTTATATTGCAGCGGTTGTAGAGGATTCACAGAAAGCATACCAAGATGCTTTCGAAATCAGCAAGGCGAAAATGCAGCCCACACACCCCATAAGGCTTGGGCTGGCGTTAAATTTCTCCGTCTTCTATTATGAGATATTAAATTCACCAGATAAGGCGTGTCAGCTCGCCAAACAGGTCATTATTTGTGTCAGTTATGCATAGGTCGGGTGCTGGCTGGCACGAGTACGAGTTAAGGTGGCGTACTAAACTGCTCACTTGTCCCCAGCCGTGGTGGAGGACTCACAGAAGGCCTACCAGGAGGCGTTCGACATTGCCAAGGCCAAAATGCAACCTACCCATCCCATCAGGCTCGGTCTCGCGCTCAACTTTTCCGTATTCTATTACGAGATTATCAACTCGCCAGCGCGGGCGTGTCACTTAGCCAAACAGGTTTATCCATTACATTGAGATCGGGTGTGAATACTAACGAGATTTTAAAATCCCTCATTGCATGAAAATGATTCTACACTATTGTTTCCAAAATGACTATTTGACTAACTGCCCCGGCATGGCAATGTTGCAATGCAATTAACATCCTTATCCTCGATCCAGCCAGCATCGTAGACTGTTTTAACTTTAATTAGTTGTGTTATTTAGTTTGAATGAGTTAGAGGAGAGTAATGGGTGAGCAGAGTGTAACGCTAATGTGTGCGTGTGGGTTTCAGGCGTTCGACGACGCAATCGCGGAACTAGACACCCTGAACGAAGACTCGTACAAAGACTCGACGCTGATCATGCAGCTGCTGCGGGACAACCTGACGCTTTGGACGTCGGACACGCAGGGCGACGGCGACGAGCCGGCCGAGGGCGGCGACAACTAACGCGGCTCCGCCCCGCCTCACGCATTTGTTCTCATCGGTGTTTTATAAGAAAACGAGTAACATTCGAGAACGTCGCGCCGCCGCTGCTGTCACCGCTGCCGCGAGGCGTCGCTTGTATAAAAAATGTTAAAAATGTCGTTCGCAGCGGACCTTCACGTTCCGTCTAAAATTAAATGTTGTGTCATCTTTGACGGTTTTGTATTTCTGTATTTACACTGGATTACAGATATCGAGCTGACCTGATGAATATAAATATTTATAACTTAAGTTATTAAAATTACGGTTTCTTAAGTTAAAAGTGTTTTCCTTTATCGATTAGAGACATCTCTCGCCAGTCCGGTCGGCCCCTGAACATTCCTTTCGCCGCATGTCCGCAGTGAAATGGAGACTATGATGGTGAATCTTTAAAAATTACGCGGTTAGTTATTATAATTGTTAAATTTACGCCCAATAACCTGATAAATTTAGATTTTTGAGATATTAAATCCGCAAAATGTAATGGCTGTATGGAATTAGGGCACAAAAAACTTGTTAGTGTCTTTATGTGGTTTTGTGATGTCCTCGAGTTGTAAATGCGCATACCTATTACCAAAGTGAGTGTTGACGTCGACATTAACCATTTTGTTGTGCCCATCACTGATTAACCGATAGCATTCTGAATTTTCAGGCATTTATTAGCAAAATAGTTTTGTGATGGACGAATATTGTAACATTTCTGCTGCATTTTATCAGCCATTAATCTATTATATTTTTCATGTTTTCACCAATAAACTTTTGTATTAAATACAATTTTTAGTTTTAGAACCAATATTTAAATAAACCACCACCTATTAACCCCAAAAAGATGTTTATCTAAACTATGTAACATCGACGTAGTTTTTCCCTATTCCTAGTATTATCGGGCCTCCGCCTCATTACATTAACTGCAAGTCTTCGATAATTACGTAGGTACTGAACTGTTATTCCATTACAAGGACATCACTAGAGTACACGGGTGAACTATAGAGGTAGTAATAAAAGAAACATTGGGTGGAAAATTGAGTTTGCTAAATAAAAAGAGTGAAGAGATCAATGAAATATTGAACAATATTCGCTACGCTATAACATTGCGGAACTCCATTATAGGTATTTATTGCAAAAACTACTTAACCAGATACTACTACAGAACCAGGTCAGCAATATAACAAAGCGGTATCCAATTTCGTGCAGTAGATTTTGCGTGAGTACAAAATGCCGACAAAGATAAAATTAAAAAAAAAAGTTGCTATCATATGTAAAGATCGTTCAATATACGACGTCTTATCCCTCGCGGCTTTTCTACTAACTTAAAATTGTATCTGAATCGTGGATTGAACTGTCTATACAGATATCCATAAGGTCATTTTTATTGAATTATCAAAGACGGTGCGGGTTTTCTGTTATGCTGATATTTTTCTGTTCTGTTATGCTCGCAAATAAAAAATTTAGAATTATATGATACACAAAGCAGGTTTGCTCGCTAAATTCCTAAATCTAAATAAGATTATTGATTTTTGCATTATAATATTTAAGCATTCCTTAGTTACGTTAATAGTATATTTTTGTACTAATTTCACAAGCACGTGTTCGAAATTGCTCGTATAACATCTTAGTTTCTTATTATTATTATTGCGAAACTTATATAAGAAGTACGAATAGTAGACATCGATGTATTCGGATTTTAAAAAAGTCGTCGATAAATCTTGGTACGTCACTACCATAGCAACAGTAACGACACGTGACTAGTGTTGTCCACGTGCGTAAGGGGAGACAACGTGGATATTTTATAAGGTAATTGAATTTGATTAATAAAAGCTGATTTTACGGAAATTATAATAGTATATTTTTTATTTCGTGAAACCATCTAATCTATTGTAATGCGTGAAATCATTCATTCATCCATGTATGCTTTTTTTCACAAAAATGGATATAATTTTTCAAAATATCGATATTCTTTCAAAACAATCGATATACTTGATTTGGATGTATCGATATCACACAATTTTTAAATCTCATTTTTACCAAATTTGAAGATTTTCGTAAATGCGACATCCATTTTGCATTTTGTTTGGTAAAAAGTAATCAACGACACCATCAAAATATCGATTATAAAATTTAGCTATTTCAATGGGCGCCATTTTTATAGTAATAGTTGTCGTTACGTAAACTAACTAACCGAACTACAATTTAAAGATTTCGAGTTCAGGTACTTCCGTGTTCATTTGTTTAGGTAGATATTATTATGTTACACCAAATTAGATTTATTTCAAATTTATCACACCGTTTACTTAGGTATTTGATTTTATTTTTCCTCTATTAATTAACCTCTGGAGACTGGATACAAATGACTTTACCCAAACCTACGATAAAGTTAATAGATTGATGCTATAAATATAAAGGATTGATTGTTTGTAGTTGTAGGAAATAAAAGTTTTTGTCCTCTAGGCTGAACGTCTTCAATTACTAGCCGTTTCGGCACAAGTGAAGTATATTTTTAATAAATCTGATAACGTATACAAAACAGCTGGATTGTCGTGGCAAATGTGCTACTATCTTTTTTATTTTTGACCTTTTTTTGTTATTTGAAGAAATAGAAATATATTTTTTTTCCATCAATAATTATATTAAAATTACATTTAGAATTTTAATCGTTTGTTAACAATGACAAAAATTAAAAACTATACATTTATTTATTCAATGGTTAATTTTTGTTGCCAATAAATACCAAATAAAAATGTTTTCTTTAGTAACTTTAGTGCCTAACGTTGGCTCAATACTTGTAATTTTAAAAGGTAAAATAAAGTCATTTGAAAATACGCCAAAGAATTCATAAATTGTGGTTTACCTAAACCTATGTCTTCAAAGTCAATAAACGTTTCAACAGTTAGCAGTAAAAAGATAAATCTTTACAATTAGGATAGTTTTCTTGAATTGTAGAATGGAGATAATAGTAAAAAAATGTAAAGAAGTTTAAAACTTTTAATAAAATAAGTAGGTAAAGCCAAGTATTTTCTAGACTAATAATCTTGAGATCTTATTAAAGCTTCCTAGGTGCAAATACATGAGATTTAATACTAAACTTCATCGACACTTCTAAATCCGATTGAAAAGATTTTTCTTAATCTAGGCAATAAACTGATACACAATAAGGGACGAAGTAGAGCTGCAGCAAGATACATAGCACCGAAAACCAAGTTTAACATCAAAATGGTATCATTTCCATATCCTAAATCTAGTTTAGTAGCATCTGAAAAACTGTAAAGTCCATAAATATAGAAAACGGATCGTGGAGCACAGAAAATAATATATACAAAGATTAAACAGATTGATAGTTTAAGAGCTGGAATCGTTTCACTTCCATTTAATTTAAAGATCCTTTTTGATTTTAGTCGAAACACTATAAGTGCTCCAGCACTAGTTAATAATAACGCTGGTAGAAATAAATTGAATAGAGCAATCATGGAATGCATGTTGATCCTGTGGCTGGTGTCTACGAGGGTGCAGGCGATAATGTCATGCTCGTGTCGAACAGTAGTCGCCAAAGCAAACTCGGGGATGCTCAGAGATATAGCCAATATCCAGACGAAAAATGACGGCGGCGCTACCGGTACTCGTGTATCCGCAAGTCTGTAGTCCACGTTCATGGTCCGGGGAGGAGTGGACGTATCATTGGTTACGAGGCTGTAGCGCGAAGATCTTATTTCCTCATCGTCTCCTTCATTTTTTCTGGTTTGTACCGTTGCTTTTGTCTCTAGATTAGCAGTTGATAAAGTGTGTAGAGCTATCGTAATAGTTAAGTATAGTGAGGCCGTTGATGTGAATATATTAAGTCCTCGATATACTATACATCCGCTTCTCCCAAATATCCATGTTCTTGCGTTATTAGACCATAATTCGGGGCCAACAGAAGTCCCCAGTAAGATGAAATCAGCGACAGCGAGCTGAATGATGATTAAGAATAGGCCTGAAATTGAAATAAATTAAATAATACCCATGTGACACCTCTGATAAAGATTTTTTTTTGTATTATCTGTATTAGAAATATAATTTAATACAAGTCGTCTTCGCTTCGCTGAGGTAAAACATTTTAACCATGATAAATATTTTTCTGTCTGACATCCGATTTATGACACAAAGCTTATATTTTAAATTGGAACTGTAACAATACATCGGTGGAAATCGTACTCAAGTATACAGTAGTTTTTGCGAGACGCGTAAATAAACATACTAGTAGACAAAAAAAATGTTAAAATTATTGTTTTGGATTCTGTTAATGTTAGTGACTCCTTACATTAAGAAAATCGTTATTGTATTATAAGTATAAACAATTCACTTCTTATTTAAAAAATATTTTCGTAATTCAAAATCTATCTTCACTTGAAAAAAATTCAAAATCGTGCCATACATGCACACTCCAATTCAACTTTTTTATATTTGGATAATATTTATTTTACTTAGTACTTATACATTTTAAATTTATTTATTGATTATTAATTACTATCTTATTTTGTGTATCTGAAGTGTAAAGAGAAAAGTCGAAACAAAAAACATGATTCAACTTTATTGCGTATGTTAAGCAAATGTGGCAGTTAATTGAACTTTACCATAAACAAGAAAAAACAAATGAACAAGGTAAAGCATACATAGTGTACAATAAAAATTTACCGTTTCTTGACCGCCTGAGGAGCGCAGCGAAGAGAGCAAAATTGGCCAGGGCTCCTGCGCCGGCGATGCAAGCGATATAAATCGCGAGGATAAGAGGCGGGAACAGCGGCTGAGAGGCGTCGGCCATCGGGGAACGCATCGGGATCAATGACTTACACTGCGTCACTTACGTTCTCCGCCGTCCCTCACTGTTTTTTTTTCGCCACAAATGAATCATCAGTATAGGAACATCTGCACACAAGGGACGTTCGATGGACGTTACTCACTACAAAGACAAATTAATTTCTTCCTTCTTGCTCCTATAGGTAGGGTCTAATGTATTTATTTCAGACACTCAACAGTCAACTTGTAACTGAGACCGCGATCGCAAATACACTAAAGAATACAAATAATCACGACTGCGGGCTAGTGTATATACATATGTGCTAACATTAATAATAAGGGTTTTGTAGCTGTATGTCTTCATTATCATTCGATACTCGCATGGTCCTTCCTGTCGATAGATGTCTGTATAAAGTTATTCCGTTATTTTTCTATAAGTTATTGTTTTTGTACTACGGGTAATAATTTATTAATTTGAAATAGGAAACAAACGTTATATACAATGCCTTCTAAAAATATAACAGACTAGTCGACTCGCCCTGACTTCGCACAGGTGTAATTTAACACATATATATATTGCTATATAAAAATATGTAAGCTTTCAATATATATATTATAATTATCTCGCAGGAACTATACAATTTTCCGGGATAAAAAGTATCCTAACAGTTGATCCATGTTATAAAGTATGTGTGTGCCAAATTTCATCAAAAGCAGTTTTGCCACTTTAGTGTAATTGAGTAACAAACATCTATAAGTACAAACTTTCAAGTTCATAACATTTGTAAGATTTCCTAGATAGTGTTGATGATTTCCTATATTTAAATTTTTAGATTTTATCACAGATGAAGTGTCTGAGAAAGAGAGTCATGACGACAAGCACAAGGCTTCCTTCCTGTTCCATTATTAGATCACCTCCATATCGTAAAATATTGTATTGTCATTCGATTTATATATGCAGGCAACATTTAAGCTTAACCAGAAACCGGAAAGTGTATCCGATTGCACGATTTGCTTACAGACAGACATCGTATCATCACTACATAGTATAAAACAAAGTCGCTTCCCGTCTGTCTGTCCCTATGTATGCTTAGATATTTAAAACTATACAACGGATTTTGATGCGGTTTTTTTAATAGATAGAGTGGTTAAAGAGGAAGGTTTATATGTATAATACATGCATATTATAGTAGAGAAAGTAGCCGTGTGAAGCCGGAGCGGGTCGCCAGTATCTAATAAAGCTTGTAAATATTTAACTTAATTGTTTAAGATGTTAATCATCTATTCATATAGGTAATATAATTGTTTCTGTACATAGAACTTAATATGAGATATCTTTACACCAAAAGAGACCATAGCAATCATTTTAAAAAAAATTGTTTTTCTATCCTGTAGAAACTTCAGCAAGAAATTGAATACGATTTTCATACTTGTATCGTTGCAGTTTTAACTTAAAATAAAGGCTTTGTTTTATTTTAGTCGGATGTCAGAAAAACAATTACTGTCTTTTAAAAATGTTTTAGATCAGTGAAGTTAGGGGGGTCGACTTATGTATTTTACATATCGCAAAAACCTGTCAGTGTCTACTAACACACATAATCTTAATTGATATCAATTATTACACCAAGGTCTTTGGTTTCATTTACTTGTTCTAGTAACTGACCACATGTGTAGTAATTAAAAGTGGTCGAAATTTGACCGTATCATCTACTTTATGAGACCACAGACTTTTATGTATTTGAGGTTGGTTATAGAAATAGTCAGAATAACTATAAACTATAAAAATTCAGGAAAAAAAATGATGAAGAAAATTCATCTAATCTTGTAGGAGCGGATTATTGACAATAAGTAAGTAGGTAGAGCTGTATGCAGTTTGGTCAGAAAATTTAAAAATATTTATTTATAACATAAAAATTAGCTTAATTTTCGGATCGAACTATATAAGTTTCTTCAGAATTTTCAACACGAATTTTCTGATATTATATTTATGGTATTTCATTAAAATTCACGGCTTCAAGTGCCAGACTCTGTATGGTCACAACGACTTGCCAGAATCAATAGATGTTCCGCACTTTGAAGGCATATTTCAGAAGTTTTTGAAGAATAAGTAAAAATAAAAACCACCTTAAATTATATTGGGTATTAATCTACACGAATATAATATATTGCAATTTATGTAATGCTTTCATATTTTAAAAAAGGTAAAAAGAGAAAACCATAGTTATTTTCCTGCGCGACCCTCTCAAGATAGGCTGTGGTTTTAAAATGATATGCGACACAATTTTATTTTTTGGGTTCAATATTAATTTGATAATTTAATATATTAAATTTTAGATATCATTATTTAATTTTATTTATCATTATCACTCCTGTGAGTAACAAGCCCGCATTTAAATAAAATTGATTAGGCTATCACTGTGCGGGTGTCTTGACTATTGGGTAGAGGATACAAGTTTCATTAACCCTTAAGTATACTTATACCGTGAATTTAGTAAAATATAGTTTTAATTATATTTTTATATGGACAATGAGACCTAAATCATTTAATATATAAAATGTATAACTAAACTCCTCCGAAACGGCTGGACCGATTTTTGTGAAATTTTGTATGTATATTGGGTAAGTTTCAGAATCGGTCAACATATATTTTTTATACCCTAAGTAATAAGGGTGGTCCACCCAACTTTTTTAAATGTATTTGGCAAACCAACGTTTGCCGTGTTAGCTAGTAATAAATATAATTATCCTAAAAATATTTTGACCTCTGTTATGCAGAAACCAAATAATAATATTAATAGGTTAAATATAATTTTAATAAAAATATGCCAGCAATAAAGATACTACTCATCTCGCTCAATTAATACAAATTCAATATGAGTGACCGGGTCGGCGCCGAGCGTCGATATTGTTCATTTGTTTTGATAAGTGGAAGCGCTCAGCGGCGGCGCGCGGCGGCTCGAGTGATGGATGACTCGCGACAATGCTCCTACGGGGACGAGTGTGGGCGCGGGCGGCGTCTTGACAGCCAAAATCTGCACTTTCCTTTGACTTTCTCTTGGAGGTGCGAAAGGTGTTCACTGAGGGCAGCAATGGTTATTCGGTAGCCGGCGCAGCGTAAGACCACGCGCTTCAATCGCTCTACACTCGGGGTGCATTGAGCTCTTTCTGATATTCAAAACACCTGCATGATATTCGAGTATTTATAAAGAAGTGTCGAGTTTTTACAGCAGTTTTATTAAGTCGTGAAGTGAGATGTCAGTTGGCTATGGCGCGCGCAGTTGAAATAGTGTTTGTAGCTCTGATTTTCGCGCTACGAAGCGGCATGCCTGCGCGGTTTCCCGTAAGTAAAGACGCATGCGAGGGCGGGCGGGCGTCGTTATTGTATCTACGCTTTTGAATTATAATTATGTTTCCATTTATTAATGTCTATACAAATTAAAATCAATATTGTTTTCTTCAGTTTTCAATTTTGTTTTATCAATTAAGTTGTTTTAAATTTTGACGATAATATCTTTGTACGTTTGACCTCAAATCATTCGCTGTAAATAGATAATCTACCATTGATTTTTAATTGAATGACCAGTAGAGCCTTTAAATGCGCGTCCTATATTTACCGACTTTTATATAAAAAAAAAGTTTTAGTTTATGTTGAAATTTTAAACTTAGTACCTAATAGATTATTTAAATATAACCTATATAATATATGATGGATAATAAATTTGAATTTTTTATTTAATATAAATTATATTCTGAAACTGATGAACTTTATTATAGATATATATTTAATAATTCCGTATTCATGTGTAGAGAGTTAAATGATTCATTATTTTATACTGTACGGCATAAAACTTAATTTTAAATTAGAAATATGTACCTAATAGAGAATTAAAGTTATAGAAGTATATAAAAATCTTCTTTTGTATTAGGTAATTAGGTACTATTACTATTATTTATTATATAATATTTAGTACTATTATTTTGGTGTGCCAAATTTTTATTCTACAAACCATTGTTTGCAGACTGCAATTCAAACAACTGCAGTGGCGTCGTAATGTCTGTCAGTTTTACCGCATCGATTATTCGGCAAGATTTAAAGTTTACTTAAAATAATTTATAGAATCTACAAATTTATTTTTAATTAAATTATATTATCATTGATCTAAGTTTACTAAGTAAATAATCTGTAGATATGTCCGCAAAGACTGAACCTAACATCTTCATTAAAATATTATTAATATTAAAATCATTATAATACGACAAAATACTAATTAAATAAGGCTTAATAAGATAATTTCTTAGTAAAATATTCTGCACCGCAAGTAAAGTGTCAATACGTGTGTCATTCATATTCCTAACGGGTACTTTCTGATGACCACATCATTTGTTAGGGAAGTAAGAAAATGAGACAAAGTGGTTATAGTTTCTTGACTCCTCTTTCACCGGTTTGTTATTATGCCGTATTTAGGTCGGGGACGTTTCAAACTCTCAATTACATTGGTATGTAATTGCAGCATGCGAATTCAGAGGCAGTGGAAATTCATTTATAAAAATTTACGTTTTTATAAATTAACTAGCTGACCCAGCAAACGTTGTTTTGCCACATACATTTAAAAAAAAATAGGGTGGGCTACCCTTATCACTTAGGGGTACAAAAAAGATGTTGACGCGTCCTGAGACCTACCCGATATGCACACAAAATTATATAAAAGTCGGTCGAGCCGTTTCGGAGGAGTGTGGTAACTAATATTGTAACACGAGAATTTTATATATTAGAATATATGAATAAAATTATGATAAAGTTTTACTCTACAAAATGGTCTAAACTAGTTCGATGACATTGTTGAGAATGTTTATATTAAAAGATGCCCAAAGACCGACATACAAGTATTGATATTATTAATATATTTACATTTAATAGTTGATATGAGAGGTGGGGGAATATTTTCTATAAAAGAAGCTGCTTCTTAGATTCAAGGACTTTATTGTGCATTCTACAATCAAAATTTTTAATGGTAACCTAGTTCCTTAACCCCAATTAAGCCTGTCCTAAATCAATAAAGCTAACATATGCATATAGCGATTACAGTGATCAATCATAATCGTGACACATGTGTTAGCTAGATTACCAATTATGCGACGAAGCAAATTAATTCTGTCATTCTTAAAAATGTATTTAAGCAGATCAAATTATTACAATAACTTTCACTACCTACTTCTTTGCGATTTAAATTGTACAATTTTATTTTGGCAATTAGATTGCATAACTGTATAGAGCCTCAGGTCTTTACCGTACTTACTCGATCACGTAGTAGAGTTACGCAAGCGTGAACGTCACGTAGTAGATGTTTTTTCGATCATCTCTATTATTCACATCTTGGGCCCTATTGTTCTCGTTGCCAGCAGAGACGATGACGACGGGTCGTGATAGCAGATTCTACGTAATTACGAATAACTTTCATTATCTGGAATGTAATTCTGACAGTTGAATTTTATAATTAACGTCTTAAAAGTTAAAGTTTCTGTTTAGGCACGATCTCCGCTTCTAAGGAAACGATAATGTACTCACTATTGTCTCGCAGTGTAGTACCTAATAGAAAACAAATAGTTTTACTTTCCCCTTTACTATGCTTATGACCGCTAATGTAGTATCTATACAGAGCTGACTCATATGTGTTGATTTCGGTTTCACTCACCTCTATAAGCTGTCAATCATTTATCTTATTTGATTGTAATACATTTCGTACTCGGAAAATGAAAGTGACCTAACTAATTTAATATTTTAACCTCCTGAGACATGTTATATTCCGATTGCTTTATCCTTGATGACTTAAGTGTGCGGAGATATGTTGGGTCTCTGTGTGTCTTCTACCGTCTATATTCTAATAACTATTCCTACCTTTTCCGCCACTCACACCGCTTGGATACATCCTAATAATAGACATGCATCAAGATCCTTCCTTCCACGCACGTACAAGCTGTGGAACGACCTGCCTGCAGGGTTTTTGTCAGAGGGCTATAATATGAGGTCTTCAAATGGCGTGTATACAGGTTCCTACGAGGTCGGCACGCTCTTTACGTAGTGTAGATAGATGTTCATGAGCGACGGTGACCACTTAGTATCAGGTTTCTGCTCGTTTGCCCCCTTTTTAATTATAAAAAGAAAATCCAGACAGACCTACTGCGAAGTATAACATCTAGAAAACAACATCTAGAAAAACTCCTATGGAAGCATATACTTTAATGCGGATCTGGCTGATCCAAGTCTCACGGACTATTATTTTTTAAACAACTACAATAACATGTCAGACTTAATTGCCAACAATTATGTATGTATTGTAGACGTTTAATAAATGTGTTAATTAATTCAATAAAGATCTAGGAAATTAAAGCTATATGTAGATTAGTGGCAGTGCCAAAAATGTCATGACAAGAGCATATTATTTTGTCTGTTTTTAGATTTTGATACTCCGATAGGTATATAAATTCTGTATGTATTAATATATTTATCACTAGCGGATCCGCGCGACTTCGTTCGCGTGTTGCTCCGCCCCTATTGGTCGTAGCGAGATGTTAAATAGCCTAAGTTACTCCTTGTCACATCAGCCAATGAAAGTCCCGTCCAAATCGTTCCAACCATTTCAGAGATTGGCTGGAACAAACATACAGAACGACAGACAGACAAAAATTGTAAAAAATGTTCTGGTGTTCTGGTATATGTCCCGTGTATACGTCCATATGCACTTAGTATAAAGCGGATATTTCAATGTTACAAACAGACACTCCAATTTTATTTATTTGTATGGATAATTGCATGTACTTACTAATTAAATTATTTAGTGCAATTTCTAAGTTACTTAGCGCATTTTGATAATTTTAACGAAGCAAATATTGCGTTAATTTATATTTAGGACGCAAATAAAATTTTTGCAATGAGGTTGCTAAATTAGCATTTAAAAAGGACCGAGTTACGGTTGTAGTCAATTCGTCATAAAAGGTATTGTCTTTGACCCGTTGTTGTTAAAACGTGTTATCGTAACTGCGGCTTATGTTCAATTTGTACGATTTCAGGACATACCGCCATTTCATGGTTGGTGGTCGAAAGATCTCAGACCTGGAGAGCAGCTGGAAGACGGAAGCAGTGATGTGCAAGTGGTGTACTTGCCGGCGCTATTGCCTCGCGAGGCACAAACAGCTGAGAGCTCTATTGAACAAGATGTGCCTTTTCCTTATAGTTTTGATGCTTTCGGAAGGTAAAGTTATTTTGCTTTGAGATTTTCATCTGGAAAGTTATTACTGTCAAGGATAAAACTCTGTTTAGAATGAATTAATCACAATAGATTATGTGGGTAGTCTTCAATATTACAATACAATGGGCAGATGATCTCTCTATGTTGTGAAATCGTAACGTGATTAATAATTTTGACACAGCCTGTATTTAATTTTATTACCTATTTTATCACTATTTCAGAAGTTTCGATTTACAACTGTTACCAAATAGACGTTTAGTGTCACCTGAATTTCAAGTGTGGTCTGAAAATGGTCCAAATGAACAACTGTCCAGTGTCGACCCATCTTGCCATTTTCTGCATAGTGGACCGGGTGCAGTTGCTGCCTTTTCAGCTTGTAAACAGCATGCACTTGTAAGATTTTTTTTCTACGGTTAGTAATATAAAAATTAGTTGCATCGCAAATAATGAGATGCAAATAGTACTAGGCTATCGTTCAATGCCACGACCTTACGAATAGTATTAATCTATATCTAATGCTATACACATAAAATTGTTAGTTTGAAATGGTATAATTATTTCTATCAAAAATAAATACAAATTTGTAAGATAAGTGTTTCTAATATTTTTTTTCAGCATGGTCTTATTATGACTGAAAATTCCACATATGAAGTCCGACCATTAGCATCAGTAGGACGAGCTGCAAAAGGCGGAATACGAGAACGTACAGCACATGTGATACGGCGCGCACCCCCTCCCCCTTCCCCCCTAGACGACGATCGACCACTGCGTCGTTTTGTCAGGAGGCCAAAACTCTACCCTAAGCCTTCACCATCTTCCTATACTATTGAAATCGCCTTATTCCTAGACCAGGCCGCCTATAAATTATTTTATCCTCATCTTAATCACAATGAAGCTGACTTGCGAGATATGTTGCTTGCATACATAAATGGCGTTAGTTCTTTTTATATATTTTTTGATTTTATTTTTTTATTATTTTGTGATAACATAGATATAAGTAATTATGACATATAATACATCAGTGGTGAATTGAAAATTTTTCTCAAAGTGCAGCCGACTAAAAATCCACTAATAGATAATAACACCGGTCAATCTTCTTTGCGTTCTCTTTATAATATGTAATCGTAATTACATGAGTTATGTAAAAGCGATATGAAGTAGGTACATTATGTAAAATAAAACGGTTGTCTTATATCATATCCCCAAATTCTTTCAATAATTTAGTATATTCTTCATAATTTATAATTTCAGGAAAAAAATATTTAAGGTCATAAGACCGTTAATGACCTCATCCTAATCTCAATTATCAAGTGGCAAAGATACCTCGTTTAATGCACTGAATTGAACGTACTCGAATAAAATAAATATTGAAAGTATGTCATTTTTATAAAAAAAATCGCTTTTAACTACTCAGCAACGGTACTCGGCATGAATGATGAATGCAGATAAAATTTCTAGGAAATTTCAATCAAGGAGAATAACACACACGATCGGATTAGTGATCAGTTGAATTAAATGAAAGGAATTATAAGAATAAACACCGTATCTAAAATATGGACCAACCACAGTACTGAAATTGCTGTTAAAATATAGGGTTTAGAGTAGTAGTGATAAGAGTTTTATTACAATTTTTTACAAAATGTACTATATTTGAGGTGAATTTATTTACTATATTATAGTATTTATTGATTTTGTCCTTAGGTCCAAGCACTCTACCATCACTCGTCTCTAGGAACTCGTGTGCAACTGTCGCTCGTACGTCTAACATTATTACGCTCTCAACCATCAGCCTTGTCCACGCACGCTGAACGAGGTCGTCTCCTGGATTCTTTTTGCGAATACCAGCGATCGTTGAATGTCGAAGATGATGATGATCCAGAGCATTGGGATATGGCTCTGCTACTTTCTGGGTTAGTTATATTTTAACTTCTTCAATCATAATTGGCATAATATATAGTTTGAATTTTGATAAAGCATCCACCGTTACCTACTCTGCTGAGGGACAATGGAGTTTTGTATGAGAAATCGAAAAAATAACAAAAAGACTTTGATCAGGCGATTAAAAATCCCGAACCTTAATAATAGTATATCCGGTCTACTTATACCTAGTTATGAAATCCTGGTGTTCGAAATGACATTTAGAAGAAAAATAATTAGAAACATTTATTTAAGAGTATATAAAAACATTTTTTAGTTTTTATTATTAAAAAAAACAAATTAACTTTACAGTTTTGATCGATTGCCTCGAATTATGTTTCTAAATTATTTTGTCTCGTATAATCTGTTTTTACTCAAAATGTGTCCGACACAATTCCAGGTTAGACTTCTATTCAGACGAAGGTGGTCACCGCAATGGTGTGACCATGGGACTAGCTCCAGTGGGCGGAGTGTGCTTGCCTGCGCACGCCTGCGTGGTGTCAGAGTTTGGCGCGTCAGATACTCTGGGACGCCCCTATCCTTCTGCCGGCTTCACTTCTGTATACATTCTCGCTCATGAGATTGGACACAAGTCGGTTGAGTATAATTATGTTACACAAAAAAATATTAAATTTAACGATCTCAAAGAAAGCTGTAATCCATTGTCAATGAGACATCAAACCATCAAATCATCTATAAATTCTATCTGTATCTTAATCGTAAAAATATATCTTAACTCCTTTCAAGATTAGCAAAGGAACAGTACCATATGTGGGAAAGCCACAACCCTCGATTCATGAATTTTAAGCTCTAACTTTTCACAGTTATTAGTTTAGAAATAGTTTTTCATAATTAGATTCCCAACTTTATATACATTGATTCCTCTTATATATTAAGATATGTTATCACTGAGATATCACTGAGATATGTTATCATTAGTTAAATATTCCTAATGATATTTCAGTCTGGGAATGCACCACGATGGAACGGGAAACTCGTGCGCCCGCGACGGCTATATAATGTCGCCTTCGCGAGGAACAAATGGTGAAGCCAGTTGGTCACACTGCAGCGCGAAAGTTGTTGCTGATTTACAGTAAGTTATATTTGTATATTTTTCCTTTTTCATGGGTTAAGAGGAAATCTTTAAAGGAGTGTGGTGTGCCAAGCATAAGTTGGATTGAGAGGAGTATTAAAAACACTAAAAGGGTGATATTGAATAGAATATTGGGAAAACGCATTCTAGATACTGCTACTGAATCGATAAATAACTAAACAACTCTCTTACAATTATGACAGGAATCTAAGCATTGTCCTGGACTTCTGACCAAAGTGTAGGTTTAAGGGCTGCTGGCTGAGTGTTCACATATTTGGAAGATCACATATGCGAACATTCACGTTCACTGCCCAGACTCGCTGTTCAATCCTAACATTAGGTTAACGTAAACATAACCTAACACAAACCTTTTTTTTCGTTGGAAATATGACGGATTAATAGGAGACGCCTAGCACCAATACAACATCACTATTCACACTACTTTAGACAATCTTCACTCCATGAGATAACTCATTGAACCAAACCTCGATACGACTAGAAAAGGAATATAAAGTGACGAAATAGTGGTAGGAGCCCCCCTCCATTAGTGTGGATAATAATGAAAACAATCGCCGGCCGCCAACAGCCGTTGAGTTAAAATGTGACAACGCAAGTGGTATTACAATTACCCGCAAGTGATTAAATATATCCCTAACCTAACTTACGCGCCGACATACATATATTACGATAGATAAAGAGAGAACCTAAATAAAGAAACAGGAGCTAGTAACTACTAGTGTATAAAATTGAAACAGTGGGTAGGATTGTTAAATCAAAATCACACAAAAAATGTACACTAATTATTTACAGATGGGCTACATGTTTGTTTGATGGAGGTGACGATTTGGACACGCCTAAAGAACTTCAACATGAGAGATATGGAGATGCTCCTGGTGTTTTGTGGGGAGCAAAGAAACAGTGCGAGGTATATAAGGTTTAATCTATACTAATATATAAATCTGAAGAGTTTGTTTGTTTGCTTGAACGCGCTAATCTCAGGAACTACTGGTCCGATTTGAAAAATATTTCAGTGTTAAATAGCCCATTTATCAAGGAAAGCCATAGGCTGTATATCATCACGCTAAGACCAATAGGAGCGGATGATCACGGGCACGAAGTCGGGTCGGCTATTAATAAACATACAAGTCTTTGTAGTTTTCAGTCTAAACTGTAAATACATATTTGTTTATAATATTTTTTTGTTTTATATATTAACCCAAAAATAGTTAATGTTTATTCATCATGTGGCGGATGGATGGTTGTATGCTTATCTTTTTAATTGATTATAATTTGATTCACGTGTGAGTAGTAAATAATAGTACATACAACTACTGTAGAAATTATTTACATAAGAGAAAGTAAATGTAGAACATTCCTAATTTGCACATATCTTACATAGACTACCAGGTCACGTCTGCGTTACTGTGTAAATGTCCTGTATCTTGTAAAAATTAAATTAAAGACTTTCAAAAGAACGTTAAAACCAACGTTAAATTTAAAAAATGAAAACTAATAAGGAAAAAAATATATTTATTTGTTGTACGTTTCGCAATGATTGTTAGTCTACTTCACATTAATTTTATAATTTATATTCTAATAAAGCAAAAAATTCTACATTTTTCAGATACTACTCCGTGATAAAGATGCAGCACCTGCCGTAGCTCCGGGTGCAACGAGTGAGGCAGCACAATGTATGCAACTGGCCTGCCGCTCACCACATCGTGCCGGATTCTATTACGCTGGTCCTGCGTTACCTGGAACTGCTTGCGGAGCTAAAAAGGTAAATAAAATTATAATTGGTTTCGATTGTAATACTAATATCTGTTGTTCTTATAAATAAAAATATTATCGTTGGTTACTACTTACCAACGATAATAGAAAAAAAGAGGATACCGCAAGTACGCCCGATTCGTGTCCCACTGAAACTCCGCTTAATTCAAAAACTCCGCGCATTGCCCGTTAGTCGTCATTCGACCGTCAGTGCGAGAGCTCTCAGTTCAGCGTCGCAAAATATTGCAAAAATGCCGTCTTGCGTCATTCACTCGTGTAAAAATTATGCTAGGAAGCACAATAAAGCAAGTATTACATTTCATGAGTGAGTAGTTCTTCAAATACAATATTTGATATAAAAAATAAAAATTTGTAATATCATACATTTAATCAAATTGGATAAAGTGGAGACGGCTTCTAAAAATATGGAGGATAAACGTTAAATTCCGTCATAAAAATCGTAAAATTTATATAGCCTATGTTACCCTGGGTTTAGTCACCCAGTTATGAATCTATTGACACCTCATTCATTAAAATTGGTTCAGTGGAACATTTACACATTTATACATAGATACATAAATAGACTACCAAAATCATCATCTTTCTCACAAAAGGCTAACCCAACACAAGGCTAACCTAATAAAAGTACGGCATGATGAAAATTACAGTCGAGGCGCAAACTCACGAGTCATGAAAAACTATAAATAAACTCGAGAGTTTTGGTACATAGTTTAATGCTTAATTGGTTAAAATCATATCTTACTAATAGAAAACAAAAAACAGTGGCCTGTAAGCAAATAAACACAAATAACACGTATTAACCAGGCTATAGGAACAATGATTCTGGCGTGCCACAAGGAAGCATACTAATGTGTGTGTAATGTGTTTAAAAAATCAATCATTATTATTTGCCGATGACACTACTGTCATTATACCATATAAAACTGATATGACATATGAATTTGACTTATAAATTAAATAAATCTTTGAATGATAATATGACATGGTTAGAAGAAAAAGATCTATCAGTAAATATAACTAGAAAATAATCTATTTAACAACAACAACAAATACACTTTATTGTACACCATAAAACATACATACAATAAGACAAATAAAAAAAAGTAATGACGCACAACAGGCGGCCTTATCGCTAAAAGCGATCTCTTCCAGGCAACCAAGATGCTAGGATATCAATCCACAGAAATATGGTAGGTGGTGTACTTGCTTACATCCTTTGATTTAATTAATTGATCCTTTATAAATTATTATTTAAATATTTAACTCAATTGATTTAACAACGACACATAATAATTTTTAAAATCCTAAATTTAATACTTTTGTACTACCACATTAAATCTACTTATTATTAAAATGGTTTTTTGTGTGTATATAATATTTGTATGCCTTAATATGGTAGAACATAAGGAACATATAAATTGTAAAATCTAATCTGTACCATGTTTAGCAAACAAATGTCATTTCATTATAATATCATTACATTTACAATTAGTACAGAATTTTCAGTTAGTGAATTTGACGCGCACATATTTTTTTTGTATTATATTTAATGTTAGTAAGAATATTATTAACATGCAATAAAATTTAATTAAAAAAATAAGAAGCTACTATCCATACTTTTGAGCCGGGCAGAAACGTCAACTATTAGACGCGACGTCGCATTTGATTAACGTTTTAGTTTGTAGTACTGTATCTACTTTTTTTCTATGATCGTTGGTAGTAACATATAAAGAGAGAATACCTGGCTAAAGCGATCGAAATCAATACCTCTTACTGTCAGCTGTCAGCAATTAATTGTAACATATCCCCGATATGATGCATCATGTTGACTTGACAAAATTATTAGAATTTGCAACTAGTATTTTAATATGTGGACGAAATGGAAATATGTCTCAATAATATATTCCATTAATATTATAAGATAACACTTGGTGAGATCCAACGATTTTTGTTTTCAGTGGTGTCAAGGAGGAGAATGCGTAGCAGCAGACTCTACAGTTGTATCAAATACGAAACCTCCTGGGCAAGGATACAGTTGGAATGAGTGGAGTGAAGGATCCTGCAGTTCAGGCTGTACTTTTAGGAGCCGCGGTGCTAAGGAGCGACGGCGATCCTGTCCAGAAAACGCTATTTGTGAGGGATCCTCTTATGACGTTTCTCTCTGTGACGATTCCAAAGTACGAATTTTATTTTAATATTTTTCAATATATTGCATTTAGTTTCCGAATGATTTTATTATTATTATATATAGAGTTATGTGATATACTTATGCTGTCACTGTTAAAGTAACAACATTTCAAACATTCTAATTTTTCAAAAAAAAATACAAAATAATGGCAGGGTGTAATCTAGAGTTAGACGGAGAATGGAAAGATGACGTGCATGCTGTTGAACCATAAAACGCCTAAAATATTTATTATAGCAATACACATTTTTAAAAGGTTTGCGGCAAAAAGAAGCGTATCAGTGCGAACGAGTTAGCGGCGAGAAAGTGTGGTGAATATGCATCACAGTTGCCAGATTTGGATCCCAGAGGTGGAGGATTGCAGGCACCACATGACCCAAGTAAGCAATCTTTCTGGATCACATTAATTAGTTTAATTTTTAAAAAGAAACAAACAAGTGGTCAGTTTTCTTATAATCTATATCGTCGCCCATCTTCATTACATAAGAACTTCTCCGAAGAAAAAACTTCAAAGGAAACTTTAGGTTTAAGACCCACCGTCTTAACATTAATTTTCATTTCAAACTTATCGTCAATTTTCATAAGACTTAAACTATTATTTAAGTAATATTTTTAATTCCTAATTAGGTAGGTACTTTTAATATAACTAAAAGGAAGACATGACATTTTTAATATCATCATAATAATCTTCTGTTGCATTTATGGCAATGTTTTGTAGTATCCCTTCAAGTTCCTAAAGTGCGCAGCACCACCTAAGGGAACGTACCTGTTATAATACTGTTTCTAGCTAATAACTAATGATTCTAATGCACTTTCAACTTTCAAAATCACTTGTTCCAAAGGCACACATGTTATTCGTAAGACCTAACTTTACTGCACTACAAACTGTTACTGTGTATGTACACCTCAGTGTTGCCATATTTGAATATAGCTCGAAAAAGTACAAGATTTCCCTAGAAGATAATAACTACGAGACGAAAACCTAAGCTTCCCTCCCCCACCCATATGTCCAAGTGGTATTTTGAAGACAGAACGGGTCATATAGTATGTGTATGTTCCCTAAAGCTGGGTACTGACCAACGTTACGAGGTGTAATGTAACACGTCACGAGTTCCTCAAAATCGATCTCTCGATATGCGTACAAAGATTTTATACTGTCGAGTAAATTTTTAATATTGCTGCTATCAATGACAAACCACCACATAGTTTTTGATTTTAAATAAGTTTGATGTCCAATAAGATTTTTTCTTCTTCTTAATTTGGATTAAATATTAATTTAGAAGAATCAAAGATCCCAACACAACCTCGCTTGTACTCGCCTCGTCGGACATCTGACTGAGAGTGGAGCATGTTACGCCGATTTTAGAACACAGCGTAACATGGTCGATGCGAATGTTACATTACACCTCATAACGTTGGTCAGTACCCAGCTTAAGACTATACTAATATTTTTGCAGACGTCATCATTATAAGAGCTGTGTGTTGTTGTAAAGCTCTTCAGACTGTGTTAGCATAGCGGTAATGAGCACTTTTATTTTTGCTTTTAAAACGAAAGACAAGACGCCACTAACATTATGAAGACCTATTTTTAAAATACTTTTAGGATAGGCTTTCTTAAATTGGTTCTAAAAAATCTATTCGTCTTTTTTAACACTATTATTTTTAAACAAGTTTTGTAACAAGACTTGAAACATAATACTATTTACTATTCTTTAAGAAGATACTGATATTGTCAAGATTGATTTACTGAAACAATTGCAAGATTTTGAAATCATGTATTGTGTTTAATTCTACATACTTCGAAAGCGAAGAAAAACCTACACAACACAAATTAAAGATATAGACTCATTGACTAATTCAAATAAAATAAAATTATATAATTTTACTAACGAAAACTAATAAATTAAAGTTTGTTTTTAAATAGCTAGTTATTTTAGATCAGTCTTTCATCTTGTTTGTTTTGAATGGTAAAGTTAACTCTATATATAAACTGTTGACGCATTATTTTTCATCAAAGCTATTGATAGTATTTATTTATCTTTTCAACCATTTTCAACATAAACAAAAAGGTATTTTTATGTAATGAATTAAATTTTATGTACACAAACTTAATTTTATCTAAGACTAGCTGCCCCGGCAAACGTTGTTTTGCGATATAAATTTGGGGTGGGCTAACTTTACCACTTAGGGGATAAAAAATAGATAGTAGCCTATTCTCAGACCTACTGAATATGCATATAAAATTTCATAAAATCGGTCGAGCCGTTTCGGAGGAGTATGGTAACTAACATTGTGACACGAGAATTTTATATATAAGATAAGTTAAGTCTAGGTAGGTAAAGGTAACACTTTAAATTAAGTGAGTGAGTTAACTAATATCCTTGAGGGTACAGAATGGTAAACTAGTATGATGAAATAAGTGTGAAAACTCTTAAGCAAAAAGTAAAATCTAATAAAATTTATTTATGTTTTATTATAATGCACAGTCTTTTTATGGCACTCAATTATTTTTACGATATAATAAACGAATTTAATGGTTCGACTGTAGATCTGAAATAAACAAAAATAACAGATCCAAAAAAAGGAATACCTCACAGAATATAGAAAACATATCTATATATTATACGCGAGAAGCAAAAACTATGTACCCCTTTTTACAAAAATTGCGCGGACGAAGGAGTATGAGATTTCTCACACGTTTGTTTGTTTGCTTGAACGCGCTAATCTCAGGAACTACTGGTCAGATTTGAAAAATTCTTTCAGAGTTTGATAGCCCATTTATCGAGGAAGACTATAGGCTATATACTTCGATCAGTTTATTTATCTAAGGCTATATATCATCACGCTAAAACCAATAGGAGCAGATGACAACGGGGGAAGAATAGTGCTGTATGCTAATATTTTTTTAAAATTATAAATAAATATAAATTAAATCAAAATAAATAAAAAAAACATTACACACACTACCACGTTTATGACACACACACGCATTTATACTCTTTTGTTTATTGTTAAAGTAATTTAAATTAATTATGGTCGAATTTCGAACACTAGGCGACCAATACTAAATATTAAATTATTATATAATTATGATATTTTGTATTTTTACATGTACACTCAAAATCTGGTTACATAATATCTAAAGAATTCTAGGCTGGTTTCTTTGTAATGACTGTAGCAATGTGCATACAACTTTTCTTAACAATTCTTTATATTTTAGCCCGCATGTGGATGGGTTGTGCCGTCTTCTGTCGCCGTGCAGCAGGAGGTGGATTTTATGCGCCTCGAGTAGAACTAAATGACGTCGGATTGGATCCCTACTTTCCTGATGGAACTTGGTGTCATCACGATGGAGCAAATAATTATTACTGTTTGCAGCATCACTGTCTACCTGAGGTAAGTACATAGAATATTATTATGGTTTGTAGATCAGCGAAAACTTTCTCACTGACCATGTTCCAACCAGAGATATCCTAGTGGGCACACAAGTCTGACTGAGTTATGTGTGATTTAAGAAATTAAATATCACTTGCTTTAATCGTGAAAGAAAATTTCGTGAGGAAACCTGGATTCCTGAGTGTTCTCCATGTTCTCAAAAAGAGAGTTCGTGTGGCGTGGTGGACTATGGCCTAATCTCATGAGGAGACCCTCTTCAGCAGTGGGCCATTAAAGGGTGATGATAATAATTTTTAATATATATGAGAAGAAGTTCTAGTTGGAGATTACATACCAATAAACCATCCGTCCTGTCTGTCTGTGTCTGTCCTAAAGTTCTGATAATTAAATCATCCTATTTATAACTTCATAACCCTTTAATTATATAGCAGTAATAACCCAGTGAGACCGGGTTCAATCCTGGACCACACACACACACCTCTGACTCTTCTGAGTTATGTGTGTTTTAAGCAATTAAATATCACTTGCTTTAAAGGTGAAAAAAAACATCGTGAGGAAACCTGCACTCCTGTGAGTTCCCTAAAAAACCCTTTAATTATGTGACACAAATAAGTTTCTTAAAGTCTTCGGTTGTAAACTGTAACTTTTGGGAGTATCTGAATCTGATAAAAATTTCGAATAAATTCGAATAGAGGCGAAGTCATTGTAGTAAAATACAAAATTACAATGTAAAATAGAATATTTAGTTTTCATTATTCGTGTACTTTTATTGCAAAATTACACATAGGTTTTTCCGGCTTAACACAATGATAATTGGTAACGAATCGTGAGAAAAAATACTTAGGATGGATACTTTGTTGTGTTTCATTGTTGTTTTTTGTGCACATTACTTTCGTTTCAAAAAACTATTACGCAGATTAATTACATCTGTAACATTAGGTTTCTTAAAATAATCCTTAAATGACATAGTGTTTTAAAATGGCGTTACTTTTAAAATTAACGTGTCATAACAGAATATTAGTTATCACCATACAATGTTTCCTATTAACTAAAATAAAATTTACTACAACTTTTGTTTCAAGCATTTTATTAACAACCGGAAGTGTTTAATGGTTAGTAAACATAATTTTACTGTCATGACGTCAAAACGTGTATACATTCATACAAAGAACGCTAATATTTTAAAAATGTATCGTATATGTAAATATATTTTTGAATTTGATTAAATTCTAAGTGCCTGTTCAATTTATAGGAATCTTACTTCTTAATTCGAGTAATTCCGCGAAGCAACGAAGGGCTGCTCGGATTGTCAGGGACCCGGTGTTCCATTCACGCCTGGACCTCTTGGCACTATCTTCATAGTGCGTCCTCTATCGCATCTATCACGGGGAGTGTTCCAAAGAGCTTTTCCATTTGATCCCTGCCGGCGAATTTCACCATCGCACTGCACGTCATAGACTTAAATATCATCCTCATCATCTAGATGTGTGGCGTGCCTCAACAGAACTTTTATTCCACGCACAATCAACTTATGGAATGATCTACCTTCGGCGATATATAATATTCTCAACATTACGACATGGGGACCTTCAAAACTCGCGTATATTTTTTTTTAAAGATTTCTAGCAGTATGGATCACATACTACCAGTACCCTTTACCCCTCCTAGTAAGCTAATAAATAGCTTGTGTCAGGAGTGGGCCACGTCAGTAGTCCAATGTCCGGGATTTGAACCCACGAATTGTTGATCGTGAGTGAATCTCTCCACTTTAAAGGCCGGCAACGCTTCTGTAACTCCCCAATTGCTGAAGGAGTCCGTGGACAGCGGTGATTACTTAACACCAGGTAACCCGACTGCTCGTTTGCCTGCCTATTTTATAAAAAAAAGAAGCAGCCAAGTTTGAATAAGACACATGCGTTGTATAATTTTAAATCCCAAACTAATTATACATCATTAATATTTACAACATCCCTGATTGCTATTATAAACCATTTTAGAGCCCACCTGTGCCACATCACATAGATCATCTTTTCGCATAATATTAGTTTATTTAAAATGACGTCATGGTATCTAGAAAGAGCGACCGCGTGATTGTTTAGCATCAGCTTTTGTGTAAAGTTATAATTTACTATAACGTGGAAATGCGTTTAGCTAGGATTAGTGTATCATTGTAAAGAGCGATAAAACTAAAACAACACAATAGAGCCATAACAAAAATATTCACGGCAGTATGAGTCAGTAAACTAGCTGGTCTATGCGAACGTTCCGCAGTTTAAAATTACAATGATTTCTTTAGATTAATTTATTAAATTTCTTATACTTGAAAACCAAAAAAAAAGAATTCAGTCTTGGGTCGTCTACAATCATTTGATTGGTCCCCTCTATATTTTGTAGTTTTTGTATTGCGCCTCTGTCCCCCTATCTATTTTTTTTATTCTAATCATATTATATTTTCGTTCTGGCGCCCAAAGTTTCACGGCGCCTTTTCCGCTTTGGCACCGTATGGACGGCTCGTCCATGTAAAAGTGCAACGGATTGTTACTATATAAAAAGAAATTGATATATATTAATATAATAAGGGCGATGTCAAAGAGATATAAAAGCTATATATGTAGTGTTTCAGTAACGGTGCGTGTAAAGTTGTGGATAAAGCGGTTATATATGAGTCCTTACTAATATTATAAATGCCAAAATAACTGTCCGTCTGTTTGTCGCGCTTTCACGCCAAAACTACTAAACCGATTTAAATGAAAATTAGTATACAGATAGTCTAGAGCCTGAGAATGGAAGGAAGGAAGGTTGAAATAGGCTGAAAGGGGGGGATGAAAAGTTATATGGAAGTATCGTCATTTTTAGTGTTAGAAACTTATTTTTTAGGTTCTTGATTCGATATTAATAAATATGACATTCAAAGTTTACCCTCAAGGGTGTAATATTACAACATAGAATAGGGGATGAAAGGTTGTATGGAAATATATAAGGTTTATTCGAATGTTTTATAATCCACGCGGACAAAGTCGCGGACACAGCTAGTTACCAATATTAAGGTATCAGTATCACTAAATACGGAGTTACAGTGTTATTATGTTGTCATAATAGTATGCATGAGTAAAAAACGTGGACAGAATACATTTATCTTTTAATTACAACTAACAATATCAAAGTACAAACATGATTTGTGTAACACTCTAAACTCTAAATCCTTTCGTTTGCTGCAGTCTCACCGTCATCGTCTCACGTGCTCTCAATCAAAATAAATCTAATAAACTACAACCATATAAAAGATAAAGATCTTAATAAGATAAATCCTATGCACAAACGAACAACAATAATAAATTTGTTATAATATTAGTTGGGATGAAAATAACAAATATTTTCTATTATCCATACATATAAATAAAATTGGAGAGTCTGATTCTAATATAAAATAACCGGTTTTTACTAAGAGCATATGGATGCTTACACGGTACATATACCAAAACAACATTTTTTTACAATTTTTGTCTGTCTATCTTTCGGTATGTCTGTCTGTTTGTTCAGGCTAATCTCTGAAATGGCTGGAATCTCTGAAATTTTGTAATAAAAATATATGTGTATTTTGTAACATGCATTTATACTTATAATACTTTTACCTCAGAACAGCTCTACGTGGACGAAGTCACGTGGGACGACTAGTATCATAATATAATATAATTAGAAGCGTAAATAATTATTTTTAAAGTAGTTTGTCGGTTAGTATATTTTATGTAAAAATACTTTAAGCGGTTTTAATCACAAAATTAAATGTTTAGATCTATTCTGTTTCATATAAATTAGATGTCAGAGAATAAATCGTCTTATAATAATAATAATAAATAAAACATTACTAAAACATTAATTATTTTGATCGGACAATTAGGATATACAAAAGAGGAACATACTTGAAATAAGACTAACATAATAAAAAAAATAGAACGTAGATTATTTGATAAAAAAATATACGTTAGTTATCATTATCATATTAGTGTGAAAACGTCCTAAGCTGCTAATAGTAGGCACTCAGTCTTAACTCACAGTTGTTTGGATAACAAACAGCAGTTTATGACTTTTTCCGTGCGTCATCATCACTGAAATATCTGCCATAATATGGTATAATAACCTAATTAGTCAAAATTATCTGGACGTCCAAATGATAAAACATTGTTTTAGACACTTTTTACGTAAACACGATACGTTTAAGTAGCCACTTTCAGTTCTGCTTTTACACTTATCGACTCAATTGAAACACGTTTCCATAATTTATTAACTTGTATTGAATTATTTAATGTAGACTCTGGAAATAAAATAAGTTAAATTATGTGATTAATACATGCGCCGGTTTTCTTAAACTTTCAACCTTTAATTCCTCCTCCTTTAGTCGTTTTCCTCATGTCTGAGGAATCAGGGCCATTTTATTCTATCTCCAGCTACTCGGAGAGCATCGTAGACGGAGAAATTGTCAACGGGCTGCGGCTCCGCGATCTTTTTCCTTCCACTTTACCTGTAACCTTTAGTTTTTCAAGGCTGTCCCCGTCTTTTCTGGCAATGTGTCCAAAATACTCAAGGATTCGTTTTAGGCAGATGGTAGAGAGCCTTTTCTGTACGTAGCGTTAATAAAATGTATCTCCAAAAAAGTTTTTGTACATTAGTCTAGTCAACAAGTGCTTTTTAGTTGGACAACATTAAGAACAAGTTTTTTTAAAAATAATTCTGAGTTACAATCGGATTATCTCGTAGTTATTATGCACTCAGCACAAAATATTTTATGTTTGAACACTAAAATATAGTTTTATTGCGCAATACCTAATAAAAGTCGCCATTATTGTCAAGTTAGACAAATGCATTTCCTATGTATCTACTTAAAACTTAAGTAGTATGTAATTGCGCATTGTTAGCGTGAATACATCGACAACGTGTAATATATTACAATGAGCATAGGTTATGTATAGCTTAGGATATCTATTTCACACCGGAAATACACAAGGGCACTGAAAGATCATGTTATTGTCGCATACAGTCTTTAGTTTAAAATGTAATTAAAAAATTATTTGCCTTTTAGGAAGCATCCTATGGTGGTGAAAAGAGAGATCTTAATTCCAGAAATCTGAATATCTTTTAAATAATGGTAACCATGATAACAGCTACAGAATCCTAATTTAACATCAGCGAACCGATAAAAACCCATATAATGAATTTTTAACGTTTTGTTTATTGCTAGTTAGTAGTCATAGCTCTTGTTATTGTAGGTAAACCTAAAATTTAACTAAAACGTTTAAATTGCATATCATAAAAATTTCTATATACTATATAAATAAACATATAACAAGATAAATTACAGGTCAGTGCCACGAACACGATAGATAGAAATTAAACTTTATTTTTGCAAAAACATATCGTAAATGTTGCAAAATTTACGCAAATAAAATAAACAAATTAACTCTCAAATACCAAGAGTAAACAATCACACATTGGCTTATTAATGGTGTTTGAAGTTCAATTAGCAAGTTTTATAGTGCTAGTTTTAGTGCATAACTACTACAACTATCTCCAAGCAAATGTTAGTTTTAGAAGAATTATTTATTTACAAATAATTTTTTTTTTTTGAAAAAAAAAAATTCTAAAAATAAAATTTTTTTGAAAATTAAAGAAGAGAAGAAGATCTCTAATTTTTCCGGGAATAAATAACTTTAAGTTTAGATTCAAGTTCCGAACTTTATGGGTACCAAATTTCATTCATATCCCTTTAGCTGTTCTTGCATGAATAATAATTATCCATCCCATGTCTCTTTAGCTGTTTATATGAACAATAAATACCCTTAAATCCCACAGGAACTGCCCATATCCTGATGTGTACCAAATTTCAGTCAAATTGGTCGAGACGTTTAAACGCGATGGGTTCATAAACAATTTTTGTTTAAATTTAATTTTGTTTTAATAAGTAACAGACAATATAACTATTTTTTCATTACATTCTGTTACTTACTTCCACTATTTTTTTTTTTCAAAAATCAAGTACAAACACGGTATATCTACATCCTTTCTATCCCAAGGGTACACCTATTAAAAGTATTCTATATGTTGATTCAAGCTACAAATTCATTAATTCAGAATACTCATATCCATGCACCACTAACAACGTTCAATCCCACACTAGCTATGCTTTTTTTGGGATAACAAATATCCTATTTGTTAATCCAGGTTATAAAGTATCGGTAGGATGTACTCATACTTCTGCTTGTTCCTTAACAGAATTTCAAGATGACTGCACAGTTCCATATCTGGGAGTTACCAAGTGAGGATATAGGGGGTCCCTTCAACGCTCGAGCTCGGGCTGCTCCAGATGACTCCGTTGCTGCTATACGCGCCTACCTCTCCTTAGATAATAGGGGAACGCCATTACAGAGAATCGCTATTCCACCACAAATCCCTGAAGACTCGGAGAGTGATTGGGAAGTCTTGGATTACGTTGAGATACCCGCAAGGAACAAAACCAAATAATATACGCGTACCATACGAGGTAGAGAGATAACCAACAAACCCGTAAAACCCTGGCTACTTTCTCATCTTGTCCTTAATTGTGCCAATCTGGAAATCTGATTTTGTGTTAACTTTCTTGCCAAATTTATTTTTAAGCTGCACTTATTTTTACTATGTGAAAGTAATTTTCAACGAAGATAGGATTAATGGTCGTATCGTTTTACTTCACTTTAAATGAGGAATCCAGGACCTATAAATTTAATTTTAACATTTCTTTCAACATATTTCCGTTTTATTTTCACTGTATTCCTCATTCGAGTACGAACACTTCTTTGTCCATTTAAAGTAAGAAATTGTATTACATGATGCATTTATTAGAGTTAAGTATAGAAATAAATATTACAGCACCTAAGAAATATTGCTAGAATAAGGATTATATTATAAATAGGATTTTTTTTAGTAAAGTAAGGCATGTAGGTACATAAAATTTATACAGTTCGCATAAATTAATTATTTTGTGTTCAAATTTTTGGTCAAATAATCAGAATAATTTATAAATTAATTTGGGATTTATTAACAGGTAGAAAGTAACTTGTAAAATAATTTTCTTGTGATTTATAATAATTGATTATGGGGACCTATTATTAACAGAAAAAAATCTGTTTCTAACACATGTATTGGTCTTAAAACCATTTGTTCTAGACTTAATCTATTCGCAAAGTATTATTAAACATTTTTTGCATAATGTGGAAAAATTGTATTTTAAATAGTTGTAAGTAATACATTCTACAAACGTGCTAGTCCTGAGTATTTCTTAGAATAGATAGATACAGAAATATTGTTTAAGTTTTCGTTCGGAATTTTAAAAATATAATAAATAGGCTCAAAATAACCTTATGTTTCATATACATTATATATGTCGGGGATTTTAAAACGATATGAAAGGAGATGGAAGGAGGAAGATGGGGAATATTGGGAACACTAAAAGGGGTGATGGTATTGAATGGAATATTGGGTAAACGCAACGTAGATACTCCTATTGAACCGATAAATGATCAAATATGATGTCTTACAATTACGAGAGAAACCTAAGCAGTGCCTTGGACTTGTGACCGAGGTGTAGGCTTAAGGACGTCCTTTAAATGATCATAACACTCGCCTCCACTGCTCAGGCTCTCCGTTTAAACCCAAGGTTAAACGCACATAAACCGAATCTAACACAAGGCTAACCTAACCTAAGGCTAACCTAACCTAACATTGTGTTTACTTAACCACGTGGCAATTACATTGTAAGGACTTACGTGACCTTAGTTGGACAGCACTTCCACACTACACTGCACTTGACACTATCACTATCACTAGCACTACTTAGATGATGTTCACTTCTTGAGAGACCGCGCCCGACTAAGACTTCAGTTAGACTGTCGATCGCATATAAAGGGTCGAGGGTAGAGACTGTCAAAACAACGGAAGTGACTACTACCCCACTCCAACGCCATAGACAACGATAACGATTCGATTAATCGATAATCTTTTACTATGCTCCGACATATATTTTATATCTGTGGTCGGATATTATCAATCTTATATATAAAATTCTCTTATCACAATGTTAGTTACCATACTCCTCCGAAACGGCTCGACCGATTTTTATGAAATTTTATATGCATATTCAGTAGGTCTGAGAATTGGCTACTATCTATATTTCATCCCCCTAAGTGATAAGGGTGGTCCACTCCAAATATATATGGCAAAAAAACGTTTGTCGTGTCAGCTAGTATTAATATATATATATTGATCACCTCTCCTGTAAAATTTTGTATAAAAAAAATTTTTTTCACTCATGGTTTCGTATAGAAGACAAAAATTTATTCAGAGGAAAAATATGGAGAGAGCTGATGATTGAGGGTTTCAGAGACGCCGGAAGAGCACAGCAAGGATATTTAAGATAGGTGGGAGGTGCTTGAACAAATATTATTCGAAACCTCATCTAATTGGCAATGAGCTGAAAAAAAATAAAAAATGGCGGATTTAAGATGGCGGCCATACAAATTTCTTCGGCGTCTATCTCGGAAAGTATACAAGATGGAAGAGTGGTTTTTTGTAAAAAGATGATCAGTGCCTCAAAGTTTACTTGATGATTCGAAAAAAAAATCAAGATGGCGGAAATTTATTTTTCCATATAAAATAGTAGACCTCTGTCTACCACTGCCAATCACTGACTACCAATTTCTACCGCCGTCTACAACTCACTTCTTTTTTCTGTTACTTTCTACCACTGTCTACCATTTTCTACAAAACCACCATCCGGAATACGGAATCTGACAATTTGTTATTTTATATAACAGCTGTACTAGTATTTTATATAACAGCTGCAGATCTGAGTAGTTCCTTATTTGGTTTCAAATGTATATTTCATTTTTTAAATAAATTATTAATACTAAAACATTGTTTTATTATTTACTTCTGACGTAACGCTGTCGATATTCGGCACAATCAACTAACAAATCAAAATAATGACTACTTTAATTAGCCATGCAGGCTGTACTTACTGATAATACAAAATGACTACTTATTCACAGCAATTATATCCGAATATTTCAGCTTTTGTTATAGCGTGTACAATTTTTAACACAAATAGGTAAATAAATATTTCAGCTAACGAAAACGTCAATACTTTGCATAATTCAAATATAAGGAAATATATATTTCCTTTGAGAAAATACAATGGAGTAAAATCTTTGAAATTAACATTGTATGTTTTTTGTAGTAAATCAATCTTGATTTATGTTAATGTAATGTATTTATAGGCGCATCTTTGCAGAATGTTAAGTGAAGTAATAATTTAACGGAAGTACCAGTGATTACATAATGTAGTAACTTAACTATTATAATATGTTACATAAGCTATATTTTAAACGTTAATGTATTTGACAGATGGTATTAACGGACGTGACTCTCATGCAACGTGAATCTAATTATATATTCTGACCACAAATTACTTGTAAATCTGTACAGTAGTTTATGTTTGACAATCTTTGTTTTTCTCGTTTATTTAGATAATATGGCATGCTTGACGTGTGACTTACACGCTAGTCAAATGATAATTTTATTTAAAGAAAAAAATTGTTATTCCATTAAAATTCTCATGTTCACTTCTTTCCTTTAAATTCATGATATATAATTTTTTTCTATCCTCATTCTACTATAGTAAATACTAGAGATGAAAAGGATATCCAGTAACTACCCGTTATCCGACCTTGTTTAAATTCATTTTGCACAAGGCGATTCATACCAAGTTATGGACACCGTTTATTTTTATAAAATCACACGACAACGTTTGTTTTATTAATTAGTTTAAAACTCAAAATTAACAACTGGAAAATTTTCCGCATTTGTTGGTAAGAGGCTTCTGAAAATATCCATTCGCTGAAAATATCCAGGTGCTGAAAGATAAATAGCAAATCTTGACAACTGCGGGTACTGATTCAAATTAACTGACCACCGTCAGTTGATTTGAACACGGTCGTAATTGCGCTCTATATGAGATGTCTTTAAGAAAAGGTCAATTTCCTTAGCAATTGGATTTTTTTTGATAACGAAGGTCACTACTACTATTATCCTACGCGCCTATACTGAATATAGGCGCTAAGGCGATAAAATTGTTCGCGTCGTGTAATGCGATAAAGTGCCAAATATCCGGTAACCGGATATCCAGTTCTCCGACCTCGTAGCTTGCCGAATATCCGTTATCTTGCCAAACCAAAATTTACCAAAAGAAACGTTAAGCCAAGAGAGTACTACAATGAAATTATCAGATATAAAAAATAATATAAGTAGGAAAGATTTAATTAAGAATTACAGTCGGTAATAACTTTAACAAAAAGTCAGGTAACATTTAAAAAAACTGTTCTTTTTTTTGGATAGCCCTCTCTACTACCTATACCTACTACTTATCTTCATCAGTAACAACAGATTTTTTAATGTAACAGACGTGATTGCTTTAAAATAACACGTCTATACTTTTTTATCCAAAAATCATTCTAAATAATATACTCGTCACGAATAAAATTTAAACTTTAACATGCGGTAGTTCTCTCAACGTTTATTTATACACCTTTATTTAGCAAACAAAACATTCATTTAAATACAAAAAAAAAACAAAATAGGTATGTTATTCAATTTGACTTATAATTATTAGATATTCTAATGGTTGTCGTCAGTTACAAGCATTTCCGTTATTAGTTCCGTCAAAAAATATGATGAGGAATAATAGGTAATACATCCGGAGCAACAGGACTCAGGAGTTTTCGAATAAAGCTAAAACCTCTAAATAACGGCCTTAACGATTTTTATAAAATTTTGTGTGCGTTTCAAGTAGGTCTGAGATTTGGTCTATTTTTTATACCCCTTAGAGATAAGAGTGGTCAGCTAGTGATATTATAATATTAAATCTTTTACTCTTCAATTCCCATGTCCAAGTTTCTAAAGATAACCATTTTTCTTTAGATAAACTAGTTGACCCGGCAAACGTTGTTTTGTCATATAAACTTGGGGTGGGGTCACCCTTATCATTCAGGGGGATGAAAAATAGATAGTAGCCGATTCTCAGACCTACTGAATATGCATATAAAATTTCATAAAAATCGGTCGAACCGTTTCGGAGGAGTATGGTAACTAAGATTCATTTAGATGACCCAAAAAAATTCAAATTATAAAAAATTATCCCCATTTTGTGCAGTTAAGATTCTGAAAGACAAGCGGGTATTATTTAACTTTAATGAATATGACAAATAACATTTGGTTAGTGTTGCCAGAAAAAAATAGTGTTACTATTTAGCTTTGCTATAGCAATAGTGTGAACCAATAATGAATCCATGTGGAGAATCCAAAAAGGATTTTATACTTCTGTCACCTACAGATGATACTTGGATTTAATGAGTTAATTTTTAAATGACATTTTGATTACATAAATGATTATGAAGTATTAAGAAAGTACCAACCTGACGTGCCAACCTGACTGTAGATTGTAAAACTGGGCCAAAACGTAAACAGATAATAATTAAAATTATTGTAATAAACAAAAATATACGATGAAAAACAATAAGAAGTAAATAAGTAAAAAAAATGATGCGTTTGTTCAAGGCTCTATTTATTTTTATTTTGTTTAGTTTATTATTATTATTATTTATAACTTTATTGTACACCACATAAAAATAATACATTAAAATAAAAACTAAATATAATGTGAAGTACAACTTGCGGTCTTAGGACTAGGTAGCCATCTCATCCAGACAACAAAGAAGGTGGTGTAGCTTCAATATACTAATACTAATATATTACAACCGAAAACATATACACCTACACAATAATATTATATAATATGAATACATACAATTATAATAAACTACATAAACAATACATATACAATACATATATACGTATATCCATTTTATTTTATTTTAGCTAATCTACATGGACATTTGGTAGCGTTCAAAAAAGAAAGAATTATAACTGACGGGTAATGTTTATGAGCACAGGATACATTAACACACAATGCTTCGTTTTGTCCTTGGGAATAGTACATTGTGCCTGGATACTACATTAATATTAAAACGGTGCGGTGTATGAACGTTAATAGGAACACAGACTATTGAAACCATAACACGTGTAATAAGCCATTTCTTAATAATAAAAATACTAGTCCGACTTATATGTAGTAAATAAATTAGTGATGTACCGATTAGTCGGCGACTACCGACGGCCGACTAATCAGCCATTTTCGTAGTCGGCAAATTGAGCCGACTATCAGGCTAAATTATATGCATTTGTCATATAAGTTATATAGAAGGAATACATTTAATAAAATTTCAGCTAAGTACAAGTCAAACACTGAGGGTTCCGTAAATTAGAAATAAGGGAGAACTTAACTTTGCCATCGGAAAGTGCAGTAAAATATTTTTTATGTACTTTTACAGTTTACGGATTATTTCCTTTATGTATCCGAAACACATTGCTTCTTTCAACATTTCATTATTCTATGTCAACGAAGTGCCTAATACTTTGTGTTTTTTATATGATACTATTGATATATCGCACATTTAGAAGAAGACCGTTACTATACAAAAAATGTTTTTTGTGAAAGTGGTGCCACCTGTTAATGCGCGAAGCATACTACATTTTCATAGCTCTAATAATTTCCGTTATATGACGTAGTGTCGATTGCTGGTGCAATACTAGTCATTACTGTTTGGTAATTTTTTTACGCTTATACTGAAAATTCAGCTTTTTTTGTAGTGTCACTCTTCTTATCTATGTGCGATATGATATTCCTATAATTTAGAAACCTGTTTTTCCGCATGTTCAAGGGACTGTAGACTTAGTATTTGTAATTGATTTTAATTTGATAACTTTTTGCATTCCATACATACAAAAAAAAACAGTTCGGATTTTTTCCTACATCTATTTGTGCTATAAGGGTTTTATGCCCAAAAATCATGTTTTTAAGTCATCGGAAAACATCTCAAACATTGTGATTCCTGCGCGACATTCAAAATATATACGCTATAGTCTAGGTTTGCCTATTTCGCAGCTTCAAGCGGGTATAGACTTATGTATTGGATAGAATTTCATTGCTTTTGGCCGATAAATCTGCTTCAGTCTTTACAACCGACTAATCGGCTAGTCGCCCAAAGTTCTAGACGGTAAATCTTTAAAATAAACGTAATTTAGATTTATATATTGCAAATATTGCCTATTTATTATGTGAACTTTACATAATATGAAGCTACGCGAACTGTCGAATGTAATATTTAGAATGAATATTATGTCAAATCTAGTGTATCTTAATTATTAAATTTAGAAACGAGAACCTCCATAAAGTAAAAAACTATTAATAGAACTCAAAATCAATTAAAAAGTTACTTTCGTAAACTTTTAAATCTGTCAATTAAATAGCGTTTTTTTATACACGTTCATTTGTTGTCCCTTTTAGAAAAACGGACGGAGGATTATTTAATTTTTTTCACTTACATATCCAAACTTATTTTATACTTTTTCTCTTCGTTTCATACGTTGTAGTCCACGCAAGTTTTCTAGTATTTTATAATTCTCAAGCACTTTAAAATTTAACAACTTGTTTTATAATCATAGACATATTTTCTGATTCATTAATTTTCTGTGTTGTTACGTCAATAACTATTTTATAGATATAATATTTCAAAGCTATTGCATATTTTTTATTGAAATCAAATAAGGCGTTCGATTTAATTATAATTACGTAGCAAAAGTTTGTAAAATCAATAATTCGTTATTTTCATGTTTATAAAAACAAATGAAAATATCGTGAGGTAACCTGCACTCCTGAGAGTTTTCCATGTTCTTAAATGTATGTAAAGTATACCAACCCGCATTTGGCTAGCGTGGTGGACTCATTCTGAGGAGGAGACCTGGACCGACCGAGCCGGGAGCAGTGGGCTATTAAAGGGCGACGTTGAAAGACAAATGAAGATAGAGTTTTGAAAGAAATGTTTCAAATATTTCTGAAGAGTACCGAATGCTCCAGATTGAAGTAAAATATAGATTTATTACCGTGTAATAAAACAAACCTCTCAGTAAGATACAGCAATAATTCTAGATTATTCGTTTTGCATCCATGATTGTTGAGTGCCAATAAATCTTTCCACTTTAAATTTAAACACCTTTGTGTATAGTATTTAGTATTCAATTGACGTTGCAAATAAACTTTATTTGGTGACGTACTCCATATATTACGAATTGTCACTCAAGCAGGTTTTTATTGTACTGAATTGGTCAAGTAAGAGTCATACTTTGCTAAAAATGTATTAAAATGTTTAATTATAACAAAGACAGGATGAAGCTAAACTGCAAGAGCTAAGAGCGTAAACATTTTTCGCTTCGTGAAGCCTTTCTTATATACATACTTAATAAGATCAAGCCATAAAAGTAAAAAAAAATATTCATACATTGTTTTTAATAATTTTTGTACTTGAACAAAGAACAAAATTGTTACGACAATTATTTAAACATTGTTTTGTCATTTACAATGTAGACCGAAGTTCGAGAAAATTTTCTTCCATTCCAAATTTTCAAATGCAAATTAAAAAATATTTAATACCTTAAAAAAATTAATCAATGTGTTGCACTCGCTTTTAACGCCGCGCGCATCCTAAAATTGCGAAATTTCCTCCTCTTTAAGAATATAATATAATATGCCTATGAAATATATAATATAATAAGTCTATAAAATATAGGCAAAAAACAAAATGCCTTTTTTTCATTATTATTATATACATGCTATTATATAGGCAATATCTCTATTTTAGACTATTTTTAACTTGTTGACGAGACTATGACGTACAAAAAAGTTATGCAATTCTATATGAAAGAAATCCAAAACTTTTTTTTTTAAATAAATTCTTAGTCACATTAAAATATAATAATAAAATTGGACTTCTAAGTACTACAATTTCTTGTTAGAGTTCATATAGCATAGGATAGCGTGTTAGCAGTACTTCAAGTAATCAAAAAGCAATAGTTTGCTAACTAAGCTAATTGTGGCCCGTCATCAATCGTCGTTTCAAATACACAGTAAGTACTTTGTCGTATCAGATTTTATATACATACTAGCTGCACCCCGCGATTTCACCGTCTGTATTTTGGATAATTATATCATTATAAATTATAGCTTATGTGTTATTCTGATGTATAAGCTATATTATTGTAAAGTTTCATCAAAATCCATTCAGTAGTTTTTGCGTGAAAGAGTAACAAACATACATACACACATTCACACATACATACATTCTTACAAACTTTCACTTTATAATATTATTAGGATCTTTACTAGGAAAAAAATAACAATAAACAGACAAATACCAAATTTTTCTATTGTTTAAGAAAAAAAGCGAAAAAATGTTTGATAATTCTGAAGTGTATATAAGATTTATAGACCACTTAATTCGTATAACGTATCCATTGCAGGATAACTAATCCACATAAAGAATTCTTGAACTGTATTTTCGTAAACTAAGGGTAGTCTTAGAATGAATTGCATGGATGGACGAATACCTATCATCTATGGGGTAAGAAGGAGGGCAAGGATGGTCATCGGCAAACACCGACGTTAATAAATCGTTTATAAAACATTTCCGAAATAAATCGGAAACAGTCATTTCAACGTTACGATTAAAATTTGAGTAAAAAACATTTTATTTTTATAAACAACATACTTGAATCACTTTCAGTAGATCAACTCCACATCGGTCAGAATCATCTTGTAAACTAATTATCATGTTTTCGCAGTTTTTATCTTGATAATTATTCGGAGTGTCGCTCCCTGCCGTGCGCGCTCGCACTTCAACCCTGAATCGCCTGAAATTCATCCTCTCCCACCTACGTAATTATTTTTCATCGTGTAAACCCATTATTATTCATACAGTAAACTACTAAACTATGTAAAGATGATTGTTCTACACAAAATGACGTCATCACGTCATGACAGTTCAGAGTATATTGGAAGTATTTTAAAACAGCAGTTTAAGTACAAATTCTACATAATTTTTTTTATGTAAAATGTGAGCACAACAATCTTACCATATACTTCGCATTGTCAAAAAGTTATTAGAACTTGTGTACAGCCAAGCTTCTAACTCTACAACGCCCTAAATTTACATAAGTACATTATTATATTTGATATGTGGCTATATAATATAATATTAATATAGATACGAGTATGGTATAATGACATAGGTTAATGGAGCCATAGATAAATATATGTTGTAATTGAACCATTGTTAATGGAAGTTCAATGCGATTTAATGCTCGGTTCAGTTCTAATAAGTAAGATCAATTCGTTATGATTATTTCATTTAAGACTTTTAATGATTATAAATTAATTTTTTTATCAATATTAGATCGTGTTTAAAATAAAACTGCTTCTGCCTTCAAACTATTACGCAAAAATATAAAATTTGTCACTTCGTTATATTTAAAGACAATATAATCGTAACATATATGATCAAAGACGTAATATCCATATGACAAAATCATTAATACAACATTAACAGCAAATACTGAAAGTAATTCTGATGGAGTATTGTAATTTCAGGTGGTTGAAAAAATATGGTTCGCACCGAATAATAATGGAAAGTGGTTTTTCTTACCCTCAGAAAAACTAGTGTCTTCTGACAAGTATAAAAAAGTGTTTTTTGTACTCGGATCGTAATATACTACTTTATTATTGCTTCGATATATCAGACTCATGTAAAAGCATCTTTTATAATGACAGCGTTTGAGACAAAATATTGTATAAATGTTGATGTTACTGCATATTATATAAAAAAAATATATTTTTCTGCTGAAAGCAAGTGTTCTTGTTTTCATGTTGCCCAAATAGTATAAGTTATAAAGTGCGTAAGTAAAAAAATCGAATGAATAATATGATTAGTTTTATTGTGCAAAGCGTGTGTTTTTTTTTATGGCAGTTAAGGGGCAAATGAGCTGACGGCCCACCTGATGGTAATTGGCCACCGTCGCCTTTGGACATCCGCCATAGAAGAGAGTGATTCTTGTTTTGCCGATGCGTTGCCACCTCGAAGATAGAGTGAGGAAGAGGAATGAAGAGTAGAATGCTACGGTTTCAGAGAACCCTGAACGAGAACCCAGAGTTAACTAGAACCGTAGTATTCTATAGCATTTCACTAATTAGCATGAATAAAATGACGTAAGGGTGGGTTTTTATAAAATGCACTACGTATATTATGATAATTTTATTACAAGGTTCCAAATGCTGTGGATATCGGTATTATTTAATTATCACGTTAAACTACGACACGTTTTACACTCCAGATTTTTCGGTTTTATTTACTTAAGTGATTGGGAGTAAGTTATTCAATACCACTTAGCTCAGCTGTTACGTTTTTAGTCAAATAGTTCAGTTAGCAAGTTAAGAATCGTGTTAATTTTTGATTATGCTGTCTGATAGTAAAAATACCAGAGAGGTTTTATTGGATTAAATAAAGAAAAAAAAGTCAAAAAGTAATGGTGTAGATAAAATGGCATCAAACGAAGTTAGGTAACTGCCCGACATTGATTCAGTCATACTCTACCCAGTATCGCTGCTATGGTGCTTTCTAAAATATATTTTTTACAAGTTATAGTGGATACAATGCCTTCTTTCATTTATAGATGGTGTACGAATTGCGTTGATATTGTAAATGGACTGAAAAAGGGTTGTCATTATTAAGGAGTGACCACCTAACATGGTCGAAACTTTAGTCAGAAAATTCTCTATGTGAGTAACCATTAAATTATATCATAAAAATCGCGTAATATTATAGTAAAAGATATGTTATCTTATACTAGAACAGATGATGGTTGTTCATTCCCTCGAGCGAGATAAGTTCGGGGTTATCGAAGAGGTCTCGGTCTATATAGGTAATTGGTATGTATATATTTTACTTACTGTATCGAAAGTTTTGTTGAATTGTTTTGCGATATTTGTTGAGTGTATAGTATACATAGTTCCTGTTATCGAGATATTCTAATTTATAACGATTAACGAGCGATGCAATGTATGTATCAATTGCTTAGATATTAAAATATTACTAACTAGTTCACCCGCCCCGGCTTCACACGGATGCAATTTAACACGTATATCGCAGATTTATCAAAAACAAATTTAATGCGATTAATTATTATTCCACAGGAATTTTGAATTTTTCCGGGATAAAACGTAGCCTACGTATTAATCCAGGCTAAAGTATCAGTGAGCCAAATTTTATTAGAATTCGTTCAGACGTTTTTGAGTGATTGAGTAACAAACATCCATACATACTCACAAACTTTCGCCTTAGTAATAGTAATATTAGTAGGTTGAGTAGACTTAAATGATATTTTATATAAATATTATAGCCCTGGCGGGTTACTATTCCTGAAATAAGTAAGTAATCATGGCGAAATAAAACAATAAATAAAACGTGAAATAATTTTGGCTTAAAAGCGAACGACTGGGGACTGGGGTAATATTGATAATTGACCGGATTTCAGCTTAGTAATAATGTAACCATATAATTACAATTAAAGTAGTCGTAAAATCCCTATTTAAAATTTAGTTTTCTTTGAAGAGCATTGTCCAGTAACATTCTGAATATACTAAAAAAAACCTTAAGAACATGGAGATTTTCACTGACAAGGATTCTATGGTTGTATTGTTATTTCAGGCAATAGAAAAAATTTCAGTTATTGCCTTTTTTCATTTATTTAACTAACTTTCTCCCTCTGGTAAGAAAAACACTTTTTGGCTCTTGGTACTAAATACCTACATACAAAACATCTTTATGTCTAACTAGTGGTCTTTTTTTAATTTGAATTACTATAACAATAAACAAAAAAATATATATTATTCGTGTGTATGTGTCAAATATATGGTAGTGTGAATAATGTTTTTTTTAAATTGATATCATGTATTTTTTATGAATAATAACAAAATAGCATTCTGCACTCCTTCTCTATATAAACTGTAAGCGTGGGAAATATCATACTCCTCCGTCCGCGCAATTTTACAAGAGGGGTACAAATTTTTGACTTCACCTGTTAATATGTCTAATTAATTAAAGTAAATGTTACGGCAAATATTTATTATAATTAGAATTTAGTTCCTATTATCAGAAGTTACTGGTATAAATCACAGGTCGGTGACAGAACCGCTGCCCTCTAGCAAGGTAAGCTACAAATCGCAACCTCCGACTAATTCCAATCGGAACACCTTCCGCAACCAGTGACCTTTAACAGTTGGCGATTGATCTGCTCCGACGACATCGAACTTGAACTAGATTAGTTTTATCTCTCTTATGATACAATTATCAGTAATTGTATATACATATTGTTCCATACATTGTATAAAATAAGTATAACCATTAAGCACTGCAAATAATACAATTCATCTATTGACTCATTGCTGTAGTAAAATAATTTTTTACCGACTTCAAAAAGGAGCAGGTTCTCAATTCCTGATTTACGTGATTCTTCGTTTGTTTGATGCGGAATAATTGCCATATGGTCCCATAAAAATATTCATAAAATAAAAAACTACTTTGATGAATATTTTTTCCGTTCCTGTGTCTTGGAATCTATATTGTTTATTTATGTATGTACAGCGATTATGCTAAGCTAATTTATGATCCGATTTACATGATTCTTCTTTAGTTTGATGTGGAATAATTGTTATATGGTCCCATAAAAATTTAACATAGATTGGCCCAGTAGTTTTCTTTTATGAACAGTCTTTCCGTTTCGGTTTCTATATAGTTTAAGGCACGCGGCACCTTTCGTAGGCCTACCCATAGTTCCTTAAAATAAAACTACTATTTAATATATGACGATAAAAAGCAACGAAATGTTATAGTCTACCTGATGTAATCTAGAAAAATCCTACTGTTGTTTACAGAACATCCTATTAGAAACACTAAAAAGTAAGAAATAATTCAGTGCCAGCAATAGTATAGTATTATATTAGTACTAGTCAAATATATATACCTATTAAAATTATATCTGAATACACGTCTGTTCACCTGGCTGGCACCGACGTCAAAAATAACAATTATTATACATTATAGTCCTAATAAAGGGAGATTAATAAATAACGGAATTATTTCTTACTTTTAAATGCATTTTTTGAAATGTTTTTTTAAACGTAGTTTTTTTTAAATTAACGTTATTATAAAATTTATATTTTGCCACCATGTAATACAACATATCAGATAAAACTCCTTAAAAAAATATTTTCCAAATCAAAAAGAAATCATTTTCGAGCTAAATGAATATTTTGAATAATTATGCTTTTAATTTACTTGAATTTATTAATTTTTCATTTCAATTATTGATAAGTTTCATCAAAATCCATTCAGTAGTTTTTGCGTGAAAGAGTAACAAACATCTATACATCCAGACATCCATACAAACTTTCGCGTTTATAATATTAGTAGGAGTAATCTGATGTAGTTATTTTAATTTTTAGGTCGTTCGTACCGACACAAATCGGATTTTCTTACCCTTAGTATGAAACATTTTTCGGTAAGAAATATAATATTTTTTCATAAAAGTGATAATTAGATTTAACATAATGCAAAATGGTTTATTATTTTATTGAATATTTTTAAAATATAATACGTGCCGTTATAAAGCTCTAAAATCCGGGGTTTCACAGTTATTATCCCAGTGTACACTGCACAGGTTGCAAAGCAACATTAGAGAAAATTTTCGATTAATTTAAAAGTTGATAAAGCAGGTATAACAAAAAAGCGAAATATTCCGTAACCAATGATAATGGTACTACAATATGTCGTCTAGGTCTCGGACACGCATGTACACCAGTACACTTGGCTAAGATCAGAGTTAGGGATCACTCGTTGTGTGAATGCGGACTTGACGAAGGTTCTGCCTCTTACATCCTTTTTAATTGTAATAAACTTTTACACTCTCTCTATGATGTTCTCCCTTGTAAAGTCCCCCGTCCATTAAGTGTTAAATGTTTATTGATTTTCGTGTTTAGTCCCTTATGTACATTTCTATGTAAATATGTGAAAATTAACAATATTAAACTATAAAACTAATTATTTATAATAATATGATATTTTAATATTATTATTGTTACTTTATTTATGTATATTCTATTGTGTTGTCTATTTTGTTTTAGGTACTAACAATAAATACCACATACTTCTAAAGTTTGGATATACAAGTTAAAGTGTGAAATTCTTTCCTGTACCGAACACGGTCTCTTTGGCTGCTTTCTCCATTTCACGTGACATTGGCGGAGTTAAATGTGCTTTACTGGCACGCCTAAAAGCCATACACCTTAAATTGAATTGAATGATAATGGTTGAAATGAAATAGTTGTCATAATTAAATATATAATACCTTGCATATAAACACAACTGAAATTGCTTAATGGTATATTAATGAAATACGACTTATAAAAAAGTACATCTACATTAATATCTACACTATTATATAAAGAGGAAAGATTTAATTGTTTGTAACTATTCGTGTTAAAATACATATATAGTGCTAAAATATATGTATATATATATCTATTTAATTTGAGTCATTAAATTTCGATAATCCCTGAGAAATCATATTCGAAAATTCTCTTGAAAACGTTCATTTGCTGATGAACATTATGATGGAGTCATAAAGGTAATTTTTAATATCATATCTATGTACATTTGGTCGTTTATCTAGTATAAAAAATTCAGTGTCGCGAATCTAACCGCCCAACTTGAATCACATTAAACCAAACTTCCCAATCTTGCTTTATAGAACATAATTTAAACTACCAAAATCTGTTGAATCAATTACAAAAAATTATAATATTCATGTTGATTATTGAACAACCCCTGAGTCTAAAACTCGCTTCATCAATCAGTTGTGAAAATACAACAGGTTTTTTTGCTTATTTAACAATAGACTGTGCATCTAAAAGGGGTATAATCCAATAATAAATACCTAAGTAACGAGATAACAGGGCTTCTGTAAAACATCTACAGTCTCATCACACAAAATACATACCTGCTATATTCGCACGTGTAAACGTTCCTTTACATATAGGACTTAGATTAAATAACACAAGCGTAGCGTACTAAGGATATATAAACATATTAGACATTTTTTATTTCACAAAATTTTCATAAATTTATTTGTTAAATTCTAAGGTAGTAAAGTAATCTGAGTAGATTTAACACCTATGTAAATAATATTATTGTATTTCATTAACACGTCATAACTATTAAAATAGATTTTATTGTGGTGGTAAAATATGTATCCACATAATACTCGTATACTCCTCATATTGAGTGTACTTTATTTATATAATATGTAGTGATATGATATTTAATGATGAATTACTAGCATTAGTTCGAGATAAACCATTTGACGTATAAATTATGTTATTTTAGTAATTGTGAGGGATTAGAAAGCGTAGATGGGCGGAGCGAACTACGGCTCTGCCGATGAGCTGCAATGCCACCGGTGACCGGCTTCCGACTATTAAGTGGCAGCGAGTGGCGATCGTCGCAAGCGCATTAGCTTAGCACACGCAGTGGCTTTGTGCCTCGGCAGCGCGCGCGCGTGTCTCACTGCTCTTCAGCCCGCGCTCTTGCCCGCGTGCGCCTCCGCCTCCGCCTCATCAACGAGCTTGACCCCGTATAAAGCGGAGGCACCGAGCGAACTCGCACGCAGTCTGCAGTCACACTCACAACCCGACTACGACCTCATACTTTCACACAATCGGTTTCGGTTACTGTATTTTATTATCAGTGAACATATATTTGTGATGGCAAACCAGGAATGGGGATATACTGTAGAAAATGGTGAGTTTACCTGTATATTGCTCTTCGTTTACAAATATTGATAAGATGCAGAAAATGTTTAAAACCGGTTTGTTTACATCGACGCACGTGATGACTGTAAAAAAAACAAGTAAATAAGGTTTTTACGTTAACCCATTTATGCTAAACGTTCGGAGTAAATGACTTGTTTGAAGAGATAAGGTGTCTATAAATAATGTTAATTAATATTAGCAACAACGTAACTAACTTAAGTAATTTTAATGAGTCAGCAACAATAACACCAAGTAATGTGACGTGGTAGCAGGGTTTTACACAAATATGTCAAAATTCATGCGACTCGTATAACCACCTGTTGATTTGTATTGTTTTGTGACTGTTAGGTAAATTAACTACTTAATTAAAGTGTCGTTTAATTTTTATCATTACCTATTAAAAAACAGAAGTTAATTACTCGTATAATGGTGATAGGTAAATTGTTATGATATAAGTATATAGACAATAATTATATAATGGACATTATCCATTAAACAAATTTTTAATTAATTTCATGTTGACATAAAATATTTGCATAATAATTGAATATTGGAACGTATTTTTTTCTATAATTTGATTTTGCTCTCGCCTTTTCCTGCCGATTGGAACTAAACAAACCTTTTGTCTGTACGTTCTATTTAATCTCTTTAATTATAAATATAATTTTTACCAATATTTTGAATCGAAATTATAACTGTAACGTTTAGAAATAGTGCCGAAAATACCACTTGCGTGCAGCGAGCATTGGCCTATTTAAACAGTTGAGTAACTGTGTCGGTAGCCGACAAAACTTAGCTTAACATCTTTGATTAGTTTTTAAATGCATAATGAAGAAAGAAGAAGACATGACCAGCTAAAAAATAGTGTATTAAAAATACTACCAGCCATTAGAAACCTTAAAGCAAATGATAAACGCGATAACGCATGAAGCGATTCATTTGTAGACACAGGATATTTCATGATGATAAAAATAAATTTGTTTGTATTAACTATAAAATATTAGTAGTACTTTTTTTAAAAAAAATTAAAGAGTCGCACGAAGGGTTCTGTATCAATATTTGGCAATATAACTTGTTAAAATCATGTTTGTTGTATGATAGCCCCTCTTAAATATTTATTTTATTCGGTTTTTGATATTTCTTGTTATATGGGGCAACAGAAATACATCAGTTGCGAAAATTTCAACTGTCTAGCTATCACGGTTCATGAGATACATCCTGTTGACAGACGGACGGACGAGGTACGGAATAAAGAAATAAATCCTTGATAGAAGGTTTAGAGCAAACAAATATGATTACTGGGTAATGCAGAGTCGAGACTTCGAGAGTGGAGGCAACCAAAAGTCATTATGATAATGAACAGTGTTATGATGTGTGATGATACAGCAAGCCCAAGCTTGGAATTGACTCGTTTCAAATAGTATTGTTACAGAAGTAGCCATTTATGAAGGTATTTATAGATGGCACCTACCATCTTACTATGACTTCACCCACCTTAGTTTGTTATAGGTGGTATTTTTAAAATCATCAGTATGTTTAACAAAACACCAGCTAAGCTAAAAAAATATGTTTTTTAAAGAATTTATGTCAAGTTTTATCTTTTGATGAAGAAAAAAACAAAATGAGAACGTAAATAACGATAAGAAGCTTGCGTGACAATGGTTATAATCTTGTCCGACACTCATCAAGAAATTATACCTTAACTATACCTGTTAGTAGATAAAGTTAACTGTCTATTCGTTGTAACTAGAACTAAATGAATTGTAATAGAAATTCATGGCATTGAATATGAAAGAGTGCAGAAAATATTAATTAATTCCGATCATAAGGTAATGTCAAATAAAAATCTTTGGTCATTTTGAGAGAATTTTAAGAACAATAAATAATTACTGATAACGTTTTAAAATATTTAATGAAAATCCGAACTACAAAATTCCGCATATTTTTTATCAAATTAAAAAAATAACAATCATGTCATCAATGAAGTCAATGTTATTATTGAGATTATTGTTCATATTTTAATGATCTAAGAATAATTTGCAAATTTTTTTAATGTGAAATCTATAAATCTAAAACAAAGTCGGGATTGTTCGAACACTTATAACTCGAGAACGGCTGGTCCGATTTCATGGTTTTGTTGTATTTTTCTCCGCCCCGAATTGCAGAATAACTATTAAGAACATGGGAAAAATGTGGAATAAATAAAATAACAACAATTTTCCCATACAAAATGTTGACGGGTCTGTCAAACATTTAATGTTCATCCCGTCGATACGGTAAAATCTCCCCTCAAATTAAAGAACGCATTTAAATGAAGGTTTCGATAGTAAATTATAAGGCTAAGTTTAAAATTATGAAATTGTAGATAAAAATTAAACTTAGCTGATGTGGAATAACGAAATTTTATCTCATATACAAATTAAAATCGGAAGTTTATACTCTCTCAAATGATTATACAAATAGGCAAATTCAAATTTTAGAGGTCAATTAATTTTTTATGCTTAAAATTATGATGATAAGAATATTAACATTAGAATACAAAACGCATATGCGTTGTTAGTTACCTCTTGTACTGCATGTAGTTAATAACTGGTTACTTGAAGATAAGTAAAGCTGGTTAGATAGTAACGAGTTCTAATATAGGTGATGTCTTCGGTCTGGGTTGGGCTTAATGTTCTAGAATTAGTATTCAGTAGCTAACAACAAGTTTTAGATTATCTGCGAAGTAAAGGATATAAACAGTAGGATAGATACTTTTAAAGGATTTAATTGATATTAGTTACCTTAAGTCAAACCATTTTGAGGGGTGTTTCAGACAAATATGTATTTTTATATAATTTTGCTGGATATTTAATGCATGATACGACGTCAAACGATTTTTTTATAACGTTTCTATATCATAAAATTCTTTATTTTACCTTTTCTTTTCTTGTCTTAGATTAGTTCTCGCAATTGATAAAATTATTTTACGTAGATTAGTAAACTAAAGTTTGTCTAAAAGTTTCGTGTGAACTAAAGTGTATAAGGAAAAAAAATCTGTTTATTTACATATAAATAAAAAGTAAAAGTATAACTCGCAGATGTCGAAGAAGGTAAAATATATCAAGTTGTTGTCATTTATACCCATACTAAGAAATACAGTTTAGGTATAATATTATCGTGAACGACTTGCGGTTATCCTTTCCTTAAAGTTATTTAAGTGTTCAGAATTATTCATAAACATCAGCACATACGAATAGATAACTAAATAACATTGGCTATTTTATGATCTAGAATTATTATTTTACTAAGAATTATCTATATTATCTATTTTAATATTATAAGGAAGTAGACTTTATTATACTAGCTAACCTGGCAAATATTGTTTTACCATATAAATTTTTTAAAAAATGTGGTGGTCCACCCTTATCACTTATAGAATAAAAAACCTACTAAATTAATTGTAATATAGAATTGAATATGAAAGATGAAAATATTAATTTATTCCGGTCATACAGCTTAGATCAAATAACAATGGTTGATCAGTGTCACAGAGTAGATAATCTCAACAAATAATTACTGATAACGTTTTAAAATATTTACTGAAAATACGATCTAAGAAAATTCCGCATATTTTTCATCAGAATTACAAAAATACATACGTATAATATAACAAATATTGGCATAAATGAAGTCAATGTTATTATTGTGATTATTGTTCATATGTTAATCATCTAAGATTAAACTATTTTTTTTAATGCAAATAAACTATAAGGCTTAGTTTAAAATTATGTAAACGTAGATAATATTAAATATTTTCTCATGTACAAATTAGTCAATAATTTATACAATCTACTGATGTCGAAAATGAAAAAAAAATCGATGTATCGGTATTTTTTTAGATATCAATATTGACGTCGATATATCGAGGAAAAAATATCGATATGTCAGACATTTTCAACAGTTTTAAGTTATTAAAATAATAGTGTATTTAGCTCAATATGTAATATCAATAGTATTTTTATACAAAATGTACAAAAACCTTAATAAAAATGAACTCATCCGTATCACTTAGGGGAATAAAAAACCCGATACACACACAAAACTTCAAAAAAATCGCTCGAGCCGTTTCGGAGGAGTTTGGTAACAAACACCGCTACACTAGAATTTTATATATTAGATATGTTGAATGCTATTCCTGTAGGGCTATTAATATATTTTAAGTAATATTGTTGTATTTAATATGGAGTTTGGTTTGGTACGAGGTCATTACGTGGTAACCCGCATACATAACAAAATCAATGCAAACGATTTACTTAAAAGCATACATAATAAGTATTTACTTTGGTTTTTATTCCAAGAATAAATCATCACTATTATATTTACTTTCCGAGAGATCTGTCTCTCTTTAATAGACATTGAAAACCAGTAAGCTGCGTAAATAATAAAATTCCTAAAGACTTGTTCTAATAAAGGCTAACAAAATTAGTTTTTAAAAAAAAACCGTCAAAATGTATGACGGCACGTAAGTTAGGCTTAGGGTAACCTAACCTTAGGTTTATACAGTAAAACTGAGGAATTCTGGAATTCTGTTAAAAAACGTCTATAAGCTTACAACTTGGTCACAAGTCCAAGGCACTGCTTAGGTTCCTGTTATAATTGTTAAAGATTTTGATTATTAATCGGTTCAGTAGCAGTATCTACGTTGCGTTTACCCAATAGTCCATTCAATATCATCACCCCTCTTAATGTTTTCAATATACCCCTCTTTTCTGGTTTCTTGCATTTTCTCTGACATGTATACATGAATTCATTGGAAATAAACAGAAAATAAGAAATTTTTGAGGAGTGACAATCAAATTGTAAAATGCGCATGCATCACTAAATCAAGAGTTTAGTCGGCGTGACCTCGACAACGTAACCGTTCTAACTTCCAACGCGGAAATTGTCACTAATCGTTTTTCGTTTGTTAGCGAACAAATTAATTTAAAATGGAAAAAATTGAAAAACTAATGAAAACGTGACATAAGAAGGATATTAAATAAAAACCAATTACTTGTAATAGTGCGGCTACCACCGATGGACGTACACGATGTTATGTTGTATGAAACGAGTTCATTACTTGGTAGAAAGTTACAACAAAGTTGAAAGCCTTAATTTTGTTATACTTTCTGCTTTTTTATTATCTAGTTTTTAATTAAACGTATACTTGATTTGATATTTAAATTATGTTTTCTGAGGCCAGTTTTGACTTATTCGTAGTGATTATTCAGTAGTGAAATCTCAATTAATTTTTATTACGATTTGATTTGACGCATTATATCATTGTAACATTGAATTAAGAAAACAATAAATATAGTCGTTGCATAACTTTAATTTTATCGTTGATAATATTAAATATATGTCGGTGCGTAAGTTAGGCTTAGGTTAACCTAACCTTAGATTTAAACAGAGAGCCTCGGCAGTGGAGGCAAGTGTTTCACAAGTCCTAAGCACTGCTTAGGTTTCTCTCGTAATTATAGGAGATCATATTTGATTATTTATCGGTTCAGTAGTAGTATCTACGTTGCGTTTACCCAATAGTCCATTCAACTCAAACATTTTGTATAAAATTATTATTAAATTAAAATCTGATCATGAGCAGTGATTTATTTTTTTCTGTCCAGTATAAAAAAAATCAAACCTTAGGAGGTAAAAATAGTGGTTCTTGTATTATTTAAAAATATTGAATAATAAATAAAACATTTATGTAATTTTTGTTAACATTTATATAATATCTTATTTAAATTATTCAAGCTTGAAGTCAAATGCGTCCTTCAATCAATATAGATTTTAACTTTTAACAAATAATGAGCAAAAAATCAAACTTTACATGAACTGTACGTACTTTTTATACTAAAGGTGAACACATTCAAGAGCAGTTTGAATTCAAGAGATAAAACAATGATAAACAAGGCCGAGGTCGTCGCCGATCACTGCGCGTGTCGCGGTTCTTGTTACAACTATAAAGGATTTTACTTTACACCAATGCAGACTTTATAGATGATACAGCCTAACTAACATTATATGTAGTTAGCAACACTGTTGATAACTTTATATTCGAGGGTAGTACTTTTTATTTTATTCCAAGACTGTCTATTAACTCTGTCCCTATAGAGTTGAGTCAATTGGTGCCTACAACCCTAACAGGCATAGTGGTGACCATTATGCTTGTTAAGGTGCGGTATCGGTCCCATGTCAATGATATCAGAAGTGGGATAAAGAAAACGCCCCACAATCCAAGTTAAAGGATCTTTGCGTATAATCAGTGTGACATTTATTTAGTTTTCATCGCGAGGAGTGTAGTATTCGATAAAATACATGTGAAATTACATAATTGTTAACGTAGTATTCGTATTAAAATATTACTAAGCTGTAGGTGCTACAGTTTAAGGTGGTGGAAAATATCAATTGTTAACTTGTTATTTTATAAATATTTCCTGTTTATAACACGCGACCTGTTTACATTCAAAGCACGTGTAGTTTAAATGTAATATTATCTCATTTGCGACTTGAATAAAAATTTCAGTACCTAATAGATAGTGAGTGCTATATTATGTATAAGTAGCGTCCCGTTATCTTCCTAAAATATAATCATTCATCATCTTTTGATCTTAGAAAACGATAGACTTAGTTTATACCTTCATTGATATAAAGTAGATTAATAGGTGCTTTGGGGAGGAAATATGGCAAATTATTTTCTTTAAAAGGTTTTTATAGTTAACTTTCATTGTGTGAAAACTTATTTTGTTGTTTCAACATTTCTCCTTTTAAAGGTTTAATTTCGTAAAATCGTTTCTTAGTAAGTTTACGTTACAAAAAGAAATAACAATCCTTGTGGCTTCGGCTGTGCGATTATGAGTAAGTAGGTTCTGTCAACTACCTTTTTTATATAATGCTTTCTAATATTATAAATTCAAAAATAACTATCTGTCTGTCGCGTTTTCACGCCAAAACGATTAAGTGAAATTTGGTATACAGATAGTCTAGAGCTTGAGAAAGGACATAGGCTACTTTTCAATGCGAAAAAAGTGTTGAAATAGGTGGAAAGGGGGGGATGAAAAGTTGTACGGAAGTATCGTAATTTTTAGAGCTAGAAGCTTGATAATTTTTAGGCTGTTGATTCGATATAAATAAATATAACATTAAAAGTTTGTAAGTTTGTAAATAACAATAGGGAATAGGGGATAAAAGTTTGTATGGAAATTTATTCGAATGTTTTGTAAGTTTGCAACAAAAGATACGTATGTGTCTTATTTGTAAAATAATTAGCCTGAATAATTAAAATGAATAAAAGACACTATTTTACGCGGACGAAGTCGCAGGCACAGCTATAATATACCATATACTTGAGTACTATAATTAAAATCTAAATGAGTATACCTATTAAGTAGGTATAGGTATATATAAATGTGCACATCGCAAGAAGTACCGACCTATCAATTGAATACAATTTATGGGTATAATTATCGTATTGGAGTCTATCTGTAGCCCTGTAACTGCACCACGTGCGGAGAGCTAACGCATATTGAGAACCGAAACCCAATTGAGGGAATTACGCCGCACCTAACAATCGACACTTATTTTTGTGAATGTCTTGCGTATTATATTAATATTAGCTTGGGTCTGACGTAAATCTCGCTTCTCTTTGTATACTACAATACTAATACGAAGTCATTATTTGAATATTGCGGTTTTGTTTTCTATGACATTTTTATTTTTTTTAATTAAAAATGTCATAGAGCTCCATAAACACAACAGAAATTATAGAATACTAGCTGTGCCCGCGACTTCGTCTGCGTGGAATAGTTTCGTTTGGTAGTATTTTTAATTATTTATGCTTTTGGCTTGTTATTTTATAAATAAGACAATACGTATCTCTCGTCGCAAACTTATAAAACATTTACATAAACCTTACATATTCCCGTACAAACTTTCATACCCTATTCCCTATTGTTATTTTACACCCTTGAGGGTAAAATTTTTACAAACTTTGAATGTCATATTTATGTATGATAACTGTATACCAAATTTTATTTAAATCAGTCCAATAGTTTTGGCGTAAAAGCGCGACAGACAGACAGAGTTATTTTCGCATTTATAGTAGTAGTAACGATACGTAAGCGTAACCAAATCTGATAGTTTGGAATAATTTTAGATAGGGGCGGATTCAATGACTGAATCATCAGTCTTTCACACTTTGCTCTAAACTATTCGAAATAAACGGTTAATGTGAAATAATTTCGTAATCGCATCTTAAACTGACTTAATATTACCCATGGTACAGTTCCTATTCTAAAGCGTTTAATATGATGTATGGAAATAATTTATAATGTCATATTTTTACAATAAAATTAATGAATAATCTTTTCTAATGTAAATTAATATTTAAATACTAATTTTAAATTACAGCAAGAAAAAATTATTTTTTTAAATTATTTTTTTTTCACTTTTACAAAATTCAAAATTACATACACGTGTTCTTACTTCGCTACGAATATAAAGATAGTTTTATAACATCGATATTTTGAGTTATTGAGGAATAATTGAATTTTAAAAAACCCGGTAACAAAAATTATTATATGTCTAACATCATACTACAATACTTTTACTTAAACATAAATTGTAATTTTTTGCTCGTGATGAGGACTCACAACACAGTCACAATTTTAAGCGACGTAATGCACACTGCAGGCAATCTTTATCAAAGCTAATATAATAAATAAATTTCTTCTCTTCATGTAGTAGTCGTCCAACTTTAATCCTACTAATGTTATAAACGCGAAAGTTTGTAAGAATGTATGGATGTATGTATGTTTGTTACTCTTTCACGCAAAAACTACTAAATGGGTTTTGATGAAACTTTACAATAATATAGCTTACACATCAGAATAACACGTAAGCTATAATTTATAATGATATAGTGTGAATCCAAAATAAAGCGGGTGAAACCGCGAGGCGCAGCTAGTCAAAAATAATTAACTTGTGCTCTCTACTTTTTTCTATATAAAGTTATTACCTACTTTAAGTTTAACATTCGCCACAAAAAGTAGTTCTTTCTCTTACGTTTCCCTTATTTACTATATTAAAAATTCATCAAAAGTGATTCAAACAGTCTGGGTGTAAAATAACAGATAGGCAGACATACGGTGATATATTTGATTTTGTACCGCATTAAATTGTATTACTGTTACGTTAGTACTACTGTAACTAATGTTCAATTTCGTGCATTTATATTTTTGTACATTTTTAGCGTGATCTAACACATAATCGTAAAATGTTACATTAGCAAATTTTACCATGGATTAATATATTATGTACTGAGCAATAAAATGACCTCAATTTTTATATCGCAAACTAAATGATTTGTGATAAATAGATGTCAGAAAAATCTACGAGGTATTTTATATGGTTGTACAAAGTTTAAAGAAGGCTGAGAAGTGGTTAAACACTTGCCTTGTTCTCACTGACCTTCAACGTCTTCGAATGATAAAAATATCAACGCAACGCAAACGCAAAGTAAATCATCACGCAAACTTATAAGAGATGGCTCAGAAATTAAACATGTTTCAAGAATACATTCCACCACTTTTGTTGATAAAAATTAAGGAAGAAAACGCTTTGTTTTATCCGAAACAACTAAAGTTTTCATAAAGATCGTCGCAAAGAACTCGCAATTGGCATGATAACGTCGTTATAAAAACGAGCACAAAAAGTTGTATCCTCCACTCACAAAACGAATTTATAACGGAATTAAACGTAGATTTATATGTTTGATATCCACGTTGTTAAGTCCACGTCAGAAACAGCCGTAAAATAAAATTATTGACTGTTTTCTTTAATTATCAAGAATTTATTTTAATAATTATTATTCAGAATTCTTTCCGCAGGATTCATACAATGAACAAAGAATGTTATCGCGATTATTATAAAAATTTTTACTATTTTAAATTACAGTAGAATTTCTACATCCAAACCAACCTTTAAAAATTTGTTGACAAAAAATTTCATATGCAATATATGGTTGTGACCTTTTAACTTTCTCACTTCCTGAAATTAAAATTAGGTACCACTTTACGGCAGACGTTTTAAATTTCAGAAATAAAATCACTATTGAATGTTAACTGAAATTTGAAACTTATTTAAAAGGTGCAAAAATAAAACTGATTAACTTCATCAATTCTTTTTCAATTAAAATACACCTAATACTTATAACAATATCTTAATACTTAACTTATCTTATACTAGCGGACCCGCGCGACTTCGTTCGTTTGTTGCTCCCCTGCTATGGGTCGTAGCGCGATGTTAAATAGCCTAAGTTACTCCTTATTACATCAGCTATCTGCCAATGAAAGTCCCGTCCAAATCGGTCTAGCCATTTCAGAGATTAGCCAGAACAAACAGACAGATAGACAGACCGACAGACAGACAAAAATTGTAAAAATGTTGTTCTGGTATATGTACCGTGTATACATCCATACGCACTTAGTGTAAAGCGGTTTTTTTAATATTACAAACAGACACTCCAATTTTACTTAATTGTATGGATAGGTGCTAACTAGTCGACCCATCCCGGCTGCGTTCGGGTGCAATTTAATACAGTGTATTTAGCTGTAACCGCTATGACCCTGCATTTTATATCTGTAATATCTTCGAAAATATTCATTTAAATTTAATGCTGTAAAGGGCCATATTGATCTATATAAAATGCACAATGTATTTAAGATACCTCATTGGATAAGGATTAATGCTGTATTGCTTAAAATCGCTTCGTAAATAAGCCATTATTTCTCGTAAAAAGTAAAGGATAAAAAAATCGTCATTTTGGGTTAAGCCTTAAGACATAGACATATACCATCGCGGACTTTTTTGTAGACCTTGTTAAGGTGAACAATTACAGTATTAGTTCATTATTTTGATCTAACTCGTAGGGCTCAGCCAGCGTTTGCAATGTAAGCGCAAAAAATGTGTTTATTTACGATATTACATTAGAACCCTCTAAAATTGACAGTGTTTCTCTACTATATTATACATGTATTATACCTTCCTCTTGAATCACTATCTATTACAAAAAAACGCGTCAAATTCCGTTGCTTTTTCTTGCCTTAGTTTTAAAGATCTAAGCATCCATAGGGACAGACAGACAGACAGCGGGAAGTGACTTTGTTTTATACTATGTAGTGTTATATAAAGGTGAAGAGTTTGTTCGTTTGTTTGCTTGAACGCGCTAATTTCAGAAACTACTGGTCCGAATTGAAAAATTCATTCAGTGTTAGGTAGCCCATTTATCGAGGAAGGCTATATATTATCATGCTACGACCATTAGGAGCTGAGCTACACGTGAACAAAGTCGAGCGAAACGACTAGTAACTATTTATAATGGGATTTCATTAATCATCAAAGCATAACATTTTTGCTATATTTATATTATCAGCTTGAGTCATCTCAATTTTGATGTTTTGTATAGCAATTTATCACAATAAAAGTAATGTTAGCTTTAGTCTGGGTGGTATTGTAAAACTGCTCATCAGATAAGATAAGTTGTCAACCTGTCATCATCGTTACTTACTTGATCTACTTTATCACCTTTACATTCATCTATTTACATTTACAACACAGACCGCTGAGCTTTTGACAGGCTTACAGATATTTGTTTTTAAATGATTTTAATTATTAAGCCATACAAACTTTCTTATCTATTATCTTGTCATGTTATTCATAAGGATTTACAAATGATTGGTATACAGATTTATTCTGTCAGCGTGGAACCAGAAATATATTTAACAAGTTTTATGTGACGGTATTACGACTTGTTTGCAAGGTTTGTACATTTTCCGAAAAATAAATCTTTCCTTAGCTATACAATTTGCACATGCTTATCCCGTGTGTATATAAAACTAGATTGTTTGTAATTAAGTTATTTTATAATGTTGTAAAATTATTTTTTCAGGTCCAGCCAAGTGGATAGAAATGTTTCCTGAAGCGAGAGGCGCTCGTCAGAGTCCTGTAGACATCGACACATCGCGTGCCCGTAGCAGTGGCAGCGCTCCACCACTTAAATGGCGATACTCCGTGAACCACCCGCGCTCCGTGGTGAACCCTGGATATTGCTGGCGTGTTGATGAAAATGGATATGATTCAGGTATTTATTATTTATCTATATACTAATATTTACTGATTGTTTGTTTGTTTGCTTGAATGCGCTAGTCTCAGGAACTACTGGTCCGATTTGAAAAATTCTTTCAGTGTTAGATAACCCATTTATCGAGGAAGGTAATAAGCTATTTAACATCTCGTTACGACCCATAGGAGCGGAGCAACACGCGAACGAAGTCACATGAGTCGGCTAGTTTACTATATACGTATGTCTACTGCGTAACGATTACGTCACAAATAAAGTGTAGAAGATAAAGTCAATTCTATTATAGTTCCTATAACTCAACAGTCGGCCATCTTAATAAATCATATATATATATACCTATTGGTTACACAATACTTTCATAATATTATAATTAGCAATTTATAACAAATGTAGCTTTTTAATTTATTACCCAATCAATCTACTTAGTTTAATACTTCGCGAAGGTTTAATAGCAGGAAATAGGAAAGGAATAGGTTTACTTAATGTAAATGTAATTCTAGACAATTCTATTTCATATTTATAAAGAGGAGAAACAGTAAATAATCGAACAGACAGCAATGTAAATGGAAATGAGAATTTATCCTAATTCATTGCAATTCCATCCAACGCGCCTGGCGGACTTCCCCTACCGGTGACTCAGACTCGACCCTCTTTCATGTATTTTCATCAATTTGTCTAAATATGAATGCGAAAAAGTATTGATTACCATAAAAGGGTGCAATACCATGATTTTATCAAAATGATGAATCATACATTAACACTTAAAATATTATTAAATTTATTTTAATTCTAGTCGACCCGCGCGACTAAGTGCCCGTTTTCATCCGCTGTTATTGATCTTAGCATGATGATATATAGCCTATAGCAAGTGTCATAGACGAGTTCCGATCGAACCGCATGTGGGCCAGACTTACCCCCTCCCTCTCCCATTCCATTAATGATGCGGATCTAGTGGGCTCTTGCTCAGGGTCCGCTGAAACTGTAACATTTTTCTTCACTCCCCCTCTCCATTCTATCTTCGAGGATAGAACAAGAGTTACTCTTGTTTTGCTGATCTCCATGGGCGAGGTGGCCACTTACCTAAAAAAATGGCCTTCTTCGATAATTGGGCTAACACAGAAAGATTTTTTCAAATCGGACCACTAGTTCCTGAGATTAGCGCGTTCAAGCAAACGAAACAAACTCTTCAGCATATATTAAGTATAGATTTCTATTCTTTAGATAGGTGAAAGGCATGAAGTTTGGACAGAACCAGTTCTGAAAAGCCAACTTTTAAGTTTTTAAATTTGCAGAGCTTCGAGGTGGTCCCCTAGGCTCAGACGTGTATAAGCTGCAACAGTGGCACTGTCACTGGGGGGCTATCAACGGTGAAGGATCTGAGCATACAGTAGACGGACGATCTTTTTCGGGAGAACTACATCTGGTCCATTGGAACACATCCAAGTACAACAGCTTCACTGAAGCTGCTGGGCAACCGGATGGACTTGCTGTCCTTGGAGTCTTACTAATGGTGAGTCTGAAACTGAAATGGGTATAGTAAAGCTTGATACAATCAGAAAAAAAGAATTAGCATATTAGTCTTTTGATTCAGATGTAGAAACCTGTTTTATTTTTCTGCTTATTTGATAGAGGAATAGTATCAATCCTAAGGATCTTTAATTCACAATGAATACCGTTTACGTACACAATATATAATGATATTGTTTGCGTATGTAATACACGAGGTAATCATATCATTTTTCATACATTTTATCAAGTATCTGCGATGTCTATAGTGTTTCCGTAAATAGCTATTCACTTTAACGCCACTAGGCATTTAAAAGATTCTATATGAGTATATCTATAGATATGAGTGCATAGTACAAGACTGTTTATGGAGTATTCGAACAACACTGCTTTGTATCTTTCTAGACTGATAATTTTTGCATTGATTCCTAGTTCTATCCGTCTATTCAATTAATCATCTCATGAAAAATTAACATTTTATTAAAAAGTTGCCAAAGTTATCAACTTAAATATTCGGTAAAGTGTATATCACTCTGTATGTATGTTTATTCTTTTGATCGCTTTGATTTCGTTGATATCTTGATCCTAATCTTGCGAGTGTTACTACAAAATATTGAATATAATTAACCAAAAAATCAATTTGAATAAAAAACCGAATATATGTAACTACCCTTGCGACTTAGAGCCCGTGATCATGATATATACGTCCCTATAGCCTTCCTCGATAAATGGGCCATCTAACACTGAAAGAATTTTTCAAATCAGAAAGTAGTCGGAAGTACAGATAATAAATAATATTCTTAGTAAAAAATTTTTTGAAAATACAAGAACGTTTTGTAACAGGTTTATTTTATTCTATATGATATGAATTGGTGCATTGAACGCATTTGTTTGTCGTTGCATCTCTTTGAGTGTTACGATGATTGGCAACATCCTCCATTCTCTGTCAATTTATATGTGATCGTAGCTCCAGCTCCGAGCAACATATAAATATGGTTTGGATATCGTGCTATCTCATGTTCAGCTCTCTCCGCTTGCGTGTACCACTTTCTCTTCATCGTTACCGTTCTATGACATTCCTTTGAAAATTGTTTAAAACAAAAAACCTACAGGACATACTTTTTATTTAAAAAAAAACTTTTTCAATTCTTTCACACACAGAAAAGGAAACATAGTTATTGAAACGAAAGTTGTGAAAAAAATGTGACACTCAGATGGGAAAGAAAAGTTTTGTAGTTTTATTTACCCAATATTTTTACAGCCATTAATAACATATTTATAGATTGCAATTGATAAATTTACAGCAATTTATATCAATAAAATATAGGTAGAAAAGTTTTTCAAATTAAGTTAAATTTTTTACTCAATATTTTATAAGGACTCCAGGTTTTGTTTTTTGTTGAAAGTTACCTTGTTTACGTTTTGTTAGTAGGATAATAAAATTCTCTTCGTTTATCGCAGTATGTACAGAAACCTTACAGTGCAATCCTTTTAAAGTAAATACCTCTCTATTTCATATATCTATTCTTGCACATGCATATTAACAAGTATATGATAAAAGTTGAATGGAATTAGATATTATAATCTTTTAACGGCGTCACTAAAGAATTCGCGATAATATGCTCATTGTTAACACTTAAGTGTATAATTTAGCAGACGTGAGGATGAAATCATTTACTACGTTAAAGATAAATGAAGGTTTATTCATATTTTTCACATCCTCGCCTCTTTAACTTAATATAAACAATGACTATCTATAATAATAATGTATCCTACTAATATTATAAATGCGAAAGTTTGTAAGAATTTATGAATGTCTATGATGATATATGGATGTTTGTTACTCTTTCACGCAAAAACTGCTGAATGGATTTTAATGAAACCTTACAATAGCTTACCCCTTAGAATAACACATAAGCTATAATTTATAATAATATAGTGTAAATTATCCAAAATTTAGAGGGTGAAACCGCGGGACGCAGCTAGTACCAAATAAAATTACGGTCCATAAATTTCCAAATAATCTTAATCTACGTTACAAAAATGCTAAAATAAACCATATTTTCTTAAAATTTAAAATAAATTCAAATTATAATATAAAATATTTAATATAAAATTATTTTATTTTTGCCTTGCCATTAATTCTTTATCTTTTAATTTCGTTGTTAGTAGTAGGTTAGGTTAATTAGCTATATTCAACTTTAAATAATTAATATTACCTCAAATGTACAGAAGAATACATTATATACTATCTTAATTTAATATTAAATACACGTGTAAGCAAGATTTAAATGATACGATTGTCAAATACCGTTAGAGCTTACGTGAAACTTTCACTATTATGCAACGGAACTCCTTAAAAAAATAATAATATTACATAATCTGATTTAGATTGTAGCTCCAAATTCTTATAATTTCATCTGCCTAATTTGGTTAACAATATTAAAATGTTTGTATTTTTATCCTCATACGCAAGCTTTGGTGAGATTTTCTGCGCACATTACAAGGTCTGACCCAAAAAATACCCTTCTCTGTCTCACACAGGATCCCTCAGTGAAGAGAGTAGAGCTAAACTAGTAAACATATAAAATATACTTTATTATAATCACTGAATTAATAAATCTTATTTTGTAATTTCAGGTCGGATCTAAACAACATGAGTTGGATAAGGTAGTCCGCTTACTCCCCTACATCCAGCATAAAGGAGATAAAGTAACATTTTCTGAACCACTGAACCCTGCTAACTTACTGCCAAAGACTACTGCTTACTGGACCTACCCAGGATCACTCACCACTCCTCCCTGCACCGAATCTGTAACTTGGATACTCTTCAAAGAACCCGTACAAGTTTCTGCTGAACAGGTACCACTTTTGTTACAAAATTTTATTTATTTAATTACCTTTATACTAGTTAATTACAAAAACGGACTGACCAGATTTTTATGATGCTTTAAACTAGACGTTACATTTATATAGCTATTACTAGTTGACCCGGGAAAAGTTGTTTTGCCATATAAATTTTAAAAAATTGTGGTGGGCCACCCTTACTACTTAGAGGTATAAAAAATAGATGTTGACCGATTCTCACACCCGATATGCATATAAAATTTCATAAAAATCGGTCTAGCCGTTTCGGAGGAGTTTGGTCCTCCATTGAAGTTTGGACACAAGTTTTTTATATATTTTATAACACATCTATCTGTAATATAATAGAGCAAGTTGTACATTAAATAAATTGGCTTCGATCAATAATATCTATTATAATATAATTAAATTTTCAAGTTAAGTTAGAATAATTTCTGTTATTGGAGGAAAAATAGAATCACTAATAATAAATACATATACATTTTATGATCATCGTTGAGGAAGTCCAAAAATTAATTTATCCATGATTTCTATAATCGTAATTACGGAGATAAATTGAGGCTGATATAATGTATTTCAAACCAGTTTGGCAGTTGCCATTAGTTTGGCTCATTGGAATTATTATTATAACCTTGAAAGTTATAACTTTTAGGAAACGACATAATTTACAGATTTTTTATAACTCTTTGTCTAATTTAGTGTGCCTATGTATTTCATATTAATTGAAATCCCTGGATAGTATGTTAATTTGTATGTGTATCGTACGTAGTCTCTGTAGCGCATGTAATAATCGCAATTTGTACTCTACTAGTGGCGAGTTTAGTAATACGACCCCGCATGTGCGTCAAAGCCGCAGGTTCGAATCTCAAGGTTAAAAGCAAAATGTTATTATTGTTTCTAACAGTTATAATAATGCATGAACCTGCAAACAGGGCCGGATTATACATAAGGCGATTTAGGCAACTGCCTAGGGGCCCCGCACCGCACGCCCACAGGAACATAGTCGGTGTGGGCCACGTACCAAGAAAAAAACTTTTCATTCGTGACATTCTTATTAGCATCCGGTAATGTCACCATAGAAAAAAATATTTTACTTACTGTAAAAAATGTCATCTAACAGTATTTGGTTGAATATGGAAGCATTCTATCGGTTGACCTATGGCCTATATGTAACAAATTAATTCATTAGGGTGAAATCAAATGAGTCGCGAAGTTATTCCATTAGATGTCGCTGACTTCATTAACGCTGGGCGAAATGGATAATCCCCGATTTCTTGGATGTTTTCTGTATGGTCAACAATAGTTTCAAAATACTTGATCGGTATTAGCAATTTGTGAGTCTTATTTCGTTTAATTTAATATTATAAAGTCTATATAATAGTGATGAGTAACACCAGAATAAGTTAATAATTTCCAGAAATTATTTATTCCCATGATTTGAATCTTATCGTTAGTGCTCGGAAGCTAAGTTAACTATGTAGCAACGCACTCATTAAAGACCGCGTCAGTAATGTACTATTATTGCATTTAACAATATTAAATTTAGAGTCTCTCTTTCCTACTCCATCATGAGACCTGGAAGGCTGGATCATCACTTATTTATAACTATAATATCATCTATTCATTAAGATCATTTCATTCTATAAAAGTAAAAAGCAGACTCGACTTTTATAATAGAAAAAATATATTTTAAATAGTAAGAAAAGGGTAAAGGAAAGGGCCCCGAAAATTTAATTGCCTAGGGGCCCCGATTGAGTTAATCCGGCCCTGCCTGCAAATGTAGACAACTAGCGACCCTCTTCGACTTCGCACGGTTACTTTCTCTACTATATTATGCATGTCATATAAACCTTCCTCTTGAATCACTATCTATTAAACAAACCGCCTCAAAATCCATTACGTAGTTTTACAGATCTAAGCATACATGACACACAGACTTCTTTATTTATACTATAACGTAACGGGAAAAGTCGTTCCATTCGATGACAGCTTTTACCGTAAAAGGAAGTTAAGAGATTGACAAAAAAAATGAGTCATTCATTGTATTATCGCAAAAAATACAATATAGCTTTTACGCAAGGAAAAACCAGAGGGTGAATAGGGAAAATAAATTTAATAGGCAACCCATGCACTCAAAAGCACTGTTTAATATTTATCAGTTTTATATTATCATAACAATCCCAAAATTTTGTATTTCAGTTGGCGTTAATGAGAAAATTAAGATGCGGTGAGGCGTCTTGTGGAGAGGAGGCAATGGAACTCCTTCACAACTACCGCCCAACTCTACCGCTTGGAAACAGAGAATTACGCGACTATGGTGGTCATTAATACATAAATAGCTATAACCGGAAAAGAAATGCAAGCGACGCGGCCGGATTTGAACAATATACATCTATACTAACTCAGTAACACATTATGATATAGATAATATCAATACAGAATTCTGTAAATCTTTATAAACCTGAAGTTTAAAGATGAATGCGTGTCGACGTATAAGACAAGCTTAGTCAACCACATTAATGTAGTAATTAATTAGTTATGGATAAGAGTAGGGGTAGTGAGCGCAAACTCTAAAATAAATGTAAGAAAAGGGTTATAACAATCCGGTCAAATTAGACCAAAAAATAAGAGTAAAGCTACCTAAAATCAGAAACATATTTTAAACAATCTTAATGATTTTCAGCTTGGTGGGAATTTAGGTAGCTTCGAATGTCTAAATTGACCGGACTAAACGTAAGGAATTTGCTCGTTTGTAGATAAATCAGAGATTCTACACACATGAATAATACCTTTGGCTATCTTGACAAATTTTACAATATTTCGGCAGAACACAGATTAGTCGGTGTGTATTGCTGGTCTATAGTGTCTGTCGTTCGACTTTTGTGCAATTCCATTCCCGAGAAAAAATACTTATATATTATCATATTTACATTTAGTAATAATATGTTAACTATCTATAATAACTACCATATACCAATACCAATTAACCTGAAAGTGAAAAAATTGCGGATATATACAATATATGGAATTATATATGATTATATATAGTAATATATGATAACACATTATAATGGTGTCCGTTGAATATGATTATGTACAATTCAATTATATATAGTCTTATACATCATTATATAAGTCATGTAATTGTAGATGGGTATTTTTTCTCGAGATTGTTTTGAGCTCACTAAAGTTTTATAGCAGCTACTTTCAGATAGATTTGTTAACACGGTAACAGTTGGTCTGAAATAAACTTTTGTTATATAGTTTTCGATTACCGCAAAATAGATGTTATTTACCCAGATCTCTAAGGTTAGATATATAAACATTGCAACTAATAGGGAGTAACGGGTTCATTGTTTTAATATTATAAATGTTTTATTTGTTTTATCTATTTTGTGTGCATTTTTTGTTACATATGGAATGGGCTGGTTCAAAAATTGTAATTAATGTATTTGTAATGCGAATTGTTAAATGGATGAAAATACTTTTTTTTGAATAAAAAAATATTCTAGTCATTTCTTTTATGCGGTAAATACTTATCATAATATGTATGACAATGAAATTTATAATTTTTGGAGTAAAAGAAAATGAATTGCTCGAATATATGTATGATATAAATTGAACAATCAATCTTAAGTTCACATTTCATAATTGCTATAGGAAATAATAAGTTAATTATTTACGTCATAATATAACAATTGTTTAGGACTACCTACTTCTTTAACAACGCATTACAAATACGCGTTTGGAAGGTACAAACGTAAAAATATTTAAACCTTTTACTTGTTGTTTAGTTATATATTGAAAACAAATCATTAAATATGCAATGTAATGTATCTCGATAGTAATCTAAACAATTAAGTATTATTAAAATATATGAGATATATACATTTGAGGCCTTACTAAGTGCTTTAAAGTTTCGAGAATTATATTCTCTAAGCTGTTATGGCTCTGTGAATTAAAATTAAATTTTAAGCTTAAAGATTAAGTTAAGAGTTTTTATTAAAGCTATTTGAAGCATTTTAAAATGTGAGAAATACTTTTAGGATACATTTGCGATATATAACTGTATTTGTGTAAATTAGAATATTTGCCTCGAATAGTAATAACGCGGTTATATTAACTGTTTTATTACCTATACATTTTTATTAAAAATATTAAAAACTTTTGCACTTACATTTAAGCGTAATTGTTTTGTTGTTGCAGTATTCTGCAATATTTTATGAACAATGTGTAGAGAAATAAATAAATGTGTCATAATTATTCTTGCCTTTTCATTGACTTTATGTCCCGAAAGTAATTGCTTTTGTATCCACGAGAACGGTTGATGAATATTTTAGAAAATCCAGTTTTAAATTTTTATTTATAAATAAATCGAAACCAATAAATTTAAACATAATTTTTATTAACTCTTACTAACATATCAAATTATAAAATAGTAGAACAAAGTTTAAAAGTATTACTTTTTCTTTCATGTTTATTAGTACCTTCACTAAATCCCAAAAATTTAGTAACCTATCATATTTTCATTGTATTGGCCCCGGTAACGCTGTTCGAAGTCCAAGAAAAAGGATTATTATCATAACTAGCACAAAAGCAAACTTTTTAAGGAATATGGAAATTTTTCCTTAATTTACATCATATTGAATAGAAAAATTATAAAATAAATTTTAGGACAAAGACAATTTATTTGGGGTGCGTAATATATTCTTTCCAGTCAGCAACAGTCAACCTATAAAATAAATAAAACTACAAAAATTCGAATTAGTATCTAGTCTATTTGAATTATATGTTACCGAAGTAAGAACCCCGGCTAGTGGACGCAACAAAGTCTCTAAACAAAGCAATTTATGGCAAGCGTGTTTCGTCATTGACTCGCATATTATAAAAATGTTGCAAATATTACAATACAAAAGTTAAAAAATGTATTTATTTTGTGTTACTGTAGTAAGGGATACAAATATACAATCCAAGCTTCCTTTAGCACAAATTTTGATGATGATGACTATGATTACATGAATATTTAAAGTCATAAATAATATCTGTATTTATGAATATAGATATTCATCTAATTCTAAAACGCCATTTTACTAACTTCAAACAGAAAATTTAAACTCCTTTGATGTAATTTTAATGGGAACAACAAAAATATACTTTTCAAACTGACCAATCTCCTTTGTGTATTAATCAATATTTGTACGTGACATTGGCCGTGAAACTGAAAAAATGATATTTTGTGTATTTATTTAGTTGCACTCCTAAAAGCTATATTTCCAATATAAGGGTTTCTATTAATTTATTGTATGAATATATCTATGATTGTAATATTCTAATATTTTTAAAGTAGTTTTTAAGTTGGGCGTTGTTGTAGATATTATTATAGGTACGTTTTCTGGAAGTTGGCAACCCTGAACAAATGTCAACACGAATTCAAATTTCAAAATAGATCGTTAATAACTACTGTACAGTGAAAATATAATTCATAATAAAGTTTTAGTAGGTGAACATTATTTGTTTTAATTATGGATATAATACAGGCGTGTTTGAAGAAATTTCAATCCTTACGGACATTACATTTTATATCTGCTGAGTTATGTTTTCCATACATCATTATTTTTGAAGAGAAAAGAAGTGTTCGTGTTTTGAATATCACAAAATCGGAAGAAACAACCGATAATGGATTTCACTTGTTCGAAAATGAAATTATCCACTATGTTGTACGTGGACAATATATTTGGACGGTGTTAAAATCCAATCAGATATTTATTGTTAACATTAATAAAAATACTTTGTTAGAAATCAAGTGTAATAATAGCGCACATTATAGAATCAATGAATTCATTGAATGTGGGTCAAAATTAATATTAGTAAGTGAAAGTGGTGAACGTCTTTGTGCTATTTTAAATAATGAAGACTTGGAAGATGAATTTAACAAAGGTACCCAAATCATTCATGTTGAGTTTGAAAAAACTTCAATATCACCTAGAAAGAATGATCATGTTAGAAAATTTAAGAACGAAACTTGTTTGCATATAAATTCTGGACAGTTAACATTTAAATGCAACACCACTGGCCTAGTTGATATTATACCTGCTGAAACTGATTTACAGTACATTGTTCATTGGAATGACATGAATGTTTGCAGCAATGAAGAAAAAATGTGGGTATTAGATCAGAATTTTAATCTAATGTTTAAGTTTAAAGATGCTGATCACCATTACTATCCGTTAGGAGAAAATAATAGTAGTTTTTACTTCATAGAATGGAATGACAAGGAGGTAAGTTTAAGTGTTGTAATTTTATTCATTATTCTTAGAAGTTAACATACCAAAATAATTATTACAGTTATCCATACAATATTATAGGGGCAAAAAAATTTAGTGATGGATCAATATTTTTTTTTGTAAAAAAATAGTTGATTAGCCTGAAAGTAACATGCTAATCTATCAAAACAAAACCATAATTTGCTTGATATGAAAAAATTAAATCTTTGAAGGAGATACATTTTATGTATTTTTGCTATCTCAAAACTGGAACAACTGGTCAATTCTTCTGTGCAAAATTAGAGAGGATACTCAGCAATTATTATTGTATACTTCTATTTTTGGTAAACTTAATAAATATTCCCATTCTGTTAACTATTAGTTTTTGTAATTGTAATAAAAATAACTTAATTTTCCAGATTGGAATCAACTATGCTTCCGCTTCTAATACCAAGGAACAACATGGTGATGAAAAGTCTGTCAATATAAAGAAGTTATCATCTCAAGAAACACTTAAACTGCAGTTAGCAAATGAAGTGGATGAGGCCATTACAAGTAATACATTACCAGCTACAACGCTTCCAAAGTTTAACACATTGTTTAATGATATAGAAGATTATGGTTTCCTTATAAATACAGCAGCAAAACTTTGTAAACATAATCTGTCATATAAAGCTATTCTATATCCACTTCAAAAACGAATTCATGAAAGTAACCAACAAACTTTACTAGATGATATTTATGATGTAATGGTAAAAACAGATTTATTAGAGTACATTTTATTTAGAGGCGGCAATTTTTATGATAATTTGGAAATCTTTGAAATGAACTTTATCCAACTTTGTGTAACATTTATATCAAAATCTGATTCAGATTTGGCTTCTATATGTTGGTTAAAATATTCTGAGAAAAAACCCACTTTAACTGTAGATGATATTCGAGAACTTTTAAATGCCATTCCATATAATATAAAAATGGGTGCACTTGTTATTTGGTTTCGTAACTTCATTCCTTCGCTATTGGAGCAAAATCCTTTTTATATTGATCTATTTGTGAAATGGTCTACTGATAGAGTTTTCCTATTAGAACAATCTACTTACTGGCCCAAAATAGGCCTTAAATTTATAGCAACTATTGTAGATGTTCTAGAATCATCATTAAAAACAATTTGCATCAGGCCTATCTCAATTGATGATCTCGATGTAATCAAGGATCACATTAATTATATATTGGAGTTAAAGGAAAAATATAAAATTAACATGCTGCTTAGTGAATTTAGCTCACAAAGTCCATCTGAAATAGCTCAAATCATGTTGCGGCGATGCTATACAGAAGATCTAGAAGCTTATTTACAGGAAAGCTTACTTCCATATGCATCCCGTTTCTTACTAGAAATAGATGATATTTTACGTTCATATATAGACAGTGAAGCTGCAAGCTGTGGTGGTGATATTGATGGAAATCGTCTTAACATTTTGCTCAAATCGTTTAACTCTCCCACCTATAAACTCGAATGTCTTCTTAATGTTCTTAAGGTCTTAGATGTTCCTTGGAATCCCACAGTACTTTCAATAGCAACATCAACAGCTGCTCTGATTCACAAGGATTTTACACTAACTGATACTGATCTAGAACTAGCTAAAGAAATATACATTGAGTTAAACTGTGCTAAAATCAAAGTTATCTTAAAGAAATATAATTTTCCATTAACTTGTAATGATTACACATTAATTATACATAAATTAATTAATGTTCCATCTTTGGATTTAGATGATTTAAAAGTAGTCACTACAATTTTGTCTGATTATGCTGTATATGCAAATACTTTATATATAGACAAATGTCTTCAAGACTGTGAAACGAAATCGGCATTGATATACTTTAAGAATCTACCTTTCAGAAATCAAAGAATACTAATTAAAACTGTCCAAAATAAATATGAGCAAATAATTACAGGAATAAATTCTAATCCACTAGTTGAAAGGAATTACATTGACTTTTTAAAAGGATCTTTATTATTGGATAATGTACAAATAAATCATTTGGAAAATTTATATTACCTTAAAAACTCCTATGATATAAAACTTGATTTGAATGGGATAAATAATAATAAAAAACGTGAAAAAGAACTTAAAAAATTAAAACAAAACGAAGAGGTCTTATTAAGTTCTGGGCGTGGAAGATGCATATCGCAACTCATAAGCAAGGATATATTTACACAATCAAAACTAATATCTATACTATGCAGAACTTCATCCAGTCAAGGCGCAAGAAAACTTGTTGAATCATTAATTTTAGAACAATATAAAAGTGAAAGAAATGTGTCTATTTTATCTGAATATATGGATGGGCAAAACTCTGCACTTTTGTTAGAATCATTCAATATTCTGTCAGATGTTGTCTCTAATTGTAACGAAGAACATCTCCATCACTTACTCAAATACATGGCAATTCTGTACACACTCATTCATGCCAGCATTATTTTAAAGAACCTCTCCGTTGTGTGGAAATTTCAGTATATATTTTTGCCTATGTCATCAATCAATGGCCTAAATGAGTTAATTAATTTTTACTCATCATTTACTTCCAAACAACTATCAGAGCCAGAAATTTCGGACATTATTTTAAAAAGCGATTTAATACCATTCCGAATATTTGCTCAACTAATTCAAAGTTCATTAAGTACAGGAATAACAATTAATGATAATTTTTGGAAAATAAGAGACAAAATTTCTAAAAAACTTCTTTCTAAAATTATTGGTTTGCAAGACTTTGACCAAATCTTAGTCACAAGCCTTTTGCTTACTCTAAAAAGCAGTGATATAATTGAAGACAAAATGTGGATTTTGGAGCTATTGAAAGGACAATCGGAGTCTTTTCCACCTCCTGCTATGAACTATCTTTCCTCATCAGTAATTCGTCGCACTTTTGAGCTCGAAAGCATTCTTCCAGCAAATACTATGTCGTATCCTCCACAATATATTTTAAAATCTAAGTTTAATATTAATTTTTCTGAAATTGCTGTAGCGGAAAATACTGAAGAAACTTGGGATGGGAAAGTGCTACTCTTCTACTTTTTACGACATTATCCTCAGACCACATTCGATCGAGTTGTCGAGTTATGCAACACCTTAAATGTTTCACAAAATAATGGACTCTCATTATTATTAATATCTTTATTGACTAATTGGGAGCTCAAGTATAAAATATTTGAAAACGATTTAGGAAACCGTCAATTAATGATTGAAGATGACGGAACCCAATTATTGCCAAAATGTTTAATACTTTGGCAGAGTATAAGCGACAAAGACTTTTTGATGGATGTGTTAAATGATTTCTGGAAAAATGGCGAAGTTGTCATACATGGATGTTTGGTCTCCATCAACCCATATTATTATGAAATATATATGTGCATATATCAATTGATGTTTTCAGAGACGAAAAATTTGAAAGAATATTACTTGCTACATTTCTTAAAGGGATATCAGAGGAAAAGTGCTCCAAAACAGTATGAGTTTGAACTTTTCTCGGTCAAGGGAATGTTTCCTGAGATTGGACACTACCGATTACCCTTTCATCTCTTCATGAGAGATGATATGTGGTCTATATTAAAATCTGAAATAACCTTAGAGACATATGAATGTTGGTTACCTGTTGTTGCTTTGCTGGCACTTAATGGAGACTTACAAACAGCTAAGGATATGATTTGCAGTAACGCGGTAAAACAAACAATGACCACACGTAAAAGACATGAAGGTAATATTGAAACCAAGGATAGCGAACCCTGGCGATTAATATCACTAGAAGAACCGTTGCTTAGGACTGCTCATAAATGTGTAAGTTTTATTGCGAACATGGAGTGGGCAGGTGCTTGTCTGTTTTATGTTCTTCAAGGGTGCGCTAAAGGCGCAGATCAAGTTGCTGCGGCTCAGTTATGTTACCAATTTTCACAGCGTTGGGCAACTGTTCAGCCCGATAATCGCGCAGTTAAACAAATGGATAAACTTCATACGACACTTTCAACTCGCCATGCGTTACATAAGGTAGAATGGGCTTGCGAGGACCTTATTCGCTTATCTACTGAACCCGCTCAACTTATACAGGCATTGTATCTTCATCCTAATTTTGTCGCAAAAATCGCTCGTCACGATATAAATCGTACAGCGAATGAAATAGCTGACAGAAATAACGTTAACATCAGCTCTATAAGAATTCAGATTTTAGAGAGTATGCTTGATAAACCATACAAAGAAAAAACAAGTGACCCAGGTTTAAACACAAAAGAGTTGATTACTGCTAAGTATATTTTGAAAGCAACCTGTCCAAAAATGGGTGCAATATATTTATCAAGAATTGCTTTTGATGAAGAAAGTGATTATAACAAATGCAAAAAACTTAGAGCTCTACAATGTTTGATGAGTGTCGTAGAACCGGACACGGCCATCAAAGTGAGTAACAAAGAACGGGATGTGTTATGGACGTATTTGTTAGAACTTCTTTACATCGTCAATCTCGAGAAAATTGATTTGCCTTGGGTGGTTGCGACATTTATACAGAATAAAACGCTCGCATTTAAACAGTTACTTCAAGTGTCTGGAACCAATATTGAGAGTTTGAAAATAGCAGCAGAATTAGTTTACAAATATGGAAACGTTAAAGATATGCGAGACATAATACCCATGCTCTTGCGTGCTTCGTTATTTGAAGAAATGATTCCGTTACTTTTAAAGATCCAATATCCACCCGACAATATAATTTATTCTGCCTGGCGAGCAATTATCATTACGCCATTTCAGCGGGCTGATTATCCTATTACTGATCGTCAAAAAGCGAAATGTCTTAAAGCTTTAAATCTGTTACCAGTGTGCCCTGTAATAAAAGATGAGGATTTAATTGAAATATGGAAAAATTGTGTTAGATGTAAATGTCTAGGGTTAGGTTGCTTATTATTACCATACATGTCTCCTAAAACAAGGCAAAATTTAAGTGAATTGCATCGTATAGATAAAAGAAACCTTATAATCAGTCTAAAAAATTTGATTTCAGAAAGTTATCTTGTATCAGGTGCTATGTATGTTCTGGATAATTTGACTAAAAGAACATATATGTAAGCTTTACTTAGTAATTTTTTTTACAAATCGATTTTATATTGATCGAATTCTAACTTTTTACGAAATATTAAAACAAAGGCTGTATTTACTTTAAACATTTTTGTTTTGTAACCTTTTCATTTAAAAAACATATTTAAGTGATAATCAAGAAGTGTAATGATCTGGGATCAATATATATATTATTTATAAATTATTGTTTTAATCCCCCTTTGAGGCTGGAGTGAGGGTTGGCAGACTCCACATACCTTTGAGAACATGGAGAACTCTCGGGAGTGCAGGTTTCGTTTCGATGTTTTCCTTAACCATTAAAGCAAGTGATATTTAATTTCTTAAAACGCATATAACTTAGAAAAGTCAGAGGTGTGTGCCGAGAAGTGAACTCGGACCTCTCGAGTAAGATATTGAAGTCTCAACAACTGGGCCATCACTGCACTGTACTTTCACCTATATAACTACTATGTTCCTGTTCTGCATTGTGCAGTACGTCTAAATGTCGTATGTCAAGAATAAAAAAATATTTATTCAAAATAATAAATTTAATATAATGTTAAGTAAAAAATTATAACAGTACAACACAGACACAAAACATTAATGACAACTAGTTCAACTTTAAAGCTATGCTATTATAATATATGAAATACACATTAATTGTGGTTAAACTACCAAACTATAATAAAAATAAATTTCCTTGTATGGAAAATAGAACATTGTACTAATAAATAGAGGAACTTTGAATCAACTATCAAAGTTGAGCGTGGATAAAGTTTATAAATATAAGTTTTTGGAATATATTATTTTTAATTTCTTCTGTGATCATCATTCATTTCAATCTTTTATTACCTCTTACCACTTGGTAAATCTTGTTTTAAGTGGTAGTTGAAAAATAAACATTGGATTTTGTTTAAACTGTTTCTCTCCTACTAAACAAGTATCTGTTTCAGAGTAAAGTGACTTTGCAAGAGCTCCTGAGGATGCTTTGGTTGTGGAGCGAAACGGATGTGGTGGTTCGGTTCGCGCGTCTCACTTTTTTGTGGGCGGTGTGCTTTTCTGGGTTGTGCCGTACGAGTCTGGCTGTGGTGTGGTATGTTCTGTTTGCGGTCTGTATTTTTCGCCTTTGTGCGGGCTGTACACTCTCCGGGGGACACTATACGGATCATCAGATTTCCGCGGATTATAGCAAACTTTTTGATTCCTTTTATTTTCATGAATTTCTGCAAAGTAGTAACTGATTCTATTTAAAATTCAATAGAATGTGTTTCAGTTAAAAGAGTTCCATCCAAACCTATCATTGTTAGAATCTTTTGATACTGTTGAATAAACATATCTAAGGTTTTGATACTTAGGTAAATGGAATGAAAAATGTTTAAACCTACATGTCTTCATCATCATCATAACCCGTTAATAATCCACTGATGAGCTTGATCTTTTCTTCAAAACAAGGAAGTGTGACTTCACACATCCTTGAGAATATGGAGAGCTCTCAATAGTGCAGGTTAACTTATGATGTTTTCCTTCAACATTAAAGCAACTGATATTTAATTGCTTAAACCAATATTTACCCCCAACTCAAACAGTAAAAAACAGGAAAATTATGGTTTTTTATATGAAGGATTATACATCAACAGGTATCTACAGTAACATACATATTAGCTTAAATATACACTACATACACACAACAAATTACATGATGGAATTAATTTCTTCTTCAAAGCATTACTGGAATTATTCAGACCTTACATATGGATTGCATGTAAAAGCCAAGGTGCGAATATGTGAAGCAGATGGCAACACCATCTCAAATAAAGGTGCAAAAATTCCATGTCCACGGGCAAGGTCCTCTGGTGTTTCACCTGAATTATTTGGTCTTCTTGATATTTCTACTACATCATCCCTTAGGAACAAAATCAGCAATGTTGATTTGCAGTGACTTAATGCAGCTGCCAAATGTATAGGGGTTTGTCCTAAAATTTGAAATAGATTTAGCATTAAATTATTTTTCTGAATTTCAAGTAGAATAAAAGTTAAGTACTATGTTTTCCTATTACTGCCCAACTACCCCAGGCAGTAATAAGAAAACTTCTTATATCTTAGCTATATAAATTGATTAAGTGCTGTTTGACTTTTAAAATTGATGCTCTATAAATAACAAGCAAAAATCAAGTCAACGTTAGATTGGTATAGTTTTCAAAAAGTAATGATCGACTGAATTCATTCTTTTCCCCACAGCTTTTAGAGAAAGGTTTTAATATATAGTAAAATCAGACCTTACACTAATTTAAGGAAAATAAACAATTTTGAGAGTGAAAAATGTGAATGCAAACTATTTTTTTTATTATTATTATAATTATATAGCCTTTAATTGGACAATATTTCTTTAATTATTTGTAAATTTTTCTTTTGTTCCACTTTTGCGTGTCCGTTTGCCAGGTGGCAAAGGCCTCCTCCAATCTTCTCCATTCTAGCCTCTCTATGGCCACTCTACCCCATGTTATTCCCGCTACTTGTCTAATGTCGTCGTCCCATCTTCTTTGTGGTCTACCACTCTTCCTCACTCCATCTCTTAGGTACCATTGCGTGATTATTTTGCTCCATTTATCTTTTCCCCATGAGGCCTGCCCATTTCCACTTTTGTCTCCTTATTTTTAGAGCTATATCCTGGACCTTAGTTTTGCTTCTGATGTTGCTCCTCTTAACTTTTGTCTTTTCTTTGGACCCCAGTCATACTCCTTTCCATGACATGCTGGCATACGGAGAGCTTATTTTTTACGTTTTTTGTTAAAGTCCATGTTTCGCTCCCATATGTCATCATAGGCAGGACGCTGGTGTTAAATAATTTGCTTTTCGTAGAGATGTGTAGGTTCTTATCTTTCACAATTTCATTTAGGCCCCAATATTTTTTCTAGCTTTTCGCAACTCTCCTTTCGGCTTCTTTTTTTTCGTTATTCTCTGGAGACATCAATTGACCGAGGTATATGTATTCTTTAAGATAGGAGATTTGATTCTGTTCCACTGTTATAGGTTCTTTGTTACCGTTGGTCATGATTTTTGTTTTCTCCGGGTTAAGCTTCAATCCGGCCTTTGCACTTTCCGATGCTAGATCATTTATCATCTTGCTTAGATCTGCTGATGATTTTGCAAATAATACAATATCGTCAGCGAATCGTAGATGCGTTAGCGTGCGGCCATTAATGGGTATGCCCATGCCTCTCCATTCCAGATTCCTGAAGATCATTTCTAGTACTGCCAGAAAAAGTGTTGGTGAAAGGGGATCGCCCTGTCTCACGCCTTTTTGTATTTGGAATTTGTTTCCTTCTTTTCCTAGTCGAATACCAGCCGAACTGTGTTTATAGATATTTTTTATAATTCTGATATATTTGTGCTCTATACCCAGTTCCTTTAATGCTTCCCAGATTTTTGAGTGTAGTAAGGAATCGAAAGCTATACTGTAGTCAATAAAAGCTATGTAGTATGAAAGCCGATATTCAGCATATTTTTCTATAATTTGTCTTACAGTATGGTTGTGGTCAAGTACCGAGAAGTCTTTGCGGAATCCTGCCTGTTCTATTGGCTGTTGCTCGTCTAGTTTCTTTCCTATTCTTGTAAATATTAGACTTTAGGCTGATGGGACGATAATTTCCAATATTGTAGTGGTTCCTCTTCTCGAATATTAGAAATTATGACAGATTCAGTCCATTGTTTTAGGATGATTTCTGTGTTAATTATGTTGTTGAAAATTTCTGTGAGTATCGGTGTTATTGCTATTTTCGTTTACCTTAGTATTTCGTTGTTTATTCCATCTGGCCCTGGAGCTTTATCGTTTTTCTGAGTGTCAATAGCTTTTTCCGTTTCTTCCTGCATGATATAAGGTACTGCTTAGTTCTCTGGTAAGTCTATTTCTCTTTTATTTGTGTTGTTTTTATATAGTTCGCTGTAGTAGTCCGTAGCTATCTTGAGTATTTCCTGTCTATCAATTTTTTTCAGCTTCACTACTATCTTCCATCTTTAAAATCCATTTTTTTTGCTAGTTAGTTCTTTGTATGCCTACTTTATTCCTCCTGACTGTCTAATATGTCCTTCTATTGTTTCCATCCGATGTAGTAAATTGGCTATTTCGTCTATCAGATATTTGTTAAGCTTCACATTCTTTAGACTTATTTTTGATCTGGGGTTCTTGGTTTGTTGTGGATTCAGTTCGGCCCTGACCATGTGGTGGTTGGTGTTAAAGTTTAGATTATTGATGACATTTATGTTTGTTGGTCAATATAAAGTCAATTTGGGTTTTTAGGTTTGGAGCTGTATGTATAGGGTCCTATAATTGTATCTTCGTCCCGTTGACGTTCCCTGATTTGGCCATTGAAGTCACCCATAACGATGATATTTTTGTGGGCATATGACTGTAAAGTTTTGCTTAGATCTTGGTAAAACTGGCCAATTGTTTCGACCTCTGCTGGTTCTGTGGGTGATCTGGTAGATCTGGATAATGGTCCATGGCTGCTTGTAATCTGGTAGTTTTAAATTCAATAATGCGTGCGACAATGTTTTCTCCCATTCTTCTCACTTCGCTCATGCCAAGAATATCCCAGTTGATGTTTTGTAGTGCCATTGACAATTCTGATAGATTTTCTTCTGATCTTAGTGTTAATACGTTCAGAGTAGCAATGAATATTCTTGTATGTTTGGATGTTGGAATGTATGTTTGAATGTTAATGTTTTGCTTGGGTAGAGTTGGTTTGATGTGGTTTATTTCATTATGTTTTTGTTGGTTTGTTATTGGAGGGTTTTGGTCTAAATCCCCACGAAGACCAGCCGGGTTGGGGAATGTGATTTTTTTTTGCTGTAATGCAAACTAACTTAATATAAAATAATATAATGCAACACCAATTCATAAGAGCTAAACTAAACCATTGTTTTTTTTTTATCTAATAGTTCAATATGATATGGTGCTGAGGCTGTTGTAGAATGAAAAAAAAGTTGTATACACTGTGTGTACTCTGTAAAACATCTCAATTGAATTTCTTAATAACTTTACTAAAATAAATTGCTTCAAAAACTATGTAATTATAAAATTTAAAATCCCATAAAAGCATATTTCCTCATTAAATTAATAATTTACTTATTAAGAGCATTATAATTTTAGAATTTAAATTTACCTCCAGCTGATAATGCACCTGGATCTGCCCCAGCTCCTAATAATCTAGCCACACAAGCATAATTATTCCAATTACATGCAGAATGCAATGGTGTCCAGCCCATTTCTGTCTTAGCAGTAACTTCGGCACCAACACTCAGTAGAAATGAAATTGTTCTAACGTGGTTACCATATGATGCTCTGTGGATTGGAGTATAGCCATCAGAGTCCTTTGCATGGACAAGTATGGGTTGATTGCTTATAAGCTGTTTAAGTGTTTTGAGTTCTCCATATTCAGCAGCCCACAGAACATGATCAACAGGATTAGCTATAATAAAAATTAAGCTAAGTAAATTGTTAATAGCTTTACTCAACTAACTATTTTGCAGTAACCATTAAAAATAAGTTACAAATAAAATTACTTTATTAAGAAAAAATCTTTTAATGTAATTTTTTTATCTAACATTTGCAATATATATTTTTTATTATACCTACTTATAACTTATGTTATATTGCTTTGCTTTAGTATTACATTGCACTCTTTAAAGTGTAAGCCATAAATATGGTTAATTTTATTACAAAAATGTTGCTTTTGTGTACTATAAATATATTTTCTATCTCGATATTGATTAATTAGTTATAAGGTAGTAATGGAGTAGTACCTGTTGGATCTTGTACAACTTCTATATCTCGATCCGCATCATCCCATCCAGACACAAACATTCCAGAAGTTTTCGGATCTTTTTTGCTTCTTTCTATTTCCTCAGTAACTTCTTTAAAGTCTTGAGTTTTAAAGACTTCTCCTTCTGAATCGGACATTTTATACGGTCTGTAAAGATGATTTAATATATACGATCAAATACCTGTTCTAATTACGTCGTCGTCTTTATTTTTGGCAGACGAAAATTTATATTATTTATTTACTTTAGCTATTTAACTTCCTTGTAAATTGCTATATTGCTAAATATCGTAGTTTCAAATGGTAATCCGTAATGGTATTGAAAATTTATCGTAAAATGACATGATTATCCAGTATTGCCAGATAAAAAATTTAAAAATTAAAGGAGTCATATTCCCAAACTTCCTTTTACACTATAAAAGTATAATTATAGTAGGCAATAATTATAGACAACTTAAATCGTTTTATTATGTAAAAGTTAAACAATTTTTCTGTATACATTACGAAAAAAATCCGGTAAGGTTTGGCATTAATGATTACAGAAAACTTCGATACTGACCTTTGCAATTATAATAACTTCATATGACGTATAATCTCGTATGAAAGAAGCTACTAGTTCAACCTAATTTCAAAATATTTAAACAGATATAGAGCTACCCAATACTGTCCTAACAAAATGTTTCTATTTTCTGTTCTAACAACACCATTCCGTCGGCCATGATTAGATTGATATTATTTTCAACATGGCGTCCAGCCTAGTTCAGAGTGTGTGTGTGTGAAAGTGCAGTGAAATTATGTTAATATCAATTGTTTATAGTGTTAATTTTAGTGTATAAGTGAAAAGAGTGTGCATTAATGCAGCGGTTATCTTATCATGGCTTTGGATTTACGCTTGCACTCTCCTGCAGGCGCGGAACCTGTTGTTTATACATGGCCCCTCACATCGGGTCATGGCTCGGTAAGGAATAATATTAAAAACTTAGACACAAATCGTAAACATCGTTTATATATTAGGAATGAATAGTACTAAATGTATTTAGTTTTAATTAATGCATTTGAAATAGGGCTTCGTTAAAAATATAACTTACCGTCCTACAGAGTAGTTTAACAACTATAGATATGTATATGTAGACAGTTCGTGAAGTTAAATAATAATGAACTACAAACTATTTGAAACAATTCATTATTGATACAGTTAGAAGTCATTAATAGACAAAAATTTAGTTTGGTATTCTATTATTCTGCTGCATCACATGGATCTGGTGTTGTGGGGTGTATTGACCTCGTGTTTTGTCAAGGTGTCGGCTTTTTTTAGATATGTACACACTGTTGCGTAGTCTATATCGGCCTCTTTTATTTACATTTTACTTACTGGCTAAAATAGAGTAAGATTTCACCTATTGGTATTGATTATATAAACTTGAACATGTTGTTTACATAAACTATTTTATTAAGTTGCAATTATGTCTTAAGGTTATTTATTAAAGCAGTTGATAAGTAGTAGTTTTAATCAGATTGATGATAGTTAGGGAAATCTGAGTAGATATATTATTTATAGCTAGCCAAATACTTATGCTTGGATTTTTTATAACATACTGTTGACTATCTACCTGTTCAATAAGCAATCCTAACTACAGACCTATAATAAGAAAGTATAACAATGATAAATAAACAGTTTTATATTATGGTAGTTATAAAGCATTCATTTCTTAATTAAAATTTGAACTTGAAATGAAATCATAATAAAATATGTTCAATATGTACCTTTTTAATTTTTATTTTCGTATAACATAAAGTAATCCATGTGTAAGTTCAAACATTCTCCCAGACACAAATATCTGTAAGGGTAGGCATTACTGACAATTTCTCCAAACAGGAATCAAAAATATGATAGATATGTAAAGTTCACTAACAACTAGTAGTTTCTTGTTCAATGACAAAAGTGTTTGCCTATGAACTAAGAGTACCAAAGTAGTCTTTCAAGCAAATTGGTAGATTTTTACCTACCAATTTGATTTATACCTTCCAATTTTTAGAGTTATTAAGTAATTATTAAATTAATATCTAGATATTAACAGATTATTTAGGGACGCATATCATTTAAAAGTTGATAGTTGATTTAATTGAACTTCCAATTACTTGCTTTTACTGATAACTTTGTTTTAATGACACCATTGCTGTTATCTGTCTTTTACTCATATTATAAAAACCGTAATTTTAAAACTTGGATTGCTTGTAATATTGAAAAATAGTAACAATATACAATCTATCTCATAATATATATAAACATACATTAATTGTTACTTTATACATTAAAATATCATTAGATCTTTAGATATGCCATGCCATAATATAATAAATAAATTATATTAAACGACTACTGAATTTATTTTCTCATTTGTATCTTCCGATAAATATACATCAGGTCTTTTTCTTTTACTAATTTATTTAAAACCTGATCATCATTTATAATAGTCAGAAACATCCATTGCTAGTTTGACTATTCAGTGGTTAGATTAATATTTTTTTGTTAGTAAATAACAGTTAAATTGTACATTTTCATATTAAAAGTTGTATCGTTGACCTTGTCTACTTAACATTCAATAGTTTAGGTAATTATTGGCTTATTACAAGGTGTATTGTCATCTATCCAATCGTTATATAAAACATAAGTGGACCTGTTGGATAGTATATTTAGTTTGTACATCTGATTGATACTTTCTTTTAGATAAGATTATAATAAATAAATAGTATCTAAAAATGTAAGTTGATTTTTTAGTGTTTGTCATGTGTTGTTGTTCTAAAGTAAATATTGATTGATTATTAAAAAATTATACTTAAAAGTTACTACTAATAATGTTTAGTGTGTCCTAGTTTATATACTTTATTCAAATTACTTGCAGAATATATTATATGTGCAATTACACTTTTTCTATAGGTCACATAAGAAGCTGAATAATTATTATATGGAAATTTACATTTATTTAATCATATTATGCTTTTGTTTTATACGTCCATGTGTAAATGTTTAAATATTTGTGACCTACTAACACAATTATGCATACTCTTAGGCAGCAAACTAGATTTTAAAAATAATTAAATAACTATTGTTACACTTCAATCATTAAGCTTCAGTGGTCTGGGAGGTGGATTCAAAATTGAAAGGTTGTGGGTTCAAATCCCAGTCATTGGACTACAGACATGGCCCACTCTTAACTTGGAGGGGTTGAGGAATACTAATATAATGTTGTTTAAAAAAAACTCATGCATAATGTAAGGTCATTGAGATGACTATCAAGGCCAGTACGGTTAAGATTTTGAGTGATCAGATTCAAATGCAACTCGGCTTATTTGCCACCAAATTTCTTCATTTCATTAAAAGTAAAATTAAATTTTATTTAATAGATAATGTATCAATCACCTAGTAATTTAAAAAAAATAAGCATGAAATACAAATGAATTTCTTTGTTACAGGATAAACATGATGGAGCCTTAGAAATAGTAGAAACAATTAGGTAAGAAATATAATAATATTTTATTGTGAAAATTCGCTACTATGACGTCTATATAAAGTGCCATTCATTAAATTTTCAAATGGTTTGGGGACAGTAGATTTTCTATAAATAAAGTACATTTTATATGCTTTTAATTAGTTAAACTTAATATGAAACGTCTTGAAACCTTTAATGACAATGCGCTCTAATAACTAACAGTTGCGTGAGTGTCCGCATAACACGAAGGACGTAGGGGCGATGACCGCTTTAAATAATTTCGCACTCAATGATGAGTTACTTACTATATATACAACAGATACCTAGACTAGATTAAAAACCCTATGAAATGATTAGTTATACTTGCATTAATAATTCTATTATCATATTGGTGAATTAACTTATTAGTATTACTCATAATGAACGGTATATGAAGTAATTTGTATTTGCGCAAACAAAACTACGCTAGCGAACGAATGAAACAAGTTATAGGAATTACCCGATGATATGACGCTCGCTGGTCACCGTCACCTGTTATGCAGGTCGGAAATAAAATAACTAGTTTGGCAAGTTGACCCGTTTAGTCCCGAGCAGCGAGGGCGGTCGCGACCTCCTCTCGACCGGACGCGTTCACTCTTCCTTTGCGACCTTGAAATGTTTCAGGAGCACCCTTGGAGATTGCTTTTAAATTATTTATCAATATTTATTGATCAGACTTTAAATACTGTGTCTATTTATTCATATTCCATACAAATAAATAAAATTTGAGTGTCTGTTTGTAATATTAAAATAACCGCTTTTTACTAAGTGCAAACAACATTTTTACAATTTTTGTCTGTCTTTCTGTCTGTTTGTTCCGGCTAATCTCTGAAATGGCTGGACCGATTTTAACGGTACTTTTACTGGCAGATAGCTGACGTAACAAGGAGTAACTTGAGCTATTTAACATCTCGCTACGACCCATTAGACTAACCCATGATATCAATTGTTGGAGGAAAATTCTTAAAAATATGCATGTTGTATTAAGGATAATTGGAAGGTTAACTTCTGAGGTGATAAAATTCTATTCTATCCTCTTTTTCAGTCCTCAATGGTTTAATTGCCGAAATAGTAACCGTTGTCATGGTAATCTAAGTATAATACGATGTTACTAACAGAGCCACGGGTTGTTTGTTTGGTCACGGAATCGAGTCCATAAATCAAATGGACTTTTTTGGCTTTTTAGTTTATAGAAAATGAAATTGAAAAATACGAAGTATCGAAAAATACGATCAGACGCCCACGTGATTGCCAAACTTTACGAGTAACTAAAAACATTTAAATTTCACTAAATCTCGATTTCGTAATCATCATTTATTGAGGGATTAGTTGCCATTCAAAATGTATAATATCATAGATTATAATGTTTTACGTATACTATATACCTATTAATTTCGCAAGACTTATATAAATATTGCGGTTGGTAAGGCAGTTTTATAGGTGACAACATAAATCTTAAAAGTAACTAAGACGAAGATATCCTTAGCGACAAATTAAATAAGTTTGACCTTTCATGCATATTCAACCGATACTAGAACAGGTGCGAGTAAAATATAGTTTCGTTTCACTATCACTTACGACCACCTGCTATTGAACTGCACAAAGGTTAATAAAAAAACCTCCATAATATGTAAGGTGCTAAAAACAGCTGGTGCATTTTATAAAGACAGACTTAGAATATAATAATACAGATATATGTATTTTTTTATAATATATTTAAGCGTAGAAGCAGTGATGGCCAGGGGATGGAGAGTTCTGTTAAACACATATAACTCAGACTTTTCTGAGTTATATGTGTTTTAAGCTATTAAGTATCAATTGCTTTAACGGTGAAGGAAAACATCGTGAGGAAACCTGCACTCCTGAGAGTTTCCTAATGTTCTCAAAGGTGTGTATCTGCCAACCCACACTGTGTCATCATGGTGGAATATGGCCTAATACGCTCCTCATTCTGAGGAGGAGGCGCGGCTCAGCAGTGGGCCATTGTGTGTGTGTGTGTGTGTGTGTGTGTGTGTGTGGACGGGTCGTGATGAAGCGTAAAAGACTATATAAAAATGTTTTTTTTTAACACAAAATATTCGAAATTTAACGACAAATTATATAAATATTTAGTTTTTCCTTATAAAGAGTGTTTTCACTGGACAAACATTCATTTTTATTTATATAGGAAGAGATAACTGTACTTTAATGTTAATCTTAATATATTCAAGTGTAATAAAAATGTTTGTTGTTGTTTAGGTGGGTCTGCGACGACTTGCCGGAGATGAAAGGTGCATTGGAAAAGAACATTCTAAGCGATTACGACACACACTCGTACGAAAGTATGAGAGCACTATGTGATCGCTTCAACCGTGCTATAGACTCCGTCGTCGCATTGGTTTGTATAATTGATATGCTTTATTATTTTTTTATAAGCATCTACACACTTTAATAGTTGCTAATACAAATAACTAAATAGTGAATTGATAATTCAAAAAAACACAAATCCGGCAGGTTGCGTTGTTTTTTATAAACTTCCCTTGGCATTTGAGATTCCATCAGATTAGCTCCTTATCCTAATAATATTGAATTGTAATATGATTTACATACTGGAAAATGGTTCAAATTACTGATATAAAAATAACGGGAAACTTTTTAACCTAACTACCAATCTACTTATAGATTAACAGTAACTCATATGTACTTGTATTAAGATAACGATCGTTATGGAAATCTATTATACATATTATATAAATATCTGTGTTCTTGTGTTTATTATTACGATCGACTTCGCGGTTCTTTATGTGTACTAATGGAGTCAGCTGATGGGTATTAGTTGGTTTGTGGCTGCCAGATGGTAGATGGCGTTACTGGGGGGATTCAGAATTTATAAAAACACATTGATACTTGATTATAAATAATATTAATAGTAATTAGATTGGATTTCCTAAGAATATTACCTCGTGTAATCGACATCCTGGTGTCTATGTTAATTTAGATTAGTCACTATCGCAGTATTTATATACTTAGGGGGCGTCCATAAATTACGTGAGGTGTTTTTTTAAATTTTCTGTACCTCCCTGGTGAGATGTCGTGAGATTTTATTCAACCCCCTCCCCCATCCCCCAATCTCACGTGAGATTTTTCAAAATTTGAGTTTTATTACGTAAACGCGTTGGATTGTTATTGTAAAAAGAAAAAAAATTGCTTCGTGCTTTTATTTACGACTAGTTAAGACTAGTAATCAATATTGCTGAGAGTTTAATTATAAGTGTAATAAAAATTAAACAATAGATTACTAAAATCGTAACTACTGTGATTAAAAAAAGAATATCTACTCTAATTCAGTCCATGGATAATCATGCGCGGTCTCAAGAGAGACTATTGGAACCAACATGTCCATATGATTTTCAGTAAAATCATCTGCTCCTTCAACTACGTTCTGATCTAGCCACTCTAAGCCGTTGGCGCTTGCGCACAGTCACTCATAAGCTCGTCTTGTGACAATCCGTGAGGGTCGCACTTTGCAGGACATACGCGCTTGCTTAGCTGGTGCAATGTATAATAGCTGGACCAAAATAGTATAAGTTTTTTTTGTTTCAATCAGAAAAAAAATTGCGTGATAATTGTCGAGACCCCCCTCTCTCCAACGTAAGATTAGATGAGATTTGACGCGACCCCCTCCCCCCCTTAAACATCTCACGTATTTTATGAACGCCCCCTTACTGGAATGGAAAAACAAAGTAGGGTTTTTTAAGACCGTGATGTAGCGATATATATATGTACTGAACCAATCCACAAAACTGCTATAATATTAGATATTTAATAAAATAATATATTATGTGTGGATAATATTTTGTTACCTTTCTTTATTATTTACGATAAATAATTAGTATAAGAGTAGTTATTCACCATAACAACACATAGATACGGGAACAAAATCACGAGTACTATTCATTCAATTTTGTTTCTCGATTTTGCTGCAGGCTTAGTTATCGTAGCCTATTAGCACTGTTATCTTAGAAGGTCAATTTCCTAATGATGTTCACCTTCATGAGCGCTATGTATTGGTTAAAACAGATATCGCTACATCAATCAATTCATAAAATATGAAATTCGTAATAAAATCTGTTTTTATTTCTGCTTGTGAATCAATTTTAGTACACTTCCTTGATATATTTTTGTTTCTCAACTGATGTGCTGGAACGTTATTTCATTCAAATAAACTAGGTCACACTTGTTAAGATGTTTTTAAATAAAATTGTGTTTACAAAGATGTATGCAAATACAAGCTTTGTATTAAATTCATTAGTAGATCAGAATATTTTGTAGATATTATTTACACAAGCCATTTTATATATCACCCTTTAAATTATTGAAAAGGAGTTTAGGAGTTAGCGGAAAAACAGACAAATAGGAAAACGCGGAAAACTTTATTTTGTATTTTAAGAATTTTCTTGATTTCATCCTTAATATTGTTTCAAGCACTGGCATAGTTTTGAGGCCGCGGGTAAATGTTACCAATGTCACCTTCGTTTATTTTTACACTTCCTATTTACACCCGAAAATTAAATTTCCTTAAACATTTCTAATGGTCTACTTCCCGGTTAGTAGAAAATACAAATATTTATTTTAAAATATTTATTATGATCTAGAAATGATAGAAGTAAATAATTTGATATCTATAAGAAGATAGTAATAGAACAAATATTATTATTAATAAGCAACTAAGACTACGACCGTATGTAGCATGTGCAAAACGAAACGTGAATGTGGGGCAGTGAGGGGTAATAGAGGGGAGTGGGGCGCGGACTGCAGGAGGGAGACACGAGGGCCAAGATGGCGGCGAGGACGCAACGATCGATGGTCGCAGCAGACATCGCACGAGGCTACTCTATTTATACACGATGCATACAATTTCTTACCTCGACATGAATGTTATTTTGTGCGTAGGCTTGCAACTATTAATAATTATAATATTTTCTGAAAATTATTTCCGCATATTTTCATATTTTGAACAATTATGCGTCACCACGTCCAAGTATTTTTTTTTCAATTATCATTTTATTAATTACCACTGTTCGTTTTAATATATTTATAGTAGTTACCTTTTGTTCTAAATGTTTTAATCGTCTTGTTACAAGTAGGTAAGTTCCTAGATTCTTGGCGGTATATTCCTGTGCTATTTATAATACAAAGCTTAAAATAATTGTTACCGGGCGGTGTTAACGTAGTGAGTTAGGAATAGAAACATTCCAGGTATTTAAAATAAAATATAAATATATTTTTATTGTTCTAGACCGCCTAATTACAGAAGAATATTTTTATTTACTTGCCATAGAACTAAACCAAAAATAATAATTGATATTAAAAAAGTTGTAAATAAGTATGTAAAAACTAGGTATTCAAAAATAAACACGCTGATAGCTTAGCAATGTTCACGGTTCAGTCATGATGTCACCAAGTGATCGATGACTAGTATGCGCATACTTAACGTCATGTCCGTAACCTTGTGCTTACGATCTAGGAAACAACATATAACGTACGTGCGTATAATACCGATTACGTTTCCTTTTCATTCCTCATATCATTAAACATACCTATATTTAAAATTAAATACGCTCATGAGTATGTAACATTTGTATAAAATCGAGAATTAACTGTTATTTATGATATACAGCACTTACATAAAGTAGGGCAGTGTTATACATACGGACTAAAATATTATTCAGTATTTGTTGTCATTCAATTTCTGTCTCCATTACAAAACTGTGACATTAATCACTACTTGAATTTACGAATAACCTTTGGACTTTGATATTAGAGACATTTGATTATTTCCGATAAAATTTATAGCAAACAAATACAATGAAATTCACATAGTTAAACGTAACAAGTAAAAAAATGGTCTGAAAGTTATCAAATTAAAAAAGAAAGCGAGCTACGTATTATTAGCTTGTGAAAGTCTTTGAATTACAAACTCTCAGTCATCGACATAAGTGTCGATCTTCGAGTTGAGTGACCTTAGTAGCGGACAAGCGTCTGCTAAAAGTTGATTGCCTTCACTCATTGTTCGAGAATTTAAACATTGTTCACATTCTCGTTATTATTTATTGATTATTTTATCAAAAATTAGTAGTTATGTTACAATTAGTACTTCATCATTTAAATATCTGATGATATCTGGAACAACATTTAGATTCATTAAAATTACATGTGATGAATAAATAATAATATATTTTTATGTTTTATTTTGCATATAAAATTGATATAATATTTTAAAGCAATTATAGGTTTGTAGTGACGAAAAATAAAATGAGTATATTATAATAATTAATAATAGATGTTAGTGCGGGTCGTATTTGGGGGCGTTGACCGCAATATTGAGCCAGCGCGAATGTCTCACGTAGTGTTAATGACCTTTTTTTGGTTGCGCTAGCGACTCTTTGCTCTTAGCATTTGCTTTAATCGAATTATAATTTATTATACATGTATAAAACATCAAAGTATCTTATATTCATGAAATATAACACTCAATTTTAAACATAAATAAACATGTAACGCCGTAAACTGTGTAATTATTTTAAGAGACGTCGTATCTTCGATTTAATTTCCGTTTATATTAAAACTAGTATAAAAACACAATAAAGCCTATTATTCTGTATTCTATGAAGTACTGGATTACTTCCTAAAAATGCTTGTAATTTTAGTAACGTTGACTGTAAAGATATATTATTGTTTACAAGTCTTCGTCTGACCCACTACCGGGTGGTAAGCTCAAAAAAAGGTTTATTTACGATCTCATTAGAAACCTATGTTTCTCTAATATATTATGTATGAATTATACATATAAACCTTCCTCTTGAATGACTATCTATTAAAAAAACCGCATCAAAATCTGTTGCTTGGTTTTAAAGATCTAAGCATACATAGGGGCAGACAGACAGCGGGAAGCGACGTTGTTTTATACTATGTAGTGATTGATTACATTTGTCAGTGTAAAATAGAATTTTGAATAGAGCAACTGTCAAGTTTCTAGGGGGGTGTCTCCACGAAAAAACTGCTTTTCGAACTGGTAGTTGTTTCGAACTGGCGAGTTATTTTATAAAAAAAATCTATTTAGTATTTTATCTAATAACACAAGTAAACTGCGATTATGTATGTTGTGTAAAAGTACTTTAATAACACATCGAAAGTAATGTATATATAAAACGCAAATTAAAATAGATTTTAATAATTTAAATACATTTTTAATAAATTACATTAAAGTTTAACTTTCATGTGATTAGTTGGATTATTGCCGCCCACGCCATTAATATCTTTGTTTACCTTTTGCCTCACGCCAAACCGAAAGTAATATTAAACTATAAGGTACTGAATACAAATACATGAAATCTGTGTTTTAAATCGTGTGCTATTAACATTGAGCACAATTCAGTCGGCAACTCGTTCGATATAATGCATGAATGAAATGCCCGCAGAACGTAAACAAGGAATCGCACGAGGCCACGCACATACGATCGCATTGCCACGAACTGCATCTGTTTCATAAATTGATATTTATATTATACATCATATCATGATCTAAAACTACTCCACACTGACTGACTTATATTATAGGTTTAGTTTCAAGAAAAAAGTCAGGGTGGGTTGAGTAGAGTTAAATATCTTTATCTATACTAATATATAAAGCTGCAGAGTTTGTTCGTTTGCTTGAACGCGCTAATCTCAGAGACTACTGGTCCGATTTGAAAAATTCTTTCAATGTTAGATAGTCCATTTATTGAGGAAGGCTATAGGCTATTTAACATCTCGTTACGACCCATTGGAGCGGAGCAACACGCGGACTAAGTAATACATGAACATATCCCAACATTTGTATACAATGATATCATATACAAATGAGACAATCTGAAGAGACTAGATAAAGACTGAAATAACTTTCTAGAAAATGGCAGGACAGTCGAATCGCCTGAATTCCGTTTTCAGTTTGTCTGTGTATAAATTATTTCATTATTAATGACTTTCGGGTTTTTTTATAGGTTAATGGTGTACGTTTATCACGTTTTGTGGTAATGTAGATATCGTTTATCAATTTTTTTATTTTCGATACAATTTATCAGTCGAATAACTTTTAACTTACACTAATTTACTTTTGTTGCTAAAATTTCTTTACTTCAACAAGTTTTTTTAAATGTCAGTCACGTTACAACGAAATCTATATTCAAACATTGCAATAATTTGCTGGGACAAAAAAATCATAGTTTCTGATGACAAGATGATTTCTTCCGTCACTAACAAATAAGACCTTGTGTTATGTGTATTAAAGCTTTATTCATCTCTAAGCAAACATCATGTTTAGCACACAGAGTAACTTTTGCCTTTACAAATATGGATATGGATGCAACCAAAAATTAGGACCGTACAACGATGTTTGTTTTCTCGAAACAAAACACAACAGTAACAGTAAAAAGTGTGTTCTAGAAAACTGAAAATATTTGACCTACTTTACAGGTCATGCTGCGCGCTCATTTGCTTGCTTTGAACTTCAATGAAAACATTTGAATACTCTTGAGTTTTTATATTACAACTCTATATACATTTACAATTTTTACTTTATACCACTGGCTGCCCTGGCTTTGCACGGGTGCAATTTAACATTTGTACTTAGATTTTACAAAAACATTTAAATAATTCACACTATATCTTATTCTGATGTGTAAGCTATATTATTGTACAGTTTCGTCAAAATTCATTTAGTAGTTTTTGCGTGAAAGAGTAACAAACATACAGTCGTACAAACTTTCGCGTTTATAATATTAGTACTTTGTAAACCTAAGCTAGCTATAAATCTAAAATCACCGTTTTGCAATATACTCATTGCTCAAATAATAAGAATAATGGTCAATGACTCTTAAAATATGAGCTAAAAATAAAAGAAATAAGTATGAATCTCAGCCACAAACAAGTCATTAAAAAATGATCTTAAGGTCAATATGCAAATAAGGTGCACATTATGTTTTAAATGTTGAATCAATAATCATGAATCGTAATCAAACACAAGGTCGCCCACATTGTTCCTATACAATATCCGATCAAGTGCCTTTATCTTTCGGTTATTTTAATATGCCGACAATGTCAAGGATAAAAAGGAATTTATATTGCTAATTTAAAATTTATGTTATTTAAATTAATGTTTAAGCAAAACATTTGAGCTTTTATACGAAAACAATGTAGGACATTCTGAAAGTAGGTTTGCAACAATTACTGCGTTATTATATTACTAAATGATACAGTAAAGAATTTTAATACAATATCACGTAGAACTCTGAAAAAAAAAATCATTAACCACGTTCTAAAACATCGTTACAGCTAGCAACACATTATTTACATGTACATTTAGAGTAATAACAGAAAAAATACATAAAACTAGTCCAAAATCTGGACCATTCGATATGCAAGTTTCGACTTTAAATCAAGAAGGATAAGGAGAATGTAAAACTCATTGATCCCCTTAATCTGTAATTATGATATCGAATATTTTTTTTTTCTCTTTTATAGGAAAAAGGAACATCACTGCCAGCTCAACGATTAAACAAGTATCCGTCAAGAGGTCTTCTAAAACACATTCTCCAGCAAACATACAATCAAGCAGTTTCAGATCCCGACAAACTAAATCAATATGAACCCTTTTCACCAGAAGTAAGTACAAATAAATATAAGAAAGATTAGAGGATGTACTTTTATTGTGTGAGAGATACGTCATATTTAGGTATGATATATTTGACGATATATTTCGTGCGATACCTATCGCTGTAAGGGTGAGGCCTCATTAGTGCGTTGCGTTGCGCCGTCGCAACGTCACTGCAGCGTCGTTTTGCATATATCTTTTAGTGACTTGCCACATTACGCGTCGCGTCGTCGCATGCGACGTTTTAACGGATCGACGGACGAAAGACGTAGCGAGGGAGGGTGATGGGATGTCAGAGATTCGCGCCGCATGTCGATGCGACGGCGTGCGTCGTCCTGTCATGCTCGCAGGTGTAGAATACGATGCGTCGATCCGTTGCGACGACGCAACGCAACAAACTAATGCGGCCTCCCCCTTAATTAGCACTAAATTTACTGTAGCAACTCGCTAAATTCATTAAATACTACCCATGGCTATGGTCAATTATCGTGTTACATTGCGACGACATTTCAATATGATAATTAATTGAAAATTTAGTCAACGCGATAATGTGACATCTAAATGTGATATTTAGTATTTTAACCTAACTAGTACAGGGTAAAATAGTTTTTCTGTCTCGTCTACGAATGAAAGCATACTAATAGATTTTTAAGACCATCTTACTCATCTAGTCCTAGTTCGAGCTTTTTTAAGCAATTAACTATGAAGGAAAACATCGTGAGAAAAACCTGGAGAGTTGTGATAATGTCTCCAACGGTGTAATTAAGACGATGATGGTTAATTTGTTCCAGGTATACGGCGAAACGTCCTACGAGTTAATATCTCAGATGATAGATCAAATAGATATAACAGCGGAAGATGTATTCGTGGATCTTGGGTCGGGCGTGGGGCAGGTTGTTCTGCAGATGGCTGCGGCGACCCCGTGCCGCATATGCTTTGGTGTTGAAAAAGCAGAAGTGCCTAGTAAATATGCCGAGGTGTGTATCAACTTCATTTATTCCTTTCCTATAATAATGTCAACATATCTTAATTTTAAGATCAGTACGGTATTAAAATTGAATTGAATATTTAAGGATCAAGACAGGCATTTAAAAACCACGAGTTCTTTAACTAATAATTAAACAATAGTATTAAAAATGTGTTAACTCTTAGTAGCAAGAGGTTGTACTTTGTTACACCTATGATAATACAAAGTATTTTTTATTTCTAATTTTATAATTTGATGCGATTGATTATTAAACTAGCTAATAAGTATTTAATTGTAAAATGTTTTTTTTTTTAATTTAAGTGAATTTTTACTTTTATTTTCAGACCATGGACCTACATTTTAAAATGTGGATGAGGTGGTATGGCAAAAAATATGGCGAGTATAAATTAATAAAGGGTGATTTTTTAATGGACGAGCATAGAGAGAAGATTAATTCTGCCACCATAGTGTTCGTTAATAACTTCGCGTTCGGTCCAAACGTCGATCATCAATTAAAAGAGAGATTCGCAGACTTAAAAGATGGAGCTAAAATAGTGTCTTCGAAAAGCTTCTGTCCTTTAAATTTTAGAATAACAGACCGGAACTTAAGTGATATCGGGACCATCATGCATGTCAGCGAAATGTCGCCGCTCAAAGGCTCCGTCTCGTGGACGGGCAAACCAGTGTCTTATTATTTGCACATTATAGATAGGACAAAATTGGAGAGATACTTTCAAAGACTGAAAAATCCGAAACTCAAGGTCAGCAAAAGGGTCTGTTTCCAATTGTATTTCTTATTTTACAATTCACCATTTTCTCGAACGCACGGTAGTATATAAATTATCATATTATATTCTATGTATACAGACGGGTCCGAGAGATAAAGTTTCTGTACGATTTATACATCGTTTAGCTTGGTCGTCATCACTCTTGTGTCACAAAAGACTCGATTTGATTTTATATTTTCGTCTCGCTCCTGCGATAGCGAAATGTGTGGCGTGTCATAATGTTGGGTACTGGGTACATGGTATATGGTAATATGATCATTTATGTGACGTGTGGGAGGGGTGCTGTGACGCACGCGGTGTGTGTAACTGAGTGTTTGTGTACAGGGCTGCCAGGAGGAGAACGACAACAAGCGCAACGCCAGCGCGCCGCCCACTCGCCAGCCCACGCCCGACTTGCTCAATGGCAACAGCAACCACAGCACCGGCTCGCTACCGGAGCGTCGGCGCAAGCTTGCGCGACAGAGACCCGTTAGGTAAAACACAATACAATGTTTGCGAATGACAACAAATTGCTTCTATTATTTATGTTTCGAAAGAAAAAATATACTACTACTACTACTATAACTAATATCTAAATTATTACTAAAATATAAAAAAAATGAACTAGATTAATTATTAATAGGGTATTTATATACATAAACATTATACTGATCGTGTTCTTGATAACCTCATAAATTTATAAAATAGAAACAAAACTGTTGAGAACAAAATCTTTTCAAAGTGTTGTTATTATTTCTCATTAAATGAAGTACGTATATTAACGTCTATCCATACCGGCATCAATAAATACACAGTCAATAAGTACTAATATAAATAATTATAGAAATCTTGAATAAAGATTTTTTGTCCCCTATTGTTTTTTAAAATAGTAAAGTTAAAATTAATTTAAACTAAATTGAAAAAGTTCAAAATAAAATTAATAAGTGAAATCATTGCTTTTTGAAAAAGTTTTATATACATATGATCATAAATTAAATATGTATAGGGGAGAAGCAGGACGTACTCGAGCTCGGGCTGCTGCGGCGGCCAAGCGTCGTGTGGTGCGGCGCTCTAGTGATGAGAGCGAAGAGGAATCGAGTGGCACCGACGAAGCTCCTGCCCCCGAGCCCGCGCCTCGAGAGTGGGGTGCGCCCTGGGCTTCGTCTTCACATACAAGTCAGTTCATTTCTATTATTTATTCAAGTATTATAAGTATTCGCCAAGTGTCATAGATGCGTTCCAGGTCGAATTCTGTGGCTCCAGTGGACTCCGGGCTCTTGCTCAGGGTCCGCTGAAACCACAGCATTTTCTTCTTCACTCCCACTCCCCCCCCACTATCTTCGACGATGCAATAAAAGATGTCTATGGTCGATGGTGACCACTTACCATCAGGTGGACCAATTGCTCGTTTGCACCTTCTCTACCATGAAAAAAATGTTAAAATCAAACATTATGGTTTTATTATATGAAGTTCTGTAATGGTTATTTGTTCTTATAGGCTGGACAATCTAGTAAACGTTACTATATGATGTTTTATCTACTTTAGCAGATCGGAGCCGTCGCGCAACGAACAAACGCAGCGTGAGCGCTGGCGGAGCGCGGCGTCGTGCTGCGCGAGCTAAGCGCCGTCGCGCCGCCCCCGCCGCTATCGCGGGACTCGACCTGTTGCACTCTACTACGCTGGCATCGACGTTACAGAATGGCACAGTTAGTATCATTTATAATAACTGCCTTCTGACATCTACATGTAATAAAACTATCACATTTACAGTGAGAACATGAGTTTTTAATATTCCTAATTTTTAATAGTATTATGCTTTTACTTAACCACTATAATTGATCTTATCAATGAAAATTTTGTGATAGGTAACTGCACCACCTCCGGGCTGCATAGAACAACGCCTGTCGACCTTAGGAGTCCAGATGCAACCAGCGGAACGACTGCACTCCGAACTGGACATCCCACGAGCGCCCAACGCGCCCTACTCTCTTCAGCTGCTGCTGGATATGTTTCGCGATCAGTACCTTGCCTTTATAAGGCACATGAACACTCCAGAATACGCTGTTGAAGTGCGGACGCAGATAGACAAGGAAAAGGTTAATTGAATATTTATGGCTTTCAATTTTAATTTTAATTAATCATCGGTATCTAAAGATAACTTCCTCAAAGCTGCTTTCAAAAAAAATCTTTTTTATTCATGATATCAATTTAATGTTTCTGCATTTAACATATTTCATTGTACAATTTAAGTTACAAAGCATAATCCACATTATTAAATCTTTTTTATTATTATTATTATAAAGGAGCGAAACCTAAAACTGAAGTCACGAGCATCACAGTTGGACAAGCAAATTAATGTTCTAATAAGCGACAGCGTAGCCCTCTTAAAAGCGCGTATGAGCGAGCTAGGCATTCACGCCAATAACACTGTGGATCTATTGGCTAAAGCGAAGGAGATCGTAGGCAGACACAAAGAACTACAGAGCAAAGCAAGTAAATTGCAAGCCCAGGTAATCTATTTATGAATATTTTTATGAAACTCTGCTCATAGATTTTATACTAATTAAATGCTTTTTTAGGTAAACAGCATAGAGGCTGAACAGGCTATGTTAGTAAAGCAGCGGAGTTTAGAAATAACAGAAAAGTATAGGCAGCTAGGACACATACCTCCGGATACAGAAATCACGCAGAATATGGCACATGAGTGTATATTGAAAGAGATATCAGCCACACTTGCGCAGAGGAAGAGACTTCATGCACAGGTGGGACACCTGCAGAATGAGATCGTCCAGATGGAAAGGGCGAGTGAGCAAAAAGTGATACCGCCGACGGTTCCGGTCGCTACTGTCAAACCGCACACTGTCAACGCTAAACCGAGGAAATCCAGAGAGCACAGATCGCGGTCTCAAGAGTGGCCCGATATCCCGGATATGGGCAAGATTGAAGAACAGAATCCGGAACTTCTCGCGCAAAAAATTTTAGAAACGGGCCGACAAATAGAAGCTGGAAAAATAACTAAGCCGAATGTTATCGTCAACGGCTACACAAGAGATCCTGAGAGGCATATGGATCATAGGTAAGATTTTTAATGTGTAATACATATTTTTTAAATTTTTTGCCTGATATACAAAGAATCATAGCAGAATTTGTACTAAAAAATATGAGAAATTGAAATAACTTTAGAACTGCTTTTTGAGGCCTAAATTAGGTTTAAACATACAGAATATTTTTAGAACATGGGAATCAATAAAAGTGTAAATCTTAAAACTATTGACTATTTCTAGACGAAACAGATTGCTATAAAAGTAATTTGTCATAATATGTGTTTTACTAAAATGTCAGAGCTTAATTTTACGATAATAAATGGATTAATACGATAATTTATATTGCTGTACGATAATTTTATTTTATTATTAATATTTGTCTTTATTTCGTAAAGCTTTTATATCCTTATTATTTATTTTTTACAAAATCAAAGACAGTTTGAGTATTGACTTATTGACAGATGCAAGTGTCACTTTGACAGTTGACGTTTTTATTTTTTTTAAATACTTAATATGGCAATAGAAAATGTCAGAAGTCCATTATTTTTACTTTAGAATATTTTATGTTTGCCGCCTGATAAAAATATATTATTCATATTACCGAGATCCCTAGAGTATAATCTAAGCAATGGAAATAAATAATCGCTCTCAAAATTTTCCGTACAAATCAATGTATGAAACTTGCCATGATTCTTTTACATGATGTTTTTCTATCTATTACACGAATTTGCGTATAAATTCTTACTTATTTCGTTCTTCACAGATCATCAAAGGCAGTCCCCGTACATCGAGCGCAAATCCATAGTCAGCGCAGCGTCCAACAGCCGCCGTTCGCGCGATCGCCTGTCAAATCTCAAAAAGCGTTGAACGTTGTGGGTAAAGTGCAGGAATCGCCGAAGGTAATCAACTTTGAGGACAGACTGAAGAGCATAATTACGTCGGTACTAAACGAGGATCAGGAGCAAAGAAAGGCATCCCGATTGGAGGTCAGTTGACTATATAATATTATAATAACAATAATATTATACAAAAGAAAGATGATTTTTTTGTGATTAGGCTTCAAAACTACTGAACCAATTTTCATAATTCTTTTACTGAAAAAAAACGACATCCTTTGCGAGTAACATAAGTAGCATAACCATAAATATTATACTATTTAAGTACCATGAAGTGGACATGTTTGTCAGTAGATAGGTAATACTGAAACTACTGACCTGATTTAAAAAATTATTTAACTGAAAGAAAGCTACTCTATTCGCAAGTGACCTTAGTTCATGTAGGATGGCCATAAATGTTATACTTAAAAAATATGGCAATTTGAGGGTAATAGGGTAGGATAATTATACTGTAAAAATACCTCGAAGCAAGGGCGGGTCTCTCGTTGTAAATATATGTATATTGAATAAAAACATTTAATTTTAGCCAAGACAAGTAGCACCTTCTAACCACGCGTATAACAACGGCTACGTACGATCAGGCCCAGTACCCGTCGCGGGTACGCCGCACTCGTACCCACCACGTTCGGCCGTTTCCCCTCCGCCTGCCGTCTCGCCCTTCGCACGAGCGCGAGACCCGCGGGATGTACGGGACGTAAGGGAAATGCGTGACGTACGCGATGTACGAGAATTACGCGATATGCGGGATGCGAGGCGTGAACGGTTTGCATATGATAGACGGGAAGGGCGCCACTTAAATCCAGATCCACGCATATCGGAACTACGTCACCAACATGTTGCACAACCTGATTACACACAGGTTAGTTTTTTTTATCTGAATTATTAAGTTTTTATGTATTTAAGATGTAGAAAAATAATTACCATTTCAATAACCATAGTTATAGAAACTATGTTTTAAGATTTAGAATGTTTTTTTTAGAAATAACACAATTTTCTGCAATCTTTGCTTAATAAGAATTACGATATTAAAATAATTTTATCATTTCAAAATCAATGGTTGAATTCAAAAATTCACATAACTAAGGATTCTGGTAGTTAATTATGTGTACATCGTTAGGTATCACCTGCAAAGTTGGCCCTACGTCGTCACTTGTCGCAGGAACGGCTAGCGACACCGGGCGCGCGCACTATTGGCGACCTCGTCAACGGGGAAATCGAGCGCACTTTGGAGATCTCCAACCAGAGCATCATCAACGCTACCGTCAACATGAGCGCGCGCTACCACGAGCCCGCGCCCACGAACCAACCGCTCGAAGGTACGTATGAACAAATATTTGTTATATTATTCTTTGCTAATTTTATTATAGAAACTTGTACGATCTTCACACATTTTATGATATATTTTAATAGTTACTCACATAGAGTAGTCAAAATTGTGTGATAGTGACCCTAGTGTCACAATTCTGACTACATTTTTTACGTAAGTAACCATTACATTATATTCTTTGCTAATGTTAGTATAGTCAATTTTTTTATAAAAGTCTTAAACAGCGCACAACCTTTCTCGTATAGAAATTCATGTTTATATGCCACATACACAGTAAATTGATATTTATTTGAATATTACAAACATTAAATTAATTAATTAATAAAAAAAGATTTTATTTCATTATTTGTTTAATGTATCACATCTATATCCTGTATTATCTATCATCACTAATAAGCTATAATTATTAACATGATAAGACTTATACAAAAAAGGACTCAGCCTTGTACAATTATAATTTATTTGGATGAAATTAAAAAATAATCATTCAACTCTTGCATCCTTTTACTAAATCAATTATAGCATGAATGTAGTTATAGTTATTTATGCAACTGTTTATAATAAGGGGTATTAAAACACGAATGTTGTCATTATCTCACATGAGTGTTTTAATATCTAATTATCAACAGTTGCATACAAGGCTTTATCTACACCCATGATATGAATCCTCTATAATAGATTCTGAAACAGTTAGCTTACTGCTAACATTAATACAGCAACTCCTAGTAACCTAACATATTCCATTACTGAGTATATACAAAAAAACTAAGTATTAATGGAAGAATTATTTATTGTAGTTGTAATGAACATTTTGTATAGTGCAAGTATTAAAATTCACTTGGATATGTTCTTTAATGTTGGAAGGTTCATTTTTTTGTAAACAAAATAATAAAAATATCAAAGAAAAGTGGCGGGGATTCGAATAACTTACTTTTTTTTACGGCGCGCGACGTTCTGGTAGTGAAACGCGCGTGAATGACAATGATCTTTTTATGAAATTCTTACGGATGTTTGTTTTTTAATTCATACAGATACCACTTTTTTGGTTGAATAAACCCTTTACGCAGAAGGAATCGAAAAAAAATTATGTTTTAATGTTGACAATAGGCTTGTTTCAAAATCTTTTATAGAGGATTTTAAGCATGGAAGTAGATAAAGATACTTATTTATTGGCAAAAGATTAGAGTTAAAACGATTACTGATTTGCTCTCTTGTCTGTACTTCCTGAGGCTTCTTAATAAAAATACATTTGACTTGGTAACTATAATAACATGATAAAACTATTCTATAATGATCACATTATATGATTTGATGATAATTGTTTCTAAGAAAATATATTATTTCTACAGAAATTATATTTTGAAATGTCATTTAAAACACTTAGGTTAAAATTCTAATTAGAACTCTTCTTACATTAAAAATAACACAAGATAAAAGCATACTTTAGTATATTATAATGTATGTATACATATTGCATATATTACTAGTGTGTAAGTTGTTTATGTATTTGGTTGTAAATTATTAGTATTAGTATATCATATAGCTACACCACCTATTCTAATTCAACTTCCTTCTCTTTCCAAGACTGGGTTGTCTGGAAGAGATGGCTACTTAGCCATAAGACCGCCCATTGTATATCACTGTAAATTTTATGTTGTGTATCCTTCATATTATATTTAAGTTATTTGTGGTGCACAATAAAGATATAAAATAATAAATACATGAAATGGAAATTTCACTTTTAGGTTTGGCAGCATGCTTACAAGCCCGCGTATTGGCTTCGGAATATTGGCGTGGGCGAAATCCTAACGGTGCGGGCGCCGCGCAGGAGCCCGACGAGCAGAGTCGTCGACGCTCGCCACCCGCAGACCCGCACTCCAACACCTCCACTCCGCTGGTCGACGAACTGCCTGACGTGGTCCGCCCAGGTAATGTGCTACTTAATATTGCCATTCATTATATTACCATGTATGTCCTATTCTTTATATTCTGATATGATAAGTGGTGCCTGTTATATATCAGCGATATATAAAATTTTCTTGTTATAATTGTTGATTTCCTAATTTTAATTAAGCAATTATGATTAGATTGAAAGTAATTTAAAAAACTAAATTTATGTGGAGTAATATCATTCTTTTTTTGTTATTATTTGCTGTAATGTTTGAAAAATGGTATGAGCTTTTGAACAATAATGTCCTCTGTATGCATATATTTTGAGTTTCTCTAGAATTAATAATAGATTCCCGACAACGATTTGTGACTGATCCATTTGTCGTCTGTTTCAGAAGGCGAGGGCGGTGAGGAAGTCGAAGAGAGTAAGTGGCAGGACCGGATAGCTTTTCGCTTCGATCAAATAATATCTTTTGCTTCGACGGCCATAGAGGACAAGCGACGCCGATCAGACGAGGCATGTAATACATCGCCAGATTCTGGCATCGGTCACGGCGAAGCGGCGCGTGTTCCTGCAGAAGGCACGAATGCGAGTGGGGCCAGTAGTGTCGCTGGGTCGGGGGCCGGCGGGAGTACGACGAGCGGAGAGGGGTCGGCACCGGCTCGCTCGCCATCGCCGCAACCTCCGCACCACTTCAAGAAGCGTTTCTTCCGGCGCGAGCGCTGGGGCGCGTGGAGCGGCACGCCGCCGCCGGCAGCCGTGGAGTGGGAGCGCCCACCGATGTGACAGCCGCGGCCGCGCATCTAGCGTTGCGACTTCTGCCACTTCTCGCACCGGCGCTGCTCCTAGCGGCGCGGCGCCCCCTAGCGTAATGAAACACTGCCGCTCGAGGAAGTCGCGGTCGCGCTTCTTTCGAATGTTGACTATTGATTTTGTTATTTCTTTTCGAATATATAATGTAATTATGTATATTAATGAGTTTATTTTACGTTTAAGAATTGTAATTATTTAACGTTAGATTAATGTCGCCGTTCCGGATGTTTTTATCACGCTGCGACGAATTTGTATTTCATGTGTTCATTTAGGTGTTAGTGTTCGAAATACATGATTCGGTAACTGTGCACCGTGCGGCGACTCGTTCTCGCATCGTATCGGTCATTTGATGGATGTTTGTTGTTTTTGGTGTTTTTCGTTTTTGATGTTTTTTGGATAGGTCGACCTGAATAATGTCAATCATTTCTTAAGAGATCTTAAAGCTTTGATTGTGACAAAGAAATTGTATATATATATAAGTAATAATTATATTACGTATTAATGAATTGACTCTTAACGTTTAGATGGAATCAATTATTGAATAACTAAAATACCCGACATTGAAGATAACCGTTGCTTTAATGGCGCACACTTTTCTTAATACAGGTTGTAACAACTATTATTTAGCAACACAGACAGTACTGAATTTGTGAACAGAAAGTGTTATGTAAAACTTGTGTCTGTAAATATGATGTGAACAAATGACATAACTTAGAGTCATCTATTTGCCTTTGTATCTTTATAACGTAAATTGTTCAAATTTTATATAATTTACATAAACTCTTTGATCAGGGATGAATTAAAAGCATAGAAATTGGTTTATTGTTTTTCAAATAAATGTTTTTATTTTAATCTTAACAACACCATAGTTAATGTTTCATGTTGATCACAATTTGATCATCTTTGTCAGTGTAACATTACAACATGATGACTCTAAGATATCTCAAGCTGCAAAAATAAAATGATTTATATTTTGTGCCAAAAGTAATGCTTATATTATGATATTGAAAGTGAACACATTTTTACTTAACATTTTCACATATAATATGTACCATGGTGTGAAAGAATACTCGAAATGAACTATTCATTATAAGATAGCACTAAACTAGCCATTTGTCTTTTAAGTAAAACAATATTATTGATAAAGTTAAAGCCTGGATAACAAAATTATCTATCATTTCAGTCTATTCTTCATCGCATATGACTCTAACTAACTAGAAATTAACCCTATATTAAGTTACTAGTGTTCGACGAATATATTGTTGAACATATTGACTTCATTAACAACTCTTCACTGAGCCATGCCTTTTCTTTTAGAACAAATAGGTTTTAATCTATCATGTTGATTGAATGGACATTATGGAGTACTCTTAAGCTTCCAGGTTGTTTTCCTTCACCTATTAAGCAAGTTAACCTCCTAAGTAGGAGAATGAAGTGTTATTCATTAGTAAATTACATTCATAAATATTTTGTTTTAACTCCATGAAACATTGAAAATTCATAGCAAATTATACTTATTACATTCAGGCTTTGATGAAATCAATAATATTTAAAATTGTGGTTGGCATGCATAGTAAATTATAAACAAAGTTTTAGGTATAACCACTTTATGAAGTTTTTGCTAAAGTCGAAGCATTATGGCTTGACATAGATACTAGGGTGGGCCAAAAAAATCTTTTAATTTTATTCTTTACTTACAAAATATATTTTTATCGTTTTTATTTGAATCGTGCTGAATGACATGAAATTTTCTTTGTGAATTTATCAAATAAAAACGATGAATATCATAAGAACTGTGATATGTTATGTTTTGGAATCATTATTTTGTGATAAATTTTAAGAAATAGTCAAAGTTATCCTTTACGATTTAAGGTTGGTCTTTAACCTCGAATAACTTCTAAACGAGTTAACTTAGCGAAAAATCATTTCAGACCATTTTTGTAGATCGTTAAATTTCCTACAAGAAATATCCTATGGAAAATAATTACTAGAATATTTTTTCGTTATCTCAGACGATATTTTCATGGTAACTAAGGCAAAAAAAAAATTAAAAGTTTTTTTTGGTCAGCCATAATAGATACATATTAGTTTATAACTACAAGAGAAACTTGTAGTCGCTAGATGTATGCATAAGAACCCATTGAAATAAATGCCTTACTAATAATACTGTATTTAGCGTTAGCATGCATGCAAGCCACTATTAAACATTCTAGGTAGTCATTGCTAGAACAGGGTCAACATATATTCAGGATTTCATAGATTTAAATACACAACGCCATACAGGTTTTGCTGTATGACATTTTTGGATGGATTGAACAATTAATTTATATTATCGCTCACGAAGATTTTCCGCCTTTTAGTGGTAAGGCTTTAAAAATTTTTGAAGGACATTAATTTCAGGGATGTTATGGATATGGATTATATATAATATGATACTGATTTCGTTAACTTTGGATGGTTTTGGTTATGGATATAAGATTATAAGAAATCGGTAAATTAATGACTGTCCCATGGCTAATCATAGAATAATGAACATGACAGTGTGATCGACAGTTCCAGTTATCGGTATGAAGTTCCATAACGTCTCTTGATTGTGTATAATAATCAATTTTTATGATAATTGGTTTCATTTTTTTATATTGTAAATTTTAAGTGGAGATGTACTTATTAGAATCATGAAGTTTATATAAATTCTGTTTATGTTTTATGTTTATAGGATTATCTTTTGGTGCCCAACACATAAAAATTAATTTTGCTATGTAAACATTAATTATGACAAAATTATGTAGGGTATGGGCATATTACTGTGTTATATGTATATTGACATTATATACAGACTTATAAATTAAATTACTTGACTTGTATTGAATTGTTTATATGTTGTGAAATTTAATTCTTATTTAATAAATGTCCATATCCATTTGGTGCACTATTACATTGTAAGATTTATCAAGATTGTAATAATATGTTTAAATAATAGTGTAAAAAAATGAGCAATGGTTACAGTTAAGACCGATAAAAATTGCGTTCTGTGAATGAGATTTCTACGATTATAAAATGTTTATAATACATTAACGACTCGAAATAGTTTACTTTGCTTAAAAACAACTTAAAATTAAATGGCCTAAATGTCGTATGTTTGATTCGTAATAAATTCGTAGGTCGTTCTATGTATTGTAAGCATTGGGGTGCACTGGTTTGAATGTGCCTGAATAACTCACCAATGCCGCTCCAAACCTCAAAAATGTGTATTTGTAAAATAAGTTAGCTTTTAAATCGGTTCTAACGTACCAGTAGTTTAGTGTATATTGGCATTTCATTGACTGCTTCGAGGTTCCTCGAGGAGTGATTACATTATTCAGTTAGACTAACTTTTCTTTTTTTTTTGATGGGGAAATGAGCTAATCAGTGTGACGTTAGTGTCTAAAATAGTACAAATGAGAAGACTTATTGTCGTAAGCCTCGGATTATCAACATTGCAAATGATAGGTTTGAGATGTATCCCTGTGTACTAGTTTTATTTTGTACTAAAAGTTAAAAATAAATGAGTAATTATATGAATATGCTTTTTCATTAGGCTACTGATTATTTGTTTATTTAGCCTGTTATTGCCCAACACTAATTAGTTTAGAATGGTTATGACTTATGAGAAGTTAACAACTTTTGAAACCATTCAAGCATTAATTTACGTTTTTTGTTATATTTATATAGCAGAGATTATATTTTGAGTCTATTGGTGGTCTATTGTATTTTATGTACAAAACGGGCTTAAAGAAATATTGAATTTAGTGTTAGCAGCACTCAACTATGAGTGCGTTTCCCGTTCCACTATTCTTTAGCGATAGAAGTATCGTCATTTTTAGAGCTAGAATGTTGAAACCTATTTTCTAAGCTGTTGATTCGATATAAATAAATATGACATTCAAAGTTTGTAAAATTTTTACCCTCAAGGGTGTAAAATAACAATAGGGAAAGACACTATTCCACGCGGGCACAGCTAGTTTTACACAAATATGCGTTGCAGAAACATTTACTTCCACTAATAAATCTCTCTTCGTATCAAATAAAGTTGTTTACATCGTTGCCATTTTTTTTTGTTTAAAATTGCCGCCAATTTTGTAACGCTCACGACTACTTCGGTAGGTATTTTTTAAGACGGGTCGTCGTGACTTCGTGAGCATAAGATGAACATAAATCATGACGTCAGTGTACTTCGCATACCACAAACTATATAAAAATACGAGTGCTGAGTCTCTACTCTCGTAAGGATGTGTTTTATCCCTTGATAATCCCTAATATTCAGTAATACAGAGCTTTTAAAAATTACTACTTTCAAACGGATACTTGAAAGTAAATATCGATAAATCGAGATTGAAATTTGATGATTATTTCTAATAAAATATTGATATATTTTACCCAACCCTAGTGAACATCAATCACAATTTTTATATAGGTATCATTTTTGATCACAATGATTTAGTCATTATTTGTTCTAGGGATGAAAAATTAAAAAAAATCAATATATATATTGTTTTTTCCACAAAGTGCGAGTAATCTGAACTATTGTTAAAATATTCGGAAGTGAAAAAAACGCGTCTCGTAGCGTTTATTAGCTTTCTTATTAAATCAGTTTTAATCTTTATTAGTAAAAATATAAGGTCCAATACACCCACGCGCACGTGACATTCAAAATTTATGCAGTTTATGCACACACACATAGACAAAGCTATGAACAGAGAGAAAGAGACTTTCCAAAGACATTTATGGCTGCGTTTATAATTTAAAAAAATATAAAATATATCAAAAATAAAAAATATCGAATTTTATATTCAGAAATAAATACCGATATTTCTGGATAAGAGAAATATTTTTACATCCCTACTTTGGTCCAATAATATCCATCTTTGAACAATATAATCTTTGGTCCAATAACCAATTGGTATGAAAATTCAAGGATAAATTGATAAATTAATCATTAATGAAAATTATTTATAGAACTCGTACAGATTCGAAGTAATATCGCTTAAATATAATTACCCAGTGTATTACGTAGTGCGTACGAGACTACGAGAGTCATTGTTTTAAAAATACATAGTTCCATCATGCTCTTGTGTTCGCAGATTTAATTAAATTAAATAATATGTACGCTTCACAGTTTCATTTTAAATAGTACCTTATTGCTTTACTCATGAAATGCAACATTCGTGAACTCGCTCTTTTGAGCGATAAACCGTGCGTGATAGAAGGAAGACTGAACTACAAAAAAGTATCAACTGGGAGTTACCGAAATCAATCAGGTATTTTTTTTAGGGTATTTTAGTCTCTTTTGCATCTAAAATGATGGTTAGTAACGTAGTAGGTACCATTTCTTGTTATTATTACAGTTTCACAAAAATATGGACTTAATACTTGCACTTTTGTATTCTGCCAAACTGCACAGCAGTTTGTCGGCAGTTAATGCTCTAATTCTTAATTTTTGACCAGTACTATTGAATTTTTGTAAATTTTTTGATCTGTGTTATTACTAGGTATGACATTAAAGTTAATCCTTACATATAGAACTTAAAAAAACCTAAAAATAATATATCTGATAGGTTTCAGGTATAGATATATAATAAAAAAATTATTGAAAACTTACACTCACACTTACTACTGAAGGGACTTTGTGGAATTACATAGATTTGTCGTTAAATAGAGAGAATTCAAAACTATTATTAATAATCTATATAAACATGAATTGCTGCTTGTTAAGTCTCACTAAAACTTGAGAACGACTAACCCAATTTGGTTAATTTTGGTTTTGAATTATTTGTGGGATTCCAGGGAAAGTTTAAACAGTGAAAAACGCTAAAACAATTTTGATAAAACTTTTATCTGTAGTTTTAATACACCTCAGCGAAGCAAAGACAGGTTAGCTAGTTAAGTATAAAAGATTTGATACATTAGGGAGTTTGCTGGTAAATCGCATTACATTACAGGGAGTTTACTGTTCTAAAACTTTATTTGTAATTGTTATAACTTATTATAATTAATTGAGAAATCCTTAAGTACAGTAACTTCCTGATATATATTTTTTTAATAATAATAATTGTTTTCAGTTTTCAAAGAAAGATGGTTTCGACTGATCAACAACTATTTGTTCTATTTTAAAATAAGTGAAATGGGAAAATTTGATACCAAAAATCCTGCGGGAGTGTTTGTTATGGAGAACTCTTCTATACAGATGGAACATGGTCAAAGCATATCATTCTCATTTTCAATATCCTTCATGTAAGTTCTATATTTATTCAACTTATAGCTTTCCTGATATTCATCATTTTATAATTTGATATTATATGAATAATTCCAGTGATGAACCTGAAAAAAGGCATATTTTTGCTGCCCGTAGTGAAGATAATGTGGTGCAGTGGGTTATGAAGCTTCGCCAATGTTCTTATGAGTATTTACGGAACCAACTCCATACATTGCAATCTAAAATATTTTCAATCACTGGGAAGGTAATTGAATTATTATCTTAGATTATGTTGTCAAAAACCATAAGTAAAAGTATGTTATTAATATCAAGTAAGAATTTTGTCTATTTTCTATTCCATTATTCAGTTAATATATTTTTAAATTCCATAGGATCCGCTTCTATTGGTGCCTCGGAATGATGGTGCTTGTTTATGGGCTCCAGCAGTTCCCTTCTCAACTGTTCCGGCCTGTACAATGAACACTACTTCTTTTAGTTGCCATTTACACACAAATAGTGCTTTCACATTGGAAAGAAGTAAATCTGATGTTCAGGCACTTAAATATCTAAGGACTGAAAATAGTAACAATACAACATTTTATGTTAGTGATCATACAGAAAAGAATGAACCAAAGTCAGAAGCTCAAGGTTATGCATTAGAAAAGAGCAAAACATCAGCAATGTTTGGAGCCAGTTTAAATCCTATTAACATTTCAATATTTGATAACCGACCAGCTTTTTCTCGAGCTGCTCCGAGTCCTCCTGTGCGAAAGAAATTATCTCCAGGAAACAAACGCATTGAATTAAGCGACGAATTTAGAACATTTACAGATCAAGGAAAAAATTTAGGTCAATCGGGTATTTTGGATGCGGCTCCAGTAGCACCAAAGCGAAAAATATCTCCTAGGCCTATAGATAGTAATGGGGATCTGAGAGACATTGGTAAACATAATGATACATTACAAGATAATTCTACCGAAGATCTTATTCAATTCTAATTTTTTAATATATTTTGTATTCATCCCACCAAATTGTATGTCCACTTTGTAAGAGATTTTGTAAATATATTAATTCTATTTTTGTACTTTCAATTAAATATTTTCATGTAGTATTTCTAATGGCTTACACAGAATGGAATTAAAAAAATTCTATTTTTTTAAATATGTAAATACGACCATATTGATGGTGTTTCTCTAATGCCACTCGGCATTCCTTTTTTCTTAGTATAGAAAGATCACATAGGACATTTATATTTTAATTCATGTTGCATTTAATATTTATAATTAGATCAACCATTTTGTACCGTCCTCATCTATCACTTTTTTCATATTTGAAAAGAGTATCAAAACCCATAGCTTAGTTTAGGAGTAAGCAAACAGGCGGAAAATAACATAGAACGATGATAAGAAAATGTTCTAAAATGTTACAGTCATTTACAAAAATTCGAAATCACTTGTGAAAGTAAATTTGCCCTACTTTTACTTTTCGGTTGGTCAATATTAAAGATATTTAGCATACTTATTAATATTGACTGTTGTGTCTGATACAAATATAATACGTTAACCATGCTTTTTAGATTGTACTAAATATAGGCCGGTCGGCAGTGAACAAACATGGCCGCGTTAAAACATTAAACTACAGTAGATTTTTTTTATTCAAAAACAACTTCAAAATTGATCCAATTTTGTCTCTCAATTATTCAAAAAGGTGTTTTGGTTTTTTGTACGGTGAAACTCGTTTTACAAGATGGCGAACACACAGCCTCCTTCTAAAACTGCTGACTAGACTAATATAACTAGTCATGTTAATAATTAATTCATGTTTTCCTCAAAATGATTCGATGTATTTCATTATATAACAGGAAATATGCGTGCTTTTTTAAATATCATCTTAATTTTTTTATGTTACTGGAAAAAAATCTTATAAATATATTAATACTGTGACGTCATATTTTATAAGACAGGTGCGTTTTATTATTACTCTTTCAAAATTATTTCTTAATGAAAAATATATAGTTCATAAAAAAATGGTTCTTATTCGACTGACGCGCATATTCCCTAATATACTAATACCTTTTACTTTGATTTCAAATGAACCGTGATATTTATATGTAACCATTGATAGTATGTGTATTACCTCTGAACGAAGTTTTATGCTAGGGTTAGGATACTTATACTGCCTATTATAAGTGTATTTTATTATATTTTTGATAATACTCATTTCCACTTGGTCTTTTATTTCTATTAAATTATAAGGTGTCAAAAAGTACAAGGGTAAGTTATTAATTACATCACACTGAAAATGCAAAGATATTTACATAAAATTTTATTATCAATTTGTTTCCTTTACAATATTTACATCAAGTCATTTATTAGTATTCTCCACTTTTCTTTTTCGAGATTTAGTTCTATCTCCCCTTTTTAATTCTATAGATTTTTTAACTTTAGATTGAATTTCATCATTAATGGACATTTTCATTCCTTGTATTGCATCTTCGTATCCTTCCAACAGGTGACTTATTACTTCTGGTTGTATTTCTAACTGCGGTATCTCGTTTTTACCGCCAGACGCTAAGATTTTCTGAAATCATCAATATAAATAAATAAAAGAGTGTCCGTTTGTAATATTTTAATAACCGTTTTTTACTAAGTGCATAATATGGATGTATACACGGTGCATATACCAAAACAATATTTTTTACAATTTTTGGCTGTCTATCTTTCTGTTTGTTCCGGATAATCTCTGAAATGGCTGGACCGATTTTGACGGGACTTTCACTGGCAGATAGCTGATGTAACAAAGATTAACTTAGGCTATTTAACATCTCTATACAACCCATAGGAGCGGAGCAACTAAGTTGCGCGGGTCGGCTACTATATAATAAAAGAATTGCTGTGTTTGTAAATGCATCATGTTAAAATGGCTGAACAGATTTGAATTAAATTTGGAACACAGTATAATTTTTATACCGAAAAAAGCACTGTTTCCGTGGCGTGGGATAGAATGGTACAGTGGTACAAAAAAGACGAAAACTTTGTACACAAGTTTCCAGTGTGCCTGATTTCCAAATGGAATTATTCATACAGGAGATTCATTCACTATTAAGAGGTTAGTTAGAATTAATAGTAATCTTTTAATTAAATTAAATATTACCTTGAACATATGCAATTGATTGTGGAGAAGAATGGTTACAGCAGTACCTTTTCTACCAGCTCTTGCAGTCCGCCCTACTCTGTGCACATATGTCTTTATGTTTCTAGGCGGATCATATGAAATCACATAATTACACTCTGGCATATCTATACCTCTAGCTAATGCATCTGTACTTATTATTCTGAAAAAAAAAATAATCAATAGAAAAAAGAAGGATTAACTCAACATAGTTTAGTATAAATTACATACATGTTAACTTCAGACTGTTTGAATTTCTTTAAAACCATCTCTCTGTTTGATCTATCTAATGCTGCAGATAATTCGGCAACCTGAAAAGCTCCCTTACTCCAAATATTCAAAAGTAATGCTAATCTATGCGCTGATTGTGCAGAGTTCGTAAAACATAGAATTTTGTCCCATTTCAATTCAGTTAGAAAATGAAATAGCATTAGAGGCTTTTCTTCTGGTGTACAAACAATATATTGCTCTTCTAATTCATCTGGTGTCGTATATTTATTTATATTTGACTCATTAGTGACATCACTTATCGGAGCAACAGAGAATAGTTTAGGCTGATGTAACCCCCATTGCTCTAACAATTCAGGGTCAGGAGATAATGTTGCAGAAAATAAAAGTTTATGGATAGATGATTTCTGATTTATTAGTGTATCCCAATTCAGATGTTGAATTTTGTTTGATATTTGACTTTCATTTTTCATATGATTATCCAAGTGATATAACCAGTCATTCTGCATATTATCCATGATTCTGTCTGCTTCATCTATTACTAGAAATTTCAAATGTTTTAATGAAAACCCTTGTGTGTTATGTAAGTGTTCAACCAGTCTGCCAGCAGTACATACAATAATATCTGTTTCACTAATCCATCCTAATGTTTCAGCTGAAATCAAAAATGGCATTAAACTATTTTAAATAGACAAGTTTACAGACTAAAAGTTTTCCTGTAATAATAAAATAACATTTTAGAATTTTATTTAAAATAATATTAAATTACTACAGTTGGGGTAAGTTTTTGAGCAAGGCAATTATACTAATTGATTTCTTTTACTCTTATTAATACACTTTCGAATGTTGTTGAATTTTTTTATTATTATTCTTAGAAATCAGGTATTAAGTTTTTTTTTTCATCATTGTTAATTGCATTATTTATAATTGTCGCCCCTTTAATGGCCCACTGCTGAGCCGGGTCTCCTCCTCAGCGAGGGATTAGGCCATAGTCCACCACGCTGGCCAAGTGCAGGGTATAAGACTTCACACACCTTATGATGTTTTCCTTCACCCTTAAAGCAAGTGATATTTAATTGCTTAAAACACACAACTCAGAAAAGTCAGAGGTGTGTGCCCAGGATCGAACTCTGTCCTCCCAAGCTGACATCAACGTCTAAACCACTGGACTATCATTGCTACTTGTTTATTATTTTTTATTTATATAAAAATAAAATGATAAGAATCCATACTGTATCTCATTATTTGTTGTTGTTCTTTTTGCAATGGCATAGATCCACTCAGTAATGCTACATTCAGTCCGGTATTTGTACAATATGTATTGAACACTTTTGCCACTTGTGCTGCTAATTCTTGCACGGGTAAAACTACTAAAGCTCTTATATGGTGACCAAGTTGATTCATTAACACCTAGAAATTAAGAAATTTGGATTTAGATAAATTGAAAGGAGGTGGGTAACAAGGTTGCTCAAATATTACAAAAAATCGAAAAATCAAACTGTGCAAAGCATAATCTTAAAACATGATGATCAATTTATGGTCACTTAATATAGTTCAATGAATTTATTTTATGTATATGGGCTATGGTTGTAGCTCTTGCAAGAATAAGATGAATGATTGACAAGAGAATGATCAAAATCAACCTTAGGGTTGTCCCTAGAGTCTCAGTAAGCATAATTAACTAGATTGTTAAACACAACATGGACTTACTTGAATTATAGGTATAACAAAAGCCAATGTTTTTCCACTTCCAGTAGGTGCAGAAACACATATATCATGAGGTCTAAAAGGCTTTGGTAGTTTATGTTCTTTAATGATGAAAGGTATAACTTGTTCTTGAACAGGGAATAAATGTGTTACACCCTCACTTGCTAGTGTGTTTTTGATGATGCTGTCCAGCCATACTTGTTCATTAACAGAACATGTTAATGTTTGCAAGTTTTTAGACACACTATATGCATGAGAGATCCAATATGGCAAAACTCTGTCAATCTAAAAAAAAGTGTATTTTATTGCTATCACAAAATATATTTTAACATCAACCAATTTTTTCAAAATATTCCAGTTTAGTATTCAAACAATTCTATCTAGTTTTGCACTGGAAAAGATAATAATGTCTAATTTATCCATATCTCGTATCGTATCGTATTGTGATTTAATCAGTTAAGAAAATGAGCATGATAGCAATTAATTTTCTTTCTGCAACATCCGGGAACCAGCAAAGAATGATGTGAACTGGACATAAAACACAAATTTATGAACTTTTTAAAAATTACCTTTAATTTCTTTTCAAAATCTGTACTGCCCAAAATTTTAAATTCACTTTTCAACTTATTCTCTTTATTTGTGTGTACATGTGTGTTAGACTGGTCTACTTCTTTGTTTTCATTATCTGATATTTTTTGTTTATTTTCATTTAAGCTTTCCTTTTGACTGATTTCTACAGATTCTGCTTCTTTGAGTGTTATTGTGTCTGGAGGTTTATTATTTAAGTTATAAGACTTTTTCCTTTCTTCAATTTTTTGCTTAAGTCTTTGTAAATGTAAAGTTTCCTGATTTATAATTTTTTCTTCATCCTCGCCTGTGTACCTTAAAAAAAAAATTAGTTCTTGAGCCAACTTTACTCACATACTGCAAGTTACGTTTATATGCAAAATAGCTATCAAAAATATAACTAACCGAGATGGTTTTATGTTATATATTAATAAATTATTTAATATAAATGTACTTCTAATATTCATACCTGTTTACAATAAATAGGTCCATTTTTCTAATAACCCTATATAACGAAAATTTATATCAATTTTTTGGACAATTATTTTATATTTATGTATGTACAAAAGAGAATAATACGCTAAAACATTTAGAAAATAACATCACAATATTCCAAAGTTCTAACCTATATTCTAACCTTAAAAATATCAAATATCAATTTATAAACTTTTTTTTTTTAATTTATTTAACGGCTTGGCAACGAAAAATTTATAAACTTCAAAGTTAGTGTTAACAACCCTCAAAAATGTTTATCCCTAAAAATTTAATCAAAAACCCCTTAAATCCCCCAAAAGAAAAATAATATTTTGCAAAAATAATAAATAATTTTGCTGATATTTTTTAATACTCTTTAGTTTTATAAGTTATTTAATACATCAATTATAATTTCGTATTCTTCGGAAGATTCATATTTTTTTAAATCATTCATGTTTACATTAAATAAATTCAGCATTTTAACCGAGCGATTAAAGGTTGTGCAAGATCCATCATCATCAAAATCGGATTAACCAAGTACAATCAACGCACATTCCATTAAGCATAGGCATTATAACCAACACTCTCCACAGAACATAATTAGTAGACCTAGAGGCAGATGTCGGTAAGTCGTTAGGTCAAGATCTAGTTTTTCCATTAAAAAACCCTAAAAATACTCCTAAAAAACTAAGATCTCAAAAAAAAACCAATCACACTTATTTATCCCCTAAATTTGGGGGAAAACCCCTAAGTTGGGAACCCTGTTCATAGCCTAATCAATCAATAATAATTCAATATTTTATAATGTAATATCAATCAAACCATAGATTATAATTAATACTAATCAGTAAATTGTTCTGAAAAAAATTAAATAATTTAATCACACACAATACAAATGCATACAAAACGTGTAATTAGCTTATTTTAATTGATTTATTTTGGACTTTATTTTCATCATAAAAATTTTGTTTAGTTTATTCAGTGAGAGTAAGTCAAACAAAATGCATAAGAATAAAAAAAATCCATCTTGCATAGGAATTAAATAGGCCGCAATCAACTTTTTATTTTGTACCGATATCTTGGTCTTCATAAATAATTAATATAAAACTTTTTTATTTAGATATTCGTGGCACATTTACCTAGTGTATTAACGACATAAATAAATTTTTGTGGAAATATTTTTGAAATTATAATAAATTCAAAATATACATTTTCACATTAATGTGGACAGTAGGTAGGTAAACGGATTTTAGACCTTGACTGTTGGTTGATTTTGTTTTTGTCTATGGTTGGATATACTTTATTTTTAGTCTATTCAGTAAATTGTCTATATTGTAGATTATAATCATTATGATTTTTAAAAAAATAAATCAGTCAGATTTGGGAGCATTATTTTTCATTTAATTCGCTGGCAATAGGTTGTTTTTGGATATATTCAAATGTCTACATTTGTCATACTAATTCTGACAAAATAGTATAGTGTTTTACATGTTTTTACTTTTCGCAGATATAGATAGTTTTACTATTTTAAATATTCAACTCTAATCAAAATGGCTAGTGTGTCCTATCAAATTGCAAATCTTCTTGAGAAGGTAACCGGCACTTTAGAATTTTTATTTTATCCATTTATGATGATGACAAAATTTACTAATTTCTTATTTATTTGGTTTGTGATTGAATTGGGCTTATACTCCAGATGACATCCAACGACAAAGACTTTAGGTTTATGGCTACAAACGATCTGATGACTGAATTACAAAAGGATAGTATCAAACTAGATGATGATTCGGAACGGAAAGTTGTTAAAATGCTACTTCGTTTGCTGGAAGATAAGAATGGAGAAGTTCAAAACCTAGCAGTGAAATGGTAAGTGACATTGACTTAGTCCATTTCTAAGTTTTTCTTCAACTTCAGTAATGTCTTTTAGAAGTGACACATGTATACTTAAATAGAGCAAAACCAGGATTCCTGTTATAAAATAATTTCACCCCTTTATTGCGGCAGTGATTGGTTAGTGCTTTAGATTCACATTGAAGAAAAGTGCTTAGAAAATGTCACAATAGGATGATTCAAGTGTTATAATCTCAAGTACATGTTTAACATAAATCATTTGTTTCAGCCTTGGTCCATTGGTAAATAAAGTTAAGGAGTACCAAGTGGAAGGAATTGTTGAAACATTGTGTGCAAATATGCTCTCAGATACTGAACAATTGAGAGATATTAGTAGCATTGGTTTGAAAACAGTTATATCAGAACTGCCATTAGGTTCAAATACCCTTGCTGCAAATGTATGTAAAAAAATAACAGGAAGATTAGGCAGTGCTATTGAAAAGGCAAGTAAAAAATTCTTATCAGCATAAACATATAATATAATGAATGATTTAACCCTAGTATGATAACCTTTTTTATAAATACACAATGAATAATATATATATATGTAATATGTATGTATATTATACTTGTAGGGGTATAGTTGGGGTAGGATAATAGAGAAGGCCGTGTCGAGCTATGATTAGAGTAGGATAATGATAAAGAAAATTAATCATCACTTCCGTCGCGTCATTTTAATATTCAACGATTTTTGACATCCTCAAACAAGTAACTGATTATCGATGAATCGCGATGCCAGCGCCATATTTCCTATTTCTTGATTTATTTCGGATAATAATAAAGAAAATTAATCATCACTAAAAGATACAAACAAATAGGAATCATAAGCCAAACTATTTATTATATCAACTTAATTATTTAAATACCCAATAATTAAAAGTTTAACATTGATTAACATGCAAAAATTTAAAATATTTATAAACATAACATATCTTCCTCTTATATGATCAGGTTGTGTCATGCACTTTTTAAAACCTTTAGAAATAAATTATCTTATTGAACAGTATCCGGTATTCCAATTATGTTTGGCCACATTTCTGGAGGAGGAATCTCCATTGGTGGATCAGGCAAAGAATTTGAATCTGATTCAGGGGATAACGGTCTTGGTATCTCCTCCACCTGATTTCTTTGATCTGCTTCATTCATTTTGCGAGATAACATTTGATCATCATGTCTTCTTAGTAAATTTCCATCTTCTGTTCTCACCATATATGAGCAAGGACCCTCTACCATCTCCACAATTGCCCTCTTCCATTTTTCACCCGGTCCATACATGCAAATCAAGACAGGTTGATCAACAGTAAATAACCTTCTAGGCGTTCCTTGTGCTTTCTCATCCAATTGATTATCACTGTGATTTAGTAATGCATCTGGATGCAACATTGATACTGATGTTTTGTACTTGCCGCCATTTAGTACTTCTGCAGGACTTTTATTTGTAGTGGAACAAGGAACAGTGCGCATATAATACAAGACCTTAGCAAGTTTTTCACTCCATGGCATATTTAAATATGACCAATTTCCTAACTTAATCTTGAAAGTTTGTATGGCTCTCTCAATTTCTTCTGCTGTACTGTTGCTTGATGTAACTATCTCTGCTTCCAGCCACTTACTACAGCTATCTATTAATAGTAAGAATGTTTTGCCCTGAAATGGACCAGCAAAAACCACATGCACTCTACTCCAAGGTTTTTCAGATACTATCCATGTCTGTGGGTCTCTTGGTGGGTTATTTCTAACAGCTTGGCATTGTTGACACTCGGAAACAATCCTCTCAATATCTTTATCCATTCCAGCCCACCACACATACCCTCTAGCATAAGCCTTGGTCTGCACAATACCCGCGTGTGGCGCGTGTAGTAATGTTAACACCTCTTTTTGAAGAGAAGTTGGAATTACGACTCTATTACACCACAATAAACAATCTTTATTATGTGAAAGAGCCTCTTTACAGACCCAAAATGGTCGTAATGATGGGTCTGAGACGGATTGTGACCAACCATGAAGCATATGAAACATAACTTTACATAATAGAGGATCCTTTTTTGTCTCGTCTGCAACTCTACTTGCATTTAAATTCCATCCAACTGGTGTTTCCTCCAATAGGAGGATCTCTTTGAGAGGCTTTTCATGGATTGTTGCCACAGGAGCAGTCCATCTACTGAGAGCATCTGCATTGCCAATTGCTTTACCCGCTCTATATTTAATAGAATATTGATAGCACCCTAATTTTAATGACCAATGCAACATTCTGGGAGATATCTGTTCCGGAATAGGTTTATGAGGATTGAATAAACCAATTAACGGTTTATGGTCAGTTATGATACAAAAACGACGACCCGCTAAATATTCGTGAAATTTTGACAGACCAAAAATTATAGCCAAAGCCTCTTTATCAATTTGTCCATAACGTCTCTCGTGTTTCTGTAATTTTCTTGATGCCATCATTACTGGTCTCTCCGAACCGTCATCCATAACATGTGCAATAATTGCTCCCAGGCCATAATCTGATGAGACATATGAGAAGTAAATCTCTATCCAACTTGTACCCGACTAAAGTTAAATCAGATGAAAGCAGACTTAGCTGTCTCAAAAGCTTTCTGTTCCGGTTCACCCCATGTCCACGGCCTCTTTGAATCTAACAAGCGGTATAGGGGCTCTAATAACGTAGCTTTATCAGGCAGATATTTCTCATAAAAATTATATAAGCCTAAAAAGTCTCTTAAAGTTTCTTTATTTTTGGGTGCTGGCTTTTCACGAATTTCTTTTACCTTATTTGGTGCCGGATGTAACCCTGCTGAATCAATCATATTCCCCAAGAATGTAATGCTCTCTGCACCAAAAATTCACTTTCCAACATTTAGACGGAAACCCATTTCATACAATTTATGAAAAACTGCATATAAACGTTTTTCATGCTCATCCTTGTTTTTCCCCATTATAGCAATATCATCCAGCAAACATGCAACTCCATCCATATTTGCAAAAGCTGCTGATATTACTCACTGAAATATAGCCGGAGCAGCACTAACACCAAATGCTAATCGATTCATTTTCATTAATCCTATAGGTGTGTTTAGGGTTAAAAGCGAAGCCGTTTTCTCATCCACCTTAAGCTGCGTGTAAGCTTGTTTTAAATCCAGCTTGCTAAAGATGCAACCACCACTAAGCTTAACAAATGCCTCTACTGATTTAGGAAGTGGAAAGGAGTCTACATCTATTGCTGCATTCACAGTAGATCGGTAGTCTCCACAAATACACAACGATCCATCATCCTTCCTAACTATACGCAGAGGAGTGACCCAATTTGAATATTTTACTGGCGTAAGAATGCATTGGTCTACCATTTTCTGTAACTCTTCATTTACTTGTTGCTTTAAAGGAAATGGTACAATTCGAGTCTTCAAAAATCTTGGAGTAGCATCTGCGCGCACATGCAAAGAAACTTGCGGTCCCTTATATTCCCCAAGGCCCTCAGCAAATAAATCAGGAAAATCTTTCATTAATTTTAATATTTCATCCTCAGACCAGTAGAGTCCAGCAATTTCAATGTTCAATTTTTGAAACCAATTTCGACCTAGAAGACTAGGTCCACACCCGGCCACAACTATAAGATCACATCGGTCTTCTTTAGCGCCTAACTGGACATGTACATTTATCTGCCCCAATATGTGTAAAGTTCACGAGTCCATGTTACAAGTTTGATATTAGTAGGGTTCAGCGACGGAGGAACAACCCATAACTTCTTGTATTCAGATATGATGCTTCTAGATGCTCCAGAATGAATTTCTATACAGAGTTTAGCACCTTCAATCATAACATCGTTATCGCTTGATGATAAATTTCAGAGCAGACATATACACCCATCATATTTTCCTCATTTAATGTTACCTCTTTACCAGTGCCTTCGACTTCTGAGATGTCATGAACTTTGTCAGCCTTCTTCATACATGCAGCTGCAATATGTCCAAATCGTTTACAATAATAGCACCTTGCTTTAGTAAACTGACATTTCTCTCCTGGCCTATGTAGTCTTGCACAATGCCGACAATCATTTGATTTAATTCTACTAATATCCATAGGTTCATTAACATGAAACGGAGTTTGCTTCATTTCCTTAGTATCAGGATACAGATCAGAAAAAGTAGCCTGATAATTAAGACACAACTGTAGTGCTACCTCATATGTCAGATCTTTATTTTTTAATAACTCTCGTCTTAAGCGAGCATTACGCACTCCCAATACTAAGCGATCCCTAAATTGACGCTTTAAATCCACAAAATTACACTTAGCTCTTAGTAAACTAATCGCCGCAACGAAATCTTGCACGCTTCTTCTTCTTTTCTTTATGGCTCTTGATACTGCTTATAGTTAGCAGTAATTCTGCCAATGACAATGTAGAGTATTTTCAAGTTTGTTGAGATTGATCCGCTTTCACTCGATAACTGTTGACGTCTATGAAATTTTCCCGCTTGAAGTATTTCATTAAGCTCTGGCTCATAAAACTGGTCCAAAACACTTATAATTTCCGTAAAGTCAACCTACTAAAATACCCTCATTAGGTTTAACACTGATTAACATGCAAAAATATAAAATATTTATAAACATAATCACTTTCATCACGATATCAATATCCGTGATGCGACACATTATTTGTTACACTTCAACTCCAGGTGATGTTTACTCAAAGAGACTTGTCGAGAGACTAAAGTGTACTGCGTCAGTCGGGGAATAAAAAGGGACTAGACAATGGTAGCAATCCCCCTCCACTAGTGGGGAGAAGTAAATCAACAAAACGGAAATATGGCGCTGGCGTCGCGATTAATCGATAATCGTTTACTCGTTTGAGGCTGTCAAAAATCGTTGAATATGAAAATGACGCGACGGAAGTGATGATTAATTTTCTTTATCATTATCCTACCCTAATTATAGCCCGACATGGCCTTCTCTATTATCCTACCCTAACTATACCCCGACATACTTATTATTTTATATAATACTATATTTAGTATATGTATTGTATAACTTGTTATATATTTACAGTAGTATTATATGTATTATTTTTCTAAGCAAGTGCACCACCTACCATATTTCTATGGATTGATATCCTAGCATCTTGGTTTCCTGGAAGAGATCGCTCTTAGCGATAAGGCCGCCTGTTGTGCGTCATTTCTTGTATGTTTGTATTCCTTGTAAGTTCGTATTTCATGGTATACAATAAAGTGTATTTGTTGTTGTTGTTGAATAATGAAAAACAAAGATGAAGTTTTTTCTGATTAATTCATGTGTTTTTAGAATTGGATTTAAAAAATTAAATAATTTAAAAGTAGTTGACTCGCTCCAACTTCCCCTGGGTGAAGTTTACCATGGTATTTAGTTTAAATTTACAACATATATAGCTATATATGTGTAATATGATGAACTCCCAAAGACATAAACAGTCACAAAGCTTTACAACTTTCATCCCCTAATTCAATCCCTTCTACCCTCTGTTTAACACTGTTATATTCAATTACAGCAAGAAGATGTTTCTGTCCAATTAGAGGCTTTGGATATTTTGGCTGACCTGCTCAGTAGATTTGGAGGATTGTTGATTTCTTTTCACCCAATGTTGCTCAATTCCTTACTTCCCCAACTTGCTTCTCCACGTCAGGTAAGTAAAGACTTTAATGTTCGATTTCATTAAAGATATAGTAATAGTATAGTAAGATATAGTACATAAAAAAATGACATTTCAACAGTGGTGGTAAAGAAGTGTTTTTAAAAATACAATTCTTGATGCATTGTTCTTGCGTCAGTAGCTCAGTGGTGCGGGCGTTGGATTCACGATCGATAAGTTGTGGGTTCGAATCCCGCACATTGGACTACTGGTGTGGCTCACTCCTGCACAAGCATTTACCTTACTAGGAGGGGTAAAGGGAATACTAGTAGTATGTGATCCATACTGCTAGTATCTTTTTGAAATAAAAAAAAAATTGTTCTAATAATGCAAAGTTATTATTGAACCAAGTTTCATAATGGTATTCTAATTTCTTAAACGTTTATTTAGTTGGCACCAAATCTCAGGAATAACTGGTTTTTCTTTAGATTATAATATAAAAGGACTAAATTATGTAAAACAATATTTAAAAATTCAGTTCAAAAAAAATCTCAATCTCTTATGTGCTTATTAAGTCTCATTTTTGGTAACATGTAAATTAACTTTTTATAATAATAGGACTGTTTTTTTTTAGGCTGTGCGTAAACGCACGATTGTAGCTTTATCACATTTAGTAATGTCTTGTAATGCAGCTCTCTATAACAAACTTATTGATCATCTGCTTGAAGGATTGAGTACATCAACATCATCTAGTGTCAGCCGTACTCATATACAGTGCATTGCTTCTGTTTGGTAAGTGAATAAATGTATAAGTATAAATTAATTTTAATTTGAAAATATTCTAAATAATAGAATAAACTATTTACTAATCAGCTATGGAACGATGTTGAATTCAAAATATTGACCAAACAATTTTTGATGTATTAAAAGTACTCTTGTATAAATGTGTAATTGAAATAAAACATTTTGAGTTAGAGTTATAAATGTGGTTTTTAGGCTTGACCTAGTCCCAGTTTAAAGTTAAGCCATATCTGTATCTATGGTAAAATATGTCATAAAGTTACTTAATCAATTATGTTATATTTCTTAGCTGTATTTTTTTCATTTGTAATGGCTAATGATAATTTATTTTCAGTCGTCAGGCAGGTCATAGATTTGGTGAACAGTTATGGAGAGTAGCTCCACAGGTACTCAAGCATTCCAGTGATACTGATGAAGAATTGCGAGAGCATTGCTTACAGGCTTTGGAAGCATTTGTACTTAAGTGTCCTAAGGAAGTTCAGCCCCACATACCAACAGTAAGTTCTTTAAGTTTTCTGGATTATTAGAAACTATTGTATAATTACCTGTGTATAATTTAATGTGTTTCATGCAGATAATAGAGCTATGCTTAAAAATGATCACATATGATCCCAATTATAACTATGAAGATGACGAAGAAGGAGGAGGAGGCGAAGACGAGGAGATGGAGGACGAGTCTTATGAGCCTGATGCAGAGCCAGATTCTGATTCTGAAGAATACTCTGATGATGATGACATGTCTTGGAAGGTAGTATATTAATATTTTGTGCAAAAGTTACACACCACTCCAAAACGCCACAAATACGATATTTTTATTATTATTTTTTATATGTTTTTAAAAACTATTCAGGTAAGACGTGCTGCCGCCAAATGTCTCGAATCCGTGATATCGACCCGTCATGAGTTGCTGGCTGAGATGTACCAAACTGTTTCTCCTGCTTTGATTGCGAGGTTTAAAGGTATTATATAATTCCATCTTGTTTTGTGTGTTTGATAACAAATTCCTCAGAAACAGCTTGACCAATTTTTATGAAATATTTTGTGTGTAATTGATAGGTCTGAGAATAGGTCTAGTCTATTTTTTATACCCCTAGGTGATAAGAGATTAATTTATATGGTAAAACAATGTTTCCTGGGTCAGCTAGTATTTTATAAAGTTCTTTGTCTGTTGTACACTGGGATAATTTAATAATCCCTATAATTCCAAGATTGTTTCACTTAAGTGTTTCTTACGATTCGTTCTTGTAATAACTAATCTTTGTTACTATTGATAATAGAGCGTGAAGAGAATGTGAAATGCGATATCCTAAGCGCGTACACATCTCTGCTGCGAGCCACGCGCCCGCCTCCTGCGCTCCACGCCGTTTCGCCAGCTGAGAACGAACCTCAGGCGCTGCTGATACAGAGAGTTTGTTCTATTTTCATTTATAAACTTATATTATATTAATATATTGAGATCATAAATCAAAAATTATTCAGTTAGGTAGTTATTATTGTAAAGAAACCTTAGCAGATTATGGTAAAACAAATGAATAATTAAATATATAATTTCTAAAATAAATTAATTGGTCTATTCCTTAAAAAGTTTTCCTTCATTTTAATATTTAGAATATTGTCAAAGTGCTAGCTTTACAAGTGTATGTAATCCGACAGGTTCCAGGTGTGGTCCGTGGTGCACTACGCGTCATTCGTGGTCGCAGTGTACGTGCCCGTGCGTGTGCGCTGGCGTTGTTGCGCGAGCTGCTGACGGCCGCGCCGGGCTGTCTCGCTGATCATGCTGCGAAAGTTATTCGTGCTCTAACTCCACCGCTAACGTATGCAATTTATTCTATATTATGTTATTACAACTTTATGCCATTATAATATTATTCCATTTGTTTGTATGCCGCAGGGACAAAAGCACAGCATCTTCAATGAAGATCGAAACACTAGTGTTCGTGGTGTGGCTTGTACGCGGTCACACTAGCCAGGCAATGCGCGACCATGTAGCGGCGCTGTTGCCGGCCGTGCTGGCTTGCGTTCATGACCCCTTCTATAAGGTGACCGCGGAAGCATTGCGCGTGCTTCAAACCCTCGTCAAGGTCATGCGTCCTTTAGGTTAGTTTATAAATTTACGAAAAAGGAATCACAAATATTCGTCCCCAGATTAAGTCATACCTTGTACAATGTACAGTACTCTCCAAAGGCTATGGCTGCACTTAATTTCGTTCAATCGTTTGATTGCTTTGCTATACACTTTGACACTTGACGAGTTGCAGAGTTACGTGACCAGAGGAGTGTAGACGCAGAGACGCGCACCGCTGCCGCATCAGAACCCACTGCTGAGCCGGGTCTCTTCCTCAGAATGAGGAAGGGGTTAGGTCATAGTCCACCACACTGCGTGCAGAGCGTGTTGGCAGACTTTACACACCTTTGAGAACTTTTAGGGAACTCTCAGAAGTGCAGTTCCTCTCGATGTTTTCCGTCACCGTTAAAGCAAATGATATTTAATTGCACCGCCGCCACATAATACACATAGTACACTCCGCAGCGTAACGATTACGGTGACTTAAATAGTAAATACCTCGTAAAGTTTGTAAAATATAAATAACTATATCTTCAACAGAGAGCATCTCTAGTGACGATCCAGAAGAGCTCCCTGAGGAGCTCCAGCGCTTTGTGCCAGCTATGTACGAGTGTGCACTAGTTCGCCTGCGCGCTGCCGACATGGACCAAGAAGTTAAGGAACGTGCGATTGCAGCTGCCGGTCAACTTATATGCCACTTTGGAGATTACTTACAAGTATTAAATCATTATTTTTATCTATAGTTAGTTCTGTAGAGAAAGGCAAACACCCTCCATTGAAAGGTGCATATAAAATGTGTTCTGATTTTTGTAATTCAATGAACTTTTCTTACTGCCAAATAAATAAATATTCATATTATTATAAAATATTATTCTATCATTGTTTTTTTAATGCACCATAAACATTTTTTATATGCTAAAATAATAAAAGTAAAATAAACTTAATGCTTTCCTTGTATTACAGAATGAGCTTCCAGTGTGTCTACCAATATTTTTAGAGAGATTACGCAATGAAATTACACGTTTGACAACTGTAAAGGCTCTTACTAAAATTGCTTCCTCACCATTGCGTATCGATTTGCGACCCATACTGGTATGTTGGATTCACTTTAAAATCTGATTCATTTGCGTAAGAACATTTCTAACAATATTTACTAATTTTATTTTTCCAGTCAGATGCTGTACCAATACTTGGATCATTCTTGAGAAAGAATCAAAGAGCTTTAAAACTTTCAACACTGGTGTTATTAGATACGCTTGTTCAGAATTATAGCAATGCAATTAGTATAGAGCTTTTAAGTAAGGTAATTATAATTTTAAACTCATAACTATATAAAAAAAATTAAGTTCATGAAATTTATAAGAACCTAAATTGTTTCAAAAATACTAATCTTTTTATTTTTTATTACTCTGAATAATGATAAGTGTCTTAATATCTTATGGTGTAAAGCAGAGGTCCTCAAATTTATTTGACCCATATGTGGCCTACATAGCTATATTTTACTTGATGTCGCTTACAGATATTAGACACCTTTCCTCGTGTTATCAATTTAGTAAACCAAAAAAAGACAACCATAAAATACAGGCTTGGAGGTTGATATAGACCTCTTTGGGGATAGCTAGTCTAAAGGTTGAAATATCTATTTAATAGGTATTGATAGAAGTGCCGGCTCTAGTGTGCGAGGCAGACCTGCATTGTGCGCAGACGGCCCTGGCACTGGTGCGTTGCGCTTGCGAGCGTTGCCCCGCCGCACTCACTCCTGATGCGAGACAAGCACTCACTCCAAATGTGCTGGCACTTGCACGCTCTCCTTTGCTGCAAGGTGATTTTGTCTAAATATTTTATAAAAATAGTAATTTTGTCAAAAGAAGAACTCTGAGAACTGATACTATTGGTATTGCATCCATATTTTTGACTTATTTAATCTCAATTTTCAAAAAAAGAGTTGTGTTAATCTACTTTTCCTTTACAAGTATGTTAGCATATTGCTTAGATTATTTATATAAATAATCTAAGGCATATTGTTTAAATAATTAAACAGGTGGAGCACTAAAAGCAATGGTGGGAGTTCTTTCCGCACTGGTAACTGCTGATGTAGCAGGCTGTTCTCGTCGCGAGCTGCTAGCTTTGTTAGTCGCGCCTGTACACGCCAATGCGGACCATGCTGCCACGCCACATCATATTAAACAAGTTTGTGTTTTTTTCTATTATATAAACCACCAAAAACAAAATAAAGAAATAAAATCTTTATTTATTTACAATACATCTAGTAGCTGTATTATATTAGTACGCCTTAATTAACCTGTTTTAGAAAAAGTTTTAAAGCATAGAAATATACACTTGGGTTACAATCAGTCCAGTTATAAAAATGTTTATATTTTGAAATCATTTGTCACTAGTCTCTTTTGTATTTTTCTACTCTCGACTATATAGACTGCAAAGAGTGTTTTTTGTTATTTATTGAACTAAATACATTCTGTTAGTGACATTTTTTGGATAAAATCTTGAATGATACCATTCGGTATGGATCCATTTTAAAATGTATGAAAATAGCATTTGATATTTGGTTCCCTTACTTGCTCATATGTAACTAAATGTAATACTTTTTTAATATAAAGATTAAGGAACTATGTGGTCTTGTATAGGCATACCATTCGCTCGCAAAGTGCGTCGCGGCAGTGGTGGTTTCAGGCGGATCGGACGCGCTGGATATCACGCGCGGGTTCCTGCGCGACGCCGCCCATCCGCACTCCGACACGCAGCACATGTTCGCTTTGCTTGCACTCGCCGAGATTGGGAGACATTTGTATGTATGCTAGTTTTGTTATTTAATTATATTGTCATTATTTGTCCATTCCATTTATTAAAAACTTGCATATGAAAACCCAATAAACTCATTTCATGATGCTAATTGTAACTCTTAACAATGTCGGTCTTAAATGGGTTCATTACATAATTTCTGTGTAAGATAACCCAAACTAATTTGCAAAACAAACTTCACACACACAACCGGCTTTGCTCGGGGGCAATTTATCACTAGATTTGAGGTTTACCAAAAAAGACTTGCAAAATAAAAATATTCATAAGCTTACGAAAAAAAACATATTTTATTATCCCACAGGATCTTAAAAATTTTTCGAGATCAAATATAACCCATATATGAATACAAGCTATAAAATATCTATGTGAAAAATTACAATGAAATATGTTCAGTAGTTTTTACATGATTGGGTAACAGACATCCTTCAGCCAAATATCTAAACATACAAACATTTAGATTCATAATATTATAGTAAGATTAAAATGAAATTATTGCCCGATCTGTTTTTTTATTACCAGTAGTAGTGTATGCCAATGTTTTTTTTGTTATGCAGAGATCTCAGCTCAATTCCAAATTTAAAAGAGGTGCTTCTTAGTTCATTCACACCATCTTCTGAAGAAGTGAAGTCAGCAGCAAGTTATGCACTGGGCTCAGTGGCAGTAGGGAATTTGCCTGAATTCTTGCCTTTTATACTCAATGAAATCGAAGCCCAACCTAAAAGACAGTATTTGCTGTTACATTCTTTGAGAGAGGTTTGTTGAATTTGGAACTTCTAATTTGTAATATGATGGTTTAATTGACATGTTGTTTGTTCAACTTTAAAAATATCTTTTTCAGATCATTGCATGTGAATCCTGTACTCCTGAAGGGGTAGAAGCACTGAGGCCCTTCATTCCCGAGATTTGGGTACAGTTGTCTAAGCACTGTCAATGCACGGAGGAGGGATCTCGGAATGTCGTAAGTGGAGCTATGGTTGTAAAAAGCATAATATGTAAATAATAGTACACATGAATTTATTTTTTATTTCTTCTTTGTAGGTAGCAGAATGTTTAGGAAAATTATGTTTATTAGAGCCAAAAGACTTACTGCCGCATTTGAAGGAATTCTTGAAATCGCCTGAACCACTCACTAGGACTACAGCAGTTACTGCTGTTAAATTTACTATTTCAGATCAGGTTTGTGAACAATGAATTGTATAAATATCATATTGTTAGGATATAATCATCATATATCTACTACCAACTTCATTTTTTGGTCAACGACAAATATCAAATACGGCTCAAAGCAGATCGAATTCCTGATCACTCATTGCCAGTAAAGCGTAGGGACTTAAAAGAAGCCTTTTCTATATATAACGGCAGACTCGATAACATCATTTTTAAAAAAAAATATTTTGCTCTAAGTGTATATTTATGTACAGCCACAAGCCATTGATGGTATGCTGCGCGCGTGCATGGCAGAGCTGCTGGTGCCTTTGCGCGACACCGAGCTGGGCGTGCGTCGTGTGGCGCTGGTTGCGTTCAACTCTGCGGCGCATAACAAGCCTTCCCTCGTGCGTGACTTGTTGCCTACTGTACTGCCTACTATCTATGCAGAGACTAAAGTTAAGGTATGTTTAAAAATAGTTTATCCTGAGATATAATCGTATCTTTGTACCATTTTGGATGAATATGTTTCTTGGATAAATTATTTATTCATAATACTATATGCATGAATAAATTTCCTTTAAGTTATCCACAGGCATCCAGAAAGTTAGTAGACAACTTCGATTTTTTCCCCGATTGATACAAAATGGCAGTAATGGTTATAGAATTGGATTCTCAGTTACAATTTTGTGTTTAGACAACTAATTGAATTACTAATATTAATCAATACCAGGAACTAATCAATTGTAACACAAATTGAAAGGATTTTTTAAAATTTTATATGTATTTGATATAGTCTTGTTCAATACTTTAATTTTGACCAACAGAAAGAGTTAATCAGAGAAGTGGAAATGGGTCCATTCAAGCACTCGGTGGACGACGGGCTCGACTTACGCAAAGCAGCTTTTGAGTGCATGTACACGCTGCTCGGCACCTGCCTCGACCGCCTGGACGTGTTTGAATTCCTGCGTCACGTGGAGGACGGCCTGCGCGACCATTATGATATCAAAATGCTCACCTACCTAATGTGTGCTCGGTTAGCACATCTGTGTCCTGCTGTTGTTTTGCAAAGTAAGTAAAGGCTACGAATATAAATAGGATAAATCTTGCAATAAAGTCTTCACTGTAAAAAGTAAAAAGCTAATATTTATGGAAGCACCTATTCAGCAGTGTTGATCGTAATGACAGCGTCGTTCAATCCTGCTACATTAGGTTAAACTCTTCCTTTTCCCTTCAATCAGAAATATCATAAATTTTTTGTGGCATTTTCTCTCGTTGCTACTCCTTCATCTTATTTGTTGCTTTTTTTTCGAAAAATATATATAAGTATTGATCCCTTATTTTATTAATCATGTAAGGCATGAAAACTTTTAAAACCTTTTAAAAGGAAATTGCCCGTTTCTAGACCCACTATTTAGAGTGCACGTTTACTTTGACAGGATTAGAAAGTTTAGTGGAACCCCTGCGTGCAACATGTACTATGAAGGTGAAAGCCAACTCTGTAAAACAAGAGTATGAGAAGCAAGATGAACTCAAACGATCTGCGCTTCGTGCCGCCGCTGCTTTGTTACAGATACCCGACGCAGGTACTAAATATATATTGTTATAAGTAGGATTAAAAATATGGTATATAAGTAATAAATATTTGTTTTTGTGAAATAGACCAAATGTTATGTGGAATATTCTTTTAATGTTCTAATAATGTTTTTAGTTGTTTGGATATCAGTAATAAATACACCTAAAGAATTAAGTGAACAACATATGAGGATTAATGTATGCTTTAATATTCACAGATAAGAACCCTCATCTAATGGACTTCGTGACCCAAATCAAATCGTTCCCAGACTTGCAGCCCATCTTCGAATCCATCCTCAAGGATTCGACGGGCGCCGGCGTCGATTCTAACCTTATGGACCAGAGCTAGCTGTTGTTGCTGTGGCTCTCACTCGTAACATACGTTTAGTTCGCAAAACACAGAGGTTTTTCGTTTCTTTTAAGTTAAATTTTATACTTAACCACACATTGTAAAAATTATAGTCGATGTGGAATGAGACATTGCGATTTTATTCAACTGTTATAATTATAAAGATACAGAATATTACAAACATTACAAGGATCTTATATGACAAGCTGGGTAGAAACAGCAGAAAAAAGGCATTCAAAGAAATCGAGGAGGATCGTCTAACAGATATTTTTCTTCGATAGCTCTATCTGATATGTATTGTGATATTATAAGATATGTGGAATATTCATAGGAAGTTGGAAAAATACAATAAAAAAGCGAAACACTAATTCTTCAATTATTTCCCTTTCCTCTTTGCGCCCGGAGTGGCGCTCGCAGCTCTCGCGGGGGATTCACTCTGCAAAATAAATCATACATTTCGTAAAAAGATAATTTTAAAATATATTATAATTTAATTTTCAAGTATATTACAATATAAATATTAATATAGTTGTCCTTAAAAAATAAACTTATTACCGTTTTAACCGTCGTTCGCGATAAAGTACTGGCGCTAGCGTTGCGCAGGATTGGCTTAGTAGCTGGTGCAAGCCCTGTCGTGCTGCCAGCTGTGCTACCGGTAGCACTTCCAGGACGGTCAGGACTTTGATCCTTACTGAAAATATTATTATGCTATTATTATCTCAATTTAACTAAACTAAATATAAATTATGATTGTAGATTACCTGCTCGTGCGACTCAGTTGTCCCTTTCTACCAAACATGTCAGATAATCGTCCTCGTAAGTCTCGCTTACTACCCGCTGCACTCATGTCAGAATCTGAACCCTAATAGATTAAAAACAACGTTAATATAAAGACCATATTAAATTTTGTAACTACTGCAATTGTATTAAATATCGACATCTTCTTAAGTCCATATTCATATGTAGTAAAGCATATTAATTAAAAGTGACTACCGTACTCGGTGCACAATTAATCATAACAAAAACTTCCTCTGATCTACGTATACGTTAGTACATATTACGTACAATAATCGTTAACTTTCTGTTATATAGATTAAAAATATACCTTCTTATCAAATGTAGTAAGTGTTAATGAATATATGAATATGCAATTTGTAAAAAGTCCTAAAAGTGATGTGATTATGAAAACGAATAATTTTGTAGGGATAACATACCTGGGAGACAGTGCCGATGGGTCTGAAATCGGCTACATCAGAGCCAACGTGGTCATCGATAGATCGAGATTTAGTAAACTCTTTCAATTTACCAAATAAACCCTTCTTTTTCTTCTTTTTCTCAGATGGTAACACGTCGCTTTGAGCTGATCCACCCGATAGTCGACTGTAATATATGTTATATAGACTTTGTTACTGTTACTATACTATACTGGTCTACGATTGCAATTATAATATGAAAACTTATACATTTTTTAAATGAACACTTTCATTTTTTACTTGCCTATCGAGACTAGTGTCGCGTTGCATTGTAAAGGATCGTACATCTGCATCGCCATCTAAAGACGACATACTGCTTCCGTCCACGGTCTTCCATATAGCACTCTAAACAAGTCATAGATTATTTTACCATAGTTATTTATTTTATTATTGATTTAAGGGCGTGCAAGGTGAAGTTGTTTACCTGTTCTTTAGTAGTTTGTTCTAATGATACGGAACGTTTCTTTAGCGAGGGTGCTCGCGCTGGAGTACGAGAAGCTGGTGTAATGGATAACGTGTCACGAGGTTCCGTCGACATCGCCCTTTAAAATATAAAGATTTTTACTAAGTAGCATTATTTATAATAGACAATCTGCCATTATCAGTATAGCATTTTCAGTACCGTCTCGCAGTGTTGGCTTGCTGCCGCCGCTGGCGTTCCGCAATACGAGAGGCTCGCAGCTCGTCGGTAAGTCGTCGCAGCCGTGCCGCAGTATTGGCCGCATCGCTTGCGGCGCGCGCTTCCATGTTCTCCGGCGTCGCTGAACGGGACCGGGATTTAGAGGACTGAAAAAGGATTATTTAAAATTGTCAGTAATAATTTAATATGTCACACGAGAAACACCATAAGCCGAAAAGTTGACGATTATCTCAACTGGTAACAAACTTTATCTACCTGGTTATAGGTATTGTCGTACATTTAAATAAATATATTTAAAACGAATATTTACCCTGTTTCTCCTTGGTGGAGTAGGTGTCATTAAACTCTTTTCAGGTTTGACTGTTGGCTCACGGAACAAATCTGGACTCTGTTTCATGAGATCATCAATGGTTTCTAGCAGTTGGGCTATCACCCTGTCATCTTCCTATAAAATAAATATTCTTATGGTATTTTAATATGATATGAGAGTGTGATCTTAAAAAACGGGTCTGTCCACAAGATCTGATTACCTGTTGAGCGCGTTTAAGCGACGCGACAAGTAGTTTGTTCTGATCACGGTCCCGGTCGTGCCGTTCTTTATCACGGCGCAGCTTCTCATTTGCAGTACGTAGTTTAGCATGTGCGTCACGTAACTCTAAGAGATCACATTGGAGTTCTGACACCTGAAAGATATTTTTTTAGTAAAAAATGTGAAATATAAGATAACTTGTAGCATACTCAAGCTTTGGTTCCTACCTTTTTCTTTGCTTCTTCTGTTTCTTCCTCCGTGGTTCTCTTCAATTGTTCTACTCTTCTCTTCATGTCTAATCTCTCTTTTTCTCGTTCTCTTTCCACCTTGAATTGAATTAAAAATGTCTTACGATTTTTTAGGGTATTTGAATAATTACTAGTAAATAAAAAGCACACAAAAAGTATATACTCCTTTTAAAGTATCTTCCGAGCTGAAATTAACTATGTACAAGGAGACTTTAGCAAGTTATTATTAAAATTAGCAAAATAAACAAATGTATAATATACCTCGAATAGTGTCTGCCTCAGATCTCTTGCTAACGTGGAAGTCTCGTGCAGCAAGCGTTGTTGTTCATCGCGCTCCTTGTGCCAGGCCAGTTCCATGCGCGTCGCCAATCCGGCCACACGTGCTCTTCCGGAGGAAAGTAATCGCTCTTCTTCGTACTAAAAATAATTAATTGTTCCCTGATTTCATTTGTGCAATTTCTTTTGTATGGGATAAATTAAATAAATTATATTTGGTTGAGCATAAATAATTTTTTTTTGTTGTAATGTAGTAATACTTTACCTCATTCAGTCGCGATTGCATTTCAGCCAAACGTACTTCGGCGGAAGACCGTTCACTAATGAGTTCTGTGTTCAACTTAGAAGATAGTAGGCGAGCCTCGCATAACTCATCCTCCGTGCAGGCCAATTGTTGTTCCAAGATTGCTACCTTACTGCGATATTCTTCCTGTAAGTATTTACTTTAAGATTAGTATGGATTTACAATAATGCAAATCTACTAGTTCTAGAGAGTGGAAGATAAATTGGTTTAAGGCCTGAAATAATCTCTTAATAATAATACATGTTTTATAGCTTCTTAGTACGCATTTAATGTTTAAAAGGGATATATTATATCTTATTTATAAAATTCTAGTGTCGCGGTTACCAAACTTCTACGAAATGGCTCGACCGATTTTTATGAAATTTTGTGTGCATATCGGGTATGAGAGTAGGTCCACAACTATTTGTTATATCCCTAAGTGTTAATTGTGGCCCGCCCCAATATTTTTAAAATTTATATGGCGAAACAACGTTTGCCGGGTCAGTTCTATTATATAATTACCTCATCAGTACTCGATATTGAATGGCGTTGCATTTTTTTATCTCCATTCTTCATTTCTGTTACCGACTTTTGTGCGGAATCCAACATTTGCTTATAATTATCTCGCTCCCTTCTGAATCTTGATACTTGATTATGCAATGATTTCAGTTCTTCTCGCATAGTATTCATTTGAGCTTCGTAACGGGTTTTGGTTTCTGCAATTTCGTTCTTTCTAGCTTTGTCTGCTTGTTCCAGCCGAGCGTTAAGTGCTGATAATTCACGTTCTAATTCAGCGTTATCCGATTTCAATGTCCTCTGAACTTTTGTTACTTTCTCATAATCTTCAAGCTTCTTTCGGGCTTCTTCTAGCTGAAAATTTATTTGAATAATCAATATTTTATTTTACCTTTCTTTTTTATACATTTACATTTTTTACATCAATTAGTACACAAAATATAAGAGCTAACTAACAAAAAGTGTATCCCACATTTTGTGAATTTGAATTCTTATGTATATAAAACACGCGGTACTTACTTCTTTCTTGGTAACGTCTTGATGATGTGAAAGTACAGTGTGTGCTTCTTTAGCAGATTTTAGATCTTTTTCACACTGCTCTAGACGTGCTGTCAGCCTCGCGCGTTCCACTTCCCAACCACCACCACATAATCTTTCTTGGAGAGATGATATTTCTTTCTGTAAATGTAAATTAGATATCCTTTGAATATAAACATAGCTTTTGAATACTGGATTTAAACCTGATAAATTAGTTAAAACAATCTTACCTGTAGTTCAGCCTTTTCATTGTTCCATTCTGATACTTGAGTTTCATATGTGTTATGTAACGTTTTTAGTTCTTCCAAAGTAGTATTCAACTGCTTTTGCATTAGTGCAAGTTCTCTGTAATGAAACATGGGTTGTTAAACATCTTATTTTACTTCTATAATATTTTGACCGAAATTTATGTTGGAATGTCTCCCTACCCCTGAGCTTTTTCTTTATCTACAGTAAGGCGAGCTTTTGTGACGACATGTTCTTCCTCCAACATTTCGTATTTACCCGTTAACTCTTCATATTCCGCCTTTTCAATAGCTAACGAATGTTCTAATTCTGTGAATATTTAGTTTTTATGTTAAATATAAATTACTCATTCACAAGAGTCATTAGTTGGGGATGATTGGGAAGGAAATACATACTTTTAACAGAATCCTCGTATTCTTGTTTAAGTTCCGATAATCTTTTGGCACCAGCGCCAGTAGTTTGTTCTAAAACTTTTAGTTTACCTTTAAGTGTTGCCAATTCAGCTTCTTTATTTTTGATGTCTCTGTCATGGTTTGACCGCATACGATCGAATTTTTTTCTTTCTGCCTATAATAAATTAAATATTCCATCCATTTTTGTAAGTTAGTAGTTAAATATCAAATCATATTAATAAGTATAAGATTACATACCTGCAGATCAGTATCAAGTTCTGAAGCTTTATGTTCCCAATAGGTCGCTTCTTTTTTTTCGGTTTGCAGTTTATTTTCAAGCTCTTTCTTTTCAGATTCGAATTTTGTGATGTTTGATTTTAACTGCGCAACTTCTGTTCTTGCAGTTGAGAGATCTTTTTCAGTCCCACTGAGTTCCTTTTTAGCAGCTGATAAATCTTCTTCTTTTTCTTTAAGCTCTCTAGCAGCTTTTTCGTATTTTTCTTTTAATTGCGATATTTCTACGGAAGTTAGCGCTTCATCGTACTTTTGATTAGAAGTTTCTCTTAAAGCATCCTCCTGAAATTAATATTAATTATAGCAATATTTAAAAACAACATAAAAAGTTTAAAAGAAATTCTCGGGGTATTCACTCCACACCTAAAGGGGGGTTATATGGATTCATGCGCGTGTTCTAATAAGGTCTAAAAAACAAAACTATCTTTTGCCATTTCACAGTCGAGAAGGATATTTTCATGCTGTGGTAGGGATTAAAATCGGCAAACCGAATACCAGTTGTTTTATATGAATGTCTTTAGCAGCTATAGTAGATTCCAGGTTAGTAATCTTATTTTCATATTCAGATTTCATTTCTTTCATATCTGTTTCTAAATTTATTAGTTTGCTTTCGGTTTTAAATAGTTTAGTTTGTATTCCATCTTTCTCTGTTGTAAGATCAACAGATATCCTTCTTTTTTCTGTTGCCAGTGCTTCTGTTTGCTCCTTTTCTTCAGATAACTATCATTCGGAAAAAATACTTTTAAATGATTTTCAAATATAACGTGGTACAATATGAGCTTCGTTTTTGAACTATATATTTTAACTAAGTTTAAACAAACTTATGATTATGGTTAATTGAATTAGTTTAACACTGTTACTGCCAGCCTTACCATCCTATTAAAACAGAGTATTTAGACATAAAAGCATAATTTGCAATTATTCTCAATGTGTATCGAGATCGACTATAAAATTGATTTGATTAGGCCGATCGATTGATAAAATCATAGACTATAAATGCAGCAGTTACAGCATGAATAAAATCAAATTTAAAATTGATTTAGAAAGATAATTTAGCTTAATTCACAGTTTCCAAAATTACGCGTAGTTGCCGTGTTGGTAGATTTGGTTATATTAGACCTTCTCTGTCCTAAATAATAAGTTCACCGGTTGAGATAGAAATATATATAAATACCTCTTTTTCTAATTTAGCAACACGATCCTTACGCGTGGCGAGTAATTTTTCAGTTCTTTTGCATTTATCTTCTGCTTCTTTAAGTTTCTTTTCAAACTCATTTATTTTCTTTGTCTTGTCACCAACCTTAAACAAAAATAGTGTTATTAAAAAAAGTGATAATGTCCTTAGTTTATTATTATATTATATATTGTTATGATATTATCGTTGAGTTATAGTTGTTTAATGAATCTTACTTCTTTGAGCAATTTATTTTTATCTTGTTCTAATTTGCTGGTATTTTCAATTTGCTTCTTTAATTTTTCTATCTCCTTGTCTTTAGAATCCATGTCCTTCTTCAGTTCTTCAATCTTTTTCATGCAGTCAGACATTGCAGTTTGATGTGTACTATTTTTCTCTGCGAAAGATTTGTTTTTATTTATTTATAAAAGTTTAAAATCTTTAAGTAATCTTAAGTATTTTACATAATATTATACTATTAAAACATTAGTCACTTACTTATGTCAGAGTTAAGTTTTACAATTTTGGCTTCAAGTTCTTTTTTTTCATCTTTAAGTGATTTACATTCTGAGTTCTCTGATTCTAAACTTTTGCACTTATCCATAAGAGATTTTTTCTCTAACTCTAATTTTGTATTTATATCTTTTAATTTAGCTATTTCACTTTGCGACCTATTCTTTTCATTTATGAAATCTGTTTCCATATTAGTAAGTTTAGATTTAACATTATCGATATCATTACCCTGTGACGACATTCCAGCGTTCTTCATAATAACGTACAATTCACCTATAAAAAATGTATCTTTAAGAATTAAATATTCTAAAAAATATTTATTTGAATATTAATAGCGATATTAACTTACCAATTTCACTTTCAAGTTCTTCTACCATTTTCTTCATTTGTAGTTTGGTTGTTATATCTGTCAGTTTTTTCGGTGTTCGTGGCTTAAACGACTTGATAGCATCATCTTTTAATTCCTTCAGCGTTGTTTGCAATTTGAGCTTTTCTTTTTCGATCTGAATAAATTAGTTTTAAAATTATATTTCGTTGAACGTTTTCGACATTTAGCATTAACTGTATACGATAAGTTTTACCGACGTTGATGGACATAAATATTCAAAGGAAAGAATTGAATACCTATTATATAAGTACTGATTATTGCCAGGATTTAAATCACACTTTATTTTAGATAAAGTTTTGACATCTGTTATTATGAGAGCATAGAAATAAGCTTATAAAAACTCACTTTGTTGTAGCTGATTCTTAATTTATCAAGCTCTTCCTGCTTCTGTTTCACAATATCTGTTTCTTTTTTATTAATCTCACCAAATCGAACTTTCTTTTCTGATTTCTCTTCTTTATTACTTTCCAAGTCTTTTATCTTTGCTAAAGCGTCTTTCAATTCGTTTTCTAATTGGCTAAGTTTAGTCGTACTAAGTTCAATAGATTTATCCGTTCTTAGAGTTTTTGTATTTTTCAGCAACTAAAACAATTATGTGAATTTATAAATAATTTTAAAACAATTTGTTCTTGTAGTTTTTTATAGTAATATTATATAGATATTAATTTTTAGAAATACCTGAAGCTTTTTGTTTTCGGCTTGTAACTTTTCATTATCAGCTTCCAACGATTGAGTTTTAGCCCTCAAAACACTTGCTTCTTGTTCAATCACTTGCAGTTGCCGTTTGAGATCTACATTTTGTTGTTCATTTGCCGCATCTAAAGACCTAAACAGAGATAAAAAAATCTCATTATTAATTAAAAAAATATATAAAAGATTAGAAGAACTTGTTTTCTGCTCCATTACACTAAATATACTTACTTGCTTTTAATAAGTGATGCTTTAGGTTTCTTTTGAGTAAGACTTAATTCTGCATGTAATCTTTCACATTCCCTTTCCTTTTCAATAAGCTTCTTTCTCAATTCCGCTATTTCATCTTCAAGCACCTACAAGAGGTAAAAAGATAAATAAAAACATGCAATCGATTTAACTTTTTTAACAAATACGAAGCTATTATTTTTTCAATAATATTATTCGATTATTTTTTAAATAATGTTTTATCGTCCAGAACAGTTTAAACATGTTTCAACTTTTATGCTGTATGTAAACTCTTAATAATGTTTACCTTAACTTTTTCTTCTGCCAAATTACCTTTTGGCGTATTCTTGCGTAAAGTTACAGTTGATATCGTATTTGGCTTAGTTTTAGTGCTAGCAATTTTATCTGTAAGCTCTTTGATTTGCTTCTTTAAAGATTCTCTATCTTGCTCCAAATCTTCTACCTTCTTCCGCAAAACAGCTGCTTCCTAATTGATAAATTAATATTTAATAAATAAATATGTTTTTGCTCATATAAATATTAAATAATATAAAATACCAAATACCTGTTCGTTCAGTTCTAACAAAATCCTTAATTCAGCTGGATCTTCTTCATCTGATATACCTTCATCTTTTTCATTGGGTGCTTCAATAGCAAGTCGATTGGTAGGAGGTGATGGTGACAGTTTGCGACCTATGAATGTAGGTAACATTAAAAAAAGAAAAAGTAATACGATAAACATATGTATAATATAAGAACACATTCGTTACTTTTTAGTAAAGTGCGATGGTAATGTTACAGTTATGAATGCAAGTGTTAAAAACTTTAGTTAATTAAAATTAATTAAAACTAATTCCAAGTTCACGCAACTCCAATATATTTACAGTCAGGTCTTAAGCTGAACTGGAGAAAATGGCTACCTCAGATAGATACGCCTGTATTTATTGCATATTCTACGAAGACTTTAAGGAAGTCCCTAGAGGCAAAGCAAGTTAGTAACAACGTTGAAGGGTTGCAGGTCCAAAAGAAAAGATATCAAATTCCTTTAGGCGGTTAGGGACAAGAATGGAGATGATAAAATGTTAAACAGGTTGATGCATATGGGAACATTGACTTGGAGATGGGAATACACAAGCTGACAATTCGGAATTACAATTTGACGTACTTCTGGCCTTAGTAGCCATTTTCTTCAGCTGTAGAAGTAAGGACTCATTGTCGTCCTCGACTCTTGATGCAGTTTTACGCAAGTTATTTGCCTGAAAATATTCGTTAGTTTTTTATTAACTAATGTCGACATACATTTTCTACACTAAAATGAGGAAGGTTATTGTTACAAACATATATGTAATTTGAATTGAAACGAAGAACACTTGTTATATATTTGTAAAAAAGCAAATATATACCTACAATAGGCACCCTTGCTGCCAACGGTTTGTATAAAGCAAATGGGAATTGTATTATATTTGAGGAAGACGGCGAATTTTTTTCAGAAGAAAGCGGGGGGCTATCGGATTCTCTAGCATCTCTATTATTATTTTCTATTTTATGCCGACTAACAACAGTACTGTTAGATGCATCTGAAGAACCATTTAGGATAAATATATCAGTCAATGTACTTTTATTAGCAATCGTTGTGATTTCACTTTGCGTTTGTGCAGTTTTTTTGTTGCTGATCTGAAAGCATTTGTCATTAAATTGCGTGATTGTTTGCATACCAGTGTCTTTATTATTAATTTGATTTGTCTGCGCGTATGTGTTTCTTTTAATATTTTCTGTTTGAATTATTTTGTTCTTTAAGTAAGGCATTTCTGTTTGGCTGTACATGTCCACAGACTGAATATATATTTGTAAACATGAATCGAGAGTTATCTTTTTAGTATCACTAGCTACATCATGATACATGATAGTGTCGGTTTGACAACCTTCTGAATAGGTTAAAATCGAATCATGGGGTGATTGAACAATTTGATTAATTCCAATGGATATGCTGCTATCTAAGGAGGATAATTTATTTTGTAAACTATGTTGCATTTCTAGGATTCGTTTAATAAATGAATTCTCATCAACATTGGCAGCAAGGCTGGAAGTAAGATGAAGCGGTGATGGCGATGAATGGTTCGTCGATGGAGATCTCGTTTTGCCTCCGTAGCGTCGTCGATATCGACTCGCCTGTTTGAAGATTAGAGCTTGCCTTACAACGTATTGTATTTATATCAGTAAATAAAAGAAAGTTAATGCGTTTTAAATTATTACAACAATGAAAGTTTCAATAATAGATGGCATATTTATATTAAAATTGTTAAGTCAGGTAGAAATTGGCAAACTGCCTGTTGAACAGTTTTATACTAGTCAATATATATTATGCGTCTTAAAACATATTAAAGAAGTGAAATGCAGAGGAATTGCAATAGAATCCACATCTGCGCGTTAAATGAAACGAATAACTCGTACTAAATATGTCACCATGAGCGACCAAGTTGAGTTAAAATATATAATATCAGCAAATATTATAATATATGAATAAATTTATATATTCGTTAAAATTACATCTAATCGTTATTTTAATAGTGTTAATGTAGTGACAGTAGTGGTGATGTGCACAATCACTAAAGTTAAAATAAATATGTATATGTCATTATTTTTTATAAGCATACTATCATAAATATAATATTTAACTTTAATAACTTATGAATGTCCTTAACTTTCTCAACTGAGAATCAGCATCAACAAAACTAAGCAAATTAATAATATCTACCTCCTCTTCTGCATTACGTAGTTGTTCCCTTAAATCAGCCTCTCTTTCTAGTGAATCTTGCAAATCTCTCAGAAGTTGAGCAGGATCATCTTGGCTTCCACCGCGTGTCATTGATGCTCGTGATACTTTCTGTGTGAACACGAAAATACTACTTGAATGTTTATAATACCTACTTCAATTTGTAATCGAGCAAACTTTATCAACCGTTCAACGTTTGTAAATATATTATTCTTATAATATAAAGCAATCCTTGCAATGATTGCCAGATTCTAGGACACAGAAGTCTTTATGTAAAAGACAAGCAGGACGTTAAATATAGCTCTTAAAACCAAATCTGACTTATACTAATTGTGGATACTATCTTTGCTATACATAAGTTATACTATTTAAAATATTACTTAAATAAGAAGCACTTACACCATCAGTCATTTGAGTCTGCTTCTTCACATTAGCGGGTGGTGCTCCAGAGGCGGCAGCTAGCTTTGTGTTAGCTTCTGACAATTCACGCTGTAGTCGTAATGCTACTTCGTTTGATCGTGAAACTTCTTGTTCTAATTCTTTGATTCGGTTTTCACGTTCTAGTCCTTCTGCTCCTCCTACTATCTATGAATGGAACGGTTTACATGGTACGGTTTATATTGTAGTGAAACTCTTTAGCATTATTATAAAACGTCAAAGAAGATGCAATTTACCTCTAAAAGTTTTTTTTCCTGATCAGCTTTTTCTTGTTCCAGTTGCTGATTTTTACGTTCAGTCTTTTTTAACTTAAAAGATAAAACTCTACAGTTTTTAATAGTTTGCTCTAATTCTCTTCGAAGTGATGAGTATTCGTCTGCTTGGTCCTCTCTAAAACGAAAGACCTAATTTTATTTTTTGTTTTAGCAATTTGTACAATTTGCGTATATAGGCCAATCTAAAACTCCGATTAAACAACGACAGCTGAACATGAAAATATTATTTTAATTTGTACGATATAGTACCTAAAATTATCTTGCATTTCTTCTATTTCTTCTTCGAGATCTCGTAATTCTTTTTTCATGTCTTCATTTTCATCCATAAGTTCTTCACAAAGGGTTTCAGCTGCTAATAGTTTCGCTCTTAATTGTTCTATTTGACGAGTTTGAGATTCTACTGATGGTCGTGACTGATAAATAATTAAATATTAAAAGTAAATATGTATCACTTTTTATTATCTATTAAGTATATTATTATTAAATCATAAAACTTAAATAAAGTAAACATAATTATATATATAAAAATATGAACCTTACTTCTAAATCGGCTTCCATCTCTTTAATTCTTAGATTTAGATGTTTCTTTTCATCCCTTAAGTCTTCATTTTGAGATGTAAGATCATTTACTTTCTGCTGCAGTTTGAGCACTTCTGATGATCTGCCAGACGTATACTTATTCCCTGTGTCGATGTTGGCCAATCGTCGTAACAGTATATCACTTTTCTCTTTTTCCACTCTTTCGCACCGCTTTCTTAATAGATCTACTTCTTGTTTTAAATTTTCTATCTGATCCTAGAATTAAAATATTTTGTATTGTGACTTTTTCAATCTAAACTATTATTAGCTTATTATATTATATATTATGTATACCTGGTAATCTTTAATATTGGGGTCAATTAGCGTTGTTTCTGTGTCGGTAGTGACGGTACCTGCTGTACTTGTTTCATCATCAGATGCATCTTCTTTATCGCGAACTGGACCTCCGCGTATTGGAGGCTTTAGATTTGATGTGCTGCGAGTGCTTTTTACCTATTATTAAAAATAACATAGAATTATAACCAGGAATAATATTAGTCTAACTTAAATTAACTTCAGTATCTATGTATATTTGTTTGATAACCGTAATAGCAACAGTATTGATTGCTATTTTAGTAGTATTATCTTATGTTACTTACTTGCATCATAAAATTGAGATCCTCTTTGACGAAATTTCTGTCTTCTTTTTGCCGAATCGGTTTATCTTCTTCTTTACTTCTTGACGTACTCCGCCTTTCCCTTTCTTTTTCAACGCTTGATTCTTTTTCGAAACTACTTTGAGCTTTCATTAATTGCATCTATAAATATAATATTATTACATCACATACTAACTGATGTCTAGAAAACTTTTAATTATAAATAATCGTTTAAACGATACTTTAGTTGTGTGATGGGAATACACCATCTAATATTCTGAAACTCAAATTTAATTATTGAATTGAATCAGGCGTTACTTTGCGGAAATTCATGGTTTAAAAGGAATCAAAATGTTACCTTGCTATAAACCGCGGCAATCTGAACTACCAAACTCTTATGGTACAACCGAGAAGAGCACTCTGTCCACACAAAAGTGAGACGCGCGAACCCGAACCAAGACACACCACACAAGTAGGTAGCTTGACGATCTAACAACCAGACTCGTACGGCACAATCCGGAAGAGCACACCGTTGACAGAAAAGTGTAACGCGCGAACCCGAACCAGTACACACCACACAAGTAGATCGCGATCGACAATCGACGTACGTTTCGCTCCGTAACCGAAGCATCTTCAGGACGTGTTGACTCTACAAGCTTAGCAAGTGCTCTTCTAGGTTGTACCATACGAGTTTGGTAGTTCAGATTGCCGCGGTTTATAGCAAGGTAACATTTTGATTCCTTTCAAATTTAATTGTTACTGTTCACCTTAAAAAATGGGAGATTTCGAAAATAATGAACTTGTATGTTGTTTCTTAATATTAATTTTTCTTCAACATTTCAAACTCAGTTTAATTAGGCTATTGTTGCGTTTAGCAAAATCAGTAAAGGTGTAGAAGATTAATAATACTGTCTTGTACATTGCCAAACAAACCAGGATGCGACATTTCGGTTATTTTGAGCATCACGGATGGGTTTCAATCAGTTCAAATAGTCTTTATTGAAATGACCTATTTAATGTTACTACATGTCTTCTATAAAGAATTTAAGGAAATAAATTTAATTGAACTAACAAAGCTTTTATGTTTGAGATTATACTGAGTAACATTTGTATATTAATACCTAGTGAAGGTTACATTTAACGCGGTTTCTAGATGCTTGTTTTATTTATATCTTTATATGTTTGTCGGCATAACTGCGTGCATTCTCATCGTTCAGAATTATTGTTACTTAGTATTTTCAGGGTTCGACCTAAAGAAAAGGAATTTTGAAATCTAAATTAGTTTTTGGCTAAGGCATAAATACAGTTGGTACAAAAAGTTTATATATAATATAAATAGGATCATGTCCTTTTTTTAATATTAATAATGGTGGTGTAAATAATAAAATAAAATTATCCAGCAGTTCTAAAATTTTACAATACTTCCACTGAATAAATACGATTCGCTTCTCGTTCAGTATTTCACTTTAGCGTGTTATTGGCAGGTTTAGAAATACGATTCCTCCATCAAAGGCAAATAACACGAGTGTTAGGAGTATTCAATACGCGAATAACATAACAATTCTTCCAGAAGTAGAAAACAACTATAAAAAAGATAGTTTCAGTCTATCTGTTAATTCTGTCGTATTCTTTAGTAATCTATTTTTTACTACCTTGAATGAAAAGTTCTGTTACATATAACTCGATATTACTGTCGAAAAATTACGTTTACACCGATTATAAAATCCATTCCATTCAGTACGAAATCTAATACATATAAAAGGAGAAGCTCACTTAATGACTGACATATCAATGCAGACCTTAAACTACAAGGGTGAGACTTGAAATTTTGCACGGGGTTTATACGTAAAGGAGCACTAAGAAAGGATTTTTGAAAATTTACCCCATAAGGGGGTAAAATGTGCGTGTAAAATTAGTCATACTTTGCCGTTTTTGAAGCTATTCAAATGAAATTCAGTATGAAGGTTCTTCATTGAAAGTCATGAAACGTGTAAAATATTTTTTCGAAAATCATCCCTTAAGCGGTTAAAAGGGCACCCCCTTTACAAAGTTAGTATGACTACCTCATAAAATTATTAAATATGTCTACAAACGATCTACTATAACTATAACTAAAGCTAGTATACTATATATGGAAACATGTGTTATTAGCAAATAAATTATTGGCAGTACCTTTCGCACCCTTTCAGCGAGTGAGTCATTTTTGTTAATTGTAATTTGTGTTGTGGTGGATGGTGAAGGAGATGGAGACGGTCGACGCACTGTCACTGTTTCTGTATAAAGTAAATAATTGCATTAAAATACTTCACTTCTTCTAATTCCTTCATTAGCTATATTATAGTCACTGTCACAGATTTTAATTTTATCTAAATGAACAACAAATTATGCAATAACAATTATATTAAAAACGTTTTATACTGTTGCACTAAAATCATCTTAGGTACCATGATTTGATTGAATACATACTAAATCTGATGGTCAGAATGAGAGTCGTTTATTGTCTGTTACTAACCTGTTTGTTGCCCTGTGTCTATAGAGGGTAGTGGCCCTGTTAATCTTCGTTTCGGCAGCTTAAGGCTGACTGTAACGGCTGTTGAAGTATCATGTTCATTTGCTACCAAATCTGGAGTCGACGTAGACGTTGTGCTGATTTTATTGAACCCTGCATATATAATCTTGAAATAGAAACACTACTCAATTTTCAAATACTGTCTGTGTGGGTTTTATTTTTGGTGTGTGTTCATTTCAAAACATGTAACCAGGATGTTTTTCTTTGCCGCTGAGCAAGATGAATGTTATTTGCAACTTATCCTAGCCTGTTATATTTAACTTGAATGTTTTGCAGAGGGATGTTTGTTAGTCTTTTGCACAAAGTACTGAATTGTTATCACTCTGTATACAGAAGTCCAGTGTCGTTATATAATGTTACGTATTCATACCTGTGGACAGGAGATCTTTCTTGGATGGTTCAATAGTGCTGAGGTTCGAACTAGACGCCCAGCCACGTGTAACCTTCTCCACTTCTCGGCCATTATCATCGTCACGACCTCTGCAATATAATCAAACATTGACACACAGAAATTAGAAAATTATCAATGTAGTTTGATTGATAGGGAATATAAGTGTATTTTTTATACGAAAGGTATATGTACATGTGTCTAATAAAAAAATACGCTGAAACTTATAACACCACCATTTTAGTGCGCGTGGCATGACGTCACGATCGATAATAACAATCGTCAGTGAAATAAACGTATTATGGTCTATAAGATATTAGTAGGTAGGTAGTTATACAGTATTTTACGACTACAAGATGAAACAACGAAAAAGGAATTTCATTTGCTCAAATTGTAAATATTACACATTTACTGACATTGTATTATTTGTTGTGACGTCACATTCCATACCTACTAGCAATCGGTATGATGGTACAATTTCTATGAATTTTCCTCTCGATTTATGCATTTATTAAAAGTGATTTTCTTAATTAAAAACCATTTTGTTTAAAATTTAAATTACTGTAATTAAATATCACGTCAATTTTTTTATTAAACCATAATAAGTAAGCTTAATATTACCATAATATTATTAATTATTACGTTATGGGTTGTGGAATAGAACAGTCTTTCTCTAATTGGACATTTTATGATAAAATTGAAATAAACCCCCAATTGTCTACATTCATACTATCTATTTATCGTTAACTCGCAGCTAATATGGACGTAATAATGGATTTCCCCTAAACATTACATTATTTTCGAAAATTTTAGTTTTATTTTCTACTTTAAGTGGCTAATATTGATTTTTGTTCTGGTGAAGTAAATTTTGACCGTGTAACATATTATGTAAAGCCTTTGGATGTCTTTTGCTCAATAAAATACGTTTCCATAGGCTTTTAACAATACTATCATTAATAATAACAGTAACAAAAGTACCGTTTGTAGATAACAATTTAATGTTCTTGCAAATAAAACTATATGACTCTTAGGTTTTTTTGTAAAATAAATATTGATGCGAATTTTGACCGCTAAAAGCTTTGACTTCTACCTTGTGTAAATATAGCATGAATATGTTGTGTATTATGTATATCTCATATGAGCCAAAGTGATATTTCATATGAATTAATTCGTTTTCTGGAAATATCATGCGATAAATAAATAATGCTATCATTTAGGCACTTCCTTATGATAATAATCTTAATAAATCAACAGTTAATATATTAATCTGCAAATAGAATTTAAAGGTGTGTGGATTAACGACCGAGAAATATAAACTTAAAGACTTTATTTATATATCGTAAAGTTTTTTAACTTTGAAAATGTTACGTGAGCAGTATCATGAACAGGATTCTAATTAATCAGACTTCATTCTGTAACGTAAGTTAAACAACATTCCATAAATCGTTGCGTTTATTCCCTGCCACATCAAAATAATAACTACGAGCTGCCCTCGCTTCGCCTCGGGTGTGTAAAACATAATTATAATTCATAATGAAATTCCCACAAGATAATATCAATCATAAAAGAGAGAGACGGGAATAATGTTTAGAATCAGATAATTAATTACAAAACAACAACACTATTTGAAATATGGGAAGAGTACATATATAACTTTCCATCAGTAAAAAAATTTAAATCATATTTAGAATAAACTTTAATATTTATGGCAACATTAAATAAATCATCTGGCATAGTGTAGCTTTCTATCGACGAAAGAATAATCAAAATAGGTGTAGTACTTTCAGAGAAAATCACTAACTTATGAAATGATAATTTCATGATACTTAAATGGCCATATCTTTTTAATTAGAATATTTATGGCAACCAAACAAATAGTGTGGATATGTATAATCTGCATACAATCAACACCAAAGATGGTAACATAGACAATTTTTATCAGATATTCAGAGGAAAGATTTGATTTTTTGTATTTTACGTAGGTTTGTTTGATGCGAATAGGCTCGAAGACTGCTGAACTGCTTCTGAAAATTCGTTCACCGATGGAAAGCTACACTCATTTCGGGTAATATAAGTCATGTGGTGTTGCCATAAATATTAAAATTAAAGAGGCATTTTAGTGTCATAAAATTGACATTTTGTAAGTTATAGGTAATCTCACGAACTACTGATCTAATTTTTTAATTCCTGCGTGACGTACTTGATGTAGTGTTGCCATATGTTATGTAAAGTGACATTTTGCTTGTACTGATCGGATTTACGAAACTCAATCGCTAATATAAATCACATACACTATTCTTATCTCACTTTTTTTCATCTTTCGTTCTCTCTTTATATTTCCCTTTCTTTAATCCTCCCCATCTTTTCACTTTTTCTCTTTCTTTACTACAATCGTTTCACTAATCCTGAGTGACAATTTAAGGAAAAGCATTGTAATTTTACTGTAAGTACTCGAAGCAAAACTTTAAGTTTGAAATTCCTCATCTCATTATTTATTGTGCATGAACCATAAAATTTCATAATAAAAAGTGTTAAAAATTCCCAAAAACAAAATCGCGGTATAAAATTTCCACTATATTTGGAAATTAAATGCAGTCTTCGCTCGTGATGTATTCCCAAAGAACACGATTAGTGGCGATCATTCAGCCATTAACGACAATTTAGTAAAAACAAATTGATTCTGCTAGACACATAAAAACAGTCCGGCTGCTTCAATAAGAACTATCAAAATTCCTAAGAGAGAAAATTACAATCTTGGAAACTGTAATCTTGACTTATAAATTTTATTCATATTGCTTTAATTTTCAATAAACAGATCGTAGAATCTTTTAAGTCGCTGACGTTGTTATTTTGTAGATCGTTGCGTCAATCGGTCAGTACATCTCGGGGAATGTTAACAATCCAAGAAAATGTTTAGTAATTTGGAACACCGCCATCATTTTTATGGTTTCAGAGAACAACGGTTTTCTTTGATATTTAGTTTTTCATCAAACATAAGATGTGTCATCAAATAGTCACTTTTTAGCAAATATAGAGTAAAATAAAGGTTCATATATTTTTAAATGTCTTGTTATTTATATTTTTCGTACGTTTTTATTCATTTAATTATGGACTCAACGTATGTTTAAGGTTAAAAAATTGTAGGTTTGATTCTCAGGATAAAATGTAGTATTAACTTATTTTCTATAAACCTGTATGATATCTTTATCTCTAAAAATGACGAATTTCTGTCTTACTGTTAAACGATAACAAAGGACAAACCAACAACGAAACAAGCTTTCGGGTTTATGTATAGGTACTACTAGTACGGTGACATGTTAAATGATCATACGCGTCTGTCAGGATCAAAACAAACCACAGCAGCAGGGTGGCACGACACTGTGTCTTCACGCTTAAGTACAGTAAAATCTATAACCTATCTGTAACACAAGATAACGATTTTTGTGAAATGTGTTGCCAGTCATGTTATAAAAAAAAAATATTAGAAATCAAAACAGTTTTTTGGTGAGTTAAATCGTCTATAATAATATAGTCCATAAAAATAGGTATTTCTTTTTTTAAATAAAAATATAATATGCGATAGTAATTAATTCATCACCAAATCAGTAGAAATAAGTATAAACATATCGTTTCAGATCGTCCTCTTTATTTACAACTGTTCAAATCATCAGGTAAATTGCATTTTCATCGTCAACATCTTTATTTTTAATCACTATTAAAAGTTTTTGGGAACAAGATTTTCCATCTTTTTTTAGTTCACTATATTTTACTATTGCTACTATACTCATAATTAGTATGTACACCGACTATTATATTGTAGCTAATTTTAGTTGGTTCTTTGCGACTGCGCATGCATTATGCGTTAGGAAACCGTCACATTTGATTCCAAGGCGTTGGATGGACATGTAATTTGACAAACCGTGATGAAGGCGAATTCCATGTGGAGAGGCTCGGTGTGGACGCAGCAAAGTCATCCTCCTTCTTTCGTCCACCGTGTTCCTTATAGTCGCGAAAGCAACGTTTGCAACGCGTTGGCCATCGCACTTGAGGATGAAATCCTAATGGACACAGTGGATCTCCTTTCGCTAACGGATACAAATGATGCATTTTATATAAACCACACTCACTACTACCAAATGCAATTCAAAAATGTCAACGTTTACACCCTAAATGCCAATATTACGACATCAATTCACCTAATCACAACTGTTTCTCTTATCACAATCGTAATCGTGAATTTCGTCCAGGAAGTAGAAAGTGTATGCTTAAGCACAACACTTGGTATTGTTTATGGAATGAGTTTTACGGTTCTACGCTATTAATAATAATTCATGAAACTAGCAACGTGACTAAGACGCTCGTAAGTCTGCACCGCACGCCGCCCATAAAAATATCTCGCTGCTCTGTTCGAACCGGGCGACCTACATTATCCGCCGCTCTGGACTGGGATGGTTGCAAGGAGTGCCGAAACTTTGAGATCGCTTAATGAGTCTATTTTATGGCGCAGAAACGATATGAGCGTCGCGTGCGTAAAATTTGAATGGTGGTTCGCGGATGCACTGGAGACGGGTTGTTCGTTCGCAACCGACGCAGGCGGCAGAGGAGCCGGCACTCCGGGGACTGGCGGAGGCGCGGGCAGCTTGCCAACGCTCGCCCTGCGCCTGCGCCACTTATCCGCAACTATGTGGATGTATATAAGTACATACATCTTACCAGATTTCTCCCGAGTCGGAACGGCTCTTGTACATTGGCGATGATTGCAATAGAAATATTGAATAGGTATTTAGATTTCTAATTTTTAAAACCTTACATTAAATGTTTAATTACATGCTCGAAATTAGCTTTTTCGCCCTGGTGCGAAATAACTTATTGTAAAGTGTAGAAAAGAATTTTTCCAACAGTATTTCTGATGACTTATCGGAATCGAGGTTGAAAAATATTGTTCCTAATGAGTACTAAAAAGGGATGAAACCGTCTAAATGGAGTCGTCGGATTGAAAGCTTTTGACCTTCGTCTTAGGATCACATGAGAACAGATTTCTTCCTCGGGTAAGTAAAGCTACTTGGCACGAAATAAACACATGCACCTACTATATGAAATTATCTGTTTTATATATTTATCTGTACATTATTCTATTCTACGATATCATAAACAACATATATCTCACGTCATCACATATTCTTTCTCACTCTGAATAAAAATAAAACCACTTTCCTCAATCAAACGCGTCACGGAGACACTGTGACGGAACCCGGACCGTTGCGCGTCGCTTTCGAATAATAATAATTAGGCTGTTCTTTCAACGCCTTCTCTCAGAATAGACGGGAATGCTCTCCAAAATATTCAATTAGCGTCAGAACAGATATTTCAAATATGCACCTAACGTCATTTATTCATGAATGACCCCACGACGTCGAGAAACAAACCTTTTTTTTTCAATCGACAATCGACGACAATAAACAGACAACAGCAGATCTGCTCATGAGTATTCTATGACAATATTTACATTTAATCGTTGCCAAATATTACGACGTTATTGCGTATCTTATAATCATTTATTTATTTATAAATATTTTTCACGTGCGGACACGAACAGAAAAGAACACGAATAAAACAAATTTTAATAACGGTAACCTGCTTAACATTCGGTAAGTTAAATTTGGTAAGTTCTATGGTAAGGAAAACAATTAGAAATGAATAAGGAAAGTTGTACGGATTTAACAAAAAATTTTAAGAATATATTTACATTAAAAAAAATTCAAAAATAAGTTAAACATTTCGTTTTGACCGGATTCTCATTAGCATTGACGAACCCGGTCAACTTTGAAGCGCTGTAACTTTTAGCGTATTAAATGAATGAAATTTAAAAAAATTACAGAGAAAAATTTTCCTTAAAAGATTATCTACAAGATTGGTCTGAGGTATTTTTTTTGTAAAATGTATAAAAAAAAAGTTATAGAACAAAAAAAAATTTTTATAAAAATTTTCTCACTTTTTTGCTTATAACTTCTTTAATTTTAAATTTAAGGCAAAAAGTAATATAAACATATTTGTAGGCACAACGATTTGCTACAAATTATTTCTGTGCGATTTTTTTGTAAGACGCATAGTTTCGAGATATCGCGAAAAAGGTGTTTTGCACCCCTTTTTCTAAGATGGCAGTCGGGGGGACAAGGGTGGCGACCCCATAAACTTGAGGTTAAGCTTCTATTGGCCCCCTACACATGTCTCAGAAATAAAATTGCGTCCTCTATAAAATACAAAGCTCATGTAACATTTCAATGGACTGTCACAAGATATTAAAAAATATCAATATAAACTAAAGATGCTCGCTCGAGTGGTGCGCCACGCAGCGCAGCAAGCAACGCGGCGAGAGAGGGGGCACCAAAATGCGGGGGAGCCAAAATGTTTAGAAAAAATTGTCCACCCGTGCAAAACCCGGGACGGACCGCTAGTAAGAATTAAAACAATTTTTTAACATAGGAGTATTTAATATTTATTTTTTATACATAGATTGTTTATATATTTTCAGACTTTGTATATAAATTCGTATCGTTACTTTGTGTTCATGTTATTTGTGTTAATTAATATTTGTCATATTATAATGTCATAAATGTCAACTTAGGAATTTTCCTTAACAGGTTACTTTTGTGAAATATTTCCATTCATTATTATTAAAACAGTAATGTAACTTATAACTAATCTCTTTATACAATCCGTACATTAAACTTTTATATATTCTTTAAAAATACTATTTTAATGAATAAAATATAAGATTACATAGAATTTGTAAAATATATATAAATTATTAATAACAAAAGTCGCCCTCGTTCAATGGTTCATCTTCTTTCTTGTCATACACGAGAGTTTTGTAGATGACTTCTTCAAAATGCAGAGCGTTTAATCCTTTGGGTTCTGCTACTTTAATTTTGACATCACCGGGATACAAAATTTCACCTTTATTTTTAGTGCAACCCATAACAAGAGATTTTTGTAATTTGTCGATGCATGGAATTTCTGAAACAAAGTATTAAGTAACTTTATTTTGAAGCCCAATTAATTAATTAATTACTAGCCATCTGTTTTCCGTGTGTGGTCATTTTGCATAATTTAATGTCATAGAGGTTAATGAAGAAATTATCAATTTACATTTTACATATAACTAGTTCACAAGCCCCGGCTTTGACCTGGTACGTAAAACCGTTTAAGACGATTTCAAAGGGACCCAACTAAAAAATATAGTGTAATTATAATTACGGTATTTAAAGTAATTATTTTGGTTTTACAGAAAGATTCTAATGCAAAGAAGCTACATGGCGTCTTATAATGCCTGGGCGTTTTACAAAATTGGAGTTGACTCATCTTCTTCTTCATCATTATCACTTAGGGTCTCTTTTTGTGTGTTATTTACATTCTCAATAATATCTTCAATTGATTGAATTTCGGATGGTACCACATTTTCATAAATGGAAGAATATCCAGGAAAACCTTGCAGTACCACGGGTTTTTCTTTTTCGAACACGGCGTTTCGAGCGCTGCGCGTGTTGGCTTATTAAACGGGATGAAGAATCGTATTAAGCGTTAAGAAATGCGTCAAATGGCGTATTATGCGAGAAATCGTATTAAGCATGATCGTGTTAAGCGGGTTCTACTGTTTATCACTATATTTTACATTTTAATTTTCATCATTTATAATAACTAATTCCCAAAGACATACACTATAACACAGCTCGACAAGCACTTCACCTCCTATCTCAACCCTTTCAAGCCTTTTTTGTCGCGATGAAACCGTGGCCAATGTCCTATCCCAAGCTCTAGTGTATCTCTAGAGATTTTAGAATAAAAGGTAGCTCCGCGAAGCTAGAGAGTCTAGTATCAATTTATTAAGGAATATATTAACATTATTTGTGTCTTATCTACACAAATAGGTCTTACAAGCAATAATGATCACTTATGTTATTTATTAGGAATACAATGTATAAACATATTAAAAAGTCAGTAACAATAGATATTTTACAATTTAACATTCAAATTGACGTAATGCTAAAATCTGAAACAATCCAATTCAGTCTAGCTTAAGTGTCTAACATAAATGACATTTAGATATTTTTGTAATGTTTTACTTTTTTTAATGGTTGATAAGGTGCAAACGAGCAGATGATCCACCTGATTGTAAGTGGCTACCATCGCCCATGGACATCGGCAAAATAAAAGACTTGTTTTGTCGATGCGGTGCATCCTCGAAGATAGAGTGGGGAGGGGGAGTGAAGAAAAAATGCTGCTGTTTTAGCAACATGCGGCTCGACCGGACGCGTCTATGACACTTGGCAGTCGGATTCGCATCTTGGTGGTCGTAAGCCAGTCGGACAACTAATAGATCGCCTGCACGGTACGATGGAGTGCGAGGGGTGGTCGTCGACGCATACCGGCGTTAATAAATCGTATATAAAATCGTTCCAAAATAAATCGTGACGCAACATTGGTTTTATATATAAAAAAATAGTTAACTGTTGACAGCGACAAAAGTTCTTGCCGCACTCCCTCGCACTTCTCCCTTGAAACGCCTGGAATTCGTCCGCTCCACTAACGTCAAGCGTCGCAGGCGATCTTTCGATTATTTGGTACGTTAGTTATAAACTAAATGTCACTTTTCACTAGCACGATGATAATGTTTTTCAATATGGACATAGTCCGAAAGCCCTGGCAGTCTAGACTTACATTAAAAATGAAGAAATACTTTTAATGTTCAGAGCAGATGGTTATGGTGACCATATAAGATATCTCGAATTGGAGGATGTGAATATCAATGTAGCGCAGTGGTTCGGGCGTTGGATTCACGATCAACAAGTCGTGGGTTCAAACCCCGGACATTGAACTACTGGTGTGGCCTACTCCTAACACAAGCATTTTAGCTTAGTTGGGGTAAAGGGAATACAAGTAGTATGTGATCCATACTGCTAGTAATCTTTTTTAACAAAAAAAAACAACATTGAATCTTTGTTACTATGGCAATGTAACCTAGTATTTGTTTCAGATTTTCATACTTGTAAGTTGTAACTTACCTGAAGTCACCACCTTTTTGATGGGTGTTCCGAGTGATGCTTCAATAACTCTCACGTCTCGCACGAGCTGCTGAAACTCTGAAGGTGTCAGAGAACAAATGTGATCTGTTCCTTTCATAGATTTGTCCAATGTTATATGCTTCTCTAAAACCTAATAAAAAGGTAATGTTAATACTTATGTATTCATGATTACGCTGGGATAGTGTTGCCAGCGTTAAAATAATATAAATTGTAGTATAGTACCTACTATACTTTCATTGCCGCGCATTTTTAAATGATCATACTTTAAATGCACTTTAAGTAAAACTATTTCATAAGCGAGTTTAAAACTAACTAAAAGTGTGTAATTAAAAAGATAGCTGTCCTTGCTGTAATTGTGATTGATTATAAAAGTGTGTGAGTGGGAGTGATTATAAAAGACAAAACAATTTTTTATATTTCAACATTTTTAACACACGTACATTTTAATATTTTTTTAAAAATAATTTCCGGAAACGATGTACACTTTAAGAGATACAGCCTTGACAATGCATCTCATATAATTGTTTACTCGGAAAACAACTTAAACAGACCTTGTGAAGGTCAAAACAAATATTTATGGATAATAAAATCTATTTTTAAATACTTATTGCGTCAATGATATATAAAGAACACCGATTCCTTTTTAAATTACACGGCATAAAAGTTTGAAAACTGTTCAAACGATTGGCAAAAAATGTTTCATATCTTCAATGAATTTGATGAAATTTTGCACACTGTGTGTCATTCGGTCCAGCTTAAGGAAAGACAGAGGGTTACAATTATTTATAAGGTCCATAACTGATCTAAAAATCATGTAAAGTAGACGGAGAATTTGTTTCTCTCTCTACGACATGTAAGTAACTTATCATTGACAACTTCTTTTGTCATCTAAGTTGGGTGAGCATTACTATTACATACCAATCTTTCCCGGGTTGCTAGTAAAAAAATATATTCTATGCATTACCTTAGCTCCCAATGCCACAGCTGCTAGTCCCACTGCCGTTCCAACTTCTTGCCCAGAATATCCAACAGGAATATCAAACGTATTCTTATAATCTTGCAAAACAGTCAGGTTACAGTCTTCAAAGGGCACAGGGTAAGCGGATATACAGTGCAATAAACAGAATTGCTTATGTTGTGCTGATATTATATCATATATGGTCTTCACGGCTTGTTTGTCAACCATTCCGGTCGATATGATCAGCGGGACCTTCTTCGAGGCGGCGTATTTCAAAAACAACAAGTTGTTTGAATCGCCTGACCCGATTTTGATAAAAGGGACCTTAATGTTTACCAAGAAGTCGAACGAAACCTATCAAAATAAATAAATGGTAATTATATGAAAGCCATGGAGAGTGAGACCTACGTAAAAGTATAAAGTCTGGCAAGGGGATAGGACCATATTATCAGATTTTACATTATCCCTTAGGTTTGGCTTTCGGAATATCAGTATCACTAACGTATAGCGAAATGATTTTTTATTTCCAATTTAAGGTTACTTACCATGTCCATTGCTGAAGCAGTAAAAAGGATTCCCACTTCTTGCGCATATTTAAACAGTTCTCTGTACTGGCTTTCGGAAAACTCTAAATGTCTCTTATGTTCACCATAAGTTTTCCCCCAGGAGTTTGGGTTGTCATATGGTCGTTCCAGATATTTTTTTGTGAACTTTTCTTTCAGACATGTCTTTTGAAACTTAACACAACTGGCTCCAGCGTCCTGTAAATAAAAATGACGAAACGATTGAATAAAAAATAAATACTTTGATTGAATGATAAGCGTATCTAAATTTAACGCCGTAATCATATTGCATTTATGTTTTTACTGTACGAAAGTATGAACATTAAAAGTTACTAGCGAGAATAATCATTAAATTAAAGTATGTGATGAGTAACAAGTATCTATGACTACGTACGAAACAAATTGAGGTTCTACAAACTCCAATTACTTTGGTACGCTTTCTAATAATATCAATAAATAAAATTTAGTTAACTATTAGACTGGAATTGATTTGAATGTCCCAATATTATATGTAAGATTGAAAGCCTTCGCTGAACTAAATGCATTCACCGCTACTTGCAATCAGTCTTTGTTTTGTTTTTACTATCAATAAAACACGTATAACCTTCAAAAATCATGTATAGTACAAACCTTAGCAGCTTTAATCAACTTCTTCGCTATTTCAATATCACCTTGATGATTTTGTCCAACCTCCGCGATAATAAAACATGGATTATTACCGCCAACTTTAATATCTTCCGTTATCTTTACTTCCACCATTTTCACAAGTGTGCCATATAAACAAACAACGTTTACGTCTCAACGCGAAGTGCGAACTGGTGTATAGTAGTTAGTTAATAGCACGGGAAAGGTTTGTCGACCTCTTTCAAGATCGGATTGAGTAAATAAGGTCAATTTAATATAAAAGCGAGCAACTCGACGCGCGATCGCCGCGCTAGTGCGCGGCCCGGGCCCGCACTCCGCAGCGCGGCACTCGCTCCGCATGATAATTGATAAAAACCAGTATGTTGGGTGGCACTCAATACTCATGACCACTGACATAACTCGTTATCTTAGCCTATGAATACAGTTTATAACACTGTATGAGGATTTTCTTTGTTATTAATCGCTTCAAAAAAGACGGAAATTTTCGATTCTTTGTTATTCTATTGAGTACTAACCGACCCGCCCTCGCTTCGCTGAGGTTTATTCATACCAGTCACTCATTAATTCAAAAATAAAAGCAGCCTCAGTTAGTCTTTGTTACATCAGCTATCTGCCAGTGAAAGTTCCGTCAAAATCGGTCCAGCCATTTCAGAGATTAGCCGGAACAAACTGACAGACAGATAAACATTGTAAAGAAAAAGTTTTGGTATATGTACCGTGTATACATCCATATGTACTTAGTAAAAAGCGGTTATTTTAATATTACAAACAGACATTCCAATTTTATTAATTTGTATATAGTAGAAGATTACACTTTAGATATTCGTTTTGAAAAAAAAAATCAACTCTCTGGTTTCAGTCTGTAATGATTCGTATTATTACTATTTCCTAGTTGTGTATGTGTAGTGGGTAACCACTACAGATTGCATATTATTTGAGAGGAAACATGGCAATTTTTTTATGTTGTTCTGTATGTGATTTTTCTCAACCTCGCATAGGTAGGTAGTATTTTATAGATGTTTCGGTACAAATTATTGTTTATGGACACAAATGATTATTGTTTTGTTGAAATTAAGGTTGTTTTTTTTAATTAATTTTATTGCCATGAGACCCTGTATTTAAAGTACATGCAAGGGGACTCTTCAAAATCATATATCGTCAGTGAAGTTCTAACAGTTCGTAAGTCATTTTATGACTGATTTGAGATTTAAATGTCATTGGTTAAAGTATAATGGTGCGCATCGTCTCGACTAATCAATACATAATACTTGACCAATATGATAATTTAAAAAATTGCATTGAACCAGGGTTACTCTCATTTCATAAAGTTTTTTCACTCTCCCATAAAGTAGCCATTTTTGACTTACGCATTGTTAGAACTACACCGACGATATGATACTGCTGTAATTGAGCTATTAATAGGTTAGGTTAATTGTTCAACGTTTAATAAAAATAATTTTGTTAAATTTTATATTTTAGTTAATACTGTAGAACGCCGATTATCCGAATTAATTGGGACCGATTCGTCGTCGTTTCGGATAATCGGACTGGTAATAAAGAAAAATGAATCGTCACACATAGAATAAACTTTATTAAGTTTAACAAACACAGTTCTACAATAAGGCTTACTTGAACATCGCGATCAGGGTAAGTTGCGAACCCACTTTGCACTTACCAAAAATACAAAGTATAAAAATCCACAACAATAATAGTACCGCTGTAGTAGCAAAAAATAAACAAAAACAAAATATATTTCAACATAACAGTTGAAATATATCTGGACTCCAGGGAGTTCCAACTTGTTACAACAAAATAAAACAAAAATTACTTGATTTTTATTTTTTATATTAAGCTTAGGACCGATTCGGATAATCGGCGTTCTACTGTATTTTTTCTGACAGTTTAATGATATTTGAAAGAATCCAAAGTTTTACTATGACTTTGGTAATTATGAGGTAAATAACATACAATGTTGTAAAAGTACATATAACATTTTATTACGCAAATTAAATTCACCAACAATCAATATTTACATATAATTATCACATTGTTTACACGTTCAGGCCTTTGTTCAAAGTTCTTTGCAAGCAGCTATTTTAACGATGTCTTGGTGATTCTTAAACCGATCGCCTAGGGCTCTATTTACTCTGGACTCTGTGGGTTTCACGAGGAAGTTTGATATATATCGTCCGGCTTCTACTAGCTTGACTAGGTCCACGTTAGTATTGACTCCCAGACCGTAAAGGAAGTACACAAGGTCTTCAGTGGCAAGGTTGCCGGTCGCTCCGCGCGCGTACGGACAACCGCCTAGTCCAGAGATAGACGAATCCACAGTCCTTATGCCAAACTGCAAAAACAAGAACTAAATATATCTAGTGACGTCAACAGCTATACGGGTGGGTGTGTTTACGTATTACACACGAGAAACAAAGAAATAACAGAATAAGAATTATTACTTATATTTACATAGGAATAATGCGACAAGTGTTGTGTTTACAGTTATTTTTATCAACTTCAATAAATGATAAATAGGTTGTTCAAACATCAACAATCTGATAAAAGAAATTCTAGAAAGAACTCACACAAGATACAATGGTAAACTTAAGACAATATAACCGTATCAAGAGTTTATTTATTTGCAGGAATAAAGGAACAGTTAGGCCAATATGGTTTTCACCTACAAATCAATACACAGTGAGCTGACTGACTGACATATCAACGCAGCGCCTAAACTGCAAGGGTTAGAAACTTGAAATTTTGCACAGGGGTTCCTTTTATAACGTAAAGGAGCACTAAGAAAGGATTTATGAAAATTCACCCCCAAAGGGCGTAAAAGAGGGCTGCAAACTTAGTATGAAACTTTGCCGTTTTTAAAGTTATTCAAATGAAATTCAGTATGAAAGTTCTTCTTTGAAAATCATCCCTAAAGGGTGTGAAAGGGGTTGCAAAGTTAGTATGAAAATTCTCTGATTTTCAACCTTATTTCAACAAAATGTTTTATTTTTATAACGTAGGCGCGCACTAAGAAAGGAAATTTTGAAAATTCACCTCCTAAGGGGATAAAACGGGTGCAATGTTAGTATGAAACTGTCGTTTTTGAAGTTACTTGAATGAAATTCATTATGAAGGTTCTTCATTGAGTCATGAAACACGTGTAAAATATTTTTTCGAAAATCATCCCTTTATTTATGGCTACCTTATAAAATTATTAAATAGGTCTACAGGCGATATACTGTAGTCTAATATAACTACATACCTCAATATCGCAAACGAAAATGCGGGTAAAAGCTAGTTACTTATAATGTTTTATACATGAATTAACACGAAATTTTTTGCTGCCATAACCATATTCATGATAGTATAATGACATTGCCAGGCGTTGGATGACCTCAGGATAAAAAGTGTGATTTAATATGATAATTAATGAATATGACGTCATATACATGATATTTTTTATATTTTATACTTTAAAATCATCGGCTTTCGTATTATTTATTAGAAGGAAGAGAGAAATTTGCTTTCGAATTATTTCAACAGTGATATTAAAAGTTGATGTCTACTCGGGAGGTCCTGTTTGATCCTGGGCACACAACTCTGACTTTTCCGAGTTTAAGCAATTAAATATCACTTGCTATTACGGTGAAGGAAAACATCGTGGGAAACCTGCACTCCTGAGAGTTCTCCATGTTCTCAGAGGTGTGTGAAGTCTGTCAACCCGCATTTGGCCAGCGTGGCGGACTCATTCTGAGGAGGAGACCCTGCTCAGCAGTGGGCCATTAATGGGTGTCAATAATGGAATGTCACTATTACTTTGACCTTTATTTTGTTTTTAATATGCAAAAACAAAATATGAACTCTGAACGAAGTTGAATATAGACGAAAATACAAACAAAGACTTCATCATCGACTACGATAAGGCTTTGACCTTTCTGACAATATGAAGGTAGGTACGCGCGATAAGGCTAACTACATTAATAAGTTATCACCATGTTATTTAAACACGCTTATATTTTGAATTATAATTTCCTAATAAACAAAGAGAACGATAAAAATTATGAATTATTCTCAATAATGAAGAGCTCACATTTTTTTTTTTCTTCGCTCTTAATCTTCGATCATTCCCATACAAAATTACATTTAAAACTGTCTTTGGTCGTATACTATAAGTAGTTTTAAAAAGATATTTAAAATAATATAATCGTCAATATAAGCAGAAACGCTAAATGTGCTCATTGCGTTCAGTATGCGAATATTTAATTTCTATGATTTTTTTTATGGTAGATAACGTGCAAACGTGCAGATGGTCCTCCTGATGGTAAGTGGCCACCATTGCCCATGGACTGCGCATCCTCGAAGATAGAGTGGGGAGGGAGAATTAAGAAAACAATGCTGCGGTTTCAGCGGACCCTGAGCAAGAGCCCAGAGTTCACTAGATCCGCAGCATTAATGGGATGGGAGAGAGAAGGAGTAAATCTGGCCCACATGCGGCTCAACCGGAAAGCGTCTATGACACTTGGCGGTCGGATTCGCATGCTAGTGGTTGCAAGCCAGTCGGGGAACAGATCCCCTACCACCAAAGGGGTGCTGGGTTACTCGGCTCTTACGAGATGCTCTCCCAGCGGCAGAGGGGAATAGTGTTCTAACCCGTCCCCTCACGGGTAGAATTTGTATCATTTCCGCTGTGTAAACGAATTTAACTAAAAAAATGATTTCCTCACTACATAATGAGTATTGTAATATTGATATATGAATCTATCAGAGGAAGATCCATGTCGTTTAAACCTTCTTTCTTTTAGAAAAACCTGTAAGTTTCACTGCGTATCCCTAATAGAGATATAAACGATCCTCAAATATGAAGTTTGGATTACAGTTGCCTAGGAAGATAACAATATTTAATGTGTCTGACAAGGTGTAAGAACTTAGATTTTATTTTTAAGCGGATTATTTTATCAAATTTATGTACTTTTCTACAATATTAAATTAAACAGAAATGTTTAAATGGGTGGCTATTTGGCTAAAATATTTTTGTATCTGAACTGAAAAGGTTTAGCTAATTTGGAGAGCAACTAAGAAACAAGTAATAAATTGGACCTCTTTTGAATAAAATCGTTTAGTACAATATGCCTAACACAATTTTGAAGAGACCGTTTTATTTATTAAGCACGTTTTTGCTATATTTTTTCGAATAAAATCGGCCTTTCAGTTTTCTATAGACGGTTGTTTCCTTAATCAAGTTCCGCATCCGATTCGTTCAATTTAGTCCATTTTTTTGTGTTCAAGAAAACATAAAAAAGATTCCTGAACTTCAAAAAGGAAAATACATTTAATCAGAGTTATTGCTATCTATAGGAAGGAAATTTATTTCGACATTTTGGCAGGTATCTAAATAACTAAGGGTATTCGCCTTTATTTATGATTTAATAGCACAAATCTATAATCTATATTAGTATTTAATATTCATTTTCAGTTAATAGCTTATAACAGTAATCTAATCGTTGAGACTAAATTAACGATAGGGAGATCCGAGGGAAGGATAAACAAAAAAATACAAGATGTGACTGATTACATCTTACTATTAATTTTTTTTTTGTTATTAGTTAATCCCTGTTAATGGTAGGGGGAGTAATAAAGCAGTTATAGCAGTTGTAGCCTAGTGGTTAAGACGTTGTGACTACTTGGGAGGTTCAAATTCGATCCTGGGCACACACTTCTGACTTTTCTGAGATATGTTTGTTTTAAGCAATTAAATATCACTTGCTTTAACGGTGAAGGAAAAACATCAACCCACATTGGGCTAACATGGTGGACAATGGCCTAATCCCTCCTCATTCGAGGAGGAGACCTGGCTCAGTAGTGGGCTATTAGCGGGTTGACGATGAAGGTGATAAATGGTAGGGGATCACATCTCCAACTATATATGGTACTTTCATTTTACAGATTCGAATCATCAAGTAATATTATATTTATTAACTTTCTCTTACTTATATTTGTTCATGATTTGTCGACTACTAGTAATATAGTTAATTATTTTGGGAAGATGCTATCTTTTGAATCTTTCTTTTTAATTAGGATTAGTTAGCTTTTAGTCTATAAGTAATAAAAAATATTACATATTCTAACTGCTTATTAGTAACAAAGAGAAACTATGTCTCGTAGATCAGGTAGACCATGTACTTGTCTGCTAATATCATAAAAATAAATGAAACAAGATACCTCCAGTCCTGCAAGTAGATTTGAGAGTCCTTGTCCATATGTATCATGGAAGTGAAGAGCTAACTTATCAGGAGATGTTACAGTTAAAACTTCTTGCATTAATTTACGAACAGACCCTGCTGTTCCAACTCCTATAGTATCACCTAATGACACCTCATAGCAACCCATTGCTAATAAATCCTCTGTTATCTAAAATAAACAAACTCTTAGTATTTGAAAAGTGTAAATAAATGTGATGTAAGATAAATCTAATCAAAGATTATGTTACAAAAGATAAAGTGAAAAATTTATATCCATCCATTACATAATACGTTAACACAAAATTTAATTTTAATGTATTGTTTATATAAAAATTAAATTGATTTGCCACTTTGTTTAAGCATGAAAGAAGGACAAACCAACAAACAAACTATCATATTCATAACTTCAGTGTGGATATGGGTATATGTACTCTAATTTACCCATCCACTTCGCTAGTATATTGCCAGGAAGATACCCCTTTATGGGATAAGTCCACCTTTGCATGCTACTAGTGGTTTTATCAAGTGTGGTCGACTATGGCCTAACCCTTCTTCATTCCGAAGAGAGGACCCAGCTTAACATTAGCCCTTAATTGGTTGTAATTGACTGTATCTCATATATGATATTGATTACCTTGGCTATTTTCTTAGGGCTAATCGGTCCATCATATGGGCATCCAACCACACAAGAGATGTAACCTCTTACTCTCATTCCATCTTTAACTGCCTGGACAGCAACCTCTTTAAATCTACTGAGACCTTCCTCAACTGAACAATTTAAGTTTTTTTGAGAAAATCCTTCGGAACCAGCAGGAAATATTGCAATTTCTTCTATATTACATTGTTTCTGAAAGTAAAATTATCATATTATGATGAATTTTAACCTAAAAATTAGAATCATTCAAAGTTAACACTAATATACTTACAGCAATATTATATCCCTTTAGGTTTGGTATTAATACTGGATAATTCACTCCTGGAACCCTTTTCAGGTTTTTCATAACTTCACTACCATCACTCATTTGTTTTACCCATTTTGGACTTACAAAACTGAAAAATAACATTATTAATAAATACATATTATCATTTAAAGTTGATATTCTCATATAATATTGTACTATTAAATATTTATTTTGTATACCTTGCAGATTCAATATCCTTTATCCCAGCTGCAGCAATTTTATTGATAAATTCTATTTTAATGTCTGTAGGTACAAATTTAGCTTCATTTTGAAGCCCATCTCTGGGACCAACTTCATAAATTCGTATTTCTTGTGTAGTACTACTCTGAAATAATTTATCAAATTTAAAAAATTATAATTTCAATACACTAATAATTTCTGTAATTAATAATTGTGTAGAATTTATAAAGTACTTCTTTAGATAAGTGGACTACAGCTACATTCTTGTAATATTGTTTTTTTGAATATTTTTTTAGTTTTAGTTACGTTATTTTTAATGTATAAAATTTTTTTCAAATTTTATCTCGCGAGCTGAATTTCCAGAATCCATTTTTTCCAATGTGTATTATGGGCAAAACAATACCCCAAAAACTTACCTGGACTCTATTATTCAAACAAATAATACAAAATTAAACCTAAAAAGATATTACTTACGATTGTACGAATTGCTGCTGGAGTAGATATTTGTATAGTTTTTCTTAAATATTGTAATTTATTCATCTTCATCATTTTTAGGTATTATTCTACAAAACGGTACGACTGATACTCGTAAAGACACATTTATGTAAATGAGATACATTCCTAATTCTTATCAGTATATTTTCATGATATTATTTTAATGATAACTGATATCATCTCTTAATTTGTTTTGCTATTTTTATATATTGTCCTGGAATAGATTATGTATTTAAAAATATTATCAAATATTTTTTTCATATTATTCTTGATTTCTAATTTCATAAAATTAAACGTAATGCAGGTACTTAATAGGTATTCAAATTATCAAAATAAACAGATAAAAACGTCACTTAACGAATGACGTCAACTTTAGCGACTAGTGTTGCCAAAATATTAATACTTAGAAGAAATCAAACTTGTGAGAAGCTTAGCTATATATTGCTGAACAGACATTTTTATAAGGAAAAAAATAACAGAAGTAGTAAAGTACTAGCTAAACCGTAAATGTTTTGTCCTATGTATTATTTCTAGTGGGTGTATGTGTAGTGGTTTTTATACCCTAGGTATAAAGGTGGCCTTATCACCTAGGGTATAAAAAATAGCCCACTATATTCTCAGACTTCCAAAATATACATTTTTTTTTTAAATAAAAAAAAGTCAAGCCGTTTCGAAAGAGTTCGATAGCAAACACTGTAAAATGATGTACATAAAAAAACGTTTTTTAGTTTTAGTTATTTGTACACTATTATATTTCTTATTATTAAATAGTTAATGTTTTTGATTTTAGATATTTTTGAGATAAGAGATAAGGATGATGAAGTTATATCTAACTTGATGTTCAGGAATTTATTTATTTTGGTATACCTGTTAAAAGATCCTTAAAACATAGTTTTTGTAAATTAAGGTGGCAATATATATAGTCAACTGTCAATGTCATAAAAATAATAAAAAGCGAAGATAACCTATCGCATTACTTAAGCCGGTTATTTAATATTTATTATACTAATAGTAATTGTAAAAGAGTTCTAATTTCAAAAATGGGTATGTTGTTTTAAACATAATAATATAATGGCCATGATCAATAGATTGACCATGTTTTTGTTTCAGCGGTAAACAGTGCCACGTCTTTCGTGTTATCAACTATATTAACGTTGTTGATCTTTTCTGGGATGCAAATGTACAAACCAATTTTAGTAAGATCACCGATTACTATTATATTCGGAGGCTATTTGGGCTCTGTCATGTTTATGTTCTTCGTTACTGTATCCTTTTTATATTAGTAATGGCATTACGTTATGTATATAAAGGTAATCTAATTAGAACTTATATAAAAATCAGTGAAAAAATAAATAATTATTAGTTGCATAACAATATGAAACAAAAATAAAATATTAAATGAGTAGTACTTAGAGGTAGAGTATTATTATTTGTATGTCTGATATTTAGTTTAGTATTTTTTTTTAGAATAGTGGTCCACTTCAAGATTAATATAGACAATAATATTTTATGCTGGTAATAGACACAAATATATAAGAGATTAATAAATAAAATATATTTTATTTTTTCATAATTAAGAAAGAAACATCTGTTCTTATAGGAAATTCAGTTTTTCTTGAAAATACTTATAAGAAATGAGTTTCTATTACATAAAAAGTATGTAGATAATTAATTGTTTCAACCTCTAAACAAATATTTGTTTTGACTGTATATTAAACAAAATATGTATCAAAATTTCTGTAATATGATCTGTTAACTTGTTTGACAATACTTGGTCTCTGTGATAAAATGACAACTGATATATTTATTTAAACTATTCATAAATTCTATCATTGAATTAATGCTTAAAAATATTTCAAGAACTTTGATTTTACTAATATTGTAGATGTGACAAATTTGTATGTTTAGTCATTCACAATCAGCTAAACTGATTTAACACACAGGCTACTTTTTAGCCTGGTAATATTTAAAGTTCCTCCTGCAGTTCAATTTAATGTTTATTGCTGTAAGAGTGTGAACATTTTTATTTAGCAATATATTGAATATGAAATGAAACTTGCAAAGCTCGGTGTTGATTAGTTATACAATATTATATAAACAAAGTTTCAAAGAATCACACATCCTCACATCACATAATCCTGTTAGTCATATAATGAGTTATTCAGCATTATGCATTCAAGGGGGGTTGTACTGATAATTTTGAGTCATATGATAAGTTACTTTATTATTTGTTTATCATGATGTCATTGAAATCATGATAAAAAGATTGAATTGAAAATTTAATATTATCCTTAATTTATAAAATCAGGCCATAGGAAACTTGGAAGCTACATTATTTGGGAAGAATTTTCAATTAAAACTACCAGAGATAGTATTGTCTATGGTTATCTCACTAATTGCATCTGGAATGGTGCATAGAATCTGTTTCACTACATGGTAACTATCCTTTTTTATTAAATTTTAACAAAGGAAAAGTTGTATAAGTAAAATATTAAATTTATTTAAAGTTATTTTTAACTTGTTTGCGGTTGTTAAGGAAGTTGCATTTTATAATTATTTCAAGTTAAATGTTGCTGACAGGAAAATCCCAAACTGCTATTTTTGTACTAAAATTTATGCTTTTTGATTAAGAGTATTTAATCAATATTCTTAGAACCATCTCTTATCTCATAATTCATGAGTGATAAATCAAATTCAATATTGTGATATTTCTTGTTTTGTTATATTTTTTTTTTTCTGATTTATTTTAATTGTTTGAGGCTTAGTCTCAGTTGTGCCAAAGAATGGCAACACTGTTGTTAATTATCTAGATGTAATGACACATAGAAAAACATATTAATTAGAACTTAATTATTTTCAGCTTGATTTTCTCTCTCATAACAATCTACTACATGAATAAGCTGTCACAGAAGACCTACGTTGCTGCTCCTCCAGCCCCTGTTCAAGTGAAGAGTCGTCGTCATAAATAATTCCAACTTTATATTATTAATAAGTCGTAACTAATTTTTTATAATTTCAATAAAATATATAAAATTGATGTGTGATTATTGTTTTAATTTTAAAGCGTTATATACTAAATCAGAAACAGCAATAAGTAAATACAATTAAAAAATTTATTAATCAATAATCTCTATAGACAAAACTTAAGTTATAAACATACTTTTCTCTTAGCATTTAGATAACTAAAATAATTAAAGAGGAAGCAGTTTTTAAATAAATAATTTCAGTACTATTAATATTAATTAGCTTACAAAAATAAAATTTCAATAATTTTAACTATAGACAATCTTTTTCCATTGTTCTATTTTCAAAATTTCGAATATCTTACAAATAATAATCAGTTTCAAATGATAACTATTTTCTAATCAGCTCTTTTAAATTCACAAACCTTAATTTACTGGGAATCAAACAACCTTACATTTAATTTTTTCTAGAAATTTTAAAATTAATATTTTTAAATACTTAAACCTATGTTAATGTATTAGTGACTAAATTATTTTGTTAAAAATATATTTTAATATGGAAACACTTTATTGCACAAAGGTTTTACGTGCTTTTACTACACTTTAATTAAATTTAGTTAGGTACTAATAAATCAAGTAAATACTATTAGAATGTATAGTAATGTGAAAAATATGAGTATGTTTTTGGATACTTCAACTTAAACGGTATACCGGCAGTAAGCGTGCTGTGTATTGGTAGTTCCATCCATGACGTTGGAAAAAAACAGTCTCATAAGTACCAATTATGTTTGACACGCTCCTCTCGCCCCATGCTTCCAACATCCAAATAGTGACTTCTGCACAAGGTCAAAGTATTCTGAGATGCCGGCAGCTATAATTGATATGCATTTTGATTCACTAAGATGGGTTTAAAATTTTGGCACAATGTACATGAAAAACAATTTTAAAGTGATATGTTAAACATTTTCAGAAGTTTTAGATTATTTGTATTCAAATATAAATCAGATAACATTTCTTTATCTTAGATAATAAAAATAGAAGATTCTACTGTGATATCACAGATTTTGTAAATACTTAAGGCACTGTTTTAGACATGATTGCAATTTTGTAATTGACAGTTATACGGTAGTAGTATTTTGGTCACCAGTTACTTTTTGAAGAGCAACATTTTCATAATAACATCGGTGCTACTGTTTTTCCATAAAAAGTAACTCTGGTTAATTCACACTATTTAGAATACAATAAACAATATTTTGAAGATCAATATTGCATAAGGAAACAGAAAAGTTAACTTCAAGTGGAATCATTCATAACAAATTGAAATATGTCAAACATAACAGCAAAACAAATGGTTCTTACTTATTTCTAATATGCATGCTATTGTTTCTAACATAAGGATTTTGGAGAATCCTCGGTGTTGTTTCCATCACTCGCAGCAGTAAATCATCTAAGTAATTTTCAAGATCCTTATTCTTCTTCTTTTCTGACTCAACATCTTTTTGCAAGTTATAAATCGTGACAATAAGGTCTTCTCGAGTGAGGTCATTGAACTGCTGTAAAACAGTTTTTGGAATGTTGTTAAATGCAGGATTAATAGTTTCTTCTTCAACTATGTTTTCTTCACCAACTATTATCCGTTCTTCGAGAAGTTTCTTAGGTTTATTGTTACCAAATTTTTTAAAGAACTTAGGACTAGGTTTCTCTTTGAGGGAACTAGGACTATCTAATTTCTTGTTTCTCTCTAAACTTGAAGATTTCTCTTTATCTATCATTGTTTGGCTCACAGACTTTCTGGAGTAGAGTTTTTGGGACCATTCATCATCTTTATCAAGAACTTGCACCGGTAACTGAGGTGCAGTGAATTGATCGAGACTCAAACGAACAGGCTTCAGTGGAGCAGTCTTCTCTGTTGCAACCAATTGGCTGCTTGTTGATCTCCTGAGAAATTCTCCACCACCTAAATTCTCAAGAGAAGCATTAACAGGAGATGGTGTATATTTGACACTTCGAGGCATGAATGAGTTTTGCACATTAAGGGAACTTCCAGAACTTTTGTGTGATAAATCATCAAAAGCAAATTCATCCTCATCTTCACTTATAACACCTGGATCTGCTTCAGCTGGTGATCTTTTAGGAGTAGACGTATCAGGAGTGGATAACACTGAACTCCTAAGGTTGCCTACACTGCCGCCTAATGATGATGATTCACTCTTTTTATCTTTCTTTGTTAAATTTATTTTAGAGCCTAAATTTTTAGCAAATTTCTTCAAACCCTTTCGTTTTTCAATACTCCCAATACTCATTAGACTGCCCCCGACATTCTGCGCAATACTGGATAGTGACGACTTATGCTTTTCCTTCTTGCTTAGATCTGTAAGGCTTCCTTCCTTAACTGTAAATCCTATTTTAACCTCCAACTCCCCCCTGTTTTTATCGTTTTCTTTACCAGGTTTCCCTTGCAGAGGATACAACCTATTTTTCGGTCGTTCATACACATCGAGGTCTTTCAACGGGATCGATACCTGACCTAATAAATGATCTTTTACAAAGTCTTCGTCGTACACTTTTAAAACAATTTCTGCAGTATTACCTTGACTAGGTATCCGCAATTCACATTCTTCAAACCATTCAACGTTCTCTGTAGATTTATGTTTTACGGATGTTTGAAATTTTTCTTTAGCTAGGGAGATTGTAACAAAACAGTTATTTGTACCGTTCTTGCCTTTGATTAGCAAACCTTTTGCTTTTTGCACAGTTACTTGCACGTGAGTTGGGTCCCACATTTCTATAACGTTAACGTAACAATTAGCACTTAATTATTTCGTATTTAGTAATAATTACACTATTTATTGTTAAATGATACAAACGATGACGATGAGCTGTCGAGCAGTGTTACCGAATACCAACAAAATACCAATGAGATGAGTAGACTCTGTGTTACCTGCTTTTCCTTATACAAATTACCCCCATTCTTTCTTGACAGTGACACTTGGGATATCAAAATCGAAATCTTTATAGTACACAACTCAAACCCATTAAATCAAAAAAAAAAAAGAAGCCTTGTGTTCAAAAAATATTTTTGGCATCAAAGTTAACAAATAAATACTTATTTCAATTGAAATAATTGTCAACTAATTAATAACTAAAGACAACTTTGTTATGTGATTTTCTGTATGTACTACCTACCAGTAACAAAGTTCAATAATTTACCATAACTACAATTATAATTTTCCTTATCTTAAACAATAACGACTAACAGGCTTAAAGCATGAGTTTTAGTCAAATCACACAAAAAAATGTATGAATGTAACCGTATTCTAGGTAAAATACTAAGTTTTGTTATTATTTGTAATATTTGTTTATTAGGTGTACTAAAATTATAAAATCAAATCACCCTAATAATTAGTACTTTCAGCTACATTGGCAACATTATGCAATTTAGTGTGGTCATAACTTAATCTAAGTTACCCAAATAATAGAAAAATGTTTATAACAGCAAAGATAGCAAAACCATCAGTAGCAAAAGTTTTTAGAAAGGGGATAAATATAATCAGGGTCGGCCTTACTCTAGTAGGCGCATCGGGCGAATTATATTTCTACAGCCAAACTGATGACAAAAAAAAATGCTCAGCCAAACATACTCACTTTACGTATCCAAAAATATATTATACCTAAAGAATCATGGCAAGTTTCATACATTGATTTATACGGAAAATTTTGAGAGCCATTAATTATTTCCATTGCTTAGATTATACTCTAGGGATCCTGGTAATATGAATAATATATTTTAACAGATGGCAAACATAAAATATTCTAAGGTAAAAATAATGGACTTCTGACACTTTCTCTTGCCATATTTAGTATTTAAAAAAATAAAAAGGTCAACTGTCAAAGTGACACTTGCATCTGTTAATAAGTCAATACTCAAACTGTTAATTTACTAGTTTTATTTATCATCTTTGAGTTTTATAACTTTGATTTTGTAAAAAACAAATAATAAGGACATAAAAGCTTTACGAAATATAGGTTAATGTAAGACAAATATTAATAATAAAATAAAATTATCGTACAGCAATATAAATTATCGTATTAATCCATTTATTATCGTAAAATTAAGCTCTGACAGTTTAGTAAAACACATATAATGACAAATGACATTTATAGCAATCTGTTTCGTTCAGAAATAGTCAATAGTTTTAAAATTTTCACTTTTATTGATTCCCATGTCCTAAAAATATTTTGAGTGTTAGAAACTATTATTTAGGCCTCAAAAAGCAGATCTAAAGTTATTTCAATTTCTCATATTTTTAGTACCAATTCTGCCATGATTCTTTGCTGAATCTTAATTATTCTCCTCACCTCAAAAATATTTTATATCTAAATTTTGCTGAATATAAATTATTCATCTCACCACGGTGAAAACAAATTCGACACGACGGCGTTGAATTAAGTTGAGTTGAGTTGAGCCGAGAGCTCTCGCAGATGTCGGCGTCTCGGGCAGTGGCCTTCTTTGCACTGTTAAAGCCACTATTGCATATAATATTTAGTATTCGACCTAACTATTTACACATCCTTCTCATACGTCAGAGAAGCAAAGTTAAATAAAACCAAATTTTTTTTTGTTATAATGCCTTAATTATAGTTGCATTTGCGTATTTTTCTCTCCTGTTGCAGTAACAGATATTAGCTGGCTTGTGACTAATCGAATGTCATGCAAGTACTTTACTTTATTAATGCAATTTTAATAATACTATTGGTCGCGACTCGCGTAGTGTTCGAAATTCGAACATAATTAATTTAAATTACTTCAAAAATAAACAAAAGAGTATATATGCGTGTGTGTGTCAAATACATAGTAGTGTGTGTGATTTTTGTATTGATTTAATGTAGTTTTTATATATAGATAATTTATATATAGATAATATTTTTATTAGCATTCTACACTCCTTCTCTGTATAAACTGTAATTGTGAGAAATTTCATACTCCTCCGTATAAACTTTTTGCTTCACGTATTAATATCTAGATTTTTTATCCAATTTAAAACAAAATATTCACAACACTTAAATTTAAATACAAAGATAATGGATAAGATAGATATTGTACAACGGCTAGTTTCATTCATTAATTTACAAATAGCTATTACGAGCTGGCAAGCTTGGTTTGTGCACTCCGGGGAGCCGGGAATGAATTAATAGGCCAATTTACTGTTGCATAATTGTGTAGTGCTTAGCTTTGTGTCAAATACAGAAAACGTTATTTTATGTACATTATTATCATCATAATAAATCTTAGCTATTAAAAATACGGACACTGTTCTACCCGAGGAAAAATACTTATATGTAATCATGTATGTTTGAGAAAAAAAAACGTTTGTGTTATCCAGTGTCGTCATATATTTAATCAGATTTGAGTGAAGGAAGTGATCGAATCTAATGATTCCGTAATGTTTGAACAGGAACCCATGCAATGCCTTAGACTTATGATTAAGGTGTAGGCTTAAGGATATCCTTTAAGTGATCACAACACTCGCCTCCACTATCCGGTCTCACTATTAAATTCTAAGGTTAGGTTAACATAAGGCTAACCTAACATAAACTTAACCTTAGGTTGTGTTAACACACGTAAATATAATGTAGGGACTTATCCTTAGTCGGAGAGTCCAATATCCGTTACATAGTGACACATTATTGCTACGCATCAACTGCAGATGATGTGCACTCAAAGAGACTTGTCGTGAGACTAAAGTGTACGGCATCAGTTGAAGATTATAAAGGGACACGTCACACGACAATGACAGTAGCAATACCCCTCCACTGGTGGAGAGAAGTAAATCAACTAATATGGCGCTGGTTTTCCGATTAATCGATAATCTGATTAATTAATAATCGTTTACGTGATATTAAATACTAACCACTCAGTCATATATGATCATTTATTATATATGATTATACATATATAGTCGTCCACAACTTTCAATTAAATTGGTATATTAGTATATATCGTAGTTATTATAGTTAGTTAACAAATTATTCGTATAGATCGTAGTGCGGATATTATTGACATTGTTGTAATATTTATGTAATAAGGTATAATTGTTTATTTGCGTTTGTCACTTGCATCGCTCTATTAAGTTTTCATATAATCTATATCTATACTTAATATTATAAAGGAGTAAGATTTGTATTTTTGTATGTAACGAATAAACATAAAAACTACTGAACCGATTTCAAAATTCTTTCACCATTAGGAAGCTACATTATCCCTGAGTAACATAGGCTATATTTATTACAAGAATAAATTAGAGATCCTTAGGAAATCTCACGAAAACCAACCCAAGGTGCAAAAAAAATAGCCATAAAATATCTTTCATCGCATGCGATGCGAAAAGTATTGATGATAGAACAAAAAAATGTTCTAGAATATTATAGAACGTATCAATATCTACAAAAAACTCCGGGAGACCATATGTCCAACTATTATAGTTATGTCACTATAACTACTTTTTTATATTTTAAAAGTTGATAAAAATGCCTATCAAAATCAGACCATGTTTTTCATACCTTTGTATTAATCCTTATCCAAATAAATTATTTCATATTCAAGACTGTTTCAATACCTGTAAATTACTTTTTGAATTATTAAAATCGGACCTTCCATTCAAAAGATATTACGAAATTTAAAATATCAGTATAAACAAAAAATACACGCCAGTGTAGTTCTATCTCGGTGATACTCGAAGTGCAGCGATTGGTAGCGAGTAACGCCGAGGTAGAGGGGCACCGAAATGCGGGAGAGCCAAAATGTTTTAAACCAAATATTCCACCCGTGCGAAGCCGGGATGGGCCGCTATATATGATATTTTTGATATATTTAACTTTTAATGGACTGTGAATATATATTTCAGTTTTATATCATCATATATGACTATATATAATATTATATATTGTATACATATATAAAATATATAATAATATATATTGTATACATATATAAAATATATAATATTATATATTGTATACATATATAAAATATATATTATTTTATATATAACAATTTTAGGATTTATTATTTGATATATTATTAGGAAAAACTGGACAAGAATTCATTATTTAAGAGGAAGTTTTGTTATGTTTTAAATAGATAAATTAAATATGTTCTTTGAAATTAAAATGTTTTTATTTTCATTAATATTAATCTTTATATCAACAATAATCACCACGATTATTATAAATGCGAAGCTTATTGCAACTAATTATATTATAAGAAAAAACGACGCAAATTAAATGAAACATCTTTACACTAAAATTTTCAACAAACCACTAGTTTAGTATCTAAAGCGGTCCCTAGACGACCATGCAGAATGAGATGCATTACGTTGCGTTTTATGTGAATTACCATGCTGCATGATCGACCTAAAGAACCACGCACTTCCAGTCAAGCCGCAGTGTTCGCAGAGTCGCTCGCTAATCATTTTAATTTCAGCATATTCTCTGTTAAAATTTGAGCACAATGTATTGATTTTGCGCTTCAATTTCTCCACTGTGAAATCTTTATCAATTTCAAATTCATCAATGACACGGTCCTTCAGCATTACTCCTAGATTACACGCAATGCAATAATCATTATTCTGTCGTGACGGCATATTTATTTTGCAATCTCTACTTCTTTGATTTGTGTTTATCAGTTGTCCAACATTGAAGAAAGTAAAATGCTACTCATATCAATCCTACCAACTTCTAATCACAGGATGCTACTCAAATTTATAAGTGTTGCCAACATCAAAATTAATAGTATGTACAACATTCAATAAAATAGTATGCAGTGATCAAGTGACTTCAAGTCTTACTCGGGAGGTCCGAGGTTCAATCCTGGGCACACACCTCTGACTCTGAGTTATGTGTGTTTTAAGCAATTAAATATCACTTGCTTTAACGGTGAAGGAAAACATCGTGAGGAAACCTGCACTCCTGAGAGTTACCAAAAAGTTCTCAAAGGTGTGTGAAGTCTGCCAACCCGCACTGGGCCAGCGTGGTGGACTATGGCCTAATACCCTCCTCATTCTGAGGAGGAGACCCGGCTCAGCAGTGGGCAATTGAAGGGTCGTGATGATGACAACATTCAAGCCATACCCATTTAATAATATCATTAATTTGTTAATAAAAGCCTATAGATGTGTATATTGATGGTGCTATAATGTATTCAAAATATTGTTCCAAGTTTAATAAAGGCCCGCCACCCCGGTCTTATCGGTTAGTAACTTATTATAGAGAAAATTCATTAGCGTATCGTTATATCACCATCGCGTCGAACTCTGGCTAAGTTAATATTTTGCTTCGCCTCAATACCCTGCCGAGTGCCAACTTCATAAACAAATTTAGTACGAGAACCATAGACACCTATAATTCTATATTCAACCGTGAGGGGACCGGTTAGAATACAGTTTCTTCTCTGCCGCTGAGATAGCAACTCATAAAAGGCGAAGCCAGCCAGCGTAACCCAGCACCATTGGTGGTAGGGGATTTATTCCCAGACTGGAAACTGACCGCCAGGTAACCGTTCCGGTCCCGCCACATGTGGACCAGATCTACTCCCTTCCTCTCACATTCCATTAATGCTGCGGTTCCAGTGAACTCTGGGTTCTTGATCAAGCTCCACTGAAACCGCAGTATTCTTCTCTTCGCTCCCCCTCCTAACTCAACTTTCGAGGCGATAATGCATCGGCAAAACGAGATATTCTCTACTTTTGCTGATGTCCATGGGCGACGATGGTCACTTTCCATCAGGTGGACCACCTGCTCGTTTGTTCCTTATCTGGCATTAAAAAAAAATAGAGTTTATAGAACTTGTGTACGCAGAGTTATGTACATTGTAAATAATAAAGAAGGCAACCGTCGAATAATTATTATAAAATGTACGCTTTTGTGGGATTGGGATATAATGTAAAGTATGGTTTCTTATTTATTAGAGTAGTTTAAAGTTAGAAGTTCCAATAACGTGAAAGAAAGGTTTATATGACTGGCTAATTAGAAAGAAGATTGATGTGAGATAGATGAGTAAAGTTGGATGATTGAATGGAAGTAATGTCTTCTACTAATGACAAGGCTGTAAAGTGCAATACTTTTGCACTACAGAGATACAATAAAAATAGACAAATCATGGATGTAATTTCTATTTTGTTAGTTTTACAAGTAGAATTTTTCATTTAAGCTATTTAGTCCTAATATTTATTTATTTCTGTATTTTGTAATAGTATTGGAACGAAGTTCCTCGGACGGACAATTAAACTTTGATTATGAAAAACAATCTTCACCCGAAACAAATGGTAGATTTTAAACAACATCAATGGCAACACTTTTATTATTTAATCGAATAGGCAAAAGTATTACACCGTACAGCCTTGTCTTAGAGATAAAAGAAAATTGTGTAATGTTACGTATATTAGACACTTTAGATTACTATTTTTATTCCATAACGGAAAGGCAAAGGTATTACACCATACAGCCTTGTCACAAAGATAAAAAAATGTGTGTAATGGTAACGTACATTGGACATATTTTAATTATCTGCTTTTATTTAATCGAAAAGGCAAAGGTATTACACCGTACAGTCTTGTCATAGAGATAAGAAAATGTGTGTACGGTAACGTACATTGGACACATTTTATTATTTTTATCAATAAAAAAATCCTAGTTAAAAATTTATACCCGAAGAATTGTTTTCTTTATACCTCGAATAGAACATAAAATTAATATTTTTATAATAAGGAACTTCGTTCCTATCCGGTGTCCCACGACACCACACGTTTTTTTTTTGGTTTACCTTAAATACAAATGACCGATATTAATACTGCTAGGCTAGTTTACTTCAGTTACTTTCACAGTATTATGTCTTATGGCATTTTATTGTGGGACGCGTCGCGGACATTGAATCCATTTTTATTCTTCAAAAGAGAGCTGTTCGGGCCATTTATAACTTAAAAGCGCGGGATTCCCTTAGAGATGTATATAAAAAAATAGACGTTCTTACAGTCCCATCTCAATACATATATTGTAATATTTTGTTAATTTACCAGAATATTCATTTGTATTCAAAACACAGTGACAAACATAATGTTAATACTAGAAACAGAAATAAACTTGTAACGCCTTACTATCGTCTCCACAAAGTCAGTAATAGCTTCATGGGGCTTGGTGTTCGCATCTATAATAAGATTCCACAGCCTATATTAGACTTGCCACTTCAACAATTTAAAACTCGGATCAAGAAGTCATTAATATATAAAGCATACTACAATGTACAAGATTACTTGAATGATGAGAATGCTTGGAATCTCAGTGACGTTGACTCTCAAGCTAAATGATTTGTATAACAGACTATGTAAACATGGCTTTTTGAAAAGGCCGACTGTTGAGTTTCTGGCAGGCTCTTCTCAACAGGAAACTGCTTTCCGAGCTGGTGGTAGCTTCAGACAAACTAACTGACCGACAAATTTTTGACGTTTCAAAAGTACTTTTAAAAAGTCTAATTGAAATAAATAATTTTGATTTGATTTGATACAAATGCAGACCGACGAAGCTGTATGGTTTTCATCCCTGCTTTTCCCTTAAGGTGTTAATGTTAAAAAAAATGGGTGGCACTGGGGGAGTGCCGGCAGAAGTGAAAACTAGAATATTAACGTTGTGCATTTTTGCCCATCCCAAAAGTGCACAATTCCGCTAAAGAAGTTTTCACTTTAAAAATATTTTATACGACGATACTGCATGGTCTATGATCTTTGCGAAAAATTGAAAAAAAAAACAAGAGGGTAAAATTACACTTAATCTAATTTATCATTGAAGACTTTTGAAATAAATCACGACTTGAAAAAAAAACAAAAAGTCTATTTATTTATTATATCATCGAATGTACTGAAAGTAAATAAAAAACCGTAATAAAGGAAGAGCTTTTGAAATGTTTTAGATTTAAGTCTTAATCAAAATGAGAAACAATTTCGAAAGGAAACGGAAGAAAAAATACCGATAGGATAAGCATTTTAATTGCCAGCTTTATCCAGATTACTTTATAATGTAGCATCCTTGTTACTGAATCTTTATAACTCCAGTTAACATTCTTTGGGCAAAGTAAATAAGAAATTTTATACACAATCAAACTCAAACGTTTTTGAATACTTTAGTTAACTAGATGGTACAAATTCAATAAAATACAGTTGTTAAGCTTACGTACACTCGCTCCTGTAAACTAAACGGTTGACACTCACACGTAGGGAAAGCAGACTTATCAACAATTCGTCACTACATTTAAACTCCCTCTGGTGACTTGAAATAAAAGTAGTGAAATGAATATCGGCCAATTACTCAATATTTTTCTCTATAGAGTGCAAATGATCCTAAAGATAATTTTTACTTACTTACTTATTAATTTTATAAATGCGAAAATAACTGTCTGTCTGTCTCTGTACAAAACCGATTTAAATGAAATTTTGTATACAGATTGCCTAGAGCCTGAGAAAGGACATAGGCTACTTTTTAATCCAATAAAAATGTTGTTAGGGGTTGAAAGTGTAAAAGTTTAAATCAAGGGTGTAAAATAACAATAGGGAATAGGGGATGAAAGTTTGTATGGAAATATTATATATGGTTTTTGTAAATGTTTTATTTGTAAAATAAGTAGCCAAAGACACTATTCCACGCGGACGAAGTCGCGATTTTTAATTTCACTACGAGAAAAATATTTTTATTAGGGTAGTTTTTACATTGTCTTGTGTCAAAAATGAAATCTCCTTGCAAGATATTATGTTGACTCGTTATGTCTCATAAAAATAAAATTCTTTTGTTTCGTATTCTTTATGTATTATACTAATGACTTCCGTGGAATAACTACATAGTATAAAACAAAGTCGCTTCCCGCTGTCTGTCTCTATGTCCCTATGTATGCTTTGATATTTAAAAACGGATATTGATGCGGTTTGTTTTAATAGATAGAGTGATTCAAGAGGAAGGCTTATATGTATAATACGTACATAATATAGTAGAGAAATACTGATAATTTTAGAGGTTTCTGATGTGATGTCATAAATAAACAAATTTTTTGCGCTTACATTGCAAACGCGGGCTGAACCCTACGAGATAGATCAAAATAATGTACTACAGTTTTGTAAACCTTAAAAAGGTCTGCAAAAAAGTACGCGATGGTATATGTCTATCTCTTAGGGATAATCCACAATAACCATTTTTATCCTTTACGAGAGACAATGGCATATTTACGAAGCGATTATAAACAATACAGCATTAATCCTTATCCAATTAGGTACCTTAAATACATTGTGCATTTTATATAGATCAATATGGCTCTTTACAGCATGATTAAAATAAATATTTTCGAAGATGTTACAGATTTAAAATGCTCTGCATGGTGTTACGGCACGTATTAAATTGCACCCGGGACTGCATATTTTGTGTGCCTATTGGGTAGATTGAGAATCGGTCAATATCTATTTTTTATGCCCCTAAGTGATAAGGGTGGCCCACCCCAATTTTTTTAGATTTATATGGCAAAGCTACGATAGCCGGGTCAGCTAGTTTATCTATACATATATATGATATAGTAAAATTTTATTGTATTGCATTTTACAATTAATTAATTAGTAACACTTAGTATTTTTTAGTATATTGTGTATGTATGTAATTAATTTATTTTTGAAATAAAATCAAAAAAGTGCGTAGTCGCTCTGTAGCTTAAATGTGAATTACTTATATAAAAGATCATTATTTTACGTTATAATTGTATTCATTCATCAGTCCGTCAAAAATCTAAATGGTAAGTTAAATCAAGTTCAATAAAATTGTTACCAAGTAAATGGTAATTAAAGAAATAAAAGTATACAATTAGCAGTACCTAGGCTTCCTTCACGAGACTAAATTGAAATAGTGAAATCAAAAATTATTATAGTAGTTTAAATAACATTTTATTGTGTATTTGTTTTGTTGTCATCAAAAATATTTTTAATAGAGCGCTTAACGATAATAATTAACAATTCATTTATATATCACCTCCATTACATAATTGAATACTTATTGTAATGAATTATTCATTTTCTTATCCCTACTAATATTATAAATGTGAATGTTTGTTTGTTACGCTTTCACGCGAAAACTACTTAACCGATCATCATGAAACTTTGTACACATATTGTTGAGGGTATTAGAAGTAACATAGGATACTTTTTATGAAAAAAAAAAATTATTTCTTACGAAAGATTCATTTCATTTCTATTGTAATGATCTCTGATACTTATTTAATGGCTTCAATGCGAGCGAAGCCGCGGGTAAAGCTAGTAAGAAAATAAAATAATTACAATCTACTTAATGTAGCAAATAAAAATATAATGTCAATTTTTGAGAGTATTTAGAATGAATTTTTTACTGAATAAATAATTAATTTTAGTTGAAGACAGGGTGCGGAATAAAAATGTTATAGATCATCTATGAATAACCAAAACGATTTTGATAAAACTTTAACCTATTGTCTATCTATTTCCGCACAGCTAAGTGGTCAATAATAGATTCCAGAAAAAATGTGAATGATCAAATACTTATGTAATAATTATGGATAATTATAGCCTTATAAACTTAAAGCTTTGGTATAATAGTTTTCTGCACAAAAGACTTAATAATATATCTTGATAAAATCAAGTATTTTATTTAAAAAAGTACCTAACATTGTGAATTACAACCTAATTTTGAGAAAGTCGGGGCTGACCGCATTGCCATGAAGTTTAACAGCTATTTCAGTTTATTATTATCTCCGTAGACTGTAAAATCATGCATAAGTCATGACAAGCTAAATTATGTAATAAAACACGGTCAAGTTCTATGAAATAAATATGATGACAAAGTTTCTTTTTCTAAAATATTTAATAAAGTTGGTAATAACGAATTATATGCGCTGTTTCACTTTGTAAGCCTATAGGCTCGGCTTCTGGGTATATTAAACTAAACATAAAGTGGCCGCAGGTTAATGAAAATCTTTCAACCATGATTCTACGTTAAATACACAATTTGTTCTTTCATAAAATATTTCAAAAGTCAATACAAAACAGTAGCGGCGAACCAAAAGGTATTCTTTGTGTATAAATCTGTAAGTAAGGGTGTAAGTGGAATGATAATGCATTTTCCTTAAATATAATGTATTAAAAGCTCATGTAATGAAATAATGTACTAATAAATATAATACTTATAAACTATCAATAATCAGATTGGTCCAAAATCATCTTTCAGGAGCTACAATTTCATCATACATGTGGGAACCGTAACAGTTTTCACATAACATCACAAAGTTCTGTAAACAAAAAGAATTTTTAATTTTTTTCATAAACTTTTAATAAAATTACAGGAAGTATTTTAAATCGACAGCACAAACTACGCTCTACAATATCTTTGTTAACGAATTGCAATTTTCACTAGTAACAACAACATAGTGTATATATAACTACTATATATAACTATACATATATATTTCGGAAACTAGAGTATATAATAATTTATAAGCATCGTATGTGCATAATGGATGGCCTATCATGTAAGCTACGGGTGCGATACAGTCAGGATATAACTAAACATTAGGATCTCGTACTGTTTTTACAGGAGCTTAAGGGATCCTTTTAAGTAATTACAACACTCGCCTCCAATGCCCAGGTTCTCTGTATAAACCTATGATTAAACTCACATAAACCTTTAAAAAAAACCCACCACCGTCCATGCCGTATGTTAGGCGCCGCAGGAACGCGTTAGCATACTACTGCGGACGCCTCGGCACAACCACCCGTCTGCGGGTACAAGTACCCGCAGTTCAAACCCGCCCATGGGCTCGCTTTACCAAGCACCTAACCGAGGGGGGATGCCAGGACATGTCTACTGAAACACCCAGCCCCCGGAGGAGTAAGAAGCAGCCCATATCCCTCGAGATCAGGTCGCTCACTAACAGAGGACGGAGCGACCCGTACCTCCGGCCACCTGACCCCCCTGGACTTAACCACCGTCTGCGACGCCCAGGGTACGAACGTTGGAGTTTAAGGCCCGCGCCCATCACGCCGGCGCTCCGCGACCTCCGCGCCCAACCTTGGCGCAAACCTCTGCGCCGGCCGCCCAACCGCTCCCCCCATCCCGGATACGCTACTACACCGAGACAGGAGTCGACGGCGAAACATCCAGCGCATGAGACACTCGCGGTTACGCGCCCCACCATGACGCTTTCACGCCCACGCATCAGATATGTCCAACTGCCCCCCCGATCATGGAGTACGGTTGCGCCACTGAGTGGCTACCTCACGAACGGAGGCGCAGCGGGACACACAGAACTAGACGCTGCAACGCAGCCACCGCCCACTGCGCCTACGCGCCCCTCTTCTGCGGATATTGGCCTCCGGATAGTAATAGTGGAAAATTACTATCCGTAGTCGCCCAGGGTGCACCGGCCCACAAAATGGTGGGCTCTCGAGGAGGTTTCCGCAGCTAGTACCCCAAACTCACATAAACCTAACCTAACCTAAGGCTAACTTTCACTTCCGACATATATGTATATATACAGAATAAGATTATATATATATATATATATAATTATCTAAAATTTAGTAGAGATCCATATCCATAAGAAGGAGAGTACAAAATTCATTTATTACAGCGCTTGATATCTCTAGGCCAATACTTTAAATATAAGTTTATTTACTTACCATGTTATATTGTTGTCTTAAAAGATTCATAGCCACATGGAAGTTGTGTTTAGACTTGACCTCGTATTTCTCCATTAGCGTGACAGATCTGTGTGCTTGCTCTTCTAATTGCGAAAGCGTTGGTTCATTTTGTTTCAGTTGATCACGTCGGCGGCCCAGCCTCGCTCCCCAGTTGTGATGGTTTCGGGTACCTACCCTTGGTAAATCATCCTTAGTTAGATTTACCATCTTATGTTTGAAAATTCTACACCAGTGATCCACAGATTAGTCTATATCGATGACGATCCTTTTTTAGTCTTTACCAAAGCCACATCACATTCACTAAAGTTTTGTTTTATTATGGACCTATAGGGTTCGTATAATGACACACGTTTATACAAATATCCTATCTATATAGTCTCTTTAATAACTTTTACTAATGACCATGTTTATTGGCTTCATTAACTTAATTTGTTTTTCATTGAAAAGCTTAATCCGTTTAAGTAACATTTAGGATAATGGTAATAATTGTTATATAATGGATTGGCAGGGATTTTGTCAGTTTAGTATCATTATTTGTGTATTTACTATACAATAAGTCATACTATAATTGATAATAATAATAACTTTATTAGCCAAAATAGTACACAAAGTTTTATAATTGACTTATCTTAGTGGGTATTATGGTAAACATAAGTTAATGTTCACTAGCGCTTAAACTAGGCCGTGCCTGTATCTTAAACGCTAGTCTCTTCCAATGACATTAGTGTTATAATATATTTAAAAACCGTGTATTAAAAAGTTACTAATTGAAAACTAACAAACATAATATCTATTTACATTTAAAATCTAAATACCTAATTATTATAATATAACACTATCTGTGTTTATATTTTAATCTACCCGCATATTACATAGTTATACCACAAAATCTATGGACTTGAAACTAAAATATTTAACTAAACAATATTATTAGAAAAATTATGTGCAATACGGCTAAGATTGTTGGGAAAATTAGTTATACTGATATATAAAGAAAAAGAATATAGTATATCTACAAAATTATATATATTTGAGCCTGTGTGTATTTTCGTTTTATTCTATTTTTATTTATGGTAATTTATGAATAATGAAAAAGATAAATAATTATGTGTTACGGTGCCATGTTACCTATTTAGCAATGATGACATCAGCTTTTCGTTTATTCAAATCGCTTTTCTACCAAAACCAATTAGACTCAAAGTTGGCCTTTCCTTTTCTTAAAGAACAATATCATAAATTAAATACAACAAGCTTGTGCTCACAGCTTTGTCTAAGCAAAAACAAGCTATATTTATAACTCGCCAAGTTTACATTCAAATTTCACTTCGGTCCACCTCCACTTCTCTAAAAAGATAAATAATTATGTGTTACGGTGCCATGTTACCTATTTAGCAATGATGACATCAGCTTTTCGTTTATTCAAATCGCTTTTCTACCAAAACCAATTAGACTCAAAGTTGGCCTTTCCTTTTCTTAAAGAACAATATCATAAATTAAATACAACAAGCTTGTGCTCACAGCTTTGTCTAAGCAAAAACAAGCTATATTTATAACTCGCCAAGTTTACATTCAAATTTCACTTCGGTCCACCTCCACTTCTCTAAAAAGATAAATAATTATGTGTTACGGTGCCATGTTACCTATTTAGCAATGATGACATCAGCTTTTCGTTTACTGTAATAATTATTGTTGAGGTAGAGCTGCATCAGTCCGTGCTACTGTCTGGTATTTGTCCGAGCAATGGGACCTGCGACCCAGACGCAGGCTTATAAGGCCCTTTCACATTGCAAAAACACAGTTAACGACTCATGTATTACTAAACAAGAGAGATTTGAAATGGATAATATAAAATAACACTAACGTATGTTCTTTAAGTGATAAGCTTATATTAAAGTTATAGTAGGAGGAGAAGGCGTAATATATATTTGCAAATATAGCGATAATTGTGTATATTTGTATATCTAAAACCGCCAGAATTTATTGTAATTGGTTTTATAGGTGGAATGGTCTAGAGACTATTCCGGACGACAGCCTCTAGAGAGGCTGTCGTCCGGAATTAAACGTAGGAAATTAACTGAAAGCTTGGTGTTAATCTGAGAGACTTAGAACAGATTGTGGGAGAAACGCCACATGCGCGGACTGTAATCCTCAAACCAACTACATAAAATGCAAGCTTCCTATTAATATCACCATTTTATGAATCACTGAACGTTTTGCCAGATATTACTTAGTAGCAAATCGCGGTAAAAAAATTATATAAAAAGTATCTTCTTTTAATTTTTAATATATTTTGTTTACTTAAATTTAAAACAGACGCTTTCTAGTTGTTATATTTTATTAGTATTCTGTAGATATTATGAATTTTATGGAATAAAATTGTTCTATATTTTACTTTCAAGTACAACCACACTTTTGCATTTATTAGTTAAATATGGATTAAAAATGTAGTAATTATGTATCATTGCTATTTAACGGTGATATTATTAAAGACAAGATATTTTACGCGAAGTTAATTAAACAAGACAATTTTTAACAAACAATTTCAATTGAATTAACATATATATTTCATTTTGAAGTAAGTACAAATAACGAGCAATACTTCAGGTATAGAAATATCTAACAAGGTATTCTATTTTAATAATAAAATAGCTAATCTTCAACAAGCACAACAGAATCAGATCTATATCGGATATCTCTTCCCTGGGGTGCAATAGAAAGATATTTATGTTTGTACGAAGAGAATAAGTATTAGAAGACCTATACAATCATATTATTGATAGAATTTGAAGTATTAATATATATTTATTATTTATCGGTACGAATTCAAAATGATTATATGATTTAAATGATTTAAAATCTCTAATAACTACTCTTTTATATAAAGCTGTAGAGATCATTTGTTTGTTTGTTTGCTTGAACGCGCTAATCACAGGAACTACTGTTCCGATTTGAAAAATTCTTTCAGTGTTAGATAGCCCATTTATTGAGGAAGGCTATACATCATCATGCTAAGACCCATAGGAGCGAAGCACTACATGGACGAAGCCGCGTGAGTCGGTTAGTGAAATAGGAGAAGAATTTCTGTATGGGAGTTAAATACTCGGGGTAAATTGCACCCGGACGAAGCCGGGCGTACTAATTAACGTAATGTTAAAATTATTTATGGCAAGAATATTTTTATAAAAACTTGTGTCCTTAATAAATAATTAACATTGAAAATTCTTAAACATATTTGTATTTATTGCTTATTTTATAAGAATTCATAGACAAAATAATATTCCGTTCATAAATTAAAATATACATATGTATTTTGTAGATGATAATAATGTGAACATATTGAGTGAACCAATTTTCACAAGCCAGAAAAATGATAATTTTATTTATTACCAATTTTATTTAGTTCAGTGATCACGCAAATTATTTTTCTGGATGAATGTATACGGATAATAACAGTAAATAGATCGTAATCATCGATAAGATATGAGGGCACAAAACTTCAAATACCATAAAACAGAGTTTGTTTGTTTGGTTGGTTGATGAATGATCCAAGGAATTAGGGGATCAAATTGAAAAATTATTTCATTGTTGAATAGCCCATTTATCGAGGAAGGCTGTAGTCGTACTAGTCTTTTTAGTATCGATAGACGCTTGCCTTCATATTTTATACTTTGTACATCACTTATGTATTGACACATGAAATTTCTATCAAGTAAGATTCTGTATTTCGAGGGAGCAATATTCGCAAGGTTTCGACATCGGCGTCTTCTTTAATTACTGCAAATCTAACGAAGCTCTTAATTAAACGATTTCGAAGAGAAAATTGACCCGCGACTACACGCGAAGAGATAGTTAATATTTATCATCATTTGGGCATTAGGTTATAATTATAACTTCAATTATGTCATCTTTAATCTACGTTTCTTATCTACTGCAATTGTAATTAAATTATTGTAAATAAAATCATATAGAAACTGCTCTACAGCTACGCTTTTATTTAGATTATTGTTTGTAAATTATACTATTAAGATTATCTCTAATTTTTTGTCTAATGTAGAAACTGGAAAATAATTTTAGACCTAAAACATATGGTTTAATTAGTAAAAATCAAGTTTGTCTTACAATAACAATATTTTATTATAACCACACACCACCACCAGTACTTGAACAATAAAATTATTTAATTAAAAGTTACAAAGGCTTATAACGGCCACATTAATCCAATATCTGGGAGTCCAATTAAAACTTGTCGATTCGGTATTCAATATATATTTCTATATAATAGTTATCCTTTGTAGTCAATGTTTTCAAACAATTTTGGATTGACATTATAGTTTGATATTGTTAGACAAAGAACTAATAATGGATTGAAAAATGGTTATTATCGTCATAATCAAGTAGAAAATTTAACTGCCTATTTATTATTGCTATATTTAAACAAAAATGTACTAGTTTGTTTGTGTTATCTAAGAAATTAAGACGACAAGACAGTGTGTTGTTACAGGAGAGGTTATATTATGTTTTGTTATTTTGCTTAAGTTTTTATTGGTGCACGAAAGTTGAATCAGCTGAATATCAGATTTATCATAGGATTATTAATCAATGTCTACCACTAGATTCAATGTTATTATTATTTTTTTTAAAGATTACTAGCAGTATGGATCACATACTACTAGTATTCCCTTTACCCCTCCAACTATTTTTTTTTTTTTTTTTATGTAACTAGGTCGGCAAACAAGCGTACGGCTCACCTGATGGTAAGCGATTAGCGTAGCTTATAGACGTCTGCAACACCAGAAGCATCGCAAGCGCGTTGCCGACCCTATCCCCAATTCCCCCCAGGAGCTCTGGTCACCTTACTCACCAACAGGAACACAACACTGCTTTAGAGTAGTGTTATTTAGCTGTGATCTTCTGTAAGGTCGAGGTACTACCCCAGTCCGGCTGCTCCTTATTTGAGCAGGAAGTTTCCTACTGTGCCCTACCTCAGTTAATATCTATTACTGATTATTACTTACTGAATATTTCCTTTGTTAATTATATAAAAACCGACCTTCGTATCCTAAATAAAACATGTAACATTAGAAGCTAACAATTGAACGTAATAAAAACAACAAAACGATTTTAAAACTGTCCATAACTAGTTCGCTTACTCTACCATGTTATATTAAAATCAGTAACATTTAACAAAATGCTAAAGCAGCGACTCACTTAGCATAAGAATTAATTTCATTCAATAGTAAAGCTAGTTGTTAGTGGTCTCGTCTGTACAGAATTATCCTTTCCTTTTATCGTCGCGTCACAAGAAAAGGACAATAAACTGCCACGCTACGTGGCATGAATATGGAAGGAAAATGTACTTGGAATACCTAGTAATTATTAGGGTTCTGTATTTGATGTTACTTAGCAAATATTGTTGGTTAGTTATTGTAGTTTGCCAAATGCAAGTGAAGGCAATTGTAATACGACACAAACTAAGTACGAATGACCTAGATCCTCTCCACTCTATTTTTTGTGCTTGTTAATATTTATCGTGTTTTTATTAAAGCTAATTTATTTTCCTGATTGGTCCTAAAACTCAACATATTTTGTAAATAATGTTCTTGTCTAAATTATATTAACACCTTAGTTTAAGTTAATGGTTAAAGGTTTATTTATTATGGTCCTAGATGTAATCTATGTTGCGGTGGCCATTTTCCATTCTATTATTATCAAGATTTTGGTACGGAATCTCGCAAAGGCGCAAACTTGTTAATGACGTCTTAATGACGATGCTCCTATTTCCTTAATGATCTTAACATGGGTAAACATTTACTTGTTTACATATTAAAATTATTAAATTGCAAACATTTATGGAATCCCATTGCTGATCAAGAGATATAAGATCTTGCCCAAATACCCAAAAATATCCAAAGAAATGAAGAGAGGAAAGTAAATTAACTCAAAACTAAACTAGTAAAATCAAAAACTAGTAAAAATCAACGGATTTTCTTTGCTCTAGCAACACCGTTTGTAATAAATAGTTTAGTTTGTTTTTGATGGAATATATGGTTTAAATTAATATGCTATATATTTTTGTAGAGTTTATTTTAACAGTATTAAACAGCAATACATGCAATGACCAACATTGACACATAAAGAAACACTCGAACAGTAATGACATTTTCGAATATATAAAATGCTAATTTCTTTTTAAGAACATTTTGGTTTATTGTAGAAACTCATTTCTAACAGTTTTGGCTGAAATCCTGATTTTTCCTTCCGAAGAAATGAAAAGAGAAAACTAAATTAACTCAGTAAAAATCAACGGATTTTTTTTGCTCTAGCAGCACCGTTTATAATAAATAATTTAGTTTGTTTTGGCTAAAATCTTGATTTTTCCTTCCGAAGGAATGAAAAGAGAAGACAAAACTAACACGGTCAAAAATCAACGATTTTTTTGCTATAGCGTTTATAATAAATAATTTAGTTTGTTTTGGCTAAAATCCTGATTTTTCCTTCCGAAGCAATGAAGAGGGAAGACAAAATTAACACAGTCAAAAATCAACGGTTTTTTTTTCTTAATAAATTATTAATAGAGTCGATTCTATTAATAATTTATTTTGTATAATATACAAAATAAATTATTATTAGAAAATTATAATATGTTTTACAATTGTTAGAGATACATAGATGTAATTTCTACAATTTTCATGGAAGACTTGTACTGACTGTACTCGACCTCACTCGAGGTATTGCAGTACGTACTTTTAATCTTTCTAAATGCTTTCCTGTGTAGCGGTTAAAAGAAATCTGCACTGAATCTAGAGTACCCATTATTGTATGAAATTGCAGTTTATTGCGGTAATTGTTGTTTAAACAGAAATAAATTGTATGATTTATATTCTTAGTTATTATATCATCATAGATTCCAATCAGGTCCCTAGACATCGACTTAGGCTTAGCTTGTTTACTATATTGATTATACTTCCACTTTTCTTGTATACTTTTCAATCTACCTTTATATTATTTTACAAGCTTAGGAAGTTGTAACAAAACCTTGTTGTTAGTTAGCATATATAACTCAAATGCTGCGATTGGGACACTAATAGTCCACAATCGTTAGATCTGCCATTTTGTTTATAAATTAGGATGGATGCCAATTAATCCTATAGTGTGGACTTCCAAAAATGGCGGCCCATTTTTTTATACACTGCCATGTTATAGATAGGTTTAATCTTGCAACTTAGAGATTGGCTATCCGCAATTTGATTGAGAAAAGAATTGTTAACAACGTGTTATCATTCTAACTCCAATATTCTCAAAGATGATAGTCAGATTGAACCAAATCAAAAAGTTTGCTGAAAAAAAAACAAAAAGCTCTTAAACTTGGTGTTAACACTTGATCAAATGTATTACTAAAAGTTATTTTTCTACATAATTTGGTCTTTAATAATACCTCAAACGGGTAAAGATGGTTCAAGAACTAGTATTTCTCAAGTAATAGAACAATATGTTGCATGTTAGTGTAAGTTATTATAGCTAACACAACATGCAGTGGTAATTACATGAGTTCGCATCTCTCGAGGGAACATTATAATTCATTGCAATGGCCTGGCCACCTCATTTCCTCGGGGCCGACAAACTGTGCTACCTCGCTATTACAAGCTATTTATTAATAAAGTTTCTTTAAAGAAAATAATAGGAGTTGTGAGTATTGTTTTAAGGCATTCTTTAGTGTCTACAGATCACGCGACGCTTAAATGTAGAGAGTTAACCCCATTTGACCCTGTTAATATTCAGATATTTAAGACATCGTACTTGTAAGTTACTGATAACATTAATTTTTGTTTTATTATATTTTAATGAGTATAAAAAAATATTTTGCATGTTTAAGCATAATATTATAATCTATATACATGATAGGAATGAATAAAATGAATGAATCTCTAATTGTGTTGAAAAATTAACACTCCAGAACTACAGGACCAAATTGGATATGGATTTTTATTAACTATTCGTTATAATCTCAGATAGGTCGTTATGAAGAGAATAATTGGTAAAGTTTCTTGGAAATTATTCATTTGAGAATAACTTGATAAACATTTTTTTTTAAATATGAATATATATAATATTATGTATGTATGTGTATGTATGTCTTATTATAATATATGTAAACTTGTAGTTTTATTGCTATTTATGCACTACCTTATACTATTAAAATAACTTCTCTTATACGCCTAAAGGTTGCCTGTAAGAGATCACTACAAGTGATAAGGCCGCCTTTGTATGCGCTTTATCATACGCACTGGCTTTATGTAATTTTTATTCTTATTAATTTGGTGTGCAATGAAGAATTCATTCATTAATTTTTTAAGTGATTATTGTATTGAACTGTGTTCATATAAAATCTTCACTGGCTAAATTAATTTTGGTGCAAAACGCACGTAGTCGTGAAAATGAGTTAACGAGTGAATGGGTGAATGAGAGGACACAAGTAAGTACGTGGTTTAAATTTAAAAATTGGAGTTTAAAAAAAACTGTTTTATTATTTTTAGAAATATTGGTATGATGGTTAAAAATAGAAATTTAAAGCATTTAATTTTTTTTCTAAGAGCCTTCAAAATGTATTAAAAATTAAAATCAATGGGCTTATTTACTCTTAAGATTTATTCAGTTTTTTTTAATAAAATGTAAGGTTTAGAGTTAGAGAATTAACTAAACTTTTGTGCAACAAAAACATTTATTAATGTGTCCAGACGGTGACCGCAAACGTTGTCTGTAAAGTGCAAACCAATGTGGTGTTTATTTTTTGCTTGAAATGAACGCTTCTATAAGTATATAAAACAAGTAGTATGGCGCGTGGCGGAGTGACTAACAAATTATCGGATTCCGGATGGCGGTTATGTAGAAAATGGTAGACAGGGGTATAAAGTAGTAGAAAAAGATAGTGAGTTGTAGACGGCGCGGCGGTAGAAAAGTCAGTGACAGGCAGTATTAGACAGTGGTCTACCATATTACGTTCATTAACTTCTATTGTGTACTGTCTGTAATTTACTTTTCTACTATCTATAGCTGTGTCAACTGTCCACTGTTTACTGCCTAAATGTTCTAAAGCGAATATCAGATTGATATGCTATCGAGCACAGTACAGTGGAATGTAAAAGAGAGACCTTCTTTAATATTTACTAGAGCCATAAGATGTAAAAAAAAACATCCAAGACATGAAAATCACTTCAGCCAATCACTGACTACCATTTTTCTACTACTTTCTACCACTGTCTAACATTTTCTACAAAACCGCCATACGGAATCTGACAATTTGGAAATCTTTATTGAGCTCCCTGCCAATTAGATGAGATTTCTAGTGTTTTTTATTTGAATAGCACCCACCTATTTTAATAACCTGGCCGTGCTCCATACCCAATCTCTGAAATCCTCGATGAATTTGTCAGAATGAATTTTCTTCTATGAAACATATCAAAGTCTTGCATAGTTTCATAATTGTAGTCTTTTTAATATTCCCCATGTATATTTTATATGGAAAAATAAACTAAATTGAAATAAATATTTCCCATACATTTAGTATGGAAAAATAAATTGCGCCATCTTGATTTTTTTTCTATTCATCAAATAGACCTTGAGCCCTGATCATCTTTTTCCAATAAATCAATCTTCCATCTTGTCTACTTTCTGAGATAGACGCCGACGAAATTTGTATGGCCGCCATCTTAAATCTGCCATTTTGGATTTTTTTCAGCTCATTGCCAATTGGAAGAGGTTTCGAATGATATTTGTTACCTATACCTATCTTAAATATCCTGAAACCCTCAATCATCAGCTTTCTCCATATTCTTCCTCTGAATTAATTTTCGTCCTCTATACGAAACCATGAGTGAAATAATTTTTTTTCATACAAAATTTTATAGGAGAGCTGATCAATCAGTCAGTCAGTGAATTAGTACAAACAGCTAGATATATATTAATAATGTGAGAAAAGCAATAACTTGCATAGTAAATTAACGAGAGTTTATATTGAAAATAGATTTTTAAGACATCATGGTTTTAACGATTTATTATGCATCTGTTAAAAGACTGATGAATAAAAAAATAATAAAGAGGGTATATAAGCCTATGCAAGCGCGTCGATCTGCATTCTTGTTCGAGACTTTGTGCGGAGCAGACCTCCTCTCAATTTGCATTTAAAATGCATTTTATGTCAAATCTTTGATTATTATTCTTATAAATATAAGTGTAAAAGTAAATTACGTTTAGGTTACTCACGTGTATTTTTTTTAATCATCAAAACTTCTGATAGCTTATAAGATAATAAAAAGTTATTATAAATGTAAATCGATATAGTCTATTTATTATCCTATAGTTATGATAGGAGCCCAGGCAGGGACTTGCAGCTGGAAGTAGTGTTAAGGGGCCAATTACAGGCTCCTTATATTCTTTGCGGGTTGTTAAATCTTAATAAAATGTAAAATTAACATAAGCTTTCCGTCTATATATATTTTATGACAATCCAGTCATAAGCTATGGTCCAATGAATTAGCGGCACTTTGACGTTATTGAGGATCTTCTGAGTAATTTATGAGCAGCTTAGTTAAAAGTTGGGTACAGAAGATGAGCGGCGGACGGCCCAGACGCAGTACTAGTAACCTGTCTATCTGTGTTATTGTTGTCTTTGTGTGCGTGTAGTTATATATCGTCAATATTAGTAGTATGGTAAGTGTCTGAATTAGTAAGCTATTTCAATGCACAGATTACTTGTTAATTCAGTCACGAACTGCAACCACGTTCCGCAGACCAATAAGATTCTACTGTATTTGGTCACTAATAGAGCCAAATTGGCGAGTATTGTACACTAAATGGTTAATAATTATATGTGTGCAGAGAAAACTACAAAAAACGCTGTATTTTTGGCATATTATCTAGTCTTGAATTATATTTAAACTATTTTCCCTATATTTTTAAGAAAAATAAATAATAATTAATTGTTTAATAATAAATAACACCTGACGTTGTTTATAATTAGATAAAGTTGTAGTAGAAAAGGTCTTGAAAAATCTTGAAGCAACAGAAATAATAGCATAAATTGAAATCTAAGTTGAAAAGTTTAAACAAATAAAATCAAAATAATTATGAAAAATTAAAGTTCTAAGGGTCAAAGATGTAATTAAATTAATTATTAAGGTTATAATTTTAAATGAGTCAGTAAGCCATCAGTCATATTATGAAACTTAAAATAAATAAATAACTAAGATACGATAAAATTCAAGCCGAAACGGTTAAAAAGAAAATTACGTTCTTTAAAAATTAGTTTTAAAAGGATTTTTTGGCAAGATACTAGTATCACTTAGAAACTTATAAGATATATCTATTGAAGATAGTTAGGACTACTCCTGCCTGCAATGCAGCTATCTGATTAAACTGCAAACGAGCAGATAAAAGCTTGGATAACTTAGATAAATATTATATTATCTGCTTAATTCTAGCTCGCTTGTAAATGTACCTTATTCTACAATTAAGCGGTATGATAATAATTACTTAAGCAGTCTCTGAAATGTAAATATTTGGATAAATATTTACAATCTTGCTAATTTATAACTTTGCAAATTATTAATATCGTAACTTTCTTTAGACTGAGTATTTATAGCCTTTATTCTTGTTATTACTAAAAATATTTTCAGAGTACACATGATATTCCTTTTTTTTAAATATTTGTTGGTTTTCTTTATAGTTTGCACTATTACCACATACAATTTTTTTACACATTAGTTGGTGTTGTAATCTCATTAATGTGTTAATCATGACAATGTTATAATCCCACAAAATGGAGTCACGAACGTCGTAGACTCTAATAACAAGCCATCCGGTACCATAATATTAAACAATATATAGCCATTTTAATCCATTTTCCCTCTGTAAATTTATAAAATATAGATGATAATACGGCCTTACAAAGATACATAACGAGCACATGCAAAAAGGACGTCTGAATTAAAAATTCAACACTTCAAAGTGAGAACAGACGGACGAATAAAACCGCGCTAATTGAATTCTCTCACAAAAGAATTGTTAAATCTTTAGGATTGGATGCCTCTATAGTATTTGCAAATTACAATTTGAATACTGTTATATGTTACGTGAAATAGAAAACAATTTGGTTAATTTACTGACTAGGAAACCGATAAAACATATGCGGATTCATTTATCCCTCGCTAAATTTTGAGCGTGAGTTTATCTACCTAGAGAAAATATTATTAAAGAAAGCTGTAGTTTTTAATTTTAAATAACCCAACTTCTCAATTCAATTTTAAATATGGTGTACAATTCTGAGCCTTGTACACCAAACAACCAATTTTTTGCCCTAAAGACACACCAACGAAACCAACCAAAGACAACCAACGACAAAACCTCAGACCAATCGACCCCAAACAAAATTCAATTCAATCAATTTGTATCGGGGATGAATTTTTTCCCAACACGATACAATTTTACGCCAGCGCCATCTAGTTGAGCAGATACACATTATTATTTAATAACTATGTGATGGCGCTGGGATCGAATTAATGCTGAACATTCCGCCCACCAAAAAGAAATTTTTCTTTTTAATTCCGCCCACTATGAGAAAACTCAGCAACGAAACCAAAGAACAATGGACTGTATAACAATTGCATAAACCAAAAAAAATTATTTGAAATTAGAACCAATAAAGAGACACATAAAACAAGTAATTTAGTATAGCCATACTGTGAAATGAAAGTTGTCTTCATTCATTAGATCGGATAATGGTTGCTTTAATTTTGGTTATGAACCCATTTCCGATAACCTTCTCGACTTCTCATTTTTATCAAATTGAATGTGCATGACTTTGTAATGGAAACTAAGAGTTTTGTCAGTTCTATCAACATGGCCTGATACTATCCAACCCAAATGGGTATCTTGTGCGACCGCAGAGCCTGTTGGACTCTTGATTAATCCAACCTTCAATATGCGGCTATAAATGTCCGCGCCCAACAAAACATCAATTTTACTTGCTATGTTAAACTTTGGGTCGGCTAAACCTATGGCATGAATTTCGGGCCAGTCTTTAGGCTCAAAACTTGTGTCCGGAATAACAGAACTGAGCGTATTTAGAACATGCGCAGTTACCCCAAGGCTGAAAGAAGGGTCATATAGTGACTGTATTTTCAGATTAACAGCATGTGTACTGATGATTTCACCATGACCACCCCCAATACCCGTTACAGTAATGTTTGATGATACTTTCTTCAACCCGAGCAACTGTGCAGCTTCCTCGGTGATAAAGGAAGCGTGTGAACCCTGGTCTAATAATGCTCTCAAGATTTGTGGGGAACCTTCCTGTGATTCAGCTTTGACGAGGGCCGTGGCTAGCAGGACTTGATTCTGCCCATTCGCACAATGACTTGCTATATTTGAACGGCTATCGAATGAATAAGTATGGAGATCTGAATTCTTTTCATATGAAGTTAAAGGTTCCTTAGGCATAGCAACCATACTGATTACATTGGAGGTTTTAGGGTGCAACAATGTGTGATGTTTACGCTGACAAATACGACATTTCAATAAAACGCGACATGCCTTGGATGTATGTTGGCCTCCTAAGCATTTGTAACAAATGTCCAAAGATCTAGCAATTTTACGGCGGCCGTCAACATCTAGATTACAAAAATCTTTACAATTAGCCAATATATGACTCTCGCCACAATACGGACATGAAACTATAGCACCATGCAATACCTTGGCGTGGGATGAAGGATCGTTTACACCTTTTGAATCAACTTTAGGATCTATAAATTCCAGGGCGCGGAAACGCGTTTCCAAAAATTCTTGAAATTCTTCGAAAGAGGGTAGATCTTTGGATGATTGACTAACATACAGTTCCCACTGCTTCCTAGATTCCCCATCTAACTTCAAACTAAGTACATATATTAAAATTAAATCCCAAGAGCTAACATCTATGCCAAGATTGGTTAGCTCGTGCAAACAATCGCTACTTACATCTAGTAGTTCCTTTAATGCGTTAGCAGATTCAACTAAAATGTTACGTTGACCAAACAGTCGGTTAAAAACACAAGTAGATATTAATTTCTTATTATTGAACCTGTGTTCTAACATATGCCAACATTTTTTATAATTATTTTCCGTTATTGGAACATGCTTTATTATCTGTAATGCTTCGCCTGACAATTGTGTTTTTAAATAGTGGAGACGTTGTACATCATCTAACTTTGAATTATTGTGCACTAAAGATACAAATAAATCTCGAAAGGAAGACCACTCAGTATATTTACCACTAAAGGTAGGTAAAACTATTTTTGGCAATTTAATATTACTGTCAGATGAGGTGTTTTCAGACAACAAACAGGTTTCGAAGAAGGCAGAGCATTTTTCAATTCAACTTTATAGGTTAAATAGGTTTCATAAACATTTTCGTAAACGTCCTCTTCAAAATAGTCGACCAATTCTGTACCCTGACACTCGCCGATAATATTATCATACTTTGTTAGAAACATTTTAAATTGATCTTCTAATATCTCTAATCGAGTGTTTATATAATTGGAAGTAATCCTATCCTTTGGAGACTTCTTAAAGTTTATTAAACTTTTTTCAATTTGCACTTTAACGCCTTTTAACCTTTTAAGTTCCTTGTCCATCTTAAGTTTATTACAATATTTACTGCCCGTATATAATAGCAAGACTTAAGTAATTTTTTTTTTTTTTTTTTTTTAATATTTACCGAATGTTCATACAACTAGCGCCGTCTAGCGACCTTTAGTTGTAAATTTTGCGTTTTTAACGCCTTCCGACTCGTAAGGACCAAATGTACAATTCTGAGCCTTGTACACCAAACAACCAATTTTTTTCCCTAAAGACACACCAACGAAACCAACCAAAGACAACCAAAGACAACCAACGACAAAACCTCAGACCAATCGACCCCAAACAAAATTCAATTCAATCAATTTGTATCGGGCATGAATTTTTTCCCAACACGATACAATTTTACGCCAGCGCCATCTAGTTGAGCAGATACACATTATTATTTAATAACTATGTGATGGCGCTGGGATCGAATTAATGCTGAACATATGGTGTATGTATTCCTGGAAGTGTGGAATACCTTGGATGTGTAAACAATTCCTAGAAAATATTTATGATTATGAATAAGTACATTTAGGAAATGTGTACTATAATATCTCGAAGAATCTTTAAGAACATATTTTCGGTGAAACCTATATGTCGCAAGAATTCTATAAATTCTAAAATAATACCTACTACAAATATGAATAACTAGAATTTCTATTAATCTATATAAATAAAAATGGATCGCCCTTGTGTATGTATGCGCATAACTTCAGGACGACTGCATCATCAGATAATTGGGTTTTTTGTTGTATTAGGGATTAAAGTTTCAATTGCCGATTTGCACTGAAAAATTGGATTTCTTTTTTTTTAATTTAACATATTTATTTAATACAAAATAATTACCATTATTATCTATACATTGCTGCCATCTAATAGGAAGGTCATTTATGCCTTTGCGATAGAACTCTGGTGATCTAGATTTGACAATCTGTGTGAAAGCATTTTGTACTGCCTCCTGAGAGGAAAACTTTTTATCACGTAGAAAATTATCCAAATCACGAAAAAAATGGTAGTCTGTTGGAGCAAGGTCAGGCGAATACGGAGGGTGACGAATGGTTTCTAATTGCAGTTCCTGTAGAGTTAAAACGGTTTCTCGTGCTGTATGAGGTCTCGCGTTATCATGGAGCAATAATGGTGAAGATCGATTCATGAGTCGGGGCTGTTTCACTGCTAGTTTTGCTATCATTGTTTGGAGTGCGGCACAGTAGACATCTGCCGTTATTGCTTGACCAGATCGGAGAAAGCCTAGTGAATAACACTATGTTGAGACTGGATAGTTTGGCTCGGATCGGCTTCCACCATCTCTTTCAATTCATTGTTATTCACCTCTGTGGGCGGTCTTCGTTCTTCAAATCAAAATTTCCATCACGAAAGCGTTTAAACCAAAATCGCAACATCGTCCCCTCTCCAAAGGCAACATTGATATTGGAAATTTCATACTTTAATCCCTATGGTTAGTTATTGTCAGGATAACTTTAATAAAATAATAATGCAAATCAGTCAATATAGAATAAAATTCAACGGGTGTGTGAGTGGGTGAACGATTTGAATACGCCTCAGCGAAACGAGGGCGAGTCATCCGGTAAAAAATAAAACATTAATTATACTGAGAATAAAACGATTTTTTATTTACCTTCATGGGTTTATGAAAATAGCTTTTAGCGCAAACATTATTAATGGCTTAGATTAGTTTTTTAAATGTAACAAAGAATTATTGTAGTAATTTATTATTTAATACGAGTAAATAATCTGATAAAAATAAAAATATGATGGATTAGTACCTTTTTAGCTACAAAACTTCTACACCGGCTTATACTTTCAATATTGCCGACTTTTTTTAAATACATTTCCGATTGCAATTTCCAAAATTAATAGATATTCTAGGAAAGGTAATTATTAAAAGTATTACATTCCTCGTTTTAGGCATTGTATAATATATTTCGATGATGAAGTTCATATCATTGGAATTGAAACTTATACTCCAAAAACAAATAAAATCACATCGTTATCCGTGTGTCTGTCTCTGTCTGTCCATTTCAAGGACTGTAAAAATATCAAAATTTATTAACACAATCAAAAACCTACAGGGTCATCAAATCGGTAACAAGCGATGTCTTGAGGCAATGTATGTTTGTATCGTTAACGTGTACTATGGAAAGAATATTCTCTATTAGACAATAATTAATTGCGTCAGTGTTCCGTGTCAAAGGTCCGTTAGTATATACTCGTATCCGCCATTAAACACACACGCAACTTCGCTTTACTCTCTTTCACTTTGCATACTGCTACCTCTTTTGGGAGGGTCATGGAAATGTTTGCTTGTCGGCGTATTAAACACGTTCGTGTCCTAAAATACTATTAATTTATCACCTGACGTTGTTTATAATGAACGGTAAAAGGTGTTTTTGTACGCCTTATATGTTATGCGGACGAAAATTGGAAAGATATTGATAATTTATAACGTGCTGTACGTTGTATGCATAAATTATAAATGCGAAAATGTGTTATTTTTTGTACAAATATAGCTTATGGTTAAACACTGGATATATTTAGAACTTTTTAATGATGACTGAAGCGAATTTAATGCATATACTAAAGAACCGCCCGGCTTCGCACGGTTTTTCTACTATAATATGCTTATTTTATACATAGAAACCTTCCTCTTAAATCACTCTATTTATTGCTTAAATTAAAATTAAGAGTTGAGTTGAGTAAAATGAAGAGTAGTTTAAAAGATAACAGATAGCGGAAACGACTTCATTTTATGCCATGTAAAGATAAAGAAGATTAGTACTAAACTTAAAAATATATTAAAACTTATAGTCGATCAAGTTATATGTATAAATAAGCCGAAAATTCTTTTCAATAATTTCAAATAATAAAATATATTTTTTAAATTGTTACTACTGCCATTTAAACTGCTCATTAATGTTTTGCGAAAATACGAAGTACAAGAAAGCGAAAAAAGAAATTGAACTTAGTAGCAAGTAACTATTATGGTTTGAAAGTACTTTAAAAGTATAACAGAAATATTATAAAGACTTTAGATAATAAGATTTCGCATGAGAGTTAAAAGAGTTAAAAACTTTTAAATTATGCATGAACAGTCGCACAAAGATACTTACCGTAATATAAATATCTGAATACGACTCGTAACTTCCGCCTCAAATTAAATCCGTGGTAAATAAATAAAATTAATATTATTTCGGTAGAGAGAGCCACAAAAATGAAAAACAAAACGTTTCATAAAATTTTGAGTAATCAGCGCTTTCCTTTCATTTATTGCTCTCTGTATTTGAACTGTATTTTTATTTTATTTACATTTTCAAATATTATACAAATGCATTTTTTTATAAAATTAAAAGAATAGCTATTACCCTAATAACTTAAAAGTAGTTTATTTAATATTTCACATAATAATATCTACAATTTTTAAAAAGCAAAGTCGCATATGTCATAGAATAAAAGAGAAATGATATCCATTACTGTAGAATGCCTTGGACTTGCGACCAAGGTGTAGGGTTAAAGGCCTTTTATATACATAATTACAACGCTCCCCTTCGTTGCTCGGACACGTAACTACAGTAGATAATAAAGATAATTTACGTGGACCTCAAGAAGGGTGACATTAACCACGACTCCAATTCTAACTTCCATGAACTACTCGAAAACACCAGAGAGACTGATACTAATCTATCTTACTAAAGTTTATATTGTCTACTCGTGGGTATACTTGAAATAATATAAAAGGAACTACTCGAGAACACTAATTTATAAACGGTGTTGTTTACACATAACTAAATCCTACTAATTTTATAATAAACGTTTATAATAATCGCGAAAGTTTGTAAGAATGTATGGATGTGTGGATGTTTGTTACTCTTTCACGCAAAAACTACTGAATGGATTTTGATGAAACTTTACAATAATATAGCTTATACATCAGAATAACATATAGGCTATAATTTATAATGATATAGTGTGCGTTATCAAAAATATAGTAGGGCGCAGCTAGTAACAAATAGTTTTATTAGTCCTATCATTAGATAATGAAAAATGGCCGCCGTAAAATATTAGGCTAGTTAAAACTAGGCTAGTTTTCTACAAGAGAACGTGGTTGGTTAGTCCTAAATAATTATCTGAGTTGGAGCACCATATATATAAGAGATTTTTTTTTATGAAAATGTGTATGTGCGTGTGTATAATATATATCCGTGGAATTTTTCTATCTACATGGGACCGATACCCCATAGTAACATGCACTAGACAATAATAACATGCAATTAAGACCGAAAAACTTGCAACTAATGTTAAGTTTTGACTCCAAATTTTAGTACAGGAGACTCAGCATCACGACACTAATGTAATGGTCACCAGGCGAGCTTCATTTGACAATTGGATCAAGTCTATTGGAACAGAGGGGACGGGTTAGAATACAGTTCCACTCTGCCGCAGGGATAGCATCTACTAAAAGGCAAGTTACCCAGCAACCCCTTGGTGGTAGGAGATCTCATCCCTGACTGGCTTGCGACCACTATCATGCGAATTCGACCGCTAAGTGTTTTTGACGCGTTCCGGTTGCTGCGCATGTAAGCCAGTGATACCACCTTTCCTAATCCCTGTGAATGTGGTCATTTCTGCAGCCCCTGGCTTGGCATCGCACCTTTTCATGAGAGGTCAAGCGTTTGACGTTGGTGCGGGTTCGCTGGCACACTCCGCGAAAGAGAAAGCTGATCTTCTGCACTCTTTTTGCGTCGAGTTCAAATCTTGACGATGGGGGAAAAGCACCGCCTACAATTCCGAGACACGATTGCGCTATGCAAAATGTGCGTTTCTCACAAAGCGCGGTGCGTCGAGCGCTCCTTTCCCAAGATGTTAAGAAATCCAGCGGACCTGACAGAATCCCAGCTATCGTCCTTAAAACGTATGCTCCCAAGTTGACTTCAACATAAACGCGTCTTTTTTCCCTTTCCTATACTACAGGAATAGTCCCAACTTAAAGGAAAGTAGCTATCGTTCACCCTATTCCCATGAAGGGTGACAGTACAAACCCGTCCAATTATCGGCCTATTGCTATTACCTCCTTGCTCTCTAAAGTAATGGAACGTGTAATTAATACACAGCTCCTTGGTTACCTTGAGGATAATCAGCTAATTAACGACCGACAGTATGGCTTTCGTCATGGTCGCATGCTGGGGATCTTCTTGTTTACCTTACTCACCGTTGGGCAAATGCAATTGAGAGCAAAGGAGAAGCTATGGCAGTTAGCCTAGATATCGCTAAAGCGTTCGATCGGGTTTGGCATAAAGCTCTATTAGCGAAGCTACCTTCCTATGGAGTACCTGAGGAATTATGCAATTGGGTATCAAGCTTTCTTAGTGGGCGGAGCATTAAGGTCGCTGTCGACGGTATATGCTCGGACACCATGTCCATTAATGCTGGAGTACCCCAAGGCTGAGTGCTATCGCCAACACTGTTTGTTCTGCATATTAACGATATGTTGCAAACCAGCAACTTTCGTTGCTATGCGGACGACAGTACTGGTGATGCTCTTTATACTGGCCGGGCAAACATTCCTCGCATTGAGGTAGAAGAAAGGAGAAAAAACCTGGAGTCTGAAATAGAGACCTCCCTGGAGCAGGTCTTTGAATGGGGAAGACATAATCTCGTCCAATTTAACCCTACGAAGACCCAGGTTTGCGCGTTTACCGCAAAAAAGACTCCCTTTATTATAGCGCCTAAATTCCAGAACATTCCCCTCAGCACCAGCAATAGTATTGGGATCCTAGGAGTCGATATATCGAACGAGGTCAAATTTCGCGGTCATTTGGAGAGCAAAGCCAAACTGGCTTCAAAAAAACTGGGCGTACTCAACAGGGCGAGACAGTGCTTCACACCAGGACACCGGCTGTTGCTATACAAAGCCCAGGTCCGTCCGCATATGGAGTACTGTTCGCATCTTTGGGCTGGCGCCCCTAAGTACCAGTTGCTCCCTCTTGACTCCATTCAACGACGAGCTGGTCGCATTATCGACGACCCCATTCTCACAGACGGTTTAGACGAACTAAGTCTCCGGAGAGACGTTGGATCTCTGTGTGTTCTCTACCGTCTCTACAATGGGGAATGTTCACAGGAATTGTTCGAGTTAGTGCCCCCGACACTTTTCCGCCATCGCACTCTACGCCGCTGGGACAGATTCCATCCACACCACTTGGATGCGTGACATACCAGCAATGTACGTGCGTCAAGATCATTTCTCCCTCACACGTGCAGGATGTGGAATAATCTGTCACCAGAGGTTTTCCCAGAGCGCTCTAATTTGGGGGTCTTTAAACACCGAGTGTACAGGTTCCTTAAAAAGTAAAGTAGGGTTGGCAACGCATTTGCAATTCTCCGTGTATTGTAGATGTCCATGGGCGACGGTGACCACTTACCATCAGGTGGACCTTCTGCTCGCTTGCACCCGTATACTATAAAAAAAACAGAGATTATATATTGTCTTGTTAAAATAAAAGTTACGATACTATTAAAAGCAGATTTAGAGATCGATTAGTTTCTGTCTGTAATTTTTTTCCATTTATAGTAGGGGAGGCCATGATGCTAAATGGGGATTTACTCGAGCGTCTTAGGGACATATAACATTTTGTAGATTAGATGATAGTGAGAATAAAAGGTTATTTAACGTTTCCCATTTTAATGTTCCGAAAAACATCTATAGCTTTTCAAAAATTGTAAAATTAAAAAGATACATGAAGATAATTAGCCAGATGTCAGATATTGTTTGTTAAGATGGTCCGACTTACCACTGATATGACGGTATGTTCATCTACCGACTTCAGTTGTGGGGGTGGCCATTTAGAAGGTTAGAAAAAAAAATGTATTCAAGCGCCGTCAGATATTCAGAGGGGATATTAAGTGATACATACATACATAAAATGACATGAATGCGTTGTTTTGTGATTATCTGTGATGATGTTATGACGTCGGAATGTGGTGTGGTGATGGTACGAGCTCGTCCGCGGTCCGCCACGCCCAAATCGTCAGATTTTCAAAATACACGCATTCTATCATGCAATTAACCCACCTTACCTTAATCAGACGCGCTCGAGTAAATCCAAAAAATTCCCTCTTGGGCTACCATACTATTAGTTTCTTATTATACAATCTGGGGGGAAAGTTATTGATATATGTGCCCTTAGTAAAGCATCATTTTTTTTGTCCTTATACAAACCATCTTTTATTCAAATTAAAATCTTCGTCTCAGAACTTTAACAACGTTATTTCTATTGTTTAAGTTGTATTTGAAGGAATTTATTTCAATTCAGTTCAAAAGCCTGCAATGCAGACTGTCCCGGGCAATGCGAGTCATATTTAAGTGCAGAAAATAACTTATTCCTTCTTAGAATTCCTTCCTCATAATGCGGTGCCAACAAAATGTATCTTAAATAATATTTCACGGCGTATATTTTTATTTCAACGTCCACCTTTGTGACCTAAAGTGCACAATTGACGCAATTTAGTAGAATTCACTCGCTGAAAACGGTTACTGCCAGAAATTTTGTTGCATCCGCATATATTTTACTTTAAATTGCATACAGTGGTATTCGCTTTTCTTTAACGTATAACAATTTCACGAAACCTCGGCCATAATGGGACTATTTTATTTGTTAATTGTTTCTTTAATAACATTTTGATCGTTGTCATAACATCATGAATTACAAAATCATTTTAGATCTAGCATCATTACACATTTAGACATCTATAATTAAAGTGTAAGCTTCTCAAATAATAAATTACAGTCTTCAGATTATTCGCTACTAGCCCCGCCCCGCGGTTTCACGCGCTATATTTTGGATAATTCACACTATATTATTATAAATTATAGCCTATGTGTTATTCTGATGTGTAAGTAGTCTTTGCGTGAAAGAGTAACAAACATACATCCATACATTCTTACAAACTTTCGCGTTTATAATATTAAGTATGATACATGTGCTATACGACCTTGCTTATGATGTTGTGCAATGGAAGTAACTTCGTCTATCTATATTTTTGAGCTACAATTAATTTATTAGTACTCGTATATTAATAGAAACGCTCATTTATTTCAGACCGAGAGAAATGAAAAATTTCATAAATTATCAAATATATTAAAAATAACTTTATTTTATTGGGAAAATTTTCTGAAGATCAGAAATAATGAATTTTATCTATCAATAAAAACGATTTTTACATTTTTTTGTATGATGTTGTGTAAAAGAGTAATAAGCTGATAAGAGAAAATTACCGTGAAAACAATAGTCGTGTTGATTGGAAACGAAATTTTTATGCATTTCGTATAAGACAGAAAATGTTTTACAGTATTTTGATGCTCTTAGGTAAGGTTTAATTACAATTTTTTGTTCGAAATAATAAATACATAACATCACTTTACATTTATAGAGATGGCAGTACTTTATTCGAGCGTATACAGTTTACAAATGAGAAATGTAAATAGTGAAAAAATCAAATATTTAGATGAGCTAAATAAAAATGTAAAATCCAGACCAATATATCATTTAGGTAGTAAAGACTATGATTTACAATTAAGTCAAGAGTTAATGCAAAGTGACAATAACGAAATAAGGAGTTTTGATTACAAACAGCATAATTTAAATAGAGATAAGAAATATCATACACAGCAGTTTCTGCTAAAAAAATATTTATTCGGTGATTACCCTTGGATGAAGCTTACGAAGCATAAAGAACCCAAACATCGATTGAATGAGGGATTCCAAAGATTGCATGGAAGTATTCCGAGTGATCTTAACGATTACTCCAAGCTTTATGTCGTCCTGAACTCGAAGGCTAATTTATCAATATCTGATGTGAAAGATATGAGCAATATGTAAGTAAATATTTGTAAATATGTGTATGTTATATAAAACTAGCAGTCCTTCCCTGACTTTGCCCATTTACTAATGAAAATGAATAGTGGAAAATGTATATTTTACAACGTGTGTATATTTCTCTTAATTTAGATGTGTGTATAGAAGAACTTAAAATAATTCAAACACATATTTTAATGTCATTTTTTACATCTATATATATTTCCAAATTTTATGCTTTTTTCTAATTTTCCCGGTAAATTGTCCATAACGACACAAATCAACAGTTCATAGTAGGTACCAGTTACAGTCTTCTGATGTTGCTTTTCAAAATTTTAGAAATACTTTGTCTTATAGAAGAATCACCAAAAAATTAAAAACATAGCAAGTTGTCTATTAGTATGTATATTATTTTTTTTGTTTATAATCAAAATAGATATTAATCATACTAATACGATTTGAATAAAAAAAACATAAATTTTAATAAGTTCATTATTTTCAGGATATCATCTCTTTTTTCTAAATCTGATTTTAAAAAGCCTACAATTAAAGATGAAATCAGTGAGACTTATTACAAAGGGTTCGTAATAAAAGATACTAGGCGGCGAATGAAAGAACCAAAGGAAAGTGAGTAAAGAACAAAAGTTTAAATTTATTAAATGTTAACTAAGTAAGCTGCATTAAATACCAAGCAAATTAAAGTATTTCAATTATCTTGCAATATAGTAATAAATACTAGCGTCTGTTTTCGACATTGTCTGCAGAAATTTCGTAATTTAGTCCATAGTAGATTTTAGAATTAGTCCATAGAAGATTTTAGAAAAGGACAAAATTTGACTGTTATCAAATATTGAGTAATTTCAATTATTAATTGATTCACTCACACACTCATCCAAATCCGCTACTAATTTATTAATTAAATCGGTCACTTATTGTGGGTAACATACGCACGTACCAACGCCCTCATCCAATCACTTACTCATTATCGCTTACTTACTCACTCATCCACTCATTTACTCACACAAACTCAATCAATCAGTAATATTTTAAGAAGAAATTACTTACCCAAGTGATGTGTAGGATACATACGATACACATCACTCTTTTTTTCAGGATGAAAAGTATCTATAATAATAAGATTTATAAGAATGGTGGGATTTAAATTTAAATGTTTAAATTTAAAAAAATCTACAAATTCTTTTTTCTTATTTGGAAAAATTGAAAAATCCTACTGAAAGAAAATCCTACATAAATTTTTTCTAGTATGTAGTGTATTATTTTATTGAATACGACGGTAGAGAAGTTGTTCTGATGAAAGATTTGAACTTTTATACCATTTAAAATTCTTTTTCTTAAACAAACATAATGTAAAAACATGCATAATCAGATATTCTGTTCGAATATCAATAGCAAAAGACAAACAGTTGGAATAACGAAATCAAATTATACAGGATCATTATGTATTTGGCAGCGGAGCAGTAAAATGAAAATTAAATTATGCGGAGATAAGAAACAATTTATTAAGCAGTTTCATTTATATTTTTTTGTTATAATAACATTTACAATGAAAACAATTCTAATCAGAGTCGAAAATTAAAAAAAAAAATATTCGATTATAATATTTTTTAATACATTTTACAACTTACAAAATTTTAAAATTCCATAGTGGTTTTGTTATGTCGCCAAGTCAGTGTTTATAATCTATATTTTGTACTCATCTGGCTTTAATTTAATGTAATGATTTTTTTTATTGATTTAATATATTTGTTATTCATAATTTGAAAATAATATTAGCAATCTGCACTCCTTCTCTATATAAACTGTAAGTGTGGGAAATATCATACTCCTCTGTCCGCGCAATTTTCGTAAAAAGGGGTACACATTTTTAGCTTCATTATATTGATACGAAAATTCTTGGTTTGTGTCTAAATTGATGTATGAGAAAAAGTTTCCCACATAGACCATATCAACAATCTATAGTCATGGTAAGTCACCTCTATGGCTGGCGTTACATTATATGCATAACAAATCGCATCGATTTTTATTTAGAATTTAAAATTCAATTGGAAGTCTAAAGTGTTTGATTCAATATAATTATTATTAATAAGTGATACGATATGTAAACGAAAAATCAATTAGTATAAAAGGAATATGTGTTACCCTTTTGAAAATGAATAGTTATAAGATAATATATAAAATTATTTAATCTCATACATATTCGTAGCTTTTACAGCAAGGGCGCTGGGCGTTAATATACTTGAATGAATGTCATATTGCAGAGTTCTCCCTGAAGGATTCAATAGAGCATGATTATAAGCTGAAGAGAGGTCGGGGTGATTACGGTGGCGGCGGTGGGGGTCGCACTCCTATACCGTACATACGGCAACGAGGCGACATATACGAGACTGAGTGATTTGTATTAATAATAATATTGTATTGTATTTTTATTTCATTTTTTAATCACTTGAGTTTTTTTTGGCAATAAAATGGCTGAATTGATTTTGTTCAAGAATTAAAAGAAAAAATTAAATTAGTTTAAACTCTTCTTATGACCATAGACCTGCGGACCTGTCATATTAAATTCATGTGAATTATATGCATTATTAATAAAACAATATTCTTACAATTGTCTTGAGAGTCTTTTATAAATTTTATAATTGTGGGTTAGTATTTTTTTCGAGGTCCAGGTACTGCTTGTCTTCCTCTCTATAATTCTGAGTACGTATTATATTCTTTTAATTAATTTGTCTCGGCTTAGATGATGAACAAGAGTAGTTTAGTTTATAAATTAGTTTGTTTTGTTTCCTTCCAACAATACACAATTAAAATTGCCGTCATTATCATTATTCTCGTAACCATAACAACTAATTGTAGCCATGTCATGAGATAGACAAAGGCATTAGCACTGTAGAAGCTATCTAACACAAAACCTCTTTTATGTTATATCACGTCTAATAATCTCTAGCGAACAAGACATTCTAGCCAGCCAGATTTACGCTAAAATATTGGTTACAATTGGTTATTATGAATATTTTATTATGATGCTAAAAGTGTGTGTTTTAACAAAAGTTATATCCTAAAACGCGTCCTATTATATACGGGATATTATTATAATTCTCGTCATTTAATGCCAGACATTTTGCGTGGTGCCAATCTCCTGCCTATCTCTGAAGATGCTAATATAAAACTTAGGATACTTTCTCAGATTTCATACTTTACCGTCAGGCTCTCGGATTATTACTTAACTTAGGAGATAGAACGTAATTTTATTAGGTTTCTAGTGACTATAAGGTTAGAGAAAAGTTAGTTAATATCCTACGACTTTCTGATGCTCGTATTTGACTAAAATGCTAAAGTAAATTCTACTAATATTATAAACGCAAACGAAAGAAAGTACGAAAGTTTGTAAGAATGTATTGACGTTTGTTACTCTTTCACGTTAAAACTACTGAATGGATTTTAATGAAACTTTACAATAATATAGCTTACACATCAGAATAACACATAGGCTATAATTTATAATGATATAGTGTGAATAATCCAAAATATAGCGGGTGAAACCGCGGGGCGCAGCTGGTCTAATATGAATCTCAAAATAGCAAAATACATTTTTATTTTCCTCTAATAGTGTTATCGACTTGGGTTGATAAATAATAAAATTCTAATTTGTTTTTATGACAATCGACTTATTTATTACTAGTCGACAGACGTAACTATCCGCTCCTATTGGTCTTAATAATATATAGCCAGCATTCCTCGATCAATGGGATAATTTTTCAAATTGAACCAGTAGTTCCTGAGATTAGTGCGTTCAAGTAAACAAACAAACTCGTCAGCTTTATATACTAGTATTAGTATAGATATTGAATATATACAGTTGGAGATCACTAGCTCATTAACAGCACAATAATTGGTCATGCTACTTTTTGAGGTTTAACTCCGTATATTAAATAAATACAAATTTATTAAACCGGTACACTATTCAGGTTAATGGCGGCATTAAATGTCGTTAGCGGGAAAGGTTTTAAAATAAAACTGCTTTATGATTTAAATGTTTTACTAATGCATATTTTCTATTATTTAAGAGTATATCACAGTCATCACTTTAATAAGTGCATCAATATAAATAGTTTACTCCTGTATTACAATTAAATATCTATATATGTATAAATTGAATTTTAAATAGGTTGACTAGAGCTTTTACAGCGAGTCTCTACTGATGTAAATAAATATATAACTAGATGAAATGGTGCCATATCGAATGTTGGTGTTCTATATACCTGTGAATACTAAAATTTAAAAATATTTTTGATATATAACATCCCATTTCCACTATCAAATACCCGCGTCATTGCTTGCGGTCCTATTGTTTTAATTTTGAAGGGAGATGTTTGTATATCCAAAATATAAATTGCTTTCAATTTAATGATATTTATTACGATATGAGAATTCAAAAATGATTCTAAAAATTTATTTTGTACGCTATAATCAAATGTATATCTATTATTTTTATATATTTTTCAAGTTTATTATATAAAATAAATATTATTAGTGTTACGATATAAGAGTAAATAATTAGGTATTTATAGAATTACAAGTAGAAATAAAGAGACGGACAATAATATCGGTATGTTTATACATTTGTGAAATACTTGAATGAATGATCAATCTAACTGGAAGCTATTTCATACACGATAAATTCTCTTATATTATAATAATCTACGCCATAATAGAAAATTCATTATAATTGATCCTTATGGTGATAGTTATCGGGACTTAAACAATAATTGACTAGAAAGCTACGTTATACATTAACAATCGTGACTAGGCCATGCTTAAAAATAAAACAAAATATAAATAATTATGACAGATAATTTTACAAAAGTCTCGTCTAAGATCGAGAGATAGAATTAGGCAGTTTCTACACTATTCAAACACACATTCATTATCAACTTTCACGCATTATTGAGAGTGGCTTTTTAGAACTCTTTCTGTTGTATGTATTGACCTATAATAAGATGAACACCGCATCTGCATACAAATATCATGAAAAAACGTCCGAAGCTCGCTCACATAATCTATTTTTTTTCTGATTAGTTCAAAATTCTTAAATATATAGTTTCATGAGTTGACTAAGTTTTTAGACTATTGTGTTCAATAAATAATATATAAAATTATGAAGTAATAATCTACTTCCTAAAAATATGATACTCTATACTATGAAGTCGCGAAGTAACTGGGAAACGGGATTTGATCTCCTTTTGCATCGGACACTTTTACGAATGATACGCTGATATACCTACGCCATAACATAATAAATCAATTATCATAATTTCTTTCGCGTTCAATTTTAAAGCTGTCATTTCACTTGCTTCAAATTTTCTTGATCTCCTAAAACCCTTCTCAACAAACTCTTTCTAAAGCAAAAATAAATTAGCTAAGAGAAAGCTGAGAATAGAAAAGAAATAAATAGTACAAACTACTATACAAAATAGGATTGCCACCTTTCTTAAATGTAGCAAGTAACACAAAGTTAATGTTATATTTAGAGAGACTTTTATTTGAATCAAGTAATGTCATCCTTTAGGAAAAATTTTCAATTTTCTAAAGTTGGATCAATATTTTGTTTAAAATCATCACTGACATTAACTTGACTCAAATATACGCACATACATATCTTTAATTTTATATATGTTATATAGAGATATATAAAATAACTTGAGCATAACTTAACAGCAATATAGTTCTCTTTCCAATTTAGACGAGTAAAGTCGTTTAGTGGAGTACAGAGACAGCGCAATAACGAATTTTATTTGGCCGTTAGGGGTGGTTAGGGATTAGAAGAGCAAAAATTCACATACCGAGTAAAACTAATGGATTATATCAGGCTTTAGTCATACAAAATTTTATAGGCATAGTAGGGTTAAGTAAATAATAATTTATTTATCTTCAATAAGTCATACCTAATGAGATCTTTGGATGCAGCATTGGAAGACTAATTACTTATTGGAAATAGCCTTTCTATTTATATTATATTAGATGAGATATTTAGTGTACAAATTAAAAATGACAAAATACTCGTATTATTAATTGTAGCTATGATAAGAAGACAATATCCAATGAAAAACATTGACGAACGAACACTTAAAACTATATTAAGACATGTATACTATTAATAAAATGAGCGGGGTAATATAGAATAAAAGGATTTTTGAGATAAAACTTTCTTTCTGCTTCCTCTACACAAGTATTAATCTATAGATATATAATAAGATGTATGTCAAAATCAATTTCCAGTAAATATAAATTGTTACCATATTCTAAATACAGTGCAAAATAATAAAATATTTAAATATTAATCTACTTAAACGCAATTGATCCCACTCCAGGCTATTCACAATATCTCTTTAAATATAAGCATATCGTGCAAATTGATATATTTAATTAATTCAGCATACATTCATGGTTTTGTTTATCATTGCATAATGCACATGTCACATCGCTTTTTGTTTAGCAATTTAATGGACCCTTTCATTTCAACTCTTCAAATAATCGACCATTCACTACGCTACTTAATATCATAGTTGCGTTCACTTACAGTTTATGAACACTTTTAGTTTTTATTGTTTCACTGGTGTTTTGGGTACGTTAGATCTTGATAGTACGAGCTCCGGTTATCTTAATATTAAACATCAAAATGCTATAAAAACATAATAAGCTTTTATGTTACTCTTCTATAGAAGACGTCAAGGTTATATTAAAATTAAGTCCAAGCCAAGAAAAAATTCCTATACACCCTAAAATTCCTATATATTAATTACAATTTAAATATTGTGAAAAAATATGCATAAAAATAAACTAGGGAATTAAAAAATGTTGTTTTAAATTAGCTAGATAAACTTTGAATTTATGAAGCTAATTAATTAAAGAAAATATTTCAAGCCAGGTTAATGTAGGTACAATTGTACAGTATTTTAAAAAATTAGTAAAAATCTTGCAGATCGGTAAAATTATAAATACACCATGAAAATGACTACTATATAAATCCATTGTAATTGATTGCTATTTATCATTTTAATTCGAGTTTTTCTAAAATCGTGTTGTAAAGATGATGTTAGGCATTCAATAAGTCTTCATAAATAATTAAAATAATTAAGTTCTTTATCCTTCATAGAAATGAAGGACTTCTAAAGACTATGACCGCCATGATGATTTATTTTACAATTAAATATTGCAATTATGGTAATTGGACATTTAAAACAAACTGTTTTATATATTATTTTGTATAGTTTTCTGGCATTTTGAATCTCCTTTCCAAGCAACATTTTCTGCTTACTAAAGTGAAATAATTAATTCAACTATAAATGTGATTCTAACCGGAGCTCTCACTATGTTAGTCAGACCATGGAGTTTTCATTTAAAACTTGTCTGTGAATGAGAGTCGCCGCGTGGGCGAGACCCGTCACCCTCAGAGGTAGTTAGGGCGCGACACACAACAGAGTACGCCCATGCCTTTGTAGAGGGATCCTCGTCGTTTGTTCTGCCATAGGCCGTTAACGTCATCGCCTTTCAGTGCAACATTGGTTTCTGTAACAAATCGATTCTAATTATTAAGCTTGTTACCAAACTCGTTACAGTTCAATTATAACAAAACATGCTACAAATGTTGAATTCTAATTAAACTCAATTTATACAATAAATATGACATTATAATTTGACAAAACCGCGCTCAAACCAACCCAGGCGCATCTCTAGTAGCGACTAGGGATGCGCCTCAAAATACAGAGATGCGCCACAACTTAACAGTATGCCTCTTTCCTAACTCACTAGAAACTATGAAAAATTAAAATTAAAGTAAAAGGTGGTTTTAAAAGCTTAAGTTAAAAGCTATTTACAATTTATTAACATGTAATATATATTTTTAAAATATAAAAAGTTATTTTTCCATGGATGGAGGATAACAGATGAGCTGCTTGTTGTTAGAATATGATTTTTTTTATCTGAGCCGTACGGAAATACGAAACAGATTGCAGCTCTCCTTATTTCCATAATACGTCTTTTTGTGTAAAAACAATGTTTAAAATGATAATATTTGCTATTTCTACGTCCAGGTATCTGTTCTAAGACAACGGTACATCAAACACAAAGCCTGTGATCCCAGTATGTAAATGGGCCGCATCCTTTAGAGTGCGAGTATATGACGTGTGAATTGTGTCCCGCAAATATTCCGCCTAATGTGCTTGGATTTTCTCCTGCTTATTCAAATTGTCTTTATTTAAGATGTTACATATTTTAAGAATACAGATCACAAACATCATTTTAATTAATATATTCTGGCTACAGCAACACTAACGCATATGCTAAGGTTGAAGATGTCTCTTTGACAAAAAAGCTTCAAATGGGTTGACATCAAGATAGTGGCTTCAATGAGGTTTTATCTTTCCAAAAAATACATTTTTGTTTGCAATGAATTCTGAGTAACCCTAAAGCCACACTAGGGTTTTTTACCGCAGGCGGGTTTTTCTGCAAAACCGCTCAACGCATACAAATTGAGTTACGGAATAAAAACTTTTAAATTATAAAATGATACGATAACAATGAATATATTATTTAAAAGATTCTAAAATTATACCTAAATGGTTTAGGTTTTCATGCTGCGGTAAAAACTCCTGGATATCGTTGACAATCCTTGTTATCTCTTGTGTATCTTTGGCGATGCTGCAGAGCTCCTCTTGGTTGAAGTCGGGAGTGATCTGCTTGCAGAGCAGGATCTGGCTGATGACGTTTCCAAAATTTGAGGGACCAGCTCGGTTTTCTGGTAAAAATAACAAGGTTGTAGAAGAAGGATTACCTTTCCTATAATACAAAAGTACCAGAGCAATTATGTATATGGTAATTTTGTTTATTTATATATTTGTTTAGGTGATTAATTATGTGAGGTGTTTTAGGCGAGAAGGGATCAAACTAAATCTTTCCAAGCTTTCTTTGAAGAATCTAATGAGATTAGGGGATGGGGAGGGAGTTGAGGAAAATCTTACAAAATCTCACCAAGGTTGGGGTATAGAAATTTTCAAAAATGCCTCACGTAATTAATAGACGCCCTTATTTGTTTATAGGTCTATTATAATTTATGATAAACACCACATGCTAAAAAAGATCGGCTACACGTCCTCGTACTACGAGTATGTTAGTAACAATATATTAGTACTATAAATCAGTACAAACAAGTTTGTAACAAAATAAAATGAAAACCAGCATAAAATTAGTTTCACATATTTTAAACTTATTTAGCCTATTATTAACTTATTTAGTGATTTCCAAAAAATATCAATTTTAGCAGACCAAACATTAGCATCATGATAAAGTGAACAATGCATCTTTATGTAATATTATTCTCTTGTATTTCGATAGGTGTTTGTCTTTTAAATCTAGCTGTAAAAACTCGAACAGATTATATAAAGTCCATCCCTTTTTATTAATTCTCATAATACTTGAATTTGGATGTAATCCTCTTGGCACTTCCAAATTTTAAGTGATGGCATTTTAACAAAAAATACACTGAAAGTAGCTTAGTCGCTTAGGTAGTAATTTTAAATTCACATAAATTCATATAGAACTTTGAATTTACATTACCATAATAAGAAGTCATATCCATTGGTACGAGTTGAACCAGTCGGTGGCACTTGGCAAGTTCTCGAAGGAGCAGTTGTGACATGAAATATAACAACACCAACTGCGGCTGGTCCGCGCAGCCTTCGCTTGTTGACCTGAGTATCAATAAATTTTGTTAGTATACATAAACTTCTATTGCATAAAAGTATCTAAACTACGGTTTTTTTAGACTTCTTGTTACCTTATTAATTATTGGTAAAACAATTCTTTTGGTTAAGTATGCATTTATAGAAAATTTTGTACTATTTTTTTTTTGAGCAACGTCTAGATGCTATTTTGCGACTTTGTGACATACATAAAAGCAGTGTAATAGACAGGCATACACTTAGTACAGCACACTAAGCGGTTTGCCGCCATTTTGTTTTTAAGTATAAGCAACCATTGCTTTACTGTCTACTAAGAACTTTGAAACTTAATCTTTATAATTCAAACTAGCTGACCCGACAAATGTTGTTTTGAAATATAAATTTGGGGAGGACCACCTTATCAATTACGGGGATGAAAAATAGATGTTAAACGATTCTCAGACCTACCCGATGTGCACACAAAATGTCATAAAAATTGGTCCAGCCGTTTTGGAGGAGTATGGTAACTAACATTGTGACACGATAATTTTATATATAAGACTAGCCGACTCGCGCGACTTCGTTCGCGTGTTGCTCCGCTCCTATGGGTCGTAGCGAGATGTTAAATAGCCTAAGTTACTCCTTGTTACATCAGCTATCTGCCAGTGAAAGACCAGTCAAAGACCGTCCAGCCATTTCAGAGATTAGCCGGAACAAACAGACAGACAGACAAAAATTGTAAAAAAAAAAAAAATGTTGTTTTAGTATATGTACCGTGTTATGCACTTAGTAAAAAGCGGTTATTTTAATATTACAAACAGACACTTCAATTTTATTTATTTGTATGGATTTAAATATCCTGATCATTTTCGATGTTTAGAATAATAATTTATATATTAAAAAAAAAGAATCAGAAAAATGTATTAATTATATCGATCTATGTAATCATATGGACTTACAAACCAGCTCATTAAAGTGTCCGTGCCAAAGAATGCCCAAAAAGAGTACAAAAGAAGATACTATTGTAATCATTGCTTGACTAACTGTAGTAATAAATAAAAACTATTAATCATTATTTTGCAAGAGTAGTAGATATTGATTTGTTGCGTTTTGGTTTCAGAAGTTCCTCAATTGTTACGCTTCCGCAGAGAGTACACTTCCGTAGGGGATATGCGTTTGAATATAACTTCCGTTATGATTTGGCAGATATTTGTCAAAATAGTGTTTAATAAAACCAGGAATGGTGTCGGCGATAGCTCAATAAAATACGGCATGTTGTGATATTTTATTGTGTAAAGTAAAAACTGATTTCATACTACTAAAAGTTAATATTGTAAAATTTAAAGTAATCATCTTTAAATAGTACTATTTCATTTTTATGCGTGTTATACTATTGGTAACCTACTGAGTGATTTCAAGATTCAATATGGTCAAATTGCTTTTTATTACTAAAACATACATTTAAATTAGAGATGCCACGAATAGTGATTTGGTCGAATATAACGAATATTTGGCGAGTCTTTTGGCTGAAGCGCCGAATATTCGGCAACACTTAGAATCTTTCGCGTGTATTTTACTAATAGACCAGGGTCGATAATTTGTGAAACCAAAAATGATCGACCCTGCTAATTATCTGCTTTTTTAAAAAAGTCGGTGGGCTTTTACTTTTCGTTGAAATCTCTACTTTCTGATGGTGTAAAAAAATATACTACAGTAAATGTTCTCAGAAAATGCTCTCGAATACTGACTGGCTAATTCAGTTAGAGACCCTTATTGCTATTTTAAAATAACTTATATACCGGAGTGACATACGGAAAATTTAACCCATCAAAAGTTATTTATTATTGAGCGGCTATTTTCGGAAGCAGATAGTATACGAATAGTCCCCAATATTCGGCCGAATACTGTAACGTTGCAGTTACATATATTAACAAATACTAACAATACTAATTTATTTTATGTAATGTTTAGCTAACTAACCCTACTAACTACTTTAATAAATTAATAAAATACGAAAATTAAAAAAATGCGTTTGCGCATTATTGTGAACACCGTCTGTGCCTCGCTTCATGTCGTGGGTTGGACAATCAACTCGACTTCACTTCGTTAGTCCTTTCTTTTGCCGGCCGCTGCATATCCGTCGTCACTTATTGGCTGTTACGTGTTTCGTTACGTGTCAAGTTTCAATTATTTGCGATATAATTAGACCCCGGTTCTACCTGTGGGGTGAAGTCACCACGCGCGGAGGCACCACAATCTCGAACTGATAGTGCTACATCTACCCGTCTGGTTACTTACTGCCTGTCGTACCCATGACGTCATCACGGCAGACCTTTCCAGCGGCAATATCAGCAACGCCCTACCAATTACCTCAGGGAAGTACCGGACTGCGGCTGCAATTATTAGGCGGGCCATTCCACCCACGGCCTAGTTTATAATATTTTTTTTTAATATATCTTTTGTGTTGACTGGGGTGTTTCTTTTATACAAAACCCCCAACGTCACAATACCGAATAGTTGCCTAATATTCGTGGCATCTCTAATTTAAATATATTAAATTAGTTACTTTATTGTGAAAGTTTATGAGTTACAAGTGTTTAAACTGCCTAGTCGAAAATAATCCAATTAATAGTCAAAAATAATTTAACGATAAAATATATAATAATAATTAAGAGATAGGAATTAAATATGATCTTTTTATCCTCTAGGTTAATTATTTAATTTTATTAAGTCTAAATAATTGAGTAACAAACGTCCAAAAGTCCAAACATACAAACTTCCACATTTACAACACTAGTAGGGATTGTAATGGATTATTTTGGATGAAATAAACCCTATTTGGAATTCATTCTTCGAAAATGCTTTGGGATTAACCAGTTTAGCCTGGGTTAATTGGTTTGCCCTAGTTTGTTGCACATATACACTCATATTACAGCCTAAGCTCATAAATGTAGAGACAATTTTATGAAGATAAACTAAAAAACTACATATTTGAAAAGAAAAATTGTAGTAAATTTTGAAGTAAATAAACGTCTGTCCTAGATTATTTTTTATTAATTTAATTATCTCAGAAATTAAACTTTCAAAATATAAATCGTTTTATTTTATAATTAAATTAACCATTATAATTATAGTCTTTTATAACTAAAAATCATTTTTTTAGTTTTCATTTCTATATAAATTTAAAAATAATACTTATTAAATCTATCGAATATGTCTATACATTTTTTTTAAAGATGTCAAAAATAAAATAGGAGGTTTTTAACGTGGATGGATGAATGGATGTAAGTGACATGTACATTTTTTGCATTTAAATTTACAGAATATTTTTAGATGTATATTCATCGCTTCGATTATGTAGAAAGTTCACATTATATTTAAGTATTTAACACAGTCATTAATAATGACAATGTTAAAAAAACTAGTAATTTGGTTAAAATTCACTCGAATATTTGTTTGCCATTTGTAAGTAAAGAGGATACTAGCTTTAAGAATATTAAAGCAAAAACAAATTATCTTTAAAAGGCTTTTATAAGCGAGACCTAATTTCAGAAAACTTTTAATGAAAATTCCTTAAATTATTCTTTAAATTTACGTTCCTCGACTATTAATCAAAAAGTAATTTTACCATATAAAAACTTTCTGTTTTTTTTTAAACTTATATAGTTTCTGAAGCTGAAATAAAAATTATCATTTGAATATTAAGCTCTTAAAATTCTAATGTTGACCTTAATAAAATCTACCTGTCAGAATAAAATAGTATTTCCTTTTAAACGGTGACATTTGAAATTGCAGAGCATAAAAGTTTTTACTAGCGCCAACATTTTTAGCGGCCACAATCTACTAAAATTTATGTCGCACTAATTTAATACCTGATTGTGTTATTTACTTTATACTTTTGGGGTTCCTTATTTTATCGTGAGGGGACGGGTTAGAATACAATTCTCCTCTGCCGCTGGGAGAGCATCTCGTATGAGGCGAGTAACCCAACACCCCCTTGATGGTAGGGGTTTCCCGACTGGCTTGCGACCACCAGCATGCGAATCCGACCGTCAAGTGTCTCTGACGCCTTCCAGCTGAGCCGCATGCAGGCCAGATCTACCCCTCCCTCTCCTATCCCATTACTGCTGCGGTTTCAATGAACTCCGGGTTCTTGCTCGCGGTCCATGGAAACAGCAGCAGACCTCTCTACGCTCCCCCTACTGAATATTAGTCAACACTCCGCCCCGTCTCTACTGAGGTAAAAAGACCTTTAAACGAGAATTACTTTTTCGACATCCAATTTTATAGACGTATAACTAGGTATATTGTTTTATTTTCTTTTGGTTAAATGAATCGCTTACGATTAAACAAAGCCTGAGATGTGCGAGGATGCGTAGGAACGGATGTGTTTGTTCATAACTAATAGAATCGCTTCATTAGACACATTCTGAGCGAGGCTAAGTAAATGAAGGTATTCTTTAGGTTCATAACAAACACATTCCTCCATCATCCACGCCCATCTCTGGTAACGCAGCCGTAATGTTAACCCTAAATAAATGAAAAATCAATCAATAAAAAAACGTAAATTTTTTAGAACGAATATTAAGTTTAAAAATTAAGGATACTGAGGAAACAATCACAAGAACTTTTTACTAAAACAGTTTAGGGTTTTGATCAATTACCTCACAAAGATATTTTTAAAAACCCTGTGTGAATTCATCTGATCATATCCCTTTGGGATTTGATCAAGTCTTGATTTTGCATTATTTCTCTGCGACATACCAATATATTGTTTGAATTTTATTAACATAATTTCAGAATCTGACGAAATATTAATGTAAAGATAAACAAAAATAGTTATATCACTTTAGTAAGAGAGAAAATCTCACTTACTTTAATTTTATAAGCCTAAAATATTAATCCTTCCTTTTCACTATAAATGTTTTATAACGTTCAATCTGTTACGCCTACGTCAGACTCCTCTATTACTAAAACATGATGCTGTTCTTAGTTTTGGTTAATATATATTTAGAATCATAATTTTAATCTCATCTAAGTGCTTTAATAAATATATGTATTAACTTTACGTAAGTTAATTGTCAAATCAATTTATGCCCCGACACACTGGCGTACTAACTTCTGTCTATCATTGAAATGATAAAAACCGTGCTTTAACACTGAAAAAAAGTAATCCATATAGCTGATTTTGCGTGGATAAATTATCCCACAGGTAACGTATTTTTCTGGATAAAACAGGTTACATAGTTACTGTGTTGCTAATATAACAAATGTCGAGTCAGAATATTAGTCCCTAATTTTTTTCAGGTCGTTAACATGCTACGGTATAATGTTTTTAAAACGTAATTCATGTTCTACCCACTTTATGGAATGATGTTTAAAAGCTATGATATTTTGCCAAAATTAAGAGCAAATTAAGCAGTTAATATTTAGAGCGTACATTTTGGAGTATTCCACTGCCTGTTGAGAGAATTTTATATTTTTTGTTCTAGAAATTATCTGTACATTTTCCATAATATTTTATATTTTATGAATTGTTTTATATCAAAATATTAACTTAAATGATAATATTTACATGGCATCTTATAGGAAGCCGAGCAGTGTCTGGGGCTTGAAACCCAGGAGCAGACGTAAAGAGCTCTTTGATAATATATTAACTCTCACCTCATTGGACCTCGCTACCGAATATTAAAATAATAAATTCTATTACTCACGTGCTCCTCGATAACGGAAGCCTAGAACCACACAACCAAACAACACTATACTATTAGTCTCAATACTCTAATATGTACTGCGCGATACCACTTTAAAAACCAGCTCAATCCTGTCGGGTCGAAATTTATATATTGTCTACTTGAATTTGTACGTGCCTACGTGAACAACTTGAGTTCATTATTTATTTTTTGAAGTCGGTTCAATTTTTTTTAATATTTTATTTTTCTCTTTTATCAGCTAAAGTTCTCTTTTAAAAGCTAAATATCTTCAATACAATTAGTTGTCAGTACGTCCCCATAATATTTAAAGAAGTATCCCCTAACTCCTAACCGTTGACTTGTGTCTTCAATCACATCAGCTCAGCAATAACATTATACACAATATTTGATTATTTTATAGATCAAAATATGTGAAAAGCATTGTAAGTGCTCTTTAAATTTGAGGGTTTCCCTCGATTTCTCTGGATCCCACCATCAGATCTTGACTTGGTTCCAATGGGAACACCTCAGAAGTGCACTTTTTCGAATAAAAAAAGAATTTCTTAAATCGGTCCAGGCGTCTTCGAGAAATCAGGTAATATACATAAAAAAAGATTCCGACGAATTGGGAACCTCCTCCTTTTTTTGAAGTCGGGTGATAAAATAAACCTTGTAATTATTCTTGAATAAAAAGTTCCATGAAGTCTTCGAGAAAACGAAATTTTCAGGAACTGTATATACATTTAGTTCTTTGCAGAGTCAAGTTATATAAATAGATTTTTGGTAATATTTCGCTGCTCCATGGTTAGCAAAACGATACTCACCACTTCGTATAACGCTAAGTAATTATAAATGACCTTAAAATTTGACGTCATCTGTAATCTAGTGATAATTTACATCACTAGATTCATGAGATACGGATGATACTAGCATCCCGCTAGTATCCAATCCCATCCTCATCGAGATCAAAATATAGGTTTTTATATGAAATGCAAACAAGGTAATAATCAGAGTTGCAACATAAATATATGACTTATAAAGTTTATTTCAATAACCCTATGTAGAGCAAGTTAAGCCTGATGGGAAGGTCAGTCTAGAAATTGCATACGCGTGGGTGAAAGGTCGCAAGGGATACATGCGAGATACTGTAAAGCTTTGCTAAATCAAAACGGATTGGTACCTTTAAATACTTCTCTTGGTATTATTAAATACTCATATATTGGAAAAAATAACAAAAAAAACCGATTTGTCTAAATTACAACCTAAAAGAGGAGACGAGGATGATACATAAATAAATTTAAATTTAATCTCAAAATCCTTAAATTTACTTTATGAAATGCGTAAAATAGGGGATGGAGTTTTTCTATAATTTTACGGATTTTTTGAAATGAGGTTGGATTCCCTTAAATCAGATTTGATGAAAAACTAGACGCCATATTTACTCGTAGAATTTGTAACATAATTGGTAAGGCATTTACAGCAAAGATACAAGAGAGCAATACCTGTTACTAAGCCTAACCTATATTACTTACACCAACGAGTTTTTCCCTATTATTTAGAAAAAATAAAAAAAATTGCTAAGGCCAACGAGTGCCTATTACTAGACTACCAGTGAGTAAACCTGTACCTGTGTCTCAAGTCTCAGGTACCGCTTGATCAACTATGATAACCGTAGGATGATGTAATTGCATCACGACGCGATAGTTTTACAACAGTATTTTTTCTATCGGCTATTTCCTGATGAAATAAATTTTATTTTCGAAATCTATACATATAAATATTAAATCTTGTAAATGTAATAGAAGTACTCACCGATATTCAATATAAAGGTCGGCTATGAAATGGAAACTACTGACCTGACCTGATTTAAAGTTATAGTAAACGCGGCTATTTAAACCAAAAGCTGAATATCCTTTCATTGATCTTAACTTAGAATTCTGTTGTAATGTAATTGAATATAATAATATGGACGTCATGTTTTTATACAAATATTACGAAAAAAGATAATATAATTCAACCATTAATAAAATATTATGTTTTTGAGCGTAAAATAATAAGTGATTTAATTTAAATAGGATATGATTAATCTTATACTCAGATAAAGATAATTTTAATAAAAACTAGGTAAATAAAACTACTACACTCCATGTAGACTAAGTCACGCGGGTCGGTGAGTTCAATAATAAAAGTCTATTTCCTAAATCTAACTTCTGTGGATCAATAAAAATTATAGTGTACAATATTTACTATTTTATGTAGTTGCATTACAGGGGTGCTCTGATTGACTAAAGCGGAATTGGATCTCCATTTATGGTTTCGAACTCTTTTGCCTTAGTCACTTTCAGGCGCTAATTCTGAGTCTATAGAACTAGGTCAAAGTATTTTTATTTATTTATTTATTAGCTTTTGTGGAAACAAACAGTACATATTGTTAATTATGATGTTCGCAAGACTTATAATTTGAGTAGCATCCTGTTACTTGATCTTGACGTTGGTACGATTGATATGAGTAGCATCCTGTTTCTTGATCTTGATGTTGGTTGGACTGATATGAGTAGCATCCTGTTACTTGAATGTTGGCCAACTGATAAACACAAACCAAGGAAGTGGGGATTGCAAAATAAATACGCCATCACGACAGAATAATCATGGATTACATCGCTCGTACTCTAGGAGTAACGCTGAAGCTCTGAGTCAAGTCAAAGTCAAAGTCAAAATTTTTTATTCAATGTTGGAATTTACATTCTCTTATTGAACGTCGGAATCTACCACCCTTTCGGAAACGACCTAACCCAGACCTGAGAAGAATGGGCGCAAGAAACTCAGCGGGACTGTCTAAAGTAACACCCAGGTATATAGTCTATTACAACATTCTTCTTTCTCTTCTTTTTATTAATTAACAATATATAGTAATATAGGTAACAAACATAATTTAACTCTTAAATCAAAGCAGTTTCTAATGATTTAAATTACATATAAACTGTTAAGCTAACAATAATTAAAGACGTGTTTAAAATTTTTTTAACCAATATTACTATATCATCATCACGCTTAAATGGCCCACTGCTGAGCCGGGTCTCCTCCTCAGAATGAGGAGGGTATTAGACCATAGTCCACCAAGCTGGCCCAGTGCGGGTTGGCAGACTTCACACACCTTTGAGAACTTTTAGGGAACTCTCAGGAGTGCAGGTTTCCTCGTGATGTTTTCCTTCACCGTTAAAGCAAGTGATATTTAATTGCTTAAAAGACACATAACTCAGAGTCAGAGGTGTGTGCCCAGGATCGAATTTCGGACCTCCCGAGTAAGACTTGAAGTCTCAACCACTGGGCCATCACTGCTGTATATATTACTATATAAGTACTGTATAATGATACAAAGAAAAAAAAATAATAAAATTAAAATAAGTAATAAACTAAATCATAAAAATTCATTTTGTAAAAATTGACAATACAATCATTAAATAAATATGTTGGAAGTAGAGTTTTATTAAATCTGTTTTAGAGAAACGCCACATTTTCGCATTTTGATTTTCTAAAGCTAAAAAGATTCCGGTTTACAATGTGTCCATAAATTATATCCATTTGACGCAAAATCGAATTTCCTGACTGAAATTAAATTACATTTCATTCATCATAACGACATTTTTTGACATGGTAAAAGCTTGTCAAAACAAATAATCTAAATTAAACTTCAAATTACTTGCAATTTTAACAGCCTACATAATAAAGGTTTTGTTATCAACAGACTTTTGGGTTTTTTGACTTACAATGGTTTATTTAAAGTGAAAACTTTCTATGGAATTAGTTCATCGTCGCACAAAATCTCTAACAATCACGAGATAAACCTAAGCAGTGCCTTGGATTTGTGACCAAGGTGTAGGCTTAACGAGCTCTTTTAGCAGAATTCCAACACTCGCTTCCACTGCTCAGGCTCTTTGTTTAAACCCAAGGTTAAACTCACATAAACCTAACCTAACACAAGACGTGGCAATTAGATTGTAACGTATTCACGTAACCTTAATCGGACAGCACTCCCAGCACTAATACTGTACTGCACAGCACTAACACTATCCAGAGACTACTTCACTCCCTGAGAGGCCGCGCACGACTAAGACTTCAGTCAGACTGTCGATGGCATATTAGGGTCGAGGGTTGAGAAATGTCAAAACAACGAAAATCCTTTATTATTCTTCGACATAATAAAAAGAATTTTTACGAAATTGAATCCCTAAAAAGGTAAAAGAGGGGTAAAAATTACTTTTACCTATTAACTAAATTGAGTACAAATAAACATCAACCAATATTGTCCATGTAACCTCTCTTAAGAGTGTTAAAACCGTAGTCATTTACCAAATTAACGAATCATTTTTTTTACAGTCACAAAACTCATCAATCAATTATAACGTTGATTTCTAGCTTTTAAAACATATTTCCACACATATATAGGTAAAGCAGCGTAGATTAATCAATCAAGCTGACGGGTTTTCCGTATAAACTGAGCGCGGTACATTGCCAAGGTTCTTTTAACTCCCACCTCCATTTGCGCCTTTGAGATTTCTTTTATCTTGATCACAATGCCTCTCTGTAGCTTCTCTATTCGTACATACAATACAATAGAGAATTATTGAAACACCTTAATTTTTTTTAATTGTGATAATAATAGAATATTTTATAAAATGCTTTAGTCATAAAAATTTTCAACACGGATAAAAAAAGTTAATTGTATAAAGAACAAGCTTATTTGGTTTCACATATATCCCCCTACGTTTAGGCTATAAAGGTGTTTAATCCAATACTCAGCCTAAATTATAACAGCCAGTAATTGCTATTTCAGTCTGCGTAAATTCTAATTGATTGAACTGTTTCCAATTAGGAAATAAATATGACGATTAAACATATTTTTAAATGAAGGTCTAAACGGTAGATGGTAGTTTGCGGAACACTTCAGACAACTATCTCCAAGGTTGGTGAATACTGCGGCCGCCTTGAGTCGAATTCTCCCAAACGTCGGCGGATCTGGCTCTTTATGCAGAGATATGTACTCGAGGATTGTGAGGGAAGTTGTGGAGCGCGTCCGAAGGAGGGTACCTCCTCATAGATAGATGGGAGGAGGATTTGAGCAACCAGGTGAGGGAATACTGACGGTTGAGTCAGTCAGAGTGTATCTGCGTAAGTGGTTAGATAGGAAAAAAGGAACCTTGACTTTCAGGATGACACAGGTACTTACTGGTCACTGTTGTTTCGGTTGCTCAAAGGGGGACGTAGGAGGTTTGTCATCAGTGTGGGGCAGCGTGGGATACTGCGGAACATTTACTTGTGCAGTGCCCAGTATGGGAGCTGCAACACTTCCGGCTACAGTGTGTGGTGGGTGACGTGTCGTCGCTGGCGGACCTGATTAGGGCGATGCCGTCAGGGACAGTGGAGTGATGGGCCCTTGCCACTTTCTGCGAAGTCGTAAGCGCGAGTACGCGCATTTAAACCTAGCCTCCCAAGAGTAAACACCGAATTTCGGGAGGTGGATACGTCGGAACGTCGCGGTGGAATGTGGTGGTAAGGTGGAAAATTACTAAAACAAATAATACAATTATGAAGATGTGATTAAAACATTATATATTAGGCAATTCAACTTCTCAAAATATTCAACACGTTTGGTTTTTCATTTAATACTTAATTATGTAGGTATAGTAGAGATCAATTATTGTTTCGACAAAAAAAATTTACAAATACAGCACTGCGCCGTGACAATATATTATGCGCCGCGACGGTCTAGTAAATAATGTCACGACTCGAAGACACGAACGAAGTCATTTTGCTTTATTGAACTCATTATACAATTTTATTTTGAAGGATTGTCGCATAACACCTAATCACAAACCTAACTATAAAACTATTAATTTATGTCACTGCTTATTATATTTTACTCCGGTAATTTTACATACTATAGACTTAATTTCAGAGGAAATAAAATATTTTATAGCGTCAGTAAATACTCTTGAACATAGAGTTTTTTTAAATCCGTTGTTATGTCTATTTGTCAAAGTGCTAGCAACACTGTTGATAACGTTTGTATCTGGTAGTTTCTATAATTGTTTTATATTAAAAATATATCCTCCAACTTTAGTTTGACAAGCGTTTTCGACTTTCGTGGAACAAATGTTGGTTTATCATAGTGAAATATAAGTTAGTAAAGTGTTACCATATTAAGGGATCACGTGAGTCTTTATATATTTATTATCTTAGTTAAATGTTGGATATAAAGTTTGAGTGGAGGCAAAATTATAATATTATATGTATATAATAGATATAATAGAATTTTCTAAAGTCGCTCCTGGGTCTCAAGCCCTTGACACTGCTTGGCTTCATATCTTGATTGAATTTTATTATTGTCTTAAAGTGTTCCTGCGCGGTGTAGCTCTTATAAAATGGTAGTTAAGGTGTTTCACAATACAATTCCAATAATTTAGTTTCGCGGCTTTTATTCAAGGGATAAATGGACGGTGAAAACTTTTACTGCCGTAATTGATTTGTGTACTTTAATTTGAGGGCTACCTTGTGCCTTTTCATATGTAAATAATTGGGTACACTACTTAAGTACTTAATGGTCTGGGTGACAATAATTTATCTAGTGATCCTTTTAAGCATTGTGCTGTTGAATTTGTAACGTGTAATATTTTCGGAAGGTTATTTGATCGCGTGACTCTCAACACTAGTATTTATAATTTATTAGCTGGGTGCCTGATAGAATTTTCTATAGGTAATATTATGTTAATTGCTAACTTCAAAAACGATCCAATTTACATATAAATCGACATTCTTCAAAGGCTTTTGTTTAACTTGCAATGTTCGTATATGAGTTGATCGTTGAATTTTGCAAGTAACTTTTCTAACACTTCCTGGTATATGAAATTAAACTGAAATCTGTCATTATTCTTTTAAAAATATCTTACTGCCTAAGCAACGTAACCACTAATTTCATAAAAGTTTAAATGTATTTTTTCATCCAGGGATGAAGTATTAAAAATCCATACTTATGTGTTTATCTGGATAAACAAAGGTTAGACATAAATGGAACTACACAGTCGATTTTTTTCTTGTCACGTTTGTTTGTACGGCGCAATTATTGTAATAGTTTTCCACGCTGACTTTGAAACTAGAAATATATTCTAGTTTGCATAGTTCATACAATGCAACCAGGCACGCGCCAAGCATCTTCTGCGCTGTCGTGCCAAATACTTATGAGCGCTTATACTTGAAGACTCGTCAACAATAATCTGATGATGGCCTCTATCACTGGTTTTTGGCGCCCCTGCCTACAATTTATTTTCAAATTTTGTTAACCTTCGCTTGCTGTGCTTATGAACAAACTTTTTATATTTTCATTCTGCCCCGGTGCCTTCGTGTGCCGCACATCCTTGCACATGTGGACGGCGCATCCCTGAATGCAACTAATGTTAGAAGATAAACAAACAATTGTAAAGGTAATGCATTCAAATGGTGAAAGTCAGTTGGGGGCTAAAATCAGAGATCACAAGAACGCTTTATAAAGCCGATTATTCTGTATGGAGCGAGTGTATGGGGGAAGGCTGCCACGAAGAAGATAGTAGCCAAAAGACTGAATTCGATCCAGAGAAGTTTCGCAATAAAAAGCGTATAGGACGGTCTACCTGGACGCTGCGCTGATCCTTTCTGGATTGATACCGCTAGACCTTCGGGTGTAAGAGAACGCCAGACTCTTCAGGTGTAAAAAGGGATTGCCCACAGACCTACTCCCAGTAGACAGGATTGTGTAGCAAAAGGCGAGCTATCTGAGCGCAGTACATCTAGCGCAGGATATAAGGTTTAAGTATGAGTGTCTGGAGAGTTTGGAAGAGGAGTATCGAAATGCCATTCGGGGTATCGAGATATACATCGATGACAGCGAGATCGAGGTTAAAGTGGGGGCAGCGGTTTTAATTTGGAAAGAGGGAAGAGAGATAAGGGCGATAAAATTAAAACTAGACATGAACTATTCCGTGTTCCAGGCAGAAATCCTGGCGATTCAAAAGGGACTCAAACACTTCCGAAATAGTGACGAAGAGGAATGCAGCATTTTTTGCGACTCGAGATCATCACTTGATCTCATCAAGAAAGCAAAACCGTTTCACCCCTTGGCCTTCGATATTAAACAGAAAATAAGAGCCATTAGGAATAGTGGTAAAAATATAAAAATGTTCTGGATTAAGGCTCACGAGAGCACGGAGGGAAACGAGCGCGCAGATCAGCTCGCTAAAAATGCTGAACTATATAAGAAGACGGCGCAGAATTATGCACAGTGTTCTCTATCATATATTAGAGCGATGCTGAGGGAAAAATCTGTCAATGAGTGGCAAGAAAGATACTTTTTTCTGAAAAGGCGAAATCGGTAAAACAATTTTTTCCCTCAGTATCTGGCACCTTTTCAATTCTGCTCAACGATTAACGGGCCACGGCGGTTTCGGGGAGTATTTGCATAAATTCAAGTGCAAAGACTCTCCAAGCTGTCTTTGTGACCCCAACAAAGAGGAAACAATATTGCACTTGATCACGGAGTAGCCTATGTATGACAGCAAAAGATTTAATTTAGAACAGGAGATCGAGAAGAGAGTAAATGTAGAAAATTTGAGAAATATTTTCATAATATTTCTCGGGGGATGCGAAAAAAATTAAATTGCTTAAATTTATAGAGACACTAAGGAAAGATGCAGCAAGCAAAAATAATAATGATACAAAATAAACACTAATAATAACTAATCTTTTATAACTAATCTTTTTAACACTGTTGATATTTTACTACTGGCTCTACAGCTTACAAAATAAACACTGCCTCAACAGTGGCTGTTTGACGAGTAAAGTGAAAATTTATTATCATGAGTTACTGAGCATCAAGTGACGCGAGTGTTATTGCAATATTCGGTAAACCTGATGCTAAGCCACATGCTCCAGGACTTGTTGGCTTCTTGGAGTCCATATTTGATCTCTGCTCATTACTGTACAGTACAGCTTATATACTTGTCGGAGAATATTATAAGATTATCGAATAATCGAATCGTACCTAGGATAGTAGTCACTTCCGTCATTTAGACAGTCTCGACCTTTTATATGCTTTCGATAGTCTGACTGCAGTTTTAGTCGTGCGCGGTCTCTCAAGGGGTAAAGAAGTCCCTGGACAGTGTTAGTGTTGTGTAGTGCAGTGTTAGTGCTGGAAGTGCTGTCCAATTAATTACCACCTATAGTGTTAGGTTAGCTTTCTGTGAGTTTAACCTTGGGTTTAAACAGAGAGCCTGAGCAGTGGAGGCGAGTGTTGTGATCACTTAAAGGAGCTCCTTAAGCCTACACCTTGGTCACAAGTCCAAGGTACTGCTGAGGTTTCTCTCGTAATTGTTTCAGATCATATCATCACCTCTTGTAATGCTTTCCAATATTTCCCTCTCCTCCTTCCTTCTCATCATCAATACTTTTAGTTAATATTACTTTGAGTTTTTAAGATATAGATAAACCTTGCCGCCATAAAAATGTTTTTATTCCCCATTACTTAATATATAAATTAGGGTTGATATATTAATCACTTGTTGGAATTTGTAATGCTTATAAAATAGTTAAATTATGCACATCCCACTGGTTTTAAGGGGTAAAGCCATTTGTCTTATAGTGAAACAACATTAATCTACCCCGATCGTATGTAAGTTTGGCGTTCCTGATATTACTACCTTTTGTTCTGTACCATTCACATTTTATTGAACATACATGCGTCATATATGAAATATTTTATATCATCATAATGTATAATATATTACCGTAATAGAATGAAAGCATTTGCATTTATTTGTATAGGTTTTTTTAAGTTACTAAATATTAGTAGTGATAATGGACTATGATTCTTTTCAAGGATTTTAAACGGTGAACACTCACGTAATGTTTATGTAATGTAGTTTTACTTAAGTTTCAGCCGCATTCGGCGGCCTTCCTCAAAGAGTGGCTGAGCGCGCTCTGGTGGCTCGGCGAACGCTGCGCGCCGAGGCACAGAGAGCACGCGAGGACAACATTTGTGTAGTAGGAGAGGGCTCGGGACGGATATAGTGTCTTTGTCAGAGGCACTTAGGAGTTCATTCTCACTGGATTCATTGTGGATGAAAGGGATATTCCAGCACAGAGAACTCACAACGTCTTAGCCAGTCTTACGGTGCACATTTCTGACTTCTTGAAAACACGGTTTCCAAGTCGACGACAGTTTCCATCCTCCATCTCCTTTGTTTGTTGGAAGCTTACTAATCTCTATGGCTTCCCTGGCTTTACGAGATATAAAATACTTCTCTCGGGCCTTGTCGAACCTTATGTAATGCGTCGCGTCAGAGGTGAGGGCATGTTCTGCCACCGCAGAACCGTCACTATCCAACTTTTTCATAGCGCGTATGTGCTCCGTGAGCCTGGTGGACACGTTCCTTCTTGTTTCGCCGACGTAACATTTTCCACAATCGCAGGGAATCATATATACCCCGGGGACACCTAATTTGTCGTTGTCCTTAAGAGAACGGAGTATCTGTCTGAGTTGCGTCATAGGCCGGAAGATTGTCCTGATGCTTTATCTTCGGCGTAACAGGTTTCCAATCATATCCATAATTCCTTTTATGAAAGGTAAGAACACTGTCGTTCTCTCCACAGTTGTCAGGCGAGATCTCTTTGACGCATTCGCAAACCTCCAACTCTGTTTCCATTTATATCCATTGCATATAATTATAAAGCACCCTTCTGACGTGATCTACCTCAGTGTTAAGGTGGTACTGAAGCAAGATGTGACGGGTGATGGAGTGAGTCGGCTCTGAGATACCTGTCCGTGTGTGTAGGTTTATACCGTGTGAGAAAGCCGGCTCGCGTCTCACCAATACATCTAGGAAGGCTAAGGCTCCATCTTGCTCACGTTCCATTGTTACAGCAATTTCTGGATGGATTCTATTAAGATGTGCTAATAGCGAGTCTATGTTGTCTCGGTGAATAACGAATACGTCGTCGACATATCGTCACCAGTGTTTCGGTTTGTGTGGAGATTGTAGTAATGCCGACTCTTCGAACCATTCCATGAATATGTTGGCTACCACAGGAGCTAATGGAGAACCCATTGCGACGCCGTCTGTTTGTAGATAATAATCCCCCTTTCCAAACAAAATAACCACTCACCAATGTGTATCTCTTCAACTTTACGTACTCGACAGGTATGTCTATACATTGTACTAAATTGGATATTATGGTATTTGCCTTTTACTGTTTTTGATTGAAAGGCGGTATGGTGTAACATACCTAAACTATATAATTTTTAAATTTTGCAAGCCGATGCAAAATTGCTTATTTGGTTTACCATTATATAAGTGAAAAGATCTAATGTATAATTCAGAAACCACAATATATGGATTAAGCGGTCAAATGAACATAGATTGCATTTGATTTGTTCGCTTTTATTAATCAAAATGTGAAAATGGCTCTTTTACTGCCGCATATCCGTGATCGTAAACTAGAAAATCACTAGATACATATTTTACGATTTGCAAGTTTCTTTTCTGTTCAATTTACGCGTTTACAAAAGTAGAATATTGAATTTTAGAAAGGGTTCTATATGCTTAATATAGAATAGCGAAACAATGGCACTACGAGTACTTATTTTGAGTCATACAAAGATAGACAAATATTTTTTCCGGAACACAAAATAAGTACAAGATAACAAGAGCGACAAGTATCTCATCAGCAATATTTGATAACGATGTTTATTTTTATTTTCGAGATCGGCTTATTCAATAATAATGATTTAATTAAATATAAAAATAAGGTACAGACTTTTACTCCACTTTATACCAGTAATACCTAACCAAGTTGAAAATTATAGCTCTAAATCCAACATGGCGGAGTTTCAATAACAGCAGATCAACTTATTTCACAGATTCGGAGCTTTTCACGTCTATTAATAATAAATGTTATAATATAAAACTAAAATTAACAGTTAAAATTTACTTTTTGCAGGTTGGTAGGACTAGCTGGCTTGTTTGTTTAGTGGCTTCGACGCAAGTGCGGCGCAAGCGACGCACGCGCTCCCGGAGTTCAGGACAGTCGTGGGGTTGCCCGATGTGAATCAACAGATCCCGGAACAGAGCCAATTGAACGTTGATCTCTGTTATTAACTGAAACAAAAATAAAGTCGTTAACAAAATATTACATTAATAGAATCTACTTGGTTTAAATAATTCAATATTCAAATCCAAAAAAAATTATCAATAGGTAGCTTCTAATGAATTATCAAACGAATGATAATCGACAACACTACTCAATATTGATCAAAGAAGATATAAATCTTTACTATATTATAATAGAGCTAGCAACACAACGGAAAAGTTAAGTGTGACAGATGTCAGAACTTACAGATAAGATGCAATTTAGCTCAAGTAGAAGTGCGCGCTAAACGTTAATTTAATTTTGTATTTAATATTATTTATTTAGCTAATATACATTGAATATAATTTATTTGAATAATTTTTTCACAATAAATCATATAATGATAGCTGCGGTTATCAAAACCTATTGCGTTACTTTATTTTACTGTTATTCAATCAGAAAACTATATTGGCAATATGTGGAAGTAAAATACAAAATACAATGCTGAACATGAGAGGTGAAGTGAATAAATATAGTTTTCTGTAGAATATAGCCATCTGAAGCAGACAACACATACATCACGTCGGCGTAATTATTGGAAACCGTTTATATGTAATAAGTTGAATTCGTGCGCAAAAGCGAACGATGCCAGTATCGCAGTCCTGTGATTGAATGTTACTAATTGTATAAATACTCCAGTAAGGGAAGATTTTTGCTTTTTTGTAGTCATTTCTTTGAGACAGCTTTCCACGTTATTATCATCATCAATTTTTTTTCATTTTCTATGTTTTTCTCTAATTTCCGATATTAAAAAAACAAGACAATTTTTGAGGATCTACAAGCCTAGGCGCAGCAACAATTTTTTAGATGGAACAAAAAAACAAATAACTCTATGAGAGTTTATCGGTTAAATATACCACTCTATATGATTTCTCACATATCCAAATTTTATTTTATTCTAGGAGGATCACAGAGATTGTGAGTGGAAGGGGAGGCCTTGATTTTAAAATATTATTATGATTTTGATATTCTAGGGGTGCCGAGGAAGTTTGGCAATGTCCACCACCATATGTAATAAAGATTAGCTATATAAACATGTTTGTTATACTGTTCCTAATATCAACCTACAGTTCGCTTCATTACAATTTCCCTTATTGTATTGTGGGATAAATTTACTCTAAAAACTATTTACGAGTATATGTGATATTATATTACAAAGTTAAATAGGTTTTTAATTGTAAGTTTAGAAATTTATTCACAACAGAAACTTCAAAAACAAATACAATACTCTTCTAGAATAATTTCTGGTATTTACATACATAACAATGTAATTTGCTAAAATCTAGCGCAAAAAATATTTTTCTGTACAAAATTGAGTAGGTCGCTAATTATATAAAGACTCGTCGAACCCTGCTTGTGATTGCTGACCGATTAAAATTCATTTACCTTTCGCCATTGCTTCATTCAGTGTACACTGTGTTGAAATGTTTTTTTATTGTTTGTAAATCAAATTTTACAATTGTGAAATTCGAATGCTCACTTTGCATAAAAAAACACGTAGGTGTGATTTAAATTCGATTGATACGAACTCAAATCATGTTCTGGACAAGGCTTATAATATTTTTAACATAAAAAAAGTTTTTTATTTTTAGAGTTCATGTATGTAAGTTTTATTACTCCGTCATAACTAATTAAAAAACCTGGATGAATGTATGGGATATTAAAGTTGTCTCGGCAAGTTAAACATGGCGACTGTATAGCTTAATACAGGTAATGATTATTTAACGCACGGTAAACTATAAAATAGAGACTGTTCTACATATTCTATAGTTGTTTTAAGTTTTGAGGCACTGCAACTTAAACAAAATTAATGTAAAATAAAAATGAATACCTTTTTTTGTTGAAGTTGCATAAATAAGTTTTAATTTGATTCATTTATTTTTATTTTTATTTTATTTTATTTATTTGGGAAAACAAACAATTGTACAAATGTTTAAAGTAGGTAAGGTATACAGTGTAAAAAAGAAACTGGTATATGTACAATTCACACCGTTATCCACTAATTACTTTAACAATTATAACTTACTTAAAATAGTATATCAGGGCAAACAAAAACAATAAGCAATTATTATAAAAGATAATTTATGTTTATTATACATAGATACATACATACATACATATATAAACATATATACATATATAGATAAATACATGGCATATACATATTTGTCATCTTACATTAATTAATCTACTCGTGGCTCTTGTAATAATTTTGATATTTTGTTTTTGAATTCGTTTGTCTTTAGTGCAAATATATCAGCAGTAGGAAACTTATTATTATACAAGTTCAACAAGCGGTATAGAGGTGAGCGTTTGCCAGCATTCGTTTTACATTTCTTTGTAGCAAAAAGTCGTGGTGTAATACACATACGATGTGTTGGTCTGTTAGGTACTAAAAATGATAAATTTCGTAACAATTCAGGACAATCAATATTTGAGTTGCATATATGATAAAGCATCATCACACTTAATAAATTGCGCCTCGATTTTAGGCTCATTAATTTGCACCGATCCAGTAGCTGGGAGTACGACTCATTTATATGAAAAAATTTATAGCTTATCGAACGAAGAAACCGTCGTTGTACATTTTCGATTTGGTGTATATATTTATTATAAATAGGATTCCAGATTTGTAGTGCGTATTCAAGCTGCGGTCTTACAAGACTTGTATATAAGTAAATATATGTGGAGACCTTTTTAAAATCTTTAGCAGATCTCATTACAAATCCATATATTTTGAATGCATTGCTGACAATACTGTCTATATGTAGATCAAGATGAAGTTGTGAGTCCAAAATGACCCCAAGATCACGTATGTGGTAAAGACGTTCCAAACAAGTCCCACCTAACGAGTATTGATGATTTAATATATTTATTTTTTTTGTGAATGTGATAGTACTACATTTATTTAGATTAAGATGTAATTTGTTTAAAATGCAATATTCATGAAGTCTATCAAGATCATTTTGTAAATTTATACAATCAGCTACATTTTTAACGCCCAAATACATTTTGAGATCGTCGGCATACAAAAGGAATTTACAATGTTTGAAGCAATTATTGATATCATTAATAAACATTATGAATAGTAATGGCCCTAATATTGATCCCTGGGGTACGCCAGATGAAATGTAAGAGATATCAGATTCGAAACCTCTCACCACTATTTTTTGAGTCCTATTAATAACATAAGAAGCAAACCATCTAAGCAAATTACCTCTTACACCATTAAAAGCAAGTTTTTTTAAAAGAATCTCATGATCTACCTTGTCAAAAGCCTTTCGAAAATCTGTGTAAACAGCATCAACTTGTATTCTATTATCCATGTGTTCGAATAAATAATTTGTGTATAGCATTAAGTTAGTAACTGTTGATTTTCGTTGTACAAATCCATGTTGCTCTTGTATAATCTGATTATGGATACAAGGATACAACTGCGAGTGCACCAACCGTTCAAATACTTTAGCCAATGTTGACAGAATTGAGATAGGTCGATAGTTTTCAACTTCATGTCTATCACCACTTTTATACACCGGTGTAATATTAGCTACTTTCCATATATCTGGAAAAACTCCATCGTGTATACACCTATTATATATAATTGTAAGCGGGAGACTTATGGCGTCGGCGGTAAGTTTTAAAAATTTCGGCGGTATTGTATCAGGTCCAGGTCCCTTATTGGAGTCCAAAGATCTTAGGGCTTTGCGAACATCATCTATATCAAATATTAGGGAGCATAAATTAATGTGACTGTCGCCTATATCGCATTCAAGTGGTTCCCAATTGTTTATATTAAGAGTAGAGGGCTCAAACACAGAATGAAAAAAATCAGCAAACATGTTACATATAGTTTGAGGATCGTTAGAAGAAATACCCTTATAAGACATAGTGGTAGGAATTCCAGGTTTAATTTTGCGATTGTGCATGTAACTCCAGAATATTTTAATATTTTTAACTAAACCTTCCTCAGTGCTGCGTATATATCTATCGAAACATTTTTTAGACTCTGTATTAAATCTATCTCTGTATATAGTAAAAGTTTCATAGTCACTTATATTTTTAAATTTTTTCCATTTTATCCATGCATTGTTTTTTGCTTTAAATATACGTCGAAGACTCGGAGTAAACCACGGAGGTGAGTTGTTATTTTTTATCATTGTAGTCGGTGTATACGACTTAATAACACAGAATAATATTTCATAGAATTTGTCAATAATCTCGTTCACTGAACCTAGTAAAATATTATGCCAGTCTACTTTTATTATACTTTGATTAATTTTAGTGTAATTCGCCTTATTAAAACACAGTTTGAGCCGAGAATGTTTTGGAATATATTTAGTTACTAATGTTATTTTACCAATAATATAAAAACAAGGATGATGGTTTACCTCTGGGGATAAAGGTGAAGGAGGTGCCAGACAATTACAGCAGAAGTTAGATATGAACAAGTCCAAAATTCTATTCTTATTATTTTTAAAAATATTATGTTGAGTTGCATTCAGTAGTCCCAGTATTTGAACAAGGTATTTACCAGCGTATAAAGTGTCACTTCTTACACATGGTATAGATTTTCCATCCTCAATCCTCCACTCGAGGCTAGGGAGATTATAATCTTTTTATTAAATAAATATTTAAGTAAGGTGATTTTTTAAACACGAAAATTACCTAATATATTAGGTCTTTTTTTTTTAAATTATTTTTTCTTGAATTTTGTATACATAATATCGAGAAAAAACTTTTTGATAATTGTAAATGTAAAAAATATGTATTTTCAGTTATATAACTAAGAATGTATTTAACACATGAGTCCATTATTTTATATTTACTTGTGATAATTTTCATGATAAAATACTTTTTAATCGACCACGACGAAAACAAAAAAAGGGTGTATAATATACTTCTATCTGTTCTCGCGTGTTTTTTAACCGCCTACGTGATCTAAAGAATAATAAAGATACATTTGTTTATTTTTATTATACTTTGGTTTATTATGTGCTATAAATAAATATTTGATATATTATTTGACTCGCTTTTAACATTGTTTGATCTAACTTCAAATGTAAGATTCGAGCATCAAATAAACATCATTATGTTTGGCATAATAATACGTGACTACTATTTATTTGAACAATTTATTTACGTAATGCTATCTATAGAATGTAAAAATACATTTAGCCCTTAATTCATGACAGTGGATTAGTGAAGTGGTTTTATTTTTAAGTTAATTCAGCCTGGTATTTGTTATTATCTAACGACCCTGTGGGTGGCAGAATGTGACTGGCTACTGGCATTGCAGCACATTATAAAAGTAATTTTTTTAGCAGAAAATCAATGTGAACATGATGATTTGGTTTAGATAATACAAAATGCTTAGATTTATATAAATAATCTAAGACAAAATGTTATGAAAACTAGCTCTATCCTTCGGGAGGGAAAAATTGTTATTTGGTCTTCAATACATGTTTTAATTTTTTGTATTCGTATTAACAACACTGTTGATAACTTTTGGTTGACTAACAGTTCCTTTTTAAAGTAACTCTTCTCCAATGGAAAATTTTATAGAATGAATATTGACTGTGGAGTTCTAATGTAACAAAGTTAACTCTTATTAAGGATTACGCAAGTCGTTGCTTTTATTACTTATTTTATGTCCCGCGGTTTCACCCGCTATATTTTGGATAACTCACATTATATCATTATAAATTATAGCCTATGTGCTATTCTGATATGTAAGCTATATTATTGTAAAGTTTCATTAAAATCCATTCAGTAGTTTTTGCGTGAAAGAGTATCAAACATCCATACATCCAGATATCCATACATCCATACATTCTTACAAACTTTCGCGTTTATAATATTAGTAGGATTATAGTTAGATGTTTGGTCGCGAAGTTGAGCAGTACATGGTGAGTGTTGTACCTAGCTGTTTGATCAGGGCACGAGCACTAGGCACTGGTCTAATTCTTGTCTAAAGTCTGTTATTATGACCTTTCTTGTATTATCTGTCAAGCTCTCTAAAGTGTATGCTCTTAAAATATTATCAGGAAACATTTATCACAATGTTACAGATTGTTGCGGAAGTTCATAACAACTTTTCATTTTGTTTTTATTGCCGAAGCTAGCGTCGAAGATTAGAGAAAACGAAAGGGCACTCAAATTATGATTACTAGGCTCATTTATCACTGCGTCATAAGATCGAGTTCGGAGCCATTTCTTCAAAGGAAATAGCCTTTTTTGTAGCAAACTGCTCAGTCTATGTCAATGCAAGGGTAAGCTTTCTGATATAACAGAAATATTACTCAGCTTGTTTGAAATACGGTTTTCGATTATTCTTTTTCGTTTATCTGACATTTTATATGTAGAAAAAGTTGAATGTTTCATAAAAAGTTATCACTTATGTCGATACGCGCTTTTTATCCGACAAACTTTTTATTTTCTGGACTGCACTTTGCTGTGATATGATATTTTTTTCTTTAAAGTATAAGAAGTAAATTATCTATATGGGGTAAATTTCAAACTTCAGACTTCGAAAGAAACAAACACAAAAATGAACCGAAATAACGTAAAATAAGTAGTAAATAGAATGAAAGGGCATTCTATAAGATATATTAGATGACCTGTCTTCCCTTAGGGAAAATAGATTATTCTAGTTTCCTTGCAACTCAAAAAAATCTTGCACTACTTTACACATATTTTTACGATATTAATTTTCATTCAGAAGATCATGAAAGATTTTTCTGTACCGCAAACAACAATTGCTCTTTTAGGAGTAAAATGTAAAAAAATCGCTTTGTAGTAAAGTCTTGAAGTTACCATCTTTTTTTGGGATATTGCAATATTCAATCAGTATCTTTTTTTTTTTTTTTTATAAGAGATAAGGTGCAAACGAGCAGATGGTCCACCTGATGGTAAGTGGCCACCATCGCCCATGGACATCGGAAAAACAAGAAACACTCTCTCGTTTTGTCGATGCGTTGCATCCCCGAAGATAGAGTGGGAAGAAGGAATGAAGAAGAAAAATTATGCGGATTCAGCGGACCCTAGGCAAGAGCCCAGAGTCCACTAGACCCACAGCATTAATGGGATGGGAGAGGGAGGGGATAAGTCTGGCCCACATGCGGCTCAACCGGAACGCGTCTATGACACTTGGCGATCGGATTCGCATGCTGGTGGTCGCAAGCCAGTCGGGGAACAGATCCCCTACCACCTAAGGGGTGCTGGGTTACTCGGCTCTTACGAGATGCTCTCCCAGCGGCAGAGGGGAATAGTATTCTAACCCGTCCCCTCACGGGTAATGTATCTATGTATATTTGAAAAAAAAATACAGTATTAAAATCCTCAAAGGTATTAGATATCACAAATCTGTTTATACACAATACAAGTGCATTTTACTGTAATAATGAATAGCAAACATGCAATATAGGTATTACACGCTTAATACACTAATTGGTACCTAACAATGCACCAAACAATTTTCTAATTTTATTTTCTGGATTTTTTATACTACAATTACATATACGATTTCTATTTCCTATACGATCCTTCATTGATCTAAATTTTAACATGTTAGTATATTCTAGGCCTGGATTCTAAACGTTTAATACTTCCAAAGGATCGTAGACCGTAGGATTTTGAATAACAAATAGAGGTATTAAGATGTAATTGATAAATTGATAGCCTTGCTCGTTCCTAAAAAGGTCTAAGCCTATTTGACATTATATTAAGATTTTTTTTATATTTACTATTTTTGTAGTGCGTGAGTAAGTCGGCGTGATCATATCTCGTAAAAGTCGAAAGTTATATTTACAAGATATAAATCAATGGCACCTTTTGGTCCCAGTGAAGGCAATAGCAGTATAGGAAGTATTTTTACGGCTCTATCTTTAACTTACAAAAAAACGCAAATACTTGGTTGTTATTTTTATTAAAAAAATATTCTCAAACTTACACTTTAAGTTGTCTTATTCTAGGGTAAATAATAGTAATATAATCAGCCACGTTTATTTATTCAGTAATAAGTCACATAAGGTTTGCTAAGTAATTATGCTAGAAAACTCATTATTTTATTAATTATTATCGGGTTACCGATTGCGGTATCAAAAATATTTATAACATGTTACAGAATACTATAAAAAGATGGCAAATTAATTCGTATAAATGGATTTTGGGGAGCCTTTTGTATTTACATGGAAAAGTCTTCTACCACATTGACAATATTAATAGGCATATAGGATTTTTTTTCCCTTTAATTTCGAATTTTCCTATATGCGATTGTTAGTATATCCAAATATTGATAATTGCATTTCGACCTTCGTATTAATTGGCAATCGGTAGCACGAACAATACGACACTATATTGCATTCAATATATGGAGATCAAACGTTGTATCATTTTCTATTGAAACATGTCAATTCTATACATGCTCTAATAGGCAGTATTTCTCATATACTTAATATTATATATTCATAAAAGCTTTACAAGTATTATTATGTGGGATTAATAGATGCCAGGTTATTATAGTTCGAACAAATTACTAGAAATAAACATAATTTCAGACCATATCATTGCGTGTTTATAAGCACGACTGGTATTATGGCGTTTTTCCAGCAATTACCATAAAACTGAATATTTATATGAATATCATGGAGGAAGAAACATAGATTTATCACACGCTGTATAATGGAATATTAATGAGTGCTTAATAATTAAATTTGAATGAAAAATGGACAAACATTTGAAAAATCCCAATCTGCAGAATCCCTACTGTTCCTATATAATACTCCTTGTATTATATTAATTTGAACTAAAAGCTGAAAAGCTCACATATTCCAATATGTCCGTTTTTCAGACAGAGAGAGAGAGTCGATACTTTTTGATTGGCTAGTAATTTCTATTAGGTTATTTTTCTATACTACTACTGTACTGTTCGGTGACAGTATGACGAATAATTTATAGATTTCATATTGACCATCTATCGTGAAGTGTGAGTATAAGGAGACTGTGAGCATTGTAGCAACACAAAAGATATCCTTAAATTTGCATCTAGGTTCCAATGCTCAGATATTTCTTGGCTTTAATAGATCTTATTATATTAGTATTGATGGAAAACCTACTTTATCTAAGTAAGTTTTCCATGTAAAAGTTCTGAAATACACAAGATGTCTACAATAATTCTTTTTCCATAACTCAATCTAAGAATGACTAAGTCTATTTACATACATACTGGTTCGCGAACAAAGGTATTCTAACAATAACAATTTACAACTGAAAGTTTCCACTTTTACCCAAATCTCGTGCAAATTAATTGAGTTTCAAACAAATAACTACTCGTATACTATTTGTAAGCTTTTATTTGGGTTTAGAGTTATTCAAAATATTTGAAAGGAGTGTTTAATGGATTTGGGAATGTCAGGTATATGTGTTTTGAAACTACATCATATTTGAATAGTTTTGATGACGACGAGTTTGTTCGAAATTCTCAACTACTACGTCTACTATCATGGTTCAAAGATAAAATACTGCCTTTTTGTAGTTTTTCGTCTATATAATTTCATAGTTACAACTAAAGTTAAACCATAATAATGGGTTTAAACGTGTCGCATTTTCATACAAACATTCACCACTGTAGCAGTTAAATTTCTGAAAAAGTTTGGGCTACATGTAATTGATATATCTGTCATCCGAAAGTTTGTAAGGAAAAAGTTAAAGTAAAGTTAGTAAAGTTTGGAGGATGTTTGTTACACAATCACGTAAAAAGGGCTAAACGGATTTCAATGAAAATTGGCACACAGATACTCTATAACTTGGATTAATAAATGGACTACTTTTTATCCCATAAAAAGTCATAGTTCCTGCGGGATAATAAAATGTTTATTAAATGCCAGAGTATTTTTTATAATGCAATATATTTTTTTAATTAAATTTAGGGAGGTACACCTATTAAATTGCACCAGTGTAAAGCGGAATCGGGTCAACTAGTAAAGGATAATTTGGATTCGTTCTCAAAACTACACTAATGATAATTGATTGCAATTACTCCGCGCATATATGAAGTTTAAATTAAAGCCCTGTAACGATGTAATCTGGATATATAATTTAACAATTAACCAGTTGTTCTTGTATATTCAATGAAAAAGGTAGTCGTTACATTTTCTTTTTAATCCTTATTTTAACTTAAATAAAATTAAAGATATATTTTTTGTATATCAATTAAACATGCTTGTAATTAACATATTTCTCAGGGAAAAGTAGATATGTCAATTTGAAATTAATTTTTAGGGTTCCGTATCTTAAAAGGAAAAAAGGAACCCTTATAGGAGCACTTCGTTGTCCGTCTGTCTGTCTGTCTGTCAAGACCCTTTTTCTCAGGATGGCATGGAGGTATCAAGTTGAAATTGATATCAAATTCTCAAGCCTGCGGTCCCTTGCGGCTGGCAAACAATCAAACTTTTAAGTCCACACATTAAAAAGATATGACCGTTAATGTGGTCACTCATATAATTATAAAGTACTTCCCAATTACCTAGAGTCGTGACATTTAGTATGGGTATAAGGTCTCATAGCAGAAATAAAGGGTAAAATTAAAAAATTATATTTTTTTTGTACTTCGCTAGAAAATTAACTTTTTTTGGCTGTCACGCAAGACCGTTATTCTCAGAAATACGTGAAGATGTCAAGTTGAAATTTAAGCAAAATATTCTAATCTCTAGTTCCTCAAATATGTAAAAATATCAAACTGCTAAGTAAACTTAATAAAAAGCCGCAGCCGCTTTTATCTCATGTATTATAATTTTGAGTTTCGAGATAAATCAAAATTCCCTGGCTTCGTCTTTTGATCTAGGAACATGATTGGTCTTATAGCCAATTTTTTGTTACATTACGAAATGAAGAATACGTGATATTATCGAGTTGAAATTAATATTAAACATGTAAGTCTACAGTATCTTAAAGCTGAAAAAATCAAACTTCTAAGTGTAAGCAATCAATAAATATGGTCATTTATCCTTACGTGCTAACAAGTAGTTTTTCTATAGGGCATTCCGCATATGCGGACACGCAAAAAAACATTGACGTTTTTGTTGTCGTATCATGTAAAATGAATCTAAAGGTATTTATTATAGCTACGGCTGTTGACGATATGATATGTTTTTAAATGACAACTTGTAAAATATTTTAATTGACCCCAAAAAAAAAAGGTTTTATATTTGGCAATATATATTATTATATATTTATTTATAACTTCTTTGTACACCACTAACAAAACTTAATAAACTAGATATAACATATTTTAAAGAGTTAACTGTGAAGTACAACGGGCGGTCTTATGGCTAATTAGCCATCTCTTCCAGACAACCCTCGTTTCGAAAAGAAAACGAAGATGGGATTGAGGAAGGTGGTGTAGCATCTAATACTAATAATTTACTACTTTAATATACTAATACTAATAATTTACATCTCAATACATAAACATCATACATGTATACAATAATTTATATACATACAAATATAATATACTAATAAATATTGTAAAAAAAATAATAATAATATACTACAACAACATAAGTAAATTTAATAAATAGATATCATCCTATGGTAAATAATAATTATTAATGTCGTTTCACTCATCAATGTAGTAATCTTTAACTAATTTCTTGAATTTACCTAATGTAGCCGTTTGTCTAATAGTGAGTGGGAGATCATTGCATAAATTTATAGCCTGAACAGTAAAAGATTTTTCATAGAATTTTGTTGAGAATTCGGGCAATTGTTATTTAAGTCTCCGCGTTGTTCTCAACCCAGCACGATTTTCAATGAATTTAAATTTTTCTCTTAAATATGAGGGTGCATTTGGGCTAAACAAAATACAGTACAAAAAAGAGAGAATATGTAGATTCCGGCGACAGCGTATCGGGAGCCACTTGAGCTTTGAACGAAATTCTGATACATGGTCATATTTGCGTAAGCAGAATATGAACCGAATAGCGAGGTTTTGTAAACGCTCAAGCTTATTCATTTGGTCCTCGGTTAAATTACAATAGCATGCATCTGCATAATCGAGTATGGACAGTAAGAGAGAGTTTGCAAGCATTATTTTTGTAGGAATAGGCAGAAAAGATCGAAAACGTCTCAAGGAGCTCAATGCAGCAAATGTTTTTTTTCTAATTTGGTCAATTTGCACCGACCATGATAATGTCTGTTCCAAGTGTACACCTAAATCTTTCACTGTTGAACAGTAGGTTAGTTTATTACCATTGTAAACAATAGGTGGTAAGTTCAACCAATCAACCCTTGCAATCATTCCCGGACTACCTATCACAATGACCTGGGATTTATTAGGATTGATAATAAGGCCATATTTATTGCTCCACTTCGATATCTCCACAAGGTCGTTATTGATAGCATCAATTGCAGTAGGGAGGGTTTCAAGAGCTGCATGGCTATAAATTTGGATATCATCTGCATACATATGGTAGGGAGAAGAGATACACTGAGAGATCGAATTGATGAAGATTGAAAATAACAAAGGAGATAACACGCCACCCTGAGGTACCCCAGACCGGACATCGCTCCATGATGAGAATTTCTCATCAAGACGTACTCGTTGTCGACGGCCCATAAGGTAACTCCGAAACCAGTCTAACACTGATGGAGATATGTTAAAAGAACACAGTAAACTAAGAAATATATCGTGATCAACGCAGTTAAATGCGTTGCTGAAGTCTAGGAGAGTTAAAACTGTCAGCTGTTTATTGTCCATAGCCCATCGAATGTCGTCAGTAATTTTGACAAGTGCTGATGCCGTACTATGACCAGCACGAAAACCCGATTGTAAAGGATTAAGAAGTAAATGATCGTTAATAAAAAGATTTAACTGTTGAAAAACTAATTTTTCAAGAATTTTGGATAAAAAAGGAAGGATAGAGATTGGACGAAAATCAGAATAATTGACTGCACTATTTTTCTTAGGAATTGGTACTATTTGACTATACTTCCAGGTATCAGGAAATTTGCAAGAATTTATGGAATAATTTAATATACCAGTTAAAACGGGAATAATTATATCTAAGATAGGAATAATCATATTACGACTAATAGCGTCACTACCGACGGCATTCGATGTCACAGACATTATGTTTCTTTTAACATCACATTCAGTGAAAGGAGAGAAGGTAAACGGTGGAAAATTTGGAGCTGGCATCGACGAAAGAATTTGCAGAGTGTGATCTTTCTCAGAACTGTCTATCACGTTAGAAGATGTAAAATGTTTATTAAGGATATCGATATCAATATTAATTGAAGTGTTGTGAGAAGATTTACCAACTCCAATAGACTCTAAGAATTTCCAGGTTTTTGCCATGTCGCCGTTTTCGACAGAACTATGAATGTGGCGTCGTTGGGCATCCCTACATGACGTATTGCAGCGATTCCGTGCTTCTCTATACTTATTATGATTGGTGTCCGAATTATTGAGCTTGAACTTGTATTTCGCTCGGTTTTTCTTCTCAATTAAAAACTTAATGTCATCAGACAACTACTTCATTTTTACGGGCTTTATAGGCGCATGTGTATCATATAACTAAGTCAGTACATTATTAAAAATATCTACTTTCTGATCAATTGTATTGGCAGTAGAGATTGTAGACCAGTCTATTCGGCGCGCATCCTCTAGTAAACGATCTCTGTCCATTCCTCCAAAATTACGTTGCAGAAGGATTTTCGATTTAGATTTAGGAGGACGAATTTTATATGAAAGGAAAATCAAGTCATGATATGAAAACGCATCAGCAGGACACTGGCCATGTTTGAAAGCAAAATCTGGAGATGAAACCATAATAAGGTCAAGATACGAAGGAATACAGCCAGGAAAAAAATGGGTTGCTCTAAGAGGCAGAATATGCAGATTACGGGATTCGACTATGTCTGTCAGTTTGTTACTATGTACGTCGCCTTTAAGTAAACAGGTGTTAAAGTCTCCCATGATAATTGAGTGGTTATAAATAGGGAGTAATTTGTCTAAAATATTTTCAAAATGTGGATAGTAGTTAAACAAATGCGAGGGATTGTAGAATACACCAAGGAGAGTTTTATTGTGAGAAAGTTCTACTTCAATGAACAAATGTTCAGCTGAATCGGTAGGAGAGGGCTGAGGAGACGAGCTAACTATAGAAAAAAGAATGTAAGAACGTAGATATATCGCCACCCCACCTCCTCTTCTCCCGATGCGGTCATTACGAATCAGTTGAAAACCAGGTAATGAGTATGAAGTAGAAGGCAAACAAGGCTTAAGCCAAGACTCAGATATGAGGATGGCATGAATATTACGTGAGTCAAATGATGCAAGCATATCAGGATAATGAGCCGGAATACTATGTGCATTGATGTGAATTATGTTAAAATTTATTTAGTGAAATTGTTTTTTTTATTGCATTATTTTTTGTAATGTTTTGGTCATATTTTCTTATATTTTTTCTGTAAGTAAATATAAATGTCAATTGAAACATGCATTACGGGAGTTAGTGTCCTCAATACTACTTTTGATAATATTTTAACCCGCACATGAAAATCAAAATTTGATAGTGTTTGTCCCTTTATTGTAATTGTACGGAACCCTCCGAGCGCCAGTTCCACATTAGCACTTAGCCGAATTATTTAATACTCAGCATTTCAATCTCTTGTAGATTATAATAGCCTTTTATGTCCCATATTTCAATATTTCGATCCTTGAAAAAGTATTTCTCGTTCTGGTTCAATAATTCTATTGAATTTGGCAAAATCAAAATATTTTTATTTGCAATTTAAAAACGTACCCGCGACTTATCAAGACGTATGGGTATAATATAAATATCCAACAGTAAATCTATTCTAAATTTGTCCCTCATTCTACATTGGTTCAATTACACATGGCGAGTTTTTCAGGATCTACAGTATTGTTAATTATGATGTCGGCAACACTTATAATTTGAGTAGCATCCTGTTACTTGATCTTAATGTTAGTACGACCGATATGAGTAGCATCCTGTTACTTGATCTTGATGTTGGTACGACTGATATGACTAGCATCCTGTTAATTGAATGTTGGCCAACTGATAAACACAAATCAAGGAAGTGGGGATTGCAAAATAAATATGCCGTCACAACAGACAGAATTATGATGGATTACATCGCGAGTATTCTTAGCAGTAACTCTGAAGGTCTGAGTACTGGGGACTAGCCCAGGAGGATATTACAGTCAAACCGTCATAATGTTAGTCTGCGTATAGACTAATACTCTCTCTTCTCTCTTTCTTTATTAATTAACAGTATATATATATGTGATAAAAGTCGAACTAGCAATAACGGATTGATGTACGATTTATTGGGTGCGAAAAGCGATCTAATTAAAATTCCGTGCTGTATTCAGCTTGTGCCAAAAGGGAATTCCATAGTAGAATAGTAATGGTTTTGAGCCATTTCAGTGGCACACAATAATGTATACGCTATACGCGACTCAGCGAGTAAACATTTCCGGTGACTGCCAACGAAATCTACTATAACTTGAGCTTCGTTGCGCATTTAGCTTTTTAGCCTTTTTGGGTTGCTTTTATTCTCCGTATTTAATAAACTAGGAATTTATATGATGACAGTAAATAATAATAACTAAAACGGCATTTTTAAGTTATTAAATAAGATAGATGGTTTATAAGGGGCGTATTTTAAAAAATTAAAAACTTAAATTTCCTGAGACTGAAACTCACATTTTAATACAGTCACCAGTTATCGATACCCACACGACATCGGTTTAAAAGAATCGATATTGACTTGTATAAATCGATTTTGGAATTGTTAAAAAAAAAATACGACAGTTGTCAATAAAGGCTTAACAAATATTCATAGAATACAAAAAAATAATAGACAAATATATAATATGTACTTTAAAAAAAATTTAATACTCAATTCAATACGATCCTTGATACCGAAAGAAAGGTATCGAGAAATACCGTTTAATCTCTTCTCACGTTTAAGCAATGTCAGTGTCTTACCATGGTTACAATATTGTTATAATTGTCAATAACTAATATTTTCTTCAAACGGCTGACAGAGAGACAGAGACTTCTCAAGTAATAGCTAAGAACCATCTCAATTAAATTACCTTTCAAACAAATAAAGCTTAATCAGAATCGGTATATTATCTTGGGCGCTACGAAGCTACAGACAGACATATATGTCAGTAGTGTAAGTTAGGTTATGTTAGCTTTAGGTTAGGTTAGCCTAACCATGGGTTTAGACGGTGATACTAAGCAGTGGAGGCGTGTTGTGATCACTTAAAGGATATCCTTAAAAGCCTACATCTTGGTCACAAGTCTAAGGCACTGCTTAGGTTTCTTTCGTAATTATTAGACATCATATTTGATTATTTATCGGTTCAGTAGGAGTATCTACGTTGCGTTTACCCAATATTCCATTCCATCTCATCACCCCTTTTAGTGTTCTCCAATATTTCCCTCTCCTCACTTTCTTCTTATCATTAAAATCCCCGATATAAAGATAAACACCTCAAACTTATTAAAAATTATAAAGATAAACACCTCAATCTTATAACACCCAATCGTTTTAATGATAAGCTAAAATTAACTTCTTATGCTTATTTTGATATTTTATTGCAAGAATAACCGACGACGACGTATCTTTTGATTGCGTCGATTTAGAATTAAATTTTACACAGCTTCAAGGGATTCTAGACTTTAAGTATTTTATATTAACTTCAACTTGGTACCTTAAAAGACATATTTTTTAATCAAATATTTAGTAGAGTAAATCTGCAACGAAATGTACTTTGAAATACATAAACACAAATAAAGTAATTGTACGATCACTTTCAGCTCTGATTGATGAAAATCAGTTGAGCCGTAACGGCAACGGCGAATAAACATTTCCGTTACAGAAATATGTGATAACATGGGCTTGACTGGGCACTGAGTTTCTTGCCTCAAATGAAGTCTTTGGACCGTGAAACTCTATCCGTGTTGGCATTGTAATGTATTAATGTTGGGTAAGTCATTCGGATATTTTATTATTTATACAAAACTATAGAAATATAATTAAATTGTTAGTAACATTATTGGTAACCTTCAATTGGTTAGTAGTTTATATTAATTTATTAAAAAGCCTCTTATTGATTTAGCAACTTATAATAATCGTCCTCTTTATTTCATAGAGTGAATGAGTGAGAGTGACTAGTTAGGTTACAAATGCGAGTGACGAATATACAGTAAATTGTAAGCCAGTACCTGGAGCAAAATCCCCAAGCACTGCTCTATTTTAGTCTATGTTTATTTTAGGTTTGAGTCTATGTTGTTATTTGTAAGTAACACAACGTTGATAATTATATAATGAGAACTAGTTCCTATTGGTTTGTTTTAAAGATTACACAGTGGTTCGACAACTTATAAGCTTTGTCCTGATAGTCTAGCGGTAGAATGACGAGTGATTTTATATGAATATTGACTTATCACAGTGAAGTGTAAATAGTCTGTAATTTATTACAACTGCATTAAACCTATATATGTGTCACAAGTCTTAGTCAGAGTTCGGCCTCCAGTCTAAAGCTCCTATGGATTTTAGCGTGATGTTATATAGCCTAAAACCTTCCTCAATAAATGGGCTATCAAACCAGTAATGAGTGAGAGTAGCGCGTTCAACCAAACAAACAAATAAACCCGTCAAAATAGTAGTTATTAGCATATGTAGGAAATATAATAGAATGTTATATTATGTTTAAACTGAATTATTAAATGCATGAAACCTTCAGTGCTTGACATAAATATATCTATTACAGAATTTGTACAAGCAGTGATAAACGGTTTAAGTAATCCCTCATACTGTATAATTAATGCGATATTAGATACCAGTATTTGTACAGGATCTCTAAATAGAGTACTTTGCAATCCAAATGTGTTGGATATTATAATATGGACTTAAGGACTTCATACACGAAAAAAAGTCGAGGCTCATCCACTCATAAATAAGTCTGTTCGTTCTGTAATAACTCATAATAAGTGTATGTTTTCATAAATGTTTTAAACTAATTTAAAGCGCAAATCAATCAGATTAAGTTATAATTGTGCTTGTAAAATATGCAAATCAAAACAAGAATAAATAAATAATTTCGTTTTGACAGGGTTTAACAATTTTAAATAAATGTTTTTTAAGTATAATATTACTAAGTTAAAAATATTGTGCACTTGTCCCACTATATGTTAGATGTGACTAAAGTTATATTGGATCTTTTTGCGTCATGTATATATGTAGATACTTTAAGCTAATTGTAAGTTAATATTATTGTAGATTCATTTTGTATTCCCTTTAAAGTATTTTTTGGACTATTTGAAATATAGACAGACTTTAAAATCACATGATTTTGCTGTTAGTTGCTGTGTCTTTTTCTTTTATAAAAGTTTCTCCTTTGATATCCTAACCGTACTTTCGGGACATAAAATTATAATTTCAGGACGTCTTTGCCATAATTTATAATATCATGAATATAAACTTGAATCGTAAGTTATTCTAAAAATACTTCTATTTCTTTTAACTTAATTTTAATTTTGTTATCCTATACTACAGTTCATTGTACTAAGCTAAACGCGAGTTAATAAAACGAAAAGTTTATGTAAGTTCAGGGCGAGCTTAGAATGGAATTGAAAATTATTTATTTATATTTCTATAGCGTACTGTCCAAGTTTCAATGTTAAGAAACTAAAGAGTTGTTACTATAAGTTTCAGAGGGTTTTCCCAACTTTGCCAAATTAGACATTATAAAATAGATTTTTAGGCAGATAAAAAAAACAGTCTAATTGTAACCTCGTTCAATTTACTAACTATAACAATTTTTTAAGCCGATTTCTCAAATAAACTGTAAAAATGTTAGCAAAACACTCGTCAAAAAATACTAATCGATTTAAACTGTAATAGGTATCCTTTACAGTAAGATTACCTGTAGCTTGCAGACGATAAGGTCCCTAATACTTTTTACTTTTACGCTTCCTTTGCCAGACCTAACTGCCTAAAATCTAACTAAACTAAATTAACTTACTTTTACTGAGGTACTTAAAGATTATCGAGCCAGTGGAGTCTTCTTAAAATGATTTCTAGGAATTACAAGCCGATAAACGCTATCGAAAGTGTTGCTAACAGTAACTTTTAAAATGACGAAAAATGATTTAATCATAAAATCTATAGACAGGAAAAATTAAGCTTAATACACTAACTTGTAGGTATATCTATCGAAACTCTGGATCCGGCGGTCGGGCGCGCTAGACGCTGTTTTAATAACTTCCTATACGTGATAAAATATAGTCTATTTCTTTATCGAAGTTCTAGTCTATCCTAATTTCATGAAAATCTGTTCAGTGATTTAAGGGTGAAAGCGTAACAGACATATAGAGCATATATCCGTCGATAGATGGCGTAAGTAGTATATTAAATCGTTTCTATAATTTTCGTTTGTTTAGTTTGTATTCAGTATTACCTGCGTTTCGTAAATGTTACTTTTGACTTTATAATATTAGGATTAGGATTTATTCAAGTACTCTATATTATTGCTATCTTTTGTGTATTTCTATTTAACATAGTATATATTACTAACACTTACCGTATTCGCATTAGGTTCCGGATCGTGGTGATAAGTCGATAGATGTCTTATAGGACCCGCCATGCCGCCACACACTACATCACTTTTTTTGACTAATTTTGTTTTCAATATTCATTATGTGTTTTATTAATATATTATTTGCATTCCTATACGAGTACAAAACAATTTTAGTATTTTTATAAATAAACTAGCTGACAAAACGTTGTTTTGCCATATAAGTTTGGGATGGGCCACCCTTATCACTTAGAGGGATGAAAAATAGATAGTAGCTGATTCTCAGACCTACTGAATTTGCATATAAAATTTCATAAAAATCGGTCGAGCCGTTACGGAGGAGTATGGTAACTAACCTTGTGACACGAGAAATTTATATAATAGTTAAAGGTGAACATAAAAGAACGATATAAACTTAATGTGAATGGTGTTAAAAATATCAAATTGGTCAAAATAATAATATTTAATGTTTGTTAATAATATTTAATGTTTTATGAAAAATCTGGAAATTGTTACTTTATAAGAAGTAACCTTCATTCTATAGTAATACTAAAGATGATTACTGTATAATTACTTTGCAAATAAAAAATAAATAGAAATCAATTCTAGTTAAGAGTTGTGTTCGACTCAAATAGAAACCTTAATGGTTGTCAGATTCATACTATTTTTTTAAATTAAAATAAACTACTAATAACACCTTATTAAAGTGAAAGATTTTTAAACAACCTACTTTTAAATATTAAATATAGATTATGAAAAAAAAATTAAAAAACATAACATAGAAAATAAATTTATATTTTTATTTAGGTACTTAGAATAAAATAACTATATTTTACGCTTATTCTGGGACAAGACGTACGTTTCAAGATGCATAAGTTATAAGTTTGCAAAGGAAAAACAAACTTACTGCTTTCTACATATTATATGTTCTAAGTTGAAATGCGCAACTCTGTGTAAATAATACATTTTTATGGTAAAGAGATGACATAAATAAATGTAAACTTTATGAAATGAGAAATTGTAATGTAATGAAATTAACATAACTTGGGTTGAGTTGTTTGTCTTATGACTTATAAAGGTCTCGTGTGATGATGACTTCACGACAGGAGTCAAGCCAAATTCTACAAACATTACACTAACATGATAAAGATGCGCTATACTTAAATTCTTTCGAAATAAGCACTTTAAAATAAATGTTTTATAAGATAAATAAAGTTGCCTCGTTCAAACTCATTAAGTGAATAGCCCTTAATTTTGCCAATTGCAATATCATTATTTAACCATCTCATTATTACAAATTGTGGAAACTTCAATCTGTTTGTCGGAATATCTTGATCTGAACTTTCTTCTTTCAACCTTCAAGATATATTGAATTGATTTACACAAAGAAATTATGGCACGTGAAATAAAATATGAGAAGTATTTAGGGCGTTATTTATTGTTTAAGAAGGTCTCACACGACGATGCCCCACTTACAAACAATATATGAAAAATATTTCTTTCATGTTTTTGTATAGCAGATATATTACTGTGTAATGTTTAAACTATGACAATGAGGTTAAATAAATAAAAGTATAATATTATTATACTGCAAAATAAAAGCCATAAAATGAAGTGTATCGCGTCACGCCTATAAACGTATTCTTCAAATATTTAATATTTGTACACTACACGTATGGACTGCCATGTGCTCTACGTAGCACTCGTAGCGATGTAGCGACGTAGCACTCGTAGTGAGAGCCTGAAGCGAGACCAGCTGGCGTAGCGGCCGCCAGCGCCCGACTGCCGCAGCCCGCCCGCGCATTGCCCTAATGATTGACAAAATACTTCACCTGTGTTTTCTTAAGACACACAAACAGGTGGCTTTAAACTTGTATAGGAAACTATCATAAAACTTTAAGTGTTAATTATTTATTAAATATTGATATTTTCAATAAAAAAATTATAGCATAAATATATTTAACATTCAAATCGCATTAAATGTAAAAAAAGATAATGGTATAAATATCACGCGTTATGATGTATGACGCATAACGTAGATGTTGCAGAATTTTTATTTACATTAAAAATATATGCATATTGCATAGTTTTACGTATGCAAGTTGTTTCAAACTAAAATAACGTCAAGTTGAAATGTAGAGAAAGTTTTAACTCGTTTCCATAACATACTGTTGTTGAAAGTTTCCCCGGTAATTGTTATTGACGTGAATATTAAAATTTCAGCGCAACCTGTTGAAAGTCTAAACAAATACTCGTATATGCTATATTAAGAACCGTACTACGAGTTCGAGTATAGCAATAAGAGTTATATATTTTCTGTATCGTTTAAGTTTATTTTAAGCTGAATTTATTAAATTTTAATTGAAAGTTATATTTTTTAACTGTAGAAGTCTGGATCAAGTTGTGATTAAATTATAACAAATAACAGATTGAAACTATGGAAGTCTATAGCTTTTCAATAAAGCAAGGACTAGTACTTGATATTTGCTATTGTTTGAAAGCAGTCTTATTCAAACTGATGCAAATTGAATGATCCTCGTAAGTTCACTTTACGTCATCCAAATTGAATAGCTTCCTGCACCATTCACAGCGCTTTAACGATTTTGAGCGGTGCTTGATTAGAACAGTAATATTATATTTAGTATTTCATATTCTTTTAATTAAATAATAATAACTACTTTATTGTAGCTGTTTCCATGTTTTACCTATTTAATTTTTTTACATTCATGGGTTGCTTTTTTGCATATTACAACATATGTAGGCACATAAGTCTAGAACATAAGTAAAGAGTTTGTTTGTTTGATTGGTAGAACGCGCTTGACTCAGGAGCTATTAGTTCGAATTAAAAAAAAATTTTAATGCTGGATAGTCTAGATAGTAGTTATTAAGTAAGGCTACAGGCTATATACCATAATACTACGACCATTAGAGGCAGAACATCACGCGGAGAAAGTCAAGAAGATCGACTAGTAAATACCTAAAAGCAAAAATTAAATAAATGCTAAGTAAACAAATTGTAAGACTTAAGCTTATCAAACCTAGCATTGTCTAGAGGCAAGAAATGTATAATCTGAAATACAAATTAATATAATATGTCCATATGTGATAGTGAATATGGTATCATTACGTAATATTGCCAACGAGATATGTAGTGGCAGCAAATTGAACACGTCTGTCATTTGCATTTTGATAACTTTGCTAGTTATATTCACACTAATGTGACTTGTACATATAGTGTAGCTTGAATATATCTATATCTATACTAATATATAAAGCTGAAAAGTTCATTTGTTTGTTTGTTTTCTTGTACGCGCTAATCTGAGGAACTACTGGTCCGATTTGAAAAATTTTTTCAGTGTTAGATAGCATTTATCGAAGAAGCTATAGGCTACAGCTACACAAAGTCGCGTGGGTCGACTAGTAGTATTTTACTTTCACCCGTGAGGGGACGGGTTAGAATACAATTCCCCTCTGCCGCTGGGAGAGCATCTCGTAAAAGCCGAGTAAGCCAGCACCCCCTTGGTGGTAGGAGATCTGTTCCCTGACTGGCTCGCGACCACCAGCATGCGGATCCGACCGCCGAGTGTCATAGACGCGATACGGTCGAGCCGCATGTGGGCCAGACTTACCCTGTCCCTCTCACATCCTCATATTAATGCTGCGAGTCCATTGGACTCTAGGCTTTTGCTCCGGATCCGCTGAAACCGCAGCAGTTTTTTCTTCGCTCCCCCTCCCCACTCTGTCTTCGAGGATGCAACGCATCGGCACAACAAGAGAGTATCTCTTGTTTTACTGATGTCAATGGGCGGTGGTGGCCACTTACCATCAGGTGGACCGTCTGCTCGTTTGCACCTATTTTTAGTTATCTACCATAAAATTTATATATGTCGGGGATTTTAAAACGATGTGGAAGATTTAGAACGATGTGGAAGGAGGAAGATGGGGAATATTGGGGAACACTAAAAGGGGGTGATGGTATTGAATGGAATATTGGGTAAACGCAACGTAGATACTCCTATTGAACCGATAAATGATCAAATATGATCTCTAACAATTACTAGAGAAACCTAAGCAGTGGCTTGGACTTGTGACCAAGGTGTAGGCTTAAGGACGTCCTTTAAGTGATCACGACACTCGCCTCCACTGCTAGGCTCTCTGTTTAAACCCAAGGTTAAACGCACATAAACCTAATCTAACACAAGGCTAACCTAACATTGTGTTTACTTAACCACGTGGCAATTACATTGTAAGGACTTACGTGACCTTAGTTGGACAGACTTCCACACTACACTGCACTTGACACTATCACTATCACTAGCACTACTTAGATGATGTTCACTTCTTGAGAGACCGCGCACGACTAAAACTTCAGTTAGAGTGTCGATCGCATATAAAGGGTCGAGGGTAGAGACTGTCAAAACAACGGAAGTGACTACTACCCCACTCCAACGCCATAGACAACGATAACGATTCGATTAATCGATAATCTTTTACTATGCTCCGACATATATATATATATTATTGGCGGCGAGGGGGGAACCTACCGGGAGGCGGTTCGCTTGGCAGAGGTGGGGACTGCACTAATGGTGGAACGCGTCGGGGGGCTGGGCCAGAGGGTCTCTATAACTAAAACGGAGGCCTTTCTATTCCATGGACCACGCAGGGGCCCCCCGCGAGGGGCGAGGATCACTATCCAAGGTGAAGATTAAGGCCCAGATGAAGTACCTGGGCCTTACTCTAGACGGAAGGTGGCGCATGGACGCACACTTCACCCAGCTTGCTCCCCGGCTCATCAGCACCGCCGCTGCGTTGGGGAGACTGCAGCCTAATGTCGGCGGTCCGGGCTCACTATGCCGACGGCTATACGCCGGCATAATGCGTATGCACCGGGATGAGTGGACGCCCTAACCCCACACAGCAGGGCGCTGCTACAAAAGACGCAGAGGATTCTGGCGGTTAGGGCAATACGGGGCTACCGTACGGTTAGTTGGACGGCGGCCACTGTTCTTGTGGGTGACTCGCCCTGGGTACTCCAGGCGGAGGTGCTCGCAGAGATGCACCGCTTCAGGGCGAGCCGGCGAGCAAGTGAAGAATTCCTTCCTGGAGAGGCGGTTGTCCGGATCAGGGCTCAGGCTCAGCGAGCTCTGGTTCGGCGATGGGAGGAGGACCTCGGATCTCCCTCGGCTGGTCTAGCGACTGTAGAGGCGGTTCGTCCGTACCTGGCTCGTTGGGTTGACAGGCGGCACGGTGTCCTCACCTTTCGGCTGACGCAGATGCTCACCGGACATGGCTGTTTCGGGAAGTATCTGCACCAGATTGCCCGGAGGGAGCCTACGCCGGCTTGTCATGAGTGTGGGGCGGCTTTAGACACGTCGCACCACACTTTGGCCGAGTGCGCTGCCTGGGGACCCCAGCAACATGTTCTGATGTCGCTTATAGGTGGAGACCTGTCTCTCCCAAGGGTTGGATGGCCGTCGCCTCCTTTTGCGAGACAGATACCTCCTCGAACCCGATCCGTAGAGCTCGACCGCCGGGAAGGAGACAGCGTCGCTACGCCCACCTCCTTCTCCTGCACGACACCGGGGCACCGAGGGTGTCCCCGTTACTCGGGACATCCCCGAATTAATAAAGCAGGCCCGCTATTGTGCGGGCCGCCCGTTGAGACGCTTTTATCGAATGCGAAAGCGATCCAGCAGCGTCTCATTATGACGGAGAGGGTACCCGTGGAGGGTAGGACGGCGTTTCTCACCGGTGAGTCCCACATAACTCAGCTAACCCACCTCCTACGGGTTGGACGGGTATGCGTAAACGCATTCCTCCGCATAAACAAAAATAAAAAAAATAAAAATGGAGCTCTAAAAGGTATATGCACATTATAATAATATATTATAATGTGCATATACACATTTATATTTTTATATTTACTTCTATATTATAGTGTTGTCATTAAACTTTATAGAATTCAAGTAACTTGTGAGAAGTGTTTATTTCTTTAATTTTTTCAATCTATTGTTCTAAAAACAAGCAGTGAAAAGGAAAATCCTTAAGATAAAAATGTAGGATTTTCAAAGGATTTAGGTATTATCTGTTCTTCGAATCTTATCCGAAGATTACTGAAGCAAGTAATCAGCATTGCAGTTATCGATTATCGATTACATTCTACACGAGTGGGCGTTGTGATAGCTGAGATGGCATCTTACAAAGCTAAGTATCTTGGCATTTTTCTAAACAAATAGTTTGCATATTAAGTGCAAGAGATAATAGGAAGCTTTTAAAGCTATAAGAGACTAAATATAAAATACATGTGATGAGAAAGGGTCGGTTTATCCTTCATTTACGGTATAAGGGAGACATACGTGATTTTTGCATAAAATAGCTTATTGGCTCAGGACTAACATATGCAACTTTTTATTCCAAAAATATAGGAATTTCATGCTTGCATGATATTAATAATGTAAATATTTTCCAGGCATTTCATACTTAGTAATCATTTTCAAGTATGAAGTGCCTAAAAAATCTGATAAAAAGTTAATCCTTTATTTATTGTGTGGTAATAGTAGTAAACACGTAATAACTTAAAAAATATTATATTTTTATATAACATATACTTTAGACAGTAAATTGACAGGGCCTGGGACATGTGACCTAGGAGCAGGAGACAATAGAGTTTATTTAAATTAAAACAATAGAAACTACTAAGTAATTATCAGTATTGCAAGCAATCCTAAACCGTCATAAATTAAATTTTTTTATTTAAATTCCACATTAATTTTACTTCCAACAAATCAATTCATTGGTCTTATCTTTAAGCAGCGACTACAAAGAGCAGTTCTGAATATCAGCTGAATAATATTGCTCTAGAATCTCAATCGCCCACAGTTAACGTTAACGGCCATATTTCCACATTTTCTGAGCCGATTCAAAAGACGGATAATATCAACGATACAACGGTAAAGTAGGTCATTGTTCACGGAAGTTAGACCTACACATAAATGTATACTTCGATTCGGCTCACTCGTCTCTTAAGAATGATAACTTTATTTATTTTCAGTTTCACTGAATTTTATTATAACAGGAACTTTTATTAAGAACGTAATAACCATCTTGACTTATCGTTACACTAGTTCTTTATAAAGATGTATGTCCATAGATAACTATGGAAATAGATTTAATTTTTTTGAGATAGTATAATTATCACTTTTCGACACGACAATAATCTGTAATATACCTTATATTTGTTGTGTTGTTTGTGTTATGATTTTTACTTCAATTGATCAAAAATTTTTTAAATGTAAAAACATTAAAATATTGTACTAATGCTTGCCTGCTTTATTAATTCGGGGATGTCCCGAGTAACGGGGACCCTCGGTGCCCCGGTGTCGTGCAGGAGAAGGAGGTGGGCGTAGCGACGCTGTCTCCTTCCCGGCGGTCGAGCTCTACGGATCGGGTTCGAGGAGGTATCTGTCTCGCAAAAGGAGGCGACGGCCATCCAACCCTTGGGAGAGACAGGTCTCCACCTATAAGCGACATCAGAACATGTTGCTGGGGTCCCCAGGCAGCGCACTCGGCCAAAGTGTGGTGCGACGTGTCTAAAGCCGCCCCACACTCATGACAAGCCGGCGTAGGCTCCCTCCGGGCAATCTGGTGCAGATACTTCCCGAAACAGCCATGTCCGGTGAGCATCTGCGTCAGCCGAAAGGTGAGGACACCGTGCCGCCTGTCAACCCAACGAGCCAGGTACGGACGAACCGCCTCTACAGTCGCTAGACCAGCCGATCGAGATCCGAGGTCCTCCTCCCATCGCCGAACCAGAGCTCGCTGAGCCTGAGCTAAAACTCGCACTTACTTCAAAGAAAATTAATAACAAAATTCTGTAAATAAAGCTTAGTTAGTTATCATTTATAATTAATAGGTTGGGGAAAAAGTCCTTTCGCATTATAGTATGTATGAACTTGTAATTAAATCTCATTGGCTATACTATTTGTATCTGGCTGGTTTTGGTATCATTAAAACTTTACATTTTAAAGAAGATAATTCCAAATTCAAATTGGGAAAATGTGTGATTTTTATTTGTTTTTCGTACTGTGAAGATGAGTGAATCTAATGAAGAAATTCGATACATTTAAAAATTTTACTACAAAAAAGGTAAAAATGCAACGCAAGCCGCGAAAAAAATTTGCGATGTTTATGGACCTAGTGCAGTGTCTGTGAGAGTAGCACAAATTTGGTTTAAGCGTTTACAATCCGGAAATTTTGATGTCAAAGATGCACCTCGCTCTGGTCGACCTATTACAGATAAAATGGATGCTATTTTTGAAAAAGTGCAGCAACATCGGTATATCAGTAGTACGACGTAGCTGAAGAACTGGGAATTGACCACAAAACAGTTTTGGCGCATTTGAAAAAACTGGGTACACAAAAAAGCTCCATATTTGGGTACCTCACGAGCTCACTGAAAGAAACCTAATAAACCGTGTACTCATTTATGATTCTTTATTACGACATAATGAAACCGAACTATTTTTGAAGAAGCTGATAACTGGTGATGAAAAGTGGATCACGTACAGCAAGAACATGCAAAAAAGGTCGTGGTCAAAGGCCGGTCAGGCTTCACAGTCTGTGGCGAAACCCGGGTTAACTCGCAACAAGGTAATGCTGTGTGTGTGTGGTGGGATTGGGAGGGCGTTATTCATTATGAGCTGTTATCATCAGGCAGACCATCGATTCTGAACTCTACTGCGAACAACTGATGAGATTAGCAAGAAGATGAGAGAAAGCGGCCGGAATTAATCAACACAAGGGGTGTGGTTTTTCATCATGATAACGCTAGAACTCACACTCAGCAAAAATTAAGAGAGTTTGGCTGGGAGGTGTTAATGCATCCGCCGTATAGTCCTGACCTTCCACCTTCAGATTTCCACCTGTTTCGGTCTCTTCAGAATTGTTTAAGCAGTGTCAGGTTAACATCACTAGAAGACTGCCAAAACTACTTGTCGCGGTTTTTTCATGCAAAAAAATGGCAAAATCATGTCCCTACCTACAAGATGGAAAAAAGTTATCGAACAAAATAGTACCTACTTACTTTAGTTAAATGTAAATAAACTATATTAAAAAATGTTTTGAATTTTCTTAAAAAATGCGAAGAAACTTTTTCTCCAACCTATTAGGTTAAATAGCAAACTTAACTAATGAACCTGAGTTGTAAATCTGCACGTAGGATTTTTAGGTAATGAGGTATTAGTGTCTTTTTCTTATTACTATACAGGCTAAATCATTTTGGTGACAATTATTCCAATATTTAGATTAACTGTGTGTATGTTTGTTACTAGATCCAATAAAAATATTGTATTCAATTGATTTTTCTTTTCTAATTCTAGAATCATTGACATTTTAGCTTCATTTAATCTTAGAGACAACATTTCTTTTTCCGAGTCTAGTTTTCCACTTATTGTCGGAGAAAACAATGTGTTCAGTGTTTTATTTCGCTCCTAATGAAACTCAAGTAATAAAATAGATATAGGATCAAATAACCGAAGTAGATACAGAGTTGCCAACTAAAAATATAAGTATATGTGTGTGTACATTCACGAAGATTGATTGGGTGAAATATTTTGTAATGTAACTCAGAAGATAAGTCTAACTACATGTTTAAGAAAATTCATTAATACTTGTTGTTTGTTACTAAATTCAAATGTCAAGCTTTAAGTAAACAAAGCTTTCAAAGTTTTCATTTCAGTAGAGAGCTTCAGTCATTAATATTATTTCTTCATTTACTACATTTTCAAGAACTACAAAGTTCAAAGTAAACAAGACTTTTACGTAATACATTAAAATTAATTGTTAGTAACACTGTTATTGATTTTTATTTGATGAGTAGTTCTTTTTGGTCAATAACTTATGTCCCGACTGCTGAGGTTAGGTTAATGAGGTAAACAAAATTCCTTGCTGTAAAGTTTGCAAAATGTTGAAGCATAAAACAGACAGTCAATAGTTAACTAAAGTCTTGCCAACATATTTACAATTTTTATTTCAAACTTATCAAAAGGAAACATTTGCAAACTTTTGCCGTTGCAGTCCAATTAATTCTGATGAGCATATTATGCATATGCAAATATATCTCCAATCTCTTTCCACGCTTAATTTCAATTTTCGGAAATTGAAATTCGTAGTTATAACGTTCACACGTAACCGTTTAAAATGAGATTACCCTCGGCTCCGTCAGCAATTCCATCAGCTGCAATAAGATTGCATTAAAGTTCAAATTGATACAGTTCATCCAATCGGAGGTTGAACACATTTTAATAGTAAATTGGAGTTCAAATATTTTTACGCGACGGAAACTAGCAATTTGTTTCGCGCCGCCAACTCTTTTATCCAATTTACGCCAGGTTTTTCAATAAAAATAAATATTACGATGAGAAATACTAGCCATCCATTTACCTTCTATCAAATGTCAGTAAATGTCACATGTATGAAACCGCTTATAGATTGATACACTTGTATGGTTTTCATATCTATATCTATACTATTATATAAAGAGGAAAGATTTGATTGTTTATATAACATACAAAATGTTTGTATGTTTGTTTGTTTGTTGCGAATAGGCCCGAAAAGTACTGAACCGATTTTGAAAATTCTTTCACCGATAGGAAGCTACATCCTTTCCGGGTAACATAGGCTATGTGGTGTTGCCATAAATACTCTAATTAAAAAGATATGGCCATTTAAGTGCCATAAGGTGGCCATTTTGTAAATTGAAGGGTTTCTCAGGAACTACTAATCCGATTTCAATTTTTTTTTCACTGATAGAAAAATGCACTTTTCGTGAATGACAAAGGTGATTTAGTGTTGCCATATACATTTTTTAATTCACGAATTTGGCCATTTTGTCGTAACTAACCCGATTTTAAAAATTCTTTCGCTAATAGAAAACTATACTTTTCGTGAGTGACAAAGGTGATTCAGTGTTGCCATATACATTTTTTAATTCACGAATTTGGCCATTTTGACGTAATTAACCCGATTTTAAAAATTCATTCGCTAATACAAAACTATACTTTTCGTGAGTGACAAAGGTGATTCAGTGTTGCCATATGCATTTTTTAATTCACGAATTTGGCCATTTTGACTTAACTAACCCGATTTTGAAAATTCATTCGCTAATAGAAAACTATACTTTTCGTGAGTGACAAAGGTGATTCAGTGTTGCCATATACATTTTTTATTTCACGAATTTAGCCATTTTGGCGTAACTAACCCGATTTTAAAAATTCTTTCGCTAATAGAAAACTATGCTTTTCCTGAGTGACAAAGGTGTTTCAGTGTTGCCATATACATTTTTTAATTCACGAATTTGGCCATTTTGACGTACCTAACCCGATTTTAAAAATTCTTTCACTAATAGAAAACTATGCTTTTCGTGAGTGACAAAGGTGATTCAGTGTTGCCATATACATTTTTTAATTCACGAATTTGGCCATTTTGACGTAATTAACCCGATTTAAAAAAAATCATTCGCTAATAGAAAACTATACTTTTTGTGAGTGACAAAGGTGATTCAGTGTTGCCATAAACACTTTTTTAATTAATAGAACACGGCCGTTTTGTTACTACTGATCCGATTTTAAAAATTCTTTCACTGAGGAAGTCTACAGTATTTCTGTCTCTCTTCCTCTTATATACTATCATTCTCTCTTGTCCTATCTCTTTTTTCTCTCTTTAATATTTATCTTTATCTCTGTTCAGAATGGTCAGTCTCTGTTCGGTTTTTTTTACGAGAGTCTTTCTCTCTCTCCTTTATTTTTATTTTTGTACATATATTCTTAATTTAACATATACTTTAACGTAGACGAAGTCACGGTAGTCGACTAGTGTGTTATATATTCTGTTTTTTTTTATATCAATACTAGCTGACCCGACAGACGTTGTTCTGTCTATGAATATTGAATTCGAATTGGCTGTCAAAAGCTTACTTTACAAAAGTTAATGTGGTCGTTAAGTTTTCTTTACTTTTATTTTATTTTCCACGCAATTTTCATATTTTTTTCTAACACAAGAACCTGCTTCTGATAATAAAAAATACAACAAAAAAATTAGGGAATTTGGTCCAGTCGTTCACGCGTGATCCCGTGACCTAAGGAAATAGGGATTAATTTATATATATATAGAACTAGCGGCCCATCCCGGCTTCGCACGGGTGGAATATTTAGTTTAAAACATTTTGGCTCTCCCGCATTTCGGTGCCCCTCTACCTCGGCGTTACTCGCTACCACTCGCTGCACTTCGAGTATCACCGAGATAGAACTACACTGGCCCGTCGCGTCGGCGTGTATTTTTTGTTTATATTGATATTTTTAATTTCGTAATATCTTTTGAATGGAAGGTCCGATTTTAATAATTCAAAAAGTAATTTACAGGTATTGAAACAGTCTTGAATATGAAATAATTTATTTGGATAAGGATTAATACAAAGGTATGGAAAACATGGTCTGATTTTGATAGGCATTTTTATCAACTTTTAAAATATAAAAAAGTAGTTATAGTGACGTAACTATAATAGTTGGACATATGGTCTCGCGGAGTTATTTGTAGATACATTTTTTTGTTCTATCATCAATACTTTTCGCAGCGCATGCGATGAAAGATATTTTATGGCTATTTTTTTTGCACCTTGGGTTGGTTTTAGTGAGATTTTCTGAGGATCTCCAATTTTTTCTTGTAATAAATATAGCCTATGTTACTCAGGGATAATGTAGCTTTCTAATGGTGAAAGAATTTTTGAAATCGGTCCAGTAGTTTTTATGTTTATTCGTTACATACAAAAATACAAATCTTACTTCTTTATAATATTAGTATAGATAAAGTAGAATAAAGCCATATACATATATGGCAATGACATTTTATAAATAGACGAGGTATACACTAACATAAATGCAAAATACCTTCGAATACTTACGTATAAGTAGTTTTGTTTTATTAACCGACTTCAAAAAGGAGAAGGTTCTCAATTCGATTGGTATATTTTTTTATGTATGTATACCGATTACGCTGAGATTTATCATCCGATTTACGTTCTTCTTTAGTTTGATGAGGAACAGTTACTATTTGGTCTCATAAAAAATTTACATAGATTGGCCCAGTAGTTTTCATTTTATGAACATTCTTTCCGTTCCCGTTTCTTGGAATCTATATAGTTCCAGGCGCGCGGCACCTTTCGTAGGCCTACCCGCTACTTAAAATAAAATTACTATTTAATATTTACAATGAAAAACAACCGAATGTTTAAAATAGTTTGGTCCAGTAGTTTTTATTTCAAGAACATTTTTTCCGTTCCCGTGTCTTCTACTGTAGTTTAACCTACTGTAGTTTACAGAACAACCCATTACAGGCACTAAAAAGCAAAAAATTAAAAAAAATACGTTTAAAAAAACCGACTTCAAACTAAAAAAGTAAGAAATAACTACAAAAATAACAATTATTGTACAGTATTGTGCTAATAAAAGGGAGATTAATAAATAACGGAATTATATCTTACTTTTTAGTTTGAAGTCGGTTTTTTTAAACGTAGTTTTTTTTATTCGTAACATTTTGACTCTTCGGAAAGAAAAGGAAGGGAAAGAATCTATCTTCATCCAAAGTTAATAGAAAAGCATCTGCGTGTCTTTTTTATCCATAAAAACTTAATAAAAACAATAAAAACAGTATATTTCTATTATATTAAACAGTAGTACAGTATGGCTGATTTTCCAGAAAATTCATAAAAAAGAACGAATACTTAAATATTACGTGTAAAGAAACGTGTAACCGCGGTACTGGCTGGATTGTGAATAATTGAAAGTGAGCCACCCCTCTTTTTATTTCTTATTTACTAAGCGGGTATACGTTTTAGTTCTCCGTATCCTCCATCTGTTATAATTATTTTACCAAGACCTGTTAAACTACTCGACTTCCGTCTAAATCAATAGCAATAGATATTATCCGAATACTATTGTCGTATGATTCCGACAATAGTATTGTTTGATACTCCGTTTGGTACATTTGACACTACTGAAGTGGGGTAAACTGCTGTATGAGAGTGGAAACTCTGCTTTACACTCGCTCACTCACTTAGAGTGTTCCCCACTCTGACAACTGTATCAAACGCAATCTATATCCTTAAAACATGAGTATCAAAGATAATCAGTGAAACTTACTTGTTAGTTATGCTGTAGATGGCGTTTTATTGGGTAGTTGATTTTATTGGTTCATTTCTATATAAAAAAGATAATTCAGATGACGTGAAGTCTTGGAGAAAATGTTGATTTATCATAATGACGTGTTAGGTACTAGGTTAATGTATCTTGTGAGTTTTTGAAATTTTGGTTATATTGATTAAATGTTAGGTTAGGTTAGATGTTAAGGCGGAAACACATTTACGTGTCGTAGCGTGTCGTGTCGCGACAGAAGCGTATCGGTTTCATATATTTAATATGGTTAGGAGCATACTTGTGTGTTGTGTCGTATCGTGGCGTGGCGTGTCGTGGCGCGGACTGCTGGCCACCGATTGCGCCACGGCGGTGGTGGGGGTAAATGACGTGACACGACACGACAGGCAAGTGTGTTTCTACACCCCGCGTGGCGTGGCGTGGCTCGTGGCGCGAATATCTAGCGCACTTTTTTATTTTATTTTGCAAAATTTACTATGAATTTTTTTAAGTCTCCTTCAATCTGCTAATGGACTTCCTCAAATTGTGCTTTGTTCATTCTAAAGTACTGTTTTTTTTTCTGACTCCCTCTGTTTATAGGATGAAACCAGTATCTTTTTTTTATTTTTTTTGTCCTCAAGAAGTTTCATTGCTAAGAGAAATCAAAAAATATTCATAAGACTGCGCTGGCTAAAAAAATGATTCGTAACTATAGCTATCATTTATAATAGGATACCCAAAAATATTAGAGAATTGCCTTTTAATCAATTAAAAAATTTAAAACAATGGCTAGTTGAAAAATGATTTTATGAACTAAAAGAATTTTGAATAATGTAATACTTATTTATTATTAATTGAAATAAATCTATGACATTGTATATGTAATTTAATTATGGCTTTTAAATTAAATTGTGACTAAAATTAATCTATGATATTTTTTAATATAATTTATAAATGAATTTTGTGTAATAAATATTTGTATGCCAAATCCTGGCAAAACATGTGGAACCTTTAGCATGCATCCTACCATTTTTTACAAATAAATATATTTAATTTGATAAAAATCGCTATCGAATGAGAGGAAAACATTATGTACGTTTAAACACTGCGGTTCTGTTCATTAATGAAAGAAATAAACGCCAGCGCGCGCCACGACACGACACATAAGTGTGCACACTCAGCGGCACGACACGCCGCGCCACGCCACGCCACGACACGTATATGTGTTTCCGCCTTTATTCTTATGTTTAATAGCAAGTAAGGTGGTGTAGGCGAAAGACTACATGTGTTACTACTACTATTAGTACCTGGAGCATGTCATACGGTCTGTCATTAAATATAAGCAGGTCTTAAGTTCGCAGTTCCAAACAGCTAGCTAAAGCTAAAATGGATGGAGAGCACTCTGTCTTGGTAGTCTCTCTCAAAACTAAAATTACAGACTCAGACACTAACCTACCCATACTTGACACAGCATATATTTAACAACTCCTAAGCAAACTTGATCGCTAGCAAAATCTTATAATAAGATTCATATTTCGTTTGCGGAAGTATGATCATATTATAGTCAATGTCATATCCATCTTAAATGGCTCATAATGGAACACCGTCGTAACCATCATGCCCTGTGTATTTCACTACAATTTTACCTCCTGTTGCGCTCAATAGATCTTAACGGAATGGTTGCTTGTAAGAGATCGGTATTAGTGATAAGCCCGCCCTTGCGCATCGTTGTATCATATTATATTTTAATTAGTATATAGCTTGTGTGCAATAAAGTATTTTCAATCATTCATATTAATATGACATTTTAAACCTGCTCGGGGTGTCAAGCCCTTGGCACTACTTGGCTCTTGTCTTAACCGCAAGATGATAATAATAATTATCTTGTTATTTTACTTGCAAATCTATTAAATAATAAATCAATTTAGGGGTTGAGGTTAGTAACAGTAGACGATGGCCTTTGTCACTTAAAATCACTATTCAATAGCCGATAACGTCATTACTACGCTCTGACCTGCTACATAGACCTTGTTTACTTTGTGAACCCTAAACAAATTTTAGATCAGGGAGCACGAGATATTATCTAGTATTATGAGCCTTATAAAAACATATTATTATTACATATACTAAACCATAGTGAAGGTTAAAGTATGATAAACGGCATCGTTATTTTTTTATTTGTCGTGAATTATCCTTTTACATTAGTGTTTCTATGGTTTTTTATTTTTTTATTCTATGATTTCATTAGTTATTAGTATAGTCAATAAGTGCTTTTTAGGTCAAAACTTTTTCGTATTCTCCGAAAATTATGGTTGAGGTGTCATTCGATTCGGAATGGTATGTAGATAGTTTTAGAGAAAATTCAAGGGCCGCAATAGTTTAAAAAAAATATAATTCCAATTAATATTTTTTATAATTTTTTATATTCCAATTTATAAAAAATATAAAGGGGTTTTGTTTTTCGCAAATATCTCAAAAACTAATGAAGATTTTTCAAAAAAAAGATTCCAAAAGAAAAGGTAATCTTATATATAAAATTCTCGTGTCACAATGTCAGTTACCATACTCCTCCGAAACGCCTCGATCGATTTTTATGAAATTTTATATGCATATTATTCAGTAGGTCTGAGAATCAGCTACTATCTATTTTTCATCCCTCTAAGTGATAAGGCGGGCCCATCCCAAATTTTTATGGCAAAACAACGTTTGCCGGGTCAGCTAGTTTCCAATAAAAAAATCTGTACATCTCTATTGTTTATAATGTTAATGGGTCTCTGTGGAATATATAGTCTGTTGATTAGACTTTATATCGAACTCACAACGAGTCGATTAAAAGAAAAAATGAATTGGGGCGATGATATAAAAAGGCTATGATCTTGGTGTATCTAATATTGCGCCCATTCTTCTCAGGTCTGGGTTAGGTCGTTTCCGAAAGGGTGGTAGATTCCGACGTTCAATAAGAGAATGTAAATTCCAATATTGAATAAAAAATTTTGACTTTGACTTTGATTACAAATATTTCTGTTAGAACATATAATTTTAAAATTCACTACTGATTTTATTGTACTTTACTTTATAAAATAAACAACGAATCGAAGCTTTTTTTCTCAAAATTATTTTAATATGTAACTATCAATATTTTTTGTTGTAAATACAATATGAATCATCCCTAAACCTGAATTATATAACTGAACTGAATATTAAATAAGAGAAGTAAGCGTCTTAGGCCATTAATTATTTGTTTATGAAGAAAAAATATAAAATTAAATGAAAAAACCTTATTTCTTTTTGTTTAATACATATTATAAAACAAAGTTGCAGGCCTTGACTTTTCGTAATAAACTCAAAAACTACTAATCGAATTGTCATACGTTTTCATTAATAAGCAGAGTGGTTCTTTACGAAGGTTTAAGTGCATAATTTATTGAGGTTTTGTATAAATTTGTTAGATATGACGATATTTGTAGAATATGTCGGAAAAAGTTTAGCCGCATGGGAGCTTTTATCGAAAATGCTGCATAATTATGTTCCTTTTTAAATATTTACAAAGCCGGGATAGGCAGTAATGCATTACGCCTACGTGTATGTACAGACAGTTATATTCAGTTATTCAAATGACTATAAACGGTTATGAGCAGAATTAGTAACTTAATCTAACATAACGACGCTTAAGCCTAATGACATCCTCTGTTTGAGGAGTAAATAATTAACATTATTCAGTATTAGTCCCTTTGTTTAATGTATTTGAATATTAACACATAATATTATATTATATAGTCAAATATATCCTTCACTACTTGATTTATGATAACCTGTTTACCTGATAAAAATAAATAAAATTAGGAAATATAACAATGATACAATGAATGAAGCATAGTGACGAACACAATATAAATACAAGACACAAAACTAAATTTGTAACGCCATACTATCGTTTCCACAAAGTGAATATTGTTTCATGGGGCTTGGTATTCGCATCTGCAATAAGATTCTACATCTTATATTAGATTTGCCATTTTACGGATTTAAAACTTACAATAAAAAATGTTTAATAATCAAAGCTTATTATTCTGTAAATGATTATAAAGCTTGGAATCCAAATAACGTTGATACTTCTCTGAATGATAATATGTACTAATGTAAGACAAATTCATGTAAACAATGGAGTTTTGAAAAAAGCGAATGTTAATTTTCTTGCCAGTTTTTCTCATCAGAACATCGCTTTCCGCACTGACTTATCAAAAGTACTTTGTATAAAGTCTAATTGAAATAAAATATTTTGAGTTTGAATTTGATGACGTCACACCTTATTAAAATAATTTCTATATCATGAACTGTATTTCCTGAAAAGTATAATGTTGGTGCTTTCAAATGTAGAGTTATAGGTACCTTCTAGGAAAGCGTACTCCATCCTAGACCGTGTCGTGCTTTCAGGCAAGTCATGGTCAAACGCTGACCTATATACCATAAAAAAAAAGGATATGAACTAAAACTAACTAAAAAATCAGTTCTTTCATCACCTCGTAAGCTCTTTACCCATTATACTGTTACTATCGCGTCGGGGAAATAAGATTAATTTGTAGCCCTAGAATGAACTACCTATCCACCCCAGTTCCGCTTGGATACTCTACTTATAAGATGCGTGGGTCCGTACCTTAAAAGATCTAAGTTTACATATAGTTGGAAAGTGATTTTGTTTTATACTATATGCCAAGATTTCTGATTCAATTCTGTAATTTGTTGATGTCAACTTTGATTCATCGTAATTGGGAGCGTATAACTAACCACAGTCCACAGAAAGTGTCGATTGAAATGCTTGATGCTTGTACCTCGAATGTCCATCCAGCCACAAACTACATACAATCAAAGTCTGTCCAAGACATTCATTAACGTACTACACACTACGTTAATGAATGTCTTGGACAGACTTTGATTGGATTACCTTGTATTCAACTATATTAAACATTCCTTTTTAGTCCTGAATGAAAAATTAAATGCTGTTCTTTGCTAATCGCATCCCCCAAGATTGGCAGCACCAAATTATGCTATTTTTGTTAATATTGGTTATTAGGGAAAGAAGAATTAGGAAAGTTAACCGCATAACAAATTCGTTAAAGACTGGATTTCTAAATGAATTTGAGGCCATTTGGCACACACATTGGTAGTTAAGAGAGTTTGTAAGAATCAACCAAACATCCTGGGTAAACCAGATGTATGTAGTAGAAGAGATCGAGCGCAAAAGATCACGGCACCCCCGTGATCAGTAAAATAACGGGACTCACTATTGCTTCCGCGCTGAGAAAAGCTGATGATAAGGCGGGGTGGAAACAACTAATAATTGCAGCCGTGAAAGCTCATCAGGATTATTTCTTATTTATTATTTTTTTAAATCGTATACTATAAAAAATGAGAGAAAAAAACTTTTTAAGTTATAGCAAATAATCGTGCAGGCTGTTCATCTAACAGGATGTGGTAAGTGGTCAACGTCGCAATAATTAATTAGTATACCAGTAGTTGTCAATATGACGTAGCTTGTAAGTAACAGTATAATTGCTATAACTTTATCGGTTTAGCACACCAGCCTGCTATATTACAGTTTTAATAAACAGTAAACAAATAGGGTACAGGCGGAGGCGACGATGTGGAACAAGCACAAGCAGGTCGACTAATCAAACAACAAGGTCCAATCGTAGTGCATGTGCCACTGAGCGCCGCCGCTGTGCTCTATAACTACTGATCCGAAAACACATCATCGCTGTCGACCTCCACTCATAAAATATGATTTAGACCATTTTTAGGGCTCCGTACCTCAATGGATAAAACCTTTATAGTATCACTCTATTGTCAATCTATCTGTCTATCAAGAGAAGTCTAATTGGAGCAGCAAATTGAAGCAGTACTTCGAAACCTGTAGTGTACTTCCTGTTGACCGAGAAGCTTATAATTTGTTAAGAAGCCATGCATATGAAAAGTAAAAAATGTTAAATAACAAAAAAATATTATGATAGTTGTTTGTATTTCAATCGAGTTTGCACGGAACATATACTGCATGAGTCGGACTCGCACTTGGCAAAATTTTTATTTGCTAACACTTAATTAACTTACTATTAGAAATTTCAAATTGTTTTATTGTGATTAAAGCTATTCTCTTCGGAGGTTATAGAAACAGAAAAGTTATTTGAAATGTCTTCATAATATATAACATACATAAGATGTGTATTAAACCTAATATTTAGTCTTCCTTTTATTCTGTTTCAGTCGATATCCGGAATTTTATTAACTGCCAAATGGACAATGGAACGTTGTCATTGAATTAACATTGACCATAAAAATGAAAATGAACACACTCAGAAGGATTACAACCTAATCTATTCCTAATAAGCCTTTTTTAATATCATTTTCAGTATATTTATTGGAGTACTTTGTTGCCATACTTCCGTTACATTTCTACGTAATTATAAAATATTTTCCTTGTCTACACAATGTGCCCCGAGGGTTTGGTAAAAGTTCATAAAAAAAAGATATTTTCGTAAAATATGAGGTGCTAACAAAGTTATCATATTACAAATCGCCCATAAAAGAATTGAATAGGCCTTTTGCTGACCCACTTATTATTCATGCGTCCTTATTGTTAACTCCCATAAATTTGGTCTATCGCTTGGAAATAAAAAAGTATTAAATCTTACCAAGACGTTTTCTTTTTAATAAAGTTTTATGTTTTCTTCAGTAAAAGTACATAATTTTGCCACGTCAATCAGGTCTGCCAGAATGCTGTATTCTGATGACAAAAGCAAAAAACTCAACATTCGCTCTTTTCAATAAGCCAGTATTTACAATCATAGTATTTTTACAATTCACTTAACTTGAGAGCTAACATTAAAGTAATCTTGGACAGAATAGTTTGCTTTCCTTATTAATTTTTTTATTCGAGTTTTAATTGAAGTGGCAAGTCTTATAAGTCTTATATATTCGTGGTATAATATTATACGTGCGTACGCCATATGGAAAGTTAAAGAGATTTGAATAATCAGTCAAGTAAAATAGCCTGTCTATTATGATTGTCTAGTAATTGTTATTGTTTATTCTTATTGTTCATTCTGATATGTAACGAAGGCAGTTTGTTAATTAATTTCATTAAGTGGATATTGCTTAACGTAGTGCAAATAGAAATCTATCTTCTCTTCTCAACGCTCAACTCAATGGTCTACTTTACTCATATAATGTGTCAAGATATTGAACTTTTTGTGCTTCAAAAATGATTTCTTAGACCTGTACCAGTATCGCTAATTTCTGGCACTGCTCAGTTTTTATTAAGACAATATTATAATCTAGTTTATAAATTACCTGAATATGGAGGACATTAATTGAAAATTTAAATTAAATTCTTTGTACTGAATGTTGCATGATAAGCACAAAGAACAATAAAGTACTTAGAATGAGTTTATAATGTACACGCTAAATGCATTTACCCAGAATAGTTTTGATGCTATGTTAATAATTATTCTATAATAAATGTTTAGGAAAATAAAAAAAGTAACAAATACATGCAAAGGTTTGAATGAATTCTGTTAAGAATTACCTTTTATTAAGTAAAAACGAACAAACTTCAGTGTTAGGTTCTTCCATCTTTACATAGTATAAAATGAAGTCCCTTCCGCTGTCTGTACGCTTGGATCTTTTAAACTTCTCAACGGATTTTAATGCGGTTACCAATAGATAATGATTCAAGAGGAAGATTTATATTTATTATACATGCATATTATAGTAGAGACACCACAACAGAATAATAGAGAAAAACATCTTGTTTATACCTTTTAGAAACAACTAGTAACACTAAAAAAAAATCTAAGGTCTGTTTGTGTGTGTGTGCCTTAACTGTCCACTATAAAGGTATTTGCCCAACATTGACTTAGAGCCTTTATTCCAAAATCTTCAGATTTAAAATAGAACATATATTTCCAGTTAGAATTTTATACACAGAAATTGAATTTGTATTCTATATTCTATTCAATCCGTAACCCAAAGATTTTAGATTGAGAATGGTTATTATTTTCGGCCGTTAGTCACCCAACAGTTAATGACACGGCAATACATTTATAATTAAAATATGAATTAAAGGTTTGTGGATAAAATTACATTGCGATTGGGTAGGAAAAGTTTAATTTTATACGTTAGTACTATAATTTAATTATTTTAACTCAAATATTTTGTTTTTATTGTATTTTATTTAGATTTCCTTACCTTACGCGTGCAGAGACAAGAGAATTGGTTTGCATGTAGGAATGAGCGAGAGCAGTTTATTTTTAGCTTCTATCCTATATATACAGTATCAGAGCTCTAGCCTCTAATAACTTTAGTGTAAACAAGTCTAGTTATAAAATGCCATTGTCATTTAACATTAAAATGTTTTAAAACTTCGGTAACTTCATTTAAATGTGAAGTTGTTATGTGACAAAGTTTCCGTAAACGTTAAAAACAGCGTATTTTTCAGGTCCTTTAATCCAATATGCCATGATTGAGTGACGTATCGTTTAATCGTATCAAGCTAATTGTCCATCTCAAACAAGGGTATATAACCCCCTTTGTTTAATGGATATGCTGTGCTTATGGAATCTGTATGAGGATTAATTAAAAAGTTATTTTTTACCAACTGTTTGTAGTCCACATTTTAGACGAATTTTTGTACCAAGTCAAGATAGATTTGTTATTAATATGTTAAATAAGATGACCAAGCTATGCTAGACCTAAGTATAACTCAACTAATTTTTTCCTAAAATATTCCAAAGCCACTACCTCGTTACTATATTTTAAACTTCACTACATCTTCTTACTTGATACAAAATTCAACTGACACTTTAAGGAGCTATACAGGTTCTTCGTGTTTCACAAGTTTCCACTCAATTACCGTATGGAAGTATATTAAGTAGGTAATTTAAATGCTCTTCATGATACGATGCAGGATCATATTATAAGTGAAGCTTTTTACTGAAACTTTATCAACTGGGCTTTTATAGACTTAGCAGAATGTTTAAAAAGTTGTCTCGTTCAAGATCTTTGCGAAATGGACGTCAAATAAAAGTTTTAGATACTTAAACAAGAATTATCAACATTGTATATAAAATCGTATACGAATGTTTGTCCCAATTTGAATATGGTTCTTAGTGTATATATAAGATTTCACACAAATATTGGCTAAAACTGTAACTGGAAGTATAGATGTTAAATTAAGTATAATATGTGTGTACTATCCTACCCTTTTATTCCACTTTGCTTTTCTTGGGGATAAAAAGTCCTAAAAATATCATATGTGTTAATTAACATAATAAAGTATCTGTGTACCAAATTTCATTCAAATAAGTTTAGTTGTTTTAATTAGATTTATAGATTAGATTTCTTGCAGATTAATATTAGATACATAATGTAAAAGCTCTGGGCCGAGTAACGTTGCTTAAGAAAAACCTTATTCATCTGGTTTTTGAAAGAACTAATAAAACTGGAAGTTTAATACCAAATTTTTGTTTTTTATTTAAATATTTTTAAATACAATTGAATGCTTATTTTGATTATTATATTTACCTTACTAATATTATGAATGTGAACGTTAGTATGTTTGGATATTTTAATGTTTGGATGAGTGGATGTTTATTACTCAATCACGCAAAAACGACTGAACGGTTTTCAATGAAATTTGCACACAGATATTTAATAAGTATATATATAGGCTAAATTTTTCCGGCATAAAGCCGGAAAAATTTAGAGCTCTTGGGGGATAATAATAAAACATGTTTGTCCTCGTAACCGTTAGGATATTTTAATTAAGCAAAAATATAATATTGAAAAGCTGTTATAGCCCAGTGGTTTAGACGTTAATGTCTACTCGGGGAGATCCTAATTCGATCCCCCACACAGGCACACACCTCTGACTTCTCTGAGTTATGTGTGTTTTAATCAATTAAGTATCACTTGCTTTAACGGTGAAGGAAAACATCGTAAGGAAATCTGCTTCTCCTGTGAGTTCTCCATGTTCTCAAAGGTGTGCAAAGTCTGCCAATCACAGTTTTTTGATAAATCTAAGTATTGTGTGTAAATTGTATCCATGCAATGCTGGGGCAAGTCGACTAGTACATCATAATTCGGTAAAATGGTGATGGAAAGTATTTTTTGTAATGTAAGTAAATAATCACAGATAATAGATTAAATCTTAGATTAATATCACAAAATATAGGTTAATTAAGTTTATTTGTAACGTTAAACTTATTTTTTTTTTTCTAATAGGTATAAATAAATATTCTCAGTTTCTATTTTAACTATAAATTCTGAAAATGAAATGATAGCGACATCTAGCTTAGAAGTCACGCAGTAAGAAGTCCTTTCAAGAGGTTTTATAACTACGCGCTTTCATGACTTCCCGACCTCTTCTGCTTACAGGTGGCGAAAATAGATGGCGTTGTATTATTTTCTTTGCAACTTAAGAAAAGCAAGTATATATAAAATATTACATAAAATTAGATATAATAATTTTTATAACAGAACGGATTTTGTTGTTGTTTCCTTAGCAATAATATAAAATATTTTTTTAATAATATGCTAGTAAATAGTTTAAAACAAATTCAACTATAAATAAGCAGCTATCCTAAATATTGATTTGGGATTTTCAGTCTTTAGTATTTTCAAACACGATAATAGTCATTTCAAATAATTTCAACAACAATTACTTAAAATTTTGCATAAAGCATATTTTTTTTTGAAAAATAATCATATTCGTTTGTGGTTTGCAGCTAGGGAGCAGTTATATTCGTAAAGAAAAATTTTAAAAATATTTCATATAACTTAGTAGTCAGCGTTTTTACCAAGATTTATTAAAGTATTTTCTATTCAAATGTATCCAGAAGAAAAAATTAACATTCTAATAAGAGAGCCAATAAATTTAACGGCAGGACGTCAGGCGGGTGACTCATTTTTTCCGCTTCGGTCGGTCTCGAGACTGGTAAGGAGGTTGTATATCAGTCAATGTCTGCCGGCCCTTTTAATTGCAGACCAATTTATTGCTTTTAATGGCAACTTACAGATTTCGTATGTGTTCTGCGTCATTGACCTATAGTCCTATAGTAATATAAATGCGGGTCTTTTTACAAATATCACAAGTTTCCGAAGCTCGCAGACATATATAAACATTTTCGTTCGTTTATCCGACCTTTATAGGAAGTTAGTAATAAATTAAACGGATGTAAGTCATATGTTTCTAACAATTTCACTATTCAGTTTAATGACAAGAACAAATGTATATGTCGGAAACTAAAAAGGATATACAATCATTAATAAGTATCGTATGTGCACAATGGATATAAGCTACGGGCGCAATACGGTCAGGATATAACTAAACATTACGATTTCTTAATATTCTGACTAGAACTAGTATGACAGAAACCTAAGCAGTGTCTTGGACTTGTGACCAAGGTGTAGGCTTAAAGAGCTTCTTTATGTGATCACGACACTCGCCTCCACTACCCAGGTTCTCTGTTTAAACCTAAGGTTAAACTCACATAAACCTTTTTTTTTTTACGCTGGAAATGCTACCTTATGCTTACCCCCCAAAACTAGCGGGAGGTTATGTGGGACTCTCCTTGATGTCGCCCGCCATTAGGCGTGCGGCAATTCAAGGCATACCCACTAAAACCAGCGATATCCTCCTCCGCCTACGAGAGGCGCCACGGGAACGCTTTCGCAAACAACCGTGACGCCTCGGCGGTCGGCCCGATCCACGGCTCCCAGGGTACTAGGAGTGGCTCCCCTCCGTCTGACGACTGCGTCTACGACGGAGCGGCCGCTTTCATTCCTTGGCGGGGGGCCTTGCAGTTCTTGCCCCCCATTCTATGGCCCTACGGCTAGCCTGCGTCCGCGCAGATTGCGCAGCGCATTGCGGCTATGCAGAGAGCCGCTTTGTGCCCCTATTGGCCGCATCGGTAGCACAGGTCTGCTCGGTTTTTCGGCGAAGGGCAGAGAGCTTTAGTATGACCTAGGCCCATGCACTTATAGCAGCGCATGGGTAGGTCATCCAGTAATTGAACCCTGGCGGAACTCCAGCCGACCAGGATCCTCCCCGCCTTGGACAGCAACTTTTGCTGTGTCCACGGGGCAGGAGATTCGCACCCCCTTCATCCCTGCGCGGCCGGTCCACAACTCACCGAGGCGCACCGCCTCTGCAGCACAGCCGCTCGCTCGCATGACCGCGGCAACCACCTTCTCTTTGGTGGCCGAGTCGTCGAGCTCATCCACCCGGAGATACACGACCTTGGTTGGCCGTGCTACCTGCGCCAAATCGTCCAGCACAATGCGCAGTCTCTCCGCCAGGGCCTCCGCCTGCTCGGGCGTCTGCTCCTTCGGCAACTCCAGCACCCGGTCTTGGCTTGGCGGATCCTCATGCCGGCGCCTATACCCAGCTCCACGAGGTCGATGCTCATCTCCGCTTTCTCCAAGATTTTGGCATAGGTGACTCCCTTCTTTGCCACCTCGGGCAGTAGCCGCACGACGACAGCCGACGTGCGAGGAGCCACGAGCCTCTTCTTGGGTTTAGCGGAGACTTTTTTCGGTTTAGGTGCCGCGGCCGGCGCCTCTTTCTGGGGCGGAGGGTTTTTCGCCCACCTGCGACTACGCTGAACGACCGTCGTCCAGCTATCGCCTTCTTGCTCCGCAGAAGGCGCACTCGCCAGCATAGCCTGTGCCGGTTCCTCCGTAATCGGCGGAGCCTCCAGTACTGTGGCCGCCACTTGCTGAGGGCTCTTCTTTTTCCCTCTCTTTTGAAGAGGGGCTGCTGAGGCAGTGTCGGGCTGGGATGCTGCGGGAGTGAGTGCAGCTGACGGAGCCAGCACCGTCTGCCTCCTTCCATCAGCCGCGAGTGGCGGTTGTGTGTTCGCCGTCATAACCAGCCGCTCCTCGATCCTGGACAGACGAGTTTCCAGCATCGAGGTGATTGCTGTTTTAAGCTCCTCCGCCGCGTTCGCCACCACGCCGGACGACGAGGATACAGCTTGTTTTGTAAAGGAGCTCTTAGCCTTCATCTCCTCCTCCTGCTCTCTCCTGTACGCTAGGGACTCGGCTTTCGCGTACTCGAGCTCCCTGCGCAGGCAAGCGTTGTCGACCCGAAGTCGATGAACTTCTTCCGCCTCAGTTCTGTCCGCCAGCGCATCTACGATCTCCTTTAGATTGCTAACGGATTCCTTCAGGATCTTAACATACGTTCCTTTAAGGTTCCCGGACTTTTTAGCCAGCTCTATGATTTTGGATGCGCTCCGTCCGGCATCCGCACGCAGCTCGTCCGCGTTCCTCGAGGTTGGATCTCTTCTGTCCACTTCTGACGCAATATCCGAGTCGCTAGGGCCCTTTGCCGCCGCTGGAGTTGGCCTGCGGAAAGGCCTAGCCCGAAGCGTGCGCTCAAAGGCTTCCTCTACCGAGTCGCGCTTTGAGGCTGCCTTATCATCGGTTTCGGTGTCCGTGTCCGAGGGTACAAGAGGCACCTGGGGACGGCGCCGTCTTGTCCCTATTCTGACGCCCTGTGCACCAGACTTATTCGTATTGCCACCCTCTATATTTGCGGGGTCAACCGCTGCAGCCAAAGCTGCTTCGTTCTTCGAACCTGACATAGGTTCACTATCGCAGGATACGCCTTTAAAACACCTAGTGTGCCCCGCTATACCTACAACCCAAAGGAGAGGGAGCTGGAGAAGGAAAACCTTTGTAATTGCACACACTGAGGATACCGCACTAGCACACTTCAGCCACCCGCCTGCCACTCCGTTACGGTGGTCAGGACGGGGCCCAGGGGAGACAAGGACGTATGTGCTACTGAACCCCCCACCTTACATAAACCTATCTTAACACAAGACTAACCTAAGGTTAACTTACACTTCCGACATATACTTAGGTTTGTTTGTGGTCTGTTCATTTATTATTTTAAAATACTTTAAAGCAGTATTTAGAATGTCGAGAACTGACTAAAACGGAATGAATCATCAACCCCCCTTCCCTTTCAGGAAAAGTAATCAAAGCCCTAACTGACTCTCGATGTTCTATGTCTGTTCAAAGTGTGATTTTGGCATATCAAAACGTTTTCATTCAACATCTTTGTAGTTACTCCAAATTTTTAATTAGTACTCCTAAAGGCCTTACTGTTTCTGTGGTTACTTTTCTATTAGTGACGTAATCAGCATGCAGACCTTTCCATCCTCCATGTCATCAAAAATTAGCAAACCATAAACTAGACCACCTCCCATTACTGCTTACGAAATACTTGAATGGTCCCATATTTAATTCGAAAGTAAAATAACAGTACCAGTATCTGCCACGCTATTTAAACTTATGGAAATAAGTACAGAATCATATCTTTAACATATTTCATTTCCCCGCTTCTTTATAATTTGCATGTATTTTTGGCACGAAGGCGACTTAACCGCAGAAATCGGCTCCCAAACATTTTGGCTTAAAGCCTACTAGGAATTAAGTTTTCAACTTACTTTCTGTTGACACCAACTACTTTAATCTTTGGCAGTTCAGCTTTTGTCTGATCTAATAATCCCAATATGACGTTTTTAACTTGTAGGTGTAGATTCCAGATCGTATTATTTTCACCAAATATACTTTTCAATAATGTAACTTAGAATAAACCATAATAGGTATAACATAATAATCTGGTACTTATTACGGTTTTCGACTGATTACTAATAATTTTTTTATATAACTAGCATAACAGGAACCTGGATAGTGGCTGGACTTGTAACTCGGCTACTTTCAAACTACTACCCTTTACAACTAAAACAGTTAATACCTTACGTGATCCATAATAACTGAAACCCATATAAATAGCTATGTACACTATACTTTTTCACACTGAAATTACTAGTCAAACTGCCTAAACTTTATCAAAATCATAATAATCAATGAATACTATACATTTGGCAATAGAAAATTCTGTCAAGTTAAAATAGGATTTAATTGTATTTTTCTTTGAGTTTACTATGGAAATTTCACCCGTGAGGGGACGGGTTAGAATACTATTCTCCTCTGCCACTGGGAGAGCATCTCGTACGAGCCGATTAACCCACCACCATTGATGGGTTAATGGGGGTCTTCGAAGATGCAAAGTATCGACAAGACTGATGGAATATATGGTTTAAATTAATATACCATATATTTTTCCAGAGTTTATTTTTAACAGTATTAAACAGCAATACATACAACGACATACATAAAAAAAATACTTGAACAGTAATGACATTTTCGAATATATAAAATGCTGATTTATTTTTAAGAACGTTTTGGTTTATTGTAGAAACTTATTTCTAACAAAGACAAGAGGGTATCTCTTGTTTTGCCGATGTCCATGGGTGATGGTGGCCACTTACCATCAGGTGGACCATTTGCTCGTTTGCACCTTATCTACCATAAAAAAAGACCAATGTATGTAATGAAAAAAGATAAATGTATTTTTATAAATTGAAGTTTAAGTTTAAATCCAAATAAACTATTTTAATACTTAACTTTTAAATTCAGCTCATAACTTAGGTATTATCCCATGTTAGTGCCGTCAGGTGAATGTGAAAGATCAAATATTTCATCGCATTAGTTCATATTTTCAAGAGTGTAACGCTGCGTAATATTTGAGCATTAAACTTGATTTATACCGGTGCTCTATGGCATCAAAAAAGGATTTAGCATAAAAAAACTACCTTAACAGTCGATTAAACTTTTCTATGTGTTGATATTTTTTTATAGAAATAAAGTGTAGGTCCCCTAAGGGAGCAAAGGACACACTCAAAAACGTTTATGTTTTTGCATAGATACTTTATAATTTGGATTTACATATAGGATATTTTTTATCCATGAATAAACACATTTGGTCAGAGAAGAGTAAATAGAGTTATAATATATACTATCAAATATATTCTAGATTCGTGTACAAGCCAACTTTTCCGTGAAAACCGTATTAAAATACGCTCAATAATTCAATAGTTTAGAATGAGAGACTAAATAAAGTGCTAAGCCGGGGGGGTTCGACTAAGATACTGATGGAACTAATTTCCATAAGCTCAATCCATTTCAGTATGTAAACAGTTCATAATGGACATTCAATTATAATCGCATTTGAATCAGAGTTTCAGCACATAATTTATTATATTACTTATTCATATATCCATAATCCGTTCGGATAGGTCTCTAAATTTTATGGCCACATGTTGCCACTTCATAAATCTGAAGGCTTAGAGTAACGGACCTTAGTAAATTTAGTTGCGGCATAAACCGTTACTTGAAATCCCTGAGTATTTAATGCTTTCTCTTTCTTAATACATTGGTGTAAACGAGAAGGGACTTTAATTTATGTTTGGAAAATAACCATTTGCTAAGGACTAATAGGTTGAATTTATACTATGTAGTGTGAGAAGATTAAAATTTATTGTATGCTGTTTGGTATTAGGTTTAAAGATTTAGATTTATTAAGATGACCGCTTAAACGTAAAACAGTGCAACCCCGCCATAAAATCTTTAATGTACATATTAATATTATCATACCCGTAAATACTTTTCTATTTTTAAATTTTATTAAGATTTTTTTTGTAGTATTTTTAGCGGTTGCCAGTTTATGAATAAACTTTTCAATCCATGACTAATGCAATTATTGATTTAAAAGATGTAGCATGTGTTGTTCTTTTAGTTTTTACTTATGTATTTATGGTATTATGACATTACTAATTTATCACTCACGTGTCGCTCTATAACTGATATAACTTTCCCAGTTGCTAGTTATGGAAATTTGGAATATATTTTGTTTCCAATTACAACACTTTAAAAAGTTGATTTGTTTGCGTAATTTCTTAAATCTATATAGAAATTGCAAATAGACAGTTAGCGGGAGTCACGAGGCTAGAGTTGAGGTATACACAGCACCAAAAATATTTTGTTTGAACAATTTCTGGTATCCTAATGTGTAAATAAAGTAATGTTTGTTGTTAATGAGGTAGATATAATTTCAACATTTCCCTATACAAAACTTTGAATGACGACACGTGATGCCAGTACTTAATTAATCCATTCAATTTCTACGATTGGTTAAGGTTATAATACGAAAAAATATAAGAGCTCACTTGAAGAACATCAGCAGAAAGCTTCGAAAGTTCGATAATGAGCCTAATTAGTTAATTAAGGTCACCGTTTCCATCAGATAAATTATGTCAACATGTAAGAAAAAACAAAAGGTCTCATAGAGATCGAAAACTTTTCTCTTGAACATGATTGATTATCTTCACCCACAATTAATGTATCAAATCCTCTTTTGGAAGTAATTTGATCAATGGGAATTGAATGGTTATTTGTCGCCATTGCTATTTGTCAATCTCCTCAGACATGGTGCTGACCAGTCGCTCTGGATTGTGTCACTGCAATGAGATTGATTAGTTTATGGAACTGTTAAATATACTTTTAGAATAAGACTGCTCGAATAAATTATTCTTTATTTATAAATTATTTAATTATTATTGTAATCTTTTCCAATACTCGTGGTATTGACTCCGGGTCATTATTGAAGACCTGAATGACCCGGAGCATTGGAAGGTGTAGCTAACACGTAGACGCCCTTTAGACAATTTAATTTAATATAAGATGACATAAACCGGTGATTATCCCTGTATGCACTATGAGAATGCACATAAAGACAATCCCCGGCTTATCGTAAGACTATGGCAATAAATTGAAACTGATAATACTGGGCTATGGATTGGAGTGATAGTGGACTCGGTAACTAATGCTATTGATGAAACTATGGCGCCTAACCCGCCAACATTTTTATACATTGAAAAATGTAGACGGAGACTCGCCAACTCTTCAATGGCCCCCCGTGAAAGGTCGCTTGTTCGTTGCAACTAAGGGGCAACATTTGCTGAGCTTCTAAAGGGGATGTGCACCCAGTTTTCTACCCGATCAGTGGTCCCTTCCCAGGGGAACCTCACGTGCCAGTTATCCACTTACGTGACACATTTGCCCTTAGAATCCATATTGTAATTATTATTATTATTCATGGGAATAGAAGGAATTGGCAGACAATACAATAAGGTTAGTCTATTTGTAAGTTAAAACTATTATTATTAACTCATTCTTTCGTTTTCCTAAACCAAAATTGATATGAATCAGAAAATGTTGTCCTCTATGAGTTTTTTAGATTGTGCTGAAACTTTTATAATATTTTCAATATACTGTTTCTATGTTACTAAATCTTATGTACAGGCTTCTTGTAAGGCACAGATCACTTATGTAGTTGTGATCTGTCAATAAAGAAAAAACCTATCAACAGTCAATTCTGACAAGATTTTACAGAAAAAAAAAATCTTATGAAAATGAAAGGGATGGGTTGATATTTTAAAAAGACCGAAGACTAGCAACGTCAAAAATGTTTAAATGTTCAAAGTCTGGAATTTGCCACAAATAAGGGTATGAACTATACTCTTTTCAGTTTTTTAGCAGCAAAGAGATTAAAGTGAAAATGGAAAAGATGGTATTGCGTGTCGTGGAAATATCAAATCCTTGTTAGCCAGTGACCATTTTTCATTTCGATTCTGAACCCCAAACTCCTAGTATATTATTATCTAAGTTATATCAATCGAGTTCCCTACCAAGAGCTGCAGCTTCATAAATCAGTGTCTGTACGTTGTAACCAAATTGTTATTTATGGCGTCATGGCAACGCCTTGTCACCAACAGTAACGCTCCATGATAGATCTAGCACATAGACATCATGTTCTCACTAACAATGACATGTATTGTGTTGTATGGTACGAGTATATCAAGAATTAATATTTCATTTTAAACTGTCTTCAGAAAGGAGAATTTTCGTATTTAGATATATTTTTTACGTATTTAATGAAACCTCAATCAAGTTTCAACTCCAGTACATTTTTTTTAAACAATACGATGTTACTCTTAATCTATTAGTCTGTTATTATTATAAACCAGCAGCAGCTTCATCTAATATTTTAATTATTTTACACCTTTCTCTTCAGAATCTTCTCAAAAACATTTTCTACGTCAAATTTTTGTCATTTACACTGGAAACGTTCTGTTGCAAAGGAAAAGCGCCCGCAGTCATTTGTACTTGGCTAATCAGATAAGAAGTAATGTTGCCACTAGAGAAAATATTATATTTTCGCGGGTGGCACACCACAGAGTCATGATACGTATGTTACTCGTATATATCGTGGTATAGTTGAGGTAGGATAATAATAGAGGCCGTGTCGGGCTATAGTTCGGGTTGGATAATAATAAAGAAGACTTGATGTCACTTCCGTCGCGTCATTTTAATATTCAACGATTTACGAGTGATCTATTATCGATTAATCGGATTATCGATTAATCGGAACGCCAGCGCCATATTTCCGATTTTACTTCTCCCAACTAGTGGAGGGGTATTGCTCCCATTGTCTAGACCCTATATGTTCCCCGACTGACGCAGTACACTTTACTCTCTCGACAAGTCTCTTTGAGTGAACTTCACCTGGAGTGCTGCTGGAGGAAGTGTGACAATAGTATGTCTCTATATTCTGGATATTGGACCTCTCCAACTAAGGATCATGCGAGTTCTTACGTCTTATTTATTGTGAGTCCCTACATTGTATTTAGATGTGTTAACATATCTTTAGGTTAGGTTAGCTTTCGGTTAGGTTTATGTTAACCTAACCTTATAATTTATCAGTAATACCGGGCAGTGGAGGCGAGTGTCGTAATAACATAAAGGAGCTCCTTAAACCTACACCTTGGGCACAAGTCCAAGGCACTGCCTGGGTTCCTGTTCAAATCGTAAGATTCGATTACTTAGTTCATTCAAATCGGCTCTCTCTTCTGACATATATAATATTCAATAAATATTTTAACTGAAATATTAACTCATTAGCGCCCCGTCCCGGCTTCGCACGGGTGGATAATTTTTTTTTAACATTTTGGCTCCTGCATTCTGTCGCTCCCTCTATCGCCGCGTTACTCGCTGCGCTGCGAGGCACACCACACCGCGCCGGCGGCCCGTCTGGGATTATTTTTTATTTATCTTGATATTTTTATTTCGTAATATCTTTTGACTGGAATGTCCGATTTCAATAATTAAAAAAGTAATTAACAGGTATTGAAACAGTCTTCATTACGAAATAATTTATTTGGATGAGAATTAATACAAAGTTATGGAAAACATGGTCTGATTTTGATAGGCATTTTTATCAACTTTTAAAATGTAAAAAAGTAGTTATAGTGACTTAACTACAATAGTTGGACATATGGTCTCGCGAAATTTTTTGTAGATATTGATACGTTCTATGATATTGTAAAACATTTTTTTGTTCTATCATCAATACTTTTCGCAGCGCATGCGATGAAAGATATTTTATGGCTAATTTTTTTGCACCTTGTGTTGGTTTTCGTGAGAATTTCTGAGGATCTCTAATTTTTTCTTGTAATAAATATAACCTCTGTTACTCAGGGATAATGTAGCTTTCTAATGGTGAAAGAATTTTTGAAATCGGTCCAGTAGTTTTTATGTTTATTCGTTACATACAAAAATACAAAAATCCAAAAATACAAATCTTTCCTCTTTATAATATTAGTATAGATATAGATAAATAAAAGGAGTTTAGATGTATAAAACAGCGCAGCTTGTCTACACATTACTAATAGGGCAATAAAAGAAAGTAACAAATAAAATAGGTATTTTAAGCTATAATACCTTTTGTTAAAGATCGTTTTAGTAACGATAAGTTTCTAGAGTAACATAAAGACACATTAAAGTTTCTTAAAACACATCAGTGTCGTATAATATATTGAAAATGACTTTTGTAAACATCGTTTCTTATTCTTAATACCTTAATATAAAATATCTAGAATTAATAAATAATTCCAGTTAGGTATTACTAATTTTGAATTTTTGATTTTCTTACGTAATTTAAGAAAGCTTGTTACAAAATTATTTAAATCTTATCAAGTAATTTGCACGTTTATTAATGAAACGTCAACTTTATGATTGATCACACTTGACGTGTATTTAGTATATGTTATGCTTATGCGACTACGCTTACGAGAAACAAAGTTAATGAGTATTTAAGCTTCAGAATTGGATATAAAAACTATTAATACTAAAAACTACAGTTTTGTCACTACAATAGTTAGTTCATTCACTACCATAATTCAACATTTCACCAACACTCTGTAGGTCTTAATGGTTTAAAAATCCCCGTTCAACCGAAGTGGTTAACCATCAACAACTATTTAGGACGTCTGAAAGTATTACCACTCGCTAACAACGGATATTATGGCGGGTTATAATGTTGTAAGTAGAATAAAAAAACACAAATACAGAAAAAATCATTAAAAGAAAGTATATCATTGCATAATCATATGTGACTACACTGACGCCATCCAGTTTAGTGAATAAATAATAACATTTAATAGGCGCAGACACCGTAATATAATTGTAACGAATGCTATAAAACTAACAATAAATATGGAAATAATTTTCTTAGAAACATCTAGTATCTGTGTAATAATTATAAAATAGATACTAAAAGCAAAATTGTATTGTAATTGTTAATTTTGTTATTTTAAAACTTATAAATATGTTAATTTAAAACATGATGAAACGAGAGCGGGTCAACTAGTATTACTCAAAGTTTTTACACAAATTTTTAACCTATTTTCATAGTTGAACGGTACTTTTATGCAAAAAAATTGCTGTAAAAGTTTACAACATAACTTTATAGTTGTAAAACAAAAAGTGTTCTAACAAGCTTAATTTGAAAAGTTATGCAAACTTCAGATTCTAGTTCAAATATAATTAGAGAACAAAAATGACCAACTAAATTATAAATATATTTCAGTAACTTTAGACTTTAGATTAACGTTCCGGAGTATTTAAGTATTAAATGTGAATGGAAACCGCAGACATTTCAACAGTATTTAATAATAAATAATATTGGATTATATAAAAATAAGGATAAAATCAAATTAAGTTTAAATAACAAGTTCAGAAGCTACAGCATTTCATCACTTTAGTACCATTAAAGGGCTATCATGAAAGATTTCGATTATGATATAGCTTCGCAGGAAATTTAATCAGTGGCACGACTTCTAAAAGTTGGGATTAATTTCCAAAACGTGTATTGATCACTGTAAAAACGACAAATTTATCTTGTATATAAAATTCTCGTGTCACAATGTTAGTTACCATACTCATCCGAAACGGCTTGACCGATTTTAATGAAATTTTTTACAGTAGGTCTGAGAATCGGTTACTATCTATTTTTCATACCCCTAAGTAATAAGGGTGGCCCACCCCAAGGCCGTTAAATTTATGGCAAAACAACGTTTTTCGGGTCAGCTAGTAGAAATATAAAATTTACTTGATTTTTGACAAATTGTTATACTTTAAGAAAAACATTTTATAAATTAACGCATTATACAATAATAATACAGCTCTAAAAACAGCGAATGCGCTATGCTGTGTTTCTAGTGTTAATTATGATGTTGGCAACACATGTGATTTAATGTTGGTACGACTGATATGAGTAGGATCTTGTTACTTGAATGTTGGCCAACTGATAAACACAAATCAAGGAAGTGGGGATTGCAAAATAAATACGCCGTAACGACAGAATAATTATTGATTGCATCGCGAGTATTCTAGGAGTAACTCTGAAGCTCTGAGTCTAATGTATGACCCCCAGGAGGATAATCTACTCAAGTCGTCATACTGTTAGTCTGTATATAGATTAAAACTTCTTTTTAAGAAAGGAAAAAATCTGGCAATTATATTAGAAAGGGAATACATATTACACAAGCCAATGCCGCTTGATAATCATCCGCTCTCGCTCACTTTTATATACAAAACAATCTACACGCCTCCTTTGACTAAAACAAATATTTTTCTTATAGTTTTTTTTTAAAGAATATTAGCTATAAAGTTACGATACTTACGTATGAAATGAGATTTTTTTGTCCTACCACAATAGTAGTGTTACTCGTGTATAAACACAGGAATGCATTTTATCCAAGTCACTATAAAGAAGACACTGGCTGTTGTGTAATTGATTGAATTAACTGAATTTCTGTTAGCCATTTTAGTGCGCAGGTAACAAATTCAAACTTTTTATAAACACCTTAGTTTTATGTGTGAAATGAAAAAAGAACAAAAAACGAAGACTAATTATTTGGTTTCAAACAATCAATTAGTTTTCAGGAAAGCGTGGATAAGCCACAAACAATCACACAGAGTTAAATCAGTAAAGTTGGAGACAAACTGAGCCATCCACCATTCATTCGAGCGACAACTTTGAATGAAAGCTTTCTAAAACTTGTGCGGGCTGGGTTACAGTTTCTTTACTCAAAGTAAAGATTACAAGCTCAATAAAAATACAGGATTGTAAAATAGCATATTGCGTGTCGAGTATATTCTGATACTTAACCATATATTAAGAAACAGAAAAATCATCATTTTCTTAATGTTTTTCTATCAAATTATTGGCTATTTTATTAGTATAATTTTACATTCACCGGTGCGAGATAATTTTTAAAATAATTTCGAGTATGTAATGAAACTTTTCAAACGACGCTACTACTGCTATCATACTTACTATTTGTATTGCTTTGGCTTATATTAGAATTTAGGTGATCTGATAATTTTAGGTTCGAAATTATTTAAGTTAGTGTAATGAATATATGAGAGTAATGATACCCATTACTGTACAGCAATACATACATATAGACATGCAATTAAGACGAAACCGAGCAGAGCTTAGGGCTTGAGCCCCAGGAGTAGTTTTAAAGAGATCTTTCATAATGTAGTAACTCTCATTTCCACCACTAAAACTAAATTAGATAATTAAGTAAACTTACTAAGACCTCAAGAAGCATGACCTTAACCACAAAACTAAAAACTATAGAGACTCACTCTAATCTATGGCACTAAAGGTCATATATTGTCTACATGTCATACTTGAAATAAAATTTACTAGTTCGTAAGTAAGTAACAGTGTTACAAACATGAATTATTTTATGTTGCTAACATTTTTAGGCAAAATTAAGCTTAATATGTATCATCACAAACTGACAAATGCGAGCGAGATAATTTGGCTTCTTTCACATTAATATTATAAGCTTAAATATTGTATAGTATATCTAAGGTGTGTCATGTAATCTTCTGACATAAATTTAAAATTCATGAAAATCTTATGAGTAAACAGTTTATTTTATTGATTGCTTCAAGCGCATATCTTGGTAAAGTTCTAAGAAACATCGATTGAATTACATCACTTTAGTGAGTATCAAGCTTAATAAAAAACATTCAATCGAGCTACCCCAATATTACACATATTAAGCGGGTGAAAACATTACAATAAAGTTTAAAACATTCGGAAAAAGCCAACAACCCTCAATAAAACTCCACACTCTATTGAACCGACGCACTCAGTCTGACAAATCTCTTTGAATTAGAGGGTAAATTTGTGCGTCAATATTGGCAGATACTGTCCGCGCGATTATGTGAAAAACCTTTATGTAAAACTAGATTAGTATATTTTTAAATATATCAACAATAAACCCTTAAATGAGATTTGTAAATTTACAAAAATTGTTGTTTGTAAATATGATCCGTCAAGAAAAATTTAAGTCTGAATTTTTAATTTGGGCAACATATGTTTTTTTTAATTATAATATGTATTACATTCAGTTGTATGTGTTAAATATATAAAACAATAAAAATATATACATAAAAAAGATATAATAGATAAAAAAAGAATATTTTAAAATAATGCAACATTGAGAGATCAATTATTATCACGAAATGTGAGAAAAAAGTCACTAAAAACCTAACTTGTGACCAAGGTGTAGACTTAAATAATTCCGTTATTCGATCGAGACACTCGCCTCCACTGCTCAGGCTTTCTGCTTAAACCCAAGGTTAAACTCACATAAACCTAACCCAACACAAGACCTGGCACCTAAATTGTAAGGTACTCACGTCACCTTATTCGGATAGCACTCCTAGCAGTAACACTGCACTGCACAACACTAACACTATCCAGAGACTACTTCAGACCGCGCACGACTAAAACTACAGTCAGACTGTCGATGGCATATAAAGAATCGGGACTGCCAAAACGACGGAAGTGACTACTACCCTACTCCAACGCCAAAGATAGCGAAAACGATTCGATTATTCGATAATCTTTTACTATTCTCCGACATATACTAATTTTCAATGTGTTCGTCGATACGATGTTAAAATTCATCGCTTTCGGATAGACAAACATCAATTTTTATAAATATAACAAAATCCGCACAAACCACGTAAAAGATACAAAACCAGCGACATCAAAAAAAAGCTGGAAAAGGCTTTGAAAGTTTCAAGATGTGGAAAACCGGAAAGGACTTAGACATACAAGTTTATCGAAAGCCGTTAAAAGGGCGAGTCTTTACGAAGTCGATCCGATATCACGAGTAAATAAATAACGCCCTTTCGATTAAACGCGAACTACTTCATCTATTTCTTGGGGTCGGCTTATGGCTGTTGGACTTGTAGATCATGATTACTGTTTAGTATTTTATTTAGAAATTGATTAAATTTGTGAAATAGGGTATGCTCTTTCCTTTATATCTGTCAGAAGGGAGAGCCGATTTATATGAATTAATGAACTGAACCTTACGATTCCGTACTTTTTGAACAGGAACCCAGGCAGTGCCTTGGACTTGTGACCAAGGTGTAGGCTTAAGGAGCTCCTTTAAGTGATCACGACACTCGCCTCCACTGCCCGGTCTCACTGCTTCTCTTAGGTTAGGTTAACATAAGGCTAACCTAACCTAAGGTTGTGTTAACACATCTAAATACAATGTAGGGACTCTTAATAACTAAGACGTAAGAACTCACGTGATCCTTAGTCCGAGAGGACCAATATCCGTGATATAGCGACACACTATTTGTTACACTTCAACTCCAGGTGATGTTCACTCAAAGAGACTTGTCGAGAGACTAAAGTGTACTGCGTCAGTCGGGAAATAAAAAGGGACTAGAAAATGGTAGCACTAGTGGGGAGAAGTAAATCAAGAAATAAAAAATATGACGCTGAAGTTCCGATTAATCAATAATCAATTACTCATTTGCCATCAAAAATCGTCGAATAAAGTGCCGTAGAGGTTCGTATTCCGATTATTCGATAACCGTTTACTCGCTATCTAAAATCGTCGAATATTAAAATGACGCGACGGAAATGACAACAAGTCCTCTTTATTATTATTCTACCCTAACTATAGCCCAACACGACCTTCACTATTATCCTACCCCCGACATATCTAGTGTCAGAAATATATAACAGTGACACGTGAAAGAATAATACTGTAGATAATCCATTTGTAGGCAATTTTTCAAGGCAATTTTGCAATGATCATCATACTTAGGCCAAAGTGACTGTCGATTCTCACCACTCACACTTTTCAGTCTGTTTCATCATCTGTCAAGTTTAATTTTGCCTCCAAGTTTAGAGTTCACACCTCTGTGAAATTTTTAGAATCACTATTTTATATGCATGTATTTTTCACAATTATATACCACTTTTGACTTTTTTCAGCCATAGATATTTAATTCACGACGGTCGCGGCTCGCCTACTATTTGACAGTTAGTAGGCTAGCAGGGAGACGTCGTAGGTTTAACAATACCTACATAAAAATTATATCATTAAAACTCTCAAGAAAGAAAAAGCACTTATTTTAAATACGTAGAAGTTTACTCTATTATATAGCTTTCATATCCACAATAAATTAACAGTTCTAAAAATTATCCAGTATTTTAGTCCGCACGACGGTTCGGAAATTATTTTTTTGACCAAAAGGCGTGTAGTCGCCAGTCGACTTTGTATCGCTGTAATGATGTTATTCGTTGAAACCATTGATTTTACTATACAAGTTTTATTATACAAACTGTGGGATATTTTTCTACTTTAATTTACTGCAAAACAGTGACGCGACCGATAGAAAGCGAGAGAGGTGGCTTGGTTGAAATTTGGGCAAAGTGCGTCAAAATGTATTTCTTCCACTACTTTCCAGCTAAACAAATGGCTGGACTTAAGCTTCAATTAGCTAGATTTTAATAAAAAAAGATTGAATACTATAATGTTTTCATTTACATAATCGTGTATTGCCCAAAGTACCCAATGCATGAATAGTTAAAAGGCGAGTCTGTTCGTTGGTTTTAATAATATAGGAGCCATGTAGTGACTCTCGAGGACTTGCTAAAATATTTAAGCTGTTCGTAGCCACGAAATCAGTGCTCCAAAAACTATTAACTTACTTTATTAGATTGCAACCTGGTTTCGATTTAAAATAACGTTTTGGATAATGAAGTACCTATTGGCTAATAATGATTACTGAATATTAATATAACATTTTTAACAAAAAATTGAACCGACTTCAAACTCTAAAAAATGCACTGGCAAGTAAGTAATAATAAGCTTATTTATTAACCTCCCTTTATTAGGACAATAATATACAATAAATGTTATTTTTGAAGTCTAAGACTCTACTGGTAATATCAACATGAAAATTATTTATTTGAATTTTCTCATAGTAATGCTTGCTTAACATTCTTAACCATATTATGGCTATCTGTGGTCTTCCTCCACCAGTTCCACTTCACCCAATGATAAGTTCTGAATGCAAATGCTTGAAACCCTTCTGAAAATATCAAAATCTGTGAATTCCTCAAGTATCCCATCATCAGAACTGGATTTTCGGGGTGTACCAAACAAAGTAACATCGATATAATCCAACGGTTCCAAAACAAAGTTCTTCGGGAAATTGTAAACGCTCCCTGGTACGTAAGAAACGATGATCTACACCGGGACTTTAACATTGACGTCGTGGCAAAAGTAATCAAGAAACACGCTGAAGCACATGAACGAAGGCTTCAGCATCATGTGAACGTCGAGGCCATCCAGCTCCTTGATATAACACAACTAGTGCGAAGACTGCGAAGGACAAAACCTTTCGAATTAGTGTAGTGACTATTAAAAAAAAAACCATTCCTTAGTAGTGAAGTGATAAAAAAAAAGTGCAGAAACATTAAAAATATTAATCACAATAACAGTGTGACTATACCTTTAGAGACATTAAGAAAGAGTTAATTAGTCAAAATAAAATTACCCATTAGTTAGATTGTAATTAGATTATTATAGAGCTTCATATTAATTTGATGCTTTGTATTTGAAAAAAATGGGATCAATCTGTAGTCATACCCTACGAAATGCAAAAAGAAATTTCCAACACGGTTCATAAATCACGGAGTTCTGAGGTAACAAACATAAAAAAAAATTAAAAAAATACAACCGAATTGATAACCTCCTTTTTTTGTCGGTCGGTTGAATATGTGTATTTTTACATTAAGGCAACATTTTGTTATATTGGCGCCATTGTACTGACGTCACAATCCATAATTACAAATAGTATTATTTTGTCTTTTAGAACACAATGGACGAACGAATTGACCGAATGTATACAATTATTGTTTTTGCCTATATATTGTATAAGTACATTATAATGAATACGGTGAAGTCATTCTTAAAAAAATTACCGCAAATTTCCCGCACAATTTCAGAATATTTGTAAAATTATTTCCATAATTTAAATTGAATATGCATGTAATTCAAATATTAAACATTTATTTCAATCATACTTATATTTACTTGAGTCTTTGAAAATTTCTTATACAAACAATAAACGTTACGACTGTTAAATTCTTTTAGATGCTTTCTATTCAAATTAGTACCTAAAGGGGTAAACAACATTACAATGAAAATTGTGCTACCATAACTATAATAGTTTTATTTAATGTTAATATTGATATGTATAGCGTCAGGCTGGCTAATAGAATATTAATTAATTTCAATTGATCACCAGTAGGCCAGTTATATTGGAGTTTGTTATCGTAATTACACGTCACTGCGCCATGTTTAAAGTGACCATTTTGACCATCACTTAAAATGGGACATCGGTTCTTTCAGATGTCCAAAATCGAAAAGACAAATCAAAGTCATCTTAATTATACAGTTTATTGGGAGACTAAAATACAGAATTATGGAGTCCAAAATATAATCGATTTTTTTTAATGAGTATTTAGTAACTTGTTTAGTTTATTAAATTAACCTATAAATCAGTAAAAAATTAATAGAATTGGGCATTTATAACTAGTATAACAGCGCTCCTTGTGCTTTACACTAGAGATGCCACAAATATTAAGCAATTAAATATCACTTGCTTTAACGGAGAAGGAAAACATCGTGAGGAAACCTGCACTCCTGAGAGTTCTCCATGTACTCAAAGGTGTGTGAAGTCTGCCAACCCGCACTGGGCCAGCGTGGTGGACTATGGCCTAACCCTCTCCTCATTCTAGGAGGAGACCCGGCTCAGCAGTGGGCCATTGAAGGGTCGTGATGATGAAGATATTGTTTTGAGTTTGCTGACTATCACTTAAAAGGGTCTGGTGTCCTATCCACAAACAAATCGCCCACGATGCATCGATATTACACGTACTTTAGTAAAACACACGCCAAAGATTCTAAGTGTTGCAGAATATTCGGCGCTTCAGCCCAGAGACTCGCCAAATATTCGTTATTCGACAAATCACTATTCGTGGCATATATACTTTACACCATTATTAATGGATGAATTTTTTCAAATACACTTGTGTTCAATTACACTGCATGAAAGCTTTCCATAATTTTAGTTAGTAAGTAGGAATTTAATTCTAAATTTTTGCACTTTAATTACTTATAAGACCTCAGCGAGCAGTTTCTTAAAATGTAAATCAAACAAAACAGTATTTGTTGCAAGCATCTTCGTGACGTCGAAAAAAAGTCTCATTTATTCATAGCCTTCATCGGTATTTCTTACTTTCATTTCAGTCGGTACTCGTTGTTACTTTAAAAATAACTAAACAATGACAATAACAATTTTGCATCCCTAAGTTATTTCGGGACAAAAGGACAGGCAACCAACGAGCGGGACGGGACGTGTGGTCACATTAGCTATGGTCATTGCTAAATGTTTTGATAATTTGATTTGGACATTTTGAAACATCAGTTGTATAATATCACGAGTGATAATTTTTAAGCGATCATTTAACGGAAATTGCGTAATTAATATTTGTTATGTTACATTTTCCAGTCACGATATAAAATATTATTCAACTAGGCTCGCCCTCGCTTCGTCACTCTTTTAATAGGGTTATACCATAATTAATGATTTAGCACTATTTTAAATACAAAAATGTGTCACGATATTTGTCCGCGATGAACTTCAAAACTACTTAACCGATCTTGATAAAATTATCTATAGTTTTATTTTTCAATATTTAGTCATTTCAATATGTTACTGTTCTTGAATTCTTTTGAAGATTGACTTTACTAACTTTTTAAATTTATATTATAAAATGCAGAATTATTTTTTGTTACCATGAAAAGGTACTTCTTACTTATATGTTATTATTTGTAAAGTAATATAATTTATCAGAATACAAGAAAATCAGGTTATACGATATTGTGTACTAATTCAAAACTTATAATTATTAAATCCTTGAAAGAATAATCCATACAAATACATAAAATTTCGTGTCTGTTGGTAATATTAAAATAACCGCTTTTTACTAAGTGAATATGAATGTATACACGGTACATATACCAGAAGAACATTTTTTTTTACAATTTTTGTCCGTCTGTTTGTTCCGACTAATCTCTGAAATGGCTGGACCGATTTTGAAGGAACTGTCACTGGCAGATAGCTGATGTAACAAGGAGTAACTTAGGCTATTTAACATCTCCCTACGACCCATAGGAGCGGAGAAACATGCGAACGAATTCACGCGGGTCCGCTAGTACTATAATAAATATGTAGATACCTAATTTGCATAGTTACAAATTAAAAAAACATATTACAATGTGTATTCGTAATTTTAACATTAAATATAAATTATATTAAGAGTAATGAGAAATCGTGAAAAGCAGTTTTCCGACCGAGGCCATTAACTGTTATAAGGTTCATGCATCATCACATTGAACGAATATCAGTTATGAAAAAATATATAGGTAGGTATTTTATTTTAGAAATCCCGTTTATAAATTAGTATACGCGGATAGTTCATTTTATCTTATTTCGTGTAGACAATATATAACTTTTCGTTCTGATAATATTAAGCCAGTTTGTCAAGTAATATAATACATAGAATATAAGCTAATGTATACTAACAAATTGAGTCTAAGTTACTTGAATAAAGATAATTTATTATTATTATTATATCGTTCAGTATATATTAAAGTATTGAGATTAATAGTGTAGTGTTGTTTGATGGTTTGGTGCCTCCGTTATTGAGCACGTGAGTAATGTACTTTATTATGTTAATGTTTGAGTGTTACTGCGCAGTATAGCTCCCATATTCTAATTACTTCATATAATTTTATGTGTTTATTTTCAAATTTTATCTGAATTTCATAACTACTAATTTTTTTCCTTTAATCAAAGTAATTTCCTTATATTCTCTAGTTTTAACTGTGTTTGTGAGTTTAATAATCAAAGTATTCCAAATACACAATTTATATCCGAAATGCCTTAAGTTTTTCATTTAATACCTTTAATTGCATTTTAGGAATTATTTTTTATTCATGACTATGTTCTCTAGGGGAAGCCATATTGAATCTAGTATAGAACACGTAGTTTATAGCCAGCGGACAATTTAGATGCTTCTACTGATAGATAGTCTAGTAAATAAGTGGAAAAAACCAGACAAATATGTCGGAGAATAGTAAACGATTATTAAATAATCGAATCGTCATCGCCATCTATGGCGCTGAAGTAGGGTAGTGATCTCTTCCATCATTTTGACAGTCTCGACTAGGTTAGGTTTATGTTAGCCTAACCTTAGGCTTACAGTGATTCCCTTATTTTGCGCCAACAAATATATTATTAAGTCAAGTATTATATACATCATTGCATAATTGCAATTTCCACTAGAATGCTACTCACGATCTAATAACAGTAGGCGACGATATATTATAGGGCTACTTACAAGATTTATTACAACACATTTTGATAATATGTTACAAAGGAATATGAAACGCATTACCTTCAGAAATGTGACAGTTCTGCTACTTTTGAAATTAAAACCGTCGTATTATGGATTTGCCAAATTCTGGTAAAAGCTAATAAGGTGCTCTTGATCCATTACGTTACGAAAGTTAACTATTTTCAAAATGGTTTATCTTTACAAACACAGTTAATAAATTAATTCTGCGCTATTGAATATTTATGTAGATGTATGTACAAGTACCAGCAGTTATAGTTCAAAAATATTCTGGTTTATAAAAATGCAAAACATAACCCTATTATTTAGCATAATAAAAGTAGTAAGCAAATACAAAACGTACTCGTGAACGTGTACGGGCTACGGGTGTACAAAACGAAGAATGGTCAGTAGCGTTTTATTACCAAGCTTGTAGACACAGGTATTTTTATTAGAAGACGTTTTGTTTTGCCTGAACGAGGGTTAATTAAAATGAAAATGTAGTGTAGAAAAAAATTACTTTCAGCAATTCTAAGCAACCTAATGAAAAAATCATGAAATAATACTTCTGGAACGTTTGATAAATTAACCCGTAAATCACTTTGTCTCGTCCTATATTTTATCCTACAATTAATTCAAGTCCATCATTTGAATTAAATTAGGCTACAAAAGCATATTTTAGCAACACCGATTTCAATTTGGTATTCGCGGGTAGTTCATCTTATCCTATTTCGATTAGACAATAATATATAACCTTCGTTTCGATCGCAGTACTTATTAAAGTTCCAATAGTGTAGTGTTGTTTGGTGGCGTGGTGTCATGCCTCCGTTATGGAGCAGCACGTGAGTAATGTACTTTATTATCTACTGTAGTTGGTGTGGTCGAGTGAGAGGTGAGAGTTAATATGTTATGAAAGAGTTCTTTATACCTTCCCCTGGGTATCAAGCCCCAAGCTCGGCTCTATCTAAATTGCATGTTATTATCATATCTTGAAGGTTACTGCGCAGTATAGCTTCCATATTCTTAATACATAAAGTTAAAATATATTATTTAAAATTCTCGTGTCACAATGTTAGTTACCATACTCTCCGTAACGGCTCGACCGATTTTTATGAAATTTTATATGCATATTCAGTAGGTCTGAGAATCGACTAGTATCTAATTTTCATCCCCCTAAGGGTGGCCCACCCCAAATTTATAGAGCAAAACAACGTTTGCCGGGTCAGTTAGTTTAATTATAGATTTCTAACTATGCCAACTACGTACTGCGTAGCATAAAAGACTCTGAAACGTGATATATATAATTATGTCGGGAACGATTAAAAAATGAATCGAATAATCGAATCGTCAGCGCCATCAATAGTGCTATTGGAAAATTAATAGTCACTTCCGTCGCGTCATTTAAATATTGTCAAACGAGTAAACAATAATCAAATAATCGGATCGTCATCGGCGTCTATGGTGCTAGAGTAGAATAATAATCACTTCCGTCTGCTCCGCCCGTGGAGGAGAATTCTAGTTAGTCTCATCCCTATATATTCTCGTACTAAGACAGTGGAGCTCTAGTCTTACTTGTGGTCTCAAGAAGTGAATATTATCTAAGTAGTGCTAGTGCTAGTGATAGTGTCAAGTGCAGAGTAGTGCTGGAAGTGCTCTCCGACTAAAGTCACGTAAGTCCTTACAATGTAATTGCCACGTGGCTAAGTAAACACAATGTTAGGTTAGGTTAGCCTTGGGTTAGGTTAGATTTATGTTAGTCTAATCTTAGCCTTAAACAGTGAAACTAAGCAGTGGTGAGTGTCTTGATCGAATGAAGGGATTCCTTAAGCCTACACCTTGGTCACAAGTAAAAGGCACTACTTGGTTTCCTGTCCTACTAGTTCCAGTCAGAATATTAGGAGATCGTAACGTTTAGTTATATACTGACCGTGTTGCGCCCGTAGCTTATATTACAGGCCATCTATTGTGCATATACGATGCTTATAAATGTTTTCCTTTCTTTTTAGTTTCCGACGTATAAAAGATATTTTTTTTCTCTTCTCTCTCTCCTTAAGATTATATTTTCAAATTATGATTAAAGTTTTCACCATCAAACAATAATACTCAAAGCATTCTTTTGTTACTAATGTCGTGTAAAAATATTCTAAACGAAATACGCATATTTGTAATTGATTCTGAAAATGTATTCAAGTTTCTTTACCATTTGTGAGCTAGCTCGACAGGTGTTCCGTTGATACTCGAATGCGAGATAAAAGCAAATAGGAATTTTGTTTCGCTCCTGCTTTACTGCGGCCTCTTTTCATGAAAGTATCATTTTCGTAATTCTTTCTTGGGTCGACTAAATTACTCTTACTGTGCGAGCTGGACTAAGATTTATTTATTTTAGTCAACGTTTTATTTTATACAGTACTTTTTTATGAATTAAACAAATATAACTTAATGAAATTTCATAAATTATCATGTGACATGTCAGAAAAGAGAGACGATTTGAATGAAGGAAGTAACCGAACCGTACGATTCCGTAGTTTTTGGAGAGAAATCCAGGCAGTGCCTTGGACTTATGACCAAGGCTTAAGGAGCTCCTTTAAGTGATCTCGATACTCGCCTCCACTGCCCGGCCTCACTGTTTGTCTTAGGTTAGGTTAACATAAGGCTAACCTAACCTAACATAAACGTAACCTAAGCCTAACCTAACCTAAGGTTGTGTTAACACATCTAAATACAATGTAAGGTCTCACAATAAATAAGACGTAAGAGCTCACATGATCCTTAGTCCGAGAGGTCCAATATCCGTAATATAGCGACACACCATTTACACTTCAAATCCAGGTGCGCTGGCGTTCCGAATAATCGATAATCGATTACTCGTTTGAAACTATAAAAAATCGTTAAATAAATTGCCGTAGATGTCGCTCGTATTCCGATTATTCGATAATCGTTTACTCACTATCTAAAATTATCGAATACCAAAATCACGCGATGGAAGTAACAACAAGTCCTACCTATCATTATCCCACCCCAACTAAGGCCCGACATGACCTCCACAATTATTCTACCCCGACAGACATATTATTGTATTTAAGTAAAAAATAGACTAAAGTAAACACCTATAAAATAAATACTTTAAACTGTAGTAATTTATGCATTTTTCCTGAGGTAGTTTCAAAAAATTCAAAATTCAGTCTTATAGAAAACTAAGAAAGACCAGTGTTAGAATATAGGTATATAGGTTTTTATATATTAATGTAGATGTTTTCCTGGTACCAGTGCGATATGATTCTCCGGTCAGAGCGATGTATTTGCAAGAAATTTCATTTCGCACTTAGATAAGATCTTTGTAAAACTTTTATCATTTGTAGAAATTATAAAAGAACTTATTGATATTTTTTGTAGTGATTATGATGTATTATGAGGCCTTTCATACCACAAAGTAAGCTCTCTAGCATTTTTCCTCTGATAAGAAAAAGAATTACTTTGTATTTGACACGACATGACCTGTTCATAACTCCTGTATTATATTATATACAGTTTGGCTTAATATCCTTTTAAAATTGAGTTATAACTAAACTTAAATTGTGTAGACATTACAGGTAGTACGGGTCTCTTTTGGGTAAATTTAATAGTTATGTTTTGTCATTCCAGTCACTTCGGCATTTCGGGTACGGAATTTTAAACAAGGATATTTCCTTTATTACATTATGTTGATGTTGATACCTTGTTATTACCGCACGATTTTATTTTTTGAAATAAACGTAGAGGAAATATTCTTTATTTATACCATAAAAAAGGGCGGATGAAGTATAGTAAAACGCGCTAGTATTAATAGAGCTCCTTGAACTGAAAAATACAGGATCTTTTTTGATCATCTAAATTGATCTTGAATTTGATTTTGACCGTGAATAACTTTTGACCGATCGGTCGTAAAAAAATGACATCACACTTTATTTTTTTTTTACAGCATTCTATTCTCTACAAAAATACTTTAAGACCTGTACAGGATAACATATTAGATCAATTATAATAATTTAAATGAACGTATACAGACTCCACGATGTTCCACCTAGTTCTGCCTAATTCATCTAGGTAGGAATATGATATACAAGTAAAAACGTCGGTCACCGATACATTCCTTATGTATACAGGGGAAGCGTATCATTAATATTGTTTTTGTTCGAGCTTACAAGAATTGTTATCATAAATAGGTTTCATTTTTCTTAGTGGAATATTATTACGCTTAACAAATCGCATATCATCTGTTTCTGAGCCAACGATATATTAATAACTAGCATTTGCTCGCGACGTCGTTTGAGGAAACATAGGCTCAGAGTGACTCACTCACTAAAGTACTCAGACCTCCTCACAGTCCTCAGGGACTAATTAAATATTCAGGATAAAAAAATTATGATTATGCAACATTTTATTGAATTCCGGGGAGCTATTTTTGAGTGAATAATTTCATTCTATCCCATAGGATTTTTACTTTGTTTTCGGGACAAATATTAGCTTAGGTATATGTTCAAGTTTTAAAGTATTTGTAAGCTAAACTTTAAGTTATTTTTATGTTACTGAATGAAATACTGACATTCATATTATAAGTGGGATTTGGTGATGTAGTATAGCGAGATGCATTATAGAAAGCATGTTGACATTTCGTGTTTTGGATGGCTTCAATTTGTTCTGAGTACTTAGAGTTAAACTCCAAGCAAGTGTATCGTTCAACTTTAATGTATCTTGAAATGTCATCCGTCGCCACAACACTACAATGTTTCCGCACGACTATTCCATGACAGTTAAAGTTGTAGCTATAAAGCATACAGTACTTGATAAATAGCAATTCTGTTTAAAGACACTGTCTGCACGGTTGCTCCCTAAATTTAAGTGGAATGTTGAAGTCTATGCAGATGATTTTTAGGGGGATTTTTTAGAGATAAAATTTCAGGCAGTTTTTCTAATCTTTCTACGTTTGAAACGAAAGCATTTTAGGAAGACGAAATAACATTTATTTGCTGATAATATTCGCCTTTTTATTTCGACAGATATTCGTTCTCTCTCGTTACCATTGAACTTAGGTACACAAAGTCGTTCACCAATGTAAAGGTGTTTTTACTTACGGTTACGGTTCTCTCAATAGGCTTCAGTCTACTCTTTGAAGAATTCATATATTTTATTTTCTCAACATTTACTGAGAAACCGACCGCGTTTGTTTTTTTGATAAAGCATTCTCCAATCCATGAAACGTTCTTACCATTTCAGACCATGATCTAGCTACAATGTCTATATCATCAGCATATCCCAGCACTTGTATGGACTGTTCCCATGGCTTAGATCTTTGAATAACGTATAGACTTATCAAGCACAAGATTGAATAGAAGATATGAAAGTGCCTCTCCCTGGTGCAGTCCGTCAAAAGTACTGAATGGTTCTGATAAGTCTGATTGCATTTTCACCGTGCATCTAGTGCTTCTTAAAGTCAGGTTGGTAAGTCTGATTAGGTTTTCTCGAATGCCGATTTCCCCCATAGCTTCAAACAGGTTGTACACTGTCGTAGGCAGCTTTAAAGTCTACAGATGATGGGTATCCTAGACATTGTACTCTAGGGTCTACTCGAGTGTCTATCGGAGGTTAAATACTTGGTTAGTTGTAGAGCGATTTGGGCCGAATCTACACTGATATTTCCCAAGTTGTCGTTCAACAAAAGGCACTAGATTATTAAATAAAATCCGTGCAAAGACTTTATACGCTGTATGTTATATATATTATATATCGATATTCCTCTGTAGTTTTTACACTCCAACATACCTCCTTTCTTGTGTAGTGAACATTCCGACATTCCATTTATCAGGCATATTTTCCATCTCCCAGACATATGTGACTACGTTATGGACCCTACGTATCATGTATTGGCCACCAATTCGGTTAGTATCGTCGGGTCGATGGCTGTGCACGGTGAGCACTCTGATGATACTTATACACTTTGCGCATCTGTGCTTTAGTTTGTTAGGAGTTCGCAAAAATGCTGCACCCCTCTTTGTAGAACTCTATCTTTTTCGTTTGTATTTCACCGTTATTATCTCTATAAATTGTAGTTTTAGGTATAAACTCGCCTCGTCCTTTCTTGATCTTTTTATAGAACCACCGACTATCATTTTTAGCGTAATAGACTAGAAACTTAATCGCGTTTAATCTTTTTAAAGATAGATTGATTTAATTTAGGGTAATTTTGCCTTACTTTTATATACATAATAATAATAATGAAATTGATATTTTAAGGACAATAAATGAAAATTTGAGGAAAACCCTCACTGTCGGCGACAGTCAGCTATATGCATAAATAAATGTCTAATTATAATAATGTATGTAAGTCTTTGATAAATTATTAACATAATTCAAACAGATTTAGTTATGAACACTAGATGGCATTAATTATCTATAATTATACAAATAATCCTACTTCCTAAATCATGATTGTCAATGTTTGTATATTAAGATGTTTGGACAAAGAGGGTTGAACTGATTAAAATGAGATTTGCCATATAAAATATAATTTTTTATCCCATAAAGAAATAATAGTCTTTGTTGTATAAAAGGGTAGGTTTATTGAACCTAAATGTGAAAAAAGGGAGTGACTTAATGTGTTAGTGGGAGAGTGATCAAAACAAACTTTTCAATTCGTAGTTCACTAAAGTTCTTGCAAACGAAGTCGCAAACAGATACAAGTATTAATCATAATATTTCAAAGGAGTTTATTTGTTTATCGCTCATTTGAACATATCTGACACAGGAACAGTTTGTGAGTGACACGGACATGGACATTAATTATTCTGTGGATGGTTTTAATCCCTATTGAATACGGACCTCTAGTGGGAAATCTTTGGTCCTTTACTTATGAATATAATTATTTTAATATAGTAAAACTAATTATTTCAACGATATAGTTTATAGGTATTTCAGCATTCGCCAAATTTACATCTCCAATCTCCAAGTGTTATGAAATAAAATAATTGAAAATTGTCTCAATTTTTATTCACAAGCATTCTAATCCAATAGAATCGTGTAAACTTATAAATCATTTATTATACAAACATGTTGTTAGACTCTCACAGCATCAATCATGGAAGATTTTTCTAGGATGACAATGTTTTCAGATTCTTACTAAACTTTTGACCTTATTTTCTATCCAACCTAAAATTATTTTTAAGATATTTTGATTCATAATAGGTTGCGGAAAAAATCTTTTCGCATTGCTGTATGTATGAACTTGTAATAAAATCTCTTTGGCTATACTATTTGTATCTGGCTGGTTTTGGTATCATTAAAAGTTTACATTTTAAAGAAGATAATTCCAAATTCAAATTAGGAAAATGTGTGATTTTTATTTGTTTTTCGTACTGTGAAGATGAGTGAATCTAATGAAGAAATTCGATACATTTTAAAATTTTACTACTAAAATGGTAAAAATGCAACGCAAGCCGCGAAAAATTTGCGATGTTTATGGACCTGCAGTGTCTGTGAGAGTAGCACAAATTTAGTTTAAGCGTTTTCAATCCGGAAATTTTGATTTCAACGATGCACCTCGCTCTGGTCGCCCTATTACGGATAAAATTAATGCCATTTTTTGAAAAAGTGGAGCAAGATCAGCATATCAGTATGTTGGAGAATAGTAAAAGGTTATTGATTAAATCGAATCATCATCGCTGTCTATGGCGTTGGAGTACGGTAGTAGCCACTTCCGTTGTGACCCTTTATATGCCATCGACAGTCTGACTGAAGTCTTAGTCGTGCGCGGTCTGTCAAGAAGTGAAGTAGTGTCTGAATAGTGATAGTGTTGTGCAGTGTTGTTAGTGCTAGGAGTGCTGTCCGATCAAGGTCACGTGAGTACCTTACAATGTAATTACCTCGTCTTGTGTTAGGTTAGGTTTATGTGCGTTTAACCTTGGGTTTAAATAGAGAGCCTAGCAGTGGAGGCGAGTGTTGTAATTACTTAAAGGAGCTCCTTAAGCCTACACCTTTGTCACAAGTCCAAGGCACTGCTTAGGTTTCTCTCGTAATTGTTAGAGATCATATTTGATCATTTATCGGTTCAGTAGAAGTATCTGCGTTGCGTTTACCCAATATTCCATTCGATACCATCCACCCTGTTAGAGTTCCCCAATATTCCCCACCTTCCTCCTTCCATTTCCTTTCACATCATTTAAAATCCCCGACAAGTAGTTACGACGTAGCTGAAGAACTGAGAATTGACCACAAAACAGTTTATTAAAAATTAGAGATTTATTAAAAATATTTAATTACTCGTCGATAAGTTTGCAGTAGTTTATTTACTGGGATAAATGTAAATTAGGATTGTTTAAAGAATGAGAAGATAAAACCATGATTTATTTTTCATTCTCTAAGAAAATTTCAAGAATGAATGATTTATAGGGTAACTAGAAAGACAGTTAATGTACTAGAACTTCAAAGCGACGCTTGATATATTTATAATGTAATTTTCATTAAACGCCTATAAACTTCACATCGCTTAGAATATATATCGTATATATCGGGTGCGAGTAGGGTTGCCATCCGTCCGAATGCATTGTATTTTAATTTAAAAATAAATTACTGCTAGTAAACGCCGAATACATTAATTATTAATTTTTAAATGTATGTGTTTGTTGAATATAAGGTATTTTTTGTTTTAATTATAGAAATTTGGGATCTTCGAGTCTATCTCGATTCGAGGTACAAATCGTATGTTTACAAAATTTCATTCGTATTATACAAGACACAACCCATTAGGTATATTGCACAAAATGTAACCATTTACCCCACAGGAACTCTGGTATGTTCCGGTATAAAGTATATGTTTAATTAAGATGTTATACTATTTGTATAGAATTTTTTACGAAACTGATTTGTATGAACAATACCTTTCAATCACTAAACTGTGCTTTTTTTCCGGAATAAGGAAGTACCCTATTTGGTAATGCTGGTTATAAAGTCCATGTACGAAATTTCATTCTACTCGGTCCAGTCGTTTTAACGTGAGCCATGCACAAACAAAAAAAAACGACAAAAAGATAAAAATTATAAAAACTGTTTTTATATGTTCTAATACTTATATCACGGGATTTTCATTACTTTTTTTGTCAAAATCTCTGAGTTTGTTATAAAATAATAACATTATTAGGGTAAATAATTAAATGTGTATGGTAAATAGTTTTAGAAGACTGGCAACATTTTAATTGTTTGATCTTCAATTAAAGTTAACCATTAGTTTCTTATTTATAAATTTTTAATTTCCAATATTTAAAATAATAATATATTACTCTAAGATTATAATTAATAAATTAAATAAATAATTAAGACGAATACTAAGCCGGTCAAATAATTTTAATATTATCTAATATTATAAATAATGTAATTTAGTATTTAAGTTAGTATTAATAGCTCCACCACTTGCCTAGCTTAGTTTGTGACAGTATTTATATAAAAGGGCAGATACGGGTTGGATCTGGATACTCTAGTTTCTACTCTGTATAGTCGTTACGCTGTTGCTCTATAACAAGGTGCTAGTGGTGATGCTGTTGGATAATCTTGGTTACTGTACAACCATATAAAGATAAGTTACTAATATCTTGTATAAATAGTGATACTTTGCTAAATAGTATTGATGTTATATAATGTTGGTAAATCTGTATTTTGAAAGTAACATAAGGGGAGTTTCTTGCCAGTTCTTCTAAAATTAATATTATTCCGAACTGGTGGTAGATTAATAAAATGATTTGAAGTTGATTTATTTGTCTTTATTTACATTGTTTTTATAATTTAATATTTCAGAGTAGGTATAACCACATATTAGTATATTTTGCTATAAATTAATAATTTTCCTAATTATTTGATGTTTTAAAGTAAATAATATTTTAAAATTATCATCATTTTACTCTACATCTAAATACCAATCTATCACAACACGGCATGTCTACAATTTTATTATATGTACCTACAGAAATTAAGAACATATTATATGAAGCTTTATTATGTCATAAAAATAAACTACACGTTCCTCCCTTTAAAACTATGAAATTGAGTAACAGTATAATTATTATGATGCCTAAACTGTACAATGCATTGCCAAAACGAGATTATTAGAATAAATGATTTTAATACTGTTTAAAAGCAAGCTAAAGGAACATCCTTTATCTAAATGTTTCTACACTATTAACGAGTTTTTAGACAGTGAATAATAATGTTTCAATTATTTATATTATTTTTGGTAAATTTATATTGTTTGTAATTATATTAAATTTAATACTGTAATTTTTAAATAATAATATTGCACGCCTGATATGGCAAACTGTTAAAAACTAACAATTATTTATACGATCTGAAAATGTACTTACAGTTATGCAATAAATTATATTCTGATTCTGAAGAAAACTGGTTTACATATTGTATGTTTATGTTACGTTTTTCTTTAGTTTACATAGTAAATGTCGAATTTTTCTAAAATAACCTATAAACTAGGCTACAAGTTCATTTGATATTCCTTACTATGATTTGTAATGCAAATTCCTTTCAGCTGTTACCATATTGTTTGAAGAACTATACTTAAAAATTTTAATCTATGAAGATGTTAAACTAGGCCACACTTTGTCATAATGTATTTAAAAATTAAAATAAAATAATGTAAAGTAGAGTAAAGTAGGTATTTTATTTATACCTATAACATTTAAACCCTACTAACATCCTACTACCGTTTAATTCCTCGGGAACTTCTTAACAAACTTAAGATAATATTTTGTTACAAGATATTGGTAGGATAAAATGTATCCCACGAGTAAAATAAATGTAATTTGATACTATCTAACACAAACTGGTCCTTATTTAGTGCAGGTCAAATCCTTTCAGCTGATTGTGTTCTTAATAATTTCCTACCGTCCTACTGGCAGAAAATGTCCTCAATTTGAAAAGTATTTCAAGATGACAAGTAAGTATAAACGAGAAACACTTAAATGCATGACATATAAAATCTATATAATATAGTAAATTAAATAATCCTAAATAATAATTCACTAATAATCAAAATGACTACTGACCTACATCCAACTTTTGTCTAAGTCTGTCAAGTTTTATATTTTGTCAAATATTTCTATCGAGTTTTCTCTTCGAACCAAATAGCCTGTAATAAATAAAATTGAGATCAACAAAAGATTGTTACGTTTTATCCAATGGCAATCGTATCTTGAGACCGCGTGGTAATAGACTTCGGAAACTTGAGACCATAAATTGCACTCTTGGGACTACGAAATTTCGTCAAATTCTCCACTTTCGGAATAGAAGTAGATAGTCATTATTTTGAATGTTTACACAGACAATGCTAGTAACTCTGTAGACAAGTCCCATGTTCTTCCTGACTAATATGTATTGCAGAGTAATGGATTCTATGTATTATTATATAACAAGTGATTAATACTGACTATCAACACACAACCCAAACTCTCAACCCACTTAAAAGGCACAAAGGTCTTTATAAGTAATGTAGGCTCCATTATTTTACTAGAAAGGGTTTGGTGGAAATTTATCTTATATTATAGGGATAAATAATGATGATAGACTTTCTCCGTCAATTGGGACTGAAAGTTTAATAAACTAAATAACTAACGTAATCAATAGATTTTTTAATAGTCGAAATTGACATAATATTATGTTTCTTGTTAACCTTACCCGTGATTTTAAACCCACGACGCTATATCGATGAAGTGTTATAACTTTAACGTATGTACCTATCATGTCATGTCTGTCTGTGGCATTGTAGCGCCCAAGATAATGAACAGATTGTAATGATGTTATATTTTTTTTAAAGGTAATTTAATTAAGATGTTTCTTAGTTATAATTTGTTAAGATCTGGTCAGCCGTTTGAAAATTCTAAAAACCGAGTCAGGGGGATGTAAGAAGTGTATAGTATAGTATATATGAATGGAACTAATTTAGATTTTTTTTTTATTTTTTGTTTCTCTGTCTGGCTGTTTGTACAGTCTTATTTGTAGTTGATTTAAATGAAATTTTGTATGGTGGTAGCTTATAACCCCGGTCAACATATACTTACAACAGATACTTTTGATCCCAGTAAATTAAAGAGTTCCCGTGGGATAGTTGAAAACTGTAATTACTTAAAAAGCTTTGTGTACAACAACTTATGAACTTAATTTAGTAAAATTTATGTTGCCGGTTAAATAATGTATATTACAATAAAAAATTTAATCCCATAAAAGTGACGAGTTCCCGCGAGAAAGTAAACCATTACAAAAACAGTGCCTATCAGGCGTCTTTTAAAGGATTTAAATGAAATTGTATATGCCCAGCCAAGATACTATTCATCCCGAAAAAATAAAGAGTTCACGCGGGATAGTTAAAAAACTTTAATTACTTAAACTGCTTATTAAACAACGTATGCCCCTAATTAAATATTGATATTGCCGGTATCATCATACAATAAAACAATATAATATTAATATAATTATTGACAATTATAACAACTGATTTTATAAACATGGTAACACACTGACATTGCTTATACTGAGTAGAGATAAAACGGTATTTTCGATATCTTTCTTCCGATATCAAGTATCGAATAGAATCGAGTATCACGCTTTTTTATAGTGCGTAGCAGTAAGTATATGTTTTATCTATCATTTTATTTAATATTTTTAAAGTCTGTATTGACTACAGGTTTTATATTTTGTTTTCAGCAATACAGAAAATCGACCTATACATGTTAATACTGATTCTTCTAACTCATGTCGTGTGGGTGACTGTATTAAATTAGATTTTCAGTCGGGCGTAATTTAAATTTTTTATTTAATAGTTGTATAAGCGTAATTATTTATTTCTTTGAAAATGCGAAATTAATAGACTTCGGTTTCATTTTGAATGAACGTCATAGAAGTTGATAATTATATTATGTGTGCACCTTTGTTTAATTCACATCTAGATTTCACTGCACTAGAATTCCCTTAATTAAGTTTGTTGATAGAAATCGCCTTTAAATTAATATAAGTGCCATTGCGATGTATTTAATACTCTGTTTGAATTTTGCACTTTACAAATATATTATCTTTACTTAACTTCCGAAAGTATTTTTTTTTCGCTATAGAACGTGTTAATTAAAACAGTCAAGAATTATTTATTTAATAGGACAAAAAAAAATTTAATAACTTATTTTAAGAGTGTGAAATTTGGGAAATTCTGAAAAGGAGTTTATTTATTTTCAGCAGAATTTTTATGTTAAATTTCTAATCACAATTTACGGCTAAATTTTCTCTCAAAAAATTTATATAGAAGTCCTATTTCGAAAAATATTTTCTTGTATTTAGTATGTCACAAAATGACTCTACTAAACAAATTTCATGTCCTTATTTTCAGTAGTTTCGGCTGTATGTTCATACTTCTGCTTTTACGTTGTGTCTATCTAGAAAATAGCTTTTTTTCTTACACAGGTATATTATCAGTAAACTGAAAAATATTTTACCTTAGCTGGATCCTGTTGGTTGCTCGTAACATAAACTGATGCTCGACGTCCCAGTAGTGTTCTACTGACTATGGAACTGCTCCGACGACCTGACAGCCGGTCCTGAGGTACTGGCAACATGCTGCTGCCTCACTCTCACTAAGAAAATACTCTTATATCACTTTTTTCCACAATTTACACAAATATTTCGTCTATGTACGCCTAAATTTTATTTTTATAGTATTAAAATATCACTTATTTATCTTATTTCTACAGGCACTATTTAGATTGGTGTTATCTGTCACTACTTATATTAAAACTTCTATTATCTTGAGGTTATTGTGATTCAATCTGTAACAAAAATAATATTTTTTGTAATGTTTGTAATAAAAACATATAATTGTTATATAAATGTAACTTATAAAATTTCTTTACATATAAGACTATTTGTCTTTGTATAACAGCAATAATAATCAAAACAGTTTTACAATAATTGTTGGCTGTCTATACGTATGTTTGTACGCTTATCAGACAAGAACTACTGCTACATAATTAACTTAAAAAAATGGGCATTGTTTTATTTAAGTCAGGTATCGTGTAAAAAGTTAGTTTTATTTTAAAAATTTCTAACCCAGAGAAGCTATAACGACTAGTCTACACTATTATACAAAGAGGAAAGATTTGTTTGTTTGTTTGTTTGTTGCGAATAGGCTCTAAAAAATTCTTTCACCGATAGAAAGCTACATCCTTTCCGGGTAACATAGGCTATGTGTTGGTGTCATATTTATTCTAATTAAAAAGATAACCATTTAAGTGACATAACCTGGTCATTTTGTAAATTGAAGGGTTTCTCAGAAACTACTAATCCAATTTTAATTGTTTTTTCGCTGATAGAAAACTAAACTTTTCGTGAGTGACAAAGGTGATTCAGTGTTGCCATATACATTTTTTAATTAAACGAATATGGCCATTTTGTTGTTACTAATCCGATTTTTTAAATTCTTTAGCTGACAGAAAACTATACCTTTCGTGAGTGACAAAGGTGATTTAGTGTTGCCATATACATTTTTAATTAAACGAATATGGCCATTTTGTAGTTACTAATCTGATTTTAAAAATTCTTTCGCTAATAGAAAACTATACCTTTCGTGAGTGACAAAGGTGATTTAGTGTTGCCATATACATTTTTTAATTAAACGAATATTATGGCCATTTTGTCGTAACTAATCCGATTTTAAAAATTCTTTTGCTGATAGAAAACTAAACTTTTTGTGAGTGACAAAGGTGATTTAGTGTTCCCATACACATTTTTTAATTAATAGAACATGGCCGTTTTGTTACTACTGATCCGATTTTTAAAATTATTTCACAGAGGAAGTCTACAGTATTTCTGTCTTTTTTCCTCTTATAAACTATCATTCTCTCTCATCCTGGTTCTTTTTTCTCTTTTTAATATTTATCTTTATCTCTGTTCAGAATGGTCAGTCTCTGTTCCTTTTTTTTTCTTTCGAGAGCCTCTCTCTCTCACTCCTTTATTTTTATTTTTGTACGTATATTCTTAATTTAACATATACTTTAAAGTAGACGAAGTCACGGTAGTCGACTAGTTTTTAATAAAAATATTAAATTTATAAAACAAAATAATGAATTTATTTCAATTACTTTTGTTTTTTGCTATATTTAATAACTGAAAGTATTCTTAGGCGAACATAACATAGGTTTTACAGAGAAAAAATGGCTGGTCATGATGAGGGTCTATCATTTGCGACGCCTTTTTCTCGTCTATGTGGTCCAAACTTCTAAAATTGATGTGGGTCAGATTATGATATTTCCTTTTATTTACAGAAAATATACAAATAATATTTCTTTTTCTTTAATGTTACACTTTCTTAATGAGTTTTACCAGATTGATGATTCTGAAATTCAATTCAAAAATTCCAAATAAATGTTTTAAAAACATGTTCATTTTTTCTTAAGTTTTTTAAATTTATCTCATAGATATCGGCATTTAGTAAGGATAAATAGTGTTTGTTAGTCTTGCATAAACTGTCCCTTCTTTTATGGTATAGCATATTCTTTTGAGTTTATACTGCTAGCAACACTGTTAATTACCTTTGATAGGCTAGTAGTATTTATTGGTTAATTTAAAAAATACCTTCATCTAGGCTATCTAATGATATAAGCTAGGTAGGAATGATATAGGTATGCAATAAGTGTAGTATAGATCATTTTTAAACTGCTCCTAAATCTCGAGCCCCAGGCACCGTTCAGCTTCCTTTTATAATACATCTTGATAAAGAGATACGGTAAACTTCCTTTACACCATAATATCGTGAAATTGAAACAGAGATTTACCAAAATTCTCTTTACCATTATTCGAAGGCTCAAGATAAAATGTTGCGAGCTAAGAATAAAGCCGGCATTAATAATAACATATAAGTCTTACTTTCGTAATACTGTTAAGCCTGGGATATAGCTAAGGGTAATATGATATTTCATAAAATGTGTTCGGAAAGTAAGAAGACCCTAATAACATTTTGGAAAATACCGTTCTGCTACGTCTGTTATTTTATAGTATAACTTGCTAGAACATAATGTTGCTCTGAGGTAGATTAAGGGGTCATAAATCTTTAAACCGAGTAGCTTTTGATCATTATAAATCAAATTTTATCTAGAGGTTTTCTAGTTGTTCTGAATGTAAGCCAAACTTCTTCGTTTCTACAGATTGCCTAAGAATGTATAGCTACATTCATTTAGATTTTGTTAGAGTAATAGCAGTGCTATCTAAAAGAACTCATAGATCATTTATCATTAAGAGGAGGACGATCTTTTAATTCTAATTAACAATTTGTAAGATAATTCTACGATCTTGAAAGGTTTTAAATAAATCGTATACCTAAATAGATAAAAAGAGGCTTAAAGAGGGAAAAATAAAATACTCGTAAAGCTTTTAAATAAAAAGCATTGAAAACCGAAGGAGCGATAGCTTTTACAGTAAACAGAATAAATAGTTTCCCTTAATTTCTTAAATATAATTGGTTACTCAGTATTTAATCACGAACAATGTACATTTTCTAAATAAAATGTATGAGACGTAAGAAAGGAATCTGTTACATATTTAGTTCTATAATAGACGGCATTTACAAAACCTGACCTTTGTTAATTAATTTCTATTTTAGTTCACAAAACATATTTATTACCTACTATTATATAAATCTTTTCTAAAATATTTTTTTTAAATTAAGTAACCTGTTCTTAGAACAAGTTATAATATTGACAAAGCTTTCTATAGTCTAGTATTTATTTCATGAAGATCAAACATTCAGACATCCATTAGAAGCTATTACGGGGATAGATATTAGATACCCCTCTAGATATCCCCTATTAAAATGACGTAGTTAATATGATAGCTAATATTTTTAACACACGCCTCAACTACTGGTACGGGAGCCAGTGACTGATTTTCATGACCAAGTCCCTCCAAAGCGAAAATTCGTGAAATGCATAAGGTTAATATTACGATTACTCGTGACCGTCAGCTGCGATTCCGTAGGTGGGGCGAGCAGTGGGGCAGCCTCCTATGTAGAAATTTTTTTTTCAGTCATTCCTTCCCAATTGAAAATTTGTCGGATTAGAGTTTACCTAGCATATTGAAGGAAAAATAAAGTCAGCTGTCCATAAAGTGGTGGAATATATGTTGAAGCTGGTTGCTTGACCATGTAACATTTTGATTTTTTATAGCAAAATCACAGTTACCATATAAGTAGTTTTTTACAAACAGGAGTTTCGTGAGTGAATGAACGGAATCGGAGTCGAACTAGGTAAACTATAATCTTTTTTTTTCTACATGTTTGGAAGGCTGCCACTGCTCGCCATTCCCACGGATACAGCTGACGGTCACGAGAAATCATAATATATATTCCTTACACAGTATACGAATCATCACTCGAGAAGACATGATTGACCGAAATTGAATGGTGTGTGTAGTGTGCTTATAAACAAGCATGAAAAAAATTTAGAACATGCATTAAATATATTTGATATCTTGATGTTAGAAATCCACTATTGCTAGTATATATAATATATAAACTTTTCAAAACTTTTCCAACAACTTGATCAATCCAAATTTTAAGGTTAAAGCTCCCTAACTTTCTGTTTGTTAAAGGCATGCTGAAGCTTAGTCATAAATTATTAAATATTTTCAGAGGATGTGCTGTTTTAGGCCAAACTATTTGAAAATATTAATTATATTTAAAGTAATAAGCACCTATAAAAACAATCAACATATATATAGGATGTTTGTTTTCACTGTTATATCTACTTCCATTTTTTAATAGTTTTGCCTAAATAATGGAACTCTAATTCAAAAAATAACTATTATTCAAAACGCATATAAAATACATATACAAAATTGGCTTATGGGTGCTCATAAGTTAGCAATCGGCTACAAATAAAGTTTGGAAAATATGCACCAAATATCTAGTGTGTTAAATAAATAATGTTATGGATATTAAATTTCGGATCTGGATACGGATACGGATAAAGGAATAATATTATATCGGTTTCGGATACGGTTAAGGATATGAAATTATTTCGGATTATCCGTTAGTTTCGATTACGGTTATTAGATTTTGAATGTAAAATACAAATAGGCTTGGACTCTTTTCCGTGAATAGTCCTCACTTGACATTTAAAAAAACTTTCTTGATTTAAAAAATCCAAATTACATAAGACTTAATACGCAATTTGCTGAAATATAAACAATTATTAATAATTTCTACAAATTAATACATTTATAATACATTTTCCTCTAAGTGCATACTAGTAAGTTTTGAAATGTAAAAAGTAACTTAATCTCACAATAAGTGACGAGTAATAAAATAGTAAAGTGACGCATGGCTTGTAGGGTATTTGTTGGCTGACTCAAACTCGAAAAAATTTTTAATGCATCATTTAGCTTATTATTACATCGTAGAAATTATTACATCGGTTTCGGTTACGATTACGGATATTTATTTATTTCGGATGTTCGATAGTTTCGGTTACGGTTACGGTTACGGAGCTCCATAACATCCCTGATCCAGTGCTATAAAGTTCAGTGGTAATTAAAAAAACTGGGCACAGGCATTGAATTCATTTACAGAGCGAATTTAATTTTGTGGCGCATATAAACTGTTAAAAACGTTTGTCAATTGAAATGGAATTGAAACAAATTTCGTTCACTCATTATTGAAAGTATTTGTTGATTATTACTATTTTAACTATATTAATTATTGGTAATTACTCGCGTTGTTGTGGTTAAAAACGGTTTTTCTGAAAATAAATATAAATAGATTAAAGCAAGTCAGATTCTAACTAAATAAAAACCGCATTAATTTTTTGTCCCGCATACAATTTTTCATACATACAACCAAATTTCATGTTTGTCTCCTGTAGTTTTGACTAAGGTAATGAGTTAGTTGATCTAGCTTCTTCACATTTATAAAAAAATATATATACTATAGCTTATTTTACATATTATTTTACATAGCGGTGACCCTTTCACTCGGAATATTTCCATATATTCGCTAAAAATTGAATTTAAGATTAGTGCTACTCCATCTTTCACTATTGCGCTTTCTCCATTTCATGATGCATAAAATATAAATCAAATCCGATGTTATTCAATATAAGATGGAAAAATAGTATACTAACTAAAAATTTACCTTTATCTATATCTATACTATTATATAAAGAGGAAAGATTTGATTGTTTGTATGTTTGTTTGTTTGTTGCGAATAGGCTCGAAAAGAACTGAACCGATTTTGAAAATTAAAAACGGGTAACATAGGCTATGTGGTTTGGCCATAAATACTCTAATTAAAAAGATATGGCCATTTAAGTGCCATAAGGTGGTCATTTTGTAAATTGAAGAGTTTCTCAGGAACTACAAATCCGATTTAAAAAAATTCTTTCACTGTTAGAAAACTACACTATTCGTGAGGGACAAAAGTGATTTAGTGTTGCCATATATATTTTTTAATTAATAGAACATGGCCATTTTTTGCTACTGATCTGGTTATAAAAATTCTTTCACTGTTAGAAAACTACACTATTCGTGAGGGACAAAAGTGATTTAGTGTTGCCATATATATTTTTTAATTAATAGAACATGGCCATTTTTTGCTACTGATCTGGTTATAAAAATTCTTTCACTGTTAGGAAACTACACTATTTGTGAGGGACTAAAGTGATTTAGTGTTACCAAATACATTTTTTAAATAATAGTATATGGCTATTTTGTTGCTACTGATCCGATTTTAAAAATTGTTTCACTGTTAGAAAACTACACTATTCGTGAGGGACAAAAGTGATTTAGTGTTGCCATATATATTTTTTAATTAATAGAACATGGCCATTTTTTGCTACTGATCTGGTTATAAAAATTCTTTCACTGTTAGAAAACTGCACTATTCGTGAGGGACTAAAGTGATTTAGTGTTACCAAATACATTTTTTAAATAAAAGTATATGGCTATTTTGTTGCTACTGATCCGATTTTAAAAATTCTTTCACTGTTAGAAAACTACACTATTCGTGAGGGACAAAAGTGATTTAGTGTTGCCATATACTTTTTTAAATAATAGAATATGGCCATTTTGTTGCTACTGATCCGATTTTAAAAATTCTTTCACTAAGAGAAGTCTATAGTATTTCCGTCCCTCTTATAATACTATCATAGTCTCTCATCCTCTCTTCTTTTGCTCTCTTTAATTTTTTTTTATCTATTCAGAATGATTAGCCTCTTTTCACTTTCTTTCTTTCGATTTTCTCTCTTTCTCTGTCTCGTTAACCTATTCAATTTTATTTACGCTTTGTCCTCCCTCTTTATTATCTGTCGCTTTTTCTTTATTTTTGTTTCTATCATTTTTCTTTTTATAACTTTTTCTTACTCCCTCTCTTTTTTCATTTAATGAAAAACTACACAATTACGGAGTGACAATTTAAGGATATCAAGGTTATAGAAAGTGTTGATAATGAAACTTGAATAACTTTAAAATTATAATCTTCTTTTAAGTAAATATTTTACAGTAAAGGCTAGAATTAAACCTGAGATTTACTATTACTAAAATATGAGTAAATGTTAAAAGTCTTGAATGTTCTGTTATCATCATATCATCATAATTACCACAGTTCATTTTAACTAAATACAGTAAATATGGGAACTCTATGTAGTTTTAGAATTATCTTGCAGCAAATAATAATTAAAAATTTAAATATATAATCTCTATCCAGGTATAAAACAGTTCTAACCTTAATATAGATTTATCAGATTTTTTTCGTTCAAAGGGTAAATTAATTAAAATTGAAATATTACTCTCTATTATATAGAAAGTTTGGCTCTCTATTACTCTATGAATAATTAGAGAGTTTGGCTCTATATGTATTCATAGAGTAAGCTCAGAAAACAAACATTTTGTCCAACTTTTGACATGTGTGTATCAATGCAAATCTTGATTACACCATTATATATAAATTGTGATTAATCAAAGCTACAGGAAATCAGTTGTTTGTATTAATATTAATATAAGTAAGAATAGCTCTAGATGGAATTTAATAATTTTTTTATATGCAAAAAAACTTTCAGTACAATTTTTTTTCAGATCTCTGAATAAATGCTTCTACATCAGTTGTTATTTAAAAATTGTAAATGTTCAATAAAAAAAGTTAAACCTATTTTTATCAACAACAGGTATTTTTTAAAACGGTTTTCAAAGTAAAAAATGCTACGCAAGTTCTTACTTAAAAACATGAAAAACATCGTAGATAGTCTTGCGATTTTCGAAAATATTTATCCGAAGAATGTTGCCGTTTAGTTACCTTCCAAGAACAATATATAAAGGCCTCTTACAGCAACTCCCAGCGCCAGCACAGCCCATTAACTTCATAATAGGTTAAATATGCTAAGAAGCGCTCGTTTACAAAATTAATTGTAGTTATAAGGGATCTCTTCACAAATTTGAACCCATCAAGATATTTACACAAGTTTTTGGATTACTGTTTAGGGAAAATACATTCTTGTTACAGTCCTATCAAGTCAATGATTAGTCAATGATTTAAAACTCTAGAATATTTATAAGGTGTAAATGTGTTAACTGTGCATTATAATGCCAGCTATACAGTAGGGTAATTGCCCAACTTTAAATTGGTTATAATCAATTACTCACTGATTTTGACTGTCTCTCTTTCCTTTTCTCATTTACTTTTCTAATATATTTTACATACATATTGTCGTTAATTATGATTACAGATAATAATGCAATCTAAATAAATATTATAAATTTTATGTAGGAACTTACAGAAATCTTATTAAACTAGAATAGTAATACAAGATTTGCCCAAATTCGCTTATTACAAGCGGCATTATCCTAAGCAAAATCCTATACATACTTTTATTCTAATACCAAATAATACGTCTGCTCTGTTTCTTTCTGAATACATAATATTTTTTCTACAGCAAATTATTGGTGGGAATTAAAAAGGTTATTAAATCTATTTTTAAACAATTTATAAGGTAAACGTTAAATGTTAATACATATTATATATTTGAAAGAATAATTCTCTATCATGTCCCTCTGTTTCCCCAATTCCCAAATCAAATAAATAAAAAAATTCTTATTGTTGTAAATAGAATAATTTGTATTTAAAATCTCATTAATCTGTTCAGAAAACTTCAAGTCAAATTAATTGTGCAAAAGCTTTCAAGCCCATTTGCTGAAGCAACCCTTGGCGCAAAAACATTACTCTCGTCACGTCAGAGACGTCACTGTGCACACAAAGTGCGCATTTTATTTTATTTATACCAAGCAGTTACTTTGTTAATTCTTATGATTAATAATACAGAAGTGGTCGTATTGTAACGTACAGATAATTCGTTGGTACGGCGCTAAGATAAAACATTAATTATAGAATTATATACTATCAATGTTTAGAAAAAAATAGAGCGTAATAGGGGCCTATGACTAATAAATATAGTATGATTTTTAATACAAAGATATAATAAAAGTATTAGGTGTTTCTCATCTCTGTCGCGACGCGCCGCATCCTCACTGCACTTCTTCGAGTCGCTCCCTACGCACGCTGTCGGCTATTGACGCTGACATGACGTCACATCAGTATAATAAATATTATTATTAGTACTACCGTTAAATTCAGTTCTATTTTAGAATTACATTATTACACTTAAGTATTTACTTTTAATTTTGTATAAGTTTTCAACCGACTTCAAAAAATGGAGGTTATCAATTCGGTTGTATTTTTTTGTTACCTCAGAACTCCGTCATTTATGAACCGAATTGGAAATTTCTTTTTGTATTCGGTAGGATATGCTTACAGATTGGTCCCAAACATTTGTATTCAGAATTCATCAGAATCAGGAAGACTACAGATAGTCTTAATATGGTTAAGAATGTTAAGCAACTATACTATGAGAAAATTTAAATAAATACTTATCATGTTGATGTTACCAGTAAATTCCTAGACCTTCCGGTTTCATCTACTGTTAGTTGATCATGACGCCGGAAGGTATATACTGGAACATAGCCATGGGACAACGTGAACTTATCGGAATTGGGTTTAATGGAGTTGTCATTTTGGTTGAAAGTAATTTCTTAATAGCAATGTTCGTTTGTCTGTCTATATCGTAGTTCCCGATTAACTTTACCGATTTTGATGCGAATTTTTATGTGTGCAAGCAGATGGAATCAAGATGGAAGAAAAATTTTCAACCGATTTCAAAACTCATAAAAGGAGGTTATCAATTCGTTTGTATTTTTTTTTTATTTCATTGAATATGCTGGCAATAATTTCAAAAATAATTATTGTATATTATTGTCCTAATAAAGGGACATTAATTAATAACGTAATTATTTTATACTTTTTAGTGCATTTCTTAGAGTTTGATGTCGGTTAATATATTTGTTAAAAATGTTTTATTAAATTATCGTTTTTGTGTTTTCACACGTTTAATAATTATATGGATATACATTTAATTATGAAAATGTGATTTAAAATACTACAGGTTTGTACAGATTTTGTTAATTGCATTAATTTCAAAGAGCTTTTTGTATCCAATTTTAAATGGTTATAAAATTTTAAGCTAAAGGAATTTTAGATTGAAGCAATATTTTACGCGGTTACTTATTATTTCAGAAACAGAAATCCTGTAAAATTTATTGTGTGCATCCTTTATTATGGACTTTTGTAACTCAAAGGAATACTTTTGCAAAATTTCCGCTTCATATTAAAGTATACACGAGCGTCCACCGCATATGTGAGACTGCTGAAATGTAAAGAAAATAAAGTGTATTGTTGCAATATGAACCTCGATAGACAAAACATTTCAAAACCAGAATATATCGTATTATTTGCTGTTAAATATTTCGTGAAACTGTAATCGTTGATAGGTAAACTTTCATAGTTCCCCAACTTTCTCGACAACATGTAACCTCTATCCTGACAGATCTGTCAATCCTATTGTGTTCTATTCCTCTATCTCTTGATATCTAGATCAGTCACAGTCACTGATTTAGCTTGTATCATAACTAAAGGATAGTTTTGTAAATCACTGACTTTACGACCATGTCTGTACTCTTCAATATCAGCTATCATTTTTTATATAGATAATTTCTAGTTCTAAATATATAACTGAAATAATAGTTGTTACCACCAACCAAAAAAATCTAAGTAGTATTAAATATTATATTCGCATCCTAAAGTACATGTGATATCATTTTGTTTTATATATCTTGCATCGTAATGTAAGAAATAAAATAATTATGTATATTACATAATTATTTTATTTCTCACTGATTTATGTAAAATGTCAAATGAATTTACATAATGGAAGAACCTGAAATACAGGGAATCCTAGTTAAGGCGTTAGTCTAAACTCTTGTACTGAATGCTATATGCAATGCTATATATTAAGAACTTGCAATTTCTTTAGGAGAAATAAAGATATATTATTATTAAAATACAGACCGCGTCGTGTACTTAAATGATCCTCTTCAATCTCCTTCAGTCTCACTAATCCGATGCGCTTCTACGACGTTGAAGGAGGCCTTAATCAAAACCAAAGTTTGTTAATCTACTAATGTCGGGACAGCAAAGTTATCACAAGTTCTAAGTTCCAGCGCATACCCGTATGTACTACTCAATGTATCAAACACACACCCGTCTGTCTAGTAGATTTATAGTTTACTTGTAACTTAATTAAATACGAGTAACGTCTAAGTGATAGACTAGTTCTGCGGCTAGTATATTTGAAGAACTGAGTAATAGAATAGTATTTCGATTCCATTTCAAAGTAAATATTAGCAAGAGCAGTAGAAATACTACGAATACAGTCTGTATTTCGATCAATATTCGGAAAATCACCACTTAAATAAATTACATGAATAGTACAGATATTCGGTAAGGAAAAAAAATATTTAAAAATTTATCTAGTTAACACATAAACTGTAGGAAATATCTATACTTCAATTTATTATATTTTTATTTTTTTTATTGCACCGCGAGTGCTATTTTTCTAATATGATGACAAAATTGAAATTCGTAAAGAAGACGTAAAAATCTTTAAAATTACATTCCTTAAGATTAAGCGTCTTAAAAATATATTATTTGGGGTTTTTATATATTAATAGAAGGTAACAACACAGCGTACATTCACTGTTATCCCAGTTTTCATGTATCTAAAATGTGTAGCTTTTAATAAGCTCAGTTTATTTATAATAAACGTACTCGTAGTAAACTAAACTGGCATAAATAGGAAATTATGAATGATTCATCTCAACTCATGTTTCTGATGGCTATATTTCGGCTTGACCTAGTTTAGTTTCGGAAAATACAACTAGCTTATTGTTTTACTTTCCATATCTATACTAATAATATAAATGTTAGACTTCTCTTAAATACCAAAATTGAATACAAATGTTTTTTCTTTAAGTAATCGATACTTATATACAAGATGTAAGGTATGTACAGTCTGATCCCAATAGTTATGTATAATAAAAAAATGTATTTGAATTTATTGTGCCCAATTTCCCCAAAATTATACCGACTCTAGTATATCATTGTAATGTTAAGTTTTGATAAATTTTTCACTAACATGTGTTAGCGACACTTTTATTAGTTTTTAATATTATATATTGTAGCTGACCCGGCCAACTTCGTTCCGCCTAAGAGTCGAAGAATGTCGTGTTACAGATTAGCCGAACTTTTGACAAACAATATATACGTCAATCTTTTTTCATTACTTACACTATTCTACATTTTTTAAATCAAAAATACGCCCTGATTCGAATATTGTGGATATAACTTGTCGATTCGAACCTTTTGTTAAACACGTTCTTTAATTTCTGGGGAGATTTTACCGTATCGATGGGATGAACATTAAATGTTGTCAGTTACGAAACCCATCAACATTTCTTTTATGTTTAGGAAAATGTTTTTAATAGTTATTCGGGACAGAGTCAAATACAACAAATCTAAAACCATTAAGATTGGTCAGTACAGTTTTATCTGTAAAAAATATATGAAATAACGCTGTCACGAATTTAATATTGCGAATTTTTGATAAATTTTGATAGAATGTTGTAACTTCGAACTTCTAACTTGTAAATGTCAATATCCGTCTAGAGAAGAACTATAATTTACACCGGTCGCCTCACTTCTTAGGAGTCACCATTGACCTTATGTAGGTATCCATTAATATCATTAACCATCTGGTGAGCAGGACTTTATCTTTCTAAACTAATTTAATAGGAACTATTATTAATCAAATGCAGATGTTGTCTACGACTTTCAATTACTTGGAAAGTCATTTCATTAAATTCTATCTATGTAATATGATACTTTAATATTAACAATTAATTACATAGCAATGCCTATTAATATACATTTTAGATAGGAAGCTGACCAGTACGTAGGGGTTGAGACTTAAACGAGAAATTATAAAGTCGTTCCATGTCATTACTTTTGTCTATAGTGCATGTTATTTATATATTTTCATGTTACTGTGCAGGTTATAACAACTGTCTTTTTGGTCGTGAGTTAACTGTAATTTGGCAGGTTTACGTGAGCAAATAATTTATGATGTAAGGAGTACGATCCATTAAGTAATTGCTCTGGCCGCCGCCGCCTGCAATACTGAAACAATTAACTATAGCTTCATTCAATTAACCCTTTCATCATCATCAAGATTACTTTGTAGGGTTTTTAAGAAAATTATAGCTTGTTACAATTCCAACTAACAATAATATACAGAGGAATAGAAATAAAAGAAACGGATATCGAAATAATCATTGTTATGGATGGCACAATCATCACACATACTTTTGTACATTTACATTTCAAAATGATAGTCAATATCTACTCCATGAAAATAATCGTTAAACTGCTAACTATCTATAATAAATATATATTTTTTTTAAATTGTGTTAGTGAAGTTAGAGTTCAAAAATGTGACGAAATTGTACAATCGCATTATTAATATTTTTAATACGAATGTCTGTAGTTTGTCCTCAAAAAATTTGTAGTTCCGGCGGAATAGTAAAATTTGTATGTGGATAGTGTATACTTTATAATATATTTTTGCATAGCAATATATGAAACATGTTATTTTAAAAAGATATTTTAACCTTTTTTGTTAACCTTTCGTGTGAATTGCGCACGTGCGAAATCGGGATTGATCTCTAATCCTACTAATATTATAAACGCGAAAGTTTGTAAGAGTGTATGGATGTCTGGATATATGGATGTTTGTTACTCTTTCACGCAAAAACTACAGAATGGATTTTGATGAAACTTTACAATAATACAGCTTATACATCAGATTAACACATAAGCTATAATTTATAATGATATAGTCTGAATGAACCAAAATATAGCGGGTGAAACCGCGGGACACAGATAGTGTATTATAAAATAGTGATTGTCTGTCTGTATAGCATTCAACGAGGGTAGCTTTAATGTTCATTCAATAATATACTGATTGTCAAATTACAGTGAAATATTTTACTTAACTCATATACCTATATATTAGAAATAAATTGGTATTTGTACAGAACAAATTGGTTCATTATTGGTTAATGAGGTAGGAAAATATAATCCAATTCATTCCAAATAAAGAACACTGGTTTTAACAATCTTGATTCAGTAATATTGAAAGCAATATCTTCCGACAAAGATACACGTGTTCAGGCTTACAGCTTTTACATACAATTTCTTTTTATAAAGTTGTGTCTTGTGGTTGTGTTGTTTGAATAAACGGCTATTATTGTCGCAAAAATAGAACACCCACATATTAAAGAGCAATATTTACTCTACTTTTTCTCGGTAGTAGAAAGCAATAGTTACATTATAGATCATAGTTTGTAACTAGAATTTATATTGAACTAGTTAACACGAATCTAGAATCTAACATCTTAGTATCGAATTGATATATCTTCTTCACTATTAATATGGAGAAAAATTTTAGATTTCCTTAGTTTGCTTTTTTAAAAAAATTGTTGCCATAAGAAAATCTTAATTTAATCAGCTACGTCATTTTTTGATTCACACTCATTCTGGAGTACAGTACATTAACCATACTTAGTTATCGAGATAAAGAAGTAAAAGCAAACGTTAAAACGTATTATGATATAAACTCTCACCTACACTACCCAACATTTAACAAACCTAACCTAATGTTTAAATAAAATAATAAATATGTTAGCAACACTGTTTATAAAGTAGTAGTATCGGGTATTACTACTACTACAACCCCACTCCAACGCCATAGACAACGATAACGATTCAAATAATTGATAATCTTTTACTATGCTCCGACACATATATATATATATATTGTATATATTTAAACTTAGATTACGAATATTGTAAATAAAACTACTTATATAAAAAGAAAAAAAAATGGCATTGACCACCAAAGGTCAATGGCAAAAGATTTTCTTATAAAAAAAAATAAAAAAAAATAGCTTGATTAGCACAACCTTAGACGATGTTTAATGTGTAAAATCATTCGAAAGTCAAGTCCGAGACAATTATCAGAAGTATTGGCGAAAACAGAATTAAAGAAAGTAAAATAATTTTTTAATTTGCTTAATCAATAGGCATTAAAAAATGCAATATATGTGATATTATTATGTGGCAGATTAGCCTAGTTAGATGTTATTTTCTTTTAAAAACAACATACACGAGCTGCGTGCACGTAATGTGTACTTTACCACAAAACGGAAGCGGAAGCTAGAGCAGATACGCGATTGCGAATCCGTCAGCGTGGGAACAAGTACTGACGTCACAGTTTTATAAAATATTTTCTCAAAGTAAATATTTTTATTTACGACCGATACTTGTTTACGCTAAACTTAGATTGCGTAAAAGTGTAAATACTCGAAGACGTTAAAATTGATTGGTTATTCAATATCTTTCTCAATATAACAGACTAGCTTTTACCCGCAACTTCGTTTTTGACACCCTAAAGGGATGATTTTCTAAAAAATATTTTACACGTGTTTCTGCTTTCAATGAAGAATCTCCAAACTGAATTTCATTTAAATAACTTCAAAAACGGCAAAGTTTCATACAAATTTTGCACCTCTGTTTTACCCCCTTATGGGGTGAATTTTCAAAAATCTTTTCTTAGTACTCCCCTACGTTATAAAAAGAATCCCTGTGCAAAATTTCAAGTTTCTAACACTTATAGTTCAGGCCCTGCGATGATATGCCAGTCATTAAGTCAATGCGAAAGTTTGTAAGAATGTATGGATGTTTGTTACTCTTTCACGCAAAAACTACTAAATGGATTTATGATAAAACTTTACAATAATATAGCTTACACATCAGAATAACACATAGGCTATAATTTATAAAGCATAGGTGAAACCGCGGAACACAGCTAGTATATTACATAGAAGAAAATATTTGTGTTTATTTATTATCTACATGGGAGCTTAGTTAATAATGATATGAACTCTAGACTTAAACCGAGGGAATAAACCAAAATCCTTCACAATGGAGTAATAATGGTGGATGAAATGGAATGGAGTAGTAAAAAACTACTCGCGAATCCAGTTATCGACGGGGTTGCTAACTTAATATATTTTATTATTCGTGATTTACCATTTACGAAATTTAAGAGACAACTGTTTGACTTTCTTCTTGACAAATTATTCTATAATATCAATGACTTTTTTTAATCAAAAATATATTTAAATTGACACAGTATTACTTACAAATTGACATATTTTTTATTATTGAGCAAGTTATTTACTTTTTCTATAACTATTACAAAACATTATTTTAAAGTTCTATTCTCTATATCTAATCTATTGTGTTTATCTAAATATTGTGTTGTAGACTTGCAAGAACTTTTTTTTGTTTCCATTGTATAGTAGATTACGTATATATAATTTAAATTTAATTTAAAATTGTTCTTGACAAATGGAAAATGATTAGCCTTTTTAAAAAACAATGAAAATTAATAGTGTTGCATGTTTTCTTCTTTTTGAAATATAAATATATGAGACAGAATATATGAGACATTGTAATCTATACTATTATTATAAAGAGGAAAGATTTGATTGTTTGTATGTTTGTTTGTTGCGAATAGGCTCGAAAACTACAAAACCGATTTTAAAAAATTCTTTCACTGATAGAAAGCTACATCCTTTCCGGGTAACATAGGCGTTACCATAAATATTCTAATTAAAAAGATATGGCTATTTAAGTGCCATAACCTGGTCATTTTGTAAATTGAAGGGTTTCTCAGGAACTACTGATCATATTTTAAAATTTTTTTCACTGACAGAAAACTACACTATTCGAGAGTAACAAAAGTGTTTTAGTGTTGCCATATACATTTTTTAATTAATAAAATATGGCCATTTTGTTGTTACTAATCCGATTTTAAAAACTCTTTCACTGATAGAAAACTGCACTTTTTGTGAGTGAGAAAAGTGATTTAGTGTTGCCATATACATTTTTTAATTAATAGAATATGGTCATTTTTTGTTACTAATCCAATTTTACAAATTCTTTCACTGTTAGAAAACTACACTATTCGTGAGAAACAGAAGTGATTTAGTATTGCCATATACATTTTTAAATTAATAGAATATGGCCATTTTGTTGTTACTAAGCCGACTTTTAAAATTCTTTCACTGTTAGAAAACTACACTATTCGTGAGAAACAAAAGTGATTTAGTGTTGCCATATACATTTTTTATTTAATAGAATATGGCCATTTTGTTGTTTCTAATCCGACTTTTAAAATTCTTTCACTGTTAGAAAACTACACTATTCGTGAGAAACAAAAGTGATTTAGTGTTGCCATTTACATTTTTTATTTAATAGAATATGGCCATTTTGTTGTTTCTAATCCGATTTTACAAATTCTTTCACTGAGAGAGGTCTATAGTATTTCCGTCTCTCTTCCTCTTATATAGTATCATTCTCTCCTCTATCTTTTTTCTCTCTTTAATTTTTATCTTTATCGAGCTGTTCAGAATGATCAGTCTCTTTTCACTTTCTTTCTTTCGATTATCTCTCTCTTTCTCCTTTATCTACTCAATTTTATTTTTGCTCTGTCCTCCCTCTTATATTATCTTTTCTCTTTTATCACTTTTTTCTTTTTCTTTCTATAAATGATAGCAAAACTGATAATAAAACATGAAAAAAAAAACACAATTACAGAATGACAATTTAAGGAGATCAATTATAATACTGCTTTAAATACCCGGAGCTAAGCGAGGGCAGGCCGCTAGTTAGTAAATATATTCATGCAAATAAAGATTAATTGATTAATGATATATTTTAAACAAATATAAGTAATACAATAGCCATTTTCTATAAGTCTAGTATTGTCGGGTGTCCCCAGAGCAATGAGCCATTCCTCAATATATCTGCGTGTGTTTATTAACTAACATGTACCCAATTTAATTATCATACGTATTGTAACTATATCGAGCTAACTCTATAAAATATATACATAGAATACATAAAAATATAAATAAATAACGCAAGAGGAAGACGGCAAATCAATAACGGCTAATAATGCATTTATAAAATATTTAATTAGGCATGTGATCATCTAGTTAGGACCCTTAATACGTTGTGTAAATAATAACTATCAAAGTTCTTTTAGAGTATCAGAGGCATGAGTTCAATAGGTCATCGAAGAAGATAAATTAAACTAAATAAAGATCGATTTGCATTTTATTAAATTAATGTAATAACGATGCTGTGATGACGCATAGATGTATAATAATTTTATAAATAATGACATCAGAAGGATGTTAGTGATAAAGAAGATAGCTGAAGGAGTCTCACCCTTCCTCTTATAATATTTAAATATAAAAGAGAAAAGGGGTCGGCAGCCCCACACCCGCCACCGACAATGGGTTCCAACCAAATCGTGAACCCTCCAGGATAGAAGGTGGGAGCTATTTATAGTGCGCCTACACTTTTGATGCTACATTAGCAAGGACCGAAGTCCGCGTAATACAGTCAAGACTGCAGTGTTGAAAGCCGAAGCCTTAGTAAATCAGCCGAAGCTGTAATAATAAAAAGGCGTGAGCCTTGTGATGGAAATGAATCCATTAAAACAGCAAAGCTGCAAGGTGTCCGAAGACAAAGGGACAAACCCTGGTTATAAATAAAGTGATAAATAAATCACTGGTTCAAACATCAGTTCGTAAGAACTCACAGCACTTAGGCGGCTGATTGCAAGGAATGCACATATTCATATTCACATAAATGTTTTATCGTTGCCACCGGAGTGGATATCGTTGCAGCCGTAGCTGATAATCGTTGCAGCCGGAGCTGATATAAATATGTGTTATGGTCCACCTTAGTGGAATGTGAAATATGATATATGTACAACTCGCTTACAAAAAGCAACACTCCCATCGAGCATATGAGTCAAACAAAGAGACGTAATACGCCAGATCATTATTTTACGTGGCAAGCCACGGAAGTAAAGAGACAAAGTAGGCCACACTGTCCTATATGCTAGTAAACATCCCATAAGGATAATTCACCAGACGCCCTAGCACTATGACATGCTACAATGTCTATTTAAAAGCACTAAGCTAAGGGGTAGTCCTGACAAGGACTATTGATGCCACTCACAATGTCCATATACAAAGTCCACGGACAATGCTCGTGGTTGTACCCAGCATCGCTAGAACGTACCACTTCGGCTTACAGCCTCCGCACCGCTCAGCAGCTGGATACGATGGTGTGATAGACACAACGATATCAACTGAGACGCCAGGACGTTGAAGTATCAAATCACAGTGAGAGTCACAACAACATCGTCTGAGCCACGAGAGACCTCGGAGTATCAAATCATAGAATGATAGACACAGCGATATCAAACTGGACATCAGGACGTTGAAGTAACAAATCACAGTAATAGACACAAACAACATCGTCTGGGTCATCAGAGACCTCGGAGTATCAAATCACAGAGTGATAGACACAGCGATATCAACTAGGACATCAGGACGTTGAAGTATCAAATCATAGAGTGATAGACACAAACAACATCGTCTGAGTCACCAGAGACCTCGGAGTATCAAATCACAAAATATTCAAGACAACTTGTCATGGGGGTAGTCTGCCAGTAGCTGATGTAGCCACAAAGCCTACAAACCAGTCCACGACGCATCGTCAAGAATAAAGCATATCCGGCACCGTACACAAGAATTCTCAATGTAGAACTTAATCACACTAAGAGGCATCTCGCGTTCGTACCACCAAGATACGCAAGGCTCCAGCAACAGACAGATGGACTTCTCAAAGACAATCAAAATCATCTAAGAGTCACCTTCCGTCCGTATGCAAAAGCTCGTTCGAAATATGGCGGTCCTGCAAGACTACACTCGCAGAACACTTTTGTAAGGAGGCTGATCTAAACACATGCATCACCATAACGTCGTAACTACATAAGATATTATTATTAAAACATATTTATATTCATTATTTAAGAGGTTCATTATTATTACATGCATCGCCCCTATACATGTTTTATATTGTTATAATTCTTTAGATGGTCACCCACAAACCATCTATGATAAATACTTTTTATGACCTCTTATTATATCGGTATCATATGTAGTACATGAATGTGAGATGCTGTGCCGACGATCTCACGCTGCCCCCCTATATATGCTGGGCGATCGGTCTGACTATCGGCAGTTCCATACATTCCGATACTTCCCCATACTAGCTAATACACGAACCGTCTTCATAATACACGAACCGTTTGCATTATTTTTAATATATCTATTATTGAAAATTATGATCAATTATTATTTCTAATGTAATAAATGACGTTTTAAATATAAAATAAATTACTTCTTATGTTTATTTGTACATATTATGTTATAATATTTATTAATTACTATTTTATTACCTCTTTATATTATTTATTATTATTGTTATCTTAAATGTTGAATTTACTTTATGTAAAGTTTATAACCGTCACAGTATGAAGTTATACAAGTTTTTTAAATAATTGTTGGCAACACTCAAAGCGTTTTACGTTTACTGGCCCGTTAGCTTATACTCAGAGATTTTTTTATTTGTCTATCGTAGTGCAAGTCGAGACGCAATAAAACATAGTGCGATATAACCGGCCTATACTTCTATTGACCAGCAATTTATTATTTTTTCTTTTTGACGTATTTAAAGTACTTTTGGTAGAAAAAATCAATTTGTAATGAAATATAGAGTTCATATCACTACATAGTAATGTAATTCGGAGAAAAATAGGAAGAGAAAGGAGAGGGGGTATATTGACTACAAGGGAGGGGGGACGTTGATATTGAATGGACTATTGGTTAGGTTAATCTAACCCAATAATAAATAAGGCAAATTTTATATATATTAATAAATATACCTTACAGAGTTAGCTATCCAATTACTATAATTAGTTTCTGAGAAAAAAGGGTACTTTTTTAGTAAAAATATTCTCTGGATGACGTTATTAAAGTGAAAAGTTGTGATGCACAATCTCGAATATTATCAGAGCCCATTAAGTTTAGAAGGACTTAAGAATGCTGAAATTCTCGTTGACGTAAAAAGGAAGCGGACCACATCCACTTACAGTTTATATGAGATTTAATCTGGTTCATATCAAAAATTCCAATATTTTAATATAAACTGAAAATAACAAACTCGGTTTCTATTTAAAAAAATATATTATAAGAAAACAGAAAATTTCAAGTTACGTGCCCTTTAAGTACTTAGAACTAGTTAACTTATACATATAAAAAATACAACCAAATCGATAACCTCTTTTTTTAGATTCTTTGAAGTCTCCCTAAAACTCTATTTGGCTAATTTTAATTTTGAAATATTTGTGGAAGTCCAAGGAAAGTTTTAAAGGTTAGAAACCTTAAAACGATTTTGATAATCTTTTTAGCTATAGTCTAATACAACTCAGCGAAGCGAGGACGGGTCAGCTAGACCTAGACCTATGTTTATTGTTAGACTTTGTTAATCATGTGAAAAGTGAATTCAAAAAGCAATAATTATTTTTTCATGTTCTATCTAAAAAACATAAAATAAAACTAAGTCAATAAATCAGTATTTACCATTTATTTTACGTATTATTCCTTTTTTGTAACTTTAATATTAAATATTTACTTACTATAGTGTCATCTCCACTTTAGCCGCCATATTGCTTTTCAGCGGTTATAAATAAAGAGGTACGTACTTTACTATCCATTGATGACTGTCGTGAACGATACAAGTCACCAAATCGTAATTATTTGAATTAATAAAGCAATCCAGAGTTACGAAACAGTATTTGGGTCTTTGTAAGTATAGTTCGTATCGTGTGATAGTTATAACTTTTGTAACTATACATTATACTACAACTAGTCATTGTTTAAGTTTAGAAAGTTATTACATATGTAAATTAATCTATTGACATACATCATATATATTTAAAATAATTAAGAATTTAGTCTAATCTTCATGAAATTCTTCATACCAACGAACATGAATAAAGAAAATGTTTAAAAGCGAGGGCGCTGGAGGCGCAGCAATAGCTCGAATCACGATAGTGGAACTCATATTAAACTCCTACAGCCGTAAAAGTGATGACATGAGCTAAACACTAAATTCTATGAGAAGCGAAATTGTTCCCCGTGAGATGAAATTTTTCCAGAAATCACGACCATTTTACAATTTGACCTAGTTTAACTTTATACAGTTGCTGGCTAATTTAAAACTCGTTGCATTTAAATGAACAAAATGAAAAACAGAAGAAAAAAAATTCTGCTAAATTTTATTACTCTTATTAGTAGAATATTATCCAACGTGGTTTGTGAAACAAACATTCAGATTTACAGTATACACGTTATAACATATACTATTGGCTATATAACAGAGGTAGCCTGCCGCGCTAATACTGACACACCACGAGCGAGAGACGAGTGTGGGTAGATTAAAATATACCTAATAGTTATTCTTTCTATTGATTTAATTTGTTTCAATTGAATGAAAAGATCCTTTATACCTATACCTTGGCCACAAGAACAAGGCACTGTTTAGATTTCTGTCGTAATTGTAGCACTATCAACGTTGCCTTTACCCAATAGTCCATTCAATATCCACCCCCCTTGTAGTGTTTATCAATATACCACCCTTCCTTCTTTCTTATTTCACCGAGTTAAATAAGAGTTTTATAGGAATGAAATAGTCTTTTAAATCTACTCCTGGGTCTCAAATACTGCTCGGCTTCTTGTCTATTTTGCATGTTAATATGTTTTTAAGTGTATAGCTGCCTTATACTTAATACCTATTATGTTAATAATAACTGTATAATAACAATTTTTTATCCACAAGAGTTTTGAAAAGACTTATTATATATTAAGTAAATACATAAATAACTAGTATGAAGCGGACCGCGTGAAAGAGTAAATAACAAATTGTCGGATTCTGGATGGCGGTTATATACAAAATGGTAGATAGGGGTAGAAAGTAGTAGAAAAAGGTAGTGAGTGGTATACGGCTCGGCGGTAGAAAATGGTAGTCAGTGAAGACAGTGATATACTATTTTACGTTCATTAACTCCTACTGTGCGCTGTCTGTAACTTACTTTTCTACTATCTATAGCTGTGTCAACTGTCCACTGTTTACTGCCTAAATGTTCTAAAGCGAATATCAGATTGATATGGTATCGAGCACAGTACAGTGGAATGTAAAAGTGAGACCTTCTTTAATATCACATGGTGATAAAAATCACTTCAGCGCACAGTAGAAGTTAACGAATGTAAAATAGTAGACTACTACCAATACCTACTGACTACCATTTTTCTACCACTGTCTACCATTTTCTACAAAACCGAATCTGACGATTTGGAAATTTTTATTGAGCTCCCTGCCAATTGGATGAGATTTCTAATATTTTTTATTTGAGTAGCGCCCACCTATTTTAAAAACCTGGTCGTGCTCCATACCCATCTCTGAAATCCTCGATGAATTTGTCAGATTGAATGTTCTATGAATCATATCAAAGTCTGGCATAGTCTCAATATTGTAGTCTTTTTAATATTCCCCATATATATATTTATATGGAAAAAAACTCCGCCATCTTGTATTTTTTTTCTGTTCATCAAGTAGACCTTCATATAGGTACTGATAATCTTTTTCATAAAATCACTCTTCCATCTTGTATACTTTCTAAGGTAGACACCGACGAAATTTGCATGGCCGCCATTTTGAATCTACCATTTTGGTTTTTTTTCCGTTCCCTGCCAATTGGATGAGGTTTCGAATGATTTTTGTTCGAGAACCCCCACCTATCTTGAATACCCTGGCCGTGCTCCTTCCCCGTCTCCGAAATCCTTAATCAACACTTATCAGCATAAAAGTTCTTCTATGAACCGTATCAAAGTCTTGCATAGTTTCCAACTTGTAGTCTCTTGAATATTTCCCATACATTTAGTATGGAAAAATAAATTCCGCCATCTTGATTTTTTTTTCTATTCATCAAATAGACCTTGAGGCCCTGATCATCTTTTTCCAATAAACTAATCTTCCATCTTGTATACGTTCTGAGATAAACGCCGACGAAATTTGTATGGCCGCCATCTTAAATCCGCCATTTTGGAAATTTTTTCAACTCATTGCCAATTGGAATTGAAATTCTCTGAACGAATTTTTGTCTTCTATACGAAACCATGAGTGAAAAAAAATTTTTTCATACAAAATTTTACAGGAGAGGTGATCAATCAGTCAGTGAATCAGCACAAGCAGCTATATATATATATTAATTAATAAAACAAAAAGTAGTTAAACATAACATATTCCTCCTAGAAATAAAAATCCAAAAAGTGAAGGAAACTACCAAGAGATTTTCTGACCTTGACAATCCTGCCAAAGCTTTTAGGTGAATGTAACCGTCTACCAATCATGAGTATTACCAACACCTTAAGAAAACAAAGCAGTTTATCTTCGTCAAGTTAATAGAGAACTTTTTCTGAAGTGATCGATGAAAGTATCTATTTATAGCAGTACAACACGTATCTTACATTTGTTGTAGATATGATAGTTTGGTGCATTAAGATCCGTTATGTAGCTTAAAAGATCTGAGCGTACAGACAGCAGGACGTGTTTTATACTATGTAAAGACGAATAGTTTGTGTTATCATTAAATGCAAAAAATAAGGAAAATAACATGTGTTAAGTATAAGTAAGGAAAAGAAGACAAAATCTGGTACGACAGTTGGAAGATTACATGTGTAATAGAGCTACGGAAAAGGTAATCCATTACAATATAACATGTAGGATATATTTTGAGAAATACTTGTTGTTACTGTTTAGTATAGTAGGTATGTATTGTGTTACACACACTACTGTGTATTTGACACACACACAATTCAAAATAATTATGGTCGAATTTCGATCACTTGGCGACCACTAGTAATTACAATTTGATTATTACATATTTAGTTACAGCAAAGAATTATATCCAAAACCATCCATTACAAAATTTTTCCTTTATAATAATATTGTACACTAAAGCCGAGGACTTTCATAAGTACTAAAATAACACTGAGGTCTATTAACTCTTATTTATACAAACGATATTCAAGTTGCCTCTTTAACATTTTCATAACAATTTAGCTTGTAATAATGTTAGATTGCGTCGAAACCTACATGCCTTATCCTGCTTTATTCTGTGCTGTATCTGCCTCATACACCCTCATATTTGAAAAAGCGTTTTACTTTTATTTCAGATGAAGTTCACATAGGCCCTACCCGGCGATCCCATAACGATAATCGTCAGTTTGCCGGTGTTCCATACTCAATTTTACTATAAATCTTTCTCTGTAAAAATTGTAAACTTATGGAACACCTTACCAACTAATATTTGCCAGTCGAAATCATTAAATACATTTAGAAGTCGCTTAAAAGAGTTTTATTTAACATTAAAATAGAATACTCTCAATGATTATCATGTTTATTTATTCCTGTATTGTATAATATCATATGTATGTTTATATTTATTCATTTTGTTATTTATGTATGTCTGTATGTATGTTTATGTGTATGTATATATGTAGGTATCTATATAATATGTGTGTAAGTATGCTTAGCTTCCATTAGAAAAGGTTGCCTGGAAGAAATTGCTTAAAGCGATAAGACCGCCTTTGCACACTCGTTTTTGTATAGTTATACTGTATTTATTTTAGTATATATCAATCAATCAATCAGTCAATGTTACCATTTTGGTAACACCTCATTTGAAGGCAAAGTTAAGCACATGTCAAATGTCACACAGTGACAAATGGGAGCGACAGCGGGTCGACCGCCACTTTGGCTACAGTGATCGGGTAAGCAAGACGTTGTATTTATTACTAAAGTTTAGAATTAATTATGACGTATTACCATGGATGGACTATTTAGATTCCCGACATGACATAAAAACAGGGAGGTATTTAAGGGAGATGTGAGACTATTGTTTTATTTCTTTTTCTAATCATCTATTGATACAGATAGCAAGTAACATTGCAATCAATAAACGGTATCCATTCATGCTAAAATATATTTGATGATATAAATGTATATTCCCGGTGATGGCGTGGACTTGTTCCTAGAAAAGGCTTTTTGTTTCACGAATTTTCAGAATTCATTTATTATATTAGCTTTCGGAATTATTTGCTTTATACCAACTCGTTATTTGGAATAAGTTACTATAGTACCCCTGTCTAGCAAAATTTATTATTGATCAAAAAATAAGTGTCTTTTTGGTTCAATAATAAACTATGAAAGTATAACTAGTGAAATTATTATAATTCCCTAAAAACATTAACATCTTAAATATGTTGAAAAATTATTAGTGAAAAGCGATTTGCTGTCTTGAGTTTTATCAAGTTTGTATCTCGTGTTAGTTTTTTAAAGAATTGACTTGAACATGCATTTGAATATAACTTACATAATATGGTATACTTCATCAAAATAGATTTTGATATATGTTTATTAGTTACGATAAACTAATATTATTAACTGTAACATTTAAAAAGAGACAGAAAGTGAAGATAGATGATTAAGTTTTACTTTGAAAACGCTGGTATTCTTTTAAATAAAAAAATAAAACAAAGGTTTATTTTCCTTCCTTATTACTTGATATCCTGAGGCATGCCGAGAAGTTGCGCAACATATGACGCAGCCTGCATATTAGTGATCGTAGAAAAGAATAGAACATTTAATATGTTGTTGTATTTTCTTGTATACAAAATATATCATTTTACATAAAACATATTTTTTCCAAACTTATCATTGACAATTTAAATCTGTAGACTGTAGACAACAGCAGTATCTGTTTTATTTCGCTGAGACAGTGATCGATGTAGAAAAAAGAAGACATTTAGTGAAGAAATGTGATACTTTTGTAATTTCGTAATAATTCGCTGAATATCGTAGAATCGATATATTATGAAGTGACTTACCATACTCGTAGGCAATTCATAATATAACAAACTAATATCATTCTTTTGTCATCAATAATTTGATACGTCAAAGTAATATCATAATCATATGTGCTTTTAGTTTTTTCTAAAATAAACTTATATTGCGCCGTGCCGTTTTCTAGAACCAACTATTGATACTAAATTTAAAAATATACAAATAATATTTTTCAGTTTTTCCAGTGGTGGATTATTATTATTTTACGACTTTTTTTATAATTACCAATAATATGAAATTAGTCTTCGTTATCGTCCATCCCAAGGGTGTCATATTTTTTTCATTTGAATTATTATCTTAACCTTCTAGCAGGCACACTGTTATTTACAATGGCAGCGGACGTGAAAAACCCAAATTTCCTATTACAGATTTTAGTGATATCATGTTATGAATAAAATCTGAAGTAGGACAAAAAAATTACAATAACATAATCTTTTTACACTTGGCTCTACTACCTATCTACCTTAATTGAAAGATATTGGAAGTTTAGATAAAAATTATAACAAGTGCGGTTTGACGCTGCGCCCTTTTCAGGGTTAATTTTTTTTATGGTAGATAAGGTGCAAACGAGCAGATAGTCCACCTGATGGTAAGTGGCCACCATCGCCCATGGACATCGATATATCAAGAGATACCCTCTTGTTTTGTCGATGCGTTGCATCCTCGAAGATAGTATGGGGAAGGGGAGTGAAGAAGAAAGAATGCTGTCTAATATACCCTGAGCTAGATCCCAGAGTTGGGGAACAGATCCCCTACCAGCAAGGCGGTGCTGGGTTACTTAGCTTTTAGGAGATACTCTGCCAGCGGCAGAGGGGAATTGTATTCTATCCCGTACCCTCAAGGGAGAATTAGATTATTTAAAAAAATGTACGACAATTTACCTTATCAATCAGTTCAGAACCTTTTAATGTCTATATTCTGTTACAGGAAAATCAAAACACAAAATAATACATACCAATATTTATCAAGAATGACAAAGCTATATCTGAAACAAAAATGTATGACGTCAACTTAACGAGATCTAAGATAAACTATTGATAAACGTCAATAAACGATAACGTATTCTAAAAGCTCATTCATATGGTTTCCGATAGACATGACGTCGAGCATAATAGACTGTGGAAAATACTGTTTAATACGAGATTAGTAGTAGTAGGTATATTTTTTCAATAGGCTCGATGAGATTTAGTTGGTAAATGTATATGCTTTCAGTATTATTTTGATTTTAGTATACTATGATGAGTAGAAAAAGAAGAATAGATCATAAATAAATGGTCTATTTAAATAGACAATTACTTAATTACCAAGTAATAATATGTCTATATGGTATATAGCATATACATTTTCTTCCAAATATTTTTTTTGTATATAAAAAGTTGATGCTATTAAAGCTGATGGCCTAGAATGGTAATGGTAATCATAAGAGAGAAATCAGACTAGGGACCTATTATTTATATCATCTTTAATTGTATAAATCATCGTTTTTGATCACAAATTCTACCCGTGAGGGGACGGGGTAGAATACAATTCCCCTCTGCCGCCGGTAGAGCATCTCGTAAGAGTCAAGTAATCCAGCACCCCCCCTTCGTGGTAGGGGATCTGTTCCCCGAATGGGTTGCGGCCACCAGCATGCGAATCCAAGCCAAGCCAAGTGTCTCTGATGCGTTCCGGCTGAGCCGCATGCGGGCCAAATCTACCCCTCCCTCTCCCATCCCATTACTGCTGCGGTTCCAATGAACCCCAGGTTCATGCTCGGGGTCCGTTGAAACCGCAGCAGTTTTCTCTTCGCTCCCCCTCCTCACTCTATCTTCGAGGCGGCAACCCATCGACAAAACAAGAGATACCCTCTAGTTTTGTCGATGTTCATGGACGCCGGTGGCCACTGTCTATCAGGTGGACCGTTTGCTCGTTTGTCCCTTACTTATCATTAAAAAAAAACAAATCGTCAGAAAATTTTCCTAACCAAAACATCTACACGAACCTGCTTACTCCGTAGTGACGTTATAACATTTTTTTAGATATAAAGTGATACTAGTAGACTAACATAAACCTATTTACCGTATCTTACACCAAAAAGATGCATCTAGAAATTCATTCATTCTTAAGCATGAAGCGGTAACAATTCAAGATAATAGAAAAAGCTTTCTGCCGAGAAAAGCGTAGCGTTTAAGTTGAAGAACAAACCAAAATGCCTCCGTAATGAGAATAAACATAAGAAAGTTTTAATTAAACCCTATATATATTACATCAAAATGAGTAGTTATAATGACTTTCAAGAACTAAAATAATCTCATTAATGTGGCGACAATTCTGTGTCATTGCAATGATGTTGAACTTAACTCTCAAGAATAACTTGAGCAGGTAGACCGATTTACTAAACTTATTATAGTCTTAGAATTAGTTTTATACTGAAAATATAATAATAATGATTACTCTATTGTTACTTTTATTTATAATTCGTATAGTTTCTCTTTTGCTGAAGAAGTATTCCCTTATCTGTGTGTGTGTAATATTAGGGTCAAGAGGTCGACCAGTGAAACAGTCACAGAACAGTCTCCTGTTTATGTATATACTAGCTGCGCCCTGAGGTTTCACCCGCTATATTTTTGACTAGTATGGCGCGTAGCTGCGCGGCCCGCTAAAGCGGACCGCGTGAAGGAGTGAATTACAAATTGTCGGATTCCGGATGGCGGATAGCGGTTGTGTAGAAAATGGTAGACTGGGGTAGAAAAAGGTAGGCGGTGGAAAATGGTAGTCAGTGATAGACAGTGGTCTACTATTTTGCGTTTATTAACTTCTACTGTGCACTGTCTATAACTTACTTTTCTACTATCTATAGCTCTATCAACTGTCCACTGTTTACTGCCTAATGTTCTAAAGCGAATATCAGATTGATATGCTATCGAGCACAGTACAGTGGCATGTAAAAGAGAGACCTTCTTTAATATCTACCAGAGCCATAAGAAAAAAAACATCAAGGACATGGAAATCACTCCAACGCACAGTAGAAGTTAATGAATGTAAAATAGTAGACTACTGTCAATCACTGACTACCATTTCTCTACAAAACCGCCATACGGAATCTGATAATTTGAAACCAATTGCATGAGATTTCCAGTATTTTTTATTTGAGTAGCGCCCACCTATTTTAATAACCTGGCCGTGCTCCATACCCATCTCTGAAATCCTCGATGAATGTTCTTCTATGAACCATATCAAAGTCTTGCATAGTTTCAATATTGTAGTCTCTTTAATATTCCCCATCCGTTTATAAGGAAATTTTATAAGGAAAAATGTATTTTTTTTTCTGTTCATCAAGTAGACCTTCATACACTGATCGTCTTTTTCCAGAAAATCACTCTTCCATCTTTTATAGTTTCTGAGATAGACACCGACGAAATTTGCATGGCCGCCATCTTGAATCTGCCATTTTAGTTCCCTGCGAATTGGAAGAGGTTTCGAAGGATTTTTGTTTGAGAACCCCCACCTATCTTAAATATCCTGGCTGTGCTCTTCCCCTGTCTCTGAAATCCTCAATTATCAGCTTTCTCCATATTTTTCTTCTGAATGAATTTTTGTTCTCTATACGAAACCATGAGTAAAAAAAAAATCCTACAAAATTTTACAGAAGAGGTGATCAACCAGTCAGTGAATCAGCACAAACAACTATATATATATATATATATATATATATATAATTCTAAATATAGTCTATGTGTTATTCTGATATGTGAGCTATATTATTGTAAAGTTTCATCAAAATCCATTAGGTAGTTTTTGCGTGAAAGAGTAACAAACATACATCCACCAAGGTCACGTGAGTACCTTACAATCTAGTTGCCACGTCTTGTGTTAGGTTAGGTTTACGTGAGATTAAGCTTAGGTTTAAACAGAAAGCCTAAGCAGTGCCTTGGACTTGTGACCAACTTAGGTTTCTCTCGTAATTGTTAGAGATCATATTTGATTATTCATCGGTTCAATAGAAGTATCTAAGTTGCGTTTACCACTTTTAGTGCCCTTCAATATTCCCCTCTTCTCCTTCCTTCTCAACATTAAAATCTCGAAATGATAAATTCATGAACTAATACTAAAGTTATTTTCACGGATAGGTGAAGAAATTAATTTTATACAAAATAATCAAACTATATTCTAAATTTTTGTTGGATTGGTTTCAGATAAAACATAGAGTTCTCGAGAACTACTGAAGTTTTAGTACTATTTGAGAAGTACAATAACTTGAGTTACAATTTCAAGGAGTTATACAGCTTTGTTCCAACGGATGAGAGAAATAAATTATTCTGCATAACTAAAAGAGCATATTAATTTTTAGAATAGGCTAAATCACATTAATTAACTCCTTATTAAATCTACCATGGATACATAATAAGAAATTAAATTATTACTAGTAAATAAATATCTTTTGATAAATAATTTAGCCGTGTTATGTAGTAATCGAATTTTAAAAAGGCGTATCTGGGAGTATCGAAGGGCAAAAGGCCAGTGGGACATCCTCGATACCGATGGAAGGATGAAGCGGAGAAGGTCTGCGTGAACTCGGAACTACAAGCTGGAAGGAGGCTGCGCAGGATAGGAGGAACGATCTTTTGGTGGCGTAAAAGTAGTAAAAAGTAAGTAATACAAGTATTTATTTTCAGTAACTAGTCGACCTGCGTGACTAAGTCTATGTAAAGCTAAGTTTGTTCTAAGACAAAGTGTTCTAAATGTCGATTCATGTTACAAACTTTATGTGTTATAAATTTCATATATATTCCTTTAGCTATTCCTGTAATAATAATAAGATTTATCCCATAGAAACTCCGATTCTGGATAAAAGTATACTAAAAGTTGATTCCAAGGTACTAACCATATACGTACACAATTTATTTCTATTACATTAGTTATTCTTAAACGAATAAAGCCCTCCAATCCTACAAGAACTTCGATATTGGGATAATATATCCTATTTATTGATTCAAGCTACAAATTAATGAATTGGTGTATGCATCTGGAACTGTGCCTTTTTTTTTTAGGATAAAAAATAACCTAATTTTTAGTCCAAGTTGTCCGCATACCAAATGTCACTACCGACAAACAGACAATAATTTCAATAAAAAAAATTATATGCTCTATTACTTATCTCATGCGTCTTCCACTATTTTTTTGCAAAAATCTCCAATAGATAAATTAAATTACCAAGACATTCATTAACAGAGTTCCAGTTCTACAGATATGTGGCGCCATTTTAAATTAAAAACTTATCTTTGCTACCATGTTGCCCAGTTTTATATTTAATTATCCTTAATTTTAGAAAGCTTTTATAGAATTATGTTTATGTATAAAATATATTTAGGTCTAAAAAGATAGACATAGACGCGAAATATTCTGAAATTATTATCATTAACCAGCTTTGCCTAAGTGATTCTTCCTTCTTCTTAAAGGAATGAAAACTTATAAGTTGTCATTCTAAATTATGGCTTCAGCGTACTGGAAATACACACACACACAACAACAACAACAACAAGTACACACATCTAATATAGCTATAATAAATTATTCAGTACAATTCTTTCAAAAAAAATTGCCATATTCATCATGTCACTAGGGAAAATAAAAACCAATCTTGTGTGAAGCAATAATTACTAAAGTTATTCCCATTGGTAGAAACGCTCTGAAAAAGAAACTGAGTATTATAATATATCATGCCTCTAGTGAGTATTCACGAAATTGCTTTACAAACGAGAAACAAACAGCGTAGACACCGCTTGTGGTATTGCCAACCCAAATATGAAACAATTTTATATTACACTACTAAAATTCATTGTGTAAGAAGATGATAGTTATCACTGCTCAGCAATATGTATAGCTAAATATATATTCTAACATTATTTCTCAGTGCTTAGGGCTTGTGACTCAAGATTAGTAATAAACAATAACTATCTAAATTAACAAAGTAGATTAGTAACTCGCGTGAACAACCAAGACACAACATTACAAAACCAAACTACACTACTTGCACTACATTAGACAATGTTTACTATGTGGCCGAGTAAACGGGCAAAGATGAAATAGATTATTGTCAAGACAGAAAGTATTTAAAAAAAACTTCAAAAATCAAATATTATAATTGGATTTGTTTCAGGTCAGGTAATATTGCATGAAATTTGATTTCGTTCTCGGTCTGTTTACAGTTCAGTCAGAAATTATCTGAGAGCAGCAGTCAGAATTTAACAGGAAAATAGGGCGATATTTTAAAGGTATAAATATTGTTATTACCGAGTACAAAATGGCACTGAGGTAAGAGGAAGTATTATTTTTCACTCAGTAAGTAATTTATTTTTTCAGTAATGCTATTAAATATTCAATTATTATTATTAACGGTTACTGATTTCTCTCCTAAAATATATGAGTATAAAAGTTACATCATGGATACATGGAGGAACCACAAAGTAGCAATTAATTGCTAATTTATAGTTATTAGATTACTTATAATTTTTGTAAGTGATAGCTATTATTGTAATTGTTCAGACAAGTTAATACTAATAGTCATGGTCTTCCATAGATTTCAGCAATGCAAAAAAAAAAGAAAGAGTAAAGAAAATAGTGCTTTCAAAGACCGATCGTGCGACAATAACATACCAGATTAAAAAGAAAGAAGAGAATAAAATAAAAAGTCTGGAATATATGAATTATGATCAAATATGATAATATTGTGGTACAATTATTTATCCGTAATATAGTTTTCAATACGTTACATGTTAAATTGTGCTATCATTTCGATTTATCAAAAGTATATAATTAAAAGTAATCAATGTTTTTAGTGAGGCCACAAGAAGCAATATAATTTGAAAGCAAAACGGTCGTAAATCAAGAATTGTCAGTGACAGAAATCTGTCACATTGTATAAGAGATAAGATGGATCGTATAGGCTATCTGTTTTTTATTAATTAAATTAGACTAATAAAATATTCTCATAATTTTAAATCTACCTTGATTATATCTTTAATTAATATTTCCTTTTCTATCTTATCTATTAGTTGTTAATCAATTATAATAGGTTACTATATCTTTTATTCTGAGGTTCCTTAGAAAAAAGTTAATTACCAGTTTTTTAAATATTATGTAAACAAGTATGTAAAAACTGCATAAATATATTTGAAAACTGTCAATTGAAAATACTGAAATCATAGAGAAGTAACAAAGCGACAATTTTTTGTTTTTGTTGAACAAATTTTAAAATAGAACATAATTGTATATTTAATATTTAAAAAATAATATAAAATTTCTAATAAAATATATTTTACCTTATAATATACGAAGTAATGAATTGTACACAATAAGGACAAGGAAGTCCGTCGGTAAAACTAATAACTCGACGGAATATCGGAAGACGTACGCGGCCGTCACTCGCGGTCCGCGGGCGCGAACTGGCTACGCGAGAGCTACGAGCTACGCGCTACGACACTTTCTATACAACCCTTTCAATCTTATTAAATTAAACTTTGTGATAATTATAATTTTATTTGTTCTTTTGAAGTAAAGTAATAATAGCCATTTCATTTTATAACATCGCTTTAGTTTAAGGAGGATTTAAAAATGTATGTAATAATACAAATCTTTTTATTAATTCACTCATTTAGTTACTATAAATCATATACATACGACTTCTTCTATGAACTGTACTTTACTTATGGGTAAAAAATATCGTAACTGTAGGTCCAGGTAATCAAGAAACTATTTAATAAATGATTTTCATAGAAATTCATTCAGGCATATGTAGAAACTGTTTTTTTTTGCAAGATAAAGTGTGTTAATGCAATCCCTTAATTCAATTTATTTCAATTTGCTCTTTTATAATGCTACTGATACGTTAAAATAGACATTCAGTATGTATGTCCATTTGGAACTACCAGCTCACTTCATAGTATTTGTATTTTTGTTAATACACAAAAATATATACTTAATATATCTTTATTGAAATTACTACATTCAAACATACAAAACCCATACAATTATTTTAAAAAGAAAAACAACTTCAACGAATAGCCAACAATTACATCTCAAAACCTCTCGACCTCATATTTTTCGGTATAATGAGTCCAAACTATTTTTGACATCATGTAATACACTACGTATTAAGTAAAATAGTACCAACAATATAAAATTTAAAATCACAATTTTTTTTATTTAGATCCTGATACCAAAATTTCTGGTAGTAAAAAATTGTTCTTTTTAATACTATAATATAGAATAGAAGAATTCTTCTTCGTTTAAGAAAATGCCGTTTATAAAAGTACCAAATTTAATGTAATTTTTAGGGTTCCGTACCTTTAAATGAAAAATATAAAGTAACTCTTATAGGGTGACTTCGTTGTCTATCGGTCTGTTAAGACCCTTTTTCATAGGAACGCAAGAAACTTGAAACCAATATCAAATATTCAGGTCTGCACTCCTTTGAAGCTGCAAACAAACTTCTAAGTGAACGCTATCAAAAGTTCTATTTTGTCGTTATTCTAAAAGGGAATGTGTTTCAGTATACGTGAACGAAATAATCCGAAGACTGAAAAAAAAACATACACAAATATTAAATTGTATTTGGTAAACTGACTGGAACCTACGTTGATGTATAGAGACAACAGTTTTGGGGCGGCTAAGTTATGTTGTCCCTTATTTTAAATTGTACGGAATCCTTAGTGCGCGAGTCTTACTCGCACTTGGCCGATTTTATAATGTTATTTTAAATTTACTTAGTTTTCCGTTTACCTGCTTTATGTCTTTTGCCACATTTGGGAATTTCCCAAATTTGACAAAAGCTATAATTTTTTATATGATGTAAAATCAAAGTAATAAAAAATCAGCAAGTAGTGTATTATTAAAGTATCGTATTTGTACGAATCGTATGTGTATTATTAAAGTATCGTATTTGTACGAATTTCCTATAGAAGTCGACTGATAATAATTATTATCTTGTGAAGTATTATATGAAGCGAATATGTTGAAGCAGCTGGCAATTTCCTGTATTCGGTAGACGTCACACAAAAAGTTGTTACTTAGTGACGTCATCGCTGTACAATTTTTCACAAGTTTTATTACATTCTCGATAACATTGTATTGTGTACTCACGCGGACGATTTAATAAAGGTTTATTATCTTTTGTATAATATTAAATAGATACTCTATCTAACAGTAATATTATTTTATATAATCGATAATATTAACTCTATATTTTACTATTGATACGTAAAATGCAAAAATAAAATGGATATTAGACAGGAAGCGGAGTAGTACCTCGTGACGTATGTCTATCTAACTAAAATAAGTTGTAAATAGTTTTAACGACTCACATAATCCTCAATGAGGCTTACACTGAACTACACTTTGCATTTTATTTACTATGATAGTCAATATTAACACTAACAAACTTGTGAAATTATCGCTGTTCTATCAAGATAAAGTTTATAAGTTGTCGAGCCAATGGAGACCGTTCAAACGTTATCAACTGTTTTGCTAAGAGTTCTCTGTATGAAATTACATCATCAACTGATATACGTATTCGACAGCCTCTAAAAGCCTTACAAAAAGAAAATAAGAAAATGTGACAAAACGTTTAAAAAATAATTTCACTAAAATAATTATAAAGTCGGTGATCATATATTATAAAATATATATTGTCAAATGTATAACCTCTTTCTTTTTTTGGAGTCGATTAAAATATTTTACTAGTTGTCATTTAACAACATGTCATATCATCAGCAACCGTCACTAGGATTCGCGCCGATATAGCTTTAGATTCTTTCACACGATACGTCGACAAAAACGTCGATGTTTCCGTTTCCACTAATATTCGAATATGTTATACTTATACACGTCTTCGGTACAGAATTAGACCCTGATAAATGTTAAGCTTATTGTTTTAATTTTTACAATGCTGTACCTAATGTCAGTGTGTAACATTTATTGATAAATAACTAAATAATTTATTTCTTTCTTTCTCTATGATGAAGATGATTTCTTTCGACTATCCCCCTACTCACTCTAAGAGTCCACCACGCTGGCCTAATGTGGGTTGACAGACTTTACACACCTTTGAGAACTATAGGGATCTCTCAGAAGTGCAGGTTTCCTCACGATGTTTTCCTTCACCGTTAAAGCAAGTGCTAATTAATTCCTTAAAACACACATAACTGAAAGTCAGAGGTGTGTGGCCAGGATCGATCTAAGACCTCCTGAGTATATATAAATGTATTAACCACTGGCCTATCACTGCTGTTGCACACAGAAACTTAACTAAAAATGACAGTCCTTATAAATGTAATAAATTATAACACAAAAAGTTTTGTGCATGTTAATTTAGAACGTGAAACAGGATTTAACCAACCATCCAACATAACCTTATATCATTGACATTGTAATCTCAAATTCCACTCACCGTAATGTAATCATGCAAAACGTGTAATTTAATATTCTCCAACGTATAATGTATGGGATAAGTGCTCACATTGGACAGATAACCAAAATAAAACGTACATAATAAGGTTTTTTCAATCTAAAGTTAATGGGTGGATTTCGCAAACGACTCCACTTACTGCGACACGAGTTTACTTGAGGATTCGCGTTTATTTATAATAAAGTCTATCACTTTTTTTATGCTTCATGTAAGTCCTTTTTTTCATATGTAATATGTTTAGGAGTGCTGTAACGTCATAACACAGAAAATTTTAAATTATTTAAGATTATGTATAACATTTGTTTTTTCAATGAATAGAAGATCTAAAATGCTTTTTCAGCGTTCGAGGAGTAAGGAATATGCCTAATAACATAATTGATATTTCTTATATAGAAGAGTTAAAAACAATAATCTAGAATATATAATTTTGCTTGTATTTAAAGATCGTCCCACGTCGATGTTTAATCTCATATATTTTAAATTTACGGAATAAGTCCCTAATGAAGATTAGAAATTCAAATTATGGAAGCATATTAGTTTAAAATGTATGCTTGTCTAGTCTGTGACAATTTGTCTCATCGTCTATATCAAACGTCACGTCTCAAATTTCACAAGAGACGAAAATAAACTACGTCAGATAGAGATTAAGATACTTTTTATTGCATCCAGACAAATTTATATTTCCAACCAACATCTACCTGCGACATCACCCGCAGAAAACTAGATTCAGAATAAATTGAAAATTATACAAGACACACTATCTCCATGTCACCCAATCACCCTCTCTTCTACTAACAAACTCACTCTAAAGTTATTCAGGTATATATTCATTAAATAAAATTAGAAAAAAATCTCCCAAAAATTGTGCTTCATTTGGGAATAAATAACATCTATATCATAGTAATTTACCAAGCTACTTTCGGGGATTAAAAGTATCCTCCGCGGTTTTTAATTTTGTATAATCTTAATAATATTTCATTAGAATCGTTTGAACTCTTTTTGTGTGGATAAAATGTAGCCAAGGTTCAATTTAGGATATTAAGTATTAGTGTGCCAAACGTTAAAATGTATACAGCCATTTTTGTGTGATCGGGTAACTGACCTGCCCGGACTTCGGACAGTTTGAATTTATTACTTGTATAACTTAGTTTTTTTTTAATTATTATTATCCCGCACATAAATCTGTCATCGTTAAGGCAGCTTTTGTAAGAAACGTTTTCGTCCGGCCGTTTTTTTCTGACTTACTTTACAAATCCGACTACCATGAAATAGTCTTTTCATTTTTCAGGTAAATATATAGACCAATGACACTTACAAATAATGTGGCTTTCTATTGATAAAAAAATTTCAATATCGGTTCAGTAGATCCCTAAAACCTCACTCACCTTTACCTATTTATAATATAAAGTATAGAATTTTGATTGATCTATAATATAAAGTATAGATCATTATAGGATTTTTTCCGGGGTAAAAAATATTCTTTATGTTAATGCAAGTTATAAAGTATCTTTATGCTACATTTCATTGAATTTTACCCGTCCCGGGTTAGAATATATATTCTACTATATTCCCCACCGCTGGGAGAGCGATCTCGTAAGAGTCGAGTAAATCAGCACCCCCTTGGTGGGAGGGGATCTGTTCCCCGACTGGCTTGCGACCACCAGCATGCGAATCCGACCTCTTGCTCTCCGAGCTCTTGTTTTGCCGATGTCCATGGGCGATGGTGGTCACTTACCATCAGGTGGACCATCTGCTCGTTTGCACCTCATCTGCCATAAAAAAAAATCCATTCAACTATTTTTGCGTGGTTGAGTAACAAACATGCAAACTTACCTTATAAATAGCAGTTTTTGTAGGATGCGATTGAAATTGTGAATGAATAGGTAGTTTGAAAACATTTGAAGCCACAGCTAGGAAACTAAACTAGGTAGTTGCCTTTTGATCGTGGATCGCTAACACTGAATGCATATTCATAGGACTTCAGTTCGTGTTTGCGCCATCGATACAGGGTGCGGTGGTGTATGACGCTCGTTCACCGCTCGTGCTAATATCTACTTATTTATATGTTACTACTTCAACTTTATACTGTCTAATTTTATAATTATTAAGATGGAAAATATTACAACTTATCTATCCTTAACAATTTACTTTAGTCTTTACTACACAGAAAAGTGAAACAAGCAGTTGAAATAATAATGGAATGGAAGGATGTCATATAGTGTAAAAAATATATTAGAAAAATTATTTAATGATATCTATATCTGATAATATTCTATAATATTTGTTTTGTAATTCTACGTGTTTTTCTCTATTTTGTAATATGAAAAAACTTTAATACCACCCAGGAATTTTTTTTTTATATTAATCGACCTCAGATCAAATATAAATCAATAATCAAAATATTGATATTAAATTACATTTGGAGTAGAAGAAAAAGCGTCAAGTTCCTGATCCAGATCCGATTGTAAATATTAGCAACACTGTTTATAAAGTAGTATTAGAGGGTAGCTCATTTTATGTTATGTCAAATATACCAACGTGTAGACAATAAATATAACTAATAATATTTAGTTTTATAGATTAGACTCGTCTCTCTGGTATTTTCGCGCAGTGTACATGAAAGTTAGTGTTATAGTGTAGTACTGTTTAGTGGTGTTGCGTTAGGCCGATCTGCTCGATTATCGAGGAACACGTGAGTAATGTACTTTACTATTTCAATATTTGATTGCGAGCGGTGAAGGTGACAATTACCGGTTATAAAAGACGTCTTTAAACGCCCTGGGTCTCAAGACCCAGGCACTGCTCGACTTCAATCTAGTCTATATGTTAATGTTGTCATTGAGTGTTACTGCGCAGTATAGCTCTCATATACTTAGCATAAACTTCTTTATTTACTTTTATAATTTTTGCTTAAAAGCTGTAAAAGTTAAACTATTTAGTAATTAAATTAAAATTAAATAATTCATCTTATTTTTACCTCCAAAGAAAGAATTTCTAACAAAAGTGTAATACGATTTCGATTATTAAACTAAACTTCCTTTTACAAGTAGAATGGAAATGGTTTCAATTTAAAACTAATACGAAACAGTTTGTTTGTTAACTATGTATTGTGTGTGGTTCAAACTTTGTTTTTCTAAAGGAATACAATACAGATTAAAATTATGCTAGAAAAATATAAAAAATAATTTAAACGTTTTAACTTTTAAACAGTAAGTTCGTAAGATTAGTTTATGATCTAGTTCTTGAGTTTTCTTACACACTTTACACTACAGTATATTTTCGGTCGCAACAGGCGAGATGACAATTTTTTAAATTTAATATTTAAAATCGTTTTAAGCTACCTCTTAATTTTAGTTTTTATCTATATTCCGTTTTGCTGAATTAAATATCTTACTTTTCCGACATCATATCCATTAAGTTTAGTTTTTTTTTTTTAATAATTTTATTGGTTTTACGGTTAGTTTTACCTTTTTTAATGTGTTATAATTGTAACTTAGCAAGAGAGAAGGTCAATCTTATTCGGAATCTGTGACCCATAGTTTTTAAACATTGTTACTAGTAGACAGATCTAAAAGAAAGATTAAAACTAAGTAAGCTTTTCGTTTCTTCGTATTTTTAGTCTAGTGCTAATTCTAGCTATGTTGTGAGTACTATTTATTTAAATTAAACTTTGTAACTCATCGAAATTTCTGTATATATCTTTTGAGATCTATTATTTATTAGTGTAAAATTATTATGTATAATTATTATTGTGTATAGTATTAATTAAGATTCAGAAGAGATCTGTTGGATTATAATTGTGCTAATTAACCTAAATTAACTACGACCGCAATCCAATAATCATAGATGTCTAAATATCAGTCTTGTAATTGTAGGTATTAGCTTAGATCTTTATTATATTACAAAGAAGGAAATACTCTTCAAATATAAACTCTGGATAACCTCGCTCAGAGGAAATCGGAACGTGCCAAGATAAAAATGAATGATCACTTCTCCTTGCTGTGTTTGACCCGTATCAACATAATGTACAAAAAATACGAAATTATTAATAAAAACACGTAACTTTTTGTCTTATCATTGCCACTGGTAACAGGGCTGTATTTTTTGTATGATGAAAAAACTCATCTAGCATTCTTACGAGGGGCGGAATTAAAATAAAAAGAAAGAACTTATGTTTTGTATTGTGATAGGACATCCATGTAGTACCTTGGACTTGTAACCAAGATGAAGGTTTACTTAGCAGTTATTTATATTATAATCCCACAGCCACTACAATATAATACTTCTACTAGCTATCATTTAGGCTTGTTCATACAATGAAATATCTTTTCAGACTGAATTTTGTTTATCTGAACAGAGATTTCATATACTTGATTTGAGTGAAGTATTTATAAAATTTAAAAGAGTAGAAACTACTTGGCAATTATTATTCTTTCCAGTATAAAAATATGATAAGTATCCAGGTAACTTTAATATTGATTCTCAGAAATATATTAGGTTAATTTAATTTCAAAGCAAATGGGTATTCGTGAGTAATGAATTTATTTCATATATTTTATAATGCAACTTACATAGTAAATACTGTTTAAATTTTATATTTTATAACCTCTTGTTCATTTAAAAGTCATTGACACACGAAACACGACGAACGAAACACGAGAGTGACTCAATGTAATTGTATTTTAGTTCAGCTGAAACCTTATCGTTAAATATGGGTTATAGTATACACGCAGACTAACAGTTATTGACTAGAATATAACTCCTGAGTTATACTTTAGATCCAGAAACCAGAAATACTTATTGAATACTCGCGATGTCATAATAATGACTTCTATCATGGCGGCGTATTAATTTGGTACCTATCTTTGGACCCAGAAACCATAGAATTACTTATTGAATACTCGCGATGTCATAATAATGATTTCTGTCATGGCGGCGTATTAATTTAGTACCTATCTTTGCGTTGGCAGAACTGATATAGTTTGTCCAACATAGATAGTCAAAATGCTACTCAAATCAAAACTACCAATCATAACTAACAGGGTTCTATATTATATGCAAAATCTCTCTTAGAAGCCCTTAAATTTAATTTATTTATTTTTATGTATACGTTTCGGAGTTCAGTTTGCGATTAAGGTAAAAGAGGCTTAACTTTCAAATTTTCAATTTCGTTTTTGTGATTTATGAAACAGATGTTTCTCTCATTAAATAATGTAATTACTTCTTATATTTTCTCAAAAGTTTAAGAAGTAAACCCAAAAAGTACCTATTTTACAACATTTTACTAATAAATAAAAAATACATTAAATACGAATTCTAGAGAACTGTTACTTAAGCTCATCGTAAGTATTCAAGCCTTATCTAGTAAAAATTAATCATTCTAGTAGTTTAATAGGAAAGAGGAATATCAAATACTCAACCTTATGGTCCTTTGTGGCTGGCAAAAAAACAAACTTCTAAGTCCACGCATTAAAAAGATATGACCGTTAATGTGGTCACTCATATAATTATAACTTAACAATGACCTAGCGTCGTGAAATTTAGCATGAAGTAAGGTTTTATTGCACAAATAAAGGATAAAATTAAAAACCTGTAAATTTTTTTCTACTTCGCTAGAAAATTAACTTGTTTTGACTGTCACGCAAGACCCTCAGAAAAACGTGAAGATATCAAGTTGAAATTTATACAAAATATTCTAATCTCTAGTTCCTTATATATGTAAAAATATAAAATTCCTAAATCAATTGAATGAAAAGCCGCAGCCGATTTTATCTCATGATTATAATTTTGATTTTCGAGAACGAGTTTAATTTTCTGATATTATAATTTAAAAACTTTAAATATATTTATATTTATTACAAGAAAGAAAGAAATAATGTGTAATAAAAAATTTATTTATAAAGATTATATGGCAAAATTCTATTAATGAATTTATTAATTTCTAAGACTATTCAATAAGGTTTAAAGTAAGGCACCTCTTCCAGTTTTTTAAATTTTCTATGTCTTCTAGCTTACCTGTCCGAAGACGTGTATATGTATAACATATTCAACATCGACATTTTTGTTGTCGTATCGTGTGAAATGAATCTAAAGCTTTATAAGGCGCGTATCGTAGCAACGGCTGTTGACGATATGACATGTTGTTAAATGACAACATGTAAAATATTTTACTCCAAAAAAAGGAGGTTTTGTATTTGACAATATATATTTTATTAATATATGTTCACCGACTTTCAAATTATTTTAGTGAAGTTGTTTTTTATTGCATTATTTATTTAATGTTATATCATATTTTCTTATATTATTTCTGTAAGTAAATATAAATGTCAATTGAAATACGCATTACGGGAGTTAGTGTCCTCAATACTACTTTTGATAATATTTTAACCCGCACATGAAAATCAAAATTTGATAGTGTTTATCCATTTATTGAAATTGTACGGAACCCTCAGCGCGCGAGTTCCACACTCGCACTTGGCCAAATTATTCTTTATCTAATTACACAGAACGATATCAACTCCTTTCAAAAACGTCTCTCTAAATATGTCAAATCAAATGTAGCAAATGCGCTTCTAACATGAACAAATTGAATCAGAATATATTCATATTCTATACATATCTATATGTTATCAGAATTTCTTATGAGACTTGTCGCCATCAAAAGCAAATATCGCATTTACATGAAAGCTATAAATTTTTATTTTCGTTGCTACTCGCACTACATTTTTGTCAAATGCGTACGAAGGAAATTCAATTTTTAGGTTCAATAAAATATGAAGGCTGAGTGTAGCTATACCGGTTGCCTTAAAACTCAGGGGCAGCTTCGAAGAACTCTCGCCTATACCTCTCGATCTCGTTATCCAATATTTAACCAACGCATCTTAACATACAACTAAATATAATCACTAATCATCATAAACTTACTCGTTATACTTGGCTCCCTTACCAACTCCACAACACTAAATACCACTATTTATATAATCTCTCTGCGTTAATGTTTACTGTGTGGAATCATATGACTGCCTCAAATCTATCTGATCATGTTCATACTTTAAAAAAATATTAGTAGCAAAATGGATCAAATATTACTAGTATTCCTTTACCCTTCCAACTAAGCCTTAAATATTAATGCTTGTGTTAGGAGTGGGCCACACCAGTAGTTCATTGGCTGGGATTTGAACCCACGATCTGTCGATCGTTAATCAAACTCTTGAACCACTGAGCAACTGATGCTACATCTGAACAGAGAGTATTTCTGAAAAAAAAACCAAGGGAGCTACTCGACAATAGTTTTGTTAGATAACATTAAACTAAAATTCTCATTACATTGGGTTCTAATAATAGAAATAATTAAGAAGTACTTTACTAGTGGAAAAACTGTCGGAAAAGTAGGATGATTAGGACAAATGTTTTGCGGTTCCCAAGAGAACTTGATTGTATTCGTTGGAAAAAACAAAAGAGATATATTATAAGGACTGTAGCCCTTAACACTCAAAACTTTTTACCTACTTGAAGTATGTATTTTTTAGATTTTAAAGAAACACTCATGGATAGAAAGAAATATGCTAAATATTCTGGGATATTCATTTTTTGCAACATGCAACTTTTTACTTTTAGCTCGCAGTCTGTTATTAATTTCAATTATTTCCATTTAAAATTTTCCTTTCTTTTTTCTCAGACTATTAGATTTATATAATTTATAGCCGTGAGGGGACGGGTTAGAATACTATTCCCCTCTGCCGCTGGGAGAGCATCTCGTAAGAGCCGAGTAACCCAGCAACCCCTTGGTGGTAGGGGATCTGTTCCCCGACTGGCTTGCGACACGCATGTCCGCCCGCCAAGTGCTATTGACGCGTTCCGGTCGAGCCGCATGCCAGACTTTATCATGATTTTAATAATTTAATAATGAAATTCATAGAAAAAATATATTAATAATATTATAATAAAAGTAAAAAGTAAGTAGACAAATGATACTACCGATAACACGGAATTAGGTAAAGAAATAAAGAACGGCAACTTCACGGCCCACTCTTTCTGTACACGCTTCGTTTATTCCATACGAAACGGGGAAGAAAAACGCGATTATACGATTCACAGGGCTTCAATTAGTTTTTATTGAATGAATTTATCCCTCTGATATTTGTAACAAGATTGAAGGCTATACTAAAATAAAAATATTTAGCTTTTATGAAAATGTTTCGTGGAATTTACCAATAATAATTAATGATCAAATTGTTTCGGGAATACCATAGGTCAGTCTATTATAATTTAAGCTTCATAATAAATCATCACGACCCGTCAATGGCCCACTGCTGAGCCGGGTCTCCTCCTCAGAATGAGGAGGGTATTAGGACATAGTCCACCACGCTGGCCCAGTGCGGATTGGCAAACTTCACACACCTTTGAGAACTTTAGGGAACTCTCAGGAGTGTAGGTTACCTCACGATTTTTTCCTTCACCGTTAAAGCAAGTGATATTTAATTGCTTAAAGCACACAAAGCTCAAAAAAGTCAGAGGTGTGTGCCCAAGATCGAACTCGGACCTCCCGAGTAAGACTTGAAGTCTCAACCACTGGGCCATCACCGCTTATCATTATAAATAGTTATTCAGAAATTTTGAATATATTTGAATGCATGCTTTTATTCCCTCCGATTGTCCTACTATTTTCCATTAGGTAGTCCTTACTTTCTTCCTCCATCATCAGACAAGTTTAATGTCAATCTGATACAAGGAAATGGTTGAAAAATGGTTTGCAAATGACGGATAACTTACAAACAGAATGAACGTTGAAAAGCTTGTAAGAAGAAAAATACTCTGAATAAAAGACTGACATACGTCTGGGCGATGTCTGTCTTTTTGTCAACCTCTGGGATTTGAAATGGATTATGGAGGATTGCGAATTTTTTTTGTATCTGAATTACATCAATTGGAATTGCAAAAAATGGTAATCCGGTAACAAGGGCCAAGGGGGTAAATTATTTATTCTTCTTGAATTAAGAGCTCGAAAAACATACAAACCTTTAAAAGGGCTTTTATTACCCAATAATAATTCAATCTATTGAATGTTGACGCCTTACAAATCAGATCACGTTTGGTCAAAGGTCTTATAGCACTCATATTGAAAGTTCCAATCAGGTTCTTAAACTGGAAGCATTTGTAAAAGTCACATAAACGATAAAACCTTCCTTTGCGATTACGTGAGTTCTACTGTGGAACAGTGCACACTATTAGTGATAAGATATTAAGGTATTCCTAAATTTATTTTTTTGATAATATCCCCGTTAGAAATCGTAACGTTTTAAAATGTTTATTATACTTTTAATTGAATGTAAATTCAAATTTCCTTAATTTCAGATGTATGGAATTTTATTAAAACCTAAATCGAATTAATTATTTAAAGCGAACAAGTAGAAAATAACCTTTAATGTAAATTTTAAAAGTAAAGAATCAAAGTTATTTTAACTGGCTCTAAAGTGTTTATATTTACTTGCTAAAGAATATAATAAAAAGTTACCATATTAAAATTATCACCGGAATCTTTTTGGGTAAAACAATTTTCAGGTTTACAATATGTTCTAGTCCTAAGATTACATTGTACTTACCTCTCAATTTAGCCTCGTGACCCTTACATTGATTTTAGTACTTACGGACTTTTTACTTAAATAGAAACATTTAAAAATAATGAAATAATTTCTAAACTTATATTTATTTAATACCATACAATATCCTACAAATTCTCAGCAAATTTAATATCGTGTGCTTGTTATATTTTTGACACGATGCATTCAATATATTGTATTAGTCACAGATCGTAAGACATTTTGTCTATTTTATTATCGCATGTAATATTGAAGCCATGTCAAATATTCTTATACTATCTACGTTTTATATGTGTACTAGCATGGCTCCTTCCTACTATTCTATATAAACTGTAGTACCTCATAGATGTTTGAATCAAATATTTACAATCTCTTAAATATCTGCTTAGCCGTTTAGTAACGAAAATTTAAATAACTAGAAATTCAAATAGATAGATAAAATATATACCGTTACTTATTTTTAATTAAATTTATTACTCGATTCTATTCGATAATTGATATCGAAATAAAGATATACCATCTCTTCTCAGTGTAGGCAATGCCAGTGTGTTACCATGGTCTCCATTATCTTGGGCCACAAACTTATAACAAACGCCCCGTCGTGTCGTTGTAGCGTCTGATCTTTAATATATTCAAATGTCCAAATCTAATATCATTTGTAGTAGAACAAAAGGACCATAAATAATACAAAGACCTTTTCTAAAAAATATGTAAAATACTCCAAAATTAGTTCCAGCCAGATTCGCCACATGTTTTTCTGGGCTGATAAAATTCGCAAGATCTGCGATCCTCCTCTCTGTGGTTACACAAAGCTTTTTTCCCATAAAACGAATATTCCTTGGTTAGGATTAAGCAGATTTAGGCAGTAACAAATGGGCAGTTGCAAAGGCAGTACTTTTAAAAGTTTTCCTGAGTTATGGCTTCATATAAATTCTTTTACTGATTTATTAACTTAGTTTATCAAATGTTACAAATTATATACAATAAATACATTACATATTTTTATAGAACCAATATTCTATATATTTTCTATAAATAAATAATACAAAATTATCTCTCAATAGAAGTTCAGAGAGATTACAAGTCCGTTAACGAATTCTTAACAAACTTATTTAAGTTGTGATAAGAATTAAAAAATTATTTGTTTTATCTTTGCTTTTGACAGATTAATTTTATGATTCGTGAAGCAGGAACAGATTTTTTAATATGAACGCAAATAGGAATCAAATATTAACGTTTTAGGTTAATCTTCAATAGATGATCTATTAGACAAAGACCTTGAAAGAAGAAAATGTCTAACAGAATTAAAGAATAAAATAAAACATAAATTTGTGGTCTGACGGTATTGTGATCAGTGACTATTTAATATAAAACTAAAGAGGGGATTATTGTTAATATACTCAAAGCAGTTTACATTGTAAAAATTATAAGTTTTTTTTGATTAAGTTAAACGTAACTTGATTTGATGTTATTTCTTTCCAAAGTTGGTAGATATTTATATAAGCATTCATGATAGAATTCAATCTTAGTTTCGTAGAATACGAAACTGCGAACGAAGCAATCTCCCAACTTTTCTTGGTACAAAATTCACCAGATTTTAAACAGTTGTAGCAGATGAGTTTTTATTATAAAATGGAAACAGCAACATATACTCATCTACATATTATATTAACTTAATATTAAAAGTTTTAACATCCGAGTATTGGAACGTAGTTAGTATTTAAAATTAGCATTCTAGCATCAACAAGTAACAACAAATAAAAATACATAAATATTCACGTGTATTAAATCGTACGACGCATACAAAGTGATATATGAAAACCACTATACGAAATTGAACGGAGTTTTCACGTTTGTATTGCAATCTAACTTTAGTGTTTTATCGTGATTCATTGAACATTGTATACTAGAGCTAGGCTAGGCTCGTAAAACGAGATTTAACTGTAATAATAAACAGTAGTCAATAATATACAGTAATACAGACCTCAAAAACAATGTTGGGCGGCCAATTTTGTGTTAATAGATAAGAAAGAAATAAAGTTCTTGCTTCAGAAACTCTAATCCTTCTTAACAATCAATTTATCTCTCTTTTAAGACTTTCAGATTATAGTGTAAATGGTAGAAACAACAATGCAAAGTTTGTTCTTAGTTAAAATATACTTACTACCTTCGACGTATAAGCACTGTGTCGCACCAAAAGACCGCGAACTATTAAGAAATTATTCAATCAATAAAGAGAGAAGATATTAAACACTTATCAAATGATTGAACATTAAAATATCATTTGAAAGTAATCAAAATAACATTTCGAATGTAAAAATTGATGTTTATGTTACAATGAAATACTCTAGCTATTTTCAGGGCTATCATACCGTACTTCAATCAGTTAAAACAGAACACTCATAGTCGCGCTTAGTTTCTGTTTGTTCTAATATAGGGCAAATTTTTCCAGGAATAGATATTTTTTTCCAATTAATATGATCTATGGAGGATTCTGAATATGTATTTGAGTTGTTTAGTTTCCATTTTTCAGGACAAAATAAATTAATGTTCCACTTTGTGATGTATATGTCACTTCGATAGATTATAATGTACCAAAAAATATACGTTACGGTTTACAATTTTTCAACAGTTTACAATCTCGCAAGATAGAATATATCTAACAGTGTTTACAATTTTACGGTGACATATACATGACATGTGGATTTTTTAAATATGAAATTTAACTTTTATTTTATTTCTTCGAGAACAACTCACGAGAGGGAACGAAAACTTAAATTACAGGTAGTTTAAAAACCTATTCTTGGAATAAACGAATAATAGAGGGCCTTAGGCTACAAATGCGAACAAATCCTGCTCTCAAGAATTTTCAGGTCACGTACCTCACTTAATACTACTGACCTTGTATTCACACTGTTCCAACGTGCATGTAATACTGAATGTTTTATAAGTATTAAATTTCATTTTCAAAGTATTATCAATAACACTTATACTTAATATGATATACTTGTCATAGAATGAGAGAGGAATGATACCCATTAATGTATATGCAATACGTACACACATGCAATTTAGACAGAAAGCCGGGAGCGCCTTGGACTTGCGTAGAAGGCGTAGCGTTAAAGACTTTTTATGTAATTATAACGCTCCCCTTCGCTGCCCGAACACTAACTACAGTAGATATTAAAGCTAATTTATGTGAACCTTAAGAAGGGTGACCTTAACCACGACACTATAATACTAACTTCCATGTACACTACACTAATAAAAAACCAGAGAGACTGACTCTAATCTATCTCACTAATTTTGTTAGTGTGAGTGTATTCTCTTAATTAAAACAAAACCTTCTGTATTGTACTAAGAGTCATTGATAATTTTTGATTACTTACCAACTTAGTTAAATGAGTTCTATCAGTAGAGTGCTTCTGCTTTCTTCCTGCTTCTGGCACGGCTTGATCTCTTGCCTAAAATTATGCTTGAGTTATAAGTTATATCTTAGTCAATAATTTAAAATATTGTAAATAAATAAATATTTAAATACATGGACATAATCATTTTAACCAAATTAAAGGGACAATATGTTAGCAACACCGTTTATAAATTCCAAAAAGGACATACGGTGATATTTCCTTTTTTAACTCGGAGGAAATGATGAAAAGAAAAAATGTATTATATTTGAAAAACACTACAAGGGGGTGTGATATTGAATGGAATATTGGGTAAACGTAACATAGATACTGCTACTGTATCGATATGATCTCGTACAATTACGACAGGATCCTAAGCAGTGCCTTGGACATATGACCAGTGTGTAGGCTTAAGGGATCCATTACCACATATATGAATACTTACCTTCACTGCCCAGATCCTCTGTCTAAACCTAAGGTTAGGTTAACCTATTTTACGCGCCGACATATTGACATTTGGTTTAATTATAATATTCATTTTCCATTAATTCAATAATCTCTTCAATCAAAATAAAAACTCTTTATTCACTTTGTAACAGATCTGAAAATAAGAATTTAAGTAGTAAACGCGAGAGTAAATTCATTCGTATACCGGGATTGCACTGTTCGCTAAGCTATCCCTTCGCCACTCCGAACTGAAAGCTTTGTTTTTATTGTTTCTCAATTCTAAAGCTTTTACAATATAAAATTCTAAGCTATCTGTTTTATTTAACTTCAAACTGTAAATTTTGATACTGCCAATGGAAAAAGGTTTAATAATAAACCAAGTTAAGCTTTTAATATCATTCGATGAAATGACCTCAATTAACGCTTAAAGACACTGGATTTTATTATATTTCACTTGTACTACGATTGATATATTCAGTTGATTGTTTTTAAAATAAACCAACACGAACTACAAGTTAACTAATCGAGTGTTGGCAACTGTGATAGTAATAAATATGGCCACACTTTAAAGTGGACGAGTTACTTGTATCCACTTCCCTATAACAATAATAATGTACTGCAAAACAAACAATCCTTAATATAAGATGGGTGGTCATCGTCAGAAGCGAAAAAAAACCGGGAACAATTCTTATACTTAGTTCTACATTATTACTTAAACCTAAGAGTGGTTAGAGACTAGCTTGAGGTTAGGTCTTAAACTGACTCGGTGAGGCGATAATTCCACATTCCTTCCATTCATTCTCGAATATTCAATGAATTTCGCGACGTGTAACGTGAGTGCAGCGTTATCACATGGGTTCCGTAACAATGTTACAAATATAAAATATACGAAATAGTACATACAATTTAGATTTTAATAATAATAAGAAATGAACCAGCAGAAAATTTACAGTAGATTAAAAAAAAGAAAAACAAGATGAATTGCAGTTCTTTTTATCGGTAAGTAAATATCGTCCATCATTTTTGTTCAACCAATTTATGTAATGGACAATCGCTGGTTGGACATTGAGTGTCCTGGCAGCAGGCCAGTTCAGATAACAAAAACTTACATCAAAAATCATCATAACAATAAACAATAGGATTATGTATAAATATAAGAGTGCATAACATGTACAAAACATTATACCAATGTATATTTTATATAGGTTATAGAGAGCACACATGATCAGAGGAACAGCAACACATTATTAATGCACAATGTGCATCAAAAGCTTTCGAAAATGGACAACAGCTTTGAAAGGAGCTATAATAAAGTCCACATAGGTAAGTTAAATAAACATTTTAAGATTCTGCCAGAAAACAGAATAAGAAATTGCCACAAAAGATCGGAATAGTCGAAACAATATTTCATAACATAAATTCTATAACCCTATAAGCTTGAAAATGTTACGAGGACAGCTAGACTAACAACTAATATTGTAGTTTATTTTATATTCCTAAAATATAAACAAAACATTATTTAATTAGAAACAGTATAAATTACATTAATTATCTATACTAATATTATAAAGAAGTAAGATTTGTATTTTTGTATGTAACGAATAAACATAAAAACTACTGGACCGATTTCAAAAATTCTTTCACCATTAGAAAGCTACATTATCCCTGAGTAACATAGGCTATATTTATTAAAAGAAAAAATTAGAGATCCTCAGGAAATCTCACTAAAACCAACCCAAGGTGCAAAAAAATTAGCCATAAAATATCTTTCATCGCATGCGCTGCGAAAAGTATTGATGATAGAACAAAGAAATGTTCTACAATATTATAGAACGTATCAATATCTACAAAAAACTCCGCGAGACCATATGTCCAACTATTATAGTTATGTCACTATAACTACTTTTTTACATTTTAAAAGTTGATAAAAATGGCAATCAAAATCAGACCATGTTTTCTATAACTTTGTATTAATCCTTATCGAAATAAATTATTTCGTATTCAAGACTATTTCAATACCTGTAAAATACTTTTTGAATGATTAAAATCGGACATTCCAGTCAAAAGATATTACGAAATAAAAATATCAAGATAAATAAAAAATAATTCCTGACGGGTCGCGGACGCGGTGTGTAGTGCCTCGCAGCGCAGCGAGTAACGCGGCGATAGAGGAGCGACAGAATGCGGGAGCCAAAATGTTAAAAAAAAATTATCCACCCGTGCGAAGCCGGGACGGGCCCCTAGTAATATATATAGTACCTAAATTTCTAACTTACGTTTTTCAGTTAAGATTACAATTTATTTTGCACCAATCATTTAAAAATCATCATTGTCATAAACCGTAGATGGCCCACTATTGAGCCGGGTCTCCTCCTCATAGTGAGGAAGGTATTAGGTAAATAGTTCACCAGGCTGACCCAGTGCGGGTTGGCAGACTTCACACACCTTTGAGAATTTTGGGGTTTTCTTTCACCGTTATAAAATGTGATATATAATAGTTTAAAACACACTCTGAAAATGCAGAGTAACACTTGCTAAACCTAGATGTTTAGACTGCTATCACTGTTTTTTTAGGCATAAAAATAAGTCCAAAAATTTGTATTAAATGTATAAACTTAATATACGTTTTTATATAAAACTCTCTTAAAATGATAGATAAGGTAATATTCTCTCACGACGAGACTTTCCACGCTCATATTTCAGGATTCAACTTATCGTGCTTTCGGAAACCGAAAGGCACTTTTTTAACATTTCCATTAGGTTTTGTGAAAAGTACATGTCAACGTACACGATACGGAGACTGATTCAATTACCTTTGTCGAGTCTCAAAAAAAGGATAAGTTTTTGGTTTATTAGGGCTCTGCACCTCGTAGGGAAAAGTATATAGTTATGAATAAATCTATTTCAACACAATCAAACGATACGGCGGGTTTTTCCGCTTTGGTTTTGATATGACCCTAGCAAGGACCACACACCTTACCACCATGGGCCTTATGCGAGATGTTCTCCCAGCAGCAGAGGGGAATTGTATTCTAACTAGTCCTATTGCTCTTAAAACTAAATATTCTACAGTTGCATTAAAATTTCACTTTCAAAAATATGAAAGCTTTAACGTATTCTCGTTTAGGAAAAAAATTGGTCGATATTTTAAACAAATATTTTGCTACTGGAAATATTCAGCAGACTGTGCCGTTGTATGTAGTGCCGTATGGTGACTCTTTAGCAAGTCTGTTTGCCTTTGCCATGTTTTCATATTCCACTAATTTTTACACTTTCAGCTGCAGTGAAAAAGTTCAGAAATCCTTGTAACTACATTTTCATATAATTAATTTTTTTTCTTCCTAATTTTTATCTTAGATATTTAAATATAGCATATAATATATTGAAATGCTATAATTCTCACTCCCATATATGATAGCAACACTGTTAATTAAGCAAGTTGTCAAACAGAACTCGCCTAGTGACCATTATAGCTCTGCAGTGGTATCGTGTCGTGATGCTGGGTCTCCTGTACTAAGGTTTGGAATAAGTTTTTAATATGGGTTGCTCGGTTTATTATTATTGTCTGTGCGTGTTACTGTGCGATATCGGTCACATATAGATAACATTATAAATGCTAAAACAATTATTTCACTCATTCATTAAAAGACTTAGAAAACTAAAAACAAATAAAAAGGTCTACTTCAAAGTTTTAATACATATTTTTAATTCCAACTCAATTAAAACTGAAGGGATAAAAGAAATCTGTGGTATTAGAGAGCCCATTAGTAATTCAGCATTACATATGCGAGTGATTCACGAATTCACTCTACCAATGACTCTCTCAGACATACACATAAATTTAAAGAAATTTTGCGAAAATATGACGGGCATGGCAAGATGAACGTTTGTAGAGCTCTTATATAAAAATATAATATCTTCAGGAATTCATTGTTAATACATGTGATAAAATATTTATAAGCCAAGAACAGTTTAAAGCCGTTTAGCCATTCAACCGTGATTGAGTAATATACATACGAACTTTCACATATATAATACTAACTGACACTAAAAAAGGAGGTAATCCTCCTAAAGAAAGAAAATTAATTATAATTGTTAAAAATTAAAAAAATTACATTAAAAAATGCTAAAGCTAATTAATAAAAAAATAAAATAATAACACCAATTGTTCAAGTAAATTTTAAATTAAAATTTCCTAAATGAATTGTTCTTAATTATCTTGATTTGAAATAAATAAATAAATAAATTTATTAAATAATATTTTTTTATTATTTCTTTTATAATTTAAAAGACGTGTAGATCCTATAGAGCTTTACCTACTCGATTTGATAAAGCAGTTAATATATTTAAAATTAAAATTTAATTCAGATCAAGATGGATATTAAAGTATTTTTTTTTTAAATAATATAATTTATAGTAAATTAGTATTGAAAAAGAAATTTGAAATAATTGAAAATAAATTAATAATAAAGTAGTATAATCTTAAAAAAATTTAATATAAAACTCTATAGGATCTTGTCGTCTTTTAAATTTATTTTAGAATTTACTTAATTCATAATTTTGTATATCATTGTTAAAAAAATAATTGATCATTTTATATAAAATTAAATTTTTATTAAATTTTATTTTTTAATAATGAATATAATTTTAATTTATCTAAATTATATAACAAACAAAACTATTTTGTAATAAGTTTTATTAATTGGGTTTTTAATTGGTGTTGCTTTTTTAACATAAAATTATCAGGGTCTCCTAATAAATAAGGATTAATAAGATAGAGAAAAGTTAAAATTGAAATTAAAAATAAAATATAAAATAAATTTGGTCGTCTCCAATTAATGAACCTGGGTTTCCTAATTCAGTCTGGCAAACTTTGTTCCGCCTAACAGTCAATGAATGTCGTGTTACAGATTAGCTGAACTTTTAAAAAACCCATATATAAATATGTCAATCCTTTTTCATTACTGACATTATTCTACATTTTTTAAATCTAAAATACGTCACTATCTGAATATTGTGGGTATATATTGTCGATTCGAAACATTAATTCTTTAATTTGAGGGGAGAGTTTACCGTATCGACGGGATTAACATTAAATGTTGTCTTCGTGTTGTCTCCCTTACTCGTCTCTATTTCCATAAACTCAATCACCCAAATTATTTTATCTCTCTACCATATGTATGCAGACGATTTACAAATCTATCGCCACTCGAGTCTTGAAAACTTGTCTGAAACAGTAGCTGCTATCAATCGTGATTTGGATGCAATATCCGAATGGAGTAACCAATATGGTCTGAATATCAATTCTAGGAAATCTCAGGCTATTGTTGTTGGCAGCAAAGGCATGATTGCGAGGGTCGACTATGCGAGCATTCCGGCAATCCTTTATGACAGTTCTATTATACCATACTGCTCAACTGTAAAATATCTTGGCATATATTTAGATCAATCACTTTCCTGGACTGAGCAAATAAAAGAATTCAGTAGGAAAACATTTGGAACCTTGAGCTACTTGCGTCGTCTCCAAAATGTTCTACCGATTCCTACCAAATTTATGTTAGCAAACTCTCTCTTATTACCTATTCTCGATAACGCGGATGCAAGTTATATTAATCTGACCGAGGAGCAACTTAATAAGCTTGAGCGAATACAAAATCTCGCCATTCGTTTTATTTTCAGTCTCCGAAAATATGACCACATATCAAAATTCCGTTCTAAGCTCAAGTGGCTTGTAACTATTTCGAGCTAACTATATAAAATATATACATAGAATACATAAAATATAAATAAATAACGCAAGAGGAAGACAGCAAGTCAATAACGGTTAATAAATCATTTATAAAATATTTAATTAGGCATGTGATCATCTAGTTAGGACCCTTAATACGTTGTGTAAATAATAACCACCAAAGTTCTTTTAGAGTATCAGAGGCATGAGTTCAATAGGTCATCGAAGAAGATAAATTAAACTAAATAAAGATCGATTTGCATTTTATTAAATTAATGTAATAACGATGCTGTGATGACGCATAGATGTATAATAATTTTATAAATAATGACATCAGAAGGATGTTAGTGATAAAGAAGATAGCTGAAGGAAACTCTCCCTTCCTCTTATAATATTAAAATATAAAAGAGAAAAGGGGTCGGCAGCCCCACACCCGCCACCGACAATGGGTTCCAACCAAATCGTGAACCCTCCAGGATAGAAGATGGGAGCTATTTATAGTGCGCCTACACTTTTGATGCTACATTAGCAAGGACCGAAGTCCGGGTAATACAGTCAAGACTGCAGTGTTGAAAGCCGAAGCCTTAGTAAATCAGCCGAAGCTGTAATAATAAAAAGGCGTGAGCCTTGTGATGGAAATGAATCCATTAAAACAGCAAAGCTGCAAGGTGTCCGAAGACAAAGGGACAAGCCCTGGTTATAAATAAAGTGATAAATAAATCACTGGTTCAAACATCAGTTCGTAAAAACTCACAGCACTTAGGCGGCTGATTGCAAGGAATGCACATATTCATATTCACATAAATGTGTTATCGTTGCAGCCGTAGCTGATAATCGTTGCAGCCGGAGCTGATAAAATGTTGCCACCGAAGTGGATATTGTTGCAGCCGGAGCTGATAAGTAAAAACCACCGTAGTGGATAAGTCGTTGCAGCCGTAGCTGATAATCGTTGCAGCCGGAGCTGATAATCGTTGCAGCCGTAGCTGATAATCGTTGCAGCCGGAGCTGATAATCGTTGCAGCCGGAGCTGATATAAATATGTGTTATGGTCCACCTTAGTGGAATGTGAAATATGATATATGTACAACTCGCTTACAAAAAGCAACACTCCCATCGAGCATATGAGTCAAACAAAGAGACGTAATACGCCAGATCATTATTTTACGTGGCAAGCCACGGAAGTAAAGAGACAAAGTAGGCCACACTGTCCTATATGCTAGTGAACATCCCATAAGGATAATTCACCAGACGCCCTAGCACTATGACATGCTACAATGTCTATTTAAAAGTACTAAGCTAAGGGGCAGTCCTGACAAGGACTATTGATGCCACTCACAATGTCCATAAACAAAGTCCACGGACAATGTTCGTGGTTGTACCCAGCATCGCTAGAACGTACCACTTCGGCTTACAGCCTCCGCACCGCTCAGCAGCTGGATACGATGGTGTGATAGACACAACGATATCAACTGAGACGCCAGGACGTTGAAGTATCAAATCACAGTGAGAGTCACAAACAACATCGTCTGAGCCACGAGAGACCTCGGAGTATCAAATCATAGAGTGATAGACACAGCGATATCAAACTGGACATCAGGACGTTGAAGTAACAAATCACAGCAATAGACACAAACAACATCGTCTGAGTCATCAGAGACCTCGGAGTATCAAATCACAGAGTGATAGACACAGCGATATCAACTAGGACATCAGGACGTTGAAGTATCAAATCATAGAGTGATAGACACAAACAACATTGTCTGAGTCACCAGAGACCTCGGAGTATCAAATCACGAAATATTCAAGACAACTTGTCATGGTGGTAGTCTGCTAATAGCTGATGTAGCCACAAAGCCTACAAACCAGTCCACAGCGCATCGTCAAGAATAAAGCATATCCGGCACCGTACACAAGAATTCTCAAAGTAGAACTTAATCACACTAAGAGTCATCTCGCGTCCGTACCACCAAGATACGCAAGGCTCCAGCAACAGACAGATGGACTTCTCAAAGACAATCAAAATCATCTAAGAGTCACCTTCCGTCCGTATGCCAAAGCTCGTTCGAAATATGGCGGTCCTGCAAGACTATTCTCGCAGAACACTTTTGTAAGGAGGCTGATCTAAACACATGCATCACCATAACATCGTAACTACATAAGATATTATTATTAAAACATATTTATATTCATTATTTGAGAGGTTCATTATTATTACATGCATCGCCCCTATACATGTATTGTATTGTTATAATTCTATAGATGGTCACCCACAAACCATCTGTGATAAATACTTTTTATGACCTCTTATTATATCGGTATCATATGTAGTACATGAATGTGAGATGCTGTGCCGACGATCTCACGATGCCCCCCTATATATGCTGGGCGATCGGTCTGACTATCGGCAGTTCCATACATTCCGATACTTTCCCCATACTAGCTAATACACGAACCGTCTTCATAATACACGAACCGTTTGCATTATTTTTAATATATCGATTATTGAAAATTATGATCAATTATTATTTCTAATGTATTAAATGACGTTTTAAATATAAAATAAATTACTTTTTATGTTTATTTGTACATATTATGTTATAATATTTATTAATTACTATTTTATTACCTCTTTATATTATTTATTATTATTGTTATCTTAAATGTTGAATTTACTTTATGTAAAGTTTATAACCGTCACAGGCTCTCTATTCGCCGTCGCCGGGATATGCATATTCTTTCTCTTTTTGAAAATCTCTCCCGATTTTCAAAAATTCTGTAAAAGACTTTTATCTACTTTCGGGCAGACACTGATGACATGAAATTTATTATTAATTGTTTATGTATTTATATTTACTTTAATATCTAAGATATTTATTAGAATATGATTATAGATATTAATAATTATATATATATTGTACCTATATGTTCATCTTGTTTATGTATTAGGTTGTAATTATTTATATGTAGTTTATGGTTACACCACCTTATTCGCCACTCAATAAAATATTTCTTAACTTAAAGGTTGTCTGGAAGAAATGGCTAATAAGCCATAAGGCCGCCTTTTGTTCTGCCACGTTTTACTGTTTTTTTTTTATTACATAGTTGTATTATGTCTTGCTTAGTTGTTGTGTTATGTATGTGGTGTGCAAAAAAGTATTAAATAAATAAATAATGTTTGACAGTTACGAAACCCATCAACATTTTGTATGGGAAAATATTTTTTCTTTTATTTTATTTTTTCGTCAATTTTCCAAAGTTTTTAATAGTTTTTTTGCTATTATTAAAAACCAAGACGATCGGTCCAGTCGTTCTCGAGTTATAATTATTGTTCTAACAAACCCGACTTTGTTGTAAACATATAGATTAGTAAGATAGTAAGAATAATACGAATCATTGTCATTGAATTATAGAATCCTCACAGAATCTAATAATCGATTCCAACGCTTAATGTTTCAACTCGATTAATCCGACTGTTCCTTCGAAACGTAATTACTTTGTAGGCAAACGATTTAATGAAAGGCAGACCTGCCATGCCTAACAACGTTGATATAAGTAATAAGTTTCGCTCCAATACTCCTATATATGATTGTTCATAGTTTTATAATAGACTAGAGGGCTGCCCTCGCTTCGCTCCGGGTATTTAAAGCAATATTTTAATTGATGTCCTTAAATTGTCACTCTGTAATTGTGTAGTTTTTCATTATTTGAAAAATTAGGGAGAGTAAGAAAAAGTTATAAAAAGAAAAATAATAGAAACAAAATTAAAGAAAAACGACAGATGATAAAAGAGGGAGGACAGAGCAGAACTAAAATTGAAGAGAGAAATTATCGAAAGAAAGAAAGTGAAAAGTGGCTTATCATTCTGAACAGATAAAAATAAAAATTAAAGTGAGAAAAAAGAAAGAGGATGAGAGACAATGATAGTATTATAAGAGAAAGAGAGATGGAAATACTATAGACTTCTCTCAGTGAAAGAATTTTTAAAATCGGATTAGAAACAACAAAATGGCCATATTCTATTATTTAAAAAATTTATATGGCAACACTAAATCACCTTTGTCCCTCACGAATGGTGTAGTTTGCTCTCAGTGAAAGAATTTTTAAAATCGGATTAGAAACAACAAAATGGCCATATTCTATTATTTTAAAAATGTATATGGCAACACTAAATCACTTTTGTCACTCGCGAATAGTGTAGTTTTCTAACAGTGAAAAATTTTTTTAAATCGGATTTGTTGTTCCTGAGAAGCTCTTCAATTTACAAAATGACCACCTTATGGCACTTAAATGGCCATATCTTTTTAATTAGAGTATTTACAGCAACACCACATAGCCTATGTTACCCGGAAAGGATGTAGCTTCCTATCGGTGAAAGAATTTTCAAAATCGGTTCAGTACTTTTCGAGCCTATTCGCAACAAACATACAAATATACAAACAATCAAACCTTTCCTCTTTATATAATAGTATAGATAAATCACTATTGAGTTCATATATATTTGTTAATGTTGATTTGGTTTCTAATCTGTATACAACAAAATTTTTTAGGAGGGTCTATTGATTTTTTTTAATAGTTTCTTTATCCCAATAGGTAAGATATTGGACTATCACAGTAAAGTGTAACTGTACTGAATCACATGACCAGTAGCTTTTACTATTTGGCTCCTGGAAACTTGATTTTCTGTCTAAAGTGCATTAATTATTATAAAATTTTCTTTTATGTGTTTATTGCAGTATAGGTCATAACTATATGATTAAGCTACATATATCTATATTTTACAGATTACATATAATACATATTACGTATAGGAATTGTCGTGTCTTTGCACGTTGATACGTTAAAACGGCTAATGTTCGAGTAATACAAACAAGCTAAAGCTGAAAATTGTGTACACATAACTACAGTACTTTCGTTTACACTATAGTAGACTAGTAAATCATAATTTTACTTCTGAATATTAAAAGTGTGAAATTACATGTCAAAACCGCTCAAATCTATGAGGAAGATTCTTACAATAAACCATAAAGATCTACTAGCCAATCAAAAGACATAGTGTTGCTAATAGTAAAATACTATGAAAGAAACACAAACAGATAGATTAAGAGGTTTTTTTTAATACTAATAAATAGGTATATGCAGCACAAGAGTTAGAAAGAAAACAAAATTTATTTACCAGTATCCAAATTTTTATACCGAATCCTCAGAAAACTTCAATCAAATTGTTACGGAGTCTATAAATTAGGCTTTAAAGAAATAAGTGCTCAAGGAGACTCATCCATTCTTATAAAGGGATTAGAGGGTTCCCGCGAAGCTGCAGTCCGTTATCTGGCTAAATCTGTGTTTTTGCTACTTTTTACTTTAAAATAAAACGAAGAAAAATCTTTATTATCGTACGAAGCATTTTATTTTATTGTTTGACTAACTGTGAATGTTGGTCAAATTTTACTTTAGAAGTGAGGTTGAGGAATTACCCGTGAGGGGACGGGTTAGAATACCCCTCTGCCGTTGGGAGAGCATCTCGTAAAAACCGAGTAATACAGCACCCTTGGTGGTAAGGGATCTGTTGCCCGACTGGCTTGCGACCACCAGCGTGAGAATCCGACTGCCAACTGCTTTTGACGCGTTCCGGTCGAGCCGTATGTGGGCCCCTTTACCCCTACCTCTTCCATCCCATTAACGCAGCGGATCAAATGAATTCTGGGCTCTTGCTCAGGGTATACTGAAACCGCAGCGTTTTTCTATTAACTCCTCCTAAAACCACCCTTCAATTTTCGAGGCAGCAACGCATCGACAAAACAAAAGGTTCAAAAGCGATAAAATTAATATGGTTTTTTCTTGAATTTTTAAATTTTCCGCGCAATTTTCATTATTTTTTCTTAGATAAGAATCTTTTCGTGGTTATAATAGACACAACAAAAAAGAATTAGCGAAATCTGTCCAGCCGTGCACGCGTGATGTCGTGACCCAGGGAAATAGGGATTAATGGAGGAACCATATACAAAAATTATCCTTTACTTTATTTATTTATTTTGAAATTTATCTAAATTGATTACTGATATTAGTTGATTATTAATACACATTATAGTTTATTGAATAATTACTAATACATTGAAATTATAATAGAATTTCTTAGTTTGACCATAGACTGTTTTGATACGAACAAAAGATTAATACGTTGGAAACTAAAAAAGAAAATACAGTTATTATAAGTTTCATTGTTTAAACCTAAGATTAGACTAATATAAACCTTACCTAAGGCTAACCTAACCTACACTTCCCGACAAATACATAATATTATAATGAATTGATAAGTTGTGTATTTTAATTTCGCTCCGTTTGCGTAATTTTCTTTAAAAAATTAAGTAAATTTTACGTAAACATTTGATCGTAAGAGTTTAATGCACAAATCTGAATATTACACAGTTCAAATAATACACTATATTAAGTACTCTGAAAAAAATCCCATTCATATCTTTTGGTTGCTCCTCCCAATGTGCCATCCACTACCATCAGCGAGAAAACTGTGAAAATCTTATTCTAAATAGAGTGTCTCTAGAGCTCTATTATATGGGGGTTATTAAAGATCCAATATGTGCCTTTGTTAATATACAGGATACAATCTACCTTTCAAACAAAATTTAACATGTATATGATTATGCCTAGTTGTAATAATTTCCTTAAACTACAATTATATCATTTGCAGTAACTAAAAATAAAACTATTGCAGGGTTAAAAACTGAATATTAGCCAGGTGAAATTTTAGTAAAATAGGAATGCATAGATACCTAAAATTGACTTGCAAAGCAGACCCGAGTGGGAACAGGGACACTCACTTAGCATTGTGACGACAGCCTGAAAATTTGTAACTGCGAATTCCTGAAATAACTGTTGGAATTCTGCGAAATATTGTACGAAAAATTTTTACAATAACTAGTGGTATCGCTGTAGTCGAAATTCATGAAATTTCCAAGTTTGGACGTTAGGAATCACAAGCTAATAACTCACATTGTAAATACATAAATAAAATACATTCTTACAAATTTATTTTAAGAATACTTCTGTCCAGATAAAACTGAGGAAATCTTAGGAATGATTTTATAAAGGACACTAGTTTAGTATTTCGTTTTATAGATCACATTAGTTTTTCGATATTAAGTTTGGGTTAATTGCTATGTCGGTAAGGTAGAGTCGAGCAATGGAAAGTGAATGTTACAATTGTATAAAAGGGCCTTTAAACCTACACCTGGGGCGTAACACCAAGGTAGTGCTTGGATTTTTATTTAAAGTCCAAGTTAGTATTTTGTTTTACGTGTTACTACACAACATAGCGTATTTTAATCTTCATCAACACTAATATTATAAAAATGTTAACAAATTATACTAAGTTAGCATAAGATACAAATTAGCTATAGGTGTTTTAATATTAAATTTTTGTTTTTGTTTTTTTTTTTTAGAATAGGTATCCCAACATCAATTTAACTGTAATTTTTTGCATGCGATGTTCACATCTAGAAGACATTCACTTGTAACCTAACCTATTTTTTAATGTAAGTCACTATTTCACTAAGTTTTTTGTACATTTGATGTCAGTTTTGTGAACTAATAAAGAAAAAAAAAAAGGTAAAATTTCTTTTTATCTATGTTTGTATGTTAGTTTGTTGCGAGTAGAGTAGGCTCAACTAAACAAACTACTAAACAGATTAACAAGAAAATATATCAATTACGAGTAACATAACCCATGTGATATAACCAACAACATTGTCAATTTAGGCGTATGAATATTAATTTTACTTTATTTTATTTTATTTTTTTGGGAAAACAAACATTTAAAGTAGGTAAAGTATACAGTGTAAAAAAAAAACTGGTAGATGTACAATTTCCGTTATCCACTAATTACTTTAAAAATTATAATTTACTTAAATTAAAATATTATATCAGGGCAGACAAAAACAATAAGCAATTATTATTAAAGATAATTTATGTTTATTATACATATATATACATACATAAACACATACATATATACATATACAGATAAATACATGGCATATACATATTTGTCATCTTACATTGATTAATCTACTCGTGGCTCTTGTAATAATTATGATTTTTTTATTTTTGAATACGTTTGTCTTTAGTGCAAATATAGCAGCAGTAGGAAACTTATTATTATACAAGTTTAACTAACAGTATAGAGGTGAGCGTTTGCCAGCATTCGTTTTACATTTCTTCGTAGCAAAAAGTCGTGGTGTAATACACGTACGATGTGTTGGTCTGTTAGGTACTAAAAATGATAATCTGCGTAACAATTCAGGACAATCAATATTTAAATTGCATATATAATAAAGCATCATCACACATAGTAAATTGCGCCTCGATTTTAGGCTCATTAACTTGCACCTATCCAGTAGCTGGGAGTACTCGTTTATACGAAAAAATTTGAAGATTATACTTCGTTGTACATTTTCGATTTGGTTTATATATTTATTGTAAATAGGATTCCAGATTTGCAGTGCATATTCAAGCTGCGGTCTTACAAGACTTGTATATAAATAAATATACGTGGAGACCTTTTTAAAATCTTTAGCAGATCTCATTACAAATCCATATTTTCTTAATCTTAATCCATATAACTTTAATTAATAAAGCGAAGAGAAGCGAGAGCGGATCGTTCATAGTTAATATTACTACATACGACAAGATAGATATAATAGGATTAGCGCGGGTAATACAAGTCCCTATCAAACAAAAATAAAACTAAAACATAACACAGAAAACATTAATCTTGTTATCATGCAAAGAACAAATAAAAGTTATTATTGACGCCTATCGGCAAGCGTACCACAGGGACCGCTTCCTATCTAACTTTTCACAGATGCGATCCCGCCCTTTGATCGTAACTGTAGAATACATACTATGCATAGTAAATACATCGTATTGCTGATTTAATTAAATACAGTTTATTAAAATTTTGTAAATGTATACATATAAAAATGAATCCCTATTTCCATTGGTCACGGCATAATGCGTTAATGGCTGGACCGATTTCGCTAACTCTTTTTTTGTCAGGAGAAGGTGAGAACCTCCTCCTTATTAATTTTTTCTTACTTAAGATTATAAGAAAAAATTAATTATGTGTAAAATTAGAAAATTTAAGAAAACTTAACGGACATATTAACTTTTTTTAATGTAATCTTAGAATGTAAGCTTTTGACAGCCAATTTAACTATTTAATATTCTTAGTTAAGACTGGGCAACGTCTGTTGGGTCAGCTTGTTTAAATATAGTAATATAGATTTATATAAACTTAAACATGTAGGGACATGTAGAGAAGTTTTCATATTTTCTTTGTTTGTTGTCGTTATAGAACAATATTACCAGAATCAATTTACTAATTATTAATACTATTTTAATCTATCATGTTGTCGCTACTGTGCATTTTGGCGTCTTATTGCAAACTCTCTGTCAACGATGATATCGGTGGTTGGTCGTACTGTCATCATGTGTCTCTAGAACAAATGTGTCACTTGGACAAATGTGTCACTAGGACAAATGTGGTATATATTTAAAGTAAATTGGATTTAAAAAAAAAACATTCAACTCAAACCTGAAACAGGAAACTAAAACTTTAACTTGAAGAATTAGATTACAAACAGACAGACATCTCAGGTGAAATTAAATAAAAGCTTCTAGCAATATGGTAATGTTAGTTTAATTATTATTACTAGTATTATAAATAAATTTAGTCTTTAATAATATAATCATTTTAATATTTTAGAAGCAGAGATTCATAGTAAGAACTCATAAACAATAAAATAGACATACGCTTCAGTCGTAATCAATACTCAAGCAATCTCGGCCGCCTCTGTCGCTTCTATCGTAAACTTGCTATAAAAACGAACGGACCTACATTCAATATATATAGGATATATTTGCAATCTGTATAAGATAACGCTCATACTCGTAACATTACGGTCAATGTCACACCATCAAACTTGTTTGCACTTTGCTTTATTACGGTTCTGTACGCAAATAGCAATATTTCCGTTATTCAATATCGTAGTGAGATAAGTTTTAATAAAATAAAGATTCTAAAACTATTATTTTATCGAAAGTACCTACAGATTTTTTTAAAGTTCTTATAACTAGTACGAGATCCAGATGCTGATTTTTTGAGTTTTGTTGGAACCGTCCAAGTAACAATAATTGTTACTTCTTATAATAATGTCCTTCACGTTTTGACTTTTTCCAGATTTTTTAGGCCTCGGCTATGTATTTAGATGGTATATAAATTTTAATTGTTTAACAGAAACATAGGTACTGAGTAATTGTTAAAGATGAGTGTTTCTACCCCACCGTTTTTCAACGTAATTATATTATATTGCATGTATCTTTTAATGATGATAATAATATTAATATGTGTATATATGTCGGGGATTTTAAATGGCATGAAGAAAGGTGACGGGAAATATTGGGGAACACTAACAGGGGGAATGGTACTGAATGGACTATTGGGTAAACGCAACGTAGATACTTCTACTGAACCGATAAATAATCAAATATGATTTCTTAAAATTAAGAGAGAAACCAAAGCAGTGCCTTGAACTTGTGCCCAAGGTGTAGGCTGAAAGACGTCTTTTAATAGAACTCCAACACTCGCCTCCACTGCTCAAGCTCTCTGTTTAAATCCAAGGTTAAACTCACATAAACCTAACCTAACGCAAGACGTGGCAACTACATTGCAAGGTACTCACGTGACCTTAAGCGGACAGCACTCCCAGTCGACGGTATATAAAGATTCGAGACTGTCAAAATAACGGAAGTAACTACTACCCTACTCCAGCGCTATAGGCGACTCGATAATCGTTTACTATTCTCCGACACATATGTCTGCTGTTCTGATTGACAATCTACAGTATATTTTATTCTGGAGAGCAAATATGACCACCAGCAAATATTAGTGTATTATTAGTAGCTTAGTTTGGGTGCCTATATCCTGAATCAACAGCTACATCTTATTATAGAGTTCAAATAAATAAGAGCAGAGTCCGTGATGGCAGTAATTTAACAAAAATTCAGGTCATAATAGTTAATAGAATAAAATTAAGGTAAGGTTTTTAAAGAAACAACCAGCAAAAATTAAAATTCTGTTTCGTTATCTAACAGTTCTTTCTATTTACTTTTGCTGCGATGGATTTCATGATTTCTCCAAGATTTTTATAGATTTTACTAACTAGTATTATGAAAAATTTAGTTATTATATTATTATTTATACTCATTAATAGAAATAAAAAGAAAAGACTTCAGTAACTTAGCTGGACTGTATTCACCCCAAGATTTATATCAAATGAAATCCTTACTTCCCAGATTTTACGACGACAATAACGCGTCGAAGGCCCTTGCATAAAAACGTACTCTCAGAAGATTGATATTTGTATCTGTATATATATATATATATAGCAATTCAAATAATTATAGTAAATGAAATAAAATTAAATTTTGTGATGTCATTTTTATCCAATTTCTAACAAAAAAATATTATGATATTATCAAAGTAGTACTTGTAGTGACCAGTAAAAATTCAATCTCAAATTTTAAAAATCAATCTTACAAGTAATATACGTAGGGTTACTTTACAAGAATCACGAATAAAATGTGGTACACTTTTTCGTTCTGTCAACCAATCTTTCGCTGTTGTTGGCAAAAATTTAATTTAAAGATTCTTAAACCTATTCTTAACCAAAGACCACATGGTATGTTATTCGTTCATTGATAGAACCACTTCCTAATATTGTTACTTTCTTAAACCAAATCATATTCACAATTTCAAAATAAAGGAAGAATCTAAAGAGAAAGTGAAAACCTTTTTATATCTCACCGACACCAATTTGGAGACGGATTTATTAGATTTTATGTTATTTAATTCAGTCATAAATAAATATTATTTTACCGAGAGAGTCAATATACTTAAAAGTTAGAGTTATAATCAATTTCTTAAAAATATGATATACTTACTTTAATATTTTTGCACATTTTCAAACAGTTTTTAATACGCTTTTATTAGCTTCATACGTATGTTAGTATGTATGTAACGGAATCTTTGAACATGATTTTGACTCCCTTCAAAACGTTGGATTTTCCCAAAATTTGGCATACTTATTAAGGATCGATGACATGTTAGCAACACTGTTTATAAAGTAGTAGTAGCGGGTAGATCATTTTATATCATTTCAAGTATACTGACGTGAAGACAATATATAACCTTATATATAAACGATAGATTAGTGTCAGTCTCTCTGGTGTTTTCGTGCAGTTAACATGGAAGTTAGTATTATAGTGTCGTGATTAAGGTTACCCTTCTCGAGGTCCATGTAAGTTTACTTTATTATCTATTTTCGTTAGCGAGGTCGAGTGGAGGAGGTGAGAGTTAATATATTATGAAAGAGCTCTTTAAACCTGCTCCTAGGTCTCAAGCCCCAGGCATCGCTCGCCTCAGTCTAAATTGCATGTGTATACTTATTGCTGTACAGTAATGGATATTATATCTGTCTCAAAATACCTAGGAGACAGTTCAATATTTTAAACAGTTTGATCCGTTATCATTACTAGGATAATCGGGATTAGCGATTTTTTGTTTTCCTGAGACCCGGAGTGTCTGCGTCAAGACACTCATTTATGTTTTATACTTTCCCTATCTTATACGTACATCATCCCCCTATATTCTAAAGTAGTTTTCACCCCCGTTTTATAGTAAAATTTATCGATATTTTAAGTAAAATTATTAAATTTTAACAATTTTGGTTCAAAAATGAAACTATTTTTATTTCAAATTTATTAAAATTTATTTTCTATAATTAAGTTGGATTTTTTGTAAAAGTTTTTTTTTTTTAGTTTTTTAAACTATTATTTTTAATACCTATTTAGTGCGACCTTATAGAGGTGCTCTCATGGAGACGGTTTTGAAGCAACTAATATATTTTTGTATCTCCTATTACGTTTTGGAACTCTTATGCCTTAAATAGTTTTAGCCTAATTTAGAATCTATAGAGTAATAGATTTAATTATAATGTGAGTTTATTACAAGTGATCCTAATATAAGCATGTAAATGTAAATGAAGTATGCGTAACCCGCAGCTACATTTGTCTAGACTTAAATGACGTATTCTGGTGGGTTTATTTGAGCTCATTTTTCAGGATTCTTCTTATCTCTCGCAAAGCGTACAAGCGCCTCTTTTCATCTTCTAAAGTTAGTTACGAACGTGTTACGATGATACACTGGATTTGAATGATTGATTGCAATGTGAAGCAATTTACTAAATCTCTGGATTGTCGCTGTCGTAATATATCATATTTCTAAAGGTATTCTATGTTAAAGCTGTACTATTAAGAACTTTAAATTCAATGTAATATTTTTAGTAAAAATAATTGTAAATTATCGCCTGAAATCCGTAGTAGTAAACTCTAAGATACTCATCGTTATTGTTATAAACATATTAAATGCTCGCATCACATAGCACCTGTTATACTGTAATATTTCATTTCAATAAAAACCGAGAAATGTCCTCGTCAAATCATCCCTGATCTCTGGGGACTTATGGATTCTAAAAATAAAACAAAAAGTACTACTAGCCAATACAAATCTATTTACAATGTAGGCAACTTGTATTTTATTTGCTACCCGAACTCGTTTCGTGGAGGTAAAAAGATCTTGAAATAACACGAATATTTTTGTAACATTCTATTTAAGTCTAGTTAAAATCGTATTTAATTACTGGTTGCAATTTGTATCATATGTATGTATGGATTAGTATGTAGAAAATAATAAAAACGTTACAACACTACTTTTAGGTATGAAAAGTAAAATCAAGCTTAGCAGCAAGTACGTACAACTAATAAAACATAGATTAAAATGCAACTGTAGCTTTGCGAAGTGGACACTAATTCCTAATCCTGCTCTACGAGAGTAATCTACGCATTCATTTATGAGAAACTGCCACTAAATGCTGATATTGCATAATACGACACAAATGCTATGCTGTATTATTTACTATATTCATAACAATTTAAACTGGACATGATTTGTAACGTGAAACAAATTTTCACTTCTCTACAGACATACTCTCACACACTATACACGCACATGGAAGCATGCACTCATACATACGTACAATCACACAAAATCTTTAGGTTAACCTTGTAACAGGGACTGATATATGATACAATTATTTCGTAAAATAATATAAATATATTGAATATTAATGTCAAAAGTATGGTTACTTTAAGAAAATGAAATAACAATAATAAGCCCGCAGGGCATCTTGAGGCGAGCTGTTGGAGAGTAGCGACCCCACGGACCTGAGCGCTCCCAGGCGAAGGTCCTGTTCCTTATCCGCAGCTGGCCTTTACTGGCTGGTTGAAGTGAGCACTGACGAGGAACAGATCCCCTACCCCTGGCTTGCCTTATCCGGCCGATCAGTGGAGCCGAGAAAACTTTCAAAAAAAAAGAGTAGGGATACCCTTAAGCCGCTCAGCAAATGTTGCCCCCTAGTTGCAACGTGTAAGCGACCTGTCACGGGGGCCCATTGGTGATTTGGCGAGGCGCCATAGGTCATCCATAGCATTAGCTACCGAGTCCACTATTACCCCAATCCATAGCCCAGCATTATTAGATACCATATATTGCCACAGTATATGGTATCTAATAATGCTGGGCTTAGATGCATTCTCATAGTGCATACAGGGATAATCGCCGGTTTGTGTCACATCTCATATTAAATTAAATTGTCTAAAGGGCCTCCGCGCATGCCTTCCTAAGGTCCGGTCACTGTTGACCCGTTATTGGAAAAGACATACACAATAATAATAATAAGAAATACTTCAAAAAGCTATCTATATAAGACATAATGGTTTTGTGTGTCATAATTACTAGTAATTTTGCTTGCTAAAACGTAAAATAAAATTGCTTCACCCTAATTCCAATATGGCGACTCGTTATTTTAGCCATATCTCGTATCCATAATTCAGACTAATGTATTTTGTTTGTAATCATAATTAGTAAAAGCTTGATTATAATTTTTTAAATTAAAAAGAAAACCTATTTGCAAAGATAATATAAAATCTTAAATGAATTTATGACGGACACATTTGCATTACTTATCACAGTTACTTTTTATTTATATTCTCATGAATATACGAGAATACTTAAGTAGATGAATTTGTCATTTGGAGTCACTACGACTGTGTTTGGTTTGTTTTGTTTTACCTAATTTAAATGTTAGCGTCTGCTTCTGTTTTTCTTTACTTGGCTTCGTGACCTAAAAACCTTAAATTCCAAAGAAAGCAGAGAATGTTAATTGAAACTTTTTCCTTCTAAGGGATGAAAATTGCTAATGTAATTAGCCTTTAATGTCTTTAGTAATTGGGACAATTCCCTTACTAGCTCGCCACTATTAGAACAGTGTTACTAGATTTAAATACTCGCCTTCGAATTTTATCAAATTCAAAATATAAAAAATTATTAATTTTTCCGAAAAATTATAAAGGCAATTTGTTCTTGATTACTTGGCTTTTGCATTATGGTAATCCAACTAACCGCTGGAAACGGTCTTTCAGATCGATGCTGTATTTTAATCTTTAAAATATAAATAAAGGTGATCCATGTTAATTATTTCATGTTAAAATCATTCAACCAACTCAACTTTTATTCCTCCATTGCTGGACTCTCCCAATTTGCGTCACATCACTCACAATAATATAATTTATTAAAATTAAAATAATGTATTAAAGGATAAAGAAGATTTTTTTACTCTTTTTAGTTTGTAATGAAAAACTCAAGAAAATAAGACTGAAAAAAATTAAGATTTTTTATTTAAAAAATAAAGTAAAGTCAAAGTCAAATAATATTGGAGTGTAGTGCCCATTGAACGTCGCCGTCACAGAACACCCGCGACCCGCCGCGTTTGGCACTACAAGTCGGCAGATTGGGATGGATTGCGATCATTTTATGCATCCTACCCATGGAGGCAGGTCTGTTTCTCTTCACATGATTCTAGTACCTGTGCCGAAGATGTCACCGATATGGTACTACAGGGTATGGATATTTTCATACCAAGCTCTGTAGTGCTAATAGGTGGAAAATCACAGCTTTGGTTCGGTGCGTCTTGTAAAGCAGCCGCTATCAGCAAACGAGACGCTTACCGAGCCTGGGTTGAAGCGATGGTCACTAAGGATCCGAACCTCCAATTTCTGAAGAGAAAATACAACCGAGCCTCCAGGTTCTTTAAGAAACACATCGCTAGAGCAAAGTCCCAGCATGTTGCCAAAATCGGCGAGAAGCTAGAGGGCCTTTCGTCCGGAACGCGCCAGTTCTTGGCCCTTACTAAAGCTGCCCTTGGCAATTTTAGCCAGCCTACCCTTCCGCCGCTGCGCATGGAGAATGACATTCTGGCCCACACGGCAAAAGAGAAAGCCGAACTTCTGGGTACTCTCTTTGCCTCAAACTCAACTCTGGATGACCAAGGATGTAAACCGCCTACCATTCCACGGTGTCAGAGCTCAATGCCTATTATAAGGTTTACCCAAAAGGCTGTGCGACGAGCTCTCTTTTCCTCGGAAATTCACAAGTCGAGCGGGCCGGATGGCATCTCACCAATTGTTAGTAGTTAGTAAAACTAGCTCCCGTGCTAACGCGTCTATTTCGGCTCTCCTACTCTAGAGGCGTAGTCCCGAACTGCTGGAAGCTGGCCCGTGTCCATCCGATCCCAAAAAAGGGCGATGGCTTTGATCCTGCCAACTACAGGCCTATTGCTATCACCTGTCCGCTCTCCAAAGTCATGGAAACGCTCATCAACCGTCAGCTCTTGGGATACCTGGAGGATCGTCAGGTATCCCAAGAGCTACCTGACGATCCTCCAGGTATTGAGAGCAAAGGAGAGGGCTTGGCAGTTGGTTTGGATATAGCAAAGGCCTTTGATCGCGTTTGTCATAAGGCCCTTCTCTCTAAGCTTCCAGCCTATGGGCTTTCCGAGGATTTATGCAACTGGGTCACCAGCTTTCTCAGTGGGCGTAGCATACGTGTCGTTGTCGACGGATTTTGCTCTGACCCCAAGCCCATTGATGCTGGCGTACCCCAAGGCTGTGTGCTTTCCCCTACACTGTTTCTCCTGCATATCAATGATTTGTTAGACCATCCTAACATTCATTGCTATGCAGATGACAGTACGGTGGACGCCGTTTATACCGGCCGAGCAGGACTCTCTCGGGAAAGAGTCGATGAGAGCCGAATTAAACTTGTGTTTTCTCTTAACATCTCTTTGGGGGAGGTTTCGCAATGGGCTAAATCTAATTTAGTCCAGGTCAACAACCTGAAGACACAAGTTTGCGCATTCACTACTAAAAAAACCCCATTCGTCGTATTTCCCTACTTCGATAACACTCCCCTTAAAGCCTCGCCTAGTATTGCAATATTGGGCCTCGATATTTCGAGTGACTGTCAATTTCGCGATCATTTGGCAAGCAAGGCCAAGCTGGCCTCCAAAAAACTTGGTGTGATCAGCCGAGCCAGACAGTACTTCACGCACCAGCACCGACTGGCGCTATATAAAGCGCAGATTCGGCCGCATACGGAGTACTGTTCTCATCTCTGGGCTGGTACACCTAAGTATCAGCTTGAACCCTTTGATCGCATTCAAAGAAGGGCTGCTCGGATAGTCGAGGACCCGGTGTTGCATTCACGGCTGGACCCCCTGGCACTGCGTAGAGACGTATCTTCATTGTGCGTCCTCTATCGCATATATCACGGGGAGTGTTCCGAAGAACTTTTCCATTTGATCCCTGTCGCCGAATTCCACCATCGCACTACACGTCATAGACTAAAATATCATCCTCATCATCTGGATGCATGGCGTTCCTCAACAGTGCGTTTTTCTAGAACTTTTATTCCACGCACAATCAACTTATGGAATGATCTACCTTTGGCGGTATATCCAGAACACTACGACATGGGGACCTTCAAAACTCGCGTATATCTCCAACTATAACGGTCGATTAAGATGATTTTTTTTATATATTCAAGTAAAGGTTAAGTTAAGCAATCTTTAGGGATGAAGATAAGAACGAATTTAGAAAAGTCTAGAATACTAAATATCACATTACGATGATAGCCAATTTTTACCATAGTCATAATAGGGTTTGAGTAAAAAAAATCTTTATAATATTTCCGATCTCAATTTTGTAATAAAATAATAGTTTCGAGTCAGTTCGTTTTTCCTTAATTATTAACCCTGTTTCATAAATGGCTTAAATTGTTAACTGCGTCACAGATTTTTATTTTTTTTTACAATTTATATACATTTCAATATTCAATTATATGATCGTCCTGTTATTTTGTGACAGCCTGTTAATTCCCAATACAATATCTGAAATCGACAGAACTGGGACAGAATCTATTGGGAAAATATTCATTCGGGGAAAAACGTGACTCGTTTCAATTGTCAGCTTTTCGATATTAATGAACGTGACATTTATATAACGTCTGGAAAACAAACCAGCCGTATAATAAACACTGGTGTTTAACATAACAAAATGTATGTAGGAAATGAGTATAACTATATTAGCTTTATACATACAGACACAAAAGCTTTTCTTTTATTACAGTAATAAATGCATAGCTGCTAGCAATTGACTTGCAAAATATTCCCATGTGGCGACAGAGCGACATTTGCTTATTGTCACGGCTGTCTGCAAGGTTTCGTCGATAATAGCAACTCCTAATATAGGAAATATAGTAACTTTGAATATATTACCTGACTGTTAATAATGTAGATACTATATTACCTATATGATAGTATAGGTACTAATACTATTATATAACTATAAGGAGAGTATTGAATGTGTTCCTCGGAGCCCCAACTACCGGAAGACGCCTTTCGGAAAGGTTTCAGTAAATATAACACAATTAGTCCCGTGAGGTAGAAAAAAAGTTACTGTTAACTGTCATGATTTTATTTTGTAGTCTGGCATCTCCGATAATTTAAACAACATTGCTTCATATCTGGTTAGCCCTTGATAAACGATTATGGACGTGCGCTGTTTCTCTCGGCCAATCAGAACGTTTTTCGCGTAATTTATGGACATGTGACCATTTTGGTGGAAGTAATAGAACATAAAGTATTTCTTTTGACCTCGGGAATAAAAACATGACCTTAAAAATTTTAACATTATTAAAAATTACGATAAGATAAAGGATTGCTTGTTGATAAAAATAAATAAAAAAGAGCAATATAATATATGCAATAAAAATTACAAGAAAAAGTAACATTTTAAATGACATGGAATAATTTATAAAACAGTATGCATATATTACAAGTAAATATCTATTCAACTCTAACTTCATATCTTTCGTTTTCAAGGATTAAATAGATAGCTACCAAAATAATTAAGAAGTAGTAGAGTGCACAGAATAGAGCGTCATTCCCCGAGGTCAACTAAATCTCTTGTTCATTACCCTACATGTGCCGGGCAACGTCACGGGACATCAAGCCATCGGGCTAAAGGAATCTAATCTTACTTTGATTAAACCACCTAAATGAAATAACCAGCCACTAGTTATGATAACAGGGTATTATCCTTTTTAATTTCTAATAAAACTATTTTTGCATGAACAATGGCTACAATGAAACAAGTAACATAAAATATTCGAAATAACACCTAAAATCTCACTCTCCACACACCGCTCTCTCACCAACTATTCGTAACTTTCATAAGAATTAACTCAACCGTTTTTTGGGTGATTGGTTTATTTTTAAAAGAATATTGAAAAATAGGTATTTTCAGTTTTTGGAGATTTTTGCTTAACAATACATTTGACGATTTATTTTTATTTATGTAGATTAAACTACATTTCTTCATGTTACACATATTTTCTGTTACTGTATCAAAAATCTCAAAAGACAGTCTGTTAAAGAAGATTCTTAAAATTACAAAACAAAAAAATCAATAAATACTGCAAATATTTAATAACATTAGGAGCATACTCACTGTAAACAGAAGACCTGCAAAAAGTGTAAACAAAGACGGAAAAGCGGTCTAAGTGTTCCGCAAATATTTGTACAATTGTTAACATCTTTACCAGAAAAACTGGGGATAATTGTCAGGGGAATTAGGCCTACTGTGACGATAATTTTTTTTAATTTATTTATTATTTTAAAAACAGAGATAACTAATCAATTAGTATTTTTTTTAAAAACCATAGAATTTTTCAAACAACATTAATTATGATTTTGGCATTATTGATTTGGTATACAAGTACTACCACAAGTAATTCGTTTAAGTTTAACCTCAGTTTTGAGAAGTACGGAGGCGGGTATTAGTCGAAACAGTTTTTTAATAAAACTTCTAGTAAAGTTCCAGCGAACGAGCAGGTCAAATCTAGTGACACTATTTCAAACACGACTCGATTCTCGAAGTTAAAAAATCTCTAGATTTTTATCTATTTTCTTTGTGAAACTCTTGGGATTTCTGAAAACGAGAATACTAACGTACAATTCCGCAGTTCGTAAGTTTATTATTAATTCGTTTTCCGATTTCATACAATTTTTCTGGGTTTGTTTTTAGATGAACTTGTACTCAATGATTGGTTTTTCTTGGAAAGAATATTTAACTTCGGAAACAACTGAACATTATAGTATTTTTGTTTTCTTTTCATTTTATTAAATTAACTAAGTTTTTTAATATACAATGTAGAGCCTTTCGCTCTATAATTGTATTTAATATATAATAAGAAATAACGAGAGCAGGGAAGTAACACCAACGACTTGTACACTTTTTTAAATTTCCTCTAGATCTGTCGTATAAAAAACCTCGTTTATCTTAGCTAAGCGAGGGTAAGTTAGCTTGTCGTCTTATCTCACAATTATAAATGTTAAAGTTTGTATATTTAGATGTTTAAATTTTTATTACACAATCAGGAAAAAACGGCTTAACGGATTTCAATGAAATTTGGCACAAATATTTTATAACCTGAATTAACATATAGGGTACTTAAATCCCTGAAAAATTCATAGTATCTGCGAGATCGTAATAAAACATGTTTATTGAAAACCCCTTAATATTTTTTATAACAATATATTAAGAATTAATTTTTTTTTTGTTACAAGTGGTAGATTGCACACGTGCAAAGCCGGGGAGGGAGGCTAGTAAATAAATATAAAATAGCAAAAATACATAAAAAGTTAAATGTTAATTGAGTATCATCCTTTTTAGTCTATAATACCTACTTTTCTTTTATAATTCCTAAGTGTAATATAACTTTGATGATTAATTTGCAAACTTCTGTTGCTTGAAATGATGCTTTGAAAGCCAGATGTTGCAGATTAAAAATAATATTTAGCCTGATTGCTTTTTAGTTGTACACTTTAAAATCAAAATAATAATATGTTACAAATATCATTTAAATTTCAATTCTTTATGTATATAATTATATTTGCTATTATTATCTCATTAGTGATAGCAACACGTTTGAAAGCCTTTGAGTCCTTTGTTAAGGCAGATTGACAAGCAATTTCATAGAGCGAATATTATTTATCGTAGAGCAAATGAAATATTATGACGTAAACTACTTCGTCTCCCTGATTGAGGATAAATCATTAACTTTATTACTTAGTTTATCGTCGATGTAAAACGACCGTACCGTAACCTTAAACGAGGGTCGCCAATTCCAGGTACATTTTAAACATGCACATGTTGGTTGTTTTATCTACTAAACTGTTGAGTTTAGCATTTCTGCCAAAGCCGCTATAAAAATATCGATCAACAAATTGTTTACACAGCCATTATTAACGAAATATAAAGACTGAACTTTATGAGAAAATCGTAAAGTGTGAACAGTCATTTAGTCTCTGGTTATAATCGACGTAGACAATCTCGTCTCTGCCACTACCGTCGTAAAACCGCACTAAAATTCAACGAGCCTACATTGAATAGGTATTTAGAGTCTATTCCAATCTCATAAGATGGCGACCGATATCTCCATAAGGTTCAAACTCTATTACCATTAGGGTGAATGTTATGCCAAATGAATCCTAATATTAATGTGGAAATTTGTATGTTTGGATTTTTGTTACAAAATTACTCAAAAATGACTGAATCGATTTGGATGAAATTTAGAACACAGACACTTTATAATCTGAATTAACACAAAGTATACTTAAATAAGCGCAGTTCCAATGGGTTATAAAACTATAGGAAATTTATACAAAACTGCTGAATAAAAATAGTATGTATAACCAACATGAAAGCATGGGCTAATTTTGATCCCAAAAAAAGTAGTCCTGTGGGATTTAACGTAGTATAAATATTACACAAAACTTTATACCTTGAATTAAAAAAACAATGTTTATCCGAGAAAGAAGTCTTTGTGATTATAATATAACTGATGTTCTTGTGTTCTATACGGCGAGGGGTATCAGTAAATAAACCTTATTTACTTAATTTATTTGTTAGAGTGAGTAAGTTGATGTATGAGTGAAAAAAATTTAAGGCAGAAGAGAGTAAGGAGAAGACGGCCATCGAAGGCTTTGTAAATTGCGTTTGTACGTAATCTAAAATTATAATCTTTAAGAATATTTTAAGTACATTTTTGCGAAGCATTACTTATAGTAGTTGATAAAATTCATAAAGTTTAATTCTATTCTACATATATAAATTAAACCATCATATCAAATTAAATCTGAATACTATAATGTACTTCTACGTGTAAAAGCAAAGACTTGAAATTTTATTTTTAGACAGTATATAGGCTACAATGGTAGAAAAAACAAACCATCCCGGTTAAAATGCCAAGTTATTATCCTAATTATTGACATAATAAAATCTAATATTGGTGAGAAATACTGTTAAAAGATTTCATTGCGAGAGTTAGCTTCTTTTGCATTTTATGTTTGTAGGGATAAAGTCCATTCAGAATAAGTTAAACGCAAACGGTAGTGAAATCTAAAATTTTATCCTTAAATAATCTTTTAAATAGGTTTCCGATTACATTTAAAAATTATTACAATTTATAGAATATTAAATCTGTAGTAAATACGGTATGTAAGTCAAGACAAAATCCTGATAAAAACATTGCTCTTTTTAGAAATCCTTGACGTTCTCTTTTCTGTACCTTAGTTTAAAATTTAAGCTAAAGTTTTATTTCCACAGAGTCAGCAGGAAACTTTGTGAAGTCAAATAAAAACAAAAAGATGAATTGCATTTCTTTTAAAGTAAATTCGTTCATCATTTTTGTAGTTTGAGAGTGGTCAAGCGGTTGGGTGGCGGTCTGCCAGACTTCCAGTGTAATAAAAGGGTATTTAACTTTTTCCTCTTCTAATTAATAGAGTTCCCAGTTGCTCTCTACAGTATATAAACCATAAAATAAGTTTTGACACATCGTTAAGAGTGCGCCTTTTAAAAATTTTCAATGTTATTACAAACTCAGGGTAAGTTCACGTTAAATATTTACATAGTATAAGTAGATTTTTATTTACATAGAATTACACAGAAAGAAGATTGAGCATCTTCTTTCTGTGTGTATTTTGTCTGTTTGTCTGTATACGCATTACGTAAAAACTACTGGATGAAATTTGATACGGTTTTCACAGTGTAATTCTAATACTAATCCTAACCCTAAGTACGTTTCATTACGAAAAAAATGACATAGCGATCTAGCTAAACAGTCACTTAGCGAATAGCGATATAGTGACCTAGCGAACTAACCACTTAACGACCTAGCTATATAGTGGTTGGCGATAGGGGATGTAGGTTTGTAGTATCTTAGATCAAACTCTACTCTACGTGGACGAAGTCACGCAGGTCGACTAGTAACTTAATATATAGGTTATATTTTAATTAAATCGAATGTATATCTGCGATCCATTAAATTAAATTTATTTTAAAAAGGAAAGGAAAATCGTCAAAACCATACAATAAAAATTCAACGGCTATATATGAAACTATGGGAAAAGGTAAATGGATGCATTTATTAAATAGAGCAATAATTTCTTTTAACCTCTTTTTATTATAACTGGTAACGTGCAACATGCAAAAACTGTTGTACTGTAAATAAAATCTAATCGTTTTAATACTTTTTATAAATATAAACATTGGAAGAAAAGAAAAATACATGTAAAGGTACAGAAATGGCCTACATTTTAACGATTCTCACTATTATTTGTGCCACTGGGGTAAGGAAAAATGGTACTTACATACCTTTTTCGTATTCTTTTGTCAAATTCAAAGCCTTCAAATGACAAAATTTTAAAAGAACTTTAAGCTTTCTCGGTGTCTGTTTATTAAAATTTACTTAGTTTAATATTAAAATAGTACTTTATTTACGGTATATTTATATATTGAAGAAGTTATTAAAATACCAGAGAATTGATGAATAAAATAAATAAAATAGTATATTTATTAGCCAGAATACAACCGATTGTATATACATTGTAAAGTTACTGATCTCAAAGACTGAACACAGATTTTTTATATGAAATTATGTGAGTTTGAGTTAGGTTTTGTTTCATCTGAATTGGATGTCTGAAGAAAGTTATTACCAATTACGGCCCAATGAAACTAGGGCGTTTTTGTTATACTTATAGTAACAGTTATAAATATATTGAAACTATAAAATTTTTATTAGAAGCTCCATAAAATTTATTCACAATATAACCAAAAAATCATTAATAAATAATATAAAAAGGTAATTCTGTGGTAAGTACTTTTGATATATTTTTCTTACATTCCGTTTAAAGCAAAGAATTTACAAAGGAATTGAAAATCCGAGGATTGGAGCCGAATAAAAGCATTTACGAGAATTTTTCCGATAGAATTATTGAAAACGAAAGCATAATTCTTTATGGCAACAACTTACAAACGGTTAAACGGCACTTAAAATACAAAGACCTTTACGATTGAGATATTTTATTTGTAATAAAAAGTAATAGATTTTTGGTTCCGTAATGTCTAGCTAGTTATTGGTGTTCATGGGTTGTGAACAACAAATATCGAGCTAAGATACTCTGAACCATAATGCTGACGTCAAATTTTTGTAACACGAAGACTAGTGTGCGGTCTCTCATGCCCAACTATTAAAATAAAAACTAATGATAGAAGAATGCAGATTTAATTAATAATGTTTTTTGATCGAAACAATCGAGAAAATCAAAACAACAAAAAATATAGTATTTATTAATATACATGTTTTTATATGACTGACAGCACTTATTAAATTATACTGTTTGGAATATAAATAAACAAATAATCGTAAAGGCAATCTTGTATCTTAATTAAGAACCTAAGTAACAATGCAAGCGTTTAATGTAATTTGAGGAAACAGCTGCACTTCCACACAGTCCACGCGTTTTAGACGATGACAGTAATTACAGACTCATTAGAAATACCTAGATCGTTTGCAATAAAACCAACTGTTATCTTCAAATTGATCTCATTACCTATGTCTACCTAAAATTTAACAAAACGTCTAAATAACTTTGCTAGGGCTCGAAGATAGAGAGGGGAGGTGGAGTGAAGAAAAAAATGCTGCGGTTTCAGCGCATATTTAATTCTTTTTCTTCTTTAAAAACACACATAACTCAGAAAAGTCAGAGGTGTGTGTTTGTGCCCAGGATCAAACTAGGACCTCCCGAGTAAGACGTCAGAGTCTTAATCACTATGCTATCAGTGCGATATATAATATAATGTGTAAAAATAATAAGAGTTCCTGCCATGTAAAAATATACACCCCAAGTTATCTAATTAAGGTGCATACTAATAATATTTCGAAAACTCCATATTGTCAAAGAAACTTTGGTTTGACGATGTAATAAAATGATTTCAAGACAACGACTACAAAATAAAAGGTTTTTGTGAGTATTGTTAATTTAAATATTTATCACTGAATGAATAAAATGGCATATAAATTGAAATTATTCTAAACTGCTAAATGTAATAATATTATAAATGCTGAAGTAACTATGTATGTCTGTTAAGCTTTCTCACTTAAAACACTGAACCGATTTTGATGATTTTTTACAGAGATAGACTAAACCTTGTGCATAGGCTACGTTTTATCGCGAAAAAAGCTTTGGGGTCGAAATAGGAGATGAAAGGCATGTCGAACTGTCTGACCATTTATGTCATTGGGAGCTAGTCATACATAAATTATGTTGATGTTGAAATAAGAGATGGAAGGAAATCGTAATAATAGATATTTAACAATATTATGTAAAATTAAACGTAAATACTTTGGTACAAATTGCATTGCGCTTGCACGAAGTCGGGGCTGTTAATGCATTTCTTAAATCTCAGACAGCTTAAGAAATCCTGGTTATAAGACATATGAAATATATTAAAATAATTTAACATGATCGTCAATTTCTCCACAAAGAACAGTGGAGCTACAAAGATGGTCATAAAATAAATCTTTATTACGCAAAGGGACTGCAGCAGAGTACAGTAGCGTTTAATCCCACAAATAAAGACTGGAGTGAGCTTTTTATAAATTGAAAAATTATTTCGAAACCACTTTAAATGTTAATGAGAATAAATTTCAATCATAAAATTAGAAATCTGAATTCAAATCGAGACTGAATCTGAATAATCTCTTTTATAGGTAGTTTTATTATTAATATCAATTAATCCTTTCACTCTATTTTCATTATAGTTATTTAGCTCCCTGAAGAAATAAGGAATTTCTCTGAAGGTTCATAAACAAATATAAATATTTATTCAGGTAAAAATGTTAAACTTATCAAAATCGACTAAATATTAAATCTTTTGCACGATTATTCGACACATACCTAATTTGATATTTGCTTTTTCTTTGAATTATGTGCCGCTTTGAAGTCTAAAAAAGCCATTCGCTTTAGCTAAATACGATTTTTTGGTATAAAAGTTAGATTTATCGATTATTCGGATTCAATTCGTTAACCTTAAATCTGAGCATTGTCTATGGCGTATAAAATGTAAAGCTCATCGTAATACACATAAAAAGCGGCAGCCTACGAGAAACTGGTAAAACGTACGAGAAAATTACGGAAAATGGAGCCGGACACCACAAGGAACGATGTTATAAAAAAATTAACAACATGCGGAGTAACTTGCGAAAAGAAAGTAAGAAATATGAACAATCCATAGAATAAGATGCTATAAACGTTGCTAATAAACCATCGTTATGGTATTACGAACCTTTTATCTTTCTCAATAATCAAAACACTTACTGATGATGGTGAAGATGACTCTGTGGTACGTTAAAAAATTTATTATACATTTTTTTTGCTCCAAGTCAAGCTCTTTTTGTCTATGAAAACCGCATTAAAACCTTTCAGGTATTTTAGGACTATGAGTAAGACGGTAGGATTTGTAGAGACAGACAGAAAATGTGAAATATTTCGTTTTTTGGTCCATTACCTTTCCATTTTTGACACAAGTTCCCTTTCAATATGTTAGCAACAATGTTTATAAAGTAGTAGTAGCGGGTAGATCATTTTATATTATTTCAAGTATACCGACATGAAGACAATATATAACCTTTAGTACGATAGATTGGTCTCAGTCTCTCTGGTGTTTTCGTGCAGTGAACATGGAAGTTAGAGTTATAGTGTCGTGATTAAGGTTACCATTCTCGAGGTCCACGTAAGTTTACTTTATTATCTATTGTCGTTAGCGAGGTCGGGTGGTGGAGGTGAGAGTTAATATATTATGAAAGAGCTCTTCAAACCTGCTCCTGGGTCTCAAGCCCCAGGCACTGCTCGCCTCAGTCTAAATTGCACGTGTATACGTGTTGCTGTACAGTAATGGGTATCATATCTCTCTTATATACTTAGCAAATATTTTATGTTTCTTGTAATCCGAAGCTGCTTGTCAGAACGGTTTCAACGCAACAATGTTTATAATAAATAAGGCATCGGCAACAAATATATTCGGGAGGCATAATATTCTTTACTTATATTTTTAAATTTCAATTTATTTAACTAAATTCATCTCCATCAGAACTCCTTCGATTTTCGGTTGCATTACTCTATAGAAGAAAAATTACAGGTTAACTCTGCAGATATTGGTAAGGGAAAAAAGTATCATACTGATGACACAGAATGCAATTAAGATTATACATATATCCCAACAAACGATTCTTCACATCAAGAACAGCAGTTGCAATCGGAAGATAACGAAACACGTGATTCTCAAATCAACAAAGCGAAATTCGGTATAGGGTAATTTGGAACGTCCTTCACTTGAAAAAGACCGCTATGATTTGTTAGGAAAAACTGTAGCAATAAAATTAAGTCTATGTAAAAGACAGGGACTAATAGTAAAGAAAATGATAAATGACATACTATTTGAAGCTGAAATGGGAAATTTAAATTACGATAGTACTTATAAATCTTCGTCAAATCCCAGTCTTAATCCTAGCCCAGTGAGAGCCTAAGTATAAGTACTCGTACTTACTCATTTTTATGTTTCAATATAAAATAGTTTTGTGTGTAAATAACATATTAATTTCGGACGTTTAACAACCTCTGACACACTGACCGTCCGGAGTCCAGACGTCTCTCTCGATAATCTTCAACCAATTTGCAGGCAACCGGCAAACGAATGGTCAGTTATGCGTCAACAGACTATAAACCCTTACCAATCGTATCAATACTAAACACTTAACAAAATACGTTAAAAACAATTATAGTCTTTCTCTTTTCCGACATGCACAAGCTCACACACGTTTTCAGACATACTCGAACATGCTGTCAATATCCAGCTTCCTCGCAGTTATATGTATTATTATTAACTGTTAAAGGTATCATGATTTTTATTATGTATACCGTTATTTATTGTCAGAATCTGAAATAATATATTGATCTTGTTGACGCCGGAAATTAGCGATGATTTACACCTATAATTTGTCTTTTATTACAATTATTTAATACTTTGATTATTCTAATAATTATATACAATTATAATAATTTTAATAAATAATTATCTTTATGTTTAGAAGAAGTATTGTTTAAAATATCACTTCCGTCATTTGTTGATTTTGTGAAGTCTGTAAAAGTCTATTTTGTATGGCGATTATTTGCCTAATATGGACACAGTGTTATAATAATTTTTGAAGTGATTTCTCTCCACCTTTGAGTTCTGTGAAACCAACGGACTCCGCTTTCACTATTATATATTAATATTTTCCTAGAGTACACTGTGTGGACGAATTGATATAACGATATGTGATTACCGGAGCAATAAATAAGGATAGACATATATTTTTGCCACCTACGCAATAGCTATCTTACACGGTTCACTGCAGCAGCAAGCAAACGACGGAAAAGCGATAAAGTAACATTTAAGCTGCTTTTTACTGTCGTTTTTGTACGGGACATTTAATCGACGCGACGACCTGACTATACTGTATGTGTTCCGATAAAGACTAGAACAATGGAATATTCTTCTTTTAAAGAAGCTGAAAAATTAAACGAATTAGAATAATGTATTACTCTCAGCTGAATAAGCATTTTATTTCAATACATTAATTCTACAACATTTGAAGATAAAATACTTTCCTCCTTTTAAAGACGATGTACGAATTACACCGTTAATTTTTTTTTTCTCTGCTTATCCTTACAATAGGAAGTTTATAATTTTTGAATATAAGAGGAAGCTGGACCAGATAACTGTAGGCGACAAGGCGACGTGTATGGCGACGTGTATCCTTTTTCAATAAATTTGGTTCATAATAAGTTTTTTTTCCTTCTTTCCGAAGAGCCTACAATTCATGTCAATGCATATTCATTGGTTTCACAAAGTATAAACAGCATATATACCAATACAAGTTACAACGCAACTTCAACAACGCTCGTCGAACTCCAAAGCATCATTTACACAAGAGGACTATTTTCCTTCGTATCTCAATAATAATAATAATGGGTTGTCATAGACTATCAAAGCATTAAAATATGTTATATACTGTTTGATGATGAAAGTAATGCTCGATTGCGAATCTAAATTCTGACTGTATCGTGTTCCGATTAATAGTAAAAAAATAATTTATGACGTTAGTAAATGCAGACGATCGAGAAATATTAACGCGAAAATAAAATATTATGCCAATATAAACATAAAAAATAATAAGTCTTCAAAAGTTACTAGTGTAATTGTGTAATAAAGCTTTCAGGTCAGACTATTTATTACTCTATAAGTTTTCTTTACTCTTTGTACCTATATTAATAAAATTGCGTTTAAAATCAATAACTGCCTGGTTATATGGGTGATCTTTACTAAAATGATTAAAACTTAACCTTTATTTTATAAATTACTAGCTGACTCGGCAAACGTTGATCGATTCTCAGACCTACCCGATATGCACACAAAATTTCATAAAAATCGGTTGAGCCGTTTCGGAGGAGTTTAGTAACAAACACCGCGGAACGAGAATGTTATAAATAAGATATAATTTTTCAATAATTGAACCATATGTTATGGGGCCATTCATTTATTACGTAAGACGCTTTTGGGGGGGGGGCCGACAATATATTATTTTTTCTTACAAGGGGGTGAGGGGGAGTCTCGATAGATCTTTCGTAAGATCACAAAAATGTTCAAAGTTAAAATTATACTTTGAAAAATGGCAACCGCGGGAGGACCCGGGAACTCCCTAAATACTCCTTAAATAGTAATTGAATAGTATTGTACTTTGATGCTTACAAAAAACGTTATAATATTCGTATTCGGGACGTTCCGGCCAAAAAATCCAAGAAGGAAGTTTTGGAAAGCAGCAAAGGCGAATCACGGTAAAGATGTTAAGTTTCCAAAACCAAATATTGACAAAATAAGAAGGCTAAACGAATGAATATGCGAAAATTTTTTTTACCTTTATGGGGGTTACGGGTAGTCAGAGAAATGAAAAAATGAGAATTTTCAGTATTTTCAACCGACTTCAAAATAAAAAGAGGTTATCAATTCGGTTGTATTTTTTTTTTATGTTTGTTACCTCAGAACTCCGTCATTTATGAATCGAATTGAAAATTTCTTTTTGTATTTGGTAGTATATGCTTACAGATTGGTCCCATTTTTTTCAAAATCCAGTTCTGATGGTGGCATCTGTGAGGAATTTAGAGAACTCCTCAAAAGTTATAGGCACACATAGTAATTTTGATATTTTGAGAAAGGTTACGAGCATTTGCATTCAGAATTTATTTTGCCATTAGATCATATTATTTTATAAAATATTAAATTATGCCATCATTACACAATGTTTTGACTTGAGGTCACGAAAATTTGAAAAATAAAAATAATAATTTCAAAATTAATTTAGCTGTTTGTGTTTTAAAATTAACAAACTGGCACAGGATTTTTTTCCTAGATTTTCGGGAAAAACTCAACAGTTAATTGTTTGTAAAAAATCGAAATTAAAAAAAACTATCCTTCGACAAGTGCAAGATTATATATTTATCATATTTTTTTTGTCCGATTGATTTTAGATGACTCTCTAAGGACATAATGGTCACCTCAAGGTTTTTGCTAAGGCAAGTATTTCTAAGTCCATGTCTACAACGCCAAATTTCTAACAAAACATTATCAAAAACATCAATATCAATCAACAAGTCGGAATTCTATCAAACGTGTATTCAATTTTCATTTAGATTCTTACGTAATAAATTTTAAACACGGGGGAGGGGGTCGGCCCATTCTTATTTTTTCTTATAATAGGGGAGGGGTCAAAAACTAGCGAAAATAGCCTTACGTAATAAATGAATGGCCCCTATCACAATAACAAAAATAATAGTTTATTTATTGTTAGTGTTGCTTATAGCGATCTACGATTTACTGTTCATTACAATTTGTCCTAGTAGGTAGGTATAATATACCTTTTATTAGGTACCCAATAAATAATCAAAGGAAATTGCAATAGTATTAAAAATCTGTTTACTCTAAATATCGACTATTATATAAAATCGAATAGCTATTGACAGATCATAAGTCGAACGACGCAATAAATATTAAGAGTAATAAAATGGGAGAAGCTTCGTTTTAACCGTCTTCGAAATAAGAGTACCTAAATTTATTAATTTTTCTTCTGTAGTTTTTACTTCACTGAACTCCTAATGGAATCACTCACACGTCACTAAACCAAAGAATTTTTTTGTTTAACAATTGGAACCGGCAGGCGCTGCTATCGGATGAGGAAAACGAAACGATCCCTCAGCGAAGTAAAGTCGAATGCTGTCGTATTTTTTTACTTTAAAAGTTTTTTTACCCATTTTCAAATAAATGTCATTCATCTAAGTATACTTAATATTATAGAGGAAAGATTTGTATTTTTGTATGTAACGAATTAACTTAAAAACTACTGGACCGATTTCAAAAATTCTTTTGCCGTTAGAATCCTTGAGTAACATAGGTTATATTTATTACTAGAAAAAAATAGAGGTCCTCAGAAATTCTTACTAAAACCCAACTCAGGTGTAATAAAATGTCTTTCATCGCATGCGCTGCGAAAAGTATTGTTGATAGAACTAAAATATGTTCTATAATATTGTAGAACATATCAATATCTACAAAAAACTTCGCGAAACCATATGTCCAACTATTGTAGTTATGTCACTGTAACTACTTTTTCACTTTCATTTTAAAAGTTGATAGAAATGTCTATCAAAACCAGACCATGTTATCGATACGTTTGTATTAATTCGTATTCAAATAAATTATTTCGTATTCAAGGCTGTTTCAATACCTGTTTATGACTTTGAATTATTAAAATTGGACATTTCATTCAAAAGATAGTACGAAATTAAAAATATCAATATGAACATAAAATCCACGCCGATGTGCCGGCGAGACCACGCAGCGCAGCGTGCACCGCGACGAGAGAGGGGGCACCAAAATGCGGGAGAGCTAAAATGTTTTAAAAATAATTGTCCACCCGTGCGAAGCTGGGACGGGTCGCTAGTTTGTAATAAAAAACAATATTAAAATTGCTTTATTCGTTAGAATCAGGGATGTATGAATAATATTATACTTGTTTCTAATACGGTCTTTTTCTGCTTTAGTTGCGGATATTAGTTTTTTATGGAATTGTCATGTGCTAGTACAGCTCAGATGAAAAAAAATTGTCAAAACTTTTCTTTCTGGCATGGTTACAGATGTATATTTCGTATATTTCTTTATACCTTTTTTTTTATTAGAATTAACTAACTAAATAATTTTAGAATCGGCTGCTTTAATACTTTGGACAGTTTATATTATCACTCAAATTGTGTTTTTCCTATACTTTCAAAATAAAACAATTTAATAAAGATATTTAAAAAAAAACGTTTTAATAATTTTTTATTCATCCATAACAACACATTAATTAAACAGATATTGATTATCAAAAACATTTTAAAGTACATGAAATAAATTTCATCAATTTCTTAAACACACAAAAGAAACTTAAATGAGAACTAAAATTGACAACATTTAATACTATAAAAACGTCTGAAAATATTTAAATATTTTCTTTTTTGGGGCTTAAAACCACAATTTGACAGATTAAAAAAATCATTTTACAATTTGTATAATGATTTAAATAATGTCAAAGGTATATAATAACACAACAAGAACTGTGTGCCGTTTAAATTATGTTTGATAAATTAACTAAAAACCGGCCAAGTGCGAGACGGACTCGCGCACGAAGGGTTCCGTACCAATATTTGACAAAAAACTCATTTGTTGTTGTATCCCATACATATTAAAATATCCCCTCCTAAAATATTTATTTCATTAAGTTTTTAATATTTTTTGTTATAGGGGCAACAGAAATACATCATTTGTGAAAATTTCAACTGTCTAGCTGTCACGGTTCATAATCAGCCTGGTGATAGACTGATGGACGGAAAGCGGAGTCTTAGTACGTCTCTTTGGGTACGGAACCCTCAAAACGCACCAATATCAGTTTATCGAAAGTGACGTCACAGTATACTGATACTTATAAAGAGAAAAGAAATATTAAACGAAGAAGAGAGCGTATTATGCTCTTTACATAATTATTATTAGCCAAAATAAAGATCCCGTCTCTGCTTTAATTTTTTTTTTTGTAAAATTAAAAAGAAGACTTATATGAAACTAGAAGAAAAGTAAATGGACACGTATTTTTTATTTTTTCAACATATGAACCCGGTATTGGTTAAAATCAATTTTGAAATTTAATCTATTCTTAAAAAACGTAAACGCCAAATGAAGTCATACAAGCGGTCGAATAGCGATATGTCTGATTTAACAAATAAGGATAAGGCATTCCACTGTATATGTGACGTCATAACATATGTTTTAGTTTTTTTTTCTCCTAAACGAAAGAACAAAATAAAGAAACAGTATTTTTATTTTAAGTTCTTAATATTTTTAAAATGTTATCAATTGTGTTTAGGTTTAAAAAAATAATGCAAATTTATTAATCGTAATTTAATTTCCCTAATTTTTAAATATGAGCATAAATGTAATGTCACAGTATTATACAACTATTTCTTTATAAAGTATCTACATAAGAATCAGAAAGTATGTACAATCAAGTATTTTTGCCACAAAATTTTTGTCTTCATATTATATTTCCACTCCATCTCCTTACTATATTTCAAAGACAATTTTCTGTCAGTTTTCTTGTATCTTCTATACCTTATATTATTATATAATAAATTTAATAAACAAAGCTGTAAGATTATGTGTTCATAGATTCACTGGTTTTTGAGTCATCGTCAATTTTCTCTTCCTCTTCCGTCAAAATTGAAGAATCAGTCTCAGTTATGTCCTGTAATATAATAAATGTGATGACTATTTTTAAAAACTATGCAAAAATTGAGTATACACTATATAATTTTTTTTAATTCTCGCCAATTAAATTATGCAGTGAGCCTTTCGTCATTTTATTTGGTCAGATATAAATTTACAGGCAATTATAATAAAATAGTTATTTTATGTGTATAAATAAAAATTCTATAGCTTGTTACGGAACCCTATAGATAGACCAGCCACCTAATATAACTAGCTAATATATTTTATGCAGACCTACAAGGCGGATTATATCTTATATATAAAATTCTCGTGTCCCAATGTTAGTTACGAGATTATTCCGAAACGGCTCGACCGATTTTTATGAAATTTTATATGCATATTCAGTAGGTCTGAGAATAGGCTACTATCTATTTTTCATACCACTAAGTGATAAGGGTGGCCCACCCCAAGGCCGTTAAATTTATATGGCAAAACAACGCTTGCCGGGGCAGCTAGTAATATATATTCATGTTTAGGTTTATAGAAACTATGTAGGTATTAAACATTTTTCTTAATACAATGTAGTGACGTGACATTACTTATACGTTAGAACAAATATAAGTTTGTTAATTCTATTATATATTTTTTTAATTTGTTTTTAAAACTTCTTAAGTATGTGGTGTTAATTACATCTATAGTATTGCAAGCATAGATTTAATATTTAAAATTAATATTTGACTTTAAAGTTGTACACGTCTATTCTGTATAAGGTGGTGGACACTATTCCCATTGTTTATCTATGGGTAGATGGATTCTATTTCATTACGTTAATATGCGGTTTTGTATTTTTTAAAGACATATAACGGACAAACGAGCAGACGGTCCACGAGAAAAGAGAAAAATGTGGTCAGTGGACCCTGAAAAAGAACCCTGAGTTCACTGGAATCGCAGCATTAATAGGATGTGAGGGAGATAGATCTAACCCACATTCGGCGCGACCGGAACCCGTCAAAGACACTTGGTAGTCGGATTCGCATGCTGGTGGTCGCAAGTCAGTGGGGGAACAGATCCCCTCCCATCCCAAGTGTATTCACCCTAATATTATACTTGCAAAAGTTTTATTAAAATGTAAAAAAAAATCTCTTCTTTGATCATACTATAGTTAAGAGGCCTGTGATCCTCATCATCTACCTTATTACACTACCACTACTGTAGACAATGTTCACTCTATAAAATCGCTTGTTATACTACCTCTCGGTCGGGTTGGGTGTAGGTTTATAAATTAACTACTCATATGTTACTTAAATTCATGCAAATAAATAAATGTCACAAAGGTATAGTTACCGGCACGTAAGTATGGGTTTGACCTTGAATGCGTAGAAGTCATAATTACGGCCTTTTATTGGTCGCGATTGGTTCTTATGCGACGTTCTAGCTCCCTCGCGTCTGTTATTTGTTAAAATAGTAAACGTCACGGATGGAACTACCAATACAGACACTCCCCACTATTTTTTCTCAGACCTAAAGTTAGCTGACGGCTACTATACTTGAATGTTTAATGATATTACCTCATTTTTATTAGAATCTGTTTCCATTTCATTTGACTGAGATTTACGACTTCTATTCTTCTTCGTATTTTTTGTAAGTTGTAACTCAAACTTCTCTATAAAATCAGCTTGATTTACATAATCTATTGGCGTTTCTTCCATATATCTTGGATGGAGTTTAATACCTGCAAATACAAAAACTTAACACATTTTTCTAAAGAATTAATTAACCAGCCTTTGTCTGCCTTCCATTTCCCAAAGTGCAAACTAAAATTAATTTATCGCCTGTCAATAAAAGGTCAATGAATTACCTTAATAATAAAAAAATACCTAAAAAGTAATACAAAATGTACAAAAATGAAAATATAAATCTGTGATAGAGGATCGATTTGATAAATCTGTTGATGTAATTTATTTATAATCAATTAGATTTTTTATAAATTGAATCAGTAATTCAATAGGACATCTCAAAATGAAGCTGTCTAAAGTTAAATATTTGGGCAGATTATATAAATTAGTTTTGTGTTATTCTATGTCAACATACTTTTTATACATCTACTGAATATTTATTTCCATTTTAGATAAATTATTACCATCTCCAAGAACCTCAGGTACCATGTAAGGATAAAGCCAACCAACTAATGGAGTCTCTCCTGCAGTATAATGAGCTTGTTTGTGATAGAACAGCAAACCATCCATTGGTGGCTTATCATCATCAAATTGAGGATATTTACTCAATAAACTAAAAAGAAAATATTAAATTACTATAGTATTAGCATCAGAAAATATAATATTTATTCTTAAACAATACTTACGAAGTAAGAGATTGGTCTGTACAAGGCATCATGGGAAGTACCTTTAAAACAACTTTATTTCTCTTATTTATTGTTTTTGTTTCAGGTAATTCTTCCAGATTTGTCTTCATCCAATATTGTCTGAATTCAGTCTAAAAAAGGAATTCAATATTAATAAAATGTTTCATCAAACCTTACTTTTTAATTATTATAACCATTTATCATGAAATTATATTTTTGATGAATTTTGAAGTGTCTATTTGAGTAAATTTAAAAATGATACCTAACATGATTAATTCTATGAGAAAAAAAACCTAAGCAAAGCAAGATCAGGTAGCTGGTATTAGTATAGATATCAAAAATACTACCTCTCCATCAGTCATTGGCTGATTATTCCAAGCAATCAGATCCAGTAAATACAAAGTATTTGTGTCCTTATAATAGAAGCCATCCAATACACAGCAGTTTTTCCGAGATACATTTTGAGGGTTGCCTCCTGGTAACCCTGTGTGAAGTTGAAATTTAAAGCGACCATTTTTTGTATAGAATTTTGTTGTACCCTGAAAAAAAGAAAAGAATAAAAAATAATAAATCATTATAATGCAATATTTGTGCAAAAAAATTTAATTAACAAACAATTAACATAAAATTTGTTATAATAACAAAATGGTAATGTGTTTAATAAAGGGATCTTCTTTTTGGTAGTGCTGAAAAAGTTTCTTAAATATAAATTTATTTATACTTGTAAAAAAATATCCTGACAAAATATCACCCTAAAGTAAGCAATAAACCGTTATGTTCACACGGGTGTTTACCATATATTTGCTTTACCATCATGCATGTTAACTATGTATATCACCATCCTAAAAAATAAATTACTATATAACACATTAAGAATGCTATACCTAGCTCTGGCAGACTCAGTAATTAACTATGCACTGAGTAGCTATGGTAGATCGTACAAAACATACTTGGATAACATGTACAAATTGCAATTGAGGTTCTTAAAAACTATTGTTCCAGAAAAAGTGAGAAGGGAATATGGTAACAACTAATTAGATCTCTTCCATTATTGTAAAATTATACAAATACAGAATAAAATAAAAATTTCTATCTTAAAAGATGAATGTGTCAACACTTTAACATTAGAAAAAACCCAACGAAGGGTTTCACTTAGAAATTTGAATTATCTTGGTACATTCACAGTACCGCACAAAACACATATGGTAAAAGACACACACACATTATATTACTCAAAATACTAAATAGTTTGCCGAAATTCATACAGGATTCATACCTTGCCGATCCAAAACATAACCAAGTTATCAAAAAAAATTTTAATATAATGAGAAGCAGAACGAGTACAAACTCACTAGCCATATTTAAGGCAATGCCTGGCTTGTGTGGCTTTAAGAACATCATAATATTGCAACTAATATTTGTATGTCATACATATAATATGTATGACATACAAATATTATTCATGAAAACAAAATATTATCCATGAATTCAGTCATGAAAACATATTATATTATTATGCCGCAGGAACTCTTAATTTTTATAAGACAAAAAGTAGCCTGTGTTAAACCAGGTTATAAAGTATCTGTGTGCCAAATTTCAAATTTTTACATTTATAATATAAGTAAGATTTTTTTCTTGTTTAAGTTCTAGGAACACAAAAGCTTTTGTAACTTTAACTAAGATCAACAATAAAAGCATTTTATTTTATTAACTTAAGTAAGAATTACACTATCACTAAAAAAAAAGACTTTTTGTCAATATTAACAGTATGGGTTCTTGTGGAATGAATAAATTTGAATAGATAAATATTTGTTATATAATTTTTTTTAAAGATTGACCATAAAAAACTCTTTCTATAATATAAAGGTTAAAAAAAATTAATATATCAGTGGCTTACATTATTAGCAATAACTAGCACTCTCCCTCCTTTCGGGCATGGAACAACGTACCAGTTCTCACTAAAATCTCCTGGCTTTTCCACCATCCACTCTGATAGCATCAGAACATTGCGGTATGAGAGATTTGTTTTATGAAATCCAGCTACATAAATATTTGGTCTATAGTCTATCTGAAAATAAAAAAAATAGTTCATATCAGTACAGCAGGAACTGTACATGCAAATCGTGAATTCTATGTCTTAACTATTGATTGTTATAAATTAAAAGTGGTGGGTTCACCATTTGCCATAGATTATTAGTCTGCAATAGATTATTATGAAGATAAATTACAAAATGTTGCAAATCACACTTACTTTATTAGTCTTGAATAATTTACTATCATCAACAGCATTTACAATTTCCAGAATTCCTCGGAATCCATCTATTTTGTTGTTTCTATTACTGTAAAAATGAAAAAAATAAATGTTAAGGTATACCAATTCTCAGGAATCAATGAGGAGGAGAATTACACAAGATACAAAGTTCCTTAACATCATATACAGGCTTGCTGACATGCAGACAGCATGTCGATAAGCATGCCTGCAAAGTTTAGAAAGCTTCTAGTAAAGCATCTATGTTAAATACTTATAATGTAATAACAATAAATTGTATCTACACAAATGTAGTTTTGGAGGTATTTCCTTTGAATAACAGGACCCCATTTAACTTTTTTTTATTTAATATTGTTTTTTAATCATAGATATCATCCTATGCTTCATTTCCTTAGCCTCACTAAATGTGTGTCAAACACAAAATAGTATTGCTTCATTTACCTAGCCTCGCTCAGAATATGTCCAATACAATAATTCTATTGGTCCTTAACAAACACTCAATACACAGCCTCGTTTATCTCCAATATAGAATCACTAAGGGGCTAAGAAGTAAACTATGCTTGGAGAATGTATATCTGATCAAATCAAAAATGAGGAGATCCATAAAATCGTCGATTAAAATCACAAGGCTGAAGTAGCAAACGATGAAAGTTGGGGAAAAAGGGTGTTGGAATGGTTGCCAATTAGATGAACCATCAACCTGGACCAAGATGCAGTTAGTTATAGCATTCATGAGGCGTATGACCACTTCAACTGGTTCATAGGATGACCACGAAATATACTATTTTTTACAAAAAAAATGATGATTTTTAAATCTGTAGTTATGATTATTAATCTACAATTCAAAGTCTAGAATTAGAATATATGCTATGAGTGTCGCTTCTTCAGCTTAAACGAAAGACAAATAAACACACTTTCACCTTTTTTTTATATCTTAAAATGAGCTTATGCAATATCACATTTTTAATATGGTTATTCACCTTTTCTGAACTTCTAAAAGTTGATTCCGCCTTTCTTCTTGGTTTCCCAATTTGCCCCAATTTTTATAAAGGCCTTCATAATTACTAACGTTGTCTTTCTCTGATTCTGATGTCTCGAGATTTATTAACGCTCTCTCTAGAACTTCCAGATCTTCTTCCATGTTTTAAGAATTCACAGAAATTAATCAGAATTTCTAAATTTAAATTGTTGAAACCGGCGCATAACCAAATATATTTACAAATTAAACCTGTTTCCTCAAGCAATTTGGTAGTTAAAATTTTAAAAACAAAGATTACCTATATACCTATAGCTTAAAAATCCAAACAACACAAACCAGTGTTACCAATTATTAGAATCCGAATTATCCGTTTTCCCAAATGAAATTACTTGGTTTTGCCCGACCTAAAAACATAAACAAAACTTCTTTGTGTAATATGTTTAGGCCACAATAATAATAATTATTATTATTACTATTTTTCAAACGCGTATATTTTTTAACTTTATAAAAAAATGGATTGCCTCTTTGTAAGCGCATAACTTCAGAATGACGAACGGATAATTCTTTTTTTGTGTTACTTACTGTGAGTGACACGAAGACAGTCAGCGAGATAGTGGTGTAGGCTATTCTGTGTCCACAAATTAGGAAAGTACATAGGTGTCAGTAAAATAAATGCGCTTCAAGAATTGTGATATAAAGTATGTATTTATAACTTAGTAATCAATAAAATCTATCGAAGTGAGACTTTAATTTTTTTTTTTAATTTTTGGAAATTGAAAATTTACCATAGAAGAAAATAGTTAAAAAATTAGAATGGACAAAATATCATACAATCCGTTACCCACACGTCGAAAAGCCACACAACCCATTTTTTTGTAAATCTATGGTAAATTCATGCTGATTATTAATTTGACGGTTTCACTTCGATAGATTATAATGTACCGTAAAATAATGCGTTAAATTGTATGCAGTAGTTAACGGTTTACAACCTTTCAACAGTTTACAATCTCGCGAGATAGATAGAAAAGATATTTTTTTATAGGATAAGGAGGCAAACGAGCGGAAGGCCCACCTGATGCTAAGTGGTCTCCGTCGCCCATGGACATCTGCAATACGCGGAGAATTGCAAATGCGTTGCCAACCCTACTTTCTTAGGAACCTGTTTACTCGGCGTTTAAAGACCCACATATTAAAGCTCTGGAAAAATCTCTGGTGACAGATTAATCCACAGCCTGCAAGTGCGTGGAAGGAATGGTCTAAAGGCACGTACATTGCTGGTATGCCAAGCACCCGAGTGGTGTGGATGGGATCTGTCCCGAATTTGTCTGGGATCTGTCTGGGAAAAGTGTCGGGGGCACTAACTCGAACAATACCTCTCACACAGATCTAACGTCTCTCCGGAGACATAGTTCATCCAAACCATCTGTGAGTATGAGATCATCGACAACATGAACAGCTCGTCTTTGAATAGAGTCAAGAGGGAGCAACCGGTACTCCCCGTTCCCCGTCCCCTCATGGGTCGAAAAGCTTATTAATTTCTCGCCAATGCCTCGAATGTGCTTAAGCTTTGCTCTGGCAATGTGCTTCTTGTAGGACCTGGAGGCAGCATTGAATTTCTTCTTAAAATCGGTAGCAAGTGGATCCTTCGCAGCAAGTGCCTCAGCCTAGGCACGATAGCGTTCCTACTTGGCGATCGAAGATCTTGCGCAGGACGCATCGTACCAAGGTCGTGAACCGCCACCGGTACGGACAACCTTGCTTGAAATTAAACATTCCATTCCTTGCATACCAATCTGCCGATTTGTAGTGACATACACGGCGGGTCCCAGATGGGCGGGAATGTCCATGCAGCGCTATAGATGACTCGGAGTGTACCAGGCAATGGTCATACCCAAAGGCGCATTGACGGATACCAGGTAACCCATCGGACGGGTAGTCAGCAGAAGTTCCAATAAAGAAGGTTGTCGGTATCAGGGATTCTGGTTACACCTGACACAAGTTGCGAGAAACCATAGGCGAGAGCAAAACTGTGTGGTCTGTGGTTCGTGATCCTAACCACTCACTGTGGTGGGCATTAAAGTCGCCAAGGACCACAACCTCCGCGCCGGACAACGCTGAAGCACGAAGTCTGTTACCTCCTGAACGTGCCCAAAAAGACGGTCGACTTCTGTGTTACCGGTATGAGATCTGTAAATACACGCGTAAATCCGCATGGTGTCGCCAAAGTTCACGAGCGCCCACAGAACTGATAGGTCTTTAATTTCGAGGTTGCCGAGTCTTTGACAACAAACGTCACGGCTTGACGAATGAGCGCCTGTTCTAAAGTGTACCCTGGGTAATTTAGGTACGACGTGTCGTCAGGAATCGATATCTGTGTCTCCGTTAAAAAAAGTAAGGCAGGCTTAGCCGTTTCGAGGTGGTGATGTACGGTGTTTAAATTTGAATACAATCCCCTTACATTGCAAAAAGCCACACTGATTGAGGAAGAGAGAACCGCTGTGCGTACCTTCCTTTCTTTTGTTCGGTTAACCATTGAGAGAATGAAAAACGTATGTAAATTGCTGAGATGTAACAGGTAAAGGATGGGATGGGAAAGATTGTGGCTGCCTTTGCAGTCCCTTGGACAAGAAACACTTCGGCGAATCCAATTCTGGAGCCCGAGTTTAGTTTGTCGCTGGCACGGGGGACGGAAGGGCCCCCGATCCGACCCGTTAATCAATCGCCGCGTTCCACACTGGTTTCCCACTTCGGTACGGCGGTCCAATGACGGGCTTTTAACTGTTATAACATTTAAACCATTAACATATAAACACCCTGTCAAATTAATAGAGTATTTTTAGGGTCCTGTACCGTAAAAGGAAAAATTAACCACCTATCTGTCAAGAGCCTTTCTCTCAGGAACACGTGGAGGTATCAAGTTGAAATTAAAATTATTCAATATTATACAAGCATGCAGCCCCTTGCGGTTGTCATAATATCAAACTTCTATGTCCACGCAATGAAATGATATGATCCTTAATGTGAGTTCGATTCGAGAATCGTAAAGGATAAAATGAAACATGTCAATTTCATTCTACATCACTAGGAAATTAACATTTTATATATAACAAATATTCTAGTCTCTTGTCTCTCGGATATATATCGCCGCTTATATCTCATGAATTGTAACTTTGATTTTCGACAAGAATCAAAATTCCGATGCGGTCAGTTAAGTTTTTGTAATTTTCAGTCCTCTTTTCGTAATTTTTTTTATTATTCCAAAATTACTAAAGTACTCTTTACTAATGGCGAGAGTAAATGCCCCACAATATTAATTTTAATGATATTTTTCGGGTGTATTTGATAGTAAGTATTTGCCCCTTACTCAAATTGTATGGAACTTTTGTGCGCGAGTATCACACTCGCACTTGGCCGATTTTTTTATATTTTTTAAAATTAATTATGAATAATAACAAAGCAAACCGCTTGATTTTATAATTATTTGTACAACGCATGTTATTTATAAGTTGTTTACACTTGTTTGATGTCACTTCTTCAACACAAATATACAAATATTTAAGTTATCGTTAGCTCGGCGAATTTTTCGGTTTCTAAACACAAAAATAGCACATGTTTGTACGCTGCGATTCCCCTTTTCGCACATTGTAACATCATCATCTATTTATGAGTAACATTGTCTAAATACATATTAAAAGCTATACGGCAACTTTACTGCTCAATTACACTCAAAAGACTACAATAATACACCATCCATACGGAAGCCGAGAAGTGCCTGGGGCTTGCGAGCCAGGTGCAGAATCAAAAGGCCTTTCAACTACCAATAAACACTTATTGATAATTAAATCATAGAACTTTATTTCTGTACGAGCGGCCTGCCCTCGCTTCGCTCCGGGTTTTTAAAGCAATATTATAATTGATGTCCTCAATTTGTCTTTCTGTAATTTTGTAGTTTTTCATTATTTGCAAAAAGAGATAGAGTGAGAAAAAGTTATAAAAAGATAAATGATAGAAAAAAAAAGCGAAGAAAAGCGACAGATAATATAAGAGAGGAGAGAGCAAAAATAAAATTGGATAAATAAAGAGGGAGAGAGATTTTTAAAATCAAATTAGTAACAACAAAATGGCCATATTCTATTAATTAAAAAATGTATATGGCAACACTACATCACTTTCATCACTTACGAAAAGTGTAGTTTTCTATCAGTGAAAGAACTTTTAGAAATAAGATTAGTAACAACAAAATGGACATATTCTATTAATAAAAAAATGTATATGGTAACACTAAATCACATTTGCCACTCACGAAAAGTGTAGTTTTCTATCTGTAAAAAAAAATTAAAAACGGGTTGGTAGTTCCTAAGAAACCCTTCAATTTACAAAATGACCAGGTTATGGAACTTAAATGGCCATATCTTTTTAATTAGAATATTTATGGCAACACCACATAGCCTATGTTACTCGAAAAGGATGTAGCTTTCTATCGGTGAAAGAATTTCTTGCAATCAAATCTATCCTCTATATAATAGTATAGAAGTATAGATATAGATGAATTTATATTTCACCTAATTTAGAGCGCATGCGATTAGACATGCGCTTAAATGCATTTTCTATGCAGATGGAGTGGAGTGCAGGTACGACCTGAGAAACATTTAGAATATTCGATGGGGGACCATTACATTAATTAAACACTACGAAAATATTTATATTAACATTATTTTATTCAAATACTAAAGATTTAATTATGATGGTGTTAAATTTTGTTTCTCAATTACTTTGAAGTTCACAAATTCATTATTAATTCGATTTAAAATTGTAGAAAGGCATATTAAACGACATGTCGTAATAATCGCGTTAGACGAAATGTTTAAAGAAAATACATATACGTTTACAATTAATATTAACCAGCCGCGCTCAAAGAAACATCTGCGCCGTCGTGCCAAATACTTAAAGACCAAAAAGAAAAGAATTTCCTCCAGTAGTATTTGTATTGCGCCCCTGTCTACTATATCGCCTTCTCTCTCTCTCTTTATTTTTATTTTGTTATTTTTATTTAAACCATTTTTTTAATTCCAGTCATATTATATTTTCGTTCTGGCGCACTCCCTATAACTTCACGGCGCCTTTTCCGCTCCGGTGCCGTAGTGCGCTACACGTCTTTGCACATATGGACAGCGTGTCCCTGATCTTAACAAACATGTTAGTATTCTAATCTAGACTTCTACACAATTATTTTCCAAGACAGTATTTATACAAACTTATTATATAATCATAAATCAAATCTTTAGAACGGAAATTTGTTGATTTAAAGTTGAATCCTGTAGACAAAATAACACCCACCTACACATTTTTTGTATTGACGCATTTGACCTTTAGCCCACGCGTCTCCCCAGGAGCGTTTCTTTATAAGTACTTGTCATATTTTATTATAAGGATATTTATATAAAATTTCGTTAGAACCTGAAATTTTACAAAGACAGACTGAATGACTAAGAAAATTTTATCACTCTCAGTGTGTGCCTCCCTGTTGTGCTATAAAACTGATGGTCCATTTCAGACTCTAGACCCACCACGTACATTTTTTGTATAAACGAATGTATGGATGAAGATTTTAGCTCTATCTGGTTAAGTACTACAAATTGATCAAATATACTCTTAAATTCATCCAAATTACTATTTCACGATGTAAACATTGGATTATTTTCTATCTGTATGTTTATTTTTAAATTTATACTACATTCCAAACGAAATATATGTCGGCGCGTAAGTCAGGCTTAGGTTAACCTAACCTTAGGTTTAGGAGGTGAGTGTAGTAATTACTTAAAGGGGGTTCCCCCTCTCCTCCTTCTCATCATAAATCTCTGAGTTATATATTTAGTTCGCCATGTTTATGTAAGCGATTATCTGCGAAACGTGTAAGTTGCCTCCCGCTGAGCTTTTTTCATTTCATACAATTGAATGAAACGATAATGACACTGTACATAATTACATTTATTTATTATTTCAATGAATCATCTCGGTGACATATATTTCCTAGCTGTATTGATCACCAAGTTCTCGGTATACAATTTCCATTATAGACTAACATTATATAAAGACAAAGGTGTGTATGGAATACTGCAATATACATTTTAAAAAACTTTTATCTAGATAATGGTGGCCACTGGTGGTGGTTAAAATATATTAACAAGAAAACGTTGAGAAAATGGAGGATTTTCTAAAAATATTCTTAACTAGCTGTAATTTAGACTAATTATTTTATAAAAAGGCCACAGGTATAAATACTTTAATGAGCTATACCTAACTAACCTATGTCCTTTCAGGCTCTAGACTACGTATAGCAAATTTCATTTACCGATTTAGCAGTTTTGACGTGAAAGCACGACAGACAGACAGACATAGTTACTTTCGCATTTATAATATCAGGTAGGAAGTTAGGATGTATCGGATTTTCTGGTAGTAGAAATAAATTTCTCTTGTCCGCCAGGTGAACAGACGTATAGAGATAAATAATAAGTATATCCATTGAACGAAACTGTAACAAAATACATAGTATGTACAAATGTACTATTATACTACTACGTACTATACTACAAATATAACAATTATTGTATATGTCAGAGCAGAGACAGCCGATTTGGATGAATTATGTAATCGAATATCACGATTCTGTAGTTTGTTTTTTGAACAGGAACCCAGGTAGTGCCTTGGACTTGTGACCAAGGTGTAGGCTTAAGGGATCCCTTTATGTAATTATGACACTCACCTCCACTGCCCGGTCTCACTGTTTGTCTTAGGTTAGGTTAACATAAGGCTAACCTAACCTACCCTAACGTTGTGTTAACACATCTAAATACAATGTAGGGACTCATGATAAATAGGACGTAAGAACTCACGTGATCCTTAGTCCGAGAAGTCCAATATCCGTGATATAGCGACACACTATTTGTTACACTTCAACTCCAGGTGATGTTCACTCAAAGAGATTTGGTCAGGAGACTAAAGTGTACTGCGTCAGTCGGGGAATTTAAAGGGACTAAACAATAGACTAAACAATAAATCAACAAAACGGAAATATGGCGCTAGCGTCCCGATTAGTCGATGATATTTTACACTTTCCAGACTGTTAAAATTCGTTGAATATTAAAATTACGCGACGAAAGTGATGATTAATTTTCTTTATTATTATCCGAAGTAAATCAACAAATAGGAAATATGGCGCTAGTGTCCCGATTAATCGATAATCGTTTACTCGTTTGCCGTTGTCAAAAAACTTTGAATATAAAAATCGCGACGGGAGTGATAGTTAATTTTCTTTATCATTATCCTACCCTAATTATAGTCCGAGACGGCTTTTACTATTATCCTACCCCAACTATACCCCGACATATATTATTGTCCTAATAAAGGGAGATAAATAAATAACGGAATATCCATTTTTTTAGTTCTTGAATTCGGTTTTTTAAACGTAGTTTTTTTTTATTTTTTACTTTTTAGTGTCTGTAATAAGTTGTTCTGTAAACTACAGTAGGATTTTTCAAGATTACATCAGGTAGACTATAACATTTCGGTGCTTTTAATTGTCATATATAAAATAGTAATTTTATTTAAATAGCTATGGGTAGGCCTACCAAAGGTGCCGCGCGCCTTGAACTATATAGATCCCATGAAACAGCAGCTATTCCGCATCAAACTAAAGAAGAATTACGTAAATCGGATCATAAATCTCAGTGTAATCGATATACATACATAAAAAAATATACCAATCGAATTGAGAACCTCCTCCTTTTTGAAGTCGGTTAAAAAGAATAATAACTTGGCAATTTAAAGTATATATATTATAAAAGCTTTATAAGTATGCATTACTTATAAAGGAGCATTACTAATCATCAAGAGAGCGATTTTCTCGGAAGTGTATTTTCCATATAAAATACATAAGGTGAATATTAAAGAGAACACAATATTGAAACTATGCAAGACTTTGATATGGTTCATAGAAGAACATTCATCGAGGATTTCAGAGATTGGGTATCGAGCACGGCCAGGTTATTAAAATAGGTGGGCGCTACTCAAATAAAAAATACTAGAAATCTTATCCAATTGGCAGGGAGCTGAATTAAAATTTCCAAATTGTCAGATTCCGTATGGCGGTTTTGTAGAAAATGGTAGACAGTGGTAGAAAGTAGTAGAAAAAAGCTTCTACTGTGCGCTGAAGTGATTTCCATGTCCTTGATGTTTTTTTTTACATCTTATGGCTCTGGTAGATATTAAAGAAGGTCTCTCTTTTACATTCCACTGTACTGTGCTCGATAGCATATCAATCTGATATTCGCTTTAGAACATTAGGCAGTAAACAGTGGACAGTTGACAGAGCTATAGATAGTAAAAAAGCAAGTTGCAGACAGTGCACAGTAGAAGTTAATGAACGTTAAATAGTAGACCACTGTCTAATACTGCCTATCACTGATTACCATTTTCTACCGCCGCGTCGTCTTCAACTCACTACCTTTTTCGACTACTTTCTACCCCTATCTACCATTTTCTACATAACCGCCATCCAGAATCCGACAATTTGTTATTCACTCCTTCACGCGTTCCGCTTTAGCGGGCCGCGCAGCCACGCGCCATACTAGTTAATATATAAGTAGGTATACAAGAAAGTCAGGTTTGTTCAAACATTTATAATTCGAGAATGGCTGATTTTCATGTTTTTTTTGTTGTATTTGTCTCCGTCCCAAATTGCAAAATAACTATTAAAAACATTGGAAAATTGACAAGAAAATAAAATAAAAGAAAAAACATTTTCCCATACTGGGTTTCGTAACTGTCAAACATTTAATGTTCATCCCATCGATACGGTAAACTCAAATTAAAGAACGTATTTAATTAAAAGTTTCGTATCGACGAGATATAACAACAAAATTCGGATAATGGCGTATTTTAGATTTTAAAAATGTAAAATAATGTCAGTAAAAAAGGTTTGACATATACATATATTAGTTGTCAAGAGTTTACAACATTCAACAACTGTTAAGCGAAACCAAGTTCGCCGGGTCAACTAATTAATGAATATTAAATAAAAGCACTTTAGAATTTTGGTGATCGGTGTTGCCGTGCACCTTCTGATCTACTCGGTGCCCGAGCGAATGACTAAAGGAAAACTAACACAATACACTGATCTGGTAATGACTGATAAACTACAACTGGTAACGAGTGGCTTAATACCCGCTACTAACGTTATTAACTGTTAACGCGGAACCTGACCCTCTATTGGCCTCCGACCTCCCCTATAGTCACCCCAAACCTCGCACAACTGACTACTGGTCTGATCAAAGTACTGGTCTGATCAACTGATTTAACTGGCATTGATTTACTACGACGTGTATCTGATACTGCTTTCAGATGCCTCGCTTACGAACTGACTCACTACCACTCCCACAAATTTATGATTATAAAATTGATTCTAGATATCAATAAATCTATTCGCGAATATTTTACTACACTCGCGAGAATCGGTGACTGTGTGTTACTAAAATATACAAACTTACAGACATACAAAGAAACAATCATATAAACAAACGTAGGTATAAATAGTTATTATTTTGACATAAAGTAGATCCGCCGTCATGGATTGAATTTATACATACATATATGTGGGAAACAAAAAGGATACACAATCATTTATAAGCATCCTATGTGCACAATGGATGGGCTATCATGAAATCTATACGGGCTTAACATAACTAAACATTACGATCTTACGGGCTTGTGACCAAAGTGTAGGCATAAGATTATCCTTTATTCGATCAAGAACCTCGCCTCCACTGCTCAGGCTCTCCGTTTTAACCTAACGTTAAATTAGTTAGTTAGATTAGACGTAACACAAAACGTGGCAAGGGCAACTACGTTGTAAGGTACTCACGTGACCTTAATCGGACAGCACTAAGACAACACTGCACTTAACACATCACTAGCACTATCTAGATACTACTTCACTCCTTGAGAGACCGCGTAAGAGTAAGACTACAGTCAGACTGACGAAGGCATATAAAGGGTAGAGACTGTCAAAACGACGGAAGTGACTACTACCCTACCACAACGCCATACATAGCGATAACTATTCTATTATTCGATAATCCTTTACTCGTTCCCGACATAGAAGACATGTCGGTGCCGTCATGGATTGAACAATCTATACATGTTTAAAAATAACTATATAAACAAACATACGTGTAGATACTTCAATTCACGACAACGCACGGTCCCATTATTTATTTCTCATATAGTAGACGCGTTGCTGCCGTCATGGATTGAACTATATATACATACATACATACAAATAAACAACCATAACCATACGTATATAGGAGTAGAAAAAAATTTGGCAAAAATGCGTAGCATCACGCAGACAAAGTCACGCGGATCGTTTATATAAATCTATTACCGCACTAGTGCTGTAATGTAAAGTAAAAAGCGCGTGTGTGTTATGGAGCTGTTTACGTTCACAAAAACAGTAAAACCTGTACGAGCAAGTGTGTTGAAAAAATAGTTAATAATTCAATTCGTAATGCCATGACGATGGAAAATTCTAGCTCCTAGCTTTATACACAATGAAGTTTGAACGGGTTAAATATGCCAAATTAAATTATGGATAATATCAAAATAAACTTTTTGAACTGAATAAACTCAATAGTATAAAGAAAGTAAATCATTTTTATAATTTATAATCCATGTAACATTCTTGTATTCTTCGTTAATCAACAACAAAGTAAATACCAACTTTAGTAACAAAACCTATATAAAATTTAAATCTCGCGCCAGTTTTAGTGTACTATTATATTTTATTTATATTTCGTAAAATTTTTGTACTAACAATATTATTTACTATTAAAATTATGATAAAAAAATGTTGCTTTTATTAATTAAATATATACCAACTTAAAGAAAAAGGTTTTGAATTATTTTTATTTATTATGTCTTGTACTGATTTTAATGTTGCTATGATTCGGATATTACCAAATAAAGTTGTAAAAATATCGAACAAATACATTTATGAAGAAGTTTTATTCAAAGAATGCTTATTAATTAAATATTGAGATTTTTCTATTTGTTTAATTAGCTTTATAGAAGAAACAAGTTCTTAAATTAGCATTAAAATATTTCTGACGTAAATATAACATAATACCTATATGGAATGATATTGTTATTATTACTTCTGTCTAGCAATATTTAGTAGAATAATAATCATAAAGTGGTTATTACGCTAATAATATCAATTTTAAGCATGAATAAAAAAAAAAAAATTTAAATTATGTACTAAATTTTTTTTAATCATCTAATGTTATTCTCACATAAAACGTACATTTATTAGTATGTCTCAAACAAAATTGCTTTATTTAAAAATATAATATGATTATTAAGGAACAAAATACTTTTAGTATGTTCTTGATGTGTTTAATAGACAGTTTTAATAATAATAGAGTCATTATTAATATAAAATTTTATAATTAGATTATAGTAATAATCAAATTAATGTTAGTGTATAAAAACAATATAATATAAATAATATATTTCAATATAATACAAAGAGTTACGGGAAATATATTTTGAAACATTGGCAACATTAACATGAGCAGCGATCTTTGCCGAGCATTTTTCTATTGGACAGCGAGTACAGCCGAACGTGTGATTAGGTCACGTGGTACTTTTGGAGTCTTCGTGGCGTAGCTTGTTCAGCTGCTCGTCGAAGCGGCTGTCGGACGGTCGCCTCTCAGCGAGTCTGCGTACAATGTAGCAGCCATTTTTGTTCTTGTTCATAATAGCGTGCGCATATTTTAATGTATTTAGAAGGATATTTAGAAAATTTTTCACGATGACTATCATAGTCTTCTTAATAGATACATCAGCTTCTATGAACCAAAGGGCTTATTTGGGCGGACGCCCAACGTTACTCGATGTAGCCAAGGGCGCTGTGGAAACGTTCGTTAAGGTACGTGCAGTGTCATCGACTCCTAAAACCGCCTCGTTTTTGATAGCTTTGTTTATGGCGTGTAAATTGTGTGGAACTTATTGATATTATGTCGTAGGTTCGCCAACGGTCTCCTGAAAGCAGAGGCGATAGGTATATGCTTCTAACTTTCGAAGAGCCACCCGCGAACATCAAGGTTAGTATATCAAAGTGAACACGTTTTTTGGACGTAGTTGTGTAGTATATGTATAAAAAATGGTGATAAATGTCCTGTTGTATGTTTATGGTGTGCACTGTTATCTGTAAACTAGAACATGACCATCGTGGAGTGTACGAAATTGACTGAAATATAAAACACGACGTAAACAGGACGAACCGCTGCCTTCGCGATATCGCTCGCGAGTCGCGACTGCTGTGCGCTCTCGCCGCCTCCTCATTGGTCGACGTCCGTACATAACGAAATGGCGAAATGGGGGGAAATACGAAAGGCTGAGTGTATTGAGGAATGCGATTGCGGTTTCGTTTTGTTTGATAACTCCCGATATCAGCATACGAGAACTAACAGAATGTATTATGCATTAAAAATAAATTATTCAAATTTTGCAGGCTGGTTGGAAAGAGAATTTAGCAACTTTTATCAATGAGTTAAAAAATCTGCAGTGCCTCGGTCTGACGACAATGGGTGCTGCTTTGAAGCACGCTTTTGATGTGCTTAATATAAACCGCATGCAGACTGGTATAGACACTTATGGCCAAGGAAGATGTCCTTTCTACCTTGAACCATCAGTCATAGTAGTTATTACTGATGGTGGAAAATTGTCTAGCAATGCTGGGATACAGGAAGATGTAAGTTTAAGTTCATTGTTTAAGATTATTATTTTATTTTTACATCAATTATTATTTATTAGGACTATGAAATGAGGAAAAGTAAAACCAATGAAATTTAAATATTCTTATTAGAAATTTTTGATAAGAAGATAAGTTTATTTTATGTTTAAAAAAAACTTAGTACAAAAAATAATTACAATGAACTAATGAGACATTGCTTATCTTGTTGAATGTTACTAAATTAAGGAAATTAAATACTTTATTCCAATGGTAACTTCCTATTATAATTTTAAACAATATGTGAATCAAAGTTTAATAACGATTTCTGTTCTTTATACACCCAATTCTCATATGGTGCAATTTTGCTCATTCTATTGTCTCTTATTCATACAAGTCATTTCTATATATTTTAAACTCTACAGTTCATTTATCAGCAGTACCTGGGGTCTTGTGACCCAGTGATGTAGGGTTCTGTTATAAATTGTTTCAATATCATTGTGATCCATAATTTCTTTACTACACCACAATAATCTTGACGTACTTTAGTCGCGCCGTATTTAAGGCCAGATTACCCCAAACTAAATTAATTTCCTATAAGGAAAGTTCTAGAGCAGAATAGTAATATGCAGAACTCTCAGTGCGTGACAAAGACTAAATCATAGTATGATTAACAATCATGAGGAATATGACGTCACAATGTTTAAAATAAAAATCAATATTTTTAAAATGCACTTTAGTTTGTTAGTCGCCTTAAAAACAAACATTGACTTGCACTATCTTATCTTAAGTTTGGTGTCGGTTAAGTAAGAATTTTGTGACATTATAGTTAAATAGTCATTGAATTATTTAACATATAGAATAGATTATTACTTTTATTTTTTATTAATAAACAAATCCAGAAAACTAATTTGAAATTCTTCATGTCCACAGTTCAACTTGCCGATGAACTGCCCCATACCTGGATCCGAACTTACAAGAGAACCATTCAGATGGGACCAGCGTCTGTTTTCATTGGTGCTGAGGTTAGCTGGTACTCCTGCTGTTGAACGTGACACTGGTCTCGTCCCTTCAGACTCTTCACCAATTGATGCTATGTGTGAGGTTACCGGTGGTAAGTTGAACTTTAAAGTTTTTTTTCCATTGTTGTTCTAGGGACCCTTTAAATGAGTGACCTAATTAAAAATTACAGTTTATTTAAATATTACTATGGAAATGATATTTTTGGTCATCTTAAGTCAAAATTGATGAAAATCGTTTCCAAGTAATGATTATTGTAAATTAAAAAAAAATAAAACCAGTACTAATAATTCATTTCTTCATTAATTCATTAATTAATTTTGAGTTGGTTAATATTTTATTTTGTTGTCCCATATATACCCATGGGAGGGGATTGAGAGCATATTATAAATAAGAAATACCCATAAGTTAAATATTGTGATTTCATAGTATTGATAATGAGGAACAGGTGATGAGATCATGGTGATGAATCTTGATAGAACTTGTTTGTTATTTATTAGTCACATATTGCATAATGCTGGGAATTTTATTCCCTTTGAAATCCGATCATTTATTATTATATGATTATTATACTTAGGGTTGCCACTTGTCTTATAAAAAATAGTATTTTATTTTTTGTAAAATGTTACTGGAATAAATAAAAATAAGTGTTTTTTCCAATTTTAATAGTAAGAGAAGACATGTTGTTTTATTTAAAAATATTTAGTGCTGAAAATATTTTTTTCTTAATTTCTACAAAATTTTTACAACAAGATAGATGTCATTTATGCAGATTCAACATGACTACAAGATAGATATCAAAACTACGAATAATTTAAAATATAGGCTTTGTTTCATTTAAATTAAAAATAGATGTATTTACGTTTTTTTTTATTAAGAAGTACTATATATTAAATAAAACTGGCGACCTCTACTATATTAGGGTTAAGAAACAAAACCGAAAGTAAGAAAGTAGGAAACAGACAAAGAACTGACAGCGGGACCGCAAGGTCAGCTAAATTTCAGATCCCCTAATTTACATAATAAAACAGATTGGAACTGATTAGTTTGGCCGTCTTCTGGGTAATTTAACTAATGTTAGTTTTAGAACCTACCATTTATCTATAGTGATATTACAAATGCGAGAGTACGCTTGTTCGTTTGTTCTTTTTCTTTTACTATCATTGACTAATATTTGCTGTGCCCGCGACTTCGCGTGGAATAGTGTTTCACCCTATAGAGTAAAACTTTTACAAAGTTTTGAATGTCATTTAAACTTCTAGCTCTAAAAATGACGCTACCATACAACTTTTACTCCCCCCTTTCAACACCTTACAACCCTTTTTTCGCCTTAAAAAGTAGGCTATGTCCTTTCTTAGGCTCTAGACTTATCTTTATACCAAATTTCATTTAAATCGGTTCAGTAGTTTTGACGTGAAAGCACGACAGACGGACAGAGAGAGTCTTAATAACGTTATTGAGAGTTGTTGTTTAAAGGAGAGTGGTTCAGAAAAGTTTCTATATTATGTAGTCTGTAATTTTATTTGTATAAAGTACTTTTATTTATTTATACTAAGCCATAACTTAAATTTTAAGATTTTATGAGCAAAAAAAAAATGGATATTCCTTGTTTAAAAAAATCCATCTTCATAGTAAGTTTAAATATTAAACCTAACGAGGGTGAAGAATCCCTTTAAAAACCAGTTTATCAGGTTTTTTTGAATGACACTACTATTGAAAATGTTTATAACATACATACCTAATGTTTTAATACAACTTAACCTTTAAAGATGTTTATTTTATACAAGAAAATGAATATAAAATGTAAGTTGTATTATCTTAAAATTATGTATAAATAAAGTTATTTTATTGTACTTTACGAGTACTGCCTCCATTTAACTGATGGGTATATTTTTGAGGAACACTTGAAGGTTAAAAATATAGAGGTTAAAATGTTAAATCAAATAACTAACTTAACTTATTTAGACACTTTTTTTAGATTTTTATTAGATTACGTTTAAATAAGTTAAGATATATTATATGTACAATAATTAGTTTCCTAATAATATTGCAAAGTCTTCTTGAACTTATGACATTATATTTTTAAACAATTAACACATAGTTTAGCGCCTATAGGTCAAAGGTCAAATAACTTAAATATACCTTGCTACTTCACATCAGATAATAAAAAAAATACTGTTAATAGTTCCCGCTCAAATTAAAAAAAAAAATAATAGTACAAGAGTTAATCAGTACAAACAGAATAATATAGTAGATTTTTTTATATAAAAAAATGTAAATTACTATTACAAGAAAATTGTCATTGATATATAACAACAACATAAAACAAATGTAGTGTATTCAAAAGTATTTTTGACTTTATTCAACAACCTGGCAACACAAATACCTCCTTAGCTTGAAATTGTAGTCAAATATTAAAGGTTTTTTTAATTTAATTTCTAGGTCGTTCCTACTGCATCACTTCTCACCGTATGTTGATGCAATGCATAGACAGTCTTGTGCAGAAGGTTCAAAGTGGAGTCGTTATCAATTTTGAAAAAATAGGTCCTGATCCTCCACCTATTGATGGTGGGAACAACAGGGAGGGAGAAACCGGCGATGATCCAAGTTTGGAAGGTGATAAAGAGATGGACACTGATGATAGAAATGGGGTATGTAAATTTTACATTTGTGAATTATATAAAAATTACCTTTTATTTATTTAACTTGCCGCAAATAAACCATACAAGCGTTGCGAGAGATATTTATATATATATTTATTATTAGTCCATCCGCGTGACTTCGTCCACGTTTGTTCTAAGCTAAAGGTATTCTATGTATCGATTTGTTACAAACTATGTGTACAAAAATTCTTTAATTACCCCTTAGCTGTTCTTGTAAGAATAATAACCTTTATCCCACGAGATCTTCAATTTTTCTGGGAATAAAAATTCTTTGTTTAGATCCAAGTTACAAACTTTATGTGTACAAAATTTTATTCATATCTTTTAGGCTGTTATTGCATAAATGAACTATTTCTTCCACGGTACCTATATTTTGTGCCGGAATAAAAGTATTCTGTGTTTTCAAGTTACACACTATTTGTGTCGAGAATATGACAAATATCAAAAAAACCCACAGGTTCATCCATCCAGTTATATCCAGCTTATAATGTATCCAAATTTCAATCAATTGGTCCACCCGTTTTAACATGATGTGTACACAAACCAACAAACATACAAATAAACAAAAATTTTGAAAACTGTTATTGTGTAGTTTTTTCATCAATCTCTAATGTACCGACTGGGCATATCTAAAGCCCTTCTATCCCACAGGAACAACAAAATCGACACATACAAAAGTATTCTATGTGTCGATTCCAGATACTTACTAACTATATGTATACAAAATTTAATTCCTGTTATATTATTTATTATTGCGCGAATACAGACTTTCTATCCCACGGGAACTCCTACACTGGGTTCAAAGTATTTTATGTGTTAATTCAAATTATAAACGTATTTGTGTGCAAATGTTTCATTTCCTATATATTAGTTATTAATTCACGAATATAGTCCTATCTCATAGGAATTCTTACACTGGGAAAAGCATTCTACGTGTTGATTCAAATTACAAACTATATGTATACAAAATTTCATTACTTTTATGCTTGTTATTCTTGCACTATTAAAGTCCTTATATCCCACAGGAATTCCTACACTCGCATAATTACTATATGCGTACAAAATTTAATATCTATCTAATAGAAGGAAATTTTTCCCTTCAATTCTACAGGAACTCCAAACTTCATTAATTTCGATCATATTCCTTCAGCTATATATCCACCACTCAATCCCAATGCATTTTACCGGGATAAAAAATCTGTATCAACTATTTTTATATGTTCTATAACTTATTTCACGCGTCTTCCACGCTCTCAAAAATCTCCAATGTACAGACACGACATACAACTTTATTATTTGTATAGATAGATTATTTTATATCGTGTCAGTTATAAGAGAAACTACATTATTGTTTACTAATTTATAATAAAAAAATATTATATGTATGAGTATTAATTTTTTATAAGATTTTGAAAATCAAAAAATCGTTAAAATTGACGCCTGTTTCTTATACTATTTTTTAATTTCTTATAATATTAATATTATATATATTATCAATTAAAAGAAAAAAAAATCTTTTTAAAAACAAGCTTTTATTATTTTCTTGTTCATAAAAAGATCAAATTAAAAATCTTTACACACCTCGTATTAAATCTTCGCGTTTTGGACGTGTCGCGTACTTAGTTACCAAAAACTCCTCCGAAACGGCTCGACCGATTTTTATGAAATTTTGTGTGCATATCGGGTAGGTTTGAGAATCAGTTCTCGTTTTCATGGTCATCATTTCAACATCTATTTTTTATACCCCTAAGTGATATGGATGGCCCACCGCAAATTTTTCCTATATAAAGCATGATGATGTCGCCATTGATATCTTTTGTTTCACTCCTAGCTGAGTAAGTTTATAATATGTATCTTATCATCCTTTTCAGCGATGGAATGGAGGTTCATACCAGACGGGAACCAACCAAGCAACAACACCTCAAGCATGGCATTCCTGCCGACGTCTCATCTACGTCCCTCGTACTGTGTCACAGAAGGGTTTCGCTGTGGGCTTCTGGCCGATACCAGAATCCTTTCGACCAGACCCTAATGCTCCTACGTTGGTAAGTTTTGCTGTTATTGATATAATTATTACATTCCAAAAATTATAATAAAATAAGGACCAACTCCTTATTTTGTATCGGTATTATTACGAGCGTGTTACCAATTGACGCTTGATTGGCTATATTATAAAAAAATCTGACGCCATCTTTAAAATTGTGCTTATGGGTCAGCTTAAAAAGCATTGCATTAGTTCTTCTTAACAGATAACTGTTTTTCGAGCTGATGGTAGCTACAGACAAACTTACTGATTGAGTACTTCATGACGTGTCAGAAGTGTTTTTAAAAAAGTCTAATTAGAATAAAATATTTTGAGTTATAATTGTTTTTTAAATGTTTCAGCCTCCTCGATCTGCACATCCAGTCGTAAAATTCACTTGCTCATCACAGGAGCCTATGGTGATAGATAATCTGCCTTTCGACAAATACGAGCTCGAGCCTAGTCCTTTAACGCAGTTCATATTGGCCAGGAAACAACCTACTATTTGCTGGCAGGTATGTATTACCCCTATTATTGACCAATTATAAGAGCCCTATCACTGAATTATAATCAATTCAGTGTGATAAATAAATGTTGATAATATTACAAACAGCACAAGTTGTTTTAATAAGGAACGAATTTAAATGAAATGCATAGACCAGACTTTATATTATAACCTTTATCCTGGTGAAGTATCCTCCCCTTGATTAGAAGGTGATCGAGTCCCATGAATGTAAGATACTATATAAGAGCAAAATAACTTGCAGATACTAGTATCGTAAAATGTTAAGCACAACATTTTTTAATAAAATAATTCTCATTTTCAGGTGTTCGTAGCCAATAGTGGTTGTAAGAATTCTGAAGTCAGTCACCCATTTGGTTACCTCAAAGCATCAACCAATCTCACTTGTGTGAATCTATTCGTGTTACCATACAACTATCCGGTTCTTCTGCCTTTGCTGGATGACCTGTTCAAAGTGCATCGATGCAAACCTACACCGGAGTGGAAACTGGCTTTCCAACAATATTTGGATAGAATGCCTTCATATTATGTTACTGTAAGTACTTTATGTATAAACTAGTATCAATATAAAATTGATACAAATGCATAAATCTCTTAAATTAAGTTTAGATCATTTTTTCACTGATATAAAGGCATATCTTTCTTGAGCTCATAGGAAATGAGAAAGATCCTAAATATTATAATTAATAGATTTAGCCATTTTATTTGTAGGAGGTAATCTCTGAATCTGAATGTGATTCTTTCAGTGCAAAAATATTATATTATTCTCTAATGCCGCTACAAAATAATTCCATATCTCTAGTTCATTATAATTGTAAGAAAAAGTTTTAATTATGTAAGTGAAATATGATAAAAACAAATAGTGTAGTGAAATCATATAGATAACAGGACAATATTAATATTTTTACAAAATATAGGCATTCTCATGACGTCAATTACTTTTGTGTAATGATGTTAAGGTACATTATTTTTATAGCCTATTAGAACGTCACTCAATTTGCAATAATACTAAATGAATCCGCTTCATGTTTTTCATTAGCAGTACAAAGCATTCTATAAACAAACGTTTTTTACTACTTTATTACTTCATCTTGGCACTCAGCCATATTGCTGACACTCGTATGTTTACAAGCATACTTCTGATACTACCAAGTATTTTAAAATTTGTTTAACTCAATTGAAATAGTCAACAATCAAGATTGTCTTACGTTTTAAGAGTAGTCCGTTAATTAAGAAAATTTTATTCTTAGGAATAAAGTAAAAACGTTTACAAGACTTTTTTCTCAGAAATCTGTTATTATTAAACCACCCAATCTAAAGTTAAATTTTTAAGTCGACGCAATCAACGGGTCGACGGGTCGTGATGATCGTCGGATGATGGTGATGATGAATCAAAAGTTATGCCCTTTAAGATGTTACTTGTAAAGGAATTAAAACATTAGGTATATAGCGCAAACTTAAATTGGTCATACCATACTAAATTTAAATACTTTTATTTACAGCCTCTGCGTCGTGCTCTTACTAAGATGGGCGCATCGACGCCGCTGGTCCAAAGTTTGATTCCGGACACTCAAGATAATTCCCTCAGCTTTTCTGTTCTAAATTATTTGAAACGACTGAAAAATCAGGCTAAAATCGAGTTTGAGAAGCTGTGCGCTGATGTCATCAATAAAGCTTCTGGTGTAAACACTCAAAAGGTATGTAAAATTTAGCATTAAGAAAGTAATTCTTTTTAGAAAAAATAAAATTACATGAAGTTAGTTCAAAAGATTTTATTTTAAACTCTCATATCCCTTATCTTCCTTGCTTATCAGGAGGTATATGTTAGGACTTCAAATGGGTGCATTGATATGTCACCTAGTCAGTTATTCTTGTCTTCACCTAGACACCTACACTGAAGATGTATGAAAGTTAATTTAAGAAGTCTATATAAAACCAATAAAGATTTTTTTATAAATTATATTTCAGGTAGCAGAAAGCGTCCGTGTAATGCCCCGGTCACCTCTTAAGAAGGACCTCACGACGCACCCCTGTCTCCAAGACAAGTTTACAGCCTTAAGGGACCAGCTGAACGAGTTCGGCGGCTTCGTGGTCGGGTTGACTCGAGGTCGGCACAAAGTTCAAGCGCACACTTACAGAAATCCTTTTGATATACAGCGACGAGATCTCCTGGACCAGGTACAATAATATTCTAAAGCAACATTATCGTCTATTACTAAGAATCTGCTGTCCATCCGTCCATCTGTCTGTCACTAGGCTGTATCTCTTGAACAGTGATATCTAGTCTGTTGAAATTTTTACAAATGATGTTTTTTTGTTGCCCTTATAATAACATATACTAAGAATTAAGTAAAATAAATATTAAGTCTGCAATAGATTATAAGGTTTAGATTATTAGATATAAAGAAATCTGGGAAATTAGTCAATGTTGCTAAAAAATCTTTTAGAAATTATCATTTGGTTTTTAATCATTTTCCTCTCTGTTTAATTCTTTTTTTTTTATTTTATCAGTAATTATAGATATGCCTTATATTATAGATAGAATAAGTAACGGCAATTCGTAACGACCTACATATATATTGTCTTATTGATGTGACCTTAATTTTATACTAACAAAAGACTACAAGCAAATAAATTGAGTGGGTCGACTAATTATGATAAATATTTGCAGAACTTAGCTTATTTTAATATTCATCCCTTTATAGGTTATGAAGTCTGACTTGATAAAAGAAATTGTAACTTTTTGTCTCTAAATGAGATTGCTCCCTCTTCGTTGTTGAATTGTTAGTAAACAATGCTTTCTTAATTATAATTTCAGGTTGTTAGAATGCGTGCGAACTTCCTTCAACCGTCGCTAGCGCATACGCGTCTAGTGGACGAAGACAGTGTGCACTCAATGCCAGTGGCTCAGATGGGCAATTACCAAGAATATCTGAAGCGTATGACGCCGCAGTTACGGGAGATCGAGTCACAACCTGTTAGACAGCACATGTTTGGAAATCCATTCAAAATTGATAAGGTATGTTATTCAATTTTTAGATAAATAGCGATAGAGTGAGCTACCCTAAAATATTAACTATAATTTAAAAAACTATTACCTTAAACATTCACCTTTTTATGTATGTCAATATATTTCTTTTTTTGGATAAGGTCGGAAAAAATATAAATAACATAATTCATTATCAATATAAATAAATTTTAAATATATAGGATAGATCTCAAATTCCTTTGATATTTTATTTGTAAACAGTTTATATAAACGACCGATCTAATTAGAATTAAATTAATTCCACTTCTATAATAATAAAAATAGGACAAATTTAATATATATTAATTTTTCAAAATTACAGAGAATGATGGTCGACGAAGCAGACATAGACCCGCTGGGAGCAGTACGGGGCAGTGGAGGAGGTGGTGCTGGTGGAAAGCGTGGCGCAGAAACTCCAAGAGCAGCACCGCCAAAACGCAAAGCAGGTCCACTACCACACCACATTGTTGCTAGGCGACCATCAACACCGCAGCCTGCGGTGATATTGCCCCCGTCGCCGAGTGTTCCCATGGCGACGACGCCGCCGCCCACAGCGCCCTCGTCTCCTGTGACGACGCGGAGACCGACGTCTCCATTGGCGCCAGTGCCTTCTGATCTGCCGTCTGGACGACCGCCTGAGGTAACTAAAGTATTTTTTGTTGTTATAATTAAAATTTGTTTCTGAGAGTTATGCATTTGTATGACATAAAGAGACTAGAATCCTGGTTTACATACATGGAGGTTTTAATACCACAAACATATTATTGTGTCTAAGCTATATATAAAAGCTCCGTAAATGAAGTAGTTAATTCATTGGTTTAATTATTTTAATCTATAATTTTATGACTCTATAATCGGCTTTGAAGTACTGCTTGCCAACCGGTTGTCGAAAATTTCAAAGTACCATAACTTTTTAACTAGTCATTATATTACAAAAATATTTGGTACACGTATCAATAATACGTATAGGTAGAACATATTCAAATATTACTAAAATCGGAAACATCGGGTTTTTATACCTGTCCGCTTCGCGTTGAATGAATAATTAACATAGAGTTAATTATAAAAGGACTCTAGACATATAACGTCTAAAATAAGTGACAGGATAACGTAGTATAGATGAATCAGTATAACAGGGATTGTAAAAATGATTATCTTAATTATTATATAACAGGTAATATACTTATTATTATTTTGCAGGAGCCTCCTAATGTAAAAGTGGAAATAGAGGGTCCTTCACTACCACCATCGCCTCAACCCGCAGCGCCGACCAATTTGCCACCCGTTATTAAACCATTTCTCAATGGAGGTAAGCAATATAGAAAATATTACAATCGATAAGAATAAGTGTAAATATGGAAAAGGCAACCAAAGTGAATTTAATGATTATTTATTAATAGTAATATAATTAGTAAAACTATGTTTAAATAAAGGTTTCAAATTATTATGTTCACATTTTTCTAAATTATTGTGTTCTAATTATCTCTTTATTATGAGTACTAGACTGTAGTACCCGTTTCAGTTTCGCATGAATTAAAAGTTATAGATATTTCAATCCACGACGTCTCGCGGCTCGTGTGTCTGTCGAAATTGTGATATCTTTGTGCAGTCGTAGATTGAACTATATCTTACATTCTGGTCTTTAAAAAAATATATGGAAAATTTAAATTCAATTTGCACCTTGTCTGATATGTTTTGAGTTTTTTTTATTTATTTGTGTTCCAGATGCATATACTACGATGGGCAGTAAAATGCCGCGGTCTCCATCTCCACCAGCACCGTCGGAGGCGTCGCTGCCTCTGCCGCTGCCGCAGCCCATACAGGACACGCAAGAGCTGCAGATCAACGCCATCCTCCAGGGCATCGCGGCAGAGAACAACTACAATGCGCGCACTAGAAAGAAGAAACGAAAGGTAAATAATTATGCAGTTATTTTATTATGCTTTTATAATCCATACCAATGCATTACTAATAAATAATTTGTAATGACTTTTACTCCGCGTATTTATCCTATATTCTATTTATCTTGATGTGAGACTAAAGGTAAAGAAAAAAAGTATATATAATTACCCACACTTTCTTCAACGTCTTGCGACAGCTGGTAGAAAATTTTCTTAGCATTAAGCTCGCCTCTTGTACACCAAAGTGCTAAGAAGTATTTAAATAAATTAATAAAATCATATAGTAATGTTAACACGTACAAATTATGTTATTTTATAAGTAACCTTTGGTTAACATTTAAAAATATACATTCATTTACGTTTAAGGATTTTAAAATTTTATGTTGATGGAGCTTACAAAAAATTACTATAGAAATGAGAAATCTTGGAAAATCATTAGTGTAATTTTAAGGTCATTTAGTATCGATGGAATCCGACAAGCGGTTTAAGCTAAATGTAATCGAATTTATGTCCAAAAATCACATTTGATGGTTACACAATTAATTACTCTGTAGGATGAAGCGAAAGCTAGCGTACATAGACTCGTGTTCAAGGGGAGTAAGATATCTCCGTCTCGACCTACGCCTTCAAAGGCGTCCCTCGAACAGGAGTTGCAGATCAACGCCATCATTCAGGGCATCACGGACGACAGCAAATTTCTTGCGCGAACTAAAAAGAAGAAATTCAAAGTAACTACGGCTTATAGTAAGAGTAGAGAGAGTGTAGGCGTTGTTGTGCCTTTACTTTAGATGTTGCTTTCATCCATTGTTTTTCTCATTCTACTTTAATTGGCTGGTAGACTGCTGAATGTATCGTGTACTAGCCCTATAAGTCGTACCTATATCACGCTCTTGCAAGTTGAAAAAATAAAAATGGCCACCATAAAAGTGCAAATTGAATTTTACTTTAGACAGACTGCCTTGTTAAATGGAAAAAACTGCCAGTGACAACAAATGCAGAAAAAAAGCCCTAATGGCTGAACTAAAATTAATGTAACTTATTATATATCTTAGTTGTTAGAGAGTTTGATATGTTATGCTTACATTACTCTACAGTTCACTAACATCAAAAAATTATACTTCACCTTTTGTTTATTTTGATAATTTAACAAAATATTTTTTAAATCAAGTTATACACAAGAAATGTTTGCTGTTATTAAGTCATTATGCAATTTACAACTTTTGGTTAATATTAGTGGTGTTCCGGATATCTGTATCCGTATCCGCGGAAGAAAAAATATCCGTATCTGTATCCGTATGCGTTACATTTTTGACGGATCTTTTACCTTATAAATGTTTAATATATAGATTCAATTCTATATGTAGGTGAATAGGTAGCAATAAAATACTATTAAATTTCAATCAATTTTTTTTTAATTGGTATATAATATGAGATATATTTGGTTACCTAAAAGGTATCATTTAACAAACATTTAACGTTTGTAAAGATGTGATGTATATTTTCTTTAAAAACATTGTTTCAAAGTCACGCGCACCGACACAAATTGACTAAGATGGTTAAGATCCGTATGCGTATCCGCGGATCTTGACGCCATTAATCCGTATCTGAATCCGTATCCGCGAATATACTTTTATAACGAACCGGCACATCACTAGTTAATATGTAGAGATTTTTCTTCATTTTGTTATGACTTCTAAATTACACTTACAACCGGATATGTCACCATTTTCCCAACATATACACATTATGTAATTTTTTTAGTTAAATCATCTGTTTAGAAGCTTCTAGGTTGTTGTATGCGTAGAATCTAGTCACGCTAATAGAATTTTGTAACGATTTCAGATCTTCTGTTTGTATGCTATGGAAATGTAAGATAATACTAATAGTTGTTTGTTTTTTCTCAGAGTGAAAGGCAAGATCCACCCATCATACTGCCGTCTCAGCCTTCTCGTAAAGAAATAGCGGAAATTAAGAAACACAACCTCGAAGTTCGCTCTGCAGTTTATAAAGCTGTACGAAGGCCAGGTAGAGGTGAGTACTTTAACAATATATTTATTGTGGCAGGTGCCATCAGTTTAGTTAGTTAACCATTAAAAAGTCTAAAACAAAGTCTGAAAGGGAAGTGACTATACTGAGTCTCATAGCAAAGTAACCATTTACCGGATCCTAGATGTATACCTGGTCTAGGTATTTAACCCGAGTCTCTTTACCTGGCAAATGGTTATTTAGAAGTTTTTACAACTTTTTACTTACAGATGCTATCCTTTTAAACATTTGAAATTTTAGTTTTATACACTCTTCTAAATTAATACCTTCTTCGCTAATCATCATCATAAATTAACGGCCCACTACTGAGCCGTGTCCTCTCCTCAAAGAAAGGTGATGGTCCAGAGCGGGTTTGCAGACGTTGGAAGTCACATACCTTTGAGAACTTTAAGGAACTCTCAGGAGTGCAGGTTTCCTCACGATGTTTTCCTTCAACGTTGAAGCAAGTGATATTAATTTGCTTAAAACACTCATAACTCACAAAAGTCGGAGGTGTGTGCCTGTGTGGGGGCCCTCCCGAGTAAGACTTAATTAACTTAAATAACTTTAATATGTTAAATACTTTTCCTCAACAGATTTCACGAAGTTGTTCGAATACTTAAAAGAATTGAAAGGTAGTGTGGACATTAAGAAGGAAGTGATTCGTGATGTTATAGGTGAATCGTTACGCTTCAAGCGGAAAGCGCTTGCGAAGCTCTTAGAAGACTTTTTAGCGGGACTAGAGAAGAATGGAAACAGTGCCTCAGTTAACCTTAAAAGAATAAACGATACGAATAATCATAGTTAGTGGTTTGTGAAGTGAACTCCGCTTGTGTTCCTTAAATTCAATGGCACTGCCGAATATTACGATACATCTTAAGTTAGTTTGAGTATATTGTACCTTTTAATAATTTTTTTTTTAATCAAACGCAAAAGGATTCAATCGAGCATCAACAAAATAGATATTGTCCTTGACACGTTTTCGTGACGTCATTTATGTATAATACTTTTACCTAGAAATTACTAACACAACGCAAACACATACACACATATATTTTTTTTAATTCTTTTTTTAATTTTTTGATTTAAATTATATCGTTTGACGTCACGAAGATTATGACCCTTGTCAGTCAGACGGTCATATTTTATTTTCTTTTTTTAATCAGATTATTAGCAGATTTGATCACTTACTATTCCTTAATCCCTCTAACTAAGCTAAATGCTTGTGTTAGGTGGGGGCCACTGACGGGATTTGAACCCACGCCTTTTCGATCGTGAATCCAACGCCCAAACCGCTGAGCTACTGACGCTCTACTTTCGGTTACCATGGCAACAATTGAGAGAATGTATTAAGAAAATACGGCTTTTCATATAAATTTTTTATCATCTTGAGATGAATATCCAAGAATCCTTCATGGCTAACCTGTTAAGTGTCAAACAAACAAACATACTTTTACTGTTAAAGTACAATATACTGTGGACTAAACATTGTTGATCGCCTCGTAAAGGCTGTGAAACTCGTACAGGGCGGTTAATATGTTACAACAAGTTTTGTCTCAACGCATTCATGTATTGTGATAAAAATATAAAAGAAATTAATTTTAAACTGTTTTCGCTTCCGCCTTTCGTTATTTAAAGCATTTAGATTGCATTGTTATGCTAATTACGCTGGTCCAAAACATCTTGATAAATTTCGTTTCAAGTTTTGTATCAACGTGATTAGATAGTGTATGTTCTGCGCCTTTATAATTGTAATATTTTCGCAATAATCTAATGAATTTAATGAATTGGAGTTATGTGAATGAATTGTAAATATTATGTAAATATTAGTTATTACCAATGAAATGTAGGATGCTTTTAGGCATCACAGAATTCGACCTTTAGTATGACTGGGTGTTAAAGAATCTGATGCGATGCAATAGTATTATTTTAAATAGATCTAGTAAATATTGACTTGATAGGAAAATTATATTTTAACGAACTGCTAGACCATTTACCAAATGTGTTGAGATTGGATTCTATGAACCCTGTCGCCTTAAAGTCGTGTGGTCAATTGTAAAGTGTATATATCATTTTATAAATAAATTATGATCCTTATTGGATTTTTTATTTTGTGTTTTATTATCCTAAATGTTGTTCCTATTAGGCAACGAGACTCCGGCAGTGACTTTAGAAATGCTCGTGATAAGACGACCGATTTAGGTCATATTTACATCATAATAATATATTGATAAATTTTACAATCTTATAAATGTTGTGTAACATGAAAGTATCACAAATGATATACAATAACAACAGACGGTGCGATAATAAATCATCGTTCGTAGGATACATGGCCGATGCATATTCATACGAAGTAAGACAGCCTAGTTGACTAAATTTGAATACATCGTTTGTATTTAAAAAAAGCAATTTAGATTTCTCTCGGAAACGCTGAGTGTCATGGCGTCTTGAATGACGTCACGGTCTGCGAAGTAACGCTCTGTTATGTGAAAACGTCAAAAACAATAATGATGTTTTTGGGTGGCGTGGCGTAACACTTTTTGATCGGTGTTCGCTGTCACGTGACTTAATGTCTATTTTTTCGAATTTAAAAAAATATGAGAAATAGACTAGTTTTTCCTTATCTACGTCTCTTCATTTATAATTAGAAACCATAAACCAAGCGATTTGTTATAAGTGGACACATGCCTATTGTTACTTAAAAAAACTTAGCATAGAAAAGATTTCATAAAATTAGAACTTTATTGCATAGTACATAGAACTTATATTCGCATTCGAATCGAATAGAGCGCAATGACCGCAAGGCGGACTCATACTATGAGCGGGTACTAGGACCGAAAGATGAGGTAATCTCTTCATATAGATAAAAGTACATCTATTCTATTTAATCCGACTGTTACTATCTCTTAATTTCTTCCACGTTTAGGCAAAAAATTTGGATAAAAAATAGATACTACTGACTTTTAATTTTCACATTCGTTGTTACAAAAAAATCAATTACAAAGATATGATAGAATGTGGGTCAGTTCCAGTTTGCATGATTATATCCTAAATGGACATACAAAAATACTTTTTCCTTTTCAGTCCTCACATTAATGTTGCCATTGGAGAAAATATTATGTAATCGTAGATGCCATACCATAGATTAAAATCACGAGAACTACATAATGAACAAGCCAAACCCCGTTTTTGTTTACAAATATCACAAAGGTCATCATACTCGCCCTAGCTTCGCTGAGCTAAAATATTTTGTTGACATTCTATTTAAATAAACAAACCCTATATTTTAAGTTATATCTGCAACAATGTACCTAACTGAAAACCTATTCTTATTTTGTGCAGTACCTATTCTTATTTACGTTATGTACACACAAATAGACAAATAAACAAAAAAATAAAAAAAAAATATTTTCGCTTCTATTTATGTTATACAGACATCCCCCTAAGGTATAATTTAATAAAAAAAATAGGCCAACAAATAAATATGATTGGCTAGATTGAAATATTTTAGGCTACATATTTTATTCAATCATCTAAAAATCCCTAAAAAATAACGGCCCTACAAATAAATTTGGGGGAAATCCCCTAAGTTAGGAATCGTGAAAAAACAGGTGCGTCTACATCTATAGTATTTATATTTATATATTGATCACATTTAAATATCGAAAGTAGTTTAATTGAAAACAAAAACTGATATTTTGTCCCTTAAGAACCTCCTGCATAACCTCCGTATAGATTTATTTCCTCTAAATTCGGGGATAAACCCCGTTGTTGACAACATTTGATAAGTTACACTTTTATTGCATGTAGGTATAGATTATAGGTATGTACACGTAATGTTTTTATGATAAAAAAATAATTAATATATAAGTTAGAACATAACAACAACAATAAATCTTAATCAGTTTCTCTGACCGGCGCAAAACAGTTACGCGTAATTAATTACCTATTCTATTTCTCCTTTGAGGTCAGTTTCGATAAACCCTCCGACTTATTCCAGATTATAATATAACGTAATAGCGTAATTGATTCTCAAGATTAATGATTGTATTTAGAACTGGATTTGTTCGAAGATAAAATGATTTTAAGTTTCTGTAAGATTGGGTTAGGAAACTAGAATTTTCGAAAAATTTATTTTTATTTTATTTATTTAAATTGTCCCTTAAGATCTCAAAAATGATGTGCCAAAAGATTATAGTCGGGAATTATTTTTAAGTACATGGTTTTTGAATTTTGGTACTAAGCCCCCTGGTCTGCCTTAGTGACCGCTCGAGAAAAGGAACGTTAGGGGATTGGAGCAGATATACGGTTTATAATAATGACTAGCCAAGACAAGTTTAGACTTGTCTAGGGTTGCCATCTCTAAAATTTGCCAACCAGGACAAGACGCGCAAAAACCCCGGATTTTAGAGCCCAGAACCCGGACATGTGAACAGGTTTTTTTAAACGTAGTCAGTGTAATAAAAAAACAGTTGAAATGTCATCAACCTTTTTATTTATTTTCAGACCTTAAAATTAAATTTAGTCATCTTTTATAATCATTTTGAATGCACGTAACAAAACAGAATCTTATTACAGTTTGTTACAAATAATTTTACTAATCAGTTAGACATTTTAAATCTTAAAGTAAAACACAAATTATTAATATACTCTGTTTAAAACAAAATTTTATTAAACCTAACAAATTTCAATAAATTTTTTTTAAACCCGAACTTCAAATGTAGCCCCGCCCGGACGCTTCCCGGATGCTCTCTAATCTAGGACAAATTCGGGGAAACCGTCCGATGGCAACCCTAGACTTGTCGAACGTCTTTTTCAGTCAGTCAAGCATTTGAGAAGGCAGGCATCCCAAATTAAAGGTATTGAAAAATTATTAATGACTTTCTACTACTCAAAATTTCAAACGCATTTATCTCAAAACTGTTTTTTTTTTACATTCAGTGACTCTGACAATTCTCAACCGATTTACTTCAAATTTTGTATATATCTTGGAAAATACATTGTTTATGGAAGTACGTAGGATTTTTTTGATTGCGTAGATTTTTTATATAAACAATGATATGATTTTTCACTTTCCACCGGAAGTGCGTCAATTGGGCAGAAATTAAAATATCAAAAAAATCTTACGTAAAATAAAAAATAAAAAATTGGCTAGTTAGAATTATAAAAATACAGGAGCTATTTGTCCCGCAGTGGACCTTGAAAAAAACGAAGACGTCGAACGATTTTATATTATTCACTTCGAAAAAAATTGTGTACCTACACTTACTGATAGTACATATAATAAATACTCTTAATAGGAATCTCGATTTATTTTGTAGCATTTCTAAAAAAAATCCTAAAAATTCTGTTTTTTTCGACCTCTACCTCTAGAGCGGCTTAACCCCTTAAGTAAAACCTATTTTGGTTTACAAAAAACTGAATTAACCAAATCACAACTTTATGCGAGACCCGACTACTAAAATTGTGTTATTTTTTCTATATTTGTTAGCAACACCGTTTATAAATTAGTATTCGCGGGTAGTTCATTTTATCTTATTTCGAGTAGACAATATATAACTTTCGTTCCGATAAGATTGAGTTAGTCTGTCAAGTAATATCATGCAGTACATATTGAAGTAGTGAGATTAATAGTGTAGTGTTAATGTGCTTTATTATTTTAATATTTGGTAGCGAGGTTGAACAGTGAAGGCGAGCGTTTACGGTCATAAAAGACGTCTTTCTTCTTCTTTGATTTATGGCTTTTAGTTGTGCAATGATTTTTGCACACAGTACTTTGCCATTGTCACTTTTGAAATATTTGACCGGTGAAAAGACAGAATTCTTTGTGACTTTATATTATTCATTACAATATGAGGGTTTCACCATGTTAGTATTCTAACCTAAAACAAAACGGATTAAATTACCCACAACCAACAAAAAAAAAAAAAAATTAGAGCAAATACGAAATACACCTGCTTCTGTGTCTCAAGCCACAAGGACTACTTGTTAGCAACACCCTATATAATGACGTATTAGCGGGAAGGTAATTTTTATTTCAGAAAAAGAGACTAAAAGATAGATTTTTTTTTAAATTCCTAATTTATGCAAAGGTTATCAAATTATTCTGCCACCAACAGTAGGCACAATTATTTACAGGCACAGAATTACATTAAATTAATAAAACGATGATTTGGTTGATCTCGATCACTGTTAGATCTCCTATCATAACAAGCTAGTTGACTAAAGGGTATAGACGGGTTTCTATAGGATATCTGCCCTTGGGCCCTTTTCTATCCGTTCTTAGGGGTTCATTTAGGTCATGAATAAAAATAATTCTGACACATTTTCTCCCATTTATATCAAACAGTTTTCTAGTTTTTCAAAAAACCTCTTTTCCATTTATTTTTTTTTCTCATAGTAAAATTCAAAATTTCTAAATGGTAATTTTTTCCCCGTGAAAAAATATTTTAGTTATGAATCTTAAAAAAAAAAATTTCAATCTTTTTTTAAATACTTTCTTAAAAGTGTCACTCACCGAATTTTGTCAGAAAGTGTTTCATTCTCCAGTATACTGAGGATTTTTTTAATTTTTTGAGTTGGTGCAACAATGTAAAAAAAATAAAAGTATTTTTTTTCCGGTTAACTCATATTTACACTAGCTGCAACCCGCGGTTTCAATCGCATTTTTTTTTTCATAAAAAGTATCCTATGTTACTTCTAATACCCTCAAGAATATGTGTACAAAGTTTCATGATGATCGGTTATGTATTTTCGCGTGAAAGCGTAACAAACAAACTTACATTCACATTTATAATATTAGTAGGGATTAGCTACGTATTCTGTATTTAAAAAAATGCAATTTAGATTTCCCTCGAAAATAGTGAATAGTGTCATGGCGTCTTGAATGACGTCACAGTCTGCGAAGTAACCTCTTCTGTTGTATGAAAACGTCAAAAACAACAATGATGTTTTTGCGTGGCGTGACGTAACACTTTTTGATCGGTGTTCGCTGTCACGTGACTTAATGCCTATTTTTTCGAATTTATTTGCTAAAAATATTAATAATCTAACTTTTATGAGAAATAGACTGTTTTTTTACTACGTCTCTTCATTTATAATAAGAAACTATAAACCAAGCAATAGGCATGATGACTGATTTTGAGAAACTGTTCTATAATATTCTGAAATACCTACTAATTTCCAAAAATATATTATTTCATAAATAAATACAGATTTAGAGGAAAAATTAATATTTTAATTTTATGTTTTTAAACTAGCGCCAAAACGGTCACTTGGTGTCATGGCGACTGCTCGTGACGTCACGTCTATATAAACACAATCAATTGCAATACAGCTTTGCTTGTATCTTATGTTGTAGACAGATTTTAGCTATTACAAAGCTCATATTTCCATCACGTTTTAACTGTACATAACTTACATTGTCATCCCCATCCATCCAGATCGTCTTGATCTGGAAGATCTAAAACAAAGAGACTAATATGTAAGCATGTGTTATATAGTATACATAACATAATCTCTAATATTACAAATATCAAACAGAGCTTTTATAATTTGATTTTTTAAATAATTTATATATAGATTATTAATGATATGCTTACATTGTAATTTGTAGCTTTAACATTTCTAAATTCTGCTGAACAGAAATCTTTGTTTGATGCCAAGATCGCCCCCAAGATCATCAAATCAGGCATCATTTAAGCAAATTAGACCTGTTTGCCTTGGTATATCCTTGTTCCATGACTTAATTTCTTTTTGAGATGTCTTAGATCTCAAAATTAAATAACAGATGGATTACCATTACGAAATAAATGCAAGTAAAACAATTATTTATCTGAGGTCGTCGATGTTCGTATGAAATTAAAGTGACAATGACAATATATACACAGGCGTGACGTCATTGAATTTGATTGGTGTTTAAATGAACATGGCGGACATGTGTGTTTTGTAGTTTTATTTAATTAAATAAATTAATAATCTCGCAATAATAAATTAAAATAAACGTTTATTATTCTAAATAATAATTATATTTCAGTAGAAAACACCTTATTTTTGTGATTATCGATTACTGTCATCATGCCTATTTGTTATTAGTGGACTCTACTCAATTTAAAAAATAGATACAATGTAAATAAAAAAAATACATTTTATAAAAATCGATATCCTATCGTGAAAACTGTGCCAGTTCTTATTAAGATTCAAGTACTTCGTATCATAGTAATATAGATTTTAATTTAACTGAAATTATTATACCTGTAACGTTAATAAAATTGCTTTTCAAGTATTATTCGACTTTGATTATTCAGATTACCTGCTAAGATTAAATCTTTAGATTTAATTTGAAAATATAATTGTGTATGAATTAATTAAATTCTATAAATAAGACAATCTATACTCTATTCAACTTAGCGTGAGATAAAATGTAAACAAAGATGGCTGCTAATTGCTAAAACACGAATAAAATAATAAAAATATTATACTCTAATTGGTCGGTTAGTTTTGGCTTTTTTTTCTGTTTTATTCCATAACGGAAAAGGCTAAAGTATTACACCGCACAGCCTTATTATTAGTAGAGTTGAGAATGATACCAACATAACAATTTATAACAAGACAATATATAATCTCTGTTCCGATAAGTTTGAGCTAGTAGCTGTAATGTTGTGATGCTGGGTCTCTGTTACTAAGGTTTGGAGTAAGTTTTTATATCGGCTACTCGGTTTCCGTTTTAAGTGCATATTATTATTGTCTTTTCTTCTAGCTATTCACTGGGATCAGAAATTCTAAAGGAAGTCACAGCTGTCAAAGATTTAGGCGTTTTGATCTCCAATAAGCTAAACTATAGAAATCATATTGACAACATTGTGTGTAAGGCAGGTAAATCATTAGGATTCCTCAAAAGGCAATGCAAGGTATTTAAGCGTCTTGATACATTGGAAGTCCTATTTAATGCCATGGTGCGATCTCAACTAGAATACGCCTCAATATAATAATCACATTAATAGAATCGAAAGGATACAGCGAAGATTTACAAGATACTTGGCATTTAAGGATCGTACTTGTCCGCGGAATTTAGGCTTGAAAGATTCCATATGATACCCTTGTCCAAACGCAGATTAGTCGCAGACATGACAATATTATATAAAACAATTAATAGTCAATTAGAAGTACCTAGTCTGCTAGTTAATATACCTCTGTTTGTCCCTAGATTACCCCAAAAGCCTACTCGTAAGAAGCGACGTGAACCTCCGCGTAAGGTCTTTTATATAAATATGCTAATACTAATTTAGGAAGTAACTCTCCTCTCAATCGTATGATGCGTTTTTATAATGATTTTTATAGTACTTACCATGACGTCGACATTTTCCGTATGAATTTGAAAAGTTTCAAAAAAATTTTTTATATAAATAATTTAACATAAACGATCTTGTTACCCTAGGCTTAAGTACTTTTTTTTATTATTAATATAATTTTCGTTTATAGTGTATGATGCTGCACAGACTCAAAGCTAAATAAAATTCGATTATAGATTAGATTAATATTGTTGTGAAAGCTGTGTACGCCTTTAATCAGTGGTTACATAAATGTAAAACCTTTGTAAATTTCTCTAGCAATATATTATGTGTAAACTCGCCGTTGGTGTACCTTATAATAAATAAATAAATTGTGATAATAGTAGGTTGATTATGCATATATAATACAGTAAGGCAGAATGATAGTTTTAGCTCATTTATTTTGTAAACTATTGTTTAAATTAAACAAAAATTAATATAAAAAACTTTAGTAAATATAGAAAGCCCGACAAATTATCAATAGTTTTTTGTGTAATTTATTATTTATAAGGACAATAATAATATACACTTTAGACGGAAACCGAGTTAATGATATCAATGGAGTCCTACACAACTTTGATTATCGGACGAGATCATTTTGCTAAACGTCTACTGTTAATTATGATGATGTCAACACTACTTTTACTTGATGTTGGTAGTATTTTTACTTAATGTTGGCCAACTGATAGACACAAATCAAGGAAGTGGGGATTGCAAAATAAATACAACGTCATAACAGAATAATTATTGATTATATCGCGAGTATTATATTACTAGCTGCGCCTCGCGGTTTCACCCGCTATATTTTGGATAATTCACACTATATCATTATAAATTATAGCCTATATGTTAGTCTGATGTGTAAGCTATATTATTGCATAGTTTCATCAAAATCCAGTAGTTTTTGCGTGAAAGAGTAACAAACATACATCCATACATTCTTACAATCTTTCGCGTTTGTAATATTAGTAGGATATCAAGGAGGATATTCTAGTCAAGGTCGTCATACTGTAAGTCCGCGTACTATAAACTCTCTCTTCTCTTTTTAATTTACACTACCTTCAGTATATTTAAAAGAAACTAACCGCGAATAGAATTTTTTAGAGCTAGTGTTTTAATTATTTTTTTAAACTATTTACACTTTGTCTCACGCCGAGGTTAATAGAGTTTAATATACACTTGGTTTGTGTAAACTCTAGATAGCAAACAATAACATAGAAATAAATAAATTGTTTATTCGTTTGCAAATTTGATATTTAGTATAATATTGCTTTAAAATAAGTTATTGTTATGATTTTATACTGACGTGAGTTGGACTTACCGCCGAAGTTGGAAACAATATTATGCATCTATCAAGTTGTAGTTTGCTACTTGTAATACATGGCCAAAGTTAATAATGTATTCAAAACTTTTGTTTGTTTTAGGCAAAATATGAATGTGAAAAAGCAACACGCAACATGTATAACTTTGTACTCCTTTTTACAATAATTGAGCGGACGGAGGAGTATGAAATTTCCCACACTTACAGTTCATATAGAGAAGGAGTGCAGAATGCTCATATTTTTTTTAAATTATCCATAAAAAATACATTACACACACTACCATGTATTTGATACACACGCATATATACTCTTTTGTTTATTGTTAAAGTAATTTAAATGTATAATATAAAACATGAATAATCATGTGTCAATTACTCTTACTAGATTATTAAAAATAATTAAAACAACTTATTCAAGTCATAAAGTATCTACCATGACCACATTGCAGTTCCATCATCAGATCCTATTTAAATATACAAAAAAGTTTCAGCACCATCGGAAGTATAATTATTTTTAATATAAAATTATACATGCCTCTTCTTTAAATTATATACTATTTTTGAAACACGAGCAATGTGTTTAATCTGAAGAAAATGCTTTAATCTGCGAACAACATAAACACAACAAGACTAGGAATTTTATGTCAGTGTTACGTTTCGTCACTAGTCGCGCTCGATGAGAAGCTTTAACTTCAGGTTATATTATTTTAAAGTCCAAGTACTCATAACTCGGATATAAAAAAGAGAAGGAGAGGCTACTGAATAACTAAACATTTTGATCTCTTACTATTAAGAGAGAATCCTAAGCAGTGCCTTGGACTTGTGACCAAGTAGGGATTATTCCATTCTATTGAAACACTTACCTCCACTGCACAGATTCTCTATTTAAACCTAAGGTTAGGTTATGCTAAACCTAACTTACGCACCGTAAGCTTATATAAAGCAAAAAAGCGTAAAACAAACCGTATACTTTCAAAGCGATTCATGGCATTTTTGACCCTCTGTACCTTTAACTCGATGCTTAGAAGCCTATTTATTTATATCTACTTATTAAATTACTAGTCGACTACCGTGACTTCGTCTACGATAAAGTATATGTTAAATTAAGAATATATGTACAAAAATAAAAATAAAGGAGAGAGAGAGTGACTCTCGAAAGAAAAAAACCGAACAGAGACTGACCATTCTGAACTGAGATAAAGATAAATATTGAAAAGAAAAAAAAGAGACAGGATGAGAGAGAATGATAGTATATAAGAGGAAAAGAGACAGAAATACTATAGACTTCCTCAGTGAAAGAATTTTTAAAATCGGATTAGTAGTAACAAAACGGCCACGTTCGTTTAATTAAAAAATGTATATGGCAACACTGAATCACCTTTGTCACTCACGAAAAGTATAGTTTTCTATTAGCGAAATTTTTTTTAATATCGGATTAGTTACGACAAAGTGGTCAAATTCGTTTAATTAAAAAATGTATATGGCAACACTAAATTACTTTTGTCATTCACGAAAAGTGTAGTTTTCTATCTGTGAAAAAAAATAATTAAAATCGGATGAGTAGTTCCTGAGAAACCCTTCAATTTACAAAATGACCAGGTTATGGCACTTAAATGGCCATATCTTTTTAATTAGAATATTTAGGGCAACACCACATATCCTATGTTACCCGGAAAAGATGTAGCTTTTTGAACTCAATTCAAATCGTAGCCCTTCACTCCCTTAAATAGGTATTTATTTACAAAATCATACTCAGTGATGTAACAGCGTATTAATTATTTATCCGACGTAAACGCAGCGAAATTGTTCTGTAACGACCTCGCCACTTTTACATTTTAAATGACGTTTGTGGAGCACCGCAAGAGTTTCCTTCAGTTCGCTATCTCCCAACTGTAACCTTTTAAAACGGAAGATAATTTTAGGCTTTTCATTTATATAATATTCATTAACCACGGGCACGTTTTGATACTACCCGCTGTTTTGCGTTGTATAACTCTCCTTTGTAGATTATGTAATGTTAACACTTATTTACATTATCACTGCACATTATAATACAAAGTTCCACGCCGCGACTGTCAGTTAGTGTGTACGCGATAAACTAAAGACTATTGAACGGATTTTCATGTTGTATTCACCAATTGGTAGAGATTTGATGAGAAAGGTTTAGATGTAAATATGTTAAGGTTTTCTGTAAATTGGTTCAAATATGAAGTTGTCAGAAAATCCTATGCGAAGCCTAAGGACTGCTAGAAGGATTGCTAGTTAAGCAATTACTTTAGAATAAGAATAGGCCTGTCTGAAGATTTCAGGTATATATTTACCTACAAACAAATAGCTGCGCTATCTGCCATAATATATATACAGACTACGTAAGTAAAGCATCGACTATAAAAGCAGTAAGTAAAACTTTACGTACAGCGCATTATTCGTCGTCTCTAAGAAAATTTTGTTTATTTAATTGCTAAAAAAAATAATAAATATATTGCGAGATACTTAACCTTATTCCAATATTCCATGTTTCTTTTGAACCATTGTAACGTCATTTTTACAACATTCTACGATGCGACTAGGCATTTTTAAAATACGCGACATAGTATGTAAACTCAAAAGCATACTATCGAAGAATGAGACGCGTTGGCCCTAAACTGTAGGGCCTATTTATTGTAGACACTTTCTGAGTTTGATAATCGAGTTATACTGTAGTAATATTTTAAAAGTTGATGAATTTTAGATAAGACTAGCGGACCCGCGCGACTTCGTTGGCGTGTTGCTCCGCTCCTATGCGTCGTAGCGAGATGTTAAATAGCCTAAGTTACTCCTTGTTACATCAGCTATCTGCCAATGAAAGTCCCATCCAAATCGGTCCAGCCATTTCCGAGATTAACCGGGACAAACAGACAGAAAATATTGTTCTGGTATATATACCGTGTATTCATCCATATGCACTTGGTATAAAGCGGTTATTTTAATATTACAAACAGACAGTTTAATTTTATTTATTTGTATGGATTTATGTTATTAAAAGATGCTTGACATTTGATATTCAAAGTTAAAGTCGTAATTGTGGTGTAGACGAAGTCGCGAACCATTAGTTGATTTATTAATCTATGTGGAAGTATGTACATAATAATACTGATATAACTATGAGCATTCGATGAACGGAAAGCTATTAAGTGAAGATTATAATCTACATATAGAGTATTGTCAAATGGTTTAATCTATAAAGCCGATATTGATTACAATTTTGCTTCATTATTGAGTAAATTTATGCTACTTTTGCGACGTAATATAATAATACTACGTCGAACCACGACTTTGTATAAGCAGGATTAATCCTTTAATTTCTTATCAAATTAAAAATTAGACATATGCCTCAATAAAACCCTTTCAAAGTTTTATTTTCGTCGAAAAAAGTACGTTCGTCTTTATGGTGTTATTTTTATGGCGAGTTTTATATTTTTTAAATCATTCACTAATTTATTCTTTCATTCACCACTCACCCATCCACTTTTTCACTTTGGAACCGCACTCATATACACACAAATCGCCAATAATTTATCATCTCACTTGCTTAATCTTGCTAATAGACTTTAAATAGGAACTGTGTTTTTTTAGGATAAAGAGTACCTTTTTAAATCCGTATCCAAAAACTACAAACTCGCAATTCATAATATTAGTAAGATCGGCTAAGATTTTCAATTTCGTTTATTAGCAATAAGCTCAAATATTTTTCGGACTTACGAAAAAAATAAAGAAAATCAAACACGCAAGCAATAAGCATCGTCCATTTCTTTTCCTTGTCGAACAAAATGCTGAATTTCACATCTGGCATTTCGTGAAGTCATATCTTGTATTCTGAGCAGCTGCCTGCATCTTCAGCATTTTCACTAAGGGCTCTAAACTTTAAAATACGAAGCTTTGTTTATGTTCTTTGTTATATTAGGAAAATCCCTGGATTATTAGTTTTTTTGGTTTGAATTTTTGGTGTAAACAGTAAATAAATCTATCTGATGACATGAAAGTCTTTTTGTGTTGATTGTACGAGCGAGAAAACCTTGTAATAATATCTATGGGAGCGTTCAAGTATTACGTAACGCAGTTTTTGAAGATTTTAGATCCTCCCTCCCCCCCATGTAACTCACCGTAACGTTTTTCTGTACCCCCCCTCCCTAAACGTTACGTAACATTTAATTGACCATTAAAGTCACAATGAGGTTAAACAAAGTATAATATCTTTGTTATTGTATTTATTGCGCTTGCAGTAGTAATAAACAAAAGAAGAGATTTTTAAGTTAACTATATGTTTTTATTTCGCCATTAATCAAATAAGTACACTTATTACGTGTAACATAATTCAATTGCAATTACTGCCCCTCTGTCCAAGGGTTTGCCAGCCACCCAGACTTCATTACTGGTATTCGGAGTGCAGACAAAGAAGGTTCCGGTATTGTTAAACCACTTGCATCAAAATTAACAGACAACAGTAATGTGCTTCTATGTAAACTCAAAGGCTACTGTTAAACATGCTTATTACTAGCACGAAAGCATGCTATTATTGAGCAAATGCTCTCATTGAGTAAATTCTAGCGTGTGTGTACAGGACATGCTACTATTGAGCATGATATTTAGTGGCATGCTGGATAATAGCACGTCGTGCTATCTTTAAGCATACTAGTTGATGCGGGGGTTATTATGCGGTGGAAGACTCTAATTCCCTAGTTTTTTTTTAAATAAAAAAATGTTACGTAACGCATTGTTTAAATAATCCCCCTCCCGCCCTTGTAACGCACCGTAACGTTTTACAAATTGCGTTACGTAATACTTGAATGCTCCCTATATTGGAGCTATATAAGATAATAATATACTTTTTAGACGGAAACAAAGCAAATTATATCAAACACACAAATATCTTCATAAGGCAGTCCTACCATCTCTACATATAACTCTGATGATTATCGGGCTAGAACACTTTGACAACTGGTTCATATCTATCGGAGTAGAGGTTATATAATATTGTCTTGTAATACGATATATTGTTACGGGTGTATACTGGAAATAAAATAAAAGAAACTACTCACTAATTGTGTAATAGTTAAAACATATTCCACGTAACATGGCAGGTAAAACTCGGGTAAAATAAAGATGATGGGTTAAGTTAGACTAGAACTTAGTTAGTAATTTTTATAAATTATAATATGTTATATTGCACTTCTCAGAGTAAACAGAAAAGACGATGTTTATTTTTCTACATATAAAAGTTATAGTAAACTTGTTTGAACTTTTTTATGAAAGATGATCTCAAAGAATATTTTGGACTTGTGTTGATCTAATCTGAAAAATATAAAAAATAATATTTAAATTTCAAATTATTACTTGATTTGCTTTCGTTATATTAAATGGGAGCTATACCCCCAGTAACACTCAAACGACATTTTTAACATGTAATCTAGATCGAAGCTGATCAGTGTCTTTGGCTTAACACCCAGGAGTAGATTCCACTATGCACAATCTGTCACCTCAATATTAAAATAATAAAGTACATTACTCACGTGCTCCTCGATAATAGAGGCCTAACACCACACAACCAAACAACACTACACTATTAATCTCAATACTTTAATATCTGCTGTGCGACACATCTTGACAAACTTACTCAATCCTATCGGAACGAAAGTAATGTACGAGTATCTACTCAAAATAAAATAAAATGAACTACCCGCGAATCATCATCACGACCCTTCAATGGCCCTCTGCTGAGCCGGGTCTCCTCCTCAGAATGAGGAGGGTATTAGGCCATAGTCCACCACGCTGGCCCAGTGCGGGTTGGCAGACTTCACACACCTTTGAGAACTTTTTTGGGAACTCTCAGGAGTGCAGGTTTCCTCACGATGTTTTCCTTCACCGTTAAAGCAAGTGATATTTAATTGCTTAGAACAAACATAATTCAGAGTCAGAGGTGTGTGCCCAGGATCGAACCTCGGACCTCCCGAGTAAGACTTGAAGTCTCAACCACTGGGCCATCACTGATTTAGCACCCACGAATACTAATTTATAAACGGTGTTATATAACAAGCATTAAAGAACTCTATGAAATCTTCATATAGTAAAAATTAATTAAAATCAAATATATTATAGCTATAATGTTCAAAAAAGCTTTATAAGTAAAGTAATAAATTATTTATCATTGTTCAGGTAAACAGCTCATAATATTCTTTATCCATATTTTTTAATTAATTTCCCAAGCATCGAGATGTTTATTCTAGCTCGTATAAAGTAAAATAGGTATTCTCTGAGAATACCTGTCAGTAACAGTTAAGAATGGGTTTTTCTTTTATCCTATAAATTTATGTAGTTTAGATAATAAATGTGTTGTTTATATAAGAATTAGAGGTTATATATTTGGTTCGTTCTTTTCTTTTCTTTGTGCTAACAGTAAAATGCTTCTCAAATTAATGTTGTCAAAATCATAACTAATGACACATTTAAACTCCATTCAGTTTGGCGTGGAGAAAACAAATAAATCAATGGATATAATCTATATATATAAAAGCGAAAAGTCACTGACTGACTGACTGACTGATCATCACGAAATCTCAGGAACTATAAAACCTACAAACTTGAAATTTGGAATGTAGGTTCCTTCTAGGACGTAGGTATCCACTAAGAAACGGATTTGAGAAAATCCTCCCCTAAGGGGGTAAAATGGGGTTTGGAAGGTTATATGAAAGTCCTATGTTTTTGAAGTTAGACTTATGAAAATCGGTATTTACATTAATAACTTACAATAATAAAAATCTGTATAATTTATTTTGCAAAATACCCCCTTAAGGGTGGTAAAATAGGGGATGAAAGTTTGTATGGGAAAGTTTAATTTATTGTCACTCTTAACTTGAAATTTGGAAAGTAGGTTCTCTCTAGAGGGTAGGTGTCAGCTAAGATTTTTTTTACGGGGGTGCCCCTCCTAAGGGGTGGAATAGGGGTTTGAAGGTTATATGAAAGTCCTATGCTTTTAAAGTTTGAGGTTAGAAAAGCGGGAATATGAAAATTGGCATTTAGACTATTACAGCAGCGGGAAAAATTATCTTTTTATAATCTCATAGAAAATCAGAACTTCTACGCGGACGAAGTCGCGGGCGCCCGCTAGTCTAACGATAAAAGTAATTTGTAATCTTAGCGAATCCTTACATTTGATACTGATATGATAGGAGCCTATAAAAACATCTCTCGCCATCTTTGGCAGTTCTCCATATTGGATTAAAAATGACCATGAAAAACACTTTGTCATCTAAAATTTAATCGATAGGCTGAATTAAAATTCCATTCTAAAACAAAAATTCCATTCAATTACAATAGACTTGATTAACAAGCCAAGCTTATCTAAGCAGTGATGACACAGTATTTGAGACTTCAAGTCTTACTCGGGAGGTTGGAGTTCTATCTTGGGCACACACCTCTGACTTTTCTGAGTTATGTGTGTTTTAAGCAATTAAATATCACTTGCTTTAACGGTGAAGGAAAACATCGTGAGGAAACCTGCACTCCTGAGAGTTCCCTAAGGTTCTCAAAGGTGTGTGAAGTCTGCCAACCCACACTGGGCCAGCGTAGTGGACTATGGCCTAATACCCACCTCATTCTGAGGAGGAGACCCGGCTCATCAGTGGGGCATTGCCGGGTCGTGATGATGATGACAAGCCAAGCTTAATAAAAGCTTATTAAAATGGTTTTAGAGGTATTTTTCTCCAAATTTCTACTTCGTAGCTTAAAAGTTTTTTAATAGAACAAGTTATGTTACTTGCTTTCTTGCAATGGCTGGCTTTACTCAATGAAATTCTTTGTATTTATTTTTCTCAATATATTTATATGAAAAGTGACCATTTCTTTGCATTATAATATAAATTTAATTCTATATTCAATATACCTACGCTTACAGAGTATCTTTTTATACAATTTCTGACTATGTCCATCATTGTTTACTTATTTCTTCTTTCCTGAAAAGAAGATATATGTAGAATAGATGAGGTAGGTGCAGTTACACCTGTAGTCATACTATCATGTATCAGACCAATAATAACAATACTTCTAACCACTCATTTACATTAAGCAATTAAGACTATACTAAAAGCAAAGCTACAGTCAAAACAGATTGTCTGTAAACATTGATATCAAAAACCACGTCACATTATTCCAATAAAGATGCCTATAATGGCTATTTAATGTCTTATTCAGGGCTAAAGTAACTCCTTATCATGGAAACCGACCGTTAAGCTACTATTAAGCAGATAGAAATAGTAGAATTTAATTTAACCGAGCCCTGATGATATTTTAACGTCTGAAGAGGTTGACAATTGTTTCCATAAAAAACTCTGTGATTATGATACTTTTAAGTAGTAGAATAATTATGTCTTCAATATAACCTCAAATCTAGACGATTTCTATGCATTTTAAATATTATTTGAGAATTGAAAATTTCTCACGTGTTTATATTAAATTAATTTTCGAGGGTTATGTTTTAATCCATGCAAAACAATATACATAAAAACTTATTTACGGTTTGTTTACATTGTGTCTTAATAGAATAGATAGTAGATACAGTTCACGTGATTCCAGTATCAAATTAAAGAGAAGAGGTTGTCTAAAGATATTGACAATTATTATATTCTTTATACTACTAGTAGTCAACTTTTTATTTACTCTAGTATATCTCTGAATTAAATTTTATCAAAATCAGTTCAGTGGTTTATACGTAATTGAATTACGGGTTATTTTATATAAGCAATTTCCATAGATGATGTTTTTTAATTCTTGCAAAACGATTTACATAAATAGTCCATTTATGGTTTGTTTACATTTTGTCTCATTAGAGAAGATACAGTTCAAGATTAAAGTATCAAATTGAAGAGAAGAGATATTGTAACGTCTAAAGAGGTTGACAATTGTCTTCATTGAAAAAATCTGTTCACAGAAGCGTCATCTTATTTTTATCGGAGCACTCTCGCTTGGTTGGTTCGTCTGAATGCCAAGAATTTATTGCGTTGTACAGCCTCCAGTGGAGCGGGAGGAATTAGTCGACAATCAGCCGAGCTGCGTCTCCATCCGGACAATGCCAGCCGCAGGAAATAATATTATGATATCGCTGTACTTGAAAAATGTCTATCTGCTCTAATAGAGCATAAACTATTGAGGAACTGACAAGCTACGTAAAGGAAAATGGGCTCCACGCGAGTTTAATTTCTGAGGATTCCGTATTTTATTTTTAGTGTTGTTTATACCTTTTGTCTAGTGTTATAATGCAGTGTAAATTAAACTTCACAGTTTTATAGATTTAATTAGCTTTTGTATTACTGAAATTAGTCATTAAAACGACTATATGCACTATTTAGTTTGGCGTGAGACAAAATGTAATCAAAGAAAGCAATAGCGGCTATAACCCGTCTAATGACACTATAATACGTAGTAATAAGTAAAATTATGGCATATAGTGTGTAACACAATTTGGTAGCATAAAATCTAAAACTTTCTAAAAAATATAAAAATTCGCGAATGATTTTAAAATTAATTTTAAGATAAATGTTTCGTTTTATTTTATAAAAACTTAATTTATTTAGGTATGATTTGTTTACAATTCGTCTCTATTTAATCTGAATAGAGTTTAAATATAGATTATGTACAGAAAAGTAACTGAAAATACGTGTAATATCTCAACATTTATCCTGTTTAGACATTGCACTTTTCCTTAGCTTTACACCCAAGAGAATATTACTTTTGTAGTTTAAAAGCTTTGTTACTTTGCAGCTCTTGATAAAATGCGAGCTTTGATTTACATAAATTATTTTTCAAATTTACGTAAACGAAGTGTGGCATGATAAATGGTTGCAACGAGTAAAATAAATAATCTCAAATGTAGGTATAAATGTATAAAAATATGTTGGTTGTTTTTTCGTCTGTGAAATTATTTTTTCTATGTAGTTATAATTTTATGAATCTGTTTTCATATTCATTATCTTCATGCAAAATACAATTCTTCTGTTCTTTCTTTTATTCTTCTAATGACACTGACCTCCTCAATAGTTGAACAAATATTTAAAATGTTTTATGTGGGCTTAAGTGAATTCCTGCACGATTTAAATTCACATTTTGACCCAATAGATAGCGCTGAGATTAGGTTTTAAGTATTTTGACATATTTGTATAAATAATGTTAATGATAACAATTAATTGGTAGATTAGACTACACATTTTTAATTGACTTTGATAATTATAATAATATTATCTTATTACGGATAACGAGTAATCAAATTATCAAAGTAAATATCTTATTTATAATTTCTTTATATTCATATTTCCATTTAATTTCATCTTTACATAGTATAAAAAATGAAGTCGCTTCCTTAGTCTGTTCGCTTAGACATTTTTAACTACTCAACGACTTTTATTGCAGTTTTCAGCAATAGATAGAGTGATTTAAGAGGAAGGTACAAAAAAGCAGAAAAAAGTCCGCGATGGTATATTCAAAGTTGCAGGTAGAGTATGAATGAATAAGTAAATGTGTGAGTAAGTGAACAGTGAATACACGTCAGCGGCTAGTTTATAGATATAAATAACAAGTCAAGTTACCACTTTATTGTGAATAGGTACACTCTCAATATATATCATGTTTTATAGCAAGCTCGTAACCCAGACAGCAAATGTACTGAAATTTTCGAAGGAGCAGAAATCGTAAATCAAAGTACCGAATTTCACGTCTGGCTCGTTTCGAGTGGCATGTGATGTCTAAATAGATACTACTCGAAATTCTGCATTTCAAATCGTTAAAGTAAAATACTGAAGATAAAGTTTTTCTTAAACAAATGTTTATTTTTACTTTAGAGAATATCACAATTTTAATTGCAGTTTTCAATTAATTTAAACTAGATTGGCAGTAATATCTACTCTCTTTAAGATTTTCTTTTTAGAGTATTCGTAATATACACATAAAATTGAATATGATTCTGGCTAAAATTTAAATAATTTGGCTATTTAATGCATTAGAAAAAGTGTTGTTATAGCTGAAAATTAAAGCTAAAGCTCTTCATTGGAAAAAATAATTGAAAACGTGGCTTTTTATTATATAATGTATTTTTTAATTTTTACTGACTTGTTAAATTCTATTTAGCTATTCCTAATCATTATATCATTTAAAAACGAGCTAAAATGCAATCTGAAAAAAGTTGTTTGTTGTAAGGAAAATGCGTAATTTGACATTTTTTCTAGTGGCAACACTAGTTCTTATTGGGCAATGTCATAGCAGAACATTTCCCGCATAAACTATCGAAATTTGACATATTTAGAAGGAAACTGAATAACATTCTTTGAATTTGAAACTTGAAAAAAAGATTCATACATGCATAAAATCTTTATTGCACACAGATTACACATAAAATTATTAACAAAAAATATTGACTATAGAGGAAGCATGCAAATATCTCCCATACAACCCTTGGCGATAGTAGTAGTTCAATGAACATAACGTACTTACTAGTATTACATAAATAATCCTATTTGTTATAATACATACTTGTATAATACACATACTTACATATAATTATTGTTGTCGAGAAAGAAAATAATTGTTTAGAAGATGTTTAAAGATGAACAAGGATTTTGAGTGCCTTCTTTCTCTGGGTAGTTCGTTCCATAGGTTCGCTGATTTCACTGTACAAGAGTTACTATAGAAATTAGTTTGAGATATCGGTAGTTTTAAGCGCTTGTCGCTTCGACATCGCAAGTCATTGCTCAAAACAGAATCGCTCTATAAGATAAAAGGGAGTTGAAGGATTGTAAGGAATAGAATAAAGAAAAGACAGAAACTTGCATCGGTTCCTAATTGTAAGTCATTTGAGTTGCCAACGATAATTAAACATGTGGTCAAATTTACGTAGACTATAAATAAATCTTATGCACATATTCTTCATTCTTTCCAGCTTGTTTAATAATGCTTTGAATAAATCGGGGTGGCATGAATCAGCATAAGAAGACTGGTAGAAGCAATGATTGCATGGCATCAGCAACGATGAAGATGACCTTAAGAGAGTAAAATGATTAAGAACTTTCAATTGTTTGGCTTTAGAATATGAATTAAGTATCCAGCTCGCTTTGCAACTTTCGGTTTTTTTTAATTTAATTTAATCCGTGTTAATAATTTATTCAAGATAGCATGATATATTATAGTAAAAGTACAATATGAATTCCACGCGACACATTTCAATTAACTGAGACTGGCTCACAATTTATTCCCATCTGTCTGCCACCGAAATAATGTTGGTAGGATTATAAATTTAATTCTGTGCTCTGCTTCAGTTGTAATGTACGAGGAGTTTTATTACATTTAAAAATAGTCTTATAACCAAGAAGCTTTAGAGCCGTACTACCACGGGTTCGCACGGCATACTCTACTATAATATGCATGTATAATTAATTTTGTTTGTCAGTCCCGTTGTCCTGAAAGAAAGCTACGGCACTTAAAACTGTCCAGCAATAAGAAGGGCCGATCCCTATTGTATAATATTTTTTTTAGAAAATACTAGGGAGTTATCACATGGCTTTTATGAGGTATTATAACTTCACCTACCAAATGGAAGATTATAAATTTATGATTAATATTTGTTTGTTTTTTGGTGACGTAACTATGATTTGCCTGTTACAAATACCTTAGGAGAAATTGGTTTATTTGATTTTGATTTGTCTTTGCACCCATGGATATCTGAAAGACTCTCGTCCCGTTGTTCGTGTTGCGTTTTATGTAAAAAATAAAGCGGTCACGTTATGTGTAATACAAACTTTCCTCTTGAACCATTCTATCAATTGGTGGAAACCAATTAAAATCCGTTGCGTAGTTTAAAAAGTAGAGTAAAGATGACAATTATCTAATCTAAATATCTAATATAAAATAAAACACTAGCTACTGGCTCAGGCTTTACAAGTAAATATTTTAAATATTTTTTGAAGTGAAACTTCTTTAGAATCGTTGTGATTTCAAACCGGATGCAACGGAAAAAACGACAGGTAAGAGACACAAATACAAAAATGTGTAGGAAAGAATGAGACAGAAATATACATACTATTTTATATTATTATATATATTCATCTCATTCTTTTGTCGATTTACTGAAGTTTCACTTCTATCGTGTGTGAATCGCACACACGATTTTGTTTGTTTTTTTTTGTAAAAATGTTCCATCTTCCCTTAGATATTCTATATGCAACGAATCAAGTTAAACTAACATAAAATATATATGTTGTTATGTACGTTAATGATAATATTAGTAAGATTAGATACGCTGTACTCTATGCTGGTTATGTTTGCTAATGTGAAACACAGTTTAGAGAGTGTACTGTAGACTAGATTACTAACTTAGATCATTTGAACTCAAAAAGTGCTTGGTTTTAGGGGTGACGTACGCTTCTTTATTTTTGCCATTGATATATTTATACAAAACTTGTTTTGCCATATAAATTGTTTTCTAATGGGTCACTCTAATCACCTATTCTCAGACCTACTAAAAGTACAAAAACAATTATAATAGTCGGTCAAGCCATTTTCGAGGAGTTCAAACACTGATATTTTATTATATAGGATTCAAGTATATTTGTTTATTAAAATAAAATATACTTGAATTCTTAGTACTTTAATGTCGGATTCGTATGCTGGTGGTAGTAAGCCAGTCGGGGAACAGATCCCCTACCACCAAGGGTATGCAGGGTTACTGGCCTCTTACGAGATGCTCTCCCAGCGGCAGACTGTATTAAAATCATAATAATTAAGTATAAATAACTAAGTATAGTAGTAATAATTAAGTAATTATAGGTAAGTTCAAGAAATTTATAGGAATGAAGGCGGCTTCATTTTTTTGTTTACTATTTTGTGTCGTGATAATATTTTTTCAGACTTTTCCTACTAACAATTGGAGATAAAATTACCATTCAGTAATTTTAAATTTTACTATGAATAAAAAATTAAATAAAAACTAAAAAGGGTTTTCTTTAAAAAACTCGAAAACACTGATATCAATTGCAGAAAATTTTTCACAATTTATTTATATTCTTAACCTAAATGAACCTACTAAGTATGACTAGAAAAGGCCCCAAGGGTAGATATTACCCGACTATGCTCTTTGTACATTTTATTAAATGCGACCTGATTTTTCGTTAAAATTCTTTATTGTTTTTCTTATTAACTCTTCTCCTTTTATTCTATTTAATAGTAAATATTCCATGAAGGTTGTAATTAGTTTGATCGTTTAGCAGCCCTAACTAAACCTCTAGAGAAACACCTCACATGTTTCAACATGCATTTTCATAACAGTTACTGCAGTTAGGAATGTTACCGTCTGTTCTGCGTGAATAAATGGCTGAATGGAACATGAGACGTAGGAAAGTTTAATTCAGAATTCTGCTTCGACTGATTAATATTCATTGCATACGTGGATGCTGTCTTCAAAGAGTCTTAATGAAATTGAATAAAGTTTATAAGAGGGCGATAACTATATTACTATATAGCAATGCGTCTTAGATTTTGGATAAAAGGTTTAAAGATGACTTTACCATTATCAGGACACTTACTGTCCGCTGCTTGACCTTGTTAGCCAATATTAAAATAAAGTAAAATAATATTAAGAACACCTACCACCACAATACTAAACTAGAATACTTACACTACTTTACACAATGTTTACAATGGGTGCCTCGGATTTATCGAGGTTATTTACACTGTAGAGACAGTAAGTTAAATATAACAAAAGGAATTATGCTATACTGGTTAAAGATTCGATTAAAATACTACTGTCTATTGTCTACTTTCTACTGTCTGCTGTCGATTGCTATTGTATATTATCACTTCGCTTGGGGTCGATAGTTTTATGTACAGGTTCGTAGATTATATCTCAAGCAATCAAAAATTAAATACGAAAAAAATACTTTTCACTTTTTAATTTGCTGATAAAATTGGTGTTAGATAGTTTTTCTTGTGTGTTTGTTTTTTTATTGTTGTTGTATACATTAATACTACAATTAAAGTTATAACAGCCTATATGTCAAAAGATTATTTTTAGTTTAAGAGGTTTAATTGCGTGAAACACGGGTTAAGGCCGTTATAACTTTGTCGCTAATTAGTCGCCAAAGTTGTTGGACCTCAGGTGGGATATCTCCCTGTTTATTTCAAACTTAGGGTAAATTACCATAAAGAAATAATGTTTTTTCTGAAACTTACTCTAGACTCCGTTTTTTTCACAGAGACAAATTGACGTTATCTGTGTTGTCAGTTCACTATAGGAAATATTGATGTTATTAAAATCGACTACCGCATTTTTATATTTTATACTATCTAATGACTTTATGATTTTAATAGTAATATTAATAAGGTATAGGTATAAAAAACATGAAGTAGAAGTATCTGCTATCGTAGTTCATCACTATACTAAAGGTGGTATAGCTACCGGCACATAAATATAGGTTTGACCTTTAATGCTTAGAAGTCACTTAGGGCGTTTTTAGCAGGGAGCGCGGGGCAAGAGTAGTGCGTCACACGCGATTGGTTTTTATGAGACGTTTCAGTTCCCGTGCGTCTGCAATTTGTCAAAATAATAAACGTCACGTATGGAACTGCCAATACAGGCACGCAGCACACTCAGAATGCGCAACTTTCTCCTACTATTTTTGCTCAGACCTAAAATTAGCTGCCGGCTACTATACCACTATTTCTAAACTTGACATATTTTGTGTGTCAATTTAGTCTCTGAGAAAAAAACAGGGATATTGTCAAATCAATTAAAGTTTTAAATTAAACTGATATAAATCTTAAAGGAAATAGAGCAAAGTGACCGTAAAATGTTCGAGTTATTCCATAGTTCAGTTAAATTACGTCTTTGATGTAAAAGTTTAATTAAAGCTCAACTTATATTGCCAGCGAAGTAAGTCATTAGAACTCATGGAATAAGGACTTTCATTGTTACTATTCTATCTTTATAATTAATAATATCTAGTTTATTAAGTTTATATTAAAATTCATCGTCGCGCTTTAGCTTCGTTGAGTTAAAACAAGCAATAACTTTTCCACTGACATCTGATATAAATTAAATTAAATATAATCGTAAAACCGTGTCCGAATTTGTTCAGTATTTTTTGCGTAAGGTGCGTACTAACAGGTATTATGACAGACAAAAAAATGTGATATACGTATTTTCTTTTTAGACAAAAAGCATATTATTTTAATATACTACATTTTGAATTTCAACTGAATGGCTTTTATTTCTTCAATCATTCATCAAATGTACTAAATATTAAGAATGAGATAATTAATCAAAAAATTAAAGGCATTTCGTACCCCATTTGAGATGATAAAGAAAAATTGTTCTGCTATTTTGTGAACTTATTGGATTTCTATCAGCCCGTCACGCATTGCCATTAAAACCAAATGTTTATGTAAAAATATTTTATTAATTGTTTAATTAATTGGGTAATAGTATAACTAGTAAGACAAATTAAATAAGTCAGCATCACTGTTAATATCTTGGTATTAGCTATAGGTTAACCACAAAACTCCCATCTCCCATCGCCTCAAAAACTTATAAGGTCAGTGTGGCAGTTTGTTGACTGATTTTATAAAATTAACATTGACTATGATAGTTAAGGAATCCTTGATCTATCAATTAATCCTCTGTGTCATATATCTAAACTAATATTATTAAAAGGTAAAGTTTGTGAGGTTGTAATCTTTGGATAGCGTACTACCATAATCGGACATATCTGATGCCGCGAAGGCGACATGGTGGCGCGCGTAAGCGCGAGTGCTTCTTGCTGCTGGATGTTTCGCCTTCGACTACTGTCTCAGTGTAGCGTGGCCCGGGATGGGAGACGCGGTCGGGCGAACAGCGCCAAAGTTGGGCGCGGACCTTAAACTCTAACGTACGTACCCTGGGCGTCGCGGACAGTCCGGTAGCCGGAGGTACGGGTCGCTCCGGGTACTTCTCTATTTGCAGAGATGACTTGCGAACGACCCGATATCGAGGGATATTTGCCGCTTTTGACTCCTTCGGATGTTTCAGTAGTCATGACCTGGCATCCTCCCTCGGTTAGATGCTTGGTAAGGCGAGCTCATGTGCGGGTTTTAGAGGGGCTGATGTGCCGAAGCATCCGCATGCTAACACATTCCTGCAGCGCCTAACATAAGGTATGAACGGTGGTGGGTTTTAGCGCGGTAGTACAGAATTATTCGCTGAGAGTCCCACATAACCACTTTAATGCGTAAATGAATTTCCCACATAAAAAAAGGATAATCTCTGGATCTACTAAAGCGTATTTGAAAATTCTTTTACCAATAGAAAGCCTCATTATTTATGAGTGACATAGACTTATTAAACCCGAAAAATGAAAAGATTTTTTCGTGGTAGTCGGATTTGCAATGTATGTAAGTCGGAGAAGAAACCGTCGAACGAAAACATTTCTTACGAACGCTACCTTTACGATGAGAGATATATGATTCGTAGTTACGGGTAGAGTATGAATGAATAAATGAGTGTGTGTGAGTGAATAAACAGTTAGAATATACCTCAGCATAGCGAGAGCGGGTCGGCTAGTCTCATATAGTCAATAAATAAAAGCTTGTTATACCGTTTAAGTAAGGATTACTACAGAAGAATTTGATATAGAAGTCAACAACAAAAATCCTTATTTTATGCAACGGGTACAGTTACTGAGATATCTTCAGGCTCAGTACGTTTCCGGAGCTGGAGATAAGCGCCTTGAATTTTCAGCACTAAGTCGTCGGAAGTTTCGAGTTGAAAGGAAAATGAAAACAATTTGTGAGCGATCTTTCCTTACTTCGGATTACAGCGGACATCTGAAACTGAAACCTAATTATCTGAATATTGTTTTTTCTATTCTTTAACAAGAATTAGCTTGAAGTCTAAGCCTTGTAGACCTATAATTTTATGGACATACAATGAGCACGTTAAAATGCCTGAGGAAAAAGGAAACTCAATTCCGTATTAGTCACTTCGCACTTCGTGTAACACATTTTATTTATAATTTAATTAACACAATAATTTATATCGGAAAATAGTTAATTGACGAGGGAGTAGGGTAGTAGTCACTTCCGTCATTTTCACAGTTTCGACTCTTTATAATATACACTCGGACTGTAGTCTTAGTCTTACGCGAGGTCTCTCAAGGAGTGGATATCTGGCAGTACCTTACAATTTAGTTGCCACGTCTTGGATTAGATTAGGTTTATGTGAGTTTAACTTTCTCATCATTAAATCCTCGAAATGTTTATTTGTTCTTGTCATTAATATTGATAGAATTAATGATAAAAAAATCCAAAAGTATTATGAACATTATAATGATCCGAAGACAGAATTAAACTTATAATAGTGTGTGCGGCCTTTGGACTCAATTTCATGATTTCTATATGAAGACATGATTAATAAATTATTGTTGAATATCATGGTCATTTGCAATGATAGTCAAGAATAGAAAATAGAAGATTCTCAAGTATGAGCAACCACGGATATCTATGCTAACAACGCAACGTCAAAAGAGAAGAAATTATTATATAAATCAAATCTCCTCTACAATACTGTTTTTGATAGATAGATAGGAACTATAACAAAGTCATTAAATTAAATATTTTTAATAAAATTAAATTATTTCTAAACATTCATTAATTCATAAGAAATGTTCCGCGTAAACATCACAACGTTATTAATTACTCTTCGGTATAAAAACAAGTAAATTATCAACAGGTAAAATATTTTACAAAATATTTTTCAAGCTACAGGAGAATTAAAATTTTAACTAGGATTTTAGTCCTCTTGAGTATTTGCTGAAACTCACTGAAGTGACTTGTACATAAAGTTCAAAACGCGGAAAAAATACTTTCATTAAAATACTTTGAATTTTTAATGAAGAGCCGAAAATCTGATAATTCCTTAATATTTATGCAAGATTTGTTTGTAAAAGATTATTTGGTAAATTGAAGCAATATTTAAATGTGAAATTTTACTGAAATTCCTCTAAAAATAACACAGGACAATAAAAAATGAGATTCTAAAAACTTTTTACACGAATTTTATTAAATCGTATTTATTTTTCATAAATAAACTCGTATTTGGTATTAGTTTTTTGTTATATAACTCTCGTTCCAATAGGATTGAGTTAGCCTGTCAAGTGATATCGCGTAGTACATATTAAAGTAGGGAGACTAATAGTGTAGTGTTGTTTGATGGCATGGTGCTAGGCCTCCGTTATCGAGGAGCACGTGAGTTATGTACTTTGTTATTTTTTTATTTGGTAGCGAGGTCGAGTAGTAAAGGTGAGAGTTTGGATGAGGGGATTAGTATTCTAACCTGTCCCCTCACGGGTAACTAAAGCTTATGGTATTACTATATTGTAAGTGTTAGTATCTGACCTGTCCTCGCTTCGCTGAAGTATATTAGGTTAAAGAAAACGTTTTATCCCAAATGAATATTTACATAGATTACATTTTATTAAAGAAACAAAATTTTATATACATTTTCTTTGTTCGCAAAGTGAAAATATGTACTGACAGGGCAAGTTTTAGTTAATGAATGGCTTTTGTAATTATTTAAATCTATATATGGTTATAAAAATAATATAAATAAAAACTATCATCATTATTATATATAGTTAGTAAACTCAATAATGGTAAGTGAGACGTTGGAATTGAGAGCAAAACGTAATTCGTGTGGCTCGTGCTCACAGCGGAACTGCTAAACCGGGCCATTAGACCTCGTTCGACACGCCGGAGTAGATGCCAGAGTTGCCAGGCTTAACAGACAACTGCTCCCGACCAAACACTTGAATTGTTAAGACCGTAAATGCTTGATACAAACTTTAATATTGAACAATTTAAACTTTTATACTCTTATCTCGAATACTTTTAACTTTAAACGGTTCTACGTTGTTATAAATAACTGATACTTTTCTGTATTTTATAAAGTGGATATTGGATAGCTTTCTCTATAATTTTACCATATAATTTAATTAATTTTTTAGATCCGCCTTCACTTCGCTGTGGTATCTAATCGTTCACTTACTGCTTCCTCACACTAGACGTCTATTATTATTATTAGTTATTACAGAGCTATCAATTGCTGAAAATGGCGGAATATCAAACCTAATTTAAAAAAATATATTTTAATAGTTATTCTGGTATTAAAATATTTTTAGGTTAACCCATATTCAGGGTTGTGCCAATCTTTAATATTGTTATTGGCTTCATTTGGCATAATCAAGCGACAAAGTTTGCGTCAACAAGTTTAGTCACAAGGCCCAGGCTCAGCAGACTTCCTGTCTAAAATGCATCCGAAGCTATAGATTATACTTATTATTTCTAGAATTATGCATTCTAAAAGTGTGACCACATCTGTCCAGTTTTATTAAATTTCGTGTTAGAACATTTCCAAACAAAACAACAATGTGCATCATAAGTTGGGCTTGCCCGAAGTTCAAACAGGATTTCGAATTTAAACTTTTCCCTCGTGTGGCGTTACAATAAATGGGCATTCATTCACACGGTGCAAAATATTCCTAGCTGTTAGTTATTCCTATTTCATGCTTATACCACTCGTAATATTGTTGGGGTAATTAACGTTAAGTTATGGTGCGCTTAAATCAGAACTGGTGCTTGTTTTTGTATTTACTTTGCGTTTCTTTTATTATTCTACTTTACTCCTAATGTATACGTCAGCTGCAGTAATAGTATAAAAGTGAACTTCGTACCTATTGCGTATGTCGGCGCGTAAGTTAGGCTTAGGTTAACTTAACCTCTAAAAATCTCTCTAAAAACCTGGGCAGTGGAGGCGAGTGTTTCAATTGATAACTAACTCCTTAAGTCTACCCCTTAGTCACAAGTCCAAGGCACTCCTTAGGTTCCTGTCGTATTTGTAAGAGATCATATTTAATGTTTAGTTATTTATCGGTTCAGTAGCAGTATCTACGTTGCGTTTATCCAATAGTTCATTCAATATTACCCCTCTTAATGTTTTATATATACTTCTTCCTTCTTTCCATTTTCTCCGAGTTTTATATGGTTGCAGGACATATTACCGGAAATTATAAGTGACTTCTCTCCAGATTTACAAAATACATATTATCTGAATGACTATATAATAAAACAATTTTGTTAAATTTGGATTTTAATTTGTTCAATAAATAATAAAAGTATTTTTTAATCCTTGCAAAATCTTTAATCAAAATCCATCGATTACGTGATGAAATACGTGGGACGTACCTAATACGTATGCTATATATTTTTGAAAAAGTATACAGAAAACTATTACCTGACCGTCAAAAGACTTTGAATAAGGGTGGCGCTACAGTAGCAATAGTGTACGGATTAAAGTTAAAAAATTCTAATTAATTTATCTGATTAACGGTAATTAAAAGTTAACTCCAATTAATTCAAACAAACAACATATTACATACATGAAAATATTTATGATTATAAATGCTACATCCATACAATGCTATTTAGCTACACAAGCGCCACTCTGGATAATTTAGATTAAGGACAAAAATTCTTACTTATTTTTGTGTATCATAAAGATAAAAATATTTTTCATCACGACAATGGCCCACTGCTGAGCCGGGTCTCCTCCTCAGAATAAGGAGGGTTTTAGGCCATCGTCCACCACGCCGGCCCAGGGTTGGCAGACTTCACACACCTTTGAGAACATGGAGAACTCTTAGGAGTGCAGGTTTCCTCACGATGTTTTCTCACCGTTAAAGCATGTGATATTTAATTTCTTAAAACACGCATAGCTCAAAAAATGTTAGAACACCTCTAATGATGCCCAGGATCGGACTCGGACCTCTTGAGTAAGACATTAGTCTCAACCACTGAGTCATCACTGCTTCAAAAATATTTCTAATTTAAAGTTTTTTAATAATTTATTGAAGCAAACCTCTATGACATTACATACGCAATCTCAATCATATAACAAGGTAAGCCCTTATGGGAACAACCCAATTTAGTTGTGTACAAGTTTATTTGGGTATCTATCCGTTGGGTATTATAATAAATGTAACGACAAATCTGCGACCGTAAGTTAATATTGAAATTTTATTATACTTACGACGAGATCAATAGACAGAGTGATTAATTACTAAAAGGTTTAGTGGTATTATTTGTTAAGATTTTGTGTAAATTGGTTGAAATTAACTATAAATCTTTAAAATCTGGGAGCTTTTATCGTAAACGCTGTCCGCTCCCTTTGTCAGATATATAACAAAACGATGTATGATGTATATGATATGTGCATAAAAATATAAATAAGACAGACTATAAATACACATATGAGTAATAAGTAGGGCCAGTTTCACCGATTTCTGGTAAAAGTTTTGATAGTTATCTAATTCATTATGCATTTATAGTTCATCTTCCGAATAGTCTACCAGTAAGTTTCCAAATTAATAAACATAACTTTTAAAGCAAGAATTAATTAATTATTTCGTAATAGCTACACTTATTGTAGCCGAGTATTATAACTGAAATCTTTCTTAGATAAATATTAATAAGTATAATAATATTATAACAAACCTCTTAAATAATCTATACATTTAATAAGATAATACAAAAGATTATCCTTGCTTATTATTAGGATACAATTTAGAGTTAATACAATATTGATGAAGCTATAACGGGAATTCGGAAGCTTTCTCACGGTTCCTTTATGTTGAATAAAACAAGGATTTGTTACAGAAAATCTTCTTGCATTGTAATTTGGAGACAAAGTATTTTTTTTATTTATATATCAATGATTAAGTGTGGCAAATAACTATAACTGTCTTCGCAGTTATTGTCTCTAGAATTCTTTATAACAATAAAGTTAGAGCTATTAAGTGTAAGAAATAATATTCCATGATTTTGAATATGTAGTTGATCTGTGTCTGGGACTTGTTGAAGGTTTACAAGGTTTTTTTTTATGATTACTAGCAGTATGGTAGTAGTTGTTAAGAAGCAATTACTGTAAATTTATTATAAGCATGTTGTGTTTAAATATTAAGTATATGCAGATAGCCATTTGGCTACGCTTTTATGATACTATCAAACTCAAAATATTTTATTCAAATAATGTATTTTTGACACGTCAAAATTGGTCAGTCAGTCAGTATGTCGGAAGCTACCACCGGTCGGAAAGTAATTTCCTGATGAAAGTAAGTGGCAAGAAACTCAACAGTTGCTCTTTTCAAAACGCCATTGTTTACATCAGTCTGTTTTGGTATAAACATTCAGCTGAGCATCAACGTCATTTTGAATCCAAACTTTGTTATCATACAAGTAATCTTGTACAGAGTAGTAAGCTTTATTTACTAAACAATTTTTTTATTTGAATTTTATATCGCTAAAGTGGCAAATCTAGTATAAGCAGTCGAAATCTTATTATAGTTGCGAATACCAAGCCCCATGAAACAATCACATTTTGGAGACGATAGTATGGCATTACAAGTTTATTTTTATTTCTAGTATTTACACTGTGTGTGTCACTATGTTTGAAAAATAAAGTAATGTTCTGCCTAATGCATAAAATGTAATAATAAATGTATTGTGTCGGCACCGTAAGAATACCTATTTTATTAAAAAAATCTCGAAGGGAATATCTAGCTCTTAGATTGTAAATTTGGAGGATACCAATGGACTCTATGTCCGCGGCCCTGCTCCAAAACAAAATGCCGTAGGACATAATACTGTGAATGTAACTAAAATAAACAGTATCAATATCAGTTAGTTGCCTTACTTACCTTACTGCGTAAGCTGCGGAGCTGAGTCTTCCCGCAAAAGATCATAAATGGGAGTTCCACTGAAGTTTTGAGTCTTAAGTTGTTCCTAAAAAGATTGTTGAGTCACTAAAATTCAAAATTTCATCTATATCTATACTCTATACTATTATATAAAGAGAAAAGATTTGATTGTTTGTATGTTTGTATATTTGTATGTTTGTTTGTTGCGAATAGGCTCGAAAAGTACTGAACCGATTTTGAAAATTCTTTCACCGATAGGAAGCTATATCCTTTCCGGGTAACATAGGCTATGTGGTGTTGCCATAAATACTCTAATTAAAAAGATATGGCCATTTAAGTGCCATAAGGTGGTCATTTTGTAAATTGAAGAGTTTTTCAGAAACTAAAAATCCGGTTTAAAATTTTTTTTCACTGGTAGAAATACACAATTCGTGAGTGACAAAAGTGATTTAGTGTTGCCATGTACATATTTTAATTAATAGATTATGGCCATTTTGCTAGTACTAATCCGAGTTTAAAAATTCTTTCACTGAGAGAAATCTACACTATTCGCGAGTGACAAAGGTGATTTAGTGTTGCCATGTACATTTTTTAAATAATTGAATATGGCCATTTTGTTGATACAAATCCGATTTATAAAATTCTTACACTGAGAGAAATCTACACTATTCGTGAGTGACAAAGGTGATTTAGTGTTGCCATATACATTTTTTAATTAATAGAATATCGCCAATTTGTTGTTATTAATCCGATTTTAAAAATTCTTTCACTGAGAGAAGTCAAAGTATTTCCGTTTTTCTTCCTTTTTTCCTCTTTTTTTCTCTCTCCTTTACCAATTTATTTTTTTTTTTTGCTCTATTTTATTTTTGCTCTATCCTCCCTCTTTTATCTGTCGCTTTTCTTTTTATTACATTTCTTTTTATAACTTTTTCTCACTCTCTCTCTTTTTCAAATAATGAAAAACTACACAATAACAGAATGACAATTTAAGGACATCAATTATAATATTGCTTTAAATACCCGGAGCGAAGCGAGGGCAGGCAGCTAGTTATTTAATAAAAGGGAGTATTGCTGTTTTTTAACATTCGGTAAAGCAAATTCAACACATTTAGTCTTTTTGGCGTTTAGTATTAAATTATTAATCTTAAAACCATTATATATTTTATATATTGGTATAGTATCATAAAACCAAGAAACGTGTTGCAAGGACCGCGTCAACAGATTGCACGCATATAAAAATTTTAATAGCAGTTGTTTAGGATACAAGTAATAAAAATCGAACATATTAAAAATAAACTTACTCATTACAATGTTGAAAAAGTTTTTTTTATTACAAGTAACTATTACTAGTACATATGCTATATAAAGCAAGTGTCTGTACTTTGTATATATTATGTAACTAAAGGTAAATATTAAAGTGAAGAAATGCTATTTTATTTTTTCTTTTCTTGCCTATTATTTTATTGATTCATTGTTATTACTTGTTGCAAGTTATTGTTAAGTGTCCATTCTATTCGATATTAAAATAACTTCGAAATGGCTAGAGACAACGCTTGAGGTACATACTAGAGATGCCACGAATAGTGATTTGGCTTAATACCGAATAACGAATATTCGGCGAGTTTCTTGACTGAAGAGCCGAATATTTGGCAACATTTAGAATTTTGGCAAGTACGTGTAATGACGATGCGTCGTGGGTGCTTTTTTGTTGTTGATAGGACTGCAGGCCCTTTTAAGTGATAGGAAGCAAACGCAAAACAATATCTTAATCTAACAAATTTTCCTAAGATTTATTTATCATCATCTCCCGGAAGTGTGAGAAAGTAGCGAGCGGCTATTTTAGGAAGAAGGTATAATAATTTATGAGGAAAACTTCAATCTTTTGCTATCAACAAATCTATCATATATAACCTAAAAAAAATGTTAGTCGTGGTAAATATTAAGCATTAATATGTTAAGTTATTAATAAAATAAAAATATTTATGAGTAATATTATCATATTTTTTTATTGTGATTTTGATGTACTAATAATATTCCCTAATATTCTATCGCATACCGAATAGTGAAAAAAATGGCCTGTTAGGCTAATTCCAAATATTTGTTGCATCTGCATGCAAGGAAAAAAAATCTCCAAGCTGTTTTGATTGTAGTGTATTGGTGTGAATATAATACTAATCTGATATAAAATAAATAATTGGGCCAAGTGCGAGTGTGGAATTCGCGCTCTGAGGGTTCCGTACAATTTCAATAAAGGATATATGTAATATAGGATCAAATTTAGATTTTCGTGTGCGCGTTAAAATATTATCAAAAGTAGTATAAGGGGGCATTTCAATGGACATATTTATAATTAAATATGTTAAAACTGCAATATAGAATAATTACACTAATATAATTTTAAAGTTGATGAACATATTATATTAATGAAATATGTTTGGTCAAATATAGAACCTCCCCTTAATTGGAGTCAATTAAAATATTTTACAAGTTGTCATTTAACAACATGTCATCAGTCCAAAATAGCTTTAATTTATTTTCACACAATACGACAACAAAAATGTCCTTGTTTGCGATTTCACTAATACACGAATATGTCATACATATACATTATACACGTCTTCGGTACAGATTAAACGTTAAGCTAGAGGACTTTGAAAATTTGAGAAACTGGAAGAGGTGCCTAAATTTAAAATAATATTGACCCTTCTTCAGACGGACAGATAGATACACAGACAGGCGGACAACGAAGTAATCCTATAAGGGTTCCTTTTTTCCTTTTAAGGAAGGGAACCCTAAAAATATAGATTCATTAATTAGGTACCCATAACTAAAACTAGATCTTGATGATTACTTGTTAAGTTATTTCCATTTAAAGTTTGAAAGCTTATATTCGGGATCTGGAAATACATTCACGTCTGTATTCAATATTAATGAATACTTGTACTAAATGAATAAATAACAAAGTATATGGAACCTTCGACGATCAATCGATCTCATCCTAATAACCGATTACATAGGAAAAGATTTATAGTGAAATCTAACAAAAGGGTCTCGTCCGTACCAATAAATCTACGTACGAAACAATTCGATTCTGCCTATTTGTTATCACACAAAGACGATTCGATAATATTATTTTATATAGAGATTAGTTAATTAACTGAAGATATACGTTTCGTTATTTTCATCTTCGAAGTTCTAGGTTATTACTTATTGTAGTTTGAATTAACCTTAGCAAAACCTTATACCTAAATACTCTAATTACACTAAACTTTACAATTACAATTGTTAAGTGTCGCTCTTACTGTTAAAAATGTCTTTAATATCATTCTTTTATACATAAAATATAGACTGACAATCATCCTTTTTAATTATGATACTTGGCACTATAATTATGAGAAAAAGGCAAAAATAGGTGCCTGATCGTTAAGCGAATCGTTTCAGGTTAAAATGACTTAATAATAATTTATTTCCACATTATAAAATATTTCTTCAACAATAGCTAAACATTGTGGATTACTCATATTTAAACATAGATTAATTTTTTTCCCTAAAACATGATTATACCAATATCATATATTTTTATATTACGCAAATTGTATGTTTGAGTGTGCGTGTAGGTGCACATGTGTGTGTGCACATGCACTTACTCTAAGCTCCAAGCATATGTACATACATATATATACATATATATATATATATATATATATATATATATAACGTTTACGCAATTGTTTAAATTGTATAAAACAAGTTTTTTATAATAATTTTTTATTTTTTATAAAAATTCAAAATAATTTATTAGTTTAGTATTTAGTTTATTTCTTTTTTATAATTACTTTGTTAATGTTTTTATATTGTACTGCTTAATTTTATTCCATTTTTATTTTATTTCAATAAGTATAAATAAAGAGTGTGAGAGATTTAACTGTTGACTGACAAAATGTTGTGCAGTTTGCGTTATTTTTTGTGAAACAGTAATAAATAAAATAAACTAAGTGTATAATTTTATCAAATCAGTATCACTTATTATAGAAAGGACAAAAGAGCTGAGATCACCTTTTTTATCTCCCCTTTTCGCTTGGACGAATCTTCTGAGAGAAGAAAATTATTGCCTCGAAGAAAAACCTGTGAAGTTAATCGAAGGTCAGGAAATGGCGATACTGATAAATTGAAAGGCTAAAATAAAATACTTACATCAACTGTTTGCTGTTCCTTGCTAAATTGGTAATTTTTCCTGACTATTCCTTATTTTACCAACTTTAAAGTAATTTTTATTGGACTGTATAATTTTTATGGATTTTTTTAATGTATGTGATTCTACTGGAATCGTAGTATACTGTACAACCCTTATATTTTTACGGGAATTAAGTATATCCTTCTCCTTACTTCTGTTAAGTACCTTCAAAGTTCTGAGCATTTTATATGTATTAACATTTAAAATCAAAATTTTATAACGTTTATCCAGCTACGTACCTACTGGTCATGCAGCCAGCTGACTTAAAAAAAAAATTTTTCTACATGTTTGAGAGGCTGCCACTGCTTGCTCCACCTACGGAATCGCAGGTTGCGGTCACGAGTAATCATAATATATATTTCTTATGCAGTATACGAATTATCACTCGAGAGGAAATGATTGACCGAATTTGAATCTGGCTCCCGTACCATATGCAAGTTTTGAAGAAAACGCAAGGTCTTCATTATCGAACCTCCCACTGACATTAAACTTTACTTATTTTAGCTGTCTTTTAGAATCTCTAATTTAATTTAATCATAAGAAATTAGCTCATCCGATTTAGTCTTAAAGGACATTAAACTGATTCCTTGTTAATTGAGGATAGCTAGAATGATCTAAAAAGGTAACTAAATGGAATTACCGATTCATTAAACTGTTAGTAAATTCAGTAAAGGTAAGATTCTCGCTAAGTGTAAAGCAAGTCGTAGTCGTAATTCGTGCGGCGGGGGTTCGCGGGGGCTGGCGGGGGTTAGCGGGGGCTGCTAACAGCGCGACTGGCGGGCATTATTAACGGGCCATTAGAGCCCGTTCGAGGCGCCGGAGTAGACGCCAGGCTTAACAGACAACTGCTCTTATTCCTGAAACGTTTGAATTGTTTAGCCGGTAAATGTTTCGCTGCTCACTTTATTATCGATTTTTTTGTATTTGCAATAAAGCTGTAAAGTGAAAGTCTTGAATATAATAATTATGAAAATTGAAATAACTTTTGAAGTTATTAAGAGCTTTCTCATCTATATACCTTTTAGAAATGGTGGTCAAATCTACCTATGTATCTTTTAGGTGTTGTGTTTGTATTGTTGCTTTGAGATGTAAGCCTCCTGGTACCTCAAAATGTTAGTATACAAAAAAACTCAACGAGCAAAGTTTTTAGTATACAATATTGCACCTCAAATTCGTTGAAGTCGAAGTCTCAGTTTTTATATACCTATTTTATTTGTAGTAATAATAGAAACCATATCATTCGTTATCATACACTAAATTTATTAATATTATAACTATACCTATGTTATGTAAGTATGAAAGTTGTATTTTGTATATGTTATTTGAAGACCTATCAAAAAATATTCTCAATAATCAGACAGTTCTTACACCTAATCAGACACATTAATACTATTTATCACAGCAAACTTAATCGAAACTGCATAGTTAGGGATCGTTTATATATCTATTAGGGACATACACGAAAATTTTTTAGGTTTTATAAAATTACAAAAGTCTGCTCTTTGTCTTTTTTATTGTTGCGGGATCTTGCTCTTTTCTTACCGAAATCGATGTTTTGCAAAATTAATAGTGACATTACTAGTATACAAAAAATATAACTCGCAGATAAAAAGGAATAGAAGGAGAGGGGTATGTCGAAAACATTAAGAGGAGCGCGTGATATTGAATGAATTTTTGGGCAAACGCAACGTAGCTACTGAATCGATAAATAATTATGATCTCTCACTATTCTGACAGGAACCTAAGCAGTGCCTTGGACTTGTTAGGTTGTTGGATCAAGACATAAGTTGACAAGGCCTTTTAAGAGGACTTCGTACGAACAAAACTTTTGAAAAATAGATTTTTACCAAAAATATTGCTGTCGCGCTGAGTCCCAAGCTTACCCCTTACCGTGTGATAGAGAGAACTACAGCTCGAACTGATTTTACCTACGTAAAATTAAGAAAACCGTCCTTTTGTAATCCCCTGTTTCCTCCTCGAAATCAGGACTGATTTTAATATTTATTTCGATAAAATGCAGTACAGGGCTAGCTATGCCGGTACGGTTTGCTTTTTTGGTTTATGTTAGTAATAATTAGTTTGCTGGATGTTTGCAAAAAAATAAATAATAAATAAATAATTTTTTTTTTAAATTTTAAAAGTTTTTTTTTATTATATTAATCAAATAATAAAAAAAAAACGTACAGTCATGGCAGAGGTACATATATATCGCATGGTATTTTTTTTCTTCTGTAACTTCATTATCATAGGAGGAAACAGGTGACTACATTTGTATGAAAAAAGTGTCGACTGATTTCCTCTTAACAAAATTATAAAACTCGCCTCCACTGCCCAGGTATTCCGTTTACACCTTAGGTTAGGTTAACCTTAGCCTAACTTACGCGCCGACATGTATCTATGCAGTTAAGCAGCAATAGATGTCGATTTCAAAGAGATCATTTAAATTAATCTTTAACTTTACGCAGAGTTTAGATTTATTTGGAAAGTGGTAAAAACGAAGACTCGAAGAAAAATACTCTCATATTTTTGTGAGAGGGTTTGTTAAAAATTGTCTAAATAATTCTCTCAAATCATATTAATAGTTTCCAAAGATTTATTTTATAGTCTTTCTTAGTCAGGATTGCCAACTTAGGAGGTTTCCCAAGTTTAGTGAAATAAATAAGTCAGATTTAGTCAGGATTTTTTTAGGGCGTTATATTTTTGAGGGATTTTCAAGAAATTATTGCGATTTTAAGCATTTTTTATTTAAGTTTCAGGGATAATTATTTTTGAGAGTTAAGTAGAGCTGTTCATAGTATAATAGAATAATTTGGATGTAAATTGTAAACGTTTTTATGTAGAGCTTTGTAAGATATACTTATAGTAAAGATCTCCTAGGTTATTATCTCTCAACATTTCGAAGTTATTTGTACAAAATAGTTTGATATCACCGTGTCGGAACTTGCTTTACAGGAACATGACCGTAACATAAAATTTTATACCAGTACGATGCGGTATTACAGCTCTTCCGTATCTCGTCATTTTAATAGTAAAGTATATACTAAAACGTGAGTACTTATTTGTTTGAGAGTACTGATCAAAGTAATCTCAACAAGCAGTAATATTCAGTTGCGTTACAATTAATGGACATGACCACCTTCCATACATCATTGGCCTACGAACGGAATAACATGTCATGATAACGATAATTACTCATTTATTTTTAAACTTAAGAATCAATTTTTAGTAACTGACGGACACTCGGAGGATTTTGCACATATTTTAAAAAGTACTCATTATAATTTCCTGCAAATCAGACTCCATTGAAATCTGATATCATCAATGTTGCCACGGGTGTATTAATACCCCCCATTGTACTCCTGTCATGCACTGACTAAACGAGCTCAGTGTATTTTGCGCATAAACAAGATTTTAGAGCGTGCTATAAGTTTTTTAACTATTAGCAAATAATATAACATATTGTTTTGCCTATAAGTTTTAAAAAAAAACGTTTATTTACACTTTTTTCTTACCAGAGGGGAGAAGCTAGTTACGGAATAACGAAAAGCTCATGTCGCACACACGGTATTGTATACCCATATAAAAAGTCATAAATAATACAATTATTCAACTGATGTTCAAATTGATAATACAGGCAAATTGCATCACAAAATATTTTACTTCGCCGATAAGCGATTATGTTATAATTTAACTATTATTAAGACAATACATTAATATATCTTGACAAACACCTATTGATTGATCTAAAAAAATTGCAACGTTATATTTATATATGATTAAAAAAAAATACTTTGACTTTTAGAACTAAAAATGTATATAACAATTTTTATTCTGTAAGTTTTTTAGGTTATGTGAATGTTAAAGTCATATTTGTTGTTATAATTTTTTTATTGCTCATTATTTAACGATAATCGGGTAATAAAGTGATAAAATAATCGTTAATATTAAAAAAAATGAAAATGTAAAAAAAATGAAATTTAAGCTTAAGTAATATATAAAAGAAAAAAAAACTTTGTTATTGGTGCCATATATCTCTAGACGTTAATATTTTTTAGGTATTTTAACGCCAAGGTCCTTTTGTAGTTTGCCGGTGCTTGTCACGAGTAAAAAGGGGGGTATTATTACAGCCTTGGCAACATTGATTATATCAGACTTAAATGGAGTCTGATTTAGCGGAAATTGTAATGAGTACTTTTTAAAATGTGGCCGAGTGGCCGTCAGTTACTAAATATTGATTCTTAAGTTTAAAAATAAGTTAGTAATTTTAGTTATGACATTTTTGTTATATCGTTTAAACCATATTTGTACTACTCTCACAGATACTGCACTAGGTCCATAAACATCGCAAATTTTTTTCGTGGCTTGCGTTGCATTTTTACCTTTTTGTAGTAAAATTTTAAAATGTATCGAATTTCTTCATTAGATTAACTCATCTTCTCAGTACGAAAAAAAAATAAATATTACACATTTTCCTTATTTGAATTTGGAATTATCTTCCTTAAAATGTAAACTTTTAATGATAACAAAACCAGCCAGACACAAATAGTATAGCCAAAGAGATTTTATTACAAATTCATACATACTATAATGCGAAAAAACTTTTTCCCCAACCTATTATTTTGAAATAATTTTAAAGTATTAGGTAAGCTTTTAAAAAACTAGAGTTGCCTGTTCTAGCGTCTATTCTTATTCTTTGTGTTTTATATTAAACAATCATACAGTATTTCTTTAATAAAATACTAATGGTAAAATAAGGACTACTACATAATATAAAACTTTCGATGTGTAAGGTCAACCATTTAGTCAGATTTAGCGAACAGAGTCGTTAATAACAAACCAATTTAGAACTCAACTACACAAACTTGACTATTGATTGAGTAAACTTAACATCCGCTTCAAGTAACTTTGATTATGACTTACAATATTACAGTTAACTTAGTTACAAGTAACTTACTAAAAGTCTCCTCTCCTCTAAGTATATTGTTCTTTGGAGTTATTAAATCAGTAGAGAGATTTTTTAACATATTTATTTTATATCTTAGAACTAGGTTAAAGGTAATAATAATGTAATTTTTTTACGTATTTACCTACAATTGTAATGTAATATATGGACGTTAGTAAACTGTTATATTCCTTTAAACCTGTATAAGTAGTAACAGCCCAGTGGTTAAGACGTTGATGTCTTACAGAGGAGGTCTGAGTTCCATCCTGGGCACACACCCCTGACTTTTCAGAGTTTTGTGTATTTTAAGCAATTAAATATCACTTGCTTTAGGAAAACATCGTGAGGAAACCTGCACTCCTGAGAGTTCCCCATGTTCTCAATGGTTTGTGTAGTGTGTCAACTCACACTGGGTCAACTTGATGGACGATGGCCGAAAACCTACCTCATTCTCAGAAGGAGACCCAGCAGCGGCTCAGCAGACGGGTTATGATGATGATGATTTTATTAGCAAACATTTTATATCTAAAATACAAATAAAATACTTTATACTGATTAAAAGGAATTGTTTTGTTACATACAGTTAGTTTTCATTTATTAAATTTTTTTTAATCTATTTATGTAAATTAAGAGTTAAGTTTTGTAAATTAAGAGGTTTCCTAATTGTAGGTAGAGCTTGTGGCAACACTTCATGTAAAATATTCGGGTTATTCAAGTGCTAGAATATTTTCGTGCTGACGCTTAATTGAGATATTTAAGTATTTTAATGTCATTCAAGTGTTTTAAATATTTTACTTTAATTCTACGTTAATACAACTAAATAAAACACTTAAAAAATTTCTAACTTATCGACTCCACATGATTTCAATGTATTATAGAGAATACAATATTATCACTACATAGTATAAAACAAAGTTGCTTCCCGCTGTCTGTCTGTCTGTCTGTCCCTATTGATTTTAATTTTTATAATAGATAGAGTGATTAAGAGAAAGGTTTATATGTATAATATATACATAATATAGTAGAGAAACACTGACAATTTTAGAGGTTTCTAATTTGATGTCTTTAATAAACACATATTTTTGCGCTTAGATTGCAAACGCTAGCTGAACCCTACGAGATAGTCCAAAATAATGTACTACAGTATTGTACACCTTAAAAAGGTCTACAGAAAAGTCTGCAATAGTATATGTCTATCTCTTACGGATAATCCCCAATAGCCATTTTTTATCCTTTACTCTCTACGAGAAATAATGGTTTATTTACGAATCGATTTTAAACAATACAGCATTAATCCTTTTCCAATTAGGTACCTTAAATACATTGTGCATTTTATATAGACCAATATGGCCCTCTACAGCAAGAAATTATATGAATATTTTTAAAGATATTACAGATTTAATAGCGGTTACGACTAAATACACGTGTTAAATTGCACCCGGGAGAAGCCGGGACGGGTCGACTAGTTATATATATATATATATTCATTTTATATAAAAAATGGCATTAATGCAATAAGGACAGATATACCTAGTTTTCTTTTGGATTAAAAAAAGATGTAGTAGACTGAACTCTTTTTAACCGCACATACAATCAAATTTCTTATCTTTTAAAGTACCTATAGAGATTATTTTAAATTTATTCTACCGACCCAATATAAATTCGCAATATCCTCAACAGCAAATATATATATGTAAATCCCGTTATTTAATTAATGAATCGCTTTTAATGATATACCTAGTAAAAAAAAAGCCAAGCACAGCCTATCAACTTATAATCTTTAAAAAATTCTTCAAAGCTTCTAAGCGTAGCAGGAACAACAAATTTTATATTATGACATTATAACTTAATAGCCTTTTTCAACCGACTTCAAACAAAAGGAGGTTATCAATTCGGTTGTATTTTTTTTTGTGTTTGTTACCTCAGAACTCCGACATTTATGAACCGAATTGATGAGTTCTGATGATGGCGTCTTTGAGGAATTGAGAGAACTCCTCAAAAGTTATAGGCACACATATAGTAATTTTTTTACCATATACAAGAATTTTTTCAAGTTTTGTATCGTACTAATACTTTTGTTTACCTTAACAGGAAATCTAAACTAAATTGCACACTGTCACTACAAATAATTATCGTGTTTATGATACGATCGAAAACTGGAGATATAACAAACAATAGCGGTACTCGGGTTTGTATGAGAGTGTAAATTGAAACATGTCGAGAGTTAATTGCGTCCAGCTCCTAGAGGATCGCGTTCCCTACGGGCTACGGCCCTGTAAAGGATAATCCGTCGAACCCTTCCTGCATTGTATATTAGTATGATAACATTTGCGGTCTTTGCTAAAATATCGCTGTTTATTTCGTATTTATCGGCCTAAAATAATTGTAAGCCAACTTCAATTTACCTATTATATAAATAACTATTTACTCACCAACTGGATGAATACTATCAGAAGCGTTTCACGCCGTGTACAGTCATGACCCTAGCGCCAATTATAAGTGTAAGTCTTTGTCGACGAACTTTTATTTTGCTTTTCAATTTAGAAGCAATACTCAAAAAATTAAAATTAATTGAGAAATTGATCTTTTTTGAAGAAATCGCCATCCCTATGCTGCCGGCGCCCCTGGTGAGTAGCGTCCCTTACGGCTCCCGTGTGCATGGCACACCCTAAACTTTAGAGAAAGCCACTCCTGAATACTATCAGAAAAATTTATCCGAGTTTTTAACCATCAGCTATACTCTAAATGTCTACGAAGTGTATGGATCTGAATTAGATGCTGGTCTTCAAGTAGCGCAAGAGACGTCACAGATATATTATAAACAATAGCTAATTATCAAATAATCTGAATGCTTATTATAAATAAAGCGTCAGTAACTCAGTGGTTCAGCCGTTGGATTCACGATCGATAAGTCGTGGGTTCATATCTTAATCTTTGGTCTACTGACGTGGCCCCCTCCTAACACAAGCATTTAGCTTTGCTGGGATTAAGGAATACTAGTAGTATGTGATGGATACGGCTAGTAATCTTTTTTTTAAATTGCATCTTACGCCATGTTATCTTATAACCCATGTTATCCCATACCACACCATACTATGTCTTAGCTTTCTATATTCTTTAAATGTGAATGATCAGTCCTTCTCGTAACGCCATAAAATACCTGAAAAAAAATATTTAATATTAATAATCCAGTTGCTGTATAAATTGACATAAAATTAATCATCCGTTAACTGTTCAAACAATCTAAGTCCCTGTAATTGTTACGAAATTTTTACTAGATCTTTTAAAGTATGCTAAATTGTATTTCATTAAATCGAAACCGAATTATAGTGGAAGAACCATAGAATATTAATAGTTGTAAATTGAAATATGACGTCCGCTAATTGCGATCGTACCTCCTATTTGGTATTCATCCAGTATAATCAAATTTGAAGGATTTGATTTTCTAATCAGCTGTTTAAAATAAATAATTTCAAAGGAACATTAGATGAAAATATAACTTCAAGTTTCGTGATTTTATTTACAGCTTCATGAACTTGACAATTGTGGCAGATTTTCAATATAGACTGACATTGTTAACTCAGTCTGAAGATTTATCAAAATCCAAATGGGAATAGACGTATATAATTCAACACAAGAGAATTAATTGGCTATTGTGTAGTTTCAGTTTTAGTGCTTTTGGAATCATAGTAAACCAGATTTGATGATACAATATACAGTTTTTAAAGATTTTATACTTAATCGTAGATCTATCCTGGACTCGCAGACTACTAAAAATTAAGGTTATAAAAATTTTAAAAGGCTCTTCAAACTAGCGTCATTTTATCGCGCTTTTCGTGACGTCACAATTCATAATAACAAAATACGGAAGTACAAAGAGATACACAAGTATTATGTTCTGTATTTTATAAATGTTAAATAATTTTTTTACTAGCTTTCACTCGCGGCTTCGCTCGCAATGAAGCCATTTAATAAGTATCGTAGATTAAACTTCAAAAATTCAAATAGTTTTATATTGCATATATATAATGACAGAAAAAATTGTTTATCTTTCGTAAAAAATATTATTTTTTTACATAAAAAGTATTCTATGTTACTTCTAATACCCTCAAGAATATGTGTACAAAATTTCATGACGATCGGTTAAGTAGTTTTCACATTTATAATATTAGTAGGGAAGTATAGATAAGACTATTATATCATATAGAAACACCTTTTGCTATCAATAAGGCTGTATGGATGTGTTTGATAAGAACCAATAGAATCGCTTGAACTCGCTCAGAGTATGTCTCTCGTGGAAAAGCAACCGCTCTCTTTGTCATTGTGTTCAAACGTTATCCACCCAATTTTGACCCTCTTTATGATTTTAAAAGAATATTGGCTCTTTAATAATTTAAATAAATTAAATTTAAATTGACACATTTATGAACTCGATCACCGTGTATCTGTTTAACATTAAAATTAAGTATACTCTTGTCATACATACAAAGTGTAGTACAAGAAAAGAACTAGTAAAATGCAACAGTGAATTCTATCACGATTCATGTTTAATTGAGAAAAAATAGCGGAAACTACGGCTGTTGTTCTTATTGTTTTATTTCCAGAGCTTTATTTCTCCGAGTGGGTAGTTAAGCGAACTGGAACTGTTTATATTATGTGATGCTTTCAGTGTATTAGAAATAAAGTGTTTTATACTCTTCATATGCTACAATGTTAGCTATAGATGTAAGTTATTTTACTTTAATTATTATGAATATCGCCATTTGAACTTCAGAATCTTTCTTATACCTTTATACGCTTATCACAAAAAAACTATTGTACTAAATTGGATACGATTTTTTGTGTTGGTCTAACTAAAATGAAGGTTCCGTTTAATTTATATCGAATTTCAGTAAAATAATTATTGTCATATAACAGTTATTTATGCAACTGTTGTATTATGAGGGGTATTAAAACACGAATGTGGGTTGAGTGAGTTGAATTTGAGTGTTATTATGAAATTCAGTACAACATTATGTGATCCGTTTGGATGATATAATATAGGTATTCGTTATCTCAGTATATTTTATATAGTAAAGACTTTAGTGAAAACATTTTTTAAATTTAACTCGTACTCCACTTATAGAGATGACCTTTGAGTACAATTTTGTATGGGACTATGTATCAAGTTCTTACTTAGTGATAGAAGATAACAACATGTAGATAAACATCTGTTTACATTTTCTAACTGGTTAGAAAAGCATCAGTTTAATATTATTGAAACCGAAACATCGAAAACAAAATATTTACAGGATCCTTTTATGAAAACCCGTGGTAAACAAGATGTGATCCCTGCCTGCGATGTGTATACATCGGTCTCCGTGTAGTTCGCGAAAATGAACAAAAATTAAATAAAAACATTTTTGTTCTCGCCTGTTACTCGTACCTTATTTCATACTAGTAGTTCGGCCTTGTCTTCGCTGGGCTAAAACATTTTTAAATGACAACAATATCATTTTTCCTGACATCATATTTAAATGAAACAAGGCCTGTATTTTTAGTTAGACCTTTAGCATTACACTTGTGAAAACCATATAAAATTTTGTGGAGGAGTACACAGAAAGACGGATACCTAAATACATACATAATTTTTTGGCTTCTATTAATGTTATAAAGACTCCTAACAATAAGTTTCCTTAATCCCTGGGAGTTTTTTCGCGTGTAATTTAGTATCTTAAATAATTAATTTAGTATCACTATTACTTTGCATCATTATTACTCTATTACTCTGTATCACTGCCTCCCTCCCTCGCACATCACTCTCACGCTTGTTCAGGCAGCGCTATTCAATGAGAGCTCTAAAGCGGCTTGACTTTTTCCGACATTTTCAATGGCTTCGTTTACCTACCTCGCTCAGTGTGTCAAACGAAGCAATTTTATTAGTTCTTAATAAACACATCACTTGCGTATCTCTGGTGGAAAAGCAACTTTAGCGTCAAACTTCAAAATCTTAAGTAGTTACACATAGATCACTCTGTTTATTGGTTAAAAATGCTTGAAAATCTGTTCAAGAGTTTTGGAGTTTATCTGGGACATTAAGACAGAAAGACGACTTTGTTTTATAATATGTAGTGATACCATAAGTTTTATAACATGTATAGACTATTCGTACGAGAATGTTTCGTTGGATAACGAACTATGGACTTTTCCAGTTTTATGCATTTAAATTTTAAAATAAATTTGCAAGTTGCGGAATTCGCAGCGAGTTCTAATTGAATCCATTAAGCTTTTATGACTTTACTGCGTGTGAAATATATTTGGGTCATCCCACTACTAGACTCTGCACTAGTCTGCGGCATTTGTCGTCAAGTGTTTGAACCCACTGAATTTAGAGTCCATTTTAAATATTTCTCTGCTCAAAATAAAAATACCTATTACGTATAATGTCTAAGAGGAAAAGGCTTTTATGAACACCATGTCATGAACGATACAACGACTTTTTCCAGTACACAATATTAAAATAAATAAATTATAATATCAATAACTCTATAATGAAGAACTAGCGACAAGGCATTCTGCACTACTTGTACTAGTTTAGACAATATTTATTGTAAGAAATCGCTCGAAACACTGCCTTACATCTATCAGGATACAGGTCAAACATTGTCAACAGTGTTGCTAGTGTGCTATCGATGGTTGGCAGCACAGATATTGCCATCAAAACAACTGTCTAGTATGAGTATGTTATTGTTGACAAATAGGTTGCATATACAGTACAATTAAACAATATTTTGGTTTTGCACTCGAGCCATAGAGTCATTGGTAAACCAATCTATATTTAGCAATTTGCCCACTACCGCTAATTAAATTGATTCACAAACAAAGCGTCAATACAAAAATAAAAGCTTGTCTATAGTGGTGATGCTTGTGTATGTCATTTCGCTTTAAAATACTTTCAGCAACAAAAAAATTAAAAAGTAAAAAAAAATTGACCAAGTGCAAGTTGGATTTGCTCAGTGAGGGTTCAATACAATTTGAATTAAGGAATAACCTTAACTATGTTGTGGGAATCTTGTTTTACACACACTTCGATATTCGTCACAGTCAGTTTACCGTCAACAAAAGATATTTATTGTAATGTAACTTTACTTTAGTTATAAGACATTGCTTCTTACTGAATACTAAGATTTTATCATTTTATGTAAGTATCCAGAGGCTTTTAGCGCTTGCGAGTATTAAAACATAATATATGAAAATCTGCATCTTTTGATTGTGTTCACTTAAATTATTAATTTTTTTGCAGCTCTATATATTTGAACTTTATATCACCACGCGTTTCTGACAAAAAGGCTCTTGATATGCAGACGGACAAGGAAGTGATCCAGGAAGTTTCCTTTTTTTTCTTTCGAGGTACGATAGCCTAAACTTTTAGCTTTCATATATCTCAAGCAGGAAATTAAAAAAAATAGAATGAGAAAATTTGCTGCTTTCTAAACTAGAACCAAATAACAGTTTGTATAGAATTGAAATTCTTGAAGTCATAAAAATAAAAAATATCCAAATATAAATATGCCGGAAAATAATTATAATAGTGGTAATTTGATTTATTGAAATAGCAACACTGTCATATCACAGATAAATAGAAGGTTCAATGTATCTATGGTAGATTGTCCATGGGACAATTTAGTTTGAATCAGTTTGTGTCATTTTGCGTCGTAATAGTCAGTTCAATCGATATAATTCATTCTTATCTTGTTCGACGTGGGCCCAAGACGTGTGTGCTGACAGACAACATGGCGGACACAAAAGTACATGAATTCTAATCCGTATGATATTTATGCATATATTCTCGTAACATAGAGATAATTACACATTCCGTTCGTTCGGTTAATCCAGGCGTAATCGGGTGGCATTTGATAAGGGTCGCCATTCGTCCTTAGGTGCGATGCTCATTCTAATGCCATTGCGAGGATCCTAACCAAATATTATTTTATGGAACAAAAAATACCATGGATTTGTATAATGGAATTCATTATGTTTATTTGATTAATGAATTCTATGTTTCGATAATAACATACAATGCATAGTAAGATGTAGGATAGGATGGTAACCCAGGTACAGGTTTACAAGCTCACTTAATATTTAAACTATGTAAATAATAACGTTAACGACTCATACGACCATCAATAATATGATTCACTATCATATTGTAGTGTAAATTGAATGTAGATTCACTCTATGAAATTATTCGTGTAATTGCTTTTGATTTATAGTGACAGAGCTTATTTTTAATTAAACCCAGTATAAATGAACCACCAATCAAATGATGTCACGTGTCACGGTCTAAAGTGTTGCTATAAGTATGTTAACGAAGTGTAATTAAAAAAAATGTTTCTAAGAAGAAAATCATTACTGTTTTATTTACAGATTTAATAAATATATCACAATTTATTATTTAAATAAAAATAGTTTGAATTGACTGTTTAAGTTAGTAAAATTTACCTTTAACATTTTGGTCAAATCCAATCAATATTTTTTGTGTTCCGAAACAGTCGCAGCAAAGCCGCAAAGATAATTGAATTGAAATAAATAGTTGCATTCGACTGAACATGATTGCGGTCTTACATCAATTTAATCATTTTCATTATACAGATTTTGCGAATTATAATACTGAAAATTGTAGAGAATAATTCAATTTTAATTTTTTTGTTTTATCTGTCGGAAATATCCTTGTCAGAGTGATTTATAACTTTGAGGAATCGACGATGAGGTCGATAATTACCTTACGCAATCGCAGCCCGACTTTAGAACTCACTTTCAGATAATATTTACAAGGATAACCCTGGTGGAATGTATGTATATTGTTATACAATTATATTTGTAAGTTTTTATGTAGGTATGTAATATAATATGTAGTATATTGTAGTTAATATTACTTATAAAGAACTTATTTCTAATCATCTTTTTTGATTGCACCGCTTTATCTATTAATTCTCTCCTATATATGGAAGAAATAATTTAATTTAAAATGATTAAGTTGTAGAATATAACGTTTATTCATACGATTTTTTTGAGAATAACTCTAAGCACTTACAAGTCCATTATTCATTCCTAGCGGGAAGATTAAGCTCGGCAGTTTTGTGAAAGTCGGTCAACTCACCAATGTTTGTAGAGTTAGCCTTCTTAAATTCAAATAGTTTTACTGAATGATTATTTATAATACAAAATAATATTAAAAACTGCTTTTGGCTATAACTGTAGCTCTAAAATTTTATCTATCGTATACAGTGGGAAGACTTAACTCGGTAACTTGTATGGGTTTATTAAAGTACGACAATTGATTCATTGATGTAACGATACTCGTTTATTTCAGTTACTTTTCATAGTATTGTGTCCAACGGTACGGTTTTGGCTGTAAGGATGTTTCAAAATAAAATATTTTGAGTTTTACATATATTTATATTAAAAACATGTACGAATAAGAGAAAAAACATCAGAATGATTGCATTTTTTCGCAAAACGCAAATAAGCGTATATTTTTAGACCTTATTGAATAAATATGCATATTTTACGTTGATACTCTTCAAAGAGCTTTGAGGTTGGGTTAGGTGTTTAATTGTGTTACATATTTTGATGTGAAATTTATATCAGCATTAATAATTCATATATTAGATACTTATTGAAATATGTAAACTGAGCTAAAAATCTTTGCCATTGTATAATATATTTCTAGAATTAGATGAAGAGTAACCAAAGAGATAACTGAATAATTTATATTGATTGTCGTCCCGGATTTTCAGTTTTCACTTATGGGTTTTAGAGCTTAGAAACTTATAAGGTTTTAGAGAAATTTTATTCTTTTAAATTCTATTTAATAAGGCATATATATCAAACTTTACATAAAAGAAGAGATTGAAATGTTTTTAGTGCCGTAATATGTATAACATTCAAAGTAAAATATGTTATCAATAACTATTATCAAGTTATCAAGCTTAGCAGTATCTGTGGCTTATTACATGTACATTAAACTAAATCAACACTACACTTTAATCAAGAATATTTAATTAAATTTAAATATTTCTTACAGAATATTTAAGTATTATTGAAAAGTGTAAAATTGAAATTGATTTAGAGCAAAAAAGAGGTAATAAACTGAGTTACGATCTCTTAAATATACATGGGAAATGTGCAAGATTACTCGCCTGCAAATTGCCTTTAAAATTTTATTCCACCTTTACGTTCAAATAATCATAAAGCGATCATGGCGAGCACTAAAATACGATGCAATATTTTTTTCAGATTTTTCATGGCTTGTTTAATAACTCAATTAAACGTATTTAATACTTTCATTTTTTTAAGGTTGTATTAAATTCTTTTAGTACTGAGTAAAGTTTTTACCCAAGTCGGGAGGACCGACTAGAGTATAAGAAAAGACTGTCCTGGGGTTTGGGACCCAGAATTCGTTTTTGTTAATAGGTACATATTAACTCTCGCCTCCACCATTTCGACCCATTACATTAATCTAACCTATATTTTATTAAGATAACAAGTACCTATTATATCATATCTTACTATGATATATCAATTTAGTCTGCGAAATCACTATTTATTTATTAACCAATCACACGTTGTTAAAAGTGTTGCTAGTAGTCCATATGTCAGTAAATATTTTTTGAATATTATTTTAAAGTTAGCCAAAAGCTCCATTATACCTGTTTCTACAAGTTGTCTCATGATTCAGCATTTAAGCAACTCGTATCCGACAGTAAACATAAATTAGCAAAACGTTAGCACGGAACTAAACAGAATTAGTTAGAATCCAGACGAGTTTAAACGGAGCACGTCACTATTCATTACCTAAAGCACTTTCTGAAATGGATATTTTTGGTTCAGTATATCCCTATTAGTTTTCTACTCCTACAACAAACAGGTATAAAAATACTATACTATTAGAAACCAGAAGTTAGGCCAGGTTTTAATAGAGAATAAAAGATAAAGCACAAGTATACCTAAAATTATTTAATTAGTAATCACAATTCGATAACTTAAACTACAACACAAGATCATCATCATAATCGAAAGATACAGATATATGCGACCGAATAACTGTTTAACACTGAGGGATGAGATCTTATACCATTGCCGACCGAGAATCGAATGAACCCTAAAGCACTGCACGCAACGTCTTTTATAGGATCTTCTATCGTGGGAAAGTCTTCAAATCATTTTCACACGTCCGGAAGTAACGCAGGTGTTCTGCGCAGCTGCGAGCGCAGGTGTCCGGAAGTAACACCACGTGCAGTCCGCAGCTGGTCGCACAGGTGTGCGTAATAAACACCGCTTGCCAACAATTAAAATATGTCTCTAGCAAGTTTTCGCTAACACGGCCGTTCCTGACAGCGAGACGTCCTCGACCGCTTGTTGTCTTGCGCTATCACCAAATCCACCGCCACCAGACTGGACCTCATCACTGAACTGGACATCTTTATCTGTAAAGTAACACATAACGTAAATTTAAATTCTTGCGTTAACGTATATGTCTGAGGCCAAAGAATTCTAAGCTTTTGAAGTATTGTTGCTAAGTACGTGATAGTGAGCGTGCACTCCCACCATCAGGCACCCAACAAAATATTTGAGAAAAAGAAAGTTTTTAGGTGATTGAAATATAAATTTGAATGCGTCAGATTAAAAGAAAAACTTTACAAAGCAAAAATAGTGCATTTAAAACATTAAAAAAAAATAAATGAATTTGAATAACACTTCAAGCAATGAAATTCTGACTTCCATTGGGTAGAATACTAGTCAAGGCAAATACACAGTAACCCCACACCATCCACATAAATACATGAAGATGGATGTGAAATCAATTTACTTAACCAAAACAGAAGCCATGAATCATAGATTCGGGCCAAAACAGAAGCCAGAGGCTCAGACCAGACAGAAGTCATAAGCCAGGGGCTCAGACCTACAGAAACCATAAACCAGAGGTTTAGGCCAGACAGAAGTCATAAGCCAGGGGCTCAGACCTACGGAAGCCATAAACCAGAGGTTCAGGCTAATCAGAAGTCTCTCGGTGTCTTAACTGCCACGAAGGAAGCGGAGCATGTGTCAGACATCCACTCGCCACGCCAGAGCGCCATGTGCTTGGCTGCTGCCTGATTTTTCTTGCCATAAGAATCAGCCAGTAGTTCCAACTTATTGCGATGAAGTGGACGTAGAATCTTGTGCCATGCCAGAATCGAGCTTCCCCATTTTCTGCATCCCAGAAGGACGTAGCTGTGGCCCAATATTGTTCTATGAGCTGGCTCGCCTCAGGAATCTGATCAAACATCAGGTGCTGACTTTGACTTATTCTTTTTGTCATCTGCATCTGTATCAACAGAAAAAGAAAGAAAAACGAAAGAATCTTCATAACACGGTTCATACACAAAACGCTTGCCACACTTGTTTAATGTTTTTGGGTTCAGCTGAGTAAATTTGGGATCGAACTTTCTCATAGCTCGGCCTAACCTGACATTCAATAATTATACGGTCCAAGTACTATAATATTCTGGAGGCCAGAATCGTACACTTCTTCAAATTGATGAAGAAACCATCCGTCGTCAACGCATCAAGCACTTTACGTTACGAGTATTACACCACGAGCACTTTTACGTTACAAGTATTACAACACGAGCACTTTGACGTTACGAGTATAAAATACAACATGAGCACTTTGACGTTACGAGTATAAAATACAACATGAGCACTTTACGATTACGATTACTGCGACTTTGAACGTGTCCGCATTCAGACATTTTATCAAGCAGAAACGACTAACGAAGTTGAAAAGTGAGTATTCAAGAATTATTAGGTTTAACACAATTGTCGCCGAGCACCTTCTGATCTACTCGGTGCCCGAGCGAATTACTAAATTGTAAACTAACGAATTTGTACAACACCACAATGTTCTGTTACTGAGTGATATACTACGGCGTGTATCTAATACTGCTTTCAGATACCTAGCTTACAAACTGACACTGAAACACAACCGCTCCAACTGGCACTGATACTGCTCTCAGATAGCACACGTATACTTATACTGAATTGAACTGACTGACTAAACTGGTCTAATAATTAAGCTAACTCGCATGGAGCAAAATGACGTATAAGTTATTTCTGATTGACTCTAAACACTTCTTCACTGCTTCTACAACACTGATATCTACTTAGAGACCTATAGTGACCAACTGCTCCGCCAAAGATGCGAATAATAAGTAAACCAATATAGGAAAAAAATTTTTTATATACTTTACTACTCTCACTAAGGCTCCCCCAAATTTATGATTATAAAATCGATTCTAGATATTAATAAATCTATTCGCGAATATTTTACTACATTCGCGACAACAGACAGGGTAACAAAAATCAACTTAATCTTTTTATTGTCGTTTCGTATTGATTACCGTAGCCTTTATTCAAATATGTGTACACCTCGCGCAATTATTACAACTTTCAGCTCATCAAACATGCCCTTTTTAATGTTTACACGCAAAAGAAATCTGCGGGCATATTCGGCATAAGTGAAGAATTTATTTGAATTTTTACACATAACCGCAAATAAAGTTGTAGCAACATCCACACTACATGGGTACAATGAACGAAATTCTAACTTGAAGTTGTTCCACGAACGGTTATTCGTTATCCAATCGTTAAACCATGACTTCGTGTCACCGCGCAAGTAACTTCCTATGCGCCATAGACACTCGCGATCATTCCATTTATTTAAATCACGGACGCAATCTACCTCTGAACACCAAACGTCAAAATCACAGAGGTTATAATCGAAGAGAGAAATATAAAAATTAAGCGATCTCGCCTGAACTGAACTAGACAATGCGCCAACAATCTTATCCGTTACGTCATTATTCCCGTCGAGCGTTGGCGACTTCTGCCTACTGAAAGTTTCCTGCCCCTGTAAGTTATGTTCCGGAACAGGCGCTGATATTCAACACGTTGTCAATGTCAGCAAAACACTCTCAATAGAGTTTAAGCGAGCTAATATTTGACCTAAAGCTTGATCATGCGGATAATCACGGCTGCCACATGAGGTGTAACAATGTCTATGAGCTTTACGCGGGCTACGAGGCACATTACGATATCTCAAAGAGGTACGCTCACGAGGATGAAAACGTTCACTGTGTCTACGCGATGACGGAATGCGGATGATCTCTCCCTCTAGAACCATGGCTGGCTATGATCACGCGATCTACTTCTTAACGTGCACGAATGATTACAACGCGACTGGCGCGAACCGTCCGGTTTTTCAACACTTTTTAAACGTCTGGGCATATCTTAGAAATCGTATGACACGTCAAACATCCGCCGATAAGTACGAAACCACTAACCTCAACACTTGCAGTAATAAGGTCAAATATAAACACTAACAGTAGTTTAGTTAATCTTAAAACAGATGGCACAAACAGCACTAAGCACGTGGAATAGGAATCCCACTTCTGATATTAGAAACCAGAAGTTAGGCCAGGTTTTAATAGAGAATAAAAGATAAAGCACAAGTATACCTAAAATTATTTAATTAGTAATCACAATTCGATAACTTAAACTACAACACAAGATAATTTAACGCTGTAACATTCAGAACTCTAATTACTGCAATTGTTCTAATCATAATCGAAAGATACAGATATATGCGACCGAATAACTGTTTAACACTGAGGGATGAGATCTTATACCATTGCCGACCGAGAATCGAATGAACCCTAAAGCACTGCACGCAACGTCTTTTATAGGATCTTCTATCGTGGGAAAGTCTTCAAATCATTTTCACACGTCCGGAAGTAACGCAGGTGTTCTGCGCAGCTGCGAGCGCAGGTGTCCGGAAGTAACACCACGTGCAGTCCGCAGCTGGTCGCACAGGTGTGCGTAATAAACACCGCTTGCCAACAATTAAAATATGTCTCTAGCAAGTTTTCGCTAACAATACACTATTTATAAAATGTGTTATGTATACCTTTAATAACATGTAGGCCGAGTCTTCATGCAAATATCACGAAAAAAGTGTTTGAAGCAGATCATAGATACTTTTTGTCTTCCGACCTTAGTGTATGTTCGTGATAATTTAAGTGAATTTAAGTAATATCTTTGTCACTTTCTAATTAATTTATTAAATTTTTATTATATATAAAAATTAAATAAATATTTAATTCGTTATAACCGGTTTCTTAGATTTTTCAGTTATTTATTTCAAATGTAAAAGAAAATTGTATTTTTTACAGTAATAATAATTTATTTATTTATTTTAGATTCGCCAGTGGTAATTACATTGATACATACACATTTATTTTGCTACACATAAAAAATGCATTACCTATTAAGGCAAATACAGCATGCACTGATTATGATAAGGAGTAGAAAGAATTATACAAAACAAAACTTAAACATTAAAAAAGAGACTATGTAAATGAATTAGTGACTTTCTGAACTTTCATAAAGAGAATAAAAAAGACCGGACGAGAGCCGGACGTTAAACTATATAATCATCACAGATGTTTAAGCAGCCACAAATATTAAATATAAATATGTAGGAGATAACACTGTCAAAAAGGTCCCCTTATATCGGACGATAAGCTTTTTTTTCTTCATTATTTAAACTCAAACATTATTTTAACAAGAAACTTGTAATAGAATCAATTATAATAGAACAAATTGTCGGAGGTGTGTATTAGGCTAGGTTAGTTTAGCCAGGTTAGGTTAATGTTAGTCTAATCTTAGGTTTAGACGGTGAAACTAAGCAGTGGAGGCGAGTGTCGTGATCACTTAAAGGATATCCTTAAGCCTACACCTTCGTCACAAGTCCAAGGCACTGCTTGGGTTCCTGTCATAATTTTTCTTATCAGAATAGTACGTGATAGTAATGTTGAATTATATCCTGCCCGTATAGCTTTTGAGATCCATTTCCTTATTTTAGCTTCCGGCAAAATTAACAATTTAAAAAATAAACTGTTAATTTTTATTTAATAAAATCACAGCTTGAACCTAAATTTGGCACAAATTTAGGTTCAGGTTGCCTTTTTTATAAAATCATAGTAAAAATATTTAGTAAGTTTTTTCTTGGCACTGTTGTTGACTATTAATAACACCGCGAGTTCGAAATTCAATTTTAGTTTTTTTTAACTAGTCATACAACAAATAAGCATATAGGGCTTCTTCGTACTCCGCGGTAAAAGTTGGGTTAAGTCTATATTTGTTTTAGTGGTAAGTTAATCAAATTAAAATTCTCCTCGTTTCAATGTGATACTAGTACCGCTGGGTACTTTTTGGCACATTGTAGACTTCAGATTCTCAGACAAATATTTCTGACTTTTTTTTCTAATCGTTTATCAAAGATTTTTTTTATTTTTTTCTATTTATTCTCACATTTTGGTTTCAGTTTACCCACGTTTAGTCTAAAAATTAAAAAAAAAAAATTACTGCTACAAAAATTACTCATTAAAACTGTCTTATATGGGATATTTAAAGTGTCCGCCGAACTTAGGGACCCTTAGGTACAAATAAGAAAAATTTTCATTTACAATGTAGGTTATTAATCAACGATAGAACAGTACTTTAAATATAATGTGACGGTATAAAGGCTCTCATTTATAATATAAGAATTGGATCTCTTTTTGCAATTAGAAACTCTTATGCCTCGTACTCTTTTAAGTAAAAAAATCAATATTGGACATTATTGATTATTTAAGATATCATTAGGATGTCATATAGTCCAAAGAACCTTATAATATAAAATTTGACAAATTTCTGTCCCTATGCAAGGTATGCCGATGCCAAACACCAGCCTGGCACACAAAAGCAAGCAAAATTAATGACGCGGACATAATTTCCATTCGTCTTCCATTCGATGAAAAATTTACTACGAATACTTACTTTACAAAATTATTATACTTTAAATGTTATATTTATTACACTTTATACTGATAACAGACAACGATGAAATGATAACGTCTGAAAGTTTAAAATTACCTACAAGGCGACCAACTTTTGACTTTAAATGATAACTTTTAATGAAATAAAGCTCTTAAGTAATACAACAGTGAGATCTCTAGTAGCCTGAACTATCTAGACGATTACCTATAAAAAAACCTATAAAATTAAAAGCAGTAGTTATCAATGTAATTATTAAATAATAAACATATTTTAATGTACTGTATAAATTTAATTAATTATTTTAGTGATTTTTTTAGGTAAATTGTAAATAATTGACATAACAGCTTCTTTTATAATAGATAAGGGACAAACGAGCAGACGGTCCACCTGATGAAAAGTGGCCGACCAATCGACATCGGCAAAACTAGAGTATCTCTTGTTTTGCCGGTGCGTTGTCGCCTTAAAAGTTGCGTAAGGAGGAGGAGCAAAGGGGGTTTTATCGCTTGCGATTGGTTTTGGATATTTCTGACGATTGGCTTCTTCCACTGGATACCGATTTTGTTACAATTACTTTGGATTTGGCTTTTCTACACCGGTTTCTCGATCGTTTGCCTTTGGTTGGTTGTGTTATTGTGTTCGGCGATCCGTGGGTTAGTTTTGTTGGGTCGGGGCACAGGATTGACGCGCACTAAGGTACAACTGAAGTAGAGAAAGGAAGAGGAATTTGGGCGAGTGCTTAGAAGTCGAGCCTTTGTAGAGGAGAAACCTGTACCGAACCCGAATCAGCAGAGTTTGGAGGAGTTGCGGGAACAGGGTAACTCGCGGCGATTATCCTTGAAGTCGCAACGAAGTTCAGCAACTTGAAGGGGTATATTAAATCTCACTATGACGGGAAGGGTAACTACGAAGGTTTAGTGGATATTGCGGAGTTCAACCCGTTGCTGAGTCCTACATAACCCGCCCGCCTACACCAAGGCATTTACGCATAGGGTATGCGTAAATGAATTGCAATTCATGCCCTGCGATTACAAAAAAAAACGAAGAAAAGTGAAGAGAAGCATATTCTTTAAATTAATAAAAATATTATGGTTTTTGATTATCTGTCTTGCAATTTTTTTAATTAAAAGTATAATTGGACACTGTTCTCTGACATTTGATGATTAATAGGGATAATTTAAATTAAACGAAAAATTAAAAATGCAACATACCCGTTTAGTAGGATAAACAATATCCTTTATCCTATCTCCGGATGATCATGTAGATCCCTCTGAAGACGTTTTCACAGCTGATTACTGATTGGTAGCGATTACGAGATGACTTGAATGCGTTGCAAAGTGATTAAGGCTTAGGACTTGTTCACGTTGGATACTGATATATATTTTCAAATATATGATGATACAAATATATATATTTTCTTACTACTTATAAATAATTACTGATTTAACATCATTTTAAAAACCATATTATATTAACAAGATTCTATAAGCCATATAATTCCATTTCCTGCAGTAGGAGGGCCTGAAATACGGATCACCTTTAAACTATTGGGGCCATATAATAGACATTAAAAACATATGTATGGAAATAGTATAATTCTAGGTATATTTAAAAGCATTTTATACTCGCTAGGAACCATATTTTTTTACTACCTGGGTTTCCATTATTACATCAGGTTTATTTTTCAAAAAAAATCCTTTTCTTTCTTTCCAATTTTTCTTCTCTTTCTTCTATCTTAAAAAGAATCTAATCAAATTCGAAATTAAATTTCCTACATTATTTTCGTACAGTACAGTGACTTTTGTATAGAACGAATTATGATAATTACCTAATAAAGCTCTTATTCATAGTATAGTTTTTTTACTATTTATTGGTAAGTATTTTCTACATAATAAAAAGTAAAATTATTTACATGCAAAATGAATGTGTATGTGTAATTGTGCTGGTGTCTTTCGTTATGTTTCGTTTAATGACAATACTATTTTAAACAAATCCTCTAGTAGTAAAATCGAATAGCTGGCTTCATCAAAAGTTAAAATAACCAATTATGTTATGTACAATAATATTAACATTCACAATTTAATTTAATACTAATGTATCCAAAGTGAGCTCGGCCTAATTCGTTTGAAGATTTGCGATGGTAAGGTCTGACACGTTCACATTAGATAAGTATAGGCTTTTAAGTTATTACTAGATGGAAGCAAATTGGAGGATTATGTTATTCCTAGAGTATATTTACATCGGGTTTGCCAACCTCAAATTTAAAAAACCAGGATTTGAAGTTTCAAAAAACAGGATAAATCAGTTTGAAAACAAGACGCACTAATAGAGTAGCAATAGTTAAATTAATATCTAGTGAAAAGAGTTGTAATGAAATTCAAGTAATTATAATACTCACATTTTTAAATAAAAGTATTTGAATAAAATTATACGAGTTGAAAACTAGTTAATAAAATATAAAAAAACAAACACTTCAGTTTGAAACATTTTTTTAAAAGTAGGTTAGTTATAGTTATATATAAATTCTAATATTATAAACTTATTAATTTTTACTATACTTTTCAGCCTCATCAATTTCCTTGAGTATCGGTTGAATTAAAAAATAATCACAAAATTGGTCACACTTCATTTTTAGGTTATATATTATATTAGCGTTGATGATTGCAATTTGCAGCTACTGTTGTTGGCAGTAATCGATTTCTTTCTTTTAACCGCTGTGAATTTATGAAGGAAAAGACCATTAGGGTTATGACCCGGTATACTAAACAGTAAATACATTTTGAACCACTTTTCGTAGTTCTGCATAGGTACTGGTGCCTCAGAAATGCTGCGTTTAAGCTGTCGTCTTTTTGAGTAGGATTCAAATTTTTGGTAAAATTTTTTAAATTGTTTTTCCAACGTTGTTCCAATCTAGTATATCAGACCCTGTTAGATCGATCCAGTCGAAAACTTTTAGATCCTCAAAAGGTTCAATCCGCATTTTGAACTTATTTTGTGAGCCGTGAGGCTGCCCGTAACGTAAGAACTTTAAAAGAGGCGCGCGTTTCTTTCAATACTTACTTTTAAAAACCCAGGACTCTGCTTAAAAATTATTCGTGACGTCCCAGGACATTATAAAAAGTAGGACATGTCCTGGGAAAAAAGAACGGCCACTCTATTTTACATAGTTTTTTGTTATCACAACACGAGACAGGTTAACTTTATATTATACAATTCTATTTTATATTATACAAGTCGACTAACTTCGTACTTCGCTGAGATAAAAAAGATATGTCATACACTAATTTTTCTTCTTCTTAAAAACTGTATTACAATCATTTTTGGAAATCAATTTCCAAAAACATCTTCTCAGTTTCTGTTTTGTTTCAGCTTCATAAATTTTCTTCAAATAATCGAATAGTCATCGCCATCTTTTGCGTTGAAATAGGGTAGTAGTCACGTTTGTCAATTTGACAGTCTCGACTCTTTAAGTTGCGTGGTCTCTTAAGGAGTGAAGTAGTCTTTGGATAGTGCTAGTGAAAGTGCTGGGAGTACTGTCCAATATAGGTCACGCGAGTACCTTACAAAGTAATTGCCACGTAGAAACTGATTTTCACAACGTTAGGTTTATGTTAGCCTAACCTTAGGCTAACACAGTGATTCCCTAACTTTGAAGGAATCAAAAGGTTACCTTGCTATAATCCGCGGCAATCTGAATAACCAGACTCCCATGGTACAACCCAGAAGAGCACCCTGTCCACATAAAAGTGAGACGCGCGAACCCGAACCAAGACACACCACACAAGTAGGTAGCTCGACGATCTAACAACCAGACTCGTACGGCGCAATCCGGAAGAGCACACCGTTTACGGTAACCTTTTGATTCCTTTAAATCATGAATTTCCGCAAAGTAACGCCTGATTCAATTCAATCCCTAATTTTGCTCTGACATGTATATAAGTTTGTTTTTTTTTTTATACCTAACTTATTTGTAAAAACTGTGTAGAGATGATAGTTAATGCGTGTTGTAAACGTTCATGTGGGTTACAAACCCTAGGAGTTGTACTGTCATATATAACAGAATTTTGTGACGACAATAGAATAATTAAGATTTTCTACAAAATAGTGATTTCTGTAGAAGATATCAAAGCATTAGTTCGATTAACGCTTTTGTGTTGAGAATTTGCTTCACAAACGTGAAGCGATGCTCAGTGGTGTTGTGGTTTCAATAGTCTTTGATCTAAATAGACTTAATTAGCTTTATACTTAACAATAGTGTGCAACACTACGCTTAGTTAAGTAACTAAAATTAAGAAAAAATACAGACATATAATAAAAACATAGATAGGTAATATTATACAAATTAATTATTATTTTTGCACTCAGTAACATTATACTCAAAACTAAAATAAATAGAAAATCTGTGGTCTTTAAATGCAGTATGCGACTATTTAATCCTAACTTAATATTATAAAGTTACTCTGTCAGTTACACTTTCGCGTTTAAACCACTGAACCAACTTTGATTAAATTTGGTACATAGATAGACTAGAGTTTGAAAGGACTAAGGAAAATAAACTCAAACTCCAAATAGTTTATTTCAAGTAGAATTTTTACTCAGTACTTTTGACACGTCAAAATTAGTCAGTCAGTCAATATAAGGATCATATTCCCGGTATGTAAACGAATTAAACAAAAAAAAAGTTTACTGTAATATCTTGATGAAGTAATAAGAATTACACTCAGATAAAAATTACCAAAATATCTACCGAATATAAGAAATTTCGTAGCGTCACATAAGTTTGATTTTTTACAGATTTTTACAAGAGCACTGTTAAGTATTTACTTTTGAATCTGCTGTAAATTAAAACTGCACTCAAATGTTGTTTTTTGACACAGATTGTGTGTCTAATTCTTATTAATGTTCTAAGTTTGTGAGATTAAAAAATTCCAATTTAAAATATAATATTAAATAAGATGTTAATGAACAAAGTAAATAAATATTGTTTATATTTATAATTTGTATGATTTACACCGTCGTAATGAGAATAAAATCCGAGATGTTAATTGCCTTAATTTTGTAAGATAGAAATAATCAAAGAAAACATTATTACATTACTCTCTGTAATTTAATATATCTCAAGCTTTGAAATCATAATATTATAAACGAAAATTTTAAAAAGACTGAGAAACCCGAGTATATAGACGCAGACTAAATACAAATCCCTTAAAACTGTGAAAAACCTTCTAAGTCGTCGTTACGATTTACCTCGTCACTCGCAAGACTATCAAAATATACTTAGAATAAAAATTTTTTTTGTAGGTGACCTAAATCGATATTTGGAGGAAATAGTCTTCCGACATCAATGTTTAGTTTGTCCCTCAATTTTAATTGTATAAAGGTCTCAGTGCGGGAGTTAAAATAACACATGGCCGATTTTATTTTGTTAGTAATAAAAAGAAATAAAGTAATATTTAGTTATCATACCTTATTGTTATTGATAGTTCAAAGCAGTACTGTATTATATAGATGTAACTAAAACTTTAGGGTTAAGTAATTTGAGACTACAACACAAAACTAGAGTTTAAAGCTAATTAATTTGTGTCTAACCTCTCACAAATTTGAAGTCTGTAATTGATAACCTTTAAATACTTTAAATATTTTGCAGAATACTTATATATAAACTAACTCTGCTTACGCTTTACTTCAGTATCGACTATAGCTTAAAAGCTATGTGTTTTCAAATAATACTGGTATTTAGTTATTTTAAAACTTTATATGACGGTGAGACTTACTTATTGTTTTGGTTACATGGACTACAGTTTCAACCACATTCTGCGATCTTCGGCGGCACACTGACAGTGTGACTGCGCGCGTCCACTAGCTGAAGAAGACCGTCGAATGCGGTTGAAATTATAGTGAGTCACACCATCTCATAAAATTAGTATAAAAAGTAAAATGAAGTTATGAACAAACTAATAAAATTACTAGATAAAAAATTATATAGCCATATTAATACAGTAGATATTATTCACCGACCTTTTTAATTCCCACTCATGTGGGCGATGTCAGCGTAGACGGAAGAGTAGGCTGTAGAATTCGTAAATAGCGGAACAAATTAATTCAGAATAAAATTATTATCTAATTTGTATAGAAGTACTTACTTTCATTTACACATAATCGATCATTTAATCTTGAATAAGGTATTAGGTGTGATTAAACTTTAAAAGTTAAATCGGATTCTCCTTTAATATAAATTATTAACTCTTTGCGAACCATCCGGGCTTGGCAAGGTTTCTCTAATATAAAATGCATTAATTATTCATATAAACGTTTCTTCTATAAACTTTGTCTATTAATGAAAAACGCAGTAGGTTAATCCTTGCCTGATATGGCGGTAGATATAGATCATTTATTCTCCTGCTACCCACCTGTGTGCGATGCGAGAACAGCAAACGCTCGTTAATGCCCGAGCAGAGCGGACCGCTACATCCGTTCGTTCCATCTTCCTTGACGTTTTAGGAAAAAATAAAATTATAATACTTGCGAAAGTTAACTGTGACGCTAAAAAGTCTCATACCATTACTTTCTCACATCATCGCCCGGACATGGTAGAAATAGGTTAGATAAATCATTTATTTTATTCTTCGCGCAAGGAAATAGTCATTTACGTTAGTTTTTTGGTACATTCCAGCAAACGGATAATCATTTTCTTTATTCTCACAACCGCACAGCATCAACAAGAAGCTTAGTTGCATCTAGAGTTTGTGATCCAGGAGTACTAAGCCGATTTTATGCACACACAATTGCTTCCTTTGCTCGATCTCTTTTCCTAAAATTACATAAAACCATCGTTGATGTCAAACTCAAACAAAATACTGTTAGATTGGTTGCATGAAATATTTTTTTCCATTTCTTCATTCTGTTTAGAGGAAAAGTCGCGTAAAACGATTGCTGGAATTGGAAGAATAAAATTTTATTTTCATAACATCGCATTACCTACTACTTATATATTAATAATACCGCTATATTAGTTATTATAGCATGGAATAAACGGTTCAAAATACTTGTATACATCGTTTCAAAATAATATTTCAAATAAAAGGATGAGCCTGAATGTCGTAAAGGCTCTTATGTTGTACGAGCAATTCCCAGAAGTGTAAAGCTTTATGCACTCTACGTATAACAGAATTCAGCACAAAGCATAAGTGTTTTATTAGGTTTAGGAGTATTAGGAAACAATTTACCTTAGATGTATTTAGAATATCAGTTTCAGTAACTTTTTAAAACTATTCTAGTTATTAAAATAATTGAGAAGTTTTCAAAGAAATCAACAGATGCTTTTTATGATTACAAAAAATTCTAAAGTTTGGTACCCTTGTTTTGAGAGTGCTCAAGAATAACTAGTCCGCCATCTTGGGTGGTCAGCAAACATAAAATAATCTGAACGTTCATACAAAATTTCGTGTCTATCGGTAGATGATAACATTGACAGTTAAATGATTTTCATGCATACCTTCAATCCCTTTTCTTAGTCTTTCCAAAAATCCATTCTAAATGCTCTTCTACAGTGTCAAAGAAGCCTCTTGAGTTATTCTAATGTCAGTCAGGCAGTAAGTTATTGATTTATAAGTAGAAGACTAGCGACCCACCCCGGCTTCGCACGGTTTCTCCACTATAAAATTATAAACGTTCCTCTTTGTTTTTGCTGAAAACTGCATTAAATCCGTCGAGTAGTTAAAAAGATCTAAGCGAATATACAGCGGAAGCGACTTCATTTTATATTATGTAATGATAAAGATAATACAGAAATAGGAAACTTTCGTCCAAGATGTATGTTAACGTAATTTAAACTATTACCAAAGGCCCACTTAAGACGATTAGGCAACCACATTAATCAACACTGGATATTATGTGGCTAAATTTAATTATAGCTAAAAGCCTTAAACATATTATATTTGATTTAGCTTTTACTTAGGTTTGAATATTACTGATTATTACAAAAATATATTAAAAGGGTTGTAATATTGGTTAAAGTAAGCAGAAAGCAGTTTCTTAACATTTTTTATATTTCAAACGCTATAATTTATATATGCTTCAAAAAGTATGCTTTCTGATAAATTAATATTTTTTCCTAAAATAAGCCATAGTTCTTGTTGTATAGTAACAAATTACGTGCTTGAATTACGCCACCTAGCGTATTTACATCAGAACTCTGTTGCTGTTGCATATATCTATAATAAGATTCCACAGCCTATATTAGACTTGCCTCTTCAACAATTTAAAACTCGGATCAAGAAGTCATATATAAAGCATACTATAATGTACAGGATTATTTAAATGATGAGAATGCTTGGAATCTAAGTGACGTTGACTCTCAAGTTAAATGATTTGTATAACAGACTATGTAAACATGGCTTTTTGAAAAGAGCGACTGTTGAGTTTCTGGCCGGCTCTTCTCAACAGAAAACTGCTTTCCGAGCTGGTGGTAGCTTCAGACAATCTAACTGACCGACAAATTTTTGACGTTTCAAAAGTACTTTTCAAAAGAGTCTAATTGAAATAAATAATTTTGATTTGATTTGCATAGACACTATCACTTGGATTAATATGTAGGTAAGATAAACTTTAATCCCCTAACAACCAATCCCTGTGTTGTAATTAAGTTATATTTTCGTAACATTTCAATGAGTTTGTGTTTTAATGACTGATGAAACCCAATTATCTATTCTCTATGGATATTATTCTGAACTTTGCGTGTAAAACGGCGTGGGCAGATGTTAGTGTTTTATATTTAAACTAGTCAACCCGTCGCGGCTTCGTCCTGGTCCAATTTGCCACATTCACTTCGTCTCCTATTTAAACCTCTTCAAGCCTATTTTTTGCAATAAAACATAGCATATGTCATTTCCCAAACTCCAGTCTACTGCACCAAAATTTTGTCAAAATCGGTTAAGTGAATTAGTAGTGAAAACTTAACCGACAGACAGACCATATATCCGTCATTAGATGGCCTAAGTAGTATATTAAATCGCACTCGTTTGGTCAATTTGTATTACCTACATTTAAGAGTTACTTTCGAATTTATAATATAATTTAGGATAATTATGAGTATTTTAATTCGTGAATTTCCTACAGTAAATGCGTTGGAAGTTTAACAGCGTTTATAATGAATTGAGCACTAACAATGGCATTAAGCGTCGCATTAGTCGCAGGTGGAAACCCAAGCATCTGTCTTCACACTGAGGATCCTTTATGTAAGAATTAGTACGACTAAAGTGATAATTTAGGAGATTTAGAATTTTTAGTATTACCTAAATGCTTATTAATACTATTTTTATCTATAATTATACGCCGGTTCTTCATAAAATATCATTAAAAAAGCGTCACAATCAGCAAACATAAATATTTTTGTTCTGTCTTCCGATCTTTTGTTGATGTGCGTAAAATAATCGTAACAAATATATGCTATATTATATTTGTCTATTTTTAATCTAAAATATTATTCTTCAAAATGTAAAAATAATTTATAATTTTTACTTTTAAAAACTATTAGAATACCATCCACACCATATTTTTTTTCTACTTTTCCCGAGCAGTTTTTACACTAAGACGGTCACAAAATGACTAAAGAGGAATTGGATTTCATTTTACGTTTAGTTCCTTAACTCGGACATTTTTGAAACTGGATATTGTGCTGACTGTAAGTCCACAGAAGGTATGTTCATCACTACATAGTATAAAACAAAGTCGCTTCCCGCTGTCTGTCTGTCTGTACTTATGTATGCTTAGGTCTTTAAAACTAAGCAACAGATATTGATGTGGTTTTTTTAATAAATAGAGTGATTTAAGAAGAAGGTTTATATGTATAATATATACATAATATAGTAGAGAAACACTGATCATTTTAGAGGTTTCTAATGTGATGTCATAAATAAACATATTTTTTAGCGCTTTTATTGCAAACGCTGGCTGAACCGTTCGAGATAGATCAAAATAATGAACTACAATATTGTACATCTTAAAAAGGTCTACAAAAAAATCCGGTATATGGTATATACCGGTAAATAGTATATGTATATTTCTTAGGGATAACTCATTATAACCATTTTGTGTGGTTACTGCTGAATCTGCACAAGCATTTTTATTAATATGGAGTGTCAGTAGAAGTCCTCCAAAACACGAACAAATACACAAACTTTTTTTTTGTAAAATCATGTATCAGTAGATTAACTATTACGTGGAATGGTGAGATTTTAATGATAAATCAAGTACAAATTGTGTCATAAATGTTGAATATTTCGTGTACGATCAGTATTAATGTTAAATTGCAGATTAACGTACATATTATACAAAATGATGGATAAAATTTAATATTTTTGGTAATACGCAATGCCATAAATATAAAGTAATTTTGTATGAATGAGAATCGTTTTGAAATCGATCTTTTGAGTTGTTTGGTACAACTTAAAGTACCGAGTTGCTTTAATACAATCGCTTAGACACATTTTTTTTTTGAATGAGGATAGAATAGCATTTCTACTTTAACAGTCGACTATACTATTATTATAAATATCTATCTCACCAAAAAATATACCTAGCACTGTCAAAAAGTTATTAGATCTCATATAGAGCTAAGCTTCTAACTCTACACGCCCTTCCTGTGCAAGCTCTAACTTCACAAGCTCTACACCTTAGTCAAAATATGTGGCTCGTCTTTTTCGAAACTACAAGAACTGTTGTATAACAGAAAAGTAAATTAAAAGTGAACAACTAACATCATATTTCGAGAATTTTGTAGATCTGGTATAATCCAAACCAAACTTGGGTTTCAAAAAAACGACGAAGAGCTTCCAGAAAAGGTCTATGCATTTCGATTGGCTCGTCTTGGTAGGGAACTACCGTGCCCCAAGATCTATAACTACTTACACTTGAACGAGGTCAGTTTTAATTGTAATTTTATATGGGAACGTGTAGTGAGTTCTTATTTATCGATAGAAGTAACAGTGATAATTATATAAAGGAGATATTTGTCTTTACAGTTCACACCCTTTCATACGCCTCACAGTATTCAAGCGACCTATTCAGATTTCATTGATTTAAATTAACACCGAATTCAATTTTCTAAGTAGCGGATTTCATCACTGGTTAGGGAGATAATCCATTTAACATTCTGTGGCAATTTCAGCTTCTAATATACTATATTATATGTCTATCAATGATTAATATTGAACTTAAGCTTGGGTACATAAAGGAAAAACATATTTTACGATTTTGTCCATGATCCTTTTTCCAAAACTGCTTAACCAATCTTGATAAAGTTTTGCAGACTGTGTGACACTTAAGAGATAGGATAGCTTTATTTAGATTTTATAGAGGCTATACTAAATTATTTATGATTTTAATATGATAAGATGATACAATTACAAATTTCCGTAAATATGGGTTGAAATGATTATACCGAGTTCAGAAGGAGGAGGAGGAGGGAATAACTTATTTGTTTATAAAATTATTTAAGTGCTTATTTATATGAAAACTATATACTTTAAGAGCCGTTTAATTTTATTTCCATTGGCGTTGAAACTAGACTTCAAAGACACATCAGGGAATTCTTATACGTAAAATAGGAAATGTAAAGTGATATGTAAAAAAAGAAACTTTTAGAAACCTATATAATTAATTTTTAGGAGAATATAATAATTTATTAATTATGTAAAACACTCGTTACATGGTCCTTAATATTGTCTAGCATCAATCAGTTCTGTGCTATGTTTAGATTGCCCAAATTAAGGCTGTTAGTACAAGATCCTCGAGAAAAATAATGGTAATAACTCTTCTGTAACATTTATTCGGATTATATCATGACAGTACTACTTTTACCACGGAAAGTTAAAAATTTGATAACTTTTTCACTATATTTTTTTTCTTAAACTAGTCGATACGACGACCTACGACGTAGCCTCGCTGGGCTATAACATATTTTAATGGCAATAACTTTTTTCCGAATTCCGATTTAAGTGAAACTAAGCCTGTATCTTAATTTAAATTTGAAGTGTTACTACTGTTAAAATTGTATCTAATTTCATACAGTAGTTTAAGGGTACAATAATACGAATATAGCAAAACCTTCCTCTTGAATCACTCTGTCTAATGAAGGAAACTGTAGTTTAAAAGATCTAAGCGTACGGACAGGAGGAAGTGACTATGTTTTATACTATGTATAGATTTACAGGCAGATTCGATTTTTTTATAATTATATGTAAATTTTAACTTTAGTGCCCCAAATAAGTTTTAAATGAATATTTATGTAATTCCTTTACGTCACTTAATTAAATTATCATAATATTCGAGGACGTCAGTTGAATGCAATCATCAGTAAATGTTAAACAGATTATTGAAAACTTTGTTGGTAATATATCATTTTTTAAAAATAAATATATTTTTTTTTTATTTACATGATATACATTTTTGGTGCATAGTTTCTAATTAATGACCCCTTTACTGGCTATCTTTTAGGATTCTAGAAAGTAAGTCATGGATTTCTTATATGGGTTTTATTCACAAATGTTCCCTACTTTTCAGAAATATGTAAATGATTAAAAAAGATATTTTTACCAAAGCCTTTATACGGACGCTAGCAAGTACCTATGTATATATTTGAATTAGCAATATTCGTAAAACGATAATTTATTTAGAAAGAAATTAGAAATTACATCCGAGAAACATGAGAAATCCTGAGAGACTAACTTACCAAAAAAACCAAAGACACCTTTATATTTAAAAAAACTGTAGCCCTTACTGTACACTTAACTTCAAAGAAATAAATTTAAAATGACATTTAAAAATTGGCTTACTTATCATTCTTTTTATTCAATTAATGAGTATTTATTATTAAATTAAGAAATAGGATAAATTAACTTAAAAATATAACGCTAAATAAATACTTTTATAAGCATTGTGTAGATACATATTCTTAAAATTGTAATAACATCATAGTATTAAGAAAGGCTAACACATGCCAAATATGGTTGAATATATATTATAGTAAATAAAACTGTATTATTCAGATCAATAAAATAGATTCAACTTAATAATATCGGAACATTAAAAAAAAATGAGTGGCAACAAAACTGGGTCAGATGATCAAAAAATATCAAGTGGTCACTAATGTCGGCGAATGAAAATTTTAAATGGTAATACAAAACATTCTGTATATTGCGAAAATATGTTTTACTATTCAAAATACTAAAATATACAGTTTAAAATCTCTCTAGCCGATGAACATCAATTTAATATGCAATCATCAGCTCCCAAAACAATTTATTACTCAAAATATTTGTTCATAAACCCAATATTAGCATTTCATATTTCTGCTGCTAAGTTTTATGAAAAATGTAAAAACTTCAGACAGACACCTACAACGAACCTTTTTTAATTTGTTTGTGTTTTATTTGCGGTGTTGTGATGGGCATAGACAACAATTTTAATGAGTTTTCCTGCCTTTCTTATAATATTTCAAATGTTTCCGTCAGACTTTTAAATTAAAATATTCTAAAATAAATACATTTTTTTGACTGAACTTGAAACTGTAGATAGATAATGTATACGGCTTTATCATATACGATAACTATTCGAATTTTTTACTATTAAATTTTGAATGTTAATCTTTTTTGTTATAGCTTTTTTATTATTATTATGAAATCATTTGAAAATGGCTAACTTTTTAAATATTGTATCAATAAAGTCAAGACTTTTAGTAGAATAATAACTAACTAGCATTAAAATGTAGTCAATCTGCGTAAACTATTAAAATACATGTGTTTACACAATATAAAATGAGTTTTTTCTTTGTATAACTTTGACAAAAATAATTTCTGGGTTCGCTAAAATTGGAATTCGTCAAATAACAAGTAAAAAAAATTACTTGGATACCAAACCCATTAAATAAACAGTAGAAGACAATATTGGATGTTCGTAAGTTTGACGAACGTTAGTTATGTAGATTACCTTAAAATAACGTTAAAGTTGTTATTAAATATTATTGTTAAAATCTTAAAAGGTCAAGTGAAAACCGCTAATTCTGTAATTCCGCTATATGAATCATTTTATATCTAAATAAAACATTATCATTAAGTTTCATTATAAAAAGCTTCATCTCACTCACACATTTTCGTGAAGGTGTTTGAATCACGTTTGTTATTTTGAAATTATTTTATTTCCCCAAGAAAGAGCTACGATAATGTAAGTTTGTTAAAAAAGTAAAAGCTTTCTTAAATTAATTTTTTTCTGACAACCTTATTTATTTACGCGGTGCAGGCTTTTATGTATTAACAAAAGCGAGCCTAGAAATTTCAATTAAACTAGAGCTCCTCGTTGATCATTAAAAGTCGGCCAAGTGTGAATTCGCATTTCGCGCACAGAGGGTTTCTTAGAATCTGCACTGAGAGACACGTCGTCGTTAAAAGAACTGTAAAAAAAATACATCGATATTGTAAACCAATTGATTTTTCTTGTTCACAAATGTTCAGGATATCCGAGATATCCATTAAATCTACTATTCTAAAAATCCTCTCTTCAGTATGAGGATAATAGCCTTGATTAGATTAAACAATTGTATAACAAATTCATGTGAACAATGGCGTATTAAAAAGATCGTCTTTCGAATTTGCTATCAGTTATTAACAGATAACAGCTTTCCGAACTGGTTGTAACTTCAAACCAACTGACTGACTGATCAATTTTGACGTGTAAAAAGACTACTTGAAATAAACTATACAAAAACTTACTGAAACATACCATATGTAAATACACTAAAATATATGAACCATTAAACGAAACGAGTACGAAATGAATACAAAACGAGTACAAAACAAGTATGAAGCTAATAAGAAACGAGTACGAAAGTAGCGATAGCTTGGAGCATACGAAAACATGCGATAATTTGAGGAAGAATACGAAAACATACGAAACCGCGTGGAACCATACGAAACCAAACAAAAACTTTAATAAATAAGTATACAAAAATAAATAGTTAAGTTTATATTCTGTATGTTTATAGAATCATAGGATCATGTTGATTCAAATTATTTATTTATAATCAATTTCTTTATATTGTTTGAAAAAAAATCAACCTTCCGTATTATTTAGATATCCGGATAGCGACTATTGGCGCTATACGAATTATCCGGATGGTAAAAAGCGACGGATAATGCCCTACATCAGTTATAAGTTTTTGATACCCGTTCCAAAGGTGGTATTGCGATATAAGCGGTAGATAAAAACGGCCATATTTTTTTTACTTTAACTTGAAAAACGATTTTAATCCCGTGTTAAAAAAAATTAGAATTTAATATACGACTATTATATTCAGTGATACATCCAAGCATACCTGAGACAAAGGCTATTGAAAAAGAATCCAATAAGGGTCCCTTTTTTTTCCGGTTCAGAACCATATAAATTAGAGATAAAAATAACAGGTAATTAGGTAATTAAAAATGCAGGTATCATATACCAACATTGTTAATTACCTGTAATTTTAATTAATAATTAAATAAATAAGGGTAATTAATAAATAAATTGGAGAGTTCATATTATCTATATAATACCTTTTGTCCAGGACTTCTACTGAAATTTTCTGTGACAGCCGGTAAGCGTGATAAGATAATAACGAGATAGGAAAATGGTCCCTTAAATGAAGACATTATCACCTGTAAATGAGCCATTTCATTAAGTATTAGACTTTAAGCCAATAGTAGAAAATCTGTAAGATTGAGATCTAATTTATTATAATGTCTATTATTGTTACTAAAATAATGTACAATACTCTGATCAGTTTCAATAAAAAGTTCATAAATATCAATCCTACTAATATTTTAAACGCGAAAGTTTGTAAGAATGTATGGATGTCTGGTTGTATGGATGTATGTTTGTTAATCTTTTACGCCAAAACTTCTAAATGGATTTTGATGAAACTTCAAAATAATATAACTTAAACATAAAAATAACACATAGGCTATAATTTATTATGATATAGTGTGAATTATCCAAAATATAGCAGGTGAAACCGCAGGGCGCATCTAGTAAATAATATACAGGGACGACGACGATAAGAGAAAGGAAAGAAAGAAAGGCTAAAAAATTTCGTTCACGCTTATTACTTGTGTGTTTACTATAACTGGCTATCCGAACTTGTACCAGTCTAATCAAAACGGGTTAATACAATCATAATACAGTTTTAAGTGACCCTCACGAAGTGTTTTAACATTCGCACAATAACTAGGAGTCTATTCAGTGAAACTACTAATTACGACAAACTTTAAACAATGCGGCGCAAAACTCATCCCAGAGTGGTCGCGCCGCTCATTGTAGTGAACAAATGCGGTCACGCAGACAATTTGTAATAAACATATCTAGAAAAACAATACCTACTTCTACGATATTTTATGAGTCTCACTTAAAATATATTGTATTATAATTTTCTAATTTTGTTTTAATAATAAATAGGCGCTTTATGTTCTAGCGCCAACAATCAAAGAAAAGGAACCAATAAAATATTTATAACACGACGCCATCATAAAAGTTTTAAAAAGTAAAATAGAGACACGTGAATGTCTAATTTAATTATGTATGTCAAAAATCTGAAAAATATTGATGGATATGGATTCCCAGGTAATGTCAATTTTGAAGATTCTTTTAAACACAAATCTCTTGTGAAATTATTTATTCAGTATCTGGGAACAGATTGGAATAGAACATTTCAATAGCAAAAATAATTAATTTTCTTAATTTACTATTTCATACATCATATAAAATAAGGTAGAATTTGTTTTTATTTTACAAATACTATTTCTATCCCTAATAACTTCCCGAAATAAATACATTTCGAATTGCTCCTTTTATAGATCTCCTAGAATAAAGAAATATATCTTAAATAAATATTTCACTCCTTTTCTGTGTTAGGAATTTTATTTATTGACGAATTTTAGTCATACACACATCATCACAGTTTTAGTAATATTACCTATATGGAAGCTATACTGATGAGTTACACGTAAAAGACAATAATAATATGCACTTTAGACGGAAGCCACTAAACACACTAAAACACTCAAAAAATCCTTAACACCACACAAGTTCCACGTTCAGTTCATAAAGGCCGTTTGACAGTTGGCATAAATCTATAGGAACAGAGGTTATATATTGTCTTGCTATAAATTGTTACGTGGGTATAATTGAAGTAAAATAAAAGTGATGCTAACTGTAAAAGATAAATTGATCAAGATAATATTAAGTATATATATATATATATATATATACTAGTATAGCGCGTGGCTGCGCGGCCCGCTAAAGCAGACCGCGTGAAGTAGTGAATGACAATTTGTCTGATTCCGGATGGCGGTTATGTAGAAAATGGTAGAGAGATGTAGAAAGTAGTAGAAAAAAGTAGTGAGTTGTAAACGGCGCGGCGCAAGAAAATGGTAGTGATAGGCAGTGTTAGACAGCGGTCTAATATTTTACGTTAATTAACTTCTACTGTGCACTGTCTGTAACTTACTTTTCTACTATCTATAGCTTTGTCAACTTTCCACTATTTACTGCCTAAATGTTCTAAAGTGAATATCAGATTGATATGCTATCGAGCACAGTACAGTGGAATGTAAAAAAGGCACCTTCTTTAATATCTACTAGAGCCATAAGATGTAAAAAAAACATCCAGGACATGAAAATCACTTCAGCGCACAGAAATAATAGACTACTGCCAATCACTGACTACCATTTTTCTACCATTGTCTACCTGCCAATTGGATGAGATTTCAACTTTGTGAACTTGGCACCCGACTTTTAAAAATAAAACTTTTTTTAGGTTTTTCTTATACACAGAGGTTAGTAGTTGTTAGTAGTAAAAATTTTTTCGTTAGTAGTTACTCCCAAAAAAAAATTGGTTGGGGGCCCAAAATATTCGATCTCCCCACTTTGATGAAATTCAATTTTGGTGATTGATTCCAAAAAAGAATCGTTAGTAGAGGATAGTAGTGAAAGAATTTTCAAAAAATATCCCCCCTAGGTAAAGTTATAGGGGGGAGAAAAAATGAAAATTTCTAAAATTGTAAAAAGAAATTTTTCCTTGATTAATTGATTCCTGACGAATATAAAAACCATAATAAATATGTAAATATATTAAAATAAAATATAATATATCTAAAAGTATAGGTTAACCAATATTCTATTTTATTAGGAAATATAGAAAATGTAGATATAACTAATTTGTGAGTTTATTGCTGGTTGGCTGACGTTAGTAGTAACTCCATTATTAATAAAATGTCTTAGTTTTGTAATGAAGAGTTCGTATAAGTAAAAAAACTGAAAAAAAAAACGTAAGTAGTAACTTTGGAATCGATAATATGGTCAGAAAAAGAGAAAATGTAGATATCACTAAATTGTGAGTATATTACTGGTTGGCTGACGTTAGTAGTAACTCAGTTTTTAAAGAAATGTCTTGGTCTTATTATGTAGAGTGCATATAAGTAAAAAAACTGACAAAAAAACGGAAGTAGTAACTCTATAATCGATAGTTTTGTCAGAAAAAGAGAAAATGTAGATATTACAAATATGTGAGTTTATTACTGGTTGGCTGACGTTAGTAGTAACTCAGTTTTTAAAGAAATGTCTTGGTCTTGTTATGTAGAGTGCATATAAGTAAAAAAACTGAAAAAAAAACGTAAGTAGGAACTTTGGAATCGATAGTTTTGTCAGAAAAAGAGAAAATGTAGATATTACAAATATGTGAGTTTATTACTGGTTGGCTGACATTAGTAGTAACTCAGTTTTTAAAGAAATGTCTTGGTCTTGTTATGTAGAGTGCATATAAGTAAAAAAACTGAAAAAAAAAACGTAAGTAGGAACTTTGGAATCGATAATTTGGTCAGAAAAAGAGAAAATGTAGATATCACTAAATTGTGAGTTTATTACTGGTTGGCTGACGTTAGTAGTAACTCAGTTTTTAAAGAAATGTCTTGGTCTTATTATGTAGAGTGCATATAAGTAAAAAAACTGAAAAAAAAACGTAAGTAGGAACTTTGGAATCGATAATTTGGTCAGAAAAAGAGAAAATGTAGATATCACTAAATTGTGAGTTTATTACTGGTTGGCTGACGTTAGTAGTAACTCAGTTTTTAAAGAAATGTCTTGGTCTTGTTATGTAGAGTGCATATAAGTAAAAAAACTGAAAAAAAAACGTAAGTAGGAACTTTGGAATCGATAATTTGGTCAGAAAAAGAGAAAATGTAGATATCACTAAATTGTGAGTTTATTACTGGTTGGCTGACGTTAGTAGTAACTCAGTTTTTAAAGAAATGCCTTGGTCTTGTTATGTAGAGTGCATATAAGTAAAAAAACTTAAAAAAAAACGTAAGTAGTAACTTTGGAATCGATAATTTGGTCAGAAAAAGAGAAAATGTAGATATCACTAAATTGTGAGTTTATTACTGGATGGCTGACGTTAGTAGTAACTCAGTTTTTAAAGAAATGTCTTGGTCATGTTACGTAGAGTGCATATAAGTAAAAAAACTGACAAAAAAACGTAAGTAGTAACTCTATAATCGATAGTGTTGTCAGAAAAAGAGAAAATGTAGATATTACAAATATGTGAGTTTATTACTGGTTGGCTGACGTTAGTAGTAACTCAGTTTTTAAAGAAATGACTTGGTCTTGTTATGTAGAGTGCATATAAGTAAAAAAACTGAAAAATAAACGTAAGTAGTAACTTTGGAATCGATAATATGGTCAGAAAAAGAGAAAATGTAGATATCACTAAATTGTGAGTTTATTACTGGTTGGCTGACGTTAGTAGTAACTCAGTTTTTAAAGAAATGCCTTGGTCTTGTTATGTAGAGTGCATATAAGTAAAAAAACTTAAAAAAAAACGTAAGTAGTAACTTTGGAATCGATAATTTGGTCAGAAAAAGAGAAAATGTAGATATCACTAAATTGTGAGTTTATTACTGGATGGCTGACGTTAGTAGTAACTCAGTTTTTAAAGAAATGTCTTGGTCATGTTACGTAGAGTGCATATAAGTAAAAAAACTGACAAAAAAACGTAAGTAGTAACTCTATAATCGATAGTGTTGTCAGAAAAAGAGAAAATGTAGATATTACAAATATGTGAGTTTATTACTGGTTGGCTGACGTTAGTAGTAACTCAGTTTTTAAAGAAATGACTTGGTCTTGTTATGTAGAGTGCATATAAGTAAAAAAACTGAAAAATAAACGTAAGTAGTAACTTTGGAATCGATAATATGGTCAGAAAAAGAGAAAATGTAGATATCACTAAATTGTGAGTTTATTACTGGTTGGCTGACGTTAGTAGTAACTCAGTTTTTAAAGAAATGTCTTGGTCTTGTTATGTAGAGTGCATATAAGTAAAAAAACTGACAAAAAAATGGAAGTAGTAACTCTATAATTGATAGTTTTATCAGAAAAAGAGAAAATGTAGATATTACAAATATGTGAGTTTATTACTGGTTGGCTGACGTTAGTAGTAACTCAGTTTCTAAAGAAATGTCTTGGTCTTGTTATACAGAGTGCATATAAGTAAAAAAACTGAAAAAAAAAAACGTAAGTAGTAACTTTGGAATCGATAATTTGGTCAGAAAAAGAGAAAATGTAGATATCACTAAATTGTAAGTTTATTACTGGTTGGCTGACGTTAGTAGTAACTCAGTTTTTAAAGAAATGTCTTGGGCTTGTTATGTAGAGTGCATATAAGTAAAAAAACTGAAAAAAAAACGTAAGTAGTAACTTTGGAATCGATAATTTGGTCAGAAAAAGAGAAAATGTAGATATCACTAAATTGTGAGTTTATTACTGTAATAAACTCACATATTTGTTACTACTAACGTCAGCCAACCAGTAATTAACTCACAATTTAGTGATATCTACATTTTCTCTTTTTCTGACCAAATTATCGATTCCAAAGTTACTACTTACGTTTTTTTGTCAGTTTTTTTACTTATATGCACTCTACATAACAAGACCAAGACATTTCTTTAAAAACTGAGTTACTACTAACGTCAGCCAACCAGTAATAAACTCACATATTTGTAATATCTACATTTTCTCTTTTTCTGATAAAACTATCAATTATAGAGTTACTACTTCCATTTGTTTGTCAGTTTTTTTACTTATATGAACTCTTCATTACAAAGCTAAGACATTTCTTAAAAAACTGAGTTACTACTAACGTCAGCCAACCAGTAATAAACTCACAATTTAGTGATATCTACATTTTCTCTTTTTCTGACCAAATTATCGATTCCAAAGTTACTACTTACGTTTTTTTGTCAGTTTTTTTACTTATATGCACTCTACATAACAAGACCAAGACATTTCTTTAAAGACTGAGTTACTACTAACGTCAGCCAACCAGTAATAAACTCACATATTTGTAATATCTACATTTTCTCTTTTTCTGATAAAACTATCAATTATAGAGTTACTACTTCCATTTGTTTGTCAGTTTTTTTACTTATATGAACTCTTCATTACAAAGCTAAGACATTTCTTAAAAAACTGAGTTACTACTAACGTCAGCCAACCAGTAATAAACTCACAATTTAGTGATATCTACATTTTCTCTTTTTCTGACCAAATTATCGATTCCAAAGTTACTACTTACGTTTTTTTGTCAGTTTTTTTACTTATATGCACTCTACATAACAAGACCAAGACATTTCTTTAAAGACTGAGTTACTACTAACGTCAGCCAACCAGTAATAAACTCACATATTTGTAATATCTGCATTTTCTCTTTTTCTGACAAAACTATCGATTATAGAGTTACTACTTACGTTTTTTCTGTCAGTTTTTTTTACTTATATGAGCTCTTCATTACAAATCTAAGACATTTCTTTAAAAACTGAGTTACTACTAACGTCAGCCAACCAGCAAAAATCTCACAAATTAGTTATATCTACATTTTCTATATTTCCTTATAAAATAGAATATTGGTTAACTTATACTTCTAGATATATATTTTATTTTAATATATTTACATATTTTTTATGTTTTTTATATTCGTCAGGAATCAATTAATCAAGGAAAAATTTCTTTTTACAATTTTAGAAATTTTCATTTTTTTTCCCCCCTATAACTTTACCTAGGGGGGGATATTTTTGGAAAATTCTTTCACTACTATCCTCTACTAACGATTCTTTTTTGGAATCAATCACCAAAATTGAATTTCATCAAAGTGGGGAGATCGAATATTTTGGGCCCCCAACTAATTTTTTTTGGGAGGAACTACTAACGAAAAAATTTTTACTACTAACAACTACTAACCTCTATCTATAAGAAAAACCTAAAAAAAGTTATGTTTTTAAAAGTCGGGTGCCAAGTTCACAAAGCTTGAGATTTCTAGTATTTTTATTTGAGTAGCGCCCACCTATTTTAATTACCTGGCCGTCCTCCATTACCCATCTCTGAAACCCTCGATGAATCATTTGACAGAATGGAAGTTCTTCTATAAACCGTATCAAAGTCTTGCATAGTTCTCAACTTGTAGTCTCTTCAATATTTTCCATATACTTAATATGGAAAAATAAGTTCCACCATAATGATTTTTTTTCTGTTTATCAAGTAGACCTATATACACTGATCATCTTTTTCCAAAAAATCACTCTTCCATCTAGTATACTTTCTGAGATGGATACCGACGAAATTTGCATGGCCGTCATCTTGAACCATTTTGGTTTTTTTCCGTTCCCTGTCAATTGGATGAGGTTTCGAATGATTTTTGTTCGAGAACCCCCCACCTACCTTAAATACCCTGGCCGTGCCGTGCGTATCCTTCCCCGTCTTCGAAGTCCTTAATCAACACTTGTCAGGATAAAAGTTCTTCTATGAACCGTATCAAAGTCTCTTGCATAGTTTCCAACTTGTAGTCTCTTGAATATTTCCCATACATTTAGTATGGATAAATAAATTCCGCCATCTTGAATTTTTTTTTCTAATCATCATATAGATCTTGAGGCTCTGATCATCTTTTTCCAAGAAACCACTCTTCCATCTTGTATACTTTCTGAGATAGACGCCGACCAAAGTTGTATGGCCGCCATCTTAAATCCGCCATTTTGGATTTTTTTTCAACTCATTGTCAATTGGATAAGATTCCGAATGATATTTGTTCGAGCACCTCCCACCTATCTTAAATATCCTGGCTGTGCTCTTCCCCCGTCTCTGAAACCCTCAATCATCAGCTCTCTCCATATTTTTCCTCTGAATGAATTTTCGTCCTCTATACGAAACCATGAGTGAAAAAAATTTTTTTCATACAAAATTTTACAGGAGAGGTGATCAATCAGTCAGTGAATCAGCACAAGCAGCTATATATATATTAATATATTACATTTATATATACTTAATATTATCTTGATAATATAGGTAGTTTACATGAAAGAACAACTAATTAGTATAATTATTTCCCTCTTTCTTCACAGGAAACTGAAATTAATACTGCTAACGAAATATTATATTATTATAATAGTCGTATTGTATTTAGCTTGTGATTGTGATAATTGCTTCTATCATTAATGGCCGCTTAATTGATATATTGAACAATTCGGTGCATCGTTTTTATTAACATCTTTATAAAATAGGTATCATTATCATCATTCGTTAATGGCCCACTGTTGAACCGGGTTTCCTCCTCAAAATGAGGAGGGCTTATGCCATAGCCCACCACGCTGGCCTTGAGCGGGTTGGCAGACTACACACTCTTTTGAGAACAAGGGGATCTCTCAGGAGGGCAGTTTTCCTTCACCGTTAATGCAAGCGAAGTCAGAAAAGTGGGGGTCCAGGATCGAACTCGGACCTCCCGAGTAGACATCAATCTAGTCCTTCCCCGGCTTCTCACGGATCATTCAATCAAAAACCATTTAATTTTCAATATTATCCCGCTGAAAATTAATTTTTCCGGGGTAAAAAATTGTCTTTGTGTTAATCCAGGTTATAAAGTATCTGTCTGCCAAATTTCATTGATATCCGTTCAGTCGCTTTACGTTTGATTTAATAACAAACATCCAAACATCTAAACATCCAAACTTTCATATAGTAAACATTGTCTTATGTATTGTTAATAGTGTCTTCCTGTCACTTTACAAACATGATATTAATACTGGATATTGTAACTGTTATTTTTGCATATTGATTTAACATCTTAGGTGTATAGGAAATAACTTACAAACTAGTGGTTCGTGTGCTGGGTCTTATCTGCATGTCATAGTAAACTTTTTATCGTACTGATATACTCGTGGTAGTTGTAACACTAACTTGTAAATGCAAGACTTGATATTTAACTTAAATTATACTAGTTATATACTATCAAATCAAGGTTTATTAGCAACTCTCAGTAAGAACGTAATAGTATAAAAAGTTTTTTTTAATTAGGAGTAAAGCGAGGGCATTTATAGGTAATACATAAAATACGAAAAAACAAATCCTAAAATACAAAACTATAAAGTTAAGTTAACACTTAATACAACTTCCTTTATAGCAACATTCCAAGGTTTATTTTAGGAATACCGTAGATTCCACTTTATAATCTCGGTCTCAATAGATCTGAAATAGTCTAACTAGTTATTTCATTAAGCCATCGAGCTTGGACAGTGGATGTTCTTGTATATGATCGTAATAAAGGGATCTCTTAACTCTACACCTTAGTCAAAAGTCTTCTAGTAGATCTTTTGTTATAGCCGTAGGAACACAATGGTTACACGCTTTGTCATTAGGCAACTTCCGACTTAGTATAGTCACGCCCATAATTTACTCTATCGAAATTTTATTGAAACTGACCTAAACATAATAGGTTGGGGAAAAAGTCTTTTCGCATTATAGTATGTATGAACTTGTAATAAAATCTCTTTGGCTATACTATTAGTATCTGGCTGGTTTTGGTATCATTAAAAGTTTACATTTTAAAGAAGATAATTCCAAATTCAAATTAGGAAAATGTGTGATGTTTATTTGTTTTTCGTACTGTGAAGATTAGTGAATCTAATGAAGAAATTCGATACATTTTAAAACTTCACTACAAAAAAGGTAAAGTTGCAACGCAAGCCGCGAAAAAAATTTGTGATGTTTGTGGACCTAGTGCAGTGTCTGTGAGAGTAGTACAAATTTGGTTTAAGCGTTTTCAATCCGGAAATTTTGATGCCAAAGATGCACCTCGCTGTTGTCGCACTATTACGGATAAAATGGATGCCATTTTTTAAAAAGTGGAGCAAGATCTGGGAATTGACCACAAAACAGTTTTGGCGCATTTAAAAAAAACTGGGTACACAAAAAAGCTCGATATTTGGGTACCTCACGAGCTCACTGAAAGAAACCTAATGAACCGTGTACTCATTTGTGATTCGTTATTACGACGTAATGAAACCGAACCATTTTTGAAGAAGCTGATAACTGGTGATGAAAAGTGGATCACGTGCGACAAGAACCTGCGAAAAAGGTCGTGGTCAAAGGCCGCTCAGGCTTCACAGACTGTGGCGAAACCCGTTAACTCGCAACAAGGTGATGTTGTGTGTGTGGTGGAATTGGAAGGGCATTATTCATTATGAGCTGTTACCACCAGGCAGGACCATCGATTCTGAACTCTACTGCAAACAAGTGATGAGATTAAAGCTAGAAGTTGAGAGAAAGCGGCCGGAATTAATCAACAGAAGGGGTGTGGTTTTCCATCATGATAACGCTAGACCTCTTTAGCCACTCAGCAAAAATTAAAAGAGTTTGGCTGGAAGGTGTTAATGCATCCGCCGTATAGGCCTGACCTTGCACCTTCAGATTTCCACCTGTTTCGGTCTCTTCAGAATTCTTTAGGCAGTGTCAGGTTAAAATCACGAGAGGACTGTCAAAACTACTTGTCGCGGTTTTTTGATCAGAAGCCCCAAAATTTCTATAGCAATGGGATCGTGTCCCTACCTACAAGATGGCAAAAAGTTATCGAATAAAATGGTACCAAAATGGTAACATTATAACAGCTATATTAAAAAATGTTTTGAATTTTCTTAAAAAATGCGAAGAAACTTTTTCCCCAACCTAATATTAATACAAAAATAAACTAACACTTTTAATTCTATAATGCTATCATGCACTCAAAAACGTAACATAATTCTTTGTCCTGACAATATTTTATACTAACATAGCTAAGTAGCAGTAAAAACAGTATTTAGTAGTATGTAAACTAAAATTACTGCAGTATTGCAGTTATAAAGATGCTTTACCATGTATCACGAGGCCTTGTACTGCAAAACAATGGTTTCTTATTGTTGGAAAATAGCACGTTATTTAACACTAAGCTGCAAGCTGTTGCGCGCCATTTGTTTCACTGAGAAATCTTTGCTGTTTTTTACTAAATGTACTGTTTTAATATTTAAGATGTTTACGAACTAATTTTTTATTTAGTTCTGTAGACGTATTTAGGACATACTATTCTTGAAAAAATTATTAAAATATGAGTGTTTATTAAGACACATTTTTAATAATACAACTCCATTGCCTACCCAATTGTACCATGGTGTCTGTAGGACTTTTTGACATGATTTATTTTTTGGAATAATTAAATTGTGTCTATGCCTATACCTACAATGTGGTAGTACAATAAGACACTCGTATAATTAAATGGAATCCAGAAAAAATGTAGTACACTCAAATGGAATTGGACATAGTGCGGGAATGATGACGAAAATTGGACAAAAAAGCAACAACTGGAGCAAGTTCTCACGAAAAAAGAAAAAATATAGACTACTTAAAATGGTCAGAAATTAGAATAAATATTAATAAAAGCTTCAGATGGAGAACTCTAAAACAATATGGAGGACTATTATTTTTGAGGTATATTTTCAGCAAGCAAATCTCAAATAGTGAAGTAGATTTTTCAAAATATGTAGAGTTAAATAATTTCAAGAGTTTAGGTGTGTTTATTATGCCTTTCTAAAAAATAATACTGATTTACAGTCGATTTTTTATTTTCAATATAGTAGGTAGACAGAAGAGATTTGTTTTCAAATCTTTTATCAATAATTCTAATACTAAAACACTGAACTGAACCTAAATAAAAGTAAGATATTTTGTATGTATTTTACTGCGTCCCAGCCTGTGACGATATTGTGGACACTGTTGTTGCAAAATGGCACTTTTTACTGCCTTGAACGAGACCATTCAGTAATATTATGTGCCCGACATAGATGTCGTTATACGCCGACGCTATTCAGACGTGTAATGCACAGAAAATAGAATACTGATACAGAATGTTCTAATACTTAATACTTCCGCTTCCGTTGCTTCAGAATATCTTGTGTGATTGAAATTTTCTTACCCAGCAAATAGTTTCAGTAATGATAATATAATGTAAGGTCTATCTTAAGGTTTTCAATTTTTTTTTATAATAATGATCATTAGCAGTTTGGCTTCTAAAATTAGAATAATTCTAAACCCATCCATTTAAGCTAAATGTTTGTGTTAGGAGTGAGCTCACCTCAGTAGTCCAATCGCTAAGGTTTGACCTTACGATCATGAATCCACTGAGCCACTTCTTCTTTTCCTTTTTAAAGCTTTTATTGAATTTACAATGTTGTATGAATGTAGGTTCGTGACAAATTATGCTACTCCTCTTCAACTGTCTATGAACTACAACAATCTATGAACTATGATTATGAAGTTTTTATATCATTGTAACTACTACGGGAGCGCGAGATAATATCGAATATAAATACAGATTTACATTAAAAAGAACCTCACCTATATAGTGTGAAATGGAACTTTAAATTATAGCTCGAAATTATTGAATAGTATTGTAATTTTTCGTATTACGGAATTTTTACTCAATTTAGTAGAAAAAAGGCATTTTAAAATCGAAGTAAAAGCGTATCAAGTAGGTAATATAAAATAGCCATGTGAATTTCAAAAGCGATTAGAGTAAGTTAAGCGAGTTTTATTTCATGAAACGAGTTTGGACCTCTTTGTAATGTTAGGTCTTGACACAGTTTTGCACTTTTGTTCCTTGATTTCATTTCTTTGTCTTTTAGAGATTGTATTTCAAAGGAGTCTTATATTAAAACAGGTTTGCTTTGTAACTTTCTTAATTTTATATGTGGAAATAAGAAATTGTCTCGTTTCAACTTTTTTGATAAAAAAATATTAAAATTTTATTACATAATAATTATATACACTACCCTATGGTAGACAATTCTATTGTTTATTTAATTACTTGTCAAACGGCCGCTGATCTAACGGAATATACCTACTATATACCTACCTACCAAAGTTGTCGATTCTGTAGCTATTTTTAAAATAAATAAATATAACTTATTTTTTCTAATGTGTTATTCTGATGGTAAGCTATATTATTGTAAAGTTTCATTAAATTCCATTCAGTATTTTTTGCGTGAAAGAGTAACAAAAATACATCTATACATTCTTACAAACTTTCGGGTTTATAATATTAGTAGGACTTAACCTATTCTTTTAACGTTTTTCAATAAATATTGTTCCTGCATCATAGATAAAAATACATTTAAAATAGTATTAGTAAAGATAGTCTATAAAAAGTTATAAACATTAAATCTTAATCAGAGAACTTATTTATTAGATTTTTTGTTGAAATAAGGATATAAACAGAATGAAGAATTTCAGAACACAATTTCATTACCATTATTACAACGGTGTAAGACGATATTTATCACAATTTTACGTCCAAATTTTCAACCTCTCAATTTCAACGGTGATACGTTCATAAATTCAATGAAATTACCCATCTTTCTGCGCTTCAAAGAGGCCATATATTCCCAGGAGACAGCGCCTTGCTATGTCGACGGTCGACCATCACGCGAATGATAAATCAGTACGATATTGTAAGCGCTTTAAATATCTATTTTAAAATTCAATTTTAATCTATTGTTAATTTAAAAGGAGTCATAATCTAAACGCAGACGACCAGTCATCATAGCTTGACTAGAATATCTTGACTAGAGGGTAGGGGCTATACTTTAGACACAGTCCTTCAGAATTACTCCTAGATTACTCGCTATGCAGTAATACATATTTTCATCATGGCGGCGTATTTATTTGGTTTGCAACAAACAACTGAATAATATTCAGTTTGTGCCAACTTATAAAATCAAATGATACTTAGATTAATAATATAATTGCCGACATCATAACTAACAGGCTGCTACAAAAATTAGTGTTGCCAGTATCATAATTAACAATATATATGTCGGGAGTAGTGCACGTGCCACTTGCACGTGCGCCTCAAGCCACCTGCGCGTACCACCTGTACTTCAGGTGGTCGAATAGGTGCGTTTCAGTAGTGATTGTTAACCGTCGTGGCTGCGGTAAGGTACTAAAGAGTACAAAAAATATGAACGTACGTTATTTTTGTGTCTCTATCTGTCTATATCCAGTAATCAACACTTAATAATCATATTTTCATACATATCTCAATTACAAATAATTGTAATTGAGACCCGACGCTACAACGACGGGGTGTTATAAGTTTAATTTGTCTGTATATCTGTTTGTGGCATCGAAGCGCCCAATATGTTGGACCGATTCCGATAAAGTTTTATTTGTTTGAAAGGTAATTTAATTAGTAATTTAATCAGCCGTTTGAAGATTATCTCTTAAGCACATTTGTAACTTAAGAGTTGCGTGACAATATTAATATATTGACAATTTTAACAATCTTGTAACCATGGTAATACACTGATATTGGTTAGACTGAGTAGATATGAAACGTTATCTACGTTACCTTTGTTCCGTGCTGCTTTCTCTCAACTTCTTGTTTTAATCTCATCAGTTGTTCACAGTAGAGTTCAGAATCGATGGTCCTGTCTGGTAGTAACAGCTCATAAAGAATAATGCCCTTCCATTCCCACCACACTAACAACATCACCTTGTTGCGAGTTAACCCGGGTTTCGCCACAGTCTGTGAACCCTGACCGGCCTTTGACCACGACATTTTTCGCACGTTCTTGTAGTACGTGATCCACTTTTCATCACCAGTTATCAGCTTCTTCAAAAATGGTTCGGTTTCATTACGTCGTAATAAAGAATCACAAATGAGTACACGGTTCATTAGGTTTCTTTCAGTGAGCTCGTGAGGTACCCAAATATTGAGCTTTTTTGTGTAACCAGTTTTTTTCAAATGCGCCAAAACCGTTTTGTGGTCAATTCCCAGTTCTTCAGCTACGTCGTAACTACTGATATACCGATCTTGCTCCACTTTTTCAAAAATGGCATCCATTTTATCCGTAATAGGGCGACCAGAGCGAGGTGCATCTTTGACATCATAATTTCCGGATTGATAACGCTTAAACCAAATGTGTGCTACTCTCACAGACACTGCACTTGGTCCATAAACATCGCAAATTGTTTTCGCGGCATGCGTTGCATTTTTACCTTTTTTGTAGTAAAATGTTAAAATGTATCGAATTTCTTCATTAGATTCACTCATCTTCACAGTACGAAAAACAAATAAAAATCACACATTTTCCTAATTTGAATTTGGAATTATCTTCTTTAATATGTAAACTTTGAATGATACCAAAACCAGCCAGATACAAATAGTATAGCCAAAGAGATTTTATTACAAGTTCATACATACTATAATGCGAAAAGACTTTTTCCCCAACCTAATATTTGTCAAGTCTGCTGTTAGTATATTTTGAAACATTTGGCATATACTATTATCAAAATTAGAGAGAGTATAAACAAGAACAAAAAGAAATAAAATATTCCATTTTGATTTCCCCTTTTAACGTAAAAACGATATTTCTTCAACATCAATGACTTCTAATATCTAGAAATATTCAATAAACTCTTGTAAATAAGTAATTAGATTTTCTAGTTGGTAGCACAAACCACAAATTAATTTCTTTCCATTCAATGATGCCATACATGTGCAAATAGAATTTCAATTATGAATAAGCTTTCTTTTAATAAAATCAAAAGAAGATGCGACAAGTTCAATATTATTACTTAAGAAGAAAAAATATTTAATATCATCAAATTTCAAAATCTATAAATAATATAAGGATCCTTTAATTATGACGGCAACCTTTAATTTTGACATGATCACAGTTATTCTTTAGGGTTCCGTACCTGATTCTTTATCTCATAAATGTAGTGGACGTACGTATTGACTTGAAATTAAAGTTAATACTCATATTTGCAGACCTTTGAAGTTATGAAAAACATAAATCTTTTAAGTGTACGCAAGCAAAAGAGAGAGACGTTTGTACTGTTACTCGCAAGGGAATCAAAATCTATAGAGAACTCTCCGTTGAACTTAAATCATGAAATTTGGTACTTATGTTGAAAAACGAAGTAGAAAAAATCCATGATTTCCTACTTAAAAAAATATATATTACACTGACGTGTCATGTACCGATTTATCGTGACAAAATTTTCCTATTGCAAAGTTAAGTATATCCCTCTCAATCTAGTTTCTACGAAAGCCTCGGTACATTAGTCCGACTCGCACTTAACACATTTTTTTTACATTTGAACAAACGTATTCAAGTACTATGGAAGGATTTTGTCAAAACACATGTATAGAAATCGTATAAAATATAAAGATTTAATACAAGAGAGTCTTATTAAGATGACGGACGGGACTTATAAGATCAGCCTATCTTCGTAATATTAAATGACCTCATCGTAACAAAATCGAAGATCCCTTATTTAGGTTATAGAAACTGATGAGAAAATATGTTTTGTATCCTTTCTGAACGAATTTATACATCTTATAAGTATTTTATATGTTACTTATGTAAATATAATATATTTCCCGAAAACGGCTCTATTGAACTGCATGTAACTCCTTACTTTTATAGTTTGAACGTTTGAAAAAATATTTTAACTATTTATTTTGAAACTTGAATAATGCTTATGTTACTTTAAATTTAATTAAAAAAATGTTAAAGCATAAAACGTAATGATAAAAGTTTAATATCATTCAATAAATATCCCGGAATAAAGCATAGTTTTTGTGTGAAAGTTTTATTTTCTTAAAATTTCAATGTATGAATAGAGAGTCTTAGAGAGTGTCTTAGTGAGTGAGTGAGAGCGAAATTGAATGATTCATACTTTTCAATTCAATCTGGACATAATTCTGAAACTAAACTTCTCTGTGTAATATTTTATCGGAGAAAACTGTTCTAATTCTGTGTATCTATAACTGCTGAGTGTTTTGCAAATATAAATAAAATAAAAAATTACGTTGATAGTCGCGGAAAGATGTTGGTAACTTATAAAATAATATTAATTACAGATTTGCTAGTTAATTCAGGGCATATTTATTAAGGAAAAATACAAAATTAGGTAGTTTTTTTATAGAATATGTTTACAAATTTACCTATTTACGTTTAAATCGAAACTAAATGAAAGTTGCATCTGGTCATTTGTCATCGAAGCGGTTCCGAAGCGAGTTCCTGTTGCAAGCTGCTTTTATTAATATTTCCATCGCAAATTCACGCTTTATTAGCGAACAGACGTCATGGCTCTGATAAATTATTAATGCGGTTGTGCCACAGATTGCACTCTGCTTTTTGTGATCCTAAACAATATCGGGTTTGCTAGCGTCGAAATGATTGATTGCAAGAAAATTTGCCGTATTATGTTTATTGCAATTACAATTATTGTCATAGAATTACAATATGAATAACTATTCAATTAAAAAAATAAATTACCCCCGACTATCTAACGTTGACATATCTGAAGATAACATCAAAGAATCTATTGTCATTTTACTAAAACACGAAGCACGTGCTATAAGTGGATTTGGAGATGAATATAGCACAGATTATATGGGTATAGAGGCAGATTACTTGCTACAGTATATTTTACTATACTGCTATGACCTAGAAATACCACCACAGTAACAATATATTGAACAAACCGACCCACACGACTTCGTTCGCGTGTTGCTCCGCTCCTATGGGTCGTAGCGAGATGTTAAATAGCCTAAGTTACTTCTTATTATTTCAACTATCTGCTAGTGAAAGTCTTAGTAAAAAGCTGTTATTTTAATATTACAAACAGACACTCCAATTTTATTTATTTCTATGGATTTTAAATCAAACGAACTTGTGAAAATTGATATATATCTCAAGTAAGAAATGAATTGATAGTCTTCAAAACTCACCAAAATCGATCCATTATCTTAGGAACATAGTATATATAGATACACAGATACAGACGTTAAACTTACAACCCCTTCCATATAGCGTCGAGGAAGAATGGATGATGGGATGGGGTAGGAATAAAGATGGGAGTACTGAGGCTGGTGACCCCGGTGTAGGTTTAAGAACGTCCTTTGTATTCCAAAGACACCCATCACAACCACTAACGGTCGATCTGACTACCAAACAAACTTAAATTGAAAATATCAAAGATAATCCCTTTTCACCCTTAAAAAGTCAATATTTACTCGTCAAACTAGCACATATTTATTGGAATATAGATATTTAAAAAAAAGCAACTACTAGTCAATCAAATGCCATGCTATTAATTCTTCTATAATTACTTTAATATTAAACTAAAGACTGGAAAGCTTTTTTAGGTAAAAATCTAAAATAGAGGTAATTAATAACTATGCCAAGATAACATTTTGCCAAGAATCTCGAGAAAAACTCGTGAGTAAGAAACATTAAGAAAACGCGTGCTTTTACCTCCGCATCATAAAGTTTTCGCTTAAAATTTGAAGTAATACGCGGATCACGTACTAGTATGATATCACATCACGTCTACACTCATCAGATGTACGTGATGACTGTGGTACAAACAGATTTTATATTGCGATCTATTTGTGTTAGGATTAATCTCGTAAAACTATATACTACTGGTATATAGAATAATACAGCTAAGTGCGAATTGGACTTACAGGTAGAGGTAACTTACTGGTAATAGGAACTGTTGCCTCCATACATCAATGAAGCATGCGCTTAAATCAAATCAAATCAAAATTATTTATTTCAATGAGACTTTTTTAAAAAGTACTTTTGAAACGTCAAAAATTGGTCGGTCAGTTAGTTTGTCTGAAGCTACCACCAGCTTAGTTAATCAAATTTACAATTTTGTCGTTATTTCTTATATCTGATTAAGTTTTATGTTTCACAATTACCCTTTAGGTTTATTTCCTTACGAAAGTCAAAGTATTAAAGCGATAAACAGCAGTATACCTTCACGTAGAAGTTTGATTCGAGTATTCGACATTATTTTGAAAATTATATCTTTATGTGTTCCTAAAGAAATAGAAAAAAGTAAATACGAAACTTAGACAGGACTTGGAATTGTCAAGATGAGCTTTTATGTGTATTGTAAGGAGGCGTCTTTATGTCAAAATCTGTATCGCAAGTTCCAGTCAGACTCAACTTCCTACTTTGACGGGTTTGAATACATCATTAGGAAGATCGTTTACTTCTACTCTTCTCAGAAGGCTGAATGGATATAAATCTGTCCATGTAGGCACATTTTTTACTGGAATTCCTTTGAGTCCCGGAGACTAAGCTTTCTTATGTCACGCATTGCTAGCAACCACCACATATATACATTTATAACTTATTTTTGTTGTATGTTTTAAAATCTAGCGACATCATGGTGTTAATCACATAAATCAGAGTCACTTGAGCTTCTGTAATAAATAATGGTTCTCTTTTCGAGATGATCTAAAACGTTCTTTAATGGTTTAGGTTTTTATACTTTCATTTCCCACAAGGGAAACAAACGAAATACTATACATACAAAAGGTGCAAAACTATTTACTTTTAACGTTGTTATACTCAGTTTTCTTTGTCACGTACATTTCAAGATCCCCTAATATGATGTAGGGTTGACACTCCCTAAGTACTATAAAGATACGAATAGTCGAGGACTATCGCATTTTCCCAGAGGGAGGTTCCAGTAGCCACTCATAAAATAACGCAATTGGTGGTAAGGGTTTTCTTTAACTGTAATCCTTATTAAATAATGGAATTACTTTACAGTTTTCTTATTTTTTGCTATAAGAATTTACGTAATGGAATTTTCATGATTGTTAGTACCGAGTATATTTTGATGCCCTCGCGAGGTTCGAAATAACTACAAATCTATCTTATGTGACATAAACCGTATCTTTCGATCTGTTAAACCAAAATTTGATATTAATTTCAACATAATATTTTTTTAAAGATTAATAGCAGTATGGATCACATACTACTAGTATGCCCACCACCATGTAGTGACCAAGAATACTAGACCACGTAGTGGCAAAGTATTTGAAACGTCAGAAATATAAAAAAACATAAAACACGATAAAAACCGTTTTACAAAGTATTTTAAAAATACTAGTATTCCCTTTACCCCTCCTAGTAAGCTAAAATGCTTGTGTCAGGAGTGGGCCACGCCAGTAGTCTAAGGTCCGGGATTCGAACCCACGACTTATCGATCGTGAATCCAACGCCCGCACCACTGAGCTACTAACGCTTCAAAATTTTCACGCGTTGCTTAAACAATGCGTATATTACAAAGAAAAGATTTTGTGATGCAAACACAAATTTATGGTTTTCAGATTTAAGTGATCCTGTAAGGTTTCCCATTTTCCTTGTTAGGTACGGCACCCTAAAAGTCTAATTAAGTAATTATGCCATAATGGATTTATTTACCATTAAACAAGGACCCTAATATTCTAGTCGCGTTAATAATACTTAAAAGATACCGCAGTACAAAGTTTTCTTTCTGCTAACTTTATTACTCCATTAGAGGTCGCGTGACGAAGAATCGCACTTCTCTTTATAATATAAATTATGAATAGTTTATTTTGTCTTTAACTATTAAGCATAAATATATATTTACTAGTTGACCCGGCAAACAGCAAAATGCCAAAATAACTATATAAACTATTTCTAGTGGATACGATCTATTCTCAGACCTACCACATAAACACAATAAAATCACTAACCCGGTTGGGGTAGTGTGATAGCAAATACTAACACACACAGAAGATTTTCTATATATATATGAAGATTATCACGGTAACTAGAAGTGAGCAAAAATCAATAAGAAAATATAAGTAATGGTCTGTTTGTAAGCCATATTGCATCATTGTATTTTACGTAACACGGACTTTAGTCAGAAAACCAAGCAGTGTCCCGTACACTACACAAGTACACAAGGTTTTTTTCGTTATAACTTTTGCCTACACTGCTCGACATTGTTACGCAGCAAAGTCAGTAATAAATCAAAGACTTATGTAATCATCAATAAGGGTTACATCACCAACTTATACTTCACTATGGTGAGTCAATATTCACGAAATTACTCGTCAAAACTGCTGACTTACTAAGGTTGTAAGTTATCCCGATTTTGTTCACAAAAAATTAAAGACAATTATCATAAAAGAATATAAATTGAAATTCATCTAAAAAGCCTATTAATCTTTTATTCATTAAGCATATTTTTCAATAGCAAACAGTTAATGTCTAGAATTATAACTTTAAAAAACAGTAATCATACTGTTTTTTAAAGTTATAAAAACAGATCACTATTAGTATTTCAGCATTAAATTGAAACAAACGCTTGCAATTTGTTCTAGATAATAAAATAAATAGTCATACCTAAGCTAAAAGGCAAAGAAATTGATATAAAAGAAGAGTAGAGAGTTCTGAGCAGTTTATTGCGGTAAGAGGTTAGCGTACGCCATCCTCCTGTTTACCTAATGTTTTCTCCGCCCTCAACTTTTCTACGGATTTTCGTAAATGAGATTTCACACGGGTACCTTGTTTGGTTTGAATCATGGGATATACAATGAGTGGAATGGCGTTTATACGTTTTCGGTTTTTTATGCAAAATTAAATCATAAAAACTCTAATAACTTTTCTCAGAATGGGATTAATTTAACATACTATGAACTTCAGATAACAAAGCAATTTAATAAATAGTCAAACACTCACCTCCACTGCTCGACTTTGCTACCTAATATTCAACACTAATATCTACCTATTTTTACAACTAACTGTTGTAGTGAAAATGTAAATTACTTTTCAAAGTAACGCTTATTTATTGGGATCAACCAAAAGTTATCAATAATGATACTAATACGTAATAATAGGTTGGGGAAAAATTCTTTTCACATTATAATATGTATGAACATGTAATAAAATCTCTTTGGCTATACTATTTGTATCTGGCTGGTTTTGGTATCATTAAAAGTTTACATTTTAAAGAAGATAATTCCAAATTCTAATTAGGAAAATGTGTGATTTTTATTTGTTTTTCTTACTGTGAAGATGAGTGAATCTAATGAAGGAATTCGATACATTTTAAAATTTTACGACAAAAAAGGTAAAAATGCAACGCAAGCCGCGAAAAAATTTTGCGATGTTTATGGACCTAGTGCAGTGTCTGTGAGAGTAGCACTAATTCGGTTTACGCGTTTTCAATCCGGAAATATTGATGTCAAAGATGCACCTCGCTCTGGTAATAAAATGGATGCCATTTTTGAAAAAGTGGAGCAAGATCGGCATATCAGTAGTTACGACGTAGCTGAAGAACTGGGAATTGACCATAAAACAGTTTTGGCGCATTTTAAAACTGGGTACACAAAAAAGCTCGATATTTGGGTACCTCACAAGCTCACTGAAAGAAACCTAATGAACCGTGCACTCATTTGTGATTCTTTATTACGACGTAATGAAACCGAACCATTTTTGAAGAAGCTGATAACTGGTGATGAAAAGTGGATCACGTACGACAAGAATGTGCGAAAATGGTCGTGGTCAAAGGCCGGTCAGGCTTCACAGACTGTGGCGAAACCCGGGTTAACTCGCAACAAGGTGATGCTGTGTGTGTGGTGGGATCGGAAGGGCATTATTTATTATGAGCTGTTACCACCAGGCAGGACCATCGATTCTGAACTCTACTGCTAACAACTGATGAGATTAAAGCAAGAAGTTGAAAGAAAGCGGCCGGAATTAATCAACAGAAGGAGTGTGGTTTTTCATCATGATAACGCTAGACCTCACACATCTTTAGCCACTCAGCAAAAATTAAGAGAGTTTGGCTGGGAGGTGTTAATGCATCCGCCGTATAGTCCTGACCTTGCGCCTTCAGATTTCCACCTGTTTCGGTCTCTTCAGAATTCTTTAGGCAGTGTCAGGTTAACATCACGAGAGGACTGCCAAAACTACTTGCCGCGGTTTTTTGATCAGAAGTCCAAAAATTTCTATAGCAATGGGGTCATGTTCCTACCTACAAGATGGCAGAAAGTTATCGAACAAATGGGTACCTAAATACTTTAGTTAAATGTAAATAAACTATATTAAAAAATGTTTTGAATTTTCTTAAAAAATGCGAAGAAACTTTTCCCCCAACCTATTATTTAAAAAAAAATAAGTATCCTCTTCTTGGAGGATAATTAATAAGTTTCCTCAAATATATTAATAAATATATAATATGTGTTTTAGGTATGAAGCCATGGATTGCTCGGGGCCTGTCACCAAAGGCGCGTTTAAAAATGTCGTTGAATTCATCATAATCTTCGACCATTGCCCCACCGTGTTACTCAATATTAAAATAAATAAATCATTGAACGCAAGCAAACTATCACTAAGATTCTAAACTACTTTAAACTATAATGATCACTGTGATAGAGGTAATAATAATATGATTAAAGTACTATTATAACCTCTTAAGTGTTCTTGGAATAAAGCAAAAATAATTATTAATATAAAGTTATGAGTATTGTTGCTAAGTGCCTAATAAGTTATTTAATATTAACTAATATTATAAATTCGGTAACTGTTAAAAAACGTAGGTAAAACTTAAGAATAAAAACTAAACAAACGAAAGTTCGATTTAATATACTACTTACGCCATCTATTGACGGATAGATGACATCTGTCTGTTAAGCAATCACGTTTAAATCACTGAATCCTTAGATTATTTAAACATCTAGATAGAGTGTCGCGCTGCAAACAAAGTTATACAAATAGGCCAAGTTTTATATGCTAGTGTGCGTGACAGCTATATCTTACACTCCTTCCACGTACTTTTATTTTCGTAGTGTGCGTGCGTAAAGATACTAGTAGTTAAAAATTAATTTTAAAATAGGGAGTTTATTACATATAGAGTCAAGTATTTTTTATTTACAGAAATGTGCCAAAATAATACAACAATAATAATTTAACGTCTCGAGGTCCGGATTTCGTTCATTTTATACTTTCCATAGATTAAAACTTGCAATGTTTTTATATATTTAGATGGGTTAAGCGAACGCTAACTTTTTCGTTTCGGAAAATGTGACTTTTTGAGAAAAGAAAATCCAATATTTTTTAAATTGCCTTTTTTGCCAATTTAGTATAAAAAAGAAAACTATGGACATAAATTAAGGCAGCCATTTCGAAATTATAGTGGTTGTCATATTCATAAATCGTAACAAGCATTACCAATAACTCCGAAAACGACAAAAATGTATAATTTTTGAAATAATAAAAAAAACAACTGGTCCACCATCTTGGAATTTATAATTAAAAAAATCAAATTTGTAATAACATACTAGAAAACCGCGAAACAATATTCTTATGAATTTTTAATGACTTTTGCGACCACCGTGTCGAAACATTTCATTATCGTATTAGCATGGTAAAAAAAATAAAAACCCCTTAAAAGATACCCATGTTCATTTATACTTTTCAAAAAACATGTCCGCCATTGCCTTTGGAATATTAACCTGTATTACACATTTTTATTAGGGAGTTCTGAGTCCATGAACTGGCAACACACAAGTCAATTACGTCTAATTCAAGATGGCGAACAAAAATAATATTTTATTTTCGAAATATTTTAATGCCATATTTTGTTTAAATTTATACAAGATAATGTGTACTTACCGATGATAGGTGACTTTTTTCGTTGTTTTTGATCGACCTTTATAATTTCGGTACACTTTTACCACACCAACCGTCATTGTAAACAAAACAAATAAGCGTAGCAACTCGAGCGTATGCAATGACAGCGGGAGTGATACTGAACACGGAGAAAGCATTTAGTGGCCAACAGTTGGACGCTATTTTTTTTTGCCGCGTTTGCAGCGCGACACTATCTAGACATATAAATAATCTAAGGTTTTATTAAAGTCACCAAATGAGCGTGCGATTACGCCATCTATCGATGGAGTGCATGTCGAGCTTTGATTTCGTTGTCTTTGGGAATTATTTGGTATTGAAAATTTAAATGAAAAATCAAGCGATAAGTGATGTAGCGAATAAAATGGAAAATTAAACCTAAACACACGTGATAAATCCGGGCGAAGCCGGGAAGGGTCGAATAGTAGTTGCTATTAAGGTTGTCAAATTATTTTCATTTATAGCAAAACCTAATGTGTACGTGTTTGTTCATAACTGTCTTACTCATGTCGTATATAAATCCTCTCCACTGTTAGTATTCTGGGGTTTGAATATACTTAGCGGAGTTTCCTCTGTTTTGGAGCGAAAGGAATTGAACTTGAAATTATGTTTCAATAAACATACCGTCGAAAACAACAGTGACAAGGTGATTTCGTTTGAGTTTTATATTTAACGGTTTTACTTTATTCAATTACTTTTTTGTGGAGATTTAAATATTTTCATTTTGTCAAAGAAAATTTACTATGTTATTACTAAGAAGAAGAATATTGTAAAATCTCATAACTTACTTTTTAATTAATTTATAATTCGTTAATATTAAATAAATTTAACAAAATTTACATTATTTATAGTTCTTCATGGATTTGGTGAGGTACCTCTTATAATATACAAATAATAAATGTTAGGGAATTCTTGCTTTGGAAAATAAAAAGAATATGTAAAATAAAAAATAAAAATTGTAATTCTAGATCAGCGGCGAACACCTCGGACATTTTGATTTCTGTGCAAGATTAAATATATCATGCGGTATAGACAACTGTATGATTACGTTGACATAGAAGTTGATTTTTTACATTTCCAAGTCAATACGTGATATTAATTTAAATTTGATACCTTCTCATGGGCGTTAATGAAAAGTCAAAAGCAGTTATTTTTCTCATAATGTAACTACAAATTTACGGTTATCAAACTTTTTCCTTTATTAACCAACTACGGCGAAGCCAAAAGGAAGGGTTATGTTTTTGGCAGTCTATGTATGTATGTTTGTATGTTCCACTGTAGCGCTTAAAATACTGAACCAATTTTAATGAATGAGGTGTCAATAGATTCGTAATAATGGCGCGGGTGACATAGGCTATAAAAAAATTATGTTTTTTTTATGACGGAATTTAAACACCGGAATTTAACTCAGATTCCTCGAAAAAAATATACTGTGATAATTATCACGTGTTTGATATTAAAAGAAAGGTCTTGGCGAGCACATTACAAATATGTATATATATCTTATTGTTTAAGTCAACATATATGTTTAAAATGCGGTCGAACAGCTTGCGCGTTCCAGTCGTTGCAGTTATTTACTCGTTTAAGCAATAAAAACTAACATTACGTTAAAATAAGAGATTAAAAAGGTAAACTGGACCGGAAAACTGAAAACTATTAAATAAAAAAGTTTAAAAAACTTTAACCCGACCACGTAAAAAAAGTGATCTAAAAAGGACGAAACTAGAAAATAATTCAGATAGCAACCCAGAAAGGTATAAAAATGGTCAAGGTAGAACCGTGGTCTCCGACATATATAGTAAAAGATTATCGAATCTAAAGAATATCGAAATCGAATAATCGAATCATTATCGCCATCTATGGCGTTGGTGTAGGGTAGTAGTCACTTCCGTCGTTTTGACAGTCTCGACCCTTTATATGCCATCGACAGTCTAACTGAAGTCTTAGTCGTGCGCGGTCTCTCAGTCAGTAAAGTATTCCCTGGATAGTGTTAGTGTAGTGCAGTGTTAGTGCTGGAAGTGCTGTCCAATTGAGGACGAGTGAGTAGTTAAAACTTACGAAGTGAGGTTTGTAAGTTTAACCTTGGTTTTAAACAGAGAGCCTGGGCAGTGGAGGTGAGTGTTGTGATCACTTAAAGGCGCTCCTTAAGCCTACGCCTCACAAGTCCAAGACACTGCTTAGGTTTCTTTCTTAATTGTTAGAGATCATAATTATTTATCGGTTAAGTAGAAGTGTCTATATTGCGTTTACCCAATAGTCCATTCAATATCATCACTCCTTTTAGTGTTCTCCAATATTCCCCCCAGCTCCTTCCTTCACACCATTTAAATCCCCGACTTATATATGTCGGAGACATGAACTCATCATTAAAATCCCCGAGATATAATTTCAATTCCTCGCGTTCCTGAAAAAAAGGGTATTGACAAACAGATATCGATTTTGATATAGGATGCATAAAAGTGTTGCTATAGTAGCCAGCAGCTAACTTTTGGTCTGAGAAAAAATAGTGGGGAAAGTTTACGTGCCGTTAGCTTGAACATTTATTATTAAAAATTATTACCATTATTACAATTTTACAAAGATTAATTTAGATATATTGTGAAAATTACGTTTACAACTGTATACACCATTAGAGAGCTTCCCGTAGTTAATTGCCCGGCTGGTGCTTAGACCGGATGTCAAAAGATTGCCTTCAAATAGCAAACGTTTCCGATCCTCCATCCATGTCGTTGTCCGTCTGAACTCTGGACTCGGGATAGGGATCAGTATAAACTTTTACTGGGATCCTATTGTTTTTCCTTAACTATGCTTACCTGGCTCACTGTTTGATTTTAATACTGTCTTATTTTTCTTTTACGATACTAAAAATGCTAGTAAAAACTTTTTAAACCAATTTTATTAAATATTATTTATTTTGGGTTAATAAACTCGTATTTCGTACTCATCACGAACCGAGAGTTTTGCTTATATGATATTAACTACTATATTTTTTTTTTTATTAAATAATAAATATGTCCCACGTTTCACGTATAAATTCGTATTCGTAAATTCATCATATTATTGGATATAACAAAAATATATAATTCGTTTCTTGTTTAAATAAGGAAAATTTTACAATTAATTTAGCGAAATAGTGAGATTTTCTTTTTTCATAATCAGTTCATCTAGTAGCACATGTATTACTTTATATTATTGTAAAAATTTCTCATCGTGGCCTGTGTTATTACTTTCATTATAATATGAATTTCAAATAAAGTTTTAATACTTGTAAAAGTGGAACTGTTATTAATAATTAATTTACTGCCAATGTTTCTGACGGCTATTTATTAAAAACTAGTTTTTATATGTAAATTTTTCATTTTCATATTTTGTGTGTACGAAATATATTTTATATAGGCGCAATATTCCTTTGTAGCAGCAGAAACGAAACATTCAGACAATATTCAAAACAAAAACGATACAACGGCGAACTGAGGTTTGGGCTGTCCTCAAGGGAACTTGCCAAACAAACTTTTTGTTTTATGAAACTGGTAATACTAATTTTTTGTTTTATTGCTTGAAAGCTCTAGAGATTTATAGGCGGAAAATTTGCATTAATTTCACATTTATTACGGATCCAGGCCTTGACGTATTTGGTGTGAATTAAGTGCGGCCCGCTGATAAATTTAAACTTGCTCTGGGACCGATCGATGTGTCAGTATGAGATTGATGAAATTAAATCTATGATATCACCTTACTTTTTAACAAAGAGGGTAATTCTTTAATAGCTATGTTAGATTTTCCACTTGAGCAGGTCGTTTCAAAAAAAAATAATTGCTAAAAAATCATGATATAAATAATATAGATTTAGGTACCAGTAGTGCTAATCAAATATAAAAACAATCTTTCAACCTCAGACCTAAAACTGATTTTAACTATAAACCAATTATATTTTAAATAATAAATGGACTAATATTCAACAACATAAAGAATTGTAAACAACCTTCAATTTTACAAATAACAAAACAATTATAAGGTAAAATAAGTACATGGAACAGACTCACAGTATCGAAACCACCGCACCGGTCGACGACTGAGCAGCTAATCCGCCTGTATGCGACTTAATGCTTGTTTATATAGGAAGTGGTAGGTATCGATTCTATAAATCAGTAATGCTTTTTTGACGTTGTAGTAGGGTAGTCTCCTAATTATAGATTTACTTAAAAGATAAAATATCTGTACCTGTCTAAATAATATTTTGAAATGAAGAGCTATTCGGGCTTAGCAAGATTTCTCTACTACAATATACACGTATTATATAAACCTTCATCTTGAATCAGTCTGCCAGTCAGTCAGTCAAAAGTAATTTATGTTAATGGTTCAAAAACATCAAAACTAAAAAGTTTGTCTGTTTGTTTGGCTGGATGGAGATAAAACATTGTCTGGAAGAGATGGCTACTTTACATAAGACCATAAATTGTGTATCACTATAAATCTATGTTTGTGTATTATTTACATTTAAGTTGTTTGTGGTGTACAATAGAGATATATAAATAAATAAAAAAAAACAAAGAAAATTTCAGCACTCTCCCTAACCTCCTTTCTCTCTTTAACTTATGCGACGCAGACTAAGTTGTGCTAGTTATTTATAAGTTACAGCACTACGTACTGACTGACGAAGAGAAGCCTATTGATCTACAAACTGAAAATATACACGGAAGCAATCTAAGACTTACCGTATATCAAATGAATTTCAGGAATGTGTGCCATTAAAATAGTTCAGTTCAACTTTAGTCTGATCCAGCTGGATGCTGTATCCAAGTAAGTTAACCGCAATACATTAATGAAGATTAATTGCTGACGACAAAATGTTGTACACAATACGTTGTGAATAAGCGAGGACTAATGAAGTCATATTAGTGTATTGTTAGTGTATTCCGACACGAGACAAAATCAACAAATTACAATATTCATGTTTATACTGCCAGCATTTGTGTAACTTACTCCCTTTCGATATATGTATGGCATTCTCTCATGAATTCATTATCTAAAAAATCTAAAAAAAATAAAAGTATCAATTTTTACCCAACATATCACATGTCCAGCAATACACACATAATATTTAATAACACGTACATTAGGTATGAAGCCGGGAAACGCCTTGGGTATGCGTCACAGGAGCAGGCTTAAAGTACCATTCTACTACCAGTAAACACTCTCCTTCATTACTCGACCTCGCTACATAATCAGTGTAGGAAAAAACCACTGACCTGATTACGGCATAGCAGCCTCAACACAACAACACTGATCTAATCGCTTTTGACTCTAATGTTAATCGCGAGACGTGCACTGACGCACTGAACAAATCCGTCGGACCTGCCCCTATATACCTATATATACACGTGGGTACACTTGCGATAAAATAAAATGAACTACCCACGAACACAAAGTTATAAGCAATATTGCTCTGTTGCTGGGTATATTTTATGTTAGGTCGACCGATGTTACAATACTATTACTAACTTTTGATTAGGTAATAGTTACTATTAGTTACAATGTAGGCAATATTGACTTGAATAGAATTTTGTATTCGAAGATAATATAACCCTCAGGAGTAATATTCTAGTCATAAAGCCGTGATACTGTAGGTACGCGTTTAAAGTGTACTCGCACTTAGCACTACTGACTCTACTCCGAAAGATCAACTTAGGTCCTCCTTCGGTATGCTAGCAACAATATTAAAAACTCGCGTGATCCTTATTAGGATTTACTATGATTGAAAATACTCGTCAATCTGTTGCCAGTCCGACCCAAAATATATTATAAATACAAAAGTAACTGTGTCAGTCCGTCTGTCAAGCTTTCACGCTTAATCCACTAAACCGATTTTAATAAAATTGATATAGAGATAGACCAGAGCTTAGAAAAGGATAGGCTACTTTTTATCGTTTAAAAGAAATCTTGTAGGGGTTAAAATTCATGTTGAGCTATGTAACCGTTTATGTCTTTGGGAATTAGTCACATATAAGTTATGTTAATGTTGAAAAATTAAATTGTAAAATATAGATTGTAGAGTTTAGTGGTATAGCGATATAACAATAAGGGATGAAGCCGGGGTGGGTCGACTAGTCGACTAGTAAATAGAAGTCGAATAGTAAAGAAATAAGAGCTTATTGACACATTTATAAAAACTTTAGTGATAACAAACTATAGCTGTTAAAACAACTAATTGAATATACCAATATATTATTTTCCACGACTTTACTCGGCCCAAACGGTTTAGATAACGTGAAAATTATAAATTAACATGGCAAAGGGAACGATCGGATTAAATTTCAATAACTGCGTAACTTCCTAAACCGAGTTATAAGCACCTCGTTGAATTTTCCCTTTCCAATCTGTAAGGGTATTTTTAATTTATTTTAAGTAGCGTATGATATTTAAAGTTTTCATTTAATTAAAAACTTTGAAGATTTTACCTTATCCTGTTATAACGTGTATCCTTCTTTTTTTCCTTCCAGGATGCTTAAAACTTTACCATCTGCTGGATATAGCCATAAAAAAATTAAAGCCATGAATCCTTTTCATAAAAAAATACATCCTAAACACTTCACGTTGTTGTTTATTATGTCGGATTCATTTTTTTTTTACCAAAATCCCATATCTGTATTAAATAATTACAAAGGAAATTATTTTCACATGGATTTTTTTATTTACATATACTAGTCATAAATTTCTTTAAAGAAAAAATTACTAGCTTTTGGATTGCAAACTACTAGTATTCTTAACCCCTCCACGTAAGCTAAAATGCTAGTGTTAGGAGTGGGGTACCGTCAGGGTCCTGGGACCTATTGATCAAAAATCTAAAACCTGGACCACTGAACTTCTGATGTTTAATATGGTTATAGGATAATAATATGAACTTAAAAATTAGTTTAACTTTTACGTTGCGTTATAAACTAATAGTTTGCGCCTGGGATTTGTGACCTAGATATGGTGGTTAATATGCATTGACAAACTAACTTTTTTAGGTAATGAAGTAAACACATTCTGAACCAACATAAACGTTTATTTTGAGATGTTTTTGAGCAATCCACTAAAATGCTATTAGGTATAGTTATTACAATATTACAACCGCATCTCAGTTCTGTATGCCCTTTCCAAACCCCTATAAAGGTTTTAAGTCTTTATTTTATTTTAGAAAGCAATCTCAGAAATATCTTAAATGAAATTTAACAATTTTATCATCTAGGGTGTCATCGCAGAGGACCCTACAGTTCTAGTCCGCAATTTAATCCACTTTACCACCCCTAACGGAATTCATTTCATTACAACCCTTAGAATTCTGCATCCACTGCGGGCACTGTCATTGAACTACGAAGACACTACTTGATTTTTATAAACACGCTTTTATACTTTAAAATTTAAATTGTAATTTTAGAACAACTACGATGATTATACTATTATTTTGTTTTAAGTTTAAAGTGTGTATCTGTATATCTGTCTGTGGCATCGTAGCGTACAAGATAATGGACCTATTTTAATGCAGATTTATGTGTTTGAAAGCTGGTATATTCGAGATAAATCTTAGTTATATTTTGTGAAGATGTGATCAGTCGTTTCCAGACTATCAGCTTATCTCTTACTTGAGAACTGCGTGATCGGATTAGTGTCGTGGTGCTAAGTGCATGGTGTCAAGGTGGTTGAGACCAAAGTTAAGGTTGAGGCTTAGGAACCTTTATGAGAATTCTTAGAGTGGAGGCAAGACTTATGTGATAGTAGGTACTCAGGGAAAGGGATAAGGAAAACAAAGGACAAGACTTCTCAGTAGTCTCACTACTTTAATTTTTAATGTGTGATATCACTTGATAGACTGCCTTAAATCTATCGGAACTTAATCGAAATACCTAGTTGGCAATATAAATTTATTAAACGTTAATAAGTGGATAAATTTTTTTCATAGCCTGCGCTGTAATATGTTTATTAAAAGCTTTGAGAACTCTTCCTGAATATAAGACTATGGCTCAATGGATATTCTAAGGTATTAGATATAAAATCAGTCCTCAGCTTCGAGACGGTAGTAGAATTTACCTAAAAGCCGCACCCTTCTGCTATCAAATCTGAATCAAGTAAGGAAAGATCTATAAATTCGACGGCCCTTGCAGTTAAATAAAACTGACTTGTATGACGTCACCAGTAGTTAGATTTTAAATATTAAATATAGTTACGTCAAATAAGTAAAGGTTTGACTTTGAATGAGTAGAAGTCACTATTAGGGTCTTTTTGCAGGTAGCACAGCTCGTCACACACAATTGGTTCTTTCACAAAGTTTCAGTTCCCGCGCGTCTCATATTTATCAAAATAATAGTATAAGCGTCACGGATGGAACTGCCAATACGCAGCACGCTAAAACAATTCCCCCACTATTTTTCCTAGACCTAAAGTTAGCTGCCGGTTACAGTTTATAGTAAATGATAATAATGCTAAGAACTTAAATTAATAATTTAGAAACATTAAAATATAATTTAAATTTAAGAAAATATTTTTTGATATTAATGAAATATTATTTTCTACTTTACTTCGTATATGAGATAATTTTCAATCCGTTTTTAATAATGATCATTTATGTATATTTATATTACCACTAACCTTATGAGGCACTTAACTAAATTGTATTTATCGTATGCGTATTCATTAAATGAGTAAATAAATTACCATAATAGTACTTTCATTATAATTATCATAATACAAAAGGTTGTCATGAAATAATATTATCATTTTAATTTATCTACATTAATAACATTTCAATAGAGTGTTGGAAATAACAAACAAGTGATGAATATCTATATAAATATACATTTCAAAACAAAGATATTATGTTTTAAAGGTATTTTTTAGTTAAATTTATATTTTTTTAAGATATCATATAAGATTTGGATAATTAAGAGTATTATATCGATGATATTCTGGGATACTGTTTGATTTTGCCGAAAAAAATTTTCTAGCCAGTGTTGCTAACATTTAATTGACTGAAGTAGTCCAAGAAACAGTAGTATATACAATAAAAATCATTGTATTATTTTATTAATTTAAACCTATATATATAAAATGACGACTATAAACAATTATTAAATAGTTATAATAAGCATAATATTAGCAATTTAATTTCTTTCACATTAACCAATGAATTCTTAGTTGTGAATAGATAGACACTTGTAGGGGACCTATATAGGGAAAATAAAGAGACTTGATACCCTTAGTTTTTTTTTTAATTTAAGTTCTGAGAGGTTTTACAATATTTTTTTTATGATTTATGCAGAATATATTTAAGAATTATCTAAGAACCTTAATATTCATGGGAAAATGATATACTCTATATAATCGTAAGGTGTCAAAATATATAATCTGGGAAACTTAATACATAAAGGAGGATAAAATTCTACAATTAGACTAAGATTCCCCAAAATATAACCAGTTTAAATAGTAACTACTTTGTACTCATAATATCACTCTTTGGTGCTAATTTTAACTTAATTATATGTATCTGAATCACTTTTCCCTAAATTACTAGCAAAACGGACAACGCGGTCTATTAGCGTTAGTTTTAAATAATGCTAGTTTCGCACTAGCTTTTATAAATAATTGTACCAGGTAAACAAACATCCCTCTTTTCCCCTACTTACCTTGAACTTTTATAGCAATATGGACTTAAAATATATGAATTTAAAAGGTAAATGTTAACAAGAAGACATAATTTCGACAAGGTGCGGGTTCATCTCAAGATAAGCGGGAAGCGGGAGCAAGCAGCTGGTTTGGTAATTAAGCACATCTGCCTACATTCAATTTTGAGAGCCGGTGGATGGGAGTTAGCCGTACGAGGGGTCCATTCGGGAGGGTAGAGCAAATTGCTAAACTTTCAATTAAAGAGTTGTTATTCAAACTGAGCGGTTTCTGGAGCGAAAACTCCAATGGATACTTGTTTCCCATTCTACTTAGCACCAGTTTAATTCTCAAAGAGAACAGCCGCAGCAATTTCATTTCATAATTGTCTTCTAGATTCAAATATTGTGAAGTTTTCTGTTTAATTATAAATAGGAAGAAAACTCGAAAGCTTTTAAAACTTGAAAGAAATTATTAATTGTAATCATCAAATTAACATAATTAGACTATCTTGCCTTACTAATTTAAATAATTTTTTTTTGAATATTATGATTGAGGTGTCATTCGATTTGGAATGCCATGTATATAGTTTTTGAAAAAATTCAAGGGCCGCACGCAAAAATTGCAGTAGTTATAAACAATTAAGTGAAGTAAAGGTGGTTTGGTTTTTAGCAAATATCTCAAAAACTAATAAAGGTTTTTCAAATTTAAAAAAAGATTCCAAAAGAAGAGATAATTGCCAATATAAAACTTTGTACATCCGGAACTCTAACTCCATTATTTATAATGCTAATTTAACGCTGAAAATGGGTCTCTGCGCGACATTTTTAGGTTTTGCGCGCGGTGTCAAAAGCGAGTACGACACATTGTTTAATTTTTTAAAGAAATTGATCATGATTTTAAATTTTTTAAAAATTATTTTCAACTTCTGAACACTTTAAAAAATTTATTCCCTCTAGAAATTTTTCAACAACTTAATTTTCATCATAGAGTCAGGATTACATGAATTAAAAGAGCTTGTAAATGTCCAGGGACTCAAGTTCCTCTGTAGATTAGATGTTAAAATAGAACTATATTTTTGTTGACACTGTTTTTAAATGACTAGTAAACTATTTAAAATTAAATTATTACTTAAAAACTACTTTGATACATTACTATACATCTACACAACAGTTATTATTGTCTTAGTATTACTGCATTGTGTGGCTGCCATATCTTTATCTTCTTTATCTCTATATAAGTAAAACCAGTCACACATGATCTGAAACAAAAACCCGAAAATAAAAGTTAGTAAACGAGCTGATTCCAAAAGTGGTTAACGTTGAAAAGCACTAACAAATGCACAACTGCATTCGCAGAAAGTGTAAACGGATAGTTTGCGGCAACATTCGTGTTCGAGTTAGCAGTTGCATAGCGGCTGAATGCGAGAATGTAAATAAGAACGAATACCATCCATCGCAGACACTGGCCAAACAATCGAATAAACAATAACATTCAACTCTTCACACTGTTATTATTTTAGCACTTTTTTATGTTTCGCATAACAATCTTTAAAAATATGCATGCAAGATAGCAGAAACGGTTTCTTATTAAAATTCACTACACTGTTGATAACTTCGTATCGGCGAGCATTTCCTTTTTTAATACAAGTACTACTGTTTCAAGAAACCTAATCCCAACTAATATTATAAATTCAAAAGGAACTCTTAAGAAACTTAGGTAATACTTAATAATATAAACCAAACAAATTAATGTGCTATTAAATATACTATTTAAGACATCTATCGAAGGGTATATGATCTATCTGTCTGTTACGCTTTCACAGTTAAATTACTAAACCGATTTTCGTGAGATTTGGTACAGAGATAGACTAGAGCTCGGAGAAGGATATAAGTTATGTTTTATTGAAAAAATTTTGAAGGGGGATGAAGTGAATTAATCATAAAATTAAAATGTAAAATATACCAGTAAGTGGCATTAAATTTAAGTACACGTGGTAAACTGCACCCGGATGAAGCCGGGACGGGTCAACTAGTATTGTAGTAGTAGTAAATAACCTCTGTCGTTGTTTGAAGATTATCTAACATTTCTTACTAGTGAGCTGCGAGACCTATGTCTTTTGAAAAAAATCGATTTTAAGATTTTGTTATTTCCATATAAGCTTTATTAAAGTTCTTCAAAAGATAACATTGGCAAATTAGTGTCCGAGTTGCAGCGACAGAACAGGGAAATGTAAATAAGATCCGCTCGCAATCATGTGAGAAATGTGAGACTGTTTGCACACGACGTTTACACATCCATCGTATAAATGTAGTGCACTACAAACTACTGGGTACTGTTGTAATATTAATACTGCACTGCTTTTGTATATGGAAGCTAGTTTCAGAGGTTTCTTCAAACATAATTAAAGCAAATAATAAATAGAAAACAAGTCGTGGGTTCAAATCCCGGACATTGGACTACTGGCGTGGCCCACTCCTGACACAAGCTATTTATTAGCTTACTAGGAGGGGCAACGGGAATACTAGTAGTATGTGATCCATACTGCTAGTAATCTTTTAAAAAAAAAAAAAAAAAACAAATATCCACATCGTTAATGCCTCCACGATCTTGACCATATATAATAATAAATAAAGATTTTTTTGAACGCATCCCCCTGTCACTGGTTAGTTGACTAGAATACATGTTTACACACAATGATATAGTAGTAGATATACTAATTACAAATATGAAAATTTGCATATTTGGATGTTTCGATGTTTGTCACCGAATCACATAAAAACGGCGGGACGGATTGATAATATTGAAATTTGGTACACGGATACTTTGTAACCTGGATTAACATAGGTATAGAAAATACTTTTTATCTCGTAAAAGTTCAAAGATTCTGCAGGATAATAATAAAATGTGTTTACTGTCGTTAATGCCTGAATATTTTTATTGAAACAGCAACTAATTGAAATGTTTTTTTTTAATAAACCAAAGTATAATTGCTCTCATGGTAAGCCAGGAATAGAAAAAAATCACAATATTGGAAAATATGACATGATTTTTGATACAAAATATAATAAAATACAATCACAATACAAAACATTTATTCACAAGAAAAGGGTAGAATATAAAAACTAAAAAATATATCGAACATTGCCTTAGTGAACTTACAACTGAATCTCTAGAGGTTTATGTCTTTTCGGATCAAGCGGCTTACCGAAGGAAGCGTGAGGAAACTCCTTTCCTTCATAAATATTTACTTTATGAAATAACACGCCCCGAGCTCGGCTTAGTCTTACATACCAACTGGCATCAGGTGATAAGTGATAACTGCCGAAATGTAACATTTATTTATCTTTCTATTCACTCAGTTATCAATACCGTTTACAAATTAGTATTCTCGGGTAGTTCCTTTTATTTTATTTCAAGTATACCTACGTGTAGACAATATAACTCCTTGGTTGCAATAGATTAGAGTCAGTCTCTCTGCTGTTTTTGCACAGTGTACAGGAAGTAGTGAAAATAGTAAGTTTATTTTATTACCTATTATAGTTAGTGTTCGGACAGCGGAGGGGATCGTTGTAATTACTGAAAAGGCCTTAAACCTTCCTGTCTAAACGTTTCGTGTATACGTATTGCTGTGGACTTTACCATTAAACGTTTAGTATTTAGCCAATCACATTCTTCCATGAGTTTGGTAGTTAGAAAGCTTTCATTTCTTAAACTTCTTAAAAAAATAAACTATACAGAGAATTATTATAGAAGTATCTTACCGAGTGTAAAACCCGTCTTTTTCATTTTTTTATTTCTGTACATACCAAATAGTTAATGTTAAACAATTATATTCTATCTTAATTAAAACCTTATATCTTAATGACTAAAGACATTTTTTATGAATTTTTAATAAAATTATATAGCAAAGTCTTGATAACAAAGTCAAAAAATAATATTATATACTAGGAAAGATTAATATGTACCTCATTTACATTTTAATTACCTATTAAAAATCTTCATGAGACTCACAGTAATAGACTGTTCATATTGAACCATAATACTATAATGAAATTTTCACGTAATATTTTCTTTTCCTTTTACAGAATGACAGTAACAAGGGAAATAAGGACCTCATATCCGCTTAAAGAATTTACCAATATTTGTTGAAAAAAAAAATTTATGTCGCTACAATAATGAGAAGAACTTGTATATATTTTTTTAAAGAAAATATAAATAGTATTCCGTTCTTATAAAAAATTATTGTCAATGACTCATTGTCCACTCAAAAGTTTCAAGGCATAAAACTTCCAGTCTTCGTGGCAGCACTTTTTTGGAAATGCATATAGATAGAGAAGAAAAGTCAGTGATAAGCTAGTGGTTCAGACATGGGTACCTTACTCGCAAGGTCCGTTTCGACCCCGGGAAAACAACTCTGACTTTTCTCAGCTCTTTGTTTAAAGCGATTAAACATGGCTTGCTTTAACGATGAAGGAAAACATCATAAGGAAACCCTCACTCTGAGGAGAAGAGTGGGCCATTAATGGGTTGTGATGATGAGATATAGAAGAATAAATGGCATACTAAAAATAGGAAGAGTGACCAAAAATATCTTTTTACGTATGCGGGCGTCAGACACTTTACTTGAGATTTGTTGGAAGACTCAGCGTCAATATTATTAGTATATACGAGTAATAAGAACAACAAAATCAAATTAGTCTCGCACTTATAACGTATTAACGTAACAGCTTATAAAAACAATAATCAATCATGCTCTCTGTAACATCTGTGTAAAAGATTAAGCTTATTAGAGCTGACGATAAAAATGTACTGAATTTGCACGGAGAATAACGTAATAAAAGATAATAAACCCGTCACACCTTACGTGTATAAAATACACAGTTTTTATTGTGTTTTATGAAATCATTGTCATAGTTTATTTTCTACTTTAATATTTGACTAAATAGCGATATCTACATGGGATCGATACCGCACAGGACAATATTAATATGCAGTTAAAACTGTAACCAAGTAACCAATAATTAAAACTTACTCAAAATCATGACACCAAACCACTACACCATTATGCTTGCTTCGTTTGACATCTGGCTCTAGTCTGTGGGAACAGAGTTCATACAAGTTATTAACGGGGTTGCGAAAAAAGAAACAGTTAATTAAATTCTAATTATAATGAATGACGAGTTCTGTGTTACTGTTCAAGAAAAATGTATGGATGGAACAAGTGGTCTGTATTTTAATAGCAATGAAGGTGATTAGTGCGGAAAAATGGAAAATCATTGTAGCTAACGGGCACAGGTTACAGATTTAACAAGCGTTAGTGCGTATTCTCGCCTTGAGTGTTGGCGTTGCACTAAGCGTGTGATTTATGATGCGATACGACGCAGCGTGGTAAAGGATAGGATGCGGGTAGGAAGAAAAAAAATAAATGAAATAATAACTAGTGGAGACAGTGCCTTTATCTACATACGGTAACTATAGCATTGTTAGCAACACTGTTTATAAATTAGTAGTAGCGGGTTTAAGCCATTTTATATTATGTCAAGTATATCGATTTGAACACAATATATAACTTTTAGTGCGATAGATTAGTCTCAGTAACTCTGGTGGGTCCGAGCAGTGTGCGTGGAAGTTGGTGCTATAGTGTCATGGTTAATATCACCCTTCTTGAGGTCCACGTAAGTTTACGTTATTATCTATTGTTGTTGGGGAGGTCGAGTGTTGGAGGTGAGAGTTAATATTAATAATATTCAAAATATGAAAGAGCTCTTTAAACCTGCTCCTGGGTCTCAAGCCCCAGACACTGCTCGACTCCGTATAAATTATATGTGTATACGTATTGCTATACAGTAATGGGTATCATTTGTATCTCATTTTATGACACTATTTAAACGATTAATTTAATATGGTATTTAGTGTCAGACATTATAATATGAAGATGGTTGAGAGTTGTTTAGACGGAATTTCATAATTTTTTGCGTTTTGAATTTCGTTAGTCTCAGACACTATTTCAATACGACAGTTGAAATTATTTTTAATCTCTATTCCAAGTTCAGTTTATAAAAGCGTGTTAAAAATCTTATTGAACTAAATAAATGACATTGTTACTCATCAAAACCTAATAATTCAAGAGTTTGAGGATGAAATGAGCAAAAATATGACCTCCCGAGTCTCAGGTCCTCCGTCTCAATTTAATGGAGGATCCGCAGCCATTTACATTTATTACCGCTTTACCGCAGAACGCCTTGTTTAATCTTAGTGAAAATAAAATTTACGATCAGGTCTGTCAAGTTGCGAACAATTACGGTTCAAATGTATGTCATCATCTCTTCCCCTTTTGTAGTCGATGAGCGAGTTTTATTGCTCTGGAAATCGCCGATCAAAGCTGTTCATATTGTTCCGAATATATTCGTATTGATGGAAGATCTTGCGGCCTTTGGATTCATTATTGTTGGATAATAAAACGGAAAATGAATTTGGTAATATTAGAGTGATTTTTATTTTGGTGTATAGGAAAACGTAGATATAATGTGTTAATATTTGAAAGTAAAATTGTCCGAGAGACAAAGCCTGCCGGATCTATGTTGAAGTATCAAAACTGAAAAAAACCTGTGTAAGGACTTTGTTATGATACTGAAATTGGTTATTAAGAATGTTCAGTGATATTTGCTCTAGGAGGTATCCGGACAAAAGGTACATAATATAATGGGGGAATAATGACCTACATTCAGACGCCTTGCAAGTTCTACAAAATTAAGATTTAGACATTTTTACTGTCTCGTTACAACAACCGAAAACTTTGAGTTTAAAATAACTTAATAATGACTTAGTAAATTGTCATCATTTACTTTATCAAAAGTATTTTGTTAGATTTGGTAAATGGAAAATCATTTTTTTATGGTCGAGTGTACCATTTAAATGTATAAATTGACGATTCAATAAATTTTGCAAAGCACGCAGATTTCACTACCGCACGATTTGAACATTGCACGAGATCAAACTAGCTAGCTATGAGCAATAGCTAATGGGCGCTGATTCTGCATATAAAACTGTCATGGAAAATTTGCATTTTGATGAGGAGTTTAGAATGTGATTTAACATTACTAATGTAAAAAATTCATTTCACATTTTCTGCATATATATAATAAATTTTCTACTAGTTTGAATTAAAAGTGATTACACACTTTTCTGACTCTTGTACGAAATTGGATCGATTTCGAAATGGTTTTTTTATTTGAAAGATGGTTTAATCGAGAGCTGTTTGAAGACGGTTGGTCGATTGTGATTCTAACCATCGATTTTAGCTGCGTTCTTTGATGTCCCATTTCTTAAAATATTCATACGATCTTGACTTATACCGGCTTTAAGATTTTTTGGCTTGAGGGTTATTTAATTTTTTCCGTTTTTGGCCAGTCAGCCTGGGACCCTAGAAACCTGGTATTATCTTATGCCCCGTAGGTAGTAACTGTTACAACCTAAATACTTTAGGACTCATTGTGAAAGATTTTACAATAAGACAGAAAAACAATTAGAATAATACAATTTTTATAAATGTTATTTGGTAATATTTTCGGAAATTAAGATGGAGAAAAAAATGTAATTTGCAATACTATGGCTCGAGTAAGAAAATAAGTTATTTTGTACACGTTACATAATTGTATATCCCACAATCATAAGTGACTTAATATCAATAATATCAAAATAAAAATGGTCTAAAAATTAATAAATAATAATAATGCCGCAGGGCAGCTTGAGGCGAGCTGTTTGGGAGTAGCGACCCCACGGACCTGAGCGCTCCCAGGGGAAGGTCCTGTTCCTCATCCTCAATTTGCCTTTACTGGCTGGTTGGAGTGAACATTGACATGGAACAGATCCCCTACCTCTGGCTTGCCTTAACCGGCCGATCACTGTGGAGCCGCGAGAACTTATGTTCTAAGGGTATATGTGTCACGTAAGTGGTTAGTTGGCACGTGAGGGTCCCTTCGAGAGCACATCCCTACCCTTAAGCCGCTCAGCAAATGTTGCCCCCTAATTGCAACGTATAAGCGACCTTTCACGGGGGTCCATTGATGAATTGGCGAGTCTCTGTCTAGCCATTTTTCAATGTATAAAAACATTGTCGAGGAAACGCCATAGGTCATCCATAGCACTAGTTACCAAGTCCACTATCATCCTAATAGCCCAGCATTATTAGTTTCCATATATTGCCACAGTCCTACACAAGCCGGGGATTGTCCTTAGGTGCATTCTCATAGTGCATACAAGGATAATCGCCGGTTTATGTGACATCTCATATTAAATTAAATTTTCTAAAGGGCCTCTACGTGTTGGCTACGGTTCCGCGCACGCCTTCCAAAGGTCCGGGTCACTGTTGACCCGTGATTGGAAAAGACATACAAGATAATAATAATTCAAGTTATAACCACTAAGAATTATAGAAAATCTATTTTAAAGGAAAAGACACTTAAAGATGATCTCTGCCGTAAATGCAAAGCAAAACCAGAAAAAATACAACACATCACCGGATCATGCACAACATTAACACAAAGCGACTATTTACACAGACACAATCAACTTGTTAATTTAATACACAAAAAAAATATCCCAAATATGTAACGTAAAACATGACCAACAATCACCTTATTACAAATACACTCCACAAACAATCACAGAAAATAAAGAATACAAACTTTATTACGACACCGCACTATCCTAACAGACCACACCATTTATAACAACAGATCTGATATAACACTTGTGGGCAAGAGAAACCAAAGTACATTTATAATAGATATTTCTTTACCAAAAGCAAATGTTTTACAATCAGCTATAGCAGAATAAATAAGAAAGTATACGGAGCTTCAATAAGAAATCAAGAGAGTGTGGAAAATGAAAACAGTTACAACAGTACCAATAATAATTTCAAGCACAGGTGTCGTTCCTAAAAATTTATTCAATTACCCAAATTAAACTATTTAACTCTATATCTTAAATACGTGCAGAATTGTCCGAAAATTTCTACAATTATCTTCAGACAATGACAAACCTACGGACTCGCCTTTTTAAACGATTATTAAAAAAATCTAACACTTGGTACGCAAACGTGTTAGATTTATATGACCAGGCTATGCCTGAGAAAGATTTTTCTCTATGCCATAATAATAATAATTTATTTCACAAAAAAAACATACATACGGTTCTACAATAAACATTTCATTTTCATCTGTATATTATTAAGACACGAATATTAATAAAAAATAGAAATACTTTGCCACCCGCACTAAGATACCTTGTGTTGCGGACATATACATATAATAAATATACAATAAACAAATTTTAAGTAAAAAGTAAGCAAATCGTCAGATATCTATCCCAGAGTTTTTACATCGTTAATCTACTGTTATATTTTAAATCGTTATCTACATAAAGAAACGCTGGAATAAATACTACGTACAATACGAAGAAAATTGCTTTAAAGTGACAACAATAAAAACGAACAAGTATTACGAGTTAGTGGAGCTATACAAATAAACGAATAGAACTAAATTCAATATCAAGCTCAGAAAATGATGTTCATTCAACGATCTAGAATTACAAATATTCATGGCTATGCAATTTGAAAAAGAACAATTCCTTTTGTCCTGAAAACTATTGCTATTCGAATATGCCACTAAAGTTTTGTACAATCGGTCCTCCAAATTTGCGTTCATAAAATATATTAAAAACTAGTCGAACGGTGCGACTTCGCTTAAATTTACCACGTATATTATAGGTTTAATAATAACATTTTATCTTTCTATATGTGTGTTTAGATGTTAGTTACTCAATCATGCAAAAATGGCTTAATGGGATTTCCTTGAAATTTTGCACACAGATATTTTAAAACCTGGATTAATAAATAGGTTTTTTATCCCTGAAAAATCCGTTGTTCCTGTGAGATAAAAATAAAATACGTCTTCTATCGTAAGCGCGTGAATATTTTATTATAGCTCCAGTGTATTAAATATTAATTGTTTTTTTGATAAATCTTAATATACGTGTTAAATTGCACCAAATATTTTTTATTACTATCCTGCAGGTACTATGAAATATTCCGGGATAAAAAGAAGCCTTACTGTTGATCGAGGTCATAAGTATCTCGATACCAAATTTCATAGAAATCCGTGACAAAAATTCAAACATCTAAATATCCGAACATACAAATTTCAAAATGTATAAAATTAAGTAAGAAGTTAATAAGATTAGTAAGATAAGATTTTTGTATATTATCCAGTTACATTTTTTAACACTTTCGATTAAACTTGATAGAAAAACTGTTAGGATCGGTTGTATAGCTCAATCTTGCATTGTGATATTAGATTTAGTAGTAGAAGTGATCCGCACTTTAGCCGATTTAGCTAAACTAGGACATTTACTGAGACTTAAGATCGATAGTTTAAAGCATTAATTGTATTTTGTTATAATGATCCAGGCATTCTTGCATGAGAACACTTAAACAAGGCGCACTGTTACTAGCAACACGGTTGTTAGCATTACTGTTGATTGGCTGGTTATTAGTAGCTATTTGTTTATTTTAAAAATATCTTGTTACGATAGAATCACGGCCGTTTGAGTTAAATTTTCGGTAATTAAATATTAAGTAATCATATAAAATAGTTATTATCTTAGAGGTCAAGTAGTGTAGACTCTTATATAGTAATAATCATTTATTCAACATAATAATATCATTAAACGAGAAATTAATAATACTTATTTCAACAAAAGCCTTCGTGTCAGCAAATGATGTAGATAATGCCGAAGTTTTCAAAAAAGTTGCGCCGCATTAAGAGTTAAAACGGATTATTCGAAAAAGAGATCTCAAATAGCGGAGACATAAGTAAGAAGGGGCTGGATAATGTCCTCTGGCACTAATTAAAACTTTAGAAAAAGCAAGAAAAAGGGTTGAGAAATATGGCGTTCGACGAACAGGAATGACGCTGCGGGCTTACCTAATTTCGACAAATTCTTTCTACAACTGCGATTTAACGTTCTCTAAGGACTAATACTATTCTAGACCTTTTTAATTTTTATAAATATTATGTTAGTGAGTTCTTTAAGCAGTAAAAGAGATAAGTTTTAACGCATTTACTTATAATAGTAGCGTATAGACTCGATTAAGGGACTCTAAATTTAAAAATATTTAATTGAGTTTTAAAAGGCTGCTAAAATTGGGGTAGAAATTATCTTTGGATTAAGTAAACTACCTTACTAATTACTAATTTTCTCAGGTATGGATTAGGTTGTTTCCGTGAGGGAAGTAGATACTGATGTTTAATAAGAGAATGTATATTTTGATAGAGATGACGGCCATGGACGCGCAGTCATCTTACGCTGATTTCAACTAACTTCAATGCAAGTAAGTAAGAATTCTTTCAGATGGTGGTACTGTATTTGTTATTATCGAAAATTTTAATCAAAATCGTTAGTTATACATAATATCCTCGTAAAACGTTCTCATTATCATCAAAGTTAAAAAGAAAAGTTATTGTAAAATTTGAAAATTAATATTTAAGAAATATCTGCTTTATGATTGCATTAAGCCTATTGTTACAATCTTAAGGTCTTAAGGTCAATCGTATTGTTTTCCTGAGATCAAAATGGAACTGACGTATTAATTAATTCTCTCATCAATCATTGTCACTTTCCCCTTGAAAGCAACGTCATTCACATTGTTACAAGTCAACAAAATCTGGCGAAAAATAAAAGTTTCTGTTACTTTTTATTAGTTACTTTTTTTACTTACACTTCTAACCAGTTCCTGGAATTTAAATCATATAGTTATTATTATGTAAGCTGACTGTAAAGGATAAATTATATCGAAAACGAGAAAGACTCTTAAGTATACAATAGTTTTATAAACTTCATAGGAACTCAGACTGCGCCTGAGTCTTGCAGCTCAAGTGCAGCACGTATCTTTATAATGTATATCAGTTAACTCTTCCTAAAGCATCAGGCTAAGGAGAAGGAGACCAAGCACTACACTATTACTTGCACATCGTTAGATAATATTCACTCCCTGAAATTATTTGCCATGCTATCTCTAATCTATCAGGACACAGTTTATATTTTGTTTGTCCAAATAATAGGAATTACACACAGTGTTGCAACCAGAGTGATATTAATTTTTTTAATTTATTTGAACTCATTTAATATTCACTCTCTCTCACTCTTTTATTCCCTTAATCCAAAAATTAGATACGAGAAGCGAAATTTTGGAATCTTTTGCGAAATTATTTTACACTCGTTTAAGTTTTTTATAAGGTTAGATTGTTTGAATCTCGATATTATAATATCTACCGACCCGATTTTGACAAGATAAGACGTAAGAAAGAATTGATAAAATGTTAAAACTTGTTATTCTTAGCTGAAAAGACTTGCCACTTACTCTTAAAAAAATAAATAATAGTTTAAAAAAACTAAAAAAATACGCTTTTATATAAAATCCAACTACTGACAAAATAGAAAATAAATTTTAATAAATTTGAATTCAAAAAGGATTTTATTGTAAAAAAAGCGTGGGGTGCTTTTCAGGATATTATCAAAAAACCCTTCTACTCATATCATATCTGTTTATAAAATATTTATAACTATTGATACCATGCATCCCACGCTTTTTTTACAACAAAATATTTTTTTCTTCTACAAAAAATTAACTAAAAAATTCAACAAAAAAAAAATCTATAAAAGCGTATTTTTTAGGGTGAAAAGTACTTTAGAATATAGGGGGATGATGTACGTATAAGATGAGAAAGTATAAAACATAAATATAAAGTGTCTTGACGCAGACACTCCGGGTCTCAGGAAAACAAAAAATCGCTAATCCTGATTATTCTAGTAAGGATAATGGATCAAACTGTTTAAAATATTGAATTGTCATCTATCTTTAATAAGTATGCCAAATTTCGAGATAACCAGACGTTTTGAAGGAGGTCAAAATCATGTTCAAAATTTCCGTTACATACATACGTATGAAGCTAATAAAAGCGTATTAAAAAAGACTCGCGTAGTTGGATTATTAGTCACTTAACCCGTTGTAACATTGTCGAATACCTTTTAATTTGTCAGGAAAGCATTGATAAACTTACTATTTTTTTATTAAAAATTTAAATAGTATAAGTACCTTTCTATGTTAGGAAGACCTAATTAAATGCTTGTCAAAAAAATATTTTATTTTGAACGTTATATTCTCATTCCTATTTAAATATTGTACCATAAATGGAAACATTTATATGAATACCTATTCATGAGCAATGGAAAAAATATTCCCCCTATTTATTGCAACAGTATAAGTGTTTTGACTAAGAAGTCTATCAATCAAAGCCATTACGACAAACCCACTTTTTCTATTATTCATATTTATTCAATATAAGTATAATCTTTCCCTTTCATATCTACACCCTTTTAAATATATTGTTCGTGTACGGTACTTGTTTATAATAAGTGCGTCGTATTCTAGGGCCATTTGGCCTGCTATAAACATGAATGGCGCCAAAACGTTCCTCTTATCTCGGGTATTTCTCAGAGGGGCGGAAGCGGAGCCCCAAAGGCGCCGCTCAGATTCTCAAGTATGGCTCTAAAGGGTCTGGATATAAGGGCCGAGATCATCGACGGAACTGTTCTTTGAGCAAATGGATTGTAAAGACACTCACAAGTGATTCAGATATCGATTTAATTTAGTCTATAGTCCGTAGTACATAGTTTGGGATTAATAACATTTCTATTGTTTTGTCCGTCTGTGCTGTAGATATAAGTAATCTATAAATATTGGTCGACCGAACCATTTAGTTTTTTTAATTATAAATAGCCTAAAAGCTAAATCTATATAGGCCACATTTTATCGCGAAAGAATACACGGTTTTCCACAATTAAAATAATACTAGTCCATCCATCCTGGGTAGCGTCGCTGGGCTTCCAAACATCTGATTTTGAATAAATCGTATCAGATTTTGTGACAAAGACAGATGAACAGAAAATTTATGATTTCTATTGATCTATTGTGTATGTTCTTAAGGTCACCTGAGTTATTTTTTAAATTATCATTTATGTATAGACAGTCGATACGTCATATTTTATTATAAGTATAATATGTGGGAATTTGAAAGTTAGGGTTAAGCCCAGTGCAGGTACGTGTCCCAAAGTGTTCCAGGCGAAACTTTGTGTAGGATTGTGGGGAGAATTACCATCTCACCTCCCCCAGAGTAGAGTCCATAAGCGGACAAGCACAGATAGGTTGTGGTGCGCTTCGATCTCCTGGCCTGCCATTCCGGGTGTCAAATAGGAATATCCCGGATGGTATAGCCCGTCGGGCTACATCCTTCAGAGGTAGTTTTGGGTTGTCTGCTTCAGAGGCAGTCACACCGACCCCGCTTGGGGAGATACCTGTAAGCAAATTCCTCCTGGTCAAGGAAAAAATGTTAGCCTTATGTTAGGTTACCCTTGTGTCAGTTTAGCCGTATGTAATCCTAACACTAAGCTTAGACGGAAAACCTTTGCAGTGGAGGGGAGTGTTCACATATGTGACAGGGATACCTTTAAACCTACCCACTTGGTCCTAAGTCCAGGCATTGCTTGGGTTCCGGTCAGAATTGTAAGATATTGTGCACATACGATGTGTATACAGGATTGTATATTCTAACTCCTCGCATTCTAATATCCGAAATATAGATATTTGTAACAACTGACTATATCAATATGGCAATAGATTTCGTTTTCATTTCCAGAGTACACAACGTTTACCTTCCGGAAATGTGTGTGAATATAACTTCCGTAGTGACATGGCGGATATTTGTCAAAACAGCTTTTAATAAAAGTTATAATAACTAGGCGTTGAAGTAGGTGAACTTGACAAAATTTACGACTACTCTTACATCGCCAGTAATTTTATAATAAAAGTATAACTTGACTAAAATATTAATTTTTAAAGATTATTTTGAGAAACAAAATAGAAAGGTGTATTAATCGTTATTTTCTTGGTCTATCAATTAAATCAAATAAAGGATTAAGACTATGTTAAAAGACAAAATTTACGACTACTCTTACATCGCCACTAATATTATAGTAAAACTATAACCTGACTAAAATATTAGTTTTTTATAGATTATTTTGAGTAACAAAATAGAAAGGTGTATTGAACGTTATTTTCTTGGTCTATCAATTAAATCAAATAAAGGATTAAGACTATGTTAAAATCTTTGTTAAATTAAATCTTTTTAATTCAACGTATGGCTTAATCCTAGAATACAACCTTTGTACGTATTTTTCCGATCTAATTACTTTTAATCAAGTAGGTATTATTATTGCTTATGATTATAATTTACCGCATAATTTCGTTAGCGATGTTTCAGAATAATTACAGGTATTATATTTCGTAATAGAATGAGATAGCTACACAAATATTCGTTTAGTACACGGGGTCAAAGTTCAGAGTAGTAAAAAGATCACATTATTAAGGAGCGACCCCTGAAATTTAAATTTAAACATAAAACGATTTGTTTTGTTACATCCATAAAAGTAGGATCAAGTTTAATGACTTGAATCTGTGAAAATGTGAGTTTTTGCTTCGTCAACTTTATTGTTAGTTTGTGTACATCCATTTAATCTAACAGTAATATTGCTTTCACCATCATATTAATTTTATATGAAGTATACTCAAAAGTCAATAATTACATGCAATCTATATAGGAAACCAATCAGTGCCTAGGGTTTATAACCGCCTTACTTATAAACAGTGATTAATGTAATCAATGTCTAATTAAGAATCATCATTCCTATTTCATCTTTATTTGTATTTGTGAGAAAGAGTGAAAACACTGATTATCTTAAATTAAAACACTGATTAAAAACTTTTATATGTGAACTCCTAAGACTAAGGAGAAAAAATGTAACTTAACGCATACCATCACCAAAAAACACTTGTAATCGTTAATAATAAAGGTCGAGCTCTACGACAGTAAACTACACTACTTAGTAGTCTGACTACTTTAATGTTTACCGAGAAATTGCTTGAGAGACTTGCTCAAGTTTATCGGAACAGAGGTTATAATATATTATCTATACGAGTGGGTATATCGGTAAATAAAATAAAATGTAATGAACGAAGTTATCAAGAGTTTTACTAATTTACTTTATAATTATTTAGGTTTAGCTCTTTTGCTTCTTTGTAGCCACAGCCTTATTATTAAACTAAAAATACAATATATAAAGTAGGCATATCTAGGTAATACCTACCACGAAGAAACTATTGTCATTAGCCTAAACACGAAATATCTGCTGTTAAGTGGCTATGGAGTTGAGTACTACTATGTTTTAACTGAGGTAGGGCACAGCAGGAAATTTTCTGCTCAAATATGGAGCAGCCCGACTGGGGTAGTACCTCGACCTTACAGAAGAGCACGGCTAAATAACACTACTCTAAAGCAGTGTTGTGTTTCTGTTGGTGAGTAAGGTGATTAGAGCTCCTGAGGGGATTTGGGGATAGGGTCGGCAACGCGCTTGTGATGCTTCTGGTGTTGCAGACGTCTATAAGTAATAGCTACGGTAATCGCTTACCATCAGGTGAGCCGTACGCTTGTTTGCCGACCTAGTTACATAAAAAAAAAATGTACAAACTCTCACCTCCACCACTCAAGTTCGCTACCGAATATTAAAATAAAAAAGTACATTACTCAAGTGCTTCTCAACAACGAAGGCCTAACTTCACGCCACCTAGTGTAGTGTTGACCATTAACTCAATTCCCATGCACGATATCACTTGACAGACTAACTCAATCCTATCGTAACGAAAGTTACATAATTGTCTAACTAACTAACATCATGTCCTAAAAATACCACCCTACACAAGTAATAATATCCCTGTCTCAAATTAGAAACGAGCTGAACAGCGAAATCTTCACAAATTGTAGCTAAGAACTATCTAGATTAAATCAGCACTGAAAACAAAAAAACTGCATCAAAATCGGTCCATTATCTTGGGCGCTACGACACTGTCAGACATGTCACGTTATACTTATAACACCCCGTTGGTATAGCGTCGGGAGTTAATAATAATACAATTGTTTATTTAATTATTTAGATATTACTTATTTATAATGAACGTGTAAAATTCATCGACACTTGAATCTTGTCACAAAGTATAATGAAAACCCCGAAGCTTATAAATATTAATGTTTCCTATCTCAACTGTTAATTACTCAACAACTAAGGAAGAATTTTGCATTATATTTATTAGCTCTTTGGACCATTTATTTAAAGACATTTTTACATTCAATTTTCGCTTTTTATATTTATGTACCTATAATAATTATATGGGCGTCGATTCTTTATACAAACAGGAAAGACTGCAAGGTTTTTTTTTTATGTAACTAGGTCGGCAAACAAGCGTACGGCTCACCTGATGGTAAGCGACTACCGTAGGTACTACCCCAGTCGGGCTGCTCCATATTTGAGCAGAAAATTTCCTGCTGTGCCCTACCTCAGTTAGGTTTACACATAAATTAAAATACACTTTAATTAAAATCTGTCTGTAATATGTTTATATAACTCGAAGAAATCAGAAGGAGAGGGGGCTATTGAAAACATTACAAGGGTTGTGATATTGAATGGACTATTGGGTAAACGCAACGTAGATACTGCTACTGAACCGATAAATAACTAAACATCTTTTACAATTATGATAGGAACCTAACCAGTGCCTTGGACTTGCTGATCAAGCAGTAGGTTTAAAGGATCCTTACATTCGATTGAAATACTCGTCTTCACTGCCCAGGTTTTCTGTTCAAACCTAACCTAAACCTAACTTACGTGCCGATATGTACCTATGTATATGATTTTATATATTTTGTTTTTGTTAAGATACTCTTTCTATGCTACAAATCTAATAGTTATATTGAGTTGTTTACTTCCTTTATTCTTGTGTATATGTACACATGAGTACATACAAGTTAATAGAAATAATAAACACGTTAGGAGACAAATTAAACACATGGTGAGCGCCGCGGGCGACTAAACGAAGTTCATCATTTCGACTTCTGGTGGATTTATTTATTCGCGTTAAGACTAGGGTTAATGGCTATTTGAACTGTAATGTGTCGTCGTAAATTATATATAATATCTTCAGATACACTGTTAATTGCTAGCATTAGGCTGAACAATATATAAATTAAGGTTTTACCAACAATGACGGCCAGGCGTAAACTTGAATGAAAAGTTAATTAGATACTTGAAAGTTGAAATAAGTTGCAAAAATCAAACGTCCTAGACCCAATTGAAACAACTTTCAGGTCCGTAAGTCTTCGTACACTTTCAGGTTCGTAAGTCTTCTACTTAGTACAAAGTTAATTTTTACACAAAATATTATGATAATGTGTTATAAAGGTCGATATTTTCTTTGAATAATTAAAAAAAATCTCATAATTTTCTTATTGTTAGGTACAAAAAGAAAATTATTCTTTATAATTACCTTCGAAATAAAAGCTTTCTTAGTTGGGTGAAAAATATTTTTTTTAAAGTCCGTAATCAACAGGGAAGCAATTTAAACAAACAAATAAAGACGTAAAATTAATTATCTTTATTTACGTTTTTTTTACCATATTGATTATTACTACCAATTCCCCCACAAATGTAAGTACACAAAGGTTTCGAGACGTAATTATTTTTCCTTTAATCTTCGACAAACTGGCAACAAAGTAATTTAGACAAAAGCCGTAGGTATAAGCTGGAAACAAAAGAGCTGATAGAAAATTGGGAGGTCAAAACGAAGCCATCATTGAAGTGATTCCCTTTGAACGTAGTTGGGGTTGTGTTGTTATATGTTTATGTTAGCAAAAGAAATTTATTTATTTCTTTTAGGGACATTTGTAAATAAATTCTTAAAAAAAATAATCAATAAATTGGTTTATTTATTCCACATAACTCTTTAATCTTTTGCTTCTTTATTTTAAGCGTAAGAAATTTATAACATTGATTTATTTTCCAATCAAACCACAAAAAGAATTCTCCAGTTAGCTCTAGTTTATCGTTTTAATAAACTATTGAAACAACATAAACTGCTTAAACTACATGCTTACAATATAAATGAAGGGGACATTTAATTCATGTGTTTCCTAAATACGCTTAGACACAAAAGTATATATGAATAACATTTCAAAGGATTCGCAACTTTTGTTTCAAAGGTTTTCTACAATTCAATTACTTTCCGCGAGCATGCATAAAAACAGGCGAATCAAAAACAAGATAATATTCACCAGGACCTCTGCGGGAATTTCATTTTCAATATGTTTTTATAACTTTCAGTGAGGAAATGAGGAGGCGCTCGCGGCGCTCGACGGCGGTATTGTCATCATAAACCAACCAAGACCTCCTTCATAAATCCCTTCCAAAAGTACCTTTATACGCATTATGGAAACATTCAGAATCTTTTTTGGTTCGCAGTACTTTTTAACGCGACAAATATGTAACATATCGCTTTTATTTTTAGGGTTCAGTACACCAAAATTAAAAAGGAACCTTATCTAGTACCTACTTTACTTATGTTAGAATGTCAAGACCCTTTTTCTCAACAACGCTTGGAGGTGTCATGTGTAACTTCGAAGTAACATAATCAAAAGATAATTATGGCCGCACTCAAAAATATTAATTACTCGTAATCTTATACTTTTAGTTGACCTAGAACCATTAAGAGATGATACAAAATCCTTATTTTTATTTATTCAATTCAAGTCAAAAAAATCTATTACGTTATCTCACTTCATTCTAATGGTTCTTGTGCAATAAAAATGTCTCACGATTTCTGCTTATAATTTATATCATGATTCCAAGTTTTTCATCGTTCAAGTAATCCTGTACAGGGTAATTAAGCTTTACTAAATTATTAAACAGTTTTTTTACTACTAAGTTATCTAAGTCAAAATGATATATATCCACTAAATTTTAATTGTTGTAGGTATGTATTACACACAACTTTACATATAACTTTTTTGATGTAAGGTGCCAAGAGTTTTCCGTTGCTAAAATTAATTCAAATTTTACGAAACCCTCGGTGCGCGAGTCCGACTCGCACTTGGCTTAATTTTGTTTATCATATTATAACTTTCAGAACTTTACGGTGATATCAGTTCGCAGTTTAAAATGGCCAGTCGTTACCATAAATTGTCGAGTGAACCACGACTCAACTACTTTAATGTAATATTTTACGCCGCCTATTATAACATACATTAATTTATAAAGTTCAGTAGACATGATTTATTTTGTCAAATTGGGTTTCACAGTATATTTATACTTAATGATATTTTAAAGGTTAAATACGATTACCAATACCTTTGTAAGTTCGGTTTTTTAAACTCAGGCAAACATAAAATAATACGTATATACCAAAACAAAGAAAACCTTTAAATCTTTGGACAACGTTACTATAGAATCATCAGCTCTCGCTCACTCTTATAAACAAAACAAACTGTACCGTAAGGTTTTATACTCATAATCAAATTCATTTATTTCTCTATTTACAAGCATGTGTTTACAGTATACAGTTTCATTAAGTTATGGAAAATATCTACTATGTTTTGTGAGGGTCTGGATACTGCAATAGGAGACCTGTATGACCGAGAACCAGGCTCCCATCCATAAACTAGGTGAATATTATAAATAAATCATAATTTATGAAAAAACTTATTTCTAGGATAAGAAAATAACAAATAATTAATTAAATGCAACTGTGTATGTGTTTGTGTATGAGCGTTTGTGTGTGTGTGCCCGTGTGTATCTTAGTGTATGTCCTAGTTAACACTTAACTAATAATACGTTAGTTAACATATAAAGGTATTGTATACAAAAACTTTTGAAAATAAATAATCAAAAACTAAGTATTATAATTTTTTTAAATGTCTAATATTTTGACTAAATTATATTTTAAAACGCCATTTCTATTTTGATTGTTAACATTTCAGACTAACTTCTCGCTTTAACAAATTGCATTTTTTGCAACACAAACGTTAGCATTTCTCGCAATGTTGGCACCATTGCGAACTCTTTTCTTGTTAAATTTTCGCCAGTCTCAACATAATAACCCGTTGTTGACACTCTCAGCCCCGAGCACTCCACAAGCAATAAGACAGTAATAAATGTTCTGATCTAAAGACAAGAATAAAAAGGGATATAATAAGTAGATATTGTGAATCGGTGCTTGGCAGTTCAATATTGCGTCTCATGAACTATCGTCGAACAACTATGGACTATCCTTTATTTTTATTACTATTTTATGAAGTTATAACTTCAAATATAGTTAGACAATTCTTTTAAAAATGTTATGTTGAAACGGTTATTTAAAAAACATTATAAGACTCACGACTAGAGTTTTTATAAAAGGACAAAATCCGAAAACTAGAAATTATATTAGGAATACGAGAAGTTGAAATTAATATTGAATATGTAAGTCTAAAAACTCTTGAATTGATTTTAGTGACACATATTCGAATATGTTATATATATACCTACCCTCGACAAAGATACATATTTAAACTCTGATTAACCAGTTAAATTTTAAGTATTTTCAATTTAAAAAATTGAAATAAATTTTATTTCTAGAAAAAAGGAAATAATTTAATATAAAAAAATGAATAAAAAAAGAATATTTAGTTAAGTATTAATTCTATTTATTAATTTATTAAGTTTTTACTTTTCAATATGTACCAACGACATTTATACGCAAAACATATTCGAGTGTTAGTAAAATCGCAAACATTTGTATTTTTGTCGTCCGTTCAATGTGAAATGAACCTTAAGTTATATTTAACACATAGTAGGCTGTAGATGATGCTCAACATGAAATGTCATAAAATGACAGCTTGTAAAAATTAAATTTTTAAAACACGTCAAAAAAGATGGTCTTTCTATATTTGTCTATATGTATTTCGGAGCAAAGTAAACGATAATCGACCAATCGAATCGTCATCGCAATCTATGGCGCTGGAGTAGGGAAGTAGTCACCTCCGTCAAACTCAAACACACAGATATTCTTGAGTCTTTTTATGCTCTCGACATTCTGACTGTAGTCTTAGTATTGCGCGGTCTCTCAAGGAGTAAAGTAGTCTCTAGATAGTGTCAGTGAAAGTGTTAAGTGCAGCGTTGTATTAGAGCCGGGAGAGTGCTGTCCGATTAAGGTCATGTGAGTACCTTACAATGTAGTTTCCACGTCTTGTTTTAGTTTAGGTTTATGTTAGTTTAACTTTGGGTTTAAACAGAGAGCCTGAGCAGTGAAGGCGATTGTTGGAATTCTGTTAAAGGACGTCCACAAGCCTACATCTTGGTCACAAGTCCATGGCACTGCTTAGGTTTCTCTCATAATTGTAAGAGATCAGATTTGATTATTTATCGGTTCAATGGTAGTTAGTATCTATGTTGCGTTTACTCAATAGTTCATTCAATATCATCACGCCTTGTAGTGTTTTTCAATATTCCCCTGTCCCCCTACTTTCTCATCATTAAAATTCGTGAGATGTATTCATTTAAAAAAAAATTAAGTGTAATTGAAGACACACAAGAAAATAAAAATTTGATAATTGAAATTCTATGGAATCTTCAGTGCGCGAGTTGTACAGTATTCTACTATAATATATATTATACTTACAAAACACACTCTTGATTCACTCTGTCTATCGGTAAAAATCACATTAAAATTGGTTGCGCAGTTTAAACCAACTACAAGTACGAGTACAGACGGCGAGGAGCGACATATTTTTATATTATGTAAAGATTTCGTAATAGAGATACATAAGAAATACTAAGAATAAACTAAATTATAATAATAAATTTCTATTTGATTATTTCAAGTATACAAACACCTGGAAAGACTGAAAAAGTCTCCTTAAATGTAATCGAGCGTTGGAAACGATTGGCACGCTCGCCGCATACGATTTGCTATCTTTTCTTTGCTACGAGTCGACATTTTCTATGTAATTTTATTGCAGTCAGTTTATTTCTGTCTGAAACTCTTTATAAATTGGCTGTTATATGCTATTATTCTGATTGATGGAAACTAAGCTTCGTTCTGGTGCAATTTAACACGTATACGTACTTAGATTTTTACCAGACTACGGCGAAGCCAAAAGGAAGTGTTATGATTTTGGCAGTCTATGTATGTATGAATCTATGTATGTTTGTATGTTTCACTCTAGTGCCAAAACTACTGAATTAATTTTCATGAATGAGGTGTCAATAGAAAAATGTAGTAAATTTTATGATTTTTTTATAACAGAAATTATACCTCAGATTTTAACCTCGAAATAAATTAAACTGAGATAATTATCACGTGTTTGGTATCAAAAGAAAGGTCTTGGCGAGCATATTTCAAATATGTATATATATCTTATTGTTTATGTCAACATATATGTTCAAAATGCGGTTGTATAGCCCCTGCGGCCAGTTGTTGCAGTTATTTACTCGTTTAAGTCGTTTAAACCAACATTACGTTATAATATAAGATTATATACAGTGGGTGCGACCACGGTTCTACCTTGACCATTTTTATACCTATGCATTTCTGTGTTTCTATCTGAATTATTTTCTTGATTCGACCTTTTTAGACCACTTTTTTACGTAGTCGGGTTTTGAAACTTTATTTTTTTATACAAAAAAAATAATAATATTCAATATATTACTGTATACAAATATTCAGATGTTTATTAAATTAAATTATTATTATCTCGCATAACTATGAGTTTTTCTAGGTCAGCCTACGTTAATCCATACCTGGGTCTCGTTCTGGATAGCCGATGGACCTTTGTGGAACACTTCCGCCAACTGGCGCCGAAACTTGTGGCAACGGCAGGATGTCTAGGACGACTACTTCCCAACGTGGGTGGTCCCAGTGCCACGTGTAGGAGGCTGTATACGGGGATGATACGGTCGATAGCATTGTACGGTGCACCCATTTGGTCGGATTCTCTCGGCCCACGCACTGCGATTCTGCTGCGACGTCCGCAGCAGACCATGGCGCTGAGGGTGGCCAGAGCGTACCGTACTCTCTCCTGCGACGGTGCATGTGTGCTCGCGGGGACGCCTCCGTGGGACCTAGATGGGAGGCCCTTGCCGCGGCTTACCGCAGTCGTGCCTTGGCATATGCTGAGTATGGGTGTCACCCACCCTTGCGGGTGGTTATAGTTTGGCAGTGGGTGGAGCGTTTGGTAGTGCTTAGGAAGTGAAAGGAGAGATTGGCAGCAGTGAGCAGGCTTGGGAAGCAGTGGCGGCCTTTGCTGAAACCGTTATCACTATAAAGGAGGCGGCGGAGAGAGCCCGGGAGAATGACCCGGAGGCTGCTGTCATACGCCGAAGGCGAATTGGTCGCCGACGTCGCGCTTTCGTGGCGGCAATGCCGCCATAGCGTAAAAGTGCTGTTTGATGTGAGTCTGTGGGTGATGGACGGGGGCTTCTGTCATTCATGCAAAGGCCATGTGCAGGTGTGCGTCCCTAAATGTTCCTGGGGCGACACTATGTGTAGGATTGAGGGGAGAATTACTCCCTTAGAGTAGAGTCCGTTAGCGGACAGGGGCAGGTAGGTCGCGGTGCGCTTCGATCCCCTGGCCTGCCTTTCTAGGCGCCGAGTAGGAACATCCCGGATGGTTTAGCGAGTCGGGCTACCTCGTTCAGAAGTAGTTTTGGGCTGTCTCCTTCAGAGGCAGTCACACCAACCCCGCATATTCCTCCGGGTCAACAAAAAAAAAAAAAGGGATAGATATGCCAATTTCAGGAAATCCGCGTAGCCGTTTATTGAGTAACAAACATCCAGAAAATTATCTAATTTTATAGAGAGGAAATGTCTAGAGAAGTGCAAGTGTAAAGAAGTGTAGTGGACTATAACTCGTTTAGTTGAATATTAAATAAGCGAGTAGTAAAAGTGAGTGTAGTAATAACCGTAAAAAGTCTAGTTACCCTGCAACTGAGTCTCATGCTCCATGCACCACTCGGATTATAGTGCAGTATTAGATCTGTTAAAACCTTTTCCGTTTTCCATTTCCCTTCGTCCTTAGGCGGAAGTCTCTATGTTTTATATATTATTAAAATTAGATTGTTTAATAAACAAAACCTATCGTTCATAGTTAGCAAAACCGTTATTCGAGAGTAGTTATTTTTATTTTTCAATTATACCAACGTAACAATTTATAACAAGATAATATATAACCGATAGAGTTGTGTCAGTTGTCAAATCATAAAGGCTGTGGAACTTGTATGGTGTCATTATACTGGGACTCCATTGTGGAGAATTTTGTGCTTACTGTGCAGTATAACTTCCATATAGATAATAGGTAAATAAATAATAAATTTAAAACAGTTTATTTCATCCGTTTTAAATAAAAGTATTCGTATTTCAATTCAGTCTGTTAAAGTATAAGATTTGTTGAATAATTCAAACCGAGCTAAGGATCCTGTCTTGTAATTAAAACATAAATTGTTTAACGCAATTAAGCGGTATATCTTTTATTTGAACCTTTGTATTTTATAATTCATTTCTATTTCAAATCGCTTTGTGATAGAAAGTGTTTGTTGCTTGCTTTTAATTAAATGATCAAGAATAGAGGAGACATTGTTTATATCGGTTTAAAGTTTAGAGAGTGATAGAGCTCATCTACAATACAACTTAACTTAAAAGATTATTACTTCTTAATTTAGTCACACTTAAAAATGAATTAATTATTTCCAACGAATTGTACTTGGATACAATTCAATAACTTGTTATAAAGTAGGGAAATTATAATTATTCTGACAATCCAAATGAATTATTGAACGAAATTAGAAATAGAATGAATGATGATAACATAAACGCCCATAATGGATCAAAAGGATGAGGATATAACGGATCGAGGAAATATCATGCTCGGCGATCCGTTATATATGTTATTAATAATTGTTCTATATAGATAATATTTACTTGAAGATCTAACTTCCATATTATAATAGGTAGGTGATACATAGTCTTAACAATGTTTAGCAAACGAACGAGAAAATAAATAAAAACTTGCAACACTAAATCACAGCTAGTCTTGCGTCTCATGCGAAATGAAAAAAAAAACAATAATGAAGCGAATTAAGCCCAGCGAGGCATGGCGCTTGGCGCGTGGAGTTAAGAGGAATCCAACTAAGATGAATGACGTCATTTTGCCCTTCATTAACCCATTTCCTTGATGTTAGCCTAAATAGTTCTTGAAGTCGCTCGCTTTGTACTACGCTTCTGTAACATTTCATAATTGTGTTTTATTTTTTATACAGTACAGGTCGACCCGCACTACTTCGTCGGTGTGGAATTTAGTACTCTACATGCTCACTCACTCTCTCGCACACCTCACCCTTACGCTTGCTCAGTCACTCACCTACTCACTTATATAAAATCACTCACTTATTCACTTATACATTAATTCAATAATTCAATCAATCAAAATACTTTAATGCACAAAATAGAATAAAAACGTACATAATATAATAATATCGTAATATTATAATACTACTAGCTTTTACCTACAACTTCGTTTGCGATATTAGGGTAGTTATATTAGCCTACAGGAAATCGTCTGTAGACATATTTAATAATTTCATGATGTAGTCATACTAATATTGCACCCCCCTTTTAGCCACTTAAGGGATTATTTTCGAAAAAATATTTTACCCCTGTTTCATGACTTTCAATGAAGAACATTCATACTTAATTTTATTAGAATAACTTCAAAAACGGCAAAGTTTCATACTAATTCTGTACCATTTTACCCCCTTTGGGGGTGAATTTTCAAAAATCCTTTCTTAGTGCTCCCCTACGTTATAAAAGCAACCCCTGTGCAAAATTTCAAGTTTCTAACCCTTATAGTTTAGACCCTACGTTGATATCTCAGTCAGTCAGCTTCTCCTTTTATATATATAGAATACTATTAACTCACTCATACAAGCACTCGTCTTTTGACTAACTCATTCGATTACTTTATATTTAACTGAAATACAAAAATACAAGACAATACGGACAATAAGTACAACAGTACAGTAAGTCCGTGTGCTTTACGTTTAATCTAAAACAATAATGCCTTTGTATGTTTATTATAGACTTTGTAGAAATTAGATTGTTATTGTATGAAGAAAAACTTTCATTTCATACGTAGGTGTAACTACAGTTTTGTTTCATTGTTTAATTTGACTCATGAGTAAGAAAGACGCGATGAGTGGAGCTGTTACTGCTGCTATTATATTCATCTATTTCTAATTTTGGTTTATGATAGGTTTTTCCTTTTTCTTTATCTTCCGAATAGACTAATAACTGTAACGTTATGTATGGATGGTTTTATTTTCGCCTTTTTTTCCTGCCTTTGTATTCATTTTATATAATATTTTGTTTGTATAAATTCGTATTATGTTTTATATTGCTATAAATTAGGTATTATTTAAAATAGCCAATAAAAATACTCGAAGTTTACTGTGTGTGACGATATTACCCAATAATTCAAAGAAAATATTGTTACTATTATTGCGACTCCTATGAAAACAGTTTTGGTTTATTGACCGGATTTCTTTGCCAGTTACTTCTAACAATATATCTATATACTTCGAAGAAAAAGAAGGAAAATTCCTCTTAATGTGATCAATATACCCCCCGGTATATTGATCACATTAAGAAGGAAGTAGTATTGACTATTGGGTAAACGCAACGTAGATACTGCTACTGAACCGACAAAAAACTAAACATTATGATTTCTTAAAATTACAACAGGAACATAAACTTGTGACCTAGATGTAGGATAAATGATCTCCTTCCTACATATGTGAACATTCACCTCCACTGCCCAGGTTCTCTGTTTAAACCTAAGTTAGTCTAACCTAAGCCTAAATTTTGCGTCCACATATTTATAAAACAAAGTAGGGTTAGTAGAACCATTTATAACTCAACAACGGCTGGAGTGATTTTGATGAAAGTTGGTACAGAGACGGAGATCGACACAAGAGCTTGGGAAATGACGTAGGCAGCCTTTAATTGCGAAAAAAGGGCTTGAATGGTTTGAAATAGGGGATGAAAGTTTGTATGTGAGTTTGTCATATATATTACAACATGTGGGAATTATCACCCGACGAAGCAGGGTGGGTGTACTAGTTAATAAAAATTAAATATTTGTCAAATATAAATAGTACTTTAAACAATTTTTACTTCATGAAATCACAATTGTTAAACTGCAAACATACAAAATTACCCATCGCTTATCTACGATATTCATTATATTATGTTTTTAATTAGAAACCTTAGGAAAGAAATATTCCCAGGTAGAATTAATTATACACTCAGTTTTCTTTATTCTCGCTAAAACAAGTACGTGTTGAACAACATCCGAGACCGACGTTAAGAGCAACTACTACACCCCTTTAGGTTATTACTGTAAAGGATTTTCAGAAGTTCGCAGGATAATAATGGCGTAAAAAACTTTAAGCAATTTAGCAGAAAACAAGGAGTCTATAATATAATTATGGTTTTTTTAAAGATTACTAGCAGTATGGATCACATACTACTAGTATTCCCTTTACCCATCCTAGTAAGCTAAATTGCTTGTATTAGGAGTGGGTCACGTCAGTAGTCCAAAGACGGGGGTTTAAACTATCAATCGTGAATCCGACGCCTGAACCACTGAGCTACTGCCGTTTAAATTCTTTGAATGGTACAAATGTCACTACGTTAGATGGTTTATATAGTTATTTATGTTAGACGAAATGCTCGCACTGATTGACTTTTGCAGTTAATATTGCCTACTCAGCTACTTTGCAGCCAAATCTAACTATTTTTACGCATTACTTATTTAAAAACCAAAAAATATGGTACATTTATTATTCAGCTACCTTTTCTAGTTACTTTACTTATCCCATTTTAGAACAAAGATATTATTTTTGTGTAAATATCATAGGTCAGTTGGAAACTACATAGAAAACTCGCAGAGCTCGTTTGGACGCAGAAATGGCGTGGTGGTAAATAAATATTGGAGAATTTCATGATATAGACTAACGAATGGCTGATTGGTTCATATTTTTTTTTTATATGGTAGATAAGGTGCAAACGAGCAGATGTTCCACCTGATGGTAAGTGGCCACCATCGCCCATGGACATAAACAAAGAGAACCCTCTTGTTTTGTCGATGCGTTGCATCCTCGTAGATAGAGTGGGGGGGAGGAGAGAAGAAAATTCTGCGCTCTCAACGGACCCGGAGCTAGATCCCAGAGTCCACTAGATCCAAAACATTAATGGGATAGGAGTGGGAGGGGGTAAGTCAGTCGAGGAACAGATCCCCTATCACCAAGGGGGTGCTGGTTTACTCGGCTTTTACGAGATGCTCTCCCAGCAGCATAGGGGAACAGTGTTCTATCCCGTCCCCTCACGGGGAATTTAATTCGGATCGAGATTTTAATTCAACAAGCGATGAAGTCTCTTTTACAATTTTGTTTTTCTTCAATAATAGGAGTATTAACCTCCCTTCAGTTATCATATTATTACGATCTCGGCATTTGGCATGTTCGTCCATTCTTGTCGTCTACTATATTTGAGTTACATTTCACCTTACAATACATTACACCCTACACACGTCTTTACTTATTGTTGATATAGGACATGACGATCAAAGTGCTCCAAAGTTGTAGTGCATGAACAGTGGCCCAAATTCAAATAATATCCCAAGGGTTCTCAATACTAAGGTAGATATAGAAATACCTATATATATATTCGATAAAGGCCATTTAGCGGTCTATAGCACGTCTCGCATGAACATTAAACGTCACTCACGTGTATGGCACATTAAAGGATAATCTTGCGTAAAAGCTAGTTTACTTTTATAATCCCAACGTTGGCTGCCTTAAAAGCTTTCATAAATATACAAAGTATCGTAGGGTTTTTTCGAATCACAACAATATTAAAATTCTGTACACTTGGACGTGATGTCTTTGTTACCGTTACATTTAGATGAAGCTTTTGACGACGAATAAAGAATATTAAGCAAAAATTTTGTATAATTCTAAGCACTAAAAGATATTATAATAATTTTGATTTATAATTTTAAAAGTTTATTTAGATATTTATTCTCTGGGGCCCATACTACCTAGAGATGTATTTAAAAATATTTCTATATTATATATTCTATAAGAACAATTAATGTTCATAGGACTGATTTTCTCGATTTAATTGAGAGATGAAGACTATAATAGAAGAAAGAATAATTGTTATTTACTAGTCTCAGAATTATATCCACATTTTCATTATTTATTCACAATATTATATTTCTGACAAGAAGTCTAAAAATGTGCATGGCAATTTGCATATAATGCAAGATAATTGGCTACGCTATGAATGGAGTTATGGTTGCGTAACAGGCTTAGGAAATTACCTTAGTATATGCTAAATAATGCACGCAGCATAACAAAGGGCTACTATACATAATATATTTAATAGGTCAAATAAAATATGAAGGCTCTTTTTCTTAAAAAGAAAAGAAATCCACGAAAGACGTCTCAGTCAAGTTTGAGAGGCACTTTACACGAGTGTTGTTAATTAAAAAAAATTATATCTATCTTATTTATCTATACTAAAAAAGGTAGTATGTAGCAATATGCTTTATTTACATAAATCACGATACTAATGTTATTCAATAATTTTCGATTAAAAATCCAGGACTGTCGGCCATATTGGATTTAGAAAAATGTCATGTAGTAACCATCATATATTGTCATTCATGTAAACTTGTATTTAAAATTTCATCTTAATTGGTGTAGGATATATTAAGAGTATGGGAGCTATACTCCGCAGTAACACTCAAACGACAATATTCAAATTTAATCAAGATTGAAGCCGAACATTGCCTGGGGCTTGAGACCTAAACTAAACTCTCACCTTTACCAATCGATCTCGTTACCAAGTATTAAAATAATAAAATACATTACTCACGTACTTCTCGGCCTTGTTAGTCTTACTACTTCAATAAATACTGCGCGACACCACTTGACAGACTATATAAAATGCAGTAACAAGATTTCTCCTAAACATACAGACAAACATCGAAATTCGTAAGTGGATTTATTTATATATTTTAAAATAAACACTTTATTAAGGAACGGAGAATCAATACACGTTCTCATTTATAATATGAATAAACATTGAAAATCCGTCTACAAGACGCTCTTGAAAACGGTCTAACTTTCCTACCATCGTATCGTTGCGGCTTAAGACCAAAGTATTAGGTTTCAAGGAGTTGTAAACTTTGTAGGGTGAATCGAGCCGTAACTCTTGACTCGGGGACATCTTATAAAAAGGAAGATACGGTCCGGAACAAACAAACATATTGCATCCTAGAAAATACAGCTTATGTACATTGGACGTTGACACATTGCGGATATAACGGTATAATATATGATGGCTTGTTACGTTATTCTGTATTGCAACGGGCTTTATTATTTTATTTTCGATATTATAAAGCTTCTACCTTTGGAATTATGCCTTTTACTGTAGATATACCCACAAATAAATAATAGGTTTGTAACCTAGGTAGAGGTTTACTACAATGTTCACTGTTAGAAATCACTCAAACTCTTCTGATTTACCTTTATCGGAACAGAGGTTCAATTAACGAGCAAGTAGATTATTATTAGAATAAATCTAGATAGCCTACTTGCAATTAAAGCTACAAAACCTGTTTCTTATATTTATTTGTCGGGGTAGAGTTGGTGTAGGATAATAGTGAAGGCCCTGTCGGGCTATAATTAGGGTAGGATAATGATAAAGCAGATTAATTATCACTTCCGTCGCGATTTTTATATTCAAAGATTTTTGACAGCCTCAAACGAGTAAACGATTATCGATTAATAGCGACGCCAGCGCCATATTTCCTAATTGTTGATTTACTTCGGATAATAATAAAGAAAATTAATCATCATTTCCGTTGCGTCATTTTAATATTCAGCGATTTTTAACAGTCTCAAACGAGTAAAAGAATAAAAGATTATCGATTCCACAGGGACGCCAGCGCCATATTTCCGTTTTGTTGATTTACTTCTCCCTACTAGTGGAGGGATTGCTACCATTGCCTAGCCCCTTTATATTCCCCGACTAACGCAGTACACTTCAGTCTCTCGACAAGTCTCTTTGAGTGAACATCACCTGAAGGTGAAGTGTAACAAATAGTGTGTCGCTATCACGGATATTGGACCTCTTGGACTAAGGATCATGTGAGTTCATTGCATTTAAATGTGTTAACACAGCGTTAGGGTTAGGTTAGGTTAGCCTTATGTTAATCGTACGGTTCGACTATTAATTCATCCAAATCGGCTCTCTCCTCTTACGTATACATTTGTTATAGTATAGTAAAAACTAATAAAAAAAAAGAAATATTGTAGATTTGCCTTTTATATCGATTTATTATAGACGAATGCATCTATCTATAAACTAATGGAAAGCTAAATAGGTAAGAAATAATGTTTCTCAAATTCGAAATAAAGCATCTAAATCTAAAATTTAGACGGTATTACTAAACGACAACCTGTTACCCACAGAATGGATTCGTCGCCCCTGTAAGCGCGCCAATTCCATGTTCTTTGTTCCCTATACTACATTTATTAAATCGTTTCCATTTGTCCGTAGTATTTTGAATGATCTAACTGAATTATGAAAGTTCTCTTATTTACAATTAACTTTTGTTATCCATGTGGGACCGATACCGCACAGTAACACGCACAAGACAATAATAATATGAATTTAAAACGGAAAGCGAGTAACCAATATTAAAAACTTATTCCAAACCTTTGTAATGGAGACCCAGTATAACGACAACACTCCACTGCACAGCCATAGTGGTCACCAGGGGAGCTCCGTTTGACAACTGGCTTAGAATAAAATAAAAAGTCCGCGAATATAAAGTTATCAACGGATTTGCTAACTCTCTTAATTACAAGTAAAAGCATATTGCTTGGTTAAGATATTAAAATTAAATAAGATATAGTATAGCTGCCGTCACATAAGTATGGTGTTAAAACTCAAACGAGAAAGAAGAAGTTTTTATAATTTTATTATTTAGAATAATAATTTTACTGACATTGTCATGAGAAATAAAAAACCTATGACAATGAAGTTATAAGAGAAAAATATAATTAAATATGATTCCTCATTTGCCGTTTTTGCACATATGGCTTTGACCTTCAATGGGCAGAAGTCACTATTAGGGCCTTTTTAGCGTGGAGTGCGGGTGAGCAGCGCGTCGCACGCGATTGGTTCTTATGTGCCGTTTTAGTTTCCACGCGTCTGCTATTTGTCAAAATAGTCGAAATAACGGATAGAACTGCCAATACAGGCACGCAGCATGCTCAAAATGCGCAACTTCCTCCAACTATTTTTGATCAGACCTAAAGTTACCTGCCGGCTACAATAAACGCAAACGTTTGAAATATTTTTTACCGCCTCGAGATATTGATGTTCACATTTATAGCCTTTTTCGTCTTCTCATTATTTTTGACAGATAAGTTTCAATATTTTTAGGACTAATTAAATAGGAGTGGGACGTAGGCACCTATAATATAAGTCTAAAGGAGTTAAAACTTTCTTTATCTTCATCTAGCGTATCGTCGTTACAAATACATTTTATTGTACACCATAAAAACATACAATAATAAAATTCGCCCAAGTGCGAGTGTGAAATCCTGAGGGTTCCTGAGGGGAATGTAACAAATAATTACATTAAAAAAATTTAAGTGCTTGAACATATATGAATAAAATATATATTGTAAAAAAAATAAATCCTCTTTCCATTTCATAGTCAATTAAAATATTTTACAAGTTGTCATTTAACATGTCAAGTCGTGAACAATCGTTGCTAGGATATTCGATAAAATAGCTTTAGATTTATTTCACACGATACAACACCAAAAATGTTGATGTTTGCGATTTTACTAAGATTCGAATATGTTGTACGTATACATGATTTTCGTACAGATTTAAATCCTGCTGAACGTTAAGCTAGAGGGTTTTGTAAATTTGAGGAACTGGAAGAGGTGCCTTACTTTAAACCTTATTAACGACACTAAAAATTAAAAATGTAATAAATTAATTAATCCAATTTATATTTTACGAAATAATCTATTTATATAAATTTTTGCATTAGAAATTATTTCTTTCTTTCTTGGGATAAATTTATTTAAAGTTTTTGCATCATTTTTATAGCTCCGATCCTATGGGTCGTAGCGATGTTATATACAGCATATACCTTCGTCAATACTGCTATTAAACATTAAAATCATTTTTCAATACGAACCAGTACTTTACGATTTTATTGCATTCAACCAAAAAAAGTTTTCAGCATGTTAATATTAATATAGGTAATATCCTGTAAACTATCCAAGCAATCTTGACGTAAATTGGCATTCACTTGTGGGACATAGAAATACACATAATCTGTTTTTATCCCGATTGAACTGGAGTAGTTCCCGAGAGGATTCCTTTGTTCAACTTTTTTGCCTTAACGTGTCAACAAATTGTCGTGGGATAGTGTAGGTATTGAACGTAGGCTTTTATTCATTTCATTCTAATAAATTGCGTATTGGAAGGTGTCAGCTGGTGTTATCACAATAAAGATTTGTTTTAATAAAAGGATGCTGTAGTTACTCGTAGTGAAGTAATCTCTATAATAAGATTCTTGGAAGATGAATGCTCTAATCCCTTGTTTTCTGAAATCCATGTTGAAAAAAAAAATGAATTAAAGACAAGTGTATTTCTTCTGCAAGTCTTCTAACAAAACAACAATTTTCAACATTTTTGGGTAACTAATAGATATATTGTATATTTTCAAAATATACATAGTTCATGAATGCAATGAGTTTGTTTGGATATTTAGATGTTTGAATATTTATATTTCGACTTGTAACAAAAATATGTTTATAGAAACCAAGATTATATTCACACAAAACATTTTCAAAAACAAAAATACATTATGGATAAAATTTGACAGATATACTATTATATAAAGAGGAAAAATTTGATTATTTGTATGTTTGTTTGTTTGTTGCGAATAGGCTCGAAAAATACTGAATCGATTTTGAAAATTCTTTCACTGATAGTAGTCTATAGTATTTCCGTCTCTCTTCCTCTTATAATACTATCATTGTCTCTCATCCTCTCTCTTTTTTCTCTCTTTAATTCTTCTCTCTCTCTCTCTTGCTCTCTCCTTTACTTATTTAATTTTATTTTTGCTCTGTCCTCCCTCTCTTAGCATCTGTCGCTTTTCTTTTATTTTTGTTTCTATTATTTTTCCTTTTACAACTTTTTCTCACTCTCTCCCATTTTTCAAATAATGAAAAACTACACAATTACAGAGTGACAATTTAAGGACATCAATTATAATGTTGTTTTAAATACCCGGAGCGAAGCGAGGGCAGGCCTCTAGTTATTATATAAAATAGCCTTTATTAAAGTTTTATCGTCAAATTATCACGGTTGGAAGTCTTTTTTACTCGATAATTTTGTTTTGTAATATTACTTTTGTCATGACATCACACACACACACAAAAATGTTTTTATGTAATTCCTTTTATTTTGCATTATATTGAAATGGTCGTGGTCGTGGTCATCGTCGTGGTAAGGTTAGACGTGGGTAACACAGGATTTTTATATCAAAACACGCTCGTCTCAATACTCCTTTCCCAATATGATGATTAAGGGGGAATTTTATGTGAAACTTTTATGGAAATAAAGAATTTTATTATTATTATTATTATTTTGACATCATTATTCAATACATATAAATACCATATTAAATATTGTCACGATTGTAGAGATTATAATCGGTTTCCCTTGTTTTACACTTTATCATACTTTTTACAGCTATGTTTTCTGGAAACAAATTCAACCAATAAAAACGGCCATTGCATGCACCGATTGTTATTTGGCTAACTCTACTGCCCAGCCGTAGGATATTAAACCCATAAACATTCATTATGAACTTGCCTTATTTTGTACTGCACTATTTCACTATTTCACAAATTGTAACTTAAATGGAAGAAATTTCGGAAATTTAACACGATAATGTGAATATTTTGTTAATAAATTGATTTATAATACTATGAACTCACAAGCAGCGCTTCAAAGTTTGTTTTATGGAACACAAGTGTTTCAAAACGCAAAAAAAGATACCATTCCGTTTCACTCATTTCTTGACTGTCTATATAATGAGAACTGGGAATGTTCTAAAAGTAGGAAAAAAATATAGTACCTATCTACTAGGGACCTATACTGCACAGTAACATGCACAGACAATAATAATATGCACCACTACACCACCAGGCGAGCTCCGTTTGACAACTTTTTTTTATAAAAAAGATTACTAGCACTGTATGGATCACATAGTACTAGTATTCCCTTAACTCCTTCTAGTAAGCTTGCATGATTTGATGGGATTTGAACCCACGACCTATTGACCGTGAATCCAACGCCCGAATCACTGAGCTACCGACGGTTCAACTGGCTGAAGTCTATCGGAACAGAGATTATATACAGTCTAGGAATAAAATAAAACTACCCGCGAATATGAACTTATCAACGCTGTTGCTAACTACGGATTATTATTAATAATTGAATGATATAAATAACACGAAAACCCCCAGACTTACCCCCTCCCACTCCCATCCCGTTAATGCTGTCGATCTAGTGGACTCTGGGATCTAGCTCAGGGTCCGTTGAGACCGCATTTTTTCTTCTTCACTCCCCCTCCCCACTATATCTTCGAGGATGCAACGCATTGGCAAAATAAGAGGGTATCTATTGTTTTGTCGATGTCCATGGGCAATGGTGGCCACTTACCATCAGGTGGACCATCTGCTCGTTTGCACCTTTTCTACCATAAAAAAAAACAGAAAAATATTATGTCTTTCATTAATTTGGATAATTACAACGTCCACACAAAATCAAAAGACAACGAAAATATGTGCGGGTCCTTTTTTGTGATATTCTTATGGAATCCATAGTAGAATGCGGTCGAAAACAATACATTTAATTAACAATTGAATAAACCACAAATGTATTTAATATCGAAATCAAATTCAATAACATATTGCCTCCGTTATGATATAATGGAAGAGAATTCGACAAAAGTCGAAGCACGTAATCTATGAATTTAATCAAATGAAGCCTTAAATTGATTTCTATGAAATTAATATTACTGATTTCTGTATGTTCCCTCTACCTATTATATTTTTGCACAATAGCATGTTGTGACCCAAAAATAGCAATAAATGTATGGTAATACATACAAAATATAAGCTTTTTTGGTTAAAAAAATATAGCAGTTTGTCTTGATCCAATTCTTCGTACACATATATCTTTTATCCTTTCAGTTAGCAATATTGTTGATATCTTTTTATTTACGATAAGCTCTTTTGTTGTATTTTTAGTATACCGACGTGTAGATAGATATATTAATATGTCGGAGGTGTAAGTCCAGCCACACTAAGGTTAGGTTAGCCTTATGTTAGGTTAGGTTAATGTTAGTCTAATCTTAGAAGTGTCTCGATCATATAAAGGAATTCCTTAAATCTACACCTTGGTTACAAGTCCAAGGCCTTGCTGCTTGTCATAATAGCAAGAGATCGTAACGTTTAGTTATATCCTGACCATGTTGCGCCCGTGTAGCTTTTGAAATAGGTCATCCATTCCATTCCTTCTTTTAATAGTTTCCGACAAATATATAACTTTTCAGAATAAATTCAAGTAAAAGTACCGTACAGAAACAGTAGAAATGATAATAGACAAGTCTAGAAATAATTAAGTTAGCGACACCGTTGATGATCTACATAAACTCTGTTTCGATAGATTTGAGCCAGTCAAACGGAGCTCACCTGATGGTGTAGTGGTGTAGTGTCGTAATGCTGGTTCTCCAATACTAAGGATAGGAGTAAGTTTTTAATATTGGTTACTCGGTTTCAGTTTTAGTGCGTAACAGTTGTAGTGTCAGTGATAATACAGCCATAAAAATACTAATGTAAGGAAGTATAGTAAAAAGAGGAATAGAATGAACGTACGCTTAAGAAGGATAAAGAAGAGAAAAGAAAGGATAAGCCACCAATAAATTAATGAGAAGAACCAAACAGAAAAGCAAAGCTGTTATAAATTAATTGCAATACATAATTATGTATACAAAAATAAAGACAAAGATTAAGGAACAAGTAAGACAAGCTGCAACGCAACTTAAAGACAGAGACATAAAATTGGGAAAACTTGTAGTAGTGTTGTGATTAAAAACTTGATACACAAAAGATAGTATTCGTTTGTGATTAATTATTTATTTACAAACGATTACACAAAATTTACAGAACATAAGTTAGTAAAGTTTCCACTTAAGTTTGTAATTGCAGGGGTGATACGTAAATTTTCTGTGAAATAATACATATTTTTTAAAATAAACTTAACTAAACAAAATTAGGCTATTATCGAAATCAATTTTAGTAATGAACAATGTATAACTCCAACACTTTTTGAAAAAACTTAAAGAACAATTAATTTTTAATAGATTGTCTTTAATTTTTTTAGAGTAAGAAATTTGAAAAGAAAAATATCTATATCACTATAATAACTATTGTAAACATTACAAGCTCTTATCACAAAGCAATTGGTAGTATATTTAGTTCTGCGAGTAGGAATATAGAATGTGTCTTTAGAACGAGTGCAACGTTAAAAAAATTTAATTGTTTAGTTTAGATCTCGCTTAGCAAGGATCGTGACAAGTATGTAATTCATTACTTAAACCTTGTTTTTTAGTCATTTTGTAGAAAAAGCATGCAAGCAAGGTATCATCCCCCTCATTTTCATACACTTCCGATACTGTTTGTTAAACTTGTGTAGATGTAGTATATTCGTCGTTACCAAAACAATAATCCCCGTATTACTTCCCTATGCCGTGTATCAATGGAAAGATGAAAAGTAAATGTGTTCAAGGAAACGTGATGTGCACCCTTATCGATTACAAATATTTGAGTTCGTGAGCACTCCCGTGACTCGACTGCAGTACTACTCATGTTATGACTTTTTTGATTGCTTTGCTACAATGTTATTTAAATATAAAAGAAGTCAATACGTTGTGCATTGTCGTGAATATGATAGTTTCGTGCCTGTATTTTCTTTCTCCTTTCCTCTTTTTTTAAGGCACCTATGTGGCAAAAATATAAATCCGTTTATTTGATATCGTTACGCGTAAAAACTTCGAAAATTACATTTTGAATATACGAGTACCTGCATATAGATAACAGGTTATTTAATTTTTCAAAGATTCGATGTATAATAGCTATAAAATAATTTATATTAAATAGGATTATCGAATATCAGAATTATTTTACGTTTATCTAATTCCTTGAGAGATTTTTCCCAGTAAATTAGAAAACTTTACGACAGATTAGTGTGTGCTGCAAATGGCAATCCTATTTTTATGATAATATTCAAGTCGATTCCGCTCTATATTTCAGGATGTAGAGAAAATTGCTATCCAAATACACATAAAATATAGGTCAGGCTTTATGTACCCGAAAAACCCGGCTTTAAATACGAAAACAGTTTATCAGGCATTTCATTTCGGACAATAATACATTTCGCGTGCGGTACGCGTACATAGCCAACGGAAATTGAATACGAACTATCGGGTATGGACAGCGCATGACAGGGACGTGGACATTGTACGTTGACTGACACACTCTGCCTATCAGTTCCGAGCACAAAGACATCCATCTCGTGTTGCAACAACTTCCGTTGACGGGTTTCAATTACGCTCAAAGTTATTGCGGTACATTCGTTTTGATTTCATCCTGATAGACTTATAGAGACAGGCTCGGAAATAGAATGTTGGTCAGATAAAGCTTTTCTATCTGGGTATGTCAAAAGTTCAATAAAAAGAATTATCATCAGTAGTGACTAAAAATCTACACTTTTTATAGAATACTACGCGATTTCGTTCGCGTGTTGCTCCGTTCCTATGGGTCGTTGCGATATGTCAAGTAGCCTAAGTTACTTCTTGTTACATTAGCTATCTGCCAGTGAAAGTTGTGTCCATATGCACTTAGTAAAAAGCGGTTATTTTAATATTACAAACAGATACTCCAATTAAATTTATTTGTATGGATTTAATACCACATTATAATCTCCATGACTTAATGGTAAATACTAATTGGTTTCTCTTATAACCGCATTTATTCTTTACTAATGGAGTCGCTCTAGCTCTAAAACAAATCAAAACTTTTCTTAAATTACAATAGACTAATTACTTACTGACAGACACACAAACAAGACAACGACTATTATTGTTTCTCATTAAGCAGGACTTTTACTCGTGTTTAACAATTATTTTAAAGTTATAATTCTCATAAAATCCAATAACTTAATAATTATGCATCACCCCACTGTAACTTCTATAAAAGATGCGGGATTATTTGATTATTTTGTCCGCCGGTGGCTGTCGTGCACGACAAACGTCGCCGAGTCGAAAATACTTAAGTTAAATATAAAGTAATCGTCAGTATATTAAATATTTGTGTTCACGTCTGTCGTAACAAAGGTACTTTTATATAAAATTATTATTTAAACGTGTCGACATTGAGTCTGGTTAAGAAAACTGTTTGCCTTTTACATATTGTGTTAAAGTTATAGAATCTAAATATACCTAACATAATAGATTATCTTACATAAAACTGTTCTTTTAAAAGTAGCAAATCTTTTCGCTAATAGGCATCAAGCAAAAGTTTGTTCACAGGCACGAAACTAAGTCGGAAGCCACGTATCAAACTGGGTAAAGATTCCCAAACTATCAACAACTTTCAATAATCCCGAACTTCATTGTAACGAACGTTATTATGGTAGTTAACTAGACCCATTCCTGCCGTCGCCATAAAGCCACAATGTCAAGAGGAAAATAAATTTTGTACCGCATTTCTATAATGTGTTACTTTTACTGCTTAGTGTTGTATATACATGTATTATAGTTAATTTCGAAGGCTAATTGGTTTAATAGTAGTAGTATTAACTAAATTGTAAATTGTGTCCAGTGGCGGCTTTAGGGAAGGGGGTGGGGGGTTGGAGGAGTGAGGAGTATATCATCACAAGGGTCAAAGTAAAATAATTTTCATGAATTAGAAAGTAAAATCAAACTGCTAACTGTTGTCAAAAATTGTTAAAATTGTTCATATCTCTCTATCTCTCTCTCTAAATGTCAACAAAACACAATTTGTGCAAACTGCTCCTTTTTTTTTAATTTAAAGAAAATTTCAGATAATTGATATCGACTATACGTAAAGCACCTGGCATTCTATTCTTTCAGAAATGGGATACTTTAAGGGTAGCCAGCAGCTAACATTGGGTCTGAAACGCTACCCTACGCTCCCCACTAAAAAAGCTCTAATAGTGACTTCTGCGTATTCAAGGTCAAACATATACTTACGTGCTATATCTCAATAAGTGATTTTAAACTATCTTAAGACCATGTGCAGGGTGGATCTGAACCACTTAGGCGGCCTGGGTTAGTTATTTCTACAATGTCCTTTTCTGATATATTGATGTAATATATAGATTTTTTTTAGCAAAGGCATTATCTGCAATGACAAATCTTACAAGAGCAGGCTGGTTATGTTAAAGAGAGAGGTGCGCGTGAACAAATATTAAACAACAAACAGGTAATTGAGAAGGGCTATGAATGTGGCTGTTTTGTGGACTATATTGAGGCCTTTGACTGAGTCAACTGGAACTCTCTGTGGAGAGTATTGGGAGAACTTGGCATGCCAAAACATCTTACATCACTAATTCAAGCTCTGTCCTGCAATAGCCAAGGCGTGGTCAGAATCAATGAAATTGCCATTCCCATTCATTCAAATTTATGTAAGAATTACGTCAGGGCTGCATTCTCTCGCCTATTCTATTTAAGGCATCTGACGAACACAGTGCGAGGGAGGTGTAATCATCGGCGGTATGAAATTAAACAACCTCCGCTAAGCTAATGCTACAAAGATTTTGTCTACAGGTGAAGCTAAAATGTGCACACTACTGGAGAGTGGAGCAATCAGCTACGTGGGATCTACCTATCAAAAATAATAAAACTAAACTTATGGTGATAGGAAGAGCTAAATCGGGATGCATCTCGATGCGTTAATATGACCAGATCCGCAACACCCTCGATTCCTCCATCTACGATGCTCACCGTTTAGAGGGAGACAGGACAAGATGGCGTACCATCATAAGGGTGAAAGTCATGGATGGAGGTGGTCACGACCCTTACGTAATATAACCATAAGTCACGTGCTGAAAAATTCCTCCAGGAAGTACCTACTTCAATGAGAGGTTTAACCTCACTCGCTGTATTCACCAGAAATTGCTCTTTCCGACTACGGTATGTTTTGGTCGTTTACTCATGTCCTGATTAAGCACCACTTCATTTCTAACAATGAAGCGGAAATATGATCTTATGATTAAACGAACTTTTGAATCTCATGTTACTAGTAAGCTAATAATTTAATTGCTAATAATTTAAATGGCAGACCATATTTTCCCAAATTATATTGCGTAAATAAACTTTCGGCTAAAAAAACACACAAAAATCCGCCTAATATCTTGGCTACTACGATTTATTAGACTGACATACAGATAATGTACAGATACACAGAATACACATGTTACACTTATAACACTCCGTCCGTATAGCGTCGGTGATTAAAAATGCGAATCTAACGATGGACAATTTTTTAAATAATCAACTTTTTTTTAAAATTAACAAATTTTTGGTATATAGTTTTAAGATTGAAAAAAAATCCCTCAAAACTTACTTGAACATTCAAAGTTTATAGTAAAAATGTTTATAATTTACTAGTCGACTACCGTGACTTCGTCTACGTTAAAGTGTATGTTAAATTAGGAATATATGTACAAAAATAAAAATAAAGGAGAGAGAGACTCTCGAAAAAAAAAACCGAACAGAGACTGACCATTCTGAACAGAAATAAAGATAAATATTAAAGAGAGAAAAAAGAGACAGGATGAGAGAGAATCATAGTATATAAGAGGAAGAGAGACAGAAATACTGTAGACTTCCTCAGTGAAAGAATTTTTAAAAACGGGTTAGTTACGTCAAAATGGCTAAATTCGTGAATTAAAAAATGTTTATGGCAACACTGAATCACTTTTGTCACTCACGAAAAGTATAGTTTTCTATTAGCGGATGAATTTTTAAAATCGGTTTAGTTACGTCAAAATGGCCAAATTCGTGAATTAAAATATGTATATGGCAACACTGAATCACCTTTGTCACTCACGAAAAGCATAGTTTTCTATTAGCGAAACAATTTTTAAAAACGGGTTAGTTACGTCAAAATGGCTAAATTCGTGAATTAAAATATATATATGGCAACACTGAATCACCTTTGTCACTCACGAAAAGCATAGTTTTCTATTAGCGAAAGAATTTTTAAAAACGGGTTAGTTACGTCAAAATGGTTAAATTCGTGAATTAAAAAATGTATAAGGCAACACTGAGTCACCTTTGTCACTCACGAAAAGTATAGTTTTCTATTAGCGAAAGAATTTTTTAAATCGGGTTAGTTACGTCAAAATGGTTAAATTCGTGAATTAAAAAATGTATATGGCAACACTGAGTCACCTTTGTCACTCACGAAAAGTATAGTTTTCTGTTAGCGAAAGAATTTTTTAAATCGGGTTAGTTACGACAAAATGGCCAAATTTGTGAATTAAAAAATGTATATGGCAACACTGAGTCACCTTTGTCACTCACGAAAAGTATAGTTTTCTGTTAGCGAAAGAATTTTTTAAATCGGGTTAGTTACGACAAAATGGCCAAATTTGTGAATTAAAAAATGTATATGGCAACACTGAATCACCTTTGTCACTCACGAAAAGTATAGTTTTCTATTAGCTGATGAATTTTTTAAATCGGGTTAGTTACGACAAAATGGCCAAATTCGTGAATTAAAAAATGCATATGACAACACTAAATCACCTTTGTCACTCACGAAAAGTGCATTTTTCTATCAGTGGAAAAAATAAATAAAATCGTATTAGTAGTTCCTGAGAGACCTTCAATTTACAAAATGGCCACCTTATGACACTTAAATGGCCATATCTTTTTAATTAGAGTATATATGGCAACACTACATAGCCTATGTTACCCGGAAAGGATGTAGCTTCCTATCGGTGAAAGAATTTTCAAAATCGATTCAGTACTTTTCGAGCCTATTCGCAACAAACAAACAAACATACAAACGTACAAACGTACAAACGTACAAACGTACAAACGTACAAACGTACAAACGTACAAACGTACAAACGTACAAACGTACAAACGTACAAACGTACAAACGTACAAACGTACAAACGTACAAACGTACAAACGTACAAACGTACAAACGTACAAACGTACAAACGTACAAACGTACAAACGTACAAACGTACAAACGTACAAACGTACAAACGTACAAACGTACAAACGTACAAACGTACAAACGTACAAACGTACAAACGTACAAACGTACAAACGTACAAACGTACAAACGTACAAACGTACAAACGTACAAACGTACAAACGTACAAACGTACAAACGTACAAACGTACAAACGTACAAACGTACAAACGTACAAACGTACAAACGTACAAACGTACAAACGTACAAACGTACAAACGTACAAACGTACAAACGTACAAACGTACAAACGTACAAACGTACAAACGTACAAACGTACAAACGTACAAACGTACAAACGTACAAACGTACAAACGTACAAACGTACAAACGTACAAACGTACAAACGTACAAACGTACAAACGTACAAACGTACAAACGTACAAACGTACAAACGTACAAACGTACAAACGTACAAACGTACAAACGTACAAACGTACAAACGTACAAACGTACAAACGTACAAACGTACAAACGTACAAACGTACAAACGTACAAACGTACAAACGTACAAACGTACAAACGTACAAACGTACAAACGTACAAACGTACAAACGTACAAACGTACAAACGTACAAACGTACAAACGTACAAACGTACAAACGTACAAACGTACAAACGTACAAACGTACAAACGTACAAACGTACAAACGTACAAACGTACAAACGTACAAACGTACAAACGTACAAACGTACAAACGTACAAACGTACAAACGTACAAACGTACAAACGTACAAACGTACAAACGTACAAACGTACAAACGTACAAACGTACAAACGTACAAACGTACAAACGTACAAACGTACAAACGTACAAACGTACAAACGTACAAACATACAAACATACAAACAATCAAATCTTTCCTCTTTATATAATAGTATAGATAAACATAATGTGTTACCCGATTTTTCATACCGGTGCGGTGAGAGAAAACTTTAATTTTTTTGTTGCGTGAAACTAAAAATCACATTAATACCCACATTAATGTGATTTTTATTTTCACTATACTCGACAAAAGGGGCCCCGCAAAGAAGTTTTTCCCGGGGCCAAGCCAGCAAGCCCTAAGGCCGTCACTGCTTGTGTCAAGTAAAAGTATTGTTTTTTGACCATAAGTCCGTTCTTTCGTTTATCTGTCGTCCTTTGGTCCTAAATATGTTTTGGGGTTCAAAGTATCTCGTTTTACGAAACAGCGAGATATGTACTTCGTAGTCGATGTTAACCATAGGTCGCCGTCATATTGTTTCGTTGGATGAGACCTTCTTTTTTCGCCGCCACAATGTCTGTCTATCTCTTGCCAGAGCTTTAGTAAGACTAAGTAAGTATGTGAGCTATAGAAAGACTAAACACATATTAACTTCAATTCACTCAGTTAAATTTGCTCAGAAGTTACATTACAGTTAGTTAACAAATTAAATTTGGTTAAAAATTAATCCTAAGTAGTGAGTTGTGTGACTTTAAGTGTTATTAACTTAATGAAATAACACAAATTTCATGCCAATGTTTCTATTATCTTTTACTAACTTCTCATTACAGAAATATTACAGAAGAATAGAATATAAAGAAACCTTTTATGCGTTTCAAAAAAAAGCAAGAATAGACTAGTTAAAGGAATATTTAATTAGATTCTACCATAATTTTTTCCTTGGTTTTCAATATCTTAGAGAATAAATTTCAATTTTGAAAGCTAATTTGGTTTTGTTGTGGTGTTTGATCGAACTTTGAAGTCAGACGTTAAAGTAATTAATTAAGTCGACGCCTCTTTGATGCCTAAATAGCTTGGCCTTAAACGTTGCTCAAAATTGTGATTAGTTAAGTAATTTATTCTCAGATTCTTAGAATTTGTCAAGAAAAGTCAATAAATTATCTAAATATATACCTCAATATATTGCCCTTGTAAAATAGCATATAAATGAACAAAATTTTAAGTACAATCGAGCAGACAGTCCACCTGATGAAAATTGGCTACCATCTGCGTTGTCGCCTTAAAAATTTAGTTACGAAGGGGAGCGAAGGCGGGACTTCTGCAGTTTCAGTGGATCCTGAGCAAGAACCCATTTTAACCACAGCATTAATGGGATGGGTAAGTCTGACCCACATGTGGCTCGACCTGAACACGTCTTGTCACACTTGGCAATCGGATTCGTATGTGGATTCGCAAGCTTTATATAAAATTAAAATTATCTTCAATTTTACCTACTGTGTTTAACAAATCAAAGTTCTGATTAAAGTTATAGCACCAAAAGCAAAATATTATAGTATATATAACATCTATTTGTAATCTTGACTACAAATAGATGTTATATACACTATAATATTTTTCTGCTTCTCAGAATGTGGATCAAATTATAATAATATTTTAATTTTAAAAAACTAGCAGTATGTGATACAGAAGTAGCCAACAATTAATAAAATTTGACTATTAGGTATTTAGATTAGGAAGAATTCTTAAGTATTAAAAACCCGTAAATATAAAGTTATCAACGGTGTTGCTAACTTATATACTCCACATGTAGTCCTTGACATTCTAGAAAAGACAAAAAATTTATGGTTCTTTTGGCTTAAAGAACTGTAATAAAAAGCAGCCTGACCGATTTTACACCGGTACCTATAATGGACAAATATCACATGTTTATTTACACAGTAAATAAACATAAACGAATGAAAAATACACAAGTTAATTCTAGGAAAAACGTTGTCGTTAAATTAATAATCAGGGACGCGTCCGTATGTGCTAGATCGTCCGGCGCACGACGGCGCCAGGGCATAACAGGCGCCGCAAAGTATTTAGGAGGCGCAAAAATGAAAATATACTATGATTCGAATAAAAAATGTTGGTCTGAAAAGTGCTTCGGGCGAAGCGGCTGCTCAACAGTTGCATAATATACTTTAAGGACTTTTTTTTGCTCTCACCTCTTTCGTTACATATTTGTTACTAAAAGTAATTCTATACAGGGGAACCAAAAACTACAGTAGGGCCAAGACAGAACTTATTTGTTTTTTTCTTTTTTTTTTGTCTTCAACTGTAGGCGCTCATAAGTGTTTGACACGACGGCGCAGAATATGCTTGGCGCTTCCCCGATCATAATAATACTATTTCTTTGTAACGTTTAAACTAAATCCATAGTCTTAAAACTAAACCTTTATAGAGTAGGATTATTTTATAAAGAAATAAGCAGAACAAATCGAAATAAGAAGATATAAATCTTAATAAATTTACACCCATATTTTAATACTCGTACAAATCCTTAAAAAATGAGTTAAGCGGAGTTGAATCCAAATGCCAATATCACAAACCAAGAACCGCTGAGTGAGCAAATCTTTGCATTCGAAAGATATGAAACGTCTAGCTGAACTTTATTGACGTCAGTATATCTCAAAGACACTGTTTTTAGGTCACAAACCGCTTCTTTAACAGACAAGTAAAAGGTATCGTTTTTATATATATTATTCCACATGACTGGTACAGCTAATAAAAAAATTCGTTAAATCTGGACTGGAGTGAATATAAACATCGTGAGGAAACCTGTACTCCTGAGAGTTCCCTAAAGTTCTCAAAGGTATAAAGTCTGACCCCGACGTGGTGGACTATGGCAACACCTTCCTCTATGGCTGTGGGTAAGGCAGTGGGCTATTAACGAGATGTGATGATAATGATGGATTGAGGGACTAACTTAACTATTCCGTTGTGTTAACACGGGTCACGTCTCAACTGCAAAGTAGTACCTATATTTTGTACCGGATATAAAATGTAGTTTATTCTGTGCTGAGCACTAAAACTACTTTCTTACTGAGAAAGTAGAGGAAGAAAGCTTTTGTTTGCTTTTGAAATGAATGCATAATGTTAGCGACTAGGATGGGATTAGATACTCTCTTACAAGTACGAAAAGGAACCTATGCAGCGCCTTGGACTTGTGACAAAGGTGTAGGATTAAGGATTAACTATTCAATTAAAACACTCGCCTCAACTCCCCAGGTTCTCTGTTTAAAACTAAGGTTAGGTCAACCTAAGCCTAACTTAAGCGCCCACATATATATTATGAAACTTTTCATACAAGATAATAGATTAATTGTAATTATAAACAGAAGGATTAAAAACAGAAAACTTAGATATTCCTTTAATTCTTAGGCGGAGTTTCTAGTTATTTTACTATTTACTAGCGACTAGATAATGATGCTAGGCGGGTAGTAAAATAATGTAAATAAACTGATTCCAGGCAGACCGTTTAAAAATTTTACCTTTTTCAACTAAAATGTACGAATAATTATTTTATTCGTTTACAAAAAAGATTATCAGAGCCAATGGACGATAAAATAACAGGACGAAAAAGTTAACGAATATTTTTAAAGTATATTAATTTTGGTTTTATTAAAAAGTTGGAAGAAAGGGCCTTTATACAGGAAGCCAGTGCGGAATCAGTATTCCGTGCAGCACTCGACTCGAGGAAACAAATTCCCAAAATTGAATTTTAGAAAACGAGTTGAATACTATACGGACTACGGACTACACAAACTGGGAAAAGGAAGATTTTTAAATTTTAAAACAAAGCAATGACATTACTGTCTCTTTTAAATTTTGATGTAATTAGTTTACATACACACATAACTACAGTATCATGGCTTGTTTACTAAAATGATATAATGTCGGTGATAACATCAATTTATCACCAATCCCACTCGATGTATTGCAACGCAAGTTATAATAATACGAATTTACATCAAAAATATAACAGTTGGATAAGCTTTGAAACCAAAATGCTATGATAGATAAGGTGCAATCGAGCAGTCCACCTGATGGTAAGTGGCCTCCATCGCCCATGGACGTCGTAAATACAAAAGATACCCTTTTGTTTTGTCGATATTATGTTGCGTCCTCATAAATAGGGTGGGGAGGGGGAGTAAAGAAAAAATGCTGCGGTTTCAACGGGCCTTGAGCAAGAGCCCAGTCCACTAGTTTCCACTCTCCCAGCGGCAGAAGGAAATAGTATTCGAACCCGTCTGATTCAGTCTAATCCCGTCAAAATTATAACTTACACTGTATACATGTAAAAATTGGAAAAAGCGGATAAATTTGGAAGCTTTTTTAATAATCGTTTAAACCCCAAGAAGATTCTTAGGAGAAGAATAATTGAAAAAAGAAAACTAGAAATTTAAATTTCGAAAATCAATGTAAAATAACCGTTCTCGAACAGAGATAATTTGGAACTTGGACGTGAGTGATTGGGTGAGTCAGTGAATAAGTTGATACCTAGGTGAAATGATAATGGGGGAATAGTGGGAGTGGAGTAGGTACTAAATGAACGCGTGCGAGATAGTGAGTAAATGCATAAAACGCCTGGTAAATTTTACTTTAAATCTCATCTTTTATTTATATGTCGGCGCGTAAAACAGAGAACTTGGACAGTGAAGGTGAGTGTTGTAAATACTTGAAAGACATATTTATATGTATGTATGTATGTATGTATGTATAAATATATAACTTGGTCACAGGTCCCAGCCATTGCTCGGGTTCTTGTCGTAATTGTAAGAGATTATAATGTTTAGTTATTATCGGTTCAGTAGCAGTATCCACGTTGCGTTTACTCAATAGTCCATTCAGTATCACATCTACCTTGTAGCGTTTTTCAACATTCCCCTTCCTCCTCCTCCTCCTCCTTCCTTAATTTTTTCTCCGAGTTATATATAGTATAGTCGACCTTTTCTTACCAATGTTGGCCTAGTGTGGGTCGACTAGTTAAAATATAAAACCTTACAAAAATCGAGAGAAACAGCGTAAATATAAGCACCTAACTGTACGGCTACAATTGGTACCTATTACAAACAAACCATAAAAACAAAATCTACCTATCTACAGTATAAATAGTTTCAGTATATTTTATAACATTAAACATTTAACGAAAATTCTGTGTTCTATTCTAATAATATGGGTTTTCATTAGAACAAGGTATTGCATGAACTGTTTACGTACATTATTACTACGAGAACGAGTAGCTACGTGAAATGTGTTACAAATTATTAATATTTTCTTTTCGAAAAATTACTATACTCAATTGTATCTTCTGTTATATACATGTCGAAGAAATATTCATAATGGTGGTAATTTAATTTATTTGAGTAGCAACACTGCAATGTCACAGATTAATAGAAAGTACACTGTTAGATGCAATGGCAGAGTCAGATGGTTGATTGTCGATGGTACTAGTTTGACAGTTTGTGTCAGTATGTTGCTAGTATGTTCAGTCGATCACTTTTATCTCGGCTGGGACATGGCGGACACAGATAAGCCCAAGAAATCGACTCCATTTGAATCCGCGAGATACATAATCTTATATCGAATAAAAATCGACCGATTTTTTTTGTGTATATTATGTTAAGTAGGTAGAAAGTGAAAAAAATCATCGTTAACTTGGAATTAATTAGTATTCTTCATATGCTTGATCTTTTCTTCTGAGGATCTGATTAGTATAATTTGCAATCCAGATAAAAACCTTTTTTTAATTTAGACACAGTGCCCAAAATTTAATCAATATCGGTTAAGTCGAATCCGAATTTGTCGTGGACAACTTTTATTAGGATTTTTACTATGTAAAATAAAATTAAATATTTTATAGAATTAATAGTAAACTAGAAACGAAACTTAGTTCTTTGATGGACAGAAAACAGTAAACACAAAGTTAAAGTTTTGTTTCAAAAGATTCCACCGATACAGTATTGAGTATCGGATAATATTGAACTAAGAAGTTAAACTGAAACTCTTTTAAGAGTATTCTCTGGAACTTGTGGTTTTGTATAACTTATGCTTTCTGCTTTACCTGATATTTAAGTGTGAAATGAACCACTATACATTTAAGATTTTAATCGTGTTATCAGGGTCTAATCACCCAATTAAGTTGCTCTATTATTTAGATTTTCATTATAACATAAAAACTTACAAATTTTGGATAAATTGATCGGCAGTTACTTTGAATTGCAGGTTTACAAGGTTTTTTCGTATAAATACCACACTCGTAGTCCATTGCTCAACTCGCTATGAAACATTTAACAAAATTGAGTCCTAAATTTAATGACCACTACTATATTTTCAATTCACTCTTCAAACTACTATGGTTTTATTGCCAGTAGGTACTTTTAAAGGAACTTACAGACTAAAACTGATTTATAAAGTTATTCAAAGTGTCGTCACCGAGCACCTTCTAATCGACTCAATGCTCGAACGCATAATTGAAAGATAAAATAGCTTTTACTTGAAAAATGTTATACTGATACGATGCTAACTGGTTTACTGTAACTGGTGGTACCGGGCCTGACCCGCTAATGGCCTCCAACTGTCCTATAGCCGCCCCGAGTCTCACGCAAATGATATACTGATAACATTAGTCTGCTGATGTTACTTATTCTAATAACTTAACTGACCTTCTCTAGGTAATATTTAATATAAAACACTGATTTTTCGTACACGATCGATAGGTCGTGGGTTCAAATCCCAGTCATTGGACTACTGGAGTGGCCCACTTCTTTTCATTTCTTGTTGGAAAGGTTAAGGAATACAAGTCGTATATGAATCATTCTCCTAGTATACTTTAAAAAAATAATAACTCAAGAGACCCGTAGCGACCGACTGCATAGTAACAAGTGAACTAATATTGAAATATATTTCTTTTATACTCACGACACGACTCAACTTAAAAGTTATTGCAATTATTTTACATAATTGTTTTTTTTTTTAATATAATTATATGACTTATATTAAACAGTAAGAAAATATATAGTACATGAGTTTTAAACCCAATCTACCTATCAATATGTCGTCCATAATACAAATCAAAATCTAACTATCAGGAGTTGGAACTGAGCTCTTAAATTATTTATTCGAAACGAAATAAAAAGTACTTCCTAATCAAACGCAGTCAACAGTGTCGCTAGCATTTGTTGTACCACATTTTTAAAATTACTTTTAAATTAATGAATAAGGTTGCTTTAAATTGTAATGGATACTCTATTTCGGACATCAATGGACTTTTTCATTTCTTGTTGGGGCAGTTTCTGTTGTTTCGCGGAGTTCTGCGGACTTATTACAGCCCCCTTTGTTCATCGTGACGTAAAAGCTCAAGTTTTTCAGTAAATACCACCGGCTATTCTAAGGAAATGTAAAGATGCTCTATATTAGTACTTTTTGTTTGTACCAAGGTTTCCTTATTGTCCGTATTTTCTGGGTTAAATACTGTTTATGTTTCTGTATAATTTTATGCAATATTTTTGCTTTACTATGAATTTTAATATTACTAGCTGACCCGGTGAACGTTGTTTTGCGATACAAATTAATTTTCGGAAAGGGCCACTCGTCACCCTTAGGAAGAGGCGAAGGGTCTACGAATGAGGCTTAATTTTTTTAATCACATTACCTTCTCTTTCTTTTCAAAATATACTGTAATTCCGTTGTAGTTTAAAAACTTGACGACTCGTAACTCTATCTATAATATATCTACTTCTATATTAAACTTTTCTTTTTTGTTTATGTATTTTTTCTATTAGGTATATATGTATTTATATTTTAAGAAAGAAATAGAACTGTGCCTGGGGCTTAAAACTCAGGAGCTATATTATTACATACAATCTTTCCTCTACCGATAATAAGTTAAACAAGTTATCCTCATCTATAGGTCCTAGAAACACCACAGTATACTTCTTTTGATAATGTTCACTATATGAAATAAAGAAGCAAATTTGACTTAATAATAATGTTGGATTATATAAAGTCAAAATAACAGCTTATAAATAAATACACCACTACTACTAATACTAATCCAAGCTATTAGGCAACTAATATAGTTAGGTAGCTTGGTATGATACATAGTCGTGAAAGCCAATGGCTCTTATTAAGCCTCATCTGCTAGGTCTTAAGGGATTTGAGAGATTTGTATCGAGGTTGTAAGGAGCTATTAACACAGACGGGATGTCGGAAACAACGTAATTAATGTCTACGTAAATCATTCAATGTACTTAATATGCTTGATGTGAATTTGCTATATTGATGAAAGTTCAGATTCTAGAGAGGAGACTAGCCTGAAGCATATTATAAAATCCAAAAATCGTAAGCCAAATACGCAGAAAAATAAATAAACTTTAATATTTACAACATAAATAAATTTTATTGCGACAAAAAGGAGCGTTTAGTGGAAAAAATGTCATTTGCGAGTCCAATATTTTAACTTTCGTAATTACCAGGATATAAAAAAACTACTAAATAAGCAGATAAAGTTCTAGTTACTAAATAAATACTCACGTACTAAGTTATGGAGCATGAAAAATAATATTGTCACAAGAGATCGTTGGAAAGATTTACACAGCTACGTGACTTTACTAAGCAGCTCGAAAACATTAAATAAGTTGTATCCAAATAAACACCCGTCAGTGTTTTCTGTGTAGCATGAATTGACCGATTGACTTATTAAAGTACAGTCCAAACTCTACAGTAAGGTGGATTAATTAGGTACTAGCTAAAAAGCGTGTATTTTAAAAACGTGATGATTTGAGCGTGGCTGATCACAGATATTTACAATACAATGCATTCAGGTCATCTTATCTATATATAACTTAATATCTCCTATGAATATTTCACGCGCTTAAATATTTTTTTCTACCTTCTAGATGCTCACTGCCACCATTCAAGTCAGATGAACATACCTTCATTTCAGTGACACGCCGAAGCAATCTATAATGACACGCTAAATTGAAATTCGTTTTTTTTTAATTTGACATATTTATTTATCAAAATAATTACCATTATTATTTATACATTGATGCCATCTAATAGGAAGGTCATTTATGTCTTTGCGATAGAACTCTGGTGATATAGATTCGACAAACTGTGTGAAAGCATTTTGTACTGCCTCCTGAGAAGAAAACTTTTTATCACGTAGAAAATTGTCCAAATCACGGAAAAAATGGTAGTCCGTTGGAGCAAGGTCTGGCAAATACGGAAGGTGACGAATGGCTTCTAATTGCAGTTCCTGTAGAGTTAAAACGGTTTCTCGTGCTGTATGAGGTCTCGCGTTGTCATGAAGCAATAATGGTGAAGATCGATTAATTAGTGCTGTTTCATTGCTAATTTTGCTATCTTTGTTAGGAGTTCGGCACAGTTAGACATCTGCCGTTGTTGCTTGACCAGATTGGAGAAGATAGAGAGGATAGAGAGAAGGAGCTATAGTGAATAACCCAAACAGTTACCTTTTTGTTGGTAAGCTTTGCTTTTTTTGAACACTGTTCCGGCGTTTGACCTGGGGTCAGCTATTGCATTTTTCGTTTACGGTTATCGTAAAAAATCCACTTTTCATCACATGTCACAATTCGATCCAATATTCCTTCATTTCTGTATCGATTCAACAAGCCAACACAAGTTTCAACACGCGTTTCTTTCTGCAGATCAGTCAAATCTTGAGGCACCCATTTTTCATACTTTTTTATTTTATTGATTTGGTAAGGTAACGTTAAACCATGCCGCTAATTCCTGGATAGTTTGGCTCGGATCGGCTTCCACCATCTCTTTTAACGTGGTTCATTCTTCAAATCAAAGTTTCCATCACGAAAGCGTCTAGACAAAAATCGCACAGTGCGTTCATTAGCAGTCCCCTCACCAAACGCTACATTGATATTGCGTGCTGTTTCTGCCGCGTTAGTTCCGCGGCGGAACTCGTATTCAAAAATCACTCGAATTTTCGAAGTATCTATCTTTCTTATCTAAGCTGAATAAAAAAACAACTTAAAGTCTATAATCAAATGTTACACATTGTTTAGAAGTAGAACTACATAGGTACCATGTAAAAAAAATTTCACTCAAAATTTTAAACCATGAAGGTTCTATATCAATTCGAATTCGAACGGCAATTTCATACTTTAACCCCTATTATTAGTGTATTGCTAGTGATCGGACGTTTATTTAGCTCCGATAGTATACAAGTGGCTTATATCTAATTATACAGTATCCTAATTTTAGTATTTTAGAAGCCACAATAAAGTATTAAAGGAGTTGTATTCAAATAAATACCCGCCAGTGTGTACTGTGTAGCTCGGCCGGGCGGAAAGGAGCGGAAGGTGCGCCTTCGGAAACAGGATGGTGTAAGATAAAGCGAACATTTCCTATAGCACATCTTGGGAGATTTACCAACATTTCGACGGCTTCGTTCTTTTAATGCTCCTCCGCTGCCGGGTAAATGTAATTCACAGGTTTTTGCTTACGTTTTATCTTTTCTAGATTTAAATTCTCAAAGTTTTGTTTTTAATTGCATTAACTCCTTAGTCTTTCTTATCTATACCCCATTATGGAGCAATTGTAAAACTTACTACTTATGGTAATATTTTATATTCATTATTTATTCGACTGTTCTACTATTTACATATCATTATAAATCTGTCAGCTAGATCTGATAGCAGGAAGTGGCTAAAATAAGTAATCCGCAATCTTGGGTGGATATTCAGTTTGAACTTAATTTATTTATAGTGCTAATCTCCAACCCTTTAATTTCATACCCATATCATAGGCGTGTCCAAAAATTGCCCCTATCTTGGGACGTCTCAGGCTTATTGAACTAATTTTTGTAATTAATCCTTAAGTATTGACGTCATTTTTTTTACAAAACTAAGGACGCGGAGACTCACAGACTTTAGTTCACCTATGATTTTTGAGACAAAAAGAAACTTATTAATTTACAAACTATGTTCGTATCAAAGTATATGTATATGATAATAACAAAACGTGATTTTAAATTAATCTTATAGTTTTAACGACAGAAATAGGGAATTTTTAAAAAAATAATAGAAGTTTTACTTTTTCCTAAACGTTTTACATTTTTGTTGATTTTTAATAATTTCATGGATATAAGAAACAAAATTGTTATTAACACTGTTTATAAAGTAGTATTAGCAGGTAGGTTACTTTATGTTACGTCAAGCATACCGACGTGTAGACAATATATAACGTTTAGTGCGATAGATTAGACTCAGTCTCTCTGGTGTTTTCGCGCAGTTTGCATGGAAGTTAGTGTTGTAGTGTCGTGTTAGGCCTCCGTTATCGAGAAGCACGTGATTAATATACTTTTTTTATTTTAATATATGGTAGCGAGGTCGAGCGGTGGAAGTGAGAGTTTGTGCATAGTAGAAGACGTCTTTAAACCCGCTCTAGGGTCTCAAGCCCCAGGCATTACTCGGCTTCCGTCTAGATTACATTCTGTTAAGTACCTACGCCATTCGGGACGAATGGCCCCGCAGGATGGCCGTGTTAGCTACACTGTGTGTTTATAAAGTAGTAGTAGCGGGTAGATCATTTTATATTATGTCTACCAACGTAAGTGTACCAACGTGAACACAATATATAACATTTGGTGCGATAAATTAGTCTCAGTCTCTCTGGTGTTTTTGCGCATTGTATATGGAAGTTAGTATTATAGTGTCATGGTTAAGGTCACTCTTCTGGAGGTTCACGTAAGTTTGCTTTATTACTAATTGTAGTTGGCGAGGTCGAGTGATGGAGGTGAGAGTTAATATATTATGAAAGAGTTCTTTAAACCTGCTCCTGGGTCTCAAGCCCCAGGCTCTGCTCGGCTTCTATCTAGTTACATGTTGATATTTTCGTTAGTGTTACTGCACAGTATAGCTCCCATATACTTAGCGAAATAAGTTTTATTTTCTTAAATTGTAAAAAACAGCAACTAAAAAAACATAGTTTTCAATTATGGACATTAAAAAAAATTCTGACAACTAACTATTTCCGCCAATATTATTAGGGGTTGTTGCACAAGGAACGAGAAAATTGCAGGAACACCAAATATACACAAAATTGCCATTATATCTTTAATACAGATATAATAGAGATATATAATACAGACACAAACATCACCTGCTGTACTCTTTTTTTTATTTTTGATAGTATTTGTACAGCAACAATATCTTCCCCTAAAACTCGAGTCATTGTCAACTTGATCTCTCTTGACCGTGTTAGTAATATATCTCTGGATATAAAATAACACAAATAGACGAGCAATAAAAAGCAAATATTGATGTATATTAGATTTATCTATATGAATACCGTAATTCTGAAGAAAATTTGATTATTTGTGACGATTTTTGGCATAGTTAAAGTAGGAGCGCAATGTTGATAAAACTGAACTCAATATCATTATTACTTCTGCCTTATTTGCCATTTTATTACTAAATTTGAAGCTACTGAGCAGCTTAATTATGGTAGACGTCAGCAAATATACAAAACTAGTAAACCAACGTTGTAGCGGAGTCTGTGAGACTCCACGTCCATAGTTAAAGGTAAAATAAAATTTTGTAAGTCTATCAGTACGTATGTTCGTACGCGTATCAAGCAAGAACTACTTGCATAAAATTGTATATGATATTCGTAATTGTTTGCAGGTTTGTTTTATTGAAACCTGATGTCAGGAAAAAGTTTTTTTCTATTTATAATTATTTGCCAAACAAAGCTAGGGCTAGCTAGCTAAACTAAACTTAAGTTAAATTGTGCACAATTTCACATATGAAAGATGTATCAAGACCGAAGGGGATTTTCGTACCACTAGTACGTACGATAGGTTGCAAGCGTACTGTTTTGTACCGTGCAGATGTGCAAGGATTATCATCAATCACGGGTTCCGATTTGCACAAGGCCTTTTACAACGCACCCCCGCTATTTGTGCGCCACCCAGTCAGGATTAGGCAGTATTAGTTCAATCGAATAATACTAAGTGCTTTGCAGAGCAATGTGTTACACTGAACTGCTTCAGCTTCTGTTAAATCAAATAAATTACTTAATCAGCTAAGTACCATCCGAAATTGAAATTAACTTTATTTCAATTAAAGTTTGCCAATTCACGCTTCCTCTTAAATTTGGCTAAGGATTTGGTAAAGTCTCTCGGAGCTAGTTTAAGATAAATTCGAGTTATTTCATTGGCGCTTCGTCGCGGTTCCGAGTGCGGCAAAAGTGTTGAGCATGGTTCGCATTATACAATCCTAAACAACCTATGCTTTGACTTATTAAAGAAAAAAAGGTAAGAGAGCTTTAAAGTTGTCAAAAGAGTTATCAAAATTTGATAACTTTGTACTGGCGAGTTGTTTTTTTATTTCAAATTTACCCACTCTCTCGACTATATATGATCTTTGTGCCAGTAGACTTAAGTCAGGCAGGCATTCTTTTATTATTTTAATGTTAGGTAGCGAGGTCAAGCAATGAATGGTAAGTGGGTCACAAGCTCCAGGAATAACTCGGCTTGTTTATGCGTGTTGCTGTATAGTAATTTGTATCCTTTACTTGCAAAATCTACGCTAAATCAATATCGGGACTATATGGTTTACTTCAACATTTAGTCTAACTACATCCTTAGCTGTAATTTATTGTTAAACCATTGACAAGTTAAACAATAGAACCTGTTAAAATTACAATGAATATTGCTATTAAATGTTAAACTGCATCTATTTATACAACAATTTGTATAAATATTTTTTTATTATTCAACCAGATATCTTATATATAGATATCTTTTATTCCTTGGCTATATAGCTAAATCTATTTAAACGAAAACTGATTGAATAAATTATTTTTTTGCATAGTTGATTATTTACTATTGTCTAAAGGACTTCTGTGACGTCACCGGTATAACGAGAAGGATAGCCCTTTTGAATTGACTTAAGACCAAAGGAGGCTGCAGAACTCCGTAGAGAAGAGGATCCTACTTCGGACCCCTTGTGCAGGAGAAGAACAGGTCGGCATTCGCGCAAACGACTGGACCCCAGGTATAAGCTTGCAACCCCATGCAGGTGGGTTCGTCTGAGTGCAGAGGTATAATGCTATCCCGCGAACCCCCAGCACCTAATGCGCGACGGCGGCGGTACCGATGGGTGTTAGTGGGTATACGTCGCATTTATAATAACTGTAATTAACTTTTACTTTTGATTCAATTTAGAGAATTGGTGACACGTCTAACCTCATTTCTTCCTCTGTAAGAATCTTTATAGGAAATTTCTTAAATATTAATAGTATATGTAATATTTTTTTAAATATTTATTTGTTTATAAGTTTTGCAATTTTTTACGTGCTAATACACGTTTTTAGCAAATTTTTATACGCATCATTTCAGATCCAATGAGCTATTACACATAATTTTAAGAGCAGTATCTCTATTTGAGAACGTTTTGAACTTTTCAACTATACTATAATAGCTTACAGTATCAAGATGAAAAAATAAAGTTAAAAATAAATATGAAAAAAAAAATCTTTAGCTAGTAATATAATAATCAATAAATTAGAATCAGTTTGAAATTAAGTCCTGTGGCAGATATAGACGCTTCATTATACCCTCAATTAATAAACTCGACAAGTTCAACGATTGTTTCGAACTCTGGAATCAACCGAGGACCAGGTGCTTAATCACAGGAGTTACATTTAACACTTATTTAATTACTGATTGATAGAAACAGAATTAACCTGATTTTACGAAATATTCCGAATTTGATATAACAAAATAAAAGTTACATTTTGCTATAATTCGTATTGTAGTTTTATTTTCACAATTTATTATTTGATATAATGCTAATAAACGAAAGATATATGATACCCAATACTGTTCAGCAATATGTATACACATGCAATTTAGACTGAGTCGAGCAGTGGCTGGGGCTTGAGGCCCAGGAGCAGGTTTAAAGAGCTCTTTTATAATATATTAAATCTCACCTCCACCACTCTACCTCGCCAAATACAATAGATAATAAAAGTAAACTTACATGGACCTCAAGAAGAACGAAAACACCAGAGAGACTGAGACTAATCTATCGCACTAAAGGTTATATATTATCTTCACCTCGGTATACTTGAAATAATATAAAATAATCTACCCGCTACTACTACTTTATAAACAGTGTTGCAAACAATAATAATATAAAGCTCTATAAAAATCTATTTGTTAGCAATAATATCTATACCGCACATTATAGTAGCTAAAAAAAAGTATTTAGAGTTTCTTGTAAAATATTTTAGTCTATCATGTTTTGAGAGCATAGTTAAATATAATATTGTAAAAAAAATTAGGAGTAAATTTTGTTATTTTATTTTTAAAAATTGTATTGATACAAAAAACTAAACATTTTTATTTTAATAAATTTATAGTACTTATGTGTAAAATCAATGTTATTCGCTTTTTATAGTAGCAGTTTCATTCATGAATAATTGATTAAAACATTAGGTAACGCAGTGTTGCCAGAGCATTGACTGTTATATCTGGTTAAATGTGCCCTACATTAATAAAACTGCTAGGGGTTTTGAAAAATAATCGTAACATAAATTTCATGTCGATACGATTTAAAATCCAACTTAACATGTTAATGAATATTTATAAGGTATTTAGATTGTCCAGTACGTCCATCCACAATTTATTTGTACCGCGTCTGGTGAAAGCGTCCGATGAAAGTTTCATCGTATCAGCGTGCTGCAGGCGTAAAAATAAAATTGGAGCGTTTGGAGGGCTTTCAAAAATACGGCTATCGAGGCGTTCGCGTTGTTGGGAAACAGCCTGATATTTCATTGGTGTTCAGGGATTCACACGCATACGCCACGAATAGCATTGACATCGTCCGTTTAGGACAGGACGTTAACAATCGACATAAACGCTACGGATCGTTTCATTCTGCAGACGTTTTCTGCAATTCAGATTTTTTTTATATGTCAGGTATTCTTTTATTACACGTCCAAGATCAATTATCGGGAAAAGTCGGGTTCTTTGACACTGTAGGTTAAGGAAGGTTTCGTCATTTTGAATCCACCATCATCAAATTTTGTTCATTATGTTAAATTATGAAGCTGCCGACACAAAAATTTAAAAAAAAACATAAAAAGTTTCTTTTCTAACTACTCTCATTTTGAGTACCATCTTCACCTTGTAAAATTTTTATTGTATACACATATTAATAATATTTTATTTTATAAACTTACAAAGGGTTATCAGTAAAAGTATAATATTTTTTCATCCCCCCCTCTCAGAAAGAGTATTTTTGCTCTTCTATATCTGAATGCAAAACCCGTTTTTATCCGCTAGAGGGTAATGTAAATACAATTTAGAATATCGTGTGCACTAAGTTTGTGTATTCAAAACATCATTAAACCATTTAGTCATTAACGGAGCCGAGACCTTAGCACTCTTGTATTATAATGTAATAATAAAGTACTAATTCTGGTAGTTACACAAAATTTACAAGACAAAGTATTAAACAAAATACACACAAAAGCGTATAAGCGTGAATAAAGTAGGCAACTTGAATTTTATTTTATTATACATAAATATGACAATATTAATATACTATTATATTAATATAATATTGTCATATTTGTTAATATAACCGAGGAAAGTTTTAGTGTACCAACTGTTATTTGGTACCCGTGATAAAAGCTTAGCCGCTTTGTTGTTCCAATCGAACATTCCACTTCGCCTCTATAAATATTGAGTAACGTTTAAAATATTCTATGGATTGTTGCTGTTTCTAAATGAAAGTTGTAACTATATCGAGCTAGCTCTATAAAATATATACATAAAAATATAAATAAAAAACAGAACGCAAGAGGAAGACGGCAAGTCTGTAATGGTTAATATAGTATTTATAAAATATTTAATTAGGCATGTGAACGTCTAGTTAATACGTTGTATAAATAATAACCATTCAAGTTATTTTAGAGTATTAGAGGGATGAGTTCAATAGGTCTTCGAAGAAGATAAATTAAACTAAATAAAGATCGATTTGCATTTTATTAAGTTACTGTAATATTTATGATGTGATGACGCATAAGGATAATGTTTAATAATTTAAGGTAAATATATAAAAGAGGGAAGAGGTGGGCAGACACACCCCCCACCGACTATGGGTTCCAACCAAAGCATGAACCCTCATGGGCAGACGGAAGGAGCTATTTATAGTGCGCCTACGCTGTTGATGCTACATTAGCAAAGACCGAAGTCCGGGTAATACAGTCGAGACTGCAGTGTTGAAAGCCGAATCTTTAGTAAATCAACCAAAGCTGTAATTATAAAACTCAAACTCGAAATAGTTTATTTCAAATAGACTTTTTACGAAGTACTTATGACACGTCAGTCAGTTTGTCTGAAGCTACCATCAGTTCGGAAAGCGGTTTTCTGATGAGAAGAACTGGCAATAAACTCAACAGTTGCTCTTTTCAAAATGCCATTGTTTACATGAATTTGTTTTACATTTGTGATATGATTCAGCTGAGTAACAACGCTACTTGGATTCCAAACTTGGTCATCGTTCAAGTAATCATTTACAAAATAGTAGGCTTTATTTATTAAACACTTTTTAATATGAATTTAAAAAAGTTTTAGAGGCAATTCTAAAATAGGCTGTGTGTGAATAGTATTCTAACCCGTCCCCTCACGGGTGATGTTTTATTGTTTATTCATTTCTATTTTATTAATTCTTTAATTATTATTTTTTATTTATCCACAATTCCTATAATTTACATTTTTAAATATATCTAAAAAAAACAAAATACATTTAAAAATATAAAAAATAGAGGCCAACCGGTAGAGGGACACAGTCCAAGCTACCGACGGTTAGGGCTCCAGAGAGAGGAACCTCCGCACGATGCGTGCCGTGTCCAGTAGTATAATAATTATTATTATTTTAATCTTAAATAGACTTTTATGTAAGGTTTATAATCGTCAGATAGTAATATATAAAAAAAAATATGTTTCTGAATCTGTTTAACAAACAAATTAAAAATATTATGAATGTTAAATGTTTTTGAGAAAATCTTGTATCATCGCTTAAGTAATATTTGGACTTATTTAATGGTGTTTGGTGTTATCATTAAGAAGTCCTTGTAAACCTTAATATTCCTCACAAATCAACTACTTTAGTTCCTGTTATAAAACTTTTCTAGCTGCAACCTCCAGCCTGTACCATGTATAGAACATATTACACTAGGAATTATTTTTGAAGTCCTAGTATTTTCCTTTCTCTTTAAATAGTCTTCTCTTTATTTTAATCCAAAACTTTCTATTACAGTTACTATAAATAGTCTGACAATTTCACTATTCTCATTTATACGATTACAACAGATTTCAACAACAGCATCAGCTAATTCCTCGATATACATAGCCATGTTTGCCGTAGGCAACTTATTCGACTTAGTGTCTAATGTCTAAAGTTTAGGGGCCAGAAAATGTTATTATATGAAACAAGATTTTGGTTACAACTTGAATAAATTACAGTTTAGGTACCGAGAAGACAATTATGTTATCTGCTTCGTACTTACTAATTGAATTTCTCTGAGTTTGGACAGCCTTATAAGAAATTCCGGTCAGGTTGTCAATAACTTCAATGTCTATTGGGTTTTGTTAGTGCCCTAGTAATATAAGAATTTATAGATTAAATATGATTTCTGTTGACTGTCTGGATTTTTACATATTCTGTATTTTGACTTTTTAGCCGATAATAGTTTAAACTGCGAATCGCATTATCTTTAATAACTTTTCTAAATCTAGAATTTTTTTAAATTTAAACGTTGATTTAAGGCTGCTATATAATATATCAATCGGAATCGGTTCGTTTTATAAAATTGTATTTAAATTTACGGAATAACCTATGAAAATAGCTTTTATTTTAAAATATTTTACGGCGTCGATAGATTGAGTTACCAGTAGGTATAGGATCCATTTTGTACGTCAGCGGCAAACTGATAAATTTCACAGCGATTAGTTTTATTGGCCATTTAGTTTGACATTGCCCCGCGGTAGTTTTAGTTAACAATATATTATATTTTATTCTCGAATGTTTTTTCTTTTTTCTAAATTAGGTTTGGTATCTATTATTAATTGTCCATTGCTGTATCGCATTTGTTCGCAAAAGGTCAAGGGGTATATACAAGACAATGGAAGAAACATTTTCCTCAGTAAACAGTAAACTATTCAGAAACTGTTTTTAATTGCTATGTGTATCGTGACAAAAATAAATAATTAACTTCAGGTTTAAAAATGCCAGAGTAAGAAGATTCCTTATTCTAAAGAAGTTTGGCGGAAGAGAGGACGTGAATGTTGATATTCCACATATAATATTAAAAAAATAAGTGATACGTAGTGATTATTATTTAATTGAACCCATTTTATCCCATATTTCTCAAATATTAATATATTATATCATTTGATCATTGTTTGTTAGCAACACTGTTTATAAAATAGTAGTAGCGGGTAGATAATTTTATATTATTTCGAGTATGCCGACGTGAAGACAATATATAACCTTTAGTAACACCTTTAGTGAACATGGAAGTTAGTGTTATAGTGTTGTGATTAAGGTTACCCTTCTCGAGGTCCACGTGAGTTTACTTTATTATTTATTGTCCTTAGCGAGGTCGAGTGGTGGAGGTGAGAGTCAATATATTATGAAAGAGCTCTTTAAACCTGCTCCTGGGTCTCAAGCCCCAGGCACTGCTTGCCTCATTCTAAATTGCACGTATTGCTGTACAGTAGTGGGTATCATATACTTAGCATGTTCAATGTAGGAACTAAATTTCTTCAACATTTTTGTTCAGCCAGTCATGTTAAAGCTAGCATGAAATAAGGAAATTGTACTCTAATAACAAAAATTCGTCCGGTATTTTTTTCTAATTTTTGTTAGTACTTATTTCGGTAGTAAAATTAACAACAAATTTTAGTTCAAAAGTTGATATTTATTGATTTATTAAAATTTTATGCTAGCTTTATATAAATTTAGCAGTAATTGTATTTTTTCGCGAACGGCTCAATCAATAAAATCACAGCATTACCAACAACATAGCAAATAAAAAGCTAAAATTTTGCTTAATTTTTTTATTGAATTTTGATGATTTGACGCAGCACCTTAATATATTTTTCAGATCGTATAGCTCGACGTAGGTGTGAGTGGCCAGAACTCTCGAAATGTATGAATGTTATCATGAATGATCATGAAGCGCTGGTATGATATTTGTTTCGTCTTTTACAATAGCGTACATTAAAACAATATCTCGCTTTGCATACAGACAAAGTAGTTGGAAGTTCATTAATTAACACCATTGTATCAACTGGTTTTACGTACATAGATCTAAATTCGCTCAAGACGAGTCGGATGCGGGTACAGTAGGAGTAGTAGGAGTATAATATGTATTCCGCGCGACACATTTCAATTAAGAGACTGGCTCAGAATTTGTTCCCGTCTGTCTGCTACCGAAATAACGTTGGTGTTAGGATTATAAATTAATCCGTACTCTGCTTAAATTGTAACATACTTTTTGTATAAATTATTAGCTTAGTTGGATGGGAATTGTTTAACAGATGCTTTAGATATTTAATAAATAACTAATAATAAAATTATAGAAAACTATTATTACATAGATCTGTGAGCCAGCGCAATTATTAGTATAAGGGGCCATTCAAATACAATGTAAGCATTAAAGGAGGTGAGGGGGTCCTAGCTTTGATGTCATGGGGGATTGGAGGGCGTATGCATGGTGATTACGACAGCGACAATAAATTGGGGGCGGGGGGTTGATAATTACAAACAATTAGCTTACGTTATACTTGATAGGCCTCTAACAACAGTACGTTAGCAAACCTCTATAGCGTTTGGTTGGCTTATAGTTTCCATTATTTTTTTTTTTTAATAACGGCAATGCAACAGCGGGTTAATTATAAGTTTATTAACCATAGTTCCTAAAAATTGATCATTGGCCTTTATTAAGGATGATTTAATGTCATTGCATATTCTTAATTTTGGTATAGATATCCTAATAATACTATAAACGCGAAAGTGTGTAAGAATGTATGGATGTGTGGATGTATGGATGTATGTTTCTTACTCTTTCACGCGAAAACTACTGAATGGATTTTATAGCTATATATAGCTTATACATCAGAATAACACATAGGCTATAACTTATAATGATATAGTGTGAATTATCTAAAATATAGCGGGTGAAACCACGGGATTCAGCTAGTGTTAGATAATTCGTTAAATGTTACGGTAAAGGCGTTGTTAGTCTACTTCTGGATCAGAAGCCCGAACATGTATACCTACTGTAATATTATATTGTATTTGTATGCACACTCTGAATTGTTTTCCTTATAGATGCCGTTATTTTAATATATAGATGGTCATCCTTAAAACACAGGGACCAAAAGTAAATTGATTAAATAATCAATAAATAGAAAAATAATAAAAACCGTATCAAATGGATAGTGTACACCGAGACCGCGAGCAGTGTTGAAGTATCAGTTCAACTTACGCCCAACTACGCTCCGATAGTCAATTTTATTCACGCCTGCATCTCACTGATACGTTGAAACTTCGTTCGGAGGCTTTCACCATTCGTTAACAAAATAAAATAGATTTCGGATGGACAACTTGTTTCTTTTATACTTTTATTCCATAAAAAAATCTGCTTGTGAATAAAACGAGTTTATAATTATGAAATTTAGTTCTCCAAGTAAAAACTTATAAAAGGACGATTTCCATTAGTGTAAAGTATGAATTACGACAGGTAGCCTAGGTCCTGGGGCTCGTGATCAGCAAGCAGGTTTAAAGACGTCCTTAGAATATAATAAATTATGAATAACTCACGTAAAGTTAGTGCAAGGAGATCACTAACTTTAGACAGTGTTTATTCTAGGAAATCATTTAAAAGTTTGTCTTAGTTGTATAAACACAGAGGTTTTTTTCTGGTGATAGCTTTTCTTAAAATAAAACTAGAACTACCCGCAAATACAAAATCAACAATGCTTTCTCGTTTATAAAATTTCAAAATACTGGCAATATTTAGGAGGAAGTAAAAAAAATCCGAATACAGATTCGTACTAACTCTCCTTAAAGTTTAATGATGAAACTTATTTTGTGAGCAGCAAAAATAAGTTTCATTATTAAGGCGAATATATTGTGAAGTGGGTTTACGGAAATACTCCTTTATATTATTATGATTGAATAAAGAAAAAATCCATGAAAATTTACAGCCTTACATACTGTGTTAGCAACACTGTTTATAAAGTAGTAGTAGCGGGTAGATCATTTTATATTATTTCAAGTATACCGACGTGGAGACTTTATATAACCTTTAGTGCGATAGATTAGTCCCAGTCTCTCTGGTGCTTTCGTGCAGTGAACATGGAAGTTAGTGTTATAGTGTCGTGATTAAGGTTACCCTTCTCGAGGTTCACGTAAGTTTACTTTATTATCTATTGTCGTTAGCGAGGTCGAGTGGTGGAGGTGAGAGTTAATAAATTATGAAAGAGCTCTTTAAACCTGCTCCTGGACTACTGCTGAACCGATAAATAATATAATATGATCTCTAATAATTACTAGAGAAGCCTAAGTGCCCTAGACTTGTGACCAAGGTGTAGGCTTAAAGAGATCTTTTAACAGAATTTCTAAACCCCCCCCTCTCCGTTTAAACCAAAGGTCCAACTCACATAAACCTAACTTAACACTAGACTTGGCATCTACATTGTAAGGTAATCGGACAGTACTAACACAACACTGCACTTAACATTTCACTAGCACTATCTAGAGACTACTTCACTCCAGACCGCGCACGACTAATGCTACAGTCAGACTATTCGATAATCCTTTATTATTCTCTGACATACAGAATGTAATATTATTTTAAAAGTTGCAATACAGTTAGCAGCATAGTTGATAAGTTCCTACTAATATTATAAACGTATTCGAAAGGAAAGTTTGTAAAAATGTGTGGATGTATGAATGTATGTTTGTTACGCACGCAAAAAATACTGAATGGATTTTGATGAAACTTTACAATAATATAGCTTATACATCAGAATAACACATAGGCTATAATTTATAATGATATAGTGTGAATTATCCAAAACACAGCCGGTGAAACCGCGGGGCGCAGCTAGTTATAATATATTGTACTAGCTGACCCACAGCAACTTAAAAAATTTAGGGTGGGCCACTCTTATCACTTAGGGGTACACTAAATAAATATCAACCTATTCTCAGCCCTGTAGTATCGGTCTACACTCACCAACATAGTGTATGTTTTTATATTGTATTTTACGTGTTAGTGTGCAGTGTATTGTATTTTATCATATCGATAATAGTACCGTAAATCGTAGGTACAGCCTAAGATTTATTTATTATTAATTAAGTCCAAAATATTCTGTTATTTCGAACTTATACACGATAAATATTGAAAACTAAGCATGTTCATTTTCGTAATAAATCAGCAAAAGCTGGTGCCTACTATTAACCTTACTTTAGCCTTATTTTTTTTGTTTAATCCGATTACTTTCTTTGTTACGAGAAACTAATGTTCTTAAATCCTGAGATAAATCTTTACTGGAATAACGTGTTGTTATCGTATTTCTCTATTTAATATTTAATATTATGATTCGACATATTATGTATAAGCAAGCTTTCTTACAAGTTTAATATAAAAATAATTTAAAATTGCGATGTAGTGTCGGAACGTTGAAGTACCGGCTGTTACTTTAATTCCCGCGATAGTAGATTGAGCCGTGCTTTTGTTTTGTTGAAATTTATACTCTTCTAAGCTTCTAAGATTACTGGAAAATTGCTAGAAATAAGAATTTATTTTATATGTGACGTTGCGAGATGTGAAAAATAAATAGCAATTCAAAGGCATTGAGTCCGAGAATTATTCAAATACTTAAAAACAAAATATCCTACGTATAATTGTATGTTAGTTACTCAATTCCGCAAAAACGACCTAACAGATTTCTTAAAATTTGTCTTACAGATACCTTACACATGGGATACTTCCAAAGTGTTTAAATGAAGTATAATTACTGAAATTTAATAAGCTGGAATATAATCTGGGATACTTTTTCTTGAGGATTTGTGCCCGTGGTGTGGTGACGCCCACGCATTCCAGGACAACGTGGGCAGTCGCCTCTTCTGCCTGTAGGCATCCCCTGCAAATCGGGCTGTCTCTCATGCCTATAAATGCATTATACCCCTGGTATACAATTGTTCATGTTATAGAGTACGCAAGAGAGTGAATGAATCGCGTAATTGAAGGAAGATTGAGTGAGTTGGTGAGTGTCTTTCAATTTATTCTGGCCTAGTTTGCATAGAGAGTGAGTAAATCATTAAGTATGAAAGTGATTGAGTAAATGTTTATCATTTACTCTGGATCTAATATAGAAAATTTTACAGACAAAGTCACGAGCATTAGTAAATTATAAATAATTTAAATTATTATAAGATAATAATCCACACAAATTTGTTATTTGATTTATTGCAAAGCTTCATAAACATATTACATTTAAATTTAGTGTGCGTATAAATTGAGTTGTCCCCGAAAGGATTTACCTTGTTATGTTTAACATACTGTATGCGAAGTCCATAGAGATAATAAATATAATATTTATTTTATAAACTACTTTGAATCATTAAAATACGATTTTATTTGGTCTAGAATTTATTTTAAGTTTGAATAATAAATTTGTTCTGCTAAGTTTATAATAATATATTTTTTACCAAATACAAAATAATCATGATTTTTCTTGTTTGAAATATTGTTTATAAAGTAGTATTAGCGTAGTATTTAATATTTGGTAGCGAAGTCGAGCGGTGAATGTGAGACTTAACGGTTATAAAAGACGTGTTTAAACCTGCTTCTGGGTCTTAATCCTCAGGCACTGCTTGGCTTCCGTTGAGATTACATGTTGATGTTGTCCTTTGAGTGTTACAGCGCAGTATAGCTTCTATATCCTTAACATTCTTATGTAAGAAAGAAAACTAGTTTTTTTTATGCTAGATGGCGAAAAATAGAGTGGGGAGGTAAAGAGAAAAGTTGTAGCGGATTTAGCCAAATCTGAGCATAGGGCATAATGGATAGTATAGGGAAAGGGCTAGTCTGGCTCACATGCGGTGTGACGTGAACGCGTCAAAGACACTTAGTGGTCGGATTCACATACTGGTGGTAGCAAGCCAGTTGGAGAACAGATACCCTACCACCAAGGGGTGCTGGATTACTCGCATCTTACGAGATGCTCGCCGATACACCAAAGTAACTTTCAGGGAATGTTCTCAATTTGTGAGATATTAATAAAAAATTGTCGAGTACAGCATTAACTTAAAGTTTAGACTGGCAAATTTTTGTTAAATTACCGAGAACTGGCTGAACTAAAAAAATGGTTTCTCTTACCCTTAATGAAAGCTTTACTCACATAAGAAAAAAGCGCTATTTTACACTCGGTATGAAATATATATTCTACTTACACAAAATCCCTACAGTATTTTCCATACGAGAGTCAGTATCTGTAATAAGCTAAATTGGAATATTTTAATCGAAATATAGCGACTCTTTATTACGATGATGCAGACAAAATTAAATAGTGCCATTTAAAAATTTCTTTTACGTTATACCTGAATTCTTAAAAACTTTCATGTTTTTCGTTTGCGCAATATGAAACAGTGAAAATGAGAACATAAAATGCTTTAGGACTATTTCATGGGAAACTAGAACTGTGACAAAACTAGTGCAGTAGGATTCGGATTTAAAAATGTTGCTTAGCAAATTGTAAAAATTCAAGAGCTGCTTTTTTAATAATCGCAAAAGTATTTGAATGTATTAAATGTAGTTGAATGACAAAACATTTTAAAACCGTAAATAATTATTTTAATTTTTAAAGCAAGAAAAGGTAGACAATGTATCATACTATTCTATATGTTAAACATATTCAAGTAAATTGAAAGGATTAAACGATCGCGTACGGCAATGCACCAGTCTATATGGAAATTATCGCTTTTAGTATTGCTAAGCAAGTCTTTACATAATGATGTTTTTTTTTATAACATTTGAATCCCAATTTTTATAGCTATATAGCATTTTTATATAATACGAAATATATACAATTGCAATCCGACGACGAGTGAGATGCGTTGACCCTAAATTGCTATTTCGAGACCAAATAATCCTTACGCCAGTCATTCATTATTCAATAATTAACTATATTAAAACAATTTACAAGTAGAGGAATATGAACATCAACAGAATCGAAAGTGTTACCATTTAAAAGTGACTACGAAATGAAAACGGAAATCTCAGGATCGGTCCGTTTCCGGAGCAAGAGATAAGCATTTCGTATTTTCAGCACTAAGCCGCCTATCGGAAGTCTCATTGAACGGAAGACGAAAATAATTTGAGAGCCATTTTCCCTAATTTATATTTAACTTTAACATTAATCACTAATAAATATTTAGTTATGTTATTTATAAATACAAGTATTTTAGTGACCTGTCTGGAATGATACATGGATTGCGTTTTACTTTCAAAATTAGCATAAAACTCGTAGTGACACGGCAGATATAATTTGTCAAAACATAATACTTATAGAAGCCCATAAAATATGGTAGGGTCTAATAATTGAATAAAAAATTAGGTTCAAAATATTTTTTTTTATAAATCTATAACTTTTTTTAATTGGAAACCTGTCACAATCTCAATATTGAAAAGCACGTTATGCTTTATGAAATGATAGTTCTATTACAAATTAGCAATCAAGTCAAAATCTAACAGTACTTTAAAACAAAAAAAAATTCTTCTTACTTCTCGTCCTAACTTTCAAAACTCCAAAATCAAAGCTAGCTCTAGCGACACTATACAAAAAATTGTATTAAATATTCTAAAAGAAAAAGTAGTTTCGTATAAGTTGTGAAACGAAGTAAAAGTAAACTTTGGGAAAGTCTCTGTGGTAAGTGTTTTAAAGCAAAGAAGCTTAGCAAGAAACTTTTAAAAACTTAAAAATACTTCGAAGTTATCGTTTCAGTTTATTTGATAATAGAGCTTTATCTAAGTTTTTAATATAAGTGTACAAAATGTATGAAAATCGTTAAAAATTAAAAAAAATCTGATATATTATTAATATATCAGTATGGACCCTCAATGAGCTCAGATCCTTAAAAGCGTCAGACAAAAGAGTTTCAAAATGCAAAAGGAGATCTGATTCCATTATTTATTTGAGCGGATTTCGGACTTATTTTATTTTTTTTAAATCCGGCTTCCATAATACGATTGTAAGTCAATATAGTACAATCAATAAGCAGAGAAGACTAGTAAACTTAGGAAAACAGGTATTTTGTAGGCGAGAGATTCGGGAGTTAACTGTGTTATTTATAATTAAGCTGAATCAAACAAGACTAGAATTTCATATGCGTTAGTAACCCCACTGGCTTTAACCATAATTAGAATTGACTGTAATAGGAAATGAAATATATTAATGGAGGAATTTTACTTATGATAACTTGATTGGATAGTTGTTTATTAGTATAGTATGGTATTTATATTGTAGTAGATTTATTTTAAGAAATACCACCACTGCTTGATATATCGACTACAACTGAGACTGGGAATGGCGAGTTGATGTCTAAAAAAGTTTAACAATTAATCGATACCACCATTTCTAAAAATATGGCTAAAATTTAAGTTAAAAAAAAAATCAACAATTAATTCTAAGAAATCGAAGCTATCACTTTCCCAAAAAAGTCAAAAACAGGGATTAGATTTTCCAAAGCTGACCTCGTCGGAGTAAGGTAATTAATTACATGTTTTTGCCGCGGCTAAGAAGAAAATGGACAAGATTTATTGTTTGCGCCACTTCACTTCGAGGCTGGATGGAAAATTACTTATCTTTTCTTTAATTTCATCCCTTGCTTTGTTTTACGGTAAAGGAGCGTGATCCGGCTTTAAGATTCTTGTTATGAGGTCGTCAATATTCTATTTAGTAGAAATTGTTTTGTAATTGGAAAAGAAGACGATTTTTTGTAATTATATTTATATATAGTTTTTAGTCAAATATATATAAGTCAAGTCTAGACCATTGTGGATGTAAAGGATTTTGTGTGCATGACAGCATTTGCTTGGTTTTCGTCTAAAGTGTATATTCATATTGTCTTTTACGTGTTATTGTGCAATATAACTCTCATATAGATAACAGTCATATTATGGGATACGGTTTTCACAGATCCATTGCTGCAGGTCTCCCTCTGCAAGCGAATGCTGGTCAAGTAGTGTAAAGTAAGTGTTTTACCAAATTATGTCCGATTGTTTAAAATGTAAGTTACAGTCAGTTTAAGTTGGTTGTTGTCGTAACTTAGCTCGTTAATTAGTCGGACAGTAACAGAGGGTAGGTGAGGAAGAGGCCCTCAGGTGGTCCACACTCTACATAGTTAGGAGTGCGCTTCGTAATGTTCATTTATTGTACCGGTATACAAGGGTAAAGTTTAAATCCAAATTCCTGTTTGAACTTCCACTGTGATAAAGTTTTACCTAGTACATATTATGTATTTACCTGCATGACTATTTTCAAACAAATCATCTATGTTCATCATCAGTATATTGTATCCTTCTATCAGTAAAACAGTTATTGAAATCGGAGCAATACATTTTTTTTATATACACCACAAGATATTCAATAAAATTACTTAAATCACTGGCCTCTGACTTTTATACTAAATAGATAATACATGAGCCATTTTATATTCCCTTAGATAAACCTAATAACAGACTGGACCTTCAAACATCCATCGGTCGTGTCCTAATAACCGATGAAATAGGAAAAAGATTTATAATAAAACCCAACAAAAGGGCCTCATCCGCTTGCATCGATAAATCTACGCAAGAAATAATACGATCCCTTCGATTTGTTACTGAAAGGAGACTGCTTGATTCGATAAAATTAAGATGGGGCTATGATTTTGACCGAGCTTTATACTAACATAATATAATATTTTTTTTGCAACATTTTATATTTTGTAAAACATACAAGTTCGAGAATTTCACTACGCCTGGAAAGAATTTCTAGGAAGAAGCTTTCTCTAATTTTCTACGAAATGGCGGTGGTAGATGAAGGCTTTGATAGATGAAGGTGGTATTCTAAGGGCCTTGGAATGTTTACGTAATAGAACGAGGACCAGAAAATATTAGAAAAAGATAATTTCTATGCTATTTATGATAAATGGGAAACATTCAAAGTGGATAACAACCGTTGGATAAAGCCAGAGAGAGCTTTGCTTAATAGTAAGATCTTTAGGTTAATAAAGAAAAAGGTAAATTCGTTATTTTACCTCGAGAAAATTTGTTTTTCTTTCTCCTCTATATATCAATGAAATAAAAAAGTGTAAATTACTTCATTATTACAATTATTATACTCCGCAACGAAATTTTTTAGTCATCGTCATTTATCGTTGTCAAAAGTTATTAAATAATGTGCAGCGTAAACAAATTATCGTGTCCGTTAAAAAATATTGTCAACATTTTAACAGGCAGGATAGATTGATACTACGAGGGAGCTTAACATATTAGTATCTATGATATTTAATAGGCTGTCATTCATTCAAATTTCAAACCAGATCATAAATTATTCAGTATTTAAAAAAAACAGGCCAGAAACTCAATTAAATGTTAGCTCTAGAACCACTAACACAGATATTTCGTAAGAAAAACACCCGCACTTACGCACACTACCACTTTAATAGCACTTATCTCGTCAAAAATCAATGAGATACTGCACTCTGTTACCTTGCATCATCTTTTTATATCCTACCTTAGCCTAAAAAAAATAACGGAAACAATATCAATGCTGACAATTCATCACTAATATGATCTACCTCATAGATTGAATATTCAAAATTTGAAATTTATTAGGTCCTTTATTTATTTCCGATACATAAATATATCGTAAATTTTTCTGTCATTATTATCTAATTTTCTGGAAAGCTTCGTGTAATACAAAAATATTTTTATTTTGATTAGAACTATTTGAAACCCGACTAAAAAAAAAACCCTAATCGTACAAACTGATATAAGGAATAAAGTATTCTACAAATCATCTTAAAAAAATCGTTTGCCCATGTCTTGTATATTATAGATATTACATAAATGTGGAATTATATACAGGTTTTTTATTTTCACAATTAAAATTAAAATATACCTATAACGCGATTTCGTGCAAGAGGTTTGGTTAAAACTAATGGGGTGTTAATAATTCGCGCAAGCCGTCCTATTCATTGAGAATACTGAAAGATTTATAGTTACAGGATCCTGGCAAGATGCCTTGCCATGTCTGCTTAAATACGAGAAAACAATTGATTTCATCAATTATTCAATTTATATCATTCCTAATGGCTATAAAAATACTTATGCCAGAGTAAAACTGTTTATTATGAAAAAAGGTACCTACACAAAGGTTTATAGGACGATAAGCATAGCTCTTAATTTTTTTAGAAGCTACTGTTAGCAACACTGTTTATTAAGTAGTATTAGCGGGTAGGTAATTTTATATTTTGTCAAGTATACCGATGTGAAGACAATTTATCTTAGTCTCTCTGATGTTTTCGCGCAGTGTATATGGAAGTTAGTGTTATACTGTCGTGGTTACCCTCCATGTAAGGTCCATGTAAGTTTACTTTACTATCTTACTCCACGTAAGTTAACTATTTTAGTTGGCGAGGATGAGTGGTGGGAGGTGAGAGTTAATATATTATGAAAGAGCTCTTTTTTTTTAAAGATTACTAGCAGTATGGATCACATACACTAGCATTCCCTTTACCCCTCCTAGTAAGCTAATAAATAGCTTGTGTCAGGAGTGGGCCACGCCAGTAGTCCAATGTCTGGATTTGAACCCACGACCTATCGACCGTGAATCCAACGCCCGAACCACTGAGCTACTGACGCTTCGAATTTCTTTTTTAATATAATGATTTCTTTTCGTTTAGGCAGTTTTAAAAAACTTAACTTGTTTAGTAGTTTGGATGCCCATGACCAAAAGTTTGCTAACATTTACACAAGACTTTTGAACCGCTTTATACAAGTTCACAGTATTAAAATAATTACGTAATAATATACAAAGGAACATCCTACTCTTAGCAACACCATATAACCAAAGCCAAGCATAAAATTAGCGTTATATGGCGCTGAGTTGATGGAGTATAAAATTTGATATCTTCATATCGGCATCTTGGTTTACAGGAACAAGATCGTAACATAAAATTTTATAACTAGTTTGGACGTTGCGGTTTCATAGCTCTTATATTTCTACTTAGTTTTTTTAAAAATATGCGGATATCATTTACAAAAATATAAAATTGAGCAGAAAAGTATTTTATTTTATTCTAGTCGTCTCGCCCAGGCTTTGCATGGACCTACTTAGATTTTACAAAAAAAAGAACAATTAGTTTTCAATATTGATATCTTCATGCGACCAATACCGCATGGAATAGGCACAAGACAATAATAATATGAACTTAAAACGGAAACCGAGTAACCGATATTAAAAAACTTAGTAATGGATCATGACACCATAGACACACATGTAGTGAACACCACGCTCTATTTGACAAGTGGCTCAAGTGTATCGGAAGAGTGTATAAAAATAATTCAACAAAGATTTTATTATTTTTCATCATGAACTACGTATTTTTTTGGAATAAATAGTAGCGTTAGTGTTAATCCAGGTTATACAGTATGTGCCAAATTTCATTGAAATCCGTTTAGCCGTTTTCATGTTATTGAATAACAAACATCAAAATATATATCATACAATCATATTTTGTGTACTCGCTTGTTACGAATCTATCTCGTCTAGTACAAGTGGCGAGGCACTTGCGAAATACCTATGCAGGCTTCAACTCTATGCAGGCTTTCATTTTTATTAATTACGAGCGGCCTGCCCTCGCTTAGCTCCGGGTACTTAAAGCAATATTATAATTGAGTCCGCAATTTGTCTTTGTGTAATTTTGTAGTTTTTCATTATTTGCAAAAAGAGAGATAGTGAGACAAAGTTATAAAAAGAAAAATGATAGAAAGAAAAAGAAAAGCGACTAATACTTAATATAAAAGACAGGAGAGAGCAAAAATAAAATTGAATAAATCAAGGAGAGAGACAGAGATATTACGATAAAGAAAGAAACCGAACAGAGACTGACCATTCTGAACAGAGATGAAGATAAATATTAAAGAGAGAGAATGATAGTAAATAAGAGGAAGAGAGGCGGAAATACTATAGACTTCTCTCAGTGAAAGAATTTTTAAAATCGGATTAGTAGCAACAAAACGGCCATGTTCTATTAATTAAAAAATGCATATGGCAACACTAAATCATCTATGTCACTCACGAATACTGTAGTTTTCTATCTGTGAAAAAAAAATTAAAATCGGATTAGTAGTTCCTGAGAAACCCTCCAATTTACAAAACTACCAGGTTTTGCCACTTAAATGGGGCCATATCATTTTAATTAGAATATTTATGGCGACACCACATAGCCTATGTTACCCGGAAAGGATGTAGCTTTCTATCGGTAAAAGAATTTTCAAAATCGGTTCAGAACTTTTCGAGCCTATTCGCAACATACATACAAACAATCAAATCTTTCCTCTTTATATAATAGTATAGATGGATTAATCCATATTTATGTTTACCAAGACAGTATTTTTGAATTTAAATAATTGGATGACAATATAAGTAAGATATTTAAAATAATAAGTATGGAAATACAAAAGGAAGAACAAATAGCAAATGAAAATTTTCAATTCTTTTCTACAGAAAATGTAGGTTTCTGTTTTAAAAAATGCATAAAATACGTGCTAGAATAACTTTTTAAGTGAAATGGTTTGAAGTACATAATTATGGAGGATCTAGGATTATCTAGTTAAATGAGTTAATAACATTTAATCAACAAAAAGTTTTCTTGACTTGGCTACTTAAAATTGTTTTTTCGTCTTGTGACTCGATTTATAAATTCTGAACCGACAGTTCAGTTACAGTTTGACGAGCGATTACATTATATATCTTGAGGATCAAGTTAGGGGTTATATTATTACTTTAAAAGTTAAGTTAAATGTTAACGACGTTACGAGTGTGTTGTTGTTACTCAAATGAATTACACTTAAACTTGCTTTTGACCCAAAAGCCTTATCACGAATCATTGAGCAATGACGAATAATTTCTATATAAATATTTAGCCTGATAGTCAGTCAAATGTAAAGCTATTAGAATTCATTTTAGATATAGAAATTTCCATACGTCTTTAAGCTGCGATGTCCGCTGGGAGAGTGTTGTCTGATTAAATTACTGCCCGGCACAAGACGCAGCGGTGCTGTCCTGTAGACGTGAACTTCTTACTAATTATCACACCGACTCCTATAAAAATAACTTGCAGATATTATTAAGGTATCTAGTTTTTATTATTACTTAGTGTTAGTAAGAATAAACTAGGAATAACTATTTAATTAATATAATAATAAAAAATCAATACCAACATGAGATCGATTTAGATTTGATTTAGAAAAATCAATATTAGTTGGTGTAAATCGATTGTATTGTTAACTGTTTACCGCATACAACGCCGTATATGGCTTTAAATGATATTTTTAAAAAAAGCCTAGAATTTCAAAATATCAAGTTTATATATATTTGAACAACACGTAGTTGTCGTTTCTTGTTTGTTTTTGAGCATTATTTTGATATTGCCATATTTGGCTTCGTATGCATTTTTCCAAAAACATTAAAGCATTTATGGCTTCAGATTCGTGAGACGTTGTATTAAACAAAGAAATGATGTATAAGGATTCAACGATGGTTGCAAAAAATAATTTAATCAATGCAAAAAAAAATTAAATTTTAAAGGCGTTATATGGGTTATGGGGGGAAGGGTTCATTGGTTAAAAAAAAAAGAAAATACATATGAATGCATGCTTAGCCATAAATGGTCCATAATGTTTTTGGCAAAAATGCATACGAAGCCAAATATGGATCTGCATATTTCCACTAGAATGCATACAATGTCGTGTTGTAATTTCTAAAATAAGTTCACAATTTTTTTTTCATATTCAGACTGTTTATATATATATGAAATAAATGATGTTTTTAGCAACATAAAAATTTTTCATCATCTCCTTCATAATTCATGCAATAAGGGATTAAAAACAAAGCATAAAACAGAAATCAATACAGACTTAAATATAAATATTCATGAAATGCAAACAAAACACAATTAATGATTGATATAGCTACTGGTACGTAAGTATAGGTTTGACCTTGAATGCGCAGAGGTCATTATTATGGTCTTTTTAGCGTGAATCGTAGGGCGAATGCAGCGCATCACACGCGATTGGTTCTTATGCTACGTTTCAGTTCCCGCGCGTCTGCAACTTTTCAAAATAGTAAATGTCACGGATGGAACTGGCAATACTGGCACGGAGCATGCTCACAATGCGCAACATTCCCCCACTACTTTTGCCGGCTATTATGAAATAGATACTGTTCCGTACTTTAAAAGTTTGATACTCGATTCTATTCGATATCGAAAGACAGATATTGCGTTTCATCTCTACTCAGTGTAAGCAATGTCACTGTGTTACCAGGGTTACAGATAGTTATAATTGTCTGTATATATATATAATATTGTCACGCACCTCCAGTCTAATCTCCAGATAAGTGTTAAATTAATTATATTCATTAGATAAGTTTTAAAGTTTACAATAGTTATAAAATAAACTAGACGCTTACTTGAACAGCCAATTTATACATCTGAATAGAAACAAGCTGCATTCAATATGAGAATATAGCAGCTCTTGTTATAGAATTGTGGGTAGATCAACCAATTGGTTATTTACACTTGTTGAAATTTTTATATAAAGTAGAAATAGAATGTTTCTATAAGAATAAATAGTGAATGTCATAATTGATGATAGATTTATTTAATGTCTACAGTCAAACAACGCTCCTAATATTTAATTAGACTCTAATAATAACTATATTTAACTAAAGGAGTGGCGTTAATAATAATATAACTTTTGTTATACCAACAACACTTAGACTCAAACCAATGTAACTCAAGTAGTTGTGACCAGGCGACGTCCATTTACTATGATGATGATGATGAATAAATGTACAACTCCAGCAACGTATGGGTGTCTATTCGCCTTTAAAAAAAGGTAAATAATAAGTCAAGAAATTTTCAAATAATTTAAATACAAGTTTTTACTACTTATCATAAATACTAAATTCGAGATTTTTGAATCCGCCATCTTAGAAAGCTCACAATATTGCATTAATAATTACGTTCCAATACATTATAAAATCTGTAATTTAGTTATTAAATAATGTTTATGGAATAATGTTACTTCTGTAAATTGAATAAGTATTTAACTTTGCGAGTAACGTTCCAATAGACAAAACAAGATATTATTATTCAAAGCGTCGACTAAATCTCAAGAGTTTTATTGTATTTATAAATCCAACGTCTAGACTAAACTGCTAACCCCATAATTCTACTATGTTTAGCGTAATAGATAAGGTTGCCGACAGATTCCCTATTTATTGTAGTTTGAACCCAACCGTTAGACAAAATCCCTGAACTTTTAGGACCGTAGTAATAAGTTTCCTTATAAATTTTTAGTAGTAATATGTTTGGATTTGTACAATCATTTATAAACTTTTACACTAAATAAAATTGATTTTTGTAAGTTTTTCTTTATCTTGCAATGTTTGTATTGTTATCTTTTTTTTTATTAGGGTTCCAGTCTGATATTCCGTTGACACTCATCAACGACATTGTCAGTCCGGTACTATTAAGATGTGATCTTCATTTTTAATCTTTTAACATTATAAATTAATTAGTGCAATTTGTTCAATGTTACAATGTTACTTTATACAATTCTAATTCTTTAAACTACTAATTTATTTACATTACAAGTATGCGTGTCTTGTTAGTTTATTTTTATAGTTGTATGTGAAATTTGTCGTTAAATTCTAATATTATTATTATGTTACTATTCTAAACCTGAAGTAATCATAATCAGCAGATGAAATATTTCGATATTTACAATCTACTTACGTATGTTAATAAAAATTCTAGTATATTCTCAAAAATTTTAACATACACATTTAGTACATTTATATTCTTCAGAAATGTATATCTTTTCTTTATTATTGCTAGTTATTAATATTTTTTTCCTATGTTTTTTTTTCTGTTATCTTTTCTTTATTTATCTTATTTATACTACTTATCACTATGTACATTTTCCACTATTTTGCTAAATATACAAAATTCCTACTATGCCCCTTTTATACTACTTATTGATAATAATCGTTGTACTTCATTCATATACATATTATATACCAATATCTGTTTTGCACTGTTATACTTTTTGACGCTATTGCTATACATATATCGTTTAATTTACAGTGTTTCTTTTTTTAAATCCCTTTAGTTGAAGTCTCATCAGATAATAATAATAATATTATTGATAGACTTTCTTGTATTTGCATCCTAAATTTACCCTCGGAATTTTGTCTACACTCAAACTGCTTTTGTTTGTTTTCCCAAGGCAAACGGTTTTTTATATTCTCACATTGTTAATTATCTCTACACAACTTCTCTCTTTACTTTATCAATAAGTTTAGGGGTTCATGTTTGCGATTGATGCCTTAACCGTATGACACACTGGATCGAGCTATTTCGTCCCACTTTATTCGTACTGGGCACTCCTTATCAAAGGCGTTATGCGTTAAGTTAACATTTGGTATATTTGCAGTGGTACAGTTCACGCAATGCGGACTTAGGTCTAGAGTATGGCAATCCTTCCTTAAATGATTTCCAGCACAGTGACTGCAGGTCTCGTTCGGATCTTTGCACAGGCGACGGCTGTGCCCAAAACCAAGGCATTTGGTACATTGTACCAGCGGAGATTGGTCATACACCCTACATCTCTGTAGATCAATGTAAACTCTCCCCGCCGCGGTAAGTTTTTGCCAAACCAAGGGTGACACCTGCAGCACTATATGTCTTTCGTTACTATTTTTTGCTTTTCTATAAAACTTTATCCTTGTTCTAAAATCTTTTTCTTCAATATCACCTAATATATCGCTGTTTTGTTTACTGAGGCAGGTCAGAATCTCTTCATCAGTATTTTGTATGTGCACGTTAACGACTATTATCAATGGGTTTTTTCCCTTTGCTTCTAAAACTTTTAAATCCTTATTACATTCCAGTTTTTCCTTCAGGTGATGCTTTTTTCAGAATCTTTGGTGTCACAGCTTACAACCACTTTTTGATTTTTGGCTTTCCGTACTTTCTCTACTTTTATTCCTGACTCTTTGGCATCAGCTGCCTTCCGAATTTTTGTTACTATATCTTCACTTGTATCTTTTACGTCTTTTGAGGTAATAATGACAGCGAAGTTTGGTCTATATTTGTTTTCGAGTTTTTTCGTGGCACCTGTTCCTAAACTCTAAAACACTCGCGTATGTGATAAATTCATTAGGCCTGTCATCGGTCTTAGTTAAGTTCGTTACAGTCTCTTCTAGCCGCTTTGTCACTTCAGCTAATTGTTTTACAGGCATTATTTCTCGTCTGAGCATTTCAACCTCACCAAGCAACTTCTGGACGGGTTCTCTAACGTCTTGCTCCTCTATTATATCCGACATATTCAAAGCCTTTTTCCTATATTTTTTCTCCAACTCTAAAAGTTTTAATTCGATTTTTACATATTCTTTTTCTATTTTTCCTAATAATTTTTTTCGATCTTCATTTTGTTTTGTTATCATTTCATACATTAAATACAGGTTTTCCATTACAGTTTCTTTAATATCTTTTCTTAAATTTGACGATTTAGCCAAAAGTTCCTTTGCTTGTATGTAGCATTTTTTAGCTTTTTTATGATAATTTTCTATTGGACCACACTCATCTATTGTTTCGTTTTTATCCCTGCTACGCTGTCCTTTATCCCCCCAGTCTTTTTTTCCGGTTTCTTGGTCTTCCTTTTGTTCCCCATCACTCAGAGAGGCGCGAGCAAGCTCCATCTCGCCTCACAAGTCTTTTTTGTCCATAGTTAAAGAATAGATTTTGTCTTGATTATGTAAGGTAATTTGTCCAATATATATAAACGCACAAATAAAAATTATGTCACTACCGCACGATTTATTATAAATTTACAGTTTTCTGTGTAACATTGTAATTGTTATTTATTAATTTGTATCACTTTTTAATTTTAGTTATTCAATAGACTGCACTTTTCTTGACATTCATATATTTATTCAAGGTTTGTGATCACCTTTGCTATGTTTTGTCATTTTTTACGATTTAACACTCGCGGAGTGACTTCGCTTGTATTGTTATCTTATGGGACCGATATCGCACAAGAGTAATGGAGACTCAGCATCACGACACTACACCACTGCACAGCCATAATGGTCACCAGGCGAGCTTCGTTTGACAAATGGCTGAAGTCTATCGGAACAGAGCTTATATGTCGCGTTTACATGTATATAGCTGTCCTTCAGGACAAAGTTTACTTTTAACCCGCCTTTGTATCCTTAAACGTTCACCTCCACCGCTTGACTTCACTACCGAATATTAAAATAATAAAGTACATTACTCACGTGCTCTCTGATAACGGAGGCCTAACACCATGTCACCGAACAACACTTAATTTGTCTCGACACTTTAAACATATTAAACTGCGCGACATCACTTGACAAATTGGCTAAAACCTATCGGAACGAAAGTTATATATTTTCTGCTCGAAATAGTATAAACTGAACCCGCGAATACTAATTTATAAACGACGTTGTTAAAAATTATATTATAAATGTTGTGCATGCAATATATTAAATAACATTCTTTGTTATTTGAAAAAACAATTTCGTCGTAAATTTTAAGACTTTTGACATAAAGTATGAAGTACAGGGTCTTACAATGTAGACCTGCTCTAATATATCACTCATAACATAAAAGCACAATGGACAAGAAGCGACGATGCACGATCTTACGGGTATAAAAACCTTTATAACGTAAACTACAAAATATGGAGTAAAATTTAGAAAATATTTTTATAATACGTTGCATTGTGTGGAATTATTATATAAGTTTTTATTCATAATTTATCACAAACTAGTCGTAAAATATTTTCTTCCTAACATCCCATTATAATAAAATAAAGTCTATATTTTAACGTTCATTTAACAACAATACAATTGTGAATATTGTGTTGTAGATCTTGAGTGATACGCACACAGACATACTGACCGACATGATGAAAAGCAAAAAATTAAAAATGTCTGTTTTGGCTATTGGTGTCATAAAGACCGTTCACGTAAGGTTTCTTAAATATATTTTATTTGTATTATTGACTGAAACAATTTTTTATTCTAGTCGAATTCTAAAAATATGCCTATCCTACTTAAAACAGTAAGGTTTGTATATGGATAGTAAGTTCCACGGTATTTTTATTTATATTTATTGCTATCCCAGCATAATTTTAAAATAAAATTATAATGTGAGTAATATTTACAATACCCTTCATCATCACCCATTAATGGCCTCCTTAGAATGAGGAGGGTTTTAGGCCATAGTTCACCACGCTGGCCCAGTGCAGGTTGGCAGACCTCACACAACTTTGAGAACATGAAGAACTTTCGGGAGATCAGGTTTTAGGTTAGGAACAGTACTATTACACACAGTTAAAAGTATTTTTATAATATTTTAAAATGTTTAGTACTATAAATATAAGTGTTTTATATACAGACACTCGTAAACTTTTATATCATATTCCATAGTCCTTACTTCATCTTGTAAGACGATGAGTGGGGTAGTTTACTAACAAAGCCTCATGAAACTATTACACTAACTTGAATATCGATTAAGTAAACTTCTAACATCCGCCTGCTATAGACTTCATTCTTCATTTATGTAACTATGTAAACACAGTAACTTATTAATAGAAGATATCTAAAAAAACTTAATGTCCATCTCATTAAGTACTCTTAGTGGACAGAAGCCAAAACAGTTTGTTTTTGTGTGTCTGTCTATTTGTACATATGTTTAACCCTGCAAAGAAAAGGTGGGATGACAGTACTGAATATAATATTTTATTAAAGTATACTGTGAGTTTATTTCTTTTTATTTTGTTCTGGATTGTTGTGGTGTACGTTTTGCCTTGGTAGGTACATAATAAACATACTGAAAAAAACGCTGCTATAATAAAACAGAACTATTCGATATTTCTAGTACGTGGTTGTTTCTGATATACTCGTAAATCATGACAACAATAATATACTCAGCAGGGCGTCTACGGAAATGGCTTCGTGCAAGTTCATACAATAGGTTATAGTATAAAAATATTCTAGTTATGACTAACACGCCGTAGGAGGTAGATTATCAGCGATCACATACAAGTAAATACATAACAGTAAATTATGATACAAGTGTGCTAAGTTCCGAAGATTCTAAAGCGTACGAGTATCATACGACGTTTTTCAACACTTTTGCTAGATATACAGCATACGTATATAGGAGTATAAAAAAGTCCGTCAAAAATGCGGAGCATCACGCAGCAAAGTCGCGCGGATCGTTTATATAAATCCATTACCGCAGTGCTGTAATGTATAGTAAACGCACACGCGTGTGTTATAGAGCTGTTTACGTTCACAAAAACAGTGAAATAAACGCCTCATTACGACTAAGTGTGGTGAAAAAATATTATAGGACTAAAAAACATATGTCCCTAACCATTAGAGCATTTTAAACGTTCTGTGTTGCCATCCATTGACAGAAGTTTGTGGTGGTAAAAACAGCAAATTCCTCCGAAACCTTCCAATTCTTTTTTAAATTAGCTATATTAATACTGCTTCATAATTGGATGGAAAAAAATATACAGTGTTTATAAAAGCAAAGGTAAAAAGTTATAAACCTGCCATGTTTGCTATTTCCTGGAATATTGTGTAAATACTGTTTGGAAAAGTGTAAGTAAAGTGAAAATAGTGTTGTTATTGGTAGGATTACCTTTTGTCTGTTTCAGCTAAAGGCGCTGTCTCTCGAGATAAGAGCGTACCTTCATATTTTACTAAAATATAGCAAAAAACGGGTTTGTTCGTATTGCAAACTGCGTGGTATTTTTGGTGAAATTATATAATTGCGTTATTGTGAAAAACAATATAAGAAAAAAAATTAAAAGGCTAATTTGTTAATATCTGCGAAGACTACATAGATCTGTAAGTACATCTTAAGTGAGTAAGAGAGTAAATTTTACTCTACGTGTATGTGCGTTTTACTATGTCACCTAAACATCAGAAGAAGCAGTCAACTGTACTACAGGTGGTCCATTAAGTAATGGCAAGCGGGTGAGTGTTCAGAGGTAAAAAAGGGGTTATGATTTTTTTTTCGTATTTTAGTCAAATAGTAACTTGTGTGATATTTATTGTGTGAATCACGGCTTGATCATTAGAATATTAATACAGATGGTTCTACTTTAGACACAGACTTACAGCTTGATTACTCGCGATGCAATAAAATTTTTGTTTTGTTGCTTAATATTTATTTTGTTATCTCTTTTCTTTTGGTAGCACAAGTCAAATACTACTCAAATCAATGTTGCCAACATCATAACCAACAGTACTTACAATGTACTATCTATAGTTTAATTCAAAAATTAAATGAATTACTGTATAATTTAGAGCGATATAGTTTTATTAAAACCGTATATTTATAAACAATATTGAATGAGTAATTGTCAAATATTTGTTTTGCGTGAATGGGCATTTCAAGCGAGTGAGTTCTAGCACGCATATTTAATTATTATAAATTTATTCAAAATTCTAGTAGTAAACACTAGAATTTCCTCTTTAGTGAAGTAAAGCGAAACATGTATGTTAATATTAGTACAAATTATATAAATTTTGTTTAATATATATGTGAGAGAATGACACCTGTTACTATACAATAATACGAATAAATAATATGTATTTTAGACATGAAACAAAATATAATATGAATATCTGATGTGATCCTTGATAAAGGAGACTTGGTACCACGACACTGTTGTGTACGACTTGCATTACTTGTTTATTTTGTGAAATTACTTGATAGACTTCATCAGATCTATTAGAGCAAAGGTTACATATTACCCCTATATTTACGTTTAAATAAAATGAACAATAGAAGTGCACTTATAATAAATATTGAAAAGTTAATCGTGACGTCATTCACCCGAACCGCTATCATGGCGTATTGCTGGATTTTGCAGGTTTATTTTATGAAAAATGTCTATAATATCTTATTGCTTTACTGTCATCACGCTTATTATTAAATACTAGTTGACCCGCGTGATCTTTTCCGCGAAGTATATTATGTTGAATTAAGTATACTGTATATCTATTTATCTGAACTCATTTTCAGCCTCAGCTTTTATACCACCTCACCATTCTACCCCATGGGAACGATACTTATTTTTAGGAAAAAATGTATTTACTCGTAAGTAGGTTTAGAATACAATTGGCCTCTGTCGCTGGGATAGCATCTCGTAAGGGGATAGTAACCCATGAGGGTGCCATTGTGGTAGGAGATCTTTTCCACGACTGGCTTGCAAACACCAGCATCCGATCGCCAAGTGTCGTCAAGTGCCTGATGTGGGCCAGATTTACCCCCTCCCTCTCCCATATCAATAATGCTGCGGTTACAGTGAATACCGAGTTACAGCTTAGGGTCCACTGAAAACGTTTTGTTCTCTTCGCTCCCCCTCCTAACTCTACTCGAGACGGCAACGCATCGACAAAATAAGATATACTCTATAGTTTTGCTAATGTTTATGGTGGCTACTTTTCATCAGGTGTCGTCGTCCGTCGCAAGGACATAAGGGACATTATCTGTAATAAAAAATAATCCACATTATAAAGTATCCGTGTAACAAATTTTATTCAAATCGTTTCATCCGTTTAACGTGATGCGTGATCGCTTCGCCTTCTCTTTATTTAATTCAATTTTATTAAATAAACAGAAGTGAAATCTGTTTAAAATTTAGAGAAGAAAAAAAATTATATTTGAAGTAACATACCTATTTTCAACCAAGCAATTCTAAAAGAATTTTAAATTAATGTAATTTTATATTTTCATAGCCGTGAGGCTTAAACCATAATATTTGCGAGTTCTTTTTGTAGATACCGCTATACAAAGTCCCTGCCGCTGCCACTGCCGTGTATATTCGTCAACAAAAACAAGTAAAATAAAGTGAAAACACCGTTGTTCTCGTGTATTACCTTATTTCGAGTTATTCCAGTCGGCGACAATGTTCCACCAGATAAGAGACTGCTGTAAAGTTTTATATTTTAAATTTTTAAATAAATTTTATATCTTGTAGAATTCTGGACGGGCGCTAATTGAGGCATTAACTTTTTGCGAGCTAACTAGATACTGGAAAAATATCTTATTAAATTTAAAATTATGAATATTAATAACTGACCCTTACTTGCTTCGCTAAATGAACTCATAATTTCTTCACTCAAACTTACTCACTTCCTCACGTGAAGTGAAATGAACTAAACCTATTTATTTGTTAAACTGCCTTTAGTTCATACAACCATCTTATTGAAAAAAGGACGTTCAGGTTTTACTTAATAGTTAGCAACATCGTTTATATGTTTGCTTTCGCGAGTTCCCTTTATTTTATTTCAATTATACTAACGTAACAATTTATAACAATTCAATATACAACCTCTTTCACATTTTTTCACTACCCCTAACCCCTCAAACTAAGCTTATTATGAAGCAAATTCCCGAGTTTGAGATTCGTGACGTAGATTATTTTATACATTCAGATTTTCTATACATTTAGATTGCTCATCAAGGTACTAAGAAATTTTCTATTGAAGTGAACTTTCTAGAAGTATTGAGAATCAGACTCAAAATTCGTGTTGACCAAAATCCGTGTTATTTAATGTAGGAAATCACGCTACTAATCATTATGTATCAAACATTTACCTAAATTAAACAAACAAGTCAGTAAACAATTGGTAACAAAGCAACAATAGCGTATATTTTGCAAGTGAGAATTGAAACACACTGAGGGTTAATTGCGGTTAGTCCGCCAGGACCTTTTCTTCTTTCTTACATAAAGGATACTACGTGACATTCATTGTGTGATAATGTATTGTTACTATGAAAAATATAAGAAATATCTATATTAAGACTGTTAAGTTACCTTGACTTTGCATGTGCATGTAACAAAAGTTACATAAATAAATAAAAATTTACGACATTTCAGACGTAAAGAAGACTCTGTATATTTGATTGAGTATCAAATAAATCGTCTGAAAAAAAATTAAAAAAAATTACACACAGAGCCAGACCCCACTTATCTAAATTAAGATTATATCCATTATTATTGTATTATTATATTTCCATGTTCACTAGAAATTATAGTGTAAGTTTCCGCAGATACTGTCTTCTACATATTTTTAGTTAAGAGTAACAGAGAAAATGATATTGTTTTAATTTACATTAATAGAATCATATCTAATGTTGTAAAGGAAAAGTTTTTTATATATAAATAAATAAACAACCTCTGAAAAACTTATTTTGCCTAAAAACGTCTCCTTTCACTGGGAGGAGTCTCGTCTGTAACTCCTCAAACGTCGGGAGTTACATTAAAAAAAATCCTTAGGCTACGGTTCACGTAAATATCTATAAAGAGCTAAGCTTATGGAACGTACCCATACTACGTGAATCGTTCTAAGGGAGAATGAAAATTCTCCCTTAGATAGTATATCTTGGCATATACTACAGGTGGTCACCGAGGACTTGTTTACAAAATTTCATCCCATCCCTTAAACTGTTCTTGTTCTTGCGTGAATTAAACTATTCCATAGAAAAGACAGTGGCGTCGTTTATACGCCGGCGCGTAAGTTAGGCTGAGGTTAACCTAACCTTAGGTTTAAAGAGAGAACTTGGGCAGTAGAGGTGAATGTTTCAATTGACTAAAGGATATCCTTGGTCACGAGTTCAAAGCACTGCTTAGTTTTCTGTCGTAATTGTAAGAGAGCATAATGTTTGTTTATTTATCGGGTCAGTAGCAGTATAGTACGTTGCGTTTACACAATAGTCCATTCAATATCATACCTCCCGTGTAGTGTATTTCAAAATATACCTCCTCGCGAAAACTACTAAACTGTATTGAGACTAGAGTTAATAGAAATACGTACCAACTATTTTTTCCGGGATAAACAGTATTATTCCAGCTTATAAAGTATCTGCATGAGACATTTTATTTTAATCTGTTGTCCTGTTTTTGCGTGAAAAACTTTATTTTTATCTTTTTTAGAAATAAAGTATATGATGTGTTATTATAGGTTATATGGTATTTGTATGTAGAAATTTCACTAAAAACTCGCACAGCTGGTTTTTGTGTGATCGAGTAACAAGCATCCAAACATACAAATTTTCATATATATAATAGTATAATATATTAATAGTAAGATGATGGTGGTAAAATAATGAGTCTTAACTGGTTGATCTTGGTGTCAAGAATCTGTTGTAGCTTTACTAGTAATTTTCTAAATTTGACTTTTTTTTTAAATAAACAATGTACAAATATTGTTTGTACCATACGCTTATTTGTTAAACGCGATTAGTTAGGTACTGATAATTACACATTCCATTTGTACAGTTAATCCGGCTCCGGACCAAATCGGATGGCATTTGATAAGGGTCGTCTTAGGTGCTGCGATGCTCATTCCGACGCGTAAGCTTTCATATTCGGCTTACTTATATCACTTTATATATATCTAAAGTTATATATGTATATAGGGAAGTGATTCCATAGTTATTGGGTTAAATCCCATGAGAGTAATTTAAACTGATATTAATGTGTAATATTTATTTATGAAGGTTATTTAATGACCTATCCTTGCATCGCTTTGCTATTTAAATATTTAAGTTATATACATATAGAATACATAATGTTGTTCTCTATAAAAATATCTCTATATCTGATTAAACTACCGGTTAAAACGGTTAAATCTAGAAATTTTATGAAAGTTTAAAAGTATTCACGGCATGTTCTTCATTCAGCCCCTCAAGAAGTTGGGGCCATTCAAGAATTACCCATGGAAAGCATTTTTATTAATACGCTTATTATAAATAATAACATAGTTTTATTTGTAGTACTTTTTATGTTCCAATACTTAACAATTACTATATATCTTAACAATTATAGCTAAGCATTACGAAACCTAAACAACACTAGCTGGTGTCGAACATTTAACTTACATTACTGTTGCCAGTATATAAGTATGCAGATAGCGAAATTAATTGAAACGTGAACAAATCTTAGATAATAATAAGAGGTGTATGTTTATATCATTTTGTGTGTATAAATATATTTTATCTATACCAAAATATTATCTTAAACACTGTACTGTAGTGACAAACAGCAACCAAGAATAATTCTAGAACAATTTCGTACCGCAAGCTGTAGTTGTCACCTGCCGCGTTGTGCCCGTCTAATGCAAATCTGCCGCTTGTAGTTTGTATGTATTAATTTGTATTTCAACTTGGGTGAATGATAAACACTGAAATTTCATATACTACTGTATACGGAATCTACGAAACTGATTGAAACAGTTCATTCCTTTTCTTAAATAATCTACATGGACGATAATGTGTCTAAAGAATTCTGATTAGGTTTGCTCTAACGTGTAAAAGAATGATTCTACTACTATGTAGTATTACTGTGTTTACTACACAGTAATACTAATGAACGCATGTTAATTAGTATTACTGTGTAGTAAACACAGTAATACTAATTAACATGCGTTTTTATATTCATTACTCAAGCTTATTAATATCATATTTTATGTCTTTTTATATAGAAAATTTAATTCTGCGGTTTAAGTAACCCAAAGAATAAAATACGTACTTCCAGATTTGTTGCATTATTTCTACTAGTTGTATCAATAACTTTTTAAAGAATATTAGAAGCATCAGCCCTTTTTTTTGCTATCGCGGAGGAATGCATTACGGATACCCTACCAGCTTTGGTAGGGCATGGCCGGGTTATTTGGGACTCACCGACGGCAAAACCATCGCTGCATCGCGGCATGCTCTAAGCTGGCCCTGCACTCCTCCCGAGAGGTGTCCCCGGATAACGGGGTCATCCTCGTAGACCCGGTTCCATTAGGTGTGCGTACGCCGTCTAAGGTCGGCCTCTTCGAATTGGGTCCGAAGAGGCATCAGTCACCCGGGCCCGTTCCGCGGCCTCCTTTAGCGAGATTACTGACTCGCAGAAGGAGGCAATCGCCGCATCGCACTTATGGCAGGCCGGTGTTGGCTCCCTCCGGGCTATCTGATGCAGGTACTTACCGAAGCAATCGTTCTCGGTAAGCATCTGCGTCAGCCGGTATGTTAGAACACCGTACCGCCTGTCGATCCAGCGAGCGGTCGCTAGACCAGTCCAGGGGGACTCAAGATCCTCCTCCCATCGTCAGAAGCATCAGCCCTAACTCTACCATAACACCTAAAATTATATTCCGAAATAGTATTTTTCTTCTATTTCCTTATAGTGGTAAAATAAGAAAACATATCCAACAACGGATTATAGAATCAAAGCTGCAATTGATTAATAATATCAGTAATTACGTATTTAACTGCTAACGCGTCAGTGATCTAACTCTATACAAGAATTAATAAGTTTCCTTTCCTTCCTTTCGCAACAGTAGTGTGTTTTGATCCGTGACTAAGATATACTCGATTTACTCTCATGTTAGCATAACCTAATCACGTTGTGCCTCATGTTTGACTTAACCGCAAACGTGATCCTTATTACAAGGCACCTAGACTCCCGCCACACAGCACTACACTGTTACACAACTTCTAGAATGAATTTAGACCATGTTCATATAATGAAGTCACCTGTCAGACTGAATTTTAATTGCCATGACAAAGGTTAGGCATATATTATCGAGAAGAGAGTGATACTTGCTAATATGGTGTTAAATCATAAACACCTACCACTAGCCACACAACACAACACTATTACACTTCTATTAGTACTACATTAACTTTGATACATAAAAATCAGTAGTTAGATTAATAATAATAATTTATTTATTTTCCTTTAAATTTGCAGTTTTCCTTAACTAATTGTTGTTGACTTCTTTTAGGCTTAAACACCTGTGACAGAAGCCAACGCTCTTCCATATCTAAGTTTAACATTAAGTAATGAGAATTTACAGATAAATAGTGAACGCTAAGCTTGACAAAACGTAAAATATTTATCCTATTTGTGCGTGGGTGTGTGTGCGTGGGTGTGTGTGCGTGGGTGTGTGTGCGTGGGTGTGTGTGCGTGGGTGTGTGTGTGTGTATGTGTATGTGTGTGTGTGTGTGTGTATGTGTGTGTGTGAATGTGCGTTCACGTGTCTGTTGGGTATGTATGTGTGAAAGTAAATACATCTGTGTATAAGTGTGCATAAATTTAGTTGGCGTAAGTTTCAAGTTCATATTATATTAAGGGCAGTTCGAGAAGTGACTCAACTTCTTGTAATGTTAAAGGTTTAATCCATTTAATCACTTCATCTTTACACTCTTTTAGATTTTTATTATGTATTTTAATTTGTTTATTTATTTTATTGTATATTGTAGCTGATCGGTTCTTATATTGAGTAGTGGCAAATACCGTTTTTGTAGCTGAGACAGTGAGAATGTGAGGGTTTCTTCTTTTTATTCCTATGTTTTTAATTATTTTACAGGTTCTATGAGTCTTTAATATGATCTGGAGAACATATAACTTTCTTACTGACAATAGGTCACTTTCACTATACAATTTATCTGTGGGATATCTAAAATTTTTGGAATACATAACCTTTATTAATGCTCTTTGTGCCCTTTCTATTTCCATAAACCGGGATTTAAGCGCACCACCCCAAATAGTAATGCCGTAGGTTATGACAGACTGTACAAGACTGACGTAGATGATATTTAAAAGGTTTAACGAATTAGGTTTTTCTCTACAGGGGACAACGTTTCTTAAAATTTTAAATATCCAGATCATTTTTCTAATTCGATTTGATACTTGCGTGGTTTGGGGATGCCAGGATAAGTTTTGGTCTAACACTACTCCAAGGTATTTTGTTTGTGTTACTTTGTTTATACTTGGGCAGTTACACCCAGTTATAACATTTTTACATGCATGAATCTTTAAGTTGAAGTTACGGTTTGGTTGGGAATTATTGTAAATACTAAAGCATATGTAATTCGTTTTTTTTTGTGTTTAAAGTTAATTTATTATTTTTTAACCATTTGGCTACTTCTATTAATCCTTCTTCAGTCGTTTCCTCTAATGTATCCCATGAAGATCCATTAAATATGATTGTTGTGTCATCAGCGTACGATACAATTTTTGCGTTTTTTAGTTTTAGTTTACCAAGATCGTTTAAGTATATAAGGAAGAGAGTCGGTCCCAATACACTTTCTTGAGGAACTCCGTAGGTAACTGGGACTTCCTCACTAACATAATTATCTAATTTGACCATTTGTCTTCTGTCTGACAGGTAGTCTTTAAAAAAGGATAGTTGGGTGCCTCTTATTCCAATTTTTTCAAGTTTGGCTATAAGGATGGGGAAAGAAACGGTGTCAAAGGCCTTCTTTAAATCAAGGAATACGGTTAGACATTTACTTCCCTTATCTAGCATACCAGTGACATGAGTACTCAGCTCAGTTACTGCGTCCTCCGTTCCTACACCTTTTCTAAAACGATATTGAGAGTTTGTAAGAGTATTAAATTTTTCTAAATACTTAATTAATCTGGTATTAACTAATTTTTCAAAGATTTTTGATATTACCGGTAGAACAGAAATAGGCCTATAGTTACTGACATTGTCTTTCTCGCCATCCTTATAGACAGGTGTAATAATAGCTTTCTTGAGGGGAGCTGGAAATATCCCTTATTGAAAACACAGGTTGCAAAGGTAGGTTATTATTGGGACGATATCATCATGAGCATGTTTAATAAAAATTGGAGGTATATTGTCGAATCCTGGAGCACTGTCAGATTTTAAAGTACGAATTATGTTGCTTACTTCATTTGGATTAGTATCAAATAACACAAAGGACTGTAACTGTGATGGTATATTGTCGATGTAATTTTTGTCACTATATTTTATGCTTTGAGCTAAGTTTTAGCCAATATTGGCAAAGAACTTATTGATCTTATTAGCTGATTCTAAGGGCGTAGGAGATATGTTCATCAATTCGGAATTTAGTCTATTGTTTTTTTTAGTATTTATTATATTTTTAATATTGTTCCAGAGCATTTTATTATTAGATGTAGATTTAGTTATAAGTTCTCTTTCATATTTATTTTTTAGTTTTTTTTAAATTTTATTGCAATGATTTTGGTATCGTGTGTATATAATTTTATTAAGATCGTTACTTTCTGTTTTGAGCTTTAGTTGAAGTTTGTTACGGTGTCGAATACAGCGAAGAAGGCCGGGGGTAATCCACGGCTTAAGAACGCGTTTATTTTTAGGAATCGATACAGTGTAAGTACCGGCTTTGATAGAATCATTTAATTTAATTATAAGAAGATTTATAATTTTGTTGGGGTCTTTGTAGAGAAGCAGTTCATTTAAGTTATTATTTCGTAAGAATTGTGTTGCTTTTTCGTAGTCTATTTTAGTTTTTGTTTTATTTGCTGTATAATTTCCCTTTGTTTTACTTAAGCACAATAAGGTCGTAAAGTGATCAGTGGTAGAAGTCTGTAGAATTGCTATTTTAGCCAAAAATTTATTTTTATCCAGTTTTAACATAATATGGTCTAGGCTGTTCTTTCCCCTTGTTGGTATAACATGTCCAGGGAGAATACCATAAGCAGATAACGTGTTTAGGTAATGGGTTCTATTTTTATATTCATATAACTGTTCAGAGGGATTACATTTAATGTTTATATTTAGGTCTCCTGTTATGATTATATTTTTATTTGATTTAAGATTTTGTAGGTAATCGTTTAGAGAGTCTATAAATATTGATGCATTAGTGTTTGATGGGGACCGGTATATGCACATAATGACGTTATTAAATATTTCGACCTTTAAGCACGTAGCTTGCGAAAGTATTATTTCTTCTACTTTAACGTGGAGAGATTCTTTCGCATATACTACTACCCCATCGTTTTGATTTAATCGGTTAAATGTGATATGCGACCGATAGTTGTTTAAATGCGGAATAGGTTTATGCGAACTAAGCCTACATTCTGTTAGTATTATTAGGTCAGGATCAAAGTTCATACTCGAAATAGTTGTCATGAAGTCGTCAAAATTACAATAAATACTTATTATGTTTTGTGAGATCATGGTAAAGTCGTTTTTTTGTACTTGTATTACGTTTTTAAGGTTAATTGGGTCACACTCAAATGTATGAGCCAACTCAATGTTGTCTATCTCGTGCAATCTGTTATGAATACTCGCCATTAAGAGAAAGTTAAAAAAATTATATCCTTTCCTAAGAAATCATTGTGTGAAGAATACATAATACTATTTCATTTAGTTGTAGCGAATAGAATCGTATTATAGAATGTCTTATAACTTTAGGAAGACTAATAAAATATTTATATATTATTTTATCGTATACAAGAGTTGTTTTTTTATATACTAATAAATATAATTTAGTAATTACATAATCAATTGATTTAAAAAGTATATCTCCCACATATGTGTTTGTTTGAGTGATTAAACAAAATATATAAGTTAAGAGTGAAAGTTTTTTACATAGATTTAATGAAATTATATTGTTTAACATAAGATTTAAATCTTTGTAATAAATATAAATTGTTTGGTAAATTTGTGTGTATTTGTGTAAAGTGTTAGTTAATGACCGTTGTGCAAGTGTATATGTATTAGGATATATATTATGTAAGGTTTTGTTTTATTGGATTTATACGTTAGGATAATTATTTTAGTCTTAATAACAAAATTAATCAATTTATTACTAATTATGCACTTATAATCACATATAGTGCTATTTTTACTATAATATGCAATATTTCGTAAGTAATTAAATTTACATTGAACCAGATGTAGTCATTTATTTGACTGAAGAAGTTTTTGTATCTGTGACTCACTAGTAATTAATATGATTGGTGATTTTTCGTATATACTTTCCCATATGCGGACTGCATAACAAAACATATATGTCTTCGTCTTTGCTAGGTCTCGTGTTAGAAAGTGCAGGCGAGCGCCTTTAACCGTAAGTTGTTCTACCAGGAAAATTGGGGTGTCTACATGGGTGGTCATTCCTAGATGTTTCGCACAGAGCTTAGTTTTGTGCTTTTGATTAAATGATTTTGCCATTTTTAAAGCATCTGTTTTAATTAAAGTTGAGTTGGTCTCGACTACGATAGACGTATTGGGTTTGTCCATCTTCTTACTTCTTACCCTGTAGATATCTTTAATATCTGCCTTAGTGATATTGCAATTGATCGTCTGTGACAGACATACAACCCTGTCTATGAGATCTTCTTTTGTTTCATTATCCACTTTAGGCACATTTTTTATTTCGAAATTTGACTTACGAATGTTCATTTGCATGTCCTCTAATTTGTTGTCTAAGATTGTTATATATTGCCTGTCGTTTTTTTGCTGATTCTCTAGTAATTCAATTTTTCTCCGAAACTCTTCATTCTGCATTGTTAAAAATGCAATTGAGTTTTCGATACCTTGGTTTGTTTTCTGTATGTCTTTTAAAGTTACATAAATTTTCTTAATGTCATTTTCTTGCGACTTTAACGATTTGCTCATCATATTGAAAATCTCGTCCTTGAAGTTAGCCATCTCTGATTTGTTCGGACTCCTGTCCTCTCTTCTGGCTCGCTTCGAGCGTCTGAACATAAAATTAGGAGGAGTGGATGTTAAACTTTCTTCTCCTATGTTAATTTCAGTATCCGAGTGAGATTTATCCATAGTAGTGGTCGTCTTGATGTACTAGGGCAACAGTTGCAAGGAGCTTACTTATGCAGACGGCAAACTATGCGCAAGCGACAATTGGTTCCAGTTGCTAATGACGGGGCGTGGCAATTAACACATTTACCTATTGACGAAATGTGCGCAGGAGTCGATTTGTTATAGGTTAATGAGGGGCGTGGCTTCTTGCAGTTGCATGGACTAATGAAGCATAAGTGGGCGTGGTTTCTTAAGCGCACTCAATATAGTGACAATTGTAATTACGCAAAACTGAATAGTGTTGTCTCACCTCTCAGTAGTTCAGGTGGGGAGTCACTGCTTTGCAATCGAAGTACCAGGCGCACCGCACCTCTTCGAAACTTATGATCTCCTATTTTTTCGTTGCAATTATTTTAAAAGATTTTATTACTTTTTTATTTTTTGGATAAATGAAGCGGACTTTAGAGACACAACTACACCTGACGGTGGTCCGGGGGGAGGAGGATTGAATGAGATGGATTGAGAGATTGAATCTTATCTTTCTTTTAGAGATATTTTTATTTACTTATTTGATCCTGAATCATACACACGAAGCATCAGAAACAGAACATAACATTATTATACTTTTACTATCACTACATTAGACTACAAATTATTTATTAGTCTAAATCTGATCTTTCGGGATATAAAATAACATCTATAAATACTAAATATCGTCGAGTCAAATTGGTTTTTAAATGGTATATTTTAAACGAGTCAGTCTATACATTCTTCGAGTGTTGCTTGTCACAACGAAAATGTAATCAAGTGCTAACCTAACAAAATTTTCACGCTACATATTTATTGACACTACAAACTATAGTGTATACATATTTGTGTTTGAATAATAAGAAAACATCGGTTGACAACTTGGGGAAAGAACAAAAGAAAAAGGAAAAATGCATAATTTTTTCTTCAGCGTTACGTGAGAGAATATTTTCGACACCTTATTGAATAAATATACATATCTTACATTTTCTTTGTCGTTGACACTTGACATTTAGATGGAAATGAATTATCATAATCATTTAATATTATTGAGTCGTATAACGATAATATTTACCATATTATTGGCGCAAGCTATTAAAGATTATTTTTCTATACGAACTATTAAGAGTATGGAAGCTATACATGTAATCTCGATGGAAGCCGAGCAGTGTCTGGGGCTGGAAAACCTCGAGCAGCTTTAAAGGCGTCTTTTATAACGGTAAACCTTCACAGCTAGAACTCGCTACCAAATATTAATAAATTGATTTAGTAACACCATTTATAAATTAGTGTTGAGGGCAGTTTTTTATTATTTCATGTACATTTAGTGCGATAGATTAGTGTCAGTCTCGCTGGTGTTTTCGTGTAGTGTACTTGGAAAATAGTATTATAGTGTCGTGGTTAGGTCACCCTTCTCGAGGTCCACGTAAGTTAACTTTATTATCTACTGTAGTTAGTGTTCGTGCTGCGAAGGGGAGCGTTGTAATTATATAAAAGGCCTTTAATCCTTCACCTAGGTCGTAAGTCCATGGAGTTGCCAAGCTTTCCGTCTAAACTGCTTGTTAATATCATATCTTGAGCGTTACTGTGCAGTATAGCTCTCATATTCTTAGCAAGTAAGCATTACTCACGTGCCCCTCTAAAACGGAGGCCTAAGATCACGCCACCAAACAACACAATTATTGCGCGACAACAACAACTCAATCCTATCGGAACGAAAGTTATATATTGTTTACTCGAAATAAGACAAAATGAACTACCCTTGAATACTAATTGAACTTGATTTAACTTATTTTGTTTTAGGAATTGGATCTTTGGAACTTTTTGAAGCAAGAAAAAATGGTAATACTGCTAAGTGTATTAATGCTGAGGTAATATTGTTATTATTAAATATCTAATTAAAGCAAGTATTGACTTACAAATATCACGAAAAAGTGTCTTAAGTCCGTCATAAATAAATATTTTTTATAAGTTCCGATATTTGCGATTATATATAATATATTTGATTTCATTTTGGAACCCTTTTTTGGCTTGAAAATTTTGTCTAAAGATTCTTAAAATTAAAATGTTTATTTTTTTCAACTATAAACTTGTATGAGCTATACTACCACGTAAGAGATAATGGTAACAAGTACATACAGAAAGCTGAGGATTGCCTAGGGTTTGAGACTTAGAAACAGGTTTACGAGACTTTCTTGTTATAAATGCATAGCATAACATTATTCATAGATATTGTATCCAAAAAAAGAACTAGAAAGAAGAGTCTTCATAATACATAAGAATCTGTTCAACTTCAAATAGTAAATTATTGTATATTAGTATCATCGTTCTCAGTTCAGCAATATAGCACTAAAATAGCAATAAACCGATCATGACAGGTAATAAAGAACGATGTAATATTTTTTCATATTTATCGTTGCTTGTTTTATAACTTAATAAACAAGAATTTATGGTAAAGGTTAGAGATTTGACTTAATTATAACTTTTATAGTCCCAACATCAACAAAATATGATTATTTTAGGACGTTATTATAAGTTTTGAAGTAGATTATTATTTTTACGTAAAAGTTAGAAATACTGATTGAAATAAGTTTTAATGGGATCAATTTGTTTTTGTATCGTTTGTATGTTTGTAACGAATTAGTTCCAAAAAAGCTCATCTTTCATGAGATTTATAAGCTATTTAAGGTTATATGCATTAGTTAAAAGCAAAAGGGCAAAATAAAGACGTAAAAATGGCCATTTTGTTAGTAAGTTTGTAGAATCTTTGGAGTTATTGATCTGTTTTTGAAAAAGTTTTCGCATAAAAAACTTCATCCAATAAGATTTCGGTTGTGTTAATTTAGGTTATAAACATTAAAAAATTATAGATAATATTCTAAACTAGGGATGGTATTAAAGAAAGAAGTGAAGTCGAAATGTTTATCCAATAATTACTTAATGCATTTAGAATCCCAATTGGTAAGCAAAATAGCAATTTTGAGTTAACTCACGTAAGCAACAGAAACGCTGTCAGTTGCAACACAGCTATTATAGCTAGGGCTACATTGACGGAAATTCTGTCATTGGCTTTTCAGTTTTCACCTCGGACTACGGCTTACTAGCCTTTGTACGCTATTTACTAGTTCTACAAGTTGGTCACTGAGTATTTGGAAATGAAGAAGAATGAACGGAATAATAAATAACGTTATTATAGCAACAGTCAGCCGTTAATTGATTATATTTTCTATAGTTTTATTTTGAGATATCCGTAACCCGATAGATCCGAGACAATGTCGTAGATATTTTCACATAACGAGCTAGGACCTATGTCCTCCTTATTAAAGATCGTAAGTCAACTTTATCTACACTATTATATAAAGAGGAAAGATTTGATTGTTTGTTTGTTTATTGCGAATATCGAAAAGTGCTAAACCGATTTAAAAAATTCTTTGACCGATAGAAAGCTACATCTTTTCCAGGTAACATAGGCTATGTGGTGTTGCCATAAATAATATAATTAAAAACATATGGCCATTTAAGTGCCACAATGTGGTCATTTTGTAAATTGAAGGGTTTCTCAGGAACTACTAATCCGATTTTCATTTTTTTTTCACCGATAGAAAACTACACTTTCCGTGAGTGACAACGGTGATTTAGTGTTGCCATATACATTTATTAATTAATAGAATATGGTCATTTTGTTATTACTAATTCGATTTTAAAAATTCTTTCGCTGATAAAGATCTACACTTTGCGTGAGTAAACTACACATTTTGTTAGTAACAAAGGCCAGGTAGTGTTGCCATATACAATTTTCAATTAATAGAGTATGGTCGTATTGTTGCTACTTATCCGATTTTAAAAATTCTTTCACTGAGAGAAGTCTATAGTATTTCCGTCTCTCTTCCTCTTTTGTACTATCATTCCCCTCATCCTCTCTCTTTTTTCTCACTAATATTTATCTTTATCTCTGTTCAGAATGATAAGTCTCTTTTCGGTTTCTTTCTTTCGATTATCTCTCTCTCCTTTATCTACTCAATTCTATTTTTGCTCTGTCCTCTCTCTTATATTATCGGTCGCTTTTTTTCTTTTTCTTTGTATCATTTTTCTTTTTATAACTTTTTCTTACTCTCTCTTTTTTCAAATAATGAAGAACTACACAATTACAGAAAGACAAATTGAGGAAATGTATTATAATATTGCTTTAAATACCCGTAACGAAGCGAGTATTTACGTTTAATTTCACATTTTAATCGCTATATCAATATATAAATCTTATATAATTCTAATTCCCAAAGGCATGATCGTAACACAGCTCGACATGCATTTCATCCCCACGTCGATAGATGGCGTAATCGCACACCCATTTGTTTACTTTGTGTTCTTAAGTGTTTGTTTTCGCCATAAAACATTATTTTACTTTCTACTTTATCTACGTATCATATTTTATCATAATCGACCGACAGACACCATATGTTTGTCAATAGATGGCGTAAGTAGTAAATTAAATCACACATTCTTTTATCAAAATTGTATTCTTAAGAATTATCTATTATTTTTTTGGATTAGATAAAGCAGCGAACTTGGTAACACCACAATTACTTTACTGGACTTCCACAATTATTTCAAATCCTTTCGTCCTTACTTTCAAGGGTCTTCGAGTTTTCGCGACACTAACGAACAGCAATCCATTTATTATTATATATAGATTGATGTTTGGCAGCCAAGTGGAGCACTAGGCAATGAGTTTCGTGATTACCGAAAAAAACTCTTTTCCCTACTTCTGGGGCACAAGGCCCAAGTTACATTACTTGGATTACCTCATAAATATATGTTTATAAATGAATATATCTTGTTGCACAGTAATCGGATTTTTTTCTTACATTAATGCCTACCGGCAGAAGTGAAAACTTGAACATTAACGTTGTGCATTTTTGAATATTCTTAAAGAACCAAATTAAAAAAAACGAACTGTATTATTGAGATCTAGCTTTCATACGGCGAGACCAGAAAGTGATATAATTCTACGGTTTAAGTAACCCAAAGAACAAAATTAAAAAAACCGAACTGGCTTCGATCAGGCTGCGTTTACGAATTTTCGATCAGTTCACGTGTCCTGACGCGAGTTTAACATTTTTTATCCATCTCAAAAAAAATGTACACAACGCACAACGCCGTTAAAGAACTTTTCACTTCAAAAATCTACAAAACAAACGTTTGAACTGAACTGTAACTCTATTAAAAGTTCGATAAAATCAATAGAATTGTCGCACTAGTTAAACTGTTAAAATGCCAATAACATAAATTAGCAGAATGTTAAGCTAAAATGTAAAATATATTTTTCTGTTACCACAAATGAAAAGTTAACACAATTTTGAATGAAAGTTTACTTCAACCTCGGTTAAATTCTTTTCAAAGTAAATGTAATGACCTTAACTAAGTCGTGACGTCATCCGCTTATTTATACGAATTGTATAATAAAATACCAGCTTCCCTATCCTTCTGTTTCTATGTATGCTTAGATCTTTAAAACTTCGCAACGGGTTTTAGAGCGTTTTTTTTAATAGCTAGAGTGATTCAAGGGGAAGGTTTATACGTATAGTTCATGCATATTATAGTAGAAAAACCAAATTCAATAATTTTTAGATGGCTATAACTAATCATTGTTTTATGATAATAATACGTTATTATAAGAGTTTAGAGATTTATGAAGGTACCCTACATTTAGAATATGTTGGTATACATATACTAGTGACTAATTGCATTAATTATATTTAAATTAAATTTATGTAAAAAGAAAAAATTTTCTATGCTTTATGTTATTTTTTTTATTAGAGTTTAACTGTAATGGCTGTTTTTGGTTAAAATTGTTGTAATAAAATTTGATGAATATATTTACTGTACTTGTTTACTGTCCCCATGCCTATATGTTCATTATTAAAGCAGGTTAACAAGAATATGAACATTATCAATTCAAAACTCTGAGATGCGAGTTTCCTTTATCAATATTTACAATAGTTTCGGTAACTTTCGCTTCAGAAACTTCCAGTAGTGCGAAACTTCTCATATTGTTTGTTTTTCGTGTTTTTGCTACCGATATTAATTACTTTCCAAACAATTCTCTTAATTATTAGTATAAAGATAATATTCATTAATTAGGAAATAGTAAAATGCTCAACTTAACAATTTATTATAAATTCCATTTTCTTTTAAATAACAGAGTATGGCGAAATTAAATCTCGTGGCATTCTCTACAAAACTCAAAGGATGAAAAGAGAACAATTAACAACGGTTGTTAATATTTTTCAGGGTAAAAATTTTGCATTAAAATTTCATAAATAACGTGAATTTTATATTAAAGTATAATATAAAAGCATGTAGAACCAGAACAGTTCCGTTCCCTTAAGGTTAAATTCTAAAAAATCGGTTAAGTGCGAAACGGACTTGCATACCAAAGGTTTTGTGCAAAGAAACGATCTGTACAATACAAAAAACAGATTTAAGGACAAGCTTAACTTTGCCATTAGAGAAAAATGGTCGATACATCGGCGAAAATAAAGTTTATGAACTGTAAAAAATAGTTTTTATGATGCCACTTTATTTGTGCTATATTGTCGTGAAAACAATTAAAAGAAAATACTAAATTAAAAAGGGAAAGAAGAAAATCGTTAGATATATCAGAATTTATTTACAGACACAAAACGGAAAATAAAAAAAACTAACAAATATTATTTACAAAATAAAAGGTGCGTGAGTGTAAGAATGAAGTGTAGTGGTGTGAGGTGAGCTGAAGAGGTGAGAGGGATAGAGCGCTGGCAGGTGGCCTGCAGAGTTCGGCAGAGTAATGGTGTCAATTTGCAAAGTGTTTAGAAGAAATAGAAGGCCAAAAAGCTGTGCAGGACCCTGGGAAGGTCTTTACAATTTAGTTCCTCCTTAGTCGGAGGCGAAGGATAGACTGACCTTTTCTTCCGCTAGCTTTAAAATGAAGACTTTTATCGTTCAGTATTTAAAATTGCGCTGTTTTCTTTTTAATCGTGAAATAAAAAAGGTAAACATAGTAAAAATACTCTTTGAGTATATAAAAACATAAAGAAAGCAATTGTATTAAAATGTCAAAAATCTGTAAATTTTGAAGAAAAATCGTGTTCCGTGAAAGAAATGTTAAGAAAATATATTGTAAAAGAGAGGAAAAACCAAATGAAGTGTAATACATACGTGGACCTGCAGTTTTTGTAAGGGATTAATGGCATTGGTTGACAAAAATGGGTATGTACAATGATCTGTTTATTAAAGAAATAAGGAGGAATCAGCGAGAAATCATTACAATTTTTAAAATATTATTAATAAATATCTACCCTTTGGCTTTGTACGTCTGCAAAAAGAAATGCACCTCGTGGCTTAAATCTTTATCATATGAGACAGAGGAACTTTTGTTAACACCTAAATAACAGGCACAGAAACAAACTTACACACACACGCAAGCATGCACGCACACAAACACACACACGCACGCATGCACGCACATACTACACAAGAATATACACTTAAATAAATATGTAATAAAACATATAAATATATTTTTTGTACTACTATAAATTAAATATTAAGTTTGTATAATGCTAATTTAATTTTAAGTTGGAACATTTGAGTCATAATATTTCGGAGGCGAGCGTTGATATCTGCAACGCAGTTTTATACTTTTGCAGAATCATCGTAGCTACTCAGTTATTGTACCATATAATTTTGTTCATAATAAAGATTTATTTATTATTAATTTTTAGTTACACTAAGTAGTACCCTTTAGATTTTGAAATCATTACGGGTGTCAATATAAACTGCCGTGGAAGGTTTGATTTTTACACAGCTAAAAATAAGTATTGTTAATCAATATTACTAAACTTTCCTTAGAAAAGCGATCCTTTTAGATGAGGAACCCTAAAACCCTGTTAAGGAAACCGAAATATCAGCAATATTTTGTACACAAAAATTATAACTTAGAGTTATTCTTGTTAGATTTGTTATTATTACAACTGAGATAACAGAATGTTCTTCCAAAGTTGTTCTTAATTAATGAATAATGGCAATATTAGCAATTCTGAACGTTGAGGTGAATTTCCTACGTTACGGTAGTTCTGGAAACTTTTAAGGTAGTTACTCTGAAGAGCACAGTATACAAAGTTTCCAGTCGTACACTATCACTGTCTATAACAAGTGTAAATTAACATTCAACTACGGGAAATAAAATTTATGGACCTACCTACCTATTACTGTATAAGAATTAAGCGTCCCAGCTTGCCTTTACTGGTAATAATAAGATAGGCTCCACGTGAGTTTCCTCAATAAGAGGGGATAAAGCTCCACCACACTAAACTGCACTACTTATACTACTTTAGTTAATATACACTATACAAATTAACATGTCAAACTGCTCTCTTATCTACATCTACATTATATAAAGAGGAAAGATTTGATTGTTTGTTTGTTTGTTGCGAATTGGCCCAAAAACTACTGAACCGATTTTGAAAATTCTTTCACCAATAGAAAGCTACATCCTTTCCGGGTAACATAGGCTATGTGGTGTTGCCATAAATATTCTTGTTAAAAAGACATGGCCATTTAAGTGCCATAACCTAGTCACTTTGTAAAGTGAAGGGTTTCTCAGGAACTAGTAATCCGAATTTAAACATTTTTTCACTGATAGAAAACAACACTATTCGTGAGTGACAAAGGTGATTTAGTGTTGCCATGAGAGAATTCTATAGTATCTCTCTTAGTCTTAAATACTATCATCCTCTCTCATCCTCTTTCTGTTTTCTCTCTTTAATTTTTATCTTTTTCTCTGTTCAGAATGATCAGTCTCTTTTCACTTTCTTTCAATTCTGTCTTTCTTTTATCTATTCAATTTATTTTTGCTCTGTCCTCTCTTTTACTATCTGTCGCTTTTGTGTTCTTTTTGTTTCTATCATTTTTTTATAACTTTTTCTCATTCTCTCTCTTTTTTCAAATAATGAAAAACTACACAATTACAGAATGGCAATTTAAGGACATCAATCAATATTGCTTTAAACACCCGGAGCGAAGCGAGGGCAGGCCGCTCGTATTATTTAAACATATGATGTACTATATTGTAGATCAAGTGGGGATATTCATAAAAAACATACAACAAAGCTTATTATTAACAATTAGTATTTTTAGCATATCTATGAGACATTTCTAATTAGATATTAGGAAAGATAAGAGCTATATATTAAGAGAGTCACTACCGCTGCATCGCATTGATGCAAGTGCAGAACGATTGCAATTATGCTTATAATATAATAACTCTCTTTGTTAGGTTTATGTAGTGTATAATACTTTATCAAGTAGTACTTTATCACTACATGAACCTAACAAACTCGACTTCTATTTAACAAAATAAGGCATCTAATTTGAGAACATTACGCACAATTTCCTTGTAATAATTCATTTAAAATATGCTCCAGTCAGACACCTAAATATATTCCTATTTGCGTTATTAAACTTTACGCCAGTCTTCTGGGAGGAAATATATTTCGCTGCCCGCGAGCTCCGGTGTGTTCATTATTCTTCGAGTATCGTTGGATTAGTACCTTTCAGGCTTACTTATTGTCATTGTTATTTAAATTAACAGTTTTTGGGTTAATTTGTTAACTCCATAATTGAAAAACAGAAACTATTGAGTGTCTTGCTCGCTCTTATAAACAGAAGACTCCCTTAAATCCCTTGCGACAACAAATAAAAATGGTGGTTCACTTCAGTCAATTTGTCTGACCTTTTTGACCATATAAGTATTCAGACATTCAAAAATTTTTTTGACCACAATTCACTTCGATAAAACTTTTTTACATATTTTATACCAATAAGTAAGCATGGTTAGAGTACAAAGTGAGGTTCTGGCAAAATCAAAAAAAAAAGTGTCGTTTCAAGTGTAAAAACCTATTTTTCACCCGGTACTTATAGTTATTTAGCTGGCAAATAGTACTTGGTAGATCGATGAGAGGCTACGGAATATTATACGTGGCCTCAAAAAGAACCTAATCGAGTACGAAATATAAAATTTGATATAATATTTCCCACTGACCTTATAGTTATTTGGCATTTTATTCCAAAATTATGTTTTTAATAACTAAATTTAAGTACAGGAAAAGGTTTTTCCTTAACTAACTTTGTCTGTAATATCTTATACAATTTATAATTTTTACAGAAGCTTTAATTTCTAATTATAATAGAACTTGTTTACCTCTCATTTTTCCTGTTCCATGAAATATGTTAATGAATTAATTTACTTGCTATATAAACTTTGTAACAAGAAATGAATATTTATTAAGAAATTAGCTCCTGAAGATACTAAGCTTTTATTAAGCGAAAATGTGGATATATTTGTACTTGGTTACTAAGCACAATAGTGTATTCATTATTTCCAAGAAAAATTGTTTGTTAAGATGTTTTCTTTTACAATAGATAAGATATTTTATATTAGAAGCCATTTATATAAATATATTTTTAATAGAAACTGTTAATGTGAATATTAAAACCTTACCTATTAAAATCTTTATTCTGGAAGTAACAATGATGATATCAATAGAAACGACGATCATAGAATACTTTTTTGTACTTTTACCAGTCAATGTTGATAGGTTATTACTCTATCTTAGCTTAGACTTTAAAAAGTTGGGTTTATAGCTAGCTTTTATAACGATATACTAGTATTATAGTGTATATGACATCAGAATTTCATAAATAAATGTAAAGCAAAGTTTCGTTAACACAGAGATGATCGTTGCAAAGTTATGGCTTCTAAAAAATATTTCTATATACTGAATCACTAATATTAATTTTTTCACATATGATTCATCATAACCACTGTCGAACCGGGTGTACTCAGAATGAGGAGATTAGGCTGTAGTCCACCACGCTGGCCTATTGCGGCTGGACAGACTTCACACACCTTAGAGAACATTGTGGAGTGTAGGTTTCCTCATGATGTTTCATTAAAGCAAGTGATATTTAATTGCTTAAAGTACACAAAACTCACAAAAGTTGTCGATGTGTGCCCAGGATCGAACTAGGATCTCCCGTGGCTATCACTGCGTCTTACATAATATGATATGATTATATACTTACTAATACTATAAACGCATAAAATTCTCACTTTTATCACAGGCAGTATTTATTTTAATTATAGAAGTTTTTTCACCCTTTCTTCATATAAATTTTAATTGCGGCTCACACTCTTTCCTTCCCTTAATTTTCTTCAAAAGTGGTAATAAAGTTTTTGCATTCCTTATTAATATAGATAATTCACAGTTATCTGCATATACTCTACAATGAGTCTACAATAAAACAGTAAGTTTATGCGACCCACTTAGAGTTTCGGCTGAAGCAGAAGTTGATGGAACTACCGTGAATGTTGATACAGGAAACTCTCATCTCGGCGCATTGAATTGATAATGTTGCACAAAGTACTACTATTTCACTGAACTTGCTCCGATGCTGATGCGGTAAACATTTAGGTAGATTATAATTAAGCGAATCTTCAATATTAAACTTCTGCATTATATAAATATAACTAGCAACAAGCCCCGGATTCGTAAGGTTTGAATGACAAATATAAACCTTCCCCTCTGTCTATTGACTAAAATCGCATTAAAATCCGTTGCTAGCAGACAGCGGGAAGCGTCTTTGTTTTATAATCTGGAATGTTTGTACGTAGTAGAAATTAAACAAAAATCAACGTGAGGTGTCTTTGTAACACTAATTTTTTTTTATGGTACATTAGATGCAAACGAGCAGATGGGCCACCTGATGGTAAGTGGCCACCATCGCCCATGGACATCGGCAAAAAAAGAGATACTCTCCTCGAAGATAGAGTGGGAAGGGGGAGATAAGAAAAATATGCTGTGGTTTCAGCAGACCCTGAGCAAAAGCCTAGAGTCCACTAGATCCACAGCATTGATAGGATGGGAGAGGGAGGAGGTAAGTCTGGCCCACATGCGGCTCGTCCGGAACGCGTCTGTGACACTTGGCGGTCGGATTCGCATGCTGGTGGTCGCAAGCCAGTCGGGGAACAGATCCCCTACCACCAAGGGGGTGCCCAGCGGCAGAGGGGAATAGTATTCTAACCCGTCCCCTCACGGGTAAATTGAAGCAAAACAAACTAAAGCAAGCAAATCAATCATAGTATTTTTTTATCTCTATGTCCGTATGTAGGCGTATCGCGCAACATATACTTCACAAAATGGGATAAGGATCTCATAGTTGTGTTGCAATCTAATTTAAAAGACTTTGTGGTTATTAGGTTAAAAGGTAAAAAGTTATTGTTATTTAAAGATGTTTTAGACTAGCAAAGCTAGGGCGGGTCTTCTAGTTAATTAATAAGGAAGTTAATTACTTTAACAAAATATTATAAAGGAAGTAAGCGTCGGAAGCAATCATTAGTACACCACTTATTAATATGAAGATACGTACATCTAAAAATATTTACTACTTATAAGTATGATCAATAAATAACACAAAATGCCGTTAATGACAGCAGCCTTTATGGTCTCAGAGCTTTAAACAGGCAGACCTATTTTAATGTATACGATCTGAAAATATTCCTAATGCAAGGGCACAGGCATATATTATGTAGTTACAATAGGTTAACGCTATAAGAACTTGAGATTTTATATTTTATACGGGAGGTCATTAGTAATAGGTTTGTTACAAGACATTAAGGCGATTAAACAGACTTTTTAAGGTAGAAATCCATCACTCAACATCTTAGAACTAAAGTAAAAAAGCACAGTAGTATCTACATCAACTACAATACTTAGATAAATACACTAGTATACACTTGCAGTCTTGTCCACAAAGAATAGAGTCAAGAATGCTCTCAATCTCAATTCTAGCAAAAAATGAGCCAGCCATCAGTGAAGACGATCAGAACTGGTGTAATGTCGTTGTAATTTTTTTTTGCGTTAAAACTCTAGCATTTCTACTTCCTTTTTATAAAATTTTAATAAGTGGTAATCAAATAAAATTGGATTAAGCATTTCTAATTGCAAATTTTTAAAGTAATTGAGCTTCTTTTATTGAACGAGACTTTTGTAGATTATGTGCAAGCCATTAGTTCAGTTAACGCCTTTGTGTGGAGAATTTGCTTCACAAACGTTGCCCGGAGGCAGGGATTGTGGTGCCGAAAGGATTGGATCTAGACAGGCTTAATTAGGCTCTTCTGTTATTACTAATAGCCTTTCGCTTTGAGTCTAAGTATCAAATATGATTGTTTCTTTTTTAAGAAGTTTTTTATTTAATCAGATTAGAACTATTTTTAAAAAAATACCTGTAAAAATTTAAAACGCTAAAAAACTAAGGTTGATACGTAATATATTACTACTGTTACTACTGTCTCATCTCATATTAAATTAAATTGTCTAAAAGGTCTCTAGGCGTTTGCTCCACGCACGCCTTCCAAAGGTCCGGGTCACTGTTAACCCGTGATTAGAAAAGACATTGAGTACAGATAAAGACTTTACATTGATTTACTTTAAAATTAACTCGAGTTAGATACATTTTATATCCTCGTATGCCTTAGAAATTAGATCAAAACCACAGGTCAGTTAGGTATTCAATATTTTGTATATTCTATGAATTCCATACCACAGCACAGAACAATCAGTGATAGCCTAGTGGTTTAGACACGGGTGTCTTCCTCGGCAGCTCCAGGTTCGATTATAAGCACACTACTCTGACTTATAGGCTATGTGTGTTTTAGGCAATTAAATATCACTTGTTATTACGGTGAGAGAAAACACCGTGAGAAAACCTGCACTCCTGAGAGTTCTCCAAAGTTCTCAAAGGTGTATGAAGTATACCAACCCGCACTGAGCCAGCGTAGAAGACTATGGTCTCCCCTCCCACCTTCCTTATTCTGAGGAGGAGACCTGACTCAGCAGTGCAACATCTATGGGTTGTGATGATGAAACCACAGGACCTTTGTTTGTCAGGATAAAAAGTAGCCTATATGTTTATCTAGGAAGTAAAGAACCTATGTGCTAAATTGATTCAGATCCGTTCAGCCGATTTTGTATAATTGAATAACTAACGCCCAAAAATCTAAACATACTTTCACATTTATAATATTAGTAGGATTATTATTACAGCTACACACTATAAATCCTATTATATATGTTAGAGATATATAATGTGATTATATTGTATAAGATTTTATTCAATTCACAAGGCTACGTCAAGAAGCACAGGTGTTTCATTACTTATCGCAGAGAACGGGTTGTTTTCTCAATTCGATTAAAACTTTCTAGATATAACAATTTCTACAACAGATAGTATTATTAACTTAGATTCTAGTATCGTTTTGACCAAACCCACCATCGACGTTGATTGACACTGGAATCAATGTTTTTAAAACAAAGTTTCATAAAAATCATTTTAATAATTTAGAAATTAGAAACAAGCATTTACCTTTTACCATCCACCAATATCAAATACCAAACTAAAACAATTAATCCGCTATATTATGATTATAATTTTATATCATTTTATTTTTCCTACATTTATCATCAACCCTTTCATTTGATACTCTTATTATAGCGAGCATGAAAAGTAGCTAGCCAGTCATCTTGGCCCGTCAGCCATATTGGATTTAGAATTATTTAATTTATCTTACTATGCATTGTCATCCAGTGTACATGCAAAATTTAATGACAAAAAATTTCAAAAACTGTAATTAGACGTATGGGAGACATCAAAGAGAGAGATAACAAAGTGATAAAACCTGGAATGCGTTATTTCGTTATCTATACAAAGTATATAGTTTAAATGCCACTTTAGTATAAAAATTTAAAAAAGTCTTTGTGTATATTTTTTTATTCTAAGCCATTACCATTATACATTTTTCTTGTCAAGACTAAATCGCTATATATTTTTTAAATCAATCCTTCTTAATAGATTTTACAAACCTAATTTACATACTCTTTATATATTAATATTTAATTTGTTTTCAAAAGTAAATTCTTTTCTGTTACAATGAGGTTTTCCGTTTTGTATTTTATCTAAAGGCTGCGGCTGCGCTCGCTTCTCTTCTGTATTTATTATGTTATAATTTGTGCTATAAATAACCATACTTATTTAAAATATATTTATTCATTAGTGTTCAATCTAAGCGTAATAACGAAAGACTAACTTTATAATTCAAATTTCGGGTTCGGGGTTCGATGACCTTTGTTAAAACGAAAGGAAGACACCCGTGATATCGCAATTAATAATGTGATCCATTCTGGCCGCGTCGAATCGAAGACAATCCTCAAGCAAGTGAGTAATAGTCTGGGTTGAGGTATCGTCACATGGGCAAATGTCATTGTCCGTTGTTTTAAACCTGCGCAAATAAGATTTATGGTACCCATGTCCGGTGAGAATTTGGGAGAGTTGGAAAGATACCTTCGCTTTTGTCCACAGTCCAAGAATCCTGCTCGGAATCTCGGTGCCTTTCCTCCCACTCCCTATGTAAGTCCGTGCGAATAGAATGCTTGGCGAAGCTGATAGGGAATACACAGTAGTCTGGGGCCTTGTGTATAACCGCCACACTTTTAGCAGCTGCATTAGCGGCCTCATTTCCCTATGTGGCTCTTTATCCATGAAAGCTCAATTGTTTTGGTGGTGTTATTGTGGATTTATGCTGTGATGGATGGATGCAATGAGTGGGTGTGGGTTGCTTCTATTTTGGATGGCTTTAATTGATGAAAGTGTTACTAACCCGACTTTGTTTTATATATAATTTATATGTGTATATTTTGGTCACTCTAATGGAGTTTCATATTAAATTTTATCAAACTTTTCAGGTCAAGGTAGAGTCAGATACAAGGACAGGTACTGATGACTATAGAATTATATAAATTTATCGAGTAGTCTGTTTTATTTTTGAAACTTAATAATTGTTCCAGTATTAAGTAATTGATATTAGGTATTAATTTAATAAATTCAAAGTTGTTAAAGAATATTATCAGACAAATATCTCCCAATCTCGCTTATTGAATTCCGTTATAAGAGTGATTGACGGTTCTCGATCAGCTAATTTTCCGCTCAATCACTTAGCCAGTGAATAAGCAAATTTATACAGATTATAAAGAAATTAAGTCCTTAAAAAATGTATATACTGCAGTTGTTCCTTCAAATAAACAATAAAACAGATTTTACACGACTTTATTAATTATTCATGCTTGCTAGTGTTTTCTATGACTTTATTTTAAGGCTAACTCAATTCTATAAGTTTGCCTTACTACTTTCACGATACAAGTCATCCTTTTGTAGATATTTATTTATTATCTCTCATGACATGACCAAGAAATTATTAAGCACTACTTACTACAAAATATTAAATGAAAATAAAAACAGAAGAGCTTATTCCTTGCTTTAATGCAATTAATGATTTGAAATACATTGATTTTTAAATGCAGAGGAAATCAGTAATTTCTTGAATGTATAATAAATTAATAATATTTTAATCGTATTTAATATATTATATTCTACTGATATTATAAACGCGAAAGTTTGTAAGAATGTATGGATGTATGTTTGTTACTCTTTCACGCAAAAACTACTAAATGGATTTTGATAAAACTTTACAATAATATAGCTTACACATCAGAATAACATATAGGCTATAATTTATAATGATATAGTGTGAATTATCCAAGACATAGCGGGTGAAACCGCGGGGCGCTGCTGGTCAGACATAGTCCAGCGATGTATAGATGATGGATACCACATCCTACTAATATTATAAACGCGAAAGTTTGTAAGAATGTATGGATGTATGTTTGTTACTCTTTCACGCAAAAACTACTAAATGGATTTTGATAAAACTTTACAATAATATAGCTTACACATCAGAATAACATATAGGCTATAATTTATAATGATATAGTGTGAATTATCCAAGACATAGCGGGTGAAACCGCGGGGCGCTGCTGGTCAGACATAGTCCAGCGATGTATAGATGATGGATACCACATCCTACTAATATTATAAACGCGAAAGTTTGTAAGAATGTATGGATGTATGTTTGTTACTCTTTCACGCAAAAACTACTAAATGGATTTTGATAAAACTTTACAATAATATAGCTTACACATCAGAATAACATATAGGCTATAATTTATAATGATATAGTGTGAATTATCCAAGACATAGCGGGTGAAACCGCGGGGCGCTGCTGGTCAGACATAGTCCAGCGATGTATAGATGATGGATACCACATCCTACTAATATTATAAACGCGAAAGTTTGTAAGAATGTATGGATGTATGTTTGTTACTCTTTCACGCAAAAACTACTAAATGGATTTTGATAAAACTTTACAATAATATAGCTTACACATCAGAATAACATATAGGCTATAATTTATAATGATATAGTGTGAATTATCCAAGACATAGCGGGTGAAACCGCGGGGCGCTGCTGGTCAGACATAGTCCAGCGATGTATAGATGATGGATACCACATCCTACTAATATTATAAACGCGAAAGTTTGTAAGAATGTATGGATGTATGTTTGTTACTCTTTCACGCAAAAACTACTAAATGGATTTTGATAAAACTTTACAATAATATAGCTTACACATCAGAATAACATATAGGCTATAATTTATAATGATATAGTGTGAATTATCCAAGACATAGCGGGTGAAACCGCGGGGCGCTGCTGGTCAGACATAGTCCAGCGATGTATAGATGATGGATACCACATCCTACTAATATTATAAACGCGAAAGTTTGTAAGAATGTATGGATGTATGTTTGTTACTCTTTCACGCAAAAACTACTAAATGGATTTTGATAAAACTTTACAATAATATAGCTTACACATCAGAATAACATATAGGCTATAATTTATAATGATATAGTGTGAATTATCCAAGACATAGCGGGTGTAACCGCGGGGCGCTGCTGGTCAGACATAGTCCAGCGATGTATAGATGATGGATACCACATCCTACTAATATTATAAACGCGAAAGTTTGTAAGAATGTATGGATGTACGGATGTATGTTTGTTACTCTTTCACGCAAAAACTACTGAATGGATTTTGATGAAAGTTTACTATAATATACCTTACACATCATAATAACACATAGGCTATAATTTATAATTATATTGTGTGAATTATCCAAAATACGGCGGGTGAAACCGCTGGGCGCAGCTAGTATTATATAAAAAATTAAAGCTCTTAACTTAGACGATTGGAATTTTAATGCCAAATAATTTACATTGTGTGCTAAATCTGCTATGTGCTAACTATAGCTGTGTATAAGACCTGAAATTGTTATAAATCAATTGACCATAGAAAAAAGTATGCTACGTATTAAGCTCTGATGTGTCAGTGGTATCATAATAGCGCCCCTAACATCTCATTTATATCAATTAACAATAACATGAAACTGACGCATTGGCCTCTTAAATGAATATTAATCGGATTGCTTTATGTCATTTAATTAAATTATAAAATTGTGTGACGCCAATCGCTGCGTTTACGAGTGAGCGTTAATTGGATTAATAAATGATCTGACAGAACTCATTAAATTCATTATAATTAATAATAATAAATTCAAAAGATCTTTAAAAGCATCATGTTACTAGTTTTTAAACTTAAAAAAGTATAGTACGAAAGCTAAGGCGTTTCACATCTACGTTGAAGTATAAAACCCAAAAAAAAAAAACTAATGTAACGTTATCTGGGTAGTAACCAAAGATAAAAACTGCTTATGCAACTTTAAATGTTAGTTTTATTCTATAAAATACTCAATATTCTTTTAAAAATATTAAGATTATTCAGTGGTGGGTGACTTTATGAGATATCGGGAAAAGCATTAAATTTATTTTTTTCATATTATATACGGTGTTACATTAAAATCTACGACGTCAAGTACCAAGAACGTCGTAAGTTTTGTATGGTTCCACACTTATTCTCTCTGCATGTTGCTCGAAACTTTTTGTTGCTTAATAGCCAATTGTTATCTATACCTATACTATTATATAAAGAGGAAAGATTTGATTGTTTGTATGTTTGTTTGTTGAGAATAGGATCTAAAAGTACTGAATCGATTCTGAAAATTCTTTCACCAATGGGAAGCTACATCCTTTCCGGGTAACATAGGTTATGTGGTGTTGCCATAAATACTCTAATTAAAAAGATATGGCCATTTAAGTGCCATAAGGTGGTCATTTTGTAAATTGAAGAGTTTCTCAGGAACTACAATCCGATTTAAAAAAAATTTTCACTGATAGAAAACTTTTCGTGAGTGACAAAGGTGATTCAGTGTTATCATATACATTTTTTTAATTAAACGAATACGGCAATTTTGTCGTTACCAATCCGATTTTAAAAATTCTTTCGCTGATAGACAACTAAACTTTTCGTGAGTGACAAAAGTGATTTAGTGTTGCCATATACATATTTTAATTAAACGAATATGGCGATTTTGTCGTTACTAATCCGATTTTAAAAATTCTTTCGCTGATACAAAACTTTACTTTTCGTGAGTGACAAAGATGATTTAGTGTTGCCATGTACATTTTTTAAATAATAGGATATGGCCATTTTGTTGCTACTGATCCGATTTTAAAAATTCTTTCACTCATAGAAGTCTGTAGTATTTCCGTCTTTCTTCCTCTTATAATACTATCATTGATTGTCATCCTCTTACTTTTTTTTCTCTTTAACTTTTACTTTTATCTGTTCAGAATGATTAGTCTCTTTTCACTTTCTCTCTCTTTCTCTCACTCTCTTACTTTCTCTCTCTCTCTCACTCTTTTATTCAAATAATGAAAAACTACACAATTACAGAGTGACAATTTAAGGACATCAATTATAATATTTTTTTAAATACCCGGAGCGAAGCGAGGGCAGGCCTATAGTTAACTATAAAAATATTCTTGCGCAGCTACACAGGATTTGTTTTAGACTTTATATTTTAACGTATGTTTGGCAGGTCTTTGCTCTCGTATAAGCCTTTGTGCACAAATTAATCACTAACGTACAGCGAAAAGCAACAATATGCTTTTACCAACTCAGATTCTAGTGAGTCAAGTACATTTTGCTCTAGTCTTGTAGATTCTAACAAAAACTCTACTATCAATAGAACTCTACGATATTTTCTATGCTCGATGTGGTTTTACAGATTCTTTTATCAATCTAATAGGGTCAGTCGTATCAGCATTTAAGAATAAGAAGTTCCCTAATATTTCTTCATGGTCATAGTACAAGGTCCAATAGCACTGAAATTATACATAACCTTTTCTTTTTAAGCCTTTGAAAATTATAAATCTTGATGAAGCTTAGGAATGGAAATAAAAAACAAAGGTAGATGCAATTGGTTTTATTTTTTGTAACGATCAGGATATTAACGTATATTGTACAGAAGTTATAGATAATTAGGCATAATAAGTATATCTTTAGAAATACTTAAAGAAAATGTAAGACTTTTCATAATTAGAATTAATATATAAAATAAAGTTAAGCTCAGTTACGAAAATACTTTAGATTTCAACGATTTGTTGTGTTAAGAGAAAGAGATTAATACGTACATTAAATTTTGTTTAATTCAAATTTTTAAAAACAAACATAATTAATAAATATACGCAAACTGTTTCAGTAGTTAAAAAATCACAATAAAAAGTATAGGAAATAGCAAAGAATTGTCTGTACATCAATGTCATTAGTATATATACGCATATGTATAGTTTATATATAGTATAGATCTACTTATTTAATACTGCACAATATTTACAAAACAACAATTACGATTTTTTTTCTATACACTGAAAAGTTATATAGTTTTGAAATTAATGTATAATTAATTAATACATTAAAAATAATAACCAAATAAAGAGGTTTTAAATATCGTGAATATGAATACAATTCTATATCGTTTTAACGATGATAAAAAATATAGTTTGTACAAAAAAAGAAATTTTTAAGAACCAGTCAACCCAATTTTTATTAAGAATAATATCAATAGCGATAGTTCTACACCCTTTTGTCGACACCGAAATACATGAGGGTAGACAATATATCATAATTGATTTGTTTTTTAGTTTTTTTCATTTCTATGATTTTGTTTTAATAGTACAAATAATTTGATTTTTTTAAATAATTTTTTAATGTCAATTTTGTTTAATTAAATCAAATAATTTTGAATTAAATTTATTTAGGGGTTACTTTTCTACTGATTATCTGAAAAAGATATCTAAGAGAAATGACACTTTATATTTAGCAAATATTGCTTCACGCATCGGAATTTTTTTTAAAAACATATTGTAAAATTGAACATAATACTTCGTAAAAATAGTGGTTGTACGTACTTATATTTTTAAAATAAAATGGTTCAAAGTATACCACAAGTTACTGTCACAATTTTTATATATTAGTTAATAAATAAGCTACTAAAATTACTTATCATCAGCAATCTATACATTTAATATATTCACCTACTTCAAATATATAGCCTCAAAATAGTAGGAAATATATGAAAAATTAATTCGATTATATTCTCTATATATCTAACTTATCTGTTTACCTATATACAATTTAATGCTAATTATTATCACGTTACGCGCTGTTTGAGGCTAATACATAAAAAAATATTTTAAAAACATTGACTACAGTACGCTTTTGTAAATTAAAAAAAAAAATTTCTTAGACATTCATAAATCAGGAATGATAATATTAAAATAATACATTTAAATAATTATTTTGTAAACAACTTTCTGTTAAAACTGAGAAGAATTAAAAGTAACTCTCATTCAAAATTTTTTTATTTCACTTAATTAAAAAAAGGTATGTATTTAGTTTGTTTTATATGCAACTAACTTCGCTTGCGAAAAGTTTATGATGTAATCCTGTTTATTTCCTTGGATCTTGGATCCTCTTTAGGCTTTAAATCTATGTAAATACATAGATTTAAATAACTAAACACAAAGATTATTATAAACAACAAATATTTTTATACTTGAAAACGAACACAAATACTGGTCAAATTGTATTTACGTTTATAATCTGAATATAAAGCAACAAAATCCCAAATTCCATTAACATTACATATAATCAGTTCAAGTTATTTTGCGCGATTTAAAATACGTTTAGCACATAGATTTAAGATAATATATGTAATAGACTTAGAATAAGTACAACAGTGATTGACGTAGAACTGCTGCAAACGTCACTATTAGTTACGACAACTTTACCATCATTAGAATACCATTTGTTAGCTCGATCTGGTACTCTATTACTCTTTTCTGAGTCTTTATCATCGAAGTCATCGTCGTATACTTCAGTACCATATTCGTCATCCGATGTAGTCCTTTCGTCCGGGTATTGATAGATATGCCTGTCATTACCGGGTATTTCTATAACAAATAATTCACAATAAAAAATAAATACACCAATAAGACAGTTCCAGTCCCTATATCCGTATCCAATGTTAAGCTTAAATAGATACCAGAAAGTAACCAAAATGGCTATTGCGCCATCTTGGATGGTTCGTAATAATAGATTTCAAATCTTTTAATTTTTTATATAATTCTCAGCAAACCATTTGTTTATATTCTTATTATTGGCATGCAAAAAAAAAAAACTAGTCCGCCATCTTGAATAGTCCGCAATATTTGATCTAAAATAACGCAAAATGTCTAAAAATAAAACCTACCATATAATCTAATTTTACTCTCCACATCTCCAAGAGAATTTTTAGCCACACATATATAACTTCCTAAATCTTCTCTTCGAATATTCTTGATCGTCATCGACATTTCAGCCTCAAACATGGACTTCTGTCTGACAGTCATCTCATGATGCTCAGATGGTATTATCAGCTCACCTGCGTACAATTTATTACTTAAAACATTTGCTTTCAAATCTAATATTAGAATTTCATCTTTTCTCGGCTAAGTTTTATGAAAAATGTAAAAACTTCGGGCAGACACCTAGAGTTTTATATCCGCTTTATAATTTGTTTCTTTTATATTCGTGATGCCTTACGGAGTCAATCATAATCCTATTAGCAGGAATGCATAAACATCATATTAATGTTTTCATATTAATTTGCTTGTATAAAAATTTCGTTACATAAATATATATACATATATTACTTACCAGGATCTTTAACCCAGTAATTGATTGATTTTGGTGAGGATTCAACGTAACATTCAAGAGTCACATCTGTTCCTAACGGTGCACCCACTAGTTGATTGGGTACTTGGATCACTGGATGAACTATACAGAAATAAAAAGATATTAAAGTCAAAGTCAAAATTGTTTTACCTAATATTTTAATATGTGTATTGCAATTCAAAAATATTTAGAACTGTTATCTGAAAGAACTTTCGTAAATACTAACAGAAATATGACTAACATGAGATCTTAGCGAGCGAGAATTAGTTCAGTTTAAAGTTTTTGCTTTTACTAGTATTTCTTATTACAGCTAACAGTATATAAATTAATATTTTGTCGACAACATAATTTAATATCAATATAAAATAAAAGGTTTCCAATAATAACATATTTAAGAAACTCTTATATTTACCAGTAATAGCCAGTCAATACCAGTTATAACGTAATTTAAACAAATATAAAAGGGAACCTTGTCGTTCCCACAGATAAAATTAAATTGGAATCTAAACTAGATACTTACTTATAATTTGTATATATTACACTATTGAGCTATTGTAATATATATTTTTTTTTAGTTTTATGTTGATCTAACTAGTAATAGGTAATTAAACGAAAATAAATATGACATGAATGTTATGTTATCTCTTTCTAACAAATACACTATTAAGTTTAATAAACGTGATAAATATAATAAAGTATTGTTTGTTATGATTGAATATTAGATTTTTGTGTAATAAATATCACCGTTGGGCGTGCAAAACCGTTGTGACGAAGAAATCTAAAGGAAAGTTAGATTTTCGATTCTACGCCAACGTTAAATTTATGAAAGGTATATTTTTAGGTTCTGTTATTGGGTGCGATTATTTTGTCCTTTTATCTAATATAATATGAAATAAAATATCAACTTACAATGTACACTTATATGAATCCTCTTGCTCACCGACGGCGGTACTCCATTACTTGCTAGACATAAGTAGGTACCCATTTCGGAACGCGATATCTTCGTCAACTTTAATACTTCACCTTGATACGCTATTACTGGAAACAAAGAATGGTATAGAAAAGGTATTTAAATATTAGGTTTGTTAATGGAGCTTGTATAGTAGGAACTTAGATTAGAATCATTTAAATGTATATATGACTATTAGTACTCACTTATAAAGTCCCTAATATACTATTAGAAAGATAAACTGCAAAATTATATGTAATGCGTTATGTGCCATATCAGAAACTTTATGAAACTCAGTACTGCTACGTTTCCACCAGAGATGAGCATAATGTGTTTGATAAGAGCCTATAGAATAGTTACATTTACCTGGCCTCGCTCAGAGTATGTGAAATGAACGATTCTATTGGATCTTAACAAAAACATCCCTAGCTACACATGCCTGCTCATCTCTGGTGGAAACGTGGCCTAAATCTAAGGTATTACTAATACAATAGTGGTAATAGCATATAGCTACCGGCACGTAAGTATAGGTTTGACCTTGAATGCGCAGGAGACTATTAGAGTGTTACTTACCCCACTTAGTGGGGTGTGCGGGGCGAGCGATTGGTTTCAATTCCCGCGCATCTGCTATTTATCTAAATAGTAAACGTCATGGATGAAACTGCCAATATAGGCAAGAAGACCTAAAGTTAGCTGCCGGCTACTATATTAATAAGATATTAAATTTTTAAAGTTAAATTCAAAGCAAATTAAACCTACGACGCTAAATAATAACATATTAGGTAAATAATATGCGGAAATGAGAAACAAAATGTTTTTATTGTTAGCTGATGTTGCTATAATACGCAATTAATTACTGGTAACTAACAACAAGTTTCCCGAGTAATTCAAGCTTTGACGAATAATTATTACTTACCGGGACCTAATAACGGGTAATTTTGTAGTTATTTGCTAATATTCGCTCAAAACACTATTAGGTATGATTATATTGTGCCTTTCGTACAATAGGTACTTGATTCAATTGATTTTACAAATTGTACATGGGTGCATTTTTGAGACGGGTCATTAAGGGCAGGTACCTTAACCATTATAGTTAAATGAAAACCTTTCCAGGAGACCGTCTATAACTTTTTAAGATATTCTGAACATTCACACATTTTTGAGAAAATTTACGGTCAGCGAATAAAGTGCTAAAATCCAAAAAAATATTTTTGTGTCTATCGATCCTACTTGGTATGGGGATCAATAGACGCTATGGTACCATTTAAGGTATGAGTACTAGAAATGTCATAAATCTCCAAAAAATGTTTCCATACATTTTGTAATAAATCAACTCATAATATTCTTTATCGCCAAACAACCTTATTTGTTCCTAAAAAAAAAATTATAGTTAAAAAAAACTAAAAAAAATACGCTTTTATAGAAAATCCAACTAAAAAATAGAAAATAAATTTTAATAAATTTGAATTAAAAATAGTGTAAGAAAAAATTATTTCATTGTAAAAAAAATGTATTCCACGCAAAACGAAGATTTTGTTCCAAACGTTTTTGTAATTGCTACGTAATATGTGGAGATCGCTAACTCGCCTACTCTACTTGAATTAAATGTTGAGTACCAAATTCAATATTTAATTTAGCTAACCTAAGTTACACGCATCAAAACAATGACAAACAAGGGGGCTTAGCCATAATGACTTTCTACAATTGTTAACGCATATAGAAAACATTAAAATGTATGGAAATGACATATCTCAACGATATATCACGTGATCAAATTTACAATTACAAGTGATTATTATTATTTATAAGTCTTATAATAAACTTATTTTTGGTTACATTAATTGTGTACATATTTTAAATTGATTGATATTGATTTTTTTATATTTATAATTTAATTGAAACTAAAATTAATTTTACATGTTAAATTACCTGTGGCGGTACGTTGATCATGCGCTGCAAAAAATTCACCCATTCACTTCCACTAATAAATCTCTATCCGTATCAAATAAAGATTTACATCTTAAAGTTATTTTGGCGTTGTGAGCGCTTAGTGGAACGCACCAAATATGTCAAAATGGCTTGTCAACACTTATCGATTAAAATTGTAGAAAGAGAATAGAAACATAACGTTTGCAACTTGGCTAAGCCCCCTTGATCTAAAGGATCAGGAATTTACTATGATAATACAATATACGAACTTTCTAGTAGGACAAGCACTATTGACTGAGCATATAAATTGTATAGTCAATCAAACGCGATTAACAGGTTGCTAGCTTTTAAAGATTGGACATTAAGAATAATTTTAAGAAATCCACGTAAAGAATTTTAACATCGTACAATGCGAGCTAGGAGTCCATTCAGCGGAACTCTACTAATTACGACAAACTTTAAACAATACTGGACGCGAAACTCATCCCGGGATAGTCGCCGGGGATAGCAGCTCATTGTGGCGCAAATGCGGTCACACAGACGTTCGTATTATTATACATATTCAGAAAAACAATGCCGTCCTTGCGCTATTCAGATAACTAAGACAAATGAAATATTTTTCCTGCAGCCCGCCGAGTTCGTTGTAATTTGAGGTCGCCAACTTGTGCTGCATTTTTCCAATTACAAGCCAACAGATGATTTATTAAAACGGCAAAAGTAGTTCTTTAACAAATAAAATGTTTTTTTATCTCCTATTGTCGTCAATCATTGTTGTTTCACTGTAAATCTCATTGAAGTATAACTGCCGGCAGCTAGATATACGTCTGAGCCGAAAAGTCGTGGGGATAGTTGGGCATTGTGAGTGTGCTGCGTTAGCAGTGCGCTGTATAGGTAGTTCAATCCACGACGTCTACTATTTTAAAATAACAGGCTCGTGGGAGCAGCATCATCGCGTAAGAACGTGTGGCGACTTCTGAGTATTTAAGGTATATCCTTAGATATCTTTGACTATACTGTTAGGTATTTAAAATTGTGTACTTTTGGAGTAAAATATCAAAAATAAAATATTATGAGCAACGGAAAAGAAATATTATTGAAATATTTTAAATCTAAGATTTAGATATAAACAGATGTAATTTCAGTAATTAAACCAATATAAACTATTTTCTTTACTCTATTTTTTCACACCTAAAGAAAATTCCATCTTCTTAAATTTGATTTATGTTAATATATTAATAAAATCAATCAAATTTTCGCCTGTCATTTTTTTTACAAAATATTCATAAATACCGTCTTTCTTTCAACTGATTGATCAATATAAAAAACCTTTTATAATATAATATAGATAATATTTAATAACATAAAAGATACAACACTCAACCTTTACTACGACACCCCAAAAGAAGTCCGCTCTATTAATTCCATAAAGGGCTTTGAAATCTCTTTTACCCATAGATACTCATAGATACAGGAAGTAAAATATATTTATAATGTTAATTTTCATAACAAAGCATATTTACGTGTCTACTGAATACTATTTGTCTTATAATAACTGAATTTACATTCTCTAGCAAAGCATGAACTTATGTGAATGTGAAATTCACCCAAACAATTATGTTGTATTATTATAGTTATAACATGGTAGCCATGTTTTGAATCATATATGTAATCACAGATTGCGTGTTGATTTTATCTTTAATTGTGCGTTATCGAGTTTTTGTCGGTTTTTATATTTAAACTACGAGCTATAATTTGTAAAGAAAGAACAAATTGACCTTAATATTAGATCTTCTTAAACAAAACTTTATCTACGTATATTACTGTAAAAGCTAGAACTTTTGTAAGTCTTAAGATTTTCTAGCAAAACTTAAGATTTACTCTAACAAAAAATTCAAAAATGTTCTATTATCTTTGTTCTATTATTATTTACAACTTTAACAACGATCAACATAGAGTACAAAAAATATATCAAATAATACATTTGACACAAATTATTTTTATATTTATGACATATTTGAAGTTTCTAATACGAAATAAGTAATTTCCATAATATTTTTTTAATTCTTACCTAACCTTATCCATCATAAAAATGGTTAAAACCTATCAAATTTTGTTTTTAAAATCCTAAATATCTTAAAATTGATATCCCTAAATAATGTCACACGAAATTCATCATTTTTTGGCTCCTGCCCCGCCCTTGTTACATATTTTGTAATTATATATTTTGAAATTATTAAATTATAACGAAATACTGAAATAATTATTCAAGTCCATTTTAATAAAATAAATAACAGATCAAACATCAACAAAATCGATAAAAAATAATTACTTATTACATCAGACATTTCGTTAATTGTTATTTACGATAACATTACGATATTTAGCACACCTTCTCAACCTTTGTCATACGATGTCACACTTCGTCAACCTCGTCCCTCCCTCTTATAGTGACGTAATTTAAGGATGGCCCTCTAAGTTGAACCTAGGATTTATCAATAAACGAGCTTTTACTATTTCGTTTTATTTGTTACCTTTAGTTTTCGCACCCATGCTATCCCTTACAACTATCTCCTGTCCATCTTCTCGTTTCCACATGACTCTTGGAGGAGGTATTCCTCTCGCCCGGCAGGATACTCTTGCTGTTCCTCCTTCTGGGACCATTGTATCTCCAGACGTTTCTTCGGGAATGAAATCTGGTGGTATCACTACTTCGAGATACCCCATCTAAACAAACACATGATACATTAATGTTGGCCATACAAAGATAACACCGCCGGCGTTTTGGCACAAAAACTCTGCAGTGATATCGAGTATGGTTGGTATGATAATAATATATCATGATGATTTTACATATTATATATTTGTATTCATGTTTTAAATAAGATTATTTAAATAAAAATGAAATTATATTTATGATTATTTGACTTTTCATTACAAATTATTCTACCAGATACAGCTATGAATTTGAAATTTCCTTAAATAAAAATTGTGAAATGTATTTTGTGACATCATTCAAAAGTGAACCGTCTAGTTTAAAATGCTTCCTCATTCATCACTTCTTCATTTTTTCCACCAGGCTTTCCGACCCCAGCATTTACTTATAGATTGAAAAATTTGTTTTATTACTCAAACTTTTATATTAAAATGTATTTATAGTTCTTTAAATATATTACAACCCTAAAACGAATTTAACTCAATTGACTCATTTTACGTTATGGCTATTTTGTAACATATACTGCACAGCTTACTTAAATTGATTTTTCGATTCGTTAAAATAAACCATTCGATATGAAATGTTTAAATACCTCTATGTATAGATATTATCTTATTAATGTTATAAATGTGAAAATTTGTTTTTTTTGGATATTTGAATACTTGTAACTCAATATCGTAAAAGCGGATTTCGATGTAATTTGGCACACAGATACTTTATAGCCTTGATTAAAGGGTTAGGGGTAGGTAAGATAAGGTACAAGATTACCTATTTATAAAAGTAATTTTTCAGATTCCGATTGAATTTAAATACATCTCCAAATACTCATAATGGTCACCGCAAGATTGGAACCAGGTCAAAGGACAAGCAGCTATAACTTTTGAAATTATAAGTTTTTTTTTCAAATTTTCGTGACTTCAAGTCAAAACATTGAGTAATGATATCGTGTTATTAATTTTATAAAATAAAATGATTAAAAGGCAAAAAAAATACTGAAAATTCTAATTTATTCATGTCTCTGGCTACCCCTAATCCCTTAATAGATAGGTTAATTTTTATCTCAGTATCTGTAGGATATATGTTTTAGGTTTTTTGCTATTCATAAATGATTTAACATTGTAAATTGCGGTGAGAAGCGAGGGTGGGTCGACTAGTATTTTGATAAGTTTTAAACAGCGACGGATTCCAATTAAACTGTTGGTATCAGAAATGTATTATTTCGTAAAGTTTTTCGGTTCGATAATTACATTTTGAATTAATTGAAACCTTTTCAGCTCTGAACACGATATATTGAAGCGAGGCGTCGAATGTTAAATAGGCAGAAGAGGCAATTTGCTTTACGATGCTCGTCAATTGTAACTTTATTATGGGTTCGTTGACGGTGCCTTTTGAAATTAATATTTAATGCTATACGTATATAGATGCATTGTATCTATCACCTTTTGGTCTCATTTATATAAGAAATTAACGTTAACTGTGGAAAAGAGGGAAAAGAGACAATTTAATTTTTTTCCAATAAGATATTATTAATTATAATATAGTTTTATCGTGATACGATAAACTTAAAAAACTATTTCTTGATCATTTCTTAAAACCATTTTTTTGGCTTTTAATGTGAAAAATACAAAAAAAGTAGTCCCAACTAAAGCTTAGAAGTAATAACCATCCATGATAATATGGTCACCATTAGGCATCTTTGATGGAAACGCGGTCGTACTGCACAAAAATCATAAAAATGACCTACTATACTATGTTAAATATACTAAATATACCTTATTTGAATAATGAGACTTATACATTAGAACTATAAATAATTTGTATGCGCATAAGAATACAAATGTGTAGGCTTGGACGGAAAATTATTCTAAAAATAAAATTCGGTGGGTTTTTTGCGTAGTACGTTATTCAGATAGGAGACTTTATTTTTAAATATTTCTTAATATTAATGTATACTCATATACCGTAAGATATATTTTTTTATACATAACACATAATATATATAAAATACATTGAGGTTGAATAAATGTTATAGCTTACTTATAGTTTAGAAATAGAAATCTCTGTTAATGTCAACCTTCTAGTACACAACTTACGAATATATTCTGGAAATTGTCAGATTAGCTATGCTTTATAGGATTATTGTTAATATGTTTACATTTACATATATTAAATATACATTTTCTAACTCTGGATTATTTTCCTGATAATTTGGGAAATTAAAGAACAGAAAAGTTATAGAAGAAAGCTTATATAGGTTAATTATATTGTTAAGAATGATGTTGGCAAAAGTAATTGAAGTAGCATACTGTTAGTTATGATGTTGATGGCATTGATTTGAGTAGCATTTTTACTATTGATCCTAGTAAACATTATTTTGATGATATTCTCGTCTACAAGCTTTCATACTGTTAGAGTCTATGTGTATAACCCATTAATTTAAAATATTATAAAATAATAATAAAAACATCAATAAAAGATTGTTAAAATAAACAACTTTTTTTATTCTCTCGTATTTACATACTTTTATGAAATGATATGGAAATTAAAATAAAAAACAAATTTAGCAAATTATTTTAGTGGATATAAGATTATTCGAAAGAACTTTTAGATAGTACCTTCTATTATTCACTTCGATTAAAAATAGTGTTATAGCTCTATATCAAAAGTTAAACTTACCTGGCTTTTCATAGGATCAGTATTAATTTGGCACATATACTGTCCACGGTCTTCCTCTTGCACGTTCTTTATATGCAAGTACCAAGTGGAGTGGTCGGCGTGGGATACAGACACGCGATGGTTGTGCGTGATCACGTGCTCGTGGATAGCTTGGATCGCCTTTGTGTCTGCCTTCACCCAGCCCACCTGGACAATACGTGGGATAAAAGGTTTCCTTTATAATTATTTATCATTTTTATATAAAAAAAATTTACTAGTAAATTATATGCCAAATTACAAATAGTCTAAGCGCGGAATGTAAAAAATATTGTTTATTGAGGAGTATAGCTATTTCAAATATGCCCCCCTAGGTAACGACCTTCACGGTCATGCGTAATATATAACTACCTTGTTATAACACAATTTTTTATGAAAATTCATTCGCAGTTGAAGGTGTTCGCTTCACACTGAAGCAAGACTTTCTCTCAATTCCGACTTAATAATATGTCTTATATATGTATTGTATTGTATAATATATATGTATGTGTAGTTTATTGTATTTTAATAATTTATGTAGTATATAGAAAAATGGAGTTTTGGTATTAAATTATATTATATTATGTTTTCATATATAATTAAATATTAATTATTTGTTATCTTTTGTGCCAACACCACTTTTAAATGATTTTTTTTCTTTTCCTATATTTACTCGGGGTTTCTGGAAGAGATCTCTTTAAAGAGATAAGTAATTCTGTGTACACGATATTTCTTATTATAAAATGTTTGTATTAGATTTTAAGGTGCATAAATAAATAAATATAGATATATTGCCAATTCGGTAAATTCCTAAAAATCTAGTAAAGGTTAGGAAATGAATGCTGTTTCTTGTTATACCAGAACCAAAATTCTTTTTATATTATATAAAATAACTATGATAATCATGTTAACGTTAAATTTATTAATAAAAAAAATTATCATAGCGGTACAAAATTTTCAAAGTGGTCTGGTACACAGTTGGATCAGCAATAAAGATGCTATATTTCAATTATATGAAATGAATGCTCGCAAATTATATTTATATTTTATCTACTCCCATACTTTAAATCCTCTATAAAAGATCCTGAAACAATTAGCTTATTGCCAACATTAAAACACCCAATGTCAAACTATTTTAAATTTTTATGGGTCCAAATTGCAGCTATTCCTTATCAAACCAAAGAAAAATCACGTAAATCGGATCATAAATCTCGGCGTAATTAATGTACATACATAAAAAAAAAATATACCAATCGAATTGAGAACCTCCTCCTTTTTGAAGTCGGTTAAAAAAAGAACAGTCATTCACGCGTGTATGACTGTCTAGAACGTCGTGCGCCGTAAAAAAAATATGTTATTCGAATCCCCGCCATTTTAATTTGAATTTTTTTTGTTTTGTTTACAAAAAAAATGAGTGATTACTTTCCAAAACTAAAGAACATATTAAAGTGCATTTATTAAAATGCACTTTAATACAACTACAATAAATGATTCTTACATCAGTACTTATGTTATTATGTTTATTTGTATATAATCAGTAATGGATGATGTTAGTATACTAGGAGTGGCTGTATTAATGTTAACAGTAAGCTAACTGTTTCAGAATCTATTCTAGAGGATTCATATCATGGGTGTAGATAAAGTCTTTTATGCAACTATTGATAATTAGGTATTAAAACACTGATGTGATACTCATGGGTAATATCATGGGTAGTAAAAAAGGATAGTAATAAATACAACATTTGCATAAATAACTATTAAAATTAACTATTAAAAATTGTTTGTTACAAGTTTTGTGATATTTTTATATATATATTAGTGTTTAAAAAGGTTCCTCCTGATCACAAATCTTTTTTACACTCATCGCTTGGAGTATAACCATATTTCTCGCGCTTGTCTCGCGTACGAAGGTTCCGTACCAATATTTGACAAAAAAAATGTTTGGCGTTTGTTGTATGGGAGCCCGCCTTAAATATTTATTTTATACTGTTTTTAGTATTTGTTGTTATAAGGGCAACAGAAATACATCATTTGTGAAAATTACAACCGTCTAGCTTTTACAGCATGAGATACTGGTGATAGATAGACAGACAGACGGACAGCGGAATCCTAAAAACTACAATAACGAAACTGAAGTAAAAAGGCTTTAATACTAAAATACAATACAATTATTATTTATACCCAATTTAAATACTCTGTCACAATTTGGTCAGACAGTTTTTTAATAATTACAGAACTTACAGTTATTTTTAAAAGCTGCATAAAAAAATATACAACGAAAAGCTTTTTCGCTCGTTCTTTAAAAAGAACAGTTGGTCGTGTTAATTGAGTATATTGTAAGATACGGCTTTTATTTTCTGAATGTTGGACACATTGCGTGTTATTTCGAATTTAAATAATTATATTATTTGACCTCCCCGCTTTAGTTTTGCTGGAATTCAAAATTTTATTTTTCGGGCTGTCTTTATTATTATCATTTAAATAATATGTTAGCAACACCGTTTGTAAATTAGTATTTGCGGGTAATTCATTTTATCTTATTTCAAGTAGATAATATATAACTTTCGTTCCGATAGAATTGAGTTAGTTTGTCATGTGAGGTCATGCAGTACATATTAAATTATTGAGACTAATAGTGTAGTGTTTGATAGCGTGGTGTTAGGCCTCTGTTATCAAGGAGCACGTGAGTAGTGTGGGTCGTAAGGCCCAGGAATTGCTCGGCTTATATATAGATTACATGTTAATATTATCATTTGAGTGTTACTGCGCTGTATAGCTCCCATTCTTATTTATATTACTAGCAGCGGCGGTTTTTGTGGCGCACGCCAGAATAGCTCGCGGATGACAGATTTTTACCTACTTACTTGACACTTATCGTAAATTATAGCCTATGTGTTATTCTGATGTGTAAGCTATATTATTGTAAAGTTTCATCAAAATCCATTCAGTAGTTTTTGCGTGAAAGAGTAACAAACATGCATCCATACATTCTTACAAACTTTCGCGTGCATAATATTAGTAGGATTTTCTAGGTATATCTATATCTATACTATTATATAAAGAGGAAAGATTTCATTGCTTGTATGTTTGTTTGTTTGTTTGTTGCGAATAGGCTTTAAAAGTACTGAACCGATTTTGAAAATTTTTTCACCGATAGGAAGCTACATCCTTTCCGGGTAACATAGGCTATGTGGTGTTGCCATAAATACTCTAATTAAAAAGATATGGCCATTTAAGTGCCATAAGGTGGTCATTTTGTAAATTAAAGAGTTTTTCAGGAACTACAAATCCGATTTAAAAAAAAAAAATCACTGATAGAAAACTACACTATTCGTGAGTGACAAAAGTGAATTAGTGTTGCCATATACATTTTTTAATTAATTGAATATGGTAATTTTGTTGTTATTAATCCGATTTTTAAAATTCTTTCACTGATAGAAAACTACACTAATCGTGAGTGACAAAGGTGATTTAGTGTTGCCATATACATTTTTTAATTAATAGAATATGGTCATTTTGTTGTTACTAATCCAATTTTTAAAATTCTTTCACAGATAGAAAACTACACTATTCGTGAGTGACAAAAGTGATTTAGTGTTGCCATATACATTTTTTAATTAATAGAATATGGTCATTTTGTTGTTACTAATCCGATTTTTAAAATTCTTTCACAGATAGAAAACTACACTATTCGTGAGTGACAAAAGTGATTTAGTGTTGCCATATACATTTTTTAATTAATAGAATATGGTCATTTTGTTGTTACTAATCCGATTTTTAAAATTCTTTCACAGATAGAAAACTACACTATTCGTGAGTGACAAAAGTGATTTAGTGTTGCCATATACATTTTTTAATTAATAGAATATGGCCATTTTGTTGTTACTAATCCGATTTTAAAAATTCTTTCACAGATAGAAAATTACACTATTCGTGAGTGACAAAAGTGATTTAGTGTTGCCATATAATTTTTTTAATTAAAAGAATATGGCCATTTTGTTGCTACTGATCCGATTTTAAAAGTTCTTTCCATCTCTCTTACTCTTATAATACTATCATTGTCTCTCATGCTCTCTCTTTTCTCTCTCTCTTTAATTCTTATTTTTATTTGTTCAGTATGATCAGTCTCTTTTCACTTTCTTTTTTCCGATTATCTCTCTCTCTCTTTCCCTTCTCTCCTTTACCTATTCAATTTTATTTTTGCTCTGTCCTCCTTCTTTTATCATCTGTCGTTTTTCTTTTATTTTTGTTTTTATTATTTTTCTTTTTATAACTGTTTCTTACTTCTTTTATAACTTTTTCTTACTTCAAATAATGAAAAGCTACACAATTACACAGTGACAATTTAAGGACATCAATTATAATATTGCTTTAAATGCCTGGAGCGAAGCGAGGGCAGGCCTCTAGTAATTAAATATTTTTATGGTATAAAGTCTGTTTGTGATTGATCTAGAGAGCTTTAAAAAAATTTAAGGTAGGTATATCATTTAACGTTATTAAAAAAACAATTTAAAAAGGCTTTTAAATGCATTTTGAAATAAAAAAAAGACAGAAGTTTAGAACAGCTAATACTACTAAAACTACCAACAATACTTTTAAATTATTTTTAAAATTCTCTTGTAGATTCCTATTAATATATTAATGGATTAACGCCGTCAGTGTATAATTTATATACGTCTGTCCATTTGTCTATTATACTTTTAAAGAGCGATTTCAAAACTGAAATTAAATAAAATCAGTTCAATAAAGAATTTTATCAGTAGAATTAAATAAATGAATTGAATAGAATAAATTAATTTTAAAAAATCCTTATGTTCAAGAAAAGTAAAGGTAGTTTTTAACTTATTTTTTGACAGTCGATTTTGATACTTGGCATCTTATTTGCCACTTAATAATATTGAGTAGCTTATTAAGGAGTTTACTCAGAAATAGTGAAAACATATCCTAAGCCGTGAAATTCTCTAGAGACGTTTATTTGTCTAAAGTCAATGTAACATGTCTGTAAAAAAAGATTGAAGTAAAAACGGAAGATGCTATGATTTATATTTTATCGTGTATTTTGCCTTCCAAATTGATAATATGAGGAAGGGGTCTATCAGCAAGCGAAATTCATTACAAGTACATGCCTATGGATTAAATAAGTAAGGGGACTTCTGGTCTAATATGTGCTAGGTCTTATCAGAATCTAATGATATACAATACAACATAATATCGCTTGATCCTCTCAACATTATCTTTATGAGGTAATTTAGTTGCTTTATGCATGCGCTTGTAACATCTATTGATGGGTTTCATCACATTAGTTAACATAAATGATTAGTATGCAATTAATGTTTGCAGAGATAAGATAGCGAGGCTTTGTGTAAACACTAATAACCTGTCAATGCAACATTGGTTGGTGATGAAAGTAAATAACTTAAGTTTCTTAGAAACTTATAAAATAGACGTAAATATTCTCTAAGTTTTTCATTTCCATTAACCCGTTATAGCTTTGTTGAAGATTTTCTTAGAAAGGTCCTTGGTGATTGAATAAAAGGATAGCGAAACTTGTTACGTTTATAATATCGATATTTAAATTTAATTATAATAAAAATATGTACAGACCAACATTTTCTATAATTATTTTAAACAAAATATAATATATACAGCAATGTTTCAGCATAGCGCAAATAACTGTTATAGCCCGTTATTGTAGTTAATATCATATTAAGACTCGTCAAAATAACGAACTTTCAATAATCATTTCAAACTGCTTTTTTATTTGAAGATTTTATACTTGTAACAAACTACACTTCAACTATTTATATCTTGTATATTTCTTATCAAAATAATAAAGAAGGTAGTTTTTAAATTCGATCATAAAAAAATAATTTTAGCTAAAGAACTTTTATAGTTTCAACCAGTCAAATGAACACGGTAAATACATAATTATTATTAAGATATCTATTGTAAAACAGATACAAATAGTAACAGTATAAGACAATAATATAAAATTATTACAAGAATCTTAAATTGAAAGATAGACAGTTTAAACTCATATATAATGCGTAGTGTATCACAATTATAAAAGATACTCTTTATTCCATAGTTGATTGGTGGATTCTCCCGATAATTTCATGTTATTTCCTTATACTATTAAATATAATTAAATGCTTAAAATACTCACGCGATAATTTCCTAAATTGCCGACGATACACATAAAGGTCGCGTCGCGGCCGATGGGAACTGTCAGATTGGTGATAGGCTCCCCGAATTCTGGTACTTCCACAGCTCCTGCCAACATCAGTATTGTTGTGAGAATTAAATACTAATGATAACTTTAATTGGTAAATATTTTTAGTTAATTGGTCAAAAGGTAACGGCAAAGACACTTAAAAATCAAAATACAGCATTACTCTGTCACTTGATAAGCATCTCGTTAAAGTAAGTTGAGTAATCCAACCTTCATTAGCGTAAGGGATTTTTTTTTTCAACATTCGTATATGACTACCAAGTGATCTTTACTTGTTGCAAAACTAAGTTGCAATGAAGTTGCATTTGGTTTTGCACTACATTTGGATCAAACTTACTTATTCCTTCAGCCATCTTATTAATGTTATCATTTCCTAATCTGTTTCAGTTTAAGCTTTAAGCTTTATTCAATATTTAAGGAGGAAACTCATAAACCAAACAAGCTATAGCACATCAACAAAATAAGCTTTTTTCTATTGTAGATGGCCAAGGATGATGATGAACACTTATCAGGTGGACCTTCTGCTCTCATTCGCTGCAGTTTAGTCGGTTAGATAAAGCAATGGATATTTATCTTGTATTGCCAATGTCCATAGACAACAGGGATCACTTGGCATTAAGTGAATGGTCAGTATTTTTGCCTGAAACCATCATAAAGTATGTGGTATATATTTTTGAAAAGTGCATCTTCAAACATTTAAACAATGAAAGTCAAAACAATGTAAATACTAAATCAGTTACGAAAACAATGCCTTGCTTACTGATGAAACAGGAAAGGAATCGCAAGTTTGCGGTTCGTGTGCTCTTATCTATAAAGTCATAGTAAAGTTGCTAGCTTATCGTGTAGCACGCTTCTGTCAGTTGCAGTTGTACTTGCACTAGCAGAGACGAAGTTGCGACGACTAAATGACACGAACTTCGAGTACTTTAGTGGGGCATAATTGAATTTGGGTGACATGGCTATTAACATATCCTTTATTTTAATAGCGAACGCTTTAGACTATAGACGATAGAAAGGATTTTGAATAAAATAGTTCGTAATTTAAATTTTAAACTTTAAATTTACATTGTAAAATTAATAATTGTGATATTTCATAACGAATACAAGTGCTAATTAATTTCTTAGGGTTAGGTATAGTTAGAGCCATGAAAAAAGGGAATTTTCAGTATTTTTTAGGGTTAAAAAGGAACCCTTATAGGATCACTTGGTTGTCCGTCTCTCTGTCCGTATGTCAAGACCCTTTTTCTCAGGATCGCGTGGTATCAAGTTGAAATTAATATCAAATACTTAAGCCTGCGGTCCCGTGCGGCTGGAAAAAATCAAACTTCTAAGTCCACGCTTTAAAAAGATAATATGGCCATTAATGTGGTCACTTATATAATTACAAGGTACTTCCCAATGACCTAGCGTCGTGAAATTTAGCATGAAGTAAGTTCTCTTAGCAGAAATAAAGGATAAAATTAAAAAACTGAAATTTTTTTTCTACTTCACTAGAAAATTAACTTTTTTTGACTGTTGCAGTACGCAAGATCCATTTTCTCAGAAAAACGTGAAGATATCAAGTTGAAATTTATACAAAATATTTTTTACTCTAGTTCCTAAATTATGTAAAAATATCAAACTGCTAAGTCAATTTAATGAAAAGCCGCAGCCGCAGCCGCTTTAATCTCATGTATTGTAAATTTGATTTTCGATATAAATAAAAATTGGCTTCGTCTTTTGACCTAGGAACATGATTTTTGGCAAGAAGCAAGGTCTCAGAGCATTGGTATGGGGAAAAATCCTAGAAATAGTAATTTGTCACTAAATCAGGAAAAAAATTATCTTTTATATATTTAGGTTTTGACGCATTATTTAAAGAATACGTGAAGTTATCAAGTTGAAATTTATACTGAACATGTAAGTCTATAGTATCTTGAAGCTGTGAAAAAATCAAACTTTTAAGTGCAAGATATCAATAAATGTGGCCATTTATGCTGAAATCATAACCAGTAGTTTTTCTATAGGGCATTGCACAGATGCGGACGTGAAAAAAGTAGACGTTTGCGATTTTAGTAATATTCGAATATGTTTTACAATAGGTATACCTGTCCTCGGTACAGATACATAATATTTTTACCGTTTTAACTCAAGTTTTAAAGACTTTAATTTCGTGAAATCGAAATTTAAAAACTTGTAATAAATATTTTTTATTGTAAAGATGTATTAAAAAATATATTTAGTAAAATATAAATTCCATTAAATAAATTATGAAATTTGTAATTTTTGGAAGGGTCAATAATGTTTTAAATTTAGGCATCTCTTCCAGTTTCTCAAATTTTCACAGTCCTCTAGCTTAACAATAATCAGGGCTTAAATCTGTATCGAAGACATGTATATGAATGAAGTATTCGTGTATTAGTGAAATCGCAAACATCAACGTTTTTGTTGTCGTATGTCGTGTGAAATGAATCTAAAGCTATTTTGGACTAGTATCGTAGCAACGATTGTTGAAGACATGACATTATCTTAAGTGACAACTAAAATATTTTAATCGACCCCATTTAAGTAGGAGATTTTATATTTCACAATACAAATTTTATTAACATAATATTTTCACCGACTTTAAAATTATTCTTGGGAAGTGGCTTTACATGTTTGCCACACCTGACCTCCTGAGAGATCTCCATATTTTCATAGGTGTGTAAAGTCTGCTAATCTGTACTGGGCCAACGTGGTGCATAATAGCCTAATCTCCTACTCATTCTGAGGAGAAGACATCAGTGATTCATCAGTGATGATGATAACAAAATAAAACTTACTTTTAATATTATTACTATTTCACTTCATTTATTTAAAATTTCATAGAAGCTTTTACTCACATGTAGTTTAAATTACATAATTTATTATCTAAGTTATCAACACTATTGTTACAAGGTTCATTAGTGGCTAGTAAGTATTTTGATCATGTCAAAAACTGATTTTAACCTCTTCCCAAGTCCACAAGTCTAAGGTAATGCTGAGTTTCATACATTAAATATTATACATTTCCAGAGAGTAAATAACGTAAATTACGTGAAGTTAATTATATGGTGAGGTTACGGAAGTGGCAAAAGGAAACGAAATTTTCGTATTAAATGCTTTATTTATATTTAATTAACCAAAATATTGAATATTAAAAATCACGTAATATTTTCGTATTTGCAAATGAAATATTAAACAGTGGTTCTGGTTTCGTGATCAATCGTATCATTACTTAATTAGTGAATATATAGGTAAAGAACAATCACTCTTATTTACAACTAGTCGACCCGTCCATGTCTTCGCTGGGCAAAAACATTTTAAAATGAAAATAGCTTTTTTATTCAGAAATCCGAATAAGTAAATACAAACATAAGGAAAGGTAGACTTTATTAGATATTGTTTTATATATTTTATGTACAGACACAATGTCTGTGCAGGTATTTTTGTACAAAATCCTTTGCTTGATTTGCTTTCTTTACAGATCGCCTTTTTATATAGTCAACTTCTCCTGAGGATTTTCCGGTGTCAGATACTTTACGTGCTAAGTATATCTTACGAATTTACGTGTTCGTAGATAAAAACAAAATAATCTTTTCAATATGATACAACAAAACAGGTAATCGATTGATAGAGGCTATATATTGTGAAGAAAGTGGGTTTATTTCAAAGGAAATAAAAGTAACTACTCGATTTCAAAAAATTCATATAACATTTCTTGACTAAAGAAATGGATTTAATTATTTTCCTCAAGTAAAAACAAGAAGAGTATTTATTATATTAGAGTTGCAATGTAATTAACATATGGGTTTTATTTTATTTAATTTAAATTGAAACTATATGAAAGTAGTAACTGGTCATTTGTCATCGAAGCGGTTCCGAAGCGAGTTCCTGTTGCAAGCTGCTTTTATTAATATTTCCATCGCAAATTCACGCTTTATTAGCGAACAGACGTCATGGCTCTGATAAATTATTAATGCGGTTGTCCCACAGCTTGCATTGCTAGCTTTTTGTAACTGTAAACAATATCTCGTTAGTAATAGAAATTGATTGTGTTTAAATTGCCAGTATTTGGGGTTACAGCATAGGCTTGCTTGCATTGTCATAGCAAGACAATATTTTCGCAAATTAACCAAAAGCTATTTGGATCTGTAACTTCCTTCCTACCTGTAACTTCGTTGTGGATAAAACTAGGAGTTCTATAAATACATATGCCTCATATTGGATGGATTCATAAATGTTAAATGGATGCTTCCATATATAAAATTATTTTGTTTCACAATAGATTTCATATTTTTTTATAGTCTAAACACTGTAAAACCCTTTACAGTTTATGTTTATATTATTAGAATAAAAATTTACATATATTACTATTTTGAAGCATAATTGACTACGATGATTAGTTGAAAAAAATCATTCCAAAATATTGACAGAAAATACTTATAATAAAAATTCTTATTCTTCTTGGTCGATACGGCCTTGGCAGACACGTCATGGTCGTTTGAATGTTGTGGCCCTCTTGATAATATGGCTCCACTCCTCCCGAATGGAAGCCTTCCTCGCACATTGGTGTACTGGGACGTCAACTGCTCCTTTTATTTGGTTAGTCCACCTCATCGGTGATCTGCCACGTGCCCTAGTGCCTTCAACTCTCCCTTGCACCACTAAGGGCTCAATGGACACGTCGTTGCGTCTACACACATGAACAATGTACATAAAGGATAGACGTTGTTTGATGCCGAGCTCAAAATGAAGATGTTACTATGGAATGGGATTCAAGGTATTCGTAACATTCTTCTCCAACACCACATCTCAAACGCATCTATCCTTTTTCTCTCACTCTTTCGCATCCAAGTTTCCGGTGCGTAAAGGAATATGGAGAAAAAAAGAGTTCTTACGAGCGGGATCTTTATGGCTTTGGTAATATTATAATAAACATACGTATATTTAAATTAAACTACAATTTCTATGGTAATTCGTCGTTTTCTAGATTTTACTTAGGTACGTTGAAACAGTCTCTATGCTAAAAATAACGCCGAACAGTTGATATAGGTATATTAAGAAGTATTCTGAAGGCGGTCTATTTCAATATAAATTATTAAAATATTAATATATAATTTATAAATCCATTAAAGCTGATGTTATAAAATAGCTGTTAACATCGTGGTTTTATCTACTGTCAGCTTTTTGTATAAAATCTAATATCGTAAGCATAAAAATGAAAGTACTGATACAATATATTGCTATGCCCATATTTATGGCGGTCTTTCAATTTATGGGTAATTCAATATATTTTATATACTATTGACATTTTGGTGATAGGTTCTTAAAATAATGTATAGTTCGGAGATAACAAAATTTAGTGTAATTGAAAATAAAATTTATATTTCTCATTATCTTAATAAAAAAAAAATTATTATTAGGCTTTTCATGAAAAACAAGATTATTAAGATACATGTGATATTCGTATAAAATCCTATGTTATAAATATTTACATGTTATCGAAAGAAATGGTACCTATTAATGCAGCAAGGAACCGGAACCGAGCTTGGAGCTTGAAACCCAAGTGCAGGTTTACGGAATTTTTAACATAATTATAACTTGCTAACATTTAACTAAAATAAGAAATAAAATTTTAAAGAGTATTTACTGTATGAAATTACTTGTCAAACTTCTTAGATTTATTGGGTTAGAGATTGTGTGGAGCTATTCAAGTATCACGTAAGCAGATTTTTGCAATTATCAACCCCACTGAATCCATGTCAGCAAAAGTAAGCAAACCCCTCCTCCTGTGATTATGTAGACAATGATGCATGTGTTTTTATCCCTCCTCACTCTGAGCATATTCAAGTTTCGATGTGCGTATTTACTTTTTATCGCTGACGTAATCAATATGCAGACCCTCCATCCCCCACGTGATCAAAAATAAGCAATGCAAGGACCCCCTCGCCTCGTTTCAGGGTTACGTAATACTGGAACGGTCCCTATGGTGTTAAACCTGTATATGATTCCTAAAATAAACTTATAGAAACTACCAATCAATCAAAAGTTGCTAATATTACATTATGTAGATGCTATTTTATTCTTTTATTTATATAAAGGATATATAAAGGAGGACAATTTGTTCCTTAGCTATTAAGATAATGATAACAGAACCTCTAGTAATATTATGATAAGGATAAATTTAAGTTCATCGATAAAGTAAGCAGAATCTTAACAATTTTCCCCATGAAGCTATTTTCTTTTTGTCTTTAGCTTAAACCAGATTTCAGAAAGTAAAGTAATATTCGGTTATTGGAGGCCTACTCATTTTCCGGAGCTCCTTATTTATATTAAACTCCGGTCCTTCTTATATTATTTGAGATGACCTTTAGTTTTTGTATACATTTAAGTATCGGTTAAATAAATTTTATATCATACTTGAAGTTTAGATTCAAAATGCTAAGTTTGAGATAAGGGAATGGGTGGATCAATTTTGGATCATTTCCTTTTTTTTGAACTTACAGTGAAATTTTTGGAAAAATTGCACCGAATATCATGTTTGAGCCAATCCTTAAGTTATCAATTTAAGGATTGGCTCAAAATCATAAGATCGGCGATACGAGATCAATTAATCGATGAAAAAATTAATGAGGGAATGACCACACCTCACTTACTCAGCATGTGGATCAGGAAGTGAGTGATTGAGTGAGGGGTAAGTAACTGTACTATTAAGCAAGAGAGTCTTAGAGAACACACACAACACAGGTGAGTAATTGAATGAGCGAAATAAACTTAACTGGTATTGATAAAATAGATAAAGATAAAATGAATTGTCAAAATCAGTTTTTTAGATAAAACCCCCAGATTAATCGCAAAGAAGCGAGAATAAGTAAGGAGAATATTTCAGACTAAACAGATTAATTTGTTCCTCAATATCTACCTTGAGGATAATTAATTAATTAGACTGTTCAGTGAATTATGCTAAATCTTGGAAAAGTTTTATTTAAAATTAATTAGCGTATCGACTGTCTTAGGTCTCATGCTATTATTGTGCTGTACAATTATATAATACAATATCTATAATTTATAAATGTTTACCTAAAATCTTCCACTACTTTCACTCTTGACAAACCTGAATAGTGCCTGAGCCATGCTACCCAGTTACAGCTTTAAATAATGATGTTGGAAAGAGCTGTTAAGAATACGAGTATGGTAGACATTGACTTAATCCCTTCTCATCCTAAGCAAATGTGGCTCAGTAGTGAGCTAATAATGGGTTAAGATAAGAACAAAATATACAAAAAATAAAAAGTAACACTATAGGTGCTAAAAGAGGACAAACTAAAACATAAAAGTTGCCATTTTATATATAATTGGTGTCAAAGAAAGATGCTATATCAGAGATATTAAGAATACTAGTGTGGTAGACTATGGCCCAGCCCCTTCCCATCTTTAGGACAGGCGGCTCAGTAGTGAGTCATAAATTAAGTTAAGAAACACTACCAACAAGCGATAAAGATGTAACACTATTAGTGCTAAAAGAGGATAAAGTACAACAGAAAAGTTGCCATTTTATATACGAGTATAATGAGTGTCAAGGAAAGACGTTGGATAAGAGACATTAAGAATACGAGTGTTTTTACTCCCGCATTAAAGTAAAGTCGCAAAATTTGAAATAAAGCGCGGGTCACGTACGAGTGAGTGATATCACGTCTACGGCTCATCAGCGGCTGCACGTGACGACTTTAGCACAAACAGATTTCGTAATACGACCAATCTTTCTAGGCCTCGGGCCCCAGATAAAATATTATACTTACACTCAAGCATAGTGTGAAATATTAATTATGTATGAGCTAGATTGCGTAATAACATTTAAATGGTACTAATAAAAAGCTTCAGATTGAATTTCACTTTTATAATGTCTACTGTATGAAATAACTTTACATACAGGCTCAAATTTATCGGTATCGGGACAGAGATTTACTTAAAACAAAATAAACTACTCACTAACATGTATGTTATTATCAGTGTTGCTAACCATATTGTTATAATGTTAATTAGTAAATTATACCTAATCCCCGGAGTGAAATATTTCTAGGCGAATCCAAGACCACCTAGGGTTTAGGACCACTAATGGGTTTCAAACGGAACAAAAAATTAAAATTATGAAGTCTTAGACTTAGAAGTGCCTAACTGTTTTATATAGTAATATATTCCATATATTACATACATTTTTTGTTAATGCCAAGCACACATTAAGTAGAAAGCGCGCCCGTGCGAAACTGGGGCTGGTCCCCGTAGGTATGAAATAAATAACAAAACGTCCAAAAAATATTTTCTTTTATTAACAAAAAATAAAACATAATATAAAAGCATTAAGTTCAAGAATCCGTTCTCTAATTTTGCACCAAGGGGTCTACACAGCTGGTCGCGTTAATAATACGCAAAAGAGCCCGCTGCGATACAAAGTTTTCTTTCTGCTAACTTTATTACGCCATTAGAGATCGCGTGACGAAGAATTGCACTTCTCCTCATAATATAATTTACTCTAAGTAGTACTTAAACAAGGATTAAAACAAGTGCATTTGATTTTTTTATTACTCTGTACTTAAAGTGGGTTAATGTCAATAAAAGCACTGAACTATTTCACTTAAAACTATGGTAAACTATAATCATCTAACAAACGTAATTATAGGTAACAGAATGTATAGGAAAAATAACGGACGTTTGAAATCTGATAATGGCGCTGTCTATTGTTAGATAGCAAAAAATAATAATGTGTTTCTGATTTGGGACCTACAATGAAAACTACAAATAATAAAAAGCGTCTATTAAATCTACAAATAATTTTAAAAAAATGTACAAAATATTAATTGATCGGGACGAAAACTACCTTATCTAAAGTTGAACGATTACTTAATTAAGAGAATAAATTTATTTATTATATAATAATATATTAGTTTTCATAAAGATGTTAGACATAATAATTTTTGTTACTTACCGGTTTTTTTTTAATTCAATTATTTCTCAGTAACCCATTTGGCACCGCTTATGATACAATATCTAAAAAAAGTGTGAAAGACTGATGATTCAGTCATTGAATCTGCCCCTATCTGATCAGATTTGGTTACGCTTACGTATCCTTACTAATAGTATAAATGCGAAAATAACTCTGTCTGTCGCGCTTTTACGCCAAAACTACTGGACTGATTAAAATAAAATTTGGTATATATATAATCTAGAGCCTGAGAAAGGACATAGGCTACTTTTAAAAGTTGTTTGGAATTATCATAATTTGTAGAGCTAGAAACTTATTTTTTAGTCTGTTGATTGATAAATAAATATGACATTCAAAGTTTGTAAAAATTTTATCCTCAAGGGTGTAAAATAACAATAGGAAATAGGGGATGAAATTTTGAATGGAAATATGTAAGGTTTTATGTAAATGTTTTACAAGTTTGCGACAAGAGATACGTATGTGTCTTATTTAAAAAATAATTAGCCAAAAGCCTGCTCGAGTTTAATTAAATGATACACTGTGTAAAAAATTGAACAAGATCGGTTAATCGGTCTTAGTTTCTCGCAGACAAACATCATAAAACATAATGTAATTTTATACACTTAGTTAATTAATTAAATACAAAAATAGACTATTTAGATATTCTTTTATTAAAGTATAGCCAAATTATTTTAACAAACATTAAGAAATTGGAATTCGAAAGGGATCACAAAGAAAATTAATGGAGTAAAAATGACGCTTGCCATTACTTTCCATGAAAAATTATTCAAATACAGCTTAATGAAAATTATACGCTAAGATTCAGCGCCGCTGGGAAATGGAGACATTATTATTTAATTAAAAGCAAGCAAAAACTTTCTGTTTAATTTGGTTTTATACTTTACAAAAAGGCGTATCTTTCTTGTTAGGTGTTTTAATGAAGTGCAAAATGGATGATCTTTTAGGCTGATTTTAATGTCTGGGATCACGAACTTTATTTACGAACCTTACAAAAAGTAAATTTAAATAGAAATTAATAAATATTTTTGGATAAGTTTCACAAACAAACAAAATATATAATTAATTTACATTCGAAACATCAATTAAGACAATGTAAATAATTTACAATATTCACTAATAATATTTAATATTAAAAATAATGCCCAAAGTTCGTGTAGGTCCGGTAAAATGCATATGCATATGCAGAGGCCGATAGTCAGACCGAGCAGCACATATAGGCGGGCAGCGTGGGATCATTGTCAAGGCAACTCACATACATGCACTACATATAGTACTCGATATAGTTACAATTATGAACACTATAATAAAAACATGCTTTGCAAATGTTATAGGTGACACGAATCTATTGGAAACATATTTTTTTATACCTACTGTAAATATAATTTCTTTTGCTATTACAACTTCTCGAGTAAATGCAATAGACATTGTGATATATTTTAAATATATATACTGTATAGTGCATAAGTTATCCTATATATTATAAACGCGAAAGTTTGTAAGAATGTATGGATGTGTGTTACTCTTTCACGCAAAAACTACTGAATGGATTTTGATGAAACTTTACGATAATATAGCCTGTACATCAGAATATTACATAGGCTTTAATTTATAATGATATAGTGTGAAATATACAGCGGGTGAAATCGCAGGGCGCAGCTAGTATTCAATATTCCAAGCTCAGTGTAAGATTAAATAATGTTTGGATTGCCGATAATTTATAAGATTATTCTCATGAATTAGGACCACTCTGGTGCTAGTTACATTTTTGAAATGTGTGTATCTGTATTTTTATCTGTGGCATTGTAGCGCCTAAGAAAATGGACTGATTCTGATAATGTATGATTTATTTGAAAGGTAATTTAATCGAGATTGTTTTTAGCTATAATTTGTCCAGATCCAGTCAGGAGTTTGAAGACTACAAGGTCATTTCCAACTTGTGAGCTGCGTAACAATATTAATATATTGACCATTATAACAATATTGTATACATGGTAACCTGGAGAAGAGATGAAACGGTATTTCTCGATTCCTATCTTTAGATATCAAGTACCAAGGTTTTTAAAGTACGTAACTGAATTTTATGAATGAATGATGTACATTTATTACTGAGTTATTCATCTTGTAACATTGGATAAACAGCAAAAATCAATTTGTTTTGAAAAGTTATACAACTTTATCAGTTTTCAGGAAACGTAAAACAATCAAGTTTTCTAAATCAAGCAAACTGGTAGATGGTAGAGTTCTTTCCAACAATTTATTACGGAAAAGGTTGGTACATCTGACTTCACCTGTTTACCTAATGTTTCCCGCCGCTTCCGCTTTCTTCAAGTTTTCTGCGGATTTTCGTAAATGAGATTTTGCTGAGTATCTTGTGTGGTATATATAAATATTATGTTATTTCGAAAATTAATAATAAAATATCATATACAGGGAACAAATAGACCATTCGACATAGTCTGTAATTGCCATATACCATTTGTTGTACTACGTTAGACAATGTTTATCAAATTAGTTGCTATTCCGGATTATAACTTTTTGAGCTAATGGGGTATTCTAAAAAAAACAATGGTAAGTATCAATCAATAATAGGCTTTATAAATTCATCAAGTATAATTAAAATATTAATGTATCCTAAATGCTCACAAAATATATTTATTAAAAAAAATCTCGTTCATTGTATTCTTAATTTAATAGGTTGATTTTCTATGTCAAGTAAACAAACATTGTTTAGAAAAAATATTTAATTCTTCTCAGACATATTGAATAGCTAGTAGTAATATTACAGAAATACTTGTTCATTTTTATTATATATTAATAAAATTTCTATTAACTCTGCTAAGGATAATATTAATATCAACACAATATTCAAAACACCATTCCGCTTTAGGCCATTAAAGTTCTGAAACTTAATAATTAATTTATCATAATGATCCATTAAAAGTAACGGCCGCCACTATGGGTTTCTCCGTAACTTGAAAATTATGTTTACATCTGTATACGCCATTAGAGAGCTTCCCGTAGTTAATTGCCCGGCTGGTGCTTAGACCGGATGTCAAAAGATTGCCTTCAAATAGCAAACGTTTCCTTTCCTCCATCCTCCCAAATTGTTGTCCGTCTGGACTCTGGACTCGGGATAGGGACCAATATAAACTTTTACTGAGATCCTATTGATTTTCCTCAATTACGCTTAACTAGATTACGGTTCGTTTTAGAATAATTTTGTAAAACAGTTTCCTAGTATTGACATTTGTTAAAGAAAGTATTTTTATATATTAATACTCATGATTTTATAAACATATATTTTAATAATTGACGTATTTTACATGAGGAAACATGTGTGAATTAACTAAAAACTCTTTGATCACTTTTAAGGTATTTAATGTTTATTTTACTTTTAATGATTGTACAAATAATTATTTTTAATTTAATTAGCACGCAATGTAGATTACATTTTATTCCATAATTTTTACAATCCGCGTACAGAGTAATATGGTAGTCTGTGATATACTAAAAAAACATTTAATAATTGGATGTAAAATGAGTGATCGATTCGATGATGTCATATGCAAATTACCTGTATCTTAAACTCAGAGTGCGGTAAAGTTGCCGAACGTAAACGTACAAGTGTACAAGGTGGCCGTTGCATATTTCGGTACGCAAATTTTTTTTTGTCTCTCATTACACTGCAACCTGTCGCCACAGGGACATTTATCAGTGGGTTGGTTGGGTTTGTTATTGGCATGCTCGGTATGCGACCAGTGTCGCATCCTACTTTACTTCACTGTTGCGATTTAAGTGTGTCTTGGGACATCTTCCGTAGATTGAAACAAATCTTCCATCAAGGCATTAGCCATGCTGTTCGGATGGTCTTTCATTATTTTTTTGTACTTGTTTGTATGGAAGAGTATTTCCTGTTTGACTGTGGTCATGTGCAGATCGTGATGAAGTTGTTCAATTGTGACGAACCAGGTGGCACTGGTTATCGTCCTCAAAATTTTATTTTGGAATCTTAGCATGTTTTCGATGTTAGAATGGGCGGCTGTCCCCCAGAGCTCTATTCCAAAAGTCCAGATAGGCTTAAGGATCGTTTTGTAGAGTAGAAGCTTGTTACTTAGCGACAGTTGTGACCGGCAACCCATCAACTAATACAGCTTACGTAGTTGTAATTCTAATTGTTTCCTTTTTGTGAAAATATGTTTTTGCCAGGTAAGTCGCTTATCAAGGTGTAATCCTAAATACCTGACATGATCTGATTGTGGGACTACTAAGTTGTTGAGTTTGACGTGTGGACAAGTGCCTCTTCTTAGAGTAAAGGTAACATTGACAGATTTTGTTTCATTAGCCTTGATTCTCCATTTTTTTAAGCTCACACTGTAAGAGTTTGGCCGCTTCAGCAAAAGTACCGCTGATGATACTCTCTGAAGTTGGTAAGTCAGATGTGTAGATGAGATAGAACGTCGGACCCAGCACGCTGCCCTGTGGAACTTCTGCTTTAATAGGCCAGAGACTTGAGAGCGCTTTGCCGTTTTGGACTAGGAAATGCCTGTTTTCCAAAAAAGATTTTAGGATTTTGTACATGTAGGTAGGGATTAGAGATTTTAGTTTAAATAACAGGCCTTTATGCCTACCCTATCAAAAGCTGATATGTCCATAAAAGCACTTGCACAATACTTTTTAGTTTCAAAGGCCTTGTCAATTTCACTTATTAGCCTATGGACTTGTTCGGTGGTGGCGTGCATACGACGAAATCCAAATTGGTGTTTGGGAATCAATTTGCGCTTTTCTATCAATGGTGTCAATCGGCGCGATATTAGAAATTCGTATATTTTTGCGGGTATGGGTAATAAGCTAATCGGCCTGTATGATTTCGGGTCCTCTGGCTGCTTGTTTGGTTTCAACAGCATAATTATTTGTGCGACTTTCCATTGCGGCGGGATGAGTTTTAGTTTGGTGATGGCATTATAGATTGCTGTGTGTAGTGTTATCCCAGAGTCTGGTGGTTCCTGTAAGACTTTGTTGGCAATTAGGTAATATCCAGGGGCTTTCTTAGAGCTTTCTTAGAGCTTTTTTAATAAGTGTTAAGCAAATAAACGCGTCATCTTACAACTTTACACATTATAATTAATTATCACTACTTTACTGCCATACCAGGAAACTGAGTTTGGTTTGGGATATCTATCATAATGTTATTCATAAGTCATACTTGTATCGGCATTCGATAAAAGATAAGATTAGCATGTTGTTAGATAGACTACCTCTTTCAAAACAATAAACAGCAAAGCGAAGCAAAAGCGGGAGAAAGACAGACTGTTGTACTATTGAACTGATTTTGACAACAATTGTTTTTTGTAGAATCTCTCTTAACTCATTACCAACTCCTGGGTATTCAATTTAGACCACTTTGAAAATCATTGGTCTAAATTATAAAATAAATACAATCCTTTTGATGAATTCTCGTTCATATACTCGGAAGAAAAATTTAAACAAATTAAACAAGCGGGCGGTGTCATTACTATCTGTCGAATGCCATATTTCTCAACCCTTTTTCTCGCTCTTTTCAAAGTTTTAATTAGTGTCAGAGGACATTACCCGGCCCTTCTTACTTCTGTCACCGTTATTAGATCTCCGTTTTAAAAATATCCGATTTAACTCTTTATTCTGCTCGAGTTTGTATAATTTTGTACTAAATATATCGGTATTTATTTAAATAATTTGGCTTCGCACGGTTTCTTTACTTTAATATAGTTTTATTATACATTTAAACTTTCCTCCTGAAACACTATCTAATCGTGTAAACCGCATTAAAATCAGTTGAGTAGTTTAAAAGATTTAATCGAACGAGACAGCGGAAGGGACATTACTTTATAATATGTAAAGATGAGGTTTTTTTGCTGCATATTTTTTGTACGGACGCAATTTCTACTACCGAAACTACCAATTTTAATAATCCTTTCACTGATAAAAAATCTAATACATTTTCGAATATGCGTTATTCATATATGTGCTATGTAAGATGGAACATTTAATATACAAACTTTCACATTTATAATATCAGTAATTAAATATATTAATTTTTATCTGTTTAAAAGAATTATAATTATAAACTGATTTCAGGTATAACATAGATAAGAGACGCTAAATTCTAACGCAAAATTAATGTTTTTAGAATTAACGTTTTACGATTTGCAATCGCCATAGAGTTTTATAGATTCCATTGGACATTTTGTATAAAATTGATAAAATGAAAATGTATCTAACTAATAAAGCTCAGTGTTTATTTAAAACTTTAATATATTTTCTAAGCCAAAATTATCTAAGCCTTAGAACCTATAGTAGATTTCCACTTAAATGTAGTAAAAAACGTATATTTTTGCATGACTTTCTTTCTGTAGGAAAATAAATATTTTTACATAAATGTTGTTTTACCACTTATTATATTTATTTTACAATTACACAGTTAATTATTGCATTGCTTTCCGATATTACCATACGAATTAACCGCAGCGAATTAACTGAAAAATTACATTTACAGGATATTGAATATTGCACCCAAAATTAAAGTCTAAATTATTCTACGCTGCGGAGTCCATAAACTACAAAAAAGGTTTAAGTCTTAATTATCGAAGATATCAGGATAAATATGATCCACATTTACAAATGAGACGTTTTCTGCGTCATGATAAAAGTATACTATCAATTTTATACATTACTGAACGACTATTTAATTTTATGTGTTTATCCTACAAATCCCTATTTGGATATTGGATGTTTGTAGTTCAAAAACGACCGAAACTTGGAAACTTTATATCCTGAAAAGAAAGCAGAGTTCCAGCGGGATACAGAATTTATTAACGCAAGAACATCTAACCGAATTTGAATGAAATATCGCATACAGAAAAAAGATGTCTTTATCCCGGAATAAAGCACTGCTCCCGAGATAATATATATTTTCTAATAATATTTATGAATCAATTAAATGAGTAAATGTTTGATCATAGTACGTTGTCTTATTTATAATTAGATAATTCTAGAAAGCTGAAAAGTGTGTTTGTTTGGTTAAACGCGCTAATCTCAGGAACTACTATTTCGAATTGAAAAAATATTGTATTGTTGGATCATTTATCAAGGAAAGGTATAATATCACGCTACAACCAATAGCATCACGCATATGAAATCACGCAGTTTGGCTAGCAATAAATCAATAATATAATCCAAAGTTTAGAACGGATAAATAGATAAATTCTTTATTGGACACATTATATACGTAGAATACAGTTACAGAAATAAAATCTTAAAATTAAAAAATGCAAAGGCTGGCCTGACCTTATCACTAAAAGCAATTTCTTCCGGGCAACCTCGTCGTAGGAAAATTCAGAAACAATTATGTCGTGGTAGTGCACAAAAGATAACCTACGTAATTAGAGCATACTAGCGACCCGTCCCGGCTTTTAAACATTTTAGCTAATTTCGGTTCCTCCGTTCTCGCCGTGTTGCTCGCTGCACTGCGTAGAGCCACACAGGCGCGTACTTACTACTATAGTTGGACATATGGTCTCGCGAAGTTTTTTGTGGATATTGATATGTTCTATAATATTGTAGAACATTTTTTTGTTCTATTATAAATACTTTCTGCAGCGCGTGCGATGAAATATATTTTATGACTAATTTTAATGCACCTTGGGTTGATCTTTAATTTTATTTTGTAATAAATATAGCCTATGTAACTCAGTGATAATGTAGCTTTCTAACGGCTAAAGAATTTTTGAAATCGAACCAGTAGTTTTTAAGTTAATTCGTTACATACAAAAATACAAATCTTTCCTCTTTATAATATTAGAATATAGATGAATAAATACAATAATGAGATTTATATACCATAATAACAAATACATATAACACGGAGAAAAATGAGAAGGGGGAGGAGAGGATTTGTTGAAAACATTAAGAGGGGGTGTTATTGAATGGGCTATTGGGTAAACGCAATGTAGATATTACTACTGTACCGATAAAGAACTAGGAGTAGAATATATATAATATACATATACATAGTATCTAATTTTTCAACGTTTAAATAAATAGGGATAAGAAAAGGGCCTGACATCCCCAAAAACTAGTTAACTCCAGCTTCAGTCTCAGTGAAGATACGTCCTCATTTTGGTCCCCGCAGGCAGAAAAGACATAATTTTCTGTACTTGACACTGTGTCTAGTTTCATCAACGTGCCATTTACTACTCGTTTTGTTCATTTTTATTACAGTCACTCAAAAAGTAGTTGAACCATTCCCATTGTACATCGTTTTATTATTCAGGCGTCATTCTTTGTCTCCCAGATTGCTTTACTTTTCTTGCAATGTTAGTTATTTAATACGTCACTTGTTTTAAAAATTACCGAAGAAAGAGATGGATCGAGTAACGATGGTTCCGTGCATTTTAAATTGAGGGATAAACTTAACTTTTCATCTGAAAACTGTGGTATCTATACATTAACTTAGAACACTGTAAGTTTTATAACTGCAAATACATTCATAATCATAAATATTCATAAACATAAATATTCATAATCATAAATATTCATAATCATAAATATTCATTCATAATCATGGATTTTGGACTTTTACATTCACTTGAGCATACATTTACTTGAGCTCTATGATGTCGATTCTTGCCAAATAATATGATTTTAGGTCATCAGGATGATGTAAGTTTTGATTCCTTTGCGAGTCTCATAATCTTAAAATTCGCGGAATAAACTATTTTACGTCTTTTTGATAAATCATAAATCACTTATCTTATACATGACCTGACGATCTGCACAACAAACTTATCTTTACATTTAGAAAACTATTTTCTCCTTCTTTATATTTTTTTATTGTACATGTCGGCGCGTATGTTAGCCTCAAATTAACCTAACCTTAGGTTTTATCAGAGAACCTGGGTAGTGGAGGCGAGTTTTCAGATTTTAATAAACTGCTGTATCCTTTATTTATTTTATTACAACTCCAAGGGACTGTTAATCTGAATATGTTAGTAACACCATTTATAAATCAATTTTTTATTTTAATATTTTTGTTTACGGTTATCATACGGGTATACGGGTCTGAAGCCCCAGACACTGCTCGGCTTCCATCTAGATTACATGTTAATGTTGCCGTTTGAGTGTTACTGCGCAGTATAACTTCCCATACTCTTAATACGTACTGATATTATTTTCAACTTGACACTTCCCTCGCGTTCCTGTGAAAATAATGAATTGATACTTTAAGTATCCACTTCTTTTTCTTTTTTGAAATACAAAATATTTAAAGGTTAATACTATATTAATACTATTTAAAGGTATTAAAACTAAAAAGTCCCCGTAAGGGGACGGGTTAGAATACAGTTCCCATCTGCCGCTGGGAGAGCATCTCGTAAGAGCCGAGTAACCCAGCACCCTTTTGGTGATATGGTATCTGATCCCCGACTGGCTTGCGACCACCAGCATGCGAATCCGACCGCCAAGTGTCTCTGACGCGTTCCGGACGAGCCGCATGTGGGCCAGATCTGCACCTCCCTCTCCCATCCCATTTCTGCTGCGATTCCAATGAAAACCGAGTTCTTGCTCGGGTACCATTGAAACCGCAGCAGTCTTCACTTCGCTCCCCGTCATGACTGTATCTTCGAGGCGGCAACGCATCGACAAAACAAGAGATACCCACTAGTTTTGTCGATGTCCATGGGCGACGGTGGCCACTTTCCATCATGTGGACCGTCTGCTCGTTTGTCTATCATAAAAAAAATATATAAACAGTTAGGAGAGTCAAATATTAAGCGTTCATTGTTTTTTATTATACGAATTGGCTTATGAAAGCGATTCAAATACGCAAGAGATTAGATTTACATAACGAGCTATTTGTACCTCTTAAATATTATTAAACCTTCTACTCCGTTTATTTGCTTAAACGTTTTTCTTAATTCCAAATGGCCTCTTTCTTTTTTTACCTCAGTCTAAGCGTTTCACTTTACATAAACTTAGTGGTATTTGATTTTAATGGAGAGTTTTAATTGATTAGCTTTATCCAGGTTTTGCGATTACTTTTCTTGATTAAAGTATACTTAACTGAAAAAAGGTAAAAAAGGTTTGCAAAAGCCAATTTTATTCGCGTATTTTAAAATCCTTTTGTATTAAAAACTCTTATTTAAATATAACGTAGTCTTAAATTGTGAGAAATAATACTAAGGAAATAGTTATCTATATCATTATAGTTATCATATATCTAAAATAAAATGCAACTTATCGAATGTCTGTACATAGAAGAATGTAGTTTTCACTGTCAATATAAATGTAATTAAATAGTATGTAAAAAAAGAAACTTAGCGTCATTTAAAATTGTATTAGCCCAGCGAAATCATTCAATGAACCAAGTCGACTACTATATGTATAATACAAAACAAAAAATATACTGTAATTATGAATTCAATGAATAAAATCAATACAAAATTAATGTAATTCTGTTGAAAATGAAACAATAAATACGCGATACGATAGAGTAAATTATATTACTTATGAATAATAAATTATTCAAAGGACTCTGAGGAATTGGAATTTTGAATATGTTTTCATTGTTTTGAATCTAAAATTTAGATAATTAATCACGATTGAATAGATAAATACTACGGAATTGTTTCTTATCCTGGTTTAAAAGAGTGGGTTTAAAGAGAATGAAATTAATTATTCTTGCATGATTCAAAACAGAAACTTTCTTTAAATTATTTACTCAAACTTGCCTCTCACTGACCTTTATTAGTGAAAACAGTATCAAAATTTATTGCGTGGTTTCTAATAAGTAAAAAAACTGATAGACAGATTGTAATAGACGCTCCCACCTAATAAATGTGTAAAGTCATCCTCATTTTAATATTAAAAATGCGAAAAAACATATTTATTAAATTAATAAATATAATTATTTTCGCTACTGTCTATCTGTCGCGCTTTCACGCCATAACTACTGAACCGATTTAAATGAAATTTGGTATACAGATCTAGAGGCTCCGAAAGGACATAGACTACTTTTTAATGCGTAAAATGGTTATAAGAGGTTGCAAGGGTGGGGGGAATGAAAAGTTATATGGAGTCATTACACTTATATTTCAGACTGTTGATTCGATATAAATATACATGACATTCAATTTCACAAGATTGTAAAAGTTTTAGTAACACACCCTTGTTATAAAATAACAATAGGGAATAGGGGATGAAAGTTTGTATGGAAATATCTAATACTATATACCTTATGTAATTATATACTTAATAAATTAAATAAATTAAAAGTAAAATACCTTTTTTAAAAAAGGTCTTATTTGAATGCTCTTTTTCATTTTAGCGCATTAAAATAAAAGCTTGTTGTATGAAAAGGTTTTTAGTTTTAATTTATTTTTGACTTTTTAGTCATCGCTTTGTTCTTAGCGAGCCCTTTTATTATTATTTAAAAAAAAAAGTGTAATTGTGGCTGGACTAAAAAAATATTTAGTCCGCCATATTGGATTTAGAATGACGTCACTTTATTTTTCGAATTACTCTTAGCAAGCCCTTTAATTTGATACCCATATTGTAGAAGTGCATTAAAAATAACTAGTCCGTCGTTATAATGGATATGCCGCCATGTTGGATTTAGAATGATGTCACAACCATGCATTATCATCCAAATTGAACTTATTTACAAAATTTCAGCTAAATTGGTAGAAGATATCTGCTTTAAAATTGAGTTGCAGAATTGTTACATATATACATACATTGCAAGTTAAATACAAGCTTGTAATTTAATAAGCTCTTTCCAGAGAAACACTTGAAATAGGTTATTAAAGTATTTATACGTAGGTGTGTGTTTTATTTACAAAATAATTAGCCTAAATAATTAAAAAAGCTAACCAAAGACACTATTCCACGCGAACGAAGTCGCAGGTACAGCTAGTTTTACCATAATGATATGCGTCTTTTAGAATTGAAGTTTATCCAAATACAGACGTATAAATTGAGAGCAATGGTGTTATTAGAGTTACACGAATAAAATACTAAGATAATATTAATATGTTAAGCTAAATCACACACATTTTCGGTATTATTTTCTTTTACGAATTATTTCCTAGATATATGTCGGAAAATAGTAACCGATTATCGAATAATCGAATCGTCATCGCCATCTATGGCTATGGTAGTCACTTCCGTCATTTTGACAGTCTCCACTCTTTATATGCCATCGACAGTCTTACTTGAGGCATCTCAAGGATTGGATATCTGGGTTGGACTAGCGAAAGTGGACTAGTGAAAGTGCAGTGTTGTGTTAGTGCTGGGAGTGCTGTCCGATTAAGGTTACGTGATTATCTTACAATGTAGCTGCCACGTCTTGTGTTAGGTTAGGTTTATGTGAGCTTAACCTTGGATTTAAACAGAGAGCCTGAGCATTGGAAGCGAGTGTTGGAATTCTGTTAAAAAACGTCTTTAATTCTACACCTTGGTCACAAGTCCAAGGCACTGCTTAGGTTTCTTTCGTAATTGTAAGAGATCATATTTGATTATTTATCGGTTCAGCAGTAGTATCTACGTTGCGTTCACCCAAAAGTACATTCAATATCATCAACCTTTGTAGTGTTTTTCAATATTCCCCTCTTCCTCCTCCTCGTCATAAAATCTCCAAGCTATATAAAAACGGGCTAGGTAATTAAATTGGCTTTCATTCGATATATAATGTAAGATAATTGTTTTTTTTTTAACTCGTGATATAAACCATTTTTTTTATTTTTCCTGTAAGCTTAGTGATTTCGGTTTATACTTTTATTCGGTGGGGGCGTCGAATATAAGTATATATTCTATGCTTGCAATACTGTTAATAACGATTGATTGGCTGGTGCTTTAATCTATTTTTTGTTTTAAAAACAATCCCTCTCAATTACCAGCGTTTTTAAACAACTATTTTCACAGGTTAAATATTGACGAGTGTTAGTATAACTTTTTGATATTATTAATAGGTTAGTTAAATGTTTCATAGTGAAGTCGAGCAGTGAATAGTTATAGTTTTTGCAATATAAAAGATGTCAAACCTAAAACTTAGGCCAAGGAAACATTGAGTTTCCTATCTAAAACGCATTTTATTCGTTAGAATTAATAAATTCAAATACGTTAAAGATATAACAACAAAAACGAAGGTACAAAATTAAGTGGAATTGGAGAAAGTTCTTAAATTTAATTTAAACTCAGTCTGTTACACCGTTTCGGGAAAAATTAAAACATGACAGGGACTGTACAGTATGACAGAATTATACCCTGGAGGCTCCATGGTTTCGTACTGTTTATTACATTTTTTATGTCGATTTGAGTTTTTTATGGAGCCCACAAAAGGTAATAACTATCTTACTCCGAATCTTTACAATCTAATCTCGTATTTTTTACCGTTCCTTACAGAGTTCTATTATATACGTGTTATTATTTTATATTCTATATCTTTTCAGATTTTCAAAGCATCATGAGTATGGGAGCTACACTGCGCAGTAACACTCAAATGACAATATTAACAAGCAATCTAGATCGAATCCGACCAGTGCCTGGGGCTTGAGACCCAGGAAAAAGTTTAAAGACGTCTTTTATATCCGTACACTCTCAACTTCACCACTTGACCTCGCTACTAAATATTAATAGTTATTTATCCAACTGTTATACAATAAGGGGTATACTAACTAAACACCCACATGTTTAAATACCTAATTATCAATAGTTGCATACAAGACTTTATCTACACCCATGATTAAATCCTCTATAATAGATTCTGAAACAGTTAACTTACTGCTAACATTAAAACAGTCACTGCTAGTAACCTTACATCAGCCATTATTGAGTATATACAAATAAACTAAGTATTGATGAAACAATCATTTATTGTGGTTGTAATTGTAATAATATGTTGTATAGTGCTATTATTAAAATTCACTTTAATATGTTCTTTAATGTTGAAAGGTTTTTCAACATTAAAGATTTTTTTTTAAACAAAACAATAAAAATATCAAAGAAAAGTGGAGGGGATTCGAATAACAAATTTCTTTTACGGCGCACGACGTTCTAGATAGTGAAACGTGCGTGAATAACGACTGACAAATATGTTATATGTGTGATAAAAATTAAACAAATAATATAAGGATTATGTTTTTTTTTCATTTGCCACTATTATAAAATCAAACGTCCATAATGTAAACCCTAACACAAAAAATGTTATTTAATTTATGCCAAACGATTTTATTACAAAATTATGGTTTTGAATTTTAAAGAGTTAGGTTTCTTAGTTCTTGTAAGCTACTATTTTTTTCGCGAATATAAAATATATTTTTATATAAATATTTTACTGTAGATTAACTTGACTCTCAACTGCCTTAAATAAGAAGTTAAAAAAAAAATTAAGAATTTAGCTTTCTGACCTCTTGCGAAATTGCTCAAATCTATGATAAATATTGTATAATATTTGATTTTGTACTCGTTAATAAGTTAACATTTTGAGGATGCTTCTGTGTTAGACGTATAACCTACAGTTTTTCGTTTATTTTACAGATCTATAATTACAAAATAGTCTTTTAAACTCTTATTTTTGTTAGGTTTACCTAACCAAGTAAACATTGTACATTTCTAACATCCAACATTTCGTTTAAACTAGATGACAGCAGTTGTCAAATTCATCGTGCACGTATAGTTCGTGCGTCATCGGGTTTTGCTAATTGGATGTAACTTTTCACCGACACATCGGAAAGCTCAATGACTGGATAGCAGGATAGCTGAATAGTTCGATAGCACGCTCTGTCAGTATGAATGAATCAATGCGAATATTATGCACGTCACTTATTCCTATCAGTTATGTCCCGTGAATACTGGACGTTTCAATCGGACGATTGCTTTTTAGAACCGATGTACTTTGATTAATTAATAGTGATTGTTGATTTTGTATGATTTGGATATTTTTAACTACATATTTTTTGTTTTATTTAATGTCGAGCACCACGCCTTTATTCGATTTTAGTACTCTACATGCTCACTCTTAATAACATTTTTCATTTATTCGCTCCTCCTATTGGTCGTAGTGTGATATTATATATCCTTCCATCGATAAAAGAGCTGTCTAACACTAAAATAATTTTCAATTCAAACCTGAGATTAGCGCGTTCAATCAAACAAACTCTTCAGGCTCACAATATTAGTATAGACATGTAATCGCTTAAATAAACTAAATAAAAATATTACCTATCAACAGGGGGACTGAGAACAACCACAATTTGTAATATTGCAGCAAAGAGATCATCAAATATAGAAAAAATAAGAAGTTGTAGAAGTAAAGCAGAATTCGTTTTATCTTAAAGAAATATTTTTCAAAAATTATTATAATTTTTTTTCAATATTTATTAATACGCGTCGTCATCACAACCCATTAATGGCCCACTGCTGAGCCAGGTCTCCTCCTCAGAATGAGAAGGGGGAAAAAATAAATTATTAGATCATTCAGAACATATTAAAGAACGGAAAAGTCCGCAAAGAGCGTAGTATCTATACTATTGAATTTATATTTATATCTACTGCTGATTGTTACTGGAAACTCTCTGTTATCACTGCATTGAACAAAGCATTGCTAACAAAAAATATGCTGTTACTTTTAAAGAACAAGTTGTTCTTATTCAATGTTTAAAGAAAACCATTCAGAAGTTGCTGCAACTTATTTAATTTAACAAAATATTAATTAATTAAATAATTAGTGGAGATTTTTCACACAACATTTAAAAATCCATCTAGGATAAAATAAAATTAAAACACACGCACATAAATAAAAATGTTAAATATTCTCTGCGTCGTTTGGCCTTAACGAAACATTTCTTACAAATTTAAAGCTGATTGTAAATAATAGTTAATAATAACTAACCTACTTTATGAACTGTATGGTCCAGTGATGGCCCAGTGGTTGAGACTTCAAGTTTTACTCGGGAGGTCCAAGTTTGATCCTGGGCACACACCTCTAACTTTTCTGAGGTATGTGTGTTTTGAGCAATTAAATATCACTTGCTTTAACGGTGAAGGAAAACTGCACTCCTGAGAGTTCCAGCTTGCTTTGTTGCGATAGTATTGAGCCAGTCTTCAAGCGGTGTCGCGCAGTACATATTAAAGGAGTGAGACTAATATTGTAGTGTTATTCGGTGGCGCGGTGCTAGGCCTTCATTACCAAGGAGCACGTAGGTACTTTGTTATTTTAATATACGGTAGAGGTGTCGAGCGATGGAGAGTACGCCGTAGGCACTGCTCGGATTCCTTATTTTTTACCCTGAATAATTATGACGAATTTAAGCTTATTTAGATTCTGGGAAGTGGTTAAAAAAGTTTGCACGACGGATTACTTAAATACAAATATTTCGAATTAATATAAAAGGTTCACTTAAATATAATAAAAGAACAAAAATAATATGTAAGTACTACTTACAAGTATAAACAGAACTACCCTCGCCAGTTGGTCTATTAGTGCAATGTGAGAACGTCAGTGTTTTTTTTCTATTCTTTGGAGCTTTTATTCATTTATGAGCTTTTTTGTTTCTCCCTTTTTGTAGTTCGTTGGCAGTTGTATCATTTAGAAAGTCACAAAGCTCTATAAATATAGTTAAAATTACTTTAAAATCTTATTTCTATTTTTAACACGCTTTTATTAGCTTTATTACACTTATAATGAAAATATAACTTGTAGAACATATGTACATATAATATAGAAGATATTAAAGAAAACTTTTGTGAGGTCTTTATATCAATAGAAGCCAGAACAAACATTTTCAAAATGTCGTTTCGGTGTCTGTCTGTAAATTGGATACGTTTCTCAGTTATTTTGCTGCAGTTCTAACTTAAAATATTGGCTTTGTTTCATTTAAATCAGGTACCAGGAAAACATATTTTTACATTTATTTTCAATTTAAGTCCGTCGAAGCTAGAGATGGTCGACTAATATAAAATGTAATAATAGTGTAATCAAATCTTAAAAGGCAATTATAACCCACTTCCAATTGTTGTATCGAAATGAAAATTTATTACCTTACAAGCTTACACGAGGCTAACCTAACTTAACGTTGTTGCAATTAGTTACCACGCGGTAATATCATTGCAAACACTAACACAAGACTGCACTGCACTTAATACTTTCACTAACATTATCCAGAAACTACTACAATCCTTGAGAGACCGCGCAAGATTAAGACTACAGTCAGCCTGCCGAGGGTATATTAAGAGTCGGGACTGTCAAAATTACGGAAGTGACTACTATCCTACTCCATCGCCATAGATAGAGATGACGATTCGATTATTTGATAATTGTTTATTATTCTCCGACATGTATGTAGGTAGTTGAATCATTACAACCTATTAATGGCCCACTGCTAAGCCGGGTCTCTATCACGTTGGCACAATGCGGGTTAGCAGACTTCACACACCTTTAAGAACCTGGAGAACTTTCGGGAGTGCAGGTTTCCTCATGATGTTTTTGCTTCACCGATAAATCAAGTGTTATTTAATTTCTTCAGATAAGTTATAGTGTGTGTATTCAGGATCGTACTCCGGCCTCCCGAGTAAGACACCAATGTTTTTAAACCACTGCGCTAGTAGTTGTTGTATGTAGTTGAATGACAATACTAGAATTAGCTATCATGAAACCAATAGGTAAATAGAGTAACTCTTTAACAGCTAGGCTAGTAAACCCTTCTAGATTTTGGTCTTAGGATTCGTTTGTAAACTCTAGATGTTAAAAGTATATAAAGCTTTACTATGAGTATTTTTAAAAAATGCCCGCTATGTCATAACGGAAGTTATAAAATACTCGCATTTTCTACGGAAGTGAAGCAATTGTGCAACTTTGAAAATTAAATCAGAATCAAAACCAATATTGCCAAAATTACAACAGCTAATATGTTACTACCAAATCGTAAGAAATGTCCTTTCTGGTTTCTTTTGTGGCAAAGCTAAAGAAGATTAAGGGATAAGTATATTCTTAATAAAAATAAGGGAATAAATAAGTATTTTTGTCATTCGGTTATCACCTGCTACCAGGCTGTGAAATACTTAGTCGAGCTTACGAGTTATTTCATAAAATAAATATTTTTGTGTCAGAGAGGATTTTCCATGTTTTTATTCATTAGGCCGTATGATCTATACAGACATACTTAAGGGATTAAGATGAAACAAATTATACTACTTTATAATATATAGAGCTATAATCTGGCCGCGATTTCATCCGTTAAAACTACTTATTTGGGACTAGACTAAATTAAAAGAAACTCACGCACCAACTCACACACCCCTTTCACTAAGACTCAGGTACTCTAAGATACAAACAGTTGTATACCATAGGTACTATACTTTTTTTTAGATAAAAAGGAGCCTATGCATATTATGTTATTCCAACTCATACAGCTATTTTAATCGTTCATCCTGAGAAATTTCCTTCTTCCCACAGGATCTTTGTTTTTTTCAGAATTTAAGTATTATTTTCGAATAATATACTTTTTCTTGACATGTTTAATTTTGCACTCTAGGTTCTGTTTCAACTTTTCTGTCTAACTCTATATTTATCTCTGTTATTTCCACTATACCTAACTAAAAATCTGTTCTAAATGTAATTACTAGAAATATCTGTATACCAATCATCATTATCCTCCATTTTTGAATTAAAAAAAAGTAAAGTAATCCATAGCAAAGACTACTAGTAAATATTGGTACTATTCTTTTTACTTATGTAACTGGTAAAATTATATAAGAGTATTTTTATTTTAATCGATTAAATATATTTTTTTTCAACTCACTTGGTCATAAAGTGGTATTTTGTTTAACTGTTTTTGTGAATGTAAATAGCTCCAAAACACACGAGTGCTTTTTAACATTACAGCACTAGTGTGGTAATGGATTTATATAAACGACCCGCGCGTTACACTTGTCTGTGTATGCTTGTTACTCTTTTCACGCAAAAACTGCTGAATTGATTTTGATGAAACTAAAATAATATAGCTTTCATATCACAATAACACATAGGATATAATTTATAATGACATAGTGTGAATTATCCAAAATATAGCGGGTGAAACCGCAGTAGTTCTTATATAGAACCGTAACCGTAGTTTCTTATATAGTAGAGTAGAAGTTCTGCAACTTTTGAAATTAAAACACAATTCAAGTGAATAACATAGTATATAAAAGTTATTTTACACATATGTAACTGCGTTGTTTCTCTATAAACTTCATAGTAAAGTCACACAAAATAAGGTATTATGTATACACATCGAAATAGTGTATCTTGACGTTTTTGATCCGTTTGGCTCAATGCGAAGTAACAAGAAGGTTTTCCAATAATATTATTGTTTTTACGGGCGCGCTGAATTGATTCAGATTATTTTGAAACTCTTTACTTAAATTATACAATTTTTCCTATTATTAGAGTTTCGTGGCTTAAAATGAAAAACAATAAATTTTTGTGTAAATATTTAATTCTTTAGTATGAATACTGTTTATATCCTAAGATTAGTATAGCTGTTACAACGGTACGTAAGTCACCAAGGGGTCTTCCCTGAAAATCAGTGTTGTAACTCACCTTGCAACTTGCATACCTATAATTGGTGATATCACAAGTATTATTTTCTTTTTTATATTTATTGATTTTTAATTGTTCAACCAATAAAACTAAAACATTCTTTCTATCTTTCCGTTAAATTGATTATTTTTAATATCTCAACATCACATATGGCGGAGGCGTTCTTTCATTCTCAATTAGGTTTAGTCTATTCTATTTTTCGGAAGAGTGAAGATAAAAACCAAAGTACTGTTGCGTGTTGAATTTTTCTTCACACTATCCCTTCAGTCGAGATACTTTGTTTCAGGAATGCGTGAAGGTATCAAGATAAAATTAATATCATATATTGTTCTCTACAAGTTGCGGCCGTTTATGAATATTTTTACAGTGACTAGAATAATAAAATTAGTAAAAAACTACTCTTGGTTTATAGTTGGTAAAATTAATACAGCCTATGTCAATCTATGGGGACAAAGTTTGTCCCTCAATTTAAATCGTACGGAATCTTTGCGGCAATTTTTCATTAAAAAAAAATAGCGTTAAAACAAAAACTTCTTCAAAGTAAGCTATAAAATTAATTTGCGATCCAAGTAACTGGAAATTTTAATGCAACGAGTAAGAAACCCCTTGAAGGATGAATCGATGAAAAAAGAAAAGTAAAATAAGTGAACAGGGCTTCGCAAGGTTTATGCTAATTTTACGCGAAAATTTTTAACTTACCGAGACTAATATTATTATTTGCAAACAACAGGGCTGCGCGCTGAAGATATTTCAGGATAAAATGTACAACTTTATTATAGACGAGCAATAAACGTTTAAATGTTGAGTTTAGCGAAATATTCGGTTATCGTATTTTTTACTATCAAAGTTTTCCTATTCGGACCATGTGTTTTTATAATGTAGGAAAACTTTGATTTACGTACGGGCAATGCATTGTACATCGAGTTACGCGTTGTCAGCAGTTACGCCGCCGTGCGATTTAATTCGTCGGTATGACGACCAAGACCATAGCGCTTCGGGTTGATATTTACCATTACCATTAAAGTATAAGTGTAACTAATAAAGCAATTACCAAATTACCGCTATCTTATTATTATCTCGGTACTCGCACTCCGTACATCGTAGTCCTTCGAGCAGGATAAATTTATGTAGGATTTATCTATGAAAATAATTCTTGTTTTGACATGGCAACAATCAGAAAATCAATACAAATCATAAGCAGTCTGACAAGTACTTTAAAACTAAGAGAGGTGTAATGTTACTAATGCTAAGCGTGTATAAAGGATCTTATGAATCTATGAACTATCGTTATAAAGGAACTCCGTAAACTTACACTTTGGTAACAAGCACCGTAACTAGATCCGTTCATACTATACAATATAATTTCATGAAAGCGCGATAACTATAATTCGATAGAATACCCTCACTGACTTTAAAATAAAATAAACATTATCCAAGGTAGTGTAAGTGGTTGTGTAATAATGCGTAACTAGTTTTAAGGATCCTTTATTCTTTTTGTCGTTCAGTGGAAATGCGTTATAAAGGAGTTCCGTAACTACATCGCGATCTCGTGGTGAAGCTCGGACTTCTCGAATACTATAAAGAGGAAAGATTTGTATTTTTGTATGTAACGAATAAACTTAAAAACTACCGGACCGATTTCAAAAATTCTTTCACCATTAGATAGCTACGTTATCCCTGAGTAACATAGACTATATTTAATACAAGAAAAATTCTTGGTCATCAGAAATTTTTACTAAATCCAACCCAAGATGTAAAAAAATTTGCCATATAAAACATTTTTAACAAAAAATTGAACCGACTTCAAACTCTAAAAAATGCACTAAAAAGTAAGAAATAATTAGCTTATTTACTAATCTCCCTTTATTAGGACAATAATATACAATAATTGATATTTTTGAAGTCGGTGCCAGCCAGTCCAGCCAGGGGAACAGACGTGTCGTGAGAGAGAATAGTAATAGGTATATCTATTGAACGCGAAACGAAATAGTGTGTATTATACCACGTTCTGTACTATTGCTGGCACCGACTACAAAAATATCAATTATTGTATATTATTGTCCTAATAAAGGGAGATTAGTAAATAAGCTAATTATTTCTTACTTTTTAGTGCATTTTTTAGAGTTTGAAGTCGGTTCAATTTTTTGTTAAAAATGTTTTATTTCTTGATTTTTAGTGAATCTGTTCTGAAACTCATTTATCGCTCATCCACTAATTCACTCGCTCATCTGTTTACTTATTTAATCACTCACTAAATCATCAATTCATCATTTACAAAGTACCTACTCACTCAACCATCATCTCAACTACTAAACTGTACCACTCTACTCACACTTCCATCTCCAATCTACTGCACCCACCCAACAGATAGCCTTCATCTCATCAAGAATTATAGCTAAGAACCATATAGATCATCTGAAAGTCGAGTATAAACAACCGCACCAAAATTGGTTAATTTATAACGTAATTACGAAGTCACAGACAGGCACACAGATACACTGTTAAACCAATAAAACAATGTCATCTTGATCCCATTTGTTTCACACAGAAAACTCTGCATCGAAATCGGGTTAGTGTTTCGGTAGCTACGATGTCACAGAAAGATACATATATACACTGTTAAACTAATAAAACAATGTCATCTTGATCCCATTTGTTTCACACAGAAAACTCTGCGTCGAAATCGGGTTAGTGTTTCGGTAGCTACGATGTCACAGAAAGATACACATATACACCGTTAAACTAATAAAACAATGTCATCTTGATCCCATTTGTTTGACACAGAAAACTCTGCATCGAAATCGGGTTAGTATTTCGGTAGCTACGATGTCACAGAAAGATACACATATACACCGTTAAACTAATAAAACAATGTCATCTTGATCCCATTTGTTTCACATAGAAAACTCTGCATCGAAATCAGGTTAGTGTTTCGGTAGCTACGATGTCACAGAAAGATACACATATACACCGTTAAACTAATAAAACAATGTCATCTTGATCCCATTTGTTTCACATAGAAAACTCTGCATCGAAATCAGGTTAGTGTTTCGGTAGCTACGATGTCACAGAAAGATACACATATACACCGTTAAACTAATAAAACAATGTCGTCTTGATCCCATTTGTTTCACATAGAAAACTCTGCATCGAAATCAGGTTAGTGTTTCGGTAGCTACGATGTCACAGAAAGATACACATATACACAGTTAAACTAATAAAACAATGTCATCTTGATGCCATTTGTTTCACATAGAAAACTCTGCATCGAAATCAGGTTAGTGTTTCGGTAGCTACGGTGTCACAGAAAGATACACATATACACCGTTAAACTAATAAAACAATGTCATCTTGATCCCATTTGTTTCACACAGAAAACTCTGCATCGAAATCAGGTTAGTGTTTCGGTAGCTACGATGTCACAGAAAGATACACATATACACCATTAAACTAATAAAACAATGTCATCTTGATCCCATTTGTTTCACACAGAAAACTCTGCATCGAAATCAGGTTAGTGTTTCGGTAGCTACGATGTCACAGAAAGATACACATATACACCGTTAAACTAATAAAACAATGTCATCTTGATCCCATTTGTTTCACATAGAAAACTCTGCATCGAAATCAGGTTAGTGTTTCGGTAGCTACGATGTCACAGAAAGATACACATATACACCGTTAAACTAATAAAACGATGGCATCTTCATCCCATCTGCTTCCACACAAAACATCCGCATCAAAAACATCCCATTCACGAGCTGCGATGTCACAGACAGATTCACATATACATCTCAAACTTGGAAAACAATGGCATCTTAATCCCATCTGCTTACACGCAGAAAAATTCGCATTAAAATCGGTATAGTTATTCGGGAGCTACGATATAGACAGACAAACATTACCATTAAAAAAATTACTTACAGCCAAAGTACTCTTTAAGACAATTCCATTAAACCCAAACACGACTAGTTTACGTTGTCCCATGCCTGTGTTCCAGTACATACCTTCCGGCGTCATCATCAACTAATGGTAGATGAAGCCGGAAGGTCTAAGAATCTACTGGTAACATCAACATGATAAGTATTTTTTAAATCTCCTCATAATAATAGTTGCTTTATATTCTTAACCTTATAATGGCTATCTGTGGTCTTAATCATCAGTTCCACTTCATCAAATGATAAATTCTGAATGCAAATGCTTGTAGCCTTTCTCAAAATATTAAAATTACTATATGTTTGCCTATAACTTTTGAGGAATTCTCTCAATTCCTCAAAGATGCCATCATCAGAACTGGATTTTGAAAAAAATGGGACCAATCTGTAACCATATAGTACCAAATACAAAAAGAATTTTCCAATTCGGTTCATAAATGACGGAGTTATGAAGTAACAAACATAAAAAAAAAAAAAAAAAAAAAAAATACAACCGAATTGATAACCTCTTTTTTTTTTTGAAGTCGGTTAAAAATGTCTTTCATCGCATGCGCTGCGAAAATTATTGATGATAGAACAAAAAAATGTTCTACAATATTATAGAACGTATCAATATCTACACAAAATTTCGCGAGACCATATATCCAACTATTGTAGCTATGTCATTATTGTTACTTTTTTTACATTTTAAAAGTTGATATAAAGTCTATCAAAATCAGACCATGTTATCGATACCTTTGTATGAATTCTTATCCAAATAAATTATTTCATATTCAAGACTGTTTCAATACCTGTTGATAACTTTTTGAATGATTAAATTCGGAGATTCAAAAGATATTACGAAATTAAAAATATTAATATAAACAAAAAATACACGGCGACGCCGCGTGAAATGTTTAAAAAAAATTGTCCACCCGTGCGAAGCCGGGATGGGCCGCTTCTGATGTAATAGTATGAGAATGTTTAGTTTCTTTGTTAACTTTTAATTGTCAGTATAGGCAATCCTTTGTCTGCATATACGAATAATATAAATATTTGTTATTAGTTATAATAAGCAATGTTCAAATAAACAAACAGATGTAATTTGATTATATTATTTACATTAATGATTGGCTGTTTACCTCAATTACAGAGATTCTACAATTATTATGATTGTCGCTTAACACTATTAATTACACATAGGTGATGTTAATTGTAGTCTTAATAAGTTAATTGCTTAATAAACGGGTTTAACTAATTTAACTATATTTTTTTACTTCACTCTTAAAAGTAAGATAATGTCTATTAGTGTACAGAAATATGTATGGACTTGCGACCAAGGTGTAGGGTTATAGATCTATTATATAATTATAATGCTCTCCTTCGCAATTTTAAGTTAGCAAAATTAGGTTAAAAAATACACTTACTACACAACAAAGAACTTGGATAATGACGTCGCCTACCATTTACGCCAAAAAGTTTGTATGAGAGTTCGTCATATTTATACAAATAAATATGATAAAAATTATTATAATGTAAAATTTAATATGAATGCACTTTTTAAAATCCATTCAATCTCCTAATCCGGGGCAAATCGACAAGTAGATTATAAACTTAAATAGGGCTTAAGAAGTGTGTCCGTTACCAAGAAACTAAGCCAAACCACTAAGTTACACTACACGTATCAGATCACTTGGACAACTATGTACATCAGAGCGATTGGGACAGTGTTTAGATAATATTATAGTTAAATTATCTAAACACTGTCTTAATTATCCTTATTATCCTTGAACTCTAGAGAGTTAACGTCGTCAAAATGACTCCTCCATCTGCCTTTTTAATTTCTTTCCTACATGAATTAAGTGCCAACAGACCGATAAACTGTCGCTTGTCAATTTGATGAATTTCTTTTGTTGCAAATAAAGCTGCAATTTATCCATTTTGTAACAAAATTTTCAAAGTAATTTGATATAGAGTTGTTATCATTACCTTCTCAATATTCACATTTAAAACTCGATCGTTAAATAGCTTATATTAAAGTGATATTAGAATTGTATAATTTATGTAAAGAATAATGTTATAATAATTTAAGAAACAAATAAAATTGCCCGATAGTATTGTAGTCAATTATTATTTTGGTAAGAGTTATATAGCGTACGTAAAGATGAAAATAGAAAGAAAAAAAATTAGTTTTTTTAGTTTATTTGTCTTAACACACAAAGAAAAATACTATATTACTATATGGAATCTCTTCCAGCCAACCTTTGACTAAATGAAAGAATAATTTAAAAATAAAATATGGGTAGTAATGAAATAAATTCTTTCTACATCTTTCTACATTCGGTTTATTATATTATTTATAAATAATTAAATTTAAAGCTATAAAACTTATGAAAGTTTACCGTGTTTGCCGCTAGATGCCGCCGCGAGCGCAGTGCTAAATACCAACAGGTGCACGAGCATGCTCCTATGCGGCGCCTGGCGCGCATTGAGCCGTAGGCGCACCTTTCACAACCGTTTCTGTAAAAAAGAAATAAATATTAAGCTTAAAAATATCTTTATAGTAAATTTAAAATATAGGTCATAATATGCCTAAACAACAATTTATATGAAATACACTTTTGGTTTAGTTGAATGGTTAGCTAAATAACATCATCCAAAATCCAATATGGTGGATTCCTAGAGTTTGCAGGTAGTTGAAAAGGTTTTCTAAAAAAAAAATAGTTTAAAAAAATTAAAAAAATACGCTTTTATAGAAAATCCAACTAAAAAATAGAAAATAAATTTTAATAAATTTGAATTAAAAATAGTGTAAGAAAACATAATTTTATTGTAAAAAAAGCGTATTTTTTAGTTTTTTTAAGTTATTATTTTTTAAATAATTATAATTTGATAAATTATATTTAACAATATGCAGGGGGATGTTTTGAGACGATATAAAAAATTTGAAAATTTAAAAATGTTAAATTTTGAAACTTTTGAAGGCTCGGTGTGGAGAATATAAATGAATTATTTAAATTTTTCGGTCGTCCTGAAAGATATCTTAACAAGAGTGGTGTCGTTGAATAGGTGATAAAAAACGCTATTTAACGATAAATAAACGAGCGAAATCGGATAAACTAATATTACTATTGTCTACTAAAAACTTGATTTTTGAACCAAATTTTGTTAAAATTTTAACAATTTTACTGAAAATTTCGATAGATTTTACTATAAAACGGGGGTAAAAACTACTTTAGAATATAGGGGGATGATGTACGTATAAGATAGGGAAAGTATAAAACATAAATATAAAGGTTCTTGACGCAGACACTCCGGATCTCAGGAAAACAAAAAATCGCTAATCTTGATTATCCTAGTAAGGATAACAGATCAAACTGTTTAAAATATTTAATTGTCATCGATCCTTAATAAGTATGCCAAATTTCGAGATAATCCGACGATATGAAGGGGGTCAAAATCATGTTCAAAGATTTCGTTACATACATACTACCATACGTATGAAGCTAATAAAAGCGTATTAATAGGACGTCAATAACTTGTTTCTAATTTTTTTTTGTCGGTTAGTTTGTTTAGTCACATAAGTCAAAGAATTTGTGCCGTGACATTGTAAAAAAATACTAATACCATACAGTGGTGAGTGTCTTTGTTGATTTAATGGTTTTTCACTTTGCAGTTTATAGTAGTTCTGTTTTCACGTTGTACAATAAAGCGATGGATAGACTTGAGTTTTTGAATAAAGATAGCTAACTTTTCGATCCCGAAAGAATTGTCACTTCCGGCGATATGTAAAAAAAAATTAAAGTTTAAAAAACTATAACCCGACTACGCAAAAAAGTGGTCTAAAAAGGATGAAATAAGAAAAAAATCAGACAGAAACCGAGAAATGCATAGGTATAAAAATGGTCAAGGTAGAACCGTAGTCATACCCATGTATACCTACCATGTCTGTTTCATGGAGATGTTCCTCTAATCATATAGGTATACATAAACATTCCTTTTGATAATGGACGATTTTATAAACAATACTAACCGACCTGCGCAACTTCGTTCGCATGTTGCTCCGCTCCTATAGGTCATAGCGATATGTTAAATAGCCTTAGTTACTCCTTGTTACATCAGCTATCTGTCAGTGAAAGTCTCGTCAAAATCGGTCCAGCCATTTCAGAGATTAGCCGGGACAAACAGACAATTTAAAAAATGTTGTTTTGGTATATGTACCGTATATACATCCATATGCACTTAGTAAAAAGCTGTTATTGTAATATTACAAACAGACACTCCAATTTTATTTATTTGTATGTATGGATGAACGCTTACAACTGGCTCACATTTCTTACATGATAGCGAGTGGAACCTTCGTCATTATTTACGTTCTCGTATTCAGCCGCTATGCAACTGCTCGGACACGAATGTGGCAACAAATGAGAGAATCTGTTTGGACTTGAATGCTATACAACGACACACACTAGCATCACTTTAGTTTCATAAATATGTAAACTTAGACTCATACAGAATTATTTTATACTTTTGTAAGATATTTTTCACAAAGAGAGTAATTGTTTCATAAGGTTTGGTGTTCGCATCTATAATTATTAGATTGAGATTATTAGATTTGCCACTTCAGCGATTTAAAACTCATATTAAAAAGTGTTTAGTAAGTAAAGCTTAAAGGATTACTTATACGACAACAATCCTTGGAATAGGACTTGTAAAATGACGTTGATACTCAGCTGAATGATTATTATTCCTTTGTAAAATAGATAAAACAATGGTTTCTTTTTTCTTTACATAAGGGAACTACTTTCGAACTGGTGGTAGCTTCAGATGTTCAGACAAACTGTCTAACTGGGCAATTTTGCCGTGCCAAAAGTACTTCGTAAAAGTCTAATTGAAATAAACTATTTTCTGTATGAGTTTTAGATTATATTTACAGAAATCTTACTTTATTCTATTGCTGATATCCATGGGTGACGGTTGCCACTTACCATCAGGTAGACCGTCTACTCGTTTGTACCTTATTTGTCATAAAAGAAAAAATGTGTTTAAAGTCCAATTAACTTTTATCAGTCATAATATTTGATATCAAACATTAAAATACTTTTTACTTTGGATTGGATCATTACAATTGCAATTTTAATTCATATAAGAAGCATCCCAATTATGGGTGAATGAACCGTTTTATTTGTATTTTTGAAACTTCAATATTACTTATGAAAGTCACCATTGATTAATATAAGATACTCCAACTGGAAAAAATTTATTAAAGCAGTTAAGTAATAGACATAAAACCAAGAATTATAGAAGTAGTTAGTGGACTAGTTTTAATAAAACTTGTCTACTAACTACATTTATGTCATTTTGTTATATAGTAGGTAAAAAGAAAATATAATAAAAAGCTAGTTTTGGCCTACTTTTATGTAGCATAAACAGTGCATCATAATAAGTGAAAATATTTCCTGAATATATAAAACGATTAAAATAAATTGCGTCTTTCTCTTTGAGAATAAACTCGCTAAGAAGAATGGGAAACAAGTATCCATCAGAGTTCTCGCTTTGGTCGTAAAATAAAACATAATTTCTTCGAGGAACTGCGAGTGGTTTGAATAACAGCTCTCTAATTGGCAAGGGTACATTTAAAATTTAATCGACTTCCAAATAAAACTCATTTTCCGTTTCTCTTATATCTTTGGAGTAGAAAATTCCAATCGATTGTCATTTGGAAATTTTAATGTTGGTTTTCAGTAGTTAAGTACTATAGAAATTTAGGAATCAAAACTTAGAAGATCGGGTCTAAACAATTATCAGGCAAATTGAGTCAGCCTCGCACAATAAAGGTTCCTTACAAACTAAAAAGAAATACTAACTTAATTTTGCTATTAAAAAGCTGTTTGCCATGGTTAGTTTACCAATTGCAAATAAGCGAATCAGTATATTATGCAACATAAACGCCAGTACCTTATCCTTAGATGAACAGACAAATATCAAACTAATCCTATAAAGATTCGATTTATCTTTTTGTAGTACTGAAGTATCAAAGGGAAGAAGATTAGAATTAAGGAAATGGTGGTAAGCTAGCTCAGAGAGGGGTTAGGTAATTTGTTTGTACTAATGAACTTTAAAACCAAGTTTTCCTTTGGGTCGTAATTTCATTTAAGGCAGATGTGGTTAATTATACTAGCATCCAGCTGGTAGCTCCGTTATCTAGAAATATCTTAAACTACTCGTATTTATATTATAATCAATAAAAAAAACCGTTTAAATAATAAAAACAAATTGACGTATATTTTATCATCATTTTATTGCCGCCGGTGGCTGTTGTGTGTGATGGACGTCGTCGTGTAGCAGCCACTTGAGTTAATTATAAAATAACTATATAGTATCTGTCCGCGTAAGCTTTTAAATTGGTAAAAAAATAGTATAAAATTTCTGGGAAAAAATGTATTACTTCACTATTTTGTGTTGCAAATTTTCTATGTGCGAAATTTCATTGAAATTCATTCATACGTTTTTATGTGATTATATATCCATCATCCAAACACCCAAATATTACCATTAAAAATAATGTACAGTGCTTGTTAGATTCTGTGTAAATAAAGTGTTGTTGGTATCGTATGGGCATGGCAATAGTTTTTATTTTATTAAAGATTATAATTGTTTAATTTTGAGTTTTATTATTATTATTAAAAGTTCAACATAAAGATATCGTTACAAGCCCTGAAAAGTGGCTCGGACGTGAGCACGTGACGTCACGTAAGTAAATCAAACCCTGTCAAACTCTTGCGAATAAAATGTAAGCGTTTTATGTAACTGCAACACAGTTTACGGTTACATGGGTTTAGGGTTGTGTGGACTGTGGAACCTTGTAACAGCTATTAACGAGCCTTTAGATAATGTTTTTAATATCAATAAAAGGAACCTTTATACAATCACTCTGTGATCTGCGTCTGTCAATCAAGACCTTTTTTCTCAAGAACGCGTAAATGTATCAAATTGAAATGAATACCATATATTAAAATCAGTAGTTTCTTGAAGCTGAAAAAGAAATCAAGCTTCTAAGTCAAAACAATCAAAACATATGGTCATTAATTACACCTAAGTTGATATTTTGACATTCGCAAAGGAATCAAAACAGGGAATATCTATCAAAATTCGGTAAAAAAAATTAATACATATATATTATAAATTTATGCTTAAAAATACTTCTAGCTCTTTGACAAAACAATGTTTTAGGACAACGTCCGACGGTTGAGGTAAATGAATTAGGAGGGAAAGTAAAGTGAATTTATTTCAATTTGAAATCAAAATAGGTACTAGAAAGTTATTAAATTATTGAAAATTTGATCATTATTTTGGCGTAGGATAGTAACGACTAAATCAAATATTGAAACCAGTGTTACCAGTTTACGTGTATTATTTTCTGGTATTTATGACTTAATTATGCTAGCAACACTATTGATAACGTTTTATGAGACAGTAGTGTCTATTGTGTTATTATGGGTAAGGTTGTGAGATAATATAACCGAGAGTTTAGAGAAACCTGCTCCTGAGTCTTAAGCTCCAGACGCTACCCTGCAGTCTGTTGCGTACTACTGTGTAGTATATCTCATATAATAATGACTAATTAGTCTACTTTTCCGTCTGTCAGTGTGTACACAGCATTTTGTCATCAACAACAATTAATCTTCATTATCGTACTCAGTATTTGCTCAGTCTGAATCCAAATTTACATGAGTTCTGTCCAAAAAAGGTTTAAATGTTTCAACCAGTTTAATGTAATAGCTTGCCATGATTTATTTAGCTAATCTCAAACATTTTCATAAAAATTGTATTTTTTCAGCGTGGAATATGTTTTAAGAATGTTTTTTATATTAAAAATTCTAAAATATAATTTAAAATCCTAACTGAAAATGACTATGAATTAAACTAGAATTAAATGGATAATAATTTATTAAATTCTGTCTATCCGTATGTTTGTACGTGTATTGCGATGTCAAAAAAATAATTGTTTGAGTCGACTAGTTTAGCATATGAATATAGTTTATAACTCCTAAATTCTGTTTGAGATAAAATAAGAGTATCTCAATTAATTCATCCCTAAAATATCACTCGGATCTTTTATAATGCAAAATTAATGCAAAGTGGCAGGTAATAAATCTCTTGAGCTTTCGAGCAATAAAACAAAAAATAAGTATTGCCAGTTTGAAAAACAAAAACTTTTGTTGGTCCTCTCGAAAATTAGCTTTTGATGGAATACAGAGAGAAAAATGATTTTACTGTACAAAATAGGCACCTTAAATATTTCATACACTATTTGCTAGCTACACTGTTGATAACCTTTGATGGATTTAGCAGTAGCACTATCCAATACATTACATGTAGCTTTATAGGTTAAATAATGACTATCATAGGAAACTGTAAAAAGTAACAGTAAAAGTGTAGGCATGTGTTATAATATAAGGTAAAAGCTATAATAAAAGGTAAAAGCTTTTTAAACCTGAGCCTAGGTCTCACTGTGCAACTGTTGTGACATTGGTCGAACTAACATAAAATATACCCAAAAATATTAAATATTTACTTAGTGTAATTTAATTATGAGAAATTGGCAACATTGTTTATAACTTTGAGTTTGGTATTTCATTTTAGGTTATCGCGAGTGTACTGTAGAAGTTCAGTGTTCACGAAGGTCAGGTGAGTGGTCTTTATCTACAGTGTTTATGTGGCGAGGTTGAGCAACGAAGGAGAGCGTTTACTGGTAGTAGAAGGGCCCTTTAAACCTGCTCCTGGGTCGCAAGCCCCAGGCGTTGCCCAGCCTCATAGCTAAAGAGCATGTTATAATAATGATATGTGTATTACTATGCATGTGTCAGGTAGGCATTGTTACAGTATAAATATATTTTAGATGCAGTAATAATGGCCCCTTTACGTTAACAACTCTCCTCTTTGCTACCCAATTTCTGATCAACGATGTTAACTGTTTGGAATCACGTTGACGACTGACTCAGATCGATTGGGTCAGTGATTTTATATATTATCAAATAAATGGTGGTACTCTTATTATAAATCTATAGGTAGTACCAAAAATAAAATTTACAATAAAAGTGTTGTAATCAAGAATAGCCTATAAATAGTTAGTCCTCTAAACAAAGGCCTATTTATCCGTTTTTTAATCGGACATTTTCAGCAAAGGCCGTCCCCATCAGTTTACACCAGCACAAAGGAATGTCTAGATTTTATGCTTAAAGCTAGGGCTACGTGGCTGACCGCAAAACTGTAAAGAGAAAATGAAACATTCCCTTTTTAAGTTATAAAGTAATTTCGCCAAAAAGCTTATAATTTTTACAATATTAAAATTTAACGTGCTGTAAAATTATTTTTTAAGTTATTTATTCTTAAAACCACTCATATTCAAATTTCTGGTTAATTATAACCTTTCTCACAACAATGACCTTTTATTAAATAATTCAAAGTATTAACTTATACAAATTTCATGATTCCGTATGTAAAAACGAAGAAGAGAATCTTTATACGATCACTTAGTTGTTTGTCTGTGTGGAAGTCAATCGCCAGATATCAATTTTTGCCCGACTACGGCGAAGCCAAAAGTAAGGGTAATGATTTTGGCAGTCTATGTATGTATAAATGTACCTATGTATGTATGTTTGGATGTTCCACTCTAGCGCGTAAACTACTGAACCAATTTTAATGAATGAGGTGTCAATAGCTTTGAAATAATGGCGCAGGTGACATAGGCTATATACATTTTTTGTTTTTTTTAATGACAGAATTTTAACATCTGATTCTCAACTCGAAAATAAAATTAAACTGAGATAATCATCAACACGTGTTTGGTATCAAAAGAAAGGTCTTGGCGAGCACATTATAAATATGTATATATATTATATTGTTTTAGTCAAAATAAATGTTTAAAATGCGGTCGTACAGTTCGCTTAGTCCAGTCGTTTCAGTTATTACTCGTTTAAGCAAATGAAAACCAACATTACGTTACAATATGAGATTATAAAGGTAATCCCGATTGTGAAACAGAAAACTATTAATTAAAAGAATAATGTTTAAAAAACTATAACCCGACTACGTAAAAAAAAAGTAGTCTAAGAAGGACTTTATATTTTTGTACATATTATATACTCAGGGTAGCAATAACTTGAAGCTGTGAAAAATTCTGACTCAAACTTTGACTCTGACTTTCCAAAGAGAATCAAAACATTGAGTGCTTTCCGTTTACTTAGAATCTTGAAATTTTGGTGAGCAGCAAGGTCTTAAAGCACAAGTAAATGGAAATATTCTAAAACCAGAAATGACAAAAATCACTTTGCAGTTGGAAAATAATCATGACCTTGAAGGTATGTATGTGGTCAACAATTTTTTCACTGCAACATTAAATTAATCCCACAATTTAGGTAGTACAGAACCCCTGAGCCGCGTGTTCGACTTGCACTAGGCCTAAAATTCTGCCCCGGCTTCGCACGGTTTCTCTACGCTTGTTCTTATATGGTATCATTTATATTTACCTTATTAATATCCGTTATGTAGTTTAAAACATCTAAGCATACAAACAGCGGAAAGCGAATTTGTTTTATACTATGTAAAGTAGATTGTAACATTCATCACATCACATCACTACTTGATTTCTGTTCTTGGCAGCACTGTACGTTTGTAGATGTTTGATATTTTGTCACTGTCTATCTTCTCGACATAATGGAGGTCAAGCACTCTTACTATCGAGACAGTACGTGAAAAGTTGTATTCTTATAATAATTTCAAGTTACAATTGGTTTAATTTTTTATATTAATTTGAATAACTGTTAAACTTTTCATTTCCACAATATTTGAAGTTTTAATAGAACAGAATCAAACTTTATATTCCGCATGTTTATACGTATGTATTAGTGAATACGGTTAAATAGGTATAATATTTTAGTCAGTCAATGGTTTATTTTATAATGTAGGAAACCTTCCTTTTATTTTATTTCAAGTATACCGACGTTTAAATAATATATGTATAACCTTTAGTGCGACAAATTAAAGTCAGTTACTCCGGTATTTTCCCGCAGTGTATATGGAAGTTAGTATTATAGTGCACTCTTCTTGAGGTCCACATAATGTGAGTTCATATATTATGAATGAGCTCTTGAAACCTTGGTCTCAAGCCCCAGGCCCATACTGTTAGCATATTGTGGAGTAAGTCGTGTGTTTTCAATATAACTCGATAAGAACAAACACACATCTGCATTTACAATATTAATATGGATTTCAGCTTTTGTTGTATAACGTTGCTTGTTATAATAAGTACCCCGTATTCCACAGCCATTTGGCCTGCTATAAACATGAATTGGGACAAACGTCTCTCTTATCTTGGGTGTTACAAGAAGCAGAAAAGGCCCAACTCAGATCAAGTATGGCCCTTAAGGATCTTGACATAAGAGCCGCAGAATATCACATAAAAAGCTGTATGTTAGAGCAAATGGATTGTGAAAAACCTTGAAACACATTTTGATATCGGTTTTGTTTAACTTATATCATGGTTCCGTGAGCTCTATATATCTTTTATTATATATTTCAATTATAATATTGCATCTAGTGCATCCATTGTATTAAGATTTAATAGAGATATATGAATAAAAATATTCTCATTTCACAATGTTACTACCAATAGAAGAATAATAACATGAAACAATCAAAAAACATTAAGAGGGGGGTGTGATATTGAATGGACTATTGGGTAAATGCAACGTAGATACTGCTACTGAACCGATAAATAATCAAAGATGATCTCTTACAATTATGAGAGAAACCTATGCAGTGCCTTGGACTTGTGACCAAGGTGTAGACTTAAAGTCGACCTTTATTCAATTGATACACTCGCCTCCACTGCCCACGTTCTTCGTTTAAATCTAAGGTTAGGTTAACCTAAGCCTTACTTACGCGTCGACATATATAAACCTTTTTGAATCACTTGATGAAAACCGTATTAAAATCCGTTACGTTGTTTGAATGATCTAAACGTGCAGGCAGTGGCAGGTCTATAAAACTATATAGGTTTTTATATTTTTTATAGAAGAAACATATAATATTTATACAAGAACATTACAATCACAAAGAAATAAAGGATTCGTTTTAAAAATGTAATTAACCTAAACCGTAGCAGCTAGAATTTGACTATCTCCAAAACTGCATGTATGAAGCTTATCTGAGACCGTCTCATGTCTACATATTCATGTGACGAACTCGATGCTGCGGATAAGTCGCTGAATTCGTCACTAGTTTCACTTCAGATAACTTACTAACTCATGAATATTAAACAGATAATGCAGTTATAATGCGCACGACGATGTTAAAGTCGCTTTTAACTATACGCCTCATCTAATTCCATCCAAGCTGATTCATACATTTTGACGCTCAGAAATAAAGTTGAGTACAAGTATAACATAGTATAAGTGGGTGGATATACTCTATCTTATATCCTATTACTATAGACACGAAATTATACAAAAAGTACAGAAAAGATATTGATGCATGATGAAAAAGACTTACACATTGAAATCATAATTAGATTGTAACTCTATGTCAAAATTAAGATTGATGTTATAATGTGAGAAGCTAAGAGTCGATCGCCGTTTTAAGGGCGCGCTAGACGTTTTTAATCCCTAAATTAATCATATTTAGGTTTAATAATGTACCTGAGCGGTGTTGCGGTTATTGTAAAATAGCCTAATTTAGAACAGTGGGTATAGTATAGACATAGTATGTCAATTATCTTATTTTTGTCTATAGTTAATAGTATACGTATACCTCGTAAATCTGCACTGTGGTCACACACCCCAGGCACAAGTGTCTACCGCAGTTCAGTATAAATTATATTGCTTACTATGTAAAAAGACATTATCAAATAAATTATAATAAATCTCAATTCAAAAAAAAATCATGTGAATATTACTTAGTGATTCTTAAAATTAAGTCTAGATTTTCTAAGTTGACCCAATTAGTTTTATGTTCAGTTTTAAAATAGTTTTATTAGCACTTATATTTGAGCGTGGCACTTGGTCTATTGAACGCTTATGTAAAAGCGCTTGTGAGAATAAGGCCTTAATCTTTATTGTCTAGCGATGTTCACTTGGTCCGGATTTGCATTTTAATATCTATTGCACTGAATTAATTTGAATCTTTAATCGTTAAGATTATAGAGTAAATCTTGGATATGTGATGTATACCTTGAATGTAAACCCAGTAGCCAGTAATTTACATACGTTATAAAAATAAATAAAATCTTTCAAAATTCATTACTGCTTAGTCTTTTCGTACAATGAAATCAGAACAGATTGAGTAAAATCTACTACTTTAAAATTAAAAATTTAATTATATACTCAATATAAGTTTCTTCATTTCGCACTCAGAATTTATAAACTAAATGAATACAAATTAACAATAACAGTTGTGAGGACTATTTATTAACTTAATAATTTGACACATAGATATTACGTCATCAGACACAGACGACAGCGCCGCGTCTGTATCTAATTCCATTCTCGTCACCAATTATAAGACATATTTATTAAAATATAACGAAATACGTAATATTTACGTGATAAAAATCATAAACAGAACACTAACAAGTATCGATTACAAAACAGCTTATTATGCCCCAGACACTTTCGGCGTTAATCTTCCCTTCACATAAACGCTAGCTTATTTCTCCCGGTAAGAAAAAGCGTGATATTATACTTAGCATGAAATATACTAATGCTATTATTATTTCACTTTTCAGTAATACTTAGGGCAATTTATGAATATTTGTCATATATCAAGATTGTTGGCATGAAATAGAATGTGCTGTCAACGGACGAGTCTCGGTTTAATGACTTTGCTGCTGCTCTTGATACTATATTGTGTTGCCTTATTTTATTTACTATATATATACGACGTAACTTGTAAAGAAACAATACTTGTAAATAGATCATTATTAAACTGTTATGATGAACTCACTGTATGGGAAATTGCTTTGCTAAAACATCAGGTATTTTTTTATTTTCTTAGGATATCTGCGCGATTTCGTTTGCACGGAATTAGTACTCACATGCACACACTCATCATTCACCTATTTTCGCTACTGTCTCGTTTCCACCCTCGTCTCTTTCACTAAACCACTCGCTGTTTCACTGTTGAAAATCAATCTAAATCGGCTAATCATTCTTTATAATTTAGAACAATTGAAAGAGACTATAAAATAATATAATTGCCGTGTTTGTTATCGCAACACTTTAAAAAGTCTGAACCGATTTGAACGAAATTTGGTATACAAATACTTTAGTACTACGGTACAGTTAGTATAAAAACACTTAATTTACCTTACATTAACACATATGATATTTTTTCTCAAAAATTCAGATTTGTAGGTTGGTACAAAAATCGATAGCAAAAAATGTTGTTGAAATAATTATTTTTAATTTGAGACTATTATTATATTATTAAATTAAGAATAGGTTAGGACAACATTTTTTCTGAAAAATCAAAATGAGAGAGTATTCCGTAAGGATCTAAAATAAATCTTAGTAAACTAGATACTTTGAATAAGAAGTACCACATTTTCTTTACCTACATTTTCATTACCTACAAACTCGAAAAAAATAACATGTAAATTAACATTATAGAATTCAATAAAGTGACAATACCAAAAAGGCGTCCCAAATTCAGAAACCAAATTTTTCTTTACACAAACAAAATGTAAAGCAGGCTCCAAATGTTCCACGTAAAAGATCCGGACAACAAAATCCGCAATTGTGACATCCCAGAAGGTTGTCTCATAGCGTCTGTCTAAACGCTATCACATTATAATAATGAAATTTTGTAACACAATTTAAATTCAACGGGGAAAATTTATCTCTCTTTTTATATTCAATTTTCTAAGCTACTTCTCGAATTTTTGGTTGGTATACTCTCCCATATACTATTTAAACGCATAGATCACGTAACATCACTATTTTCAAAGTACCTCAAATCCTTCTAGGGTAAATTTGTTGTCTCTTACTAAATCCCTTTTCTTCAGGAACTCATACAGGTAGTAAGTTGAGTCTGTAACCTTTTGGAGTTTTGAAAATACCAAACTTCTAAGTTAATGCAATTAAAAGATACTGCATTTAAATTATTACACACTCACTCACACGACACTCGCGGGAGAGTCAAAATTTATAGGGTGAAGCGTTGTTATAATGAGATAGCGTTTGTCAAAACGTAAAAAAGAAAGGATTGGAGAGGGGAATATTGAAGAACGAAAAGAAAATAAGTGGGGTGTGATATTGAATGGACTGTTGGGTAAACGATACGTAGATACTACTACTAAACTAATAAATAATCAAACATTATGATCGCATACAATTACGAGAGGAACCTAAGCAGTGCCGTGGACTTGTGACCAAGGTGTAGGCTTGAGGAATTCTTTTAAGGGATTACAACATTTGCCTCCACTCCCCAGGCCCTCTGTTCAAACCTAAGTTAGGTTAACCTAAGCTTAACTTACGCGCAGACATATATATACTTGTTTTCTGTTGGTAAATAAATTGTATCATTCCAATCACAAAGCAAAAGACAATACTCGGTATAGCTACCGGCACGTAAGTATAGGTTTGACATTGAATACGCAGAAGTCACTATTAGGGCCTTTTAGCGGGAGCGCGTCACGCGCAACAGGTTTTTGCGACGTTCCCGCGCGTCTGCAATTTTTCAAAATACTAAACGTCACGTATGGAAATGCCAATACAGGCACGCAGCACGCTCACAATGCTATCCCACTTTCCCCTACTCTGTTTGCTGAGATATAAAATTAGCTGTTGCTACTATATGGTAAAGTTATATTAGCTCACTTTTACAATGTCATTTACTAATAGGGAGAGGAGAAAATCTGTAATTTTAAGGACTGATTCGACTGTCTAAATAAGTACATAACTCTGAGAAATATCCTCCTAAAATCCACCTTACTGTTTGTGACACAGTTCTGAAAGAAAACTGACGGGTCTTTCGCTTAGTATACAACAAACGAAATAAATAGTTTTTTTATAAAAACCTTAACTTAATCACATATTTTAAGAGCTTTCATAGACAATTATTTGCTTACCTAAAAGATGTGATTAGAGATAATAGAGTTCAAAATCTATTTGGTAGTCAACATCGGTATCATAAAGAGGAATTCCTGAGTTACTGTATAATAAACATTAACATTCGCTATTAAAAATACGAAAATGTATTTACCAAAATCTGACTGATAATATTTAAAAAAAAATGGATCACTCATCTTTGTTTGTTTAATCTGAATCTAGCTGACCTGCCAGACGTTGTCCTGTCTTAACTATGAATATTGCTCAAATGACTGACCGTTATTTCAAACGCAGTAATGTTTCATTAGAAAAATTAATATGGTCGTTAAGTTTTCTTAAATTGGCATTTTCGCATGAAAATTGCTGGGTAATACGAGACTTTTTATTAAATAATATGTAAAAATTTTGGTTATATTAATAAAAATGAGAATTTCAACTGAAATAAAAGTAAGCGAACGTAAAACAAAACAACAATTTGAGCAACTTTATTACTGTTACCGTAATTTATTTTAGCGCAATAAACGTCTTGTTTTTTCTACTTATCCAGTCGTGTAATTTTGTTAGCGGAGCTGGCGGATATAGGTGTAAAATTACAAAATGGGATGAGATTGTTTGTACGCAAACAGCCAGTGTCCGCTTATTAGATGGGCCCCGAGTAATAAAAACATCGCCGTATTACACGTGGGGTCCGACCCTTACGACTCAAATTTAAATTCTAGCATAAAACGATTTGCTTTTGTTAGGAAAATAACATAATATTAAAATTTTAGAGCTTTTAGGAATAATTATATTACAGTTTTTGTATGATAATATTTACATAGAAATTATATATACTAGGTGATCAAATGAATTGAATAAAGGCTTGATTTTAAGCTGTGAAAACAGTATCTATTCAGTAGCAATAGTTTTTCGTTATGAGTGTACAACTTATTTTTAAATGATATGATGAATATTGGCTACTATTGGGTAAATTAGAGTCATCACTTCCAAGTTTATTTGACATAGGTGGCAAGGAAACTGGACTGTACTAGCAATAGAACATTAAGAATGAAGAAGACTTTTACCATCACAGACGGTCCTTACACAACTCAAGATTAATAACAAACAATACTAATAATAAAATTTAATAACTTCACATTAACAAGACTATATAAGGATGTATAAAATTGAACTGACAAGGTAAATAAAGCTATATTATCTTATATATTATGTAAATGTTCTCCTCAGCTTACAGTCTAAAATTCATGTTGGTGTCATTGTCTTAAGCAGTGATAGCACAGTGTTTAAAACATTGATGTCTACTCGTGAGATCCGAGTTCGATCCTGGACACACACTTCTGTCTTTTCTGAGTTATGTGTGTTTTGAGCAATTAAATATCACTAGCTTTAGTTCTCCAAAGTGTAAAAAGTCTGCCTACCCGCACTGGGCGTAGACGGTTCTTACACTTGTTGTATGTTTTTTTTCATATTTGATCAAAATCCATCTGAACTGATGAAAGAATAAGAATAAAATTATAAAACAAGTTTACTGATACCTAATTTATTCAGGTTTAAAGAATCAAAGATTATTATTTAAGCCTTAACTTAATTTTATATATCAATTAATTAATATTGCAGTTTAATGAACGTGTAAATTCATCACCATCTACAGCTCGTTAATAGCTATAACGAAAATTTGTTCTCGACCCCAACGCTTATAAATATTAATATTTCCTATCTCAGCTGTTAATTACCCAAACAAGTACGGATGAACTCCGGCTTTCATTAGCCCAAACCTAATTAGTAGACAAACCCAGACTTGGACATCTTTGAGATCCATTGAGATTTATCTCGTATGTTACCATCAGTGTTAATGTTGATTAGGGATTTAACCACTTTACTCGAATGCTTGTACTATCTTTAATATTTAGGCTAGCTAATTATTACATAGATAAACAGTTTAATAATTCAAAGTAGTCTTGGACTTGGAAAATATATGTGTTATCATCAGTTTTTATGTTAATTCGAGGTTCAATCAATTTACTCGAGTGTTTATATTGTCATAATTATTTAAGATAGCTCAATATAACATAGAATAAACTTTTATAAATGATTTTATAGTGTTGGACTTGGGCAACATATAAGTTACCATCAGTGTTAATGTTGATTCGAGATTTAATCACTTTACTCGAGTGTTTGTATTATCGGTGCGCCTGTTTGGGCGGGAGGACTGTCTAGGATCCTTATTGGAACGCTGCAGGAGGCGAGTGCAGAAGTTTCTCATCAACCGCTGGGAGGAAGACCTGAGTAACCTGGCAGCTGATATTCGGTGGAGGCATTTAGGCCACACATAAGAGAGTGGATCCAGGGAAAAAGAGGACGCAGGTACTTACCGAGCATGGTTGCTTTGGTGAGTTGACAGATGCATGTTACAAGTGTGGTACAGACAGCATCGTTAAAAAAAGTCTTTGTGTTATCTTAATTATTTAAGATTGATCAGTAACATGTTGGATAACATTTTATAACAGACTAAATGCAAGATTTTTTTACCTATATAAATAAGTATATACTAAATATGTGAGAACATTCATCAAATATTTTCTGAAAAAATTTAAGTCTATTAAGTGGACAGAATATGTAACTGTATTTTAAACCTGCTGCTGGATCTCAAGCACCAGACACTGCTCGACTTCCTCTGTAAATTCTATGATGTCGTTATTTTTTACGTGTTAATGAATAGAATAGTTATTAGTATATATTGATAATGCACTTTATATATTGTAGTACATATAAACTAGATTCGTTTTTATAGGAAACCTTGTATAAGTTCGCGATGGAAAGTTATTTAATTATATTATTCGAATATTTTAAAATTCCCTCATTTGATAATAATCTGATAAAAGCTTTCTGAGAGCGAACTAAAAATTGCTTTTCAATACTCAATAGGATCAGAGGGAAGATAGGAGCATATTCCAGTGAAGTAATCTGCCATTAAGGCAAAAAGCTCTCCTCACTTATCTGCAACATCTGGACGATGTTTATATTTTGAGGGTCTACGACAACCTCTGTAACGACGCTTATCGTCGACTGTAGGTCTCTATAATCTGAGATTATACGAGCAGTGGAAAACTATCCTTAATCCATAGATAATAGAAACTATATTTATTTTGTACATTCATCTAGTATTAGAAGATATGGATTATTTTCCTGTCTAGAAAATTTTAGCTAATTCTGTGCTTAGCTTCACAGAATTAGTAATTTATTACTGACTAAGATAAAAATATTAAATCAATAAACGAGTTTCACTATCGAGTTTATTTCGATATGTTTCGGGAAACTCCAGTTTCTTCTGTTAATCAAAGCCAGTCAAAAATTAAGGTTTTAACTTCATGAAAATTGACCAAAATTTACTAGACAATGGATGCTTACGAGATAAAATTCTGATACAAATAAAGAAGTTATCAATTAAATTGCATTTTCATTAATACTCGGGCGTAATCAAATTATTTTTTTTTTCTGAAGGGAACAGACACTTTAAGATCACACTAGGTGTTCCCTTGTGTCGTCAAGTATATTTTATCAAAGATATTATTCTTCTGTTATAATCTTTATACCATTTATCTACTCTAATCATGACGAGACAGAAGAATCCACATAAATACAACGTTTTATTTGATCGTAAACAAAATTACTTAACCGTCGCGAGAGTGAATAGACACAATAATCATAAAGATGTAGTGAGACAAATTAACGACTGTACATGGCGAGGGCTGAGAGCGGAATGAGTTCATCATTTGAGGTTTTAGAGGATTTATTTATACCAGGGCTTCCCCGCGGGAATAATGGCGCCTTAAGCGGTAATATGTAGTAATATATTAAACGGTAATAAGTTCAGACAACTATAACGATGTCGTTAACGAGTAAATACTTAGGATAGTGCAGTTTTAATGATCTTATTATATTACGTATTTCTACTTATTTGTAGTACTAATATTATAAATGTGAAAGTTTGTATGTTTGTTACACAATTACACAGATTTTCTAACAAAAAAGAAGTAGTTCTTGGTAATCCAAAGTGTCTATTTTATACAGCTCTTAAGAGAGTGATTGAGTCTTCCAAAGGTAAGGCGATTATATGAATAAGTTGCTTTGTTAGTTTAGTTTTATAATAAAAATATTATAATACAAATTATTATTTTATTTTTATATAGACATCAAAGTGGTAATTAATTACGTAGCATTTTGTTTTGTGATGAAACGCTTTTAATAGTCGCAAAGCCTAAGAACTATATGTTATGATATTATCCTTTTAATAATATCATTAAAAAGAAAAATTTAATACTAAAATCTGTTAGTAGCAATATAATATTTAAGTTTTTTGTACTCCACTAACAAGTAATCTCTTAACGAGTTTGCGCTTCTCAGAAAGTTTTATAGGAGTTGCGAAAGCCGAACCTTATTACAAGTCACTAATCTCCAGAGAAAGGAAATGAGTGAACTTGTATAAAATAATAAAAAAGACATTTCCTTTTATCAGTCTTTTTAAAAATGCACCTATATAACGCTTTTTTAATATTGTCTAGAAGAGGGTTCGGATATAATTTGCTTTAAAAGAAAAAATTTATATATTTAGTTTTCAAAATATAGAGAAATATATTATTAATTCTGTTAATTCTACTATATCGTTATTCTTTATCTAAAACAATAAAATACAAAGATTTTTAAACAAAAAGGTGTAATGGTACTCGATAAAATAATACAAAATATATTCGTTAAAGAATGGTTTTCTTTTTATTAATGTAATATTTAATGTAGCTTTGATTATATAAAAATTCACGTCCATTCATGCTTGAAAGCTATTTTAATACTGATACTAGATGTTATATATTAAAAATATATTATACTAATCTGCCTTCCCCGGCTCCGCTCGGATGGAGTTTACCACGTATACTCAGATTCATCAAAAAATAAATTTTATTACTAACCCACAGGAACTGGTTTTTTCCGGGATAAAAAGTAGCCTATGTGTTAATCTAGGTTATAAGCATCTGTGTGCCAAATTTAATTGACGTTCTTTCAACCGTTTTTGCGTGATTGAGAAACAAACATCTAAACATACAAAAATAAAAACTCACATTTATAATATTAGTAAGATAAATATAGAACGAGTGATTAAAATAAAATAATTACAATTATAAGACTATATGTAAGAATTAATTATTAGAACTACTAAAAATATTGTTAAAGGTTATATGTTTTATGAAGAATTAGGAAATACTATATTGAGTTCAAGCCAAATAATTAAATTGAATTGAAAATAAGTTGTATGAGGCGACATTAAAGACCACGCAATTAATTATTTTAGGAAAAACTGAAATCTAGTAACTGAAATTTTATTGACAATTGGAGACAGGTATTATTATAAAATTTTTGGTTTCTTTTTAAATTTAATTTTGTAATATTGCTAATAAATATGAAATAGTATTTAAAATTTAATAATTACATTCATTTACCAAATGACGCAAATGAAAAATATTAATTAGAATTATTCATTATAATCTATTAATAATATATTAGTAATAAGTTCATAAAAGATACTTACAAATTGTTTACTCAAAAAACCATATAATTCCGGAATCCATATAATAAACACTATGAAGTTGCTCAAACTTATTTAAATTGTCAATTTAATTATGTATTCAAAAAACATTATAAAGTTCCAAACAGTCACGTTGATGTTCGTCTCAAACTTTTCGTAGCGGCTACAGTGCTACGAGCAGCTACGAGCTACAGCGTAGAGCGTCCGCACGGGTCCGCGGGGCGCGTCGCACTGACGTCGGAGCCTCTTGACGAGACAATCTTTCCAGTAGCCCTCAGACAACAACTTGTGAGCTTTCACGCGGAATACGTGTACGGGACCTTTGTTTTGTAGCTTTTAAACGTAATACGAGTACATTTACATTATGCTGTACATAAATTAGCATATGTCTGATAGAAATTTGTTTCAAATGAGCAAACAGTGCCTTACATTATAAAGCCATAATTTAAATCAGCACCTGGGTTGCAATCTCTAGGCACTAATGGAGGTACTATTTAACCTTTAATATATAAAAAAAAGTCTACCAAATATAATATCTATATTTACGAATATTAAAATATTTTAAAAATTATAAGCAAAAATAAATATTGTTATGTTTTCAGATAAACAGAGCGAGAGCCTTCTTAGCACATGTTATTATCACAGGCACACATGCATGAAAAAAACAAAATAACAAACAAGATAATATTTGCCAGGACCTTTGCGGAATCTCATTTTCAATATGTTTTTATAACTTTCAGTGAGGAAATGAGGTGGCGCTCGCGGCGCTCGACGGCGGTATTGTCATCATAAACCAACCGAGGCCTTCTTTATAAATCCCTTGCAAATGTACCTTTATGCGCATTATGCCATAACATCGGAGATTCTTTTTTGCTCGAAATACTTTAAATCCAACAAATATGTCGTATCTTTTCCGATAATATGTTATTTATTCATAAGAGCTTTTCTGTAATACGGGCTTATTTTTGTGGAACATTAACTCATGTACATATAATATGAAAAAAATCGAATGTCGTGCCGTTATAAGGTTCCTTACCAAGCAAGAAAACTCAGTTGCGGCCATAATAAATGAGATGTCATTAGTTTACGGCGACTCTTGTCCAGGAAAAACCATGGTGTACAAGTGTCACAGTTTATTTAAACAAGGAAGGGAATCCCTTGAAGACGACCTGAGGCCAGGCAGGAACATCGAGGTAACCACGCCAGAACATATCAAAAGAGTCGAAAAAATTGTACTCGACGATGCTCGACTAAAGAAGAAACAACTCGCAGAAATATCAAACACTCCAACTATTCGATACAACCATTTTTAAAATCTTGCACGATCATTTTGGCATGACTAAGCAGCGCAGGCAGCGCGAGGTGGGTGCCAAGAATGCTTACGCCGCCGCAAAAATAACAACAGTGTTTACGTGCATTTTTGGACCTCTGTAATGAAGATAAGGATGGGTGTATTAAATCGAACTGTTGCTGGAGACGAAACTTGGGTTCATCATTATGAACCTGAGTTGAAACAAGACTCCATGCAATGGCATTAAAAAGGCACTGCACCTGCCAAGAAATTTAAGGTGCACAGTCAGCTGGGAAACTTAAATTGATATAAAGGTGTTTCTATAAACGGAGAATATTACACTTCAATATTAGAGCGACTAAAAAAACCATTAGAGAGAAAAGACGGGGAAAATTGACGAGAGGTGTGCAGCTTTTGCACGAAAACGCGCCGGTCCACAAAAGCCGCGTTGCGTTGGCTGCCCTGCATAAGGTGGGCTCCGATATTTTGAATCACCCACTCTACAGCCCAGACCTTTTTTTTTTTTTTTTTTTTTTTTTTTTTATCGATGGAAAATGCATTACGCATCCCACTTGGGCACTCCCAGGCGGGTATGTGAGACTCGCTGGCCGGAACTACCAGAATACTCACTAAAAACCATCGTGCCGTCACCGCTTTGTATGGACGTCACGGGATCGCTCTCGCATGCAACCGTGACCGTACCGGCGGACCCCTCTGCCGAATGCGCTACTCCTTATTACACAGAGGCGAGAAGGTGCGCAAAGCGCAGCCTCCTACTACCCGGTCGTCTTTGGCGATTTGCATCCTCAAGAGCATTTCTCTCTCGATCCCTATTCGCAGCCTCCTTCAGTGCTACAACAGACTCACAGTAGGAGGCGACTGCTGACCAAGACCTGTCACCGCTGAGCATGGCATCAACCACTCCCACCAGCGACAGATCTCCGCCGATTTGCGACATCAGCGCATGCCGCTGTGGTCCCCAAGAGGCGCACTCCTCCAACGTGTGGCGCACTGAGTCTACTTGTGCTCCGCATTCGTAGCAGGCCTGAGTCGGCTCTCTACGGGCTACCTGATGCAGATACTTACCAAAACAACCATGCCCGGTAAGTACCTGCGTCAGCCTATATGTTAGCTTCCCATGTTTCCTCGTTATCCAGCGGGTAAAATGGGGCTCTATAGCCTCTACTGTAGCCAGACCTGCTATTGGACTTCTAAGGTCTTCTTGCCATCTTTCAATAAGAGCTCTTTCGGCATTAGCTCTTACCCTTGCTACCTCCTCTAAGCTCAAGCAGTCACCCCTGGCTCTAACGGCAGCCCGGAAACGAAACACTTCCGCTAGCACCCCTGCCTGTAGCTCCCAAGGCGGGTCGCTCGCTAGAAGAGTTGCCGCAGTCCAAGATATCGTGCGATACCCTCGTATTGCTCTTATCGCAATTATTCTTTGTGGCTTTCGCAGCAAAGATCTATTACGAGCGGAGAGAGCGTTCTCCCAAACGGGTGCTCCATAGAGTGCCATGGAACGAATAATGCCGACATATAAACGCCGGCATGGCGAGTTCGGCCCTCCAACATTAGGCAGGAGTTTACCCAGTGCAGCGGCGGCTCCAACCAGCTTCTGAGCGAGCTGAGAAAAATGGGGTGTGAAACTCCATCTGCCGTCTAAAATCAAACCCAGATACTTCATCTGTGTCTTCACCATAATTCTCGTCCCTTGAATTACCATGGATGCTCCCCTAGTAGGACCTTTACGTGGGCCATGGAAAAGTAGAGCCTCTGTTTTTGAGATGGATACTCTTAGGCCTAGCATGGCAATTCGGTCTACAACCAAAGAAGATCCCACTTCCGCAAGGCGCACCGCTGCCTCATAAGTGGCTCCCCGTGCAGTGATGAGAGTGTCATCCGCATAACAAACGACTTTCATACCTGGAAGAACAGGTCCCCGAAGAAGCCAATCAAAACCGATGTTCCACAAGATTGGTCCTATGACCGATCCCTGTGGGACACCGCAACTGACTGGATACCGGAACAAATGCCCATTACTCCCTTCCCAAAGGACTTCTCTGTCTTGGAGGTAAGATCCCAGTAACCTCCGGAGATAAAAAGGGACGTTGTGATAACAGAGAGCCTCTTTGATAGTGGGAAAGGGAAGACTGTTGAAAGCATTTGCAATGTCAATTGAAACCGCCATCATCACCTCACCTCTGGCCACCGCTTCAGAATACACGGTCTTTAGCGTATTCAGAGCATCCACAGTTGAACGACCAGGTCTAAAACCATATTGTGCTTCAGAAAGGCCCGGCCTTGCCTGTTCAAGGTGACGAGAAAGACGAATGGCGAGTATTTTTTCAAATACTTTTCCCGCTTCACTGAGCAATATTATGGGCCTGTATGCGGATGGGGAGTCAGATGGAACACCCTCCTTTGGTATCAAGCATAACCTCCCAATCTTCCATAATTTTGGAAACTGCCCGCTTGTTAAACATCTGTCAAATAGATCCTTGAGCCGTTCCCTCAGATATACGAGAGCAATATAAAGTACTCGCCCAGGTATACCATCAGGTCCTGGTGCTGTTTTCCTGGTTCGCAACCTATCTAGAGCGATATCTATCTCTTCGTCCGTAATGGTAGGGACGGATACGACGCTCCTTGTCATAGATGGTGGTGCCATTGACGGAGGTGTAAAGTTAGCAGGACAAGGAAACAGTCCATCTACTAGCTGGAGGACAAAATTTGATTCCAGGGACTTTATAACTGGGACGCCACGCACACTGAGTTTCTTCCGAGCAGCTATAAAAGGACGACCCCAAGGATCTCTGTCCAAGCTGGCCAACATTTCGTCACGAGCACGATTTTTAGCTTGCTTAATTGCTTGCTGGAGAGATAATTTTGCATCGCGATAAATGCTTCGCAGTCGATTTTCGAGTTCCGCATCCAGACCACTAATCCTTCGACATCGGGTATATCTTCTTCGTGCTCTGTTACAGGCCACGCGAAGTTCAGCGATTTCCTGCGACCACCAGTATACCTGATGTCGTTGTCGCTGACTTCGGACTCTTGGCATAGCTGCATCACAAATCTCGGAGCAAACTTTACACATACGATTCGCGAGTTCATCAATGCATACATTATCGCTGTCACCAAAAGAGGACCATCTTTGCACTATCGCCGCTTCTTTGGCCATTTCTCGATCCAGACGACTCAATGCCCAACGTGGAAACTTGCTTGAGCCACGGAATGAGTTTGGCGGACTCGGGAGGTTGGAGATCTCAAATCGAATATAATTGTGATCGGAGAGAGTTTCCACCCCCTCTTCCACCCTCCATTCTCTTGATCTATGAGCTACAGCGGGTGAGGCAAACGTTAGGTCCACTATTGAACCTCCTTGGTTCCGTTCACACGTGTAAGCCGTCCCTCTATTTAACAGATTTAACCCGGATAAAAGCGCCCATATTTGAACAGCTCTTCCTCTTGCATTTGTGGCAGGATTTCCCCAGGCTCGCGACTTTGCATTAAAATCACCAAGGACAATGGTAAGTTTCGGCGTCTGCCTGCAAATCGCATTTCTAACGGATTCAAGAAATAACTCAAACTCTGGAGGAGTTTGAGTTTAGCTGCGATTAGGCGAGAAATATAATCCAATGACCATAAATTCTCCCCATTCCGTCACCACATAACCAGATCCTCGTTCCAACACCTTGAGCGGATGTCTTGAACCAGTTCTAACTAAAATAGCAACTGAATTATCTATATCTCCCGTCCAGTGAGCATGTGGAGGAACATAATAAGGCTCGCAGGCTATTACCATATCTATATCCCATTCCACCATATACTGCAACAAGAGATCTTGTGCGCCAGCGCAGTGATTTATGTTCGTCTGAAGAAAACTAATGGGGCGTGTCGTCATGAAGACATATTGTTAGCTTCCTCACTTACTGCAACACCAGTGAGGAGAATATTCCTGGATTCAGCTGCTGCCTTACCTTTTACAACAGGAGGGTGGCAGTTTCTTCCACCCATCTTATGATCGAAAGGCCTACCCGCCTCAGAGCATACCGCACAACGCAAGGGACCAACGCAGTTAAGCGATATGTGACCTTCAACTCCACATCGGTGACACAAGCCAGAACGATCAACGGCGTTTGGACAGAGGTATTTCGTGTGTCCCAGTCCCATACATTTATAGCACCTTAGTGGTCTCTCCTCTAATATTTGTACCCTGGCCGAACTCCATCCAACCAAGATTCTACCCGATTCCGACAATGTTCTAGCAAGGACAACCGGACATCTCACCTTTACCGTGCCCATACCCCTGGGACCAGGACGCACTTCTCCAACATTTACTGTCTCAGGGGTACAATTACCCGCTCGCGTAATTGCTGCAATTACCTTATCCCTGGTAACCGAATCGTCTAGGCCCGATAATTGAATATCTACACGTTTAGTAGGCTTGACAACATTCGCTACTCCATCCAAAATTCTCCGAAGTCTCTCTGCCAGTTTCTCTGCTTGATCTGGAGTCTGATTCTTCGATAACTCCAGTAATCTAGCACCAGTGGCGGCACGACGAACTTTTAGCCCTTCGGTAATGCCAAGTTCCTTTAGGTCAATACCCATTTCAGCTCTCTCGAGGACTTGAGCATACGATACTCCCTTCTCGGCTGCTTCTGGAAGCAGCGATATAATCACTGCAGCTGTTCGAGGAGGCACAAGTTTAGGCTTCTTCGGTTGCGATTGCTTAGCTGGGATAGGAGCCGCACGGAAAGACTCAATCTGTTTCTTGCTTTTCTTTTTCCCTCTTACAACAGTAGCCCAAGTATTGTCTTGAGTCGTTCGTTCACTCCTCACACCGTCGGGAACTGATTGTTCCCCAGGAGGTTGTGTCCTAGCCGTTTTTCGCTTCATTGAGGCCATTGCTTGGGTAGGGTGCTCCGTAACAGGTTCTGCAACCCTCTGGGACAGTGCTTCACTCCTCTTATCCCCAGCAAGTGGTGGTCTATTTGTTTTCGCTGGCAGAAGACGGTCTTCAATACCGGCGATTCGCGCATCTACTAAGTTCCCAACTGAGGATACGATAGAGGCTTTAAGCTCCTCCATCATATCCGCACTAATAGAAGAATTAAACTCATTTCCGTTCGTTTGGTTCACGGATGCTCGCATCTGTTGAAACTCTCGTCGGTGGGCCTTCAACTCCGACTTTAGGTTTTCTACCTCTTTGCGAAGAAGGTTATTGTCCGCCCTAAGACGGCGAGTTTCTTCCGACTCCATCTTTCCTGCTAGAGTTTCTACAATGGCTTCCAAGGCAGCAGTAGAACTCAATAGCTGTTTTTTAAGATCTCCCTTTAAATTTCCTGATTTATTTGCAACTTCCAAAATCATTTGCATATTGCGTCCAGCATCAGCCCGTAAATCTTCAATACTTATTGAGTTTTCACTTTCTTGCATTTCTACTGAAGAGTTCTTTACCATGGGTGAAGCACATGTGTTCTTGCGGAAGGCCCGACTTCTAAGAGAACGTTCGAACTCTTCCTCTTTAGCTTCTTCCTCTCTATCTTTTAGTTCAGCTCTAGCACGGGCAAGATCAGAGCCGTAGCCCCTCCCTCTTGCTTTACCACGATGTGACCTAAATATTTTATTGGCTGTCCTACATTCGCTCTCTGTCTCAGAGTCGAATACTTCAGTTCCAGGCCTTTTCCTTGCAAGCAGGTCCTGTTCCACTATACCTCCTTGTCTACTTTCTTTACTTGCACTCCTACTACTTTCTTCAGCCGTAGATCCATCTTCTGTTCTAATAGTACTTCGACTCCTATTCCTATTTTTATTCCCACCCCTACTCCTATTTCTGCCCCTACTTCTACTCCCACTTCTGTTTTTATTCCCGACCTGACCCCTACTCACAGATCTACTTCTTAGCTCTTCAATATTCCCCTGGCAGACGTTGCCCCCCCCAGAATTCGATAAGGGGCGGATGAAGTCCACAGGCTCCGTGCGGGACACCGAGTCTGTGGGCTTCACGAGGGACTCCCCAACCGGTCCCGAGTGATTATTACCTGTTTCCAAAAATAAAAAGAGCTGCAGTATTAAAAAAAAACCAGCGATGATGAAGTAAAGGAGGCAGTTTCGGCGTATTTTGAAGATAAAGAGAAAACATTTTGTATGAGGGTATAAATATATTAATTGAAAGATCTGAAAAATGTACCCGTCTTGCAGGTAAATATATTGAAAAGGAATAATAATTTAGTTTTTGAAGTGAAACTTCTTTAGAATCGTTGTGATTTCAAACCGGATGCAACGGAAAAAACGACAGGTAAGAGACACAAATACAAAAATGTGTAGGAAAGAATGAGACAGAAATATACATACTATTTTATATTATTATATATATTCATCTCATTCTTTTGTCGATTTACTGAAGTTTCACTTCTATCGTGTGTGAATCGCACACACACCTTTTTTTTATTTCCACCCCTTATCCCCCATTCCACGAACATAAAGTTCCCCCTCCCCCCTCACGCTCTCCCTCATGTTTAAACAATGTAAGACAACAATAATTTAACAGACAGACTTTATAAGTCCTTTTAAGAGACCGACCTTCTATTGCTTCCAACTTCCATTAACAGATCATATTAATATAATAACATTTATTATAAGATATTTACATAAGTATATCAAAGCTTAATCAGATTCCAGAAAATACCTGAAAATAGTTTGGTAAGTACACTAATATTATATAAGACAACAAAGAGAATTTTCCATATTATTATTTCTCCTCATTTTATTCTTACCGAAAAAGAATATATAGCTTAGAATTTCTTAAGTTCAAGTAATATTCATTCGGCATCTTTTCAATTGGAATCGCTTGTTGACTTGTTTTAACGAAGTAGTTTGACTAATATTTTACTTTATTGTTTATCCTTTTATTACTGCAGACAGTATTATTCCATTGTTATAAGTTTTTCAATATAAAATCAAGTTTATTATACAACAAATAACAATAGAATTCTATTTAAAATTTCATAAAAGTGATTGCATAGGTATTTTGTAAAGAATACCCCTCCTGACTCGACAAATTATAAACTCAGTCCGATTTAAATCAGAGGTAGTTTTACAAATAATATTATACAGTAAATATTGAATTGGTCCGAAAAATTTACGTGACAGTCACGAACACCAGGTACTGCTCAGCTCAGCTCAGATTTTGAACGACATGGTTGAATATTTAACATATTTAAATCTCTTGTGACCCAGGTGCAAGTTGACAAATATCTTTTACATCTTTAAAACCCTCCTCATTGACTGTATATAAAATATCAACCTTACAGAAGCAATACTATTCGCACTAGTTTTTGCAATGTTTACTGTATGAAATCACTTGTCAAATTATTGTCCTCAGATCTATCGTGACAGTGATAACATACTTGCTAATAAAAAGATATCAACAGTGTTGCTGACGTTACAAATAAGCATATATCAGCAAAAGCTTAATATAGAAATGAAAGGCTTAAGGTAAAATATTTGTGCGTTTTTGCCAGTTAATGGAAGTTCTTTGTAGGGATATTTGGAGCGGACGTACGGACGGTGCGACTTAAAATCGGTTTAGCGTCAGTACGAGCGTGACAGAATTGCCAGAATAATCTTTTATTATAATATTTTTTACCTTTTTCTAAATCTACGACATTTACTTTATAAAACTCGATCAAGAGGGAACGAAAAAGAAAAACCAGTTAATTTAGACCTAAAAAGTCACAGACCGCATATATATTTATTTATATTCAACCTTTGATTTTAAATAATCTTTTTAAAATTAGCAACTTTCTTTATAACTTTCTTTTCTTTTGTTGCTAACTTTTTTATAGTGAAAAGTTTGATATAATGGATAAAACATAAGGTATAAAACCGTTGTAGGTATATAAACAGAATATAGCGTCATCTTCTAATAAACAACAGCACTAACCTCCATCATTATGCGGCGGTAGAAGCAATATCATAAATAATACCATAGTGCACTCCAGCAAAGTATCTGCTTAATACTCTCCATCTTGAAGATGCGGGCGAGATAATGTTAAACAACCACTTTGACAAACGTGGTAGGTATAACGATAGAAAAACTTGAGATTTGCGAACACATGAGGTTTTACCTCGGCCGTAACTTATTTATAATAGTAACACCGTTTATAAATTAGTATTCGCGGGTAGTTTTTATCTTATTTCGAGTAGACATTCATAACTTTCGTTCCGATAGGATTGAGCCAGTTTGTCAAGTGATATCGCGCGCTACATATTAAAGTATTAAGACTAACAGTTTAGTGTTGTTTGGTGGCGTGATGAGGACGTGAGTAACGTACTTTTCTTATTTTGATATTTGGTAGCACGGTCAAGCGGTGAAGGTGAAAATTTACGATTATAATAGACAGCTTTAAACCCGCTCCTGGGTCTCAAGACCCAAGGCTTTGCTCGGCTTCCATCTAGATTACATGTTAACATTGTCGTTTAAGTGTTACTGCGCAGTATAGCTCCCATAATATAATTACTTACTAAAATCTTGATTACGAAGACCTAGCTACCAATACACTAAACTACACTAGTTTAGGCAATATTTATTTTATTTTTTTTAATCTTTATTGTACACCACAAAAGGATAAGGATACAGTAAAATAAACTAATGTCAAGTACAGCGGGCAGTCTTATGGCTAATTAGCCATCTCTTCCAGACAACCCTGTCTTGGAAGGAGCGAAGGTTAAAACAAAGTAGGTGGTGTAGTTACAATATACTAATACTAATAATTATATAACTTATAACTTACACCCGAATACATAAACAATTTAAATAATAATATGTATATGATAGAGTATTCGTATTAGTATATGTAGAAATATACTAATAGATATTTTTATATTTTAATATACATAGATTTAATAAATAGATATTAATTAATATAATTATATATGAATAATTAAGCGACATTATAATAAACAAAATTTATATCAGGACAGAAGTTTTAATATTATCAAGATAGTGGGTATTCTGAAAATAAAATAATTAGAACTACTCGTCTATTAAAAGCATGAAAGGGTTTCAAGACTTTTTTCGTGACAAAACGTAGCCTATGTGCTTTCAAAATTTCTAGTCTATATCTGTATAAAGTTCATCAAAATCCATTTAGTGGTTAAGATACAAAGTAACAAAGTTGAAGTCTATAAAATCTAGAATTTTCAAACCTCTCAAAAAACATTCCAGGTTAAACGACCATGTGTGGACTCAACCGTCATAATATATTTACAGCATTTTCTAAATATATCCTCTGATTATGTAACTGTAACAGAACTAGCCAAAGTTAAGGGAGGCCATAATGAATATTTACGGTTTTAATACCTTCCAGTTAGGCAGTCCGTGTAGAGTTAGCCGAATAACAATCGCCTGCATGCAGAAATTGCAACAATAATAACCAATTTTATTGCTACAGTCTGTTTTCAAAGAAACGAAATGAATGCTATTGGTAAACTTCATTTCGGTTCACTAGAGTAAATAAATCTTTGTTCCAGCAACACTGTTGTTACGCTTGGTCCGGATAGTAAGTAGTATGACTAGTAGAATTATTATAGTAAAGTAAGACCCTTATTAAGAATTGAGTTTGGTTATCCAAACCTAACTCTATAGTCAAGAGTTTTGACGTAATGAAAACTCCTAATAAGGCTTTTAGGGCTTCTGGGGCTGAATTCCCAGGCGTAGTTCGGTGTCCTATTTAAAGTGTATGCCTATTATGTTTTTTTTACCAATTACCGTTCAGTTTGGCACATATTTAGTACATATTATATAATGTAATTACATGAAGGTTAGTAGGTAGATAGATTGTCTAACCAATTTTTATATTCTTCACATAATAAAATCAATTAATTCACAGAATCGAGGCTAATATAGTAAATAATACTTTTGAAACATCAAAATCTAAGTTTCTATTAACAATACTGCTATACTTAATATTTCAAAAAGTAATTTAACCTCTAACATTTCGTGTTATTTTATATTCAGTACGCGCTCATTGTTTAACCACTAAAACAAATGTTCTACCATCAAACCTATGGCAACACTGAACAATACAATTTAGTTAAATGGACTCACAAAAAATGTTGGTACTATTTCGTTTCATTGTAAATAGTCTAAAATATAGTTGAACCATAGCAAATCGACTATTGCGTACCGTTTTTTCTCGATACTGTACTGAGTATTTAAATTTTACTGAAGTAATAAAAACCATATTGACTGAGACGAACAGGCTATGTTCTTACTTATCTATACTAATATAAAAAGTTGAAAAGTTTTTTTGTTTGCTTGAACGCAATAATCCGATTTGAAAAATCATTTCAGTGTTACATAGCTCATTTTTTGAGGAAGGCTATAGGTTATATATCATCACGCTGAAACCAATAGGAGCGGATGATCACTAGCACGAAGTTGCAAGTGTCGGTTAGTAAATAATAATTATAACATTTAGTAAGATACTTTACTACGGATTATTATATTGCAGATTCTACTACTTACAACTATACAATTTCTGTAACAAGAAAATAAATACTACACGTAACTCATAATTTCGGAGGTATTTTTAGACTTAGTCAGTGTTGCTAAGTAAAGTTAGTTAGTTAGTAGGCATGCTCTAAGCCTGCTATTTTGTCACAAGCCTCTGGCAGTTATCAGCCTCCTGTTAAAAATATATATTTACGTATTCCAGTATACGCTTACGGTAGATAATATGTACCTGGTTTAATATCCGCTAGTACATCATTACAGAGTTCAACAACCATGCCTCGATATTTCACCATCAGACCGTATCTCCTATGTACGCTAGCCATTATTTCTCCTTTCGGTCTATTCTATATTGTTACTTACTCATAATAATAGTATATTTATATCTAATTCTAGATCTGGATTTTAAATGTTTAACATTTCTTTTTTCGACTCAAATGTTAAAGCCTATATGAAACACACATTAAAATTAAATTTAAAGTACGCATACATTTTATTTTCGAATGTCTTGTGTACGTAAGCGAAGGTCGACCACCACTTTGGCTCCAGTGGTCTGTGGCAGTAGACGTTATATTAATATCTGAAATTCATAATTAGTTATTATTAGGTTGGGGAAAAAGTTTCTTCGCATTTTTAAACAAAATTCAAAACATTTTTTAATATAGCTTATTTACATTTAACTAAAGTATGTAGGTACCATTTTGTTCGATAACTCTTTGCCATCTTGTAGATAGGGACATGATCCCATTGCTATAGAAATTTTGGGGCTTCTGATCAAAAAATCGCGACAAGTAGTTTTGGCAGTCCTCTCGTGATGTTAACCTGACACTGCCCAAAGAATTATGAAGAGACCGAAACAGGTGAAAATCTGAAGGTGCAAGGTCAGGACTATACGGCGGATGCATTAACACCTCCTAGCCAAACTCTCTTAATTTATGCTGAGTGGCTAAATATGTGTAAGGTCTAGCGGTATCATGATGAAAAACCACACCCCTTCTGTTGATTAATTCCGGCTGCTTTCTCTCAACTTCTTGCTTTAATCTCATCAGTTGTTCGCAGTAGAGTTCACAGTCGATGGTCCTGCCTGGTGGTAACAGCTAATAATAATGCCCTTCCAATTCCACCACACACACACACAGTTATCAGTTTCTTCAAATGTTTCGGTTTCATTACGTCGTAATCAAGAATCACAAATGAGTACACGGTTCATTAGATTTCTTTCAGTGAGCTCGTGAGGTACCCAAATATCGAGCTTTTTTGTGTACCCAGTTTTTTTCAAACGCGCCAAAACTATCTTGTGGTCAATTCCCAGTTCTTCAGCTATGTCGTAACTGCTGATATGCCGATCTTGCACCACAATTTTTAAATATGGCATCCATTTTATCCGTAATACGGCGACCAGAGCGATGCGCATTTTTGACATCAACATTTCCGGATTGAAAACGCTTAAACCAAATTTGTGCTACTCTCACAGACACTGCACTAGGTCCATAAACATCCCCAATTTTTTTTGCGACTTGCGTTGCATTCTTACCTTTTTTGTAGTAAAATTTTAAAATGTATCGAATTTCTTCATTAGATTCACTCATCTTCACAGTACGAAAAACAAATAAAAATCACAAATTTGAATTTGGAATTATCTTCTTTAAAATGTAAACTTTGAATGATACCAAAACCAGCCAGATATAAATAGTATAGTCAAAGAGATTTTATTACAAGTTCATACATACTATAATGCGAAAAGACTTTTTCCCCAACCTATTATGTTATTTACAATTAGATTAAATGGTTGACCAGGTAGTACAAGATTATTGTAATCAACCTGCACCTGGTTTGCGAACCCAAAGCGCCGTCTTCTTAGTTTTCTGTCTATACTTTATATTTCTTGTATTTTTTTTTATGATCTTTGAATCTTTAATTATCTTGTCCACATTTTTTAAAATTTTCAAGTGTTATTTGTAATATATTATATTACTAGTCGAGTAGCGTCCACGTAGATCTGAGAGCTATTCTAAGATAAAGTTTATTATAATATATTTAAGATACAAACTTTCATCCCCTATCGTCATACTAATATACTGCTTGGTCGCTAAGTGGCTAATTCGCTAGATCACTATATCGCAATTCGATAGGTCGGTCGTCGTAGGCAGTTAATTCGATAGGTACTGTGACACCTCCCAGTGTCGGGATCGATTTAATAAATACAAACTTTTTGATAACTTTTTTGATGTATTTCCTTATTTGGTTTAATTACATAATATTTTGCATTTTAATACTATAAATAATCCACTATCTTAATCACGTCGTGCCCGGCCCAACGCTGGGACAGCTCTCCTTTTGTTTTATACCCAATTCGATATCTTTAAAGTATTTGAAATCATATTATTTTCTTATCGACTGCCAGCCTTGTGTCATTGTGTATGGAGTTTGTTCACCAACAAACCTCCATACTACAGTACCTAGGTCGCTTATCTGCCAGGTAGTTAGGTGGATAGGTGGCTTTTTCCTTAGGTGGCTAGGTAGCGAGATAGCTAAGTGGCTACGTCGCAAGATGGCTGAGTCGTTATGCCGCTAGGTCACCGTACCGCTATTCGCTAGGTATTTAGGTCTTAGAAGGTGACTAGGTAGATATTTGGCTAGTTTCCTAGGTAGCTAAATCATTAGTTCGCTAATTGGCTGGGCAGAGTTAGGTGGCTAATTTTCTAGATCGCTATATCTCTAGGTTGCAATGTCACTATATCCCTGGCTAGTTCGCTAAGTCGCTATTTCGCGAATAAATGTATTTATCTCCTCTACCAAAATACCACACTAGCTCTAATCTATCTCTGTACCAAATTTCATCAAAATCGGTTCACTAGTTTAAGCGTGATTGAGTAACAGACAGACAGTTACACTCCTAGACAGATAATCGTGATGTTTTGAATATAGATAAAAAAACCTACAGTCATTCTGGATTTTTTTTTATTAATAGAAAAGCGCCTGATTTTTTTTAAATAATGTTAAAAAATAGTAAAATATATTATAACTTTGAAGGAGAAAGTTCTTATTTATATTTTGTTTCCCCAAAGCACACATTGCGTGTCCTAAGTAAGCCATAAAAATCCTTCCTTCCCAAAAATCCTTCTTTCAATTAAGAGTAGCTTTATTATGTTGTAAGTAAGTAGCCGAGAAGAGGCTGTAATAGGCTAATTTGGTGGTCGTCTGTCATTTACTTGATGACATTAGTCCCCTGATGAGAGATCTGTGCCACGATAAATAGCCGGTAATACACTTAGAGGACGAGGACGCCCTAATAGTTTCGGGCGTAATGTGATTTGCTACTTCTCTACTACCTTAATGCTACAAGTAGTTTACTGACAAAGGATCTTAATTCAATAAAGAGTAGGGTAAATTTTAATTTTGATGAACTATGTTTTATGTAACATCTACTTTACATATTATAAATTGAAGTCGCATCTGCTGTCTGTTCGCTAGATCTTTTAAACTACTCAATGGATTTTAATGTGGTTTTTAACAAAAGAAAGAGTGATTCAAGAGGAAGATTTATATGTATATTTCAAGCATATTGTAGTAGAGAAACCGTGCGAAACGGGGTTGATCGCCAGTATCATATAACCGTCAATATGCTGGCTCTTTTCTCTAAAGTGCATACAAAAAGAAAGGAGTTTCTTATTTTTTTTTAATTGGCAAAAATCATAATTAAATCTCTACAATTCTGTCTCTAAATACTTTACTCGTCGATATCCTAAATTTAATGTTATTTCTTTTTTTCTTATGCTGACAGAAGTTACTGAATGATAATAATTATGATCTCAATATATCTAAGGATTTATTTTACTGATATTGCTTACAAGATTCTAACTTTTATCTTTTGTTTTTTAAAGTAATTTTCAAGTAAAACAAGCTGGGTTGCAAAGCCAGTGTGGGGCAAATCGAAAATCAAAATGGCAAAATCGAGAATTTTTCCCATATTTTTATGGAAGTCAATCTTGTGCTACTTCTTACTTGTGAGTGACGTTTAATATATTCTAACGAGAATTGAGGGCCAAATTGCCTTATCTACATTCTATACTGGAGTATGTACTATAATTTGGGCTACTGTGTAGCCCATCTTCACCTTAAGTACACTTCCAAAGGCCATCAGTCATCAGTATGTTTTGGCGCCTGATATTGACACTAATATCCTACTATGCATTTATTACGTAATAAATTACAGAATATGGGAGGAATTTGAGTTCCATATATTGTAGACATAAAGAGAGGAGTGTCAACAAATAACACAAGCTAAAATATCAGACTTTTTATGCCTTTGTCTAAAACAATATAACCTTAAACTACGACTGTATTATAGGAGGATTTCCATTAAAACTAAATTCGTTTTGGTACCTCTTTCTTTCTCATTTACTACCAATGAAACGTAGCCACAACCAATTGTAATTTCGCTATTTTTACAATAAAATGTTACGTTTCCTAAGTAAGGAAAACTTGACATCGAATGAAAAACTAATTACTTAAATATTGTTTATAATTATAAACATTTTCAAAACTAATTTTCAAAATAATAAAGTGTTATTGTTTATTACAATAAATGTGTATAGCAATTAAATAAAGTTATTTTTAATAAAGGAATGCTTTTAATAGAGGCGACGGACATTGACTCGCTTTCACCGTACGCGAAGTTTAACATATTTTCATTTAATTCTCACAGTTCGTAGGAGTTGTGACAGATAGCGCTACAATTTTTTTATCAGTATAAAACAAAGTCGCTTTCCGCAGTATGTCTGTTCCTGTGTATGCTTAGATCTGTAAAACGCAACGGATTTTGATGCTGTTTTTTTTATAGGTAGCGTGATTCAAGAGGAAGGTTTATATATATCACCAGCTTTTACGGGCAACTTCGTTTACGATATTGAGGTAGTTATATTAGCCTACAGTCGATCGTTTTTAGACATATTTAATAATTTTATAAGGTACTCATAAATATGAAAAACTTTCATAATGAATTTCTTTCAAATAACTTCAAAAAGGACAAAGTTTTATACTAACTGCACCTCCGTTTTACCTTCTTAGGGAGTGAATTTTCAAAAACCCTTTCTTAGTTCTCCCCTACGTTATTATAGTAGAGAAAGAGTGCGAAGCCGGAGCGTGCCGCTAGTTAAACATAAAATATATGAATTATGTCATTTGCCTTCTTTTTATTTATATTAGAACTGAATTTACAATAGAAAGAACAAACGTTTCTAACAGTGCACTAATCTCGTCCCTCCATTACACGTGGCTTGACGTATCGCCTAGAACACTAACGTGATTTTCCAAATCGGACAGCTCTTCTCTTTGAGTGCTCTCCAGCGTCGAGTTGGTAAAAGGCATCGTACTTTTATTCTTCTAATATAGGTATCTATACATCTATCATCTTAATTATTAAACCGTTTTTTTTATCAATCAATAATAATTGTTAGGAACACCGTTTATAAATTAGTATTCGCGGGTAGTTTTATTTTATTTCAAGTATACCGTCGTGTAGAAAATATGTAATATTTAGCTTTAGATAGATCGGTGTTTTCTCGCATTATAATGTCGTGGTTAAGGTGGGTGACCTTCTCCAGGTCCACCTAAGTTTATTATCTATAGTAGTTAGTGAGGTCGAGTGGTGTAGGTACGTGTTAATATATTATGATAGAGCTCTTTAAACCTGCTCGTCTCAAGCCCCAGGCACTGCTCGGCTCCGTAAAATTGCATGATATTATCATATCGTGAGTGTTACTGCGCAGTAAAGCTCACATACTCTTAATATTTACTTAGTAATTGTATTCAATTAATCCCCGTCAATGCATTGAATTGTCCCGTGAGGGACGGGTTAGAATACAATTCCCCTCTGCCGCTGGGAGAGCATCTCGTAAAAGCCGAGTAACCCAGCACCCCCTTGGTAGTAAGGGATCTGTTCCCCTGAAACCATCTTCGTGTAATTTCTATAGTGCATACACAATCGCCAATATTTTAGAGTGAAATGTCTAAAATGGCCTCTATTTATTAGCAAAGGTCAATTTTGACCCGTGATGATTTTTCCTAATGAACCCTGATAAAACGAATACAATGCCGTCTTACATCAAAAATAACTCATAGACATTTCTTTTTCTTACAAACTTGGGGATGACTATTTACTGTATTCCTAACTAACAAAGTAAGACCTAAAGAGGACGTTAGTAAAATTAGATCATATAGTATAATTAAACAAGAGATAAATAATAATAATAAAAGATTGGCATATCTAAGTGTCCAAAAATTAGAGATTTTATGTAACTATACGGAAATGGGTTAATGAAGGGCAAAATGACGTCATCCATCTTAGTTGGATTTCTCTAACTCGTGCCTCGCCGGGCTTAATTCTTCCATTATTATTTTTCTCATTTTGCGAGGAAAACAACACCAACGTTGTGATTTACTACGTTGTTTCCTCGATATTTGATGCTAAGTGTTACCCTTGAAATGTTTTTTAAATTAACAAACTGTACATTTGTAGAATGATGATTGCAACAATTTAAATGAATTGTTGTTTTACTTATCTTAAGCGAACCAAATTGAAGAACTTGGAGATATATTTTAAGGCTTTTACAAATTTATCTTATTCTTGAATATATTCGAGGACAACCTATTGTTTGAAGACGATTTATTATAATTACTCAAACGTCTAACTTTGAAGTTAATTTTCAAGTTATAATTATTGGACTAGATTTAAAATAACAAACTTGTTTTTCGCTCCTTTTGACGTTAAATAATATATTTATTTCTATTCAAAGAATGCGATATATTTTAAAGTAATTTTTATTTGAACCTTTCGTTAAAGTTATATAATTTTAGATATCTGTTCCGTTTTCGTACTGTCTTTAAATATACAGTTAGTTCAAGTATTTTTCTGAAGTCATGACATCCAGTCAAAAAATCTTAGTTGTCGCCTAGTTACCGAAACTTTAGTTTTTAATATATTATTTATTTTTAAAATTCTTGTATAATAGAATATAAGTACATACACTTTACTATGTTTCAAACATGGAAAAGTCTTTAAATATTGAATTGAATCAGGCGTTATTTTGCGGAAATTCATGGTTTAAAAGGAATTAAAATGGAAAATTTAGTTATGGAAAAGTCTTGTCTTTTAATTAAGATATTAAATCCTTAAGAAGAAACTTAGGAAGAGGAAGAATATCTACCTAAATGACGCGATGTCGCGTCAGGTTTCGAGGCGATTCGAGTCCGAAAGAGCTTGTAAAAGCATTAACATTAGCAAATGCTTTATTTATCATTAAAAAGTTACCTCTGCAGTGTACTATTTTACTTTCCATCTACAAGTCCATTAGCAACGAGTGAAAACGAATGGGATACCACGATAACTTGCAGAGTAATTGAAACGTATCAGCGGATGTTGTTATAACGAGAGATGGATGTCTTTGTGCTGGCGAGTGATAGCTAGACAGTGTGTCACTCAATGTACAATGTAAACTGCCTGTCATATATTCTATTCATACACAATAGTTCAGAGGTTCCCAAATTTGTTAAACACATTGCATATTATTCGCTTGTTTATCATAAAATAAAAGCTTATTTATTACTTCCTATGATAATAAAATACATTAGACTAAATTCAACTTGTTTTAGATTTCTCCTTAGCGAACACTCTTATTTGATACTTGCATCTTGGGTTTGCACAAAACATACTTAGCTAATTTAGACCGTCTGCCATATTTAATTAATTAATTTTTTATTTTTATTTATTTCCTTAAGCATGGTATTACAGTCATCATGTCAATAGATTGTCCGCATGCTTTCCACGCCATTCTAAAGGCAAGAATGGCGTGGAAAACATATTGCAGGAAAGTTACATTAAATTATATTAGTAATGTCAATTAAAAATTAAATAATTATGTAATATTGCAAGTTAAATAATAATGTCACATAAATTTAAGCTAATGTTAAGAAAAAGAAAACAATGTCAAAATTAATATAATTTTAAACCTATATATTAGAATGTCTAATTTTGTCTCATCATTATAAAAATCATTTAGATTATAGAAACAATGAAATAGTAACCAGTTATTGAGTTCTCTTTTAAGCTTCATGGGTGGGAGTTCCCGTATTGCTTTAGGTATTCGGTTAAAAAATTTATTCCCATTACATAGCAATTTCTTTTAAATAAATCTATTGGAATGTGTATGCAAAATTTCATCTGAATCGATTGACCCTAACATCCAAATATAACAACTTAAATAAAGCTTTTAAAAAAGGGAAGGATCTAGAGACCTATCCTGACTGGATTCCTTCTTTCTCTTCTTTTTTTATAAGGTGGACCCCCTGTATTCTATCTCTGTCGGTTGGGAATTACTGCAATAGTTGATATTCAATTTCCGTTGGAACTATATACGCACTACATGCGAAATCTAATATTGACCAAAATGAAAATTTATGATAAACCGTTTTCGTATTTGAGTTTTTGTTGGAAATTACTGTCCGATAGTATACTTCAGCTATTTACTCTTAATGGAATCGAAAATTGTTTTTGATTTTACATAATTTATATTATTTATTTATAATTTTATGAACTATTTTTTTAAACAATTAGCTCTGAAAGATAAACAATATTTTTACATACCTACTAAAACTTATTTAAAAAAGAATACCTATATTTTTTACATAATTTTATAGCCATTGTCAAGTCCTAATCTCTTATAACCCTCTGAATTCGTTATTGGATTTCTTATGTAAGTTCTTAAGGGTTTCTTAAAGTAATAAACATGTCTCTGTCATGTTTTAAATTTAATATTAGTAGAAATTTGACTAATATTACATAAGATTCTTTGTATTACATAATAAAATGGTTGCGAGTATAATTATGAGCTTTATTCATCTAGTAAGACCCATCTGGGTCCTTTGAAAATGATAATAATTTATAAATTTATAACAATGATAACATAGATACTAAATTCATAAACGTTGATTAAAACGTTTGTCCCTAAATCTGTATTTTATTAAAGACCGTTGTAACACGTTATAATTTAAATTTCATTGGCCTCTACCTCATTATGTATACCTTCGTTAAGACGATTTAAGGTCTTAATTTACTTCACAAAGTGAAATTAAAGAGCCTGTTAAAAGCTTGACATGACAAAGTGCTCTTATAACTTTTAAGTCCATAAGCCTTACGTGCAGTAATTTTGTTAATTACTCACGGTCGTGTGAAAGTAATTTAACTAGATACATACTACATACTACATAGTAGAGACCTCGCTTTTGAATTCATAATCAAAAAATATGGAGGTCATAAATAAAATTGCAATTAGCTCCGCTTTTAGGAATATTAATGAATTCGTGGCTAATGAAACTGAAACATTATTGATTGATGTTAAAGCAAATTGTTGTCAGGTAAATTATTTCATTACATTGTTGTATTAGCAAGTAACAATATACATCTAGTTTTAATATATTTCGGGGGATTATATAGATATCACAGTCATTATAGGGTATGAATAGGGTAGTGGATAACTTTACCCCCTTTATCCTATTGAAAAAGTTGAAAATTACGTCGTCTCAGATGGATTAGATTTTTCATTCTTCAGTCTCTTTTGAAAATTCAAAAAATAAAATATTATTATTAGTCTCAGTATTTTATGCACTCAGGATTTAAAAACAATGTTTTTAAAAATTACGAATACAAGTGATTATGTATATATACTATGATTCGAATGATATTATCAAAAAAAAAAGACCACGAGTTTTTTAAAAAAAATGATGTTATTAATCTGGTCTTTTTTTTATGCTTTTTATCTCAGATCCTAGTTATATATGAACTGAATTGGAAAATTATTTTTATATTTGATAGGATATGCTAGATAAGTCTAAAGGACACTTTTATGAATTAAAAAAAAAAGGATTTTGATGATGATACATGAAGGTGTTGCATTATTGTTATGATAAACTTAGTTTAATAAATAACGTATTTTTTTAACTATTTAATGCATTTTTATATATTCCTAATAATGACTAATTCGATTGCAAAAAACTCATGCGCAAGTTTTTACAATTAGTAATCAGATAACCAGTAGAAACACTCACAAAACAAATAGACGAATGAGATCACATCGTAAATATTTACAAGTAGATAAATATATGAAAAGAAACGTTGATTTCATTACAATGCTTCTAAGAAAAATCTTTGCAACGGCTGTTGTAGATTGCACAAAGAGTAGAAACTTAATACTTCAGTAAAACTGCGATAAAGAGCAAGGATTCCGATTTCTTTAGCCGTGCCTTATCACGTCTGACCTTAATTTCCAACTGAATATCTGAATAAGATTATAATATTACTTTAGATGTTCTACAATAAGGAATATAAAAGTTTTGTATATTAAAATCAAAACAGATTTTATGAAGCTATCCTATCCTAGCTGGCTAGTGGTAATACTGTACTAATATTTGAAGCATCTGTAGGATTTTTCTAAATAAAATTTAAAATAAATTTTCTTTTTATTTTTGTGTTTTTTTTTTACTTTGTTAAACTGCCATTATTCAGAAGTATCGCTTCTTTATGTTGACACTCGAACTGCCATCTTTCCTCTTCAGTGTCTGATGAGTATAAGGAGGGGAACACATCCTTGGCAATATTGATCATATTTTAAATTTAAATGGAATCAGGTTTAGAGGAAATTATAATTAGTACTTATTAATATGTCCGTCAGTTACTGAAAGTTGTTCGTTAAGTTGAAAAATAAAGTAATAATTATTTTTTGATGACATGATACCGTTTGTAGGCAAATTATGTATTGAGGGTGTTCATGGCCTTTTGTTTTTAAAAAGTGCCTTAAAATTACAGCAAATTTTAAAATGGGTTGGCAATAAAAAATTTTAATTTTTAGACTATTTTTAAAAAATTTTATCTGACTATCAATATGTTTGTTAATTCACGCAAAACTACTTCACAAAATTAGATACAGTTTTCGCAGTTGTACGGTTAGAGATTTAATTAAATATAGGATTATGTTTATTTACGGATGTAAATTACGGAAAGGAACTTATTCTTTTATAAAAATGTTTCAGCCCAGCGAAGCTTGGGTGAGTGAACTAGTTTATCATAAAGCACGACGTGTATAAAATCATAGCTATTGTGAAAATGAGAGAAATCTCGTTTCTTTTCCGAGTTTGTATACTCCGTGTCGTATTCAACTCGTTTCGTAAAATTCAATTTTGGGAATTTGTTTCCTCTCGTCGAATGGTGCGCGGAATACTGATGGGGTACTGGATTTTGGATATAAGATTCTTCTTTCCTACAGGCTAAATACGTATTATGTTTTATTAAACAAAATATTATAATGATGTATATAACAGCATCAACTTTATTTTCTATATACAAACATTTAATTTTTGAGAGTAGAAGCTATTTTGTTTTTAAAAAAATAGGATCCATTTACCTAAAAATAGAAAGTTATTATGTTATGTAAAAAATACTAGTACTTATAGGACTACAACTCTTCCCCCCCTATCTAGGAGGTTATACAAGATTGCGATTAAATAATTTTCTTCTTATTAATGAATCAACTTTGTTAAATAGACAATAGCTAGACAATAGTATTTTTTTTCAATTCAATGACTTAGTTAGATGTTTGGGTATTATTAAATAACACAAAAATGGCTGAATGAATTTTATTAAAATTTAGCACAGAAAAACTTTATACATACATAGACAACATATGGTATTTTTTGTTCAAGAAAAAAGCTAATGTCAACTTTATATACAAAAATAATAATTTTTATCCTAGAACTTTCCCTTAGATATAGATATAGTGTATATTATATGAAAGTGAGTGAATCGGTGCGTGTTCAGTTCACTCTAGACCCAGTACAAAAGTTTAATATTAAGTTAGTTAAAAAATAGGTTATAGTATACACGCTATATAGCAATATCACGGTTTGATAATTAGAATATTAATCTTAGGGTTTATACTTTATAGATATAGAACTTCAGAGTTACGGCTAGAATACTCGTGATATGATAATAATGATTTCTGTCATGACGGCGTGTTTATTCTGATATCCCCAACTTTTCCGATTGAAGTTATCCAAAATAGAAAATTAAAAATGCTACTGAAATCAGTGCTACCAACATTATAACTAATAGGACGCTAAAGGGCCATCATCATAATTAATAGTGTATATTTTTTACACAAATTAAAGTATCCTAAATGAAAACGTATCCAAAGAATGAATATACATAATTAATTATCATCTTAACAGGTTTAGACCTAACGACAAGTCATTTGCAGTATATTATTGCCGTGTCGCAATATTATAGTTATCCTAAGCTTTAGTGTAATGAATGGTCAGTGTGGACCATCTGAGACCAGTATATTATGTTTAATTAATTGCCGTTTAGTAACATTAGAAGGTGCTTAGTAATTATCAAAATTTGTTGATTTGTAATCTTAATACAATACGAATATATTGCAATACCGTTAGTATGTATTACATGCATTCATCTATTAATTTTATCATAATGTGCTAATTGAAAATACATTCTGAATATTTCTATAGTATAAGATTTTTTTTCCAATATATTTTTTGTACTTTTTACCCTCTGCCACTGAGAGAGCATCTTGTAAGAGGCGAGTAATTCAAGTATGACGCCTTCCGGTCGCGCCGCATGTGGACCAGACTTACCCACTCCCGTTCCCATCCCATTAATGCTGTGAATCTAGGATTGTATGCTCTTGCTCTGGATCCGTTGAAACCGCAGTATCATTCTCTTCGCTACCCCTCCTCACTCTTTCTCTGAGATTGCAACGCATCGGCAAAACAATGTCCATAGGCGATGATAGCCACTAACCCACTGTAGTAGTGACTATTAATTATTTCAAAACACTCTCAACAGCTCGATAACTTATAAGCAGTTTGACGACTAACTTTGTAGAGTCAATATTGTGTATTTGTAGTATTAGCTCTAATAGTAGTATTAGCTCTAATTGAGAATCATGTGAGACTTTGGTATAAAAAAAGGTCTTTTGAACCTTCTCTTAAGCCTTAAGCCTTTAGGGCTTTAATCGCCAGGTGAATAGTATTATAAATTATAGAAGTACTCACACATAGTTATTAATCTTCTTTTTACTATTGGGAGATTCGTATTGATTTTTTCCTTTATCTTCCTTTAGTTTAGTTTTGGATTTGATCTTTTAGTTATATTACTATTAGATAAATTCCTTTTTATAGTTGGTAATAAACCATGATGACTTAAATCCGTCTCATAACAGGCAGCAATAGAGGCAGTGAAGTTTCAGCACATCGTAATAAGGCTAGCTATAAACACACATACGTAATGTGACGAATTGTCCTCATAAACTTTATCAGTGAGAGGGATTTTCACTGCAGTAAGTTGAGATAGTAGTGTGAGTAGATTAGTGCAGTAAGTCATAGTAAGCTAAACTGATATGATAAGATCAACTGATATCCGTGTAGAGGATAAAATCAAACACCTGTCCCGTGATATATTTAAATTGAATAAATGCACAATATGACAATATGATAACACTAAAATCAATTTACATCATATATAAATAATTTAAGATACCATCGGCTTGCTGTGCTTAGGTTAAATGACACTGTCTATGTAACCAAACAGTGTGTAACTGTTTTCATTGTAAACAAAGGACGCATAAATTTAATTTATTACGCGTACAAATTTATGTGGACTTACTATGATGGCAGTTAAATCATGATATTTTCAAAAGTTGATCATTTTCATACTAATTTTCATCCCCTTTATCAACTTGACGAGCATATTTCCATAGAGTCCTAGACTCAATCACACAAAAACGTCTGAACGGATTTCAATGAACTTTGGAAACACAGGTACTTGAATAATAATAGATTTATTTATACTAGTGGTCACCCAGTGGTCGAAATTCGACCATAATTAATTTAAATTATAATTTTGAACATGTTATAAGTTTGATGCATAATTTTTTTTAAAATATTAGAATTCTGCACTCCTTCTCTTATATAAACTATAAGTGTGGGTCATACTCCTCCGTCCGCGCAATTTTCGTAAAAGTAGGTACAAAGTTTTTATTTCACGTATTAATATATAGATTTAATTTATCCATTTCTGTATAGATTACACCAGTTCGAAGCCGCGATGCTTTTATTAATTACAAATATTTAAAAAAAAAACATTCCCCTTGCAATGCAATTGTGCATTCTGAGCAGTATTTTTAAATCTAAATGTCATACTTTGGTTTTTCTTTCATAGGTACTCTTAGTAATTATTTTACCATAATTATTTTTGAGGGAACAGATAAAATGTAATTTATTCTAATGTTAAGTCTCTACGGGATTTGTGTTGATATTAAAAAGTGTATATCATGAAAATATCTTACTGCAGAATAAATATATGGTATGATGTGGTGCTCTGTTACATGTCGGTGAATTTACATGCAACATTCATCGCAATTCATTCTGCACCGTAGAACATGTGACAAATTGTAAATTATACCGATATTCTGACGGAATATATACACTTGATTCAGAGTTATCTCTACATCAAGTTTGCATTTAAAACCGTTTTATGTTGATTATTTTTTATGCAAAAGTATAGATTTTAACATACCGTAAAAGAGAGAGTGTACTCTAGCAAAAAAATATTTTTACTGTAAAAAATTAAAAGATCCCATGTCATATCAATTAGATATTAAACATTTTCATTTCTATAATCAGGATAATAACTTAACAATTGCACGTTTGACGTTAAACAATATACTGTTAAAATTACTTACCAATTGATTATAATAGCAAAGTTCAAATTTAAACTACTAGCTAACCCCCAAGACTTCGTGTTATTACGAGTACTCTACATGGTTAATGAGAGAGATATAGTGAGTATTTCGCACACTCTCCCACGTGACTGCCTCCCCCTCAGACGCGCTGAGTGTTCTCAAATATCTTAACCTTTTCGACATTTTCAACTATTCGAATAAATGAATTTTTTTTTTTTTTTATCATATTTGTATCGTATTATGCAATCAATTCACGTAAAATGTCATAAAACCTTTTTCATGAACCACACTGTCAATTGGTGAAAACAGCATCTAAGTACTGAATTTATCGCCAACAGACAGACAGACAGACAGATAGATATTTTTTTATCGTAGATAAGGTGCAAACGAGCAGATGGTCCACCTGATGGTAAGTGGCCACCATCGGTCATGGTCATCGGCAAAACAAGAAAAGAGTGGGGAGGGGGAGAAAAGAAAAAATGCTGCTGTTTCAACGGACCCTGAGAAAGAGCCCAGAGTCTACTAAATCCGCTGCATTAATAGGATGGGAGAGGGAGGGGGCATGTCTGGCCCATATGCGGTTCAACCGGAACGCATCTGTGACACTTGGCGGTAGGATTCGCATGCTGGTGTCGCAAGCCAGTCGGGGAACAGATTCCCTACTACCAAGGAAGTGGTATAAGTTCCATGGTATACATGGAAAGTTTGATTTATAATATGTAACTTTAGAAAACTACTAAGCCTCTAAATTATTTAAAAGTGAGCTAATTCTATCTTATTATTATGAGGGATGTTAATTCAATATTAAGTATTTTTTTTATCCAGGTAAATCCAGGCGCATCTAATTTATTTTATATATAATATTATATTTCCTCAGGTAATATATATTTTTAAGGAGAAACTGTATCTTTTATAAAGCACTTTGTTTGAATATTTGTACATCTTTATATAAATAGTCATTGCTTCGGTAAATATAAGAGTAACGTGACCATGCCATACTTATGAACTATCCGAGTATTCAAACTGTACTTAGAGTCTCTTAGAAGTTTTATATAACGCAATATCGTAACGTATCCGACATGAATCCTACTTCTTTCGGAAACTTTTACAATAATGGCATACGTCCTGGATTGTAGTTATATTAAACTAAAGCGTTATTAAAAAAATTCGAAATTATATATTTTTTGATGATAATATTTACAACTCGGAGAAAAATGAGAAAGGAAGGGACGAAGGGAAGGGTGATATTGAATGGACTTTTCGTTTACCTATTAGGTAAACAAAAAGTAAATACTGCTACTGAACCAATAAATAACTAAACATCATGATCTCTACAATTACGACAGGAATCTAAGCAGTCCTGTGGACTTGTGACCTAGGTGTAGGTTTATTAAGGGCATCCTTTGCCACATATGTAAATATTCACCTGCACTGTCCAGGTTCTCTGTATTAATCTAAGCCTAAACCTAACTTACGCTCCGACATACAGTTATAAAATTACATTATTTTCAAAATATAGATTTTGGAGCTGTTTTGATCTAAATGAATGAAAGATTTTCAACAGATACGTAACTTATTGTAAAGTAATTATAATTTACTGGAGTTATATATTATATAATGATACAGTATAAAGTGATAATGTAAACTTGATATTTATATGTTTTCTATTAACTTAGCTTAACTAACAGCGTCATTCAACACTACGGTACAGCCATCTATCTATCTATCAATCAATAAATAGTTTTCAGACAATAATATAGACAAAAATAGCCTACGAGGAATTAGCTAGTTTTATTTTTGTAACTAAAATGAAAACTTTTTCGACGACTTTCCCTCTTTGCTTTTATGTCGTATATAATAACAAAGACTACTGACAGTGGTTTCTGACTTTCCATCCATAGAAGTTTCAAAATTCAGTCAAGTGCGAGTCGACGCGTTACCTAGGGCCCCTTACAAAAACAGATAACTTAAAAACTGCTATTGAAATATTATTGTCTCCATACATCGGTATAAGTCGATATATTTTTAATGGTTTATGTGTAAATACGTTTTACGTTTATCAGATTGATTTGTTTTTCAACAAATTATATTAGTACTTCTTGCACACCTGATTGTAGGTAAGAAAGTACCTTCACAATCTTAAAGACAAATAGTACAAAATGATCTTATATTGTACTGTTTGTTAGGTATAGTTTCTATTTTCCTCTTGAGGTACGGAACCCTAAATATAAAAGGAGAAAAATCGAAAAGGCAAACAGTCATACGCGTGGACATCCGTCTGCTAAGTTTCCTTTGAAAAAGTTTAACCGACAGTTCCTGCACATCAATAGAGAGAAGCGCTCAAAGAGAGCTCTTTTGTACTCTCGGAACCAACACCGAAGCAATTCAGAAGGAGAATTTTATTGTTCCTACCCGAAGAAAGCAGCAAACTTCTCAACTGTACTGAATTATCTAAAAGATTGGAACTGTCCATTTCTATAGCTATTTTAAATTGCTACGACGAAGTTATTAAGTAATTTACAAATTAATTTTAATTACAGACATAAAGCTAGGTCCAAAAAACTTTCAGATATAAAATATGTAACTTATCAAATATCTAATGATTGAAGATATTTAATAAAACCTAATATGGGGTCTTTATAAGAAGTCAAACGATAATTTTTAAGTTTGTGCATGCCTCACGCATAAACTGCACGTTGTATTACTGCAGCAGCTCTAACGTTAAATATATAGACTAAACGAAGCACATTTAAAACACGAAAAGGGTTATTGTTTAAGAAAAATATTTAGGCCAAGTGAAGCTAGAGCCTGAGGACCAGTTAAAGATAATAAATTTTAACTTAATCAAATATTTATTATCAATTAGGGATTCAATGTAAGTCATGGAATAGGATAGTACCTATCTAAAAAAAAATGCTAAAAAAATATATAAAGGTGATGTTTATAGGTATGTTGAGATGTTTGTCAAGCAAAATGATGTTTGAGTAATTGAATCGGTGCATGAGTCGGAAACAAAGTCACGAAAAGAATATAACTTTAAGAAACTCGAATGGTCTCATATATTGGCTATCATTGCTTGAAGCTATTAATCTGGTTCTTTTTGATAAATTATATTTAATTTAATTTCATATATTATATTAATTTATCTGGATCGATGAATACAAGTTTCTATTAAAAACCGAATAAAAGATTTAAAGTACTTTAAGATTATACTCTATAATTTCAGAATACCCGTAGCGTAGGTGCTCGATGATAAACAGTCGCGTAAGCCAATGGCATTGTTAATAAACCTCATGTGCTCGGTCTTAAGGGATTTAGGAGATTTGTATCGAGTTGTAGGGACTATTAACGCAGACGGGACTATAAATAAACGGCTATTAACCATTGTGTAAATCATTATTGTAATAACTTACGTAATGTTTACTCTTAATACTAATTAAGAGCTCAATTTGTCCTTTCTCTATCAGGTAGGCAACTTTGATCTCCATTACTTACGCAAAAGAAACAAGCAAGCAATTAATAGCGTCATCTGTTAGAACTTGTAAGAACTACGTTAGTAAAGAATTGTAATGTTACTTGTGCTAAGTATATGAGAGAGATATGATACCCATTACTGTACAGCAATACGCATACACATGCAATTTAGACCGAGGTGAGCGTGCCTGAGGCTTGAGACCCAGGAGCAGGTTTAAGAGATCTTTCATAATATATTAACTCTCACCTCCACCACTCGACCTCGCTAACGACAATAGATAATAAAGTAAACTTACGTGAACCTCGAGAAGGGTAACCATAATCACGACACTATAACACTAACTTCCATGTTCACTGCACGAAAACACCAGAGAGGCTGAGACTAATCTATTGTACTAAAGGTTATATATTGTCTTCATGTCAGTATACTTGAAATAATATAAAATGATCTACCCGCTACTACTACTATATAAACAGTGTTGCTAACACTTGAACTTATGACTTCAGTAAAAATTTGTGTATTTAATTGCTAAATAAGAAATAATCACATTAAGAGACTTATTGATGTTAAAGTGTCAAGTTAGCAACACCGTTTATAATTTTTTATTTGCGAGTTCCCTTTATTATATTTTAATTATGCCCACGTAACAAAATATAACAAGATAATGCCAGTTGTCAAACGGAGCTCGTCTTGTAACCATCGTGGCTATGCAGGTAGTAAGATGTCGTAATCGTTTTAATGGCATTAACCGTTATTTTAGAGAGAACAAGTAAATAATTATTTATGACAGTATTATCGTAAGCCTCACATTTATATTGGTAATCAAAATGTCAGATAACGAATCGAGGTTAATAATTCAACATATTGCATTTTTATTGCAAGAAATTGAAAGGCTTTGTCTTTGTTTTTTACCCGACTACGGCGAAGCCAAAAGGAAAGGTTATGATTTTGGCAGTCTATGTATGTATGATTATTTATATGATTAGAGGAACATCTCCATGAAACGGACATGGTAGGTATGCATGGGTGCGACCACGGTTCTACCTTGACCATTTTTATACCTATGCGTTTCTCTTTTTTTGTCTGAATTATTTTCTTGTTTCATCCTTTTTAGACCACTTTTTTACGTAGTCGGGTTATAGTTTTATAAACTTTAATTTTTTTTTGTTATAAGTAAATTTGAACTTTATTTGAACAAAAAGTCATTAAAACAAATTTCGAAAAAACATTTTTTTTCATAAACCCAATCATGAAATAAATAGATTCCATATTTACATATAAATAGAATTCCATAAGCTAATCTAGATAATATAGTACTATGAATTAATTTAAGACAAAAAGCAAAAGAAGCCTAAATCTTCCGTGATGATAGGATATGTACTCTTTATCTTACGCCATCCGTTTCTGAAGATGTACGAATATCTTCCGCACCTTTTCGCCTGGTTGCCTTACATACGGGATATAGGTTATTTATTAACAGTACAATATAAGTTATATTTAATGTTATTTTTGATAAAGGTTTTTCGGATAACTCGCATAAAGTATTTCTGCCATATAGTAAGTGTTTCTTATCAAAAATAGCATGCACACATTAGTAATAATCATAATCTTAAACGTCATACACGGATTACTCAACTCAAAATTATCTTCAATATCATCATCTATGTTGTTTTATTCATATAGAGATAAGTAAATAAATTTTATTAATTTTATTTATTGAGACTTATTGAAAAACAATAAAAATTTATGAATTTCTTTCATCTTCCACTTACCTCCTACGACACTAAAATAAAGGCTTTTAATCTCTATTTTATAATAGCAGTTGTAAAATTTTTCGAATGGAGACAGAGCTTGTATACTGTCGAGCAAGAAAGATAGAGAAGTTATTAACGAAACAGGTAACCGAACATGAGATCTCTCTCAACTCTCTTTAACGATCCATTCACTAAAACGCAGATAGTGGGTTGCAGTACAATTTATAGTTACAACAGATATCGAGAATAGTTATCCACTGAAACCACAATAGCCTTCTCTTCACTCTCTTTCCTCACCCAATTTTCAAGGTAGCAACGCATCGGCAAACAAAAGGTATTTTCTTGTAGTGCCGATGCCCATAAGCGATACAAAACCTTACAATTACTTGATCAAAACAGAAAACATTTTTGGAAAACATTTTCACAAAGGTTATCAAAACAATGCTATGACAACAACAGATAGGAACAATTGATGTGTTGAGATGCAGGAGCGTTGCAAGTGTATTGTTTTGTAGTGCAGATGCACGGAGATTATCATCAATCACCCTGCGAATTGCAAGGCCTTTTACACGCGCCCGCTATTTGTGTACCGGCACCGGTCAGGATTAAGCAGCATTAGTTGAATCGAATTCTAGGGTAAGCGCTTTGCGGACCTCTGTGTAACTGTAAAATACCTCCAGCTTGAACTATACTGCACTCTGACAATAATAATAGTGCTTGGTACTTGAGACCCAGGAACCTGTGACTAGAAACCCAGGAGAAACCATATGGAGTTCTCTTACTATGCACAAACAGCTAAATAAATGTTAGGTTAAATATTTATTTGGTAACTAGGTCGAGCAATGACTACATGATCGCCAATAAGGGTCACAATTCAGTAAGATAATCAATATTCAATCCACGAAATTACTAGTTAGACAAAATCTATTCATTAATTTGGTATATAAGGAATTGTTTTCCGAATATAAAGATCTTTTATCTGAAATATTTAGTCTGATAAGTTTTGAATTGGTAAGATAAAGATACGATTAAGATAAGTCGTAAGTACTCTCATGCATATTATCTCCACTTTATATTTATAAATAAGAATATATCTGTTGAAAATTTGTATTCGAATTAACGTTGTACTTGAAAGATAATAAAGATAGTATCATCATAAATTATTTATTTTTTATCTGAATTTTGATCCAATATTTTATCTTTTATGGCTAACTATAAACAAGTTTGCTGCACAGTAACTCAAAAAATATAATAATATCCAGTTATATGGATTCAGAGATAAAACGAAACAATGTATGGGAAAGTATAAAAATACTAATGATTAACAAAAAAATGACTAATTATAGCTACTCGCCAATCCAACCAAACCAACAAAGTTTATTTCAAAACTTTGTTGGTTTGGTTGATAAACATTATATTAGCTTAATTAATTCACTTGAGAACTTTATTATGTAAGTATTTGTAGGAGGAACTCAAATTAACCGTGGTACCGAGCTAGTTCATTCAAGTCTTCTTTAATTACTTCTCCTACGGATAGTGGAGGCGTACTCGACTTGAGAAACTATTTGAGACAGTAAATCTAGCCTTACAATAGAACCCAAAGCGCAACATGCATGCTCATGTAAATTCTAGCGGGACGGCCCACTCGTTAATTTGATCCTTGTCACAAGACATCCCTTTAGTAACTTGATGGCGGTATCCATTTAAGTTGACTAAGCATTTATAGAAAAAACAGTTTGAAAATAAGGATATTTGACTGAACATTTTATACCTACAAGTAAATAGCAGCGCTATCCGACAATGCTCATAGAACTACTTCAATAATGCATTGAAAAGTCCCTTGGACTTAGCGTACGGTGACATCGCGTCAATGACCATCGCCTCTATGAAAATTATCGTTTTAATTAAAATATTTATACTACTCCCCTATGCCGCTGGGTGAGCATCTCGCCCGTGAGAGGACGGGTTAGAATACTACTCACCTCTGCCGCTGGGTGAGCATCTCGTAAGAGGCGAGTAACCCAGCACCCCCTTGGTGGTAGGGGATCTGTTCCCCGACTGACTTGCGAGCACCAGCACGCGAATCCGACCGTCAAGTATCAAAGACGCGTTCAGGTCGAGCCGCATGTGGGCCAGACTTTCCCCCTCCCTCTCCCATCCCATTAATACTGCGGATCTAGTGGTTTGTGGACTCTTGCTCAGAGTTCGCTGAAATCACAGCATTTTTTCTTTACTCCCTCTCCCCACTCTATCTTCGAGGACGCAACGCATCTGCAAAACAAGAGGATATCTATTGTTTTGCAGATGTCCATGGGCGATGGTGGCCACTTACCATTAGGTGAACCATTTTCTCGTTTGCACCTAATCTACCATTAAAAAAAAATAAATAAACAAGAAATATAAATAAAATATAGGATACGTACCGTAATACAATGCCTCATGCTTCTTTTAAGCCTTTGTATAGCAATTTTTGGAAAATTAGGATGCATATGAGTAATAAAATTATTAAAATTTTGTAAAACACAAGCGAATTTTGTTATAACAATAGCGTCATTAAATTGTTTTTTGGAATAAAATTTAAAAAAAAGGGGGGACTGCCCTGACCTGAATTGGAACTCGAGATTAGACCAGCAAAGGGCGGTAGATATGCCATCATTAGGAAACTCGTTTTGTAGTATAATGTCTAGATAGTTTCTATTTGTTTTCAGTGAATAAATTTTATGTATAACCCATATTTATGTCACATTTTGTGGGCCAAAGATAGACTTTCTTTTAGCACAGAAACGTAGCCATTTTATTGTCATTTCATTGATGGTCTAAGTATAATTAATTATTTTTGTTTAAGAAAATAAATTTCACTTGCTTTAACGCTGAAGGAAAACATCGTGAAGAAACCTGCACTCCTGAGTGTTCCCCATATTCTCAGGTGTGTGAAGTCTGCGAACCCGCACTGGGCCAGCGTGGTGGGCTATGGCCTAATAACCTCCTCATTCTGAGGAGGAGACTCGGCTCAACAGTGGGCCATGGACGGGTCGTGATGATGAATGTAAATTTTTGCAAAGTTTATATAGTCTAGTCAACTTCTTGCAAGTCTTACAAATGTTATGAGGTCAGAGTTGAATTAGGTCTGTCTTACCAAACAAATAACGTTTTACGCTTTCTTGAACAAAATACTCGTATACTATCGGCATGCGCCGTGCATGCGCCAATTCGGAGAAATATTACACACTTAGTAATTATCAAAGTACGAAACGTATTCGCAACAATTAATGTATACTCATTTTAGTAGCTTTAACCCTTCGTGTACTATGAGGGGTATGACATATCTCAGTCTACGAAAATTCAGAATTATTTGAAAAGTATAAAAGCGCGGGAGAACATGTTCTGCTGGAGCTGGAGATAAGATGTTGCCGCTTCGATGGGCGCCATTACGTTAGTCCGGTGACTGACACCAAGTTAGTCATATGCGTTTTAAATGCGCGCGGGCTTCACACACCCATTCTCGTTCGGCACGTCGTTCTGTATGTACGTTTCATAATTGAAGATTTATTGTCTTTTATTATTTTTTTGAGTGTCCTCTATTACAATTTATTGTTACAGATATCAGTTTATAGAGGAACAAGTCTAAATTAATGGACTCAGATATATTTCAGGCACTTATAGATGAAACAAATGAGTTTGAGTCACAAATCTTCCAAAATACCTACGCACCAGAAAATCTAGATATTTTAAGAATCTATCTGAAAAATTATCAGAGAGGCCCAATAAGATGCAGATGTGTTCAAAATGTCTCAAACTGTATGGAGCATGGAATTTTTTTTGTCAAAACTTTGATAATTTTTTGATACTAATCCTCATTAAAATTAAAATTAATCCTAATTAAAATTAATGTTTACTACGTTTATTTCTAGTTTAGTTCTCAATAAGTTTATTGTTGATTCCCAAATTTAAAGAATTGTGGTAATTTACATGTGCCATTTTAAATTAGTATATAAAAAAAACTCTAATTTTGAAATTAAAATAAGTTATGTTTCTGTTCTTTTATTCATAAAACTAATAAAAATAAAAAATCCTATTGATTACAATGTACTAGTTTTAAGACATCTTACATTTTTGGGTATGTCATACCCCACCCAGTATAGGCATTTTAGTTACCTGGTACACGGAGGGTTTATATTTAATGTTTATGATCTCCACATGCGAAACTTTTCCTTAATTTACATTTTAAATTAGTCAGATTTTAAAAAAAAGTTACTATTAGTCGATATTGATGAGACTATAGAATTTCACAGTTATTGTGAAATACCAGATGTTTGTATAATACGTATTAGCATGCACTCGATAATGTTACAACAATGAACTCATAAAGGAAACATTTTATTAATAGCAGAAGATACAATAACAGACAAAGAAAATAAAATTAATATATAATAAGGACTAGTATATCGGAGAATAGTAAAAGACTATCGAATAATCGAATCGTCATCGGTATCTATGGCGTTGGAGTAGGGTAGTAGTCACTTCCGTTGTTTCGACAGTCTCGACCCCCGACCCTTTGAATTCCATCGACAGTCTGACTGAAGTCTTAGTCGTGCGCGGTCTCTCAAGAAGTGAAGTAGTCTCTGAATTGTGTTAATGTTGTGCAGTGCAGTGTTAGTGCTAGGAGTGCTGTCCGATCAAGGTCACGTGAGTACTCCTCTATTCCCCTCCCCATCTCCGTTCCTTCTCATCATTTAAAATCCCCGACAAGTGTCATTTTTTTTGTTATGTCATCTATATAAATAAAAATAAATCGCTAAATGTGTTGCTAAGCGCAAAACTCGAAAACAGCTGAACCGATTTTAATAATTCTTATTTTGTTGTGTTTGTTATTGTCAGAAGAAGGTTTTTATGGAAGAAAAAAATTAAAAAGTTGCGCGGAAAATTAGAAAATTTAAGAAAACTTAACGACCATATTAACTTTTCTAATGTAAGATTTGACATCCAATTCGAATTCAATATTCATCGAATTCAATATTCATAGTTAAGACAGGACAACGTCTGTCGGGTCTGCTAGTTATTTTATAAAAATGAATTCCTACTTCCCTTGGTCACGGCATCACGCCTAAACGGCTGGACCGATTTCGCTAATTATTTTTTGTTTGCGTTTGTTACTGTCAGGAGCAGGTTATTATCGAAGAAAAAATTAAAAAAATTGCGCGGGTAATTAGAAAATTTAAAAAAAATTACGACCATATTAACTTTTCTATTGTAATCTTTTAACAGCCAATTCAAATTCAATATTCATAGTTAAGACAGGACAACGTCTGTCGGGTCAGCTAGTACTTTATATAAGAAATTTAATCTAAATTTGATGTTTTTCTCCTTCCATCACCTTGATACAAAATTACACCTAGTCTCAGTTGTCATTTTGTATCAATGCTCTTGTTATTGAAAAGTTAAAACTGATTCAAAAAATCGTTGATTTGTTATTTATATTGAAACCGATCGAAATATATTTAATAAGCACATGAGAAATAGATAATAATTTTTAAGGACTTGTATAAAGTTTATTTTTATAAATTCTTTAATTCTCACACGCGATTGGTTCTTTTGCGTCGTCTCAGTTCCCACGAGTCTGCTATTTGTCAAAATAAAATAAAAAAAGTGAGCCTCATAGATGGAACAGCCAATACAGTGGACTCAGCAAGTTCACAGTGCGCAACTTTCCCCACTATTTATTCTCAAACTTTACTTTTTGGGTATTATATCTTAAGACATCTTCCAGTTTACCTTTGGTAATGTAGACTGTCCTTAAACTGCCTGTAATTGGAGTGATTATCGTAGTTGTAACTGTACTGTAAAATGTGTAACTGAACTAAAAATAAATATTTAAGAATTTTTTCAAAATGATTAAATTTTATCTAAAAGTTATTGTATTCCACCTTCAAATATTTTATTCTTATCTAAATAGTTTGTTTCTATAGACTAACTACCTGACCTGGTAAACGTTGCTTTGCCATATAAATTTTAAAAAAATCGGGTGGGCCACCCTTATTACTTAGGGGTATAAAATAGATGTTGATCTATTCTCAGACCTACCCGATGTGCACACAAAATTTTATAAAAATCGGTCGAGCCGTTTCGTACGAGTTTGGTTACAACTACCGTGACACGATCATTTTATATATTAGATAGGCAGGACGATGAACTGATATGATAAAACCACGCGACATCTGTGTGGAAGATTCCTTTTTATATTCATACATTTATATTATTACAATATGTATTAATAAATTAACAATGAAAAATCGTTCATCCTTGTTTTCCTACTATATTGCACAAGTATATGCAATACTCGTGACGTCATTATTTACATATAGTTTATAGTTTTTTCGAAATTTGACTTTCAATAAAAAAAGATAAGCTTTTTTTTAGGTTGTTCTTCAGTAAATTGTTTATTTAACTTAAACAGAAAGACAAGTTGTGCCAGGGACTTGACACACAAAAGTAGATTTCCAAAGGTTTTTTCATTACACGCGTCTCTCGTTTACCGTCCTCGACCTTGTTAGTAGTCTATTTTTAATCTACAAAACTACTCGTCATACTACCATGGATTTATACATAGCCCATGAAACCAATAATAATTATTAAATTTATTAAGACTATAATTTAAAAAAAATACTGTATTACTCATGGCACTTAAAATGAATGATACGATATTTTTAAAATGAATTACTTCGTTATTAATTCAAAATTCCAGGGTCTTATGGACTGAACATTGATCAGTTATTTCAAAAAAGTTATTATTAACTTGAAATTTAGACAGAACAGTACCAGGGACTTGAAATCCAAAGGGAGGTTTAGCAAGTCTTTTAATTATGAGTTAATTTTAGCCTTGACAATCAAGTGTTGATTTGAAAAAATAGTAACATTTTCTTTATACAATGTATCTAACGTATCAAATATTATTACTAGTAGGTATTGCTAGCAAAATTATAGAATTATCCCTATATAATAATAATTCTATAGCACTTTATCTCGGTAATAATTTAAGTAAAATATCCCAAAAATTACAAAGTACAAGGTTAAAATGTCAAAACGTCCTACATATGAAGTAAAAGTAACTTTTGTTGATTACTTTCTCAATGTTTTTACGCGCTGTTACGTCAGTAACGGAACACCGGTCCTGTTATACCAGTCGATGCAATTCAGTTGTCGGTGTTGTTCACTGTATAAATACTATTTATTTACTATTAGTCATGTATGAAATAGGTGCATGAGAGTTCTTTTATGATATTTCTATAAATTTATAATATATAGATGTGATGTTATCGCGCTAGGTCCGAGTAATCATATGAACATTGATGTTAGTGTAATCACTGTGGGCGGTCGTTTGTAAAGTAATGTGCACACTCCACGAGTGTCCGTGTGTATTCTGTGATATAGAATTAAATATAAAACCGAGTTATTTTTAAAAAAAATTTTATACCTGTAAAAATAAGGTAAGATAAGATTTTATTATTTTTTCAATTCAGTACAAACCTAACCAATGAACTAAAGGTATGCTATAATTTTTATTTAATTTATCTTCAATATGTATTGATAATAAAAGAAGTTTCCTACTTAGTGCTTTTATTTAAAAATAAATATCGTTTCATATAAGTCAATAAACTCACTTGTTATTAATATATTATCTATTTAGATATAACAATAAATTATGTATATCGGTTAAGTCCGATTTTCTGTTTGTCGGACCTAACGTCTATATGCAATTAATAATAATTAAATTTTAACAAGAAGTATTCAAATAAAGGTTAAAAAAAAAACAAAAAATGTTGTAAAAATAAAACTCAAATATAATCTAAATAATATGTCATATAATACGAAATAGGTATTTGCTTATCAATGTATTAAGGTGATATGATATCGATAGCAATTTTAAGATGGCGCTATTATGAAACTATTATTTATAACATATGCGAAAAAAAATATATAGTAGTAACATAACAAAAAAATATTTTTGCTGTTGGTAAAACAACCATGTCTTACATCATTGTATGGAGGTAACAGTTTTCCAACGGCAAATATAAGTTTGTCACACTTGGCTGAATTTTAACAAAAATGACTGACCTTTAAGATTGGTCAATTGCAGTTTTTCGAAGAAGTAATTGAAATAGTTTGTGTTTATTTAGTTATCTTAACGAATAATTAATACCTTCTAGCAACACTGTTCTTAGCGTTTGATCGAGCTCGTTTAAAAGTTTTCAAAATGTAGTTTCTTCGTCGTTTTGAGGCTCAGGCTGTTTTGTCTACTAGATCCTGCGGTTTCACCCGCTATATTTTGGATAATTGACACTATATCATTATAAATTATAGCCTATATGTTATTCTGATGTGTAAGCTATATTATTGTAAATTTTTGCGTGCAATACATTATATGTATTTTTTTTATTATCTCTGCCATACAATAAGAAGAGAAAAATCTTAAAGCCAATCAGTAAAAATTGGTTTATTTTAAAAATGCCATTAGAATTCATAATCTTATAGATACCAATTTTGCAGTAGATTGACGAGAAATTTCATAGAACTAGAGTGAATATCACAATAATTTGTAACTTAGTTTAGTCAAGCAGTGAATGCAAGTGGTATAATAGTTTCTTACTATGTAATATAGCTTATACATTTAATATTTCTAAATGTACCTACTAGGTTTCTGAACTTTGATCAAATATTCGATTAAGAAACTACAAGGACAAGTAGATTAGATAAAACATCAAGCAATTCCGTTATGACCGCTGACCGACTACGATTATTAGTATGTATTACTCAAAAAAAGATATTGTTACCTACACTATTGATGATCGAGTATTTCCTATTGATTTACTTTACGATAATACTCACTGTTATAACTCATAATATATAATCTCTATCTCGATAAATAGATATTAGAACTAATTTAGAGTGGTGACGTTAAGTTTTCCTTATCAAGGATTACTTATATTATTACTTAATTTAATCAGGTGTTGCGTAAATCTGCACCTGGGTCAAAACCTCAGGCACTGCTCGACTGACTCTACATGAAAGTTTTTGATTCAGAAGACCTGATAAAAAATATACAGTACCTATTGAAATCGTTTATAGGATCAGCTTAATGTGTTGATATAAGTTGTGGTTGCACAAATAATAATATATATTACAAATAACTATTTAAATTGTATGTGTATTTTTATGATAAAGTCAGTTTCAAAATAACTATAGTTCATGAATCAAAATAATAAGTTTTCCCTAAGTATAAATAGAATCAAATTAATCAGTCACATATATCAATTATGTTTACATTACTCGTATATTGCTACTAGCTAATCAGCCAAACGTCGTTTTGCCATATAATTTGGGGTGGGCCACCCTTATCACTTAGGGGGATGAAAAATAGATAGTAGCCGATTCTCAGACCTACTGAATATGCATATAAAATTTCATAAAAATCGGTCGAGCCGTTTCGGAGGAGTATGGTAACTAACATTGTGACACGAGAATTTTGTATATTAGATTACGTAGCGGTTATCGAAAAGTGTCTGTAAACTGAAAAGAAAGAATTCTCAATATAAAGTGCATATTGTAAAAGAAGCCAACTCTCGCAATGATTTCTTTTAAATACAAATTGTGAGATATAATGTAAAATCAAGTCAGTTATTTTGTTTATTATCTATGAGCTATTATCATAATTATGTATTATTCTATCTATTTTAGTATTTATCAAATAAATCCAAAATTTAACGTTTATACATCTGCTAAAGTATAATTGTGTATGTTAGAGTGTCAGTAATCAAAATAAAGATTGATGACTTTCAATAGATTGAAAAGTAAAAAAAAAGTTCATAATTTGTGAATTTGTTAATAACTGACAATTTTGGCTTCTAGTATATCAACGAAGTTGACACATTAAAGCCTGTGTTATTCTTGTTTGCTTTGCTAGACTTGGCGAAAGCACTGCCGTTCCTCCAAAACATAAATCAACATAATAGCTATGTAGCTGGAAATTAATGTTTATCCTACTTTGAGCTATTTCTAGCGATGTATCGTGTTATGATAACCGCAAAAATATATATCTTTTAATCGAGATATCGATTTCCAACCGCTATTCCGGGTAAAAAGATGTATACCTACAAAGTACAAAACTGCCTGTCCTTTTTTTTGGATGATGTATTTATTAACATGCCATTTCTTTTTCTATATAATATAAAGATAGTCAATCGACCTGCTTTTGCTTCGCTTCAGTTTAAAGAAGGTTATAACTATTGGAAGATAAGACAAAAATATCAATTACCTTTTTTCACTTACTTGATGACTTGCTACGGCCTTGCAAATGTGTTACAATATATTGTTAAACTAAAATATTCATGCGCTTATGGCAGTAGATATATTATATTATTATCCTGTAGGAACTCTGAAATTCCGGGATAATAAGTTGCCTAAAAATACGAGTTAATATAGATTATACAGTATCTGTATGCCTTCGAGGAAATCCGTTCAGTCGTTTTTACGGTTCCGTACCTTAAAAGGAAAAAAGTAACCCTTATAGAATCACTTCGTTGTCCGTCTGTCTGTCCCTTTTTCTCGGGATCGCGTGGAGGAAGAAATCAATAACAAATACTCAAGCCTGCGGTCTTTTGCGGCTGGCAAAAAATCAAACTTCTAAGTCCACGTATTGAAAAGATTTGGCCGTTAATGTTAACTTACAAAATTTTAGGGTACTTCCCGATGACCTAGAATCATAAAATTTAGCATGAAGTAAGGTCTCATAGAACAAGAAGGGTAAAAGTGAAAACTGTAAATTTCTTTCTACATCACTAGAAAATTAACTTTGACTGTCACGCAAGACCCTTTTTCTCAGAAAAATGTCAAGACATCTCTCTAGTCTCTCAAATATGTAAAAAAATCAAACTGCTACGTCAATTTAATAAAAAGATACAGCCGCTTTTATCTCATGTTTTGTAATTTTGATTTTCGACAAGAATCAAAATTCCCATTCCAAAGGTCAAAATTCCTTTTGACTTAAGAACATGATTTTTGACAAGAAGCAAGGTCTTATAGTATGGGGAAAAATACGAAAAATGGTAATTTGTTGTTATAGCACGAAAAAATGATCTTATATATATTTAGGTTTCACACATTATTTGAAGAATACGTGAAGTTATCAAATTTTAGTTAGTATTAAACATGTAACTCTATAGTATCTTGAAGGTGAGAAAAAAATATGGCCATTTACACTGAAGTTACCACAAGTAGTTCTTCTTTAGGGCATTCCAGATATGCGGACATGAAAAATGTCGATGTTTGCGGTTTTAATAATATTCAAGTATATTATACAATATACCTCTGTTTAACGAGTTCATTTTTATGAAATTGAAATTTAAAATCTTTAAATAAATTTATTCCAAGAATGAAAGAAATAATTTGTAATGCAAAATAGAAAAGAAATATATTTTACAATTTTTAATTTTTATACGGGTCAATAAGGTTTAAAAGTAAGGCACCTCTTCCAGTTACTTAAATTTTCGAAGTCTAGCTTAACGTTCATCAGGGTTTAAATCTGTACCAAGGCATGTACAACTTGTCTACGACCAGAATTAGTCTCCTTATTAGAGTTCTGGTATGGTAACCAATTGAAAACAGTGAGATGGGATGGGATGTACAGTGATCCTTACAATATGGAGTGTAAAGTTGGGTGGGCTTTCGTCACCTAGACTCTAATCTATACGTCAACCAATTGATTGAGAGGCTCAGCAAAGCTGGGGTCGGGTGCTCGGTAGATTGAGTTTCTATGAACAATTTTAACTAGGCGGATGACATGGTTCTGCTGAGCCCCTCTGTCAACGGTCTTAGGAAACTATTAAAGATTTGCGAAGAGTATGCGGAGGAGAATTGACTCAGTTACAACTCTAACACACACACAACTGACGGAAGAGTGAATTTATCATTTTCAGGGCAAAAAACAGATTTCTGGATTCTCATCCTCTTTTTAACTTATGTGGGACTTCCCTGAAGCAAGCAGCTAAATTCAAATATCTCGGTCACGTGGTAACGGAAATTCTGGGTGACGACAGTGATATGGAACGAGAGCGCCGAGCGTTGTCGGTCCGAGGCAACATGTTGGCCCGGTTGGTTGCTCGTTCAATACGGGCCGCGTCCATGATGACCAGGCTACTGAGTAGCTCTAACACCCTCCTCACCACATTTGCTGTAAAAATGGACAGCCCTCTGTAGAAAACCTGAAACGGTGTACATATGGGCACAAGAACGTAGACTGTCAGCTAGTGCTATTTGTCTTTGTTAGAAAACGTATAGTGACTTACGATGTGATTCTTAAGCAACATTAAATATGCATTTAATAAGTATCTATTATAAATGTATAGATTTTCTAGTAATTGTTCTGAATCACATTTTTCACTTTAAAATGTGGCCATTAAAATGATTTGTAGTTATATCGATGGTCTGTAATGCTACACTAATTTAGTGATGGAGTGACAAAAAACAAAACAATGACAGAATTGTTTTTGTATTGTTTTTTCAATGATTTTTAAATCTGAACAAATATACTTACGTTACTTATACTATACATTATACAAAACTATGGACGCTGTGTCTTCGATTAAATATCAGCACACATTAAATATTTCTGTCGAATCTTCCAATCTTTCGTAGAAAATGTTCGTAATAATCTAAACAAATGTATGAAATTTGTCTCTTTCTAATAATTTGATTATTAAGTTTAATGACAAAGACGTTTTTTGTTTTGTGTTGTTGTTGTGCTAAATTGCATCCGAGTAAAGCCGGGGCGGATCGTCTAATTAAAAAAAAAATCTAGCTAGTAAAAATACTGAAAAGTAATAGAGCAGTAAACTCATTTATTCCTTGCTCTAGTTCTAGCTCAGTTAAGGTCATGAAGTGATTTAAGTGACTTTGAATCTCTTTTGCCTGATTTATGTTTAGGTCTTTTAATAAAGAAATTTAATTACTTTTCGCTTAAATAGCGTCAAAACAGTCTGATAAACTCTAACTTTTCAGAAGCTTATCCGAATAATTACTGATAATATATTATTTCATCATTCATATATTTCACAAAAATATTACGAGAGCCTATTAGAATATTATGAAACTTGGAGTATATCGACAGTAAAGTATAGCTGATAAAGACTTGTTATTAAAACTGTTATTGTATAGTTGTTGTTATGTACAAATCATATTTTTTTTATTTCTTTATCAACAATATGTGATCTTTGACAGTTATTATCGTTAGAGCAAAAAAACACACCCACTAACATCATATTTATAACGCAATTTAAAAAAATCTTCAATCACTAAACAAAAACTACACAGTCATCTATACTAATATTATAAAGAGGAAAGATTTGTATTTTTGTATTTTTGTATTTTTGTATTTTTGTATGTAACGAATAAACATAAAAACTACTGGACCGATTTCAAAAATTCTTTCACCATTAGAAAGCTACATTATCCCTGAGTAACATAGGCTATATTTATTACAAGAAAAAATTAGAGATCCCCAGAAAATCTCACTAAAACCAACCCAAGGTGCAAAAAAAATAGCCATAAAATATCTTTCATCGCATGCGCTGCGAAAAGTATTGATGATAGAACAAAAAAATGTTCTACAATATTATAGAACGTATCAATATCTACAAAAAACTCCGCGAGACCATATGTCCAACTATTATAGTTATGTCACTATAACTACTTTTTTATATTTTAAAAGTTGATAAAAATGCCAATTAAAATCAGACCATGTTTTCCATACCTTTGTATTAATCCTTATCCAAATAAATTATTTCATATTCAAGACTGTTTCAATACTTGTAAATTACTTTTTGAATTATTAAAATCGGACTTTCCATTCAAAAGATATTACGAAATTAAAAATATCAATATAAACAAAAAATACACGACGACGCGACGGGCCAGTGTAGCGACGCAGCGCAGCGAGTAAAGCGGCAAGAGAGGGGGCACCGAAATGCGGGAGGGCCAATATACATATTTTTAAAAATAATATTTCACCCGCGCGAAGCCGGGATGGGCCGCTAGTATTATATAAATTTAAAATCCAAACTGTGCTCGTTAAATTATGAAGTAACTAGTCGAACCGCGCGACTTTGTCCGCGTGATGATCCGCTCCTGTTGGTCGTAGCGTGATGATAAATAACCTTCCTTGATAAATGGGCTATCTAACACAATTTTTCAAATCGGAGTTTTCGGTCAACTATAAAGAGATTTAAGTAGAAATGCTATTATGTGCTCATTGGGCGTTTTTTTTATATTAAAAAAGTTTTTTAATCTAATATCTTGTCGAAATTGACATTTGGGTAAGAGGATTTTTGACTCTGACTGTTTATCTAGTCTCCTAGTCTTATAGTCATCGATGAATTACATAAACAAACAGGTACGTATCAGGTACTAAGTTTAAATAACAGAACCGACCATGAAATTAGTTTTACATTATACTGTAAACAATTGTCATTTCTGAAGATCTGAATCATCTAATCATCGATATTTACTCAGTTTTGTAAAATTGGATAGTGACTATATAAAATATAATAGCTAGGTGGATTCTCTCATCCAGGATTCCGTAGAAAGTAAATGAGAGACAAACTTAATTTTGCTGTTGGAAAATTGTTCCTCCCATATCTTACAGTCAGTTTATCAACTGCAAATAAGTTTGATAAAATGTAGAATTTTCGGATATACTTGAGCTATTAGACGTTAAAAATTGCTGATTTCATGATTTTTAGTCACCGAAATATACCATAAAGATTTTGATTTCTTTGCGAAAGTGAAAATATGTGGGGAAAAAAGGGCACATGTTTTTATTTCTTACACTTCCAATTTTTTTTTTCACTACCTGACGCGCAACAAAGCGATTCTAAAGACTTACCTTTACAGTGAGTATACCCACTGTCAATCTATATCTACACAGCTATATAAAGAGGAAAGATTTGATTGTTTGTAAGTTTGTTTGTTGCGAATGGGCTCGAAAAGTACTTACCGATTTTGAAAATTCTTTCACCGATAGAAAGCTACATCCTTTCCAAGTAACATAGGCTATGTGGTGTTACCATAAATATTATAATTAAAAAGATATGGCCATTTAAGTGCCATGACGTGGCCATTTTGTAAATTGAAGAGTTTCTCAGGAACTGCTAATCCGATTTTAAATTTTTTTTTCACTGATAGAAAACTACACTATTCGTAAGTGACAAGTGATATAGTGTTGCCATATAGCTTTTTCTATTAATAGAACATGGCCGTTTTGTTGCTACTGATCCGATTTTTTAAATTTCTTTCACTGAGAGAAATCTTATATACTATTTTTCTCTCCCTTTTCTCTCTCTCTAATTTATATATTTATCTGTTCAGAATGATCAGTCTCTTTCAACTTTTTTCTTTCGATCATCTCTCTCTCTTTCTCTCTCTCTCTCTCTCTCCTTTGCCTATTCAATTTTATTTTTGCTCTGTCTTCTTTTATTATCTGTCTTTCTTTTCTTTTTCTTTCTATTATTTTTATTTTTTTTAACTTTTTCTTAGTCTCCCTTTTTTTTTAAATAATGAAAAACTACACAATTACAATTACAGAGTGACAAATTAAGAACATCAATTATAATATTGCTTGAAATACCCGGAGCGAAGCGAGGGCAGGCCGCTCGTATTGTATAACCCCTGTTCCTCTATTCAGATTTCAGGCAGTCTTTCACGTGATTTTAACAGTTCAAATTTGTTTAAGTAGTGTAGTTTAGTGTCGTGGTTTTTGGCTTGCATGTATCCACTAGAATTAAGAATGTCCTCATCTCTAACTCTAACTTGAAAAATAGATTTTTCAGTAATTATCATTACGTAAATAGTAATTATGTATGGTCATAAAAATTCAAATTACGGAAGGCATCACGTTGCTAAGTATCAGATTCAGAGTAAACGTGTGAAGACAATTTACAACTACAGTTCACTAGTTTCAAGGTTTCTTTGACTATAGCATCAGTATTTACATAAAATACTATTTACACTTGTATATTTTTTCATGAAATTGGTATAAATAACCTCTTATATTTAATTAAAATTAACTTGAATTGATTATAAAAAATTTACCTTAGCTCTGTTATTATATTTACCCGTGAGGGGACGGGTTAGAATACTATTCCCCTCTGCCGCTGGGAGAGCATCTCGTAAAGGCAGAGTAACCCAGCACCCTCTTGGTGGTAGGAGATCTGTTCCCCAACTAGCTTGCGACCACCAGCATGCGAATCCGACCGCCAAGTGTCATAGACGCGTTCCGGTCGAGCATGTGGGCCAGACTTACTCCCTCCCTCTCCCATCCCTTTAATGCTGCGGATCTAGTGGACTCTGGGCTCTTGCTCAGGGTCCGCTGAATCCGCATCATTTTTCTTCTCTTCACTTCCCTTCTCACTTTAACTTCGGGGATGCAACGCATCTACAAAACGAGAGTATCTCTTGTTTTGCCGATGTCCATGGGTGATGGTGTCCACTTACCATCAGGTGGCCCATCTGCTCGTTTGCACCTTTAAATTTTACAATAAAAAAAGCCTAAAGTTGTACTTTTTTGATATATTAAATTACTCTTTTCTTGCAAAAGCATGCAATCACAATTTATTGTTTTCTGTAATGAACTAGTTCAAATACTAACTATTTAACTATGAGCTGCCAGCGCTGTAACACTCAAAACACAATATTAGCATTCGTTGTAGACAATAATCCGCAAGTTTTAAAACCCAGAAGCTGCTTAACAAGGTATTTTTAGATTGTATAATCGACTGCATCGCTTCCCATAACATTTACCAAGAATAATATTAAAAATTTAAGTGATCTACCACACCCACGAAATCACAGATTAGCATGCACTCTTTTATTTAGTTTGTATTGTTAATCTTCTTCTTTAATAAATAATTTAAGTGTGATAGCGTAACAGATGGTATAAGTAGTATATTAAATCGCTCTTCCATTTGTGTAGTGTTAAGTATTACCAACGTTTCTTAAGAGTTACTTTCGAAGTTATCATATTAGTTAGAAAGTTGAAATAGTATTATGGTCTATCTTATTAATAATATACAATTCATCTTCTATACTAATATTATAAAGAAGTAAGATTTGTATTTTTGTTTTTTTGTATGTAACGAATAAACATAAAAACTACTGGACCGATTTCAAAAATTCTTTCACCATTAGAAAGCTACATTATCCCTGAGTAACATAGGCTATATTTATTACAAGAAAAAATTAGAGATCCCCAGAAAATCTCACTAAAACCAACCCAAGTTGCAAAAAAAATAGCCATAAAATATCTTTCATCGCATGCGCTGCGAAAAGTATTGATGATAGAACAAAAAAATGTTCTACAATATTATAGAACGTATCAATATCTACAAAAAACTCCGCGAGACCATATGTCCAACTATTATAGTTATGTCACTATAACTACTTTTTTATATTTTAAAAGTTGATAAAAATGCCTATCAAAATCAGACCATGTTTTCCATACCTTTGTATTAATCCTTATCCAAATAAATTATTTCATATTCAAGACTGTTTCAATACCTGTAAATTACTTTTTGAATTATTAAAATCGGACCTTCCATTCAAAAGATATTATGAAATTAAAAATATCAATATAAACAAAAAATACACACCGACGCGACGGGCCAGTGTAGTTCTATCTCGGTGATACTCGAAGTGCAGCGAGTGGTAGCGAGTAACGCCGAGGTAGAGGGGCACCGAAATGCGGGAGAGCCAAAATGTTTTAAACTAAATATTCCACCCGTGCGAAGCCGGGATGGGCCGCTAGTGAGTAATAAGCTGATGAAATAGTTTAAGATTTGTCAAATGACCTAACCCGAAAATGTACAATATCTAAACTTAGTAAAAAAACAAAATATTTTTGAAGTCAAGTGTCATTGAGATGATAGGCAAATTGGCACTATTATGATAAAAAAGGCTTCAATTTACACGTATAAATACTTCCTGGAAATAGCGAGACGTCCTGAGATACATGTTTATTTTCAAAATAGTTTCTATTTATATTTTACTATCAATTTGATATAAATAAATGATATATATATATACATATGACATAACGTTTATTATGTTTAATTTATAGTATTCAAAGTGAGTTTAATGTTCAAAAGAAAAAATATATCTTAATCATTTAAATTGATTGTTTCAGGTAAATAATAAGTCAGTAAAATCTGAAGAATAAGATTTAAAAATCAAGATGTCTAAAGAAATTGCTTCCGATTTGCCGAGAAAAGAAATAAGAATAAAATTAGTGCCACCAGATGGAGGTTGGGGTTGGATGGTTTTATTAGGTTCAGCTTTGTCAAATGTAAGTACTTTTAGGATTTCTTACGAACTATAGTCCAGAACAAGATTCAAATAATATATCACTAATTAGATCGGTCTGTTGATAACAAAGATGTGCCTAAACTGTAGAATTTTTATCAGAAGTAGTTTATCATGTGATGTTAACAACTATCTTTCGATCAGAACGATCAGATTTTCAATCAGTTTATTTTTATCTGTGTCTTGCCAATTAAAAGCTCTCAAAGGTATCTGAATATTGCTAACATGCTAACATTTTTTTTTAAATTCTCAATACAACTGTTATTTATTTAATCGTACCTACTATTATATTATTTAAAAGCAATTTTGACTTTTATCCGCAAGAAAATTGTAAAGTCTAACATAGTCTAGATAATAAATTTTATAAACTCTTGCGGTATAAGTTATAGTTAAATTAGGTTCAGTTAAATACTTTTAGCATTTTCTATATAACCTTTATGTCATCGATAGTTTGATAGTAATAAAATGGTGACTAAAACAGTATAATTTGTAACAAAAGTAAGTTATTATTGTGTGATGTTGACAACAATCTTTTCAGATTTTCAATCAGTCTATGTTGTCTCTGTTTAGCTTGCTATACGGAGACGCATTGAAGGAGATGGGACACGATACTCAGGGTGCAGCCATAGTTCTAAGCACTATGTTATTCGTTTCCAACTTTGGAGGCCCGATTGGTGGTGCAATCATAAAACTAACATCACCTAGATTTGTTGCTGTCACTGGAGCTTTATTTTGTACAACTGGAATTTTATTGAGTGGTTTCTCGACAAATATTTGGCATTTAATTCTGACTTATGGTGTTGCGCTAGGTAAGCAATTTTTTTACATACTACAATTGGATTGTTATAAACTATAGCAATATCTCAATCGGGAAACATTTGCTATTTGATTTGGTGAAGCTCTATGGTATAAAAAATTATATTGACAAATGATTTTTTTTCAGGTATCGGCCTTGGTTTGATACAAAATGCAAGTTTTGTAGCTATTAATAGTTATTTTAAAGTAAGGAAAAGTTTAGCAGTGGGTCTTGCTATGGCGGGAACTGGGGTGGGGCAAACACTTATGCCCCATGTTGTACGATATTTCCTAGAACATTTCGGCTTCAAAGGCGCCTGTCTACTGTTGTCAGCTTTAAGTTTGCATGGGGTAAAGAAAATCATTTGATATTAAATTTCGATGTGAAAATTTCATTTAAACTTCTATAATCTTATATATTTTTCTACAGATATGTGGTACAATGTTAATCCAACCAGTTGAATGGCACATGAAGAAAGTTGAGGAAGAAGTAATAATAGATGAAAAAATGCACCTTTTAGAAGAAAATAATAAAGAAGCAGTAAAAAGTAAAGAATACAATGGCAACGGCAATGCCAATAATGTTACTTCTGAACCTTCTCTTGAGAAATCAAGCAACAATATTGAAAAATTAAATGGCAAGTTGTTAATAAAGTTTTTATTACGTGTTTGATTTTAATTTAACAACTATAAGTAATGACTACGTATATCTTGTTTTTCAGTAGATACAGAAAAACCAAAGAAGTCTGTTTTGCAAAAAGTATATGAATTATTTGATATTTCTCTACTGTCCAGTCCACGGTTTCTTAATATTATAATAGGAACTGCGCTGACTGTTGTTTCTATACAAAACTTCAGTATGATTTATCCACTTTTCTTACAAGTAAGTCATAACAATCAGGTTTTTGCTTCTCATTTTGTTTCTTAAGGTACAAGCAATTATTGATTGGTTTATATCCTAATTGTACTAATAAAATTACATTAAACATTGCAGAATTTTGCCTTAATGAATAAACAACAGACTGCGTATTGCATGTCAGCTGTGGCTTTCGCTGATATCATCGGTAGGCTTGTTTTGCCGTCGTTGCAGGACAAATACCACATTAAAGCCAGAATGATGCTAATTCTGACCAGTATTTGGTTGATTGTTGTTAGACAAAGTAAGTTTTAATTAACGATTAACGCTTTTGCGACTCTTTAGGATAAATAATTTTTTAATTAGATATAAGGTTAATAATAGATTTTTCTTGATTTAACTAAACAACATTTTATTTCTCTTAATGATTGTTTCTTGTTTCTGGTAAACTGTTGGTGTGAGTAAACCACTAATTATAAATATTGTATCTTTGCAGTTTTAGCATACCAGACTGATTTAACCGTTCTTCTCTGTTTGTCCGCAACATATGGCTTTGGAAGGAGTATGGTAATTGTTGCTAGGAACATTGCTATCTCAGAGCAGTGTAGACTAGATCAAGTACCTTCAGCTGTTGGTTTGGGTATGTTAACTATGGGAATAATAGTCCCACCGATGGGATATTTCCTCGGGTGGATCAGAGATTACTCAGGTAGCTACGCTTTGTGCATCACCGCACAGAACTTAATACTAATTCTATTCTTGGCCATGTGGATACCCGACATGATACTAGTGTACTTCGAAGAAAGAAGAGAAAAAAGGAAAAATATGGAACAAACATTATCGTAGTGATTAAGTGAACTGATATTGATATGTACTCGTTAACTGACACAGATAACTGTGATAAGCGTATTTTTCCTTATATTTAAGGAAGAAATATTGATAGAGAATAAATTCTCTGTAACTATACGGATTTGCTGTGGCTGTGAGATTTTGTGGGAGTATGTTGACAATGTTACTTATTACACTTAACACCAGTTTAGCATTTACGAAGTGAACAGTAAGACTGATTAAACCGTGATGTGTTTTGAGAATTTCACTATTACTGTAATTATAACCAAGAGTTTAAAAGTGCAATATTATATTATATCTAGTCTAATAAATCTATATTATTGAAATTTATACTTTTATTTATAATTCTAAAATTTAAAAAAAATTGGCTCACGTACAAGCGAATTTAAATTTGAAAAGATAAAAAAAATATTTGTAATTAATTCTTCCAAAATTTTCTTCAATTTCGAAGTAAGATGTAATGAGAAGTCACGCTATACCATATTATGATCAGTATCAAGAACTGCAAGCGTGCGTAGGTTGGCAGCAGTGCGACGCGGCGCGACAGAGACGTGGCATCAAGCATGCGTGGCATGTAACGGTCAATGCATTTGTAATCGTTATTATTAAAAGTCTGTATGGTCATGAATCGTTTTAGCATTAAGAAAATACTTACTAAAAATAACAAAAAATGGTAAAAAAAGAAAGGCACAAAATCGCTTACGAAAAGTAGTGTTACCATAAATCTATCAACTTTTCTAGTTTGTATTTCAATAAACTATGCTTAGTCTGATTAATCTCTAGCTCAAGAAACTGTTAGAAAATACTAGACTCTCACAAAATTCAAACTTAATTTTGTTTAGACTAACTAAATTCTCTACTCTATGGCATTAATATGGAGTACCCTTTCCACACATTTTCGAGACAACAAGCAGATTATACTCGACGTGTAGATTATGTATATTTTACTCTTTACAATTTAGAAACACTGTGAACATTGCTGTTATAACTCAATGTTTTTATTACATTTTGTAAGAGTAATTTTAATGATCGTTAAATTGTAAGTCATTTTAAAATCAAATTTACAAATTGTCACGAGAAGAGACAACAACAGAAACAATCCATATTTCCATACTTTACCTTACTAATAATAAGAATAAGTGTGTTAAGTGTTTGTTACAATACAGTCTTACTCTTCTGAATCACAGAAAAATAATAATTTATTATAATATTAGGTATATTGGATATTTAGCAGTATATACCTCAACTCTTTACTTCTAATGCTTATTCTTTATGATAAAAAGATTTGATTAATTTATTTATATTTTATAACTAAAAGAATAACTAACTGACTGACATATCAACGTACAACTCAAACACATGGGACTAGGCCCATTGGTTTCTTTAACACTGTAGGTGACTCATGGAAAATTTTTCTGTCATGTGTTAAAGTGCGAGTATGACGCAACCATAGCCTCAGAATGTACGTCACATCTCACAATATTAAAAACGTAAATTATTTTTTTAAATTCAATAATTAAATATTTTCTCACTTATATATTATCCATTAAGTTGAAAAAAGAAGCAGGTGGTAAAATTATTATCATAGAGCAATAAATATTATATAAAGTGACGTTCGGGCGTGCTGATTATTCACTGCTAAAATAAACTTGGAACTAGAAATGGTATGAGTCGAAATATTTAATCTTCATGTTCTATACATCCATTTTTATTGATTTATCAATATTTATTTGAAGCCCTATCTAATCACTAAGCAATATATTTTCACTATCAGTGTGACTGAGTGTCGCTTGATATATTTAGAGTTCCGTACTTCAAAAGAAAAATAGTAACACTTATAGGACTTTGTTCTGTGTTTGTCTGTTAAGACTCTTTTTCTCAATAACTAACTCATAGAGCACTCAAATAATACGGCTATATATTTTCGTATTTTAACACTCGCCTGGGAATCAAAATTTCAAGGCTATAACATTTCGTTCACTAAGAATAAGTAAATTTGAAAAACCTAAAAATCATCATTTTGTTATTATATAAACAATGTTTTAGCAAATGGTTAAAAAGTGGTAAAGGTTTATCAATACCAGAGTAAAGTTTTTCACTCAATCCACTTAGCAGCGAGTTTATTTTAATATAAAATTTTAATATATTGGTATATATGAACTTCTTTTTGTAAAGGCATTCAAATAATACGTTGATAATACGAAATTCAGAGTATACATGAATAATTGTATTTTCGGTAGGTACCATTTCTAACCACTTATCCTCAAGTTAGTTTCAACGAGAACGTGAAACAAAACAAGCGCAGGACAGTGAGTGCAGCAGAATACAAATTGCAGTATTAAATGCAACTGTTTTCTCCAAATTAATTATATAACGTATGTTGCCTAGACTCCTCCACTCCTGTCTGGTAATAACGTTTATGAATACACTAGATTTAGTATACTGGAGGATGTAACTATATAGTAATTAATCAAAATGTGTTGTTATGTAACAACATTAAGGACGTTGGGTTTGCATACAAATATCGCCACAAACGGAACCAGATTAATAAATATTTTTGGTGTCTTTCGATTTTTTGTGGAAGTCAGTTATAAATAAAATATTATGCTGTTTTGGATCATATACGTAGACTTTCTATTTTCTAAAACTATGATATAAAATAATAAAAATATGATATATTATAGGAGCGCTCTCTTGAGATGGGTCGTTAAGTGACTTCATCAGAATTGGATCTCGTTTTGCGATTTGGAATTTATTTATTTCAGCATAAATTAATGAAATAAGTTGTTATTGTTTTTAATGAATTGTTGTTATTCGTGTAACTTATACTGGAATAGAAAGATGCAAAAATGATACGTTACTTCTCCCAAAGGTCTCAACATCGTTATGTTACCGAGGAAAAATAAAAGCTCAGTCAAAAAAACATCAAAATCTCATTAGTTCCCATTTCATGCCGAAACGACACTACGGAAGCAGTATAACTAATGTACAGTAATAAACAGACACGAGAAATGTCGTATTTCTTTTTATAACGTCTCTGCTTCATCCGTTTACTAGTCGAAGGTATTGTGATAAAGAATCATAGGTTTTTAACACACGACTATTATAAAATTTACATATCATAAAATCATAGAATTTCCGTATTTTTCGCGCATCACGTTAAATCTACTGAACAGATGTACATGAAATGTTGTACAAATGGAATACATTAAAACATTGATTAACACATAGGTAACTTTTTAACCATAAAAAAGTAACGTTCTCGTGGGAACGACTAGGAAGTGTATCCACCTGGTACATAAAAAGCTGGAGCTGAAAATTTTGATCACTTATATACTTAACATATAATTAAAAGACTAGTTTATACATATAATAAAAATGTAAGTTATTGAGTATCTGAGGAGTCCATAAAATACTAATAGCAAGCAAAAAAAAATATTATGTATAATGCAAAAACTACTGTACGAAATTGGATACGATTTTCACAGTTGTATTGCTGAAACTTAAACTCTTAACTTTAAATCCACGCTTTTTTCATTTAAATTAGGAAAAAAGATCTTGTTATTAAAATGTTTTAGCCCAACAAAGCTACTTCCGTCAATTACTTACCCTATATATAAAATGTGTGTTAATTATTTACTAAATCTATGCAATAGACTTTTCGGTTTGAATTAGTTTTATCTATCGAAGGTCAAGGTTTTGATTTGCATTACTTGAAATATTTACTAAACCATCTATTATTAAAGATTGACTTATAAAAAACGCAGCATTATATATTTTTATCACTTTCCTTAAGAGAATTATATATAACTGCAAAGAGAAAGAGTAAAGATTTTTTTTTAAATTATTGACTTTAAAATAAAAAATTTGGTAGTGCGTCGAATTAGCTAATAAATTAAAAACAGGGTCTTCACAATTACTCGTATGAGCTAATCTATGACTAAGTTTTTTTGTAAAAACATGTTTTTGCTCTTTTCGTTCAAGGTGACGAAGTTATAATCTTATCTTTCACCAGAATAAATTATTTTCACCAAAAATAAACTGAATATTTAAAAAAGTATTAAAATTTACTTTGTTTACATATAAATAAAACGCGGATGTTCTTAAATAAATAGGTTAAGAACAAAATCGTGCACTTTGATACATCGATAAAAATGTTTTTTTCGATTCAATCATTGATAAGTGTGAACTAATATTTTGATTAAACCTTGTTGGTCAACGACCTGATTGATAAGTCTTTAACAAAAACATTGTTAAAAAAACTTTTTGTACATAGCTAAGAATGGCAATATGATTTTGTTCTCGTTGCAATTAGCAGTACAATTTAATCTTCTATATATATATATATATCCGACATATATATATATATGTCGGAGGTGTGAGTTAGGTTTAGGTTAGCCTTGTGTTAGGTTAGGTTAATGCTAGTCTTATCTTAAGATTAAGCAGTGGAGGTGAGTGTCTCGATCGAATAAAGGAATTCCTTAAGCCTACACCTTGGTCACAAGTCCAAGGCACTGCTTTGGTTCCTGTCATAATAGTTCTTGTCATTCCAGTAAGAGATCGTAACGTTTAGTTATATCCTGACCGTACTGCGCCCGTATAGCTTTTGAGATAGGCCATCCATCTGTATTCTTTTTCTTTTTAGTTTCCGACATATATATGTCGGAGCATAGTTAAAGATTATCGATTAATCGAATCGTTATCGTTGTCTATGGCGTTGGAGTGGGGTAGTAGTCACTTCCGTTGTTTTGACAGTTTCTACCCTCGACCCTTTATATGCGATCGACAGTCTAACTGAAGTCTTAGTCGTGCGCGGTCTCTCAAGAAGTGAACATCATCTAAGCAGTGCTCGTGATAGTGATAGTGTCAAGTGCAGTGTAGTGTGGAAGTGCTGTCCAACTAAGGTCACGTAAGTCCTTACAATGTAATTGCCACGTGGTTAAGTAAACACAATGTTAGGTTAGGTTAGCCTTAGGTTGGGGGTTCAGAAGCACATACGTCCTCGTCGTTTCCCCTGGGCCCCGTCCTGACCACCGTAACGGAGTGGCAGGCGGGTGGCTGAAGTGTGCTAGTGCGGTATCCTCAGTGTGTGCAATCACGCAAAGGTCTTCCTTCCCCAGCTCCCTCCCCTTTGGGTTGTAGGTAGAGCGGGGCACACTAGGTGTTTTTAAATGACGAACCAAGAAGCGAATCCCATGTCGGGTTCCAAGAACGAAGCAGCATTGGCTGCAGCGGTTGACCCTGCAAAGAATGTGGGTGGCACCACAAACAAGTCTGGTGCACAGGACATAAGGTTAGGGACTAGACGGCGCCGTCCTCAGGTGCCTCTTATATCCTCGGACTCGGACACCGAAACCGAGGATAAGGTGGGCTCGAAAGGACGTGGTGGCTTAGAGGAAGCCTTTGAGCGCTCTCTTCGGGCTAGGACCTTCCGCAGGCCAACTCCAGCTGCGGCAAAAGGCCCTAGCGAGTCGGATATTGCCTCCACTTCTGACGCAATATCCGAAAGAGATCCGACCCTGAAGAACGCGGACGAGCTGCGAGCGGATGCCGGACGGAGCGCATCCAAGATTATCGAGCTTGCTAAAAAGTCCGGGAACCTCAAGGGGACCTATGTAAAGATCCTGAAGGAGTCCGCCAGCAATTTGAGGGAGATCGTGGATGCGCTGGCGGACAGAACCGAGGCGGAAGAGGTTCGTCGACTTCGGGTCGACAACGCTCGCCTACGCATGGAGCTCGAGAACGCGAAGGCCGAGTCCCTGGCGTACAGGAGGGATCTTGAGGCTAAGAGTTCCCCTAAACAAGCCGCACCCTCGTCGCCCGGCATGGTGGCAAACGCGGCAGAGGAGCTGAAAGCAGCGATCGCCTCGATGCTGGAAACTCGCCTGTCCAGGATCGAGGAGCGGCTGCTTATGACGCCGAACATACAACCGCCACTCGCGGTTGGTAGAAGGAGGCAGGCGGTGCTGGCTCCGTCAGCTACGCCCACATCCGTAGCATCCCAGCCTGACCGTGCCCCAGCAGCCCCTCTTCAAAAGAGGGGGAAAAAGAAAAGCCCCCAGCAAGCGGCGGTCACCGCACTGGAGGCTCCGCCGACTACGGTGGAACCAGCACAGGCTGTGCCGGCGAGTGTGCCTTCAGCTGAGCATGAAGGCGATAGCTGGGCGCAGGAGGGCAAAAAACCCTCCATCCCAGAAGGTGGTTCCGGCTGAGGCGCCGAAACCGAAAAAAGGTCCTGCCAAACCGGCAAAGAAGAGGCTCGTGGCTCCTCGTACGTCAGCCGTCGTCTTGACGCTGCATCCCGAGGCGGCGAACAAGGGAGTCACCTATGCCCATATATTGGAAAGAGCCGCGATGAGTATCGACCTTGCGGAGCTGGGCATAGGTCCCGGCATGAGGATCCGCCAGGCTAAGACCGGGGCTCGGGTGCTAGAGCTGCCGAAGGGGCAGACGCCCGAGCAGGCGGAGACCCTGGCGGAGAGACTGCGCACGGTCCTGGACGGTGTGGTGCAGGTGACACGACCAACAAAGGTCGTGAACCTCCGGGTGGATGGGCTCGACGACTCGGCCACCAAAGAGAAGATGGTTGCCGCGGTCGTGTAAGCGAGCGGTTGTGCGGCAGAGGCGGTGCGCGTAGGCGAGATGTGGACCGGCCGCGCAGGGATGAAGGGGGTGCGCATCTCTTGCCCCGTGGACACAGCTAAGGTGCTGTCCAAGGCGGGGAGGATCCTGGTCGGTTGGAGCTCCGCCAGGGTCCAAATACTGGATGACCTACCCATGCGCTGCTATAAGTGCATGGGCCTAGGTCATACCAAAGCCCTCTGCCCTTCGCCGAAAAACCGAGCAGATCTCTGCTACCGGTGCGGCCAAGAGGGGCACAAGGCGGCTCTCTGCACAGCCGCAATGCGCTGCGCAATCTGCGCGGACGCAGGGAAGCCGTCGGGCCATAGAATGGGGGGCAAGAATTGCAAGCCCCCCCGCCAAGGAAAGAAAGCGGCCGCTCCGTCGTAGTCGGAGTCGCTAGACGGAGGGGAGCCACTCATAGTACCCTGGGAGCCCCTCTGAGAGTGCCGGCCCGCGTAGATTGGGCCGACCGCCGAGGCGTCACGGTTGTTTGCGAAAGCGTTCCCGTGGCGTCTCAATTAGGCGGAGGAGGGTATCGCTGGTTTTAGTGGGTATGCCTTGAACGCTGCTAGCCTAATAGCGGGCGGCATCAAGGAGAGCCCCACATAACCTCCCGCTCGCCAGCGGGGGGTATGCATAAGGCGGCATTTCCAGCGTTAGAGCCTAGCAGTGAAAGCGAGTGTCGTGAACACTTAAAGGAGCTCCTTAAGCCTACACCTTGATCACAAGTCCAAGGCACTGGTTAGGTTTCTCTCGTAATTGTTAGAGATCATATTTGATCATTTATCGGTATCTACGTTGCGTTTACCCAATATTCCATTCAATACTATCACCCCCTTTTAGTGTTCCCCATCTTCCTCCTTCCATTTCCTTTCACATCGTTTTAAAATCTCCGACATATATATTACAATATATAAAGCTGAAGAGTTTGTTTGTATTGAACGCGCTAATCTCAGGAACTACTGGTCCGATTTGAAAAATTCTTTCAGTGTTAGATAGCCCATTTATTCAGGAAGGTTATAGGCCACGCTAAGACCAGTAGGGGTGAACTCTTTTAATGCATAAAATATACTAACTATAATTTTTGTAGGTTTTTTTTAAGATAAAATGTCGTGAATACATTTGTATAGGGTACCGGTACATAAATATAGGCTTGACCTTGAATGCGCAGAAGTCACTATTAGGGCTTATTTAGTGGGGAAAGCGGGGCGAGAGCAGTGCGTCGATTGGTTCTTATGCGATTCAGATCCCGAGCGCCTGCTACTTGTCAAAATAGTAAAAGTAAACGTCACGGATGGAACTATTTAGGCACGCATCACGCTCACAATGCGCAACTTTCTTTCAATAGTTTTTCTCAGACCTAAAGTTAGCTACCCACTACTATTGCTTATGTTACTTTAGGGTAAATAAGCAATTTTTATGCAAAATTTATACTGAGAAAGTGGGGCAAAAATGATGTTATTTCTCTTTGAAAATCTGGACTTTTTTAAAGAAATTTACTGTCAACTTAGTATTGAATCATGCTTATGTTTGGTTTTCATGTTAGTTATTAGTAATTGCGTTGTGAACAGATTAGCACATGTACATTTCCAATATCACGAATCCCCAAGAGAACGAGCAGTACTAATTGGGAATCGCAGTTGCAATGGGCAATTCTCGAAAAAAAATTGTAAAAGCCATTCATCTCTCAACTTTTGATTAATTTGGTAATAACCATATTCGTAGGTAATAACTGACATTTCTTGTCACATGTTTAATGACGATTATATATTTTATTATTATTGTATATCGTAAGCTGAATTGAATCATTGCTAAATCTTATAATATAAAAATCTCGTGTCACAGTGTTTCTTTTGAAACTCCTCCGGAACGGCTTGTCTTATATGTATTATTTTTTTTGTGTATATTTCGTCGTATTTTTGTAGTTTTAGGTGATAAGAGTGGCCCACTAGAAATAATTTATATGGAAAATAAACTTTTTTTGGGTCAGCTAGTAAAGATATAATTTATAACAATTAATATCTATATTTTCAAAAAAATTAAATATAACAACAAAATACTTATATATGACTGCTTTTTCGCATTCTTTTAAGCAAACTCTTTCATTTGGTACCCATTTAAGATTGCTTAAGAATAACTAGTCCTCCATCTTGGGCCGTCCGCCATGTTCGATTTAAAATTATGTACCTTACATAATTTAGCTAAATAGTTGGCTTTTTTCTCAATAATCTGTACATACAAACAATGTAAACTATAAATTGCTAGATATAGTGTAATATCAATTATTACGATAAACACAAAACAAGGAACAAGGAAGTTAAAAACAATGATAACATAATAAAATCAGAACAACGTTGAAAGAATTATGAGAAATATTACGTTATAATTACTTACAATCGTCGTTGATTGCTTACAATTTATTTGTTAGTTATTTTCCGTACTTTATTGACACATGTTATTCATCATTATAATATGAGTTGAACAAATAACGAGTAATACTGCTATTTGATGGCAATATTCTGTACGGATAATAAAAATGTAGTTTATCGAATATCAGTAGGTAATATTTGGGGTATTTTTGTCATAAATTGTATATCTTGTACAGAGTACAAAATAACGCTTTCTAATTTCGCCTTAAGTTCACTTCATTGACAGGGTTAAAAAATTATTTTGGACTCATTGCAACTGAAATTACAACACTATAAACTGAACAACTTTCAGTAAAATTTGAAATCAGTAAAAGACAATTTTTTTGCAGTTTAGGTATTTTATAAATCATCGAATGATAAGTGAACAGGAAAAGTTTACTTTACTTACTAGAAAATTACCACAACAAGATCAAGGCAAGACCAAGACAAGACAAAAACAAGATCTGCTGATAGCACAAGTATTAAAAATGTTCCTACTTCATTTTGTTTTTGAATAAATACAAGTACGATGAATAGCACTCAATGATTTGGCTTCTTAGCACATTGAAATCCAGACGTTCCTGTCTAAATGGAATTCCCGTGCTCGGATTCTGCTAAGGCTTTTTGTCTGTCTGTTTAAATTTGCAAGGAAGCGCTCGTCACACCGCAAAAGAAAGTTTTCATTGCTTCAGACACACTGTCCCTAACAAGTCTGAATCCTTTTTACATTAATACATCTATACTGAATATAGAAACTGACTAACTGACTTATAAAGCTTCATCCGAAACTACAGGACCGTAAAAATTAGTGTATGTAAATATATTTATTTCTTACTTTAGAACCTCCAGGAGTAGTGAAAAAGATGAGGTTTTTATAAAATTCAAACAATCAAAGGTAAACAAAGTATGACGGAAGCTAAGCCAATACTTATTTTTTTTAATGGAAAATTAAAAATATGCGTATAAAAGACGAGTGGTTGGAATTATTAATTAAAAGAAGTTATAGTCTATACGCGAACCAACAGTATGACAGCTTGACTAGAATATTTTCCCGAGGGTTTTACTTTAGACCCAGTCCTTCACTACTAGATTACTCGCGATGCAATCATTATTCTTGTTGTGACAGCGTATTTATTTTGCAATCCCTACTTCTTCGATTGATGTTTAATATTTGTCCAACATGCAAAAAAGTAAAAACGCAACTCAAATTAATCCTAACAACATGAACAAGGACAGCTAACAGGATGCTACTCAAATTATTAGTGTTAACAAAATCGTAATTAACAGTATATACATATAATATAATACATATTTGTGAAATGTGTAAAAAAAACTTTTAATTAGGCAACCAGGCTTCTTTCGACGTTTTTTATGCACTCGAGAAGATATTTATTTTGTTAAATTTTGTTATAACGCCATCTCGTAAAGTTTTGAGGTACTAGTGTACGAATATTTACAAGATGGCGTTATAGATCAGGTTCGGTAATTATTGAAACCAAAAAAATAATAGTAGAATGAAACCCATAAGATTTTTTTTAATTAATTTATTTTTTTAATAATTTACATAAAAATTCCGTCAAACTGCTTTACAGTTTGTTGACGGGAAAACACGAACGGGAAAACTATGTTATTATTATTTATATACACATGCACTGCACATATTATATACTCACTTAAAATATAGTATAAACTATATACACAACATATAAGTGTAAAAGGAAGAGAATTTAACGAAAATGAAAGGAAAAGTAATTTGAGTGCGATCTGAAGTCGGAAAGTGGAAGGGGGTGAGTTTTTAAGTGTAAAAAACGGTTTATAATTAAACTTTTTTTATAGGACTTGTAGTTTTGCCGGAAATAATATTATAGGCAATAGTCTACTACGTCTAAAGCCCCACGCATTGTTCGGATTTATAGTTAGGCTAGGTAGAAAGTCCAGAAAATGTGTACATTCTATTGTAAGAATTAGAAATATATAAACTACCATGAAAAAACCATTTCATTTCCTGAAACGAAACTCACTTCTAGAAAAATAAAATTTGATTTTGTATGCAGTGGTTAGGAAGGTTGCGCTAATAACTAGGGAGAGTCTTTTTAATCGTACTCATACGTGCTAACAGGATCCAAGACTTTGATGGCAGGAATCATTTCAATAATCTTTTCCTCCTGTCCTTTCCCCACCTCAGATCGCCCGCATATTATTATTCCTTTGTCGGTGGACTAAGATGCTTCGTTTTGTGTAAAATCGTATTTTTCAAAAAAAAAAAAGAAAATCAACTGTTTATTTTAATAAATATTAAAGATCATCATAATAAATATTATTTCAATTTTTCCCACTTTTTTTTTCAAGATTATTCATTATGCCCAGTTGAATAAAAGCAATAGTTATTATCTCTTTTAAAAGATTTGGTCTTTTAACGCACTTTTTAATGAATGACTTTTAAATCACAAAGAAAAACCAGGAAGAGGAGAAATGAATTGTTTTTGTGGAAGCATTAGGGCGCGTTTATGCCTGAATCTGGAAAATACACGTTCTTAAGAAAAACAACTTCTTTTTGATTATTATTATACTATTATATTATTCTGTTTGCTATATACATGGGACCGATATTGCATAGTAACACGCACTAGGCACTACAATGTATTCGCACAATTAAGACGGAAAACGAGTAACCAAATCAAACACTTACTCCAAATGGTACGGGAGCCAGATTCAAATTCGGTCAATAATTTCCTCTCGAGTGAAAATTCGTATACTGCATAAGGAATATATATATATATTATGATTACTCGTGACCGTTAGCTGCGATTCCGTAGGTGGGGCGAGCAGTGGCAGCCTTCCAAATATGTAGAAAAAAAAATTTCAGTCATTTCTTCCCATTTAAAAATTTGTCGGATTATAGTTCACCTAGTATCTTGAAGGAAAGATAAAGTCAGCTGACCATAACGTGGTGGATTATATGTCAGCTGGCTGCTTGACCATGTGACGACGTGAGTTCGACTTCGACTTCGTTCATTCACTCTACTTTTACAACTGTACTCTTTACAAACTCCTGTTTGTAAAAAGCTACTTAAATAGTAACTGTGATTTTGCTATAAAAATCAAAATGTTACATGGTCAAGCAGCCAACTGACGTATATTCCACCACGTTATGGTCAGCTGACTTTATTGTTCCTTGTTTGGTCGGTTACGAGTAATCATAATATTAACTCCTTATTCATTTTACGAAATTTCGCTTGGGAGTGACTTGGTCATGAAAATCTGCCACTGGCTTCCGTACCAAAACGTCACTAGACGAGCTCCGTTTGACAATCAGCTCAAATCTATCGGAACAGCGATTATATATCGGCTTGTTATAAATTGTAACGTGGGTATAATTGAAATAAAATAAAAGGAATATCTTAACACACTTGCTCGTAAAGTGGTGTTTTGTTTCATAGTTTTTGTAAACAGCTCCATATCACACGTGTGCTTTTACTTTACATTACACCGCTAATGCGGTAATGGATTTCTATAAACGACAAGCGCGACTTTGTCTGATTCTTCGCATATTGAGCAGATTTTTTGTACTCCTATATACGTATGTAATCCTTTAAGTAATCTCAACACTCGCCTCCACTGCTCAGGCTCTCTGTTTAAACCCAAGGTTAAAAACTCACATTAATTTAACCCAACACAAAATGTGGCAACTAAATTGTAAGGTACTCACGTGACCTTAAGCAGTCCTAACCCTAACACTGCACAACAGTAACACTATCTAGAGACTACTTCACTCCTCGAGAGACCGCGCACGATTAAGACTTCAGTCAGACTGTCGACAGCATATAAAGGGTTGAGACTATCAAAACGACTGAAGTGACTACTACCCTACTCCAACGCCATAGATAGCGATGACCATTCCATTACTTGATAATCTTTTATTCTCCGACACATATAAAGTTATCAACGGTGTTGCTAACAGGAACTACTCGCGAGTACACAGTTATAAATACTTTTGTAAAAGCCTAATTGAAATACAATACTTTGAGTTTGAGTCTGAAATGTGTATATAGCTTTACTGGCTGGTTAACCGTAGTGTTTTACTGAAAACGAGCATCCTCTAGGAACTGAACTGCACAGAAAACCCAAACAAATCCAATCAGCTATGAACTGCGATACAAAAAGACCTCCAACTGGAATTTAAATTGTGTTTACTTAACAACTTAACAATTATTTATAAGGAATTATAATTAAATTCCTGTTTAGTCTTCAACGGCATCGTTAAACATCTGGTAGAGTATTAAAGCTATGACGTTAAGAAAGTATGGTTTTAAATGTATATTAATCGAATGGAAAAAGTCAATTTTTTTAATTAAAAATATAAACTACGTTTACAACACTAAAGTAAAGAATAATCTGAAATATATGCCACATATACAAAAAAAACATATTTTTTTGCAGTTGGAAAGTTTAATGTGATCTATGTTGATGTACATCGACAGTAGTTTTTTGACGGCAAAGTTAAATTTGTTAAATTCAAATTGTACTGATCCCTAAGTGCGTGAGTCTGACTCGCATTTGGCCCACGTCACTTGAGTCTGAAATTGTTAGTTTGTTTAATGTTTGGTAACAATATCGATCAGTGTAGGTAAATGTTTAGTAAAAGAGTTCTTCAAAGGTTCTCAAGCCCTAGGCACTTCTCGGATATATGAAATGCATGTTTATATGTATTGCTGTTCTATAATCTCGAAGCGTCAGTAGCTCAGTGGTTCGGGCGCTGGATTCACGATCAACAAGTCGTGGGTTCAAATCCCGGACATTGGACTACTGGCGTGGCCCACTCCTGACACAAGCTATTTATTAGCTTACTAGGAGGGGTAAAGGGAATACTAGTAGTATGTGATCCATACTGCTAGTTTAAAAAAAAAAAAAAAAATAAAAAAATCTAATATTACGTTGCCATGTTCAATAATGAAAGACAAAATATTATCTTTGTTATATTTTGTTAATTTACGTTGTTAGCAAAATGTTTGTGATAAGCAACATCTAATAGCAACAAAAATTAAAATACCACTAATGAATGCACCATAATTTTAAGATGTCACGTGACATATTTGATATACTTTTCAACTTACAAAATCAGGTAAAATATCTCATAAAAGATATTTGGAAAATGCAACACGACAGTTTAAATAATATTGATACGTGGTGGAGCGAACTAACCATATTTCTTATCCTGTATCTCCTGTCATCCTGTCATTTCTCATAGATCCTTTTTGTTTCGTCAAAGATTATTTCATTCGTGAAATAACTATTTATGGACTATATTATCTATAAAATATCAATAAACCGACTTATAAAAGAAGGAGTTTTACAATGTTTGGTAGATACTTTAATATCATCGTAATAGAATACGATAATGTATTTTCTTTTGTCAAAATTGGTAAGTAAATAATTAAGGTAAAATGTCCAAATCCATTATTAAAATTAAGGGCCAAAATTAGTGTTAGAACCATTGACCAATATTAATAATGGCGTCCTTATTTCACACAAATAACACGAAAGTGTTTGCGAAGTCCGAACACATTTAATATTTCTGTTCTGTCTTCCGATCACACTTGGGTATAATTAATAATTTAAAGACATATATTTCTCTACTTCTAATAATTATTAAGTTTAATAATATATATATATATTTTCCTTTGTTTTGGCACTTCAGTTTATTTACTACAGATATTTCAGATTTAAACAGTTTGCGGAGACCAAGACGCGGTCAAGTGCAATTTTTATTTATACAACACAACACAAAGATATTATTTTAGTTATACAACAGTTCTTGTAGTAACGGAAAAGTCACATATAGTAACAAAGATGTAAAGTTTGTGAAGTTATGGCTTGTAGAGGTATGGCGTGTAGAGTTGGAAGCTTGACTCTATATGAGATCTGATTACTTTTTAAAGTGTGAGATATATGGTCTCCTGTCGGTAATACTTTACACGAAAATGTTTTTGGAGGGATTATTATTCATAATATAAACATGCAAGGTATATAATTGGATTTCTGTATAAACCTTTGCAATGCTCATTCACTGTTCGTCGAAGAGAAACGACGTGGTGAACTCATAAAACGTTATCTGCCTTCTTCGAGATGCATTTGATATTGTACAGTGACTTGAGACAGTAATGGCATGGCATCTTAGGTTAGGTTAAAATAATAATGTGTTTTTATTTCAATTACTCTTATTAGAAACTAGCCTGCTCGCCCTCACTTAACTGAGATATATTCAAATCGTTAATCTCTCACTGCCTCTCATACTCACTCATACACTTTTTTCGCAAACTGTCTTGCCCGCTTGCACACCCATTAGTCGTTCATTTATTCATACTCTAATTCACTCTAACGCAACTAGGGTTATGTTATTTCTCCCACTATTTTCTGTTGCTTTTATATTTATATATCAACTGACTTGCACTGGACACCACCATCTAATGACCTCATTAGCTTCCGTCTTCATCGTTTCTTCAGTCTCTCTCACTCAATAACAATAAATACAGTAACTGTTAAATGTGAATCGTTACTGCCGCTTTAATTATTTTCGAATAAAACAGGTTTTACTGTGAATAATTTATTATAAAATTTATCAACATATATTATAAACCTTTTTAGACATCATCCTACAGCCAAAACAACTGAAAAAAAAAGAACTCACTTAGAAAGAAGTCTTCCAGCGTGATTTAGCACAATAACAATTTAATTCTACTAATATTATAAATGTGAAAGTTTATATGTTTGGACGTTTGTTACTCACAAAACCGGCTAAACGGATTACGATGACATTTTACATACAGATACTTACAACCTTAAATTGCACCCGTTAGAAGCCAGGGTGGATGATGAAAATATAAACACAAAAAATATATGTCTAATATCTAAATGTCTAAAAAATCTCGTAGAAATGAGTTTTTAAAAAACAGATCAGGTAATAAATAGTATATTATAATATCGAATAAAATAAGTGCACGAAGCATTCCACTATACTTGCTATACTAAGCGCGCCACTGAGAGGGGTCTGAGATTGAAGTACCCGCAACAATGACGGTCTTTGGCTTTTGTAATACTTTATTATGTGCTGGCAAAGATCCCCTGACAAAACTTTATTGGAACATCGAGTATGAACTTACTCACTCTCCACGATATGAGACACTAGTTATAATGGAGCACCATTATATGAAGAAACCTGAAGAATGCTATATTGAAAATATTAATTTTTCTTACAAAGTATTCAGATATTACCTTCCTGTATTGATTTATTGCTTCAATAAATAGAATTATTAAAAATAAATTATTCTCCATTTTATTTAAGGACAGGTATTATTTAAAACAAGACATTAGCTATTAGACTATTCTTCTCTCCCTTTTTGCCTATGCACTGCTTTTGGTATTCTCTAGAAAGATCTTAGGATCATTACCCATTCGCTTATTTAACCATTTTATTGTAAAAATATGGTTAAAGACGTATTTATCTATATCATGTTATGCTATTTTAAATATAACTTTGCTGAAATAATATACTCAAACTTAATAAATGCCTCCAATTATCTATACTTATCTATACTCCACACTAATATTGTAAAGAGAAAGAAATTGTATTTTTTATGTTTGTAATAAATAAACTCAAAAACTTCAAGTCCGATTTTAAAAATTCTTTCACCATTATAATACTTACTTATCCCTGAGTAACATAGACTATACTTATTAATAGAAAAAAAATTTATCTCTGCTAAACTATTATTAAAAGTTTAGCCCAAGATGTAAAAATACTTGCAATAAAATGTCTTTCATCGCATGCATTGCGTAAAGTATGGATGATAGAACAAAAAATGTTTTACAATATTAAAGAACATATCGATATCTATAAAATATCATATGTCCAACTATTATAATTATTTCACTATAACTACTTTTTATATTATAAAAATTTATAGAAATGCCAACCAAAATCAGACCATGACATCAATGCATTGGTATTAATTCTTATCCAAATAAATTATTTTAAATAATATTTCAATACCTGTAGATTACTTATGGTTTTATTTAAATCGGATATCCATTCATCCTTGCAAAAGATATTACGAATTTAAAAATGTTAATCTAAATGAAATACTAATGTACAATGCTGCCGCGCTGGTATGGCCCTAAGCAGCGTAGCGGGCTATGCGGCGAGGGAAGGGGAGGGGACAGTGTGTATTGTGATATAACAAAACAATGCATTGTGGGATACATACAGGCATAACATGTTCTGCTACCCGTGCGAAGTCGGGGCGGGTCGCTAGTTACCAATGAAAAGATAACATTGTTTGAATAAATGTAAAACATCCAAGCTTTCATAAAATTTATATTTTTAAGATTAATACCCTAGAAACTCCAAAGCATTTTCTGGAAAATCTTGAGTTTTCATTTGTTAGGTATCAGATTAATCACTGTCGATTTATATTTTTGGATGAAGTATTCGATATTGAAGTCCAATGAAGTGCACGTACATCCTCATGCTCGTAAGTTAGGGTTCAATAGATATACCGTTCGTATTTGTACTCACAACCTGAAATTTTATGTAAAAATATAATTCAAACATATAATTTAATATTAAGGATATCATAATTAAAGGTGTGAATGCCATGTGTTGATGGATAGAACCTTATCAAATTTACTTGGTCATCATCATTTCATCATGGCTATCCTTGCATAATGAAAAGATGAAGGGGATAAGGTCTACCACGTTGGGTTTGTGAATTGGTAGACTTCACTCACCTTTGGGAACATTATGGAAAACCCTCAAGCGTGGAGGATTCCTCTCGATGTATTCCTTTACTTTCTAAACAAGTTATTTTATATTGCTTGACACACATTTAACCCTTTTTTGTTTACTATTCCATATTATCACCCAGTGTGAAACGTACTCTGTGAACGGTGGTATCTCCCATTGACTGGTCGTTTCTCCTTTCGGCGCCACTAGGTCTCGTGAACTATTAGGATAATAACGTGCATTTTTATTTTAGTAGTTTATATAAAATACGTTACAAACAAGGTGAATTCATGTGAGCCTCGTGCACTGATGATTTTATAATAATAGGTTGGGGAAAAAGTCTTGTCGCATTATAGTATGTATGAACTTGTAATAAAATCTTTTTGGATATACTATTTGTATCTGGCTGGTTTTAGTATCATTTAAAGTTTACATTTTTAAGAAGATAATTCCAATTGCGTTTTCAATTCGGAAATTTTGATGTCAAAGATGCATTCGCACTGGTCGCTCTATTACGGATAAAATGGATGCCATTTTTGAAAAAGTGGAGCAAGATCAGCATATCAGTCGCTACGACGTAGCTGAAGAACTGAGAATTGACCAAAAAATAGTTTTGGCGCATTTGAAAAAAAGTGGGAACATAAAAAAGCTCGATATTTGGGTACCTCACGAGCTCACTGAAAGAAACCTAATGAACCGTGTACTCATTTGTGATTCTTTATTACGACCTAATGAAACCGAACCACTTTTGAAGAAGCTGATAACTGGTGATGAAAAGTGGATCACATACGACAAGAACGTGCGAAAAAGGTCGTGGTCAAAGGCCGGTCACGCTTCACAGACTTTTTTTTATTTTTGTTAACCCGGAGGAATATGCGTACAGATACCTTCCCAAGCGGGGTCTTGGGAAGGTTAACGGGGTTGGTGCAACTGCCCCTAAAGGGGACAGGCTTCACAGACTCTTTTTTTTTTTTAACCCGGCAGGAATCTGCTCAACAGATACCATCCCAAGCGGGGACTCAGGATGGTTATGCGGGGTTGGGATCTGCTTCAGAAGGAAACAGCCCGACCCGCTAAACCTCCGGGGTGTTTCACTTCACTGCTAATAGGACGAAGTCACGGGATATTGAATTGCTCCGCAACCTCGTCAGCAGTTGTCCACGTCTGGACCCTCTCATTGGGAGTACTTTACCACTGGGCTTCTTAACATGGCTGGCAGAAGCCCCCGTCTGCCACCAATGGTCCCGTCACCGCTCTTACGGCGGCAGTGATGCTAAGTAGGCCCGACGTCTTCAACCGCCTCTGCCCCGGCGCATAGGATGAGAGTTTGTATTTCTCTCTCGCTCTCTCTCCGCCTCTTCCTTTGCCGTCATCACGGCCTCCGCGAATGCCGCAACGGCATGCCATGCATCCTCGCTACCGACCATGGCTTTTACCAAGGCTGGCAGTGACAGGACATGCCCCACGACTGTTGTTAAAACGGCACGGGAATCATCCCTTGCAGAACAGACTTCGCGCGTGTGACATGCCGTGTCTTCTAATCTCTCGCTGCAATGATGACAAGTGGGGGCTGGCTCTCTTCGTACCACCTGACACAGATACCGTCCGAAGCAACCGTGCCCCGTCAGCAACTGCGTCAGTCGGTACGTGAGGGGCCCAGGCTTCACAGACTGGCGAAACCTAGGTTAACTCGCAACAAGGTAATGCTGTGTGTGTGGCGGGATTGGTAGGGCATTATTCATTATGAGCTGTTACCACCAGGCAGAACCATTGATTCTGAACTCTACTGCGAACAACTGATGAGATTAAAGCAAGAAGTTGAGAGAAAGCGGCCGGAATTAATCAACAGAAGGGGTGTGTTTCGGTCCCTTCAGAATTCTTTAGGTAGTGTCTGGTTAATATCACGAGAGGACTGCCAAAACTACTTGTCGCGGTTTTTTGATTAGAAGCCCCCAAAACTTCTATAGCAATGGGATCATGTCCCTACCTACAAGATGGAAAAAAAATATCGAACAAAATGGTATCTACATACTTTAGTTGAATGTAAATAAACTATATTAAAAAATGTTTTGAATTTTCTTTAAAAAAGCGCTTTTTGCAAAACTTCATGATTTTAGATGATAGGAGAGAGCATTGTAGTCAATATCAAAATGTGAGGTATACACGGCCATATTTCGTTCACAACTTTAATAGATTATATTTCATGTAGAGAAAGGATTTGACTGACGGACAGTGATCCTATAACAGTTCTTTTTCGGCTACGGAGCTAATTAAGGACAATTGTGTAGAATCAATAGAACATATTAACAATAGCTCTAATAATAAAAATAACAGGCTGATTGATGATATTATTTCTTAATAAACATTACCTTAGCAATATTTTTGGTGCCAAAAAGAGAAATGTACCTACGTAATAACGAAGAAGAAATACCCTAATGTAATCATTCTTATTTATTTGGCCCGGCAGGCTGGCACATTATTAACTTTTTAAATATATATTAAAACAGGGTAAATGATGTCATATGTTGTAACTACTAAGTTTTATATCATTACAATAATAAGTGTTAAATTAAAATTATCATGAGTCAAATAAATGGATTTTTCCAAATGTAAATGATATTCATAACTAGCGGAGTCGCTTTCACTTTGCTGAGGTGTATTCAAATCGTTCACGTTCGTGTTTCCTTACAAACTCACAAGTCGCACATTCATCCACTCGAACTTTATTCGTTCATTCATACTCTAACTTACTCTCCGACCGATGATAATGTTAAATCTATTTAATTTACAGTGGACACCATCATCTCACCAAGTCTTCTTCTTTCTGACGATAAAGACACAGGTGATTCATTTATAGATAAGCGTGAATTCAAAAGAAATTAAACAATCTAACAAAAAGATTTTTTTATTTATTATTTTATAAGAAATAGCAATTTTTAAGTTGTAATAAACAATTATAACTGCACACCATATAAAATAATATAGCAATTACACAAGAGAGAGGTTATAATCGTGTTATAAAGGTGCTTTACAATAGTACGACTATAGAGTTTATAAAATCGCAGTTAGTAAATGACATGTTACAGTATAGTTCCAATAATCTTAGAACGAGTCAGATTATATATTCTTAAGTAGAAACTATTCCGAACATTAAAAATTATGACACTGTTGTGCGTACTAACAGCATAATTAAATAGTAATAATTAAAAATGGAAATTATTAAATAGGAAAAAACACTTAAAAGTTATGGAACGGAATGTTGGCTCTGAAGCGGCCATGAATAATCCCCCGTCAGCACCACGCGAGCTGCCCAATTAAAAATCTACTCTTCCACGATTTTTAGCTTAGAATATTGTATAATAAGGCAATAAAATACCCTCTGACGACCATGAAGGCCGACGGGTATGAAATATGCACTTCTCGCTTTCATTACGACGACCAAATTAAATGCATAAGTTCGGAACCAAAATTCTCCTAAAGTTATTCATTATTGCTTTAGTTTGTCTTTTTCGGTGTTATACTAAATATTGTTTCAGCTGAAGTTATAATTGAGTAATGGCTGTTTTACATTTGAGTCGGTGCTAAATTATTAGTATTTACCATTCCATTTCTTTAATTGATTAAGCCATTTCAATCAAGTAAGTAAAAAAATAGTTTTGTGATAAAAAATAAATTTATTTTAAATTTTTCAAGGTCTATTATTTAATTGGCTCTAGGAATTTAGCATTCACGGTATATTTAGTCATGGATTCATAATAAATCGATAAACAATCTTTTATTGACAATTCGAGAACGGGAAAAAATTAAAATCAATACAAAGTTTCCTTTCCTCTCTAAACTTAAATTTACTTAGGTATATCTTATGACACAGCAAGCTAATTTAAAGCGTAAATATCATCAAGAAAGGTTATTTTTCATTCTAAAATATTTTCTCATTTTATACTCTATACCTGGGTAAACCATACTTCAATGTTTAGTGTAAAACGCAGCAATTTTGGTGAACTTCTAGAAAGGCATACTTATTTCGCCCTAACAATTGTGAAAGGATCGACGGAAGCTTTTTCCTCGCTCGAGTCGCAAAGTGGCCAAGTACGTAAAATCAAAGCGTCAATTCATACAATGCAAGTAGCAATTTAAAAGTTACATGTATATGTGAGGAAAATATATTATGAACGTCATATTTATGTAGTTTTTTAGATAAAAATAGAATAAATTAGCTAAAGGTTTCTTAGACGAAGAATGGAAAATTCCTTCAATACAAAATACTAGGCTGATGTAGATAGTTTTAATTCTGATTATAAGAGCCATTATTAACGCTGATTTTAAATTGAACTGATAACGTCTGATGTATTACTATTATTTGTAATTTTTTGTGGTCCTAGAAGTATGATTTTTTGGGACTTTTACACGAGATGTGTTTACTATTAAAGCGCCAGTACTTAAAACTCAACTCAACTCAAATATTATAAAATAAATTTGCATAAAATTAAAACGTAATATGTAAAACAAATTGATAGAGAGACGAATGCGTCAGAAATCCAAAAAAAGAAGCGAAATTAAACCTAACAGCTTTAACTTACAATTAAAAAGTAACTTAAATCTATCAAAGGTATATCAAAACTTCCTTAAATTAAAATAACATCAAAACATTAAAACAACTAAGTTCAGATGTCTGTATTTATCATTACTCAACTAAAAATCAACACAGAAAAATGAAACTGTTTATTTTTCTACGTTATTTCGTTGCTGCTCAACAAGTGCCTTACATCGTCTCATATAAGGGGAATACAAACTTTACTTGTATTTTTTAAACAAATATTTGAGTAACATTTTTAACTGATGTATATAAAAAAAGAGTTTGCGAACGCAATAGTGTTGATATAACAAAGGTATTGGCGAGTAGTACCACGTATATATTTTATATATTTGGCTGTATATATAACGAACTTCCGAACAAATTTCATCCTCTAACTCAAACTCAAACTTTCACGCTTTCCACTATGAACGTGCCGGCCACTCTAGAGCTGAATGGAATAGCATGTAATGATGGTAAGCGCCCGGACGGTGTGACGCTCATTCCGTGGCGACATGGTAAGTCGCTGGTGCGGGACGCCACGTGCGTAGACCACGGCATCTTCCCATATTTTAGCGTCTTCATCATACGCTGGCGCTGTAGCTGCAAACGCTGAAAGTGCAAAGCCACGCAAATATGCTGACCTTGGCGAAGGCTACATATTTGTGCTCTTTGGCGTATAGACGATGGGTCCATGGAGGCCGGAGACGCACCGCTTTCATAAAGAGGTTTCGGCGCGCCTGTACGATGTGACCTGGGATCGGAGAGCTGGCTTACATTATGGCCAAAAAATTGGCATTGCCATTCAAAGAGGAAAAGCAACCAGCATCTTCGGCACCTTCCCATCTGATTGCGATGAGGCCTTAGGTTAGGATTTTAGTTATAGTTTATATTTAGTTCAATTCAATTTCACATATGATATTCTCTTTTAAAAAAATACTCAAACTAAAAAAAGTTAATGCAATTAGACTTTTTATAAAGTATATTTGACACGTAGCTACCACCACCTCGGAATGCTGTTTTCTGTTGAGAAGAGCCGGTAAGAAACTCAACAGTTGCTCTGGTTAAAAAGCCAGCGTTTACAATCAGTATTTCTGCAAGTCACTTAACTTGAGAGTCAACTTTATCGAAATTCCAAGCATTCTTGTCATTTAAGTAATCTTGAACATTATTTTTATTTCTAGTGTTTACATTATATTTACCAATTCCTACTAGGGTTTATTTCGTGATAAAAGGTAACCTGTCATTTCCTAAGCTCTATCTCTGTGCCAAATTTTATAAAATTTTGTCCAGTCATTGTGGACTTGTAATATATGTATATAGGTATATAGATGACTATATTTTGTTAATTGTAATGTTGGGTAACCATGTCTAGAAATAACAGTAAGTGTCATGATCAGCTCCTGAGTCACCAACCCCAGGCAATTCTCATCTTCATGTCTTAAATGCACGTGTATACTTGTTGCTGTTCTATAATAAGCATTTTCTCTCTTATCTTACAGAATTTAAAAATAATTAAACTATTTTATGAAATATAAGTCTTTAAATGTTTATGAAAATCGTTTTATTTTACTAATTAAAAAACATCTCCTAATTAAAACTATTAAAAGACAGAAACATTGATGATATAGAGTATTACGTTTTAAACAATGAAATAGATACTTGTATTCCATAAAATAAAAATATTCAAAATTCAATATTGTATTGAAAAATATGATTTATTGACAACAAAATACGTTTTCGGCTGAATATTTTAATTTGTTTTGTTATTTATTTTACGATTTTTGGGTTTTACTAGTAATTTAAGTAATTAACAATTGTACAGTGTTTAAATTGTTATAGAGAATGTTTTAATAATCATAAGGAAGTCAACAAATATTTAAAAAAATAAAATAAAAAGAATAAATATTTAGCAGAGATTACGATACGATACGATATAGAGAATATTTATTAATGAATGGGTAAGAAAGTGAGCGATTGGATGAGTGAGTTGGTTGGTTATTGTGAGTGAGTAAACGAATAAAAAATATTTAAAAATTTTAGTTTTTTCCTCATATTCAATAAAAATACATTAATTACTCAGCGAAGCGAGGGTGGTTAAGTAAATGTTAAATATTTATGATAATATAATAATAAAGTTTGTGCGAGTCCCGACTTTGTTTATATTAAGTAATTAGTAGGAATGAATATGTAAACAATTATTGAAACGCGTTGTGTTCCCGTTATGGGTGATGACAAGTTATGAGAATATGCTCTAATTGGGTTTTACACGAAAATAGTTCAAATTTGTTTTGTTTACTTGTCACATTCTGTTGTTAAAACAAGATCTCATATTTTACTTTGCCAACACAGACCTTCGACCCCACTTTTGGTAGTAATAGGGGTGATAGATGAGGTATTTTGTATTATATATAATATAATACAAAATGCATGATTTTTACACAAGAAGGTTTACTTAGTCTCGGAACTCGTGTGACTTCAGAGTGCTATGTATTTAGTGTTAATTAAAAAGAAGAGAGAGAAGTCGTAGTCCATACGCAGACCAACAGTATGACCAGAATATCCTCCTGAACATTAGACTCAGAGCTTCAGAGTTACTACTAGGAATACTCGCGATGTTATCAATAATTATTCTGTCGTGATGGCGTATTCATTTTGCAATCCACACTACCTTGATTTGTGTTCAATATCAGTTGGCCAATATTCAAGAGAGTCAAATTGCTACTCATATCAGCGCTACCAACCTCAAATAACAGGATGCTACTCAAATTATAAGTGTTGCCAACATCTTAAATAACAATACATATATTTTGCTAAATGTCTAAATAATTAGTGTAATTGCTGTTTTGCTGACGAAGGATTAAATATCAGGGTCAGGAGGTCAAGCGGTGAAAGAGAGCGTTTGTGGGTAGAGAAAAAGGTCTTTCAATACTGCTCCTGAGTTCCAATCCATAGACACTGGCCGGCATACGTCTAGGTTGTATATTATTGTAAATGGTTGAATGGCAAAAAAAAATCTACTTAAATTACTTTTCACTACTTTTATTTTAAATATACAAATAATATTAAAAGTTAAAAATACATTTATTTATAAAGAAATTTATAAAGAAATAAGATGCGGTTTTCACAAATGCATTTCTGCATATCAAATTTTGATATACACTATTTTTCAATTAAAATGGAACTTACTGAAAAGTTATCCATTTAAAAATCAATGAATTTATAAGTTATTCCCATGTAACGTCACTAGTTATGTCAAAAAAAAACTATAAACTAAACAACATTCCTTAGCAAGTTTTAAAAGAGTCGTTACTCCTTATCGTAAAAGAGGTAGTAAACAAACCGCGCTGTAAACATTATTTATAAAAAAGGAAACCACGGGGTCTTTACTTGTTTCGAAAAGGCGGGTCTTTGTGGCATCAGATAACGGTAGATTTGCGGCTTCTCCATTAACAAATTACCTCTTTACAACTCCCTTTATAAGGAGATATTTTATTTACGAAATCTGATACGAATTCATACGTATTTACATATAAATAGATATTTAAACAATATTGATTGGTAAAAAAACGGGTTGCACTCCGAGAGTCCGGCTGAGTATAAAAGTACTTCAAGTAGTTATTTATGTAGTTGAATACAATATTCATCTATTGCGATATCGTACAAAAATTTAAATTCAGTTTTGTATGAACCAAGCGCCGACTTACGATTTTTCGATCAGGTCACCTGTCCTGGCGCGAGTTTAACATTTTTTACCCATCCCAAAAGTGCATAACGCCGCTAAAGAAGTTTTCACTTTTACAAAAATCTATTTTAGTAGATAAATTCTGATTCTTAATACCGATAATCAGGATATTTATCTTTGAATTTTAAATTTGATAAAGTTCAAAGGGTACATAATATAAACATTAGGTAGTAGTATTTTAAAGCAAAAGATAGCAAGTCGCATAGTGGAATTTAATAAGTATAATGGTCTAAGGTCCCAAGTAATGTAGATTTTAACTGATCGGCTAATCGGATCAAAATAATATTTTATGAAATACAAGATATGGTCAAGGTTATAATTTAAATTACAAAAAATATTAATTTTATTTAGCTGATCGGTTAAAATCGGCCTTACTTGGAATCCTCTACAATAATATGTACGTAAGTCTGTCACAAAATGGCGTCCAGATATTTGTTATCAAAGAAGTATAAAATTTTCTTTATAATTTTTTTGTTTATATTACCTATGGCTGTAATTAAATGTTTAATATTATTCAGTTGCATTATACTGATAAAGTAAGGATCATTCCTTTTACTATTTATTAAAAATTGTAAAGATTTATAAGAGTTTCAATGTAGTATGTAATGATTATTTCAAAAATAAAGATTATATATAAAAAAAAGTTGATTACGTACCAGTCACAATTTTATTAAACAAATCAATTGTTTAATAATTACTATCGTAAGAATTATAAGAAATACAAAACTGTAATACTTTAATACCTAAGTATAAACTTGTTAAAAAACTTATGTCGTTTTTTTTTGTACTTGTGATCATTTTCTGTATATTTGAATAAAAATATGTAGAGTATTTTAATCATACTTAAGGAAATTATGCATATTATTTTAATATCAATAGTATAATTCTTTTAGATCAGTGACATCTAGCGAAAAAGTGCGTCATTAAGTAAAGAAATGGCGGCGCAAAGCTTTGTTCAAAGCTTTTCGATGTGGAGCACTTCATTTAGAAATTATTCAGGATTTACAAAAATACACTTTTTTCTATAGAAAGAAGTATCAAAATTGAATGACAAAAATATGTTTACAATTGTATTATTATAGAAAGTGGGATATAAAAATATTATCAAACAACAATAGGATCGATTTGGAGGTTTATTGTTTTCAAAATTAATCACACCGTTGCTAACTTTTTTTTAAATACTCCTATTGGCTCGAGAAAAGATTGAGTTCCAATAGATAGGCAGTTTCACGAGTAGTTTAGTATAATATACAGGATGGATTTATGAGACGAGTCAGTAAGGGCAAGTACCTTAAGCGTTATATTTAAAGGAAAACGTTCCTAGAAGACCATCCATAACTTTTTAAGATATTCTGAACTGCATTCAAAGATTTTTGAGAAAATGTACGGTAAGCAAAAAAAGTGCTAAAATAAAAATAAAAAAACATTTTTTTATGCCTATCGATCCTACTTCGTATGGGGATCAAAAGACTCTATCGGACCATTTGCTTGGTATTGTTATCTTTTACATATTAATGCTCAGTATAGTACATAAGTTGTAGTAATTTAACCATAATGGAGAATTAGTGAATTCAAATTTAAAGCTATAGAAACATTTAATTCCAAACTAACATATAATTTTAAAAATTCAGTATTATACACAAACAGCAATATATCGCTTATATCACAGCTGTATTAAACCATCCACTGCATTTCATCGTATTACGATAACTAGATATGAATTTCACTCAAATTCCAATCAATGAGAAATAGGTAAAATCTAAACATCAGAAGCGTAGCAATCAGAAATTCATCAGCCTAAACTGAAAATACGATTTTACATTCGTAAATGCGACGTATTTGTAATAGTTTACATATTTTTTTTTATTTTTAGTTGGCGAGTGTTTCTTATTGTTTTACTTCAAGAACAACCACTCTCAATCTCGACAATATATAAACTTGCAGTGAAAATTGTCTAAATATATTTAACTTTTCAAATCAAATATTAATGTTAAAATAGTCGATTGGTTAACTTTCTTTTATCGACACTCCTCCATTTTCTCAGACTTCTGCTATTTTATTATATGTATGTATAGAAAAAAATAGAATAACAATCACTATGCAATATAGAAATTACCTCACAATTGTTTGTATTTAATCCCTTTTCTGATTCGATTCTGGATCGGTAGAGCCTTTAATACCTAATTGATTTAAGCATCAATTAAGTATTCTTTCATATTTTTAACCCTCGCCGAATCTGTCTCTCTGAGGTGTTGTTGCGCCCAAGACAAGGCACCGATTGTGATGAAGTTTTATTTGTTTAAAAGGTAATTTAATCGAGATGGTTTTTAGCTGTAATTCGTGAAATAGTCAGTTGTTGGAAGTCTAGTTAACTCATTTCTAACTTAAAATTTGTTTTTAAAGTATGTATATATTTTATCAATAATTTGTTTTTCTTTGCATTTTATGAATATTTGATTTAATATCGATTCTACTAAATCGATATCGTGTGGGTAGTGATACTTGTTGGCTGAATTAAATAAGAGTTTCAGTCGGGGGTAATTTAAATATTTAATATAATAGTTTTGTTTATATTTATTAATCTACATGCTTAGAAAGAAAAGTATATAAGTTTAATGTATTTTCATTTACTTTGTAGTACAAAACATTTGAAAGTTAATTTAATTATGCGGCATAGTAGCGTGTCCTCTGCAGTCGAATACACTAAGGCTACACATTCATGTCTCAGTTTATTTATCACTTCGTAGTCCGGCTGCTATTTACTTTGAAACTACTCTACCGATTTTAATAAAACTAGCTAAGTTCATTAGTGGAAATGTATTATTCCGTAATGCAATAGAATGAGAGAATGTGCTGCTTATAGTACAAAATATTATACGCAAATATGTATTTTAAATAGAAAGTCTAGAAGAGCCTGGGGTTTATAAACGACTTCCAGATTTAAGGACGTGTCTGATCTCATTACCCAATAAAAAAATAAATTAAAGTACTTGCACTAATTTAGACAATGTATGAAATCACCTGTTAGACTGCCTCGAAGTATCGGGACAGAGGTTCTATATTGTCTACCACTTGCCACTACAAATATCACAATTTTTTCATACTTAAGTACATTCGGTATACCGTAACCAATTTTTATAATGTTATGTGCTTGCAGACAATTAACAATTTTTAAAATGACTATGTTGGCTTCTATCGGTGTTATAAATACCCCCACATGAAGTTGAAACAACAGGTTAGTGAATGAGGAGGGTCATAGACCATAGTTCAACAGTCTGGCCCAGTGCGGGTTGGTTTCACCTACCTTTGAGATCCTTAGGGATCTCTAAGGAATGCAAGTTTCACAATGTTTTCCTTTAAGTAATATTAAATTGGTTAAAACACACATAACTCAGAAAACTCAGAAGTGCGTGCCCATGAATATATTATGACTTTTATACTAGTCGACCCGCGTGACTTCGTTCGCGTGTTACTCCGCTCTTATAGGTCGTAGCGAGATGTTGAATAGCCTAAGTTACTCCTTGTTACTTTAGTTATCTGCCAGTGAAAGTCCCGTCAAAATCTGTCCAGCCATTTCAGGGATTAGCGGGAACAAACAGACAGACAGACAAAAATTGTAAAAAATGTTTTAGTATATGTACCGAGTATACATCCATTAAAAAGCGGTTATTTTAATATTACAAACAGACACTCCAATTTTATTTATTTGTATGGATTAATTACGTATTAAGGGGCTCCTAATAAGTACCTAAGTAGTAGTAATAAAATAGAATAGTTGAGTGAAAACGAGTAATAGTTGAGTGAAGCGTGAGATGGACATGAAAGCTGGTGGGCGCAGGCGCAGCGGCTCCGGAAACCGGAAGCTGCGGTGTAGCACAATCTGGAGTCGGACGGCGCGGGAAACACTGAATCAAGTGCAGCCTTAGCTTTGTTTTATGTATGCCACTGTAAAAGATAAATGGTCTAGAATTGAGTGTATTAGAAATAGTATGAGTGAGTTTTATACCCCAATGATTGACATTGTATCGCGTGGTGACACAATGTGACGTCACTTTTAGTAGACCCTATTATATTTTCATAGAACTATGAGCAGAGAACTACGGCTCTATATAGCATGACGTCAATCAGCATTTAAAATTAGTAAAAACATATTATTAAATTGACATTATTGGAACGTGTGTTTAATTTTTTATTTATTTTAATATTCATAAAATAAGTACTACATATATAGTATTCACTGGGCGACAATAAAAATATTTAGAGTTTAGATATAAAAAATGTCTTATAATTATATAAGTAGTACTAAATAATAATAGTAAATATATACTAATGTTATAAGGAGGTAAAATTTGTGAGGATCTAGAGGATAATCTCTGGATCTACTGAACTGACGATGAAATTATGTTACCAATAGAAAACCACATTATTTTTGAGTTGCAGATATTTACCCGAAAAATGAAAAGACTTTTCAGAAAACGAAAACGTTTCTTACAAACCCTGCCTTAACTTTAATGAGAGATATATGATTTATAGTTGCGATTAGAGCACCTCAGCGAAGCGAGAGTGGGTCGGCTAGTTATTAATATATTTATACTAACAACTCTTCTACTCTTAATAATAATTTTGGAATTGTTTTGGATACCATTTAGGTTTCGAAATCTATTTAACTGTTACAAATAATTATAACCTAGAATACCATAAAAATCTATCAAAACAGCTTGTTATTAATAATTGACTTGAATTGGGTAGTTTAATACATTGCCATTACAGATATCATTGTTATTACGTCAAGAATAATTTTCAGTAAAGACACTACCATTTCTGTCGCCCTGCATGTTCTATGACACACGTAAATAGGTTCATTTTCGTTTTGGTATCCTTCGTGTTGTGGTTGCCAGGGCTAATCCTTAATATACTTGTTAGTGGAATGTGGTCTACTAGAGATAATGTATTTTGCTATTTTAAATATTGATAGACACAAAGACCGGATTTAGAGCTAGAAACATTATTTTAAAGTGCTTCCCTTAAATTTTGTATAAGCGACTAAGCATTATCACTGTCTAAAATCTTATAAAGATAAAAGATTTGATTTTTGTTGTTTGAAATTTACGTGGTAATTAGTTATTTTCCACTTTTATAATACGGTGAGGCTCACGTAATGTTTTGGTCACATGGACCGCATTCGCACATGGACTATAGTTTCAGACGCGCGCACTGAGCACGGCTCAGCGAACACTACGGGCTGCCGTTCGTAGAGCTAATATTAATAATTCTTTCATTGATAAAAAGTTCCAATTGAAAATTAAGACATTTTGTTTTGAAGTTAAGACATTTTGAAGACTACAAACTATTTGCTAAGAATATGAGAGCTATAATGCACAGTAACACTCAAACGACAACTTTAACATATAATCTAGTTGGAAGCCGAGCAGTACCTGGGGCTTAAGACCCAGAAGCAAATTTAAAGACAATAATAAAATACATTACTCACATGCTTCTCGATAACGGAGGCCTAACAAAACACTATAATACTAACTTCCATGTACACTGCGCAAAATCACTAGAGAGACTTGACTCTAATACTACTTTATAAACAGTGCTGCAAACATATTATAGTAATGTATGGTTAATTTTGCGAAAAAATATTAATTTTAATTTTCATGATTTTCCCAGTTTTCAAACAAAAAATTTGTTGTTGATCATTATCTTACTTTAGCTTTTTCATTCCGAAAATTAGATGTTTTCTTGTAAATATTATAAAACAACGTTAGCCTTAAGGCTACTAATAAGCTATTAATAGCTCTCCAAATTTTTATTGGAAAATATTATTTATTGAATCAGGATATTTTCAAACAAATTTAAAAGGGTTTGACAAAAAAAATCCTTTCTATTAATTAATACTTTATCAAATAGGTGTATTGTAATTTTGTAGCCGGTACAAAGAACGAGAATTCTTCTCCTTTGTAAAGTTGGTTAATAAGGAATATTATGATACACAAATGTACATAAATAATAGAAATTTCTACATATAACAGTGCTTTTCAGAGACTCATGTCGAAAGTTCCTCTTGAAAACTCCATTCGAACAAAGAGTAAATCCTTGTTTCTTGTAACCTGCTAGTCTAGGTTTATTCCAGCTGCTATGTACCGAAAGTAATGAGGTTCTACAAATATATTCGTCCTAGAAATATTATCACTGTAAAACTTATAATATAATGATTTTGCTAGAACTCATCTTTAAAAAAATAATTAAATATATTTAGGACTATAATTATTGCCAGATTTACAACCCTAAAAAGTATATTTGATCAATATCACCTTTAATGTCCCACTGCTGAGCCAGGTCTCCTCCTCAGAATGAGGAGGGATTAGGCCATAGTCCATCACGCTGGCTAAGTGCGGGTTGGCAGACTTCACACACCTTTGAGAACATAGGAACCTCTCAGGAGTGCAGGTTTCCTCACGATGCTTTCCTTCACCGTTAAAGCAAGTGATATATAATTTCTTAAATCACACAAAACTCTAAAATCAGAGGTGTGTGCTCAAGATTGAACTCGGACCTCCCGAGTAGACACCAATGTTTTAACCACTGAGCCATCACTGCTACTAAATGAGTATATTTACCAAGTTCAAAATAAGCCATTTTCCTACCAAAGACAGCTTTCGACCTCGAAAGTATTTATAGAATGTAAAAGAAAAGCTTCGTTCTTTCGTACTTTTAATAAAAACAATATTAATACATTATTTATATATTTTAATAATACTCTTATGTGAAAAAAATATTAATTATGCATTTTAACATCACTTTAAATGGAAAATAAATTAATATAAAAAAGTAGTTTTGTACTCCCATTTCAAACAAAAGTAGGAAAAAAGGTTTTTAGCTGTTAATTAGTATTCGCGGGTAGTTTATTTTATCTTATTTTCGAGTAGATAATATATAACTTTTCGTTCCTATAGGATCAAGCCAGTTTATCAAATGATGACGCGCAGTACATATTAAACTATCGAGACTAATAGAGTAATAGTTTGGTGGCGTGGTGTTATGCCTCCGTTATCAAGGAGCAAGTGATTAATGTACTTTATTATCTTAATATTCAGTAGCGAGGTCGAGCGGTGGAGATGAGAGTTTGTTCATAGTAGAAGACGTGTTTAAAGCTGCTTATGTGTCTCAAACCTCTGAAACTGCTGGGCTTCCACCTAGATTATATGATAATATTGTTGTTTGAAGTTTACTGCGCAGTATAGATCCCATACTTTTAATACAATATTATTAGAATTTATAAAAATTATAATCGAACATTTTATTTTGGTTCAAGTAGACATATATTTCGAAAAACCTAATAATAAAAAAATCCTTAAAAGATTTATTCTAAATATAAGAGTACATTACTGTCAAAATATTGTATATATGCTTTTTATAACTTTAAATCAGTAGAAATAAGGTACCCACCATATTTTCTTCCCTCTCCTTGGAATCATAGTCTATTAACCCCATGGAACAATTGGATAATCTTTTGAAAGGCGCATAACATACAATTAGATAACCTCGATTTTCAATATGGCCAACCAGATGACGCTCCTTTCAAACGTCTCTCAATTATTAACTTTAGAAATTAGCGGAAAGTGCTAATTATTCTATCCTTAATTCTTGAGAAATGTCTTTAAATTTAGTCCATTAGGACTTTAGTATTTCTTAAAATTGCTAAGGCAACAGAATTATAGGCAAATAATAATAGGGGTTAAAGAATGAAATTGCCGTTTTATTGTAATAGACTAATTGACACAGAACCTTCAAGGTTCAGATTTTTGAGTGAAGCTTTTTTCACATGGTACCTATATAGTTAAAATTCGAGTGATTTTTGAATACGGGTTCCGACGCGGAACTAACGCGGCAGAAACAGCTCGCAATATCAATGTTGCGTTTGGCGAGAGGAATGCTAATGAACGCACCGTGCGATTTTGGTTTAAACGCTTTCGTGATGGACACTTTGATTTGAAGAACGACGTGGAAAGTCACCCACACAGGTGAATAACCCAGAATTGGAGATGCCCAGGAATTAGCGGCATGGTTTAACGTTACCTTACCAACAATATATTGCATCAAATCATATATATTATAATAATAAACAAAAAATATGAAAGGTGCCTTATGATTTGACTGATCTGCAGAAAGAAACGCGTGTTGAAACTTGTGTTACCTTGTTGAATCGATACAGAAATGAAGGATTATTGGATCGAATTGTGACGTGATGATAGTGGCTTCTTTACGATAACCGTAAGCGAAAAATACAATGGCTGGCCCCAGGTCAAACGCCGCAATGAGGACACTATTTAAAAGCAAAGCTTACCAATAAAAAGGTAATGGTAACTGTTTGGTGGTCTCAGCATGGTGTTATTCACTATAGCCTTCTTCGACCTGGTCAAACAATTGCGGCAGATGTCTACTGTGCCGAACTGCCAACCAATGATAGCAAAACTAGCAGTGAAACAGCCCCGACTCATGAATCGATCTTCTCCATTATTGCTCCATGATAACGCGAGACCTCATACAGCACGGGAAACCGTCTTAACTCTACAGGAACTGCAATTAGAAACTTTCGTCACCGTTCGTATTACCATTTTTTTCGTGATTTGGACCATTTTCTACGTGATAAAAAGTTTTCTTCTCAGGAGGCAGTACAAAATGCTTTCACACAGTTTGTCGAATCTATATCAGAGATCTATCGCAAAGGCATAAATGATCTTTCTATTAGATGGCCGCAATATATAGATAATAAAGGTAATTATTTTGATTAAATATGTTAAATTAAAAAAAAACTAATTTCAATTTTTTATTGCAAATCGACAATCTCATACTTTAACCCCTAATATTACAGATGTAAGAACAAATTATGCGAAACAGACGAAGCTAGGTGCATTTTAATGTTTTTATTTTGTTCATCTTATGTATAAACATGAAGTATCATTTATTACTTATTAGACTCGCTAAAACGCGAAATTTTTTTCCCCTTAGTCTATTGCCTTAGCGAAGCGCGGACGAATAGTTAGTTCGTCAATTAAGAGCTATTGCCAATTTTCTACTCGCTAATAATTAATCTGTATCTATACTAATAATATAATATAAGTAACTCAATAATATGAATGCTAAAATCTTTTACGTAATAACGTAGAAACAGATCCATGATAATTTTAACACAACGATAACATAACATCTTGAAAGTAAGATAGGTTACTTTTTATTTCTAAAAATACCTAAAATCCGATCCGATAGAATAAAATAACTCCCGATTTTTAAGATATTTAAAATATACTAAAATGGAATGGTAATGCATATACAAAGCCGGGGCGGCCCCTGGTTTGTATATGACAAATAATTATTGTTAATTATGTTATTATAATAAAAGACAGAGAAAAGAATTATAAATAAATCGTTTAATTTTTTTTTTCCAACCTAAAAAAAAATTTAAAATCGTCGTTATCGCTTTGTAGATGCGATGCATTTACATACAGCAACAGGTTAAGTTCTTCACTACATCCGTACAAACTAGTGGTGTTTTTAAACAATTTGCAAGTATAATTAGTAAAGTATCAAAATATCTAATCGTCCATAGATGACTGCGTAAGAATAACGGGAGTGCTGAGGGCTGAGGTTTCATTGAGCAAACCGCCAGTGTGTGGCGCGCACCCGACAGTACCGAGCGCACGCTTCCCGGTATCACGTGATAAACTTTATACGCGGAGTTATTCATAGTTTTATCATAAACGGTATAATTTTTAATATATTCAGGTAAGTCAATTATGTTAGTATAACTAGTAAAATATTTTTTTTTACTTATACAACTTCACGCCCCTGCTACATGGGTTTAATTCCCCACGTAAACTTTGATATATACAAAAAATAATTAATTTTCAGTATATTCCTTTTTTTACAAAAATATCCAGGCGTTGAAGACAGTAAACCTAATTTATTATCATCCCGCAGGAACTATCAATTCTTTAGGGAACATCCACATATTTAAACATCTCAAAACATTAACTTTTATATTTATAATATTATGACGATAAATGAATTCACATAAAACAAAATATATCCGGTTATTATATTAAAACATTAAATATTTTTTATTTAATGTGTTGTTCATTCTAAGCATTTTGTTGGTAAAAATATTTTAGAAAGTAGTAGAGATTTTATTAAAATTCTATTCGGTTATAATTCTTTATAGTGTCTTATTCTGTATATCACTTTTTAATGTGCTCTGTTTTTCTCTGGCTTAAATATAGATTTTTTGATACCTTTCTGTATCCTAGAAAGATTCCAGTTTGCTTTGAGAAATCTGATCGTTTGTTTGCTTTAAGTTTTTAAGTTATGAACATGCTACCGGCTGTTTGTTTAGGTTTTCTTTAGCTGAAGTTTTGTTTATAGTTTTGAATTTTAAAATAGAAATGTAAATCAATGTCTAAAAAACATTTTTGTAATTGTTTCGTCCTTCTTTTTATAATGCTTGAAATAGTTGTATAATGAAAAATATTACATGATTGTTTTGAATTGTTTTAATTTATATCAAGTATTGATCGACTTTGCTCCTCATAATAGCTTAAAAGTTCATGCTTTTTAACCCTGTGGATAACATTAGGTACTTGCAATCAAATAGTACTGAAACTAATCATGTTATAAGTAGTTTTATTTCTACAAAAACAGCATTGTTAATACAAACTACAAATACAGCATTGTTAGTAAAAAGTTTTGATGAAATTTTGTACAGAGATACATTAAATCTTGGGAAATGATAGACGATAACTTTTATCATGAAAATAAGGTTTACAGGGATTGAAATAAGGTATATAATTTTGTGTGGGTGTTCGTTATATGTACAGCAAAATATGTTGAAAATTAAAAGTAAATAAATACACATAGTAAATTAAACTAGGGCGAAGCCGGGCTAGGCTAGTTAGTTAGTTTAAGCTAGTTTAAAATAAATTGAGAATTTTTAGTATTGTTTGATATTTACTAGATAAACGTTTAATTTTAAAACATGAAATACTGTATATCATTCAATATCATTCAGAAATGATGAGACAGTGACAAAAAATAAACATCAACTTTTTTCAGGTGATCTAAAAAATATTTAAATATGCTTAGTATAAGTTTAGTATTTTATATTAAATGCCGAATATTAAAAAAAATCTATCTAGGTATGAAATAATAAAGTATTCAATACTATTGGTCTTACATAACGTTGATCTTTTATTACTCTAGTAATAAATAGTGATGAAAAATGATACTATCCATACAAAACTATGTTTTAGATGATCTAAAAATATAAACGTATATTATGTAACTAAATAAAAATATATATGCTTAGTATATCTCGTTCTATATGATCAGAATTCTAGCTTTAGAAGTAATAACGAAAGCGAATAGTTTTCAACCGCATCGTATGCAGCATTAAAATTGTTCGGGCCATTTCAATACAAATTCATGGTTTCATCGCAATTTACGATGCTAAAGTTAATCACGACACTGTGTAAACTTTAGTTAGTTAATCTGTATAAACAGTTAATCTGTAATTTACATTTTTAATCACTACATGTTATAAAACAAAGCCCAACGACGCGTCTGCGTGCTTGAGATATAACATAACAATGTGTTCTTATATGTGATAATTGATGTCCAATGTGAGGGTATAAAGTGAGTGAAAAATTACTATATACCTCAGCGAAGGGCGGGGAAGCTAACGATTTATAATTAGGCTTTACAAGCTTTAATTCAGAAAATGATGACTGATTGATGATTCAGCTGAAACTTTTCGTATAAGTTTTATTTTTTAATCCAATATGGCAGACTCTCTAAAATGCGGACTAATATATTTTTTTAAAATACTTCCATGATGAAAAAAAAACTAAAACTATGAACCTATTGCATTTGTTAATTATTATCAGTGATGTAAAAGCTATAATCAAGCTAAATATATAACAATCATCTCTTTGTTAGAAAATATAACCGTTTAATATATAGAATGGACAATTGATTCGCTATTCTGATGGAAAGTTTTATTAATTATAGAAAATAACTACTGTAGTAGTAATATAAAGTTAATTTATTTTGACAATTTAACAGTACATAAATACTGATTTTACACATTGTTTAAGAAAGGAAATGGATCCAGTATATTATGATCTATTTTGCGCAGTAACCTTCAAACAACTTGAGACACAGGAGCAGGTTTGAAGACGTCTACTATGCACAAACTCTCACCTCCATCGCTCAACCTCGCTACTGAATATAATAATAAAGTACATTACTCACGTGCTCCTCGATAACGGAGGCCTAACACCTCGCCACCAAACAACACAACACTATAAGTCTTAACACTTTAATGTACTGCGCGATATGACTTGACAGACTAACTCAATCCTATAGGAACGAAGGCTATATATTGTCTGCACGAAATAAAATAATACGAACTACCCGCGAATACTAAATTATAAACGGCGTTGCTAACAGAGGTTTTTATATTATGTCAAGTATACCGACGTGTAGACAATATATAAAGTTTAGTGCAATAGATTAGGAAAGTTAGTGTTATAGTGTCGTAGTGGTTACCCTTTTTGAGGTCCACGTAATTTTACTTTATTATCTACTAGCATTTACCCGCAACTTCGTTTGCGATATTGGGGTAGTTATATTAGCCTACAGTAGATCGTCTGTAGACATATTTAATAATTTTATGAGGTAATCATACTAACTTTGCACCCCCTTTTACCCCTTTAAGGGATGATTTTCAAAAAAATATTTTACACGTGTTTCATGACTTTCAATGAAGAAAACGTCAAAGGTTCATACTAACTTTGCTCCCCCCCCCTCCCCCGTTTTTCCATTTAATTCGAATTATCCACAGAATTCGAACTTCAACTCATGAATTTAGTTCGTATTTTGAATCGAATAATATTATTCTATTTGTTTAGAATTATTGTACTGCGTATATTAACGTACGTTACGTTGAATTTGAAAAGATTTTTTAAAGATGTGTTGTACTTTATAGAGTGTAAAATGTACTTTAATATGGTACGAAATTTAATATGAAGATGATTCATCCGAAAATCTTTTAGTACTTTGAGTTTAATGTACATTTTATGCAATATACGTGTAATATGCACATTGCACACTAGACCAAAAGGAGATATATTAAACTACAAACTTTGTGCGCTGTGTTTTAGGAAAACTTTAGTTTTACGCTTAAACACTTGTGCGTATACTAAGTTTCTTTGAAAGTTTGTATTCAAATTATTTCATTTCTGGAAACTCTACGACTGAGAAATAATACAGGTTTAACTTACTATAACAAATAAGTTCTCAATTCGCTTGTATATTTTTTTATTCGATCATCTCATTTTTAACATTGTTATTTACTTCGACAACTGATAAGCTCTAATAGGTCAACGGTAATTTGAAGTGCAATTTCATAGAGTGAATACCTATGCTCTCATTTAAGATTATTTAAATTGTGAACTATAATATTTAGTATATTTATATATCATATAGTCAATAACTTGATATAAAAGAGGTTTTCAGACTTTCACTTGGGTTGTAGTCCCCAGGCGCTGTATGGTTTCCTATTAAGTCCTTATTATCGTTGGAAGAAGATCTTTTTGTCTGTTTTTCATTCAATGGAATTAAAAGAAATTATTGCATTTTTTTAAATTAATTTATTGAAAGGTCTATCATATTTTATCACACCCATTATAAATAAAATAAAAATCAGTAATATTATTAACATAGAGCTTTATAGAAAACTCATAAAAAATTAAATAAAATATTCCAAAATACATTCAATAATAATTTTCCGAGTATCAGCTACTTAAAACAGTAACAGTTATTCAACAGAAAGTTGGTATGTTTGTTTAGGGAAGTTGAATGGAATTTAACACGTATGATGCTAATGACTTAAGATGCGGAACACATCAGTACTTATTGTTTCTAAAACCTCTAAGTGCTTGTAAAAACACAAAATTATAGATGCTATAAAATTAAAAGTAGATCGAAAGCTTTACGCTTTTGTATATACTCGTAAATCTCATTTGAATTAATTTCTCTAAAAGTTTTTACTACCGAAATTTCAATGCATTTAATTCTAGGTCATGTGTCATGTTTTGAATAAATGCGGTAGTATAATAATTGCTATTAAGTAACGAAATATTCTAAAAGTTGAATAAGTATTCTAATTATTATAATAATAAATAAAATTCTTTTACTAAATCCATATCAACTTACTGCCGAAATTAATAACTAATTGTAACCATCATAAGTCTACTGTTAACCATGCTAACTGCTAGTACAGAAGCATGCTATTATTGAGCAAATGCTACTTACTAGCGAGTGTGAACAGGACTTGCTACTATTAAACATAATAATAGCACGCCCTGCTACTTTTAAGCATGCTAGTTGATGCGGGGGAGGAAGGGGAAAAGGTAAGAGCAAGTGTGAACGCGTTTGCTTAATGAGCATGCTAGTATCGATCTTGTTTGCTAGGTGTAAGCGCTTCTTATTCCTTTTTTTCCTCTTCCAAGCTGAGAGAAGTTTTTGGTTGCATTGCATGGTCAGCAAAAGTATAATTTTATTCAGCTCCATGATTTTGTTTGTACTGACAGAGAGAACGCTATCAAATGGCATGTGTATTGGAGTGTTTGCTTTGAGCACGTTTATTCAGGAGCATACTTAAAACTAGCATGCTTGCTTGCTAGCAAATGTAAAAAGCATGGTCATAATAAGCATACTTAAAGCAGCTTTTTATGCTATTTTAGAGCATGTGTAACAGTAGCCTTAGATTATAATCTATCGTCAGATACTACTGTCTGAAGGCTGTCCCTTATTGGTCGGTCTTACAGTAGGCTGTTAAACACTGAGTTAGTACTTGGTTTTATAATTCTATGGAAAAATTAATCCTGATTCAAAATTTGATGGTTTCACTTAAATAGATTATCTACCGAATATTAATGCCTTAAATTGTAAGCAGTATCTTATGATTCATAATCTTTTACCAGTTCACAGTATCGCAAGATAGATTTTAATCTAACGGTGTTTACGGTAACACGTCATTACATAGTATAAAACAAAGTTGCTTCCCGTTATCTGTCTGTGTGTCCCTATGTATGCTTAGATCTTTAAAACTAAGCAACGGATTTTGATGAGGTTTTTTATACATACACAATATAGTAGAGAAACACTGATAATTTTAGAGGTTTTTAATGACGTGATGTCGTAAACAAACATATTTTTTTGCCCTTACATTGCAAACGCTGGCTGAACACTACGAGATAGATCAAAATAATATACTACAGTATTGTACACCTTAAAAGGTCTACAAAAAGTCCGCTATGGTATGTTTATCTCTAAGGGATAACCTACGATAACCATTTTATATCCTTTACTTTTTACGAGAAATAATGGCTTATTTAGGAAGCGATTTTAAACAATACAGCATTAATCCTTATCCAATTAGATACCTTCAATACATTGTGCATTAAATATAGATCAATATGGCTCTTAACAGCATGAAATTTAAATGAATATTTTCGAAGATATTACATATTTAATATGCAGGGACATAGCGATTACAACTAAATACACGTATCAAATTGCACCCGGGCGAAGCCTAGATGGTTCGACTAGTATTATATAATTCAAACATGGAGTCTGTTTTAACTTGAAACTATTGAATTTAAAATAGATTTATAATTTGAATTTAATAGACACATTGTATTTGGAACCTGATTTCAATTAATAATCCAGAGGTCTCGGATAAAATTCATTAATTAGTTTCTTTTGTAAGATACTTAAGAACTATCTCTTTGTGAGTTACGATCAATATTATTATTGAAACATTCTTACTCTACTTCTCATTAATTCACGTTAAGAAATACTTGTAATTAATATTTGAAATATTTTTTGCACTTATAATATTCAGAAAATAAAATTACAGAACTATTTTAATAAAAAATAGATATATTTGCACACATTATTACAAGTGTTCCTTATACTTTAAGTAATAAGGAAGTTTGAAATAATATTACAAATCTAATTAACTTTAGCATCTGACAGTATCAGTCATATTTTAGTCCCAAATAATTAATTTTAACGAACATTTACCATTGATTTTAACATTTCACGTTCATTTGTGGTTATGAACCGGTGCAATAACATAACAGCAGTTCGCATGTGTAATGTAATTATCACAATCGAGCGATGGCTATTGTGAAATATATATTTATCAACAGTTTGCCCCAAAATTCATTAATTTAATTAGTAGCATGGCAAATTCTAATGCACTAATATATATATAGTGAAGTCTCTTCACACTCTGGCTTATCGAAGAAAAGTTGCCAGTCTAACGGTCTTTTACAGATTGTACTTTGGGAAGTGTGCCCTGGAGCTGCACGAGCTCATACCCCCATCTCCTTACTTCCATCGGACTTACAGACGCACCGCAGGCTTTCATCTTCACCTGATTAATATACCCTTTATTCGTACAAAGCGGTTCAAATCATCTTTTTTAATGCGCACGGCCAAGGAATGGAATTGCCTGCCGGCGTCTGTATTTCCGAGAAAATATAACCCGAATGTTTTTAAAGCGCGAGTGAACAGGCTTCTTCTGGGCGAGCTCGCTCCATCTTCGACCTCATCTCTACTCTAGAGCTAGACTAGGGTCAAGAGTAAGCCCATTATATAAAAAAAAAAATAAATAAAAAAATATCCGGAGCTACCTTACGTTCCTAAATCTACTTATAAGCTAAGTATAATATTCGATCAAAACTAACAACCTAAATAATCTAATTTTGTGAAAAATATCTTGCTCTATTGATAAATGAATTAGCATCAAGTCACAAGGTACAGGATCTAGGATATAGAGCTTAGGAAATGCCGTAGGCTACCTTTTATAAATCCCGAAAAAAAGATTTTCTGGGGTTGAAATTGGGGATAAGAGCAAGGAAGTTCATAATATACATAAAGAGTAAAATTAATACATACCTCACATAATGTATAATAATGTACAGATTAGATATATATTAAAAAATTCTAAACTATAAAACGTTATTATAACAGTATCCGTCTTTTTCGCATAACCACTATCTATAGAGGATTAGATATTCTAAGGTCCTATATAAAAATACTATCGACCACCCCAGTAGTTTCACTAGCACTGATAACTGAAGCGAGTATCGAATTTTTCTTCAACATTATCGCAGTTTTGCGGAAAAGTAGTTACCGGTCTGTGATCGCATCCTCCCACATTCAATACTGTTCGCTTCAAACGCCAATGTGTTTTGCATGGGTGATATACTCATAACAGTAAATCATTATTGACTGATCAAATCGTGTCGTACAGCTTTCTATTATATGGGGACTCGTGTAGATATCGTAATCATGGGGCGTGAGTAAATATACAGAAAATATGTTGCGTATTTGTTTTAAAAATGTATGTAACAGTAACAATGTATAGGGGATGATTGATAATAGTTAGTAAGAGCGCATTATATTAAGATCAAGAGAACTCATATAAGATATAATATGAAATCTAATGTAAAGAATAGTATTGTACTTACCCCGACTACCCTTACATAGGATTCTAAGGTGCTCTATTATTTTGATTACTGATTTTGACTGTATTTTGTATATTTCGTTTTGTATTTTGATATATATATGAGTTAACGTCATATAACTTATTATCGGTCACTATTGATGAACAAATAAACTTTTTCCACGTATATTTAGGTTTAATTTCACATTTTAATCACTATAGCACTAAATTTTATTTATTATTTTACAATTTATAAATGCATATAATTTTGATTTTAATTAGACTTAAAGGTAATATAAAAGTCAAAACATTTACAGGTGATTAATATATTTAATAATAAGTCCAATTGTATTTTTACATTTTAAAATAAGTATCATTTTCAGTGTCACATGGATATCCCAGGCTTTAGCGTCTGACGGCGAGGCGCGGCGGGAAATATGCAGGAATCATGGTCCCTATATTTACTTGCCATTGTCATGTTGGGCCTCGATTCAAAACTTGCGGGTAAGCACTTTGTATAAAATTTATACAATAGACTACGTATCGTTACACCACAATAGCCAAATCCCCATCGATTACTATACAAAGTATTTTTTGTCATAGCCATAACCATTCTATCCTACTAATATTATAAACGCGAAAGTTTGTAAGAATGTATGAATGTATGTTTGTTACTCTTTCACGCAAAAACCACTGAATGGATTTTTATGAAACTTTACAATAATGTAGCTTACACATCAGAATAATACAGGCTATAATTTATAATGATATAGTGTGAATTATTCAAAATATAGTGGATGAAACCGCGAGGCTCAGCTAGTTAAAAATAAAAATTGCTTGCATTCATATTATGTACTATATTATTTACCCCTCAAGGATAAGTAATTCTTGAGGGTACGGGTTAGATTTCAATTCCCCTCTGCTGCTGGGAGAGCATCTCGTAAGAGGCGCGTAACCCAGCACCACATTGGTGGTAGGGGATCTGTTCCCTGACTGGCTTGCGACCACCACCATACGAATCCGACCGCCAAGTCTCTCTGACGCGTTACGGGCGAACCATGTGGACCAGATCTACCCCCTCCCTCTCCCAACACATTAATGCGCTTCCAGTGAACACCGAGTTCTTGCTCAGGGTCCGTTGAAACCGCAGCATTATTCTTTTCGCGGCAGCATCTCTGCTCGTTTTTCCCTTATCTGTCATTAAAAAAAAATTACCCACACACATACTCTATACATTTAAGCTTACAGTTAGGTAATATATTTCGTGTATTTCTTATAGTTAATTGTAGTTTACAACATCGCTAGAATATAACTCCTGATGTAAAAAAGTCTTATTTATTAAATCCCGATTCTAAAACGACGGAATGTTATAAGTTCAACGTGCGTGTCTGTGTATCTGTATATCTGTAGGTCTGTCTGTGGCATCGTTCCGCCTAAGATAATGAAGCAATTGTGATAAAGATGTTTTTAGCTGTAATTTGTGAACATCTGTTTAGCCGTTTGAAAACAATATTAATAAACTGACAATTATAACAATCTCATAACTATGGTAATATTCTGACTTTGCTTAGACTAAATCGAGATGAAACTGTATTTATCGATACCTTTTTTTACATTTTATAAATATTTGTTAAGTCTGTACAGACAACTTTTTATATATTGTGTTTTCAACAACACAAAAAAATCGACTTGTACAACTTAATATCGATTAAATCGTCTTAAATCTTGATATTTCATATTTAAGAAGAATACTTGGTTACTGTATTAGACTCTCTGTCGGGGTGATTTAAATTATTAATTTAATAGTTTATACTAACAGATATTTGCAAACGATATTCGTATACCTACAGGTACATCTGTATAAAAAAAAAATCAAAATAACTGAATTTCAGAGTTTTGGTCTCTAAATTTCATTAAATAAGTTACAATAAACATAAAATTAGTATAATAGAGGTAAAGTTAGACAATAATATTAACAATCTAATACAATTTGTAGGTGAAGCGTTTCAGCCGGAGTTCGCAGAGCCCATTACCAACCTGACCGTCCCTATCGGTCGAGACGCCACTTTCAGATGTTTAGTACACAACCTCGGAGGATATAGAGTAAGCTAATTACAATGTTTATACATTATTTACTGTTCTAATATTAGATAAATTTCAACAGTAAAATACTCTAGAAAGGAATATTTATTTCATTTATTCATGCTTGAATTTGCTTAAGTACTTCATGGGTCAATCGTTAACCGAGAATTCATTTTAGAATAATTATATTATTGTTGTTGATTTCTTAAACTAATACTTTGAGACGGGACAAAATGGACCAAAATTCAGCTATCATAGACATTTTCGTTTAAAAATTTGCATTGAGTGCACATTAAAAATCTTAAATATTTATTTTGACTTCATGACCATTTCATGCTTGTATTTATGATATTTATGGGATAAAATTTGAATGTGTACTATATTTTTGATCACATACTTGAGTCTAAGTCAACCATACGTATCTTAATATTGTGTGATTTGATAATAATATATACTAAATAAATATTTATTTGAGTAACTTAGACTAAATTTCTTAGTACCTAACTACCTACATACTTTGATACTTTACGTCCTGACTTTGGTAGTAAACTATATAAATAAATATAAAAGCTGATTTAAGTTTACACTGAGATTTCTCTATTAGATGTAGGGTTTACCCTGGTAAACTTAGTAAATTAATTTTTAATAAATGAGAGAAACTGTAATAAATTTTAAAAGAAAATGTATTCAATAACAGCTAAATTTTGGGCCATTGTATTTTACTATAATTTCTACATTCTAGATACTTAAACTCAAGTTGTATTAAAGTAAATAAATAATCCGTATAATAAATTGGATAAAAATATCTCTGAAGAAATATGTTAAGTCACAATTTATTTGCTCTTCTAATTAAGTCTTTATATTAAAGAAACAAAGTTTTTTATCTATTCTACTCTTGGGTTGAAATATGAATGAAAAGAATAATAAGAACTATAAAATACAGTTCTTACAGCTTCTAATGTTATTTTTAGGTGGGTTGGGTAAGAGCCGATACAAAAGCAATCCAAGCAATACATGTCCACGTGATAACTAACAACCAGAGGGTAGGCGTGTCACATAATGGTCAGACAGTTTGGAACCTGCACATAAGGGACGTGCAGGAGGAGGACCGGGGACAGTACATGTGTCAAATCAATACAGATCCAATGCAAAGCCAGGTATTAACATGTTTATGACATTATATTAAAAATTGACCTTTAAATACTGACATGTGAAATAAAATAAAAGTTTGTAACAAATACTCTCGACTTTAATCTTGTCATATGGCAATATAACTTATTTTTATTAAACTTGTGTCAAACTTAATACATTTATAAAGAAACTTATATTTTTTTGATATATTATTAATTAGAAGTCAGAGCACTCCAATCTAAACTATCAGGCGACTTTGGTTCAGTTGTATTCTTATCATTAACGTATCTTATTTTATTTGCATTATGTTTTCTTCGTATAAAGCCATGTATTCTGACTTGCCTATACAAGAATTCTCGTGTCATTATCTCAGGCACAAACATATTCCTACTTTTAAATAGAATGTTATCTTGTGGTCCCCAATTATATAAGGGAGAAAATACGTTACGTATATTGTCGTGGATATAAAACATTCTTACTTGTAAAAACATTCCAACAATTATAATTAGAACATAAACAACAATAAAAAAGTAAACTAAAAATAAATCTAATTTAATAGAAAGTAAGTAAATTAAGTATGAATTATCATATTCTTTGACAAGAAGTGCTCTCACCCTCATGTACAGAAGAATTAAATTCCATATAGGATTTGTAATCCAGGCAATTTTCCAAAAATAACTTGCTTTCACCCCAATCATAAATATAATATCTACATTGTGCTTCTGATATCCGTATATCCAATAAATTCCCACGGAAAAGAAGAAGTTAGTCGTGAGTTGAATAATTTCAGTAACATCTGCGAGAACTACTGTAAGATCGGAACAGTAAAACGGACAAGACATCATACTTAAAGACGATATTACAATAATACAAGATATATTTTTATATTTTTGTGAAAAATATACATTGTCATTCACCTGTTCCAATATAAATAAGATTTGTATCATGCTATTTATAAACAAGCAAATGAATACAGTAGAAAACCAAGCAAATCCCCATAGCGAGACGCCATGGAAATAACTCAGTATTTCTGCTACAGAAGCGAAAGCATTAAAATATACAGAACTACCGATTTCTATTACATCTTGTTCTGCTCCGTGGTAATAAGAAACAGTTTTTACACCGCTATACAAGATTAAACTGAACATGAGCGTAATGAAAATTGAAAAAAGTGGTATAGTCACAGCTGTCCTTGTCGTTGGACTGCGAAAAAAAATATCGCGGGATAAGAAACTAATAATGCCACTTCCAGTTCCACATGCCAGTACCCCGTGACTTGCAATGTAAAAAGAATTTTTAAAATGTAAATTTTCCCAACTAACTCCTACTTTAGTATACCACGTCCCACTAGAGGATAAAGCCACGAAAAACAAAATTAACATAACAACCAATACATACACTGCTAACATTCTAACTAATATTTTAACAAGTTTTTCTTTTTTAATCATTATTATAAATAATATTGCACTCATTGTAAAAGTAGCCAACATAGTTTTCCAAAGGTAAATACAGTTCTTATTCTTTGTGTTATTATTTCCGATCTCCTGTTCATAAAAGCAGCTGCTTGCCGTTTTCTTGCCACAATCTTGGTTAAATAGTGTTTGCGCTTCTATACATTGTTGAAATAAAGTTACATTCACTCTTTTCACCATACATTTTGTGCTATCGTAGTTGTCACAGGTAAACCATGGAGGTGGGTCGAAGGTAGCATAAAAAGTATACTGTAAATACCATGAAGTAAGCACTATGTTATATATAACTTTTAATAGAATCAGATAATATGTACCATATCCGAAGCACCGTAAAATTGGACAGAAATTCCAGACAGATACCACGTCGCTGTTTGTATATTGCGCTATGCATATCTCGGAATAGACTAGTGGTATTCCGACTACTATGGCTATAGACGTGTATAAAATCAAATGTATGTAAAATCCAGTGTGTGATAAATCTACTGGTGTAATCACAATTGATATTTGGTTCATCATCCATGCCCATAATAAAAATTTATAAGTATTATAGTTATTCCACCTGCACTTACTTTCCAATTTATTGTGAATCTCAGCCTTCATCATCACATGCAGTTTAATTAATTTATTAAATTTTTGGAATATGTATATCCTACTAAAATTTTTTTAAGCATGACCAACCCGAATTAGTAAGTGACAGCTTGTGAGAGTATTTACTCTTAATAAAAATATTTAAAAAAAACTTAAAAAATTTACTATATAAAATTACCATTTAAAATTTTTGTTTCGAAATTTATGCAATGTCTGCAGGCGATATGATAGTACGTGACGACATTCTTTCGCTTGTCAGATGCAAACATTGAATACCACTTAAAAATATATTTATTTCGTGGCCCCATTTGGCGTTTTGTTTTATTTATCGAAAACTAGCTGACCCGATGAACTTCGTACCACCTAACAGTCAATGAATGTAGTGTTACTGATATGAAAACAAAAACAACAAGTTATTAGCTAAACTTGTTGTTTTTATTTTCATATATTCCTTACTCAATTCTATCCATGCCATTCATTATTTTATTTTAATTCAATTAAATTTACCAAAGCCTTGTTCACAAACATTGGATTACGAATATTACTTTAGTATTTTAAAACTAATGTTTATTAAGTTTATTAAATGGTGTACACGTTAAAAAATTATTTTATAAACTAATAATACCTTCAGATTAGGGAGAGCGGACAGGCTCGTAGTTTTAGAAAATTCATATCGAACAATTGATTTATTGTTGCCAAGTATTTATATGAGAAAGAAAGGCTTTTCATTTCGTTCTACTACGGCTGTCATATAATAACCGTCATGTGAAAAATATTTTTTTCTCAAATTTTCTCTCAGTCAAAACTTATTACTGAAGTGCCGTTTTATTAAACATTTTGGTAAAAAAGGTGAATTACCCAGATTTTTTTTATAATTTAATTATTATATTTTTTATGGCAACCTTACAATATGTTCAGAAAAAAAAAACATTTTATAATTTGATAACATGATTTCGGTTAGCCCGATCCTATCCTACCATATCTAACAGGAGTATTAAAATTAAAGAAATTGTACATTTTAAACATTTTATTCACAAAGCAAAACCTGTCAAACACATGATTGGTTATGCATAAACACGCTAACAAATCTTCGTACAGCAAGTGTAGATTGTGATGCAGGGGCACCCACATCCACCACAGCAACCACCACCGCAGGGTCCGCAACACCTGGGAACAGACCGATAAATTAATATAAAGTCTGATAAAGAGGTTTCTTCTCCCCTCACACAGTAATACTTACATTTTGATTCAGGAAAAATAGTATGGGAGAAAACTTCTATATTTTAACCTATTTGGTTAAAAGGTTATTTTATATTGTATAAGAGTACAAAATTTTTTTGAAGTTTTTATTTTTAATATTTATATGTGATCTACTCAAAGGATTTGATTATACTGACCTTCTGTACAGATTCTCTTCTACAAATTACCTCGGTTCCTCTTGAGAAGAGAACTGAATTTGAAAAATCTGCATGATTTAGAAATTTTATTTTTTTTATTTTGGCCAGTGTCAATTTAAAAAGATCAAATCAAATGAGTATTTTAAAAAAGTATTATATTAATTCACATGGTAATACATCAATATATACTATTTATATTCTTAACTAACTGACCCGGTGCACTTTGATTTTGACTAACAGTCAATGAATGTCGTGTTACAGATTAGCTGAAATTTTGACAGCTTATTTTATATGTTATTTATATGTCAATCCTTTTACGTTACTGACATTTGTCTTTATTTTTAAAATCTAAAATACACCATTTTCCGAATTTTGTGAATGTATCTCGTCGATTCGAAACCTTTAATTAAACACGTTCTTTAATTTGAGGGGAGGGATGACCGTATCGACGGGATGAACATTAAATTTTTGATAGTTACAATCCTATCTCATCCATACTTTGATCCCATCAATACTTTGTATAAGAAAATGTTTTTTAATTTTTCAATATTTTTAATAGTTATTCTGTTATTCGGGACGGAGACAAGTACAACAAATCAAAAACCATGAAAATAAGTCCAGCCGTTCTCGAGTTATAAGTATTCGAACAAACCCGAATTAGTTTCATATAATATGTAAATGTAATATCGCTTATATTTCAAAAAATAAATAAAATACATACTGTTATTATGCCTGTTGTCCTTTTTAAACAACCTTATTTAAATGATCGTGTAAAAATTTCAAATGGAATAAAAGAAAATTTATATCCGTTAAATTGGCTGCACATATCCGAAAATTAAATTCCGATTACAATAAACGTTGGAGAGATAAAGTGAATTAAACAACACGCTGGCGGGATGGCGGGAAGCGAGCGAGCGACGCAGCGGGTAATGATTCGTGTATGGTTCCTCTAAATTATTACGCTGCGCTGTAATTTATACCCGGGCCTGATAACGGCATAAATCCCCGGCGGCGACAGTGCGCTGTGCAGCTGCAGGCTTCGACGACGCCCGACGCGCGCCGTCGACACGGCATGACGCCCTTGACGTAATGTGTTTCAAAAATTATTTCACGGTACGCTGCCAACCTTACCAATTAACGCTGTTTCTTTTCGTTATTTCTGCCATTATACAAAATAATATTTCAAAAATGCAAAAGAGATAAATACAACGGTTTTCTAAATCCTAAATTGACGACCTAACCTGGGGGCCTAGCCAAGATGACTTTCTACAATTGTTAACGCATATAGAAAACTTAAAAAATGTATGGGATTGACATATGTCAACGATATATCACGTGATTAAATTAAAATGACATATTTTTAATGAACGTTCGCACTTAATGGGTGCGTTCCACTAAGGACTCACGAGTACGAAGACCATGCCGACGACCATGGTTTTTCCCGTTCCACTTATTCGCGAGCGTTACGATCGATAACCCACGTGGAAAGGATAATTGAGCGTTAACGTAAATAATTCAAATGGCGAGTTATAAAAAAATAGTTTCAAGAGATTAAGGTTATATACTCAATAATTCTTCAAACCTAAATAATTATTGGTAAAATTAATTTATATACATATTTTTATTTGATCGATATTGATTTTTTTATATTTATAATTAAATTGAAACTAAAATTATTTTTACATAAATATACATAAATACCTGTAGTGGAAGTTAATGTTTTTGCAACCGATGCTCAACGCGGTATGTTGACTTCCACTAATAAATTTCTATCCGTATCAAATAGTCATAAGTTATTTGGGCGTAGTGAACGCTTAGTGGAACGCACCAAATACGTCAACATAGCTTGTCAAGACTTATCGCTTGAAATTGTAGAAAGAGAATAGAAACATATTCCACAGCCTATATTAGACTTGCCACTTCAACAATTTAAAACTCGGATCAAGAAGTCATTAATATATAAAGCATACTATAATGTACCGAATTACTTAAATGATGAGAATGCTTGGAATCTAAGTGACGTTGACTCTCAAGCTAAATCATTTGTATAACAGACTATGTAAACATGGCTTTTTGAAAAGGCCGACTGTTGAGTTTCTGGCCGGCTCTTCTCAACAGAAAACTGCTTTCCGAGCTGGTGGTAGCTTCAGACAAACTAATTGACCGACAAATTTTTGACGTTTCAAAAGCGCTTTTAAAAAAAGTCTAATTGAAATAAATAATTTTGATTTGATACGTTTGCAACTTGGCTAAGCCCCCTGACCTGAAAATATTTCTTTATTTAGGACGTAAAATACATTATTCTAATAACTTTAAATGAAAATTAACCTTAAACAATTTATAAAACAAACGAAAAATAAGATAAATATAGATCTTTATTCATTGTCTTATATACAATATACATGTATCCGGTAATACTAAGCTCAATTCGAGTAAATATCAATTGTCTTAAATAGTCGTATAAATTGTAGATGGGTTACCTAGATGTTGTAATCCCACCGGACTTCATAGAAGAGGAAACGTCAGGAGACATGATGGTGTCTGAAGGTGGCACGGTGCGGCTATCATGCCGCGCACGGGGAATTCCCGCACCACGTGTGATGTGGAGACGGGAGGATGGCGCCGAAATTGTTATTAGAGACACTAATGGCAATAAAAATAAAGGTAACATGATAGAAATATGATACATATAAAGTGTTCAAAGTACGATATTTTATTATTTTCGTCTAATGAGGAATCCGCGCCACAGTGCTGTTATTGTTTGTGGAGTAACATTTGTAAGTGTTGTGGACAACATTACTTATAATTATGGGTCTTTCCATGCCAAATTTATTACCTGAACCTCTTCGATTTCGCTAAAAATTGTCTACCTTTTTCTACCCCCCGAAAGAAATTTTTTAGAATTTTTTTAAAAATTTTTCCCGACACAAAAAAATACCGCCTTTTTTTTCCTTTATTGTCAAAAATTGACCGTTTGGAAATTATTTTTTATAAATTTTTGTTTTTAAATGTAGTTTTTAAAAAAATATGAAAAATTTTTTAGCGAAATCGAAGGGAGTCAGTTAAAAAATTTGTCGATTTGGCATGGAACGACCCTTATATTAATTGTTTATTATTAATATAATATCTAATCTATATCTTACTCTATATCTATATACGGAAATATATTCCGTTGAATGAATTAATAAATAACATTCAACAAACAGCAAAAAATTATTGCATAATTTGTATTATGTTGCTCCACAAAAACAACATGTCAACAATGGTGAAACCCGTGGGTGAAACAAACTATTATAAGACATAGGTATATACATAAGTTATTTACAGCATAAATATATGCCTTACATCTCGCTTGGTACTGTAAGTTACTTATTATTAGTTAAAATTGTTAACAAAATGATATGATGAGCAATATTTAAATATATTAAATGATCGAGAATTATTTAAAATGTCCGAATATTATCGTGTTGATTTATGTTGCTCCACAACACTACTGTGTGGATACTGACTGAACATATAAGCATAACTGTTACGTTATTTGGTGAAAGCGCTTGTTTTTTTTGACAGTGGCTGTATTCGAAGATGAAATCTTAACTTTGCACAAGATTTCTCGCTCCGATATGGGAGCATATTTATGCATTGCCAGTAATGGAGTACCTCCTTCAATAAGCAAAAGGATCATGATCAAAGTTCACTGTAAGTATACATATGTAAAACTATATGAATATTAACATAATATACACATTCATCCTGAATGGATCACTCACTCATCAAACTATACAGATACATCTCAGGCACACCATGTCAGGTATATGAGAGCCACAGGCGAGTGTGGACTTGTTCTTTCCAATAAGTGGTCAATATAATAATAAAATATGGTCGAGTATTGCGTGTTACCAGGCCAGTGATTTAATAATATCTTACTAGTATGGACGTGTTCAAAGAATTAAATTCTAGCCTTGTAATTTCTAGACACATTTTCTCTGAATACCTGCCCAAATTATTTCAGTAAGTTTTCAGATGTTATTACTTTAATTTTTGTAAGTTATTTTAATTATAGCCAATATAAGGGTTATTATAATAATTTGTTTATATATTAATTATTTTAAATGATATACTCAAGATTATCCAAGTTTTCCAATTAATATAATGTTAAAAAATTAAATTAGCTATTCTATTTCTATAAAAATATTTATTGGCTAATGCTTTAAAACATTAAAAAATAATAGAAAAACATAGATTGAGTTGAGTATAATATTAATGTAATGTAAACTGTTGTTATGTTTATTTATATTAGTAGCTGTAATTTTATATTTTCATTATAGCAATCAAAATGGCCCTCGGAAAATTCATTATAATTGTTGTTTATCTCGGCAAGTTTCAAGGGATTTGTGTTATTAATGGTGTTATTTAATGTCAGGCTGTAGTACCTTTTAATTATTTTTCGCCACTGGATTGTTTGCGCCTTTCGTCAACAATAAAGAAGTTAATTAAATTTTTATTTGATTTGTTATAATTGAAAACAAAATGTTGTATATTTTCTAGATACTGTACAAAATATGGAATTTCTTAGATAACTGTAGTTACAAAGATCATAAATCACAATACAAGTATGAACTGATACGTGTACGTCCGATCACGACGACGGTCAATCAAATAGTTTCATCCAAATCTATCTACTCTACTTACACACTCTTTATAAACAACTAGTATGGCGCGTGGCTGCGCGGCCCGCTAAAGCGGACCGCGTGGAGGAGTGAGTAATAATTTGTCTGATTCCGGATGGCACGGCGGTAGAAAATGGTAGTCAATGATAGGCAGTGTTAGACAGTGGTCTACTATTTTACGTTCATTAACTTCTACTGTGCACTGTCTGTAACTTACTTTTCTACTATCTATAGCTCTGTCAACTGTCCACTGTTTACTGCCTACATGTTCTAGAGCGAATATCAGATTGATATGCTATCGAGCACAGTACAGTGGAATGTAAAAGAGAGACCTTCTTTAATATCTACCAGAGCCATAAGATGTAAAAAAACCATCCAGGACACGAAAGTCACTTCAGCACACAGTAGAAGTTAATGAATGTTTAATAGTAGACCGCTGTCTACTACTTCCCATCACTGACTACCATTTTCTATTACTTTCTACCACTGTCTACCATTTTATACAAAACCGCCATCCGGGATCTGACAATTTGGAATTTTTTTTCAGCACCCTGCCAATTGGGTGAGAATTCGAGTATTTTTTGTTTGAGTAGCCCCCATACCCATCTTTGAAAACGTCGATGAATTTGTCAGATGGAAAGTTCTTCTATGAACCGTATAAACGTAACTGTAACCGTAGAAAGTCTTGCATAGTTTCCATATTGTAGTCTCTTTAATATTCCCCATATATATTTTATATAGAAAAATAAATTCCGCCATCTTGAATTTTTTTCTGTTCATCAAGTAGACCTTCAGACACTGATCATGTTTTTCCAAAAAAAAAACCACACTTCTATCTTGTACACTTTCTGAGATAGATCAAAATTTGCATGACGCCATCTTGAATCTGCCATTTTATTTTTTTTTTTCGGTTCCCTGCTAATTGGATGAAGTTTCGAATTATTTTTGTTCGAGCAACCCCCACCTATCTTGAATACCCTGGCCGTGCTCCTTTCCCGTCTCTGAAATCCTTAATCAACACTTGTCAGAATAAAAGTTCTATGAACCGTATCAAAGTCTTGCATAGTTTTCAACTTGTAGTCTCTTGAATATTTACCATACATTTAGTATGGAAAAATAAATTCCGGCATCTTGATTTTTTTTTCTATTATTCAAATAGACCTTGAGGCCCTGATCATCTTTTTCCAATAAATCAATCTTCCATCTTGTATACTTTCTGAGATAGACGCCGACGAAATTTGTATGGCCGCCATCTTAAATCCGCCATTTTGGATTTTTTTTCAGCTCATTGCCAATTGGATGAGGTTTCAAATGAAATTTGTTCGAGCACCTCCCACCTATCTTAAATACCCTGGCTGTGCTCTTCCCCCGTCTCCAAATTCCTCAATCATGAGCTATCTCCATATTTTTTCTCTTAATAAATTTTCGTCTTCTATACGAAACCATAAGTGAAATAAAAATTTTTCATACAAAATTTTACAGGAGAGGTGATCAATCAGTCAGTGAATCAGCACAAGCAGCTATATATATATTAATATATACACTATCTTCAATCAAATAGTTTCATCCAAATCTATCTACTCTACTTATATACTCTTTATAAACAATATATACACTATCTTCAATCAAATAGTTTCATCCAAATCTATCTACTGTACTTATACACTCTTTATAAACAATATATACACTATCTTCAATCAAATAGTTTCATCTAAATCAATCTACTCAACTTACACACTCTTTATAAACAATATATACACTATCTTCAATCAAATAGTTTCATCCAAATCTATCTACTCTACTTATACACTCTTTATAAACAATATATACACTATCTATCTATGCTGTGATCAATATGTCAACATTATATTTATACCTATTGCTATAGATATTGTATATGTATCGGTATATATATTTATGTATTTTTTGTGTATAAAGGGGGTTGACCACATTGTTGGGCATTTTGGCCCTGAGCGTGCAAGCAGTAGGGATAAAATTATAAATGTAAAATTGTTAGGGCTACTAAGAGGGTATTAGAAAAATAATATATTTTAGTACCCAGCAGTTTCAAAAAAAATATATAGAATTTTTTAGAACCTTACTTTAGAACTATAAAAATCTAAGTAATTAACTTTTCTTTATTAATCTGTTATATAATGAAATAGATATATTAGTTAGGAATAAGATTGTAGCATAAATGAATTAAACCAACTCAGAAACTAGAAACCAATGACAAAATAGAATAAACTATTAACTACTGTCCGTTGAGTGTTAACTCAGTCCGTGTTCCGCCTCATACATCCTATCCATATTGTATATTTAACTCAAATAAAATACACACAATACATATTTAAATATTAAAACATAAATAGTTGGTTAATTTACATAAAAAAGCTACAAAGTTCAATCACAATGAAAGCGAAATGAAATGTGATTAGTAATTGCTGATTTGGACAATTAAAAAACCAAATAGCCGTCACTGCTGCATAGATTAAATAAGATAATGTATCGACTTAAGAATCGATTCCAAATAAATCGATTGCTTTTTTATAATATTGAACTTAATGCAATTATTATGGTTGATAATATTGCTTGTTTATTTATATTATATTTATTTAAAATAATGTTTATTATTGGCATATATTTTTTCCATTTATTAAATAATTATTATCTTATTTACGAATGTTTTTTATTAAAGTAATTAAGAATAAACGAAATCGATTTTAGTATGATCGAATAGTTTATCTTTTTAACCTAATGTTGGCCTAAAAGAAATCATTCTTAAAATGTTAATTGCAAGCCAAAAAATTAATTAACATACTAATTAATTCAATATTTTATTTCTGTAGATTGATACTACGAAAAATTAGAGGCGTTATTTATTCAAACATAATTTTAGGTATATAATTGTTTTTAGCTGAGCGTTCTGCACAAAAAGAGCCAGAAATGGATATTCCCCTTTTGTATCTTATAATTTTTATTATTGATATTGTTTTTTATTTCTATTTTATCGTACCTACTCCTCGTATAGTAACATCCACTTCTCACACAAAAGGTACAGGTTTGACCTTGAATGCACATTTTTAGCGAAGAGCGCGGGGTAATACGCGCTACTTTCCCCCTCTATTTTTTCTTAGAACTAAAGTTAGCTGCCGGCTAACTATACCTACCTATACACGTGAGATAGGGAAATATTACGCTATCTAGTATTTTAAAATATTATTATTTAGATTTAGATAGTAATAAAGAATATACGAGAATGACTGTATTTTAAAGAAGATAAACATACATATAAACATATATATTTTACAATAGAGAAAAATAAATTTATTGAAGATTTAGACTTACCTACACATACTTATAGTATTTAAGATAAATAAATTTCTTTTTAATTTATATAGTTCATCCGGTTATACAAGTACCCAACCAACTAGTAGGAGCTCCTCTAAACACCGACGTCACTTTGGAGTGCTACGTTGAGTCTTCACCAAAGTCCATCTACTATTGGGTTAAGGACTCCAGTGAGTATATAATATAAATATTACATCGTATTTGTTATTTATACATAACTTTCTTAAACAGCAAACAGTAATGTATTAATTTCAGGATGTCAATTGATACAGCAAGTAAAAACCCATTATAAAATCGTAATTTTAAAACATTATCAGTTTTGTTCATAACTTTTAACATAATATTACCCATATTTTTTTTATTTTTACCACAAATACAGTAAGCCAAAAAATCGTTCTTTTTCTCATTTTACTTAATGTGTTTCATTCTTCTCTACAAACATTCTAATTCGTTTAGGGAATATATACATTTATTACCTTACCCGGCAAACGTTGTTTAGTTATATATAAATTTGGGGTGGGCCACCCTTATCACTTAGGGGGATGAAAAATAGATAGTAGCCGATTCTCAAACCTACTAAATATACATATAAAATTTCATAAAAATCAGTCAAGCCGTTTCGGAGGTGTATGTTAACTACCATTGTGACACTAGAATTTTATATAATAGAAAAAAGAAATTTTGTATATTAATAAATAATTGAATTATTATTTTACACGTTTTTATCAATAGATATAGAATTTCTTACAATTCCGGTAAAAACCACTTTTCTCACTAACTTTATTTTACAACTCTTATCGTCACTTAGTTTATTACAAAATAAGCGATAAGCCGTTTTTGTCAAGAATCGGAAGAATCCCGTCCGTTAAGTCACGAGTTTATTCCTCTGGGACTGAGGCACTCGGTTTCCATGGCAACGGACTCCATTACAACTGTCCTTAGCAATAGCTTTTAAGAGACTAATTAAGGTTAGTGGAGTGCGACATTTAAAACTCGTAAATTTAATAAAAAAATAGAAATCGCTGTTTTTCCAATCTTCAAAGAGTCAAATCCGCTGTATTTAATACTAGTGATCTGTCCTAGCGTAACATAGTTGAAATTACATTCATTTTCGAGTAATTGCTATACTGAAAATTCATGCGCTTCTCACCTAAGAACTCAATAAAGAATTTTCGTGATCTCTATGTTATGAATCACAACAATCTCGTTCCGTAATTTAATTTCACGTTAGCATTTGCAATATTGATGATGTATGGATTTCAATTTAATATATATTTAGCAACACTGTTTATAATTTTGTATCTGCGATAAGTTCCTTTTACTTTATTTTAAGTAAACCCACAGTGGGTATACATAAAATGTCTGTCTTCATAGAATGGAGGCAACATTTCCAGTGATATCATTATCGAAAGTAATGCAAGTAGTTTGTTTAGTGTCGTTGTTGGGTTGCGCTAAGTCAGACAGTGACTCGATCTCGTAAAGTACACCCTTAAAACTGCTCCTGAAGCATATGCCTTAAGGACTGCTAAACATCCTGTCTAAAATACATGTTAAACTTATTTTCATCAATATCATGTAATAACTCGCAATAGGCTTTAGTAATCAATATGGACGTCGAACACAACCAATAAGCGAAAGTACGTCTGCTCTTTAAATATCTGTAAAACAATATTTTGTCCCTGAATAATATATGCCCAACAGTAAGTAGGTAAGTATCATCCTCTTATATTAGGTACAATATAATCGCTTAGCAAAATGAACTTAATAGAAAAATTAAATCATCAATTTGGCCAGAAATTGCAGTCTTTAAAATTGGTCTAGTTTTTTGGCAAGAGCAGAGCGTAGGCGTTCCGCTTGCAAGTAATGAGATATTAAGATCTAATTTACGAGTACGTCGGGGTTTAAGTCTTAAGAAAAGTGACCTATTGTGGTAAAATAAGACAATGCTCGTTAGCTCCAGTTGAGTGGACAGCGTTTACTGCCGACTGCGAAGTGTTCTCTCTCTGTGAAGACCGACAATGCTTTTGTAATTTATATCTATGAATGCTATAGCATCCCTCTATTGTGAAACCCTCCAGAAGTAATTATGACTGAGCCTTCGTTATCGACTTGATATTTTATTTAGTATTTTACTAAATTTAAAATACTCCAATAATGAGCTACTGACAATACATTACACCACTTTCTATCACTACGAAGGATTTAAATAAGCTTTTTACAGGTACCCAATACTCTCCTTTAATACTTGAACCTGTACCTCAACTCTACATTATGATTACAGCAAGGGAAGACAACTAGTAGATTCAAAATAACCAATTTTAATAAAAAATTGTTGACTAAGTGCGAGACAAACGATAAAAAATATTTTTGTTATTTTTCCTTTACTTATGCATACTTTGCTTGTCACCAAATTTCATGATTCAGGTCAACAGGAAGTTTCTTATTGATTTCAATTCCTTTGCGAGTAACGACTTAAACGGCTACCTTTTGATTGCGCCACGTTCCTATAAAAATGTCTTAATAATGAAACAAATTAAACAAAAGGACCTAAAAAGGTTCCATTTTGTAATTTTGAGGTACAGAATATTAAAAGAAATATTTAAAAATCCAGCTTAACTCCACTTGTATAGATTTATTAACAAATTAATATTTCCTTCCAATGTCTAATAATATCTTACGGTACACGTAAAGTTTAACTTCCATATTACACTATAAATTACCCGTATCCTAACTATTTAGTAATAGTACCAAGTTGGCACAGTAAATGTAGTGTGATCTTTGGATAATCTAGTATTCAAACACATCAAGTGTTGAGTTAAATGACACAGTCGGAGAGCAGCAGCAAGTTTAGTTGGCAGATCAAACATTCCTCCAAGTTGAGTCAGGCTTTTGATTTGCGAAGTTTCCGCTTAAGTAACCGGACGGACCAACACGCTATCGTGACTCTATCGGGGCGTTTATACAGTTTACTATTTGTTCTTGTTAAACGACAAACCTAAACGGTTTGTAGGCTTGTTTAAATGCTTGATTAAAATCGTTGTTTTAAGGTTTGTCCTTCTCTCATGCGACGATCATGGAAAACGACGGATTAAAGTAATTTTTTGCATAAATACTCTTATGTATTTGAGAGAAATATAGGCTACATTTTTTCTTGAAAAAATTTAGTTTTATGTTATTATATAGATATCAAACAAAGGTACAGCAACATATTAAAAAATTCGGGCAGTGCGTTCGTGTATTTAAGGGTTAAATAGCTTTAAAATTCAGTTTAAGGAACTGAATTTAAAAATTATTTAACCCTCTACATTAATCTTGCAAAAAAAAATTTTTTGTTATATAACAAATTACGGGTTTCAGCTATTGCTAGTTTCCAAACAGTATGATTCTAGGGAAAAACAGGCAGTATCCTATTGGTTTTGATTTCTTAGGGAACAACGACTTAGCCGGCGGTATCTTGTAAATTGATTTACACAAAAATTAGTCTCAATAACATAAATACAACCCAAATATTAGTTTAAAAACAAGTAATTAAATATTAAACAGTAATTAAAAATCCTTCAGAAACATTCATTTCAAATTTTTACCTTCTATATTTCTAATAAATTATATATATAATTTTTAATACTATGTTTTAAAATATATTGAAACATAATATAGTAATCTAAAAGTGGTTAAATTTTAGTAAAGTAATAGTAATTTTTTCTCTCTTTAGAATCTAATACCATTGTCGTTTTATTAATTAAAAAAGAGAAATTGTTATTATCACTGGAATTCTTAAAGGTTACAAGTCTTTAAGTTCCAATTTTCACTATTTCTATAATAAAAATATTCACTTAAATTAATATTTTATGAATGAGTTACATAGATGAGAAATACTCGACATTCGTTTATACAACTGATGAATTCATATTTTATTCATGCTGCTGAATATAAGGTAAAACTTCCTTTATCACTTCAAAGAAATCTCCATCTAACATTCTGACACCAAATATTTATTAAAAATATATTTCTTCCATCACAATGTAATGTTAATAAATATATTAAATTTGATTATACTGAAATATTAAAAACAAAGTTGTAATTGCAAACAACACTGTTGATAACTTTGAATTCACACGTAGTTTCTTTAAATTTATTTTAATAATACCTATTGTGACGATAACTTATAAGCTCTGATCTGATGGTTTAGCGGTATTTGTAGTTGACGAATGATTTTATAACATAAATATTGAGCCCCTTCTAAGGAGGTTTAATTAAATGATATAAAGCAAGGTCGAACAGTTGATGGATGGATGTCGCTATTGCTCTCATAAAGCTTTTTAAACTGGTTCTTTACCAGTTACTAATATACTTTTTTTTATTAGATTTACATGTATAAACTATTATTACGTGAAACAACAACACTTTAAATATATATAATTCAGTAATACTCTCAAGAAAGCTTTAGTTTTAAATCTTTAGCTGAAAAGGATAGATCTTTCAATAACATAGAAAAATATGAAATTTACTACTGAATCATAATAAAACTGCGCGTGATATCTACTGAAATATCCATTAGCAGCTATTCGCGCGTAAAATAAACCGGCTAAAGTTACGTAATAAAATAATACATTTTCTCCTCGTTCTTCGGTTATAACAAGGAATATGTCAAGGAAATCTGTTCGTGTAGCCGCCCCAAATCATACCATTACGTATTCACGATGACAAAACCGACGATTGTATATTGCATGCGAGAAAAATGTCATACATCTATTCTTTTATTAAGTTTCGATTCTAGGAATTGTTCTGCAATTTTTTTTAACGATCCGTCCCAGTTTTGTACGCTTACTAATGATGAATATTAAAAATCTCTTGTTACTTACTTCTCATTTAAGATTTTCTGAATTTTGGATGGTTTGTTTGTCCTTCCATCCAAAATTCAGAATAATCAGAAATCAGAATTATCCAAAAAAAAATACTAATAACACTCAACTCATCATTTACTATCTTCACGTGATTCTTTCCGGGATAAAAAATATTCGGAATATTATTTCAGCCTTTAAAGTATTTGTACCCTTTGTGCTTTCTTTCTATGTGGAACTTTATTTTTTTTGGAGGTTAAATAACAAACATGAAACGTACAATAGAATGATAGGATAGTAGGATAAAGCTTAGATACGTAATAGTTATATGAAAATGTATCTCATAATTTCTAAAACGGCATTTCTTTTCTATAAAAATGCTAGAGTACATAAAAAAATCTGATCTGATCTCATTTTAAGGGCCATCTTTAAAACTACTTGTGACCAAGTCTGATGGCCAAGATACAATAAAAATATAACTTCATATAAAATAAAGAGTGTTTCCAAAACAAAGACATCAATAAGAGTTGAATAAGTTATTTCAATAACAAATCAAATCTTCTCACTTAGCAAGTAAACCAGCAGTAATGAGCTAGAGGGATCGAGCTGTTACTTCGTATTTCTTCCCCCTATAGCCGTCGGCGGTTTGGGAAACTTCTCTACTCAGCAGTTGTCGCCTGAAATTTACGGGTTAATTTTCACTGTAGACTGCGCTTAGACCGCCTAGTGTTTTAAGTTTTATGGTGTATTGTTTTATGTATTTTTTTGATTTATTATTATGAAATACATGTTATTTATATCTATACTAATATTATAAAGCTGAATAGTTTGTTTGCTAACCTTTGGAACTACTGATTTAAACTAAGATTTTATTTTAGTCTTGGATAGCTCATTTATACTATTGGTTATATAACATTAAACTATGACCAATAGGAGCGGAGATCAAGCGAACGAAGTCGCGCGGGTCGGCTAATTAGGTATAGTTCCTACATATTTGTTTTATTTTTATCTAGTCGAAACGCCTTAACTTTTTAAGGATAGGGTCATCAAACGTAAAAATATCAAACTGTTTGTAAAACGGGTTGGCATTTACACGACAAAAATATGTATTTTTTTTAAATCATCATAGCAATAATTTTATCCTGGAAAGGCTAGATTTTTAACTCGAAAAAAAACTTAGGCACTGTTTATACAAATTAGGAAATTACACCACAAAAATTTTTTTAAATTATTTTCTAGATATATTTATCTCGTTATTTGTTCGTGCGCAATAATAAATTTTCTAAAGAATATTTTAGGGTGTTCTATTTGGATAGGGGAAACCACTGCAACTATCTTCCCATGAGAGTCATAATGAAGAACAAAAATAAGATATCAGAGTGCCCATGCGACCCGCTCAGGCGGCGCTATACTGTTACCGGGACGGATGGTGTGAAATGTGTTACCGGCCATGTGGGTGTAGGCAACCAGGCACCTCATGGAAAAGATGCTACTGGAATATCTTTGAAACTACGACAGAACCAGAAGATAGGAACGTGGAATGTTCGTGGTCTATTACAACCTGGCAAACTTAAGATATTGGAAAAAGAGCTATCCCGATGCAACATAAGTATTTGTGGTATTGGAGAAACACATTGGAAGGGTAGTGGCCATATTTCCACCGATACAACCACAATTTACTTCTCCGGCAACGATGATACCAGCAGAAATGGAGTCGGCTTTGTTATTTCAAACTGCATTAGGAACTGCATATTAGCGTATGAACCTGTTAGCGACAGAATAATAAGTATTAAGCTTAAGTCGAGTCCAGTGAATCTTAACATCATACAGGTATATGCTCCTACTAGCACCGCTTGCAGTGAGGACATTGAAGCATTTTATTCAGATTTAGAGACCACAATAGCAAAGATTGCAAGAAGAGAGGTACTAGTGATTATGGGTGACTTCAACGCAAAAATAGGTTCAGACTCTCACCAACTGAGCCCCTGTGTAGGAAAGTTTGGTCTGGGAAAACGCAATAAGAGGGGAGAACGCCTCATACAATTTGCTGCAGATAACAACTTGGTGATATCCAACACTTGCTTTCAAAATCATCCACGAAGATTATACACTTGGATATCACCAGACGGCAACTATCGTAACCAGATCGACTACGTAATGATTGGAACACGGTGGAGGACATCCGTTAAAAACACGCACACTTTGCCAGGAGCCGATTGTGGGTCAGATCATCAGCTGCTTATCTCAAAAATACAACTGAAACTAAATGCATCCAGAAAGCTTGACATACGAAAAAGGCTCGAAGCAAATGACACCACAAAGTTCATAGCAGCGTTAGAAAAAAACTGGCCACAATGGGTGACTAAATATTCTAGCACTGAATGTCCGGACAAACTATGGGAACGTGCAAAGAAGCTTTTATGTTGTTCGCTAGACAACGCAACACCTACTGCTACTAATAAAAAACAACACTGGATGAGTGACGATACACTGGCTCTTGTTGAGGAGCGAAGGAAGATGAAGGCCGAAGGTTCTGATGTGAGAGTACTGAATAAAAAATCTGCACAAATACAGTCAGCATGTAGGCGGGAATATAACGCTTACCTTCAGAACATATGTGTAGAAATCGAAGGCCATACTGACAAACATGAAGCTAGGGACCTCCATCAGAAAATTCGACAAATTACCAAATCACTCATAGCCAAAACATGGGCTATAGAAAACAGTCAGGGACAAACTGTGACTAACATAGAAAATATTTCGGAAACCTGGAGAATATACTGTCAGTCACTATTTGAAGATCCACATTCACGGTGTTTCAAGTCAACAGAACCCACGGATGAAGAAAAAGAGCCAAACATTCTGAAAGACGAAGTCAGAGCCGCAATAAAACATCTCAAAAAGGGAAAGGCCATAGGCTCGGATTCTATTCCGATAAAGACTATAAAAGCCTCAGGGGAGTATGGCGTTGAGATCTTTTATGAACTCTGTAACAGAATTTGGCAAACAGGAAGATGGCCACAAGAATGGGCACATACCATCTTCATCCCTCTACACAAAAAGGGTTCTACAAAGTTGTGCAGCAATTACCGCCTAATAGCACTTATATCACATGCCAGCAAAATTTTCCTGCACATACTAAACGAACGACTGAAGGCTTTTTTGTCCAAAGAAGTGGCACCTTGCTCAAAGCAGGTTTTGTAAAGGGAAAAGGTACTCGGGAGCTAATACTTGTAGTGCCTGGCGCACTTGTTGAAAAATCACGTGAGTTTAACGTGACTCCGTTAAATGGCCCATGCTCTGGAAGACCTTGTTAGAAATGGGCACACCAAATCACCTTGTACATCTGCTCAGACGTCTGTACGAAGACGGTACCGCAGTAGTCCAAACAGACGATAAGCTCTCAGGTCTATTTCATCCCAGCGCCGGAGTACGCCAAGGATGTATAACCTCACCACTGCTCTTTAACATCTACACAGAGTTAATAATGAGACGCACTCTTGAGAACTGGACCGATGGAGTTGCAATAGGAGGCCTGAAGATATCGAACTTGCGCTATGCGGATGATACAACTTTATTCGCAAGTAGTGCCCGCCATTTAGAACAGCTTCTTCAGAAAATGGAGAAAGTCAGTCTTGAGTTCGGCCTTAAGATCAATCGCAGTAAAACGAAAATAATGATTGTCGACCGTATTAACAACAATTCGCCAGAGGTCACAAGTATAGCGAACTGCGAAGTGGTCCAATCGTATATTTATTTAGGGGCGCTGATCTCGAACACAGGAGGCTGCATAGACGAGATTAAACGACGAATGGCGATATCTCGATCAGCAATGGACAAACTTAAAAAAATATGGAGAGACTGTAATATTACCAAAGCCACCAAGATCCGGCTCGTAAGAACTCTTGTTTTCTCCATATTCCTTTACGCATCGGAAACTTGGACCTTGCGAGAGAGTGAGAGAAAAAGGATAGACGCGATTGAGATGTGGTGTTGGAGAAGAATGTTACGAATACCTTGGACCGCATTCCGTAGTAACATCTCTATCCTTTCTGAGCTCGGCATCAAACAACGTCTATCCTCCATCGTTCAGGCTCGCATTCTCACGTACTTTGGTCACGTGTGTAGACGCGACGATGTGTCCATTGAGCGCTTAGTGGTGCAAGGCACTAGGGCACGTGGTAGATAACCGTTGAGGTGGACTGATCAAATAAAAGCAGCAATTGACGTCCCAGTACACCAATGTGCGAGGAAGGCTTCCATTAGGGAGGAGTGGAGGCGTATTGTCAAGAGGGCCACAACTTTCAAATGACCACGACCGGTCTGCCAAGACCGTATCGACCAAGAAGAAGAAGAAGAATTTGGATAGGATATCTTATTTTCCTTACATTCTAACACCCGTGAGGGGACGGGTTTGAATACTATTCCCCTCTGGGAGATCATCTCGTAAGAGCCGAGTAACCCAGCACCCCCTTGGTGGTAGGGGATCTGTTCCCCGACTGTGTCCCCGAGTGGGCCAGACTTACCCCCTCCCTCTCCCATCCCATTAATGCTGCGGATCTAGTGGAGTCTGGGGTCTTGCTCAGGGTCCACTGAAACCGCAGCATTTTTTTTTTATCTTCACTCCCCCTTCACCTCACTCTTTTTTTTTATGTAACTAGGTCTGCAAACAAGCGTACGGCTCACCTGATGGTAAGCGATTACCGTAGCTTATAGACGTCTGCAACACCAGAAGCATCGCAAGCGCGTTGCCGACCCTATCCCCAATTCCCCCCAGGAGCTCTGGTCACCTTACTCACCAACAGGAACACAACACTGCTTTAAAGTAGTGTTATTTAGCTGTGATCTTCTGTAAGGTCGAGGTACTACCCCAGTCGGGCTGCTCCATATTTGAGCAGGAAGTTTCCTGCTGTGCCCTACCTCAGTTAAACTTCTATACTCAGTTAAACTCTATCTGCAAGGATGCAACGCATCGACAAAACAAGAGAGGACTCTCTTGTTTTGTCGATGTTCATGAGCGATGGTGGCCACTTACCATCAGGTGGACCATCTGCTCGTTTGCACCTTATTCACAATAAAAAAAAATGTATCCATTCTTAAGCTGTATTGAATTCCGTTTAGCAATAGCAGATATGTGCGCGATCATACAAACAAACCAATGGACAAACATATCTTCAATATACACTTGAACAGAGAAGTTTAGGCTCATTAAAAAAATAACTTGTAATATAATAAAGAAATGTCATAATCAGAATAAAGGGTTTTCTCCATATTTTATTAAAAGGTTGAAGTAGAATCAGTGTCTCCAGGGATGAGGTTTCCGGTCAAGTGTGACACATTATTTTAACTGCGCCCTATTTTTTATTCGGTAAAGAAAGGGTATATTTGAGAATATACTTTCTAAATTTTTAGACTTTTATTGATAAAATTTATAAAACGTCTAGTTTAGAGTTTCAGGAATAACATTAAAACCTTATTAAAGCGTAGTAACCAGTAAATAGGATTTTCATTTAAACTCAGTTCCTGAAGTGTTTTTTTTTTTATTTTTTTGATAGTTAAGATGTTCATCTCTTTGCATTAGTCTATTCAAAATTATATTTCTCTTAAGTGTTCCTAAGTGTTAAAAAAAAAATGTCTCTCCGACTAATTTTACGATTGCAGAAAAAGAAACTGTGAATTAGTTTTTTTCCAATATTTCAGATATTGCTTTAGACTAAGTGTTAAAAATTTGTCCTAATTTGTGGTAGGTGCTGATTTGTTTGGTATTTATTTGATATATATGTAATTATATAAATTGTTAATGTACTTAGAAGTAATAAGCATGCTGTAAAATCTGTATACAACATATAAACATGGTTTCTCACCTATCAAGTAGTTAAAGCACTATCTTAAATATTTTATATGAAATAAAAGTGTATGAAAGAGCAAGAAAATAGAGAATATACTTCGACGTTAAGGTGAAACGACATTAGGTAACGAATAGGTGTAAGTACGGGTCATTGAGGTTGTTATGACTGTAACGAGCAGAAAGCTCGAGATGTGAACATTGTGGCTAGAAACTTTTCTATTCACTAAAACTAAATATAATACAATTTGTATAAATGTATGTATTTTGTTCTATTTCAAGAGAATATACAATTTTCCTTATTCATTGACTAGCGTTGCTATTTCTGTGTTTCTCATTCATATGTACAGAACAATATTAAGTAAAATTTAATAATAATAACTCACTGTCTATCTTCTAACGTAACGTAGTAATAAAGTAAACATTATTATAGACAATAGTCTTTCTGTGACATTACTTATTAAACTAGTTTCCTCTCAATGAGCTATATAGAATTGTATAACGTAGTCGACCACGTTTGTGTATAAGCTAAATGCTATCAAAAATATTTCTAATATTAAATAGAGCTCTACAATATTCGTAATACAGAAATTCATTTATCATAAATGAAAACTATCACAATCACCCTACACAAGCAACTCAAAGTTACGCGTAGTGTCTACCGAGAATATAGACCCAACAAAGTTGTGTTAATTATTAAAACGCATTAAACCGTCAAGCTATTAGCAAGTTGCGACGGTAATACTCGTACCACGTCGATCAATCCTTTGTTTGGTCGAACTCGTCGACTCGTCGAGTGTGTCGAGTGACTGGCGAAACTCGAAAACCAAGCAAAGAGCGGGCAACAAGGTTGTCATTTTCGTTTGTCATCAATCTATGTTAGCCCCTGACATGTAAGTGTTAATTAAGCCCTCACTCACTCGTAATTAAGAGTGTTACACTGTTATTTTAGACATTAATTGAGATGAAATTTCTTGTTATAATGAAAAGGGGAAGGTTTGTTAAGTAATTTCGTTTGGAGGCCATCTTTGCCGCACGTCGTAAAGCCGACTGGGTAAACAAACCGAAGTTTTGATCGAAATTAAGATAAGAAAAGACATTTCTACTCTTATCAGTTCCTTTTAAAGTTTCTGTCCCAATTTCTTTTTTATTTTTATAGATTGGTTCCATTTAATTTACATATTTGCTAATTACACAAACTAATTCAATAAACGAGGCTTCAAATTACGATAGCCGCTTTTCCATATTTTTTTTTCATATAGATACTTCAGCGAAGCACAGTATTTACCTTTCTATTTCCAATTAAGCTGCATTATCAATATAAGTATAGCCTATTTTGTTACAAAGCAAATCGACAAATGCAGAAAAATTGCCCTCATTTTTTTGGACATCGTTTTAAAGTCAACTGGTCAAATTTGGTGTCCAATTTTAATTTATTATTGATCATACTTTTATTGAACCTAAAAATGCCTCCTTTAGGAAATTATTTAGCTTTCTAGGACTAACTCCTGTGCAGTAGATGAGAGAACACACACCAAAGTAATTCTGTATTTTTATATTACTTTGAAAAAATCCCAAATATAGCTTAAGACTAAATTACGATACGTAAATAAAGACAACTTACCAACTATATAATAAGGTCTTATTATTGTCCTGTATATACTGTGATATAATTACCACATTTATTAGATGAATTTTTTAAATTTTACATATATGTACGAGGATAAGTAGTAAGTTCCAATTTCATAATATCTAACAGAACATAAAATAATCTTGAAGTTACATTACATTGTAAGATTGTTTCAAAGACGGGCACTCGCTTTATCACTTGCGGACAAGAAGGAAGGAAGCTTACCTGAGACCAGACTTGACAAGTTAGACAATTCTAGCAATTTAAGGCTTTGTGAAAAATCTTTTATAACATTTATATTGATGGAGAAAATATCTACCTTTATTTTCAATAGGTTTAGGAGAAGAATAATACAGAAAAACGCACTGGTGGATTTTACGCTGGAACGTCCTTCTTTTGACTTCTCAACACTCTCTTCCTTAGTTTTTTTTTTTTTTTTTACGGACTGTGTATGCTGTTGGCCCTACTGGCTTTGACAGCGTCACCGGACGGGGGGGGGGGGGCGAGCTGAAGGCTGAAGGTGGCGTTTGGAGTATTCTTTAAAGTGGGCTGATAGAGTTTCGAGTTCGAAGTCCCTATGCAGGTCGACATTACGGATATACCAGGGAGAGCCTGATGCTAAACGCATGAATCTATTTTGTATTGTTTGTAAGGTTTTTAACCTGTTTTTAGGAACGTATGAGAAGCATACGTTCGCATATGATATGATGGGACGGACGCACGTTTTGTAGAGCGTTAACTTATTTCTAAGTGACATTCTACTTTTCGCGTTTATCATGGGGTAGAGACGACCGAGAACAAAGGCAGCTTTGTTCCGGACTCTTTTAATGTGGGGGATGAAAGTGAGTTTATTGTCAAATGTGACACCTAGGTACTTGACCTGTTTTTGCCAGGGAATCGGCTTCCCGTGCAGGGTGATTGCTCTCGGCTGAGGATAGTGGCGTGGACGCAGATTGAAGTACATTGCCGCACTTTTCTCTGGGTTCACCTCTATCCTCCACTTTTTGAACCATTCACCTAACGCGGTAGCCGCTCCTTGTAGTCTACAATGCGGTATCGTCCGCGAAAAGGGCTAGTTTGACATTGCAATACATGGGGATATCGCTCGTGTACAGGGAGTATAAGATTGGTGAAAGGACTGCGCCTTGGGGTACGCCGGCGTTGATGGGGCGGGAGGTGGAGAGTGTCCCTTCTACTCTGTAGCGAAACTCTCTTCCTTAGTCTTAGTTGTCGCAATTTATACCCTTACTTGTGCAAAATTCTAAACGTTAAACGTTCTTGATGTTTCTATTCATTACAGAATGACTCCATCCTTTTTATTTATATGAAAATTTTCTATTTTCTGTTCTTGTCTGATATTCTTACCGACGTGCTTTAGCCAACCAGAGCATACTTCTTCCCCCTCTTCATCCTCAGTTTTATCACTTCTTCTATTTCAATTTAACTACTTTGTTTTCATAATTTATTGCCTTGTTTTTGACATAGCTTTATAAATATTTTCATTTATATTTTCAACGTTTCTGTTCTTCTATTCTTGTCAATCATTGACATCTCTTGACAAGTTATATATCCTATAAGTTACTGTTTTAACCTGGTCCTAAAGTTAGTGCAGTGTTTACTGTTTTCAAAGTTATTAATATGATTTATTTACAGATGAGATGGTGATATCCTCAGACAAGTATGAAGTGGTGAATACGATGATCAGTTCTTTCGAGAACAGAATGGCCATGACTGTGCGCAAGTTGGCGTCCTCTGACGTCGGTGGTTACAGATGCGTCGCTAAAAACTCTCTTGGAGAAGTGGATAGTGTCATTAGACTTTATGGTATGTTAATTTACTTCAGTATTGCATTTTATAGCATTATACTGATATTTCTTGAATTGATTTGGCTAAAATTTCTTAAAGGCCGAAATATCGTCAGTGTTAAGGTTTTGGATGATACTATGTAGCAATATTTGAAAGGAACCATGACATAACTTACAATCAACCTCTATGAAGTCGTTTTTAGCAACACAATTAAGTTTGTGAATGTGTTATTTATGGGGTTTATCGAAATAATCGATTCAATTGTATTTATGCACATAAATCGCATAATTTAAATCTCATGTCCTTGACTTTGTCTATACTATTATATAAAGAGGAAAGATTTGATTGTTTGTATGTTTGTTTGTTTGTTGCGAATAGGCTCGAAAAGTACTGAACCGATTTTAAAAATTCTTTCACAGATAGGAAGCTACATCCTTTCCGGGTAACATAGGCTATGTGGTGTTGCCATAAATATTCTAATTTAAAAGATATGGCCATTTAAGTGCCATAAGGTGGTCATTTTGTAAATTGAAGAGTTTGTGAGGAACTACAAATCCGATTTAAAAAAAAAAAAATATTTCACAGATAGAAAACTACACTATTCGTGAGTGACAAAGGTGATTTAGTGTTGCCATACACATTTTTTAATTAATAGAATATGCCCATTTTGTTGATACTAATCCGATTTTAAAAATTCTTTCACTGTTAAAAAAAATACATTCTTCGTGAGGGACAAAGGTGATTTAGTGTTGCCATATACATTTTTTAATTAATGGAATATGGCCATTTTGTTGCTACTGATCCAATGTTAAAAAATTTTTCACTGAGAGAAGTCTCTCATAGTATTTCCGTCTCTCTTCCTCTTATAATAATATCATTGTCTCTCTTCCTCTCTCTTTTTTCTCTTTTTAATTTTTATTTTTATGTGTTCAGAATGATTAGTGTCTTTTCACTTCCTTTCTTTCGATTATCTCTCTCGCTCTCTCTCTTTCTCTCCTTCACCTATTCAATTTTATTTTTGTTCTGTCCTCCCTATTTTATTATCTGTCGCTTTTATTTTTGTTTCTATCATTTTTCTTTTTATAACTTTTTCTCACTCTCTCTCTTTATTCAAATAATGAAAAACTACACAATTACAGAGTGACAATTTAAGGACATCGATTAAAATATTTTTTTTAAATACCCGGTGCGAAGCGAGGGCAGGCCGTTCGTTTAAAATAATTAGACTGTTAAGTACATATAATGTAAGTTTAATTTAATATTGAATGATATTATATCATTATCACCCGTGAGGGAACAGGTTAGAAAGCAATTCCGCTTTGCCGCTGGAAGAGCATTTCGGAAGAAGCGAGTAACCCAGCACCCCCATTGGTGATAGGGATCTGTTCCCCGTATGTGAATCTGACCGCCAAGTGTCTCTAACGCTTTCCGGCCGAGCCGCATCTGGGCCAATTCTACCCCCTCCCTCTCCCATCCCGTTAATGCTGCGGTTCTAGTGAACTCTGTATTATCGTTTAGGGTCCGCTGAAACCGCAGCAATCGTCGGAAAAACAAGAGTCTCTTGTATTGCCAATGTCCATGGGCAACGGTGGCCACTTACCATCAGGTGGACCGTCTGCTCGTTTGTCCCTTAACTGCCATAAAAAAAATAGTAATAATAATATAACGTATACATAGAAGTTATTGCCTATATTTTCAAAAATATTTATAGGTGCAAAATAATTGAATGTTACGTGTGTTTCTATATTATAGTTATTGTAATATTATATATTAGCAAGTAGAGTATTTGCGTTTCCATGGAGTTGGATGTGGAAAGCTTAACACTAATGGTACTATATGCACTGAGTGACCTAAATGTGCACCAGTCCATAAATAAGCCTAGCTCAAGATCTTAGTGATCAAATACGTAAATTGCAAATTAGGGATACACATTTAAATGATTTTAGTGACTACTAGTTATCTAGACTATTATATAAAGAGGAGAAATTTGATTTTTTTGTTTGTTTATTTGTTGCGAATAATGCTCTGCTGTTACAGGTAATACAGGCTATGTGGTGCTGCCATAAATATTATAATTAAAACGATATGGCGATTTAAGTGCTATAAAATAGATATTTTACAAGAATAATTTACTTAATTTACTTAATAATTTACTTAATTTTGTTTCATCGTGTGACGTAGATAATGCAGTGTTGCCATACATTTTTTGCCTATTTAATTGGATATAGTCATTATTGTGTTCGAATCCCATTATAAATCTACAATATTACCGTCTCTCCTTTTCTTTCTTTCATTCTACCATTCTACCATTCTCCCTCTTTCATTCTCTGTCATTTTAATCTCTTTATAATTTTGCTTTAGATAACCGAAGCGAAGCGAAGGCGGGTCGCTCTTTTATATGTACACTAGCCGAACCGCGCGATCGTTCACGTGTTGCTCCGCTCCTATGGGTCGTAGCGAGATGTTAAATAGCCTAAATTACTCCTCGTTACATCAGATATCTGCCAGTGAAAGTCCCGTCAAAATCGGACAAGCCATTTCTGAGATTAGCCGAAACAAACAGACAGACAAAAATAGTAAAAAATGTTGTTTTGGTATATGTACCGTATATACATCCATATGCACTTAGTAAAAAGCTGTTATTTTAACATTACAAACAGACACTCCAATCTTATTTATTTGTATGGATATATCGATAATACTTTTTGAGATAATGTGTGTGTAGGGTTGCCACCCATACTATATGATTAATTACGAATCGTTTATATTCAGATATTGACAAAAGAAAGTGTTTCAAAAGCAAATCTGTTTTTAATAGAGAAATATATGATAGTATGATATATAAAGATCTAATAAGGTTTAAAATAAGGCTCTTATTATTATAAAAAAAAGGAAACTCTTTTCCTTCAGAACCTTGATTCTTTATTTATCACTATAGATTTAAGCTAGACGATAAGCTTATTTAAACTACAATCTAGTAATTAAATTACTTGCTTTCTTCCCCTAGAAATCCCTGGAGCATCTGTAAGTAACACAAACCCAACAACCAGAGATGACTTCAAATACTCAACTCCCCTCGAAGGACCGGACAATCAATTTGGTTCCGCAGAAAAATCCGATGATGAAGACGACAAAGAAACCATCATAAATACAATGAAAATACAAAATTATCACTTAACAAATGATGTTAACGTTAAGAATTTACAAGCAAACAATTCTCTAACAAAACAGAATATAAGTAATAAAGTACGTAAAATTATTAATAACTTGGAAATTGAAGCGCAAGATATTATGTCTACGAGCAGCGGCCATACAACATCTATACTTAGAATTCTTGTCTTTACAATTTTTGTTTTTTTTACCACACTTTGAACAAATCTTTGATAATAAAATCGTTGTTATTGGCAATAGCTATTTATAAAAAAATATTAATATAAAATCAGGTCAGAAATACGATTATTCTAAACCTAATCAATCATTTTGTACCTTGATTCACTATATAGACTAGCTTAAAAATCCGTTATGGTTGCTTTTTGCGGAGCAACACTTCTATAATAAAATTCTAATAAATATAAACTACTTTAAGTTGAAGCTTGAATGTTAAAATCTTAAATAAAAGATTTTCACGCTGTATGTTTCTTTACTTAGAATCATCATCATCATCACGGCCCGTCAATAGCCCACTGCTGAGTCGGGTCCCCTCCCAAGAATGAGGAGGGTATTAAGCCATAGTCCATCACGTTGGCTCAGTGCAGGTTTACAAACATCTTTGAGAACTTCAGTTACGTTATGTTTTTCTTCACCGTTAAAGCAAGTGATATTTAATTGATTAAAACACACATAACTCAGAAAAGTCAGAGTTGTGTGTCTGTGTGGGGGGATCGAACTTGGACCTCCCAAGTAAGACATTCAAGTCTCTACCATTGAGCCATCACTGCTTTTTTTAAGAAATAAAAAAAAATTAAAATTAAATTACGTTGTATGGTCTCTATGAGCAACATCGAACAAATAGCATTAAGTTGTAAAAGAAAATTATGTTGTTCTATAAAAAGTAACTAAGCTGTGCATAATTAAAACGGCCAACTAAATAGAGAATAAATTTCCAAGTTTTAAATATTTTTAGTAACGTCTATAATCCTTAATAATTATCAAATATTACATTTTAATTCATGTTAAATATGTTAAGTGCCCAATTTCATTACACGCTGTATCTAGTCCATAAGGCTGATCGTCCAATGTATTAAGACAAGCAGCTCAAAGATTTTTCTAAAATATACATACATATATAAGGATATTTTATTTATATATTGTGTATATAAATAAATCTTTGCCATATTTAAAAAATCATAGAAAACTTAGAGTCCTATTAACCATACAAATAAATAATTAAGACGTATTTATAGAATATTTGCAAAATTTCATATAATTCGAATGTTTCGAATATTTCGAATAATTTGTAATATATCGAGTATTAAATTTAAAATTTGTTACGCAATCTATCTTATTTTTATTTATAAATACATCTTTAAACCCTTTCAGTATTTTTAAATTACAAGAAAGCTTCATATGATAATCGAACCTTTCACTATTTTTGTATTACACGCATACAAAAATCTCGAATTATTTGAAGGGTTCGAATTATAATATGTAACATTTCAAATCTCCATATTATTTATATGGAGATATCTCCATATTAATTATTTTTTTTAAGTTAACTAACATTAATATATATATTTTAAGAAGTACCTAATTAGAAATGTGTTTTAATATTCGATTTTTTATTATTTTATTTTTTATTAATATATAATATACATATATGTAATTGTCGTTTGTATAGTAAAGATGAATAGAAAATGAATATTATAATATTTTTAGGTTACCCTCCACTTTGTCTATCGACTGGACGATCAGTGTAATCCTTATTAATTGAATATTTCGAAGTAGCTGGAAAATTGATATTGATGCGAGAGTTCCGGTGTTTTAATATCCTCTCAGCTATCGTTATGTACTGTTACAATGTAAACGAACTATAATAAATACCTTTTTAATTAATCACAATATTTCATACCTATACCTACGCTTGAAAAATTAAATTATCATACTATCAAGTACTATAACTTTTTGGAACTTAAAATCTTATTATTTGAGTACAAATTGGATAACGTACCGCAAGTATAATGTAAAAAATATTAACATGCTTTGTTTTATTTCAGTTAATCCTTTAGTAATAATAACTACCATGATTAATTATGCTGTCTATAATAATTAAAAAAAAACTTTAGCGCACATAATTTGTATAAAACTTGTAACGCCATTTTATTATGTTTTTTGTAAATAAGTTAAAATTTATTGTTTTTATCTATCAATATCTGTACTTCAATTTTTTTAATACAAATTAAGGGATCTATAATCCGAACTTCAAACATTTCGCCCTTTCTTGATTTAATAGTCTTCGGCTTAAGCAATTCAATTATGCCTTATTAACTATTAAAAAACAAATAAAGTAATGAATTGTAATTAAGTTCTGATTGTGATGTCTTATATATACATATATATGTATTTAATAATTGTAATAATTTGAGTTTCTGGGTGACAACAGCTTACGATAATAGAGGCATTCGGAGATTACAACTTAAAAAATTTATGCTCTGCATTTTAAAATGATTTACTTATAAAAATATTAATATCTAGGTTTTTTACATAGTCATTATACATAACTGTCCATAAATATTATACTTATTATCTAAGACTACAGTTTCATATGGATAGTTTCTACCATGACTCTGGAGAAATGAAATTACCAGTTCGTGATTTATAGGTTTCATATCTCAGTACAATCTTATAGGAAAAGATATATGTTCTCAATGTGCTAGCAACTTAATACTATAAAAGACGTAATATACTTCTGGTTCAGCATTTTAATATTTTATTTTAACGATAAGTATCTTTTTCTTGACTATATATACGATAACTAATAATCAAGCTATTAAGAGCAATAATGACTATCTTAGTCTATTATCTTGTCCAAGTCTAATGTAATAGAATTTAACCATATTTTATTTGGCTTATGTTAAATAATTGTATTATTAGGTTTTTTTTAAAAACAAAGTTCGTAAATGCGGAATTAAGAAAATAAACATTGTTGAAAATTTAATGAATGTTAAAAACCTATATAAATATATCTTATACTATAAACATTTATGTAGTTTTATTTCACCTCAATATATCTATTAATTTATTTTTTTGAAAAATACCAGGGAGTAAATCAACATATTATCAGCTGTAAAAATATATATTGCTTGATTACTTTTGCAACATTTGCCAAATTCGGATCAGAGTAAACTGGAAAGTATGTAAGACATTTATTCATATAGCCATCCAATCTCGAAGGTCCACAAATTTAGATGATTTTCATATATATATTATGAAGAGTAAAATTAGAAGTTTTCCTGAAAATAATTGAAATTTGGATATAATTGAACATACTTTTTCAATAAGGTTTTTGTATTGTGGCAATACTCATATAAAATAAACATTATATTATGCAAAAAGGCTGAATAATTTTAGTGGGGAACAAATAATTTTGAAAGTAAGAGAATAGATGGCTGTCTGAGTGTGTGAGTGAATAGATGAATAGATGGGAGTGGTCCCACTTCGAGTGGGTAGGGTCATAAGTAAACGGATGAATAAGCGAACAAGATAGTGTAGCGAATCAGGTAGTAATAACATCTAATAGATCCATAATACTTCCACTTAATTAAATTATATCTAAGATTAAAATAATATTCACATTTTATACCTCAACAAAATACTACAATGTAGTCGTAGGTGGTAAAGTACGAGTAAGAAAGTCGGCTACAAGTTAGCCGTAAGTTCGCAGCTCTGTCTGCGGTTTGTTCCAAGTTCCCATGTGTTCACGAAATGCCAAATCACCGGCATCGCCTCGTCTTCATTATACGAACAACTTCGAGTTTCACAGCCTACTTGCCAGCCTGCTGTGTATGCTAATTTGGTAAGCTTACAAACAAATACACAACTTTCGTTTTCCCTTATTAGATTATGTATTACAGTCATGAATTATTAATGTGTAATAAATTAAAATTAACAAAATTTGGTTACAAATTGTACTAAGTTTGCTGTTGTTTAAAATTCCTACTTTAATGATACTTTTTTAATATGCTTATTTAACTTGTTACAAGTGTGTGTGTTGTTAGTGAACAATAAGAATAAACAAGATTTCAATGTAATTCATGGATAGTAATATACTTATTTATTTTTATAATATAGTTCAGACAGATATTTGGATAATATAATTACAAAATACAAGAAACCGCCGTGATATTATAAACGTCGATCAAATGAATAATACCTTTGAAGAATCTTAACAAACTGTGCACTGTTGTTTAGATATAATATACTCATGAACTATAGAATTTATATACGTAATATAACTATGATTATTAAACTTTGACAAACGATCATAATTTTACAAGCTGGAATTACAATTTTTTAAATACCAATTTTATATACTAAATATATCGTAAATAAGTTAATCTATTAAACAAATCAATACAAAAACATGATATTTTAAGTCGATCTAAAGATGGAGTTATTAGGTAATAGATATATAGAAATAGAATAGACTTTTCAGTGGTTATTAAAGTTTGGAGTACTTCTATCAATTTTAGCTTGTATTTTGATACTTAGTATAAAACCGATTTCCCCTTTCAGAGACGCCACACCTTGCGCACATTATATCATCAGTTGAGTGTAAAGTAAAGCTGAAAACTAAAACTGAGTAGCACGTTGGTCTATTTCAAACAAAACAATGCACAAATTTGCAGCGTTGGGCATACAAGAGTTACGAAAAAATACTACCTTTGTCCAACTCACTTCAAACGAACGTGTTCGAGCTTCGCCGGAGGATAAAAGAATTTATAACTTGAAATACATTTATTTTTATAGAAAAATAAGATAAAGGTATATGATATTATATTGATTGAAATTTTAGTAATCGGTTATTAATTTGGCAAGCGATTCATCTCTGCTTCGACTGCAGAAATAAGTTATTCTATTAATTGTAATATTATGTTATTTAGTATTTAGATAAATTAGCTACCTTATGATTAAATATTAGTACTCTTAGTTTATAATTGTTTTGGATATCGTTTTGCCTTCGAGGTCCAACTGATACAAATATAACGGAATATGAGCTGTGGACATTTGTCAAAATAACTTTTATAAAACTTGCAGAGGTGTAGGAACGTACCCCTGACAGATATTCTATAATTGCATCGCAAGTAATATTCTTGTGATCAAAGCATAATACTAGAGATTAATATGTCTTAGATGTCACCCAATCTTACAATACATAAACCAATCTCCAATTTCCTAACAATCTTGATATTAAACTTAAATAAATATAATAACACACTGTATAGCGGTCGTTTACAAAATTACATCTATTTTATTTTATACTTTTTTGTATAAAAATAACAATATAAAAATTATAATAGAAATTTTCGTGAAACAGACGCTAAAAAGACACGGTTGAAAAGGAAGATTGTCGATTTATTTATCTGCTGCAAAATGATTTATAATGACGTAACCTTATTTAACTATTGTGACTTAAATAATATCCCAATAATTTAAATAAAATTTTAAAAGACTGAAAATGGCTTAATCTGTCTACCTTATTGTTTAATAAATATTGGAACAAGTTAATTAATCATAGTAATGCAATTATTGGCGCTACATTTCAGCGCGATCGGTCCACGTTTCGGTTAATTAAAACACGTCTGAATTCAGCCCGTAAATTTTACGTTCGCGAGTTTTTTTTACGAAACTTTTCGACAGAGCAACCAGTTTTCTGTTTATTTATGAGCTTTTGCTAGCGGCGGATGGACGGTCCGCTTAACCGACAATATTTTCACATTAATGTTTGCTTTTTTTGCAATAACGCTTTAGAAGTACAAAATAAATATACAAGCCTTTGATTATTTATTTTTGTTGGAAGTAAGTCAGTTAGTAAAACGTTTTAGCTCATACTCGTACAGTTCATACTTACACATTAAATGAAAGTAGAATTAAATAACTTGAATATTTATTTATTTCGTGATCTATGTAGAACAATAAGAAATAATTTTTTTTATAAAACATATTTATTGAAGACAACTTTACAACAGATAATGGATATGACTAAATTGAAAATCGAGTTATATAAGTCAGGAGCGGAACAAAATCAAGTACATTCTTATACTTATTTTTTTTTTAAATCTTACATTATTCCTTAAAATTATGATAAATAAGAGGAACGAGCCTTGCACGAGTTTGGGGCTAAAGTGATGGTTCCACAGCCCTCGGTGCTTCATTCTCTCGAAGCCAGCAAATTTCGCCAGATGTACTTTAGTTAAAAAAAATTATATTTTGAAGGAGGTTGAAATTTTTTTTTTGGATATAATTATATCACTATATTGTGTGAATAGCATTCTTTATCACGTGTTTGTACCGATAGGAGATATATTGAAGAATAAAGAGTGTGGTTACAATTTCAGGAAGTTTCTTCGTGTTGTCAGTTTCGGAAGTAGATATTAACAATGTCTCCACTAGAGAATTTTAAAAGAGGTAAGTAATACAATATAAAAAAATTAAAATAGTTACTATGAACAAACTACACTTAACATCTTATTCCATCAATAATACAATAAGCGTCTGTGTATACGAAAACAATACTCCAGACAGAGTAACTAGAAAATAATCAATCTCCCAAGTCCACTTGGAAGCAATCAACGGTCTGTTATTGCGTTCGTCCAATCCGATAAAAGAGCCGATATATCAAAGACGTCCGCGGTCCAATTACTAGCCAATGTGCTATCTCTTAGACGCAGTAATCGAAAATGAAAATGAAAATACGGAGTGCAGGCCTATATCCTATATAGCGGAATGATGTCCATGTCAGCAACACTACTCGTTGCTACTCAAATCGATACATCGTTGTTCAAATATTATATGATTTCATGTATATTTAATAAAATGACTATAAATAACTACTTTATTAGGCATATTTAAAAAAAATTAAAATTCAGGGTTCCGTATAATCTGAATTTTCAAACTTAGCTTTGCCGTTAGAAAAATGTTACAACCCGTACATCGATGTAGGTCACGATCAGCTTACCAACTGCAGAAATATATTTTTATATGAGATATATAATTATATAAGACTTTGTTTCATAGCAAATTGTAGTCATTCAATTCAAACTAAGTCTCTAAGTCAACGGTAAATACTCTGTTTATGATTTCTTTGAGGATATCAAAGTATACGTAATCAACCGTATCTTTTGTTTGCGTTTATTTAGAAGTTTGATGTACCTGAGTATTTAGGATATAATTTTTAACTAGATACTTTCGCGCATCCCTAAAGAAGTATCCTGACAGGGAGACACAGAAATAAATTGATTGTTTAAGGATTACTTGTTTCATCTATAGGAACAGAACCCTAAAAATTATAGATCAGGAATAAACCTGGTTGTTTATTTAAGATTGACTTCCTCTCTGAACTTCACGAATAGTATAATTAAATTTGAGATATAGATTATACTTTTATGTACTTACAACAACGACCTGTATTGATTGATGATAAAAAAATAAAAAGTTAAATACTATATAGAATATTGTATCTAATAATATTATATCTAATAATATTATATCTAATAATATTATATCTAATAATATTATATCTAATAATGTGTGAGCTCATTTAATTTTATAGGTGTCGTACGTCGGGACATATTAACACAATTACCTGTTAAAAGCTCCGTCTAGTGCCTGGGGTTTCTCCTCAAAGGATGGTTCTACCTATAGAGTGTACAGACATTAGAGCCATCTTTCGTCACTATGTTTGGATTTTCAGGAGTTTGGATATTGTTACTCAATCAACCTGCACCAGTTTAAATGAAATTTAAACAACAGATACTATTAGAATCTAGATTGAAAAACAGGATATATTTTTTACCCAAAAAGTAGAATTCTCAAGGGATAGAAAACAATTTTAAACGTAAAATCCAATACAATACGTTATATTGAATTGGTTTGTTAGAAAGACAATGTGGATTAGAAGGAATTTGTGTTGGTGTGACATAACAGAGAGCGTAATCGAGTTTGTGTTTGAATGAGTAAGTAAATAGGCGAGTGAGTGGGTTAATGAGTAGATGGGTGTATGGTGAATAAAAGAGGAATTCAGTGAATGAATTAACCAACGATGTGTTAGATTCGTTTGAGAATAATTCGATATTTTCTGGGTCTTTCAGATAAATGCAGATTTCCTAAGTGAGTGAGTACTCATAGAAAAATCAGAATTGAACTTAAAAAAGATTATTTTGAGATATGACTTATGAATATAAGAGGCTTTTAATGTTTATTAAAGTAAATAGAAGTACAAATTTCTACTGTCTCCCTTTTACAATAAACTTTCTAATAAGGTAAACCCCTTAACAAATTATTTGAGTATATAACGGGCGATTTGAGCAGCTCGTACTTAATTTAGCCTCGTTCGTATGCCGATTCGTTTTATCGTAGAAATAAATTTAATAATCTGATTAAAGTAATACATACAATCTACAATATCGTGAAGTAATTGTTTAACTTTATGATCGATCTGTAAAAAAAAGTGTATAGATGCTCACAAACCCCTAAACAACTATATTTTTTACTGAATATTAACGAATATCATTATTTATTTTTATAAAGTATCAAAAAAAAAAAAAAATTGTAGTTTTTTCTGATATCTATGTCTAAGCAATGACTATTTCTTTCTGGTTATATATTACAGTATTTTGATTTTGTAGGAGAAAGGGCAAAACACTAAGTTTAGATGAATAATTCTTGTTTATGCAACTGGCTAGCTATTAGAATAATATTTTGATTACTAATATATATTATATATTTAGATAAATTTTTGCTTTTTAAGTTTATATAGTAAAAATTATTTTTTTTACTCTTACGTATTTACGAATTTATATTACAATATACCTAAGCTGATAACTGATTTATTTAAATATTTTCGAAATGGCTTTTATAAAAAATATGTCGAGCGAAGTTCAATCGCCCAAGCACTTAGATAGACTATTTAATCTATTAAAGTGCTTGGCTATTTTGTTAAAATTAATTTATAGAGTTATGCAACTCATATAATTTCTATATGTATGTTGCGATACTTAAAAATATATTTTATAGACAAATAAAAAAACCTGGAGTGATCGTCATGTAAACAAGCTGTTTTCGTGCGTTACGCAAAATTAGGTAATTTTTTCTACTTCTATAAGCCTTTGTATAAGAATATTAACTGAACATTAGCTATAATTTATAACCTGAATGTAAGATGGATCGGAATGATTCTCATTGTATATTGTGTTAATAATTCTTCTCATTCTTTCTGTACTTACGTTTACGTATCTTCTATTATGTCCTTCGCCTACGTCCATCGTCCTCATTAGATACTTATTAAAGGTGTTATTTACTACTAATAGATTATACTAATAACTAAGCACAAAGTAGAGATACCTACAATAACTTACTACCTTACCATATAAGTAAACTAGGTACACAGTCCCATTCAAAACTGTCCTTATTCTACTACGAGCGGCCTGCCCTCGCTTCGCTCAGGCTATTTTAATTGTCACTCAAAAAGAGAGAGGATAAGAAAGAAAGATAGTATATAAGAGGAAGAGAGGCGGAAATACTATAGACTTCTTTCAGTAAACGAATTTTTAAAATCAGATTATTCCCAACAAAATGGCCATATTTTATTAATTAAAAAATGTATATATGGCAACACTAAATCACCTTTGTCACTCACGAATAGTGTAGATTTCTCTCAGTGAAAGATTTTTTTAAATCGGATTTGTAACAACAAAATGGCCATAATCTATTAATTAAAATATGTATATGGCAACACTAAATCACTTTTGTCACTCACGAATAGTGTAGTTTTCTATCAGTGAAAAAAATTTCTAAATCGGATTTGTAGTTTCTGAAAAACTCTTCACTTTACAAAATAACGATCTTATGGCACTTAAATGGCCATATATTTTTAATTAGAGTATTTATGGCAACACTACATAGCTTATGTTACCCGGAAAGGATGTAGCTTCCTATCGGTGGAAAAATTTTCAAAATCGGTTCAGTACTTTTCGAGCCTATTCGCAACAAACAAACATACAAACAATCAAATCTTTCCTCTTTATTTAATAGTATAAATAAATGTTTAAATAGATTCAGAATGAATTAAACTAAAAAATTAGTCACATCAAATCCCTAATATTTAGCCCCTGTGTAATAGTTAATTCATTTAAAAAATTTATTAAGTAGGCAAATATCTTGTTAGTAATTATTTTGACCATAATACTGTGTTTTTAAAAACATAACGATTGTGCTATGCTAGTTTATATTCATGAACAGTTACAAAATATAATCTCTAAAGCGTCTGGTATTTCAAAATGAGTTAAGGAAGTTTCAAACTATAGCAGAGTTAGTGCAATACTCTAACAGAATTCGATCATTCTCAAGGCGACTGCACCAATTCATCGGGATTGAACTAATGTGAGGAACATTGGGTCTAGCTCCGCAGTTCCGTAGCAAACGAGCTCAGCGACCGTTTGCCTAAATCTGACAGCTGTACCTAATTCGTAACGTTCTAAATACTCGGTACGGTACTACAAATAGGCATTAACGCTTGGTCTGCCTAATGCTACAAATCCCCTGTTCTTTAAACGTTTTGATGTAAACTATTCTTGGTGTTAGAAATATAATAATTTGCTGTTCGAACCGCCCTAATTTCGATGAACTAAACCTTTTTAAAAAGATTTAAAGGAAACAATGTCTTGATTTTAATTAACAGCTGCCGCAATAACAATTATAATCATTATAAGAAAATATTACAGATAGGTAGACGAAAAAATGATTTTAGTTTCTATTGATGTTGTCAAATGAACTTAAGAGAAGAAGATGAGCTATGTATGGGGTTTGATTGACTTAATCGCTCGACCTCATTTCTCAACATCTCAATTATACCGAGATGGGCAATTACTTTCTCGGTTCGACCTTTTACCAATATCTCAAACTAGCTTTAGCTTAAACTTTTTAATCAATCAACAAAATGTGTGAGTATTTTTAAATAAATGAAGAGGTGAGTGAATGAATTAGTGAATTATTGAAAAGCAGGTGAGCCAGTGATGGAGTGGTGAATGAAAAAAAACGGGTTGCACTCCGGGAGTGCCGACAGAATAATAAGGGAATTATTTCGCACGAATTGCTTTATGTACCCGTATAAAAGTACTATCATTTTTTTGTTTTATTGTGGTTAAATACAATATTCATCTATTGCGCTATCGTACACAAATTTAAATTTTTTACCCATCCCAAAAGTGCACAACGCCGCTAAAGAAGTTTTCACTTCAAAACCGAACTGATTATTGAGATCTAACTTATACAGGCGAGACCAGAACGTGTCACGGGACTTTGGAAGAAAATATAATCCCTCCGTCTTACGAATTTTAGATCAGATCACGTGTCGTGACGCGAGTTTAGTTGACCTGAGTTTGAATCATGAAATATAGTAAAAATTCACATCGAAGCAGCGAATTTGGTTTAAAAACAACCAAATAAGCTATGCGATGACGACGGCCATTTCTTTGAATTCGTAAAACCAACACCCCAACCATTGAGCCAGTGCCACTGTTACAATTTAAATGTTTGTTCAAAGTTTTAATACTCGTGTCACAAACTTTCAACTACAAAAAGGAATTTTGAAAAATCCAAATGAAACAATTCTACATTTACGTTACACGAACATATTCGTAACTTGAAGCTATGCTGAGACTCAATCGTTTCTGTCATTGCGGAACGTGACAAAAAGCCAAACTGAAAGCGTCCATCCACGAGACTACGCCGACAATATTTTATACTACTGCGAAAATTGTAACCGCATTTCTAACTTTACCAATTTACTGACTTAAGTATTTATTTGTTATCTACATTTGTACGTGCTATATTTCTCAGTAACGTGTTAAAGATAATAATAACAAGCAAAACGTATATAAAAATGCATTTTTAGTCAGAAAGCCGAGCAGTAATTGGGGCTTGTAATTTTACCTCCCCTGCTTGACAATGTAGCCTCTACCTACAATACATAAATATAATAACTCAAGAAATGTTCACTAAACTATACGGCTTGTTATATGCTGTCGAATGGGGTATTCTTTAAATAAATCTATAAGAACTACTTGTCAATCAAAAGAAACAATAGTATTGAAACTCAAATACATCTTTAAAGAACTCTTACCCACAAACTATTACCTACACTACTCATCCTAGTTACCAAATAGCTTAAGCAATAACTTACATCAAGATCATCAATACAATGAATTGTAATAATAAAACGCGTCCCTGACGATACCAGACAACCTAGTTACTCTCTCATCGACTCTTAATATCACCTTAAAAAACTCGGTATCCTTCCAGAGGAGATACGTTTTTTCACTCCGGAACATCTACTTACAAAAAGATCAAATCAGGTCGTGTTTGTAGTACTGCTCTCACCCCTGGGACGGCTCTTACAAGCACCAATTTGAGGCTTTTGAATCAATTGAAAAGCGCGCCAGAAGGCTAATAGGAAACAACACTTTACTCAAATCTCGACTGCAAAATCTCGAGCACCCTCAGAAGATTACCGTTTTATCGGTATTTTATCAGATGCATTTTGGAGAGTGCGCTCAAGAACTCTACAACTTAACCCCACATGCCCTTACTACTATCGCATATGTCTTCAAAATCAGAGTAAACAGGTATCTTCAAGGTGAGTGTAATACATCCTACACCTTTGAAAACTTTTTGGGAACTCTCAGGAGTGCGGATTTCCTCACGATGTTTTCCTTCACCGTTAAAGCAATTGATATTTAATAGTTAAAATCATACAACTCAGAAAAGTTATTGGTGGTAAAGTATACTGACAAACTCAGAACAGAAACAGAACAGGCTCAGAATTTTGTGGGATTCGTGCAGGATTGGAGAAAATGGTTGAATCGCAGTAAGTAAGGCGTAATGTAGATTGTACATATGCCTTATTAAAAAACTCATTAGGTATTGACGTCATTTGATTCCTTCCTTTATTACATACCACTTCTAAGAAGATAAACTTCAATATAAGTTAACTAAGCTTATTATTCACCGTAAAATAGTGTACTAGTGCTTCATCTAATAATATTTTATATGACTACAAAAATTGCAACCGCATTTCAAACTTTGCCAATTTACAGCGTCTCGCCGAATCGTCGCTTACTTTCCTACCCGTTAGTCACACTAAAACATTGGAAAACTTATTCTGTAGGACTTATATAAAAAGTTTTATTAACTAAAGTACCACAAATCATATTACAAGTTAGAACTTGAGAATATTGTAGTGTTGTATAACTAAATGACAAAGTTAACTTTCTAATAGTCTAAATCACTACTGTCTCTCTGTTCGCGATAAATTCAAAAACTACTAAATAGATTTTATACATTTTTTTACCAATTGACAGAGAGATTCATGCTTTATTAGGTTTATCTATAATTATTTAAGGGTTTTTAATTAATCCATAATTTATATTTGTTGAAAATGTTGGAAAAAGTCAAGCTGTCTGGGAGGTTTTCTATTCCCTTCCATTTGAGATAAAACTAAACAATGTACGGTTGGATACATGTAAGCATAATGTTCATTATACGAGAAAATTCGGGACTAGTCACTGGTAAATACATAAGTACAAATACTGCTTTTTTGTTTCATCATGTAGATTTGTAGTTTGTTGTAACAAAACAGATAAAACATCGTGCCGCACACTTCGTTTAGATTTTAAATTGGACATCCTGTCGACAGTAACATTTCCACAATGTACAGATAAAAGGAAATAAATCTTATGGTATCCTTTCAGCCAATAATATAAAAATGTGGATGATATTTCAGATCGATTTGTTTATACCTTATAGCTTAAAAAAACTATGTATTTGAATTTTTTACTATGTCGCTAGGAACAATGTTAATAGCATATGACTGGCTAGTAGTTTTTGTTGTCCCACACGTTCTCAAAAAATTATTTAAGTTCGTTTCTTGCTTGATTTATATAAATGTTAGGTTTGATAAATTTCTGCCTATAATGCATATTATTATTGTCTTTTACGTGTTACTGTACAGTATGTCTCATATATTCTTAATAATACTGGACATAAATTTTCACCATGTATTATAATAAAGTCACAAACATAAAGAATACGTGATACGAATGCAAGTTTGTACTAAACAATACTTTCAGTGCAGTGTACTCAAAATTACTGCACTGATTTATTTTACAACATGCGAGTAGTCAACACGTATTTTCAGCAAATGTACGACTTAGAGCGGGAGGAAATAAATTTTTATTTGTCGTCCATTCGCATACAAACAAGGGGCCATTTTTCTCGTATTCCACTAATCCCGTCAACGCCACACGTATCCCCTACCCACGTTATTAGCATGCGGAAACAAATCCAATCTGCCAAACACGCTAAAGTAACAACACATGAGAACTCTACTGTGGGGTAATATCACGTTGGAAAGTTATAACTAAGGAAATTAAATTAATGTATAGACTACTGTTGTTTTGTAGGTGGGCTCCTTTGTCCACAGATATTACTGACTGTTTAAGCCAGACCAGTTCTTTCCACAAACCCACTATACTTATGGAATCCTTTACCTGGCTACCCAACATCTTCTTAAACTTAGTTAACAATTCATGTGACCTTTCATTAGGGAACATGTTACTATTCTATTATACTTAAACCAGTAAGCTATGTCACAATTTCCAACCACCAATTGAGATACTGTTTGATGACTTATTTTATCAAAGTATCAGTCAAAGGTAATGTAAATAACACCATTAGCATCTTAACTGCTTATTAGTCATGATTTCTAAAAGTGTGAGAGCCAAGACCTACGTTAAAATATTAAAATCTAAAGAAAAAAATTATGTAAGATATTGTAATAGAGTTTTGGAAAATACCAGGAAAAAACATTTGGTTCAAAGGACGTCATAATGTAAAATTTGTTTTATTTTATTTGTATAGTTTCAACAACCTGCCAGACTCAGAAGATTATATGAACTTTGTCTGGCAGAAAGTTGCGATGGTTGGTTGGAATGATCGCAAGAATTAAAGAATGACTCGATGCATTTGTTGCTTCAGAAAAACTAACTGCGGATGCACCATTTATATCTAATATAAATAACAATGGTGCGATAAACTACGATCCAACTTTGGATATGATTGCAATACCACATGTGTTAGGTTATAAATATTATAAATTAAAATAACTTACATTATCGATAAGTAATTTATTTTATTTTAAAACAAATTTTTTTAATAATTTTTTTTGTCTTGTGTTATGTGGACTTCAGGGCTTTTCATGTAAATTCCTGTATAAATATGTACTATACAATTGGAAAGTATTTACTTTTGTTTATTAATCTTTAACCCGAGATATAAACCATGGCAGTCTTTTAAGTGATTTCACACCGTATAGATTACATAAACTACTGCCAGTAATATATTTTAGACCGTTGCTAGGTCTTCCTGATCAAAAACTCATCACTTGTGCCACAAGCATCAGACTTCTCGGCTTTTTGTCTAAAATGTTTATATGTATAGCTGTAGTATAGTATGAGTATTATTTTCTTACATGAAAAACATGATAGACAAATAATAATGATTATATCTCTACCTTGTCTAACATATTATTTTATAATATTATAATAATTTATTTAGTTCTTAAATAAAATAACCTCAAATTATCTATAGTTTTACAAATATACTTTCTTTAAATGTAATTAACTGGAAATAGTTACTTTAATTAAATACAAACTTCACCTTGTTATATTTTAAGTTGTACTTTGGTAACCAATAAAAATATTACTGTTATATTAAAATTAAACTTTACACACACTAAGTTTCTCAACGAATTTAACATTTTTTATGAACCCTTGTCATAACTTACTACACTTATTTTCTCTTTTAGGAACAGCGCCGTCTATGTGACAATATCGTAACTAGCTGTAACATTATTATACGTGTTTCATAATTTTCTAGAAGAGGCGCTTTATAAACGACACCTAGTGATACTTTCTGTAACTATTTAGGTGAACATTCAATTCACATTTTCAAACCATGAAAAGGGGTTCTTACAAAAACTTGGGTGAATTGCTAAGTAACGTTATATTAACCCTTTAAAATAATAGAGATGGTGCTTTTGTATAAATTTTAAAATACCTTTTTATATAATAACTAGATAGTCGATGGGTCTCGGCAGAAACCCCCGTCTGCCACCAAAAGATCCGTCACATAGGATGAGAGTCTGTAGCACGCTCCCTCTCTCTCTCCGACTCCTCCTTTGCCATCAGCATGGAGCAGCTGTCCGAATGTCGCACCAGCACTCCAGGCATCTTCATCAGCGACAGATCATACCCCACATCCGTTATTAATACGGTACGAGAGTCCTCCTATGCAGAATAGACTTAACATGTGTGGTATGCCGCGTCCTCTACGCCTACTGCGTCAACAACTCTGTCAGTCGGTATTTGAGGGGGCCGAATTTTGCGGCCGACCCACTCTTTTAAGATGGGTCTGATTGCAGCCACCACAAACTTGGCCTATGTTATTTCTCAAGCTCTACTCTATCTCTGTACCAAATTTCATCAATATAGGTCTGAGTTATAAATGGATATAGATTATGATCAATAACTAAATCTAAAAATACTACTACGGTAAAATGCAATACAAAAATTTTGCTGAAATATAATATAATAAAATGTCTTAAATTTAATAAAGTAATCACGAGCCGGATTTTCTTTCGCGACTCGAATACATCAGTGGTATCCTTCCCTAGAAGGATAAAATAATGAGAGAGAATAAAATATTTTATAATTTAATTATATTTATGGCCTTTATAATAATAGCTGTACTGCCCTTAAATATTCTTTTAATTTTCAATCGTAAAATTAAATTTTTAGTTTACTTGCAACTTTTGGTCGCCTTAATAAAATATTTATTTTCTTTCTCGATTGTATAATTTATACAAGATTAACTGCACTGTTAAGCATTTGTAAAAATGGACTTTAGACGGGGTGCCGTAGCTAAGGAGTGCGACGCAACTACAGGTTTTAAGACATCCATCTCCGTGGCACGACAACTTCCCTATCTCGTTACATGTGATACAGTTTCACAAGTTTATTCAAACAGTTAGCGTTGTTTAAAATAGTATAAGTATTATCTTGCTACTGGGTCACACTACCCAGGTATTGTCCGGCTCCTGTCTAGAATGAATTTTGTAATACAAGTATAGCAAACATTGTGGCTACGTATAACAACAATCATTTGTAGTAATCACATAAAACATTTTATTAGTGCAAACTGTCAACATTGTTTAGAACAAACGAATTTGTTCAATATATCATAGGTTGTCATACGCCATAATAAATAACGCAAACATTTTGTACAATACATATGACCGACCCAGTTTAAATCCAGATTTAACACCATTTACGTGTTTTGAGAGGAATTAAAAGTTTTCAAAAACTACCAAGTTAACACCTCTAAAAATTGTTTACAAACAACTTACCTGTTCAATTTCTCGCGGGTGCAGTTGCAAAAAGTCAAGTGCATTGGGTAACTTTCACTACTTACCATCTTACAGAAAGGTTTTTTTATAAAATACTAGTATACCCGCCCCAACTTCACCTGGATTTAATTTACCAAGTGTATTTAGGTTTGATTAAGACTTTGAATATGACGTAATCTAATATACAAATTAATACATGAACTAGCCGACCCGCATGACTTCGTTCGCGTGTTGCTCTGCTACTATAGGTCGTAGCGTGATGTTAAATAGCCTAAGTTACTCCTTGTTACATCAGCTATCTGCCAGTGAAAGTTCCGTCAAAATCGGTGTAGCCATTTCAGAGAACAGACACTTCCGTTTTTCGTAAAAAGCGGTTATTTTAATATTACAGACAGACACTCCAATTTGATTTATTTATAGGGATAATTCCCAAAGACATATACCATCATCTCCTATTTCAACCTCATCAAGCCTTTAAGCATATTAACAAACAGACATAGTTACTTTCGCATTTATAGTACAAGTTTGGATAATTACATATTATTAGCGAGTACGAATATCATAAAAAGGAGTGCTATAATTTGTTTGTTCCGAAATACTATAAATCATTCAATAATACGTAATTTTTTTCTTAAGGTCTAAAGTTTTATGTTTGAGTTTGAAAAGATAACCTAAAACGTAGAAAAATAATACGAGGAAATTTAGATTTGTGGAATTCAAGGATCTCTCTATTTGGGGCTCGCGATTGGGATCGCCATGTAATACATTTTATTATATTTCTCGTAACACAATGAAAGTACCAGTCAAGTTGTTGATACAGTGCTGTTAGCGACTCCATCAGCTTTATTTCTGAAATGGGCAAAAATGAGTAATTTAAACATAATTACAACAATTTAAAACACATTAAGTTGAAAATTATTGTTTCATTTTTGGGTTAAACAAAGGCAATCATTCACACATAACATAGTCAAATTTATTCTGTAAAATTACTTTGGACGAACGAAATTGTGATTCTCCAGTGCGTGCATTTTGTATCAGAATCAACTTTTATTATGTACTCATTCATCTCATAATTCCGTTTGCGAGCAGTACAATTGCCCCATATTATATATTTAAGTTCAGCAAATCAAAAGCTCATGTATTTGTGTTAGCAACACCGCTTATAGATTAGTTTTCTCGGGTAGTTCCTTTCATATTATTTCAAGTATACTCACGCGTAAACTATGTAGTGCGATAGACTCAGTCTCTCTAGTGTTTTCGAGTAGTGTACAATGTACATGCAAGTTAGTATTAAAGTGTCTTGGTTAAAAGGTTACCCTTCTAGAGGTCATAGTTATAACATTTAGTTATATTAATAAAGAAGACAGGACACACACATGTGTACACTTAATCTCTCGCCTACATTGTTTAACCAACATTAACACAATAATGCAAAGAGTAATATCAAAGACTAACCTTATCTTCTTCACCTTATCATCAATAACTATGATAGTCAAAATATTTTAATTCAATAAACTACTCACCAAAAATACCACAGATTATCTTAAAATAATTTATAAATTGTCGAAACGTTTTTTAAATAAAGCAATAGAAACCTATAATTATTACGCTATCAACAGTGTTGGTAGCAATCTAAAATTACATAATTTATACAAAAAAATCATTAATATGACGTATGATATGATTCGCGGCTAGTGACTTCTATTTTGCTTCAAGACAGTATAATATAACGTTTGTTCAGATATACTTCAGCCAGTTGTCAAACGGAGCTTGCCTGATGGTGTAGTGGTACGGTGTCAGGATGTTGGGTCTCCACTACTAAGGTTTGGGGTATGTTTTTAATATTGGTTTTTAGGTTTCCGATTTAAGTGCATATTACTGAGGTACCTATTATCACTGAGGTAGGGCACAGCAGAAAATTTCCTGCTTAAATATGGAGCAGTCCGACTGGGGTGGTACCTCGACCTTACAGAAGACCACAGCTAAATAACAGTACTCTAAAGCAGTGTTGTGTTCCTGTTGGTGAGTAAGGTGACCAGAGCTCCTGGGGGGAATTGGGAATAGGGTCGGCAACGCGCTTGCGATGCTTCTGGTGTTGCAGAGGTCTATAAGCACGCTAATCGCTTACCATCAGGTGAGCCGTACGCTTTTTTGCCGACCTAGTTAATTCCTAAAAAAGTATTATTGTCTTGTGCGCGTTACTGTGCGGTATAGATCCCATGTAGATAGCAAATGTTATCGATGGATTTAGAAACAGAGTTGATAACTTTATATTCGCGAGGTGCCTTTCATTTTACTTGAAGACAGTATATAACCTCTGTTCCAATAGTTAACAACCAGTATTGACCCAGTTGTTAAACAGAGCTCGCCTGGTGATGTCGAGACTCCATTAAAAATGTTTTTGTGAATGTTTGACAGTATATACTCGGTTTCAGTCTAGTGTATTAGTCCATTAAAACAGTACTTATTTGAGGAAAGTTGTATTCTCAGAAGTATAAATTAAAAGCAAAAAAATTGCCTGAAATTTAAGTATGATGTTTTAAAAATTTATAACCCTCGACGCGACGTTACAAAGCCGTGGTGTTATAAGTTTAACGTGTCTATCCGTATGTCTATCTGTGTCATCGTAGCGCCCAAGATAATGGACCAATTCCGATAACATTTTATTTGTTTAAAAGGTAATTTAATCGAGATGGTTCTTAGTTACATATAATTAATGAAGATCTGGTCAGCCGTTTGAAAACTATAAGTTCATTTCTAATTTGAGAGCTTTGTGACAATATTAATATATTGACAATTATAACAATCTTGTAACCATGGTAACACACTCACATTTCCTATACTGAGTAGAAATGAAACGGTACTTCTTGGTACCTTTCTTTCGATATCAAATATCGAAAAGACCCGTGTATTTCTTCTATTTCTTTTTTTGTCCTTTGTTTTTTATTGCATTGTAAGAATATTTGCTAACTCTGTATTGACTGCTGTTTATATTTTGTTTTCAGCAATAAAAAAAGCTCGACTTATACAAGTTAATTTCGATTCTTCTAAATCGATCTCGTGTGGCTATCGATATTTGGTGACTGTATTAAATCAGTTTCAGTGAGGGATAATTTAAATTTATCATTTCAGATTTATTATTGTGATCTTTAATACTTAATATATTTACTCTTGAAAGAATACAATTTTTTTCAACCAAGTAAATGTACATAAATAATTTATTACTCAGGCACTGAAATAGCTCTAATTCGTGAACATACAAAGCTGTTTTTAGTAGAAGTCATCTCGCAAGAGTCGCAGGCGAAGCATAAATTGTATATAACTTGTGAGAAATGTGAGGAAGTTAAAGGAGGGGTAGTTTTTGTTCTCAACTCCGCACTAGTAGTTACATTATTAGTTTTCAACTTTACAAGTTTAGGATTTTCGGCTCAGTTTGGCAAGTCCAAATTAGATTTTGGATCGATACTGTTTGTACTTTTTGTTAAAAATTTACCTAATAAATATTTTGTATGTCTATTCATCGTAGTCTAATAACAAAATCCTGTACTATATTTCTTCCCTGCAAAATATTTTTTCTTCATTTTTTCGCAGGTTTCTTCAGTATTTGTTATTAATTTCAACTTGAACCTCAACGTGATCCTGAGAAAAAGAGTCTTGACAGATAGACGGACAACGAAATGATCCTATAAAAGTACCTTTTTTCCTTTTAATGTACGGAACACTAAAAAGAACTTTTACTTTTAGAGAGACTTTCCGGCAATTAAGTTTCATATAGAAATGCATCACACATTAAAATTTTCATCGTTAAGCTACCGAACATTAACTAAGTACCCTACAAAATAGATGTAGAACAAAACTTTCTCCTGGGTTAATAGATCGATCAATGTTTCAAGATAGATAGGTTCCGGAAAGGAATAGTAAATGTAGTCTATCGAAAACTGTACTCGAAGGCTGCTGGTTCATACAAGGAGGTGCTTCGATGCAATTAACTTGATTTATACCAGGCATTTACTTATTCAGTTCTACGGTTACTACGCCGCGAACACGCAATGCCTTTGCCTGTTAAAAATATCCAATGTAGCTATACTATTCCAGTAAACTATTATATACCATATCACTTCTTAATAAAGTTTATTTTCGATAACTTAAAAAGACTTTTTAAATTAAACAGCCGAGTATTTCGATAGATAGTCTACACTGCATCTTTACTTACATTTAGGAACATTTTGCTTTTACCTCGCTTGCTTTATGGACTGACTCCAAAATTATACAAGGAGCATGAATATGCTAATAACAATGTATTGGACCTGCCCGTTATCGAGATTGCTTTGGACTCAGAACTACTCGCTATACCTCCAGTAATAAAGCAATTAAGTTTCAAAACATATTTCCCTGCTAGCGTACATCTTTCTTCATTTAGCGAAAGCTTTCAAAATGCTTTGACGGTACTACAAAGGGGATAAATCAAACGTATATAAAGTTTGATAAATATATTTCACACTAGGGATTTAGTTTATTGCTACAATATTTTTGAACTGCTAAATTTTATTGGTATCACAATTAACTGAACTCCCAGTTTGAACTCAATCCAACTATGCACAGTTCATAAAGAGGGAATTACTATATGAAAATTCAAAATATCAATGTAAAAACATTTTTTTATATATAAAAAAACCTACTCTATGTAATATTGGGATTACTACGTTTTTCAATGTTAAATTGTATTTATATTTTTTTGATTTAAATAATAAGGATATGTGAAAACGACTGAAAATCAAATGATGATTTTGAAAGGAAATTTTATAATATTTTATTATAGGTTATAGAAATAGCATTGACAAACTTGAAACTAAGCAGTAAAAAAATAATTGATAATGTTTTATTGCTTAAAGCAGAAAATAGGTATCTTTTTTTTAGAATGTTAAAAAATTATCTTATCCAAATGAAGTCGATCGATTAGCCACATTATGTTTTAAAGTAAAACTAAAAAGAACAAATAGAATGGATGTTGTAGAGCTATTAAAGTCATATGAGTGTGCGCCGCCCTTGGCGAATTTGTGAGACGTCGAGAAATTAACACTAGTCGAAAGTAACTTAACGGAAGCCAGTTCTGAGCTCACCGTCTCGAGGGAGAATTTTATCGATATCTTATATACTGAGTGTATTTTAAGCTCTCAATTCCGACGCATCAGTGTTATGGAGCTAAAATATACTTAGCTTACCGTACAGTAAAATTTTGAGTTACATGATATAATTATTAAATGAAATGCCAGTGCCGAAAAGTATTTGGAATCAGAACAGATTTTAGATCATTGCATTATATCTGTATTATAATTATTAAAAAAAGCTATTTGCCTTTGTTTTTTGAATGGTGATTGTAATTGTTCGGTACAGGTTCATTAAGTATTGATTGTTATATAAGGGGGTAAGATAAGTGATCATAGATTTCCTTTTGGCCACTTTTCATCATTATTTCAGTGTCTAAAATAGGGGATAATGTTGTAACAGTTGTAAGATAGAGTTTGGTTTGGAACAGAATACAACGATGATGGCACCACTACTCATAACATTATCATTTGATTTACAACAGTAAATCAAATGATAATGTTCAGTACCTTTTCTTCTCTGTTTATCTTCTTGATTAAGCACCAAACTTGTTTTATGAATAAATGTTATTAAAAAAAATTTTTTTATGTCATCTTCAGTGTAGAGTCGAAGAAGACAGATTGACTAAATTTAATGTAATTCATTAGGTATTACAAGTATTAAAATTAATAAAAATTGCAAACTATGTCATAACTCACGCTTTATGCTTTATTATTTGTTAAAGTAAATTTCAATGTGTATAGAAACGTTATAAAAGAAAGAATTTTAAGTGTGAGTAAATAACGCTTATTTGAGCGAGATAACATTTCAATAAGAATAGCAAAGAATAAAGAAGTGAATATGAATAAAACATATTATATTTTGTCGCTTCGTAAGCACTTGGTATGTAGTAATATTATCACCCGCTGTCTGCGGTATTATTAAGTTGAGCAGGCGTTGCTTGCAACTATGCAACTCACTTCGTTATGACTAGCTCTAGACTTCTACAATTTCTAGAGGAAATAACTATTAAGTATCTTACAATATTTTATAAGTTAAAAATTAAGAATTTGCTTCGACTCGGCGTAGATTCCAATAAGCAAAGTTGTAAGCATTTATATTATGAAAAACTCTTTTTATTAAAAACTGGCTGCAATTTTTTAACCTTTTGTTTATTATTTATTTGTTTAATTTTTATACTCTACTTACTAGCGTATGTATCCTGTATTCTATATAATAATTTGCTATCTAAATGTCTCAATCTCAAATGTCTCAAGGAACCCAAGTATTACCTGATATATGTAAAGGTATAAATGACTTTAAAATGATCAAAATCCACAGACCACTACTGAAATTCATTCTTTAAGCTAATTGTAAATTACAAAATAAAAATACGAGGTTTAGTATGCAATGTAATGTTTAGCGCTCCCGACCTTCAGAGCTAAATTGTCTATCCTCCGTTACTTCACATCGCGTCAATACATCAGGATAAAGTCAAGCTGAATATTACCCAAGAATTAAGTAATAGTAGAATATAATATACATAAGGCCGATTTGGAAAACTTTAGTTTGTATCTTACAAGTTAAAAAGGACTTTCTTGTTATCAGATGATGATTCGATTTATTAGATTTTAAGATCATTAATAACAAATAAAATATTTTGAAGTAAAATTATTAACCTATTTTATATGTAACACGTAAGTATTATGAGAACACAAAGATAATAATAGTGAGGTAAACGAGTGGTGGAAATGAATGAATTTATGACCGGTTAGGGGTTTACCGTCTCTATCTGATAGATTGCTTTTTGAATCATATGTCGTTAATCTTATTAAACAAATGTATTTTTATTAGACTACATTTTCTGATATTAGATAATAATGTTATTTATTAATTCTAATAAGTTAAAGTTTCAAAAGATTATAATTTTTATTAATGAAATGGCTACGCAAGATGACCTTTGCTTGTCTTTGTAATGATTTACATTTATTAATTAAATTCATAGGCCAATGTCGGGGATAGCGTAATGAAATATTAAAATTACATTGGTTAGACTGTCTATAATAATTTGTAATGAATTTTGAGTAACCGAATAACCGATGATCCGCCAAAGCTTCGCTGAGCTGAAACATTAAATTAAAATACCTTTTTTTTATATTTACTCAATAGATAAATAAAAAATAATAATAATATCTAAAGTTTTTCATAAATTTCGTATAATAAACATCATTAACATTATAATAATATATAATTGAGTTAAAACAGATAGCAGATTAGCTCATTTAATTCACAGACAAATCTAATTTGCCACAAACAGCAAATTACTAATCTGAAAAATTAAATTAGTGTTTGAATCAAGCAATAGGACTGATTTAATATTTTAGTACGAAGGCCACGAACTTATTCGCTGAAAATAATAATATGCTTGCTAATTATCTACACAACCATAAAAAGACTCATAATTGTATTTTGGAAATCTATAGTTTTGAAATAAAATAAAGTATATTTTATTTCAAAACTATACTAAAACGGAAGAAATGGTTATTAAGCCAAAAGACTGCCTTTTTTTAGCCACTATAAATTTACGTTGTAAGATTTTTTTTCTGTATGATGTAGTGTACTATAAAGAGTAAAATTATAATAATAATAAATCCGCAGGGCACACCCGAGTTCTCCCAAGGGGAGGGTCCTGTTCCTAATCCTCAGCTTGCCTTCACTGGCTGGTTGGAGTGAACACTAACGAGGAATAGATCCCCTACCTCTGGATGGCCTCAACCGGCTGATCAGAGTGGAGCCGCGAGAACTTTACGTTCTAAGGGCACATATTTCACGTAAGTGGTTAGTTCCCCTCGGGAGGGACCAATGATCCGGTAGAATACCGGATGGACATCCCTACCCTTAAGCCGCTCAGCAAATGTTGCCCCTTAGTCGCAACGTACAAGCGACCTTTCACGGGGGCCCATTGATGAGTTGGCGAGTCCGTCTACCCATTTGTTAATGTAATAAAACATTGTCAGGTAGACTCCATAGGTCAACCATAGCACTAGTTACCGAGTCCACTATCACCTCAATCCATAGCCCAGCATTATTAGTTTCCATATATTGCCACAGTCCTACACAAGCCGGGGATTGTCCTTGGGTGCATTCTCATAGTGCATACAGGTATAATCGCCGGTGTATGTCACATCTCATATTAAATTAAATAGTCTAAAGGGCCTCTACGCATTGGCTACGGCTCCGTGCACTCCTTCCAAAAGTCCGGGTCACTGTTAAAACGTGATTGGAAAAGTAATAATACAAAAATCAAATACATATAAACTTAACTAAAGATCTGAATAAATATTCGGACCATAATAAAACGCCATAATACACTAATTTAAGTAGAAACTTTTGTATAAGTGGCTGAAGAATTTAAGATTTTAAATTTTTATTCTGAAATTCTAACCAATTTGTTGAAATGATCTGCCGTAATGCCATTTTTTTTGTATTGTAACTAATAATAAAGTAATTTTTTGGTATTAATTTTCCAACTGTCATAAAAAATCACACAACTTTGTACTTTTAAGAAACGCTTAAAGATTCTCAATCATTTTTTTTAAATTCAATTTCAATTATGGGATCCTCAAAGAATTGAGGGAACTCTTAAAAATTTATAGGCGTTTAGTGATTTTGATATTTTCAGAAACTTTTAAATCATTTGCATTCAGAATTTATCATTTGGTTTGGAAAGTGAAACTGATGAGGTAGGCCACGTTGCAGTTATGAAATATAAGCGACTATAAAAAGCGATAAAAATTTTAGTAAAAACTTATCATGTACATTTTACCAGTGAACTGTCTGTTAATTTTAAATAAATTCTTTGGTTTATAAGTGATAGATACTTAAGAGCGATAATAAATTAAAATGCCTGTGCCGAGTTAGTTAAAATTCAACATAACAAAATGAATTAGGTACATAGTCTTGTTTACTATCATCGCAACTTTTAACTAAATGTGTCGTAATGTGTCGTAATTTATGCATAATTTTAAAGTTTACATTTTTTACATATAGCCGCTTTAAATAATATTTTCATGGCCAAAACGTAATTCATTTAAGATAATTAGCGCAAATCAAACTCACCGACATTAATTATCACAAAATCGCAAACAATCGTTCAATTACCCACCGCCCACCGGCATGGAAACCACTAAATTAAACACCAATCATTTCGTCGCGGTTCGTTTTGTATATTTTTAAGTTTTTGCTAAACTATAATCTGTAAGGATTGGTAATAGTAGCCGGCACCTTACTTTAGGTCTGAGAAAAAAAAGTGCGGGAAAATTGCATATTTTGAGCGTACTGCGTGCCTGTATTATCAGTTCCATCCGTGATGTTTACTATTTTGACATATAGCAGACGCGCGGGAACTTCACATAATAAACAATAGCGTGTGACGCGCTACTCTCGCCCCGCGTTAGGCCCCAATAGTAACTTTTGCACATTCAAGGTTAAACACACTTATGCGCCGGAGATAGTGGGTTCGAATCAATGTGTTGTTTTTACTGGTCAGGCCATTTCAGGTTAGAAAAAGATGATCCATGCGTCGGATGGGCATGTACAAAGTCGGCCCTGTGTCTGAGCTTTCTCCGGTCGTGTCGGTCTATCGTCCCATTGGACTTAGACATTGAAGGAATAAAGAGTGCTTCTGTAAGGCTTTGTCAGTGCCTACACTTCAGCACAGCTTGTGTGGCTTGATACGGGATTGACCGCTGTGGACAATATCGCTCAGGAGCGTATTATCTAATATTAATACGTGAAGCAAAATCTTTGTACCCCTTTTTACGAAAATTACGAGGACTGAAATTTCCCACACTTATAGATTACTAGATGCCCAGATAGAGAATTAACGTTTTTTATTTTTTTTTTTTTAAAACCTTACGTGGGCCTTTAGGAACTAGAATATAAATATAGAGAAAGAGTGCAGAATGCTAATGCTATTTAATTTTGCTTAAATTATTTATGGTCGAATTTCGACCACTAAGCGTTCACTAGTTATTATGTAATCTGTAAGGAGTTGTTCCTTACAGATAGGAAAAACCTGTGAAGAAATGCGTATTAACATGTAGTTTAGACGGGAATCCGTAACGGTGTACTAAACATTAACCCCTCCGCTGCAGAACCTATGACACCAATCTATTTATATAAAAGAAAGTCGGGTTAGTTACACCATTTATAACTCAAGAATTGCTGGACCGATTTTGATGAAACACTAGAGCTTTGGAAATGACATATCCCGAAGAAAGGCTTGAAGGGGTTGAAATAGCGGATGAAAGTTTGTATGGAAGTTCGTCATATAAAAATTGAGAAATATGTTGAAAACGTGGTTGAAAATTAAACACAGATCAAGTGATAATATGGTTTGAATATCAATCCTGGGATATCGCAGGTCATCTCAGGCTGTCCGGCCACGATTGAAACTTACCACCTATCATATGCAATGGAAATTGTCTACCCTATTGTTCCTTGGTAAAAGATTTGGGTGTATACCATGACCAAACATTATCGTGGTCGGTGCTATTCAGTGAAATGAGTAAAAAAAATTCGCAGCTCTGGGCTCCTTAAGACGCCTTCGTTCTTCCATTCCTACTAAAACTATGCTAGCAAACTCTCTCCTAATACCTATTCTAGATTATGCAGATGCAAGATACTCCAATTTAACTGAGGATAAAATAAACTTGAGCTTCTCCAAAATCTTCATACTGTACCTTCGCCAATATGACCACGTATTCCGCTCAAAACTCAAGTGCTCAAGTTCATTGTCACCGGAATCTACATATTCTCTCTCTTCTGTACAGTGTGTTATTTAGTCCAAACTCACTTTCATATTTGAAGATGTAATTTGTGTTCAATGACAACCCTTCGGGACTAAAAATTACGCGCAAACATAAACTTCGGCTTCTATTTTTTTTTGAAAATACCTTTATTATAAAAGCAATAAACTTCATTAGCACTCCCACTCGGGATTAGAGTTTTGGAAACGCTTCACAGGTTCAAAAAGTCAGTTAAGATCACTTTATAAATTTTAAAAAAGCTATAATAACTGTATACTTACTATGTCAGTTTCATGGTAGTGTTCCTCTAATCTTATATATAAAATTCTCGTGTCACATTGTTAGTTACCATACTCCTCCGAAACGGCTTGACCGATTTTTATGAAATTTTATACGCATATTCCGTAGTTCTGAGAATCAGCTACTATCTATTTTTCATCCCTCTAAGTGATAAGGTTTGCCCACCCCAAACTTCTATGGCAAAACAAAGTTTGCCAGGGTAGCTAGTATATGATAAAATATATATCTATATTGTCAAATATATAACCTCCTTTCATTTTTGGAGTCGACTAATATATTTTACAAGTTGTTTACAATATGTCATATGACCTAAATCTATAAAAGATCATTTTTTTCGTGATATAACAACAAATTGCAATTTTTCGGATTTTTTCCCTAACTAGTGCTATAAGACCTTCCTTCTCGTCAAAAATCATCTAGGTCAAAAGACGAAGACTGGGAATTTTGATTTATCTTGAAAATCAAAATTACAATAAATGAGATAAAAGCGGCTGTATCTTTTCATTAAATTGACTTAGCAGTTTCATATTTTTACATATTTGAGGAACTAGAATTTAGAATATTTCTTATAATTTTCAACTTGATATCTTTACGTTATTCTGAGAAAAAGGGTCTTGCGTGACAGTCATGAAAAGATAATTTTCTAGTGATGTAGAATTTTATTTACAGTTTTTTTTTTAAATTAATCCTTTACTTGTGCTATGAGACCTTACATTATGCTAAATTTCACAACGCTAGGTCATTGGAAGGTACCTTATAATTATGAGAGTGACCACATTAACGGTCATATCTTTGCAATGCGTGGACTCAGAAGTTTGATTTATTTTCTAGCCGCAAGGGACCGCAGGCTTGAGTATTTGATATTAATTTCAACTTGATACCTCCACGCGATCCTTAGAAAAAAGATCTTGACAGACGGACAACAAAGTCATTCTAAAAGGGTTCCTTTTAAGGTACGGAACCCTAAAAACAAACAATCTATTATTTTTTTAAAGAAATGTTGCTTCAAACATAGGGAAATCATAACTGAAAAATAGAGTAAAACCAATATTTTTAATTAAATAGTAAAGTATTTTAGTTTAGTGTGGTGGTGTTGTTTCCTTAATAAGAATCACGTGACCTTACTATACGTACTAATTTTTTTTCTTTAAATATTTTATTTTATTTCAAGAGTTTACATAAAACTTTAAAAATTTTAAAAATAAAACAACACACAGACAAAAAAGGTAACACTAATAAAAACAGCGAACTAGGTAAACAAAATAAATTTCTAAACTACAATAAACTAATTTATTCAAGTTTTCATTTATTCAAATTAAAAAAAATCCGAATCTTCAATAAATCAAATTTCTTTTATTTTCCTCGTAATAATAATAAATGTAGAGCAATATTCCACATGGTAAGTTTGTTTTAATAAGCAAATAAAAGTTTTGCGTTTATGTAAAATAGTTTGAATGAAGCTCAAATGCTGGAGTCAAGGTGAACTTCACTCGTTATTATCTGAATGCTGCACGTTTACCAAATTACCCTCCTCGTTTAAACTAGAAACAACTTTCACTATGATAAAGAGAATATATTTGTTAACAGTAATTTTTGTTAATTGACTATGTGTTAGTTAGAAACACCGTTGATAAATTAATATTTGCGGGTAGTACTTTCTATTTTATTCCAAGACTGCATAAGTATATATAATATCTTGTCTGATACTTGAGCCAGTTTTCAAACGGAGCTCGCCTGGTGAAGTAGTGTGGTGTCATGATGCTGATTTTTTTATATTAGTTACTCGGTTTCAGTTTTATTATTGTTGTCGTGCATTGTCTTATACGTTTTACTGTACGGTATTGGTACCATGTAGATAACGTCATGTTATAATACAATTAGTTATATATTTTAATTATATATTAGCTTTAATTGTCCAAAACAATGTCCAACTCCACTTATTTCAAGTTGGTATCGTCTAAACACAGTTCAATTATAAATTATGTAGTTCATGATTAATGCTAAATAACGAACTTTTTCATCCTCCCCAATCATCACCATTCTATCGCCATTCAATACATTAGAGATTTGATGGAGAAACTTATTTTATAGATATAAAAAAAACAAGCTTTAAATTAAGGAAAAGTAAGTTTATTTAAAATTAGGCATGAATATAATTACTTTCAAATTTTGAAATATGGCGAACTTGACTCTAATATTCAAACAAGTGTCAATGACGAAATAATTCGGGAAAAATTAACTATAGTCTTTACTCTGAAAGGATTGATGATAATGGTTTTCAATAATAGTATAGACACAAAGTATATTCTTAATTTTGTAAGAATAAAGATTATTATGTAAAACACAACTTTATTAAGTTATTGTTTAAGTATCTGATGCAGAAACCAAATTGAGAGCAACAACTAAGTTTGTTACCTTGATGATTGATATTTATTGTAAGAGCAATCTATTTCTACAACTCTGCTTAAATCAGTAGCAAGTTCCACTGCCTCCGATCGGAATCCCGCAAGAGTTGACTCAATCATAAGAACGAGACGCGAAAATCGCTTCGAGTAAAACGAGCCCCTTGGGAGGAGTTCCGATCGGCCTCCTTTTGCTTTCTTTAACTTCAGCTCGATCTACTGTTGCAAACTTACCCGGATTACAGTGGACTTACGATGTTATATCCGCAACAAAAAGTTTACCCGTTAAAGTGTTTCAGCATTTTTTGTTATTTAAAACTCTAACGTTAAACAGCTAAGCTACTTTTAAGCCCATGCTTACTTCCTTCAACATCTTCAAACGTGCTGAAAACAACTGCGGTGAATTAAATCTAATTTATATATATATATATGTCGGAAACTAAAATAAAAAAGGATATAGATGGATGGCCTATCTCAAAAGCTATACGGGCGCAACACGGTCAGGATATAACTAATCGTTACGATCTCGCACTTTTCTGACAGGAATTATTATGACAAGAACCTAAGCAGTGCCTTGGACTTGTGACCAAGGTGTAGGCTTAAGGAATTCCTTTATTCGATCGAGACACTCACCTCCACTGCTTAGTTTCACTGTTTAATCCTAAGATTAGACTAACATTAACCTAACCTAACACAAGGCTAACCTAACCTAAACCTAACTCACACCTCCGACACGGCCATTCTGACGCGCGACAGTCCTCGGGCGATACTGAATTTCTAAACCGCAATATCACAACAACATCCGCTCGTCCTTCCTGACATTAGTCTACTCAACACAAATTCGCTCAAATAAATTCGGTAAATGTATTAACTGAACTGGATAATTAACTAATCATGGTCTACAACTCTACACCGAACGGCATTAAGGGAACTATTGTCACAGTATCACAATCGAAGTAATATTATTTACATCAAACCGCTCTGGCTAAACGCTAATTTAACGATTAATCATGATTTAAAGCAAGTTGTATCTTCAACGTACCGAACACACACGTTATACTGTCTAGTCATCAATTCGCACCGATTCCTATCAATGTACTAATTCTGGCGAAACAGACACTGTGTTTTTGACCGGACTACTATCAAATTAAGATAATTGCAATTTTCTACTACACAAAAACAACATCATCAAGTAGAACCATGTACCAGAACTGTTTATTCCAATTTTCAAAAGCAACACAATTCTACAAATCCTTGAGTGATACCCTCCATCACCACGACTCTCACAGCCACCCGGTAATCGCAACTACCATCAAACGCGCGTCCACCTCGTGGATCGCAACTCTCACGCACATCCATCACATGGACTGCAACAAATTTCAATACGGTCGATAGATTCTATCACTCAAGAAACCAAAATCCATTTTACTTATCATGATCACCATTAACTTCAACTTAATTTGGTAACTGGTACATGATCTACAATCATTCTTTTTTTATTCGCACGGGTTTACATTTTCTAAAAATCTTTCAACGTCATAATCTAATAACGCGAATGCTGATAGACCCCATGTGAAACGAAGGTCTATCCCACTTCTGATGTCGGATTCAATTAAAATAGGGATATAGATGGATGGCCTATCTCAAAAGCTATACGGGCGCAACACGGTCAGGATATAACTAATCGTTACGATCTCGCACTTTTCTGACAGGAATTATTATGACAAGAACCTAAGCAGTGCCTTGGACTTGTGACCAAGGTGTAGGCTTAAGGAATTCCTTTATTCGATCGAGACACTCACCTCCACTGCTTAGTTTCACTGTTTAATCCTAAGATTAGACTAACATTAACCTAACCTAACACAAGGCTAACCTAACCTAAACCTAACTCACACCTCCGACATATATATATAATAAACTATAGTAACAATATCCGCAAACGTTTTAGTGTCGACATGTCCTAGTGTAATATAATTTATAAATGTCAACTGTCATTATATCGTTGTTAAATACGACACTAAACAAATAGGTACACATTTAATAATAATTATTAAAAATGTATAAAATGTCTTAAACGACTTTTGGATTGTTTTGTACTGTAGATCTTTATTTTTGAGGAATAAGGTTTCAAATTCTGTAAACAAAAGGACAAAATTTGATACGGTGAAATAGGTGTCTTGAGGGCGTAAGGGTATTACGCCGCTATGGCACTGTATTAATTTTGAACCGTAGTAACTTTAGTGGTGACAGAACTAAGACACCGACACATAATTCACTTTGTAACGCAAATGAAACTAGTGCTTAATTTACTGTTATAATTTAGTGAATTCCTTTACAAGGTTCGCCGTGTACACCGTAGCGAGCAGCGACTGTGGCTACGGTTTGTGGGTTTTTGGGTAGGATTTATAGGTGCTTTGTAATGTACGCTATACATAAGTTATGATCTGAATTTAACGAAGGCAATCCATGTAAGATGAATCATAATATATTATTATTATAATATAGATTAAAGAAAGTAAACAATAATCAATTTACTAGATAGAGTCAGTAGTGGGTACGTTTATATCGAGTACCAAAGCGCTTCCGAATTATATTACTATACTGCTAGATATGAGCAACCGCACGTGAAATTGGCAAAAAAGGAAAGGGAAAATCACACGGTGTAGTAAAGCGAGGCGACTCGGTTCACGAACTACATTACACTTTACATAAAAAACATTGTGTTGAACGACAACGGGGCATCAACTTTCCCAGCGAAGACATAAGCGAAATTGAATTACACATATTGAAAAAGAAATGTGTAGCTCCTTGGTAGGCGTGGTTTGGGTTAAGACTCCTCCTACCCAGTGAGCCGCGCATGGAGCTCGGCTGCATCGCCGGAGCTTCCATACACGCGACAGTGCGAGGCGAGCTCCGCGGCGAGGCTGTGTCGCATCCGCAACCAACTTTATTATTACTTCGAGACTCCTTACCCTGGACGTGCGCAGAGTTTTAGTGTATGCGAGGTTTATAGTGCAACTTCTATGACTATATCTTACTTTGAACTTTATAAGACTTGAAAGAAAATTAAGTTTTACAGTGGAAAACCATCATGTGTGTTGTGAAAAGAACGAATAAGGTGCATTTGAACCAAAACTTTATTTTAAAACTCGAATAAAATATTACCACCATCAGGTAGGTGTGTTTTTGAAAATTATATTTAAATGAAACTCAGTATTAAATATTTAGAGTATTGGATGTGGTAAAAAAATATCGTATTTAGAAAGAAAAAAAAGTTCAATGTGCAATTTGCAAACTATTATGTCAAGTTTCAATTTGTAAATTATTTTGCCAAGTTCTGACAAGGAAGATATTTAAATTTAAGTAGATGTAATAAACTGCAGGATTGCTTTATGTAATCGACTTTTGTAGAACCACCATCTCCTGTGGATGCTGCGGCGTGAGAATGAAACTTACGTTGAGTAAAACTTCACGTGATATATATGTGTCTATTAAATATCTCCATAAAGCAAGATAGTATTTTGAGTTAAACATCCATGTATTATTTATAAATAATTTTCTTTTCATTCCTTTATCCTTATCTAACTAAAAAAAAGTTACATACGTATTTCAAAAAAAATCAATTAACTCTCTGTTACAAAATATTTCTATCTATATGTCACTGAATTGAACATGCATTTATGTAAGAAAAGCAATACAAACCTATTAGTTTCAAGTACGCATCTAATGTTCCTGCATCTGATAATCTGTTTGCTTAATGCTAACTTAATCAGAAAGATAAGTGGATTAACTTTTAATACCACTTGTACTTAAACAGATACAAGATTGAGATAACTCAAAATTATATTAAGAATAAATAAGTTCAAGCTAATAACTTAATGTCTTTTTCATAAGTAATTAATTGTATCGAGGTGATAATTTATTTATAACTAAACCTAATTAGACTAATATACTAAAATAATATAAATAAGGACCAAAATATTTAAGAGATTAATTTATTTCTACGTTCAACCAAGATATAATTATATCTAGGTAAAATTTTTTATTTCTTTTAATGTGATCTATTATATTAATATTTTCAGTGTTCGAGTCTGCAAAGTATTTTTTTTAGAAAAAGCGTTTTAAGTTTAAGTTTAGTTTCTCTCAGACACCGCAACATCTGCATAAGTTGTTATTTCAAATTAAAGCCGATTGTAATGTTCGCGGATCGTAGTAAAATAGTTTTAAATTACTTATTTTCTTGAAATTATTATTATAGGTGGCTTTAAATGATAATGCTTTGTATGATTTTTCGTTGTACGTATGAAATTCAAAGCTCTCTTAATAAATTCATGGATCAATAAAATCTGTATACACTAACATGGAATAATATATTCCTAGTATATTCTCTATTTGTAACGATGCTAGTTAGTGAGAGAACATTAGTTTTGTCATCTAAAGTTATACTTGAGTTGACGACAAGATTACATCAAATGTAACATGTCAGCCTCAAATTAAGGTTTCTACGAAACTGGTGTATGAGGATTTTGAAAACGTTTCGATACAAGATGTGATATCTAAAGGCACGTTATATTTGGCATGAATCTGAAATACTTAAAATAAAAATAAAAACTAAAAACTTTAGAAAAAATTCTTGGTAATGTAAGAATAAATGATATAGTAAAAATCTCATAAAATGTTATTTATTTTAAAATGTAAAACTACTGAATAACTTTAACTGTATGCTAATTCCAATACAGTGCCATCTTTTAACAGTTTTTAAAATAACGTAGGTACTAGGTACAGTAAGATGATATAATAGAACTCGAATAAATTTGATATTCGATAACAATCTGCTGAGGAGAACAAGATAGCGTTAGAAAATTGCATTTTTCATGGTCACAATAACTTCTGTTGGTTTTCGTGAAGCTTTTGATTTTGTACATTTTTAAAAATCTATTATAATATTTAAAAATATCTTTTTTAATATAATATAATGCTTGCCTTTTCTATATACTTATTTAATGTAATTAATTGTTTTTAATAATTAAAGGTATTATCTGTTATCATATGCCTCAAAACGTGAGAGTTTCGCAAGGATAGCCTTTTTCTCCTATGCTATTTTAAATGTATAATAATAGCGTAACAAAATGTTTTATGTCTTAAAATGATTCTTTGATTCTGGGGTTAAAAATCAAAAAGCTTATCTTAGCTTAGTAATCTGGCTTTTTTGATGCTAACTTCACATGGGACTAGTTTCATATTTCCTATATAAAAATATCATATTAAATAATAACTTTTAAATTAAATATTTAAAAAAGGGTATTTACAAAAACTTAGTACAGAAGTTAACTAACACTAAATAATTATTTTGGTAATGGTAAATATTAGGTGCTTGTGTCTGTTGCAATTTATATTTAATTAAAAATAAAAAATTCTGCGTGAATTAATTTGTATAAAACATCTGTGCTTATATCATAGTCAATAGATTTTTTACTTATTCATTAACTTAAAAGCATCTCAAAGGCCCAACAAGAAGCTTCGTCAGTTTTATACAAAATGAGGACCAACATAATTTAATATTCCATTCATTTTCTGTATGAATATTCTTATGTACGAACAAAAAATTTAAAAAGCTTTCCAAAAATTTACCGATTTTATTAAATTCGGGGAGGAAAAATAAATAGCAAAAGACGGCATACTCGTATGTTTCAGTAACTAAATAAACTTCCTAAGAAGAGGGTTTTTTAAATAGAGTTGCGGTTAAGAAAAGATAATAGAGGTTACTTTAATTAGTCCTTTACTTTATGTATGCAATTTTTCCAAAAAGAGGAATTATGTATTGAAATTAATATAATATATATAATATCATACTATAATATTTGAAAAAAAGAGTTACTATATTCAGACAAAAATATATAACATAGAAAATAGTAGTAATTTGTACATTAAAAAAATCCAATTAAAATTACTACTTGATATATTAAAAATACAATAAAACACTACTTACTACTACTACTATCGAGACTCTTTAATTAGGAGTGACTTTTTGTAACTATTCCTAGGGATACACCCGCCAAAAAATTCACGTAGAATCGTTATTTCCCTAATTATAATGAGTAGCAATTATATTAATATGTAATGATGACATCACATCTAAAAGAATTGTATACGTTCATATGAAACTTGATGATTCTAATAGTCAAGAACAGTTCACTTTCTTTAAATAACTCTTATGCTTAAAGACTATTTAATAGCCAAGCAATTTATTACGTAATCCAAACACGATCAGGACGTAATAAAAATCTATTACACCTAGCACGATAAATGTATTTTTAAATTCTTATCTTAATAGTGTGTGAAATACAGCTAAGTGGGTTTGCAGTCAGGAGTAACGCTACATTTCCTGAAGTGAGTAATTTAAAGACGGCAGCTACTGATATCTAAGACCACATCTATTACTCCAACAACGGGGTACCATACATTTAAAGCTATATTTAATCGTTGATTTATACGGAGTTAATTGTCGATTTAGCACGCTGATATCGCATTAAAGTATCCTGTAGCGTTTTAGTGAACTATTGTTTCGATATTTATAAAAATCTAATATATTCCTTCCATTGAAATAAAAATTAATTTTATTTCAATGGTATTGGACCTTGGTTCTTGATAATGAGATGAGATGGGACAGTTAATAATCAAATTAAAGCCAGTCTAGTAGAAGTTAAAAAATGTCTAAATAATTAAATACTTAAATAGTTATTTAAAAATTCTAGAATTAAAACATATACGAAACTCTCATTTATCATCTCTGGCGGGAATAATCAGTTCGGCAATTTACGCAGTAAGGAAAGTCAGATAACGGATGGTATTTTACTGTGAGATAGGGGCCATCAAAATTGAATTCATTTTTATGCTTGACAAAATATTAGAGACCCAACAGTTAGAATAATATAGTGTACACCATGTTTTCGTATAACACCTTCACATAGTAATAAATCTTTTACGAATCATGAAGTTCGTATCTACAATATGATTTCATAGGCTATATTAGATTTATCACTTCTTCAATTCCAACTAATTAATTAGCTCACACTAATGTAAATTTTAAGAACAACAGTTTCCTTCAATGAGCGTTTATTCTTCGCAAGAGTTCACGTATTTTAACTACTTTCTGGCAAATGACTGGCTCCTTGCAATGTCTATTTTCATAGTAATCTGCTTCAATTCTATGACTTGATCTTTTATTTTCTCTAAAAGTTTAATATTTCTACTGGAATAGTGCCAGTTCCCACCACACTCACCCGCCAAAGTAAAGTGAAATACAATTAACTTTCATTACACTTTTTGAAATTACTTTGTTATTTCAACTGTGTAAAGTATTAACAACTCTTTTAAGCCGCTAATTTAATTATTTTTGGTTCACTCGAGCTGTCATGTAGTACAAAAATAACACAAAAATGAAGTTAACTTTGATGAAAGTTGTTTATATATTTTTTTGTTTATATAAAATATATAAATAAGCTACTAAATGTCGCTGCTTTGCTCAGGTGTATTAGACAACAGGTAAAAGTTTTATCAAAATCGTGTTTGCGTGAAAATACCTTTTAAACCTTCCTTGAACTTCTACAAATATTTCAAAACCAAATTAAACAAGTCGGTCCAGCCGTTCCCGAGTTTTAGCGAGACTAACAAACGTCAATTTATATATATATTGCTATAGATATAGAGAGAGGAATGATACACATTATTGTACAGTATACGTATACACATGCAATTTAGACTGAGGCGAGCAGTGCCTGGGGCTTGAGACCCAGGAGCAGGTTTAAAGCGCTCTTTCTAATAGCTAATATATTAACTCTCACCTCCACCACTCGACCTCGGTAACGACAATGGATAATAAAGTAAACTTACATGGACCTCGAAAAGGGTAATCTTAATTACGACACTATAACACTAGATTCCATGTTCACTGCACGAAAACACACTGAGACTAATCTATCGCACTAAAGGTTATATATTGTCTTCACTTGTATACTTGAAATAATATAAAATGGTCTACCTGCTGTTACTACTTTATAAACAGTGTTGCTAACAATATATAGGATACTATAAAGGTACATTTAACATAGTCCAATATTCACTTTATGAAATGACTCGTCAAACTGCCTCTGTTTTCAGAACAGATGTTTTAAGTTATCAAGCTCGTGAGTATTCTTAAAATAAATAAATAAGAATTCCTAAACAATCACAGTGATCAAAAGTGTTCCTAATACTTAATTTATTGTAAGACCTGCGGATCAAAAGTCTTATTAAATCTTTTAGTTACAAAAATAAACTTTTATTTTAAGTTATATTAATCTTTAGTAGTTACGTCTGTGCGTTTATGTCATTTATTCAGCTTCTTTATATCCATAGATAAGTACAAAAGATAAAAATCAAAATAAAATGCATATATACAAACAAAAGGATTTTTATGTCCACAATTGAAAGGAACAACAGAATCTCTATTATTCGACTATGAAAAGAGAGTGAGCGAAAATAAAACGCAATGTCAGTCAACGTCCGAAAATCAATAGCCCGGTCACATGTGCCTATCATTTTAACATCTAGAATTTTGCTGTAGCTGTGATATAATTCCACAGATTATATTAGACTTGATACTTTACCTTAAACTATTTAAAATTATTAATAAATGAAGCATAATATTCTATACAAGATTACTTTACTACATATTATAAAACAAAGTCCCTGTTTATCTATTTGCAATAAACTTAAAAACTACTGAACAGATTTTCATGCATTCATGTTTTCATCAATGATTCATGAGAAAGATTTATTTGCCAATCTGTGTAAATTGGTTGAAATATGAAGATAATAAGTGAAAAGGTCCGAAAATGTCAAACCTTCGGAAGCTTTAATCGAAAATGCTGTCTTATCCTTTATTGACAAATATGAATCCGGGGCGGGTTGCTAGTAAACAGTAACTAAGCTTGGAATTTAAGTATCGGTGATCTTCAATTTCAATTATTATGAATTTGTAAAACAGATTGTTATGATAATAGCAACTGTTTAGTTTCTTGTCAACTCTTCTCAACAAATAACTCATTATCGATCGGTATAGTAACTTCAGAATTATTACTAATTGGCCAATTTTTTACATGAATATGCATATGAAAATATAAATTGGTTATAGTAAACTATTTTGATTCTGAGTTTGTGATGAAAATGGCATCCAGTGTATGCATGACGGAGCATTCTTTCCGCGACCCGATATCCACCCTTTATTTGGGCACGCTCTCTACGATATTAATTACAGGTCGTATCTCTTGTATGCTTTATTCAAGTGATACATACGTCAATTGCAAAAAAACGTGTGTTGTGGACCCCTTGTCAGTTATGACCATCAGACTAACTACACTAACTAACATATGATATAAACTAGAATGGTGATCAGTGCTTGACGATAATATCCTAACTACTCTACGAACATGTCGAAAGGTTTTTAAGGCATAACGATTTTTCCTTACGTGACGATCGCTCTCAATTTATTATTTTTCGCCCTGAGAAGAAAATTAATAACTTTCTGCAGCTCATTAAATATAATATCTGTTGTGACTTGTTGAAATAGGGATGCCTTATTTCATCAATTTTTAAATATGATTTCATTAAATTAAATACTCATTATTGGCTTTAAAGTATCTAAAATTAACATACAGATTTGAGATTAATGTTGCCATTAAAAAAAAAACATAATATATGTTCATGTATTGAATAAAAATTCATACAAATAGGCAGGAGGGTGAACTAAGTGTATTCATTCTTTTAAAATTATCTTAAATTATAATTATATTTATTTAAATGCAAGATTAATTTTATGTATTGTCCTTAAATTAGAAAAATCTATTCCACTCGAGTCTAAAGTGACCCAGACTATTTATTTACCTCGTTTCGTTCTTTTGACATTGATTTTAGCTGATCTTGATTTTTGTCCTTAGTACAACTGGAATCACGATAATTTTTTAATCCTTGTATATTCAAGGCCTACTACATCAAGGCCCTTTTGTGTTACTAACATTTATGTAGAACGTCACAGTGACCTCGTATATTCCAATGGAATATATGCTTGTTGGCTTTCTATTCGAAAAAAAGAAGTTGCTATACAGTTAAGTCAGGTCTTAAACTTGTTTACAAAAATTTTTTTTTTCACGTCACGTCCTCCTGCACTAATCCTACAATCCTATGACAAAAAAATAATCAATAGCTATAAACAACTTTGTGAGGTCTCTTATTTATCTTCGTCAGTCTTTACAAACGTCAAATTTTCGACACTTAAATATATAAAAATATTATATATCAACATTTACATATAACGAATAAAATCATTCAAAATTGTAATTTACTTAACGTCAGAATCTACTCGAGAAATGGTTGATGGTCCTAAAGAGAAGAAGAAGTTAAGGTCCATCCCACTTCTGATGACATAGTAAAAACGGAGAAAAGGGGTGGATGGAATAATTACAAGTTTAATTTATAGCTGTATAGACACATTTCAGTCGGTGGTGTAAGAGTTGTTGCATCTTTGAAACCAAAACTCAATTAAAAATATATGCTACCAAAAATAACTCGAATATGAAAACCTAAAATCTCTATACACAGATGAAGCTTTATTCAAAACTAGAGACCCTGTTGTGAAGCGAGATAGTCACTGATACCTGGATTTAGCTATGATTTCGACTCTCTGATGGGATTATCGGTATTGTATGAGATAGAAGCTCTTAAGATCAATTGAATTTAATATCAATTGTAAAGTAACTGTTCTGTTAATTCAATGAATCAATTATCTTAATTGAATCGTTACGTTGTACATGTATACAACTAGTACATACAATGAGATATAATTAGACTACGAGCAAACAAAAAAATTGTACGAGTACTTTACTAAAGTTTGAGAGAGAGAGAATTCCTTTTGTAGATTGATAACATTGTTTTTGGAATACATCAGGTAAAAAAGTGTAATTTAATTGAAACAATACGTGTTACACGACTTCAACCTTGTGCCATACCCCATAAATTTCTCAGCCAACCATGCAGTGTCTGACCTAGAAAGACCTGAATTATAATTATATCCTGTATGACCTTAATATCAAAAATATTTGACCACTGAATCCTTACAACTAAAGATTTTTTTTAGATTTTATACCTTAATATAGGTCTGACTCGTCAGGGTTTTGTGACTATAAATAAAGTTAACATTGTTAGAATAATTTTCTAAATTTTTGAACAGTTCACAATTTTTTTCTATACGCAATCAATCATAGCTGTGAAAGAATTAATCATTTTATAGATCTGGAATGGGCAATTGGAAAATTAAATAAACATTGAAAAACATAGTGTTATTTCACCGGTCATATTAAATAAGGTTATCGGGTTTACAATAAATAAAAAGTAGACGACAAAACAAAGCTCGAAATAAAATACATTGTGATGACGGTCAACATTTAGACTCACGAGAGAAATTTTCCATTTGTAGGCGAATTGATCACTTTATTGCGTTGAAGCATCAGTGATCGTGGTTGTGTGCCAGGTGAACAGATTACAAGTCACAAAATAATTGTTCAGATAATTACAGGAAATGTGAAACTTTTTATTTCCAGAAATAAAAGGACAATGTTCATATTGGCCTACGAACATGTGTCATTATACCGAAAATTACTAATTTATTTTTAAACTAAAGAATCAGTTTTAAGTAACTTTTTAAGCGAATAAAAATATTTTTATCGCTAATAGTAATACTAAAATTAAAAAAAATCTCGTTGATACGAAAAACAGAATGCGTTTTACCGGTGTATGCCATGCAATGGGGGGTATTATTATAGCAGCATTGGTAACATTGACGATATCTTAGATTTAAATGGAGTTTCACAGAGATGTAGATTTACAAAGCCTTTTATTATAAAGTTACGAATCGCATTATCATCAATAAGAGATACTTACCACAAATTTCACTGCATTACACATTTCCACTTTTACTACGATAGATAATATTGTTCGATGATATTTCCAACTTTTAGTCTAAAGGGTATCAAAAATGTAGCAAATAATGTCTTTGTTTGGTGTAAGCAAAACTGTTGATAAGGTTTAATTGTCTTATAGTTACTTTTGATTTAGGTATTTAAAAAACCACACTTTCACAGTGTATTCGTAATCTTGCTCTCCCTTATTAAGAATCTTTCACTTCACTATTTAGTTATGTTCCATAAACTTACTTAGTAAGGCTAGACAATACTCGGTTCCTGTTTAAGTTCTGTTATTGCTAATTTTAAAATGTAAAAAAATCGGATCATAAGTATCGTTAGGCCCAATTCGGAGTTAGTCAGTCAATATTTAGCCTCGTAAACACAATTTTTTCCGTTGTACATGTGCTAATCACTTTATTGCGAAGCCTCAGGGATCACAGACACATGCCCTTAGCCCAGACTGATTCCACTGTTTTATATTGATATATAATACACACATATCTCTGACTTACTCCAGATCATTTATAAGCATTTCATTTATAGAAATAAAAAAGATAATCGGATCATAAATATCGTTAGGCCCAAAACGGGATCCAGTCAGTCAATATTTAGACATGTAAACGCTATTTTCCCGTTGTACATGTACTAATCACTTTATTGCGAAGCATCAGGGATCGCAGCCACATGCCCGGAGCCCGACTGATTACACTGCTTTATAATTGCTCTTACAAATGAGTTGAAATTGCCAACGTCGATACCGAAATGTTTTCAGTTGATCGTTCATTAATTTGTGTATATTGTGTCAATTTTAACATTTGTCTAATTAATGCGGTAGGCTTTGTGATTAATTTTGTATTGTTAATTAGAATTGTATGATTTAATTGCGGTTTTTCATCTAGTAATGGTTCAATATACTCTAAAAATATATGATTTACATTAAAAAGCTTAGCAATACTTACGACGATGGCCGAGCATGTGCCTGATGTTTACGGCCCACTAGTAGTTTTACTACACCACTCGGCCTCTACATATGATAAATAATTTAAAAAACCACGACCCTAAGCACCACTTGTACGATTATAAACGATGTTAACTGGATAAAATCAGTTCAATTAAAAAATATTAACAGCAGGAGTCTATGGACTTATCTACTTTAGAAATATATTAAAAAAAATATATAAAATCATATAATATTTATTTCATTACTAGTCTTGTTACATAAATTAAAAAAAAATATAGTAAAATTTAATTTTTCATCCCATATGTTCATAACACATGAATTTTTCAAGATAAAAAGTAGCCTATGAGTTAATCTAGGCTATAAGTATCTGTGTGACAAATTTCATTGAAATCCGTTGCCTTTTTTACGTGATTGAGTAACAAACATACAAACTTACATTTATAATATTAATGAGATAGTAAGATTTTTATTTAATAAATGCTACTTTTTAAGTAAGTCTTGTACTACAAATTAGTAACTGGCTGGCTTAATTATAGACAAGTTAATATCGATTCTTTTAAATCGATGTCGTGTGAGTATCGATATTTGATGACTATAAAATTACTTTTAATCGGAGATAATTTACATTTTTTATTTTATAATTACAAGAAAAGTTCTGTATACTTTATTATATTTGAAGTGGTCTGACAAGTTATTTCACACAGTTCAAAATCTTAATCTCCTTTATGCGCGAATAAAAATAAGTCATGCGAAACAGCCCTAAAAACTTTATTACTTGAAAACTATTCCTCGTAAATTGAAATAATTCACCCTGTCCGAGCGCATAACTTTGAAGTAACTTATGAACGAGTTTTACACAATACGATAGTGTCGTACGATGCACGCAATGTGGAGGGGAACTCGTTATTGCACTCTCATTAATTACTTCTCATGGACCATAACTAGTATGAATTGATGCATCAGATCTATTTGATAACTGTTGATTTTTATTTAGGCATAGTAATGAATTAGCTTTTTGAATGAAACCCAGCTCTTTACTATAGAAGTTTAGACATTTGTTTTCATAGATATTGATTGGCTAGTAATTTTTATATCCCTTAAATATAAAGTAGTCTGACAAGTAATTTCATAGAGTGCATATAATCCAATCCTAAAAATTACTAGGTCTCTTTGACTGAAAATCACGTGACTAACCTATCATCAACCATCAATGGCCCACTGTTGAGCCGGGTCTCCTCCTCAGAATGAGGATGGCTTAGGCCATATTCCACCACGATGGCCCAGTGCGAGTTGGCAGACTACAAAGACCTTTGAGAAAATGGAGAACTTTCAGGACTTTGCAGGTTTCCTTACGATGTTTCCTTCACCGTGAAAGCAAGTGATATTTTAACTGCTTAAAATACACATATCTCAGAAAAGTGAAAGGTGTGTGCCTGGGGTCAAACTCGTTTCTCCCGAGTAAACATCCTAGGCTGACACTGCCCAACCTAATACTTAACCCAACACCTTGTGACCTAACACTTAACTAAATAGAGTGATTGAATAATCCGAAAATACGTACTAATTATATTTCTTTTTCAATTAAAATATTTCATTACTAACCTAAAAAAGATATCACTTCTTAAGCTCAAGACTTTTAATTTATAAATATTTTTGTTTGAAGAACTTTCTTCGGCGTTGAACCTTTGTGTTGAGAGTTTGAGATAATCAAGTTTTGAACTCTCAAAATGTAATATAATTAAGGTAAAATATACCAAAATAATATAAGACAGATGAAAAGTTTTAAGCTTAATGAAATTGTTAAAAGTAAAATAAAGAATTAAAATTTATGTTTAATCTAGAACTCAGCTTCTAGATAAACCAACCTTTATTAGGTGATATTTTGTTTAATATAAGTTTTCAACTTTAGAAGTTTTAAGTATTTACCAAGAGTTCAGTACGTTCAATAAATTATTTTTAAATAATTTTTTAAACTTTATCATCTATGGATTAAGAAAACCTCTTACCAGTTGAGCAGATATTGAGCCAAAAACTATTAAAATAAATTACATTATTTAAGTTCTACTCTAAGTAAATAATAATTTGTAATTAATTTAATATAAATTGGAATCAGTTCAATATAATCTAAGAAATAAATAAGTCAGCTATACTGCACTTCAGACAGAAAACTTAGCATTTCCTCCACTTGTGACCCAGTGCTGATTTATAAAACCTATTCACTACTTACACTAATCACATACGCTTTTATTGCCCACTCTTGCTATTCATATAGCAAGGAAATTACATTATTCACGTGACCCTCAATATAGATTAAATTTCACTACATTTACAATTCTCTATGAAATTACTTGTCATGCTGGCTCTAAATTATTGTTATTAAAGTTAAATATTATTATTGTTTGTCAAATATATTAACAGTGTTCGACAGTTTAACTTACTTTTGTTTAACATTTTCTCTCAGGAACCTAATAAATCAAGCATCATTGAGTTAATATAAGTATTATGTTAAAAAAAAGATAATAATATTTTAAATAAACTTTTTTGATACGATATATTATTAAATTTTTATATCAATTCAGAATTACGAAGCAGCGGGCGAATCTTTGATATCAAATTCCCTTAGAACAGACCGCACGTACTCGAAGCCCTCATGCCGCATTCACTCATATTTTAGATAACGTTCGACTGTTTTCCCTCTGTATATGAATAAAAATATCCCACGATAACATATGAAATGTTTGGGAATAATGTAATTTATATTATTGTTATAGCACACTTTTTATATGATGAAATCACCTTTGTTAAGTGGTTATCGTCAATCACGACATAGAGAGAAATGAACAGTGATCGCTATACTGACCTTAAAGATCTGGAAAGCTTATAGATCTGATAAGTTTTTTATCTTTAAGGTCAGTATAGCGTTAGATCTTAAGTCCTAAATAATATATTTATATACATTGTTAATATATTGTTTATCCTTTAGATATCGGATTGCTTAACACTAAACAATGTCCATCGATTCTGTTACAACCATGTAAGAGGATAAAAACTATAACTAGGTAAAAACGTAAAATCCAATGAAATATACGGAGCACATAATTCACGTGTTCTTCGATTAGACCTAATAGAAGACAATTTTTTATGTGAAATAACTCGGCAGATTGTCATAGAACTATTGGTACAGTAGGTATTGGTATATATTAATGAGACAGCTCTAAAAGTGCTTTTAGCATTACACCACTAAACTATACTTCTTGCACCATTCTAGACCTTGAGACTTGATGAACTGTCAGATATCTATTAGAATAGTAGTTACATATTATTGTCAAGAGAGCGGTTATTTTAAGTTATCAACACTGTTTTCTAAATTGCCACCTGAAGAGTTATTTTTTTTTCAGGATGCAGTGATGAGCACAAGAAATCATCTACTTTTACATTGTAGAATGGAAATATCAAGATGTGCGAAACTGAAGAGCGGGTATAGATGGCAGCGTTGGACGGGTCGCTGAAACAAGATGGCTGCGGGCACGCATGCACGAGGCGGGGGATCTCTCGCGCGCCTGCTAGTGCTGGCTGTCTTACAAGTTAAATTTATAGGTAAACTTGCTTTTTTTATACAGTAACTAGTCAACCGCCGCGACTTTGTCCGCGTGATGCTCCGCTCCTATTGGTTGTAGCGTTATGATATATAGCTTATAGCCTTCCTCGATAAAAAGGCTATCTAACACTAAAATAATTTTTAAATCGGACTAGTAGTTCCTGAGATTAGCGCGTTTAAGCAAACAAACAAACAAATTCTTCAGCTTTATATATTAGTATATATATATATATATATTTTTATTTATTTGGGTAGACAAACAGTGGACACATACAATATTTTTTGATTAATATAAGTGATAATTATGTAAACAATTATGCCACCAGCATCGCTTACCACAGTTTACTTATTATTTTTTTTTACAAAATGAGAGAGTAGTGTCTTATATTATATACAATATAAAAACATAAAATAACGGAACACTAACTTATAACAAATACTACAAACATACAAACATTACCTATGACAAAAAAAAATATATATATATAAAAAAAAACATTTAGATAAATACAACTATAGTTACATTAGACATAATATGATGTATTAACTATCCGAAACACATATTGTTTTAAGTAACTGCTTTTTAAAATTTATGTTTTTATTAAATATATCCATAGAGTTACAATGTCGGTTGAAACTATTTATAATTCTATGCATATATTAAGATAAGTCACCCAAACTAATAACATACGCTTTTCTTCCATTTTACTTTCACTTTTTAATATCTTTTGTGAGATAACAGTGAATTAGCGGCAAAAGAGAAAAGAGATACAGCTGGTTTTTCAAAGATAAATATATTCTAATTAGTATCTACTTCAATTTTATATAACGTAAAACACGATACGAATTACGTTGCAACAAATACAAAAGTGCATTTTAGACAGGCAGCCCCTGAACTAAATAAAGCGTAATATTAATTACTAATTTAACACTACTGAACTAACTATACTACATACACAGCTATTGACAGTGTTGACTGTGTTAAATCACAACACAGACTGCTTTACATCTTTCGAAAAACAGATTATGAATTTTTAAAATGTTATATTCTATACATATTCTTTTAGTTTTTCTTCTATACTACATACAAAAACTATAGAAATACCTAACTGAATATAAACGTTTTCCAATCTATCCTTATAAATTGGCCAGCTTAAACTTTTTAACATTCCACGTTTCGCTATGTCCGTATTAATTCATTCAGTGTTGCCATCTGTCTGTCCATCTGCCAAGATAGATGGACGTGAGCCAAGTTCCAGTCAAATAAAAATATTTTATAAGATCTGAACTGATAATTTAAAACTAACTGACTCTATTTCTTTTTCATTTTTCCTGACTAACTCGTAAAATTAATGTTGTATAAAATTCTATATAAATTTATGTTCTGTTCTGTTTGTTTGTGTAACCATGACAACAGTTATACCCTTATGAAACCAAAGTCGATTTTCAGACAAATTTTCACCCCTCTTATCACTACTTTAGGAGTTAAATTTCCGATAATCTTTCCTTACATGTCTAAGTATATGTAAGAATAGCCTTCACATCATAAATCTATTGACTTAAATAAACATAGACTATACATACACAAGACATGTGTTGTTTGTTTTGATAATTTTTTTTCATGTTTTCTAAAAAATATTATATATATGTATAATGTTTTTTTACATTACTTGAGCATTTTTTTGGTATTCATTGCGGAATTGGGCTACTCAATGTTCAAGATAACTAAAAGCGGAATTAGATATCCTTTAGCGTTTTGATACTCTTATGTCTCGGATACTTTTAGATACCGATTCTGAAGGCATAGTATTAATATAGGTAAATAAATTTCCATTAAACTTTTATCTCCTTTTTTAATATCTTAATAGTAAAACATCCAAAAATCCTTCATGAGTGAACTTCCGTCCCAAAGAAGTCCATGGAAATAGTCTCAGTTAATATTATATGAGTCAGGCTTACTCCAGGAACTAAATAACACTCATTTAATACACGTCACCTTAAACATAAAACTACGTTATTTAGAGAACTTTATACAGAGCGTAAATGCAGCGAGATTGCCAAATAATATACTGACGTACATTTACGACATGTGTGTAGTCCGTCCTGAGTTTTGCAGTTTTCATCTAACAAAGTGCAAGCTTTCACAGCGTTTGCGTGAATTTCTACTTTATGACAATACACGGCCTGTTTGTACAGTTGAAAAACGTTGGCACAAAAGATTATAATATAAACAGTTACATCTTTTATCGTTACACTCAACCTGTTTATTTATTTAGTTATACTTTTTAGACCTCTTTACATATCGTTATCACTCCCCTGATAGAGCTATCTAACATGTAATCTAGATTATAAAGTCACGTGCTCCTAAATAAGGGAGAACTATACTATATACCTACAATACTTTAAGCAATTCTTAATGTACGAAATCACTTGTCAGACTTCCTAATATCCTTTGAGAAATGGTAACGGCACACTTGAAGTAAACTAATAACAGCTAAAATTTTAGTTTGTTTTTAGGGTAACGTAACCAAAGGGTAAAAACGGGACCATATTACTAAGAATTCGGAGTCCGTTGTCACCATGAACCGTTATATCTAGACAGAAGGATTTTTATAAATGATGTATTTTTGTTGCCCCTATAATAACAAAACTAAAAAATAAAGTTTAAAAAATTATAACCCGACTACGTAAAAAAGTGGTCTAAAAAGGACGAAACAAGAAAATAATTCAGATAGAAACACAAAAATGTATAGGTATAAAAATGGTCAAGGTAGAACCGTGGTCGCACCCATGTATACCTACTATGATTATTTATATGATTAGAGGAACATCTCCATGAAACAGACATGGTAAGTTTTTTTACATAGTCGGATTATAGTTTTAAACTTTATTTTTTCATTTTATGGTTTTCCCTTTCCCGATCGAGATAACCTTTATAATCTAATATTGTAACGTAATGTTGGTTATTATTTGTTTAAACAAGTAAATAAATGCAACGACGGGACCGCACGGACTATACGACCGCATTTTAAACATATATGTTGACATAAACAGTAACATATATACATATTTGTTATGTGCTCGCCAAGACCTTTCTTTTGATTCCAAATGCGTGATAATTAGCTCAGTTTAATTTTTTTCGAGGTTAAAATCTGAGGTATAATTTCCGTTATAAAAAAAATCATAAATTTTTTATAGCCTATGTATGCAAACTCATAACCCTTCCTCTTGACTTCGCCGTAGTCGGGTAAAAACATAATAAAATTAATATTTAAGAGGGTCTCATACAACGAATGTGATTTTTTTGGCTAATTTTGGTATTCTAACTAAGCTAGATTAATTAAAGTCACGTGATATCAAAAAGAAAAGCCTACTACCCCTACCTACCTACACTACTATAGTAAACAACACTGCCTGCACTAATTGAGACACTATTCCTTCTACGAAATCCATCAAAACAGGGACATATTTTGTCGACTCAGTTAAAAACAATTAATAGGAGCTTAGGAATTAGACAAAAAGTGCATGTGACTCTATAGAAATGTATTTATTCAGACAAACTATTTAAGTTATAGCAAAAAAGCAGTTTTATTGCACTATTTATATAACAAACAAGATTAAACACGGGGCTATAAACCTGTTTTATGCATTGTAAACAGCGCGTCATAATATATCTGTACCTCACATGTTTATTTAGTGGACATATTACGGTAACGTATTATGTATTTACCTTTGTCTATAAAGTATAAACAATACATATAAACAATACATATAAACACTCAAGTATAAACTCTCAAAATAGTGCTAAGTATTCGTTATCGAGTACCACGTGTTTAATTAATATAATATGTTGCTGTGCAGTAATATGTATCATCCTCATACAAGTTCATTAGATGTAAATCTTGCTGACCTCTCACAAAACATTTAATTTACCTCAAATAAATTTAAAGCAAATTAAATTAGGAAATTTTGAACAATGCTTAATGGAAGTTTTTATTATTCGCTGTAAGTAAAAATGGTAAGCTAAAACATACAATACATTTACAAGGCATTTGCAAATGGATATTTTACCCACTTTTGAAGCAATTTATTCAACGATGATAAAAATATAAAAGCAACAGAGTAACATGGATGAACCCTTTCAAGGCTTAAAGCTCTGGTTGCTTGAAATCCGCATTGAAAAACGGTCTTCGGGTCCGAAACATCAGATCGCTTAAAAGGTGTATATCATCACCACAGCAAATATCTTTTCTATTTATTATATTATTTTTACGTGACTCAAATACTTACAAATTTTATTAAAACAAAACGAGTGCTGGTAACAATTCATTTGAAGGCAGAGTTGAGCTTGAAAAATGTCATGATGGATACACAAGTGTAAGCAGCGGAGGGTCGATCGCTATTTTGACATCGGCGCGACGGTCGGGCGCTCTAGACGTTATATTCATTGCTAAAGATTATAGTTGACTTTTAAAATTAGGTTACACAGCGGGAAACCTACACAGAAGAAGGGCCGCGTAAACCAGCACTTAGGTCACCAGTCCTAGAAACAGCTTGATTTCCTGTCATAATACTAAGGTAGTGAAGTATTAGAGTAATAAAATCGAGCACTAGTCAATCAAACCATTCACTTTTTCTTTGTTCTATTGATAACACAATAAACTTAGAATGTTAAAAAGTTCTACTCTTAAAAATTATCTAACGCAATAATAGTGGCTTAAAAGGCTGATAACTTTACTAAGCAGACGGAGCCTTAGTACAACCTCGAGTGGCAGAATTAAATTAATCTCGTTGTAAAATTTTCACTTGCCACCTTATCTCCTGTCGTATTGTCGTTTTATTGTGCCTACCCCTGAAACCATTAGCGAAAATGTCACAGCGCCGGCATTGTAATCGCGCGCCCGCGGCTGGTCCGTACAATGATGCGGCCATTCGACCCCGCCCTTACCTTTACGCTATCATACAAATTTGCCTCTCTATAATAAGCGAGCCCTCGTATAATTTTGAGAATGCATACATCACCCTCGTTCTATTTGAATAACAAACTCAGTGTCACCTAAAACAATGGCAGAAAGGAAACGCTTACAGAACATATTATACTTCTGCGAATTCATCGTCTATGTTACACACGAGGAATTTCTAGCGTAAGTCTAGAAATCTCACGCGGAGATTCTGCTCACGTTGCGAGCAAGTGGCCGACAAAGGAAAAAGGGCTTGCATACCTTATTACCACCTTTTTACAAAATCCCTACTTGCGTCTATGTGAAACACGACACACTCGGGTAATTTAAATAATAACCAAGTAAGTATCTACGTGATACCACTGATAATATGTACCGAGATGTAGTACTCGGATTTCGTATGTAAATTTTGTGCGACATTTCTTCCTTTATCTAATTTCGTTTTTATTATAACAGGTAATGCGAAACATCAGAAATAATTTTTACGACATCTGAACCTATTAACAAAGTTCTGCATGTTTTTCAGCGTCAGAATGTCACCGCGGCTTTTCTGGCTATTAATCAGAAAGTCAATGAGCCGTTTTGTTTGGAATATCTGACGAGCAATCCTTCCCCAGTGGCCAGCGTCAGACATTGCGATAAATTAAAGTTGCGCTCGCTATAAAATATTTTAGAATTCAAATATTCTCGACATGAACAGAAAATAGTGAGTTCATTGCACCCATGAAACGGAGGAAAAGGAAGCGAAAGGAAGTAAAAATGCAGAAACAATCCTAGTATTTATAACCGTTATCTTATTTGCATGCAATTCAAAATATTGCTGCCCCTAACATACACCATGAGTCGTATTGCCTCCCGACTTGTTTATAGAATATTTACTCATAAACATGCAGATTGCGGGTGGGACGCGTTTTTATGTAAAAGGCAAAGGGGAGCTATTTTATTTATTACCCTCTTGACTTGGTGTGGCGTCAGAATGAGAAATTGCTACTACTGCATTTCAGAATTAAATCTTTGAAGTGGAGAAGCTTACCAGTGACTTAGATCACTAAAAATGATCTTGTATTTTATTCTTTTATTTAAGTTATAAAACGAAATATTCTAGAGACATTAGCGCAGACTATATAATAACATTCAGTTCTTTAACCTTTAACTGTGAACGTGGCGAATTTTTAAATCTACATTGGACTTGAGGTCGCAAAGACTATTTACATTGTACGTTATTCTGCTTAGCTTGTTTTTAAAATTAGAATTATTCTTAATGTAATGTAAATTATTTCGAAAGATTTTTATTTCTCTATTTATGAAGTAAATTATCATACATCGAAAAAAAAATTAAAACTTCATGAAAAAGTATATTATTCGTACTACACAATTGAATCATTTATTTTCTGGTAAATTTTTCTTTGTCAAATTTAATCAAAGTAAAAATCGTGCAGCCTTGATTATTGTGGACTAAGTAAATAAAACAGGAAGCTTGTTCCCAGTTCGTGATTCATTTCAAAAACAAAGGATATAAGTTTCCTGCTGCGAGAAACTTAAATGATATATTTTTATATTGTCAGACTTGGCATAACGAAATATATTGTTTTATAATTGAGTTTTACATTTCCTCTTATTATTTTAGTAAACTTCTTTTTATTTTCACGGTAGGTACTAAACTACTATCAAAACCTAAATAAAATACAAGTTTATTAAATAATTTGTAAAAAGATAAACATAAATGAATATTTTGAAAAGTTTAAATTTTGTAATTACATTGACTTAAATAATAATTAGAAAAAATACTTATCGAATCTGAACTCTGTCTCTTATGTCGTTTAAGATCTAACTTAAAACACAGACTTAATCCTTTAAACATGTATTGATTCCAAAAAAATTTCATGGGTCAAAAAAAATGTGTAGATTTAACTTTAAGTTGATATGGGGGAGTTATCAATGGCCTTAAGATTTCTGAATCTATAATTATCATAAAATCATTTTAAACGACTTAAAAAATAATACACCATTAAACGCAAAATAAGTAATGCATTAAAAAAGCTAAAAGCTTAAAGTATGCACCTACTTTATTTACTGGAATGAAAAGCTTTTAAAATTTCAAGAGCGATTATTTCTTTCTTAACAACTTGGAGGAGCCTAGTTACACAAATAATCTAGAAAATAGTTTTACGCCTCGACGCCTCGTAGTCATAACAACATATTTCCTGTTGTTTTATTCTCTTTAAGTTTTCCTGTAAAGTATGAAGTCTATTTAGGAATTTTCCCTCAAGCTATAAGCTGTTTAATAGAACAATAGAGTTGTAAGACATTGTATTTAAAGAACTAGCTTTTAAATACATTTTTTATTTTTATCTGTATTGGAGCGGTTTATATTGAACTTTTTTGGATAATAAGTTGATAATTATAGCTACTTGCACGGAAGTATAGGTTTGAACTTGAAAGCGCAGAAGTCACTATAAGGGCCATTTTAGCAGAAAACGTAAAGCGTGAGCAGTACGTCACACGCAGTTGGTTCTTATGCGTTCTGTTATTTGTCAAAATGGTAAACACGCAGCACACTCACAATGCGCAACTTTCCCCACTATTTTTGCTAGACCTAATATGCTGTAAGCCGAGCAGTGCCAGGGCTTGTAACACTGCTGTTCAGATATTTATGGTTAGATGTTATATAATATCATAACAGTATAATAGAAATAAATGCAAAGCATGAATTATTCGCCAATACAAAGTTATTAACAGTGTTGTTAACTTAAATGAACAATTTCTAGCTTGAGTAGTTGGTAGTTTGGTTTGCTTCAGACGATGAGCGTTAAAATACATTACAAGGGGTTCTTTCGTATCAGCACAATCCCCAAGCACTATTCAGGTTCAGGTTCGTGTCTGACTATTAAGACAAAATTTTTAAGACAACATAATATTAATTTAAACTGCTAGCGATGTTGAGAAGTAGCAGCAAGTGTCTTCTACTGATGTTATAAAGATCTCCCAAATTTAATTTTCTCAAATAATTCAATGATGAGATTTAAAAACTCCTGAATACCTTCGAGCAAAAACCTGCAATTGACCAAATTCACTAGAGATTGCAGTATTCCGCTTTCATCCCTCGAGTCAATAATCACTGCTAATAACCATCCGCAAGTTTTCCTCTTAACGTTATTTAGCTCCTAACTATGTCGGTAAATTAATGGGAATAACATTTGATTTATTTGCTGAATGAATTATATTTAATACTTATTAACTGTGGGGTTAAATATAGTACTACATTTACTACTCAACCTTGTTATCCAATTTCTACTTATCATAAAAGGCTTTGATGGTCTTCGATAACCTTATATAGACAGGGGACCTAGCACCATGACACTTAACTACACTACTAACTAATTTTATATGTACACTGTGCGCCATAACTTGACAGACTCATAATATATGTACTATATATGGGTGTATTTGGAATTAAATAAAAGGAACTAAATGTAGATAAATTTAAATGAAAAAAGTGGGAAAATAGCATATTCATATATGCAGGTGGGTAAATCAGTGAGAAAATGAATGTAAGATTAAGGTGAGTGTATGAGCGAGTACCTGGACAAGAAAGTTAGCAAATAAGTGTATGTAGTGATTGAACGATTTAAGTATATCTCAGCGAAGCGAGGGCTCAATATTCGCTGAGTATCGCCTAGACTTATTTTAAATTAATAATATAAATATGAGCTTTTATGTTGGATATTTAGATTTTTGGATGTTTGTTACTCAAACACATAAAATCGGCTGAACGAAATTAAATGATTTTTTTACAAAGATTTTATAACTTGAATTATTGAAGAGATCATGTGGAAAGATGGGAGTTCACAAGAAATACTATACTTTTGATGACTAAGTAGTTACATGTGTAAGTGAATTAATTAATCCTGTACACCGTTATGAAGTTCTTGGAGACGAAGTCGTGTGCAGATATTAGTATATAATATTTTATATAAGTTATAATCACAGTAGATGATCAATAGATAATTCGAATGCAAAGTCCCAACTAAGAGTGATCCACGTACAGTCAAACTCGGTTAGTGACACGTCACGGATAGAGGAGGTAATTAAAAACGTGACCGTCGTCACTTGTCCGACTACCCCCACTACCCCGACTACCCTGGGGTTTTATCTTCTCTACACCACTCGCACCAATGAGCCTTGTTTATTAGAAAGTTTCATGTTTGTTAATTTCCTAACGGTTATTGGCTAAATTTAAATACTTTCGTGACATTTTGCATGAAAATTAACATTTACTAAATAGTAATAGGTAAAATATAATATTATTGGTTTTAGATAAGAAACTGATGCCAAGAGCTTGTGAAATGATAAGATCCTATGTTTAAAGCCCTAGGTACTGTTCGGTTTGTGTCATGTAAATAGATATTTATAGATCCGTACTGTGTACTAAAACGGCAAAGAAAAAGTAAGGTAATTGCCCAGCATCCAATCAGTCTCACACAGTGATGTAACATTACGTTACTTTAAAATCTGACACTTGTCATTTCATACGTAAATACAATAATTTACTTATTATGACAAATATATTATGTTTTTATTGTGTTGTATTAAACTTTTCTTATTCTCACGAGTAAGAGAAGTATGTAGACTGTTTTTACCCGACTACGGTGAAACATGAAACAGACATGGTAGGTATATATGGGTGTGACCACCTTGACCATTGTTATACCTATGCATTTCTATCTGAATTATTTTCTTGTTTCGTTCTTTTTAGACCACTTTTTTACGTAGTCAGTTTATAGTTTTTAAATATTATTTTTTTTAAATAGGTGTGAGGGGGAGTTAACGATTATGGAGTAGCATCAGCTTCAGAGCTTATATATTACATTCAGATTATTTCCAATATATCGGATAATAGGTTTTTCTCGTTTTCATAGAGAGAAAGAGCTACATAGCTTTTTGTGCAGTTATATAGTGAATAACGGGTCTGTTTATGAAATATCATTGATATAGACACATTAAGATTATTCTTCAATATCAATATTCAAATGATTTAATACTGTGCAAATAGATGCAAGCACAGGCAGACAGGCAAGTACATAATGCGTATAGCTCATAAATGTTTATATAAGCTTTGTCTAAGTTGCCACCGCTATTTCACGCATCAAACTTTCCGTTGACGAAATTTATTCATGACGTGATCCCTTGTAAATACATTTGGGAGTTTATTGTCGTAATGAATTTGATATGGCTTATGAAAATAAGCTTATCTTTGAATTTTGCTACCTCATTTTTAACTTTTTAATGTGCTGATAATTTTATGTGTAAGTGATTGATTTCATCATTCTTAATTTGATAAAAACGCAATGATTTTTTAACACTGATTTAATAAAAAAAGTATTGGAATTATATATTGAACGAACGAATACTAAGTGCTGTTGGGAAGTTATTGATCAAGAATACTTTAACCATCACTATATCTTAAAATTATGACAGGAAATCGGATTTGAACTTGTGACTGAGGATGTAGGTTCACAGAGATTTTTAACATAATTGTAAAACTTTTCCACTAAGGTCCACATTTATCAAGCTAAAGTTCAAACCTCGCTAATGAAAACATACATGGGATTTCCTTGATATTTCTTATGTAAAATAATATAATATCCCGTGTCATAATATTTATCCATGATGAACTCCAAAACTGATTAACTGATTATGATGAAATTATCCACACTATATTATGTAACTCGACGTAAATTGTGACGTAGGTAGGATAGTTTTTATTTTGTTTAATGACCCTAATATTTTTTTTGCAAATGTTTATTATATGACAGTTTCTAACAGATAGCAATTTATAATATTTGATTGAGACGACTTATCTTAAATAATTAAAATTTTCTTAACATTATTTCTTACATGTTTAAACCACATTGACACAAGCATACAATTTGAATGAGGATTTTATATTTAAATAATATGACAGTGCCCAAAGGACATATCCAGGGTCTTACGACGTTAGCCATTAAACTTAATTTTCACACGAAATAGCTGTTTCTAAATTGAATTCTTATCCATTTTGCGGGCTGTTCCCAAATGCAGATCTCAGCCTTTCCTTCTATGTGGTCGCATACCGTGATCAAATTGAAAATTCCTTCGGGTTATCCTTAAAGACATAAGTATTTACTCGATACGCTTCATATATAAGAATTAAGATGACCCTACTCAAATAATAATCTTTCATAACAGATATTTTTGTTATAACATTATTATATTGAACCTTGATCAACTATTTTCCTTGTTTCATTTTAGTAGTAAATATTTTGAATTAAACCAATATTGTAGAGATTGTTTGATTATCAAATTATTCTTTTCAATAATGATAACAGCTAAATCTTATATATAAAATTCTCGTGTCACAATGTTAGTTACCGTACTCCTCCGAAACAGCTCGATCGATCGATTTTTATGAAATTTTATATGCATATTCAGTAGGTCTGAGAATCGGCTACTATCTATTTTTTATACGCCTAAGTGATAAGGTGGCCCACCCCAAATTTATATGGCAAAACAACGTTTGCCGGGTCAGCTAGTATATAAATAAAAACATGGAAATTAAATCTCATTTTTAATACAATAGTAGAAAAGTTTAATTATTAACTTATTATAAACTACTACAGTGTATCGACAAGTCAGACATAAAATATATATTCTGTTTCAAACAAAGCTATAGTAATTAGCTTAAGCGTAAGTTTGATACACCTATACGTCTGATTTACTACAAACTTCAGCTTAAACTGGTATTAAACAAAACCGTTTAAAACTTTTAATATGTTAAAAGAGATTTATTCACGGAGAACATGTCCTATCAAAATATCTCGGGCCACACGTTATGTCGGCACATTCTTCTCCTAAATTGAAATTCTCGAACGCTCTGCCTTCGTAAACGGGACAGGGTCATGAGCCAAAAGACAAATAGAATGTTCGATTAATACGATCAAACATATTTTTACAGCGTAAAAAATGAAGGGTGACTGTACCTACTTATCCCTTCTTGTTTATAACGAGAGGGAAGAGAGTAAACGGAAAATGTGTTATCTAGTGGACATGTTTGAATAGCAATAAATTTTTTGTAACATCTGATTATAACAAGTACAATAATAATTGAAATTTACCCCCGATAGAAACTCTAATTTAATACAGTGACAAAGTTTCGATAACGTTGAATTTAGAAGAATCGTTGTACTAGATGAAAACAAATACAAAGACTTCACAAATATTCATTAAATGCAAAAAAGTATCTTAAAAAGTTTTATACGGTACTTGATATTGAAAGAGATGTATCGAGAAATACCGTTTCATCTCTACTAAATTTAAGCAATTTCAGTGTGTTACCATGATAATGAGATTGATATAATTGTCAATATATTGATAACTAGAATGGCGCGTGGCTGCGCGGCCCGCTAAAGCGGACCGCGTGAAGGAGTGAATAACAAATCGTCGAATTCCGGATGGCGGTTATGTAGAAAATGGTAGACAGTATACAATTCTCAAGTTACAAATCAGCTGAGTCTACAAACGACTAACCAGATCTTGACTAATTATAGCTAAAAATCATCTTTATTAAATTATCATTCGGACAAGTAAAACTTCATCAGAATCGATTCATTATCTTGGGCGCTACAATACCACAGACATTCAGATGCATTGGACACACAGGTACGCGCGTTAACCTTATAACACTCTGACTGTTAAAAATGAAATAAAGACTAGATTCTAAGTTAGACTTACAGCATAATAACCATAAAAAACATACGGACAAATAGACAAACAAAAATTTTGGTCTATGTACAATTGAATAGAGATTGTATAAGTTGCATTTACTGCACTATAACACACATTTTTAGGTAATATCAAATTGCACTATGTACTGAAAGACGGACAGACTTAAAGCTCATGAGGCTTGAATCCTTTTTAATATGCCTAAATTATCGCCTTCAATGCTCCACTTCATTATGCAACATTTAAGTAAACTAAAAATAATATTATAATTTTTACTTTATTTTATTTTTTTGGGCAACCGTTTTATATAAAACTAGCGGCCCATCCCGGCTTCGCGCGGGTGGAATATTATTTTTAAAAATATATTGGCCCTCCCGCATTTCGGTGCCCACTCTCTTGCCGCTTTACTCGCTGCGCTGCGTCGCTATACTGGCCCGTCGCGTCCTCGTGTATTTTTTGTTTATATTGATATTTTTAATTTCGTAATATCTTTTGAATGGAAAGTCCGATTTTAATAATTCAACAAGTAATTTACAGGTATTGAAATAGTCTTGAATACGAAATAATTTATTTGGATAAGGATTAATACAAAGTTATAGAAAACATGGTCTGATTTTGATAGGCATTTTTATCAACTTTTAAAATGTAAAAAAGTAGTTATAGTGACGTAACTATAATAGTTGGACATATGGTCTCGCGGACTTTTTTGTAGATATTGATACGTTCTATAATATTGTAGAACATTTTTTTACAATCCATAAAAATAACTTAAAATTAACATTATTATGTTGATACCTGGCTTATACTAAAGGAATAAAATCGGGTGAATATTAGAATAGGTGTTAAACAAGTCCAATAAGAGTACGTAGTTGGTGAATAAAATAGCTAAAAACAAATAAAGGAAACATTTGTAAGAAATCATGCACGGAACTCTCAAGTCTGGGGAGTACAGATTTAAAATAATAAAAAAAGTCAATTGGTGAATATTTTTTCTCCATCAATAAAATTTTTACTTCTTCTTCTTTACCTTCTTATTAAATTAAAAAAATAATCGTTTCTTTGCGACTCCTTTATATCACAAAAATATACTACTGTAATAAACTTCAGTATGTTTCTATAGATTCAGTAGTTTCGACTTTATGTACACTAATGAGCCAAAATTATAATTCACATTTAAATTATTGTTTGTCACTACACTTGTTCTAATGATACATATTTATAAAAAAGTACATGAATCTGAAGAATGCACATACAATGAATTTTTTCTCACTACACACATAAAAGGAAAGGAATAAAAGGAAATTCTATTGAAAATATATTACTTGAATTCACAATCAAAATGTAGGAGTACTATAAAGACCGGCTTCAAAGATCGAAACAAGCCTTACATTCCCGGATCACTGGATCTAAGACCTATCATGGACTCTTATGCAAAAGATCTACTTGTATTGAGTTAAACCTCAAAGGCGACGACGAATAAAGATAAATGTAGTCCAAGCTTTGAATAAAACGACACCAAGAACTAGACAACAAAGGCTCTACGTTAGGTTTCTAAGCTTTAATGTTTCTAGGTAGCTCTTTTAATATAATTTAGACAACTATGGTAAGCTACTAGCTATAATAGCTATTATAGAAAATCTAAATAAATTCTTTTAATGATAGAAAATTACATTACCCCGGTACATAAAAAAAAGAGAAGTTATCACTTATCTTAAGTCTAAAAAAGCACGATGAAGTTTCTAAATGCTTCAGTTATATTGTTTCGGCACATTTTAAAATAATTCGGGGAAGTGCGAGTGTGGAATTCGGGCACTGAGGGTTACATACAATAAAACCGGTAGAAGTGCTTAATTTCAAAATTTATTATGCAGTTCAAAAAAGAAACGAGTGATCCTATAAAGGTTCGTTCTATGATACGGAACCCTAAATATGGTCAATGGTCAGGTATTTTGTTAGTTTGAAAGCACTAAATGGGCATGATGATAATAGAGATAAATGTAGTCCAAGTTAGGAATCTCTTTAAACCTAGCGACATCAAGATCTAGACAACAAAGGCTCCATGTTACGTTCTGAGCTTAAGTGTTACCTAGACACACTTAAGTTAATTTAGACTATGTTATTAAGCTACTAGGTAATAACGTTTATTGAAAACTAGTGTTTGACTATGATATCATTTCATCCACGAAACTATAATTTGTTCCAGAGTGAATTAAGATCTGATGCATTAACTTATTTACCCTTCCACATACTAACAGACTAATTCTGTCAGCAGGTCACATCCACAGATCATCCTTTCAACGACGAGCGTGTTGATAAGAATATTAAAATATTTTTTTAAATGGAAATACTCGAACCAAAGATATAAGTTCTAAACTTACTAACTAATATTATAAATGTGAAAGCTTGTATGTTTGGCTGAACGGATTTAGATGAAATTTGGCATCCTACTAATATTATAAACGCGAAAGTTTGTAAGAATGTATGGATATATGTTTGTTTGTACTTAATATTATATAGAGGTAAAGTTTGTTAAGTTTAAGGGGATAATCTCTGGATCTACTTAATTGATTTTGAAAATTATTTTACCAATAGAAAGCCACATTGTTTGTGAGTGTCATAGGCTATAAATTAACCCGAAAAATGAAAATACTTTTTAGTTGGATTTGCAAAATAAGTCGGTAAAAAAAGACCGAACTAAAACGTTTCTTACGAACGCTGCCTTAACGATGAAAGATACTTATAGGATCCATAATTGCGGGTAAAGTATGGATAAAAAAATGAATAAGTGTGTGGAGTTAACAGTTTTAATACACCTTAGTGAAGCGAGAGTGGGTCAGCTAGTTAATTGTAAATATGTTAAATGATTGTTATACCAATATTATCTCGCAATTTATTTTGGGACAGAGAGCGTCAATGACCATCTCGATCCGTTAGTTGTTTGGTATGTTTTATTATGAGTATGGGAGTTACACTGCGCAGTAACACTCAAATGATAATATTAACATGTAATCTAGACGGTCGAGTCGAGTGGTTCCTGGGGATTAAGACCCAGGAGCAGGTTTAAAGTCGTCTTTAATAACCACAAACTCTTTCGTCCACTGCTCGACCACACTACCGAATAAAAGTTTTTAAAATGTATTAAATGTTACTTAAGTGTATACAATTGTTGGTAAACCTTAATAAATAATAAAAATAAAATAAAAAGTACATTAGTCACGTGCGCCTCGATACCGGAAGCTCAATACCACGCCACCAAACAACACTACACTATTAGTCCCACTGCTTTAATATGTACTGGGCGACATCACTTAACAAACTGACCTCTGAACTATCGGATTCATAAAATGTTGACTTGTGATAGTGCAATTACGTGCGTCTTATTTTTATCTTAGTTAAATGTTGGGTAACAAAATCGAGCAGTGTAGATGATAGTTTAAAATAGGGAAAATACCCACGTAAACGTAAATCTTTAGTGTGAGTTACTGTACGTATTATATGTAAACGTAGTAATAAATATCATAGGTACTATATTTTACAGTTAGATCCTATAAGTTAGTCTTTTGCTCAGGCGTTACTTAAATTTTAAATTTGTACATGTTTTCTTAAACAACGGCGATATTTTAGCTACCCGTATGCATTGTTATTCAGTCGACGGAGTCTAAGGCGCTCACGCCCCTCAGCTTATCGTCGGTCCCCAGCCGTTGTAAATTAAATAAATATACATCTAATGAGCGGAAATATATTGCATCTCTTACAAATACTACTTTGGATATAACTGAAGTTAAAGAAACGAATAATACAAGGTGCCGTAATGTGCATCATGACTAATTATTAAAATTGAATGAATTGTATAAAATTATGAGACATAGTTTCTTATGGCGTTATATGAAACTTCTACTTAATTGTCCTAAGTACTTTTATTTACGAGATAAACTCCAGCTTCGCTGGGTCAGACCATATTTAAATAGCAACAACTTTTTCCAAACATCTGATTTAAATTAAATGAAGTTTATATAGTAAATTAGACCTATAAATAAAACTGTGAAAACCTGCGAGGGAACGGTTGGAATACATTTCTTGCGACTGGCTTGCGACCACCAAAATGCGGATCCAACCGCCAAGTGTCTTTGATGCGTTCCGGTCGAGCTGCATGTGGTCTAGATTTAACCCTTCTCTCTCCCACACCATTAAAGCTGCGGTTGCAGAGGATTCTGGCTGCTCGTTAAGGGTCCACAGAAATTGCAGCATTCTTCTCTTCCCTTCCTAACTTAATTTTCAAGGCAGCAACAATGGAAAGTCACTTTCCATTTCATAAATAAACCGTATTCAATTTCGTGCTATAGGTAGTATTTGCGTGATGCACATACAATTATACGAACAGACAAAGAAAAACATATTCAAAATTATATTCTATTATATGAAACCCATCCCGTTCAGTGTTTTTAAATATCTTCTATATACAGAGATTCGATAAATTACATTATTCTATTATATATTGTAACTATATCGAGCTAACTCTATAAAATATATACATAGAATACATAAAAATATAAATAAATAACGCAAGAGGAAGACGGCAAGTAAATAACGGCTAATAAATCATTTATAAAATATTTAATTAGGCATGTGATCATCTAGTTAGGACCCTTAATACGTTGTGTAAATAATAACCATCAAAGTTCTTTTAGAGTATCAGAGGCATGAGTTCAATAGGTCATCGAAGAAGATAAATTAAACTAAATAAAGATCGATTTGCATTTTATTAAATTAATGTAATAACGATGCTGTGATGATGCATAGATGTATAATAATTTTATAAATAATTTCATCAGAAGGATGTTAGTGATATAGAAGATAGCTGAAGGAGTCTCTCCCTTCCTCTTATAATATTTAAATATAAAAGAGAAAAGGGGTCGGCAGCCCCACACCCGCCACCGACAATGGGTTCCAACCAAATCATGAACCCTCCAGGATAGAAGGTGGGAGCTATTTATAGTGCGCCTACACTTTTGATGCTACATTAGCAAGGACCGAAGTCCGGGTAATACAGTCAAGACTGCAGTGTTGAAAGCCGAAGCCTTAGTAAATCAGCCGAAGCTGTAATAATAAAAAGGCGTGAGCCTTGTGATGGAAATGAATCCATTAAAACAGCAAAGCTGCAAAGTGTCCGAAGACAAAGGGACAAGCCCTGGTTATAAATAAAGTGATAAATAAATCACTGGTTCAAACATCAGTTCGCAAGAACTCACAGCACTTAGGCGGCTGATTGCAAGGAATGCACATATTCATATTCACATAAATGTGTTATCGTTGCCACCGGAGTGGATATCGTTGCAGCCGTAGCTGATAATCGTTGCAGCCGGAGCTGATAAAATGTTGCCACCGAAGTGGATATTGTTGCAGCCGGAGCTGATAAGTAAAAACCACCGTAGTGGATAAGTCGTTGCAGCCGGAGCTGATAATCGTTGCAGCCGGAGCTGATATAAATATGTGTTATGGTCCACCTGAGTGGAATGTGAAATACGATATATGTACAACTCGCTTACAAAAAGCAACACTCCCATCGAGCATATGAGTCAAACAAAGAGACGTAATACGCCAGATCATTATTTTACGTGGCAAGCCACGGAAGTAAAGAGACAAAGTAGGCCACACTGTCCTATATGCTAGTAAACATCCCATAAGGATAATTCACCAGACGCCCTAGCACTATGACATGCTACAATGTCTATTTAAAAGTACTAAGCTAAGGGGCAGTCCTGACAAGGACTATTGATGCCACTCACAATGTCCATAAACAAAGTCCACGGACAATGCTCGTGATTGTACCCAGCATCGCTAGAACGTACCACTTCGGCTTACAGCCTCCGCACCGCTCAGCAGCTGGATACGATGGTGTGATAGACACAACGATATCAACTGAGACGCCAGGACGTTGAAGTATCAAATCACAGTGAGAGTCACAAACAACATCGTCTGAGCCACGAGAGACCTCGGAGTATCAAATCACAGAGTGATAGACACAGCGATATCAACTAGGACATCAGGACGTTGAAGTATCAAATCATAGAGTGATAGACACAAACAACATCGTCTGAGTCACCAGAGACCTCGGAGTATCAAATCACGAAATATTCAAGACAACTTGTCATGATGGTAGTCTGCTAGTAGCTGATGTAGCCACAAAGCCTACAAACCAGTCCACAGCGCATCGTCAAGAATAAAGCATATCCGGCACCGTACACAAGAATTCTCAAAGTAGAACTTAATCACACTAAGAGTCATCTCGCGTCCGTACCACCAAGATACGCAAGGCTCCAGCAACAGACAGATGGACTTCTCAAAGACAATCAAATTCATCTAAGAGTCACCTTCCGTCCGTATGCCAAAGCTCGTTCGAAATATGGCGGTCCTGCAAGACTACTCTCGCAGAACACTTTTGTAAGGAGGCTGATCTAAACACATGCATCACCATAACATCGTAACTACATAAGATATTATTATTAAAACATATTTATATTCATTATTTGAGAGGTTCATTATTATTACATGCATTGCCCCTATACATGTTTTATATTGTAATAATTCTTTAGATGGTCACCCACAAACCATCTATGATAAATAGTTTTTATGACCTCTTATTATATCGGTATCATATGTAGTACATGAATGTGGGATGCTGTGCCGACGATCTCACGCTGCCCCCCTATATATAACTATCGGCAGTTCCATACATTCCGATACTTTCCCCATACTAGCTAATACACGAACCGTCTTCATAATACACGAACCGTTTGCATTATTTTTAATATATCTATTATTGAAAATTATGATCAATTATTATTTCTAATGTATTAAATGACGTTTTAAATATAAAATAAATTACTTTTTATGTTTATTTGTACATATTATGTTATAATATTTATTAATTACTATTTTATTACCTCTTTATATTATTTATTATTATTGTTATCTTAAATGTTGAATTTACTTTATGTAAAGTTTATAACCGTCACAATATGTATAGATTAGGTTAAAAGAATTTACTTTCAAGAAAAAAGTTTTTCGTATCTAAGCGGAGAAATATAGAGGAGAAGACAAGCTCAAGCTTTAAGCTGAGGAGCTGCAAATGTAATTTGCTCTCTAATTCAGCGTACACTTTTATTGTCGCCTTTTAAGAGACCTAAGTCGTGTTTTATTCAACTTGACGTTTAACATTTATTTAAATACTGCAAAGTACTTGTAAAGTGTGGCTGATTTTAAAATTAATCTATTTTTCTATATGAAAATTATTTGTCATGCCAATTATTATCGAAATACGCTAAACTTGTAAGACAAGTTGTCAAGGACAAGAGGGGAATCAGTTTTTATTTTATTATCAACTAGCTTTTACCCGAAACTTCGTTTGCGATATTAGGATAATTAGCCTACGGGAGATCGTTTTGAGACATACTTAATAATTTCATGATGTAGTCATACTACAACGCATTGCATATTTTAACCCTTTTGTTTCATGACATCCAATGAAGAACCTTCATACTGAATTTAATTTGAATAACTTCAAAAACGGCACAGTTTCATACTAACTTTGCACTCCAGTTTTACCCCCTTAAGGGATTATTTTCGAAAAAATATTTTACTCCTGTTTTATGACATCCAATGAAGAACTTTCATACTGAATTTTATTTGATTAACTTCAAAAACGGCAAATTTCATACTAAATTTTCACCCCTGTTTTACCCCCTTAGGGGGTAAATTTTCAAAAATCCTCCCCTACGTTATAAAAGGAACCCTTTTGCAAAATTTCAAGTTTCTAAGCCTTATAGATTAAGCCCTGCGTTGATATGTCAGTCAGTCAGTCAGTCAGCTTCTCCTTTTATATATATAGAAGAAGATATAATGCAAACAAAATTAAAACCGCTTTCTGTCATTACATAATCAGTTTTACAATTTGTCCATTATTGAATTCTTGTCCATTTTTAGGGAGTTAACTATTATTATATAAATTAAAACATGTTTAAGATAATACAGCAGGCAGTCAAATAATCCTGCATATTTAAAAAAATGTACTCGTATAAGCAAAAATAAAACAATCAATTACAGTCCTAAATTGCAGTTGAAATAGATTTATATGAACCTTAGGAGCCGTAACATGTTGTACTTGTAAGTTGACCCACGTCAGAGGCGCAAAGTGCTTCGATAACCGGCGAAACCGCGGCCTATCGCTTTTTGATAGCATCACTTTCCCAACTTGCCATCTGGCGGCCATTAGCTCCGGGTCGGGATATTGAAAAAGTGATATGCTAGACACGCTACTTACGAGAAAAGACCCTCTCGAGGAAACTATGCTTTGCTTACAGGAAATAAATTCATTACTTTTGTCACATTCTTTAAATCTTTAGTCATTTTTGCAAGACGGTTTGCTCATAGATGCGCTATATGACCTCTTTAATGCAGCAAATACTCCCTTAAAATAGATATTTAGGGCCTAGGCATCTCATTCGATGTCGGGATACTATAGAGAGCAATCACGGGTACATTTAAAAATATCTAATTCCGTCGTGAAAGTCTGCTAAACTTACAAGGGTTCAAAATAAACTAAGGAATCATCTTATCGGTAAGTATCTGTTTTTTGCTTAGGAATTAAATATTTATTAAACTAATATTTTTTAATAAATTAGTAATAAATAATAGTTTTATTACTATTACAAACTTAGTTCTTTTATTTATGGTAGGTAAGGGGCAAACGAGCAGATGGTCCACCTGATGGTAAGTGGCCATCATCGCCCATGGACATCGAGGGTTGACGATGCTGCGGTATCAGCGGAACCTGAGCAAGAGCCCAGAGTCCACTAGATCCGCAGTATTAATGGGATGGGAGAGGGAGGGGGTAAGTATGGCCCACATGCGGCTCGACCGGAACGCGTCTATGACACTTGGCGATCGGATTCGCATGCTGGTGGTCGCAAGCCAGTCAAGGAAAGGATCCCCTACCACCAAGGGGGTGCTGGGTTACTCGTCTCTTACGAGATGCTCTCCCAGCAGCAGAGGGGAATAGTATTCTAACCCGTCCCCTCATGGGTAAAATGACTTCTGACATATTGCTCTACTATTTGCTTGTAAGTAAACATATGTATGAAATGTTTAAACGGGCATATCCCTATTTTTAAATAATTAGAGTAGAGTAATGTCTAAAATAATTATAAGCTATATTCTGCGAAAGTTTGATACAGAAAAAATAAATAAATCTAAAGTAAAAAGATGTGAAAATTTTTTTAATTAATTTAGTCACCATATCTATTATCTAGAAGTATATAAGCAAGACGATCAAGTAAACCCATAATAAATAATTGTACCTCAGCATCGTTTATTTGTTATTCAGTTACGTAGCGCGGTTCTTTTATTTATCTTATACAAATAATTCGCTTTCCTGTGAGAATAGTTTTAACACGTGCCTTGTCTAGACCAATTGATTGTAATCGACTTTCTTGGCTTTCCCTATTTATTTGTTGAGAAACTTACTTAATTGCCACATATAATATTAATGTTATACGAGTTTGTTATCTAAATTAATTATTTTCAAATTTATTTTTTCTGTTTATAAGACTGAAGGGCTACATAAAAAGTAATGTTAATTTTAGAGAAAATTACTAGGAAATAATTTTGAATATCTAATAATATTGAGCTTTTTTAATATTCTTAGCGAATCAAAGACATCTATGTCAATCCCAGAAAAGTACGTTTAACATGAAAACAATGCTATTTATATTTATCAAAAGTTTCAGCACGAAATCAATCCAACAGGAAATATTAACAGGGTAATCCATTGTTAAATGAAATCTGTCCACATTTCAAAGCTGAATTGACGACGACCTCAGCAATTAAGTCGCTCGAAATATTTAATGAACAGTGCTAGTTCCGCGGCGGAAATGACACTTAATCGGCTTAACTTTGCTTCAAAACTTAACCCGAACCCCTCACCCTTCACCCACACTCCTCACCCCTCACCCTCGCACCCTGCACTCCCTCGGACAATATGCTGCATCAAAGAAGTTGGAGAATGTGCAATTATGAGATTGTTTTAATTTAGAAACAATGTTGTTGAAGAATTTCCGTACTTCGACTGAGCTTTGCCCACCAGAACCAAAATTCTTGGTTTTGTATAACATTGTTTCAGGTTTATTGCTTCACTTATCTTCATCATTTATTTTTTTGTGAAAAAGTCTTTCTTTTTCGTCATTCCGTAATAAAGTTTACTTTTTCTTTAAATTACAAGCTGTCTCTTGAATTTTTCTTCCACCTAAAATGATTATTTATTTTATTACAATAACACGTAAGTTATTTTAATACTATCACGGCCATTGGGATACCGCTGGCCCTCTATTATTTTTATGGAAATAGTAATGAAACTATAAAACATAAAACTTTTAACATAGTATAACGAATTTAAGAAACATTATGAATATGGATGTGGGAATAATGAAATTACTTAAATATATAGAGAAAATGACAACGAATGCGCTACAATGGAATAAAAGTTGAGTGTAAATAGTGTAAAAGAGTATTCAAATAATAATATTAATAGTAAATTAATAAATAAAAAAAAGTAAAAAATTAAATTATTAGTTTAGTTACCAGACAACATTGATTACATAACTAGCTTATTAACTTTTCTATAACAAATTTATTTAACGAACTAGCTTATCTGTTACCTCGTTTCACCGTTATCAATTTCACCTTTAGACCTGCCTAGGATTTTCCTACAAATATAACAATACCAAATTTTGCCAAATCAGTCCAGCCGTTCTCGAGTTTTAGCGAGTCTAACAAACGTTTATATATATAAGATGAAAGATGATAAATATACAATAATAAACTTAATTATTTTATTTATTTAGTAAACTTTCAGAATTTCTGGTGATGTACGAGTCCTTGTGGTCGTCAAAGACAAATTACTTAATTATACATTCAATTACGAGTTTTAAATTCAAGAGTCGAATATCCATTATAATTTAAGGAGGATCTGTACAATAGACGATAAACAAACTTCCCAAACCCTCTTAAAATGGACTTCACAACAATAACTAGACTACACCATCTCCTATAGTTGGACGTCCGAAATAAAGTTTGTCCTAACATTTAACTAGTTGTGGCAAACAAATCCAAGTGTGACTCTAGTGGCACGAACTACGACCCTGCTCTCAAACAGCGTAACGACTTCAAAAAACTTGGCGGAATTTCATGTCGTCTAAAAGTTTGCTTACATATAGTTGCTTACTATGAAAAAAATTATTAAGTTTTACGTCAAGAGCTAAACCTTTTTCTTCATTACATCTTAATAAGTATTTTTGCGTTTTAGCCGTTTTATTATTTAATTATTATTATAAAAATGTAACTTATCCAATTAGTACATTGAACTACTACAAGGAAGAGCTACAACAAGGAACCCTTCCTTGTAGTTTCTCAAGATCGGATCACAAGGAAGGGTTATGATTTTGGCAGTCTATATATTTATGTATGTATATAATGATATAGGCTATATAAATCTTATGAAAATTAGAAAAGATAATCATCACGTGTTTGGTATCAAAAAAAGGTTACTTTTAATTTTTGGGTTATTATCTGAATTATTTTCTTTTTTCGTCCTTTTCAGACCATTAAACCATCTTTTTAAAATTTTGTGTTTATCTCTAAAAACAAATAATTATAGTTTAGAAATAATTATCAAAGGTTTTTTGAGTAAACTTAGGACCCGATTTTATATATTAAAAGCTTTACTTTATTTGTTTATTAAAAAATAGTAGCTTTTTAATAGATAAATAAATTTTATGTAATGAATCAAAAATATTTTTCTAAATAATTTCCTATATTTATACGTTAAATCAGTAAATTTAGGTTTCAGAATTAGGTAAGATCAAAGTCCAGCAAGTCCGTATTTCCAGTTAAAGTTGACTCGTAACTTTAAAACTTTGTTAACATTAAACTTGTAACTGTATTTACCGTCGATGTAGGTCAAAACTATATCCAAAATTTTTATTTTAATCATAAAATAGATGGTTTTAATATTGTGGGAAAATTTGAAGAATAATGAATGTGGATGAAATATAATCTTTATTTCTAGTATAGATCTTTTGTAGTAATGATTGAAATTAACTCTATTTGCTTTTATTTTTTTTAAAGTAATCGATTTTTTAATATTATTATAAAATTGCGTAAAAAGCGTGATAAGTAAACAATCTGTGAGTCTATCTATAAAATATTCCATCACTTACTCGACTCAGTCAATTACTCATCCAGTCAGTTACTCATTGTGAATTGATAACCCATTCACCCCCGACTCACTCGAGATGAGTTTGAACGCAACTACTTACTCATTCACCCACTCACTAACCTCTTACTTTTTTATCTACGTAGCCAGTCAGTCTCCCACCCAGAAAATTATTCACTTACTGTTCGGGCCTCAATTTATTTTGCCAACAAATTTTATAATATTTTTTAAATTTTACCAGTTACACAGTTTATCCTACAAAGCAAATAGAACACAAAACATGAATTTTATTTCAGTTTCGCAATATTTTTCGTTAGTAAAACGTTTTCCTAGTCGAATCTTTAATGATGTACAGTAGGCCATCCTTTACTAGCAACAACAATAGGACATAATTCACTACGCCCGCCCCGTCGAGAATCTGAACAGAATCACTGAACCAAAATGTAAATGAAACAGTCGTTTTATTCCTGTATTCGATCTCCAGGTCTGCATTTAATTATATTTGATATTTACATTACCTTAATTGCGGAACTTAATCAGTTAATTGTTAAACAATAAAGTAGATGAAACTAAAATAACAGAAATAAGTAACTTTTTATTGTAATGAGTCCGTCGTACTGATCGTTGTTATGACTACCAAGTAACTTAGAAATAATTTATCATGAAATATAATAAAAGAAATTAAACAAATATTATCTAGTCAATATATCTCTCTCTGATGACGTCTCCCTTACTAGTCTCATTCACTACAATTTAAAAGACTTATTTTATACTTCTAACCTAGTTTCTATACTATAATATGTATAGATGTATTTAGATATAAACTTTCCTCTTGAAACACTTTCTCTATTAGTGAATACTGCATCAAAATCATTACATATGTATGTATTGTATGTATTTTATTTAAAAATGTAAACTTGTACTGTCCTGTTTTTCTTTACAAAATTCCTTAACAGTCAAGGGTTGTCTGTTAGAGATTGCTTGAAGCAATAAGACCGTCTCTGGATACCTTTATATACTTTGAAATCGTTAACCAATACTTTCTATATAACTAAAATCTGTTACGTAGCAGTAAGGGAATTTGTATAGTAGAGATTATTTATTACATCATAACATCAATATCGAAATAAAATTTTTATCAATCATTGAAATCCTTATTTACAAAGAGCGTCGCAGGAACGGGTACTTGCTATTCACGCTGAAGTCCGGAATCATTTCATTCAATGGAAAGTGTGTAGAGTACAGGGAATGTAAAGCAACATCTGCAATAAAAATCCGACTTTCAAATAGTATTTTTAGTTTCAATTTTCACTTTATATTTTTAAAAATACTACCTTTATATATATTTAGCTAACATGTGTGACGCAGTATACATTATTTTTTTCCATTAAATTTACTTTTCTTCTTTAAAAAACCAGCAAGGGTTTCCTACTAACTGAAAAGTGGGACCGACTTAACTTAGCTAATTAAAAACTGTACACAGTATAGTATAATAAATTGTAAAATCTTAAGGTCTCTCCATGTTTCCATACAGGATCTACACTGAAATCTATTTGTCATACATTATATTGGTTAGTGTCAGAAATTTTTTTTGACCATTTATCATACACATAACCTTATTAGTTTGATATTTGGGATTGATACCCAAAGCATTAAGATAAATCTTAATGGCATATAATAGCCTGCTAATTAGACTCGTATTGTGTATTTTCATCAAAACTTTTTCATTGACTTTAGGGTAGAAAATAATATTTGAAACTATTGGAGGTCATTTTTGGAGTTATTTTTTATAGTGCTGCACCAACCGACATGAAACTTTCGTAATTTTAGATGTGATGTCCTACTCGCACATTAACGAACTCGGTACACATTACAGTTGGACACAAGCAGACTCTTGGTCAACCAAAAGTACCATTTGGGTTTTGATGTGATATAAATAGGCGTGATTGCGTTCGTATAGAAGTTTTTTTTTTTTATAGATTTTTTTTCCTAATTCATAGTATATTAAGAATATGGGAGCTATACTACGCAGTAACATTCAAACGACAATATTATATGTAATCTAGAGCTGAGCAATGCCTGGCTTGAGCTGGCCTCCATTACTCATGTTCTCCTCGATAACGGAGGCTTAGCGCAACACCACCAAACAACACTACACTATTAGTCTCACTACTTTAATATGTACTGCGCGACACCAGTTGACAAACTGGTTCAATCCTATCAGAACGAAAGTTATATATTGTCTACTCGAAATAAATGAACTACCCACGAATATTAATTTATAAACGGTGTAGCTATCAGGTATGGCATACTTAAGTGTTTGATATTACTTTCAAAGCGTGGTCCCATAACGATGTGATTCTATAAAGTTCCTTTTTCATAATGAGGTATAGAACCCTAAAAAATTATAAATATAAATGAGGTCTTAAGGTAAACATAAAATTACCAATTATATTTACAGTATCAATACTTGTATTTTGCCTTTTCAGTGTAGCGTAACATTTGCATTGGAGCCTCAATTGACCCATTTGGGTTCACCACGTGCGTGAATATTCAAGTTGATGTAAACTTTCCTTTCATATGACGCGATATACAATTATTTAGTTTATTATATTATTAATAATAACACTTTTTTTTAAAGTTATATATTAGTAGTCGTGGGAATTCATTTTCTCTTATTTCGAGTATACAATGTATATAAAAGTCAAGTGATGTCGCGGATTACATATTAAAGTATTGAACATAATCGTGTAGTGTTGTTTGGTCGCCAGTTGGTTAACCTCCGTTATCGAGGAGCATGTGACTAATGTACTTTATTATTTTAATATTCGGTAGCGTAGTCGAAGACCTCTTTAAAGCTGCTCCTGTCTCAAGCTTCTATCTAGATTATCTCCCGTACTCGTAACTTCATGTATAAATTTTAACAAATATATGAATTATTTAATCATCAATCTTCATAGTAGTGTACTATGCAGCAAATAAATGGCAACCGAAAAAGGTTGTTAAATGGCAATATCATATACATATACACAGGTACGTTAACAGCTAATAAAATCGATTTTAACTATGATCTGTAGACAGTGCTTAAAACTTCGTCTTTTAGTACAAGATGACTTATATGTTGGAGTCCAGTCGACCCACCCTAGCTTCACAAGTACTGAGTTTTACGAAAAAATAATTAAATTTTCAATATATTGCTATATAAAAGTATTCAGGCGTTCGATAAACATATTATATTTTATCCAGTAGAAACTATATTTTTTCGACATAAAATGTATGCCTATGTGTTAATCCAGGTTCTGAAGAATCTATGTACCAAACGTCATTGAAATACGTTCATGCCGTTTTTTTAAAAACATCCATCCATACGTCTAAAAATCCAGAGATCAGTAAGATAAGATAGTAAAAAGTAAGATGGGAGATGTTATTTGCGTTGTATTGAAATAGTAACTGTGATTCATAGTTTAGTACTTTATAAACTAAATTCATATTTCCGTATAAGCAGCCATATATACTAATCTTTACATTGAGACACAAAGAGCAATGCAAGTCAGCATAGCAGCGGAGCAGCAGTGGAAGTAGATCGAATCTTCCACTAGATATGTCTACAAATAATTCAACCATCGCTATTCTATGAGCAAATAGATAGTCCTCACTTCCGACACATGTTTCCTCGGACACGACACAAGGCACTGGTCACGTAGAATATTGACGCCTCTGGCCATCTATTCGCCCTGGATACGCTATCTCGACCAACATATATTATTTTTGAGTTTTAAAACGAAATCCTTAGTGTATTTGTGTTTTATTACCCTAAGGAAAACTTTAAAATGGATTTATATACATCAGACAACTAACCTAATGAGGGTCTTAAATAAAAATACTAATTTTGATCATAATATAATATATGATAGAGTCTTAATAAGATAATAAACTCTTAAAATAATTCTAAAAATCGGATGCGGTATTTACAGTTGTATTACTGCAGTTCTTTCTTAAAATCTAGGATTTGATTCATTTAAATCGAATGTCAGATGTTTGAGTTCAGAAGATACAGTGGGTTGACCGTTTAACAGCATAAGCTATAATGTACAACAACGTTACAGTGCCTGGGACTCCTGACCCAGACGCAAGTTTAAAGAGCTACTTGACATGATATCACCACTTACCATCACTACTATTCCACTCAGCCACCCTACATTCAACCAAGCTAGTAATTATTTCAATAAATCATCATCAATAATGATTACACTTTATCACATCTACACTTTACTACGATAGTTAATATTCGCTCTATGAAATTAAGGTTCTAAATGGTGATATAAGTGGATATTTGTAAAATAAATAAATAAGAATTACTCGCCAATATAATTTATCAACAATGCTTCTAATAAGTATTTTATATTATTTTAAAAATCGCAGTTTAAGTACTGGTTTATAAAGTCAACAATAGATCGTTAAAATTTTACCTGCGGCTATGATTTTAGAAAGGAAGATTAAAAATGGAGATAAAAATTATCCAAGACATTTTTACAGTTTTTCAGATAAGTTACACTATCTGCACTAACCTTTACTATGACAAAGCTGTAAATCATTTACGGGTGCATAGTAATATTAGGATGATGTGTGGATAGTAGCTACTATGTACATCATTTGCAACAACAATAGTATATTTCAAGCCTAGTATAAAATAACGCTTTTCTTACTCAGTATGATCGATGTTTCTTCTACCACCAGAAATTATTTACATTAAAAACCCTTAAAAAATCTTCATATTGCTAATTTCGTAATTGTTTTTTAAAATAATAAACACGTTAAATAGATAATATTTTAGTTCCTTCTTGAGGAGGATTGGATTGAATACGGGTACGGGTAGCTTCAATCAAAAGATGAGGTCTTTTATAGTTACTTAAATGACCTCTTCGCTCCGTGTGTTTTTTCTGACTACGAAGACGGAAAATGTTATAGAATGTCAATTTATATTGATTCCTAACAACCCTAACTTCGAAAAAACTTAACTAAGTGTAAAATGAATTTTCATACAATATTTTAAGCTGTACTAGTATGTTTATTTTTTCAAAAACTAAAATTCAATATGTAATGAAACTTTCAGGAATCAGAATTATTTTTCTTTAAAATACATTATTAAATTTATATTTGCGCGTAGCTGATTTTCTCTTTAATTTTATAACTTTAGCCATTAACACTTGTTTGCTATAATTTTTGCAATTGCCTTAACAAGATTTTAAAGAGATAAAACAACAACAATAAATTAACAGATCGACTGTACGATACGGAACCGATTGCGCTCATTTCGATTAACCTTAATGTGAAGATACACCTATTTAAATATACACGTACTGATTACGGCGATTAAATACATTGGTATCCTTTTTAATTTTACACTAAAAGTACAAACATATATGTACATAGTTGTTATATACATTGCATAAGGATTTATAATTTTGTATCAACAGGTAAAAAAACCTTCCTTAGGTTGTCCAAAAATCTATACAACACAAAAAAAAGAGTCTACTATGGATTGAGCGTGGCTTGGTCTTGACAAAATCATAGTTTTCCTGCTTTTTATGTGTTAACAAACGTAGGGTCAAAACAATGTTTTAAAAATAATTAGATACAAGAAGCTGCAGGCTTCTTACTCCAGGTAGAGTTATTTCATCAACCTTTTGTCGGAGATAGGGATAAGAAATAACTTTAGCTACAACAGTAAAATAATTTATAACTATTCAGATATTTTGAAATGTAACAAAAATTCTTTTTTCCAGCTCTAGGTCTGGAACCGGACTTCCTTTACCCACTGGAGAACGTGACAATCGCGCAGGGGAGGGACGCGACCTTCACCTGCGTGGTCAATAACCTGGGTGGTTACAGGGTGAGTGGCGACTCCGCCACTGCCAGGGTGTGTATCAAAACAACTCAATACAGCTATGTCCGATAGACGAGCACCCTCACTGAGCACTTCGTTTGAGATCTATAATTATACATATGACAGAAAAGCAACTTACTATTTATACTTCGTAAAACATAGCTTGGCACGGATGACAGCTTATCCGATGATATAACTTTTATCTGGCGTCTTAATAGTTTTTTAGTTTCAAAACCCAAGGAACCACAAACAATAAAATGTAAAAGATAATCTGAGTTATAAATAAAATATAAAAATCAAACTCATTTTTGTATACTTACATGAAAAAATATTTACAAATTTCTCATTATGCGGTGAAAAAATTATGTGTAATAATCAAAAACCTACTTTAATTGTTTAATAATAACACTTTCGATCTATATCTTATAGTAAATATTCGTTTAAAAAGCCACAAAACTAGCTTTGGTTTTAGTTATAAAATTAAACCCAAAAATATATTATGTTTTGATTGATTACATTTCATCACTGATCATATGTTATATGTGTCGACCTATGTTTTACGCAGTATAAAGTCAAAATCGATTTATTTCAAACTAAAACCCTTATAGAAGCTTTCGAATTACCTTCCTTAATTAGATACATGTTTCTTAATAAACTATTTCTTGTATTATGAAATAGATTTGTTATGTTATCGACCAAATAAGATTCATATTCTCTTTATCTAAATTAATATAAATAAAAATTAGTTCTAGAAAGCTAGATATGTGAGCAAAATAGAACTGAAATTCAATTTGCGCTAATAAAATTATAGATCTCAAGAATAGACTTCTGCACTTACTTCCACACTTCTTAGCACACGATCTTCAATGCACCTCTTTCACTCACCTTATAGAAACTATCTCTATCTAGAATAGAGTATAACACTAACTTGCACAGTCTATGAGTTTGTTCACTGTAGCATAGTTAGTAATACAAAGCATAACTTGCACCAACACCTACAACTGCACATAGAGTAAAAGCTCAAGAATATTTCAATATATTCCACCGTTAATCATATTCTTGAGTTTTTGTTACAATTATACCTGCTATTTCCAAATGTAATAAAGCATGTAAAATGCATTAGCACACTTTTTATTTTTTTAAACTATTGTTAAGTCAGGATCTACTTTAGATACAACTATATTATCACGGCTTGAACGCTAGAATATTACTTGCAATTTGCATTTACGTTAAAAATACGACAAATATGCAAATATATTTTTACACTAATATTCTATCTGAAATCTAAATAAAATTATTTTGGAATTGTGACAATGATACGATATTTCAAAACTTATATGCTATTTAAAAAATATTACCAACATTATAACAAATATTATGAAAATCCATTTTAGACAATTGTAAATTTTTTCGAGACAGATATGCGATCCAAATCATTTCAGTCAATATCATAATTTAAAACTATGTACAAAATTTTTGTCACTTTTATAGAAGCTTTTAACTCAAATTTGTGTATATAAATGCTCTGATAGCGCGTAAATAATAAATTAAATGCATTTCGAAACCCATCAAACGGACAGAAACGTATCTATGCATTCGGGTATCAATTAATTTGCAAAGCGAAACCGCTAATCCACTACGAGGCTATTCCATTTAGGCAAGGAGGACCTTGCAAAACAGTCACTTTGCGAAATTAAAATAAAGCCAGCATAAACCCCCTGGTCCCCGTTCAATCATTTCGAGATACTGAAACAGTCCCACTGTTAATCTACATCTGGTATTTCTATTGTTGGATTACTTATTATATTTAGTAACCCTTTATAATTGTTTCAATATATTTTACTGTACTTATATACCTAAAGCCAATACTTAGAGTTAGACTACGAGTCAAAATCTTCTAAACTTTTTAGATAGGTATATCTCAGAAATAATACAAAGTTAACCTGTAAAAAAATACATTCTAGTAGACATTAAATAGTTCTACTATCCCATCCTTGCCCATCATCAGAGCCTTGACTTACTGAAATATTAGACTAAATCATTTTTAAACTCTTGCTTTTTTTCAAATAAATATATTAATTAAATTTTGAAAAAACTATAACGTGTTAAATCAGGCCAGAACTGATGAAAAACTTATTAAATTAAACAAATAAAACATGTCTATTTATAGATGTACCGATAATGATGATCTTAGAATATTTTAAACTTTTACTATTCAGAGTTAGTTATTATAGACAATACTTTGATTTTAGAGTCATGTAACAAATCCTATGGTCCTAATTCCAAGATTTACTGGTAGTGACTGAAGAGTTTAAGTTTTGCCTTCTGGCTTCATCAGAAGATGAGCTCTAAGAATACACTAAATCCATTTTAAAATTATATTATAATGTTAGTTTGATACAAGAGAAGAAATTACAAGTTAATAATAATATTATAATGCAAGAGTCGTATTTCAAACGACTACATTAATCGAGATAACGATGAACTTGCCAAATTCAACCATTTCTCTCTTTCCGATACAATCATTATATCTATTCCCTTGTGGTTAACTGAGACGAATATTCTAAGAAACAGGTCAGTGAATTTCCGTTGCCGAAGAAGTCCCAAAACCGATACAATCGTTTGCCTCTATAGAATATGGAGAGGAATTGTAATTACGATCATTGGATATTGCTTTTCCTTGAGAAAAAAGTAATACTCCAAAAGCAACATGCTTTCAAATAATATACTTTCAAATCCACAACTTTCTTAAATATATAAGGAATCGATCAATTTAAAATATCTAACAAATATGTAGAGGTTTCAAGGGCATTTAAATTTTTCTTTATTGAGCAGCGTAATCAATGCGATTTTTCAATCTCCGTTTAATGCTCATTATAAGAGTAAAAATTTATATTTTCATTAAATATAAAAAAACTCAGTTAAAGCATAATATTATCACTTGTTTTATAATTCATACAATACACACTTCATAATCAAAAAACAAATTACAATCCTTCGATATGCACCGCTGGTATGGATGAGTTTGGACACTGGTAAATATTAACGAGCACTTTTAATTTTAAGTAAGTATTCCTTTTATATGGGAATATGGAATTTCTGATGCAATTATTATTGAAATTAAAAGATTTTTTAATGAGAAAACCTTTTAAAGTTAAATCTTCTAAAATGCTTGTATCTTGGAATTTAATATTGTAATTCCTTGAATTAAAAATATATTTATTTATTCGTATGTATTTATAAATCTTAAGTATTAATAATTAATTTTAAAAAATATATATAAATTGCATCAAAAAATTCCCTCTTTCAACCTTTTGAGTTAAGACTTAAATTTTATTACGTTACTAAAAGTTTTACAACTCGGCACAAAGGGTTGAACACTAAATATTATAATATTTATTATTTTATTAGTATTAACACAATAATCACTAATGTAGAGAAAATGTTCACCTTAGTGAGTGCACAAATTAGTGTTTTATGCACACGCACTCTATGGTTAAACTTAGACCATTTTCCTGATAGCACCTACTTCTAGTAGTGCACTCTATCTCGCACCCTATCATAGGATAATAATTAAGTTTTACCTAAGTAGCAAATAACTAACTTGTAGATAATAATTTAAAGGATTATGACTAAAATTTTATGAGATCCAGCCCTATTCAACAGATTTTATAATAGTTTGATAGTAGAATAGACTCCAAGATATATTTACAAATTGTTTTAGTTAGACCAATATTAATATTTATTACATTTAATACGAACTAAAAATCAAAGAAATAAAAATGGTTTAGAAACTATAGTTCAGTACCCGAAATAATAAAATGAAAACATTATTTTCTTCACAATACCTCGCATTGTTGAGAAATAGTACTGATTGATAAATTTTAATTTTGTTAGTCTGTGAGACTTTTTGATGCATTGTCTACAGTTTAGTAATCAGAAAGATATAAAAGCTCTGAAAAACCAATATTATAAAATATAGCGCGACTAGTATGCAAAAATTCCTGAGCGTCCAACAAAATGTTACTAAAACGCCATATTTTCGTAGATATTTATTTCTTTTTTGTATCGCGCTATGCAGGAAATTAGCTTCTATTGCGATGTCGAGGCTTTTGGTAAAGCGGGCAAAACGAGGGCGTTTTCACAGTACGCCCGCAGTACGCCTCATAGCGGCCACCAGACGAAAATGTAATTAAAAATTCCGAGAGCATTTTGCGAGGCGCTCGCAACAAGATAGTGTTGCCAGCTCGAGGATCGTTGTCATGACTGCCTCTTGGGAAGTATTCGCGTGTAATTAGACTTGTTGGCTCTAAAAGTCTTTATCGCTTTCGTTTTTTACAACCGGAATATTATAATTCTAATAAATATAAATTACAGTGGCGAAAGTGGGTATTTTGAAAAAGAAAGCTTGTATTGTGTTTAAACAAATCGAATTACAATTCAAGTAAAATATATCAGTATTAACAGTTAATTTTTATTAATTTAAAAATAAGGAAATCTGTTTACTATGGTTTTTCCTTTGTTTTTTTATTACGTACACGTGCACAGAATTTTCGATTGTATTCCCCGAGACAGGTAGCATGGATCAAAGCAGACACGAAGGCAATCCTGGCAATACACGAACACGTGATCACAAACAATGCGCGGCTGAGTGTTACACACAACGACTACAACACTTGGACGTTGAACATTCGCGGGGTGAAGCGAGAAGACAGAGGACAATACATGTGCCAAGTTAATACAGACCCTATGAAAATGCAGGTAGGTACAAACAACAATCATACTTATATTATAAATGCGAAAGTGTGCTTGTAGGTTAGTCATTATTTCGCGCTCTATTTAAACGACTGACTGACATCATTATAGTCTTTATTCCTACTACTACTAGTCAACTAGTTATATTAAAGAAATTGTGAAAATTTGTATGTTTGAAAGGGTTGAAAGGATTTTAATGAAATTTGGCATACAGATAAACATATGGAAATATTTTTATCCCTGAAAGAAGATTTCGTTAGAAAGTTAATGAAAGTTTTGGTTTCGTTAGTAAATCAATACCAATTCGCAGGCAGATACTAGTTTAAATAGACCTCTTAAACATTTAAATTCAAATTTATATCATAAACTTATTTAAAATACTAGGTTAATCCATTATTGTTTTACAATTGACAATTTTTCGATGAAAATTTCATTTATTATATTGTTACGTTGATAAAAGTTTCAGCTTAAAACGTTTTTACATAACGCAATTTAATTGCTACAACCATTACTTGTTTCAGCCTACAAGTTTATAATAATCTTTTGAACCTCGTAAAAGTCAAAAAAACATAATATGAAATTGCAATAACGATAAGTAATGTTTAAGTAACTAATTGAATTCACAAACTATTAAACATGATCTTATAAACGAGACATTTTTTTTCTCTATAATTTAAAAATAAAGGTAAATTCGAGAATACAAGTAAGTTTCCTTGCTCCAACATCATATATTCTCTAGGGTATTATATTGTTGCATTATCATGGTTCAGTTTGACGTTTGGTTCTGTTCAAATGAGTTCCAATAATAAACTAGAATGTTCTTAAAAATAAATTAGGTTTTTTATTTTCGAAATTGTCATCACTGTTCGACTCGTCTAATGAGAAAACTCGAGTGTCAACATCGGTCGTTGCATGGTTTGCTGTTTGTACTGGGCTAAATAAACTCTGCAGATATACTTGTATGTGGTCCCTCATTCATTTTATAACCATATTATCAAGGACGTACGGAGAAAAATATTAACTCGCCATCCTGGGCCGTCGGCCATTTTGAAATTAGAATGACGTCTTAGTTAACTGTATATTGTCATCCAACCTAAACGTGTATGCAAAATTTCATCATAGTCGGTTGAGGATAATTCCGTTAACACCCTCCCTTAGAACATACATACAAACATTATGATTAAAAAAAAGCTTGTAAAAATATTACCTACTTAAATTGTTTTTTTTGTCTATAGACAGCATTTCTAGAAGTAGTAATCCCCCCGGACATAATCTATGAAGAAACGTCTGGAGACATGATGGTACCAGAAGGAGGATCCGCCAAGCTAGTATGCAAAGCTCGCGGTTTTCCTCCACCCAGGATAGTCTGGAGAAGAGAAGATGGTGGAGACCTTATATCAAGAGGTGGACCGCAAGGAAAAACTAAAGGTATGTCCATTAATAATTATAATATATAATTCTATGAAACTGAACTGGTGTAAAGGAGTACCTCAAATAGAACAAACTTTTCCTTTTCATGATGCACAGAACAAATGTTAAACTTTATCAAGTGCTAGGAATATTTGTATAAAATTTTAGTTTGATTTGATTTAGAAATCGAAATAATTTGTATACAAGTAATTCTAAAAATACAAGTAAAATCATGTTGTGATTGTGTCAAGCTAGATTGGATTATTTTTATTAATACTTATTCTTTTTTTTTCGTTTTTACATTAATATTGATTATTACGTTAATATTCGTAGAATGTCTTATTTGATATAAGAGGAAAAATAAATAAAAAAGTTTTTAATAGGTAATTAATAGCTTGATAAGCTATTAATAAAAGTCATAAATATCACTAAATATTTCTTTAAATAAATGTCTATTAATATCAGGTTTGCTAATCAACTAACAATATCAAATAGTCGAAACTATTTGATGTCTCTAAAAATAATATCAATAATGTCTACTCATTATTGTTCTTCGTTAGTTATTAGATATTATTTACTGAACAGTAAGAGAGGTTTCAAATTCAAAGGGAAATATTGAGGTCAAGTCACTACTCGTCATATGAAAGGACTTTCAAAACTTTATAATCGTGCAATTAATCAAATTTAAATTTTAAAAGAATTACTTTATACCCAAACTACCTTCGCTGGGATAAAACAAGTGTAAATGGAAATATAATTATTTCCCTAGCATTCAACTAAATTACCCAGATACGGAAATTTGTGACAGACAAAATAATACGGCCACAAAAAGTTTAAAAAATATTAATTTATTTTCTATTGGTGGCTTTTCACAAACAACGTAAACATCTACGTACATACTCACTTGATAAGACACATTTTTATTAGATGTATATACAATATAGTTTGAAAGGAAACAAACAAGCTATATTTAAAATAAATCATGAAATATCATAAAATTTATAGGTCTAGAATATCATGCAAATTTTATGACTAACCGTTTGCGTGCTCCACCATTATTAATAAGCTAGCTAAAGGAAATATATGTTTATAAAGATCGTTATCATTAGTTTAGTGGTTGTATTTAGTTGCGTAACAATTTACATCATTAACATTATCTTGTAAATATTATTTACGAATCTCTATCATCGAACACGACCAATGATGAAATGTTTCAAAATAAAATTTAGTTGAACTTCACGAAAAGTAACAGGGCGTCAATTTTAGTAAAAATTAGTTTATTTGAGTGTTTAACATGGAATAAATGCACTATAAGAGACGTATCGATAGATAAGATATTCCTTGATTCTCTTCAATCTTTAGCAATTATTTATGACGCAACTTATGACTGCTCAACAAATGAGACGTTGGCCCCAAATTCCTACTTTAGGGCCTATTTACTGAGAAATTTTTTCTGCGTCAGTTAACCTAGTCCTTACACATCTCAATCTGTTTTGGGGGGGGCACCTAAAAAACGAAGTCTACAAAAAGAACCTTAAATAGTCCCTATGAATACACATAAAAATATTTTTTTGGATTTTAGCACGCTTCACGCTGACCGTACATTTTTTCAAAAATCTGTGAATGCAGTTCACAATATCCGTAACTGTTATGAATGTTCTCCTAGGAACGTTTTACTGTAACTATAATAGTTAAGGTACCTGCCCTTACTGACCCGTCTCAAAAACCCTCCTGTATAAAGTCAATGGTATAGACTAACTGTCCCGCTTTAGATTTACTTATTGATTTTTTAACAAATCGTTATTACTCATTTTAACACAATCATAAATTACAATGAAAACTCTATAAAAGTAGAGTCGATCCATACCGATTGTTTAATTAAAACTTGAAAACACGTAGAGTGAGCCGGCTCATACAACTTACATGAGAGAGCTTGACCCTCAACAGACGAGCTCCGCTATGCATATATTAAATAGGTTAATTCAGAACTGGATAAGGAAACCCAATATAAATCATATATTTCACCACAAACAATATTAAGACGATCCTTTACGAGCATTAACGAGAATATTATGTTGTCATAACATTAATAAGCATTTTTTATATGTTCGGTTATACTTGTTGTTATATTATACAGATAGCTCGTCGTTAAAAAAATTACAATTTTAAACAGCTCCAGATTCACAAATAATCTAATAAAGTAAATATTTCTATCGTAATGCAAATTAAGTAAGTGTACAGTATAACTGATCCTAGGTCTCCCTAATTAAGGATCACGTAAACATTAATTAGTTTAATTAGATGTTAATGGTCATTGTGAGTATTCCATTAAAATTTATCTGGTAGTATACATAGTCTTTAGATAGTGAACTTTTTAATTGAATATCAACCATTATAAAGTCCGTGGTATCTTCATGTTTTACTTTCACTCTGCTGTATGAGGTATTAGGGGACACGGTAGTGATCTTGCCAAGTCGAGCAAGTGAAATAAACAAAGCATCTTTTGTTATAATTGACATAAATAATGCTTTGCGAAGTGTCGATTGTTAAAGTTATTAGATTCTAATTCCAATTATAAAAATTCTAAGGTTCTTTTAGCAGACGCTATATAAAGTATATCATAAAATTTAGAATTTAACTATACCTAAGCGAAAAATCATCCCAGTGCACTGAAACAGTCAGTGCACCGATTAGAATTACTAACTTAAATTATTATGATAGCCATGTAATTATCCTTTCCACAGAAATAAATGTTTAACATCAATGCATTCTAAGTCTTTAAATAGGTGCTTCAATATTTAGTATTAAATTTCACAACTTTATACAGTATTTACTTCATTGCGAGAGTTGGCTTCTTTTACATTTTATTTTAAAGAGTTTAGTGATTTCGAAATATACTAAATGTAAATAGCGAAGTAGTTTAAGAAACGAGCGAGGTATAAATCAACGCTTAAAATATTCACTATTGAATCTTGGCAGTAACTCAGATCACAGCACCACAGGGAGCTCCTATTACCATTCACACCGCCCTTTCTAATCCTGCGGGATTACAATCTCTACAGTCTACTGCAATCATTACTCACCAACTCATTTGTGTACTTCCTTCAATTGTTTCTTAATATTAACAAAATACTATCAAAAATAATAATTGTTATTATACAATAGATCTTTTATATAAAATCAGTGATCGCCAAGTAGTCCAAAATGTGCTTATGTTAATACTTAAATATTAATTCATTTAAAAACATTACAACATCACTTACTTATACTTACGTCATATGTATATTAAGTTACATATAACATTTTTAAAGAACCAAAATAAAATGAAATTAGTTTTTATCAACCGACTTCAAAAAAAAGGAGGTTATCAATTCTGTTGTATTTTGTATTTTTTTTTATGTTTGTTACCTCAGAACTCCGTGATTTATGAACCGAATTGGACATTTCTTTTTGTATTTCGTAGGGTATGCCTACAGATTGGTCCCATTTTTTCCAAAATCCAGTTCTGATGATGGCGTCCTCGAAGAATTGACAGAACTCCTTAAAAGTTATAGGCACTCATATAGTGATTTTGATATTTTCAAAAGGGTTTCAAGCATTTGCATTCAGAAACTGATCAAGAATACCACAGATAATTCAAAAATAACAGTTATTGTATATTATTGTCCTAATAAATGGAAGTTAATAAATAAACTTATTATTTCTTACTTTTTAGTGCATTTTTTAGAGTTTGAAGTCGGTTAAATTTTTTGGTAAAAATGTTTTATATAATTATCATGTGATAATAATTTTGTCTCTTTTTCACATTTGCTCTTGTCTTCTTGTGGTATTGAGAAAAACCATAGACAGTTCACCTTATCTATTTATTTATTTTATATCCATTTATGATATTTAAGAATGAAGAGGGGGTTAGGCCATAGTCCACCACGCTGGCCAAATGTGGGTTGGCCGATTTCACAAACCTTTGAGAACTTTTTGCGAACTCTCAGGAGTGTTTTCCTTCACCGTTAAAACAAATGATATTTAATTGCTTAAAACACACATAACTCAGAAAAATCAGAGGTGCTCAGGATCGAACCCAGACCTCCCGAGTAAGACACCGATGCCTTAACCACTGCTATTAACCTTCTTAGGTTAATAATATTGTCCTCTTAGACTAAAAGAGAAAGAAAGATCAATCAATAGCCTCAGGGATAAAAAGCATATGAAATGAATCATTTTTTACTTCATCCGAGAATTATTGAATCATTATACTGTTTTATAACATCTGCACAAGCAAGTAAAAACTGCATTAATTCCATCGTAACTACGTAATTTTATTTAAATTTAATGTTGCTCAGGTCTAAGATTGCTCAGAAAATTGAAAATTGGCTAAATGCTCGTCGTTAATGGAGCTCTCATTTATTATAGTTTATTTTATATCAGTTAAATATTTTAGTATACTTGAATATATTATATTTTTAAACCAATCAAAATATGTAAATAATAAATATGTTTATAATAAATTAAATAAAATGTGCGTCAAAATTCACGTTACAATAGGCTACTTAGATACTATTGTAATTATAAGTAATTATTTAATTATCGTCCAATATAGTAAAAGTTTCACTATAAAATCTATACATATAATAAAATCGTAAACATGCCTTTTTTTACAATAGATATTTTTACACTTATCACATTAGAAACTACTAAAATTATCAGTGTTTCTCTACTATATTATACATGTATTATATAAATAAACCTTCCTCTTGAATCACTCTATCTATTAAAACCGCATTAAAAATTAAAATCCGTTGCGTAGTTTTAAAGATCTAGGCATACATAGGAACAGACAGACAGCGTAAAACGACGTTATTTTATACTATGTAGTGACAGTTTGTAAATTGAATCGATATATAGAATACTTTTATCCCGTAACAATAGTAACTAAAGGGATATGAATTAAATTTTATACACACATACCTACTTTGTATATTTTTTCGACACATAGAATACTTTTATCTTGTAACAAACCCGAGTTCTTATAGGATAAAGATTTATTGTTCGTGCAAGAGTGTATAGTTATATAGTTAAACACACCCATATAGTTTGAAATTGGATCAATACACGTAGATTTATCTGTCCGACTCGAATTTGGCCGATTCCTTTTACTGATACTAAGCGCCACGTGGACGAAGTCAAGCGGGTCGACTAGTTTATAATTGTGTAGTACGAAGCATTGCCTGTAAAGAATTTTATTTTATTTCAATATATTTTCACGGTCCAATATCTTCTTTTTTACTCTTTTCTTTTACATTAATCCCTACTAATATTATATTATGTGAATGTAAGTTTGTTTGTTACGCTTTCACGCGAAAACTACTTAACCGATCATCTTGTACACATAATCTTGAGGGTATTAGAAGTAACATAGGATACTTTTTATGAAAAAAAAAATATTTTTACGAAAGATAAACAGTTCATTTCTATTGTAATGATCTCTGATACTTATTTAATGGCTTCAATGCGAGCGAAGCCGCGGGTAAAAGGTAGTATAAAAATAATTAGTCGAGTTTTTATCTCACTTCTTAATAAAATACCTATACATCACGCCATTATATTAATTATTAATACAAGAAACTCCAATTATATTCGCTACTAAGGGGAATTCGTGACGAGTGGCAATTGGAAACTGTACTGACAAGGTGATTAATCGGCAGGTCCTACTTAACCCCACCACTGTTCAGACCGCCTTCTGCCATCAGTCAATTCATTAAGCTAACAAAGTACCACCGGTAATGACTTCTGCACAGAAACGAGAACAGCTATACGAAAGCTAAGATTAGAGAATTCTAATTCACTCCAATAAGAACCTCCTTTATACATCAAAGTGATGCAATACGTTAAATTTCTATTAGATACGCTCAAAGTTTTAGTCACTTCCCAACTAATTTTAAATTGGAATTCTCGCAGATACTTCATAATTGAGGATCAGTGAAAACTTTCTCATGGGCCAGTTTTAAATTACTAACGTCAGCAACAATCATCCATTTGAGTGAAGAAATCTAATTAAAGAAGCCGTTACAAGTTACCTCCATAAATTTGAGCAGGAAACAATACAGGCTATCCATTACTTCACAGAATATTTCAATGAGGAAACTTTAAGGGATGTCGGACACGACAAATATAGTTTTTCAGCGACGGCAAGCGGCACTTACAAATTTGTTATGCCCAACTTGCGAGAAAGTATGGCTGCATAAATCACTTACAACTTGGAGTAGATTTAAAATACATTATTCGGACTTCGAAGTTATGATATACAACCGCCTGATGAATAATAACAAATGCGTACATTTATTATAACTGTAAAGCTTAATTTAAATGAACAAACATTGTCTGTAATTGTAACGACAAGACTTTGGGTGTTTCCACAATGGAGTTCTATTCAGAATTTGTCCCTTATTGTCACATAAAACATGTCCTAGTGACAGCGTGTCGCGAGCCTATTTGTTTCATGTTCCACAACAAATTATGCAGATAAGCAAATGAATGGTTGAAACTTACTCTGAGACTGATGCAAATTAACTCCTCCATCCTTCTATTCGACGCTTTTCATCTACTGCTACAAGTTCAGAACTGATATTAGGAGTACAAACTATTCTAACAAGCTCCCACACTACATTGCTGCGTTTTATTAAAATGTTAAATATTTTCTATTAATGTCTACTTCTTTATTACATTTTTACCTAGACTGTAATTAACTATTTAATACAGGATATTTTAAATTACAAATAGAAATTCAACTTTGAAGGACGGATCAATAGATAGATGTTGCTTTTTCATTTTCCTCGCGGCTATTTCTACCGTTTCATTTTACTGACAGAATATTATTAATTCCTAGCATTTTATTTTTTGATTAATTAGAAGTCGTAATACAAATACCTTATTATTTTAATGCTACTTTTTGCCCTTGTTTCTGAAACAAACAATTATTTTAGCGTGCTCTAAAAATACTTGTTTTAAATATAACAAGTAATGTTATTTATATAAAACTATCTGTCTTATCTATAACGAAAATACTAGTATTTGAAATTAGATACAATTTTACAGTCAAGAAAATGTTATTGTCATTTTAAAATGATTTAACGACTGAAGTTAATACGGGTACACTGGTAATTAATAAATTACACTTTATAACAAACCTTTCATATTTTAACATTAAAATATTGTTCTAACAGTTAACTTTATTCAGCGAAAATTCTTATTAAATACGATGACAATTTTACTAAATTTCTGAACTCAGAGCCCCAAGTCCGAGGGGCTTGAGCGTCACTTGACTTGTGACACATCGACAGGCCAAGTTTATTCAACGGCCCGCTTCGAAGACGGAACACAAATTCCATAGAGCAGAGGAATTTTATAATTGTTTTAATAATATTCCACTTCTTCCGTCTAAGAGTTATTTTAATTGAATAATTTTTGTTTGACGATGTAATTAAAAGCTTTTCTTTTAGCTCGCTTAGCGTGGAATTTATTTAAATTTAGAGCTCGCCTTACAATAATGTTAACTGTTATAAAGTTGTTTTAATTCAAATTGAATAAATAGAAAAAAAATGATGAAGATGATGAAAAAATATGTATATAACATTACATAGATGATCAGCGAATCAGCCTTAAAAAATTAATGACTGTAAACTTTTATACCGATAATGTGACGATAGTATTTACTTCCTAAAAATTTTAATGTTTTCCGTAACACGGATTTTTGTTCTACTATCACTGAAGATTTTACTTTCATTGTAATAATAGGAAAATAAAGAATGTTTGAAAAAAATGCGATATTATTTATTAGCTAGCAAAACTGTTGGTAGCGTATGATTGGATAATATTTTCTATATTTTAATAAAATAGTTAAAAATCGGCTCGACAATATTTATGCTTTATTACGATCCCCGACAGACTCGAAATTTCATGACGTGAATATTAAGTTGTGAAGTAAGGAATCACTTTTCAATCAAGATCATTATTATCTTAGTTTTAACTAAGAAGTTAGTTTAGTTAAATGTTGGGTAGAAGATCGAGCTATGGAGACGAGAAAATGCGTCTAAATATCCTTGGATTATATTAAGTGCATGTTACGATTCTACGTTACAGAATGTTACATATATATGGTATACGTGTCTGCGAATCTATTGTATGTCCCTATACCCTTTGACGTAAAATATTGTTACAAACGACTCTATCAAAGCATTGATCCGCTATTGTTTGCTAACGAAGCGTGGCACGCCGGTCGTCCGAGAGCTCTACACTTTAAGCCATCACTCCCTTCAGCTTCGAAAAATATTGCCCTTCTTTTTATCCTCTTGTTTGAATAATGCCTGTAAACGTACTTCGGTGCCATTTGAGCAAGGTGTCAGGAAAACAGCTCGAGTTCAAACCACTAACCGCACTTGTTTATCAAAGCCTGTCTACTTTGGCATTTGGAAGTGTTTTCCAAGACTTCTTGATGAAATGTAAAGTAAACGCGATGTGTAAATGTTAGTTTTTAGTGAAGGTATTTCTTGTTAAATCAATATTTACACGAGAGTTTAAAAAAAAGGAGTGTATAATTTTTAAGCTTTACGTATGTGACTTTTTTTATTTCTCTGGTCTGGATAAAAAATAAAGTAATAATATAATTAATTAAGGTATATATTAACTATAAGGTAAATAGATAGGGAAGGAGATTTCGTCTTCTCCTATGTTTGATAAATGAAAATGTAACTTATTGATTGTTTTCTACTAGTATTTATATGTAGAAACGTATGTAATTTTTGAGCTAATTATCTTTTGATAAAAGTGGAAATATTTTTTTAAATATTACGTAAAGTCATTATTTTTTTTATTTTCTTGATATTCTACTTTGAAAGATAAATGGTTTATGATTTTATAACAATGTATTTATGGAGTCTAGTATTAAATCAAGGATTTGATTAAACCACAAGGTTCGATGACAAATTACAGTGGGTTCACGTAATCAACTTTTTTTAGAGCTTCAAATTTGTGTTTAGATTTAAATGCGTCCTGATTTATTTACAAAATTTAATAAATATTTGTGTTGTTTAACAGTGACATCGCTAGAGGGTGATATAGTGAACCTGACAAAGGTGACGCGATCAGAAATGGGAGCTTACCTGTGTATTGCAGCTAATGGCGTCCCGCCCTCTGTTAGCAAGAGGATAATGCTGCACGTTCACTGTAAGTATATTATAATAAAAAATTTTAGGGTATAAGTACCAATAATGCTGTCCTGATTATCATATCAATCAATATCGAAGAGATTTTAAGTTTTACAACGTTTACGCTGGCCATTGATAACAGAATTAACAGCAATTTAGTAATGCTAAAAAAGTTGTTAAAGCCTTGAAATTTGAATCTTAAAAATTTATTAGAAATACTTAAATACTAAGATTTTAAAAAAATATTTGAAGATGTTAAAAGAACGAGATGAAAAAGTATTTGGTGCCTGAACCTTAGTTATTATTCTCATTTATTTCTAAGATCCGTGAGAAGTAACGTTATATATATTAATGAACATTTTATATAACTGTTAAACGACTTAAACCATCAAATACCTCCATTTATATAACAGTTCATTTCAAATACTTCTCATCAGTCACCAAACCTTCAAAGCATTGGAAGATGAAGCGAATCGCATTACGAATTCAGAACATGAATCAATTCATCCAGCGATAAAATCTACTCACCTGCGTGTAGAACCAATAAGCAAAAAGCTTCGTCGCGAACTCTAACACCTCGTTCATACACTCCGTTTACTAGATATTCATTAATTTACGGAAATTTCAGGATGTAAAAACCCTTAAAAACGGTTCTTCCAATGACATTTATTTTCTTGCCACCGCGAAAATTACAGCAATCATGAAAGATTTCTTCTACAAAAGCTATTTTTGTCTGTTCCCTGGTTTGGGTTGTTATGGGATAAATCTAAAGGTATTTTTTAGTCTAACAAGTAACAGGTTTATTTATATTAACCACAACATTACTTTATATTTTCTATCGCCCACTTTATTTTATATCGTGGAAAAAAAATTAAACAAGTATTATTTTACATAAATGATTAAGCGAGCCTCGCTACTTCGTCCGCTTGATGCTCTGCTCTTATGGGTCCTAGTGTGATCTTGTATAGCCTGTAGCCTTCCTCGATTAATAATATCCAGGCTATCCAACACTAAAGAACCAGGCTCTTCAGCTTTATATTATAAAGTTATGTTACAATTTTTTCAATTTTAATGCAACCTATTAAGAATTTGAAGAATATTTCTGGCTATGTTAGTTAAAATTTATTCTGTTGTTTATTATAAGCAAAAGTAAATTATGTTCTGTCGTCATAGGAACGATCCCTTATCATATCCCGATATCGAAGGCTAATTTATAACAGAGTTATTCAATGCTCGGCTGGTCTGGGCCCAACATTTCAAACACGTAAGCAATTGAGATTTTCGCGTTATCACGTATCATCTTCGATGCGTGCCATGCATCTTAATAGATCGGATCGTTTGTAGTCGTCTTTAGTGGCTTAGTGCCCTATCACTTGGTTAAATACACGAAATATAAACGAAGGAAGATGTTTGATTATTTTATTATACTAATTTAGTACCTAATTTTTATAGGTATTTCTGATTTTCATTCGGTATTTTTATAAAAAATTATGTACATTTTTTTCGATTTTATAATTTTAGTACTAAATAATATAGACTATAAATTTATACCCAAGAGTTTGAGTGATTTTTTTAAATTCAACCCTAAGGAGTTAAACGGCGAATAAAGCAAGAAACGAGTCAACTAGTCTTTAAACAAATAAAAATTCTAATTTACTGGCTCATCAATGTAGACGTAGAGTTTCTCTAAAGGTCGTTTTTTTAAAAAACATTTACTCCTAATAATAAATAAACAATGAACAAAGATTAAATGGAGAACAAAAAAAAATGAATTGTTAAATACACAACTATTTATTTTCCTTTCATTCATGAAGTTTGGGAAACTTGTTTTTTATGGAAATGTCAGGAAAAGTTGCAATACTTTAATGCATTATTTTTACAAAACAATTTCATTCAATATTTTTATGATAATAAAACAAAGCTTTCAATTCGATGAAAACAAATGATAAATATACTCTTTCCACGTAGTTGCACTAAAATAAATGAATCTTTTATCTTAACATTCGTCATTCATAGGTCGATCAAACGGAATAATACATTGTTGGACGCATTTTTATTTGTATTGAATATAAATAAAATTTCGAAATAATGGACCTCTTTGCGAACTCTATTATTACAACAATTAAAATACACATGAAAATATATAAGTAAATTCTTTGTTTAAATTAATACACTATTACTTAAAATGTACTTTAACAATTAATCAGTAAAACATTGCGCTATATTCCTTTAACATTATTATTAAATTCGACGATTCCTGATCTTTTGGTCTACTTATAGGCATGTTTACCCATTATATATCAGTTCGAAATTGAAAGTATTATGTATATGAGAGCTATACATAATGACTCATAAAATATGCAATTTAGAAAGAAACTGAACAAATAATACCAAACACTTACAAATTCCTCACAATGAAGTCTTAGCATCACGACACCACACCATTTTTACATCCATAATAGTCACACTGTGAGATCTGTTGGATAGGCTTACTCAAGACTATCGAAACAGGTTATATACAGTCTTGGAATAAAATAAAAGGAACTACTACGAATATAAAGTAATCAACGGTGTTGCTAACTAAAGGACGATAATTAAATTAATAGCTGTTAATAAATAAAAGTAATATACCCTGGTTTAAACGTCCCTATTATAAAGATTTTAGGCATATTAAAATCTGGATATTGAATCAATACTTCTTAAACAGGAGTATGCAGCAATTAAGTTAATATGTATTCTGTAATAATTCTGGTCACAGCGTTTAACTTAAACTTCAGTTCTAAACTACTGTTATAACGTCTGTAAGACCTTTTATCAGTAGTTAAGAACGCAGTTATCTAGGTGTATTTTCCGGAAATCATTGATAAACAGTATTAATTAAATTAAGCAATGTTTACAACTAACGCTGAAAGTAGGTAATTAACAGAAATGACATAACTAGAAACTAAACGGTGTTTAAGCCTTACAATTAAAAAGTATATGTTTTACATTCAAACTTGTAGGTATAAGTTACTTAACTGAAATATTTCATAAAATATATTTTCCATTTTTTAATAACTCTGTTCATCAACCTGTCTGTCTGTATTTTAAGAAACAGGTTAATTAAACTGGGTTTTTCTAAAGAATAATGTTGTTAAAAGTAATATTATGTAATTCACTTCATAATTCAAAAATTTCATTCCGTTATTCAATAATATTATTTTAATTTGTGTGTACACGACGATATTAAAGAAATCTTAATTTAAGGGATCTTTTTAAATGGAATGAAAGCCGAAATAATAATGTTTAAAAATTTAGTTTTTTCTATCTGTATCGTTGCTACTCTAACTTTAAATATAAAATAAATGTTTTATTATAAAAATCTTGATTTTTTAAATTTTCTATATTTTTTCCATGACTATATTTTTAACGGGATACATATATTATTAATATAATTTACGTACATTATTTAATATACACAGCCTCCAAATTACTTTTAACCGCCTGAAATATATTACTGAAACCATCCATCTATCCAGGAGACCGATCCATCATTGTTTGTGAAATTCATAAAATTTTATATTAATTTAACAAAGCTTTCGATCATACCTGCATATAGACCTCTTGATGATGGCCCTAAAATAGAAATTAAAAGAATAATTTTATTATAAGTTTCACCTAAAGAAAACAGTTTATGTGTCACTCTTGGTTTATTTTGAACATACCTGCAATGTCTTAACAATTTTTTTAAAGAACTCTAGCATTATGGATCACATACTACTAGTATTCCTAAAGTTAGGGGTGGGCCACGTCAGTAGACCAATGTCCGGGATTTGAATCCACGACCTTTCGATCGAATCTAACGCCTCAACCACTGAGCTACTGACGCTTCGACTTTTACATTTACAAGTACTGTACTGATAGATCAAAAGGAGTTTGACAATTAATTTAATATAGTTATTATTAAGAATCATATTTAATTTTAAATGTAAGTAATTATCAATGTAATAAATTATAGTGTAATAAAACAATAGTTACATGTTATATAGAGAGGTCCATCAATTGTGTAAAGGTCAAGATGACCTACTCTAGGAAAACAAGCCCCAGGCAACGCTTCGTTCCCCGTCTAAGATTAATCCATGATATTATTATATTTAGAAACTATTCAAAAACAAAACGAAACAGAACGAACAAACTTCACGCAAAAACTACTGAATATATTTTGATGAAATTTTACAATAATATAGCTTATACATCAGAATAACACATAGGCTATAATTTATAATGATATTTTGTAAATTACCCAAAATACAGCGGGTGAAACTGCGGGGCGCAGCTAGTGCAATAATTACATGTATTTTTTTTTAATTTTAGTACTCATAGAGCCAGGTCAAATAAATTAATGTCAATAAAAAACTCAATTTTGAATTATACTCCAGCCAGGTGAACAGACGTGTAGTGAGATAGAATAGTAATAGTTATATCTATTGAATGAACCTGTAACCAAGTATGTACGATTGTACTATTATACAACTAGTATTACAAGAGTAATTATTATAAGTATTGCTGGCACCGACTACAAAAATAATAATTATTGTATATTATTGTCCTAATAAAGGGAGGTTAATAAATAAAGGAATTATTTTTAACTTTACAGTGTCTGCAATAGGTTGTTCTGTAAACTACAGAAGAATTTTTCTACATTACATCAGGTAGACTATATCATTACGTTGTTTTTTATTGTCATGTATTAAATAGTAATTTTATTTTAAGTAGCTGTGGGTAGGCCTACGAAAGGTGCCGCGCGCCTTAAAATAACAAGTAAAATAAAAGCTTTTAAAAACTACTGGGCCAAACTATTTTAAACTTTTATGGGACTAAATGGCAACTATTTCGTATTAAACACAAGAAGAATCACTCAGCGTAATTGGTATACTTACATAAATCAAAAAAAAAATCCTTTTTGTAGTCGGTTAAAAAACTGTAAATTACTTTGTACATCACTAGAAAATTTACTTTTGAAGGGTCTTGTATGACTTGACTGTCACACAAGACTCTTTTTCTAAGAAAAACGGAAGATATCAAGTTTTATATCAAATATTGAAGTCTCTAGTGTCTCGAAAATGTAAAAAAACAAACTGCTAAGTCAATTTAATAAAAAGATACAGCAGGTATTATGTTATGTATTGTAGGTTTGATTTTCGATGAGAATCAAAATCCCCGGGCTTGGTTGTTTGACCTATGAACATGATTTTTGGAGTTTAGGAATTATTTAAAGAATATATGAATGTTATAAAGGTAATATTAATACTAAACATGTAAGTCTATAGTCTCTTGAAGATGTAAAACAATTAAACTTCTAAGTGTAAGCAATTCATAATTATGGCCATTTATACTGAAGTGGTTACAAGTACTTTTTAACAAGTTTAATTTTATGAAATTGAAATTTAAAATTTTATAAATATATTTATTGCAAGAAAGAAATTTTTTATTGCAAAAATGTATATAAAAAGGAAATTTCATAAAATATTAATTCTATTAATTAATTTATTAAATTATTAAATTTTAGACTTTTCAATAAGGTTTAAAGTAAGGCACCTCTCTTCCAGTTACTCAAATTTTCAAAGCTTTCTAGCTTACCGTTAATCAGGGTTTAAATCTATACCGAAGATATATATGTACAACATATTAGTAAAATCTCGACGAGACATCGACGTTTTTGTTATCGTATCGTGTGAAATGAATCTAAAGCTATTTTGTTCGAATATCCTAGCAACGATTGTTGACGACATGACATGTTGTTAAATGACAACTTGTAAAATATTTTATCTACTCCCATGATTTAAATCCTCTATAATCATGGATGTAAATAAAGTCTTGTATGCAACTATTGATAATTAGGTATTAAAACACTCATGTGATACTACTATCAAACCCACATTCGTGTTTTAATACCCCTTATTATACAACAGTTGCATAAATATTTATTAATCGACTCCAAAAGTCGGTTATTTTTTTTGTTTAAAATGTTTTATCATGTTTATTATATTCTTTTTGTAAATAATTATGTCAATTGAAATATACATTGCTAATGTTAGAAGTAAATATCAAAAGAAAATTTGATAGTGTTAGTTATTAAAATTGTACGGAACCCTCAGTGCGCGAGTTCCACACTTGCAGTTGGCCGAATTTTTCATTTACTCGGGTAGTTTGTATAAATAGACGGACATAAAAAAATACACTTTTTCTAAAACATACTAGTAGAAGTTGCCAGAGAAAACTTATAGTCTTGTTCCATTATTGTGTCACAAAGCTAGTCAGTGCAATAAACTACAAGCTATTCTTTAAATGTCCAGTAAAAAAAATTGGAAAACGCTCCATTACGTAAAAGTTGATTAGAACCTAAAACTTGTAATTGAAACCAAAATCTAAACTCCTGCCATTTATTTAATTCATTTAACCACCGGCATACTTTTCAGCTTTTAATTAACTGTTCTAAATTCATGAATTGGTTCTGTCCACTTTCGGTTTTAGTTCAATATGTGTAAAAGTTTTTCGAGGCTTTGGCCCGGAACGTTGTCCGCTAGGTATTTGCATTCAGTTATTGGCAGTACCGATGTACACACTCGACTGATTGGACTGGCTTGTGCATACTTGTATTAACCTACATTATATATAGAGGAACCGAATATATCCGATTCCATTTAAGTTACAACAATGTTTTAGTATAACACTGGTTTCTTGAGGCTTAAACAAAACTCTTCTTCTTTCACTCTTAACACAAATTGCCTTTTTTACCTACACTCGTATATAGGAACATCTTAGAGAGTGATAGATACGCTACCTTTTATATTAAACTAGCGGCCCATCCCGGCTTCGCGCGGGTGGAATATTATTTTTAAAAATATATTGGCCCTCCCGCATTTCGGTGCCCCCTCTCTTGCTTCTTTACTCGCTGCGCTGCGTCGCTATACTGGCCCGTCCCGTCGTCGTGTATTTTTTGTTTATATTGATATTTTTAATTTCGTAATATCATTTGAATGGAAAGTCCGATTTCAATAATTCAAAAAGTATTTAACAGGTATTGAAACAGTCTTGAATATGAAATAATTTATTTGGATAAGGATTAATACAAAGGTATGGAAAACATGGTCTGATTTTGATAGGCATTTTTATCAACTTTTAAAATATAAAAAAGTAGTTATAGTGACATAACTATAATAGTTGGACATATGGTCTCGCGGAGTTTTTTGTAGATATTGATACGTTCTATAATATTGTAGAACATTTTTTTGTTCTATCATCAATACTTTTCGCAGCGCATGCGATGAAAGATATTTTATGGCTATTTTTTTTGCACCTTAGGTTGGTTTTAGTGAGATTTTCTGGGGATCTCTAATTTTTTCTTGTAATAAATATAGCCTATGTTACTCAGGGATAATGTAGCTTTCTAATGGTGGAAATCGGTCCAGTAGTTTTTATGTTTATTCGTTACATACAAAAATACAAAAATACAAATCTTACTTCTTTATAATATTAGTATAGATATAGATATACAGTTATCGTTTGTCCAACTTGTCCGATAGACTCAATGTCATATGATTGTTTTACTAGATTTTGAGATGTAAGAAAAGAAATATAAACATATTAATTTGGGATAAAATAAAATGTAGATTTTTATATGAACACATTTTTTTCACTTTTTAGTACAATTTACAAAATATTCGGCAAATCATTTTTATTCTTTATATTTGTTACTAGCCGACCCGCGCGACTTCGTTCGCGAGGGGTTCCGTACTTATGGGTCGATAGAGTTACATCAGCTATCTGCTAGTGAAAGTCCCATCAAAGTCAATCCAGCCATTTCAGAGATTAGCCGGAACAAACAGACAGACAAAAATTGTGAACATAAAAAAACATAAAAATCTTTATTGCCTTATTTTATTTGTATAGGTTTATTTAATAAATTTTATTAATATTTAAAAACTAAAAAAATTATAAAAATACATTTCCAATTCGATTGTAAAAAAACCAAAACTATTCATGAAAATATTATGGCGATTTGGGAAATGTTAGCTGCCACATGATAATTTTGGTAATTAGGTACTTCAAATGTTTAAACTTTATAAAATAAAACTTATATAAGCCAAGCACGACTGCCAAAGCCACGTAAACAAAAGCGACAGCAGTGGGTCGCCACTTTATATTCACATTTATAAAACAAATGGTAAAAGCACGTTGCTCTAGTGACAACTAAGAGAAATTTACTTCATAGAAAACGCAATTTCAAGCGAACAAACAAACTAGTGCCTGGAACCCTTCTACTCAGTTTAATTACTTCGCAAAGAATGCGTCGCTTTCGCTCGATGAGGAGACAAAATTAACGCCCTCAAATATTTAATTTAAATTTCCTTCCCCGAAAACGAATGATAACACCGTATCGCGGACTTGCGGCCACCCGGCGCCACCTAGCGCCAAAATAAAAACACTTTAGACTGGCAAGAGTGAAGCAATTCATTTGTAACAGTAATTGCCTCGTAACGCGCTGAGTTTCTTTTAGTTGATTCACGGGGTTTCAAGGGGCGGCAGGTAAATGAGTTTAGAGAAAAGAAAACACTCCAACGAAGTGAATAAATCGTAATCAATTATCTTGGGTCCTTTAGTTTAATCTAAGGCGAACATTTGCTGGAAGATTATAAGCTTTGCAGCGTTGTTTGTGTTGATTTATAATGTTCTTTCACGACCTAAAATGTCGTAATATACAATTCTTGTTTATAACTTAGCACGGTAATTTATATTTATAGTCACATTATAAACAAACGAGTTTCTTTACAAATTTCTGCAAAAAATGTGTTTTACAACTTCATTTTCATTAAGAAGTTAGCAAGAAATCTCGATAAAATCTTGAGGTAGTATAAACTACAAAACTCTAAGAAATCCGAAAATGGGGTAGCGTATGCGCCTCTCCGTTAATCAAACTGTCACTTCAAGAATTCCGCGCGGAATCCTTTCCGAGAAAACTCCCGTAACTTTTGATTGCCAAGAAGAATTCTAAGGTACTTGCTTATACGTTTGGGTTTACCTAATAAGTTTTCGTCTCTACGTATAACTTTGGATCGTCTATACCTTTTTAATTACATAAAGGTCTATTGCTCATTTCTCTAGTTAATTTAACGAGAGGCAAAAAGCGATCCCTATACAGGAGTTTCGAATTATTAATTAGAACAAAAATTCTAATCGTCCAGATTTTGTTCGCTAAATTGGCCACTTGAAGTCGTAAAAGCCGTCTAAAGGATCTTAACGACGGTCAAAGAGAATAACCGCAAATAAGCTGCTATATAAGGCTGATGGAGAAAATTCTTTCTTTAATTCACTCTGAAAAGGCTTTAAAGGATTTAGTTCGGATCACTTACATTTGTTCTATGATCTGTTTCTCTTTTTCTTGTGTTCATACTTTACAAGTTTATTTTATACGTCAACATTTTTGAAAATATGTTTATTTTTATATTTTGAATAAATTACATACAATGACAATTATTTTAAATTCTGTTTTAACAATAAATTGTAGACCAACTTATGACCTTTTGTTTAGTTAATACACGAAACCTATTTTCGTAACCGTTGTTGCATAATGGGTATCTTATGATATATTACTTCCCTACCTTAGTATTATATTCTACTAACTAACAAACCATGTTTTGGAATGTATTACGGTTAATCTTTACTCATTGACCCAACAATTGTTCTCAAAATGTAACTTAATTAGTTACATTTTGTTAACCCACGTTTTTAATTAGATAGGTTTGTGTTGTCTAAGTGACAATGGTGTTGTCTAAGTTACGATTCAGTATTTTTATTTAAAATAAATGGTTTGTTATTTAACTAGCTCAAATGAAAAAAAGTGCTTAAATAAATTGAATTAATGGTTGTAATTAAATCTTTAAAATATACATTCATATTATAACGTGAAATAAAACATCAGCAAAAAGTTAGAAGTGGTGCTTAGGAAGAAGAAATCTTGAATTAAATCATCATATCTTGACTTGTATATTAACAAATCAATTATATTAGGCATTAGTAAGTAGAAAAAATCACCCTTGTAATGTACATGACGTAATTAAAAGTGCAAGAAGTAAATTATATATGTAGACTAGCATAAAATTAACCAAATTAATTTCCAAGATGTAAAAACAATGAACTCAAGTTTAATTAGAGAACAAACGGTTAGTCCAATGAAAACGCAATTCAAACACGAGCAAGGCAGTCCGGGATAATGTTCACTGTTCAGTGTAAACACCTGACAGACGCAACGGAATTTTACCACCAAGTGGCAGAACGTTGGCAAACAAAGCAAGCATAGTTACTAAATTAATTTTAGTTTGATAAGAGATCTATTGTGATAGTTATTAGCTTAATTACAATAGTTCACTATTTAAAGTTTATGTAGCAATTCGTTTAAAATAACCTGATGTCGATTTCACTTTATTTTTGAATCGTAGGTTTGAATATTTTATGTACCGAACTACTAGAGATAGAAACATGAATAGATTATTTAGCTATAAAATGTCACTACTGTTAGGGAGAAACGAAGGACTGTGCAATTTTTGAGAGAAAAAATAGTGTACATTATTTACAGATCTGTAAAGTCTTCTCTATGCAAATGCTAATGCGTGAAAGAAGAACCAAAGATAAAATCAAAGAATATTTCCACTTTTATCTCATTTTTGGCTCGGTCTTATACTCCGAGCCAAAACTCTATTTTATCTATCCTACTTCCTACTAATATTATAAACGCGAAAGTTTGTAAGAATGTATGGATGTCTGGATATATGGATGTATGTTTGTTACTATTTCACACAAAAAGTACTGAATGGATTTTGATGAAACTTTACAGTAATATAACTTACACATCAGAATAACACGGCCAAGCGACCAATACCTCCGGCCACCGGACCCCCCTGAACTTAACCGCCGTCTGCGATGCCCAGGGTGCGATCGTTGGAGTTTAAGGCCCGCGACCATCACGCCGGCGCTCCGCGACCTCCGGACCCAACCTAAGCGCAAACCTCTGCGCCGGCTGCTCGACCGTTCCCCCTATCTCGGATTACGCTACTATCTCGAGACAGGAGTCGATGGCGAAACATCCAGCGTAAGAGACACTCGCGCTTACGCACCCCACCATAACGCTCCCAAACCCCCCTCCCCCCGATCATAGAACCTGGTTGCGCCACTGAATGGCTACCCTATGAACGGAGGCGCAGCGGGCCACACTGATGTAAAACTCCGCTGCAACGCAGCTACCGTCCATTACGCCTACGCGCTCCTCTTCTGCGGATATTGGCCTCTGCATAGTAAGAGTGGAAAATTACTACCCATAGTTGCCTGGATTATAACCTGGATTAACACATAGCTTACTTTTTATAACGAAAAAATCATAGTTCCTGCGGGATAATAACAAAATATATTTGCTATCGTAAGCCCAGACATATCTTTATTGAGTAATAATATTACCAAGAAATATTAAAGATTAAATATTCCTTGGTAATCCTAAGTATAGGGGGTAAATTGCAATTTAAAAAGGTGTTCTCAAAATCATGGCGATTTTGATTATGGTAACCTTAAAAACAAGAAAACTATTCTTATACTATCGTCGATTTAGTAGAAAACATGAAACAATGGCGCTGCGTTTAAAACGAAAAACACAAAGAATTAAGTCACCTGTGTGTAATAACAACTTTGTAGCTGTTATATATACATGTAGTTTTAAATAAAGGGTAAATTAAAATTTAATTCTATGGCTAACGAATTTGATTCGTTTTGTTTATGGGTTGTTACTTAAACAGCATGCATTTAAAGCTTTAAAGTCAATGTGTAAATTGAATAAATGTAAAATCCCAATAACAGTAAGATAGGAATAAACACCTGACAAGTGCAGAATTTGCCGAGAAGTGGTGAAGCGAGGCGTTCTTAGCAAACACGGTGTAGGAATGTGCTATTGCGTTATCGCATGCTTTATAACAAAAATACTTTGGATTTTTTTATTCATATTCAATATTACATACTTATACTGTATTGTAATAATAGTTGATCCGATTTACCTTCGCTATACTAAAACCTACCATCTGATTAAAATGCAACAAAGCCCAAACGTTGGACCTCAATTGGAGCAATACAATATTAAAAAGCAAACATACATAAAGATAAATGAACAAAAATATTATAAATATATTGTTTACCTTCTATTGGTGTTATCTATATTAAAAGTATGATAAGTAAACGATTATAGAAACCACTGTATATAAATAGATATAGCTAGATGTACTCGTAATCTCGTAACTAGGAGGCACATGGAATCTATGATCTATTAATTTGAAGAAAGTCTTAAGAAAGCACTGAAGACGTTTAGATATTGAACTCATTATTATTTTTGATAAAGTATTATTTAATAATGGCATTTCACTTTCATTAAAATATTATTTAATTCTTGATTCTCCTAAACAAAGAACAAGGATATTATATTACATTTAATATTTAAACAAACGATGTAATCCGGGCGGAGGAGAGGCAATTGTAGGAAGCAATTAATACTTAATTAATTGCCGGTAAATGTAACTGCATTAATGTAAAGTATCGCATGCCAAACTAAATAACATTAAATGTCTGCGGTAAGCGTAGATGCGTTCAGCTGTGCGAAATGTAAAAGGCTCAGCATCTAGCTAGCAACGCAAACACGCCACTGCAAATAAATGCAAATGGGAAGTTGTGTAAACAAAAATGCGGCTTAAAACCCGCTATATATGTACAATCTGTCAATACTGCTCAGCGCATAATAAACCCTATTATGAACCATTTAAATATGAAAACTGCAGACTTAAACTGTGAAAATACGTTGCGGTGAGTGTACATCATTGCAAACCGCTCGCTACTGTAAACGGCTACCATACTATTTCATGCACTCCAAATTAAAATTGCAAAAAATATTTGAGGTTACGCTGTAGACTTTCATTTTAATGTGTTTAGTATCTTTTCTTATATCCTCCTAGACCAAAAAAACCTGTAAAATTGGGTGACCCGTTTTAGGAATGGATTGCTCCAACTCCAAATGTAATTTGGTATCTAAAACCATTTGAATATTGATATTTATTTAAATTATCGTGCGGAAAAAGAGGATCAATATAGGTCCCCTTAATGCGACTTTCTCTCTAAATTTCTGTGTCTGTAAGTTCTAATTTTTTTTAAGTGTTACGAAATTATTTTATTTATTTAAAATTGTATAAAGTAAAAAAAAGTGTGTAAAGAAGTTAACTACTTCTTTACAATTTTTATAATAAAAAAATATTTTACGGGATAATATAGCGCTTAACGATAATATCCGAACTATGCCGAATGAAACCGAACGTCTCAAAAAATTCACACCCATTCGTTACGTGATTACTTCTTTGAGGAATTGAACTTCTTCGTTCCAGCAAAAATTTTGAATAATTCATGCATTATAATAGTACAGTAAACAGTACGTATGTATACACTAAGCTTTCACACGCATACAACTTTCAACTAGTGACGCACTTCTATATGAATAACAAGTGTTTCTTTTGTATACCTTTTCTGTTATATAATTTTTTCTACCTGGAATAAAAATAGAAACTAAAAGTACATATTTGTTACGAAATAACATGAAAAAAAAACATATTTGTTTAAATAGAAAACGAGAGAAAAGTAGATATGAAGATACACTTTTTAATACTACATTCCTAAAAGACTTTTACCAGAATACGGCGAAGCCAAAAGGAAGGTTATGATTTTGGCAGTCTATGTATGTATGTATGTATCTATGTATGTATGTATGTTTATATGTTCCACTCTAGCGCCTAAACTACTGAACCAATTTTCATGTAGGAGGTGTCAATAGATTCGTAATAATAGCGCGGGTGGCATAGGCTATAAACACTTTATGATTTTTTTTTATGACGGAATTTATAACTCAGATTCTAACCTCGAAAAAAATTAAACTGAGATAATTATCACGTGTTTGGTATTAAAAGAAAGGTCTTGGCGAGCACATTACAAATATGTACATAATATGTCTCATTATTTCAATCAACATATATGTTAAAAATGCGGTCGTATAGTTCGCGCGGCCAGTCGTTGCAGTTATTCACTCGTTTAAGCAAATAAAAACCAACATTACGTTACAACATGAGATTATAAAAGTTATCTCGATCGGGAAACGGAAAACCATCTATCGAATTATTTTCTTGCTTCGTCCTTTTTAGACCACTTTTTTACGTAGTCGGGTTATACTTTTTTAAACTTTATTTTTTTATTTACGTAGTCGGGTCATAGTTTTTAAACTTTATTTTTTTATTGATGTTAAAATTGAGAATCGGTAGTACGGGAGAGAGTTCACAACCTCTGAATCATGCGTCTAATACATATTGGGTTACAGTTTCTTGTAATTTATATCTTAGACTTTAACCTGTACTTTGTGTTTTTTCCTATACAAAACTTAATTAAAATCTAATCATAATTTGTATATTAAAACAGCTTGTCTTTTTCAGTCCATCCTCTTGTACAAGTACCAAATCAACTGGTCGGTGCACCAACCGGCACAGACGTTACCTTACAATGCCACGTGGAAGCATCGCCTAAGGCTATCAACTACTGGACGAGAGAAAATGGTAAGATAATATTGCTGAATCATAATTATTTGAGAGAATAATTAAAGATAATAAAAATTAAGAACCAAATTCTTATAATTAATTTGCAATTAATAAATAATCGACGCTGTTAACAACTCATAACAAGTAATAATGATAAAATATAGCAAGCTTTCTTGGTCACTAATTTACCCGCCAATTCCAAGACTCCCTGGAACAGTCTTGGAATTGGCGGGTAAATTAGTGACCTTTCTTTAAATCTAAGTTTAATAAATTTAAGTTTGTACCTTTCACCAAACACTCAATACTGAGGTGAGGTAGTGTTAGTAAAATACAAAAATTAAGTGTTTTTACGATCGTTCTATACCTAAGAAAATTAATCCGGATATGAAGTAAAAAACGATGTTGTTTGATAAAACGCGAAGTATAAAGACCAGTCGGATATTTAACGAGCTACTCGTAATTCATAAAGCTTATTAAGTCTCAGGCACGAAACTCAAGAACGGAATAAGCAACTAATTTCATTATTCATAAAGCACATTGAAAGCGTTAAAGTAGTCATTAAAGAGACCGTTATTCATACTGCTACTATCTTCCTTGACAGGCCACAAGACTACAAGTTTCTACGTTTTTATATTTGTACTAGTCGATCCATGCGGCTTCATCTATTTGTAATTTTGAACTTTACATGCCGACTAACTCTTGCACGCCTAACCCTTACTCAATCGTTCACTTACTCAGTTTTCTTACTCTCAATAACTCATCTATTCACTAACACACATAATCACTGATTGATTCTCTTTCTTATTCTCTTACCTTTAATGGATCATACACTAACTCATAAACGCACTCAACTGCTCTCGCTCTTTTGTTCGCACCCTAGTGGACTATCTTTTAGTTCCTCCGTGTACCAACATTTGCGATGCGAAAATTGTCAGAAATCTTCTACAAAGTAGCCGGCCCCTAACTTTAGATCTGAGAAAAAATAGTGGAAAATATTTTAACAAATAGCAGACGTGCGGGAACTAAAACGTTACATAAGAACCAATAGCATGTGATGCGCTCTCGCCACATGCTCCCTGCTAAAAAGGCCCTAATAATGACTTCTGCGCATTCAACGTCAAACCTATACTTACGTGCCGGTAGCTATATTATAAAACTTAAAAAAAATGAATGGTATGAATACGAGATCAAATTATGACGTGACCAAAGGAATTGGGGATTCATTTATGTATATTAAATAGATATAGATAAAAAAGCCTGTTAAATGTCGCTTTTTCATTTTGTGACGATTTATTTTGACTTTGATTACACCGCGTCAATGTTAGGGCTTATTAACGGCCACGTAATTATACCAAGGGATGACAACGTAAAATATTGCTGAAGCGGGAAAAATTAATAACCTGGAAGCTCATCTAATAAATTATTAAATTTTTCATTTATATTTTAAATTTAATTATCCATACATATAAAAAATTGTAATTAATGTTATCTATATACATATAACATTATTTGAAAGCTCTTCCTGACTAACATCAACAAAAGCTAATAAAATACTCAATTTTTAAATTTTTGTTTGTTTTTGTCCATACGTTTAAAGGCATAAACAACATCAGTTGTTTATAAATTAAACCCATATCTAATTCCATGCTGTAGTAGACAGATGAACACAAATCTTTAAAAAAATTGTTTAGGCCTCTTTTGGTATTATAAAGAACAGTCACATTAAGTTTTCTTTAATATCTTCCATGTGTCATTCACGTCGTATAAGTTATATTTTTATTATGTATACAGATTATGATATGTAATGTATACATTAAATACGGTCTACTTCTGTGAAACACTTCATCCAGGGAATTGTTCTTCATCGTTCTAAATTTTAATCAACTTTTTCAAATAAACAAGAATTAGAAAGGAACGGAATTAAGAAAACAGTACAAAAACACGTGCTAACTAATACAAATAAGGCTCTTAACCTAAGAAAACGTAGAGGGGTCGGCAACTTCATTACTTCTCATTATGATGACACCCTAAGGATGAAAGTTGTTTGCTTAGTGCCGTGTGACAGATGGACAAAAATACTGCCCGCTGGAAAATGAAATGAACTGCAGTAAAAGGGCTTGCTTACTTTGGACGTGAGAAAACATACAAAGGTCCAGAGTTTACCATCGTCCGGTTATATACAATATTAAAACGTATAGCATAACATAAGAGAGCAGACGAACGAAATTACTTAATTCTTTTAATAATATGGTGTAAAAAAATGGTGGGCAGGTTGACGATAATATCCGAACTATACCGAGCGTAACCAAACGCTATTATAACGTACTACATGTACAAACATACGGACAGACAAACAAAAAAAATTTTAAAAACTATTGTTAAAGTGTATTGCTGCACTACACATAGAAGATATTTAAGAAATTTTCAGGATTCGGGAACTTCCATTTTTAATATATGAATAGGTAAGAACATGGTTAGTATAATCCGTATGAATTGCGTAAACAGCACGCTTGGTGTAAAATGAACAAAGAGCTGCAAACCGAATTTGAAAGTGAAACAATTTTCAAACAGAGCTAATGCAAACAGAACATTCCAGAGGCGCCAATATCCCCGGATGGTGCGTTTTGCGCGACAACGCTTGGCCACTAAACTCGAGTTAGAAAAGGATTTACGTTACTCGCTAGTTCACTACATGTGTGGGCGGAAACCAGCTGCCCCAAACCGACAAAACGTATAAAACTTTTTCGCAATGCGGTCCTTAAATTGTTTTTAAACCGATGTGTTTCGGGCCGTTTGCATAAGTGCCTTTTAAGATTTGTTTAATTTTATTGGCCGGATTGCTTTTAATGGGCCTCTATTTCTTTATTTTTTAGATCTCTAAAAGAATGCCAGCTTATAAAACATGTTATATATGTTAAAACTGTAAGAAATTGAGATTTTGTTAAATAAAACATACTAGTGTGCTATTAAAACCCTGTCTAATCGAAAGAGATAATATGGGCATACTAATAACACAACAAAATAAAATAAGATACGTAAAATATTAAAGATAATTAAAGTAATGAATATTAAATGCAATATTAGGACTTTTGAACAATTCAAATTTTGTTTCAAAAAATTGGAATGTCGTCGTGTCGTCACCATCATAGTAGATTATGATAGGAGCACACAACATAATCATAAAACATAACTAGGCAGATAAATAGTTGGGGTAGATTTAGATGCAGTTACAAAGGCAACCGAGCCCGCCATTACGCGGCCAGAGCGACCGACCGCGCAAAAAGCGGACCAAATTCTATTACCGCCCGATATGCAACAAAGACCGCTGGCTCGGCCGCTTCAAATTGCTTTAGGCTACAGTCACGATATTTACTCACACATACCACAATATTCGTACAAATAAAATTCAATTTTATACCCACTTTTCAATATCTGATATATCTGGTGCACTACTGTTTATTGTACAGTATACGTAGCGTGATTTGTTTGTCCAGCTTACTAAATATGGGTGATGGATGGGCAGACGGCTCTTCTGTAGGCCATAAATTGCGAGGAGTACAAATTAAATTAGGTAATACACAAGCGTGACGAGCAGGGACAAGCGGCAGGGCGGCCGCAGCTGACATGGAATGGGTGTGTCCAGTGTCACAGCCGGCGGACAGAGCCTCCGCACTTTTTGCTATAATTTTGATATCAAAACCTATTAAAATTCCATACTTATCGGAATATGCATTAAAGTCCCTAACACATATTTCAATACGTAACGCATAAATCAGTATCTATAATAAATATAAGAACTATATAATAATTTAGTATCTTCCCAAAACTTCTTCAGTCAAAATCTCACTCACCCACTCTACCTCTAACTCTTACGCATACACATTCATTCAATGAAATTTTACGAAAATTCGATCTCTTGCATAAGAATTATTCTTTATTCCAGTATCTTCCATACCACGAACACTACGGCCTTTTTTCGGGCTAAAAGGTATCCTACGTATTAATCTAGTTTTTATAGTTATATGGATGTAAACGATTTATTCATCCGTTTTTCTATTATCGGCTAACAAACATCTAAACATTCAAATATCTAATCGTAGAAATATTTACATTTATTATATTAATAGTATTTTACTGATCTAATTTTCGCCACATAATGAAAAAAAAGTTTTAAACCATTTAGTTAATCTGTATGAAATCTCAATGGTTATTGAATTTCAGTGAGCGCTTGAACGTTAATTAATAGGCTTGTCGGCTGTCGAGTAATAAACAAAAGAGGGCGTGTCCGTCGCAGGCGTCAAGCAAGGTGTCAGTTGCACCGCGCGAGCCGCAGATTTGTGGCCAATTCACACGGACTAGACCCAAAACCTGTCCGGTCAATATTCTTAGCCTATTCATTACCTTTGAAGTAACAAATAACTTTATAGAATAATCACTAAAGGAAATTAATGACTTATTGATCATTATGGATGTATCTCTGCAACTGAATAAGCATTTCGTAGTCCAAGTGTTCTATTGTGTACTATACCACTATCATACTTATCCGATATGTATCTTAGTTCCATACTACGTATATGCTAGATTTCTTTACTCTTCTTTCTTTCAAAATATGGTCCTGAAATCACAGAATCGCATTAGTTGTTCAGATTCCTAGACCTTAAAATAACATTTGTAGTTTAAAGCCATGTAAGCATACAAATTATAACATTTGCAATGATTGTGTATTAAAGAAAAAGGGATATATGTAGCAGCTACAAGCAACGCCACATGACATGATGTCAGTTGCAGCGCACTGGCCGCAGATTTGTGGTCAATTACACTGACTCAGGTCAAAACCTTGTCTTGACACGCTACGTAGTATAGTTTACAGAATAGCCTCATTAGTATTGGTATTATAAAACAAATCGCAAGTTGAAAGTATAACGTTATCTTACTAGTATTACAAATAATATCATTCGATAATACTCAATCCCATGCTGTGGGAAGAAGGGAAATTATTCATACAAAAACAGATTAACGGAGTATAAAAAAAAATTTCATTCGATAAATTATAATCTGGAATAACATACAGGATAATTTTATCCAAGAAAGAAGCACAGTATTGTATTGTAGAGTGAGTAAATGTCGTTAGAGAGGAAGTGAATATATAGGGAAAAGTGATTAAGTGAGTTTGTATATACAGAGTGGAAAAAATTTATAGGCCCTGGAGGGGAAGTACCTAAAATCGTTTAGTTATCGGGGGTTTATTTTTTAATTTTTAATTGGTTCGATTCCCGGGTGAGACAAGCGAATTTGAGAAATCTTGGAATGCAGTTTTGTTTCTTTTTAAAAATAAAGGAATTTTCCTTTCAGTGAAATGAGCTAACTAAAGGATTTAAGGTACTTCCCCTCCAGGGCCCATAGATTTTTTCCAATCTGTATATACATAGTAAAAATATATTTAACTAAAGACGAACAACATCCTTAAAATGAAATTATAATAACTTAACATTAACATAACTTGTAAAGTATTTTCCAATAGAATGTCTTCTTAAATCCAATTACAAGAAAATAAAGCTTAGCGGTTGGATGGTAATAAAAAATAAAATCTACCCGCAAAAATAAACGAGACAAGAAGAATGCAAGCAATTTTTAATGTGGAACGAGTAGAAAGCAACGTGACCCTCGACCGCGGTAATAATGTAGCTTACAACGAAAATTCAGAGGAATCGGTGGACCGACTCACTCTTTACACATTTTAAACGTTCTCAACAGATAAAGTAACGAGGTACTTGCAATACTGCGGATAAAGGTTATCTACTGGCTTTCCTGTTATGATATTTATGAGAGCAAAAATTGCGAGCGATGTTGTTTATAATGTTGCATCAAATATATTATTTTTCGTTTTGAACATTGAATGTGTTACATTACATAATTACTATTTTAGCAACACTTTTGATAGTCTTGGATCCATGAGATATTATACTTCCTATATTTATTTATTTTAACAATAACTTACTGTTTACATAAAATATAACATTAATTCATATAGATCTGAGACAATCTTTAAAGCGTCAGTAGCTCAGTGGTTCAGGCGTTGGATTCACGATCTATTTTAACACATTTAGCTTACTTGGAGGGGTTAAGGAATACTAGTAGTATGTGATCTATACTGCTAGTAATCTTTAAAAAAAAACATCTGCCAAGTGTACACTTCGTAAGCGAGCGACAAGACGTCGTGGATTGAACTTTCTATATTAGGTCGATGTTGGGTGGCGAGGTTACACACTATAATATATAGTGCAAAGGCTTCTGTCGCTGGTTCAAAGGCCTGGTCCGCTGTTTTAATTTTTTACGTATAACTGGGTATCGGATATTTTTAAAATCAATCCGACCGGTTAAATCCATCTTGAAATGGATTAAATTTTATGTTAAGTCAACAGTAGTTTAATTCAGTGTTCACTGTTCAATTGTAGACCCTTTCGTTATTACCAAATTTTATACACAATTTCAAAGAACAAAAAACTTCGGATAAAGGTTATCTACTGGCTTTGCTATTATGATATTTATGAGAGCAAAAATTGTGAACAATATTGTTTATGATGAAATCAATCGGAACCTATTATCTTGAAGTAGATTTCATAAATTAAATACACTAGCATATACCTGGAACATAGACATCTTTTTACATCTCAGACAGATTATAACACATATCCCTTGCTCTTGCACATAGCATTTGGTATAGGTTGGTCACACACTATCTCACTGTTACAGCACGTCGGACCTACGGCTCTCGCTCGATTAAAAAAAAAACATGGTGTGCATGAGAATGTAGTTATCTCTACATATTACTACCCTTAAATGTGTTGACATATACAAATAGTTATAACACAAATGTCTTTACTACTCCCCTATGATCAATTTTGAAAAAATATTGGTTGAATTGGAAAATTCATTAGTATTCAATAAATAAATATAATACATAGAAACAATTCGCCATGGACGCATATAATGTGGCTCGTAGAACATGTCGAAACAACATATTTCACCATGATATCGGGGTAGAGCGGACAATGGTCGGAAGTGCCCGAATATAATGGATGTTATGAATATGGATATTATGTGTTTTAAACGTGTCGTATGATCGGAAAGGCATATGCCTATCGAATAAGAGAAAAGCAATAATATTATTAATGCTGTTAAATATATTTAATTCCCATAAGGTCTGTTACTATATCTCTCAAACTTTGTTCACATTATTGTGAATTTGTTTCCATTCAACGTTGGTTTCGAATGTTATGTATTGTTGTTATGGTGTTGACTCTACTTTTTAAAGTCTATCAATACATTTGTTTTAGTGCTTAATTTATTGTTATATAATACAAATTTCTTAAACTTTAGAGAAACACTTTACGCAAGCTTTTATTCTATTTTATTTTTGGAGACAACTCATATTTTTCAGGAAATCTAAACAGAGATGTACCTTTATGCTCATTTTCACTCCAAAAATTAAAGTAACAGCAGCAGATATAGAACTTTCATTAAAATATACGTTAATAATATGAGAGATATATTATAATAAATAACTAAACTTTTTACAATAAATAATTAAAAACTTTTAATTAAATTATCGTTTTGAAACAATACATGCAGATGAAATAAAACATATTGTGTAAGCTTGTTATCTAAATTAGGCAGGAGGAAAAAATTCGTACACAGTTTATTTTTTCACACAGGTGAGATGATAATATCAAACGACAAGTATCAAATGAGCGAAATCAACAGTTCAGCGTACAGCGTCCAAATGCGGCTCATTGTGCGGAACATACAGGAAAATGATTTGGGCGGATACAAGTGTATATCCAAAAACTCTATAGGGGATGCTGAGGGCAATATTAGATTATATGGTGAGTGTTTTACATTTTCATTCATTCATTCAGTAGTACAGACAAATGTCGCTCACACACTTAACTTAGAAGACTATCAATACCTGAGGCTTGAGGCTCTCATATAACTAACGTGGTGTCCACTACATTGTACTTGACTGTACGGTTGAATGAGTGAATGCATATTAGAAATACATACATTACAATCGATAACACTGTGTGATACTATTTTTCTTTATATTCTTAGATAAGATATTTAATAAGTCATGTTTCATGTCATGTTTTAATATGTCTTGGTCTATTAATAAAAACACGTATTACAAACACGTATTAGATTTACGAATTAATAAAAAAATTACTTATATAATAAATGTCGCAGAACACTATCTGACATGTAGCATACCCCACTTTATTTTTGTCTACAAAATATATCTGGATACATTTACAGTGTATTTTTTACTATATTTTTATGAAAATTTTAAAATAAAGATTACAAAATGTAAAATTTGATTTGAAAATATCAATTGACCCAATTGATACTTTCAAATCAAATTAGTTCAGTATGGAATGACTAATATTTCCAAAATATGTATTTTTTTATTGAAATAAATCTCTTCTATTAAATACGAGGATACAACAAAACGGAACATGACATAAAATTAGATTTAATTACACAACATTATGGCTAATGAATCAGTTTAATGTATCAACAAATTTAACAGATTACGTCCATGCAAATAACGCCTGACACGTTTGAAATAATATACCTATTTTATAATATAGAAACTTTTAACGTTGTATAATAAAAGATAAAGCAATTTATATTGGCCTATACACAATTATAATCAGCGTTTAGGTATGCAAAGCAAAAGAGTTCTAAAACGCAAAAGAAGATTCGTTTGTGTTTAGTCACTTCCATCTTAATTAGTTCTGACGAGGGAATAAAATTATAGCATATTGAAAAAAAATATACCATATTTTAGTAAGTAGATTATTGCTGTATAATTTTGAAAAATTACTGTTTTATACTATGTAAAAACGATTTAATATAATAATACAAAAAAAGATAAGTTAAACAAACTAGAACTATAAATGAATAGTGCTATTGTTAGAACGAAAAATACATGGTTTATATTTCTTAGTTTTCTCTGAGAGCTTCAGACATGTTTTTAGTGATATTTGTATAAAGAATCGACATCCTTATATATATTATTAACTTATTATAAAATTTACTTCCGTTACTTAAATATAAAAGTATAATAATTATATTAATATAAAAGTGTAAACTTGTAAATATTTAAATAAGATTAATGAGCAGATTTAATAATAACATAATATTTTACTTACATTCCCATAATTATATTTTTTTGTAACAGAAATGGAGTTACCATACCGGAAGAATCGAATTGACGACGATCGGGATTCAGACTTGGAGGAATCGAATGATGTACGATCGAGCCTCCAGGGTTCACTCCGAGAGGGTGGAAGACCTCAAGACGCGGGTTTCCTCGGAGGAGGAGGCCCTCCCCCCGCATGTGGATCCAGAATGACCCCTTACGCGTTTTTAATATCTGCCTTAGTGTACGCTATGTGCTAAAACTTTCGCTTAACGTTCATTCGCATGAGAGTTTTAAAACTGGTCTTCGGCATTTAAAACATATATATAACAGGCCTCAAGAGAATGGTTTTCTTGAGTTAGTTAGTTTCTTGAGTTGAGTTATTACTTTTACTTTCTAATACATTCCCTAATCAGACTACTCATAAGATAAACAATAATAAAATTTGCAATGTTTGAACAATTGCAAAATTAGTCATAATTTTAACCATCAGAAATTTTATCTGAGATTAATTCATCCTTATATATAAATATTAAAATTTCTTACTGTACTTAGTATAGTATATCCTGTATATACCATTAAGAAACAAATAAACCAATCTTGACTTATAAACAAATATTAAAAGTTATACAAAAATATTAATTTTTTGTGCTAGTAATGGAACTAAATAAATATACTTTTCTATTTACGTTTTATCGAGTATAACACGACATTTTTCGAGAAATTCCCTACGATATACAACGTAAGTAAAAATAGTTTATTATTTGTTTCCAATTTTTTTTAAACTTATTTGAATGTTCCATTTTTACATAAAACTATAATTTAAACAAGCAGTGCAGCACTACTTTCTATACATGATTAGTATACTTTTCATGAAACATAGTTAATTGATTAAAAATCTTTTCTGAGACAAATATCTCGTGCGAATGGATACTTAAAGCCATAGGAGTAAGGAGTACCGTGGTATATCACGTATCTATTGTTCTTCCAAGTTTTAAACATGATTTTCTCGTTACCGCGACTTCCTCATACTGTTGGGAATGAAATTGCCGAGAAAATTGTTATTCATTTTCGATCAATTTCAGTTTCTTTCCTTGCTTCTTGTTAACTTACAATTTAAACGTGCAAGGGTTACTAAGAGGCACTTGTTTATACATATGAATAAGGCAGAACATATTTTTATTTATTTCTACAGACGGATTTCTGACTCTTCTCTTTACTTTACCTTGAATATAATTGGTGAATTGATTTTGGGATTAGCAATGCAATAACAACACAGGAAAAGTTGACTTTATGTTGTTGTTGCATTGCTGCCAGCAAACTATCTCCTATTTGGAAGACTGGGAAGGATTGGAAAACCTTTATTAATAAGAAATAGTCAATTTTACGTTGGGAGGAAGCTAATTTCGTCCTAAGACAAAAGAGATACTCGAAAGCTTTCGAAAACTCGGTATGAAAGATATTTTTTTTACTACCTGAAATTCTACGAACTCCGAACCACTATCAAATTGATCTTCTCAATGTTTTCTATCAGCTACAATAATATCGAGTGGGCAACAAACTGACCTTAAAAAGCCTGACCTTATAATAGAAAAAATTAAAAAATGTAATAGAAGTTTTCATTAAAGGTAGTAGAAAAAATATCTTTCATTACTTACTTAATTGTAGATAAATTTCAGGGTTTTCAAAGTGGAGTTCTAACAAAATTTTATTTTTCATTTTTGTAAATCTGGATTGTGGTATTTAATCTCTACAAATATATATAAATGTTGCTAAGTAATAATTGTAATGACCAAATTAAAAGTTGATTGTATAGAAACAGCTAGCTCTTATAATATCTTTGTAAATGCTTAGTTCAATGTGATACTGTCAAGCTATAATATAATAGAATTATCTTATGATCCAGTAAAATACTAAATGTTTTTTGGTATTCGATAGACATAAAGGCTACTTTACGAAATTCCACTTTGATTTTGGTTAATAAAGATACTCTTTACTTGTTTTATTCCGACATCGACATTCTCAGTAAAAGTGTTTTAAATTCCTTTTTTAATTTGGTTTTGTTACTTTTTTTTGCGAGTTACATAATTTTACTGGGTTATAGATGATAAAACTTAAGATATATTGTTATAATTAATCAATATACATATTACTTTGTTCAAAACAGTGCAATATTGTCGTATTTGTTTTAGCAGTTATTAGTTTGTTATATAAAAACTATTATAACATATTTAATAATAACACAATAAATGTTTGAAATAAACTAGAAGTAATACTAATTGATTAAAATCCAGAAGTAAAAATATCTGTATATACGTAAATTAACACAGCTTCTTCTGGACTTATAGTTTAGTAATTTTGTAAAATTTGTATGTATAAAAAATAATTATAGTATTCAGATTCGCATACTTTAATGTATATTGCAAAGCTAACATAGTATAATTGTTAAATATAATATTGTTGAATTTGTGAACCAACATTTGTAAGCTACAAGTAACATAATATAGCAGTAGTTATGTTTTTAGAACTGTATGAATTTCAGCCCCAATATCATTTGAATTTTGTTACATTAATGTAAAGGGAAATATGTAATTTTGCTGCCAATGTCTACGTACAGTCGTATAATGAATGTATAATATACTGCAAATCATTATAAATATACATACCTATTAACCGTTCTTTTATTGATTTATTAAAAAATACCTCAGTTGTATAATTCCTGAAAATATTGAGCATTTGTAAATTTGTTTCTTATCCTGAAATATTATCTATATGGATCAAGCTGATCCCACTGGTGTATTCATATTTAAAGTTAGTTAAGAAACGATATATTTTAGTACTAAAACCTTGAATTTTACTTGAAATCTCAGAAATCCCTGCTCAATTCCAATTAAAATAATAATGATATTACCTATCAGTTGACAAGTTATTCATCTCAGTTGTGGTAAAGAAGCAGTATTTGTAAAACTGATTAAAGATATCTGAACTATTGAAAATTTAGTAGTTCAAAATGAAATTAATTTGAAGTATAAGAGGAAATCCTATGAAATTTGATTATAGATCCCTTAATACATTTATTACCGCATATCAAATTGACGGTCCCTTTGTAAATCAATAATAACGTATTCGTACCACATTATTCTCGACTTAGACACTATATTATAAGCAAACGTAATATAGGTAATATCGAAAAATTTCATATTATATTGTCTGTTTCTTAGCAATAAAATGAAAAAACTTTATAACACGTTTATTCCCTACGAGCGGCCTGCTTTCGCTTCGCTCCGGGTATTTAAAGCAATATTATAGTTGATGTCCTTATATTGTCACTCTGTAAAAGTGTAGTTTTTCATTATTTGAAAAAAGAAAGTGAGTGGGAAAAAGTTATAAAAGTTAGCGACAGACAATAAAATAGGGTTCTCCCTCGGACAGGGCAAAAATAAAATTGAATAGATAAAGAAAAGACAGAAAAAAAGAGAGAGAGATAATCGAAAGAAAGAAAGTAAAAAGAGACTGATGATTCTAAACAGAAATAAAGATAAAAATTTAAGAAAGAAAAAAGAGAGGATGAGTGAGAATGATAAGAGGAAGAGGGGCGTACATGGCAACACTAAATTACCTTTGTCACTCACAAATAGTATAGTGTTCTATCAGTGAAATATATTTAAATCGGATTAGTGCCAACAAAATGGCCATAATCTATTAATTAAAATATGTATATGGCAACACTAAATAACTTTTGTCACTCACGAATAGTGTAGTTTTCTATCAGAGAAAAAAAAATTAAAATCAGAATAGTAGCTCCTGAAAAACTCTTCATTTTACAAAATAGCCACCTTATGACACTTAAATGGCCATATCTTTTTAATTGGAATATTTATGGCAACACCACATAGCCTATGTTACCCGGAAAGGATGTAGCTTTCTATCGGTGAAAGAATTTTCTAAATTGGTTCAGTAGTTTTTGAGCCTATTAGCAACAAACAATCAAATCTTTCCTCTTTATATATTAGTGTAGATAAATCAGATATTAAAGATTGTCTTGTCTAACTTGAAGATGTGAATATACAGGTATATTAAAAAAGGCACAAATAAATTCAAATCTTATCATCAAATAATCTCCCTCATTCAACCTCACAAAATCTTATTAAAGCTAAACTACTTTATATTATTTAAGCAAAATTTATAAAGAAGTAATGTTTGTAAGCTTATAAATGAAAAGTGATCTCTGGAAATAGTAATCAAATATTAATAATTCTTATCTTCTCCTGAGTGACATTAACTACGTAGAGTAACCATTTATAAATGGAATATTTAAGGACTCAAATTATAATACGAGACCTTCACAATTTTTTATGACATAACTAGTAGACCTGCCCAGGCTTTGCGCGGGTACAATTTGCCACGTATAATACTTAGATTTGTCAAAAAACATTTAATTCTCAATATTATTATAAGAGCTCAGAATTTTCCGAGATAAAAAGTAACCTATATGGTAATTCATTTTATTGAAATCCGTTCAGCCATTTCCGCGTGATTGAGTAACAAACATCCAAACATACAAACTCTCATTTATAATTTTATAGTAAAAGTATTCCATTAGTAACGATTAACATCAACATCCCTAAGCTTCCTTTTTAATTGTTGCCTCCAGTATCTTCGTTTAGTACAAGTGAGTGTGATCTAGATAGGGTGAAACCGCGTGCATTAGCGAAATTACCTGCGGCTTTATTATTTTCATTGCGTCAACCCCAGCTAAGAGTTTTGGGAGTAATAAAGGGGTGAACACTCAATAGCGATAGCTACACTTACCTTGATACAGATATTTAAATGTTTATAATTACTATTTTATCTCTGTTATTTTGTTTTCTGTATCTCTAAGAATCGTATGACAATTAACATACATTTCTTAATTTAATATCAATTTTAATCTGCTCTTATGACTAAACTCTAGTGTTGGAAAGTTGTCTTTAGTTGAAATTTATTATCAGTCAATTCTATTTGTGATAGAAAAAAAACAGCTTCAGATTGACGTCAACTATAGATACAGACTGAAGAAAGGATAAAAACAAATCGTATTAAAATGGAGTTACTGTTATTCTTTGTTATATTAATTTTCCCAATAGAATGATTGCGGTAGTCACTATTTTTTATAGGGACTACCGCAATAGATTTCCCCAAAAGGCTCCATAACACTCATAGACATAATTCCCTTATAACACCAGTAAGACGTATCTATCATTTGTACATAAAATATAAAAAAAGGTATAGAAAATTGTTAATCAAAAATTTCAAAATAAAACATTTTAAACAAAAAATTTAACCGACTTCAAACTAAAAAATGCACTAAAAAGTAAGCAATAATTCCGATATTTATTGACCTCCCTTTATTAGGACAATAATATACAATACTTGTTATTTCTGAATGCAAATGTTTGAAACCCTTCTGAAAATATAAAAATCACTATATGTGTGCCTATAACTTTTGAGGAGTTCTCTCAATTTCTCAAGGATCCCGTCATCAGAAATAGATTTTAAAAAAACGAGAACCAATCCTACCAAATACAAAAAGAATTTTCAATTCATAAATAACAACTGAACTGATAACTTCCTTTTGACGTCGGTTGATAACTAAATATTTGAATAACTGGGCCCTTGGCATCTCTGCACTAAAACATTTTAAGATAACTTTAATACCATAAGAATAAAATTTAAATGAAACTTGCAAAAATACAAATGTAAAATTAACAGTAATCAATAAATTACAATTTAATATAAATGTAGGTGTAATAGATGTATAGAAATGTGTTCGTGCACACAAAAGTATCAAAACATCTTCACACGATATAACTGTCAAAGACACAATTATTATTGTCGTCACAGGAAATAGAAGCAGTAACTCGATATAGGCGTACTTCAGAGCGTCCCCCGAGTACAAGCTGCCAGCGTACACTTTGCATCCGACTCACCGACTCTCCGACTCACCGGCCAGTCGACTTACCTACACAAGTACTCAAAGGATCGCTGGAAAATTAGACGGAAGGTAATTTTCTCAAAGCACATTGATAGCCGGAATTTCCAAGTGGAGTTCGAGTGCTTAGATCTTGGAAATTGTACTTCAGACTCAATAGTTTGTCGACGTTATTCTAACTTATAATTATCTCCGGCTTTCTTTATTCATATTTTCAACCGACATCAAAAAAAGGAGGTTATCAATTCGGTTCTATTTTTTTTATGTTTGTTACCTCAGAACTCCGTCATTTATGAACCGAATTGAAAATTTCTTTTTTTATTTGGTAAGATATGCTTACAGATTGGTCCCATGTCTTTCGAAATCCAGTTCTGATGATGGCATCTTTGAGGAATTGAGAGAACTCCTCAAAAGTTATAGGCACACATATAGTAACTTTGATATTTTGAGAAAGGTTACAAGCATTTGCATTCAGAATTTATCATTTGATGAAGTGGAACTGATGAGGAAGACCACAGATAGCCATTATATGGTTAAGAATGTAAAGGAACTATTACTATGAGGAAATTTAAAAAATACTTATCATGTTGATGTTACCAGTAGATTCTTAGACCTTCCGGCTTCATCTACCATTAGTTGATGATGACACTTTAAGGTATGTACTGGAACACAGGGACGGGATAACGTAAACTAGTCGTGTTTGGGTTTAATGGAATTGTCTTAAAGAGTACTTTGGCTGTAAGTAATTTTTTTTATTAATGGTAATGTTTGTCTGTCTATATCGTAGCTCCCCAATAACTATACCGATTTTAATGCGGATTTTTCTGTGTGGAAGCAAATGGGATCAAGATGCCATCGTTTTATAAGTTTAACAATGTACCTGTGTGTCTGTCTGTGACATCGTAATAATGTTTTAAATGTACCAATTTTAGTGCGGTTGTTTATACTCGATATTTCAGATGATCTAGATGATTCTTACCTATAATTTTTGAAGGCAATCTGTTTAATGGGTGCAGTAGATTGGAGATGGAAGGGTGAGTAGAATGGTACAGTTTAGTAGTTGAGATGATGGTTGAGATTTAGTGAGTGATTGAATGAGTAAACAGGTGAGAGAGTGAATTAGTGGATGAGCGATAAATGAGTTTCAGAATATATTCCCTAAAAAGCAAGAAATAAAACATTTTTAACAAAAAATTTAACCGACTCTAAAAAATGCACTAAAAAAAGGAAGAAATAATTTGCTTATTTATTAACCTCCTTTTATTAGGACAATAATATAAAATAATTGATATTTTTGTAGTCACACTTCTCGGAATCTGATTGAGCTGAAATTTTATACCTATGTAAATCGATTGACAATAAATATTATAATAACAGGGAGCTGATATGATAATGGAGTCGGGTGGTGGCCATGAAAACTCTGTAATAAAACAACGCAATCCAATCGAGTTTGAACTAACAATTTTTAATCCATACCTAATAGTTGCTTTCCACTAATAGTTGTGAATCACAGATAACTGCGTGAATTTAAAATAGAAACAAACGAGCATATAAAGCAGTTTTTTGAATTTATAAATAAAACCGTTTTTAAAAATGAAAATTTTATTGAATTAAATTTTATGCAATGATTAATTATTTTTTATATCTATAATAATATTATAAAGATGAAAGATTTGCATTTTTGTATGTAACGAATAAACTTAAAAACTACTGGATTGATTTCCGACCGATTTTAGAAAGCTACATTATCCTTGAGTAACATAGGCTATATTTATTACTAGAAAAAAATTAGAAATCCTCATAAATTCTTACTAAAACTAACCCAAGGTGAAAAAAAATTACGCATAAAATGTTTCATCGCATGCGCTGCGAAAAGTATTGACGATAGAACAAAAAAATGTTCTACAATATTATTGAACGTATCAATATCTACAAAAAACTTCGCGAGACCATATGTCCAACTATTGTAGTTATGTCACTACAACTACTTTTTTACATTTTAAAAGTTGATAGAAATGCCTATCAAAACCAGACCATGTTATCCATACCTTTTATTATTATCCAAATAAATTATTTCGTATACAAAACTGTCTCAATACATGAAGATTATTTTTTGAATTATTAAAATCGGATATTCTATCCAAAAGATATTACGAAATTAAAAATATCAATATAAACAAAAAATACTCACACACAGCGCGGCGAGTAATGCGGCGAGAGAGGGGGCACAGACATGCGGGAGGGCCAAAATGTTTAAAAAAAAATTTCCACCCGTGCGAAGCCGGGATGGGCCGCTAGTATTCTTATATTATAAGAACTGTTGAATTTTAGAATATCTGTTTTATTACTCTTGAACATTATTTAGAATATGTTGATTACAAAGATATTAGGGCGGAATTTCTGAAATTAAAAAATTAAAAATTTTTAAATACAATAATTAATTCTCGTTTAGTCGAATCATAACTTGATTTGTAATTTTAAGCTACTATACTTTAGATTACAATTGAATTACTGTCATTAATTTTACAATAATTGAAAGAGAAAATCAAAGTATGCATGTGAATGCATAAAATGAATTTTGGTTCCAAAAACGTATTTATTTCCAAAACGCCATTTCTAATATATACTTTTTATATAAATATAAATGTATGTACATACATCAATCTACTCGCTCTTCAAACACACAAATTCTTCAGATTTACAGGTTTCCCTATGCTGCAACAACGCTTGCATTACTTCTGTCAATATTCAGTGCGCAGACATCCATTGATGTATATTTGTTTACACCATCCTGGGAATACCCTTAGCGGGACGTCCGGTTACAATTTGCATAACAATACCGCCCGTAGTTTCCTGTTCTACAAATATATGTAATATTCATCATTCATATACTAATGAACAAGACAATGCTTATACCGCATCTTTTGACCTTCATTTTTGGTTGAAACTATAGCTAAACTAAACAATAAAGTTAACATTTCTCGTGATGCACTTCGATTCAGGGGTTAAAAAATTGATAACTGTAATATGTAATGTATATTTTAAATAATATCTATTAGCCATCATTTCGAACTTGTCTGATATTCTACCGCATCCATATATTAAATAATAGAGTTTACAAACAATAATTAATTACCATTATTACAAAATATTTTGAAACATTATTTACGATTTATCGTATTTGTTATAGCCTCATTGTTACAATATTTTAGCTGTAAATACACTTTCCAGTGGAAAAAGTGGTTTATTGTGTTCTTAAACAAAGTTATTCAGTTCACTTCGCGGGCATATTGTATAGCCCATTGTAAGCTCCTCGGGCCCAGGTGCGGCCCTTATCCATTCACCAAAATAACCCTATGAATGTCAAAAATACCTTTATTTACCTCTTTTTTATCGCATTGTTACATAAAGTATAATAAACAATAAGAAAAGTTGCGATGGAAAGTGTGTGATGCATTGTTTATAATTATATTCTGGCGTAAGGCTAATAAACGCAAAAAGTGTCTTCAGTAAATGCAATAGCAGATTAGGGCCAAGCCATCTTATTTTTCATTTGCAGGTCGAAATGGGTAGTTTCTTCAAAAAACGTCTCAATTGTTTTTTTAATTTTTTTACAAAACTAAAATGTCATTAGCATTTTATTAATATTAAAATTAATTTGGTTATATACAATTAAAATTTTAAAATTTAAGTTAAAATTAAGAAAATACATACAATATAACAGATGAAAGATATTGAAGCCTTAGGCATCGTACGGAACCTCAAAAAGGTAAATAAAAGGGTAAGAAATTTTTGTATTATAATTATTATTGATATCCTAAATACGGAATAGGAAGGAATTAAATTCTTCAATGTGCGTATTACGTCGTAATTTTTGTTATACATTTAGCAGCACTGTACAAAATTTTGTTCTGATACCTAATACCGGAAGTAGCTGAAGTTTGATATGATTCATAAAGTGAATATTGACTACCGTAGTGAAGTGTAAATGCAACGTATATACCTTATTATGGATCATGGAGGGTTGACTTCTTTTACAGTTTATATTTTTATTAGGATATAATCATATTATCCTATTAATATGATAAATAAATAACACAAAAATGGTCGAACGGATATGAATGAAATTTTGCATACAGATATTTAATAACCTCGACTACTTTTTATCCTTAAAATAGAAGAAATACTGTAGGAAGAAGGGAGTAGTTCACATAAAAATAGATTTACGTATTTAAATGAATATTGAGTATTTCATAAGCTGTGAAAACATCTGATATGTGAGTAATAAAATACCCCAATACTGACGATACCGTGAAATAAGTTGCGAGCCGATATTAGTAACACTTATATTGTAACATTAAATTTTCGTGTACATTCATGTGATGTAATTGAACAGCACTCTGCAGTGTATTCATAAATAAAGCCGCGCATTTTAATGACTGATCAATTAGGTATCTGATCCAAGTTTAAAAGCACAATTACCGACGTCACAGCCGATTGACCGCAGCCTACATTGTACGTAATTAACTAGATATTGGATAAACAGGCTTATTGCGTATGCACTGTATGAAAATCATCATTCACTAAAATATTATAATAACCACTGTCGTTCGTTCAGAAGCGCAATACCTACTCGTAGCACACATTAATCAATGATAATAACAAATAAAACCAAGTAAATTTAAATGTAATACGTAATAATTTAATTGTATTTTAAATATTTTTATAATATAATAATACACCAGTAATAAACACCTGAATTCTCTAATAAGGGGTTAAGGGTAGTCAGAGACATGAAAAAATGTGAATTTTCAATCATTTCTTTTGGCCAGTAAATCATTTTATTTTATAAAATTAGTAACATGGTATCATTACACAATGTTTTGACTTGATGTCGCGAAAATTTGAAAAAAAATATTAATAATTTCAAAAGTTATAGCTGTTTGTGTTGACCAAGTTCCAACCTTGCGGTGAACATCATAAGTCCTTGAAGATTCATCTAAAATCGGAAAAAAAAATTGTAAGTAGATAATTCTGTGCCTTATTAAAGCTTTTATTTTTATTGCTTAAATAATTCTTAAATGATTGTTCTTCACGTCATTTTGTACCAGGGTAAAGGTAAAACATTTTTAACAAAAAAATTAACCGACCTCAAGCGTAAAAGTAAGAAATAATTTCGTTATTTATTAACCTCACCTTATTAAACAAAACCTTTTTTTAATATAATGTTTTAACTTTTATCTCTTTAGAAGTTAGATTTCTAAATATATTTTTGATCAGTCTCTACGTTTCATAAATACTGGAAACATTGAATTCGGTCCGTGAGATTAAACCTCCAATACTTCTTATGCTTATATTGTTGACCTCAATTCCACCACTTGTAGGATTTATTTATTGTGTCAAATATACCGTTTTCCGATTATTACACACTCAGCTTGCAATATGAGTACGTTCGCTTTTCATTTAATTGCTATTATGCATAACATAACAATTATTATACAGTATTACTTTACATTTGCGAGATACTGAATAATCTACATAATTAGTAATGAATTTTGATGAACAAGGATAATCTTAGAAAGGCAAGATCTAATGCAGGATTATTGCCAATTAAAATCAATCTTAAGTGGAGAGATTTTAAGTTTTCCAAAGGTTGCATTATTGACGGCATTAAGTGTAATAAACATTTAATCTATAAAAACAAAATATCTATAAAGCCACCAATCTCTGAATCTACAGAATAACTACTTTGAAAATTCTTTTACCAATAGAAAACCACATTATTACTGAGTATCGGCAATATGAAAAGAGTTTTTCATGGTAGTCGGATTTGCAAAGTAAGTCAGAGAAAAAACGGGCTAACGAAAACGTTTCTTATGAGCGCTGTCTTAACAATGAGAGATATATGCTATGATATGAGTCGTCTAGTGGATAATAAAAATCAAGTTATGATTTTATAACACACACCATGTTAGGTTAATGCCGGTTTTGGCGATATTTTTCCTTGCCATTTAATAGGTTTGAAACACACAAATACCTGCGAAAGCCTTAACCATTTAGCTATCACGGCCTTAATAGGAATGAAAAGTTTAAAAATGAATATAAAATAAAGGATTGTCATATAAGGTTGGCCAATAAGCTGATCAGCATCGTTGTTCTGCGCTCACGAGTCGCGACATTCAGCGCACTCATAGCTCATAGCATCACTTGAAAAAAACCATGCACTTAGCGCTGAAATAAGCGCGCCTTTCGACCGCATTCACTTTTAGCGATGTAGTTTTTCTCCTTTTACACCCTCCATACCCGTTCTCCCATCAGCATTCTCCATCTCTCTCGCACAACACATCTCCTCGCCTCTACTCTGTTCGCTTCAACGTTCGTGACACAAAGCAATATGTGAGTTAACTTCACTGTAACGGTTCTTGTTTGAGTTGCGATTTAATGCCTCCTTAAACTGAGATGGTTTACGGGTTAACCCGCCTGAAAAGGTTGAAAGTATCAGCAGTTATTTACTTTTTGGATCCGTCCAATATAAACTTTAAATCCTTTGAAGACACTCGCGCCATTAGACATCGAAATGGATAAACTTATTCTTTAGAACATTAAAAGATCATTCGATTCAAAATTTTAATTTAGATAAAAGTTATTTTATTGACAGCTTTGTCGTTTAAAAATGAAGAAGAAAAGCCATTCATCATAAATTTAGAATTTCCAATTAAAGTTTTCCATTACTGTAGTCACTATAGACATCCGTGGTAGTCACTAATATAGATCTATATTTGCTATATTTATATGAATCTTAGGGTTCATTTAACTATTACTGTAAACCTAACTTTTGGTATGATTAGGTAATATTTATATAAGATCGATTGTACTTTTACTCCGATAATATTTTCAAAAATTATTACACAAGAATTATAAATGAATATATCTCAAATCTCTCGTCTATATCTATACTCTTATAATACTATCCTTGTCTCTCATCCTCTGTCTTTTTTCTCACTTTAATTTTTATTTTTATCTCTTCAGAATGATTAGCCTCTTTTCACTTTCTTTCTTTCGATAATTTCTCTCTCTCTTTCTCTCTCTCCTTTATCCATTCAATTTTAGTTCTGCTCTGTCCTCTCTTTTATCATCTGTCGCTTTTCTTTATTTTTTTTCTATTATTTTTCTTTTTATAACGTTTTCTTACTCTCTCTAATTTTTCAAATAATTAAAAACTACACAATTACAGAATGACAATTTAAAGATATCAATTATAATATTGCTTTAAAAACCCGGAGCGAAGCGAGGGCAGCCCTCTAGTCTATACTATTATATAGAGGAAAGATTTGTATGTTTGTATGTTTGTATGTTTGTATGTTTGTATGTTTGTATGTTTGTATGTTTGTATGTTTGTATGTTTGTATGTTTGTATGTTTGTATGTTTGTATGTTTGTATGTTTGTATGTTTGTATGTTTGTATGTTTGTATGTTTGTATGTTTGTATGTTTGTATGTTTGTATGTTTGTATGTTTGTATGTTTGTATGTTTGTATGTTTGTATGTTTGTATGTTTGTATGTTTGTATGTTTGTATGTTTGTATGTTTGTATGTTTGTATGTTTGTATGTTTGTATGTTTGTATGTTTGTATGTTTGTATGTTTGTATGTTTGTATGTTTGTATGTTTGTATGTTTGTATGTTTGTATGTTTGTATGTTTGTATGTTTGTATGTTTGTATGTTTGTATGTTTGTATGTTTGTATGTTTGTATGTTTGTATGTTTGTATGTTTGTATGTTTGTATGTTTGTATGTTTGTATGTTTGTATGTTTGTATGTTTGTATGTTTGTATGTTTGTATGTTTGTATGTTTGTATGTTTGTATGTTTGTATGTTTGTATGTTTGTATGTTTGTATGTTTGTATGTTTGTATGTTTGTATGTTTGTATGTTTGTATGTTTGTATGTTTGTATGTTTGTATGTTTGTATGTTTGTATGTTTGTATGTTTGTATGTTTGTATGTTTGTATGTTTGTATGTTTGTATGTTTGTATGTTTGTATGTTTGTATGTTTGTATGTTTGTATGTTTGTATGTTTGTATGTTTGTATGTTTGTATGTTTGTATGTTTGTATGTTTGTATGTTTGTATGTTTGTATGTTTGTATGTTTGTATGTTTGTATGTTTGTATGTTTGTATGTTTGTATGTTTGTATGTTTGTATGTTTGTATGTTTGTATGTTTGTATGTTTGTATGTTTGTATGTTTGTATGTTTGTATGTTTGTATGTTTGTATGTTTGTATGTTTGTATGTTTGTATGTTTGTATGTTTGTATGTTTGTATGTTTGTATGTTTGTATGTTTGTATGTTTGTATGTTTGTATGTTTGTATGTTTGTATGTTTGTATGTTTGTATGTTTGTATGTTTGTATGTTTGTATGTTTGTATGTTTGTATGTTTGTATGTTTGTATGTTTGTTTGTTTGTATGTTTGTATGTTTGTATGTTTGTATGTTTGTATGTTTGTATGTTTGTATGTTTGTATGTTTGTATGTTTGTATGTTTGTATGTTTGTATGTTTGTATGTTTGTATGTTTGTATGTTTGTATGTTTGTATGTTTGTATGTTTGTATGTTTGTATGTTTGTATGTTTGTATGTTTGTATGTTTGTATGTTTGTATGTTTGTATGTTTGTATGTTTGTATGTTTGTATGTTTGTATGTTTGTATGTTTGTATGTTTGTATGTTTGTATGTTTGTATGTTTGTATGTTTGTATGTTTGTATGTTTGTATGTTTGTATGTTTGTATGTTTGTATGTTTGTATGTTTGTATGTTTGTATGTTTGTATGTTTGTATGTTTGTATGTTTGTATGTTTGTATGTTTGTATGTTTGTATGTTTGTATGTTTGTATGTTTGTATGTTTGTATGTTTGTATGTTTGTATGTTTGTATGTTTGTATGTTTGTATGTTTGTATGTTTGTATGTTTGTATGTTTGTATGTTTGTATGTTTGTATGTTTGTATGTTTGTTTGTTTGTTGCGAATAGGCTCTAAAAGTACTGAACCAATTTTGAAAATTCTTTCACCGATAGAAAGCTACATCCTTTCTGGGTAACATAGGCTATGTGGTGTTGCCATAAATACTCTAAATAAAAATATATGGCCATTTAAGTGCCATAAGGTGGTCATTTTGTAAATTTAAGAGTTTCTCAGGAACTACAAATCCGATTTAAAAAAATTTTATCTACACTATTCTTGAGTGACAAAAGTGATTTAGTATTGCCATATACATTTTTTAATTAATAGAATATGGTCATTTTGTTGTTACTAATCCGATTTTTTAAATTCTTTCACTGATAGAAAACTACACTATTCTTGAGTGACAAAAGTGATTTAGTGTTGCCATATACACTTTTTAATTAATAGAATATGGTCATTTTGTTGTTACTAATCCGATTTTTAAAATTCTTTCACTGATAGAAAACTACACTATTCGTGAATGACAAATAGTATAGTTTTCTATCAGTGAAAGAATCTCTTAGCATTTGTCGCTTTTCTTTTATTTTTGTTTCTATTATTTTTCTTTCTATAACTTTTTCTCACTGTCTCCCTTTTGACAAATAATGAAAAACTACAGAGTGACAATTAGTGTTGCCCAAACGCAAGAACAAGACGAGACTTAGCCAGTCTTGGTCTTGGTCTTGCGCCAATACACCTGGTCTTGGTCTTGGTCTTGGTCTTGCGCTCCCAGTCTTGGTCTTGGTCTTGGTCTTGCAGCAAGAGTCTTGCAAGTCTTGCAATTACCTATTAGTCTATTACTATTTATTAAAGTTTACTTTAAATCCTAGAAAAACGTATTAGAATTGGAACATTGTGAGCTTGAATGAATATAGCCATAGTAAAGATCAAGCAGATTAATAAATAACTGAAGATTTGATAAGAAATTCGAAAAATCAACTGACCTATATGTCGTTTTCCATGGAAGTAACTGTTTCTTAATAAACATTTATGATTTATAAGCTTACATTTGCTAAAACAAGTAAAAAAAAAAAAATTAATTACAATAACTTGACTGTATTTTAAAGAACAATACTTATCTGTCTAAAAAGAGATTGAACCCTCAACTTATAAGAAATTTAATAAAAGAGTTTTACGATTTATCATTTATTTGAATAAAAAATAAAATACAACACAAATCAACAGCTTTATCATTAGGTTATGATACTTTATATCAATTTTTTTGACCAAGTAAAAAAATTCGAAATTATTTTGCATGAGTATACCTACGCCCTATGGCGGCAATCAAATAGTGTCAAATGTTATGATTTCGGCGTGGCGGCAACGATTGTTTTAGATTTCAAAAGAAGCCGCCGGCGCGTGTATCATAACCATGTACTTCCGAAAAGCGGCAAATTTCTTTGAGAAGTAAGTACAAAACCTTTGATGCCGCATTATCAAAGTGCCGATGGTTAAAACATAACTATGCATGCACTCAGTTTGATTTTAATAATTTTTTTATTCGCTATGTTTATGGTATTAGTCGTAATGCGCATAGGTCCAGTTTTTCATATTCTTTGATACAGTTTTTTGCGTCTCATAGAATTCCTAAGCGTACCTACCTATACACCGAACTGTTACACCTAACTACTCAGTGAAATAGCTCTAAGTCCTAGCTGCAAGACGCAAGAGTCTTGCAGGCTATGTCTTGTTCTTGCTCAAGTCTTGCACGGTTAGTCTTGGTCTTGGTCTTGCTAAAAATACGCGGTCTTGTTCTTGGTCTTGGTCTTGCAAAAACGCAAGAACAAGACCAAGACTGCAAGACCAAGACTGAATTTGGGCAACACTAGTGACAATTTAAGGACATCAACTATAATATTGTTTTAAATACCCGGAGCGAAGCGGGGGCAGGCCTCTAGTACATAATACAGTATTTTCTATGTCTCTAAACTATTCATCAAATATCTGGCATAAAGATTTCATTAAATATATAAAGTAGTTACTTTAAAATTAGTTGTTAATATGAAAAGTTTTAAATTAATTTAGCGCTTGAGATAACTCTATTAAAAGAAAAAGTAGGAATAAAAATAAATGAAATATAAGGTAATAAACACCGATAATATTATCAATTATAATAATACAATCTTGAAGCATCAACTTAATATGAAATATTAATGTTATAAATTAAATATTGCACTTTACAGATATAATACAATTTGCCTCCCAGTATAGCAAGAGTGAGTTTGTAATAAAAACTTTCTGTTGATTTATACCCAGCAAGTTGTATATATATTTAGTAACAAAAACTAATCCAAGTAATCAAACTTCGATATCTAATCAATTTCAATAAAGTAGATTGACCCAAACCTATAAATCTCCAGCTGATTGAACTTTCCCCGCTCATCTGAAAACAATTTGGTGAGAAAAGTACTGAGATTAAGAGCTAATCTATATTTGCCAATGAAACAAGCATCAGTGCTGCCAACTTGTTCAATTTACATGACGAAGGTGGCGATATCGCAAAAGAAAGTTTTCGACAACTTTTATCAGATCCGCCCACTGCGGCTGATAAGTTGTACTGAACTTTATTTACCAACCCTAAACGATGTACCAAGCCCATGGAGACGGATCATTTTTCACGTGCAGTTTATCTATTATTAAAAATATTACTTATATCTTGCTTATGAACAAATTTGTAAAAAAAAACAGTGTATTCTACACAATGGCCTAACTTGAGAAGAAAATCTCCACATTATTTATGCAAATTAAATGTTTATTATAGGACAGAGGATTGCAATAATTTGGAAAATCTAGAAACTTCTACTAGATGGCGTTGTAAGTTAGTTTATTGACACGACCGTTCAATGTTTTTTACCCATCGTGTCATTAGGTAAGCATGCCGTATGCATATGGCGAACTGTCATAATTCCTTCTAATTTCAATATTTATATTAATTAACAAGTATTCATTTGAAGTTCAGGGGGTTAGCCAAGTAAATTTTCTACAATTGTTAACGCATATAGAGAACCTAAAAAATGTATAGGAATGACATATGTCAACGATATATCACGTGATCAAATTAAAATGACATATGTAGAATGTGTACGACGACCTAGCTCACGACCACGGGTTTTCCCGTTCCACTTATTCCCGAGCGTTACAATCGTTAACCCAAGTTATATAGATTTTTGAGCGTTTTGAGCGTTAACGAAAATAATTCAAATGGCGAGTTACGAAGCAATAGTTTCAAAAGGTTAATATTTGTAAGTCTTAACAATGAAGTTCAATAATTATTGGTTAAATTAATTTATATTCATATTTTTATTGATTGATATTGATTTTTTTATATTTATAATTAAATTGAAACTAAAATTAATTTTAAATAAGTATATTTATCTGTGGCGGTACCTTGAGCATCCGCTGCAAAAAAATTCACTTCCACTTATAAATATCTATCCGTATCAAATAAATTTATTTACATCTTAGTTATTTGAGTTGTTGTTGTTGTGACTTGAAAAAGATTGGTGGAACGCATCAAATATGTCAACACGACTTGTCAACACTTATCGCACGAAATTGTAGAAAGAGAATAGAAACATAACGTTTGCAACTTGGCTAGGCCCACTGTTAAGTTCCATATCGTTTCTAATTTTACAATGTAAAAACAAATCAATCTAAGTTGAGACCGAAAGGAAATAGCATCGTTTCATTTACGATCCTCGGGAAATTTTAATTAATTTACCCTTTAAGTTAAATTTTGTCAGAGTTCTTACCTGAAGGTTTTAAGTTCCTTCATTCTGTTTTGAAACCATACAAACTTAATGACTTTACTGTTTAAATTAAATTATTTTACTTTTCACAAGTTGAACATCAAAAGATTATTACAGATATTACTGCTTATCAAAAGATCATGCGGCACCAAAAATGGGCCGTACAATAGCAGTTTAAAACCAACGCGTCTCCTTTGCTGCTGCAAATTTACTAGAGTCGTAGAAGAATACAAAGATTACGACACAAAGTATTTATAGCAATTAAATAATCTCTTTTTTATGGTAGATGATAAGGTGCAAACGAGCAGATGGTTCACCCGATGGCAAGTGGCCACCATCGCCCATGGACACCGGCACAACAAGAGATACCCGCTTGTTTTGTCGATACGTTGCCTCCTCGAAGATAGAATGGGGAGGGGCAGTTGAGAAAAAAATGCTGCCGGACCCTGAGCAAGAGTCCATAGTCTACTAGATCCTGCGGATTAATGAGATGGCAGAGGGAAGAGGTAAGTCTGGCCCACATGCGGCTCGATCAGAACGCGTCTATGATACTTGGCGGTCGGGTTCGCATGATGGTGGTCACAACCCAGTCGGGGAACAGATACCCTACCACCAATTGGTTCACCAATTGGTGGTAGGGTAATTGGGGTGCTGGGTTACTCGGCTATTACGAGATGCTCTTCCAGTCGCAGAGGGAAATAGTATTCCAACCCGTCCCCTCACGGGTAAATATTTTGTTTATAATCATAATTTTGATAGAGGCGACGAAAATTGACGCACTGTCACCGTATGCAAAGTTCAACTAACTTTTTAATGCTTTACTCTTGTAGTTCCGAGTTCTTCAGATTGATAAGCTCTAATTAGTATCTATATCAGTACAACCAAAAAATAAAGAATCCACCTCCATGTTATGTAGACATTGGCTTACAAACTCTCGAACTGGCTCCGAGGGACTAGGATTAGGCAATTCCTACAGCAGACTACGTATTACACGAAGAGATTTAAACTGAATTAACCGTTCGATCGGAAAATTGGAATGCCACACAGATAATTACCTGACACTCACAGAAAAGGAAGTCTCTTAGAAAGATTCAAATAAGCGTGGCCGAAGGATCAAGTGAAGCGAGTGGCCCACCCAGCCTTTATCACGAAAAATAACTTGTACTGTGATGTCTCACGGGACAACATTCGATTTATTAAAGATTTATCTCGATTTCATTTGTATATAAACTCGTACGATCATTCGAATTATTTATCTCTGGAAAAATTATAAGCAATTTTCCATATATAGCCACAATTACTGAAGCTAAAAATAAGGGATTTGGAAAATTTCTTTTTCCGACTACTGCTTCACTTATTTACTTGGAATATGGAACAAAAACTTTGTAATGAAAATAAATAAACCTCTGTTTCGGTATTCATCAAAATTTCACCCCCTAAGTGTACAAAATAATTAGGCAAATTTCAGAAAACGATAATTTATATAGTAGTCAATTTCAGTACACCTTAATCATGTGATTTATTCGCTTACTTTCTCAATTTTTAATATTAAAAATGATATCGCCATTTTATGTCGTCGTTAAATATTTGCGTAGAAAGAAACTGAAAAAGTAAATAATGTTCAATTCAATCAACAGAGAATTAATTATCATGGTAAAATCTAAAATTTAAAATCATGTTAATATTTGTAAATATATTACTTTACCAAATATATCATTATTCAAATGGTAAGAGAAGTAATGGCTTTTCGATGGATGATAGACGGATAATTTAAGAAAGAGATAACCAATACAGACTATTGGTTATTTTTATCAATTATAAATTTTAATATTTCAGCCCAAAAATTTCGATTGGATTACATGTGGGCCCATTCTTATAAAACTTTCTATAGATTACACGACTTAGCAACCGATTGGCAACAAGCTCGGCAAATGTGCGAAGCCGAAGGCACAACATTGCTCATTCCGGATACGTTGGATGAAATGGAAAACTTAAAATTATTGATGAGTAACATGAAGGCGCACTATACAGCCATATTTGTTGGAATCCATGACAGATTTTCTGTTGGAAACTACGTTACGGTCAGGGGTAAATATTTGGTATCATCAAAGCTACAACAGTTTTGTCACTCGTGGACTTTTAACACATATTTTTTAGGTGAACCAATTACTGGATCTATTTTAGAACTCCTTTGGGCAGAAGGCAGACCAGATAATGTTAATGGTACAGAACACTGTGTCGTCATGACTAGAGAGGGTTTGTTTGATGATCGCCCGTGTTCTGATATACATCCATTTGTTTGTAAAATATTTGGTAATCAGACAAAATATAATGACGAATGCGATAATTTTGATGTAGGTACGTATTACGAGTACTCACTTACTTTCACTGCTGTTAATAGTAAATTCTGTGCAGTTTTATGTAGTTTATGAATTAAGGTAAAATTAATTTGGCTATACGTACTATTTTTTTTCTTATTATTAGGTTACACTAAACATGACGCAAGTGGTAAATGTTATAAGTTTCATTCTGAACCATTATCATGGCATGATGCTTACTTGGCTTGTAAATTAGAAGAAGGAAATCTAGCAATTATTAATTCAGCAAAAGAAGCGAGTATAATTGTCGGCTTCCTTGCAGAACATTTGAACAGCAATACACCAGATCCTAATATCTTATACCTCGGCTTTAGTGATTTGATGTTTCCGTATCAATATAGGACTATTGATGGTAGAGTATTTTTTTTATCCTTCTCTCCAATTCTAAATTATCTTTTATATAGAAGTATATATTTTATTCTAGGTCAAACGCTAGAGGATGCTGGTTATGCTTCTTGGAGCCCTATAAAAGAAGACATTCAGCAAAATAAACTAAAACGTTGTGGAGCTATGTCCAGAACTGGTTTTCTGAAAATGACTTATTGTGATCAACCTGCAATGTTTCTTTGTGAAAAAGTTCTTAACAATACTTCAAGACATTCAAAATAATTTAATGATAAACCAAAATTTATAAAATGTACTATGTAAATATAGAAATTATGTATATTGTCATTAATAATAATATTTACAGGTACAAAATAATGTTTCTTCTTAACCAATAGAGTAAAATAGTTTTGACCTGAGGTAGTGATAGTTGAAAGCTTCTTTTCATTAGAAGAAAAGATTTTTTTTTTAGAATGGTACTAAAAATGTTTTTTATGATCTAAAATTCCAATATTATATATCAATATCACACAATTTTTATACAATAACAAAACGAGGTGCGAAGGTGTCAGTATCAATTCTAGTTTTTATATAACTAATTGGCATTAAAAATATAACCTCAAGCACTAATATGAGAGCAACAGGAAGAAAGTAAAAATTTTCTTTTCTATCCAACAGTAAAGATATTAAGGTATAGCAACCGGCACGTAAGTATATATTTAACTTCAAATATACAAATGTCATTATTAGGACCTTTTTAACGGGGAGCGCGGGGCGAGAGCAACGTCACACGCGATTGGTTCAACTGCGACGTTTTAGTTCTCGCGCGTCTGTTATTTGTGAAAATAGTAAACGTTAAGAATGGAACTGCCAATACAGACACGCAGCACGCTCACAATGCGCTACTTTCCCTCACTATTTTTTCGCAGACCTAAAGTTAGCTGTCGGCTACTATACCTTAGGTAGTAGTAACTTTAGAAGGTAAATTGTATATACTAGTCTACATCTTGAATGAAAAGTAATAAAATATATTATTATTTATTTACATGTTTGTAATCAGTGATAAATTGATATGATCCCCATGACATAAGAGCTCACATTAGTGGCAGTTAATGTCACTCGTCATGACCTCTCATCGGATTTGGCGTTGTGTAACCGACAGGCATGACGTTTGACGATAATATGCGCGCAATATACATTTAAACCCAGTGGTGCGCGCGACTCGATGAATTGCGACTTTGTCGATTACAACCACGAATTGAACGCAGTTAATAAGCGTGAAATGTACGTATTGTTTGGTTTTACATGCACTTTAAATATACTATAGATATTGTATAGCGCAATGCTAAGAAGAGTAAAGTTTATCAGCTTATTCATGTATAAATTGACTAATTTCAAAGTCAGTAAGATAGAGTAAGTTGTAAGACCTATGTAAGATTGATGTAGACAATGTCAAGTTACGTCCTACCCGTGACTTACTTCAATAAAAAATGGATATATAAAAATATGTTATTTATTGCGAGCGGTAGGTATACTGTTGGAAGGGTTAAAGAATACTAGTAGTATTCAAAAAAAAAATTCAAAATAATTTAATTGGAAACTTTAGATTAATACAAATTTCTTTAAACGATAATAATTGCTTTAGTTTTAAACTGTAGCGCAGTTATTAACGCCCTCCATCTAGCGTCGTTCGGTTACAATTTACATCAACGACTACAATTGAATTCATGTTACAAGCAAGTATGTCAAATTAATAATAAATAATATGAAAAATTAATTTATAATTCATTCGTAATAGTCAATAAATTAATAATTTTTTGAGATGCAAATATGTAAATAAAAATAAAAATAATAAAACGTAGCTAATAAACAATAATTAAAAGAATAATGATACACTAATTTGAAATGATTACTATATAATTTACTTAAAATTAAATGATGTGTGGAAAGGGATAAAAGGAAAAGGGTTATTTTGGTAGATATACTATTTAAAAGTTCTTATAATTAAGTGAGAAGGTGTTCGGTCTCATTGTAGCTTAAATTTAGAAGCCAATCTTTTATTTTCTTCTTACGTTCGACTAAAGTGAGTGAGTATATACTAATCTCTTTATTAATCTTATTATATAAAAGTGAGCTTAGGTAACTATATTGACGACTTATGAAAGATGATGAGCGAGGTAACGTTTTGCATACCCTATCAGATCTGCAAAGTATGTGATCCATAGTCCATAATAATAGCAATAGGACGACCAACTCATGAACAAGAGTTAATATAGGCTTATAATAGGCTACTAGAACCTTAAGTATTCTACTTACTACTTTACGACAGTTAATAGGTACTAGGTCAATATAATTTTGCGATACTGAAATTGATAGGATCTTTAACGATTTAAAGTTAATTAGCAATATATTTGAAATTTTTAAATATAACTTAAATTTTCTTTCTTTTTTGAAAATATTAACAAATTGATTCCGATTGCATGGATTCGGACAAAGAAATAGCACATCTTGTCTTAATCTTTTTACTATTTATGTATTTTTGTATGTTATCCATCTTCAATGTATTTATTGACACAAAATACAGACAAGACACTTCTTTCCCTTGTTAACAGTTTCTTAATTATACTACCTGTTAATTTTAGTAAGTTTTAATGAAATTTAGAATATTATTACTGAACAATTACAACACTTTCACCATTATTCGCAACTTAAATATTAGGTACCGAAAAGTTAACGTATGAACTTGAACAATTAAGTTAGTTCGGAACGAGGTAGTCCATGATTAGAGGGATGTCCGTTATCCTCGCTCGCGGCAACTGTCGAACATTGTTTTCAACAAATCAGGTAGGGTACTAATACATATTCTTGTATAATATAGGAGAATTTCATTAATAAATACTGGACTCATTTAAATAAATTCAAAACACCTACAAATGTCCGCAGGTAGCAAATTTATAGAAAAACTTCGAAAGTTTATAGTGGTATGGTAATCCAATATGCAAATATGTTGTAATTCTTGTACAGTCTACTCATTAATAAAAAGAGATTCAAAATAATAACCGGATATATTTAAGATATTTTTATTTTTAATGCAGGATCTACTTAAAATCCAGGTGTTGTATGATCTCCATTATTAAAATAGTTTCAAACATAAATATAGCATTGCATTATTATTACAAACACGATAACAAGTAGTTAACTTACTAATATTATAAATGTGAAAGTTTGTATGTTTAGATGTTTGTTACTCAAACACGCAATTATGGATTAACACAAAGGCTACTTTTATTCCGGAAAAATTTAGAGTTCCTGCGGGATAATAGAAAAATATGTTTACTGCCGTAAGCTCCTGAATATTTTTATTTAGCAACAATATATCATTACTATCACAACCTTGTATAAAACAAAGTCGGTTCCCGCTGTCTGTCTGTCCGTCCCTATGTATGCTTAGATCTTTAAAACTAAGCAACGGATTTTGATGCGGTTTTTTTTAGTCGATAGAGTTATTCAAGAGGAAGGGTTATATGTATAATACATGGTTTTTAATACGATGTCGTAAATGAACCCCTTTTTTGCGCTTACATTGCAAACGCTGGCTAAACCCTACGAGATAGATCAAAATAATATACTACAGTATTGTACACCTTGAAAAGGTCTACAAAAAAGTCAGCGATGGTATATATCTATCTCTTAGGGATAACCCACAATAACCATTATTTATCCTTTACTTTTTACGAGAAAGAATGGCTTATTTACGAAGAGATTTTAAACAATAGAGCATTAATCCTTATCCAATTAGGTAACTTAAATACATTGTGCATTTTATATAAATCAATATAGGCCATTACAACATCAAATTTAATTGAACATTTTCGAAGATATTACAGATTTAAAATGCAGGGAGATAACGGTAACTCCGTACACGTGTTCAATTGCACCCGGGCGAAGCCGGGATGACTAGTTTTAAATAAAATGTTTTTTTATATTCCATTTTGCAACTTACTGTTTTGTTTCTAAAAATATATAATCATTATTATATATTATTCTGCGTCCGACGTAGACACTAGACTGTTGAAGATCACGCGAAGAGAATGGAGTATAACTTCCCATTGCTAACTCTAAGGATAGTCAGTTCTTCATTATTAATAATACAATGTCTTAAGTTAATTGTACTTATTTTTTTTTACTCACCCGTATCTGTGTTCATACCTAGTTCGGTTCGTGTTCGCGCGTCGGTAAAAGAAGCGAACGTGAATATAAACATATGTAGAAGTGTTATTTAATATAAATAGGAGTGTAATTCATCTAGAGGTTGATTAAAGGTCAGTTGTAAATACGAAACATCGTAATTCGTTATTCGCTAGCGCAATTAGGCGGCCATCCCCTGGGGTTGTAATTAATAAGCTACTATCACAGCGTATTGGCTCACAGAAATAGTAATTAGTAAATGCACCTACTCACCATTGATAAGTTTTGAATCATATTGTAAACCATATTTTGTGATAAATAATGAGTAAGATCAATTTACCTGACTTCGCCATATGAAGGATTTCTTTAACTTATCCTTCTCATATACTATTTGTAGAAGTGAAAACTCGTGCTTATTCTCGTAAAAACGACTGAACCAGTACAATATAAGGGAGTTACTAACATAAAAACGGGTCAATTGATTTAAATGATATATTGTATACAGTTGAGTACGAGGTTGAAACACATGATACTTTTTTATTCTGGAAAGAACATTAGTCTCATATGTAAAGCTCACACGTTACATATATAACTTTTGGTATATACCTATATATACAAAAAAATTGTATATTGTAATTCTTGTCACTGCTATGCTGAATGATTGAAGCTGTTAGTACGAGGGTGTTTAAGGAAGTAAGTGTATGTCCCATACACTTTTCAATTCACTTATATCTCACTGGATAATTTATCTTAATTTCATTAGTAAAGTAATTTATTTATCGCAAATGATCTGATCGCCATCAATGGCTCGCTGAAATGCATATATAATAATAATAATGTATATTAAAAGTGTATGGAAGCACCTGCATTAAACAGCTTACGCGAACGCTCGACGGTCGCTTTTGAGTTAAATTTTATTTGATTGCGAGCCGTCACGACAACAGGCTGATTGATGTATTGCCGCTGCCCGTAGTCAAAGATGAAAGCAATTAATGTATAGAGATGGTACGGTTTTGTTTACTTTAAATATAATTATTCAGCATTATACGTTCATCAAAAAGAAGAGTCAATGAAAACTTTTCTATGTAATTAAAGTTAGTTATATTAAATGAACTCTTTAAACCTACTACTTAGACACAAGTCCCAGCTCCTTAGGTGCATTTAAATACAATTTTTTATTTGAAAGCCTTATACACAGTCACAATAAAACAGCTAAATAGAAATGAATAAAATATTTGAAACAGCAACCTACTTTAAAATCAGAATTAACACATAGGCTACTTTTTACCCTGGAAAGAAGTCCCTGTAGTATAGAAAAAATATAATACAGAAATTAAAATGCAGAGAATCAGGGTTTAGTGATTATTTTATTGCGAGGGTAAAAAGTCAAGTAATCGTCCCATACACTTTTTAATTCAGACATGAAATCGCAGGCAAATGCTACTTGCATTCATACAATAGAATATTTATGATTTTTTTATTAAACAGGAATTCCCACATAAAATATTACTAATATAGTAATTGATAGACGACACATGAAAAGTCGCGATGTCGATAAGCGGCCCTTTTCATACGACATTAACTACATTAGTGACGCCACATTTCGTAACAATCTGGAAGGTGACTCAGTCGCGTGTGAATCCGAAGATACAGCGGTTCATTTCCTCAATCCGAGCTCAGCGACTAGTTTAATGTTATGTGTTTCTAATAAACTAAATGTATTACTGTATATCCGTTTCATTATAATACATTCCGTTCATTCATATGTGTTATTGATTAATACAAATAGTAAATATTAACTGTTCAAATTAAATGTTTAATGTGCTGTTAGCAAAATGTTGCCTCGTACTTCAGAGATAAGTGGTTTAAGCCTGAAACTGTAATAAAAAGACTGGGAGACATAATTATTTTAGCATTTATAATATTCAGTTGGGATTTTTATTGTATGAAGTTTATTACAGCAGAAAGGGTATAAGTTTTTAAAGTTTCTAACAGACGGCGCTGTATGATACTTTATTGACACAACACTTCTAAATCTTTTGTCATTTAAGTTGGATTGGCGTTCAATAGATGGCGCCGTGTTAAATATAATTATAAACTCACAAAATAATCCCACTCTGTTAGGAGTCCTTTGAATGACTTATATAATACACTTGAAACTTAGAAACGCGAAGTTGTACTAAGGACTTTAAAGAACTCCTAGTAATCCTCAGTGCAATGTACTATTTAATTATTGATTATATATTCTTGGTATATTCATCCTTGGTTTATTCAAATTATATTTACTAAATTGCAATTAATTATTAGTACAATAAACAGGATATATTATATCCCTGTAAGGTATAAGAGTTACTTCTCTGAAGTCTGAAATTATTCGTCAGGAAAGACAGAAAAAATAAAAGTGGAAGAAAGATCATGTAACATACTCGTATAGCTTGCCAATTTTAAATACTCGTATTTGTACTTTATTTTCAAGTTAACTAAAAAGAAAAGTAATAACATTTCATAGCTTTACTGAAGCGGAATGACAATAAAACTGCATCTCGATTCTCATCACACTCGTTTCAATATTCAAATGCGGGCCAACACCTGGGACATCGCGTTTCGATTGAAAAATGCTTATTATATTGCTTTCTTGTAAATGAAAACGCAATTTATTTCTTGTATAAATATACTACACTCTTCCAATTTGTTCCCAATGTTTTTATTAGCTCTAGGTTGTTATTATTGTTAGGTTTGTGTGTCGTGACAAACGAGCAGACTTAAACACGTACAGACAGAAACACGTAGTGTTTTAGATGTATCAGCAAGAGCTATCGTATACGTTAAAGACATTCGACTGATAAAAATACACCGCCCGTGAGAGAACGGTCAGAATACAATTTCCCTCTATAGGACATAATTTGGAAGACAAAAATAAAAAAAGGAACTAACAAGAGACTGTGACCGGATCACACACAAAAAATACAGTACCCGGACCATTTTTACATTTCAACGACCCCTTAATCTTATTTTTCTTTTACATGGTAGACATCGAATACACCAATTACAAATCCTTATATGGAGCCAATAGATATATTCATAAAATAAACCAACGAGAACTATTAACCTATCAGAGTTTAGAGACTACGATATACTTGTTGTTCACATAATTTTCTGTATCATACATTCATATATATTTACTTCTGTAACCAACACAGGTAAGATCTCTAATCGGTTTCTCAAAGCCCAGTGGGACGGTGCGATGACCGTTACAATCCGGAAGAGTTTTATGTCTTTCCGACACATTAATCAACTTTTTGTTGGGCAAACAGACAATATAAATAACAACACAAAGTTACTTTATGCCTGTTAAAATTAAATCTACAATGAAATAAAAATATATGTATAAATTATGTTATTTTAAAGGGGGACGCATAGGGTTGTTGCAACATAAAAGTCCTTAAACCTACTCCTTGATAACAAGCTTCAGGTCTACTTCTTATACGTATTACTATACAGTATTGATATCAACCTTTAACACCAAATGCAAAAACGATGATATTTTTCTAAAAATCTTTACATGAAAGTCAAAAGAAAAAAGACAAACTAATTCAAATAAATCCTTAACTCAACCTAAAATCAATCAGCGAAGAACTAGACTTTTTACAAGTCTGACATCGATCTGGGAATCCAACAACCGCAGTTCATTAAAACAACTATAAGTTTGAGTTGTGGGATTCAAACTAATAACTATTTTCATTGTGTAAGTTTTTAAATTATATTACTTATTATATTTAAGTTTATATTCTTTAAGAAATAAGTGAATTTTAGTGGTAGATAATAAATACAGATAGTATGTTAAATATTGCAGATTTTCTTCAGTTTTTCTTCTTTTAATGAAATCTACAACTCATCCAATAAATTTAAGTCTGATTTGATTACTGGTTAAATCTCATTATCTCATTAAATAATATTTTTAGATGAGGCCGAAATAGATATTCGCCCAAGTGTGAGTCGCTATGACTTAACGATTTTGGAATTTTTCCCTAATATATGGTCTTATTAGACTTAGCTTCTTTTCAAATTTATTGTAGGTTAACGGTGACCTATGAGTTTTGATTCTCTTGCTAATAAAACTAATCTTCTTTTAATTGTATCAACTTTATGGCTTTAGCTTTTTACAGCTTCAGGAGACTATAGACCTGACTATTTAATAATCGTTTCTACTTAATATCTTTTAAAAGTACTTAAAAAGAATTCTAAAAAGTATATGTCTATATAATAAATTTATACAAGTAGAAAATGTAAATTCTAGCGAGCGTTAGTCCTTCTGTATATCACAGATAAAAATAGGTTTCGTAACTCTAGCGCGAAGAATATAAATATAAATTTCTTTAACTCCTTACGACTAACGTTTCGTAAAATCGATACAACCTGCACTTAAAGTAATGGTTTCCACAACCGTCGTGGTTACTTTGCTCCATTTTTTGGCGAAGCTATTAAAAATTCATGTGATCAAGTGTCCGGGCTACGTATGCCATCTGACGCGACCCAATATTAATGTTATTCTTGAACTGTGCTGCAGTCAATTTCAATTTAGTTTAAACGCTGAATAAGCGTATGGAATTATTTTTAAGTCCATCTGGATTGTTGTTACTAAAAATCATACGGACGCTATATTTGTTAGCTTGGATAAAAATAGCTGCACTGACTTAACTTATAAACTCTGTCCAGATAAGCACATTGTCATTGAATTTCATGATCACGACCCGTCAATGGCGCACTGCTAAAAACTCGTACCTCCCGAGTAAGAATTGAAGTCTCAACCACTGGGCCACTACTGCTTTTAGGGCCACCACTGCTTTAGTTTCAGTTATTTAATTTAGATATCAGTTTTAGCTTAGCTATTGAACCTTACAGCCATTTTATGCATGTGAAAACGAATTTAAAAAAACGAAATATATCGGAATCAATTTTTGAAAAATTCTTTTCAATGTTTTCCTTTTAAAATATTAGGTCTTATATATTGTTCTCTCGCAATTCGATAATCTCCATCGGTTGTCTGGAGAAATCAACCTTAAAAGAACCTAACTGAGTGCGAAATGTTTCCTACCATATTTTGCACTGACCTGAACAGAATTTTTGCAGGAGGGTCAAAAAGTACGTTTTCCAAACTTCGGGTAAATAAGGTAACTCTGTTCACGCAAAGCAGTAGAAAATACGCGTAGCCAATTTTTCTAAAAATATATATGACTATAAAAAAACAATATAAAATGTTACATATATTTGCAGAAGACATCCATCAAGGACAAAATGGCTGCAAACCCGTAGATGTTATTGACAATTTTTTGTAGTTTTTAATCTTCTTCGTATTATGCATTCCGCACACGCCTACTCCTTGTAGGGCTTTGGGTTGCGTTCCACTCCACTCGCCCCGCGTAAACTGAAAGCAAAGCAAAACTTTCCACGCAAAACTAAGTTTTAGATTTTTATTGCTTTTAGAGAACGTGAGACGCAATAATATTAAAATTTTACTGAGTATGTGCATGAATATTACTGCAAAGATCAAAAGTTAAGAGAAAATATAACAGCAACTTTCATAACAAATTATTATTGCCTTTACTAACTGTATATGAGCTATACTATACAGTACAAGGTATCATAAAGTATAAGCGTCAATCCTAAGTGTCTGGTGCTTGAGACCCATGAGCTGGTTTACAAAGCCCTTTTAGATTGCAAAACCTCTCGTCTCCACTGCTTGACCCGACATTGCAAGCAACAAAAGCTTAATCCTCAATAAGGGTTACACTTTACTATGATAATTTAATATTCAGTCCACGAGATTTCTTGATAAACTGAACTTGTAAGTTGTTGAACTTATAAATTGTTAATATGTTAAATATAAATCAGTAGTAACTACAAGTCAATCAAACGCTATCAACAATGTTGCTAGACAAATATTTATTCATGAAAATAACGTTAACGAATAGTTCTTATTAAGCAACGTATAAACTCAATCAATCAAAGCAGGCAGTGATGACCGAGTGGTTGAGACTTCAAGTCTTACTCGGGAGGTCCGAGGTTCGATCCTGGGCACACCTCTGACTCTGAGTTATGTGTGTTTTAAGCAATTAAATATCACTAGCTTTAACGGTGAAGGAAAACATCGTGAGGAAACCTGCACTCCTGAGAGTTCCCTAAAAAGTTCTCTAAGGTGTGTGAAGTCTGCCAACCCGCACTGGGCCAGCGTGGTGGACTATGGCCTAATACCCTCCTCATTCTGAGGAGGAGACCCGGCTCAGCAGTGGGCCATTGAAGGGTCGTGATGATGAAACTTAATCCGAATTATTGTACAGTTTTTATATAGTACATACGAATGGAATTGGTAATAAAATGGAATTCATCAAATTATCTCGTGTAACGGATCCATGCACGAGTAATGCAGTCAGCATTGAGCGACGCGTGACGAAAGTTACAGCAAATCGGTGGAACCGAAAACTGGGGTTTTTATATTACCAGGATCATTCGTCTCGAGCACAATCTGTCTGTTGGAGACGTCTGGTATTCTCGCTAAAAATGCAAATTGTTTAAACTGACACCACGCCCTCTAGGAGTCGCCCGCAGTTGACTTAAGACGAGGAAGACGATCATTTTTCAACAACGTCAAGGAGAACACACCCCCAGTTACTGTATCGTCTGTAATGTACTGAAAACTTTTTATAAATCCTTTTTTTAAATAAGATATAGATAAAAAAAAATGGATTATCTGTATGTAATGTGAAAATATGTTTTATCTATCAAAATTAATAGGAATTCTGCCCAAACCTATCTTTGTTTAAAACTCATATTTTCCTAATCTTTGTTACTGCTAAACAGTAATGGGATTGATAGATATTTCTGGAAAAACAATATTATTTTATTCCAGAATTATTTAGAACGCCTACATGAAAGATGAAAAGCTAAAAATAATGTAGTCTGAGAAGGAGTGAGGTAGCACAAAAATAAGAGTCATAATTTATCTTACTTTATTTAAAGTAAATAAAGCTATTACCTAACACTAAGCGACCCGCGCGACTTCATTCACATTGAATTTATATTCCCACTATTTTTAAATAATAAATTTTAATGATATTTTAGTTTAGGATCTTTTAGTTTTATTTTCATCACAACATTAGGTTACAAATACAAAAAATGTAATGAACAATTATTATTTTTAATAAAAAAATCTATAAATAATCGATTTTTTTAATATAATTAATTTTATATCTAAAAATTGACAAGCAGACCCGGAGAACTTCGTTCCGCTAAAAAAGTTGTCTGAACATATCTATATAAATGAAATCCGTTCAGAAATTTGCAACTAAACTCATAAAGAGAAATTCAGATATTCGTCATTTCTTTACTACATTTATTTCTGAATGCATCCTGTATGAATAGTAATTATTGAAAGAAGTTCATATGAAAGACATTGATGTAGCATCAATCTATACTAATATTATAAAGAAGTAAGATTTGTATTTTTGTATTTTTGTATGTAACGAATAAACATAAAAACTACTGGGCCGATTTCAAAAATTCTTTCACCATTACAAAGCTACATTTTCCCTGAGTAACATAGGCTATATTTATTACGGGAAAAAATTAGAGATCCCCAGAAATTCTCACTAAAACCAAGACAAGGTGCAAAAAAATTAGACATAAAATGTCTTTCATCGCATGCGCTGCGAAAAGTATTGATGATAGAACAAAAAAATGTTCTACAATATTATAGAACGTATCAATATCTACAAAAAACTCCGCGAGACCATATGTCCAACTATTATAGTTATGTCACTATAACTACTTTTTTATATTTTAAAAGTTGATAAAAATGCCTATCAAAATCAGACCATGTTTTCCATACCTTTGTATTAATCCTTATCCAAATAAATTATTTCATATTCAAGACTGTTTCAATACCTGTAAATTACTTTTTGAATTATTGAAATCGGACATTCCAGTCAAAAGATATTACGAAATAAAAATATCAAGATAAATAAAAAATAATCCCGGACGGGCCGCCGGCGCGGTGTGGCGTGCCTCGCAGCGCAGCGAGTAACGCGGCAATAGAGAAGCGACAGAATGCGGGAGCCAAAATGTTAAAAAAAAATTATCCACCCGTGCGAAGCCGGGACGGGCCCCTAGTATTTAATAAAATAAGAATTTTAATTATATGTTTGTTATATAGGTAAACAATAACAAAGTTAATAAATTTAGCGCTACTTAGAGTTAAACAAAAATTTAAACAAGCTTGTATTAGAGTTGCGCGCTATCATTTGGTGATTTATATACCAAAATATCCGTTATTTTAGTATATGAGAGTTAATTATGAAAGCTATTAACACATTAGGAGTGTAGAACGACGGTATCGTAAATCAGGAGTGCAAACAGTGTATTAATTACAAATGCAAACAGCGAGTGTGGTCGGCCGCAGCCGTCTCTATCCAGCTAATGATTTGCAGTGCAGCTATACAAACCTGCGGACAGAAATATCCTAAACCAAACGAACTAGTATTAATATATACATGGGATAATAAAAATACAGAAACTCATATGCCAACTTGTATCACAATTATAACGCAAAAATGCCGCAAACAAATAAATATGTCTGTAATCTGTAATTCCGATTTTTATAAAAGTGTATAATTTAATATATGATCTAGTATATGGGTTTTTCATGGGCATTCCATGCCAAAACCACAAATTTTTTACCTGACCCCTTTCGCTTTCGCTAAAAGTTTTCTAACTTTTTCTACCCCCCGAAAGACATTTTCATTCATTTTTGAAAAAAATACCGATTTTTTTTTTTGAAAATGCTAGAACTTTTTCAAAAATTGACCGTTAGGGATATTTTTTAATTTTTGTTTTCAAATTTAGTTTTAACACATATTCATTGATATTTTATGGTAATCAAACAGACATTTAGTCTATACTACCAACGTCTATACTATATTTAAAACACTAATGTTTAAAACACAGTAAAAAAATCCGTCATAAATTACATTAAAATCCCTTCAGTCTTTTTTTGTGTAAACAAACATACAAACTGTCACACAATATTAATAGAACTATACTAGTATCGTTAAGTTGAAAACACCTAAGTAAATTAGTAAAATACACTTAAACAAAATGTTTACCTGAATACAAGTCAGCGCGATGATGGAAACAATACGCCTGACTAAAAGCCCGTTTTAATATCATTTCCATTACTCAAGCGTATAAAGATACGGTTTTGCATGGAAGCCGGGATAAAAAGGAATGCGTACACCGTCGTGAAAACAATAATGTGCGATTGTAGTTGCTTCCACAATAGACGAGACATGCGGGCGGGGGATGGGGGGAAGAAATCGGTTTCAAAACATTTCACCCGCTGTTGGTGTTTTAAAAAATAAGGGATCATGGTAAATTTATACTAACCGACCTACGTAAACAACTTTGATCGAATACATACATTTATTTTTTTATATATCTTTATAAAAACACTAACGAAGAGAACAAAATTTATTCAGTTATTTTCAATGACTTTCATGTTCCATAGAAGTCATTATACTGAATTGTGACGTCATAAGATTTATAAACAAGAAGACGTTCAAGGTGAATAGAAAATACGCGGGAACAAATGTACAAAGGTGTTATAATTATATACGCAGTTAAGTCCTGAGAGATATGAGGCAATATGTGAAACGATTTCACACCGTAAACATTGTCAAAAAGTGAAAGTTTTTTTTTACTGCCGTGGTTTCTTATTAAGGATCATGTAAGTTATGTGGCGGTGACGTAGAGTAAAAATGGCGAGTGCCTTTATCATATCAAGGATGTTCTGTTCCTGGGTCAGAAACCCCAGGCACTGTTCGGCTACTTGTCTAAAATACATATTTATACGTATTGATGTATGTATCCATTGTTTGGTTTCGTTGCTAAAAAATCAGATCCCACGTAAAATATTTCCGAACAGCAAACTGTATAGAAGATAAACGTAAAAGTATTGTCGAGTTGTCGTACCCAGAAATCGAGTCGGAAGTCAACTATACCGTGTATTCTACAACTGGCGAATATTCGATTCAATCGACCCCACCTTGCTTTAAGTGTGAGAGGACTATTTTTGTTACACGCTTGGGACACACTGCCCGACCGATGTACGATGCTAGAGTGAAAAAGTAGAGGTTATTTTGTCAGCTAACTAATAGGATACTAAACATGTACTATTAGAAATTAATATAGCTATCTCCTAGAATTGCCTTAGAAATAAAGATAAAATAAATATCAAAATTAAATTAATTTTTCATACGATAACTTAATAGAAAATGTAGTTAGCTTCAAGCCAAAGTAATCTATATCAACCCCTCTAAAATTATCGTAGACTTTTAAATATATAAAAAAACCAAAGAGCCAATGACGAGAGAAGGAAAAACGAATTGGATATCGATAAGTAAGTAGTAAGAGGTCAACGATCAAACTGTAGTTAATGTAATAACTTCCTTATTTTTAATGAATAACATGCTATATAGTTTACGAAATAGTATAAATTAAGTTTGAAAACCTTGTGTTTAAAGTATCTCTGTTGATTTGTAAAATAAACAAATGTATTGATTTTATGGTATGAAAAAATAATGTATAGAATTTCTCTTATTTCCTATACATAATAAAATACGGGTTTATTTTCAATAAAAACATGTGTATTCCGCTTTACTTCGTATCTAAATTGGCTGCTGAAGTGGCTTTCCTGCTCGCGAGTTGCATGTGATCTATTTTTATCTTGCACATGCTTTTATCACTTTATCTTGTAAAATAATGTTTATCTTGCTTTTACTAAGGTAAATTTTATACTCCCACAAAGTTAAAATTGTAAACGGGTTAAGGTTTTACGTAACGAATTCTTAAGAATATTATAATACTAACTGGGACTATACAACACACATTCTAACAATAATTATAAGTATTTTGGGACACGACAATTAATAGAAGAGTAAAGTAATTTATATTTATATCTATCTATAGGCAATTGCATTATTCATTTCTTTTAAAATGTCATGTCATGACATCAATCTCTTAATGACAGAAAAATAGATATGTCAATCATATCTATTTTTCTGTCTGAGTTAAAGTCTATCTTCTCGCATAGATACAATTAGCAATAGTTTATTAGCATTTTTTTCTATTGACTAGTATGTAGTTTATTTTATTTTATTTAAATACACACTGAGAAAATACAACTGTCTAAACTAATTTACATAATGTAGTTTAGTTTCGTGGTCGTCGAGGTGGATCGAGCATCACATGAGTTATTATGAGAGCAATGAATATGATGAGTGTGTTTATCATGTCAGGAAATGTCCTTAAACTTGTTCCTGGGTCACTCTGCTTCCAGACTAATATGTATTGTATGATAGATGTTATTCTCTTACAACACTGCGACTCATAATTGATTTGGAATATTTAGATCAGGAACAACGGTTTACCGTTACCGCATTTATTTACCGTCAGAGCTTTTCCAAAATAGTTTTTCTATATTCGGTTATTCGTACAGATTGATTGCATTTCCACAAGCGTCATGGGCCCTGGCATAGAAAATATTGCGAATGCGTAATTGGATACGCCGCGCCGTGCCGCCATGCGTCGCTCGCACTCGACGCGCCGCGCGCTGCTGCCGATGACGGCCCGTTGACAAATAATACGACGGATGATGAATACTTACACCTATTGGATTGAATGCAATTTCATTTCAACTATATGTATGGTAAATATTATTGGTATATGATTTGTATAATATGATGTGGTAATTATTTCAATCAAATTCCAATTATCAAGTTATTTTGAAATCTGATATCATAATTTCTGGACGGCTGCACCCATTTGGGTTGTTATTTTCCTTTATCTAACTTTTTTGGGCCTGATAGAGAAGTTGCAAATTTGAATAGACTAAACGGAAAAGCGAAACGTGTTATTAAATTTATTGCTCATTTTTATACATATTTTATTTTCTGTAGTAAATATACTTGAGTGAATCTGGAGCGAATGGCTAGTTACTTATTTAAATTAAAATCCAATGCACCTCTAAAAACCTAATAACTTACTGTAAAAAAAGTAGCAATTTAACATAGATAAGCAGAAGTACCTAACTTTTATGATCATGAAAAAAACATTTCTTTTCAATAAATTTAAAATAGCAATAATTTTCACACTCTCAATGGAAAATTAATTTTAATTGTCTATTAAGTATGGCTAAATTAACAAAAAACTACTTTTTAAGGTTTTGAGGTCTCCCCGGGAACATTTTACATAAAGAGAAACGTATTTGTTAATTATACACATAGCTTAATAATGTTATACCTCAATTTAGTAGCAATGAAAGTTATGCAACGTAATATCCATTACCCAGGTTCTTGTGTAGATCATTAACGCCTTTTGAGGTAGCTGCCTCCAGGGCTTTGGGTGTTGTTTCACATCCGTTCAATTTTAAATGATAATAGGTACCGCATAATAATCGACTTAGAAAGAAATACAGCTAAGTATAGGATTTTATAAATATACATCTAATGTTAATGAAATAAAAACTTAATGTTTGTCTCTAAACAATTTTAATGTCTAATTATCTATTAAATTTAAAACTTATATATAAATTTAATAGATAATTAGAGTCTGAAACTCTAATTATTAAATATTGCACTGCATTATAGTCACCAAGGACATCTAATTAGAAGAATCGAAATTAACTTGTTTAAGTCGATTTTTTGTATTGTTTAAAACAAAATATAAAAACAGAAACAAAATATAAAATTAACAAAAAAACAAATGATAGATAAAATATATACTGTTACGTACTTAAAAAAAACTTGATACTCGATTCTATTCAATAATTGATATCTGAAGAAAGGTATAGATTAATATTGTCACGCAACTCTCAAGTTACAAATGAACTTACTTCAAACGTCTGACCAGATCTTTACAAATTATAGCTAAACATCATCTCGATTAAATTACCTGTTAAACAAATAAACTTCATCACAATTTGTTGGTCACTATGATGAACTTAAACTTATTTATAACACCTCGTCGTTGTAGCGTCGAGAGTTAAAAATAAAGATATAAAGAATAAAAAGATAAAAATAAATTATGAGCACATCAAATTTGACTCTAAAATATAGCATAAATTCAAAACTAGTCTTAAGGAACATATTTATGCTGAGAAGAGCCCACGAAATCAATAGATATCAACGTATAGCCAAAATGGCGGTCGACCTCCCGTCGCTCACAATTTTTCTTTGATTAAATCATGATTTCGTTTTTAATAAAGAAAGTTTGCGCGCATATGCAGTCACTATATCCATCGCAATCAAACAAATTATGATTTATAGAGGTAAAAATCTAAGCGAATGTGGTTATAAACGTATTGCCACAATTCCAAGGCTTGATACGAAAATATTGATTGTTAATTAAAATTATTAAAATACATGGTAGATAACTCGAAATTTATTTAGCTATGTAACGGCCATATTGTACTACATCCTAAGTCTCATTTAAGACTTTATTCTATTCAAGGCAAATAAAACAATGTCTTAAACAGTAATTCGATGTTGTTTCCATGTAGTACAACCTACTTAACCCATTTATCACCATAGCCATCCTGTTAAGTTGAAACAACGTGGGTCCTTATGAATCGCACCATTCCAAGTAAGCACCTATTTACTCTGCCTTGAACATAACGGCTCCCCAACTACCGATAAAGAGTACGTCGGCGTAGACACGACATTCAGTGGCGTTAAGCCCGATCTTTTCATTTGGGTTCCTACCAGTCTCTATTTATTATGCAACAGGGTAAGCTCAAAAATAATAACAAGTCAAAAACGTAAGAAATTTTGTTCAGCGGTTTGGATTTTATTTTTATTCATTAAAATAAAAAATAAACCCAAATTGATTTAGTCAAGAGAGACAATTGAAGAACAAGAATGTAACAATAATAGGTATCTCACCTACTTTATAGTGAGGGTGTTAATCCCCGAAGGGTAGTAGGAGATCTGTTCCCCGACTGGCTTGAGGCCACCAACATTAGAATCTGACCCCAAGTGTCTTTGTCACGATGCGGGATCATCCCTTTCTCTCCCATACCGTTAATGCTCCGATTTCAGAGGATTCGGGGTTATTGCTCATGGTCATAGCATTCTTCTCTTCACTCCTCGCCAACGCGTCAAAAGTTAAACGAAAAATGTTTAAATTTCTTCAGGAATTAAAAACAATAAAACAACTGAAAATATATGTGTTCACTTGTTGTCACGTTAACGAATGTTATGTCTTTGGATTTTCCAAGGTTCGAACATAATGTATTCAGTAAAATGGAGATGAAATCCATAAAATAAATTAAAATTGTAAATAATGGGTACTATAATACACTGTTTAAAATGACTTAAATATAGTTAAAATCCAGGTAGCAAAAAAATTACTTGGTTGTTCCATAGATTATACAAGGTCATCAACAAAATAAACTACTTAGACATACTAGTCGATTGCTAAAAAGTATGTATATTGTAAGAAAGTAATAGAATAATAATATTATACAATTATAATCAATACCTAAGTAACTATGTGGTGTCCTTGCCACATCTACATGACCTGTATAACAAATTATAACTATAAATAATACATTTACTATATTTTCTTATAAAAATATTTCGTTTCACTCAACAGACAAAATCAGAAAATAATCGTGAAAAAGGTTAAAATAAGTTGTTAAAAAAACAGCTAAAATCAATCCAACAAACCCAAACCCTATTAGAGTCGTCAAAATGAATCCTATTATTTCAAAGTCGTGCGGTTTACTCGTAGGATTAAGAGTTACACTAGTGGTAAACTAGTGGAATACATATTGATTCTATAATCAGATCAGCTCCGAGATAGATATCATGTCAAAAAATAGCCATCCAAATTTCATAATATACGTACAGGAAACATGTTTCTCATATTTTTTCAAGAAACTACCTCTCAGTTTCACAAACAAAGTTACACATTTTACAACGGAATTTCATATGTAAAGAATGATATAAGTATTACTGTTCAACAACACCTCTACTGGAGCTTGCGACACAAATGTTGGACTACGGAGCTACTTTTAACTACGCCCTAGTTAAAGTAACATAAAGTAACAAAACTAATCAAAAGGATTGCTAAATTTAATTTACACTACTATATGAAATCACTTGTCAGACTGCATCATTTCTATCGGGACAGAAACTATATTATATTGATGAGCGAGTGGGGTATTCTTAAAATAAACATATGGAGTATCTGTTAAACTTAAGTGCTGCTAGCAAATATTTATATATTAGAAATGTCAGAAAACAACACATATTATGTAACAATTTAATTATAAAATAGATGCATATGGTAACACCAATAGATGTATGTATTGTTTCTGTCTCGTCGAGTTGCACGCAACTAATGAAATCGTAAATCAACAACGCTGAACATATATCGACAGATTTTCAACTGGAAAATATTTCGCTTTCAAACATTTCTCACAGTTTATAGAGATTATTTAATAATAAAAATTGTTGCAAGAGAACAAGAAATCGTAAATGACCTTTTATTGGCGATTTCCTACCTAAAACCTTGGTTTTTATTGCCCTTTATCTATTTTGCCTGACATTTAAAAGAAATATGCCTGAATATAAATCTACACCAACAGACATAGCTTTCAATCCTTTTATATATTTTTAAGTATATAAGCAAAACTATATTGTTGTTTTATTACTAACTACGTTGATCCACCCTGGCTTCGCCCGGGTGCAATATGTGTATAGTTTTAATTTTCAACATATTTTACAATATAACGAACTTCTTCACAAAATTTCTTTCTTTATAAAGTGATTGAAAATTAAAGTCTTATTTTCGTCATTTCCCGAGCCATATCTGTACTAAATTTCATGAGAGCAGTGATGGCCCAGTGGTTGAGACTCCAAGTCTTACTCGGGAGGTCCGAGGTTCGATCCTGGGCACACGTTCTCAAAGGTATGTGAAGTCTGCCAACCCGCACTGGGCCAGCGTGGTGGACTATGGCTTAATACCCTCCTCATTCTGAGGGCGGAGACCCGGCTCAGCAGTGGGCCATTGATGGGTCGTGATGATGATGAAATTTCATCAAAATCTGTCAAGTCATTGTTGAGTTATAAATGGTGTAACTAACCAGACTTTTTTTAATATATATGTCGGAGCATAGTAAAGATTATCGATTAATCGAATCGTTATCGTTGTCTATGGCGTTGGAGTGGGGTAGTAGTCACTTCCGTTGTTTTGACAGTCTCTACCCTCGACCCTTTATATGCGATCGACAGTCTAACTGAAGTCTTAGTCGTGCGCGGTCTCTCAAGAAGTGAACATCATCTAAGTAGTGCTAGTGATAATGATAGTGCCAAGTGCAATGTAGTGTGGAAGTGCTGTCCAACTAAGGTCACGTAAGTCCTTACAATGTAATTGCCACGTGGTTAAGTAAACACAATGTTAGGTTAGGTTAGCCTTGTGTTAGATTCGGTTTATGTGCGTTTAACCTTGGGTTTAAACAGAGAGCCTGAGCAGTGGAGGTGAGTGTTATGATCATTTAAAGGAATTCCTTAAGCCTACACCTTGGTCACAAGTCCAAGGCACTGCTTAGGTTTCACTCGTAATTGTTAGAGATCATATTTGATAATTTATCGGTTCAGTAGAAGTTTCTGCGTCGCGTTTACCCAATATTCCATTCAATACCATCACCCCCTTGTAGTGTTCCCCAATATTCCCCATCTTCCTCCTTCCAACTCCTTTCACATCGTTTTAAAATCCCCGACATATATATAGATTTTTCTGCCAATTTATAAGATTTGAAAAAGAATCAAACCGACTGAACCGAATTTAAAAAAAAAATCCATAACTTGAGTAATTGTAAAGTTAATTTTTGAAACTAAAAATTAATCCATAATCAAATGTATTTCTGTAAAAACTTTTATGAATTCAACACCACAATGGCTTTTCCTTTCAAAGTAGATTACTCGTATCTCAGTAAAACTTATATTCGAAATACAATGTAATATTTCTTGAAATATTATATTTCTGATAAGATTTCTGTATTTTTTCCAGACAGACAACATAATTACAATTGCTTTGGGTTAGCTTGAAAGTAGATAATATACTTTAAGTACTCTTTCCTGTGAGTTGCAAAGAACTCTAGATATGAATTTATTTACCTCATAATGATATTGCATTGCTTTGAACTGCAATTCTCATATTTTTTAAAGATGAAACTTCATACGACATTTTTTCAAGTAAATCGCTTTAATTCCGTTCGAGATTTTTCTGCTTTTCCTTTTATTTACTCATCTAGATGAATTTTTCTTTGTCATTCATAATATTAAACTATAGAAGCATGTACACAAAGTCATTAAGTATCCTATAATTATATATATTTTTTATGACAGTTAAGGGACAAAGGAGTAGACGGTCCACCTGATGGAAAGTGGCCACAGTCGTCCATGGACGGCAGTGGATGGATGGCGGTGCCGCCTTGATGACATAATGAGGGGGAGCAAAGAGAAGGACTCTGAGAAAGAACCCGGGTTCTGTTCACTGGAACCGTAGCATTAATGGGATGGGAGAGGGAAGGGGCAGATCTGGCCCAAATACGGCTCGACCAGAACGCGTCAGGGACACTTGGCTATCGGATTCGCATGCTGGTGGTCGCAAGCCAATCGGGGAACAGATCCCCTTCCACCAATGTTACTCGCCTCGTACGAGATGCTCTCCCAGCGGCAGAGCAGAATTGTATTCTAACCCGTCCCCTCACGGGTATAGCAGCACCTGGGCATTGTGATCAATTTTATGTCACTCTGTTAGGTGTTCACAACGATCACATCCACTGCTTCAACCACATTCCAACATTGAACTAAAATAACAAACGAAGTCACTACAACAAGTACAACACTACGAGTACACCGCACTATTTCACCTCTACTAACACTACATTGACAATGTTCACTCTATGAAATCACTTGCCAGACTGTCTGTGATCTGTCATAATAGAGACTTCTTCTCTTCTCCATTTAGACTAAGATTTATTTGTTATTACCTGCCTTAATTTCTGGGCATTTTCTTTCTTTATTTAATTAAGTCAAATTATATTTCATGCAATTGTCAAATATATTACGTTTTCTTTGTACAAAAATATACTGATGGACAGACAATTTTTTAAAGGTTTTTTTCTTGTGTTATAAAAATATTAAAGAAAACTTAATTTTATTTAGTAGATTTTACAGTACAGATATTCGATAAGCTACAATTTTATTATAATGTAATATATAGATTAGTAATGTTGCTAGTTTTATTTTGTTTTAAATAATATTTATATAAATAAAATAATATTTGTAATGAAAGCAAAAACAAATTTATATTAAAGGATCGATCTCAATTCACACACGAGTCAGTACTGTCCGCACCGGTACTACATCAAAAACGGTGCACTCCAACTAATTGCATTTACTATTGAACCCGACCTATAGCTGCTACTGCAATGAAAGCCAGATCCATCGAATGCCTACATTAGTAAATTATTAGCGTAATAAGAGTTTAAGCCTAAAAGCAGTACACATTCGATGAAATAAACAGTACTACCAATACAAACATACGTATAACCGGCAGCATAATAAACCGGCAGCTAACTTTATGTCTGAGAAAAAATAGTGAGGAAAGTAGCGCATTGTGAGCATACTGCGTGTCTGTATTGGCAGTTCCATCCGTGACGTTTACTATTTTGACAAATAGGAGACGCTCGGGAACTGAAACGTCGCATAAGAATGCTCTCGCCCCACGCTGCCAGGGCCGGATTATCCATAAGGCAGATTAGGCTACTGCCTAGAGGCCCGCACCGACTAGGGGCCCACGAGACCCTAGTCGATTCATTCGTGACATTCCCCATTATTAATCGAGTGGCACCAGAGTAAATGAATAAAATAAGTCAATTTCGCACGCGGACACAATACGTAGATATTCTATCAAATTGTTAACCATTTCCAGGAATTATTTTCCTTTTGAATCGACTCTGATTGTTAGTGCTCGGAAGCTCAGCTAACTATACAGCAAAGCACTAATTAAAGACCGCGTCAGGTTTTGACCAAAAACTTACCTTTTCTTCTCATATGATGTGATCTATATGGCATCTAAGGCATATAGAATGTTGGGATTTATTCTAAGAACGAGCGGCTTGCCCTTGATTGACTCGACTTTTGTAATTAAAAAAATATATTTTAAAAAGTAAGAAAAGAGTAACGGGCCCCGAGAATATTGACTTAAACATAGTATAAATTAAGTAATAATTACTATTAAGTAATAATTATAAGAGCTATTTATTAAGTTATTTGCGCTATTAAAAGCTACAAACAAATTACAGCTGTTTTCTACTATAATAATCTTTTACTAACTACTAGACCCCTCCGGCTTCGCACGGTTTCTTTCCTATGATGTGGATATATGTATTATACATATAAACCTATCTTTTGTCTGTTAGTTTAAAAGATTTAAGGGCTCAGGCGGGGGAAACGACTTTATTTTATACTAAGTAAAGATGAAGATGTTTTAATAAAACAAAAGTTATTTTGATATATACGTGTTTCGATCCTTAAAATTATCGACCAAGAGTTATCAACAATGTTGATAGTTTTAGATTGGTATAAGTTTATATTGACGTAATCCCGATAGAAAGGCAGTTTGACGAGTAACTTCTAGAAGATCGTCTTTAACTATAATTTAGTTTAGTTAGATGTTAGGTAGCAATGTTGTGATCATATATGGGAAATCTTTAAATCCCCACAGTCCCCACGCCCTGCTCTATCTACGTGGTACATTTTAGCTTATATATCTTTAAAAAGATAATGATTTTAATGAAACGGATTTTAATGTAGTTTTCACCAACAGACGGAGTGATTAAAGAGGTTTCTATGAATGCATAACTATAATACATGCTTATTATAGTAGAGACCGTGCAAAGCTGAGATATGTCGCTAGTTTCTAGGGTCAGAGTATTTATAAATACATTTACTATTAATATTTATTTTCATTAAGTTCTAAAGCTTTACATTACCAAGATTACCGCCAACGTAATTCCCATTCACATAAAAGGTGTCTAAACCATTCGCCGCAGTATGTCGCCATTCGTACCTGCTCACGGATTACTTAGTTAATACTTTGCTATTCAACGACCTATAAAAACAAAGAGAAGAAGGGTCAGATATGCTATTATATATTAATGTAATGTTAGCGACGCCATTTTCTCGCTAGTTTTGGCAAAGATGCAATTTCATTTGAATATTGTGCAAGTCGACTGTTATCCCGCGTTATCGTCCTAACTGAACCACTTTAAATACAAAGTGCTAATAAAAGTAGTATCTCTAGCGGCATTACCATGTGAATAGCGTTAATTGATATTGGAAATAACGGCACAAATATAACTATCTATGTCTATGCTTCGTTTGTTAATTTAATAAAACTATTCATTTTTTAAAAGCACTGCGTTATCAAAAAGTTTATGTTGAAAAATTGGGAGATAAACCATCCCATTACTTCATAAGGTTGCCAATGCCAATATATCAATTTCTAATACTTCTAACGTTTTTATTTAGAAACATATAACGACTCCAAAATTATGGTATTAGATACTAACTATATAATTAATGACAAAAACACCATAGACTCTAAATTAACAGGTAATTAACATATCACCATTACTTCATTACCTAAATATCACGACAGAAAACCGAAGAGTGACTGTGGCTTGTGTCCCATATGCAGGTAAGGAGTTCCTTTATCTATATCTATACTAATATTATAAAGAGGAAAGATTTGTATTTTTGTATGTAACGAATAAACATAAAAACTACTGGACCGATTTCAAAAATTCTTTCACCATTAGAAAGCTACATTATCCCTGAGTAACATAGGCTATATTTATTACAAGAAAAAATTAGAGATCCTTAGGAAATCTCACGAAAACCAACCCAAGGTGCCAAAAAATTAGCCATAAAATATCTTTCATCGCATGCGCTGCAAAAAGTATTGATAATAGAACAAAAAAATGTTCTACAATATTATAGAACATATCAATATCTACAAAAAAGTCCGCGAGACCATATGTTCAACTATTATAGTTACGTCACTATAACTACTTTTTTATATTTTAAAAGTTGATAAAAATGCCTATCAAAATCAGACCATGTTTTCTATAACTTTGTATTAATCCTTATCCAAATAAATTTCGTATTCAAGGCTATTTCAATACCTGTAAATTACTTTTTGAATTATTAAAATCGGACTTTCCATTCAAAAGATATTACGAAATTAAAAATATCAATATAAACAAAAAATACACGACGACGCGACGGGCCAGTATAGCGACGCAGCGCAGCGAGTAACGCGGCAAGAGAGGGGGCACCGAAATGCGGGAGGGCCAATATATTTTTTAAAATAATATTCCACCCGCGCGAAGCCGGGATGGGCCGCTAGTTGTGAATAAACACAAGTTTACATTGGTCAACTTTGCTTAATGATGTATTCTTTAAGCTATGATCTATCGGGAAACGAACTTATAACTTTTTCAGATGTAGGAAGTAGGAAAAGCTCATGTCGTTGAATTAGATTTACTCGCCAATCAAAAACTAACAGCACTTGACAATAACAAGATTTCTATAACAGGAAAAGCTGCGAGCAATAGCAAGTGAGGTAATACACGTACCTCGTATATTCGTGGGAATAATTAAAAGGAAATTTACCTATAGAGGGTGCACATATACCCGTAGAGCAGATCTCTCATTCCGTGTAAGCGCCTCCCGTCACCGTCTCTGTCTCAGGATTTATATCCAAGTATTACACGTCATTCGACACGTAAGCGTGTCGCGTACATGGAGGTGGGAATTACATTATTTTTCTTATTCGCGGCCTATTTTATCAATATCATGTAGAGGATACCCATTAATGTACAGCAATATGTAAAACATGTTACCCAAAATTTAAATGAACCAATTACATAACTTACGCAAAGATAATATTTAGTGTGTAAAATCACTTCACAGAAGAACTCGAGTCTATCCCGACTAATGTAAAATATTGTCGAAACAGTAGGTATTCTTGAAATAAAACTCGCCAAAAAAATAAATGATCAAAAATGTTGCTAACTATCATAGAGACGAGTACAAAAATTACTCTTTTCTTTTTCCATAAATAAAAAATATTTTTTTAATAACAAATAACCGTAAAATCGTTAAATCTTATTTAGTATTCAGTTTTTTTTTAATTTTCAGTTTTGTAGCAATTTGTGCTATAGAAGAAGCAGATAAAATATTTGCCGAATTATTTTTTAATTGTCAAATAATATTTTATTGTATTGCTAGAATTTTAATAAATTAGCACATGAATAATCGATTATATGTTTTACAATTGTGGTTTTTGAGAATGAAATAAAGCCTTAAGAAATCTGAAAAGTAAATCAATCTATAAATATTTAAAGGTAAATATTTTTGAATTAATATACATACCGCATCCACTAATCGCTATTTCTTACAGCGTAGCTCCGTGAAACTCTATGAGTATACCCGTGTCTAATTGTTTCTTGCAACGCGGGTATATTAAACAGTGAAACGTACCAACTTTATGACTTCTCAAATGAGTCGTTAACTTGTAGATTCGATTCGTCATGAACCCCAAAATTTGTCAAATGGAATTAAAATAGCAGATAAAATGCAGTCATACAACAATAATGGTATGTTTAATTTTTACATTAAGGATATATAGTCCGGAAAACAATTGTCATTGTATTTTAGGGCTTCTGTCAGTCCATAATAAAATCTGCAAACCCTTGAACGAACAAATACGAGAAAATAAAACTCTTTAATTGAATGCAATCAATATATACGACTGTGAAACCCATAGGGAACTTTACGTTGACCTAGAATCATATAATTTGGGAAGAAATAACGTCTAGCGCAAGAAAAAGCCTTAATCCGGATTTTTTCCGTACACACTTATACAACTTTACTTATTAATTAATTCTTTGAGTTGCAGATAATGTTTCACAAACTGAAAAAACTAATCATAGCTCAACTTACATTGGCAGTATCAAATGGAAGCGCAAAGTTTTTCAATCAATGGAGCAAACACTTTTCAATTCAAAAAGATTTAGCAATTATAAAAATTAAATTTACGAATTGTTATTATATATTTAAAAACAATATTTTTAACCACTTCTGAGGACACAAGCATTCTCTAACTATCACAACTCGTACGTTTTTATAAAGTTAATCTATTACTATCACATTATATATATTGCGGTAAGAATTTTACAATATAGGACGACTAGTAACGATACAAGTTTATCTTAATTGTGCCTATGTAAAAGCTTCGAAAAGTTAGTTAATTATCGCGTACGGTGACAGAGCGTTAATGGCCGTCGCCTCTATGAAAATTATTACATAATATAAAAACAGCATTCCATTACTAAACAAGAAACAAAAACAATATAAGATACCGCTAATACGATATCCCATGTTTTTCATCATCCAGTTAATTCCATCGCTCCCGTTAGTCCGAGTCCTTACGCCAGTAATTTTTTTCATCTTTATTTTATTTTACTTTATTCAGGCACAACTACTTTAAAATTTTTAAAAATAAAAAGAATTTCCAATAAAGTTTCCAGCAATTTAAACTAAAGACTTATACTAAATATATAAAAATATATATGTCATATTATTGTCTTTTCCAGTCACGGGTCAACACAGTGACCCGGACCTTTGAAAAGCGTGCACGGGGCCATAGCCAATGCGTAGAGGCCCTTTAGACAAGTTAATTTAATATGAGATGTGACACAATCCGGCGATTATCCCTGTATGCACTATGAGAATGCATCTAAGGACAATCCCCGGATTGTGTAGAACTGTGGCAATATATGGTAACTAATAATGCTGAGCTATGATTGGGGTGATAGTCATATTATTATTAATCAGGATACAATTTAAAATTTTCTTCACAAATAAGCCAGCATTCATCTTCGAATTAACAAAAACAAGGCGGAAAGTTTATAAAGAAAAATATCACTGCATTGTAAAGTAATACTTTCTTGTTCTAGAAACGGGTCGCCAGCACCGCAAGTTTTTATAAACTAATTTAATACCAGAAACATTCTGAAATGGGATAGACTGCACCATCGTTGGCTCTGTTGAAATTTCAATTTTCGCTAAGAGAATCTTCAAGTAATTCGTATAATAACTACAGTTTCTAATATTACGTAAAAGGTTTTAAGTGTATTTATACACGTACTTTGTACATAAGTATTACGATATTTGCTTTTTATTTTCATTTTGTACAAGTGGATCCGTCCTCGCTTAATTGAGGTAAACGTTATACATATTATTATTTCTTAAGATATTTGTATTAAACAATGGAGTATTTTAATACGTAGATAATGATAGCAGCTAAAAATATAACAAAAATTAGAAGCGTCAGTAGCTCAGTGGTTCGGGGGTTGGATTCACGATGGATAAGCCGTGGGTTTAAATCCCGGACATTGGACTACTGGCGTGGCCCACTCCTGACACAAACATTTCAACTTACTAGGAGGGGTAAAGGGAAGTTCTGTCAAATCCTCAAGAATCACATCATCATAAATGGATTTTGAAGAAAATGGGACTAATCTGCAGGCATACCCTACGAAATACAAAGAAAAATTTCCAATTCGGTTCATAAATGATGGAGTTCTGAGCTAACAAACTTAAAAAAAAAAAATACAACCGAATTGATAATCTCCGTTTTTTTGCAGTCGGTTGAAAAATATTACCTCTATTAGGTTTGATTATATTGTATATGTGACACTCATTATTAATACAAATCGATTGACATAAAAATTAAGAAAATCAACGCTCACATTTAGTCATATATACATAGATAAACTGATAAACCTACCTTCCCAACGCGAAATAAGTCACAAACTCCCACTCTCCAAAATGTTTGCATATTCGTTTCAATATATAACAGTACACAAAACGTGCCTAGAGTTTAATGTCAGTTTTTTGTTAATATATGAGAGCATAATAATGAGTTCGAGGAAACAGTTTCGCGCTAAATTAAAATCTCTCACAAGCGAATTAAAACAGGAAGTTTTAAAGCGTACTTTAGGCGCAGCCGCTTAATGATATTAAACTGTTGATTTATATACAGAAAGGCTCCGAGAACTAAAATTAGTGTTAGTTTTCAATGCAGTTCGTTTCAATTATTGTAGGTAAGGATTTACATAAGTTTAAATAAAACTTTTGTTGAAAAAACTTGATATAAAATATAAAGGTTATAGGTATATTTAATACATAAATGAAATTTTAAATGCAAAGGTATATAAAAGTAAATACGAGGAAAAGTATAATATGGTGATATTGGATCGAAGTAATTTAAAAAAATACGGTCAAGTGCGAGTGTGGAACTCGCGCTCTGAGTGTTCCGTACAATTTCAATAAAGGGACAAACACTATCAAATTTTGATTTTCGTGTGCGGGTTAAAATCTTAGAATAAATTTATTTTAAATTTAAGTTTCAATTTCATAAAATTAAAGTCGTTAACGAGAGTTAAAACGGTAATAATATTTTGTATCTGTATCGAGGCGAAGTATATTGTATAACATATTTGAATATTACTAACATCGCAAACATCGACTGTTTTCATGTCCGCATATCATGTGGAATGCCCTATAGAAAAATACTTGTTATCACTTCAGTATAAATGGCCATATTTATTGATTGCTTATATTTAGAAGTTTGATTTTTTTACAGCTTCAAGATACTATAGACTTACATGTTTAATATTAATTTCGACTTGATAACTTCACGTGTTCTTCAAATAATGCGTGAAAACCTAAATATATCAAAGATCATTTTTTTCGTGATGTAACAAAAAAAATGCCATTTTTAGGATTTTTCCCATACTAATGCTATAAGACTTTGCTTCTTGCCAAAAATGATGTTCTTAGCTCAAAAGACAAAGCCTGGAAATTTTGATTTATCTCGAAAATCAAAATAATAATACACGAGATAAAAGCGGCTGCGGCTTTTCATTAAATTGACTTAGCAGTTTGATATTTTTACATATTTGAGGAACTAGAGATGTATAAATTTCAACTTGATATCTTCACGTTTTTCTGAGAAAGAGGGTCTTGCGTGACAGTCAAAAAAAGTTCATTTTCTAGTGATATAAAAAAACTACAGTTTTTTAAATTTATCTCTTTATTTGTGCTATGAGACCTTACTTCATGCTAAATGTCACGACGCTAAGTCATTGGGAACCTTATAATTATATGAGAAACATTAACGGTCATATATTTTCAATACTTGGACTTAGAAGTTTGATTTTTTGCCAGCCGCAAGGGAGCGCAGGCTTGAGTATTTGATATTACTTTCAACTTAATAGCTCTACGCGATCCTGAGAAAATGGGTCTCGACAGACGGACAGACAAACAGACGGACAATGAAGTGATCGTATAAGGGTTCCTTTTTTCCTTTTAAAGTAAGGAACCCAAAAAAACTACTTTAATCCCAAAAAAATAACTAATAAATGGATTAAGAGAACTCTAAAAATGAAAATACGTATTTGATTACTAAAAATATTTTTTTTTTTTATATTTTCTACAGAACTCTAATAAGACGTAGATCTGTTTATTAAAATGCTCTGTCTATATAAATGTAATAATTCAGACTGAGATTGAAGCACTTCTTATTTTATTTAATAGTAAACTGAACTCTTGTTAAGCCGGGATAAACTTCTATGTCCCACAAACAAAAGTAACGTTTTCTATTACTATTTGTTATAATAACTATAAGCTTTTCCGCTTATGGTGACACAAAATGTAATCAAATCTACATGGGACCAATATTAAAAACCTAGTACAAACCTTATCAGTGGAGACCACCACTGCAAAGCCATAATAGTCATCAGGCGAGCCCCAAGCCCCAACCAAGACTGTTCTTGGTATAAAATAAAAGATAGTTCCCGCGAATATAAACGGTGTTGCTAACTAATCATAAAAGATGGTTTGGGTTGCAAGTAATTTAATATAGATTTTAATAAACGAAATAAATTTTTAAACGTTCATTATTTTTCAATGAAAAAGCGTAAACATGAAAATTATTTAGTTAGCGTATTAGTCAGATAATTCGATTTATCTTACACCGAGCTTGAATAGAATATTACATAATATAACACAATGAATAGCTATGAATAAAATATACACTTAGTTTGAAACATTTCTAGCAGTGTAGTTTCGGTGGTAACTGGTAACTGGTTAGTTTATACTTATAGGAACGAGCGGGCTAGCGTGCCCTATCTGTCATCTCGAGGGCGTCAGGGCAAACACGGCGGCGGCGTTACCTCGTCGTTTTATTAGGGGTCCGCTAACCACTAACGCGATATGCTAATAACGTCAAATCAGCCTTCTTTCCGAGGGCTTAACGTGTATACTATTCGAACTATGTAATAGTCATACGATAACAACATTTAAATGAAGGACAACATCGTGAGGTTACGTGAATGGCTGAGAATTCTTCATAATGTTCTCTGTCGGTGTGTTGAGTGTACCTAAGTAGACTAAGGTTTAAAACTCTTCTGTTTATAAGGAAGTTACTCAGCACTGGAATGGACCATTGAGATGGGTTGAGATGATGATGAATACTCATACATACAACTCTAATTTTAGACTAATTACCAGAGTATATGACACAGCCGAGTGATTAAATTTTTTGCCATTCGAACATTCATGGAGTTAAAATATTAAGGCGTTGATAATTTTCAGCATCACAACAGACTGAAGAGCTGCTGTAAAATTTAACAAGTATATTTCGTTCGTTTATATACAAAATGGCCTCAGGAACTAATGATTTTTAACTGTCAAGAGTTATTAGGTTGTGCAAAAAAATATTAAATTATATTTTTAGTATTATTTTGCAAAATTGTAGTAGATAATAGAGTTGTTAGTAAGATATATAAAATTATATTTTTGACAGATTAAAAATCATTAAAAGTAATTTGTTAAATTACTATTTTTTAGTTAAGAATTTTAAATATCAACAAATAAGGACAATATTATTCTGTATCATAATACGCTATTTAGTACTATAAAATATATTATTTTCATCACATTTTGCAGAATCAGCTGATATCAATTGCCTGTATCCAGTGGTTCAACCCTACTGTGATTGCGATCAAGAACGACCCCGTGGAAATGAGAACGGGCGACCGGGGACTGTACAGATAAAAACTTTCACTTTTTCCACAAACTCTCCGCGGTGAAGTTCAGTACAATAACGCAGCCCATGCTTGCTTATTACGTTGTACAGTATACTAGATCTAAATACGACATAGAAAAGTTTTAACTGTAATCATTTTATTTATTTTATAGAAACTACTAATATTTAAAACTCTATTCATGGTGTGATGACGTCAGTTTCATTACTGATTATTTTTTTTATGGACAATAGATGATGACTACAAACTCACCTGATGGAAAGTGATGATGTAGCCTAAGATATAGCGCGCTTATCTAAAAGATGCCTATTCACTCTCCTTTTAAAGATATCTAAATTGTATGATTTCGGGAATACTGACGCCGGTAAAGCGTTCCAGTCCTGAGTCGTCCGCATCAAACAAGACGAAGTCTAACGGTATGTCGACTACGTAGGGGTGGAGACCCTCTCGGCGTCTTGTAGTTCTGTGGTAGAACGGTGAAGCAGGGATTAGATCATGCAGTTGCTGCGCACACTCTCCGTGATATATTCTGTAAAAGACCGACAAACAGGCAACTTTACGTCGATGCTCTACACTGTGCAATTTTTGGCGTACTAAGGTCTCATCACCTATGAGCGATCAACTGAGTCCAGAGCTTCGAGTTGGCACTTAGCAGAGCCTTCCCAAAGGTGACAGCAGTATTCCATACATGAACGAACCTGGGCCTGGTATAATATAACAAGCTGTTCTGGTAGCTGTGCTATGAAAAAATTGTTACGTAGATAGGAGGCATAAAAACGTTTCCAGTTAGACAAACCTAAACTTTAACTCCTTTCTTTCCTTCCTTTAACTTCATCAAGATACTCTTGAAAACTATGGTATTAATATAAAGAATCATATTATTTCGATCGCGACGGTTTTACTAATATCCACTGACTACTATTCACCTCTTATTTCATATATTCAGTATTGCTAATGGTGTGGCATTATGTGTGTGCCATGCAGTTAAAAGAAAGTAAAATTGTCTTCCAACTCGTCATGATTATTATTAATTTTTTATAAGTGAAGCTTAAAAGAAACAACATAAAAGAATTGATACAGTAATCGAATCGCTCCCTATCTTTGGTGCTCAACCGAGCTTTAGAAACGAAGTTAAAGATACCCAAAAATTGAAAAAGACCCCGAGTTAGAAATAAAATCTTGAAAAATATATACAGTCTACAAAATTATTGGCTAGCAAAACTAGTACTCTTTAAGGTGATAAGCGGAATGAACCCGAAGTGCCCGACACGGTGGCAGTTTTATTTACGATCCGGCCAATATCTGAAGAAGGCAGGCTATACTAATATCGGTCGTGTGGGCGCGCGCGATAGCTGCTCGATAGAATAATATGACGCGCGACCGGCGCCCAGCGACAGGGCACTGGGCACCGGCCCGCTGGCACGTAGGCAATAAGCTGCCGGCAGCTAGCCAACGGATTGCCCGGAAAAATAAGATTGCACTCGGACTCTGTGACCCGCGCGTGCTTACACATACGGGGTGAAATGATTCCGTTGCAAGGCCGTGGCTAGCAAGTACATTCACATAATTATAACTATACTAACATATTAGGTATTATGGTATACTTATTGTAAACTTAAACCGTGTGTACATGTACATGTATATATGTAGGATTTTAGCTTTATATTGCACTTTATTTACTTATTTTACATCATAAATATTTACTAGACAATAATATGACATCATAGATCACAACTACGCAATGTGATCTGTGTATGACATGAATATCCCAAAAAATTTTTGATATGGCAGCTATAAGTTTGGTTGAGTTGACAAATATCAAAATGAAAATGATATACCATACATTACTTCTAATTTTAATCGATATGATGAAAATTAATTATCAAATACATAATTATACCTTTAATATTTAAAAAATATGCTAATTGTATGAACATTACATTTATTGTAAGCAAAATTCATTCGTAATCATTCTAAACCCATTTTAGCGGTTCTATTTAATCGAATAACTCGTTTAAAACCGTAAAAGAGTTTAAACGAGAATTGAATAATAAATATGCAGTCAAATATTACTCTTTCAAGCATACGTGGTTAACGTGCTCTGTGTAACGTATTCAAGAAAACGTCCCGTAGAGGCACGCCTTGTTTCATTTTACGATCTTATCGAAATAATCCGATCTCGCGTGTTATTTACTGCCACCTTCCCTCAATTCTGACTCTTACTACTCAAACTAGAAGAAAACAAGTTATAATGCACCTTATATCTACCGTATTTTAGCTACTAAATTCTTTAAACTAATCCAACGTTATAACTCCTTACATCCTCAGAATTTATTAAGAAACAAACATCGTAAGTGACTCTTAAGATTTTCACAATGAAAAACCTATAACAATATCAATAAGATTCAATATAGCAAGAAAAATATTTGTAGTATAGATATTTTTATCAAATACTAGCTTAGACGTACCTCGAGAGATTGAGAGGAAAAATCTAGATGTTTTATTTCACATGAGACTGCGGTTGTGATGTGAACCGAGGCATACTATCACAATAAACACTTTGCGGTCTCTTATATGTAATATTCATGGACCGTAGGCTTATTCAAGAAGTCGTTCGGATGTGCTATAAATATCGCCCACAACCTTCAACCATAACTGTTTTAGACTTTATAAACATATGTGTTAAATGTTTATATTAAACTAGCGACCTGCCCCAATTTTCCTCAGTAGATTATTATGTTATTATACCTACAAGTAATCCACCATACACTGTTTTGATTTTTTTTATATCGGACAAGAGACTAACGAGCAGACGGACCACCCGACGGAAAGTGACCACAAAAAGGGATAAGGCAACGTTTTCGACCAGCTTGATTTCGCATCTCAACAAATTTACAAAAAATATATATACCTTCCTAATAAACCACTCTTTCTGTTGTTGAAAACTGCATGAAAAACCGTTCTCTAGGTTTCGAGTTTGTTGCGAACAGACAGATGGGGCTTTGTTTTACAATATTGTGATATTCTTATCAGAGTTTTTGTTACAAAATACAGTTTTATTTAAGCTTCTAGTATTTTTTTATAATTACACTACACCAGGAAATAAATCTTGTGTGCATTGACCTTTTAACTTTATTTTCTAAGTAGTTCTAGTATCCGTTTAGAAACATCAGAAAATAACGCGAATCAAAACAATTACTTTTTATCGACGAGTATTTCCTCTTGTTTTATTTCAAGAATACCCAATGTATTTACAATATAATATAATCTCCTTCCCGATAGATTTGAGGAATATCTGCCAAGTAATTTCGCACCGAAAACATTTTTAAAAAAACGCAAGTTTAGTGTCGTGGTCAAGGTGTCCGCTAATACCCTCAATATCCCCTTTTATTATGGAGAAAGCTAGACTGATAAGATATCAGCTTAGCTATTTACAGAGTTCTGTTTTTTCGTGAAAATTTGTGACTTACTAGACTGCCTTTAAAGGGAACATTGTGGACAACAAATCCTATTCTAGAATAGTTTAAAAATTATTAGATTTAGGAGTTTAATAACATTGCTAGTAGATACGTGGCAGGAATCATCTTTCTTCCCTGGTGCGTTGGAAAATGTAACATTGTCCCCGGGACATTCACGTAGATATCGCGCATACTATTTCCCGACATATTGCTCAATTTGTCCCCTTGTGTACAGATACTAGAATATAATGTCACATTTATAATATGATTTTGAAATGAAGTCAAAAACATTACAATAAAACACGTCGTATGTTTGGCAATCTTGTCATGGCTGTCATGCTAGCTCTTGTGGCGGCGAAATTAAGCATGATAGATGTTAAAACGTACAAGCATGATATGAGGATCGTCTGCCTTTTCATTTTGGTGTTAGGGCATGCAATTATTTAATAAACAGTTAGTTAGGTTAGGTTATTCTTATCAGGTTAGCCTTAGTACCTACAGACCTGGGTCACAAGCTCCAGTCCCTACTTGGGTTTCTGTCATAACATTTAGATGGAAAAGTCACAAAGGTGTTAACATGTTTTACATTACTGTTGTAGAATTTTGGCCCCAAAAACGCCCGACGCCCTTCTTCCTCTTCCATCCCATTAATGCTGCGGTACTGATGGACTATGGATTCCGGCTCAAAGTACTGAAACCACAGCGTTCTCTCTCTCCTCACTCAATCTTTAAGGCAGCAACGCATCGGCAATCTTTTTTATCCCGTTGTCCGTGACGGCGTGAAAGTAACCATTTACAGTTAAAGGCATCTATGTATACTCAAAGTCTTCTCGTCTCTGTTCCTGCGCCCCTGATATTTGTCAAAAAACCAAACTGTGGATTAAACTATCAATACAAGCAAGCAGCAATACTCAACTTTACTTTTGTTCAGCAAAAGTAAGCTAAGATAGCTGCCGCTGCCTAACATTAGGTGATCGTCTCGTTTGCTTCTCATATATTCACAAAATAAATGTATCGGGAACTATATTTGTGTCGTACCCGTCGTCCATATTATTTATAAGTCGATGATTAGTTTGTGGAAATCCATTATTTAATGTGAAAAGTAAATAGAATAACATGCGCATCAGAGTGAGGAACATAATTAGAAGTTTTCTGTTTTCAATGTTTGCGGCATGATTACCAATAGCGGGGTCTGATTGGTATGTAAGTTACGGGTCGTAACGGCGAACTTAGCTCATTACCACTGGTACGCTCGCTGAATGACAATGGAACAAATTTTTACTTCATTCCTTCATTCGCGTCTACACTTATTAGCTGGTGAGTCGGACGTGTAGAAGCAGATCTTGAAAGCGGTTTATTTTCCTATTGAATTTTACGTTTTTCGTCCATTCTTCCTTTGTCAGGAACAAAGGAAGAATTTTGCTTTCAATTTTAATAAAAAATATTATAAGTTTACAATTTTTATAGAAATTGTTAACTTAAAATACATTTTGATAATATATTTTTTTATCTTTAAAATATATTTAGTGACACTGTCGATACCTTTCTTTCTCATATAGTACTTAATCAAGCTCATACTTTGCTTGAATTAAATATTCTTAGTTACTTGTATCTTCCATTATTTTTTTTATTAAATTTAACTTCCAATGTGACATGTCGGATAAATTAGCTTTAAATAAAACCAGTAATGGACAGCCATTCGCGCCATAAATAGACCGCTTTAACAAATACGATTAGAATTACGTCGTTATTACATATAACTCGGAGAAAATGAAAGGAGGAGAGGGGGTATATTAAAATCACTACAAGGTGATATTGAATGGACTGCTGCTAAACCGTAATAATAAATAATTAAACATTATGATCTCTTACAACTACGATAGGAACCTAAGTAGTGCCTTGGACTTGTGACCAAGGTGTAAGCTTAAAGACGTCTTTTATGTAATTACACCACTCGCCACCATTTTAAACATAAGGCTAACCTAACACAAGGCGAATCTTAACCTAACTTACACTTCCGACTTATAAAAATACCCATACTTAGAAAATGTGAGTAACTGAGTAGATAAATACCCATCAACATTTCCCTTGACACTGTCAACTATAAAATCTCATGCAAAATATGCCATCAATCTCTTACAAGAGAACGAGCATGTTACATTAAGATAAAACTGTATTATTATGACTGCAATAACAAAGCGACATTTATATAAACTTCATGAATATTGCAACAGATTTTAAAAATAGTATCACGCTTTCGTATTTCATACTAAGTACAAAGTGACGCTTTATACATGTGGTGAAGGAAGAAATCCGATAAGGATTTTAGATATTAAAAGTAGTAAGATAATGATTAAATTATTTTTACCAATTGAAATTTCGATAATAATATTGAGAAAAAATCACCATGTGTTTTACTCACTTTTACTCCGCGCCGCGGAGTTCGTATCATTCTGTCAACTACTATAAAGTCCAGAGAAATCTACCTTAAAGAGAGATTAACATAAGTTAGACCAGAGAGTAATTTTCAACCAGGACTAGAAAAGCTTCGTTTTTCGAAACCTCACTTCAAGGTAGTAGAAAAAACTGTCTTCTTAAAAAAAATTAGCATCCTCTCTCAGGTTGCTAATTTTTTTCAAACAAAAACTTTATTTTGTACTCAGTGCGAAATAAACTTATTATTGCACTAGGTGTCAACGATTTCTTTTATTCATGGAATAATGTAAGTATTTAAAATGCTAATCAATATTTTTTGGAGAAGAGGAGTATATTACCTATATGTATATTGTAGGCCACTCAACCTATTTCTGACTTCATTGAGATTGAGTAGATTTTTTCATATGAGGTGGGCAGGAAATCAAGTATTTTCCAAATTCAGTGTTTATTTGTTTTTACCATAAACACGTGGCATTTTTTAGCCCGTATACGTCTGCTGCCTAAGTTAAAAAAAGTTTCTTAATGAGTAGAAATTTCATGTAGATATTTACAGTAGTTCCGGTTGTGGGATTTACCAATACAACCACTTAAAAAATACTTAATCCTTATATTAGGGTAAATAGTGACAGTGAAGATCAAAGTCAAAAATCTAAATTTAGTGCAAGGATCCGTGTCTGTATGTCATTGTTTAGAGATCTGGGGAACGTCGTTGGAGTCAATATGCGGAACATTTCCTATTACACGCCCACTTCTTCTCGTGAACTGATGGATATATATGGAGTTGTAATAACGTTCATAAACTTTCGGGCCTAACTATACTAAAATATTGAGTTAGATTTTTTATTTAATTTCAATATATTTAATATGAAAATGTATAAATAAAAAAAATATATATAAAAATTGTATAGAGAATTCTCTATGCATTATATATTATGTATTGCAAATGATTTAATAGCTTTGTGCGTTTTTTTCTTTAGTTTAATGTTTTATAACAGAGCAAAAGGCTAAAGTAGTTAACTACTGGCGTAGTGCTAGGTCTTCATTATTTATGTATTTTGTTATATTGACAATGGATGATAATTAAAAAACTATAAAAATTGCGGCGACAATACCTTGGTTAGAAGTCCCAGGTACTGTTTGGCTTCATATCTATAATGTATGTGTCATTATGGCCAGAAAGGTATGCTGATTCCATATTAACAGTGGATCTCCAGTAAAAAAAATTATTAAAGCATTTATATTCTTAAGAATCATAATGATTTCATAGTTATATTTTGTTTAAAAAGCTGAACACGATCCGTTGAAAAGAAATCAATGAAAACACTATGAAATTAGTTCGCGCTACTGTGTTGAGAGTCTATTTAAAATTCAAAGTTTGTGAAGCATGATAATAAATCTGCATTATCAACTCCATGCAGTTCGGAGCATATTTTTATTCCAACACAATTTGTAATGGAAGCGACACGCGGAGACAAGAGAGCAAGGCGAGTGAGGTGAAGACGAGGGAGGGAGGAAGGTCGGAGGCGGCAAAATTACTTGCAAATTCCATTTACGAACTCGGCTAGGCGACGTCAAAAGAAACTGGTGACTTGGCTTCTTACTCTATGATTTTAGCTAATTCTACAAACTTTATCTTTATTAATTATAATTTGTTTTTATTTATAATTTTATGATAAGTGACTTATGTAGTCTTTCAATATCAATCAATAGAGCGATACGTGCTAGTCTACGCACGCGACGCTACATTATGCTGTAGAACCATTTCATTTGATGGAAAAACATTCAGAATATAGTACATTTTCTAATAGGTAATAAAAGAAATAAAGAATTAATCAGTGATGGCCCAGTAGTTAAGACTTGAACGTCTTACTCGGGAGATCCGAGTTCGATGCTGGGCACACACCTCTGACTTTTCCGAGTTACGTGTGTTTTAAGCAATTAAATATCACTTGCTTTAACGGTGAAGGAAAAAATCGTGAGGAAACCTGCACTCCTGAGAGTTCCCTAAAGTACTCAAAGGTGTGTGTAGTCTGCCAACTAACGACTCCTAACACCCTCCTCTTTCTGAGGAGGAGACCCGGCTCAGCAGTGAGCCATTAATGGGTTGTGATGATGATGAATAAAAGAAATCGATGCCACCTAGTGCAACAATAAGTTTATTTCGCACTGAGTACAAAAATGAAGAGAGGAATGCTACGGTTTCAGTAGAGCCTGAACGAGAGACTTCATTAGCATTAACGAGATGGGATAGAGAGGGGATATTCTGGCCCACGTGCGGCTCGACCGGAACGCGTCAATGACACTTGGCCGTCGAATTCGCATGCTTACGAGATGCTCTCCCAATGGCAGAGGGGAATTGTATCCTAACCTGTCCCCTCACGGGGGAATTCCAGGTATAAAACATTTCTATTTTGTAGCACTTAAATTGCCATATTTTGTTCAATATAATATGTATGACAACACTATATAACATATGACTTACTTTACCCGGATTGATGTAGCTTTCTATCGGTCAATGAATTATCAAAATCGGTCAATAGTTTTCAAGCCTATTCGCAACAAACAAAAAAATCAAACCTTTCTCATTATATAATAGTGTAGATTAATTAACATCAAAAGCTATATTTTATTGGTATAAAATTGAGAATTTCATCTAAAATATCATGGAAAAGAACATCAGATAGGTCTACGCCATTTGAAAAGGCCTTTGAAAGATCAACAAAATATGATGAGTCCGTCAAAGCGAAAATTGTTCTAAAATCGCTGCTCTGGAAAAGTTAAAATTGGAAAACGTCTTCGTACTATGAAATACCTCGAGGCCAACTTTAAGTTTCGGCCCTTTGAAAAGTGAAAGGCTGATCTTGTATGTTGACGTTGCTTAAGGTTATCCCTATCGAACTTAACGATTCCTTATTAACCTGTCGATATCGTATAACTTCATAGTAATAAATTAAGAAGATATTTAAGAGATTTTCAATAAAGAAATCATAAGTTCTATACCTATTATTAATGGAAACACACTTTAAAGTTAAATTAAAGAGCTCTCGGCAAGCTCTAAGCAAATATTATGATAGTATGTAGTCATCTACATTATTTTTAAACACAAAAAGATTGTGTTTTTTTTTTACTTTTATATATATAGTCTATATATACAAAAGTAAAATAAAATATATTAAAAAATAAGTATAATAAAATATTTTTTTTTATTATTTTAGCTATCCTAAAAATTATTAATTATCGTAGCATTTATTAGTATAGGATAGCTAAAAGCAAAAAATATGGCAAATGGTAATTAATTGTATTTTATTATTTCATAGTAGAAAAACAAATTAATCATATTACCATCTCTTTTAACTTACAGTAAAAAATTTAAATAAATTAATCGCCCCACGCTATAAAGGATCATTAGTTTAACTACTCGTAGTTAACTGTCGTGGAACTTCGAAGTTACAATTCTTCAGGAACTAATTAACGCTTCAAACTTTATTTACTGCTCAAATTTTAAATATTCCTATAAATTATCTCTTGTTTTTTTTCATAAAGGTATAGAAATCTTTTCTCATTTTATTTCCCTGCTAGTCGACTCGCCCCGCCTTTGCCCAACTACAATTTTCCACATATTATACTTAGATTTAACAAAAAACATTCAATTTACAACATATTATTGCTAAATTAAAATATTCAGGCGCTTACGACGGTAAACATGTTTTATTATTCTTATCCCGCAGGAACTCTGAATTTTACCGTGATAAAAAAAAAACCCATGTATATCCAGGTTATAAAGTATCTGTTTGCCAAATTTCAATGAAATCCGGGCAGCCGTTTTTGCGTGATTGAGCAACAAATATCCTAATATTAAAATATATAAACTTTCACCTTATTACGAGTGGTATTATTTACATAAGATTTCATACAGTAAACATTGTCTAAGATAGGGTAAATTCAGGTTAGTTTTTATGAACTCGTAAGTTGTTGATAATTAGCTCAATTTAATGTGTCAACGTCTATATATAGATGTGATCATGTCAAGAACATTGGTAAATCTATTCATTGTTCGCCATTTCTTAGCTTCTTATCTAAAAGGCATGTTTATATTAATTGCAGTAAATAAATAGGTATTATTTTCTTACAATAAGTAATATTTAAGTTGATTTTCTCATGTATGAAAATGATAGAAAAACATTATCCATATACATAAAACGATTCTATTCGTCAGGTTTATAGACTTTATTTTTATTTGCGTTTAAATTGATTCACTTTACTATTCTCGTTCGCAATACACTACTTTTATACATAAAACTTCCTTCAAAAGGATTTTTTAGGATAAAAGTTTAAACAAGTTTTGGGTAAAGTTCTTGATCCCTTTATGTTTGCAAAGGGCTAAAGTAGATGTTTATTCAAAGGCTTTATAGATTTATAAAAAGTAGTGAAAGTTTAATTTCTTTTATTCATAGTAAGGATTCACTAAAATGTTATCGGTATAGTTAATAGCCGATTATGATTACTGCCTATAGATAATCTTAGAATTATCTCAAAATATTTATAAGCTTATTTTGTGTCACTCGTCTATAGCTGAAAAGACCCTAGGGGAACTAGGTATAGGTTTACGAGGCCCTTTTACAATGATTACAACACTACCACCACATACTCTGATTCAACATCCTAATTGTGAATGACGTATTAAATTCCTTTAAGCTTTATTAGATAATATAACATCTTGCGCGCCCGACCGTTGGAGCTAAAGTGATAATCGACTAATTATTAATCTATTATGAAAACTTTCGAGCTGAATTTTGTTTCTGACCAATGTGTTGCCAATATTAACTTCGGGCAAGGAACTACGCGGCAGATGAGCTACAAAATACTACAACCCACAAAATAGGGTTACGAGTGCTACTATTCATAGCAATATTTCGTTTCTAGGCATAGCAGCACTATATATAGCAGTTTTTTTTTTAAAAGATTACTAGTAGTATGGATATAGTACTAGTATTCCCTTTACCCCTCCTAGTAAGCTAACAAATAGCTTGTGTCAGGAGTGGGCCTCGCCAGTAGTCCAATGTCCGGGATTTGAACCCACGACTTATTGATCGTGAATCCAACGCCCGAACCACTGAGCTACTGACACTTCACGTGTTTTATAGCTACATACAGTAAATAGCACTATTCGTAGCATGATTTCGTAGCTACGTGTAGAATATAGCACCATTGGTAGCATGTTTTTGTAACTACGTATAGTAAATAGTGCCATTCGTAGCAGTATTTCATAGTTATATATAGTAAATAGCACTATTCGTAGCAGCATATTTTATCTGCGTATATTACGTAGCGCTATTGATAGCAGTATTTCATAGCTACGTGTAGTAAATATCACTATCCAAAGCAGCATTTCTTAGCTACGTATAGTGCGTAGCGCTATTCGTAGGAGTATTTCATAGCTACGTGTAGTAAATATCACTATCCAAAGCAGCATTTCTTAGCTACGTATAGTGCGTAGCGCTATTCGTAGGAGTATTTCATAACTACGTGTAGTAAATATCACTATATAAAGCAGCATTTTTTGCTACGTATAGTGCGTAGCGCTATTCGTAGGAGTATTTTATAGCTACGTGTAGTAAATATCACTATTCGTAGCAGTATTTCATACCTACATATAGTAAATAGCAATAATCATAGCCGGATTTCGTAGCTACGTATTGTAAGTAGAGCTATTTGTAGTATTATTTTGTATTAATAAGTGCAAAATTGATTAAAAGAAATTTACCTACCAATTATACATAAAAAAAGCGTGGGGTGCTTTTCAGGATATTATCAAAATAACCCTTTTACTCATATCTGGTTATAAAATATTTATAACTATTGATACCATGCACCCCACGCTTTTCATTTTTTCATTTTTTCTAACACTATTTATAATTTAAATTTATTAAAAAAAAATCTATTTTTTAGTTGGATTTTCTATAAAAGCGTATTTTGAATTTTTTTAAACTATTATTTTTTTAATAATTAAAATTTGATAAATTATATTTAACAATATGCAGAGGGATTTTTTTGAGACGATATAAAAAATTTGACAGCAAAAACGAGACGGACACTAAGTTAAATTTTGAAATCTTGTATATGTTTATTATAAGATATCGAACCTATAAGGTAGCTCGGTGTGTAGAATATCAATGAATTATTTAATTTTTCGTTCGTCCTAAAAAGATATCTTAACAAAAGTAGTGTCGTTGAATAGGTGATAAAAAACGCTATTCAACGATATATAAACGAGTGAAATCCGATAAACTAATTTTACTGTTTACTAAAAACTTGATTTTTGAACCAAATTTTGTTTAAATTTAACAATTTTACTGAAAATAAATTTATTATAGAACGGAGGCGAAAACTACTTTAGAATATAGGGGGATGATGTACGTATAATATAGGGAAAATATAAAACATAAATATAAAGTGTCTTGACGCAGACACTCCGGGTCTCAGAAAAACAAAAAATCGCTAATCCTGATTATCCTAGTAAGGATAATGGATCAAAGTGTTTAAAATATTGATTTGTCATCGATCCTTAATAAGTATGCCAAATTTCGAGATAATCCGACGTTTTGAAGGGGGTCAAAATCATGTTCAAAGATTACGTTACATACATACTAAGATACGTATGAAGTTAATAAAAGCGTATTAAAAATAGAGCCAAGCTATCTTGTTTTTGTTTCTTTTATTCTTAAAATAATGAAGAATAATACGTTATAAAAAGCTGACTTTTGATTATTTACATTTTCAGTGAGAAATATCTACATGTACATCCTGTTAGAAAAATAATTAAAGACAAACTATTTCAAATACTTTAAAAATTAAATACGTTTAACTAAAATAAAACTGTACAATATTTTAGAATTCCAAGTACATTAATATAAAATTCATTTAGCACATAAAGCACGAAGCGTATATAGAAAATACATTCATCACATAAATGTATTGCCTCCTTTGCATTTATTACGACGGGGTATATAGCGTCTGAGATACAAATGAATATTACATCCCATTTTCGAAACAGTTTTAAAATACTTTGTGAATATTCAATTTACATATCTTACCACTTGTAGAACTCAATTTGATATCATGATCCATATTCAAAGTTTCTTGACACAAATTACGTCGTAGTAATTTAATCCTCGCGAACTTCGGTAATTTTATTTTTCCTTTGAATTAATTTAAAAATTCCTGCTGAGATCCAGGCAGTTATCGAACTCGGGATGTCGGAAACTTTCACCACCATAGTATTATTAGCGAAGACATTTCAAGAAATTCTAACATTATGAAGTTGCGTGTCACCTTAATGAATAATCTTTGTCTACCTTTTGCAATATTATATTACTCATTGATATGAACTTATGTCTAAAAATATTAGGTTTTTCATTTTTAATACTTTTTAAAGCTTTTGATTGACAAAGTCATATACAGTAAAACAAGTCATTTCTTAAAGTGAATATTGTCAATGGTAGAGCAAGTATAAATAAAATAAATTGTAATACAAAGCCGTACTCACGTGACTTAAATTGTAGAATTAATTTCATGGTATTGTTATACTTTACGATGCAGTATATACTAGCACTATCATCTATTTAGAAGAATCGGTATTTACTAAAAGTCTATTTTTTATAATTTTGAAAATAAAATATAAAAACAGCAGTCAGTACAAACTTAACAAATATTGATAAAATTCAATAAAAAAAACAATATATATAAAATATATACTGTCACGTATTGAAAAAGAATACTCAATTCTAATCGAAAGAAAGGTATCGAGAAATACCGTTAATCTCAATTCAGTGTAAGCAATGTTAGTGTGTTACCATGGTTACAAAGGTTATTGTAATCGTCAATATATTAATATCGTCACGCAGCTATCATGTTAGAAATGATGAAGATGATAGTCTTCAAACGGCTGGCCAGATAAATTATAGCTAAGAACCATCTCGATTAAATCGGTCCAATATCTTGTGCGCTACTATGCCACAGACGGACTTACAGACATACATCAAGTGCACAGATAACACGTTAAACTTATAGCACCCCGTCATTGTAACAAACTGACATAAGCTAGAATTGTGACAATTTGCCCTTTATAGTGATGAAAAAAGAGTTATTTAATTCTGTAATTTTTAATACGTTATTGCTAAAACGTCATCATAGTAATCGCAAAGCGTGCATAGGTTTACCTAGTACGTCTTACATACTTCATAAACTTTAACAATTGATAACTATATCTATGAAAAAACAACGCGATCCTTAATATTTTCCTTTGTTTTATGGCAACTTTATAGAAGAGTAATAGAAATGAATATAAACGTTTGGTGCTTGAGAATCAAAGCCATAAAGTGTAGGTCGGTAGCAAATCGGTGAACGTGTCGCGGAACAAGTGCAAGAAGGCTTTAGGAAGCGACGTGCGACAAAGTTTTTATTTCCCAGGGGATACACCGATCCTGTAGCGGGTAGTGCCCCCAGGTGCTCCCCACGATGGAAACCTATATTATTTGTTTGAACGAAACTTTCTGTGACTCGCGTATGAGATAAGTAAATTATATTTGTGTCGCGCCATCTTAAATTCAATTTTTCCGCGATGCGTATGTGACCGCTGTTTAAAATTTATTTTATACTAGCTGTCCCGACAATCGTTGTCCTATCCTAACTATGAGTATTTGTCAAATGACTAATAGTTATATCAACTCTAGATCGCCAAACGTTGCATTAGACAAGTCTATACTGTATACAAAAGCGATAAGGTTACTGTGGAAAACGTTAATATAGTCATTAAGTTTTCTTGTTTTCCGCGCAACTTTCCTATGAAAAAAAACAAATGAGTGTAACTATCATTATTTTTTAATTTCTACGTGTTTGTAAATCAATCTTATGTCTTTACTAGAAAATATTATCTTAATATCTAGTATTTACGTTGGTTCTAGGTTTTACGTAGTATTGTATGACAAAATAAAGAAAAAAGAGGATGCAGCATATATTAGCTGATTAGGCCTAACATTGGTTCACTATCGAATCACAGCAGAACACCGCACTAATAACACTAGGATCACTCAAGGAGATTATTCGTTGAACTACGCTTTATGGTACGGGAGCCAGTGACAGATTTTCATGACCAAGTCCCTTCCAAGCGAAAATTCGTGAAATGCATAAGGGGTTAACATTATGATTAGCTTTTAATTTTGATTTCATAGTAATATATCCGTTTATTTAGTGCATAATACTTAAAAAAATAAATTAAAATATTTTCGACTTCGACGCCGTTCATTAACTCGCGAAACTCCTGTTTGTAAAAAGCTACTTAAATAGTAACTGTAATTTTGCTATAAAAAATCAAAACGATACATGGTCAAGCTGCCAGCTGACGAATATTCCACCACGTTATGGTCAGCTGACTTTATTTTTCCTTTAGGATGCTAGGTAAACTATAATCTGACAAATTTTCAAACGGGAGGAAATGACTGAAAAAAATTTTTTTTGACATGTTTGGGAGGCTGCCACTGCTAGCCCTACCCACGGAATCGCAGCTGACGATCACGAGTAATCATAATATATATTCCTTATGCAGTAAACGAATTTTGACAAGAGTGGAAATGATTGACCGAATTTGAATCTGGCTCCCGTACCATTAGCCCATCGGTCCAAAAAATGTATAGGGGCAAGACAGTGCTAGTAATACAGGAAGTATCCACTTGTGGGGAGGTGGTAAAATCAACCATAGAGAATTGCTAGCCAATCAAAGGTTATAAAAAATAGTTAAGTCTTGTAATTACATAGCGAAAGTGATATTAAATATTACTGTAAATAATGTTACTGTAAGTAATTTAATAAAAATAAATAACCACATGTTAGTTGTATAATTTGATTTGAGAGCTTTAGATAATAGATTTTTTTCCTGTAAGAAATCTAGATTTTAAATATCATCTTGTTATAATTTTATAAGCAAAATTACGTGCATGTTTGCTGTCATCTTTAAACTATAAAATTTAATTTTAAGTAACCAGTAACATAAGATATATTAAATTAAATAATATATCCTTCATGTATGTCTTTTTGTGGTCTGGTTAAATGTTAATATTTTAAGCTATTCCTCATTTCAGAAACACAGTTTTGCTCTCGTAAAATATTAACTGAAGATTGTAAAATTATTCCGACGTAAAGATGGCCGAGTATTTTATGGTTATTTCTTTTAGCCTTCTGAGAGAATTACACAAGAATGCGGTGATGGTATAATTTTCAAATCTATTACTTCCATTACACTTAATCATCTAACAAATTTGCTACTTGCTCTTTTGTATAATATTCAGGCTTCAGCAGTGCTGTTTTTGATAAGCCGACGCTTTATTACATTTTATTAATTAAGTAAAATCGATGATTATTTTTTTAACACATTTACTCGTAAAGTGTCCTTTATTTTTTATTTCACATTAACGCACTATTTGCGGTTTTGGATTTATATAAACGACACGTGCGCTGCGCTTTTTTTAAATTTTTTTGTAAATTCTCATATCATCTATATGTGTTTGTATATACGAAACTTATTTAACATTTTTGTTTTTTGTATGTTCGATATTTTCATGTTTTTGTATGGTATGGAACCGTATAAGCTGCACTTTTGTTTTTAAAGAATACCCAACTTGCTCGGCCATAGTGTCGAGCAAGATGGGTATTCTTTAAAAACTGCTTTGTTCCTTTAGTACTGACGCATACTGATAAGTAATTTCATAGACATTGTTTAAAGTAGTGCTAGTAATATAGCATAGTCGTAGACCTCCGTAACCCTGTTATCATTCCTTACTAAAGTTAACACCAACATCACGCATCCATTACGAATCAAATTAGATACGAAATATTGAACAAATGTGGCTCAGAAGCTGATGAATCTAATTTTTGCGTCGGAAAGCATCAGCGCGTTCCGTATGAAAATTATATTAAATTCGCTAGCGCAAGTTGAGGAGTTGGAATAAACTGGCTCGCCGTGACTCGCACACTGATCGTACCAAAGGCGTTTATATGCGTCAATGGAGAATTTTACCAACTTCATTATACTAAGTTATAGAATTACAGAATTTTATTTATATGGGCGCTGTTCTGGCACCTAGCACCATGATATTAAACTGAATAAATATTTAAATGTTTCACTACTTCAATGATGCCTATGTTGCTAAATGGGGATTTACTCCAGCGTAAAGCTTTTCAAAATTGTAAAAAAAATAACACATGTAGATAATTCTACTACAGTCTAGAATGGTGCGGAGAAGGGTAGAAAAAATATATATTCGCGTACATAAAATATATGAGCACATCAGATATTCGATGGGAATATTAAGTTATATATACGTAGGACGAGACAAATGCGTTGTTTTGGGATTATCTATGATGATGCCATGGAGTCGGAAAGCAGTGTACTGATCGGAATTACAAGAATAGGGAACAGACACTAAAATCACGTTCTACATCAAAATTTTACACCTGAGCTTATGTAACTAGTTGTCAAAAATTACATTTTTTATGATGCCCGCTAAAAAGCTTCCTTTTGGTTAAATAGTAAATATTAATTTGAAAATTTTGATAAGCTTAAAATACTGATGTATATTTACAATAACCTTTTCATAATTATTTACATTTAATAAAATACAATGTTTATGTAAAAAGTAAAATATAAACATATAATGTAGTGCAAAATTTAAAATGTAAATGCACGTTGTTAATGTTCAAGCAGGATTTTGGGGATTGCTTAAATCTATGGGGACAAACAATTACATTCCGCCTATACAATTATACAGTTTATTTACCTTAAAGGATTTTTTTATATATTTATAATCTTAGTTAATTTTTCTCATAAAACTCCGTTTGTTCTACGTGAATTAAAAAAGCGAATTTTTACCTTTAATTGTGTCTTTTGTTTAATATTAAGTATTTTCATGTCTTGTAAATATAATATAAACTCTATCACGACTTGTTATGTATAAAGAAACATGTGAGTTATTGATACTATACCTGTGTCGTGCTCATGTCGAAGAGAATATTAAACCTGCTCTTGAAGCACAAGTCCCAGGAGCTGGTTGATTACATGTTTATAGGTATTGCAGTACTTTCATAGGTAAGTATCTTTTAACAAGAAAAAATTACATCTGATTGCAATGTTCGATTTAATAACAAAATAATGATCAAAATCGATTTCTTCAATATACTAGTTCGTTAATTACATGTAACTAAATAATGATTTACATTAAAGGTTTGATTACAACAAGAGCATACCAATTTGTAGGAATTCGCGAAGTTATTGAATCGGCCGTGGCGCTAACGTGGGAAGAGCACATTTATTATGTCGAGTCACGGTGCTCATTTGGGTATTAGAGATAAAATTAAAATTTACGCTATGCCCAAAGCAATTTGTAACCGCCCGTTGTACTTCACGCGGAAAATAGGCTTTGGTTTATCCACGCTTTACACTCATTTTCATAAGTGGCTTACATTCAACATTGTCACTGGGTCACATAGACTTACTTTTATTTCAATATGGAAACTTTGCTACAGTGTGAAATTTTTAATTAAAAAAACGCTTTCAAATTTTTATTGCAATATAAACAACTAGGTCTGTATTCGTAGTTATATTTATTAAAGTATGCCGTGAATAAATATCTTGCAGATAGACTCTCTAATTTCTAACAACTATATCATACTAGCAAATTATTTGGAGTGTTTACACCTCATAGACCTCCTATTCTTCAACTTATATAGTCTCCCATGGTATCATTATATCGTGCAAGTTTTTTCGAGTTACGCGTACAAACATACTAACAAACAGACAGTCGTTGAAAAATGATTTTTTTGGCTTCTAATCTTACTTATATTTTAAATGTGAAAGTTTGTATGGATATTTGGATGTTTAGATGTTTGGATGGTTGTTACTCAAATACGTAATAACAGACGAACGGATTTTTATGAAATTTAGCACACAGATACTTTATAACCCGGATTAACGCTGGATCACTTGTTACTCCGGATAAAATCTAAACTCCTGCGGAATAATAATTAAATTTGTTTGCTGTCGTAAGTGCCTGAATATTTTTATTTAGCAACAATATATAGAAAATTAAATATTTTTTGAAAATTGAATAAATTCCACCCGTGCGAAGCCGGAGCTGGTATACTAGTTTAGTCTAATTTCTAGGTTTTCTTGTACATCTTCTATATTTCTGTTGTATGTAGGTAATAAAATTTTCAAAAACTCTACACCGTAAACTTTCATTAATTACTTAACAGATAATGAATGAGAAATGTAGAGATAATTTGTCAATGAGAATTCATTGTTGTTTGGTTTAGTGTAACCCGCCAGAGTCTGATAAATGTCCTTTCAGAGTGCGCCGTCAGTCAAATCGCGGTTGCTTGCCCACAAGATATATAGTGGACCCAGACTCGTCCTTGTGAAACCGCCCCGAATTACTTTAAAATTAACCATTTAATGCCCTTTTGTTACCGACAAGTACCTTATTTATTTAATTTTTTAACATGTTTTTAATTAATAGTTTAAATTAAGTAAAATCATTCATGACATTTTACTTAATATGCCGTAATAAAAACTATACTTCCTAATCTTTTAACGAAAATGAAATTCCTTCGTCAACATCATCATAATAATATCATTAACATTTTATTCGCAATCATGTTCGAAAAATGTGTTATATTAACACTTATTTGCTTCAAAAATTGTTATTGTAATAAGTAAGTTATACAAAAATTTGATATTTATGGTGTGAAGTTTCTACGCAAATTCTTATTCATCTTCATTATTGAATATTTAGGGGCAATATCATTTAAAGCTCGACTATTGGTCGGAATTCAGAATAGTTGTGTTGTTTTATAACAGAGTTACCTTTCCATCTGCTAGTTTATTATCAGCACTATTATTTATTGTATTGTCACCCAATTTACGCCATGTGCATGCAAATTTGTACTCGAAGATTTGGTTATAGTAAAACACTGGAAGTCGTGTAATAATAATAGTGTAGAGTATATTATCTATAGGAAATCAAACTGATTACTTCAGGTAAGAAATATAGAGAGAAAAAGAATGAGAAATATTAGACACCAGGCCTAAATTGCAAATTAACGCGCAACAGGGTAGACCCTGTTGCATCTTAGCCGCCTGTACTTGGTCCTTGTATAATATTGTGACAACGGATAGAACATTCGGCGGTCATTTGAGCAAGGAAACAGCATTCCCTAAATTTTCGAATTGCAAATTACTTAGTCTAAATATTTTTGAAGTGGAAAATCTTTCTTACTACAATATATAACTTTTATTTGGAGATATACTTTATCGGATATTTTATAAGTAGTCTTAGTTATGATGTTAGCCACATTGATTTAAGTAGCACTGTGAGAATTTTATACTAGTCATCAAGCATCAGGGCATCAGGCCTGCATGTATAGTTTTTAACAGTAGGTATTCCAACTTCTAAAATATAAAATTTTTTACTATGATAAATTATTATATTACTTATTATTATATTACATAAATATACATGTTTTCGGATAAGATTAAAATGTTTTAATTACATATTAAATTGCTACAAAACAGCAAGGATTTCATTCAATCTTCAATAGTTACAGCTTTAATTATATCGTTTTCAGTACAAAACTATTTGCTCAGTTTGACGTGGGTTACATTTAATGGAATACTAACAGTTTTGGAAGCGTTTTCGACTTGGAGTGACCACAGCAAGCATCAGGCCAAACAAGAACAAACAAAGTAATTAAACACATCAAACGGGGCGAAATTGAAGCCGCGATTCAAAGCCGGGGCGTCCGTGGCCTGTTCGACTGCGATACACGCTCCTGACTCCTGTTCAGCTTTACAGAGCTTATTGGCTACTAGATAACAGTTAAATAAAAGATTTGAGAATTTACATCTTTAAACCCAAATGACATTTACGTTGTCCTTTTCGGTATTAAAGAGTTAATTTGAATAAAGACACAAATATAATTTGGGATCACTCTCTAACATAATCAAAAAGATCGCTAATGAAAGGTTAACCTAACTTATTAAGAAATAGAAGATCTTCTTACAATTTAGAAATAAAGGGAATTTAATACACGCAAACGTTTAAAAAAATCCTCACACTTTTAGACCTAGCTAGAATTAGCATTGTTATAAAAATCTATTTTATTACTGATAATATTGTTGACAGTTTTATATTCGGTTACAAATTTAAATATTTTTCATACAATAATATAAAACACAGTTTTCTCTTCGAGATAGAGAGATTCATGTATTCTGGGTCTATGAGCCATAATAGATGTATACGACTAAACAGAATAGCGAAACAATACCAATAACTTTTTTAACAATAAAAATAGACCTCTGCGGTCACAACCACTTAATTCCATTTTATTTTCCGACAATAAAATATCTTCTATGGTCTTTATACTGTCACATATCTTAGACAGGAACGGCAATTTCACGAGAGGTTTATATGAGTGTCGGTCACATGGGATATCTCAGAGTCAGAAGTGCGAAACGTTTTATCGCGCTTATTTGCTTTTAATACCTTTTATTTAATTGCTTGTCACATCTGGAGATACGAGTTGTTTTATTGAGCGTAAAATATGTGATATCTGTATCAATACTATTATCAAAACTGGATTTTAATGCATGTTGTAAATTAACAAAAATATAGCTATCATGGTGCATGCATACCAGAGATACTTTGTGTTAAGCAATACTATAATATAAGATAATATTATTTAAATTTTACAACAGTCTGTTTCTATTTATTGATTATTGCTCATCGTATCTATACTGGAATTAAATTAAATTATAAAAATATTACTTTTTTTAGTAACAAGTGTTATTGATTGTTAACACTTTTTGACATTTTAAAATATTTTTTCCTTATTGAATGTTTCGTCTCATAGAAATCAAATTTAAACCGCTTTTTCTGTCTCTGAACGTAAAGTATAAATGGCTTAGACCGACCGTGATTATGAAATCATAGCATTTTACTTTAACGTTCATCTCTACTAATCTTCACAAATTATAGTTAAGAACCATCTCGATTAAATTACTATTGAAATAAGTAAAACTTCATCACAATCGGTTCATTATGTTAGGCGCTACGATGCCACAGACACACAAGGGTTATCAATTTAAATTTATTTTTAAAATAGCCTATTTATAATAATAGCCTTCCGTGCTCTATAAACACATGAATATTTATCATAACTCAAAAATCAAGATATTATACCTAACAACAGTTACTGCACATTTATACATTAGTATGGATGTGTGTTTTGTTGTAATTTCCTTGTTCGTAGTAGAGATATTTTTATTTCTTTTAGTTTGCCGTAGACTACAAGAGTACGGATGTTTGCTTGAAAGCAGTAAGTTCCGATGTGCTACGCGATGTTAATACCGTAGCAGCCATTATTCGTACACTCGTAGTTCATCCGGTAATAATGTACTTTGGATTCGATCGTTCAAATTTATATAGCAGCCTTTGCTTATAATTTGGTGCTTATACCTAAAATTGTATATGATTTTAACCCTTATATATGATTCCGTCCCCGCGTATTTTCTTCACCACATAATTGAAATATTTTTACAAAAAAGGTATTGCTATGATCGCTAAATCATTCACTGAAGTTACACTAAACAAGGTTATAAATTATAATGAAAAAGCTAAATTAAATAATTTCTATATAATAAACTGTTTTAATATCTATTGTATTAAATCGGCAATTTTGCTCTAAACACACAATACTCACATAATATTAGTTTGTAAAGTTATTTAACTGCTACAAATTATTCTAATTTTACAATAGGTTTCATAATATACGCAATAAATATAGTGTATATATTATAACACTATACTACTACTTAATTCAAATATTTATTTAAATAAATACTTAGAGGATATTGTGCTCCGTATCTTAAAATTTCGTTTCAGAAATTGTTGAAATGTCCCACGAATTTCACGAGTGATAAATGTTTATAGAAAACCGTTGGTTAAAAAATATATTTCCTTCCTATATGTACGATCCACGGGTGGATGTGGATCACTAAAAACGAGAAGTAATTACAAATAACGACCGGCACGGGAGGCAATAGGTGCGTATATTTTATCGGATTACACGCGCGTTATCAACGCTAGCCGTACACGCGTACAGAGTACAAGCGTACTTGTTCGGGCCCGTCGATACTTAATTAACTCCTAACATAAAACTAACTAAATAATTTTATCATAATCAGCTTAAGTATATTAGCCAGATAACTGTGTTAGTCGAGTATACTCGCACACTTTCTAAAAGTGGCTTCACAAGTAATTGGTTAAACAGAGTACCATTACCTAGTAATAAGAGAAAAATCATACATTGTCGTTTGTAAGCGGATGAGATACGATACCGACTACTGTACAGCAACAAACCTGAGGATCTTGACCCAGAAACGGGTCATCTTTAACATGATCTAGACACTTACCATCTACTACTCGGTCACCCATTATTAAAATAAATTAAGTATCTTCGTGCTTGTACAAGGTCTCCCATACCTTGAACCACTTCATTAAAAATTCATTACATCTATGTGGGTAGACTGACATCGATACTGCTAGGCTTGTTTATTTCAGTTACTTTCATAGTATCATGTGCTATGGTATTTTACTATGGGGGAGAGCCGCGGACATAGAAACTATTTTATTCTTCAAAGAAAAACAGTTCGGGCAATTTACAACCTAAGAGCTAGAGATTCCCTTAAAGATGTCTTCAATAAAATAGCTATTCTTACGGTCCCGTCCCGTCACGAGTATTGTAACATTTTGTATATTCGCCTGAACATAATCAATATTTAAAGCACAGTTAAAAAAAATTAAAACTTAATGTAAACATTTGATAATAAAAAAAACTTGTAACTCCTCATTTTCGTCTCCACAAAGGGATTGTAGTGATACACACCAAGACATAATAATCGTTATAATAAGATTCCACAGCCTATGTTTGCCACTTGAGCGATTTAAAACTCACATTAAAAAGTGTTTAGTAAACAAAGCTTTCTATTCTGTAAATCATTACTTGAATGATGACAAAGTTTGGAATCCAAGTGACGCGGAGACTCAGCTGTATCATAATAAAATTGCTAAACAAATTAATGTAAACAATGGCGTTTTGATGCGAGCTGTTGAGTTTCTTGTCAGTTCTTCTCATCAGGAAACTGCTTTCTGAATTGGCGGTAGCTTCAGACAAACTGACTGACTGATTAGTTTTGACATATCAAAAGTACTTTGTAAAAAGTCTAATTGAATTAAACTATTTTGAGTAACCTAGTGGGAGTTACTGACTCAAACTTAAGACGTTGTATTTACGATCAAAATATTGTGGGTTCAAATCCCAGTCATTGGACTACTGACGTGGCCCACTTCTAACACAAGCATTTTATCTTACTTGGAGGATTTAAGTATACAAGTAGTTTACAATTCAAGCCGCTAGTAATATTTTTTTAATAAATAATATACCCCTTTTCGATTGGGTAAAGTTTTGAATTGATTATTCTTTCAAATGAAGCATCTTAGAATAGTTTTGTCATATTTTTATATTTTTAAGAACAGATAGAAAAGTATTTTATAACCTTAAGCAACTGACAGGCTATAAACATTTTTATATTAAAAATACATGCCTGTACACAATGTAAAACTTTGTTACAAATACAAATTGTAGTAAATAATTGCAAAAACAAGTACTATAATAGGAAGTTGTTATCGCGGTTGCATTATCGATATTTTAAATACAAAATTCAAACCGTGAGCGGTCTGAGCGGTCCGAGCGCTGACACAGCCCGCTCTGACTAATGCTTCGCATTAATATCCCTCGTAATTAATTGTTTGCATGTCCGCGAAAGATCTGCCGTCGGAAATATCCCACTTTAAAATAAATTAACGAACCGACAACATTCCACGCGTTACACCAGGAATGTGTTAATAGATATTTGCTTTAATTATTATTATTTTATACTTAAGTATACTTAAATCGTAGAATCACTTTCATACTTACTAATACAACTTCAAACTCACTTCGCATATTTTTACGTATAAGCATAAAAAAAATATTAAGCACTAATAAGGGTAAACCCGCGTTGTGATTTGGTTTGAAACCCAGAAGCAGGTTTGCTCACCTACACTGCTCAACCACGTTAAACAAAATGTAACAGAGACGACAAATTATTAAAGATCCTGATTTCTGAAAAGGGTAAAACTTCACTATCACTTTATTTCATTATGATACCTCAATATTTACTTCACGAAGAAAATACAAATGTTTCTTTGGTTTAGAAGGCTTCTGATGGCAATGGAGAATTGATATAAAATGTGACTCCTCAACATAAATAAGTACTACTTTATTTATGTTGATGCTTGTAATCAAGTAATTTTTGTTATTAAAGATATAAAAGAAGGATTTTTTAAATTTTATTAATTGAATCTTAACCTCTTTGTAATTTAGTAAAGGTACATAAAGTTAAAATAATGTAAATAGACACTATATCGCTAAAGCTTATTTAACTCACTTAAGCCGTAAGCAGCAAAGCAAATTATGGATTGGATTAAAACAAAATAAGCCAGTTTGTAAAACACGAGCAAGGTAATTTTGTCCACTCGATGTGGATACTCGCCCTCTGGAAGTACCCTCGAGCGGGATGGATCGTAAAATATACGACACTCCAATATATATGGATGAAAGCAGCCCGTTTATGCCCACTTAGAAAAAATGTTGGCTTAATTCAGCACGTCGTTACCCCTCCTATCCTCATAAATATAAGCGAGCGATTCATGCGGCTTTATCGTCAAGTATTCATCAGAATAAAGACTTCGATCCTGTAATTAGCCATTACCTTACTGTTTTTATATTTATGTTCATGTCAACATTTTCAGTAATTACTTGGGCGGTCACTTACCCTAGCTTTTATATTTTATTTGTATAAAGAGGCTGGTTCACTATCTCATCAACAAAGCAAAATTGAAATTACTGAAACTAGAATCGTAAAAGTTGGAAAGAAGTATCATACTTTAGTATCACACTTCTATCCATTAATGTATAAAAGTTTATAAGTTTGACGCGTTCCGGCCGAGCCGCATGGGGGCCAGATCTATCCCTCCCTCTCCCATACCATTACTGCTGCGATTCCAATGAACACCGGGTTCTTGTTCGAAGTCTATTGAAACCGCAGTCTTCTCTTCGCTCCTCCTCCTCACTCTATCTTCGAGGCGGCAACGCATCGACAAAACAAGATACTTTCTAGTTTTGTCGATGTGTATGGGCGACGGTGGCCATTTTCCATCAGGTGGACCCTCTGCTCGTTTGTCCCTTAACTATGATAAAAAAATAAAAAATAAAAAAAGTGTCCACGCTTATATCACGTTAAAAAGACGTCCGTTAGCCAATATATGATATCCTAAATACAGGTTTCTTGTTAGGATCAACAAAACATACTTAGTCAGATTGTAACTTCGCTTTCGTAATTTTGTGTGCATAAAAAACATTGTATACTTAATTGTTATATGTTTCGTTTGGTAATAAGTTGTGATCTAAATTGTTGATGAATAAATAGTAACGTCGAAAGTACCCTAGTAGTAGGGTAGTAGTAGGGTTTACTCTAGTAAATCTTTTCCTATTGATTTTAGCTTCCACAAATACTATTTTATTAAAATTCTAACTACTATATATTAATACTTCCAAAAATAAATAAACGCCTATCAAGTTCAGTATATGCAAAATTTCATTATCTAATATGGAAAAAAATATCAGAAAAAACTCAACTTTATTTCAGTGAAGGGAGAAATAGGTGGGCTACTCTAAAATATAGGTGGGCTACTCTAAAATATATGTTGGGCTATAGTTAGGGTAGAATAATAATAAAGAGGACTTGTTGTCACTTCCGTCGCGTCATTTTAATATTCGACGATTTTAGATAGCGATTAAACGATTATCGAATAATCGGAATACGAGCGACATCTACGGCACATTATTCAATGATTTTTGATAGCTTCAATCCAGGCCATATTTCCTATTTGTTGATTTACTTCGGATAATAATAAAGAAAATTAATCATCACTTCCGTCGCGTCATTTTAATATTCAACGATTTTTAACAGTCTCAAACGAGTAAAACCCAGGCAGTGCCTTGGACTAGTGACACCTTGGTCACAAGTCCAAGGCACTGCCTGGGTTCCTGTTCAAAAACTACGGAATCGTGATATTCGATTATTAATTCATTCAAATACGGTTTCTCCATTAGATTCGGTTCATTCATTCAAATCGTTTCTCTGTTCTGACATATATAAAAGAATAAATTGACTGACTCCTCAATTTTCATGTGGATGTCTTTGAAACTATAGGTAAGCAATAAAGAGGAATTTTGTATGAAAGCTTGTATGTAATTCCGTAACTACGACTCGTGCAAAGCCACGATTAATGTGCTAGTATAAATATACAGGTTCCGAATAAGTGCGTAAAAATACAGACAATAAATACTGTTACTATCCAGATGGATTATTACTCATCTTACAACACCTACCGTTCCACTTTTTACAAACCCGTGTTTTTACTTATCACTATTAGCATAATTCAAAAAGGAAAACATTTCTTTGATATTCTCATTTCCTTAAACCAAAAAAAGGTAGATGGCGTGAATTGAAAGAGAAATTCAAGTAAAAGATTTATGTCTTCATTTCTTAGATTTTATTTTATTAGTAAAGGTTATTTAAATCACATTCTGACACATATTATAAAGAGAATACCTCTAACTTTCTTATTTCTTTTCAAGTTTTTAGAAAAGTAGTATATTCAAACATACGAATAAATAAAGTACGTAATTCTAAATGATATCCGTATTCTTAAATCATATCAGATTAAAATATTATTTAATTAAAAAATATCCAACACATTATTAACGTTTTGGTTCATAACGTTACGTCGAATCGAATTATTTGGAAAACCGCTAATGTAACCAAAGTACGAAAAACATTTAAACAGTTAAACGAGTTTAATATTGACTTATAAACACAAAACACAAATAATCTCAATTAAATACGCATTGGTCATTAAACAAGCCGACGAATCCGCAAAACTCGACCTCATACAATGTACTTACGAATTCATTTCAGCGGAAATTCTAAACAACGGTATCCCGGCTCCCATTGGTATTTCAACAAAGCCTGAACTTGTAGAGGTATTTGAAATTGTTTACAAAATTCAATCCTAAAGCTTCGAGCCAGATTAAATCTAATTTCAACTTGAAGGTAAGTCTGAAATAAGTCTTCATAAAACCGGAACCCTTTGATTTAACCCGCCCAAAAGTTAGGCATGCTGATTGCCCGAAAGTTAGCTCCGCTTGTTTTCTCGGCTGTCATTTTCCGTTACAAAAAATAAAAATAAACGAATAACTAAAGGCTTAGAGTTCGGATCTGGTACGAACCAGGGAACGTCGTGGAACTACAGAAGACGCATTCAATTATAGAGACAAACTTTTCTCATCTCGTTTAAGTCATTTTAATTTTCTTCCCTACGTATTAGTAGTTAGATAATTTAATTATTATATCTTTTATTTTTAAATATATATATCTTTTATTTTTAAATTATTCCTCCTTATTTTGCTTTAAAAAGAAATGAAAAATCTTTGTAAGCTTATTTTTTTAAAAATAAGCAGTTAAGATAGTGTGACATGTATTCTAAAATTTATAAACAAAATTACATTGCCGCATTTTTATGTATTTTTAGTAACATTCACTTCAAACACATGAAAAAGGGATACTAGAAGATATCTCTTAAAGAGACAAGTTACCCTGTTATAAATATATTAGATCATAAAAATTATTCTTAAAACTACAGTATAGAACATAATGAATATCTTATCGGTGTTTCACATGTGATTACATATATTTTTTTAAACCAACTATAAAACAAAACGTTATAAAGTATCATGTATGAAAATACAATTTAAAAATGTATTTTATATTTATAGACTTGACAATTTAACGCTTATCTATAGCTATAAGGACATCCGAAGAGCTAGAAGTCGGCGAACGTTTATTTTTGTAACGCTTCATTTGCAACAGAACTTTTAACTTGTTCAAGCAACGCTCCGACTCCGAATTTTCCCAAAACGAATACTTAGTAAGCAGACGCGGTTCAAAGTTACAAAAATACACACGAATTGTTTCTCAACTCTATTCCTTAAGATATCATTTTATTTTATAGGAAGTTTTGTCTTATTATAATAGGACGTTAATTTTGGATATAATTAGGATAGAAACATTAATAAACTCTAAATATGCCTCTGTAATAATTAAATTACAGTTGATATTAAAATCCTGTCCAATGCTCAATGTTATGATTATCCTTACTTAATTATATGTAATCTTATATTAAATGAATTATAATAAAATAACAAAATTTATTTACTTACTGCTCGGTGTCTATCGAGTGAAGACGTCATAAAATTATAATAATCATAATAAATAATAATCTTAAAGAAATACTTTTTAAAAACAAGCTTTTATTATGTTCTTGTTAAGAAAAGAACTAAAAATTCAAAAATAATCACTTAAAAACTTTACACCTTGTATTGAATAAATCTTTGCGTTTTTATCACATACCCATTTTTTTATAAATAAAATCGTATTACATTGTTAGGTAACACTCACGTATTATTGTGGTAACTTGGTACTATAATAATACGTGAGTGTTACCGTTTGGCATAGTTTTTAAAAAATGACTAATTACCACGTTAGTTTCTATAATAAAATATTTTAAGTCTCTGATTATATTTGTTTTTTTTTTGGTAAAGATACAAATATGTCCGTTTTTGGACAAAGTTTTAAACTTGGGGCATTTTTAACAAAACTAAACGTTTTTCTATTCAAACCCCTAAAAATAAACTACTTGCACTTGTCAGTCAGTTAAATCTACAGATTTATATTAACAATGTAGAGGATAAAACATTTTGTCTTTAATGGTGTTAACTTATGATATTGATGGTGTCACTTTTGCTGTAATCCAGATACCTTAGTCGACGGAAACGGAAAGGAGTCAGCAATATAAACGGGTGCTCCCAGCGAGCGTTCTAACGCCTGCTGTTTTAAGTACACTTTCAATTTGTCACTATAAAATATATCTATTGTTTACATGATAAATACTAAAATAAAATGATAAATAAAATAACAAAATGAAACATACTTTTACGGGTTAATACATTTGTAACCTAATTTCTTTGGCGATAACTATATTTGAGTTTTTTCTATCCTTTTAAAGATATTGAGAGAGGTGTGTGCCCACAATAGAACTCGTACCTCCCGAGTAAGACATTCAAGCCATCACTGCTTTTAGGGTTCCGAACCTTAAAAGGAAAAAAGGAACCCTTAAAGGATCACTTCGTTGTCCGTCTGTCCGTCTGTCAAGACCCTTTTTCGTAGGATCGCGTGGAGGTATCAAGTTGAAATTAATATCAAATACTCAAGCCTGCGGTCCCTAGCGGCTGGCGAAAAATCAAACTTCTAAGTCCATGCATTGAAAAGATATGACCGTTAATGTGGTCACTCATTAAAGTAAGGTACTTCCCAATGACCTAGCGTCGTAAAATTTTGTATGATGTAAGGTCTCATAGCACAAATAAAATAGTCCCTCAAATATGTAAAAATATTAAACTGTTAAAATCTTGTTTTAATTTAATTGTCTGTAGTGTTAAGTTTACATTTTTTTGTTTACAATATTTTGCCCAGAAGTGTGCAATATAAAAATATGAACTCGCTTATAACCATTAAGTCATTAATCGTCTTTTGTGAGATGTAAAACTAAAGAACATGCAATATTGTTAATATTTTAAACTTTTAACAAATAAAATAACTTATTCCATAACAAAAAAAGCTAAAATAAATGTAACTACTGTTATAAGGGAATAAAAAAGAAATACTAATAATTTACAATTATTATTGTAGTGTCAATCCTAATTTCGAAATATTCTTTCCTTCGTTTTCTGTGAATTTAACTCTTGATATTATAATTTTATTATCCGAGAGATAATTAAATTTCACTAAATCTTATAGAAACTAGTTGTCCTCGCTTTGCTAAGGTGTATTAGACTACAGGTAAAAGTTTTATCAAAATCGTTTTATCGTTTCTCACCTTTTCAAGCTTCCATGGACTTGTAGAAATATTTCAAACCTAAAATTAGCCAAGCTGAGTTTTAGCGAGACTAATTCATATTTATATACATGGGATTACAAATAATCCATATTTATTAGCACATATATACGTAAAACATTTTAGTGTTAATTATGTAAGCTTTAAACTATTATAATGTTTGGCTTAATATCTTTACTATTCTACGAAGTTTCGCCGAGTTTAGTGAGATCCATTCCAGTTCTCGAGCTCCACATTCCACTTAGTTTAATATTCAATATATAATGCAGACTCTATTCAAATCTACGTTACTATTACTACTTTTATTACCAGAATATTGCAAACTGTTATTATTTTAACACTAGGAGGTACTAGACAAAATGAATTTTTTTTTTATTATTTAATTTGGAAACATAATCTATAAACCTTGAAGATGAGCTTTAGAGTTTTAAAAAATACTTAAGGCATTATTAAAGAATATTGCTAGCAACACTTTTAACAATTATTAATTGCAATTTTAATAATTATTTAATATAGTTAAATATTGCGTATTATATTAGGTGTATTCACCTCTATTCTGATAGATTTAGATCTAGCAGTCAGTCAAGTAGTTTACACAGTAAACATTGTCCAAAGTAGAGCAAGGAGTGGAATCTAGTATCTATATGATGCTGATGCTGTTTCCAATCGAGAATCGCTAAGTTGCCTGATCTAAATCAATAAATAAAACAGTTTTCATGTATAACCAGAAATCGTAACAGCTTAAGATACACTGCGAAAAAAAACAATCAATGTTCGCTATGTAACGTGTACAATAGTTCTCTATGCACGCGGGAGCTATAAAATTGCCCATTGTCGTTGCACTCGCACGTAAAGCAGACATTAAACTAAAAGCGATTTTCAAAAGCCCCACGACGCAAGTAGGAAACGCAATAGAAAACCTACCGTTCGGATTTCTGCCTCCTTTCATGCTCATAAATACTTGTGTTTAAAACCACGTCTGGCATTCAATGCTAGCTTTAATATATTACCATATCGTAGACTAGTGTTAAAATAACATTATTGTGTTTTTAAGCTAGACAATATTAATTGTGTGAAACCTACATTAATATCACACGCTTCGTCTATTCTGATTAATTTTACATTTATTATTCTTAACTCACAATTATTATCTTATTATAAGAAAATATTTCTATGTTCGCTGAGACTGAAATTATTTCATTAAATAAGAAGGAAAACCACCTCACATGCTAAAAGCTTTCAAGACTTAATAAAAACTTCGTATTATTTATTTATATGTCGACACGTAACTTAGGCTTAAGTTAAACTAATCATAGGTTTAAACAGTGAAGCTAAGTGGAGGCGAGTGTTGGAATTCTGTTTAAGGACGTCCTTAAGCCTACACGTTGGTCCCAAAACTAAGAACCTTAAACGATATTAGTTAATAAAAACTACTTTTATCCATACTCCAGTAGCAATTTTACTATAAATTAATAAGTATTTTTTCTGTGATGCCAGCGGACAAAAGTATTTCACACAGTAAACGTTAGATTAGAACGTTAGAAGATGAGTCGTGTTTGTAACAAAAAATCCTAAGTTACAAGTCCCAGGCTCTGCTATTTACTGTAAAGTGCATGTTTCATCATCCGTACATACTAATAAAAGTCATTTAAGTTATATAATCCGAAATAAAGATCCAATAAAAAAGCTGTCTTATAAAATTAGCTCTTTTGCACCTTTTACAAGATAATCCATAGCGATTATAGCATGTTATTTTATACGCGATCCCTCGACCCTGCAGATGGATGGAGCAATCAGTCTGACCCTGTCGGGGCCCATGCTGACGTAGATTTTGCAGTCCCTTCGAAGACAATATATGGATCACACGCTGTAAATCTACACGCTCTGTTTACGAAGTACAGCCTTGATAACGCATTATATTAGTCAATTGATTTATTTTAGCACCTAACATTTATAAATGAACAGGAAGTTTCTTGAATTTTTAGGGTTCGGTACGTGAGAAGGAAGGACCTATTATAAGGTCACTTCAGAGTTCATTAGTCTGTCATGGTCATTTTTCTCAGGAACGCGTGGAGATCAATCAATTTGAAATTATTAGTAAATCCTAAATATCTAAAGCCCCTTCCAAAAGCTTGACAGCTTCACTGCCAAAAAAGAAACTTCCGAAATATCGCAATTAAACGATTATGCGCAAAAGAATCATATTTAATGCTGATTAAGATGCCAACGATTATCCTGAGTCAAAGTTAAGTTTATCCCTCGGTCCATATTGTACAGAACCTTCATATTAATTGCTCATTTATTAAAAAAAAGTATACCGTAATGATTTTGAATACACTCGTATTATTTTATTTTGTGGTGTTAGATACTTGTATAGAGATACATTCCCAATAGATGAGTTTTTTCAAGCAAGAGCATTATTTTAAGAATCAGACTTGCAGCCAATCCCAAAAGAATATAAAGTATAAATTTTTATAAGAAACAGAATTTTATTTTTAAGTGAACCCCCAGGGTGTCAATAAGACAAGGTTAATATAAGAAGGAAGCGAATAAAGGAGAATTATCGTCGAACGTGAAGGGGATGACGATTGCCTCACCAGTCACCTGTCTCCGTGGAGCTGATTTAAAGCAACGCTAATAAAATAAGGTGTCTAATAAGTGTAGGCAAGTGTTTCATCGTTGACTTTTTTTTTAATAAAATAGTATTTTAAAATTAAAGTAATATAGCGAGTAACGAAAACTGACTCTACGTTGCGAGATGAAAAAAAATATTTTCCAATATGTATTCAATAATTTTTGCACTCTCTTAAATATACTCGCTTATTCGCCCACCCACTCAGGTACATACTCCCTACAACCCATAATTTTTAAACCCACTCATATACCCTCAATATAACTTACTCATCCAATCTTTCATTTGATCAAACTAACCTACAACACTCACTTGCTATCCCATTCACTTGCTTATTAACCCACCCACCTATTCTCTCATCATCGCAAATTCACTTAGCCGTTGTTGCTTTAAGAATTTAATATTTAATTTAAAAGACTATCATAATTTTTTTGGAATATATAAATTTAACTCTTCATAAAAATCTTCTAAATAGATTTAGCCTTTCTCGAATTAAAATCTTACTAGTCCATGTAGCATTTAGCTACACATTTGTTTTACATCCAGATTAAACATCTACCATCAATTTTAGAAACACCAAGATTGAATAAATATTAGAAGTGTACAAAATATCGAATCGAAATAAAGTCGACAATCGACATCTCTAACCAACCACGGAGATCAGGCGCGTCGACAGTTTTCACCCCGTTTGGGGCGTTTTTACGGAGTCCACTCATTCGACCCTTCAACAACAAACATTAGGCTGGTTCAACATCGCTTGCGTGTGCGTGTTAAGTTCCAACCATTTTCACCCTGTTTAAACATCCGTCATATTCTATTTCCTTATTTTGTTTTCATAGTAAGTGTTGAGGTAATATTGTTTAGCATATTGTTATTTGAATTCAGTTGAACATATCTATAGACATGTGAGGGGTCTTTATAACCGCTATAGAAGCCAAAACAATGATTCAAAAAAATTTTTTCTACCCGTAAAAGCTACTGTACAAAATTCATTGTCATTTAATATGTTTTAGCCCAATGAAGTTAAGACGAGTCGTCTAGTCTTTTTATAAAAATACTTTTACAATTTTCTTAAAATTATTTTAGACAATATAACTTTGATAATATAATATTACGATTCTAAGATTTTTCGACTACAAAATACCCCTTAGTTTCTTAATTATTTGCTATCAAGTAGACCTGGCACCAACACTAAACTACTCCTCATTCTCCAGCACTACTTAAGGATCAAAACTCAATATAGTTTCACACCAGTTCGGAAAGAGATTTTCTGATGAGAAGGATTGGCAAGAAACTTAACGACTATACTCAATCAATGAAATCACTAGTCAAACTGCCTCTGAGCTGTAAGAAAAAAGAATATTTATATTGATGAGTCAGTGCAGCATGAATTTTAGGATTTATACCCAATTACTAAGACTCCGCAGTCCCTCTGCCTGTCACCAGCATGTCTCCCGTGATAGCTAAACAGTTGAAATTTTCACAAATGATGGGAGCTTCCATACAACAAACGTGATTTTTTTGCCAAATATTAGTACGGAACCCTTCGTGCGTGAGTCCGACTTGCACTTGGCCAGTTTTTTATAATATATCTATACTTAAGGTTAATTCTATACTTTTGTTTATTTACTTAGGACTGGATATTCAACTGATTAGATATAAGGGAATTAATAAATTGTTACATTGGTACTGGCTTAATAGGCGAGTGGTAATTAAAATACGAATTGTTTAAACCCTATACTGATATCGAATAGGAATCAGCAAATGGAAACGAAAGAATATGGTAAAGTATCGTCGCGCCGGTAAATGCCGTCGTAGCTGCGTTATTTATACGGCGCTTTTGAAACGGTTCCGCTTTTAACGGCACTTTTAAGTGCTACCCGTGGCCGGCCAGCATCGTTGATCGTAACACACGTTTTCATTTACGAGCGCTGAGCGATTATCTGTTTACTGGGGTACTACTTACTATACAAGATATTGTTGCAGAGTTTGAAGACTCACCATAGCAATAAAACGTGGGTGGGAAGCGAATAATCCATTCAAACATGCAACAGTCATGTTTATACCTAAACTTCATGACCCACTCCGCATAACAAGTATTACCTACAATGTACTGGTATAGTAGTAAATAGTGATCAAGATGTAATATTGTCGCTCTGAGCCTAAAATATAATCCGACTTATCACAAGGAACTGAAATCAGTTTTTTAATCATAATATTCGATGTTATGTTGCTCTTAAATGTAACAAAATCACCATCAAATCCTGGACCAGCTATTTTTAAATATCTAGAAATAAAAATATTATGCATAACAGTTTAATCTAGTTATAAATTGTAAATAAATGATCTTTGCAACATATAGAACTTACTTTAACATACAAATGGTATAAAACATGTTTGTTGTTGGGCATAAAATTGACTTCAGAAAATTACAAATATCTATATCTGCAAAACAAGAATAACTTGATTATGCATTTTGTCAACTCGAATATATTTCTTGACATTAATTACTAAACTAATAATACAGTTTACCGCTCTAGAAATATTTTGGACTGAAGCATTGACCCAAATCAAAAAAAAGAACACTTTCTTATACGACAACAGTAATATAACAACGAAAAGTAATGAATCTTTTAATTTAAAATTCCTACTGTTTATTACGCAAAGCTAAAATATACAAGTTCTAGTACCCGTGAAGAACCATACCATCCTCCATTAGCTTCATTTTCAAACTCGTTATCTAAAGATTGGAATCATCAAAACGAATATAAGCTCAAGGTAGAAGCTTACTAATAGTAAAAGAAGAGTATCACCTGGTCAAATCATCCGATTTATCACCAAATTATAGTTTTGTCATCTGAACTACAATTAATTTTTACTTCAATTATATTTCACTTTGATAACCAAATTAACCTCTCCCCATCCCATCCCATTAATGCTGCAGTTCTAGTGAACTCTGGGTTCTCGCTGAAACCGTAGCATTCTTCCTTCTTCCTTTCCTACTTCATTTCTCTTCGTCTCTCGAGGTGGTAACATGACTACAAGAGTCACATTTTTTTATTTCCGATGTCCATGGGCGACGGTGGCCACTTCCCATCAAGTGGGCCGTCAGCTGAAGGAACTTGACTTTCAAGATTTGTTTATATATGATGGAGCAAACTAAGGAAATGACTGTGTAGGCCTAACCTAACCTAACACAAGGCTAACCTAACCTTACGTTGTGTTTACATAACCACGTGGCAACTACATTGTAAGGTAACACTTTCACTAGCATTCCCCAGAAAATATCCACTAAGGAGTGGAGAGACCTCGCGTAAGAATAAGACTGCAGTCCGACTGTCGAAGGAATATAAAGAGTCGAGACTTACAAAATGAGGGAAATGATTATTATTTTACTCTAGCGCCTTAGATGGCGATGACGATTCGATTATTCGATAATCGTTTACTATTTTCCGACATATATGTAGAAGTCATTAAATAAAAGTACATTGTTTTATTGACTTGGTTTTTCATCATCTTCGTAACAAAATTACTGACAGTACAAATAAATCACCACTTTAAAATCGCTTAGCTCTTCTCCCGTTAAGTGCTATTGCCAGTTAAATACTTAAAACGCACGAAACACTACTGTATTCAAAATGAAAAAACGTGGAAAATTATTTTTTGCTTTATAAACCACTGTCAACTATATAATGTAGTTTGTAATTGACTTCACTGTTTATAAACTTCGCCTTTCTATATCTATCTTATATATAAAATTCTCGTGTCACAATGTTAGTTAATATACTTCTAAACGGCTCGACCGATTTTTATGAAATTTTATATGCATATTCCGTAGGTCAGAGAATCAGCTAATATCTATTTTTCATATAAGTGACAATCCCACCCCAAATTTTTTATGGCAAAGCAATGATTGCCAGGGTAGCTAGTCTAATAAATAAAATTATCGTGTCGCAGTGTTTGCTACCATATGTCGACCGATTTTTATGAAATTTTTTATAAACTATAAGGCTGAATGTTAGTGTTAATGTCCGTCCATTTTCAATATTAATATATTGCTCAAAATTTACAATTTTTTTAATGAAATAAAACAAATTTTATTAATAAATTTATTTTGGAAGCTTTCAAGTATTACGTAAGAATCAAATGGGGGTTTAAACGGTGAAGGGGGGGGTTTAAAAATTACGTAATACTTTTGACTGACTGACTCTATTTGACGTCACACAATTTTTTTTCGTCAGTAGGTGATTGGTTCAGGTGTTAGACTACTGACGTGGCCCCCTCCTAACACGAGCATTTAGCTTACTTGGAGGGGTTAAGGAATACTAGTAGTATGTGATCCATACTCCTAGTATTCTTTTTTTTTTAAATATGTTTTGTATTTGATTATATTTAGCGTGTTTAATTGTTAGTGCCATTAGGTTAAGTGTAATTTAATTTGTAACTAATTTATGTAATTTAATTGTAATTAATTTCTCGAATAAATACTAATCTCATTTTAATTTTTTTTTATTATCCGGTTCGAAGGACCAGCAACATAATAGATGTAAATTTTATTGCATATCGGGTAGATCTGATAACCAGTCAACATCTATTTTTCATACCCCTAAGTGATAAGGGTAGCCCTCCCAAATTTTTTAAAATGTATGTGGCAAAACAACGAATGTTGGGACAGATAGTCTCTATACAAAAACTAGTAACTATTTCTGCGTATTCAGTTAATGATACGTGATTATTCAGTGTTAATTTTGGCTAATCTAAATCTATTCTCTGCTTTATAGCATTCTTAGAAACCTACCAATTCAGACAAATTAGTAAAAGGGATAGGGTTGTAGGTATGTCATTATTTCTTTACATTGATGTAAATTAAATAATTAAGTATTAATAAACTGGATATATTAAGAAAATATAATTAATTGAACATTTTTAAATAAGTATTAATAACTATTACCCCGTGAGGGGACGGGTTAGAATACTATTCCCCTCTGCCGCTGGGAGAGCATCTCGTAAGAGCCGAGTAACCCAGCACCCCCTTGGTGGTAGGAGATCTGTTCCCCGACTGGCTTGCGACCACCAGCATGCGAATCCGATCGCCAAGTGTCATTGACGTGTTCCGGTTGTGCCGCGTGTGGGCCAGACTTATCCCCTCCCTCTCCCATCCCATTAATGCTGTGGGTCTAGTGGACTCGAGGCTCTTGCCAAGGGTTCGCTGAATCCGCATCATTTTTCTTCTTCATTCCCCCTTCCCACTCTATCTTCGGGGATGCAACGCATCGACAAAACGAGAGAGTGTTTCTTGTTTTTCCGATGTCCTTGGGCGATGGTTGCCACTTACCATCAGGTGGACCATCTGCTCGTTTACACCTTATCTATTATTTAAAAAAAATCGTTATTTATTTTACTTAATCATTTGACCCAATACGTCTTCGAACATACAGAATAAAATGAATAGGATAAAAAAATATACATTAAAAAAAATTGTAAGCCTCAACCCCATCTCCACTTAATAGTAGGTAAGAAAACATAGGTATTGTAACATGTATTTACATAACTATGTTAAAAATGTATTATATATATTGGATATCAAAATTTTAAATATAAAAACATTGCAAGTTAAGTCTAAGTTTGTAATAAAAATATCCAAAATCATAATAGGCTAAATAAAATATTTGATCCTTCAGCTTTGAATGAAAACGATTGTCATAACGAATAAGATGGATATATTTTATTAATAAAAACTATTTCATTTTTTAATAGAATAAAATGTAAAGTGAAGTAAAGACAAATGAGATCAACAAGAAGTAATAAAGTTCACATTGAGGTTTCATATTTCCCCAAGTGTTTAGTGTAACATGTGCAGCAGAAGTCGTCGCCACTCCGGACCTCACTCGCGTCTCGTGTCCAACAAACTCGTTAAAAGTTCACAAAACAACGGAAGCGTCGTTACTTGGAGACACTTGCGAGTAGACGTTAAGTAGAAAAGTATAACACGACAATAATATGGAACATTTTGTTGCCAGACTAAACTAACTTCTTGATATTTAAGCTGGGTACGTACTACGTGTATACTTCGTAATTTCGAAGTTTTCAATTTTCGTTTGACATTTAGCTTTAGTTACGTTTTTTTAACAGTTTTTTTAAAGTATAATATTTTGAAAAATGTCTCATATTTCTCATGTCGTAACTCACAACGAAAGTTATATTCAAATACCACCACCACCAGCATGCCAATCCGACCGCCAAGTGTCATTCTCACGCGTTCCGGTCGAGCTCCATTTGGGCCAGACTTATTCCCTCCCTCTCCCATCCCATAAATGCTGCGGATGTAGTGGACTATGGGTTCTCGTTTAGGGCCCACTGATACCTCAGCATTCTTCTCTTCATTCTCCTTCCTCGCTAAATAAAGGCCAGCTCAGAAAGATATATGTAGCTCTGGTGCTGTCAGTATGTTTTTTACCTCCACTTTCTTCCTCCAACTCTCAGATTCTCTCAAATGATCGGTTAATGCCAAAGAATTTCAATTCACGTCCAACAGTCTTTTCGCAGCATTTGTCTCATTATGCAATGCATTTGTTATTTCCTCAAGCATAATATGTCTAAGAAGGCTATAATAATGATGATGATGATGATGATGAAGCTAAGGACTAAATAAAGTGAGTTAGTCATGAAGATGTTGTATATTGAGTTTAATTTTTGTAAATTCGACTAGCCATGGTCATAAAACCATTGTCTATTTCATTCAGCATTGTTTGCATAAAAAGAAAACGTTAATGGGAATCCTAGAACAAAAGCGATTCAGTAAAGGATTCGCGAAAATTATAAATATCCGGGGGCTCACTAACTGGCCGAGTATTCCGTTAAGAGGATTCCCAAAGCAGTAAATTGCGTGCGCAAAATATTTACGAGACAAGCCTTCGCAGCATTACGAGTACGACTGTGTATACTGCATACATTGTGCCGCGCGAATTTTGCAAAAATTAAACACAATAGACTACTGCATATATTAACCGCTCCGATATTAAATTATTTGTAGGGATGCCAACCGTACGTTATTGCTTATATGATATTGCTTATAGTATATACAGAGCCGGCCTTGTCATCAGAGCATACCACTGTGCCTCTTCTCGAATGTATATATGTATATGACTAGCTCTAAAAATGACGATACTTCCATACAACATTTCTTCCTCCCCTTTCAACCCTTTTTTCGCATAAAAGTAAGTAGCCTTTCTCAGGCTCTAGACTATCTGTACACCAAAATTCATTTAAATCGGTTTAGTAGTTTTGGCGTGAAAGCGCGATAGACAGTCAAGTTATTTTCGCATTTATATTATAAAATTATAAGTAATATTAGTAAAATAAATAAAGATTAGAATAAAAGCACCCTTAAGTTAACCTATAACCTTAAAATAACCTTGTTGTACCATTTGTGTACATCTGTTTATAATACATGCATTTTGGTTACAAAAATGAACTAGCGATATTGCACTAATCATATGGTATGGAATGTTGAGAAATAAAGTGAATACTGAGTGAAGTTAAGAGATCAAATCATTTTAATATGAAAACTCGCTCTAAATAAATGTATGTTATTGATATTGCTTCTATTTATATACAGAATGGTACTCAGTAACTAACTTATTCCACGTATTTGATTGTTTGTATGTTTGTTTGTTTGGTGCGAATAGGCTCGAAAAGTACTGAACCGATTTTGAAAATTCTTTCACCGATAGAAAGCTACATCCTTTCCGGGTAACATAGGCTATGGGGTCACAGTGGTGTTGACATAAATATTATTTAACGTGGCTATTTTGTAAAGTGAATATTTTCTCTGGAACTACAATTATTAAAATTCTTTCACTGATAGATACATAACTATACTTTTGCTAAGTGACATAGAGGATGTAGTGTTGCCATATACATGTCGGGGATTTTAAATGATGTGAAAGGAGATGAAAGGAGGAAGATGGGCAATATTGCGGAACACTAAAAGGGGGTGATGGTATTGAATGGACTATTGGGTAAACGCAACGTAGATACTTCTACTGAACCGATAAATGATCAAATATGATCTCTAACAATTACGAGAGAAACCTAAGCAGTGCCTTGGACTTGTGACCAAGGTGTAGGCTTAAGGAGCTCCTTTAAGTGTTCACGACACTCGCCTCCACTGCTAGGCTCTCTGTATAAACCCAAGGTTAAACGCACATAAACCTAACCTAACACAAGACGAGGCAATTACATTGTGAGGTACTCACGTGACCTTGATCGGACAGCACTCCTAGCACTAACACAACACTATCACTATTCAGACACTACTTCACTTCTTGAGAGACTGCGCACGACTAAGACTTCAGTCAGACTGTCGATGGCATATAAAGGGTCGAGGGTCGAGACTGTCAAAACAACGGAAGTGACCACTACCCTACTCCAACGCCATAGATACCGATGACGATTCGATTATTCGATAGTCTTTTACTATTCTCCGACATACATTTTAAAATAGAATATTGCAATTTTTCTAACTAGTATAATATAAATAAATAAACAAGTTTTTTTGGAGCTACTGAAAACATTCCTGACGACAGAAATGATTACGTTAAGCCTTCAAAAAATCTATTGAATGGTGATAATCTGTCATATTGTATTATACTTTATACTAATTATTAGGAGAACCTCAGCAGTTCGTTGTTGACCTATAGAGGTCACTTTAAAAGCACAGTATTAAATGTGATATTGCAGTAATAGTGGAACAAGGAGCCTCAAGATATTCCAATAGCTATTAATCTTTAGCCTCGTAGCGCACTTAAACTTTAATGAGACCTGTCTATTTAGTGTTTAAAGATGTGATTTACGAGAACCTTCTAACTTTCTCTTGGCAATGATGAAAATTACCCATTTAACTAACTGAATTAGTTATGCACTAATGGAAATATATCTACGAATTAGTAGAAACGTTTTTCATTTAGGGTACTACCTCAGTTAGTTAGCCATAGGTTATGATATAGAAGCAAACAAAATAAACCAGCCTAGCAGCGACCTTCCTAAGAAGCTGAGCTGAGATTTTTACCGTGAATCATTAAAACACCTTAGACAATGTGGACAGACATCGTAATTGTTTTTATTTCGTTTGTGCTCAAGTCGATCCGCGCTCCGCTTCTATTGTGCTTAGCGTGATGATATATAGCCTACAGCCTTCCTCGATAAATGGGCTATCCAACACTGAAAGAATTTTTCAAATCGGACCAGTAGATCCTGAGATTAGAGCGTTCAAGCAAACAAACAAACTCTTCAGCTTTATATATTAGTATTAGATAAGATATGCAAAACATCAGAAAAATTAATATTTATAATTTAATTGAAGGTTAAACCTTTAATAATAATAAAAACTAATACAGGATATTTTATTTCAACAAATTACAGCGTTATAAATCTAATTACAATTCTTACAAAATACATATCTATCTAAACACAATGGAAAACTTGTCTTAAATTATCATGTCGCAAATATTTGGTCATTAGTCATATTTACATACAGATTTAGAATTCCTAAAAACTGAATACTGCAGCATTAGCATTGTAAATACATAATTGTTATACAACCTCTAAACATGTATGAAACAATGTTATACATTAATGTCGAGTAGAAAATAAACTAGGCTTAGTTGTAGGTACATAATTCACCGTTATACCAGCCTATGTATCAAATATTAACAATAAAAAAAATGTCAACTATCAGAGGAATATCACCATCATACAATAGAATTGTCTAAAAACTAAATAAAATTAAACAGGTACCTAAAAACACTTCAAAATCAGTCCATTATATTATTTATAAAACCACATAATACACTCAGTCTAATAAATAGTCTTTCAAAGAAAATAGTTATTGAATCTTTTGCTTTCTGAGCAGTGTCGTTATAGATTCAGCCGTCAAACTCTTATTTCTATATTATTAATAAATTATTTTAACTTGACTCCACTAAATCGCATATCGCCTCCCCTTTCAACTGCGGCAAGGTTGACACATTCGCGTACGAAATCTCCGAATATTTCTTAAACACCGCTGTGTGTCTAGAATTTTCTACATTCTTAACAAGAGTCGCCATTTTCTTAATAATAGGATTGAGGTGTTCTAGAGTATATCCTGAATAGTAAATCATTGTTGGTGTCCATACATCTTTCAGTGTTTTGGATGATAGAACGTATAATGAAAGGCATATTGCAGCCGCGGCTAGTTCTGAAGGGCGGTAGTGTGACATTGAGTATTCAACGAGACTGAGGTCAATAAAATATTTGGCTAGGTTGTGGTCTTTGGCTGTTCCATGCGAGGCTTTTATAAATCTGTAACAAGGAGACATGTAAAAAATAGTTGAGACCTATAGAAGAAAGCTATAATTGTGGTACTAAACAGAATAACTTCTGAGTATGCATGAAATTTAGCTCTTAATCTGATTAAGTTTATAACCTAATTACTCCGGAAGTATGTAAAAAGTTGCAGTAGACCATTTTTTTAATAATCGGATTCACTATATAGAGTCACTCCTCCCTTGTTGATCACTCCAAGCGTAATCTAATCCACAGATATAACTTGAACCTATGCCAAGCAAATAACTTAAAAGCATTCAAAAGAATAATAGTTATTTTTGTTCAAAAAAGAAGTCAAAATATAATAACGATTAGCTCAGCTCAGTAGGAAAGTCTTTGACTTTGAAATTAAAACCGAAGCAAATACAGGTCTGGTTATATGCGTTATTCATAAAGTAAGAAACTAGTATCTTTTAAAAATTCTAATATAGCTAATTTTATCTGTGAATGATGAGTTGAATATTTTAGTTGAGTTGTGCCATATGTAACTAAAAAGCTCAAGTACACCATAACTCACCTTCTTAGGAAACTTAATGGAATAGGCCTAGCAAGACAAAAGCCAAGCTTCGTCATGACGTCTCTCTCGCACTGGAACAACTCTTCTTTCGTGTAAGCGTTGTCTGTGACGAAGATAAAGTCGTTGACGTCCGGTGGGTACACCTCTTCATACTTGCTAGCTATGAACATCGCCGTTACGCCGACCAGCTGCAACTGGTTCCTTTTTATACCTACCACCTGTAACACACAAAAAGTTTAGTTTGCACACCATGTCAATTGACCGAGCATGGAAGCTCCGTGCTGGTGTCTGTAACAGTTAGTCTGTGTCGAGCCTGTAGTATGTGCTAGAGCAAATGTTATTTAGCACATTTCTACAAGTGTATAAACCTTCAAGTCCTGCGTTTACAACAAATGATTTTGTTTAACTATAAATATGACACTGGTGTACTAGTATTGCAAATAAATAAAATTTGGTGCTCTAATACAACACGAATTTAAAAATAAAATATATTCACTTGGTACCACACCTGTAAATATCTATCAATGATTCCAACAGTCAATTGGAAAGTCTCTAAAGTCATGGAAAACTGATTGTTTACTTCCACCAACCAGTCAATAAGTGTGGCTCTCATTTTGCCAGTTATATAAGTCTAAAACAAAAAGTTTATTATTATTATTATTATGGATTAAAAAATCGGAATCGATTTCAAACTTTAGTTGTAAAATTTCAAAAATAAAATTTTGAATATTTTTATGAATGGCGATTAGAATCATGATGGTATGAAGTTTAAAATGATCAAAAAAGTGAAAAGGATTAAAAAAAGAATCACATTATGATTTATGAATGATGGACAATTAAAAAATTTGCTAATGAATAAATAATACAAACCTGATTACTTATATAATTGGGTTCAACAGGATACTTCACTTCTAAATAAGTCAAATATTTATATATATCTTTAATATATATTGACATAAGAAAAGGACTGTTATTGCCCTCGTCAATATCCTCAATATTTGCTGGCAATTTAGGAGATGAGACTTCTGCTTTTGACACATGCTTGAGTTCAGTACTTTCAGCTAACTTCAGCTTTCCGAGAGATTCTGTAGGTTCTTTCAATACATTCTTCTTTTCCTTGGCAGTTTCCTTCACCACCGGCAGTTTGATAATCTTCTTAGTCTCCTTCTTAGCTTGCAGTAAGACATTGCCAGCAGGTTTTTTAACATTTGTTGATTTATTTTGAGCATCCTTTATGATGTTCTACAAAATGAAAATCTTTAAATATCAACTGACAAATGGTGCAACCACACCAATCACTTTTGGTCAAGCAGTGTCTCCACCAGGGAGAGCATTCAATAATATATGCATTAAATAATATTGTCTAATCCAAATTTTAACATGTTCTACACTCACTTGAAACTTAACTACAATGAAATATATTCAGAACAATAACAAAAATGCACAAAATGATTTCTAAGAGAGCTTAAAAAAAATTAAGAAGTCTTAATGAAGTCTATTTCTTTAAAATTAAACATTACTCACCAAATCATCAATAATTTAAAAAATATAATTTGTAATTGAACTCTTACACAATCTATATTATTTAAATACCATTGAATTTGTTTTTGCCTTGATAAAGTAAAGTGAAATCATACCCTCATTATTACACACAATAAATTATACAATTTAAAAATAGTTGTTGCTAATTAAGTATTTAAAGTCAGTATAGTTTTCAAAAACTTAAAATATTTGTTTCCAAAATAAATGAAAATATTGCCTTTCACCAAAGGAAAAACATAATTTTCTTTACTTACCCTAGCTGCTGCTCTCACTGATAAGCCTCCAGTACTCTCCTCTCTCCGGAGAGGTGGTCTGGAAGATGGCTGAATAGGTTTTGACACCAACCCGGTATCAACTTTTGATTGAACATTATTATAGTTGCTACAAAGGAAAAAAAATAAGGAAAAAATCACCAACATTAAAAAAAAATCGCATAAATATTCTGACTATAAATAACGGAGGTCCTTGATTGTATGTTTTGATTAATTTAGGAACACTTCCAAGTTGGTCTTAAGCATTATTAAGTTTGATAAGCATTTTTGACCTAGGACATCGAAAATATATCATGAAACTTCAAAATCAAACGTGGAATGTATCGTAATTAAGATATAAGTTAACTAGAATACGTCGACAAAAGGAAGACTATCTAATTATTTAAGTTAAAATGGGGGTAGACATGAAATGATAATTTTACCTTTTCAATAGGCCCTTAGTAACGTTTGCTTTTTTCTCAAACTCAGCTGCAACGCCAACCACTTTACCCACAGCGCGATGAATTTCAACATTTGAATTAATTTCGCCAAGAGCCCCGCGAGTTAAACCCTGGCGCTTAGTAGGTACCAGTATTTTCTTACCAACAAGCTTATTCTCTTGATCGAAGAACTGGATCAAGTATATAACAAAAACATTTATATTATTAACAAGTTATAGATCTAAATTACTTTAGCATAATACAAAAGTTTCAACTTACATTCCTGCGGCTTCTTTCTTGAATCTCCATTTTCACTATTAGGCTGAATTTAACGGCTTAGGTAGTCGCAGCAAGCCGTAGCCAAATTAAGAAAGGTGAATCTAACAAAATCAACGTTATATTAATGCAATATTCTATATTTTATCAAAGACCAGTAACCGCTGCAGTTAACGCAAGCTTGAATGTCTCGAAAATAACGGCTGATATTCAACAAACGTCGACGGAATTTTACGGAACTATTCAAGTCTCTTGTGATTGGTTGATATACTCCAAACGGAAATAAAATTGCTATCAATAAAGATTTTCATTTAAATTAAATCCGTTTTATTTTATGTTAGAATATACAAACGCATGTAATAAATAACTAATTAAATTTTTAAATACTATTAAATCATTTTATTGTTATTTTAAAAGAAACATTATTAAAAAGTTAATATCTTTGTCAACAGCTGTTACAATAAACAATCGTATTTTTTTTGAAAACCATAGATTTTAATGCTCCCATTCACGACTAAACTGTACTTTTAATATAAAACTACTACAACTATTAATTATCAAAAAAATAAATTTGTAATTACTTGTCATAGGTTTGCAATTTTTCAAATTTAACATTGAAAGATAATTGTAAAAGTAAAGGATTACTTCCTAAAATTTATGTTTTTTAATTTGTATCCCTTTGCTGGTATAATACAAATTAATATAATTTAAAATTTCTGTCAATACGGAATACCCCGTTATTGATTAAACCAACCGACGATGCAAGATTTTGCTACTTTCCGCAGAAATTTAGTTGTTGAGGAAAAACTAGGAGACTGATATATTATTTGGATAGTAACAACGGATTGTGGGACAAAAGTAGGATTTTATAACCACACCAAAACTGTATTCTTTAAAAAAAAGATTAATGAATTAATCGTGGTCAACTATAGAAATCAATATTTTATTTTTTGTCAAATTGTGGGAGATTTTGGACAAAATTTAACTCTTGCAAGACTGTACTCAATACCTAACCATCTTCGATCAATAACTCAGCAAGTGGAAATTCGCAACTAGATAATTGGCAACATTGAATTTCAAATTTTTATTGAGACACATCGTCAATACACGAAGTTTTGCGTTTTAATTGTGAATTTGGAATTATTTATAACAAAACATCAATAAATCCCAGTATAAACCAAGTGATAAGTGACAATTGTTGAACTCCAAAGCAAACATTTCTTCAATCACGTTTGCTACTAAATGTAAAAAATATTTTCACTAATGTTAACCTTTTTGCGGCATTTATATTACTTCATAATTAATTATTTTTTGCAGTTTTTGCTACAATGGTGCAGAAAGGACCTCGTCCTCTTGTACTGTGCGGTCCGTCGGGCTCAGGAAAAAGCACGTTATTAAAACGTTTACTCAAAGATTTTCCGGATAAATTTGGATTTAGTGTATCGCACACAACTAGGAACCCTCGGCCTGGTGAGAAAGATGGTGTTCATTACCATTTTACAACGAAAGAGGCAATGCTTGCTGCTATAGCGAGAGGTGAATTTATAGAGACCGCAACATTCAGTGGAAACATGTATGGAACCAGGTGAGTGGTTCATTGACCATGTGCTTCAAATAAGATATTGGCACTGAGCCAAAACTGCAGCGTGTTATTGTTCCCATTCGGGACAATCATTGTTGATCTTTTCATGCTTGTTTACCAGGAAATTGTCCATCACATATTTCCTTTCATTGTATTCATACAGCTCTAAGAATTTGCCAAATGTATTCTCACTCCAATACTATCCTTTAAAGTAGTAAAAGTTTCTTATTGTATACTAGTATATATCCAATATGGCTTCACTTATTGAGATTTATTGAAAAAGGACATAAGAATTGCATTATTTTTAAAATTTGACCACAAACATATTATTATTTATAATAGATACAACATTGTATTAAAAATTATTTAATGTAAAATCACTGTTGTTCTCTTACATTTTTAGCATTTTCAATAAAAGTAGTTGACCTGTCCCCACTCTACCCATGTGCAATCTATCACATGTATTTAGGTTTCATTTTATATTTTAATTTTCAATATAATATGTAGTGTTAAATTCACATTATTAAATTTGACTAACTTCTGCTGCTCTGATTTTTTTCTCCAATATATTGAAATGATCCTGACAAAATTGGCCTTCCACATAAATAAAATTCTGTCCGCTTAAATAAAAAAGCACCTAATGGTTCATAAAAAGAGTTTTTCTGTATCTCCAACGGTCTAGGATTTCTGCGTACAGTTCCAGTAAAAAATAAAAATTCTGTTTATATTGTATATACAAACTTTCATCCCCTATTGCTAAATCACTATATGGCTACATAGCCACAAAACCAAATAGCCATATCTACTACATTTTAATTTTAAACATCAATATAATTAATGGCAACTAATTTCTACAGCCATTAACAATCACACAGGTCGACATGCACTATATACCTTATTTCAATCCCTTAAAGCCTTTTATCGTTTCTTTTTTTTTTTTGCTAAAAAGGAGACATCCTGTCTAATGCTCTAGTCTATCTCTGTACCAAATTTCATTAAATTTGGTTCACTGATGTATGTGTGAAAGACAAACAGACATACACATTTAAATATTAGTAGGGATAACCAACCTAATATTTTTTATATATCATTACATAAATTTCTAGTAAACAAGCTATTGAAGAGGTCCGTCGCACTGGTAAAACATGCGTATTGGACATAGATGTCCAAGGTGTGAAGCAGATTAAACAAACAGATCTGAATCCACTGTTTGTATTTGTGATGCCACCATCAGTTGTAGAGTTGGAGCGGCGTTTAAAAGCTCGAAACACTGAACAAGACGATAGTTTGAGGAAAAGATTGGAGATTGCTTGCAAGGAAATTGAATATGGTATGTATTTTAAAAATAATGTTTAACTTACTGCAGAAGATTAGCTATACTCTATTCTGTTTGGTATAACGAAGAAATCAATCAATCCAAAAAGTTATTTATTGACAAATACTAGATATATAGTAATTATTATTATGGGATCTTACCAAGATTTCATTTTCTTATCTTAGTGCATGCTAATGTCTAAGTGTTTACTAAAAATTAAATGTTAGGAAAGAATATTGTAAAGAGTGAGAAGACATTGAATTTATTAATTTACTAATTTTTTTAAAGTATTATTTCAACAATAAAAAATGTTAATATACATGTTTTATTAATCTGAGCAATAAAATAAATATATGTGGATATGATTTGTACAAAATAAAAGCATGTAATGGGTGGCTATCTATATCATGAATTTATAAATAAAGGTTTTGAAATATTACAAGATATGATATCCTAAAGACATGATTATTAAAAATACATGAAAAACAAATTATGTCACTCTAATTTTATCTTTTTAAAACAAAATATAAGTGAACTGTACAATTGTTAATTTGAATGATATAATTTAAATTATAAATATATTTTATTTTAAACATCTTAGAAATCCATATATTTACTTTGAATCCATACAAGGGGTAAAAAAATAATCTTATTTATGAATAATGTAATTTCCTTATTGAAGAAGGCCAGTACATAAATAATTTAACTTAACTATGTGTTTTCTTAAACATTTTAAAAGTACATATTTGCCTATAATTAGTATAAATGAATACTTCTTTTACCAAACTCAACAAAACAAAATGTTCAGACACAACTAGTTTATTTGTGAACGGATCTGGAATTTCTGTTTAGTTGAATGTCTTACTAAAATAGATATATTATGTTAGAGACTTGATTGCCTTATTTCCTGAGTTTTGTGCGTTTTAAGAAATTAAATATCACTTGCTTTAACAGTGAACTTAACATAGTGAGGAAACCTGCACTCCTTAGAGTTCTCCGTGTTCTCAACATCTGCCAACCCACTCTGGATGAGCGTGGTGTATTATGGCCTACTCCCTTCCTCTCCCATCCCATTAATGCTGCGGTTCCAGTGAACTCTGGGTTCTTGCTCAGGGTCTACTGAAACTGCAGCATTCTTCACTTCGCTCCTCCTCCTAAATCAACTTTTGAGGCGACAACGCATCGGCAAAACGAGATACGCTAGTTTTGCTGATGGTGATTTTGTGATGGAATGGTGGCCACTTTCCAGGTGGACCTTCGCTCGCTTGTCCCATATCTGTCATAAAAAAATTGAAAACAATTTGAAGCGTCAGTAGCTCAGTGGTTCGGGCGTTGGATTCACGATCAACAAGTCGTGGGTTCAAATCCCGGACATTGGACTACTGGCGTGGCCCACTCCTGACACAAGCTATTTATTAGCTTACTAGGAGGGGTAACGGGAATACTAGTAGTATGTGATCCATACTGCTAATAATTTAAAAAAAAAAAAAGAAAAAAAAAACCGTTCAGCAGTGGGCTATTGACGGTTATCATGATGATTATGTAAGACAGCAAAAGTTGGGGTTATTAATATATTTTTGAAAAATTAATGATTCCATGCTCATATTAACAGTTTTAATTTTCTAATTACAGGACAGCAATCGGGAATTTTCCACACCACGATTGTCAATGATAATTTGGAGAAAGCTTATTCACAGCTGAGAGATTTCATTACTAAAAATTTGAAGACCAAAGATGGTGGTATGTTTGTTTAATTAAATATATTTTCTGGATGTCTGTACGCATTTTGCTTTTGTGTGCCTTTGAAACCTTGGTAACTGTTTTAATCAATAGCTAATATGCATGTTATTCAAATAGAAGTTTTTTACTAAGAAGAAAACCAAAGAAGACAAAGAAAGTGTTGCAAAGAATTCGAGTCCTCGAGTCTTATTTTTAAAGACGACGAATTCGAGACTAAAACTAAGTCGAGCCAGAGTCCTTTGATAGCGACTCGAGAGTTGATCTTAATACAATTGGGGTCTTCAAGAAAACTCGGGATGCGAAAACGAGACTTAAACTTATTAATAAAAAAATTCGAGTCCCGAGGGTTGCAAATAATTGTAACAAAGTTACGTAACGCAGCTTTCTGTAATCGGTTTTGTTATTAATTCGTTATTTAACGAAAAATCGTTACACTCGCTTATGTTATCCTGGTACTAAGAAATAATCAACGGTTGCACTGGGGGGCCGGCAGAAGTGAAAACTTGAACATTACCGTTGTGCATTTTTGAATATTCCCAAATAACAAAATTCAAAAAGACCGAACCGTATACCTATATAACCGTATTTGAGATCTGGCTTACGTACACGGGTGTCACGGTATTTTGGAATGAAAATTTAATTCTACAGTTCAAGTATAGAACCAAATTAAAAAAAAAAACAAACTGTATTATTGAGATCTGACGCTTACGAATTTTCGATCCGGTCTCGTGTCCTGACGCGAAATTAAAATTCTTTTACCCATCCCAAAAAAGTCACAACGCCGCTAAAGAAGTTTTCACTTCAAAAATATTTTACATGATTTTTTCGCTCAGAAATAATATTTTATTTATAGTTGAATGAATTAGCACTAACTGCCGTTATTAATAATCAACCTCAATCCGAAATCTTTTGATTACATATTGCAAATAGATTTTAAGTATACAAAATTCAATTTTGGAAGCAATATTTAATAGTTTCAATCCATAATTTCTGCTGTAAGTCTATATTTTCTTACTTAAAATTATAATTTTCATGTTTTCATTATATAACTAATAAAACTTGTATAAAAACTAATACCGAATTAAACAGTTTATTAGTGACCAGGTTTCTATTGCGAGAGAAAGTTCGTAGCGATTTTTCTACATATAGTCGTGGAGTCCTGTTGTAATGAGTCGAGTCTTGTGATTCATCGTGCGATTCGTACGAGTCCCTCTTTATAGAATTCGAGTGTTCGAGTCCTTTGCAATATCAAAAACCCGTGTATGCCCATTTTTCGTTTTTATGGTGCTAAATAATTACGTATATTTAACGATGGTATTTATCATATAAAATGTAACTGTTTTTGCTAAATTTTTCAATAATAAATAAATTTTAATAATTGCAATATTAACAGTGCGTTCCATAAGCGTTCACAACGACCACGTTCACGACCGCGGTTTTTCTCGTTCCACTTAGGCGGGCGTTACGATCGTTAACCTAAGTTGAACGGGTTATTGAGCGTTTTGAGCGTTAACGTAAATAATTCAAAAAGCGAGAGTTGTAAACTTATAAAACAATAGTTTCAAGAGGTTCAGCTTATAATTTGGAAGTCTTAACAATAAACTTCAATAATTATTGGTTAAATTAATTTATATTCATAATTTATCGATTGATTTTTATATATTTTTAATTTAATTGAAACTACAATTAATTTTACATAAATATGCACCGCAGAAACATTCACTTCCACTAAATAAATCTCTATCCGTATCAAATAAATTTTGTCGCCATTTTTGTTGTTTTAAAAATGTCGCCAATTATTTTATAACGCTCACAAAGAACCACGATTTGACATGGGTCGTCGTGAGCTTCGTGTGAGAACAAGTCATGACGTTACATTCAAGTGGAACGTACTGTAAGTAATATATAACGTATAAACAATAAATAAATAATACATAGTGTAAAGTAAAAAAAATAGTCTCAATATCATTGATATCATTGAATTGAAGTGTAAAGTGAAACACTTAATATTATCCTATTTATTTGAAATATAAAACGAAAACACTTGAAATAACATAGTAATTAAAAACATTTTCCTATAAGTACAAGAAGTATACGTCACTATAAAGTACTCAATTAAAATCAAAATATCGAATAATTAATTTAAAATTTACTTTATAGCCAGTGATAAATTACATCATATATATAGTCAAAAAAAGGAATCTAGTCTCTTTTGGCTTTGTGACGTCACACGTTGAAATCTGTCACGCGAGAATGGTGTAGCTTTCTAAAGAGTGAAAGAATCTTCAAAATTCAGATTAGTAATTTCAGAGATTTATCTCTATACAAAATTTTCATTTTATGGCACATAAATGTCCATATCTTTTATAATATAATATTTATGGCAATACCACATAGCTATACCACATATGTTAACTGGAAAGGATGTTGTTTTCTATCAGTGAAAGAATTATTAAAATCGGTTCTAATTTTAATTTTACAATTTATAAACGTAACAATATCCAATATGTGACGTCACACCAAAAAGCAATAGCAAATCATAAAATTCGTATAATTTTGTTTATGGCCGGAACTCATGTCTTTTTTTCCATTTGTTCTATAGTATTGCCGTACTTAAGCGATTCTTTGCCTAATATTACAATATCTAAAATTTATAATAGTTCTATAGAAAAATTATATTTAAGTTAAATTTTATAATATACTGATTCATCCTGGCTTTGCACTTGTGCTATTTACCTCATATGATTTTCAATATGTTGTTGTTAAATGAAAATATTCAGGCGCTTACGACAGTAAACATATTATTATCTTGCAGAAACTCTAAATTTTCTTGGATAAAAGCAGCATGTGTAGCTAATAGCTTATATATGACAACATTATTTAATTTGACATTAGCAGATGGTGATCTGACAGATGTCAGATTTCTTCAGTGAATTAATAATTTGAGTATTTAGGATCCATTTACTGGAGACCCTTTATGCTTTATGCATATGTTAAATAAGTTATTAGTAGCTTTGTATTGTACAAGAATATATTATAGTTGTGTTTTTAATTGTGACTAATAAATAAAGTAAACCTTCCATTACAGAAGCGAGCAACTCACAGGAGTGAAGCATTAAAGTGCAGTACCTATAACCTTGCCATTTTATGAGTGTTATATTTATTTTTAACAATTAATACATATCGTTGTCTAAAGTTGGTAAACTAAAATGAAGTAATACTCTATTGAATGAGACATAAATAAGAAGATTTTTCTTATACTCTCAATATAAAGCAACCCGCAGTGGGCCATTAATGGGTTGTGATGATGATGATAATGAAAAGTTGTGTGTAGCAGTTTACCACTTTATACAATGATATGTAATAAAAATAACCATTTCTAATTTAGTGACTCAGTTTGCGACTTGTTATTTTGTTTTATCCCAAGTTTGTTATTATATTATTAATGTATTAATTATAATAATAATTACAATTCTTGTCTTGATAAATGCGTTGGAGATAGTTGTTAGACTAGGCATGATGACGGTTTTTGAAAAATTATTCTATGATTATAAATAACAACTACAATTGCAATTAAATCTACAGAAATTAAGTCTAATATAAAAAAGTCATTCTTTCGATTGTCAGATGCCTACATAGCTTAGGTATTATAGGCAATAATACATCATCAAGAACAATACAGTTCAAACTCAAACTCTAAATATTTTATTCAAATAGACTTTTTACAAAGACTTTTGACACGTCAGAATTGTTCAGTGAGTTCAATTTGTCTGAAGTTACCACCAGTTCGAAAAGCAGTTTCTTGATGAGAAGAACTGGCAAGAAACTCAACAGTCACTCTTTTCAAAATGCCATTGTTTGCATCAGTTTGTTTTACAAACGTGTAATCATTCAGCTGACCATCAACGTCATTTTGAATCCAACCTTTGTCATTATTCAAGTAATCTCGTTAGTTCTTGTAGTTCTTCTTCTACTCTGCCAATGTCACATAGTATGAACAAAACACGTACAAAGGGTTGACCACTGACAAAAAACAATATTTTTTTTGTTAATCCATCATTTATTAAATATAATAAAAATTTCTTGTTTGAAGTACAAATCTATAAAAAAACACACATACATGATTAGTATACCACCATAAAATTATATGACATTTCAGTTATTATAAAACTTTTTTATATTCAATTGAAACGTTAGATTTAAATTAATTCTAAATATATAATTTTATATATTATATGGTATTTTACACATGACTGCATTATATGATCGATGAATTCATTACGTTAAATTAAAAGGAATTTTTGAGAAAAACGTTTAATTTAAAATTTATTCTTTACTTAAGTATAGTAGCCGCCAGCTAACTAGGTCTTAGCAAAAAACAGTGGAGGGAAGTTGCGCATAGCATGTCTGTATTGACAGTTGCATCCGTCACACGTCACGTTTACTATGTTAACAAATAGAAGCCGCGCGGGAACTGAAATGCCGTATAAGAACCAATCGTGTGCCTTCGCTCGCATTGTTGATGGTGAACTCAGCGTAGTGGGATATTTGTGATCTTTTAAGATAAAAATAGATGGTGGTTATATAAGGGTATACTAACATTATTGTTAATTTATTATAGAAACTAACATGGTAATCAGTCATTTTTAAGAATTATAAACGGTGAACACTCAGGTAATGTTTTTGTATTGTAATTTACTTAAGTTGGTGGCTCGGCGGCACCATTTACCAGGAATTTTAGAATCCTCCACTTTTTATGTATTAATACTAATAATTTTATCTCTCTTTTGCGAAACAATACGTGAAATAAACATTGTTTTTATATGTTTCTTTACTACGTTGATATTGGCAGAATTACTGCAACCTTAACCAGCAACAAAAGCCATAATATTAAATTTTAAAAAATCGAGTATTAGTTGTGACGTTATTCACTTGATTAATGTTTATGCTATCATGGCGCATTACTGTATTTTGTACTTTAATTATACCGAAAATATCATTAATTCCGGTTTACTGTCATCATACCTATTCTTGTTCGCTAACTTTATATATTTGGTGTTAGTAGTAGTTGGTATAGAATACCTAAAAATAAGCCCCAATTTCTCAAACAAAGTATTATATGGTACAAATATTGTCAACCTCACCCTACTTGCTTTAAGCAATATTTCTACTCATTGATTATTATTCTTAATGTAAATAAATTGTTTACACCATTATTAAACAGTACTTACATACTAAATAGGAACATTAATTGTTCAAAAATCATTGCACTTTTTGAACTAACTCTTCTGTTTAACCATTTAATTTACTTTTGATAATATATTATTGTATTTTATTCAAATGAATATATATTATTTTATTAAATACACCGTTTAACAGTCGAAATAATTAATAATGATCAATCTCATCCGATATCTTTGAATTATGTTTTAAAAAGATTCCAAATTTAAATTTGTATTTAGAAAATTCAAATTTGAGATTATTTGCCATTTGTCATTCAAACATTATGGAGTACTAGTGGCGAAAGTAATATTCAATCAAATATGAATAATATAAATTCCAATTTCAAATTTGTGTATAAAGAATTCAAATTTAGAATCGTTCTATCTGAAGATTTTGAATTGTGATTGATTATTAATTTCGGTCGCAAAAGTAGATTCCAAATTTGAATTTTATATGCAGAAATTAGAATTTACTTATTTAAATTTAGATATAAATTTAATTCTGGTGTACGCAATTTATTCTGGTTTACTTTCTCTTCCCACTGCCATCTTGTATTTAAAACTGAACTGAAACTGTAAATCCTGATCCTTTCAGGCACAGCATTTTATATAATCGAATACTATATTATGCTTAGCAGCAAATTTAGAATATTAGTATAATTAATATCAAATTATATTCTTCAAATAATTAGATTAATAAAATAGATTTTGTCAAGCTTAACTTTGTGTATGTAATGTGTCTATTAAATGTTCGTTATAGTAGTAGATATAGTTATTACTATGCTTACCGATTGTAAATTAATATTATCCCATCTTTAAGTTTAACATAACATTACTTAGTGATATTACAATAATTTTATAAGTTAATACGATGTGAATGTAATTTATTTAAAATATTTCAAATATATCTGGTGTTTGTTGGGTTGATCTTGAAAAAAAATATTTGACAGCTTTCTATCTCTGTTGCGCCGCGTCGTTTGCGCATTAGTCTTGGGTAGTTCGCGAACGACCTAGTTGAAAAGAGCGCGCGATAATCTCGCTCTTAGTTCTTTTTATATTTTTTTTTTTGGAGTTCCGCTTTTTCTAAGCAGTGGCGCTATGTGATAAATCGAATTATTTACTTTTAAGGATGCAAACGATACATCGTTTTATTTCAAAAATCGATATTGAAACCCACTCAACTTCATGAACGATGTTTTATCATTTAAAGCGCCAACTTTAGTCCCGTCAAGAAGATATCTCTTTATTAGTCACAAACGTAGATTTTTTTACTAATAAATCATTTCATTATTATTTGTACTTTTTAAATAAAAATAAACAGAACTTGCAATTATTTTAAATTTAATATTTTTTCCTTTACTTAATATTTTTGTAAAAAAAACTAATGAACTAAAAGAGCGAACTAGTTCGCCTTTGGATTGCGAACTAAATTGAGCGCTCTCATTAGTGACCGACTAGGCCCTAATAGACTAATGCGCATCTCCGTCTCTACCGACGCGTGCTGGTTAAGAATGACGTCACTACACCATTCTTCATTCACTTATGTGTGAAAACAGTTATGTGAAGATATCACGTTTTTTTTTCAAGGCTGACCAAGTAAACACGACGTTATTCACTTTGATACTGCAATTGCGCTTCAATACATTCCTCGGAGTATACTTTATTTTATAGAAACCACAGATAACCCCCCCCTAGAACCTGCATTTTAATATTTTTCTTCCATTTCAAAACGTTGAAAAATATTAAATAATATCATTATGTGAATCACTTTATAAGGCTTTCCCAGAAAATTATATTAACTACTACTGAAGCTTCAATTGGATCTAGTGGGGGTTATTTTAATAAAGTACTAGTGCCAAAGCCCATTTATATTTCGACACATGCTAATTAGGATATGGATACGTCCTTATAATATTTACTGTTTCGCTTCATTAATGATAGCTAATTATTAATAGTTGTTTACTATATAAAATAGTTGCTTATATAGCAGTAATATAAAAGCTAAAATTTAGTAATAAGAATTTTGGAATGTTTTATCAATAAAACTCACTCAACTTTATTAATTAGTAATCAGTATGAGATATGTACCTTAACTAATATAGAATATGCGTGTAATCAAAAAAAAATTATAATAATGTTTTTTTATTAATGTCTGATAAATTTATCAAAAAATTACTTTCATGATGTCACAGTATACAATAATCTCAACTAGTATGTAGTTTTGTTAACAATAATGTACGTTATTAATATATTTATATAAAGTACAATAATCAATGATCACTATTGTTATTATGAAACGTGACGTCACGCCAAGAGCTTTATGATAGCGTTTATTTACTATTCATCGAGATTACAAAATACACGCATATTACATAACTACGTAGATCTTATATTTCCAATTATAATATTTCGCATTTTAGTTAACATAAGGCTGTAAATTATACTTTACTTCTTTTAACTAATTTTAATGTTTTAGATCTACGAGGGCTGTAAAAACTGAAAAGTAAATACCAGAAGATTACATATTGCATATTATATTAAAGCTGATTATTTTTGTTTTGTTCTACGGTTGCCCCCTTATTTCTTAACCATTCCATGATTTGTTTTACAAAATATTGATTATTTGCTTTATTTATTTTTACTAGCATTATTAAAATTTTCTGTATTGATGTTAAATAGTACATGTTTATCTAATATGTGTGGAATAAATGTTGTAGAACAAATTGTTGTTTTATTCAAATCAAATTCATCTTTACTAGAACATTTTTATGGCATACATGAAGTCAATAAAAGATGTTTAAATTCATTTTGTTATTTGGTATAGGCTTATGATCAATAACTATTGTTTATTACAAAGTGTAGTGTTTGCGCAGACTAAAAGTTTGCCGACTTAACTAGATTATCCTCCTGGGGGTTATACTTTAGACTCAGAGCAAAGATTATATTATACAGGACTCGGAATAGGACTGTAGATAAAGTATCGATATTATTATTTAGAAATATCGATATTTAATACTTATATTTTTAAGTGATTTTTTTTTCTAAAAATGTGCAAGATCATCGAAAACTTAATCTACATTATTTACACTGTTATGTTTTTCTTAAAAGAGTTATTATTTATTCACAAGGCTGTACGGTGTAATACCGTTGCTTTTTCTATTACGGAATAAAAATACAAAAAAAATATTTGCACCTCATAAAATTTATTAAATTATTAGTATTCTGTGTTTGTAACTTTCAACATTCATTTATAATTTATTTTTTTAATAAATATATTGGATTATAAATCTTTTAAATAATTATTTTGTCGTGACGGCCTATTAATTTTGAAATACCTTACAATCTTACCAACTTCAAGTAATAGGAAACAAATTGTAAGTGTTGCCATCATCATAATTAACACTATATAATCTATTTTCTTATTTATTAATAGATTTCTAGTATTGGATGTGTATAAAATACTATTTTTATTATTTCAACAACAACTTGAGGAATTCAGATAGAATGACTAGCAGATTATTGTGACATATTGTCTATTGTATAAAACAAAGATTAGTTACACCAAAAAATGCTGGAACAATTTTGATTAAATTTAGTACAGACTAGAGCTTGTGAAATAACATAGGCTTTTATCCCGAAAAAGGGTTGAAATATATTTAAAATTAAAAATACGTGATTAAAATGAGTCAATGATAATTACCACAAAATGTCAGACATCTTAAAAGTTTTCAAACCGGTATATAATTTTTTTAGCAACTAGGAGTTGAGTAGGTAAATTAAAGAAAATAAATTTAATTGAATAAATGGTAAAAAGCCTGATTACATTTTCTAGTGATATTATTGAAATTTGAAGTGAAAACAAATAAAGTGGAAGAAAATATTTATTATCAATACAATTACAACTCAAACAAAGTTGAATATCGTCACAATTAATTATCAGAAATACCAGACAAAATACAGAATCAATGGGTGTGTTTCAAAGGACAATGCTACTTTCCTTGTCCCATTTGTCACGGTGAGAGTGAGGGGGAGTATTCTCACAATCACCACTAACTACTTTAGAAATATTTTTCAATGACACACTGCTCTCCGATGTATATTTAGATTGGTGCGTCAAGGACTTCAGTCTTGGAATGTGGGATACTCTCTTCTGTAATTTTGTTACTTTCTGGTTTTTAGAATCCAAAAGTGTATTTGTTGATTTAGATCTACCATGTCCAGAATCAGTTATATTTTTCATACAAGATAAAGGAGTTCTAGATCCACTGTTGTTCTCCAACCTTGGTTTTTTAGGAGTATCATTTAAGTTAGTTTCATCTTCATAAATGAGAATTCCGTCAGGTTTTTCATCTTCAACATTCTGCTCAGTTTGCAAAGCCTTAACTAGTGAATCATCTGACATTTCTTCAACATTTTTATCATCTATGTCCTGTTCTACTTTAGAAACAACTATAGGTGTTCTTTCTATCCCATTGGACGGAGATCTTGGGTCTTCATTAAGTATTTTAAACAATGGAATATTTTTAATATCACCAGAATAGTCTTGTTTATCTGGTGAATCTATTTGTTCTTCACTATCTTCAAATTCATCTGCTTCAGTTTCAACATAATCAAAGTTTGTTTCCAGGAACTGTGGCTTTGTACATTCTTTAGATATATCATTCTCAATGATTTCATTGGAAGCCGTAGATGATCCTAATGGTTCTTCGCTTTCTTTAAGTGAGTCAGTTAGAGTCATATCATAAAAACCGTTACATAAGTTTTTAGGAAACACTAAATCTGGACTTCTTTCATTAACATCAAATGAACCATCACAGTTACTTTCTACAGTTTCATTTCTCAAGCAAGGACTGCCATAATTATTATTTTCAAGTTGTCTCCTTAATAATTTCTTATCTCCTTCTATATTTGGTGCTATGATTATGGGAGTCCTTTCAAAGTCTTGAGTAGGTGAGCGAGGATCATATGATTGTAAGTGATTTTTAATAACTGCGGACAAAATTGGATTATTATGTATAAGCTTCTCTTCTGTTTTGCCACTTTCAAATTGTTTGCGTAAATCTGCATTCTTTGTAATGTTGTGTTTTGCTCCATTTTTACCCTATAACAATTCAACCCATCAATTTTTTTTAAACATAAATAGAAACTACCTTTAAAAACTGTAAATATCATTATAATTTTAATTACAACTAGCTAACCCATCTTCGCTTCACTGAGCTGCCTCACTGCAGGTAAAAGTTTTATTAGAATAGTTTTAGTGTCTTCCTTGGACTAGCACAAATATTTTAAAACTAAAATTAGCCAAATCAGTCTAGCCGTTTCCAAGTTTTAGAGAGACTAACAAAAATCAATTCATTTATATATATATATATATATATAAGAATATTAAAATTATTATATTAATATAAATGTTAAAAAAATTATTTTATTAATGAAGGTGTTTAAAAATGAAACTGAAACTTAACACTATACATGATTTGTTTCTTTATTGTTGCTTATTAAAAGAACTGTAAAGGAAAAGCAAATCAACATTTATAAATAAAATTTGAAGCTTGCATTGTAATTTCAAAGATAGTATATACCATCTCATCTTTACGACCAAAATATCTTATTATGAGCCTTTTATTTTATTAGTGTGATGAGTCCTATATTATTTATCTAGTTTTCGTATTAATAAAATTAATTGTATACTTCAACAAATACTGTTAAGCAATACGACCGCATCAATCAACACGTCGTATAGACGTTTTCCGGCACCCGGCAGTACTTTGGTTTAATAATAAGTTTAGTACTATATACGTATCATACAAACCTGTAATGGAGTTCGAGTTATTTCAGGCGTAGGAGATCGAGGATCGGAATTGCTCGTGTCCTTGTCCAGCTCGTTTTGTGCGAGCGCAGCTGTCTCGGTACTCGGCTTACTCGTATTACTGCCCATAGTTATAAATATAAACGAATAATATACACAATGTTTAACGTATTTAAATAACCATCTTCTACTGACTACTGTAAAGTAATAAAAATATTAAATAAACTAAATATTCTCAATCCGGACCAAACTCAAAACATGTAACGGCTACAACTGTCACAACAGTTTCTAAATTTAAACTGCGCTCCGCGAATGGTTGGTGGTACAGATTTAAAAAAAAATGGCGCCAGCCGTGGTGAAATGTTGCCAGACGCGATAATTTTTTATAATTAGTATTTAATATTTATTCGCCTTTTAAATTTTGCTGTTATCGATTGTATTACTTGCATAAACTTATTTTTTATTAAATAGTCTACATCATAGTTTTTTACATTGTGAGTTTTTCTAAATAACCCCTAGGGGGCTGGCGAATCATTACTCAGGGTTTCAAGGGCTCATGAAATTAATTGAATGCAAAGAATAATTTACGCGATGAGAGCTTATTTTCGTCGTCAGTCTGGGGCGTCAGGAACGGTGATCGAAAGAAAGTGGGTTTCGTAGGTACTCAAAACGGTTGAAGAACACGGGACAAAGAATTTTGTTGTTACTCGATGTGCATAGAAATTTTGGTCAAAATGTCTAATTCTATAATATAACTTTTTATTAAACTTTAAAGGATATCCGCCACTTCAATATGAGCATTGGTACCGGTACTAACATAATTTCGGATGAACTTGCCTTGACTTATCAAAAAGACATCTTTATAACTTGGAATATTTAAACTGTTTGTTAATTATTATTTGTCACCAAGTAACAAACTCGAATTTTTCCGCTTCACCGTTGTATTTTTCTTTTAATTAACTATTGCTCCTATTTTAGATAATACACGTCATGAATAATAATAAATAAATAAAATCTCCTGGATTCGGGAATGTATTTTAGCACGGCAACTGTAACTGAGTTGTCAAATGTCAAAATAAAATGTATGACCACAGATTACTTCAGGTATTCATCGGTTTGTATCTCGATTCATATTTTCAATTCAGTACATTTGATTGTAATTAAATATTAGTTACATATTTTATATTATTATCAAAAAATAGAAGTATATTCCTACCTACAATTTTAAAATCGCGTTGGTAAAAATATAGGCATTATTTTTTTATATATTATTCCATTTAATCTAGCCTTACTATTAAAAATTTATGACACAGTATAAGTTCGGCATTATAAAAATGTAAAAACTATCTCTAAATGAAAATTCAATCAAAATAAAATGAAGCTTTGATTTTAAATTGTACCTATAAATTTTTTTTATGTCTGTTACCTTAGAACTTTGTCATTTATGAATTGAATTGGAAATTTCTTTTTGTATTTGGTATATGCTAACAGATAGGTCCCATTTTTTTTTAAAATCCAGTTTAGATGATGGGATCCTTGAGGAATTGAGAGAACTCCTCAAAAGTTATAGGCACACATATATGTAGTGATTTTGATATTTTCAGAAGGGTTTCAAACATTTGCATTCAGAATTTATCATTTGGTGAAGTGATCAGGAATACCACTTCTTAATATGGTTAAGAATGTTAAGCAACTATTTGTATGAGAAAATTTGAATTAATACTTATAATGTTGATATTACCATTAGATTCTTAGACCTTCCGGTTTCATCTACCATTAGCTGATGTTGACACCGGAAGGTATGTACTGGAACACAGGCATGGGACAACGTAAACTAGTCGAGTTTGTATTTAATGGAATTGTCTTAAAGTGTACTCTGGCTGTGATTTTTTAATGGTAATCATCGTCTGTCTGTCTATATCGTAGCACCCGAAAGACTGAGCCGATTTTGATGCGGAATTTATTTTGTGTGGAAGCAGATGGGATTAAGATGCCATTGTTTTACAAGTTTAACAATGTGTATCTGTCTGTGACATCATGTTTTACAAGATTAACAGTATATATGTGTATCTGTCTGTGACATCACAACTCCTGAAAGACTGATAGTAGATTTTGATGCGGATTTTTCTGTGTGAAATAAATGGCATCAAGATGACATTGTTTTATTTATTAACCTCCTTTTATTAGTACAATAATTGATATTTTTGAAGTCAGTGCCAGCTGGCTGAAAAAGAAAACTAATTTTTTTTAAAAAAAGATGAAATTTAAAAATAGAATTGTTTTATGTGTTGTAGATTTTACGTGTACTGAATATATGGTAAGACAAACAAACTAATTATGTATTAATGATAAATTCTTCATACTATTAGATAACGTTTTATTAATGGTTTATTTGATCAGTATCAAATAATCACATTGGGTTTAAAATGAATTTAAATCTGTTGACGTGCTGTGATAAGGATCTTGCAAATTATTATCTTGTTGAGGATAAATAAAAATAACTAACTATTGCTATTATTTATTTACAATAATTAGTGCGCCATACTGTTCATATGGCGCACTTCCCCGCAATTCAGACTATCAACTATTTTAATGTGATTTTTTACACGATTACCTAAAGTTTAAGTGCCATTTCCTAGATTTTATTAACATTTTATTTATTTTCGTACGGGTTATAAGGCTTAATATAAATATTAATGTATAAACATTAAAAAATAAAAGATACTTTCATCTTCGTTTATTTTATAATTCTAAATATATTATTAGTATATTTAACAAATAAGATTATGGCCAATAAAAACTGAATTGAATGTTAAAGTATTGTTTACGTTTTCAAGTGATTCTAGAGAATAAGTTACTGCGATGAATCACATTGAAGCAATAATTATCAAGTATTTTATGAAAAATACATTACTGACTGATTGCAATAATTTACTTTTTATTTCTGTCCCTTTTTTAATTGACCTAATAAGTGACTTGCGATCGATATATTCTTTTGTAACTAAAAGAAAATTATACTTTGTACCCGCTATCATTGAGTTTAAAAATACTGATCAGAAAAATGTTCATAACCCCTAACTTGCAAATATATTGCGCACTCAACCGAAATTTGATTTTAAATCCATAGATACTTCTAGAATGGGAAAATGAAATAAAAAAAGAAATTTATGCTTTTTACTTTTTATGGTTCATTAAAATATGTGGTTTTATCAATTCTAATGTTTTCAATATTGCGTTATATTTCTACTAGGCGCACTTCCCCGATATGTAGGCAAAGTGCGCCTAGCGTATATGTTTTCAAATTTTCTGCTAATAATCATTATTTTGCTGTTAGATTTCATTGACAAGTCATTGGTTGTAATTGGTCAAATTGAATTGGAGGACCAAAACAGTAACTTATGTTGCTTTAAAGTTATCTTTAAAAAAAGTATGGCGTACTTCGCCCCCTTAACCTTAATTAAAGTAAAAAGAAAAATGAGACACGAATTTCAGTAAGTTTCATTCACGTAATTGTGCGTAAGTTTTGCTTTATTCGCTTCATAAAAAATGATTAAAATTACATAATTTCTCTATTCTTTCTTATTTATGTAAAATCTATTATATTGCTCAATACAGTGTTAGTAAATTCTGTCTATTCTACACATCATATAATAATAAAAGACCGTTAAAAAAACATCGCTTTGGTTCCATATTGTGGTATAAAAAGCACTTATCTAAAAATAATTTTATTATCTATATATCTTTCTGAATGCATGTTAATATGTTTGTCCAAGTTCCGCGTCGACAAACAGTAACTGATTTTGGATGCCATTGCCAGCCTAATGGACACCGGATCCGACATCGTGTGCCCTCAGTTAAGCCGGCCGTTCTTCCTGCAGTTCCTCCTCTACAACTTATGCTTCCATTTTCTGGAACGGTTAGCGGCTTACACCAATTACGAGCTAAAAAAAATTAAAACATATACGAATTATTGAAAACTCGAAAAATTTTAGCGATGTAATTTTATGACACGTTTAAAAATTTTTCCATGTTTTGATCCTGCTGATATTCAGAACGAAGTACCTCAAAACTTGCTTGCGGTAAGGCAAGACTGGTATCGACATAGTTCGGGTATTATCATTAAGATATATTTAAATATCACTTCGTTCTCTTGCCCTAAGCTTTTTCGTAATCTCTATGATGCTCTATCTCTATCTATACCTTGTCCTATCAACGTTATTTCTTTCCTCAATTTAGTATCTTACCCTCGTTGTGAAAAATTTGTGTGCAAATTTAATAAACATAATAAAAATAAATTGTAATACATATTAATTGTAGTTAGTTGTATAATTTGTAATTAGTTATTTGATGGATAGATTATGTCCAATAATAATTTTGTCGTAGATTAAAACTAACAAGGTGAAATCCTCACTGATGGACAAAAAATTAATATTGTATATTGTTACCTCCACAAGTGTGTTTTGTTCTTACTATGTGATATTGACAGAGTACCTACTTTGTCCATAGTCGTAGTGCGCAACTGAGAGCCATCAGACTAAAGAAGACAAGACGAAGACACTTCTGTCTGAACAGTCAGTGTGTAAAATAATTATTATTTAACAATTAATAAAATTTCTACATCAAAAACGGAGAAAAAGACTCATAGAAAGGACATAATGTTTTTCCTTAAATCATAAAATGAATAGTATCAATCTAAATATTCATACCAAATTATATTCGTGAATGAAGAAAAAATTTCCCTTCGGGAACGAAATTTCACCAAACAAACCTTTTTTTCTCTTTAAAATTAAAGAATGAATCTAGTAAGTTTTATTATACCTCTGCATGTAGGGAGAGTGTTTCCTTTCCATTTCATGTCTTCGCCACAAATTAAAGCTGATTCCCCTTGTAACTCCAAACTTTCATCTCGACATGTGAAGTTGCAAGGCTGGTTTCTATCTCCACAATGAGATATCAAATATTTTGGCGTTGGACAAGATTGCAGGATAACATGCACCTGTATTTTGCAAAGACGTAGATTCTGAAACATAAATAATTTCAGGCTGTAATACTCTATTTAGATTGCTAATGCATTTCTGAAAATAAACTGACATTGTTGTTGTGCATTATTCGTCCGACTATAACGTGGGATCCCTGTTGCAGTAATGTTCCAAGTTTTGGTCCGTACATGTGAACAAAGTGGACGTTTTTTGGAGCTTTTCGTCCAGAGCATGTCTTCAGGACTGAATTTTGTAAGAATACTTTATCTGCTCCCAATTTTGCTACAAGTGTTTTATCATGAGGACACTGTATACATAACTTTGGTTCTGAAATACAAAAGAAATACATATTACAAAATTAATGTTCCGGTTCAACTACACTTTATCATAATAATATTGTTTTGTTATCAGATCGACATATTATTCCGCAATATACACGCAAATTCCAGCTCAATCGGTAACCGGAAAGTGGGTCAAATAACTTTCAAGATTTTGACACACAGACCTCAATAAAAGCGTTATATTATTTTTTTTGTTTTGCATAGATAAAATACATACTTGGATAAATATAATCATTTTCATTTTTACTCCTCAATAAATGTTTAGGTATACGAAATTTACTGCCGGCTCTAACAACGTCTCTTTCAGGATGAATGGCTGTTACTTCATGGTTAACATTTTGTCCAATACTTTCTTTAAGGTATGCTTCAGATTGGTAGAAAAGTTTAGGGTCTTCTCGTGGCTGGTGGACTTTGATCGGGATCTTCTCGTCTTTAGACGAGGAGGTCGTCTCTGAGGGATACAAAATGTGCATCGGCGGCTGTATGCCGGAGAACCTGCTGCTATTATCATCGTAATCATTTTCCTGAAGAATATTACTTTCTAATGCCCAATTATTTTGTTGATACTGTAAATAATTCCCACGAGTTGCTGACACTCTGAAATAAAAGGTTAGGTATATTTCGATACCAAAATATTTTATAAATTCGCAAACATGTATTATGACGTTGATCCATTGAATTAAGTGCTTCGATATGCGATGACGCAGGAATGCTATTTTCGATAATACCTATACAGATTGTTAAATGCTTATCGTTCGTTAGGTATGCTTGTTTAAGTCCATCATAATATTATTTGTCGGTATGCATGTGCTTATATACGATTGATCTATTTAAATTATGAATTGCTAATATCTAATGAAAACAACATCTTACTAACCTGTTGATATTTCTATTTGCTTGGCGTTCTCCAAAACTTCCTATAACAATTAAAATTTCCATCTTAATATTTTTTTGATTTATTATTTTGGGAAATTAATTAAACATGTAGTTCAAATTATAAACAAAATGTAAAAGTCTAGATATTTTTAAGCTTTTAAAACGTCATCAGTTTGACCCATAAATTATCCATACTCTTACTTTGTTTTATAAAATTACATACTATTTATAAAGTTGTTTTATCATATAAATTTTAAAAAATTGTCGTTGGCCACACTTACCACTTAGGGGAAAATAGATGTTGACCGATTCCTAGACCTACGCTATATGCATACAAAATTTCGTAAAAAACAGTCGAGCCGTTTCGAGGAGTTTGATACGAGAGTTTTATATCTATACTATTATATAAAGAGGAAAGATTTGATTGTTTGTATGTTTGTTTGTTTGTTGCGAATAAGCTCGAAAAGTACTGAACCGATTTTGAAAATTCTATCACCGATGGGAAGCTACATCCTTTCCGGGTAACATAGGCTATGTGGTGTTGCCATAAATACTCTAATTAAAAAGATATGGCCATTTGAGTGCCATAAGGTGGTCATTTTGTATATTGAAGATCTTCTCAGAAAATACAAATCCGATTTTAAAAATTCTTTCACTGTTAGAAAACTACACTATTCGTGAGTGACAAAGGTGATTCAGTGTTGCCATATACATTTGTTTAATTAATAGAACATGGCCATTTTGTTGCTACTGATCCGATTTTAAAAATTCTTTCACTGAGAGAAGTCAAGTATTTCCGTCTCTCTTTCGCTTATAATACTATCATTCTCTCTCATCCTCTCTCTTTTTTCTCACTTTAATTTTTATTTTTATCTGTTCAGAATGATTAGCCTCTTCACTTTCTTTCGATAATTTCTGTCTTTCTCTCTCTTTTATCCATTCAATTTTAGTTCTGCTCTGTCCTTCTTTTATCATCTGTCGCTTTTCTTTAATTTTGTTTCTATTATTTTTCTTTTTATAACTTTTTCTTACTCTCTCTAATTTTTCAAATAATTAAAAACTACACAATTACAGAATGACAATTTGAGGACATCAATTATAATATTGCTTTAAATACCCGGAGCGAAGCGAGGGCAGCCCTCTAGTATTAGATAAATATCTAAGTTACATAAGTATTTAATTACTAAGGTGAACTTACTATAACTTATATACTAGCGACTCGCCCCAGCATCACACGGATTCTTTACTATAATATGCATGTATTATTTAGTCTATATAAATATTCTTCTTGAATCACTCTGTCTATTAGTAAAAACCGCATTAAAATTTATAATGATTTTGATAATATATAAGATGTAAATCAGATTAGTAGTTTTTAATTTAGAGTTTGTTAATACTGTATTTTGTTCACTTTCGTTCGTTTGTTTATTTATATAAGTGGAATAGCAGGATAATTGTTTTCTACCTTTATCTAGATTTCCATACTTATAAATAAACAAGTAGCTAAAACTAAACAACACTTGTTGATGTAATTCTTGGAAGATGATAATAATTAAATTACAATATTTCCTTACAAATTATTAAAATAGTTTGCATTATTATGTCATCTGAAGCAAAGTATGTTACTGCGACTAATATTGTATAATGAGTTAAGCGATGCGCAATATGATATCATTGGGTTTAAAATAGATGTGATTATTTCATTAAAACTGATGAGTAAGGATATAGGAAGTCATCGATCCATATCAAATGTTAAGATAAGGACCTAGAAGGATCTATGCTAAATGTTGCAGTTATTTGAAGCTTATCTTAATTATTCAAAATTAATTTTGAATAATTAAGATAAGTAATATTATTCCTGAAAATTCGAAGGATTTAGATTTAAGGATTTCTTGAAAATGCAACCTGAATTTTTATTTAAATAAAAAAATATAAAATGTCAGGAAGGTGAGTGAGAGAATGAAGAGAACGGTGGCCAAAAAGAGGATGTAACTTTGTATGAAAATCCGACATTTTTGTATTCATTATGTTATTTTTTTATCAGTCGTTATGGAAACTAATGTCATAAATTTCTTTTTATGACGTAAGCGATTACATATTTTTCTTGTGATATCTTTTATAGGGTTCCGTACTTACTGAGGACCTAAAATCATGAAATTTAGCATGAAGCAAGGTAATGTATGTGTATACAAATTTCATCCTTTTACATCATTAAAAATTAATTTTAGTTGTAATAATATTTTCTTATATTAAGTAACTAGTGGCCCGTCCCGGGGTGGACAATTAATACATCAGCGCGTCGGCGAGTATTTTTTATTTATTTTGACATTTTTAATTTTCAATAGGTATTGACTGTCTTAAATACGAAATAATTTATTTGGATAAGAATTAATACAAAGGTATGGATAACATAACATGGTCTGATTTTGATAGGCATTTCTATCAACTTTTAAAATTAAAAAAAGTATTTATAACTACAATAGTTGGACATACGGTCTCGCGTATCGCGTTTAAAGTCCATACTTTAAACGCATGCCTTTGAGTCAAACGTATGTGTTAAAAACATAAGCGTTTGATTAATCTATACTTTTATCTAATCTTTTTAATACGCTTTAGCTACAGCTAATAATTATTAAAATGTAAAAAAACTGTAAATCAATTTTAATCTACTTCTATTTGTTGCCGCCCAGCCGTAACGCGAGAAACATTGCCACAGTCCTAGAAGCAAAAATAATTCCCTTCTCATAACGTGACAATGAGAAAAAAAGTTTCCCCGTACTAAGTGTAAGGGGAAACACCAATATTAGCCATATCTATCTGCTCCCTTAGGAGCGACTTCCGCATGTAACATGTCATTTATTTGAGGATGGAGCAAGGAGGTGGATAATAGAATACTTCAATCCCTAATAGTGAATCCTCTGGGTTAATAGGATTCGTTTTCATGTGACCAATACTAACACTTGGTGAGAAATTGCTTGACTGGTTGTAAGATATTTTTAATCAACGTATATATTATTTTATTTGTTTCAATGTATTATATGTCGAAGAATAGTGAAGGATTGTCGAGTGGTTGAATCGTTGTCGCTGTCTGTGACGTTGGGGTGGTGGTCACTTCCGTCTTTTTGACAGTCTCGGCCCTTTGTATGTCATCGACGGTTTGACTGAGGTCTTGGTCGTGCGCGGTCTTTCGGGGAGTCGGGTGGTCTCTGGATAGTGTTGGTGTTTTAGTGCTGGGATTGCTGTCTGATTAGGGTCGCGTGAGTGCTTTGCAGTTTGGTTGCCACGTCTTGTGTGAGTTTGAACAGGGAACCTGGGCGGTGGAGGCGAGTGTTTCGATCGAATAAAGGAATTCCTTAAGCCTATAACTTGGTCACATGTCCAAGGCACTGCTTAGGTTTCTCCCGTAATTGTTATAGATCATACTTGACTATTTATTGGGTCAGTAGTAGTATCTACGTTGCGTTTACCCAATAGTCCATTCAATTCCAATATTTCCCCTCCCCTCCTTTCTTCTCATCATTAAAATCCCCGACTATCTCAGGAAGCACACAGATCAATAAGTTGAAAACAATAATTGACTACACTACAGGTATTTTGTTAATGGTTTTTACCCTAACGAAACAAGCACGAATCGCTAGTAATCTATAAAGAATTGTACATACAAAGGCGATGAATTCTTTTTAAACACTATAAATAAATATTATGACATCATCCTTATCTTTGAAGCTATAACTCAACAGATCTTTGTGGGTTTTGGCTTTGGTCAACAAGTCTATCCTTCCACTTCAGTCTATCAGTGACAATTATTATTTGAAATAGTCTAAAATAATTCGCCTACGTGCGAGTGCGAAACTCGCGCACTGAGGGTTATACACGATTTCAATAAACAGAACACTATCTAATTTAGATTTTCGTATTCACAATAAAAGGTAAAAAAGAAATGATAGCTACACGTATTCTTCAAATAATGCGCCAAAACCTAAATATATAACAGATCATTTTTTTCGTAATGTAACAACAAATTTTTTTTCGGAGTTTTCGGATTTTCCCGGATTTATACCAGTGCTATACGACCTTGCTTTTGTCAAAAATCGTGTTTTTAGGTTAAAAGGCAAAGCCTGAGATTGATTATTGTCGAAAATCAGAATTACAATGCATGAGATGAAAGTATTGCTGCGGCTTTTTATAAAATTAACTTAGATGTTTGATTTTCCTACAGCTCCGAGAGACTAGAGCCAACTCGAGAAAAAGGGTCTTGCATGACAGTTAAAAATAGTTAATTTTCTAGTGATGTAGCAAGAAAATTACAGTATTTGAATTTATCCTTTACTTGTGCTATGATACCTTACTTCATGCTAAATTTCACGATTTTAGGTCATTGGACCTATAATTTTGTGAACCACCACATTAACGGTCATATCATTTCAATTCGTGAATTTAGTGGTTTGATTTTTTGACAGCCGAAAGGGATCGCAGGTTTGAGTATTTGATATTAATTTCAACTTGATACCTCCACGCGTTTCTGAGAAAAAGGATCTTAACAGACAGACAGACAGAGGGACAACGAAGTGATTCTATAAGGTTTCCTTTTTCCTTATAAGGTACGGAACCCTAAAAATTGAATAAATGATAACAGGCTAAGGTAAATACTTATTCTATTTGTTGTTTCCAATTTTGTTGTTTTTGTTGGAAGTACAATATTGACATTTTTTCCTATGAAGCGTAGGTGGTAATGTGGGAGGATTAGTATAAAAAACTTGAAGCTGGATATTCAAATGATTATAAATCTGACGGAACGAATTGAAGTAGCTACTTGAACATAATTACATATACATATTAAATACACAAAAAACTCTTGGCCATATTACTATGATAGTTTAAAAATATGTATTTTTAATATATTATTCCAAACGCATTATAGTGGCATTTAAGTAAAATATTGCTAACAAACAGTTTATTTTTAGTTTGACTTATTTAAGAATTCTTGACTTAAGAATTTTTTGGAAATAAATTATAAAAAATAAAAAATATTCGTAACGAACTTCCTTGTATATTCTGATATCAAGAAATGAATTCCAATATGTTTGTTAAAAATAAATATTCCTTTATAATGTATATGTAATGTATATCTAGGGTTTATCCATTAACTTAATCTTATGCTAAGTACTGAATTATGTAAGTTACAGACATACAAATACTTACATTATGTTTTAATAGTCATGTTCCATTACATTTTGATTTGATTAACATAATATTTTAATCTTAAATATAATCGACGTATTTCTTCCAGCTCTATATGCCCTTTAAAAATATACAACAATATCTTATTTATGATAACGGATCTGTTTTCCCAAAATATTTTTATATCTTTCACCTTACATTCAAAATCTAGACTAAACGAATTTGCACAGGCAGTTTTATGACCTTTTTATGATTATACTTTCAGTATGAAAAGTTTTATTTTATGTTCCTTTTATGCCAAAGCAAAATAAATTGGATCATATTATATAGGTCATTTAAAAATAGTTGAATTTCTTAAAGTGTAACCTTAATATGTTAGAAATACTTTAACATAAAACAATCAGTTAAAACGTTTTGATGAGAAAGTGACAGAACAGACAATTAATATTAGTTACGTTACCATTTTATAGTTAACTAGCTGCACCCCGCAGTTTTACCCGCTATATTTTGGATAATGCACACTATATCATTAAAAATTATAGCCTATATGTTATTCTGATGTGTAAGCTATATTATTGTAAAATTTCATCAAAATCCATTCAGTAGTTTTTGCGTGAAAGAAACATACCATACATAACATACATTCTTACAAACTTCGTTTCAGTGAGGGACCATTAGGATTGTTTTCTTCGGACACGATAGTAGCGCCACCTACCAGATCATATTGTTAATCTATAATTCTTTAGGAAGTTTAATCAAAATCGGTTCAGCCATTTAGGAGGACTTTCGTGAATCAGGAACAGAAATTATTACAAATATAATAAAAATATATAATCTTATACTATGTCTGTACATAGAAGATATTTAAGAAAACTTAATGTAAGGAGACTTACTACATTCATTTTTAGAATTTTAGTTCGTCTATCTGTTTGTCTGTTAGTACGCGTATCGCACAAAGACTTCTACACGAAATTGGATATAGTTTCCAAAGATGTATTGCTACAGGTCTAACTTGAAATTAATTCTTTGAAAGGTTTTGTTTTATCTAATCTGATGTCAGAAAAAAAATGTTTTAAGTAAGTTAAAAGATAAAATACCAAGATAAAAATCCCTTTAGTACCTATACAATGAAAAATCTAAGACAAGATATGTTAAAGAACCAAAGAAAATATTTGTTAAAAATTAAGTTAGTAATAGGTATTGTCAAGTTTGATAATAAACAAAATAAAGATTTACCAACAAAAAAATAATAAATAAAAAAAGCCTTACCAACAAAAAAGTAAATCATAAAGAAACCAGAACTGAACATTTTGTAGAGTCCGACATTCGTAAACACTAAGCGCTAGATATCAATTTAGACAGATAATGCGTTTATTTTGATAACAAATACGCGTAACTACACAAAGGAGAAGTTGCCAAAGTACCAAGAGGCAACTGATCTCAAAAAGCGCGATACACCGACTGCCCAGATGTGGGCGGAAGCTGCTACCGCCAGCTGTATGAATATTTTATTGAATATATTTTTTTTCTATATAATTATGATCAATATGGAGGCCACATCAACACCTAAATCTATAAATGCACAATTGATTTAACAAAACTCGTCGCATTTGTTGTTCGCCCGGGTGCAATTGACTACGTGTATTTAGGTTTTATTTGAATTACATTTTAATATTACATTTGAATATATTTTACTTTTCAACATCAACATAATGTATATATTAAATGGCATAAAGCTCGACATGCACTTTATCCTCTATTCCAAACCCTTCTAGCCTATTTTTCGCGATAAAACGCGAGTGGTTTAAGCGTAAAAGCTTAACAGACAGACATACAATAACTTGCATTTAAAATGTTACGTATATTAATATACGGAACTTAAAAGTTCGAATCAAATCGTATACCTATTGTATACCCTATTACAACAAATAATTCTTTCTAGGACAAAAAATCTTATATATAAAATTCTCGTTTCACAATGTTAGTTACAAAACTCCTCCAAAACGGCTCGACCGATTTTTATGAAATTTTATATGCATATTCAGTAGGTCTGAGAATCGGTCAACATCTATTTTATACCCCTAAGGGATAAGAGTGGCCCACGTAGCAAAATAACGATTGCTGGATCAGCTAGTAACCAATATATTACGTTTATATGCATAAAATAAGTATAAATCAACTATTAAAATATTTCCACATAATATTAGTATTTATCTGTTAGCAGTACAGGTATATTAATTATTCCATGTAAATATTTTCTGCTTTGAAATAAAATTAAATGTACCTAACTTACTAAAAGATCTATAGATCTTTAAAAAATTCTATTATAATTTATATCAATAGAATTTGAAACTTAATAAAATAAAAGTAACCGTAAAATGTTTATTTTATCAGCGCAGCTAAAATAAAAGCAACACATTATTGAACTTAATACTTAACTAATTTTTATTATGCACGTGTACCTACTTAAAATAGGACAATTCAAAATTATGAATAGGACCTTGTTACAACAAGATATCAATTAAACAAAAAATCTTCAATCGGCTAGTGACATTTATTACAGATATGTTTTATAGTCGAAACAGCAATTCAAACAATTACTAGACAATTACAATTTACGACAAAAACATACTTAAGTATTATTACCTATTTTCCTTGAGATTACTTTCAACTTCAAACGCATAAGGTTTAATTTCGAAATCCTTCAAAATTTACTATAACGGGAAATACAGTTTTTAAATTGAAATTTACATTTTAATGTATACAAGATTTGTACTATAGTATAAACACTTTAATTACATAATAGTCCTTATATATTCAATTTTCTAAATAAAACCAAAAAACTACTAAATGAATTTTCATGCGGTTATCACCAATGAATGGAGTGATTTGTAAAGAGGATATTAGTGTATAATGAATTGAAGTTTTGTGTCAATTATGATATATGATGATGATGTTGAAATAAAAAAAAAACTATTAGTATTCTGTAAACTTATTAAAGTATACATTAAAGTGTTTTTTCTCTGAAATACTTCGAGTAATATTGTTGTAGCATAACGCATATAATTATACGATTTTGTTGACTGTATGTACGCAACAAGGATGATATGGCGGGTTGGGGCAGGTAAAGGCTTGGCAGGGAGGAATTGCAGCACAACACTCGCCAGGATACCAAACCGTCCTGGCGTACCTGCCGCTTGGTCGCGTTACTGCGCCGTGATTGAAACAATGCGCTTTGCAGGGATAATCGTAGCAGCATGGCCTGAAATAAAAACAAATAATACATACTAATATTATGAACGCCAAAGTGTGATTTTTCACACTGTAACATAGTGACAGATCGTTATGGTTTATTGCAAATATATTTTTATAAAATAGCTAACTCGACATTTCATAATAATTAATATCTTTAACCAATATTCAATCTTTTCAAACCCACTTTTATAGCTTTCTATTCCCAAAAATCAGGAAATAAATTCACAAAAAAAAAAAACTAATTAGTAACCTTTCACATGGAACGTTGCTAGGTCCGCCACAGTAGGGTGCTACTTCCCTTTGGAAAGGCTGCGGCCTGGGCTGGCCGTAGCATGGCCGCTTGTAGTAGATGCTGTACTCGCCCTTAACACATCCGTACCTTGGACAAGGTCTCGGACACTCGAAGCCCCGGGGCAATACTGACATTTCTTACTAAACACACAACTTTTTTAAGTACTTTCCTTGTAAATTATTTTATATTTATTCCTTGTAATTAAAATTTTTCAATTTTTATAATAATTTAAATACTTTTAAATTTTTTTACAACAATAAGATGATTTTTAAACTATGATTTTGATTAATGACATAACTTCTTTTTTTTAACTGGCCGTTTTCATGTACTTTTTGACAAATATACCGCGCAGTCTCCTTCGTGTTCTTTTCATTGTACACGACATTGGCACAATGTTTTATACCTTTTAAAATATTTTTTTATTTTATACATTGAAGCAGTTATGGCCCAGTTGGTTGAGACCTCAATGTCTTAATCGGGAGGTCCTAGTTCGACTTTGGGCACTCACCTCTGACTTTTCTGAGTTATGTGTGTTTTAAGTAATTTAATATCACTTGCTTTAACGGTGGACCCGTACTGGGCCAACGTGGTAGACTATTGCCTAATACCTTCCTCATTCTGAGGAGACCCGGCTCAGTAGTGGACCATTGACGGGTCGTAATGATTTTCTATATTTGGATGGTGCAGGTCACATACTTTGATTTGACTAATTATTGTTCCTGTCGCTTACTCAAATCTATATATATAAAAGCGAAAAGTCACTGACTGGCTGACTGACTGATCATCACGAAATCTCAGGAACTATAAAACCTACAAACTTGAAATTTGGAATGTAGGTTCCTTCTAGGACGTAGGTGTCCACTAAGAAACGGATTTGAGAAAATCCTCCCCTAAGGGGGTAAATTGGGGTTCGGAAGGTTATATGAAAGTCCTATGTTTTTGAAGTTAGACTTATGAAAATCGGTAGTTACATTAATAACTTACAATAATAAAAATCTGTATAATTTATTTTGCAAAATACCCCCTAAGGGTGGTAAAATAGGGGATGAAAGTTTGTATGGGAAAGTTTAATTTATTGTCACTCTTAACTTGAAATTTGGAAAGTAGGTTCTCTCTAGAGGGTAGGTGTCAGCTAAGATTTTTTTTACGGGGGTGCCCCTCCTAAGGGGTGGAATGGGGGTTTGAAGGTTATATGAAAGTCCTATGCTTTTAAAGTTTGAGGTTAGAAAAGCGGGAATATGAAAATTGGCATTTAGATTATTACAGCAGCGGGAAAAATTATCTTTTTATAATCTCATAGAAAATCAGAACTTCTACGCGGACGAAGTCGCGGGCGCCCGCTAGTACTATTATATTTTTGCTCCTAGTATACAATTATTGATTACCGCAGTGAATCAGAGAAATTGACCCTACATGTTACTCTTCATAAATAAATTTATAATTATAAAAAATGACCGTAGACATACCATCAGGTATGTTTTCGGATATTATACATTTATCTACCACTTTATTGATGCACTAGAGGCCTGCCCTCGCTTCGCTCCGGGTATTTAAAACAATATTATAATTGATGTCCTTAAATTGTCACTGTGCAATTGTGTAGGTTTTCATTATTTGAAAAAAGAGAGAGAGTAAGAAAAAATTATAAAAAGAAAAATAATAGATACAAAAATAAAAGAAAACGACAGATGCTAAGAGAGGGAGGACAGAGCAAAAATAAAACTGAATAGGTAAAGGAGAAAGAGAGAGAGAAAGAGCGAGAGAGATAATCGATTTATTATAAGAGGAAGAGAGATGGAAATACTATAGACTTCTCTCAATGAAAGAATTTTTAAAATCGGATCAGTAGAAACAAAATGGCCATATTGTATTAATGAAAAATGTATATGGCAACACTAAATCACTTTTGTTACTCACGAATAGTGTAGTTTTCTATCAGTGAAAGAATTTAAAAAATCGGATTAGTAACAACAAAATGGCCATATTCTATTAATTAATAAATGTATATGGCAACACTAAATCACTTTTGTTACTCACGAATAGTGTAGTTTTCTATCAGTGAAAGAATTTAAAAAATCGGATTAGTAACAACAAAATGGCCATATTCTATTAATTTATACATGTATATGGCAACACTAAATAACTTTTGTCACTCACGAATAGTGTAGTTTTCTATCAGTGAAAAATTTTTTTAAATCGGATTTGTAGTTCCTGAGAAACTCTTCAATTTACAAAATGGCCACCTTATGGCACTTAAATGGCCATATCTTTTTAATTAGAATATTTATGGCAACACCACATAGCCTATGTTACCCGGAAAGGATGTAGCTTCCTATCGGTGAAAGAATTTTCAAAATCGGTTCAGTACTTTTAGAGCCTATTCGTAACAAACAAACAAACATACAAACATTCAAATATACAAACATACAAACAATCAAATCTTTCCTCTTTATATAATAGTATAGAAGTATAGATTACAAGGTAGGACCTAGATTCAATTTTTTATAATAATGATGTACTAAATAATAATAATTTATTCACAATTTAACATTGGAAACAATTGACATGACACAAGTATGGAATATTTTCAGGAATGACAGCAACCGTGATGTCCGATAGCAATAGTTGCCTTGTCGAAAGCAGCTATCGGTTTTGGCGGCTGGCCTACTGCAAGGACGGCATCTGAATTTAAAAAAATCATTATTATTTAAAATGTAGAAATCAATATGTTTAAACTATTAGACAATATATACAAAATCTCAATAACCAATTGCGATTTGTTTTTGTACGCACTTTATGCAGTATCTAATCTATTGAATACCTACAGTTTATTAACTTAAAATACAAACTTTGACGGCCAACTGATTTGACGGAGACGGATTCGGATTGTTTATAATATGTCTAGAAAAAGTTATTGCCATGTTTAAGACCAGCGGATCTATACCTACAAATACTTACGATTAATACAATTATTTTTCTTAGGTTATTTGATTAGTTTTCAATAATTTATAATAAGCTTGGCTTGAAAGATGTCTTACTTTACGCCCTATTCAAGAATTCTATTTTAGTCAAATAAAATAATAACCTAGATACCTGTATAAAATTTTATGAAAGTGCTTCTTTTACAACTCTGATCCCATTTATCGACATTATGACTCATTTAAATCGTGTCATTGATCTCTTGACTTTAAATTATGCGAATTTAAAACCATTAATAAAATGTAGGTTAATAAACCATTGTTTTAAAAACACTTGTCTAAATACTTAATATATTAAATTATTAATTATTTAAAATTAATAATAGCACAAAATAATCGACAACATGCCCCAACTTCCTACGTTTTCTGTACTATATGTATTTCTTATACATAATATAAACAAATACGATTTATGTGTTATTTTGTATAAATGTACTTGTTATTGGATATGTGCTACTTGACTGTATACTGTGACCAGTGATCCACTTCTATCGCAACATGGGGCACAGTGAGGCACGCAGCAGTGACCAGAACAGCCCCCACATCTAAAATAAAAAGTTTATAATATGATTAAAGCAAATAAATACGATTCTGAGCATGTATAGAAAAACTGTTGATAAACATAACACATTCTTTACTACACTTACAGTTTTGCATAATTTTTTCTATGAATTTTATAAATTCCAAAATGGTATAGAAAAATTCAAGTGAATTATTGTAAATAAAAATATAAAACACAAAAAATAAACCGACTGTTTTTTTAATGAAAGTCAACTTGTAAATTATAAATATACTAAATAAGAAACAAAAGAAAATATACAGTTTTACTAAATTTTGTTAATTTATTAATGTATTAAAAGTAGCTAAGTTTCAGGCCCATAAGAAAACTCTACACAAAAAATTACGTTGCTCTAAAATAAATAATAAAAATTTTTATATCTACAGTATTAGGTACTATAGATTCTTGAAATATTTTAATATAATATAACTTACTGAATTGATGACATGATAGTTTGAAGTTGGTTTATAACATTCATCCTACTACACATTTTGGACTATATAATTTAAAATTTATCTGCTGGAAAATTAAAAAAATATTTTGTAAATAATCTGTCACTGTATTGATTTAGAGTAATGTCATTGAAAAATAATTCATAGAATTCCACATTTAAAATACTTCAATATTTTTTTCTATGTTTTCTAAATAGCCAGTAACTGGAAATAGGTTTAGGTTACATTATGTAAAAAAAAGTCGGTGAGTTTTATGCATGACTACATAAAATAGTTAGATTTACTTTAAGAAAGAGAGGAAAATTATTTAGCAATACGCAATGCACTTTTATTTTGTATACATGTAGATAATAGTTTCAGTAAAATGTTATCAACATTGACTAGAATTTTAAGTTGGCATTTAAGAAAGGTACAATAATTTCTAAAATGTTTTTTTCAACAAAATTCTGTATTTTCGGGTATAATATCCGTAGGTCCATAATAAACTTACGCGGACCTCGAGAAGGGTAACCTTAATCACGACACTATAACACTAACTTCCATGTTCACTGCACGAAAACACCAGAGAGACTGAGACTAATCTATCGCACTAAAGGTTATATATTGTCTTCACGTCGATATACTTGAAATAATATAAAATGATCTACCCGCTACTACTATTTTATAAACAGTGTTGCTAACATAGTTATCAAATATTACAAAAAAATATATAAAATATACTTACTTTAATATGTATTCATTTTTTAGATATTTTCAATACCTTTACAATATTTAGTTATTTTATTGATAATATTATTAATTGTATGATGGCGCACAAGAAGGATAGTGAGGTTTGACCTGAAAATGTATATCAATATTAATAGTTTACTTATTTTTGTAACATAAAGCCTTACTAGAGATTTCTTTTCTAAGCTTTAAAAATTTTGGGGAGAAGAAAAAATTTTCAACTATTATTATGAAATTTAGCACAAAAACTTTATACAAAAAAATTACATTTTTTTCAGTATTTGTGTTTACAAAATAATAGGAAAATCTATTTTATTTCAAAGAAGCGAGAAACGGGTTGGTAAATCTTCTATTAGTCCTTATCTCAATAGAAATGTATTCTTGCTCGCTACTTGTTTGTTAATGAAGTGATAAGAAAAGATTATTATATAAGGAAAATGAATAAATATAATTAATAATAGTTGTAGATATAATCTCAGTTGTAATACTCGTAATACTGGGATAATATTATGATTAAGTTATTTTGAATTAAAAAAGCTATCTTACGTTGTATACGGTATATCTATGCGAAACAAGACGAAATTTATCATTCTAAACTCTCATTCACTATATTTAAAGTTTTTCCGACATGTCTAACTATAATCGTCATATTTCAACCAATATATATAAAATCTTAACAAATTATACACCTAAACCTTTATCATTAATCAGTCTGCCCATTAATGAAAACCTCATGAAAATCTGTTTGAAATTTTTTGAGTTTATGGAGAATAGACAAACATATAGACGCGTTGTGGGACTTTGATAAGTAGTAAGAAGACATTTTACCGGTCTTTCATAATTGATAAGTTGGTATCTGACTTTTTTGTCCTGATTATTGAGTACCATGCCAGGCCAGCTTGTGGGACGATAGTCAAATGTACTGTCACCAACTATCAAAGGCCTCCGTAGAGTAACCGGGTCTGTTCCGCATGGCAGGCATTTAAGCCCCTAAAATATTTACAGTATTATGTTTATATAACAAAAAAAAACTATATTACAATGCAAGTAGGGCATATTTCTGTGTGTGTTTTTTATATTTTTATATGAAGATGATGTTGAATGTGGGAGACTTTAATAAACTAGAAACTCCTCGAATATCCTCCTGTCAATTTCCAATTTAAATAAAATAAAGCTTATATTTTTAGATACATCTGCAGAAATACAAATGGAAATCGTATTCAATTTTGTGAAGTAGTTTTGCGTGATGTAATTATAAATAAATATACCTACACCATAGAAATATAAACGGACTAAAACTGAATTGATTGTTTTAAATTAATATTTTTGAGACGCACTGCATACCTGGACTGGATAGCATGGAATGCATTCTGGAGGTTCCTTATAACTTGGTAAATGAAGTATGGGACTACACATTTTAATTTAAGTTCAAAATATATTTCACAAAATTTTAATGTTTTGACGTCCGAAAAGAAAAAGAATGACAAATATGATACATGAATAATAAACTTACTAGTTACCGGCCAATCACTTCAATAATTTCTTATCATATAAGAGTCTACATAAAACTTCAAAGAATTTGATTCTTTTACTTGATATCTATTATTTAATTTGAAATGAAGATAATAGGATGATAATATTAGGCATTTATAGATCAGAAAACAGAGTTTTTGTATGCCTAGACAATATTTCTGTTAGATATCCTGCAGATATCAATTTGTGCAACACTATTCTTACAAAGGATTGTATTAAAAATACAAGAACACTAGAGTAAATCTATAAAACAATTGTAACAACTTCATAATCGAGATAATAATATAATATGCAATAAATGGAAAATCTTGTTTCTATGGAACAATGGTTGGAAAAGCTGGAAAATAAATAAATAACAATAGTTATTTTACACCCTTGAGGGTAAAACTTTTATAAACTTTGGATGTCATATTTGTTTATATCGAATAAACAGCTTAAAAAATAAGTTTCAAGCTTCTAGCTCTAAAAATGATGATACTTCCATACAACTTTTTCATTGCCCCCTTTTGAGGGGTTGACCCTTACAACCCTTTTTTCGCATTAAAAAGTAGCCTATGACCTTTCTCAGGTTCTAGATTATGTGAATACCAAATTTCGTTTAAATCTGTTCAGTAGCTTTGGCGTGAAAGAGCGACAGACAGACAGTTACTTTCGCATTATAATATAAGTTAGGATTACATTTTCAGTTTAGTCCATTCTCTCAGTCACTGCTACCGACTACCTGTAATTAAGAATATCGATTAATAAAGTGTTGAAGGCTTTGTAAGGCAATATTAGAAAATGTGTACAGAAAATTTAATTTGAAAATTTATTATTTGTATAAATATGTAATGAACTTGAAATTTTCCTGTATTACGCATTCTATGCATAATTCAGAGGACTCTGCATTAACAAAATACAATTTATGTACAATTTTATTGCCAGTTTTATCACTTGCTGTGTAAAACCATCGAATAAGTAAATTTAAGGACATCTATTGTTGCAACTAAATTGACCTTGCGACCAAACTGAATTTTTATTATTTTATAATTAGCCATCTAGATAGGTAAATAAATGAATTAAATCTCGTTGGCTGGTTATTGTTATATAAATTGAACAACTTGAGACCTGGCTCTCACTTGATCTAACAAAAACCAAACAATAAGTTTTAAAATTTAATTAAAGTTTAATAAAAAAAGTGCAACATGTCTGGATGTGGACCTGCTCCCCTGTGTGCTAATCCAGTTGCCCTAGCTGCTCCTCCTTGTGCTCCTGGACCATATATGTGCCAGAATAACATTCCAGCGACCCAGAGGTGCTATCCTGTGAACCCGTGCATTAATATCTACAGCTGCCATACACAAATTATGTAATTCCAGAAAGAAAAACAAAAGCGTTAACAAAAATGTAATTTTAATTCAGATCCGTAATAAAGATTTAAATATTTACATTGGTTTTCATTAGAAAATTCTGCAACATTTAACAGTGTTGTCCAACAGTGGACAATAGTCGATTGAAAGCAGATTTTTTTAATGTTTTCTGGATGGCGGTGTACCTATGTATATGCATATTTCTTACAAATTAAAATCTATTTTATAAAAAGCTAATAGTATAGTCAATTACTTCAATATTAATTTTTATGCTCAAAACTAAATAGATGTAATGGGTGTTTTCCCAAGATTCGGCACAAAATAAATTTGTAAGCACTCTACATTTAATATATTATGTCATCTTCAAGAGATCTATTTTAATATATAAATTACTTATTTGTCATTGAACTATTTTTGAGTAAGCAGACCAAATGGTACTTAAATATTTTTGCACTAGGTTAATTTATTAACTATAATAAATTAATAATTCGTTGAAAATATATTTAGCGTTTTGATCGAGAATATATAACGAAACGAAAAAACCATACACACAGATTACAATTACATATTTTATTATTTTGTATGAAAAATAAAACAACACAATTTAAACACTTTACCTACGTCACAAGTTACATGGTTAACGAAGAGGCACATCTACATGATAGCAGCATGCGGATTGAGGACCCTGAAAGCATAAATAAATAATGATTATAATATCCTAACAACATTATATAGAAAGTACGATTTCTTCTTATTTTTTGCAGTAATTTCCATACCTATGCATCATTAGAAATAATATTAAATATTTTATATTTTAATAACCTGTCTGACATAATTAGGTGTAGTAGAGTAGCGGACATTTGGATTTCGTCTTGTGAAACACTCAACAGGTAAGCCTGAAGGTCTATTGGCAAAGACACTATCATGAACTATCAGAGGTCTTCTTCGAGTAACAGGATCTAATTCACAATCTGGACAGCAGCTACGTGAAACGGGCAAGCAAGGATATGGCGCAGGTGGAGCTCTTGGACAAATAGGCCGTTGTTTAGGAATAATTGGTGGTGGACACTGGGGATTACAACAAGGTAGTACTGGTTGGTAGCAGGGCGTTGGTTCTGGACAAGGACATACCTGTAAATATTATTTAGTCATTTTCTATTGTATTTAAAATTTTCGATAATGCACAAAAATAATCTTAATACATTATTTTGATGTACTCACGGGAGGAGGATCACAAGGCTCTGGTGGAGGACAGCATGGTAATACTGGTGGACAACACACCGGCCTTGGAGGTGGAGGAGGACATGGTTCGCAGGCAGGCCGTCTTCTGGGCTTACAGGGTGGCAAAATAGGAACTATTGGTGGAACAACGTCTGGTATTACGGGTGCTGGACAAGGCCTAAACACAGGTTTACAATTGCAGGGTGGACATGGAGTACAGGGCACTGGTGGAGGACAACAAGGTTGACAGCAAGTAGGCGGCGGAGGACAAGTATATCTACAAGGTCCAGTTCCACATGGTAGAATAGCAGGACATGTTGGACAGTAGCACATTGAACACATTATAATTTTACCTTCTGTATATACTGTACATAAAAGTTACTTGTTAATTTAAGGTATTTTTATTTATTTATGATAAATTATGATACCAATTTTTATTTTTAAAGATTTTCAAAAGTCAATGCCAAATTATTGCCAAATATATTTTTTATTTGCTGTCACATTATTTAAATCTTAGAACTCTTTTTGATACGAAAAAAAGAACAAACATTTCATTTCTATATGACAGAACAATAGTAAATTTTTAGTTGTTGATTTATATAAAATTTTAATCAAAAAAATTGTAAAATGAGTGCTCCTTTCTACAGTTATGACCCATGCGTATGCACAGGAATGCCATGTGGGGCTTGCTACCCGTATTCTACCAAGCCTTGCGTTTCATCAAGAAACAATTTGAGTCCGTGCTCTGTGTGTCCTGGAGGAGGGTGCTCCCCATGCCCTGCACCAGTTCGACCATGTCCAGAGCCCTGCCCAGCGCCTCCTATATTGCCGTGCTTGCCGCCTTGCCCACCATGTGATAAGGTTACTTTAATTACATTTTAGACGTTAAGATATTAATATCAGAAAAGGTTCTTTGCTTGTATGTAACGCTTGTATGACTTGCCATTGTTTTTTTTCCAGCCTTCAACTCCAGTCGTACCACCATGCAGACTTTGCGACTCTGTAGCAATTCCTTGCTGCAGACCAAATCGTTGTAAGCCATGTCCCTGTTACTGTTGCACAGAACCTGCTGTATTTTCACCAAAACGGTGTAGTTACCCAGGGGTTCCTGTCTGTAGTGGATGTGGCCCATGCATGCCTGTTTGGTGACGTTATTACCAATATTTCTTTGTAAGTTTATTTAAAACAACAATAATTAAAATGTATTTGTCTTGTTTTAAAACTGAAGTTTCTTTTATGATTTAGTTATTTTTTATTAAAAAACGTTTATTAACGTAAAATAAGATTTTCTAAGTAAATTTTTAGATATTGTTTAAAAAAATATTAAAAGTTTAAATTCTGGTATACTTATTAAGTTCTCTAGTCTGAAAATTTTCGTGTTTCTAATCTATCAAACTCCATGAAATTATATTATTTTTAGATGAATTTGTTTAAAAAGTAAATATTTTTATTATGTTTTTACGCGCCAATTTTCCTCGGTTTATTTTTATTAAGTTTTTGTGATAAATAATCGAGAAGAGTAATAATAAATATATAAACTGAAGCTATTGTAGTTTTATTTATAAAGAAATATAGAATCAATTATTTAAGTTAGAAATACAAGAATATATTTTAGTGACATCTAAGAAAAGCAATCAAAGTATTGCTAAGGCAACCAGTATGACAATGGTAATCTATAAAACCAATGTCTATGATATAGTATATATTCTTCACATCCTCGGAAGTTTTTAGAATTTAATGTAATAAATTTTTAATTCCAATACGTGAACTGAGGTCTTGCAAACGTGGTCCGAACAATGGTTTTGTAAGCATGTCGGCCAATTGTAGTTCCGAGGGAACTTGTTTCAAAGAGAAATCTCCATTGCTGACACATTCTTTCACGAAGAAATGCTTAAGCTTGATGTGTTTGGTACGTCTATGATATTCGTATTGTGGATTAAGAGCAAGCTTAATTGCGGATTCGTTGTCGATGTTCAGCACCGGTTTCTCAACCTCAATCAATTCTTTGAGTAATCGGTTTAGCCATAAGATTTCTATCGCGGACTCACTTGCTGCTATTATTTCTGCTTCAGTTGAAGAAATGGCAACGGTTGCTTGTTTCTGACTTCTCCAGCTAATTGCAGCTCCAGAGAATAAACAAATAAATCCAGATGTAGATTTTCCAGTTGCCTGATCTCCTGCATGGTCTGCGTCACTGTAGCAGATTAAGTAAGAAGGAGACTTATTTGTAAAATTTAAACCTTTGGTTTGAGTGCCCTTCAAGTATCTAAAGATGCGTTTCACTAATATTACATCTTTTCTGGTAGGTGACTCAAGGTTCCTCGAAGCAACACTAACAGCATAAGATATGTCTGGTCTCGTTGCTACTGATAAATATGCCAATGCACCTACGGCCTGTCTATACGGGAAGTTCGCAATGTTTGCTTTGTCCTCTCTTGTATCATTTTCTTTTGTAATAGGTGTTGGTGCAGGTTTACAATTAGTCATGGCATATTTTTCTAAGACTTTCTTTGTGTAAGCCTTCTGACATAAATTAATGGACTTGTCTTTGCTTATATTTATCTCCATTCCAAGAAAATAAGCTGCAGGTTTAGTTGTAATTTTAAATCTTGTTTTTAGTTCATGAATGAATTCGTGTCCTGCTGCGGTTGTGTTGTACGCTACAAGTCCATCATCTACATACAGACCAATATAGACTTTGGATTGTCCTTTAATTCTAATGTACAAGCATGGATCCGCTTCACTCTGTCGGAAACCTGATTTCTGTAAAAATTCTGCAATGCAAGAATTCCAACAGCGCGGTGCTTGTTTAAGTCCATACAGGCTGCGTTTTAATTTACAAACTCGTCTGGTGCCATCGTGAAAGCCTTGAGGTTGCTTCATATAAAGTTCTTCCTTAACTGTACCATAAAGGAAAGCTGTTGATACATCAAACTGAAGTAATTTCAAATTTTTACGTGCAGCAACAGCCAGAAGAGTTCTTATAGTGCTCATACGAACCACTGGGCTAAATGTCTTGTCATAGTCTACTCCAGGCTCTTGGGAGTAACCTTTTATGACTAGTCTGGCTTTGTACCTTTCAACGGAACCGTCAGGGTTCATTTTAATTTTATATACCCATCTACTAGGTAGGGCTTTACGACCTTTAGGTAGGTCCACCAGTTCCCAGGTTTGATTCTCGTTTAATGAGGTAATTTCATTTAACATGGCTTCTTGCCATTTGTCTTGATCAGGAGAGTCCATAGCTTCTTTAAATGTCTGAGGTTCTTTAGGTTTGTGCAGATTTTCGATTTCTGCAGCAGCTGCTAGAATAAAGTCTTCGTAACGAGTAGGAGCTGCTATTTTAGATCTATCTCTTAAGGACCTTGTTTGACCAATGGCGCTTTCTCCATCATCATCAGTATTGCTTTCAATAGTATCATCATCATCATCATCACCATTGTTTACATTGTCGTCATCCTCTACATCATCTTCAGAGTAGTCAACATTTGATTCAGAAAGTGACTCATAGTCATCATGATCGCTTTCAACGTTTGGTGATTGATCGTATTTATCCAATGCTATTTCTATTGGTTTATGTTTTGTACTACGATCATTTGGCTTTTGGGATTCAAATGTATCAAATAAATTTGAGATTCCATTTTTGTTTATGTCTTTGTAATACATTGTTTTCATCACTCGAATGTCTTTGGATATAATAACATAATTTTTTGATGGTATATATATTCTAAATGCTTTTGATGTTTCAGAATATCCCGCTAACATGCCTGGAATTGCTTTAGGTGCAAATTTGTGACCATGTGTACCCTTTTTGAGAACATATGTCTTGCTACCAAAAATGTATAGATGATTGATGCAAGGATTTTGTCCAACCCATCGTTCAAAAGGTGTTTCATTTTGAATAGCGCTGTTTATATTTCTATTTGACAAATAGTTGGCGGTGATGATTGCTTCACCCCAAAGTGTTAATGGCGCCTTTGCATCTATCATCATGGCTCTTGCTTTTTCAACAAGGGTGCGATTTTTTCGTTCAGCAACTCCGTTTTGGCTTGGAGTATAGGGTGCGGTCAATCTTCTTTGTATACCGCATCGTTTTAAAAGACTGTCAAATTCTTTATTGACGTATTCCTTGCCGTTGTCTGATTGTAAATATTTTATTTGTTTCTCAGTATGTGTTTCTGCTAATTTTTTAAATTCTTTGAACTTCTCTAGTACTTCACTTTTCATTTTTATGAGATAGACAAAACAATAACGACTGTAGTCATCAATAAAAGTGACAAAATATTTGTTACCGCCTACGGTGGGCGTTCCAATTGGTCCACACACGTCGCTGTAAACAATTTCTAAAAGTTCAGTTGTTCTTTGAGCAGTTTTGACACGAGGGCTATCAAAATTTAAACCGAGTAATTTTTTATTTCTTAAAGCATACATCATATCTTTGGCGTTCATATGACCTAGTTTTCGGTGCCAGTCATCTATGTTTGATGAGTGCACTTTCTTCTGACTTGGAACTTCATCAGCATCATTAGCTAAATTACTAAGTTCATGTTTTTGTGGTATGACATAGTAGAGACCATCAGATTTTTTGTGTGCAATGAAAGTTATTCCAGATTTAACATAATTAACAGTAGCTTTACCATTTGAAAATATGACTGTGCCACCATCGTCTGTTATTTTGCCGACGGACATCAGATTAGTACAAAGCTCAGGTACGTAGAGTGTATTTTTTAATTGAGTAAGTGCCTTACCAGTACCATGCTTTGTTTCAAAAGATACTGTTCCAATTCCTTTTACTTCTGCAGTATGTTCTTCTGTTGCAAATTTAAGCTTTCCGGATATACTTTCTAAACTTTTAAAGAGATCTCGTTGGTACGTCATATGAGAGGTACAACCACTATCTAGAATCCAATTGTTCTTCACAGATTTTTTGTTTTGTGTGTGATAACACGGTGTAACAAAATGGTTCTTATTGTAGTAGTTTGATTTACTGTCTGGTTTTTGTTTATCTTTGTTCCAGCAATTTTTACATATTTTATGGTTTTTGTTTTTAAAGATGTTTCCACTTCGTTTGCATTTCTTACAGGACGCAGTTAATGCTTCATGATATGAAGTTTCAGGTTCGTCGTCAGTAGCGTTATGTATATGTCGTGACTCATATTCTTCTATAATTTTGGTTTTGAGCTCCTCAGGCTTCGGAAGAATATCACGTGATTCTATTGCGACTCTGAAATTTTCATAATCCTCTGAAAGGCTGTATAGCATTAGAATTGTTAGAAGATCTTCGTTTATATGTAGATCCATATCCGCAAGTTTATTTACTGTTTCCATGAATTTATTTAGGTGACTTCTCACATCCTGTGTCGTCAGTTTTGCAAGAATCAAATTTTTTAATAGGGATGCTTTGCGTGCGGGTCCTGTACTAGCATAGATGTCTTTGAGTTTATCCCATAATGCCTTTGCGGTAATGCATTTTTTAATTTGACTAAGCTCAGAGGGCGAAATAATTAAAATCAGTTCGGACCTGGCTTGTTTGTCGCGTTCAATCTCTTCAGCATTAGCATCTTTTGGCAAGGATGTTTCGACGTATTTCCATAATTTGTTTCTTATCAAGATAGCTTCAGCTTGTATCACCCAAGTATCATAATTTTCTTTTGTAAGTGGGTCGATTTTTATTGTCGACATTTTAAATTATGATGTTCAATTTTTTAATTTTATTTTGAATTTTTCTTCTTTAGCGCTCTGCTACCATATTAAGTTTTTGTGATAAATAATCGAGAAGAGTAATAATAAATATATAAACTGAAGCTATTGTAGTTTTATTTATAAAGAAATATAGAATCAATTATTTAAGTTAGAAATACAAGAATATATTTTAGTGACATCTAAGAAAAGCAATCAAAGTATTGCTAAGGCAACCAGTATGACAATGGTAATCTATAAAACCAATGTCTATGATATAGTATATATTCTTCACAATTTTATCGATGAGGAGGACTCTTAGAATATTTTTTAACAAAGCCAGAACTTTTATCATACAAAGTTTTTAATTCTAAATCATACTACTCCCATGAGATGAGATGAGAAAAATTTGGTAGTGTAAACATCCCACTTTTCATAAAACGATCGACAGAATTACAAAATACAACCTAATAATGTGGGATTACACTGGATACTTCGACGCCGTTGATAGATTGCATTTAATAGATATAAATAATCTTGCAGCAGTAATATAAATGTATATTTCTTTTGATTATAAATTAATAAAATTATCGAATTATTATTATTAGGATATTTAAAAGAACTATTATGAATGTAGTCTAATAATTTTTTGCTAGCTTTACTCTGATAAATAGATAATTCTTACATCAAATAAAAATTATAAGATATAAACTATTTTTAAAACTATGCCAAACGGCAACACTCAGTAGTTAGGAGACTACCCTACGACAACGTCAATATAAGCATTACTGAATTGATAGCATCGATTATTGGTCAGGACAGAATCGATTATAAGTCAGAATTAGTGATTGACGGTTTCGATCCCCACCACTGCCTATAATAAACAGGCACTCAGTCGCATACAGTGAGTCCGTTCCATGTACTTATTTTACCTTATAATTGTTTTGTTATTTGGAAAATTGAAGGTTGTTTGCAATTCTTTATGTTGTTGAATTTTTGTCGATTTATTATTTAAAATAAAATTGGTTTATAATTAAAATCAGTTTTAAGGTCTTGAAAGATTGTTTTTATATTTGATTAGCATTTCTGGTACCTAAATTCAACACCGAGCGGCCACCGCGAGCGCGTCCACTGGCTGAAGAAGATCGCCCAATGCGATCGAAACTGTAGTACCAATTTACCATAATAATACGTGAGTGTTACCGTTTTGCATAGATATAAACTATTATTCAACGTTGTTAAATTTTTATTATAATTGGATTGATAATCGTTATTATTTATATTTTTTAGTATATTTAGGCACTAATTGAAACACCGACGTCGCCACCATTGAACAGTGGGGGACTATCATAGTCTAATACAAGGAGCTTGACCTGAAAAATTAAATAGTTTCACAAAATATCATATCAATGATATTGCAATTTCTTCTACAGATATCCCAGTTAACTGTCGCGTTTGAACGTGTCTTAGTTATTGTGATGATTCATTAATGGATAACCGATAACCTGAAAAAGAAATGCAAATATTTATCAACTAGTCGAACGGCCCTAGTAGCTTCGCTGGGCTAAACATTTTAAAATGACAATATTTTTCTTGAACTCCGAATGCTGTTTTTGCAGTATGCGCATTTGGAATTTGGATCTAATGTTACTATTATACAAAATTTACTATTTAAATATACTTTATACCAACATGAAGCATGATTTTATTAAAATCAGTATTATTCAATGAATTTTCCTTTTTAATAATTGCAAATATTAATGACAACGTATGCTATAAACAAATTATCCATAATATTACCTTTATTACCTATATATGTACGATTATTTGGTGCTGAATTTTGAAAACCTCATTATTTAAGAGAACCGCAATCCTACATGATTTGCCAGCTTCAACTCATACAAATCTTGATTTAATTTTATAGAAATCTTTCCTAACGTGTCATACTTTAATTTCCTATTTAATAATGTTATTTTGACATCCATGATGAATGAACAATTCCAATAGATTGAAAATTAAATTATGCATATGAAACTAGATACATATTTTAGCTATCATGTATTATTATAGTCTGTATGATATTGATGACTGAAACCTCTAACCTTGACGAATGTAGCAAATTTCTTTTAATAGAAAAAACACCAAATTATTCTCCACAGAATTTTTGTTTCAGGTTTCTTACGAAAGAATGAATTAGTAATACAATTATTTTTTTTAGAAATGATTTAATTCATGCTTCAATCGCGTTTTCCCACTAAACGTTATCATCTAATGTTTTAATCCATCATATGAATCAAATTTTTTATAAAATAGATTGACCAAACATTAGATTTTAATTTTAATAATATTTCATATTATTCTATTAATAAAATAGCAGTCGTTGTAGTATAATATTATGTTATATAATTATTTATTTATATTTGCACACCAATAAATATCCGAATAAACTGACGTGTTTTACTTGTGTCTATCACTCCTTCTAGCTTAAACATTTGATATTTATTTGTAACTAGCCGCGCTCCGCGGTTTCACCTGCTGTATTATATGTTATTCTGATGTATAAGCTATATTATTGTAAAGTTTTATCAAAATCCATTTAGTGGTTTTTGCGTGAAAGAGTAACAAACATGCATCCATACATTCTTACAAACTTTCGCGTTTATAATATTAAGTAGGGTGTATGTTAAAAGAGTTAGATCTATTTTATTCAAATGTGACATGGTTTACTTGATGGATTGTGTTCATCAGATATAACTAATCTGAAGATTACAGTTATATCTGATTAACTGTTTCGAGACTTAACGATCACTAATTTACGCACATCGCCATTATCAGTTTTACTTTGATAATTCTAAATATTCTTTTATATCTTGATAGAAAGCCTGGATCTATCTCGTCCACGAAATCAACTCTCACCAACACACATATCATAAAAATACATAGGTACTATATATTTTTATGATTTATTATCACACTTTAGTGTTATTTTTAATGTTTAATTTAGAGCTTCTTACTGTGCCAAATATTTTTTATTTATTTTTTATTTTGCCGCACATTTTGTCGACATAATTTAGTAATATTACCATGGTTAACATACAATCACCATACATAGTTGGTCTACGAACGGATTAACATCTTCTTATGACGAAAATTACTTAGTGCTTTTTCAACAAAGAACAATTTTCAGAAACTCACGAACACTCCAGGATTTCGCACACATTTTAAGAAGTAGGTACTAATTATAATTTCCTCTTAGTTAAAATTTTTGCAAAATCTTCATTAGTTTAATAATAAATTAGTAATTTTCGTTCCGTTTGTAGCCCAATTTAAATATTTTCCTTAACCTTGTTTGGCAACAAATTTGTAAATGTTACATATACATACATCCGACTTGTACGCACTCAAAACGTTACTCACATTAATAGGTAAACTGATATAATAAATAATACGAAATAATTTAATCACTTACTTCGACTTGCCAGTCCCGACTTGGGCAGCGAGGTAGATTGTGGCCTAAACCTTTCTTATTATGTGAAGAAATCAGTATAAGAGAATCTAAGATAATTGTATTTTCAGTAGTATTGTATATTTGAGAAACTGGCTGATATTTACAACGCCTTCAACCTTGTGTATGTCCAGCGTGATGCGAACGAGGAACGCAGACGTCGCGACAACCATGCCATGGAAATAGACTTTTAAATATTGAAAAAAGCCACTATACGAACGTCGTACATGTAATCATGAGAAAAATGTAGACTGTATGATAGTGTGTAGTGTGCTATTGAGGCGTATATCGGATATACACTGATAGTCTAGTCGACTAGTTGAAAATGGTCTAAAATAGAGATACTGCTCTTAAAATTAGGTGTAATAGGTCATTGGAAACAATACGGTGTATCTCAACAATTTACTACTGTTGAAATTAAATTTAGTTATTTTTCAACAAAAAAAATCTATTGTTAACTAACTAAATGTTCTCAATTTTTTTTTAAAATAATTGTAAAAATTGTTCACTTCGTGAAACTTTCTTATATACATACTGTTAATTAATAAGAGAAGAGAGAATTGTAGTCTATATGCATACTTCTGGGGGTTATACTTTAAACTCAGAGCTTCAGAGTTACTCCTAGAATACTCGCGATGTAATCCATTATTATTCTGTCGTGACGGCGTATTTATTTTGCTATCCCCACTTCCTTGATTTGTGTTTATCAGTTGTGTACATTCAACTAACAGGACGCTACTTGTTACATAGATTCCACCCTGGATACAATAATTATATTGTCTGAATCCCTCTCTGGCGCAGTATAAGGATTGCGACATAATTTCCATGAACGCGTTGGACATCTGCGGGACCACACAGCGAGGTCGAAGGCTTCGGTCTGCCGCAATACTCTTAGGTCATACTTCAAACAAGATAGTCCTTTATTAGATATAATTAATTTTAAGTATCTTGTAAAACAGTAATTTCAAATTAAATTACTTTAAAATAAAATCGGTTTTTTTGCATCCTTCGGCCATAGCCTTCGTAATTGGCGTAGTCGGTAGGATTTTCGAGTCAGTGCGTGTCGCGAATCTACAAAAAATCGAGAGCCGCCTCGTAGTGCTGGCTGTGCTATTCATAGCATCATCGCTGAAAATCGAACTCTGAAGGCTCCGGACGAGCTAAGTGCAGTAAAAACCGTGTTAAATATGATCCTGTAAGTACACTTGAATCGTTCACGTGTTGCTTCCTTGTAGTTTTACCATATCCCAAAATTTTTTACCCACGTCAATCAAGACGTATTGGCGTGTCCCCGAATAGACAGGGCCGCCACAAGTTATACGATAGTGATAGGAATATAATTTTTGAAGAAATCGATATGTGTGACGTAGACGTAATTTTTAAAGCTATTCGCGTATTACCCGAATTTGATGGGAATCCGCACATTTTAATAAGACTCATAAGATTATGTGATAAGTTAGTTAGTACATATATTAAAGATAGTCTTCGTAATTGGCGCAGTCGGTAGGATTGCGACATAATTTCCATGAACGCGTTGGACATCTGCAGGACCACACAGCGAGGCCGAAGGCATCGGTCTGCCGCAACACTCTTAGTTCATACTTCGAACAAGATAGTCCTTTATTAGATATAATTAATTTTAAGTATTTTGTAAAACAGTAATTTTGAATTAAATTACTTTAAAATAAAATCGGGTTTTTTTGCATCCTCCGGCCATAGCCTTCGTGAGTTACTCAAATTATAAGTGTTGACAACATCATGATACTTAATAAGATCACGCCATAAAAGTTAAAAAAATATTCATACTGTAATAATAATTTTTGCACTTGAACCAAAACAGAAAAATCCAGAAAGTATTTCCGTAAAACTAACTTAGCATTATTATCACTTTATTGTTGTCGATGATAAGTTCATTGATTAACAATTTTAAATCCTTCTTATCTAGGATAATATATGTTTATTGCTTGTATAATTTGTGTTATATAAATCGTAGATATAGGTATAATTATTAGTCATATGATATATGTTATTTAGAGTAGGTTATGTAAATCAAAACTATTATTTATCGGTGTTATAGTTTTTTTTTATTATTGTATTAAACCAAAATATTTACTGTACATAAAAATTATAAATAAATTCAAATCCATTTAGGCGTTGTTCTGAATCCAGTCAATGTATCTCGGTACACTCATGTAGACACTAGGGTAATTGCGATAACCACATCCGGCATCGAAAGTTGATATACCGACGACATCGCCGTTGTAAAGTAGAGGACCGCCATAGTCACCAACGCAAGGAGCTTCACCTCCTTCTGATAAATTACCGGCGCATATCATATTCTCATTGACTACCATAGCAATGATGTTATAATTGCTTCGACAGATACTCCAGTTTACTATGCGCGTTTGGACATGTCGTAGTTGTTCTGATAGTTCACCATTGATCTGAAAAATAAATGAAAATGTTTAACTTAAAAATATTAAATTAAATTTTGCCTAAAAAAATCAGTAAAGTAACTATAATTTTGTCTGTTATTGGGTTGTATTTAATACACCAAGGCTTATAGCTCGCATACAATTTGAAGATTAGGCGAGCGACGATACCGTCCGTCTATTAAACGAACTATAACGTGAAACGTCTGTCTATGTTTATTATTATACTTAAACTGCAGACAATAAATAACCATCAACTATTATTATTATTATTTTCAAGAACATTAAACTGATGTTGTACGTTACATTGAATTATACTTATAAACTAGCTGACCCGACAGACGTTGTCCAGTCTTAACTATGAGTATTGCTGAAATGACTGACAGTTATGTCATTTACGTTACATTAGAAAAGTTAATGGTCATTAAGTTTTCTTAAATTCTATATTTTTTTTGACCAACTTTTTTCTTCCATAAGAACCTTCTTCGACATTAACAAACATAACAAAAAAAAATTAGCGAAATCGATCCAGCCGTTAAGGCGTGATGCCGTGACCAAGGGAAATAGGGATTCATTTTTATATATAAGATAATTTCATAGGTACTTACAGAGGTTACTCCCCAACCAATAGCTGTGACAGTTTGATTGTCCGGAACAACGTAGGTAGGTCCAGCGAATCTACCTGCCTGGATGTTGGTACCGAAACTAAATGCTGATAATATTCTGAAAATTCCGACATCATGTTCTCTGTAATAGATTCCAGCATCATGGTGAGCAATTACATGAGATACACTGTGAACATTGCCACCACTACTGGCATAAGAAGATCCTACTCGAATTTTCCAAACCAGAGGTGAAGTGTTGCTGTAATAGATAAATTGCTTGTTTGTATTCATTATAGGTTGGTTAAGCTTTATTGTTAAAATATTGTAAAATTGCTTTCACCTATATACTCAATGAAAATATTCAATGTGGGAATTAAATTTTTGTTTGTCTGTCATAGTGCATGCAATTACAGTATGCGCGAATTAACATTTTAAATATCTCATTTAAGTATGATGGTGAAGCGTTTCGGAATATGTTAAAAAGACGGAGAAGCGCATCCATATGCACTATGCATTTTCCGGTGAAGGCGAATGGGGAGCCATTTAAATTGACCTCGGAAGTCGGACACGTGGTCGCGCAAGCTGCGGATAAACCGTATGCACATATTTTGATGGCGTATCACGTTTGTTAAGTAGCAATTTGTAAATAATTTGTGGTAAGGTATTTACATTAATTTTATTTCATATTTGTCTACAACAAGCTAATATATTTTGTGATTTAAAGGTGTTTACTAAAAGTCCAAATGACTTATGGTGGAATTTTATTGAGATCACAGATAATGTTATTTAAAGCCTCATCAAGATCAAATACATAAATATTTAGAGGCGTTAAGTCAATCGTCTGCATAGCGACGGTAGTGAGAGGTCAAATATTTTGATAGTTCATAAATAAAAAAGGAAAAGCAAAGACGAACGAGACCAGTAGTAGTAGTACTAGTCTAGAGCAAACGCCGAAATTCGGACGGATAAATGGGGTTGGATGTTTTTGGTAATGAAATTACGTAAGCGAGCTTCCAAGATGATAAAAATGTTTTAGATGATATAGAAAAGTTAAAAAGGTAAGTAACTGGCAATAATAAATCGAGAATAGGCGTAAGCATCCCACGACTTTATCACTACCAACTGCTTAGAGATACACTAATGGATAAAATGCACTTCTTAACATAAAAATTAAAGGATTCAAGATAGGTTGGGTAGTATCAGCCAATTGTTACAACAAAACTGTTTTGCTTATAATGGATGCGAGGAACTTTGGCTAAAGTTAAAAAATAGTATGACGTGGAAAAGCGTGAAACGGAAGAGCTGTGGTAACTACCCCAAAAATTTTTTAAATCCATTATTAGTTATGCGCTTATGTCAGTTGATATCATATAAATATATCCTTAATACGTGATCAACATAATGAATCATGCACTAGGTTGAAGTTTGAATTCTATAAAAATAAAAATAAATATTTCTTTTAAAAACTTACTAAAGACAAGAAGCTGATGTTAGGACTGATCTGCTATTCAGTATAACTCCACCACATTCTTGTCTGTAATTTACATAGTCCTGTGTAATAAGAGGCAACGCGGCGTATGGGTAATTTTCAATAACAGTCACATCCCCTCCGATTATTCTTGGCTTTGCAAGTGCACCTGGAAATTATTTTCATTTTGGTTTTTACATGTGTGATATGACATAAAACTTGTAAATTTAACCTAAATTTTGTAGGGCATTGTATATCGTATAATTATTATTTAACTTCATGGCAGCGCAACAGATTAGGGGTAGTGAAGGTAATAAGGGTACCCTAGTAACCTAACCTAACTAATCTGTTGGTGCTGACAATGATCAACGTTTATACCTAAATCAGACTAAATAAATATTAGAAATACAACTTACCTACAAAAGCGGACAAACAGAAAGCGATTAGTAAAGTAAACCGCATAGTGAAGGATTGTTGACTGAGTAAATTGGATATGATATGTTCGAGTATTCTTTTTTCTTTATATATACTAGTTATCAACTAAATATAAATTTATAGATATAAAGAGCTAAAGATAGTCGATAAAGCTAAAACCTGTTAAAACAAGATAATTATATATTAATGTCATTATGCGTTTTATCGATACATAATAATTAATTCCTATTAATCAGTTTATCCTATCTACAGGAAAATGTAATAAAAATAAAATCATAATGATTGGCTGTGGAAAAAATAACTTACCTCAGCCTCAATAGTTAAGCTCATGTCATGATGGGATTACCCTAATAGAGGGAATATCTTTTTAATCTAGTTTATTTAAAACAAAGTTCTAAATTTGGGAAATACTGAAATAGATGTTTATATATTTTCAAATTTTAAATTAACAGATGAAGACGTTTTTCACCTACTATGTACAATCTTTGCCGCCCCCATTTGCTCCACAGGATTTAAATTAAAATAATCGTTTGTCAGTACGTGTTGTACATTTTAAAAGAAACTACTGTGCAAATATCATTATTGTAGCTTTATTTATAATCATCACATCATTTAGGCATTGGTCTGAATCCAGGTAATATATTTCGGTACACTCGTGTAGACAGTAGGATATCCACGATAGGCACATCCAGCATCCCAGGAGGCAATACCGATAACGTTGCCATTGTGAAGTAGAGGACCACCATAGTCTCCTCTACACGCAGCCTGACCTCCCTGTTCTAAATTGCCAGCACAAACCATATTCGCAGTGACAGTCATGGAAATTATGTTGTAATTGCTTCGACACGTATTCCAATTTACTGTACGTATTTGAACACTTCTGAGTTGTTCTGAAAGTTGACCATTAATCTGAAACAAAAAAATCTTATTTAAAACTAATAAAACTATAAAATTGAGGATGCCTAAAACATTAATGAATTCTATTTTATCGAGAAAGAAAAGAAAAATATTTATTAATCTAATACGATAAAAAGTAAGTAAACTCGACAATCATCACTTCATGCGTTGAAAAGGGAAAATAACCTCATATCGTATCAGGTATTGTATTTTTGTATGAATCTAGCATTTATAATATTAGTCAGAGTAGAGTTATTTAAGGATAAGATTTAATTCAATATAAAATACTTACAGCAGTTACGCCCCAACCGATAGCTGTCACAGTTTGATTATCAGCAACGATGTAATTAGGTCCAGCGAAACTTCCAGGTTGAACATTTCCACCGAATACAAACGTTGAGGATATTCTGTATATGCCAACATCATTTTCTTTGAAATAGTATCCGAAATCGGGGTGACTTATCAGTGAAGAAACTGCGTAAACGCTTCCACCGCTGTTGGAATACGAAGATCCAACTCGGATTTTCCAAGTTTGGGGTATGCTGTAGCTGAAACAAAGATTTTAATAAGACCAGGATGTGGTAAAACTGACCAGTTGATACATTCTAATAGCTACACTAATAATTTTCCACCAGCACAAAGACACACGCCAATACAGGGTGAAATAGTATCTTTCGAAGTAATTTCTTTTTTTTGTTAATTTTCGGTTTACCAGGCAGATGTTAAGATTAAATTAATGTATATATGTTTTATAAGGTTTCGAAGGTATGAGGATGGATCCAAGTAGCAGATAGTAAATGTTTTGTTATATTTAACCACACCTTCAATAACCTTATTGACAATCGGCTGTGGATTCCGAATTTTATAATGAGTATTGTAAAAGGGTATTGTTTATACGTATTATGTATTGCTGTACAGTAATAGGTATCCTTCTACTAAACAAGCCTACGAATTTGAGATCAAAAGATTTGTTTGTTGGTGTTTAGGATTTGTTACAAGTGATAATGTATTCAGAAGGTGGATACTGTTAATAAAGTCTAATACAATATGATGAATTCCTATGTTGCGGAGAGCATAGAAATTGATGAGTAATTTCGATTTATAACAATTATTATCAATTAATAAGATATGATAAATAAACTATTAATGAATATTTATCAAAAGATGACATTTATTTTTGGATTTCTTAAAATAAACTTACTAAAAGCAAGCAGCTATTGATAAAACGGATCTGGAATTAAGAATTATACCGCCACAGTAATGGTTAAAATTGACCATATCAACTGTGATGAGTGCTGCTGCGGAGTAAGGGTAACTTTGGATAGTTGTAATTGACCCTCCAATAATTCTTTGCTGGGGGTATACACCTGGAAGTGAAGGCTCTTTAAATATATATGGCATAAATCTTATAACTAATAATGTATGACATCTTAAAAATGGCTCAATTTAGATTAAATTTTATATTTAGACATAGTTTTCCCTTATAAGTTTATCTATAGATATTGGTCCTGGAAAACTTTACAAAAAATATTTACTCTTAAAATAACTCCTTCACGAAAACCTGTATAGTACACGTTTAAGAATTATTAACCACGACATTAGTTTCTATAATAAAATTTATGGTACACGTATTAAGATGTAAACCTACGAGTACCTCAAAATTCGCTCTGACATAAAATGTAAGAATATAGATAATCTCGGACACCAAACTAAAAAAAAAGACGGTAAAAAATAGAGACAGAGAAAAAGAGAAATGAAAGAGAGAGACAAATAAAATTAACATAGAGAGAACGAAAGAAATAGAAAAAAATGAAAGCGAGAAATAGAGAGAAGTTGAGAGAGGGAGAGCACTATATTAGTGTCATATTGTAACAGGACGAGAGAGTTCTTTTTTTAAATAAAAATCGACTACGTAATGCTACTTTTTATTCAAGGTAGTAGAAAAATAATATTTGGGTAGAATTAAAACGGCTCTGATTATTTTAATCACTATCAAATTATCTATTATCTATTTCATTTTTAAGTTCACAGATGTCTTAGAGTTCAAAATGCTAATGAAATTTAATCGGGATTTTAATAAAGTCAAACAAAGTTTATAAAAAATTATATAAGAACATATTTATATTATATAACATATTAATATTATAATAACATATTAATATTATATAAACATATTAATATTATATAAGAACATATTAAATGAAAATTTTAGGTTCACATGTCTATATTTGTTGATGAGTTTCAGTTAAATGATACTAAAAATGTAAAGGTTTCTTTCTTACCCACAACAGCAGAGAAAAACAGAGCGCTAAGAAGTATTAACCGCATCGTGATTTGTGTTGTTTTTGTTCTTAATGCAATTATTAATTGTTGCGAAAACTCTTTATATAGACAGTTTATCAACTGATGAACTAATCAGATAAGATTGAGAACTTAGGTATTCTACAAAGTTAAGTAATTGATACTTATGATATTAAAGATTAAAAACAATTATTCATATTTTTAATGAGTTATTTTTTTTAGATTATCTTTCTTGTTGACCCAGCTTTTATAGTAAGTAATAATCTAAAATTGTCAAGTGTTTATGAATATGAACGTGGAGTTTGCGTTCAATTTTATAACCCTTCCATATACCAGGAAATCTTGTAACTAAAATATATATAAACCTGCCAGTTGAAATATTTACTGAGATTTTTTTTGCGTGAATCTACGAAGTTGTGAAGTGAAAATACCTACAATGTGTACAGCTGATATGAGCACTCTTATATTTTAGGTTTTCTAATCCTACACCTGATGTACTGTATCCTCCTCTATCGCACATAGCAATAGTACGCGCTATGCCTCTCTGTTAAGTATACATTATGTCATCATCATAATCATCACGACCCTTCAATGGCCCACTGCTGAGCCGCGTCTCCTCCTCAGAATGAGGAGGGTATTAGGCCATAGTCCACCACGCTGGCCCAGTGCGGGTTGGCAGACTTCACACACCTTTGAGAACTTTTTTGGGAACTCTCAGGAGTGCAGGTTTCCTCACGATGTTTTCCTTCACCGATAAAGCAAGTGATATTTAATTGCTTAAAACACACGTAACTCGGAGTCAGAGGTGTGTGCCCAGGATCGAACTCGGACCTCCCGAGTAAGACTTGAAGTCTCAACCATTGGGCCATCACTGCTCATGCAATACATTATGTGTTTGCTCCAAATTTTTAAATTAAAAGCGTGGCATCCCTTATATTGGAGCTGATTTTCGCAATCTATCCCTATCGTATTTATATACATATACCTACTGTATTTGCAACAAAATTGCCTTAATTTCTATTCATATTTCAATTGTTTAAAAGATGAGTGCAAATACTAATGTGAACTTATCAGTTTTAACATAGCAACCGGGCAGGGTCCAGATAAATACAGGCAACCTAGCTGAAGCACTACAATGTGCGACAAAACAGCACTTCTGGGTATACAAGTTGACATTTCAGTAAAAGCTAACAGAAAGAGTATAGACTGATTCCGCGTCCCCACGTTTCTACCTCCCACCCCTTAGATCTACAAAATAGTTAATTAATTCAATTTTAATATATGAATTAATCTGTAAAAGTTACACTGTTATAAACCTACATGGATATTGTCGCCGTTGAAATAAAATGAAAAGAGTTGACATTGTCAGATGTCAGACAATTATACGAATAATTGTAGAAATCTTTGATTTTAATACGATTTACTAATAGTTTCTGCTTACTCCAGTAATTTTTAACTTATATGCGTTGCTGGTTAGAATAACAGAAAATATAATGACCTGAAGAACCTCATCAGCGTCAACCAAGGGGTAGAGAAAGGGATGATTCTGGAGTCCTGGATACGCCGTATCCGCTGTTTTAGATGTAAAAGTTGCATATTAACAATAGAATATAGCACTTAAAAGATATAGCAGCCGCAACAACATCGGACTTTAAGAGTTGGATGAGCTCGATGGGCATGATGGGTGAAATTATTGAAATCAATGGTACCTATAACTTATACTGAACAATATTAAGATATTTATAGAACAGTGTTTAATGCCGAACGTATCAATTATATTGAAATAAATCAAATATTTTATTTAAATATACTTTTGATGGTTTTATTTTCATATGATACTCTATCCCATGTCATTCAATAATTTTATTATAATTCAATTTAATCCACCAAAGCTTTGTAAAGAGGTCGTTCAAACATTGCACTACAAATGTACTAGATAATTAGTTTAATAATAGTGTAACCGTTAGTAGTAGAATGTAAACAAAACGAATACCTGAGGTCAGGGAGGGCGGGCAGGCTCGTTTTAGAAAATTATCGAACAATAACAGATTTCTTTGTCCAAAATGGATACTTATGGGTATGGATGCCATTAAATAATTTGGTTAGAACAGTAAATTTTCATTCTTCCGAGATGCAAAAACATGGTACAAACAACAAAGGACAAAAAAAAAGGGTATTTCTTGTTTTGCCGATGTCCTATAAGTGTTGGTGACCACTTATCAGGTGGCCTATCTCCTAGTCTTATTTAATTTTGTTTTTTATGGCAACCATTTTATTTCATAATATGATTTGGTTTAACCCGACCCCTATCCTATCGTATCGTATCTAACAGGAGTAAAAATTAAAGAAATTGTACATTTTAAACAATTTATTCACAAACAAAGCCTGTCAAACACATGATTGGTTATGCACTATGCACCCTCAACGGTTGCCGCAGACTAACACGCTAACAAATCTTCGTACAGCAAGTGTAGATTGTGATGCAGGGGCACCCACATCCACCACAGCAACCACCGCCGCAGGGTCCGCAACACCTAGGAACAGACGAATAAATTAATATAAATTCCTGGTTTTTCTCTTCCCCTCACACAGTAATACTTACATTTTGATTCGGGAAAATTAATATGGAAGATAAAAACTTCGATATTTTAACCTATTCGGTCGAGAGATTATTTTGTATTGTATAAGGGTACTAAATTTTTTTGAAGTTTTTAATATTTATATGTGATCTACTCAAAGGATTTGATTATACTGACCTTCTGTACAGATTCTCTTCTACAAATTACCTCGGTTCCTCTTGAGGAGAGAACTGAATTTGAAAAATTAGCATTACTAATTAATTTTATTTTTTATTTCAGCCAGAGTCAATCAAATCAGAAAGATCAAATGAAAGGAGTATTTTAAAATAATATTTATTATCATGTGAACCAATTATTATTATATCAATATATTTTATTGTTTATATTCTTAATGAATGGACAAAAATCAGATTATAGGCATAACCTTTTTATTTGGTCAATTATTTGACTACAACAAAAAAATATTAGGCGAAACCGAATATTATTAGAATATCCTTGCTTTTGAAATATCCATTAATCAACATTTAAAAACATTATTGTAAAATCTAGTAAGTTTATTTTTAAGATAATAACTCAGAGCCCCCTAGAATTAATTATTCAGAAGTTATAATAAATTTTTATCGTTACAGGCGTACGTGCAAAATTTCAGTGTTATAAATTATAAGTGTTATTGCAAAATTGAAATAAAAATGGGTTGCAACCCGTGTACTCCTTTAAGAAATTGCAAAAGTCGAGAACTGCGTGGTGGGATTTTATACACAGATTGTTATTGCCTCCGTCGCAATGGATTGCAATATGATTGTCGTAGAAGTGGCTGCCAGTCTTCTCCCCTTTGTCAAGTGATGCCAGCTCCTCTGTGTGGTCCAGCAAATGTAGCCTGCATAAAACATTGCAAGAACCCACACGCAGAAGAATTACGTGCGATATGCAAAATGAGAAAACGCTGCTGGAATTAAATAATCTAATATATAACCTTTTTCTTAACCAACATTTTTCTATAAATTAGAAGATTCTTTTAAAAGCATGCAATTCAAAATTAGAACTATGAAGCAGAAATTCTTTTGATATCATTTCGTTCAGACGCATTTAGTAAAGATTTATTGAAAATTACAAAGTGATAATAATTTTTTTATCAAAATTATACAAGTGAACAAAATATAAAACATTGAATAAAATATAAAATCTATAAAAATCTGTAAAACAGGGAAATCTCGCTTCTTTTAAATCGCTCTTGGACAAAGCTTTACAATGTACGTTTTATATTATTTTTAGAGAACACACATTATATTATTGTACTCAAATTGTAATATGTTGTTTAATAAACTTTGCAGCTCATATGCGCGTTTTACGTAACAATTATGATACGTTCATATTATGTGTATTATTATTAACATATTCTATCATTTTAGGTGTTCCCCATGTGGTCCTATGGTATGCTACAAATATGAAGATTGCGGACCTCCAGTTAGCTCTTTATTTATTATAATACTATCAAGATAAATTCTTTTAGATAAATTATTGAAATATTTTATAAAGCCATATTGTATTTAGTTGCAGTGCTTGCCGCGGTCTGCATTTAAGCGAAATGGGCTGCAGGACTGCCAGTTCTTCCAGCAGGGATCGATCCGATATTTATGTCGGGCAGGTCCTTGTTGTCCGAAGCCCTGTCCACCGTGCTGCCCGCCGTGTGTGCGCCGTCCGCCTCCTGGCAAGACTTACGTTACACGATTCAGTGATTTCGATTTAGTTTCACAATGGTAGTACCTAATATGCGTCATTCATCTGCTTCTGAAGAGCTTCGGGTATGTTTATACACATTCACGGCGGGCACGTTTCAAAGTGAATTACATATTAATTTTTATTGAATTTACAGAAAGGAAAGTCTGCCGAAACAGCTCCCAGAGCGGAAGAGAGTGGCGCAGAAAAAAAGGATGCAAAAGAAAACCAGATAAAGAGAACAAAAAGCCGTGAGCTTCGTGGCGGTATAATGTATTATAGTTGTCATTGTATAAAGCGAAACGGTCTCCAACATGATTGTCGTCGTACTGGTTGTGGTGGAGAGCCTGCCTGCCTAGCCCTACCGAACCCACTATGTTCGCCAAGTCAATTAGCTAGAGCTCGAGGACTTGCAGATCCAGCACCTTTAGCGGCTCATTTCCAAGCTCAATCTGGTGGGTCAACATCTACAGATCCAGCAACTGGTTCCGGTAGTGGTAAAAGATTCATAGTGTGCGAACTTAAGGGCATGATTCCTGATGTTTCTTCGAGTAAACCCGGACAATGCTGTAAGTTTTCAGAAGCAGTTGACACTGAAATAAAACATTTCATAGCACCACATTATCAGGATGAGAAAATCCATACTTCTAAATGCTCATGTAGTTATAATTCAAGTAATAAAGCAAATCCACTTTTAATTTTTGACCAAGTTACTACGGAGACTATTTTGAATCGATTTCAAAATAAAGAATTAAAATCTAATACGCCTGTTCTTGGACCTGGTGGTCGACCACAAAAGTTACGGAAGACTGCAGTGATAGAGGAATGTACGAGACCAGGTTGCGTACACTGGAAGCCGCCGCCACCATGTTTATGGTCAGCACCTTGTAAAGCAGATTGTTTTGAAACCCTACCAGGTATTCAACCTATTCGAAATCAAACAACGCGTAGCGACGGCTCCAGTTTACCTACCATGGTTTCCCGAAATGAGCGCACTGAAACAAATATGATACTGCTTACTCCAAAACATTAATTTTTACACAGGTTGTTCCACGAACCCTGAAAATATGCAACCCACAACGGCGGCTGACCTTCCAATATTAGTGATGAAACTTTGCTAATTTAAGACACATTTGAATATGGTATAGGTATAAATAAAAATATTATCTTTTATTTCTGTTTTATTTCTGATTGCTTTATTTCAGTAGTTTCTCAATTAAATCTATACAATAGCGATATGTCCATCACGTCCATAGAAGGAAACACAAATTTGTTTTCCAGTATTAGTTTAGTTTAGCAGTATTTCCAGTATGTAATCTTGTATGTAAAATATGTAACTTGTTTACATGTGTATGTACTGCCAAAATTGAATACGGTTTTAAGTTTTTTTTTAAATCAAAATAAAGTTATTATTTTTAAAATATTTTTCTATCCTATATTTTGGCCTCTCCCGAGAGCAGACACTGATTTGGAATTTTTAACTCCCGACGCTACAACGATGGGTGTTATAAGTTTAATGTATTATCTGTGTATCTGTATATCTGTCTATGGCATCGTAGCGCGCAAGATAAAGAACTGATTCTGATGAAGTTTTATTTGTATAAAAGATAATTTAAACGAGATGGTTCTTCGCTATGATTTGTGAAGACCTGGTCAGCCGTTTGAAGACTATCAGCTCATTTCTAACTTGAGAGCTGCGTGACAAATTAATATTATACTGACAATTATAACATTCTTGTAACTATGGTAACACGGTGACATTGCTAAGACTAAGTAGAGATGAAACGGTATTTCTCGATTCCTTTATTTAAGTATCGAATACAATCGATCATTAAACTTTTTTGAAGTACGTATCAATACATATTTTACCTTTTATTTGTTCGTATTGCATTTTATGAATGTTTCAGTCGGGGGTAATTTAAACTTTTCATTTAATTGTTATATAAGGATAGCAATATATTGAAAATTAAAATCTGGTTTTTTTAAACTTAAGTGTAATGCACCCGTGGAAATCAGGGGCGGGTTAACTTGAGTTATATGTAAATGCAGGCATAAGGTCGTAAAACTGAATATTAAGAAATACAAAGTGAAGAGGATTAATGACATTAACAATGACATCTAAATCTTCGAAGATTGTGAATAGTTATGTTATATAAAATTTTTTTTGTGTATTTTATAACTTAGCACTTTTTATCAATAGAAGAGTAATACTTTTACTAGAAAAAAATGGCACAATTTAAAAGGCAATTGTTCTTTGCTACTAATCATGTAACCAAGTCTATTCTTCGACAAACAAGCAATGTATCGAGCCCATGTAAAACAAATAGTTCCGGTTCCAATAAAAAGGATGGTGGAAATATATGTGACTCAGGTTCTGATGGTAAAGACCTAAGTAAAGACCAAGAAACTAAAGTCAGAATTTGTGATGTTTGTCGCGCGTATCCTTGCGAGTGCAATCCTTCTACACCTACAATGTATGATGTAAGATACTACTTTTGTTAAATTATTATAACACACTATTTAATCGGATATTTTAAAACCAAAATAAGTTACATTTTTGGTATAATCTAATTACTCCTGATCGATAACGACAAAAAATAGATATTTTGCTGAAACAAGATACGTTAAAAATTCTAATTGTGAATAATCATGTTATGAAAATTACAGATTTATTTGATACTATCAAAATCTTGTCACTTTACAGTGTAGGAAATATGGCCACAACTTACCTTGCGATAGTGTTACCCCTAATTTCGAAACGTTACCCCACATACCTACTGGAGTCTTTCGCTGTACTGCAGGAGAGGTACTCATATTGATCTAATATTATTGTAGCCACATTTACATCCTTATAAATATATAAACTAGTCCTAAATGGGAAACTAGTAGTATTCTTAACCCTTCCAAGTACGCTAAAATGCTTGTGTTAGGAGTGGGCCACGTCTGTAGTCCAAAGACAGGGTTTGAACCTCTTGGGTTCGAGCCTATCCATCGTTAATCCAACGCCTGAACGCGATAGGTATATTCGTTCCTTTCTTACAGATTTGGCTTATAATAGTTTGTTTTTTCTGCATTTTCTTTCCTTTTTAATATATAAAGTATCGATTCATAAAATGTCATTGATTCCAGGTACTTGGTCGAGGAGCTAACAAATGCTCATATTACCAAAATCCAGAGTACTTTTCATTCCATCATATGACATTCTACGACATGCACTTGGTTTTACGAAATTACCGGAATCCTTGTGCTAAAACTGAAAGAAAAAAAATTTAAGACAAAATTAATGAGAAAATTGAATATTTTTACAAACGTTTCAAGATTTTATTTTAGTATATTTTATTTTATATAAACTTAAAATTTTGATTTTTTGAATTTCTTAGAAGTTATTTTTATAATTAACCCGTCTTCGAATTGCGAAGTAGTATTAAACAACATGTTTAAGTTTTATCAATATTGTTTTAGCATTTCTCACCTTTTAAACCTTGAACTTCTATAAATATTTCAAAACCAAAATTAGCCAAATCGGTCGTTGTTCTCAAGTTTCACCGATACTAACAAACGTCAATTCATTATTTTACGTATAAGATTTCTTATTAATTATTATTCCTATAACTGCAAATCAACTCAAACAAGAAATTATATTTTATTAATTATTCCTATAGTGCCTTGCTAAATATTATACGCAAAATGTAAGAAAGCATTTTAAAGAAAAATGCTCAGGCGCTTTAAGAAGACGATTACGATCAATTTTTTATGGTTTTTAAATCGTGGTTTCTTTTGTTTTACAGTATAATCGCTCAATTTAATATTTATTCATAAAATAAATTTAAAAAAAATTAATTTCTAAAATTTTATTCCTATATGTCAGGATTTTTTAGTTTCACATCCGCATCACATCCTCATGAGAGTTACTTAGTATTACTGACCAGACTCCTGAGATAGTACCGCCAGTGAAAGTAGTATTAAAATTTGCAGTTTATTCTTTCTCTAATATATTTTATGTTAAACTCTTGAATTTAAATGTCCTCATGTTTGATCATGACCGTATATTCATTCAATTTGCATATGAAAGCAATATTCGTATCAGAGTTACTGAATGCTTACTAGAGAGATTTTCCACGTAAGTTTTATTTTTTTTATATTGCTATTTAGTGCTTTCTTATCCTCAAAGATATATGATATTATTTAAATATGTTAGAAGTAGATATATAGGTTTTGCGAGGCAAGAAACGCATCAACACCTCTTCTCTTACTGACGATAGATCTTTTACTGTCCATTGTTTGCTTGCTTAGTATAATTTTAACACTAGACAATCGATAGAAAATTCAATAGACTTAAAAATGAAGAAAAAAAATAAATACACTATAGATATAATAGAGTAAGAAAATAAAATTTCTCTTCCATTTTTCGTATTCGCCATGTAAATCACTCATTTATTTTTTGAATGCCACAAACAAAGTTTTAGCTAAATTGTCTAATTTCGAACTTGAAATATCTTTGAAAGCAAATGCTAGGTATAGTAGAAAACTTACAATTTATAGACAGTTTAGATATAACAGTTTATTTCTTGGTAACTACCAATGCCATTTTTATATAGATCAACAAAGCATAGCAATCATGGGGAAATCGCTTACAGCATGAAGAATAGACGTCCAGAATAAATAATAGTGATTTGAATTCGATGCAAATCGATACAAAATTGAAGGTAAAATACAGTTATGGCCTTATTGTAAAGGTTTGACCAATAAACAGGCAATTTATAAAGAAAGTACTATGCGATCCGCAAGACTAAATTGTATTTTATTAAATCAAAATTTCCAATTATTCTGAGATTTACAAAATGCATAAAAGTCATATTTACAGATATACCGCAAATCTTAAAAAGTAAACGGACAAACATTTTTAAAGATATCGAAACCGATAACATTACTTGATGATCATAAACATCAATCTTTTTTAATTTTGATATGCTTCTATCGTTATTTTAGTAGATTTTGTACTATTTCGTGATCTCAAAGTTGTATGATATAAATGGAAGTTATTTAAACGGTAAGCATAGGTTCTTCGAGCCGAAAAACGCATATATTGATTGATACGCATAATTTTATGTATCATTTGTATAAATCGATCTAAAAAGTCAATAGTATTTTGAAGAGAATTAGAACGTCTGCTGTTGTGTCAACTTATAACTCGGAAAGAAAACTCAATTCCTGCACCAGAGATAGAACATAGATCAGTGTGAATATAGATTTTAAAGAAAAAAAAAATTCAAACAATTAAACATAACTAGATAACTATTTTGATAATAATTCACTTAGGCGTGTATTTTAATAACCTGTGATTAGAATAGTAGGTTTTTAAGCTTTTTTATTTAAAATACTCCATCAAGACACCACGACAACGAATTTTTTCGTGGAGTGATTATTAACTAGATAGTTTAATGTTACATAACTAGCTCGAGAAGTGAGGACGAGAATTTATCGGTAAGAAAACGGCCTTGTAAACCTGCCCCTGAGTCTCAAGCCATTGGTACCACTCGCCTTTCCGTCTTTAATATTGGTTAAAAAAAGCATATAAGTAATAATTATTCAAGATGGTCATTGGTTAACTTTGTATGGGGCACAACTTTCTGTACAAGAAATGAGAACTTCGAATGTTAACCACCTTCGTGCTCTATTGACTTCGAAAGAAAACATTCTACACGCAAGTCATCACACTCGCTATTATAGATTCAATATACGCGATCACTCTTGATTAGCGCCATTAAACATTATTTATACCCTGTTAGACAATAAATAAAATTTCAAGTAGTTTTATGGCCGTTGATAATCATTTGTATTTTCCTCTATGACCATTTACAGAAATTAATTACTAGTTCTTGTAGTGTGATCATAAATTTTGTAGTCGCAAATTAGTAGTAGTCATACTAATGATATAAATGCGAAAGTATGTTTGTTGGTTTTCCCTTCTTTCATATTGTAAGCGACAGATCGACGTGATTTTATACATCAAGCCAGCTTATGTACCTGAAACATGACATATTCTATTAATTAGTTATATAACATGTTTATCATGTTAGAAACATCTGAAAATTTTTCATACTAAAACGGATCGGACCCTAGTACTTTTATTGAAATTTAGTTACTGACCTTAGTCTCTCATTTTCATTCACAAAAATATACAGAGTGACGTGAATTGGAACAAAATAAGAATTGTAAATAAAGACTTTGTTAGACAACATTTTAATTCTATTGCTTGGTTTAGATAGCCCTTAAAAAAGATCTTTCTTACTAGGTAATCAATAATAAGATAATTTAAGCAATACGCACTTATGAAATTAAATATTTAAAAATAGATAAAGGGGAACAAAGTTAAAGGTATTTGCAACCGAAAGTTGACGGACTAAGGTCACTGCGTCCAATGTTTCACGTACTTAAAGATCAAGGTGACTAACAGATAAACGCCAGAAACTACTTCTTTTTATAAAATAAAATAATGCAGTATTTACTATTAAAGCATGAATGTTATTTAAAAGAATTAACAAATTGATTAATTAACGTAATTAATTTTACGTTTATTTTTATTTTTGACTCAAACAATTTTCCTGATCTTCTTCCTCAATTAAAAAAAAACCATATACATTTAGTATTATAGACATTTAGGATAGGGATACCTATTACTACTTTATTTATATACATTTATTGTTTTTTTTGTCAATGTCTTCTACTGCAACATAATTTGAATTAGAATATAGAAATAGAACTTTTCTCGTGTTAGATTTGTTTATAAAAATTTCTTATTAAGTGAACTCGTTAACTATAATTCATTGGATGTGAAATATTAGAGGATAAAATCCTTACCATTAAAAGTTATCTACGAATTTTAAAAGTACTTTTAATTTTTGATAAATCACGACTTTATATGCAACTTTTTAAAGGTCGGCAAAGAAACAGCATTCGTAAGTAATCGAATCAATTATTTAATTTAACGCAGCATCGATTTGAAATAGCAAATTGCATTGATTGTGCGTCAGTACTCATTGGTAATCCTATTGAATGCTAAACTCTTCAAGGCTTGACTTGTTACACTATGACACGCATTAAAGGTCGATTTGTATCATAAGAATTACTACATCATAAATATTTGTTGCCATTCTGTCATCTGAAGAAGAAACATATTTGAGATGTTATTGAGTATCACAGTCAACAGATATAGATCGGACGTAAATCCAGAATTAATGAATTAATTGGCCTACAAATTGAAATAGTTTCAATATAAAAAGCTTTGTAACTGTTTTAAAATTTTAGTTATATTTATTATAGTATTTATTTTAAAACTATACATTTATTATTACTTAATAGCTGATCATTTTACTGAGGGAAAATCAGAGAAAAAAAAATTAGTTTCTAATTGTTATTCTTTCATTTATTTTATGCCAGTCACATAGAAATACACCACATTCAAATATTTTCAGTTCCTTTAGCTTGAATAATATACTTCTATCATAAGTGAGTCAAATTTCATTCAGCATTCTTCTGTTTATAAAACCTCATAAAAAAGAAAATTTACGTTTTTTTCGGAATCATTCATCAATTTCAGGAAACTTTCCAATTATTCTTTCCATAAATTCCTAATTCTATGATATCATTTAAGAATAAAATTCAAATTCGTACAGCCGTTCTCGAATACTGTTGTTAGTTTTATTTTCAAATTATTTAAAAGTATTTAATGCTTATGGAAGTAAAAGTCACATCACTGACGTAATATTTAAATTTGTTGAAATGGTATACCTATTAGTTAAAAATTTCACTTTATAACAAGACACATGAAATTTATCGTTATCGTAATATTATCTTACAAGTTGGGGAACGGCGACTCTGTGACTCATGCTGTTTGCATTTTTTATGCATGATACAATAAGGTTAACCTTTAAAACTTACGATCTACATTCTTACTAATATTATAAATACAAAAATAACTCTGTCTGTTGAGTTTTCACGCCAAAACCGATTTAAATGAAATTTGGTATAAAGATAGTCTAGAACCTGAGAAAGGACATAGGCTACTTTTTAATGCGAAAAAAGGGTTGAAAGGGGAAGGAGGGGTATTGATTGAAAATTTTTATGGAAGTACCGTAATTTTTAGAGCTTATTTTTACCCTCAAGGATGTAAAATGACAATAAGATACGTATGTGTTTTATTTGTAAAATAATTAGCCTAAATACATTAAATATGCTATCCAAGGACTATTCTACGCGCACTTAGTTAAGTATAAACCAGTAATATAAGGAAAAGTTGAAAATTGATTAAAATAATAGAAATGGAGTAATTGAATGTTATTATACATTACAAGATTAGTAAACGACTCTTTAGTCTTTATTACTTAGTTTTTATTATCAATAAAAAAATATAAATATTTCTTTATAAACCAATACATCTTTTTTTTTTAATTTAGTGACTAATTGTGTTGTAGTTTTATAATACTTTTCAACTCATTGTATCAAGAATAATCTACTAAACCTGAATCGTCATGCATGCCAACTTAAATTCTTATAATGTTGATAACGTCCTACTATCGTATATCGTCATAAGAGATAAGCTATCGAAGAAAATTAATATATTCTTCTATTACGATACTGTTTAAGATTTCAAAATAAAGACACGATAGTATCTTATTAAATTATCAATAACAAGTCGATTCGCCCGGATGCAATTTAGTATTTACGTTTAATTTTACATTTTAATCGTTATATATCCTTTAAATGATCATAACACACCTCCACTGCCTGGTCTCACTGTTTGTCTTAGGTTAGGTTAAAATAAGGCTAACCTAACCTAACCTAACATAAACCTAGCCTAAGGTTGTGTAAACACATCTAAATACAATATAAGGACTAACAAGTCTTTATCACTATCCTACCCCAACTATACCCCGACATATATAATATAGTGAATATTTTACATTTTAATTTATATATGACTAATTGTGCGACATGCACTTCATCACCACGTCGATAGATGGCGTAATCTCACACTCATTTGTTTACTTTGTATTCTTAAGTATTTTTTTCACGATAAATAATAGCGAATGTCTTTCCTCAAGCTACTTTATATCTGTATCAAATTTAAAAATTCATTATTATGAGTTTAGTTATTTAAGTCTATGTAATGATTGTATACATACTCATCTGTTCGTCAATAGATGGCGTAAGTAGTGCATTAAATCGGACTTTCGTTTAGTTTGCAATCTTAAATATTTCGTATGTTTTTTAAGACTTAGTACTAAACAATTTGTTTAGTTAATTTCCAAGTTATTTACTATTTATATTGTCATTTCGTCGTTCGTTTACGAACGTGTACTTTTATTGAACTTTTTTATTAATATATCATTAGGTTCTCGATCGGATTATCAAATTTATGATTTCAAGCAGACTTTTGAGAGACAAATCTCTTCAAATTTTGATTTAAATGATAGCCTACAATTAAAGAAGAAATTTAGAGTATATTATTTTTACTGAAATACAATAATCTAAATGTCCTAAGTATAATTCTTCTAGAAAAATTAAACGTATTTAGATATATCAAGATATTTTAATGTATTATTAATTTTTTGGTAAATACATAAGAGATAATGTAATTATATGTTTTGGCAAACGGCAAAAAAGACGTGGTGTCCATTGCTTTCATTGAGCAAGAGGCAAAATCTAATACACGGAAGATAAGTGTCAATTTTTAATATAAAACTAAATTGTCTATTTCTCACGTTGTAATTTGGTGTTTTGTAGGTTTATCCGTAAATAAACAGTGTAATTATCTTATCTGCTATGCGGCAGGGTGTTGTGGGGGGAGGGGGGTTCGACGTTCCGTTAGCCGCAGCCACAGCTGATTTCACATGTCTGTGATCGTTCTGTCGCGCGCTCGCGTACCGCTCAGAGCGAAAATGCCGACTTCGTAAACACGATACAGTGAATGGTGTATTTATTTTTCGTGATCAATACTTTTTACCAATAAACTGGAAACCGAAAACCTTCGTCCTTAACACGTCGGTAAGCCTTTTTTGTATGTAATAAATATTAATCGGCTATATTCTCTCACAATATTGCTTGATAGAAGCGGGTAATTGTTTTGAAATTTAAATATTCGTAGATTTAGAAATAGATTCACTGTGGTTTTTAATTATACCTATTTGGTTGTAACTTTCTATATAATTTGGAAAATATTATGATTTAGGTATCTTATTCTCAGTTCGCTTCACTGAGTTATAATTTGTTCCTTGTCATCTATATCTGTATTATCTCTGACATAGTTTTAAGTGTATCAGACTTATATATGTACGTATATATTATATTATTATATCAATAGTCGCGGATTCAATTCTTTTGAATAATAGAGGACACCGTTAAGTTTATATACAAAATCTATTTATCAATTTGCACATTTAAGATAAAGTTTAACCTAAAATTGTAAATATTTTGGAATATTAATAATTACTTACATAATATTGTATTTAATCACATTCCATTTTCCTCATTGCTCTAATACCTAAATAATGACCGCGACATTAGATTATTATAATTATCAAAACTAACAAACCCGCTGGCTTTGTAAAGTTAAACTTCCATTCATTTTATCTTCTGAAGAAGTAAATTGTCAAAAATCTTTTCGTAGTTTCATTTCTTTTCTATAAGTATGGTTACCGTCCGAATTAAAGACTCATTTGGTTTACCCGGATTTGTTCTAACTCAACTTAAGTGAGTACAGTGCATCCGGGGAACGCCCGGGCAGGGTTTCATTTAAAATCTGTGTTTTTATGAAGCAAAACAGTGTGCCCAGTGTTGTATTAAATACTTAAGGAGTTAAGAAATGTAGCAGCTGTCTGATAATAGCTTCTTTTTAAATAAGTTCTAGTTAATTGTATTTGGTTACTTTAAAAGACTTTAGTCTTTAAAACTTATTTTAAGATAAATCCGCGTTTATATCTTCAAAACCTGAGATTTTATACACTTCTTATCCGTGTTTCTAGACAACACGTCTAGTTTAAGGTTGCGTTTCCACCAAAGATGTGCGAGAATCTATAGCGGGGGATGTTTTTTAAGAACCGATAGAATCGCTACATTTACCTCGCTCGTATGTCAAATATAACGAAAAACGCAGCCTAATTCTCAAAACTTTGCTTCCATATTTTAGTTCACTAATTATTTAACAAAGAAAACCGGTTCAGCAACAATGTCGTTTTGATAATATACTTATTGCAATATTAACCTTGGTCAAGCAATACTTAAGTAATAATATTTAAAGCACATTTTTGCAGCACGTACCGACATACTAGTTGCGTCAAAATATGGTTGCCGTTATATCCGCCGCATCGAAGTGCATCGGAATGAATAAAATATATTATTAATATTATAAAATATTATGACTTCTTCATAAAAAGAACCTATATAATTTTAATCTTGTTTTCAATTAAATGTCATACAATTTCTACAAATCCTTTGCTAAACAATTGCTTAGAGAAACTACTACAGCGTACTTTTATGAAAGAAAAATAATCATAGTACATACTAAAAGTAGACGTTTCGATAAACGTCATTTGCTTATTAAAAGCACTTGAAATATAATTTTCAATACACTTGCTCGTAAAGTGTCATTTATTTCATTGATTTTGTGAACTTAAACAGCCTCATAACACTTGCGTGCTTTTTACTTTACATTACCGCACTAGTGGTACCGCACTTAGCACACTTGTATCATAATGTACTATAACAGCAAATAGAAATATTGAAAGTTATTGCTCATTCTCTCTATTTCTGCAACCCCCACTTTTATACAAACCTAAAAGTTTAATAATGTATTGTAATTGAACAAAAAATTATTTTTTAAATTAAAAGTAAGTATTTTCGTATACATAGGAAGAATTTAATATATGTATTAAAAAAATATGTATTATATATTTTTTGGAACATCTAAAAAATCAGTAAACTAAGGACGAGATTAATTATATAATTTTTTTATAAGTACAGTAATATAGTGTTTAAATTACTAATAACAGTTCTGCATAAAATAATATTTAAAAATAAAATTTCTAGATAAAAGTACTGATTTTCTAAAAATATTGATTTTCTAAAGAAATATTGATGAACAAAGTTTCAATGAGAGAAGAACTAATTATCAACCGGGAGCCAGGATAGTGTTTGGGGGTTGTGTCTCAGATACATATTCAGACTTAAGCTGAAAACATATTGTCTCAAACCGTTAATGATCATCCAATTTTTTATAACTACAGTTCTCATTATCCAATAGATTGTTTCGAAGCCCCATTGTAATGAATTTTCACAGTATTTTTCTAGCATATTCACACTATTGTTTAACCATGACATACAAATTCTTCCATATAAGGATGTATCAGAAAACCTTTAATTGAATACGTTTTACCTTACAGGGTGAACGGCCAGTTAATTGCTTGTGTAATTCATTAAAAATGCAGATCCATTTAAGATAAAAGTAATTGGAATTACTATATCACATAATAATTAAAATTAAGATAAAAATTCATAATAAAAGTTTTTGCTGGAAATCCAATTTGTATAGTCACTATAAATATATGATTTTGATCATTTATATGGCGGCAATTTAAATTTGTAATTTTTACTCCTACAATAAATTATAAAAAAGGGCAGGAAAATTGTTTAAATTAAAGTGAAATATATATCTTGAAATATGGGAAGTCTGGCACAGTAATATTTATCGTAGTTGTCTAAATACCGCAAACTGGTTTTTTTTTTCAAATTTTAAAGAAGTACAAGGTGTGAGTGAGGTTGTTGTGAGCTAGACAATAAGTGAGCATGCAGAATACTAAATTCCATGAGGACAATGTCGCGTGGGTCGTCTAATTTACATACAGAAAATATCATGTAAGATAAAGATATGGGCTCCGGACAGCCTAATTTCGAGCTATCTCACCAAGGGAGGAAGGGGATCTAAAATCGTCAAAAACGCCTCACTTTATAAATGGACGTCTCTTTAAGTATTAAACTTAGATAAAATGAACAAGTAATTTTGTTAAAAATGTAGAGTAGTGTTTATGGATGCGCTAGAGTGTTCCGGATCTAATTGTCAAAGTGCGATCTCACTGAAGCGCACTCTGTGGTCGTGAAGGCGAGACTAAGCGGCGGAAAATTTACCCGTAGTAAAGTGTAAACATAAGATACAAACAAATTATAAGGAACTAAACATCTTGAAAAACTCATATCGCATGTTTATGTTGAGAATAACATAAACAACTTCTAAATTTAACTTAATATCTTTTTTAAATATCCCGGCTTAACACGGGTAATCTAGCATATTAAACCGACATTTTCAATAATTATCGTCATATTTTAACCAATTGACACAAGACCTCAATAAATTATACACTAAAATCTTCCTTCTGTCTATTGGTGAATACCGCATGAAAATCCGTTTAGTAGTTTTTAAGTTCATCGCGAACAGGCAGATAGACGCGACTTAGGGCATTATTTTATTACTAGCCGACCCTTGCGGCGTCGTCCGCGTGATGCTCCGCTCCTATGGGTCGTAGCGTGATGATATATACCCTATAGCCTTCCTCGATAAATGGGCTATCTAACACTGATAGAATCTTTCAAATCGGACCAGTAGTTCCTGAGATTAGCGCATTTAAACAAACAAACTCTTCAGCTTTATATATTAGTATAGATACGAGTGTGTAGTTATAGCGATAGTGATAATATACATAAACACATAACAGATAATAAATATCATGGGGCTTTGGTTAGGTGGTATTCCATTATTCACTATCTAAATGTCATTACAAAAGCTAAACTGTACAGTGCCTTATTAAGGAATCCATTGATGTGAGTGCGCCATATTGGATTTTCGAGTAGAATGATATCACTTGGATTACTGTCGAAACCAAGTTCAGCCAAACTACAAATACTAAATAACAAGATATGTTAAATAAAAGTCGTAATAAAATATGTAAATAGTAAATGCTTTAAGTTTTTTACATTGTTTTAAATTACGCGAACGGAGATGTGTGAAATTTGACACAGTTGTTAAAGTTTATATGAAGTAGGAGTGTTGAACGTTCATATTTATATATATCCCATTAGCAATTAAATTATTTAAAATAAATATTACATACATTACCGCTATATATACTGTACTTACACAGATATACATATTACTCTTTTGTGTCAAACTGCTGTCTGTGGTCAAGCTAAGTATTATTTCTATAATTTTATTGCATTAATAGTTAATGCATATGAAACTGTACTGTTTATTTTTAATCAATTAATATTAAACAAAAATATTTTCTATGGTCTTACTGAATATAGTTTTCTTTGTTGTTGATGGAAAGCTGTGAAGGAATATCAAAATTATTTTCAAAACCAGAGTAAACAGATACCTTCTAGGTAAGTATGCTACATCCTAGACCGTGTTGTGTTTAACATCAGCAGATTATGGTCAAACGCGTATCTTTATAAGACTAAAAAAAATTATACTAGTCGATATGCTTAATTGCGTTCGTATAGAAGTTTATATTAAATTAAGTATAATTATGTCTACAAATTCGACATTCTATTCTATTCTATTCTATTCTATGGGAACGGTGCTTTGTTTTGGTATAAAACGTAACCTATGTTTTAATCCACCTATTAAGTATTCGTGAACCAAATGTCGTTGTTCAAATCGGTTACAACAACAACAACAACATACAAGCACAAACTCAGCAACTTATGACTTTACTATATGGATAGACTTAATATTAATTTAAAAGATTATTTTGACAAAATGTAGTCTGTTTCCAATTTGCGTATTGGTTGCGGTCGCGTGAGGCAGTTGTCAATCAGAGCGAGAGGCTGATGCTGAAGCGCCTACACAATCACGATACCGACCTCGATTTTAAAACCAGATTTCTCTATACCACGACAATTGTTTAGCTTTGCATAATCCTCTTCGAATTAGAACCAAATTATGAAACAAAACCTGGGTTAACTAAAACTAAACTGTAAAACAATGCTAAAAAGCACATTTTCAAAGTAAATGGTAATTCTATTTGAATAGTAAATTAACAATTAACGCTGAATTAATGAAGAAGCATTTGTATTTATATTTTTATTAGAGCAGAAAGTATCTTTAAACATAAATTGTAGGAGACCATACAAAAATATTTTAGATGAAAGTATAGTGTATTTAATATTTATAATATACTAAACACCTATTACGTAAGTTAATATGCTACTAAATAACGTGATTAATAACAAGATTATTGCTAATTTTAATGTTTTGTATCATTAGAAACAATTTAACGCAATACGATGTAATTATAATATTTCTTCATATCTTCATATGTTTAGACGGTAACTTATGTCATTATTAAGAAAATTTGTTACATACTTTCAATTTAAATTTAATTCTTTACTAGATATATAAATATTTTTAGAGACAGAAAACAACACGAGCAAAGTATTCCACAGAAATTAAGGCTAATGTATGAGTAAGAGAACGTTGCATGTTCCACGTGTGGAACAGATCTTCGGAAATGTAGTTCTTTTATTTGTTTGTTTGTTGTCTATATAACTTCGTCTGCGTAGACTATTGAATTAGGTCTATAATCTGAATTATGATTTAACTATATTTCATTTCCGTAAGTTTGTTTTTGAGTGAACAATTTTATTCTTTCTACAAGATCTCTTCTTTTTAGTGATTAAAAGTTTTTATTAATTAAAATCGGTTCAACCGATTTTGTGTGATTGAGTAATAAACATAGAAAATTTTCACATTTATAATATTAATTATAGTACGATTAGTTTTGTACGAGTTACTAGTATGGTTGTGCAAAATTGTCTAAAACTGTAATATTTTTAAAGTAATATTTACATGTTTATATAACAATTATTATTTATTATTCATATTTTCTAAAAATTGTATAAATTACAACAACGTTAAATAAACAGTTTGAAATGTTAACTAAAAGACCTAACTGTTCATTACATAGGGGTAAAAATGAATTAATTCAAATACTAATTTGAATTAAATTTATAAATTCAAAACATAAACATTATAGCTTTCATCATAATTATTCTTATAAATTACGAAAATATTATATAATTCTTAAAAGCATGTTTAATTATATAATTTCAATGAAAAACTTAGTTATAAACCGAGAGACTGGAGGGTCAGACTTACGTTAAGTGACAAAATCTGAAAAAAAATCATTATGATTAACTCTATGATTAACTAAATCAATTTCCTTATAATGCCATTAATATCTAGTAACAATTGCTTATTATTAAAAGCTTGATAACAAAGGTAAGACTAACTGATATCTTTTTTGTGGGTTTTAGCCTTCCTACCTCAAAAGGTAAAAAGAAATCCTCATAATTACACCTCGTAATCCGTCTTTTTGTCAAGACTGTTTTTCTCAGAATTGCATATAGGTATCAAGATGAAATTACTACCAAAATCCCTCCCTTTGAGCAAATTGAAAAGATCAAACCTCTAAGTGAACGAAATAAAAAGATACGGTTGTTTATAGATATATTGATACTCGCAAAATAATCTAATTATATAAGATATTTCCTATCATGAAATTTGTTAAGAAGCAACGTCTTACAGCACACGTAAAGGGAATAATCCGAAAACTTGGTTATATGTCAAGAATTTATTTACGGTTGGTAAATATATATACATATCGATGTATGGAAGTTTTTTTTTATTGGCAAAGTTAAGTTTGTCTGAACTCAAATTATACGGAACTTCCGGACCCCCATTTATTTAAAAATTTTGAGCACGTTCTGATTAAAATTAAAGCATCTGATTTAACAATGTGATTTTTCAGATTCTGTACTTTGACATAAGTCTCTATTTTATATTCTTCTTCTTGAGTTCTCAGTCGATATTTAAATCTGCAACAATAATTGTCTAAAAATAAAAACTTTGTATGTAGTTAATGCTTAAACTTTGTTGTGTGTTGTTTTCTATCTATAATTGTTCAGGAGTATAGCAGCCCGTCATGGTTTCTAATTCACGGAAGCGACCTATAACCCCTTTGTTGGAAACTAGTTCAGGCAATCAAGAACGAACCCTAATGGCGTGGTATGTAGTATGTACATGTCGATATTTAGATCTTTCCTACGATATTTGATGTCTTTTGTTATGTATACTTCTACTTCTGAGTCAAAGCCAAACCGTTTTTATATATTAAAAAAAAATCATATCTATTATACCATTTTAGTAAATAATATGAAGAAAATGCAACAATAATCATCAACTTATAATATTACCATTATATTATTGTAGCAGTTCTCATTCTTTAAAATTCTGTTTATCGGAGTTTATTTCTTGTAAAAGAACAATGTCAATCAAAATGAATTATGTTTAGTGTATATAAAACAATTTTAAACAATTGTAATGAACCTACCAGTATTTAATTTCATTAAAAGGATTGAGTTAATCTCTTTTCAACAAAAAAATAATAATCTGTCGAATCATCAACCACCAAATCAACTTTTAATCCTTAAGTATAGGAAGAAAGAGATAGAGAGAATTGATTTTGATATATTTACTCCAATCGTTACAATTACAACAATAGATTACAAAATAATAACATAAATAAACCTCCTTTTTTTTTAAACAGATCAATGATATAAATGTACTAATTTGAATGTGAATATGGATTTTGAAACATTGTATGGCTGAGTGGTATTACATGCACTGAATACTCTGTACAAAACAATATAGGTACATACATACATACATAGGATAACATACAAACGAGTAATGCAAATTGTCATTGACGCATTTTCCCGTGGCTGTGTGAATTCATGAATTGGAACCGAACAATGGAGTAGAAGTGATTCTACTCTAAGATTTAAATCTCAATACGTTTCTAACAACCATTTATCTATGCTATTTTCAAGAATCAAGTCATTATAAGAATCATTTTAATATCTACTTACTGCGTGCGTTGACATCTTATAACAAGCTTTTGAGTTTCACCTTTCTTTGGTTCGTTTGATTAATCTTGAAAAGTACTCTAGACCTAGATGGTGATATATACTGGCTTGTCAACTTATAAGCTCTGTTCAAACTGACAATTAGATCATAGAGTATCTACCTGCTCCCTCTCCCATCCCACTAGTGCTGCGGTTTCAGTGAACACCGGTTTTTTGCTCAGGGTCCTCTGAAACCGCAACACTCTTCTCTTGGCTCTCCCTCCTCACTCTATCTTCGAGGCGGCAACGCGTCAGCAAAACAAGAGATATTCTCTTTTGCCGATGACCATAGGCGGCGGTGGCCACTATCCATCAGGTGGACCGACTGCTTGTTTGTCAATATAGACTATTATCAAAGAGAGTAAAAATGCTACAACTTATCTTATTCTTCGTTATTCTCGTACAGAGTATTCCTTATTGCTCAGTTTAGTCGTGTTTAGATGCCTCGTAAGCCTGTGGATTGGCCACAAGCCCTAACGCTGTTTGGCTCTCTATGTAAATTTAGCCCTTCATTTTTGTATTTTATATGCTCTCGTGCAGTTAGAGGCCATCCAGTCTTTGATGATGAAACCGGAAGGTGCCCACCTTCCGGTTGCGAACTTTGTAATAAAACGATGCAACTTCATCAAGTTTGAGCTCGTTTGATTTTTTTTATAAGTATTTCGGTTGTAGGTGATATTTAAGACTGAAATACCAAAAAAAAAAACTAAATAAATGGAGCTCTCTCGTCTATGTCAAAATCAAAGAGTTTTCAAATAAAAACGTCTTATATTTCAACAGGAAGAGAGAAAAAATTTGTTTTTCATCTATGTTTTGCACTTTTTAATAATTCCGTGTGAAAAACCTTCATATTTATTTCTATATCTTGACCAAAAAGTGAATGTGCTCCATTACAAATTGACAGTTCTCACGTATTGTTTAACTTGTTTCTGTAGTAGTCGAAATAGCTGATTTAATTCGGACGTGTTGTTTTGTATGTAAATATAATACTACGTGATATTTCTATAACAGTAACGACTGTGATGGAATACTGATTATGTAATTGTTAATAATTAAGTTCTATTTTTATTATTTTGTACTAAAATTCTTACAAATTACATTTTTAAATATATCCAAAAAATAAAATACATTTCAAAATAAAGAAATTGTTATTATATAATTTTATATAATAAAAAACTAGTCGATTCTAGCTTCGTTGGGCTAACACATTTTTAAATGACAATAAGGCTGTGTTTCCACCAGAGATGTGCGAGGATGCGTATCGAGTGATGTTTGTTAAGAACTATTGATTCTTAACAAACACATTCCTCCCTACGCACACACATCTCTTGTGGAAACACAGCCTAATGCAATTGCGAATCCAGTTTCTAATCTCACTATTTATTAAGAATAATTGTAATGATTTCTATTGGTGATATAAAGACCCGTCAAACAAAGTTTTCTTAAATATCCTCTATGACCAAACATTCGACAAGATATATCTTTATTAAGAGATGATATGGATTATTCCTATTTTGATCACTTTATACCAATATGTACTATAATGTTTACTGTCTTAGCAAGGTTGCGGTCTTATTCCTATAAAATCATAAAATAATGCAACAATTTTTCTTGAAATATTAAAAAAGTTTTCCGCAAAGTATTTATTTATTAAAAAAAAATTTATCCAATTTTTTATTTTGACGATATATGAGAATTAATTAGTTAATTTGTTTATTTTGTGGTTTGTGTATTAATTTTTAAAATAGCTGCAATTCGCGGCAAATGGATTGTATTTCTGTGAGAAACTTGGATGAGGACAAAATAATGAATATTTATATAATCAATTAATAAACCTGTTAATTATCTAATGACGTCTAGATATTAAATGAAATGTAAAGTATAAATTTATACATTACATCACAATATTTATTACCAATTACAGTATCTAAACAAAAACACATTTTATTGATTTCGGTTATACGTAGAAAAAGAAACCTTCACTATCATTAATTGTACTTAAGTATTTTAGAAAATGGTAATCTACTCATTACGGTAAATCTAAAGTATTTATGTAAATTTTAATATTCTCCTATTTATCTTGTTACATTCAAACAAACGTAACATCATGTAATAAATAAGTGAAAGCAGGATTATGCCCTACAGGACCTATAAGGTAGTGAAAGTTGTTTGTTTATTGACTGATCATTATTTTAATTTCATTATTATTTAGTAATACTAATGACTAAATGAAATAGTAAAATTAATTGAAATACAAGACTTTTTAATATATATATTAGCCCAATTTCGATTCCTCCTCCTCTATCATCAGTTCAGCTAAAGAGGACCAGAGAATTGCTTTGTTACAGTATTTACATAAATATAAAATTCAATCAATCAATATATAATCTTATTTAGGTAACAGGAATTGCCTGAAAAATATCTAGCAAACTTTAATGGACAACTTGCATTAGAAGTATAATAAAAGTTTGTTAAAATCATACTTGTTTTTAAATTAACTTAAATTATTCTTTAGCTATTTAAATTTTATTACAGTGCTGTAACTTTAACAAAGCAGACATTTTAAGTTAAATTTTGTCAGTATAAATATGAATAGATGTTAATTATACTGTTTGAATAATCAAAAGAGTAAATGTTGGTTAATTTTAGACAAAAAGATTTTACATGTATTTTACTGGTGATTGTAACTTCCATAATAATTAAACAAACTTACACATACATTTTAAATATATTGCTAAATCAACCGATGATATAGAAATAGAAAAAAACGAACAGAAATTCTCAAAAGTCAAAGTAACCATAACGAAGAGAAAGATACAGTTACGAGTCACGAATATGAATATACGGCAAACTTGTTGGTGCCAAACTGTTAAATAATTCAACATTTATGGCAAAACACTTAATTTATTTTTTATGCACATTATTCTAATTATTGAGCTTTTTATACGTAACATCTCGTTAGTAGCGAGAGAGTTAAAATTGCAGATAGCGGCTAAATAAAAAAGATGAATAGGTCATTTGCTTAATAAAATAAGTCTTATCTTAATTTCGGAAGTATATATAATGTGAAATAATTATATATATTGTTATAAATTTTGAAATAGTAGTTCTTTATTACTTGTGTTTTCTATTATTATTTACGAAATCTCATTTTTTATATTAAAAAATAAAAAAATTCTACTTAATTTAAGTAGGTACATATTTATCCTCTAACGATTGAGACGAAATTTTACAATCTAACTGATGTCACTCTAAATCCAATATGGCGGACCACTCAGGGTCTGGCAAGCAGGCAGGCTATTTCGGCAACCTTTTGGTGTCCGATTTAGCTGAGACTTAGCATACAGATGTAGGTAGCAGTTGATTTAGTCTAATGTATTAAGTTATAAAAGATTTTTTGGGAATTTCCGAATTATTTAAATATGACTTGTTTTTATAAAATGGAAACGTGTTCTTGACTAAGGTTAAACGAAATATAATCTTATTAACGTAAAAACAATAGTCAAGTCAAGACTAGACCTTCACTAGTCACATGTTTGCAAGGTGAGGGCCAGATTAATGGTTGTCACTTAGAAGATTGTTAACTTAAGCTTTAAATAATTTACTTCAATAAGACTACTTTATGAAAGTACTTTTGATACATCAAAATAGGTCAGCCAGTCAGTCAGTCGCATTTCTGTCGCTTTCATCAGATTAGCTATTATTTACATAGTCTGTTTTAAAAATGAACAATCCATTAATTTGAGAGTCAACGTAATTAAATTTTAAATGTTCTTATCTTTTAAGTAATCCTGCACAATAATCATAAAGTAATTTATAAATCCATCCAATCAACAGATAAAAAGAAGACATTAAAACATACAAACATGATCTAAAGATGTTTTAATTAGTAGTTCAACTAGGAGGTCCTACTATATAAGTTTATATATCCTTAATCTCTTTCATGACACTCATTCATCTCTTGAGCAAACTGTATTATGCGTACAAATTTCCTTTAAATCCCTTCGGCAGTTTTTCTGTGAAGAATACTAATACTAATGATTACTTAACCTAAGTAGGTTTTCACGATTGGTATACATTTAGATAATACTTTATAAAATGTGACCACGAACACTGAAAAGTATTCTAAATGTCAGGAAATCAAAAAAAAAACATTATAGAAACCGTTTTATAAAGTATTCTGCAAATATTAATACTAAATATTTTATAAATTTCATATAAATCTATTCCACTAATACAACTTTACGTCTGAAGTGCTCACATCGAGAAGTTACATTTTTAAACATCTAAATTTAAAAATATTTTACTTAATTGTGACAACCTTATTTCTCATATACATGTCTACATATTGGTGTGAATGAACACGAGTGAATCCTTTGCAATTCCGCAGGTAAGAAGCCGCTTTAGTGCTCCACTACATGGATCGCTAAAAATAACTTTATCGTATTACATTCTTAGGTTTTCATCGATAAATCGACCATAGATTTAATTATACACAACAAAACCGCAATATCACGTCAATCTAAAAATAGTTGTTTTCTGTAGGAGTAGTTCGGTTAAAAAGCAAGACCGATTTTGATGCGGTTTCATTTGTTTGAAAGCTATTTAATCAAGATGGTTCTCAACTATAATTTGTGGAGACTATCACATCATTTCTATATTAGGAGTGGTAAGACAGTTTATATCTTCTAAAATCTTTTACGACCTTTGCTGTTAAGTTTTTTTCTTTTTTTTAAACTCTTATTTCTTAGACTGTCTTTTATGATATACTTAATTAGAAAAGTCCAAATTAGCTAGATTGTGTTTTCTCATTTTGGCTTTAGCTATTGTACAATGATAGCTGTGGATTTTGTTAATAAAATAAATCAATTACTAATTATATGTTTGTTCATTCATGGTCTTTACTTGAATAAAAGATTAACTAATTTTCTGAATGCTTAACATTACAAATTTATATTTAATTGATTGGTAACAATTGTATTTCTTATCAAGTTTCCAGTGATTATGTTCAATTGACCATAACAGCCCACATTTTATAACGACACAAAAATAGTTTAAGTAATATTTTATTTAATTTCGACATGATACGTTTTATGCAATCTAATAGAATAGACCTATTTTTATATTTTCCTTAATATTATAACATTCATACACTTAACTGAAAATGAGACCATAGGTTTCCAAATCTTACTGACCGTAGGACCACTTGAAATTTTTTTCATTGTAGTTCTTCAAAGCAAAAGAAAGGTCCTTGGAGATCTATGTGATAGGAAATAATACTATGTTGTAATAGTGTTGTTATATAGTTTGATGAGTCAATTTCTAGTAGACATAGTTACACGTCTATTCAATTGCAACGTAGTAACGTACAGTGCATAAACACGGACATGCGATTAGCAGTAGTTTTTCCTGTAATTAGTAGATCCATTGAATTATAATACAGTCACACCCAATGATACACCTATTACTGGAATTTTGTAAAAACCATATATGACCAGAACATTACGGGAACCGCGCTTCAATGGCAATATTGATAAAATCGGATGAATGCGTATCGATTGCCGCATCATTGATTTAACAATTTTTATATTAACATTCGTTTCCGTATGTAACAAAAGGTATTAAAATGTTCCACGTTAATCTAAAAATAATACCGGTAGTCGTTCGCTAAACTTTGTATGCAGTAGTGCAATTCTATTGTTATTTCTTCATAGCGTGTCTGCTACTTTTTTTAGTTAATATTTAGAATATAATACAATTGCAGTCTATGACACTGGGTTATTTGAGATTTTTATACATAAATAATCTCCTTATGTTTCCTTACAACATTATCTTCGTTTTCTAGATTAAAAATAATGTAGATAATTCGAAAATATCCCCTACGTCTACTTCATTGCTTACGGTCATACCTCTGCTTGTCTCAGAATATTCGGAATAGTAGCCAGCCTTTTAGCAGTTTGTTCAGATTGTCTGTTTATCTTATCAAAATAAAGATGAGAAGCGGCATCAAAAAAGTTATAAATGTACGATAAGATCAATCATAATATATATTTATTGCTGTAAACTCTTACTCTCAGCACTGTTTTTGGCAGACTGTTTATATGATCAATAATGTTGCTGTCTTTTATTCCAGTGAAATGACTACTATCAACATTATTTAGAACAGCATGATTTAAACAGTTACACCGGCATTTATTGGTTACATTTCCTAAGCTGCTCCAGTTCCTTCTAAGGCAGGCGATGTGGATAGTCAGGATTGTGTACTAGTTCACTCATTATTTAACATTAATTCAATAATATTTACAAGTATAATAAAAAATAAAGACTTAACATAGTTACGTGGGTTAACCTTGACGTAACCGAGACAAATATTAGACTACAAACAAGTTAATCGGCAAAGTTTGCATTAGCTTTAGCGGAACGAAAGTAAGGCCGTTGGACAACAGCGTTATACAATCTTGAGGTCATTTTAAACTTGATAAAACCAATAATTGAGAATTAATTCATTACCCATGATACATCCATTACGTCATCACCTGTTTTTATAGATTTTTAATCGATTACGCGTAACGGCTTTAAAAAGTAGGTAAATGGTTAGTTTAAGTATATAAATTACTGTTTAATTTTTTAACGACTTTCAAACATAAAAAGTGATGTCCTCAATTTGATACATGTGTTCTACTTATTTTTGTTTTTTAATTTGACTTGACCTGTACTTTTACTATTTTTGTTTCTTTTTTTGATAGATTGATTTTTTTCTCAATGTTCGTTTGTGAATGATCCCAAATGATCCCTCGCTTTCTCAATTTTCCTTGAATGTCATCTTTTTACTACTTTGTAGACTTAAAAGAGGGAACTCTACTAGAAATTTTAGGCTTTATGGAAAGTTGGATAATAAAAATTAAAAACACTAGTGTGTTACTGTACCCTTTTTACATCTCAGAGACCCCTAATTCATATTTATTCGCTCACGTTGTCCCTCTGCAACTTGTTGACACCTGGGAGTAGATATAGATCTCTTTGGAGATCACTGGTCTAGTGTACACTTAAAATCACGTAGAAGCGGAATTGATCTCATAAATAGATCATTGATCTTGTACGTATATTAATTCAATTTATATTTATTAATAAATAAATGATGTTTAAACAAGATCGTAAACGTTTCGTGACTAATGTAAGTAAATAATATATTATGCTTGAATGACCGTTTGCAGAAAAACGTCGATATTATACCGTTACCTAGTGCAACATCACCGCAATCGATTCAAGCGAGAAATGATAAGATAAAACTAGGAAGGATATGAACATTCCTCTAATCTAATATTATCTTATATATTTCTGTTTTTCAGAGTTATATTTATCATTTTTTTTACTCTATATTTCATCATATATTTAACAATATTTCTATAAGGCTACATGACTAATAAATTATATTAAACTAAATATATGAATAAAAACAATAAAAATCATAATAATTTTATGAAATATATTTAGATTAAAATATTATGATATACTTTTCTCAATTATTCATCACTACCACCACAACCCATGAATGGCCGACTGCTGAGCCGGGTCTCCTCCTCAGATTGAGGAGGGTGTAAGGCTGTAGTACATCCACGCTGTCCCAGTGCGGGTAGACAGAATCCACACACCAACAGAGAACATGAAGAACTCTCCGGAGTGCAGGTTTCTTCATGATGTTTGCCTTCATTGTTAAAGCAATTGATATTTAATTGCTTAAAACACACATGACTCAGAAAAGTCAGGGGCGTGTGCCCAGGATTGCATTCGGAGTTCCCGAGTGGACTTCAACGCCTTAAACACTGGACTATCATATATTTTTGTTAATTAATTATTGCATTACTCTACTACTTCTTAAGCGTATATGATGATAACAATTTGCAAATATAAATCGATTAATACCACTTGATAACAACGAAGTGGAGACAGTTTCACCAAAATAAATTCATTTCTTCATTATATAACAATTTGATTCAATCTTCATTTATTTCACAACCTGTTATGCATTTATAGAAAAGCATAAATATAAAACAAATCAATTGTCTCGCTTGAACACCATGGCGATTAATAATGAACTGAACGGTATTAGGTTTACCTTTTATCGTGAAAAAGAAAGTGTTGCTTTCTCGCTAACGAATAACGATGACTCTAGAGCGCTACTATTATATTGAAAAGTGAAGATAGCCAATTTTGTCGATGGTACCGTTCTGCTGATCTAGTTTTTTATACATTAATATGTAAAGCAAAAGTTTGTATTGTCTTTTTTTTTAAATAGCGTAAAGTGAGGAGAGTTTATATATAAAAGAAGAGACGTCTAATATGCATTAGAAATACATTAATTAAAATAATCATTTCACACTATCGTTACAGGACACATACATATATCTTTTGTTTGGATCCACTTGCTGTCTGAGGTCAAACAGAAATTTTTTTTTTTTTATAAGTGGTAAATACATTAAAGTATGATATGTCTTGATAATAATCAATTAATATAATTACAAAATATATAAAAACATTAAGCTAACTAAATAAAGTAATAGTTTATTATTTGTCTATCGTCTGGCTGCATATGTTTTGTTTTTTTATTTATTTCTAATTTTGGACTTATTATTTAAAAAAATATTTAACTTGCCTTGTTAGTTGCGTGTCAAATATTCTTCTGTTCTTCCAACTGAAATTTTGCATTAAACGTTTGATTTGGATGACGATGCATGTTTAATCATCATTCTAAATGACATCATTCTAATTCAAATATGGCGGACTCCTAAAGATGGTGGACCAATTATTTATAATGCACCCTCATAATATGGGCATTAAAAGAAAGTTTGGCGTCGTAACTTCTACTTAAGTGGTCGTGGGCAAAATATTTTATCAACAAAAACTAGAATCAGCCATATAGATTTTGTCCTCATAATATGTGTTTATTTTGTTTAGATATCAAAACTATCCCGCATTGCAGGAATATTTCAATTGCAGGTCAGCGAACAAATATACAGGACTTTTAATTTAAGACAAATACTTGGAATTGATTGTGTCGGTTAATTATCCTACCCAGTAAGAATACGAACGCTTCAAGGCTGCGGTTTCAGATGAGTATGAGAGCATCCATTGTAAATTGTAACCTTTACAGTATGTAAACAAGTTTTGTATAGTTTGTTTAACACTGCGCATTAAAAGCAAATAATAACAAAATATTGCAAAATGCCGTCACTACTACAAATCCTAAAAAAAATAATAAAGGATTAAAAAATTATATTATTTTACTATTCTATGTCACATGATATCGGTCTGTCACGAAAGGTAAAGGTTTGCCAGAACGTATTAATCTTAAAAATCATCGACAAATTTTTATGCGTTACCACCAATGGTCGCAAAGTTTCACAAGGAAGATTTTGCTGTATAATTTTATTGAAGTTTTGTGTAAATTTTTTGAACTATGTACTACGTTGTTTGTTAAAGATATCAAAAAACTCTGCGTAAATCCATAAAGTTATATGAGAACAAGGAAATGTTCTTTTGAATAAATCTATCAAAACTTAAGGACAACCCAAGCATTGAGGTGTAGATTGCATTCGGGATTCGTTTTGAATGTATTCTAAATATAATAATGAGTACTACGAACTAGGTAGATACTTGTAAATCTTACTTTTGTTCTTCAATATCTTTCTTTCAAGATATTGTCATATTTCATGGGTCTTCTGACTTGACTATAACCGGTACTACCAGGTGAGACATACTCCTATATTATGGTACATTGACCCTGATCGAGCATTACAGCTGGACTAAGGTTAAGGGATTGTACAGTTTTAAGTCTTCATTGAACTTGTAGTGCTTAAAAGAAGCTTGTCTTATTAAAACTTAAGTGTACAACCAAGGTTCTGTAGCTGGATATGCCTATAGAAATTATTTCAATAAAATCATGTATTAAAAGGCTAAGAGCAACTTCAAATTAATAGGTGAATAATTTAAATAAAAGAAACTACTTTTGAATATTTACAATTTACATGCCATTTATATTAATACACCTATTACACATTAAAAAAATTATATGTTAAACTAATAATTTACTCTATAGTAATAGAAGTTTTCAATAGAATATAACCTACATTTAACAACTTTTCTAACTTGACAGCGAATTATAATCTTTAAGCCAATTGCAGTACTTTATAGCTTAGTCATGTAAATAATCAGCAATTTATTTATATGTAACAGACAAGCTGTCCCGCCCTCGTTCTTTACTGTTATATACATATAAGATAGTGCAGTTAACCACTAATATTTTATACCCACACTATTAAGTATATTTTTCGTTCGGTCTCAATTAATGACTGCACTATCAGAAATAATACTGTTTCTTTAGTCTTATGCTATACTTCCGTTTAAAATAATAATTCCACGCAAATTTTTGTGAGATGGTAATGTACTCGTAATGTAATAAAAATCTGTTAAGTGCGAAGCAGGCTGATGCAACAAAGTTTCTGTATAGAAGAACTTTTAACCGTTGGAAAACTCTTGTCAAAATTTCGTGATTTATAGGTTAACCAACAGTACTTAAGTAAGTTTAAAGGATATCTTCTTCCAAAATATTAACATATTATTAGTATATCCATATTACTGTATCTTTTGATTGTGTTTATTTAGAGGTATAGTTCATTCATAATTTCAAAGTACCTACCTAAGACGATACGTTTAAGTTCCTTAGAAAAGGTCTTGAAGGATACGCAAACTGACAACGACGATATTCTATATGTGTCTTTTTTTTATTGTGATAAAAACAAATATACTTGTTATGAAATAATACAAGTTAGAATTCTATATGTTATCATTATGTATACAATAGCTACAAAACCAAGTACAGGGCGTGAGAGTGTTATATCATTAACATAAAATTACGTACATGTGAAATACATTGACCCCTTAAGCTATGATAGATATCTATGAAAGGCATTCTGAATTCCTTCAAATTAATTACATGTGCCACTCATAATTATAACGATCTAGATATACTGAGATTGAGAATACTGTTGTTATTGTGAGGGAACAATAGAGCCATCGTCAGGTAGTCGGTGTCGGTATACAAGAACAGTAAAATTGTATTTGTGTACTAACAAAAGGTATATCCATATTTCTGTATAATTTTCCTTGAGAATTCGATTTACCATATTAGAAGTTAAATTTTCAATTAAAATAGCTCATCTACAGTGACAAACTAACCCACATACAAATTTTCTTTAGTATCAATTCGCGCAGCTTTTTGGCTGGTTGAATAGTTAGAGAGATATTAGAAAAGGCTTTTACGATTTGTAGGTATATATATCACCATTTCGTGAAATGGATATATACATACAAATATATACTAGTGTAGTATTAACCGGATGATAAATTATTTGACAAGTTCGAAATTGACTATAGAATAATTAAAATAATGAAATAGCTTTTGATTCAACGCCCTCTGCCGGTTAAAATAAAAATTATCCTAACATTCAACCAAGATATAGTATTAAGTTTAAATATTAATAAAAATTACATACTTTTTGTATAGATTTTTACAAAACAGTTAATGCACTTCAAATACAACCTAAAGTATGTCTGTTCATTTATGTGTACATATGTGTGACAAAATACGATTGCGATATGTTCCGTGGTTAAAACGTAAATAACACGTAACTGACACTGGTATATAAAGTTGCAAATTTCATGTGGATACACTTGTTTACACACTTGTCATTAATATCCAGGAAACGCAATGTTCATGCTTGGCTTGAGTAAATAAGTTCCTCAATTTAACAAAGGTCGAATCGAAGTTATTGAATTTTTTTCAGGCCGTAAATTTAAGGCATCAACAAATTTAATAAGATGGAAAATATAAAAAAATTAAAAATTATTTGATTCATGTTACTGACGTCGGTAACAGATGAACAGTACAGAAGTCGGTTATTTATTTATTTTTATAGTTTATAGCGGCCCATCCCGGCTTCGCGCGGGTGGAATATTATTTTTAAAAATATATTGGCCCTCCCGCATTTCGGTGCCCCCTCTCTTGCCGCTTTACTCGCTGCGCTGCGTCGCTACACTGGCCCGTCGCGTCGTCGTGTATTTTTTGTTTATATTGACATTTTTAATTTCGTAATATCTTTCGAATGGAAAGTCCGATTTTAATAATTCAAAAAGTAATTTACAGGTATTGAAATAGTCTTGAATACGAAATAATTTATTTGGATAAGGATTAATACAAAGTTATAGAAAACATGGTCTGATTTTGATAGGCATTTTTATCAACTTTTAAAATGTAAAAAAGTAGTTATAGTGACGTAACTATAATAGTTGGACATATGGTCTCGCGGACTTTTTTGTAGATATTGATACGTTCTATAATATTGTAGAACATTTTTTTGTTCTATCATCAATACTTTTTGCAGCGCATGCGATGAAAGATATTTTATGGCAAATTTTTTGGCACCTTGGGTTGGTTTTCGTGAGATTTCCTAAGGATCTCTAATTTTTTCTTGTAATAAATATAGCCTATGTTACTCAGGGATAATGTAGCTTCCTAATGGTGAAAGAATTATTGAAATCGGTCCAGTAGTTTTTATGTTTATTCGTTACATACAAAAATACAAAAATACAAATCTTACTTCTTTATAATATTAGTATAGATGGACAGCCAGTAGTTGATACATTATATTTTACTTATATTAATTACATTACTATGGTCATTTTAAACGCACAACTTTTGAAGGTGTCACAACATGCATTAAAAAGTTAACAGAATGCAATTTTTTGCATGCAAATATATCAGAAAACTTAAATCAAAGCCTTAAAAAAATAATAGAATGACAAATGTATAGATTAAATCTAAAATTAAAATAAAAATTTTGTGTAAATAAAAAAGGTACCAAAAAATACTTCCTAAAAACAACTATCAAATAAACAAATACTGAATTAAAAACTACTATCTACTCTCAACAATCTCAATATCGTGTTTTTAAATGTGTATAGAGAGTCGTGAAATATATCAACCATTGATGCGCCGTCACAGTACGCGACAGTTCTGACCGATGCCACTACTATTTTGAAACCCTCAACTAACATTCTCATTGAATTGATTCATCCATGAATTGCATTAATATTTTTTCCTTTACACTGTATTTGCTTCCCTATTTACACGATTAAATGAATGAACTACTTCATAGTAATTATGTTTTTTATACAAAAATACAAGTCTCTTTCTGTGCTTGACTGACAATTAAAATAAAAAAGAATTTACGAGGTTTATACACGATATCGTCGTTATTTATATAATAATTTGGTTATAAGTAGGTATGTACACAAGTTAAAAATAAAATACTTATATAAATCTGTTTTCCTAATAATTATACTTGAATATAAGTAAAACGAATTTAAAAATAACAATCTGTGTGCATTTTAATGTGTTTTTATAACTCTTATTACAAAATTACTAAACCGAAAATCATATAAAAAGTTTCACCAATTTGAACTTTTGTTAATCGATTAATTGTCCCCGAAATTCAAATTAAGGTGACCCCAAGGCCGAAATAAATGCTGGTATAACGATAATTACTTTTTTATAGTGACAATAATAATAATTGTTAGCAATACAAAGGAAAGTGTATAAATAATTGAGAAATTTAAAATTAATTATTAGTATACTTTACGTCAGTACTGTAGGTATTGACGTAAAGTATATCAAAACAATAAAAAAAATTATGTGCAAATGACGAGTTTTTATGGTCTATGATCTTTCCCCTAAGGTACAAAGCGGAATAATATCAAAAAAATAATTTATATTTTCAAAAGTCTTACAAAGTATTATTTATCCTCTCAACAATAAAGTATGTATAATGTTCATGTAATGTGTATAATATTATATGTATGTTTCTTAATAATTTTTGTAGTGTTATATTAACTATTTTGTATATTTATACATAACATATGGTACTAGTTGACCCGACAGACCTTGTCCTGTCCTAATTAAGTATGTTTGTATATTTGTGTTTTTTGTTGCTAATAGGCTCGATTTTGAAAATTCTTTCACCGATAGAAAGCTACATCCTTTCCGGGTGACATAGGCTATGTGGTGTTGCCATAAATATTCTAATTAAAAACATATGGCCATTTATGTACCATAACGTGTCCATTTTGTAAATTGAAGAGTTTTTCAGGAACTACTAATCCGATTTCAAAAATTCTTTTACTGATAGAAAACTACACTATTCGTGAGTGGCAAAGGTGATAAATCACAAAAAATGTATATGGCAACACTAAAGTGTTGCCATATACATTTTTTAATTAATAGAATATGGCCATTTTGTTGTTACTAATCTCTCTTCCTTTTATAATACTATCATTAACTCTCATCCTCTCTCTTTAATTTTTATCTTTATCTGCTCAGAATGATTAGTCTCTTTTCACTTTCTTTCTTTCGATTATCTCTCTCTCTCCTTTACCTATTCAATTTTATTTTTGCTCTGTCCTCCCTCTTATATTATCTGTCGCTTTTCTTTTCTTTTTCTTTTTATAACTTTTCTCACTCTCTCTCTTTTTTCAAATAATGAAAAACTACACAATTACATCAATTATAATATTTCATTAAATACCCGGAGCGAAGCGAGGGCAGGCCGCTCGTTTTTATATATAAGAAGAAGAAGATATGTGTGTGGTGTTTAAGTATTTAATATTATTATAATATTTGTTAATTCTGATGCTCCATTATTTAATTTCCTGTACTTGTTGTGTGCAAAAAAGTGCTTAATTAAAAAAAAATAAAATAAATCATGTGTCATGTTGTGTATATCTTGTCTGTGGCAGTTGTTACAGTTTCGTGATATAAACAGTGAAAGTGTCGTCCGTCTATCCGTTCTTTCGCATGAAAATATTTTAATGCCATCATTACGTCGTATTGTGGACTAATTGCGATTATATTATATTTCGTTGTAAACACTATTTTTAATTGTTTAATATATATTTTGTTTAAAAATATCATGTAAAGGATAAATATTAATATATCAAGTCAACCGTCGAAAGAGAACGAAAAAAGTAAGTTTCTCTGATTCTGTTTTTGGTCCAGAAATATTAATTTTACTGTTTTCATTCACATACATAATCTATAACTAAGAGAAAAAATTATAATATTTTAGTTACTGACCTGACTTGTTTTTTTTTTCATTCTACGTGACACTGGCAAAATGTTTTGTGCATAAGCACATTCAAAGCCATATAAAAAATTGTTTCAAGATCATATTTTATTGAAGTTGCTTTTTAACACTGTAATCGTTATTTCGTCATCTAGATTTGATTATAAACGCGTTGTACGCTTAGAATTGGGGTGTAACATTAAAACATAATAGAATTGAGATGTTTTTGGATAAGATGTTAATATGTAAATCCGCCATTTTACTTTGGCATATTATTAAATGAATAAATAAACGTGTGAAACTACTGGAATAGTGCTATAGAAGTTTTTGCTTCATTTCGTAATTCTTACTTCCTATGTTAAAAATACCATCATTCAAATTTTATGAGTTAGTTAAGTCATATTAGACAAATATCAAATAATACATAATATAAAGTTGTTTCACGGTACAAAAGCACGGATACTGCTATTCATTGTATTACACCATACCAATATAGTTCGACAAAAATGACACCAATTTCTCACTTGTATAAAAAATGTCAATAAAAGAGCCGGCATTACATCATCATAGTAACATTACCAATACCGCATTCTCATACATATACGTTCACTTGCTCTCGATTACAGTATTTGTAATGTATGTCACTCGTAAAATTACCAGTTTTAATTATTTGATTGAACAGAATTGATGTTTTCTTATATCAATAGAAAAACTAAAAAATTTCACATTAAAATGAGGATAGAAAAATGATTATTGTTAAGTAATCTAGACTATAAATTTTATTTTAATAAAGGAAACGAAACAAAGCAAAAGTTTTTTAATATTTTCTACAAATTAATTTAATACATACACACACTCATGCACATTTACACACACATTTATGCATATTTATAGGCCCTTAAGGCTGCGTTTCCACTAGAGATGTGCAAGGATGTGTAGCGAGGAATGGTTGTTAAAAACCAATATAATCGCTTCATTTATCTAGTCTGGAACTTAACAAACATATCCCTCTCTACACATCCACGCAAATTTCTGATAGAAACGCAACCTAGCAAAATCCTAAATATCTTTTTCGATTAAGTTAAATAGATTTCTTTAATTTATTTAATAAAATGTCATCGTTACCCTTTAATGGTTCACTGCTTAGCCGGGTCTCCTCCTCAAGATGAGGGGGGTTGTATCCTGCTATCTGATGATGCCAATGTATTTGCTATTAAATACGTTATATTACATTGAGATATTATTATTTATTGGTGCATAGTTAGAAAAAAATAATGAAAACAACTGACGAAAATCATTTTCAATATAGGCAAAGTAATTGATAAATATACTTAAATTTTAAACTCTGCTTTGTTTTTAAATTTCTACCCTAGCTTATCCTATAACTATTTATACTTGAACGATTATAGTTTTGAGAGTAATATAGTGTAGCATTCTATTAATATAGAATACTTATTACTCTCAAAACTATGTTCTGCTAATGCAGAAAGCCATAACAGTAAGAGTCATCTAACAAATAAAACCTCTTGATTGGTTATAGAATACCACGGAAATATCCTATTAGTAACGAATCTAATCCACGGTATTAAATCGATTTTATAGTACTCCGTCATATTATGTGTAACGGTAGTGTTAAATTCTTTCGATATGAAACGCAATGCAACTGTGTGCTGTGTGCATAATTGCATTAAATTGTAGCGGCTTTTAAATTGGATTAGCTGTTAAACGTTTTACGGTACGCATGTTAATGCGTAAATGTAGCCATTGAGGAATTATCTTCTTATCTTCATGATATAACTAATAGGCGGTAAAGTTTTATGACGAGACTATTAGCCCATTACTTCCCAAGCGTCTAAACATTTGGATTTTTAAATTTAAATCTTTTAATTGGGGACTAAATATTAGAGATGCCACGAATAATCGGCAACTATTCGGTATTCGCCCTATTCGGCCATTTTTTTCACTATTCGAATACCGAATAGTTAATCTCGATAAAAAAGAATGCATAATATTACTCACAAATGTTTTTATTTTATCATATTAATTTAAATAAAACTTAAAATCTACCAGTAGTAGATAAGTTGTGATAAATGAAAGCAATTTATTTAGAATTTTGTTGATAGCAAACCTTTCACTACATTTCGTAAAAAAAATTTTTTTATAGAAGATAAAATAAAAAAAACATCAGTAGTCCAGTGTCCGGGATTTGAACCCACGACTTGTTGATCGTGAATCCAACGAACGAACCACTGAGCTACTGACGCTTCGTTATTGTAATGATGCTTGTGATTTTTATTGTATTTCAAAACCAAAATTCAAGTATCAATATATGTGCTTTTACTGTAACATATATATTATTTATGTGTATGTAGTTCTTCCTGATATTTTGTAAAGTATTAATAATAACATTTGTATTGCAGATGTAATCAATGTGAACCATGCGCAGTGACATGGCGTATCGGGGGCTCTCGCAGCATGTAGAGCTGGACCGGGCTGCTGATCCTCGGGACAGATTTACCCTGCAGGAGCTGATAGGTGAAGGCACATATGGCGAGGTATTTTGTGCTAAGGATAAGAAGACTGGCAAACGTGTAGCTGTCAAGGTAATTATTTTACCAAAAAAGTCAACATAAATGGAAGGATGTATGGCAAAAGATAGGTATCAAAAGTTTAGATCATTTGAATATCTGTTTTTATACTATTTATTAATACAATGGACCTATAATATAATATAAAATTAAGTGACCATACAAGAAGGTACTTTGTTAGACTTTTATGGAAGGTATTGTTAGTGTATGGTTCGTAATGGTGGCACAGATATTATCTCAAAAGCCTGTATTGATGTCAAGGTCGCATTCTCATGTACTATGATGAATGGTGCCTTTTGTGTCAATGGTCATAGCTAGTTATAATGTTTAGCGTGAATAAACATTATGGTCACGATTAAATAATAACTATGTTACCAAATTATGCAACAATAAATTAAATTGATACAGATTTAAGACAATAATTTTAGTACCTATCATGAGTTTGAGTGATGAGTGTTAATACTTACTGAATTAACCTCTTAAACTATCAATGAATTTATTCATTTCCAGATACTAGAAAATATTGCGGAAAATATAGAAGAAATAGAAGAAGAGTTTCTTGTTTTCCGTGATTTATCGAGTCATCCCAATATTCCTGAATTTTTTGGCCTCTTCTTAAAACGAGGAATATCTTCTGAAGATGACCAAATATGGTTTGTTATGGAGGTCAATATTGGTTTAACTACATAAATTAAATGTTATCAAATTAGGTATTTCTTATTTAAATTTTTTTTCTTCTGCAGCTTTGTACGGGAGGATCAGTAACAGATTTAGGAGCAGGTATGAGAGCCAGAGGAAATAGTTTAACAGAACCCCAATTAGCGTATGTTCTTCGAGGAACAGTTCGAGCATTGACGTATCTTCATTCACATCGATGTATGCATCGTGATGTCAAAGGCCATAATATTCTATTAACTGAAGATGCTGAAGTGAAACTTGTAGATTTTGGAGTATCGTCACATTTAGCGGCAACTATTGCGAGAAGGAATACATCAGTTGGTACCCCGTATTGGATGGCTCCTGAGGTATGGAAATATTTCGAATGAATAAATACTTAATTTATTATTTATCTGTCGACAAACATTTCGAAGACTTGTTTTAGGCGCCATAACTATCTAATGCATACTCGTTATGGAAATACGGTCTAATTTTCTAAATTAGAGAGTTTCATATGGAATTATTGGCCCTGTGTATCTCTTTGGTCAATTGTTTTTTCCTTCAGACTTCTAAGAAGTTCAGTTCTAAAATTAGATTCAACAGGGAATCATTTTATATATTTTTTTCTAATTTTAGGTAATCGCATGTGAACAACAACTAGATCAATCTTACGATTGTAGATGTGACGTATGGTCAGTTGGTATAACAGCCATAGAATTAGCAGAAGGAGAACCACCATTATCAGGACTCCATCCAATGCGTGCCTTATTTCAAATACCTAGAAACCCACCACCAACTTTATCACATCCTGAACTATTTTCGCCACAGTTATCGGATTTTATTTCAGAATGCTTAGTAAAGGATATGAATCAAAGACCGTTTGCCAGAGAGCTATTAGAACATCCATTGTTGTTAGCTGTAAATAATTTTGATGAGAAAGTAAGTATTAACTAAACAAAAGTCCAGATAATTTACTAAAATAAAAACTAGAACTTATACAATAATGCGACTAAATGTGTTTAATTGATCTGAAGGTCTAAAAAGTACTTATAGAGTTATTTACTATATTTTTTCTATCAACCTTGACATAATTTGAATTAAGTTTGAAATATTTGAAAATCCTAAATTTCTGTCTCTTTGAAGATCCGAAAAGAACTACGAGCAGAAATAAAAAGACAAAGGTCAGAAGGAAGAAGTTGTCGAGCAGCAGAGGCTACCACAAAAAGAGGAAAACTGAAATCTCATCGAAAAGCGAAACCTGAAAAAATGTATACAGATGATTTGGCGACACTTGAAACTTTAACAGAAGAGGCCATAGTTGAGCAATTGCAAAAAAGATACATACAAAATCAAATATATACCTATATCGGTGATATTCTAGTCGCTGTTAATCCTTTCACTGATATTGGAATTTATACAACTAAGGTATGTTTGTATATCAATAGGTTGAGTACAAAAATAGCATATCAATAACTTATATTACTTTTTCAAAGATTTTAGATTATTGATTTTTGCTTATAACTTTACTTCTGTAGATGTTTAACGCTTTTTTTATAATATACCTCATATTATTAAGCGATCAGATCGTGTATAAATCTAATTATATTTCTGTTCAATACTCTTCTAACGTAAATTATATTGCCTTGAATAATGATAACGAAAATATTGTGGTAGAACCTGCACGCCTGACAATTCTCTAAATAGTTCTGAATGGTGTGTGAAGTCTGTCAAACCGAACTCAGCCAGTCTGGTAGACTTAAATCTCATTCAGACAAGAAAACCCGGCTAAGTTAGTAGTAGTGAGCCGTTAGTGGGTTAAGATGATGATGACTTTTTTCTTCAGATACAACAATTATACCAAGGTCGTTGCCGTTCTGACAATCCTCCTCATATCTACGCAGTAGCCGATGCTGCCCACCAAGCACTAATGCACCAAAAACAAAATCAGGCTATCGTAATATCGGGTGAAAGTGGCGCCGGGAAAACTGAATCGGCTAACCTACTTTTGAAACAACTTGTATACTTATCAAAGGTATGTAATATAGTAATCAATACACATTTTGACTTTAACTACTAAGCTCTAATGTAAAATATTGATTTCTTCTTTTTTGCTATAGTATTTATTTCCAAAAAATATATTAAGGTCATTTTGTGACGTTTTGAGAGGGAAAATACTTGAAAGAGGTGTAACAAACATACTACTACTACACTACATTTTGATTTTACTATTTAAGCAAACTTAGTAATTTAGAAACGAATACATTGACTCTATTTAAAACAAAAATGCGGACTCATCTTATTTATTCATGTCACATATATTTTATTTGTTTGTATAAAGTGAGAAAAATATTATTATTATTAATTGATATGAGGCAAACAATATTTGCAAATCGGTCAAAATGTTAAGTCTTAAGTTGCATTTCTGAAAGGAGGTCAAGCAATCTGTGTAGTGACGTCATTGTACACAAAAGCTCTCTAACAATCCTAAAGTCCCTTCGAACTGACTCTTAAATGCAGAGATTGGTTCTCAAATATTTAAAAATTTTATGTTTTAGACTCAGCATGGCAACTTAGAAGATAAAATCTTACAAGTAAATCCGATAATGGAATCGTTTGGAAATGCTCGAACTGGTATAAATGCTAATAGTTCGCGATTTGGAAAATATTTGGACTTATCCATAATGAGAGTAGGAAGGATATCGGGAGCTAGAATATCAGTGTACCTTTTAGAACAATCACGGGTAGTTCATCAAGCATTGTAAGTATATTAATATATAGTACAATAACTTCCCCAAGTTCCGTTATACGTTTAACGTTATTAAATTTTTATTTATTTCAGAGGTGAAAGTAACTTTCATGTATTTTATTACCTTTATGATGGTCTAGAGAGTGAAGGTCGATGGAGGAAATATTATCTTGATGAACAATTAAAATCTAGGCATCGATTCTTACAGCCCCTTTCTGTGTCTTATCGAGATCATAATATACATCGATGGCGACAACTTAATCAAGCTTTTAAGGTGAAATTATAGAGAATATTATAAAATACTGCTTTATAGAAAATTAAAACTGAAGGGAATAATTATTTGATTTAGGTGGTTGGTTTTCAAGAAGAGGAGGTACAAATTATATATAGAATGTTGGCTGCTATCTTACATCTTGGTGATATAGAATTTGCAGAAACAGCCGGAGAACATAACACTGATAATAGAGCTACGATTATAGATACGGCGCCTTTACACAGAGGTAATTACGATTCAATAAATTTTAGGATGTTTGAAAAAACGCATTTTACTTTATTGAGTTCTATGTCGACATCAAAAAACATTCTTATTTACATTTCGAAACAATATAATGAAATCAGAAAGTTTAAAGACAATTATTGACAAATCCATTATAATAATTTATTCAGTAAAACATTTCCTTATGATGTTATTCGGTGATCATTATGAGAATTTATAGATTATGCAAAAATGTTTGCGAAATATGTGCTCTTTATTGCCTTTTATTTAAATTGACCACATTGACATTTAAATATTAATATCATTTAGTTGTAATCTTAGTCAATCGTAAAATATAACACAGTTTCTTGATTGACAGAAAACTAAAGATTTCAAAAGTTGTTTTTATAATCGAAATATTTTATTTAGTAATAAATATTTACAGCTTCCTGTCTATTGGGTGTTGAAACGAGTGATCTTCGAGAATGCCTAATAAGCAGCAGCGTAGTCACTAAAGGTGAAACAATTGCCCGTCATAGTTCCCCTACAGAAGCTGCCGTAGCAAGAGACGCTACAGCAAGAGGCATATATGCAAGAGCTTTTGATAGGATTGTTGAAAGGATAAATGCACTCTTGTGTCAAAACCGACCACTCAGGTACGTTGTTATGTAGAAAATTAGTTAAAAACAAAAAGTTGTGTTAAAGATAGAAAAAAAATGTTTACATTCTATCTAAAAGTATGAAATAATATTTAAGGAATTGTAAAAAAATATTGTACGTAGAAGCATGAATATGACAAAGTAATTGAGTATATATAAATTAGTCATATAATATTAGGAGAAATAAAGTCTTAGTAAAATGTAAATAAAACCATTTCGATAACTTGTTAGCCTATGTAATGAAATATTTATGAATATTTACAGTGATCAACTCTCCATTGGAATTCTTGACATCTTTGGATTCGAGAACTTTGGCAGAAACTCATTTGAACAACTTTGCATTAATATTGCCAACGAACAGATTCAGTATTACTTTAACCAACACATATTCACATGGGAACAACAAGAATATATGGCTGAGGGAGTTCCAGTAGATCTTGTGGAGTTTTCTGATAATAGACCGGTTTTGGACATGTTATTGTCAAGACCAATGGGTTTATTGGCTCTTCTTGATGAGGAAAGTCGGTTTCCGCGCTCTACTGATAGAAGTCTGATTGGTTAGTAAATATATTTTATCTTATTTACTTTGGGAATTCTTATAATATAAGTTTGTGCCTTAGATTGTAACAGTATATTTTTATTGCAGAGAAATTCCATCGTAATATAAAAAGCAAATATTACGTTCGACCTAAGTCAGACGCAGTTTGTTTTGCCATCCATCACTTTGCCGGCCGAGTGGTCTATCAAGCGGATGGTTTCTTAGAGAAAAATCGTAACTTTTTACCTCCTGAAGTTGTTCAGTTAATGAGACAAAGTCAATATGATACAATAAGATTCTTGTTCCAATGTCCAATAACAAAGACTGGCAATTTATTCTCTGCTTTACAAGGTGAGATGGACGCAAGGAGTTTGGAAAGTCCTACGACTGGCGATGTCCGGGTAAAGTATTGTTTTAATAGCCAAATAATTATATTTTAGCGTTGTATCATATAAACTTTGAATTTGAAACATAGAGAAATAATTATATGTTTTGAATATACAGGATAGATTCAACAGTCGAGGTCTTGCGTCTCAATCAAGAGCGCAACAAACAGTATCTACGTATTTCCGATTCTCACTTATGGAATTACTTCAGAAGATGGTCAGTGGTACTCCACAATTTGTTAGATGCCTAAAACCAAATGACACTCGATCACCAAAACTGTTTGACTCTGCAAAAATTTTGAAACAGCTAAGATATACAGGAGTTCTGGAAACTATAAGAATAAGGCAAAATGGCTTCTCACATCGTCTTACTTTTCAGGATTTTCTCAAAAGGTATAAATTATTAACATATAATTAATTTAAATATGCTGATACTTTAAAATATGTATGGTAGATATAACATTATGACTTATTTGTCCACATCTTTAATCTACTTAGAGTTATCATTGCATAAATTTTATTTAGCTTTTCCTTTTGTTTATTGTGTATGTATATTTATTGCCTCATTAATAATATAAGTAATAAAAGAACGATAAAGTAAATAAGTATTTCTAATTTGAAATGTTTATGTTTTTAGATACAGTTTCCTGGCATTTGGTTATGAAGAAGAAGTAAAGCCTAATCGTGACTCTTGTCGTCTTCTATTATTGCGATTGAAAATGGACGGATGGGCACTTGGAAAATCAAAAGTATTCCTTAAATACTACCATGTAGAAGTTTTGGCGAGAATTTATGAAGAACAGGTACAAGTATAGGTTTTTTACATTTATTTTTATTCTTATACTTTCGTTTTGAAGACCACTTGTCAGGCTAGCCGAATCTACGATAAGACGATCGATAAGGATCAAAAGAACAGACGGTCTTAAGACGGACGGCCTGGTGGAAAATGGACACTTGGCGGTCGGATTTACATGCTGGTGGTCGAGGTGGCAGACGAGGAACAGATCCCCTGGGCTGCTCGGTTAATCGTTTCTTACCAGATGCTTTCCCAGCGGCAGAGGGGGAATTGTATTCTAACCCGACCTGTTACGGGTTATTTCTATCTGTTATAGTTTTCAAAAATCTGTCAGTCAATATTTTATGAATATTATGTAATTTACAGATAAGAAAAATAGTACTAGTTCAAGCATGCGTAAGAAGGTGGCTCGCTCGACATTATTACATGAGACTGAAAGCACAGATGGCAATCTCAGTCTTAACACTACAACGACATGTACGAGGCTGGTTGACGAGAAAACGTTTACAAGAGCGACAAAAACAATTGGCACGAGAATTTCAAAGAGGACAGATTGAAAAGGAAAACCAAAGGAAACAACAAAAAATGGGTACATACTCAATTTCTGTTAAAAACATTATATTATATATTCATTATCTTAACTCGTAAAAACTAACAATGAAATTGGAAATGGGTCTTTAATATTTTATTTTTCAGGTGTTCCAATCAAAGACCATAAGCAATTCAGACGGATGAGTTCAGAAGATAGCGATCACGATACAAATAAAGAAAACTATAATTCTTCTAAAGCTGCAGTCGTAATTCAAAGCCGTAAGTTTATTCGTTTTAATCAAAACGAAACACGTTCACATAATAACACACATTTCGTAATAATTATAAAATAAAGTAAAGAACACTAAAAGCTCTTAAGAATAAATGTTTAATTCGTATTTTTAATTTAAACGCCTTTAAAATTTATTTTAGCACGTCATTTAGACCACATCTTTTTTTCTGATACATAAATCCCAAAGCTTACTCTTAATAGCCAAATACTCCTTATTAAAATGTCCTCACACTGAATAGTTTTTTCTAGATACTTTAACGTAGGTCTAGCGGCCTTTAAAACTATTTTAAATTAGCAAAAAACAAAAGGTAGAGCACTGTTTAACAGTCCTTATATTAGAGTTTAATGAATGTTTGTTTGTTGACGGTTCCAAATTGATAAATCTCTTAGTGCATATTTCTCGTAATAATTCTCTATCTATATCTAAATTAGTGTCCTTATATATTTTATGGAAAAAAACTCAATATGATACAATTACGATTGCAGATTACCGTGGTTACACAGCAAGACGTAAGATGGCGAAGGGCCGCGCTCCGCCTCCGCCACAGCACTCGCCTCCAGCGCCACCTACGCCTATCATGCAGTACTACTCCGTGCAGGAACGAGCGGCGCAACTACAGAGTTTTGCTGAACAGGTACAAAACAATTTTCCAAATTTTTAATATAAGTATATATTTTAGGTTGTTAACCTCAGCAAATTCTCTTTCGTATTGCCGATGTCCATGGCTGCCAGTGGCCACTCCATCATCAGGTGAACCTTCTGCTTTTTGGTCACTATCTGTAATAAAAAATACAACTAAAGAATAAGAATCAAGAAGACCAAAAAAGCACGTCGAACCTATAACTTCTCAATTATGAATCCAATACTATAACTGTCTGACTACTTCTCCTTTTTTATTTTTTTGGATATGATCATAACTATTAATCGCTATATAGCGGTTTATAAACAATGTCCATAAAAAAATGTTAAACTATTAATTTCTTTAAGTCGGTTAAATAGTTGGCTAAAAGGAATCAAAAAGGCAACCTTTTGAGATTCCTTTTAAATCACGAATTTCCGCAAAGTAATGCCTGATTCAATTCAATATAGTTAGCTAAGTTCATTTGGACAGTAAGTTTTACAGAAATAATTGTAGAAATTGATCTGATGTTTAAATTTATCAGGTCCACATGAAAAATCAAGAAACTCACAAAAACCTTCGGCGAAATAAACCAGGGATCAAATTAAAAGATGTTAAAAAAACCCCAGAAGAGTACAAACCGCCACCAGGGTTCAGCGTAGTACCTTCTATTGTGAGAGGCAAGCCATCTCAAGCTGAACAGGATGCCAGTCGACTTTCAAGGTAGTAATATTTTTAAATTACTTGTTTGTTGGTAAACTTCTCTTTAAGAGCTTAGGTACTAATAAACAAATTATAAGAATTAGATCAACAATCAGCATAAAGAATATCCAACCAATTAGCATGCTTATTTGGTCTCATACAACACTGAAATAAAGAGATCCTGAGATATGGAAAATATTTGTTTCTTTTTTCTTCGTCATGAAAAATAGAGATTTATAATGGATTAATGTAGTCTACAGTAATTGTGTTTTATATCATACTAACCAGTTTTGTATAACAACATACATAATACATAGGTAACTTGCAAAGTTGTAACTGAAATGAAAAGAAACTCTTAATCACTACTTAGCAGACGAATGGTCATAGGAGAGAAGTTTCTTTTGATATTAAAAAAATATCTCTTAGTAGAAACTAATTTTCAAACTTTATATTCTTATGCTTTCGAATGGATTTGGACAGCCCATCACCAGAATTTTGTGAAAGCGACACAATGCCATGGGATCAAATATTTCAGATAAAGGATATATATATGAGGTCCGTATTATTTAAAAAAGGATTTGATCATTATTTAGCAGATTTTTACAACTTACTCGTAGGCTTTAAAGAATAGTGAAAATAAATTCTCTAGATTAAGCTTAAAGTTTGTAAATTTTATAAATGTGTGGAACTAAACGGTGTAGAATAACTGTTTAATAAAAATATTAGACGGATAATGATAAAACTTGTACTTTAATCAAGATATAAATATAAAGTATACATACATACTTAATATGTATTAATTTCAACGAATTAATAAAAAAAACATGTTACAGACAACCAGATGTCGAAGAATACACGGAAAACAAACCTCTACAGAACAGTCATAATCGACAAAATTTACCCTGCAGTAGACAGTGTAGTGGTCTAGTCAGGTATGATTTAGAAAACAACATATTAACTTATTGGCCATAAAAATATATAATATTTTAAATAACGTTGCATGCAAAACAAAGAGAACTACGGAAACAAAGGTATGGTGACCTTTTCTATTTCACCTTCCTGCGCTATGGTATTCGTATATCATTATTTCTGAGCTCGTTTATCATTTGTGTTAATTAGGTAAGCAAAAATGTGTGTTGTGAACTATTTCTTATATTCAATAGTATTCTTTCCATTACGCATGTTGAAATATTCACGTCGCGATCTTAATTTGTGAAATATCCCTCCTAAAACTAATATTTTAAAGCTAGCTAGTAGCTACTTTTGTTTAAACACGAAAAACCTAATAGATTTGTGTAATATATTTGTCGTTACCGTTGTTATCCGATATCCCTATAATTACTACAACTAAAATATAAAAAAAAGGGTTGCACTCCGGGAGTGCCGGCAGAAGTGAAAACTTTGTGCATTTTTAAACATTTTGGAATGGTTAAGGAATAAGTTAAATACAATATTCATCTATTGCGCTATCGTACACGAATTTAAATTCAGTTTTGTATGAAACGTGCCACCAATTAAGCGTGCATGCGTCGTCAGGTTACATGTCCTGACGTAATTTTAACATTTTTTACCCATCCCAAAAGTGCACAACGCCGCTAAAGAAGTATTCACTTCAAAAATATGCTTGTGCTCGTTACATTCCTTACTCATGAAGTCTAAGTTAAACGATCTTGATCAGTTTTGACTATCAGAGCTCTGTCTTTTTAAATAATATTTTATTAATCAATTATTTTAATTGTAACATTTTCTGTTCGCAGTAACAAAATAATACAACTAGTTAAACAAACCCAAAAAACTGAGCATCCACCGCGGCCTGTGTACAGTCCAGCGTACGATCCTGAGTCAGATCTACGAAAGATTCTTCGTAATTCCCCAGAAATCCTCGCCACGCCAGTCTTCAGTTCAGATGACGATTTCATAGATGGGCCTTTCCGATTTAAACAACTATTAAGACCAACTTTAGGTCCCACTGAAAGTCTTAGAAAGCGAAAAGTAAGAACTTCATCTGGACAAAGCCCATGGATGTCGGATAGTTCTCAAGACAGCAATAGTTCTAAAGAAGCACTGTATAACAAACGACGACCTCAAATCAGTATGGGAGTTTATTATAATTAATTTTATATTGTTACATCAGTATTTAAATTATAGTCTTTGAAGTTCTCTAAATAGTCAAGATTCTAAGTATAACTTGCAAGACTATACACAGACCAATCTACATAAGCTCTCTATAATAATTACTACAAGAATAGGCATCCATGTTTTAGTAATTCATGTTTACTGACATCATGCCTATCGTTATAGATTTAACGCTAATATATTTACTTTTTGCCACAGCAATAAAACTTTGATTTTCAAGTTACAGTTAACGGTATTTTTAATCAACATTATGTATATTTACAATTAAAATTAAGTCGTTTTGTGTGATATGATTTTATTTTGAATTAATATAGATTAATTTTCTTATAAAAAGAATAATTTATTAACTACAACATGTATGTAATTATATTAATTAATGCCACATAGTGAAGACGCAATATTATTAACACTAATTATGTATTATATTATTACAATAATAATTAATACCAAAGCTCTATATATTTTATGTACCTAATTATTCTGATAGTGTAACTTCGTGTATAGGTATTAACTATGAGGGTTTAACAAGACAATAGGTAAAAGTTATGGATGATGTAGTGTAAAAAACTTTATCATAAACAGGCGGCAGAATAATTAGATCTCGTTGATTATATTATAATAGATAGATATAAATACTTACAGTGTGTAAGTCTGTTAATTTTTATCGTTATCTTTTGTTTTAATTTAGTTCCTGTTCTTTTTAAAGTAATAACCAATTGTAATGTCTGATCTATTCTCTGATTCTAGTTTAATATAAAAAAATATAATAACGTATAAATCATTGACAATTTGTGTGATAGTGTGCCAATGATTATATTTAAGATAATTTTCTGTAACATAAAAATAAATAAATGTTTGATGAACTTTCGCCTTTGGATTTATAGTCGCACCCTATTTAAAATGAAGCAAGAATATTGGTCTAATTTGTATATTAAAAATACTACATCTGATCTATACGATTTTAAATTTCCAGTCACATGTTATATAACTCAAAATAAAACTGTAATAGGTGAAAGCTTCATGCGAACTATACAGTTTAGTGTATTTTAATTGACGTCTAAAATCAAAACAGAACAAAACACGAATCGTAAGTTTTATATTCCCACAAGAGCACGCGTAAACACGCAACCTCACGTTTACGGCGTGCGGGCTGTGGCGCGACGAGCGGCGGCGCCACGTGACGAGGGCGGCCAATGGAGCGCGCGCGCCCGCGCAGTCGCGCCCGCGCCAGCCATGGCGGCCGCCGGCCTGCCCGACTTCGACGTACATCTTTCAAAAATAAAAACGCGCTCCATCGAGAAAACGCTACTCCCACTCATCAAGCAGGTATGCACCGCATGCAATTTCTAGGTTTCTGGGAATGGTCCGTCGAATCACCGCGGTGCACCGTATCAGTGACGTTCTACCATAATACAGCTGTACTGTAGTAACCCCATTGACGTAGATCGCTGTGCTGACGATATCTCAGTTTTTACGCAGAGACTATAGTCGTAATTCTATTTTCGGACCATACAATCGTCAGTTAGCGACGTTATCGACTGCAGTTTACGTCAGATGATACCAGATTTCCCGCCTAAACGACATCTGTTGCATACAGTTCGCGCCGTCGCAACCCGATCGTGGTACAGGAGCGCCACACAGTTTGAATTATCGTTGACACGAAATCGTAGATCTGTGTCGAATCACAGAAACGTCGTTCTCGTATTTGGGGCGAAAGGCAACCATAGAGTTAGGCTCTGAGAAGTTACATTCATTTATTATAAAATGAAGGGCGGACGAGCACGTGGACTGGTCGAGGGCGGGTACGTGCGGGGTGTCAGAGGCGGCGGATCGATGCTCCCGGCCGGTCAGCCGTCTCCGTTAGTGCCGCGGCAGACTCAGGCGGAGCGGCGCGGCACGGTGCCGCAAAGACAAGCCAGCGCCACGGAGCACGTGCGCGCACTTGCGATAGCGCGCCGCCGAGGGCGCGCTCTACCCCTACGCACACATCGACGACATGGACGCTCTCTCCGATGACGACGACTATGTGTGCCGCGAGCCCCAGGTACGTGAGTGTCATGCGTCAACTGTGTCCGGGATCTTTCTTCGGGTTATGAGCACGTCCATCTCCTGAAACCACTTATCAAAGCAACAAGTAGCCGAAAAATAAGTTTGCGTGCAGGACGACCTTGAACAAAGCTCCGCCGCACCATATCATCTATATTACAAAGAAAGAACTTGGGCGTTCTAAATAAATTGCGGTTTTAAAATTAATTTTGTTATAATAAGGGTTTGACAAATTGTTCATTAAAAAAATCTTATTAATGTGATCTCCAAATTGATAATAACAAAGTTTTTAAAACGTTGAATAAAATAAATCAAAACAATCATGACTTTTATGGACCTGGGCTATTCTCAATAGCTGTATTATTTTACACAATAAATTCCAGTTAATTTTATACAAAGTTGAAGTATTAGACTCTGAACTCTTTAATCAGCTTACCTGGCTGATAAATATAAAAATACAATCATATGTATAAAGTGCTAATTTACTAATTTTATAACACATCTGCACAAAATTCGAAGATTTACTATTATGTAGTTTGTTCTGGATATTATAAAATTGGCCATGTTAACAAACTATTAATACTAATGCTAAAAGCGTACATATTATTTAAGAAACGAAAAAGAGCCTTTCAATTATAATATGATAAAAATTCACTTAATACTTACTACAACAAAGAACGTATTTTTACTTATTTCCATATTTATAACGCAAAATTTTGACAATTTTTAGATGACAAAAATGACAGAAAGTAGGTAAGCACTTAATTTGCCCGACAAAGATGAGTCGCTTTTGAAATGTAGTTAACGACGTTGGTTATCCCAATTTTCCACGTTACCTCAAAAAATTGAAAATGTTGCATATAATCGCTTTTATGTTTAAAATTCGTATTTGCAAAAACCTTTGCACGTTTCAAGTTTGCTCACTTAATTTGTTTTCCTAGTTACCGAACCGAATTAGTTAGGAAATTATATTCATGTATGAAATTATATTCATGATAAATAGAGGTTATGGTGACGATATGTTTGGATATGTATTTATATTGACTGAGAAACAATAATATGCCTAATGTTAGATAAATTTTTTCAATAATTTAGTATGATAAGCAATACGACGAATTTCATATAATATTCTTTAATAATAAGTGTTTAGAAGATGAGTACAGGAAAGACAGCTAACAGGCATAAGCTAACATTATACAAGGAAAATTAGGTATTTTAGGGGATAAAGCCTCATCTCAACAGAAACATAAATTCTCGTTTCCTACAGAAGTGTAAATCCTGATCTTACCAAATTGCTCAAAACCACAATTCGTAAAGTTTCGTTGAATATCAAACTACTTCTAAATTATACCAATATTTATGAATGCGAAAAGGTGTTGGTTGGGTTGGTTTGTTCTAATTTTAGGCTGCTGATTTGATTGACAAGATTTTTAGGCTGGGGTACTTTTTATCCCAGAAAATTTCATAATTCCTACGGCATAGAAATAATAACTTTTTCTATTACTACATTGAGGATATCTTACTAATCTTACTAATATTATGAATGTAACAATTTGTATGTATATACTTGGATGTTAAAATGGCTGAAAAGATTTAATAAAATTTGGCACACATACTTCATAACCTGGACATAAAGGTTACTTTTTCTCCCGAAAAATTCTAGTTCTTGCGGGAAAAAAATAAAATAATTATATTTAATGTTATAAGCACCTTACAATATATAGAAGATGTGTTTTTTGATAAATCTAAATATTTATAGGCAATAAAATGCAGTCGTGCAAAGTCAAGTCGGCGCGACAAGCTGATTATACAATTTAAAACTAATAGTATCAGTGATTTCGTATTTAACATAATAAAATGTTTATCGTACCTCAAAAGTTATTATAGAAGATAAATAACTCCCCAAATTTTTCAAAATTGAGAATTTCATATCAAATAGATAAAAAAATTTTAAATGAATGGGAAGAGTTTTATAAAAGTTTTTACTACGAAATGAATTCTCGACGTCCGCAAAACTAAGCCGTCAACTGATTTTCAACTCAGTTATAATCTGATGGTTAATTATTCAAATCCAAGTGTGCATATCCCTTAGTTCCGCATGTATAAAAGATAGGCTGAAATTAAACGATTCAATTTTGTTTTACTTCTCAAGTTATTAACCTTACGATTGAGCTATACTGCAAAAATAATACTTAACGAACAAGAAGCTGATCTATACCTGGGGCTTGATACACACGCCTTCACTGCTCGTACTTGTAGCCTAATATTCAATCTAGCTAACAATTGTACTAAGTCACGTGATTTTCAGTAAGCATTACACCTCTTTATATTTTAATCTATGAAATTACTCGTCAAACCTCTATATATAAACAAAGCTTTTAAATTATCGTCTTTATCTTATCTTCTCGTATATATAAGTAAAAATATAAACCAATACTACCAGTGTGTGTCAAAGTTATCAACAGTGTTGCTAGCATTATATTACGACGTAGGTCTGGCTCTCCAGAGTTTTCGAGTTAATCATAGTTATCAAAATATTAAAATTTCAATATAGAGTTAGTGTTCGTGTATATACATTTATAAAAGAAAGAGTTATTCGTGACATAATATTCTTTTTTTTATTTTTTACTTTACAGTAAAAATGCAGAGCTCTTGAATCCAATGCAAAGCTACTAATTAACCTAAATAAACATTTACAATAAGTAGGTAGAAGGTAACATTTATATTTTTTATCTAAATAGTACGCATTGAATAAAATAAACTTGAAGCTCATTCATCCAAGTATTATATAAAAGTTCTACTTACGCCTACGTGCAGGTGCTGTTGGTATTTCCATTTGTAGCGACTGTATTTTCTATTAAATATTCCTAATAGCAACACTTTTTTCAGTGTTGGTGAGGAAATTGCATATAGAAATGTTCCCTACTTTTAATAAAAGATATTTGTTTGTGATATGGATGATTATTATTTATATTTTTGAATGTTAATACTAAGGAAGACAAGAAATCAATTCGAAAATTTATTCTATCTCTATAACACTTTATTGTAGCCGTTTACATATATGGTAAACTCGGAATCAGTGCCTAAAATTGTCTTGGTAAAGGAGTTACGAACGCAAAAGAAGAACTAATCCCACTTTAGTTATTTTGCCATCTTCATAATCCCATAATGCAATTTCATTTAACAGTACAAAAACATAAGCAACCAGTGAAAACAAATATATTTATCCTTGTCAATCAGAACTTAGTTTAATAGATTTTTGATTTAAATTAGTTTAATAATATTTTCAAAACAGAAATGTAGACATTAATTTAGGTACGCCAGTCTAGAACGCTTTTTTTATATGAAGATCCGACTTAGGTATATTTAGTGTAACTAAATCTTAAAATTTTGAATGAATAAAATTTGAATGAAGGGCGCTTCTACTTAGAGTTTCTATTTAAAGATTTTCATTGTTGTCTTGACTGGTAAATCATCTATGTTTAATGGATAACAAAAACTAGACCGTGTAGGTATTAAATACACGAAATTTGTTTATGTTGAAAGTAGAGCTCATGATGTTTAAGTTAGTGTAATCCACTATAATGTAATATTATTAACATAACGATTTGTTGGTTAGATTAGTAGCCTCGTGGCGACGCGAAGCGAAGCGGCAGCAGGAGGCGCGGCAGTGCAACGAGTGGGCGCCGCCGTCTGCTGCGCCGTCGAGCGCTTCGTAGCAGTGGGGGAGACCATCGCAGATGACAACCCTGACGTGCGCCACAGTATGGTGCTAGCGTGCAAGGAGGCTCGGGCGGCAGGTACTGTGCTAAGCTAACAAATAAGGAGTTCAGTAATATGTAATTGAGGCTTACTAAAAATTTCTACCGTAGGGCGTTTTCTGTGCACAAATCCAATACCAATCTAGGTGGTAAATTCTCCTATTTATCGTAAAATCACATCATATATCTCAAAATTAGAAAACTTATGTACCCTAACGTTGACGTCCATCATTGAAGTTTGATCTTAAACTTAAATGGAAAACGATGGACGTCAATATTAGGGTCATGGTAAAATCCATGTTAAAATAGTATTTACGAACACGTAAACGTATGTTACGTTTGTAAGAAATACCTAGCAAACAATGGACTAGTGGCCCTCAAGAATACTGACTACGAAAGTCGTATTTATATAGTCAAATGTGCTACGAACATAGCACTATATTTCTTTAAATTCGTACTGTAGCTACATAATAATGGTATACAGATAACTAAGTACATAATCTTCTAGTCCATTCATGACATAAGCCATTGTTGCTTGTAAACGAGCACCTGGATGTAATCTAGTTCCTTAATCCCAATTTAGAGTCAATGGGGCCATTGCAGCGACCAGGGCAACGAATGATTATGAATTAATACGTTTTCATTGCAAATAAAATTATTGGTATCCACAATTGCGAGAGCTATTGAAATAAAATTGGCCCAGGCCACAGCCTACACTTTTATTAATAAAACACACCAAAACTGTAGCAAATATTGCTGCTCTGCTGCACTGCTTATTTTCTACAGCAAATGGGATATCCGTTAGGAGGAAACATTTTGTCAACACTTATAAAATATATGACGAAAATATTACTGAGAGTATGCAAATAAGACCTCTAAACTCCTCTACTTCAAATTTTATTCTACTTTATATAACAATAACTTTAGCTGTGTACATAAATTTGCATACAAATCGACTAAGTTGAAGCTTAATACGCGTTCGTATTGTCACTTACTCGAAATAGTTTATTATACATTTAATTAAGATTCAAGTTTCGTGCAAACGTTCGCAAGATACTCGTATTAGGATAAAATATAATAGCATTATTTAGTTAACCATTAAACCACTTTTACAAAGGTTCTCACCCTCTCTCTCTTGAATAAAGAAGACTTTTAGTAAAATAAAATGTGTGAACTGGGCACTAGATACTACTAATAGTGCAATAAAGAGTCTAGGGTCTAATTCTTTAAAAAACTCGCGCGATTTGATATAGCCCAAACATGACCAAGAGACTAGAATGATTTTTAAAATATTACAAACTACTTATGAACAAAGTATTTTTGTTACAAATACCGTTGAATATTTTAAAAGAATAAAACAATAAATATGAAACCTATTCATAGTCGAACATTATTTAATAAATAATATAAAATTACAATACCGATATTAAAAAGAACAGGGAAATAAAAAAAATATTGTCGCGACTGAGCTTTTACAAAAAGTCGCTTTGAGAAACTATTGCTTGTTGAATTACAATCTATCAATGGAAAAACGTAGAATAGATCTATCAGTAAATTACTTTCTTAAGCTACAATTTTATCTTAATCATCTTCTACTTTTTATTTTATAACTTTTTCATGACTATAGACAATTTTATACTCGTGATTGTATTCAGAAAACAATACACCAACAAAGAAGACATCATTCGCAAGAAAACAAAACAATTATATATCGCTGTTTCAATTTTTTACAAAAAACGAAATAAACTCAATTACCGAAATAACATTGTACCATACTTCACGTCGAATCGAGTATGATATTTTATTTTATTAGTACATTTCTACTCAAGTGAAGGATAAAATAAGAAAGAAAATTTAAAGTTATTTATTTACTATAACAAATATGTATTAAATTGTTTTTAAATTTCAATTTAGGATTATAATTTCTTACAAAAAGTTAAAATAATAATAAAATTTCATATATTATTAAAAATGTATTTCTTGTCAAATAATTTACCTTCATAATTAACGAAGTGGTTTAAGTAATTCTTGAGAGGTAAACTAAAATATTATTTTCAACTGCTCCATACTAAAAAAAAAAAAAAATACAACCGAATTGATAACCTCTTTTTTTTTTGAAGTCGGTTAAAAAGCACCAATAATAGCAAGAATAGTTACTTATAAGCCATTATTGTAATGCTGCACAAACGAAACATACTGAAAATACATTTATTTGCTAATTTTAAAGGTCAAATCCAGATCGTATTATAACTTAACAAATTCGCTGTAATAATTAACGCTTAACTCTCTATTAGCTTAACTAAGCCTTTTAATCCAATGATTATAATAAAACCACCTGACCTGTTTTAGGGAGAGGAAAAAAAGGAAATACAGAGGTTTAAAAAGACGCCCTTGAAATACTTGAAGAAAACGGCTATATTTGTATACAGCGGCCGCTCTCTCTCAAGACCCTCCGACTGCCTGAGGAGACTTCTCGGGTTTTTAACAAATATAAACTCGATTCCTTTCAAAAGACCCACTACATTTACAGACCTTAACACAAAGGAGACATTTTTAAATACACGATAGCAGTTTAAACAATTAAGAATAGGGAATATCTGTAACAAGCAAACATTATAAAAACATTCAGTGGTAATTTCTTTCTTAAATTTATAAATTAAAAAAGGACTATTTATATATTTATATTAAGAGCGTAATAGGTCACGTTCACGATTTTAAATAAGTTTATTCTCTTTATTTCTATCTACTATTATAGCCGTAGCCGATTTCGCATTATTATAATTTTGAAGGTTTAAAATGCTTGAAATGTGTTACTGCTGAAAATTAAACGCATAAAATTTTCGTTTCGTTATTCGTTGACATTGATAACAATCTGTGAGCGTTGGCAAAAAATCGCTTTTTAATTCCGTTTCTACTTATTTAATATTTAAATATTATGATAATTTAATTTTATCGTGATGAAGTAAGCGTTGAAAAGCATACTTTCTAGATATCTTGGTTTTATTTCCAAATGGATCTCGTCTTAGTTTAATCTCACATATACTTGTTCGTCAATACATCCAAACTGTATGAAATTTTTCAATATCATATTTTTCAATGGCGATGTCAAGGTCATTTAAAAATATCTAAAATGTCAAGTACCTGGGTCAAACAATACTCCAATATTATTACCGGATCTCAGCGAGCAGCGACCGGCGATCGCCTGCCGTCATGCCGTGGTCAAACAAAAGCCCCACACAAAAGCAGCCCAGTGCCCTTGTCTTATCGGCATGGCGTTTTACGAATTAGATCAATACTAGTACAATATTAATGTTTATTTATAAGCTATTGCATTTTCATAGTAAATTACATTAACTGTAATCACAATGCGATCACAACCTATTTTTCGTCTTGTGTCTATATTTTATTCAGGTTGGTTTGAGACACAATGTAAAGCTAACTTTAAAAAGTACTTTATATGTCGCTTTTACTAGATCTAGAGAAATAACTAGTCAAATTGCCTCGGATCTATCAGAACAGAGCAAGAAAGTTGAGGTATATACAATCCGAAAGCTGAAGCTTACAAACTGAAAGCTACATATGATTCGCACATATTACGTTAAAGTATCGGAATTTTTTTATAGCAAGCCAAAATGAACTGATTATCTGATACAGAAGAATCAGGAATCGCATAATAATCTTGGACCTTTGTTTTGTAAATTAGTAAATAATTTAAATAGTAAAACTGACTTAATTATAATCAGGTATCTTTTAGTTAGATCATACTTTACCCTGGATTATGTATATTACTTTTTAACTCACCTCCATTTATATTTTTTCTAAATACGAGAATTTCTAAAGAGGTGCGAGAGAAATATAAAAGGCTTGTGAAATAAATCTTAGTACGGATAAAGTAAAAGAGGAAATAAAAGGCCAGTTAAGCTAAACAGCAAGAAATATTTCATTAAAGTTTAATGAATAAGTTGGAGTATATTTTTTGACTTTACTGAATTCAGTCATCTAAGAGTCAACATTAAAGCTATATAGCCCGACTGTAGGACGAATGTTGATACGGCTTGTGTAAAGGCATGTAAACCTGCACTTAAGGCACAAGTTCCAAAAAGTACGGATCATAATTCTATAATAATAATTTAGATAGTTACGTATTAGAGTGATAAACCAAACATTAGTCGATCTAAATTTAAAGTTAATACAATTTACTGGCTACCCTCTCCCTTCCTCTGTCTGGTCTCGAATAGTTTACTTTAACTTTATATATGTCGTTGAAAGATAAGTGGTTAGTAAGTTCTCAACTTTAAACTGTGCCCTAAATTAAAAACAATATCCAAAAATCTCAGTCTTTCAAGAACTTTATGTTAGTTTATAAATCTATCTATCAGTTTTATGAATTAAATAACTTAAAATGTTTGAAACCTTTTATATATCGAAAGAGGTATAATGGTTAAAAATTGAAAAAAAAACTAATTAAAGTGGTAAGCTTAATAATCTGTAGTCTGAATCTAGATTCATAATATAATGAAACACACGCAAAACCGTGATAACAATCAAATTTTTGTTCAAATAAGTCTTTGGTTTTATACCGATTTTATGTAGTTTTTTACGTGTAATAAATTAGCTATATGACTCGGGGCTGATTTTGTGAGAGTTCTATCCATGAAGTGTTTGCGTCGACTACTAAAAGATTAGGTCGTAAACTGCGGAGATAAACATGTAGTAGGTAATGACTGTGTGAATTGCGACATATTACATAATTATATGTTTACGATATGCCACTATACGAATTATTATATTATTTAGATTTTGATATATTACTATCTGATATACTATTATAATATTTCCTTACTCGAATGCTCCCTATAGTTGCAACGCCCGAACTGTAACTGCTTTTATTCGTACATACAAAATAAACCCAAAACAATAATTTTTAAAAGGTAATTGTCATTTAATCATGTTTTACCTCACATCTCTAGCTGCGTTTCCAGCCTTAGACGAGCGAAGTGTTTAAACATTTGTTGTGTTGTAGTGACAAAACTTTGCTTTACGTAGTTCAGTCAGTTCTAGTGTTCACTTGTCTAAAATCCTAGTTGATAAAGTTTTTAACCTACCTAAAACCACTGAAAACTATTAAAAACGCTTAAACCAAATTTGTGCTACTCTCACAGACACTGCACTAGGTCCATAAACATCGCAATTTTTTTTCGCGGCTTGCGTTGCATTTTTACCTTTTTTGTAGTAAAATTTTGAAATGTATCGAATTTCTTCATTAGATTCACTCATCTTCACAGTACGAAAAATAAATAAAAATCACACATTTTAACCTAATATATATCGAGTATCTGTAATACATATAATAGTGTATATAGTATTTACTAGCATTGATTTAGTAGATAATTAATATTCAATTTAAATAGATATTTGATATGCTCTTTATGTACTCATTTATACCTCAGTAGAGAAGCAACGGCTTGAGATGTATTAGTAAACAACAAACGAAATACAATATACAATTTGTTCTTACGTAAAAATCTATACTTATACTGTATAGATGTGTGTTTCGGCAACGAATAAGTAAAGAGATTATCAGATTTTGGGGCAAATCTAATAAATTACAGGTGTCGATGTCGACCTCCACGGCTTCCGCTCCCATATCGGCTAATGGAACCGTCGGTCCGTCTACATCCGTTCACTAATTTGTTTAAAAAACACAAAAACATACAGTAATCTGTTATACTAACAATATTGTTTGATTTTTTACTTTGAAATAAAGCCTCAGCGTCCATCAATTATCTTAACTATCTAACCTTACATTTCATGTAACTAAGTACCATTTATCATTATATTTATACTACATTTCATCTATTTTCACACCTGGCGTAAATTTTATACACCCTAGGACCTAGTTTATATTTTGTATACATTTGTTTCATGTTCAAAAGCCGTGTAGTACCTTTTTTACATTCCGTATACTTTGGTCTCTTGTTTACATTCCTTGAGTCCATGTTTACATCCTATTTTATACCTTATTTTAGAGTCAATTTTAGAATAGTAGAGGTCGTGAACTCTTTATAGAAATCACTATAGTAGTCTCGCTTCGTCATAACAGTTCTGTATAAGATCTAATCATATCATACCTGTCTTTATTACAATATATGAGGTACACAGTCCATAGAATATGCAAACGTATCGGGTTCATCAGAACAATATCCAGTGTACGCAAGCAAAACATTTGGAATATTCAATGTACCAAGCTGTAAACACGGTAAAGGCGTAAATTCCGACTTCCGTCAAAACACCTCAGAGGCGGTAGGCGGTAACTTACCGCAGCCCAACTTTTACTGTACACTTTACCACGTAAGCCGTAAAACCTCCTAAATTTCACTGCTCAATTTATTCAAAAACATTACGGCTATTGAACACTTAATATTTAATACCTTTAAGTTTCAAAGTAATTGCAAAATTTATTATTTAGTTGAAAGCGAAATGTGTTATGTAAAAAAAACATCAAGCTGCTGGAAGCTTTCATAGAAGAGGCCGCTTAAGCTCTTTTTGAAATATAAAAAAACTGTTGAAGTGTGTATAAGTACATCCTAAATCCTTCTTTGTTTTTAAATAAAAATGTAAAATGACATAATGTAAATAATTTTAAATAAATCGAATCGACGGAATTCAGAGCGTATAGTTTCAATAAAAACAATGTAAGTTACATGACCCGTGCGGAGCCTGGGCGAATCGCTAGTTTAATATTATTATTATAGACTCACAAAGTGGCAGTTGTAGCGATAGCAGGTTAGGGTGTTGTCTTAAACATTTAGCATAAAATAAACATGAAGCGCCCAAGTGTCTGAATCTAAATAGTGCCTAAACCGAAAAAGAAGCTCAATTGCGTTTTAGTCACTTCACGACTGTCTCCATGAAACCGCTTCTTTAGTGTCACTGTTTATTCTAAATACTGCTCGGAAGACCTGGAAAAAATATATTCTATCATATTTTTAGGAAGTATGTACATTATTATTTCACTAGTTGCGCCCCGCGGTTTCAACCCATATATTTTGGATAATTTACACTATATATTTATAAATTATAGCCTATGTGTTATTCTGATGTCTATGCTATATTATTGTAAAGTTTTATCAAAATCCTTTCAGTAGTTTTTACGTGAAAGACTAACAAACATACATCCATACAATCTTACAAACTTTCGCGTTTATAATATTTGTAGGATCATTTCAAAGTATTTTTACGCTCAGAAAAATAAAGATTATTTTATTATCGAGTTAAATAACGTAAAAATCTAAACAACTCGTTAAACAAACGTCTCGTTTGTTTAATATATATATATGATTGTCATTAAACTTAATAGTGTAAATATATGACTTTCAATAGTTTAGATTTTGTATGAAAACCCACGCTGGGCTAAATTATTATAGGTTATGGCTAATAATAACTGCTCTTTGTTTCCAGACGTTGATATATGAACAGGGCTATTACGAAGTGTTGACAAATATAGTTTATGGTCAATTTCAACGGCGCTTTTAATGGTCTAAATATTGTTGAGGAGATGATAAACTATGATTTTAAATGGGTTTAATATCCTCTATTTTCTATTTATAGTAATTGAATGTATCAATAAAATGATCAATTGGGGACTCAAAAATAAAAAGATCCATCTCCGTTTAATTTTGCATTATTTTAATCATATGTTCATTGTGTCGTGTCAAGTTCTTAATAATTAATAATGTTTTAGAAATATTGTTACTACTAAAAATGCATGAATTAATAATCTAGCTTCTTATCATTATCAGTAAATAATAATTAAGATCTTTACATCCACTTTTCTCTCAGTTTTATCAAACCCGCAATTATACTTTCGGTATCTTTATCACTATTTATAAAGTTTTTAAAACCATTTTTTCTCGAATCTCATGCAATTTAGAATTAACTGAATAAAAGACCATATTTTAAGACAACATGTGTAGACTCTATTTATTTAAAACTACAATGATTTTCTACTTTTATATTAAGTTTAGGAAATCTGTTTTCAAACGTTTGACGTCAGTTTTAGTCATTATTTAAAAAACTTTTACTATAACCAGTATTCGGTGTATAAATTCAATAATATATTACACCATGCAGAAGTCAAAACTTTAGTAATATTCACTGAAGAAAGCTATCAGGGTGTGGTGAACTTTCCCCTTTAAATTTCGTTAGCGACAAACATCTTCGTCTTCCGACCAATGTGGGCAACGACGCGTGATTCAGATAGCAAAATTTAACTTTAATAGAAATAGAATGTAACTTTCTGCTTTATTTTTATAAAAATGGCTCGTAGGAAATAATGGTGTAAATACAAAATTTATACAATTCTAATAATTTGATACTAGGAAATAGGTTGTGGAAACCAGAACTATTTTCATTCGATTTCGTGTTTCTTCTAGAGCGAAACGATACAATCGTTATGCCCTTTTTAATATAAAAGATACTACTTTTATTTTTGTATATATTTATAGAGACCTAGCGATTGTAACATATATTACAACAAAATATCTTCTCTATGAAGTACAATAGGTATAAAATACAATATTCTAAGTTTTTGTTTTTATTTACTATACTAGCTGCCTGCCCTCGCTTCGCTTCGGGTATTTAAAGCAATATTATAATTGATGTGCTTAAATTGTCACTCTGCAATTGTGTAGTTTTTCATTATTTGAAAAAAGAGAGAGCGAGAAAAAGTTATAAAAAAAATAATAGAAAGAAAAACAAAAGCAACAGATAATAAAAGAGGGAGGACAGAGCAAAAATAATATTGAATAGGTAAAGGAGAGAGAGCGAAAAAGAGAAAAAGAGAGGGGGAAGAGAGAGAGAGAGATAATCGAAAGAAGAAAGTGAAAGGAGACTGATCATTCTAAACAGATAAAGATAAAAATTAATGAGAGAAAAAAGAGAGTGATAGTATTATAAGAGGATGAGAGACGGATCATCCTCTCTCTTTTTTCTCACTTTAATTTTTATTTTTATCTTTTCAGAATGATAAGCCTCTTTTCACTTTCTTTCTTTCGATAATTTCTCTCTTTCTCTCTCTCCATTACCTCATTTTTATAACTTTTCTTACTCTCTCTAATTTTTCAAATAATTAAAAACTACACAATTACAGAATGACAATTTAAGGACATCAATTATAATATTACTTTAAATACCCGGAGCGAAGCGAGGGCAGCCCTCTAGTATAATAGTATAGATATACAAGTATAGATAAATAATGTATTGAAAAGGTTATTTTAAAGCATATTTTAGTATAGAATTTTAAAGAGATTGAAACTTTGTTTTAACTCAACGTTTATCTACTACCCTCGTTAAGTAAACAAAGAGTTCTACGTAATTGATAGAATACTCGTAGCTCGCTCGCTTATTTACCACTATAATGCATTTTAAATCTTCCGTTTTATTTTAAAGCTTACTTTTAAACTTTACGAAAATATCTAAAGGTTTTTTCATTCTAAATCTTTAATGCTTCACGATATCTTTACAGATATATGTATACATATTTTACATATTCTTTTACAGTTTTTTATTAATAATATCAATACAATATGTACTTTGCATTCTTTTAAGTGTTTCATACAGAGCTTCACTACAAATCAACTAAAAGTTATCTTAATGAATTATGCTTCTATATAATTGTTTTTATTTAAAAATAAACTCTTTGGTTTTATTAAAAAGTCGCAATGGAGATGGCGAGCGAGCGGCTGACGCCCTGTTTGTGGTACCGTTATTTAATATTTAAAATATTAGTGATCCTTTGTTTTGTGTGTGCTTTCTCCCAAAATTAACCCTTTATTTAAACCAATTAACTGATGATATAGTGATGAACTATAGTGATCGTGCTTAGTGAATGGAGGCCGCCTAAAATATGAAAGATCCAACAACAATACTGTGTAGTACAGTATAATAAAATTAATAAGAAGCTTAAAAAGGGCCCAGCAAGGTTTCACCTGTGCGGAGTTTTGTCTCTACAAATTAAGATATGAAAATCTACATGTACGTTTCACAGTTCAAGATTTTGTTGTACATATTTATTTAATAATGAAAATAATGTAGTTTTAATAAGAGTAACATGAGTATTAACAATATGTTAGTTATAGCGCATAGTAACACGTAAAAAACATCTAACATCCACTTCAGGCAGAAAGTTGGGCAGTGTTTGAGAGTTAAGACTCAAGTACATACAGGATCTTGAGCTCCTTAGGCTCATGATCAGAACACACCTTTACCTAGTAACTTATTACTAATATTTTCTCTATGAAATTACTCGTTAACCTACAACTGACTTATCGGGATATAGCTTATAAGTTGTCAAGTGTTGCTAACACAAGTATGTAGATAGATAAGCGAAGCTAAAATAAGGTCAGACTTACATACTGGCATTCTATTTACTTGTTCTCGTGAGAAATGTTTTAGCACTGCGTGCAGTTTTAAACCAGGACATATTCGTAACAATGCAACAAATATGTTTGCTAGGCTTACAGTACAAAATATACGAGTACGCTTCAGGCTATAAAGCTATATTATTTCCGGCATTCGTCGTGAACAGTTCATACTTCATACTAAATCATTTTTAGTACGACTTTCTTTTTTAATGCTTACTTTTGTGGCTTTAATTACAATTTAAACATGGCTGTATATAGATGTTGGAGAAGATTATATTTTTATTTATATTTTAATTTTGATTATAAAAGATTATTTCATAAGTTCTTCATTTCGTTCTAGACTTATTCCTGCAATGTTGTTATTAATTACAGCAATAAAAATAACGAATACATGACCTATTTACTCATTCATTTCTATATACATAACTCTATCTACACGTAGTAAAAAGAAGTCTTGAATAAAATACAATAAAAAAATTGTACAAAATACCCCCCTTATCTATTTCCACTATAATGACAGGCGAGGTCATAAGCCTGTGTTGCCAAGTTAGTATTAAAACCTTCCTTACAATAATTTGATAACGCTTACTTGAGCAATTTAATCTCTAATTATATTCAATATCGATATTTTATAGTATTAATATTTTAATAAAATCTGACAGTATTCTCCCACTTCTCACGATTTCGTACTTACGTACTTCATTAACGTACGTAATTGCATCGTCTATAAATACAGAAACTGCGAGTGATTGAATGTAGGGCACTTAACTTAATTTTTCATTCCACAGGTAGATAACTCATCTGTACGTTTAGATATTTCGGGTATATAAAAGAAAATATTCAGTCATGTGTTCAAAATGTGTGCAGAGATAGCCGAGGAATTTAAAATTCTATACTTAGATTCTTCGATGTTCAGAAATCGCACGTGATAATATAAAATTTTATTTTACGGATAGCAGTCATAATACCTATACGAGTTTTATGTTCCATGAAAGGCTTATTGAATAAAGATCGAATGTATTTTTAGTTCAATATTAAAGACGGTAATATTCCCTCTTATTGCATATTTCACCCACGGGTGAAGAATGATTTATCGTCTACCTGCTAAAAATTTTGGCACCAACATAGTTTAAGTGAATTTTGATACGACATCGTTAAAAAGAAATTCTTTGCTCTTTTAATATAATTTTCGGGTTGTCAAGGAATGATACCTATTTCTCTATAATTAATATAAACATGCCCCTAAGACTTAGGCCTAAGGCCGAGCAGGGCCTGGAGTATGTGACCCAAGATTGTATGAGGTAATTCTAACATTCAACAATTTATTACTACTAATTCCTTCTTGCACTACTTTAGAAAATGTCTACTTTATAAAAGGCTACTAAAAGAGTTGCTAACAGTCTGCGTAGTTAATATTTCTTTTTTAACCATTATCTTTCCGTTGTAAAATGTTACAGTTCTATAAATATTACATAATTGTGATAATATCTTAAAATAGCCTAGCCTACACAACAATGGTTTAATTATGGGAGTTGTCAGACGAAAGATAATATTACTGACCTGCGAGAAATTGCTTAGGACCCTAATATATTATCCAAGCTACGTCCTTTCTCAAGGGCGGGTCGAAAGATAATTATTCTATAACTAAATTGTGCTAAAGATTAGTAATATTTATAATCTCAGGAAAATGAAATATTCAGACAAATTTTTAGGGATTTACTTAGCTGGTGTTTATGAATTTGTCAGTTTATTTTGCACATTGATAATCTCTTTTTTAAATCACAGATGAGGGTCACGGTTTTTCAAAGGTAGATAATATTTTTCTTGAAAGTGTTACAATTATTTATTGACGGTAAATCTTTTTAGTAAACGACAACTTTAAATTGTTCTGTCGCTTGAAAATTCAGGTTCCGATTCCGTCGTATTCCATTGTATCTGAAGTTCCTGGAATACGTTTAAATAATATTAAAACACATTGATACAGAAAATAAATAAGAGAAATTATAAAAATCTATAGTGATGTAATAAGTGTTAAATTGTGTTTGTTGGTTTGTCCTTCTTTCAGGCTGTAATAGAGAGTCGGATCAATGTGATTTTTTGGATAGAGAAATTGTAAAAGCTTGAAAGTAACATGTTTTAATTTAAAAAAATTACACCTAATTTTATATTTATAATATGAATATATTTTTATTATAAAATGGATGCTGAAGGCATTTAGATTACTATAATTATAGAAAATAGTACAGTTCCTTAAATTCGACGATAGACTGATACAAAACGATACTGAAGGATAATATATTTCGTACGGAATTTTAGGCTAGTTAATTTGAGTAGATTCATTTTCTCTTAAGTATTATAAACTCAGCTAACTATTTTGGCAAGTAATACAAGACACTACAGTATCAGAATGTACAGCATATTTCAGTGAATATCAAATATATCGCGCCGTTACAGCGTTTACTTTACCTGACGGCCAAGTGGGTACTTGTCTGTTCATTGTGTGCGGACTACGGTGCAATACGTACTCGACGAGCATGCACTGCTCTAATGACGTTAATAAATAGACTATCTAGTGCCTACTTTTTTAAAATGAAACTTTAAAACTCCTTTTTATATTAGACTAACCAGTAGAAGTGTTTCTCACGTTAGTCAGAAAAATACTTAAGAGGGAAAATGGCAAATTCTGAGATTTATTTTTTGTGCTAAATTTGATGATGATGATTTGAATAATTATCCCGTAATTCCGGAAAAACACTTAATATCATGACTACGTCACAAAACGAAGCTAACATGTATTTAACTTCTGTAATTTCTGCTTAACGCAATTCAAAATTTCTTAACTTTCTAAATCTAATCAGGTATATAACACACCTGGTTTAGCTCGATTTAAAATGAAGATTTTAATTTAAAAATACTCGGGATCCCAAACCAAAATTTACGACTACATAAACTCCTCACTAATGACTGAAATTTTAAATGTTCATCGACGTTTTATTACTTCTGCGTCCATTACGTTTTATGGGAATATTTTAGGGGCGCCTGTCTGAACTTGTAATCCGGGGGAAGCAGCTTAAATGTCGCAGACAATTCAAAACGGTTCCTTTGTGCTGAAATGTGACGATCTTTAATCCATATGCCAACTGCCAACCACACTCCGTTACATTAGACACGTTAAACCGTACCTACTTTGCTAAATTCCCTCATTAAACGTTATCTTATATTCATTAGTAACTACAGACTAATAAATTTTAAACGTAACAATCTGGAACATCTTAGTTACTAATTCATTAAGATATTAACCTACTTAAAATGTTAGAAATTCATTGAATTTTATTATATAATCACTATACTCCAGGATTTAATTTCGTTATTGAAAGAAGACTTTAAAACACTGTTTCGATTATCCACGAACTCTACGTAAAACACAAATCTGTATGATATACATGGTACGCAAACATTCACTCTACGCATATTACTATCCAAAACCGGAGTATACTCAGGAGATGTCAACTCTACAATAGTTTTGACATTTCATTATGCGACTTCGTTATAACAACTATTATAATAATGAGTTATACTACACAGTGGCACACAAAGACCATAATAACATTTATTCTATATAAGAACCCAAGCAGGTGGTAAGGGTGCCAGATTCAAATTCAGTCAATAATTTCCTCTCGAGTGAAGATTCCTATACTGCATAAGGAATATATATTATGATTACTCGTGACCGCCAGCTGCGATTCCACGGGTGGGGCGAGCAGTGGCAGCCTTCCAAACATGTAGAATTTTGTTTTTCAGTAATTTTCTGCATTTTTTTTCGTTTGGGAGGGAATTGGCCATGAAAATCTGTCACTGGTTCCACCAAGGCTTGAGACCCCTGGGGAGCGAGTTTTTTTAGAGGCATGAGTTCAATAGGTCATCGAAGAAGATAAATTAAACTAAATAAAGATCGATTTGCATTTTATTAAGTTAGTGTAATATTGATGTTATGATGACGCATAAATGTATAAAATTAATTATAAATAATGACATCAGAAGGATGTTAGTGGTAAACAAGATAGCTGAAGAAGTCTCTCCCTTCCTCTTATAATATTTATATATAAAAGAGAGAAGAGGTCGGCAGCCCCACACCCGCGACCGACTATGGGTTCCAACAAAAACGTGAACCCTCCTGGACAGAAGGACGGAGCTATTTATAGTGCGCCTACACTGTTGATGCTACATTAGCAAGGACCGAAGTCCGGGTAATACAGTTAAAACTGCAGTATTGACAACCGAAGCTTTAGTATATCAGCCGAAGCTGTAATAATAAAAAGGCGTGAGCCTTGTAATGGAAATGAATCTAGTAAAACAGCAAAGCTGCAAGGTGTCCGAGGACAAAGGGACAAGTCCTGGTTATAAATAAAGTGATAAATAAATCACTGGTTCAAACATCAGTTCTTAAGAACTCACAGCACTTAGGCGGCTGATTGCAAGGAATGCACATATTCATATTCACACAAATGTGTTATCATTGCCACCGGGGTGGATATCGTTGCAGCTGTAGCTGATAATCGTGTGGACTCACTCAAACACTCCCATCAAGCATATGAGTCAAACAAAGAGACGTTATACGCCAGATCAGATTTTACGTGGCAAGCCACGGAAGTAACGAGTCAAAGTATCTCGCGTCTGTACCACCAAGATACGCAAGGCTCTAGCAACAGACAGATGGACTTCTCAAAGATAATGAAAATCATCTAAGAGTCACCTTCCGTCCGTATGCCAAAGCCCGTTCGAAATAAGGCAAGACTACTCTCGCTGAACACTTTTATAAAGAGGCTGATCTTCTGATTCACATCATAACTACATCAGATATTATTATTAAAACATATTTATATTCATTAATTAAGAGGTTAATTATTATTACATGTATCGTTACTTTACATGTTTTATATTGTTATAATTCTATAGATGGTCACCCACAAACCATCTATGATAAATACTTTTTATGACATTTTATTATATCGGTATCATATGTAGTAAATGAATGTAAGATGCCATGTCGACGATTTTACGCTGCCTCCCTATATATGCTGGGCGGTCGGTCAGACTATCGGCAGTTGCATACTTTCCCATACTAACTGATAGAACTTTCTCCGAAATACACGAACTTCCTGCATTATTTTTAATATTTTTATTGTTGAAAATTATGATCGATTATTATATCTAATGTATTAAATGACGTTTTAAATATGAAATAAATTACTTATTATGTTTATTTGTAAATATTATGTTATAATATTTATTCATTCCTATTTTATTACCTCTTTATATTATTTACTAGGGGCCCATCCCGGCTTCGCACGGGTGGAATATTTAGTTTAAAACATTTTACCGCATTTCGGTGCCCCTCTACCTCGGCGTTACTCGCCGCACTTCGAGTATCACCGAGATAGAACTACACTGGCCCGCGCGTCGCGTCGACGTGTATTTTTTGTTTATATTGATATTTTTAATTTCGTAATATCTTTTGAATGAAAGGTCCGATTTTAATAATTCAAAAAGTAATTTACAGGTATTGAAACAGTCTTGAATATGAAATAATTTATTTGGATAAGGATTAATACAAAGGTATGGAAAACATGGTCTGATTTTGATAGGCATTTATATCAACTTTTAAAATATAAAAAAGTAGTTATAGTGACATAACTATAATAGTTGGACATATGGTCTCGCGGAGTTTTTTGTAGATATTGATACGTTCTATAATATTCTAGAACATTTTTTGTTCTATCATCAATACTTTTCGCAGCGCATGCGATGAAAGATATTTTATGGCTATTTTTTTTGCACCTTGGGTTGGTTTTAGTGAGATTTTCTGGGGATCTCTAATTTTTTCTTGTAATAAATATAGCCTATGTTACTCAGGGATAATGTAGCTTTCTAATGGTGAAAGAATTTTTGAAATCGGTCCAGTAGTTTTTATGTTTATTCGTTACATACAAAAATACAAATCTTACTTCTTTATAATATTAGTATAGATTATTATTTTAAAATTTTTCTACTATTCCTACAATTAACATTTTTAAATATATCAAAAAAAAAAAACAAAATACATTTAAAAATATAAAAAATAGAGGCCAACCGGCAGCGGGAACACGGTCCAAGCTACCGACAGTCAGGGCTCCAGAGAGAGGAACTTCCGCACGATACGTGCCGTGTCCAGTAGTACCGCTTTCTGCATCAGGCCCTTGACCCATCCATCCAACGCGAGCCTCTTAAGATGTTGATCGAGGCTCTTGGCTATTAGGCCATTGGCCGTAATATGACCCGCACGCAATATGACAGTCGTTGGGCCGAGACGTTGATAGATGGTTCAAGTTTCTGAAACAAAGAGAGCATCCGGTCACGATCCGCAGTGAGGTTAGTTCCCCCCTCTGTAGACCTATGATATGCGCGCATGACGTTCTCATTTATACATTGAGTCCATTTCATGCGCTGCACATAACCATCGATAGCGGGAACCTGTCTCGATGCCGGTTGGCCTCTAGGTCCCAAGCTCCTCTGTGGCCGGCCTCTCCCCGGCCGACGCACAGGTTTATTATTAATATTATTATTTTAATGAATTTACTTTATGTAAGGTTTATAACAGTCACACTATGTAGTATTTAACTGAAATAAAAATAATATCATCTCCAATTAGAGTAACTAATACCTAATCGGAACAAAGCTTATAAATTATCGAGCTTGTCGATTTTTTAAATAAATCAATTATCAGTATTGTTACTTCTATCGAATATTCGTTGTCGAAAATATTAAATTCAACGCTGAACGGATACAAAAATTTCGTGTACAGGGAAAATCTTTATTTTTAGAGGCGTAATCTAAAATAGAATCGAAGGAGTGATTTTATGAGTACCTATAGAATGAGTGACGTCACAGCAATGATCTCAGACACGCATCAGCATAATACCGCGATAATGTGCTTCTTGAGTGCGGACTCGAACCGAGCCCTGTGGATTATGGCCGTCGGCTCCTCGCAAATAAGGACCCCGACCCTTCCTTCTAGATATATTAGGATCCCTTTCGTTACAAAATATTGCCTTCTTAACGAGTTCAATTTATGTAAGGCAATCTCAAGGAGAGAGTAAGAAAGGTCAAACATTTTATGTGTTACTTGGTACAACTTTTGTCTTTGTACTTTCTTTTTACTACAAGTGTATTGTTAAATATAAAATGGATTAAAACATTTGATTACGTTATTGTTAGCAATATTTTTGGTATTTTTTAAGCATAGATTTCTCCTTACTTTCCAATATCTTGATTTGCGATTTTCTGATCAATGACACGCAAATACATTTTAAGATAAAATATCAGTGTACTACTCATACAGTATTTGTAGCTATTAAAAAATATATATTCAGTAGTTCTTTTAAATAGCTGCCAATTCTGGTTGTGACCTTTAAAACAATATAAAACTACGAACATACTATTATATTTTAAATTTATTATGACATTTGGCTCTACAACTCACCTAAATAATTTATTTTAATATTTCTATCTTTGAATCAGATCGGATTCGAGTTTTGAATGATGCCACGAGTTCTAATGTTCAAACTATAATTAATTCGGTCGAGATCACCTACAATAAGGTAAAGTGTTACTTATCTAAGCTAGATACATCTAAGGGTTGTGGTCCAGACGGTTTGCATCCAATTTTTCTAAAAGAATGCAGTAAATTGCTTTCTATTCCACTAACAATAATTTTTAACAAATCTTTACATTCTGGCCACATGCCTTTAGAATGGAAAAAATCTTTAATCACACCCATTTTTAAAAAAGGCGACAAATATGATATTAAAAATTATCGAGGTATTTCTAAATTGTCCGTCATTCCTAAAATGTTTGAGAAGATTATCTTTGATACTATGTTCCCTCTTTTAAGGCCTTTACTTATTCCTAATCAACACGGGTTTGTTAACAAACGATCAACAGAATCAAATCTCTGTGAATTCCTGGACATAGTCTTGAGGGCCATGGAGCAAGGTTATCAGGTGGACGTCGTGTACACCGATTATTCGAAAGCTTTTGATAAAATATCTCACTACCTACTGCAAAGAAAACTGGAATATATCGGTGTACATGGTGATTTGCTTAGATGGCTAGTTTCCTATCTTCAAAACAGATCTCAAGCCGTAGCTGTTAAGGGGTTCACTTCTACCTTTGCTCCAATAATGTCAGGCGTACCTCAAGGTTCCCACTTGGGCCCCTTATTGTTTAATATTTTTATTAACAACATTAATTCTTGTTTTAGAAATTCAAATGTTTTACTTTATGCCGACGACACAAAATTTTTTAAAGTAATTAGAAATAACCAGGACTGTATAAAGCTACAAAATGATCTAAATAAGTTAGGGGAGTATTGTAGATTCAACGGCTTACATTTGAATTTGGAAAAGTGCTACACTATAACATTTTCAAAGAACATCATACAATATTTATACAATTACTCTCTCTGTGGCGTAAATTTAAAAAGAGTTTCAGAAGTTAGAGATCTTGGTGTAAACCTTGATAACAAACTCACGTTCAATAAGCATATTGAAAAAATTACGTTAAAAGCTTACCAGATGTTGGGTTTCATATATCGACAAGGCGTGGACTTTAAGGATCCGCATACAATGATCATTCTGTACAATGCATATGTTCGTTCACACTTGGAATATGCATCAACTGTATGGAATCCACGCTATGATAAATATATTAACGCAATCGAAAGAATACAAAATAAATTCTTAAAGCACTTAAAATTTAAATTCAATCACAACGGTCTCACTCTTTTGTCACTCCAAACGCGAAGAGAGCAGAGGGATCAAACATTCCTTTATAAAATTATCAATAACCTGGTGGATTCACCTTATCTGTTAAGTAAAATTTCATTTAACTGTCCTCGGTTGAACGCTCGATATCATCATACTTTCGCAACCCCCGTTTGTAGAACAAATTACTGCAGCAATTGTTTTGTTATAAGAGCCTGTAATCTTAACAATATGAAGTATAACCACCTTGACTTGTTCAATAGTGGATTTAATAAGTTTGTTTCCTTACTCAGATCTAGTTCTGTATAGTTATAATTTGTTTTTTTTTTGTTTTTTAAGTTTTACGTTTTAACTTTTGTTTGTTTCCTATCTTTAACATTTAATATCAATTTTTGTTATATAGTAAAAGTAACTTTTAACCTCCATATAATTTTTTTGTTTGTTTTTGAGTTCACTTATTGTATATAGCATTAGTGAAAACTTTGTTGGCATAAGTATTAGTTATAAATATTATTTTTATGTGTTATAAGATATGCTGTTTGTTTTCCAAAGTAATAAATAAATAAATAAAGAGAGTCTTTTAACCTCGTTTCATCTCATCTTTCATTTTCGTATAAGTTTATACTAAAATTATTTTTAAATCTTTTAAAAATATGATGGAGAATTTATGGGATTTAATTATAATCCTTATACCAACTTTATTCCTGTATTTAAGAAAGATATTCTATTTATTTATTTAAGCACTAGGAGTTAGTCGAAAGTCAAGCTTAGCTCGAGTGGTTGTTTATCAAGTTTAACGGACAACCTACTTAGTGCTTTACAAATTGTCTTAACCCTTGTTTGAGTTCACGTATCTTCTAAATTTATTGTTTTTTACTCACTAAACTTTCCAAATTTCCGAAAAATATGTTGAAAGAATTTAGATATATGTAGATTGAGCTGTACTAAATTGAACAATAGTCCAATTAAAAGACAAATTACAATCTAGTTGATACAATAGTATTGACATGCACCGATTGCTCTGTTGACGAACGTCATTCTTTGTCAATCGTCTACAACAAAGGTGGTACAAGTTCCCGAGCTTAGATATAACAAAGAGAGGTTTATATAGACTAGCAAACAACTTAATTTTGCACGAGTACTATTTTAATAAATAAAAAGAATCAGTACTAACTTTTTAGATTATGGGAGTTATATAACTTACTATCCAATTTATATGAAAAAATATTGTAAGGACATAAAATGTCCTAGAAATGTTTCAACGCCTACCTACTTGTATATTTTAACTTATAATATATCTCTATCTACAGTAGTTTAAGATGTATGTTACTTTTATTGTGATTTTAAAAAAACATTATCCGATTTACGATTTTCTACTAAATTATCCATTTTTTTAAAATACAAAACTTGTTTTGTATTTTCAGCTGATTTGGTAGAGGCGTAAAATAAAAGGGATAATATTATTTAAATAGAACATACGTCATCTCAACCCAAACTATAATTTTCAGCGGAAATGGTTCTCCTTATCTCTATAAAGATCAAATTTCGCACCGCTGAAACTTTCCTGTGTTTTATTGCTACAGGAATTAAATGGTAAGTATGGCACTAAAGAGCCAGCGCTCCATAAAACTGGCTACCTAGTGTGATTTGTTATAACGAGAATATTTTTTCTGACGACTATTTATTAAAGTACTCTTTATCTCATCTTATTTTCTTACAAACTTTATTCGTTATCGCAGTTTAACCTCCATCTTTTATTGATGGGGATCTTAGGGGGATGAAAAATAGATAGTAGCCAATTCTTAGAATCTCAGAATATGCATATAAAATTTTATAAAAATCGGTCGAGTCGTTTAGGAGGAGTATGGTAACTAACATTGTGACACGAGAATTTTATATATAAGATTTATAGCAGACTAGCCGACCCGCGCGACTTCTTTCGCGTATTGCTCCGCTCCTCGTAGTCGTAGCGAGCTGTTAAATAGCCTAAGTTACTCCTTGTTACATCAGCTATCTGCATTGGCGTAGCTAGGGAGGGGGGGGGGGGGCTCAAAGCCTGGTGCCCCCTCCCAGAAAAAGCGATCCAAAATATTTAAATTCAAATAATCTATCAATTTTACCGATAATATTATCATATACAGGGTGGATTTTTGAGACGGGTCAGTAAGGGCAGGTACCTTAACCGTTATAGTTACAGGAAAACGTTTCTAGGAGACCATCCATAACTTTTTAAGATATTCTGAACTGCATTCACAGATTTTTGAGAAAATGTACGGTCAACAACGAAAAAACTGCTAAAATCCAAAAAACATTTTTTTATGTATATCGATCCTACTCCGTAATGGGATCAAAAGACTCTAAGGGACCATTTAAGGTATAAAAACATTTTCCATACATTTTGTACTGAAAAACGATAAATCAACTCGTAATATTTTTATTACCAAACAATCCTATTTCTTACTGTGATTAAAAGATTCTTTTAGGCCAACTGAAATTTAAATACAAAAACTACGGCACGACACAACATGTCACACCAACTTCAAAATAGGTGATCTACGAAATTAAATTGATCTACAAAATTTGACTTTATCTCTGTATAATATTAGTATAGATATACTAGATTATGTAAATTTTATTAAAAATAACAAGACTATGAATAACAGCAGTTTTCTTCTCCAGCCGGCCCCCACAGAAAAAAATACTGGCTACGTCCCTGGCTATCTGCCAGTGAAAGTGCCAAAATTGGCCCAGTCATTAGCCAGAGATTAGCCCGAACAAACAGACAGACAGACAAAAATTGTAAAAAATGTTGTTTTGGTAAATGTACCGTGCTATGATACATCCATATGCACTTAGTAAAAAGTGGTAATTTTAATATTACAAACAGACACTCCAATTTTATTTGTTTGTATAGATGTACGGATAAAGCAATCAATTTCAAGAGTTAAATAAATAAAAATGGTATTCTTTGGCTTATTTATAAATAAACAGATGTTAAATAAGACATACAAAACTCTTCTTCTTAATCCACTACTGAATAATATAGGATATAAATATTTATAATGTAATTTCTTTAACAACAGTAACAACAAGTAATATTTTTAACATTTTAAAATAAAAATATCGTTATTATATTTCATCTAGGTACTTAATATGATCTTGTTACTAACCGTGATCTGGTTACTGTAGAAAATACCGAAGTCATTAGCTTTCTACTCACATTAAATTAATCTGATAGGAAATAATTGTCATGTCTACCTCAGAATTTACAACAAATCACAGACAAATTCGCAAATAAAGATGAGTTATATACTTAGGTTTAATGCTAATGGGAGCTAAAACCCCGAAATTGTTGTTGAATAACCTAGCCTAACCTAACCTAGAAATTTAATTTCTAGACACACGTGTCCTTTTCCGAGCGAAGATATGTAAATCAATATTACAGTTATTTTAATTTCAAATAAAGAAACAATATAAATACCAATACCATATGACTGGGAATAAGAAAAGCAGGGCGCAACAGACCTAAGCCAGGGATTACGGCCCTCAGGGGCTTCACGCTACAAATTGAATGAACGATAATATATCTGACTGGCATACACCAAAATACTAAACTACTCATACACGTAAATACGCAGTTACTACTGATTCAATACGATAGTAGATTCTTCAATCTTCAAACTGTTAATTTTAAATATCAACTTATACTAAAAATTAATAAGGAATCTAATTGGTAACTCATTAAAAATATGAAATTTTTCAAAAGCTTTCCTTCGTGTTAAGTAAAAACTCGCTAATAAGCTATTTTTGAAATTCAACCCCTAATTGAGTAAACGTGTGTGGCAAACAATGTATGGAAACCTTCAATTATTTATTTGAAACTTAGCATAAACTACAATGAAAATAAATAAACACTTTTCAGTACATACTTTAAAGAATAAAGCTTAGGTAAATAAGACCTAGTTTCCATTAAAACGTATAAACACACGTCATAACAAATAAGATAGGATCAACTAGATCAGAACATCCGATCAGAACACCGAAGCTGTTGTATTAGGTCTTAATGAAAAGATAGGAACAAATGTGTGTGTGAAGTTCTTATGATTTTCATATATTTTATGTTTTGGAATCATTATTTTATGATAAATTATAAATTATAATAGTCAAAGTTATCCTTTACGATTTAAGATTGGACTTTAACCTCGAATGACTTCTAAACGAGTCAACTTAGCAAATATTCATTTTCGACCATTTTTGTAGATTTTACCAGTTTACCAGAATTTTTTTTCGTGATCTCAGACGATATTTTCATGGTAACTAAGGAAAAAAATTAAAAGTTTTTTGGCCCACCCTAATAGAATACAATACCTAATGTATCCTAATTTTATCGAAGAAAACAATTAACTCCGCTTTGCCTGCGTCCTCTATAGCTGAATGCCGTAAAAATTGTTTTCTACTACTTTGAATGAAAGGTTTCTTTAGGTAGTTAGTCGATTTTAATTTTGAAAATGGAACATTCTTGTCCCTTTACGTGATGACTGAAATTAGTTGCGTAATGTTGTTTGGAAATTACTACAATTTAAGGTTCTATAAAAGCTCTATTTATACAAATTGATATTTCATATTAAACTGTCATATAGATGTCACGTTATCTGTAAATTAGCAATAATAATTATCATAAATTGAATGTACGAGTATGTTATATATTGAAAAATATTTTAATAGTTTTTTATTAGTTTGATTTAAGAAAGCATTATTCAAAGAATATTATTGTTAAAAAATAATATATTGATGTCTGGAAATTAGATGAGATGTCTAGAAATAATAGACATAGCAATCTTTTCTAAGAGTTATAGTAAGATAGTATTGTAATATTAGGCAGTAGTAAAATTATTGTTGGTTACGAGTACAAAGTGGCTTTTTACCCTTGGTAAAAGAAAGCTTTCAAATGTAGCTTCTTAATTAGATTTACACTACATAATTTATTAAAGCTAAAAGAAGTATTACTTGTTTATCGCTAAATTATTTACATGCTCTATAACCTACATTGATTCTAGTGCCCAGTAGCACTGTTCTAAACTTCTAACCTAGTATTGTAATATTTATGCAATCGATAGCAAGCCTAGCCTGTAACCTAGAATGTAAATACTAATGGTTAATACTGTTCAGATAAAAAGTATAAATTTGTTTTTAATTAACCGACTAAAAAGAAATGTTAGAAGCAAGAAGTTAGAATATATAGATGAAAAAATCCAATTTTTTAATTTAAATTTTTCATCGTCTTTGCTCTGATAGTTGTAACCTATTTACATGAAAACAACAATATTAATAATACTACTAAGATCACCTGGCGTCGAAATATAATATATTGAGGATCTGTAGTACTATTTTGATTCAATGAATGAATAAAATGATGACAAAGTCAAAATCCAAAAAAGTATCGGAGTACTAAAAACACGTTAATTTCCAACAAAATCGGGTTTCGAACACTTATTACTCAAGAACGGCTGGGCCGTTTTTCATAGTTTTTGATTTGTTGTATTTGACTTAGAATAAAAATATTGTTACATGTAAAATGTTGATGGGTTTCGTAACTGCCAAACATTTCAAATATGTCAACTGTCAGTCATGATCTGTAACACGACATTCATTGACAGTTACAGGCGGCACGATGTTCGCCGGGTCAGCTAGTATTTGATAAAAGGTCGAAAGTGTAAATTTACTTTTTCAATTATTTTAATGATCTAAAAGTAACTAAGGTATATATCACAGGCTTTTAAATTCAAGTCTTAAATATTTTGTACAAAAATAACAAGTTTTACGTTACGTTATCTCGATGATTAATGAATCTATTATGACCAGGGTCTTGTCTTTTCATTTAAGATGGTATTTTCTCAAATCTCATCTAAGGTCTGCAAAAAATAACGCGGGACGTTCCGCATCACGTTTTTTGTCCTTATCTCCTATAGAAGATAGGTAAAAGACCAACTCAACAACTCTATAAGGTTATTATAGAGTTGCAAACTATGAAATAAAATTGTATACGAATTAGATTATTGGTTTTAAAGATTTTCATGGTCCTTTAGTTTTCAAAACTATTACTGAATCTTCTTTATAAGCGTCTCTTGCTCCTTGTGTAAGAGTATTTTAAGAAGAATTTTTCTCGATTTTATATTTAAATGTATGTAGATCTGGGTCTTCTCGGCTTTCGTACTGTCATTTATATAAATGAAAATAATATTCTTTTTTAAGTCGTTATGTACTGCAGTGTTTTTTGAGAATTATTATGCTGAATGAAATATTATTACTAACATGTGATTGAAAATGAAAAATGACACATATCTCTAGTTTTATAAAAAAAAAGTTGGCATATTTGCTAGAGAAATGTTTTTGATCTGATGTTTTGATTTTTAAAAATAATCCCTTACTTGCAAAATGTTTTAAATTAATGTCACAAAAAACGTCATAGATTGACATGTTGAGCAAAGAAATGTAGATATAGCGTAGTTAACCTGTCACATAAAATATGGGAACGGATACAAAGTTGCGTGAAGACATGTTTATGTCAAGTCACGCTCCGGCTGAAAGGTAATAAGAAAGTTTTATCATATTATTATGTTTGAACATGTTCCAAAATGTTTCTGTTAATCGGTTTCTATGTAACAGGTAAAAATACTGTTTTTTTTTTCAATTTTTATATTTAAAAGTGAACTCAGCCAATCTGTACCAAAAACACCTGAAAAATAAAGGCTAACATTTTACTATATTATCGTCATTAGTTTAATATAATCTTAATTGGTAGAAAGGTCAAGTAGATATGCTGCTTTTAAACCAAAATAAAAATAGGACTTTCAACTTCGATCACTTTCAAGTTTGTAAAATGCAAAAAAAACTATTGTTAAAATAAAACTAAAAAATATTTTAATTATTTTAACTTCCGTGATTAACGTTTTTAGCAAAAACTTTAAGGTATATTAATGTGAAAGTAAGTTTTATTAAGTTAAAATACCTTTAATCAAAACGTTAAGTTTGGAAATCAATAAATGAATGAAATTACTCATCACACCGCTACTGTTGCATAGTTAATAAGTTGTTGAGCTAGTAGGAGTTAGGACAAAAAATAAATCAATAGAAATTACTCGCCAAAGATACAGCAGTGTTGCCAACTAGATAGTGGTTCTAATTAATGTAGCTAAAACAATGTAAAATACAACCATAGTGATTACAGGTGGTATATAGTTAACGACATAAACGCTCCGTCATTTTCCGGAAATAGAGTGCAGGTCACGGGAAATTCATCGGGAGCACTCTCAATTTGTTAGCCCGTTTGAAAATTTACCGGAAACTACTCGGAAATTGAAGTTGTAACTTGTCATTGAGCGATTAGTTTGCCAATATCACGAAAGACAAGCCACAGATATCGTTTATGAATTAATTATAACAGATCAAAATTTTCACATTTATAATATTAGTAATACTAGCCGATCCGCCGCAGCATCGTTAGGCTAAAACATTTTTAAACGATAAGATTTTTTCTGACATCCAATTCAAATAAAACAGCCAATCCCAATCAAATAATCTACAGTTAAACCTGCAGCAATACAGCTGTGGAAACTTTATCCAATTTGGTGCAGTAATTTTGAATATAAAATTATCATAGTGAATTATCACTCTCATTGATGATCATGTAAGTCATTACAAATTTTAGATTAGGTTTGTTACATGTTGAGTACGTCAGTACCAGCAGTGTAAGCAAGAGTTTGCCTCTCTTCAAACCTGCTCCTGGGCGAAAAGCACCAAGCACTGCTTGGCTTTATGTCTATAGTCATTTATGCGCAACTAAAAATATTTTATTGTAACTAATATACTTAATATTTCATTTTTAAATAACCCGAATTCGTCTCTCAAACTTAGGTTACAACGTTAATGTCTGAAGTATTTCCAATGTTTGACTGCTGTAGAGACCCTTGTAACTTTACCAGCGCATTACTACGAGTATCTTTCGAGGTCAAAGCTTTTTTTATTTTGTAACAATTTTCAGTTCAGACCACTTTTATTTTTAGGAATTGCAGATACTAAAGTATTTCATTATTTAGTCCAATGAAATATACAATTCCGAGCCTATTACAGAAAATTGTATTACGGAAATTTTGTAGGAATTGTATACCATTCTTAATTTTAACTAGACAATGAATAAAATTTACACAATTGGTAACTACCATGGAATTTCCGTAAATAAAATTACAATCTCTAAATATACTAAGAATTAGAAAATGGAAATCATTTGGTTTGTAAGTTTATGAAAATGGCTTTAAACGCAAAGGTATGATACGTTAAGTTCTAATTATCTAATAGGAGAAACTAATCTGAATTATAAATATGATGAGCAATGTTAGAACCTTTTTAATCGCAACCAAAGACCTGTTCTCTCCCTGCTGTGGCTCCCAACATTTAAAATATAATACATTTACTATAAGTTTTTGAATTTAAGACATTTCCTAGGAGTAGTTTAGCTATATAATAACCAACTTCCTGCATTTCTTTTTAATCAGAAATGTGCGCCCATACTTATAATTGCTCATACATACATTACACACCTTTTCTACTAAAATTTCGGACCAACACTTAATTATTATCGATTAATGAGAAACGTAATATTCTATTTCGTAAAATAAATGACAAATATTAAATATGGATATATTGTAATATAACAGTAGAACGCATTACATCAATCAGTGTCGGGGCTCAGGCTTGGGCTGCAAAGCAAAACACAAAAGAATCGTACTTCGGTGTCTGTTTAAATTGATGTGGTGTCGTGACTGTGTCGTGCTTCGGTCTACAGCTACACCGGAAAAATAAAGCTAGGAATTCTAATCTTCATTTGGTTTACTAAAATGGGCACTACGTAGCTTTACCAGCTGTTCCATTATATTTAAACTATCTTTCGCAATCATTGACTTATCTATTGTCCCCAGTAAATAGCAATTTAGGGTCACTTTGTCATATTTGTCGCTTAAATTCGATAGGCAACACAACTCGCAAATCTACAAAAATTAAAAGTTAAAAACTTCTGGAAAAAGTTTTATATTGTATTTATTTCTTTTTTAAAAATAAAAAAAAACAATTTTTATTAATATTACAATTTGATTGCAACGGGCATAGACGCGCTTTTATCGTAAATACTGGGAGATTAATTTTTCAATGCTTTACAGACGTTACTATACTTCATTTTTTTTTATAATTAGGCGAGCCTATCTTTATTTTGAAATCATTGTTCCCAATACTTTTTTCTTAAAGTAGCAAGATAAAAGGATGTTTGAAAAATCTTCCTGGGAAATGAATTTTCTAACGAGTGTTGAACCAGCGCCCCCATCACGTTCTCGTTCCTTTCCTTCCCTTATTCTAAAGTAAGGGAGAAAAGTTTGTATAGAAATTGGGTCATTGAAATTAGAGATATGGAAGTTTGTGTTTACAGAAATGTTGCTGACAAGAAATCCTGTGAAGCACACGAATTGTAGTTTATAAATTAGTATTTCTATTTAATGGAAATTATATGAAACTTCGATATTTCGACAGACAACTGCCAAAATGAGTTTCAATACAAAAGTATGCTTTTAAAAAATAAACTTAAAAACCTTTGTATGTAAAGCTGCTTACTTTGATTAGAAGCAGCTTTTTGACGAGTTTATTCTTAATTATTTTGTGTCTCCATTAAGATTTAGAAATAATTAACTTGAAAATTGATAGCAATATTATGCTTATATGTTTTTACGAACCCTATCATTACTCGTATATAATACAAAATATTAAAAAAAATAAAAGTGATGCAGTTATTACAATATTTCACAGAATAAAATTCCACCGACCATTAACGAAACGAGCATTTTATTAATTACTAAATGGCATGTTTTTTAAATAAAAATATAATTTTATTTAAATCTGTAATAAACGCAGTGGTTTCCCATTTCATCCATTTAGTTTAAATCCCAGCAGAAATTTTCGCAATATGAATATTTCAACCACACTTCCTCTTTCCCACTTTATAGTCAGGGTATAAATAAATTCATAAACACTATTTATAAGGCAAAATATCAATAAATAAGTAGTTCGTAAAAAAAACAATGAACTAAATACACAACGAACAAGATTAACCTATCACGACAAGCGTTTTCCGACTAAAGTGACATTAGCTCTCAAGAATTTTAGGATACAATATAAGCTGACATGCTGATAAGCTTGTTAATATCCTGGAGCTTCAAAATTAACTTTACTGATAGAAATATACCACTGGCTTTTAATAGTATGAACGCCGGGTCTATAAACATATACAAACACTACGAAAAGTGTCCGAAATTGAAGTTTTAAATACTTATTGAGGAAATAACTTTACGAGACGTTTGTTCTATTCATAACATGATTTTTAAATATAGTTTGGTCAGGCGTTGGAGAATACTATAATAGACTGTATATGATGTTTCAGACATTGTAATAACGACTCAAATAAAGTACCTGTAATATAAATACCATAATTGTAATGATGGCGACGACGACAGCAACTGAGGTAGGGCACAGCAGGAAACTTCCTGCTCAAATATGGAGCAGCCCGACTGGGGTAGTACCTCGACCTTACAGAAGATCACAGCTAAATAACACTACTCTAAAGCAGTGTTGTGTTCCTGTTGGTGAGTAAGGTGACCAGAGCTCCTGGGGGGAATTGGGGATAGGGTCGGCAACGCGCTTGCGATGCTTCTGGTGTTGCAGACGTCTATAAGCTACGGTAATCGCTTACCATCAGGTGAGCCGTACGCTTGTTTGCCAACCTAGTTACATAAAAAAAAAAAATATATAAAAGAAAGATTTTTAGAAAACCAAGTTTTTTTTTAATATTCTCATCGTGAAAAGTATCAACAATTATTTACCGTTTTGAACTTATATTTATTTGGAAGCAAATAGAAATATTGTTTACTTTTGACGCGTTTGTAATAAAGAAACGCATTTATAAAAAGTTGAACCTTTTTCCTCATCGTATCCGTAATGCGTAATGCTGAAGCTTTTAGGAAATTTACAACTTGCCAAAGCTATTCGTCAATTTTGACGAGCTCAGTTGCTTATATTCATCTATATTAATATTAAAAAGAGGAAAGATTTGTATTTTTGTATGTAACGAATAAACTTAAAAACTACTGGACCGATTTCAAAAATTCTTTTGCCGTTAGAAAGCTACATTATCCCTGAGTAACATAGGTTATATTTATTACAAGGAAAAAATTAGAGATCCCCAGAAATTCTTACTAAAACTAACCCAAGAGGGGAAAAAATTCGCCATAAAATGTCTTTCACCGCATGCGCTGAAGAAAGTATCGATGATAAAACAAAAAAAAGTTCTACATTATTATAGAACGTATCAATATCTACATGAAAGTTCGCTAGACCATATGACCAACTATTGTACTTATGTCACTATAATATAACTACATTTTTACATTTTAAAAGTTGATGGAAATGACTATCAAAATCAGACCATGTTTTCCATGTCTTTGTATTAATTCTTATCCAAATTATGATTACTTTTTGAATTATTGAAATCGGACATTCCATTCGAAAGATATTTCTAAATTAAAAATGTCAGTATAAACAAAAAATACACGCCGACGGGCCGGTGTGGCGCGCCACGCAGCGCAGCGAGCAACGCGGCAAGAAAGGGGGGACCGAAATGCGGCGGAGCCAAAATGTTTAAAAAAAAAATTATTCACCCGTGCGAAGCTGGGATGGGCCACTAGTGTATATATAAAGGTTCTAATTAAATTTCTTTCACTTTTTATTATAGAAAGGTTGTAATTAAATTTTTTTCACTCTTTAAGAATAATAAATTCTACTGAATTTTGATTTTTTTCAAGACTTAATTATAGAAGAAACTTATTACAGATTAAATCGTTATTCTTACATTTGTAAATTAAGCTTTCTACTAAATACATTTGATCTCCGCTGAATACAATTGATCTCCACTGAATTCTTTAAAAATATAGTTAATAATTGAAGTATAAACTACCTACCTATATGTGGCATATAGCATATTGCGCTATATGCCCCCTTAACAAAGCCGAGCAACGCCTAAGCGCTGAGACCTAAGGACAGATTTACAAGGATTTTCAATCCACGATTTCATTACCTCTCGCAAAATCTACTTGAACCTAACATTTAACTCAGATAATAATAATATCAACGACTCGCGCGATTCTAAATAAGGGTAAAAATTCACATTTAGACGGGATTACTTGTCAAAATGCCACAGAGAAATTACTAGCCAAAAAAACGCTATTAACAATGTTTATATTAATAGAACATTTTAAGATGTATACTGATATAAGACTCTTGTCATGAAAATATTATTAAAGAAATTAATCTATGTATTGGCATAGACATAATGCCTTCTTTTTTCTACCTAAAATTTTAAATCTGTTTATGGGCCTAAGCCCATATATCATTTTAAGTTCTATTGGATTATTATCAGGAGTAGAATGAACATGAACTGATAATAATTACTTTTTAACAGACAATATGCTAACAAAGAAATCAGCCCAGCAGTATTGCAGTTTGGATGGAATAAAAGTCAATAATTTCCCGAGAGAGGTCGAACCGACGCCGCTCTCGATACGTGCCACGTACTACAGATATTACATTAGGATGTTCTAAATTTAAATAGCTTTATTTAGACAACATTTTGTCTAATTTCAATGCAATATTTTAGTAGGGATCGATGCACCGGTGCAACCATTACCACTTACCACTCAAAAAACTATGTTTACACTCGTAAAAATATGTTTACTTTATGCACTAAATTACATCTATGCGTTGCTGAACAGCGACAAAAGCTAGTTGAATGAAGTTGGACGAATAAGAGTGTAGAGGAAAAATAAAAAAATAATAAAATTAAAAAACCACTTCTCGCGAAGTTGAACGACGAATACGAAACTTTACCTCGCCTCATTCAAATTCGCGAGTAGTGTAGAGGAGCCTTCATATTCATAATATTAGTATGTTAAATACATTCATATATAAAACTATGCAAACGGTAACACTCACGTATTATTGTGGTAATTTGGTAACTGACCGCGGCCACCGCGAGCGCGTCCACTGGCTGAAGAAGATCGTCCAATGCGATCGAAACTGTAGTACCAAGTTACCACAATAATACGTGAGTGTTACCGTTTTGCATAGTTTTAAAAATGACTAATTACCACGTTAGTTTCTATACATTCATGTAGTTTGTGAATTTCTGTGAAAAATCATAAATACACCATAAACGATAGGTTTGAGAACGAATGAATGAGTGAGCTGATAATATTAATATAAATGAAATAACGTGTTTTTGGTGTACAATGAAAAGTCATTAATTACCATACCATAACAACTGTTTAACAATAATTATGACGAATGAAAGTGGTTGGTTAGTGGAAAGTGATATGAATATTCTATATATATGAATATATATATATATATATATATGAATATAGAATATTCATATCACTTTATAATAATCTAAGGAAGGAAGAAAGGAATAATCTAAGACTAAAATATTAATTCCGTTATTTGCGTCCATTATTTTGGAAAAAAACATTTCATAGTTACGTATTATGAGTTAACGAAGTTATAACAAATGCTAAGAGTATCATAAAAAAGACATGGTCATTGTTTTTGTTTAAAATTCTGGTGTCGAAATGCGTGTTAAAGATTAAATTCATTGAATAGCGTAATTAATTCCCGTCATCTTGAATCGACATTCGACCCGGATTGATTAATCGCCAATGCGGACTTGATAATCTGATATTACGTACGGACTAAAGCTCGTGGAAGAACAGTGCTAGTGATGATCAAAATAGAATCATTTTAGAATAACCTAAATTTAAAAAGGCAGAATTTTCAACCTCCTCGTGCAAATTAAGGGGTTAGGTGTAGTCAGAGATATGAAAAAATGAGAATTTTCAGTAATTATTTTTTTGCCATTAAATCATTTTATTTTATAAAATTAATAACATGGCATCATTACACAATGCTTTGACTTAAAGTCACGAAAATTTGAAAAAAAATTATAATTTCATATGTTATAGCTGTTTGTGTTGACCCGTCACCATCATAAGTCCTTGGAGATTCATCTAAAATCAATCGGACAAAAAAAAATAGTTTTATAAATAGATAATCTTATGCCTGATCGAAGCTTTTTTGTCTTCAAAAATTAAGAAAGTGGCGGCTTTCGGGAAAAAATCAAAAGTTTATTGTTTATAAATAATCGAAATTTAAAAATAAAAAAAATCCTTCCCCAAAAAATATTACTGAAAATTCTCATTTTCTTGTTTCTGACTACCTCTAATAAACTCTGCTCTCATATGTTTACCTTGACGTCATTTTCTCTTACCCTCCATCGGTGCTTTTGTAATATGCATCTGAACTTAGCCAATAATTTTCTGACGCGAATATTTATTCATTATTCAAAATCAGCTCCAAAATATACCCTAAATATCCCACGTTTAATTGAGTGTGGGGGGGCGCTAGTAAACACGTCACTATATTAATTGTATAAAAATCATAAAAAATCATAATACTTCTAAGACTTTTTAAAATTTAAGTTTCAATTTAAATTCTTAACTTTGCTTTCATTTTATATATAATAAAACTTTATAGTTCGCCGAGGACAGTTTCAAATATTCGAAGTGAAATTTCAGTTTCAGTGATCGAAGAAAATATTAATAGTATTGAGTCATTTGGATATCTTTAGTTCCATACATTTACCGAAATGATATTCCACGCTCATTTTCCTGAAACCGTTAAGCTTACTTACTAAGTCTCTCACGAAAATGTGAGTAAATTAAGGCGTTAAAATTATGGCAGTAATGTACAGAATAACAGACCTATTACTTTGTTGGATGCCAGAATATTATGGGATATTAAGTAAAATACTTGCCTTAAATAGCAATACTTCAGTAATTCAAACTGAAAAATTTTACTCGTTAGCATATTTTTTGTTAACTTATGAATGAAAGCTCACTAGATCGATAATATATAACTTCTGTTCCGATAAATCTGATGCGTCTGACGAGTGATTTCATACTGTATACGTGGTTTAGAGAAGTGCAAGTAGTTTAGTTTAACTCGTGAGTATATTAAATTTGGTTTTAACTGTTAAGCGGTAAGAGTGGAGAAATGGATGATGAGTATTACAAACATGCAGTTGGGTCACAAACTCCAAACAGTAATAGTAAATGTATTAGCTCTTAATTCTAGCTTTTAAGGTGGAGGTTATTATAGGAATAGAAGTTAAGTAGTAACTTCGAATATATACTTAGAACGATAAGAGTTTAGGACAACGTAACTTTAAATGTCAGCAGATATCCCAAGTCCCAACTGTTGTTTCCTTTGTTTTGAAAAGGCAACACTTTATAAGACAGGAAGCGGTAGAATGGCGAGTAAAGTTTAACTGAATAAGTTTTCTTAACGTTACTTCTAAGGCGGACTGGCGCTGCTCTTTCAGCTCGTTTATATTTATTGAGGTTCTCAGATAAGGTGACGTTATTGATCCTGCTGAGGAGGTATCTTTAATTCTTCACTGTTTATTATATTATTCTTAAGGATATCTTGTTTATATCTTAACGTTGCCTGAAGTAGTGAAAGTATTGTAGCTTACCTAGAAAGGTTATCTTTATTGAGAATCACGTAAGTTTATTAGTTGATTTGGTTAGATGAGTATTGTAATCACCAGATGGAGCATAAAGACTTGAACCTAGGTCACAAGCCTTGGCGCTGCTCGTCTTCCTGTCTTAGGTGTTTATATCGTACGTACTTTTGTACAATAATAATGACATAATAGTAGCAACAACTTCAGATAATAATCGTAAAAATGAAAATAGTTACATTTTATTAAGGCTAATTTTTACTACATTATGTCTGACCTTACATATTACTCATTTATTATGTAAAGCAACGCAAACGACATTTAGAGCGATTAAACATAAAACTGTAAGACGTCTTTAACCTTTCAGCCTACTTTACATTAAGATGCGAGGCGACTAGGTCAGTAGACTAGCTGCTACACATTAAACAGTTCTATATTTATATATATTTATGCTTTGCACCTGTAATACTGACACGAGGTTACTTTCTGGTCTATTTATTTTATTTTATTAAATGTTTAGTAGTTTCAGACATGAAATGTTAAACAAATCTCGGAATTAGATAATAAACAGTCAAGATTCAGACACAAAACAACACTTATTAGTGGCTTACTTATAAAAATATCACGGTTTTAAAAAAATAAAATGTTAATCCTTAATTTCTTTTAATAATTGACTCAAATTTAAAATTATTAAATAATATTTTAAGACCAGACGTCCTGATTTCTTATAATTTGGTCCCATGTACCTCTGAGGGTCCCGATTTTCGGAAAGAATACACCATAAACTATTGAATGACTGGAAAACGTAAAGAGGAAATCTTCGCCGCAATATATTAATTATTTTTGGCCTTTTAAACAACGATAACAATCTACTACGAAAATCCACTCCTGAAAATAATCCTAAAGGAAAAATAATACTATATAATATTAAGTGAGATTTGGAAAGATTTAGATTGATCTTACAAGTATTTATGTCGCTGAGAATGGTATCCATAAGTAATATCTAATTTATTACGAAAATAAAATTGACTGAACTAAAAAGAAGCCATGAATAATAAAACGAAATATTAATAGAATAGAAACTGTGGAATCAGCAGACATTTCCTTCAGCTACGGTCGGGAAGTAAGACTATACGAAAACATTTATGTTGCGTAACAGCTATCACAAGTTCATGACCGCCGCGCCGTCAGTAAAGACTAGTACATAATAAAAACCATAAACACAAAGCTTTTTGAATATCAATAGAATATTTTTAATATCTTTTGAAAAAAACTTAATACGTGTGTGTCGGAAACTTAAAAAAGAGAAGGATATACAATCATTTATAAGCATCGTATGTGAACAACAGATGGCCTATAATATAAGCTACGGGCGCAATAAGGTCAGGATATACCTAAACATTACGATCTCTTAATATTCAGACAGGAACTCTCCTTTAAGTGATCACGACACTCGCCTCCACTGCCCAGATTCTCTGTTTAAACCTAAGGTTAAACTCACATAAATCTAACCTAACACAAGGCTAACCTAACCTAAGGCTAACTTACACTTCCGACATGTGTATTTTCTTTAAAAATAGCTTGGAACATTTTAATGAATTTTTTATCTACTTACACGCCACTTGGATGGTTCTTGGCTACAGTTGAGGTTATTTATAAACTGTGTTTTATCGAAAAACTAAACAATGATCATTTCTTAATAAATTAAAGCCCTAAAAGTATTGCTGAACCTCAAAACATTGAATATAAAGCCAACATCTAAATTACATTCTAATGCCGTAGTTACGAAACGCGGCAGCTCCCGCGCAAAATGCTTAAAGCTAGAGCTAGATATGTAGGTACACCTCTCTTTATTTTTATAAAACACAATAGAAAGAAAACATTTTTGTTACAAGTAATTATAATAACGACATATGTAATGAAACCTTTTCCTTTTCTTTAACAGCAGAAATATAATCCTTACACCATGTTAGTGCAGCTAAAATTTTTAAATAGATTAATCGTTTCGTAAGTTTGGATGGACAGGTTGTCTTATGTACTCTGTACAGTGTGCACAGACCCTCACTCCTCAGGGCCCAGAGCTCAGGGATCTTTGTAACTGAGACTTCGAAATGTAGGTAAGATGACTCGTTGGCATTCTGCCACGACATAACGGCGCTGTGGCGCGGAGGCGCGGTGACGTAGCGCGGCGGCACCATTACAAACAATGCCTTAAAATAGCTCAACTTACACTTCAAACTTAATACACCACCAAATCATGTCTATTACTTCACATTTTTTCTAATTATATTGACCATTCCTCCTTTATATAAGAATTGACACCATGCTAAAGATAGGAAGCCGAACAGCACCACGTGCGAAACCCATCTGCTGTACCTGGTTATCTAACATCAAATTAAACCTAATTTTAAACTTAATGACTTTCTCAATAATGAAGTCAATAGCGCCACATTACACTACTTCTTATAATGTTCACTCCACGAAATCACTTCTCGGTCTGCATCAGATCTATTCACCAAACATCTATGAACAGTTTATATACCGTTTACCACATGATAACACAAGTCAACAAAAAAAAAAACTTTTTTTGTGTCTGTTATTTAATGACTATTGTCTGAGTGTTTACATTGAAAAATAACCAAAAACTTAATTTATGAAGAAATAAGTTTGCTATTGTATGTTTTATATTGATAATTAAGTTTTAAAGTTCTTAGTGGAGAGTAAAATAATAATTGGTAATACTTTAAAACAAAATGGCGACAAGTCGCGCATTCTACTGTATTGAGTGTATGTATGTCTATTACAAACTGTAGCAACTACTTTTGTATATGACTGAGTCGCAGAATAGCATACAGACTTGGCGAAATAATATGAAATTTTCTATGAAAACGAAATTTCTATAAAAGCAAACTTTATTCAAAAAACCTATTTTACCCATTATAAGTAAGGTAAAAGAAATCAAAATTTGACATTTTGTTGCCAGACTCAAAATCCGTGTTGACCGGTGTAATTAATCAAAGGTTTTAGGCTCTCAAAGTTTTGGTAACATATTATAGCAATTATATATTTAACCTTAATACGTAAATTCTTATACTATCACTTACTTTAACTTTAGTAATAATAACTAAAAAAATATTTAAAACAATTAGAACAATACTTATTAAAAAAAAGCAATTAATTTCATGAATTTTTTTTTAAGCAAAAAATCTATAATTTAGTAAATTTTTATTTACCTGCTTAGTGCTTACAGCCATTGCAAGTTACACAAAGAATTTTAAAGACAATTCAAAAATAATTCTTAATGTGGTAAAGAAATTCAATATATTATTCTTGAAATAATTCGCCAATTAGCCACACTGGCACTCTTCAAACAACGTGAGTGAAACTGATGCTGCCGTCCTTAACAAGATTTCATATTACTCTTTGTGACACTAAACTCGAAAAATAGCTCAAAAATCCTTTTGATAACGCTATTAATATCAGTCGTTTGCTTTACTCTTAACCTTTACCGATAAAATGGAAAAACCAAAACTCTTCTCTGAATTTCAATATATCTCCTCTAAACTGACAATTTTTTTTTACAAAGTATTTTTAATATATTTACTTTACTAAAGTTAAATAAAGAAAAATTGACAACGACGACAAAAATATAATATTTTACTATATTACTATCCTTGTCATATTTTATAATATGTAAAATATATGAACAATAAGTATGATTGGTTCCTACTTTATAGTGATAATAAAAAGTTAAATTTCCTTTATTTTAATGGCTAAAAAAGCCCGTAACATTGTTAATAAAACAAGAAATACCACTTAATTTAAAACGAAAATGTGCGAGACCCCATGTTATTTTATTCAAATTAGCTTTTTTAATGTCTGGGAACAATTTGCCTAAAAGAAAATTTATTAAGTTGAATGTAAAATAAAGAGCGTAATTAGCGTTGCTAATATGTTTTAGAGATAATTTATGAAAGCTCTTTTATGTAACATATTCTATGTATGAAAGGAAAAAAGTTTTCGACGGTGAACCTATTAGCTAGAGTAAGCCAGTAGACTTAACACTACAATTTTATGCTTGTTCTTCTTTCTAATCTATGCTTATGTCTTGTATCAAATATTCTTGATAAATCTTAAAAAACAAAGTGTTTTGTTGGGTGAAAGATGTTAAAAAAATCTAAATAATTACTAATTTTATTTCTTAATATGACGTTAAGTAATGAGAGTTGTTGTCAATAAATTTTACATTTTTTCTTTGGCAGAATACAAAATGGTTTAAAGAGTGAGTACGTAAACTAATAATTTCAATTTTTCAAAAGTTACCTTAAACAGTGAAAAATATAAATAACGAATAGTAATAGTAGACTAGATACTTAATTTGATTTATAATAGTTGTTTGTATTAAAAGTTAATTTTGCAAATAACTTATAATATCATCTTCACTAATTAAGAAATGATGATAATTACGAGTGCTACGAAGTTGAAAGTGATCACGTAAATCCACCGTTAGGCATCGTTCAAAGGTAAGCCGTAACGCCGGAGGGTCTCGTTAATAGCTGCATGTAGCTCGTTAGCGTAAAATATAATTTAAACAGACTTTTCTAATATTAAGATAGACTTCATAAATTAAAACGGGAGCATCAAGATTTTAATTATAGCATACTAAATGTACGTTTTAAATTGGACGAACTAAATCAAATATTTATAATTAAAACCGTCGGGAATAAGTTAAGAAATAAGTATTACTACTAAGTAAATAGGTCCAAAAACACTAAATAATCATTAAGGAACTTCATGTTGTAAGCTTATGATCCTGGGTATGAGCCAGGTATTATTTACGGGAATATTGTGTTTGATCTCTTTTCTGATAAATAAAGATATTATCACAATAATATATACAAACAAAAAGTATACAATAATTCAATGGGGCTGAATGTCATCGAATTTGCTTTTTACTTCATCAGTTTACGATCTATTTTTTATTTCAATGGAACTAAACAACAACTAAATAAAGCTGAAGAATATAATGAATTTAATAAAATAATCATAGTATATACTTATTTATACTTATTTCAACCAATGTTTTGTAAACGTATATCTGCATAATTTTCATATCGTTAAATTTACACAGCACGCTTACTACCACTAACCACGCCGATAATAAATTTATGACGTAGCTATTTACGTAGATATTGCATATTGCTTGATTATATAACTGTGTGAGAAAATAAGCCATAAATTAGCAATTGCGGTTTTTCAAATTTGTGTAATTTTGATACTCAAATTTAAGTTAGTAATTCATGAAATGAATATAGATTTTGGTAACAGCTACTTATCATGTATTACAATTGTTAATTTTAATTAAACATCAGTTAAAATATTTGCTAATATTCAAAAAAATTACAAAATTTGGGAGAATAAAGATGTTTACGATTTTCTTGAATTTAAATAACTATTATTATTCAACAGTTTAATCGAATTTTTTTTAGAACTAGGATAATTCTACTAAATTCAATAGATTTTAAATGTATGCGGCAGAAGACTAACAATTTTGACCCCTATTTACATTCCATGGATTCCCAATTCTTTAATTTTAAGATTTCATTGTTTGAATATTCAATATCAACATTTTGTAGACTACAAAGAAATAAGTCGAAGTTATGAGTACGTAAAAATTATCTCAGCTGAAATTGAATAGTAACTTAGTGAAGTATAAGTTTTTATTTAAAAACTAAAAGTTCAGTTTAATTACTTCGGACTGGCTACTGAAAAGGAGTGTTGGAGCCGCAAACTTTATAAAGAAATCTTATTAATGCTTCATTTATAAAATAATTTAATTTCTTATTTAACTAGTTTATTAACTAATGACAGAAACTCTTTTCACCAATTTTGTGTAGTTGTTTTTCCGTTACACGTGTGTTGGTGTTATATAGGATCCTCACATTTAATGTTCTTAAATACCTTCTATATATGTCGGAGAAATAGTTATAATGGTGGTAATTTAATTTATTTGAATAGCAACACTGCAATGTCACAGATTAATAGAAAGTACAGTGTTAGATACAGTGTCAGTGTCAGATGGTTGATTGTCGATGGTACGACTTTGACAGTTTCTGTCAGTCTGTTGCAAGTCAGTTCAGTCGATCACTTCTATCTCGACTAGCGTGCGTACTGACAGTTAAATAACGGCAACATGGCGGACACAGATAAGCACAAGAAAATCGAATCCATATGAATCCGCGAGATATATAGACATTTTTATTATATCTATAGGTCTGGTATATTATTTGCTGCTTCTTCGACAAATATCTATGTCATTTTAAAGTTCATAAAGTGTGACACACGCGACCGTTCTACTGAACAAAGGAATGAATGCACATCTGCTAACATCGCGGCTTGCCTGTGTGCTGTGATAACTAATCGAAATGTCGAAACTCACATCGCTCGCTAACTTTCTTCTCATCATTTCCTTTCTGTAATGTTATGTAACTTTCCCGGAAAAGTAGAATTTATTTTGAACATGAGTGTCCCAGCTGATTTCTAATTAAACGAAATACTTCCACGAGTCTGATACAACTTGGAGAATGTTTTTAAAGTAAATAAAGACTGCTCGTCTTATTCTTTACTTTTTTAATGAACAAAAAGCGTTTATTGTGCTTTTTCATTTATATTATTGTTGTCAACATTGTGCGTTATTCGCCTATGACGGTAAATAGTTGTGGATGGTTGGTAGCACTATCAGCCTTTTTATTAGAATATAGGCCGAATGTGTATCATAGTGAAAATCATGTTGATTTATTTATTATTATGATAATGATCGTAGTCTGCTATATTGATAATGTTTTATTAAAATCAAAATTTTATTTTTAAACTGTGGCTACAGAATAAAGGCAGAATAATTAAAAAAGGGTTCAGTGTCACATTAATCTTGGAGAAGAAAATAGCGCGTCATTAGCCGAACGTGGCCGCTTCAGCCATCCATCATTTTCAATAATCATCCGACTCTTTATTTGGCAACCTATTACCTCAAATAATACCAACTGCTACAACTCGAGATTACTTGTATTTGTAATTATTATTTAATTTATACATTTATATTTGCTTGTAATGAACAAACTAGTAACAAAGTATGCAGTCAAATATGGGAAGTCAATTTTATCTTAGATATAATTTTCGTATAGCCAAGTATTCACATGTTGTTTAGATGACATACTATAATTTGGAGAATCTTGGAGCTCATGTATGTTGAAGCCAGGAGATATAAAGAGGTACTCTTTAGTGGGTACTAGTCCTAGATTTTGAAATCATCAGAATAGTTTCTAGTAACCAGGATGTTCATCATCTACTACAGTATAAATTCGCTTGACTAGTTTTAAAGTTTTAAATAGTTTATATCTTGATAGAAAATTAAAGAATACTACGAAGAAACTCTACTTGACGGGTCGGAAAATCTGAAGATAAATTGCACTGTAATTACGGAATTGCGGATACTCGTTTACATATTCCATATATAAATCTAATTCTACTTACTTACTGTTAAACATCATCAAATATATAACAATTATGTAAAATCTAAATTGGTTAAGCTACTGCATATTAGCATTCATAAAGACACAAATTCGTGGCGTATTTTCAAGTACCCAAATCATTTTTTTTTGATAAATTATATAAGATAAATTCTACGTTGGAATATATTTTTTGTGAGAGAACATATTCCCCGGAGAATATCCCACGTATTAAATATATCACGGTTTCTCCCATATGGAGAGAGTATGAGAGGGGAATATTAAATCTTATTCGCGCCGAGGCATTGATTTGTGAAAATAATTTTATTTTTCGCAAAAGTTATTACATTTTATTAAAATATTTTGGTGCTTAAATGCTTATTATGTAACCGTTTAAAGCTTCTCATATTCATGAACTTGCTAATTTAAATAATTTCACTTTGTGGAATAAAATTATTTAATTCAGGAAAGATTAAATTATTTTCACATGGCTCGTAAAATGATTTTCTAAAACAGAAAAATATCTATCACTAAAAGTACGTGAGTTTGAATCTCATATTATTTTAAGTGGTTTCTTAATAGGGTAAAACATTTTAGATGAAAGATAAAAATGTTAGACTAGAATGAGATATTGAGTCTGTATAATATCTATAATGGTTAGTTTAATAACTAAATCTTATAAGATAAACACACATTAAAAAAATATTGAGACCCGCACCAGGTCTCAAAATATTTAATCAAAAAAAGTAATAAATATAAATACTTAAGTATTACCAACATTAATTTCGCAAGCCGTGAAATGATTACAAACATAAATCACGAGAGGCGCTCGAACTCCAAGGGTCTAAGCTGACTAGAGCTACGAATTCGTAAAGATTAATCATAAGGATAAGAGTAAGTTTTACCTGGAGGGTTACAGTGACCTTGACCTACTGCTACTGACAGTCGATCTATTTTTAGCTATCCTCATTTAATACGAGTGCCATAAAACAATCAAACGTTGGAGCCATAAACAATCAAATGAGGGTCATTAAACATCGAACGTCTATACCAATTTACATTAAAAACAGACTAAACAGTTATAAATGAAATTTCGTGAAATATGATTTTTACCGATATGAGATTCATTCTGCACTAAGGCCAGAAGTTTTTTTTTTTAAACTAATTTCGAGCATGTAAGGGAACTTAATGTTCTAGAGTAAAAAATATTGTAGAATTGTAAATTTTGTTTAACGGAAACCATATTACGGAAATTATATTATCGTATAGATTTTTTTTACCTATATTTTAATTATCGTTAGTACAGTTTACCAAGATTATTTATCACAAACATTAAGGAAGCATCTGCATCCAAATTAAGGAAATTATTTCAGCAATTTCTAGCTAAATAATTTTATAATAGGTTGCCTTTTAGGTAGAAAATTAGTAATTTAATTAATATTTTTGAATTATTTAAATTAATTTATTAAGTCTATATAAATATTGGAATTAAATTTTTAACCTATAATTTTTTTTACTTAACTAAGTTGTCAATTTCTGACCTTCTTTTTCAGCCAGGGACTTATTACTTGTTTCTTAAAACTTATATGGACTATTTCTGACGTATTACTATTAGTGTGAAAGAAACATAATATTAATAATTAAAGGCTAAGGTTATTATTATTTATATATTTTTTACAGTGTTCCTAGAATAAAAGAAGAAAACACAGATTTGAAAAATTAAAAACTAATTTTATTCTTATCTTATATGTCTTACCTTTCATTACGTAAAAGAGGAGAAAATTCAAGCGGGCTTATGGGCGCCATTGCTGAATAAATAAGACGTAAAAAGAATTTAACCCTTATGAAAAGATAAAATGGGCCGCGAAGTTAAAGAGAACATTGAGTCCCGCACCAGGCTCAAACTATAGAACTTTATGCAAACTCCTCTCAACTTACTGCATAATTATACTAAATTGAGTTTAAATATATTAAAAAAACTCTATTTTCTAAATATAAACTATATTTAGGTACCAGAAGTGCTAATCAAATATAAAAACAATTATCAGGTATAATAAGTACATGGAACGGACTCACAGTATCGAAACCACCGCTCCGGTCGACGACTCAGCAGCTAATCAGCCCGCACGCGACCGAGTGCCCGTTTATTATAGGCAGCGGTGGGGATCCAAACCGTCAATCACTAATTCCGACCTACAATCGATTCTGTCCCGACTAATAATCGATGCTATCAATTCAGTAACGCTCACATTGACGTTGTCGTAGGGTAGTCTCCCAACTCGGCCATTCCTGACCCTACGTCGTCCCCGACGTAGTTGAGTTATTGTGCAGTTGCTTGATCGCTTGCTACATGGGCATCTCGATTAGGGCCCAACTCGTCAACTTTGTTCCGCAGCTGTATTGATGAAGATTCTGCAGTAGGATCACACCCACCATCTTCATCATCCTGTTAACGCACCAAGTTCTTGTAGATGAATATCCTGTGAACAGAACAGTCAGAAGGCGTGCCTTCTGTCTGTAAGGACCAAGCGTCCACCACATTGACCATACGTCATTTAGAGCCAAGCGCCCTGGACCAAGCGTCCATCACAATGACCATACGTCATTTAGAGCCAAGCGCCCTGGACCAAGCGTCCATCACATTGACCATACGTCATTTAGAAACTATGTGTTTATTGGACCATGCGTCCAATATCCACATACACAAAATGTATCCAATGGGACCAAGTATCCAATTGAACTGAGCAAACAAACAGTCGCCTCATACAAACAATCTTACACAACAACAATCATTCTTCACACATTCAAGGCCCTCATACAAACATAATCTTACAGAAAAGAGATAACAGTACTTTGCTTTCATAGATATGCACACATCCCCTTACATAGAAATGCACACATCCCCTTACATAGAAATGCACACATCCTCTTACATAGATATGTACACATCCTCTTACATAGATATGCACACATCCTCTTACACAGATATGCACACATCCTCTTACATAGATATGCACACATCCTCTTACATAGAAATGCACACATCCTCTTACATAGATATGTACACATCCTCTTACATAGATATGCACACATCCTCTTACACAGATATGCACACATCCTCTTACATAGATATGCACACATCCTCTTACATAGATATGCACACATCCTCTTACATAGATATGCACACATCCTCTTACATAGATATGCACACATCCTCTTACATAGATATGCACACATCCTCTTACACAGATATGCACACATCCCCTTACATAGATATGCACACATCCTCTTACACAGATATGCACACATCCTCTTACACAGATATGCACACATCCTCTTACACAGATATGCACACATCCTCTTACATAGATATGCACACATCCTCTTACACAGATATGCACACATCCTCTTACATAGATATGCACACATCCTCTTACATAGATATGCACACATCCTCTTACATAGATATGCACACATCCTCTTACATAGATATGCACACATCCTCTTACATAGATATGCACACATCCTCTTACACAGATATGCACACATATTCTTACAAAAGTCTCTCTCAAACTCATACTTAAACTTGAACTTCACACGTTGGAAACGAGAATCGAGACAGGGCCCGCTATTACACCGCCTAATACGTATTCAAGGAATACGTCTGCCGGGATAGAGCCCGTTACGCGTTCACACAACACGTCTGCCGGGACATCGCCCGTTACCTACGCGTTCAAACAACACGTCTGCCGGGACAGCACGACTCCTCACGCCCGCTCGGAACACTGAGCACTCTACGCGCCCGTCAGGACCACTGCATGACGGCCTGCGACTTGCCGGACCACTGCGCCACTCTAGCACCCGCCACGCGCTGAGGGCACACCTCCGCCGAAACCAGCCAGCAGCAACCGAGTCACATCGGCAGCACGTCCCAACCAACCAGGCAAACACTTGCCTACACTGACACACATGTTGATCGAGCTACTATAACGCAAACACACATTAAAAGGTTAAGTTAGAACTTACTTTCGAACGGCCTAGCTCAGAGGTCGCTCAATGTTGTTTCAATCATCGCGCCCTTACGATATTGAATTTCAAAATTGAAATCCTGCAGATAAATACACCAACGTGAAACTCTTAGTAGAAGGTTCATTTTACGTACAGTATCTATCAAGGCATTGCAATAGTGTTATATTAAAAGTTACACCAACAAATAATGAGGAAAATATTGCAGTGCCTTGACGACCGCCAACGTTTCTAACTGACGTGACTTTACTAAAGTAAGCTACCACCCGCTTACCACTCGTACAAACTTAATCAAAATTGACTTTAGGTTAGGCCAACGTAAACCTAACCCACCTCAAGTCTAACCCAACGTAACTTTCACTTCCAACATTAGACAATTAAAGAAACCTAAACCGAACTACAAATAAAAGGAAGGAACTATTGGGCAAAGTAACGACCTAAAACCCAATAGTCATGTTACCAAACCGACGGACAGAAATAGTAGTCCGTTCCAATACTCCGTCAGGCGTCCACTCGCCACGCCAGAGCGCCATGTGCTCTGCAGCTGCCTGAGTTTTCTTGCCATAAGAACCAGCCAGTAGTTCCAACTCGTAGTGATGATAGGACAGTACACGCAGGACCTTACTTATAAGGTCCCCGCATGCCAGAATCGAACATCTCCGTGCCATGCGAGTGGCTCACGAACCGTCGAGCACTGAACGCCCCTCGACACTCCACGAACTGCACTAGCGCCAGCTTCCGCACAGACTCTCCGCGTCCGTCTGCGTAATCAGCTCGCACGACGGCGCCGACCGCGACAGCACTCCCGTCGACTTCAACTCGTGCAGCTGCTCCGGCGTGCAGCGCGAGTTGTAGATTTGTTGTTCGTCGCACACGCGATTGATTTGTTCCAAGCTGAAGTCTGTCAATACCGACGTCAGGATCTGTGGCAGGCACAGGCGCCGCTCACCGCTCACGCTGAAGCAGGAGATCGGTTCGCCCTCCAATGCCGTTTCACCGCGCTCGCCGAGCACCGGGTCCGCGGCCAGCAGGATGGGTGGCGCAGCACAGGCTGCGCGGTGCGCTCGCCTGGTACGTCCTCAGCTGACTTATCCCTATTGTCATATGCATCTGTATCAACAGAAAAAGAAAAACACGAAAGGATCTACTTTGAAAGCTCGTTTAGTAATCATAGCTATCGGAAATAGCCACTGTAAACGAAGAATCCTACGTATAACCTGGAGCGGGACTCGTCAGAGACCTACGAGGACTTACACGAGGTATGGCATTGCGTGTGCGAATCGGTTCACACATAAGTATGCCATAGACCAACCTTCATAACACTGTTTACACAATATCTGCCAAAACTTGCTTAACTTTTTTTGATTCGGCCGAGTCTATTAGGGCCTGAACTTTCTCATGGTTCGGCCTAACCTGACTTCCACTAATTGTACGGCTCAAGTATTCTATTCTGGTGGCCAGAAACGACACGATACCACTACTTCAAATTAGGTTTAAAGATCATTTATTCTCATTAAACACAAAATATAGATCACTCACATGAGAACAACACAGCTTAGTTTATAAATTAAAATGTAATATCCATTGTTCTACGTTCTAATATGATTTTTTTTACACTTGAGGGTACTTTATTATAAAGTTGCTGGAGAAACCAGTCATCGTCAACGCATCAAGTACTTTACGTAGTAGATCTAAACCCTGGTCATTACAAGTATTACGAGTTACGACACATGTCGCCATCATGATTACTGCGACTCCTAACGATCATACATTTTATGAAGAAGAAATGACAGATTAAGATAAAAAGTGGGTACCTACGAATTATCAGGCCAAAACAATAAAAATAAACTAAATCTTTTATTTGATGTTTCGCATTGGTTACCACCGTCTTTATTTGTAAATCTGTAATACCTCGCGAAAGTATTGCAACTTTCAGCTCGTCAGACAAGTCCTTTACAATTTTAGACGCAAAAGAAACCTGCGGGTATATTCGGTACAAACGGGGAATTTATTTAAGTTGTTACACATAACCGCAAATAAAATTGTAACCAAAGTAAACTACATGGACACATTACGATTTTCCAAAGAGGTACGCTCGCGGCGATAAGAACTTTCACTGTGTCTACGTGATAAAGGAGTAGGATCTCTCCTTCCGGAATGACTATGATCATGCGTTCTACTTTTTTTACGTTCGTGATCTATTATGAGGCGGCCGCGAAAGGTAGGCAATATCGCAAAGATTCACCTCGACGGCTACCCTCAGCGAGACGTTGTCTCTACTAATCTCTCACGCGAAACACGTCGCATCTTGGCGAAAATTAACGGTTTTTTACGTTTTAAAGGCTAATTGTGGGCGAAATCCTATCCCACTTCTGAATTTAGGTACCAGAAGTGCTAATCAAATATAAAAACAATTATCAGGTATAATAAGTACATGGAACGGACTCACAGTATCGAAACCACCGCTCCGGTCGACGACTCAGCAGCTAATCAGCCCGCACGCGACCGAGTGCCCGTTTATTATAGGCAGCGGTGGGGATCCAAACCGTCAATCACTAATTCCGACCTACAATCGATTCTGTCCCGACTAATAATCGATGCTATCAATTCAGTAACGCTCACATTGACGTTGTCGTAGGGTAGTCTCCCAACTCTATATATAATTAATAAACTATATTTAAGTTTAAGGCAAAATATTTGGATGGAACCAATAAAATTTCTTCACTTACCTAGCCTCGTACACATCCTCGCTCATCTCTGGTGGAGACGCAGCCTAATGCCTACATTACTACATTATACTTACATATGGAAATAAATGATTGAGAGAACTTAAAATATTTTTATATCAATTAGACTTTTTTACAAAAGTAAGAGTTAATATGTCGGTGAAATTCTATAGACGCTCTCTTTTCAAAAAACTCTTTTTTACTTAATCTGTATTACAAATCATTTAGCATGAGAGTCTTTGTTTATCAATAAATTTTTTATCCTAGTTTTGAATTGTTGAAGAAGAAAATCTAATATAACCTGTGAATCATGTGTGTAATCATATTTTACCCGTGTAGGAACGGACGAGTCAGAATACAATTCCTCTCTGCCGCTGGAAGAACATCTCGTAAGAGGCGAGTATGCACCCCCTTGGTGGTAGGGGATCTGTTCCCCGACTGGCTTGTGACCATCAGCATGCGAATCTCTAATGCGTTCCGGTCGAGCCGCATTTGGGTCAGATCTACCCCCTCCCTCTCCAATCCCTTTAATATTGTGGTTCCAGTGAACATCGGGCTTTTGCTCAGGGTCTACTGAAACCGCACCATTCTTCGCTCGTCCTCCTCACTCTATCTTAGAGGCGGTAACGGCACAACAAGAGATACTCTTTTTTTTATAATTAATAAGGGGCAACCGAGCAGAAGGTCCTCCTGATGGTAAGTGATCACCGTCGCCCATGGACATCTGCAACACGCGACCTCTTAGGAACCTGTACACACGCCATTTGAAGACCCTCATATTGTAGTCCTCTAGGAATACCTCTGGGGGAAGGTTATTAGCTTGCACGTGCGTGGAAGAAAAGATCTTGACGTGCGTACATTACTAGGACGCCAAGCATCCAAATGGTGAGGGTGGAATTTGTCCCAGCGGCGGAGAGTGCGATGGCTGAAAAGAGTTGGGGGCACTAAATCGAATAGTTCTTCAGAATATTCCCCATTGTACAGACGGTAGAAGACACATAGAGAGCCAACACGAAGACGGAACGAAAGCATGCTCAAGGATATATCATGGGTATTGCAGGTGTGATATATCGTCAGGGGCCGATATTTTTGTTTCTGTCAAAAAGAGTAGAACCGGCTTGGCCGTTTCTAGATGGTGGTGAACGGCATTCAAGTTTGAATGAAGTCCTCTTATATTGCAGAAGTCCACTATAAATGTGGAAAGAGGAGCCGCTGAGAAAACATCTTTGCTCTTTTTATTTTTACGTGCCATGGTTGAAATAAAGTGGTGGACAATGAAGATGTGTACAGGTAGGTTAAAGGAGGGAGAGAATGTGGCTGCTTCAGCAGCTCCATGGGCAAGGTGCACCCTGAGTGGTCCTATTCCGGCGGCTGAGGTTAGTTTGTCACTGGCATGGGGGACGGAAGGGCACCCGATCCGACCCGTTTGTCAATCATCGTGTTCCACTCCGGTTTCCCACTCCGGCAGGGTGATTGCAAAACGGGCTTTTTACAATGGCGGCGGGACAGCCTCCCAAGCCAGGATGTACTCAGGTTCGGGTCCCCTACGAGCCACCAGGCGGCCAGCGGTGAATTGTTTCATCGGATCTCTCTGGACCCCACGCCAACACCGAACGCCTAACCACTCGAGAACAGGCCCAGAATGCCGGTCCAGGCGCTGCCAAAACGTCCACATTCAGAAGGATGGGAGAAAGGGGGGAGGGGGAGTCTGGCCCACATGCGTCGCGACCGGAACGCGTCAATGACACTTGGCGGTGCTGGTGGTCGCAAGCCAGTTGGAGAACAGATCCCCTACCACCAAGGGGGTGCTGGGTTACTCGGCTCTTACAAGATGCTCTCCCAGCGGCTGAGGGGAACAGTATTCTAACCCGTCCCCTCACGGGTAAAAAAGTACTATTTAGTAATATGTGCATAAACATTTAGATAAAATGAGGTTCATAAACCTCATTTGCAGTAATTACAACACTAACTAAAATTAACTAAATTGAGAAATATAAACCAGGATAAATTAATATTTAACTTAATCTGAAATCTCACATATATAGCTGCAGAGTTGTCGGGACAGAGCTTATAAATTATTGAGTTAACTATAGGTTTTAATTAATGCGTTAATAAATACAATTTAAAGAGAACGAATAACAGGCGTCCAAGATCTATTGAAAATTATTTGCTTTTTTTCTCTCGATTCCTACATCCTTTCTCAAGTTTTACAAAAAATTAAAAATAAAATTAATATTTTCAAGTAATAGGTACTCTTTTTCATGAATTTCTAGAAAGTAATATTTTTAGAGATAATATTATTACCTATATCAAAATAAAGATGACATCCTTACTAACATTATATCTAAAACATTAAATATAATATCTTTTCCTACACTAGAACATTAGTAGACATTTGAATTACAGTTTTTATCATAGATTTCAGAATAGGATCCAGTTGTGAAAACAAATTAAATTAAATCCTAAACACTGCCGCATTTCCATTGACATAAATACTGATACAAAATACATTTTGCATCTAAAAGAGACAATCGCTTTGAAAAACTGCTTAACTGCTAAATGCTTTTGCTTTACCCTCTATCCTTAGAACTCTTTACAGTTTTATTTTTAAAAAATGTTAGCTTACATCTTTTTGTATTAAACTTAAAATGATACTTTATTTAAATTATTTAAATAATTTAACATTTATATTATTTTGTTATGACTTATGGCAAATGTAAACACTATTAAATAAGTTCTTTGTTCTCTGTTAGCTTTATTATCTGAATTCAAATATTTTTTTTAATTCAACTGTAATTTTTTTCGTTTTTATTGCAGTTGTATATTAATTAATAATAAAAAATTATGGAGTTTTTTCCATCATTACTTGGAAATACATAAAATCTAAAATATCTGCATCGGCATGTATCAAGACAATGGTCACGGCTGAGGGTGTGGAATAATTACAAAGAGTAGTAAATTTATTTTATTAAGAAAAGTACTTGTAGTACCTAGCTTCGATCAGAATATTTTGACATTATTATAAAACCATCTCATAAAATGATGACATTGAATAGCTGAAATACTTCAAGGATTTATTAGATGTCGATTTCATAGAAATAGAAAAACACCTTATCCATACCCATACAAAGTTTTACCCAAATCATTATATAGAGCTGTTTCCGAGATGGCCAGACATTTTCGAACTACAAGAACAGACCAGGTCTTTCGGAATAGGAAAATAATAATTTGCAAAAGTCAGCAGTCAGTCAGTAAGAAATTTACCTTTTAGATCAGATACTTAATCCGGAAATTATGCTACGATTACGTTGAAACCCTATTTAAATTATCTTAGGGTGCAAATAACTATTTAATATATTACCGTACATAAATCTGCGTAGTGGAAGCTTTTATGCTTCCGACGGAAGCCCACCCTAGCTCAAATGGAGCTTACAGAGTAGGCAGTAAAATTCCAATAAACATATCGTGAAATAAACCCTTAAACAATCATGGCAATCATGATACTGGCAGTTGATATTTTTATGATATAACAGTGAATTTTACGATCTGTTATATATGCTTCTTATATGGCCATATTTGACAAAAAACCTTTTACATTCATAACATTGTAATATGAAAACCGCTATCATAAAATGATCTCTATGTTTATGAATAAAGAAAAAAGCTGTCAAATGCGAGTCGGACTAGGATTGAGGGTTTCGTAGATACTGAATTGAGGTAGAGGTTATTTTGCATTTTCACGTCAATAAATAGAACAATTTTTGAATTATTTCTTAACTCATGCTTTAAGCAGTATTTTTTAGCAAATTTTATTATTCAAGATTACTCTACAATTTCGGATTTCCTAGCAAGTGAACAAAATAAATAATAAGTGTCATGAACGGCCTATCTTTTGATTGCGCTTACATATGATCTTATTTTAAACTTAATACCACAAATCCGAGAGAATTAGCAAACGGACAAAGAGACTGATAAATAGGCAGATAAGCAGAAAAGTAAATGTATGGTGGAAAGGTTACTTTTAAGCTTGAAAAGAAAAAATTTTTCTTTACGAGATACGGAACCCTAAAAAAGAAAGGGTCATAAAAAGTACCTCGCACTGGGAAGTAATGAGCTATTTACATGCTATGTGGATCTACACGCGATTCTAATAAATTCAAGTTTACTTAATCAACCACCGTTTAGTTCTTGCGCTTTTCGTGTTTAACTTCGCTTCGAAATGTAGTTTCGGTATAACCTTTTTGTAATTGAAACTTTAGAAACGGATCGAAAAGTAATAGGGCTTGATGGTGAAACGATGCCACCTGTTGCTTCATTTCTTTAAACGATTATACGATACTAGGGACTCCTTCTCGCTCTGCTTTGGTTATTATAATATTGGTGCGTAAACGCTTGTTAAAAATCTGATCATGTTAGCTTAATAATAGAGGAATTAATAACCCGTCAACATCTGTATTCTTCCATAGATAAAGGTATAAATCAAAGAAATGGCAATAAAGTGGAAAAGTAGTTAATTAAAAAAGAAACCTAAATTTAAGCTCGTTATAGCGTTATAAAATACAAGAAACAACCAATTTTACTTACTACAGTTAACTTACTCTGAATATTACTTTTAAGGATGTACTTTTCAAGATTTTTGTTTCACATTCTAAAACGTTTAATATTTTTCTTTAAGCTGTAAGCTAAGCTTCATTATGGAGTTTGATGTTGTAAACAAGTCCCATGTTACTTTGCATAATGTTATGGATTTTATACAAGAATTTGTAGGCACGATAATATCTTCAATTTGCTTTCTTCACCTCCTGTGACTTGGCAGCTTTTACACTTTGTTTAACAAACATAGGCCAATATTAACCGTTCACGTGAAAATTTACGACGTACGTTCTGAGATATAACACGTTGAACGCAGGTGCGACGGGGAGGTGCTTTATAGTACATTAAGTAAATGTTAAATGGCTATGAAAGCGCATAAAAAATTTAGGAAAAATATAACTTTACGATAAAGTAGAGAGGGTTTTTTAGAAGAGAATTTTTTAAACCTTTTAAATGTTATTTGAACAACAAAAAATTTTGAATTTTTATTTACTAAATTGTCATAGTCAGAGAGATTTTCTTAATATTTTAATATTATTTTCGGATTATTTACCAAAAATTTTAATGATTTTATCTATATTTCAATTCTTCTTCAGAACAGCAGATTAATCACCATTTACCACGTAACAGCGATATATTAACGTCACTAGAGATTAATGATGTAAATTTACAACTATGACTTCTTCCGCCGGACTATAAATACAGAAAGTAGAATGACTCAAGCTTTATTATTTACTACTTTTATTTTAGGTCTCTGCTTCCAGATTTAACACTGTGAATATACTACGTTCACAACTTACAAAAACCATACAACTTTTTCGTTTATTTCTATTATATTATATAAGGACCAATGGCAAAATATCATATTTCATTTCAACGTCTAACACATTCGAACTCCGAAGGGAATCAGGTGAAAAAGTAGGTTAAAGAAATATAACTTGACTTTTTACGTTGTTTTATTTTGTTACGATATTCCGGGAATTGTGTGTTTCCTTTCTTCACAACGATACACAGACATTTAATACATTTAAGGTAAATATATTTTCCTTATTTATTGATATCATAAAATATCAGATATTCTTTTTACTTAACAGCCGCCTATAGATAATTTCAGTTCGACAACAATTACTCTTCAAAAAAGATTATTCGTTAAACTATTTTTGAACTATTTGAATACATTATGTAATTCCGTAAAGTAGCAGAAGTAAGAATGTGTAAACTATAGTATAATTATAATTAAAAATGACATTTCAACGCTATTTAACGGATTCTTGTAACTTTTTATAGAAATAGATGACTTTTAAATGTCACATGTAAATCTAAACCAATCTTATATACTTATACACGTTTAATATCAATGGTCTGTAAAAGACTGGTGTGTAAAATGAATTTATAGCCATCCATATAATTTTACACTAAAGGCAAGAACGTGTGATTTTCTACCCATAATTAAAACTGGTATGTAATAGAGAACTGATTAGATTTCTAGTCACGAACTCATAATGCGTCACTGTGGATAGAGTTTTCCCTCGAGCATCCTAATGGGGTCATTTGCCAGTTTCAGGAAAGATCTCTATCTCTTCTTTTTACTCTCTTTATCTGTTTTGCTGAGGTACGGAAAGTTTTTACGAAATAATTTCACTGAGAAATATTTCTACAATAACTATAGAAGTTTCAGTGTCAATAAAGAAATTCAAGTGTTCAATTGTAAAAGTAGTTATCTTTATAAACATTAAAATAATCACACGTATACGTGAAGAATAATAATAACATGTTTATAATATTGGCGTTATAATAGGTTGGGGAAAAAGTCTTTTCGCATTATAGTATATATAAACTTGTAATAAAATCATGGCTGTTTGTATCTGGCTGGTTTTGGTATCATTAAAAGTTTAAATTTTAAACAAGATAATTCAAATTAGGAAAATGTTTGATTTTTATTTGTTTTTCGTACTGTGAAGATGAGTGAATCTAGTGAAGAAATTCGATACATTTTAAAATTTGACTACAAAAAAGGTAAAAATGCAACGCAAGCCGCGAAAAAAATTTGCGATATTTATGGACCTATTGCAGTGTCTGTGAGAGTAGCAAAAATTTGGTTTAAGCGTTTTCAATCCGGAAATTTTGATGTCAAAGATGCACCTCGCTCTGGTCGCCCTATTACGGATAAAATGGTTGCGATTTTTGAAAAAGTGGAGCAAGATCGGCATATCAGTAGTTACGACGTAGCTGAAGAACTGAGAATTGACCACAAAACAGTTTTGACGTATTTGATAAAAACTGGCTACACAAAAAAGCTCGATATTTGGGTACCTCACGAGCTCACTGAAAGAAACCCAATGAACCGTGTACTCATTTGTGATTCTTTATTACGACGTAATGAAACCAAACCATTTTTGAAGAAGCTGATAACTGGTGATGAAAAGTGGATCACGTACGACAAGAACGTGCGAAAAAGGTCGTGGTCAGAGGCAGGTCAGGCTTCACGGGCTGTGGCGAAACCCGGGTTAACTCGCAACAAGGTGATGCTGTTTGTGTGGTGGGATTGGAAGGGCATTATTCATTATGAGCTGTTACCACCAGGCAGGACCATCGATTCTGAACTATACTGCGAACAACTGATGAGATTAAAGCATAAGTTGAGAGATAGCGGCCGGAATTAATCAACAGAAGGGGTGTGGTTTTTCATCATGATAACGCTAGACCTCACACATCTTTAGCCACTCAGAAAAAATTAAGAGAGTTTGGCTGGGAGGTGTTAATGCATCCGCCGTATAGTCCTGACCTTGCACCTTCAGATTTCCACCTGTTTCGGTCTCTTCAGAATTATTTAGGCAGTGTCAGGTTAACATCACAATAGGACTGCCAAAACTACTTGTCGCGGTTTTTTGATCAGAAGCCCCAAAATTTCTATAGCAATGGGATCATGTCCCTACCTACAAGAAGCAAAAAGTTATTGAATAAAATGGTACCTACATACTTTAGTTAAATGTAAATAAACAATATTAAAAAATGTCTTGAATTTTCTTAAAAAATGCGAAGAAACTTTTAGAATGTTAGAAAAGTTCGTCGTGTTTTCTATATACTAATACAAAGCTTAAGTTTTTTTGTTTGCTTGAGCGTGCTAATCTCAGGAACTACTAGTCCGATTTCAAACATTTTTTCAGTATTAGATAGCCCATTTATAGAGGAAGGCTATAGACTATATATCATCACTCTACGACCAAATAAGAAAGGAGCTACACGTGGACCAAAGTCGCGCGGGTCGACTAGTCGAATATAATAATAGGAAAGATCTTATTATTTGTTAGAAAAACATGACGATTGTGTAAGAACGCAATGTAACAACGAGTACAAATATCGAGTACGAAAAGAAACTACATACAATATTTCGAACTGGCCACAAAGTGACTTTTAAGAAGAGCCTAACTATACTAGTATTATTTTGTTTTGTAGTATTTCAACGAATGTAACATAGGTCTGGCTAAAGTCCAGATTTCAGATTTTATTATACCGAGTGTAGTGCAACAAATGATTGTGTAATTTTTTGTTTGTAAAACAAACAATGTCGGAAGCGTTAGATAGTCGCAAAAACATGAATGAACGCCAACGCTCTCACTATAAGTAGTTATCAAGAACTCAATTGTGAGTGTGACCTCATATAACACATCGTCCCATTCGGTAATGGCTATCTGCAGCGCAATGCACCAACGAGTGACGTAGACTGCGGCACAATCAAACACCTCTAAATACCAGACACGCGTAAACCTTCTCTCTCAGCCTAATTAGAAAACGTTTTAAACAACGACTTAAATTCTTATTAAAAAATGTAGTTTATAATATAAACTTTACCAGCAGGTACAGAAAGAAAAAGCCTATCAGGCAAACTATAAAAAAGAGACTAATATAATAAAAGCAGCTTCCGCTCCGTAATTATCCGTTCTCGCTCACTCTTATAAACTTTTTGAGAAAATTGAAGGACCGCTCGAAATAAAAAAAAATTATATAATTAAATTTATATATTTAAAATCGCGATAAAAATTTTTGGACCGCGGATTATTATTCATTGATCGATCCTGTAGGCGCTTGAATTTTTTTCTCCTTAATTTTAATATTTAATAAGTTAAAATAATATTTATCCACTAAATGTCCAAAGTGGCGTGGCTTGTGCAAACCGGAGTACCCGTTTTCGGACGTATTTTCATCCCTCTGGGTAAATTATAAATATTAGTCCTAAAGTTCCGAGAGTACGGACTTTTCTTCCGCCATTTAAGTAGCAGTATAACCTTTAAGAATTAGTCATTTCGTAGTAATTTTAATCTGCAGATCGATTATGTGTCGATTTATGGTCTATCCTGTTCAGTAATCCAGACAATGTCAATATATCACAAATACTGTATTCAGGTCACATTCACATTCATTTAGCATCAAAATAGTCTATTGTCACGATATTAAACTCTGATTCGATTTCAATCTTTACCTGTTAAATATAACAACAAATACAAAAAATTTTTCATCAAATGTATGTAGAAGGCGTAAATTGATTTAAATAAATAAATCATTATTACCCAAAAATAGTCTACACTAATTTTATAGCGATCGATATTACCTATAAAAATAACTGCTATGCTTTGAATATGTTTATGTGTTGGCTTGTAATTTTTTAATTCAACGTACGAAATCAATATAAGCTCTATAATATGTTGAATAACTCTGTTATCGTGTTTACTACAAATAAAAATAGTAATATTAAATCACAAAATTATTAAATAAAAAAAGTGCTGATTTCAGCTCATATAGAAATCTTTTGTTTCGAGAATAAGAAAAGCCATTTTGTGCTCAGTGCGAACAATAGTTTTTTTATTATATGTAATTCTCATAAATGGCGAAAATTCATGATGATATTTTTATGTTTTTCTGTCAAATTGTAATGTCTTTAATAATGTCACCGCGCATCTTGTAATGATCAGTATCAACTACTAAAAATCGAGAGTATGATATCGACCCTAAAAATAACCTAACCGATTGCTAATTAAATTCTTACAATTTTTCAAGCTGATCTAAAAGTCTTTTCACTCTAAGGTAAGAAAGTTTGATTATTGAACTTAATTTTTTTAATGAAAGTTTTCATTCAAGATAGTAAAAACAATTATTTATTAAATAGACGGAGTTTAAATTGGAACTTGTATATAAGTACGTTTTAGGATGGCACGTATCAAAATCCTCATTTGGAGGGTTTCTGGAGTAAATCTGCCGAACCCACGTTTGAATCCGTCTATTAAACTAGTTAATTGTTTTGAAGGGATTACTGCTCTTATCAGATGAAAATAATTTTACAACCTTGTGCTATTTAGAGTTCTCTTAGCTAAAACGCTATCAAAAAATGTAAACGTATATGAAAAGAAGCGTAACCATCGCTTCCACGGTGCCAATATGTAAAGCAATTTCTCAGAAATACAATTTGTTACAATCACACGCATTCGGGTATGATTGTGTTGTATTTTATCCCAAATAAATATTTCACTCGATCCACATCTGCGTCACATGATTACATCTGCCTTTAAAGCTATGCAAGATTTAGTATTATTTTTTATCATTACATTTGGGTATTTGAAACATTTGAATGAACACTTCCTAATTTTCTGCTTTTAATGTTAATCCAATTAAACATGCGTTTTTAGTTCAAGAAAAGTCATTCATTATTGGTTTAAACTATATTTTTAGTAGTATCTAAGATTCATGTGCATAATTTTCTCCATATGTTATTTTATAAATTGTCTGTAAAGTGTTAGGAGGCCGAATAATCTTACCTTGACAATAACCTAGCCAATATAATTTCATCAAGAATGTAAAAAAATATAAATTCATGCAATATTTTACACTAACCTAAGAATCATTAGGCATGAATAATAGTTTTTTTTAAATAACTTTGATTATGTAATGGAATTTTTCTTCACAACACTCGTCTTACCTTCGACAAATTTTGAGTAGTTAGGGGAAAAAATCATTTGTCAACGTGTTATAAACAAAACCTCTTCAGAGAAACATTTCACATAACAAAGTACAGCAACATAAACATCAAAAATCTGTTGAAATCGGAAACGACATTAGAGGGACCGCTGAAACTCTACCCAGTAACCACCAGTTACAAAGGTGACCCTAATTTAGAAACACACGTGGTACCCGCTGGTGGTGGAATTTAATAACGAAAGTGTATTTCACAGCCTTTGTTCATTGTTGCCAAGACGCTGCAATAAATTACAAGGATATTATTTCATTAATTAAATCGGAGAACCAATCCTCTGCGCGAATGTATATTAATTTAGCCTCACAATTAATTTATTACGGTGAAGTTAGGCAATTTACGATGATAAATTAAACAAATGAACAGTCCAAAGTATTCATAAAGAGTGCGAAAATGTGTAGGTTGATTTGTCCATCACGTTCAGTTGAAATGGTAAATCAACGTGAATGACTGTTATCTGACCTATTGATATCTTATAGGCCTGAGTAACATATTAAACATTTAATATGAAACCAAAATAATGCACAAATCATTCTCAAACATTTCTTTTTTATAGAAGTATACTGAATATGAACAGATATACTAAAATTTTGAAGAGATATTGAATTTTGAAGATTGATACATTTATATTTGTTTTCTAAACTTAAAGTACATACTGAGAGATAAATTATGCGTTTGAAAATTTAGAGCTACTCGTTAGTAATTAATAAATGAAAGATGTTATTTAGAAACAGAATTAACAGATTTATCGACTCATTATCATCATTTGAACCCACTAATGCTGAAACTACGACACTGAGCACGGGTCTCTTACTAAAAAGAGAAGGATTTAGATAAGAAAAATGCGAGACAAAATTGTCAGGCATGCGGATTTCCCCACGACGTTTTACTTTACCAATACAGCACCGTTATATTTAAGTGCTTAACACATACATATATCGCCGAAATACCAGACTTCCTATCCAACAAGTTATCACTGGTATTCTTATACGCAATATTTGACATTGTCCACAGGTCGTGCGATAGAGCGTGTGTGCGCAGGTGCTGATGGCGCCGGCATGGTGACGGCGGCGCGCGCGCTGCTCGCCTCCGTCACCAGGGTACTCCTTTTGGCCGACATGGTCGTTGTGAGACAACTTCTACTAGCTAAGGATAAGGTAGAAAAAACAATGATCCGATTTAAGGTTATCAAAGGGCTAAAATTAAGTAAAATCATTTGTAAGTATACAAAAACAACAGAAATATTGAAAGGATAGAGACAGTCTCTGTTCTTTATATATATTTAACTTAATAGTTTTCATAGTTGAAGAGTATAGAATGCTGCATAATTTATCAAGTAACTTTATAGGGTAAATGTGAGAAAACTCTAGTAACAAGATGGCAAACTTTCATAAGTTAACTAAGAGTTGTCTTTATGCAAGCAGGTGGCGCGATCGTTAGATCGGTTAGAGTCGGTGTCAAACTTCGCGGAGTTTGTCCGAGCTTTCACGGAGTTTGGAGGTGGCATGGTGGAACTTGCGAGGCTGACAGCGGAAAGAAGGGCAGATCTTCGAGATGAACGAAGAAGAGCTCAAGTTGCTGCCGCGAGAAATGTTTTGGAAAGGTCAACGCTAATGCTCCTTACCTCATCTAAGGTATTAGTGGTAATACACATTTACAGATCTTATATCAAATAACATACATTGTAAACATAAGCCCAAGTGACGAACGCTAAGAAGATTAACAATAGGGGAAAATCCTGATAAAAAATATTTTTGGCAAAGCAAAGGTGAATTACTAGTGTACAAATAATTATTAAAAAAAGTTATCTTTGGCTCTTCTGACGCTCTTAATATTGGTGTGGCTGATAACAAAAATGATATCTTTATTATTTCCAGAAAAGAAATTTATCACTATCTTTTTGCGCTCCCCGCTTGCGCTATATAAATAAACTAGTACAACTATTAATTATTCAATCCTGACGTCTCTATCACTTCCGTCGTCGTTTAATTAATCTTGAGTAACCGTTATAAGGAGCGGCTCAACATAAATTTTGTATCGAATTGTCCGTCTCGTCTCCAGTAGCGAAAATTAGATCAGTCTTAGGGCAACCCAGCCCATCTATTATGTATGTTTTGTGCCAATTCCGGACCGCGTTTTGTTTGTGACGTGGTTTATAGATTGCAATTTCTCTTTCCGTTTTATAGTCAAAATTGGATTTCATTTCAGTCTATAATCTGCACATCCTAGAACTGTAATGACATAAAATTAGACCAATAGGGCATAATACAATATTCATGTCGAATTGGAATCTAAATAAGCTTTTAATACTAGAAATGTAGTTCAATTTAATAATTATGTTGAGCACATTATATGATAGGCTTTTGAAACTATAGTTATGAATGTCTATAGTTATATTAATATTGGTACTATGTATTACATTTGACTTTATGTGTATGTACTTGAAACACTTTTTATAAAATGTATCACATAATATATTTTTCCTTCTCTCAGCAACAAACGATAAGTTATAGCCATTTATTATATAAAAATTGCAAAAGTTAAATGAAAGCGGAGGGGAAAATTAAATAGGTAAATTAATCATGTTTATTTTCCGCGAGAGTTTTTAAAGGGTTTTAAATATTAAAAGCGGATAATAAATTAGTATACATAAAAGTATTCCCATTTTGTTAAATTTATTATTGAACCAAATCCAAATATTATTCAATTTCTGATCGTAGGATGAAATTCGAAACTTTATTAGTAAATTAGATTAATAGATTTAGTTATTAGATTAAAATAATATAATATTTAAATGCAGTGATAGCCCAGTGGTTCAGACATGGGTGATTTACTAGCGAGATCCGAGTTCGATCCTGTGCACACACCTCAAACATTTTTAAAGTATGTGTGTTTTAAGAAATTAATTATCACTTGCTTTTACGGCGAAGGAAAACATTGTGAGAAAACCTACGCTCCTGAGATTTCTTTGAAAGTTCTCAAAGGTGTGTGAAGTCTGCCAATCTGCACTTGGCTAGCGTGGTGGACTATGGCCCAAACCCCTCCTCATTCTGAGGAGGAAACCCGGTTCAGTAGTGGGCCCTAAATGGGTTGTGATAATGATGATCATGAATATGTTTATATAAAGGAATTATTATATTTTCTATTACCTGTAATTACAAATGTGAATATATTACAATAAAATCGCTTTGATAACCAGAAAATGGAATATGATTGGAAGTAGGTCATTACCTAATGTTTCGACCTTATGTCTTCATTCGTATTGCGAAATAAGGAAAGCGATTTGGCTATACCACTGGATGTGACGCAGATCCAACTTACGTAACATACATTTACATAGGCGACTTCAAACGGATAAAGCAATTCCTGTGGCGGCAGGTTTCAGGCCAATCCAACAAATGTTACCTATTTCACTTTTTAGCCTTCTTTTGTTGGATTTAAACCTTTAGGCTAGACTAGAATAGGAGAAACATTTTAATGTGTAAGATATATGAAGTGCTTAATTTGAATCTATATTAGTCGGCCTTACCTCTCCTATTATATTTTTGAAAATTCAATAATATAATTATTATCAATGGAATACGAAAAAAAAATAATAAGTAAAGTATCTATTTCAGAATCGTGGACTCATTGTGATTGTGCCTCTTTCAAATTATTCCAGTAGCATTCTAGTCCCGCAATCAATTCTAACACTGAACTGCTGAATTGCATATAGCGAGAGATCAAACCTTGCGACTAGATTGGTGGTCAACTGTTCAGCCTAACGTGGTAATTCCAGCGGACCAGAATCTTGTATACCAAAGATGAAGAATATTTTCCTATTTAAGAAAGCACTTGCTTTCTTCTTAAAGTAATTGTCATTGTAGTGATTTCTATGATTTTAATAAATGACTGGAATGTAGATATCATCCAGTCCAGTATAGCTGTAGATCGACTGACTTGATTACTGTTCAAATATAAATTTAGGGAATTACATTATACAGTTTATTTGAATATCTGTTGTGCCAAATTCTTGCTTAGCACAAAAGCTTTATTAAGATCAGTAATTACCAATCTAAATTTAACATAATACCATGTATCATGGTTCTCTCAAAGTGGTTATTAAACAGAAGAAGCATTTAAAATAGATAACTTGTTCCAGACGTGTATGCGGCATCCGGGTAGCGCGTCTGCTCGGGAAAATAGAGACACGGTGTTTTGTCAGATGAGACGAGCCATGGACCTTATACACTATGTAGTACGCGACGGATTACCTGGTCACGAGGAACATTCCCATGAGGTCTGTATTACATCACATTTCAATATCTATTTTATATTTTTAATTAGTTAAGTACATAACTTATGAAGAAAATTGATAAAATACTCTTGGTATCCTTGCCTTTAATATGTAATATATTACGTCACGGGCCAATATACAAATGTTTTTATACATATCTGACGATTAAGACAAGCAAAAAGTTAGTAATTGTTTAAATAATTGATTATTATTGGTTTTTCAATTTCTTATGTTATAATTGTCGAATCGCAATAAAATAAATTTAAATATCAAAAACAAGTGCTAATGCTAATAGGTAACCATTTAATATATTGATTTTAATGGAATCAAAATGACACTAAAAGTTTACTAACGCGTAAATGAAAAAAGCCATACCTACTATCTCTTGGGAGGTTAAAATTAAATGAGATTTTTTATCCAAATCTAAACAATTGCTTTGAAAATTAGTTTAAATATACAGGCGAAACGACAGTTCTTACAGATTTTTTCATGCCATAAAATCTAAATTTCACAATATGACTATTGTAATGAGATAAATTTCTATTTAAATTCAATATACAGCCTTTAAGGTAATCGTAACTCTGAGGTAAAACATTTCTAAAATACTAGGAGACAAGTGAACGTTCTGTAAATTGCCTTTCAATCGTGAATACAGAAACCACTTCGAGCCAACTGACCTCCAGTTCTATTATTTCACTCCTCACCCTCTTTCTACTCCAAACCAAATGGTGACGAAACTTTGTGACGTCACAAATTCGTTTTCAATAATTAACAATAATATCAAATAAAAATAATTGAATCAAAATGTAATAAAATCTTGAAAATTGTTCCTTCTGTGTTAATATTATATACTTTTTATGTTATACTCGATCTTGATTTCTTTGTGTTCACCTTTGATCTCACAGCGAGTTTAATAAAATTTATAGGATTTTTTAATTAAATAAATGTCCTTATCGCATTAGGTGTTGAAGATATTTTAAATTTTACTAAGGCTCGTTCAACATGACATACATGTAGTTTACAATTTAAATATTGATTATGATTGTAATCTTTCTTAAAGGCATACTAATTAATTAAATAATAAATCTTAAGTATTACATACACAAGTAAATAATAGAGGAAGTATTCAATTCAAGTATCCAAAAAATATTTCACGTATAAATGTTATGAAATAACTCATTTGAAACATTAATGTAGGCTTTAATCATTTTGATATATTGACATCGACGCGTCGCAACGGATTGCTTTCAATAAAACACACGCGGCGTTGTCGGTACACATTAATTTTAAATATATGTGCTTATTTCATACCCCACATAATATATTGGATATTGGCAAACTGACAGATACTTACTTATACAGAGTATTACACAGGGGAACACTGGTTTTGCGACGTGGGATTTATTAGTAATGAGTTTGCAATAAAATCAATCGTAAAAACATATCAAAGAAAAAAACTTTCTATGGTGCTTTCTGTTAAGTTTATTCTGCAAAGGCAGTTTATTTTTCTATTATTCTTAGTCTTCTTTTTTTCCAAAATGCCTACATTTATAGCAAAAATTTATTTTTGCAGCTATAACTGCCAACCAATTAGATTAATTTACTAGTTAGAATAGTACGAACGTCTCTAAATATCTCAGACAACTTATAATTATACAGCGAAAAAACTCGTTTATAAGAGTACATTAATATTTCATAAACATATTTTTGAAAGACCCATAAAAGGCAGAATAATTTACATTAATGTTTCTAAATTTACGTCTTAAAATTAGGCCGCAAAAAGAAACATTTTTGTATCCCCTTGTGTTTTTTGCTACGAACAGAAGAACATTACTTTCGTAAGAAATGTTAATGGACAACTTTCCAAGAATTATGTTTGATTTAGATATAGGCTTCTGTTGGGAATCTCACCTAAAATAACTACGAATGGTGCTGGCTCTACGTAAATATTAAATGATAGCACAGAAATAAAAGCTTTTATTGATTTAGACATTTTTAGAGTTAGTTCGAAAGTCCTAGTTTGTTAAAAATATCTTAAATGTGAACCGCAGATGACTAATTCCATGGCAACATTCACGACAAATGCAAATGGAACGTATTCAACAATACAAAGGACAATACATTTCAAGCTTGAATTTATGTGGCCAGGAAGCCAAGAACAATAGACGTTCTGTTTTATATTTATTTTAAAAGATTTTCTGAAGTATTTTTAAATGCGATAGAAATGTTTTTAACTGCGCTTTTGATATCTAGAATTTACAAGTATAGAAGGTAATGAGGAAATATTAATCCATATGTAATATGTTTTGTTTTTAAATATTTTCATTGGTTTGTAGTATGTTTGTCTGCTATTATTAATGTAAGCTACATTTTATCCCGAAAAAATAATAAATCCTAAGGGACAAATTACTCAGTCTGAAAATCGACGTAAATATAAAAATCTAGAGAATTTGTCGCTCTTTTACAGCATGTAATAAGGACATGCAAATTTACCAACAAACTTCATTTGTTATGAATGAAGCAAATATATCAATGAAAGAGATACTTTTTTGTATTTTAATAACCCTTAGCACAAGTTAAGTGGTACTCTGTATGAAACCAGGAGAATCCTAAGTAAGCAATGATGTACTCGAATCAAAGTAGTTAATTTCAATCTTCACTTCGTTTTCGTCTACCTAGATGGTTAAGACTAACAGTAAGAAATAGATATTGCTGTGTTTGGATTGTAGTTTTTATTTTGTTATGACGAACGACGCGGGTTAACTAGATAGTTTTAGGCTGCCACATCAAAAGCTCCATTTTATACAGCGGAGAGAAGATGGGTCGCTGTGTATCATATTTTGGTTTATTAATTATCTTTATGTTAACATAATTATTTAGTAAGTTTAACAAGTAACGACATTTCTATTTCCGAGGTACGATAAAGTTCAATGGCTCATTTCTAATGAGTGTGCGAAGATTATGAACACGCTACCTTAATTACGCTATAATCCCGTATCGTATTAGCGCTAACGGGTATTTAGACGAACAATTAGAACGTCCTACAACGTTCTGCTGCGTTCTAGAGAAAATTCTGTTAATTATTGCTATATGTTAACATACCAACTCTGTGTTAGAAGCATTTCTAAGATAATTAAAGTAACTGCAATAAAGTTTTTAAGTAACCATTTAATTTAACTTACAAAAAGATTGAGACTTTCAGAAATATGTAAAAATAAAATAATGAATAAAATGAGCCTTGACCTAATTTATTTTATTTTTTAAATTTTATGACAGTCAACAAAAATATATTTTAATTCATACATGTCTATTTCGAATTCTACTAAATTGGCTCTCTCTATAAAAAAGTGTAATAGACCTTTATTAGTGCGTTTAACTCTACGAAAACATTATGATCTTGTCCGTATGATATATTGACTTTGCGGAGATATAAAATTCACAAGTCTGTCTATATTTTGTCGCTGTCATTAATCTAAATAGTGTAACTTTTAAAATACTAATGTAGGACTTAGATTATTACGAACATCCACGAAGCACATCCACGCGGAAGACACAAAACAAAAGTATTTACTTTTGTACGTGTTTCCGACACTTTTTCGCGATTTTTGTATCAAGATCAGGCGTCTATTTTATTGTAGGTTTTAGAATAGTATCTCATAATTTTTAATTTCATTTTAAAATAGGTATATAAAGATAAAACTAGGATTTATTCTCAATACATCCTAAAGCTCCCAGTAAATGGCATTTAGACGCGGCACTTCCGTGACAACGGCGGAGGCGTAGCTTGTATGTGTAAGTATAGGAAACATGCGGTAAACCATTTGAGGCCGTATATTTCATACCTACACACTACATGCTATCGCTTCGCTTTTATGTCGAAGTTTATTACACGTGTGATTTTATGTGTTATTTTATTTAAGTAGCTTATAAGTTTTATTACATAATAAATCAAGATTTCGCCGTTCAGGAATTCAACGCTTTTGGTAGCTAGTATCTAGTTTTAGGATGTACGGAAATACGACGCATAAATTTTTGGTGTGAAATTCAATGAACTGAATTAATTTTATTCCTTCGTTCGAATAAATTCTTGATAATTTTTATTACTCGAATGAACTCGACCAATATCATGATTAAACATTGTTACTTAACATTTTTCGTTACTTATAATAATGATTATTATATATCACATGTATAAATATGTTTATAGACTGCAAAGATAAGTTACATGTAAAGGTTGTTTGTTTACTTCTTTTTTTACATCCCAAGAGCAGCTACTTGGTTACCAGAACCAGTATCTTTGAAGTCCAAAGTTCAATGCCAAGGGTATCCCCCATTTAAAATTACCCACGAAATATATTTATCTAAATTTGTTCACAAACTGTCCGTAAATATACAATAGAAAATAAAACCTTACTATTATACTTCCTAACTATTCTGTCATAATCAGTAAATATACAGATAAATAATTCCCTGTTTCCGACAGGCGATTTTATTCTGTGATTTGATCAACACGCTATCGCGATGGGCAACCTTGGAGTTGACCTACTACGATTAAGTTACATTAGAAATTAGTATTTCTCGTATTATTGCACTATAACAGACTAATCTTATAGTTACTTACATAATTAATATTATATGTATAAAAACACATTTTAGAATTTAAGGACTTATTTATTTTAAAATTTATTTAAATTTTATTGATCATCTAATTTGCCTTTAACAACTTAACATTTTTAAAAAAAGGCTAAAGTTATTAAAGTGTCATTCATTTCTACTTCTTTTTCGCTTTTAATATCTTTCTTATATATTTTAAATTTTCTTTTATACACGAGTCTACGAACAATGCATAAGGAAATGAAGGGATTTCTTTCCGTAAGTATGTTAATAAAAGATTTCTCAATTTTTAGACCTCTCCCACACCCCAGTACTCTTGTTTATGTCTCAGCTCTCTTCCATTCTACTTTCAGAACATAAACACAATTTTTATTTCTCTTGTAGTTGCAACCTTTCTCGGATAGTCACGAGCAGGTACATAAATTAAACGTAGGTAGCGAGTGCCTTTTCCTTTTCAAGCATATAAACTTACATTATTTATTATTATTATACATTTTATAGCTCTTTTCTTTCAGTACGCTTTCTAAAAACAACGTATGCATTAGAAATGTTACTTCATATTCTTTCTCATGCTCCGAGTAAAAGCAATATCTAAGGGGGGATGTCACTAAAAGACTGATTTGACAAACGTATGAGGAAGAATAACAATAAACAGTATGTAACCTGCACTCGTATTTATCAAGCTTTCAAATTAACATTTCATGACATCGACATTAAATAATTTTATTTCTTACACTGCGGAAGAATTTTGCTAATAGTCACGCTAAACCGCCTAGGGTACCGTACTTGTAGTCCTGCTTAAAATTAGTTTTTGCCTAATTACCAAACTTTATTTGTCGAATAATAAATATTAGGACCCTAATTTAAGTAACGGGCTTATTTTAAAAGTAATAAACATGCCCCTAATAAATTTAAGGGAAAATAAAAATAAAAGAAAAAATTTGTTAACTCGAATTTGCTACGAGTATCAAGGGCTTTAATAAAATGCAAAAGTATTATATTATTTTATAATTCAAATAAGGCACTACAACACAAGTTATTTTTATGGTGTGGTATATGTTTTTAAAAACGGCAACAATTATGATTTGCTTGATTCCACCATCAGGCTGCCCAGTGGGAGGCGGGTACTGCGCTGGGTGCGCTGCGCGGGCTGTCGACACAGGTGCGGACAGCAAGAGCACGAGGCGGCGCCGACGGAGCCAGGAGAAGAGCCCTCGCCTCAACGCTAAGGGCCCTCGTCGAGAGAACTCATGACTTCACCGACTCCGCGTACACCTCACACGAGCACAGACAAAGGATACTCGCGCTGGCGGAAAGAATAGCTTACGAGTTGGAGAGACTCGTGGCTGTGGCTGTATCATTAGTGAGACATTTTGTTTGTTTGTCACTGTTTTTATTTTCTGAATATTTTACTATTATGATATTAGAAAGAATATTATACTTTCACTTGTTCTTTAGATAAGAGAAAGCACAATTGTTGAGACCGAACGAATAAATTCAAATTAAATTGAATTCAAATTAATTTTTTCTAAATAACTACTTCAGAATATTTAATAAGTGCAAAACTCTAATATTTTTTCAGGAAGAACAAGGAGGTAGTGGAGCAGCTTTAGAAAGCGCGTGTACGGGAGCTACCAGTGCAGCTTCCGAACTCGAACGAGCCTTAGTGTTAGCAGCGAGAGACCAAGCGCGTGATTTGGCTCCACTGGCAGACGCTGCGAGGAAACTTGCGTCTGATCTTGCACATATAGGTATTGATTAAATTATTTTGGGCTCAAATTTTATCGTATGTGTTGTTAACTTTGCCTAAATTATGGAAGTTAAAAAACTAAGTCGTTAAATCTTACCGTTTCAGCTAGTTCCTGTGGAGAGAGAGAATCAGAGAGACTGCACAATATAGCTAGTCAGCTGCACGAGCAGCTAGATCACATAATAGAGGCAAGTTACACGCAGTTTTGTATTTGTTGAATTTATTTGATATATAATGTAAGGCTTTCCACAGGTGTGCAAATTGCTTAGGCATATAGCGATGTCCGAAACGCTACAAGTGAGTGCAAAATTCGCGGAGATAAACTTGCGAATATACGGTCCTCAAGTAGTAACAGCGGCGCGCACGTTGGCGGCACACCCGAGCAGTGCAGCGGCGCGGGAGAACCTCGACGTGTTCGTGGACATGTGGGCGTGGCTGCTCACTGACGCGGCGCGGCTCGCCAAGGAGCTGCTCGACCTGACGGATGACCGCCCTGACAAGCAACAATATAGTAGTTTACCTAGACCTGGAGTAAGTAATTAATATATAATGAAAAACTTCATCGCTTCGTAATTCACAGTTTCGTTTTTTTGGCACAACACCAAAAAACTAAGGCTAAACTAAAAATAAAACCTCAGACAAGTATTACCTAATGATGAACAAGTATTTAGAAATCAAAACTAATTTCTAAGTAAACCTTACAAGTAGACCACATATGAAGTAGAGTATATGATTTTTTCGTCTATACAGAAACATGGAACGACAAGTAAACCGTTGAAAGCAGTGCGGTTAGATTCCGATGAACAAGCAAAAATCGCTAAATCAGGGCTAGAAATGAAAATGATGTCTTCCGAGATGGATGCCGAGACTGAAAAATGGCAAGGAGCTGATGAAAATAACGACATTGTGAAGAGGTATCTGCCATAATTTACTTAATTTGATATTTTTACATAATATATTAATTACGGTAGGAGGTTCTAATTTCAGAAAAAAAACATATTTTATTGGAGAAATATAATTTGCATTTTTAAATAATACATTTCAAAACCATATTTGATTGGATCTGAACTGTGAATTTTTATAGGGCGAAAAATATGTCTTCCATGGCCTTTGCTATGTACCAGTTCACAAAAGGTGAAGGTCGCCTAAACACTACACAAGACCTCTTCACACAAGCTGAATACTTTGCGGAAGAAGCTAATAGATTATATAAAATCGTCCGGCAATTTTCTTATCAGGTAAAAGACAATCTTGACGTTTAGTATACAAGTATGCAAGACATTTTTAATAATATAATTTTATTTTATTCTAGGTACCTGCTGGAACCATAAAGAAAGAACTGTTGGAACATTTAGACAAGGTTCCGACGTACGTCCAACAGCTTCAGTTCACCGTGAAGGAGCCGACGGTGGGCAGAGCGGCCACCTTTAGCAAAGTCGATAATGTCATTCAAGAAACCAAACACCTCATGAATGTCATTAGCAAAGTCGTCACGACGTGCTTCGACTGCGCAAACAAGGTGACCTATTCTACTCTCTGTTCTTGTGTGAATAAAATTACAACCTTTTCGAGCAACACATGGCACATTTTGAAAGTATAGACAATTTTCTAGACAATATAAAGATTTTAGTGCATCGGAACGTAATGTTCCTTAGGTACCTTTGCCGTGGGAGAAGAGTGTGGGAGTGATAAAAAGGCACCAGAGTGTTGCACCCGTTAAGTACTTTAAAGATTATATTTCGTTTCATGTTAGACTTGCGGGAGTCAGAAGTGTATTGCCGATCAAAAGATTTGTTCTTGTCTTTAAAAATGAAGAGTCACTTAAACAAACTTTCTAAAAAAAATTCATTGTGATTCAAAACTTCAGTAAATTTTACACAAGAATAAATCTTCTTAGCAATTAGTTATTAGATTTATATAGAAATAGAATTGGTAAATTTTTACTTTAACTTAACTCCCGTTTAATTTGATTGTATGTTTATTGATTTTTTGTTTCTGTTTGTTATCGCCTTACTCTGGGTCGTTTCCAACACTCAGGGTCTTATACCGTTGGACAAAGCGATAAACAAAACCTCAACAAATACAGGGGGCGATTCGGTCTGTCTCAATCTTGCACTATCAAAAACCACAATATTCATGTAACTCTGTGTGTACCTGTGTATGTAGTCACTTAAGCATGCATTGTGTAATTCTTCTTGAGAATTTGTATAGTAAATCTGATTATTTTAGAAAATATTTCTTTGTAAATTTTTGTGGTTATAATCATGAAGAAAAAGTATGCTAGCAAGCTAGTCAAACCTAAATTACATTAAAATTATTTTCATAAAATTTTAAGGGGAGTAAAAGAAATCAAGAATAAAAGACGGACAAGACAACAGACGATTAAAGAGTATACTTTGGTTTTGGTCCCTTTTAAGTTTCTTTTTATTTTGGTAATTTCAGTACTCCCTCTGTATGCCTGAGAGGGTTCCTATGCATTGGAAGCCAAATTTAAGAAAAGCATCCACATTTAAGAGTGAAAATAGTGTATTAAATGGATAATGTAGGTATTGTGTGGATTGAAGCTGTTGGCTTTGGTGTTTAACCAAGTTTTTGACTTCTACAAACTGTTTAGTAACATCTATACAGTGTACTAAAAATACTTTAACAAGAACATTATCAGTAACAGTAACGTCGTGGTATTTATTCGAGATTAGCGTAGTAATGTTTGATGGTGTTTATGATAGTAATTAATATCTGAATGTTGTTTATGTGCTGTTGCAATTAATAGCTTAGAATCTGTGTGACTAATCATCAAAACTTAAAGTTTATAAAATGCCAACATCCCATTATGGCATTTTATAACTTTAAGTCATACGCTATCTCTTTTATGGAGTTAATCGCTAGTATACCAGCCATTTGATGGCGGTGCCATTGAAAAAATGTGTACAGAATTGGTTATAATAATAGCTGTTAACGAACAAAATTGTAAGCGTGCATGGTGTTTGTCATTTCGATGGGTGCCGTAGCAGTGTCGTAGGCAACGGTACTTGGCTACGGTCTCGTTAATAAAACGCATTTCTTACTTTCAGTGAAAACATCTGTAACTTAATATTTAACCTATTTATGGAGAAAATAGTGACATTATATTTAAGAGCATAAAAATATATAGAAAAGCGTTTTATTATTGAACCGTAGGGCCTGTGTTTGTGCTACGACCACAATGTATTGACGTGTACAATATTGTGCAGTACAAATTGGACTTCACGGGGCTGTCGGCTGCGGGCGCCGGAAGAGGAAGCTCTCGAGACGACGAGGCGGCGGGTGGAGGCACCGGAGACGCGAAGCCCGGGGGGAGCACCTCAGACACGGCCATGTGACAGTACGGCATGGGCCGGCGCGGCAAGGGCGACGCGCGCCGGACCAGGGTCAGCTTCCTCTTGTTTTAAGAAAAACGTCTTAAAACAACTCGTCGCCATTGTCGGCTAGACAAGTGATAGAATTACAGGTGCCCGTGTTTTTACGTTTACAGTAAGTTGCAGGAATTTTTTGAAGACTTAATTATTAGTATAATGCCGTTCATTAAAGTAGCCATGGAAGTAATATTTTATGGAAAAAAATTAAAGTTACTTACTTATTAATTTAATTAGAGTTCAAATCAGCGATAAAAGTAAAGGAGAATTCAAAAGAAACATAGGTACCTTCTTTCTATACTTGCCTAGGGCGCCACGTTACTTCTTATAAAGGATTATAATTTTCATTAATTAATAGTAAAAAAATACTGGTTAAGTATGTAATATGGGCAAAAATAACTAAATAAAGATGTATACTAGAAACAAATAACTAAACAAGGACTGTTGATTATGTTGGCGAGATAGTAACAATTACAAAATCTGATAATGTGGCGCCATATCCGACTTGAAAAGCTGCTAATGTATTTAATAATTCGCACACACTGCGATTGTTTAATGGATTGCAGCTATGTTTAATTTAAGATGGACAGTACGATATAATGATAAGTTTGAGCAGAACACTTGCGACACACAAGCGAACTATTATTTAATATAAGATTTCATATAACAATGAACGAACTCGTGCGAACACGACGCATTTGGCTGTGGATCTAACGTTAATATTAAATTACTATGTAATGATTTATTAATAGTGTAATTTGTTACTACGCCACAACTCGTAATTATCTCACTATTTTGTCTGTACTACTGGTAGATATTTAAGCATCTTTATTAATCATAAGTAACGTCACTACTAATCGTTGCTACATACACGTTACGACTATATTTCCTCGTTAAAACCTATTGTGATTAATAAGTAAAAAAAGAGTGAAATCGTACAATAATAAATACGAAACTTGTTACACGTTATTATAATGTTACTCATTGTTACATAAAATACGTAAGCATCAACACAGATAAGTATATTTTTATGTTTCTCCCGTTTTAGCTTATACATGAACACCCAGCAAATGTATAATAGTGTTTACCTATATGTAAAAACATTCCCGTAATCATTATATGTATTAAGCACCTCGCACTTTGTGTTCCTGTCGCACGTTCCTTGCACGTTCGCTTCCTGGCATTATGTTGGCATTTACATATATATGTTTATTGTAGAATACATACGAACATGAACATTCTACTTTCATACTACACATTTGACTTGTGCATTAAATGTTGCCGCATATTGATTGTCTTTCAATGATCTGTGTATATAGACACTCGATGTCCAATGCTCGATCGCTAGGTACGCGCCGGTCAGTCATTGCATGATTGTGAAAAACAAATAGATGTGTGTTGCATGTGTGTACGTGATAATTGTAATAAATGTCGTACTACATCTTCTCGACGCTAGGATGTTTGGTATTAAGATGGGGGAATTTGACTCTGGTGGCTGACTACAGCTCCTATGTTGCCCGTGAAACGTTCAGTGTTATATAGACCCGGAATTGAAGCACAAGCGGAGACGTTATCGAGAGTATTGCCGTCAATCAAATGAATACATCTTTTATAAATACACAACGACAAGAAATCCTTTCAATTAGATTTAGCTGATGCTGCTGAAAATAGAGGTATTTATTTGATAAACGACATAATTGTTTTTAAAAAAATGAGGTATTGGGCTGCAAAAAACCACGAGACACAGATTCTGCACTCGTATCTGCATGCTACTGTGTGACTGGGGCTGTATCGAACTGCTACGCAACATCGCTAGGCATGACGCCCATTAACACCTGCAAATTATATATAATAAGGCTAAAACACAGAGCCCGATAGCCCTGGCTAGCCAGACCTATGCTGGAATATAAAATACTAGTTGTGCCCGCGACTTAGTCCGCGTGAAATGGCGATACTTCCGTATAACTTTTCATCCTTTCCTTTCAACGCTTAAAAACTCCTTTTTCGCATTAAAAAGTAGCCTATGTCCTTTCTCAGGCTCTAGACTATCTATATACCAAATTTCATTTAAATCGGTTTTGTAGTATTGGCGTGATAACGCGACAGACAGATAGTTAATTTCGTATTTATAATATTAGTAAGGATGAAAAAAATTCATGGCAACGTGTTTTTTACGTATTAATCTAGTTCTGAAAGGCCAAGGCTCTCGGACTACAATATTAGCATGGTTAACATATTGACTATGTAAAATGTTTGTCTAGGTCGTGTATTATCAGCGTCAGAAATATGGAGGTAGGTAATTTATCAATATTCCATGAATGTCTCCATATTCCTGATGCTCACTGTACTTGAGATAGCCTAACTGTTACTGCAATAATAAACATATCAAATGTTGTAGCTTAACGACGAATCGTTATTTAGTATTTAAGTCTGTACTTATTGTTTTATAAATATTAATTAGGTTATTTACGATTGTGCCTAGATAAATACATCAGCGTATATATTTTAGGTATACAAATGATTTTACAATAGTTTGCAATAACTTTTTATTTAAAAAGTGTTATATTTTATAATCTGTACAGTGTTGTATAAATAAGTAGACTCGTGTGTTTTAATAAACGTTATAATTTTTTTTGTTCTTTTTAATGGATTTGCAAAGGAGATCCGCCAAAAGGGGTCTAGCATTTTACTGAAAGATTTTGTATAATGTACGAGTCATCGTAGAAAGTTACGTATTATAATAAACTAATAAAAAACAACGGTTTGCACTGGGGAGGGCCGGCAGAAGTGAAAACTAGAACATTAACGTTGTGCATTTTTTAATATTTTGGAATGGTTAGGGCATAATTTTGCACGAATTGATTTATTTATCAGTATAAAAGTACTATCATTTATGTGGTTAAATACAATATTCATCTATTGCGCTATCGTACACAAATTTAAATTTAGTTTTGTATGGAACGTGCTACCAATTAAGCATACAAGCGCCGTCTTACGAATTTTTGATCAGGTCACGCGAGTTTAACATTTTTATCCATCCCAAAAGTGCACAACGCCGCTAAATATTTAAATATTTTATAAATATAATTATTTAACGGCTAATCTCAATCCAAAATTATTATATGGATTACGTACAGAAACAAGAATCGAAATTCAAATTTGTGCATATAAAATTCAAATTTGAAATCAATTTTTAATCTATAATTAAAAATCTTTTAATAATAGATCGAAAATATATTGCAAATACGAATTTTGTAGACACAAATTTGAATTTGGAATTAGTTTTCTATAATTTATGTATAGATTAATAATCAACCGTAATCCAAAGATTTTGGATTACGGTTGATTATTAATTTCGGCGTAAGTTGATACTTATCTTAGATTTGGTTTAAAATAAGATAAAATACAAATAATAATCGAATGTGTGGTCATTTATATTTATTTTAACATCTATAACAATAGTTACTGTTGCCATGCCAAAAAGAAATTTGTGGTTGCTATGAAACATAAATTTTCATTTGTTTTATTTCTTTTTTTTAAATATTACTAGCAGGATGCAAAACCCCTCCAAACCTGTAACCCCTCCAAAGTATTCCTTAACGACTTCCGATCGGGAATCCGACTCCTGAACCACTGAGCTACTGACGCTTCTTTTTAATCTATGGAAGTCAAATAAACTGCAAAATAAAGCTTAAGTACAAATGGTCTAAATTTTATACCAGCGCCCCCAATATGGCGGATCTCCTTTATAAGTAAGAGGTGGATAGGTGCTGATTAAATTAGAAGTATATGTTATGTAAAAACAAAGTGCTAAAACTACCTCTACCATTAGAGAAGGAACCAAGTAAATACTGTAAATAGAAAGCTAGTGAATTTGATAAGCTTTGTTTTATGAAGTTTTTCAGTGTTTGTGCTCCCTCTTCCAATATGTGGTCTATATAACACTTTCTGTTTCAGTTTCTGATCTATATTGTACTTACACTTTTATATTTAATTATCACTTTTGAGATAAATGTAAATTGTTGTTTAGTGATTGTATAAATTTCAATTCTAACGCATTCATTTTTTTTGTTAAACGTCCGTTTTTAATTTATGACGAATAATTAAGGCTTATTATTGTTACGACTTAACAATATTCGATTTTTTAAAGAGCTTGACAAAGCTTTATAATAAGAGTTGTGAATCGAACTTGTGGCCACGTAACGTTATACTCAAATTATTAGAATAAACTGCTCACAACCATAAACATACATAATCATAAGTATTATAGGTAAGTCGTTTTCACAAAGAATTTTTATTAAAATCATTAGAAATGTAAATAAATAATAGGAAAAAGCTTATGAAGTATTTAAAAACCATAATTATAATATAACGTTTATGTTGTGACTTCTGTATTTGTATAATAACATGTATCTGTTTTTCACATAATTTTAATATAATTATTGTTACGTATATTGGTCGGGGATTTCTTCGATTTATTTTTTTTATATGTTACTAATTCTTTCAAGTCGCAATAAATAAATATTATTAATGTCTTCTTTAAGTATGTAGGTTAGGGTGGCAGAAAAACCGATTAATTTTTTTTTATCTCGTGTGAAATAATGTTAGTTTTCGATGTTTTAAGAACCCCTCCAAAGGACAGCTCAAAAAAAATTTTTAGAGGTCTCCAAATTTTATTAAATTTTTTTAACCGATTTTTTTTATTCAATTTTTTTTTTCTCGTTACGGTATAAGTATCAGTTCAAATATAAATTTTGAAAGATTGCTCATATTTTTTTCTAATTTAGTAGTGCATTGCTTTTAGTACTTTGGAGGGGGTTCTTAAAAAAATAGTCGGTTTTTTTGCGCCACCCTAATATACCTAGAAGATACAAATACATAAGTCCAAACTTTTAATATATCTAGACTTTCACATCAGGCATTTAGTAAAATAAAATTTACATCGTGCTTTTCGGATACTCCCATAAAATTAACGAAATTCAAAAATACTATAGTTTCACGAAATCTAGTGATTTATAAAAGATACAATAATATATTCGTATAAGGTAAAAAGCCATATAATATAAGCAATAGCTGCCGTTGTGCCTCATAATGTAGATGTTGAAACAAGCTAATCGCGAAGGGCAATAATTTACCGCACATATTTTTGTCGTTGATAATATTTACCATTATTCCTATTTAGATATTTACTAATGCTTCGAAGCTTTAACTTAGCTTCGAAATGTAAACTATACAAAACCTTCAATCACTAAATAAAAACTAGATACACAGTTCAAAAGATATTAGTGTAATTTCACCACTCAAACTCAACACTATTTTGAGATAACCAAGTTTTTAGATAGATATATAAATAAAAACAAGAATTTAAGTAGAAGTTCTATTCTTTGGTGATTTTATATATTTGCCTATTTAATTTAAATGCATTATATTTCCGATATATTAAATTGAAAAAAATTTTAGTCTGAAATTTATGCAAAATAATAAGTTTTGTAATACTGATATATAATAACTAGCTGACCGGCAAACGTTGTTGTACCATATATATTTTAAAAATTTGGGGTGGGCCACCCTTATCACTTAGGGTACAAAAAATAGATGTTGACCGATTCTCAGACCTACCCTATACCTATGCACACAAAATTTCATAAAAATCGGTCAAGCCGTTTCGGAGGAGTATGGTATAGTATATAACTAACATTGTAACACGAGAATTTTATATATTAGAGATTACTAAACATATACACTAAAATATGAAACTCGCTAATTTTAGTGTCCTAGAAGTGATATTTATACTTAGTTATGTTTCAAGATTCTCTAAGATACAAAATTATAGTAAGTATACAAACTCAAATGTTCTAATTGGCGTACGTATGACTGAGATAATGATCAACGTTGATTGTGTATCTACTTATTTATTAGTGATTGAAGTAACACGCGATTGACATTGTTAAAATATTCAACTTCCATCGCATTACGATAATTATTTTACTGACTAGAATAGTAACTAGAGATACAGACATTTGTGATATTAAAAAAATACTTTTGAGAATTAGTACAACGTCCTCATGATTTCAAAGTTTTAAACGTAGAAATTTTAATAGGACAAACGAGAACACCAATAGTTATTAAATTACATAGTTTTATATTTAGACGAAGCGTAGTTCGGAACAGGGTTGGGTTGGACTTGAAAGAAGGATGCCTACATACCTATAAACTCAATAAACGTAGCCCTACCAACTATCCACTATTTTATTCACAACTATTCAGGTTTGTGTGAGCTACAATGTAAACTAAGAAATCAATGCCGACAAAATTGAATTAACTCGATCGTATACAACATAATACTTTTGCTTAATAATTTAGTATTCCTTTTTTATTATAGTAGATTCCATAAATAATTTTTAGCGTCTGACTGAAAATAAAACCGAATTTCAGCAACGGTCTCAGTTTCGGCGGAAACCGAAACTTCCTTACAAGGGTCATGTTTTGAGGGAAAAAAATAAGAAAAAGTTATAGTATTATTAGTCTGTCTTTTAGTAATAGTAGTTCAAAAATAATTTTTAGTGTCCGACCGAAACCGAATATCGGCAACGGTCTCAGTTTCGGCCGAAACCGAAACTTTCTTACAAGGATCATGTTTTGAGGGAAAAATTAAGAAAAAGTTAAAGTATAATGAATCTGTCTTTAGTATTTCTTTTTTCGGTAATAGTAGATTCCAAAAATAATTTTTAGTGTCTGACCGAAACCGAAAATCGGCAATGGTCTCAGTTTCGATTGAAACTGAAGAAACAGTTCTTATAAACAGTCAGTATTTATTTCAATCAAATATATGTTGTATAATTAAAATAACATATATATGATATGATTAGGCACGAAACGATCCCGAATTCAGTTTCGGTTTTGTCATAGTTTCGAAGCTAAACCAAAACACGTTTTTTTGCCGGAACTGAACTTTCGGTCGGACACTAATAATTTTTAATCCATTGATGATTTGTTTACATTTTTTCTCACACCAATCTTAATAGAGCATAATTATTAGAAAAACTACTAATTTGATATATTACTGTTAAATATATTGAAGGCAGAATGGTAAGCGAACCAATAAGTCAGTTTTATATTTAGAAATAAATCGCTTCTTTAACTAATTAGAGCAAAATTATGCAATATATTTTTATTCTTCTCTTACTATTTGTATGTAACATGAATGTAATGAAGGAGAAAACCCCTGAAAAGTAATGTTGTAAATATAATGTAAGTGATAAGTAAACGTATGTGTAATCGAATCAACCTACCTTAGTTAAGAGCGAATAAATTAAATAGTATCGTGAAGAAACTGTTGTGATTGTTATAATATATTCGAAGTTGCATTTTCATTAAAATAATTTAGAAATATATTTTCCATAGTGCTGCCAAAGATTTATTATAATAAATAGTTGTAGTGTTGTTTATCGGAATATTTTGAGGTTGTAAATGGATTTGTGGAGTATATCAATGTGACGGTGTCGGTGAGGGTTAGTATGTAGGTATTGTATTTTCGAAGCTCTTTGTGGATGTTCTAAATATTGCAGGAACGTGTAAGATTATAGATATGTATACAGATGATGTTTTAGCATGTGGCGTGATCATGATCGAATACATTACCAAATAAACCAATTCGTATGAAACGATTTCCGTATTTCATTTATAATAACCTCACTCACCTACTTACTGCTTAGTATTGGAACGAACTCGAGTCCTCGAGTCTCATAATTAAGACGAGCCGGAGTCTTTTAACAGCGACTCGAGCCTTAAAAAGAACTCAATGTCTAAAAAAAACTAGGAGAGTTGAAATTATGATTTCAGCTTAACTGTCTTATTTTCGCATTCTGAGTTCCGCGTATTCTTACGACGCTTGTGATTCATTGCTTCAGATGAGTTTTTAAAACTGTTCCTTCATTTGTTTCTTCCATGTTAAAAAGTTGAGCAAGTATTATTGTATTAAATAAGTCTAAGCCAGACCTACGCTAAAGTACGAATGCCAGACATTTTGAATGGTTCTTACCTTCTGCCAAACGCTCGCAAGGTTTTGAGTATAATCTGAGTTGCCAGGGCTCTCGGTTATTAAATTTTTTAAAACGAAAATTGTTAGCACATTGAGCATTTTGTGCTGTATATCCTTATTCAGATCATTATTTTAAATGGGTATTTGCAATGAAATCAAACAAATATATCCTATATATTACGTATTTATTTATATTTATTGAAAGGTACAATATATTACATCGTCTCCCCTCCAGCATCACATCCTTGGTACGCAAATGATCGCACGGTAATGGGTCGTGACCCTACACAAAATACAAACTTAAGCATACACTTATACCTACAATCCTAATAATAACTCGGAAGTCAATACTGCGGTGTAACGAAATATCCGGTATACGGTGTATAAATAAAGATTATGCATTCATAAATTGCGAGTAATCGATTACTAGTCACTCAGTAACATATACATAGAGTATAATGTCTAAACGAAAATATTTACACAAAGCAAGATATAGAGTATACTATCAGAGTAATACGACGTAACACAATAAATTTATGTATTAATAACAGGATAGGAGTCAGATTAGTTCAATTTATAAACTACGAATAAACAATGGAAAACCAGCGTCAAGTCAAGGCGAGCGTTCTCTTCCCTTAGACAATAGGAATCTAACACCTAGCTAGATCTAACGCTAACTCACACTTCAACTATGAGCATATCAATATCACTAAGCAGTGGAGGCGGGAGATTACGAATGATACCTACCGGGAACTAACTACATCATGAACGTTAACTAGCTAATATACCGCATACTCGACTAAACTCTAGTATCATGACATATTACTAGAATTACTGATATATGTTTAAAATTGGTTTTACTAGGCTAATCGCATAATCTATTAAAATGTTATTATCTAGACTTGCAACGAATTTGGTATTTAATCAATTAGGCCGAATACTGAATATCTAGATACTACTCAACCGGGTATCTAATACTTAAAAGATTTTGTTATAATCAAATAATTAGTAGGTACATTATCTTCTGTATTACAAAAATAAAATAAAAACATTATAATTATATAATATAACTAATAAGTACATTTGAACAAACGAGCAAGGGCAAAAATAAATCAATACTAGTTTATACTCGGCCTGAAAGCTTGCGGGATGTTCAATATTCGTCGTATGGCGAAATATTCTATCCGTTGCAAGTCTCGTTAATATACAATTCGATTCTGGCGATCATTCGTAATCGCCCAACTCTACTAAGCACAATATGGAGTACGTATCAAACGGCGTGCTGTCACAACTCACACCTCGCTCAGTTCCAACCGAACTGAACGTTATACCATAAATTTATAAAGTAGTAAAAAATATCTAATTATTTTATTTAGAATGGTGTTCCGAAAATCTCATATATCTACGATGCGTAACATCTATTCCAAATTTCAACAAAATGTCGCTAGCATTATTAAAAATATTGTTAATACGCTGACATCAGATTACATTTACATTACTATACTTTTGTATTAACTTGATTTTAACTCACGACTGATCAAGATTTTGTTTAAATAACCTGATGTCTAACGGCAAATAGTACCTATTATAATTTCACACAAATTTTGAGCGGATTTCATCACTTCGCATTCTAATTTACAAATACAACGTCAGCATTAGCGAACAATACGAAACCACTAAGAACTCGATCAAGCAGATTGTAATTACAAGCTACTTTGGCAACTTCGTGGACGTCATAAGTCACGAGCTGTAAAATTGTGCTTTATTACCTGTTTAAGGCGACACGCGTATTATAAAACTTTATCCCTAAATATTAAAAGAAATCGCTATCTAACAAACGTGTCTTCACTTACCATTTGTCCGTAATGTCATCAATTTCAATAGTCAATTTTTCAAAATGAATAGAAAATTAGGCCCCACTTATAAAAATAAATGCTTTGTCATGGAATTATTACTAAAATACAGATAAAATAATGTATAAGTTTGGTACAGAATGCCTGATATAATAAGTCTTTATTATCGTTGTTTCGGAGTTATTGCAAAATGCAAGTTTGATCTTCCCTCTCTATATAGAAATTCCGGACGTAACATTCTTAAATGACCAATCTGAAATTTACAATAAATCAAACATTCATCTCAGATATAAATTTAAAAAAAAAACATGTACCAACATTTATCGAATTGATGGGTTGGGTATACTCTATACTAGAGTATGAAAGACAAAAATAAGTTAAAATATTCCATCCCATCAGTCTGTTATATCCCAGAAATTACACAGAACCCAGTGACGAGTACAGATCAATATATATACAATTTAAACGTGAACGTTTTAGTAAATCCGACACAAAACCACAAGACAGAACATGTTAATATGCATAAGGAACACAAACACCTTAGCTTACAAAAAAGTCCCAAAACTTGTCTCTTGTGTATATTGGAATGGCACTAAAAATAAAACAATCTCTTAAAATCTCAATTGTTTGCCGTACATTTTATAAAGTACGTTTCTTCAATACATTACGATATGTAGAGTAAATACCTTGAAAGTATAAATAAAAGTATATTAAAAAATGTACAAAATACGGTAAGTTCAGCCGATAGGTGCTTTAGCCATTTGATAAAGCATTATACATGCTCCCTTCAGTCGTTTTGTAATACAAACAATAAATTAATTTAGTTACAATGATTTCAGGTTAAAACATTGAGAGCGAAACAATTCTGTTTTATACCATCAGTTTAGAATATAATGCTACGTGTCTGTTAATATTTCAATAATTTACATAAAGGAGGAAAACCACGTTATTGTTATGATTCCAAATACCACTAAAAACATTTTGTTAATTTGATTATTGTAATATAGAATACGGAATGACTTCTAAACTGACGATAGACGTTTTAAGATAGTATAATGAAATACCTTTGTAAAATCTAGAATGATTAATGACTAACAGTTAGTCCCTCTGAGAGAAGCATGTCTCCGATGTTAGTCACGCGACAGTACGGTGGGTGCGAAGCCGACGCGAATAAACGCGAGTTTAAAACAAACCTTTCTTTTTCTTATCCTTTTTATCCTTGCCGTCGACCGTCCTGGAAATAATTACATATTTTATTAACCATGAAATGTTTATCATTGCGTAGTTGATTTATCACAAGTGTCTAGACTGGAGATGATATTATTAAGGAGTAAAAAAAACAATGTTTGAATAATAACTGGGTTTTTACCATCGGTTGGGTATATATTCATATTGGTGCGTAACCTACCAAAATCAATCAAATGAATTACTTAAAAACTATCATTCCATATTATGTTTAGATTCAATATATTAATAACTAGTGGACCCGCGCAACTTCGTCCGCGTGTAGCTCCTCTTATATTGGTCGTAGCGTGATGATATACAGCCTATAGCCTTATCCCTATCTAACACTGAAAGAATTTTTCAAATCGGATTAGTAGTTCTTGAGATTAGCGCGTTCAAACAAACAAACTCTTCAGCTTTATATATTTAGCTTCAGCTGTGAAAAATCAGAATCGATATCCTGCATCCTATAGAATCGACATTCGATTACTAAATATTGTACTAAAAATTCGATATCTCAGTTTTGGTTGCATAAAAAGAATAAAATATTTGAAATATTATTGACTTTCTCTCGACTTTTACTTAAAATAACGTCTACTTAAAGTAAATAAAATCTTCATTTTTACTTTGATATTAAAACAATACAGTTTGTGTGTAATTTTAATTTAAGCGGAAAAATTACTAATAAATAATGATTTAATTTGCAATAAAGCAATACAACGCAGCAGCAATTTGTTGTTTAATTATAACTACAATTATGTAGCTATTTCATCCACAATTATGTAGTTATAAAATAGCAGCTGTTTATTAACAACTGCTTCTAGAAATATCGAAACATGTAAAACTTACGAAATGTGCTAGAAAAAATTAAATACTGTAATCAAAAAGAGCATCTAAGATAGTTTTATTATACATACATTTTATATATCACATTAAGTAAATTAATAATTTGTAAGACAATAATTTTATTTATAGAGGATTTAATTATGGGTGTAGTTCAACTATTGATCTATACCCATAATTAAATCATGTGATACTATTATCTCATTAGTGTTTTAATACCCCTCATTATACAACAGTTACATAAATAACTATAATTAAATTAAAACAATGAGCATATGTTGTTTTCAAATCTCACCAATTGGGAATCGAATATTTTGAATTTAAAAATATTATTTCTTACAGATTTTATTGTTTATTGTTTCTTCTCTTCCTATTCTATTTCCGGTCCCAATTAAAACTATACCATGATGACTTAACTAATCCCGTAAAATTGAGATATTACCGTACATAATTTTTAATAGAAAAAAGGAAATATAGCTAGTATCACAATTAACTCACTCCTTGCTATTGGCCTCAAGTGAACGCCTGCGCAGATCGTCTAGCGACAGGCCAGTCTCCCGCTCCCAGGCGACCTGCTCGGCGTGCAGCGCACGTTGCCGCTCCTCCAGCTCGCGCGCTTGGGCCTCGAGAGCTCGCCGCGTGGCCTCGTGCCGTCGCGCCAGTTCTGCTTCTGATTCTTTAAGTTTTGCGCGCTTTTCGCGGACCTTTGTGTCAAACACCTAAAGGCAAAGGGAGAAAAACAGTGATACACTTATAACCATAGTTTTAATTAAATAGAATTTAGTGACTTGTGAGTTGACGAGTGATCGATTTTTTTGAACAATATGTTACTCAGCTTCCCACAGGTGCTTGGGTATCTTGCTTAAGATCACAAAAATCCTATAATGTTTCATACTAATATATGTATGCTTGATACAGTTTAAAATTTGATACAGTTATTTTTATATTTTCCTACATTAACTATAACTTTTTCCAAACTTTAGTCTTTCTGTATTAAGCCTTTGGGATGAAATCTTTCGACATCACTAGCTCCCTCCCTCTGGTAAGAAAAAGCATATTCGGTACGAACTATACTAATAATAGTCATTTTATAATTGATTGGATTTACATGGAGAGGTAATTTACGAGAATAGCTCAAATTACTTAATTATATAAATATGACATTTATAGTAACATTATGTTCCTTTTCCCAACATTTGGTACAGTAAAAAAGCCATGGTACATTTTAAATCAATAATGAGTAATACCATATTCAATACTTGTATCAATAACTACTTGTCCTACATAGTCAGCCCATAAACGGAAAGGAACCACGAGTGCTGGTGTTCGAAAACGGACCATTTCCTTGAATAAGTAATGGAGTATTGAACGTAATGTGAGTATATCCGGTGACACCAAAAGCTCGTTAACATAAGAATGTGTTGGTATGTTAGTGATAATACCTCCTTATACGCTTTTAACTAATGAACTTGTGGCTTTAAAATATATATACGTACAAAAAGACGTATAATGTTAAATATATTATGACTCATCTACGTCATAACTAAATACATGATAGAAGTATGACCTAAATTGACCAGGTCATCCAAAAATTTGATAATTGCTAACGTATACATAACTATTTATACATTTTAAGATTAGCCTATTTTAAGCTTAACTTAAGCGCCAAAAGCTTAATATTTAGTTCAAAATAGTTACCCATTTGAAAAACAACAAAAAACTATCATATACTTATTTTACTCTAGACTGGAACGACGATCGACGTACTTTTTTATATATTGTGTGTTGTAATAAATGATTCAATATAAGCAAGAAACAAGCAAAATATTTACAAGATTCAAAGTCATAAAAATCCCACAACTAGATTGCAGTAGATAGCTTTACTTTTAAAAAATCCTTTAATACAAACCTGTTCCATATCACTTTCCATTTTCTTCATTTTAAGATCATGTTCTCTTTTCTCTTCTTCCATCTGAGCCAAAGGATTCCTGAGAACAAATGAAATATTAATAAAACACTATAATAAATTGCATTTTAATGTGCTATTTACAAATGAAATAATTTATATAAACATCATTGATACATGCAATAATAAGCGCCAATGAATAGGACGTTGGAGATGAACTCACTCTTCCGATTGTGGGTAGAATATTTGAAAAAATACTATTTAAATTCGGTTACAGTACATAAAGGTGAATAATTATATCAAAATCATTTATTTAAATTCCAACTTATATCTATGGTATTTATTTTATTAGTATTATTAAATTTGCATTAAAATTACTTACTGTAAGAGATTTTTAAGCAACATCAACACATGCAGTGCAAAAAAACATTGTACTTAATGCATCACAACCCGACACTACGGAAAATTGGAAAAGAGACAAGTAAGAAAGGTTAAAATGTGCTACTATAAAAAAATCCTCGTGCTGGGATGAAATTGAATGATAAAACGCACACAATGAAGAGTATGCGATGAACTTACCACACGGTCATGAAACTGTTCATCAGTCCTTGCGGGCAGAAACTGAATACCAACACAATAGTGTTAACGCACGTGGACTACGCATAGAAGATCGCAATGGCATTAACAACCAACATTTTGAGTCCAAATTTAAACTAAACGTCTCACGGGATTGTACTTATCGTAAGTTTTAACGGCCATCTGTCTTATAACATAATAAATAAAGCTGAAGAGTTTGTTTGTTCGTTTGTTTGCTTCAACGCGCTAATCTCAGGAACTACTGGTCCGATTCGGAAAACTCTTTCGGTATTAGGTAGCCCTTTTATCTAGGAAAACGGCTATATCACGCTACGACCAAAAAGAGTGGAGCTACATATGAACAAAGCCGCGCGTATGTATACTTCGTTCGCTTTTATCTCTTTTATGATGATAATTTATCTATTATAGTTTTACCAAGAATTTTTCTCTGTTATAGAGTCACAAAATCGCGTGAAGATATTGCAAAGTAAAGAAACAGGTTTTATGGCAATTAATTTAAACTATTTTTTCCCATATTGCTTGGACATTTAGTCTAAAGTAGCAATTGTAACTTATAAGTTACAAGAATGAGCATATTTCGTATTTTTGTAAATATTTGTCGTACATATTACAATGTTCTTGTTCATAATGAATATGAGTGCGACAGTTCGAACCAATTGTTAGGTTCGAACAATGATATGCACGAGTGCGAGGCACGCGAACTGTACCCAGGACGTATAATGTAAATAATGAACGATAAATTGTTATTAATGCCACTGCGAAAGCGCATGAATCGCATAGTTATTATGATTAATGACATTCAGTCATGGATATTTTAAAAATTCAAATGCGGCGCCGACTCGTATTTAATAAATAAACTGCACGTGTCTTAGTATGATAAAATATTTAAAATAATCCATGACGAGGAAGTAAATACATCATTTCTGCATGCCCAAGCACAAAACATTCGAAGTGTAGAATGTAGTATGCAACTATAGCGCTAGAATAGTGAGAAAAATTAAATAAACGTTAGTGTTACCGAGCTCAGTTCTGCGACACTAAAAAATTAATACACCGAATCGAAGATGACCAGACATGCAGCAAAGATGTTTTTAAACAAATTCGTGTTATTATTTAATCAGATTAGTTTGTTAGATATAGAAATTCAACATATAAATAAGAAGTCTGGTCACCTTTTAACGGTGACGGCAGTCTTATAAATACATCAAAGTCGTAATACCAACCCTGTCTACTCAGGTTGTTAGTCCATGCCTTCGAATGTTAAAATCAATCTAATCTGTTAATGAACTGGCAGAAATAAATGTTGTTTAAGATTTGTTATGAGAAATTAGAAGATAGATTAGTTATATTTTATGACAAACTGAGAAATAGGGTATTAGATATTCTTATAAAATGACAATTTGAATGAATTTTTAAGACCTGTTTGATCTAAAAAATAAATTTAAAATTAAATTAATTTGTACTAATATTATAGGTAGAAGTGTATCATCTAATACCCTAATTGAATCGAGCCAAGTTTTTACAAACATTGACCACATACTTGTTAGAGTTAATCCTGTGCGGTTTTCCATCATGCGAAAGTCCAGCTAGTTTGCGGCAACGGTAATTCTCGTAGTGAACAGAGCTCGTCACGTCCTTCAAGTCTTGGAGATGCGTTCGGATAACCATATTGCGGAGTGCCAGAAAGTCGCAGTGTTCGAGATTCTCCACTGGAATATTCAATGCATTCATGTTCAAATCAAAAAAAAATAAAATACGATCAACGATCTAAGTAAGCTAGGGCAAGAAATCTGGATGTGACACAAATGACTAGAATTTTCCGTTCTAGCTCATTTTCTGTGGCTAGAATGGTGGAAATTTGCAAGTGAGTTTCTTTGACACTAGATTAACACAGCCTAGGGAGTGAAAAGAGATGACAGTCAGTTATATTTGACTCACACATAATAGGACGACTATGACTTCGCTAACATGAATAAAGTGAAAAGCGTCTCGTTAACTGCAAACAGTATCAACCAGAATGTTTAAGATTTACTAGTATATACTCATGAACGGCAAATTGGTTGATTAAAATGCGAGAAGCGTGAATAATTGACTACCGATCTCTATAGTCTGTTTGCATAAAACAAGAGGGTGTGACTGAAATATTCAATTTAATTCATTTTCACAGTGTCAATAATGAAATACAGTTACACGTAGATAGCTGCAATTATTTGAATATAAAACATAATCTTTTAGGATTATAAAGTCTTGAGGATTGTTTTATCATTACTTAAACATTAGAGTATAATTTAATTGCACATATTAAAGTACATTTCAGACGCAGACAAACTATTAATTGCATTATTATGCAAATTGTATATTTTATGAGGGATAATAATTTTACTAACTAACAAAAATCATTTTTGGTGGGTAATGGACTAATCGTACAGAAAGATATAGATTCGAACGTAACACAGTGTCTGTGCTCTAGCTAAGTCTGGATGTATATCAAATATGGAGTATTTGGAATTGCACTAAATTATGTTATAGTTAGCAGGTTTAAGTATAAATGTACCTTCAGCTATACCCCAAGGGTACTTCCTCCCTCGTATACGTCGCCCGTCCTGCTCAATAACAGTGTTGGCTCCAACCACAGCGAAGGGTACACGAGAACGTAACGCCCGAGTACTTTCTGCGCCTTCCCCCTCTTCTCCCGTACTTTCCGGAAAATCGTAGATTTTGATCTTATGTTGGGCTATTTCTTTTAATATCTGAAAAAAATAAAATAACAATCAACAAATTTACCAATATTTTTAAAGTTTTTAATGATTCCATTCAGATCTATAGTGCGCATAGGGAGATGCCTCAGCTTGACAATGAAAACTATATCAAATTCTATTTAAAAAATATTTTAGCCGAGAAATAAAGGCAAACCTAAACATTTTCGGCATTTTAATATTAAATAAGCATTAAATATTTTTATGTGTTGACAAACAATATTTTACATACAGATAATATGTATAAAAATAGTTTTAATTCAATATGAATCTAATTACCTGCTCCTTAAAATCCTTACATTCTTCTGGCGTCATCGTATCCGCCTTAGCGATAACGGGTATGATGTTGACCTTATCACCGAGCCGCTGCATGAACTCTACATCGAGGGGTTTGAGCCCATGCCCGCTCGGCGCTATGAAGTATAAGCAGCAATGGACTCGTGTGTCAGGTGGAGCCGCTTTTCGAGTCACCCGTGATTCCGCGTTCAAGAATTCCTCATATTTCGATTCCACGAAGTCGATTATGGGTTGCCAACTAAAAAGTATTCAGAAATTTAGCTAATTCTAACGTAACCGATAAAACCAAAAGAAGTATGTTCGAGTTAAGACTAAAATGAGACTAATTCCTAAATTTAACTGATTATTATTTTAGTATCACTAAAATCATTTCACTTTTATTTTATACAGATAAAGAAGATTAAATGAGAGTTTAGAACCAAATTTAAATCCATAAAAAAGCAGCCTCGAAAACTAGTTATCGTGGTCTCAATACAAATTGGGATATTTATCTAGCAAACAAGTTTTACAGCATAGACACAAAAAATTGGGTTATTATGCTATATTTACCATGTATGGATTTGCTGTGAGCTAGATGCTTTTAAATCGGTTGTATGTTCAGAATGAATTAAAGTATTTATTTAGCACGCATATATGAATTAACTATACTGTGCTGGTGTCTGGTGTTATGTATACTGACTACAAATGAAACTTCAAACATACCAATTACTGTTGTCGACTGCGTCTCCAAAGCCAGGCGTGTCGACAATAGTGAGAGTAAGATTGACGCCATTCTCTTTAAGGAGTACCACGCTCGTTTCTACGCCCACGGTTTTTTTAACGCGTAGTGATGGTCCTGGATGTTTATCTTTATCATATACTTCCGTCAAAAATAAGGAGTTAATTAATGTGGATTTGCCCAATCCCGTCTCACCTAGAAAGTTAAAAAAAACATTTTAAACGAAACTGTCGAGAGACAACAAGCTAAAAGAATATTCTCTAAAGTAAAATAATAATAACGACTGTATTTACAAAACCAGATTGTTCGAAATAGCGCACAAAATAATAACTCACAGACCATTGTTTTGCCGAGACTATTCAGGAGGTATGCCGACTAAATTTGTAGAATGCCAAGTTTGTAACCGTAAAAAGTTTTTAGAAAAGTATTTTTCCTTACCTACAACCATCAACGTGAATTCAAAACCTTTTTTGACTGCTTTCCTGTACACTTGGTTTGGTAGGTTAGCAAATCCAACATATCCATCTAATTCTTTGGTTTTTGGTTTCTCTATCTTAGGTAAATCTGGTTTTGGCGCAACTGGTGGGTGATCGGACTTCTGAAATACATATTATATAATATAAAATTATTTTATGTGTTACGTGTATAAAAATAATGTGTAGGTGAAAAATAAGATCTAGGTGAAATCTAACCTTCATTATATTCTCTGTACTCCTCAGTGGAGCATTGACTGAAGGAGGTGCAGTTGTAGGTACGGGAGGAGCGGGCATCTGTGGAGGCATCGAAGATAATTTCCCAGTATCCACGGAGGCGCTATTGCTGAGTTTGACTGCGGGTGTGGTACCATTGGGCTCATGGTGACTGTTCTCTGGTGCATCGGGCAATGTGGCTGAACGTTTCGCGAGTGCGTCTTTAATTACTGAGGGAGCTATGGGCGGCACAGGCGGCGCTGCGTTCGGTAGACCTGTAGCGCTCACCCCGCCGCCGCTAACTGTATCCGATTTGAAGAACAGCTCACGCTTACTCTGCAACTGTAAAAAAAAATTAATAATTTAATAACAATGTTTACATTTAATTTTTAAAATCTTAAGTTTTCAAATTAACATGTTCGAGACATAAAAGTACCATTTTGCCATACAGGCGCCAATCCATTGCAAAATACGAAGGAGTAATATATATAGCGGCGCTTGTCGTCCTATACGTATGCTGCGTTAAGTACACAGCCGGCTCCAAGCTCGGCGTCAGATGACTCACCAATATCAAGGCGAGTATGTAATAATACCTACTCACTATAATTATTATAGCTGTTTTATTGGTAAATAGCTATGTTACCATCATTAATTATTTTTAAAGAAAACCATTCGGATCAGATGTGAGCGTGATTGTTCTTTACAAAAATGTCTTATTAAATACCTATTATGCTCAAGTTTTAAAAAATATTTTAGACAGTTTAATAATATTGGCACTAATCTCAAAATAAGGTAAATTATGTAAACGAGGAATGTCAAATCCTTTCGTCACAAATATAAATGTACTGTGCTATTTAGGTTTATAAATAACTTAGTTATAGTATTGGGAAGATTTTTCAATAATAATAATAACCTAAATATAATAATAATAAAATAAATTTATGGGCAACATAATATCACCGGCAGTTTTAAAAATTGCACCAAATTTAAAACATCGGATAACGGCACATTCCTGATATAGGTACCGTTGGTTGGTACTAACAATATTATGTTTTACAATGTTAATAAATACTGAGTCTTGTTTAATTTCGCTTTAAAACACGTTGGAAGTTCTTATTTAAATGTTTTCTCTTCGAACACTTGAAAGGTTAAAGCTAATAAAAGCTTAAAAATCCCCTACCAACCTATTAAAATTTGACACCATATCACAAAATTTTAAACAATGTAAGTAACATAACAACCGAAGATTCTTTTAGTGAAGATTAAATTACCAAGTACCTAACATTTGTTTTCAATAGCGAGCTGAGTGCGACAGGCAGAGGAAGTTTCGCTCAGTTAGCGGTTATAATAGCGAAGAAAATACAACATCACACGCCTCATCACACACTGCACATTTATACTATTTCCTAGTACTTAACCAATATGTTGTAGATTTCACAACACGATCCGATACTATTAATAAGTTATCAATATGTTGATTGATCCCGTCTTTGACACTGTCTACTCATTCACCATCCGGTGTTTACCAAAGCAAGAACATTGTACGGCATAACGTAAATAATTTCAATGGCATTCAACATCAGAAAGGCATTTGTTTGTTTTCAGTGGAAGCATGTATAAACAACCTACTTTCTTCTACTTCCATTTGCCTTCAATGACTCAATGCAGATGGCAATAAGCAAACAAAGAAACGGACTGAATGAATGCAATTATTATTTTAATATAAATAAAACTTACGCTACCATATTTGGTACTATTTTCCTTCGCTTCTTTTTTCTTAATTTTTAAAACACGTTTAATACACTTATACATCTCTTGTAACGTTTAATACCATTTTTTATGTTAGTAAAATTATTTTAATTAGCAACGAACCGTTGAGGAAAACTGAGCGGAGTTGTGGTTGTAATAGAACTAAAGAGGAAACTAGGTAAGCCATTGTAAAACTGACCTTGGCGGACGATTCTTAGTCACTCAAAAACACATTAAGGCGTAATTAATAACAAGCGAAAAATATTATCCGCAGAGAAAATAAACATTATGATGCAAGTAAAATGATGTGCAACAAGTTAAAACATCTGGATCCAGAAACCATCAATAGCAATGCTTTAAGGTGCTGTTGAGTATTTTACTTAAATGCTGAGTAAGAAGAAAATATTACAACGGGTAAACCAACCAAATCAAGTAGATAGATCAGTTGATTTCGGGATTTTGTCACAAAATATAATAAAATCTCGTTGTTCATTATTTTAAAGTGAAAATAATATCGTTTAATCGGTATGTGACGTATCGGTAGGTGACAAAATGTGATGAAGCATGGAAGTGAACGATACGCAACATTAGTTTGTTTCACGCAAGAATTAACAACAATATCGCAAGGGACACGGCATTGTTGAAATATTCAGTGATTAAACAATCGCCACAAATATTCAGTTAATAAATATTTCATGAATACAAAAGATTCAATACTATTCTTCAGTATTGTAATGTGTTTCAATAAAATAAAAGCCTATACCTTCTATAGGAAATAATCGAAATTAACGTAGGATTGGTTATAATTTGTATAGAATTCAGAAAGGAAACAGCTGACATCGGAAATATACGTTAATGCATTTTAAACTGGTTCAATATTGTATTAGCTAAAAAATGAATATGTTACACATAATCAAGGATACATATAACTGAAACACATGATGACACCAAAGCTTTATGTGTCAGTACACCTGTCAGTTAGCGACTCACTAGAGCAACTTACGTAACTGCTATGAATCATTCATTTGTATAACAATCTAAAGAACTTCACCGTGAGCGTACCATACGATAGCTGTATAATAAGTTTTCTGTAAGATTTTTTTTTACATGGGCAGATAATATTTATTTTGTTAGCAGAAACCTGTACCGTAGCATACGATTGTGCTCCAGTGAATGAAGAAGCAATTCACGAGTTTCCGGGCGGCTGACGCCCCTCCTTGGATTCTTAGACTGGATGAGCCACGACATGAATATCTACGCAATAATAGAAACAGTAGCTACAATCATTACACAAACGACTACGATTTAGTTATAGAAGAAAACTATTACTTAGCAACTAGACTGACTATTGAAGCTATTGCCTAACCAACTAAAACGAATAAGGATGTGGCAAGAAGCCTTATGCCTAATAAAGCAGAAATTCTTGTTGGTAACTGGATGACAAAAAATAGAATTAATGGGCAATGGCACTGTCCGGAAACACGGCTTACGCGAGTAAGTCGAGAATGGCTAGGTGGTTCTGACTCCTGACTCATCGTTACTTTTGCTCCATAGTCCACTTGGAAATTATACCTTTAGCAAATGTTTCATTGAATGTCGGGCTCGTATATATAGCAGAAACATAAGTCTTGTTTGATCGAAAGAAATCGAATATTTTAAATCATCCACATGCAAATGTTTGCCCTTAACGGAGTTGCCCTTTACCCATGTATACAAAGTAAAATGCAATTAAACTGCATTGAGTTGCTTTTTAAAACAGGTAAGGCATGAGCCGGCGTGGTCTTTTAAAATTTAATAAAGTTTTAAATTTTAAATATCCTATAGTAGTATAAAGAGTATAAATCAGTCAATCAAGCATAAAGAGTACGAAGAGTAATCGTGATTATTTTGAAATCTTATTCTATTGTTCAGCAATAAATCTTTTTATGAACTCAAAGGATTGTGATTATAATATTTATTGATATTGAATAGTTTCACTATCTTAAGACTGTAATTTAGGTCGACGGCGACGGTTCATTTAACATTACTTTCTCCACATGTATTGTGGTTACAGTTTTCACATACGCTCTTGTTCCGATATTTTGTAATAATCATCTGAATAATCTTATAATACATTTGATTGCTTCTTCTTTTAATATTTCCAACACAAATATAACAGTGGGCACTGAGAGAATCATTTAAAAAATCTAACATTTTCATCAGTATTACTATTCTGTGCATTTTATGACAAGGAGACAAAACCGCAAATGTGGGCACCGATGTTGACGATAGACATCAGCAACAACTTATAAGATAGGTAAGTATATTTGGTCAGACCAATATTTAAAACCTTATCAAAATAATATGATGTCTGTCAATGTAATATCTGATTATTTATTACAAAATATTGACTTCAAACTATAATAAAATATGTGTTTTTCACATCAAAGACTTACGAGCCTAAGAGTATACGAAAGAATAGCGAAGCAGAATAACAAAAATATATAAGTGTGGGTATTTTAAGATTCTGGTCTCGTGAGACAGATGTCAGAGAACGTGTAACAACTTTAAAATAATATTTGATTTAGCTACAGTTTCTGACAATTTAACAGTTACTTTAATAGGCATTTAACACTACAACTTAACAACATAAAAATTTATTGTTTCTAATTATATATGCATCAATAATATAAAAAAAATCATTGTCAGGTTTCAGTAAATAAAATTGATGGCACATTTATCCTACTCCAACGTGCATAAATGGATTTACACGAAGAAGAGTGGGAGGACGATGTTGAATCCATACGCGTAGGCAAACTGGTGTTGAAGAGAATCAAATGATTTGGTGAAGAGATAACCTACAGAAAATTTACACATATTTCAGAATTAGTTGTAAATAACAAATGATCATCTTCAGTGATTTAATGACAACTGTTATGCTAGAGATAACACATAGGAAAATAGTGTATCTCTATGAGGTCCAAAAATTACGAAATATATCTAAAGGATTTTTATAAAAAAAGCATACATATACTTACAAATCAACTAGATACTATTTTATATAAGTGGTTGGGTTTTAATTTCAATTTTGTTGTTGATTACTCAAATGCGTAGACACAATACACAATATCTATTGCATTATTCATCCGAACGTGTAATATAAAACGATATCCAGTAAAAGAATTCAAGATGACACTGTATCTGTTTCTATATTTCTATCTGTTTGCAAATACAAACTAAAATATTATTTTATAATTAAACTCATTTAGAATTATCTTTATACGCGACATTCTACAAAAGCTTTTAATATTTCATACTCACGCAAGGACCATGAACTTTGTAATTGGGGTTAAATTAATTATAGCACATTACCAGGATGGTCTTGCAACATGAACGTAAACAGGTACTCAAACAAACTACATTATCAGGAGACTAAAACAATAAAATCTGAGCGTCGAATTATGTAACAACTTGTAGATGGTTTCTTAAAAGAAATCAATGAATCTATTTGTAGAACAGTAAACGTTAAATATATTACAGCTAGAGACAATCTGACGCCTCAATATTCGAAAAGAAGATCTTTATCACTCCATAAATCTTAAAACGATCAAATCATTCAATTTGTTGATGTTTAAAATCAAATAAACCTCGGTGAGAATTTAATACTTGTGTAGTTAAACGTGAAAGCGTCGAGAAACATTCGCGACAAGCAGCAAATACAATTACTTGCTATTGTTCATTATTCCGTATAAGTTAGATTCTATTAAACGACTTCGTGAGACACATTTACTTGTAGATAAAGCGACAAACTGAGACGCCAAATGCGTTTGTGACTTATTACAAGAACAAGTCAACGACCCAGTCACCAAGGATAGAAAATGGAAACGAAATGATTTATAATAGACTAAAGGGCGTAAACTATAACATTTATCACCCTAAAAAATTAAAAATGTTAATAAAACTAAAATAAATCCATAACATAGATCTATTAACAAAATTTAATTTTGAAACTGTATATATACCATGTTCATGTACCTGTCACCTATTCTTTACATTTTTAACATTTTATAGACATTTTGTGAGTTCAATAACATTTGCATCTTCGTATTGATTTTGCTATGTTTGTACTAATCGTTCAATTACTACTGCTATAAAGTTATCTCTACCTACCCAGAATCTAGGCGCCAGTCGTCAGACTTATTTGCTAATCACGTGTCGTGTCGCCAGAGAATATATATATTATTAAATCAGTGCAGTGCTCTGTTTTATTTACTTCACACTATTTATATCTACAACCTTACAACTATTTTTACCTCCACTTTCCTACGTAAAGATAAATTTCTCCATAACTCTCGAGGACTTGTCCATCCAACTTTTGTTTTATCAATTCCACTATCAGCTACGCTACTAGCGCACCTATTTAACTTAGTTTGATGTGTACCGTTATTTAAAGCTCTATTTGCCATTCTTAACACATTGAAACACGAATAAAGTCACTAACACGATATAAAAATATACGCGTTTGTATTAGTCTTCCAAGAACATCACTTTTGGTAGAATTACGTTAAATAGATGGGGAGCTTTTTATCAGATTTGTTTACCCAAATTCACACATAGTAAACACTTTTATTTCAATAAAAAAAATTACTTAAATTGTCAATATTATCGTGGATGACGTATTTTTATTATCTTCCGATAATTAAAGATAATATGATCGATATTATGAAACAGATAGACCGTTTTAACGTAAAGCACACTCACGTCTGTATCAGTTTGAGGTTAAGTTACCGGCAGTACCGGCTGTCGGCCAGCAGGGCACACAAGCGCCCCACTGAGGTCCCTACACACGGGGCGAAAAAAAACAGATGTTAACGCACATTTGCTTTCAACCTATTTGGAATAGATAAGTAGTTATTTATTTACATTACTAAGAAAAAGATTTAAATGGTATTTATTTTAAAGTATTAGTAAATTAAATAGCATTTGTTGGTATGAAATTTTTTATCAAAATTCTACATCGTGGCATGTATGTGCCAAGACAATACAACATTCAGATACCCTTGAGTTGATTTGATGATGGGTCGTAGGATGCACTGGAATTAACTAATGACAAATGGAAGTAGTCGAGTTTGGGGTAATATGTTTTGGTATAAATATCTGAATTGTTTCATACCACATAAAATTATTTACTAGTAATCAAATAAATCTTTTACTTTGCCTATTTTTATTCATAAACACACCTGTCTATAAGGTGGCATAGTTCTTTCAAGTTTTTAAATCACATCGTGTGTACCAGCTTGGGTTAACTCAGGTATGAGTTATAACTATACCAGTATCTATAGAAGTAAAAGGATCCCGAGCCCGTCAGCCCGTCCGCGTCACACTACATCCACCAGACGCACAAAAGCGGGGACATATTAGTAGACTATAAGTAACAGATCTTTTAAGAGGAAATTCCGATCTTATTTTAATCGCAGGAAAGTTTAAATTTAATCGACAACAATCCATTTTTACATTAAACCATTAAAATGCAAGACGAGAACGTGCCCTAACCGCTTTTGCTTATTCGTGAAAAAGTTAAACAACTCCGTAGTCAGTGACTAAAGCAGTTTCTTAAAAGCAAATAGTGTAATTATACATTTAAATTCAAAAGAAAATTATTGCGAGTAAGTAAACCAAAAATAACTCTCGTAGTCATTTCCTGTGTTATCTTCAACTTTCTGAAAGTGACCGACGATAACATTCAGATAAGACGAATTCCTAGAAATTGTAATATAGAAGAAACCTTTATACTGTCATATCTAGGTGATTAATTTATAACAACGGGTTTATTTATTTGTATACAAACAAGTTATTGACAGCTCATTACAGAGATCAATAGGAGGGATTCAATCTTATTGGAGTAATTTCTCTATACAATTCAAAAAAAATACAAACATGTATTTTTATGATGTATGCAGAACAAGATTTAATGCATATATTTTATGAGGCTTCCCCGAACTTTCAGGTCAGGGTACGACCGTGAAACAGTTAATGCCTGTTTAGTGAATTCGACACATGCGAGCAGAATGGTCGCTGCTTCATGGTTATTTTTAACCCTCATACAGAGGGTCAGTCACCCGTTTAGTCCTCCAGCGGCACGGACCAGTCCTATCGCATAAGAAATTGCGTGGGAATATACAAGATTTTTGTCCTTAAGGAATAATTAAAACAACACATCCTTAAACACATCTGCCGCAGCGAGGGGAAGAAAATCCTACCCGATAAATTGTTCCTACTTTAAATCCTTTGCAACTGTAAAATTCTAATTCAATCTACAACTAGAGTTACCGTTTTTGCGACATTTTAAAATAGAAATTTGAAAATCATTTCGTTATCGTATTGAATAAACCCTTTTGAATGGATAATTGTGTAATATAAGCCCGCTGTTTGGTTTTATTTACAGATTTACGCTTCTCCACATTTCCTTACCACAGAGGCTGTGTTTCTACGTATTCAAAACAAACCTTGTTAATTTATAAACTATCAAATACAACTAACAATAAATTAAGTTAAAGCAATCACAAAATCTAAATAAAGCATTACAAGCGCCGATCTTTCGATAGCACTATTAAAACTATAGAACCGATCTTATAAACAAGGGTAAGCGTCACTAAAATAACGTACTTCCCTTTTTTTGGGGTGCGTAATTTTCATTAGGGGAACAGCTAGAGGGTGAACGAGATGCACGGTAAGAGGGGACTTACCGTTGCCGTATCGGTAAGGGTGACAGTAGCTGAGGTGGGTCCACTATTCGTGCTGGAGGTGCAGTTAGACGTCAAACTTGCCACCTGATTGTTAGCATTTTGTTCAATAATACGCTGTCGGAGCGCCAATCTTTCGAGACTGGCCAGTCTGTGAGATCCACCTGTTCCTTCTCTGTCTCGGTCTCTGAGTCCTGTCGCGTTGAGAGTGCTGCCTGCATTGAATGATCCACTATACTTAGGAAGTGTTGGAGGTGGTACCGGCCTTGCCGATCCTCCTCGGCCTAGTAGCGAACCGCTGGATGTATACGCATAGCTATTAGGTGTTCCAAGAGTCGCAGTACGTGGAGCAGCCCCGATACCATTTAAAGTTCCATTGGCACCGTTGACAGCGGCGCCGTTCACCGTTGTCGTGCTGCCGTTCATCTCCTTGAATTGGCGTCCGTCATGCGAGTAAATCAAATCACACACCGTCACTAGCCGTGAACAACAAAACGATTCGCGGAATGGTGATATACTATCTAGAAACGTTCGAGTCGGGTGCCCGTCGGAGGCGGTTTGACAGCTCGCGCGATGCAGACAAGGCGCGCGGGCGGAGTCACTCGGCGCCCCGCGCTCGACGCCGTCGCCACTCGCCAGCGCCATAGCCGACGACCCCAATGAATCCCAGGATTATTGCCACACGACTGCCCGACTGGAGGGTTGAAAATGCATTGCTGCGTCTCTGTCAAGGTCAACACATGTATTCTTCGCGAATTCAACATAGCCATTCCTTTCCTATATACACTTCGAGTTCCACAACTTTGGAAAACATCTACCATCCAAAATCTTACCAATGACCATGTACACTTAATAACATAAATGACAATTAAATTACAGCAACTGAAACAATTATACGCTGATGCATTCATTACAAATACTTTCATGAATGGTTTCCAATTGGTGAAAGAAGGAAATGACGTTTAGTTCATTGGCCCGATTCACTCAAGACTCGACTTACGTCGTCTACGTATTCATTGATTCTGAAAGTAGCAGCTATACTAATGAGTAATGACCTAACAGAGGACATTAATGTTGAACTTAATAGGTATTATAGAATTTTAAAATTATAACTAAAAATAAGTGGTACTAAAACTATTTTATTTATTACGCCTTTTATGTAAGCTCTATGGATTTAATTTTCAAAAATATTTGCTCTAATGCAAACTTTCATACTTCTACAGCTCTTCTATCTGATTCTAGTTAACATTTTCTGTTAGACAATACTTTAAATAAATTTTCTTTAAATATTCCTTTTCTTGTGCTACCTCAAGCATTTGTTATTTTTTTCTTTATTCTGAAATGAATATGAATATAAATAAAAATTTAATTTCATTCTGCACAATTCCTAAATTTAGAATTTCAAATTCTAGCTTACTAATCGATCACTAAATATTAAGTTACTACTAATAAGAAGTTTGTGCCTTGTTTGGCAAATCATGATTATAAAAAATGGGCCAGTAACTAATCGCATTTCTTTTCACAGCACAGACTGTGACAAAAGGTTTCTTCGACAAAATTGAGATGAAATCTAGAGTGCATATCGAAGATGCTGCATAATATGCATGCACACGTGGTTGTCTCGTGTTATGGTCACGGTCATGCCGATCGACCGATCACTTCTGCGCATGCGCGGTGCACCCCACCAGCCCCAGCGGGCCTATATTTTATCTGCACCCCCTCAGTCGGGATTCTTTATTTTATTTTAGCTTTAATGGAATCGTATGTTTTTCTATGAGACTCAGAGTATAAATAATTTACAATGATTTCTTAGTATTTAATCATGTTTAATTGGCATCTCTTTATACACCAACCGCGACTCGCGAGTGTGCTACAGAACTTGCTTATTTCTTATTAAGAGTTGATGAAGGAATATTTAAAACTGACAAATCAATAAGTTAATAAAAAAAAAGCTAGAACTATGACGGGCAAAAAGTTTTTAAAAACCAACTGATTGAATGACTGATCGATGACTCTGATTTGACTAACAACGAATATAATTGAATTATTAATTTTAAATTAAATATTATAAAGAATTAAAAGAAAAATCTTACCTATGAAAAATCTATTATAAAATTACTGAAATATTTGCGTATTATAATTGTCATACTTAGTCAATACATAATATTAATTATGACTAATATTATTATGACCCGACAAACATTGTGTTGCCATATAAATTAGGGCTGACTGAAGAGTTTATAGGTCTATGGATATAAAAAATAGCCTACAGACCTATTCTGAGACCTACCAAATATCTACAAACTTTTTTCATAAATATCGGTCAAGCTGTTTCGGAAAGCTTCGATAACAAACACTGACACAAGATTTTTATAATAGGTTGGGGAAAAAGTCTTTTCGCATTATAGTATGTATGAACTTGTAATAAAATCTCTTTGGCTATACTATTTGTATCTGGCTGGTTTTGGTATCATTAAAAGTTTACATTTTAAAGAAGATAATTCCAAATTCAAATTAGAAAATGTGTGATTTTTATTTGTTTTTCGTACTGTGAAGATGAGTGAATCTAATGAAGAAATTCGATACATTTTAAAATTTTACTACAGAAAAGAAGGTAAAAATGCAACGCAAGCCGCGAAAAATTTTTTGGCGATGTTTATGGACCTAGTGTAGTGTCTGTGAGAGTAGCACAAGTTTGGTTTAAGCGTTTTCAATCCGGAAATTTTGATGTCGAAGATGCACCTCGCTCTGGTCGCCCTATTACGGATAAAATGGATGCCATGTTTGAAATAGTGGAGCAAGATCGGCATATCAGTAGTTACGACATAGCTGAAGAACTGAGAATTGACCACAAAACAGTTTTAGCGCATTTGAAAAAATACTGGGTACACAAAAAAGCTCAATATTTGGGTACCTCACGAGCTCACTGAAAGAAACCTAATGAACCGTGTACTCATTTGTGATTCTTTATTACGACGTAATGAAACCGAAGCATTTTTGAAGAAGCTGATAACTGGTGATGAAAAGTGGATCACGTACGACAAGAACGTGCAAATAAGATCGTGGTCAAAGGCCGGCCAGGCTTCACAGACTGTGGCAAAACCCGGGTTAACTCGCAACAAGGTGATGCTGTGTGTGATGGGATTGGAAGGGATTCATTATAAGCTGTTACCACCAGACGGGACCGTCGATTATGAACTCTACTACGAACAACTGATGAGATTAAAGCAAGAAGTTGAGAGAAAGCGGCCGCAATTAATCAACAGGGGGGGGTTGGTTTATCATCGTGATAACACTAGACCTCACACATCTTTAGCTACTCAGCAAAAATTAAGAGAGTTTTGGCTGGCTTTGCACCTTCAGATTTCCACCTGTTTCGGTCTGTTCAGAATTCTTTAGGCAGTGTCAGGTTAACATCACGAGAGGACTGCCAAAACTACTTGTCGCGGTTTTTTGATCAGAAGCCCCAAAATTTCTATAGCAATGGGATCATGTCCCTACCTACAAGATTACTAAAAGTATTCGAACAAAATGGTACTTTAGTTAAATGTAAATCTTATATATAAAATTCTCGTGTCACAATGTTAGCTACGATACTCCTCCGAAACGGCTCGACCGATTTTTATGAAATTTTGTGTGTATATCGGGTAGGTATGAGAATCGGTCAACATCTATTTTTATACCCCGAAGGGATAAGGGTGGCCCAAGGTGGCAAAATATCGTTTGCAGGGTCAGCTAGTAAACTATATTAAAAAATATTTTGAATTTTCTTAAAAAATGCGAAGAAACTTTTTCCCCAACCTATTATGTATAAGATTTAAAAGGTTTATATATATATTTTCTTTCTTAGTGTTTTTTTTTTCTAAAAATATTTATTTTAGGAAAGTCATTATTAAAAATTATGTGACATTCATCTATACTAATATTATAAAGAAGTAAGATTTGTATTTTTGTATGTAACGAATAAACATAAAAACTACTGGACCGATTTCAAAAATTCTTTCACCATTAGAAAGCTACATTATCCCTGAGTAACATAGGCTATATTTATTACAAGAAAAAATTAGAGATCCCCAGAAAATCTCACTAAAACCAACCCAAGGTGCAAAAAAAATAGCCATAATATATCTTTCATCGCATGCGCTGCGAAAAGTATTGATGATAGAACAAAAAAATGTTCTAGAATATTATAGAACGTATCAATATCTACAAAAAACTCCGCGAGACCATATGTCCAACTATTATAGTTATGTCACTATAACTACTTTTTTATATTTTAAAAGTTGATAAAAATGCCTATCAAAATCAGACCATATTTTCCATACCTTTGTATTAATCCTTATCCAAATAAATTATTTCATATTCAAGACTGTTTCAATACCTGTAAATTACTTTTTGAATTATTAAAATCGGACCTTCCATTCAAAAGATATTACGAAATTAAAAATATCAATATAAACAAAAAATACACGACGACGCGACGGGCCAGTGTAGTTCTATCTCGGTGATACTCGAAGTGCAGCGAGTGGTAGCGAGTAACGCCGAGGTAGAGGGGCACCGAAATGCGGGAAGCCAAAATGTTTTAAACTAAATATTCCACCCGTGCGAAGCCGGGATGGGCCCCTAGTAAATAATAATTTTCCCAATTACAAGGAAAATAACGAGAATTTATGCAGCGCCATCTAGTTCAGTTTACTATCACATATGGCGCTGGTTGCAGTGCACACGCACTACGAGCTGGATGATAATGAAATTGAAACAAGGCACGCTAGATGGTGTTAGTGGTTCGGTTTAAAAATTTGATTTTTGTTAAGTAATAAAGAAACGACAAATTTTCCAATCTTAACTGTTGTTTAGGTAAAATATTCGCACTCTCATTATAAAATTTTATTATGATGGGTATTCATGCAATGATTTAAAACAGTATATAGGTGCAATTAATTATACAAGTACAGAAAAATCATTTCTTTTGTACGCCTTTAATTACAAAAAAACCTGCATACAACCTAAGAGATAACATAGAATAAGAAACCGATATTCAATATCAATATGCCTATCAATTTACAACAAATGAAAGCAGAATCAATAACAGCAACATACGAATGGATATGTTATTAATATGGGACTAATATTTGAAGAAATCTATGGTATTGATCAATTCCACTTAAGATGCGGAATTCGTGCTTTTGTGACGTGAAATGTGGTATCCTATAGAAACAGTTACGATTTATATTCCGTTAACGTACTAAATTGACCTAACTTACATAACGTTAAATTCTATATATGATGAAGTCATCGATACAGTTTATAAATAAATAACGAAGAAAAGCGGAAAGAATATTATATTAATAGAATATTAAAGTACAGTTATATCTAAATTCTCATTTTCTCAGTTCTTTTTGTGTTCAAATAGAATATTTTAAAGGTAGTTTGGAATTATAAATTCTTTCTCAATTGTATCTTTACTGCTATGACAAATGTCTTTGTAGTCATTCTTAGAATTCGACGATATCATATATTAATATCATATTTTAATCATCATAACATAACCCTAATTAACACAATTTCATCATAAACAACTCAACAAATATCAAGATACTTTTTTTCCGTAGCTTAAGTAACAACGTATTAATGCAAAATACGTAAATTTAATAAGTTTAGGCTTACGTTACGATATCTTTATTTCCACACAAGTTTCGTGTAAGTACAAATTAATCACTACTTATAAAACATTACCGAATGATTCCAAAAAAGTTTATTCAATAATATAAGTATTTATCCAATGTAAGCATTCTTACAAAATTAATCGGACACGCGCACTAAGGGTGGAAGAAGCTTTGGAAAAAAAATCACGCTTGTTGTATGGGAGCACCCTTAAATATTTATTTTATTCTGTTTTTAGTAATTGTTGATATAGAGACAACAAATATACATCATTTGTAAAAAACTGTCTAGCTATCATGGTTCATGAGATACAGCCTGATGACAGACAGACGGAAAGCTAAAAAGTGTTAATACGAGCCCTAAGAAGGTATTGTATGACTAGAGTTTGTTTATGGTCGTGTTTCTTATTTATAAAATAAAGATCCTGTAAAGCTTTTTAAAACTAATATAGTTAGTACAAAAAGTGCATTAAATAATTTTCGACACCATCTTTTTTTCTTACCGTTCGAGACACATCGTGGGAATAAAGCTATAAGCACAATGATACACTATGTAGAGATACGTGACACAGTTTCAAGATGCCTCCCCATCAATGTTCTTACATTTTTCTACAAAAGCCAACAACTCCGCTTTAAATGGGCTTAAAATTAAAATATTTATATACCAGGAATGGCTTTATAAACTTTACAAAGTTTGTTGAACTGTAAACATGTTAAAAGATAGTTTAAAGATGGATACACACGTGCCTAGAGGGCAGGTTTGTAATGGACAAGCGGTAACGCAAACAAAACTATGCTGTATCCACACTTCAGATTAAAATAGCAATTTTATGGTTTCCTTAATATTGTTAAATGTTAGCCTACTAGATACAAATACTAACATAACATCTCCGCAAAGAGCGTTAAATCTTTTGTTACAAATTATATTTATTAAAACTTGACAGAATTATTAATATCCTTAGTATCTCTTATTAACGTCGGGTCAGGAAATTATTATTATGAAAGAGGTTGTACATGATGACTAGAATAGCTGAAAATTAGATGATGTCTAATGGTTTGAAAAAAAATAGAATGAAATAACAGTGAACTAAGACGAGTAGACGTAAAGAAGAATTTTATGTTCAAGAGAGAGAAATAACGAAGTTTTTTTTTATTATTTACTACATTAATGATCGTAGTAATTGGTAAAAAAACTAACTAAATAAAAATTAGGTATGTAATACCTAATGTAAATAAATGTACTGAACGTAGTTTAATCTTCATTTAATTTTAAATATTTCGAAATAGTTGACATATCTAACATTTGCGTAAATAAAATTTGATCTTCAAGGAAATACGTGACTACAAAGGCAGTTTGAAGTTTAAATATCTCTACATAATATAAAACAAAGTTGATATTAGCTGTCCGTCTGCATGCTTAAACTACACAACGGATTTTAATGCGGTTTTCTCCAATAGACAGAGATATTCAAGAGGAAGATTTGTATGTATGTGTCAATGAACTTTTATTTGTTCGACGGTAACACTTTTTTTATGGTAGATAAGGTGCAAACGAGCAGATGGTTTATCTGATGGTAAGTGGCCACTATCGCCCATGGACATCAGCAAAACAAGAGATACTCCCTTGTTTCGTCGATGCGTTGCATCCTCGAAGATAGAATGGGGAGAGGGAGTGAGCAAAAAATGCTGCGGTTTCAGCGAACCCTGAGCCAGAGCCCAGAGTTCACTAGATCCGCAGAATTAATAGGATGGGAGAGAGAGGGGGTAAGTCTGGCCCATATGCGGCTCGACCGGAACGCATCTATGACACTTGGCGGTCGGATTCGCATGCTGGTGGTCGCAAGCCAGTCGGGGAACAGATCCCTACCACCAAGGAGGTGCTGGGTTACTCGGCTCTTACGAGATGCTCTCCCAGCGGCAGAGGGGAATAGTATCCTAACCCGTCCCCTCACGGGTTGACGATAAGGGACACTAAAAAAATTGATGAAATAAAGAAGATAATTGATTAGCATTGTATTCATATCATTATAGAGTAACAAAACTTTCAAGAAATTATTTAAAAAAAAAACAAATTTATTTGTTTTTTTTTTTATAGGACTTGTCCTGTACAAGTTAACTTACTAACTTGTCCCCGTATTATAGATGAATTTACTTAACTCAATTTTTCCTAAAAAAGAAGTGATATAAAAAGACATTAGTGATACCTCTTTATAATATATTATATCTCTTGTTTTAGTTTTATAGTTTATCTTTATCAACTTTATATTATTTCTCATTTACCTCAGTCCTCAAATAACCTTTCACGCATATTGTCCGTTGGACAACCGCAATTAATATGTAGAAATAAAATATAGATGGCGCGCTAGTACTGTCTCAATAAGCTTACCTTTTTGTGCGCCACATGCATCTAGCCACCATATTGTTTTCGCAATAACCACGGCGTCAGTCAGTCGACTTGGTTTCTTGGTGGCTCTATTGTGTGTCCGTAGGACAACCAGCAGAAAAACATAAGTAATTGCTGTTTTGTGCTTAATTATAGTGTACCGTATAATTTTTAATCTTAGTTCAAACGTGAGGTTTACATAATTTAAAAAAATTTACGACTTTTGATAAAGCATCTCAAATTACAAAATATGTCACCTAAATAAAATAACCTAGTCCCTTGGGCAACTAAATGGTGGGACATTACAAATATATGAGTTTGATTTATTTTGTTAAATATTGAGAAATTTTGCTAATAAATACTTTTTTCCAATTTTATAAATTTGTTTCATTAATATTTCATGAAAACATGAAAATTACATCATACTAATTACCAAAACATTGCCATTTCCTTTGGACAATCAAATAATGTCTACTAGACAACCAAGTTGTCACCGTATCTAAAAAGCATATTATCCTTTATATGTTCCTTTTTCTATTGAAAATAAATTTTTTTCACTTTACTTCTAAATACTTAGTACACAAAATAATCGATTAGATTTGAGTATTTTTTATCACACCAAGATCCAATCTTGTATTTAAATGAAAAGTTTTTATGTGTTATGAAAACTTGTCCCAGAGACAATGTAAGCGTAATTATATCGAAAATCAATCACCGAAACACTAAAACAATATTGTCAAAAAAACATCCCTTACTTTTCATTAAAATAAACTATTTGTTTTAATCTTTCTTGAAAGTTAAATTTATAATAAATATTCTTTGTACGTTGTCCAGGGGACAAATTAAATAGTCTATTCGAGTTTTTCCGTTATAATTCACATATTTTTCAAAAAAATGCATTGTTCACCGTGGATACCTAAAAAATAACAATTTTTACTTTAAATCATATCGTTATTTTGAAAAATAAGGTATGTTACTTTAAAATTGCAATTTTCAAATAGTGGACACTTAAAAGTTGATTGACCCGTATAATACATACTAGTAGAAAAATAGTGTGAAGCCATGGCCACGAGTGAAATTCAAAACTTAATTTGGTTTTCTAGTTTATCTACTTAATTGCATAAATGAGTTTCCTTATTGAACAAACCTTTAAGATATTTTCAATTAGGTAACAGAAGCAAATAAACTTATTAGAGGTTGTTTGTTGAAACTTGTGCGTATGTTTCTTAAACAGAACACTAATGGTTAAATTATGTTGAGAAAATTACGAACACTTGTATAATAAAAGGAATATTTTTCATTATAAAGTACATAATAAATCAATATACAATTGAAACACATATGAATTTAAACAAACACGAGGAAAATAATACATGGGTATTATATTGATTGGTGACCAAAGCAATTTATTGTGTTTGTGTGTAGTATGACTATTAAATGAATATAGGGCATTCCATATGAAGTAAAGAATATTACTTTTTTTTATTTAATGGAACTTCAGCATCTCTAATTGTCGCATCTATATTGTAGATTTTGTTGGTATCGCCGAACTAATTTTTAACACAGTTTTGAGAATACTGTAAGTTTTCAAAAGTTTCAACACAAAAAAATGTGATGAAGAGGAAAATTTCATATGTTATGGTGAGTTCATCATATTACTTATTTAATTATAATATTAATATTATTATAACGCTTAAACGCAATAAACTCTATATTAAGTTAACTATATTAATTAAACATAAATAACTGAAGCTACAAATGTAAATTTAGCTAGTAGTCCAAATGTTTTTTTTTAATTTAACTCCTAAGTAATAAGGTGGGTTCGCAAAGACCATATGAGGGACGAAAAAATATATTCACCTAGTTTATTGCGATTTTTAGGACTAGGTAGAGCTTTATTTGAAACAAGATATATAAACTTTATTTCACATATCAAATGTCAGAAACAAATTATGTTCATTTAAAGATTTTTTTAAATTTGAACGAAATATTAATACCTACAGTCTTTAAGCCTATCCATATGAAATGACTAAAAAGCCTATTTTTGGTGAAATAGGAAATTCGCAACAGTCTATTTTGGAATGTTCGTGATTTATCACAGACTACACATGTAATCGTTTAAGAGTAGAACCGTTGTTTAGTCAAAAGGCACGCGCCATCATACCAACTACTAACAGACGTTGTGTTATAAACAAACTACTGCACACATATTATATTTTTAATTTCTGTTATATCTATTTAATACACGAAAGAGGAATGTCGTCAAGGATTTAAACATTTAATGTAAATAATTTTCCTACTAAACTACTTCAAATTAAAATTAAATAATCCATGACTCTTAAGTCGTACAATTAAGCAACAATTTTATTATTTTTACATAATTGCCATCTTACCATTTGTATAAACAAAGTATACAACTAATTGGTATCGTTTAAATATAATTAACTATTATTTAATACCCTTATAGCTGCTTTTTAAAACTTTGTAAATATGTCATGTTCTAAGAAAAATCTAAAAACAAATAAGACATTAAAAGCACAAATTAGGTGACCATTTTATATTACAATTTCCGTTGTTTAGGACACACATAATTAGGTAGGTATTTACTGTTAATGGTAATACCACAATGATAAATACACGGTTAGACTCATTATTAGTTAAGCGATAAGATAACTATCACAGGAATGTTGCTAACAATCGGCTTTAATAATATCAAACACGACTCGATGTACAAATTAAATCAATATTAAAATTATAAATAGAGAAATTTATAAACAGTAATAATATTTCGTTTGAAATTGTAGAGTAGCCATAAATAATTAATAAGGATATTATAACTGCCTATTGCATTTTCAGCTGACCTTACCTGTTCAGTACTGTCATTGACTGGCCTGTATCGGGAAAGCACTGGCCTATTTCGTGATCTATTTAACGGTGAGTCGGACACAGAAGCCATCGTAATATTTCACTTTTCACTGATCGTCAATGTTCCTCAAACTCAAATGAATACAGTTACATAAATATATTTAACTAAACCATCCGCTGACTACATGTGAAGGAAACAAACTGTTACGATTACAGCAGTGCGCTACTAACAAATATGATACCACATTTTTCCGTCGACAAATCACATCCGGAGGAGAGACGAATGAAGTCGAGTGAATCAACGCCAAGTACCACTTGCCTTTAAGCTGGCGCTGATAATAATTTAATGGTGATTTTTACACATAACCAACCCATTGAGTCACTAATTGCATTCACCGATACACATTCTAGTTATATTCCTATTTATAAATAACACATTCTATACACTTGACCGTTTACTAACTACCTCTTTTACAAGAAGCTAAAATAGTATCGTTGTTTCATTGGCTTGGTATGAGTTAAGGGACGAAAATACAATAGAGCTAAACTTCACGTCCAATCGACTATATAAGGAAATTCTCTACTTTTCAAAAGGCTCTTATTAAAAACAATATGACGACCACTCCGCTATTACGGTTTTGCGTACTGGAACAATAGCTACTCGTATGAGTCGTCGATAGCAAACACATTCGTCACTACTATTGGTTTTGTATGTATATTGTATGTGTGTCGCTTAAACTTAAAGCCAATGGATGACCATGAGGGACGCCGATATTTATGTCACGGTGCCTGCTGGGTCCGAGCCTGACGCCCGCCGAGCACTCATGGGCCAAATAGCGGTCGCAAATTCCTACTCGTAATTCTAACGACGCATACGATACACTCGTACGTGTGGAATGGACAAACGGTCCCAGCGACCTAATAATTCCTTGTCGATATCATTTTATATTGCATACACAAATGATAACCATTTGTGTTTTAGTCTAACTATTTACCTACTTACTAATTTAGTCACTGATAGACGATAGTCTCTTAATTGTAAATAAAATGATTGAAATTCTAGATAAAATACTCACCGCTATAAGGTTATCCGTAATTCAGCACATGAAACAAATAAGAAAATATTATTGAATTACAAATATAGTGTTCAGTTAAAATTTTATCGAGAGGATAGAGCCTACCTAAACAAGGAAGACAACATGTACCTACGTCTTCAAGACTTTCCTCGCTAATATATCTTACATCCATTAACAGGAATTAGTACAAAACACAACTTGAACCGACTAGAAATAACAATGACTGTATTGCTACCGGAGCAGTCGGCAAAAAATTCAGGTTTGTTGCTGTGAGCCAATATGCATCTATGCTACCATTGTTTTTAAATTCTGTTTGTATTCAACGTTGACAATGCCGTAAACATCGATTGCTAAACAAAATAAAACACATGACGAGAACCCTCATTAGATGAAAGGAATTTTTCAATTAACCTTAACTTGATTAACATATTTTTTTATTAAAAAGATACTAGCAGTATGGATCACATACTACTAGTATTCCCTTTACCCCTCCTACTAAGCTAAAATGCTTGTGTCAGGAGTGGGCCACCCCAGTACTCCAATGTCCGGGATTTGAACCTACGACTTATCGATCGTGAATCCAACGCCCGAACCACTAGGCTACTGACGCTTCATTAACATTACCATTAGCTATTAACAATCCATAATTATTAACATAAATATTAAATTTAATTATTTAAAGTATCGCGATAAAATATTGGGTAGGTAAATCATTTTACCAAAATTAATAGTAGTTGTTAAAACTCAAACAGGTATTCAATTTGATTCATCCAACTGTAAACATTATTGTAAAAGCAACATGAAACAGAGGATATTGGCAGGAATGAAGATAAAAATAATATGAATAATAAACAAATAAAACTTTAAAGATGCAAGCAAGTAATAAAATATAAATTATATTTCTTACAAGTATCTGGAGTATCCAAGGATTCCATACTTGAAAGCTGTCGTGTCCTGGATTAATTACGTATTGTGTATAAAACATCTGATCATGTTATTTTAAAACAAACGCACTAGTGTCACCACCAAACTCTTTAGTGTTTTGAGTAAATCAGTGAGCCAACAGTATCGTCCTAAATACCGGTATTTATATATAAAGGCTTAGTTTGAATATTGGGATAAGGCGCGGTGTACCATCACTAATTGTTTACATGTGAGAGATAAATAAATAGACGTAGTAGTAGTTTGAGAGAGGACAGTATGTGCGCACGTCCACAGGAACTGAGCAATGAGCATTGAGCAGCGGCGGCGGCATAGCGCTGAGCGTATGCATTTGCACTCTAAGTTATTTCAATACACGTAGAGAATTCGCAACTTGGCAGATTCCGAGACGTCAGGGGTGGCAATGACCAAGTTACACTGCTCTCTTGCCGAGGTCAATATTACATTATGATTAAAATAATGACAAGACAAGAACACACGTATAAAAAAAGACCAACTGAATTTCTTGCACCTTCTTTCTGCTTAGGATTTGGTTAGTTCTTAGTTCTTTTTTAAATTTAAAAAATTACTACATTATATAAATCGAGGTTTGAATTCCAAAGGAATTTGTCTACGCTACGTCTATATAATAATTCTGAAAAAATATACTCTGATCCATTTTTGCCAACAACGAAACCAATTTCTACCTGATTTTGTCTTACCTTGTAATCGACTTCAAAAAAGAGAGCTTTACAATTCGACTATATTATATTTTTATTATTTATCGATTTTAACTTATTTATTTACAACTTTTAAAAGTAACTCAAGAGAGCTTCGAGTTTAATTTCTTTGACACGAAATCGAATAGGAAATGTATAATACATTCACAATACAATTAAAGTTGTCTTTTTGTTTGTTTGTTCCAGCTGAAACTGGAAACAAATCATCGCAAGTTCGTAAGGAAACTTCTATGAAAAAATCACGTCTCAGCGATTCAGATGAAACAATTTCGGACAAAGCAAAAAATAACGTCAAAGCAAATTTTTTACATTGCAAATTGCATAAGACCTAATTGTTCTCAAGTACTTTAAATGCATGATAACGCATTCGTAAACAGATGTATTAAATTAATGCGGACTTCGATCCCGTACTTATTACTTACTAGTGGATACTTGTATTTATAATACATCACGTGATAACTTTGTCTACACAAAAGTGAAAGAGCCAACAAACACAGCTAATTTTTTTTCTACTTTTTTGCGTTTATTAATCAGACCAAGAATGCCATAATCTTGCATAGTTATGCAGCATGTTTAAGAGTAAATACCTATTATGCAAATAAAGATCCCTAAGATCTCTACCGCAGCTAACAAAAGAATTGTTGACCTTGATAAAACATGTCTAAGAACCTTCACCATTGGAAAACTTGCTTTCAAATTTAATAAAAAAACGCATCCAAACTCGGTTCACCCGGAGAAGAGATACGGTGCCACAGACAGACATATACATATAGCATTAAAATTTATACCACCCCTCTTTTTGCGTCGGGGGTTAAAAATAAATATAATGGAGGAAATGGTGTCAATTACAGTAACAGGACATCGTTGTGGCGACGGCGGCCAGGTTCCGCAACAGAGCCTCGCTTTTAGTATGTAGACTTGTATTATGTAGCACGCTCTATGGTCACCAAACAATTAAACATGACAAACAGAAGCAAACATTAACTGTATGAGACAGAATCTTGTTTTTATCACAATTCTCAAGCTATAAATACTACTTAGTATTATTTATTATTAAAAAAGAAATTACTAATTCTCGAGATTGTAGCCATCCCTTCCATCTGAGCTATTTATAGTGTTTGATAATTAATTTAAAGTAATTGTAAAACCATTAAGAATTTCATTAGATTTTGAGGCAAGTAATTTTAATCATTAATTCAAAAAATAAAATCCCTGACAAATACCTGCATTACTAACATTAATATTCAAATTAACTATTGCCAGTTTTTAATATTTTTTATAAAATTTACATAATTTAGTTTCCAAAAAAATTATAATGATATTTATTTGCAATGAAATTCTAATTTAGATTGAATCAGTGTCGAGTCTATGGCAGTTTTTTTTTATGGTATGGTGGTATGTATGGTATGGGTTACTCGGCTCTTACGAGATGGTCCCAGAGGCAGAGGGGAAAATAGTATTCTAACCTCACGGGACAAAACTTACATGGAATATGAGTTGAATGCTTCTCAAAGACACTAGACAGATTTACAAGATTAAACAATTTGTAGAGAAGTGTATTCTGAGTAGTAAAAAATTAAATAAACAATTTAGTGAACAATACACTAAGCCATATGAAGTGACAAAAAATAGTTTTGTTGCAAACAAATTTATGGACTTCATTACTTTTGGAGTGATAAAAAAATAATTTTCAGGATGCAAATTGTTTAAAAGAATTGAAACAAATTAAACACAGAGGGGAAAACTAGTTGCAATAGGATTGTGGGTTAAGAGTATAAATTATTTTTGATTAATATGACCATCAAATAATTGTCAATTCTATTTTTACTATAGTGGACTTGATTGTAATAGTAAGTAGTAGTAATTTTTTCAGTTTTTTCGCTAATGGTTATCAGATTTTTGGTGCATTGATTTGGATTTAAAATTTTTACAACTCAGGAGGAGATGAAGATTACTTTTAATATTTACAACTTAGTTATTACAAAGAAGTAATATTCTAAAGCTGTGATACTATAGATCTGTGTGTAAAGTTGAATTAACACAAGCTAAAAGCATGCTTTCCACAAAAAATGATTTATGAAATTTAATAGAATTACAAAGATGAAAGGATACAGTATTCTGTATATATTTTAACTAAATTATATTTCTAAACTGCACTTATATTAAAATACTATAATTCATCACAACCGTTTAATGGCCCACTGCTGAGCCGGGTCGCCCTTCTCAAAATGAGGAGGTGGTTAGGCAATCAAATCAAACCACTCAAATCAAATACAAAATAGTCCACCACACTGGCCCAGTGTGGGTTGGCAGGCTTCACACATCTTTGAGAACTCTCAGGAATGCAGATTCCTCTAGATGTTTTCCTTCACCATTATAGCAAGTTATATGCTATACTTAATTGCTTAAAACACACATAACTCAGAAAAGTCAGAGGTGTGTGCCCAGGATTGAACTTGGACCTCCCTATGGGACATTCAAGTCTTAACCACTGGACCATCACTGCTATTATAATAAATACTATTTTAAAGTTTATAAAAATCAGTCTGTTGGTAATATAAACTAAAAAAAATTATTTAGATCCAAAGAGTGAAAAGAAGAAAGCTAGCTTTATCATTGTTAAAATTGTAACATTTTAAGAGTTTAAAGATATGTAACATAAAATTGTGTTTATTGTGACATAATCAACTTAAGATTCTTTGCCATAAGTAATTATCGTAATAAATTATAAATAATTTTCTTTCTAAAATTGGTGTCCTTCCATGCAAAAAAATATTTAGACCAAATATACACTGTGTTAGTTCTTCTATTACTACTAAATTAATAACATTAATTGTAAATGCATTGAGTATTGCCAAAGATCAATACTCAATGCATTTACTTATAAATTTGAATAAATATAGATAAAATCTTAGTTGTTCTTATGTAAGTTTATATAGCAATGATTTTTAAACACAATGGAAGAAGTTTAACAATGATTCAAATTTGTAAAAAATATTAATAAGCAGAAAATCATTCAACGAGTGATCAAAGTTATGATTTTGATATAAATTTGGTAACTTATCATAAAATTATTGTAAAAAAATTGTGTAGATAAAAATACTGGCGATAAGGTATTATTTTAATTATGATCGGCTGTTACTATTTCAAAAGTATATTTACAAAAACTAATACTTTTGGTAACTTTTTCATTTGTTTATCTTGCTAAGTATAAATATATTTTTGAAAAGTAAAAAAATTAAAATTTTCAGTCACCTCTATTTATCCAAAACTAAAATCTATCAGATATATTTTTCACGTTTTTTTAAGTATGCATTTAACATTTAAAGGAGATATTTTTAAAACTTACAAACGCTATTAACATTTTATTTGGCGCGAATTATTGGGGCTCCAGAGGTAAATTGACAACTTATTCTACATAAGCTACACTATGTTATTATGTACCTGATCTCTGCATTATGTTAGCAATATCGAAGAAATAATTTAGACTAAAAACATGTCTTTTCCACCGATTTCAGTATCACTTCACTAAACTGTCAACAGTAGACCCTACACCCGCCCTTGCACCGGACAAAAATTGATTTTTGAAATTTATTGCCAGATTAAAAAATACACTAGTAGGCAAGTAACCCAGATGAAATAAAATTTGCAGTAAATTTACTTGCAGTAAAAGCATATTTAATAAAAATTTCTGTTAAGATTTATAATAAATTAAAATAATAGTGATTATATTTTTAATAGTTAAATAAAAATCGTTATTAATGTAAATAAATGTATGGTTCCCTAGTAACCCGTAAAGTAATAATGTTAATAAAATAAAATTATGAGGGTTTTCATAATGAACTAACTTTTTTATAACCGTTTCTATTTTTATTCAATCGAGATTTAAACTATAAAACATGATCTACCGATCATAATTTTAAATTTATTCATAAATTTATTTTCACTCGCTGTTGTTGTGAACTAATTTAAATAAACTTGTATTAATTGCTGCTATTATAAAGCTATTAAAAATATAACAAACAATGATATAAAATATTACATATACATAGTTATATTGAATTTAAAATACCAGTCAACCATATGAATCGATTCAGTTTTATCCGAATAATAGTTCGCATTCGTACTTGTCATTTTCTGAATCGGAGATTGTTTTGTTTCTTTTATTTCAATTTTCAAATATTTTTATAATCAGGAAAGCGGCTCTTTTATGCTATATGCTAAAGTATTAATGCTATTATCCAATTTGTGGGATTAACAGCTACTGTTAAGAATAATGTAAATTTTTTTAAAGTAATGAATCCTACACCTAAAATCCTTTGTAAACGTTTGTTTTACCCCTATTTTAAGTAAACATACAAATCTCTGAAAATACTATCATCCGTACTTTTTTCAGGGATAAACTACTCTATTCTTGAGAATTATATATTATCCCTAAAAGCCCAATATTGGTAATTTTTACATAGGTATGTATATATGTAAATTTATTTTTGTGATATCTTTCGCCCTTTTTTTGATCAAGTTGATTTATTAAACTAAGTAGCTTTCAAATATTATTGTAACCCATTACGTACCAAGCAATTTGTAATATTTAATTAAAATTTTGCATTTAAAGCCTAAATATGTTCATAAAAATTATAGTTCATTCCTTCTTGCTTGATGTTATAAGCTAAAATAAAAAGAGAAAATGTGTCCTAAAAATAGGAAAGTAGAAAGGAATGGGTTAACCCAAAAAAAAATGGAATTTGTTAAAAATTATTAACGACTAATCATCATAAAACTGATTCCCAGGGATTTTACTACACAAAAATGAGAAAACAACAAGAAGCCCTATAATACATTTTATCAGTTGAATAACTGTTTATTTTAATAAAGACATGATTAAAAATGTTATATATTTTACGTCTAAGAAGATATATGCTCATTTCAAATATATGGGAACACAAATAAATAAAATTGCTTTATTACAGGCAAGTATGAACTTATACATTTCTTCCTAATGTTCAATGCCTAATTTTCACTGAGTGGACACAGTGAATTCTTAATCATATCATTGATGTTAAGTAGTTGTGATCTGAGTAGATGTACCTGTCCCCTGTGAGGGGACAGTTAGAAGGTTAATTTACAATCTTTTTGAATTTGAAAACCAATGGTTCTGTTTCATAAGCATCCACATTAATTCTACTATTAAATTAAAGTTTAAATTGAAAATAAAGTGTATTTTTATAATTTTTGTTTTTAGAATACAAGACTAAGGACTATTCAAATTTGGGTAGGCTACTCATTCATCTGGCCTACAAATACAAATAAAAACAAGCAAGTTGCTGAGAAAAAGAATTTAATTCCTCCAATATTAGCATATGCTGATCGCATATTTGAAGCAGGAAAATATGAAGAGTGTTATAATTTACTGAAAAATGATAAGGTAATTTTTACAAGTTATAAATAAACTTTTGGAAAAATGTAACTAAATCATAAAAAGGTCCTTTATCCTGTTTTATAATTTAAATATTACCTATGAAAATGAATATTAGAATATACTAAATAGAACAGGATAATTAAACACAAATTGTTATAGATTTTAATAATTTAAATAAATTTTTAAATGTAGAAAAAGAAAGAAAATAAAAGGTTATATTGTCTGTTTACTTTTTATCTTGACCCAAATAGAATAAAGCATAATATGTATGCTAATTGTAGAAAGTTTAAATCAGAAACAAGAATAACTCGATTATGAATCCAATGCCTTAACTATTGTCCCCGAATAGTGTATTGTTTCATTTGAAAAAAAAAATGATATACTTATTTACCTCTAGATCGAACAGGATGTTGAAGTAAAATGGCGTATATGTCGTGTATTATACAATATGGCCAAAGATCCTAGATATAAAAAAACATACAAAAATGCTTTAATTTCACAAGCTTATGAAATTATAGTTGAAGAATTAGACAAAAATTGGAATAATCATGCTGTTCAAAAGTGGTATGCTTTGGCTTTAGATGCTAAAAGCTCTAATGAAGGTATCAAGGAGAAAATAGAACAGCTTGACAATGTAAAAAAGCATATGGATGTAAGTACATCCACTATTTTACATGAAGTTACGTCGATTTAACTAACAAATTATGTTTATGATCAAACACTTAGAATTTTAAATTAAATTTGTTTACTTGAGTTGTTAACTTAATAAGTTTCTTACACAATCATTCTTATGATGTGAGTGATGTGAGCCCCAGCCCCATTCATGGGAAATCTGATCCAGGGATCATTATACTCTTTACCGGTAATCATTATACTCTTTTCCAGATAATAATAATTAAGAGTATAAAATATATTTTGTATATGAATTAAGAGTATAAAATATATTTTGTATATGAATTAACAAAAAAAATTTTGAATTTTTGGCTACAAATTGTTTCCTAATTTTTCTCCATTTAAAAAAAAAATATTCCAAAAAAAATTTAAATAAGTAAAAATTATAATTACCCGATAGAAACCTGATTATAGAAAAATTAATTCAAGTATTTCTTCCTTTTTTTTACGGTTTTTTTTACTGACACAAACTACTAAATTTAAAATTTCTTTTGCAGTTAGCCATTCAATTAAATCCAAATGACGCTAGTTTATTACATATTCTTGGAGAATGGTGTTATCAATTAGCGGAATTACCATGGCATCAAAGGAAAACAGCTGAAGCCATTTTCGCATCTATGCCATATTCAAGCCATGAAGAAGCTCTTGAATATTTTTTAAAAGCAGAATCAGTACAACCAAGATTTTATAGCGTAAATCTATTACGAATTGGCTGTTGTTACTTAAGGCTAAATAAGATAGACCAAGCGGAGTATTATTTGAAACTTGCTGCTAGTTATCCTGCAAAGTCTGATGATGATCATCAAGCTAATAAGGAAGCTGCCGAGTTATTAAAAAAGTTATTTGTTAAGAAAGTTTGAAATCCATAGACAACAAAAGATGCTCAAATGAAACAGATAACGAAATGTTTTAAGAAAGTAACTCAGATTTCATTAAAATCTTACACGATTTTTTTTAATATAAGAAATGTGTATTGTAAATAAAAGTTTATTTTCTTTGAAAAGATTTATTCAAAAAGTACCATAAAAATCGAATATATTTGTATTTTTTAACCTACAAAAATTATATAGAAAACAATATTAAACATTCCTTATACAATGACGTCATTGTATTTTTAGTGTTATAATATAATATAGTTTTTATAGGCAATATTTATTAAGCCTTATTTATATTTATCTGGAGACAATTGGTACTATACCATATTAAAACACTAGTCATAAATATAAAATAATATTCTGACTTATAATGTTGTTTTATTTTGGACACTTATAATGTGATATTAGGGAATATGTGTGTATTTAAACGGATAGCATATTGGAACGTTTGACGTGACGATCGCGATCCATAATAATCAACAATGTATAGTCAGTAAAATAATAGTCTTAAAGAATCATGGCAAGTTTCATACATTGATTTGTACAGAAAATTTTGAGAGCGATTAATTATTTCCATTGCTTAGATCATACTATAGGGATCCTGGTAATATGTATGTATAATATATTAATTTTATCAGGTAGCAAACATAAAATATTCTAAACTCAAAATAATGGACTACTGACTTTTTTCTATTGCCATATTTGGTATTTAAAAAATAACAATGTCATCTGTCTTGACAATTTTATATATTTATAAGTAAAAATCATGATTTCTTAACGTTATTAAAAAAATTATATAATACAACATTGAGTGAAATAATCTGTAAAAGCTTAATATTAAAGTAACAATTTTCTTATTTTTCATTGTACAGCAATATAAATTATCATATTAATCCATTTATTATCGTAAAATTAAACGCTGACAGTTTAGTAAAACACATTATGACAAATGACGTTTATAACAATCTGTTGCGTTTATAAATAGCCAATAGATTTAAGATTTGTACTTTTATTGAATCCCATATCCTAAAAATATTCTGAATGTTTGAACCTATTATTCTTATATGTTTTGGTACAAATTCTGTCATGATTCTTTCAATATTTTGTATTACAAGTATTATTTACATTGACATATTATGACGTCACGCTTTAAGCGTAATATCGTTCTTTATCTTCATATTTTGAATTTTCCTCCAGAGCAATAAATATTTATATTAATAATATTTCATTTGAATTCCACACATATTCCCTATTATAAATATAAATTATGATCAAACACAAGAAGTTTTAAAGCTAACATTCTGCTTAACAATGAGAAATATTGAACTTGTACATATTTAAAAAATCACATAGGCCTTATTTAGGAACGAGAAATGATGTAATTATTGCATTTTACATTATTGCATATAAATAAAAAACATTAAATGCGAAAAATTTGGCATGGTAAATAGTGTTTTATATTCTTATCACAAATTATAATGTAGACTAGACACAGAATAACACAAAACATAGTTTTTTATTTTATTTCGAGTACCTCATAATAACATTTTAATATCGCAAAGACGAGTAAAAATGTTAGAAAAATCGAAATTACTGCGATGAGATTAGATTTAATCCTAGTAAGCGATCAAGCTCATAATAATATATTGTCTTAAAAATCTTTACTCCAGGTTTTTAACGCTTCGATAATAAATAATTCAGTATTGCCATTATGCTACATATAATGAAATGTATAATAAAAATATATTAGAAACTACATCAAGCAATATTAAATATAGAAAGCACGCCAATTTTATAATTCATAATTTATTTAATAGTTTCGTTATTAATATAAGAAAAAGTATCAAAATAAATATAAAGATAAAAAAAAAATAATGAAAACTTGCTTCATTTTTAGTGCTATATTGTTAAAATCAATATTGTATAACATATAATATAGTAGATAGTAAAAATCATAGTAGTCGCGTCAAAATTTATAATTAATTTTAATTTTTAACCTAAAAGTCTTCAGTTTATGGTTCGAATTTAGAATCAAAAATCAAATTTTTGTATATAGAATTCAAATTTGCATTTTTTATAATCTGTAATCCGAGAGTTTTGATTTAGTTTACGTTTAAACTTATGCGATTTTAACATTTTAATTAGTGAGTGAAAAAGAACAGCCAAGCAAGGATGGATAGCTAGTTATATATTTACAAATATTAACACATAATATCTGATAGAGCATTGTTATTTTTAATGATTTATATTTATTAGTTAAATATGAAGTAGGTTAATATAATAGGTATTTAACATGTATATATATAGGTACTAAGAACAAGTTTATATATTACTGGGGATGTATGAAATATATTTAATAATGTAAAATTTCGTAAATAGTTATATAAAGTTACAGAGTTGATAGAAATAGTCTGTTACATATTTCTATCCTAACCTAATCCCTTTTTTTTATTAAAACATGAAGGTTAGTAACTCGTAACAAATAGTAAATTACAAAAATTATTTCCTGTCGCTGTTTTAAAATCGTTTTGATTTTATTTACTTAATTTAAATGTATATATTTAATATTAAACATTTTTTTAAAATCCTTGAGATATTATTTTACGTATTTTCTATATACAGTAGAATCTCGATAAGTTGAAAACCTCCAAATCTCGAAAAAATGTTTTGTTCCCTTCCCTTCAAACACCAAAACCTCAATACTCGGAATCTCAACCCTCTATTAGTTGAAATAATCAGTGAGTTACCAAGCCATTTCGGTACATATTTTCCCTCCATAACTAGAAAAATTAAATTTTACCTCTGTATCTCGAACATAGCAATGTTTAATTTTAGAATCTTTACAACATAATTATTTGAGACTTATTACCTCTATAGTTTGAAGAAAAATAAGTTAAGTTAACTTTAAGAATTCGCCGACAGTGTAAGTACACCATTGTATACAAAGAAAAATATGTGTGTCATCTCTGCAACTTAAATTTTTATTTATTTTACCTTTTTAACTCAAAATTTATAAGAATGAATCTCAACCTCTTTATGTTGAATCAAAATCCGCCTAAGTCGAAATTTTCAATGAGTCGAAAACTCTATAACTCGATTTTTTTCGCGTCTCCCTTGATTTTCGACTTATAGAGGTTCTACTGTAGTGTGATTTACCATAACAATAAAAATTATTACAATATAGTTTACCAGAGTTTCAACTTACAGAGCTTAATAAAATAAAAATTGCAGCTCAAGTTAATAGGAAATTAGAATATATACAATAAGACTTACTATTATACAAATTCTTACGTTATTATATATACAGTGTTACGTTTGTGCTACAATAATTAGGTAGCTAGTACAACCTACCGGAAGAGTAACTGTGAGCTGAAATGAAAATATATTGTCGTTTCACAAAAAGTTTTCGAGATAAAGTCGCGAAGTATTAAGAATTTCGTACATTGACCGATTAACTTATATTGTGTGGGTGGTGGCATTATATGTGAGTAAAAGTTAAGTCCCACGATAGGAGTATAGCTAAGTTTGGATACTAAATACGTCTCTACTACAATATTAAAAATAGTAATACCTTTATCCTAGTAAGTTGTAGTTGTTGCGCTCCAGAGGCTTCATATTTTCTAGAAACACTACATATAAAAGAGTAAAATGGTAGTATGAAATCTACGCGTCAGTCAGGAAAGCTCGTTAGTATATAATATAGTCACAACTTGTCCAACACCTTTCTCTACATATGAAGTTTTAGAAACGAACTGGACGTGAGACAAAATGTAAACAAACCTTAAAAAGCTTGTTTTTAACGATATTTTATACATGTTTGTTAATCAATAAAACAAAAACGGCTCAACAGATTTTAATGAAATTTGGCACACATATACTTTGTAGCCTGGATTAACATATAGACTTTTTATTCCTGAAAAATTTAGCTCCTGCGAGATAATAATAAAATATATTTACGATTGTTAGCATTTGAATATTTTTATTAACATATAGACTTTTTATTCCTGAAAAATTTAGCTCCTGCGAGATAATAATAAAATATATTTACGATTGTTAGCATTTGAATATTTTTATTTAGCAATAATATATTGAAAATTATATGTTTCTTAAAATTCAGTATTTTTAATTTAGAGTAATTAAAAAAAAGGATTGATAAAAGATTTGTAGGTACTGAATAATAAAAATGCTGGTCTAATATTAATAAAACTATCTTTATAGTAATACACATCAGCGAGCCACTATCTATAAAAATAATCATCACTAAAAGAAACGATTCTTACTTACTTTCTGATTATATTATTTTTAAAACCTTAAACTCATTTTAATATTATAATAACAAACAAACTGCATGTTTGTTCGGGTGAAAATCTTGCAATTCAATTTTGAAGCAGATATCTTCAACCAATTGAGCTGAAGTTTTGTATACTAGTTCAATTTGGATGACAATACTTTGTTAACTTTGTGAAGTCATTCTAAATCCAACATGGCAGCATATCCAAGATGGCGGACTAGTTATTTTTAATGCATTTCTGCAATATAGGTATCAAATGAAAGGACTTGCTATGTATAATTCGAAGAATAAAGTGACGTCAGTCTAAATCCAATATGACGGACTAGCTATTGCGTTGAATGAGATGAACAGACTGAGAAACGTGTCCAGCAATACTCAAAAATAAAATTAACAATTTGTCTCACGTCCAGTTGTACAGAATAGTTTTGTTTAATCAGAAACCGTTTTGTTTATAACAAAAGCACGATCTACAATTATACATCTATATAATATTTATCTTAAGTATACCTCATATTTATAAGTTAGTAATAAAATGCAAACAATAAACATTAAGGCAATACCACGCTTAAAGCTTCGATACAAAACTTGTGCTTATAACAACCATAGTTGTGAAGAATATCATATAATAAATAGTAATGATTCGTATGAGATTCAAAAACCATCATCCGAAATACTACGGACGTAATTACAGAAAAGATCCAATATTATAATCTGTTTTTTTTTAAATAAAAGTCTTCAAAATTCATGATATTTTGTTATTTTATAATGAACAATTATTCCAATTTGACATTTCTATGTGTCATATGATATATTATCAGTACGTTTCGCTAAGCAATCTCGACGCCCACGCTCACGACCGCGGTTTTTCCCGTTCCACTTGACCGCGAACGTTACTATCGTTGAGTTATCGTAAATAATTCAGATGGCGAGTTATAAACCAATAGTTTCAAAAGGTGTAACAATAAACTTCAATCATTATTGGTTAAATCTATACTAATATTATAAAGAAGTAAGATTTGTATTTTTGTATTTTTGTATGTAACGAATAAACATAAAAACTACTGGACCGATTTCAAAAATTCTTTCACCATTAGAAAGCTACATTATCCCTGAGTAACATAGGCTATATTTATTACAAGAAAAAATTAGAGATCCTTAGGAAATCTCACGGAAACCAACCCAAGGTGCCAAAAAATTTGCCATAAAATATCTTTCATCGCATGCGCTGCAAAAAGTATTGATGATAGAACAAAAAAATGTTCTACAATATTATAGAACGTATTAATATCTACAAAAAAGTCCGCGAGACCATATATCCAACTATTATAGTTACGTCACTATAACTACTTTTTTACATTTTAAAAGTTGATAAAAATGCCTATCAAAATCAGACCATGTTTTCTATAACTTTGTATTAATCCTTATCCAAATAAATTATTTCGTATTCAAGACTATTTCAATACCTGTAAATTACTTTTTGAATTATTAAAATCGGACTTTCCATTTAAAAGATATTACGGAATTAAAAATATCAATATAAACAAAAAATACACGACGACGCGACGGGCCAGTATAGCGACGCAGCGCAGCGAGTAAAGCGGCAAGTGAGGGGGCACCGAAATGCGGGAGGGCCAATATATTTTTAAAAATAATATTTCACCCGCGCGAAGCCGGGATGGGCCGCTAGTTATATATATTTATGTTTTTTATTGATAGCTTTTTTTATTTTTATAATTTAATTGAAACTAAAATTAATTTTACATAAATATGCGCTGCAGAAACATTCACTTCCTCTAATAAATCTCTATCCCTATCAAATAAAGTTAAATACATCGTCGCCATTTTTGTTATTTTAAAAATGCCGCCAATTATTTTAAAACGCTCGCAACGGCCCACTAATCTCACGATATGGCATGGGTCGTCGTTGACGCGTTTTAGGCGTTTAGATCGCTTACTGGAACATATTGTTCATTATATAACCTTAACAAATAATATTGGTATTTTTATTAAAAGTAACAAAATATTATTATTTTTTATAATACGACTTTTATAATAGAAAAACAGACTATACAATTTTTTTGTAAATAAAAATGTAGTAAAAAAATTAAAATATAATCTGTTATAATAATAATTAAGCTTTACCTTCGTTTTTTTTTTAATTTTTTGTTCAGATCCTTTCTGTATAAATATATTCGCGTCCAAAATTATATCCAAGATTTACATATTTAAAGCATTCCAGGACGATCGCTTTCTTGATTTCCAGATTTTTCGAAAAACATGAAGTCCTGTAATTTTATAATAGAGGTTTTATAATATCAACAATAAAATTGAGTTTCTCTAATCCAATCTATCTAGAGAGATAAAGTTTATACATAGGAGATAAAATCTCTGGCACTAGTGATCTGATTTTGAAAAATCTACACTATTCTCTATAAAATGACTTCCATAAAAATGTTTTCGGAATATTTCTCATCATATTATTACTAAAATAATTAAGTTTCGTTATATTTTTCATATCAGATTTCATTTTAGTTAATGTCAGAATAAGATATAACAAATAGAATCGATATCTAATTGGTAATTTTAAAGCTTTTTAAATCGGTGACACGCACGTATTGTTTTTGTCACATGGATGAACACCCGCTCGAATGCGGTTGAAACTATAGTCTATGTAACCAAAACAATACGGTTTAAATTTGCTGATATTAGATACAATTGTACCCTTATAATATACTACTCGACGCGACTTTGTTCACGTGTAGCTCCGCTCCTATTGGTCTCAGCATGATGATATATAGCCTAAGGTCTTCCTCGATAAATGGGCTATCTAACGTTGAAAGAATTTCAAATCGGACCAGTAGTTCCTGAGATTAACGCGTTCAAGCAAACAAACTCTTCAGCGCCGTATAAGAATTTAGCGGCACTAAAAAAAATATCAACAGTATGTTTTTATATGCCAATAAAAAAATTAAACTCACAATAAGGAAACATGCCCCAAGTAAGACGGCCTTGATCCTGACATCCAAGTCCATGGGGAAGGAGATGCCGAAGTAGTCGCTGTCTGTAAAAGCTTCCCGCGCCAGTCCAGACCATTGTTTAGTTATTTTGCCCACTTTTGTTTCACCGTCTTGGGAATAAACCTAAGAAATATTTCAAAATAAAATATACAATCAAAGAGGCTATTCGCATTTTTATTTACTTCTCTATCTTGTAGACTTTATATATAACAACACGAAACTTCGAGATTATTATTTTTTTTATCTAAAAATATTAAGTAAAAGAAACTTCTTTATTTAATTATATGTACGTTTAAAGTTATCCAAATATTAAGAAATACATTTTAGTAATCTACCTATGAGTTATAAGTTCATAAGATCATCATCATTCATCGATAATTTAGAGAAAAATTTGTATATATTTATTGCATAAATACAAGTAGGTATATCTAGAACTTGAAGTTCTATATAATTATAGAATAGAATAGAAAGTCTTTATTGCACACACATCAAAGAAATAAAACATAAAAACATAGATACAGATTAAAAAAAGGAGAAGGCATACCTATATAGTATTTATATAGGTACTTATTGACGCTTCGTTATAAATTTACAAATGAATCGTAATGTTAAAACTATTTTTTGCACTTCAGGTGTTCTTAAGGTACACAAACACCATTTAAAGAGTACATTATACTGCCTAAGGTGCATCCGGTTCGAGAAACATATTTCTTCGTTATCCCGATGAAAATATTATGAGGAAAGATGATACGCCGCTCTGTTACTGCATGAGTATCGACCAGAACAAACCAACATACGCATATTTTATTTATTATATTATAGGTATGGATTTGCATTGTATTAATATAACAGAAATAACAATACTATGCTTACTAATCGTATTGACGTCATGAAAAGGAAAATAGGTAGCAAAATGGTACAATACTGGAGAACAATGCAGCTATTTAACAGGACAATGTTTGCTACATGGTCTGACACCATAATGATATGATCAGTGCATTAGTATAATGGATCTAGGTTTCTATTTTCACAGAGGGAAATAAGAGAGAAAATAATCAAAACCACATTTTTATGATTCTAATAATCAAAATATGTTTCAAATGAATTTTGCAACGTATTTGTATGCCAGTTAAAAATTACTAAACAAAATCAATCAGATTAAAAATAAATTATGAAATGGAATCATAATAATCATTATGTATATAAAAGCTTCCGACGAGAATTTGTATTTAAAACTGGGTATATAATAAGTTATAATAAAAACATACATGAAATTCCACGTCACCACAGATAGAGAAGGTGCAGACAGGTCCTTTGATTCTCAGCACGACGTCACCTGCTGCATTTTTGATGACATAACAAGGTTTGCAAATGGACCACTCCTGCTCTATAGAGCCGATAACACTACCAGGCGGAGCTGACACTTCCATGCTTTGCAACCAACATGGACAAAAGCAGGAGTCACATGCGAGGGGTCGATTTAAATGTATAACCTGGAAAGTCAATATACAAGTTACTAAATAGCAGTAGCAGCCCAATGAGTTAAGGCATTACTGAAATGTGTGGTTTCAAGTTGTAATTTACATACATTATCAAAGCGTCATCTATCAATCAATTCTAATGACATCAGGGGTTTTTTGATTTCAAAGCTGCAGCACTTTGTCTTTTACAAGAATTATTTTTTTTAAACAAGAATGGAAAAGAATCAAGCAGGCCCAAACTTGGTGGAGTTTTATCATTACTGTTCACCTGGCAACCTTTCGGCCCCATCATCAGCTCAGCTGCATGTCAATTTTAATTACAAACAGTAATTCAATGTAATAATACATTGAATGTAATAATACATTGAATATACATACTTCGTTTCTAAAGTTATCCATAATCTTCATATCAAATGGTCGCATGGGTCCACAGCAATTTCTAGTGCAACAGTCATTGTCTTCCACACCATAATACACTTTCTGACCAAGTGAGTTTTTAATTGTGTATTTGTTATTAGTCTCGAATCCAACAAAAGCCTCTAGCAGTTCCACTTTCTGATGTACAAGGAGATTATCAATCATGGATAGGTATTCCAAGCCAGGAGGGCAATTTGACAGCCCTTGTGGAATAGTCATCCATCCACCTGTAAATATTAATAAATTAATGTAATATTATATTATTATAATTACAGATATGAAATCTCTATAGATGACACTTTTTATTGGTACAACGTTATGTATAATCATTTCGTTCAACTCTGACTTTTGTTTATAAATACATTCGAGTTTTAATCATAACTCCAAATGCATTTTCACAATTCATAATTATGCAGGCGTAATAATAAACACCGTCATTTCCCCTTTTCATATTCAGGCGGCTTATATATAACTTGCACCTATAATTATGACAAATAGTAATCAAAAATCCATTATTCTTTTTAAAGAACAGCTACTGTAAGTAAAACCTAATTTTATATTGAATTTCATATGCAATAGAAATAATCATAATAGTCGGTTAGATTACGCCCCTATCCGTCATTTTTCGAAATCTCGAAGCCAGGGCGTAAAAGCGCCTTAAAGCTTTCGGAGGGGGCCAAAATGAAAATATATGATTCGAAGTAAGAAAAAGTTGGTCCGAAAAACGCGTCTATGTTTAAATGGGGGTTCAACATATATTGGCAACGCTCAATTAAACTAAATTAGTTTTATTACTCCTTATTAGCTGATACAAACACGACGATTAAACAAAATTAGTCCAGTTTTTGGTATGCCAATTAGTGTGATTGGTCTACATAAAGTTGATAATGACAGGGCAGACATTGTCTAAAAATAAGAGCCCTTAGAAATAAACGAAGACAATTCAAGTCATGCTAGATTTAGCAATATATGGCCTTTTACAGCAACATATACATTATAAAACACACAACAAAGCATTCACTATGCACAACAATGAGACGATTTATAGCCTAGATAAGTAAGTAAACAATACCAACACAAAACAAATAATATTCTAGATGCCCTCCACCACATTTATGTAATCAATATTTGTTAACCTCTTCTCCTCATCACTCAATAACATTTCATACTCATTCCGGCTATTTTTAAATAACTTTCTGTAAAATTTTTTAATACTTCTTTTAGTGCTTGCTATTGACAATGTTTTAATGTAAACACTTTGATCATTAAAATTCACAATCTTTGTATATCTTTGAGATATATATTTTCCAATTTTTGAACACTTTTCAGAGGCTTTCTTCAATTTATTACGAGAAAATTCCTTGTCCAAAATTTCTAAGTAACTATTAAGATTCTCATTACACACATTCATAATTTTAAAAAAATATATTTTATGCTAAAAAGTAAATACTAATTGATGTGCCAAGAGCTAAGACCTTAATGATGAAATTGAAATACTTATCAGTATTGTAACTCATTAAATTATCCTAGAATAAACATGTTTATCTGCACCAAGTCAATACACACTGGTTTCCAATGATAATTTTTAAGACTAAATACAACAAGACATAATACTTTCAATTACACAATGCACACTGATTAAATTTATTTTTATACTAATCCACCCAACCCAGCTTCGTTTAGGTGAATTATATCGCCTGTATTTATTAGTGTCCGACCGAAATTTCGGTTACGGCCAAGTTTCGGCTAAAAAATGTGTTTCGGCCTGTTCGATACTACTATTACTAGCTTGTTATAAAGAAGTTAACTGTATTATTTTAATTAAAATTATAATGTTGTAGATAAATAGATATGGGTAGGTTACTGGTTTCTTTACGAAATACGGAATTAAAATAACGTTGATACTCAGCTGAATGATTATACCTTTGTAAAACAGACTGACGTTAACAATGGCATTTTGAAAAGAGCAACTGTTGAGTTTCTTGCCAGTTCTTCTCATCAGGAACTGCTTTCCAACTAATTTAGTGCTAGAACTTAAATTAAATAAATATATCAACTAGGTATATCATTTATTTTCAAGTAACCCTATTAACCTAGGGGAACATACATTTAGAGAGGTAATATGTCCAACTGCTATTAAAAGTCTAAATTTTGGTAACACAGAAACAGACTTTTAGTTACTTAAGCAAATTAGTTATATAAGCTGTTTTTACCATTTTGCTAGTAGTGTAATATTTATTGGAATTGGTATTTATTACCAAACTAGCGGCCCATCCCGGCTTTGCACGGGTGGAATATTTAGTTTAAAACATTTTGGCTCTCCCGCATTTCGGTGCCCCTCTACCTCGGCGTTACTAGCTGCACTTCGAGTATCACCGAGATAGAACTACACTGGCCCGCGCGTCGCGTCGGCGTGTATTTTTTGTTTATATTGATATTTTTAATTTCGTAATATCTTTTGAATGGAAGGTCCGATTTTAATTTACAGGTATTGAAACAGTCTTGAATATAAAATAATTTATTTGGATAAGGATTAATACAAAGGTATGGAAAACATGGTCTGATTTTGATAGGCATTTTTATCAACTTTTAAAATATAAAAAAGTAGTTATAGTGACATAACTATAATAGTTGGACATATGGTCTCGCGGAGTTTTTTGTAGATATTGATACGTTCTATAATATTGTAGAACATTTTTTTGTTCTATCATCAATACTTTTCGCAGCGCATGCGATGAAAGATATTTTATGGCAATTTTTTTTGCACCTTGGGTTGGTTTTAGTGAGATTTTCTGGAGATCTCTAATTTTTTCTTGTAATAAATATAGCCTATGTTACTCAGGGATAATGTAGCTTTTTAATGGTGAAAGAATTTTTGAAATCGGTCCAGTAGTTTTTATGTTTATTCGTTACATACAAAAATACAAATCTTACTTCTTTATAATATTAGTACAGAGTACAGATAAACGTTTCTTTCTTTCTTTAAATAAATCCTTAAATTTCCCGGAATCGTGTCAATTTTGTTAGGTTTCGGTTTCGGCCGAAACTATGGCGGAGGGCGAAGTTCGGTTTCGGTTTCAGCTGAAAATTCAGTTTCGGTCGGTCAGTAGCATTTATGTTTAATTTTTTAATATGTATAAATTTTTTTATATATACATGACTAACACTTATACAAACTTTCATCCGCTATTTCTACCCTTTGAACCTTTTTCGGGTAGCCTATGACGTTTCCCAAGCTCTAGTCTTTATCTAATCAAAATCGATTCAGAAGGTTTTAAATTATTAATGGTGTAACTAACTTGACTTTGTTTTATATATAGATTCATATTAAATTTATATTTGAGTAATGTATAACAATTAAACTAACCGATTGAGCACTTCTAAACTGAAAATAGTTAATTTCTATAAACTCAGTTATATTCATAGTGGTTGATATCAAAATCAATGAAGATCTGCAAAAAGTTTGCATTGTAGACTTGTAAACATACCAGGGCACATAGCCCAACAACTCTGTAAAAACTTCTGAATTGGATCCAGAGTAATTGCAACACACTTTTCCAGTTAAAAAAGTATAATTTCAGTACAATATTTGTGTGCCAAATTATATGATTGAAATCTGTTCAGTTGTTTTTGTGAAAAACATACAAATATACATGAATTTCACATTGATTATAGTAAAACTAGCCATGTTTCATTGTCCTACTTGAAAGATCTGGGTTTGATCCTAGACACACACCTCTCGCTGACTTTTCTGAGTAATATGTGTTTTAAGCAATTAAATATCACTTGCTTTAACGGTAAAGGAAAACAATGTGAGGACCTGCCCCCCTGATAGTTCCTCTATGTTCTCAAAGATGTGTGAAACCTGCCAACCCACACTTGGCCAGCGGGATGGACTTTTTTTCAGAATTTAGCGACGAGTATGGACGGAAGTCAGCATTTGACCAAGACGTGCCTGAAACAAGCAACGGTAGGGCCTACGATGGAGCACGCTTTCCAAGAAGATACCTATTTACTCTAAATTTGAAAGCAGCAACATTGTACTTTTCAGGAAATACAGTCTCCCGCAAACTATTCCACATCTTCACGGTGCGAATAATAAAAGTCTATGGTCTAACTCCCTCCTTTTTCTGAGGAGGAATCCCAGCAGTAGGTCATTAATGAGTTGTTATAATGATGATGATATGATCAATTGATTAGTTAGGGTCCAAAAAAATATAATTGTAATAAGAAATTTTAATTTTTACTATTACAACTTACCTGGAGCTTGGGGTATAGGCTGTTGAACAATTGGTGGCATATATCCATGTTGAGGTTGTGGGTATCCTGGCTGAGGGTGTGGATATCCAGGAGCATATCCTGGCTGGAATCCTGGTTGGAATCCTGGTTGAAATCCAGGTTGAAAACCAGTTTGCATGCCAGGGAGGGGTTGAGCACCTGGGGGTAACATTGGCCCAGGTGATGGGACTGGATAATTTTGCATTGGATAATTATCATTTGATTTGTTTGCTTCCACTGGTGGAGCATAACCTTGACTCTGTGGAAAGTTTGGGCTATATGGAGTTGGCTTATGCGACATTTTTCTGGAACAAAAAAGATAATAAAATATTATATTAAATATATAAAAATCTGTTCGGTTAACATTAAAAAGCATTTGAGACTATGGAATACATCACAATGATTTCAAGTGACATTTGACTATTGTAAACAAAATTTATTGTAGAATTTTAAAATGTTATATTTCAGAAACTATTGATTTCTTCAGTTCGAGATTTTGTGAGTGAGTGAGCCTAGTAGGCCTAGATATATCGCCAATAAAATTTTGAAACGAAACCATTACGTCAACGCTTGAAAAGTTCAGAAGTAATATTTCTTTCTCCCCCCATAATTCCCAAAATATGCGTCTGCGGCAAAAAAAAATGGAGGGATCGATAGAGGGGACCCCCATCTACCCCAATCACCAACCCTCGCCCCCCTTCGTTACGTCAGCACTTGGATAGTCCAGCCCTTAACAAAAGTCCAGTGCCATTTTTATTTTATTCTTTTAAAAATACAGTAGCAAGCAACAAATTCTCGCTAACGTTTGGATAAACTAAGTCAGTGTTTGAATAATTGAGGATCAAATAATCGAGGTAAAAGATGTAAATCCCTTTTACATTATATTCATTGCTGTCATAACAAACCTATACTATAACATTTTCATGCTTTTTATAAAACTGACTGAGATTTTAAATCTGTTTATTTCAATATATGTATTTAATTTAGTTGTTATTAAATTATGTATATAATGTTATGCAGAAACCGAAACATTCAAAACAAAATGTAAGCTAATTCCATGTGACTGAGTCATCCTTTTCTCTATGCAATTATTATACTTCAATTCAAAAATACATGTAATAATACTGAAAAGGTAAATAATTCATATATTTCATTTTGATAAATACAGAAAATAAGTTACAAACCTGGGTTTTTAACAAGATTTGTTAAGCTGGGATTCCTTTAAGTAGAATAAGCTTTACCTTATTAATTATAAATAGATTTTCGGAGCTTCTTTAAAAAAATCACCATCGGAATCGGGTATTTAAATACACATCAATATCTAACCAAATCAATCCAATAACTGAAATATAAAATTTAATTTATTTTTATTCTGTAAAAACCTATCTGTCAAGACTCAAGTGTCAACCAACTGGATGTGTAGGAACAAGGTACTTTTTTTTTTTTTTTTTTTTTTAATTTATTTAACGGCTTGGCAACGAAACCTTTTAGCCAATCTTAAATAAAATATTTTAACTGTTTTAAATATTTTGCAAAGTCATTCTTATAAACTTTACAATAGCACAATAAAATTTAGAATTTCTTAGAATACATTTTAAATCTATAACACCATCACTTTCATCTTCACACAAATCACTAATTTGCGCAGCTAATATTAGCCTATCCAGTTTAAATTTATTACATTTCGTTATAATATGTGTTAGATCTCCTTCAAATTCTTCTCCACAGTAAAAACAATTCTTACTATTAAAAATCTTTAGTCTATATAGATGTGAAGGAGTCAGGCAATGGCCAAATCTCATTCTACAAATCATTGTGATGAATTGTCTACCATCAGCTCTTTTATATTTATAATACCATGGTGTGGCGGGCATCTCTTTTTGAATTTGGGCGTACCAGCTGCCCTTATCCTTGTTGATCTTATACCAATAATCTTGCCAACGTTTCTTTAAGGCATCTTTAATGTGGGTGTGGTAGTCAGTATATGGACATTTCATAGTAGATCTGTGGTCTTCGTCATAAGGAAAATGAGTAGCTTTGTCAACTATTTCATTACCAGTTATCTGAGAATGGGAAGCGACCCATATAAATCTTACAGAAACTCCTAAGTTGTATAAGTTATTAACTAATTCTATAATATCTAGTATAATATAATTTGTGTTATATTTACATTTATGGTTACTTAAAGCGAATAAGGCACTTTTTGAATCACTACATATTATGACATTCCTTACACTTTTGATATCATTAAATATATAATTAAGAGCGCAATAGATTGCATAGCATTCTGCAGTAAAAATAGAACAATTACTATCTAATAAAATAGTTTTTGATATTTTACTTTGGGCATCATAAAACGCAGAGGTTACCCTACCCTTTTCTTTAGAACCGTCAGTAAAAATCTTATAAATTGGATCAATTTTTTCGATATGAACATTAAATTCAGTTTGACTAGTTATATCATTACTATCAACATAAATCTTGGGGTCCAAATATACATTATAATTTGTGTTATAGATAGGCCAAATACTACTACTCTTAAGATTGCTATAAGCACTACTATATAGCTGCAACATTATCATTATCATTCCAGGTGTATTCATGTGAACAATATCATCCGGAGTACAGTATTTAACATTTACAGATTGAGGTGATACATTCAATAATTCAGGTAACAATAGTTTATTTTTTACAACTCCGTTTTGATTTGAGAGAGCCTTGAGACAAAACCTTTCAGCTAAATAAGTTCTTCTTAATATTAAAGGTTCTATGCAACATTCTACTTCCATTGAATTAATAGGTGTTGTTTTCATGGCTCCCATTATTAATCTTAATCCAATATTTTGTATAACATCCAGTTTTCTAAGTAGATTAGTACTAATATTAATGTAAGCTAAACAACTATAGTCGAAATGACTTCGTACAATACTTTTATAAAGCATTGATAAAATTTTTGGGTCAGCACCCCAAAATTTTCCAGCTAAACATCTCATAATATTAATTGCTTTATGAGCTTTTTTTGCAATATAATCTATATGTTTATTAAATTTTAGCTGATTGTCTATGATAACTCCCAAAAATTTATGTTCTTTATCAATTGGAATTGTTATATTGTTGTATCTAATATTAACATGTCTTTGTTCCCCAAATACCAGTACTTTACTTTTAGAAGCATTAATGTCTAATTTTAATGTATTAAAATAGTAATTATGTAATTGGAATAAAGCTAAATTAAGTTTCTTTTCTGCTAGTTGAGAACTTTTGTCTATAGTATATAAAACTAAGTCATCAGCAAATTGTAGTATATGTATATCTGATGTAACATATTTTAATATTTGTGAAACATATAGATTAAATAAAATGGGTGACAATACAGCCCCTTGCATTAGACCTTTATTAGCAGTTTCTGGTCCATACATTACATTGTTACATTTAACAAAAAGCATTCTATTATTTAAAAAATTAAATATCCATTTTATTAACTTTCCAGGAAGGCCTAAAATAGACAAGGTTTGCAACAGTTGATACAAATCTACATTATCATAAGCACCTCTCACATCGATAAATGCAGCAACAGCAGTGGATTTGGAAAGCTTAGTTTTTCTCATATCAGATATAAAAGTTACAAAACTTTCAGAAGCACTTCTTCCTTTGCGAAAACCAAACTGGTTTGTGGGTAATAAACTATTTCTTTCAACATGATAGTCTAATCTGAACTTAATCATCTGTTCAGTTAATTTACTTATACATGAAGTTAGAGATATAGGTCTGTAAGAATTGTAATCATCAGGTGATTTATTTGGTTTGATAATAGGAATGACACATTGGGATTTCCACTCTTCTGGAATGATTTGTTTAGACCATAATAAATTTAAGGTATTTAAAAGTACTTGTTTACCAATAGGATGTAATTTTTTAATCATGCTATATGAAAAATTATCTAAGCCCGGTGTAGTATCTCTCCGTGAGTCTAATGCTATTTTAAATTCTGACATTTTAAAGGGAGAAATAAGCCAGCAAGAATCCTTAACATTGTTATTTAGTTCAAAAAAATTAATTATATCTGAATCATTTATCTCATTAGTTTGAGCAAGATTATTTATAAATGAAGGTACCCATTTATCATTTTTGTACCTATTTCTGTCTGTATTTATTCTTTTGAATCTACGCATATAATTCCAAATTATCGAAATCGGAGTAGTTCTATTAAAACTACTACATAAATTGGTCCAGCTATCATTTTTACATTTACTTATTATTCTTTTTTTAATAGCATCTTTTTTTTTATACTCAATATAAGATTCAGAAGTAAAAGTATTATAATAATGATTTAATGCTTCTTTAGATTTTTTGACAGCTTCTGCACATTCTTCATTCCACCAAGGAGCTGGACTGTGATATGATTTATTATGATTAGGTTTGTAAATTGGTATACAAATCTTTCTTAAGTAAATTAATCGTGAACTAAATTCATTATATGATTTAAATGGGTCAGATAAATCTAATTCAAAGTTCTGAAATACCCTTTCTGACATATCATAGTACTTATTCCAATCAGCTTTCGATAATAAAAATTTTTCAGTATTATTTCCTGTATCATATGTCACTTTTCCTAATAAAATATCAGTAAATGTTGGGAGATGATAGCTACCCAATGGGTCATCCCCCACAAACCAATTGCATAATGGAGCTATGAGAGAACTAACAGCTGTAACGTCAATTGCAGATTTATTTCTACAAGGAGGCTGTACTGTAGTTGTTGAACCTGAATTTAAAATGCACAGATCAAACTCATCAAACATGTTAAATAATTCAACCCCACGAGATTTAGTTAAATCACATCCAAAAGCTATATGATGTGCATTGAAATCTCCACTGACTAGACATGGTCTGGGTAGGTTACTTATAATAGTTTTAAGTTTTTTAATTTTATTTCTTTTTTTTTCAGGTGGACAATAAACATTAAGAATAGAGAGTGGACCAGCTGAAGTTATGACCGAAATTGCTACCGTTTGAATGTCTTCTGAAAATTTTGTATCAATAATATTATATTTAATATTGTTTTTTATTATAATACCTACTCCTCCATAACCATTTTTAGCATTTTTAAAAACAGAATTATAATTATTAAAATAAATATTATTGACATTGGACTGTTTGAGCCATGTTTCATTAATTAGATAGATGTCAATGTCATTTTCATTTAGAAACTTCTTAACTAACGTTTTTTTGTTATTAAGACTGAATGTTATGTTGAACAATTCTAATTTTATTCATTCAAATTTTTTAATAAAATTTCTTTAATTTTACCTGTTGTATTCGGTGTATCTACACTATTTGCTATATATACTAACGTTTTAATTAATGCATTTAATATTCTGGAATTATTAACTATCTCTGAGAAATTGAGTTCTAAATTTTTATTTACATCTTGTTTTGAAGTTTGCTTAGATGGCAACTCCGGAAAATTTTTACTATTTTGTAGTTGAAGAGAATTATTATTTGCAACTGCTGCATAACTTTGTCTTTTTTTATTAATTTTAACTTGCTTTATGGGACATACTTTAGATATAGCCATGTGAGCACCACCACAGTTAGCACATTTAATATCATTTTCATTAGTACAATCTTTGTAAGAGTGCCCACATGAACATATAGAACAAACTTGGCTGTTTTTACAAATTTTAGCAGAGTGATTAAATTTCATACACTTATAGCACTGCATAACAGGTGGAATGTACGGACTTACTTTTGAACGCCACCTGTCTAAGAAAATATATTGTGGCAATGTACTTGTATAAAATGTAACTGTTATTGTCTTTAAAGCGAATAATTCTCCATCATCCCCCTTTTTCATAAATCGGCGAACAGCTACAATGTCATACTCACATGAAAGTTTTCTGTACAAATCCTCATTACTCATATCTTCTGGAATAAACTGTACCACACCCACCTTTTCTACGAAGGCTGCAGGTATAAATGCCCTCATTTTAAAGTTAGCTAACGCATCGTTAGCATTCAGGAAGTCATTTGCTGCTAAAGCCTGAGAAAATGTAATTTGGACTTTATAAGCATTAATACGACTTAGTTCATAAAAGCCTTTAACAAACTTTGAAAATAGTTTTTGGAGATATAATGGATCCTTATTGCCAATTTTATCTTCCGATTCCACAAACACCGGAAACTCTGTATTATTTGAAGTATCTGGATAGCATCGCCGGTAATTTGGCTTTATATAAGGTTTATATTTTGCTGAGTCTTTTCCTGAAATATTTGTCATTTTTCTTTTTTTGGTATTTATAGGTGGTATCGTACCACCACCTTCATTTCCCTCCATTTTATGTGCATAATAAGCACGCACTTATTATATTAAATTCGCAATCTCGAATATTAACTAAATTTTTTCTCAAGTTCAAACTTCCCGCCACAAACGTCGAACCCAGAATCTTTTAAAATTTTCAGGAACAAGGTACCTTTCAGCAGTGTTACCAACTCTCAAAAATATTTATCCCCAAAGTTTGTGTCAAAAACCCCTAAAATCACCTTAATTATTTAGACGTCCCCCTAAAAATATGTAAATATAAATTCATAATGATTTAGAAATAATATGCTGTAATATATTTCAAAAGTCTTTTTATTATAAGTTATTTAATACATAAAATATTTAGTCTTCATCTGAAGATTCAGATTTTTTGAAATTTTTAGGCACCATTAACACATTTCTTATCGACACACAGTACAAACATTAGTATTTTTTTGGCGGTATCCTATATGACATAAGCTAATATCAAACATACGTTCAAGTTTACAAAAATATAGACTTATATTTATACACAACAATAATGTTGTACACACATGTTGTTGCACACCTGAAAGCCATAAGTGAAGTAGAAAAAGAAGATGAAGAAGAACACTAATCGCCATATGCACAGACAATAAAATGACCGCCAGTAGCGCCAGTATTGCTGCCAATCACCACAGAGTGCTTGTAGAATTACATACTGGATGTCGTTATAAGTCGCTAGGTCAAGAAATAAATATTAATATTATCAATTTAAAAATATTAAAGAGTCAAAAAATCCCTGAAAATACCCCTAAAAATTTCAGACCCCTATCTCACTAATTTACCCCTTAAATCTGGGGGAAAACCCCTAAGTTGGTAACTGTGCCTTTCAGAAAGGTAAGGTTCTCACTGTCAAGTGTCAACTGTCAATGTCACTGTCGATATTGTACGGTGTTATTAGTTCTCTATGTATTCTGTGGGTGATTCCATTGGCTCCGTAACAGACTATACACAACTCCCAGAGACCACTTCCTGTGACATCTATTGTCTGTAACCTAGCACAATGCCGCCAACCTCAGGAAGCAATTATGAATGAAACTCAATTAACTTTCCGACTTGCATAATGAAAACCATATGGAATAGCTTTAAAATGGATCTCCATTAATCTAAAATATGGATTTATTTTAATTTTGGTAAATCTTCCATAGGAAACAATTAATGTAAACATAAATATTTAATATGTCTTACCTATACTAACAGTGACTATTCATGGTTCAACTACACATTGCTGCAAATTTATTTACATACAAATATTTTACCTACTAATAAATTGGTATAACTAACCCGACTTTGTTTTATATATAGTAGATTAAATAGTTGCGGAAAATGTGAAATATAATATTAGGATAGCTTAATTTTTAACAACAATTTTGATTTGAAATCTTGATTATATTTCAAACATTGGCGAACTAACCAAGCGCCCTGGTCAATTATTGGCGGGGACCTCGCGTTGTCGAGCGTGATTGGGGCCTTGCTCGAAAACCAGAGCAGCTGGTTGGCAGTGGCCTCCTATTGCGAATCGGTGATCTCGCTGAAGGAGGCTGCGGAGAAGGAACGTGAGGCTGACGCTCTCGCCGACTCTGACCACAGACGTCAACAGGGGGTGAAGGAGGCGCCAAAATGCGCGTCTTCTTCCTTACCTGGACCACAGTGTGGCACTGGGCGTGTCTTTCATACCTGGGCGGGCAGGCCTGCTTTAGAGCGGGCCGACCGTCCAGGCGTGGCAGTAGAATGCGAATAGCGAACCTCTGCGTCTCATTATTGACCGAGAGCGTATCGCAGTAGGTTTAGTGGGTTGGATTGCGCTTATCGCTGGCTAGTCCCACATAACCATTCGATCGGGTGGTATGCGTAAATGCATTCCCCCGCGACAAAATAAAATGGTTAGTTCATCGCGGTGACCAAAAAAATGACAATGACACTTAATCATGTCTTTAGGATAACGCGTAGAGAAGGCAACTATCGTAATTTATCGTTGCTTTGTTTTGTAATTTTGTGCGGATATATACACGGACACGGATGTAGACCGATTCTAATGTTTTTAACTAGAAACGGCACAAGCATTTAGATTTAATTTTATCTTGTGTTTTATAAAACAGTTTAAATGTAAAAAATGTTGTTTGGCTGAAATATCTAATGTAAATATACGTCAAAATATGGAATTTGAACGCCTAAAATGTTCCTCGACTTCCTCGGCATTTTGTAACCATGAACGTATATTTATTATTGTAGGTATATTAAGTTCATAAGGAAAACAGTATCTTCTATTTTAAAACAAGAAACAAAAAATAAAATAAACAAAATTAATATATTAGTACAAAACTTATATAATATTATTAGTAAAATATTTTTTAATTTTCAGTATGTTTTCAATCAGCTGTGATGAGTGGAGTTCAACAAGTTGAGCCGTGAGTGGGAACTTTAAGTCAAGTATGTTATTGTAACATAAATTATTTCATTAGTTAGTGCAAAAAATGAATTCGTACAAGCAACACTAACATCCGGTTGGGAATACTCCCATTCTCCAATCAAACCATTTTAATTGAGTGCATTGACCAACCTGCTGCTGGTGGCCAATTCCAGAAAACGAGTCAGTTGGGTAGATGTTTTATCTGTGTGTTGTAGTTAGTATCGAGTGTAGTGAATAGGAGAGTTCCGCAATGCAATCAAAGTTGTTTTCCCACACATGTAACTAAAATGGCGTCCCTATTTACAGTTTAGTTAACATTCTGTATGTGAACGTCCCTCAGTGATCGCAGCCGAGTGAGTCATTATCCAACATAGCAATGACATTTTTATAGCACAAAGTGAGAATACGTTTCTGAAACGTTCCTAAAAGACTGGCCAGTGTGATTTATACACCACAATAATGCGCGAATTCAAAGTGGTCGTGCTGGGCTCGGGTGGGGTCGGGAAGAGTGCTTTGACTGTGCAGTTTGTGTCTGGATGTTTCATGGAAAAATATGACCCCACCATAGAAGATTTCTATCGGAAAGAAATCGAAGTGGACAATTCCCCGTGTGTTCTAGAAATATTGGATACCGCTGGTACAGAGCAGTTCGCTTCTATGCGGGATCTGTACATAAAGAATGGCCAAGGATTCGTAGTAGTATATTCGTTAACCAACCATCAGACATTTCAAGATATCAAACCCATGAAGGAATTGATAACGCGCGTCAAAGGTTCGGAGCGAGTGCCTATCCTGCTGGTGGGCAACAAAGCCGACCTGGAGCACCAGCGCGAGGTGTCGCAGGCGGAAGGTTCGGCGCTCGCGCAGATGTGGGGCTGCCCCTTCGTCGAAGCGTCGGCCAAAAGCCGCACCAACGTCAACGAAATGTTCGCTGAAATAGTGCGTGAAATGAACGTTAGCCCCGAAAAGAAAAAGGATAATTATTGTTGTTGTACAGTGCTTTAATATTTAGTGTTTAATGTGGCATTTATTTCTCGTAAGACTGCAAAGGCGAGGAGGGAGTCGGCCTCCTCCGGCCTCGGCTGACGGCCGCGACCCTCCAGCGGGGCCTAGGCGGCGCCCCCGGGCGCTGGAGCCTCGGCGGTCGCGACGCGCGTCATATCACGTTGTTAATATCTTTGATACATACCATTGTCCAATCAAGGTGCTTTATCTTATATTTTCATACTTTAGTACTGGTAGATACTCCCCAAGTAATCATTATCATATGAAATAAACAACATTTCTACTGTCTACATTCTGATTGGAACATTTTATACATAATTAGCTTTGAGTAAAAGAAATAAGTTTTAATTCAGTGTTGAAATCAAAAGTAAAATCCGAATCTGTATCAAACTGTAAAGCAACAGCAGTAACATTTGTAATGTAAAATAATATTAGTCAACTTTGTATATAATTTGATGAGATTAATAATGTGGAAGGACAAGGACGGTTTTAGAGAGTAAAAAAGCCATCCAAATATGCAATAATCTTTTATGATTGTGTAGAGTGAAGTGCGATGAGTAAGAGTTTACACCTAAGTCATATTGCAGATTGTGTTTTATTGTGTAAATTATGTTTATATGGAAATCAATAATCAAAGAAATACAGACAATGATTGTCAGTTGCGTGATTGTGTTTTAAAGTCTACCAGGATTTGTGATAATACATATAACAAAGTATCTATAATAAAAGTTTTAAGTGGGAGATAAACTAGTGAAGTTTTATTCTTCGGAAACCAAGGTAACCAATTTAATTATTTCATATTCCTATCATTGTTATGCTTAGTAGTTACTTTATTTGCAATAGATTGCTTCAAACTATTAAAGTACAGTAAATCTATAATGATTGGCCAATATTCTCGATGTGTAGGAACTGTTAAAGAGAGTTATGAAGATATTTGCCCAGTTGAAGGATTGCGTAGGTTAAAAAAACTATAACCTTTACTCTATTTAACTTGGTGTGAGACAAAGGGTAAACAAAGAAAACACAAATCATCTGTATGTAAACTTTAAATTTATGTTATTCTGTGTTTAACTATTTAAAATTAAATAACTAAATTTATACTACAATAGGCAAGTGGATAATTATTGTGTTCATTTTGTTATACTTATTTGTATAGATAATATTTTAATCTACAAAAAACATGATACAAAGAACTTTTATATGCTTTGTTTACATTTTGCTCACCCTAAGCTATACAGAGATTACACAAAAGGCCTCTCAATTATAAGTTTTATGTTGTCTGTCTGGTAAACTAGACTAATTATTGCAATGCTGTTTTTAATTCCAATTCTGTTTGCGTGATATTGACGGTAGGGATTGGCAGGTATAAAGTTATACTTATAAATTTCCCAATTATTTACTTATATTGTTTTGATTAATTTATGACAGAACAGTTTAAAATTCAAATAAAATAAAATAATTTTAGTTGGTCAGTTTGAACCTGCCATCAGCTGGAAAGACATCTGTTCAACCAGCAAGAAATTCAATAGTTGTTCTTTTCTAAATAGCAATTGATTACATAGATTATTTCCAAGTTTGTAATCATACAACTTGGAGGTCAATGTCACTGAAACTTCAATAATTATCAACACACAATCAATGCACAGAATAATAATCAATTTTACTGAGTTAAGTGTTCTCAGTGAAGTAAATATTTAATAACAAAAAACTCAAATATTATTAGATTCTTTTATTTTATATGGATTGTGTGAATAGCCATTGCAATCTTTATCGTAATCCATAATAAGAATGTAATTTGAGATTTAATTGAATCCCAAATTAATGTATTTGTTTAAAATGACACTGACAATTGTATCATACAACTATGATCTTCTAAAAATAAAACCAGTCCTTAATTTAAATTATTTAAATAGAATTCTTCTTGATATCTGTCAAGACTGAAATAAAGATAACTCTCTTTAGTTTGGTTTAAGACAAAATGTAAACAAATAAGGACTTTTGTGTCTTGTTCTTTTGATTTAAATATATCCTATGGAACTACCTATTACAAAAAGAAAACAATAATTTTATCCAATTTAAATTATTTTTGAATATTATTTATTGTCTTATAAAAGTTTAAAATTGTGAATGTTAAATTATGACATTTTTGTTACTGGCAACTATTGATGTCTTTGTTTACATTTTATCTCATGTCAAATGTTGGAGTGTAAAACAATAAAACTGAAAACTACTTCCAGATACACAAACATAATACATGACAGAGAGATGGGATGATCCAAAATTCTTTTAAAAAATATTTTGGCTTTTATAAGATTGATGTACATATAATTATATATACAAATATAGTAGCTAGTAATATAAAATCTAAACGTAAAAGAAGTGCACGGTAAATTGTAAATGGTAGCGTGAAGCGTCTGTTGGACCGTGACTATGTGCATCCATCCTAGGCCATACAGTACATATTAAGTATGTTGCTGTTCAATCGCCGCCATTAATATACGTATTTGATTTCTTTCCGCTATTTTAGGGAAATAATAATTATAATTTCTTAACATACCGGCTTTTTGCTGTGTAATCTAGCTATTAATGACGTTTCTAGATTTATTTATTACCAAAAATAATTAAACATAAAAAATTTCTACAATTTTCAATAATAATAGGAATAAAATTGTCTGAAAAAAAAGTAACTAACTAACATCCTATTTGTTTTTCATTATAATAAATAAATATGATGAATACTAATTATCCTATTAGTAAAGTATGAAGCTCTTGTTCAACAAGATAAATATTGAATTAACTTTTCTACAGTTCCTTAAAATCGAGCTAAAATATCTATGGTACGGCAAATAGAATATAGTTAGCGGCTTACGTCTAAAAACATAATGATTACTTAGATTTTCACGATTGTTATACATTTGAAAATCACAAAGGACTGTCTGTCCTGTGACCACAAACATTGAAAAGTATTCGAAACGTCGGGAAATGAAATAAAAGAGCATAAACACGATATAAACCGTTTTATAAAGTATTTTCAAATCTAAAAATAGTGAAAAGTGTTAATTAACTTCACATATCACGTAAACAAAACTTAACGTTATTATAGTCCGATTTGGCAAGAAGTTAACACATCCATCTACATAATATCTAATATTTTTGATGTACATTGGATATGTTGTTTCCTAGTAAACTGCGGAATCATTTCCTGAGGAGCACATGAAGTTAAAGCCGTGGTTTGATTACTCAGACGTTTCAAGCTCTACTACTGTTTAGGTGCCGTTACCGGCCTACATAAAGCCAATTTACCAACGTTGACGGCAACTATAGTATTGTATTACGTCTATTTGCTTCATGTTACAAGTAAAATAGGATTTAGAAACATTGTTATACCATGTCAATACGAAAATCTTTCAGTTTCAATGCCATTTCGTAATCCAAGCATATCTCTACAGTCGCTTCCCCATGTTTGTACGCTTAGGTCTTTCAAAGTACACAAGTTATTTTGATGCGGTTTACACCAATAGACAGTGATAAGGTTTTGTATATTTTTTTTAAATATGAAGATAGTTGCCCTGAAAAATCAAGCCGTTTTGCATTATAACTAACCTCTTTGTATAACAAAACAATGTAAAGCGTGTGTAAGTGGACGATACAATATACCTCAGTGAAACGAGGGCGGGTCGGCTAATATATAAATAACATAAGAAAACGCATAAATTCATGCATACGATGTACTTGAGCTCAAAATTTGTTATTCATTCATATGTAATCGAGCCCCATTGTACTTCTACATTGGTATTCAGCTGTTTGTCCTTTCGACCCTAACAAAGTTCTTTGGCGATAAGCACTAGTTTTCATTTAAACCCATGAAATATGCATTACTTTTGACTAAATTGTTAATGTGTAATTAATTTGTTGTATCGTATAAGGAAAAAATATTGTAAAAACAACAGTAAAACTGGCACAAACAGTTTATCTTCAGACTATGAAGTAAAATAATATGTCCATTATTTATTCAATTGTTTAAGCTCAATAATAATAGTGATATTAAATGCCTATAGGCTACTCGAAATGTTGTAATTATTACTGTCTAATTTAGATTTAGCTAGAAGTCTACAGATTAGGTATGAGGAACATGTGAGTTTGTTAATGTAATTTATATTTAGGCAGGCATTAAGTATCTTACCTTCCAAGGTATGAAATGAAGTGTAATGGATAAATCTTAGAAAGTAGATTCCACACCTTATAAGTTACATAGAAGTCCTAATATAAAATTAATTAATTTCACTTTACTATCTATATCGAAGCTCGTTTTTTGATGATTTAGCATATTGCAGCTCTATACGGGAACTACGTAAGACAGTCTGCTGCAATAATAACGAATCGCTTGCCAAAAAACAGGCAGATTTATAATCATTCTATAAATTGTTTTTCATTTGAGACTAATGGATAATATTAATTTTAATTTTGTATTCAAAAACTGAAATACATTTTTATTTTTATTCAAAAGATATTTTTATTGTAAAATCTGTGGTGAATAGAGCGTATTACGACTATGAAATACTTCATGTATTATATCGGATAAACGGTTCCCTCCATGATCTATTATAATATAACCCTCTTCGTATCATAATACATATAACCTTGGTTTGGTCAAACCGAAGAATCAGATGAAGAGAAGAGAGAAGATACAGTGAAAATCAGGTAGGTAAACTTTGAACCTAACCTTAAAATAGTATAGTTATAGCCAATAGTGGTAAGTAGTTACTAGTGCGTGGTATATAAACGTGCAAGGTCCCGTTTAGAATATCAGCGGCAGCGTCTCCCGCGCAACACTGTGCGCTCTCTGCTGCGCCTGCGTGTGGGGCGCGCGCTATAAATAAACGTAACGTATGCTCAGCGATCATTCCATACTTTGCCTATCTGTTAGGTAATATAATTTTAAAGGCTCACATAAACAATAAAAATACTTGCTTCCTTGGAGCAATGTTTTTCGTCACTACGTATTATAAAACAAAGTCTGAAACTCATTTTCATTCGGTTTTCTCCAATATACAGACTAATTTATGAGTAAGGTTTAAATTGGTTAAAATATGACAATAAAAGTCAAGCCGCTTGGTAGATTTCATCGAGTAAGGGTGAGGTGTGCGAAAGAATGAATGAGCTAAATTCCACGTGGACAAATTCGCGCGTGTAGTCTAGTTGTTGTATAACACTTCAAAATAAACAAAACCTGCAGTTACAATTGTTTCAATATGTTTTATTCAAAAATTAACAATAAATGTTTTGCTAGTAATGCTATTTATAAGCAATGCTTTATTTAGCTAGTAAGAATGAATGGCTTTCATACCCTCTGGTTCACATGACTCAAATATTCTCATGGAACAATAAATGCGGGTGCAGTTGTATTGTTTCGATTGAATACTTCCAGTCCCAAGCTACTACGAGGGATATGTTATGTACAAACTAGCTGCTAAGGATACACTTATTAATATTTTCTAATTATTGTTATATATTTAATGCTGATGGCGTTAGCCTTGTTAATATTTTCAATCCATGCAAATTATATTTATTATACTTATCATACACGACCAAAATTGAATTTTATCTGCATATCGTATGATAGGTACTAGTATCCACAAGATTAATATTATATACTCTAGATAAAGATAATTTTAATTGTATGGACTAGTATGTAATATACATATAATATTATGATAACACTCCCAAGTTTCATGTATTATGCGGCAGAAAGGGGGGTAGCCAATTATTTAATAACATTTGATAATACTATTATTTAGTATTTTCTAAATCTTATTACTGTCACAACGCAGATTTGGAAAATCTAACATAAATCGATACGTGTATTATGCACAATGTATATAAACTGCAGTAAATTAGATCAAAGTACCGACAACACTGCAGTCGCCTTCACAAATATTTGTCTACAATTCTACAAGCGAACCTAGTTGTCAATGTTCGTAGGCTGAACGTTACGGGTCCTGGTAAGTCCTTGGCGTTGCGCAAACGTACTCTACCTTGACTTGCATTACTTCAGACTGTGCACCCAATATGGCAAGCTCATTTAGACGTATCTTTATGTAGATATACATTGGAATAATAATATTTATCTCCGAAGACAAGTTAAGGGCCTTCTCTTAATCCTTATTAAAACGCTTGGTAATTCATTTTCTCAGGGTCTAGACTCTTCACCAAACTTCTCTTGGTCAAATCTGTTATAATATTATGATGTCTGATATAAGAAATATTTCAGAATTATATACTTTATTTGTTTTAAGTTTTACTTTTATCATAAATATCTGAATACATTTCTTGCAAATACTACACATAAATACAAAAATGAAAGATAACTGATGAGATTTTTTTTATACCGTAAAATCAGTGTGGTAAGTATATATATAGACAATACCGATATGCACTGTATAACACCAACTCTCTCAATTAGCTGGTTTTTCATATTTCAAAAGGAAAAACAAAGAGGCAATTCGAAAATAATTTGTGATTAACTGGAAAACCCATATTTTTCCTTATTATTCCTAAATTGTATATAAAGTCGCACTTTAGTGCAATAGGCACATACACTTAAGACATAATAGGTAGATGATTCATTGCGTTATTCTTATTAGCACATCTGTAAAAATGGTAATACTGATCCTCTTACATTGTTGAGTAACTTTGTAAATTTCTTTAGGGTTTCATCAATTATGTAATAATTAAGATGTAATGCACCTAAATGCACGTAGTTAAGACACAGTTTTGAGCAGTGGTAGTAACATATTGGATGAGCAACGGAACACGTGCTGAAGACGACACAATAACTAAATAAGAGACATTGTATTCGTCGACCCTCCGCAGAAAATCCAGCCACGTGTTGAACAGGTTTCATTTAAGTTTGGTACTTATAATAATTGTAAGTGTGAATTATTTTAGAAATATGTTACTAAAATACGATAAACGATTAGTTGCTATAATTTTAGATGGTATCTGTATAATATAGGACTAACTTGAAAACAACTGAACAAACTTCAAAGTTGAAACACTTCTTTGTTCTCGTTATTTCTGAGCTATAATGTTTTTTAAATAAAATATAATAAAGGATGGTCCATAGTTTTATCTCTAACTCTTGAAATAATTTCAATTAAAATATGAATATGTTGTGAAAACAATTTTATCGTCAGTGAGACATAACAATAATGAATGTTATAAGTAATTCACTGCTCTTTTTATTATATAATATATTAATTTAAACGTACATAATAGTACAATAAAATAAATACTTGAATAACTTTATATTGTTTAGAATCACATAATTGTTTTAGATTTCCGGTAAACTAAGCTTTGCTCTTTGACCGGGTTAAATTTTATTATTCTTGTAACTTGTTTTATTTGTGTTTACATTTATTTAAATTTGATAATTTGAATACTTTTTGTAGCTGATTCATCAATATTTTAATTTTTATATGTCATTTTATATATCGTTTTAGGTGACTAAATAACTTGAGTGTTGATTCATCTGTTTGAACAAACAGTATGATCCGGTTTCCATATAAACAGTTTCTTTTTTTTAATCAATTCTTAGGTAATCTCCCATATTACCACGCTTCGCCATGGGAGATCGGTGATCACTAGACTGATCTTCAACTGATGATGCTCTGCCTGAAATCAGAAAATATAATTTAGATGAAAAGTTGTTAGTTATTAAAGGCTCATGGATTTCTAAAAGTAGGCAGAATTCAACTGAATTGAAAAAAAAAAACAATTTTTAATAATAATAATATAATAAGAATTTGTAAAAAGCGTATGGAGTATCTATTTTAATTATTATCATATAAATTTTTGTGTTATAGTTTACTAGCACAGTTTTTGTACTATAATATGCATGTGCATATTTTATTTATAATTATTATTATATTAAACCTTCCTCTTAAGTCACTCTGTTTGTTGATGAAAAACCACATTCATATCGTAGTTAAGTACGTAGTTTAGAAAATCTAAACGTACAGACGGCAGTAAGCGACTTGTGTTATAATATATATAAATTTCTAAACAAATACGCATACCTCCATTCATCGATCCGTAACAAAATCTTGAACAAAAATACCGATCATTATAAGTGAAACTATATCGAATAAACTATCACGAAAGTTTTGTTCGCGTTTAGTGATTATAAGTTTTACGTGCGTGTAGTCAGCGTTGTTTGTAACATGCAATATCGAAGGTAGGTACCGATAGCAAGTAATAACGCAGTACTCGTGACTCGTGCCTGAAAGTGAAATTAAGATTGTGACTAAATGATTTTCATTAATTTGGTTAAAACCAGCTTGGCAGCTTACCTATACCTACTTACTTAATAACTATTTATTTTAATGTTACTTATGAAATGAGAACACTACCAGGTCAAATATTTATTTTTAACCTTTATGATTTTTTCACTTTATCATATAGGTACCTACTAGTCTTAAAATTAAAGTAAATTTTACTTAAAATTGCAATTTGGGAAATGGGAAAGGAATTTTCTTTTGGGTTAAAATATTATTCATCTCGATTTTAGTTAAAAATATTAATCGAAAATATATTTAAAAAAAACCATATATAGATTTTTACAATTGTATATGAATAATTTTGTCATATTATAATAAATATTTTATACCGTGGCGAAGCGTACAGCAGGCATATCAAGATAATTTTACAGAATAATCAGAAGTTACATGGGATTTAATTTAGGTTAATATTATTCTACGGGTTAAGCGAAATATTTTATCTTAGTTAAAAAAATTGTTTAGAGGTACATAAAACTGCTCGTACACACAAATTGTAACATTACGAGATAATCTATTGTTCTTTCAATACAATTGAGTTGAGTCATATATTCACATTAGATAACCCATCACACTGATTAGCATTTGACTTAAATATTCCAATGGTCCGTCTCATTATACAAGCATGTAAGAAATATCACTCTCTCATTCAAACCATCTTTGGGAAATTAGACACAGATATTTTATTGACGTTTCTGAATGAAATCATGAAATTCTTTGAATTACGATTAATAGTGAATGGCAATAATTTAAAACGTACTGTGAATCATACATACAATGTAATTTAATTATCTTTAAAATATAAGTTTTTATACACTTCATGATTTGTTCCTGAAAGAATTGAATAATTATGTAATAAGATGGACTGAGATCATTTATTTCACTTCACTTCCAAATTCTCTCACTATCCCATCCAATTAAGCACTAATAAAAAACTGACAAAATCAAACACTCAATTAGCAAATCATTCATTTTCTTATTCCTTCAATCTCAGACAGAAATATAAAGAAAAATTGTAAAAAAAATGTTTATGTTGTTGGTTGGTTAGGTTTCTTATGTACAGACAGACATATGTACAATATAGTCCAGTTGCAATTTTGATTTTTATAATGTTCATTTCACCCGGATACTGCAAACAAATGTAAGTACTACGTCGCAAGTCTAAATCTGAGCGGCGTCTACTATTTATTAAGTTTTGTCGGTTGGTGCGGTGCCAAACGTATGTCATCTCCTACCATAATGTGTAGCGTAAAGTTCAATGCCAACGAATGTGTTCGCAAACTTGTCTGTTGTAAAAAGAAATGTTTATCTTATTTTATTCTTCATTTCTATTTGTTGACGAGTGGTCAATGAACGTCATCAGAAACATTTGACTGCACGACATGAATAAGGATAATGTGTTTATCAGTATATCTTTGTATCTATCTATTTTTAGCTCTTTTGTAGCATTTTTTATTGAACCCCTCAGGTTTTTCGGCCGTTTTACCCGGCTAATATTTACATAAATAGATTCGCTTAATGGTGTGTGTATAATTAGAGGACCCTGACAATAATCAAAATTCAATATAGCGACAACCAAACGCCCTGTTATTGTGAAACTAAAAAAAAGAAAATCGACGAACTAAACATCAATAGTTTTCTTTTGAACAGTTTTCAGTTTGAACGAAGAATCATATGTAACATTGGTCAGCAACAAGTCTCTCAAATTTTCAATATATATGATGACGCCATATAAAGTTCCTGTGTGAACGTATAACAAGACTTATTAAAGTATGTCTGTCGCTAATCTCATGCAGTCAGAAGATCGTTTTAAATTCAAGTATTAAGGTTTCGCACAGTCTGGTTTTTAATTTTCTTTTGTATTAGTTACTTTATACATATATTAGGGTTAAGGTAAGCTGTTAACAATGTAATAGAAATCGATGCTTCCTCTCGGCATCGTCATAACAAATATCATTGGGAAGTAGAGCAAGTTTTTTCTGTTCTATCCGGCGTTGAATAAAGCGAAAGGTATCATCATATCGCCGAGTTTCCCGGTGAAATCGCATGTTCACAAGCGACTAATAAAAACTAACCATTCTGCTACAAGCCGCTAATTGTATTGAAATATGCGCTACTAGGCGGTTGAAGTCGAACAAGAATCAAACGTGCATATGGATGGCGTAAAACCTGACTCACGTATTTCATGGCAAACGGCCAATGTTGCCAGTGCTTGTAATGACTAACAGTTAAAAAGTATTATACAAACAATTACAGGAAATAAATTAGTTCGAATTAAAGAGTTACTTTTTATGAGTTGTGATTATACCTATTTGTACAATTTGTAACTGTTGTGATATGAGTGTAAGTATGTACCTATTCTTCCAGTTTTAGTTATCACTAAAAAAAGAACTAATAAACAGATGATGTCTAGAATATTGCCAATTTATTATATGAGTATCAGGTAGTTACTCGTGTTTAAAAGAATGAATATAGTCATAATTTTGCAAATAATTTGTAACTAACTTTACCTACTTATATTTAAACTAGGTGACTAAAACTTAAGTTGTTTTCTGTACTACACTTAAAATATCAAAAAAATAAGCAAGCCAGTAGGAGTATCTATAAACGCAACGTATATAGATACTCCTACTGAGCTAATAAATAATCAAATATTATGATTTCTTACAATTACGACAGGAACCTAAGCAGTGCCTTGGACTTATGACCAAGGTGTGTAAGCTTAAGGACGTCCTTTAACAGAATTCGAAAATTCGCCTCCACTGCTTAGTTTTGCTGTAAACCTAAGGTTAGGTTAACCTAAGCCTAACTTACGTGAATATTATTAATATTACATCTATTTTATGCATGAAATTACGCAAAGGCTGAAATAGGTTTTGCACTAAATTTGACTAAAACTAGTAAATATTTTTTTCTCCTGTACAGACATTACGGCCTCCGATTAAACCCTAAGGGTCAAAATAAAAAAAAATATGCTCTTATCTTATCTTAGTGACTTTTATGTTTGTAGTTTCATCTGCGCGTTGATGATGTTATCAATTGTTTCTATTGTATCCCATTGATTTCGATAAATTTATTAATATGAGGAATAAATTGATTGTCCGTAGTGGTCAGACCTGAAAAAAGCCAAGTTAGCTATAATTTAGTATTACAGGTTGATTACGAAACGTGCTCGAAGATCGTCTACAGAAAGTGAACGTGGGAGACTAGAGGCTGCACCGCCATCGCCATGACGTCAACATCAACATGCTGGTCATCACTTCCGATTATATCTATAGTAAAACTGCGATTTAATTATATGGTTATATCATTTGAAAAGTAGGAAATTGATTCAATAAGCCTTTTTTAATCAGTTGCACTCACACATTTCGCCTCGTCGCGCAGATTTCTTTCATTTTTTAAAAGTTGTTATGCGATTAATCAGGTTATATAACTTATTTATACTTATATACGACAAACAAATAAAATTTTAGGACATTTATTTGTCACGGTTTTTAAATGGTTGCTAAATTGTAGCGCGTTGATGTTATCAATCTAAATTTTCTTTAATTTATCTTTAATTTAAAAAGATTTGCCTAAAATATTCATTTATTATACAAAAGTTTTTTTACTTTATTCACATTTTAGATTTGATATCTTAATCCTAATTTATGATCTGTTTTACCATGTCAAACATGTGGAAAACAATAATATGAATATTTTATTGCTGAAGTAAATTATTTAGAACGAGTTAATAAATTAAAATACTAGTCATGACTAACGTTACAGATATAAAAAATGTGTTTGTAACATGTAATTTTTGTAAAATTTGGCAGATTAAATATACTTGCACTAGGACGTCAACAAATGCAGCCATTTCTGTACATTCGGTTGTTATAACACCAATAGATGCCATAATTTTATAACGTTAGTAGGTATATTTGTACTGAATATAGTTGCGTTGCTGTAAGTCTAATATAGAAACACTGCTGTGATGTAATGATGGTATAAAAATCTCCTGTTATCTCAAAGCTTAGCATAACAAAGGGAGGGTTCGAGTATGTAAATAAGTTTTAGAGTTCATATTTATATTTCAGTTAACTCCGAGAACTTGGCCTTCAGTTTAATAAAATTATATATGCATTATGCAGTGGGTAAAAATGTCAGTGGTTCAAAATTGCACAGCTGGTAGTGCAGCGACCAGCGAGGGATTTACGTAAGATAAGTCGGCTTATCAGGGCAGGGACGTGACGCCAACGTAGAAAGCGATTCAAAGAACCTTTGCGCAATATCACTTCGAGGAGTCAGTTGCATATGATTAACTAAATTTAACACTTTTGTAAATCTTAATTTATATGTAATAAAGTTATATTTAAACAATAAAACCAATTCGCAATGATCTATGCATACATCTTTTCTATATCAAATTAAAGCTTTAGAGCAGTGAATTCAAAGTGGTCTATATCGATAAGGGGAATCCTTAGGAAGAATCCAGTGAGCATAATAATTTCAGAATTTTGTAACTATTTTAATTTTCGATGTGCAACAGTTTGTACTTTTTTGCTAAATTGTAGGTATACTATATAATGAAAAAGGGCTGTGTATCTAAGGGTAAATCATGTTACCTCTGTTTTAGAATATTGTTCTACTCTAATGTAAGGACTAAGAAGGTAAGAACTCATTGCAAGGCAAATGGCTTAATGTTCTTTAATTAAGAAGTTGCGTAAAGGATTAAACATTGTGCATAATTTGTAAGAAATTTAATCAAGTGTTGAGTCTTTAATTTTGAAACTTATTTCTAAATTGTCGATTTGCGTACCGTTTCAATTACACGCGTTTTGAATAAAAATAATGTAATTCCCAAACCATTGCAGATGATATTCATTACAGAGCTGATTACGCCCACATGTATATACCTACGTGAAACATGGAACCAAAATCTTTTCATGTGCTGGACTAACTGCATGTCTCCTATTCTTGCGTAACTTTGACTCATTTAAGTGATCTATAATTAGACATTTGTTTAGTAAACATTACTTTTGATTCAGATATCCATTATGAAAAATCTATTTATTACATGTGAGCAAATGAGTGGTCTGTCCTATGTATGTATATCTAGTGAACAAGTCAATTAAATTTGAGAGGAAATTCTTATAAATAGGTTCTAAAGTTATTATTAATACTTATATGTAACGTTATTTTATTTAAATGTTTATAAAATAAAATCGCAATGTATATTTTATCTTACTCAGAACTATTATCTTATCCTTATCTCAATGAGTCAACGCATCCTTCTAGAAATATATTGATAAACTAAAAAAAAACAACATGACGAGTTTTGGCAAACCTTTTTTATTTATTTTTATTTATTTATTTATGTACCAATAAATGTTACACATTCACATAAGAAATATGTGCACAAAGGATGACTTATCTCTAATAGAGATCTCTTCCAGCAACCCTTGATGGTGAGATAGTTTTGTATAGTTAAACACGCGGAAATAGGTACAGTATAGCAGAAATTAAAATAATAATAATAAAAGTAATATACATATATATTATATATATACAAACATTTACATAAACTACAACTAATACTAATATAACTATTACATAAACTACAACTATTACTTATATATACCAATATAATACACAAATTATACATAGAAAAATTTATAGAATACAATTAAGGAGTATAAATTTGAGATAAATAATGCTTTTTCAGTCTGAGTTTAAAAGTATTAAGCGAAGGGTTATCGGACAAAATATCATTCGGGAGAGAATTCCATAATTTTGTAGCAAAAACAGTAAATGATCTCTCATAAAATATTGTTTTATAAGGTTGCAACTCAAGTCTTTTAGCACTTACACAAGAGCGTGCTGGTCTACTACTCGGAATTGGCAAAAGAAACCGCTCATTTAAATAGGGTGGACAAGAAAAATTCAAAATACTAAAGAGTATTCCAAGAATGTGGACATTTCGGCGCTGACGAATAGTGTAATTGTATTTAACCTTTAATTTATTCCTAAGTATATTACATGATGCTTTTATTTCTGTTTGTCTATAATTCTTGCAAGTTTAATCCATACAATTATAAATAAAATTGGAGTGTCTGTTTTTAATATTAAAATAACCATTTTTTACTAAGTGCATATGGATGTATACACGGTACATAATACATATACCGAAACATTTTTTTCAATTTTTGTCTATTTGTTCTGGCTATTCTCTGAAATGGCTGGACCGATTTTAACGGAATTTTCACTGGCAGATAGCTGATGTAACAAGGAGTAACTTAGGCTATTTAAAATCTCGCTACGACCCATAGGAGCGGAGCAACACGTAAACGAAGTCGCGCGGGTCGGCTAGTTTGCAAATAAAATCTGGTTTTAAATACAATTACACGTTACATAATACATGTGAATACAGTGATATAAAATGACGTAGGTTATCCCGTTCAGCCACTTTATCCTATCCTTTGAGTGCGAATGAGAGATCAGAGCACGTCCATAATGGGTAAACATCCACATTTAAGAATAGGGGCTCAATTATAGGACGGGAACGTGCGTGGTCCTTTGCTGTGACTCACACTACTGATTGATTCATCCGGTTCTCTTCGAGACGTCTATACACTTTGGCTAGCCTGTAATTGGTAAAGTTTGAACAGATATTCTTGTAGATTTTGTATCTTCAAGCCAAAGTTTTAACTTAGCAAGAAAATACAGCTGTATTGTATTTCACTTATCAACGTTTGTTTTGTTAGTAAAACCATGGACAATTAATATTTTTTTAATTTATTTAATTCAACGTTTTCCTAAACTATATCATTGATTTTTAATGCATATGATATTGTTTAATTTTTATTATTTAAAGTTTAATTAATACATAATAAATAGGAATAGGTGTGATAATGTTTATGTTAATTGATACATGTGTTCAAATATAATGTGACAAAAAGTATTTGCTTTACGTATTAATATAACCATATAAATACAACAATAATTCCATTACTTACATGTTTGACCTAAATTATTAGTTCATTAATATTGAAAAAATACTCATACTCATATGGTATAAAATGAGGACGAGTTGCAAGTACATATTAAGTAGCAACAAATGTTTCCTGACATACTATTAAAACATTGTTATATCTCCGACTAGCACATCTTGTATTCTCGTGTTACGGGCAGACTAACTGCTTTTTATTTATTTTTACGTTTTTTTCTGCTCACATCTTTGCTAAGTGCAAATGCAAATGGGTTTCATCTCGTTTACAAAGATGCTTTTATACACTCGACCGCTTGTTTATAGAAGTATCTGTTATTGATCCGTATTTTATTATGAATGAAGATGAATATCAAAGCTAAATGTAGAACTACTTCTATAAAAATATAAATGCTGCAAAAAGTAAAGAATTAGTAAATATAAAAGTATGTCAGTAATTCTGTTCCATTAATTTTTAGAGAAATAAAATATGAATGAGTACAAAACGATTTCCTACGTTGCAGCAATTACTTTCAGAGCATTAAAATCTTAAAAATAAAGTGTGCTATATATTACAGTGCAGGTAGTATTGCATCATTTCTAGGCTACACGTTAATTAACAAAACCTTTGCATGTATGTTAATTTTTTCATGTGCTAAATTATATAAAATCATGAAATAATTCGCATTCCCGATCTTCTAGACAAAAAATAAAAGTGAATGTATTCTATGAATTTGTCCTTTGTTTAATAACATCGGGAATAATGGACATTGTACAAGAGTACTTGGAGCTTGTAGTATGCGTTATTGCTTACATGCAACAACGACGGTGCATAATCATAATTTCAGGTAGCCGGTATGTTGCTGATAAAGGTTAAGAGGTATTCGAGTGGGCGGAGGATTCACGGATCAACAGCTGACAATAATAATAAATAATTTATTGATTGATCTATTGCCTAAATTACTTGTTATAAGTCACATATATATTTTAATTTAGTCTTAACCCTGAACTTCTTATCTTTCATACTCGATTTTATATATTAACTGTATATTAGATTATCATCTATTTATAACACTTAATCATCACAAAAAATATTGAATCAGTGGTTCTTTCGTTATAAATATAAAAACATAAAAATGTAACAAATTTAAAGGTCGCAGTTAAATGGTCATGACATTATTGTGCAGTAGACCAACACTTCAACTTGGAGTTTTTATCGCTAACCATTAGTTTTAGGAATATTTTCAGTGATTAGTCTGTGTAAATATACAAATTATTTGTCATTCAAAACGACTAATGTTATAGTAAACAAAAAACAACATTTATGTCCTTAATTCTTTGCAGTAATTGTACTGTACCGTTAGTTAGTGACTCAATTCAAATAAAAAACACGTCGCATTTCACTATAGTTTAAGTCGGCGTTGTAAGTTTAAAGCATATCTTAGAAAATAATGATATAAATGTTGTTAATTAGAGATATTATCCGTGGTCCGTTACCGTTAGTGTCATATCTGGATAGTGCTCAGAAATTGTTCTGAAGCATAGTCGCCTGCGCTCGCGCACGCAGCCGTATGATGCACGACACGAATAATAAACCAAGCCACTTCCTGCCGAGCGATAAGCGCTTCATACAACGCACATCACATCACACAAATCATGTATTACACAACCACATACACACTTTCCTAGTTCTGCTGAACTAATATGTGTGATATGTTTACACGTTTAGGGTATCCTTTCCCTGAACCGGTTGCATTGTACTCTTGTCTCGTACGCATGCAAACATACATATTTATTGATTCTGCTTAGTCCTTGTCTATTTAAATATTAAACGTTGACAACGTTTTAAATACATTATGAGCAAATTCTTGGATTTTAAATACAGTAGAGGCTTGAATTACCAGACTAATTGTAATAAGTCGTTCGGATAATCGAAATCCGAATAATTGAATGAATGTATGAAAAAAAGGGAATTTTAAACCATTTTAGGTATTAAGTAGTTAGCGATACATTTCGGTACGTAACCCAGTACGTGCTAAGTACATTTACTTAAATATAATTTGATTACTCACTCCACGAATTTGTATTAATTGCAATAAACTCACGATAACTTGTATATTAGTCTTCTTAGAAATATTCAGATATTATTACAAATACATATTTTGTGTTCAGCTTTAAATCCGGATAATCGTAAGTTTGTATCACTAAGGTGCCTGCAGCATTATTGATGACGATTAATAGCAAAATACTTCAAAAAAAAGGTTAGTAATAAGAAGCGATATCTAAGGAAGCGGTAGCGGCTCCACATTCATATTTATTTTACTGATAGGCGATGATTTAGCGATGACTGTCTGTTTACTCTCCTTGGAAGTCCATTACGTTTCTAACGTCATTAGCGTTGAATCATATGACTGGTTTGGCCATCAGGTTATGCATTCAATTGTAATTTGTAACAGACATATTTCTTGGAAACACTTTTATGTAAAGTATTTAGTATTTTCTGAGCAATTCTATCGTCGCATCAAGCTAACGGAAGTGACGATTTAAACATCTAATAAAGTTGTCTTTGTATTTGCTACTAAACATGCTAAAATGGCTGAAATATACAAATTATCTAAATTATTTTATGTAATGATATAGGTAATTCTAATAATCATTAATAAGCTGGTATGATATCCCGAGATATTTATATTACTGTCTTGACAACATAATATACCTAACCTCTGTCTCAATAAATTGCCTTTTTATTGTATTGCATTTTATTGAACACTAGCGGACCATCCGGGCTTCGCACGGGTGGATTATTTTTTTAAACATTTTGGCTCTCCCGCAATTCGGTGCCCCCCCTCTCGCCACGTTGCTCGCTGCGCTATAAATTAATCGGAAACATTTTCATATATCATGGTGTTGCTATTCCATACTAATTTTTCAACATACATGTAAATTCTACTACCAAAACTGAATAAACAATCGTAATAATATGTTAAATGCTCAACGATGTATTGTATTCTAGTATATTGTATATACAATAAGTAAATAAAATACTCATTATATACAGTTCCTGAACAGTGTAATTTCAATACAGATGGCCTTGAAAAAATGTAATTTGAATTACATTCATAGTTATTAGTATAAAACTATCCTGATCTCGAAGAAATTGAGTAATAATAATTATGTTAATATTAAAGTTATAATTTACTAGAAATCCGCCCCGGCTATGCTCGTGCAATTTAAATCTCATCGTCTAATTAGGGAAGAAAAAATATAATGTTTTTCCTTGAAAGTTATAGTTTATTTTCTTTACTTTCAATATTTTTAAATACATTATGAGCAAATTCTTGGATTTTAAATACAGTAGAGGCTTGAATTACCAGACTAATTGTAATAAGTCGTTCGGATAATCGAAATCCGAATAATTGAATGAATGTATGAAAAAAAGGGAATTTTAAACCATTTTAGGTATTAAGTAGTTAGCGATACATTTCGGTACGTAACCCAGTACGTGCTAAGTACATTTACTTAAATATAATTTGATTACTCACTCCACGAATTTGTATTAATTGCAATAAACTCACGATAACTTGTATATTAGTCTTCTTAGAAATATTCAGATATTATTACAAATACATATTTTGTGTTCAGCTTTAAATCCGGATAATCGTAAGTTTGTATCACTAAGGTGCCTGCAGCATTATTGATGACGATTAATAGCAAAATACTTCAAAAAAAAGGTTAGTAATAAGAAGCGATATCTAAGGAAGCGGTAGCGGCTCCACATTCATATTTATTTTACTGATAGGCGATGATTTAGCGATGACTGTCTGTTTACTCTCCTTGGAAGTCCATTACGTTTCTAACGTCATTAGCGTTGAATCATATGACTGGTTTGGCCATCAGGTTATGCATTCAATTGTAATTTGTAACAGACATATTTCTTGGAAACACTTTTATGTAAAGTATTTAGTATTTTCTGAGCAATTCTATCGTCGCATCAAGCTAACGGAAGTGACGATTTAAACATCTAATAAAGTTGTCTTTGTATTTGCTACTAAACATGCTAAAATGGCTGAAATATACAAATTATCTAAATTATTTTATGTAATGATATAGGTAATTCTAATAATCATTAATAAGCTGGTATGATATCCCGAGATATTTATATTACTGTCTTGACAACATAATATACCTAACCTCTGTCTCAATAAATTGCCTTTTTATTGTATTGCATTTTATTGAACACTAGCGGACCATCCGGGCTTCGCACGGGTGGATTATTTTTTTAAACATTTTGGCTCTCCCGCAATTCGGTGCCCCCCCTCTCGCCACGTTGCTCGCTGCGCTATAAATTAATCGGAAACATTTTCATATATCATGGTGTTGCTATTCCATACTAATTTTTCAACATACATGTAAATTCTACTACCAAAACTGAACAAACAATCGTAATAATATGTTAAATGCTCAACGATGTATTGTATTCTAGTATATTGTATATACAATAAGTAAATAAAATACTCATTATATACAGTTCCTGAACAGTGTAATTTCAATACAGATGGCCTTGAAAAAATGTAATTTGAATTACATTCATAGTTATTAGTATAAAACTATCCTGATCTCGAAGAAATTGAGTAATAATAATTATGTTAATATTAAAGTTATAATTTACTAGAAATCCGCCCCGGCTATGCTCGTGCAATTTAAATCTCATCGTCTAATTAGGGAAGAAAAAATATAATGTTTTTCCTTGAAAGTTATAGTTTATTTTCTTTACTTTCAATATTGCCATGTTCAAGCAGTCATAATCTTTACTACTTGTAATATCATCAAGTAGAAATAAAATATTTTTTCCAACCAACACTTATAATATTAGTATTGTCATGGATAAGAGAGGAATGATACCCATTACTGTATACACATGCAATTAAGACGGAGCCGAGCAGTGTCTGGGGCTTGAGACCCAGGAGCATGTTTATAGAGCACTTACATGGACCTCAAGAAGGGTGATCATAACCATGACACTATAATACTAACTACCATGTACACTTGAAAGGTATACTTAAAATAAAATAAGAGGAACTATGTCTATGAAATGATGTCTATTAAATTTATTGCAATAATGTAACCTTCGAATGTTAAATCTTCATGAATTTGATTCCTAAAATAACATTTTTGTTAATGTGAAACTTTAATTGTGTGAATTTTGTAAAATTTATTAATTGTATGAATTGCATCAAACCGTAGATAACAACGTAGAAATTCTTCAAATAAGCACATACAGTTGGTTTATTGAGTAACAACAAACTAATTCACACGTCCAACTTTCGTGATAATAAATAGCGTTATAGTGAGCAATTTTGTTGACACTTATACCTACAGATGAATCTGTAATGATGATACCTATAATAACTGTTTTATTTCTGATTAATAAAATATGATTTTTTTTTCTAATAATATATTAACATGTGTTAAAATATTTTAAATTCATTTTTATTAAAAATTTGCATCTGTGTTCGCTTGTGACTCTAGTTGTAGGCTTATGGCAACGTAATTAATAATTTTACCTTTTTAAAATATAGTATAAAAGATATACATAAAGTTCATTATACATAGAATAACTTATCTCTAGGAAGAGATCTCTGCCAGATATCCTCGAGTATAGGAGAAAATATTATTATTTTGGTGGTGTAGGTACAATAGAGTACACGAGCACTTCTGCAATTAAATAATCCGCAAATCTGAAATATTTCCTTAACCTAACTAATCCCGAACAAGTTCTGGTTATTTAAAAATATCTGTTGTCAATAAATTAAGCATAAGGCATAAATGTTATTGTTATGAAATTAGGTCATGTTGTGTGAATTTGAGCTGATGGAAAAGGGTATACACGGGAAACAAGTTTCGATAGCCCAGAGTAACGAGGACGCGATGACACGTCATGCCTAACGGTTATTCGATTTTTACACGGACTATGAGCGTGAGCAGGTGATACTCAGAAAAACCTCGAAATGACGTCTGAGAAGTTTCATTCATGTTTGTATTTTCCAAGAATTTATATTTCTTTTATGCATAAACAGGACTATTTAAAAAATAACCGGCTTCTAGTCCTACTAAAATTATAAACGCGAAAGTTCGTAAGAATGTATGGATGTTTGCATGTATGTTTGTTACTCTTTCTCGCAAAAACTACTGAATGGATTTTGATGAAGCTTTACGATAATATAGTTTATACATCAGAATAACACATAGGCTATAATTTATAATGATATAGTGTGAATTATCCGTAATTCAGCGGGTGAAAAGGCGGAGTGCAGCTAGTCCTTAATAAAAAGAACTTTAAAGCTCATCTAGGACTAGAATACGTTGTCAAATTTATTTTGGCATTATTTTACATATTTATTTGTAAATAATTTTCTGTAGCCTGGAAATATTGGCTTGTAGTTGTCATTGTAATGAAAAAACGCGATTAATGAGGAAAATATCAGATTTAGTCTGGTGACGCTTAAGATTTAAAAATTGCAACAAAGATGCAGCAGACATACGTGTAACAAACTGGTGTTGAAAGTGGGTGACTGTGGCTGGCTGGGCTGCACAATAATATTAAACATGTGTGTACTGTGCAGGCTTTCAATTGATATATTTTCCAAACCGGTCTTGGTTTTCATAACATGATGATAGGCTATAATAATTTTGAGCAGTTTGTCTAGAGAGGCAGGCTATGTATATTTAATGAGTTACATGCATGAACACGTTATTATGATTAAGAAACTTGCAATATATTTTATGGCATGATTTATATCTTTGCTATCAATACAGGTAAATACAATTAATTGCATTTGTGTTCAGTTGTCTAGAAGAATGATGAAATTAAGTGATCTGTTGAGGGATACTAATGACCCATATAAATAAGAAGTGTACTCATTGTAGAAATGGTTGTAGAACAGAGGCCATAAGTCAATTTGAAGCAAATCTATGGGTGCGCGCGATTCGTTCTTTGGCTATAAATGTCACGTGTGCTGTTGATGTAGACGAGTTGCATAATATTGATGCAATAATGAAGTAATAATAATAAAAAAAATGTTGAGATGGAATTTAAGATGTCGAGTGAAAATGAGAATATTTAATCAGCTAACCAACTGTTAAGACTAAACTATGGGAAGATTTAAAAAAATCTTATTTATGACATAAATATTAAAAGTGTTGAACTTAGTAACCATAATAAAGGAAGATACTAGTCTTATGGAATCATTCTACGTAATGATTTTTTCCCTTTCACTGTAATCTATACAAAACATACATATTTGTAGATATTGTATGAATAATATTGACATAAAAAATAAAATTGTTTACATTATAGTACAAAAGATCCGTACGTTATAATCAGCATATTAGTAATAAACTGACTAATATTTCTTATAAGAAATCAGTAAACTTGATATAAATTGATTGACATGCTTTTTAAGCGGCTAGAGCTCGCGTGTTCGATGGATATTTTGGGCGTAATGGCCGCATTGACGTAAACCAATTCAACGGACGTGGGAAGCGCGAAATCCTTGTATATGTCGGCGAATAGTTTTACGGTGCATTAAGGAGTCATTACACAATTTCTGAGCCAATTAAAATAAATCCAAAGTCAACTGAAGTCAATGAAACGAAATCGCTATTCAAACCTCGAGTCTAACAGGAGCTGGCACATGAAACGTAAACTATAAATGAATAAGAATGTGCGTGTTGCAATACTATCATTTTTATAGTGACCTCTCGGCACATGGTTTCTTTGATTTAAATAAAGATATGTGTTATTATCAACAAAGGTCGTTTGACTGAAAACAAAAAGAACGTTGTGACTAGAGAGTCATTGTTTAAACAAAGCGTGTGAACCCAGATTTGAAAGTGTGCGTCAGGCGACGGGATAAAGTCTGCGCCCGATAACTGCTTTTAATTAACATTACAATTGCGTATCACACTCATGTTCCATTCTGAAATGTCAATATATACAGTTTATTTTGACTCTACGTTAAACTTTACAATTATTAGCGATGGGAGTTGTTAGGTGCTTATCAGTTTGTTATCAAATGTTATAGATTTCTATACTCGCCAATGGCCGTAGTAGTATACAACAACATAGAAATCTACAAAAAGTTACAGCTATATAGAAATTCTAATAATTTACATTGTTTAGATTTCTATGAATGGTCCTTCTTAACAGTTACTAATGGAGGCATGTTGAAGTCACATTAAAAGAGAAGACAAGTTACAATAATTGTACTTTATAGAGTTTCTACGTATAAGCTCGGTAGGTAGAAAATATATCGGTGTGGTATGTGAGCATTAGTCTACGAGTATATAACTTTATGTATATTGCTTACTGAAGGTCGTGAATCTGAGCGACGTTAGTGCGTGTCAGCAATAACAATGATTCAATCAGTCCTAAGCCACATCGGATACAATATCAAGTTTAGTCATTAATCATTCCTCATACTTGATTTCCGATTCTTTAAAATACAACGTTAAAATATCACGATTTTATATTAAGATCATAAAATCGAAGGATATCTATAAATTACGAAGAACATTACAATATAAGGTAAAATAAAGAGAGATAATCCACTTTTAATGGCATAGCGGGATCCATTTATGTCGGATACCGGCAGAATCATGGCGGACATTAAAATGATCAGGAATTATGGCTTGCTCGTATTGAAAAAGATTGCACGCATGAGCCATGCCTTATTACGAAGTTCCTTCCTTCCCTTTTGTACTGACTAATGAGGAACGACTTATAAAAAGGATGAATCCAATTACGAGCACGTTGTATACACGAGATATCTTTAATAAACATATGAATCATTTTAAAATTTTAAGATGTGAAAGCTAAAGTAGCAAGTAAAAGTCTAATCTGTATAAATAGAGAAATATATTTATAAAAGGAGGTTGGTAATGTTTGTTTGCTTATACCAAAATTAGATATTTATTATTTCATCCTGTTGCAGACTGCAGTTAGCAGTAGCAAGGGGGATGTTTTCATATTTGCTTTCTGACGGAGAAATGTTTAACTTAAGTCGCATTATGTTCCGTATCATTTTGTTTGTACATATTGGAACTTGATTCATCCGTTGTTATTCTTTCTTGATTTTTATTCAAATCGTTTTCCAGTTCATTTCATAACTACTATTACATTACTTATATACTTTAGCTAGCAAATAAAAATTTGAAACATGTTTAAGTTCTGTTCAAACTGAAATGCATGGCGTATCCTGTTAAAAATAAACTTTAATGTTATGACCACTATTAAATTCATTTAAATAAAAGTACATTAATCGAAATTAGGTCATGACGATAACCAAAATGTGTGGAACACTCGTCGATAGTGAGCCGCGGCAGATTGGCTCAGCTTCACGCGTCTTGCCGGCTTAACTGGAGTAGTGGGACGGTTTAGGATAAACCGAGTCAATGGCCGGGTCATGTCGCTATTTGCGTTCTGCCCCACCCCGCTCTTAACACCGCCCTCCCTTCTTCAACTACCCAAGAACGACTAATTTTGGTCATCTGTTGGTTTGACGGCGCTCGACCAAGCCAATATGGAGCGGTGTTAGTCTAGTGGTTAAGTCTTCGTTGTTCTGAGGAGGTCCGAGTTCGATCCCAGGCAAGCATCTGCTCATGACTGATGTTATGTCTGTTTTATGCAGTTAAATATGTCTTGCTTTAACGTTAAAAACGCGCACGCCTAGGAACTCTCTATAATTTCTCTAGAGGTTTGTGAAGTCTGACAAACCGCATTGGGCCAGAGTGGTAGACCATGGCCTTAAACCCTTTTCATTCTGAGAAGAAGATCCTGTGTTGATTTGTCCAAATAGGTCACGTTTAGATACATAACCGTAGGCTGAATTCGTAACTAGAACAAAATAATATGGGGCGTAAGTTTAAACAGTTGCGTATTTGTAGTCCTAAACGTACATTGCTCCAGATAAAACGTACAAACATAATGTTCCAAATAATCTAACTAATTTATCGCGCTGAATTGTTATGTCCCTGATACGGTTGGTAACAACTAAAGTGACCATTATTACTTAAATAGAACATCAGCTTATTAAAAAAATAAAGAAAAAGAAACGATTAATACTTAACAGTTTTTAAAATAATAAGAAATAATAAGAGGTAGATTTAACAAAAATTAATATTTTTGGTATAGATATAAATGTACGTTCATCAAATGGCATCGATCTCGCGTCTCAAAACTTGGGAATGTTTCATTATTTATATAATACTCGTATGTATGTACAGACATCTTATAGAAAGTTGTTGTAAGCTTATTTTTAAAATAATATACAAAGTTCCATAACAATATTATTTATCTTTCAATTACACTCTATGCGTAACTGTACTTTAGATATTTCATCATTTACAGCACGACCCGCGTTTTCGTTCATGTAGAAAATTTGCTAAATGCTATCTTTTATTATAGCTAGCTTTTATAGCTATTTAAGGATAAAAAATAGAGTTACGGTACGATGTACTATGTAAAATATTCGGGTATATAAGTTGTGATCGGTAATGACGGTCGAATATTCCAGAATATATCATAACTAAATTTTTTATTTATCATAACAAGACATGACAAGATACAAATTTACTCACGCATTTTATATATACGCATGTGAGGATAGATCGTACTGTAGTAATGAACTTCAACTTAAAGTTACAGATAATTTCCAACAATGTTTCGTAATTTAAGTAGTCTGGTAGAGTATTAGACCAGTCGTAGATAACAAGTTCAACGACCACCAAAACAAAGAGTGTCTTTCAATATCAGGTAGACGACGACACGTTGATACTTGATAGGGATTGGGGAGAATAAATTTGATAAAAAAATAAGCAGGTAGCCAGTCTGATTCAAATAAAAGCAATTCAAATCGTAATCCTAATTATACTAGCGGTGCTTCTGTTGAATATATTTCATTGATATAACTAGATAGCTTTAAATAACATTCTAAATTAGTGACTGACTCGTCAACAAACAGCCCAAACTCCGGAAGCTTTATTTGCATGCGGATTTCTTAAAAAAAATCCTTACCTAAGGTGGTTAAAAGAGAATGAAAGCTTGTACAAAATCATTATTTTTTTATCCATTACTAATCAAAGCAAAATAGAAATTTACTATGACATGATTCGTCACGTCTACTCCTTAAGTAGACTTGTTTATTTACAAAAGATTTCATCTCTTTAATCTTAGTTATGATTGAATCTGTGCTAATGGTTCTTTAACAAAGCTAGTGGTCGCGATAAAGATGTTCATCTCAATATCTTGAACGGATTTAAAGAAACAGCATGTTATGAAGATCATTAGGCCTGTCACGATAATGTCATACAAGGCACACAGCTAATTGCAGTTCTTGTTTGTGTTGTTTTAAAATACATATATCAAAGTAAGTCTGCATAACGATACTCAAAAGACAATAATAACTTACAATCTAGCCGAGCAGTTCTTGGGGCTTGAGATCCAGAATCAAGTTTAAAAGGCCTTTCTACTATGCGTAAACACTCGCCACCACATTTAATTTTTAAGTATTTTTTAAAATTATTTTTTGATTAAATGACATCGTCATTTAATTTTTAAGTAATGTAACCTAACGTAAATATAATATTAAAATACATATCGCCACAACACTTACGGTCGAAATAATTAATAATCATCTGAAATCTTAATTCTTCAGATAGAAAATAGATTTCAAATGTGAATTTGAATTCTATTTTCAATTCATAATCCAAACTATTAGTAGTATTAAATCTTAAACGATTTTACATAGAATAAGGCGGGAGCCATTTTAGTTGTCGAAAGTTCTGTCAGAATTAGCTGTCACGTTTAAATCTATATCATCGAAAAATAATTATATTTTTCTAACATAAATCCTTAGCTAATGTCGGGTTTTTGCTCAGATAATAATATTCAAAGAAGTAACAAAGTACTAGGAAGCTTTCACTAGCGACAGGTAATTACTGTATAAAGTCTGCGGAGATCGCGGGAATCCGCTACACTGGGGAAGGTAATGACGCATTGTTGTCCAACACAATCCGACTTTTAATGAGACAACTCGTATTTGGCATTTTACTAGCTGTTCAGTTTTAATTTATTACTTTTAATTTATTAGTAGAATCAATCTATTTAACTTGACTAGTCGTAGACTTCAAATAACTCTTCCTAAGGTGTTAATCATCATTACATACAGTATAGCAATCTAATATAATACTGTACTGTAGTATTTCTTATTGCTAAAAATTTATGAACAAAAATGTATACGATAATGTTATCTCAAATTCTTTATACATCAGACTGTGTTATTTTACAAATAAATAATTTAAAACTTTACAGTACAATACAAATATTTATTAGTCGTAATTGTAAGAGATCATAATGATTGATAATTTATCAGTTCAGTAGCAGTATCTACTTTGCGTTTACCCAAAAGTCCATTCAATATCACATATCCTTGTAGTGTTTTTCAATATTCTCCCTTTCCTTCTCCCTTCTCTTTCTTCAAATCTTCGACATATAAATATATAATTAGAGTAAACTTTGTATATTGGTTTTTGTGAAATCAGTGACTAATATTAATTTTCATTGCAGTTTTGTTTCAAGCGTTTGCATGATAGCAGTCAGACTACAAAGAGGTCGCAATCCGCAATAACTATACGCCGAACACGTACTTTTAAGAAATAAGGTGCGTCATGAAGAAATGCCTATTAGCCAATTAGCATATTTCCACATTGAATAATACAAAAATATGGATATTATTGAGCACTGGAGCGACAATATACTTTATATGGGCTTAAGAAGCGAGTGGGTGGCGGACGACCGTGAGCCGTTGACTTGCACGATTGGCTAGGCCTCACCCCACTTATTGCGACACTGTTTAAATAATAACCTATTAATTATGATTTCACATTAGATTTGAACGGTAATTGTTAATATGATCACTACCGTTCTGCACCGTAGGTTATTTGCATCACCTATAAAATACCTACTTTTTGCGCTCTGTCACTTTAGTCATGTGTGCAATGACGGTGTGTATTAAGGAAGACTTTTAGTTTGATTAATTCCTTAAATATGTTTTTTACTGTAAAAACCCCGATATTGGTTTAGCACGTAAATCTTAGGATTTACCTATGAGTTGGCAAATGTATAATAAATCATCATTATTAAAATAACAATCTTAGGTTAGGTCAGAACTTTTAAAACACAGTATTTTTATTTTTCGATATTTATCTTATTTCGAGATAAATCATAGAACTTAAGACTTATTAAGGAGACAATTCATTTATGGACTTGTACCATTCAGTCTTAGTAAGACTTACGATTCTCAGCTTTTTCAATAATTAATAAATAATCGACAACGATTAGTGTAAGTCAACTCGTTATAGATTCGCTGGGCTAAAACATTTTTAAATAACAACAACTTTTTCAGACATCTGACTCAAATGAAAGCTTATATTGTAAGTTAGACCTGGAGCTATACAATTGTAACAACCGTATCCAATTTCTTGCAGTAGTTTTTGCATGATCCACGTACAAATATGGCAATTTAAAAAAAGTTATAGGTATTTGTGTTATAAAAATATTAAATTTTAATAGTTATCTCCTAAGAGTAGATGTGTAGAAGATAGTATTGTATGTGTATGGTGAAAAATAATACTTCTGAAGCTATTGATACATCAATAGCAGTTATTAGTTGATTCTTGTTAGGATGATTATAGTAGTAGAGTTGTTGAAGCTGTGTGTATCCCAGATTTGAGATAGTCTGGTTGTGATCCTGACAGTTGCGTACTGTGCCCGTTGTGCCGACCCTCGGGGTTAACGCTCGGCCCGGAGTCGTCGACACAGGCGATAATTACTGTCGCTGCTAACTGCGACATCTACCTACGCCTCGCCTGCCCTTCGCGCTTTAGACCAACTTACTAACTTACTGGCTCCATGATTCGCTAAGGAATAAAAGCGTTTAGCAATAACACAATATTTTCTACAATAATTACCACTTGTCATAGAACAAGGTTTTCTTTGATAAAAGTAGATGTTTCAAAATGGGCTAGATCGATGTACAGTATCTCATAAAATGAAAAAAAAATATGGGAATTCGTTGACGATTTAGATTATATTCCATTTATTGACTAGAATTATTGTAATTATTTGATAATATTAATAAACAGATTTTTAAAATCGAATTTTATCTATACTGTAAAGTGTAAACCGTAAATTGTGCATTGTCAGTTGTCACTTCTGACTTTGAACTCAGTCTCTCTCAGTTGAATGTTTTATCGGAATTTTTCCCATATAATAGTCCTTTTTTCTTTCTTTTTTTTTAATGTGGGAAATGCATTTACGCATACCCCTTGAAGAGGTTATGTGGGACTCCCAGCGATTAGCGCTGGACTACCGCACTAAAACCCACCACCGTCCATGCCGTATGTTAGGCGCCGCAGGATCGCGTTAGCATACTACTGCGGACGCCTCGGCACATCCACCCATCTGCGGGTACAAGTACCCGCAGTTCAAACCCGCCTATGGGCTCGCTTTACCAAGCACCTAACCGAGGGGGGATGCCAGGACATGTCTACTGAAACACCCAGCCCCCGGCGGAGTCAGAAGCGGCCCATATCCCTCGAGATCAGGTCGCTCACAAGTCATCTCTGCAAACAGAGGAGTACCCGGAGCGACCCGTACCTCCGGCCACCGGACCCCCTTGGGCTTAACCGCCGTCTGCGACGCCCAGGGTACGAACGTTGGAGTTTAAGGCCCGCGCCCGTCACAGCGCAAGAGACACTCGCGTTTACGCGCCCCACCATGACGCTTTCACGCCCACGCATCAGATATGTCCAACTGCAACCCCGATCATGGAGTACGGTTGCGCCACTGAGTGGCTACCCCATGAACGGAGGCGCAGCGGGACACACTGAACTCGACGCTGCAACGCAGCCACCGTCCACTGCGCCTACGCGCCCCTCTTCTGCGGATATTGGCCTCCGGATAGTAATAGTGGAAAATTACTATCCGTTGTTGCCCAGGGTGCACCGGCCCACGAAATAGTGGGCTCTCGAGGAGGTTTCCGCAGCTAAAACCCCTCCCATATAATAGTCCTGCGTAATGATGTTTTGTTCGGTTCCTCCTTAGAAATAAAGATATCAATTGTCAAACGTTATTTAGCAATCAAAATAACATTGATGTTCTCGACCGCCATGACAGATTAATGTAGTTGCAAGTTTTAGTTGTGTAAATTCTTCGTATTTTACAATGAAATCATTAAATTTTAATTATAACCATTTGAAAACTGTTTTATAGATATTTAAAAAAATTTTGGTTGACTGTGCAAGTGCCCAGGCTCGTATTTGTTTTAAAACAACTTTAAATACGTCAAACCTTAAAAGAAATAAACTACAGAAAGGTATACACTAAATGGTCAATAAATAAGCGCTCCTTTTTGGACTCTTAATAATTTGTTAGCAATAAACACTTGTAGGTAATTCGTAAGAAGTGATGTGAAAGTACTTTCGCTTAACTTTTTCCAAACTTGATGCTCCTTAAAGATTAATGGAGTATTGAAGTCTCGAAGCCTACCCATCCTTTTAAGGGTCTATATTAAATATTTATAGAAGTGACCCACGGTAGTGTCTATGCGTGAAAGCGCGTGTAAAAACTTCCTTAGGGTGTTATTTATGATGTTTAAACGTAGGCCTTAGAAACTAACATTCTATGAGATAAATCCCAAATACTTTTAAAAACATCCGAAGAAATGGAATAATTAAAGAAAATATTTCTAAAATAAATCTTATAATTCAAGTCAACAATTCCTTTATTTTTATGGTGACATTTTAATGTCGCAGCTCTTCTTTAAATCAACGGCTCAAACGATTTGAATATTTTCTATTTAGTGTTGTGGATGACGAATGATTATTTGTACTCAGAAACTCAAAAGATCGTGCTTTTTTGATAGTGAATTTTACGGTAGGTCTAATAAACGCCTTTCTTTTATATTTTATACAGGAAGTTATAAATATAGTCAGACTTCTGATTGGTAGGCAGGCATCCGTGCTGTGTCAAATGATTAATAGCCATTGCTTCATCAAACAAAATTTTACAAAATAAACGACAAATGGGATTAGGTTACGCAGAATCTTGAGTTATAGCAATTTATAAATGGTGAAGATGTTAATATAAGCGATGTCTTTCTTTCTACAGCTGAATACATGAATATTTTATTTTAAAAATTTTTGCAAATAATAGAGTTTTTATTTTGATGCTTACTGTGCTCCAGGACTTGAAATAGTACCAATTTGCATTGATGTAAATGTCTCCTGTCTAAAGCTAATAGTATTTTAAAGCTGGTCGACTTCACTTACATGGAGAATAGTGGACGATAATGGGACTCCCGTCCGACGAGATTTAAATAATAGGTTTTGAAACTGATTCGGCGCTGCTCTAACAACTCTGCTCACCTGCTAATGGAAAATGACGTTCATCCGGTCGTCTTACCTCTACTATATATGGACTATGTTTGACTTACTGTTCTGCATTGTTCAAAATCGTTGGCATTAATGTTTTTGCGAGAAAGAATTCTATTAAGCACTTGTTTACTTGGAAAATGTTCTATGGTTTTTAACATGCAATCGAACAATGTACCATTTTCTTTTATCTTTAAAAAACATGGTAGTTATACATTTCTATTAATGAAAATAATACTTACCATATTCAGGGTGACAAATGATCATTATCTGACTGATAGCGATGATAGAGTCATTTACGGACATTGACAATATTTGTTCGAAAAACAATTACCTATATTTAACGATACCACTGATAAAGATAATGTCGAAGTCCAACTCAATCAATTTATTTCAATATTTTTTTTTTAGAAACATTCTACCTACTTACTCGGAAAGCAAAAGCTTCTTTAGAAGTAAAGAGCCAGCACGAATTTCGACAGATAATCTTTTTAAAATTGCCATTCTTTTTTTTTTTCATTTTATTTAGGAGTCAAAGTAACAAATCGAATATATACTATGGAATCTGTACTCTGTACGGTACTCTATTGATGTAAATATCATAGCCAATAACCAAATTAGTAACTTTGTGGATACGAAAATATGATAAATCGTTTAAATTAAACCTATTATTTTTATATATTTATACTGTGGTACCTAATTGGTAAGCAAAAATCAAAGTTGTAGCGGAAAAATTGCTAACCTATATTAGCATTAGATGGATCAGTGGTCATGTAAGCGCTGAACATTGAGGCAGTAAGGTCCTGCTCACTCTTGCAGCTGGCGTTGTGAGCTGTGACGCAACCACGCGTGACCGTGACACCGCCTCTGTGCTTGGCGCCACCGCCGACCGACGACCGGCGTCACCTATGATGGATCGCCTATTTTCCATTTCAGTATACCTGTACCCTCGTCCTACAAAAATATTTGTTGATTAAGTATGTTTTACAATCTCCCATTGCTGACAATCTGATCGACTGTTAATGTGGTTAAAAAGATTTCTGAAGACACAACGATCTCTTCTTTAATAAAATCAAGAAATCCATCCTTGATTATGATCTGAAACAAAGTAGGTAATGTAATAAAGTTAAAGGTTATATAACACAATTAAATCTATAGTGACTTCTTAAAAACGTGTCCGATCGAAAACCTAAGTATCCCAAAAACATAGTCAATTGAATTGTGAAACAGTTATTAAAATAAACTATGGCAGTGTATTTTGAATATATAATTCTGGAGTTAAAATTTCCTTAAAATCAAGCAATCCAATTTTCCAGCTGTTACAACTTAATGTTGGCGTTAGTTTTTTAAATGTTAATAATATTTTATTATAACTTATAATCTAAGTAGAATTACGCTTTAGTAGAAGAGCTTCTGTTCATATAGGTAAATATGTTAAAATAGACCAATGCCTTTGAATTAATAAACGAAATAGTTTATCAACATGTTACGAGTTTCGACATACTAATCAACTCCTTAGTAATAACAATTCGCCTGAGGTCTGATTGGAATAGTTCTTCATTTCTATGTGTTGTATCATGTTACAAGTATTTATGATCAAGGAGTGTATCTAGTATAATGTCAAAACTAATATTAGCAAAATGGAAAGTCAAAGGATTTAAGCAATTTTATTAATTTTAATCTTCAGAAAAACATAATTTTACTTATAATTATTTTACAGATTTGTTAGCGTAACATTAAGGGAAAAAATCCTTTTAGGGCCTTTGTGCGTCTGTCTATCAGTCAAGATCATTTTTCAGAAACACATGGAGGTATCAAGTTGAAATTAATATAAAAAAACAGTCTTGGAACTGTTAAAATTAAACTACTCAATCAAAAGAGACGGCCATTTATTTCGTTACTCTTACTGGAAACCTACATCTTGATGAACCTGGAATCATACAATTTGATAGGAAGCAAAGCCTTGCAGCTCACGTTAAGGGAACATTCAGAAAACCTAAAATTACAGTTACATCACAAAAAAAATATATTATTTTGTGTAGTTATTTCTGACTCTAATCTATGTCGATGTATGGCGACAACAGTTTTTTAACCTGGATTGTACGGAACTTATGGTACAAGAGTCCGAATCGCACTTGGCCGAACTTTATTAATATTAATAACATCATGCTTGTAAATAATTTAAACATTTCATAAAATCAAATGCAGTCCATAAAAGAGAAAGTACTCGTCGATAAATGAGGCACAAATCCTAATTCTCTCTTGCGTGTTGACACCTTGATTTGTGAGTTGGAGCAGGAAGTACGGTGATATCGTGGTAAAAATAAAATCTATATTACGGTGTACCCTCATAGTTTATTTATTTTATGAATGTAAAACTTTTTTAGTTTTATTAGGTTTTTTTAGGACTTAGTTCTAACTCCTAACCCTCCTTTTGCATTAAGTATTTCGATTTCCAATAAAGATATAACAAATATTACATTATTATTGTCATTTGTTTTTGTATAAAAATAGTTTTTGAGTTATGAGGGAGTTCCGAAGATGTTTAGTTGGCTCGTTCGACTTTTCGCTGATGAGTTAGTCAGCCACTTTGTTATGTTTGTAACTATCAGGATATGTTATGAAGGAAATATATTCTTGTAAAAATCGGAAAAGCCATTCATCTCAATAAAATAAAAAATGTGACTGAGTTTTCAGTTCAGACTTCAGACAGACTACAACTCATGTTATTATAAAATGAATATTTTTTTTGCATTGCGTACTTTCTTTATTACCCGGACAATGCCGGAGCAGATTGATAGTGAGCATATGTATGAATAATAGATAATTTAGAGAATAGAGATGCAGATGGATCGTGTGGTGTGTGATGTGACGGAAGTCGGTCGGTACGTTTATCGGCGCAGCAGGCGGTGGCAGCGGCGCGGCGGCTGCTGTATCACAGGAAATAGTGGTCAAGCCAATGGCCCACAGCTATTATACATATTAACTACCAGCCCAACATGATAACTTTGTTTATTATTGTTAACTATATTACATTAATATTTCTTATGAATTGTGATTGTGAGCTCTATACTTAAATATAACAATTTGCAAATGCGTACAATATTATTGTAGAAATATATTATATAGGTATATTATATGTAAGTGTAAAATTGACAAAATAGTAAAAATTTGACATATTTTAACATGAATGTTTGAAACTTTGTATATTTGACCCTTAACGTCAGATGTAATTAAGTGTTTATTAAGTTGTTTAATGTATGCTTTTATGATATTTTACTACCACAATTGTGGTGGATATATATCATAATTCATATTTTAAAACATTTATATTTAAATATTTTTCTTGGTATTTTCTTTTGTAATCTTAGAGATACTGATTCTAAGATGCGATACGATCTTGTGTAAAACACACACTCATATTTAGTCTTAAAATAGTTTAGTAAATTATAAAGTAAAAATAATAATAAAATAATGATAAGTAATATTATAAATTCCCTTTTATGAATTGTACATTAGTGGAAACTTTATTGGCCTTTGTGTTAACTAGTTGTAAGAATAATTTTGTAATATATTGTGCTGTATGTTTTCCTTAATAAAAAAAAAATAATACATGGCCATAATTATATCAATATAATTATGTACTTTAAAACTTAATTTCTTTATGTTTATAATACTTATAGGACGCGCTGGAGTAAAAGGGTCAAAGGCTGAATCTTTACGTCTATGATTTATATATTGATGACCGATTAAACATGACGGCTGCTTATCAGCCGGCCCGCCTGCAGGTTCTTCACCCCTGCCATATGTCTGACACACAGATCCTGGCAATACCCGAATTTAAAACATGAATCACGTAAAACAGTATCTTTCAATATAATATTTTAGTTCGCTAAAAGAATGAAAGTTGTATTTTCATCGCAATTCAATTTATTACTTCGTTGAACATCGAAGCGTCTTGGAAAAACGTCATAAATATTGTAGACAAGAAGGCGATGAGATATTGCCGCCCTTGCAAACATTTCACGTTGTGGATATTTTGATTATTAATATTGATAACGAAACAATAATAAACTTTATTTGTAATACAATAAATTAATACAGACTTACAGAAAATGTAGCCACTTATTATCTACTATGTATAGGGTTGTCATATTTGGCAAGGCTCGTGTCGGGACGCAAAGCGAAAACAATATTTATGTATTTAAAAAAATACTAATTATAATGCATGGAAGCAGTGCTAGACGTAGCTTGATCGTATTTTGCTGAAGGCTACTGTTTTCAGTAATTCTTTCTGTCCTTTTACATATTTATAAAACTCTGTGCAAGTCATAATAGTCTCCAGCAGCAGGCGATTTCTTTAATCTGTCCATTGGCTCGACATCAACGAAAATACCCTTTCCACAGGCGGGCTTTCCCATGGCGTTATGGCCAGGTATTGCAAACAAATATTGGCATAATTTGAGCATTTGGCATTTTCTTTCAGGATTTTCCGTTTCATTTAAAAAGTAAAACCACTTCTCTTCTACAGAATTTTTGGCCTTCCTTCCACTCTTCAGTGTCAATTCATTCAGTGACCTCCAAAAAGTTTTTTTAGATAATTTAATATTGTTGAAAGCAACTGGCGCCCAAAATCTCCACACCATTTTCATTTAAATATAAAATTTTCAGATAGCATCATCCAATCATTATATTTATCAAATGAAACGGACCACTTTTGCAGGTACTCAAATGCAATAATGCAAAAGTTTTAAAAAGCCACGATCTCCTCCTCAAACTTCGTGATTAATGTAATTATTTCAAGCGAAGGATTCTAATTTTTAATTTGTTCAATTGTACTATAGTTTGCTTATAAAGTTGGCAAATTTCCTTCCTGTCAATTAATTTTTTGTTTCTTGCAATTTTTTTCTTTATTTCAATTATTGAAACTGTTATTTTTTAATATATTTTTGAAACAAATTCAAATTGGAATGTATAAATAGTAAAAAAAAATCAAAACTTTTAAAAAAATCTGAAATAATTTTAGGTGGTCTCTCTTCAGTGTTTTAAAATATTTTTTTAGTGGAGTCCAAAGTTTGAGGATCCTCTCCAGCTTTGTCGGGACGTCGGGACAGTGGAGCCAATGAGGGTGACAGTTCCGATATATCGGGACGAATGGCAACCCTAACTATGTAGCTTGTCGATAATTTATTACATATGTATATGAGTTCGAAGATAATATAATTGTAATACATAGATAGCTATTTATTAATTGAACGTTAATACCATGTTAAAAATGACAGAGTTATGAGAAATATAATTTTATTTAGAAAGTTATCTTTCGTTATCTATATCTATACTATTATATAAAGAGGAAAGATTTGATTGTTTGTATATTTGTATGTTTGTTTGTTGCGAATAGGCTCGAAAAGTACTGAACCGATTTTGAAAATTCTTTCACCGATAGGAAGCTACATCCTTTCCGGGTAACATAGGCTATGTGGTGTTGCCATAAATACTTTTTTAAAAAAGATATGGCCATTTAAGTGCCATAAGGTGGTCATTTTGTAAATTGAAAAGTTTTTCAGAAACTAAAAATCCAATTTAAAAATTTTTTTCACTGATAGATTACTACACTATTCGTGAGTGACATAAGTGATTTAGTGTTGCCATATACATATTTTAATTAATAGAATATGGCCATTTAGTTGTTAAAAATCCGATTTTAAAAATTCTTGCACCGATAGAAAACTACACTTTTCGTCAGTGACAAAGGTGATTTAGTGTTGCCATATACATATTTTAATTAATAGAATATGGCCATTTAGTTGTTAAAAATTCGATTTTAAAAATTCTTTCACCGATAGAAAACTACACTTTTCGTCAGTGACAAAGGTGATTTAGTGTTGCCATATACATATTTTAATTAATAGAATATTGCCATTTAGTTGTTAAAAATCCGATTTTAAAAATTCTTTCACCGATAGAAAACTACACTTTTCGTCAGTGACAAAGGTGATTTAGTGTTGCCATATACATATTTTAATTAATAGAATATTGCCATTTAGTTGTTAAAAATCCGATTTTAAAAATTCTTTCACTGATAGAAAACTACACTTTTCGTCAGTGACAAAGGTGATTTAGTGTTGCCATATACATTTTTTAATTAATAGAATATGGCTGTTTAGTTGTTACTAATCCGATTTTATAAATTCTTTCACCGATAGAAAACTACACTTTTCGTCAGTGACAAAGGTGATTTAGTGTTGCCATATACATTTTTTAATTAATAGAATATGGCTGTTTAGTTGTTACTAATCCGATTTTATAAATTCTTTCACCGATAGAAAACTACACTTTTCGTCAGTGACAAAGGTGATTTAGTGTTGCCATATACATTTTTTAATTAATAGAATATGGCTGTTTAGTTGTTACTAATCCGATTTTATAAATTCTTTCACCGATAGAAAACTACACTTTTCGTCAGTGACAAAGGTGATTTAGTGTTGCCATATACATTTTTTAATTAATAGAATATGGCTGTTTAGTTGTTACTAATCCGATTTTATAAATTCTTTCACCGATAGAAAACTACACTTTTCGTCAGTGACAAAGGTGATTTAGTGTTACCATATACATTTTTTAATTAATAGAATATGGCCATTTAGTTGTTACTAATCCGATTTTAAAAATTCTTCTATAATATTTCCGTCTCCCTTCATTTTTATCTTTATCTGTTTAGAATGATCAGTTTCCTTTTACTTTCTTTCTTTCGATTATCTCTCGCCCTCTCTCCCCTCTCTTTTTCTCTCTTTCGCTCTCTCCCTTTTACCTATTCAATATTATTTTTGCTCTGTCCTCCCTCTTTTATTATCTGTTACTTTTTTTTTCATTCTATTTTTTTTATAACTTTTTCTCACTCTCTCTCTTTTTTCAAATAATGAAAAACTACACAATTACAGAGTGACAATTTAAGGACATCAATTATAATATTGCTTTAAATACCCGGAGCGAAGCGAGGGCAGGCAGCTAGTACTTAATAAACTCGTAGACATATAGTGTCTGTACTTCAGAGATTTTTGAAAAAAATGTAGTGGAAGACGAGTGAAATAAATAACAGAGAATTTTCGTTTATTTGTCGGTTTGTCTGTTTGTGTATTTGTTAGTGCAATAAAACGGCTGAACCGATTTAAATGAAATTTGGTATAATAATACTTTATAGGATTAACAAATAGGAGATTTTTTATTCCGGAAAAAGCACAGCTCCTATGGGATTGGGCGTTGTTAGTGGCGCATACACAGCTGAACGGATATTAGTAAAATTAATTAATTACTTTGTAGCTTTATTCAACAAATAGGATACATTGGGATAATCCAATATTGGAATTCCTGTATGATAGGAGAACTGTATTCGAGAAAGAATAAGTGTACGCATATAGTTAGTAACTTAGAATCAACACATACTCGTAGAATACTTTTATCTAGATTCATCGTGCGAAAAGTCGTGCGAAATAAGTAACAGACCATATTATAAAAAAAGTTTTAATATTTTTGCTGGTGTGTCTGCTGTTTGTCTGTGCACGTATCATGTTAAAACGTCTGGGCTGATTAGATTGAAATCTAGTACACGGATATATTATAAGCTGGATTAGAGAAAATAGGGTACTTTTTATCCCGAAAAAGTGGGCAGTTACTTTGGAATTTAATGGTATTGTTGCAAAACATACATACAAAAACAGCTTAAGAGAAATAAGTAATAAATAATTATCTTACAAATAGTGTTTCACTTAATTGAACATAAAGAATACTTTTATCCCGGCACAAACTATAGGTTCTGTGGGATGAATAGTTATTATTCGTAAGAACTAAGAAGAAAGCAACAAATGAAATTTTGTACACAAATAGTTTGTAACATGAATCTACACTTAGAATATGTTTATCTTAGGATAAACTTAATTTTGGTTAAGTTTAAACAATCAAATAATTAACCTTATCTAATTATAGATAATGAAATACGGATTTCGAGGCTTAAATAATTTTCTTATTTAACGTTTACGTGTTTATTTAGTTTTAGTTCATATTTAATATAAATTACAATGAACTGTAATTATCACTAGAGCATAAAAGGAATTGCTGACTGATATATGATCCACAATCGCAGTGACAACAAAAGACTGATTTACGTAAGTAACATTTGCACCACTGAAGCGCTTATCAACTTTTGATTAATGTGTCCACAATATATTATGATAAATATGTATGTGCATTATATGCAGTATATACTTATACAGACGTATTTTGATAGATATTAGTGGATCTATTGCAACATTATTTATCTTATTGCAGTAATTTCCTTTTATACAAAAGTATGGATATGTAATAACATTTGAAAATTACTAATTAATATTGTTTAATAATACTGTATTTTTGTCCTATAGCTTACTGATTTTACAGCATAGCTATTTCAGTTCTGGAATAATATTTGCTAATTTAAATAGATATTTGGTAATACTTATCACAAAATTGTTGATTAAGTCTAGATCAATAACATAACTCTCGAAATCAGTATAATCTTCTAGAAAAGCGTTAAATAACAAAGCAAGCAAAAATACGCCCTGTTCTGTAGACATTATGACTGGAGTGTGATATCATGGTATGACTAGTCACCGTCTCATCGCACGACGTGCATTGCTTCATTAATTTGATGGTATTATTGTTCAAAATTTTGAAGTGAAAACTACCAACTATATTGTTATTGGCTGCAGAATTCTTATCACCTATGAAAGACAACTCAGGCCTGATAAACTATAAAACCTCGCATAAAAGATGAATAAATGTAAAATAAATACTTTTTTGTCCCATTAAAAGTGGCTATAAGTTGGAAATTTATGACAATTGCAATTTGTAGGTGGCATGGTCGAGCGTGCGCAGACGCATCGTTGCTCTTCCATGATTCAGCGCCAGCGCACTGTGACGTCATCGAGAAGGCGCGTCCGCCTCTCCTTACACAGTATTAACGACACCTCATTCTATTGCTTATGTTCAAACAGTAAATCAATAAAAAACAAAACAATAATTTAAACTTTTTCCAGTAAAAACGAAGAAGTAATATAAAAATAAAGACAATAATTCATTATAAGTCAGAACTCCAGAAGCGAGATTTCCTAAAACCTTGAATCAAAATCATTACTAGAACGATAACAGCGTTAATGAGACTGACCTTTATACATCCGACCCAGATATAAATTATTTGATTATAAGTTTATGGTTTTCCTTGATGATTTCTACAATTGTAATACATAATGACAACAATTTTGTCGCTTGAAGATCCGAATAAATATTATCTGTGAAATAGTAGTAATTTTAAAATCGTGGAAACTGAATGTACCCATCGAATAAACAAGTTTTCTACTCGAAGGCTTTTAAAATAATTAATGTTATTTTCGCTCTATAATTCTTGTTTACTCCCTGCAATTCTGTTAAGACAGGATCTACAGGCTAGTTGTAACCTGTCCGCCGTTTCTGTTAAGAAAGTTGAAACTAATGCGTAGGTTTGTATAAACCCACATATAAACGAGAATAAATTAAATACATCATAATCAGTAAGTCGAACATTTGTATTTAGTTATTCAGCATCTAAAATAGCTCAGATGAATCAAATTTTATCATTCGTGTTACGATAAAGCCTAGTAGATTTACATATGTATGAACATTAATCACGTGTCTGATAGCTGTGCGTTTTTAAGATTTAAATTGTTTATTTTCTTTTTGTGTTCCATTGTGTTATTCTATTTATTGCAAATTGCAATGTTCGAATTTATGTTTTCCATAAAAATTTACAATTCATATTTCAGTGACTTCCTGTTGCATCCAATTGACCTTATTTATGTATAGCTACCGGCACGTAAGTATAGATTTGACCTTGAATGCGCAGAAGTCACTATTGGGGCCTTTTTAGCGCCTTGTTAGCTGCCGGCTACTACAAAGCCTTTCAGCTAAGAAACAGGAACTGGAATGCAATATAAGACTATTACTAAATATTTTTTTAATTATTAAATTGACTAATTTTTTATTAGGAAATTAAGTTTTTACTATAGACTGATATTTGGCAGTAGCACGTGGTTACCGGCTGGCATCGCATCATTGGGCAATGTGCCAAGTCAACGGGAGACGAGAACGGCACTGACTGTGCCATAGCGACTGATGGATTCAATGTCGAAGCTTATCTCTCTCTCGTATCTAGTGAATGAGATAAGGATGGGTAATGTTTGTTTCCCTGCGACTGCATGTCGGTAATCCCTCGGGTGAATGGCGACGCATTGACTTGCCGGCAACGGGTCGGTTTCGTCCCCCGCACGGAGCCCACTGCCCACCCTAAGTTTAGAATAAAAAAGAATTTACAACGTCGCACACAAAAACTCTGCTTGAATGTCTTATTTATGACATTGCGTCCACATCATATCTACTCGTACTATTTTAGCCTGCGTAAAAAGATAAATAAAGCTACCAATGGCTGATATAACCAGACTATGATAACATAGTAGGTTGTATAAAACGTAGGTCTTTTTGTATTTAACTCTACTTAATTTTTTATTTAAGAGTAGTTATCGTTCGTATTATATTAATTTTTGTAGAATGAAATATATAAAGAACCTTATTAAAATTTTATTACTTTTTTCTCTCTAATTATAATAGGTAGAGGTACTAACTAGTATATACCTAAATTCAATCTAATGTAGGAAAACATAGTTCATAATATTTACTTATATTTAGTATTTTACTGTAATGTTATAAATAGCAATTAATAGTTAAAACCACATAGTACTTAATCCCGAGTTATTTAATTCTATATAATGATGAAAATGAATTAATTATTTCAATAATTAATAATATTTCAATTCTAGCTATAGTTAATGATATATGTGCTACACATAAACATATTATTGATCGAATGTTCATATTGGAGTTTTACATTAAAGATATTTCGAATTCTAGACTCCGGAAAATTAATATTGATATTTTAGTTTGACCTTGGATTATAGTCAGTCGTCACAGTAGAAGTACGATTAACGTTGACCCTGCTGAGCTTCACTATTCACATAATATGGAAGACCTTGGCCTTATAGCATTCTAACAATTTATTGCCAAGTTCGAATATTTCTATAATGTCTAAGATATAACGAACTCTGAACTTTGTTACATTCTCTATCACAAGGAAAAAGCAGTTTCAATTCTGTCAAGCAGAATTTTCCTCTATAGAAATATAAAACCACGGAGCATGAACAGCCAACAGGAAAAGTAAAATCCTTTTGAAATATTGTAGAACTGGTAAGATTATAAAAGTTTATAACAGCTACTACCAATATATGTTATACTTGAGGAATTAGATGTAATGGTGTGATATTTATACTACAACTATTACATTTTTATGTATGAAGTTGAATGAATACTAAAAAATTTACTTGCCCTGCCAACGTTGTTTTGCCATATAAATTTAAAAAAATTGAGGTGGGTCACCTTTATCACTTAGGGGTATAAAAAATAGATCTTGACTGATTCTCAGACCTACCCCATATGTTCACAAAATTTCATAAAAACCGTTCGAGCCGATTCGGAGGAGTTTGGTAACAAGCAACACGATATTTTTATATATTAGATTTATCTGTGAGTATTGGGCGAATATCCAGATGTAGTATAAATAGATTATTCGGCCGGGCACTATTAATAATTTCTGATATAGACGAAGTCTATATTAGACACTCATTTTTATTGCTTTGCAGTCATTATATTATTTAACAATTCCTTAAAAATCTAATATACCGTAAGCGTAACTAAACTTACCTATCCGGTGTTCGTATATCCGTATTCATATAAGACGATATAAAGAATCATTCAGTCATTGATCAGCATAATTTATTTGTAATGAGTAGGTATGTACATTGTACACATTTAATTATACATAGTTGTTGTCACTAGATTTTCCATAACAGAATTGATTTTTACAATTCTATAAATGAGTAAGATGACCCTGGATGTATCCATGAATAATATAGAAGCATAATTAGTGAGTGTACTGCCATCTTGTATTTCAATGCCACCTTGGATTGTTCAGATAATTACTTCAAATAGTCATGATGTAACGTAATATGCCACGTGTCAATTATTAGCTCACGCTAGTTCATATATCATATGTTCTGCTAGTACATTAGAACTCACTAGACTACTTACTTATTATTATGGTAAACAGGTACAGATTACTTGCATAATATTATGGTTAGTGGTGTAGGTATTGAATTTCCTTAGTAACCTTGCTATGGTTTACTGTTATTTAGTTACTATAACTATACGAATTTTCCACTACTATTATACCTTCGATATAAGGAAAAAATCAAAGCAGTACCTATTATGTTAATAACCAACATGAAATACCTAATTTTAAATGAAAAATAATTTTGTAAATTAAAAGCATCAATTGATAGCAGATTCCACTCCAGGTATATGTAGGTATTATTTAAAAATTCTAAAAAAAAATCTATTTTATGACAAACAATAAAATCTTCTAATTTTTTATGATTGCTAATTTATCCTATTACATTGAATATTCATTAACGTTAAGTTTTTATTAAATCTATTAAAATTGTTTATGATTCATAAACAATTTGTGTGAATCAAAATCCAAGACTAAAATAGATATGATTATATTTTTGTTTCCTTATGAGGAAGCAATCTGTACTAGCAGTAATATTATAAATAGCAAGTTTTTTGCACAAAGATAACTTATAGGCTTTTATAGTAGTCACGTAGACTAAGAACTTTATATCATGTTGAAAAAGTCATGGATGCCGCGGGATAATAATATGTTTATCTTAATGAAATGCCTGACAATATTTACATAGCAATTTAAAAATTTCTTCCATGTGCGACCATACAACGTCATAGATACAACGTCATACAACATACAACGTCACAGATGACATTCGGTTTGCTAACTGCAAAAAAAAATTTTTTTGTGATTTATCTTTATAACAAATTATGGTTTTTGGATTTTTTCCTTTACTAGGACCTTATTTTTAGTTATGGAACCCTAAAAAGAACCAAGATGTATTAAAACTGTGAAAGAGATACTTTTTACGACATAATTCAATTATATTTAAATTCATTTCCTGAAATGACTTAACTTCTAAGAAATTCATAAAGTATCTTCAAGTTTTCAAAGGTGGCAATACAAATGTACGTTTGCAGTTTCACTAACTGAGATAATTGGACCTCGGGGTGTTCTCGACATTATGAATGTAATGATCTAAGTAATACTCGTATTCGTTTGTTTAATACAGAGAAGACGAATTTTTAATTGAAAATGTGTTGGCAAAATGAAAATGGGGAGTTTTAAAATAAAGCCTTTGTTACTTTGATGCTACAGATATTTGTAATTTTCGTCGTCAATACTAACAATATTCAGAAGTCTGTATCTGTAGAAATATTTTTTTCAGATATAGGTATGATAATCTTTCTGTACTTTATAGCCGTAAATACATAAATGGGATTTTCAAATCCGTAATTAAAAAAATGCGAAATCTTGAGTTTTCTATTGGTTTTGTAAAATTACTTTAAAAATTTGCATGTGCAAAAAAGCTACTATGCTAATGTAATTTTATCTATTATACCTATATATAATCGTAGGTAGCTCTAATCTCATTACCATCGCTGCCAATAATAATAATCAAAGATAAAAAGAACGAAAGTAATGTTATTTATCATGTTTTTTTATTTATTGTTTTTTTTTATAGACTAGACGAATAATTTATTCGGTAGGTTTTCTGGCCGAAGTTTTTTTCTGAACCTCGGATGGACTATAACTGAATCATTTTCATCCACTTCTAAACTTTAATCTTACTAATATTATAAACGTATTGCTGTACAGTATGCTGTAATGTACGCGAAAATTTGTAAGAATGTATAATTGTCTGGATGTATGGTTGTATGTTTGTTACTCTTTCACGCAAAAACTACTGAATGAATTTTGATGAATCTTTACAATAATGTAGCTTACACAACAGAATAACACATAGGCTATAATTTATAATGATATAGTGTGAATTATCTAAAATATAGCGGGTGAAACCGCGGGGCGCAGCTAGTCAAGTATAAAGTATAATGAATCAAGTGTAAATATATTTATTTATAAATTTATATATTTTTGTTAATTTTTGGTGGAGTGGAATATAACAAGCTCGAATATTATCGTAAATCTAAATTTTATATTTTAATAATGTTTATTAAGACTTTTAAACTACTGGAGAATGAATCAACATAAAATGATCTTATAATAAATAACAAATAGTGACAGAAAACGGATTTAAAGAAATACCTATAGAGAATGTTGTTCTTTTGAAAGTTATCAAATAACTGCATTATACCATTAGTAATACACACAATGCAGTGGTCTCTGTTACTCATAAGAAATATTTTAAATGTTTACCTCATGATTCATCAGTGCAGTATCTGCCTACAGCTGTAATGCTATCGGACCTTTACCTTAATATAACACTTCATTGTTTTTGGTGTAAAATTATGTTTTTAGGTAATTCTTTATTCGAGTCGACGGTTTTAAATGAGTTTACCACTCTCCATATCCATTGATTGAACATTACATTGATTGAAACGTTAAATATTTCATATTAAATTTTACAATAATCACACGATTTATCTTATTATATTATAACTTGAAAAAACTTGTCATACTATAGAAAGCGTTCATGATCTATATTATTATATAAAGAGGAAAGATTTGATTGTTTGTATGTTTGTATATTTGTTTGTTTGTTTGTTGCGAATAGGCTCGAAAAGTACTGAACTGATTTTGTTCAAAAATTCTTTCACCGATAAGGAAGCTATATCCTTTCCGGGAAACATAGGCTATGTGGTGTTGCCATAAATACTCTAATTAAAAAGATATGGCCATTTAAGTGCCATAAGGTGGTCATTTTGTAAATTGAAGAGTTTTTCAGAAACTAAAAATCCGATATAAAAAATTTTTTCACTGATAGAAAACTACACTATTTGTGAATGACAAAAGTGATTAAATGTTGACATATACATATTTTAATTAATAGATAATGGCTATTTTCTTATTACTAATTCGATTTTAAAAATTCTTTCACCGTTAGAACTACACTTTTCGTGAGTGATAAAGGTGATTTAGTGTTGCCATATAATTTATTTAAATAATTGAATATGGCCATTTTGTTGTTACTAATCCGATTTAAAAAATTGTTTCACTGAGAGAAAACCACACTATTCGTGAGTGACAAAAGTGATTTAGTGTTGCCATATACATATTTTAATTAATAGATTGTGGCTATTTTGTTGTTACTAATCCGATTTTAAAAACTCTTTCACCGTTAGAAAACTACACTTTTCGTGAGTGATAAAGGTGATTTAGTGTTGCCATATACATTTTTTAATTAATAGAATATGTCCATTTTGTTGCTACTAATCAGATTTTAAAAATTTTTTACTGCGAGAAGTCTATAATATTTCCGTCTCTCATCCTCTTATAATACTATCACTCTCTTTTTTCTCTCTTTAATTTAGATCTTTATCTGTTCAGAATGATCAGTCTCCTTTCACTTTATTTCTTTCGATTATCTCTGTCTCTCTCTTTTCAAATAATGAAAAACTACACAATTACACAGTGACAATTTAAGGACATCAATTATAATATTGCTTTAAATACCCGGATCGAAGGGAGGGCAGGCAGCTAGTATATTATATATTACTAATGAAAATTTAAAGCATTTCGTTGATAAAGATATTTCAGAATGTAGTATTTATTTCTAAATACTTCCTGAGTTTTTTATTCTCTGTGGTTAGAATTTTATATAGTATTATTTATACTTATATTATTAAGTCGCAGAGAAACCTGCTTTGTGTTCAAATCAATTTATAATTTTAAAGTGCCTACATAAATTTCTATAGCAATTGTCAGTAAATGATGTTTTGATGTTGTGTTTGTCGAATTAACAGAATCATAGTACTTCAATACTATATCTTGGAGTAAACTAAATTATTTAGCTTGTTTCATATTAATATAAATAAATTTCATTTTATAAATAAGATAAAATGAGAAAACCTTATGACAATATTTTAACCATACCAAGTATAATGTTTTCAAGACGGAATATTTTAGTACCAACGCTATTTAAAGATTTCCCCGAGGATTATTTTTACTGCTTGTTTATTTTAGCACATGTTATAGATATTGACCTATATAAACTCTGGGTACTGTTTTAAATATAGACTCATCACGGGAGGTGTATTTACTAGGCCCTGTTAATACTGTTATTTCTTATTTGACCATCTAAAGATTCTATTCGGGCAATTTAATATTTGTTAGCAACATTTTTTATAAAGTAGTATTCAAGTAAAGCATACCGTCGTCTAGACAATATATAAACTTTAGTGCGATAGATCAGTCTCAGTCACTCTGGTGTTTCGTGAGGTCGAGTGGTGGAGGTGAGAGGTAATATATTATAAAAGAGCTATGAAAACTTGAATACATTACTAATCGATGGTTGATTGAATAGTGTTATTTTAGGTATAACGACAACGTCGTAAAATTAGATCAATTATGATACGGGCATTCTATATCATTCTATTCTATCTTTTGAATTAGAATTTAAGAGGTTACCTACTAACCCTTATAAACTTACGAGTTTATGGATATTACTTCTTGTAATATTGACAGTCTGGGAATTGCAGAAGAGTTAAAGGACTAAAATTCGACTCATACATAATATTGTTATGTAGAGTTAAGTTTAGAAACAATAACTATTGTAGTTTGGCATAGCACCCGCGGGAAGGCGTGTGGGAACACAGGCACATGCGCTAATACTTCCCCTACGACAAACCTACTGTTAGCTCTAGTTTAGTGTAGTTTGTCGTGAATCTAAGGAAACAATAATACTAAGAGCATAATCATTGTGTTTTTGGTTTTAACTCAATGTATTCTCAAAATAAGTAAGTAGGTAATTGTTTAATGGGGCTAGGTGTATGTATCTGTAAATTCTGTAATATGATTATCTCTACAGTATATTCATTGGCTACTTCGATGATTCATAACTTAAAAATACGTAATATATTCTTTGTTTTCTTGGGACGGTGTATACCTACTTAATAAAATATAATTAGTTTTGATCTTATTTATATAATAATTCTATTTAATAGAATCGATTGAATCAAGTCAAATCCTGAAAGATTTGTTGAATTAATAATATTCAAAATAACAAAGATATTGATGAAATATTTTTATTAACTACTAGTATATACACCATATACTAGTAGTAAGTTAATCTAAACACACATTATAAACATGGTGGTGGCGGAGAAGTAAAAGCATTGCAAACATCCTTCATGAAGTTCTCTCCGCTGTTTAACTTGCCATTAATTAGAATGTACGGCACGAACATAAAATTGGCTTTCTTACTTTCATCGCCATATTCCTTAAGAAGCTGAGTTCCTCGAGGACTTTTGGCACATTTTTTTATAGGTTCGGAATCCAACTTTAGTATTTTTGCACACTAAAAATAATAAAATTATTAAAATAAGTTAGCAATGTATTAAATATGAGATGATAGTGAGCCAAGGTCATATGAATTTTTTTAGAAGAATTAAACGATCACACAACTCTCAAGTCAGAAATGAGCTGATAGTCTTCAAACGCCTCACCAGATAGAGACTCGATTTAATCAACTTCCAAACAAATAAAATTGAATCAAAATCGGTTCTTTACGTTTGACGCTAGGATGGCCACAGACAGATATACATATACACACGTTAAAGTTATAAAACCTTGTCTTTTTGCGAGTTAAAAATGTAACTTATCGAGTCTGTACATAAAATATATTTAATAAAATGTCTTTGTTACGGTTTTCGCAGTGAGTATTAATTCCCTCCTCTAATCACTTGGATTGGATTTCTGGAAAAATTATTGTCATTAAAGATGTATTGATTACCTCGTCAGCAATTTGATCATTAGAGCTATTTTCTTTTTCGGGACTCATCATACAAGCGTTAAACATGACTGCTGTTGTGATGTTCGGGAGCACTTCAATAGCGCACGCATGGAGTTTGTTCCCGTAGCATTCAAGAGGTCCGTGCTGACACTCAAATTCGATTTGCCCATTTTTTACTATAGTCTAATAAAAGATAAAATTTTATGATAATGATTAATGATGAACTATATTAAAAACCTGTACTGAAGCTTAGTGATTGCAAAAATTGTTTTAACTTATGCTATGCTTATGGCACTTGCCATATTATATAATATGATTATCTAGGAATTTTTATAAGAATTTACTTAATAGAAACTATATGACATTTAGAAATATATTACAATATTCTTTCAATTATTTCCGGGAACGGTTTGTTAGACGTGAAAAATATAAGAGAACTTTTCTAAATATCTAGTAGTTTTTGAGGATGAGCTGATAAAGTTTTTGAGGATGATTGTTTGAATTTACATAATTATAGGTTAGTTCAATTGTTTTTAAGTTAGCATAAGAGTATAGTGATATAATATCCCCTTTTCATAGGATACCCTGGTTTGGTTGGGTTAAATTGATTAAACGTTGTCTATTTATTTTTATTTTATGAATACCAACAGACAAAAAATAAGAAAGAGTACAAGATTAGCAGAGAGAAAAAGCAAAGAAAATTAGATGAGCAGTCTTAACAATGTTGATGTTTAAGTGAATATGTCAGAAACAATGTAAACAATTTTTTTGTGATTTTATAAAATAAAACATATCCATTTTACCTATAATTATTTGAAAAACCTCATAATTTTCGGCAAAATTGAACAAAAAACTAAAAAAGTACTAACCTTCGCATTCCCATATGGGTAAGTTTGTATATTTAGGTACTGATTAAGTTTGGCTACAACAGGGGCAAATTGGTACTTATAAAACTGTATGCAATCTCCACATAGGCATTCGTAGTATAGTTTAATTTCGACGTTTGTTTCACTTGATTTGAACTGTAACCATATACATATATTTTGTAATAATTAATAAATACATCTGTTTTGTTCTTATATTATGTAAAATTATCTTTAGGTATATATAAAACTGAATTGATGTTCGTTAGTCTCGCTATAACGGTTAAACCGATTTAGAAAGATTTTTGAAAGTCCAGGGAAATATTAAATGGTGAGAAACTCTAATACGATTTTGAAAACACATTTTCCCTGTAGTCGAATACACCTCAGCTAAGCAAGGCTGGGTCAGCTAGTGTAAACATTTTTCAAATTCTGGAAACAAACAGTGAAAAAGCACTTATCAATGTTAATGTACTAGAACATTTATAAATTAGGATCCATATTGAAATTAAAACTGAACTATCTTTTTTAACAAAAAAAGCTGGCTTATAAATATAAACATGAAGAATCCTCTTTTTGGTAGGTATATGTATAATAATATACTCACTTCATTTTGCATAACAAAATATAAATCATTATCCATGAACTTTACAAGTTTATCAGTTGTTTGCAATGGGTCATCTGTAATTAAAAACAAATGTATTTGTTTTGTTTTCAAATGTGTATATTATTAAGTATCAATAACCATTTACCTTCATATATTTGAGCACCAAAGGTAAGGGAGAACTTAAAAAGTATTATTACACTGAAAATATAATTAATACGCATTTTTACACGACCGAGTCCTTAGAACAACAGTTAAATACTATTATCGTTGTTTAAAGAAAATATTATTACATATAACAAAAACATACTAATCAATTGTGACGGCTGAACTTAAATATGAGATTATTTATAATAACTAAAATAAATTGATAAAGAAACTTGAATATTTAACTTCAAGTATTATTTCTTTTCATATCTTCAATAATTTGAAACTTTTGTATGTTTTGAAAATAACAGACAGTTTCTATAACTATGTATGTCTTTGGATTACTAAATGATGATTGAAGTTAGGATTAGGATTATATGTCAAAGGAGAGCCAGCCAATTTGAATGAATTGAGTAACTGAATGTAATGCTTTTAATATTTGAACAGGAACCCAGGTAGTGCCTTGGACTTGTGACTAAGGTATAGGCTTAAGAGCTCCTTTAAATGATCACCACACTCGCCTCCACTGTCTGGTCTCACTGTTTGTCTTAGGTTAGGTTAACACAAGGCTAACCTAACATACACCTAAGACTAACCTAACCTAAGGTTGTGTTAACACATCTAAATACTATGTAGGGACTCACAATAAATAAGACGTAAGAGCTCACATGATCCTTAGTCCGAGAAGTCCAATATCCGTAATGTTGGACACACTATTTGTTACACTTCAACTCCAGGTGATGTTCACTCAAACAAACTTATCGAGAGACTAAACTGTACTGCTTCAGTCGGGGAATATTAAGGGACTAGTACCCTCCTCTAGTGGGGAGAAGTAAATCAATAAAACGGAAATATGGCGCTGGCGTCCGTTTAACCGAAAATCTTTTGCTCATTAGACTCTGAATTCGTTGAATATTAAAATTACGCGACGGAAGTGATAATTAATTTTCTTTATTATTATCCAAAGTAAATCAACAAGTAGGAAATATCGCGCTGGTATCATTAATCGATAATCGTTTACTCGTTCGAGGCTGTCAAAATCGTTGAATATAAAACTCGCGACAGAAGTTATAATTAATTTTCTTTATCATTACCTACCCTAACTATAAGCCGACACGGCCTTTACTATTATCCTACCCCAACCCCATAGATATATAATATTTATTTAATAATTAAATTTCTTCTTAATTACTGTACTTTTTATTACTATGAAAAGATTATAAATTTGGTTTCAGCTGTCAATTTCGGTATTATAAATGTAAATACATAAAGATGTTTGAAAAACCTTAAAAAGTACCAGTAAAATCTACCAGTAAATAAAAAATGGTTCCTTTTCCTTAAATAAACTAAAGAAACAGGAGCACATTGGTTCTTGTAAAATAGTATGCAGTATCCAACTATTCACATAGAAATCGTAGATCAGTTTAATTTCTATCTTTGTTTCAGTTGGTTTTTACTGTTATCAAATACATAAACCATTCTGTAGTTTTTGTCAATAAAATAAAGCATTTGTAAAGTAAATCCTATGATGATATCAAATACTACATATCCTATTAGATTTTCAACAGTTCCTTTTTGTTAAATGACCTGAAAATTAAAAACGAATAGAATTTGTATTATGATGTATTAAGCACTAAAATATCTCGATCATAACCTTTAAGTAAATTAAAAAGAATTATTACGCCAAAACTATAATGAATAAGCATTTTTCCCACAATATTATTTTAGAAGCGTCAGTAGCTCAGTGGTTCGGGCGTTGGATTCACGATCAACAAGTCGTGGGTTCAAATCCCGGACATTGGACTACTGGCGTGGCCCACTCCTGATACAAGCTATTTATTAGCTTACTAGGAGGGGTAACGGGAATACTAGTAGTATGTGATCCATACTGCTAGTAATCTTTTAAAAAAAAAATAAAAATAATAATAATACTTTTATCCTATTGTTAAAGGAAAACAATTATATAAAGAATTGTGCTTATTAATTGCTGCGGCCGAACTCAAAGGACGAAACTATTTTGAAAAAAACAAATTACTTGATAACTATTAATGGGTTGTGATGATGATGATAAAATAATAATAACTAATAACATAAACTACTACAACTACTTACGCTTCGCCATCTTGAATAGGCATTACATTAGTTTTTATTCATAAAAACAAATCTCGAAAATGAAGCTTATATAATTTTATCACGTGATAATGATGGTGTGGGCCCACACGCTATATGACTATTAATTCCTCATACTGAGGGGTGCTCAATTTTCGTTAAATATTAATTCAATATCAGTCCTTCAAATAACGCCTTAAAAATAAGTAGCTAAATTTACTTCTACTTTGCATAATATTATAGCAGTTATTCGAGTTTTATAGATATCGGTAATTCCTAGGAATATTCTTTAATACACTTTACACACACATAGAAATTACACATAGAATACACTTTTCTTAAGAAGCGCAGTTACCAGAGCTCCTTTGACACTATCTTTTATTGGGTTTGGAGTTCAACTTCAATTGTTATGCACACTGCAAATATAATAAAATTATTCAAGTAATAATTATGATACACTAAATCAAATAAGTCTTATTGATTACCTCGTCAGCAGTTTGATCATTAGAGATGTTTTCTTTTTCAGGATCTCTCATACAAGCGTTAAGCACGATTGCTGTTGTGATGTTCTAGAGCATATTACGTATTGAAGTGCTCCAGAACATCACAATAATATTAGATATTTCCATGGTTTATTATATAAGATAAAATAATGATTATGATATACAATAAAAAAAATCGTTTGGGAGTCAAATTTGAATGAGATACTCTCACGACGTAACGAATAAAATTATTTTAGAAAACATTATAGCCATGTTTTGTGTAAAGTAAAAAAAATCTTAGCTGATTAAATTATTTAACTTCCCTAAAATCTTAAGAAATGTATGTAAAAATTCGTCCAAAATCGAGTGTGAAACTCGCGCACCGAGGGTTCCGTACGAATTGAATTAAGGGACAAACTTAACTTTACCGTCGGAAAAAAACGGTTTTAATTTTATGGTTTTCGCTTCGGCTTTACGTGTGCTGTAACACACTGCTTATTACTAAATTGTATGATTTTATGTCACGAAAAGTAAGTATGATTTTGTAGTATCAAATTATATATAAATAGCCGTATCTTTGCGTTGATTAAGAAGTTAGATTTTTTTGCAACTCCAAGGGACCTCAGCACTGAATATTTTTATTAATTTCATATTCATATCTCCTCGGGAAAGAAATTAAACTGAATTCAGTTGGTTAGGCAGCGCGTCGCGACTTGACATTTCATGGTTTGTCTCTTTGTTTCCATGCACATAAATGCCTCTTATTATGAAGATTATCATCTAATGTATAAATGTTATTAATTACAAAAGTAAATTTATGTAGGTTTGATAAAGTAAAGAATTATAGAAATGAAATTCTTATTTTCAGAAAGAGTAGATGTTACCGGTTAAATTAAACGTTTGTATATCAGTTTTTAGTGTTCTAACGTCGTAGAGAAGTTTGTTTGGTAATACTGTAACGTACCTCCAATTAATATAATATTGAGCTTTCTATGAAAAAAACTAAATTTGTCAAAACCCTACGCTGGTATAACACATTATATTACGTACATATGTGGAGGAAATGTAGTTTGTAGCAGTGCGGCAGAAGCGTGGAGAGTACAGTGGCCACAGTCTGATCCTCACAATAGCTTTCCCTCGCTTTCAGGTTTTGTTACTTCAGATATGCTTCCCTCAACTCAAGAAAATTGAGTTATTTTTCCACAATACTGAGCGCCCTTGAATGAAACAGACACTTCCTTAGGTAAGTAATATCTACTTTTGTATGAAATATTGTATTGTAACTTAAAGGTAGCCTACTTTTTCGATAAAATCTTTGTACTTATATTGAATTAAGTAGTTTATATGACACCTACTCTACAATTTTGACGGCAGCAGTATAAGACACATTTATTTCTATAATAAGGATGATAATTTGATTTGGAAATTATAATCATATATATAAGCATAATTTACTATTTCTATTTTTAAGTAAATCAGAAGAGTGCACACACATGGACAATGGACATCTAGTTTGTCAGTGTCAAAATCAAAGAACTTAAGCTATCAATACATCTTAAATTATAAGGTAAAAATAGTTGATTGATTGATAATTCATAAATTTGCTTAACTTAGTTTTTCCTCTTGATCACCGAAATTTCCGGCAAAAAAAGGCTTTTAGCTGTTTATTGAAACGTTACAGGAGACTAAATTATGTACAAGCAAGACAACTTTAGATACAATATTAACTGCATCCAGTTCTTGTAGACTATTACAAAGAGTCACGATTTCGACATTGACAACCCTTTGCTACGAGGGGTCGCTTTTATATCTATTCAAAGAAATAAATTGAATGATACGAGACAAAAGATGTCTAAAGCAGGTACAAGATTATTTAAGTTATTTCACGTCGTAGAACTTGAAATCCAATTCGAAACGTGATCTATCTAAGTCCGACTAAATCAATCAGTCAGACGTAGTTAAAAAATCAAACAACCAATTTTGGAATAACTACAGGCATATTAAGTACTAAATTTTATTTATTTTAAAATATTTAGCAGAAAAGAGAATTTCAATAAGACATTCAACAGCTCTAAACTGAATTGAATTCTAAGTATTATAGTTTGCCTAACTTTGCAGACGTTTACTGGCTGCTAAATTGCTAACTTAGGATTACATCTAAGTTCACCTTTTGTTAATCATACCTATTCAAGTATAATAATTCAAATATGCAGGTTATTTAAAACTTATTTGTGTTTAGCAATTATAAAAGGATTGGGGGTATATAAGTGGTAAACCTAAACAGGGTTTGTCAATCAGGTCTTACAAATATAGTATTTCATTTATATAATCCTAATTCCATAATCGTTTCGTGGAGTCTCTTAGTCACACTTTGCTACAATGAAATATAAAAACACAAGCGACCAACATAGCATATGGTGTACAATTTTTGAAGAGAATGTACTGTATACAAAGGTATAATATAATATCTACAAGTATTTTTTAATGCGATCTTCATACGGCTAATGTCAGCCACATAAAAGGTTCTATATTTTTGGTCGCACAGGTTCAATAATAGGGTTCAAGTCTCTCGGAACAGAGGTATACAGTCTTGAAATGAAATATACAGTACACCCGCGATTATAAAGTTATAACGGTGTTGCTAACGGATCAATATTAATAACACGGCAACTTTTCTCAAAATGATTCTGAATTCTTATGTACATAATGAAGTATCGTATCGAAATATACAACTAAAATGTTGGCAACAAACAGTTATTGACAGACAGAAGGGCTTCTATTTAAACCTAGTATATTCATATACTCATATTTATTTCTAAAACTTCGAATATTTTTTAGTACTTATATACTACGGTTAGCTTAAAGTTTGCCTACGTAATTTTTTTTGTTCGGTTTGAAGTACCAATAAAACGGTAAAAGAGTAGAGCTCGTCAGTGAGGTAGTCAGCGCAACGATGGGAGGCTTCTGTATGTCGTAGCAAATGAAAAATTGAGCTCTATTCTGTTACGCTGCATGTAGTTTTTTTAAACACAACTTTTTGCGTAGGCAGTGCAATGTGTAATTTTTTTCAATCCGCATTTTCGATATATTGGTTTTAACGGTACTAAAACTACGAAACCTGTACTGCAGTTTTAAATGTATTTATGCAGACAGTGTTTATTTTACAAATGTGGTGGTAGGTATTATTTGATATATAAACAAGGATAAATACGGACTACTGATATCTGTAAATCAACATCCGTTACCTAAATATAGCTATTATAATAGTGTTTATTGAAATAAATATGTAAAATAAATGTTAATTAACTTTATCACGTGGTAATTATTTAATAAAAAGCTCAATGTTTCTAAACAGGTGCGGGTTCACACGCTATACTGAGGGGTGCCCAACTGCCCAGTTTGCTTTAAATATTCATTCGATATTAGCCCTTCAATAATGCCTTAAATATAAGTTTCTATGTCTATTTAAAATAGGGTAGGATTCCCAAATTCTTTATATTTCTATGTTAAAACTTGTTTGCAAAAGAAGTTTTAATTTAAAGTAAAGGTCTTTGGGTCAAACACACAGTCTTTCACATTTGTAATATTAAGAAGTAAGATTATATTTGAGATTATTGATTAAGGGATATATGTGATTTCAGGAAAATAACTTTACAACTTAGCAAACATATATTGGTTTTGTTGAACTTTAAGCATTTTTGCACTGATTTTGATCAGCGCCTTAAATGACTAACTAAATATACTATTAGATTTGCACTTAATTTTTACGAGTGACGAGAATTTTACATTCAAAATGTTATACGCCCATTGAGAAGTTAATTTCTGCAGAAATTATTTATTTTTACAAATAATATAGTTTCGGTTTGCAATATAAATTATCAATTACCATAAGTATTAAATTTCATAATTTTTTTGTATGATACCAGTTGCAAAACCAGCCAAGAGCGAGTCGGACTCGCGCACGTTGCCTACCAATATTTTGCACGATACTTTTTATTATTTAACATACAGCCTGGGACAGGGGTCTTATTATTAGGGCCCCGTTTTTACTCTTTGTGTACGGAACCCTAAAAAAGCCTACCTACATTTAATTCTACACGGCTGTAGAATTAATTAAAACCTTATATTACAGTCTTAATATTACATTTATTTCCTATAAATAAACGTTAATTCGTTTATGCGAAGCCAAGTGAACGGTCCACTTACAAATTAGTGTAATAAAATCACGATAACGTATTTGGTAGGATTTCCGAGCGGAGGAAACCGAGTAACATAGTTACAATCGATGTGACCGGCATCTGAGTCAGGTCAAACGCCGCTTTGTTCAGGCCTTCTATCGAGTTTCATTTATGACCCTTATCTATTGCACACGGGATATTGTGACTTTGTGATAGCGAATCAGCTGCCCTATTGTTTTAAAGCACTCGATTTTCATCTATGCACCTGATGTCTGTAGTAACAGATATTGGTCTATTTCTAAAATTATGCGGTACATTTAGGTCATTTATGGGTTCCGTTTTATGTATGTAAAGGAAAATCAATGGTTCTAGTATAGTGGTGCGGCTCTTAAATGATTAGACTTATGCTGTAAAGAATATACATATTTACTCATTATCATCTTCAATATACATTTTTGCTCTATTTACATAGGTCCTTGCAAATCTACCATTTTTGGAAGCCTTCAGCGTACTCAAATCTTACTTTTAATACGTACTTATCTGACCTTAATAAAAAAATAAAAGTGTCAGGGTACAAGAACAAAAATAGGTGTAAAAAATATATAGCTCAATATCGAGATAATTTGCTGAGCTACAAACTTCTTGACAATCAATGTAAAATCAAAACAAATCAGCGCATAGTTTTGATGGAGAATCCATAACTCGTCGTTTATTTACGGTTTTTTGTCAATTCCTTAAGTTTTAATTCAAATGAATAAAATCGAATTTATAATTATGTCAATATTTGTTGTTACGTTATGTAGCACATAAAGCACATATAGACTGAATATTTTCAAAGAGACGCCAACGCAGAGAAAACGCATGACGGCGCCAGGGCAGAAAAGGCGCTAGGAAGCTTTCTGGGAGCGCCAGACCGAAAAGATTATGTGATATGGTTTGATTGACATGCTTTTTTCATAAGAATTTGACATGCCGGCGCAGAAGATGCTTCTCGACGAGCGGGACAGTACTTTTTTTTGCTCTTTAAGTATAGGCGCTTATAAGTACTTCACACATCAGCGTATAAGATGCTTGGCGCGTGCCTGGTGGGAGGATATATGAATAGGATATAATAGGTTGGGGAAAAAGTTTCTTCGCATTTTTTAAGAAAATTCAGAACATTTTTTAATATAGTTTATTTACATTTAACTAAAGTATGTAGGTACCATTTTGTTCGATAACTTTTTGCTATCTTGTAGGTAGGGACATGATCCCATTGCTATAGAAATTTTGGGGCTTCTGATCAAAAAAAAGCCAAACTCTCTTAACTTTTGGCTGAGTGGCTAAAGATGTGTGAGGTCTAGCGTTATCATGATGAAAAACCACACCCCTTCTGTTGATTAATTTCGGCCGCTGTCTCTCAAATTCTTGCTTTAATCTCATCAGTTGTTGGCAGTAGAGTTTAGAATCGATGATCCTGCCTGGTGGTAACAGCTCACAATGAATAATGCCCTTCCAATCCCACAGCACACACAGCATCACCTTGTTGCGAGTTTACCTTTTTTGTAGTAAAATTTTAAAATGTATCGAATTTTTCATTAGATTCACTCATCTTCACAGTACGAAATCAAATAAAAATCACCCATTTTCCTAATTTGATTTTGGAATTATCTTCTTTAAAATTTAAACTTTTAATGATACCAAAACCAGCCAGATACAAATAGTATAGCCAAAGAGATTTTATTACAAGTTCATACATACTATAATGCGAAAAGACTTTCCCCAACCTATTATGAATATGTAAAAAGTGGGTATCTATATATTTGATTTCTCCAAGGGAAGCGGATGAGAAGCGCCTAGTTCGAAGGCTTGAACGCTGAGGCGTACTACATACATAGGTTGATAAAACATAAATTAACATGTTATTTCCCCCTAACTATAATATATTTAGATAGGATGGGAGGTGGTGGTAAACGGTAAACCGCATCTGGCGGCTTCCTCTTAGGTAATAGGATTTAATTTCAATTTGACCCCGCCTCCTATCGACTGCGAGCCTTAATGACATGATTTACATCAAGCTTTATTTACGTTGCGCGCTAATGAAACGGAAAAGAGAATTCCTTGTTTCATTATTAATTGGTGTATAAATGGAAATTCACGGAATTTTATCCTGAATTTTTCAGTTTCTTTATAAAAAAACACGTCTAAAGTTTTTTAGGAAAATTGAATAATGGACTTATTAAGATATCGGAAATTAGACCAAATCGAAGTTCTACAGGAAATTAATATAAATTTTATTTTTTAAGCGTCATTACAATTTTAATGATACAACTTTCTCCTAGCTATGTTATCAAATTTAAGGTTTAAGGTTTTACTTACAGTAGCAACACTGCTGTTAACTTATTTTCAAATTGGTTTATTTTAAAAATATTTATTGATTCCACAACTTTTAACTTCTGTCTATCTGTCTGTATTGGCAGTTTGACAAGCATTTTGTAAGTAGATTTAATATTGACTATCATGTGATCAGCAATTATTATTACTTAAATTAATTAGATGTTAGGTACCCAGATCGAGGTGTTAAACTAAAGACTTTTTTGGACTATTAAAATAGTTGCCATTTTAATAGTGCAAAAAAGTCTTTAAACCTGCTCTTGGGTCACACGTTTTGCTCTGCATCCTTTCTTAAGTGGATGATTTTATAGTCTTTAACCCATTACTGTGCAGTAAAGTAAAAAAACTTATACAAGTGTGAAGTTAACAGATGAAATATGTATTTCGTCCTCTGATTAAATAAGAGTCACATTTTTCAGAGTCGGGTTTTTACGGTGTTTACAATCATAAAATAGGTGTTTATGTAAAAGTTCATGAAATATGCATTGCTTTATTCAGTGCGGGGATCACCAGCGATCTCCGTCAATTTACCGCGCGGCGTCTCGGAGTTATGAAGGCAATAATTCTGCGCTATCTCTGAAAGGTTCTCGAGATTGCAATATCATCTATCAAAATCAATTTGATTTATAAATGAAATTATTGTCTCATATTATTATATTTAATCAAATAAAAAAAAATCTTTTCATTAACTCAAGTGAATAATGATGATATAGATGGACAATCGACACTCATGTTTAACACTCACGCTTGGAACAAAAACTCACTCTAGATTTTTCACGCACACAAAATAATTATCAAGATATTTTTTTTTACTCGTGATTTTGACAAGTTAGAATACAATGCCCCTCTGCCACCGGGAAAGCATCTAGTAAGAGGCGAGTAACCCAGCACCCCCATTGGTGGTAGGGGATCTATTCCCCGAATGCGAATCCAACCGCCAAGCCAAGACGCTTTCCGGTCGAGCCGCACGTGGGTCAGATCTACCCCCTCCCTCCCATTAATGCTGCCGTTCCAGTGTACACTGGGTTATTTCTCAAGGTCCACATGGTAACCGCAGCAATCTTCCCGTTGCTCCCCTCCACACTCTATTTTCGAGTGGCAACACGTTGGCAAAATAAAAGAGACTCTCTAGATTTTGTCTCTAGATATATTTAAAAAGGTTATTTGGTAAAATATAAATTTTATTAATTAATCACATTTTCAATTATTAGACTGTTTAAAGTGAGGCACTTCTTCCAGTTACTCAAATTTTCAAATCCTTCTAGCTAAACGTTTATCAGGATTTAATTCTGTATTGAAGACGTGTATATGTATAACATATTCGAATATTATTGAAATCGCAAAAACATTGACGTGTTTGTCGTCGTATCGTGTGAAATGAATCTAAAGCTATATCAACGCAACGCAAATCCTAGAATTGGCTGTTGACGATATGACATGCTGTTAAATGACAATCAATTAAATATTTTACAAATATTTAATTGATTCTAAAAAAGAAGCAGGATCTATATTTGACAACATATTTTATTAATGGATGTTCAACGACTAAAATTATTTACGTGAAATTATTTTTTGTTGCATTTTTATGTTAAAAATGTTTTATCATTTTTTCTTATATACTTTTTGTACGAAATTATATGGACCATATTTCACTATTGTTATCCTACATATAACTAACACCATCTATAAACTAATAGTTTGGTGAAAATAATTCAAATATTATATTAATTATATTAAATGAAGGTAGCGTTACAAAGTTCAAATTCGTATTACACGAGACTAAATAAAACGCTGTAACTCTGAAAGGAGATTTGAGAGTTATAACGAATAGCATGAATAAAACATGTAGGGGTGGCAAGATTTAAACTTTATAAATCGCGTTAAACCTGTTACTCTTAGTTCCTGTTCGAACTGTAATAAATCGTGGATGTTACCTACAAAGGTGTGTTATAGGAATACCTGGAGAACCTGAATTTTTCATGAAGTATCAAAGGCCTGAACGAACCGTACTTTTTTCCTAAGTGATGCTGTCACACAGGTTTTTTTTGTAATTAAGATGCGATGACTAAAAATTGTTAAATTGTTTTTAAATTCTAAATGAAGATAGTAAAATGTGCACTTGCTTTGCCGTTGCTGTAGTTTTGATGAGGTTTTGTGACAAAGACCAATGTATCACCATTTTTATGACTGTAATCATTTCTGAGTAAATAGATATATTATTTAAAGATGGATAGGTGAAAGGTAAATTTGTAATTTAGACGGTTTTGTTTTATTCAACTTACAGATTGTTTACTTGAAGTATCAAATATAAATTGTTCTTGCTTTATTAATCATGAAGCAGTCGGCTAACATTTGTTAAGCTTTTATCAAAATATCGTTATACCAATTTCTGCAAATGTTATTTCATTTGAAATGCAGCTGACACATGTAATTGAACAAAGAGGTTACGCCGGTTCATATCAGACAGTGTCACGAGTTCGCGCCGAGCTATCGCCAGGTCGCTTACCTTTGGATCTGACCTTTCTAGTCTGGAGCATTACTCTCGTGGTCTCATCCCGAGTCTGGCTCACTATAACAAATATGTTTAAGATATCAGACAGCTGGAAAATTTGTCAAAAGGGGATTACTACACAACAAAGAGATACTTGAAATGAGATGTATCGAAAGATCGTACAATGCTGTCTACATATTTGCCAACATAAAACATAACATAAATGCTGATTCATATAAGTTTTATGCATTGATCAAAGAAACATGTACCAAAGTAAAAGTAATTGCTAAACATTTCATCCGTAGGTAAGTGTTGGGGTCGCGCTTTTACCAGCCACTTGTTATAATTGCAACTCTTACTAATATTGAGAACAAAATATTTTGCTGTTACGTTTCTCTAGTTTTATTTTAATATTTTACGCCATAGGACTATACTCTGTAAGTCTTGTAGCTATTTTGAAACCGAGGTCAAGTGCCGCTGCCGCCTTTTAAATTTTAATGCATCGCCTGCCACGTGTCGAGATGATGTCATTTATAAAATCTACTTCACGTCGTTTTTCTATGAGGTCTACTGTCTATATTATGTACAGTAGATTTTGTTATTGTAATAAAGATACAGGTTCAAAACTTGAACAAATAAAGTACCTACCCAAAGAAATCTAATAACAATATAAATAGCTACTCAGACGCATGTTTTGAATCTGGTAGGAGAATGGAATTGGAATTTTTCCGTGTCTATCAAATTATATGCTATGACGTTACCACGCCATTTTTAACACTACTACCACCATTAAATCTTCAAAATATCCAACTGTTACTACCTATGTGAATTTCTTCCATGGAATTTTTTAAGACTATATTTCAACTCTCGGACATAAAAAAATACATACATACTGTCATACATTTTCGTGTGCGTTATGTATTCAAAAATATATTTACAATTACGGTCCGTAAAACATGAATAACTAATGTGAATATATTAAATAAAATAAACCTCAAATAGGTATTACTTAGTTCGTGAGACACGCAATTATCCCGTATATTATTTTCTACTCAAATAATAAAATCATTCTCTTAAATTTTCGTAGTAATTATTTTTATTTAATAATAATTTCTATACGAACAATAAAGTTAGTAATATTAGGCCGTAAATCATTTAATTATGAATTTTAAAAAAATCAGTTATTATTGTGACATTAACTACAGACTAATGATATTATAGTATAGTACGATAAAATTAAAACTATAACTAAATTTTGACATTCAATAAAACCAAAGGAAAATAAACTTTGATGTAATTTTAAATTATCCTTTATCTAAACTCTTTACAGTAAATTTAAAAATTACAGTGGTATTTTGATAATAGACAACAATAAAATAAAATAGAAATACGTATTACATAGTTCTACATGTACCGTTTTCTAGACTCCTTTTCATATAAAAATTCACTCTATTCAGTTCTGTAAGGATATCACTAATAATCAAATTTTAATCTATCTGGACGCATTATTTTTTAATTGTTAAAACTTTTTTTTGTAATTTATAATCCTTATTACGTTTTCATAAAATCGATATTGCATTGCAATTGGTATAGTGTAGCCTAGCAGACCGTGCTGCTCCCATGCCACCCCCATGCCTTCTCCATGCCACCCCGCCTAACTATCTTTCAGCATTTCATTTTCCGCTTTACAACCACTACGTCGCTCGACAATCTCTCATTTTCATTTTTGTTGTAAAATTATTTTCGTCTAGTTTATAACTGTTTTCTACTGAATTGATTTTTTATATTAGATATCTCTGTTCAAATAACTGTTTTTTACATTTAATAAAAGTCAAAAGTTTATTATTATTCTAATAACTGCTAAATGATAATTTATTTACTAGTGAATGCACCTGATTTGATTGATGTCTGTTAATACCATGTAAATACACTGTAGATATAAATCGTGGTGCGACTGCCCAGGCGCATCGCGTTAGACATTATTTGTTCGATGTAAGCATTTTAAACAACAACGGTCAATACAGACTAAAGTTGTTGTTGTTAATGTTCAAAAAATGCAATAAAACAAATGATACTTTAAAATTACATATCAAAAGAAAGGTATTAAGAATTACGTTTCATCTCAACTCAATATCTATATATCAATATTGTCACGCAGCTCTCCAGTTAGAAATGACCTGATTGTCGTCAAACAGCTGAGAAGATCTTCACAAATTATAGCTAAGAATCATCTCGATAAAATTACCTTTGAAACACATAAAACTTCATCACAATCAGTCCATTATCTTGGGCGCTACGATGCCACAGACAGACAAACAGATACACACGTAAAACTTATAACACCCCATCGTTGTAGCGTCGGGGATTAAAAACACCGGGTACGCCATTATTCCTGTACCACAAACCTACCCTTTAAAACAGTGGTAATTATTTTTCACGTCCAAGTTGCGTCTCGTTCAGCCTCTCCATGCACCTTAAATATATTATAAGCCATAAGTTCTTCTCCATTAGGGCTAGTTTGCAAGTTTTAATGATTTTGTGTTTACCCTATAGCAACGCGCTAAAGAGTTGAATTATATGCAAGCGCAGCCACTACATTTTTACACTAAGAGAGATTAATCGCTCCAGGCGATTTATGAGAAAAGGACACTGATAATGTGGTAACACTTGTAATAGAGTAAGATATAAAAACTGCAATTTTATAACTGTGGTATTTAGAAAATTGAAGTAAGAATGATTATCTTACTTGTTTTTTCCACGAACCAATATTTTTGTATGGTATTGTTGTAAATTTTTCATTTATATGCAATTATTATTTTCCGCCTAAAGCAGAAAATTCACAGAGCTCTTATATTTTAATACGTTACTAACGAAAGGTATTTGAGAATCACACCGGTAATATTTCAGCTTCCTGCACCGAAACCGATAGTTTATAAAGTCTGCAACAGAGAAACTGCAGATAGGACTAAGCGTTCGAGCCATATCCACTTCAAGTTATACAGACTACAAAAGGATTTCTCAACTCCTGTCTCAAATAAAGTTCAACTAAGAGGGAAAAAAGGAAGAGGAGGCACAAAGCGACTAATTGGCGAAACAGTGGGAGATCGCAGTGTAGTTCATGTGGAAGTAAGTTCACAGTTAAGCTGTAATTGAGTTCGGCCTGTACTCCAATTAATTTACGTAGCGAATACGGTAAATATATCCGGAAAATCCACGTCGTCGGTTTTACCGTCACCGCGTCAATGTACGGGTGAAAGAATCGCTGACTGACGGAAATTGAAGTGCAATCGATATCCTCGCAGATACAATGAATCAGACCTCACTTAACTAGAGTATGTAGACATTGATTTAAATAAATATATGTATTTTTTGTACTGCTTTTATTTCATTGTAAAAGCTGTTTATTAACTTGAAATATTCGTATACAAGTTAACCGTTGAAATTTGCAAACGATTTTTCAATCAATTTTTGTTATCAGAATGAGTTGTAATTTGGTTTTGTAAAATCATGGCACTAGCGCGATGATTTGATAACGAAACCAGGGTGTAGGAACTGGATCCACAAATGCCACAAATTTGGGCTAATAAGTAATGCTATATTTTGTTATAATAAGTGTTAAAACTTGCATATAAACATTTTAGTTTCTAAGTTATAAATTCTCCAACCAAAAATAACCTACCAATTAATCTATATTTCTTTACAATTACACACTTTAATAAGTACTTTGTTTTTAATATGTTACTTAAAAATATTATTTACACTTGTATGATACACAATGTACAATGTACACATTTCTCTTGTGTTTTACTATGGCCTTAATTTCTCATAATTCTCTCTTTTTATTACAAGATTTTAAAGCTATGTTTAAAGTTTTTATATAACTTTTTATCACTGAGAAAGGCTGGTTACCCATCTAGCCTGAAAGAACTGGCAGGGCAGCACATCCACTAAGACTATGCTTTAGCCGACCCGTTCAATGTCGGAATCACGGGTGCGACCACGGCTCTACCTTGACCATTTTTATACCTATGCATTTCTTGGTTTCTATCTGAATTATTTTCTTGTTTTTAGTCCACTTTTTTACGTAGTCGGGTTATAGTTTTTAAACTTAATTTTTTTATTTAATTGTTTTCCGTTTCCTGATCGATCGATAACCCTTATAATCTCATATTATAAAGTAATGTTGGTTTTTAAGTAAATAATTGCAACGACAGGATCGCGCGGACTATACGACCGCATTTTAAACATATATGTTGACTTGAACAATAAGATATGTATACATTTTTGTAATATGCTCGCCAACACCTTTTGATACCAAACACGTGATAATTATCTCAGTTTTATTTTTTCGAGGTTAGAATCTGAGGTATAAATTCCGTCGTTAAAAATACTTTAAAATTTTTATAGCCTATGTCACCCGCGCTATTATTACGAATCTATTGACACCTCATTCATGAAAATTGGTTCAGTTGTTTAGGCGCTAGGGTGGAACATACAAACATATATACATAGCCTGCCAAAATCATTATCTTTCCTTTTGGCTTCGCCGTAGTCGGGTAAAAAGTAGATATCTTTAATTCTAACACAACGGTGCAATATGTATATTATATTAAATTAATTTGAAACATGTTATAATATGGAAATTGTATCCTATTTCCCTTTTCATATTATGCTAACTAGCCTACGGGTCCTTTAGCTACTTAATATTCACTAAATGTTCAATTTATATTTCATGTCACTGCTTTTAATCTTGTCGAGCCACTGAACTGAAATTAATGTAGTTGAATATACAAGACTTGGTTTATCAGGTAATCACAGATAATCTTTATATACCTTTAATATATAGCTTTTATGTTTTGATAGCTTTTGGCTAAAAAAACTCCATCGTAGAGTTTAAAATTCGCGACTCAATTTATTTATAGGACATGATAGAAATTAAGTTTAAACTATAAATCCCTAGTGTTTGTTTTATCATTGTTGATTTCTGTAGTATAAGAACAAAAATGAGAGAACTGATAACGGAATTACGCCTAGTGTCTTTATTTCCACTCTGTTTGTTTATTTTCTATATCCTAACTTTATTTAATTATCTAGTAATAAAAGACCACTTCTCTGTTTGTTTGTTATTTCAATGAAGCGATAAATAGGTTGGCTAATATAATTGGGATCTTTGAATATTTTTCAATGAAATATTAACAAAGAACAAATAACAATAAACACCAGCCAAAAAGTTAAAGTCCCTCGGTTCATGAGTAAAACATACTGTATTAAATTTTATCACATTGTAACATAAAAAATAAAATGAGAAAAGAGCTTAAAAGCTGGTAGTTTGTAGGTAATGGTAGCACATTTTCGCTCGTGGTCGTCCACACTCCGCACATTTCCGTCCCTCCACATTGAACTGTTAATGCCAATACGAATTTATTGCAGGTTCGATAGCCACCGCTTGTTCGCATCTAGAATATCAAACGGTTAAAATAAGTTCTGTTTAGCAATATACTCATCTATATAAATAAAAATCGATCGCATCGATGTTTATAAGCGAATAACTTTAGAACAACTGCATCAAATCGGATAATTCTTTATTTTGGCGTGTTAGACTTGTCAGACTGTGTCAAATTTATTGGCACAGAGATTATGACTCTGGGGCCCAGAGTCTTCAATATATAGATAAGTATATTGCATAACATAATGTGTTTTAAGCAGGGACGCGCCCTCCATATGTGCGAGGTCGTGCGGCGCACGAGGGCGCTAGGGCAGAAAAGGCGCTAGGAAGCTTTCTCGGCGCCATACCGAACCGGGACCGAAAATATAATATGACATGATGCGATTAAAAAAAAGTTGTTCAAATGATGCAAATAATATTAGACAGGGGTACACAATACAAAAGTACTGGAGAGGGCCAATCACATTAATGTAGGCCTAGACAGGTTTCCTTTGTTTTTTGCGCTTCAAGTATAGGCGCTCATAAGTATTTGACTCGCCGGCGCAGAAGATGATTAGTTGCGAACGAAATATTAAATGTTAAAAAAGAAACTGAAGTAATTATAGTCAAAACTTTCAATACTTAATACCGGAATTTTAATTTCTAGTTAAAACATCCCACGAATAGCTTGAAGAATAAGACATTGTACATAATATATATTCATATATATACTCGTATTACACCTGATCTGTTTGCTACGCAAAATAAAAAATAAAAGTGTATAAATAGATTTTTCACCGGTCTGGTAGTGTACAAGTTGTAGACGATTATATTCCACGTCTGAAGCTCGTAGACTCAATCTCGTGAGAGGATAATCTCTTAGGCAGACTTCCTCATCGATATTCCGTAGGATATTATGAAATGTGGTTGCTCCTTTGTCAGGAAGAGTCTCGAGGAAAAAATCTCTCTAATGCACAGAAGAATTAAATATTCATTAAAATTTTTCGAATATTAAAATTATCTCAGTATCTTTAAGTATCTTAGTATGTAAAAATAATAGTAATATTCTAATCGAGACAAAAAAAATACTTATAATAACTTTTGCTGGTTTTTTTAAGATTTACCCAATCACACAAAGGCGTTAGTCTTCGGATAAAGACATATCTAAACAAAATTTGAGTCTAACATTACCTAAGTATGTAACCTAAATTATTAATTTATCACTTGGGCTTCTTTTTATCTAGTGTTGTTGTACAGAAGAGAGTTTGTAACTATATCGAGCGAACTCTATAAAATATATACATAGAATACATAATAAATATAAATAAATAACGCAAGAGGAAGACAGCAAGTCAATAACGGTTAATAAATCATTTATAAAATATTTAATTAGGCATGTGATCATCTAGTTAGGACCCTTAATACGTTGTGTAAATAATAACCATCAAAGTTCTTTTAGAGTATCAGAGGCATGAGTTCAATAGGTCATCGAAGAAGATAAATTAAACTAAATAAAGATCGATTTGCATTTTATTAAATTAATGTAATAACGATGCTGTGATGACGCATAGATGTATAATAATTTTATAAATAATGACATCAGAAGGATGTTAGTGATAAAGAAGATAGCTGAAGGAGTCTCACCCTTCCTCTTATAATATTTAAATATAAAAGAGAAAAGGGGTCGGCAGCCCCACACCCGCCACCGACAATGGGTTCCAACCAAATCGTGAACCCTCCAGGATAGAAGGTGGGAGCTATTTATAGTGCGCCTACACTTTTGATGTTACATTAGCAAGGACCGAAGTCCGGGTAATACAGTCAAGACTGCAGTGTTGAAAGCCGAAGCCTTAGTAAATCAGCCGAAGCTGTAATAATAAAAAGGCGTGAGCCTTGTGATGGAAATGAATCCATTAAAACAGCAAAGCTGCCAAGTGTCCGAAGACAAAGGGACAAGCCCTGGTTATAAATAAAGTGATAAATAAATCACTGGTTCAAACATCAGTTCGTAAGAACTCACAGCACTTAGGCGGCTGATTGCAAGGAATGCACATATTCATATTCACATAAATGTGTTATCGTTGCCACCGGAGTGGATATCGTTGCAGCCGTAGCTGATAATCGTTGCAGCCGGAGCTGATAAAATGTTGCCACCGAAGTGGATATTGTTGCAGCCGGAGCTGATAAGTAAAAACCACCGTAGTGGATAAGTCGTTGCAGCCGTAGCTGATAATCGTTGCAGCCGGAGCTGATATAAATATGTGTTATGGTCCACCTTAGTGGAATGTGAAATATGATATATGTAAAACTCGCTTACAAAAAGCAACACTCCCATCGAGCATATGAGTCAAACAAAGAGACGTAATACGCCAGATCATTATTTTACGTGGCAAGCCACGGAAGTAAAGAGACAAAGTAGGCCACACTGTCCTATATGCTAGTAAACATCCCATAAGGATAATTCACCAGACGCCCTAGCACTATGACATGCTACAATGTCTATTTAAAAGCACTAAGCTAAGGGGCAGTCCTGACAAGGACTATTGATGCCACTCACAATGTCCATAAACAAAGTCCACGGACAATGCTCATGGTTGTATCCAGCATCGCTAGAACGTACCACTTCGGCTTACAGCCTCCGCACCGCTCAGCAGCTGGATACGATGGTGTGATAGACACAACGATATCAACTGAGACGCCAGGACGCTGAAGTATCAAATCACAGTGAGAGTCACAAACAACATCGTATGAGCCATGAGAGACCTCGGAGTATCAAATCATAGAGTGATAGACACAGCGATATCAAACTGGACATCAGGACGTTGAAGTAACAAATCACAGTAATAGACACAAACAACATCGTCTGAGTCATCAGAGGCCTCGGAGTATGAAATCACAGAGTGATAGACACAGCGATATCAACTAGGACATCAGGACGTTGAAGTATCAAATCATAGAGTGATAGACACGTACAACATCGTCTGAGTCACCAGAGACCTCGGAGTATCAAATCACAAAATATTCAAGACAACTTGTCATGGGGGTAGTCTGCTAGTAGCTGATGTAGCCACAAAGCCTACAAACCAGTCCACAGCGCATCGTCAAGAATAAAGCATATCCGGCACCGTACACAAGAATTCTCAAAGTAGAACTTAATCACACTAAGAGGCATCTCGCGTCCGTACCACCAAGATACGCAAGGCTCCAGCAACAGACAGATGGACTTCTCAAAGACAATCAAATTCATCTAAGAGTCACCTTCCGTCCGTATGCCAAAGCTCGTTCGAAATATGGCGGTCCTGCAAGACTATTCTCGCAGAACACTTTTGTAAGGAGGCTGATCTAAACACATGCATCACCATAACATCGTAACTACATAAGATATTATTATTAAAACATATTTATATTCATTATTTAAGAGGTTCATTATTATTACATGCATCGCCCCTATACATGTTTTATATTGTTATAATTCTTTAGATGGTCACCCACAAACCATCTATGACAAATACTTTTTAGGACCTCTTATTATATCGGTATCATATGCAGTACATGTATGTGAGATGCTGTGCCGACGATCTCACGCTGCCCCCCTATATATGCTGGGCGATCGGTCTGACTATCGGCAGTTCCATACATTCCGATACTTCCCCATACTAGCTAATACACGAACCGTTTGCATTATTTTTAATATATCTATTATTGAAAATTATGATCAATTATTATTTCTAATGTATTAAATGACGTTTTAAATATAAAATAAATTACTTTTTATGTTTATTTGTATTTATTATGTTATAATATTTATTAATTACTATTTTATTACCTCTTTATATTATTTATTATTATTGTTATCTTAAATGTTGAATTTACTTTATTTATGTAAAGTTTATAACCGTCACAAGTTATTTGAAAACAATTCAACAGATTTTAATTAAATACCGCATACATATATTGTATAAGGTTGAAAAAGACAGGACCTATTTATCCCGAAAAGAAGCTTAGTCTTAATGTTAGAGACAATGTTTATACAATTTTTCGGTGTGTTGTTCGGAAGGTCATATTTTCTGAGAAATATAGAAAGAATGTGCGTATCTGAAAAGGTAAGTGAGTCTGTTTGTTATCGGATACGAAGTCGTGGGTAAATACTAGAATTCTATTTATGTTTTCTTTAAAATATGTGTTCATGATTATCGGTATTTGCGAATAGAAATTGCATAATTTAAATAGATGTTGTAGACTGAAGACATTTGTTGCCTTAATTTTCAAATGGAAGTGGTCAAATGACAGTGAAAGAAACCGTAAATCGAATGTAATGTGAGATGCTCTCCTAATCCTGTAAAATTTACCAAGTCTGAAGACCTGCCGCTGTCTTGTCCGCCAATCCCGGCATTTGCAATTTAACTCCATGCATTTTTGTAGCTTCACTGTAACACAGATATTAAGCACTCTACTTTTATGATTCAAATGGAAAACTGCCGTCGGAATATAATTTTCTTTCTATTCTATGATATAAATATTTTAGTATTCTATATGTACCTAAATTATTATCAGATTGTTATTATAAGGACTTTATAATATTATAAATGTGAAAATAACTCTGATTGTTTGTGTTTCGCGCTTTCACGCCAAAACTACTGAACCGATTTAAATGAAATTTGGTATACATATAGTCTTGAGCCTGAGAGAAGACATAGGCTACTTGTTAACGCGAAAAAAGGGTTGTGATGATTTGAACCGTGGAGATGAAAATTTGTATGGAAGTATTGACATTTTTAAAGCTAGAAGGTTAAAATTTTGACATTCAAAAAGTTTGTAAAAGTTTTATCCTCAAGAGTGTAAAATAACAATAGGGAATAGGCGATGAAAGTTTGCAAGGAAATATAGGTTTAAGTAAATATTTTATAAGATTGCGACAAGAGATACGTATGTGTCTTATTTGTAAAAAAAATAACCAAGACACTATTCCATATGGACGAAGTCGCGGGCACAGCTAGTAGTTTTTACGCATACTAATAGTATGACAGCTTGTCTAAAATATTACTCCTAGGGTTAGAGTTTACACACAAATCGTCAGATTAAGTAGTCGTGATATAATAATAATGACTTATGTTGTGACGGCGTATTTATTTCGCAACCCCTACTTCTTCGATTGACTTTATTACATACTGTAGTCAGTGTTCGGGCAGCTAAGGGGAACGTCGTCTATATCTATACTATTATATAAAGAGGAAAGATTTGATTGTTTGTATGTTTGTTTTTTGCGAATAGGCTCGAAAAGTACTGAACCCTTTTTGAAAATTCTTTCACCGATAGGAAACTACATCCTTTCCGGGTAACATAGGCTATGTGGTGTTGCCATAAATACTCTAATTAAAAAAAAATAGCCATTTAAGTGCCATAAGGTGGCCATTTTGTAAATTGAAGAGTTTCTCAGGAACTACAAATCCGATTTAAAGATTTTTTTCACTGATAGAAAACTACACAATTCGTGAGTGATAAAAGTGATTTAGTGTTGCCATATACATTTTTTAATTAATAGAGTATGGCCATTTTGTTGCTACTGATCAGATTTTAAAAATTCTTTCAATGTTAGAAAACTACACTATTCGTGAGGGACAAAAGTGATTTAGTATTGCCATATACATTATTTAAATAATAGAATATTGCCATTTTGTTGTTTCTAATCCGATTTTAAAAATTCTTTCACTGAGAGAAAACTACACCATTTGTGAGGGACAAAGGTGATTTAGTGTTGACATATACATTATTTAAATAATAGAATATAGCCATTTTGTTGTTTCTGATCCGATTTTAAAAATTCTTTCACTGAGAGAAAACTATTCCATTCGTGAGGGGCAAAGGTGATTTAGTGTTGCCATATACATTTTTTAAATAATAGAATATGGCCATTTTGTTGTTTCTAGTCCGATTTTAAAAACTCTTTCACTGTTAGAAAACTACACTATTCGTGAGTGACAAAGGTGATTTAGTGTTGCCATATACATATTTTAATTAATAGATTATGGCCATTTTGTTGTTACGAATCCGATTTCAAAAATTCTTTCACCAATAGAAAACTACACTTTTCGTGAGTGACAATGGTGATTTAGTGTTGCCATATACATTTTTTTAATTAATAGAATATGGCCATTTAGTTGTTACTAATCCGACTTTAAAAATTCTTTCACCAATAGAAAACTACACTTTTCGTGAGTGACAATGGTGATTTAGTGTTGCCATATACATTTTTTAATTAATAGAATATGGCCATTTAGTTGTTACTAATCCGATTTTAAATATTCTTTCACCAATAGAAAACTACACTTTTAGTGAATGACAATGGTGATTTAGTGTTGCCATATACATTTTTTAATTAATAGAACATGGCCATTTTGTTGCTACTGATCCGATTTTAAAAATTCTTTCACTGAGACAAGTCTATAGTATTTCCGTCACTCTTTCTCTTATAATGCTATCATTGTCTCTCATCCTCTCTCTTTTTTATCACTTTAATTTTTATTTTTATCTGTTCAGAATGATTACCTTTCTCTCTCTCCTTTACCCATTCAATTTTAGTTCTGCTCTGTCCTCCCTCTTTTATCATCTGTCGCTTTTCTTTTTCTTTTTGTTTCAATTATTTTTCTTTTTATAACTTTTTCTTACTCTCTAATTTTTCAAATAATGAAAAACTACACAATTACAGAGTGACAATTTAAGGACATCAATTATAATATTGCTTTAAATACCCGGAGCGAAGCGAGGGCAGCCCTCTAGTAATTATATAAAAGGCCTTTAACCCTACAACTTGGTCGCAAGTCCAAGGCGCTGCTCGGCTTTCCGTCTAAACAGCATGTTATTATCATATCTTGAGTGTTACTGCGCAGTATAGCTCTCATATTCTTAGCAATGCCAGCAAGATTTATACCTAAAGACTAAGAAAACACAACCATAAAGTTTTTCTTAATTTATTTTTGGTATTTCATAATTAAAGTTTTAAGAGTGCGAGCAGTGTTCTAGTGAAAATGTATGTGGTTATAAATCCTTTGTTCCCGCATACGTATACATGCACGCGGCAGCCTGCAACAGCAACTCGAGACGGTCGGCCGCACAAATCAATGTAATGTGCTGCAATCTCATTGAGAAGCCTCGTCTACAGTCTACAGTCTAGACACCTCCAGCAACTGTTCGCCAACTTCTCACTAAACAAACAAAAATATTCTTAATTAAAGTGATTTCAATTAAGCATTCCTACTTTATACTTACCTTTTGCTTTTAATTAACACGCAATTTTTATTCAAAGAAATCTGCTCTTTGTTCGACTCTCTGTTTTACATTTATTCTTTAAGTACTTACCTTTATTCTCAAGGTAGGTACCTATTTTTTTCTGCAACAGCCTTTTCTCTTTAGTTGTAAGAAATATTCAAGTACATTCTAATTGTTAGCTTAGTTTTATGCTCAAGTGCAGAAAGTTAGTTAGGTAAGTAATATAGGAAAATATATATTCTATAGTGCCTACTTATTATATTATATGTTTAAATATCAGTTATATATATTAGTATATATAAAATAGTTGTATAAGCATAAGCATAAATCGATTTCGGGTGATGAATATGTATCATGTATGCTAATTAAAATTTGGACAAAAAAATCTCATTTAATTTTTAAATATAATTAACAGCGCCATCTAACAACCAGACAACTAACTACTTCAAACTTACTCTTACACGAGTACCTCAATACAGACGAACGTTTTGAAGATTGTAACAAAGATGTCGCTCTTTTTTATTCTTTGATGAATTCCCTCATCCATACAAATAAAATTGAAGTATCTGTTTGTAATATTAGAATAACCAATTTTATGACTGGACCGATTTTGACAGGGCTTTCATTGGCAGAAAGCTGCTTTAACAATGAGTTACTTAGGCTTTTTAACATCTCTCTACGACCCATAGGAGCGGAGCAACACGCGAACGAAATCGCAGGGTTCAGCTAGTGTAAATAAAAATGACAAATTTGTATTGTACTAATATTTAAAGATAATTAACCTTGAAATATTCGTTTCACATCGTAACAAAATATCTATTTTACTCTAACCTATAAGTTACAGATAGTTATTATAGATGGCGTTGATTATTAGAAAGATTATTACAAAACAATTATATTTTTTATTATTATTATATCTATAAATAATATCAAACTAAAAAAAATAGTATTGCAATTATTATAATTTTTATTTTTTATTTACAGATAACGAAAGAATTTCTTAATTAATACAAAATACTAGCAATTCTGTTCTATATTTGTATTTAGTGCAGTATTTATGATCAATTCATTATTTGAACAATCCAATTACAAATTATATAATAATAATGGTATTGTAATATAATTGTAAAATTTACACTCAAGTTTAAGCGACGAGGTGGCCGAGTGGTTAAGGCGTTGGACTGCTAATCCAATGTGCTCTGCACGCGTGGGTTCGAATCCCATCCTCGTCGATTCTTTTTGGCAAATATGTCTAAAGGCATGACTTTATCTAATGGTTTTTTTTGTAGAAATAAAAAGGAAATTACAATTCGTACGGAGATAAGAGGAGAAAATCTAGTATCAGTTTTTGTTCAAATTGAAATAAATATATGCGACTTTATATTACTTTAGTTTGATGCATAATTATTTGACATGCGAATAGATATTTGTTCATTTTGGCACTAAACGGAAAATAATTGAGATTACGCTGTTTGTCTATACCTTGTTTGTCTGCCCTATCTTTAAAATGGATTACGCTTTTTGACACTCAAAATATTTACCTCCTATGTTAAATATTCTTTGGCAGTCTAGTGACCATTGTGGTATAACAATTAGCATTTTGGTAGGAGAAAAATACTTAAAATACTTTTAAATTATATAATTATGTCCTAAGAAATCTTGACCTCAATATATAATCAGTGCTAAAGGTTTGTATAAAGTTAAAGTTGTAATTTTATCTACTGTTTTCTAACTTTAAAGATAAACGCTAATTTCGGTTTAAGTCAAGTCAATTAGTCAAGGTCAGTTGTGTAATACTAATGTTTAATTTGAATTATGTGATAAAATTGAAATCTTTTATTATTAGTTATTTATTAGGTAGTATAGATTTGTTTCAATTAAGACTTCCATAAAATCTGACACAATACCGAATCACTGGTTTCACCATAATCAATGTTATCGCTATAATCGCCAGTGAAAAAGCAGATATAGGTAGAGATAACACTATGAATATCACTGGCTACGAATTTATCTAGACCTGTTTTCATTATCTTATCGAGTAATACTGCCCTTTATTTTACAAGTCTTTGCTAGGTATGCGTTGGGTGCGCCCAAGAACATTTATAAATTATTTCATTACGTTTGGAAATCATCTTAATTTGTAATAAACATGTGGTTGGTTGTGTGAGTACAAGTGTTGCGCAAAGTGTTAAAAGATACAACTGATAACATTATTTTCATTTAGAACTAGAACATTTGTGAATTGAAATTTAGTGTAAGTATCATAATGGATTATTAAACTTTAATATGGTTATTCTTCTTCTCACAATAGAATGTACTCTTATAGTAAAAAAAATAATCATTTGGCAAAGAATGTAAAGTGTGCTTCGCGTGTGTTTCGCGCTTTCACGCCTAAACTACTGAACCCCTTAAAATGAAATTTGATATACCGATAGTCTAGAGCCTGAGAAAGGTCACAGGCTATTTTTAATGCGTTGTAAGATGTTGAAGTTGTTTATCTACAATAAACGTTCCTCATTTCTTCATTGATATAACAAATTTTGCTTCATTCAGTACATTAGCAATGATTAGGTTTCTGTACATTATAAGGAAACAACCGTATAAGATTACGAGTAGGTTTCCAATGCCTTTTAACAGAATACTAACACTCGCCTCTACTGCTTAGTTTCACTGTTTAAACTAAGGTTAGGTTAACCTAAGCCCAACTTACGCGCCAATTTTTCCAAATGTATTCATTACTCATAAATTGTTATTGCCGTGATCAAACATATTTTGAAACCTGTGTCATAACCACAGTGAACTCGGTTCGTATGGGCCAATTGGTTTGCTGCCGTTGTTCGGAAAACTCCTGGAGAAGCTTTTTATCCGCCGAGTTACTCACTGGGCGGATAAAGCCAATAAACTCAATCAAAACCAGTACGAATTCCGGCAGCAAACGAACACCACGGCCGCTATCAGCGCTGCTATTAGTGCAATTATGGAGGCCGGTTCTAGCCGTCTTCACACTGTGGCGGTTTCCCTCGACATCAAGCCTGCGTTCGATAACGCGTGGTGGCCCGCTCTCTTCCATAGACTCAGACTTATCAATTGCCCCAAGAATATATACGGACTCATTAGAAACTACACTCAAGACCGGACTGTGACCCTCGACTACGCAGGTACCAGAGTGTCGAAACCTATGACCAAAGGCTGCATCCAGGGATCTACCTGCGGTCCCATACTGTGGAACATCATACTCGACGAACTTCTCGACCTAGAACTGCCGGACGGATGCCATCTCCAAGCCTTCGCAGATGACGTTTTACTCGTTGCCTCTGCGAAGGATAGATACCTTGCAGGCCATCACAACACGAACTCTCACGTCTATAGTGATGTGGGGCAAGGGGGTCAAATTGACTTTCAGCCCATCCAAGACCCAGGCCATTGCCTTTACTAAGAAGGCAAAAACTGCCCGCATCATTATGGACTCTCACGCATTACACTTCCAGAGCGACATCAAATTTCTAGGTGTCATTTTGGACTCAACCTGGTTGACATAGGCAAGCTCTGGAAGTGCACTAGGATCTCGTTCACCCTTACGCAGGCGCTGATGGGGCATTCTTATGTCAGACATTACCTGCGCTGATTTCATATCCTGACTGACGATACTTGTCCCTGCGACGACATTTCGACCCAAACCATGGACCATATCATACGCGACTGCCCAAGATTCGAGTCTCGTCGATTTGACCATGAAACACTGTGTGAGAACTTCCGCATCTCACCGTACAATATCCGGGAGCTTATGGCGCGGGACTCCGCCCTCAGTTCTTTTGTAGACTTCGTTAGTTTTATATTTAGTAACCTTAAAACGTTTAACAATAATAATAGCAATTAGTTTCAGTTGATTAAATATGTGAATTCAATAATATTTTTCTTTGTTTAGTTTTAAGTTTGTTTTAATTATACTTGTCATCTTAGTCGTAATCTGTAAATAATTTTCTTTTGCCTTCATTCTATTATTACAATTTCCGTTCTGTAATTGAAAAATTTGTTTAGTTTTAAATTCTATATTTTAGTATTTAAGTTTTGCTGTAAATAGTTTTAAAAATGTCTCTTATTATTAAAATTTCCCTATTTTTGTTTTGTAAGTTAAAGCCTGCTCTAATCTACGGCGTGCGGCTACTCGCGACTCACTGCCAGAGAGCTCACTTCCGGCAAAGGTATCCAATAGCGAATGTCGGATTTGAGCTCTCAACAGCGACCTTTTGTTTTATATAACCTAAGAATATTAAAAGTGTAACAATTTATTAAATTAAAAAAAAAAAAAGTCCTGTGTCATAATGATAAAAAAATATTTATGTCAAAAACCCTTCTAAATTAATAGCGGCAATTGTTTTCTAAGTAGTTTAATAGATAAACGCTTAGATTGTACATGTACATATGCATTTAGTCATTCAAAATACTTTAACACATTTGTCATCGATATTCTTTATCATTATTCTGCGTGCTATATATTCTAAGTAAATGTGAATAGTATCTACGATATCAGGACGCATGATCAATCGATAGATAACTAGAACAATAACAATACCCTCTTCGTGTTATTCTGTATAGCGCTTAAGTATTTTAAAACCATGGTACCTAGATTATAAAATATTTTTATAATAATGATTTTAAGAAAATATACGTAGTATTTTTTATATTTTCTTGTGCAAATCTTGAGGAGGGTATTCCTTAATACTTTACATAAAACAAAACGAAAAAATGATCATGATGATGGTGATATTTAAAAATGTATACTTAACTCTTGTTTACAGCACAATGTATTGGTTAGTGCTCGCCTTTGTGGTGACTACCAGTGGTGTGCATGCCCAGCTGACTGCACAACCAAGTGTAGCTCCTGATCTTAGAGAATGTTATACTGACCCTATATTGACTAACAGAAACAATCTACCACCTACAACTATGCAGGTTTTAATAGACATCATCCAAAAAATTGAAGACAGTCCTAATGTGAATATGGATTTAAGACAACTTGCCGTTATTTTAATTCAGACGTAAGTCACTACAATTTACTGCTATATTGTGAATACCCATTTCAGAAATTAAAAATATAAATAATTGATATTACAGATACAGGCAAGACGGAATTGAATATCATCAACCAGAAAGTAATATTGGTGTATCCACAACTGTATTGCCTTACTCACCAACATTCCATTCTTTCCATCGTCACAAGCTCCTTCTAACTAAAATTATACCTGGTAACCTGCAAGTCCTCGCCAATAACACTGTTAATTCTCCTTTAAAGGTAATTTCTGCCATTTTTTTCGAACGTGCGTTTTTTGGTTTGTTTGTGCATTTTTAATATTTATTTGTATTTTAGTGTGCTCTACACAATATGTTGTCCACCACAGTTGACGCTCGAGTACGTGGTAACGAGAACAGCTGTAATACACTTTCTCAATATCGTGCTTTAAGAACTATTCGAGACATAACACGACATATTATGAAGGACGACGTAGAAATTTTAGACGTAGCGACATTGTAAGTATTGGTCTCTATTGCTAATATTAGAAAATGTTTAAAAACTGAGGGTTCAGGATTAGTGTCCATATCATTTTACACAAGCTGATACTTAAGTGTTAAACAGAAACAAATCTAAATCCACCGAACTTTTGACCAGTTTAGAAAGAATATATTTATGTGTGATGGATGATGGTATATAGGCTGGTGAGCTTAAATTGTCTTCTATACTGAAAATTTTTGAGGTATGCAGGAATAGCTCATACCGAATCCTCCAGTTAAAACATTATAAAACTAACAAACATCTATTTTTCTTACAGAAATTCTGCAAATAGAAACGGACAAATGCGACAGTACAATCCAAATGACGATGTAGAATACACTAATTTGAACAGTTTAAAGTCTGAGCGCCAGTTACTTGGAACAAGCCAATGTCCACTTTTAACTGGAGTCGTTTCTACAAGATGGGGTGCTGTTTCAGCTGGGAATGTTCTAGCGGGTGTTGCAGGAGGGGCTCAACTTCAGACCATACCTGTTTTGGAACTAGCCAAGGGATCTATTTTGAACGATCCTAATATTCAACAATTTGTAACTTCGCTATATCCAACAACTTTATCAGGTGGGCATGTACAATCCCTTAAAATTAACATTAGGACGCAAGTTACTTGTAACTTTACATGACGTACCTATAATTTTATAAACTTTACAGGGGATTTAGCTGAGGCTGTTCTTATTCAAAATACAGAGAGAGGAAATCCTACCATTTCAATTGGTACAGCGGGTAATTGGAATGCTACCCAAGCCCAAAGGTTTTACATGTTGCACAGTAGAGATAATGTAGAAATGACGGATCCGGAGATACGCGGTGATATAGATGGTTTCGTTTTAGGCAGTCTTTTTAGGTCAGAACTTCAAAGTTCTTCTATAAAACTTTCTCAACTTCTTGACATGTATTACTCACCAAGGGTAAGCTAGTGATAGTAATATTGCGATAATATATAAAACAATAATAAAATTAAAATAATGTACCCAATGTGGAATTTTAGAATGGGGTAAATAACCCGACAAGGAGAGCTTGCAACCGTAGAAGTTTGAGTCAAGAGTTTATCACGAATACAGACTTAGTAGCTGAAACTTACGCGTTCGCGGCTGCGTTAGACACAAACATTCCTTTACGTGGAACCATCATTGGTGGGCTCCAACAGCCAGTAAATAGTGCTGTAACGAACTTCCAAAGCTACGTTAGTGAGTATTTTGGAATAAATATTATGATTTTTTTAGTTAATATTGATCAGATAATAACTGAACTCCTTTACTGTGTGTCACTTATGTTTAATCATTGATTTTAGATAGTAATCTAAACGACCTTAACTGTGTTACGACGGAAACAACGACAATTGATTTCCGTTTAAAAACCAACCTCTACTTGGTCATGGATGCAGCTTGGCAATACCAGACTATATACCCTGCTATTTCGTATCTACTAGATAGCATAGAAGTAGGAAAATTTGGATCAAGTGTCACTTTATTGAGCGGATTTGATGGAAGTATTGTAATCAATAAAACATTCTCATTAGCAGACTTTCACTCTGCGTACACGTTGTCCAGACATCAAGCATGTAAGTTGTAATTATTGAAATACCCTCAAGTTTTAACATTATGTAGAAAATATAAGATTTTATGAATATTTCAGTTATGAATTTAAAAGGTTTCTAATTTGTTAAATTAATAAACACAGGCTACTCATTTCTTCTAAAAAAATATTTAACAAGTATCTTTTCATTATAAATAGCTTGATCCCAATAAAAAAAATGTTATGTGTTTTAGTGTTAACTGGTGTAAACCTCGAGTCAATTCTAACAAATGTGAGAATAATGATGCAAAGTGAGCTTGAAAATGAAAGGACATCCAATTATGTTGGTGGAAACTCTACAGTACTTTTATTTTTACTAACTACCGCAGCACAAAATAACCTGGTAGTTCAGGAACAAGCTAGGATTCTCAATGAAACTGTACCCGGTAAGTTAGATAACCATTATGTAACCGTATCCCAATTTTAAGCATTCTTTCAATTTCAACTTTCTAAATCTTTAAGCCATCAATGGCGTGAATATTATTAACACACTAACATTTCTATCATATCATGTGGTCATAAAGTATGGGATAAAAAACTATTGAAAATAAGGCTATACAGTCCAGAAACTCTGAATAGATAAAACTGTGTTTAGGCACAAAATCTGAAAAATCCTTATGTGTGGTGGATTCGAGAGAAACAATTGCACCTTTAAAAATTAGTGTTGTCACAGCCTAGTCTCTTTGAGACTTCAAGTCTTACCCGGGAGGTCCGAGTTCGATTCTAGGCACACGCCTCAGACTCTTGAGCTATGTGAGTTTTAAGCAATTAAATATCACTTGCTTTAAGGGTGAAGGAAAACATCGTGAGAAAACCGGCATTCATGAGATTACCCTAAAGTTCTCAAAGCCAGCGTGGTAGACTATGGCCTAGTACCCTCCTCATTCTGAGGAGGAGACCCGGCTCAGCAGTGGGCCATTGACGGGTTGTGATGATGAGTGTAGGGCTGCCTCTGTGGGACTCCTGTACTTTAATTGAATACAAATCTACTACTAATAGAGTATTAAAGGTCAGTGTAGCGTAAACGGTACTAACAGAGGTTAATGGTTTTCAGATTTACGCATATTGTTTGCTACTTCAACGAACCAATTTGACACCCTTTGGCCTCTGGTGAGGGATATGCATAATGACATTAAAACGATTTCATTGAATTCTGATGGAACTAATATAGAATTTTCCATGAATCCAGTATTATCTAGGATTGAAGCAGGTAAGAACTATTCACAGGCTTATAGTTTTATACCTTTTGTATTATTATGTTATTATTTATATTACATAGCCGCGCAATTGTTTAAATTTTAGTTGGAAGAAGAATCATTAACTCCAATTGTGGATCTACATATAGTCATGAAGCAACATCAGGTACGAGACAATTCGACGACTATGTAGAGCCAGGATATGTCAACTTCTATTCAATAAGTCCTAATTATTTCTATGGCAGCAACGGTAATAGGAGACTGCGCATCACAAGATCCAGTGCGGGAGTTGGCAGTCTTGTTATTTGTTACTCACGTGTTTTGACACAGCCTAGGTAAATAATTTACAATTCTTACCAGTGTTAGAGTAGTAAGTACTTACCAGTATACGATATAGAATAAGAACTAACAAAACGGATTAATATTAACCTTGTCGCTTAAATTTCAAAAAATTAGCAGCATCGTGTGGTGTATTAACTTAGATTTTATTTCTAGGCAAAACTCTACAAATCAGGGTCAAGATGAAAATGCTGTATCTTGTCAAACTCTAGCAACTACCGGTAATGTTGAAATTGATATGCAAAACGTCTGTGACGGTTACTGGACCATCAATTCTTGTCCATTTTTCCACATTTCTGTACAATCGAACGTACCAGCTACCGTCACCGCGTATTCATCATTTTGTACAGGTAATTATATATTATTTAACCGATTATTATTATTCAAGTTCACTTTAATGACGTTATGGCAACCTTTGTTAATTTGACAAATGAATGGGTCTTTTTCACCTTTTTGTTCAATTCGTTACAGTGTCGTAAGGTGTTTTTAATAACTACGAGTATGAATGCATTAAGATGTTATTTGTTGCAGAAAATGCTTGCAGATTTCCATACAGCTTGAGGTATCAAGTCCAAATTGAAGAATTTGGATGTTTCAGCGGTTGCGGCAACGTTGGAGTTAGTCTTATTCTTTTTATTTGCACTTTTGTCCTTCATTTCTTCTAAGCATATTTTTATATTGGTATATTTTTTTTACCGAATTTAATGTGAATAATAGTCCAAGATCCCAGAAATCCCTGATATAATTTTATCATCGGTACACAAAATTTTTGCTTATTAAATAAAGTTTCCGGGGATTCCGGGATCTTACTTTATAAAGGTATAAAACAGGAAATAAAAATGACATATAATTGTTATAATTTAGTTACAAAATTTTAAACATACCTCATGCTTTTTTATAAAGAGTATTTTTTACAGGGTAATGATTATATTGTAAATTTGAAAATTTACTGACCATTATTTTTGAAAAAATAAATAATAACCCACCGTTTTAACTGCTAATTACTTTTTTATATAACAACTAAAAGTTATTTGCTACCACAAACATATTTAAAATTATTAAACATGAATTGGCTTCAAGATTTGCAATAAAATAATATCTATTGAATTATCAGTATGTACTTAAGTTAATATCAATGCTTGTTACACGTAGTCAGATTAAGAAATTATTTTATGGTTATGTTTTATAAGGTTAAAAATATAGTTTTTTTTTTGTATATTACACGAAACAAGTTTATTGTGTTACATAAATACTTACCAACTTTTAGTATGCATATTCTAAATAGATTTTATTTTATTAATAATAAGTAGATATAATATTTTATAATAAAAATTTTAACTACCCAACATTTTTTTATTTACATGCCTTACTAATTCAAATAGATAATATTTTTTTACGAAAAAAATTCATAATCCTTCCAGGAATAAAAAATATATTATCTACCTTAAAATATATTTATCTACATACTAAAGTCATGAGAAAAGTGCAAAAAGGCCCTTTTTTAAAATCGATTTTGGTCTTTTTGTATAAATTTTTAACAAATTCGATATACCAACAGTCAATAATTTCTGTACATTCTAAAGTCTTAAACTTTGTTGTGAACAGTCTTTATCAGTCTCAGTCAAATAGTTACTCAAGCATAATTAAAAGGGATATGTATATAATGCATATAGTGCATAAACAATAATAAAACAGACAGACCTTTAAACAAATAATCTTTGTACATGCTGTGGTTATAGCATTTATAAAGTAAGCGTAATATTAAATTTTTGTTTGGTGTATTTAAATCTTGATAACAGAAAGAAGAACATCATTATTTACCATCATATCTTTTTTTATTTTACAGTTATATACTTTCCATTACTTTACGAATCGGAGATTAACATTCTTTGTAAATGCAATTGAGCAGCTGGTCACTATCAAATAGTTTGACATTGACAGCGGCGTACCGTATTATTGTATTGTTGATAGTGTAGTTTTGAGAAATTGTTAAGAAATATTGATAATGTCTGGAGAGGATTGCGAATCTCTCGACCGGGGTGACAATGATAATCAAAAACCTGATAAAATGTTTACTTTGAAAAAGTGGAATGCAGTAGCTATGTGGAGCTGGGATGTGGAGTGCGACACTTGCGCGATTTGCCGCGTTCAAGTTATGGGTAAGTGATTTCATGTTTACAGGAATTATATATTACAAATCCCTTCTATTTCGTATATTGCATGACTGAAGGTTCTGGTGCAAGCAATTATAAGCTACTTCCTAATTCCTCTTGATTTGTTTCAAGGATTTTGAAATAGTGAGTCCCAGTATTGTTTAACTTTAATACCACCATTTACCATTACTAGATAACCCAGTGCCCTTTTGCCTTCAATCTTTCCTACTACTACAACAAATGTGTCCACATTCTATTCCCTCTGGACAAAGTAACAAAGTCACATAGTCGGCATGTTGAAGATAACCCGGTAGTGTTGCTGAGCAGTTTGTTTCATGTTTTATGTAGCTACTATTAGACATAACTAATAAAATATTTATTATTATATGAAATTACTATGAGTAATTAAAAAAAATGTGCAATAATATGAAGACTTTATTTATATAAAAACACTTCATTGTAAAACATTTTATATCTTTCTTAACAATTATAGGAGTAAGAAAAAATAATTATCATTGAAATTATAATATTTTAAAAATTAAAACAAAACCACTAAGATACTGACAAATATTTATTTTATTTCAATTTACTTACAAAACTAAAACCATGAATTGTTTCAAAGTAAACTTTTAAATATGAAACACTGTAATGATGAGAAAATATCTATTAATAAGTATAATTTAGTTTTCTAGTAAATTCTGAATAATTTAATTCAGTTATAGAATTCTGAAATTTTAGTTCTTGTAAGAGATTTGTGATACAATGAATTTATATTTCTGTTACTTTTTTACCTAAATTAATTTTGATTTCACATCAATGTCGGTAGCATATTGAATATGAACCTTTTTTTAAATAATATTAATTAATAATAAAATTAATTGTAGTAAAGTTTTAATTCTTCATGAGATTCATAACACAAGATTTCATACTGAACATTTTTGTATAAATTTTAAGGTATAAATAATTTTAAATAATAAATAATATTAGGAAATGAATTCGAAGACATAAACAGGACCTTGGCATAGTAAGTGCCTATTTTGTAATATGTGTGTTGCATAGCTTAAATCCTGAATTCAAATTAATTATCACTATTCATTATACTATGTTTAAGTTGAAGATTTTAAAATATTGGATTTGAGAGAGTAATTGTTTCATATACAGAATCTTATCATAATATAATAAAAATTTACATATGTTCAGTCTTCCATTATAAACAATGTAATCTAATTTAGCCTAATATTTTATTTCATTCATAATATTAGTAAGAAATATTGTTAAAATTAGTTATGGCATGGACATAAATGGAAAAACTGTTGAACCGATAATCTTAGATAGGACTCCTAAAGCCCATAAACCAATATATAATAATTTGCTTTACTAAATTTATGGACATAAAATTATAATTTTATTGTTATTCTGTTCTATATTTCTATAAGAAATATTTGATTGAAGGATGAATATATATTTAGGAGTTTAAGAAGCAAATCCGCCCAAACGAGTTGTCTAACAACCACTTGGGAGTGGTTTTATATTTGCAATAGAACTCATTCGGCGATTTCTAGTTTTTCTTCCTGTCATTTTATTTTCAATTTGCTCTAGACTTTTTCCTCTAGTTTCGGGAACGCATATAACTACAAAAAATAAACCTATAAAGCATATGCAACCAAACAACCAGAATGTACCCGCGGGTCCTATTGCAACTAAAATGTTGTGAAATGTTTTTGTAACTATAAACGTACATAGCCAGTTAAAAGCTGTACAAATTGATGCAGCTCCTCCGCGTACTTTTGCGGGTAGAATTTCTCCCATCATAAGCCAAGGTATTGGCCCAAAAGCCAAAGAAAAACCAAGCAAATAAATCATAATGCTAGTAAGAGGAAGCCAACCTAACTTAGAAACATCCATGTGCAAATCATCACGAATGTAAAAAAATGTACCTAAAACAACTAAGGTAATAACCATTGTAACGGAAGAAATATAAAGTAAAATTTTACGCCCGGCCCTATCAATGAGCGCAGTCGCTAAAAATGTTGACATGAAATTGACGATTCCTACTATAATTGTTGATAAATTTTCATCAATAGAACTACCAGACATTTTAAATATTTTAACAGTGTAGAATATAACAGCGTTAATTCCTGATAGTTGTTGAAAAAGCATTAGGCCTAAAGATATTAAAATTGCTTTCATGTACTTTATGTTCAACATTTCTCCGATTGATGAGTCATTTTCGATTTCTGCATCAGTGAGGGCTATATCTCGCATTTCGTTATCAATCTTTGCGTTAGGACCACGAAGCCATTGTAATGCTTTACGTGCTTCTTCGCTTCGGCCTTGAGATATATACCACCGAGGTGTCTCCGGAATCATGAACATTAGTAACAGAAACGGTATAGGAAGTGCCGCTCCAAGATATGCTAACTGAGACCAATTAAGATACTTTCCGGCTACGTAACAGATAAGAATTCCGATGTTTCCAATAGCAGTGGGAAACAATCCTAACGTACCTCGTACTTCTGGTTGGATAGTTTCACCAAGATAGACAGGAAAAGCTAGAGAACCAATACCAACGCATAATCCGCATATAGCACGTCCCGCTAACACTAAATGAACAGTGTTAGCGGCAGCGATCATTATCCATCCAATGAAGAAGGGAAACGCTGTGGAGAGAATTGTCCTGCGTCGCCCGATGTAGTCCACTAAGGGGCCTCCGATCACTCCTCCGGCCAGCGCAGCCAATGGCATCAACCCGCCAATCCAGCTTGCCTGTAACAAATATAAAGTGGTTTAAATCTGAATTAGATCACCATTATGTTACTACTAACTATTGACATACCATCGGCTCGCGATATAGAAATGTCATGGCTACCAAGTTGACTGTTAAATCATAATGGGTTAAAAAAATGATAGATGAATTTTTCATATAAATTTTAACCCCTCTCATTTAGGAGTTAAATTGCCAAAACCTTTCTTCGAACACGAAGAAATTGTGTTAATGATGAACACATCATTAACACAGTGTCAATGAAAGCCCCAGGTGAATCAAGATTCTAAACCAAGGCGTTTGATCAGTGTGCTTAAGCTATAAACACCCTTGCCAAAAATACATACGATAAAGTTACAAACCTCTTCGTCAGAGACAGATATTCTAGTACTATTAACCATGGTGACAAGTGCTGGTGATGTGTAAGCTGATGAAAACCCGACTATCATTGATCCCATTGAAACTGCAACAGCGGCTAATATCTAAAAATAAATAAATCATAATAGAAAGCAAGTCAGGCCATTATTTTATTTAAAAAGTTAAATTTCGGAATCGAATTTCTCCGTTTTAATGACTTAATCTAGCTAACCCAACGTTTGAAAATAAATTATAATCTATTATATGCAATCACCAAATAAAATTCAGCAGGATGAAATTGTGATTTGTAAGGAGGTGTGTTTCAACGGTCTACGATCAATTTAAACAATCATCAACAATGATTGTCTCCACTTACGCGTGGGCTAGTAAATCACTTCTCATATTCGATATTATTATCATTATGTATATACGCTGAATTCATAAATTCATCATGTAATGTAATATAAACGCAGTAGCTCTCGTAACTTCACATATTGTTTCCATGTTGTTTTATACAATTGATAACATAATGAACCATGTTGAAATAAAAATGCATGAAAATTTACAGGTAACAAGTAGAAATAAGGCACTATAGATTAAAAGTACTTAATCTAATTCAAAAGTAACTGCGTACTCAAAATAAACAAGATTTTTCAAATTATCTTTTTATTAAACCAATCAGTGTTATTCAGTTTTAACGAAAAAAAAATGACCAATTGTATTATCTTAAACTTATCCAAGATTTCATATATTAAATAACTATACGTTTTCCATTTAATTTTCACAAGTTTAGAGTTTATCATCGAAGTTCAAGGTCCAAGGCAAATGAGACCACCCTTTCCAACGCATAAATAATCACCTAAATTGGTTCATATAATAAATAGATACACAAAGAAGTTAAACGAGGTAAATATTGTTGAGAACTTTAGTAGTTAAAATATAAGGTAATATCGATTATAATAAGGATAAATAATAATAAAAAAGATTTCAAATAATTATTCCAAGACACATCTTTGATTTTTTTGGATAAAGTAGTTTTACAAATTTGGATAAGTAAATTAAAATTGTAATACTGTGTATAATTCAACCTTAAAAAATAAATAAAAAAATTAGGTTATTAATTCGTTGAATTTATTTTATTTTTATTTATTTAATGTTTATTACCACAGAACTTTGTCACTTATGAACCGAAAAGGATTATTTTTTCTTCGAATAATTACTGTAAATTTATGAAAGTAATAGGTGTACTTGGAAAAACTAAACAGGAACTTTTTGTTTTTGTTCAACTTCCCAGCACCAGTTACACTAAAACTGTACTTACCTGTGAAAATGTATATTTCGGTTTTTCATAATCACTACCACTCACTACAATACTATAATGTGTATCAGCTCTCATTAATATTTTCATTTTGATATTCAATATCCTTTGCTTTTATAAAAATATCAAGCACAAGTGTATACTTTTTTGTGAACACTGAAATATGTGAAACGCGCATGTAACATCGAAGAAATGACCATCTCTCGGCGCGGCCCACGATTTATATGAGAACAAATTGATTGACAAAACTGATTGGCTTTCGAGGTTGCGTTATTCAAAAGGTTTCTAACTTAAAGAATGCAAAAATATATCATCTAATTTTTCTTATAGTCAACATAGGTTACTAAGGTTCTCGCCTTGTTTTCTTACGAAAACTGGGTTGTTTTTTGACAATGTTTTATTTATTATATGACTAATTGATAAAATTAGAACCGAAATAAAATAGGCATTTTAACCTAAAGTTATCCAATCTATACTATATTTATATTAACTATAAATTTATTTAATGTAGAAAAATATCAAAATTTAAGTCTGTTAGTAATAAAAAATTAATAAAATTCAGCGAATACCCTACCAGTTTATATTCTTCTGTAAATAAAATTATACGATTTTGCTATAACTCAAAACTCAAAAATCGATTCATCTATTGTTATTTAAAAGCGCTAACTACATATAATACATTCCCTGTTCCACATTAGGTTATTATCTAACTATACTTATTACATACCAATTTTTTTAACAAAAACTAAGATAATCAAAATGATTAATCATTATGGAATTGTTCTTACAACAGAATATACTCGTGGACATCCGTAAAATGTTTTTTTTGTCTATTGTAGGTATGTTCCTTTGCATACTGATGGGCATTCTTGCTGGGTTCCTTAGATAATATAGCTTAAAACCTTAAGAAAATTTAGGTTCCTTGACATTAGGGTTAGGGTTAAAATAAAACGCATGACCATTAGTTATTATTATAGATTTCAACCAATTTACAATACCTTAACAAATTATACACCCACTTCCGCATGAATCACTCTATCTATTGATGAAAACCGCATGAAAAACCATTTCGTAGTTTTTGAGTTTATACCATTCCCACCAGCTGCTCTTGGCAATATCAAATATATCCGTACTTTTTTACGCATTAATAAGCGGGATTTAATGTCAACCATAACTTTATAATAAACCGGCCTGCTAAGCTGCTATTTGAAGAAATATTATAATTGATGTCTTTAAATTGTCACTGTAATAGTGTAGCTTTTCGCAGTGTAGGCAACACCATCGCCTATGTCACTCAGGAATAGAGTAGTTTTCTATGAGTGAACGAATTTTCAAAATTAGATTAGTAGTTGCTGAGATTAATTCCTTTATCCAAAATGGCCATTTAAGTCTTGCTGCTAGAACTTTATTGTCCACATCGTTTTAAATATGATATCGGTAAAAGAATAATAATTAAAATCGTAGTACCAGAGAAAGATTTCACTGTACTGTGTTATGGCACTTACATAACCATATCTTTTTAATTAGAATATTTATGGCAACAGCACATAGCCTATGAGTATGTTACCCTTAAAGGATGTACCTTTCGGTGAAAGAATTTTCAAAATCGGTTCAGTAGTTTTCGCCTGCCTATTCGCAACAAACAAACATATAAACTATCAAATTTTTCCTCTTTATATAATTGTGTAGATAAGTTTTTCAAATAAAATAACAAACGTCTATATTTTTATGATTTCATGCCATAATGAAAACCGATTGAAGTGTAGTTTTTTAACTTCTCTTAATTAGAAAATAACATTTCTGTATATTGGTTATGTACACATGTTGTTTATGTATTCAACAACGTAATATAGTAAACAAATATATGAAACGCGATCATTATTGACAACACCTGAAACAACAGATAACATCTGATTATGTTGTAGCAAACGGCAAAAGCGCAATATGGTTTGATAGGTCTCATCCAAATATTGGAACAGTTTAAAAATCCTAATTGATTAATTAATTACATACACTTACCATTGTATTTAAATTAAAAGTCGCTTTATATAACCCGAGAGAGGAAGCTGAAATTACCAAATTACTTTCAGAAAATATTGTGATACATGCAAGTCCCAAGGCTAATGTCTACAATAACATGACAGTTTTAATGTCAAATTATGAGGTCTTTTATAATTTATTGTAAATATATTTAGGATTGTCTACTACGGGGCATTAAAATATTATGAAGTTTAAAATAACCTAGGCGAATGCGTAATGAAATTTCATACAATGTTTTGCAGCAGGGCGGGGTTAGAACGTTAGTTTTTTTAATAGTAATGTTGAGTATGTAATGGAACTTTCTGTTCAAGGTAATAGAAAAAATTCTTTTCGTTTAATATAAAAACAAATCTAAGTGAAGCCACTTCTAAGGTACTTAACGATAAGTTAACGATAAGGTACGATTTAAAAATTTCATTTGGTAAAGTGGCACAATAGACACCTAGAGTGTAATAATATAGCTATCAATAGTGCTTCATTATTATGATGGAAAATGAGAATTGTTTGTTGGGCATGGGGATGTGTTGAAGGCTGTTGTTTGTTTTGACGTCAACTGTGGCTATATAGCACTTATATTATCATGAATAGATACGATGTAACTGTAACAAAACCAAAGACAGTAGCTCATAATAATAATGGGGTTTATCTAATCCGTGATTCCATTAATCCATTATTAAAATTAGAAAACTGTTATGGAATGTTCAGATTTAGAATTCTCAATGGACAGGTAACTAATGCAAGTATATGGATGAAGATGTATGGGACCTTTCTCACATGTCTCTTTGTTGCATATTATAGTTATCATTATATTATGCATACAGAAGATGAAGAAATAAATACGTTAAAAGGTGTTGACAAAGTGATAGAAATAATGGATCAAATACCAATAATTGTAATGCTGTTGCAACACGTAATATCTTTAATAAGTTTTTACCGTATAGGAGGAAAGAATATACAATTTGTCAGATTACTTGAACAAATCGATTGCTCTTTGAAGATATCAAGAAATAAACACTTCTATATCAAGACTCGGACCCATCTGCAAATTTCGTTATCGCTTTTTTTCGTTATATATGTAGGTTCGGCTATTTATGATTTTATAATTGAAGATCATATAGTGCTAAGTAAATTGATGGAAATTGTTGTTGATTTGGAACGCCATTTAGAATCCTTATCTTTTTTCATATTTATAAAAATACTAGTTGATAGATTAAAGGTTCTAAATGACTACTTAGATAATTTCATTAAAGTGAAGTTAGAAAGATCTGTTAACCTTAATTTTAGACAAGATGATCCCTTTGATAAGGAATTTAATTTTATCGGATCAGTTAATAACAAAAATAACAAAATACGAACTTTGACAATCGCGTATGATAACATAGGTGAAGCGTGTCGTTTGACTAACGAAATGTTTGATATTCAAATATTTTTAACCCTTGTTTCTACATTTATCAATATAATCATTGCAATTTGGACAACAATATGGTCATTTCGATCGCATAAAGAGTTTAAATTTAACACTTTGCTGGAATGTGCATTAGAATTTTTTGCCTTCGGAGTGATATGCTATATTTGCGATGATTTGAATCATGAGAGGAATTTAACCAGAACGTTCGTAAATAAGCTTGTTATTGACTATGATTTACCAATGACGATGAGATTTCAGGCAAAAACATTATTAGAATTGATGAGAGTACAAAAATTCCAGATAAGTTCTTATGATATGTACACGTTAAATAATAAGTTGATGGTTTCATTTCTTGGCATTTTAACAACTTACGTCATATTTATTCTACAAATTTCACATTTTTTGTAAAGCTTTGGTTTCCATAAAGGCAGTGCTCCTAATTTAACAACACAAAATAATCGTTGGATATACGAAATCATGTATTAAAATATCAGAAACTTGCACAAAATCTCATTAAGTTGAGTCATTTTAACTTTTTAAAATTTTTATTTGCAATTAATTCATTTTACCCACAACCAATGATAGGTATATTATATTTCAAACTTTTTTTTATAATACACTAGCTGACCCCGCGAACTTCGTACCGCACCGAATGCACGCATAAATACGTGGCAACCAATATATTATGTATATATGGAAATCCTTTTTCATTAATACTGACATTATCCTACATTATATTGTATGAATATTGTGGATATATCGTACGTAAATACGTTCTTTAACAAAAACTTTGAATATGTAAAATATGATTTTGTGTGGGAAACTTTTTGTTCTTTTATTTTAATTTTCGTCAATTTTCCAATGTTTTTAATTGTTATTCTGCTTTTCGGGACGGAGACAAATATGACAAATCAAAAATCATGAAAATCGGTTCGTCGTCTAATCAACAAGTGCCTTTTAATTCAACTTTGTTCAGGAGTCTCCGAAAATTATAATTGAGGTCATTCGATTTTTAATGGCATCTAGATGATTTAAAAAAAATGAAGTTCCGCTTGCAAAAATTGAAACTATCTTTATTATTAATTTCACGCTGAAAATCTCTGCGCGATATTTTTAAGGAGCGCTCGCGGCGTAAAAAGCGGCTACGACACATTGATTAATTTTTTAAGGCATTGAATTTTCTTAAATGCATACTTAACAAGATCACGCCATAAACGTTAAAAATAATATTCATACTTTGTTTATAACAAGTTAAAACATAAAAACTGAAAAATCCAAGGAATAATGTACAATTACAAACATAATTGTTTTAGTGAATTACCTTTTGATTTGGCTCATGTATATATTTCTTGTAAAAGGGTTTGTGAGAAGAATTTGAAATAGAAGTCTAATTTAGGCTAATGTATTTTGTTTTCATAAGTAGTAAAAACTAGTAATGTTTTTGAAAATTATTATATAACTTTATTAAAATATCGCCCTTATTAATATTACTAAGTTGAAAATACTTTTAATTTATTTTTGACAATGATTTAGTGATTTCATATAGTGCTAACTCTATTTAAAATATTCGTTCTATTTAAAAAGTTGTTCTTTTGCGATTGTTGTGTGTAATATTGAAATATATATATATATATATAAATATCATTAAGATATGAAATCATGTTTGTATTTTTACTTATCCGAACTACAACATTACTTTAAGTTTAAATAATTGTGACAATCTCTTGACATAGTGTTTGTTATCAACAGAACAAGAAACAGCTTGACCGATTTATTTATAAAGATTTTTGGTTATATTTGGTAGGTCAGAGAATAAATCGCAGGCAATTTTTTATACCCCTAGGATCTAGGTGATTAGGGCTGCCCTCTCCAATATTAATTTAAATCATAATTTGTATACCTACTAGTAGAACCTTGAGCATAAGCTAAAAAGTTAAAACAGTTATAACCTAACACAGATTTGATTTCATAATTAGTTATATCTATACCATTATATAAAGAGGAAAGATTTGATTGTTTGTATGTTTGTTTGTTTGTTTGTTGCGAATAGGCTCGAAAAGTACTGAACCGATTTTGAAAATTCTTTCACCGATAGGAAGCTACATCCTTTCCGGGTAACATAGGCTATGTAGTGTTGCCATAAATACACTAATTAAAAAGATATGGCCATTTAAGCGCCATAAGGTGGCCATTTTGTAAATTGAAAGGTTTCTCAGGAACTACTAATCCGATTTTAAAAATTCTTTTGCTAATAGAAAACTATACTTTTCGTGAGTGACAAAGGTGATTCAGTGTTGCCATATACATTTTTTAGTTAAACGAATTTGGCCATTTTGTCGTAAGTAACCCGATTTTAAAAATTCTTTCGCTAATAGAAAACTATACTTTTCGTAAGTGACAAAAGTGATTCAGTGTTGCCATAAACACTTTTTTAATTAATAGAACATGGCCGTTTTGTTACTACTGATCTGATTTTAAAAAATCTTTCACTAAGGAAGTCTACGGTATTTCTCTCTCTCTTCCTCTTATATACTATCATTTTCTCTCATCCTGTCTCTTTTTAATATTTATCTTTATCTCTGTTCAGAATGGACAGTCTCTGTTCGGTTTTTTTCTTTCGAGAGTCTTTCTCTCTCTTCTTTATTTTTATTTTTGTACATATATTCTTAATTTAACATATACTTTAACGTAGACGAAGTCACGGTAGTCGACTAGTTATGTAGTATGAATACCAGTTTGACAAGAACAATTAGTTTTTAAATTATGTAGCTCAAACTTTCAAACAAGTAGAAGAGACTTGAATAAAGGCTACAATAATTGTTTTTAGGCTTAAGAATAAAACAAAATAATAAAAATGTTAGTTTTTTATTTTAAAATATTAAAAATAACAAATGTAATAAATAAGCCTCCGTAATATACGGAATCCAAGTTCTTACGTATAATTACTACTGACTAATTTCTTACTTTTCTAAATCACAAAAATATGATATTTGTTAAAATATACTTTGTCATGATCAATATTCATATTTAGTACAGATCACGTGGTACGAAAATAACTTATAAATTTTATAACTATTAACTAGTTTTAATGAGTAGTGACGTATTTTAATATTTGAACTATTTTGTACCAAAAAGTACTGGGCCGACTCAATATTATACGTACAACACCATTCCTAATATTAAATATTTTGCTCGAAAATTTTAAATTTAAAAGGAACTATTAGATTATATAACACTATAATTTTACTATATTTACAAAACTACACATACTACGAATACAAACCGAATCAGTCTTCATTGTGCACGTAAAAGCTTAACCGTGTCACTCAATTCATTCCCCTATTATTATATAGTATCTACCTAGCAGGCATGCAGTCTGCACCCTGGAATGTATAATGACTAATATGTTATCTTCATGATTAGGTAAATGATATTAACAACTTTGGATAGGTTTATTGCTGCTCGTACTGCGAACTTTTCGCGAGCCGCCAGTTAACTTCTTCTCTATCTCTTCTAAAGTCTTACCTCGAGTCTCGGGTACAAAAAATATGACGAAGAGAAGACCAAGCACGCACAATACAGCGAATAGCCATACAGTGCCGTACATATAGATTAAATCAATAATATTGTGGAATGATTTAGTGACAATAAATGTGCACGTCCAGTTAAAACCGGTAGCGAGTGAGGCAGCAGTACCACGAATTCTAGATGGTAAAATTTCTCCCAACATCAACCAAGGGATTGGTCCGAAGCCAATAGAAAATCCCAATACGTAAATAACGAGGCATGCAAGCGGCAACCATCCGAAGTTACTGACATCTGCTTTTACTACTTCTCTTACATAAAAGTATGATCCTAGGGCCACTAATGTTATAATCATTGATGTTGAAGAAATATACAGTAACATTTTTCTTCCAAGGCGGTCGATAATTGCTGTAGCGAGGAAAGTTGATACAAAGTTTACAACGCCAATGATAATGCTGCAAAGATTTTCGTCAACGGTACTGCCGGCCATTTTAAATATTGTTGAGGCGTAAAATATTACTGCGTTTATTCCACTCAACTGTTGGAACAACATCAGACCCAAAGAAATGAGTACAGCTGGTAAGTATTTTCTTGAAAATAGTTGTCCACAGCTGTTTCCACTGGATGTAAGATCTGCTTCTGCTTGTGAATGAGTAAGATCTCGCATTTCCTTATCGGTGTTTATGTTTTTGCCTCGTAACCATTGCAACGTTTTTCTTGCATCTTCTACGCGCCCTTTGGTAACGTACCATCTTGGCGTCTCTGGAGTAAGAATCATCAACAGAAAGAAAGGTACTGGGAGTGCTGCACCAACAAAAGCAAGATGTGACCAGTTCAGATAGGTGCCGGCAAAAAAGGCAAGAAGAATTCCTGTGTTACCAAATGCTGTTGGTAAAAGACCCAATGCTCCACGAACTTCCGGTTGTATAGTTTCTCCAAGATAGACTGGGAAAGCAAGACTTCCGACTCCGACGCATATTCCACAGATCGCCCTTCCAGCAAGTACCATATAGACGTTGACAGCATTAGCGATGAGCATCCAGCCAACGAAAAATGGAATCGCTGTACCCATTATCGTCAACCTTCTACCGATATATTCTATGAGAGGGCCTCCTATTATACCACCGACAAGAGCAGCTAAAGGCATAAGACCACCTATCCAGCTATTCTGTAAAGAAATGAAAAATGTATTTCAATTAATTAAGTCAGAAAATCATTGATGCAGTGATTAATAACAAAAAATATTAAATAAATGTCGAATATAATTGTAATCTAACAAAATAAATTCATAAGTAAAACTTTACAATCATTCTATTTAAATTAGTTTTTCCACTTACAAAGAGAATAAAAAAATAAAAGGGACAACTTTAATAATAATTAATCGTACCTCCTCAGTCGTAATAGATAAAGTTTCGTTCATGCTTGGAAGTGCTGGTGAAGTGTAGCCTGACGAAAACCCAACCATTAGTGAACCCATGGAAACGGCAAAGGCAGCAAAAATCTGTCAAAATTTAATAATATAAATAAACAAATAATGAAATTTAGACTGATTGACGAATTCATTTAAGACCTGAGACTTCGTAGTCTTTGCCATTCTGTTATCTATCTAATTCTATTCTCTTCCAAAACTACGTATTTCCGTGAACTTAACCCGGAATATTCTGAAGCATCGGTTGTGGGTTCGGACTTTTATGTATAGTACGCTTAGAGTGTACACAAATATTCTTGAGTTTATGACTTTACCTCTCCCTTGTTATACAAACAAAGATATTACATCGAATACTTAGTTCTTGTACAACAATAGTTTCATGATGAAAAAAATATGTACTAGTAAATGTTACGATTAATCATCTATTATAAAAAAAAAACTAAAGGTTTTCTAGTAAATACTGATTTTTTGGCCACAAAATTACTACTTTTATTTTCACGTAGTAGTCGACCCGCCTTAAAACATGTTTAAATGGCAATAACTTATTTTCTAGAAAATAAAGTCTATATTTTGTTAGACCTGCATTAATATAACTGAAAAATCGTTTACACAGTCGTCCAAAAGATTTTACGCGATGTAAGTACAAACATTAGGATAGACTTAAATAATTTATCCAAATCAATTTTTTTTACAAGTATAACGCCTTTAAACTGACCTGTGTCCATAGATACAGCCGCTGTGTTGTGGGTCCATATGGCACGTCTCCATTGATTGTAAAGTCAGTTTTTACTTTACTACTGTCTGTGCTTAGTTGTTTAACAAATGGCACGGAATTACGTAAGTTCTCTTCCTTAGCACTTTTGATCTCCATTTCCATTTTGTATTTGAATTCGTTGCCTAGACTGATCTGACGCAACTGTTGAAAATGACGGCGTGTTTTTTCAAATGAATCCTGCTCGTCTTCGCTACTACTTTCTGTAGTTTCAATCTCTGGAATAGCTGCGCAATTTGGGACAAGAGTGCCTTGAGACCCGAGGGATGTTGCGAGTGATGTGCAAGTTGTTGATGTTGAGAGGGATGCCCGTGACGGAACTCTTGCGTATCTTGGGCCTCGAGAACGATATAGGCGTTCCTCGTCTTGTCCACGCCGATTTTGATCGCTCCCACCCTGGAACGACGAAGAAAAACAACTTATTATAGGATTATCTTAAATGGAATTATAATGAAGAAGTCACCTACAAATTTTAAAGAACTTGATTATTGTAAACTAATGAACAAATAAGCTCACTAATCAATCGAAACTGAAGTAGACATCCGCAAACAAGTCCCATTTATTGTATCCACTATCTTATGTGCGTAAGACAGTTATAACGATAAGAATAATTGACCTCAAGGAGTCTGGGGTCAGATAGTGAAAACATTTGCTTATTGACCACTTAAAATGATCATTTGGTTTAAGCATGGTTGATAACCTTAAGACATGTAGAAACCACCCTGACCTGATCATTAACACATGAATGGTGAATATAATGCAAATAATTGTTCCTGTTCGCAGCACATATTTATGCAAACCGTGGTCGACGCGTTACTGCAAATATTGAATTCATTTTTGTTACCATTCTTCGTAGATGTTATCAGATACTTGTCGTTAGTTATAATGATGTTTGTCTTCCATGTTAACGTAAACAAGCTCTTTGAATGTCGTTATTTTTAAAAGGAACACAATTTATAAACTTTTCTTGCAAACATTTTCCTTTCATTGTTATTAAGTTTTTCTTTTTACAGAATTATAATTCTAACGTTATGTTTTAGTTGGTTAATATATCTTTATGCTTTACTTACAAAATCATTTTGAAAAGTATTGTATGTTAATATTGACTGTATGAATTTTGTATTATCACATAATAGGTTTTCATATATATTTATTTTTGACATTAAGTTGACGTATATTACAATTGACATGTTTAAATAGGGTCAGATTCCTATCAAGTATTTGTTACATATTTTTAAATGTTTAGAGTACCTATTATAGTTCGTTAATGTTATTAATTTATTTAATATAGGTACCACATTCATCGCATTATTCTTAAGTACATAGAGATAAAATAGTAATATATATATACAAGATCTTTTATATAATTGCATTACTGGGAATTATTATGATGATAATGAACTTTGACAAAGGGTCTTGAAAAGTATCACGTGCCTGGCCACATCTCTTAGCATGTATATTGTACAAATAATATAAAATTATTTATTTATTATCATTGTAATAACCAAAAATACTATTTTAGTAATAAAATAATATTTAGATAATCGTGTTAAAATAATTTAGGTATCATCCTCTCTATGAAAGTAAATTTAAAAAAATCTTAATTACTATGTACTTATTAGGGATAAGTGTTACTAAATATTAGGTGCAGAGTATATCAATGTCGATAGCCATATTAACAGTTTACTCATAATACTATACAATCAACAATTGTTTTTATTTTCAAAATGTCACGAGGTAAAATTAAGTTTCACGCCATCTAGTGAGAGATTGATAAAACGAAAGTATTTGCAAACTTTACGAACCGCGCTTTATTTTAGATTTCTGTACATCCGCTAGACAGCGCTACGCTTCATAATATTTTGCATAAACTTGTTATTACTTAACCGCAAATGACGTTATCGCTAAATTACATTTTATATTCTTTACTACAAGTTCATAAGCTTCTTTAATAATATGAATCAATTATTATTCTTTAAATTAAATCATAATTATTACTTTTAAATAATTATATTTTTAAATCCATTTTTTACAGTATTATGTGACTATTTATGTATTTATTTGAGATCTAAAATAAATTTTAAAAGCATAATCTAATCAGTAAGACCATGAAGTACAAATTTACTTAGAGACAGTGTAAAATTATTCGCTTATTACAACGTTACAAGGTTGCACGTTGCTCACATTAAAGTTTTTTATTTGTTTCGTAAAGTATTATCATACATTAGTGCCAATTTAATACAATAAGTTACTCATGGATTAAAAAATAACTAAACGTATAGTTTTTTATTTGAAGTTGCTAGGCAACCGATTGTTACTGTCCATCGGTCTGGTTGACGAAATTATTTAGTAGATATTATACATGCATGCTACAACTGGTAAGTTTTGCTACAGAGCCGTGTCCTTATGTATAATTTATAAAATGATAATTAATTATTAAACTTCATACTAAAATGATTATTACTTCATAGTTAAACTTACCATTTCGGTGGAGAGCTGTTTGAGGTATCCCATTATCTTCCCCATTGCATTGGGGTTATTCCTATTGAAACTCATCTTTATCACTTCACTAACGTTAGATCGCTTATATCGTCAAATTTTGTGCTTCCAAGAGTCAAAGTTCAGTCTTTAAATACCACTTGATAATTAATAAGTAACTTTCAAAACACAATCACTTAAAAAACTATGCTACACTGTATTATTAAAATAGTTCACATTCATTTACAGTTTATTTGTGCACCTAGAGCGAGCAACTTCCAGTCTTTACTATGTCATTTGACACAGTTAACGTATTGTAGAAATATCAAGTTCGATATCGGTTTAGCAAACGATTTCATTCAAAATAAACCCGCGTCGATGCACTGCAAGGAAGCCAAGGATGTACAACATTCAACTTCTGAATTTAATACACGAAAATGTTGGTAGCGCGTAACTGATTCTTCAGACTACAAGTTATCAATTGAAACTTGCAGATGGCAGCGCAGAGTTTTATAGAAGGTTGGTAGCGCACGGCGTCCGCCGCGGTCCCCCTTCCCCTTTCACACGCCCCGGCGCCTCCTACGACTGCCGACACATGTAGTTATTTCAGTGTGAGTGAGCCTTTTTCAGTGTGTGTGGCGTGTGCACGCACACGAAACTTTACGGACGCGGCGCGATGCGACGCAGCACGGCACAACTACACCTGAAACAGTTTGGAAATTTTAAATACAAAATAAGTTTTGTTTTTATTTTTATTTTATATGTAATTTAATATATATAAACTCGTATATTAACTCATACAGGAAAAAAATGTTCAACGTTTTTCTGCCTAGTTTTGCCGGCCTTAGCAATGCGAGCGAAGAACCAAGACTTCTATAAAAGACTTGGCTCGCTGCATTTCGACCTCTCGAGAACTTTCTATAACTATTTGGATTATAGCCTTAGTATATTAATACAAAAGTCAATACCTTAAATAACACTGAAATCCTTCACACTCGGTTAGAGCTAGTGAAAAAGTAGGTTGTTTAGCAAAAATGTTACTTACTAGTCATGACATTAAAGTAGTTTTAAATCTAGCAGGTAAATTTATTTAGTTCTATTCCTTTTTTATTTACAAGGGAAATGAATGTAGTTTAAAACTGAAAGACATACTCATTTCTTATCGTACTTACATAATTATTATTGACAACTAATAGAAATAAAGACACACCCTAAGAATAATTTGCTATGAAATAATATGCTGTTTCTGTGAGGTTGTGTCGACTATATTTTGTACGTTTAATCATTATCAATTGTAATAAACGTATGCTTTTATATTATTATCAACGTTTCATGTATTGTGTATTAAAAGTAATTATACTAAATTATCATTTAATTGAATATTTTTCAGTTCAGCTTATAGTGTAAGTATAAGAGATGTAGATTAGATATAATAGTTATATATTTAAAATTGTAGGTGTGTCGTACACGTCACATTGATTGTAAAGTGTAATGAATATGCTTATTCTATATTGATCTAAAGCATTTTATGATTTTCTATTCTAATTTTTATAAATCTATATTTTTTTAACTTTCTTTCGTTGTAGTTTGTGTTCAAGAATACCATAAAAAAGCATTACACAAAATTTTAGTCTATGTATGTTGAATTTGTCTTTGATTTGTAATAGCTCAAACTAAAAATAAATATAGGTACTATACTAATATTTTCAGGAATGTAATTTTATGCAAATAGTTCAATCACGTTGATATTACACTAAAGTAGGCAGGTTATTGCTTAATGAAATGCTGACGTCACGTTTAAGGAAGAAAATAAAACCAAGAAATATATTCTTTGAGATGCAACGCATACGCTTGTCTTCCTAGTTTGAGTGAAACATTAAGTATATCGTGACGTAAAATAATAACACGGAAGCTGCGGAGAGAATAGTTGCAATCTATATTGTTGCAACGTCATATGCGTAGCTAAGGATATTAAAAGTATTTTTAAATGTATATTATAAGGCCGTTTGTCAAATGTGCAAGGTCGCGGTGCGTGCACTTCGTCACGTGCGCGTGATACACCGCGCACGGCGCACCGGGATAGCCGATAGATACGTGCGGGGCCGAAAGCTTCTGGATGCGTGGGTGTGCCCCGCCTTCGGTTTGCACACACACAACTAGACATTGGGCTTTCGTTACGTCAAATGTCAAAGTTAAACGTCATCAGCGTACACACCTACTATACTGCTTAAATATTATATGTGGATTTGACACATAAACGCCCTTATTGTTCACTTGTTATTTTTTTTGTTATTAATATTACTTGTATAAATACTAGGATGTTTTTTTTTACGAACAAAATTTTAGGTTTGGAGTAAAAACTACCTTTTATAGGTTATAGTTTAAAATTAAAATAAGTTTAAAAATAAATTTTAAAGTTAATTGTGAATTTTGAACAATACCCTACAGCATTATCATATGTAAGTGTTAATTGTAATTTCAGTTCACAAAATAATTTAATATTATTATTCACAAAATTCATGTTCATCAAAATATGTAGTTATCTATCATTGAGTATCCGGCAAGTGAGACTAAAACCATTGGCGAGGAAACCGAAACTGCGTTTGTTAGTATTACACACACGCAATCTCATAAACATGCATTCACCGACTCACACATGTGAAGTCAAAAAAGCCAGTGGAATATTACAGAACGCAGGCGGGTTCCGACGGCGTTCTCGAACATTCTGCCATGGAATGTGCGGTTCTTCGTATGTCGCCGCTGAAGAAAGCCGGTGTATATAAAATTATCGTGTCTTTCATTATCAACTTATAGCGTTCATTTCAATGACTTTATTTAGTAGGTACTTAGATTAGATTGAAAATGATTATCTTACATTTAATATTATATAAAGTACTGCATTACTTTCACGTTTTTCGTCAATGGAATCAAAAGTTCATTGAATTTGTGGAGGTCGTATTTTGTCTGCAATTTCGTTCATTATTTCTTTTTTATTATATCTTTAAGTTGGTGAGAGTATGTTTGGCGAAAATTAATTACAAAACTTCGTTTTAAAATAAAGGGAAAATTTTACAAAGGATTTCGAAAACAAAACGTCACTTGATGGTTTATTTCCGAGACGATGTGATAAAAGATAATTAATTTATCATCATATTAATATGCAAATGCTTATGTGTCACGCGTCTCGCTTAAACAGGAGTGTCTTATCTTATCAATTATAGGAGATAATACTGATTAAAAATTTCCACCACTGACTACAGAAAAATTACGACATTACCATTACACACCTTTCATCTTATTAGTGCGATTTTAACTTGAATACTTGAACTGTAAATATATGTTTTGATATTATTACTTTTTATTGGTATAAGTTTCAGTACCGTTAGCTTTAGGATTTTTGAAATTAAAGCCTCCGTAATACCCTGTCAATGATCTACAAATTGTAAAAGTTAATTTTTCTAAAAACAGGTAAAATGAATGTATTTATCTAGTAAGTAGTTGTATGTAGTATTTGGATTTAGCCAAATATTCAGATTAAATTTTTTTATGTTAATAAAGACACATTAATGTACTTTCTTGTTTTTCGTATTCTACATATTATTGGTACCTAAGTATTGCGTAAAAATATTGATATTATATTAGATATATAAAAGAATTTGATACAGACAATAAAAGCACGGTATTGAATAAAGTTTTTCTTCAAAATTTTGTTTAGAATATTGCAATGTGCATACAATTTTACGACTTTACTACTAGTATTTTATAATTGCTCATAAATCTAGGGATTCAATGCATAAATAATAAATAGGAATAATTTAACTGAACATACTACGCAGTTTCAAGAGTGTCATAAACATGCATTGTAAATATTAATATTTAATTAATACTTAACTTGTTAGTAATTCACGTTGAAACAGTACATATATCTTGGAACAGTTTTTACCCCACTACGGCGAAGGTAAAAGAAAGGGTAATGATTTTGGCAGCCTATTTGTGGGCTCGCCTAGACCTTTTTTTGAATCTAAACATGTGATAATTTTCGAGGTTCGGATCTGAGAAAATTTTGATGAAATTCACATTGCCTATGTCACACGACCCATTATTGCGAATCTATTGAAACATCATTCATTAAAATCGGTTCAGTAGTTTTGACGCTACGCTGGAATATACGAACATACATACGTACCATATAGCGTGTAAAACTATTACAATTATTACATGTCTTATTTACACGACTACTTTTGTCCATTAGTCCTTTACATTTATTACTAGCGATCCGCTTACGGCTTCGCATATAAACCTTCCTCTTGAATCACTCTCTCTATTAAAAAAACCGCATCAAAATCCGTTGCGTAGTTTTAAAGATTTAAGCGTACATAGTCACAGACAGACAAACAGCGGGAAGTGACTGTTTTATACTATGTAGTGATTTATTTTTTACTTTTGCAGTCCTTTTGATATGTGAAAGAGAGGTTCCATGGTTAGGTTAGGTTCATCATAAAGAGATATGTATGTGCTCGGAACCATAAAAAGTGCCATAATATACTGTTTATTAAATGTATTTTTAAATAGCAGTAATGAGTTTTATTTATATTGAAATAAAGTTTAAATCTATTAGATTGCCACTAAACATGTCACAACTAGAATATCTATTAATAACATGTCAGGGTTCTTTGTGATCTATTTAGTAGCTGATGTGTTTGAAATAGCTCGAGATCAATCACCTTTCAGTCACACGCGAATTCTTAATTTACTGATTTAGAATTTAGGTTACTCTTTCTAAATACGCGAAAAAGAGATACTTATATAAAGTTTTAAAACTTCAGGCTTGAAACCTTCTTTTTAGAATTGTATAGTGATACATAGATGATGTATATATTATTTAATGTGCCTATAGAAATTATTAATATTTTGTTTTATTGAAGGGCTTTTTAGACCTTGTTTTATTTGATAAGCATCTATCTAAGGGCTATACTACACGGACGGTTCTCCCGCCGTGAGAATCCGCTTGACAAAGCTGCCGCAGACCATGAAACTACACGGAACGCGGTTTATCGCTGTCTTTTGTTCAAAATATAGCAAACTGGAGTGTGCAAAATAAGTTAGAGTTCAATATCAACAAATGTAAAATAATGATGTTTTCGAGGTCCCTCTCACTCACGCGCTTTAATTATCGGCTACTCGGTCAAAGTCTTGAAAATGTTTTGCAAATACGAGATTTGGGCTTGATACTTGATCGTCAATTGTACTTCAACCAACATATAGAAACTATATGTAAAAAGGCATCTAGAATGTTAGGTTTTATAATGAGAGTGACATACAATTTTAGAAGTCATGTACCATCGAAAATGCTGTATGAAGCATATGTAAGAAGTATTTTGGAGTTTAATTCAATAATATGGGATCCTATAGAAATAAAATATAGTGAAATGATTGAAAAAATTCAAAAGAAATTCTTACGTTATTTATATAAAAAAATGTATGGATATTATCCTTACCTGTATCCTTCATTATTTGTTTGTGGCATGACTGATGTTTTAACATTAAGATTGAGACGGAAATTAGTTACAATTACCTACTTGTTTTTAATTTTAAATAATTTCATAGACTGTCCTTCAATGCTTGAAAGAATCAGATTTTTTGTACCTTTAGGTTATATGAGAGGCATAAGCGCAGAACATTCTGGTAGCATAAGGAGGTTCCACAACTTATTCGCTGAGCCACCAGGTTTACGTACACGTCATGAAAATAATATTCCTACGGCGAGAGCTGTGGGACTGTTTAATGACATATTCACACAAAATCAAATACCAGAATTAGATTTATTTAATAATAGTTTAGATATGTTTAAAACTTTATTGATTTCTTATTTCAGTAAGTATTAAATGTTAGATCTACTAAACTTGTAACGAATTGGCTTGTCTGTTATGTTACTTGTTGAATGAATAAATAAATAAATAAATAAATTTCTGCAGTATTTTTAATACAATTATTAAAAAATAAAGTAAAGCGCAATGTTTGGGTGAAACCAGTGTTAAGTAATCGTTTAACTTCATTCAATATTTAGTGCACGCCACGATAACCCTCATTAGTTCTTCTCTTACTACAGAATGTATGTGTATGTGAACTCATTTAATGAACTTCTGTCAATAATAAGTCAAGAACTGTTTAGTTTGAAGCGCCGGTTATCAGCGGCAGCTTCACGCTGCATGCGGCGGTTGTATTTCTCCCGCCTAGCCTGTAAACCGCGATGGGAAACCGCGCAGTGTAGTATACAGATAACAACTTCCATATTAAATTGTGTCTAGTGGGGCCCTGAAGCGGATTCCCGCGGCGGGAGAACCGTCCGTGTAGTATGGCCCTTTAATATATAAAACAAAGTCGGGTTTGTTAGAACACTTGTAACTCGAGAAAGGCTGGACCGATTTAATAGCCGAATAACTATGTAAAACATTGAAAAATTAACGAAAAAATGAAATAAAAGAAAAACGTTTTCCCGTACAAAATGTTGATAGTTTTCGAGTAACTGTCAAACATTTAATTTTCATCCCGTCGATACGATAAACTTTCATCCAAAATTAAAGAACGTATTTAATTAAAGGTTTTGAATCGACAAGATATATCCCCAATATTCGGATAAAAGCCTATTTTAGATTTTTAAAATGTAGAATAATGTCAGTAATGAAAAAGGATTGACAATATATTGGCTGTCAAAAGGTCATCGACATTCATTGACTATTAGGCGGTACGAAGTTCGTCGGGTTAGGTAGTTAATAATAATATATCTAATAACATATCTGATAAGGTTCAACTTCAAGTTAATGTAGAGAGAAAATTCGGCGTCAAAACAGCTGAGGCTACATGATAAGCCTCTTGATACTAAGTCTAGTATAGTAAACATATTTAATATTATTTCGACATGATACGATCGATATGATATTTTCCGCTATAAAACATGTAAATATAATTGTATGTACTGTTTTGTAATTCATATGTGCTTGTATATGCATCATATTCATTTAAAACGTCTGCTCTATGGAAAGTTTTGTAATATATTTAACATTGGATACACGTGTTAAATAACAATTAAATATTGTAGTTAGTATACTAAACACATTACATTTACATTATATTTAAAGAGTATATACTTAGATGTATTAAATTGACGCCGAATCAATGTACTATCACATCAATCACATTCGTGTTTTAATTGCCCTTATTATACAACAGTTGCATAAATAACTATTGTAGAATTAATTTTTTTAATGACGAAACTTAAAAATATATTATTTATAAAATCTACTGACAAAATAATGTAAAAATTGTTTCTATTTTCATGTATATCAAAGTTTTGATAATTTATTGTAAGCATTATTTTTAAATCATGTTATGTGATAATACTAGTCGACCTAGTTGTAGGATAACTTTTTCCGGATATCCGGTTTTAATGAAATAACGCCTAGATTTTAATTGATATATAATAATAAATCAAAATCATATATAATAAATCAAAATCATATACCAATAGAATTATTAAAACCGTGTTAGCAACACCTTTTATTGATTAGTATTCGCGGGTATTTCATTTTATCTTACTCGTATTTCGATTAGATAATTTTCTCAAAAGTTTCTACATGCTATTCTGAATCGAATGATACCTAAATTATAATTTTTGGAGAATTATAAAAAGTTTCGACCTAAAAAGTACTTGTTGATTAGACTATAATAGGATTGAGCCAGTTTGTCTAGTGGTGTCGCGCAGTACATATTAAAGTATTGAGACTTATAGTGTAGTGTTGTTTGGTGGCGTGGTGTTATGCCTCCGTTATCGAGAAGTACGTGAGTAATGTACTTTATTTTTTTAATATTTGGTAGCGAGGTCGAGCGGTGGAAGTGAGAATTTGTGCTTAGTAGAAGACGTCTTTAAACCTTCTTCTGGGTCTCAAACTTCAGAAACTGCTGGGCTTTTACTTAGATTATATGTTAATATTGTCGTTTGAGTGTTACTGCGCAGTATAGGTCCCATTCTCTTCATAACCGCATACTAATTTCGTACAGTTGCATACACAAATATTTTTTTTTTAAATGCTCTGTTTTGGCTTCTGTTCAAGACCCCTTTAGATTATGTATATTGCTCAATATTTTTGTTATATGTATAAAATTCTTCTCAGTATTGAGTGTATCGAGATCCTAATAGAAAATCAATATTGAAACAGCTTTATTTTAATAATGATATCATCCACTCGGTCAATCAATTTATTTACAGAAAAATCACTTATCGTTATTATTTACTTTGTAATTTATGGCAATATAATTTTTTTGGACTTTACATTTAAACATATTTGGTACATGTTGTCACAAAACGTGATTGTGAATATGTGAATTGAATTAGCGATCACTTGAACAAGTACAAATTACGTATAGTCTGAGAGCTCTGGACTACTGGGACTTTTGTCATCGTTATTATTAAGCTCAACAACCCTTTGTGGGGTTTAGTTTGATGGAGTAAAATCGTCCAGCTTGGTATTTTAGCAGCTTCCAACTTACAATGCCAACAAGGATTTTTTTATGTACAGTTAAGGGGCAAATGAGCAAACCTGATGGTAAGTCGCTACACAAGAGAATGTTTCTGTTTTGCCAATGCGTTACCGTCATGAAGGTAATAGTGAGGAGGGACAATGAAGAGAAGAATTGATTGTTGGTAATAAGACACTTAGATGTTCTAATCTCATTCATTCATTACATATTGTTAAAGCTTAATATGCACTGCCGCATACGATTTCATGTAATTATATTATACAAAACAAGAAAATAAATCTTTCGGATACTGTAAAATATCTGTCGAGAAAACAACTACGTATTGATACTTCAATGACATTACCCTAAATAGTAATAATTAACGGTGACGGTTACAGACAGTGGCAGATATTAGATAAAAATACGAAGCTTTGGTTAGCTGACGTCACAGTGTGAAATCTATTTTTTTTGTGCCAACCTGGCGCTAGATTCAGGAGAACATTGAAGAGGTATTCGGTAGGTTTTTACCTCCTGCATATGTCAATGGGAATATCTTTTTTATACAATATACAAAAATGAATTATATTCTTTAAGTAGGTCTGACACACCCTCCATCTCAAATATAAATAAAACTGAGCTGGGTAGCGACCTATATGTAGGAACACTTAACGTTAGATCATTATTGGGCTCAGGTCGACTGGAGCAGTTAGATCATGCTTTAGAAAACATTAAATATCACATCTTGGGACTTTCTGAAGTAAAAAGGGAAGGAAATATAATATCGGAATATGAGAAATATATATTTATGTTCACTGGGGAAAAAAGGGGAAAAAACGGTGTAGGATTTTTAGTAAAGAAAGAATTAAAGCAAAATATTATAGATTTTAAATCTTATAGCGACAGAATAGTCAGATTAGATATATATATAGAGAATACATTATTAAATATAATACAGGTATACTCTCCTACAGAGAAATCAAAGGAAGAAGAAATAGAACTCTTTTACCAGAATTTAAAATTAGCATTAAACAAGGTTAGTAATATAATTATATTAGGTGATTTTAATGCAAAAATTGGTCCCTCTTCTCCAGATGACAAAAACGTCATAGGTCCTTGGGGATATGATAGCAAAAGAAGCAAAAGGGGAGAAATATTGATAGACTTCTGCTTAGAAAATCAATTTTTTATTATGAACTCTTTCTTCAAAAAGAATAGAAAGCAGAAGTGGACTTGGTTCTCCCCAGATAACAAAACTTACAATGAAATTGATTATATTATAAGTAATAATAAAAAGCTGTTTAACGATGTTAGTGTCTTAAATACGTCACATCCCACTGACCACAGACTTGTACGTGCTAAATTGTCCTTAAAATACCATAAAATGTCCAGAAAGACATTTGGTAATAAAACAAGATCAAACCTAACTTTAATAGAAAATGATTATTTGAAAGATTCTTTCTTAAGAGCCTGTACCACTATAAATAAAGAAGAAGGAATTCAGGAATATTACTCATCGGTCATAAAAACTATAAATGATTCTGTGAAAACTCTACCTGAACGTTCTACAAATCTCCCAAAATCATGTATTCCACCGAATATCGTAAGCCTTATTGACGAAAAAATAAAGCTTAAACAAAAGAAAAATAAAACCAAATCTGAAAAGAAAGAATTATCAAAGCTATATAAAAAAATAAACAGAAAAATAAAAGGTACAATTAAAGCAAACAAACTTAAAATAATAGAAGAAGAACTGAATAATCACTCTTCGATAAAAAGAGGCCATAAAAGACTTCAAAATAATAAAAAATGGATCCCATTATTAAAATGTAACAAAAGTAAAAATGTTACAAAGAGAGTAAATTTAATAGAGGTGGCCACTAACTTTTACGAATCCTTATACAGAAATATTACTGATTGTAATGAGAAAACAAATGTCGACCTTAAAGCTTCACTTAAAGCTACACATAATGAAGACGTACCTCCACTTATAGAAAGCGAAATAAAGAGTGCAATCAACTCACTTAAATGCCTAAAAAGTCCAGGTGAAGATCTGATTACAAATGATATTTTAAAAGCCTTGGTGGAGCCTCTCACTCCTATTCTAACAGATTTGTTTAATCAGATTCTTTCATCGGAATTTATACCTTCTGATTGGGAAACATCCGCTATAATACTTCTTTACAAGAAAGGGGATCCGGAAAATATTAATAACTATAGACCGATTAGTTTATTACAGACAACATACAAACTTTTCACACAAATAATATTAAAAAGAATTAGACCAACGTTAGAGCTAAATCAGCCAAGGGAACAGGCAGGCTTTAGACCGAAATACTCTACAATAGATCACATTTTCACTCTGACTCAAGTAATCGAAAAATATATAGAGTATGGCAAACAATTATATGTTGCTTTTGTTGACTATTCGAAAGCCTTCGACTCTATTTACCACTCGGTATTATGGAAATCCCTGCAAGACCAAGGAATTCAGGATAAATACATTCGTTTACTTCAGGTGATATACCAAAGAAGTAAAGCACTGGTGAAATTAGAAAGGAAGGGTAGAGCCTTTAACATCCAACGTGGTGTTAAACAAGGAGATCCCATATCACCAAATCTTTTCACTGCTTTACTAGAACATATTTTCAAAAAGTTGAAGTGGGAAAACATTGGAATAAATATTAATGGGGAAAATTTAAATCACCTACGCTTCGCGGATGACATTGTTTTATTGGCTCAGGATCACAGTCACTTAAATTATATGCTGAAATCGCTTAACGATGAGAGTAAAAAATGTGGATTGGAAATGAATACACAAAAAACTTGTATAATGACTAACAGAGATTTCATGCCTGTGAATATTGGGTCTAATGAGATTCAATGTGTAAGTGACTATATATATTTGGGACAAAAAATAGGATTCACTGATCTGACAACAAAGGAAGTCGAACGCAGGATAAAACTAGCCTGGAACAAATACTGGTCTCTAAAGCATATATTTAAATCAAAACTCCCGATTAACTTGAAAAAGAAAGCATTCGAATCAGTAATAACACCTACGCTACTCTATGGATGTCAAACGTGGGCATTAAATAAAGACCTTATAAAAAGACTCCAAAGATTTCAACGAGCTGCCGAAAGAAGTATGCTAGGACTTAAATTAAGGGATAGGATAAGATTCATTGACATAAGGAAATCAACGAATTTAATTGATGTAGCGGAGATGGCCTGCAAACTTAAATGGCGTTGGGCGGGGCACGTAGCACGTTGTGTTGACGGGCGGTGGAGCGAGCGCGTCCTGCACTGGTGGCCGCGCACCGATACCCGCTCCCGAGGTCGCCCACGGCGGCGCTGGAGTGACGACATCATCAACGTGGCAGGCTCAACCTGGACCAGACTGGCGCGAGATAGAAAAAAGTGGCAAGAGATGGAGGAGGCCTTTGTCCGAAGATGGATTCCCATGATAAATGAATAAATAAATTAAAAATAAATAAAATAATCATAATAATAAATAGAATCATAATCATAATTATAAATAAAAGAATAATATAAAAAAACTTAATATTTTCTAATAAAATTACTTATTAAATAAAATTTATTGTATTATATAATCTCAGAAATGTCTAATGTCTTTTATATATTGTATGTTTATTGTAAAAATTATTGGGAATAAAGGCTATTTTATTTTATTTATTTATTTATTTATAAGTAGGTCTGATATTCTGTCCGGAGCTCTGGGACTAGAACTGAGAACCTTAAGCTCAGGTGAGAGTCCTTATTTCAGATATAAATAGAAAAGGCTTTATAAATAAAAAACAAGTACAACAACGTGCCTCGAGCGATTCTATCTACCAACATGTTTTGGTTAGTCAACCGAAAGACATGACAAGTGCTCGAGATACCTTATTAATATTGAATTATTCTATACTAGCTAACCCACCTTAGCTTTGCTGAGCTAAAACATGTTTAAATGGCAATAACTTTTTTCCTGACAGACGAGAGGATTTGTGAAGAAATTACAAAACCCATATTTTAAGCACAACAACCATATCTGAATGTTTTGCTGTTTTATGAAGACCGTTTATTAAATTTTCAGTAGTAAATATCTTCTATGTACAGACATTCGTTGAGTAATATTTTTATTACATATATAAATGAATATAACAAACTTTCTAAAGCCTTATTAAGTCTCAACATTTACTAGTTTAATTGAAGCTATTTTTATACTCCACCCGCATTATAAAAATAACTTAACCACATACTGGTGACGATTATAATTGTAACGGCCTTTGAAGGTTATACCCTTATCGGATACTCGCTCAGGGTCAAAGAATTCGGATCAGTATTATTTACCTTTACGACATTGATATTATCTCTTAATACAACCTACATGAGAGAGTAAGTTTCTATTGTCGTAACAGCCAGTTTGCTTTGTTAGCAACCTGCGTCTCACTCAATATCCCCATTGAATTTTGCATTTCAATCAAATGATATTTTGTAGGAAAAACATTCAAAAGAATTAGTAAGATCTTATGAATAAGAAATTCAATATCCGAAAATGTATTTAAAAATATTAATTAGTAATCTTTATCTATTTAATTTTATCTTTTTAAACCTAGTTAATATAGAGTTTATAAATTATATTGTTTTATGTGTATAGAACCTGGTGTTCGATACACATAAAACAAGGATAACAGACGAATATTGCTGAAATCGTAAACATGGTTTTCCTGTCCGCTTCACGCGGAATGCTCCTTATATTATTTTAAAACAAAAAAAAATAATTAGGTTAACTTTGAGCGCGGTCTATGGTATCAATAAGGCTTAAAATGGTTTATACTGAACTTGTTATTTGTTATGGTGAAGATATCACACGAAATAACTAGAAATATTGCCTAGCGCGCCCAATCGCTTTAGCAAAAGTATTTGTCACTCACGTTTGGCAATCCAAAAGTCATAAATTTTGCCATTATTAATATATTTTATACATAATATTTACCTACAAGTTAAATTATAAACAATAATACAATAGCAATATAAAATAAAGGTTTATTCGATAAGTAGCCGCATTACCATTATTATTATAGTATTGTTGCGTCAATTATAATATTATCAATAAATAAATTATACATAATGTTATGGCGTTTATAATGTGTTATTAAGTAATATCTACAAGCCACATATGTATATAAATCGCTTGCTGCATGATCACGTTACGTAATATTTTGCAGAGGAAGTGGAAATTTTAGAAGCGGAAATGCTTCAGCGCTTCTTTCGTGATTTACGTGTCAGTTAATATTTGTTTTATCACTGAATCTACTGCTGTCGTAATAATTTAATGTTAACAGTAAAATTTTTATTTGATCAGGTACCGGTCTGCAATGTCAACATTAAAATTGTATTTTATGGTATACCTACTGATGTGCATTGAATTAATGTTATTTAAATTTTTGTACGTGAGATCTATCCTTGCTTTGCTGTTTAAGGAGATTTTACCCTAGATTACTGACTATTCGTCAAAATGACGATGAGCACCTTACAAACACGCTAGGTGTTCTGATAGGATCATAGTCCTGGGGGGGAACATTTTGAATACCTTCCTAATTTTAAAATTATTTAGACGCAATGAATTTATAGTTGAAATGACAAGTAAAGTAATGAAGATTTGGCTGCAATTTTACAAAAAAATATAGAATTCGTCTTTGTGGATGTCTTGCAAATTGACGACCCTTAAGAAGTTTCTAATCAAGTATTTCCCTGCAAAACGTCGTATGACCATGAATTCTTATAAGAGTTACAAAAAACCAATTTACAGATAGCACATTTTGTACTATGTGCAAATGAAGTTGATTTGACATATATGGGTATTTTATACGTAGTTAAATTTAAAAATATTTAGTGATAATTTACCCATGAGGTGACCGATTAGAATACAATTCCCCTCTGCCTCTGGGAGAGCATCTCGTAAGAGCCCAGTAACCCAGCACCAGATCTACACCCTCCCTCTCCCATCCAAATAATACTGCGGTTCCTGTGAACAGGGTCCTCTAAAAGGTAAGATTCTTTTCTACGTTTCTCCTCCAACGCATTTTGCCGATGTCCATGGGTGACGGTGGCTGTCTGTTTGGTAGTCTGCTCGTTTGTCCCTTATCTATGATAAAAAATGTGTTTAGGGTTACTACATAGAGTAAAATTGATTTCCATTATGTTATGATTTAAATAAGTTTCTATTTTCCACAGATGCTTGCCTGAGATGCCAAGGTGAAAGCAAAAAGGACTCCTATGGCAAGCAGGACTGCGTGGTAGTATGGGGTGAATGCAACCACAGCTTCCACTTCTGCTGCATGTCGCTATGGGTCAAGCAGAACAACAGATGTCCATTGTGCCAACAGGAATGGTCTATTCAAAGGATGGGAAAATAAAAACCTAGTCTTCAAGGTATATTCTAAGACTGAAACCCTTCCAGTTTTAGAAGATATAATGATGTAATGAAGTTGTAATATGTAAATATCTTGTACGTAGATTTAGTACTACCACTTCAATATCATTAATGTCTACAATGATTCGGCGTTTTTGATTTACTTTTTAATTTAAAATCTGATGTGTAATAATGAATAAAATATTTACATAATATAACAGCATAGCTTTGCTTCGGGGTTAAAATAAATAATACTGCTATATGGCACAATTGGTACATGACAAAAAGATGGAATCCATTGTATTTCAATTCAGACATTAATAAAGTATTCATTTTATTTAAAACCGTTTTTGTTCATATCACTTTTGATGTAGGGTGCCCAACTCTAGTATCGGTGAACCAAAATAAGAAGTATGAAAATTTCTTAAAATAACTGATTAAACCTTCTATTTATTAGATAAAATTTCAAACAAGATTTAGTCTTTTAAAATAAATAAAACATAACTTTCATGTAGTCTTATAATTTTTCAATAACAAAAGTAGAGTAGAGAGAGTATAATATACTCTTATAACGAAATAAAATTTTCTTAAATCTGACTTTCTTAGTATAAACTATACAACTCAGAGAATATGGAATCTGTGAATGAGGCTATACATCCATCAGAGTAGGCCAGAGTCTACCCTAATAAAAAATAAAATAAAAATTAAGTATTATAAAATATTAAATTTATTTTCTTATTACACTGTACGTGTAGGTACACCATTGCGCAGTTGCAATTTAAATATTAAAGTATGGCATCATAACACGTAACTTCGCGTGGTTGACAATGGATGCGCCAATGCCGACATAGGATTACCTAGATGCATCTTCATTTTGACTAAAATGCAGGTACGACTACTCATGCAGCTTTAAAAATAACTAAAATGACGCATGCATGATTTTGTAAAGAATAATTCTTTCGAGTTTTGGGCTTCCCTTACCTCTATTGAAAATATCAATAGTTCTTCAGTGTATTTTTTTTTTCTTTCATAAAAATGATCATGTTATTTTATGGATTTTATGCTTTATATGCGAAACTACCGAACAAAGATATGTATTGAATAATAAAGTATCTACTATTGCGTCACGTGTTGAATATGATGCTTTGACGATCGATGGTATCTAAACTTAGATTCTCTGATAAAAGTAACGGCTAATTAATCAAAGAAGTGCAAATACCCATACATCATGATTGTGTGTAATAAATACCACTTTACGTCTATGTTTGTACTACTATAATTGAATGCATGGCAAACTTGTCAACTGTAAACTATTTCTAAACGAGTTTAATGGAAAGTTATATTCAACTCGTCATTCGTATGTTTTTTTGGAATTATACATAATATAGTTAAAAAGAGCTCAATTATTTGATTTTTAAATCCGTATAAAAAATAAAGATATAATTTGCTTACCTATTTATGGTAATTGGTTTGCTCAATCAAAATATATTAATCTAAATTAATTTCATTTTTAGCCTCAGGCATTGTATGACTTATTTATTCATTGTATTTATCTGCTATTCGTCGCCATGTTTACATAATTACGTAAATGCCATTAGTGTACCTACATATAGTAAATAACGTTATTAATTGTTATATTCTTGTTAAAAATACTTAAATTATAAAACACTAGATCTCAATGTGTTTGTACGTTAAAGGAATAAAAATGTAGAGGGGACGGTATGAGGGAAATGGAGGATTTTAAATGTTCACATGTCAGAAATTACAGTTGCTTTTTCACAAGTAGATAGAACATGACTTTAAGTAGACTATTGAGTGAAGTCGATTTAAATCTGATTTCAGACAAAAGCTATATAAAGATATTTTTACTAAACAAAACGAGGCCGAGAGGAAAGTACTCGAACATTTTATTTATATAAATATATCCATCTTTGGACATGATGACATAGTAATGTCTATTTCATCTTTAGACATGTAGTAGATATTCTCTAGTTACATCCAAATAGGAATTAGGGACATGTCAACATGATATATCGCATGGTCTTTGTTCCGTGAATTGTAACAGCAGTTTTTTACTAGTAAACTGTAATATACATATAACCAGCTGAGCCAAATTATTTGAATGGAAAGTTCCGAATAAAATTTAAAATATTGATTCATCTGTTTATTTAAACAGATGCAAACAGACACTATAAACTTACGAGTTTGTCTCCTATTTATATAAAAGAAAAACCGACTGACTAACACATCGACGGCATTCAGTCCAAAGTTTTGGAACGGGAAGATTTTTATAAGGGTCTCTTAACGAAGGAAATTTAATACTAAAGGTGGCGAAAAAGGAGAATTATAAATCTGTAAACTGTAATCATGTAACTAAAACGCAATTTTAACGCGAGTAAAGCTGGGGTTAATGCGCTGGCTAACACTAATTTAATCCGTGAATTTAATGAAGCACTTTAATAGTTCATTTTAAACGGTAATACAATATAAGTGTTATTTACATAGAATGTATTTAAAAAACCTAACATAAGTGTTCTTGAAAGTAAAAGAGAAGCAAGAACAATTACTTTTAGTTTTTTGTTTGTAAGTTTATACTCGCATGGTTGAATTGGTGATGGTGGAAGAATGACCTTAGGCATACAAGGTAGACTGAAAAATAGAATGTAAATTATATGCCGAAAAAAACTAATCTTATCTAATAGGTATTATTCAAATAAAATCGAATGGACTTTTATTCATTCTGAAATCCATGCATTCAAATACTCTAGTCGAAACTAGTTTTTGGTATTTCCTTACAAATAGTATAAATAATATTGGTATTAAATATGTACGTATTTTTTTTCTGTCAAAAATATTGTAGTATAAAAGGCAAAGTAATTTGATTTTGCAATAAGTAATAATAATCTTGCTAACAAGGAAGTTTACTGGTAATTCTTTTCTTTGAGGTTATGATTGCTGCCATTGCCATTGTTGTAATTCTAATTATTAAATAATAATAATTATTATTATATTACCTCCTAGATTCCACATAATCTCTCGATATAATTTTTCATATAAAAATGATTTATATAATGTTGTAGTGCCAGAAATTTTCATATAATATAAGAAAACAGAGATCTATTTAAACGTTCTGATCTAGGTCATTACTTAACGCACAATTTCTTTTTTATTAGAGTAGTTTAAGAGATCACTTATGTTATCTACATGGGAGCGATATCACACAGTAACAGCAATAATGGTCACCAGGCGAGCAGAACTGGTTTAAGTTTAACGGAACAGAGGTTATATACAGTCTTCGAATAACATATAGAGTTATCAACGGTATTGTTATGCCATCCTACGGACCCATTCGTCCCGAATGGCCTAATTATTAAACCTAGAATGACGACTAATTTGAATTACCAATCGCCAATGCTTTTATTGCTCAAAATGTGAAAGTATACGTGTACGGTAAGTTTATATCATGGGTTTGAAAACAGATGCCTGAGGCCGACTCTTAACGTGTATCGCTATGTTACCAGTACAGTAGACAGTAGTGGCTGAAGTTTATCGGAACAGAGGTTATATACATACTTTTTCTTCGAATAAGTCTTCGTTAGTCTTCGAATAACATAAAAATTACTTCCCACAAATATAGAGTTATCAACGGTGTTGCTAACTCCTACAAACACATTAAATATTCTTTATCCTAGTTCTATATTTTATAACTTTTTTAAATCATGACAAAAGATTTTACTGGAGTTCGACGGCAGCTTCACCTGCCACGGCCGGATCCAAACATGAATTTAAACTATCCAGCATGCGTCCCAGACGTTGTGCCGCAGTGAAGGAGAAGGAGTTCAGTGAAGTACACCGGTAATGCAGAATCATAGTTAGATAATCTGTTTCTTTTTTAATTTGTCATGTCATTATGTTGAATGAATGTAGAGTTTATTAATATTTATATGCGTAGACTCACTTTACACTTATATCTAAGAGGCGTTAATTTTGATAAAACCCCTCAACCAGTTAAGGTTTTTAGCACAAGGATTCTAATTCTAATTAAATCATTCACACGATTACCGAGTCACGATGTGTATGGAAAGTCCCTTCCACCAATAAATAAAGATTGTGTGAAACATTTGCAATTCTGTACTACAAAATTTTAATTCTATTAAGGCTTAGCTAGTGTAGTTATGGGAATACTATATTCCATACTATCGACGACTTGGTAGAGTTAGTTATTAATTTTTTTCCCATTATTCCGCCACATCAAAAAATATACCTACCCGCTATATCTTTTGGAAATCATGCACGAATTTTTTATTAAAAAATCATGTAGATACAAATATTTATGGTATCACTACATTTTTATAGTTTTTTTAAGGTTTCGTACCTGGAAATAGAAAAAAAGAAATCCTCGTATATCAGTTCGTCAATTAATTTTTTTTTTTATATTTTATAATAGGAAAAATTATATTAAACATACGTTTATACAATTTAATGAATAATATAACAAAGAACAGTTACAACATTCGCGGTAATCGCTATGAATTATGTTATAACTGATAAGTAGTTTCTGTTGCAATCTTTTTTCTAATCTCTTTCCTATAGTAATAGTAAGAATTTAGGGGTATGTTTTTCGTTTATCTGTTCTTTTCTGTTGTCTGTTATTCCTTTAAGCTGTGAAAAAAAGTTATAAAAAAACTTTTTGTATAAGGCAATAGGGTCGTTAATTAGGTCAATACTCGCAAGGGAATCAAAACTATAGGATTCTTTATTGGCAAGTAGCAATTTTTTAAACTTAGCACTTAGTTAAATTTTTTAGCAGTTAGCAGGTTCTTTTAAAGTTCAAATAGTCTTTTAAGCCCGATAACTGACTTCCGCGTTTGAAAATTTTTAAATAGTATTAGTAACTGGTATCCGTAGAACAAGTGTTAGCTTGTATTCCTATCTCTTTAGTTTATGTCCTTGCATGATGTCATATTATCTGACTATGTATTTGTATATTTTTGGCTCTCGTTTTAGCCAATGTTTAAATATAATATCTTACACGTGGCGGTCGAACATTGTTTGCTAAGTTTACGGACACAAAGTAATATGCATTTGGGTTGCGTAACTGATACCTAAAGACTAAAGTTGTCAAGTTCAAATCATTTATAATATCTTTATAATTTTTGTTCATAAGGAATTTTGGAATTTGCTTCAAATTTTATATTAATTATTAAGCTTATTAATGTTGTAATTATTTGAAAATTGCATAACTTTTAACATAGTCTCTTATATCTTAAAGAGCTTATGAAAGAATTGCAATAGTTAAGAAAAATAAGTATGTTTATTCTATTACACATAACATGTGTGTATACATACTTAAAACAAAAAAGGAATGGATTGCCTATATCTAAAACTAAAGTTCGTGATTATTATATACAGTCAGGCAGCTACTGACAGACAGTCTCAAACTGTCGTGTTGTCATGCAATTATTAAGGGAACTCAATTAGTGTTAGAAGTTTTTAGCAGTGTAGATTTAGGATTGACATCAGAAAATATTAACTAAACATAAGAACTACTAGTCAATCACAATACATACATTCTTTGACTGTTGCCATGTTACAATAGGATAGCTGATATTAAGTGTTACTTGACTAACCATCGCGCCGATATACTTCTTACTACGAACGGCCTGCCCTCTCTTCGCTTCCTGTATTTAAAACATAATTATAATCGAAATTCGTAATTCCCACTAGATTATAGTGTTTTGCAAACTTTGAAAAAGAAGAAGATAAAGAGGCGAAGGAGGTAGAGAAAGATTTATCAAAACATATGACAGAATTATCAAAATCAGATTAATAGTTTATTATAATATTACTTCCTTTATTCAAAATGGCCCTTTTTATATCCGACTGTCTGCACTTTAATATTTATGGCAACACTAAATAAATTAAGTCATCTGGCATAGTGTAGCTTTCTATCGGTGTAAGAGTTATCAGTCGGTAGTTTTGTACCTATTCGCAACAAACAATCAAATCTTTCCTCTTTATATAATAGTGTAGATATATTTAGAGTGTTACACTCCAAGAATCTTAGTTTCGTCATTATATCAAAATACATCACATTCCACTTAGTATTTATTTATCTTATCTTAGGACATGAATCATATCGCAAACATCACTAAAATGAAAGCAGTCATTCTACGCCGTTGAATTCTTTATCAGATTAGGTACATATTTATATCTAGGCTATCACAAAATATTTTATTTATTTGATTGATTTATAAATATAATTTAATTTTCGGAATCAGATATTGAACAAAAGTTACGTATTACCTCAGTGAAGTGAGGATGTTTCAGAACACATACATACATAGTATATAGACTGGATTAAAGGATCTAGGCTAAATGGCGACAAATAATGGACGGCGCCGCATCTATTAGTACTATAAATTATAAATGTTATAATAATTTATGAGTATATTGATTGCTTAACAAAGTTATTCTTCATAAATTGCAATTAAGTCTGAATGTAACAAATTCGGGTTGTTACATCATTTAGGACTAAAGAACTGCAGGAGCTTGGGATAGAATAACATCCATTTTATCCAGAAAAAATGGCTTGAAGGGGTTAAAAGTTTGTATGCGAATTCGTCATCTAAGTTGTTAAATATAAATAGCATTAGGATTTCCAGTTACCGAAGTTTCTAATATTAAATCCTAGATGTAATGAAAATCTACTTTCAGATTTTATGAGCATATTCGAATCGTCAATTGACTAAATTCGCTATGCATTGGTTTGAAAGGGTTTAAGTCCTAAAATTTTATAATCAACATGATATGAATCAAAAAAATCCCTTTACAACTTGTCTCATCAGTGTCTAAAATATTAAGAAGTTTTAAGTCTTAGGTATAATTTAAGTTCTAAACAAATAATTGCGTGATTATTCAGCTTTAATTATACTGTTACTAAAGGACACCCGGTTAATTAACAATAATAAAACGACCTCGACGAATCATTTCTGAATTGTTCCAATCTCGAGATGATTTCATTCTTTATTCAATATTAATATTTTAAAGCGAATGCTGAATTTTCGTGCAATGCAATATAACTAATGATATTGTAATAAGGGTAGCCATCTATACCTACTGCAATATATAGAATCGGCGCGCTTGCCAAAACGGGACAATTTTGCTTCCAGGAGCTTGTTTTGGGATAACCGGTCATAACCATCCTACGGGACCTATGATTACGTTAGACATATTATACTATATTTTTATCTGTTGTAACCAGAATGCATAATTATATGTATATTTAGTTATGTGATTTTTTTTGTTTAAATACCATTAACCTTACCTTATACATTATTGGATGTTGGTATTTTTTATAAAGAAATAGAGCATCTATTAATTTAATAAAAAATGCATTGTTCTAAATATAATCTTGAAGGCCAGACCAAAAAATGCATACGGAGCAAACAAATTAAATATAAGATGTCTTATGGAGCAAAAAACATTAAAAGAAATGTGTTAAATTTTCCTCAAAATCTAAAAGTACTAGTTATTTTCAATATATTTGAAATAGTATCTATTCCTAAAACTCTATAAGGAACCAATGGTTACCCTAATAATAACATTAACAGAGTAGAGAACGTGACCGCTGGAACGTGACATTTAAATTTTCCTGGTATATTGTTTTTGTATCCTTATAAATTATACCACAAACATCGACTGGTATTTTAAATAATGCAAGTGATGGCGAGCTGCCGACTCGTTTCGCCACACCCGGCCAGGCCTCCTCTGTCAGCCAATCACAAGCTTCCACCACAAACTGTAATCAGCACTTTCAATGTAACAGACTTCGGTCAGCCTTGGATAAAATTATTGCGTCAGCCAATACACATATTCATCTAACATTCCTTATTAATGTGTTTTTCAAATTCTTGCTTAATAACTTATTAGAAAAACGTTAATTGTAAAATTTAAAAGTAAAAGTGAGGAATTAAATGTAGTAAAAATGTATTACCTATGTTCTATGTTACCTATTCTGCATATTATCGTTCAAATTCTGAAAACTTTTTTATAGTCATTTAACATTCACGATCGTAATTATAATGACGGATATAAAATTGCCTTTAGCTAAATAGATACTATTATATTAATAGTCTTAAAACCTGTAATTTTGTATCTTCAAAAGAAATGCGTGGATCACGTTGTACTGATAGAATGTAGTCAAGTAAAGTATCAAACCATATTAAGTTATATTTTACCCGTAAGGGGACGGGTTAGAATACTATTCCCCTCTGCCGCTGCAAGAAACTACTCTACCTTCGAGGTAGAGTGGGGAGGGAGACCATTTAGTATCTCTTGTTTTGCCGATGGGCGATGGTGGCCACTTACCATCAGGTGGACCATTTGCTCGTTTGCACCTTATCTACCATAAAAAAAGTATAAAACAAATTCGCTTCCCGCTGTCTGTCTGTCCCTATGCATATATCTTTAAAACTACACAACGGATTTTGATGCAGGTTTTTTTAATAGATAGACTGATTCAAATGGAAGGTTTATATGAATAATACATGCATATTATAGTAGAGAAAGAAACTGTGCGAAGCTGGAGGCAGGTCGCAAAATCAGCTTACCCGTCCAAATTTTCAGTTGTATCATTGCTATTAATGGGATAACAGTGATAATTAGACTGATTACATCAAATTTAGTAGATTTCCATTCGTACATAACGTCATGGTCAAAATGTTTATGAAATTGCATGTCAATAAACATTCGTTCGTCGAATGAAATATGAGATGAGTCGTACTAGGAAAATTTCCACGGGAAAGTGAAACTTTGTTTTATTACAGACAAATATATATGTAATTATACTAATATAAAGTAAAGAACAAGCCTCTGGAGACACCACTGGCTGGCGCAATGGTTTTCTTAAATACCCATGATTCATTTAATTGAATATAATGGGAAAACTCCCAAAACAGAATTGCCAATAACATATGGTTTTTGGTAGGTACTACATTTAATAACACATAGAAAACGATGATTTAACTAACAAATAACCCTATTTAAGTAGAAGTTCTGTATGTCTTAACAAATTATATTGCTGCAATCATTTACTAGAAATTGAAACACGAAACTTAATTGTTTCAATTATTACAATTGAAACCGTACTCAAATACTAAATTAAGCAATTTTTTCTATTATTTGTTTTATAACAAAATGATTACTACTTACATTTTATTTACATACGATGTTCACTTTATTTTTATCTTTTGCACCTCTGTTTTAGATCAGACTAAAATTATGCAACTAATGCCGAAAAACATTACGGAAGCTGTTAATATTTACTTAAAACATTAATATTCCAAAAAAGTACTTAATTTAGGATATATTATGTAGGTACATATTTACTGATCAAGACATTTTAAAAGGTGTTATAATAAGTATAATATTAAAATAGGTGCGCCCCGCAGTCTCACCCGCTTTATTCTGGATAATTCCATTATATCATTATAAATTATAGACTATGTGTTATTCTGATGTATAAGCTATATTATTGTAAAGTTTCATCAAAATCCATTCAGTAGTTTTTGCGTGAAAGAGTAACAAACATACATCCATACATGCTTACAAACTTGCGTTTATTATAATAGTAGGATAGTTTACCGCAAATCAAGATCTACTAAGCCCGGTAGGTTTTCCTTCACCCTTCGCTTCTATAATCGAATCTTTTCGCTCCCTTTTGCGTCATAATTTTGTTATTTTTTAAACCTTCATAAACAAACAAAACCATATACCTGTATATTAATGAAACTTTATTATCAAAATGGTGTACCGTGTATAGGCTCTTATGTTTTGTTTTAAAACCTAAAAATAAGTTTCACAGCTCACTTGTTAATCATACAGATAACCTACATTCGAGCCTAATTGTTATTCACGGAAAAGAAACAGGTATTAAAATTCCTCAGAATACTGTACAATATATTTTTGATGTTGAATATAAGTACCAGGTATGATTTTTATCTAATTTTAAAAGTTACCCTCACGTCTATGACTCATTAGATTCATTTAAAGGAAAATATCTGACCGTGGCTTTTTTCCATTCTCTTTTAGCGCAATTTTTAGAAGGCCTTTAGATCTATGTTTAATAACAAACTATGTCGGTTACTTTATGATGAAAAATCTTAGATTATATGTTAATAAATAGTAAATGAAACAGGTTGACGGCGTATTTATGGTACATAAGTCTGAAATTTATGCTCTACTATTGATTATTTCAACATTAAAACTTATCACAAATACTTAGATAACAATATCTAAGCATGGTTATGATGGGCTTATACTATGCAAATTATGTTAGTTTAGTTGACATTGATAAGAGTACTTATGGTATTTAGTACGTGTCAGTAAGTTGCACGTGATATGGTTTGTTATCAACTCTATCATGGTTTGGTATCAATGCAAATTAAGTTTTGTTTACATATCATATTGCTAAGTTATACTTAATGCATAAAACAATAGTACACTACTACGCAGTTAATCTACAATATAATTAGTAATTACGCAACACCCATAAAGAGCCTTGAAATCTCAGAAAATGTGAGATAATTATAAACATATTTTCCACATTATAAAACAATTATTTTAATTTTAAATAATTATCTATGTACACATATCATAAATTGTGTAATTGAAGTTTATTAAGTAAGTATGATTGTTAGTTATGTCAAGAAAACAAGTAATTACAATTTCAAATACGAGTGTAATTTTAAGCTTATTTACTACTTGTTTATACACACCTCTGTCGTGATTATTATGGCATCTAGTTAACATCCATTTGGAGTAAACAATAAGAGTATCCACAATAAAATGCATGTGTAGTTGAATACATCCATAACATTAATTTGTTCCAGTTTGAAGGCAATCGGAATATTCCACTCCTAATCGGTAACAATTACATCAATCTAGATGCCAGTTGGCGCCTGATGTCTGTTCATCTGTTGCAGGATTCACTTCGACACTATGGTGTTTAAGTTTTCACTTTATCCGAATTGTACAAACAATCTGAATTTATGCCAAACATTCCGCTGCTGTAAAATCACATTTCCCAACAAATTTCCTGTTGGAAAACCGGAATATTGAAATATGTTGTCATAATTTCTTTATATGCCCCCCACATGACCAACACTTTGGGATTTATTTGACATGTCTGATGCTGATATTAATATTTTAAGTTTTTCTGCCTACAAACTACATTACTAAAAAAATTATTAAGTCCTTTCAGTTTTAAAGTTTCATATCTTATGCTAAACGTCTGAAAAGTCCATATATGTCTTCTTCGTATGTTATTATAACGAAATCAATTTCATAATATTCTAATTAAATACAGTATCCTGTATTGTGAAAATTATATCTTCTCGCCGATACAATCTTATGACTTCTTTATGAAGTGTATAATGTCTACCTAACTTTACAGTAATTAATTAAGAATAAATAAATATTGAGTAGAACAACTTCAATATAACCTTATAAATATTCACTTGTAAAAATATCAGTTTCTTTTATGTAAAGAAGTTACTGTCCTATAATTAGCCAATGTCATTTAAAAGTCATACAAAATAATTGTAGAGCGTTAAACTCAGTAATATTTTAAGTAGTAGATAGAGCACAAACAAAGTACAAACTACATAGTTTTTGTATATTCACGGTAATTTTATTTCAATGTAAAAATAGTAAGGTGCTTCACACTATTATCCCGTAGGATCTATGCATGCTAGTCTGAGGCTCATTAGGAACAAGGAACTTCGCAAGAATTCTCGTCGAAGAGACGATAACTGAAAGGACAAAATAACAAACCAATGAACTAACATACATACTTTCTCAATTGTTATATTAAGTATAATAATAATGCACGACGAACCCACTTCTTTAATCTAACTTGGCATTGATGTACTGCCGACTAATAATTATGTGGAATAATTTATCGGTAATATGAAGAACATTTCGTTTGCGAACATAATAAATTATTATTATTATCAATCGTTCACTAGTATTGATTTTTAAAAGCGACTAGAGAAGGAAGTCAGATAATAAAAACTAGTTAACCTTTAAACAGCTAGCAAAAACGTCACTAAAATGACATTTGAAATATTTTAATTTTAATTATAATGTAAGTAGGGTAAGACCTATTTATTCTAAGGACGTAACGGTCAATGACGTTGCTAGAGTTGAGAAAGTGTTTTGCCGTTGGTTTGGGGGTGTGGCTGCGTGGCGCGACGAAAGGCACGTACACACAGCCACACACTAGCAACCTAAGAGCAGCTGTACTAGCTGTAGCCACAGAAGCATGCTAGTGTGACTGAACTCGCGCATCTGTAACAGGGGCTCGCGTTGCATCAGAATGTTGAAAAGTTTATTTCTGGCCCAGACACTTATAGTTAACAAAACAACTAGTCACCTGCTCTGACGACACTTGTCATGTGACTGCCTGCGGTTTACATGCGTAGCCAAATGGTTTTCCTCGCGTTCCTCTCAAAACATGTAGGATTTACATATGATAATCGGTATTCCCATTTGTTATATTAATTTTATGTGTTTTTGTATACCTCTATTGTATAATAATTACTATATTTTCCGGCTGTGACGCATTTGTTGTGTACTTAGTGTCGAATGCTGATTGGCGCGTTCTACCAAGCCTCCGGACGTCATGCGATATCACGTTGCACGTTATTACAGTTCACTTTTGTCTAAATTAAATAAACGATAAAATATTTTATTACAATGATAATTATAAGATAAGGAGAAAGGATTTTATATTACTGGCTAGGGGTCTTGACTCCGTCTGTCTAAAATTAGTAGAAGTATCGAGTTTAAATATCGTGACAAATAGTAGTCCATTTCCTTCTCAAAGCTCTAGTGCCTACCTATCCTAAAATTGTAAAACATGGTATAGAAATTTAGGTGTTTTCTTTCATTTTAACTTGATTGCAACAATTGAAAGTCATGCGCAATTAATTTGAACTAGAATTAGATAAGATTCCGCACAAGTGAACATTCAGCCATGACGATATCTGAGACATCGGCAGCGCCCACTATGGCATGTATTGCGCATGTCTATGTGTAGGTTTGTACATTCCGTACCACTGAAATAGAAACATCACGTCCTAATTATTATAATTTAAAACGTGCAATACGTTTTAAATCATTATTAAATATTACATATAAGTACTTATAACTTTGTGAACTGAAAGTGAATTGATTTTTGATGACATTTTTGATATCTCAAAGGATTGTTTGAGCCATAGTTATATTTGCTGAATTGTAAAAGTATATAATATACTGAAAGCATGTAATTTAGCGTTGCAAATTTTATAAATGAGTTCTAAATACGTAAGCGCATTTATTATGTGCTTAAATGTATTGTTAAGATAACTACCTACCAAGTTAAGATAAATAAGTTATATTGTTGCTAGTACATATGTTTGTTGTGTTTAGAACATTTGGATACAATAAACTACTTAATCTTAAGGTAATTCTAAAAAATTACATTGTTATCGAATAACACAGGTCAGGTAAGGAAGTTTAGGTTCCGTTAAATTGAAGGTTATATGTAGAAAATAAATATTATATCAAGACTTGTTGATATATACAAATATATGTTTAAATTGTTCATTTTAAATACATAAAAATGACAAAGATTGACATAATATGCAAATAATAAACAAGTCTAAAGTGGGTTAAAAGTACACGACGACGAACTTGTCTGTAGCCATGAAACATAATTAGGTAGATACTGTATTTTATTTGTACAATTATTTATACCTTATTTAACGGTTTGAAATGCATCTCTTGGCCTTTTGAGTTTTGCTATATATAAAATATTTCTTAAATTTTTATTAAAATATGCTTTTAAATGACTTTTTATGTTTGACCATGCTATACCATACTTACAAACATTTTTCATTTATTTCTGGAAACAATTCTAAAGTAAGGGAACATACCTATACTACGTGACCTATTTTATAAATATACAAATATGCATTTAAATCTTTTTTTGCCGACTGAAAGTTTAAAAAAATCATTTGGCTCATATACAGTCTTCGTACAACGACTTTATAGGAACGAACACTCGTCAAATTTCTTGAAACCTGCACTACAAACTGTTAATTCTCAATCAGCTAAAATCCCGGCGTATGTACGTCAATATTGCCATATTTGAAAATAGCTCGAAAAATCACGAGTTTTCCCTCTGTGACCAAGTGATATTTTGAACATCCCTTTCCCCCTTATAACGGGTCACGTAGTATGGTCGTAAGCACGCAAACGAAATCATGGGAAGATTATTACATGTTAATTATTCATACTAACTATAATATAATTAATATTAATATGTCTTTGTATTTATATCTTCTTTTGAACATTTAACGAATATGATATGTAAAACCATTTCAATAAAAGAAGTAGGACAAAGACATTTTGTTGATATCAGCAGACAAAATGCATTTTATTTTTGCCATTAGTTTTTGTTGACTATACTAAACGAATTTGAGTGCGTTCGCTTATTATTCCATGTAAAACTTAACGGCCCGCTCTGGATTTGCACAGGTGCGTAAAATTGCATTGTTACACATCTTATTTAACATATTTTCTTCTCGTTCCTGAAATTTTTACATTTGTGTATTAAAATATTTAAGTGCTCCTGCAGTCTTTTCTAATTTCAGATTTCTTTTAAAATTCCTTTTTCTTTTATTATTATCATTTTATAAATATTACGTGGTAATATGAAAAATAAATAAAATAGAATTGGGAACAATGGTAATGGAAGAAAAATTAATACATGGTCATAAATTAGGAGATCCATAGATTTTCTCTAAAAAATTAAAAATGATTGAGTTTATATCTATATTACTATGCTAATCGAATAAAAGATTAGCTACTAGCAATTTGAAATAAATTAATAAAATATGTAAATATGCAAAAAATACGTAGACTTGACAACACTTTCTTGCAGGCCGTGAACCTTGAAACTTCTATACAAAAAAATCTTGTTAATCCATTGCTTCTAGCTCCGGTATAGAGGGATAGAGCAACAAAGCAATAAACTAACAAACACACTTTTGCATCTTTATTATTAACTAACCGAGGAAGAGCCTCGCATCGCTTCGGGACGGATAAGGAAGACAACTAACATCAACAACTTACCAAAGTTTTATCGCAAACGAATGAGTAGTTTGTAAACGAAGAGAGGACCAACATACAAACATTCGTTTTTATTTACCTATTTATGTATATAAGCAAAATTAGTATAGAGGTCTGGACTAATGGAAACACATTGATTTAAGATCATAAACATTTTGGTTAAACATAAATTGTTTCGTGTTGGGTGTGACTCTACTCACGCGCGCCAACACGAACGAGGGTCAATTGGACCGAAAAGTTCACAAAAACTTAATAGACAATAATAAAGAATTATTGGCGACCATTGGACGATCTGCGTCAACTGTTTTGACGTCATTGATTTACTAATGATTGATGTAGTATAAGTTACCAAGGTCAGAAGAAATGATTAAATTAATGATCATCGATTGGTATTTGTTGAACATTGTACTCATGGGATACAAATGCCGTATAGATTATATGGTTGCATGTATTTGACTAAAGTGATACTTTCTGCTATCAATAACTTCTGGAAAAATTAATAATAATAAGTAAATAATTAATTAATATTCCCAAGAAATTTATACTCAGTTTTAAGCTCTCTACAAATATATATATTTTATTTTTAATCACGACAGTGTGTGGTGCTTTCAATATTTCAATCAATAAATTTTCAAGTTATTTAGTAAAAGTTTCAAGAACCCAGAAGAAGTTTTATTTACATTTTCAAATTATAAATCTTAACTCTTCGAAACTACAAATTACTATAGTTGTCTAGGCATCCTTTTGCCAGAAAAATACATTTTTAGCGTAGAGAGAAGGAGAAAGGTAAAGTAATCAAAACTTTCAATAAAGTTATCTTGTTCAACCTAGAGTTCTAAAGGCAGATAACGGAAACTTCTGAGGTCTACATATTGTAATTATAGCAGTATGATGAACCATTGCTGAGAACAAGAGGTGATGAATAATCACATGTAAAGAAAAAACATTTTAATGATCGTTAAATAAAGGAGCGTGCATGATTTATTAGGAAAAGAATAATTTTTTGCTTATGTCTCGATCACTGTATGACCTCCAGAATAACACGCGCAAATGTTACACACAGACACAAGTAGGTGTGTTCTTATACGTATACGTAAAAGGTAGTGCTTATGCAGCGAGCAACACAGTGATATATTGCAAATGTGTTGGTTCTGCTGAAGAATGCGATTCGTTTACAACGGCGCCAGTAATCACGTATCCAGTCACCTGACCATCTTGATCTCGCCCGCAAATTATAATACACCAGCGAATAATAAACTTTACAGCTTTCAAATAACATTTACATTCGAAATGATTACACGACGATATAGGGTCTTACCATCTTACTAATCAATTATGATTCCTATTAAGAATGTTTTTATGTCGTGTTGCGCTCTCGACATTTTCTTTAATCCTACGAATTATAAACGTGAAAGTTTGTAAGAATGTATGTATAGAGGATGTATGTTTGTTACTCTTTCACGCAAAAATTACTGAACGGATTTTGATGAATCTTTACAGTAATATAGCTTGCACATCAAAATAACATATGGGCTATAATTTATAATGATATTATAGTATGAAGTATCCTAAATATAACAGGTGAAACCGCGGGGTACAACTAGAACTATACTAACATAAAAATAATATATTGCTAAGTTAGTTTTTCTTAGAAATGTCTGTTATTTTACAAACATGTTTTTCAAGTAGAGTTGCCATATGCAGAGCCGTCCTTAACCACCTAGGCGCCCTGGACCAGTTATATTTCTGGCGCCCCGATCTGGAAATATCTACGGCTCGTTCCTTGTCCCGGCACGTCCGCCAGACGTTGGCGCCCTGGGCAGTTGCTCCCGCCTCTAAAGCCGCTACTAACCATATTAATGTAATTGTAGAACCAAGTCAAAATAAAAACTCCGTTTAAAGTTTAAACGAAAACTTTATAGTTTTGACGCGAATCGAATCTCTTAACATTTTGTTAAGAATTTTCCTTAAAACAATACAAAAACTAACTTTATATAAACACTGAAACTTTTCCTGATAGCATCAGCACGTTTTTCTGGTTAGATAGAAAGGCAATCTTACGAATTATCTACCCGGTAGGGTAGATCTACCTTAAAAACCTTTTTACCTTTTAAACTATCAAAAAGATTTGATAGTTTTATTTATATGTTTAGCTCTCGCAAAAGTAATAGAGTATTTATGTCTGCTAAGAAAAAATATCTGAAAAATATTTCTTTTTCATTCTTTTCAATTGATACAGTTATCTTATTTTTACTAATATAGAAAGCTGAAGAGTTTGTTTGTTTGTTTATATGTTTTCTTAAACGCGCTAATCTCAGGAACTACGGTCGGATTTGAAAAATTCTTACAGTATTAGATAGCCCATATATCACCACACTAAGACCAATAAAAGCGGAGCATCACGCGGACGAAGTTGCGCGGGTCGACTAGCGTTATTATATACTTACTGTGGTATAATCATTTGCTAGGTTCAATAGTCGTTATAAATTGTAGAGCTCAATAAAGTAGAAACAAACCTCAATATTAGTCCGGCTTGATGCAGAAAACATTTACTGGAATTAGTACCTACCAGTTTTAATGAACTTGTGTTTACACTACATTTTAGTACAATTATTTGAACATGACGCTAGCGGTTCAAATTTGATTTATAATTGCCACGTAGAAATTTACTCCTTATTTCAAGGGAATAAAGCGTAGTTTTAACGTGATCTAATATATTGACTGTTTTACGTTGCTTTGCAAGCACTATAAATATTTAATAAGTATGGCGGTCGATGTGACATTGAAATGTCCTTTATTGCTATGATAGAATAATAAATCATGGAATATTTTTTCGACATAGATACTATGCACTTTAATAAAATCAGATCTTAAGATCAAAAATAGCATGCAAATTCGTTGAGTGGTTTCTTTATTACCACGGTCATACATAAGAAGGACAAAGTACGTTCACCCGGGATTTCCTTTTATACTTTTATAATTAATTTATACGTATAATTTTCTTTGAAAAACCACTAACAATGTACCAAGAAGTAACAATTCCTTTCGCGGTTATTTAAAAAAACTTCTTTAACATTACAATCTACACTGTGTAAATTCAGTAAATTTTAAATCCTGCAGAAAAATCTGAACAAAGTAAACAAATCATAAGATACACTAGGTACTTCTTAAATATTGTTTTTTTTGCATTCGCATGAAATAGGTAAAATGGCAACAAAAAACCTGAATTATAACAACAACAAGAACAAACACACATTATTGTAAACCCTAAAACACATACTGTATACAACAAGACAAATGGACAAAAAATGACGCACAACAGGCGGCCTTATCGATAAGAGTGATCTCTTCCAGGCAACCAAGATGCTAGGATATCAAAATATATATACTAATAATACTAACTATAATTTACATACACATGCATATACGATAATAATAATCTAGTTATACACATACATACATACATACACACATATAGTTTACTAATAAATAATATACTTACAAATGGATACAATACGATATATTACCTTAATAATACACTATTACATATCGAAAATACAATTATATAAAGAGGAAAGATTTGATTGTTTGTATGTTTGTTTGTTTGTTCGGAAAGTACTGAACCGATTTTGAAAATTCTTTCACCGATAAGAAGCTACATCCTTTTCGGGTACAAATCCAATTTAAAAATTTTTTTTACTGATAGAAAACTACACTATTCGTGAGTGACAAAGGTGATTTAGTGTTGCCATATACATTTTTTAATTAATAGAACATAGCCATTTTGTTGTTTCTTATCCGATTTTAAAAAGTCTTTCACTGAGAGAAAACTACACTATTCGCGAGTGACAAAGGTGATTTAGTGTTGCCATATACATTTTTTAATTAATAGAACATAGCCATTTTGTTGTTTCTTATCCGATTTTAAAAAGTCTTTCACTGAGAGAAAACTACACTATTCGCGAGTGACAAAGGTGATTTAGTGTTGCCATATACATTTTTTAATTAATAGAACATAGCCATTTTGTTGTTTCTTATCCGATTTTAAAAAGTCTTTCACTGAGAGAAAACTACACTATTCGCGAGTGACAAAGGTGATTTAGTGTTGCCATATACATTTTTTAATTAATAGAACATAGCCATTTTGTTGTTTCTTATCCGATTTTAAAAAGTCTTTCACTGAGAGAAAACTACACTATTCGCGAGTGACAAAGGTGATTTAGTGTTGCCATATACATTTTTTAATTAATAGAACATGGCCATTTTGTTGTTTCTTATCCGATTTTAAAAAGTCTTTCACTGAGAGAAAACTACACTATTCGCGCGTGACAAAGGTGATTTAGTGTTGCCATATACGTTTTTTAATGAATAGAATATGGCCGTTTTGTTGTTTCTTATCCGATTTTAAAGTCTTTCACTGAGAGAAAACTACACTATTCGTGAGTGACAAAGGTGATTTAGTGTTGCCATATACATTTATTAATTAATAGAATATGGCCATTTTGTTGTTTCTAATTCGATTTTAAAAAGTCTTTCACTGAGAGGAAACTACACTATTCGTGAGTGACAAAGGTGATTTAGTGTTGCCATATACATTTTTTAATTAATAGAATATGGCCATTTTGTTGTTACTAATCCGATTTAGAGATTTTTTCACAGATAGAAAACTACACTACTCGTGAGTGACAAAGGTGATTTAGTGTTGCCATATACATTTTTTAATTAATAGAATATGGCCATTTTGTTGTTACTAATCCGATTTAGAGATTTTTTTTCACAGATAGAAAACTACACTATTCGTGAGTGACAAAGTGATTTAGTGTTGCCATATACATTTTTTAATTAATAGAATATGGCCATTTTGTTGTTACTAATCCGATTTAGAGATTTTTTCACAGATAGAAAACTACACTACTCGTGAGTGACAAAGGTGATTTAGTGTTGCCATATACATTTTTTAATTAATAGAATATGGCCATTTTGTTGTTACTAATCCGATTTAGAGATTTTTTTTCACAGATAGAAAACTACACTATTCGTGAGTGACAAAGTGATTTAGTGTTGCCATATACATTTTTTTGATCAATAAAACACGATTGTTTTGTTGCTACTAATCCGATTTTAAAAATTCTTTCACTGAGAGAAGTCTGTAGTATTTCTGTCTCTCTTCCTCTTATATGCTATCGTTCTCTCTCATCCTCTCTCTTTTTTCTCTCTTGATTATTTATTTTCATCTCTGTTCAGAATGGTCAGTCTCTATTTGGTATCTTTCTTTTGATAATATTTCTCTCTCTCTCTCCTTTATTTATCCAGTTTTATTTTGCTCTCTTCTCTCTCTTATATTATCTGGCGCTTTTCTTTTTCTTTCTATTTTTCTTTTTATAACTTTTTCTCACTCTCTCTCTCTTTTTGGAAATAATGAAAAACTACACAATTACAGAAAGACAAATTGAGGTCATCAATTATAATATTGCTTTAAATACCCAGAGCGAAGCGAGGGCAGCCCGCTCGTAATTTATATTTGGGAAAAGTAATATTCATTTAAAACATTTTTGATACTATCAATATTACTAACACACTTTAGAGAAAGAGATATAAGGATAGTATACTACTTAGCTCAGCCGGCAAACATTGTTTTGCCAAATAAATTTTAAAAAATTGGATGGGCCACCGTTATTACTTAGAGGAATAAAAAATAGATGTTGACTGATTCTCAAACCTACCCGATATGCATACAAAACTTAAAAATCGGTCGTGCCGTTTCGGAGAAGTTTTGTAACAAACACCGCGACACGAGAATTTTATATAAACGGTATGTGCTGTAATAGGTATTGAATCGGTACTTATACGTATAATTAGAAGTTTAAAAAGATCACATTTCCTGAGTTAAAATTATTAAAAATTAACCTGCATATCCTCGTCGCGACGAACTCAAAAGCTACTGATTGACTTTCAAGCTAAAATTAGGTCGAAGATTTTTGAAACTACATGACAATAGAGTATTGAGTAAAAATTACACCCGTATAGAGCCGGGCGGATTACAGTACAGAATTGAAAAACGTTACAATAAAATTTTATCATTCCAGATCAGCAATTTTGAAAAAAGAATTTTGACCCCGACGTGATTTGAACACGCAACCTTCTGATCTGGAGTCAGACGCGCTACCGTTGCGCCACGGAGTCGATGACATATATATTCAAATAATGGTATAAATTATAAATAGTTTTTAAAGTCATTAATTTTTACTTTTATCTACATATCATAATAATATTAATAAAAAGTATTAGATTTTTCATCAAATCTAATAATTATTAATTTTAACATTTTTACATAGTATAAAAGAAAGTCGTTTCCCGCTATTTGTACACATCTTTTTTTTTAATAACAAAATATTTTTATGTATATTGTAATAGAGAAACTAAAAAAAGTGGCATTTTCATTACCATAGACAACGCACTCTGTTATCACATCAATGAACTTGTTCGTAGCGTCGTTGTACTTGGCTATTGTTAATCACCCATTGTCATTATGTTATAAAAGACTAGATGGCAATCATTATCTTAAAAAACATATCAATAAATAATCAACTGACTACCGCGCAGTCTCTGCTCTGTGCATAAGCACATTCAAAGCGATATACATATTTTAAAAAAGCAAACAAGAAAAGAAACCATCGTTTTAATATTGCAAATGTACATATCAAGTTCATGTAATTAATTATAAGAAATGGCTATAAAATTGTTTAAAAAGGGTGTAAATCTTTATATGTAAATTAGAATCTTAAAAAAATGAATCAATTTTGGTATAAATTGAAATTTTATACAAAAATAGAATACATATATAACTAATAATGTTATTAAAAAATTTCATCAATCAAGCATCTGCCCCTGTGGCCTAATGGATAAGGCATCGGCCTCCTAAGCCGGGGATTGTGGGTTCGAGTCCCACCAGGGGTACGCATACAATTTCTTTTTAATTCTTTTGACAATATTCTAATGATTTATAATATTATTGTTATTTAATACAAAAATACTTTTATTTTTTTATTAGATAAAATGGAAGAAAAGGAAAAACGTAAATTATAAAAAAATTTTGTTTTTTACTATATTAAACTTATTATGTTAAATTTTACATTTTAGGTTTAATAAAAAGCAATATCTAAAAGACTACAAAAAATAAACATGTTTGTAATGTGTGTGCATATATATGTAAATTTCAATTTAAGTACGTTATAAAAATAAAACTCATTAAATATTGATGTACGTTTATTAAAAGGTATATAATAATGAGATCACGAGAGAAAGTGCGACGTGTACTTTCCAATACGAGTGGAGACGCGGGGGCGCAGCGCCGAGCAGTGGCAGGCACCGGAACCCAGAATGCTGTATGTAGTAACCTACTTGGTGCGGCAGCCGGCACTCGTTATCTATAAACAAATACAATAAACATATTGCAATAAGGGTAATGTCAAATATCGCCATTAAATATTTAAGAAAGTAAGAGAAAGTTATTTTTGGAAACTAAAAAGAATGTATGTATAGATGTATGTTTGATACTCTTTCACGCAAAAACTACTGAATGGATTTTAATGAAACTTTTATAATGATATAGTGTGATTTATCCAAAATATAGCGGGAGAAACCGCGGGGCTAAGCTAGCTGTAAATAATTTTGAACATATAATATAAGAGTAAATTTCACACTGCTGTTCGTCGGCGCCGTGGCTTAGTTGGTTAAAGCGCCTGTCTAGTAAACAGGAGATCGGGGGTTCGAATCCCCCCGGGGCCTTCGACAAGTAGATGTTTATTTTTTTATTTACAACTTTAATTAATATTTATTTTAAATATACTATAAATGTCAGATTTCATACACTAAAATTAAAATTTATTATAATGTATAATTTTCACTCCATACTTGACTGAGTTTAAGATATATTGTCATGGATAACTTTTTTCAAAGACCTTAATTAATAAGTTTTATTTAAATATATGTATATGTTTGTCTTACGTGCACACAGATTCTGAGTCGTTAGCGCCGTAACCGAGAAATGAGCAGGTGTACAAAATTGCGGAGAAGGGCATGGGTCCGTCATGTTGAAGGTGTAAGTTTCTCTTTCAATGATGGTGCGGCAGCTGCGCGACTCTTCCGCGCCACGCCACGTGCAGACCAGTATTTGTCCTTGACCGTCATTCCGGAACTGAACCGATAAAATACATTCATTATCATGTTTTGCTGCGGGTTTGTAATGGTAATTACTTCCCACTTTTATGGTATCCGTAAATAATTTTGTTACTAAAAATATTTAAGAAGTACACAGAGCCATCTAGTATAAATAAGAGCAAACAATATATTATTATATTTAATATATAGATGGCGGTGTTTAATAAATATCGAACTTGTTCAGAACAGTAATTTTTATACTATCGAAACTGGAATATAAATGGCTAACTATTATTTAGTTAACAGCTTACCTAATGTTATTTATTTGACACCATTTTATTTCGATTTTAAAAATCTGATATAATTTGTAATCCACCGAACTTATAAGAGGTTAATAAATATAAAAGAGAGACTTTGTCCATCGTTAGTTTGTGATGGATTTTCAAAAGGTCATACATACTTGAATATGAACTAGTTGTTGTTGGTTCAAATAAAAAGGGTGAATGCGGTAGCGTTGCTCGCGGCCTGGCAGTACGTAATCCTCATACGGCACTTGGTAATATTCAGTGTCGTTAACTTGACATTGAGCGCCGAACATTCTAGATGGAATAACGCTTTTAACTAAATTCATTTCTACTGCGCTGATTACATCTATAACGGATTTTGAGTTCACCTACAAAACCAAAACAAAAATAGTCTGTAAAATTGTAATTTAAATTAAATTATACGAAATTGATCTCAGATATTCAGGTAATATTAAGTATAAAAAGTTGTTTAAAATTAAAGAGTACGAGGTCGACAACAATTTTATGAGACAAATGTTGTCATGTTGGAATTTTTAGAAGGATCCAAAGCAGTAAACAGCAAATCATTATAAAAAGAAAAACGCATACAATAATGTTATTTTAAATGTTATTAGAATATTTAAATTTTTATAGATACTTAAAATATTTTACGATTACTGATTCCTTTCACTTTTTCTGTCACAAGCATTATTTGGAAGATTTATAAATTTAAATGTTTATAAATAATTGTTTCTAACCGTCAGAAATAATTCAGAGTAATCAAAATATTCATTGTTGATGTTTTGAAACTCAGTCAAATCCTGTGCAGCGTACGCGAAATAGATATCAAAGAAGCTGCTCCGTAATGAGTTCATTAGAAACCTTGCTCTTTCTATTTCGGCTGCAGATGGTTGGTCTATAAAAAAATTACAAAATAAAATACCGGGATCAATATTGGTTTATTCGCCTATTACATTTAATATTCATTTAGGCTAGTGTCTTCACTATTTACTGCGTTATTTAATCTTATACTAATATATAAAGAGGAGTTTATTTGTTTGAACGCGCTAATCACAGGAACTACCGATTTGAAAAATTCTTTCAGTGTTAGATAGCCCATTTATCGAGGAAGGCCTATATATTATCCATACATCTAAAACCAATAGGAGCGGAGCTACAAGCGGACGAAGTCGCGCGGGTCGACTAGTAAAATATATAATTTATTCTAAATATGCAGAAATATTCGGAAATTTTATAATATTTTTAGGTACTGGCGAATTCTCGTAACTTTTATTTTTAATTAAAATTGTAGTTATTATTATTAAACAAAAAGTAAAAGTAAACATATTAATATAATATTATATATTACAATTATAATTTTTCTATTAGACAAAAATTGTATTAATATTAATAGGTATAGCGTAGCGTTTATACATAGATTTTTATCTACAGCATACATTTAGTAAAATTGAGAAAATAGTAAATTAAGTAGATTCTATATACATTTTTTGTAAGTAAGAAACGGGATACTGAAGAAATAGAGCCGAGCAAAATTAAATTATTATTAAATGTACTTATTTTTAGTTACCTTACCTGTTGGGCTTATAACTAGAACCACAGAGTTATGTCCTGCACTTTTCATATCGGCTATCTCTTGTAACGTTTGGTTCCGGGTGTGTTGGATAATTCTTGATATCACATTTGGAATGTTGAGGCGATTTGGCCCTGTTAAATTAGTTATTTTATTATTAGGAATAGGTTTATACACATTAGGAATAGTGTAGCTTTCTATCAGTAAAATAATTTTAAAAATAGGATCAGTAGTTCGTGTGAAATTCCTACCCTTGTTCAAAATGGGTATTTAATATCTGATTGCCTGCACTTAAATGGCAACATTATTTTATTTAAAATATTTATGGCATCATTACTATATCACTCTGGAATTATGTTATTTTCTAGAGTTAAAAGAATAATCAAAATCGGATGAGCAATTCCAGAGAAAACCTTCACTTTACAAAATGGCCACGTTTTGGCACTTAAATGGCCATAATATCTTTTTAATTATAACACATATTAATAACAAGATTAAATTTTCTGTATTCTAAGTAGAGTATGACTTAGTCACATAATATTGATAATATTTTATTTTTCGACACTATTTTTAGGTACTTTATATTTTTTGATACTTATATATTTATAAATACTTACAATCAATGGTATTATTCGCAATGGTATTAAAGAATGAGGTTAAATTGTTCGTAGGAGAAACTATCCATTGACCCGTATTGCCGTGCAATAATCCGATTGTATTTCGTCGTGATTCCACCTCTAAAGCACCCCCAATCCATCTAAAATAGAATAAATTGTTCGTTATGAAAATGATCTGTGAAAAATGATATCAATATAAAAATAACAAGCACTTTAGCAAGGCCTTTTACCGTTAACAACTTTCGCCAGCACTGCATGGAGCAGTTTCCCAACAAGATAATAAAGTGAACTTATTTCAATAATTTGAAAAGGACCTAACACATAATTATCCTAAGTATTATTATAAATGCGAAAGAGTCTGACGCGATTTCAAGGCAAAACTACTAAACCGATTTAAATGAAATTTGGTATAAAGATAGTCCAGAGCCTGAGAAAGGACTTAGGCTACTTTGTAATTCGAAAGTGAAAGAAGGGGGCGATAAAAAGTTGTATGGAAGTATCGTTATTTTTTAGAGCTAGAAGCTTGAAACTTATTTTTTAGGCTGTTGATTCGATATAAATAAATATGACATTCAAAGTTTGTTAAAGTTTTACCCTCAAGGGTGTACAATAACGATAGGGGTAAAATAACGATAGGGGATGGTCGGCGGCGTGATAGGGCGCGGTATAGGTGGAGAAATATACGTAATATGTGTCTTATTTGTAAAATAATTAACCTAAATAATTTAAAATGTTACCCAAAGACACTATACCACGCGGACGGAGTCGCGGGCACAGCTAGTTAACTGGACATTTTGTTTCTTTATATGAAATACTAGCTCACCCGACAAACTTCGTACCGCTATATTTTTTTTACGTAATTATTTTGAAAATTCCTTAAAGACTTACTATTTTATGTCCGCCCTGAATTTACACGGTATATGTTCGATTTTATTTATTTTTCTTTCATACAAACCTTGTCCTGACAATAACGAACATAAAAAAAAGAATTATCCAATTTGATGCAGTCATTATTTGTAGTCGTAAATACGATTAATTTTGGTAAATTAACAATAATTATTACTTACGACATAAATTGCTCAACTTCATAGCCCTTCCAGCTGCCATCAGTTGCTACAATCAAGTCTATGGCTGGTACGCCGGCATTTGTACGACATTCTTTATGATTCTGTCTCAATAATGACGCTAAAATAAAGATTTAAGCTACATTCACATAAAATATTTTTTTTTTAAATTCAATAATATTTAACAGATATCGAGGGTATGATTCACCCATCATTTATATTATATAGCCTGGGGAATAACGTATATAAAACGAAACTAACAACTATTAATCTACCTAAGTCAACTGTAACTTGTGAAATTTCTAATTAGTCCAATTATTTCCTTATCAGCATAAAGTACATTATACAGAAATTAATTTTAAGAACAAATTTAAAAAAAATTAGGAATTGTTTTAGTAAATTCATTAGTCCTTCGAGGCAATAGACATTTTCTTTTCATGGAATCGTCAGTGACTTTTGCGCCATATTTATCTTTGTTATTCTGATGTATAAATTTTCAACGAAATGTGCTCACAATTTTCGCGTTACTTACAATAATAGTGTTTATACACTTACGAACATAATTCATAAAGGCCGTAACGGCAGCCTCGCTAATTCTATACATTTCCTCCTTAGGTATATACACAGTAATCTGTTGTAAAGACAGCATGTGAGCAAATCTAGAAGTTTCAAGCAACAGCTGCGTACTGTTGACAATGTTAGAGAATAACGCAAGTCTGTTGCACGCACGAACAGTGGGATCGAATGACACTCCTTCATTGGAATAGTACATCTCTATTACTTGTGATAAACGTAAACTCCGTCTTTGTTCAACCCACTTAGGTAAATAGTTTGCTAATATAAGACCTGAAATCATAAAATGCAATATAAAATAAGCATTAAAGACCTGATTCCACGATCTTCTACTAGATAACTCTTCCAGACAACCCTGTCTCGGAAGGAGCAGAGGTTGAAATAAAGAATGTGATGTTACTTCAATATCCTGATACTAATAAGTTACAACCGAATATATAAATACATACACAATTATATTATTGAATATGAATACATACAATTATAAGAAACTTATAAAATATTCTAAGGTTATAATATAATATGATTTCTTAAGAAATATATACTGAAAGATTGAACTATAGGAATTAATTTAAACTTTACACCTACTGTGTAAAAATGTTTTAGTTATAATTATATTCTGTTTATCATTGTTTACTTTGTATTTTGTAGTAGCTGTAAATAATCGGTTTAACTCTACAACTAACTAAAATACTACAAACACTACTTATCAAGTAACATTTAATATAAAAGACGTCAAAGACTAAAACGTTCAAATTGTGCATTTAATTCAATAAAATTAATTCAGTAACACTAACCATCAATTCCTGATAAAATTTCAGCATCTGTAAAGTGCCAATTGGGTAATGTTCCATTTGGTGGAAAAATATAGTAGTCCCGCGGCAGAATAGTGTCATTCCATCTATTGCTGCTGCCGACTAATAAACGTGATGAGGCCCCTACTCTTGGCCCTTGATTGACTACAACTTCCGCTAAATCTCCTGGAAATTAAATTATGTATAATGTCGACGCCATTAAAGTACTTTAATTTTCAGCATAATGAACGAAGTTTTCAAACACACGAGGAATGAACAAAAATTGTTAGAATGAGGCAATAGGTTACAAAATACACACAAATAAAATTATTGTAATCCTTACTAATATTATAAATGCGAAAATAACTCTTTGTCTATCGCGCTTTCACGCCAAAACTACTGAACCGATTTAAATGAAATTTGGTATACAGGTAGTCTAGAGCCTGAGAAAGGATATAGGCTACTTTATAATGCGAAAATAGTGTTGTAAGGGTTGAAAGGGAGGGATGAAAAGTTGTATGGAAGTACCGTCATTTTTAGAGCTAGAAGCTTGAAACTTATTTTTTAGGCTGTTGATTCGATATAAATAAATATAACATCCAAATTTTGTAAAAGTTTCACCCTCAAGGTTGTAAAATAACAATAGGGAATAGGGGATGAAAGTTTATATGGAAATATGTAGGTAAGGTTTATGTGAATATTTTATAAGTTTGCGGCAAGAGACAAAATGCTACTCAAAGACACTATCCCACGAGGACGAAGACGCGGGCACAGCTAGTATATAATATTAGTAGGATTACTTGAGATTTTATACATAAAAGTATAAAATTACATCTTAGTCCTAGTAACTAAATAAGTAAATCACGTTAACTACATATTATAAAAGACTAGTGACCTGCTCCGGCTTTGCACGGTTACTTTCTCTACTATAATAAGCATGTATTAACTTCCCCTTGAAACACTCTCTCTCTATTAAAAATAACCGCATCAAAATCCTATGCGTAGTTTTAAAGATCTAAGCAAACATAGGGACAGACAGACAGCGACTTTGCTTTATACTATGTAGTGATAGACTGAAAATCGGAATTATTTATAAAAATATTCAAGTAAAATCATCAAATTGCAATGGACTCTTGATAAAAATTCTATCACTAATTAAAATGAATGGTCATTAAATATAGTATTAGAACGAAATCAGTACCTGCTAAAGTAGCAACCCATATGTTACTTATATCAGTATTAAACACGTCACTATTTTGGTCATCCATATCGAACGCTTCAGTTTTCGTGTACCAATCGTCTATAGCAGAGTCAATAATTGCTTGTGATATTTCTTCTTTGAATATATCGGCTGTTAATATGTCATTGATATTTACTCGTTGAGCTTCTAAAGACGATGCCAAGGCAGCAACTAGTGTGCCTGGGGATATCGTCCCCCATTCCGTTTGAATTACACCTTCCTCTATTGGACATCTACTGTACATTCTGTAAAACAATTATTTAGGGAGAGAATACCCGCAGGATTAATGGGATGGGGGTAGATCTGCCCCACATGCGGCTCGACAGACACTTGGCGGTCGGGTGGTAGTAAGCTAGTCGGCGAACAGATACCCCTACCACCACCAACGCGGCATAGGGGAATTATATTCTAACTTCATTGGTAGAACAATAAATTGCAATATGTCATGTAAAATAAATGGAGAAATTTTGAAACATATAATGTTCTAACAATCGGCAGTTTCCCGCAGTTGTGCAATTTCTACTCAGCGCATAGTTCAATATAAGGGTCTCGATTCAGAATTAACGATCCACTAACTTGTCAAAACCATAAAAAAACGAAAAAACAAACAAACACATTTTAGCATTTATAATATTAGCTTAACGCCATGGATTTACTAACCTAGTTGAACTTTGCCCCATCAGTTGTCGATTTTGAGCAGTCAATGGACAAATAACACTTTCGTCACCTCTCTCCCATGGCTGCATACTCGAGCTTAACATTTTGTGCAGTAAGCACTTCTCTATATTGTTTAGACCTTCATCTACGCTTAAAATATTCGACTGACTGGGTAAAAATAATTCCATTAGAAGCTTATACTTGTGGAACTGAAAGGCCGAAGCTCTGTATGGTAGCACGAATTCGGTTTCAACCGTATATGGAGCTTGTTCTATACCGTCGAGTCGAAGACTGCAATAAAAATAATAAAGCCATACGAAAATATTGTTCCTTTAAGTCTTACGAAAGTAATTAATATCTGACTGATGTTACCAAGTTTCTAAAATTATGTAGAAGTTGATTAGGCAGTTGTATAAAAGCGGTACTCAACCTGCACCCCTGCATTTCAACTCAATAATAGACTTGAACAAGATCGCAGGACGGACAATATTTGATAATTAATATTTAATATATAAACAGATATTTCATTTAATTTACACCACGTCTAAGACGTTTTAGGAAGTTGAGTACCTCTAGATACAGTGATATTAATTCATTAGAATGTAAATAGATTTTCTCGCTACCTTCTTAGTAAAGTTGCGGTGAATATTCTCATGTCAAGTCGAGAGGCCAGCTCCAGGCGTCTTATGAGTGAAAGAAACACATCGAGTCTTCGTGGAGCGGCCAGTACAGGCCCAGTATTTTGGTAACATTCCACAAGATGGGACGGTACACTTGATAATACTACTTCTTCGGATACTATTTAAAAAAATGTAAAGAAACTTTTTCATACTATTAAAAAACGATGAAACGTTAATTTGTGGATTCACGAACAAGTTAGTCACTCACATGTTAGGTACATGCACTTACACTTATAATATAGGTAACACATGTACTTTTGATGAACAATTTTTTATAAATGCACTCATTTACAAAAAATATAAGTATACTTAATACAAATCTTATCAATTTTAACAAAGAGCATAGATCTTAAAAAAATATTACATTACTTACACGTAAATATAGCACAAAACAACACAAACGATAATAGTTTCTTCATAGTTTAAATTAATAAAATTACATTATAACAGCAGTAAACTTAATCAAAATATCGTTGTTTCACGTTAGGGTGTGGATATACGCATAGTTCGCTACTGATAAGATAGTAACTCATTGTGCAAGTAGGCCGATATAACACAAGGATTAATCAGGTGAATAACAATAAATCAAAAAGTTAAAAATAAACAATTTATTGTGACATAATACATAAGTAAGTTATACATCTCACAATCAGACGGACAATCTCTCTTCTGTTAAATAAAAATTATAAATGCTAGGTTTGGAAGTTTACAATAATTAATATTACATTTGGTATTCATTTAGTGATTATAGAGATTACTACAACACTCAAACAGTTTAAAATTAGACACATTACTTTATATTACACTAGCCGACCCGCGCAACTTCGTTCCCGTGTTGTTCGTAGCGTGATGTTAAATTGCCGAAGTTACTCCTTGTTAGATTAGCTGTCAGTGAAAGTCCCGTCAAAATAGATCTAGCAATTTCAGAGATTAACCGGAACAAACAGAGACGAAAATTGTAAAAAATGTCGTTTTGGTATATGTACTTCATAAAAAGCGGTTAATTTAATATTACAAACAGACACTCCAATTTTATTTATATGCATACATATATCCATAGATATCAGAAAATCATTCCAATCGGTATATACACCAAAATAACATTTTTTAATATTTTTGTCTGTCTGTCTGTTTGTTCCGGCTATCTGTATCTCTGAAATGGCTGGACCGATTTTGACGGGACTTTCACTGGCAAATAGCTGGTGTAACAAGGAGTAAATAAGGCTATTTAACATCTCGCTACGACCCATAGGAGCGGAGCAACACGCGAACGAAGTCGCGCAGGTCAGCAAGTATAATATATAACTACATAATATGTGTTTATGTAAAAGCGATATTTAAAAATAATAAGTTTTAAAAATGTGCAATAAAATAAATAAATTATTTCATTCAAAGATATTCCTTCCAATAAATATTTGTTTTGCACAGTATAGAACCCAAAGACATCTTCCCCTTTCTTCTTTCAACAGTGATGGTTTTAGTTTAGGCTTCCAATACAATTTCGGTCTTGAAGAAAGCTCTTTTGTGATATCTATATTATTAGTAACTTTATATATTAATTTATTTAACAATAATACAGGATATAAGTTCTATATAGAACTCATACAAGATGTAAAAGACTAAAGCAAATTAACCCATTCTCGCTTCGCTGAGGTGTATTAAACTACAGGTAAAAGTTTTATCAAAATCGTTTTTGAATTTCTCACCATTTAAACCTTCCCTGGACTCTCACAAATAATCCAAAACCAGAATAAACCAAATCGGATCAGTCGTTCTAAAGTTTTAGTGGGACTACAGACATTAGAAAATACACGTGCAGCTGGTTAATAAACAAGAAGCAAACTGTATAATCAGAGATAGTAATATTTACATAACATTTTAAAGCTTTGTGAAAAAAAACGGTGACAGTCACGTATTATTATGGTAACTTGTTACTATAGTTTCAACTGCATTCGGCGCACTTCCTCACCTAGTAGACGCGCGTGCGGTTACGGCTCGGCGAACACAGCGGTTGATACTATAGTGACTAATTACCACATAAGTTTCGATAATAAAATTTATATAATACTTTACTAATGTTTACTACCTGGTTTCAATATCTTTTCAGGAAGAGAATCATCATTGGAATAGAATAGAATTGGAAAGAGGACACAGCCCTTTTCTTCCACACCATTCATATATATTTTTAATTAAACATTGACCGTCAATATTATTTACAAATTACAATTTGCAATTTATATATAATTTTTCAGTATCTACATTCAATACTGTAGGTAATTATTCTATTTCATTGTATATGTACTATATTAAAAAAAATTCAAAATCACAACCTAATTTTATAAGACAATAATAATTAAACAATATATTGTGAAAATGCAACATAAATGGTAAAATCTCCATAACCACAACATTGCTACTTAAATAATTTGTTCTTTAAATACTATTACAATTATTATCACAAAATAAAACTATCGCAGAACTAATTTAGCAGGCTTTCCACTGAGCTGTCGTGACAATCCATTCTTTAATGTAAACTCTCTCTTTATATATGCAAATAATAAATCAGTTATAAGGAATATTTGAGCAGTAGCAAATGACAATGTAACTCCAAAGAAGAAATTAGCATTAGCAGAACCGGAGTATATCCATAAGTGCCAAACCGTTGGTCCAAGAGCTGATGTTATGATGAAGGCGCAACCTACTATAAATTTTTGTTGCATAACTGAAATAAAAAAGAAATTATTACTAAACAAATTATTATTAAAGATAAAGTAATTAGAATAATAAATATTTGAAACATTAAGCAAATTGTAAAACTGAAAAACTGATACCATTATTAAAAAAAAGCCAAAAAATATTTAGTGTGATTAATTTATAAAATAAATTTCTATTTTCCAATCATTCTCTCAAATGATTTTATTAAAATTTTCAGTTAAAGACCCAATGCCTTTTTTAATTCTGAAAATTACGAATATGACAAAAACATTGTCTTGGAATTATTCTTTTATTTATACAGATTAAATAAAAAGTACATACATGAGAACAGATGTTTCCACATGGGTAAGAGAGCTAAGTAGAATCCAACATCACCAATACATGGATATGATCTAAATATCGCCGACAAAGCAATGAGAACAGTGGCAAGTAAAACTGGCTCTTTATGAAATCTCAGCGTAAGAGGTACCACATACAGAGCTAATGCATTTATTTGGAACGAACATACAAAAAGCAACCTGAAGTGCTCAAACATTTCTGTGAAGAAGTACCAAAATAGACCAATATTTGGCTTTAAATCTGGTACGGTTAATCTGAAACAATAAAATCATTAAATAGTAAAAGACAAAGTTGCTTCCCATCTGTCTGTTCATATGTATGATTATATCTTTAAAACTACGCAATGGATTATGATGTGGTTTTTTGTTTTAATTGATAGAGTGATTTAAGATGAAGGTTTATATGTATAATACATGCATATTATAGTAGAGAAAGTAACCGTACAGGGCCGGAGCGGCTCACTAGTATGCATTAAACAGGCTTACTCATTATGATGAAAATGAAGTTGATCTGTATAGTAGCAGCTATAGTACCTCTGGGGTAAATAACAACTTTTACTGATAACATGTTAAATTGAAATAATAAAAAATAGATTTTAATTATTAGACCTATAACAATATATCTTTTAAAACCACATGCAAACAAATGAAAATTATTGTTTTTTTTTAATATACTTGTATATAAATAATAAATTTGATATAACACTCACATAAATCCATATGTATTATAGACATAACTGTATGAACCATCCATAATGTATGCAGAAATTAATATTAGGAATCCCCAGCACAACACAAAAACAAGTAGAGTTCTTATATAAGAACATTTATTACATCCCTTGTTTATGTTGGCTAATAAAATAGATATAGGAACAACCATCAATATAGGGTACAAGGCTTGATGTGTAGCCAGAGCTATAAATGCACATGCTAGAATTCTCTGGCCACTTGCTGCTCCCCACAAAGACATAGCAAGTAAAAAATTTTGAATAACAGTGCTAGTCATCCCTACACAGTTTAACACAGAATACGGATTGAATAAATATATCGAAAGAACATAGTCAGGAGCTTCATCCAATTGTGTTTCATTTAGAAGCAAAGTCTTCGATTCATCAGCTACATCTCCTTTCCTTTTCTCCTGTGATTCCTTAAATATACTAATAAATGCCTTCGATGTTTTATAGAGTATATGTGCAGTCAAAACGTCAATACATGTAAAAAGAACCGGCAACAAGTACGGGACACGCTTTAATAGAAAATAGAAAAAGACCAGCATAATGGGTGATTCGTGAAAGGAGTCCCCCTCGTACGGGTTTATTCCATGATCGTACAAATAAATACCCTCAATTAACCTCTTCCATGAATTTAGAGGTGTAGCTATTTCAACTCTGTTAGATATCGTGTACCAATAGTCGGTGTGTATGAGCCAGTATCTCACTAGACTGGCTACCAAATATTTCATCGGTAAAGCCATTCTCATTATGGATTCTCTTATATTTATTATCCAATAAACTAATATCTCAGTAGCAAATAATTTTGAAATTACGCTACGAACTCAAGATATTCAAAACATTCCTTTTAATGAAGTCAAATCGAGATTCGAGACCAAAGACTATATATAGGTAGGATCGAGACAAACGTCAAAATAACTAGTAAGTAGAATACAAGTACATAGGTACTCGATACTTTTCCGATACTATTTACCAAGTACTTTTAGTAACGATACTTTATCAGTATAGTACTTTGTACCGTGCGTCTGCGAAGAGCTGTTTTCAAAATCTGCTGCAACAGCCACTTTCAGCTTCTAGAAATGGCCTAACAGGCAAACATTTGTTGGGAAACACTACAAAAACAGACTTTTTTTCATAAATTCTTACAATTTTATTCTTATCCATTAAAAATACCAATACTTGTTATGGTTTTTACTATAAATTTTCCAAGTACTATTCGATACGAGTAAATATCGATACCTCAATGTTATCGTTTATCCCTACTAAGGAAAAAGGATGCACCTGATCAGTGCTGCCAACTGACCCATTATCTATGTAGCTTTTTCTATCTATGCTAGATCAGTTGCAAAAAGCTAGAAATTACTGAAATGCAAATAAGACCAGCTAAATAACTAAAATAAAATAAGTATTTATTGGCTAAAAATAGTATATATATATAGGCTGGCAAAAATAGTATTTATTGGCTAAAATTAGTAAAAAACTAAGAAAAGTTGCTTAAAAATGGCTAAATAGTCTAGTCACTATTTCTTATGGTTTGTGGCTCATGGATGAGTAAAAATAGACATATCTTTTAAACAAACTATTTTTTTAACACTCAATTTACCCAGTAGGTAGATGATGTTGAAGTAGATGCCAGATATTTTCTAAAATAAATCAATATACGAATGCCGCATCTCTACCTAAATATAAAGTTGATAGGATTACCAATTTCTTAGAGATAATAGTCCATCCCTATTTTAATTACAGATTGCGAGATAATCAAAATCAGTGCCGTCATCGATGTTGACATCTTCACTTTTAGTCTGTATGTGCGTTATAATCACAGACTAAGTTATAATCTAATTTCATTGAACTTTAAGTACATAGACTACTGACTAGTTTCTACTAAGGAATTTATATCATAACTGGAACGCTCACTTAAAAATATTCAAATTTTATATTCAAATATGCATCTTGGAATAACTAACTTAGGATGACATTTATTTCCAACACTTAAAGATCAAAAATCGTTCCGAGCTGGACCGTACTAAAGGAAGTTTTTTCTTCTTCCTATGGTGTTTGTGACAATGTGCCATAAAAATAATTTTAAGCAGTTAAATAGACAGAAGTTGATGTTATCAGTAACACAATATTTAATGTTTCTCTATCCTTTGAAGCATAATTATACTAGAACGAGATGCAATCCCCTATAATGGCTATACTCTTCAGATCGCTTTTTTTGAGTGCACGTGCGCATTCCTGTTTGTCAATTCCATGGTTTGTACCTACAAAATTCGGATGGATCTTTGTTAATTATCGCACAAGATGGATGCCTCGTATCCTATAGTGATAATGGCATGTTCTTTATCAGAAAATAGATTTTTTTTATGAAATTCTACAAGTACAAGTATAAACTGCGAGTTTACAGTTTTTCAGAATAGTATAGGCAAAATAAATATTTCATATCTACTATTGACTAGGGTCAAAACTCAATTTAGGTATAACAGAAATGATACCAAAGGTATGCCTACATGTGATGATAATAGATAAAATGTAATAGTAAAATATAGTGCTACTATTTTTCATTACAGGTTATCATAGTTATTTATAATATCATTACTAGATTTTCTATGAAAATAAATGCCTGTTTGGTCAATAATTAAACTCTCGCTTAGCATAAAACTCCGGATTAGGAGATATTATTGAACATGCTTAGCAGGTATACCAGTAGAAAGTAATCTTGAATCAGTTATAACTAACTTAAAGTTATGGTGTGGCGGGTGTTATGTATAAAATAATATACTTTCAGAAACAATTTTTTTTTTTTTATGTAGTCCTTTCTTTCCTTCAATGTCCTTAAAATTTGTTTATTTCCCTCACATTTCTTGAAAGTGATCTTTTAATCCAACACAATCATTATAATATTTTGTGCATAATTCATTTTATTAGTGGTCTTTAAATCTTCAATGGCATTATTTAAAAGTGCAATTTTATTATTCTTTTTCCTAACTTCCCCGTGAAGCCTTTTGATTTTTTTTCTTTGCTCCATGCACATTTGAGTAAGTCTTTTGATATGTTCTTGTTGTCTTTTTATTTGGATATTTTGTTGCACCTGAAATTATTTAAATAACTGTGTTTATAATTTGCTTAAGTTTACAGCTCCTCTTTTTTTATTTAGAGTATATAATAGTATTATTTATAATAATCGACTATTATCTAAAGCAAAAACAGCATAGTAACTTTTTGTGTAATAATATTCTACATAAACTAATGAAATGATACAGTATTTCTTCGATTATATAAAAATAAATACCTGAAACTCTTCTTCATTGTCTGTCTCTGTTTCACTTTTCTTTGTCTGTGTTTGTCTGTGTTCTGACTGTCTTAACTGAGATAATGTTTTGGCCACCTCAAGCAAATCTTGTTCGTTATCCTTTTCAATTGAATCAGGCATTTCAGAAGATTCAGGTGACTGAAAATGAGATTTTTTCGTTATTTTTGAGTCATATTGTAATTTAACAATATCTGTAAGAATAATTAACTTAGGTATAACAATAATTACCTGTATATATATTATTTCTTGTGTAATATCCTTATCTTGTGTGAGTTTCAGCAATTGGGATGATGTTTGGGAAAATGTGTTAAGATCTTGTTCTGCATTTGAAGTTTTAGATATCTTAAAAAGTATTTTCTCTAATTAGTTTTCATCACACCAAGATTAAATTAATAATTTCATGAAAAATGGATACTTATACAAAAAAAGTCAAATTATATAAAAATAAGCAAATGTTAACAATATTTTTAGGCATTTTTCTCATTTTACACATGGCCTTTACAGCAAAAATTATCTTTATGGAAATATAAATATATTATTTAACCTGAACCTACCATCCTAAAAAGTGAGGGCACTGTATTCTCTCTTAACCTCACTACATCAAGAGTTCTGTTAAATTCATGTTCTTTAAAATGAAGAGAACAGACCCAATGAGCTTTGTGTCGAGGGTTTAGATTTTCAGCGCCTATAGCATCTAACCATTTTTGTCTTAAGTTTACATTTTTTGGGAACCTGTAAAATAGAAATATAATACTTCAGACAAAGATAAATAACATAGAAAAAGTCATGCGGATAAAATAAGACAAACTATTTTGAATAATTTAAGTAACAGTTATTTCACTATAACAGTCTTACTGTTAAAACTCCAACGAGAAAGAAGTAGTTTTTATAATTGTTTTAATTCAGAAGAATAATTTTACTGACATTGTCATGAGAAATAAAAAGAAAGCTATGACAAATAAATGATGTAAAATCATAAGATAATAAATAGGTATAATTAAATATTGCTCCTCATTTGCCGTTTTTGCACACTTACAGATATTATCGTGCCGATGATCAAGAAAAAAGAGATTTATTACATCAGCGAAGTTTTAAAATGTTTACAGTTTCTAACCTATGAAAAGTAATTCCAGGTCGATTTTTGTCCTTTTGGGAACTACACTTCGTAATACCACACATCGGCATTATTAATTAAATATCTTAAACTCGTTATTTATTTTACAACTTGAATTTTCGTTATTTATTTCTAACTAAATGACAATATTATGTAAACAAAACCTCGCTCAAGATGGTTAACGACAGCTGACGGTGACAGCTGGAACTATCGGCTCAAGGTCAAAAATTAATAGTGAAATTGAGTATTGTAAAATGGGGGGAATCGGGACACTGTCTAAGTTCAACTTTAATAGTATTTTCTTTACTTATTCTAGTTAAACTTCTATAAAAAATGCTTTCGGTAGTCTATATTTTTATTTATAGTGCATTATTATTTAAGTTTATTACAAAATATGTAGAAAAGTTTCACCTACACTATGGGGTAAATAGGATCGCGTATGGAGAAAATAGATTTTTTGGTAGGACTAGCACTTGACCGTTATTTCCGATTAGGTACTTTATATCCAGGTACTAAGCTAATAATGAATTTATCTCTCACAACCTGTATGGCAAATAAAATTACCACAGTTACGAAATTAAGAATTAATGAAACAATAAATCTAATCAGTCAATGTGTATCAAATAAAATAGTAAACAAAAATATTTTTCTTATTTTATTGAAGACATCTCGTATACAAGGGTAAAATACCATAGAAGTAGTACATGATAGTACGAAAGTAACTGAAATAAACAAGCTTAGCATACTGCTATGCGATGTCATTTGTCTTACTTTCTTAACCGCGTACTGGAGTGTACCTGAGTCTTCTCGCCAGAGATGAAAAATAGATGGTTCACTGAAGTTTTTAAGGAATAACATTGGACTCAACTCCAATGTTATTCCTTAAAAGTTGTTGATGCCGGAGTGACATAGGTGATGTAGTGTCGGTGTGAGTTAGGTTTAGGTTAGGTTAGCCTCAGGTTCGTCGGGGGACCGGGTTCGTCGTGCCGGCGCCTCTATGCCGGTATCGTGCGAAGCATGGCGCTGTACGGCGCTCCCATATGGGTTGACGCTCTCACCGAGCGCAATATGGCCCAGCTGCGGAGAGCGCAGAGGGTCATATCGGTGAGAGCTATAAGGGGGTACCGTACAGTGTCTTGGACGGCGGCGACACTTCTCGCGGGCGATCCGCCTTGGGCTCTCCAGGCGGAGGTGCACGCGGAAGTGTACCGATTCCGTGCGAGCCTGTGGGCGACCGGTGTGCGGCCCAGAGAGGAGGAGGTTGGACGAATCAGGACTCTAGCCCAACGAGCTCTGATTCAAAGCTGGAAGGAGGACGTGAGGTCCCCAAGTGCAGGCCTGGCGACGGTTGAGGCGATCCGCTCTCACATCGTGCGCTGGGTCGAAAGGCAGCACGGCGTCCTATCCTATCGGCTGACGCAGATACTTACAGGGCATGGTTGCTTTGGTAAGTATTTGTGTCAAATTGCGAGACGGGAGGTGACGCCGGCCTGTCACGAGTGTGATGCGGCAGAAGACACGTCGTATCACACTCTGGCAGAATGCCCAGGATGGGGACCTCAACGCCACAGCCTGGCGGCGGTCCTAGGTGGAGACCTCTCTCTCTCGAGCGTGATTCATGCCATGCTTGAAAGTGTGAGATGCTGGTCGGCCATGGTCGACTTCTGCAAGGCTGTAATCTTGCAGGAGGTCCCGGAACGTGAACGCGAGGGTGACGCCTCTGCAGACCCGCGCCGCCGAGCTCGATCGGGGAGGGGTAGGCGACGTTATGCCCACCTTCTCCCACCACCCTGAATGGAGTCGTCAGGCAAGGGGGTAACCACTCTCGGTGTACCCTGAGAGCCCCCTGGCGTGCAGGCCTGCTATAAGAAAGCGGGCCGATCCGCTGAGGCGTCACAGTTGTTTCCTGTGGAGTCTCCCTAGAGCGGAGGTAAGGTACCGTTGGTTTTAGTGGGTATGCCTTGAAACGTCGCCCGCCTTCTACGGGTGACATCAAGTTGAAGTACAGAATAAAAATTCAGAAATAGTTGCGAAGATTGTTTGAATTCGTGATAAATGTTTTGAAGTAGGATAGATCTTCGCTTCACATGGGGTCTATCAGCATTCTCGTTATTAGATTATAACGTTGAAAGATTTTTAGGAAATGTAAACCCGTGCGATAAAAAAAATGATTGTAGATCATGTACCAGTTACCAAATTAAGTTGAAGTTAATGGTGATCATGATTAGTAAAATGAATTTTGGTTTCTTGAGTGATTGAATCTATCGACCGTGTTAAAATTTGTTGCAGTCCATGTGATGGATGTGCGTGAGAATTGCGATCCACATGGTGGATGCGCGTGTGATGGTAATTGCGATTACTGGTCGGCTGTGAGAGCCGTCGTGATGGAGGGTATCACTCAAGGATTTGTAGAAGTAGTTAGTGTGTAGCTTTTGAAAGTTGGAATAAACAGTTCTGGTACATGGCTCTACTTGATGATGTTGTTTTCGTGTAGTAGAAAATTGTCATTATCTTAATTTGATAGTAGTCCGATCAAAGACACAGTGTGAGTTTCGCCAGAATTAGTTTCTTTAGTACCTTGATAGGAATCGGTGCGAAGTAAAGACTAGAGAGTATAACGTGTGCGTTCGGTACGTTGAAGATACAGGCTTGCTTTAAATCTTGAATAATCGTTTAAATTAACGTTTAGCCAGTTCATCGGTTAAGATGAAGACGATATTACTTCGATTGTGATACTTTGAGATAAGTTCCTTTAATGTCGGTGTAGAGTAATGACTAGTTAATTGTTCAATATAATAAAAATATCAATAGGGTTCGGACTAGCAAACATATCATCTGCGAGCGGTAAATTATTCAAATAAGAAAGCGCGAACTTATCAATAAAAGCGGAAGGTAAATTATCTGTTATTCGATCTACAACTAGTGCGGATATATCAATGTTTGAATTATATTTTGAATAAAACTGCAATGACACCGACCCCTGAATAGTTTTTTCTGAGCCACCGATGTATTCGAAATATTATTCATATTTATATTTAAGCGTTTGAAACAATCAGCCGAAATAAAGTTACTTTGCGAGGCGCAATCAAGTAAGCAGTGTAAGCAGTGTTCGCCAATTGGCCACCGCGAGCGCGTCCACTGGCTGAAGAAGATCGCCCAATGCGATCGAAACTGTAGTACCAAGTTACCACAATAATACGTGAGTGTTACCGTTTGGCATAGTTTTAAAAATGACTAATTACCACGTTAGTTTCTATAATAAAGTTATATTATTACATAAACATTTGTAGGTGCGGTTATTTAAAGTAGTTAAAAAGGTATATTTTTGCGAAGAATTAATATTATTTAAACGTTAATGTTCGACAACCTTTTTATTGTTAGTATTTGACGGTGAACGTTGAATTACCTTAGACTGATTTTTAATGAAATCTATTAAACTATCGAAGGTCGGGATGTTCGACGAGTCACCGAGCTGTTCGAAGTTACGTACGGTTCCTGAATCTAACTTCTTTAAAGCAATATGTAATATAATAAAGCCCTGTAAATCCGGAATCTTTAAATTTTTAAGACCTCGAAAAGCGGTCACAAACTTGTCCATAAAAAGATCGAAATTACTAGCGGATGCGTTATTAAAAGGTTTTAAACTCCAACAATTGATCTATTATAAATACGTCGAGGCGAGTATCGCTTATCATCGTATTTATCTATAAGCGTTTGGAACATTAAATTATAATTGTCAGCGCAGGGTGTAATGCTCGCGCATGCGCTCTGCGCCTTGCCTATTATTTTACCGAGAAGGTAATATAATTTCTCGGAGTCTGTAAGCGATGGATTGTCATGTATTGTAGATTTAAAACTCGCGTAGAATAAAGGCCACGAACGAATATCACCATCAAATGACATTAATTCTAAAGGCGGCAGACTAGGTTTATTTTTACTGGGCAAAACTTCTCCAGTTTGCAAATTATATGTTTAATGCGACCATATAAGTCTTCAAAAGAAATTAAATTATATTTATTTTATTTATTTATTACAGTATCACAAAAAATGGACTTAATACTAGCACTTTTGTATTCTGCCAAACTGCACAGCAGTTTGTCGGCAGTTAATGCTCTCATTCTTAAATTTTTTATAAAACATTTCTAAATATTTTAAATAAAATAAAATATAGAAACAAAACTAGAAAAAAAGAAAGAAATAAACAAAAATTAATAACCAAAATAAAACTAATTATAAAAAAGAAATAAACTAATTTAATAATGTGTATATGTTCTTTAGTGTATGTGTAGGTAGGTAGTGTGTGTGTATATACTTATAATGGCACATCATGCGTCTATCCTGTATGTTATATATGTATGTGTAGTATGTGTACTAGTTTCAATAAGCATCGTCACATAATAATATGGCGGTGCTTAATGAAATCAGTCGTTATTTGTATAATCATTTTTTAGGAAAAATTTCTTTAACCTGCGCTTAAATGTAAGTAGTTCACAACTTTGTGTGATCTTTGTCGGCAGCTCATTGTAAATTTTTGGTACAAGATATTTTCTTTTCCTCTTACCATAGTAATTAGTGACTTTAGGTATGATAAATCTTGTCTTATTTCTAACATTATATTTATGTGTTAACTGTATTTTATATGTGTCATTATTATGTTGTTCTAAGGCTAATAATTGTTTTACCCTACAATGAATCGGTAATATCTTACAGATAGAAAATAACTTATAATCTTGACGGTGTTTTTCTTTTACTTTGTCGATAACTAAACTTTTAATAAACATAATTTGTAATTGTTTGATATTATTGAGATAGCTTTTAAAAGTTCTTCCGTAGCTGCTTAACCCGTAAGATATTATCGACTCAGCCATTGCAAAGTATATCATATATAACAATTTTTTATTGAGACTATATTTTAAATGTTTGAATTTTATAAGGATTGTTCTAAGTTTTTTACAGACATCAAACACATGTAACTTCCAAGAAAAATTAGGATCTATGATTAGACCTAGATATTTAAATTTTTGGACACATTCAATTTTGTTACATTTACACATACGTCCCCCACGCGCACCATGCAGGCACTCGTAATCATGCCCGACAACACGAATATCGTGAGTACGATGCCCGCTCCGCGAATATGGGGAACGTATGTGCATACATTTAGTCTTACTTACATTTATTATTAGTCCGTTATCGTGAGCCCAATTGACGAGTCGATCTAAGTCTTCTTGTATTATTTTGATGGCTGTATCTATATCCCTATCCGCGTATAACAGACAAGTATCGTCTGCGTACATATAGATCTTGCAGTGTTTAACTACATTACACATACTATTAACATGCATGATATATCCCACTGGTCCAAATACGGAACCAGTAGGCACACCATATTTAATACTTGCTTCATCACCTATTATGCCCTTAATAGTTGTCTTTAATGTTCTGTTAGTTAGATAAGCTCTAAACCAATTGTTTAGGGGTCCTCGAATACCACACTCGTCCATCGCTCGCAAAAGGTTTTCATGGTCCAACGTATCAAACGCCTTCCTGAAATCTATAAAAACTACTATTACCTGTTTCCTTTCGTTCAGACTGGAATTTATATCATCGGTGAACTGTGCAAGAAGGGTTGCTGTACTTCGTCTAGGTCGAAATCCATGTTGTGCGTCGCTGAGAATATAGTTTCTTTCTAAAAATTCAGATATTTGTTGTACTACAAGTTTTTCCATGATCTTATTAATAACTGAAAGAATGGCTATTGGCCTATAGTTAGAATAGTTTAAGTGGCAACCCTGTTTATATATAGGTCTAATTAGCGATAATTTTAATTCATTAGGATACACGCCCTGAGCTATAGACATATTAATAAAATTTGCAATTATTGGACTTATTTGTTTTTTTATGTATTTTATGTCTACAACCCTAATCCCATCAGAACCCGGTGATTTCCTACAGCTTAGCTTATCTATTACTCGTTCAACGTCAATTGAGCTCACTTTCACGAACCTTAAGGACATATTAGCTATATTAACATATTCCGACCTATTTAGTAATTCAGTTCTACATATATGTTTTATTGCGCTTATTTCATTTGTAAATGTTAAAGAGAAATTGTTACATATATTCTCTAAACTATTTGATTTTCCTAAATATTTTACCAGTACGTCATCTAAATTATGTTTTTGCTTTCCCAACCTTTTTAGTATTTAGGTTTCGCCTCAGCGACCATGCGGTCATTAAATTGATCTAGAAGCTTTAAAAACTCATCACGAAGTGCATCTAGTGTAAAGGCAGAACTAAGGGCACTTTCCTTCGCTTTTTCATCCTTGTGAATATTTTTAGCGGTATCATAAATATTTTGAATTCGTTCAAAAATAATATTGCGTTTAGCTTCTAATAATCTAAGTTCCCTATCTCTCACAGGAACGGATTTAGTCCCTTGCCATCTTGCGAAGCCATTATTTAAAATTAATTATATACGAAAGCCGGGGTATAATGCTTGTTAACAACTAGCTGCACACGGCACGCGCGTGCGGAGCGACAAAAGGTGCAACAAATGTAGGTAGATTAAGAACAATGCGCTTCACGTGAAGTTTAAGAAATATTTACCTACTATAATATACTTGTATATATTAAGTATATTATAAGTAAAATACGTATATATAATTCCTCACCAATGTATCGGGATATGCGGGAGAGCGACGACTCAGCGCAATGCCCAGGTCGTAATTAAAAGTGCGACTATGCGCGTACGGGTGCGGAGCAAAAGTGTAAAGTGCACATCGACGGGAGAGAATGGATAGGAGTTAATGACGGGTATGTTCGCATCACTCGTGAGGCACAAAGTTGCCAATAGATGGCGTAACCACAATTTTTATGTAAAATGTAGACGAGACCTTATACCTGGCACCGTATAAAAGGTAACAGATCTCATATAGAGCTCGAAGCTCTAAGTACCCTGCCTCTACAAGTCCTAACTTCACAAACATTATGTTGTATCCTAAATTGAAATATGTAGATGAGTATGAAATAGAAATACCTTTATTCATAGGCAAATGGTACAACAAATTATTTAATAATATTTTTAATAAAGTTTTATTTGATAACATATTCTTAATTTTTATTCCAACTTGACTAGGCTATATATCATTTTATAAGAAAACATCAAAAAAAGTGAATCAAGTTTTATACCAAAAACGTACAATAACATAATAAAGTAATAATTTTAATATTTACGTAAATGTTATTATTTAAACTGGGAACAACATATTGTAGGGAACTTTCATAAAAATTTTGTTTGCTATTTTAATGCCAATTTTATTCCATGTAGCTTGAGCAAACGGCAGTAATTCTTTATATAATAGTCTCCAATTTTCATTGACAATCTTGACCCCAAGATCAGCTGAAAAAAATTAATATTATTTAAAAACAGATATTAATACTATTACTGTCGAAATAATCGATTGATTCAATCTGCATTTGTCATACAGTAAAGTTTTCAATAATAAAATAAGAAGACAATGGTGTTTAACTTTAATTCAAGGATATTTTGTAGTAATGGTTTTAATATTCCTGCAAACTGGTTGTCTCTAAATCAACCCTTTTTTAAATTTAAACCATCCAAGCCAAGTTAAAGGAAATTGATGAAGGACTCACTCAGATCTTTGCTCTCAGGAGCGTCGTTGGTAAGATGAATTTGCATTTTGCTAACATCAGGTCTCATGTAAAACGACGTTATCTTCACAAATACTTCGTTACCAATGGTTTCTGGTTTTCCATCTAATTTCCACGTGTATACCAGATCAGCTATAATATATGCGCATAATATTATAATATATCCACTGACAAAACTTTATTATTATAATTTTTTAACAATATTTTACAAGGAACGAAATTTTTAAAGCTTTGAATCAACAACATAATTTTATGTTTATTTTTTAAACTCATTGCTTATGTACACTATAGATATATTATCTCCTTTGCAATTAATTAAATACTTGAAGTATTACATGGTTTATTTGTTATTATCGTATATCTTACTCATATTATTTATAAAAGATCCGTGAGCAGTGACGTTCAATGCATTGTAAGATCCACTGCCTGAGAATTTTCCGCTGACTGAAACAAATGGACTGAACATGTCCACTTCTAAATGAAAACTGTCCTCATCTGCTCGCAGTCTGCAATCAATTTAATTATTTTGATTATTTAAACAAAGTCGCTTCTCACTGTCTCTACGCTTAGACCTTTTAAACTACGCAAAGAATTTTAATGTAATTCATTAAAGGACAGGGTTAGGTAGATAATGAGGACACGGGGATAGACATGGGGAAGGTAGATATAGTAAATGTATATTATGTTTCCATGCAAGGAAACCGCGGGTGACAATATATTTTCTATTTCTACCTTGCATCGCGAACAGTGGATAACTTCAGGCCGGTAATATAAGCGTCTGTTACCAACATCTTGGCTTTTATCTAAAAAAGAATAATTTAATTAAAATATCAATAAAACACATTAAATTACACTAAATGGCGAGATAATTAAGTCTCATGATCCTTTCTTGGAAAAGTCAAGGTGTCAAGGTAGAGACTTATATAAAATTATAATTAACATGATCAAAATACTGCCTATGTTTTATTTTAATAACTTTAAATGCTTTTTTTTACATATATTTCGTATTTCTTTCGCTTTTATTTGTAAGTATAGTTTTTTCCTTTTCTTTAAATTAATCCAATTTTAGTAAAAACCCATTTTGCCATATAAGCCTACTAGTATCACAGACTTTGGTGATATGATTATAAAATTAAATAATATAATAAAAATGATTCAGGTATTTTTGAGTTTTATATATATGTTAGTATTAAGCATACAGCTACACGTATAAGGTAATTAAATCATAGTTTAATAATAAATACTTTGAATGTACATACACGATTTAGTTAAAATTTTATGATATAGACATAAAAATGTTGAGGATATAGCCCTGAACCTTATAAAACTTGTTTGTTAACTTGTATAAATACATTAAATTAAAAATAATAATGTGTTCAGAAAAAGATGAGTAAATTATTTTTAACCGAATAGAATTTTTAAAATATGTCAGAATAAAGCATCAACTTCGTTATGAAATATTTTTGATGTTAAGATAAAATATTCAGTACACATACGCCCAAAATATTGTTAATAATTACACTTTAAAATACATATTTATTAAGTGCTCTACATGTACAAACAACTAAATTAATAGAGACATTTTAAAACGCGCATAGATATATGTACTTACGTAAATTCTAATCATACTACTATAAACGCGCAAAACTCAAAACATTGTCAAGGAAGGCTATTGACTATATATCATCACGCTAAGATCAATAGAATCGGAGCATCACGGACATGAAGTCGTAAGGGTCGGTTAGTGTGTTATAATCTTGAGTTTCAATCAGTATTAGTAAACTGCAATGTTAACTGCAACTTGCAGTATGGGCGTAGGTCGAGGAAGCTGGTTGGAAAATGTCATTTTATATAAGTACTACCGATAGCTAACGATTTAAATGGAGGTCATTGCAAATGCATATTTAATTATCCTAATCTTATTACTATTAAATACTTAAACATAGCTCTCGACATAACTCTACCGCTAGTATGTTGTGTAATTTTAAGATAGCAATAAATTCTCATAGAATCAGATAAAATTAAGTTTATCAAAATAAATCCATTGTACACTTATTTTTATTGCTTACAACAACTTTAAATGAATAGATAATAAAAATAACAATGAGACCTTGCAAGCTTCACACAAGTTCCTATTTAAATTGTACGAAAAGACGACGTAAATTAACATTTTACCTTGAAAATACTTTACATTAAACATATTTACTTCGTTATTAGTATTAATAATACGCTGCAAAGGTAAATTACCCACAATTAGAAACATGATTTGATGTCTTCTAACTCTATTGTATTATTGATTGGGATGCAATAGGAAAACCAACAGGAAGTGAGTTTACATTTGAATAGTTATTAGTTACGTAATAACGGACAATCTTGGTGTTTGTAAGCAATAGTGTTGTTATAAGGCCATACAATAAGGTTAACCTAAGTTGATGCAATGCGTATTCGTAAGGACAACTATAATTAATTCCTAGTTTTTAACTATTTGTAATAATATAATAGGAGTAGTGACAATAAGTAAGAAATACTAGAATTACATATTTCCATAGCACTTTAGCATTATACGACAATGATGTTTGTACATTTTACATATTTACTATGGATTAACAAATAAACTAAAAAAATTAGCAGAATAAACAATTGAGCGAATGACGTCACTTAGTATACGTCGTTTAATTTTGTTGAGCTTTAGCAACTGCACTATTATTTTTTATGTATTATTTATCGTTTTGTATCAATGCGTAATAATTTCAAACTATTGAGTTTATATAAATACATAATAACTAAATGATTACCGGAAATGTGCAAAATAGTATATAAAAAGTATTCAAATACGATGCAAAAATTTTTGATTTTTTTTATAAATGCAAAATAGTTTTTTTTTTCGAAATACTTTATTGAAATAAAAAATTTTTATGGGTTTAAGAGTATTATTACTAAGTTTTCTTGACACATCACGTTCTTTTGTTTCAAAGTATATTATATCACGTAATTAATGGACGGGTTCCTTATTAAACAGAATTAGGGGGCCAACGTATGATGATGTCAAAGTAGTAATAAACACTGATTTTAGTCCTGATTCTATAATTTGTTTGTTATTAGTCCATTACAGGTTCCACTATTATATTTGTACACAGGAAAAACAAATATTACTTGTGTTGTCAAAAGAAAGAACCATAGACGCTGTTTAGTTAAGTTATAAGTATCATCGGATATTCTATTAACTGTCATCCGGATCAAGCTATTTTGGACGAACTATAAAATATTAAATTAACGAGCATATTACCCATCAATTCAGTGTTGCCATAATGAGAATAGTTTATCAATTTATTAAAGTCAAAATGTCTTAAAAGGTATTTCAAGTAAAATACAAAATGGTTTTTAAAACAAAATACAAAATGGAAATAGATATTTTGTATTTAGTATTTTGTGTTTCAAATACAAATAATGAAATTGGAGTGTCTGTTTGTAATATTAAAATAACGAAATATATACTATAACAATTTTTTTTTTACAATTTTTGTCTGTCTGTCTCTTTGTTCCGGCTAATCTCTAAAGTGGCTGGACCGATTTTGATGGACTTTCACTGGCAGATAGCTGATGTAACAAGTAGTAACATAGGCTATTTAACATCTCGCTACGACCCATAAGAGCGGAGCAACATGCGTACGAAGTCGCGCGGGCCCGGTATATTTAATAAATGTCACATCACTGATTATTAACATCTGATAAACGAGGGAAGGAGGGCACACCTCATTATTTCACAAACGAGTGTTGTACAGAGAATTTAAATATCAAAATATACTAAAGAAAATTTTTGCAGAAATAATATATTGTTACTTAACGTCTATCCGATCATTATTATAAGTTATCATGCGTATATTATAAAGAAAAGGTTATTCAACTGATTAAACTTGGTCTATAAGTTATGTAATCTAATGGTAATCGATACGTATAATAAAATTGTAACCAATCAATTGTCTGTACATGTAAGATATTTAAGAAAACTTTATGTGAGTGGTCTTTATTTTTATATTTTGTATTTGTATGTCTGTATATTTGACGCCTATCATGCAAAAACTACTCCATGAAATTATATACGGTTTCCACAGTTGTATTGATATAGGTTTAAAATCTAACTTAAAATAATATATAGGAAGTTATAGTCATTTAAGAATGTTTTAGGCAAGCGGAGCTAGATGCAATGACTAGTATTACATAATACAGTAATTTGTCTCTAAATAAAGATACTCAGTAACTTAACTCATTTGTCGGTCAAGTTTGGGTGACCCTCACACAAAAACACCGGTTTTTTATTTTTTGTCTGGTGTAGATTAAAGATACGTTGAATTAAGAAGATAAAATCTAATTAAAAGAAGTATAACTACAAAATATGGTCTTTGAAAAGGAAATAATTTTTAAAAGCAATGTAATTGTTACTTATTTTTGGTTTTAAAGGTTAGTTAAATATAAGTTATATCCTTGTATATGTTGAATAACAAGCAGTGGCGTAAATATAGGGTGGCATTTCGGCAAAATGCCAGGGGCCCCGAGCCGAAGGGGGCCCCTGGTCAGAGAAGGCTTTGAGCACAGGTGGATCTTAAAATTTACTATTACAATATTTAGTAACAATTATAACTAAGATGCCGGTATTTGCCATGTAGGATACTTGTTGGCGATCGACCTTTTCACACACCGGCGCAGAAGATGCTTGGCGCGTGCCTTGCCTGGGTTAAATTTCTTAATTTTGGAGGAGGGGGCCCCATCTGATGAAATTGCCAGGGGCCCCGGACGGTGTAGTTACGCCACTGATAACAAGTAAAAAAACATAAGGTTTTTTCGCAGAAAATAAAACTTATTTAATTTCATCTCATTCTAATCTATACTTATAATAAAATCGTAGATATGCCGTTTCAGTATATTGAAGATTAGTAGTAATAGAACATATAAAAATAGTTTTTGAAATTTTTGTCTTTTTGTATGTGCACGCATCACGTTAAATTGGGTGTACCGATTTGAATGAAATTTGGTACGCGGATACTTCATAACCTGGTTTACAAAACAAGATACTTTTTATTCCAGTAAAATTCATAGATCCTATGAGATTGAGAGGTGTTAGGTGTGAAAATTAGGTGGGCCAAAAAAAAATTAATTTTTTTTCTTAGTTACTATAAAAATATCGTCTGAGATGACGAAAAAAAATTTGTAGTAAATTTTGAGCCCCTAATATTAATGTTAAAATGACTCATATTATATTTTTATTTCCCATTTAAATAAAGGATTTTTTTTGTTTGGATTTTTAATGCACTTGAACGAATGAATGTCTCGTGAAAATCAAAACATGTTCTTGTAGGAACTTAATGATCTACAAAAATGGTCTGAGATGATTTTTTGCTAAGTTGACTCGATGAGAAGTTATTCGAGGTTAAAGACCAACCTTAAATCGTAAAGGATAACTTTGACTATTTCTTATAATTTATCACAAAGTAATGATTGGGACAAGAACAACTAAAGGGAAATTAATGAAATGTTGTACACATATAGTTTGTAACATAAATCGACAATTAGAATATGGGACGAAGTTTATACAGATTGAGAACTTGAAAAGTTATCACGAGGTATTATGTATATCATTTGTTGTTTATTGGATGGTATATAACACATCGCCATGTTTACGGTGTTGTGGTTACTGATAGCCAATAACCATATTCTATAAAAAAGCTGTTGGCAAAAAATAATTATGATAACTAAAGAAATTGTTGTCTCAACAATAACAAACAATATTTTAATATTTTATGAAGGTTGGAGAATGGAAAAAAATAAAGTCATCTGGTTACAACGCAATCTTAAATTTATTGTGCCACTTGTCATAAAAAATATATTTTTAATAAAAAAATTTCAGCTTCTGGGAGCGTAAATATTTATAATTTTACATACTTATGTCATGTTTATAATATGTTTGTACATAAAGGGAGCGTCGGTAAAACATAAAATTTTTAATAATATATAAAACATTAGTAAAATAATTTTAATAATTAAAGCAATATTTCAAATAAGTTTTTTACTCTTTTTATCCTTATTGATTTAAATGTTGAAAATATCAAATACGATAATAATTTCTCTTGATCTCTGCTAAATTAAGCATTACTTTTCTTTACAAATACAACACAATTTTTGTCTGTCTCTCTGTTTGTTCCGGCTAATATCTGAAATAGCTGGACCGATTTTGACGGATTTTTCACTGGCAGATAACTGATGTAACAAGAAGTAACTTAGGCTATTTAACATCTCGCTACGACCCATAGGAGCGGAGCAGCACGCGAACGAAGTCGCGTGGGTCGACTAGTTTACAAATAAAACGAAATGAGTCATGTTATACTTTTAAAACACTTGTCAACAAGATTATATAATATTGTAATTATTGATTATTAAATTTTTTATTAAAACTTTTTAGGGAGTAAATCCATAGACATACAGCAAATAAAATAAAAATACGAAGGCCTTAAAGTGATGTTAAATCACCTACTAAAACTTGATCTGGAATTTAAGCCAAATGATCTAAAAACTTCAAACCTGATTGTTTTTATACTCAAAACGTTGCTCCTTTTGGTGATACGGGTCGATGGGAGGTATACCTAGATCTTTTATACCATTACTCATAGCAGCAATCCCATGTTGAACAGCCTCCACGAGACAATCATTAACATCAGGTGAATTTCTGTTACATATTTTTATATATTTTTCTGAAATGAATAAATAAAATATATTTATTTAAATTTCTTTCATATTTTATTCAAATATTTATGACTCTATAGCTAAGAGCTATATAATGGTATAATCGTTTGCCTTTACTAGACTATCTATATACGAGTGGGTTAATTATGTTAAGACCTAGATTTAATAAATACCTACCTTCTGCGTTATAATCTCGTTTAGATTATCTTAAATGAAACCAATTTTTAAATATATTTTTCAAATATTTTCTCTAGCAACAAAAATAATGTTAAAGTTATTATTACGTAAAAAAAATTATAGATTTTTGCTTAAAATTACTTACCTATGTTAGTGGATCCGTAACAAACAACTACAAAACTTATGAAGTAAAAACTTAAGCTTGAGAACATTTTAAATTAAAATAATCATATATTTAAAATTGGACGATTTTATAGAATAATGAACAACACGAGTTATTCCTTTGAGTGTTTATGTTGGTTTGCGACTCCTTACACAACCTTCTTCACCGGCGGGCATATTATTATCATTGGTAACTGAGATTGCATCAACTATACCTGCTTTCAATGTCACCAACTCCTACCGCAGAACATAATATCAGGTTGCGAAAATCATTTAAATTATATTAATTTGTTGATAGCACAATGACTCAGTGGCAGTGTTAGACTTTTGGTGGCAAATTCGATTGTATTTTTAATACTTATATTTATTAGACAGAGATAGATCTACTACATAGATCGCTCTGACTACAGCCGTGGATATAAAGTCACACAGACCTAAATGGAAAAAGTGTTCTAAAAAAAGTAATTTTTTGGGACTTCAACCGCAAATAAATAAATGAAGGAATGAAAAAGGCGGGTGATCTGTGGAAAAAGGTATTGAAAATGGCATAATTGGGGCAAGACCCTAAGTGCAAGTACTGTTTTTAAGATGTTTACCCAGAGCTCTAGAAATTTACGATCCGCTCCTGCTGTTTGATATTGACCCATTGATTGTTTAATATATTATATACTAGCCTTTACCCGCGGCTTCGCTCGCATTGAAACCATTAAATAAGTATCAGAGATCATTACAATAGAAATGAATTGTTAATCTTTCGTAAAAAAAATATTTTTTCATAAAAAGTATCCTATGTTACTTCTAATACCCTCAAGAATATGTGTACAAGGTTTCATGATGATCGGTTAAGTAGTTTTCGCGTGAAAGCGTAACAAACAAACTTACATTCACATTTATAATATTAGTAGGGATATCGGAAACTAAAAAAAAGGAATATACAATCACTAATGAGCATCTTTTGTATTATACTTAGATATATAAGTTACGGGCGCAACACGGTCAGGACATAACTACACATTACGATCTCTTACTATTATGGCAGGAACTATTACGACAGGAACCCAAGCAGTGCCTTAGACTTGTGACCAAGGTGTAGGCTTAAGGAATACCTTTAAGTGATCACAACACTCGTCTCTACTGCTTAGTTTCACTGTCTAAACCTAAGATTAGACTAACATGAACTTAACACAAGGCTAACCTAAACCACACACCTCCGACATATACGTATAAGTATAAAAGGGGTTGTTTCCGCAACTCGACGTCACTGTGCGCCTATTTTGCGTGAAGGGTGGGTGTCTAATCCTGCCATTCCAGCTCCTCTAAGAAGTTAATCAAACCTCTGGTGTCTCCAATAACCTCGGGGAGAGTCCTCGATGACCCCAAATGTTTGGCCCGGTAGTCGGTCACGCCTGTGCATTCCAGAACAATGTGGGCGGCCGTCTCTTCTGCCTCCAAGCAGGCTCTGCAAAGGGGGCTGTCAGTAACACCCAGATTAAACAGATGTTTGTTGAAAGGACCGTGGCCCGTAATTATTTGAGTAATTTTTCGTAAACTAGGGCGAGTGAGATTTAATAACTTACGAGACAGTCTCCGGTTTATGCTAGGGTTTCGACTGCTTACACGCACTTACCACCGTCCAGTATTTATTATGTAGTTCTATTGTGTGTTATCGGATGGCTGGTGTAGGCCATGCTGAGGGAAGGGGGACAATTGGTTCTGGTCCAACCGCAGCCCTCTCCGACCCTTTCCTGGCCAGTTCATCAGCGTCATCGTTGCCACGAGAGCCACTATTACCTTTGATCCACTGTAGAGTTACATTGTTGTTGTTATTACATACCTCCGTCAGGGATAGGTGACAGTTGTAGATAAGCTTTGAGGTGATAGAATTGCTTTGTAAAGCTTGCAGTACGGATGTGCTATCCGAGAGGATTCGGATAGAGTAATTCTTTACCTTTCGAGCCAGAGTCGCTGTAGCCGCCGTTATAATACCCATACATTCCGCTTGGTAAACGGTATTTTGAGCACCAAGGGGAGCAGCTATTTGTATGTTTAGATCCTCCGAGAATACACCTTGGTCTTCCAAAGATTCAGAGTCTTTAATCTTACCGCCGTAGAAACTGCCTCTTGTTTGCACGCACAATGGACCGAACTAGAGTTTAAGAGTTTTATGAAGAGGTGCAGAGCCGGAAGATTCAGCAAGCGTGCGTGGCCACCACACAACTGCTCCGTAACATATCATGGGCCTTATTACTGCTGTGTATAGCCATAGAACGATTTTTAGGGCTAGGCCCCTATCATTCTACGGCACTGCCAGAATTATATAGTGGCTGTATTTAGTTTCGCCTCTAAGTGCGCACTCCAGTTCAGCTTGCTATCAAGTATCACTCCTAAGTACTTTACCTTGCTTGTTAGCTGAAATTCAGTATTGAACAGCTTGGGCAATTTGTAATTACCAAAAACTCTATTGTTCGTAAACACTACCAGTTCTGTCTTAGTTGGATTCACTGATAAGCAGTTGTCTCCGCACAATTGTTCCACGATTTTCAACGCTGCGTTCGTAACTTCACATATAGTAGTCAGCATGGGAAGTCGGCTGCGGTCTGTTTAAAAGCTTCGGCCTTTTGTGTTCGCCCGTTGGCGAATTGTTCACGTCTAGACGAGGCCGTTTGTACGACACAGCAGACTTAGCTCCGCAGCCGAGTTGGTGATTTAGTGTTGCCATATACATTTTTTAATTAATAGAATATAGCCACTTTGTTGTTCTAATCCGATTTTAAAAATTCTTTCAGTGTTAGAAAACTACACTGTTCGTGAGTGACAAAGGTGATTTAGTGTTGCCATATACATTTTTTAATTAGTAGAATATGGCCACATTGTTGTTTCTAATCTGATTTTAAAAATTCTTTCACTGTTAGAAAACTACACTATTCGTGAGTGACAAAGGTGATTTAGTGTTGCCATATACATTTTTTAATTAATAGAATATAGCCACATTGTTGTTTCTAATCTGATTTTAAAAATTCTTTCAGTGTTAGAAAACTACACTATTCGTGAGTGACAAAGGTGATTTAGTGTTGCCATATACATTTTTTAATTAGTAGAATATGGCCACATTGTTGTTTCTAATCCGATTTTAAAAATTCTTTCACTGTTAGAAAACTACACTATTCGTGAGTGACAAAGGTGATTTAGTGTTGCCATATACATTTTTTAATTAGTAGAATATGGCCACATTGTTGTTTCTAATCCGATTTTAAAAATTCTTTCACTGTTAGAAAACTACACTATTCGTGAGTGACAAAGGTGATTTAGTGTTGCCATATACATTTTTTAATTAATAGAATATAGCCACATTGTTGTTTCTAATCTGATTTTAAAAATTCTTTCACTGAGAGAAGTCTATAGTATTTCCGTCTCTCTTTCTCTTATAATACTATCATTTTCTCTTATCCTCTCTCTTTTTTCTCACTTTAATTTTTATTTTTATCTGTTCAAAATGATTAGCCTCTTTTCACTTTCTTTCTTTCGATAATTTCTCTCTTTCTCTCTCTCTCTCTCTGTCTCTCTTTCTCTCTCTCCTTTACCCATTCAATTTTAGTTCTGCTCTGTCCTCCCTCTTTTATCATCTGTCGCTTTTCTTTAATTTTGTAAATTATAATATTGTTTTAAAACCCGGAGCGAAACGAGGGCAGCCCTCTAGTTTTGTTATGTAACCGACTTCAAACTTCGAAAAATGCGTATAAAATAAAAAAATAAATACTTTACTTATTAACCTTAATTTATAACAATATACAATTATTGTTCTCTGATACCCGGATATAATTTAATGGTTGAAAATAAAATGTATATTTTTTACTGCACTGAATTTAATTAATTTTTGAAATTTGATTTAGACATTATGCGTGTAAGGACTAAGATTGAGGCGTTGACACCATATGGCCTGGGACCCAATCCCACTCCGCGTTGGACAAATTTTTTTCAGGGCTCGTCTCCGTACACCTTTCGTCGTATAATGTCTATCACTCGCGTCACGCCGTCAACTACCAAAGGCTGGTCTGCCTACCAATAAAAAGGTTACCCGAAGATAAGGCACTGACAAAATCATCAGGAGAAGGATCCAATGGACATATGGAGCGGCTGTTGAGGATGCAATCCATTTGTGAATGTTAGGTACGTAGTGCTAAGTAATAAACGATATTTAGTATCCTAACTAAATGATATTTCTGACACCACGAGACACGAGATTGAAGTGAGGAGCGTAATTCAGCGCCCTCACTGACGGCAAAATCAATAGCATTTTCATAAAGATAATGTTAATTTTCCTTGGGAAGCGGTAGCGAAATTTCCATTTACAAATAAATCTAGGTTATTTTGCACCCTTTCGATCCTTGATTATAAAAGGCCCGGCAAAATCAGTGCCTACGGTGACATAAGGGTATTATAGGTTTTAAGCGTCTACAAATGTAACAACTACACGCTGTATGCCTTGACAGACTTCTCCTCCCGATAGACCAAACCGCGATGTTATGGATGCAAGAAGAGCCTGATGCCCTACGGGCAATAAGCGTTAACTACTGTTCGTGGTAAAATAATATTTTATGGAACTGGTGTTAAAAATCAATTGACAGAAGTGTTTTGTTTCAAATTATTCATCAACTAACGGTAAGAAGCCGGAAAAAAGGGAATCCAAAGGAATAACTATTGATTTTTTAATATTGCTTTTACAATATAATAGCAAAACTTCAGAGTAAAAGTTTTGCTGCCAATTTTAAAAAGAAATATTTAATGACTAATTTAAAACATAGTACTGCACAGTAATATGTAGAATAAAATAATATCATGACCTTGAGACTGGAGGATGAGCAGGGCCCAGAGCTTGCGACTAGGTGTAAGTTTATGCAGATGCTTTACCACCTCGCTATATAATAAATAATACATTACTCTAAAATATAAACTATAATGAAAATACACCCTAACTCAAACAGCTTTATCGCGACCGAGGTTGGACTAAGAAGTTGTCAGTCCAGTGGAGGTAAAATAAACAAATAGGAATAGCTAATCAAAGCCTTTCTAAAGTGTTGCTGAAAAGATCATCTTTAGTAATAATATATTCGTACCGAGCACAAAGCCACTTAAGAAAAGCTTATATGTGTATGTTTCGGGGATTTTAATGATAAGAAGGAAGGAGAACGAGGAGAATATTGGAAAACACTACAAGAGGTAATGATATTGAATGGACTATTGGGTAAACGCAATGTAGATACTTCTACTGAACCGTTAAATAATCAAATATGATCTCTAACAATTACGAGAGAAACTTAAGCAGTGCCTTGGACTTGTGGCCAAGGCGCTTAAAGGCATTTTAACAGAATTCTAACACTCGCCTCCACTGTTCAGGCTCTCTGTTTAAACCAAAGGTTAAACTCACATAAACCTAACCTAACACTAGACGTGGCAACTACTTTGTAAGGTACTCACGTGACCTTAAACGGGCAACACTAACTTTACTTAACACTTCACTAGCACTATCTAGAGACTACTTTACTCCTTGAGAGGCCGCGCAAGAGTAGGACTTCAGTCAGACTGTCGATGGTATATAAAGGGTCGAGACTGTCAAAACGACGGAAGTGACTACCCTACAGTCCAGGTCGCGCGACCGCAGTGAAGTGCACCCAAAACCGCTCGTTCGGTCTTTAAATTCATATTTAATATTTAAACGTCTCTTTTCTTAAAAATCCACTAGTTTTTTGTGTTTATTTAACTTTTCTTATTCAACAATTATTAAAATATTAAGGAAAAAACTATTAATAAGTGAATTTTAGTGTTGTGGTTCAATATTTTAACGTTTAACTGTTCCGTGGCAGTGCAATTGCATCATTAATGTAAACAAAAGAACCCGTTTCGGCCGATGTGACACTCGACGAATGACTCACAAACCGTACCAGTCTTTCAACTTGCATACATACAAGCTAATTGGATTAGCGGCGTGGGTCGTACAACGATACTCAGAAGCCCCGAGTTCAAACCAAATCGCTTTTTTTATTGATTTTTTTTTGTCCTTTTTTTTCTTGTTCTCTTTATAAAATCGCTGTAACTGCGCGAAAATGAAATATTCATGCTGTAAAACTACATCGGGTGGTGCTGCTGATTGTATATGCTGTACCAAATGTGAACGCAGATATTATATTCAATGTCTATATGCAGCGGAGAAGAAGAATGACATCACACTTGATTTCAAGCGAAGGTGGATTTGTCCAGAGTGTTGTTTGTCTCAGCCAAAACCATCATATAAAGATAATACACCCGTGCGCAAAAGTCATAGTGCTCTAACCAAAGTCACAGATGAGCAGAATGTTAATGTCCGGAGAGGTGCACATTCGGATATTGATATTCCAAACTTTGGCATTGACATCGGCTCCACATCTATTTTAGAGTATATGAGGTCTGTGGTGTCATCCGAAATTCGCGGTCTATAAGATGAATTCAAATCGTGTATAACGCCCATTCAAGAAGAATTAAAGGTAATTAAAGATGAATTTTTAAACATCAGAGAATCTTTGGCATTTGTGAATGTTAAGTTTGAAGACCTCAGTAAGCGAATTGATTCTTCTGAAAGAGATATAAAGCAGCTTTCAGCGAAATGTGAAAATATAGGAAGTCTTAAAAGTACAGTAGAATCTATGGAAAACGAAAATAATAATCGAGAGCAGTGGGCTCGACGTTCAAATGTTGAGATCTACGGGATTCCGGATAAAAAAGCAGAAAATTTATTTTCCATTTTACAAAGTATTTCTGAAAAGGCAGAATTCAAACTTGATATTAATACCGATATCAACTTTATTACTAGAGTAGCAGCAAAGAATAAAGAAGATAAGAGAAGCAAACCTATTATAGTCCGCTTTCTCTGTCGATGGAAAAAAGATGAATTTTTATCCCGCGTTCGAAAACTTAAGTTAAAATTGCGACATTGGTCTTGAAAATAGCAACAATAATTATAATTTAATATATTTTAATGATCAACTTACAATGCCAATAAAAGACTGTTGCAGGATGTAAAAAAAATAGCCAAGGAGAAAAAGTTTGAATTCGTATGGGTCAAAAATTGTTCTATATTCGCGCGTCGTAATGCATCTAGCCCGGTGACACTTATATCGAATGCTAATGATTTAAAAAAAATTGTATAAGAATCACTATTTCTCTATTTGTCGACTTCTATTGTTTTAACATGACGGGTTGTCTTGTGTTTGTTCTACTTTATATCATAAAGTTATATATATTGTCAAATTCTGTCTTGGTCTGTATGACTTATGTTGTTTTTTTGCGGGTTTTTTTAAAATATACTCTCTTACAATTTATTAATATTTTTTTGGGTCATCTGAAATGCTTAATAAATAGTTTAAAAATAATATTAATTTTTAAAAGACTTTATTTGATGAGTTTTCACTCTTTTATTAACAATGGATAGTAAATTAACTTTATATTACCAAAACGTGCAAGGTTTACGTACAAAGACTAACTCCTTCTACAGAAATTTGATGCAGGTGGATTATGATGTTATTTGTTTAACCGAGACATGGTTGCACGATGGTATTTACAATGAGGAGCTCTTTGATTCAAGATATATAGTTTACAGATGCGATCGTAATTATAACGAACGTGGTGATACAATGAGTGGAGGTGTTTTAATAGCAATAAAATCTTCTCTATTAGTTTGCTTTTCATCCAAAATCAATATTAAACAATATGCAGCAGATCTGATAAAAGTTTCATTGAATATATCTTCTGCTTCTAATAAACATAAAAAAAAACTTCATATCTATTGTGGCTATTTTCCTCATAGTAGTTACCATTTCCATGCCTCATGATATTTTTTTAATTCTAGGCGACTTTAATATCACTAAAGCCTATATGGACTAGTGTCGGTTCAAAATCGATTAACTTTATGAAAATTTCTAATTTTAATATACGCTTTATATAATTTTTTAAATTTCAATTGCTTTTATCAATTTAATTCCGTTTATAACAGTAATAGTCGACTTCTTGATTTAATAATTTGTAACATTGAATGCTTGGTCAGACACGAAGAAAATATGCCTTTAGTTACGGAAATTATTCATCATCCAGCGTTAAACTTATTTATTTCGTCGCTTGTTGTTAATCAATAGTCCCTGCCACACGCTCAATCGCAATCGTTTGTATCGCAATGCCGATTATGATGCCATTAATAAAATTTTGGGGGATATAGATTGGATTGATTTGCTTGATGGTGTTGATATTTGTAAGGCTGTAGATATATTTTATAACAAAATTAATGCTATTATTACGGATTTAGTCCCTATTAAAACTATTAAGGCTGAAAGTAATTATCCATGTTGGTACTCTCAAGCATTGGTAAAAATTATAGGTGAGAAACTTAAATATCATAAAAAATGGAAGTTGTATAACCGTTATTGCGATTACGAATCTTTTAGTCTTTTGCGCGAACGTCAGAAGCAAATACAAACTGTGTGTTATGATAAGTACATATTAGATTGCGAATTAAAAATAAAGAAAAATAGTAAATATTTTTGGACATTTGTGAAATCTAAAAAATCTTTTTCTAATATACCCAATACCGTAATGTTTAATAATTAATCAGCAAGTGAAGGTACCCAAATATGCTCACTTTTTAATGATTATTTTAAATCTGTTTTTAATGATCCAGTAATAGTTGATTCTTCTAAGAATGGGCTTCATGATGTCGATTACACATCTTCAATAATCTCACTAGGTTCTGTAGAACTAACTCCGAAATTAGTAGAAAAATATCTTAAACAGCTAGATATTAATAAGGGTTCTGGACCTGATGAAATACCCCCTTTGTTTTTAAAATATGCCATAAATTCCTTGCTTTTCCACTGTTTTTATTATTCGATAAATCTATTCGTTCCGGAGTGATGCCTTACACTTGGAAACGTAGCTATGTGGTACGTTTCCAATATTTAAGTCCGGTGACGTTACCAATGTTCAAAATTATACACCAATATCCAAGCTTTCAACTATTGCAAAATTGTTTGAAAAGATTGTGTATGACAGTATATTTCCCGTCATAAAGCCTTTGCTGATACCACAACAACATGGGTTTGTAAATAAAAGATCGACGGAAACTAATATTTGCGAGTTGATGTATAACGTCACTACTGCTATGGATGAGGGGTATCAGGTAGACGCCGTGTATACCGATTTCTCAAAGGCCTTCGATAAAATAGATCACAATCACATTCACAAAGATTTCGACTTGCGATCGGTATACACGGTGATCTTTTTCGATGGATTACTTCCTACCTCCGTGAACGTAGCCAAGCTGTTACCATCAAGGGCTATTGCTCTTCATTTGTTCCAGTTCCTTCAGGAGTACCCCAGGGTTCCCACCTCGGTCCTCTCTTATTTAATATTTTTATCAATGATATCCTATCTATTTTTAAACATTCTTCAATTCTCCTGTATGCTGATGATATGAAAATTTATAAAAAAATTATAGCACCTTCTGATTGCAATTTATTACAAGAAGACCTAGATAGCCTTTTTTCATATTGTAAAAATAATTTCTTAAATCTTAATATTGGTAAATGTTGTGTTATAACGTTTACACGTAAAACTATATTCATAGAACATTCATATAAAATTAATGAAGACACATTAAATAGAGTGACCGAGGTGCGAGATTTGGGTTTTCAACTGAACTATAAATTGACAATTAACGTTCACATGGATAAAATGATAGGAAGGGCTTTCAAAATGTTAGGATTTATTTTACGTATAAGTAGAGATTTTAAAGGATTTTAGTCATTAATTCTTCTTTACAATGCGTTTGTTCGATTTATCCTCGAGTACGGCTCAGTAGTGTGGAATCCTCAGTATCAGATATATATAAAAAAGATTGAAAGAATTCAAAATAAATTTAAGAAACATTTGAAATTTAAATACTCCAATCTTGATATTCTTAATTTTAGCTCATTAAAAAATAGACGAATTGCATGCATTTATGTACCTCTCGTAAAGACGAATTATGCAAAAAATTTATTTATATTTCGAGCTTGTCAGACTTATAATGATAAATTCACTGATTTAGATATATATACACGCATGTAAAATAACTAAATTTAAGAAGATCAGACAGATTTTGTCGAATGCGACAGAGTAACTCATATATGTTATTAATCCTTTTTTTTATTAAATTACTTTATAACCTAATTTTTTACATAGCATAGGTATTTAATTTAATTTATTTCTAAATTTTTATGTTAAGTGTGTTTTGTGTTTAATGTTATATTTATCTGTGGAAACTCTGCTGGTTTATGTTATATTTAAGTTATTTTTTTGTAAATGTATTGTTTGTCCCTTTATTGAATTTATACGGAACCCTCCACGAGTTTTACAAATTTTATAAAATTATCCGAATAAAGGTAAACTGCAAAATGAACGGGGATAACATTTATCCGACGGCAAAGCATAGTTTGTCCCGCAATTCTTTTATACGGGGGATCCGTAGTCATGGGTCAGTGCCCAATTTCGAAGTGCACTTGACCGATTTTTTTCTTTTAGTACCTATTCCTTAATATGAGGCAACAGATTTAACAGATAACAGAAAGAAATAAAGGATTATTTGTCCGGTACCTACTACAGAGTTATGTCTACCCACAGATGTCTACCAAATAACTGCCACATATCTTGACACTATGTCCTGTTTACTTGACCAACTTTAATGGAACAACTCATAATAACATAATGGAACAGAATATTTGGCTTCAAAGATTAAATTAAACAAACACGTTAAATCTAATCTTAAGAAGATTAGACACTTTAGGGCACAACCATTAGCATTTTAATTATTTTAGTTGGTCTTATTATTTTGTATATTTAGGGTTCTCTACCGTGGTTCTCTACCTTTTAAAAGGGAAAAAGAAATCTTTTTTCGATCACTTTGTTGCCTGTCTGTCTGTCTGTTAGACTCTTTTTCTCCGGAACCTTAATGCCTCATGCTATGAAGATAAAATTAATAACATTTAAGCATTCAGGTCTGTTGTGTAAGTTAACGCAAATAAAAGGTATGGCCATTTATGAACATTTTGGGCATTCGCATACGAATTGTAACGTATTGGCTATTTTCCGTTAATAAAGAATCACGAAATTTTATGCAACCCTCAGTGTGCAAGTACCACTCGCACTTGGCCAATTTTTTGTGTATTAAATCGATACGTAAAAAGTATGTTGTCTTAAAGTTAAAAATATAATCTTTATTGGCATTAATTCTCTCGAACTTAAAACCTTATACTAAATTACGTACCTATCAACTTTATCGTTGTCTCATAAATTAATAAGCAGAAACCAGAATTATTGTCTGGGTTTTGTGACCCAGGTGCCGGTTTACGGAGACTTGACTACACATAATAATAATTTAATTTTACTTTAACTGGTTGCGGAGCTATGACCGAGATATCCGTGTTAATTTAAAAAATATTTTATCCTTATAAAATTATTTTTAAAAATGATGATGTATTTCTATGATGAAATATATCTATTCTTAACATCATAGCCTTAACACAATTAATATTACATAATTTTATGGGATATATGAACTACCTATACAAAAATTAAGGTTAAATTTTACTGATTGTGCAACAAATTCATAGTAAATAAGTAACTAAAAACTGTAAGGAAGGAGAGTTAAAATATATATTTTACAGATATATTAAATGTCCAGGATTTATTTCTTGGAAATCTGACCTTTTGATTTGGATTCTAAAATTGCGTCTTTTCGTCCTCTAGTTTAGCCACAAAGAAAGGATTTCTGGATATTTCAGGACATCTACACTTACACGTTTTTAAATTAATACATTTTCATCTCTTCCATTTTTCGTTGGATGATGAAAGATACCTACTAATTTTCAATACGCTACAAGACACAAAGCATGTAAAGGAAAATAAGCAAATAAATCAAACAGCTTTTTAAATTCTTAAATGTTAAGGACATGCATTAAAGTCCAACTAGTCCAAAGACTGCAACTAGTGCATCTTAGTAAATTGGTGCCACATTTATCATTAAAATGGTACTATGTTCTAAATGATCGCCATTTTAAATATATATTAATCAGATGTCAGAGTAGTACAGTAAAGATTAATGAGTGTCTTTATTTTGAACGGGTCATCGACACTAAATTAGATGCCTTTTGTGGTTTGCTATAGGTTTATTGACTGACGTTACGGTATTTTATCAGTTACAGTTTACATGACACACTGTCAAGGAACAAGAAAGGAAATATTTATAAAAAAGCTAGATAAACGATTTTTAAGGAAAACATAACGAACTGCAAATAAATCCTTTTCGTAAGGTAAATTCTTTGTGGGACATTTAAAATTAATTACCACGAGACCTTTCTATCATGCCTAGTATGCAAAAGCTTGATATTAAAGCTTCTAATTAATAAATATTTTAAGGATTGCACAACTAAAAGCAATAGCGTGCAAAATTTAATAATTCAAAATAACTGTATTTAATAATATAATTGTACTTAATATTACTTTTCAACTTCTTTGCTATTTAATCATTCCATCAACCTGGCAGCATCATATTTTGACTTCTGTAATGTACAACGATCGCAACAGCGAGAGGTGTAGGCTTTCTTATGTGAGACAGTGATTGCTCTGAAGGAATTTAAGGATAAATAGATTTCAAGCAGCAGACCTCATAAATCTGACAGATCGAATAAGCTAGAAAAGCAGGGCTTGACCCAGTCTCTCCACTCTCTATAGAAGGATAAAGTTAATTTAAAAATAGGATACGCTCGTAGGTCCTAACTGTGAACTGGTACGATTCCGTAAGGCCATTATAACAATAAGGTAGCGATGGTTTTTATAAAGGTATTCTGGGAATGCATAAACTGTATTTTACAAAAAATCCATCCACCAGAATAAACCAATAAAAATTAGAGAGTTCACCCAATGGAAAAAAGCTCTACCTAACGTACCCATGACCACATGATCCATGAAACAATAGAGAAAGAGACACATTATTAAAAAAATATATAATATATATTCAATACAAGTAAATTGTTCATGAGCGAATTCGAGGCTAGTACGGCATAAAATATAAATTAACGATGTAAACAAAATGTTATGTTATAAGACAAAGTAATTTTACAAAACCATTAGGAATACCAAAGGTATAGAACATGTTTACATAAAAATTTTAATGTTTAATCCCAAAAGCCATGTCGATCGATAATACCAAATCTGCAAGTTGTTTGTTCGTAAACCGTTCCTCAGGTCCACGTCGTAAAAACGAGAATGCTTCTAGAATACGTACCACAGGCAAAAATATCTTTATGCGATCCTGATAGCCAGTTTACCATGCAGCCTAATTCCATTAATAAGATTAGACAGCAAAACTGTCAGTAATGCACAGCAGTAACTATATATTTTCCTGATTTGATGTATCTTCCTGTAGTGCGTATTAGTTTTTAATTTGAACTCATGATCCAAGCCATATCGATAGAACAATTTAAATAATGAGTCTATCAGAACCGATCATTATTATTATAATTAATTTCATATTATTTAGTATACAAATTTCAAATAATACTGTAAAATAGAAGACTATAAATCTCCTTTTTAACAAGTAAATAAAAGGGATTTTAAAATCAGTTTTTGTATTTAAATTTTGAACGACAGCGATGGCAGGTTACGTTACAATTAAATTAAACGAAGGTACATAAATGGTTATCACTTTAATGTCTCTTAATAACAGTTATGAATCCTTCAATTTACTACGCTGGAATACAAGTAAAGTTGAATTATGATTCGTTCGCTAATTATCCTGTTCGATCAAATTATGGTTCATTGATCGTTTGATGTAAATATTATTTTATTCTTCAGCGAAACTTGAGAATACTCTACTAATAAAGGTTGTGAATTTAAAACGACATTTCACATGCACCAGGTGAGTATATCGGTAGTATAGATCTAAAGCTCCTCATCTTAAAGCTCTTTGTAACTACAAATGTCAGCTCAGTAACAAAAGGAAAAAAATATCTGTTATCTTACAACCTAATGTAGAGCGACCACGCAAAAATATTATAAAGGAGCAAGATCAAGTAGCCAAAGCATTTTGCAAAGTGACTCCTTGTGGGTCGCACATCCTCGTGGCGCGCGCGCATTTCATATTACGGTTATTTATATTAATAGTGAATGCATCTCTTATTCATTTAAAAAAATAAAATGTCACCCAGATTAAAATTCGGGATTTTGGCACTGAATTTTTTAACTATATTCTTCAGGATTAGCTTTGCAGATGAAAATGGAATCGCAACTTCTTCCGAAAATGAAGTTTTTTATACAGACGACGCTGTCATCATTAGTGGTAAGTGTTTTTTTTAATTATCACAAGCATATTTTAAGTAATAATTATTTTATTTTAATATAACAATATTTTTTAATTTTATAAATTTAATTTCAAATACATACTTATAAATAAATAATCCGCACGAAACTATTATATAGCGTAGTAAAACAATGGATAACATACTAACAGTATGAGGTTTCGAGGCTAGAGAAAGTTTAAATTTTGCGTCAACGTCTTCCGTCAAATTAGATAGTTAAATAAATATAAAGGTATTTTTTAATAAATAAATTTTTTGTATAAAATCATTGTTCTCTTTTACTCCGAAATTTATATAAAAACCTGAACTTTTACTATAAATCAATAAGATATCATGCACCTTAGTATAAATAAATTAAGTATAAATTGAAAAAACGTTTTTAATTAAATATATAAGATAAATCCTTGTATGTTAACTTATTTGAATCACACGGGTCATTATTCTGAAGATACCGCGATATCGATTCAATGCAAATGCTCATACGCCCACGCCAGTACCAATCACATCAATCACTCATTGTCCTCAACTCAACCCGTTGCCTTTTAAGCCGGTTACAGACCAAGAGCCAAGCTATGTCGAAGTCAAGCTAAAAAAGCTAAGCTAAGTCAATAAAAAAAAGTATTTGCGCACATCTTAGCAATAGTAAAAATCAGTGTTCACAATTTAATGTTGATAAAGGTGTCCAATCCAATAAATAAGATACATCCTTTATATTTGTATCACGATAGCCTTTATACTGCACAAGAGTAGAAGTTGTTTAATAAATTATGTCATTAACATTTTTAATTTTTACGTAGTAATTACAATCCACGTCACGCACAAGACTTGCGACGAATGTCAAAAAGCAACACTGTCCAAAGATGTGCAAAAAGTAAAGTAATTAGCTTAGCTTGGGATATAATACTGCTAACTTTGTATTTCAGTTACTTTACATACAGATTGTAATCTACGTAAGTAAGCTGTAAAGGTACTCCAACAATTCGAGCTAAGCTGAACAAAAAACTGAGCTTAGTTCTTGGTCTGCAACCAGCTTAAGAGCGATCAATTGTTACATTTTTTGCGGGTGATTCTGAAGGCATTAATTAGAACTAGCAATGAATGTAGAGACGCTATTGACATTTCTAGCATTCGGCTGCTGAACCCGGAATCCCGATAATAATAAATTCTTCTTACTGCCAACTCAAAATGATTGCAAGCGACATTTTTAAATGCTAAGCCAACAGTAATCTTGACAGAGATAGTTCAATAGATATTGCGACATTTATAATTCTAATCACTTAAATTAGATACCTATCTAAAATATCATTCACAATGAATGTAGCTTAGTAATCTTTCACTTTATGCAAATTATCCTTACAATTCATTGTTTCATGGAATAAATTGGCACCTGTTTAAATAAAAATATTTTTTGTCAATATGTTATTGTTATATTTCCAAAATTAGCCTTAGAGTACGCAGTATTGTTTTTATTTTACTGCGGATTCCTAAACAATATAGTTGTCCTCATTTATAATTAATAACTAATAATTATAAATAAAGTTTTTTCTTTACCATATACTTACGCAACATAGATTAATACGCACTCATCGATTAATAACAAAAGTATTATTAAAGGAATTAAAAAGAGACAGAGAAGGATTATTGAAATTAAAAATATACGTCGATAAAAAATACCAAAATACTAATAATAAATATACTTCTATAGACATACCCGAACAAAACAACTACAAATACTTTCATGAATATCGAAGTAAATCAGGCTTAACCCTTGATATACTTTGGACTCGAGTAGAGTTTATTATTAGGTCTACAGACATCTTCAAGGTCGGTTATTTACTCAGGGCATTTTATACAAGTTCTACTTTTGTATTTATCCTTGTATACCCATAAATATAATTAATCCTTCAATTTAAGGCTTGCAGTAGTTCATTAAATAAATACTATATAGAGACTTTAAATAACAAAATCTTGCATGTCAACTTCAACCTACCTTTATGGATGGCAATAATGTAATTGGTACCTTGGAGCTGGTCTCAGATGAGCTGGAGATAGTGGAACTCTTTAATGGCTACTAAATAAACTTTAGAATTTGGAATCACAATATTTATTTTGATGATCTCGATAGTTTGAAAATTGTGTCCGGAAGTGGATAGTTGAACTCTTTTGTATTTAACTAGTGATTTAGGTTTAAATTAGAAAAAATAGACAATCATTGAAAGAATTTTCATTCTATGGATTCTGTTCATAATAAATGACTTAAAAAAACTCTAATTTATCTTATATTTATTCTTTTAAAACTTCAAAAAAGATACGATTTATTTATACTAGTATCTGCCCGCGACCTTCGCAGAAACTTTTGAATTGTGGTCCAAAATTAATTCAAAAACATTCACTATTCCAACTTAAAAGTATCTGTATGCAATACTTTATTTAAATCTATTGACCTATCTTACAGGAACTTTTTTTTGGGATAAAATCTATGTGCGAAATTTAATTCAAAACCTACTCAATCGTTTTTGTGTAATTGAGTAACGAACATCCAATATATAAACTTTTGCATTTATAATATTATTAGGATATTTTTCGATGATTAAATCACTTATTATTCACATTCAAGATACCATTAAAATGAAATCAAATTCCAGTACAGCGATAGTAATCGAACACCGTTATGTACCTAACGACATAAAATAACATGTTTGCACGTTGGAAGTGATGCTTTTGGGACGTTCACTGAATAATAAATTAGACACTGATTACTCAACTACACCTATATTAGGAGCAAAATGAAAAAATCACTAAAATAAAAATACTATAAATAATATTGCATAAATAGTTTGCAATCCTGTAATTGGTCCAAACTAAATATCGATTTTATAAAATCGTAATATATATTAGTAAAAAAAATAAATGAATCATGTTACTCCCCTTTTCCCTTTCGAACTACAGTTAAAAACAAAATATTTAAAAAAACTCTAAATATTAATAAAATAAAATGTAGACCTTACAACAATGTTCTATCTCCATATTCTGGGCTTGTATCCACTCATAACAAATTGCTTGGTTTATAGTTTTTAATTATAATTGAAGAGACGTAGATAAGAAAAAACCATTCTATTTTTTATAAAAGTTAAACATTATTAATATTTTTAGAAAATAAATTCGAAAACAAACTATAAGGCATTGAGTCAAGTGACAGCGAACACCGATCAGTAAGTGTTACGTCACGCCACACAAAACATCATTTTAAATACAAAATACGTAATGTAAATATTGCTTCTTTTTAAAAAAATGTAGGGTCTTTAGGATAAAATAGATATTAAAGTATATAATTAACCATGTTTATAAATTTAGTCAATTATGCGGGATTCATGTTTATTTTGCTAACAGTGCTTATTGGGACTATTATTATAGGTCCAAACGCGATATATCTGCTATAATAAACTGAGGATTTGGGTATTCCACAGAATGCTTAATGCTGCAGTAACTCAAAAAGTAGAGTTCAGACCATTAGTGGTAGAAATCAATGACGTCGCTATGGAGGAGACAGGAAGTGGTAGCTGCCTCCTCTAGAGAAAAAAAGTATACAAATTGTCATTCGAATAAATTTACTCATCTTTACTTTTAAAAAAATCGTTTTTACGAAACATTCACATAAAATTAAATATAATAATATGTCCGGTCTAAAACAATTTTGTAGCTAAAAACGGCTACAGAATTACATCATATTTTGTGAAAATTTCATCTGTCTAGCTATCACAGTTTATAAGATACAGCCTGGTTACAGACAGACGGACGGACAGTGGAGTCTTAGTAATAGGGTTCCGTTTTTACCTTTGGGTTCGGAACCCTAAAAAGTGTTGTTACTGCTAAAAATCCTAAACATTTCGTTGGACGTTCAATCAAATATTTTAGGACGTAGTTTCTGCAATTTTTTTAAAATGCAGGTTTCATTTTATATCAAAATTTCGTTCAGTTATAATTCTTGTAAATATCTTTTCTTTCCTTAATTTTAAGCTTGATAATTTCACTTTCTGGATATCCTGAGCTTAACTAAGTTTATTTAGAAAATACGTAAATTACTACGATATTATTCTATTAGTACGATAGAAGTTAAATCTTATACTACTAATATATAAAGCTAAAGAATTTGTTTGCTTGAACGCGCTAATCACAGGAACTACTGGTATGATTTGAAAAAGTCTTTCAGTATTAGATAGCCCATTTATTGCGGAAGGATATAGGCTATATATCATCACGCTAAGACCAATAGGAGCGGAGCATCACGTCGCACGGATCGACTAGTAAAATATAAGTGGAAGGAATACGAATATAAATTATCTTCGATGTAAGATTTGTATCTACAATGGTTTTAAAGAAAGAAGTTCGTATGCTATCGTGGGTAGAGATTAAATTAAAAGCGTAGATAGCATCTTGAAAATAAAATTCCTCTATGAATTTAAAGAAGTACTTTTATAAATTATAATTCATAGCTTTCGTTTAATTTAACTTGTTCATACGAACATGAATTGTAACGTTTATAAATTTTTTACTACTATATATGTATACGACTGTAGTATATGAAGTATACACTGCTCATTGACATAAAAAGATAATAATATCATGGACTTTACATGGAAGCCGAACATTGCTTGGAGCTTCTGGCATAGGAAGTGTTCTTATTTGTAATAACACTCAGCCTCTATTGCTCGAACTCTCGTTACTCATTAATTTTATACTTTAATTTTATCAATCGACGTATATATATATCATTCGATATTTATACATATTTTTGTGTAGTAATAGGTATTAACAAGGTTTCATCCCATTACAGTAATAGGTATGTATGGTCTCTTGGAAATCAAAAATATAAGTAAATAAATTGATTCGTGAAGTATTTGTAAAGAGTGTACATTCGTGTTTTTGCTAAGCTTTCTCACCATTCTGTGCAATTTATTTTATTTAATTGATTCCAGTTGGGGCTGAACGAGTAAAACGCGAATCAAACAGCACTGAGGATGGAAAACAACTATTGTTACGAACCAGACAAGTAAGTTTATTTCTGTCCTTGAAGACAGCTTCATTTAGTAGCAATAGTTGTCTTACGGGTAATTACTCCGAATTGAATTTACGATATGGTATATATAGATAGTTTGTCAGAGAATAATAAAAAGATCTTGAAAGTAGCGTTATATTAAAATGTAGCTTGAAAAGAGACGTTATAATATGTGTGAAGACTCTGCCAGGTACCTAAAAAACATAGTTATATCAGACTGGACTTGAAGAAATTTTAAGCTAAAAAGCAATTCTGTAGTTTTCAATCTCTTTTAAATAGGCTAACGAGGGAACAGTGGGTCTGGATTGCGTGACAACAAGGGGCAAAAATGGAATTTGTAAAAGTTTTCGTGACTGCTACCCATTATTCAAAGTATTCGATTTTGGTGGATGGGTGATGGGTCAATATGATACATGCAGTTACGTAAATAATGAAAAAGAGGTAAGCTACATCAATTTCCCCCAACGACATGGATTGTAAGTCTCCATCAACGGTAAAACAGATTTAAAATAAGGATATTTTTTCATTTTGCATTTATCATGGTGGGATGCCGTTTGTTAGCCAGACTTCTCTCTCACTCTTTCTTTTACCTTCATTTGAGTTGTCTCCTTTTTAAATCATAAGACTTCATTAACAGTGGCGTAGGTGAAAAATGAATACTCAAATAGCATAAGAATAATTGACGATGGCTAAAGAAGTTTTGAAACTAAATAGAGGAAAAATTATGCATTCAATTCAATTACTTTATATCAAAACCACATTTAAAATGTTATCAATATTTTTATACATCAAGTTTGATATTTCAAGTTCTAGGTCATACAAGTGAGTTGTGATAAAAAATAGCTGTCTTCGAATAAATATTTCCCTTTATAACTGGTTTGCCTTGTAAGGATGCCGAACCTTGTTTTGCCTAGGACATTTTATTTGTTTTTAGCTATTAGGACAATTTAAAATAATATTCCATGTTTATACTTCACATTTTTAACATTCCTATTTGTTCTTTAGGTATTGGGTGTATGTTGTACAGAGCCGGTCGGCACACCTCCACAACAAGAACCTGACGTACAACGCCTCGGTTTGCTACAACCATCATATCCGATGCCATTGACCAAGTTAGCATAATTTATAAACGACTGACTAATCTAACTGTAGAGGCTTTTGTTTTTTATGCATATAATTTTTATTTAATTACGATTTTTAAGTTCTTTGGGCTTTACAAAGATTATTTGGTAGATTTCTAGATGCACTAGGAAGATAATAATTATTCTAATTATGTTATTCCGTGCATCATCTCGTAAACAATAAGAGTTTAAAAATTTAAATATAAATCATACAACTTTCATGTAAATAGTTATGGAGTAAGTACCCATATACATCGCAGAAAAATGAAAAAAAGAACAACTCTATGGAGTCAGTTCCTTAAGGAAAGTCATTTATTTGATGACATTAAAAGTTGTTATATAATCATAATAATTTTTTTGTAATAGTTACCCAAGTGTACCATCGGCTCTGTCATCACAGTGGATATACAATAGTCGTCAGATCCCAGCGGTGTGGCCGCCTACACAACCGCCTTTGCCAACGCATCCCCCAGACCACACTGCACCTACTCACCCTCCATCCCTTGGTAAATAGTTGCTCAATAATAGTTTAAAAGTCATTTTATGTTAAACATCTTACATTTTTCTACCAATTTTAGTTGCGGGTATAACAAGTCCAAAACCTGTGGAAGGTCCTTCAAACACACCACCTACTACAACTTGGGGAACAAGACCGCCAAGTACTACAAAGCAGGTTTGTTGCCTGACTAAACTTTGTACCAGAATATTTTCCATAAATAATTTCGAATAAGTTTCTCAATAATTGTATTCAATTTCAGACATGGCCTCCAATGTACCCCACTCAACCAAGTAAGCCTGCAGGCCAGCCTGCTGTGGATTCTTCTTGCGGTATAAAGAATGAACCAAAGGTTAATTCCATTTCTTGTTATGCATCTTACATTACTGTTACTTGGAAATTCAATTTATTAACTTTGTATTTCTACAATTCTATTCGTGTTAACATAATTTTAGGCGTACGGCAGTACCTACGAATCACCTGATGATGAGAAGCGTATCGTGGGTGGAAGCTTCGCGGACCTCAACGAGTGGCCGTGGATTGTGGCGCTGTTTAACAACGGCAGGCAGTTCTGCGGTGGCTCCCTCATTGACAACGTTCATGTACTATGTGCTGCACATTGTGTTGCTCAGTAAGTATATATCTTGAATTTGTTAGTACTTGGAAACTTACACAAAAGTTTGTATGATGTGTCCTTTTTAGCGTTCCGTACCCAAAGGGTAAAAACGGAACTCTATCATTAACACTCCGCTGTCCGTCCGTCTGTCTTTCACCAGGCTATCTCATGAACCGTGATAGCGAGACAGTTGAAATTTTCACAAATTATGTATCTTTGTTGCCCCCCTATACAAACATATACAAAAAACAGATTAAAATAAATATTTAAAGGGGGCTCCCATACGACAAACATGATTATTTGACGTTAATTGATCGATATTAATAATGACAACAGGTACCTAACCTAACCTTTGAAATATTTACAGAATATTTTTTTGTATATTACTTTAAAAATATAATATATATGGGGTATTCCATGCCAAATCGACCACTTTTGAACCCGACCCCTTTAGATTTAGCTGAAACTTTACTATTCTTTTCTACCCTTTGAAAGACATTTTTGAGAATTTTTTCAAATTTTTTTATCCAACCCAAAAAAAGTTATGAATTTTTAAAAAAAATGGCTTTTTTATTTTCAAATAGCCATAACTTTTTTAAAAATTGACTTTTAGGTACCTTTTTTTTTTTTAAATTTTTGTTTTTGAATGTACTTTTCGAAAAAATATACGAAAAAAATTTAACATGATCAATTATATAAAATAATCGGTTTTTTAAAGTAAAATCGTCATTTTTTCGAAGTCCGCCATTTTCTTTTTTTTTTTTTTTTTTCTCAAAAAAAACTTCAATTTATTTGACAACTATCCCCGCTAATCCCGAGCAGGGCCGATTTTTTTTATATTTTTTTTATTCATTTAAAAAAAAATTGTCAAAATTTCAAAAATGGAAAAAAAATTTTTTCCGTAAATTTTATTTCTATTATAAAATAAATATAATTTAACGATTTTGTGATACAATTCTCAATTTATAGATTTAATTTATGACTATAATAACTAAGCTTAATGATTAATACAGTTAGTATCCAATGATTTCACAAAAACAATACGAAAAATTATTTATTAATTTTCTCTTTCGCGTTTCAATATTTTACAAATTCTGTGTTCATTAGAGTTCGAAAATTTTTTAACATACAAACAATCATTTTTGTCCGGAACTATACAATGTAGTTGTTGAGTTCCTACAATTGGTTTCGTTTTCAAAAATCTGTCATTTAAATCAGTTAATGCTGTATTATAATCTTCTTCTGGAGAAAACTTAACTATGATATTTGGTAAGTTATTCGGAAGAGAAGCCCATTCAAAAAATGGTGTTGTTATTTGTTTATCAACTGCAAGCTGGAGGCTTGCTCTTGCTGCGTGTCGTTTGATGATGCCACCAATTCCATCACACAGACCTTTGCCATGGGCAGTCGCAGAAAAATGCCATTCAGCAGGAATATCAAAATCATCTTCACGATAATATAAATTTACAAAATTTTTTCCATTTTTGAAAATTTGACAATTTTTTTTTAAATGAATAAAAAAAATATAAAAAAAATCGGCCCTGCTCGGGATTAGCGGGGATAGTTGTCAAATAAATTGAAGTTTTTTTTGAGAAAAAAAAAAAAAAAAGAAAATGGCGGACTTCGAAAAAATGACGATTTTACTTAAAAAAACCGATTATTTTATATAATTGAGCATGTTAAATTTTTTTCGTATATTTTTTCGAAAAGTACATTCAAAAACAAAAATTAAAAAAAAAAAGGTACCTAAAAGTAAATTTTTAAAAGTTATGGCTATTTGAAAATAAAAAAGCCATTTTTTTGAAAAATTCATAATTTTTTTTGGGTTGGATAAAAAAATTTGAAAAAATTCTCAAAAATGTCTTTCAAAGGGTAGAAAAGAATAGTAAAGTTTCAGCTAAATCTAAAGGGGTCGGGTTCAAAAGTGGTCGATTTGGCATGGAATACCCCATACATATAATAATTAAATTTAAATTAATATTTAAGGGGGGCTCCCATACAACAACCTGATTTTAATACAGTTTTTTGCTCGATATTAATAACGGCAACAGGTAGACTCTTAAAATATTCACACAATAGATAGTGGTAAATTCATTTCAAAAATAAATAATTTAATTAAAATCACAATCAAAAGTGGGTCGTACCACCTCAAAAACAAGATATTTTGGTACGAGAACCCTTAGTGTGCGAGTCCGACTCGCACTTGGCTGTAGTCACTTTTGTTCAATTTGGATTAGGAGTACCTTGTATAACTAAATTATCTTAGATCAGAAATAGGGACTTACTTTGTGAAATATTTTATTTGTCGTTAATATGTACACGTAAATTATTGCATTTAATTATATAATAATCTTGTTATTTTTAAGCATGACATCGTGGGACGTAGCTCGTCTAACAGCTCGACTGGGAGACCATAATATTCGTACTAATACAGAGACGCAGCACGTGGAGAGGAAGATTAAGAGGGTGGTGCGCCACCGTGGCTTCGATATGCGCACTTTGGTAATATTGCATTTTGTGAAATACGAGCCTTGAAGATTCTTAGAAAGCTTCTTTTATCGTACTTGAATAAAACTTATGCTAGTAAAATGTAAATAATTTTTTTGTCCATCGCTATAAGCAAGCTAATTTGTTTTAAAACCTTACTTATTTTAAAGTACAATGACATCTCAATCCTGACACTGGATCAGCCCGTCACGTTCACTAAGAATATTCGACCCATATGCTTACCAGGAGGAGGGAGACAGTACTCTGGTAAAGTTGCCACTGTCATCGGTTGGGGAAGTTTACACGAGAGTAAGTAATAATAAAGATTATGTAAGTCAGCTTTTTCAATTTGAATAAAATACTTTATATCATGCGTAACATTGCATATTTTCAGGTGGTCCCCAACCTTCAATTCTCCAGGAAGTATCTATCCCCATTTGGAAGAACTCGGATTGTCGTTTAAAATATGGATCAGCAGCTCCAGGAGGCATTGTTGACCATATGATTTGTGCAGGCCAAGCTGGTATGGATTCGTGCAGTGTAAGTAAAACAAGAAGCTCGAAATTTTATGACAATTTCTACCGCTCTCTCATTTCTTTACTCTACCCTCACGAACTTCAATATTCTTTCAAATCTTACTATGTTCATAATTAGTAAATATGGTAAAAATATATTTAATACGTCGAAAGTAATGTTGAAACTCATGTCAACAGGGTGACAGTGGAGGGCCTCTGATGGTAAACGAGGGTGGTCGATGGACGCAGGTGGGAGTCGTATCCTGGGGCATCGGTTGCGGTAAGGGTCAGTACCCAGGAGTGTACACTCGTGTTACAGCTTTCTTGCCGTGGATACAGAAGAATTCAAGATAGATTTTATCTTCCTAAATTTTGTCATGTGGCTATCGAATATTTATTTCACGATAAGATCATAGTAAATAAAAGAATTCGTCGCCACTTTTATAGTTTACCAATACTTTAATATTTAGAAAACCTTTATGACTAACTAACTATATATAAAATAGTAACTCGATACTGATAAAGTTTTGGACAAGTTTTAGTAATTCTTATCCTTGATCATTCCATTACAATTGTTTTGAGAAAGACAACCTAAGTCTTGTGTTTCTTAATAAATTGTTTTATGTATAACTTTCATTAAAATCATTCCATGTGCCAATATAGTTTAAGGACTAAAAATAAACTATTATCGTGATATTATGTTGTTTAATTTAATACCATAATTCTAATATAAAAACATTAATTAAAATTAAACATTATTTTGAAACTAATAAGTCCTTAATGGTAAACAAAACTAATTTATACTAGATATATAAAAATATCACACAATTGACTAATGTTATAATTTTACTACTTAATAGTTTTGGGACTTACATGTCGAAATTCGACACATGTAGATGTTGCAGAATATTACGAGCTGTAACAAAAATATAGAAATAAGTTCTGTACTGTTATTGCGGCTGAACTAAATAATAATTAGTCCACCATATTGGATTTAGACTGACGTCACTATATTTTTCGAATTATTTTAGCAAGCCCTTTTATTTGATACCCATATTGTAGAAGTGCAGGCTTAGAAATGTTTTACGTCAATTTAAGCACAAAGGAGGAATTAAATAATTAAAAAAATATGTCACCTCTTTCTCTAATTTCTTTGGAGGACAGTCATCTAGATTTGGACCGTATGATAGAGAGTTATCGTCGTCCTGAACAGGAGGTCTGTCACTCTTTATTTAATAAAGGATATAAATCAGCAATGCAGCAACTTAACCATAAAAAATATGTTTACCTTGGAAATATCCAGTATCATAAATATCATCAAGAGTAGGCACAAAGGGGGGTTCTGCATTTAACTGATTATCCCAATCAATGTTACGGAAAAGTGGCATAGATTTAACTATAGCTGCGGCTGGTCGATCTTTCGGATCCATAGTAAGTAAAGATTCAATAGCACTCACTGCTTCTACTGATAACGACTCATCATCTTCGGGCCATTCAATATCTGTTGTAATATATTTAAACGAATTACCTTTTATATTAAACATAACCAAATGCACAATTTTAGATGCGTATTTGCAACAAGAAACTTTTTTTACTCACTTTTAGAAAGTATATTGTTAAAAACTGCTTGCGGGGTTTCATCATTGAATGGGGGCACTCCAGTCATAAATTCGTAGAGACAAACTCCTAAAGCCCACCAATCTACAGGTGGACCATGCCCTTGTCTGTAAATATACGAATGATATTGGCCTTTATTTAAAAGTAATTCTATGATGTTTTTATATTGATGTTTGTAAAAGTAATTCCATGATGTCTGAGCATTCAATTCTGATCAAAACTATTTAATTTAAATTGCACAGCAATTTATGGTTCATTAGATACAAAAATCGGAAAAAAATTCCTGTGTTATTCTTATGGGAAATCGAAAAGTGCGATGAGGTAAACCTTGATATTAATATTAAGGGCTCATATTTTCAGAGGTCTATTTTGACATCTAAACAAAACTTTTGTGCCTGGTTCCGAAAAAAAAATTTTTTTTTTTAAAACTATACTAAATCATTTAATAAAATTTGTTAGTATCAATCCATAATCGAGAGGTTTTGGGTACAATCTGTTACGCTGAATGATGTAAATGGGTTATAATACTTAGACATGAATTTACTTAGAGAGATAGATTAACAAATAGTTTTGAATGCTATTAATTAAAAATACACCATGTTCTAGTTGGGCCGCGCACAGAGGGATAGACTTATCAACATAGATTACTATCAGTTTAGCAGCTGCTAAAAATATTGTATTCTGTAACTAAAATTTCCGGCTTTTCATATTTCTCCTTTTACTTGTGCTTTGAGACGTTCATTCGTTGTTGCTTTAGGCATGATATATTTGGTATTTAATATAAATTTAAACCTTTTACTGCCACTGTACTGTACTGTACTGTTTTTTAAGAAAAAAAGTTATGACAGATATTCAACTAATAACTACGCATTTACGAAATTATAACACAATTAAAGTTAATAGCAAATAGCAATACACACATACTTTAATAATAATTCCGGCGCCAGATAGTCAGGAGTTCCCAGGATCCTTTGATCTGATAACTGGTTTCCTCTCCTTACACTTTTAGGTGTTCTGTATGGTGTTTGTGCTGCAGCGAGCGGCGTTTTGCAGTTATCAGTTGGAGATTTACTGCCTTCACCCTGTAATAAACAATTTATAAAAATATATTATATACATTTAATCTTTTACTTGTAAATTTATACACCATTAAACAGCAACAATAGATTTTACTGTCTCGACAGTGCCTTGGGAAAGTATAAACGAGAACAATGATATTGGATTTTTTCTGCTACAATTATAATTATGAAATTATTTACTAATTTGAAAGGCAGTGATCCAAATAGAAAATCAACAGTTGGATGGCCTTGTTTTAAATCGTGTTATGAATTAATTTTTTATTGTTTGCTTTAATCAAGAATAGAACCGTATGAACTGGGAGTGTAACTGTTTATTGATGAATTCGATTCAGATTTGTTAATATAAAATTGCATATCCCTAGTGGATAGTATAGTGATATTAATCATTATATAATAATAAGTGTAATATGTATCTTTACCTTGCTCAATCTTCTTGTTGGGAAAATCTCTAAGCTTGTTGATATATGCTTTCCAAAAGTAATAGATTTTTCTTTGCAACTTGAAATTGTATCATCTATTGGCAAGTTGAATCTTGTGGCTTTTTTCTTATCCGGATATTTTTCAGAAACTGGTGTAGAAAATATTACGCCTACATTGAAATGGTGACTATCGTTTTGTGATACCCATCTGAAAATATATGTTTAATATATCACTACACATATTTAAACTGAATGATGTCCATTTTAGGTCAAAAAACTCCGAAACATCAATTTATTTGATTTCAATAAAATTAAAATATTTTTACCTTTTCTTCAGTACTCCTTTAAGAGGATTCTTTCGCCTTTCTGGTGTAGGATGAATAGACATGCGTTTTGGCGTGTTTTGACTGACTTCCAGCTCCAACGCCATGATTTCCTGGGTAAGACCGCTGTGATTCTCCTTAGACTCGGCAAGACTGGTAACCCCCGTTGGAGTATCTCCATCGCAATCCAATATTCTCTTTCTTTTCTTAGCACGGAAACTTATCAAAAAATATCACTTAATATCTCTACATTTTTATCGGAAGTATATATTTTTTTGAGTTTAACAATTGACTAAGCTAAATGCTTAGTAAATTAACAAAAATGCTAACATTTGTAACCCAAATGTTTCTTTTTATTTAAAAAATGTGAACTTTTTATTTATACAAAATATATTAAATGAATTATTATATTATGTACAATACCTTGGAATTCGTTTTAAAGACTGCCCTCTGCACAGTGGCGAAGTAGACTGATCATGATGGGAGTCAGTGAATATGTTTGACTCCAATGAAGAACCATTTGTGCTAAGGTCTGTTGATTTATTACTCCTTGTGTTGGAACTATTTTTAGAACTTTCACAAGTGTGGTATGAACTTAAAGTCTCTGAACCAGAATCTCGACTCTGTAATAGTGACACATGTAATAGACGACATTAGTCAAATATTTATCTATCAATACATAAATAGAAATCAATAGGAAATATGTGTGTAATTCAAAGGTTCAAATACTTTTATGAAATATTAGCATTTTTATCAAGAAAATATTCGTTTGAAAGTGATATAACCAAGTCAAAATTAAGCTAGATTTAGCACCAGTAATAAACAATCAAAATACATAAACAAATACTTGCAGCTATATCATCCAAAGTAATGCTTTCAGCACTCATAAAAGGATGTATTCCTGACAGCTGGGAATGTTCTAATAATGGTGAATGTCCACCACCATTAGATCCAAACACACTCTTGAGCTTAGCTGTAAGTGAAAATTCATATAATAATATTTTCTACTTGTTGACCCATGTAACTTCATCCAATATATTAAGAAAAATGAGGTACAGTCGAATCCATTTATTATGACTCTGCCTATATTGACCAACCGTTTATAATGAAGTAATTACACAGTGAAGTTTGGTTTTCATATAAAATTCTTTATAACTAAGTCGGATATAATGACTTTGCTTATAGTGACATGTCGCTCAGTGGATAATTTATAGTTGAACTCATTATTCATTAGTGACTTGTGATAAAATGCCATCTCAACCTCGTCCTAAAGCATTTACGATTGAAGAGAAAGGGTCAATAAGGAAAAACAAAAGCAAACAAGCATTACTGATTTCAAATGTAAATAATGAAAATATATACATACATATATTCATAGTACTTAATACTTATAATTTCTATTTTGATTTCGCTATCTTGTTTCTCTCTATTAAAATAAATACATACTAACAAAAATATATTAATTATTTTCTACATAATGCTTTGTATGACGTCCGTTTAGTATGACGTGTTTGATTTTTCCCTGCGATGTCATTACAAACGGATTCCACTGTATATGTATACAAAATTTTAAGCTTTACTTTTTTTTGTATGGTTTCTATCCCAGGAGAAAGGTGCTATTTTTGGAATAAAAAGTACTTTATATATTAATGAACCTTCTAAAGGTATAGTTAGATTTAAAACTAAGTGTTAATAAATAGATGAATATAATATGTAGATATATTTTTAAGAAATAGGGTCATGATTAGGTTTTCATTTTACATACTAGTCTCCATTAATTCATCAAGAAAATTCTCACAGATTTCACTACCCATGGTCGAGTTATGAGTGCTGTCTCCACCTCCAGAGCCAAAAGATAAATGTGAAGTAAGTGATAAAAGTTGTCCAGGAGTTCTCATGTTCAGACTGGGAGTGCAATTAACAAAATCTGATATTTCTAAATCTGAAACAAAAAATGAACAGGACATTAAGACTACGAAATTTTAACCAAAATTAAGATTTTGTTAAAGATAAAGTTATATTTTAAATAAGACATACCTCTGTGTATTTCAATCTTGGACAAGCCAAAGTCTGTAAGTTTTACATGACCGCTTTTGGAAATCAACATATTATCAGGTTTCAGATCTCTATGTACAATATTATGTTTGTGTAAGTAATCTAGAGCCAATGTTATTTCTGCTATATAGAATACTGCCATTGGTTCTTCTAGAAACCCATACACTCCAAGCAAAGATTTTAAATCTCCACCCACCATATACTCCATTACCTTAAAAAGATAAATTAATATTAATTTTGTCAAATCACCAAATAGGGCCTACACCACATGGATTTCATGATCTGTTACTTATTATTTAGGTCTTCTTGTAAGAATACCTACTATATTAAGAGATTGTAGAAGGTAAATAGGGATTACTCCCATGGTCAAGAGAACCAGCAGTACAATTATTATTATAGGCTTGATAGTCACAATATGTCTGAAGAGAAGTCCTTCTGCTACCTAATGAAAACTTGTTTTTACAATATACTTACGAAATAGAAGAAAAGAATTACATGAGGTAGTTTAGAATATGCATGGTTTTTTTATCAACTATTTTTAACAAAGATAAACACCTTGATTTTTGAACATCTGTTAACTAAGAATCATAGAAGAGGGCTAAAATGTCCAAAGTCAACATAAAATGTTGCTATTGTAGTATTGGTATGAATTATACTCATGGAATTTGATGCAGTTCAAGTATTTTAGTCACTTCTAATTTTGTATTAATAAATGTATGTGTAACATCTTGTTGTAACAGTTTTCTTTAATTAAAAATTAAAGAAAACTGTTACTTGAGAAAAATTTATTTTAAAAAAAAGTAAAATTACAAAGTTTGCTTGAGAAAAATACATATCTTTAGACTACCATAGAAATAAATTCTTACCAAATATACAGATGATAATGATTGAAGCGAATAAAACAAGTGCACACAAAACGGACTTCTAGACAAGGCAAGTGCATTCCTCTCATTGACCACCTGAGCAACCATATTCTTATTTATCATTTCAGATTTCTTCATCACTTTTATGGCATATAACTGTTCTTTATTACTCTTCTTATGAGCAAGAAAAACTTTTCCAAAGGCACCTCTACTAATGGGTTTCACAATTGTAAAATCATTTATATCTGGGGCCTGAAACAAAAACAACACTGTTGATAATGTTGTATTTGTAAATAGCTGCTTTAATTTCATTTTAACCTCCGCTCCAAAAAGTCCTAAGAGTGTAAAATAGGATACAAAAATAAATTAAATGCATTTAGTGATTTGAGTGCTACTGCACAGTATAACTGCCGTATAGCAAATACAAATATAATAATAGCATGAAGACTAAATATTTGGTTCTAAAATTAAAAAAGTAGGTACCTTGTTTGTTATAACATCCTGATTTTCAGCATTAATTTTTTCTAAAATTGTGAGACTAGATTTTTCAGCGTCTTGTTTTGAATCGTTTGAAGTCATAACTTCAGCTTTATTATACGATTATAAGACAAAACAATTTATGTCATTTTTAACAAATACACACACTTAATAATAAAACATTGATGAACTTGATTTATTTTGAAATTTTAAGATTGTTCAACAAGACAATTTTTAAATACAACTGCCCCAACTGCCCAGTGCCCTGGCCCTGCTATATGGAGTTGCCAGTTGCCACTGGCCAATCAAAGATGTGAGATTGATTGATCGAAAAATCGATTTTTTTAGATCGGTTACAGCACTGAATGGGTCTTGCTACTTGCAAAAGAAAGAGATTTATGGTGACCATTATGAGTAAAAATTTATAAGTTTAATTTTCAAAACATTTTAAAAAATCTAAGTTTTTTACTAAATTTATTGAAACTCAAAATAAGAATGTATATTTTTAAGTGTTGTACTAGCTACATAAATAATAAAATCTTAACAGTAATTAAAAACATAGTTATAATTAGAGAATCGGTCATTTAATACTCGATTATATAAAAAATCGGCTTTAATGCTTTCGATTAAGCTCGCTTAGAAAATTCACATCCCTAGTCCCGATTACATAACATTAATTATCAAAAAAAAGTTAAATACAATCATATTTGGTCCCATCCAACTTAAGAGAGCTATAACATGCATATTAACATGTAAAATAAAACAGATAATATATTACCACTGTAATACCAATGTTACTAACGACTATGGGTACGAGATATAATTTACGGGCAAAAACAATGATTTTGTTTCACTATTATTAGATAGACAGCGTATTCACTATTATTGACATAATAGTTATTTATTATTGTATTAAAAATACAACCTCTCGACACACAGGTGATAGATTGATTGTGAGACTTCCCTTTTTAAATAATCGACCTAGACCTACCCTCAATGAATCCAAACCTACAGCGGTACGACGCTTCCTTGGTTTTTAGAAGCTCCTATCAACCAACTCTAAGTTACGTGAGAAGTATATAGCCGTTATGTGTGAATATTTAGAATTAAATCATATGAGTTTACTTCCTTACCTACCCTTTACACTCTGAGCATTACTTAATTCCCCACAAATGGCGTGTTTAAGCCTGGAGACAAGTCAAAAATTCGTGTTGTATTTGATGGGAATTGTCCTACGTCTAGTGGTGTATCACTTAATGAGTGCCTCCATAGTGGTTCTAAATTCCAAAAGGACATTAGCCTTATCTGATATACACATGATGTTTCATATGTCTTGGCTACACTACGATGATCGTAAATACCAGCTTGACATATGGCGTCACATTATTATAAATGATGTCCTTTTTTAACTTTTGTAATACATGTTTTAAATTATTTTTAGTTTTTACTACTATTACTCTCTCTGGGAAAGGTTTAAGTCGTAGTTTCCTAACATTTTATATTTTCGTAACGTGTATACGTATTCAGAATTCAAACATCAAACAACTTAAAATGATTTTAAAAATTTTATACGGTAAAGTAATTTACAAAATAGTAAAAAAAAATATTTACTAATAAATTCTAATCTTCAAGTTGACACGTTGCCACACAGTTCCGAAATGCTTGGACTAAAGCTGAACATACCAAAGGCTTACTAGGATTATCTTCATAGCATTGTAAGATCTGTAAATTCAAAATACATATCATATTATTACAATGCAAGTCATGACTTCGTTCATGAAGATAATCTAGTAACGCCTTTCTTGCATAATAGATTGTTTTAAATCTGATCTAATACTGATATGTGTTCAAGAACCTATTAATGATTATAAACATGTTTGGGTAGACTAACAAAAACTTTAAAATAAACACACCTTTGACTGCCAATCCAAGCAGGGCTTTAACTTTTGTGTTTTATCAGGAGTCACTTTCTGTGGTTCAAATAATTTATTAGTTTTTTCTAAGGTTTTCTTGTATTCTTTTTCAATAATCTGATTTATGATCAGATGTTCATTTTTTAAATGATCTATTCTCCGATCCCAGTAATCTTGTTCGTCATTGTGCAATACAATAGGTTTAGTAGTTACCCTAAAATCCAACTCACTTGATGGGTTCTATAAACAAAAAATAAGCCGATGTGGTATAAATAAATAACACTTTTCAAGTTATGTATTCGGCTAAAAAAATATTTCTGCATACAAAACATCATCCTTACTTCTTATACTTTAAAGGAATTAATTTAAGAAAAACTTATTTTATATAGTACTAGGGGCCCGTCCCGGCTTCGCACGGGTGGATAATTTTTTTTTAACATTTTGGCTCCCGCATTTTGTCGCTCCTCTATCGCCGCGTTACTCGCTGCGCTGCGAGGCACTTCACACCGCGTCCGCGACCCGTCAGGGATTATTTTTTATTTATCTTGATATTTTTATTTCGTAATATCTTTTGACTGGAATGTCCGATTTTAATAATTCAAAAAGTATTTTACAGGTATTGAAACAGTCTTGAATACGAAATAATTTATTTGGATAAGAATTAATACAAAGTTATAGAAAACATGGTCTGATTTTGATTGGCATTTTTATCAACTTTTAAAGTGTAAAAAAGTAGTTATAGTGACATAACTATAATAGTTGGACATGTGGTCTCGCGGAGTTTTTTGTAGATATTGATACGTTCTATAATATTGTAGAACATTTCTTTGTTCTATCATCAATACTTTTTGCAGCGCATGCGATGAAAGATATTTTATGGCTAATATTTTTGCAGCTTGGGTTGGTTTTAGTGAGATTTCCTGAGGATCTCTAATTTTTTCTTTAAATAAATATAGCCTATGTTACTCAGGGATAATGTAGCTTCCTAATGGTGAAAGAGTTTTTGAAATCGGTCCAGTAGTTTTTATGTTTATTCGTTACATACAAAAATACAAATCTTACTTCTATATAATATTAGTATAGATATAGATGGAAAGAAAAGAAATGTGATTATTGCTATAGATAGATATTGAAATTTTAATTTTGAAAATGTCGCATACCTCAGTGTTGATGGGTAATTCTACATCACAGTCTTCAATAGCATTTTGCACGAGAACTGGATTCATGGCAAAATTGTTATGAAAACTAATTCGCCTTGTGTCTTTACTTGTTATAGTTCCCATTACTACATAATTTAGAAGTCGAAAATATTAAAGTATTTTATCACTCCTTACAATTCAATCTGATACTTCTTTTATTTTACAAAGTCAACATATTTAGTACATTGTCATTAACGTCCACAATTAAAATACAACTGGCCATAGCTAATGGGACAATATTTTTAATTTTTTTTAAAATTCAGGATTGGTCCCGTGGTAAAAGTTAAAAAAGATGAGAAAATTAAATTAAACAATTAAAAAAAATGATAACAAAATCGGGGGATAAAGTATCTATCACCTTCATCCAATATTCAATTACACTGCTGGATCACATCACAGAATTTACTAGGCTAAGTGTAAGACTACAACGGCCAATTATTATAAAATGCTTATTAATGTTAGTTTTCACGCTATTTGCTTGGAATAGATAATAAAATTAAAGTTTAAATAATTGGTTATTGTTCTTGCATATAATTCTACATTTCTATCTTGTGTATAACTGTGTGTGCATCCGGTTTATATATGGATTGCGCAAATTTTGTTACGTGTTTGACTTCCGACGTCAATTAAAGTGGCTCCCCATTCGCCTTCGCCGGAATATGCATACGCTTCTCCTTCTTCATAAAAACTAGCGATAGGAGTAGAAGGAATTAGTTCTGAAAAGAACTTTTGGTAATACTTACTATAAAAAAAGTGTGAGAATACTTTAAAGGTTGAGAAAATTTTATAATATATAAGTAGTTCTGAAAAGAACTTTTTAACTGGAACATAAAAATGTGCTATAAAAAAAATTAAATATTCAATGTCGCTTGTCCAGTGCGTAAGGTAGATGCGCACACCTCTCCCGCATTTCGGTGCCCCCGGTGTCTCTCGCCGCGTTGTTAGCTGCGCTGCGTGGAGCTACACCGGCCCGTCAGCATGTAATTTTTGGTTATATTGACTTTTTTATTTAATTTCGTAATATCTTTTGAATAGAATGTCCGATTTCAATCATTTAAAAAGTAATCAACAGGTATTGAAACAATTTTGAATACGAAATAATTTACTTGGATAAGAATTAATACAAAGGTATTAAAAACATGGTCTGATTTTGATAGGATTGATAGAAATCAACTTTTAAAATGTAAAAAAGTAGTTACAGTGACATAACTACAATAGTTGGACATATGGTCTCGCAGTTTTTTGTAGATATTGATACGTTCTATAATATTGTAGAACATTTTTTGTATAATAAATACTTTCTGCAGCGACATTTTATGGTTATTTTTTTGTATCTCTGATTGGTTTTAATAAGAATTTCAGAGGATTTATAATTTTTCTAGTTATATATATAGCCTATGTTACTCAGTGATAATGTAGCTTTCTCAATTGCCCCCCAAGGGATAGACCTACGTGCTCATGTATATCGGTGAAAATGCTTGAAGTCCCTGCTTTCAATACGGTTTTCTATGGAATTTTTTTACGGTGCACGCATCAAGCTGGAACAATCCAAATGTTGACGTGTTTAAGTCCTGATTGAAGAAACATTTTCACTCTCTCTCAAATATTTAGACGTTATATGCATGTCGGGGATTTTAATGATGAAAAGGAAGTAGATGAGGGGAAATATTGAGAAACATAATAAGGGGTGATGATATTGAATGGACTACTGGGTAAAAGCAAAGTAGACGAGATCTTTTAACAGAATTTCAACACTCGCCTCTACTGCTCAGGATCTGTCTGTAAACCATAGGTTTAAACAGAGATCCTGGGAGCCTACACCTTGGTCATAAGTCTAAGGCACTGCTTAGGTTCCTGTCTGAATAGTGCGAGATCATACCGTTACTTATATCCTGACCGTATTGAACCCGTAGCTTTCATGATAGGCCATCCATTGTCCACTTACGATGTTTATAAATGATTATATATTCTAGTTTCTGACATAGATTTTTTAAAACTATATTTTGGTACATAAATAAATAACTAAATAACTGTTTTATTTCATTTTATTGTTTTAGGTTGTTCCTGTATCGTAGCATCCATCAACATTTTTTCATTAAATTTTTAGCAAGATTTACCGCGCAGTCTCCTCCGTGTTTTTTTCATTATACTTGACACTGGCAGAAGGTTTTGTGTATAAGCATATTCAAAGCCATATGTAAAAAAAAATGAATTATACTGATAATAATATTGAATGAGGATTGTCAGTGGTCGCTTGACGTGGTCGAACGCTTTTCCGGAGGCTTTTGAGTTCAAAAATATTTTAGTGATTCTTTCAATCATTTAACTATCATTCATAGTTTAAATAGTTGTAGTTAATGTAAATTTTGTATATATCCGTAAATCTAGCTGTATAAATTGGTAAGTTCAATACTATATTTTAAAGTGACATTCTTGACAGTTAAAAAAAAAAAAAGAAAATGGAGAAAATTCCTCCCGATCCTCCTGATCCAGGAGAAACTTTTTATACGCCAGAGTCAGAAATAATTAGTAGGCAATCACCAGCCGTACCTCTCAGTAGCAGAAAGCGAATTAGTTCCATTAAAGATTCAGGTGTAAATAAAAAAACCATTATTAACCCATCCGCTGCAAATCCATCTATTCAAACTGTTTATGAAAACCCATCCATAACTGATAAACTTAGCTCCTACTCTGATAGTGACAATGGCCCTTTTATAGTTCATGTTGCACGAATTGAATCAGACCCTTCAGCAGGACTGACAATTCGCGCAATTAAGTTTGGTGAATTTTTATTTAAAAATAAATTTGATAAAATTTTAAAAGATGGCGTCAAAACAATTGGTAGAAATAGAATATCTGTTGAATTCTCATCGGCCTCAGCAGCAAATGCTTTTGTTAATAACCCAATTCTAAAAAATAATAATTATAAAGCTGCAATCCCATCTTTTAATGTTTCTCGCATGGGTGTTGTCAAAGACATCCCTATTGATTACTCCATGCAATCTGTAGTGGAGAACCTTGAGCTTCCATCTGGATATGGCGAAGTCATAAAGGCCCGAAGATTAAATAGGAAGCAGATTGTGGATGGTTCTCCCGTTTGGATTCCTACACAATCCGTTGTCCTAACATTTAGAGGTCAGGCATTACCAAAAAAAATATTCTTTTTTTATTCTGCACTTACCGTTGAGACCTATAACCTTCCTACTATTATGTGTTTGAACTGCTGCAGATTTGGTCATACTAAAAATTTATGTAGGTCTTCGCCCAGATGTTTTAAGTGTTCTCAGTCACACTCCGCTGAAAATTGTAATGTATCAACAGCCTCCTGCATCCATTGTCAAAGCAATCATTATGCAAATCATAAAGATTGCCCTGAACATGTCAGACAGAAGAATATTAAAATAATTATGTCCCAAGAGTGCATATCATATCTGGAAGCCTCTACAAGATTCCCTTTAATCAAGAGGTCATACTCTGAGGTAGCCAAGGAACTATTTTCTTCTCCTATCTCATCCCAAGCTCATCTCCCAAGTGTGTTGTCTACAACCACATCAAATTCAACCATTTCATACAAAAAATCATCTTTCAAAAATCCACGTAGTCATTCTCCTCGGCCAAAGGGGTATGATAAGAAAACTCATGATGATATCATTTCATCATGCCCATCTTCCTTGGGTAATGGAAGCGCAACCAAATCAACACTTCATTCATCCCCTTTTGATCATCTCATTAAGTCACTGTTAAAAATATTTGATATTTATCTATCCAATCCCAATAACCCTCAGTCACCGGACAACGTTGCACAAATCTGTTCTGTTCTCTCCTCTCAACTTTTAAAATTTAATGGACCATCTAACAATAATTCAATGGAATTGTAAAAGCATTTCTCAACGTAAAGTTGATCTCATTCATCTCATTAACAAATTTAACCCTGTCATTCTTGCCATCTCGGAGACATGGTTGAGGCCAGGTAGTCGTTTTAGGATACCTGGCTTTACATGTTTAAGGGATGACAGGGATGATGGGTATGCTGGCAGTGCCATTTTAGTCAATAGATCATACGCTTTTTCTCAAATTCCTATACCTCCTCACACTTCAGAAATTAATATAGTGGCTATCAGATTTTTTGATATTTCATTTGTCTCAATTTATATTCCTCATCCTCACTCTTCACTTATTTCAGATCTTAGATCAATTTTATCTGGTTTACCTCCCCCAATCATTGTGATGGGCGATTTTAATGGTCATCACACTGCTTGGGGTTGCCATTCCTGTGATAGCTTTGGCACTTCATTGTTGGATCTCCTCGATGAAATTGATATTTGTTTTCTCAATGACGGTTCTCCAACACGTAGAGTCTACCCTTCACAAAATCCCCAGTCCGCAATCGACTTATCTTTATGCTCTTCTTCTTTAGTTCCTTCTTTAAACTGGAAAATTCTTCATTCCTCATATGGAAGCGATCATTTCCCCATTTTGATAATGTCTAACCTAAAGGCCGCACCATTTCCAAATTTGAAGCCTCTTTTACCATTCTACCTAAGTAAAGCCAAATGGCCGGATTATCGATCTTTTATTGATTCGCATCTCACAGACTTTCCTGAGTTGTCGTCAGAAAATGCCTTATTCTGCTACAATCAGTTTGTCAAAGTTATCCTCTTAGCTGCAGAGACACACATTCCCACTAAAACCAACAGTACAAAAATGTGGGCTTCCCCTCCTTGGTGGGATGCTGAATGCTCGGCAGCTGTCAAAAAGAGAGCAGAAGTAGAAAAAAATTATCAGAGTTGTATGACTACCTCGAATTTCATCATTTATAAAAATATTACTGCAAAAACTAAAAGAATTTTAAAACAGAAAAAGAAATTGGGATGGACAAAATTTTGTGAATCTTTATGCCCTGGCACTCCTTCTAGTTTAGTTTGGAAATATATTAAAAAATTTAGGTCTTCCTTTAATAATTTCAATATTTCATCAAACAATTCGGCCTGGGTTCAAAATTTTGCTTGCCGTCTTGCTCCCCCTTCTGTACCATTTATTGATTGTTTTCCTCCCTCTAGTATCACAAGCTTCCAAGTTGAAATGGATCAACCTTTTTCTTTTAATGAACTCAGTTGTGCGTTAAATGGTTTAACAGATTCTGCCCCTGGGGAGGATGGAATACCTTACTCTTTTTTAATAAATGCAAGTAACAAAGCAAAACTTCTGTTTTTGTCACTTGTAAATAGTTTCTTAGATTCTGGGATGGTTCCTTCTTCTATGAAGACCCAAATTATAATCCCAATCCTGAAACCCGGGAAAAACCCAGATGACCCCGCGTCATATCGTCCTATTGCGTTATCTTCAACTCTGAGTAAAATATTAGAGCACCTTATCAAAAATAGACTTGACTGGCTTGTTGAAAATAAAGAAATTTTGGCAAAGACTCAATTTGGTTTTCGCAAAGGGATTGGTGCAGTGGATAGTCTTAGCATATTTACTTCTGAAATCCGCTTAGCTATAGCTAAAGGTGAGTACCTTGTTGGTGTATTTCTGGACATTTCATCAGCTTATGATAGTGTCGTTCTTTCTATTCTACGCAACAAAATGATGTCTATGAATTTTCCTCCTAAAATGATTCGTTTTATCTTTAACCTCTACATGGGTAGGTCTATTAGAGTACGACATAATGGTGTCATGCTCTCACCAAGAACAATATGGAAGGGCCTCCCTCAAGGGTCTGTTCTCAGCCCACTTTTATATAGTTTCTATACTCATGATTTAGAAAAATCAGTTGATTCTTTTTGTAACATTCTTCAATATGCAGATGATATAGTTTTATTCTCTAGTTCAAAAAATATGCCTGATGTTGTCTCAAAATTAAATTCTGCTCTATATTATCTGGGAGAATGGCTGTTGTCCCATGGTCTATCCCTGTCAGCTCCTAAATGTAACGTAGTTGTTTTCACTAGAAAAAGAATCATTCCTCAAATTAATATTAGTTACAATAATCATCCTCTCCCGGTTGTTAACACTGTAAAATTTTTAGGCCTCCATTTGGATTCTAAATTATCTGGTATAGCGCATTCGGAGTATGTAATACAAAAATGTGAAAAAAATATTCAAATTTTACGCGCGTTATCGGGTGTTTGGTGGGGGGCTCATCAATACACCCAAAAATTACTATATAATGTTATCATCCGTAGCCATCTAGACTACTGTACTTTTCTGTTAGACCCATGCCATAAATCAGCGTTAGAAAAATTGAATAAAATTCAGTTCAAGAGCCTACGAATTGTATTAGGGGCTATGAAGTCCACTCCCACCAATGCACTTCAGATTGAGTGTGTCGACCCTCCTCTAAATTTACGTAGACAATATTTATCTGATCGATTCATTTCTAAAGTTTTACAGTCTTCATCTCATCCATTGCTCGGGTTACTTTATCAGCTAGAGCAATTCCTCAAACCGGGCCAAGAATTTCCATGCATTCTAAAAAGTTTTAATAAATTTAATCAGTTTAGTGCACCTGTCTACAAATCCCATCTCAACCCGTTATACTCCTGTTCCTATCCTTCTCTAATTTTTAATCCATCGATTATCACCAATTTGGGAATAGAAAAAGGCGTCCCTGGGGCTAATAGGAAGTTTTTGGGAAAAGTTGCTAAAAAGTGGTCTGATTTTGTTATGATATTTACAGATGCGTCTAAATTATCAGATGAATCGTGTGTTGGAGCTGCGTGTTGGATCCCTAAATTTAATATTATCCTTAATTTCAAATGCCCCCCTCAGTCCTCCGTATTCACTGGGGAGTCAATAGCCATTCTTGAAGCTATTTTGTTTTCTGATTCACATAACTTAAATAAGGTCGTTATTTTTTCGGACTGTTTAAGCACTCTGCAGGCAATAACTCAAAATCCGTTTCGAAGTAAATCAAGATTCCCTATTATTCTTAAAATTAGAGAAGCTTTATTTAATTGTCACCAACAAGGTTATCTCATTTCACTTGTCTGGATCCCAAGTCATTCTGGAATTCAGAATAATGAAATAGTTGACAAGTGTGCCAAATCTGCAACTCAATCTGGCTCCCTTTCCTATTTTTTTAATTTCTCTCACGATTTGGGCCCTGTATCCAAAAAATTTTTGTATAGTGCATGGAATCAGTTTTGGGATAAGTCAAAATTAATCAAAGGTGCATATTATAGTGCTATTCAACCTGAAGTCCCTGTTTCTCCATGGTTTTTCCGATTTCGTAATGCCGACCGCAAAGTTACGTCAGTCGTTTGTAGACTCCGCCTAGGCCACGCATGTACTCCATTACACCTGGCTAAGCTAAGAATTAAAGACAGTGCTATTTGTGAATGTGGTTTAGATGAGGGTTCAATGAATCATATTGTTTTTGACTGCCCAAAATTAAAATATTCACTATATGATATTATCCCTGATTACATTCCACGTCCAGTACATTTAAAAACTATTTTAACCTTAGTCTTTAGCCCGTTTGTTACAAAATTAGTTAAATTTATTATAGATAATAATATTAAATTGTAATACAATGTAGGTTGTATCTTTGTATATATATGTATAAATATGTTTAATTTTTTTATTTTTATTTCTTTGTAGGTTCCTGTCGCATAACCATCTCTACGTTTCACCGTCACTAACCCTAATGTAGTTACAGAAATTATCACTGAATCTTTGGCAATTTTTACCGCTCAGTCTCCCTCGATTTTTCTTCATTATACGCGACACTGGCAGAATGTTTTGTGCTTAAGCACATACAAAGCCATTAAAAAAAAAAAAAAAAAAAAAAAAAAATAAAAAAATAATATTGAATATTTTATATATTGTTTATAACATTAAATTTTGTTTTGTTTCACGTGTTATTAGGATTTTAGGTTACACAATGTCATTATATGATGATTTGGATACTATTAAAGCGCGCACAACTGAAAAGGTAGCAGAATGGTCTTCAGGAATCAAACTGCTGCAATCTCAATTACAACTCAAAAAAGCCGCAGTTACTCAACCAAAGAGGGAAGCATTACGTAGATCCAACCAGGTACATTTGGTTAAAATTTATGCTATTTGGCCCCAAGCTCAATTAAACTGTTTGAACGAATTTTATGTTTTTTGTTATTATTAAAAACACCGATAATTATAACGTTGATCAAGAAGCACTTCCAAAAAATCACAGAGGTTTAATTTTTAGTAACATAATTGTAATTTGATCTTAGCTGAAATACCAATTTTTTTAAACTTGTACAATAACAACAAGTTCTAAATCACCCGTATAAAAGTTGACTCTTTTTCTAATAATCCTTTGTTAACTCAAAGCTCTAAAGAAATTTTTTTAAAAGTTATTGCTATAATTTTGCACAACTTTAGCATGTGGGCCCCAAAACTTTTTGTGGAAATAAAGTGGGTCTATGTTTTTCTATGATTCTTGCTTATAATAACTACTGTGATATCGCTCTGCAGGATGGGTAGCCTATTCACTTATGTATGTGCAACACAGTATTACGCTAGTGTGAAGAGGCTATTATTCCCGCTGATCTGGAGACTTCACAGAAATGGTGTTCAAGAAAGTCATAAGAAATAAAAATAGGAAAGGGTTATATTCTTTATTGCTCTAAATTTCCCCTCACCCAACAACTCAAATATATAGGTTACACCTCCAGGGGCCGGGGTCCATATACTAAAGCCTTGCCCTTTATGTCTTATATATTTATGATCAACGGCATTTAAAAAATAACTACTCAACAGATAACTGCTTTCTGAGCTGATGATAGCTTTAAATAAACTTACTGCCCCATTTTGATGTATTAAGAGTGCTTTGTCTAATTGGAAAAAATATATTAAGTTAAGAAATGTAGAAATGATTGCATGATTAGAAAATTTGTAAATTACATAAAATCTGAAAAATACATGATATGAGAGGGGCTAAATATCTGAAATGTTTTAATTATCTTGAAGGGTGGACTAAAGGAGGAAATGAAGACATTTAATGATTGTATTTATAATTATTTCATAAATTTATGTAGGTGTTGACTCCTGTAATAGACTTGAAAAGCAAACAAAAAGATGATGAGGACTCTAATATAAATAGTCCAAATACACAACCAAAAACCTTAACAGCTTCTTTAAATGTTCGTGATTTTGATTGGAATGTTGCTAATGAGTATGATCCTATGTGGCCTAATGATTATGAAAAAGTAGCTAAAGGTAAGATTAGATTTTTAATATTAATTCAGTTTTCAATTTAGAAAATTATGAATGTTTTATTATTTCCAGAAATGCAAGCTAAAAGATTAAACCTGGATGGAAGTGATAGAAGTGAGAGATCAGAAAGGAAACGTAAATCAAGGTTTGGTGAAGAGGAAGATATAATACCAGAAAAGACACTTGTACCGATGGTAAGAATTTATAGAAAATGTTCTATTAATGCCTAATTAATGAATTTGTAAAAAACGCGACATTTTATGCATATTATAAAGAGGTTCAATCACTGCTAATAATGTTTTAGATAAATTTTTATTAAATTTGAGGTTTAAACATGACTTTTTTAATGTTATAGCAACCAGAAGAAGAGGAAGCAGAAGAGATATCAAAGAGAACAACAGGTGTTGCAATAGCACCTCCACCATCTCTGACTGTAGAGTCTCTATCACCACCTCCACTTGCACAGCCTTCAATAAATACAGGATTTTCAATAGGGGGATATGGTGCAAGTTCAGTAGCAGCAAAAATTATGGCAAAATATGGTTTTAAGGTAATAATAGGTATTTTTAACAATCTGCTATGCTACAGGAAACAGAAATAGTTTATAAATTTTATTTAAAATATTTTAGGAGGGTCAAGGCTTAGGCAAGAAAGAACAGGGCATGTCAGTTGCATTACAAGTTGAAAAGACATCTAAAAGAGGTGGACGTATTATACATGAAAAAGACAGCAATTCCATGCCACCACCTAGCTTTGCTATGCCAGTATTACCTGGATCCGGTAACCATTTTTAATATTATTTTCATACAATTGCTTAAATAAAAATCTTTAGAAACCTTCGATCAATAATAGGGCCCATTATTGATCGAAGTTAGAAACCCCTAGATTCTTATAATTTTCCAAAATTAAACAGTTTTGTTAAAATAAAGAATTTATAAAAAAGATGTGAATTTTTACAGATTCTCCTAATGCATCAAACTCACCTATACTTTCAAAACAAGAGCCTTCAATCACTGAAATTATGAAATCACCGAGTAAAGTAGTACTTTTACGAGTAAGTATTTTATTTTTAGTCATATAATATAACATTCTTCTTCTATTTCCATATTCACACTTTGGTAAACCAAATTTTAAATAACTTAAAATAAAACCTGATTTAGTTCAAATTTAGCAACTTAGCATGCTAAGAAGCCTCGAGGATTGAACAGTTTGTCACATAATCTCTGAAAGAATACTATTCCGCTGATTTTATTGCAGTTTTCAGAGGCAGATAAAAATTTGCTTTGAGCAGACTATTGTGTTATTCATATGTGATTATGAGGAAAACTTATCCGTATTTATTGATTAGTTTAAATTTTTCCTAAAGATACCTCATTAATGCCCGAAATTAAATATCTTATTCAAAATCTTTGGAAAATAAAATCTCAATTCAAATTTGTGTATATATATATATAATTATTCGAAAATTTGAATTTTCTCATCACAAATTTGAAGTTGGAATTTGTTTTCACACTATCTAAAGTTTTGGGATTGAGATAGATTTAGATGGATAACTAGTATTTTATCTGTAAAGGGATTACAGATGTGTTATGATAATTTCAGAACATGGTGGGCCCAGGTGATGTTGATGAAGAACTTGAGCCAGAAGTAAAAGATGAATGCAATACAAAATATGGGGATGTTATAAAAGTATTAATATTTGAGATGCCAAATGTGCCACATGATGAGGCTGTTAGAATTTTCGTGGAGTTTAAAAGAATAGAAAGCGCGATTAAGGCCGTCGTAGATTTAAATGGTAGATTTTTTGGTGGCAGACAAGTTAAAGCTGGATTTTATGATGTAGAAAAGTTCAATACTTTACAATTAACTGAATAAGTATAAATATATATTACCAATGAAGTAAAAATAGATTGTTTTATTTATGTTCTTTGTATTATAGTATCATTATACAATAAAAAAGAGAGAGAGAGGAATATAATGTAGATTCTATGGAGGAAAGTGCCATACTTTTGCGATTGATCTATAATTTTTATTGCAGTGTTGTCATGGTCCGGCTTATTATAATACAAATAACATGGCAACTCAGAAAGTCAGCGTTTCATACTCAAATATCAATTTTTGCTAAAGTGTCAAGAGTGTCAAGGAATGCATGTGATATGTCGTAGGTATAATTATAAAAAATGTCATTATATAATGTTGTGATATTGAAAATAACAAATATTTCGACAAAGGGGCATTGCAAATCAGAGAGAGTAATAGATTTATTACAAGATATTTGTTAAACCGTACATTCAACATATCCTCTATATCGGTGTAATCCTTACAGACTCCCATAGTCACAACATTGTAAATACAAATTCGCACTTTTAATAACAAGAAAACAGAAAATTAATATTTTTATTATTTTAAGAGACATATTATTTGCAATATATATATCGATACCTTTTGATTATGCTTGCCACTAGTGGTGTTCAATATAGCATAAAGCACCTTGCTTATTATACATACGATTTAGCAAATGCTATCGTGGCTCTTACTTGTTGCTATTTATCGCAATCTCTTTCTATCGTCTGTACACCGCGCATCGCATGACACATCGCAAGTAGCATTAAGCAAGACGCAAGTATCAAATAGTAACTAGCAGGTAGCAACCCTAGCGAAGACTGAAGTATGTTTAACAATACTTAATAATTATAGACAGTCCTAAGCCTGGAAAGCATGAAGGAAAGTTCTTTTTTTTTTTACTACTCCATTATATCTTAATAAACACCTAAACACGATGTACAATTCTTAAAAAGCATACTGTCCGCCCAACTATAGGGTAGGAACTGCGAGCTAACAATCACCGTACTTGCTTTATTCGTGCCCGCCCGTTTTGCTATAACAAATACGTATATAAAAATCATAGTATATAAAATATAGCTTGCTAGAAAAAAACACGTAAAACAACATGCTTAAAAGATAAAGCATATAGCATTAATCAAGTGATTGCCATATAGCAGTTTGTAACACTACTACTTGCCACCCCAGTGTCAATTTGTCATCTGTCAAGTGTGGTTTAATGCAGACTGCAGAGATATTTACTGATATTTCCTGTATATAATCTTTGATACTAAATACTGATTACGATTTTGCCTTCTTCATTCTTTTTTTAAAATGAAAGTGAAATAATAATAAATACTATTATACATTTAAGCATATCGTCTAATTCAACAATAGTGTACTTAGTAGCAAACAATAATTTCTTGTCCAGCAAATGGTAAATAAATCACAATAAGATGGCCTTTTATTCATGTAATCGGTATAGATTAATCGTTATAATAATGCTGGCACTTATAATATGGCAATGTTTTCGACTGTTATTGCCGGATAAATCTAGCAACGCATTATTGGAGGTAAAACTCATTTTTAATTTTATTTATCTCGTGAGAATTTAATTTTTTTTTATATAATCAATTCAATTGTGTTACATTACTAGTCAACCCGTCTTGCCTTACCACGTCTACTAAGTTTAAACAAAACATTTTAATTTGCAATATAATGCAACAACTTTTGATTCAACTGAAAAACTTAAAAAGTAAGAGCATTTTGTTTGGGTTTTATGTAAAAGTAACAGTTTTTAAATCTTTTCATATTCTTTAGACATAGTATTAAGTTTGTAAATTTGAACCACCGTGGCCTACACTTTCTAATAATACCTCACAATACCTCAAAAGGTGTGCCCTACATACTATAATTGTGATTTCCTTCATGGAAAAAGCAGTTATAAAGTATCTATATGCTAAATTACATTGAAATCTATTCAACTGTTTTTGTGTGAATGAGTAACTAACAACCAAACAAAACACTTTCACTTTTATATAGAGATTTAAAAGAGTTGTTAGGAATATATATATAATTTACTATGGGTAAATTAACTAATAATAATACTATTTATTATTTACAGAGTAATATTGTGGAACTAGAAGATGGGAAGTATAATAAACATAAGATAGATAAAGTTAAGATAAGAGTGTATTATGAAGCTCTCTGTCCTGACTCGAAGCATTTTTTTATAAAACATTTAGTACCTGTGACCAAGAAATTATCAGACTTCATAGATGTAGCATTAGTTCCATATGGCAAAGCTAGTGTAAGTATATATTGATTATTTATATTTCAGAATTACATAATCAGAATTTGTGTAACATTTAACTTTACTCTTTTTTTCGGTTAAAGTATGCAAAACTTGCACAACAGACAAATCTGCTTACATAAACATTGAATTGAGAATGTTATGTAATACTGAATCACTGAACATGTTTTGTCATCAGAATGTATTAAGTTTTGTAGAAAAATGAGGAGAAGTAAATTAATAAATTGTTGGTGAAACCTTCAAGTTTCTCTTTTACCATTTCATTTAAAATAAGTAAAGCAAAAAGTCACTTTTTGCTTCTTAGGTAATATTTTAAGAAACTATTAGCTAAAAAACTAAATTCAATTAAGGTAATTAATAAATACTAGAGATCACCTAGTGGTTTAAATAATAATAATATAAATACTACTCCTTTGTTTATTGTTAAATTAATTTAAATGAATTTAACAATAAACAAAGGAGTAGTATATATATGTGTGTGTTTCAAATACATAGTGTGTGTAATGTTTTTTTTATTGAGTTAATGTATTTATATGCATAATTAAAAAAAACATTAGCACTCTATATACTCTACGAGCTGACTCGACAGACATTGTCTTGTTTTAACTTTGAATATTGAATTTGAATTGGCTGTCAAAAGCTTACATTAGAAAAGTTAATATGATCGTTAAGTTTTCGTAAATTTTTTAATTTTTCGCGCAACTTTTTAATTTTGTCTTCCATAAGAACCTTCAAACAATAACAAACACAACAAAAAAAAGAATTAGCGAAATCGGTCTAGCCGTTTAGGCGTGATGCCGTGACCAAGGGAAAAGGGGATTAATTTTTAAATATAAGAATAATGGGTTTAATTATTAAAATATATAATCAATTGATTAGTTAAGCAATGTTTTGTCTTTTTCTTTCAAACACAAATAAAGTTGACATAGAAAGGAATAGATGTGACAATTAGACATTGGTTATGTTAATCACTGCTTATAAGTAAGGGGGTTAGTGGGATATTTGACGATAATTAACACAACAAAGAAGAATTATTAGATGTGGTGCAGTTGTTTTGACATTATCTACTTACATACATTCAGACGATCCATTTTTTATTACCAAATGTAAAAACAATAATACTAGTAATCAATATTTTATGTGATAGAAGTGTTTTTTTTAAAGCATTAAAACATAGATAAAAAATAAATTATGAAATTTTTTGTTTGTAGACCAAAGAAGATAATGGTAAGTATTATTTTAAGTGTCAGCATGGAGAAGAAGAATGTTACGCAAATAAAATACATGCATGCGCCATAGAAGCCCTGGGTAATATGACACTAGCAGTTCTGATGACAGAGTGCATGATAATAGATAACATCGATGCAGATAAAGCTTTATCAAGGGTAATGTATACATTTTATCTATATACATTCTAAATACAATCAGATTCTGATTATTTCATAGATTATGTCACTGACTCCCAGGAAAACAAGTATAAGAGAGATTTATTTATATATTTGACCATCAAAAAAATACATACTAATGTTTACTGGGTGCCCAATTTTAAACAAAACAATATACTACAAGGTAGCTTGAAATCGATACCTTATATATAATCCTCCTTCACACTACTCGTAAAGTTAAACGAAGTTAGACGAATATGATAGTGTAGACAGGAAAATATAAATAAGAAGCCTCTACAGACGAATACGATAGTGTAGAGAGGCACTTTGGCTTGTCTCGGTAAACTTTAACTCGTCTCGTCTTAACGAGGTTAAGTTTTGTATTCGGCTTACATCGTTCAACTTCACGAGTAGTGAAGTTTTTTAAATTTTTTTTCTGCACTATCGTATTCGTCTATCTTCGTTCATCTTCGCGAGTAATGTAGGAGGCTTTAAAATGTCTTCAAAGTGGAGAAAAAATTGGGTTGCTGTAAAATATTTGTTCTTTGATTTTAGAATATATAAATTCATAAAACCACTCAGTTTTTTTTATACTCGGTCTTTTTTTCAGTGTGCAAAACAAATGAACATTGAACTTGGGCCCATTTCAATTTGCGCTAATCACGAACACGGATCAGAGTTACTCAAGAAACATGGTGATGATACACATATAATAAAACCTACTTTCATTCCAACAATAACATTAAATGGTTCAAAGGACAATCAAGCGGGAATATTGAAAAATTTCCTTTTAGAAGTTTGTAAATTGATAGACATGCCGTTACCTCCGCCATGTTTGTGACGAACAAAACTACAGAGGAAAAAGATTAACCATATTCTCCTTTTTAAGTCATAAATTGTTTCGTCATAATGTTAATTTTATATTTTTATAAATAATATGTTCATCTAGTGTTTATTTGGTATTAACAATTTTTTTTTATATTTTACAGACATTTTTTTTTATATTTTAGGAAAAATTTTAAAGCTTACTTTTTACTTTATTTATTATATAGAATTTATCCGCTTTTGGATGAGCAATCATATCTTACTCAATATAAAAGACATTTATCCTTTTAATTTCATTTATATTTTATGAAGTATTTATTAAATGTATAAATAGGTTTAAGAACATTAGCTAATACGATGTTTTCTCTTAAAAAAAGATTTAAAAAAAAATATGGCATGGGTGATATTTGTCACAAATTATAACTTACCATTATTTAAAAACGTATTACCAATATTGGTTCCTTTAAACAAAGTATTATTTTATGTAACATTATATTTTTAAGTTGTAGTCAAATATACAAGTGTCTCTTGAAGGTTGTTATTATGTTGAAAATTACTTTGGTTGTAATTTTGCATTTATATAATTTAAAATTTATTTAGTTTATTTATTAATATCACAACAGGGGTCTCAGCCGAGTGTATACTAAGTACAATTGTAATGCTTATTTTAAAGTGAAAAAATATACGAGATTTACAAAGCTAGGGATTGATCAACCATATGAGCTATTTGATCTGCAGCCTAGGGCTTCGTATATGTAATGGGGTCTTCCAGAGCCAAGTCAATGATCAGTTCCCAATAAAGAATATGATTTTATTGATACATGTACAATAATGGATTAACTATGAGGCTTTTATGATTGTTTAATAAAGACATTTTTTTATATATTTTATTAATGCACTTATTTATATATTTGTTATTTTATTTTGTAATGTAATTTTGTATAATTTTACACTATTTATTATACGAGTACTTACTATCACTTCATATTACCAGCCAAAATATTTTGTAAGGTTATATATATCAGTAATAAGTACACATTGACCTATCCATTGATAAAAGCTAGATATGTATGATATCAATTAAATCGATAAATATATATTTTATTGTGTGTTTCTTTAATTAGATACCTTTTAGGGTTCCGTACTTTAAACAGAAAAAATGGAACTCTTATAGGATCACTTCGGTGACCGTCTGTCAAGACCCTTTTTCGTAGGATTTCTCATATCCTTAAGTGTGTTTCCTTGCGGCTGTCATAAAATCAAACTTATAAGTCCACACATTGAAAAGATATGACCGTTAATGTGGTCACTCACATAATTATAAGGTACTTCCTGATGTAAGTCATCGGGATCATGAAATTTAGCATGAAGTAAGGTTTTAAAGCACAAAGTACAATTAAAAAACTAAATATTTTTCTACATCACTAGAAAAATATTTTTTTTATGGCCACGCAAGACCTTTTTAGTACTAAAGTTTATTTTAGTGTTAAAGTTTATGCGAATAAAATCTGAAATTTCATATAAAACATTTCCGATGAAAGATTTATATTTTTTTCAAATAAACTGTTGACCTAGTGCGAGTGTGGAACTCGCGCTCTGAGGGTTTCGTACAATTTCAATAAAGGGACAAACACTACCAAATTTTAATTTTCGTGTGCGCGTTAAAATATTATCAAAAGTATTATTGGGGGGCATTTACTCCCGACATTAGTAATGCGTATTTCAATTGACATATTTTAATTACTAACAGAAAGAATATAAAAAAAATGTATTAAAAAATAATTTCACTAAAATAATTTTAAAGTCAGTGAACATATAATATTAATAAAATATATTATATTGTCAAATATAGAACCTCCTCCTTGATTGGAGTCGATTAATAGTTATTTATGCAACTGTTGTATAGTACCTACCAAATTATCAACAGTTGCATACAAGATTTTATCTACACTCTTCATGTGAATCCTCTATAAAAAGACTCTGAAACAGTTAGCTTACTGCTAACATTAATATTAACAGCCACTCCTAGTAACCTAACATCATCCATTACAGAGTATATACAAATAAACGAAGTATTGATGAAACAATTATTTATTGTAGTCGTAATGAACATTTCGTATAGTGCAATTATTAAAATTCACTTCAATATGTTCTTTAGTGTTGGAAGGTAATCGCTCATTTTTTTTACAAGCTTTTATTTAATTTGTAAACTAAACAATAAAAATATCGAAGAAAAATGGCGGGGATTCGAATAACCAATTTAGTATTTTTTTTACGGCGTGCGACGTTCTTGTAGTGAAACGCGCGTGAATGACTGTTCTTTTTTCGAAATTCATACAGATACCAAGCATTTAGCAGTAAGAATGTGGCTGTCTGTTGAGTAATTCAGTACAACAAAAAACAGGTATAAACAATGAAATTTTTTAAAATCTCAATTAAGAATATTATTAACTATTGTATAAAGAATTAAAAAAATATATTTTTTATATTATATCTTTTTTTATATATTTTTATGGGTCAAAAGTACCCAAATTAGAGATTTTTCGAACCTTTAAAAATTCATATCTCTAAAAATATTTACTATATAGTGAAAAGTAATAGGACCTTTTTTATTTGTATTTCAATAAAGAATACAAAAAAAAATGTCCGGTTGAAAAATTACAAATCCTTGCCTTGCAAGTGTTGCAACAATATGACATGGGGTTGCGTCATGGCAATATGCATTTATATCATCAGTAGGACAATTTGAAGAGGATCGCATAAAAAAATTGAGGCGGAATAGTTTTCGGTACTCATGCGCCGATTCCTTCTGGACTAGGTATATTTAATCACGTTTTTGCATTGCTGATTATTTCTTACTTTCTTGGAATAAATCTATTTAAAGTTTTTAAATTTCAATATCAGAAAATTAAACTCGTGAACTAGTGTTTAAGCAATAAAAATATGTTGTATCTGTATCGAGGGGAGGTATATTGTATCATATATACAATATACCTCCCCTCGATATTTGAATATTACTAAAATCGGAAAGATCTATTTTTTTCATGTCCCCATATGTGGAATGCCCTATAGAAAAGCTGCTTATTATTACTTAAGAATAAATGGCTTACAACATTACAACACTTAGAAGTTCGATCTTTTGTTGTTCTGTTTTAAGATTCTATAGACATGCTTAATATTAATTTCAACTTGATAACGTAGTCGTATTCTTCAAATAATGCGTCAAAACATACATCTATAAAAGATTATTTTTTTCATGATGTAACAACAAATTACCATTTTTGTTGCCAAAAATAATGTTCCTAGGTCAAAAGACGAAGCCTGGAAATTTTGATTTACTCGAAAATCAAAGTTACATAACATGAGATAAAAGCGGCTGTATCTTTTCAGTACATTGACTGAGCAGTTTGATGTTTTTACATATCCGAGAGACTATAGACTTAAATATTTGGTATAAATTTCAACTTGATATTTTCACGTTTTTCTGAAAAAAGGGCCTTGCGTGAAGCAAAAAAAAGTTATTTTCTTGTGATGTAGAAAAAAAATTACAGTTTTTTTGTGCTATGAGACCTTACTTCATGCTAAATTTCACGACGCTATGTCATTAGGAAGTACCTTATTATTATATAACACATGAACGTCTTCTATGAGTAAACACATCAATTGAAAAGATGTGACATCTTTTCAATGGGTGGACTTAGAAGTTTGATTTTTTGCCAGCCGCAAGGGATTGCAGACTTAAGTATTTGATATCAATTTCATCTTTAATACCTTCACGTGATCCCGAGAAAAAATGTTTTGACAGACAGACAGACAGTGACACAACAACGAAGTGATCATATAAGGGTTCCTTTTTCCTTTTAAAGCACGGAATCCTAAAAAAGTTGGTATTATTTTCCTTTAAATTCCAAAAATAATTTTACGAAAATGTGGTTTTTATTGTGTTTAGAAATTTTGCGAAGCGAGGATAACAGAGAAACCGAACTGTAAGTGAAAAATTAGAGTATTCTTGGTATGACTACTATAATTATTGTTTTCGACGAATATCTAAGACATCAACCATAATGAAATTTGTGCTTTCTTAATTCTTACAGTACCTATTTTATTTAGTTGGCAATACAGTTTCCTGAAAGACATTTAACATAAAAACAAGATATCGCGTATAATTTAAAAATAATTTAAACATTTAAAAAAAACTAAGTATATAAATAAACGCTTCGCCTTATCGTCCCTATTAGTAATTGAACTGAATGTTAAACACAAGAATACGAAATTGATCGTTTCTGTGTTTAACTTCACGCTATAACTCATGCAACTAATATTCTACTAATTTATTAAGTGATCCAATTTGCCAATTATAGTTTAATTTCTAATGATTAAGATTCATAGAAATAATTTAGTATTAACATCTTGTCTGTGGAAGAAAGCGTCATGCAATCGGCGAGAGTTCTGGTATTTTTCGTTTTTATTGTTTTTGGTTATGGAGCGAAAGAAAAATTGGTGAGTCACCAGCAGTTTATAGTTTATATTTTATATACCTAATACTAATAATTCGCCCTCTCTTTACTGATAAATTAGTCTGTTTGTCTAAAACTAGTGTTTGTCTAGTAATAAAATCTAGAATCCGATCGCTGCAGTACCTAGCGGATCCAATTGAGGATTTATTGATCGTTTGGTAATAGTTAAGTAAAATTTTAGGATGTGCTGGTAAGATTATAAACTTAACTAATACATGCCTATCTTATTTATTTATTTAAAAATCCAAATACAGCAAAACATATTATTTTAACATTTAAAATTTTCTAAAGTAGTTTGTAATCATTTATAAATTTCATTGACTTTTAATTTGATTTTTAATTCTGGAAAAGTACTTATTCTGTATGTCCAATGGTAGTTCGTTAATCAGTTTTCACAGTTGTCATTCCATAGTTGTTGTTATACGTAGATAAAATGTAAGTTTGTGTATATTACTATAGGGACGTAAGTATTGGTTTGAACTTGAAGGAACAGAAGTCCTTATTAGGGCCTTTTTAGCGGGGAACGCGGGGGGAGAGCAGCGCGTCACGCGCGATTTATCCTTATGCGACGTTACAGTTTCTGCGCGTCTGCTATTTGTGAAAATAATAAACGTCACGGATGGATCTACCAATACAGGCACGCGGCACGGTCACAATGCTCAGTTTCCCCCCACTAATATTTTTCAGACCTAAAGTTAGCTGTCGGCTACTATACCTATATTGATTTAAAATTGGCATGGTTTCACTGTGTTTCAGAGTAACTTACAGGAAATAGAAAATATCAGATACACAAGAAAGACTCAAGAAAAAGTAGAAAAAGTTAAAGTTATGGTATATTATGAAGCCCTGTGTTCCGACTCCAGATATTTTTTTAAACAACATTTGAGACCTGTGACAGAAAAACTATCAAATTTTTTAGATATAGCATTAGTTCCTTATGGAAAAGCCAGTGTAAGTATTCTGAAAAAAAAATGTAATTAAATTTGTCTACTTGTTTAAAAAATTCCAATTTAAATGCTAAATTTTTGTTTATAGACTATAGAAATAAATGGAAAGTACTATTTTAAATGTCAGCACGGAGAAAAAGAATGTTATGCAAATAAAATACATGCATGCGCCATCGAAGCGCTGGGTAATATGACACTAGCAGTTATGATGACAGAGTGCATGATAGCAGACAATCGGGATGCAGATAAAGCTTTATTAAGGGTAATAATAAAGTTTTTAATTGTTATTCCACTACTAGTGATCTTGTACAAATTTGTATCAAGAAATTTCAAATTTGATATCTACTTTAGCTTTATTATTCAGAGATTTTGTATTAGAGATAATAATATATGTCGGAGCATAGTAAAAGATTATCGATTAATCGAATCGTTATCGTTGTCTATGGCGTTGGAGTGGGGTAGTAGTCACTTCCGTTGTTTTGACAGTCTCTACCCTCGACCCTTTATATGCGATCGACAGTCTAACTGAAGTCTTAGTCGTGCGCGGTCTCTCAAGAATTGAACATCATCTAAGTAGTGCTAGTGATAGTGATAGTGTCAAGTGCAGTGTCGTGTGGAAGTGCTGTCCAACTAAGGTCACGTAAGTCCTTACAATGTAATTGCCACTTGGTTAAGTAAACACAATGTTAGGTTAGGTTAGCCTTGGGTTAGGTTAGCCTTGGGTTAGGTTAGCCATGGGTTAGGTTAGCCAGGGGTTAGGTTAGCCTTGTATTAGATTCGGTTTATGTGCGTTTAACCTTGGGTTTAAACAGAGAGCCTGAGCAGTGGAGGCGAGTGTCGTGATCACTTAAAGGAATTCCTTAAGCCTACACCTTGGTCACAAGTCCAAGGCACTGCTTAGGTTTCTCTCGTAATTGTTAGAGATCATATTTGATCATTTATCGGTTCAGTAGAAGTATCTACGTTGCGTTTACCCAATATTCCATTCAATACTATCACCCCCTTTTAGTGTTCCCCAATATTCCCCATCTTCCTCCTTCCATCTCCTTTTCATATCGTTTTAAAATCCCCGACATATATGTATGTCGGAGAATAGTAAAAGACTATCGAATAATCGAATAGTCATCGGTATCTATGGCGTTGGGGTAGTGGTCACTTCTGTTGTTTTGACAGTCTCGACCCTCGACCCTTTATATGCCATCGACAGTCTGACTAAAGTCTTAGTCGTGCGCAGTCTCTCAATAAGTGAAGTAGTGTCTGAATAGTGATAGTGTTGTGTTAGTGCTAGGAGTGCTGTCCAATCAAGGTCACGTGAGTACCTCACAATGTATGTTTAACCTTGGGTTAAAACAGAGAGCCTAGCAGTAGAGGCGAGTGTCGTGATCACTTAAAGGAGCTCCTTAAGCCTACACCTTGGTCACAAGTCCAAGGCACTGCTTAGGTTTCTCTCGTAATTGTTAGAGATCATATTTGATCATTTATCGGTTCAATAGGAGTATCTACGTTGCGTTTACCCAATATTCCATTCAATACCATCACCCCCTTTTAGTGTTCCCCAATATTTCCCATCTCCCTCCTTCCATTTCCTTTCACATCATTTAAATTCCCCGACATGTATATGCACAAAGTTGAATTTGGATTCTATTTTATTTGTAATCCAACGATTTTGGATTTAAATTGGTTATTAATTTCGGCGGTGTATCGTCTAAATTATAAATCACTAGAGATCCGCCCCGTCTTCGCACGGTTTATAATACATTCAAAATATAGTGGATATTTTAAACCTTCGTCTTGAATCACTGTAACTATTAAAAAGAATCCGCATCAATCCGTTGCGTAGTTTTAAAGATCTAAGCATACATAGGGACAGACAGACAGCGGGAAGCGACTTTGTTTTATACTATGTACTGATTTAAATCAATTAAAAATATATTCTTCAGAATTGGACTTATACTGGATTGGAAAATAGATAGCCAATCTAGTGGCTAGACTGGATTTCTTACTAGAGTGCATATCAGTACCAGTTCACATTATTCCAGTTGCATTCCACCACTGGTTTCGATTACTGAACTGGAATGCTATTGGTCCTGGTACCTGGTCAGCACTAGGCATATTTGCACATAATATATTTTTAAATACGTAGTATTGGGGGGTAGGTCATTTTCTCTCTTCTTAGTTGGGCACTTTTGACAGAGTGGACGTGGTTAAGGTGACAGGGTTCTCACAATCGTCGACCTTCTTCTGGGTTGCTGCTCGTCTTACGATACTTCTCCATTTTTGGGTGTTAATAGCATTGCGAGTACACTGCACCACTGTTGACTCTGTGGCCTTACAAATAAGGTCGGTCCAGCGTGTTGGTCAACGACCACGCGATCTCTTACCTTCCACTTGACTCTGAACTACAAGTCTTTCCAACGATTTTAGAGATATGCCCGAAGAAATTTAGTATTCGTAATTGCACAGTCGACAGCTCATTTTATATTATGTCAAGTATACCGACGTGTAGACAATATAAAACCTTTAGTGCTATAGATTAGACTCAGTCTCTCTGGTGTTTTCGCCCAGTGTACATGGAAGTTAGTTTTATAGTGTCATATAGTATCGTGGTTAAGGTCATCCTTCTTGAGGTCCAAGTAAGTTTACTTTAATTTCTATTGTAGTTGGCGAGGTCAAGTGGTGGAGGTGAGAGTTTATATATTATGAAAGAGCTCTCTAAACCTGCTCCTGGGTCTCAAGACCCAGGCACTTAAAAATTGCATGTGAATACGTATTTGCTGTACAGTAATGGGTATCATTCCTCTTCCATTCTATTACAGTCGACACATTTTTTTTGTTTGTTTTCTGTTATTTCTTATGTGGGGTAAGTTGGAATTACGTGAAGGTAGAATCAGGTCACTAATAAGAACACACAATTTTAATTTACTATGTTAAATCTAAAATATAATATATAATTATCTTAAATCTTTTATAGATAATTTTCGAATGTTTTGGTTGTTTCTAATAAAAGTTATCTTTTTTTCAGTGTGCAGATCAAGAACAAATTGATCCAGAACCTATCTGGAATTGTGCATCTAATGGTTACGGATCGGTGTTACTCAAGAAACATGGTGACGATACTGATTTAATTAGCCCTACTTTTATTCCAACAATAACAATTAACGGTTCGATAGGCGATCAATTTAGTATTTTTAGACAATTCCTCTTTGAAGTTTGTAAATTCATTGATTGGCCTTTACCTCCACCGTGCCTTGAGTGAGTGTTATCTTTTCTAAGTTTAAATGTATTAACGTTTTTACTATATTAATTTTATAGGATTGTTAAGGTAATTTTTTTGGATATTTGATTAAGTAGGTTTTTTCAAAAAATGGAATGTGATTTTCATCAACATTCAGTCAGTTTCATTGTAATTCATTGCGGTACATGTAATTGCGCAATCAAATTTTTGTTAGTGTTGATTAAATTTATTGATTAATACTTAATGATTTGGTGTTCATTTAATCTCGTGAATTATCACAATCTATATCTATACTAATATTATAAAGAGGAAAGATTTGTATTTTTGGATTTTTGTATTTTTGTATGTAACGAATAAACATAAAAACTACCGAACCGATTTCAAAAATTCTAGAAAGCTACATTATCCCTGAGTAACATAGGCTATATTTATTACAAGAAAAATTAGAGATCCTCAGAAATTCTTACTAAAAATTAGCCATAAAATATCTTTCATCGCATGCGCTGCGAAAAGTATTGATGATAGAACAAAAAAATGTTCTACAATATTATAGAACGTATCAATATCTACAAAAAACTCCGCGAGACCATATGTCCAACTATTGTAGTTAAGTCACTATAACTACTTTTTTACATTTTAAAAGTTGATAAAAATGCCTATCAAAATCAGACCATGTTTTCCATAACTTTGTATTAATTCTTATCCAAATAAATTATTTCGTAATGAAGACTGTTTCAATACCTGTTAATTACTTTTTGAATTATTGAAATCGGACATACCAGTCAATAGATATTACGAAATAAAAATATCAAGATAAATTAAAAATAATCCCAGATGGGCCGCCGGCGCGGTGTGGAGTGAGAATGAGGGAGCCAAAATGTTAAAAAAAAATTATCCACCCGTGCGAAGCCGGGACGGGCCCCTAGTAGTTAATAAAATCAGAAAATTTCGAATTAGGCAAGCTAGCGCATCAAGGGTTCCGTACAGACTGTTATATAGTAGTCTTCCGATCAAGACACGGGCCAGCGTGTCAAGCCAAGTAACCTTTACTTGTATAAAAATGTTTTTTTGCCAAGTTCATGTCAACGGAAGGTCCCTTATAGGTTTTTTCTCTTTCGAGTGTTGAGTCATAAGCGGCCTTTGATTGAATCGACTAAGAATATTTTTCCTCCTCTTCAAAGGATTACAGACTAATATTTTCTGCTTGATACCTCCGTATGGTACGTTTTTGTTTCTTGACTGACAGAACTGATCCTAACAGTGTTCCTCTTTCCTTTAGAATTAGGTGCGGAACTCTAAAACATGTAGCAGCAAGCAAATTAATTTACATGGCATAACAGACACTACGAATAAAATATGTGGTGGGGTCGTTAAAATGAAGCCACCCCAAACCTATAAATAAACAATTTTAAGGTACGTTGTACTAGTTTAAGTTGCAGATTTGTAAACAACAAAGTTTACTCAATCAGACAGCATCAATTTCCCAGCATCTAAATGGCTACCTCAGCTCCGAAAACCATTTCAAACACAACAATAAATCTTCACTGAAATCACGGTCTAATTTCGTAAAAGCCCCGTCTCGCTTTGCTAATTAATATGAATGGCATTTGCATCCGGCTTTTTCTCGCGTAGACCATTTCCAACTATTGTTTTGCAAAGATCCTCACAATTTATTCCTATTTTTATCAGACTGCATCGGGGCGGAGGAAACCATTGAGAACAATAAACCATCTTTTCGGTTACGTTGAAATGAAAGGCTTTTGTTCTCTCTAGACGAATTAGTGTTATTTGTTCTATGTAATTAGGGCTTGATATTTAAGTATTGTAATTATCAAATTTTTCTGAAACAGAATTGTTGGTTTTTTTTATTGAAAAGTAGGTACAATTTATAAGTTCCTTTTTTAAGACTAATATTTGGAACAGTGTGTATTATAAATAATTTATAACTTATAAGATTTTTTTCATTAATTCATTATTGTTGTTAATTATAGTTATTATTAATTATTTAAAATATTACTTAATAAGTCAGAGGATCTAAGTCTATACGTTGGTTGGCTGGTTATGTTTTCTATTTTTTATATGCCTGGTAAATTGCAATCAAAGATGGGTAGGATCGCGTATAGATTTATTGTAAGTTGTTGGTGTTTCAGTTGTGGTAATTTCTTTTGATATTTTTGTTATGTTAATCTAATTAAAGATTTAAATAATTGAAGCGAAGCAATCCCATGGTTTTGTAACAGCAGTTGAAAATCAAATACGACAGTGCATTAGCAAGTAAATAATGCAAATCGAAATCAGAGATATGTCGAATGGTAGTCACCGGTTGGCGTGGCGGTCACCCTGTTGATGTTGATTGCTGATAGCCCGCCATAAATCCGTTTACACAACGTCGGCGGTGGCGATGCAAACTAGGTATGGACGATTCTCCCAAAAAATATCGATTCACGATTAAATCAAACACTGAAAAACCAATTTCTAATTAATCGATTCATAGTTTGATCTTTAACTTCCTACTCTCAGAGGACCTGCTTATCACTCACTCACCTGAAAACAACATAGTAAAAAAAATTACCGGATAAAAGTAAAACGACCTGGCTATAGAAAACGGACTAAAGATTTTGCGCTATAGTCTTGACAGGGACGCACTATCTACCCATATAAATAATTGGAGAACGAAAACTCTCGATCGAAGCAACTAGGAGAGCTTTACAAGACCCGGCCAAGGCCCACTGGAGGCTGATGATAATGATGATATAATCATCATAGAAATAATTAACAGTGGTTTTGTTTAGGGTGCAAGATCGATTCAGTGCTAAATAGCTATCGAAACAATCGAGTTCATTTAAACGATTGATTAATCGATATCAAAATTACACCACTGATAACAAACCTTTCGTCGTATATTTGTGCAATGAATGGATTTTTTTCCAAAGTAAGAACCTCTAATTTGTATCACAGTTTAATTTAAAATACCTTTTTGTAATATCTAATAACTCACCTTTTCTGTAGAACCTGATTGCAGTACCTCATACCAAGCACGTATGTAAATCAAAATCTGTTAAGCCGTTTAGGACAACTTCGGTGACCTAGACGACTATTATATGTATGAAGATTTCGTAACAAAAGACATTTCGAGCATTTGCTTTTTATCTATATTTCGCTAAGAAATTTGTAAATTAATTTTGTTAAGTATCCGTTTGAGTATGCCCGTTTTAGTCTATATACTTTATTAATTCTGAAGCGAAGAGAGGGCAGAAGAAGTGGTAGGTAAATTAAAACGTCCGTAACGTAAAGTGAAACACTCTTTTCCACTACAAAGCTAAGGTGTTTAGCCACTAACACTGCATAAAAAATTACCGAAGAAAAAAATTTTGTTATGAAATTTCTTTTCTTTTTATTTTGATAATATCTAACAATATTTTAATTTTACATTATGATTTTATTTCCTGATTGTTCTTATACCTGTTTTGTTGTTAGTAATTAATTTATCATGTATTTTTATCTAATTAGTAATCAAGATCCTAATATGTTGTCATATAAAACAGGAAATAGCACTAAATCAATTTAGTGAATATGTTTAAAATATAACTATAAAGTTAAATGCACTTTAACAAACTTGCAAATTACTACGATCCTTGTTCAGTAGGAGATACGACAGTAAGTAACTTTTTTATATATTTAAATAAATAATAAGTTTCTTAAGTGACGACAGACACAGCTATCAAATATTTTATATTAGAGATTTCTATTGGTTATAAATAATGAGCCTAATGCCTAACATAGTTGTCGTATTTTCTTCGACTAAGATTGTTAAAAACGTACATATATAAATGCCCAATTAAGAGAGCAGTTGTGTACAACAACATGGTAGACATGCATAATATCTGTCGGTGGAACGCAAACCGTGTAGTCTCATTAAAACTTTCCTCAGACTGGGCTTGCACGTGTTTTTAATTTTTATCGAGAGCTCTCGTCGTTAGCGGGCACGGGCACGGGATGCATGTAGCGGGCTGCGGCTTGATGCTTTGATTGCGGTAATGACGTCCTACCGCCTACGCCGTACAACTCTATTCGTTTCTCGACTCTCCCGTAGCTATCTTAAAATTATTTCTTTACAAATTGATGCACCTTTTTAATTAAGCGACTTTATGTCCATAAAAACTTATGATATAAAACCGCTAGAGCAGTAACATGTGGCGCAGTCTCCCACTAGTTTCGTACACGTCTAATAACATTTCTGCGGTACATCTTTTCATAGAGCTCCTGAATATGCTCTGTGTTATTGCAATATGTCGTGAATTAATTATAGGAATAAAACGTAATAAAAAGATTTATTTTATAAATGTACAAAATTACACATAATTAAAAAATATAACTTTGTGACGATATAAAATACCAGAAGGCGTACTGAGTCAATTGTTATCACGATTTACGACAACTTTTAAATCAAATGGATGCAAAAGTGACGAATACAATACAATAATTGATTTTAATTGGACCTTTTATAGTTACCAAATTAAATCGTTGAAGTAAGTTAAGTCAGATTATAGCCACCATTTTTTTACCTCTTATCTTACGTGAGCTGAATTTACAGTGACATGTACCAAGGTGATACGTATTTACACTTGATTTGATGATACAAACGTAGTACCCATGAGCTAACAGATTCTTGTAGTGTTCGAGTGTGGTAGACTTTGGCTTCAACTCTTCTCATTCTGAGATGAGACCCGTGCTCAGTAGTGAACCGTTAATAAATTAATACAATGATTAATTCCCTGAAAAACTCACCGAAATGTAATTACTTTAAAAAATATTAGATGTTAACAACACTTATGTTAACTTTTTATTGTTGGTAGTTCCAATAAATTTATGTTAAAAATACCCTACTTGCTTGAAAATATTATATAACCACATTCCCGATAGACCTGAGGTTGATGATCAGATATCCAAATGATTTGATACAGTTAAATTATCTAATCTATACTTCTATACTTATTATATAAAGAGGAAAGATTTGATTGTTTGTATGTTTGTTTGTTTGTTGCGAATAGGCTCGAAAAGTACTGAACCGATTTTGAAAATTCTTTCACGGATAGAAAGCTACATCCTTTCCGGGTAACATAGGCTATGTGGTGTGATATTTTAATTAAAAAGATATGGCCATTTAAGTGCCATAACCTGGTCATTTTGTAAATTGAAGGGTTTTCGTAAATGATAAATGTGATTTAGTGTTGCCATATACATTTTTTAATTAATAGAATATGGCCATTTCGTTGTTACTAATCCGATTATAAGAATTCTTTCGCTGATAGAAAACTACATTTTCGTTAGTAACAAATGTGATTTAATGTCTCATCCTCTCTTTTTTGTGTCTTTGATTTATACCTTTATCTTTGTTTATCGCTCTTATATTATCTGCCTCTTTTCTCTTTTTTTTCAAATAAAGAAAAGCTACACAATTAAAGAATGACATTAATTATACAATTGCTTCAAATACCCGGAGCGAAGTGAGGGCAGGCCGCTCGTGTAATATAATGTGGTTTAGTTTAGCGTCGTGGTTATAAGGTGTCTCTTTTTGAGATTCATGTTTGTTTAGTTTATTATCTATTTTAGTTAGTGGTGGGGAAGCGGAGTTAACACGTACAGCCCTCTTAATACTATACTTTGGTTGCTTTCTCTCTGAAATGCTTGTTCATACGTATTGTAGTACAGGAATGGGTATCATTTCTCTCATATATAATATTTATTCTGAAAGTTTTCTATAATAACAAATGTGCATGATGCACGCGTGTTTATCTGCAGAGAGAATATGGATGCAGCATGCAGATTGCAGCGGACAGGAACGCAACAAATCCGCTTATCACGGTCACTGGCGCCGCCTACGCCTACGCTGCTCGCTGCTCGCTAGTCGCTGCCGACGCCAACGGCCTTAATGGATTTTTCATGTCGATTGCACTTTGCATAAGTGTGCGTATGAGATTATCGAATGGTTTCAATAGAAATTTTATCCTATCACTTTTTGTCTGCTATAAATCCTCTTATATAATATCTGCATTTGGTATTATGACATTTGGCTAATTACTAAAACTGAAAATGAAAAATGAAATGGAAGCTTTTCTTCTGTCAGTTGCACTCTTTTGTAATAGTGTTGCATAATATATTCTTTGGACCTTCAACACCTTATGTACAATTTTACATATCTCATCAAAATCAGCAGCAGTACAAAAAGTTATCACATCACAGCAAGTACCGGATTAAGTAAGCGTAAGGCCCCTTATAAATTCTATAGATTTGTTATGAGTTCTTATGTGTAAAGTGCTGAAAAATCTAATAGTTAATACTTATGTCATATCAAACTTTTGTCTTTTATATATCTAAAATTATAAACTTTTTACAACCTACATTTTCGGAACATAAATGAAAAATATGGAATATTAAAATATGAGTCCCTAGCTGTTGTATTTGCAGTCTCCATTTTATAGAGATTGACAGAATAAAGCTCCTGCATTGTCTGACGATTCTTTCGGCGACTGCGATTGAAATAGAGAACCCCAAAAAGATATTATATTGGAGAGAAATGAATAAAATACACAGACATAGAACTACCAGCTTCAAAATAAGGACATAAAATATAGCAAGCAATTAAAATTATAATCGAGAGACATGTTATTATAACGTCAGTTTTAAAACAAGAAAAGTAATTTGCGAACATTTTATAAGTTATAATAGCGGAGTTGAGTTCGATGTAAGCGCAGCGTGATTTTACAAGCTGTCTACAGACCATTAATAATCATTAGGACTGATATCCTTTTGGCTTATTGTGGCCGACAACAGCCTTAGTGCCGCATATTTTGACATTCATTTTATAATTATTGTACAAAACACAATAGAAACCTTTCTCATTAAAATATGTTACTTTACCTTTTGTTTGTAATAATTAATTAATTTAAAAAGGTATTAACAATGTAGGCATTTCTTTTCCAACTAACAAGGAAATACTTTTACTTGTATTTTTGTTTATTGATTGCTTTGTGTGAATGATTGACTTGAATATATTTCAAAAACGCACCACATAACCAAGCTCCGACATATATGGAATAATCTTTAGGGTTTAAAATTTTAGTATAAAAATCTGTCCAACTGGGAGGATTCTGTGTTACACGAGCCTAAACTACCGAACTTTTTTATTACTATTCGGTTATTGCACGCATTATTATCGTACTTTGGGGCTTACTATATTACCACTGGCTTTTTTACGATGAAACATAAATAATAAAAAACTATACTTCTTTTAACCGTACAGGGCTCTATATAGAATTCAAATAAATCTAGACATCGTAGCAGTTTAGACTTTTTTAGTACTATTAATGTTAGATATCTGGCTAATCACATCCATAACCTATCCATTAATGTGTCAGTAAGATCACTCCCCCTGATTATACTTTATTAACGTAACTGCACGTTACTAATGAGCTAATTGGCCCCATTTGATAATTACAGTTTAAAACCAAGTGGTTTAAATTCCAAGAAGTCATTCTGTATAAAAGTAGGTCTTCTTAAAGTTAAAGTCATAGGTGCTAAACGTCATGCAATCGGCGGCACTATTAGTGTTTCTAGTTTTAATTATTTTTGGTCACGGAGCAAAAGAAAAACCGGTAAGTACCATTACAAAATATAATGAAAATCATTAAATTATACAACTTTTATTATACTTTAGAAAGTAAGTATATATCATAAGATTGTACGAAACCATTAGTTTGGGCTGTAATAAAAAATCGCGTGTATTATAAATAATAACGTAATTTTATAGTTTAAAATGTTTTTTTTTTTAATAAAGTTTTAGAGACTCCTCACTATCGATTACGAGTGTCTACGAGTTACTAGATATAATTTAATTATCTCCAGTATCGATTGTTCTTTTTTATGGCTAAGTTGTCTACGGATCACATTAATTCTGAGAGAAAGCTTGAATTTCTCTACCAAACAATATAATAAAAAATATTATATTAGATATACAAGGTTTTTATGTATAGTAAGTAGGAATCACCTTATTATTTCAGTAAAGCAATTCGTTACATATACCACGTAAACAATGATAGTCATTTCTCCAAAATAGAAGTTGCGTTAGGAATTTCGTCCCCAAAGGATAGTAGAGTTCCACAAAGTCAATTTTTCACGATCGTGGACGTGTCGTGTAGTTTATGAAACGCAGAAAAGATCGGAGTTGACGGATGAGTGACGGTGCAGGAGGAACACGCGAGTGACGCGACACTATTGCTCAACGTCGCGTCTTCTCCGCATAAACTAACACTGACGTCAAAGACGTTCACTTTTCCATTTCCTTTATTCTCTAAAAGAAAAAAGTAGATATTTAATTGCACTATAGATATATTTTTAGAACAAAATTTTTGAACAGTAGCTTGAGGTAGGAGTTTCTGGTAGAAACCGTTTGAATTTAAAAACGTATGAAGAAAGATACAATTGTGCGTAGGTAGAACGCGTGCTAAGAAAATATGTTAAAAGAAAAAACAAACTATATATCTTTATCGACGAGTTTCAAAAATATGCTTACACTTTTGTTACATAATTGAATTACTTATTATTTATTCACTAAAACTGTTTCAGTTTTAATAATTAAATAAAAAGACTTGATAAAAGATAAATATTTGTCGTGTAAAAAAACTAAATAAGTATAAATTGCTGCCGAGATTGTAGGGCCTTATTATCTTATCGATATTAATTATCCATCTATGGAAAATTTACGGCATTAACTATGATATAAAATAAAATAGTAATGGAACTACAATGGAAACGATTCCAAGTAGTCTAAATTAATATTTAACGTTATGATACAAGATGATGTGCATTGGGTTGGTCCCCGTGGAATCTCGGCTTAGTAATTTTCTTCTGAATGTTATGTCATTTTTAATATTGAATCGACTTCTTTGACTCACTGTGTTCACAAAGAGAAAGTATGGAGATTAGGAAAGTCTAAGGGACTGTATAATAAAACTGTATTAATAATTCACAAACAAAAATATATTTATACATCTCATAGTTATCTCAAATATTCTAGGTTCTTTCTATCTATCTAGAAAGGTTTATGATTTATTGAATTTAATCGTTTATGTAATTTATCCTAAACTGATTCGAACTAGATAACTATCGCCATTTATCTGAATAGGGATTGCAGCTAGTTTTTTTGCATAAAATGAAATGCAGTAAAAATTGCAAATTTTGGTTATTAATTGCAATTGTTTTTCTATCATTTGTTTAGTAAAATAAAAGAGATTAGTGATAACATATTTTGAAAACGCTAGTATATGCTTACTAATAGATTTTACAAAAATAAATGTTTCTTTATATACAAACTAGCGTATTACATGCGGCTTTGCCCACGTCATAGTCACGATTAGGTTACTATGTCAACTGTATCATGACGATAGTAAATCCATAATGGATTCAAAACCTCTTTTACCTTATCAAAGAAACCCAGCCAATTTTCAACCTCAAGGAGCCAAAGCTGTGGTGGATAACATGGAAGTCGGAATTGTTTATTAAATAAAATTAATAAAAACGCTAACACATTAAATAAACTAAAAGTCAAGTTGAGCGATAACCTCAGTTCGATAAAAAGGTTGTCGTTCGACAAAAACTTTGTATTAGAATAAGATCTTAAAAGGTGTCTGAAAATTGATTTCACGAAACTAAATTGTATTTTAGGAGCTAAGTGAGGAAATCAAAGAAATAATACAACATGTTCACAACGAGTGTGTCGGCAAGACCGGGGTGGCTGAGGGTGAGTAAAAGAAAATTTTATTTCCGTTACCTTTGTTCTCTATGCTTGCGAATGACGCGATACCTTCGCCACGGCTAAGCAAAAGCTTAGATAAAACCAATGTTATAAAGTTATGGAAATGACTAAGTATATTTTTATTTTAATCATATAATATGTCCAATATTGAAAAGTAATAGTAGACATCAGGAAATTTTGATTTGTGGTGTATCGGATAATAATCGAATAGGTGAAGGTGAAGGTCCTTCCAACTCAACTCAAACTCAAAACTCAACATCTATCTACACTAAGTATTAAAGTTAACGACTAAGTTAAGGGAGACCAAGCACCAGTTACACTCGACTACATTTTATTATACTTGCAGTACGATAAACTATATTCAGTCTATGAAATGCCTCATCAAAGTGCTTCTAATTTAAGAAGACTGAAACTATAAATTACCGAGATAGTAGGGATGTTCCTTAAATAACCTAATAAGAATTAGTTGCTATTAACTCATTTTTATGCTACCAAAAGCCATCAAATGTTGTAAGCTTACTAGGTTATATAAGCATCTGAGATCTGTTGTTTATGGGTGTGAGAAAAGCCGTGCATTCCATTCACGATTCTAATGGGTAGAACAGAGCTGGTTGATGTGAATTATCCCTAGTTTTATCGGTTATTTCTCCTTAACTTTAGAGGAAGGTAATAGAGATTACACCAGTATTTGGTAAAGAGCAGTCTCGTTAAGAAATAAGGTGTGCCAAGTCGATACGTGAAATGTCTCTCTAACGCTTGTCTTCCAGTAGTCTGCGCTTATCCAGTTAGATAAAAATATAGATACTTCTTTTAACACTTCAACGTGTTGAAAAATAATATCAGAAATTGTTTGTTAAAAATATTGGCAACATTTTCTGATAAACTGTTTATTGACATTTCTGTTTATTGGCTGCTAATTCCTATAATTTTGTTTTAAGACTACACTACTATTTTATTTCAATATATTACTTTGTTATAATCCGCGGAGAACACGTGAATTTGTATAGTGTGACTAGGGCCCTAGGTACCAACTGTAAAAGCTAGTAGCCAGGATCAAATAACATCGCACAAATTCACAAGACAATACTCAACGTTTCGCTTCGACACCGGAGCAGAAGACTCTACAACAGTCAGTGGTAAACAAGAAGTCTTTATCTTCTTGTTAAACATGAATCTCCGCAAAGTAACGCCTGAATCAATTCAACACTATCAGTTTGATAAGTGATTTAATTCAGTAAACATTGTCTGACGTAGTGCAAATAGTGGAGTTTAGGGAGGTTTATTGTAGAGAGTTTCATTTACCATCTAGTTAAATATATGGCAGAAAGATTGAGCATCGAACACCTGGGTCGTAAGCCCCAACGATGCTGAATTGCTTTTTATTATTGTAATATTCGTATTGCTCACAATAATTATTGTGTATATCTTTTCGACGCAAGATATTATGTATGATATTATGAATAATGTTGCGATATCTAGTTTTTGTATACTGAAAGACGCACAAAATATGTCTTTTGTTTGAGAGTCGAGTTCTTAACAGTCCTTATTTATACTTGCCCCCAGAGGACATAGCGAATTGCGAAAACGGCATATTTAAGGAGGACATCAAATTGAAGTGCTACATGTTTTGCCTACTAGAAGAAGGGAGTCTTGTAAGTTATTTATTTATCCTTTGTTATCCTTATATTCAAATTATTTTATTGAAATAAGATTTCGTTAGAATTTTGTTGCTTTATAGAATATACGAAGCTTTGGTTATTATTATTATTGATTTTCCTTTCTTTGTATAATAGTATACAAGTGTATCTGTAGATGATTGACACTTTTCTATTCAATGAAAGAAATTTTCAAATTTGATTTACACGACATCTTTCTTATTTCAAGCATAGTAAGTCATAGCATATAATAAGTAGTTTAGTAATTACGAAATTATTAAATTTATAATATATTATGATATATTAATATCCAAAATGAACAGCTTTCTTCGTTTTTCGCATTTTATTATGAATTAAATTTTGTTTTTTTTCCAACATTTTTTGCTACATTGCTAACTAATATTGGTGTAGTATATTCTTTTACTGATTGATTTTAATGGAAATAACTCGCGCATATGCAAAAATCTTACTCGTATAAAGTGGTCATAATTAAAAACATGAAAAGTAGTCATAACAAAATGTGTGGAAAGGTAGAGTGGATAGTCTACAAAAGAGAGTCTAGTGGATTATATAGTTAGTTTCTCGTTACTATGTTTTAAATTAAAAACAAATGTAAATTAATAAAGGCGATTGTTGTTTTCTTTCCAAAGTGTTTGGAATCTTTTACACTTCATAAACAGCTAAATGATAAGATGATTCCTGCATAACGCTCTATAGTCATAAAATTGCTAAAGAGTTTATTTAATTTTACTTAGGTTGATGATGACGGAAATGTGGATTATGACATGATGGTCAGCTTGATTCCAGAACAGTACACCAATCGAGTAGGCAAGATGCTCGATGCCTGCAAACACCATGGTAAGTTGGTAAAGGATAATAAGTATAAGTTGTTTAGCGATTTCGATGACGTTCAGTTCGATTCGATGGAGATAAATGGACATGTAAACATCCGCATCGAAATCGGTCCATTATACGCACTATCGATGGGCACATATTATTAAAATTATAACACCCCGTTTTAGCGTCGATGATTATAAATCATTGGTAGATACTATCTTGTTAACAAATATATATTTTTTTACTTAGATACACCTGATAAAGAAAAGTGCCAAAGAGCATTTGATGTTCATAAGTGTTCCTATTCACAAGACCCTAGTGTAAGTTTTATTAAATATTCCATTTTGTTTATTACTTAGAACTGCGAAATGGCTGAAATTGTGTTTTTATATAATTAAGTTAATACAAGATATTTTTCTTTTCAGTTTTACTTCTTATTTTAGTGTTAGAGATAGCTGACATTGGGAGATTTAATTAAAATACTAAATCAATTTGTCGTTTTTTATTTAACACCTGGGGAGGATGATGGATTACATAAATCTCGACCCGAATCAAATTTAGTCTAAAATAAGATATCGTATCGGATCAGTTTCTTTTTAAGTGCAGGTTCATACTACTGAAACTGCTATAAATAACCTATAAATAGTCGTTATCTTAATATTTATTTAATCTCATAAGATTTCGCGTCCAGATATAATCCCTCCTTTCCGGTAAAAAGAAAATACTTGTAAATAACGACGTAATTTGGCGTTAGCCGCGGGCTCTTGATTCGTCTATTTTTTATGAAATCTTTCCCAAGTTTATTCAGATTTTGAAAGAAGTATAATGCCAAGGAATTAATTTGCTTCACAAGAAATAATTTATTAAAGAAAAAATAAATGAGTTCGAATCTTGTAAAACGTGTAATTGTGATCTTTAGTGGTTTTGAATTCAAAAGAAATGTTTCTTAAAGAGCTAATTTTGAGAACGGAATTTTTCTTAATAAAAAGTACTTATAAAGTCATAACCAAACGTATTTAAATTTGTGACTAAAACTTGAGAAAAGAAATACCATTTTTTACATTTGCTGTTATGATTTATTTCGCCCATCTATCTCAATTGTTATTGTGGTCGCTTCTCATCTTTAATAAAATGAGATTGACTGTTATTAAAATAAAATGAACTAAGAAATACATTACAACGTACTAGCGAAAATAAAATTAAAAAAACATTGCTTATTAAAATACTTATTTATTTAAAATATTTTTTAATTATTAAGTATAACTTGATAGAACTTATGTGATATGACCAATTACAATAATAGAGTACGTTATTTAACAGCAAACGACATTCAAAAGACGGAAAAACCGAGGGTCGGAACATCTGCACATAAAGAGGCAATTTGGAGATTGCCGGGGGCGCGCTACCGCCACAGAGAATTGTACTCAAATGTATTCAAAATTAAAAACGAAGAAAATATTTCTAGGAAATTCATTGCGGTAAAATAAACATCAGTAGCTTGTTACTGTGTACTGTGGACTGAGTAGCGGAGTAGCGTATGCCGCGCAGCAGTGGAGGGTTGACGCTACGTCGCACAACAGATATCCGTCGCAAAATTTCCTTTTTTAAACACAGATTACGACGAAACAAATTATGAATAGAACATTTCTTGCGTAACAAGCAGCGACTGCGGTGATTTTCTTCCATATCTAAGGAACTTTTAATAATTTTATTTCTATAAATAAATTTTCTGCTAATTCAAGCTATGGAAGACGTCTTTTGAAATGGCAGTTTAATGTTCAGATTAAAGCTTCCATTTTATATAGTATTAGGAAAACGAAGTCGTTAAATGGCATTTATTATAATGATGAAGGTGGTCGAATTGGTCGGTGTATAAGAGCTGTCCTAAGCGCAGTGAGTAAAGGCTGCGGATGTCGCAATTTGGCGCGGAGCCGCCGTAATGACGACTGGACGGCGCGCGTCGAGCGCCGCGGCCGTACGTGCGCCGGCTAAACCAATCTACCGGTGCCCAATGCCCAGTGCCCGGTGCCTTCGTTTCAATAATCATTTTATCAATAGAGCTGTGTCAGCGTACTGCTGTAATTTTACGTTCTTTATTTCAACACATTTTTAACCGATATCTTAACACAATGCTATGTATAAAAATAATACTATTTATAGTCTCCTATTTCATGATTTTTAACATTGCATTAGGTGACTTTTTCTCATTTTGATGGAAACTTAATTCGTAATAAACTCATTTTTTCTTAATTTAAACTTTTGGATTAGAGTGCCATCTGATAGCGAGTTTGACTAAGTGGAAAAGAAAATATAAATATACGCCAATGTTTATAACTTTCATGGTATTCGGTCAAACCGTGTCGAGTTGATCATTTTTAACTCACGATGCTATACGAGGAGGACGAGGTGTTATATTCGTAAGTTCAACGTGTGGACCAAATTCGATGGACTTTTTTTTTAAAGAAAGATAACTTAATTCTGATGGTTCTTAGCTATAATTTGTAATGATCTGGTCAGCAGTTTTATGACTATCAGCTTTTTTCTAACTTAATCTTATCAAATTTCTAATGTTAGTTTGATTTAAAATTTAATATATTGTTACATTGGGGATTTTTGTAGGACATGGCAACCTTAAGATGATAATGCAGCAACAAGTAGTCTACTCTAAACCTGTAAATCCAGCGCTCAACCACATCTCAACTACTTACAGCTGGTGGTATGGATTTTAGGTAGGCTATCTCCAACTCCTCAAACACTTACAGCACATATTTCGTGTTTATATTAATGATAATAGTTACTTTGGTGGTATTTCCTAGATACATACGTCAACTTTAGATAGTCGGGGGTAGTTTAAATTGTTAGATTTAATATTTTTTGGCCAAACATAACACATTTTTTCAAAGAGAGTGTCTTATTTTGCCGATGTGTTGCCACCTCAAAGATAGAGTGAAGAAAAGAAATGAAGAGTACCTAGAATGCTACGGTTTCAGTAGACCCTGAACGAGAACTCAGAGTTCACTAGAACAGCAGCTTTAACAGGGTGGGGTAAGTTTAGCCCTCATGCGGCTCCACCGGAACAGATCCTCTACCACCAAGGGGTACTGGGTTCTCGTACTCGCCTCTTACGAGATGCTTCCCCAGCGGCAGAGGGGAATTGTATTCTAACCTGTCCCCTCACTAGTATATCTACCAACATTTTGAATTTGCATATTCTATATCTCTTGATTTCTTTGTATAAAATTATATTATCAGATTTATGTCATCCGAAGTTTACTTTCTCAATATGTGAGACATAATTTATATGTAAATATAAGGGGTGCTGTGGAAGCTACGGAGAGCACTTTGTTGGTATCGCTCGATCCACTGGACCTTCCTTAAATTATACACTATTATATACCCTGATTCAATTTATTGGATATAGATTTAGGGAATTGGAATTTAATTCCTTAAGCCTATAATATAAATTTGTCTATCGGCTGCTATTATTATCAATAATATTTTTTATAATGTATAATTTTTGGAACTCTACGGTGAGGTGACTATTGAGCATTATTTCGCATATATCTAAAATGTTTTTAATAGTCAACATTTACTTTATGTCGTAGCTACTTATTCACCGATTTTATAATACTTCTTCAATTTTCTTTATAAATTTTTAGTATAAGGCAATTAAGACTTAAGTATAAAGCAGTATAGAAATAAAGTCAATGTCATATATGTAGTTCTAAATATTTTTTAAACATTATCAATTAAAGACTATTCCGTTTGAAAATACGTCTGAGATATCTGTATATAGAGATATAAGTATCTATATGAATTGGACTGTTAAACTTATTGGATTAATATTATTATGAGATTGGAGTAATTTATGCAGTAACGTAACAATTTATTGGTATAGAGCGCTGTGTGAAACAAGCCAATTATCCGAATAAATTGAGTTAGCCCCCTGCGCGTCGGCGAGCCGTCACCCGCGTCATAGTTGCCTCAAAGGAAGCGCGGCGTGCTATTTGGAAAGGTGTTTGTTTCGGAGGCGCGCCGCAAAATGAATATTGATGACTTCATGGGGCCGGAGATGATTTGCTGAAAAATTAGCTTCTTTTCATCGTTTTATTGCCGCGTTGGAAGCGACCGTGATGAAGACTAATATTGGCGTTAATTTAACTTAGTAACGATAAAAGATGGATTTATTGTCGTCATTATGTTTTCACTGTTTATAATTTCGTATTTCAATCGAGCTATTGTTAATGTAGCGGATTATTAAGTTCTTTGAATAAACATGCTCTTTGAACAACATCAAAAATTCTAAACAAAACACTAAGTAGTAGTTAAGTTGAGCAGGAAAAGTCGGAAAAATTTAAATTTGGATGGTATTTTTGTATGAAATCTCTATAACATGTCTGTATACGCATTAATTTTACCACTGTGCTATAAAATAAACATACGCACTTTTTATTTTCTTTACAGTATTTATTTTCTTTAGTAGGTATCCGAGCGAAGTCAGGGCGTGACACTAATATCATATTGCTTATTTAAATTTAGAATTTAAATTATTCTGGTCTGCAATTTGAGTTGTATGATAAACTTTCGGTCGGGGACACATCATGGACGTGTGTCATCTTGGCGGGCTTTCTGACCGGAAGACAATTTATATGCAAATTGAACACAAGATACAAGCCGGTGATATGCCGTGCCGTGGTGCGCTCCGCGCTGGGTGCGGCTTCGAGACTAACACTGACACGTTGACGTGATTATCCTGTATTATTTACACTTTTAAAATCTTTAACCTTACGTACTAACAGTTAATTACACTTTTAAAAATTTCTAATTTCCTCGATTAATCCATTTATAATTTGAGTTATATTTTCCGTTTATTACTTTTGGTGCAATGATTGTAGATTTTGATTAATTAAATTAAAATTTGCCATTTCTCTTAACACATCTTTATTGCGTTCACTTTAATGATTATCGTTATCGTTTCCAGCATGCAAATGGGTTCAAAGATCAACTCTCCGATTAATCGTGCTCGAATCGTCATCTTTACTGTATGCAAGATGCTTATAAATAATAATCTTTGCTAAGTAATCTAATTCTAATTAATTCCTTAGTAATTTTTTGCTTAGTAATCTAAATCTAATTAATAATCTAATAGTAGAAATATCAGTGTAGTGTATACGCTTCTGATTTGTACTTTAATTGAATATGCTAGCATAATGTTAATATTAAATATATTGTGAAGACTTGTTGTGATAAACAAGAGAGCGTTTGAAAGAATAAACCCCAACATAATTAATATTTCTTTCATATTCGTAGAAAGGAATACGACGAGGAATATTTACTTTTATTTCAAGCTCATTTCGCAGCAGTAAACTTAAGTGTGTTTATTTAAATTTTCCTTTACTCTGTTCGCTTGAGGTATGTACCTAGGTTAGCGACTGCCTTGCGGCATCTCCGAAATTACCTGCTGTTATTAAACTGTTTTTTTTAGCATTCTGATGCTAAACAAATTAAAGTATCTACTTATATGGGATGTGTCTACTTTATTATGTACATATTATGTGTATGTGGGATCTTGATTTGTATTTTTCTGTATTTGACTTTATATGCCCTCAAATAAAGTCAATGGTTCTTAATATCAAATTATACACATTTTTGACAACATTTACCATTATTCTTCAAATAATTACTCCGAACTTAAATAACTAAACTAATTCGACAATCTAACATTGTCAAAAACCATAGCTCGTGTCACGTGAGATACATTTTCATTCAAGAATCATCCCAAATGTTTTTCTCTTACATATAAAATTTGGATATGGTATAATATTACTTTTAATTTTTACTCTTAATACATTTCTTACAGATCTTAATAATACATTTGCAAAATAATTATTGCAGATAATTTTGTACTAGTGGTTCGCTTAAATATGTTTATTTTGTAGCATGTATTTATTTAAACTGGTCTGCTACTGCTACTTAAATATAATTATTACAGCTACTAAAATTTATAAAAATAAATCTAACCATGGCTACTAACTAATGAATGACAAAATAGGGTTGGGAGGTTTTCATTAATTACGTATGACGATTTAGGGGGTCGATCATGTCTTATTTTTTCTTACTAGGGTTGTCTCGATAGTTCTTACGTAAAATTACAAAAATGCGCAAAATAAAAAATATACTTTGAAAAAGCGCGGGCAACAGCGCGAGGTTCGCTCGGACGCATATTAGTACATTGAAATGTTAATTTTTTAGGCCTTACCTTCCTTTTTTTAGAGGCCGCAATTTTATTGTGTGTGTGTGCGTGGTTTTGGACTCACTAGTAGCTTAGAAGTTTGTGGGATTGCACCCTTGACCCGCGGCCGCCGTATTGAAAAAAGGGGTGCAACAATTTTGATTATATTTATTTTTACAATAAAATAAAAAAAATAATAACAAAAATAACATAAAACTCTTCAAGAAATTTTCTTTAGAGTGGGTTTTAAGCCCCTGGACTGAAAATCTTATGTAGGAGAGAAGATGAATTTTTTTAAGTACATATAAATATTTCTAAAAATTGTTACGTTGAAAAATAAACATTCAAACAAACCAAACGTGTATTCATTTTTTTCTTTTAGATTCTTACGTAATAAATATCAAACAGGGGAGAGGGGGTCGGATTTTTCTTATTTTTTCTTATGATAGGGGAGGAAGGGGTCAAAATGTAGCGAAAATAGTCTTATGTAATAAATGAAAGTCCCCTTGTCCGTTATAATGTTACCAAAAGTAAAAAAATTATGGTGTTGGCGATAAAATGTATATTGTACAAAACTCTATACTATAAAGGTGATGAAAGCTTTCAAATACTTCAAAAGCGCAACGTGCGAAAAAAATTTAAAAATGCCGTATCCATTCAAGTGGAGCTTAGAATGTTGTTTTGAGCAGCGCGCGGCGACCGCTGGCTAAGCCAATTAGTGTCCACTTGGGTAAACACTGGCTCGTTAGCGGACTTGTGTGTTTTATTCAATTCAATTTGCTAACTCCACTCCCGCTCATTGATGGAAACTATTTTTCTTTGTCTTATTTTCTTCTTAGTATAGATAGAAATAACATTTTCAGTTTTCTTATCACTTTAAGTTCGTTTCTTTTAACTTTTAGTACCTATATAATTAAAAGTAATATTAATGTTTATATTATTTAATTTTTGACTTGTAGGTGCAGGACATTGACCCCACCAAATCGCAAAGCGAATAAGCAAATCGCAGGCTGTAAAATTCCTTCCCACGGCAACTTCTGATATTTTTGACCCCATGTAATTTCGTTTGGACATACTGCGTATCGGATATCCTGTAAATAAATATTTTATCTTACAGTTGTCATTGTATATAGTTCTTTGGTTTTGGCCCTGACATTCGTTTGATTATGTTAGCAACACTGTGTAATTTCGTTTGGACATACTGCGTATCGGAAATCCTGTAAATAAATATTTTATCTTACAGTTGTCATTGTATATAGTTCTTTGGTTTTGGCCCTGACATTCGTTCGATTATGTTAGCAACACTGTGTAATTTCGTTTGGACATACTGCGTATCGGAAATCCTGTAAATAAATATTTTATCTTACAGTTATCATAGTATAAAGTTCTTTGGTTTAGGCTCTGACATTCGTCGATAATGTTAGCAACACTGTTTATAAAGTAGTATTAGCGGGTAGGTCATTTTATATTATGTCAAGTATACCGATGTGAAGACAATATATAACCTTTAGTGGGATAGATTACAGTTAGTCACTCTGGTGTTTTCGTGCAGTGAACATGGAAGTTAGTTTTAGTGTCGTGATTAAGGTTACCCTTCTCGAGGTCCACGTAAGTTTACTTTATTATCTATTGTCGTTAGCGACGTCGAGTGGTGGAGGTGAGAGTTAATATATTATGAAAGAGCTTTTTAAACTTGCTCCTGGGTCTCAAGTGCCAGACACTGCTCGCTGCAGTCTAAATTGCATGTGTATACGTATTGCTGTCCAGTAATGGGTATCATTCCTCTCTCAATTTATAGCAATGATAATCATATAATTAATGAATATTCCATAAACTTCAAAAGTAGGTTTTATTAAGTGCTTAGCTACTAAAGTATACTTAAGTCTTTAACTACCACCCGATCTGTCTAATTTACACACAATATTAGACCTCTTTATTTAAAAAATAAATAGAACATCATCAGCATCAGTGCACTTACTTAGCTATCTATATAGTAGATTGTACTTATACGTATGATTATGAAATAAAAATGTCTGATATTTATGCAATAAGTCAAAGTGGTTTAATAGGTGCTTCAACTTTTTGAAATGATTTCATGCGAGATTGGTGGATTATCTTACATTTTACAGTATTACTAGGATTATATTTGATTTATTTTGTATGCAGTGGAGATATTAATAATTGATAGTTATTGTTATCAATTTCCTTTTTACATCAAATTAGAATTGAAAAGGTAATAACTAATAAGTTATAGAGCATCTGTAGTGCGGACCGATCGGGAGACCGCGCGTCCGCACCGTCTCGCGGTAATCTAGTCCGTGACTTGCAGCTGAATTGGCGGTTTTATTACCGCGACTCCGACGGCAGTGGCGGCGTTGCACTTTAAACAAGATAAGCATTTCACCTTCATTGCCTTTTATATTCCTTTTATTGAGCTACCTACCAAAGAAAAATACTTGTTAATAAGTTTCAGCCTAATAGGATACCAGGAATTGCTGAAAAAACTAGTCCGTAATTTGAAGCTGTTCGCTAAATTAAATTTAGAGTATTCATTTTACTTTTTGCACTCTTCTATGCCGATCAAGGGCGTCCATAAAAATGTTTAATCCGCCATCTTGGATACCCCGCCATATTAGATTTGACGTTTCTCAGCAACACATGTCATCTAATCTAAATGTGTATGCAAAATTTCATCTTAGTCTTGGGAATAACTACTTTAAAACTCAGTTGCGACTTTTGACATGGTATACTATTAGATACAGTGTTACATTTTATCCCGAAAATTTCATATTTCCTGCGGGATAATAATAAAATGATTATTAATGGCTGAATAATTATGTACCTACAGCAATGTAATGAGAAATAAATTTTAAATCGCATCTTGCAATTTTCCTGATCTCCAACGGCGATATAGGATGTCTATAAATAGTCATATATACTATTATGTAAAGAGGAAAGATTTGATTGTTTGTATGTTTGTATGTTTGTATGTTTGTATGTATGTATGTTTGTATGTTTGTATGTTTGTATGTTTGTATGTTTGTATGTTTGTATGTTTGTATGTTTGTATGTTTGTATGTTTGTATGTTTGTATGTTTGTATGTTTGTATGTTTGTATGTTTGTATGTTTGTATGTTTGTATGTTTGTATGTTTGTATGTTTGTATGTTTGTATGTTTGTATGTTTGTATGTTTGTATGTTTGTATGTTTGTATGTTTGTATGTTTGTATGTTTGTATGTTTGTATGTTTGTATGTTTGTATGTTTGTATGTTTGTATGTTTGTATGTTTGTATGTTTGTATGTTTGTATGTTTGTATGTTTGTATGTTTGTATGTTTGTATGTTTGTATGTTTGTATGTTTGTATGTTTGTATGTTTGTATGTTTGTATGTTTGTATGTTTGTATGTTTGTATGTTTGTATGTTTGTATGTTTGTATGTTTGTATGTTTGTATGTTTGTATGTTTGTATGTTTGTATGTTTGTATGTTTGTATGTTTGTATGTTTGTATGTTTGTATGTTTGTATGTTTGTATGTTTGTATGTTTGTATGTTTGTATGTTTGTATGTTTGTATGTTTGTATGTTTGTATGTTTGTATGTTTGTATGTTTGTATGTTTGTATGTTTGTATGTTTGTATGTTTGTATGTTTGTATGTTTGTATGTTTGTATGTTTGTATGTTTGTATGTTTGTATGTTTGTATGTTTGTATGTTTGTATGTTTGTATGTTTGTATGTTTGTATGTTTGTATGTTTGTATGTTTGTATGTTTGTATGTTTGTATGTTTGTATGTTTGTATGTTTGTATGTTTGTATGTTTGTATGTTTGTATGTTTGTATGTTTGTATGTTTGTATGTTTGTATGTTTGTATGTTTGTATGTTTGTATGTTTGTATGTTTGTATGTTTGTATGTTTGTATGTTTGTATGTTTGTATGTTTGTATGTTTGTATGTTTGTATGTTTGTATGTTTGTATGTTTGTATGTTTGTATGTTTGTATGTTTGTATGTTTGTATGTTTGTATGTTTGTATGTTTGTATGTTTGTATGTTTGTATGTTTGTATGTTTGTATGTTTGTATGTTTGTATGTTTGTATGTTTGTATGTTTGTATGTTTGTATGTTTGTATGTTTGTATGTTTGTATGTTTGTATGTTTGTATGTTTGTATGTTTGTATGTTTGTATGTTTGTATGTTTGTATGTTTGTATGTTTGTATGTTTGTATGTTTGTATGTTTGTATGTTTCTATGTTTCTATGTTTGTATGTTTCTATGTTTGTATGTTTGTATGTTTGTATGTTTGTTTGTTGCGAATAGGCTCGAAAAGTACTGAACTGATTTTGATAATTTTTTCACGGATGGGAAGCTACATCCTTTCCGGGTAACATAGGCTATGTGGTGTTGCCATAAATACTCCAATTAAAAAGATATGGCCATTTAAGTGCCATAAGGTGGTCATTTTGTAAATTGAAGAGTTTCTCAGGAACTACAAATCCGATTTAAAAAATTTTTTCACTGATAGAAAAGTACACTATTCGTGAGTGACAAAGTGATTTAGTGTTGCCATATACTTTTTTTAATTAATAGAAGTCGGCCATTTTGTTGATACTAATCCGATTTTAAAAATTCTTTCACTGTTAGAAAACTACACTATTCGTGAGTGACAAAAGTGATTTAGTGTTGCCATATACATTTTTTAATTAAAAGAATTCGCCCATTTTGTTGTTACTAATCCGATTTTAAAAATTCTTTCACTGAGAAAAGTCTATAGTATTTCCGTCTCTCTTTCTCTTATAATACTAATATTGTCTCTCATCCTCTCTCTTTTTTCTTACTTTAATTTTTATTTTTATCTGTTCAGAATGATTAGCTTCTTTTCACTTTCTTTCTTTCGATAATTTCTATCTTTTTCTCTCTCTCTCTCTTTCTCTCTCTCCTTTACCTATTCAATTTTAGTTCTGCTCTGTCCTCCCTTTTTTATCATCTGTCGCTTTTCTTTAATTTTGTTTTTATTATTTTTCTTTTTATAACTCTCTCTTATTTTTCAAATAATGAAAAACTACACAATTACAGAGTGACAATTTAAGGACATCAATTATGATATTGTTTTAAATATCCGGAGCGAAGCGAGGGCAGGCCTCTAGTCGTTTATAAAGATATGATTACTGAAGTGTAGCCTGATGGGACAATTTTATTTAATGAGTGGTATTGACGTGAAGAGCAGGCGTTAATAAAATATTTTAAATATAAAAGTCACGGTTTGATTTTGCAAATTTTATTCGTGGTTTAGCTGCACAGTAAACGTAGCGTTTATTGAGTAGAAAATTATATGCAAAATCACGGCGGTACTCAGGGTATACCACAGAGGCGAGGAGAAATAATTAATGTTGTAGCCGGGAAACTCTCAGAGATTTCGGATTTATAAAACGGAGCATACTTTTCCGAAATAGATTATTCTAATTTTATGAAACAATATTGTAGTAGGGGTTTAATTTTGATCGTGGGTCATGCGCTATGAAAGCCGTTTTAAAAACATGGCGCCGCCATAATGATTGCTTGATGAGCGTCATATTGCACCGCTCTGCTCAACTTCTGCTATATAAGCTACATAGATAGATTCGGCATTGGTTAGTATTTTATTTATTTTGATTATTCGCAGTCTATTTACTAATAGGTACCAGTAATAATATTTGTTTGCAATAAATAGGCTCAAAAACTATTGATCCGATATTAATAATTGTACAAATAGAAAGCTACATTTCTTAGTAACACCAATTATAAATTAGTGTTCGTGGGTAGTTCCTTTTATATTATTTGAAGTATACCGACGTGTAGACAATATATAACCTTTGGTAGAGATAGATTAGAGTCAGTCTCTCTGGAGTTTTCGTGTAGTGTACATGCGAGATATCTTCTTGAGGTCCACGTAAGTTAGCTTTATTATCTACTGTAGATAGTGTTCGGGCAGCGAAGGGGAGCGTTATAATTTTAAAACCCTACACCTTGGTCGCAAGTCTAAGGCGCTGCCCGGCTTTCTGTTTAAATGTCTGAACAGTAATGAATAATTCTTTTTTAGAAACATAGGCTGTGTAGGTGACCAAAAGTTATCATTAACAAGATACGGCAATTTAAGTGGAAATCCTAAAAATGATGATATTGTATGTAGCTTGCAAGTAGCAAGCTTTTAATCTTTCAAATTACGGATACGATTTTAAAATTCTTACGCTGATAGGAAGTTAAACTGTTGATTGTTGTAACTTGAGTCTGTTGGTGACCATAAATGCTATAAATAAAAGGCAATCCTGATTTTGAAAATTGTTTAACTGATAGGAAAGAAAAATGCGTAAGCATATGTTCTATCGTCGTTCTAAAGTCGAAAAATATACTTTAAATGGAGTAGAATACCAACAAAATATATAATGTAAATTGAATATTTTCAAAATAGTAAAACTATAAGTAACTAGATACTCGAGTAGAGAGTTTAGTACGCTAACGTGTGTAAGCGAAAATTAGAGAGTAAACTAACGAATACTTACCAGTTCGGTCATAGGCACTAGAGGGGACGAGTTGAGAATGTCCTAACAAGTAAACTGTCCGGACTCGCGGCGAATAATAATGCTCAAAACGCGACGAACGGCTACAGCCTTTACTGCAAACCATAACGACACTCAGAACTTCCTGGGTATCTTTGAGCACGCTGCGTGCTTGTAATACGACGGATATAAAGCGACTTTGTTGAACACTACAATACACTTGTTGGGGTAAAAAATTAATCATTCACTCTTTCTTTGTACTTATGACAACAGTTGATTTTCATTTTATGGTATGAAAAGGTGCTAGTGTTTGTATATTATTCGTGGATTCTATCAGTCATAATTATAAGTATTAATTATATATATAACGAGCGGCCTGCCCTGTATTTAAAGCAATATTATAATGGATGTTCTTAATTTGTCATTCTGTAGTTATATAGTTTTTAATTATTTAAACAAAAGAGAGAGAGAGTGAGAAAAAGTTATACAAAGAAAAATGATACAAAGAAAAAGAAAAGCGACAGATAATATAACAGGGAGGACAGAGCAAAAATAAAATTGAGTAGATAAAGGGGAGAGAGAGACATAATCGAAAGAAAGAAAGTGAAAAGAGACTGAATATCCTGAAGAGAGAGAGATAAAGATAAAAATTAAAAAGAGAGAGGATGAGAGAGAATGATAGTATTTAAGAGGAAGAGAGACGGAAATACTATAGACTTCTCTCAGTAAAAGAATTTTTAAAATCGGTTTAGTAGTTTTCTAGCCATTTCGCAACAAACAAAGATACAAACAATCAAATCTTTCCTCTATATAATAGTGTAGATTATAAGTATTACAATTTTGTAAGTATTCATTAAAACTACATATTTATTCGTAAGTACTTAAGTGATAACATTAAATAACATCATATTACGTTTGACGACATAGATAAATTGTTATAATTAGATTAAATTTTTCTTCATGTGGGAATTAATGTATCAAGATTTGCAATAAAAAATCCTTAAATACTTTCCTTAAGTATCATACCTTAAATAATAAATCCACTAGAGCATCCATATTCCATATAGATTTACAAAATTTGATGAAATTATATTTATGTAATATTATTAAAAAATAAAACAACACAATTATGTAACAGAAAGATCACATTGTTTGAGAGTTTCGGGATGCATCGAGGAGGTAGCAAGGAACTTTATAAAAAGGTTCGTCGTCCCACTGATACAATACATACTTATTTTAGTTTGCCTTGCAAAAATTTATACATACAACAGTACAAGTTGAACGGAGTTTTTCGAAAGTTTTCTTCTTTACTTATTTGAGGACGGTCGGAGCGAGCGTCGAACTCCCTAACTCGTGTTATTGAATTTAATGTACCCCCAGCTCGTAGCTACTTCTATTCCGTGCCGATAAAATCACTTGGAGCAGTTAGGAGACGCTAGGAGTGTAAATGTTTATATGCACTTAGTTACTATTTGTTTATCTATACATATATTAAAAATGTAACTAATCAAATGTTATAGACATTTAAGAATAGAATATATTTAAGAGGACATAATAAGAGACGTCTTTATAACTCAAATGGAAGCCAAAACAATAATTTCAAGTTTTTTTTTGTTACGCGCGTCCCGCAAAAACTAGTGCGCAAAATAGAATACTGTTTGCAGTTCTAACTTAAATTATAGGCTTTGTTTCATTTAAATCGAATGTAAGGAAAAAATATATAGTCATTATATTCTTAGTCTTGATGATTTGCTGACTGGGATGTAATTGTTTGTGTTACAAGTTCAAAGTCATGAAAGGCCAAAGTAATGAAACCTTTTTGGTTTTCGCATATACAAGACCTCATGCGATATTTGAAAAGAAACCCCGAATGTTGTAATTATTATTGATTTAGGTTTTGATTTCAGTTGTAGGCTGCGTCTCCACTAGAGATAAGTGAGGTTATGTAGCCAGGGATGTCTTGTGAAGAACCAATAGAATCGCTTCATTTGACACATTCTGAGCGAGGACAGGTTGGAACGAAAATACATCCTTCATGTCTTATTTTTAAATATTTTGGTTTCCTAATTTGACTTTTAAATAATCGTTTGACACAAAAATATTTGCAGCCTTCCACCATTTGTTCTCTTTCTGCACTATATTATTTTTCTTGAAATAAATTGCCTTTTTTCATTTTTATATCAATATTTTGACATCCATTCCAAACCATGTATAATATTTAATTTTTATGCTTCGTTCCGATTTTGTTTGCATATGTTATAAAGTTATTTACATTTACGTAAACTGTATTTCAAAACATAGCATCAACTGAGGTTAGGTAAACATTGAATAGCGCTAACGTGTAAAATTTTCTTTGGGTCTGCCGCAAAAGGTTTTCTTAGGCTAACATTTACATTTGATGTCGCCTCGCTTACCTCCCGACTGTTTGAGGGGAAAGCTGTTTAATCACAGAAAACAGGTAGAAGCCGCTAAGCAATTTTCATATTGAACTTTCTGATCAAATATTGCTTTACAAAAATACGTAACATTTGTAGGTATGTAAAATAAATCTCGCAAACATAATTATTTTTATGATTACTTACTACATAATTTGTTGATTATTATTTTTACACACTAGAAATTGCTACCGAAGTAAAAATGTGTACCTACTGAAACATCCAAAGGACATTGAATTGGCCGTGAATACCTGCACGTATTCAATTTTCCCGACAATATTTCACCCTAGTGGCATTCGACGCGCTTTACGTGGTTTTCCACAAGAATTTGTAAATACATAAAATAAAGTTCAATGGTATATATAAGATTGAAACTAATATCATAAATTCTATTTTCAAAAAAAGCTGGTTAAGGGATAAAAATATTTGGCCGGTGTTTGTTTCGTATCAATATCCGGATTAGTGGAAATCAAATTTGGTTTGTCGGATGAGGATTTATGCAGCGCTCTCAATTTCCTGCGACGACAGCGGAACATCCGGTATGCAAGGCCCCTCGTGCCGCCCCCCTGAGCTCTTTCCCATAGCGGCCCAGCGGAAAATGGAGCGCGAGCGGCGAACATTTGCATAGCGGTGCTGGGACCGAGCAGACCGGCAAATTGTTGTCGCATCGATGACTCGATCAATACGTATCCATCGAGTATCATGTGTTTTATTTTGTCTATCTGTATTGGTCATTTACGGTTTATTGGCCACCTCGTAGTAACCTAAATATGTCACTTTCACTTTTCAAATATAAAGTTATTGGCACAATTTTTGATATTATTCGTGAACACACATCATGGATACCAAATGCCACTATGAAAATTATGTTATTTTTACTATATATATCTATAGCGTAAACACTGCTAAAAAAATTTATTGTTCGTATATCAGAAAAAAATACATATTCGTGAATTTGGAAACTGGAATTGTCCTCTTCTAATTTCTATAACATTAGGTCTTTACCTATGCAATTGCCGTTTTTCATCAAATAAGTTAACGTAGTGGTAGTTTATTTATGCCTTTTCTGAAAAAGTCTGCTTGATGGGAGGCAACAAATTCTTCAAAGGCATTTGGAACTGCCTCTCGGTTATTGAATTTGTTCCCCGCCAAGAAGTTATCCAAATTCTGGGAAAAGTAGAGGTCTGGTGAGTACGATGAGTATGATTAAGAACTTCCGACCCCAGCTTTTGTAACTTGGAGACCGTCTGTTGTGCAGTATGAGGTCGCGCGTTGTCGTGCAGGAGTGCCGAACGACTGAAAAAAGCTGGTTGGAGATGTGCGAGCTTCTCTATCATTGTTCTCTGTGATGAATGACACCGGCGCTAGACCACCAAACAGTGACCCTTACTTTTTTAGGGGTCAGTTTTCGTTTGAGGCATTGTTTAGGTGCTGAACTTGGATCTAACCAACTTGCATTCACAGAATCCATTTTTCGTCGCTAGTAACAATACGATTTAATATGCCTTCGTTTGTTGCCTGTTGAGCAGTGCAAGGCTCGACTCGACGCGTGCTTCGCGCTGGAGATCATTCAATTCGCGAGGCACCTATTTTTCAAGCTTTTTTACCTTGCCAGTTCGATACAAATGGACCAATATTGTTTTGATGCTAACATCGAAAACTGCTGGTAATTCAGCTGTAGATTGAGAATAATAAGCTTCCACAATCGCCTTTAATTCGTCATTGTCGTCTAAAGTTTTCGGTCGACCATGGGGTTCATTTCTTAGGTCGAAATTTCCAGAACGGAAGCGTAGTTAGTAGTGTTCGCTCCGTATACATTGTTGATGTTGCGTGCCGCTTACTCATATTCCATAATTACTTGAATATTTAATGTATCCATTAAGACGAAAAAAGGCTAACCATTAAAGAAATTACTAATTAAAAAAAAAAGAATTCCATATTTCAAAAATAAATATAATTTTAACTTAAAATTCGGCATTAGCCAGTACGGCAGAACGGCAATTTCATAGGTGAAGAACGTATTATTTGAAATAGTTAAATTTACTAGCATCGCCAAGCGGAATAATTTTTATATTCATATTTTATAATGACGTGGACATATCATATCGTATTTTCGTAAGCTAAGCATGGATCAACAGTTCCTTGCTAAGAACACACGTGTTCAATGTGGTTCGTTACTGCGCTTTCTACTAGCATTTAGGGTTGGCCTCGTACGGTTCTATATTTATATCTAGGAATATGAAAAGAATCAATTTCTGAATGTAGTGTATCGCTTATTCTCTTATTTAGCAGTACCTATATAGCTAAATCTATTTTATTGTGTTTGAAATTGTCAAGACAATGTTTATATGAAAAAAAAATTTTTTGTTAAAATATCTTCAAATCCAAAATTGATTGAGTAGGTTAGACAGAAGACATCTTCTTGATCTTCGAATAATTTGGCCAAGTATTAGTGTGGAATTAGGACACCGAGTGTTGTGTCCAATTTTAATTAAGGGACAAATACTATAAAAAGTTAAAAATAAATACATCTAAGTAATTTTAAGGTCAGTAAACATACATATAGCTAAATATAGAACTTCCTTCTTTTTAAAAATCGCTTAAAAATAATTTATAGGCTGTCTTTTCAGGACATTTGACATCACATTTCAACCACAGCAAAAGCTACGTGTCAAATATAGTTTTAGTTTCAGTACACATTCGAAGGGCGAAAAATCTACGATGCTTGCTATTTTACTAACATTCGAATATGTTATGCGTATATATTTCTTCGATACAAATCTAAACCCTGATTAACTTTCAGCTAGAAGAAAATTTAAGATACCGCAAGAGGTGACTAACTTCAAACCTTATTAACCAGTTTAAAAAAGTAAAAAATTAGTAAATCTAATTTATACTTCACTAAGTAATCTTTCTTGGAATAACATTTATTTCAATTCTTTAAATTGAAATTTTCTAAACTTAAACTAGTTAAACGGATTTTTACCTGTAAATTTTTTTTGTATCTGTACAAGAGACCTGCTCTTAATAAAATAACAATGACATACTTGAATATTAATAAAATCGGAAACATCGACTTTGTTCATGTCATCTATATGTGGTACCCAAAAAAAAATTGACAGATTTGCATAAGGGATTTGTTAATCCTGATTATCATTTGATTAGTTTATTAATTGTATTTTACCTTACATCGTATTTTAGTAAAATATTTCATAAGATAATCGAACTCTAAAGGAAATATTTGGTCATATTTTCTTTTAGTGTGTGAGTAAATGGGTAGGTTATCCAATATTTTGACTTGCTGTCTATTTATTATAGTAAACTAACCGTTGATTGTCCTTAGGTTCAGTCAAATGGTGATACATTAACACATAAATTGAAATGTCAATATGGCAACTACGTGTTACTTAACAAAGTGAAATATTCGACAACCCTGTTATATTGAAAGTGGGTACGGATCGAAAGCACGGGGTTGATTTCGGTTCGTTTAAGTTTGACATCCATAACGCGACTGTTTGTGTAGCAGCTCCTCCTCCTCGGCATGTACTCGTAGCACGATGACAGAATTTGCAATGAAAATTTCCTTAGTCAACGTGCAGTGCAACTGTGAACCGACATCTGGCTTTTGATTGGTTAATATTAACGAATACGACGGCATAATCAATGCCATTTATAATTTCAAATGATTTTCCTTATTTTTCTTTCAATGGATGGAAATAGGACTTGTTTTTAAATGATTTTGTTGATGAATTTCTGTGGACATAATTTGTAAGTCTGCAAATTGATTTTGCCGTCGTGTTCATAAAAATATTTTTTGTTATCATAAACGAAACAAACCAGAGGTTTTCAAATATTTAAAGCACAAAATCTGTTATATCGCCGGTGTGAAGGTATGTTTGAACTGTGATCCTAAGCAAATAGTGGAATTTAATGAGACCGGAATAACGAAGCTAACCAGCGGCAATTTGGCGAAGTTTTTGACCGGGTTATTAATTTTTTATAATCGTCAAAATTATCATGAGATCATACTTTTAAGAAAATGTCACATGTGATATACAGGTTAATAATTGTGATCAACAGTCATGATTAAAACATATAGATTTAAAAAAGTGCAAAAAATACTGAGTATGTTTGTTGTTTACACCACATGTGTCTAGTTTTGGGTTATGCCTACAAATAGTATGTGACAAGTTTAATTTTGAATATTTATTTTAATGAGATATTCATACAAGAATAGTATAGTATTTTTCTAGATATATAATCCATATCCATATCCCAGTCAATCCTTCTTCATTACTGACATTATTCTACATTTTATAAATCTATAATAAGCCAATATCCGAATATTGTGGATGTTGATTCGAAACTTTATTAAATAAGTTCTTTAATTTGAGGAAAAGTATAGCGAATCGACGGGATGAACATTAAATGTTTGACAGGTACGAAACCCATAGACATTTTGTGTGGGAAAATATTTTAAATATTTTATTTTTTCGTCAATATTTCAATGTGTTTACATAGTTATTCTGCTATACGGGACAGAGACAAATACAACAAATGAAAAACCATGAAAATCGGTCTATCCGTTATCGAGTTATAAGTGTTCGAAAAAACCCTACTTTTTTATATATTAAGAAGATTATTTCATGCAAATCTTATACAACTGCAAGGACATGATTTGTACAATAAAATAAGTCAAATAGATGCCATTCGGAAGTCAAGTCTCACTTACACGAGTTTTAGTTTTAGGTATTTTGAAATTCTAAGATCTTACTTTAAGATTACTATACATTAAAATGTATAAAAATCAGATGATAGGAGTAGAGACAAATAATAATTAGGCGGGGTGGGCGCCGGGCGGTCAGCGTAGGAGCGCTTACGGAACAACAGCTGTTGCGGCTGCCGAGACCTCAAGGGTATGATTTTCTACGATAAGTAATTGCTAGTGCTGATATTACCACCTTATTTGATTTTTATTTGTGGAAGTTATTATTTGAAATATAAAATCATAATTATTAGTAGCACTATTATTTTACTTTTCATTTAAAAGTTTATACCTTTTTACATTTTATTAGAGTTTAATAAAATACTAAAATGATTGTTTGGTTGATAGAAATGGAATAGATGTATTAAGTATAGATAGTTCAATCCAAGACGACGCCTACTATCTTGGTAGAAAATAGCTCAGTGTTCGGCACACTGAAGTGAATTGAATTGGCCATAATCTTGTTCATCTCTACATTTTTGCTGAGTTAGAAATAATTGGACACTATAACAACCCGACACCCGACTCCGCTCCGACTCAGTATATTGAAAAGTATTGACATATTCGATCTTTATATTCGTTAAAAGATTATCTACAGAATCTGTATTAAAATATCTAACGGTAATTGTTAAACAATAATGGTTTAATCGTTTGGTAGATATACTAAAAAAAACATTTAAAAAAAATACATTTTAACTGAAAACATAAATATTCAATTCAAAACTAAAAACAACATTTGGATACATAAAACTTTGCGAAGAAAAAAGAATGCCTAAAATTGTTGTTGGTAATTTTCTACACTTTAGAATAAAAAAATACGGGACGTGTTGGGTTTTTTCTACTCTTTGAATATGTCTAGATGGCAAGCTTTCATTAAAATCTTTCGTTTCTTCGTAATATGAACGTAGTCTCTGAATACCAATGCACGTAAGATTGCACAACTTTATATTAATTTACTTGAAAAGTTTAGTATTGCTTTTGATTTATTAGTATTCATTACATCGATACGTTTTCTACTCGTAGTGTAGAGGCTGCGGTCTTTCAATAGGGGACTCACTTACCATATAGATAGATTTCTCCCTGGCAACTGTATTGCATAAATAAACATGATTTAGTATCTCTGCAAAAACTACTCGAGTAACCCTTTTCGGTGAATGCTATAAATTTGACCGATGCTAGTTTTGTATATCAATCTCATAAAATACACACACTCCTGACGGATCAGAAACTACTTTTAAAAAAACCGACTTCAAACTGAAAATGCTTTTTAGTGCATTTTTAGTGCATATTTTTGAAGTCGGTGCCAGCCAGGTTAACAGACGTGTAGTGAGACAGAATAATAATAGGTATATCTATTTAACTACTACTATTACTATACTATACTAATAATAATTATTATATATTATTGTCTTAATAAAGAGAGAATAATAAATAACGGAATTATTTCTTAATTTTTAGTGCATTTTTAGTTTGAAGTCGGTTTTTTAAACGTAGTTATTTTTTTATTTTATACTTTTTAGTGTCTGTAATAGGTTGTTCTGTAAATCAGGTAGACTATATTATTTCGTTGCTTTTTATTGTCATATACTGAATAGTAATTTTATTTTAAGTAGCTATGGGTAGGGCTACGAAAGGTGCCGCGCGCCTTAAACTATATAGACCCCATGAAACAGAATCGGAAAGAATATTCATAAAATGAAAACTACTGGGTTAAACTCAATAACGGTTAAACTATGTAAAATTTTTATGGGACCAAATGGAAACTATTCCACATCTAACTAAAGAAGAATCACGTAAAATCTCAGCGTTATCAGTATACATAAAAATAATATACCAATCGAATTGAGAACCTCCTCCTTTTTGAAGTCGGTTAATAAAAGTAAAAGTGAAAATAGTATAGTGCAGTGCCAACACTGGTGCTAGTTTTTGGTAAATGTTACATTATATTTAGGTAGAGCAGTGCAGATGAACGTTGAAGCGCTTCATAAATAGACATTAGAACTGTACTTGGGTCGCAAGCCCTAGGAACGGCACAACCTTTTATAATAATTATAAGATGGTCATAAACTTTGTTGACCGGCAACTTCATAAATATATAAACTACGCCTTTAGTTTTCGATATTGGAATTCCTTATCTGTATTGCAACATTCTAACTACAGGTAATATTTTTTATTGAGCTGTAAAGCTGATAAATTAATGGAACGGCAATAAAGCCGGCAATTGGCAATTTTAATTAGCTGCAATAGTGTCGTTGAGAATGTTCATTTTTGCGGAATCGCGAGACAAACCGCGAGAAGCGGCGCGAACCCAATTAAAAGCAACGGAGTCTACTACGTACTACGTATTGAAAAGTCGGGGAAGTGCACTTCGTTCGTGCCACACTGCCGCTGCCATTGCCGGCATACATTCTTAGGGTTAGCGATATCTAGTTTAATCAAACTAGTTATAATTTTTGTAGTCCAACACTTAAATAAATTATTGAAATTAAGAATGTTTTTTATATGTTATACTCTCAGTGTTTTATTTGAAAATTTCAATCTACCTATAATATCCGAAAAATATATATTCAGGTATGGCATAAAAAAGAACACATATGACATAATTTTGATAGGAATTCGGAGAGAAGAACAATTATCAAAGATAATTTTTAGAATCGATTCTCGATTAATTAAGTTGAAATTTAAGTTCTCAATACCATTCGGTATTTTTACTTCAAGTAAATTTTTATTTTTGTGGAAGAAGAGTAACGTAATATTGTGTCTATTACGTAATATCAATAAATGTACGTAATGTATTTTGGTAGTGCATAAAATGTATAGACATAAAATTTTTGATTATTATTTTTAATAGACTTGAATTAAATTTTTTGAAAAAGCAACTGAACAGATACATTTTTAAATATGTATTTATTATTTTTAAATACATATAATAACATATTATTTTCTTGAGTTTCAACCCTAGCTTCCACTTGCCGCACATAACATTCATTTTTAATTCGATCGAGTCAAAGTTTGGCACAAAGCGCGTGCGCCTGCGACGTGCTGGGAATAGTCGCACTCGTTCTTTATTTATTCCGCGTCTTAGTCTGCACAAATGTTACACGATGCAAATTAGCGCACCATTTTATATGTACTATTATATAAGTCTAGTCGGTTTGTCCTAAATCAAAACTGTACCATAAAATTGAAATTTTAAGTTTCTATTTTTTCACATACTAGTTATCATCGCCATCTTTTAGGTAAATTTAGTACTCACATAACTAAAATCAGCCAAAGTCATCTCTAGGTAATATTTAAATGATAAGAGATGTGTGTGCATTAAAATATAAAAGGGATCTAAAACGTAACCCTATATAATAGTTGCTATACTCATAGTTCCCTATCTTTTTAACATTTATGTACAGACATAACGGGTGATGAAAAATAGAAATTGTGAGGTAAATTAAAACGTTTTAGATTAAGTCGACCTGCTTTTATTAATAGTTTTTATTAGTAAATACTGTTATAAATGAGAAAAAAATAAGGCAAACAAATTGAAACTCGTTTAACATTTCAGAATCAAGAAAATTATTTCCAAAAATTGTGACAAGTTATTCCCGTGTAAAGAAACATTTATTTTCATTATAAACGAGACAAACTTTTACACGTTTTATATTGAATTCAAATTATTTACGAATTCACATTTTTTCTCAATAGGTCGTCAAGAAACTCTTGGGATTAATAAATTAAATTTATCTGGTTACGGCTTTAAGATTTGAAAATGCGCGTAAATTTTTCTTCGGCAGTATTTCCCTTGTGTGTAGGTTTCCAATCGGCGCTGGCAGGTCAGTCGGGAGTCAATGAAAAGCGGTAAAGTGGTGCCGCCGCCGCGCGCCGCTCGCCGCGCTGATTAAAGCCTGAAGCAATCGCCCCGGAAAGTATTTATAGTACACCTGTTCGTTAGCGGCGCGACTCCCGGCCAACTCCTTGATTAGGCGCCGACGGGCGTTGCGTCTTCTCTACAACAAATAAAAGTATTTTTCTCTTAACGGTTAACTGAAGAAATCATGGTGGATTGAAAGGAAGCGAAAACTTTCCAGATAAACTTTAAATGTTTACTTACTTTTCTTCCAAATAAACTTCCTTAATTGTACACGGTTACGTGATTGATACAGATAGTATAGCTATTGTTAGTTTCTACCACAAGAAATGCGTTTATCTATATATCATCAATTCTAACGTGGCTTACATTATTCAAAACAGTTTTTTAATAAGGAGGGTAAACTTATTACAGATACGATCATTACTGGATTGCATAAGCATCACTTCTGAACGGAGGGATCTATTTAGCTAATTATTTTTTTATGTTTATAACTGTCATTCAGTCTATTCATAACTGTCAGGACATGATTTATAAGAAGAAAACTTTGAATAATGCTTTACTTGCTTTCTGTTTGATATATTTAAATATCTAAAAAATAGATATAATAGTATAAAAGATATTATTAAATTATTCCCTTCGTGGGCGTGTAAAAAATAAAAGTAAAAAAATCTTTTCCTAATTTTCCGTTTATATTTGTTTTCATGTACCACGCCATGCAATGTGATGCCGTCGTCTATGCCAGCCTACCTGATTCTCCTCATTTGTGCTTGACGAGTAACGGGTGGCACAGCGTTATTGAGCAGGCTCCATCAGTGCCTACAAAAAACTCTCTAATTATCTATACATACTCTTTGTCACCTGTTAAAAATACTTTTAAATTCATGTATGTTGGTATCGATACTTTTGTATAGAGTAAATGTGTCGACCGTTCAGTGTATCGTTCACCCTAGTTATCAGTCTCCTTTGAATAGTATATAATATATATTTTAAAATTTTGTATTTTAAACGTAAATGAATAGTAAATATTTATTTCTGTTTACTATATCTACCTTAAAATCAGGAGCGTATAAAAATATCCGTAGTACGATTTATCGGTGACATTTTTTACAGTGTGTCGCAGTGAATTCGGCAAGCAGTTGGTTTTGCATGTGAATGGGTTGGTATTCGCACCACGCGTTGCGTGCGCGCTGCGCGTTCGCGGCTGATCCTAACGCTGGTCACGGAGCTCCTTAATAACATCACGTTTGATGCGCCTCTATTATTATATTTTCATCTTCAGAAGGTCCCACGACTGGGAGTTGTGGCGTGTAATCAGTACGCCTTACAATAACATGTTTCAATTTCCTTATAGTTAAACTTTGAATATTAATCTATATAAATGATAATCGCTTCGAAATTAATGCGCCTACCTTTTTCGTGGTATTTGTAATTTTTAGGACATGGTTGTAATCAAACAAAATCTTTGAAATAATTGTAATGGTGAAAAAATGGGGTTTAAAAAATTTCTTTATAAAAAAAGTAAATGTATGAGTGGGACAGAAGACGGTAGGTTAATCTTCAAAAATATGAACATCATTAACAAAACATATTTTAGATTATTTTTTCTATTTTATGAAAAAATTATAGTAAAGAATAAATCATATTTGAAATTATTTCATTCCATTTTATTTAATTACCATATAAGTAAATGAAAGATTAGAACTAATTTCCTTTTCTGCTGCACCCGTGGGAACCTGGAGCGGGCAGCAGCGAGCAACTATTTAATAACTAAAATAAGTAAGATGTACTAATATTCATATTTATATTTTTTTATTTTTCTAATATTTATTTGGTTTGTTTTATCGAATATAAAATGTATTAATTAATTATTAATAAAATTATGCTTTGGTTAAGGTGAATAAGTTTCTGATGAGAAATATAGACATTGTTAATTTTTAGTTAAAGTGAGCTTTTAAATATAGTATAAAATAATGTAGTAATATCTTTTATTCGGAGCTAGCGGTATGTTCATCTGCAGTGCGAACTAACTAACCAAGCTTCAGCGGGATAAAGGAAGTACTTTAATAAGTAGGCTGCTCACGTTTCATGAAAGAAGACGCTTACCTGAAACTTTTCCCACTCCTTAGCACATTAACCAACCAATTCTGAATTTAACCAACGAGGTATACGCTTCACATAATCTACAAGATAATTCGATTTTAAATACAAATTATATTTTTGAACTTTAAAAGTTCTTTAAGTTGAATTTAAAATCTAGATGTATAAAAGTCTATTTTCCTTGGCCACGGCATCTCATGTGAACGGTTGGGCCGATTTCGCTAATTCTTTTTTTATTGTAAGAAAATATAAAGAAAGTTGCGCGGAAATTCATAAAATTTAAGAAAACTTAACAACCATATTAACTTTTCTAATGTAACCTTATTATACCAATGTCGATAATTGAAACAAAATTAAATAATAGTAGGATGAAACCCACTGGAAAAGGAAGAGAATATAACAAAAATAAAAGGAAAAATAATTTACGGGAAGTGGAAAAGAGGTTTGGGGTTTGGTTTAAAGGTAAAAAAACTGTTTAACTCGATTTCCGGCAAAACTACTACAAACTATGGCAAAGTTGTAGGTAGTAAAAAGATCTACAACTTTTGTATTTACACTGTAACTATATCGAGCTAACTCTATAAAATATATACATAGAATACATAAAAATATAAATAAATAACGCAAGAGGAAAACGGCAAGTCAATGTTAATAAATCATTTATAAAATATTTAATTAGGCATGTGATCATCTAGTTAGGACCCTTAATACGTTGTGTAAATAATAACCATCAAAGTTCTTTTAGAGTATCAGAGGCATGAGTTCAATAGGTCATCGAAGAAGATAAATTAAACTAAATAAAGATCGATTTGCATTTTATTAAATTAATGTAATAACGATATTGTGATGACGCATAGATGTATAATAATTTTATAAATAATGACATCAGAAGGATGTTAGTGATAAAGAAGATAGCTGAAGGAATCTCTCCCTTCCTCTTATAATATTTAAATATAAAAGAGAAAAGGGGTCGGCAGCCCCACACCCGCCACCGACAATGGGTTCCAACCAAATCGTGAACCCTCCAGGATAGAAGATGGGAGCTATTTATAGTGCGCCTACACTTTTGATGCTACATTAGCAAGGACCGAAGTCCGGGTAATACAGTCAAGACTGCAGTGTTGAAAGCCGAAGCCTTATTAATTCAGCCAAAGCTGTAATAATAAAAAGGCGTGAGCCTTGTGATGGAAATGAATCCATTAAAACAGCAAAGCTGCAAGGTGTCCGAAGACAAAGGGACAAGCCCTGGTTATAAATAAAGTGAAAAATAAATCACTGGTTCAAACATCAGTTCGTAAGAACTCACAGCACTTAGGCGGCTGATTGCAAGGAATGCACATATTCATATTCACATAAATGTGTTATCGTTGCCACCGGAGTGGATATCGTTGCAGCCGTAGTGGATAAGTCGTTGCAGCCGTAGCTGATAATCGTTGCAGCCGGAGCTGATAATCGTTGCAGCCGGAGCTGATAATCGTTGCAGCCGGAGCTGATAATCGTTGCAGCCGGAGCTGATAATCGTTGCAGCCGGAGCTGATAATCGTTGCAGCCGGAGCTGATATAAATATGTGTTATGGTCTACCTTAGTGGAATGTGAAATATGATATATGTACAACTCGCTTACAAAAAGCAACACTCCCATCGAGCATATGAGTCAAACAAAGAGACGTAATACGCCAGATCATTATTTTACGTGGCAAGCCACGGAAGTAAAGAGACAAAGTAGGCCACACTGTCCTATATGCTAGTAAACATCCCATAAGGATAATTCACCAGACGCCCTAGCACTATGACATGCTACAATGTCTATTTAAAAGCACTAAGCTAAGGGGCAGTCCTGACAAGGACTATTGATGCCACTCACAATGTCCATAAACAAAGTCCACGGACAATGTTCGTGGTTGTACCCAGCATCGCTAGAACGTACCACTTCGGCTTACAGCCTCCGCACCGCTCAGCAGCTGGATACGATGGTGTGATAGACACAACGATATCAACTGAGACGCCAGGACGTTGAAGTATCAAACCACAGTGAGAGTCACAAACAACATCGTCTGAGCCATGAGAGACCTCGGAGTATCAAATCATAGAGTGATAGACACAGCGATATCAAACTGGACATCAGGACGTTGAAGTAACAAATCACAGTAATAGACACAAACAACATCGTCTGGGTCATCAGAGACCTCGGAGTATCAAATCACAGAGTGATAGACACAGCGATATCAACTAGGACATCAGGACGTTGAAGTATCAAATCATAGAGTGATAGACACAAACAACATCGTCTGAGTCACCAGAGACCTCGGAGTATCAAATCACAAAATATTCAAGACAACTTGTCATGGGTGTAGTCTGCCAGTAGCTGATGTAGCCACAAAGCCTACAAACCAGTCTACGACGCATCGTGAAGAATAAAGCATATCCGGCACCGAACACAAGAATTCTCAAAGAAGAACTTAATCACACTAAGAGGCATCTCGCGTCCGTACCACCAAGATACGCAAGGCTCCAGCAACAGGCAGATGGACTTCTCAAAGACAATCAAAATCATCTATGAGTCACCTTCCGTCCGTATGCCAAATCGTATGTTCGAAATATGGCGGTCCTGCAAGACTACACTCGCAGAACACTTTTGTAAGGAGGCTGATCTAAACACATGCATCACCATAACATCGTAACTACATAAGATATTATTATTAAAACATATTTATATTCATTATTTAAGAGGTTCATTATTATTACATGCATCGCCCCTATACATGTTTTATATTGTTATAATTCTTTAGATGGTCACCCACAAACCATCTATGATAAATACTTTTTATGACCTCTTATTATATCGATATCATATGTAGTACATGAATGTGAGATGCTGTGCCGACGATCTCACGGTGCCCCCCGTGTTATATATGCTGTTATATATGCTGGGCGATCGGTCAGACTATCGGCAGTTTCCATACATTCCGATACTTTCCCCCATACTAGCTAATACACGAACCGTCTGCATAATACACGAACCGTTTGCATTATTTTAATATATTTATTATTGAAAATTATGATCAAATATTATTTCTAATGTATTAAATGACGTTTTAAATATAAAATAAATTACCTTTTATGTTTATTTGTACATATTATGTTATAATATTTATTAATTACTATTTTATTACCTCTTTATATTATTTATTATTATTATTATCTTAAATGTTGAATTTACTTTATGTAAAGTTTATAACCGTCACAACACATAACCTCAAAATTTATGTGAAATAACCAAATTTTTGGTTTTTTATTTTTATCTTCTACAAAAACAATTTTTTTGTTATGAAATTTGGTGAAAGCTTACTTTTTTATGTCCCAAATATACGGTAATTTTTTCGATTTCAAATATATATTTTTTAACACTTTATTTTGTTTTAATATCATAAAATGACCCCAAATTTCAATCGAAAAATCTCATATCAAAATATCTGTTTTTCTTTAAAAGTCGAAGAGGTTTTTGTTTGTTGAAATCTCTACTTTCTGATGGTGTAAAAATATATACATGATTTTAGGTTTAACTTTTTTCTTGGTATGATCTTTTGGTAGAAATTTTGGAATTGGATATAATAATGATAATAATGTTGGTTTAATTTAATTGCTCGGTAATGTAAACTACGTTTTTAAAGATCCCAAGCCAATTAAATATCGTTATAGTATTGACTGTTTATGAACTTTGCCTAGTGCATAGAAAAATTATGTAAATGAAAATCACTTTAGACAGGAAACTAAGTATTGTTTCAGAATTGTTGACCCGGATGTAGCGTTCTCCATTTCACGATATCGCCAACTAACATTTAAATTAAGTAGTAATATCAACCGCTCAAGTTATCTTCAATAGAGTTATAATTGTTTATTCTACGTAATCACTCGTCATCATCAGCTTGTAAGTGGCCGAGTAGGCATTCCTAAAATTAACCAACCGTAATTAATCGTCAATAGATATCATTATCAATATTGTATAATGACAAGTATATCAGACGTTATAATAAATGTATTGAATGTTAAGATGTCAAGTAAGTACCGGTAACGTCGCGTCGCAGTTGTTGTAAAATGCAAAACATCCATGAGCCAAGAGCGACCCTTGGCACCGCAGCCAGCGAGTTCGTTATGTCCGCTCCGCTGACTTCGCGAGTGACACCGGCGAATCTCTCGACCAAATCTCATCATCAAAATGTATTATATAAAAAAACACCATTCAAACTTTCTCAACAACTTCAAGTAGGCAGAGCATCATTATAATGTTAGTAGTTTTAATAAAAACCGACACTACAAATTAGGTTTAATTTTATTGCTCATTCTTTGTAATAGATTACTTGTTTATTAAAATTTGATGTCAAAAACAAAAATAAGTCGGACTACCACACCAAAAGTTTCGTACAAAAAAACTTTCCCTTTAAAAAGCTGTTGTCCCCAATATATCGACGTAAACCGCATTTGTATGGAACTACTTTAGGGTTTTTGGTTCGGTTCGGTTTTCACTTACGTATTGCTTCTTGTCAAGATAGATAATTTTTCTATATAAATCATAAATTTTGATTCCCTTGCGAATTTCTACTTATACGACGTATTAGATATTATGTTCAATATTGAATTCTTCCACGCATGTTTGAAAAAAACGGCCAAGTGTGAGTCGGACTCGTGCACGAAGGGTATCGTACCAATATTTGGCAAAAAAATCACTCTTGTTGTATGGGAGCCCCCCTTAAACATTTATTTTATTCTGTTTTTAGTATTATTTGGTATAGGGGCAACAGAAATACATCATTTGTGAAAATTTCAACTGTCTAGCTATCACGTAATAAGATCCCGTTTTTACCCTTTGGGTATGGAACCTTAAAAAGCGTCAAAAGAGACGGATAGACATAGATGGACAATATAATGCTTTCTTTTTTTCCTTTTGGGGTATGGACACTATAAAAAGATTTACGTGAACATGTTATGGATTAATAGTCATACATGAGTTTTGAACCCTAAAAGGATTCGAATTCGAAATCCTTGAAACGGGACACACGCTAATCGCCTGACGCTGTATCTTGCGGTGACAGTGGTCGGCTGATAGGATCAGCTTGATATTTAGCCTTCCGCCACGTCACGTCAGCTAATTCTCATTTCCAACAAAAACGTCCGGAAATTGGATATAAGGATCTGCGCGCTCGGATCCGGCTACGTGACGTTTGTCGAACATGTCACTTCACTATGTGGTAATTTCCGCTTTCTGCTCGTGGAAAATTACTTTAGCCGCATTAAATTTCCGATCGCATAAAAATAATATAAAATAAAATGGAGGCTGTGTATATCTAGGATTTTATTTTTATTTTGTCTTAATTTAAATTAATATTGTGTTGTGATTGGGGATTGATTTTTTTTTAAATTAATACTTTCACAAATTATCATATATAATATTGCACTTATGAGGTTTCCATGAATTGTAATTTATAGATTAGCTCACGTGGAAGGGTTATTTATAACAGTAACTGCTTGATTAATATTAGCTCTGTATCTTGGAAAGAAAAAAATACTAGGTGGGCATAATTATATTCTGTTTAATTTTTATTAATTTTCAGCAATTAATTTTGTTTTTAATTTTCTCACTCACAATAGGTGTAATTTCGAAGAATTCCATGTAAATTATTTCAAGTATTTTAGTACTTGTATAAATAAAAATGACTCTAATTGTATACTATAATAAAGGCAGCTGCCGTCAAACTACGATCCTTCACTGGCGAAGTGCTGTTGAAGGGCGGACTTGGGATTACAAGTACGCACTCTTAATGAGAATTTCTACTATGCTCTACACTTAGTTATGCGATTTGATTCAATTTATAGCTTTAGCTTTTGGTTATATTAAACTTTTTTTAAATTATCTTTCATAGATACAAACTTTTAGTTTTTTTTAAATAGCTCAAAATAAAGTTTAAAAAACTATAACCCGATTACGTAAAAAAGTGGTCTAAAAGGGACGAAACAAGAAAATAATTCAAATAGAGTTGACATAAACAACATTTTCTTTTTTACTCTCTATCTTTTTTCAAATAATGAAAAACTACACAATTACAGATTATGATCAGATTACAGGCCGCTCGTAGTATATATAGCGTACAGCCATGCACAACACTTATAAATTATAGAAATTATACACGCATAAATAAATATATTATTAAAGTTGGATTTTACATATTTTACATCACGATTCATTATTTAAATGGCAAGAGATTAGGCGACAATTTTAAAATAAAATTTAAAACAGATCTTAACAATAGATAATTTCGATGGTATTCTTAATAAATGCTCTCGTTACGTGTATTTTATAAATAATAAATCTATTTCTGTTAGTCGAGTAGGTTGTAACACATTGAAAGTTATCGTGGGTGGAGCAAAGCACGTCGATAAATACGTCCTCAGTGACGTGACGCGAGGAAATAGATTTCTTTTTTGTTATTTTGGAACCACATACTGCACTTTTGCACGGGAATCAACTCAGCGTTTTTGGTTCTTGGTTCTTTTTTCTATTTTACAGAAAACATTAAAAATGTGTTGATACATCTATATTTTTAAAATATTTAATCAGACAACATAAGATTTCAGGTATCACCAATCGTTTTACAAGTAGTTTTAAAATTACTATTTTTAATTGAAATGAAGTAGGATTTTATGTTTCTTTTACATATTGTATTTATTTTATTATTTTATTAAGTTTTCAATATAATTTACCTACTAATCAATAAAATATAATAAAAATACACCTAAATTATCTTAAAAGAGAGGCCTCCCCTCACTTCGTTTCTGGGTCTTTAAACCAAAATAACAATTGATACAGTAAAATATTATTCAGCAATAGTGCGGTAGGAATAGTGAATCAATGCGTATTTCCGATCACCCATGTCACTGAGGACTAGTATTTCTTTCCATTAGTGACAGAATTTTTAAAATCTCATCAGTAGTTCCTGAGGTTACTTCCATTACGGCCATTTAGATGATGTGGTATACATCATTTATATATTACAATGTTTACAGGTTTATGCACTATTTAAAAACGTAATTAAATTCGTAGCTATATCTTGGTAACTAACATTTGCGGGTTAGGATTATAACGAGAAGTTTGTATATTAATATAACTGAAACGAACAGGTTTCCCAGATTAACATAATTTGCTTCAATGCATTTGTATAATGAGAGCGCGCTCACTTCCTACACAACCATTACCTCGGTTCAGCTATAACTGAGATCTATCAGCGAATCTATCAAATTTATTCATATGTAAAATATTCTTGTTACTATTATGATTTTAGTGTATTAGGGAATTAAAATATAATTTAATATAGGTCATTATATTAACAGGTTTATTATTTAGTCCTTTTTAAGTCATTATATTACAGGAAAATACATGCATTGCTTACTTTGACACTAGTGAACATCAAGGATGAGCTATTATTAGAAATTTAATTCCTAAAACAGCAAAGGGGGTAGCTTGTATAAAAATCAAATTTAAAAAATTATGATTTAACTTCACGACTTTAGGATCCTTTTCGCTAAATCCAATATATTGTATTAGGAATCGAGGTTTTTATGAGGGAGCCGGGGAGTAGATAGTGGAACTCTTCTGTGGTTGCTAGAGTAATAGTTTGATGCATTACAATTATTATTAATAATAAATAAAAAATTGGTTGCTTGCGAGGGTTTATCACGTGGAATTATTTATTGATAACTTTTTTCACACATTACTCACATATGAACATTCGTGTAATGATAAATTCGTAACTCTAGAACCATTTGTAATTTATAGTAATAATTGCAATAAATTGTAGGGCGAGGGCATCGCAGCGGGAAGGGGTTATTGTGATGTTGCGGCGTCTCATATGGCTAGATTTACGAGTGAGGACGGACACGATGCCCACTATCGTTCTCTTCAAACCTACGACCCTTTGCCTATGTAGCAATTGCATATAAATATAAGTACCACGATAAGTATCATGTACTAGCGTCTTGATCTAGATTCAGCCAGGGTACAAAAGGAATAATGCAAAAAAATATCAAGTATATTTATTAATCTGCAGTACAGTAGGTTGTGCATATAGCAGAACTGATAAATTAATCGTCACATATATCATTGCATTGAGCATTTAATATAAATAATTTAGAAAATTCCATTAAATTCAAATACAAACTTTTACTACTTATGATAGTTCATTTGATACCCAAAAAGTCTCAGACCATCCGATTATTATTAAATTTAGATTTAGATTGATATCATAGCTAGCTATGCATTGTTATCCAATCTAAACGTATGTGCAAAATTTGTTGAGTGGAGGAAAACATAAAGGTAAAAATGTTTGTGTTAATTAGAAAAGATCAGTCAGCGGATAATTTGATTTTGCGAATCTGCGCTAAAAGAACATTAAAGAGTTTCATTTTATCCTAGAAAGATCGTTTTTTACATTTGTATTTCCATGTATACTCAATATGTTTAAAACATATTTTTGTGATTTTTAAACTTCGACGAAGCTTTTGTCCGGAGGAAAGTTTTTAAAAATAGTAGTATAAAATTATGTAAATTGCATTCCAAACTTTGCTATTAAATTCGAAAATTGTCTCGAAACACTCCTGTTTTATATTTTTATACAAATGAATTTAGAACAATGTGCTAACTTGTTCGTGCAGAATAAAGGTTAGGACCAGAATTTGAAACTGGTTCTTCCTAGGCAATATGCTACAATATTCGCTTGGCAACGCCCACGAATGTATAATTCTAACTAAAATCCGATCAGAATTCTATGTAAACAAGTTTGCGGGTTTCTAAAACACAGTTTCGTTATAAACATGAAATCCATAATGTTGCATAACTTTATCAATAACATTTGAAAGTTTTAGTTTAAAATGGGGTCTACTGTATCAAAAAGAAATTAATTAAAAGTTCTTTGTCCTTGCCTTTTGCAATGCCAAAAAATTGTAATATACTGTGGTTTAATAAATATAATGAAGTATTCATCTAAAATTTATTCCATTAAAGTAGTGTAGTTACCTACAACGCAGTGTACCAAACTGAATATAATGATATAGATCATTCCATTTTGAAGTTATAATAGAGTTCTTCCTATTACCTAATTTGGCAAGCATAGCTGTTGTTGTGAATTGAAGTCTATCTAAAAATAGATTTAAATCATATATAATATAATAGAATAACTGAGTGATTGACCACCGAAACACCGTGAAAATTTAGAAAGGAATAAATTTAACTTCAAAAGTGATATTTTTATGGTAAACCGTAATTTTAAAATTTATTATCTTTAGCGAAGCCGCTGGTTAAGTGCTAATATTGTATAAGTATAGTTACTGTCTATAGTTCATGTTCTTTATACACTCGGGCAAAATATCAACCGAGATGCAGAGCAATACTTCCGAATAAAAGTTTAATTGCGAAAGTTGTTTATAGTATGCTGAACGAGCGACTACTAGGCGACTCCTATCAACCTGATCTTCCTAACTCTAAACACGCTCCGAGTTGACATCTGATTTGATTTGATTTATTATGATCTCGGTTTATTTGAAAATTGTTTATCCAAATATTTAAATAAGTAATCTAAAAGTTAAATAGGAAGATCGCTTTATATAATACGAATATATAATACGCAAAAATCAGAATTTCATGGTACTGCAAATCTCGGCAAGGGTCGAGACCCCCCAACACGTCGAGTCGTGTTCCCATACTAAATTAGAATCTTTTTTGACTTCATTTACATAATATTATATTGATAATTGTAAGAGATAATTTCTTACCCTTATTAGCTTTATTAGTTAGTTTCTGTGAAGTAAGACTTTTAATTACAAAACATTTTTCTTTGAAATTATCATAGATATACGAACTAATTCAATGGGGTAGCTATAAGAACTCCTAAATAGACTAATATTTAACCAGAACCACTATTAACTATCGTGAGTTATGAGGGTTTCAAACAATTATATTTCACGTTTTATAACGATGAAGGTAAACATCGTGCGGAAACCTGCACTCCTGAGTTCTTTAAAAGTTCTCAAAGGTGTGTGACCTGGCTCGGCAGTAGGGCATCCAATAGTTATGATAATGAAATAAATGAATATTGTGTTACTTTTTTCTTAATTTTCTAAAGAAAATTATATAAATTTATCTATAAAGTAGAAAAAATACTTGAAAAATTTGGATGTTCTTGCTACCATTTTGAGAGATATACGAGGCAATCACGACATCTTTTCATTATTTAAAGAAAATTTAGTAGTTTGAGAATAAAGTTCTTCTAAGTACTAGTATCTGCTCACGACTTCGTTTGAGAAAACTTTTGAATTAAGTACAGAGTTAATTTAGTTAAACTCACTAACGTTCCAACTCTCTCTTCCGTGATAAAAAAGTATTATTCCAGCCTATGTATAACCCTTATGCAATATTTCATTTAAATCAGTTGATCTAATTTTATGTACACAACTCGCTCTTTCTACAGAATCTGTTCTTTTTTTTGTGATGATCAGAAGTAGCCCTGGTTATCAAGTATCTAAACATCCAAATATCCAAACATACAATCTTTCGCATTTATAATATAAGATAACATTTTCCTAGCATCCCGTATTATGTAATCTGGGCAAGACGTTAGAGCACCAAGCAAGTGAGATCAGTCAGGGAAATGTGCTCAGATTTATACGGTAAGCGTTCTGTCCCGAACGAGGTGACCGGCTTTATCTTGTTTACGGGATTCCGGCGTCGCGACGTCTCCGGCTGCAATAAGGTAACTGTCACAGATATATATAGCACTTCTTTCAATTTTATCCATTTTTGACGTAAAAACTTCTATACGCGTGATACTTGATTTTGGTAAAGTTAGACGAACTTTCTTTTGCGATAAGATATTATAATTTATATCGCTAATAACACAGACGAACGAAAAAAAGGGTGTAAAAACTTGTATCCCATTTTCTGAAAACATTACACAATCAAGAGTTTTAAACTTATCTATTATACTAATTTAGGGGTCAAGAGAGAGCGTTTGGGATTCACAATTGGTGTCCCCACACGAGTGTTTTAGTAGTTCTAATTTCAGGACAGTAAAATCTATCAATAGTGGTTGATGTAATAAGGGTATTTTTTTTTTTACAATAATTTCATATACTTGTCGGAGAATAGTAAAAGATTATCGAATAATCGGATCGTTATATATAGATGGCCTATGGCGTTGGAGTAGGGTAGTAATCACTTCCGTCATTTTGACAGTCTCGAACCTTTATATGCCTTCGACAGTCTGACTGTAGTCTTAGTCGTGCGCGGTCTCTTAAGTAGTGAATTAGTCTCTGGATAGTGTTAGTGTTGTGCAGTACAGTGTTAGTGCTATGAATGCTGTCCGATAAGGGGACGTGAGTACCTTACAATTTAGTTGCCACGTGTTGTGTTGGGTTACGTTTATGTGAGTTTAACGTTGGGTTTAAACGGAGAGCCTGAGCAGTGGAGGCGAGTTTCTCGATATAGTATAATAAATGACAAATCGATATAATAAAGGACATCCTTAAGCCTACACCTTGGTCACAAGTCCAAGGCACTGCTTAGATTTCTCTCGTAATTGTTAGAGATCATATTTGATTATTTATCGGTAGAAGTATCTACGTTGCGTTTACTCAATAGTCCATTCAAAATCATCACCTCTTGTAGTTTTTTTCCAATATTTTTTTCTCCTCTTTCCTTCTCATCATTAAAATCCTCGTGATACTTAATATTTTATGTTTAGCTTACACAAAATTTAGGTTTACCATGACAATGTTATTAATTAAGTATAGAATAATCACGCTTTCAATGGAACAGTGTATGTAGAACGAACTCTAGTCAATTTCATCTAGGCCTAACAATTTAGTATATGTAGTGTATAACTTGATATATATTTACAGTAGTATTATATGTATTTTATGTATTATTTTTCTAAGCAAGTGCACCACCTACCATATTCTGTGGATTGATATCCTAGCATCTTGGTTGCCTCGAAGAGATCGCTCTTAGCGATAAGGCCGCCTGTTGTGCGTCATTTCTTGTATGTTTGTATTCCTTGTATGTTCGTATTTCATGGTGTACAATGAAGTGTATTTGTCGTTGTTGTTAAAATTATTATTCTTCTGCACTTGGTCACCTTCGTCTAAGAGAAGTCGTATTTATTCAAGAAATAAGGATCTAGAAACACAGACAGTATGTTCAAAATGCTAGAAATATGTATGCACCAAAATCAATAATATTATGTGCCGAAATTGTGATGAAAAAATTCAATTCGTTTCTTCATTTTAAATTAATTTAATCAATAAAATATTGTATTTTTCAAGTGTTCTTAATTTATTTCTGCATCCAAATCCATCCACGCACCCCGCGCGAGCTTATGCGTATCTTTTTAAATTCGAATAATACGCGAAAAAGCGTTTTGTGTGACAATAAAAAAAAGTTAACTTTCTAGTAATATAGAATTTTCTATTGTACCCATCGTTGTACTACTCAACAAATAATCAGTTTTTATAAAAGGTTGCATAATGTTTTATAATATTCTCCCAACGGAAATCTAACAAAATCCAACAAAGTTATGATAATCTTATTTTTCGTTCTTTAAGCCTTTAGTTTTGTATTGTACACTATCTTAGATTATCTGGAAGAGATTTCTTTTAGAGATCTCCTTTGCTTATTTTGTTTTTTGTCTGTTATATTACTTGGATATTTATTAGTCTTATTCGAAGAAAGATAACTGATAATTAGTTTTTGTTTAGCATTCTTTTTAAACCCTACAATTAAGTAAATCCTTTGTCCTAGTAGTGGATTTAAGTAGTAAGGACTGAATTCGTTACATCTCGATCGTTATTGCACTATTAATATTAAATAAAAATAGTCATAATAATTCTTAAAAAGCATGATATCGACAGGAAGTAAATCAGTCTGATAAGTTTATTCTTTCTTGTTCATTCAATCCTGTCTTTAATCTTCTTAGACATTGTATGATTGAAGTAAAAATATTGATTTCGCTAAACATATTTTATTAATACCTAACAAATACAATTTGACAAAGTGTAGTTACAAAGTAACCAATATTAATATTTAACATCAACGGTAAACATAATTAGCTGTGAGCGAAACGAACCAGTTCAAATGTATAAGTAAACAAACTTTGTGTAACAGTAATTGCGTTAGCGGTCACATTACGATAATGTTTATTTGCAACATGAAGCTTATCTAGTCTTCTCAAACGGTAGAAAATTGGTGGTTGCAAGGTAGTTAACCCTTGCGGGGGAGCGGAGTGGGCCGGGAGGACCGCGGCCACCGTAAGCCCGCAATAGATAAAACAGTGATAGAACATGCACCGCACCATTTCCATGAATAATTCATTAGTTTCAGTTGCCACTTTTGTTGGTATCGGTGGCTTTCCAGCGGTTCGCATCACCGAAAATATGCGTCAGGCCCCATTATTATCGGATCATGCGTATTCTTTTTGCCATCACATTAATTTTACGCTATACCGAATATGTTTGCGTTCACAACTTATTCCGATGTCTTCTTAAATAAATATATTTGCTTGTTCTTCGTCTTTATAGTGACCTGATTTATTTTTCCCAAGTGTATAAAATATTTTTGTCTTATATAAGTTGATAACAGTTAGATTAATTTATTTTATTGCAATTTATTTATTAAGTATTGCTGACCATTTGAGAGAAATGTATCTGCTTTTTCAGTTATCTACAGGATTTGCAATAAAACAGGTTGTATCGTTTATTTCTCCCGCTCTCACAAGACATAATAGCGTGTCGAGGAAGCCAACACTTTGGACGCGAGATCCGTTACTGCCTTCGGAACCCCAACGGATTCGCTCATAATTTACGATCATCCCGAAAAATCCCGGGATTATTTTTATTCGATAACAATAAAGGTGCCGCTGAGGGTTACCTTTATTATCACTCAGTAAAGGACGACTTTTTTATAGCTTTACACATGTTATGATGTGCGAGAATGTTTAACATATTATTCTTTTGATTTTATTAGGCCTTTGGAACATTAAAATGATCGTTACATCTGTTTAGCTATAAAAATACTTCAGTCATTCACGGTCTGGTTGATTTTATGGATATCAAACGGCTGCATCTATTTCTGGACATTCTTTTGGTAGACAGAGAGCCTAATGTTTGTTTTAAATGAGGTGTAAAAGAATAATAATTTCTATGATGTGGTGTTTGTAGTCGATCCGGGCTGTCGGATTAGAGAAGGCTGAAAGTGATCCGTTATAATTTGGAGAGTGGACAGTAACGGCTGGTACGCACAGATTAGCCCCTTCGATAAACAATAGCATTAGTATGCGAGGACGCGCTGACCGGCGCCGATCAGCCCGCTCGTGCTCGGATTAATTTGCCTCCTGGAAATTATGGTCGTTCTATGTGATGTCTAAGGGCAGTACTCCAATCTACAAAGATTTAGCTTACTATGATACAATTAATAAAAAGGGTATGAATTCGCTTACTTTTTAGTTATGAAATGACTCTGGATATTTTCTGTTTGATACGGGCTCGTGGGAACTAGTCTACAAATTAGACGACATATAATCTGTCTATTTTTAACTATTATTTATCCTCGCAACAGTAGTGTGTCGTATATAATTTATATATTTTATTTTATCGATTATGTATGTATAGTGTTTAACTATTTAGCATTTAATGTCATCATAAATTTATTTATAACACATATTACGTGTAACTGTTTGCACTATCCCGTATTTATACAATAGCCTTTCATCGAAGGCTGTCTGTCAGAGATTGCTTATTTAGCAATAAGACCGCCTTTACATACTCTCTGTTTTTGTAATATTTGTTATAAATTTTTGTTAATTCAATTTACTGTATTTAGTGTGTGCAGTAAAGTTGTGCAAATCTATCAATTGTTTTTTTAAATTTTCTTATAGTTGTTAGTGAATTGCACAGGAATTAGTATAATTTTGTAAGTATAAGTAACAAGCAAAGGATGTCTGCATTGCTACAAATATTGATAATAATAATAATAAATTCACGCATGTAATATTATTTTGATACGTTACGTTATAGTTTGAAGTTTTCTAAGTTATTATAATAAGTATATCCATCAATCTTGAGAACCTCCGTTTGGTTCTTTGTAAAACTTGTGGGTACTATAATATTGATTGATTTAGTGATGATACTATGACGAAATTCATTCTTATAATTTTATTTCTTACTTTTGTATGCGCTATAACGTCGTTATTGCTTAAATAAATATGGATAAAAATTGTGGTTTGGGATCATGAATTTATTTGTATTTTACAATAAAGGAGTATGTCATTTAAAATCAAAGATAATTAAAATTTTTATAACTCTTATAAGGAAATCACTATTTTTTATTTCTCGTTTTCAGCATTTAATTTCCGAAAGTCGGATAATAATTCAAAAACTCATAAATAATGATTATAATTGACGTCCGTTTTATATTACATTTAAATTACATGTAAAGGAATTTTAAAATAATTAAATCACAATAATTGAAACTCTTGTAGTTCTTACTTGTAAGGTGATAAATTAATAATTTTGGCAGCTATTTCGTAGATAGGTTATAGCAATAAGCGTTAAGTTTATTTGCTCGTTCCATAATTTCCTGGTGCGACGGAAACACGAGTACGCCTACCGAATCACCCGCTAAGTAATGAGTCGTTGTTACAAATACTACTTACTTTTGCAAAAGGGAATTAAGTTATTTTTATGTGAAGTTCAATTTAGAGCTTTATATCTATTAATATAGAGTTTATTATACGTTCCGGTAAATTACTAACTATCACCGGATACGCTTTGGCCAAACTTTGTTTTGTAATTGATAAAGGCTATGAAATGATACTACGATATATGGAATTAAGCATTGGATGTTGTTTTCAATTTTGTAGATTGCATTTTATTAGAATCTTTTATCGGTTATTTTTTCAACGTATCGTTTCATACCGATTTTTATCAATATAATTGCCATAAACCAATGAATATATTCTTAAATACAAAATAATTTTTCATAGAACCTTTATTCCAACAAAAAATTAATCATTTAAACTTGTTAATAAATATGGAAAGGTTGGCCGAATACTCATAAAAATATATGTTACGTTTAATAATATGCAGAAATAAAAAAAAACTTAATCAGTTCATTTATTACGTATTTGACATATGATGATATTTCTTAATTTAAAAAAATCCTATATTTAACACATTTGAATTTAAATTTTGAAATTTCGTGTAAATAAATACAAGGCGTGGTACACGTCATAAACTAACTTGCACATTTATAAACTAACTTGCACATTTATATTATAAATTACTAAGGAAACCACTTATAGAGCGATAAATCTTCCAGATTTGATTAGCAGTAACTGTGTAAAAGCACAATAAATCAAACGTTAATTTAGTTTAAGAATTCTGAAGCGGGAAGCTATACATTCGGTATGATCTTTACATCAAAAACACATTTAAAAGAAGTTATATTGGCTTAGGAGAGTTGGCGGGAGGCCATACGCAGCCCGCCGCCCGACTCGCGGCGCCCTAAGCCCAGCCCTAATCTTTAAAGATCCGCCACAGATTGTTTGGGAGCTGTTCCGTCCATCAAAGTATGATGGATGTAAACTTTCTCTTCTTAAATTTTGATTACAAAACATGTCTGCTTTAATCTTTCCTCAGCAACAAATATTATAATGTCATCCATTAGATATCGTTTAGGGATTCAGCATGAAAACACTTTTTTAAAACAAGCTTTATTCTTCATATTCTACTCATGAATAGTATCATTACGTGTAGACACGTAAATTTATATCGTACAATGCACATTGTGAACAATTAATACACTCTTTCATTAAAAACACACTCGTTTGCTTTGGCTTAATTATATTTACAACAATATCATCTATGCAGTGTTTTCTTATAAATTAGCAATTTGGCAACATGTTAACTTTAACATTCACATATTATACGTATCTTATATAAACATTAATTGACAGACAAAATACGGATTTAAGGACTTAAATAATATGGGCTAAATGAAAAATTTTAAATATTACAATACAAAAAAAAATAAGATTACATCCGAGTAGCAATTTCGTTCTAGATTTTGGCATTTTGTTGGCAGAACATTGGCTAAATGAGATTTCTATCATTTAGCTAAATGCATTTATATAAAGTTTAAATTATAAAATACAATTAGTTGAATTTGCAACGTCTCAAAATTGTCAAAGTTGTAAGTATAGCTATTTTTACGGATTTTGTATTTAACGATTAATATTTTTTGACTATCTTTTCAACTTAAATAAATATTATTATACCTTGTTATTATTTATTTATCAGATAGTATTTTTTCTTTTCTTATAATACAATTCTGAGACGTTACCTAAATTATTTTATCACAGCATTATGAAGCCTAAATAAGCGGTGTAAAATTAATATCGTTTTGCAGATAGAAACAAAATTTAATTCAGTCTTAATCTATTCTTTAAAGTAGTACATTTTGCTCGAAAACAATTTACTAGTACAATTTTTTAATAAAGTTGTAATTTTATTATAAAAATTCTTGTTCAATTTGCTAAGATAATAAATGTCGCGTAATATAATATATTGGACCTAAAATGTGGCATATACAGTACTAAATAATTACTTAAAGAAATTTTGGAAGGCGTAATAAAATTGTAAAGGTTCTTTAGACACTTAAATATGTGATGTGACATATTTTTATTGTTATTATAATATTTAGTCTGCTTTATCCCGAGCCAACGGTGACACGGACCAAAAGAAGACGAGCATAGAGCCAAAGCCAAACACGTAGTGACTCTTAATCTCAAATATTACAATGCAACACCAACCAATATATATGACTTAAGGATAATATCCGATAATTTTATTAAATTTATGTTTAAAATATTAATATTATGCGAGTAGTGCGTTTTTTTGTGATAGATTACAGCAATAATAATTGTGTGTTATTATTTATTTATCTATATTTTATCGGTAACTGTAACATTCATACTGCTTTTACACAATTCTTAAAATATTATACTTTAAATTAAAAAAGCTTTATTTTTTCGATGTTTTGGCAAACTTATTTAAAATATTTTTTCGGTTAAATTTTACTAAAAAAATTGTAAACTCCTAAAAGCTTCTAAATTATGAATTCATCAAGGAACTTGTTATACGTAATATATAATGAATATATTCTCATACAATAAACAACAACATTTCTTCACAATATATAAGATATATAAATTTCGTCTCATATGATTAAGACGCCACCGCTTACAGTCGTCTATAAGATTAATCATGTTTCTATTAAAACTACGTTACCTGCCTTCGAAAATTTTGAAAAAAAAACTCGAAAATAAATTTTGAAAATAGATTAAAATATTATGTCACTAACTTTTAGTAAGTGCCAAATTCATTAAGTCTCCTGATTTAAGCTCTACGTAGAGCGAACATCCTAAGCCATAAGAGTTCTAAAATATACTTATTCTTCCTGATATAGTGTAATAGCTAAGCAGATAATGTGCAAAATTATAGATATAGTCAATCTAAATAATAAATATAGTACACATATTTCATATGATTGACAGGTGCATATAAATGTATATTTGTAAAAGTGTACTTGCTTTCAAAAACTTTTATCAATTTTTATTAGTATATAGGGTTCTGATGCTATCAAGCATTTAGTATATATATTATGGACAGTGTACGTATATTTGTGCTTACAATATTAAAGGTGCATTAAAAACAATTATATAAAGTAGAAAGATGCATAAATTGCAACTAAAATCCATGGATGGCTTCTCCTCCAATTGGCGGAATCTGAAAATAAATGTAACCATTACATTTTGTAAATTTGTTGCCGAATAGGTAAAGACATAATGGACTTGGTTTTCGTTCATATACTTATACACTCGTCTATCGGAAACTACTATGCAAGTAGTTTTTATAAAGTCTGTAGAAAAGAGGGAGAATAGGAATGTAAATCGCCTTAAAATTTGTAGATGTTTTAAGAGTAATAGAAGCACTAAAAGCTCTCTAAAAGGATATTTAAAATAGCTTTGCATATAATTACTAATGACTTAACTTACTAGTAACTTTTAGACTTTGAGCTCATGTTTTTTATTGAACACTGAGCAGATTTCACTTCACTGAGACAACATGACTGTTATCGTTTTTGTTTTTCATACCAATAAGCAGATAGAATTTTAAATATCCAAATAAGGTTACTATTAAAGGAAATATGCAAAAAAGTTTTTTTTAAGTAAAAGAGTTTTGTACTAAATCTAAATATAAGACGTTTATTTTTTTTCTCCAATTTTTCCTTAAATTTTAATAAATCATTTCTTAGTACCTATTAGTAATATATATTTTAGTATTTATAGTTTTAGAAGCTTCAGCTGATTAGTCATTCAATCTGCCTCTTTATATTATATAAAGAAGATAAATCATAATATAGAGTTTAGAGTGAGATATGATCTTCAAACATTTTTTAGTTTCCTTTAGAAAAGTAAAGTTTTCTTTACTTTAAAGTAAATCTTAAGATTCTTACAATTATATTACCATGTCGGTTGGACAGCAAGGACTTAATGAAAGTATTTACCTGTGACCTGCGATGCACCACCCACCCAGTTGAGATGCGTCTTCCCGCCACCCTCGTCAGACTTTTGCTTCCCCTTATCGATCTCGTTCAAGTTCGATTGATACTTCGTTCCTGGGGAGACATGTGATAGAATATAGCTTTATTTAATTGAACATTCGTTTGTGTCTTTCAATTTTATACTCGTAAAGAAATATAAATTAATTGATACATTCTGCAGTTACCGATATCATAACTTTATTTTATAATTTTGATATTATTTAGTTTAAAAAACGACAAATGATTGATACCTATAGAAGCACAGTATTTTTCAATAGATGAAGCTTATTTATAAGCAAAATGACGTTTTGCTTTAATTTTTTGTTTTAATAAGTTCATAGGTATGGTAAGTTTCAATTAGACTTATTTAAAAGTAATTTTGACAAGTAAAATGCTGGTCGAAAATCTAGAATATCGGATAATATGATATTTTGACTATCTTCAGTCTTTACAACCGTTAAATAATATCATTAGAACTCAATAACTGAAAAAAATCTGTTAGGGGACTCAATGAGTTTTAAATCCTTGGTAAACGAAACGGCCGCAAGTAACGCTCATTAGGAATAGGGAAGATTCAATATGGCAAGGGAATGGGCCGGGCGGTCGCCGCAGATATTGAAAAGTTGCGCAATATTGTCGAGTGGCCTAGCCGTAAATTCGTAATGGAAGCAAAAAATAAAACAGAACTGCGGTCGATGTTCTAGCCACGCCGCGTCGCCGCCTGTGCAAAAACAACTTGCCGCAAAACTTACAATACTTATAATCTAAATGGATTTTTCAAGTTCATATGCATAAGACGATCAATTTCAAATATTTGAATATATTACATTTTTAAAATACAATAACTTTATATACTATAACTAGGTCGGCGCCTTGACCTCCTATTTAACGTGTGATTAGAATAAAAAACTTACAAGTAAAGTATTTTATATTTATATTTTGTTCTTATTTTTGATGTCCAAAACCAGGTGCTTTAAATGATTAACATTTTTTTTTTAATTTTTATTTGAGAGTTAATAAAACATTCATTATAAGGACATAAGGAAAAATATATATTTTTTATTTATTAAAAGATATTTTTATATTATAATTTAATTTAAAATATATTACGATAACAATAGTCATTGTTACTTAGTCTCGTCTGTACGAATGCAGCATGAAAAAAGGATAAACATAAAAACCGAAAAATCAGTAAACAAACTTTCTATAATATTAAGTACAGAAGTATGGATCACTTAGTAATAATATTAAATAATTTAAAAAAATACAACTGAATTTTTCTGCTACTAATAAGTATATTTTTAATAAAGCCAAGTATAAAATTTTCAGGTTCGTAAATAGAAAACGTTGACACTTGGGGGTAATAGGTTGTTGCGCAAGATGTCGTCGTTGTCCGGCGAGTGGTAACATGTCCGGGAAAATGCCCAACTTCCCAATAACGTCGGAGTAATGACGCGCACCGAACAACTTATGAGCTCCGGTATTACGAGACCGTAATACGATTATATTAATATAACACGGTACACGTCACATAATACGATAATAAATAAAAAATTGTGGTCGCTCAGTGGTCAAAATTTGACTATAATTTATTTTAATTTTAAATGTTGTATGTAGGTTCAGATGTGCCATTTTATACACATTTTTATTTTAAGTTACGAACAGGGTGGAGAGGTGTAAGATCAAGCCTGTACAAAATGTTCACATAATTTCAAAATGAATAAGGGGCTGAGCGTGAATTTCTATTTTAGAATTTAGGGATTTGTTTTTTATGTTCGATATTTTATTGATATATATTATTTGTAGAAAATTAAACGCTCCACAAAAGTTTTTCTATAGAGACAGTGTATCTATTTTAGAAACATTGATCATATATATTTAATCAGATGTGGTGAGCTGAAATTTGGAAGATTAATTAATATTCCATAAAATACACATTAAGATTTGTAAATATCTTCCACATATCCCATGTTTATAAGCGATTTGTTTGTATTTTACGAGATCATAACATTCGAAGCCAGTTAACAGCTTCACAACAAGCAAAGCGCCGTAATAGTTTATGATCTATAAACATATATAACGACCACTAATAATAACTGAAACAGCAGCAAACAATGAAAATAAACTGAACGATCTCCAGGGATACAACCCGTAAAGGTATATTATCTCTTAATAAACGAAATCACTGGCATAAAAATCTTGTTTGAATGCATTTTATCGGTAACGATATCAAGTATAAATGAACTCATTTTGCCTTGGATTTTATTGATAGTCAATACTTTATTAAACCTGAAAATATATATGTTACGTATCCGTATTTATTTACGAGACAATATTTGCATATATTGTTACACTACATGTAAACAATTAAGTAAATTTGAACAAGCACAATAGTATTTACTTGTGTTACGTATCGAATATCGAGGGTGATAATAAATAATATTTGTTCTTTATCACCAACTATACGTTACGCAAATTAAATCATGTTTCATTTTTTAACACAAGTCACTTATTTTACCTTTATCTGTCATTGGAGTATCTCTTCGCGGAGGACGCGATGGAGGAGGCATTGTTATTGCTCTAGGATCCGGAGTAGTTGTTGGTGGCGACGACGCTAAAATGTAATCAATGTATTTTTGTTTACTTCATAAAGAAATTTTATTTTTAGTTATTAAAAAAAAGCTTACTGTATAATCGAATAGTCCCATCCGATTCTCCTCTTGGATTTTTGGCTACGCATTTATATGTTCCATAATCTTCCGTAACGATGTGTCTAATAAGCAATTTCATATGAGTTTTATAAGCCGGAATTCCTACTGTATTTTCCATATGATATTTAGGACTTTCATGTATCATATGACCATCATCGCGAGTCCAATAGTTCAAGGACGTAGGATGAGCTTCAGTAAAACATTCCAATGTCACGTTATAATATAGCGGGGCTCCTACTAATTGATGAGGTATCCAAAGCATAGGTGGAACTGTAAACAGATTTTTTTTATCAGTTAATATTCTTATGAAATCCATATTCAATAATCATTGTTATTCTACTCACAGTCGACGCTAACTTTCACTCTTTTTGATACTGTCGGCGGCACCCCATTACTTGCAATACATAAATATGCGCCCATATCTAATCGTGAAATCCTCGCCATTTCCAATACTTCTCCTTCCCATTCGGATACTGAATCAGAATAAATGTAATAAGAAACAACAGCCTTCTTCAATATGAAATAAGCAGAATATTTGTTTAATTTAAGTCTGACCTGAATGTCCTTTACTGATAGAGATTTTAGAATTGTCATCCCGTTTCCACTTAATGGTGGGCTTAGGAGAGCCATTAGCGCGACACGTCAGAGTGACGTTGGCGCCCTCTCTTACGATAACGTCGCTTGAGCTCAACGAGTCGTCGATTGACGGAGGCACTATAAACATGAATGCTTAAGTTTGCAAACAAATATTGTGAAATGCCGAAAAAAATATAATATTCCAATTATTACGTCCACCTTTTCATTTGATTGATCAACGCCTGACAGTCTGAGATTGAAACTATAAGACTTTAAAATTTATATTATATTATTATTTTAACTTATTATTCTGTCATCAGCAATCACAAAGTTTTCTTACCAACTACGTGAAGATAGCCAAACTGTGTTTTAGCAGTGACCGTGTTAATCTGACACATATACCGCCCTCTGTCCTCTTCCCGCACGTCGGATATGTGAAGGAACCAGGTCCGGTGCTTGTCGTGAGTAACACTGACGCGCGGGTTGCGTGTGATCACATGGTTATGGACTGTTAGGATGGCTGACTGTTCGAAGTGCATCCAGGCTACCTATAAAACGTGGAAAATAACAAACATATATTATTATGAATTTTCACATATAAGGTTTTTGGTTGAACCTAAAATATCAGTCAAAGAATTTGTTTTTTTATTTTATTTTATGCATATAAAATTTAACCAAGTAAAGTATTTTCTAGATTGAGAAAAACTGTAACTTTGTTCGTTTCGTATTGTCTACCACCATCGCCTTAAGACTTAATTACCTAGTATCAACAGATTATTGATATCTTTTAATTACATTGACTTGCAATCTTAAGGCCAGGACACCCTGGCCAAAGTATGATACATTAAGCTTCTTATTCTGACGTAACTCATTTCTCAAATGAAGAAAAATAAACAGAAAAAGGCATAAATAAAATTTCTTATATGCTTTATTTAAAAAAAAACTTTCGATGCAACATTTAACTTTTAATAGATGGAATGCTCATCGGTGCTGAGAAATAGACTTTTTTTAAAATTATTCATAGAAATTCAATTTGTCAGTTAAATATAATAATAAAAGTCATCAATACTTTCATAAATAGGGATATTATCTCAAGGAAAATGAAGCATATCTTATTTGTGAGGTATGGAACACAGAACGTTGCTTGAACGATTTCAAATCGGTTCTAAATTTGATGAGTGACATACCGGAAATTAAAGAATCGTTTCCTTTCAGACTTGAGATACTTTTTTAGGAGTAAATATATAGAAAATGATCATGTTTATAAGACTTTTTGCCCTGATAGACAACTCATATTTTAAATTGGACTGTCTAACATTTAGGTTTGTTTTCATTTTCACTTTCATATAGAGACAATTAGAGTTTATTGATCCATCCCATTGTCCCGATTTACCCACACGCTTGCTCAAGCAGCGTTTTCGATGAAAGCTCCCAAGCTGGTTGACTTTTTCCGACATTATCAACAATCTTAGTCGTATTTCAACCGAAACTCAACAAAATTTACACCTAAACTGTAAGAGAGATAGCTCTCTGTTGAGATCACGTCACTCTTTCTATTGGTGCAATCAGCATGAAGATCCGATCAGCAATTTCTGGGTTTATCGAAAACAGACAGAAAGACAAACGTGGCGTGTGATTTTTTTTTGATAATATGTATAAATTACTACATATTTTTTGATAATATGTAGTAATTTCTACCGCCCTTGATCCCAAAATATTTAGGTTATTCAATAAAATATTAAAGTAACTTTAATGTAGGAGTAAAATAAGTTAATTTAATACAAGTAAGTCAGAGATAGAGCAGTAGTTAGGTGTGGCGGAAATACCAGTGGCTTTAAAGAACAAATGAAACAACATTAATAGCGGACAAAATTGAACGTTTACGGGTTGCTATTAGACGCGATGTGGGCGCTCCTCGCGACATCTGTGTAATTGCAGGGCGCAACCATCCCGTCCTCGCTTCACACCAATTTCCACGACATTAACCGCTTAAAATGCATTTCACTGAGATTGTTATACTGGAAACAATCCAACCACTTTTAATTTTCAGCCAGAAGCAATTTTGCGAAATGAACAGTTAGGTTTTCAGTTTTCATGGGCTTCAAACAAAGTGTTAGCAATTTGCATGTCATGTGCCAGGGCTACGCACGGGTGTTGGTATTATATTTGAGTTACTGACAGTCCGGTCGTAACGATGTCTAATTTTTATGATATTGAACATTTATTTCTGTCATAAAAAGAACTAAAATTGAAAAAAAAATAGGAATAAAATCAATAGGTGTATTGTTGGTCATGTATTTTGTAATCTGTATTGAATTAATATTAAATTTATCCTCCTTTATTTTTAAATGTTTATTCCACCTATTTTATAATATTTGCAAGTAATATTTATATTAACGACATCAGCTTAGTATCTGTACAAATTTTGCCTATTTGATGAATTTTATCACTTGAAATAACAAAAAAAATCTTGCTTATATATCCATTGAGAGTAAATTACGTAAACTGAATAATAGTAAATCCAAAATTTAAAAGTCCGCATACAGTTAATAAAAATTAAATTATAATTAAAATTCCTTATAAACTCTCTATCGTATGATTCACAGGCTTAAGTTTGAATCATGGATAGTTCTTTTTATCAAGATTGCGGAGGCAATATAAGAGGAAGTTTGTTAGCTCAAATTCGTGCCGGGTCATATCTTACCTATCTTAAGTGCTACGGCTCTCAGCCGCTGTCTAATTTATATTGGACTTGAGGAAAGTTTGCCCATTTTATTATGCAATGAGACGGTAACCCCTCTAATGACGGCAGCCTGACTCCACACAGTAACCTGAAGCTTCCGAGTTATTAAAGAGGACTTAATATTAGAATTTGGTGTAGACATAATTTGTAAAGTCCAGTGGTTGATTGTTAATAAAGCGTTAGTGTTTATTAAGGTCGGAAGTTACGAGACGGAGGTTGCGGCTGTGATGGCGGTGGCGGTGGCGGCGGATGTAAATCTGATCTGCGTAATTGTGGCCGGCGTCTAATCTAATCACAGCGGTGCCGGTGCGCCACTGCCGGTGTGTGTCCGTCTACAAGCGCTGATTGAATTAGGAGCAGCAGTTCGACACCGCGCGCAGCCTCTTTTACTAAATACGACTATCATATAATCATCATAACATCAAAATATATTTATTATTTTTTTGTAAATACGTTTAGATTGAATGACAAAGCACGAGTAGCTAAGTAGCGTCGTCTAAATACAATATGGTAGCATTTTTATTTATTTAAATATTAATGCAAAGAGAAAACGGTACATTTAAGTTTAGTGTAGTTTTATCTTTATTGTACACTCGAGGCAAAATACAGTTAAAGAAATACAGACAGTTAAAAAAGGTGTACAAGTATAATAATAGTTACAAATATCTATAACTAATTATCCACAAAGAAACTATTAACTTGCGTGGTACTACTCCATTTCAATCATTGGATGTGTTTATACATACAATACATAAAGTAATTTTTAAAAACTATAAAAATAGTAACAAAGATATAGTAAATAAGAACTGCAGTGTACATTGATATCTAGGTGGCATTAAATGTTTAAAATTTGTAACGAAGCTGGCAGATGCAAATATGATATTTGAAATGGCGGTAGCGGCTAACTAATTTGATTTTCCTGCGGATCCTAAACGAGTTAGGGTAAGCTTGGAGACATTCTCGCTAAAGGATGCTTGTCGGTTATGCAGGACTTTGTTATGTTCAGATTGAATTTTCTGCATTCGTAATTTGTTATATTTAACTATATTAAATAATATCTTATCTTTACATTACTTATTATCTAGCGTTCCTGACTCCTAAAGTGATTAATATAATTATAACTTCAACAAAATCAGTTATGTCTGCTACCTGCAGATTCTAAGTTATCATTTTCTTGAGGATCATATTGAAGTACTCTCATTTAGTAAGGATCACCTTTTCCAAAGTTTTAGAGTAAAACTTAGGGAGGCCTATTAATTCGTTATCTTTTAACCACCTTGAATTTGGGCCCTTCTTTCTTTTTATCTTAATTGTAGAGGCATTAAGGAGGCAAAGTTGAAGTTGTGAGTCTTGGTAGAGCGACGCGTCCCTCAAGACATGCCTGGAAGGCGTCGTTTGATTTATAATGGACTCGTTGCAAACTTTAGCCATTCTGCCGCAACCAACCTCCTTAACGACGGACCCCATCGCCGGAGGAGATGATTCGTAGACGTGTTTAATAATATTACGACAGATTTAATTATGAAACGTTTAAGGAGTTTCATCTTAGCTATTATCTTTATTCCTTTCGTTTTAAGGTGCCTTTAGAATATTTTATAAAATAATTTTCAAATATTATGTTAATAAAATCAGAGATTTTTGTAGTATTGCAAAATATAGAATATGTTTTTTTTGTTATTTATGTTTACCTATCCTTTTGTCCGTAAGTACGCGAATCACGTAAGAACTGCTGCGAGAACAATTTTCACAGTTGTACTGATGCTGTCTTTTTAATTCAAATGTTGGAAAAACAGTTTGTATCATTTAAAAATGTAATAGTAATGAAACCAGTAAGGGTCGACTACTTAACGCTACCAAAGGAAATTTTCTCCCCAAAGTCTTCAACAAAAATTTTCTTTTACTAAAACATATGAAATAGAATTTATATTTATTCCTAAGAACATCTTACATAAAAATAAAAGCAATATAGTAAATATTTTATGAAAAGACACATGTAACTTGAAAAACGAGTGTGGCAAAACGATGGGCCACTAAGTAATGCAATCGCGCACACAGAAATAAGTGAACATCTTGCGCGAGACGGCTTAGCTTACTTCTACTAAAAGCCCACTTAGAGATCTCTTCGACTACGGATTTGTGTCGAGGGTCCTCTAACTTTGCGCCGATCTTCAGCCAATAAGCTATTTTTGGAATTGAACTAAGTAGTGATGTAAGTTTGATAAAATTATTTCCTGCTCGTCATATGTACTCAGGTCGTTATAGCGTATGCGACGTATTGTGACAAATATTTCGGCGGATTTCAGTGTCGGACTGCATTTGTATTACAAATAATTATGTTAATAAATTAAAAGGAATCAAAATGTTACCTTGCTATAAACCGCGGCAATCTGAACTACCAAACTCGTATGGTACAACCTAGAAGAGCACCCTGTCCACACAAAAGTGAGCAAGTTTGCTTCTGCTCTACAAGCGTCTGACGCTTGTAGAGTCAACACGTCCTGAAGATGCTTCGGTTACGGAGCGAAACGTACGTCTGTCGATCGCGATCTACTTGTGTGGTGTGTACTGGTTCGGGTTCGCGCGTTACACTTTTCTGTCAACGGTGTGCTCTTCCGGATTGTGCCGTACGAGTCTGGTTGTTAGATCGTCAAGCTTCCTACTTGTGTGGTGTGTCTTGGTTCGGGTTCGCGCGTCTCACTTTTGTGTGGACAGGGTGCTCTTCTAGGTTGTACCATACGAGTTTGGTAGTTCAGATTGCCGCGGTTTATAGCAAGGTAACATTTTGATTCCTTTTAAACCATGAATTTCCGCAAAGTAACGCCTGATTCAGTTCAATATGTTAATAAATCTTAATTAATTAATTATCCATAAGTTCAAAAAACGTGTTTAAAGCGGAAACAGCTTTAAAAAAATTAAAGAATGTAAAAATAAGGTAATGTTTAGTAACACGATTAGGTTTTGATTGGCAAGCTTACCTTTTACGTGTTACTTTCATTTACTTAGTATTTACATAATTAATAGCTTTTTGAGTAATTCTCGCAAATCTAAAGCCAGACCTAGACTGAATGTAAATTATTGTTTCAAATGTAGTAGTCGGGTCACTTTAACATGAAAATGCGGGTTCACTAAGTGGAATTACACAGCAAAGTCTTTTCGTTGTACCGTTTGGATGGAACCCATATTAAAGCACGAGAAATATGTCAGAATTTGAACAGGCGGTGCTCGTATGTGGCACGAGTGTAACATAGCTGCGACTCGTTGCGGCATGTTATTGCAAACCCACATACGTGCTAGTGCCGACTATCTGACATTTCATGCCGATGAACAGGCTACGTGCGCATACTTCCCAGCATTCTCTTAATATAGGATATGCTGCTTGTTATTTTCCTATGAATACCATGCTTATTAAAACCCATTTCACTGGGATTGTCCTAGTTTTTATTGGTGAAATAAATAAAGTAATCAATCATGTTCGTAATTGGTTTATGTAAAATCCCTGATTTTTCGCAACTTCAAGAAACTGTAGGCTTTATTTATTTGATATTAAATTCAATTTGATGATTTCACGCATACCTAAAATATTTCTTTATAAGCCTTACTTAATTTAAATTTCATGTCACCGAGAAACACCTAGAAAATTTTGATTCTCGTATGCGGGTCAAAATATCATCATAAGTAGTGTAAACAGCCGTATCTGTATCTATTGATTGCTCTCACTTAGAAGTTTAATTTTTTCGCAGCTTCAAGAGACAACAGGCTTACATGTTTAATATTAATTTCAACTAAATAACTTGACGTAATCCTCAAATCATGGTTAAATAACCTACAAATATAAAAGATCATTTTTTCGTGACGTAAGTACAAATTTATAGTTTTCGGATTTTTCCCTATACTTGTGCTGTGAAACCTTGCTTCATGCCAAAAATCATGTTCCTAAGTCAACGGGCACACCTCCGGAATTTTGATTCCAGCGCGAAATACATGTGGTATACGAAGGGGCCACAGGCCTAAGTATTTCATATCAATTTTCCTTTTAAGATACTAAACCCTAAAAAGTATGTAATCGAGGGACCCCAGTCAAGAATGAAGTTCCTTACGCATTTTACTCCCAATATCATTTCATATTTAAAAAAAAATTATAATTTTATAAATACCAGGCAACTTATACAGCAGGGCGCATTCCTAAAAATGTGACGACAAGTCATACAACTTCAGTTGTATTCTCATCTATTATTTTTATAGGTTTTTTTTTCTATAACAAATATTGTGGAAACATAAATTCGCAAAACTATGCGAAATTTAAGCTATGAGATTCTACTTTATGGCAAACTAGCGGCCCATCCCGGCTTCGCGTGGGTGGAATATTATTTTTAAAAATATATTGGCCCTCCCGCATTCGGTGCCCACTCTCTTGCCGCTTTACTCGCTGCGCTGCGTCGCTATATTGGCCCGTCGCGTCGTCGTGTATTTTTTGTTTATATTGATATTTTTAATTTCGTAATATCTTTTGAATGGAAAGTCCGATTTTAATAATTCAAAAAGTAATTTACAGGTATTGAAATAGTCTTGAATACGAAATAATTTATTGGGATAAGGATTAATATAAAGTTATAGAAAACATGGTCTGATTTTGATAGGCATTTTTATCAACTTTTAAAATGTAAAAAGTATTTATAGTGACTATAATAGTTGAACATATGGTCTCGCGGACTTTTTTGTAGATATTGATACGTTCTATAATATTGTAGAACATTTTTTTGTTCTATCATCAATACTTTTTGCAGCGCATGCGATGAAAGATATTTTATGGCTAATTTTTTGGCACCTTGGGTTGGTTTTCGTGAGATTTCCTAAGGATCTCTAATTTTTTCTTGTAATAAATATAGCCTATGTTACTCAGGGATAATGTAGCTTTCTAATGGTGAAAGAATTTTTGAAATCGGTCCAGTAGTTTTTATGTTTATTCGTTACATACAAAAATACAAAAATACAAATCTTTCCTCTTTATAATATTAGTATAGATGTACAAAAACAGGTAAATGGAAATAGAGCATTTTGTCGTTTCATCGCAATATTTCGCGTGACTCAATAATTCTGAAAAGACGGACGAAGAGGCAAATCTTTTTAACCGATGCGGAAAACTAATGGCCCAGGCGAGGCTTTCGGGAAAATCCGCTTCTTGTTGTCAATACAGGGCAACTGTGATGGCTCCCTCCGTTAAGCCTTTATTTCAAAAGTAAAAGCACACTATCTCCTCTCGTCTTCACTCGCACAACGTTCGCGTCGAAGATTACATTTAACAGCGCGAGGGCAAGTAAAGTGAAAATAGAATTCTTCTTAAATAACATTAAAAATAAAAGCTAACTAATATGAGTTATGTCAATTTAAAATTAAAATTGACATGTAATATTTGACAATTATCAGGAGTCCACATACATTTTACATTATTTTCATTTAGATAATCAAAACGTAACGTGCGTAAATTCCTCTAAATTTCTTTATAAAAATGTTATATCTGAAAATTCTTATTTTTTTGATGTTAAAGTTGACAGAGATATTTTATGACGTAGTTAATTTGAAAAAGGTAACATATCGTATTGCAGTACATGGAATATACGTATTTAAGAAAATTTAATGTGAGGGGCTCTATAACAACTATAAAAACCAAAACAATTGTTTTTAGAATTTATGTCTGTCTATCTGTCTGTATATTTGTACGCGCATCACGCTAAAATCGCTGGTCTTTTTTAAATTTTCTACATACATAGTTTGTAATCTGAATGATCGCATAAGATGCTACATAATATCCTAGAATAAAGTATTATAATAAATTTTCAATCGATTTTGATGAAATTTTTTTTACACATATAAAGGGATATGAGAGAAATTTTATATCTGAGGCCAAGCGCGTGGATGAGCGAGTATGTCGGTAAGTGATTAGATAAGTGAGTACTTGAGTAAGTCTTAGATCGGTTTGTATGATTGAAAGTAAGCAGGCGGCTGAATGAGTGCATCTATAAGTGAATGAGGGAGCGAATGAACGATTAAAATATATTAAAATAATACATTTTTACCATGTTTTGTCTGCGTGTTTGTTAATTTGATCACGATTCTAAACAGATTTTAATATCTTTAACCTTTTTTGTCTTTGTAATTTTTTAACTCTGAGTTTGGCTTGGAACAGGATATATGGTTTATTTTATTTGAATAAAATTCGGTAATTTTTATTTCCCCAATAAGAAATTTCTATAAAATACCTTAAGGTAGTCAGTAAGTTAATAATTATATCTAAGTAATAAGAAAAGTTTTTTAAAACTGGTTTATCTGGAACGTAAGGTGTGAAATCGGCATAGGTACTAGCTGTAAATCTTATTTTCCTCCATTTATATGGACACATTATTACGGCGCGGCGTTCTAAATCAAATGATAAAATGCTCCTTATTTTATGTTTCCTTTTTCTACTCGACGTGTATTGTCGCCTTCCCGGCTCCTAGTGGCGTCTACTACAAAAGTGGTTTGCTTGGGGTGTTGAGATTTTGTGTATTACCAGTGTAAGAAATAAATATTGAGTGAAAATAGTATAATGTAGTTGATTTTTAATAATTTGGCCAAGTGCGAGTGTGGAACTTGCGCTCTAAGGGTTCTGTACAATTTCAATAAAGGGACAAACGAAAATAAATTGATAGTATATTTTGATTTTCGTGTGCGGGTTTAAATATTATCAAAAGTAGTATTGGGGGGCATTTACTCCCATCATTAGTAATGCGTGTTTCAATCGACATTTATAATTACTTCCAAAAAGAATATAAGAAAATATGATAAAATATTTTTACAAAAAAATTTAAATAATTTTAAAGTTATAATTTTATGTCACTTAAATAATTTTAAAGTCCGTGAACATATATTAATAAAATGTATTGTCATATATAGAACCTCCTTCTTTTTTGGAGTGAATTAAAATATTTTTCCTTTAGAAAAGTTGTCCTTTAACAACATGTCATATCGTCAACAGCCATTCGCGGCCCCAGCGGAAAGCTTTAGATTCATTTCATACTATGACAAAAACGTCAATGTTTGCGATTTTACTAATACTCGGATATGTTATACATATACACGTCTTTGGTACAGAATTAAACCTTGATAAAGGCTTTGAAAATTTGAGTAACTAAAGTCCCCAATCTAAAAACTAAAAATTTAATAAATTGATTAAAAGAATTTATATTTTTCCAAATAATCTGTTTAAATACATTTTTTATTATTATTTCTTTCTTTCTTGGGATAGATTTACTTAAAAATTTTAAATTTCAATATTAGAAAATTAAACTTGTTAAAACAGTAAAAATATTTTGTATCTGTATCGAAGGCAGGTATATTATATTCGATTATTACTAAAATCGCAAATATGTGAAATGCCCTATAAAAACTACTTTTAATCTACTTAAGAATAAATGGCCATATTTATTGATTGCTTACACTTAGAAGTTTGATTTTTTCACAGCTTCAAGATACTTTACATGTTTAATATTAATTTCGACATGCTAACTTCACATTTTCTTCAAATAATGCGTCAAAACCTAAATCTATAAAAGAACATTTTTTTCGTGATGTAACAACAAATTGCCATTTTTAGGATTTTTCCCCATATCTATAAGACCTTGATCCTTGTTAAAAATCATGTTCCTAGGTCAAACGAAGAAGCCTGGGAATTTCGATTTATCTCAAAAATCAAAATTACAATACATGAAATAAAAGCTGTATCTTTTTATTAAATTGACTTAGAAGTTTAATCTTTTTACATATTTGAGAAACTAAAGATAGGAATATTTTATATAAAATATTTTTGAGAAAAAGGACATTGAGTGACAGTCAAAAAAGGTTAATTTTCTAGTGATGTAGAAAAAAATTACAGTTTTCTTATTTTATCCTGTACTTGTGCTATAAGACCTTGCTTCATGCTAAATTTCACGATGCTAGGTCATCGGGAAGTACCTTATAATTACGAAAATGACCGTTAATGTAACATACGTGAGTATGTTACATTATCGGTCATTTTCAATGCGTGCACTTATACGTTTGATTTTTTTGCCAGCCACAAGGGACCGCAGGCTTGAGTATTTGATATTAATTTCAACTTGATACCTCCACTCGATTCTGCGAAAAGGGTCTTGACAGACGGACAGACAGACAGACGGACAACGAAGTGATCCTATAAGGTTTCCTTTTTGTCTTTTAAGGTATGGAACCCTAAAAACAACTAATGCAAGGATGTACTTGTACACAATATGGTTTCAGTTGATACTGTTGTTGACCCCACTGGCTCTTTATTATTACATTGTTGGTGACAAAGATGACAAATTAATGTTACCAATTTATTAAGCATAGGCTCAAAGAGGTATCCATCAATCTTTATATTTAATTGTAGTAAATGGGTATATTTTTTCTAATACCAAAAAGAAACTAGGACGAATCTGTAATGATTTCTATGTAATATTCGGTTAACAAGAATATTTAAATTGTAATCGTTTATAATTTTAACTGAATTTAAATCGTATAATAATAAAAATAAAAATAATATAATATAGATATTATCATAACATAAAAATTACCTTATATGAGCCAAGATTTTTTACAGAACATGCAAGGCGCACACTGCGCCCGGCGGGCACCGTTACATTCTGGATCACATCAGTAAATTCCGGCTCTTCTACGACTGAAACAATAAAATAATGGATTTTAAAACCTATAAAATTATCATAATAATAGTGAAGTGTTGTTTGGTACTTTGGTGTTAGGCCTCCGTTGTCTAGGAGCACGTGAGTCATTTACTTTATTATTTTAATATTCGGTAGCGAGGTCGAGCGGTGGAGGTGAGAGTGTGCATAGTAGAAGACGTTTTTAAACCCGCTTCTGAGTCTCAAGCCTCTGCTGCTTGGCTTCAAAATTACATGTTGAAATTGTCGTTTGAGTGTTACTGCGCATATCACTCCAACACTCTTAATGAAAATTTTCATTTTCTTAATTATTCAGGCAAAGTCAGGGCGAGTCCCTAGTTATAAATAAAATCAAAATAAATACGAGGAATATGACGCTTCTCGGAAACGTTAAATTTTGATAAATGAACCCAATCTGTCCTTCCCTGAGGCTTATCAAACCGGTAAGACATCGTAGTTATAAGTACATTTTTGTGTCAGAAGATACGATTTGTAATTTTCAAATTATCAAAGCAGAACGCTTTTAAACAAATTGAGTGGGCGATAAGGAATAATGTCGTCGTTTATCAAGCTGCGAGATAGATGGCTGCTGTTCTACTCTACCCATTTTAAACGCGTTTGTCTTCGACTTGCCAAATTGGCTCTCTTTGTTATTTTTGCAAATTCGCACGTTAACGTCTGCAGTAATGAGTTTTTGGTTGGTCGATATTGGTAAGGATACGGGTTTAGACGGAGTGGAAAAGTTGTCCAGTAGTTGACATGCTAAACATTTGTCATTCTTAGAACGGACGGGTTGAAAGAGAGTAGCGCAGAGTAGACGGCATAGAATTGTCCCGGCACGAATTCTGCATCCAGACGCCTTACCGCAGTGTTTAGAGAATAAACTTGTTCAACGACGATAGTTCACAAACCTAGTATAAATAGCATCAGATTTTTATTATGTACAACAATAAATGATATATGTATGCGGAACTTAAGGACTAGATTACGTTATTATTTTTGCCATATCGAATAAGATATGAGTACATTTTTTGAATTTTTATCACAGACTAGTGGCAGGTGGTTTTTTTGAAACATTTTGGCTCTGCCTTTTGGCTTTTAAAAAAGTAATCAACAGGTACTGAAACAGTCTTGAATACGAAATAATTTATTTGGATAAGAATGAATACAAAAGTATGGATAACATGGTCTGGTTTTGATAGCCATTTCCATCAACTTTTAAAATGTAAAAAAGTAGTTATAGTAAAATATCATAACTACTATAACTCGATCTCTAATTTTTTCTAGTAATAAATATAGCCTATGTTACTCTGGGATAATGTAGCTTTCTAACGGCAAAAGAATTTTTGAAATCGGTCCAGTAGTTTTTAAGTTTATTCGTTACTTACAAAAATACAAATCTCCTGTTTATAATATTAGTATAGATATAGATTTAATCGTATATAAGAAATTATTTATCACTAAGATTTTAGAAACATTGAAATTGTATTTACCTTATTTAATCGACGTTTCAATATCAACACGATACATCATAAGAAAGTTATAATGAGAAATCAGTATCAAATATCTGAAGTGTTATTGAACATGAACGAGATAGTGCTCAAGATGGGATCCCTGTCATTTTTATTTTCCGTCAAATATCGCGTTATAAGTCATAACCAGCAGAGAGCTTCTATTTATTAGATTGTCTTACCTTTCCGCAACATCAAACAAATATAGAAAGGAACGAAGAATACATTTTTTATGAGAAATACAGTAGTGGTTTAATTTTAAGTCCTTTAAAAAATATAAACATATGAAATCACAATGTACTTTTACTTATACTTTACACTTTATACATTTTTAAATCATAATGTCTTAGATCACTCTATTACTAGATACTGGACGGTATCTGGTTGTTCAGAAACTAATTATATAAATGAACTCCCACCTTACCTTACTTACAACTTATTGCCTAGGCCCACAAACGGTCTTCTTACTTATAAAATTCTTAAGTATTTTATAGTTGTCAATTATCTTTTATAGATTTGTCGGATGAGCAGTTCCGGTAATTGATAAAAATGACAAATTCACAAATATTACCTCTCTATAAAGTAAAGGTATACATAAAAATATGTAATAAATTAAATAGAATGGAGTTCGGTCTGAGATGCTGGTAAAGATTAGCAAATTCTTGGTTTGCTTAAGGATTCATCAGAGTGCAAGCGTAGTATAGTGATACCTGACTGAAGATGAAAGCTATAGCGCGTTTGCTCACCTGATCGTATTAGCTAAGCACGATGCTCCATTTTCTACCTGGTTGCTCTGACTCAACTGATGTAAATCGCGCATTTCAAACCATAACGCACCCTATTAGGCATATGTGCTCTCATCAGAGAATGAATGTATTGATTAAATACGAACGGTTATTAGTACCACTGACCCAAACGTAGGAGCATAATATATATTTTAAATGATGTAGTTAAATAGTGCATTTAATATTTATTCAACAACAACTTTTGTAAATTAACAAATCAATTGAATATTTTTTATTAAATCATCACATTGTGCATCACTTCAGATTTAATTACGGATGGCTAATAATGTTTAGCTAATTCTCTTTTGCTGTATTTCTATTTGTCAAGACAAGGGTTTTTTTAGAAAATCTACTGGAAAAACTATAAGTAAATTGGGAGATTATTTTGTATGCAAATCTCATTCAAATAATATGTTATGTGATCTAGTGTTTGACAATTCTGCTGTACGCACCATTTTTTAAAAAAATAGTGTAGTACGTGCTAAATGCTAATGAGCATAATTCTATATTAATGAAGACTTTAGTACCCATGCTTTTGTACTTATTTCAAATATACAAAAAATAAAGGTTTTAAATTATATTATGAAGATATTTTATACACAAATCTCCTTAATAACGCTAACAATGAGTCGTGTATGAGCGAACATTTAAGTTAATGAGCCTGACGAGACAAGAAGTAATGTTTGTTTCAATAATACGTACATTAAAATTAACCAGGGTAACGTTGGCAATAATCTTACACACCGCACGTCGTCGGTGCGGCGCGCGGCATGCAAGGGTATTTAGGGGTTAATTAAGAAACCGCAGACGGCGCGGCGTAGAAGGGAGGTAATCCCTTTGTCACCGAGGCCAAGACGGTGCGCGGTACTCGGTACCGGTACTCGGCTGCTTGTTCACTTCAAGCACGTATCTATCATTATTGTCATTACTGTAATTCGGATCATATTATTAACTTTGCATGCTACTTGTTTATATGATTCCATCTCCGTACTCATTAGTCGCGGTTTTGTGTCTTAGTAACCTATACATATCATACAAATGTTACTTATCGAATATCTGAACATAGCAGTATAGTAAAACTACAATCACTATATAGTATAAAAGAAAGTCGCTTCCCGCTGTCTGTCTGTCTGTATGTCCCTATGTATGCTTAAATCTTTAAAACGACGCCACGGATTTTGATGCAGTTTTTTTATATGTATAATACATGCATAATATAGTAGAGGAACACTGATAGTTTTAGAGGTTTCTAATGTAATGTCATAAATAAACACAGCGTTTTTTGCAAACGCTGGCTAAACCGTACGAGATAGATCAAAATAATGTACTACAGTATTGTACACCTTTAGAGCATTAATCCTTATCCAATAAGGTACCTTAAATATATTGTGCATTTAATATAGATCAATATGGCCCTTTACAGCATGAAATTTAAATGAATATTTTCGAAGATATTACAGATTTAAAATGCAGGGACATAGCGGTTACGGTTAAACATACGTTTTAAATTGCACCCGGGCGAAGGATAGCTTAGCGATGTTAGTGCGGGCGGGAAATTCATAACCATTTAACTAAACAAAATGGATTCAAAATGAATATTTTCTTTTTTACTACCTTGGGACTTAAATTTCTAAAAAAATAGATGTGTGTTTGGCGTGATATGTTTATATTTCGTTGTCTCGAGATATTTAAAAAAAAATCTTATTAGGTAAATAATAATCAATGCCAACTTTTTAACCTATTGATAGCTCAATACTATACCAGGTCTTTTTCTCAGAATGAGAAACCAAGCTCTGGTTATTAGACTTAACTCATTTTTGGGAACCTTATGGAAAACTACAGGCTATGTTGTTTTCTTTCACCGTTAAAGCATGACGGCGAGTTAGACATAGAAATTCTAACCACTAGATTATCACTGCTCTTAAAGTTCGTTAATTAGTATATAAAATAAATAAAAGTAATATTTTGTATTCCATTTATAATTATAACTTCTGAAATATATTTAGGATCAAAATCCTAAACTAATAATGAGTCCAAAACGCAAGGCTCCCATGAGCGGGCATAATCTCATATTGAAACTGGGCCCTTATGCAAATCAAAAGCGGTTATTCGGAAGTCATCAAGAGAGTACAGGACAAACCGGCCGCAAATTGACAGCCTCCCAGCCGCTAAATTGATTGTGGACACGCTACTTCGTTATAATTTCTATGACATGCGGATGACAAATGACATATTTATCCAATAAGAATATCCTGGATATGTTCACGATACATGTGTTAAGAAAATCAAAATTAAAATATGATACAAAAGTATGATGATAGTCTGGAAGTTACAGATCGACAGTCTCTAACAATTCTACAGTTAGTTTACACTTCTACAGTCTAAAACGCTTCAACTAATAAAATTACAACTCACGTGATTCACAATCAGAGAGACTAAACTACACTGTTACATTTCCACCAGGCGTGTTAGACTCTACCTCAAATAACACAACGGGAACACTAACCTTAATTTCGCGCCGACAAATATAACTTTCTTAAAGAACACTAATATTTTTTTAATACTACCGTAATAATAAATCAAATTTGCAAATAAAAATCATAAAACGTCATATTCATTACTCAAAGCACTTCTTTTTTATTCTGGGTGTGTGCAGCCAAAAATTTCCATACAGCATCTACGTACCTAATCAATTAGGATCACGGATTTTATTACTCAACACGCTCTATTCCAGTTTTCGTTTAATAAAACGACCATTGGAAAAAGTCCAAATGCAAGTTACCTAAGTAATATACGCTGAATCATAATATTCTCTTCTATTTGTTTTATCTCGCTTGTTCTTGGACTGTAGCACTATCGACTCGGTTATCTCTAAGTGTAGAGTAGGTATCTCACTTTTTATAGCTTTGAGTTGAATCGTATATTTGACAATATAAGGCGTGTCGGTTAAATACAATTTCCCATCGGCGAAATATAAGAGTACATTCACTTATACACTGATGATTGTACACACAGAGACAGAGCAAAGAGAAAAATAAAAGAGAGGATAAGAGAGAATTAAAGTATAAAAGAGGAAGAGAGACGGGAATACTAATAGACTTCTTTCAGTGAAAGAATTTTTAATATCGGATCAGTAGCAACAAAATGGCCATATTCGAAAAAAATATATATGGCAATACTACATCACATGTCACTCAGGAATAGTGTAGCTTTCTATCAGTGATTCTATCAAAATAGGATCAATAGTTCCTCAAAACGGCCATTTAATGTCTTCCTGCCAACGTTTTATTTTCCAAAGCGTTTTGATTATGATATTTATAGCAACAATACTCTGGCATAGTGTAGCTTTCGGTAAAAGAATTGTTACAATCTGATCTGTAGTTACAGACAGACACACCGAGACCTTCAATGTACAAAATAACAACGTTATGGCACATTAATGTCCATATCTTTTTAATTAGATTATTTATGGCAAAACCACATAGCCTACGTTATCCGGAAATGATGTAGCTATCTATCGTTGAAAGAATTTTCAAAATCGGTTCAGTAGTTTTCGAGCTTCCTAGTCGCAACAAACAAATATACATAAATACAAACAATTTAATTTTTCTTCTCTTTATATTATACTAGCTTTTACCTGCGGCTTCGCTCGCATTGAAGCCATTAAATATATATATACATAGATCATTAGAATAGAAATGAATCGTAAAAAATATTTTTTTTTCATAAAAAGTATCCTATGTTACTTCTAATACCCTCAAGAATATGTGTACCAAGTTTCATGATGATCGGTTAAGTAGTTTTCGCGTGAAGGCGTAACAAACAAACTTACATTCACATTTAAAATATTAGTAGCGATAATGATGTAGATATAGATAGGGATAACTGATCTCGCCTTTCGTTTTTAAGGCTTAATCAAAGTACTTAAAGAGTTAAGAATATTTTCTTGCTGTTTTACGCAGAATTATATAATAATTTATATAGGAATCACCCAAAAAACTTAATCTAAAAATATTGTACTTTATGTGTAAAAATCTTAAGTTTTGAAAATTTTTCATGTGTTCAATATTCTAGGAGATCTAGAAGGAAAAAAATAACAAAAAGACTGAAACCGGCGATAATGTTCCCAGTTAATATTAGCTATTTTGTACTCTTCAATATCTATTTATATCATACTGTTTTATATCTTTAGTGCTAATTTAAACTTAACTATATCTGAATTACTTTATCTTAAATTATAAGCTGAACATACAATGCAACATTGATAAGTACAAAAAGTGTCCATTGAATATTAAATCTCCGTAAAGATTGAAAAAAAAAACTTACAATCCTCTTTAAAGATGATTTTAAGATTGGATTAGGAAGTTTTTTTAGTTATTTGTCACCTATGTCTGAGTGTTGGCTAAGATGCATCTCACCTTATGGTAAGTGAAGATGCAGTCTAAGATGTAGCACGCTTCTCTAGAAGATGTCTCTTTTCTTTTCTTTTAATGATACCCATATTGCATGTATTCAGAAAAACTGACGGCGGTAAGGCGTTCCACTCATGAGTTGTCCGTATCAAGTCTTCCGGGAAACAAATATCCCTCCTTTCCCCTATATATGTATACACGTCACAGAACTTCTACTAAACGACTGGATCAATTTCGATAAGTTTTTCTGAATCTAGATAGCTTTAGGCTTTAGTATAATCCATAGCCACCCTGTGTGTGGTAAAAAAAACAAAAAATAATCATTTAAGACTAATTAATTATTTTAATTATTTTTTTTGGTAGCTTTATATTTATATTATTTTTTAAAAAGCTCCACTTTATCTTAGCAAAACCGAGTGCGGTTCACTGATTACTTTAATCTTCTGCTTCAAATGTAAATATTTTTTGATTATTACAAGCAGATTGTTGGCAACAAGATCCATTTTGTAATGTTTCTAAATCAGTTCTTCGAAAATAAACCGAATGTTTAAGTTTATTCGTCCCTTGTCACAGATGTTGTTTGTAATATTCTCATATGCGATCAAATTCTTTTAAGAGATCCGTAGATAAAGAACATGGCGCGGGCTGTTTGGTTGGTTTCGGACTTTCACTTATTTGTATGCTTTACCCTTCGCGTGGACGAGACGTGACTATTCGAGATACATAAACCCTGAGTGAATACAGAAAATAGAAATAAAGTAACATATTATCCTTTCTGGATGGATTGAGAAGGAAATAACTATTTGTTTTTATTATTGCCCTTGATACACTTTTGAGCTTTATGGCTAAGTTAAATCATTTTAACGTTAAAACTCCAGCACAAAAATCAAAAGATTCTTACAACTTATACTTATACCTATACCCATAAGGAAAGAAAATAATTAAAACTTACCTGGATATATAGAATTTATATAACAAATAAGGAAATAACAGTTTATTCTTTCTTATTAAAGTTATAAAGCACTTAAAGTTAGTTAGGCAAAGTTTTAATTTCGCGTAATTACATATCAATTATTTGGCTACACATTCAATTATCGCGTGTCCTAATTGTTATATTTCGATCTAGAATGAATCTTAAAGAAATGATAAACGACTGTCATATGTTGTAAATAAGGTAATGTCATGGTCAGTTAGGCGAGAGTGCGGAAGCAGATGTTGACAGCAATAGCCGCCCCCTATCGCCCTTCTGTCAGATTCTGTTAAGAAACGCCAATTTCATTCCCGTATCTTTCCATAATAACATTATATACTACTGAAATATTTATTCGATATATAGAATGTAGCCAAAATATATAAAAGCTAAGTGATTCTTATAGAATCAATACTAAAATTTTATTTTACCATATTATTTACTAGCAATCTGTCCAAGCTTTTCCCGGATATTTTTATTATTTTTTTAATGAAAGAGTTGAGAATATTATTGTTCTCTTGATATGTTTGTTAAAATACTTTTTTTTCTTTTGTTTAAATCTATAACAAATTTATTAAAGTGCGTTACACGAAGTGCCAGTTATTTTAAAGCTGAAAACCAGCGCTGTCGTCACAGCAATATGCTGAGTTTGCTATATTTGCAATGTTGCTGTATTTAGATACGTTAAAAAAATTTAAATGTTTACTTTATTTTCTTTTGTTTACCATGCAGCAATGTGGAGGTAATAAAGACTATTTATTATTATAAAAAGTACTAAAATATTAAGTATATATATTGTATAACATACTAACCACCTGTCCCGGCTTTGCACATTTAAACCTTCCTCTTGAATCAGTTTCACAGTTTAAAAGATATAAGCGGACCGACAGAAGGACGATACTTTGCTTTATACTACGTAGAGATTATATAAGCTGTACATCTGTTCTGATACAAAAATATCAACTAATCACCTTTTCCAAGTTTCCCAATAGATTATTCAAAAAAAATCTTTCATAAACATCTTTGAATTTTGGAATTGGTTTTTATTTTATACTACATATATATTTTTCTACAGTAACAATGATTAACAAATAAGTATAGATGACTATTTCTAAATGTCAAAAATAAATGAATTAGAACCATTCATTCCATAAAATGTTTGAAATCGGCAAAAATTCGAGCTTTAGTCTACGTGACCGCTATCCAAATAACGATTTCAGTGCCTGAAAGTGTGAAATTAGCGTGTCGTATCTACCGCATATGAACCATTTTGTTAATATTAAGGGTCAGTACCTCAACGAGAAACTTGAACTAAAATAATAATGTTCTATTATTGTGATAATAATTCAATAATAATAATCGAAGCGTCAGTAGCTCAGTGGTTCGGGCGTTGGATTCACGTTTGCATTTTAGCTTACTGGGTGGGGTAAAGAGAATACTAGTAGTATGTGTAACATACTGCTAGTATTCTTTTTTTTAAAAAAAAAAAGATATAAAGCCTCACTGAAATCTAATATACAAGAAAGTCAGATTTTATTTAATAAGATATTTTTTTTGTTATTTTTTTAAATTTTATTAAAACGTTACCATTTTCCCCTAAAGTAGAAAAAAATAATAGGTATAATAATAGGAATCGGAATATTATTAATTTGTAACTTAATAAACAGGAATAGTATTTTTAGGATTTCTTGTTTGACTACGTGAAGTCAGTTTCAATTAAAAAAAAAAACAAAGTATTATAAAACCGTGTACTTAATGTTTTGTGTTTTATTAAAAAAATTATAATAAAATTTAAATAATATAATTTGTTAAAAATATATATTTTTTCGTAACATTTTAAATAAAACAACGTTTATTGCTATTGTAGTGTTTAAGTCTGATCACTAATTGAACAAGTGTTTTGAAAGTCACGCGGGCGCGGGTGTGAGCGTAAGGCGTAAGTCGAGAGATCTAATTAAAGCACCTACCGCGGTGCGCCACAGAGCCTCAGAGCCCCAGAGCCAGTCAGAGCCTATTATCACGCCTCCTCCTCCTATTAGCATTGTCTCCTCGAGGGCGATACTTATCTTTATTTAAATTCACTTCTTGGTAATTGGGTTGACGAGTCGACAACGTGATTTGCATTGATGAGAATTGGCCAGTGTATCCGGATCCCCTAACTTTGAAGACCCTCATAATTTGTTTTATTGCTTTTATAAAACCGGAAGGATTTCTCCACTGACACTGTTTTAAATAAACGCCAATAATAGAACAATAATTTACAAAACATTGCCCGATCAAAACACGATACTCAAACTCGCTCACGACCATAAAATATCAGTGCGCTACAATTACGTCGTACATTGCACACAATGTTTTGTGTCGCTTTATTCAGTGCCATATAGAAATGTGAAATTTATGAAACGTAAAAATATAAGAGGTTAATAATGTACCTACGTGCGCTGTTATTATGACTGTAGTTTGTACGTTCAATGAGCACGAGTCGGAGATGTTGTAGCACTTTTGATAGCAACTACGTAGGAGTGCAGTCAAAGAGGATGCGCTTGGTTATTTTTCATTAGGGCACACGCGATAAAATCACACAGAGTCGTTGCCTCATTAAAATCTTCTGGTGCGCGCATCTGTAAGCCTTTTGTGAAGGGAGTAACGCGGTGCTCTCGACGCCTTTCACGTGTCATTTCGGGCACAATACCGCATGGCGAGGGACGCCCCGCCTTACAATTTTTGCCATGACATGCCGACGCGCTTTCTATCAATTTATCGAAGAGTATTTTTTTAATTTATTTTTGTTATTCAATCCTTGTTAAAATATATTTTTAACAAGTACAACCAACATAATTTATGAAGTGATGCTCAAAATATCTTATAGGATACTGGCAGGCATATTACCTGCGGCTTTGTTTGTGTCATACTTACCATGATAATGGTTATCATAACCATAATTATACCATAATGATTTAAATAAAGAAAAACTTATTTTCTCTCCATACAGTGACAAAGAAACCTAAAAGATTTATAAGGTCGGTAGGGAGTTTGAGTTGTGCGTTGAGTCAGTTAGTATTATTTTATGTAAATGGACTAATAAAATAGTTTGGATATTTTTTATAAAGATTACCAGCAATTAAGCTTAAAAACTACCAGTATTCTAACTAACTAAGCTAAATACCTGTTATAGGAGAGGGCTCAGAAGTGGAATGACCAGGATTTAACCCCACGACTTTTCGATCGTAAATTTAACGCCGTAAACATTGAGCTACTGTCGCTACATCTTTAATCAAGTTTAGTTAAACAAAAATTCAACAACAAATCTTAACGCAAGGTTAATGAGATTGGATAATGAAAATTTGGTTAACGATTTACATAGAAAGATAGGTAAATTTTAAGCTTACATTTAGGTACACGGTCGTGCAATATTTAACGTAGCTCACTTTGCATATTCACAAGGCGGTCGGGCGGGTTACCACTAACCTACCGACTTGGAATGGTAATGTAGCCTATTAGTCGTGCACCGTGCTGAGCGCCCAACAAAACTTGAATCGATTATTACCTACTACTTCAAATTTCAACGTCAATCATAACTGTTTGCTTTACAGTTCCATTTCTAGCAACATGTTATTAATGTAATTTATTTTACTTTGCAGTCTTTAACTCAAACTTTTGTTTTAATTGATTTTGTAAATAAATGGTCTTCATTTTGTCAAAGATGAAAAATTTTATTTTTTTAATAATTTTCCTAGATTTTTAAAAACATCACGCTCTTATCTTGGTTAAAACATTGATGGTACGGAATTTTTCGGTTTCAGCCTATGTAGATAAGACTTCTCTTTTTCTCTGTGGTGGTTTGGGAAGATTCTGCTATAGCTTCTCTATTTAATTTTGAACTAATATACATAAAGTCAATGATGAATTTAAAATAAAATGATAAGAATCTAAACTAAACTGCATATTCACAACAAAGTACAAATTTTATGAGTATGCATTAGATGCAAGTCACGAGTATGCTACGCGGGTCGCAGTTTCACACAGCATAGACACTACAGCTTATCCATTCCATACAAAACACATGTTAAAGCAAATTTATCATATTCAGATCTACCTTACAGTTTCTGCACTAGTTCCTCAGACATCATAGTTTACAAAACGTTGAAAATGTTTTTAAGTACGTTGTGATTTCTAGTTTTTCAATTATCTCAAAAATATCCCAGCACATTTTTGCACATAATTGTTGAGTCTTGTTAAATAGATTATATCCATTATTATCAATAAACGAAAGGCATGTATTTCTGCTTATTCATATACTTGCATAGAATATACCTGATGCTACCCTTAACCCACAATCATTACGACACAGATACAAATATTGACAGTGGTGTTGCCGCTGCCACGTAATTACTAGGAGGGTAAGTTTGTTTATAGAGAGCCACTTAAATTGACGTTCAGTGCCTTCAAATTATTCATTATACGATATATTTTAAGAAATTAATTTCAATTGAGTCATTGTAAATTTTTTTCTGAGATTGTGCGTATACATTACATACATATTACATATTCATTTTTATTTATACGGATAACAAATATGTAAAATATTGAAAAGACTTAATAGAATAAATATAAATAGAATCTTAGATAAAGTATTTCTAAGTCAAATAAAAAGAGAATATCGATGCATCGGAAAAGCTGACGAAGCGCTTTTCTCCTGTGAAAGAAAATCTATTGTATTAGATACCTTTGATAGGCGACTATTCTACGAGTATGTAGATCAATTCTTAGTGGGTACAGTAACGTATTACGTATACGTCTGTCGTCGAGAGCGGATCGTTATCTGTTTTCACTAAAGGAAACTGGCTTTTCCACGAAAGAACCACCCAACGTTTTACCTCCCTCCTTTCCCCCACTGCGATTTCTCCTTTTTGCGTTATTTCATTTTTCTTTGCCAACGTGCACCTGCTAGTTAGCTGCCGCGGGCTCTCATTGCTCGTGCAATGTTAACTGGACGTTCCTTCATAAATAAGATATAAAATGATACCTCCTATTTTACCCTTGTTTTAATAAAAAATATGCCAGCTAATTTTAATACGGATTAAACTCCACGATCTTACCAAAAAAATTATATGAAATAAATAAAAGTTGTCAATTTCACTCTTGACAACTATTCGCTATATACCTAACTTCAGTAAAAAGAATTTAAGAATACTCTTAAACAGTGAAATTTTAGTATTCCTTACAGACAAGTCGGTAATCAATAACCTTTGGAACGCTTTTAAAGCGAATAGGGTGATTTTCTAATGGAATAATTTTATACTATTACGAGTACGAGCTCCTTCACATTCTTACAGAATTAGACAATTCATTTTGTTTTATTTTTATGACAAATAATTTTGGCAATAGAAGGAAATTGAGTAAGGAACTCAAGGTAAGAAAATATTATAACCACATCATTAATGAGACCCATCCCACAAAACACTTGGCAAGGTTCACAAGAGAGTCGAGGAAAAGATCGTCTACCTCTTATCTATTTGAGAGGAATTGTATGCTAACTCGTCTCCTTAAGGGAATATTTACTTCCCTTGTTAATTTTTTTTATATGGTAGATAAGGTGCAAACGTCCACCTGATGGTAAGTGACCACCATCGCCCATGGACATCGGCAAAACTAGAGACACTCTCTTGTTTTGTCGAAGCGTTGTATTCTCGAAGATATAGTGGGGAGGGGGAGAGAAGAAAAAATACCGCGGTTTCAGCGGACCCTGAGCAAGATAGTACGGGAGCCAGTGACAGATTTTCATGACCTAGTCCCTCCGAAGCGAAAATTCGTGAAGTACATATTTTTGGTTAATATTATGATTATTCGTTACCGTCAGCTGTGATTCCGTTAGTGGGTTGAGCAGTGGCAGCCTCTCAAACATATAGAAAAAAATTTTTTTTCCAGTAATTTCCTCCCATTTGAAAATTTGTCGGATTATAGTTTACATACTATCTTGAAGGAAACATAAAGTCAGCTGACCATGGTGGAATATACGTCAGCTGGTTGCTTGACCATGTAACATTTTGATTTTTTATAGCAAAATCACAATTACGATTTAAGTAGCTTTTTACAAACAGGAGTTTCGTGAGTTGAGCCAGCTGTACTACATTGATATATAAAATTTAAAAAAAATGCTTTGTAAGGATATTGTCTTTTTTATTTTGACCTTTGTCAGACATCTTCAAAGTTCTGAGCAATTTCTGAGTCTTTTTTGAAAACTATTGCTTGCAGGTTCCAGAGAGCTTAGCAGCAGTATGTTGGTCTGGCTGGCTAAATCTCTAGGTCTTATCATAGTTTAAAATAAAATTATAGATTTATTTAGTCTTTAGTATTTCTAATATAATTATTCCCTGTGATACTACTATATCGCTAAAAGATAAAGTTCGAATATCGTCACGTGTGTGAAATAAAATAACAACGGCAACATGGTGCGGATGGGGCATGATACATATTTGAATATATTACCGAACACGCAGATAATGCTAGCGACATACCATAGGTATTCATAACGCCTACTCGTACCGCGCTTGAATACAGATACTCGTACTGCAAACCCACAACCATCGAACACGTCTGTATCGACTGTACGAATATGTTGTGTACACAGAAAATAGATAAAAATGTCGGTTACATATTCCTCTATTGATTTAATACGTTCTTATATCCCATAGATGGAATAAGAGAAAGTCACAGTGACTCTCCATTGCGATTGGTTTAGATCTATGCACTCACTCCAAATTTACTTCTTCATCTAGCGCCGTACAGTTTGTTTGGGATAGCCACTCTTAGGTACGTTGAGGATTTTGCATGCGTTTGTAATGTTTATGACTCTTTAAAAATGTGGTGCTTATGTATTTTTACTTTCAACGATTGATCTATTGCTCGACTTCGATTTTGCCAAATCGACAAAGAAATGAAAAGAACCGTTACTTTTTGTATTTGAGATCCTCATATATTATTAGGGTACATATTAGAAATGGAACAAAGCCAACAAGATCCGTGTGATACTCTTCACTTACAAAATATAGTATAAAAACACATTGGCCAATCGTTTCCATGATTTTATTAATAATTTTGTTATTTGTATGCAAAAATGCTATAAAGTTAACTCTATATAGTGATACTTTAATACGTTAGTGGAAGTTGTCGTTAAATAAATAAGTAACGAAGAAGACCAAGGGAAATCGAATAATTTCGTTGTTTTAAAGAATTTGCAGATAGGTTGGGTTCGTTGGTAAGTTAAATAGATTTTGAGTAATGACACTACAAATAGACAATATTTAATATGATGTCTATTATTCATCAAACAAAATTATTAATTCAAATATTAATGAAGTATTCAATAAGGTATCACGGAATGATTGAATTTAGAAAAATGAACATGCGTTTTAATTTCACATATTAGATCATGTTTGAAAATACCGAGGAATGACATTAGAATAATGAATTTATTACGTGTAAATATATTTTGTGTGAGCCCGATCGAAACATTCTCTGATTTCTTGTAAACACGTACATTGTGTCCCAGACGTGTTGGCAGCGCTTATTCCTTTAATATAAGAAAACGCTACGCATAAAATGTTTGTTACATTTCCAAATGAACGAAAAATAACACATCTTTTCATTTCTCATACGTGTATAAAATTACCGTTACAATATACATAATTTATATATTTTTAATGTTTATAGAATAGTATAACGTTTTAAAACTTATCTCTGTAAAACCTATACAGCAATTCAAATACATTGATGAGGGAGTTGAGAGGCCTTAAACTACGAAGATTAGACAGGGCTTGTCACCTTACGAAGGGGCCCTTTAACACAAGTGCCCCTCGAGACAAGTCTCTCCTTCCTGGAACAACATTTGTGAGCAAACATAATTCTGGCAAAATATGCAGAACAACGTCTTCAAATTAACTTTAATAGATGAATACACAAAGCTTTATGCCGCAAAAACGTCGCATATATCTAAAGACAGTGTTACCTGAAAAAGCGACTATATTACTTCACAACTTGTCATATAATGAACTCAGTCGACGGTACAAGCTTACGTATTTTAATATTACATTCCTTGTGAGCATCTTATACGTATGCAAATTAAGTGGTGTGTTCAAGGCGGGCCCAGAAACGGAATTCGTAAAATCCTTTGGGCAAATCTTCTATCACAGCATTAACGTGTATTGTATAAAAATAGTATGTATAAAACAATTCCTATGCCAAATACGAAGAGTTATACCTCTGTTATTGTTGATACTGCATTAATTAAGCAAACAAAATGACAGAGGCAACGCGTTGAAGATGCTAGAGAAAACTAAAATGGTATATCGAATAAACTATTGTACTTATGTATGAATTTAATTCACATAACAATTTATAAAACTAGATAAGGCAATTTCAAGTCAAGATTATTATCATAAGATAATAAATTCTACAAAAAACATTAAATTTTAAATAGCCAGTCTCACAAATAAAATTAATACCGTTTCCCGGTGAAAACTTGTTATTGTTAAAGTTTATAAAAAGGTTTTTGTTTATTATATAATGACATTTCATATGTATTGAACACTAAACACTTCCAAAATCATCAGCTCGCACCTACATATCTACACTTATAATAAAATCGTAGACATTCCGTGTCTGTACATTGGAGATTTTTTAAAGAAAAGTAGTGGAAGACGGGTGAAATAAGTAATAGAATATTAAAAATAGTTTTGTTATTTTTGTCTGTTTGTCGGTTTCTCTGTTTGTTAGTACAAGCATCACGTTAAAGAGGCCGAACCGATTTGAATGAAATTTGGATATTTAATAATCTGAATTGTCAAATAGGATACTTTTATACGGGAAAATAGCACCGTTCCTTGAGATTGGGCGGTATTCGCAGTGCATAGAAGCTGAAGGGGTATGAGTCAAATTATTAAATTAATTTGTACCTTGGAATCAGCACATATAATACTTTTATCGAGAACAGGACTTCCTGTGGCATACAAAGGCTTTATTTTTACAAGAATAACTATATAATAGGAATGAAGTCATGTATGCATATAGTTAGTTACTTGGATGATTCCATACACATCGAATATCAACATCTGTGTTGTTACGCTTAGAAAATGTGGACATTATTCGTACACTTATATGATACATATTATTTAAGTTAGTTCAAGTTCATACTTAGTGGATTTTTTAGACTTTTATAATTAGAAACTAGGACAATAAACCTAAACACTACGTGGACAAAGTCATGCGTGCAAAACAATCATAAAACGTCTTTCGTTTATAATCATAGTACGTTTTATCAACAAACTTTTAGGAATGAGAATTCATCAGAAACGTTACGCAACATATAAGTTAACTGCGGCATTGGCTGGCGTGTGACTAATTAAATGATACAAATAGAGCGGCTATTTTATTGCTGTTTTTGTGCGCCATTTTACATCTACAATTCAACACTCTTACAAACATATCTTGAAATATGTGCCAATATAAAAATTCAAAGCAAGCGAATAATTAGAAATGTTCAGACGCAACATCCGCGAGTGATTGATGTAGTGGAAGTCGGTTACCGCTTACCGTCTCGCCCTTTATAGCTGAAGCGACAACTTGGAGACATTAAGATTATTTAAATTGTAAATTTTACTCCAGTACTGAACACCTATTTTCTTAAAGTTGGGCATTTTAAGAATTACTACGTTTTCCGTTTAACTTTTCATGAATGCTAACATTATTATAAATTTGTTTGTGTTTGTACTCCTGCCATAATATATTTTAATTAAACTTGGATACGATGTAAAAAGAGAAAAACTTTAAACTACTCGTATAATATGCAAAACAATATTTCGTATACTCAAAATATTACAAGCTTTTGCTTAGTTTCACCTGCAATCTCTGTCTGTAATCGAACATGTATAAGTTACTAAATTAAATTTCTTGTGTTTGTTTGAGCTAAAATATGCACAACTTCCGTCTCTTTAAATACGAATAAGTTGCAAATATATAACAACAAAGGAAAAAATATTTTATCCGTATTATTCTTGCTTTGTTTCCACTAGAAAAGCATAGCGATAGATTTCAGATAAATGAATAAATGACACAAAAAGACAACAAGCTTCGCAACAATAAGACTCATAGATGCCGACTGTAACATGAATATAACAAACTAAAGAACTGGTCTGATTGAATCATCCGGCCGTTCTTTGTCATAAATCCGACAACGACTGGCCGTCCAACAATGCGTCCTGAAATTGTTCCATTTCTCATTTTGTTACTCTCCCCTTTAATCTCGCATCCGTAGAAAAGTGGATCAGCGTTGCAAAAGGGCATTGCAGTAGACTCGTTCTGATTAATGTATTGTGTAAGTAGGTAGCCATACTATTGACTGCATTTACCCTACTTAATAACCTTCTTCAAGTTATTTTTCTATGTATTTTATAATAGATATTTATTACAATTAAAAAGGTACGTTATATGTTTAAAGTTCAAAAAAAATTTTAAAATTTATTGCAAGACATTTAACATCTTGTCAACATACTCAACAAATTAAATGAATTAATACCCTCTTGGGTATCCATTTCTATTCCCCTCTGGCACTGTGAAAAGATACTCTCTGTTATAGACAAATAATCTAGCCAGGGTTTAGTGGTAGGAAATCTTTTCCCCGACTGTTTTAGAAATTCCATCGTCCCATCACCAAATACTGTAACTCAAGCGAGCTCTAAGTTTTGGATTTAAGTCCAGCAGTCAATTTCTCACTCAAATAGTGACAACGATCACCTACAATCAAACGTAGTGTCTGCCGTAGTGTAAAGAAATACGAATGTAGGCAGTAAGTATAATCATAAATTAGAATTGCTGATGTTTGTAGAAAATAATTTTATTGATAATTTCTGTAACCAAGGAAAATCCAAGCCAACAGAGATTACAGCCATTATCCAACTGATCCCCGGATGGAAGAAAACAGAATGTCTCATGAGTAGGATAATGTAAAATTTATTGCAGCGCTAAAATGTTTACGGATATCGCGCGGCACGGCGACGCGACACGACGCAGCGCGGGCGGCGAGCTCTACTCACCCTTGTAAACACGTTTTATTGGCTTTATAATATGTTTTACGCGTGACGTTTAACAAACGATCCCAGAAGAGCGTCGAATTATTTTTACGGCACGTACTCGCACGCTACGCGAAAACATTGGTATATTTGGTACACGAGGGATTTTGTAATTACACCTCTTATGCAAACACTTTTCATTCTTTGATGTTTAACGAAACCGGTATTTATTATTTACAGTACTTAATTTTAAATAAACTGAAAAGTGAAACGTTGCAGAAACTTGCGATAACCTGCAACATTTATCTTACTACAAAATTTTTCGCTATTAATATAAATGACAGAAAAAGGTCTAATTTGAGAGCTAATTCAGAAAATCAGTGAGTGAAATATGTGTTGTGTTAGCCGTGGAATGCAGCGTAACGAACAATTGTACGCTCTAATACCAGTCAACCACTTGATGAAGGTCCAGTCCGCACCCTCTCGCCTCCCATCTCCTGTCAGCATCACCACATAAACGTCTAGTAAATAGTGACAAATATCCTAAATCAACTATGAATTAAATGAATAATTTGAATATATTATGAACGTGTTGTTTTCATACCATTATAAATGAATGTATTTCGTAATTAATTTGCAAATGATAAAATGAAACAAACGCCGTTTATAGAAATGGTTCAGTATATGAAGTTAGAGATTGAAATTTTTCGGCCTGAAAAAGTGACTGTCACCGGTAATACCGCGTATATTAAAGGTAGAAGCTGTTTATATAAATGCAAAACAGATCGGCAGCTTGTCAGTTTGGCTCAATGCAGATTCTGTCGATCGAATATGGATTTAGAATCTTCCCCATTCTGTACGCTCCGGGACTCACCCTCGTACCCTATAGACGCGGTCGGACAGCCGAAAAATAATCTTTACGGAGGGTAATTTAGAAATAGGAGTTTATATTAGATTTTTGTACACTTTTATGTTAATCTTGTAGTCAGAAGTTTTTAAATTCATTTCAGATTGCAGGTGAATGGCATCTTAGGATTTTTAATAATTATTTAATTAGTTTTATATATAACAAAAATCCAAATTTGTTGTAACACAAGAAAACCTTAAGAAATTCTAAAATGTTAGAGCTTTAGACGCAATGTGATTATATCAAATTAAGTTAGAGGTCAACAAAATACTGATATAACAATTTAAAGGAACGAAATGTAAAATTATTAATTATGATTATTAAATTTTATCTTATCTTAATAGAAACTACTGAATAATAAAATAAAAACTCTATAAAGTCGTAAGTGGTGAGGATATTGGGTAAATCTGCGGTAGTTTCTCAGGATTTAGTAAAGTCGTAGACCCGTCGCGGAACGGCGTAGAACGTAAACGTAGCAGTCGGTAATCCAGTGCGTCTTAACCTTATCTTTGGATATTCGAATTTGTGTCCGATGTTAAAATATTTCCTTTCAATCCCAGTCCTACCTTCGTCCCTGGCTGTGGCTGGATCTAATCGGAGGGATATTAAAACTTTCCGTCCGCACTACGTCCTTTGTGCTAACTGGAGACCACGACCCCACAAGTCCCCTTTCCCGGTTCATTTGTTGTATCTTTTCAAACTTACAAGTATGTACTTATGTAAATAGATAATAATGAAATACTCGTACAATGTGAGTTGTTTATAATACATTATTTGTGTTCTTTTCGGTTAGTTTAAAGCACAAACAACTTTGATTGCGGTGATTTTTCTATTAATATTGTTATGGTCATTGGATTGAAACATGAGAGATGACCTTACAGCAGTTATAGAGGATATATCACTTTACTACATAATATAAAATAAAGTACCATGCCGCTCTGTCTGTTCGCAATAAACTCAAAAACCTCTTCACCACTAAATAGAGTGATTTGTGATTCAGATATCTAATTTTTCAAGGTTTTATGTAAATTGGTAGAAATATGACAACCCTATCGATATAACAGAGGCGTTTAGAAGAAATTTGATAACAAACACAAAACAAACACTGTGACATGAGAATTTCATACAAGATAAAGAATCTACATTAATTGTGTGTAATTGAAAGTATGTGATTCTATAGATATTATTTTATATCTTACCTTCCTATAATTTTGTTTACTATAAAAATAGTTTAAAAATATAACTAAAAACTTTACACACATATATACAAAAGTGATACATTACATTAAGTAATTAAGTACTTGAAAACTCGTAGACAGGGTCTACGTTCGTCGTCCGTAGTACTCGCGATGTCTTTATACAAACCTCGGTACCAGAGTTCAACTTACAAGTTTTTGTAGCGTAGAAAAGAAAAACTTCTTATTTAGCTTTCAGCGTTCAATTTATTAAAAATACTTTTCTGGTTCTTACCTCATAATATAAATCTTTTTCCGTAATAGGTATGCATTTAATAATATTGTTACTTGAGGCACTTAATGATAAATTTAAAACGTTGAACATGAAATGATAAAACGAGAAATAATTTAAATTCAATTTTCATTATTTAAAACGATTTCTTAGTATAAATATATAATTTATAATAATTATACTTTACAATTGGGTTAAAGAGTTATAACTAACTTATTTAGTAGATGGTGAATGTCGGGATCTTATAAAAGGTCCAAGTGTATCTGTATTTGGGTGACATAATCAAGGCGTTTGTTGGGTTGGTAGGTGATGTAGAGTCATCAGATTCAAGAAGATATAAGAGATTAATTATTATAAGAAAAGATTCTTAAACGCTTAATTAGTCATATCTAAATATTTTTAAAACAAGTCGGGATAGTTTAAACTACATAACTGTCTGGCTTACTTTTAACATCAAAACTAATGGTGCCACTGTGTCATAAACCAGTGCAAATAACGTATCCTATAAATGTGCATAACGCGAAAAACTATCCTTCCTTAAAAATTTGTTTGAAAACTTTGCTGTTATTATAATAAATAGTAAACCTATCTTCCATATCATAGTATGAATTAAATTTTCTCTGTATCGTCATGGTATACAAAACACTAAGTTTAATATGAAGTTAGATATTAACAGCAAGGCAAATAAAATTAAGAGGTGTTTCGTTTTGAAACCATGTTGTCAAGGCGAAATTTAATTATTGTGGCGACAATTCCTCGAGGCGGGAAGCTTGATTCCCTTTTCTATTAAGTCTAAACGTAACCACAGACGACAACATTTCTATATAATATGTCAAAATTCTTAGACAGCTTTATTATTCTAGTAGTAGCAATAAAACAAGTTTGCACAACGTATGAAGTGGATTTAGGAAGTTACTGGTTGACCCACCGTAGTTTGGCAGACAATTCCTTTTTTACTAAGTATATTGTAAGCTATTGTAAGTTAGATAAAACTTAGTAAATCGTAAACAATTTCATGCAGTAATTTTTGCGTAATGTACGTACAAACATACGGGCTGACAGACTCTTAAAATTTCTGTCTTGGATTTTTTTGACTCTTGATGTTACTAACACCGTTCACATGAGGTAACAATATCTCACGTTCAAAATTATTTTACCTGTAATTGGTTTCGAAATTTAGCTTAAAAAAATAAAGATTATTTTTATATACATAGATGTAGAATTCCATAAATATACATCAGCAAGGTTGCGTTGTCTAGCAGATGTGGGGTAAATCTAAAGCCAAGAGAATTTAATTACTGGGGGTATTACAGGCGTAAACGGACATTTGTAGAGTTAATGTACGTTCATTTTCTTTTAAGATTGAAATTAATTCTTTCATCTTAATATACTACTGCCATTATCAAAATACATCTAACACAGTTTTAAAGAAGATTGAATAAAATTACGCGACGATTAAAATGACCTAGTAGAACCATTATAATAAGAATATATTATTTGAATCATCTTTATTATATACCTTGTATATAATATAACCAGAGGCATACCGGATACGAGTAGCTTGTCTTATTAAAATGTGATATGTTTCACAAAAAGAGTCCGATAATACGACACGTCTGGGACTACTGGTAAATCGGATTTCCCTATCTTCCCATATTTGTATTCGAAGCCCGATCCATCTAATATTTCCTTCCAACTCCGCCGACGCTATCTACGTTCCTTCCTGACACTGAATCTAATCGGAATAGATATTAAAACTTGCTACAACAGACGGTTTTTTTCCCCCATACAATCTTTATATAGTGTAACAAATATTATGAAGTTATGTACATTTTAGTTTATATATTAAAAAAGTAGATTGAAATCCTTCTGTGAATATTAATATGTAAATTAATTCTAACGATTTAAATAGAATTTTGTATTTAGATAAACAAATCTCGATTTTATTTATCTAAATACAAATTTCGAGGCTATAATATATATAATGTTATAGTGTGAATTATCCAAAATATAGCGGGTGAAACCGCGGTGCTCAGCTAGTTACAAATAAATCTTTGAAGTAGGCACTTACGGAGTAATATTCACGCACTATAAGTCCGTAGCAATTTTTATTGATATTTTCTATAATACTCATCGAAGCTATTACTTTAAAAAAAAACTTGATAACATCCAGATTTTTCATAATTCTATGAAAAACATTCATTTTTAACTCGATAAAATATCTCAAAAAAGAAAACATTCAAAACCTCTAAAGATATTCGGCAAATTAAATTTCAATTATACAAAGGTACGTAAAGAAGATTCAGAAGAATTAATTGAAAGAGTCTGCAAATATTTTGGTCAAATAAACATTCCAAGACTACGTTGGAATGAAGCGTTAGGTAAGCCGAGATACGAATACAGTTCTTTCTACCTACTACAGTTATGATTTTGTGAGAGATAAAAAGGGAAAGGTTCTTTGATTCTTCAATTTATGTAAAATAACTCCACTTTGTAGATTTAAGTAGTAGACTATTCGCTCGTTGTAATTTTATTTCTGAGCTTTAGATATACATATTTCTGTAGTTTTAAGACTACAGCAAAACCTTTTATGGAATCTTGAGGACCATTTTCTGTACATTAACTCATTCAAATACCGAAATTTAAATCCAGTTTTAGTATTATAATAGTTTTCCTATATTTTTAACAGTTTATTATAGTACGGTACGGCAAACGCCATAATTATGAAGTGACAGTTTAAGACCAATGTTGTTGTTGTTTAATTTTTTTAAATAAAATTAATTTGTGGTAAATTCAAATTATATTTCTTTTGCAAATTCCCCGCTAAATTTCAGCTCTTTACCGGTTTGCTTTCAACCTGACCCTCTCGTTTTTGTAAGCCCCTTTCCTTATCAAAAGGAGTCTACAAAAATTAAAGGACTTCGTAAACCCGGATTAGCTTCTATTACATAATCACTGAATATATATATATATATTATATTAGAAAACATCTGTTTTAGGATTTCGTAAAAAATTTAAAATGATTTTATTCATTATAATAATTTTTATTAATTTGTTTGGTTTGAATATTAAATTTATTTCATTTCGTTGATCATCATGTTTATAAAACTTTACCTAATGTTGCAATAGAAAAGATAAAATATGAATAGAAGGATATAGTATGCAATGCTTAGTCATTTTTGCCAAAATTAAGATATCTGTAAAATAAGCTATTACTTGTCGCAGTGAAGGCTCATAAAATATTTAACAAAAGATTCCCGACTGCGCTCGTCTCCCGCGGGACGTCGGCTTCCAACTTTACTACTTAGCACCTTACCAATCGTTCTTGCTTAGATTCTACCAACTTCATTGTTACTTACAACATTTCAATGTTTAGTTACATTAAAAGAATATTGTTATTATTTTCTTTTCTAAAAAATGTTTAGATCTTCATTTGTTTCTGTTGTTAACTCGATATTACTTAACTACAGACTAATTTTCACGAAAGATATGTCACCTAACAATTCTTTTACAATAAATATGTTTATATGTATATGAAAAACCAGCGTTTGGTCGCGAAATTTATAGGTGAGATTAACACCTAAATAAATTACAAGTTATCCGTTGTGATTTATTTTAATAATATCCTACTGACTTACCCGTGCCTCGAAAGATCAAAGGCTGTCTTAAAAGAGGTTTTATAGAGTGAATATTATCAAAGATAGTTCCAGACGTGGAAAATTGTAATGTGGTGCTGGGTCTCCTTTATGACGGCGAAATTACGTAAGTAACTTAATAAGTGGTTAAGTTAGATGATAGGCAGTAAGAGTAGGTTGATTATAACAATAGAATGGTTGGAGACTTTGCTTTCCTTTTGTATGTGCATGTGTGTATATATGTTTGACATGAAAAAATATCCGTGACAAGTGTTCAATTTCAGCTTGCGCGATTTTGTTTCAATTTAAAGGTTGAGAGGCGGAAACGTGGCGCAGCCAAGCGATTCAACGGCCATAGCTGTTGCTTTGTGCGCTGCCACTGTTTGGTTGAGTGCACCGCTGCTGCCTGCTGTCCTGTCTCATTTCACTACAAACACTTGTCTAGTTACTAACACTTCCAGTTATTATTTTTTTAAATTAAATTATTGTTTTAAAAAGTAATATAGTGGTTGCTCTTGTTAGACTTGTTTTCATTACCTTCGCGTTTTGTGAAATTCGGGGCCCATAGTGGTTAACTAAGTTTTAGCAGTAGTAGATCTTAATTCTTATGTAAATAAATAAACGTCTATGTATCTCATAAAAGTGGATTATATTTTATATTAGTTGGATTTCAATGTAGTTATGACAGTCAAAATATCTTATATGGTTATAGTTCTTAATAAAAGCCAAGGTCATCTGAAAAAAAAAAAAACTCGTAAACCTATATAGATTTAAACAAGCTTCCTTGTACTTTTAATATTAAACGGTATTAAATGTGCCAAGAAATCCAAAATGATCAGGAATAAACTGCAAACTGGAGTTATTGCGATGTTTCAACGATCAAGTTTGTTGCTGAGTACTTGCTCAACGTTCATCTGTCCTATTCGATTGCTGCGCTAAGAATAAATTGCTATCTTTGGATATCGTTCTTGTTGCTAAACTTTGAGTGCTGTAAATTAATATTATAGGGAAATATATAAGACAGAAGACTTGTTATTACGACAACTAGAAATGTTAACGAATATGGAACATTACAGCTTCTTTACCGATTTATTACGAATGTAATCTTTAAAAGCATACATTTCGCCATTTATCTAAAACTACAGTAGCTATGAGTTAAGTTTCTATTATTTATTGATGTCACTCCTCCCGCATATCATTCAAGAAACACTCGATTAATAATAATAAAGTGGCAAAGTTTGTTTCGTTACTTCATGTATTGAATGACGCTGGGTAGTCGTCTATTCAGCGATCAGCCCTGAACTTTTTAATTAGTTTAACAACAATATAATAGACAGCAGTCTTGTTAAAATGAACTATCGCTCCTTTGATTTAATAAAGTTTTAAAGCTTTGTTTTAATTTTCGAACGAAAGTATACTAATTATGTATTACGAACTAAACTTTACATTAATAAGCAAAAGACAATAACACCGTGGATTTTTAGACAGAATACGAAGCTGTGACCTAAGAGCAAGTTTCTCAAACTAAACCAATAAAAAGCCGAGCTATGCTGAGGCTGAACACTCGCCAATCTCTCAATTCATGTCAACAATAAATTATACTTACGTGATCTTCAATATGAGTCCTAGCACCAACATATTATAGTATGCTAGTTAAGCTACTTAAACTACTTTAGACAATGTTTACTGTATGAAATCATTTATCCGTTAAATGCCTCAAATACGGGGTTTACTGCGGTAACCATTGATATTTATGATTATCGGAGACTTGTTTAATATATTTTTTATTTTTGCTACACATAATTATAATATTGGTTGCATCTACAGATATGTAGAATAGTAACACAAACTACAAAAATTAAATAATTCCGTATAATGTCACACGACGTCTTAAAACTAGACATGACTCTATAGGTACTATCCGTCAATCAAAGGTTATTAACAGTGCTAACAGATTTATTTGTATAACATACGTGGGTTTCATGTGACACAATTTCACATAATACTCACGTATTTAAGGTCATTCAGACAGGAGCGAGCAGTGAGTAGCGAGTAGCGGGCAGGGTAGGGTAGGCGAATGAATAGCCATCGGAAAGTCATCAGTTATGTAGGGCGTATCGTCGTGCGCCATGTGGCCGGCGCGCGGTGCCCATCTCCTCTACGTAATTTTTCCGCAGGCTATTTTTCGCAATTTTCCAAACAACGCCCGCGTCGCTTCCCACACACGCGTCCTTAATTTAAAATAACCAAATGCTAACATTCATAACGACGCCGAAAATTTGTACGCATAACATATTTGATTGTTGTGATAATTTCGTTCTCTGCTATGAATAATGTAATAAAAACTCGTGAGTACATTTTTTACTTTTGAGTCAGCAAATTTCTCAAAGCCACAATATGTTAATGGTGAAACCCAGACACACATATATTTACGGTTATGTAGACAAATTCACCGTTCGGCATTCATACCAAATATAAATAAAACCGCGGCAACTAATAAAGTGAGATATAAAATGATAGTGAGAGCCGAATACTTTAAAGCAAACGATGATAAAATTTCATTAAACGTTATTGCCTCTAATAGCAGTTTAAAAATACTTTTAGTCGCAATTATTATTATATGATGATGAGGAGGATGAATTGTCAACTGAAATTTCTGTTGAAGTTTTTAAATTTTTTATATTTTTTTCTGTTCAATCCTATCTCTTTGTGGTTTAACGTGGGTTTATTTAAAATAGCTCAATCGCTTTTGTAGTGAATTTCATTTGATTCATATTTTTGTCAGCCTGTCTAAAAATTGTTGTTTTTTTTTGGACTCAGGAAACGTTTTCTTTTGCCGATGTTAGTGAACTTTAAAATTAATTATTTACTTAAAGTCACGAGTAAAATTATCTAAGAAAGTCATATAGTATTCATCACTAAATATAAATTATATTTGGCGGATAGGACAAGACACTAAGGGATAAGATGAAATATAAAAAAAATTATTACATACCGCTTAAGATAACTTATAACATATTATATTTTGAGTTTCATAAATCACGCATGCAAAGGGCGACCTTATAATTGTGTAGTGATCTCTTAAAGGTAAACCCTTCATTAAGAGGAATACAGGAAGGTAAGGCGAGAAGACAACAAAATGTCAAAACGTAAATATATATTAGATATTTAAATCAATCAATTTTATGCTTTAGGGTTGTACAACTATAATAAAACCGAAACGAAATAAGGCATATCGAAAATAGTATTACATAAATTTATTATGTAACTTCTAAATATAAGTAGGTACTATATAGAAAAAGAACATAAAAAGTTATATCTCACTTAGTTACACTCTAGGCTTATATAGTTTAGAAAACGGATGCCATATATGGTTCGGTAAAATTAATAAAAATGGAAATGAAAAACCATCCCTATATCTCGAACGAATCATATTGATCCGATCTTTGCCTGTGATTGCAATACTGTACATTCTATATTAAAACTTAACCCCCTCTTTACCTTATAATGAGCTCTTTCATAATATATTAACTCTTACCTTCACCACTCGACCTCATCAACTACAATCTATATTATATATAGGTTGTATAAGGAGAAGCTGACTGACTGACATATCAACGCAGGGCCTAAAGTATAAGGGCTAGAGACTTGAAATTTCGCACAGGGGTTCTTTTTATAATGTAGGTGAGCACTAAGAAAGGATTTTTGAAAATTCACTCCCTAAGGGGATAAAACGGGGGTGCAAAGTTAGTATGAAACTTTGCCGTTTTTGAAGTTATTCAAATAAAATTTAATATGAAGGTTCTTCATTGAAAGTTATGAAACACGTGAAAAATATAAATACGTGAAAAAATAAAAATAAGGGCGTAAGATTAAGCAAAGTTAGTATGACTATCTCATAAAATTATTAAATATGTCTACAGACGATCTACTGTAGTAAATACCTCAATTATATATAATAAAGTAAACTTACAAGTAAGTGGGCCTTAAGAATGGTGACCGTAACCACGACACTAATACTAACTTCCGTGTAATGTTCACTACACGAAACCACCAGAGACTGAGTCTAATCTATCACACTAAAGGTTATATTTTATTGTTTACACGTCGCTATGCTTGAATTATATAAAAAAACTATCCGCGAATACTAATTTATAAACTATGTTACTAACAATAATAGAAACTTCAAACAAAATATAAACAGCTAAGTTAAAAGTCTTGTTAGTTTTCCAGAATTTTCTTATATAATATAAGTATGTTTTTGAATGTTTGCTATATATATATAGGTTACATCTATGCAGTAGAACAGACTACCAACATATTTTAATTTCTATAATTCTTTGAGTTAGTCAAAGGGTCGAAGAGATTCCTTAACGAAATAAGTACGACTCTGTACACTTTTTTGTATTTTCTATGTTTCATTATAATATGTAATTTGCTTTAAGTTCATACCAAAAAAGATAATGAAAATAAGTCATTTTATATAAAACACATTCATTTTTACAGAATTTTTAAATATTTTCATAATATTACCCTCGTAATTACTGGTAGACAATTGGTTTCCGAATTTCAATTCAAAATAATATCAGTCATACTTTTATGAGATTGTAGATTGAGCTTCACTTGCACATTAAAATATTAAAACTCGTACTGATAAATAACTTGTGTGTATAACAAATAGCCCTATGAGTTTATGAGCCCTCCTTTTATATTATATATATATTATAATAATCAGTTTAATTACGTATCAATAAGGTGCATTGTAAAATAGTTTAAAAAATAATACAAATCATACTCAAACTATATAGTGATCTCGTGAAAAAAGTTTTAAATTTGTAGCTTACTTAATCCATAATTGAAATGTAATCGATAATAGTATTAGTTTCAAATGCACGGTCATACATTATACCACAGATATACAAAATTAATACGCTAGTGTTGCACGTACAAAAAATGTAAGTCATAGACAAATATAGAAAAACAATGTGTGATACTTTGTCAGGAACATGTAATTTGTGATATTGACGATAATTAATGTTAATAAATTAATCTCGCGTTCAGAAGACAAATTAGACGCAGGCTGCTCGACTAACGACGGACTATTTGGATTAAATGGAGGGTTGATGTTTATGATTTACGGAGGCTTGTATAATTGTGGCGCCTGGCGGCCGCAACTGTCGCTGCTCGCTACATACGACGCGACGCCTATCGCCTCTGTCGTCCGTACACCTCTCTCTACTTCTCCACACATTCGCACTTCTTCAAACTCAGCTAGTGTTTTATAATAATACCTAAATCTAAAACTTTTTAGAGAAAATTGCGAGAACATAAAAGAAATAGCATACAATATTTTCACAATAAGCTTATACTTCTGTAAGTATAATCGCCCACAGATTTATCGCTCTAGTAATTTATGTAGCTCACCGTTGTAGTACATTAACACACAGTGCTGCCAAATAAAGCACAGCTCGTACTTGATAGCGCCAAAACGAACAGTGTTACCACCCAATGTCAGCAACCTATATGAGCAAACTAGAGGATACTCTAAACAAATGGTTTAATTCTTGTAAACATTATGAAATATTTTGTACCTTAGTTTGAAAAGTTTTTATTATTTTTATTATCAGATGTTAAGTTTTTGGTTTATATTAAAACTTAAAACTTTCACATACTTAATTAGTATGAAAGCTTCCAATATACTTCAACCTATATGTAAGCTTGAGCAGCTGAGCAGGTAATTCGATGTGTGTAGACAACCTTAAAAGGTTTGTTTAATGAACAATTAATTTTCGCTTAGCTCTTCATTATAGAAAAGTTATTCTAATGTTTCCCCTCATCGTGTTGTGTAGTCGAGCATGGCTAAAATAGACGACGATAGCGGTAATAAAACATGATAATCAAGTTCAAAACGTGGAAACAACGCGACGTTGTCGGCATGTTGACTATTCATTATAACATCTCGCCATAAGACAAACAATTCTCTGTTATGTTATTAGATTCCCTCCATAGTGGGAGCTATTCCGTGGTCTGTAGCTATGTAGGAGTCCTACACGTCTGTGAAGCGTTTGTTTACCTTTATAAGCATTTATTCAAACATATTATTATAATAATATTGTAAGGTTGTATATGTAAAACATACACTAGAGACTTGTTCGAAAAAAAATTATGAAAATTTTAAGATTTTATGGTATGGAATATGTGATAAAATGGCATTCAAATTATCACATATTCCAGATTTCCCAGTAAATTATCGAAAAATTTTGCATTATACAATGACAGACTGTTTTAACAATTACACAAAAAGAAATATCTAAATTGGCGCAAACGTTCAAAGTGATATTCGGCAATTGATTTTTATTTCTATCTTATATTTTTTTGGTTAGTTTTGTCACGAAGTACCCACGGACAGCTGTTAAATACACTAATTTATTTACTCAGCTTCACTCTTTCAGCTTAATAGGGAAATCGAACACTTATAATCCATTAAAATTGATGTAATACATTATTTAATGTAAATACTAATTACTAAAAAAACTACTGATCAGCACCTAGACTTTCATGTCGATACATACGTCTCTGAAACAGGGGTTATAACTTGTTTTGTCCTCGTAGACTAATTAAAAAGTTTGTTTCTATAACTTCCGTACTGAAGTGGCGCCAGAGTAGAGCTGCCATCAATTTGTTCATGGAATAAATAGATTGTCTTATTAGTGATAAAGACTGCCTATCTGGTAACTGTAGAGTAAAAAATATTCGTAAAGCCATTAATATAGTCATGTAGCAGACGTATGACTGGCTGAACCTCATATGAATATTTATGGGCGGGTTGGCACGATCCTACAGATAATGGAATATGCAGACGGTAGTAGATCCGATTAGTTTGCTGGCACAATTAGCGAATACTGTATGGACGAAAACATTGGACTCAATATTTTATAAGGGGATAAGATTTTTAGAAGTATGGAAATTGCTCTAGGTATAAAAAATTTTTACTCATTAAAACCTCATATTTTTTAAAAATCATTATTAACTAAACAGGCGAAATAAAAGAAGGCTTTTTAGAAAATTCTTTTAATTCATCATAATAATTAAACATTCAAGTATTAGAAACTAATTATAAAAATAAAAATAATTGTAAATTTTTATAACGAGTTAAAAGGTAAACATCATACATAAACATAGGGTGCGAATAAAGATTTGTGAATATTAAGAACGCTGAAAATGTGCGATAGTAAAACCCTCTCATAAGCACGTACTTTAATAACATTGAAAAGTCTTTGGGTTTTAAATATAAGAAACACGGTATCGACTAAATCTTTTGAAATAAATAATAATAATTGAATGCTATCTAATTAGCAGTACCTATAAAAAAAGTAGCCGAGAACTATATAAAATATTAATATAACATGTCAACCTGGCAGCGAACGGTACGTACATAAGAAGTCAATTTGTTAATTAAACGATACATCGCGAAGTAATAAGATAAATTATTTAAGTTGTTTGCACAGTTGGAGGGGTGCGACAACAAGGCATGCGTGGTGCGGTCGCCACGTTGGGTGCCACTTTGCGCTTCATTAAAGTTTTCACTTTATTTCATGTGATAGATACTACTTGGTGTTTTTTTAAACGATTCTTGAAGGTATTATTGTATATCGATTTCTGTAATCCTTTTTGTAATAAAAAAACTCATTTAATGGGACAAAATAATAAAATTGATTTACTATATGTTTACACGAATCAATTTTAAAAACATTTGTTTTTGACTAGAAAGTTCCTATTTTACATCTTATCGGTTTACTGCATATAAATGTTTAATTATTTAGATAGATATTTTTAATTATATATCATGTTTTATACTTTGTAATATTATTTCTGTCAGAACAATCATCTGCAAAGTTGTCAGATGCGTGTGCACTATGCACTAAGACAGGGTGCGGACATCGGTTACTGCAGCCAGCGACGTGAATGTTCCGGCGCGTCGGCGTTAAGCTCGTTCGTACGCCCTAATAAATTGCGATTTAAGTTGTCTCTCGGATAACGCCAACTTTTCCGCGTTTGTTCCGCGCCCGACACTTTTTCCGTCTCTTCATTTCCTATCTCTTACTTTTGTATTTTCCGTTCTTTCTTCGCCGAGATAAACAGGCGAGAAACGCTGAAAGGGGCTTTACAAATTCAAATTGAACTTATCACACAACTTTTTACATTTGTTTCTGGTCTGGAGTTCGAAGGAAAAGAGCGAAGAGGCATTTAATAGTACAATCTTGGGAAAGATTGATGATTTTGTATCACACCTCGCTTCGGGCGGCTCGTAACGAGTTGGATGGCTCTAGACGTGGGTTGTGCTCTGTCTTATCTGGAATAGGATGTCGTTTTATCTCAAATTACATATATTACCTCAATCGTTCTCGAATCGCGTACTTTTTATGTATTTGCAAAACCGTTTCGAAGGGAAATTTTATTTAAGCTATCCTAGCTATAATCCTACCGTATTTGATGTACGTATCCGAATCTTTTTGGTTGGCACAATAAATACATGATACTAATGAAGAAGCTAATAAGGAAGTTTAGTTTTGTGTAGTAAATAGCGCTCAGTTAATTTAAGGGCCATGTGTGGGCATAACCGCAGCATATTTATCCCATTATGCACGGCACGACATCCGCTGCGGTGATGCGAGTCACGTCGTCTGAAACGAATCGCATGTGACATTATTTGTGAAGATCGTGCTCTATCTTCGTCGGCGACATGCTCGGGACGTGGAGGGATTACTCACAAAGAAGTACGATTTCAACGATACGATAAAGAAGCGAAAAGTAATTCTGACTATTCTCTTAGGGATTGCCGCACACTTATACTTTTCGTATACCTATATATTTTTATTTTTAATTTTTATTCATACTCAACTGATTTACAAATGAACGTCTTTACTCCCATCATAGTAATGTATGATGTTACGTTGATAGTGGCGATACTTAAATTGTCAAAAAGGTGATTACGATACTTAAATTCTGTAATGTTTGTGATAATCTTCATGTTATAATATGTTCACAAAAATCTTGTTTTGTAATGATTGCACAGTTTTTTAACGACTTCGATAAGTGAGGAAAAACTCACCCCATTAATCTTATTTATAACAGAAATAGATAGATTCAAAATGATAATCATTTTTGATAAATTTTTATGGTTGTATATATATGATGAACTTTAAACGAAGTAAGGTGAATATTTAGTTGTATTAGATAATGAAACTGCTCCTAACGCATTCAATTGTAAAGTTATATTTTTCAACATAAGGAGTGTTGATATATTTCTCGTTGTACTCTGAAATGGATCGATAATATTATGATGGTTTATCATAACAATACATTAAATACTATATTATGCTGAATAGTTTAAATGTACGCAGTGCATCTATGACAACATGATTTGAATATCAAAACAAATGACTCAATCACAAATCACATCTTACTCGAATGCAATTCAAATTATTACAATAAACATTGCGATGCTCTGTATTATTATGGAAATGTGACAGAATCAAATAATTTGTAGATCACTATATTATTAATATCTTCTATTAATAAAAGAATTATGTGCAAAGTTGTATTTAAACAATCTATTTCAAAATAGTTTTTCTACTTATGCATAGTTTTAAACTCGAGAACAACCGAACCGATTTGGATTATTTTGGTTTTGAATATTCGTGAAAGCGCAGGAACAGTTTAAAGGGTGAGAAACATTACTATTTTAATAAAACTTTAACCTATCGTCTAATACACCTCAGCAAAGCGAAGACGGGTCAGCTAATATTTTGATAAATATAATAAGTATTTTAAAAAAAATGCGATATAATATTGAGCTTAATTAAAAAGTTTCGTTAGGAGGTAAAAGGAAGTGAAACGATAAAGGGGCACATTAGTCGGAGGTATGTGACTCAGCACAATATTGGCAGAGGCCGAGGCTCGCCTGCTTGGTATTCGCCGCGCGGTTCCGCTGTCCGGTCGCTGATACCCTCGCGACTCCCTCCTACTACTACACAACCATCACCCATACTATAACGGTATACTACTCTTACATCTAGATTCGTTTGTACTTATTCATGATCTTTATTCTTACCTTGTACAAGAAAAATGGAATATACTGTTATAATGTATTTAAAATATGTTATTAGAATTAAGTCAAAGTCAATTCAACAAACCGTTGGGTATTTTAGAGTAGAGTACCTCAAAAGGTAAAGAAGAATCCTTAGATATGGGATATTGATTACCCTTTTTCTTAGCAACGCGTAGAATTATGAAGTTAAAATTAATATAAAATACTCACTCATATATAATCATAATTTAGATTATAGTCTTTAGAAGCTGTGCAAATATTAAACTTCCAAGTCAACAAGTCAAATTTTGATACTCGATAAAAATATTCTTTTAATCATGAAATTTCGTAAGAAGCAATGTTTTCAACACGTGTAAAAGATATCATCTGAAAATATATAAGTCACAAAATATTTCTTTCTATAAATAGTGAATGTTAGTGCATGTGTTGAGATTTGTTTGTGTATAGAATGTAGCATTAGTATATACTGTATACATAATGATACGTATGCAATATCTGGCATGGGCACGCAATTATTGCAAAATACCCATTCATTTTTCCGTCGGTTCGCGGCGCGCTCAACCATGCGTGATTTTGTTTTTGTGCGTTTGTTCAGTGTCTGGGCGCTTTACTGTGGTTATTTTGTTATTTCGAAAACCATTTGTCGTGAAATAAAACAGTTTTCTGATATTTGATCAACAATTTGTACTATGGAAACATTACCGCACATATTTTATGTAATTGTTTGTAGCGTTTCATTCGACTGTGTGGCAATGTCGGCTTGTTTGATGAATCGACAAAACAATGTTAATGACATTTTGCGTGAATATTTGCGTTGGTGCGAATATTTCGACACGAACGAGGTAAAAAGATTCAATGGATTCGATAGAGCAGTCCCTAAGTCCCAAATTAAATCATGAAACATTTCTGCACCTGTCTGAAATCTCGTGAGGCGCGCTCTCTTGCTCTGTCGTCTTATTCTTATATTAGTTCTGATGTAATCATTTAGAAAACTATGGTTAATATAATGATTGATATATTTTATGAGCAATGCAAAAGTTTTTTGTATTGTTTTAGCCAATTTAATTTAGGTTGGAAAAATTAATACATTAAGAATATTATTATTCGCATAAAGAGGATCTCCTTTGCATAAAGAAAATCTTCTACTAAAAGGAATAAAATACCATACTAAAAACATAGATAATCATTAATGCAGTAACGTAAGGTTTACATGAATTTATTTATAATATTAAATTATTATTTTACGTTATGATCACTGGATAAGCCTACACATATGTTCTAAGTTCATTAAACACACTGTTTAAATAAAAAAGAAAATAAAAGGAGAAAAATTTCTGCAACCTACAGATCCGTTGAGTGTTAAGGATTTAGACACCCATTCGTTTGAAAGGACTACTATCTCTAACTGGTCCATCGAATGTGAGAAAAGGCAGCGGTTTTAGTGGAACAAATTCTTTACGATTTAGTCACGTATTGGCGCAATGGGCCTCTTAACAGATTTGGTGAGCGTATGTTTAGGATTGGTTGAGCTATTTATTGAAAGGGATAGAATAAGGACTCCTGCATACAATGTAACATTTGTATTTTTGAAACCACCAAATGAATAACAATAATGTCGACAGGCAACATGAATTACATCACAACAGTTCTATAGCATAAAATGTGTAGACAAACTAAATTACTAGTTGTACGTCATTTGGCGTGTAATTACAATGCGCAGCTGACGCGTCGGCAGGCCGGCACGTGCTACGCCGCTACGCTGCTACGCCGCTACGGCTACGATACCATCGATATTGTCGCATAGCGCACCCGTAGAAGCGTAGCACATAGGACAATATTGCATCAATATTCCGAACTATATTGTTTATGTGATACGAGTATATATTATGTTCCTGCAAAACAAGAGCCACAGTAAACCCTAAGATTTCTAGTAAAACCTAAGATTTAACAAAATTGGATAGTAAAAGTACAAAATATTTTAGTGTTTGTTATGTTTTAAAAAAATCTAAACCAATTTATACCGTTATTGTTTTTATTTTAATATCAAAAACTCACTTGATAAGGATAATGGTTCTTTACACTTTCACTTTACAGTCAATTTTTAATATAAATAATCGTCATACTACCCCGAATGTATCTGAACAGAGCTAGTAAAACGTCGAGCCGGGGATGTTTTTAAAATTAAGCATTAGCCTATTAAACTTTCTCGACTGTGCTGACATTCCTTATCATGTATATCTCAAATAACTTTAAGTTGTGTAATCATTATTGTCTCCTACAAAAATAACGTAACTTCACGGTATTGTCACTGAATCTTGGCCAATATTCATTCGTTATCTTTTAGTTAAAAATGCAACATCGCTAAGAAAAACAATGTAGCTTGTTTTATCAGTCATTCATTCTCACTTTCCATGGTCAAATTATTTAAAGTTTCCAACAATTGCTCTAAAATATTTTTAATCCAGTTCTGGCAGTATTTATACAGTAGACAAAAAAACTAATTTTCTTTGTGAGTTTATTTAGTAAGATGTTTAAAATGCATGCTATGCTGATCAAAAAATAAATTTGCAGTAACATACGCCACTTTTAGTCGTCGCGTCGTGCAAACAAGGATAATAATTAAGAAGCGTGAAACCGTTTTGAATATTTCATATGTATGAGCACATGGCCACTAGATGAATATTATACAAATTTACATTCCTAATGAATCTAATTATAAAATAGTACTAGTAGTGAGAGCTACTTTCATTCAATTTATTTTGAATTAGTTAATACTAACAAAATTTTGTAATGGCGACTATTTTCTTTTTAAAATACCCACTCATTCAAGAAACTTCTGACCTGATAGTTCAGATTTCTGTCGGATTTCGACGAGTAATTTTATAGAATAAATGTTTACTATCTTGATGAAGTACTAATGTAGTAATGTCAGGACTATAGCCTACACATATCAGGACTTCAGAAGAAAAGCCCTTTCTTTAGACACTTTTACACAATTATATTAATATTTAAATAATTATCACAATTATAATATTAGATAAATATGGTTACTCTCATAACATTTTGTAAAATTTGAAAGCTTTGAAGCCCAGAGCAATCCAATATTCTTATAATTGAATCAACGTCCATCATAAAACAAACAGAGGACGGTCGAGTTCCCGCGTGTCATTTACTAAACATACGTTCGGTGAGTGATCGCAACAAAACCTTGATACCGCCACCCGCCACATTGCGCGTGTAATTGCGAGCGACGAGCCGCCATTAATCTCGCTAACACTCGATAAAACGCAAGTCACCATATAATGTAATACTCACACTTGATTTTACAACGCAACTTTGTGAAATCATCACACATTATTAAACAAATTTCAAATACGCTTCCTAAATTGAGGTGGTTGTACTTAGTGCATGTTTGGCACAGCTTCAACTTGCAGCTAAGTTCAATCCGCATATCGATTAGCTTCTCCTTCTTATAATGCTTGTTGACATGATAATATTTCTTCGTACTATACATATATTACAAGTTTTGCATATTTTGTTTTATAGTTAACGCAGTGATAATTGTATTATCGGTAATATTACTCCATAGTACTCGACAAAATCGATTTTATCAAATTTGCTATTCGATATATTCGATAATATAACAATAATCAAAGTATTCGTCAAGCAGCGTGCATTTTTCACCAATAGTGATACGCATGAAAGCTACGCATTTGGCGAAAGAAAATATAAGCCAATCGATCGTTATCAACATCAGTTGTTTACATAATATGATTTAGGTAAACATTTCAATGTAATAAAGAATCACATTACATTAAAGAAGATTCGTAAAGTAGTGGACTTTTACCGCTGGTCATTGCGCGTCTCCACTCTCAACGCTCTCAGCAGGGCATTCTCAGCAAATTGAATTTGTGCAAACGCCAGCGACGAGAAGTTTGCGCTGCTAACTAGCTACGACATAAATGTCGAGGCCTGTCAATTTGTATTATATCTACGAATCTATTTTTAACCCCTAACGCAAAAACGACGGGGTGTTATAAATTTAACGTGTCTGTGTGTCTGTCTGTGGCACCGCAGATCTGATGAACCAATTTTGATATTGTTTTTTTGTTTGAAAGCTGAATAAGTCGAAAGTGTTCTTAGCTATGTTTCATGGCAATCGGTCCAAGATGGCCGCCGCCACAAAATGGCGTATTACTTATTTTTTCACAACTCCGTCAATATGGGTTTTAAAAGAAAGGGCTTGACTATTAGAATATAATACTATACACTATGATAAATTTCAAATCCAAGATGGTCGCCACCACAACATGGCGAATCACATTTTTTTTCGCAACACTCAATATGGGTATCAAACGAGTTGGCTAATAGAATACTATACACTATGACAAATTTCAAATTCAAGATGGTCGCCACCACAAAATGGCGAATTACGTTCATACTATTTTTATAATTTTGTGTCGGGGTTTTTTAAATTTTAAATTTAATTTATATATAATGTACTATATCTCTTAAGACTTTAAAAAATTCGTAGTGAAGTTTTGTTTTCAATATTGTACATGCTAGAAAAAATATCAAGTAATATTAAAAGCATTATTAATAAATTAAAAGGATAAGCTATTGATTTTAATCGTGTTCCAGGGTGGGAAAATCAGGCTAGAAAGCTTGCAGTAGCCGAGAGAAAACACATTTGTCTTGTCCCGGCCCGTTAGCGTATATTACACCGCGCTGAGACATCGCCCGCTGTGCTTCTTAACTTCGTTCCTCCTACATATAGGTATTGTACGTTTTTCATCATTATAGTAAAACAATTCCCAATAGTTTTATTAAAAGTCTATTTTAAGATACGCTGGTTGTTAATAAATGACCAAATTGTGTTTGTTTTCTAGTCTGCTCCACCCCTCGTATTTGAACTTTATCTGTCTATCTGACAATTTGTTGTTTTTTTTATTCTTGATCAAAGTTCGACTAAATTTAGGATTGAAACTATTATAAGGGTGGTAATAGTTAATTTTATTTTGTATTAATATGCGTGCTTAGTGGATAGCGGAAGCCGCTATGGCTTTTAAACCACATAATGAATAGGAAAAAAAGTTTACTCGACGTCGATCAACTTTAGTTTCTTAACTATACTTGGTAAATTGTAAAGACTTTTTTAAGACTTTTTCTATGTTTATGCTTTATAAAACTTAATACATTATTCTGTTATTTTTGCCATCAAATGTTATACAGCACTTGTTAAAAAAATACAACTTTCATTTAAACCAGCTATAGCCATTTCTAACGTATTCTGTATTGATAGAAGAAAATATGGTTGTCAATGTACATAAAGGTAATATTATTTTAGCAAACAACATCTTAGATCGGAATAATCCAGCAGCTCTTGCCAAAACTACGAATACATGCGTCGCGAACATATATTTTATGATACTAACTTTGCTAAAATGACGTAGAAGTTTTCTGTTAACTTGCTTCTTTATACGATGGTTAATTTTTATTTAATTCAAATGTATGAACGTCTATATATAAGAAATATGGATATTTGATTAATAATAACGGCTTTAATGATGGCGGTAGAAGAATATTGCCTAGAAAAAAATGTATATCATATCAGTATTAAATATGTTTGTTCAAGGCGTGTCATTGAGAGTGATATCAGAGGTGAATCACGCAGTTTTACAACCCAATTATTATTAAAGACAGCGACAATGACCGGTTCACATCAATGCACTTATATATTATACTTGCTAACAAAGCGTTGCGGCTAATTGTACAGTCGAGCAATACCATTTCATATTGCGGGTATTAGAGTACTGAGGGCTACCTGTAAACATAAATTCTTCAGTCTAAAAAGAACAAAATAAAGATAATTAAAACTACATCCTAATCATTTATTTCTTTTCTGTAATAGTACTTTAAACAAAAGTACAAATGTCGTTTTACTTTATTTGGAGGTGACGTGTACACGTACCGATACGTATACGGTATAGAAAAATGAGAATCATAAACAAAATATAATCGATGAAAAATGTTTTGTCACCCTTAAGTTTCACGCATGTATGTTAGTTACAACAAAGAAAGTAGCAAAACTGGCGCCAAAAAGTCTCCACACTTCAGCAGTCCCCTCTAAATCTTATAGAAACACGGTGTCATAATGCAAGCACGGCACAAACATGTCTCCGTGCGCCAAGCTTGTTAAGTGGTTTGGAAGAAAAACATCAGAAAAACTTTTCTTATTGTCGTAGCCAATATAAGGCATATGTAAGGGCAAAGAAATAGACATCACAGATAATAAGGGGATGGAGATGATGCGGATAAGCTACTGAAAATAACCGCTTAGTATTTACAGGAATAAAACAGAAATATTCATAATTCCATCGTGCCTGGGATAGGTATAATAAGTTAAGAAACAGCAAAGGATCTGATAACGCCCCTCAGAAAGTTAGCAAAACATCCCCCGTCCGGAGTTTTTGTGGAAGACTTCGTAATAATAACCTTTGTAATTTCTTCAAGTAACTTTACAAGTTTTGAGTGTACCTCAAAGCGAGCTCGCCGCTACCGTCATTCTTCATATATTATGAACAAATCGTTTCTTTTACCTTTGTTTATTTATTTAATTTGTTATTCGATAAGGTTTATATTTTACACATTTTTTTTAGATATTTACAAACAAATAAGACTATATAAGAAAAAGTCATAATATGTTAGTCTTAATATTTATAATAAAAATTGGTATGACCAAAATATTCTTGTAGACTGAAAATAAATAATCATGAGTCCATAATAATATTATCATCAAAGTCGAGAAGAACGTGTCTAATGCAAAATGTTTGGTTAACATAAACGGCATGAACGCTTGTGACGTCTATCCGTTGTGAACTCCGCTGGCAGACTAGCGACTACATTTACGCGACCGACGACCGGGACCGGAGCCCCCCGAGCCCGACCCTAACCTCGCTCCGACAAATTTTTTTGTGGGGACATCATAATAATAGCTCTGTATTACTTCAGGAGAAATTCCAAGAAGTTTATAACTCGAGATGAGTTTCGTGTTCCTTGTCATAAATAATAAAGCGGTCGTCGACTACAACGTTGTGCAGATTTAAAGTGAAGTAAAAATTTAAGAAATAATTTTACATTTTCGGGTTCCGAACTCTCGAGTCAAAAGGAAATTGTTAGAAGTTCTTTAAGTTGATGAAGATTTCGAAGAGATAATTCTGTCATTAGCCTCATCTATAAATTAAAATAGTTTCGTTGCAACATTTTCTGATTGTAAATGTAACTTTAATTAAAATATAGCCATTGTCATCAGTCATCTTTTTTTTATAACTAGTAATACTTTTTGCATAGTACCTTACATAGCAATAAACAACAAGTGTTCCGCATGATAGAGCCTTTATATGCATGGTAGAGCGATGACTTGGTTTTTTGTAGCACCAACGGAAACCGAATTTTGGATTATAAATCCATAATATTTCAATTAAATTAAGTCAATGTACTAACTATACTTTTTTCTTTAATTAAGTATATCTAGTATAGTTTGACCAAAAAAAAATAGTGTTCACTATACATAACTTGTTTGATTTTGAGACCAAGTATCAAGCTGAACGTACCTCCTGCACGAACAAAAAACAGTCATCTATATCACTTCATAAACAAATAAGTTATTCTAATATCACAAATAAATAGGTATATACAATTAAAATAAGAACCACCGTCTATTTCGCGGTCGATAAAAAGTATACCAGATTCTTCAACTTGTAAAACGACATCATATCAACAATTTAATTTAATGCTTAAAGTGTCTAATGTGACTAAGAACTAAGAAGAGGCACTGTTCTCTACTCTGCTGTCTACAGATTCTACTTAAGTTAATGGATAAGTTACGAAGGCACGGAGTTTACTTTGTGTTTTCAGGTAGACGGACTTGATCGTGAAGTTTTCTTCGTTAATTTGAACAAGTTGGTAGATTCACAAACCTGTCAGTAGAATGTAAGGAAAGATTCTCGACGCTGTCGATTTTAATTGCCAACTTAAACATACGTCATACATTTATAAAAAAAAAGGTCAAGTTCGTTTTACGATGTAACTGAGAATTTCTTGTTTTCACATTTTTTCTTTACTTGTTCTGGAGAACCTTTCTAATTGTCACATTTTAAGAATCTAAGTAAACAGGGAGTAGTACTGCATAGATTTTGATATATCTTCATTGTTTCATTGCATTCCAGGGAAATACAGACCATACTATTACATAATACATCTATACTATTATATAAAGAGGTAAGATTAGATTGTTTGTATGTTTGTTTATTTGTTGCGAATAGGCTCGAAAAGTATTGAACCGTGAGTGACAAATGTGATTTAGTGTTGCCATATACATTTTTTAATTAAACGAATATGGCCATTTTGTTGTTACTAATCCGATTTTAACAATTCTTTCGCTGATAGAAAACTATACTTTACGTGAGTGACAAAGGTGATTTAGCATTGCTATATACATTTTTTAAATTAAACGAATATGGCCATTTTGTTGTTACTAATCCGATATTTTAAATTTTTATTCCCTTAGAAAACTATACTTTTCGTGAGTGACAAAGGTGATTTAGTGTTGCCATATATTTTTTTTAATTAATAGAACATGGCCGTTTTGATACTACTGATCCGATTTTCAAAATTCTTTCACTGAGGAAGTCTATAGTATTTCTGTCTCTTTTCCTCTTATATACTATCATTCTCTCTCATCCTCTCTCTTTAATATTTATCTTTATCTCTGTTCAGAATGGTCAGTCTCTGTTGTGTGGTTTCTTTCTTTCGATAGTCTCTCTCTCTCTTTCTCTACTTTATCTACTCAATTTTATTTTTGCTCTCTCTTATATTATCAGTCACTTTTTTTTTCTTTCTATCATTTTTCTTTTTATAACTTTTTCTCTCTCTCTTTTTTTCACATAATGAAGAACTACACAATTACAGAAATACAAATTGAGGACATCAATTATAATATTGCTTTAAATACCCGGAGCGAAGCGAGGGCAGCCCGCTCGTGTTTGATATTATTCAACTCGTTAAAGGAGACTTGGCCTCAATTTATGATTCGAAATTTTTCAAAAAATGCAAAATAGAGTTTTTTTTTTTAATTATCTTAAATATGACCAATCCTCATTTTAGCTAACATTCATAGCACGCAACGACAAATTACAACCAAGTTAAAAGTTATTTCCAAAAAAGCAACTTATCCAAAAGTTCCCCGCCTAAAGAATTATTAAGATTAGCATAACAAAGTAAGCTGGAACTGTGTTCAGGGAATGCGTCGCCTTTACAACTCGCCGATGTTGTGCGCAATTTATGTACGCTGCAAAAGCAGTCGAAAACATTAAGCTCAACAAAAGTTTCCGTTTTTTGGTTTCAACAATGATAAATATGATGAAGTAAGAATAGGCGTGTCTGCCAACGTAAGTACAGCTATGAAGCAATATGAACTCGATCACTCGCTTCCACTACCAATTACACTAATGGAGTTTATTTCATTTCAAACTTGTATTCGTTCGACTTAAAACGTCTTTTAGTAAACACTTGTAACGAAAATTTATCTCCGTTTGAAGAAACAAACAAAATAGCTGTAATAGAAATGGGGGCAATTTCTTATGATTTATCAAGGATTACAAAATATAAAAAAGAAATAATTTATATATCTTATAATTAAAGATTATTAATATTTTAAAAATTCCACCTAAACAACATTTCTAATCATGATGTGACGTCACGTCTAATGGAATGCTTAGCAGAGCGATGAGCAAATTTAGTTCCATACAAAAATGATTACGGCATGGCGTCACGACACTAAATTTTCAACATAGTTTTATATCAAAAAATATATATTTTGTGATATAAAATTTGTATCACAAAATATATATTGCTTATGATTGTCTTCCTTGTGATGATTTTTTGTGTACTTTAATCTGTATTTAAGGAACAGAATCTTTTTTTCCTAATTTTATAAACGACCCTTGTTAATTTAATTCTTTCACATTTGTCTTTTTTTACCTTAAAAACTATAATTTTTTAACTAAAATTATGTTATGGCGATCAATTTATGCTAGCTTAAGAAATTGTGGAGGTGTTCGAAATCGTCTAAGTTTCTATATTAAACTGAAAAAAGAGCAGCTTGTACGTGTTCTTTGTCTCAAGTTTTGTGCTCACCTCTGAGGGAGCTTCCCCTCGACAACTACGAGTAATATTAACCAATTAGGTATTCAGGACGCGCATCGCACACCCCGCTCTACGTCTGGTGACTTCAGCCTACATACGCTTCTGCTACTGTTTTGTCCTGTAATTCAGCTAGCCTAGTACGATATTCAGCTACTAACTATCCATTACATTTTCCAAATACACAAACTGTATAATATTAAGTCAGAGTATCTATGCAAGGGTTAAAAGATTTGATTATAACGGTTACGAGTACATTATAGGAAAGTTTACCGTAGTGCAGCCATATTCAAAGTGTGCTCCGCGAAGCCCTGGGTTCCACAGCCTCTGTAGAGGCTCCGCAATATTACGGATCTGTGATGAATTTCCACTTCTCACCACAAAAGCATTAAATATTCTTTCCTATACTCATTACATACTTATCAGAAACAGCGTTTTCGACTTATGCCGCAACCAAAGTGGACATACAGCAATATACTGGATGCCGATCCTGACATGCGTCTTCAACTCTCGTCCATCAAGCCCGGTAAATAAAATGTTTAACGATTAATGTTTAATACATTTAATGAAAAATAAAAAAACAATATCATACCACTCATTAACCATTTCATATGACCCAATCAATCTTTTTCATTTTCATAATTTTTAACTTTTTTTAAACAATTCCTATTACAGGGTTATAAAAAGGGTCAAGGCGTTTCATTTTTAAACAATAAGGTTTATTGTATTATTGTGTTATAGTGTATTTTTTAGTTTAAAACCGATTTAGAATTTTTTTTGTGCTTTTTGCCTGTCTTTCTTTGAACCCTATTAAAAGTTGAAGTATTTTTTTAAAGAAGATTGTAAATATTATATAATTTAAGATGTATAAAATATCTGCACAAACTATTCTTTGATTATTTTAAGGCTCCTTCAAATATTTCGAGTTCTAAAAGTGTTCGAAACTAATATACCCGTGAAAAAATTTTTGAAATCCGAAATTAATGAGAGACACTTTATTTAAGTTTACGTATTTTAGCGCGGAATAATTCTGGCCCTCTGACGTCATTTCACCTATAGTCGAGATCGTCGCAACAGAGCGCTTGCGCTGCTTGTACATGTTTTACGAACAGCTGTTTGTTGATTATTTTGAAGTAGTGTAGTTTTTATTTTAGCATTATGCTTGCTATATTGGAAGAAGATTTCGTAAAAAGACAGTTACCTAAAATTGATACACGCAGCGATGGAATTTTTTTCTTCAAATTCGTCTCATGTTAGTGCTTTAGACATATTTTTTATCCTCAGCCATTATTATAATAAACAAAACAAGGCACGAGCGGCGCAAATAACAACACGCCAATAAAAGTATACTTCCAAGTGTATACGCGCCGCGTCAACTAGGTGAAGTGACGTGCCTGCTGCATAAAACGAAATTATTGTTACAGGCGCAATTTTAAAGTCCCATAACTTTTTCATTAGTAGAGACGTTTTAATGATTCTTTCAAATTTTTGTTTCATTTAACTTTAATTTTTACAACTGATATATAAAAAAATTGGAAACTCCTTCATTCTTTTATCCTCCTCGATAACTGTTTTCATGTCAATGCCAATATGATTGCCAAGTGCGCTATATACTGCGTCCGGTCACTTCGACCATTGCATTGCTAAATGAGTGAGTAAATTTTTAATACGCTATTTAAAAACTATAGACACATACGCTGCTGTAACAAAGAGATTAACAATTCTAATTTCTGTTTTACATGCCTAGTAGGGTTATCACTCATCAATCATAACCAACTTCTCATTGATGTATAAAAATTAAACTTGTTATGTGTATATAGATTGACAATGATGATATATATATATTCTTTACTGACTATTCATCTAACAGTGATTTTCGACTATTCGTCTAATAGTCGAAGTGATCTTCGTCATCCATTAATTTAGATAGAGCCAACAGATGGACTATGGAACTGAAGTTTATTTGAGTGATTTGAGCGACTTTTTTTAGTCTTTTAAAATCTACATATTATTATTACTATTCAAACTGATTTTATTAATAAAAGTGATCATGGGTCAAAAAAACGGGCATGTTACGGTAGCTATGGGTATTATTTTAGACAAGTTTTTAACCTTGATAGCTCTATTTGTTTTGAAAAAAAAATGTATATACATATATACACTTTTCTATCTTTCTGAATGTATAGTAGCATAATAAAGCAAAGCTATATATTTTGTTTTAACTGGGACAATATGGTAAAATGCTAAACCGTTGGAGTTACTCGTAATACTTGTAATATGAGTATGGGATTAATAATTGTAGTATGAGTATGGGATCTATATTGCGCGCGCACACACATACTCACATTCAAACGCCAATGTTAGCATGTAATTTAGATGGAAGCCAAACAATGCCTGGGGCCTGAGACCCAGAAGCAGGTTTAATGACGTCTTATACTATCTCTCACCTACACCGCTCGACGGCACCACTGACACGGACGCGGAATATTAAAATAATAAAGTACATTACTCACGTACTCCTCGATAACGGAGTCTTAACACCAAACAACACTACACTATTAGTCTCAATACTTTAATATGTACTACGCGACACCACTTGACAAACTGGATCAATCCTATCAGGACGAAAGTTATATATATCTACTCGAAATACGACAAAATGAACTACGCGCGATTGCTAATGTATAAACGGTGTTGGTAACATTTGGCATAGACTTTTTTTTAATCAAGCGTGAGTAGTCTCTCGATCGTCTAAGTTTTATGCCAGGATTATTTCATTGTATCAGAAAAAAATTGTACAGTAGAAGTTAATCAGATTTGATAAAATGTTACATCATACAATTTGAAAATTTTAATCTGGTACCCATATTTTTTATATTAAAACTAACGCAATAAGTGTTCAATATGACCTCCATTTAACTGTTTCCATTTACAAGCACATTTTGGGACACCTTACTAGTCTTAGATAAAGATATATTCTGAATGTTCTTTAAATGATATTAGACAGTGTTTAAAATTTTGTATGCATTAAGAATTTCTCAGTAAAGAAACACTCTGTATAAGTAACATTTATTCCAGTTAAAGTTGCGAACCCTAAAACCGAACAAATAGATGAGGATATAGAAAGGTGCACCATTTACACTGACTTGAAAGCGATTTGATTCCAAACTATGATAAGAATGGTTAAACAGGATCCTCTTACGGAATTCTTACATCCGCAAAGATTTAGAAGTTGCGAAGTTTTTATATATTTCTTAAAGATAACGTGAATTTAAGTGTCTATGAATAGAAAATTTACATTATGATCTTGCATACTAGGAAACATATATAATGCATCCTTTTTAAGGTTTCTTACGTTAAAAGGAAAAAAAGAACCCTTATAGGATCACTTCGTTGTCCGTCTGGCTGTCTGTCCGTCTGTCAAGACCCTTTTTCCCAGGATCGCGTGGTATGAGAACAGAACCTTGCGGCTGGCAAAAAATCAAACTAAATCCACGCACTGCAAAGATATGTCCGTTAGTTAATGTGGTCACTCACATAATTATATAAGATACTTCCCGATGACCTAGCATCGTGAAATTTAGCATGAAGCAAAGTCTCATAACACAAGGATAAAATTAAAAAACTACATTTTTTTCTACATCACTAGAAAATTTACTTTTTCTCAGAAAAACGTGAAGATATAAAGTTGAAAAATTTATAAAATATTCTAATCTCTAGTTTCTCTAATATGTAAAAAGATCAAACTGCTAAGTCAATTTAATGAAAAGATTAAGAAAAAAGCTTTTATCTCATGTATTGTAATTTTGATTTTCAAGAGGAATCAAAATTCCCAGGCTTCGTCTTTTGATCTAGGAACATGATTTTTGGCAAGAAGCAAGGTCTTATAGCAATAAGACGCATTATTAGAACGCCGCATTATTTTAAGAACACGTGAAGTTATCAAGTTGAAATTAATATTAAACATATTAATTTCAACTTGATAACTTGACAGCTATAAAAAAATCAAACTTCTAAATGTAAGCAATCAATAAATGTGATCATTTATACTGAAATTATAAGTAGTTTTTCTATAAGGCATTCCACACATTTAAACTCTAGTTAACAAGTTTAATTCTCTGATATTGAAATTTAAAAAATTAAAATAAATTTATTCCAAGAAAGAAAGAAATAATTTGTAATGCAAAAATGTATTTTAAAAGATTATTTGGTAAAATATAAACTCCATTAATTTATTTATAAATTAATTTATCTATATCTTCTATACTTCTATACTTATTATATAAAGAGGAAAGATTTGATTGTTTGTATGTATGTTTGTTTGTTGCGAATAAGCTCTAAAAGTACTGAACCGATTTTGAAAATTCTTTCACCGATAGGAAGCTCATTTCCGGGTAACATAAGCTATGTGGTGTTGCCATAAATACTCTAATTAAAAAGATATGGCCATTTAAGTGCCATAAGGTAGCCATTTTGTAAATTGAAGAGTTTCTCAGGAACTACAAATCCGATTTAAAAATTTTTTTCACTGATAGAAAACTACACTATTCGTGAGTGACAAAGTTAACTTAGTGTTGCCATATACATTTTTTAATGAATAGAATATGGTAATTTTGTTGTCACTAATCCGATTTTTAAAATTCTTTCACTCTTAGAGAACTACACTATTCGTGAGGGACAAAAGCGATTTAGTGTTGCCATATACATTTTTTAACTAATAGAATATGGTCATTTTGTTGTTACTAATCCGATTTTTAAAATTCTTTCACTGAGAGAAAACTACACTATTCGTGAGGGACAAAAGCGATTTAGTGTTGCCATATACATTTTTTAATTAATAGAATATGGTCATTTTGTTGTTACTAATCCGAATTTTTAAATTCTTTCACTGAGAGAAAACCACACTTTTCGTGAGTGACAAAGGTGATTTAGTGTTGCCATATGCATTTTTTAATTAATAGAATATGGCCATTTCGTTGTTACTAATCCGATTATATGAATTCTTTCGCTGATAGAAAACTACACTTTTCGTGAGTGACAAAGGTGATTTAGTGTTGCCATATGCATTTTTTAATTAATAGAATATGGCCATTTCGTTGTTACTAATCCGATTATATGAATTCTTTCGCTGATAGAAAACTACACTTTTCGTGAGTGACAAAGGTGAATTAGTGTTGCCATATGCATTTTTTAATTAATAGAATATGGCCATTTCGTTGTTACTAATCCGATTATATGAATTCTTTCGCTGATAGAAAACTACACTTTTCGTGAGTGACAAAGGTGATTTAGTGTTGCCATATGCATTTTTTAATTAAAAGAACATGGCTGTTTTGTTGCTACTAATCTGATTTTAAAAATTCTTTCACTGAGAGAGTCTATAATATTTCCGTCTCTCTTCCTCTTATATACTATCATTCTCTGTCTTCCTTTTTTCTCTCTTTAATATTTATCTTCATCTCTGTTCAGAATTGTCAGTCTCTGTTCGGTTTCTTTCCTTCGGTAATATTTCTCTCTCTCTCTCTCTTTTATTTATCCAATTTTTTTTTGCTCTCTCCTCTCTCTTATATTATCGGTCGCTTTTCTTTTCTTTTTCTTTCTATCATTTTTGGTTTTATAACTTTTTCTCACTCTCTCTCTCTCTCTCTTTGCGAATAATGAAAAACTACAAAATTACAGAAAGACAAATTAAGGACATCAATTATAATATTGCTTTAAATACCCGGAGCGAGGCGAGGGCAGACCGCTCGTATTTAATAATTTCATTATGTAGTCATACTAACATTCCCCCTTTTAGCCCTTTAAGGGATTATTTTCGAAAAAATATTTTACCTCTGACTGATGTTTTTTCATGACTTCCAATAAAGAACCTTCATACTGAATTTCATTTTAATAACTTCAAAAACGGCAAAGTTTTATACTAACTTTGCACTCCCGTTTTACCCCCTTAAGGGATTACTTTCGAAAAAATATTTTACTCCTGTTTCATGACTTTCAATGAAGAACCTTCATACTGAATTACATTTGAATAACTTCAAAAACGGCAGAGTTTCATACTAACTTTGCACCCCCGTTTTACTCCCTTAAGAGATTACTTTCGAAAAGATATTTCACTCCTATTTCATGACTTCCAATAAAGAACCTTCATATTGAATTTTATTAGGATAACTTCAAAAACGGCAGAGAGTCATACTAACTTTGCACTCCCGTTTTATCCCCTTAAGGGATTACTTTGAAAAAAATATTTTACCCCTGTTTCATGACTTCCAATAAAAAACCTTCATATTGAATTTCATTAGGATAACTTCAAAAACGGCAAAGTTTTACAATAACTTTGCACTCCCGTGCATTTATATATATAGATAGCATATTCTATATATATAGACAACATTTTCTAATGTTTGTAGAATCGCAAAAATCGACGTTTTTGTTATCGTATCGTGTGAAATGAATCTAAAGCTATATGGCCCGCGAATCTTAGCAAGGGACGATATGACATGTTGTTAAATGACAAGTTGTAAAATATTTTTATTGCATTTTTGTCAAAAATGTTTCAATTGAAACACGCATTACTAATGTCAGGAGTAAATGCCCCCCCAAATACTAAGAAAATCAAAATTTGATAGCGTTTGACCCTTAACTGAAATTGTTCCACAATCGCACTTGGCCGAATTTTTTCATACTTTGACACACTGCAGTCTACCTAGAACATTTTAATATATCTTATCAATCATATATTAAAGTAAAATCTCTTTTAGAGCACTCTTGAGTGTTACGACTTTTATCACGTAAAATCCTTCTTCTTTTTGCATAATTCATCGCTATGAAGTTGAAACCGAACCAAAGTCGTAAAAGAAATCGCTCTATGATTTCATATCTTCAAAACTTTATGCTCGTTTGCGGTCTGTCTTTAGAATCAATGGCTGATACCGAATATAATAACTAGATCAATTTGCACTTAAAATGCAGAATATGAATTATTATCCGTTTATTCATGCAAAGAAAACAAATTTCTATATGTTAACCTAAATTAATGAGATAGAAATTTTTAAAATAACACATTAATTTATCTACACTATAATATTAATAGGAAAGATTTGACTGTTTCTATTATTGTTTGTTTCGAATAGACTCGAAAACTAATTAACTGATTTTGATAATTCTTTCACCCATAGAATATAAATAATTTTAAATTTGTTTTAAAATTACTCAAACGAAATAATTTTAAATTTGTTTTAAAGACAAAGTGCCTTTAAGCATACCAAGAAGAATTGTTATGAACTCATTTTTTATTACAATTCGTCCGCGTGGAAAGCTCTTTGGCTTGTGAATACCAAAAATACCGACCAGATAATTTAAAACATTACAAAAAGAATGTGATGTTGCTTGTTCAATTAGCTAAAACAATATATTATTTAACTGCAAATTTAAATAGTTAATTCTATTTAGCCTCACAAAAAATCACTCAAGAATCGACAATAAAAGTTGATTTTTAACCAAATATTTTTTTGTTATTTCAAATTGTTTAACAAATAGACATTTAAATTTTTTTGCTGAAATCCGATTTAAATGAAACAAAGCCTAGGTTTTAAATTAGATTTGTGAAAAAGAAAATAAAATTAGTTAGTAAAAGGAAAAAATAATTGCAACTTCAATAAATTAATTATTTTCAAACAATTTTAAACTAAATTAAATTTCCTAAATAAACAAAACAAAAAGTTTCTTCTTAAATTTTAAGAATATTAATAGTAATTTATTTTAAAATTTTGTGTAAAAAAATTTACTCTTTCAACTAAGCTTAAAGTTTTTGTAACCACGCTATACAACTGTGCTTAGACAGCATTTAACGCTTCTCGAACGCCCTTTACACTAGGATGTATCCAGAGCAGCAGCAGCCCTATTCTTATATACGACCACTAGTGTTTCATTATACAAACATTAAAAAAACCATTGTCACAATATAAATACTAAAGTAAAAGCTTATTGCAAAAGCTATTTTTTTAATGTCATGTGATTATTATAAATAAATCAAATTTCCGTCAGAAAGGTCCGATGGACCATGTGCCCGCCTAATCCTGTAATAAATCATCATTTGGAAGGAATAATGATCATAAACCAAACGTGGATGGCGGATAGCGGTTGGAGAGTGGCAAGAAGGAGCGAGCCCGCCCGTTCCCAATACTCATGCATCATGTTGCGATTACATTGTATTAAATAAACATTATGCCGATATTATTGTGATATCGTATTAATTAATGTGAAAAAGTTATTTCATCTTCAGTTTTTGTAACAAGTAACGCTTACTAATTTTAAAAGCCTTCTTGCCTGGGGTTTAAAGCTAGGGAGCAAAGGTAAAGACTTATTACAGATTGTAAAAATTACAGCTACTCTACTTGACATCTAAAATAATTTACTTATCAAAGACTTACGTGATTCGGGATAAAGCTAACACTTCACCAACATTCATTTCACTATGATAAGTCAGTAGTATTTATTTCACGAAGTCACTCGTAAACCTGCCGTGTTGTTGAAATTGAACTCATAAACTGTCAAGTCGGCGAGTTTATTGTTATAGATGTAAACCAACAAAAAACTACTATTAGCCGCTATCTGTCAACACTGTTGCTAGCATATTAGAATCACTTTTAGAAAAATTCTCCATATTCGTATTCATCATAATTGTAAAGTCATATAAACTATAAATATCGTAATGATAACAATATGCATTAATATACAAAATAGAGAATGCAAGGAATCTTCGGTGTGTGTAGTGCAGCCACAGCAGGGACTGCCCGAGGCGTTTCCATTACACTCACGACATACGTGTCACGAGTCACGACTAATCGATTATGTATTCGATAGAAGTTTAAACAATATTAAACAAACGTCTCGCAAAGGAATCGAGAGAAGAATATGAAATTACGACGCAAAACAATAATATTGCGAAATATTCATATTATTCCTATTTATTGTAAAACCATTAAAATTTATAAATTAAGTTTTGGTTTAAATTTTTTAATAAAGATTTTTGAATAAAGCTACTAAAATATTGAAATAATTTTAATAGAAAACATTTTAGCTGTCTTAAACACACTGATTTTATTTTAACTTGCAATGTTTGTATGTTCGGATCAAATCTTGCAACTAAATTTTAAAGCAGTTATCCTCTAGTTTTGTATATACGTTTAGATTGGATGACAATGTACGATACATTGTATACTAGCCCAGTGGACTAGTTATTATAGTGAGATAAGAACAATCGAATGTAGTCTAATGTATTTTGTTAAAAGTAAGTAAAGAAAAAGCCTATTCAAATTATTATAACATTTCTAAATTTTTGTTCTTACGATAAAAATACGATGATATTGGAGCTCTAAGTGAGGCAAGGGTGGGTAGCTAGTCTTGTGATAACATCGCCCATTACAGTCACAAATTAAATGCATGCTAATCCCAAAAGACTTCTATTTTGTGTGGGTAAAGATTTGTAAGGGTCCCCTTTACTGTAGTAACCCTAAGCGTAAAAGTTTCAATCGATCATTAATTATATTTAGCACTTAATATTTACGCCACATGTTGCTATGGCTTCGAATGACAATGCTTTTATATCATATTGCCAAAACTAGGAATGATTTTAAATTAAATTTTTCACTCGCCCTACCCTTTTAGAAACATGCATTATGTTTCAATTATTTTAGTAATTTGTTTACAAAGAAATTAATTATAACTCGCTTAATATATCCTAGATCTCTTTTAATAAACTCATAATCTGTCACAGAATTATAAAAGAATGTGATATATATGTTTTTCTTACAATAAATAGACCAAGATGGAGCGTTATATTTATTTTACATTTATCAGTTTATATTATTTGACTAATTGTTGTTTTAAACTATTATCTGGAAAGATATGATAAGAATTTATTTCTTCCTATACCTACTTGTATGCATACTGCTCCTCCATACCTTAATCCTAATCAAATATTTTCGAATAAAACATGCCGGTGCTATGCATATTAAATAGGGGGAGTTCCGTGAACGTTATGATTAAAGTATTGACATAAATTTATATGCGTTAACTAATTAATATTAAACAGCTCAGGTTGTTACAGACAAGAGTTTTTTCTAATTTGTTATCATCTTGTGAAATAGAAATAATTTTACCGAAGCATTATCAAATTCCATTTCCGGTTTGATTTCATGTTTTTATATATATCTTTAATATATACCCTTGTTCTCGATATAGAATCTCACTTATGTATACATTGTGTTTGAAAATGAATATATGTATAACTCAGTATATTATACAGTTATTTTAAAAGCCAATGCACGAAATTCCAATAAAAATAAATAAAATATTGCATAAAGTGACTTCATTCAACAAAGTGCTTTGGGATAATACCGCAATATTGCGGTTTGGTCATCGATTACTGCTTTGAATGCAGTACCAATGACATATATGCCCTGGAATTTGAAGTTATCGATGAATATCAAATTAAATTATTTCAATAGGTACTAAAAGAAAGCAAAAAATATAATTTTAGTCCTATCCATATTAAATAGGCAGATGACAGAAAACGTCACGTTAAAAGCTAAGCTTGTAGCGCGATTTGAGTACTCGTATTTCCTTAGTTTAAACATTTTAATAGTTAAAACCAATCACATCAAGTTATTTTATAAACTTGTTTATCTAGACAAGTAAATCTCGCGACAAGCTTTAATATCATATAAATTATGTAATGACTTTATAAGTAGATAGTAAAAATTTATTTTTTTGTATTAGCGCATTGAAATAAAAGCTTGTTTTTACCCGACTACGGCGAAACCAAAAGGAAGGGTTAGGATTTTGGCAGTCTATGTATATATGTATGTTCCACTCTAGCACCTAAACTACTAAACCAATTTTCATGAATGAGGTATCAATAGATTCGTAATAATGGCGCGGGTGACATAGGCTATAAAAATCGTATGATTTTTTTACGACAGAATTTATACCTCAGATTCTAACCTCAAAAAAAATTAAACTGATATAATTATCACGTGTTTGGTATTAAAAGAAAGGTCCTGGCGAGCACATTACAAATATGTTTATATATCCTATTGTTTAAGTCAATATATATGTTTAAAATGCGGTCGTACAGTTCACGCGGTCCTGTCGTTGCAGTTATTTATTTGTTTAAGCAAATAAAAACCAACATTACGTTACAACATGAGATTATAAAAGTTATCTCGATCGGGAAACGGAAAATTATTAAAGACCACTTTTTTACGCAGTCGGGCTATAGTTTTTTTGAATTTTTTTTTTTTTATAAGGTCTTTTACTTTTAATTTATTTTTGACCTTTTAGTTATAGCTAGAAACGTTTTAAACAAAAACTTTTATTGTGGCTGAACTAAAAAATAGTTAGGCATGAAATAGTTTGATAGATTGGATTTAAACTGACGTCACTTTATTTTTCGAATTATTCTTAGCAAGCCCTTTCATTTGATACCCATATTGTAGAAGTGAAATAAAAATAACTAGTCCGCCATCTTGGATATGCCGCCATGTTGGATTTAGAATGACGTCACAAAGTTAACCACGCATTTTCATCCAAATTAAAGTTGTATAGAAAATTTCAGCTCAATTGGTTGAACATATCTGCTTCAAAATTGAGTTACAAGATTTCACCCGAACAAACATAGTTACATACATACATTGCAAGTTAATTAACTTTTTTTTTCTAATTTTACAGTAACATTAACTTGTAGCTTTTGCACATTGACTGGTGTGTTTTTGTAATATAGTAATACCATACATATTTGTTAGCAAACCTATCATTTTCGTGTCTTCTAATTAAATTAAATGAAAAGTAGTAGAATGTACTTACTATTCGCAGAGTTAACATTACAATTCGTCAAGGATAAACTGCACACCGACAATAATTCGTGCAATCACATCCTCGCAATCCAGAAGTAAAATAGCTAGTGGTAGTAGTGAGTGAGCGAGTGTAGATAAGCATCTGCTGAGTGGTCCCCTTGTGTTTTCCGATCGACGCTCTCTCTGTATTGCTATTAATTTCTGAACCCTGTCACAAAGCTAATACAGAAGCTTGGACATAATGTGATTATATTTGCAACTGTAATTGGTAAAGCGATATTTCACGCAAATATATTGCGAACAGAGAAATTAATAAGTATCTACGCATAATATGTAGGTATAATATTCTAATTCCTTTTTTCTGTATGTTGTACATTCATTTTATGAAGATTATTTCTGCTGCTTTCATTATATGGGAAACCGGGGTAATAAAAAATCGTTTAAATTTTTAGTGTTTAAACATGCCACTGTTTTTTCTAATATTATTAATACGTCAATAATTGTTGAAGCCTCAACACGACATCCTACACTAGAATAGGCGCAGACAATGAATTTTCAGATATTTTTTTATATTTATATAATAGTACATTAGCAAGAAAGGAAGAAAGAAATAGAACAATATTACTTGAAAGATACAGTGGTAAACAGTACCTGAGGTCGCGATTTAGGTATAGGGTTACGAATTCCCTTTATAAAATTGCTTTTCAGAATGCTTTAAATCTAACGGGACAGTTGGGTATATGCTAAGATAAAAGAATATGATATATATTTTTTTCAATATAAATTAATAGGAACTGCCGAACAACCAAAAACTATCAAAATTCTTGTTAATAAACGGAACTAAAGTTTTAGTATAAAAATATGGGATATAAATTATAAGCTACTTGACATGTTTGCACACAAATAGCTGCAATAAATAGTTTAACTATATTTTACTATTGCAGAATGTATAGATGGAGCATTCCAAATTTACATTGATGGTAACCGCAGAATTTGAATCGTAACTAAGTAATAACAACATGACTCTGCCATATTATACTATTATAATATACATATATATATAACTCAAAAAAAATCCTACCGAATCATATTTTGAGAGCTAATGGTTCTTCGATTTTGATTTGTATTCCATTCTAAATAATTTTGAACAAACATATAATACAAAATATATGCCAATATACAATGAAATAGAGAATAAAAATATGGTTTTGTTTTGACTTAACAGAGAAATTAATAAGAATCTACGCATAATATGTAGGTATAATACTCTAATTCCTCTTTTCTGTATGTTGTACATTCATTTTATGACATTCATTCTTATCAGTTCTCTCGTACGGCAGAAGATTGTAGTTATTTATTGCGTGGCTTAACATTACACCTTAACTACGTTAAAATCAAAAAACAAAATATTTGAAAATCGATGAACTGAGAAGACACGCTTTACTCACTTTGACTTTTAATGACAGATCGTACAGAAATATAAAGTGAGGGGGGAATGTTAATAAAAATTCCAGTCTGAAACAACAAATTAAACGAAGCCGAGCCACTCGAAAAACCATAAGTACCTACTCGTCTCAATTGCCATCGATAAGAAATCCAAGCCGTGCCAATGTATTCCAGGCACGTTTCGGCTTACGGTTTTTTTCGCTATGCTACTGTGGCCTTTAAAACGAATTGACTCTAAAATTCTTCGAAATGAAATGTTGTCGGAGTTTTATTAAATCGAGTGTAACCATTCCTAACATTACGCAAATGGCGGGTCCTCCCCTACATCTGTCGCAGGGATGCACCCCCTTAATAAGTGTTAACGCTCGCCGGCTGCGATGAACACTCCGTCCCGGCTCAAGCTAAATCTCTACAAATTCTTGATACAAATTAATGCCGCGGGACTCGGTAGTACTCTGCGAGCATCTCTCGAAATTTCGTTTTCAAATGTCACTCACTATACCCCAATTGCCCCTGCATTAAATGACATTATACAAAATCTGTCAATAGGTGAACGTAAATATGCTATTGATTGAAAATATAACAGCAGTAATTAGTATGTCTGATGTGATAATATGATAAAATTATCGTACCTTCTATGATAAAGATTTTTAGTTATAATTCAAAGTAATTTTTTATACAATATGGTTCAAAACGTTCAAAGCATAAAAAATAATTGTTATTGCTCATGAATTTGATGGAACCAAAACTCTTTACACAAGTTTTATTTAACTTCCAATTTACGTATGAAACAAATCTTGCTTACTATTTCTCCTATGTAGGTAACAACTACATCATCATCGAAGAGAAGCCGTTAGACAAAATATTTATAATACTAATTGCCATTAATAGCAAAATAATTATATAAACTTAAGTCTCCTACTCGTATATCACAGACACGCAACATTGACATTGTAGATGTAGCAATTCATTTCCATTTTTCAGACCATTAAACGTCGACTATAACACGGCAGAGGGCGCCGGGCGCGGGCGGTGTAAAATGAATGCCGGGCGAAATAGTTCGGAACTGGTATCATCGTTGCAAATGTAAATGAACAATTAAAACGTTCGCAGTGGCCAGGGACAATGATGATAATTATTTTAGTTTGCTGTCGACGCGGTTGTCAGTTGACACCCACCCGGTCGCTGGAATGCTCCTCGAACCCCATTTTCGCCATTAAACAGCGGCACTTCTGCTGTTCGTAAATTATTATCAGCTAGCGCTTTCATTACTTGCCTCCGTAACAAAGGAACTCTACAAATGTAGGCACGTCGTGATTTAACTTCAACAACTTTGATTTCACTACGCCTTCGCCCCTATTGTTCGCCGGTTCAAATCATAGGTGAAATCTTGATTAATTCATTACGATGTTAAAGGTTCCGCCCGAACAACTTCTATGAAAAGCCGCTGTTACCGATTGAACTATGAAATAATTGCATTCAAATTTTGTTGTAAGACGTCAACTTCGGAATTCCGAATTGTTCAATTTCCTAACTAGGTAGTCCGTAGAGGTAAACTTGTTATAATAGTGAACATCACACTATTCATAACAACGTCAACTTCATTAAATTCATGCATGGTTAGTTTGGTTTAAAGTTTCGTTAAGACTATTTTATATTTGGCTAAAATGCTCTCCTTTGACTTTTGCTTAAAATAAAAGAAGATACTTTAGACAGAAACAATCATATCAAGCATCTCATTTTAAATTACACTGGAAAAATGCTTTTTTACCATTTTTCCTGACAAATTCATATATCTCTGAAGTAAGTAGCTCTTTTCTACTCCCTCATGAATATTGGTTACCATTTAAAGGCCATGATTAGTGATCACCCTTCATAAATAGTTGGCATACGAACGGAATAAGAGACACGGAGGAAATTATAATTAGTACTTTTAAAATGTTTTTAAAATCCTCTGAATTCTGTGTTCGTCAGTTACTGAAAATTAATTCTTAAGATAAAAATAAAATTGTCATTTCATCGTTATGATGACATATTATCCAATTCGTAGGCCAATTTGAACCTTGACCTTTCGGTGGGCATAAACATCTAGGCATACATAAGGAGAGACAGACGGGAAGTGACTTTGTTTTATATTATGTAGTAAAGAAAATAATACTAATTTAAAGCTAATAAAGTAATACTAATTTTAACACACGCTAATAATTTTGTCTACTACATATGAAAATATAACATAGAAAGGGAGATAGATATAGGAGAGAGAAAGGTAAGAGAGATAATAGAGAGAAACGATGGGAAAAGAGACAAAATGAAAAGAGATAAAGATCAAAATCAAAGAGAGAAAAAAGAGGGAGGATGGGAGAGAATGAAAGTATAAAAGAGGAAGACGAAAATATTATTTTTTTAAATCGGATCAGTAGCAACAAAATGGCCATATTCTAATAATTAAAAATGTATATGGCAACACTACATCACCTTTGTCACTCAGGAAGTATAGTTTTCTATCAATAAAATATTTTTTTAAATCGGATCAGTAGCAACAAAATGGCCATATTCTAATAATTAAATATAAATAAGTGTATATGGCAATACTACATCACCTATGTCACTCAGGAATAGTGTAGTTTTTTATCAGTGAAATATTTTTTTAAATCGGATCAGTAGCAACAAAAAGGGCCATATTCTGATAATTAAAAAATGTATATAGCAACACTACATCACCTTTGTCACTCAGGAAGTATAGTTTTCTATCAGTGAAAGATTTTTTTTTAATTGAATCAATAGTCACAAAATGGCCACATTCTAATAATTAAAAAATGTATATGGCAACACTGCGTCACATATCTCACTCATTTGAGCCTATCAATTATATATTTAATCAAGATAATTAAAAAAAATATCTTACTCATGAAAAATGTAAGTTTTCTATCACTGAAAGAATTTTCAAAATCGGATCAGTAGTTCCAGAGAAAACCTTCACAGTCAAAATGGCCACGTTATGGCCTTTAAATGGCCATATCTTTTTAATTCGAACATTTATGGCAACACCACATAGCCGGAAAGAATGTAACTTTCTATCGGTGAAAAAGTTTTCAAAATCGGTTGAGTAGTTTTCGAGCCTATTCGCAACAAACAAACATACAAACAATCAAATCTTTCCTCTTTATATAATAGTGTAGATGTAGATTAGTAAAATTAGAGAAATGGAATTTTCCAATGTTACTTATTTAAGAACAGATGTAATGTTAAGAACTCGTTAAAATTATTTCGACTTTTATTACTTTGAAATGAACGAATAAAATATTTAAAAGACTAATATTTTTTTCGCAACACCTATTAAATGATTTTTTAGCAAAATTTACATCAAACAAAAAGAATAACCACTGTATTTGCATTACGCTTTGATGTCTTCAACCTTTCCGAATCTTAAATTGTTTGTTAGATTTTACGTTTACTTTTAGACAACTTAATCCCACGAATCCTTGTAGTTCAAACATTTTATGTGTGTTTGTAGTAACATTAAAGATTTATTTAGTTGTATAGGTTTTAAAAAAAAATATGAATGTCTTTTAAGTACCAATTAATTATAATCATCATAAGATACTACTTTATTGGGCGTAGAATATATAAAATAGTTATAATTTGACCAAATTTTAATTATATATAGCTGCAACTATAAAATGATGAGTTTAAGTTTTACAGTTCGTCCGTTACCATGAATCTTACATATTAGAGTACGACAAAAGTCACTGTCAATTAGTCGAACAGTGATGTGACACATTGATGTCAAATGAGCCGTTAATTAAATTTCATTGATTCAAAGCTCATTTACGAAGTGCGTCGCATGCCGACATATTAGTGGACGCGCGCGAAATTCAGGGGAATGAATGTTCGCATTCAACTCTCGCGGAATGCTTTTAGCACGAGTAATTCAGTTAAACATGTAATTTATGACTACCCAAATTACTGGAATGACCTGAAACATAGCTTATCAATACAGCCGACTCGCAGCATACAGTCATAATCATAATTTAAAAAAAACAGGCCCCCTAATTCTCAGAGTTGAATAAATAGCCCAAAATCTGTTTAAGGATTCACCCGCTCACCAAAAGAGACTATCTGTCGGAAATTAGAGACCCAACAGACTTGCTTGATCCAAACCTCTTTTTGCAACCCAATTCTAGTTTTTTCTGATATACTGGAGGGAATCCTGATAAAAAAAACTATATAGATATTACTCGCCAAGGACCCACAGAATTGACGAGTCTTCGTACTTTTCCAGGTGTGTACAATCTAACTCAATATAATTTGAAGCCCATTCTTATTTTTTTTAATTATAGATTAAAGACCTGAGTAATTAATTTTTTATAAATGTTTACATTCATAAAAACTTTTACAGTTTACAGCTGAATCAGACTTTCTACTTAGTAGTAGGAAATGTTTACATCGTTTAGGTCTTTACGAAATATCACAATGATATTATAATACTAAGCATATAGTTACCGTGTCACTCAGTATATGTTTTTTAGTGAGAAATGCTGGCAAGAATACTACAAGTAACTTCATACACCCCTGGATCGCAATCCCATTTTTTGGGAAAAAAAATTAGTCTCCACTGGAGGCAGTAAATTGTGACATTACACTTACTGCTACTTATTAACATTATTAAAATAGCTTCCACTTTTACTAATCTTTTTTTATATTCGTAATAAGTTACTGGATCCAGGATACCCATAGAAAAATTTTGAAAGCAAGGAGTTTACTAATAACATATATAAAATCAACAACACACCAGAAAATGTACGTTGACGTAATGAGTTTGCAAACATTCTTAATATATTGATTTTTCTCTTACTTTTATAAAAAGAAGAATACCAAAACAAACAAAAATATATACCTATTTATACAAATCACTGATTGATTTTACGATGTATTTAACATTTTAGGAGTTTAAATTGATACTTAGATATTAGCTTACTATCGATGGGGACTAGATAAATTAGAAGTAATAATAATATTTCTACTTTACCTACGTAAAATATATTTTCGTAAAATTCATTGATTTTTATATGATATGTCTAAACGAGAGGTCTTAAACTTTTTTGATCCGGTAACGATTAGCAAGGTTCTGCACATTTGAATCCCCAGGACAGGTATGAAGTCATTTCAATTTAGCAAATGATTTTTAACAGTAGGGAGGTGTACCGAGCTGCAATAAATTTAGAAAAAAACTACAAATAAAGGATGAATCTTAAAACAGCAAATAGTACGATCAACGTGCTCTAAAAATTGAAGCCAGTGATACTCATTGCCGTCTTTTAGGTTCCGACCTCAGGTCGATATAGACTCAGAATTTGAAAATGACCTAAAACAATATTATCAGAGATTAAGAAGTTGAAGATTCAACAGCAGTTGACATCACAACTTTTTTTTAATTAATCTTTAAGAAAGATTACGAGAAAAAGAGAGACTCTGTATATTCGATAAAATTGTTAGTTAAAGATATGGTATGGTATGGTATGGTGAAACGGAAACATTATTAAATGTACTAAGTAAATATTGACTACATATCAAATAATAGATAAATCTAATAAAATAACATTCTAAAACATTCAGATCTCTAAATTAATAAGCAAAAAATTAAAAGAATATAATAAATTCTTAGAAGTTCTCACTTTTTTCTTTTAAGAAAACGATAACCAACAAAAATAAATTACAATCATATATTATATCATTATGAAAGACAACAGTTTGCAAAATTGAGTTTGGCTACATCCAAATTTAACGAAATCCTCGGTGCGCAAGTTCGACTCACACTTGGCAGATTTTTTTTACTTTTTTTGTAATTAGAAATTAGCTTAATAAATCTAAACGCTACGTGGACGAAGTCACGCAGGTCGACTGGTCGTAAATATCGTTCGTCTGTTTTAAACCCTTAAATCTGACTGTAACTCTCCTCTCTCTTCTGGTCTCAAATTGTTAAAACTGGCAACGTCTGCAGTAGTTCTCTTTCTTTCACCTATATGCTACAAGGTTCAATTTGGGCCCACTTCCTTTTCTAGTATACCTGAATAAATGGTCATTTAACTTTGAATGCGGACGATAAGCGATTATTTTACTTTGGATACGAAGTAAATAATATTATAGCTTTTATACAAAAAGATCTAGTAGATGTTTTGTATAAACTATTTCACCATAATCTATTAACTTTAAATAGGTCCAATATTATATTGTATTAAAACAAAAAAAAATATTAATTGAGCAGAACACCTGTGAAAATATCTTGGGTTAAGATTTCATAACTACTTGAGATTCAACAACCAAATAGACGTTAAACGTTAAAATTAAATATTCTTCCTATAATAGATCACTAATAAGTATTCCTAGATCTCATAAATTATGCTATACTATTTATAAGCCTTTAGTAAGATCGCATCTGTTATACTTAATCGAAATATGGGGTAATGGTAGTAAAACATAATAACAAGAACTTCAAAGATCCATATTTAACACCTACAAATAAAATTTATAATGAAACAAAGATTATGAATTTACGACAACTTTATATATGTACTTAATACTTACTTATTATTTTAATAAGAATTATTAATATAATATTAATATTTTATTAAGATAAATCATTAATCAATACATTCTAATTTGTCTTTTACATAACTATTTACTAGTCCTAACTAAAATTACTACAAATTATGCAAAAAAAGATATCACGTGTGAAGAAGCACAATTTTATATTAAATTACCGTCATGTAAGCTCTTTTAATGAATTTAAATCACTGCTTATCGATTTAGTTCTGTACCTTTACCTACCTATCTTCCTGTCTATGACTATATGTGGCGACAATTTTAATTTTATACTTTATTTTATATTATACTAGCTGCGCCCCGCGGTTTCACCCGCTATATTTTGGATAATTCACACTATATCATTATAAATTATAGCCGTGTAAGCGTATAGGCGTGTAAGCTATATTATTGCAAAGTTTCATCGAAATCCATTCAGTGGTTTTTGCGTGAAATAGTAACAAGCATACATCCATACATCCAGACATCCATACATTCTTACAAACTTTCGCGTTTATAATATTAGTAGGATTCTCATGTAAGTGACTTTATCTTTTTGAGAATTAATTCTCTAAACCTAGAATTTAAGCAATAGTCTATAAGAACAAATTTTTTATTGATGATTGAGCCGACAATTGATATCTTTCAGCTTTCAGCCGCGATAGACAATCTCTAAACGAGAAATAGTTAACTAACTAGCGACAGAGTTATTTGAAAGTTTCTGCATAGAGGCCGATCGTGAATCAGTTATGTCTTTTTGTATTGAATTATAGCCAATAATTTTGGAGATTTCTTTTCTTCTATTTAATTTAACTTCTAAAATCTTCTGAAGTATGAGCTATGTTCAAAAAACTGTATTTTTTTCTGTCTTTAATGCTAGTCTTAGGGAGGGCTTTCTTGTACTTTGGTTTTCCTTAATTCGATAATGTTTAAATTTTAGGTAAATTAACTTAATATCAATTGGTTATTTCCGCCGGGCGTGTCGCGGAAATAGCTATTATTATATATTATATAAATAATTCGATAAATGTTAAAAATAGATATTATTTTAATAAATTGTAGTACAGCCAATAGCTAGTGAGGTTTTAGGAGAGATAAATAAAGTTGAATATTTAATTTAGTACAATTGAAATGTGTATAACTTTAAATAATGTGATTCAAAATCATTACGCCAAAAAATAGAGTATATTATCTGTATAAGAACATGGAATTCATTCAGTAGGAGTTGTTTGTTTCGTCTCCGCCCACAACTCGGCTTATAATTAAATAATGCGACATTAACACGAAATTATTTTAAATATTTAATACAAAAAAGCTTAACAAAAAATAGTTGAGACTGGCAAGCTCAGCTCAAAAGATTAAAAAGTTTTTCTTTTAAATGCTATGAAATATGATAATAATAAAGGTCATAAAGGTTTTCTAAATGGAAGTATAACCTTATTATTATTAGCTAGGCATCTATATGAAATTTAGAAGGCGCAATTCAAAACCTATTATAGTAAATGTGTTCGTAAAATTAAATATGCAATTTAGTTTCAACAACGCATAGACATGATTGGTATACATTATACAATATGGCCAACAATATGGCTAAAATAGTAGCACCTCCACCCTTAGATATAAAAAGCTGTCTTGATTCCCTTGGTCGACTAGCTAAGACGGGTCTGTGATGGGAGAACTGTCCCTCATCACCATTAACTCTGACCGGCTGCTAATTGGTAATCACAGATTAATCTCTAATTTCCTTGAGATTCAGAATTCTTAAGAACTCTATCTTGCTGATAACTATGACTGCATGCATTAATCTATTACCTGTATACTAAAGTTTATTCCTTTAAAAGGTCGATAACTTTAAAAGTTTACCGACCTGTTTAGGTCTAATTAAAATATAAATAATTTAAAAATCTACCTGAGTTTGTAAGAGTGTTGTCACCAAGGCCAGTAGAGGTGTCAATATCTGCATGAGCGTCTGCTCCGACGGCGATCACCAGCGCACATGCCCACGCGCACACCGCAAATAACTGTCGCACGTACAGCAACAATCTCCAGTCCTGCAATGCTCCACGCTTAGCCATTGCACATCACTAATTTTAACTATAGTCTAAAATTAATAACTATCACTAACATATGTACTTTTTGATTATTTTTATTATATTTATATAATAATTACAAATATGACCGACAAAAAATATTTTAAGCTCTAGCTTTTATTTGTAGAGTTGTTGAATAAAACAGTTTATCGAGTGAGTTTATAGTTTGTGAGGCACGAATGTTTCGACCGTATGTGTTTAGTAGTGTATGACGACGGTACGGCAGCGGAGTCGCGACAACACTGTCCGCGGACCCACATAGCGGCCACGACCGGCTCCTCCGGAGTCTCATCGTCTCACACCGAGGTTCTAGGAGGGTCACTGCGCGCGCACTTTGTCTGCTAGCCAATAGCACCATAGGGGAGGGACCACGCGTAAGACGCACCGAAGTATATGCGAAGGCCTATGTACAGTGATGATAGCGGACAGGTGGTTTCGCGGCTGTAATTAGGCGTCTGATAACTTATTGCTAACCAGATAAACATGCTAAAATGGTTTTGTGATTAGGATAACGCTTTAAATCGTTTTATACCACTCATATTGCCTCCCAGCTGTTATTTAAAAAAGTTTAAAAAATATTATATTTATCTAATATTTTCAGTAACTTTTATCTTAAAAGTTATCATAATATTAATTGAAAACAATCAACATTAGAGCACCAGTGATAATCATCGGCAAAATATGAAGTCATTACAAGTATGTTGTCATCTTAATTTCATGATTTCAAATGTTTTTTCAAAAATTTATGGTAAGGGGTCACCGTCTCGCAAAATCTTGCGAGTCAGTCCATGGATTACCCAATCAATAAAACTCATTTAATCAGGTTTAAAAACAGCAATAATAAATGAACAGTAAAGGGTTACTGGATCCTACTAACAATTTTCTTAACGAAAATACTAAAATAATGTTGTGTGTGTCATTTTATACCAAGACGATAGAAATCAAAAAGACATGTAATTTAGGTGACCCAGTAACGAATGTTTATTTCAAAGTAATCTATATACAGTGTTTTCAACTGAGACAGTATGGGAAAATCCCAAACCGTTGGAGATACAGGAAACTTTCTTAAGCCATTAGGTGCTTTTTTGTGTCAATTTTTTAATACATATTAGCCTAGTTACGTGTCAGAATAATTTCATTACATAGGAGGAAAAAAATCCGAGCAGCAGAATGATCTTGACGTTCCTCTCACGTTCATTGCTGGTATGCCAAGCATCTAAGTGGTTTAGATAGAATCTGTCCTAGCGGGGAAGGGTGCACTAACTCAAACAATTCCTTTTAACATACCCCATGGTAGAGATTTTGGGATTTAGTTCTAATCCATCTGTATGGGATCCTCTGCGAACAGCTCGTCTTTGAATGGAGTCAAGAGCAAGCAACTGGAACTTAGAGGCGCTAGCCAAAAGATGCGAATAGTACTCCATATGTGGACAAACCTGGACTTTGTATAGCAACAGCCGGTGTCATGGTGTACGTCCTCACAATAGTACAGCAAGTAATGGATTTTTAGATGAACATTTTCATGATCACTTAGGATAAGAAAAATGGAAAATAATGAATGGTAAATAATAATGAACATCCAACTTGACGATAACGGATTTTTATATTGATTTAAGTTTATGAATACAACACCATATAAAATTTAAGAAACGCAGTCAACAAAGGTTTCCTGAAATAAGCTTATAAAAGACGGTCACGTGTAATCATAATATATATTCTTTATGCAGTATACGAATTTTCACTCGAGAGGAAATGATTGACCGAATTTGAATCTGGCGCCGTTACCATTAGGCCTTGTATTACGTATGTTTTCCCTGTGTGTGGAGCAGTACATGTCAAACGAATTTTAAAAAAACTTCAGATACTACATAATAAAGCTCTCATATATGCTTACAATCCTCCGTTGCGTACTGATCTCCATAGGCTTCACTACATAATATGTGTACCAAAAATTTACGTCTATACATATGCGTATAAAAAAATAAAAATAAAATAAGTGTGTTGCCTATTTATGTAAAACTCGTAAAGTCGAAGGGAGGAGAAAAAAATTAAAGGGAGATTTTCCGGGATAAAAATCAACCTATTTTCTCCTATGAGGTTTATAAAGTATCCGTGTGATTTAATAGTTTTGATGTGATGCGTACCCGAGCAAATAGACAGATAAACAGACAATGATTTTAGGAATCTGTTTTAAATGTTCTATTATTTATTTAATGCGTCTTTCACTACTTAAAAAAAAATCTGAAATGTACAGACACGGCATGTCCACGATTTTATTAAAATATAGATTTTATGGGAGAGACAATAGTTTATTTAAATACATGTTGAGATCTTACCAGCGTTTGAAATGTAAGAGCACAAAAATATATTTATTACGACATCATATTACAAATCTTAGAAATGCTTGACGTTTCTGTATTATAGTAATATACGTGTATTATAATAGGTTGGGGAAAAAGTGTTTTCGCATTATAGTACCTATGTATGAACTTGTAATAAAATCTCTTTGGCTATACTGTTTGTATCTAACTGGTTTTTGTATCATTAAAAGTTTAAATGTTAAAGAAGATAATTCCAAATTCAAATTAGGAAAATGTGTGATGTTTATTTGTTTTTCGTACTGTGAAGATGAGTAAATCTAATGAAGAATTTCGATACATTTTAAAATTTTACTACAAAAAAGGTAAAAATGTAACGCATGCTGCAAAAAAAAAATTGCGATGTTTATGGACCTAGTGCAGTGTCGGTGAGAGTAGCACAAATTTGGTTTAAGCGTTTTCAATCATCCGGAAATTTTGATGTCAAAGATGCACCTCGCTCTGGTCGCCCTATTACGGTTAAAATGGATGCCATTTTTGAAAAAGTGGAGCAAGATGAGCATATTAGTAGTTACGACGTAGCTGAAGAACTGGGAATTGACAACAAAACAGTTTAGGCACATTTGAAAAAACCTAGGTACACAAAAAAGCTCGATATTTGGGTACCTCACGAGCTCAATGAAGGAAACCAAATGAACCGTGCACTCATTTGTGATTCTTTATTACGACGTAATGAAACCGAGCCATTTTTTAAAGAAGCTGATAACTGGTGATGAAAAGTGGATCACATACGACAAGAACGTGCGAAAAAGGTCGTGGTCAAAGGCCGGTCAGGTTTCACAGACTGTGGCGAAACCCGGGTTAATTCGCAGTGTGTGTGGTGGGATTGGCATTATTCATTATGAGCCGTTACCACCAGGCAGGACCATCCATTCTGAACTCTACTGCGAACAACTGATGAGGTTAAAGCAAGAACTTGAGAGAAAGCGGCTGGAATTAATCAACAGAAGGGGTGTGGTTTTTCATCATGATAACGCTAGACCTCACACATCTTTAGCCACTCAGCAAAAATTAAGAGAGTTTGGCTGGGAGGTGTTAATGCATCCCCTATATATAGTCCTGACCTTGCACCTTCAGATTTCCACCTATTTCATTCTCTTCAGAATTCTTTAGGCAGTGTCAGGTTAACATCACGAGAGGACTGCCAAAACTACTTGTTGCGGTTTTTTGATCAGAAGCCCCAAAATTTCTATACCCATTGCTATAGAAATTTTCCATGTACCTACAAGATGGCAAAAAGTTATCGTAAAAAAGGGTACCTACATACTTTAGTTAAATGTAAATAAACTATATTAAAAAATGTTTTGAATTTTCTTAAAAGATGTAAAGAAACTTTTTCCCCAACCTATTCAAACCTTCCTAATGAAATACTGTCTATTAATGAAAACCGCATTAAAATCCGTTGTGTACTTTAAAGGCTACCTGGGATATTATTAATAGCATAATTGGAAGATTTAAAATAGAAAACGGACCAATTAAATTAAATGTTGATAATATATTAATTAATTCGGAAGAAGAAGTAGCAAGCACGTTTGAAAAATTCTTTACAGATATACCTATCAAAGTAACATCTGCATTAAAATCATCGTCCTCAGATGGTATTTCTCTACTTAAAAATAAACTCCCAGGCTGTGCTAATTACTTTGAGTTTAAACATATTACATCATTTGATATTATTAAGAATTTCAAAACAATTAATATTAAAAAAACTGGTGATTTATTTTTATTTTTATTTATTTAACGAATATATAGATGGTTTTAACATGTTACATATAATTAAGCATTATAAAAACCACAAAGGTTTGTACATAATACTTATAAGTAGTCATGCGCTGCGTTAATTACAACAGTTAAAATAATTAAATATAAATTTCTAATATTCTAAGTAGTTAAACATTAATAAAAGTAATATAGGTGATTTCAGTAAAAATATTAAATACAATAATCAATAATATTGCATTTAGCTTATATTTTTAATAAATGTGTCGATACAGGAAAGCTTCCGGACTTAATGAAACACAGTAAAATATTACCTCTATTTAAAAATGGAAACAGGAACGATCCTAGTAACTATAGACCAATCTCTATATTACCATTACGCAGAATGCGATTGGTGTATTTTGTGATTTGTCCAAGACATATGATTGTGTTCAACATTAAACACTTTTAAAAAAACTTAATTATTATGGTATAGATGGTGTTTCACTGGATCTAATTGCCTCATACCTAAATCAAAGTCCATAGGATTACTATTAATGGTGTAAAATCTTCTGGATCTTTGTTACAAATGAGCGTTCCACGGGGATCCATTTTAAACCCGTTTTTATTTTTGATTTATATTAATGATCTGCCATAGTATGTGAAGAATTTGTGTGATATTGTACTTTTGGCTGATGATACATCTCTTATATTTAAACTAAACAGAAATAAACATAATTATGACTATGTAAACAGTGCATTGTCGCAGGATCTTCAATGGTTTACGGTAAATAACTTAGTTCTTAATGCTAAAAAGACTAAATGCGTTGAGTTTGCTTTACCTAATGTTAAAAGAAACAAAAATTTAACCTACTGTTAAATAATGAAATTTTAGATGTGGAGGACTCGACGGTATTTCTGGGTATAACTTTAGATTCAAAACTCCAGTGGAATCCCCATTTATCATCTTTAGCGGAAAGACTCAGCTGCCTACGCAATGCTGCTAGGCTAGTTTACTTCAGTTACTTTCACAGTATTATGTCTTATGGCATTTTACTGTGGGGTAGGGCCGTGAACATTGAATCCATTTTTATTCTTCAAAAGAAAGCTGTTCGGGCTATTTATAACTTAAGAGCGCGGGATTCCCTTAGAGATGTTTATAAAAAATTAAACGTCCTTACAGTATATTATATTTTGTTCATTTACCAGAATATCCATTTGTATTCATAACACAGTTACAAACATAATGTTAATACTAGAAACAGAAATAAACTTGTAACGCCTTATTATCGTCTCCACAAAGTCAGTAATAGCTTCATGGGGCTTGGTGTTCGCATTTATAATATAATTCCACAGCCTATATTAGACTTACCACTTCAACACTTTAAAACTCGGATCAAGAAGTCATATATATATGAAGCATACTATAATCTACAGGCTTACTTAAATGATGAGAGTGCTTGGAATCAACGTTAACTCTCAAGCTAAAACATATTTTGTATAACAGACTCGTAAACATGGCTTTTTGTAAAGAGCGACTGTTGCGATTCTGGCCGGCATTTCTCAACAGAAAACTGCATTTCGAGCTGGTGGTAGCTTCAGACAAACTAACTAACCTACCGATTTTTGACGTTTCAAAAGTACTGTTAAAAAAAAAACCTAGTTGAAATAAATAATTTTGAGTTTATAAAAGACCTAAAGGTACCTACAGACTGAAAACTGTTGACTTTGTATTATACTATTTAAAGATACATATAGATCGTTTCCGGCTCGTTTTCTTTATTCAGCTTCAAAGTGGCGAAATTTTTTACCTGTATCGATTATAAGGACAAATCTCTATTAATTAAAAATAGAGCCAAAAGCGCGCAAGCTCGCATTTATACGTGCTTGCGTTACAGACGAATCGCGTTGAATTTTCATTGTACGTAGTCGTCATTAAATTACGTATCGGTAAATTCATATAAGTAAGTCTCCAATGTCTCAATATAGTAGATCAATCCTATCTTAGCAAGCCAGACCAGCGCATCTCATTCTTAGAAGAGCAAAGAGCAAGATAGCTTATTTTAAAACAACATGACAACAATCGAATTAATAAACGAATTGTTGGTAATTAAAAAAATCTCAATATTAAATACTGATGGTTTTAAGCAAGTTATTGTAGGATTTATTAAGTTATTTAAAGGAAGGTTTTTAAAATTAACTTAAACCCAGGCGTACGATCTCACATGTCGTCATTATAGTGGAGAGGTGATGAGGGTATTTTGTATTATAAAAAGGATGATCTTTACGCAAAAGACATATTTAGTAGTTAGACAATTTACTGAATATTTAAATAATGAGTGTGACTGTTTTTCTAAGGAGTGTTAAATATTAGAGTCAGGAGATCAAGCGATGAAAGAATTCGTATAGGTTCGTTGTCGAAAAGACAGGACTAACCAATTAAAAAAAAATTTTGAAGAGCCAGAGCTAGAGACATTCCGTTAAAAACGAACATTCCGTTAACATCGGCGTTAAAACTGGGCAAGTCTCCAGGAAAGGATGCTATTCCAGCCTAGATCAGAAAGTATCCATTCTGCTTCACAAAGAGGGCTCTACTACAGATTGTGGTAATTACAGAACGATTGCTCTTATATTGTATGCAAGGAAAATCTCTTCTCCATGTAATCAATAAGAGCCTAAAGGCTATAAAGATTGGCAGATTCCCGAAGAACAGTCAGGAATTGTTAAAGCTTCTTTGCGTCTGGACAGCTTTACTCTAAAAACTAGAGGTGGACACCGGCTTTTACACTTTAAAGCCCAGGTTCGTTCACACATGAAGTATTGCTCTCATGTTTGGGCTAGCGCTCCTCAATATCAATTGCTTCCTGACTTGACTTGTCTTCATCCAACGGTCTTACGACTTAAGACTCCGGAGAGATATTAGCTTTCTATATGTCTTCTACCGTCTGTACAATGGTGAATGTTCTAAAGAACTATTCAATTTAGTGCCCCACACTCTTTTCCGCCATCGCATGCTTCGCCGGTGGGACAGATTCCACCGTTTAATTGCTTGCCTTCCTAGTAATGTATGTGCGTCTAGTCCTTTCTTCCATGCAAGTGCAAGTTGTGGTATAACCTGCCCCCAATGGTTTTCCCAGAAGGCTACAATATGGAAAAGCAACAACACCAAGAGTTGCCATGCCTTGATATTCCCGATTTTTATGTAGAAAGGCAAAATATAGATGCGTTCGAAATGTGGTACTGCTGGAGGCGCATGCTGAGAATTCTTTAAAGGCAAACTTACAAACACGTCTATCCTTGTACATCTGGTTGACAACCAACGTTTGCTCTCATATTTCGGACAAATCATGCGGTGAAGGAATAAGAGTTTAGAAAAGCTCATAGTTTTACGGAATACGGAAGGCAAAAGGTCGAAGGGCCGCTGACTAACGAGATTTGGAAAACCAGATGAGGGACTCCAAATGCAGCAAATTCCACATAGAATGAGACACATTACATTCTTAACAATTCAAAACATATAAATTAAACGGAAAAAAAATACTTTTTATTTTTATTATACGGTTGCACCAATTGAAAAAATTCAAAAAAATCCTAAGTTAGGTTTTTGGCTCGTTATAAGAAAGACAACTGCCTTAATCGTTTGCGAAAATTGAAACATTTGAAGGCAAGTGTCATTGGTTTTCTGGTAATAATTCGTCTATTTACTTTAATGACCACCTAATCATGTTCTCGTGAGAAAAATTACCCATACGTCTGGGTGGTATATTGGTGCGACGTGATGATAAGAGTCCTATTTTTAACATTTCAAGTGTTCAAGATTTTTAAAACATATATTAATGCTGAGGGTGTTAATATCGTCATTTATTATCTGCTGTTATTTAATAACATTCACTTAATAGTTATTATTTTTATTTTGGTGTTTGTCTGTTATCTATATCTATACTATTATATAAAGAGGAAAGATTTGATTGTTTGTATGTTTGTATGTTTGTTTGTTTGTTGCGAACAGGCTCGAAAAGTACTGAACCGATTTTGAAAATTCTTTCACCGATAGGAAGCTACATCCTTTCCGGGTAACATAGGCTATGTGGTGTTGCCATAAATACTCTAATCAAAAAGATATGGCCATTTAAATGCCATAAGGTGGTCATTTTGAAAATTGAAGAACTTCTCAGGAACAACAAATCCGATTTAAAAATTTTTTTCACTGTTAGAAAACTACATTTTTTTTTTTGGGTAGAAGTGAAATAACTAACAAGTTTTAATTTTGTGTTTTAAAATTATTATAAACTTTGTTTTTAGTGCAAGCTATGATACATAGTTATAGTATATAAATACCACTACCCATCAGCAATTAAAATCCTTTGATTGAATTGTCAATTATTGTTTTTCACATCACACTATGGAATCCATGAAGGAGTCACTTTCACCTATGGCTGAAACGTTTAACTCCAAAATGAATAGTTTTCACCAGGATCTTCAGAATGCATCATTGTCATCGTCTACTAATTTAGCATCAGAATTCACGACATTTAGATCATTTATCATAGCGGCGTTGAACATACTGCAACGCCAAGTTGAGTTTCTGGCTAAAGAAGTTGATCGTCAAGAAATGAAGAGAAGGCGTAAGATTCTCCTTCTGCATGGAGTCCCAGAGGATAAAACCGAAGATGTAACGACCAAAATAAGTTGTTTAATTACTGAACAACTTCAAGTGACCAATTTCTCAAGTGTAAACATAAAAGTGTCTCACCGCCTAGGTCGTGTTATTGGTAAGAAGCCTAGACCTATATTGGTTAAATTTCATGACGTCAAGATGCGGGATCAGGTATGGTTTGCCAAAAAGAAATTAAAAGGAACGGGTGTCACGCAATCCGAATACCTAACAAAGAGTCGACACAATACATTCCTAACAGCAAGATCGCGATTTGGCATTGGGAATTGTTGGACCCGTGAAGGATATATTCATATACTAGGTCCAGACGGATCTCGTTATAAGGCTGAATGTACATCGGATCTTGACATTGTTCCTAGCTTAACCACATGATTCAACAAGGAGTCCTGGTCAAAGTAAAATTGTGACTCACGTATCAAATCCATCCGACAAAATATCGCGTATAAAACGTACAACCAGGATGTAAAACTATTACTTATTTTGCTTTTAATAATTATGTAAATATCATTTTTTTTTCTTACTACCCGCATTACAACTTATGTGACTTGTGTGATTGTGATAATACGTAATTTTATTTTCTATCAGCCGTGCTATTCTGTAAGGACATTTTCGATAATTCGATAGCTGAATCCGCGGTGAGATGTCAATTCATATTCTGTTAAATTAAAAAGCGATGGCAGCGCCGCACAGTCGAGCGTGGCAGCAAGATGTACTAGTGCGTGTGACAATTTGACATTAAATGCTTGTATTTGGTATTCTGTAAGTGGAATTCGAGCTTCGATCGATCGTGCTCATGTCAAGAATAGATCTGAAAACTCGAATTCACCTGTCAGATTAAAAGTTACTACAAAGCAATCGAGACTGACGTGAAATAAACAATTTTATTGAATACAAAGATGCAAGATTATTTGTTTTAAATCAGATAATCTACCAAACACAGGCAGTTGATTTGTACGCTACTAGAAATCAAGCTGGGGGCAGATTCGAGAAATGAACATTTTACATTGGACAAAGTTCAAAATTACAGACTATCAGAGGAGCTGATAACTTTACTTTTTATAATAACCTTCATGCTGCAGCACAAAATTCAGTGGAGCGAACCATATGACTCCTCAAGGCTCGATTTAGGTGTCTATTAGTAAACAGGATGTTGCATTACCCAGACATGGTAACAAAAATTTGATAGCATGTTGTGTATTACACAAAATTTTGTAATCGTGCAGGACTTGCAGCATCAACTATGGAAACCTATGATCAGCAAGGGGAGTTCCAATTCCACGCTGGAATGGTCTCCCATCATAAGAATAAGGAAATACCTAATTAATATTTAGTGGCGGGAACGTAATGTGAACTTAATATTATAAAGAGGTATAGAAGTTTGTGGAAAAATCATAAATAAAAATTCAATCATGACTTTAAGAATGGTCTTTAGGTTTATTTTATCTATTTAAGATCTCAGCCAAATACCTTAAGCCCTTCTCTAAGTCAAGTCAAATACAGTGTTGCCGATTACGAAAGTCGATAATACAGTAAAATCCAATTATGAAATTCAACAACAGTTTGACAGTTCCGAGAACCCCTCAGTTAAACGGTGTATCTGAACGAATGGTCAGAACTATAACCGAAAAAGCTCGTTCTATGATAAACGGTTCTAAATTGGATTTAAATATTTTTGGGGTGAGGCAGTATTAACAGCAGTTTATTTAATAAATATAACACCAACAAAAGCACTCAAATATAAATGTACACCTTTCGAAATGTGGCATGGTAGAAAGCCTCAAATTAAGTATTTAAAAGTTTTCGGTTCAACATTTTATGTTCATAACAAGATTACTAGAGCTAAGTTTGATGATAAATCATGGAAAGGTATATTAGTTGGCTATGAACGATGTTGTCGTGGATGAGATTAATTTTCTGAAATCCAGGCAGTCTCTTAGGTTTGAAGAGAATATCATAAATTCTCGTACTAAAACTGATAAACCTCTAAGTCAGTGGTTATAAAGTCTCGAAATACTGAATCAGATATTATTGAATCTGAAGAACAGTATCAACCAAATAAAATTCGCAAAATAAACCATGATACACTAGAATCAGGGAATTGTAGTTCTTCTAACGGACAAGACATAGAAATTTCAGATATTCACCTTAGGAGGAGTGATAGGCTTAAAAATCGTCCGCTCTCTTACAATAAGTATAAAGACGATTATATTATGTGCGTGCAATCTATCACATATAAGATACCTAGTACATATGATGAGATTAAGACATTAGATGATCGCATTCAATGGGAAAATGCCATTAAGGAAGAACTAAATTCTCTTTTAAAAAATAATACATGGACTTTAGTGCCAAAACCTGAAAACAAAAATATTGTAGACTGTAAATGGATTTTCAATATTAAAACAAACGAATTTGGTACACCTGTAAGATATAAGGCGCGACTTGTTGCTAGAGGTTTTAGTCAAGAATACCTTACAGACTATAATGAGACTTTTACACCTGTAGCTAGAATGTCTAGTTTTAGATTTATAATTGCTTTTGCTAATCAAATGAATTTGTTAATTCACCATATGGATGTTAAGACAGCAATTTTAAATGGTGAGTTAAAAGAAGATATATATATGAATATTCCTAAGGGTGTAGTGGGTAAAGATAATAATGTATGTAAATTAAATAAAGCATTGTATGGGCTGAAGCAAGCAGCTCGATGTTGGTTTGAGGTTTTTGAACGTTCTCTTAAAGAAAAAGGGTTTCAAAACTCAGCGGTCGATAGGTGTATTTATATACTAGATAAAGGAAATGTTACAAAAATATATATATAGTACTTTATGTTGACGATTTGATTATAGCTTGCGCTGACATTGATGCATTAAAAAACTTTAAAAAATATTTAATGAGCAAATTTGAAATGACTGATTTAAAGGAAATTAAATTTTTCCTTGGTATAAAAGTAACTAGATATGATAATAAAATAACGTTAGATCAAAGTGCATATATTAAGACTGTATTAAATAAATTTGGAATAATCGATTGCAACCCTGTTAATACCCCTACGGAAAGTAAACTAAATTATGAAGCTTTAAATTCTGATGATGAATGTAATGCACCGTGTAGAAGCGTTATTGGTTGTTTGATGTACATAATGTTATGCACTCGTCCAGATTTAAGTATCAGTGTAAATATATTGAGTAGATTTACTAATAAAAATAATACTGAATTGTGGCGGTGTCCAATTAGTTTAACCTTAACCTACAACAGGTGTCAAAACTTTAAGAATATTCTATGTGGTTATGTAGATTCAGACTGAGGTAGAAATGATATGCTAGATAGGAAAAGTACTACTGGGTATTTATTTAAGCTATTTGACTCATGTACGATAATTTGGAATACAAAGAAGCAAATGTCAGTTGCAGCTTCATCTACTGAGGCTGATTATATGGCATTATTTGAAGCCGTTAGAGAGGCTTTATGGCTAAAATCACTTGCAGTCAGTATAAACATCACAATTGATAAACCTATAATAATATATGAGGATAATAACAGTTGTATTAGTATTGCAAAAAATCCTACTAATCATAAACGGTCTAAGCATATTGACATTAAGTATCATTTTTCTAGAGAGCAAGTTGAGAAAAATGTAATACAATTAAATTATATTTCCACAGATCAACAGCTGGCAGATGCACTAACCAAGCCGTTATCTACAACGACCTTTCAATTTATGAGAAACAAACTTGGTTTAGAGTAAATTATAAGTGTCTGTCCCAGGTTTAATGGATATAATTTATCACTTAATGTTTTTTCAGCTTGCCAATAAAATTACATGGCCACACATTTTCTTTTGGTGCGAAACAAGGACAGACCAATGAAAATTTTGAATTCATATGTATAACATGTTTTTTTTAAGTTAATTGAAAAAGAGAATGTTTTATTTGTTTCTAATATTTGTAATATTTTTTTTTCTGGTCTGATTAGGTTTTTCTGGGTTTTCCTAATCCCTAGCAACAAATGTTGGACCAAAGTTTTCCCAGAAGATACTTAGAAGTTATGTAATGTTATTATTTGTTTAATTTAGTAATTAATTTTTGAGGGGGCGTGTTGAAATAATTACCGCACAAAAATTAATATAGAACCTCCTAGTTAAAGTTTTAATCTTTTTCTCTACGTCATAACTTCTAAGTTCAAATTTCATTAATATAAAATTTTATTCAAGACGATTGTTCATGTTTTATTTTTCAATCCTTTATTTCCAATTACATTTTCTCAAAAATCTGTAAATGCAGTTCAGAATATCGTAAAAAGTTATGGATGGTCTCCTAGGAATGCACAAGTCTTAAAGTCGTCGTCTTAAAGTCAGTCTCAAAAATCCACCTGTATAATAGTGTAGATATGCTACTTTTTAGTTTCTGCGGGATAATCTTGTTATATAATAATAAAATACGTAATATGAATGATGTTTATTGAAATATTTTAATCATGAAATCTCGTCGCTCGCTTACTGTCATAATAGTAATATGTGTAAGAAGGCTGTGCTGTTATGGACCGTGGATGAAACTATCTATACACTAGTAAATTACACCCGTGTGAAGCCTGGCGGATCAACTAGTAAATACATAACATTTTATACATTAAAAGAGATTATTCATAATTATATTTTTAAAAAAAAAACAAAATCATGATGACTCGTTTTTATTGAAAAAAGTAACCTATTAGTTATTTTATTACCGATCATAAAATTAACACTAAAATTATACTATTAATTACAAATTATCCTCCTTTTTTCCACTTTTCTCCAGGGGTGTATTCAGTCATTGGCTTGCCAGATATGCCACAAGTGCCTATGCCGACACGTCCTGTCAAATTATCAGGTGAAGCAAATATACTCTTATTCTTAATTCCAGGTTTCCTTGAAGCTTTAGAATGAAATGACAACCATTTATTTTTTTCACTTTCACGTTCTTCTTCAATCTGCTTGAATCTCTGTTGTTTCTTCTGTTTTTTCTTTTTTAAGTATTCTCTGTTGTAACCTTTACTGTGCCTGAAAGTTTTTTCCATACATCATTATAATCAAATAACATAGTCTAGAATAGAGATGTCAAATAATTCCAACATTTTAGGGAGTTGTTATTAAATCAAGTAATACTAAATAGTAAATATAAATTAGGGAGGAGTTAATTAAGACTGACTGAAAAAATACTCACTTGCTTTCATCCCCGCTAGAAGGTCTTTTAGTACCAGAATTCAAAGGCTTGACATCTAATATTGTAACTGACTCCAATGCTGAGTATCCATCAAACCTAACTTTTAGACTACTTTCCCCTACTTCTTCCACTGTTGCTTCATAATGCCTGAAATAAATGTCAGAAAAAATATGCTTTTTAAATAAATTAAAAGATCAATCCAGTTTTTTAAGAACTTGAGATATATATATTACCCTTCTTTATACTGTACTAGCCCCCCCCGGCTTCACATGGTTTCTCTACTACAATATGTATGTATTATACAAAGAAACATAGACACACACAATGCGAGATGGAGGAACACGGAAGACTGTAGGCAGTCCAAGTTAGTTACAGATGTAACCAGAAAAAGAAACAATCAGGAGTCACTCCTTGATCTAATTATGTGTAATGAAGAAAACTTATGTACAGCAGTTGAACATTTACCTTATATTGGTAAAAGCGACCTCCAGGTGCTGTTTGCAACCTTACAGAACCAACACAAAACACAAAAATGCTGTTAAATATAAATACTCCACGACCAAACTTTTATAAGGCTGATTACAATACTATTTCTACTGCTATGAAGGAAATAGTTCCCACATCTGACCAGACCATCACTATATCTGATGCTTGGAACAAATTTAAATCAGGAACCCATGGCATTATAAAATTACATGTCCCTATTCAAAGTAAAAGGAACAAAACTAATCTTAAAAAGCCTTGGATCACAACAGATATTATAAAAATGACTAAGAAGAAAGCCGCACTATGGAGAATATATCAGCTTGATAAAACCGACTCAAACTATAACGAATATCGACAAATAAACAATCAACTAGTTGCAGAAGTAAGGCTAGAAAGAATTACCTTCGAAAGCAAAATTGTACATAGTGGCCATAAAACATTCTATGGTTACATCCGTCAACAAATTTCACCAAAGGTGTCAATACCCTCATCACTACTGGACGATACCACTGGTACTATTACTGAGGATGCAAGGGTAATTGCAAACATCTTCGCTAGACAATTTGAAAGGTCCTATGTAATTGAAACACTTGGAGTATCTATGCCACCTATATCATCTTCTAGGGTATTAAACTCAATATGTGGTGTATGTAAATAAATCTATCATGTCCCTAAAAGATGACACAGCCGTGGGCCCTGATGAAATCCCTGCCATATTACTTAAGAAATGTAACTCAGTGATAAGCAAACAACTAGCTATGATAATGTCACTCTCCTTCGACCAAGGAAAACTTCCCAAGGATTGGAAAGACGCTTATGTAACACCAATCTACCAAAAAGGTAATAAGCAGGTTGCTTCGAACAATCGCCCTATTAGCCTCACTAGTCTGATTTGTAAATCAATGGAGAAGATAATTGCTGATAATATAAGAAATTTCCTTAGTAAAGAACATGTTATTTTAGACAAACAACATGGATTTATACCTGGTAGATGTACAATTACAAATCTTCTTAACTGCATTAACATGTAGACTTTAAATTGGGACAAGCATGGACTATGAAAAGGCGTTTGACAGAGTTCCTATACAAAACCTTATCGAGAAGCTTGAGCATTTTGGCATACAAGGCAAACTTCTATCATGGATGCCTTTCTTACCGGTAGAACCTTTAAAGTTCGAGTAGGAGAATCTTATTCAAATGCCCGCACTGTGCATAGTGGAGTCCCACAAGGATCAGTGCTCGGTCCTATACTTTTTGGAATTTTTCTCACTGACTTGAAACATCATGTGACATCACAACTATCTCTATTTGCAGATGATACAAAAATTATGGGTAACCCGTTGATAATACACTACAAGATCCAAAAAGATTTAGATAGGATTGGCTTATGACCTTAAATGCAACCAAATGCTCAGTTTTGCATATTGGGAAGAACAATCCAAAAATGACATACCACATAAATAAGACTAAACTGAAACCTGTGACGTGTCAAAAAGATTTGGGTGTTCACATTGCTGCAGATCTTAAATGGGAAACACACATACTAGAAGTTGTGAAGAAAACTAACTCAGTTCTCTACCTCATTCGAAAAGCATTTTCTTATATAAATAAAGAACTTTCCATCAAGTTATACAAAACCTATATAAGACCGCTACTGGAATATGGGATTCAAATTTGGAACCCTTATTTTAAAAAAGATATTGATTTACTTGAAAGAGTGCAGAGAAGAGCTACATGAATAGTGCCAGAACTCAAGAATAAGAGCTATGAGCACCGACTCAAAGAGTTGGGACTATTGAAGATCTTATTGAAACATATAAAATTCTGCATAACCACTACAACAAACCAAATGTAAAGAATATCTTCACTCTAAGTTACAAAAAGCCACGACGAACAGGACACTCACTGAAACTGGACCATCTTCCAGCTGCAAGCAATCCCAAAAAACACTTTTTGCCAAATTGTGTCATTGAAGCCTGGAATAAATTGCCCGAAGAAGTGATTAGTGCTCCTTCAGTGAACTGTTTCAAAAATAGACTTGATAAACATTTAAACAAAGTGCACTGATAATGATATACACGCATATAGTGTATAATAACAATAATAATAATAAAGATAAAACAGAGTAGCTCCCACTAACAGTAACAGCTTTTATCAATAAGCAGTTATTCTGGAGGAAAGTATACATGTATAATTTGTTAAGATTGTGCAAATTGGTTGATCAATGAAAATGGCAGAAAAACTTAAATACACACGGGGGACTTGGACTTAATCCCCAAAAAGATTTTAATTTTGTCTCCAATTTTTATCTTCTTTACTTTGTCTCCAATTGTAATTCCAACAAAGCCATGTGCTGGTTAGTTATAGTTTGCATAACATGTCTGAGTATTTTGTTTTTTTTTAATCTTTCAAAACGAGCCTTGCACTGTTTTCCATGCTTTATGTTAAGAAACTTACATGCCATCTGCTTTCCACTTAGCCAAGCATTTCTCGCCAATGCGCCACTTGGGAAGGGAGTCGCCAATATATCCGTCGTCCGTAGGCAGCAGAGAAGCTGTAACATTATCATCATTACTAGAACTATGAATATTGCTCTTGGAATCACCCTCTGCAGTGTTTATAAGATCCACTGTCAATTCAATTACTTCTTCCAAATCCGCTTTAAGTTTTAATAATTCCTCATTTTGGGGATCAGTCAGCAGCGCAGCTTCAACCTTTAATTGAAATTAATATTAAAATACATTATGTTTTTTGCTTCATGAAAGTGCTAGTTATTGTAATGATAGTAACCTGCTGCAATTGTAATTTGTAATTTCTTAAATCATCAGCCATATTGAATTTCTTTATAATAATAACACATTCACAATTACTACTACTCTATGAAAAAGTGCACAACAATTAATAAATAAAATAGAAAATTATTGCAAGATCTATAAACTTATGAAGTATGAACCATAACAAATGTCAAAAACCAGTGCTACCAATTGGTGGACTCCGAATCACCCATTTACCCAAAAAAATATTTATATAATATCTTTCAAAGTAACCATGTCCAAACTATTAAAGACACTCACAGAGAAACTTTCAAGTTTTATAATATCACGAAACTATTTCTCGTGCGACGCAAGATCTAGATCTATAACACTGAAAGTAATAACCGTAACACTCGTTCCTTACGGAGTGAAGTGAATGTACATGTAAATTTCTCATTATTTTTTTATACTTATTTAATTACATGAATGGTTCTAAGCTACTGTGGGGTAAGGGTAGGAATACCCTTAGGTATTGAATATTTAAAAAAAAATCGGACGAATAATGTTATTACCTAAGTAATATTTTAGAATACAATATCAACTGAAATGTATGTTTTATTTAAATTTTTTCTTAATTAATTAAATTAAAGGTATTTTTTGATTATTTAATTTATTACTAGAATTAGTAGCGGCAAATGCATTTGTTTTAGGCGTGAAAATCGGGTAAATATAAAAATATCCGCGCACTAGCAACACTTCCAAAAACTCAAAACAGTGTTGCCAATTGAATTGAATTACCCATAAATACCAAAAAAATAACCCATTTTAACAGAAAGGGGTCCTACAAAGAGCTTCAAGAAAAACGCTCAGTTTCCTGAATGTCTAATGTCTGGCTCGCTTAAGACATGACTAAAATAACTTATTTAGGCACGGCCCATGACCTATGTTATCGACATACACCTCTTATAGAAAAACTTTTGAGTACGCTCTTACGCCGAGGAACCGCCAGGATGACTTTTAAGGGTTGCAAAATATGGTTCTACACAGTATTACTATTTATTAATAAAAATTGAGTCGTAATAATGTACGAAAAATGTCAGTGATGCACAAGTTTTTATTCAAACAGTAATTTATTAAAAATAAATCTCCAAATTTCTATCCAGTCAGGTAGTGTAAGTGCACCTTTTTCACCGCGAGAGTAGTGCAAGTTGCAACAAACGCCCATGCACATGTTTTCGTAAACTGTTGTGATCTGTGGCTATAATGAAACTGGCTTGCTTTCAGCGTGTCATAGGTACGAAATGTTTGCGGAGTTCAACTTCTGCAGATTGCTATAAGAACTTATGGTAAACTTTCAAAAAGTTTTCTCAACCTATAAATTTTCCAACCACTAAAATCCAATCAATATAATACAACAAAAGCCAAATCAAACAACAGTTTACTTTTAAATTTAATAAAAAAATAAGCTTTATTAAATACTTATAAATTAATTAAAAATATTTAAATAGGCACAACAAAGTTCAGAGTTTAGCACAACTCTATTTCCATTACTTTTGATAGCATTTAATAACCTGTCGCATGTTATTATGTACATTCTATATGAGTATACAGTAAATAGAGACTTAAATTAGTAAATAGCTCCCTTATACAGTGCCAGGGGTCATGGATTTACTATGTAGTTCACTTGGTAGACTGTAGTTATTTCTACTAGACAAAACAATCCAAATTATGATAAAAAGAATAGGTTAGGTAGGGCTATGATCTCTATGTCGCCATAGATCCTAGCTCTCTTACATCGAGACAGTCATCATAACATGTTAACTGCTATCTTCCTTTAAGAAAATGAAATATATATTCCAAAAGTACCAATATGTACTCTTGTGCATTTTAAAATATAGTTAGTTTACTATCATTTTGTTCTTAAAATATAGGTAGTAAAATTAGTTTAGCATCTAAGCATATTATATCAAAATGTCAGTCAAAGCGAAATGTAATATAATTAATAGTCTTGTATCGACATCTAGTAACAAGAGAGATTCTCTTGTTACTACTCTTGTCCATTAGTGGCGGTGACCGTTACTGTAATGTGCACCGTTGGCTTTACACACCTTCAGTTCTAAAATTCTTTTACGCTTTTATGAATCACAATTTACAAATACTAAAACTTAACATTATTATTATATATTACAAATATTAAATATTACAAGTAATATAATAAATATTAACATTAAAATGCAAGTTACAGAATGGTTCGAAAACTACTTTTTATAGGAATACGCGTTTAAAATTAGGTGCGTTTTGTAATTTATAATTTTTTGCAAATATATTAATGAACCAACTTAGTAGAGAAATAAATGGTATAATTAAGTTGTGTACACTATTCCTGATAATAATTACAAATTTTAGCCATTATTTTTATATGTGTACCTGGTTTTTTAACTCAAATAAGTTGTATCAATCAGATATAGAACACTGAACCCTTGTCTTAATAAATTATAGCTATTAGATATGAATATTGCCAAACATCTCCGGAACATTGTATGACTTTTCACTAATTTAGGTCATCATAAAAGATTAAGTATCTACACTGACTAGATGACTTTGGAGAGCAGTTGACTGATGATATCGTCTCCGAGAAGCAAAGTCTTCGTTTTCGTCGTTTAACCTCTCCTGCTCCACAGGTATGTCCGCGTGGACGGGGGTTACGACCAATTGTTCATACTCCAAAGGACGTTTGCTGTAATGTAGATATACTTTTGATTATTCTTAATATAGTTTTTTTTAGTATCTAAGCAGTAATTATTAGCGGTAGTTAACAATAGGGTTCAATACTATAAGAAATTAAAATTAGTTGAAGTATTACAAGTAAACTTTACTTAATCTAATTTTCTTACCCAATAGCTTGAAGGAAGGCTATTTTTAACCAATGAAAGAATCTAAACTCTGAAGCCCGTCCAGGCTTAACAGCCGGATTGGCAGCGCCAATGTACATCCAGATTAACCATAAAATAGACAAACACCCAAGTGCGTACATCCAATGAACTAACACCATTAATATCAGTTTTATTGCAACCTTAAAATAAAATAAAAGCATATTTAACATGATGTAGATATAACAATAAATCAGTAATAAATATCTTAAAAAGTATCCATTATAGTTCTTAAACTAGGTAAAGATTATTCAATCCATGGAGTCTTGCCAGTCGCCTACTAACTGTCAAAAAATAAGCCAGCCTTTGTGGATTGAATTTCTATATCCACCGGCCACTTAGCATGGTTTTTTTAAAACTAAAATAAAATCTTACCCCAATCAATGATAACCACCTATTGCAAAGATGTGAGTACCAATTCTTGTTCTTCGAATGCACATTAACACTAGGGCGGCGCACTTCACCGTTAGAGATCCGTCCGTTCATTATTGCTGAATCTGTTGGGGAAGGGGTAAAATCCTGAAATATAAAATTTTAATTTTTTTTCTTACGATTATTGCAAATGGATTAAAAAATAAAAAATAATTACAAAAACAAATTATGCCTTTTTCATGACAGACATTTTCCAAACGAACTGAGGTTCTACCTAATGCCCGAATGTAGCAGTGTTGGGATTAAAGAGAGGGAAAGTCTGACCAACATACTACCGGAGCTTGTCAAACACAGTTTGGTGAATGGGTTAGCATGCTTGTGGTTGCAAATCAGTCATGGAAAAGATCATTAACTAGAGGGATATTCGCCGGAATCCTTTTACAGTAAAAAGGAATTATATTCTAATTTTTACAATTCCTCCTTACTAATCCGCCCACAATTTTGTCCATGGATCGTAAATTTTGGGTCCAGAAAGAATTAAAGTGTGAAATACTCATTTACCCACTCTCCCACTTCTCAATTATTCAACTGATTAATTTCTGTCTCTCAGTATCCTATAAGTTTTTCAAGCTTATAAGGTAATCAATATTTTATTAAAATTTTAAACTCTATACTTGATACATTTTGTTCAGATCTTTTTGTATGATAATATCCTAACATGCAAACTTTCACAGTTAAGATGATAGTAAGATAATATATTATGTATAATCATAGTATACATACGCCAACATTTTTGTGCCTTATCCTTTCTGGAAACAATAAATCCAGATCACTTCCGGTGGCTCCATATACTTGAGTATCTCTTTGGGACTGACCCTGAAATCTAAGAGAGAACTATTAAGATAAATTAAATTTTAATAATAAGTACACAGTGTGTTTGTGTTTTACTATGTTTTGAATTATGGTGATAGCAAAATAAAGTTGACATAAATAATAAAAAAGTGAAATCCCATTCAATCACTAATCACAAAATAATTTTTTTTCACATTCAAAGACCAAATTTATGGAGCTCTACCCCAATATGTAAAAGACATTTTTTAGCTATTTCATTACCACATTTTGTACTATATTGCATTCAATAACATATATTGTAAGAGGAATATGAGATAATAAAACTGTATTGTAGTTACTCTCGAATACTGAATATATTATAGAAATCTAAATAAATGTTCATAAACATATCATATTTTAATAGTATTTTAAAACTACGCCTCAGTTTCTCCTGTCTAGTTGAAATAATAAAATATACCTCATTTCTCGTTTATGTTGCAAATCAAACGTTTGTGCGAGGGCAAAGTAAGAGTAATCAATGCTAGCATATGTTATGAGGAAAGGCATGGTGACAATCGGTGCAAGCTTGTTGATGTCCCCAATGATGATGAATGTAACTGTCACTACTGCTACTACAATCATTGAATATATGGGTACTTTGTTGGGGCCTCTCTGTGAAGTAAATCAAAATAAAAAATATATTGCTATCATTGACAAAGACATAGAATTTGATTAAATTATAATTCTGAAAATAATATAGGTATTTTAATCATTTAACTACTATAAACCACTATATAACTTCTATTCTGATACAGTGTACATCTTGTTACAGAAAATACAACTTCAATATACAATATATAGAATATTGGAATGGTCTGAACAGATATTTTTTTTTTATTTAATTACCATGAAAATATTGTTCAAGATGATGTTTTTTTTTTTATTTCGGTTTTTCTAAAATATCAGGGTGTCCTAAAAATCAAAACATATTCGTCTAAGAAATTGAACAATCTTCAGAAAAGGTCATCATTTCAGCCATAGGACGTCCACTGCTGGACATAGGCCTCCCCCCAGAAAAGTTCAAATAAAAAAAAATTACCATGAAAGTAAGGATAGAAAAAGTTATAATATATTATGTCGAGAGAGTGTCTGGGCAACCTGATTATAAAAAACTAAAATATTGTAAAAAACATTTTAATTTAAATCAGTTTTTTAATTTTGTTAACTTTAAATAGTTCTTTTTATTTCGGTATAAATTAATATATAGGCAAAACACAAACTTGTGAATCTATATGTTATCTATTTTATATCAATTCTGTTTTGTGTTGTTAAATTATAATGATCATTGGTATTACTTTGATTTGTTTTTATTTATTAACAAATCTAATATATTAATTCAGTGTCTTTGATTTTGAAGTGGAAGAGATAATCCCATTTTACTTACCCCATGCCCAAGAGCTTCAAGTCCAGGTATAACTTTTTCATTAGCAATACTTTGTAGAACTCTAGGAGTCCCATACATTGCTCCGAGACAAGAACTCATAGAGCTAACATATAATCCAGCAAGAAGTAAGACTTTTAAAGCAGAAATATCAGCCGATATAGAGAAGTTTGTTAAAAGAGCATCTCTAGTGACTGTTGCTGCTAATGTTATTATAAACATTAAGTACAGGAAAGTTCTGAAAATATCCAAAGACAGATAAATACTTCAAATCATAAAAAACTTCCTTGTGTCTATAAAAACACAAAAAGTTAAGTTAGGTAGTTTATTTTTACCCTGTGCCAATAGCAGCTAAGGAGCCATTTGGAATATTAACAGAGGGGTTCTTTAAATCTCCGCTCATATTGATTCCTGCCAATATACCAGTAATAGTTGGAAAAAATACACCAAAACATTTGAACCATGAGTAATTATCTTGATAATCTGCCCAAGTGTTATTTGCCATTGTACCACCAAGCCAACCTTTAAAAGAAGCATCTGAAAGAAGCGTAAAATATAAATTATTAAACATAAATATACATAATTCCTTCTCATATTTTGCATATAAACTTAGTTTACCAGGTACTGTAGTAAATGATCCGACAAAAAAGTCCAGAGCAGCCATTAAAATAACTAAAAGAAGAACAAACTGCAATTTTATAACCCATTTGACACCCGCCACATTAATAGTGCCTAATAAAAGAACTGCTGCTACTGCAAACCCACGGGCAGCCCATGTATTTTGTGTTCCTACTAAATCTGCCATAGATTCACCAAAACCAAACACATTTAAGGCACATCCTACAGCCTGAAACAAATTTCATTTCTTATGTTACATTTGTTTACACTTAATACATAATACACTGAATATATTATAAACAGGAATCTTAATAAAATTGTATTGAGACACCAACTACAACACTGTAAAGATTTTTACGAAAAAACAATTTTTTCATTCAGATCTGATTGAAATATAGTGTAAACTTAAGGAACTGAATACAAAAATCATAGTAATGTGGAGTTAAAACTCCTACTAAATTACTATTATAATAAAAAAAATTATAAATTTACCTGACCAAAACAATATACCATTCCTAAAGCTCCTCCCAGTCTTGAGCCCAATGTATGGGCCAATAAAAAATAAACTCCTCCGCTTTCTATTCTACACCGTTCACAAATGCCCACAGCTGATAACACAGAGATCAGTGCTACAAACACTAAAAAAATAAAAGGAATATTACCACTTTTTTCATGATTAATGATAATTTCTTCTTCATTTTAATATTTATGGCAACATTACATATATGTTACTAGGAGGGGATGTAACGTTATAGTAGTTAATTAGTTAATTATTAAAATATTCAACAAAGATAAATGTTTCCTCTTTCTAGTGCATATTAATTAACAAATTTAAACATTTACCTGTAAACACAACAATAAATACACCATTAACCAAACCAGCTTGTCCTACAATCCATCCAGACCTTAAAAATACAATCACACCAAATATATTTATAAGACATGAGGTGAACACGCCATCCCATGTCCCAAAGAGGACTGGCTGTGATATGAAAAAGTTTGATTTCCACCATGGTGCATCACCCTAGAAATAAAAAAAGAGTTATAGATAGTTTAATTCAAGAAAAATAATGATTACCAACAAAGATTTTCAACAAAACATTAATAGTGTTAAAAACATTATTTTTCCATTCATACTTGTCATTTGTATCCATACAAATAAATAACATTGGAGTGTCTGTTTGTAATATTAAAGTAACTTCTTTCTACTAAGTGCATATGGATGTATCTACAGTACATATATTAAAACAATATTTTTTTAATTTTAGTCTGTCTGTCTGTTTGTTCTGGCTAATCTATGAAATGGCTGGACCGATTTTGACAGAACTTTCAATGGCATATAGCTGATGTAACAAGGAGTAACTTAGGCTACTTAACATCTCGCTACGACCCGTAGGAGCGGAGCAACACGTGAACGAAGTCGCGCGTGTCGGCTAGTACTAAATAATATTATAATTGCAAATGTATGTTATTTTCTTTCTCACATTTTCAATGTAAGCCAAAAATGGACTATCAGTTGTTTATAAAATCTTAAGACAAAATTTTTTTTTTGTATATTAGATATTGTCTAAACTTTTATAGTGTACCTGTGTTTATAATATAAAAATCCTTTATTAAATTAGTATATTTATTATATTCCTTATTAAAATAAATATTTCATAGCTTCATTATTTTGAATGAGCAAAAGGTTTACAACCCCTGATTCGGCCTTTACAATTAAAATATTATATTCTTATTTTTTATTTTTAATACAATATTATTTAAGTTGCTTAAATCAAGTGTGATTTTAGTTGTGAAGCAAAAATAATGGTGATTAAATATTTCTTAGTGAATGTGTAGAAGTGAAGAATAAGGAAAATCAATTGTTGATGAGCCTAAATTATTTTATTTTGGTAAATTCTCTTACGAATTTGGCTCTTGTAAAATAATATGCTAATACATAGTTCATATAATACTTAGAAGTAGTTTGCACAAATGTATTTTACCTGCACATCAGCGAAAATCTCATTGGCTCCAGAAGCTTGATGTCCACCTGTTCCATATTGTGATTCATTTCCTAAATCTACGAATCCACCTGATTGTCTTCGCATTCGAGCCCGGTCGTATACAGGTTCGTCATTGCGAAAGCTGTCTACGTCTAAATCAGTTCTTCTAGGCCTATTATACTGATCCATTATGTGATACTGATAGGACTATTTAGCTCATAATTTTATAAACTGTTCCTTGTATAAAAGTTTCTGTTGTCATAAGTAAATCAAAAGTAGATGATTGAATCATGAATAGTAATTAGGGATGCAACCGATACCTAGATGTTTGGAAAAACATTGATGTATCGTTTATAAACATCGATATTTTGAAGAACGATAAATCGCCCATAAATTGTCGGCAAATTGTAAAAACATTGAAATTGTTCTTTCATTTGGCAATAGCACGTGTTTAAATTACAATACTATTTTTTCCCAGACAGACAGAAGCTGCCGGCTACTTTACGAGGGATGACATTTTTCGTCGTCAATTTTTGTTCAAAGGTCGAATCAACATCGAAGTACCGTTATTATTATCGATTTTTTACATCGATGTCAGTCATTGAAATATCGATGTTTTGAAGAAAGACGTGTCCATTATAAATATTCTAAACTCTGTCTTTTCACCGTTCAAATATCTCATGAGTAGTCTCTGCTTACAATGTGACATTGGCAAAGTATCGTGTGCAAATATTGTTGCACAACTAAAAACTAATATCGGCAATTTTATTACTAATAATCGATTAATTTAAAAATCGATTTAAAAATTTTTAAATCGAACACCATTAAGTGTATTAATTTTGTATATACTGTATAGTAAAAATTTGATGTTCTATTTTGGGTAGTTGTATCTCAAATTCGTGAAATATCTTAGTTTCGAACTCCTTTTCAGAACATTGAATCTTTTGAGACATTTTTAGGCGTACCATAATAAACATAACTAAAATAAACATTAACATAAATAAAGCAGATTAAAAGAATATTGTCTTCTTTGGTTTGATGGCACACCGACCATTGCACAAAGAAGTCTGCCAATAAGAAAGAAAGAAGAAAAAACACATTTGTGGAACACAATTTATCTATCATTTTGACCTACATAATTAAGAAAACATTTTGTAATAAAAAAATTAACACATTTAGGGAATATTTGCATGCTATTTAAAATTATAGCTGTTTTTGGCTTGTACTAAAAATTTTATGTTACAACTTAATGTATATAATAATACCTATAGGTAATTTAATATTAAAAAATCTCATTTGAATTTGATTTAAAATAAATATAATAAATCCTGAATATTAAATATATTATAATAATATACTATAAATAAAATAATATCTTAACGGAATTAAAATCTACACTACGAATCAAATAATCAAGAATCCTCGTTGTCGTTAGATTCAGATCGATTCGAAAAACGATTTTTAAAGGAGAATCGAATTATAAACAGTACTCTGTGGCAATAACAGGGTTGCCAATATTTACGTTTATTAACCTAATCAATTATCAACAAAAAAGCTGTTTTATCTTGTATGCTGATGATTTGTTGAGTAGAGAAATAAATTGAGCGAGTACAGAAATAAAATGCAAGGGAGTTTCAGTACACCCAGAAACTAGAAGCTGTCGGAATCACAGTATTAATAGGAAGGGAGAGGGTGAGTCTGAGTTTGATTTGCATGCTCAAGACGGCGAGCCAGCAGGGTAAAGATCCTCGCGTCAGAGAAGAAAAATTCTACAAATATTGTATTCGAACCATCCTATCATTTATAATACATGGAATACAAAAAAAACTAAAATATTATCCATTAATATATATGTCGTCACGTAGGTTAGGTAAGCCTAACCTTAAGCTTGAACAGAGAACCTATTCAGTGGAGGTGAGTGTTCACATTTGAGGCAAGGATGTCTTTAAACCTAAATCTAGGTCACAAGTCTAAGGCAATGATTAGGTTAGGGTATGTTTAGTTACTTATCGGATTAGTAGCAGTATTTACGTTGCGTTTTCCCAATAGTGTATTAAAATTTTCAACCTCCCTTTTAGTGTTTTCAATATACTTGTTCATTCTCTGTCGCTCGCTTAACTAAAGATAAACAATACCTAGACTAACGTCAAACCAAAGACAAGCTTTATTACTTATAAATCACCAACTACATGACACATGGCATCATCAGCTGTTGCTAGGATAAGCGCCAGATATAGTTTTAAATTCATTTTACACGATACGGATGACAAAAATTTTGATTACATCAAATGTTATTAAAAAGTTTGGAAAAGTGAAAATTTAATAAATTATTATAATAAACATGTAATAAATAGAATATTTACTAAAAAGAATTTATACTTTACAGAATAATGATTTTTAATACATTTTTGCATTATAAATTATTTCTGTTTTTCTTGGAAAAGTATTTATTTAAAGTTTTTTAATCAATTTTCGTGAACTTAAAATCTTTAATCAGATTTAACTGTAAAAATATATTCTATCTGTATAAAGGGCATCAACTTTTTTCATGTCCGCTATATGTGGAATGCCCATTAAAAAAACTATTTGTAATCTAAATTTTCGTCATATTTATTGATTGCTTACACTTAGAAGTTTGATATTTTCACAGCTACAAGAGACTATAGACTCACATATTTAATATTAATTCAACTTCACGTATTCTTCAAATAATGGGTCATAACTTAAATATACGTATAAAAGATCGATTTATTCGCGATATAACAACAAATTTGCAGATTTCGAATTTTTACCCATGCCTCCACTCTATCTTGCTTTTTGCCAAAAATCATGTTCCTAGGTAAAAAGAAAAAAAAGCCTGGGAAATTTGATTCTTTTCCAATATCGAAATTACTATATATGAGATGAGATAAAAGCAGCTGTACCTTTTCATTTAATTAACTTAGAAGTTTGATTTTTTGACAACTGCAAAGGACTGCAGGCTTGAGTATTTAACATTATTTCAACTTGATATCACTACGCGTTCCCGAATCTTGACAGACAGACAGAAAAACGGACATCGAAGTGAACCTGCAAGGGTTAAGGTAAGGAACCCTAAAAAAGTGACTTAAAGCAAATTTTTAATTACATTGATTTGATATAATTTAGGACGCTGATAAAATCCATTGCACCCTATTTTATTATAAATCTTTTTTAATACTAAAAATTTAATGAAAACTTGCGGCCGAAATTAATACCAATCTTAATCCAAAATCTATAGATTACAGATCTATTTGAAAATAGATTCTAAATTTGAATGTTATATGCTAAAATTTGAATTTGGACTATTTTCATTCCACAATCCACAGGTTCTGAATTAAGAATGATTATTAATTTCGACCGTTAGTGAAATCGATTAAAAACAAAGAAACCTATCTAGGAAATAATAAGAATTATCTGTTATATATCCGTTAAATCATATACGTTAAACTTATGACAACGTTAAAGGAAATGATAAAAAATTTGGAAAAATGCTGCTGTTCAATGCATAACTGCTACAGATGCTGAATCTTCCATCAGGATCTGCAATAAATTGAACGGGTATCAATTATCATGGAATATTCAGACTGATAAAACATTTCTAAATTTAAAACACACTCATTTTAATTCTCTAGTTAACCCAGCAAAAAAATAAGAGGTACAAACAATTTCCATGACGAAAAATCCTAAGACAATTGTTAAATGACACGAGCACGCATAATATTAACCGATAAAAATCATATACATATATGAAATTGAAAACGAGTTAATCTAAAAAACGGTCAAAAGAGTTTGACATAATCGCGTTTTGTATTTATTTAATAAATTCTTAGGATTAGAGTTACCACCTCAATAAGATATATTATTCCAGTAGAGTAAATAATATATTTCATACCGATACAAAAAGAAAGCTTTTTCATACCTCCTGGTAGAGGGAGGAAGCTAGTTTCGAAAGCTTTTATGCCAAACCGAAGGAACAAAATGCGTTATGTGTCGGTGTGAACGATATTTTTTCTAATATGCGCAACTTCACCCCACTATTTTTTCTCAGCCCTAAAGTTAGCTGCCGGTTAATATACGTCAGAATCATATTCTGTATAGGTCGCCATCTTCCATAGATATTACTTGATCGGTAGCCTAGCGATTACATTTGACATAAATACATAATTAAGTCGTTACAATAAATACGGTAATTTAATTATACTTCATAAGTTTATCAAGTAAATAGAACAAATACTAAACACAGCCATATTTTCTCATCAAAATTATAATATTCCTACTTTGAAATTTCCATTCCTCCTATTAACTGCACGACACTCCTCGACAAACTGTAATAATAATATAATAGTAATCATTTCCTATCATGCTAAGCACCATCTTGTCAATCTATTAATTCTTCACATTCGATCAATACACTGATTTTTTGTTTGTGTCACATCTCATATTAAATTAAATTGTCTAAAGAGCCTCTACGTGTCGGCTACGGCTCCGTGCACGCCTTCCAAAGGGTTCCGGGTCACTGTTGACCCGTGATTGGAAAAGACATATCAAAAATTATAATTCTTTATTTTGTGTCCAAATTACACATATCAAATACATTTCTGAGACCTTCTATTAAGTATAAAAATCACCTGTGACAGGTGGCCTCGCTCTTCCATTACTTAGTGTTATCTCCCTAAGAAACTTAATACTAAGAATTTAACCTAAATTTAACCTTTTAGCCATTGTAGTGTTTGTCACTATAATAACGAACAGTGATATGTTGTCTCTGATATGTATTGTGTGTAACGTATACACTACAGCCATTTACTTAAACCCTTTTAACGTCATATTTTTGTCTAAGCTATGTGTTTAGTATCTTGTGCTTTTTCAATTGTAAGACATTTGCATTTATTATCTTGGTCGCTACAATTATGTAGTTTATAAATATTAAATGTTACTTTCACTAGGTATATCATAATTATGGTTGTTAATAAACCGCTTTATCATATATTTATAATACTAAATTATCGACGAGTGACTAGTGATCTGTATGACAGTTCAACGGACAATCATGAGGGTTGTTTATATGAACGTGGAGTTGGATTTAACCATTTTGCTATCAACGGCAGCGGACACGAAGAATATTATCAAAAATTTCGGCACAGAATTGAATGAATTTATATAAAAAGAGTTTGTAGAGTAACTAAAACTGCACGACTTTTAGTCTCATTATTTAACGAAACGGGAAAGTTCCTATTCGAAATTAAAATCAACCAACGGCCGAAATAATCAATTCAAATTTGTGTATGGACACAACTAGAGTACTGTGTCGCCGAGTGTCTAAAATATGTTTATGAACAATGTTTGTTTCGAAATGGTGCTAGTTTCATCGTGTTAACACTTGAGCCCAGAAATCTATGGGGAAGCATTCCAATCTCGAAGTTAACGGAACACGATAATAAATTGTTGTATGTTTATGTCAAACTAATGAAAATATAATATATAAACTAGCATTATTCGTCCATTATTGGATCCTTGTCCAACACTGGTTGCACTATTGCATTACCTATCATAAATATGCAAGTGCACGGGCTACTTTTGAATTATGATTTCAATAAGATTTCTTATCGCATTTCTTCAAAACACTTTAACACGATGCTTGTGTTGTTTCATAAGCGCATGTTCCAACTAATGAGCTACAAAGGTTAGAAGCCCTCTCGTTATAAGTGGCTGGTGGCTTGTCATCTGTAGCCACTAATAGGCTGACACTACAGCTACTCATCATTTCCAATAAACAATATCGATCCTAAATTAAAAGTGAAATAGTGAGGAATTCAACAATTCTATACTTCCGTCTATTATCTATACTATTATATAAAGAGGAAAGATTTGATTGTTTGTGTGTTTATATATTTGTATGTTTGTTTGTTTGTTTGTTTGTTGCGAATAGGCTCGAAAAGTACTGAACCGATTTTGAAAATTCTTTCACCGATGGGAAGCTACATCCTTTCCGGGTAACATAGACTATGTGGTGTTGCCATAAATACTCTAATTAAAAAGATATGGTCATTTAAGTGCCATAAGGTGGTCATTTTGTAAATTGAAGAGTTTCTCAGGAACTACAAATCCGATTTAAAAAATTTTTTCACTGATAGAAAACTATTCGTATTGATTCGTGAGTGACAAAAGTGAATTAGTGTTGCCATGTACATTTTTAAAATAATAGAATATGGCCATTTTGTTGTCACTAATCCGATTTTAAAAATTCTTTCACTGTTAGAAAACTACACTATTCGTGAATGACTAAGGCGATTTAGTGTTGCCATATACATTTTTTAAATAAAAGAATATGGCCATTTTGTTGTTACTAATCTAATTTTAAAAATTCTTTTACTGATAGAAAACAACACTATTCGTGAGTGACAAAGGTGATTTAGTGTTCCCATATACATTTTTTAATTAATAGAATATGGCCATTTTGTTGCTACTGATCCGATTTTAAAAATTCTTTCACTGAGAGAAGTCTATAGTATTTCCTTCTCTCTTCCTCTTACAGTACTATCATTGTCTCTCATCCTCTCTCTTTTTTCTCTTTTTAATTTTTATTTTTATCTGTTCAGAATGATAAGTCTCTTTTCACTTTCTTTCTTTCGATTATCTCTCTCTATTTTTTCTCTCTCACTCTTTCTCTCACACTCTCACTTTCTCTCTCTCTCTCCTTCTCTCTTTCCTTTACCTATTCAATTTTATTTTTGCTCTGTCCTCCCTCTTCTATTATCTGTCGCTATTATTTTATTTTTGTTACTATCATTTTTCTTTTTATAACTTTTTCTTATCCCCTCTCTTTTTTCAAATAATGAAAAACTACACAATTACGGAGTGACAAGTTAAGGACATCAATTATAATATTTTTTAAATACCCGGACCGAAGCGAGGGCATGCCGCTTGTGTTAAATAAAGATGCAAAAATAAACAACATCACATTTATTATTCAAAGTTTATAATACAAATTGTACAAAATACGCATTTATAATACAAAGAAACACTTCTTTTTACGACAAAATTACATTGATGATATATTAAAGTTATACAATGAAATTGTACAAGATACTGAAAATTCAATAAAAAATAATGTTCACGCGCGCCTCTTCTGCGATTCAGAGATACGCGAAAAAAAGCCTTCGCGGGTTTACGTATTCAATTTTTATACCAAAGCAAAAAAGCTCATATGAAGTTATTATTTAAAATTGTAATTCTGGGACAAATTCAATCGCAAACTGCACATATTGAATGTTCAAATTACAAACGGATCTCTCATTGCGGGAAGAATCCAAGTAGGGGCACTATGACCTGGATCACAAGAGATGGGCAGCAATTAGAATTAGAGGTGTGCGGGCGGGCGAGGGCGGAGAGGGCGGCGCGCTAGGCGGGCGGCGCGCAACGGGCAGAAAGCACCCGCGTCACGGCGTCAGTCGACGCTGGCAGGCCGCGTCTCCTCTTCGCCGCTCGTGGCGGCCGACGCACCCCGCGCCGGCGGTATTATGCCGGCGCCCCGGAGCTGCTTAGCACGCGCCGCGCGTTCGCCGCCCGCGCCTCCGCGCCGCGCCGCTCTGTCACCGTCGACGTCTACGCGCCCCGCTCGTAACCCGTAACGCACGCGATTACGCGTTTTACATCTATAGACCGGAATGTAAATATTTATGGATGTCAGTTTTGAGTTGTTTAGATTGGCTGTGAAATTCAAGGTATGCAAGTTATGCTTGATGTTTCAATTTTATCATGACAAATTTATGTTAGTTACGTTGGGTACGAACGAGATCAGTTTTGTAAATTGTTCATGGCATGCTCTTTGTGTCGCACTATTTTGTATTTTTATGGTATAAGTAAATGCTATCAGTATATCATTTGATGGCGCAGAAAGTCTTCGATATTTGGATCGATAGTTTACCATTATTAGATTGTGTTGGGTTCAAAAGATTTTTTTGCATTAAATAATCTATAGGTATAACAAAGGAGAGAATAATGACTTGAAACTATTTCGTGATATAAAAAACAAGTAATATAGTAATCGAATATTAGATTGTCTAGGTTTCACTAAACACACATTAATTTTACATGCGAAATACAAGTTAGGATTTGCGTCAGGATAGCCCTAGCCTAGCAAGTAAACTCAAATAAACATCTACTTAATAGGTCGAACCGTGATGAAAATATCCTTTTTTATGTTTAAATCGATACTACAATGACACACTTTCTACTATTTTCAATACTCAATAACACACCAATTGATTGGCATAAAATGTTTAGGTGAAATGAAATCAACAACAAGGCGGGTTCGGGTACATGAAGATGCTATACGTCATAGGTAATAAACATTGTATTATTTTTAAGATTTATTTAAATATGTAGTAATTGAGTAGAAAATTATTTTATTCGACTTATTTTCCTTAATCATATATTTCCCTTAATGATATTATTATCAAAAAAATAAATTATCCCATCACCTCCGACGTTTATTATTTGTTATCGTAGTTAGAATATCAGAAAAAACATAGAATCCCTTTGTTAAGTTCTGCTAGGTAATCAGTAGCCACTATTATATTGAATTTTATAATCCTGCTATATACTTACTACTATCATTAGTACATACACAATAGAAACTTCACAGTATCCTAACTAGTGAAAATAATACTTTATAAACATTGAACACACTATAAAACCTATTCACTGTCTATCTTTAAGATATACTTTTTTCTTTTTAATATTCTACGGTTCTTTTTTAATTAAATACCACGTTTGTAAATAACAAAGACTTCTATTTTCAATATTATTAAACATTTTATTAGCTTGTACTTAAAAAGTTTTAATTCTGTATAGGAAATATGTATGATAGTTTTCCAAAACAAATTAGAATTTCCCCCTTTCTTTCCATTCCCCTATCTCCATACCAAGATGGGTAGTAAAGATAGGTAAATTATACAGTATACCTTAGCGAAACTAAAGCACCTAGGTTAGTTAAATATAATCACAACAACACTATACTTCCGACCTTTCCTTAATCTCATTTAATTGTATATAAACCAATAAATCTGCACTGACGTGATGGCGTCAAAGTAACCTGCTGTGTATGTATATCTTCAATTCTAATAGCGTATTCAAACTATACGTGTTTATACTATAGAATGTTTGTTGGTTTTAAACATCTGTAGTCATTTTTCAAATGTCTACATTTTACAAAAACAAACAGCCAAATAATAATATGTTACGATCATATTATAAATTGTGCATAAAATATTTGAATTTACACGTATTAATAACGAGCAGCCTGCCCTCGCTTCGCTCCGGGTATTTAAAGTAATATTATAATTGATGTCCTTAAATTGTCACCCTGTAATTGTGTAGTTTTTCATTATTTGAAAAAAAAGAAAGAGAGTAAGAAAAAGTTGTAAAAATAAAAATTATAGAAAGAAAAAGAAAAGAGAGAATAAAAGAGGACAGAGCAAAAATAAAATTGAATAGGAAAAGGAGAGAGAGAGAAAGAGAGAGAGATGATCGAAAAAAAGAAAGTGAAAAGAGACTAATCATTTTGAACAGATAAATATGAAAGAAGAGAGAAAAAAGAGAGAGAATGATAACATATAATAAGAGGAAGAGAGACGGAAATACATCTACTTAATAGGTTATAGACTTCTCTCAGTGAAAGAATTTTTAAAATCGGATCAGTAGCAACAAAACGGCCATGTTCTATTAATTCAAAAACCTATATGGCAACACTAAATCACCTTTGTCACTCACAAATAGTGTAGCTTTCTATCGGTGAAAGAATTTTCAAAAACGGTACAGTAGTTTTCGAGCCTATTCGCAACAAACAAAAATACAAACAATCAAATCTTTCCTCTTTATATAATAGTGTAGATAAGACCGAAGACAGCAAAAATTAAACTTAAGCTGAATCTAATAGGTCTGGGAAAAGATTAATTGATATACAGGATTGGCCTACTTTAGATAGTGCTCTAAACAATTTTTGAAAATAACTGATAAAAATCGATTGTTAATAATTGTTTGTTAAAATGATTTAAACATAAAAGTTAAACGTCTAAAAAAGGTATTTCTAAGGTTGCAGTAAAATCCCTTTTTTTTCTTTTTGAAAATATTACTAAGGTGATGCTGTGCATATGATGAGATTGAAAGGCCATCGTGCATTATGAGCTTTTACTCCCGAGTAAAGACTCAAGAAAGAAATATATAGAAAAAGAGATAATTGATGAACAGGAAGGGTGTTGTTTATCACGACGATCAACTTCAAATTCAGAATTCTTTAGATAAACATTAGAAGAGGTAGTGTACTGACAGAAAAGCATCATTATCACAACCCATTAATGGCCTAATAATGGGCCTCAGAATGAAGAGGGTGTTAGGCCATAGTTTACCATGCTGGCCCAGTGCGGCTTGGCGAACTTCTCACACCTTTGAGAACATTGAGAACTCTCAGGAGTGCAGGCTTCCTCACGATGTTTTTCTTTTAAGAAATTAAGTGCTATTTAATTTCTTAAAACAAACATAACGTCAGATGGTGTGTGTCCAGTATCGAACCGGACCTCCTGAATAAAACAGCAATGTTTGAACCACAAGGCTATCATAGCTATAAAAATACAAAAAAATTTGCTAGCCATGATATTGCATAGAATAAAGTCGTAGCCAGACGTCAACATTAATTTATTTATTAGTGCTAATCGAGATGGCTGTATCAACCGTCCACCGAAAATCGAGGATGCTCCTGCCAGGCAAAATGGTGTAGCCTGGTGGGACGGGTTCCATCAGTTATCGCTCGGAACATTTGTACACTCAGTCACTTCAAAAACTATATATTATAATATATTACAAGATAATATGTGGGTCGTGCGACCTCGTGGATTGAACTATCTATAACGATAATTTTCAAAATGGCGGCAACTTTCATTAAACTTACTTATTAATAACAGTAATCATGTTTTGCGTCTGGTATACCTAGGAAATAACTTATATAGATTTTAAGTACAGCCAATTCCATAAATAGAAAAATTGAAATGATTGCTAGGTAAAGAAATAAATGTCAGATGCCATTCGTACACTGATAAATAATAGCAACGCCGAAAAAGTATTATGTATATATAGTATGGATATAGTTAGTAAGTTCACAATTACACAATTATGTATTTTATATAAAACACTGAACAGAAAAGTTATGTCGTTAAGTGTGTAGTCGTAGCCGGCTGGCGCCAGATGAGATCGATGACATGGACTGAGCAAGTTTACTTTTTATCATACCTGATGCCTTGAATATATAAGAAACATATTTATGTAATTTTTATTAAGAGCACCTTATATATTAAACATATTAATAATGTACAAATAATGCAAAAGTTTTCAATTTTTGTACATTATTGAGCTGTATTTTAAGAATAATCTCCAATATTTCCATTATAAAATATAAAAATTAATCCAATGGCACCACCATCGGTGGTAATGAGTCGCAAATAAAAGTTCAAAAAAATCTTTAGTACATAAGTTTATCTTAAATTTAAACGAAGGAATCAACTAAATACTCGTTTTAAAATGTTTGATAATGGTGCAATCAAAAAAGTCTGGTTTTCCCTAAAAAATTCTTTTATTTTGTTTTATCTTTCGTTCAGTACCAAGTCTATATGTAAAAGAAGTATGTAAAGTTTGGTCGTAATCGATCCAAAAGTTTTTGAGAAATTTTGACGACCGTCTTAAAAAACAAGGTTTGAGAAAAACGCGATTAAAAGAGTTTGAGAAGGTGACCAACCGCCTAGAGACTCTATAGTCTATAACTCGAAAAGTTTAGCTAAAGCTGAGTACTGAGCAATGTTACGAGGTGTAATGTTTGGACCTTCTGCTGACCACAGATCCAGACCGTTCCTCAGTGTCGATCTCTTCCCCTTTAGGTAAATCCGACCATTGTCTGGTGAAATCTGTATCTGTTTACGCCCCGCCCCATACCAGTTCTATAGGCACCCGACGGGTGTGGCGATACAAGTCAGCAGATTGGGATGAGATGCGATCTTTCTTTGCTTCATTTCCATGGCGGCTTGTATATTTCTCCTCCAATGATCCCTCAACTTGCGCCGATGCTGTGACTGATGTGCTACGTCTGGATATGGAGTACTATATCCCATTCGCCGATATGCCACTGTCCAGCAAAGCACACCCGTGGTTCGGACCTGAATGTAGACGTGCAGAGGCACTAAATCATCAGGTCTACCTAGCTTGGGTTTATGCTCGTAACCGCAAGTCGAAAGACTTACGTCAGAGGAAGAGAACCTTTAACAAAGTTGCCAAGTCCTGCAAGAATATCATGCAGAAATCACGCTTCGAGCACATTAGTCGAATAGGGACCAAACTTGCTTCGCATCCCCCCGGAAGCAAACTTCTGTCGGCCTTCACTGCCTCCCCTGCTGAAACCTGATGGAACTCTTGCCCACACTGCTGAAGAGAAGAAAAACTTGTTTGCTTCTCTTTTTGCGGAATCTTCACACACTGCGGAATGATATTCACATTCGGCAAAAGGAAGTTCGCAAAATGCTATGCAGTCTAGATGTGAACAAGGCTAGCGGACCAAATGGTATTCCAGCAATTGTCCTGAAAAGTTGTGCGCCAGAACTGTCTCCCGTCCTAACACACCTATTTCGTCTCTCATATGAGACTGGTTTCTTCCCGAAATCCTGGAAGCTCGCTAATGTGCAACCCGTGCCCAAAAAAGGTAGCCGTGCTGATCCTACCAACTACAGGCCGATCTCGATTACGTCCATAATGTGCAAAACTATGGAACGTATTCTTAATAGTAGGCTGCTGTCGTACCTAGAACCCAACGACTTGATAAGTGACCGACAATACGGATTTCGCCGAATTCGGTCCACTGGTGACCTTCTAGCGTACGTTACGCACATATGTAGTGAGGCCATAGAGAAACATGGAGAGAGACTTGCTGTATCCCTAGATATCTCAAAGGTGTTCGACAGAGTTTGGCACGATCGCCTTATTAGCAAGCTTCCTCCGTACGGTTTGCCTGCTAGCTTATGCAGTTGGATATCGGATTTCCTGAGGAACAGATCGTTACAAGTAGTAGTCGATGGGTGTTCGTCGGATCAAAAGGCTATAAATGCCGGAGTTCCCCAGGGGTCGGTGCTCTCTGCGACACTATTTCTGCTGCATATTAATGATTTGAAGCCCGGTATCTTTGGGTATGCAGCACATTTCTAGAGAGCAAGTGAGGCACAAATCCGGTCTTTAAGGGAGACTATGGTTGACCGTTTGAACGAGACCTTTAAGGCAGTCTCTGATTGGGGAGAAGCCAATCGGGTCATGTTTAACGCAAACAAAACGCAAGTGTGTTTATTCACCGCGAAATTTGAACTATCTCCATCCTTTCGAAATGTGTCCGTGCCAATAACAGACAACCTAGAACTTTTAGGCGTTACTCTCTCATCGACTCACAACTTCGGCTCCTATATTGAGTCGAAAGCCCAGCTAGCCGCAAAAAAACTTGGCATCCTCTCAAAGGTAAGACGTTATTTCACTCCGGAACACCTGCTCAGCTTATACAAAGCACAAATCAGATCGTGTATGGAGTACTGCTCTCACCTTTGGGACGGCTCTGCCAAGTACCAACTTGAGGCCTTAGAATCGGTTGAGAAGCGCGCCAGAAGGCTAATAGGAGACGACACTTTGCTCAAATCTCGGCTGCAAAGCCTCGAGTACCGTCGGACGGTTGCCTCCTTATCGATGTTTTACCGGATGCATTTCGGAGAGTGCGCTGAAGAACTCCATGACTTAATCCCACCTGCCCCATTCTACTATCGAACACTCTGGTAAACGCGACCAAAGCGACATCGGTACATGTTGGAAATTCCCAGTAACATTCTCATCTAGTATGTTACGCTGTGTTCTAAAATCGGCGTGGCGGCGGCGGAAGCGCATGTAGTGCTCATTTGAATTCTGTGCTCCATATTCGCCAGCCACTCCGTTAAGATGTCCGACAGTGAGGTTGTGTTGGGATCTTTGATTCTACTAAATTATTGTTTAATCCAAATTAAGAAAAAAAAAACGTTATTAGACATCAAACCTATTAAAAAAACAGATACGTATCTGGTGGTTCGTCATTGATAGCAATATTTATAAACTAAATGATAACTGGACAGTATAAAAACTTTGTACGCATGTCTCCGATCGATTTTGAAGAACTCGTGATGACTTGTTACAGCGTACTGACTGAACCATGTCACACTCAAAGGATTTGCCAAAAAACCGACAGCCGTGTGGAGCACTCAAAGCAAGCAACGATTGGCTTGTTGCTCGCTGGTTTTCCCGTAAAACTACTTACTGATTGCATGAATGCTCGCTGTGTAACATTTTACATTATACCTCGTAACGATGGTCACAGTACTCAGCTTAATGATTCCAAATTTTGTGATAATATTTCTTAAAATTTTTAGAATCAGAAAATGAAATAAAAAACGACGTATCCTAACTCTTTAAGTAATAATAAACCTTTTTATGTCAAAATAAAAACAAACATACAAAATTTACTTAACTCTACATTCATAAGTTGGTAATTATACGTGAATAGTGAATTTAATCATTACTAAAATAAAGTATTAATAATTGTATTTAGGACATTACCTAAATAACCCCATCCAATACTACGCATAAACGTAGTTCCCTTTAAAAATTAATTTTTAAGCACGGGCTATACTAAATTTCATGTTAAGGAAAATTATGTTTGCAAGTGTTATTTATATTCATGAAAGCCAAAATAATTTAAGGTAACATCAAGAAACTTTGATGATGCTTAATCTTACATCTTGTAAACATAATTGAGATCACACACCAACTTGCTACTCATGAAACATGTTAATTATATCCATACTGTTTTTTGATTTTAAGTTATTTAAAGAAAAGTTGAGAAGAGTTTATTTACTAGTAAATTTTAAACCTATATAAACTTTACTATAGATTGAAAAGAAGAGGCGAGAGAGTTTTGATGTAAATACGCAGGATAGGATCGATTAACTTATGTAATTTTATTTACAAAATTGTGCATAGTTATTTTGATTTTATTGAACCCAGCACTAGATAAGATCGTGCAATACAAGTTTGCAAAACCCATTTTGTTTTCTAAGTATTTTATATAAGCTAGCTTTTATTAGCGCATGTAACGGACTTTATATTTTCTTAGAATAGTTCAAATGCTTTTAATTAAAATGATTGCTAAAGTAGTTTGTAGTAAGTAAGTATATTTACTTATTATAATTTTTTTTTTTGTTAAATTGCTCAATCATATGGTAAGTAATACAAGTAAAATTCTAATCATCATCATCATCACACAAAAATATGTCTAAATTTTCTAAGATTATGTTCGCTCTACGGCCTATCTATAGAATATCGATAATAATTCTGATTAAAAAAACTGCAGCATGACAGAGAGCTGCCATAGTGTTAACGCCTTACTTTTCAAAATAATTTGCACCTGCCATTTTAAATATTCCATGAAGCTCCACAGAAAAAAGCCTTTATAAATATTTTTATTGCTAGCATGTGAAAATAAAGGCTTGAGAAAAGGTTAGGCTCATTCCTAAATTTAAGAAGAAAATTAGCTAGGTTTAATCTACATTTGTATGTAATTTAATCGATTTCCTTTGATAAATGTTTTGAAAGAGAAAGATTATATTATATGCGAAAAGCAAATAAATTGTAGATCTGGTAATTGGTCTATTCACAGAGTAAAAACGTAATTGGTTATTTTTCCACCCTTCGCTGATTTTTTCCCTTTAAGAACGGATTATTTATAATGTGAAATAAAGATACAAGTTTGAAAAGTAAAAAGACGAAGGAGTTAAGGTTAAAATCCTTCTGTTATACGTTAGTAAAAAATATAAATAATTCGGTATTTACGATATTTATGATAGTTCAGAGTTAGAGTGAAACAAAGTACCTACTCGTTGATTTATTTCACTATTATTGATGTTACTCCTTTGTTCACAGTATTAATAACTAGACGACCCGCCCCGGTATTGCACGGTTGTGAATTACCACATATACAAAAAACATTTTAATTTTCAATATATTGCATTGCAAAACTATTGTATATTTATATGTTATATAACAAAGGAGTAACATTCTGGCCAACATGTTCAGCAACTGCAAGGCTTCTTTCACAACTCTTACGTTCGAATTATCGCAGAATATAATTTTCGGAATAAATCTTGGCACTTATTGTGTGTATTTGTATACTGAGAATATATATTATCAGAGTTCCTTTTTCTAGAATTATCCGCCTATTTTGTTTATTTCAGGTCAACTATATTGAATGAAGGGATTTAAGTTATTACAAATATATGCTTCATTATGCCTCAAAATTAAACGATTACCTACATATTGTATGTTCACCGATTTCTCTGTCAATTCTGAACTGATTTTTAAAATTCTTTTTTTAGTAGTTGTTAGCAACACAGTTTATAAAATAATATTGGCGGGTAGGTCATTTTATAATATGGCAAGTATACCGACGTGTAGAATATAACCTTTAGTGCGATAGATTAGGGTCAGTCTCTCTGGTGTTTCGTGCAGTGTAGATGGAAGTTAGTATTATAGTGTCGTGTTAGGCCTCCGTTATCGTGGACCACGTGAGTAATGTGCTTTATTATTTTAATATTCAGTAGCGAGGTTGAGCGCTGGAGGTGAGAGTTTGTACATAGTAGAAGACGTATATAAACCTGCGCCTGGGTCTCAAGCCCTTAGCACTGCTCGGCTTTCATCTAAATTATATGTTTATGTTGTCAGGGACATGCCGTCCATATGTGCAAGGTCGGTGCGGTGCACAACGGCACCAGGGCTAAAAAGGCGCTAGGAACCTTATTGGGGCGCCAACCGAAATTATGATATGACATGATTCGAAATGAAAAAAAAAAACAGGGCGCAAATAATTGTAGACAGGGTTGATTGGTTTTTTGCTCTTCAAGTATAGGCGCTGATAAGTATTTCGCACACCGGCGCAGAAGATCGCGTGCCTGTATGTTGTCGTTTGAGTGTAGCAGTTCGTTTAGCATAGCGCCCATATTTTTAGCATAGTTATTGCCGATTTAGTGTTATATTATGAAATAAAAAAAAATGTTTAAACCCTCCTTCCTACTTATCTTAATTCGTTAACTTTCAAAATTATGTATTTCAAAATAATTTTTAAAACTACTGTTCAAGAACAAAGAACCAATTATTCCTACCCTGATTTTGCAGAATACTTCGTTAAAAATGAATTTAGTTACAACAGGAACCACAACATTTTTGAGACACAGAAAATCTTAAAGCATGAGGTTTGTTATCTTTCTCTTTCAATAAACGATTGCGATCCTTGAGCTTGGCACGATCTGTATAACATATCATGCTCTACATCCCGAAATATATCACAACCAAACACTAGTAGCATACTTGAACTTCAATGCTGCTTGTTAACAACATTCGTCACTTCGAGCTTCTTAGGAATTCCCATATATTCACTCAACTCTCGAACATTTTTACTTATAATAAATAAGATAGTGGGTATACATTCCTCAACAAATTTGTTAAAAAGCAAGATATCCAAGGGAAAAGTTCGAAAAACGTGAATTTGTTATTACATCTGTTTCGAAAAATGCATGCAATATTTTTCATATTTTTCAACTCTAGGATATATCAAAGCTCTATTTTTTGCTAACATTGTAATCTAAAGGTGGTGAAATAAAACGTGAAAATCTAGTAAAGGTATGCGCTCTATGATAATAATCGACTCAAAATTTATAGGTACCTAATACCCATTCATATACTACAAATTAACAAACGCTACAGAATACGTAAGAGTAACCCATTTGATATTCTAATTATTTCCCTTTGTAAACATATTTATTTATTTGGTTTAACAACTTGTTATTCTCGTCTTAACTTAGACGGTCTTTAATTCAGAAACATTAATTATTTTTTTGTTGGACATCACTCTACGTTGGGAGGATTGGGATCTTAATTCGTTTGAATATCTATTATATCTATTCTGGCGAGTATCCCAACTATTATAATCCTATCCTGCATTAATGTTACTTACAAAACTAATGGCATTAAGAGAGATTATCTTCTGTACACTTAAAATTTATTTGCATTACTATGCTTACTTTTTTTTGATAGCGTTAGGGAATGTATTTTACGCATAACGCCAAACGTTATGTGGGACTCTTAGCAAGTGCCGACCTACCCACTAATCCCCAGCGGTGTCCGTATTCCGTCAAATAGAGATGTCACGGGTTTGGGGTTGCACACTACCATGGCACTTCGACGGTTTCATCCGTGTATAATCAATCTTACTTAGATTTTATTTTGGGAAGATAAGGCGTGTATTACACCTTTTCATTTATCCTGCACGGCCTTTGCTTAGCAACTCAGCGGAGGCGTTAGCTGTTCATTCGCGCTCCGCAGTCTCCTTTAACATCATTACAGCCTCTCAAAAGGAGTCCATCACTGCCCAACATCTCTTGCTATGAAGTATGGCATTTGTCATACTTGACACTGATCGGTCTCTTCCCACATCTGACACAGATACTTACCTATGCCCGGTAAATACCTGCGTCAGCCTAAATGTGAGAATGTTTAATGTGATTCCTGTTCATCCACAGATCAAGGTGTGGACGGATGGCCTTTACTACCAAGGCAGGTCTTCCTTTCTCATCTTTGGATTAAGACTCGGTGATCTCCAATATTTCGATCCCCACTCATCCTCAAGTTCATCCAAAACTAAAACTTTTCCGCAAGCGAATTGCTCAGCCCGCAGTTCCCAGAGCGAGTCGCTCGCCAAAATTGTAGCAGCCGTCCATGAAATAATTGTACGATAGCCTCGTATAGCTAGCGACATTCCACAAGACCAGTCCCAAAATGGATTCCTGTGGAACACCGCAACCTTCTCCATTCCGGAGTTTGTCGTGTGTGTGTGGCCGGGAAGATCCTCTCGATGATTATGCCTATCTCATTAAGTAGCAGGTTTAGCCCATAAGCTGAAGGATAGTCTGATGGACTCCCCGCTTTCAGCTGTAGACACTGTCTTCCTACTTTTCACAGCTTTGGGAACGGTCTGCTACTTACGTCCAGCTCTTCCTGTGTGATTAGGGGACATTCTTGGAGGATCATGAGCTGAAGAGTGCTGGAACAGGCTTCTTATCAGTTGCAACTGGGTGTCCTGTGGTATCTTCTCATTGACGGGGGCTTATTTCGCACTAGGCGGTAACCTGGGATCTCTATTCAATCTATCTAAAAGTACTTCAAGGGCACGTTGGATTGACATATGGCGAGTTCTTCGCATGTCGATAAGCAGCTCTTCTTCCAGTTGTGGGTCAAAGCCATGACGTCTTTGACACCAAATAAAGACCCGTCTAGCTCTTTCACAAACCACTCGAAACCCCGCTATCTTGGGTTACCATTAATAAACTTGACGCTTCGGCGGGCCCCAACTCACTTTCTGCATAGCCGTGTCACGTACTAATATATTACGTAGATGGTCCGCTATCACATTGCTGACACTTACTAAGCTACCAGACGATACCTCTCGCTGGATTATTGCCGTCTCCTTTGCCAACACTTATTTAAATTCTTTAAATACCAGCAGCGTAGGAATTCCTTCAGATTGCAATTAGGCTAGAAATACATGCCCGCTATTGATGATAAAATGATCCAACCTCGACGAAACGTACCAGTGGTGTAAGGGTTAGTCTAATATGCTTCTCGTCAGTACTGCCACTGTTCCAACAATTTCGTCCAAAAGCCTTACCCAATGAGGGCAGGTTGGGATATAATAGGAATCACAAGCCATCGCTACATCTATGCTCTAATTCGACTTGGATTGCTGGAAATCTGGATCCTGCCGCGGTGCAGTGGTTCAGATTCTACTGGTGAACTAGATCGAGTTGTCATGAAGATATATTATCGACTTCCTCAAATGTTTCCTCAAATGCACTACCTTAGATTAAATCGTTCGTGGACAGGTGGTGTACAGTTTTTCATCCAAGCCCATCACGTACCCAGAGCGGCTTCGAACGCACCGCACAGTGTGGTGCGTTAGTGGAATTCGTTGTTTTGTACAATGTTTAATATTACTTTAATACCAACCTTTCTTAATTGGATACATGATAATCTGAACCGATAACTTTAAGTAACTTCATTAAAACAAACTTATGCACTGTTTATTTTGTTCGTCAATGTAATTATTCAACATGTCAGAAATAATAATAAAGTGTCTGTCTCGATACTAGCAAATACTGCTCTCACATCTAGGATGGCTCTGTTAAGTACCAACTTAAGGCTTTAGAATTGAGAGGTGCTTTTAGGAGACAACACTTTACACAAGTCTCGGCTGCAAAGCCTGGAGCACCGTCAGAAGGTTGCCTCTTTATCGGTGTTTTATTGGATGCATTTCGGAGAATGCGCTCAAGAACTCCATAGTTTGATCCCACCTGCCCCATTCTACTATGGAACAGCCATACAAACGCGACACCGGTACCTTCATTATTCGCACTGCGAAAATGTGCATAAAAGTTTACTATTTTGGTGTCAAATACAATTATATTCAAATAATTGAAAAGAAAAGATTATACGAAGCACACGTTAACAGTTAGTAAGTTATAAGTTCACAAATTTTAGGCGCCCGTCCCTGAAATAGTCAATAGTGCGCACGCTCCAAATATTTGCATATCAAGTTAGTAAGGCGTTCTCATAACGGTACGGAATTTAGTAAAGTGTTGCTTAGAAAGCCCGTTAGAGTGTTTTGTTCACAATAAATGAAACAGAAGTTTCAAAGTTATATAACTTAAGAAACGACTATACAATATTTTACAGTCATACCATGATTATTCATGGTGCAAACTTATTTTTGGAAATGAAAGTGGTTTACAAATGACATATTTTGAGAACTATGCGTATACTATATAACGTGCATAGCTTTAATTTAGCCCTGTTAGTTTTTAGTGCCCAGTCGAATAATTTACTATCATTTTGGTTATATATTTTTAATGTATAAGTAGGTATATAAAATTATATTACTTGTTTATTAGAGTTATTATTAAAATTCAATAACAGAAATCTAACAAAATTGTTCCTATATAAAGTAGTAAATTCAATTCTCGTCTACTGTTATTGAAGTTGCTGAAGTACTTAAGATCTTAAAGTAGATACAACGGTGACGGACTAATAAAAAGAAATTCATCGCCACAGAGGCGAAGTCGTCGTCGCATGATGTGTTTGGTAGAAAAATAAAATGCACCGCAATTTCACCTAACTCTATATATAATACAAATTATTAAGCCCAGAATTTTACTCGTGTATTTTACTAGTGTAAAAGCTAGTATATAATATAAACAAAATCAGTTTTTAAACTATGCTTCTAATATCATGAACCACCTATTTTTGACCTGATGTCTCCTAAGCCGCGACAGGATATTCATAGTAGCAATTTGTTAATCTCTATGGCAATGTGCTTTTATTGGAATTTTTAGGGTTTTATATTATTTAAGTAGGGTCTTGCTATACAACAGTATTATTTCTTAAATTGATTTGTTGTATGTATGATAATGGTTTGTTGATTGTACTTCGTAAGTCAGTAATCGAAAAGTTTAAGGCAAGGTAAATACAATTGTTTGCAGTGAGTGTAAGCGTGGCGGCGACCGGCTGGCGACGCCGCGGATGTCGCTGCTGGGCAAGCCGCTCAGCTACCGCGCCACTCGACGCGACGCGCGTTACCGACGCCTACAATCGAAGTTCTATAATTTCCTTGAACGGCCAAGGGGTGTTAAGGCCGTCCTGTATCATATGATTGTGTGAGTCGCATCATTTATACTTATATATTTTAACCAGCTCTTTATACTCACACATATATACATTATTGTTTATACAAGTCCAATTTTACCTACTTTACATCTATTATTCATGTTACATGCGAGGACAGTGGCTATTTGACTAGAGACTCATTGGCTCTTGCTAGGACTTTTCAATTTTATATGAAATTATAATTACCAAAAAAACGTGTTGGTAGGTATAACTTCCATCATAGATGTAGGTGTAAAAAGTAGGAGAGTAAAATGTTGAAGGTTCGAAGTTTTAAATGTAATTGAATTTATCAATACTCAGTCGGGTTTATGAAGGGGCACATTTTATATGTATAATTGTCGCTTATATTTTTTATATAAGTTTAAAGCACCGTACACCGTATATTTTTTATATAAGTTTAAAGCAGCCAAAGATTTTTTACTTTATAAAAATGCTGTATTGTAGTAACTTGACGTGTATGTAGTGCTAACGTGACGAAGATCGATCTTTGAGTATGTTCCTAGTTCTTTAAATTTTTATTAGGTATATTTCTATTAATTAAAGAATATTATTTACGTTTATTCATTTATCAACAAGTAGATTTTTTTGAATATTTCACTATTTCATAATCCAGCTTCAAAATTCTAATATATTAATCTAATATATTATATCAAATCAAGTCACATTAGTTTTGATATTGTAAATTTGGCCTATTTTTAACAAGAAATATAAACATTAAACAATCTACAATGCTACTACGTAAGATCAGTAGTAGCCTGTAGGCAACCGTATAGGCTTGCGGCTACCCTACATAATGCTGACAATGCTGAGCTGTGACCTATGCGGGATACGACTCGAACGTAAATTAATTCCATTTTTGTATTTCTTTTCTATCTGTCAGCAATAAAATGTTGCTTTCTTTCTACCATCAATAAAATAATATTATATTTGTTAGAATTCTGCAATATTACAGTAAATCTATAAGTGATTGCTATTTAGCATCGTGTTGTGTGAGCTTACTTGAGTAGTTAATCTATATTATCGCACTGTAGAATTTACTAGGAGAGCATCTCTTAAGAGGCGAGTTACCCAGCACCCCCATTATATAATAGTAGGGGATCAGTTCCCTGACTGACTTGCGATCACCAGAATACGACAGCTACCGCCGAAGTATCTTTGACGCGTTCCCGTCGACCCTCATGTGGGCCAGATCTACCTCTCCCTCTCCTAACCCATAAATGCTGTGGCTTCGGTGAACACCGAGTTGTTGCTCAGAGTCCACTGAAATCACAGCATTGTTTCTTCGCTCCCCCTCATCACTCTATCTTTGAGGAGGCAACGCATCAGTCAGCAGTTCATCATCAGCAGTTTTGCCGATGCCCATGGGTTGCCACTTTCCATCAGGTGGACCGTCTGTTCATTTGTTCCTTATCTATCATAACAAAATCTAGAACGATAACATCTAGGTATTATTTTAAGGATGTTGCGATGCAGATTTATTTATTCGTTGTAAACCTTGTCTAAAATTTTGTAAATACATTTTATTTCTTTAAAATGTATTTACAAAATTTTTAGCAGTAGCTTATGTATGTTGCACTCAATTATTCTGAATTTTAAAAACAAAATTTAATTAAAGTGCAATTCTGGAATCTTATAAATAAGCTTAAAAAAGTTAGTGTCAAGAATAATGCCAAACTAGATGCTTGCTTTTAATACCAAATCTACTTCTATCCAGGTTCCTGATGGTGTTCATGTGTTTGTCGCTGTCGGTATTCTCTACAATAGAAGAATACGAAGCAAAGGCTGGAATTGTTCTATTCTACATGGAAACGGTTGTCGTCGTATGGTTCGCTATAGAATTCATTTTAAGGTAAGTATTAATATTTATATAAGATTGTTATTTTAAAAATTTTAAACTAATTAGTCCTTAAGATCTTAGAAAAATTATCTATAAAATTACTATACTTATTGTAAGATTTATAATATTTCGTTTTATTGTTATTGGTACCTGTATGATTTCTTCAAACGAAAGAAAAAATATATCGTTTCTTAGTTTAACAAAATTTTATGAAACAGGCCATAAAATATCGACAATGAACTCCAAATTTTCTTTCACAGTAATTAATGATGCTGCGTAAATGCTTTTATAAATTAAGATTAATGATATTCATTTTATACGAGTAACCACTGGCTATTAAATCAGAATAGCTAATGCAGATAAACGTTAAGAGGTTTCGTACGTCAGGTAAATTTATCACTATACAAGATAGCTACTCGTTTGAACAGCAAGAGTTCCAAGAAAAAGAATATTTGATAATATTTTCCGGCCACGTTGTAAGCATCATTGAACCGCCACGTCTATCGCGTGGGTTCTTTTTATAACGTAGAGAAGCACTAAGAAAGAATTTTTGAAAATAATTTTTGAAAATTCACCCTCCAAGGGGATAAAAAGGAGGTGCAAAGTTAGTATGCCGTTTTTTAAGTTAATTCAAATGAAATTCAGTATGAAAGTTCTTCATTGAAAATCATGAAACACGTGTAAAATATTTTTTCAAAAATCTACCCTTACGGTGGTAAAAGGGGGGTGCAAAGATAGTATGACTACCTCATAAAATTACTAAATATGTCTACAGACGATCTACTGTAGGCTAATATAACTACTTCAATATCGCAAACGAAGTTGCGGATAAAAGCTAGTACAAAATAAAACATAACATTGAGAGTTCCTTTACTTTATCTAATTTTTTTTTTTAATATATGGGGGCATACGAGCAGAAGGCCCACCTGATGTTAAGTGGTCACATGTAACAACGATCCTAGCATCGGTGGTAGTGCTTGGTATCAATATACTTTATTTAAAGTCACAATGACTTAAAAGAAAGCAATACAAGAAAAACCTATATACTATACGTTTAATTTTCAATAATTTAAGATTTTAATAAAGTGCTCATACTTTAAATTTAAGTCAGAAAGTATTGTCTTGCATTTTAAATTATCATTATTTTACAGATTATGGTCGTCAGGATGCAGGTCTCGATACCAAGGATCGATGGGTCGCCTCAAGTTTTTGAGACGGCCCTTCTGTATTATAGGTGAGGACTGAGAATACTTTAGTATAAGTAGCATTAATAATTATGCATACTTAATTAACTCTGTCATATTTATTCATAACATGTCAATGCTATTGTTAGCCATTTTCTTCATAGTTTCTAGTATATTACGTAAGTATATAAGAAGAACTAATACAATTCTGTATGTACACTTTACTGTGACCTTACCATTTCAAAATGTCCTCCACGAACGCTAGGTTCGTGTGTTGCTAGCGCCATTTGACTCTCTAGGGAGCTGACCGTCTTGAGACCGGACTAACTCGCAAACATTGCCAGTTGCCACACAATTTGTCCACAAGGGCCCAAAATGTTACGTAACTAAATATTACTATGTCAAGGCAGTTGACCTATCAACGTAATATATTATTCTTCATATTTTTTATACTTTATTCTATAAATTAGTTAAGTATTCAAATACAGTTAATGGCAGCTAGACCATATGAGACTTACTTAATAATATTTTAATTGATATATAATATATTACAGAGATTTTATTATTGGTTGAAATCTATTATTTTTATTATTATATATATAAAACAAAGTCGGGTTTGTTCGAAGATTTGAAACTCAAGAACGGCTGCACTAATTTTCAAGGTTTATGATTTGCTGTACTCATCTCCATCCAGAATTGTAGAATAACAATTCAAAACGTTGGGAAATTGACAAAAAAATAAAATAAAAGAAAAACCCCATTTTCCTATACAAAATGTTCAAGCATTTCGTAACTGTCAAACATTTAATGTTCATCCCGTCGAAACGGTAAACTCTCCCCTCAAATTAAAGAACGTATTTAATTATAGGTTTCGACAAGATATTATATCCACAATAATCCGATAGTGGTATATTTTATATTTTACTAGTAATGTGCCGGATCTTTATAAAAGTAAATCCGCGGATACTAATTCAGATACGGGTCAATGACGTCAAGATCCGCTACGCATACGGATCTTAACTATCTTACCCAGTTTGTGTAGGTGCGCATGACTTTGAAACAATAGTTTATAAAGAAAATATATAAAAGGATATGACATATTCTTGAAAAAAGACTACGATAACAAAAGTTTTGTCGAAATGTCACAGCCGGGAACATCTTTGCAAACGTTAAATGTTTGCAATAAAAAGCAGCCAAATATTAGATTTTTAAAAATAAAAAATAATTTGATTGAAATTTAATAATATTTTATTGCTACCTATTCACCTACATATAGAATTGAATCTATGTATTTATAAGATCCGTCAAAAATGTAACCGATACGGATACAGATACGAATATTTTTTCTCCTGCGGACATCCGCGGATACGGATACAGACATCTGGAACACCACTATATTTTACTAATAGAAAGTGGAATGATGTCAGTAATGAAAAAGGATTGACATATACAGGGTGGATTTTTAAGACGGGTCACTAAGGGCAGGTACCTTAACCGTTATAGTTACAGGAAAACGTTTCTAGGAGACCATCCATAACTGTTTAAGATATTCATAACTGCATTCACAGATTTTTGAGAAAATGTACGGTCAGCGAAAAAACTGCTAAAATCCAAAAAAAAATTTATTTATGTCTATCGATCCTACTTCGTATGGGGATCAAAAGACTCTATGGGACCATTTAAGGTTTGAGTACTAGAAATGTCAGAAATCGCCAAAAACATTTTTCATACATTTTGTACTGAAAAACGATAAATCAACTCGTAATATTTTTATTGCCAAACAATCCTATTTCTAACTGTGATTAAAAGATTCTTTAAGGCCAACTCAAAAATCCACCTCTATATGTATTTGGTTGTCTGCAGTTGAGCTAATCTGTAACACGACATGCATTGACTGTTTAGGCGGTACGAAGTGCGCCGGGTCAGCTAGTTTGTTAATATAATACTCGGGTTAAATTGAACTATTTCATAAACGTGAGTAGAGGTAGGATAAAGCCGTCGTCGTTGTCGTTTCTGTATTTTAACTGCGTTTAGTTTTTTATTACCGACATTATTCTTAGTTTAATATCTTAGTTCTTGTAAATAGAATTAGAAACAGGTAATAAAGGTAATTATTTCCTACATAGATGTAACAACGATCCTAGCATCGATGGTAGTGCTTGGTATGGGTTCTTCTGGCCAGGTGTTCGCGGCCTCAGCACTGCGGGGTTTACGCTTCTTCCAGATATTGCGCATGGTGCGGATGGACAGGCGAGGCGGCACATGGAAGCTCCTGGGATCAGTCGTGTATGCTCATAGACAGGTACACAAACCTTGATTTTTTTTTAAATATTGAATTTAATACCTAATAATTTTAGATCAATTTATATATATATATATATATATATATTAGTGCTATTATAATCCATCTGTTTCATATACCTACTTGCCTTTTGTGCAGAACATTTTTATAGTTGTTTTAGTGATATCTTCCATATTTATTGGGGGGGTTTAGTGTTTTGACAAGTAAATACAGTTTAAAAAGTCTTCTATAAATTTTTACACTTATTTTTAACATCGGATACGAGCGAGATTAATCTTAATGTGAATACACACGCATAGAAGTTTACATATTTAGTCAATGAATAAATTATATATAAGCATGTAAAAGAAACTATATAAAATATGATATTATGTTAAAATATTTCAGCATGAGTGGTCACTTTGCGATAAATGTGCTTAACCAAGGCTTAACCTCTCAGAATAAATACGGGAACGTTAAAGGAAGTAGAACGTTTTTCAAGAGATATGCAAATGAATGCCGCAATAGTGGTAACGGCACGAACAAGGATATGGAAATTATTCGTTTGCAGGCAATACATAAACATATTTCTGTTATTGCTTTAGACAGTTATTAAGACTGTAGGTTGTAACTAACTTATCAAATAACTTGATGACAAAAACAAACACAGTTTCTCTACTCTAATTATATTTAATTATACCTATGCGTAAAATAAGTAATGATAAATAATCTACATCTGCACTATTATATAAAGAGGAAAGATTTGAATGTTTGTATGTTTGTAATAGGCTCGAAAACTACTGACCCATTTTGAAAATTCTTTCACTGATAGGAAGCTACATCCTTTCCGGGTAACATAGGCTATGTCGTGTTGCCATAAATACTCTAATTAAAAAGATATGGTCGTTTAAGTGCCATAAGGTGGACATTTTGTAAATTGAAGAGTTTCTCAGGAACTACAAATCCGATTTAAAAAATTTTTTCACTGATAGAAAACTACACTATTCATGAGTGACAAAAGGGAATTAGTGTTGCCATATACATATTTTAATTAATAGATTATAGCCATTTTGTTGGTACTTATACGATTTTAAAAATTCTTTCACTGAGAGAAGTCTATAGTATTTCCGTCTCTATTCCTCTTTATATACTATCATTCTCTCTTTTTTTTCTCTCTTTAATTTTTATCTTTATCTGTTCAGAATGATCAGTCTCTTTTCACTTTCTTTCTTTCGATTATCTCTTTCTCTCTCTCTGTCCTTTACCTATTCAATTTTATTTTTGCGATGCCCTTTTTTATTATCTGTCGCTTTTCTTTTCTTTTTCTTTCTATTATTTTTCTTTTTATAACTTTTTCTTACTCTCTCTGTCTCTCTTTTTTCAAATAATGAATTACGAAGTGACAATTTAGGGACATCACTTATCATATTGCTTTAAATACCCGGAGCGAAGCGAGGGCAGCCCGCTCGTATAATATAAAAACTAAGAATTTGATTTCGACTTTCTATCCAATGCAATTATCTAATCTAATCATACAATTTACTAGTGATGTGGTGTGGGAATTGTATGTGTGTGGATATCGGTGTAGTGTTATTTGTATAATTTATATATACTTGGGCGAGATTGGGGAAATTGCAACCAGTTGGAAGTTCCGTTTTGCCTACTCATCATAATTATAGGTAGAGGGAAATAAGCCTTGGTAAAAAAATAAAAGTAACAAAAATGAACACAGAATTTAATATTTCAAAAAGCTAGAATAGTTAAATAAACATGGTGGATTTACCTAAGTATTTCTGAATCATTCAGATAGTTTTATTGTTTTTGAATTGCACATTAAGTTCCGCATTTAGTTTATACCCGTTAATAAAAGATCAGCGTGAATAAATCATTCCACAACTTGCGTCTGTTTAAAATTACCAACAGAGTGATTAGGTTGTGTTAACGTTATGTTAGGTATACTATTAGGTACACTTTTGCACAAGTTACAATACCTGTGACAATAACTAAATGCCCCAGTTTAATTAATCATATTAGTAAAAAGATAAATATTACAACAATCATGGAAATAATGTCCATACACATAATGATAACAAAAAAATCAAAACTTTTAATATAAACTACATTTAACAAATTTCGATTAATTAATAAGCACGTTCCTCCCAAACATCTGTATTTTATTACTTTCCATATTCACGTTAAATAAATAAATCAGTAAAGTTTTATACGCCTATGATTCATATCAGACATTCAGTTAAGTATCAAGATAACCACGTGTAATCATGCCAACGCCATATATAATGTTTCCGCAGCTATAGTTAAGTGCATCTATATATGCCTAAGTAATCAAATCTATACTTATATATAGATATATAATAATTAGGCCAAGTGCGTGTGTGGAACACGCTCATTTAGGACAAGCTATCAAAATTTGATTTTCATGATAAAACTGACTGAAAAATTAACTGACTTCAAACTGAAAAATGCAATAAAAAGTAAAAAATAATTTTATTAAAAACAAATTTTTAAAGTCAGTGAATTAATGAAATATATATTGCCAAATATAGAACCGCCTACTTTTTTTTGAGGTACTTAAAATATTTTACAAGTTGTCATTTAACAACTAACAGCCGTTGCTAGGACACGTGCCCAATATACCTTTAGATTCATCAATACTTTTGCTAATATTTTAACCCACACACGAAAATCAAAATTTCATAGTGTTTGTTCCTTTATTGAAATTGTACGGAACCCTAAGTGCGAGAGTGGAAATTTATTTTACACATCGATATCTAGAGATATGCCATCATTGCGTATTAGTATAGAAATCTGTGTCGCTGTTCTCCCACCTTAATTTTTAACACATGTACAAAAAGTATAAGTATGACACACACGCTAATTAATTTTTAACGCACATTATGAACTAGCTGCCACACAAATACACTTTTTAATAGCACACATTCATAATTACTAGAGACTTGATGTATTCACTCTTTCTGTTAAAAAGGGTCTTGCTGTCAAAATCAAAAAAAATAATTTTTTAGTGATGTAGAAAGAAATTTACAGTTTTTTTAATTTTATCCTTTATTTGTGCTATAAGACCTTGCTTCATGCTAAATTTCACTATTCTAGGTCATACAATTTTGTGAGTAACCACAAAATTATTAACACATTAACAGTCGTACTTTTTCAATGCGTGGACTTTGAAGTTTGGTTTATTGCCAGCCGCAAGGGACAGCAGGCTTGAAGTATTGGATATTAATTTCAACATGATACCTCCTCCTTCCTAAAACGCGACCAAAAACCATAAAAATTGAGTACTATATAGGCTTTCTTTTGGAAAGATTTTCATGCTATCCCTTTTCTTGCAGACACCCCAATAATGGACGGATAAGTACGGTTTTGTTGATACTTTTAAAGTTTTACCAATACCTGTGAAACTTAACTCAACTTTAAATGTACTAAAAATTCAAAGTTTTATATTTGCTCTGTATCTATAATTACGATGAATTAAATGAGAGCTACTTCGATAGGTTTCAATATAATTAACGAATCAAAACTATGGTTTTTTGATCCAGTAATGGACATATATATAGAAATAGGAAACGGTCAAAGAAAGATAAAGTTACAGAAAATAACAAATTTTAATTTTTTACTTTTGTATGTCTACTCTGTTAGTATTTTTCTTATAGGTCTTAGTTGTCTGATATTCTGAACTGATTTTACGGTTGCCATGTTGGTCATAAACATAAGTTATCGAACTTATTAATGTATTATTGAATTTAGTTGTGAGACTTATAATATATGGAGAGTCCGGGAGAGAATACCCGCCGTCCACTAAAATGCTCATAAATATGACTATAACTACATATTGCTATTTTCTATTAATTAATTTTTAAGCTGTATTACTTAGCTATATTTTAACTTAATAACGTTTGATGTAACTTTAATAATTTCTCAGTTATTAACGAATTCTTCCAAAATCATATTTGGCTAATTTCTCCCGCCTAGGTGAGAGATTTGACCCCTCTAGTATTAGGGACCATTTATCCGGGCTTAAAAGTAGGTAAAATAATCAATAAAAATTGTAATTTTATTAAAAAAAAATATTTTAATGATGAGGCACTTAGAATAATATAATAAAATGAGAACATGAGGTACTCTGAGTATCTTTGAGGTATATATGTGACAAAATAACTAGTATCACTAATATATAAATATTTCGAGTTAGAACATATTATATGTTTACGTTATACTTTATACTTTTGACTGTCATCCATCCACTTGGATAGGGGTCGCGTTTCTAGAATTGATTATTGCACACTCTTATGCCAGTTTCACAGTCTTCTTTTTTGTCAAACCATAATTTATTTTGCTACAATTTAGAAAATAGTCAACAAAAGTGCTTTTTCTTTCATGATTTAAGATGTTTTTAATTGGTTTCCTTGTCCTTATTTCAGTTAACTTATTCCTGTCTCTTAGATAGTTCCGTAATGTGTTACGATCTATTCCATATTCCAACGCAGCGCCTCTAATAGATTTTCCTTTATCAATATCATCTATAGCATTTTTTATTACTGATATATCTAAATTACTTTTGTTTCTGGTTGTATTTGACTTTTTATATTTAAAGGACACGTTATGTGAATTTTATGGTGTGTATCTGAAATTTAAAAATATTTACTATTTATTATAAAAAGAAATTGCCAGAGAGTTTACCCTGGGTAAAATCTCCTTAAGACGCGTGGCTAATGTCTCCCACCCCATGCCAATCAAGTTTTTATTTAATTTTTATCTAAAGTTATGACATGTAGATAAAAGCTATTTGCCGTGGGTGTTACTAAGATAAATACACTTGAGGTTTATTTGAGTGATTTACTAGAATCTACACAATTTAATAGTAATCAAATAACTAAATTTGAAAAAATTTACTAACCGGACCCGAAAATGTATTAAAACTTGTCATTTCTAAACCAAACTAACGAATGTAATGTCGTCAAGTGAGCGAATCAGGAGAGGGATGAGGCCTTTAAGAAATGCGGCAATGGCGCAATACCTATAGTTCACAAAGATTCTATAAACAATGGTTATTGTCTCCCCCTGGTAAACTCTCCTGGACTCCCCCTACAAACTATTCTGCACCATAATACATATCTCTTCTATAGAATGGAAACATTCAATAATAATTATATTTCTGTAAAAATAATTTTAGATACTTTTAACTGCGATTCGGAATTGCCTGTGAAAATATTTTTATTTTGTTAGTTTATTTGTTGATATTGTAGCTTCACAGTTCTGAATAAAGGAAAATTGCGCTTCGTCGCCGAGATGAAGAGGAAAACAAAACAGTGCGAGATCATTACATCAAAACCAACGACAATGTCTTTATTATATGTTTTGTTATTGATATTACATGATTGTGTATGTAACCGTTGTTAATTTTTTTAACATATTTTTTTTTCAGGAATTGATAACTACACTATACATTGGATTCTTGGGACTGATATTTGCATCATTTTTAGTTTACTTAGCGGAAAAAGATGTCGCTGACACTAAATTTAAGAATTTCGCAGAAGCTCTTTGGTGGGGTGTCGTAAGTATTTATTACAGTAGTAAAGGTATAACTGATTACTTAAATACACTACTCATGTTTTGTTCACTTATGTATTCATTAAAGTCGGTTTGTTTCATTTTCCCTAAAAAAACTCTCAATTTGTCGCATAAGTACACTCGTTTGTGTCAATAATATATTTGAACTTAAAATGATATAGAAATATTGTGAAAACCGCGTTTTAAGAGTGCGCGGTTAATCGTATCGTATGTATAAAATATATGGTCGGTGGACCATCGTTAGAAATGAAATGCTTCAACTCGAAATGTAAATTTGATGTGGTTTTTTGACTATTGATGATATTTGTAAATTTTCATGACTTAAGCACTTTATCGACTACATGTGATTTTCTTAATCTTCCCGCCTCTTTATTCCGTGTATTTTTTTATTTACCATAATTTTTTAGCAAAATAGCTTTTCTATATTTGTATTGAATATAATATTTTATAAGATATACAACCGCATTAAAGATGTTTATTCCTATTTTTATATTATTTAATGAAAGTTACGTGTATCTTAATTACTTGCACAGCGTCAATCAGCCTCCAAATCAGTTTATCACTAATAGTGTGTTCATTACAGATCACGCTGTGCACAGTCGGATACGGCGACATGGTTCCACAAACCTGGCAAGGAAAATTCATCGCGTCCTTTTGTGCCCTACTTGGTATATCTTTCTTTGCCCTTCCTGCTGTAAGTATCATTAATGACGTATTTTAATTTCCAACCAACAAAATGTTTTCAATATTTTTATGCAAAAGAGATTTTTATACTGCATAAGAGTTGAATTCCACAGAATTTTTCTATACGCTTAATGAATTCACATATATTTTCGCGCTACGCGTGACAGAAAATATATGTGAATTCATTGAACTTTGAACTTTCAGAATTCCCTCAGCAATTCATTTATTATTCCTGTGATTCAATCCCTGTGTCCAAAATATCACATGCATGTCTTACAAATGTCGAATCTCGAGGCTGACTGTTACCAATTTCTACATTTTGAAACATAATACGGATAATTGTTATGATATTTCATTTATGTACAAACAGGGTATACTAGGTTCAGGATTTGCTTTAAAAGTCCAACAGCAACAACGACAGAAACATATGATTCGTAGACGGCAACCCGCTGCCACACTTATCCAAGCATTATGGAGATGTTACGCAGCCGACGAACATTCCATGAGCATAGCTACTTGGAAAATTCATCAAGTGCCACTTCCCAGTCCTCAGACAAGGTCGGTAAAAATTATAATTATTGCATATAATATGAATATTTATCAATCATCTGGTTCGGTAGCAGCGAATCTACAGTCATGAACGCTTCTTAAAGACATTTTTTGACTCTGAACATTCATTTCAACTGCAGAAAAATTAGAATCTAAGTTAGAAGATTAAGTTTAATTTTTTTATACTTATTACTAGCCTCCAAAACGTTTTTTAATGTATAAATGCAGAATAAGATTAACATAAATTAGTTTTGTTGCACAGTAAGATTTGTATTTTCTATTTTTTTTTTAACAATTTAGCTTTTTTGTCAATAATTAATCAGATTACAGATCTGTAAGTTTCCGTTTTTATTTTATGTGTCTACATATCTTATAGGTATCATTTAAATATTTTTTCCGAAAGGGATTAACTTTGCTAATGTTTCAACTCCCTATGGTCTTTGTATACAATGCCGAGGCAGAGCGCCTCTGATCCTTATGTGAGCAATTCTTTTTTCATAGTCCCGTATTTAAGATTTCGCCTGAGTTTTCATCTCATCCAAAACACACACATAAGTTATTCCTTAAAAGTTCTAGTCGTGTAACACTGTTATTCGATCACTGACAGAGTAACACAAGTAGAATTTTTAAGTATATGTCAAAAAGTTAGTGAAAAATAGATTCGTTTGACAGTCGGGTTATGAGCGCATCATTCAAGAACAATGCGTCCTTTGTGTCGCGGTTACCGACGATCCGCAGACACAAAAGTACTTCTCTGCACTCCCCCGCGCCGCACTCCAAGCCGGCGCATCGATACGACGTCAACGCCAGTGCAGAAAACCTTGGTAAGATTTAACTTCATTCGCATCAGTTACGATTACTACAGTTATTCACTAATCCAAATAAATGTTTCATTATTGAGCTTACACAATTTTTATAAATGTATTTTATCGTTTTCCTAACCACATTAGCACAAAATACAACAACTGCCAGCATATTAATTGAATTATCTCCTCATCGCATAAACTTAAACATAAACAAAACAAAGTTAGAATACACGGATTAAAATGTTTCATTGATGAACAAACGCTAAAATTATAGAAAATAATTGAAAAAAATATAGGGTAATAAATAAATACAAATAGCCACACCATTTGCAATTGTAAGATCAACTTTTAAATTTCTTATTATGGTACTCGCACATTACGCCAAAACATTTATCTATTTTCTGAACACTTAAGGATTGGTTTAAAATATACCCACTGAAATACAATTTTTATACGGTTATACGCTCAGAAGCAACACCACTGGCGGTATTAAGCCATCTACTCAACAAGTTTCCTTCAATAACTTTATTGTTTTGATGAAATGGATATTGCCCTGTTTCATAGATAATCGTACAGCGGGCGGGGACCATGCGTGTTGTCTACTCCATTGTTGGAAAAGCTGCTTTCAAGGTTCTATTCTGCATCTTTTAGATGGCACTATGGCATGACAGTTACAGTCGATAAACTTTGCTGCGTTTCTTATTAATTCTTATTAGTAAAACCTTTTCAGACATGTGAATACACGAAAATCGAATATGTAATCGACGTAGCTCCATTGATACCGGAGACAATTCGACTTCCGGCGATAATGGCTGCGTCTTTTAGCTCAAGACACGATTGCTGATTCTACCTTCTATTTCTTTCTTTTTCACTTTATAAAATAACAATGCACCCGCGTAGATCAAATATCGCTTCGATATTATTAAGGGATATTGCAACCAGAAGCTTTACATAGTCCAAACGATTAAGAGAGAAAGTAGCTTCTGAAATTTCGCTTCCGCGTAAGTGCTAAGGTAGTCTTGTCTTTACAACTTTATTGACAAAAATGCATAAACTGCGTTCGTTTAGCATCATAGTGACGTTTACACATTGAGTTTCTTAAACATACAGAGCGACTTCGCGTACCTAACGTTACTGGAATGGCTTTCTTTTAAGCTTATCTTTTTTGTTCCATAAAGTTTATAAAATATATAAATTAACTAAACCTATTGTCACTGCTTTGCATTTGTAATGCATGCGACTAGCTAATAGCAGACAAAATGTATTATATTTATTCTCCTTTGAGAACTAATAATATCTAAATATTTTTCGTTTTCTCGTTGACAAATATAAATATCCAATGTCTGCCTGTCCATACATCATAACATATTTTTTCTCTTTCAATACTTAATAAAACAAGCAAGAAAATAATCCCTACATCATTTTATAATATGTATTATTAATAAATCGTCATAAATAAAATGAAAGTGAAAACTTCAGTTTTAACTTATAATTTATTAGCTCGTGATCGTTAAATTTGAGCAATTTTGAAGTTAGTTACAGAATATTGTATATGATCAACAAACTATTATATAATTTATGTTATTAAGCTTATTAAACGAAATTACTAACCCCTCTGCCGCTGGGAGAGTATCTCTTAGGAGCCCTTGGTGGTAGGGGATCTGTTCCCCGACTGGCTTGCGACCACCAGTATACGAATCCGATTACCAGGTCTCTTTGGCGCGTTCCGGTCGAGCCGCATGAGGGCCAGACCTACACCCTCCCTCTCATATCCCATTAATGATGCGGTTTCGGTGGACTCAGGGTTCATCCTCAGCGTCCGCTAAAACCGTAGCATTGTCCTCTTCATTCCCCCTCCTCACTCTATCTCAGAGGTGGCAACGCACCGGCAGTGCAAAAGACACTCTTGTCTTGTTGTGCAATGTCCATGGGCGACGGTGGCCACTTACCATCATGTGGACCATCAACTATGGACAGTTAAGGGGCAAGCCCTTAACTGTCATAAAAAAACATCAACATAGGTCGCCCTCAGTTTACCAATTGTAATAAAATGTATAAAGTAATTTTATGGTTCTTGATTCTAGGTCAACGATAACTACTCAATACGTTACGATTCCTATGCAAATATAAAGTATCTTATAAAAAATACAATATAGGAAAATTTACAGTTTTCAAATTATTCCCTATACATGTGCTACACTAAATTCCATGACCTTGCGTCACACTAATTTCCATGATCCCAATTACCAATTTAGATTTTCATGTGCGAGTCAATATGTCATTATAAGTAGTATTGTGAGGCGTTTATTCTCGAAATTGGTAATGCGTGTTGCTATATAATCAAACGCCTTTCTATGTATAGCTCATGTTTATTGTTTATATATAAAATAGACGTTTGTTGAAAATATATTATTTGGGAATGAGTAATTACTAAATCACGTGATTAACTGTGAAAGATGCGTCTAAATTCGCGTCACGTATATATTATTCAGGTTTCTATTGGCGAGTCTTAAATAAGTAAATGTAAATGTTTTACAAATGTATTGAATAAATTAAAAAAATAAAAGATCATTTTGTTCATAATAAAACCACAAATTTCTAGTTTTCGGATTTTCCCCCATACTACTGCTACAATACCTTACTTCTTGCCAAAAATCATGTTCCTAGGTCAAAGGACCGAGCCTGGGAATTGAATTTGATTGTTGTGAGAAATCAAAATAACATATCTTTTTATAACGTTGACTTGGAAGTTTGATTTTTTTACTACTCCGATGTCTTCACGTTAATTTACCAGTGATGTGTAAAGAAATTTACAGTTTTGCTTCATGATTGTAGGTCAGCGGGAAGTACCCTATAATCCCTAGGAGTAACCTTTTTAATGCGTAGACATAAGTTTGATTTTTTGACAGCCGCAAGGGGCCGCAGGCTTTAGTATTTTATTTTACTTTGACATCTGCAGCGTTTTAGAGAAAAAGGGTCGTGACAGACGGACAACGAAGTGATCCTGTAAAGGTCCTTTTTTCCTTTTAAGATACAGAACCCTTAAAAATGGACAGATTTTTCTTGAAATCTTAAAAAAATTATTGTTGTCGCAAATATAGCAAAAATGGCATAACTATAGGAATAATATACCTTCACACTGTAATGTCTGATCTAAGTTCATAGAAGAAAAAGGCGACATATCTGTACGCCGCAAGTGTACAAAAGTTAACTTTTTTACCAGTGATGTGACGGGTTAATATACAACTTCCCTCTACCGATGCGATGAGAGAAAGAGGATCTCGTACTAGGTGAGTAACCCAGTACCCCTTGAATGGGACCACCAGCATGCGAATCCAACTGTAAAGTATCCTTGCCGCATTCCGATTGCGCCGCATGTAGTCCAAACTACCCCCGTTGTCCCATTATGTTGATGCTCCAGTGCGGTTCCAGTAGACTACTTACTTGAAGTCCACTAAAACCGCATCATTCATCTCTTCATTCCCACTCCACACTCTATTGACAATGCATCGACAATACAAGAGAATCTCCCTTGTATTGCCGATGTACATATATGGGCGATGGTGGCCACTTAACATCACGTGGAACGACTGCTCGGTTGTCATTAAATAAAAATAATTTTTAAACACATAGAATTCTAGATTTGTGAATAAAATCGCCAAGCCTATGTTTCTACAGGTTAGTCTTGAATCTGTAAAACTTGGCATTCATTTAGATCTCAATAGTCGCTTTTTTCATTATTTATGTGTTTGGGTTTACATTTTTCCCGCCCTTAGTTTTTGGTTTTAATGAGATTACGCCGCATGATTTTTACCTTAATTGAACATAGATTAATAAATATTTTAAATAATACATTTTAAATATTAAATAATAATTAGTTTATCACAACGCTAAAAATTTGCTAATATGAAATATCCTGTTAAGCTATCAAGAAGCTTCTATCCATATCAGAGTTATTATATGACATTTATTAGAGTCTTTACTTATTTCATAAAAGTAAAAACGATCCTATTTGTAGCAACTTATTTAAAAGACAATTCCCAAAATCAAGGTAGTATTTTATTATAAAAGTTTCAATCGTCTTATTACTTTCCACCTTTTATGTTAAAGCATTTTGGTCGATAGCCATGGCCTTACCAACAAATAATAATTCCATAGGCGAGAATGTAATTGCGGCATTCATCGATCCCGCTCATATCGCACAGTTTATTATTGTTATGTTAAATTGATATTTTAATTAAAAACATGTTATTTCTTACTATTCATGATATTTAGGTCTTTATTTAGTAAGTCGTCGATAATTATACTAGTTCTCATTTGAATTTTAATTTTTTATATAATTAGGTGAAAACGATATACGATAATAATCATACTTTAATCTGATATTTAAAATAAAAATCTCTAATTAGAGTGCCATACCTCCATCGGCAAAAACATATTTGTACTTATACTAGATACATATATGGGTCGATCAACTTTTATCTGTCCGACGGTAACACTACTCAGTCCCTTATCGATATACAAAAAATTTGATGAAATAAAGAAGATAATTAATCAGTTTTGTATTCATGTAATTATAGGCTAACAAAACCTTTAAGAAATTATTTAAAAAATTGCAAATATTTTTTTTTCTGGTTGTCCAAAGGACTTCTCCTGTACTTTCTTAACTTACTAACTTGTCCCCGTGATATAGACGAATTTACTTAACTCAATTTTTCCTAAAAAAGAAGTGTTATAAAAGAAATTAGTGTTCTAACAATAAGAAGACTTTCTTTATAATAGAAAGAATATAATCAATTAGTTTTTCTTTGTCAACTTTTTATTATTTCTTATTTATTTCAGTGCCCAGAAAACCTTTCACTCCTGTTGTCCGTTGGACAATCGCAAACAATGTGTAGAAATAAAATATAGATGGAGGGCTAGTACTGTGTTAACAAGCTACTCTTTTTATGAGCCAGATTCATATACCCGCCATATTTTTTCGCAATAACCACGTCGTCAGTCGGCCGACTTGATTTGAAGAGAGTGAGTGGTATTATTGTGTGTCCGTAGGACAACCAGCAGAGAATCATAAGTTATTGCTATTTTGTGTTTAATTATAGTGTACCGTATGGTTTTAAATCTTAGTTCAAATTTGAGGTTTACATAATTAAAAAAAAGTTTACTACTTTTGATCAAGCATCTCAAATTCCGAAATATGTCACTTGGACAACTAAATGGTGGTTGTGTTGTTGTGTTTTGTTAAATATTGAGAAAATTTTCTAATAAATACTTTTTCCTTATTTCATACATTTGTTTTATTATTATTTCATTAAGACATGAAAATTACATCATAATAATTACCATTACATCATAATAAATGCATTTCCTTTGGACAACCAAATTGTCTATGTATCTAAAAAGCATATTATACTTAATTTTTTCCATTTTCTTTTGAAAATAAATCACTACTTCTTATTCTAAATAGTATACAAAATAGTCGATTAGCTTTTAGTATTTTTTTTCACACAAAGATCAAATTTTGTTTTTAAATGAAAAGTTCATATGTGTAACGAATACTTGTTCTCCAAGAGACAATGTCACTTACATGGTCTTTAATTACATCGAAAATCATTCATCGAAGCACTAAAACAATAGTGTCAAAAAACATCTCTTACTTTTCATTAAAATAAACTATTTTTTTTCATGTTTATTGAAAGTTAAATTTATTGTCCAGGGGACAAATGAAGTCGAGATTTTCCGTTATAATTCATATATTTTTCAAAAAATGCACTGTTCACTAACATATACCTAAAAAATAATAATTTTTACTATAAATTATTACGTTTTTTTGAAATATGAGGCATGTTACTTAATTGCAATTTTCAAATTGTGGACACTTAAAAGTTGATTGACCCATATACAAAATTAGTAGAAACAAGCCACCCGCCCTAGCTTCGCTCTATGTATTTGAAGCAATATTATAATTTATCCCTTAAATTGTGAACCTTTCATAAATTGAAAGAAAGAGGTGAGAGAGATAATAGCGTAAAAGAAAGTGAAAAGATAAAGAATGAACAGAGATGAAGATAAAAATTAAAGAGAGACGGGAATGCTATAAACTCCTCTTAGTGAAAATAGCCATATACTAATTAAATTTACATGGCAACACTACATCACCTTTGTGACTTAGGAATAGTGTAGTTTTCTATCGGTAAAAGAGTTATTTAAATCAGATCTGTATTTCCAGAGAAAACCTTCACTTTACAAAATGGCCACGTTATGGCACATAAATGGCCATATATTTTTAATTATATTATTTGTACCACCAGGGCCTAATAGCCTGAATAATCTCAGGAGCCGGCATTATACTCGTAGGCACTCATGAGTATTTGGCACGGCGCAGAAAATTCTTGACGCGTTCCTGTTAAGTGATAATTTATTTGTAATGGGCTGCAATGTCGCTGTAGGAGCTAGTCTGATAATAATAGTGCCTAAGAGCTAGCATGACATTACAGAAACGTACAATTTAACATAATGATATAGTATAAATAACAGATCATGTTTTGTGACGCTTTTATTACATGCATTATTATTAAAAATATATGAATTTAATACAATTCACATTGTTATATGAAATAAAATGAATGATTTCTTGTGATTTCATTGATAGATATGATTATACTCGATCTGATGAAACTCATCATAGTTTAAGCTGTACCTAGAAATATTTTGTGTTTTATAACGTTAAATATGTTAAATATATTGAATGCCATTGCCTTCATTCTCAGATTCAAGAGCCTCTAGATTTACATTTTTAATTTTAATTTCAACTTGATACTTTCACGTGTGTGAGGAAAAGGCTTTTGAAGTTCACTAAAAAAGTTATTTTTTTAGTGATGCAATCAGTAATTTAAAGATTTTTTTCATTTATTTGTGCTATGAGACCTTGCTTCATGCTAAATTTAATGATTCTAGATCACAAGAAGTAGCCTATAATTTTGTGAGTAACAACATCGAATTTTGATTTTATGACAGCGGCAAACTTGAGTATTTGATATTAATTTCAACTTGATACCTCCGCGACTTCCGGAAAAAGAGTGTCTTTATACACAGAGAGACTAACGGATAACTGATCCTATAAGAATTTCTTTTTTCCTTTTAAGGTACAGAACCCTAAAAATTGTTATTTATTTTTTCCCATTCTTTCTTCTATGTTTAAGATAGAGTTGCTATTCTGCGAAATAAACGTCAATCGTAAAAACATTAAGTAAATAAGTCGTAATTTAGCGTCTTATTTATAAAGTTAATAATAAATCGAGTCCTAACTTCATAGTAATAAGGGTTATTTTCAATCATACTTTGACGAATGCCGAGCTGAAATTGAACGTGCCGTTAAAACGAAGCACGATTCCTCGCTGACTTTGCAAATCAGAAAAAACTTTTTATGAGAAAATGGTTCACCATAATTAAATTATACTGAACTCGTCATTTTATAAATCGTTTATGTATAACGGATGAATAAAAAATTAAATATTTTTAATTAAATGTCATCTATACGCATAATTTCAATTTTGTTGTCATTAACCTAAGCTGGTGATTTCATTTTTATAGGCTTCAAAAATCACTAATTAAAACTAGATAAAAAAATATCCTAAAGAAATGGCCATCCATTTGAACATTTTGGTTGCAGTTAATTTAATATAACGCGTACCCCCGTATGTAAAATTAATATACGTACGTATATTAAATTAATGGGCGCTTCATTAGAACAGTCTCAGAGCTTTTGTAAAAACCTTAACTTCGTACTTCTCTTCGTACTCTAAACACACCTAAACCTTAAAAACCTTAACTTCGTACTCTACGAAGCCAAAAATTAGGTTGTTTAGAATATTGGATAAACATTTTGATAATTATTGTCTGAACATTATAATACTTACTATTTCGTCAAGATATCATAGTAAAAGACGGTTTTTAATTAGTTTTTTAGTAACTACGAATTAGGGTAGGATATAAGTCCTATGTAGTTCTTATTCAGTTATCCTTACGTGTTTTCTTTAACTTAATAACTAAGTTTTACCCTTTTACAGTTAATTGCTTCTAGTGATCTTTAAACGACGGAAAATAATGAAAGAAACAAACAATTAATTAACCTTTGTCTATTATAGAAACACGTTTCAATGAATCCAATATGATGTGTAGACGGTTGCTACGAGTATTTCAAAACTTTAAAACTTATTCACTTTACACTGATTACGAGTACCTGTGTAGGAAAGAGATAACAAATCGATCGATAGTTTGTTTAGACATTAAGTGGCAACCACTGCATTGACCTCATTATTTAGGTGTTTCTTTACTGCAGTATTACAAATTAACTACTTTATAGGTAGGTCAATTACAATTAGCACTTTAAGAAAACGATCACACGATGCGTGCGATCGTTTAGAGGATTTTGGGCATAAAGTAAGCAGCTGGAAACATTGAAATTGTTGCGCCATAATTCTGATGTAAAGGTTATAACAGTGAGGCAGACTAATGTAACCCTAGCAATTTTTCAAACAAATTGATAGTATATTAATACTTTGTCGTTAAGCTTCTAGACCTTATTTAAGCCGATATGAGTCAGTGTAAGCTATTCAGCCAGATTTTTTCAAGTTAAGGAAGCAATTTAAAATATACTTTTGAAGTGAAAACTTCTTTAGCGGTATTGTGAAGTTGTGTACTTTTTTTTGGGATGGGTAAAAAATGTTAAACTCGCGTCAGGAAAATTCGTAGGCGTCAGATTTTAATAACTAAAACTAGTAGAAATAAAAAATTGGAGCCTTGCATTCATATTTATATTTATTTGGATATTTTATTGGCTGTCACAAGTTCATTGGCAGTTTGACGAGTAATTTCGTAGAGTAAATATTGATTATCGTAGTTTAGTAGTCTTTAATCAGATAATTTGTTGCTACGTTGAGCAGTGTAGGCATGAGATTCGCGGCAGTTTGACGAGTAAATTCGTGAGTTAATATTAACTAACATAGTTGTATGTATGTAATTAAATGATTTGTTGCGACGTGGAGCAGTGTAGGCGTGAGATTCTCGGCAGTTTGACTAGTAGTTTTTTTTATATTTTCTTTGTGTTACTTAAACCGTAGAATTATATTTTCTTTCCAAAGTCCCGATGCACGTTCTGTTCTCGCCGTATTTAAGCCATATCTCAATAATACAGTTCGTTTTTTTTTAATTTTGTTCTTTGGGAATATTTAAAAATGCACAACGTTAATGTTCAAGTTTTCACTTCTGCCGGCCCTCCCCCGGCGCAACCGTTTTTTCTATATTCATCCTTTTAATTTATAAAATGGTGAGCATGAATTGTTTACTTATACTAACACCTTTATTTTGCCTATTGTTTGACTTTGGCTGGTTAAGTTCTTAAGTCCTAAAAGCTTGCGAAAATGCAGGTACACTTAAGAAAGGTAGCAGTGCTAACCCTCCTAACTACAGGGTCATTTCAGTTGCGTCCATTCAATGCAAAATTATAGAATGTGTAGATAAGTTCTACTTCCGATCTTGAGTTAAATTAGAATTAAACCTCGGGTTCTAACGTAACTAGAAGCTAATTAATTTCGTCAAAAACAATGCACAATTATTAATTAGAATTATTAGCCTTAGTCTAAATTATATAACAAAACGCCTTACCTTAGTTTTTTCTGTGACGGGAAAAATTAAATGACCGATACATAATTTTTTTCGCTAAAAAACATTTTAGGAAGTCATAAAAAGTGTAAGGGACATTTTAACGATAGAGTAATTTCAAGTATACCGATCGATTGAGCGGAAAATTCTGAATCCAATAATATAGGTATATAACTCAATATCGCCAAAATGTTACGTTAATTGATATTTCAATAAGCGAAATATGTAACATGTCGCTTACGCTTAGGTAGGTAGGGTAACTATATTTACTAAAACATTTTAATGTAAGTAATATGTATTCATCTGGGGGTCATAGTGGGATTGAATAATTATAGAACCAGTTGAAAACAGTTTAACAACTCAGTTTTAGATCACACATTCGGTACACTTATACCTCATTTTGATATTAGATTGAATTGGGAACCAATACTTAATGAAATAATACCGTTTAATTAAAATTTTAAAAGGTATAAAGTTACATTTAATCTGCGTTAAATTAACATAAGAAAAAAACTATAATTTAAGTTTTTAACGTAAAACATAAGTTAATTATGTTTATAATAACTCTTAATGTGCTGAATAAAGCTACTCTGGATTATGGTATTTACTGATCATATTTACCCAATTATGAGGTCAAACTCTACATTTCCTGTAGCTCTGCGGGCAACTAGTTAATTAAAATTAAATGTTCGAAAACAACAATCTCAAAGCGCAGTTTGTCACGTCTACTTTTGATGACTCGTTTTAAAGCTGTTAACAGAATAATACTAGAACAAAAAATATCTTACTAAAGCAGAACATGGTTATATTAACGATAAAGAATAATTTTAATAAATAACAACACTCCCGGTAAAAACCGAGCTAAACTATTGATTGACCTTTGTTACTTGGGTTCTGAAGATATTTGAAGCATCAAAATAATATGCCCAGGGCATTTATTAGTTATGGTGGAATAAAGAATCTCACATAGATACATAAATCCTGAAAACATTACACTATTTTTTGACCTGATTTTTATAAAGTTGCCTGAATTTAATAATAATGATACATCAAGTAAAATTATACCAATATTCTGGCACGAAACAATTGACAGGCAGACGGGAGATTCTCATAGGGCCTGAATTATCTGAATAATTTGAAGGCAGACACGGACGGCACACATACAGTGTAGTAATATAATTTTGGCTTAAGTAAGTTATAATTTTGAAACGCCAGCGGGGAGCTTATTATATTAGAGTCACTAGAAGGGTTTACAGTGTTGAGTTAGCATGTGTGTGCGTTGGCAGGCGCGACGAGCGGCCGCTCTGGGCGCACTCGACCCATCAACCCTTCCTACAGCGAGGACTCGGTGGCTGAGACTGCCCTCTCCAAGAGAAATTCCGACGGTAAGAGATAAAGCGGTTGATAAACCTGTCTTCGTCTGTAGACATGCTCGTACTTTCGCTTTAGATTAGAAAAAAAATTTTATACCTGGTTTTGTTAAAAAACGTATTTATAATCAAACTAACATTTTCACTTATCATAATTAACACTAATATTATAATTTAAGATAAAACAAATTTTATAATAAAGCAAAGTTATCTTTTATTTTTTTGTATATTTACCTAAAAACAAAGAGACGAAACATAAGGAATGAAAACGACGTCATACTTAATAGAACCTAAACAATTTAAATACTTAAAGATAGTTATGCTAAAAGGTCTTATAATTCTTTATAATGACTGTGTGCTGCTGTTACTAAATAATCGTTAGCCAATAGGCTTTTCAAATAATATCTGATTACAACTTGTAGTAACTATAATAAATAAATAAATAAATAATTGTGGATGACTTTGGAAATTATACATACGGGGTTATTATTGTTTTTGTAATCATTCATTAATTGCATGCTGATGTTAAAGAATTGTATTCATTTACTCACCCCTTTTTTATTCATTAATATTATTTGCCAACGACATCTTTCATTTATTTATTAGTTAATACATTTTATTTTTTTATTAAGTATTTAAAATATGACAACAGCGTAACTTTTAATTAAAAAAAACACTACAATTTGTTTAACAAATTCTCGAACTTCTTTTTTTAAAAAATCTCAATTAAAGATACCACAAAAAATTACCTAAAATTTAGGCTATTTTAAAGTTCATTGATAAAATCGAAGATATATAGGTACATATTCAATATATTACATGAAGAGTTAGATTAAACAAAATATATAGATTTTTTTAACCAGTTGATACCTATAATTAAAAAAATTGAGACTCAAAAAAAAGAAAAAGACAAACAAAGCAAGAAAATCCAAGATATTAAGGATTTAACGAAATGTCAACCTAGAAACCGTAAAAGAGGAAATCTGTAACTTATTTACTCTAATACCCTCGAGTAATACTGAGTCAGGGGCTGTACTGCAAAAGAATAGTCCGTGCGTAATTCCCCAAAGAGAAGACAAGTTTACCCTTTTCCAAAATACCCAGTCATACAGACAGCCACAATTTACGTTTTTAGGTAAGGAGGCGGTCTGCATGTTGTGTGGCAATATAATATGCCATAAGAAAATAAATAATAGTAAATCAAGAGTCCGTACAGTATATAGGATTGATTTAGTAACATACGAAAATAATTATATATTATGTGACAGCGAAAGTATTAAATCCAAATATTATATGACTATATAGCTATTATGCCTAGTTTAGACATAATGATGATCGATTACTAATAATCCAGATAAAAGTAAGTCACTTTTATCTATGATTATTAATAATAATTAAATGTTAGTACCAATAAATGTAATAAATTTTCAAAAATAACGTTGGTACGCTAAGAGTCATTCGAAATGGGTTTTTTATTTAGTCTATTCTATAAGTTTTTATGTACCTGGAACTACTGTGGGTTATAAATGCATATATATAAATACATTATTATTTATAAATACTTATATAAGTAATAAATAGACTGAACATATTTATACGACAAGTCGGCAATTTAAAAAGTAAGATTAAATTATTGAAATGGGTTTTTGACAATTAGTAACATCTATGACGTCTCCGTCGCTGCGAGGAAAGCATCCCCTTGGCCCTTACGTAATATTTTCTGTATAGGTAACTTATGCTCTTCTTTCTTCTTCTCAATTATTATGCTCTTCTTTTAATAATAATCAACATTTAGTTACGAAACAAATCTTAATAATACATACCTATGTCTTGTGTTTCATATATTACTTATTTATATCTACTTATTATAGCTACATATAGCTAAATTCTGGTTGCACGATTATTATGTACCTACTATTTATTTGATTAAAAAATAATATGTATTGATAGGAAGATAAGGATGTAAGTTATTGACCTTGCATTATTTATAATCAATTATCATTCAGAAAATGTTATGTTATGATTGATGTTTTGATCGACGGAGCATCGGCATCGCTCACTATCTTTCGAGTTCTACAAAGTTTCATGGAAGCTGTTAGTAGTTTCCTAGAGTTAACAACTAACTAGATAGAATTGGCACGTAAGATATTATTTAAGTACAAAGTTCCAAAAAATAATGAGAACTCCTTCCAACTATATTATAGAAGTAGAGCTGTGTGTTAATACAGTCTTAATAATCACCTAAATCTACCTGTCAGCTGAAATTAGTGTTAGGGTATTTTTTATTGTTACGAATTTGATTTTATTAAATCATAGGCAGGCTCTCTTTTAAGGAAAAATTTGTTGAGAAGCTTGACATTATCTCACCACTTCGCACCGCGCAGTGATATTCTGAATTGTGGAACACCTTTTAAATCTTTAAGAAAATTATAATTTTTTAGTCGTTACTTTAGGTATTAAATACTTCAGAATATACAAATGATAAACCGTTCTTGAAAATATTAATCAACTAAATACTAACTTTTCTTGTGCAAAAATAGATACACGTGATAATATTTCTATATCTATATACTCATAGCATGGTGATGAGTGACAACTTGGCGATACAAAAAGAAATATTTACGAAAACATCGCTATTGAACCGGCACTGTGGGTAGGTAGTTTATTTGATTAATTTCTTTAAGTGATTGGCATTTAAAAGTTGATAATTAGCTATTACACGAGACCGAGAAACGGTTAAAAAAATTGGTAATGAAATCGTGATTTCTACTCGGACTAATAACAACATTCTCAATAGAACATTTTTCAGGTATAATAAATACTCCTTTTCCAACTTTTTGTATCTTAGGTATAGTTAAAAATTCATAACTAAGAACAACGTTGTTCATTATCAAGAAGATGTTTGCATGAACTAAAACTAATTTCTGGACTTCTAAGTCACATTAGCCTTTACCGTGTGAAAACTTAACAACACGTGAGCAAAAATATCTTAATGTTAGTTCTCCGAATCAAAACTTGTATGAAAAAAATATTATTAATTAAAATGAATGTGATTCCTTGACAGTATTTTTTTATATAAAAAAAATTGTGTAGAGCTAATAATGCCACAAAATATAGCTGTAAGAGTTCAACTCGATTCAGTTTCAAAAGTTTTATTTAATATTGCATTTTTATGCAGATGAGGACGAGGAGCCACGCTGCGTCACGTTGACACCGCGTCATAAAGCTGCCATTCGATTTATTAGAAAGGTAAGGAACAATTTCTTTCATGCGTTTGCTTTTTTTAAGAATCAAATTACATATTTCAATAATATTTAAGAAATTTTATAATTCTTATTATTATTGTAAATATTTAGCTAATAGCGTACAGTGTCTAATAAGTATTTAAACTTCTTACAAGAGCCTATAAAATTAAGCTTTCCAGACAAAGACCTTTTAAAACGTTTTATTCTTACAAATTGCGTCGGTCCAATCATAAACATATGTACTATTAGCTCTCGAATAAAACCCACCTAACGTAAGACTTTTGAGGTTTTTCAATTCGAGCGAGCAATCCGTTTTGTTAAATACGTTTTCAAAGTTTCCGTTCTTCACTTCATCCGTTCAACCAACTGGTGCTATATTTGAAGGTAAAAAATTGTTCGTATTATTTGGAAATATCTTAATAGAATAATTCCTTATAGAAACTATTAATATTTTTATTGAGTTAGTATGTCGAGAAAAATTAAACTACAAAAAAGTGCAAAACTTACCAATCTCTATCTCAAAAATAGAATTAAGAAAGGAACTCTGGAATTAAAAGAACTCAGTTTCCCTCCTGACCTTACATAATTGATCAGATGGGTGAAGGAGCAAAGTGGAGTAGTCATCGAGCCGCGCTGAATTATTTAGCTATTTACAATGTCCGAACTTTACAGCTTCATCCAGGTTTTCTTTAGAATTGATATTTTACTTACTCCGTAGAGGTTATAGGCGTCGTAAATTCATTTTATTTCCACTACTCAAAATCAGTGACTTGCCTCCATTTTAATTATATTTACAAGAGAACTTGTTTCTCGGCAATAAACGTGTTTACATATTCACTAAAACAATACTGCAGTAATAGGAAATTAGTAATAGTTTGTTTACCAGTTTAAAGTCAATCAAATTTGATTTTTTCTAAAAGCGTAATATGTTCCGTAGACAAATTAAGTAAATACTGGCGATCGGTGCCAATGAACAACTATTTTAGAAATATACTTCAGTCGAAATTAAAACATAAGTGTTTATATTGTGGAATTCTGACAGATGAAGTATTTTGTGGCGCGACGTAAATTTAAGGAAGCATTAAAGCCATACGACGTAAAGGATGTAATTGAACAATATTCCGCGGGACACGTCGATCTGCTGGGACGAGTGAAAAACGTCCAGACTAGGTAGTACACTTCAGGGTTATCAGCATTCTAGATCTGTACGTATAATCGATTAGAGTCAAGATTAATCAATAGAAAACTTAAGAATCAATAGTAAATTTTCCTATCGTATAAACGATATTACGTAATTCAAATTGACATTTCAATTATTTTTTTAAAGTACTATAATAATATTGGACAGTAATATCATCTATGCTATTGATTTCAAAGAACCATTTCGCTCATTCGTATAGATTTAGTGCCCTTGTGCTCTTCTGAACACTGTCCAACAAATCCTATGCGCCTTTGCACTTCAATTTACCTACTTCTGTTTGTAACTTTTATCCTTTTCTCTTATGGACAATATCTTCATTTGTATTTTCTGTAGAAGAATTTGCTTAAATTCTAATTACAATATATTTTAAGTAGTTAGGTTGACGTAGTTGCGTGAAAAATGTGTAACTAATCTACTTCTTTATTTATAAAATTACCGTTGAAAATCTTCATTTTAAATTCAACCTTCAAATAGTTCTATCAACATAACCATTATAATATGCTCGAATAATATGTATGTAACTTTGCTATATTAATGATGAATATTTTCAGTGGTTCAACATAGTTTAGTAATTCGTGTTTGTACAAAACCTTTTATAGGTTTTTGTAATACACTTGTAGGTAGGTAGTAGACAATTTTATAATATAATCCATACAAAAGTTTTGTCGAATTCACTGATTAGGTACGCATGCTTTTTTTTTAAATGAAAGCAAAAAATATACCTGTTTATATTATGAACGTATGAGATCATACATTACCATATTTTAATAGCCTGAAAATACTAACGATCGTTTGTAAGTAGGCACAAACATTATGAGTCACTCTAATTAACAAGTACGCATTTTCTAAATCATTTTAATCTATGGTTAAATAATATTTTCTAAACTTAAGAATGTATTTTTTATTGGCAAAAATGTACTTTTGGTATTTAAGATGCGATGAATTTATACCCAACATGAGGATTTTTATTTCCGTATAGCTCAAGTATTTTGTCGCACGCAAGAGATTTAGAGAAGCTTTGAAACCTTACGACGTGAAAGATGTGATAGAACAGTACTCTTCAGGACACGCTGATCTTCTAAACCGAACCAAGAACCTGCAGTACAGGTGAGACATGAAAAATATACGCAGACAGTAATTAACGTGCGAACAGTTCCTACCTAATAATGCATCTCTGCATATACAATGCTTATAGTAAACAAAAAAATCGTTGTTGGTTTATAAGTATAATGATAAATCACATATTCTCTTCCGTAGAGATCCCAATATTCTATGTATAAAATCAACTAACTAATTATAATATAAATACGAATTTGTTTGTTCCTACTTATTACAAAAATAATACCAAGGTAAAAATAATCAGAACCAATTAAATCTCACAATTAAAATTATAATATTACTTAATATTTCTGCTATAAAAAAAGGTATATCTTTTATAGATTTCGTTTTATTTATTTAATATTATTTTGTCTACCGTCACTAATCACTATGTAGTTCATTTCTGCAGCACTGGTTTTAGTTTTTACAAACACGAGTGACTACAATACACATTTTAAAACATCTGTGATTGTTCTTTGCCTGTCACATTCTCCTTTGCACGAATTTAAAATTAAAGAAATAAGTTTAAATTATTTTTTAAATTGAAAATTTTTGTACATAATAATTAATCTTACCTACTTTAAATTCAAGTGAAAATATTAGCAATATTTTTAACAGTATAAATTTAAAAAAAATACTTAAGTATTTTAAACTCTAAAGAACTTATAGTGAGGTCAACATAGAAATGATTAAAAGTAATAATTTTATATGTTATTTTCGTTTTACCTTTTTTCTCAAGAACCGGTTTTCCGCGGTTGGTTTTCTGATTTTGAGAAAAGAGTATAATAAAATTAAAAATAAATCCAATACAATAATCAAATGACTCAACAATTTATGTAATAGAAATTTAATAATTTTATATTTTAGTTAATACATACTATAAAGAATGAAAAATTATTTTATAAACTTCCTCATTAAAATTGTTAGGATATCCCGTTGACATAGAATTTAATAAAAAGCACGTAGCAATGTCTCAAGAGTATAAAGCGAAAATCTCTTTTCTGTAGTTTTCCCTCTTTTTATTTGTTTTTGTAATAGTCTTTTCCACTTCAATGGATGTAGACCGCCTTTAGATCTTTCGACTTCCTTCTATTTATCCTTGACTAGAATATTATCTACGAAAATTGTTATTGGAATTGGTTTTCGATTAATTATCTTGATTCCACCTAATTTTATTTATAAACTATCGCAACACATTTCTGTATAATTACTTCTTTAATGCAAGTTTGAATAGTTTTAGAGGAATTAAGGTGGTACTTACTTGGATTACAAAGAGCAGTGATAGCCCATGGGCTAAGACATTGATGTCATTCTCGGGAGGTCCGAATTCGATCCTGGGCACACACCTCTGATTTTTCTGAGTTATGTGTTTTTTAAGCTATTAAACATAACTTGCTTTAACGGTGAAGGAAAACATCGTGAGAAAACCTGGACTACTGAGGTCCAGATCCTCACTCTGAGGAGGAGACCCGGCTCAGCAGCGGGGCATTAGTGGGTTGTGATAATGATGATGATAACTTGTTTTACTATAAGGAGAATAGGTTATTATAGAATTTTTTGTAGAAATATTCTGGATGAAAAAAATATTTTGCTATGATATTCTTCCGGTCTTCCGATCGAAATCACGTCCATTTTATTATCGATTTCACATTTAACACTATCATTTTTATTATGATATCTATATCTAAACTGTCGCGCAACAATTGAATTGTTTTATCTATTTCTTAACCTTTAAGCCTTTCATTATAAGTAAAAATATTATAATAAGTCATTGTAAATTAATACAATGAGCTTTGACTGATATGTTAATATATTTGTTTCATCTCCACATCGGTAATCAAAATGTACATAATTCCTGTGTATAAGCATAATTGTAATACACGTGGTTGGTGTATGATTTCCGTGGTAATTTTCAACGCGTGTGCTACACCGTGTTCCTAATTACTTTGTCATGAAATATTATGCGCCTATTATAAAGTTGAAATTATTCTTTACCCCGGCGAATCATCTGTCATCGTCATACCTTTATAGCCGACCCTTTATAGGTCGTAGCGAGATGTTAAAGTAAACCTATGTTACTCCTTATTACATCAGCTATCTGCCAAATTCCGTCAAAATCGGTCTAGCCATTTCAGAGATTAGCCGGAACAAACAGACAGACAGACAAAAATTAAAAAAAATAAAATGTTGTTGGTACCTATATGTGCCGTGTATACATCCATATGCACTTAATAAAAAGTGGTTATTTTAATATAATATTACAAACTGACACTCCAATTTTCTTTATTGGTATTTAATTTAATATCTCCATTTAATATTTTATAAATAATAATTTATAGAGTAGCTCCTCATCTGCGTCCTCTGTATTTTTTTGTAGGGTTTTTGTATGCTTTTGTATAGGTGATTTGGTTTACCTACTCTGCTGACATTGCTGGGCAATATGTACGTGCTGCAATTGTATTCTGTTTATAATTATGATCGTGTCACTAATTAATGGGTACTTCTTCTCAATGACTTATTTATTTTGACTAACGTGTACGTTGATTACTGAACACGAAAAAATTGTCAGGCTGATAAACTTATTAACGAGTCCAATAAAATAAGATAGCTCATTATTTGAAACTAAAATAATATTTAAAACTTACAGCTTTTGTTATTGTTTTTGTAGACGAATGAAATCCGCTTTTCAAGGACCTGTTATTCCGTGGTTAGTTTTGGCATACAAGTGTAAACAAAATGTTATTATTGCCGATGTTTTCACGTCTATTTAATCTTGGTCAAATTTCATAATTACTATATTAATTATAATAATTCAAAACATTACTCAGGTTGCAATAACGTTTGTTAAATATTCACAGGTTAGACCAGATTCTTGGAAAGCAAGGTTCCAAGGCTAAAGATGTATATGCATCTAAAATAAGCCTTGCTTCCAGAGTAGTTAAAATTGAAAGACAAGTAAGTTAACTTTTAAATACTTTTAGAATTCTGTACTAACATCTACCGGCAGCATTAAAAATAACAGTATGAAACATTATAGGGAAAATACTACTAATTAAGATTTTTATAGCTTTCCTTTAAGAGGTTTGAAGGAGACCTAGCTAGCTCTCGTGAAAAAAGAACTGAATCTTATGTACCTATCTAAAATTAATAAAACTTATTATATTTTTTCAGGTAGATGATATAGAAGGTAAGTTGGATCATTTATTAGAGATGTATGAAGAAGATAGAAGATGCATGCGTAGGATCGATAATGGATTTGGGAATGGAAGCGGAGGAACAGAGAGTGGAGGTTCGGGAGTATTACAACTCAGAGCGCGGCCAGCTATAACTGAAAAACAGTGTTCTGAACCAAATTCACCAGTTTCACGAAATTTTGATCAACCCACACCAACTTCGGCGCCCCCAATTCCACTTAAACGACCTATGAATAGAGGATTTTCGGATTTAGGCACCAGATTCATTAGAAAAAAAGTCATAGTCAAGTAAGATTTTATATTCGTATTTATAATTGCGTAGTGTTGTCATATGTGCCTTTCATTACAAGTACAAAAAAATATTAAAACGTTGCTTTGTGTCATATTACCGTTCTCTTTTACTTTATCGACATAGGTACTTTCAGCTCAATCATCCACACATTCCCACTCACACCAACTCCCATACACTAAACCCCACTCCCACCGAATCATTCAGTTACATGTTTATCAATTCATACACTAACTCAGTCTCTCACATACGGCATACCTATACTAAAACTGTGTTTTATCTTGCGATAAATGCATCTTATTGGCCTTATAGCCAACGAGAACTTAATCTTCTCCAGGATAAATAATCCTATATTAATTCAAGTTACACACTAAGAACCTTTCAATCCCACAGGAACTATTCTTTATTTTCCGGGTTAAAAACTATCATTTTTGTTAACCCAAATCAAAAGTACCTGTGTGTGCCATTGGAAATGGTTTAGCCGATTTAATGTGAAACTTAGCACAAATAAACAATGAGACAAAAACTTCAAGTAATGGTTTTTACGGTCATTGCTTATTTCTTGCGTTACCGATACGTTTTTCAAAAATATCTAATGTACACAACACGTCTTCAATTTTGATTGATTGATTGGTTGATACTTTATTGCACACAAAATAAATACAACAGGCTTAATAGGACTTATATCTATAGAAATACGAGTGTCTTATCGCTTTAAGCAATTTCTTTCAGACAACCTTCTCTAATTAAATGATTTCGACTGACGAATATTAGTTGGTTAGGCGTTCGTTATTTTATTATATTTTTAGATAAAATTAAATAACGTACTTTTTTTATTTATGTTAACATTTTAAATTCCTTAAGTCTCGTATCCTTTTGTGTTGTTTTATCCGAAATAGCTTAAACGTCTCACGCACAAAGTAAATTTCTTGGACAAATGAAAATATCTACCACTTCTTTCTATCTGTAACATTTTTATCTGTAAGACAAGGAGGTATAAATTATTTTAATTTTTCAGAACATCATCTAGTCGTTGTGGAGAGTCTCCTAGAGATGATGAAGTTGTCATAGTAGTGCCGACCGATGATCGCGAAGACACACCGCCACGTCTAGTAACAGACAGTTCAGGTAATTAGTTTTTATACCTTTACATACTTTATAACACTTTGTTTATATATAATTTTCCACTTTGTTATCATAAAATGCTACTTATCTAATAACTTTTTGAACATTTCAGCTCTGTATTAATCATTTTCTCTGTATTAACCTCAATATTAGCTAAAAAAAATATTTTTATATTAGTTTCTGAATAGTAAATAATAATTATATCAGAAACCAGTATTTAATAATTGTTCATACCCATATACACAAATACTATACGAGTACAAATAATAAACCTATTTTTAAAATGAACATTATTAGTTATAGTGATAAAACTTATTTTACGTATTAAATTATTTATCATTTATTATATTGCGTGGAGAATGCATACTAAATTATTCTCATGTTTGAGGTTATATTAAAAATTCATGATGCGATCCGTACTATTTCACTACGGCATATATTTGGACTCGAAACATCCGCATAGAGGCAGATAAATTGCTGTTATTCATGTGAAAATGTTTGTCTATAGGTTGTACCTTTTGTATTGGAATTTAAATCGAATTATTAGATATTTTCTACTTTTATACAAAATATCTATTCAAATATAAGTGACATAACAACGTAATCCTCTATTTCTGGTTGTAGTTACAATTTTCGCAAAGCAGATCAATATTAGTGTCATAGTTATTAAAGAGAAAACTAATTTAACCAATTAACCGTCGTTGCCATAGGTATAAATATGCGAATATTACAAAATTGCAGCATCTTATGAAGACTATTCCTCATCGACTTCTCTCTGACCGACGACTTGGGACAGCCCTATTCTTATCGGCCGACGCCGGCTGCGTGAGTCCTAAACATCCCCTTTTGATGTGTGGAATGTACTCGTTTTATAGTGTCTCTGTGCCCTTTTCTCCATATTCCCTGATGTCCCCCCTCTCCAGCCTATTCCTGCCACATGAATGCTCGTAATGATGGTGTCGTATTTAGTTTTACCGTTATTCGCATTTTATATTTTGATGATACTTTTGAATGATCTTTTAATGAAGTATTTGTAAAATGTCAGTGTTCCTTATTTTTTTTAATAGATTACATGTAAAAGATCTCAAATTTCAAATAGATCTGAATTTGTTATCGTAAATTTTCTGGACCTAGTCGTAGCGACAGTGAACACTGAACAGTGATATTTACTTTATTTATTTTATTCCTGTGTATTCGATGAGTTTTTTTTTCCTTTTACAGCATGTTTACCAATGTTCAAAGTAGATATATTATATTTATACTTTTTATATGTATCATTACAAATAACTCGACTTAAATACCTACATTTAACTTTCAACCTAGCTATCATTACAAATTAGTTCTAACACACTGAAATTTTTTTCAGAATGTAACACATGAGAGACGTAATACATAAGTAGGTATTCTATGAACTGATATCTCTGATGAATATCATAGTTTTGATTTGCATGTGCAAAGAAATTCTAGTTGTATATCTTCGATAGACTTATAATATTTCTATTTTTTTTAAAGAGTGGTTATTCCTTTATTTCTTTTATATTTATAACACTTCATATCTTTTCGTCAAAAAATAGTAATAACTAATCTGTCTGTCTATAACTGATATTAACACCTAATACTCTGAACCACTCACCTACTACACTGCCACTTAAACGAGATGTATGACGATAAGTAAAATTTCCAGAAGTATGTGCGAGCTGTTCAGTAGAGGTAGAGACAGAGGCGGAGGCTGGAGGCACGCAGTCGGGCAGCTCGGGGTCGCCGTCGTGGTGCGAGGGGGAGGCGGGAGACGAACGTGGCTACGCTTCGGGGGACTCTCTCGCGGAAGAAGCGGCGCTGCTGGGTGATGTACGCGCCGAACATCCCCCTCGTCTGCTGCGACCCCAGAGACGAGATGTCGCCGTCGATCTTCACTTACTACGGCCCGACGTATGAGGCACGTTTAACCGCCTTCGGAGTTCTGACACTTGACCGAGGATATTAAAGTAGTGTGTGTCACGTGTGGCAATTTCGCACAATATTTATGCTGTCATTTTGTGCCACAAATACAAATTTAGTTGTTACTCTTGCAATAATATGATCTACTTTCGACGAAAGTTAAGACTAAGTCCGGTGCAGTGTGGAATTGCGAATATATTATTAAAACTAAGTGAATTGTACAACGATTAAATAATTATATAATACTGTTTAAGTTACTTGCACTCAGTTTAAATAATGTATAAATACCGAAGACTCGACTAGACTAGATATGATAAGTAAGTAATAATGAATATTTAAATTAAAATCATAAATATGCTTTGATTGCCATATTGCTTATAAATAGCTTACAATACCTGTAGATGGAGGCTTCGAATATAAATATATATATTTAAGATGTAAATAGACATGATCAATACTACTTATACTAATGTCCGTATCGGAGATTATCAGTTTTAATTTTCTAGTCACAATTTAATACATTTGGCAGTAGGTATTCGTATTAATATGATACAGCAATATTAATTTATTTATAGTTATAAAGTACTTAGTTTTTCAATTATACTCGTTTTACTTCAAATTTATTAGGTAGAGTATACTTTTATTTATTTACAAATAAACGTAACAAAATATTATATTAGTTTATTATAATCCAAACAATTTGAAATTGTTTATAGACAATTAGTACAATGACATTCGTCTGTACAAACTTAAAACATTTATGTTGCATTAATGTCAACAATTAAACTGTGATACGTTTTCCCATTTAAGTGTCTCTATATTTACTCTTACCCGCACAAAATTTATGTAGAGTAGACCAGTATAAAAAGTCCAGATTACATAAGTCTGAAGTCTTTATTTAGAATCTGTATTTCAAATAAGCTAAGTAGAAATTTGCTTTCATGCATTGTTTTGTATACTAATACTGTAACTACAACATAACAAAATTTAGTAATCAAGATGCTAGTAGCTGCTGGTAGACGACTTATTGAACTAACTCCTAAAGCATTTTAAATTTCTGAATGCCTTTAAATTCTATAGCTAGTTTTTAACATCATTTTTAATAAAAGAGTTTTCGATTTAAAAGTACTACCAAGTTTCCATGATAAAAGAAACAAGTTTTTATCCTTATAATAGTAAACAATTTTCAGAACTTTTAGACACATTTCCTAATAAAAGCAGGGTAAACATTTGCCTAACAATCAAAACAATAGTTATTATAAGTATTTAAACTATATGTTAGTATAAATAGTGTCACTGAACACAACCAGTTATACACTGGTAAAAGTATCTTAAAATTTTGAGGCTTTTGCCTAGTTCAGTAAATAACGGCTAAAATGGGACCTAGACCTTTATGTAGGTACTATCAATGTTAGAATATGTACAGTCAAATACTATTATCTATTATAAAATAATATGGTAAAGTACCAACCTCTAACATAATGGTCCAATATTAAACATAAATAATGTTACGAAATACAAAATAACATGTAGTTGTTTATTGCTACGCTAATTAATATATATTTTTATTTCATATTACAAAAACTTTTTGATTAATTACCTAGTAAGATACAGAAATCTGTATTTAAACAGAACTTTGTAGTCCTTTAGAATGCAACATTTATTCTCCTTTTTAATGAAATGATATTATAATATACCTATATATAGTTGGAGTTCTCTTAAACTTAATCATATATACATGTACACGCTGTTCTTTGAAAATAGTACAAAAAGGCAGTTTTAATGACAATTCACGTTAATATTAGTTAATAACTTAACAAACGAATAGCTAAGAATTCAATTTATTAATATACTTAGTGATTACTACAACAGAAAGGCATAAAAGTTAAAACTTTCAAAAAGTAGCCATCAACGTGCAACTTTTATAATTTAAGTATATAGGTATATCTATAAGTCACGTGTAAAATGAATTAAACATTTGCCCATACGCATATTTAAAAGACAATTTACAAATATTAGCGAAACAAGTTTGAATAAAAAGTGCACCACTGAGTGACATGACTATAATATGTATTACCTAAATGCTTAGAAATACTTCTACATTTGCAGGTCTCAAACATAAGGTACACCATGGACATTTTTACAAATTCAATTTACGCTTAATGTGAGTCAGCCGGTAGTATAATTAGCGACAGCAACCTTTTAAACGATTTCCCAGTTAAATGTTAAGTATAATACTGGGTGGTGCTGTGTCCACTAATCATCAGATAACTTAGGAATCGGCTGGCGACATACATATTCATAGAATATGAATTTCATCTTGTACCTATTATTATAATTCAAATCAACCTCGCTTATTATAGATAAAATACGGCCTTATTTACACATTATCTAAAGACTTCCTACCGAAATATTGCTTTTTATATATTTTTAGAAGACCTCAAAGCCGTTTTTTCAGGTTTATTATAAATGATATGAAAAATAAATTTTACCGACCTACCTAATATATAAAATAAAACTCGTACAATAAATTTTATACCTATACCTAAAAGATAAAGTAGCAAAAATTTTAAAACCAATTTAGAATAGATGTATAGGTTTCAAACATTTTGATCGTATTCAAAATCTCTAACACACCTAGGTATTTTTAAATTTCTGACCTTTATACTTGTGCGCGTATTAGTAACGTTTTGTATGAGACCAGATACAAATACTAGATAAAAAATACTGAAATTTCATGTAATATTTATAATGACCTGTTTTGTTTGTATGTTAAACAAATAAACAAACTAAAACATAATATGTGAATACCTAAGTAAGCGTGAGTCCGATCAGTTTCAATTTCGATTTAATTCTTAATTATATACTGGCCTTGTATAAAACGGCAATACGTCCTCTACTGATCCTAATATTTAGTAATATGGTAGACTTAAACATAAAGTTGAAATGCCTTACCCATATGATATAATCTATTCATTTGGCACGTATGTGAATTATTAACTAGTAACATTTGATGTATGAGCAATGGCGTAGCGTGCCTTGGAGGGGCCCCGTATAAAAATCAGTTGGGGGGCCCAAATAAAGGGTAAAGTTTGTGAGAAATTCACAAAAGAAACAAAAATGCTTGCATTAAATTAAAATAAATATTTACTGTTTATAAGTTATCACTCCTTCTTAGAAATTGAGCTAGCCAAGCAATTAAGAGAAAACTCTATACTTATATGCATGTATGACGGTTTTTTTTCGGGAAGCACGAAAATAAGTGACATTTCACAAATTTTTTCTTACACATGTTGGGGCCTCTGTAGCCCGGGGGCCCAGTATATTGATACGGATGATACGGCGGTAGCTACGCCCCTATGTATGAGTAAAAGTTAAAGTTATAATTAAATTTTTAAAATAAAACCGCAGCGAGTTGAATTGTGGGCAAAGGAATTACCTACGATTCAAGTTATCTACTCTACTATTGAATAAATAAATTGAAATTTCGGTTAATTTCTAATGCCAAACCATAGCAATATCTGCGGCAGTTACCATTAAGCAGCGTATTAATGTAATCAGGCATAATGCATATGTTTGTTATAAAAACCTCTAATTTTACAAAATAAGAACTTATTTATATATTATAAACCTTCCTATTTAAATTTAGCTGCTTTACGAATCGTAGAGCAAAATAAGAATCATGTTAAAACTTAAATATAATTTATTTGTATTTTATTTGCGAAGTTGATCGTTTAATATTGTTATTTTCTGTGACCTTTTGAATTGTTATATAATTATATTTACTTCAATAAATTGATTAAAGTCTTAAGTGTTTCTGTTTTTTCTATTACCTAAATGCATTTCAAACCATTGTAACACAGACATTTTTAATAAATTAAACTTATACAGAAATAAATAAAGGATGTGTGGATAAATATTTTTTTCTTAAGCCCATATGAGTTATAGATAGATAGACATTTATTTCCAAAAAAAACACACTGTATGAAACATAGAACAATTTTGACAAAGGTATGTTAAAAAAATGAAATTAGTGGTTTTATGAAACCACGATGCAAGAGAAACTTTTTTTCAGATTGTAGGCATTTAACTGAATATTTTTGTGACCGCCCTTCACTTTACATCTACTTCGCAGCCGGTTGTGATGCGATATGCGAACGTGCGATAGATGGGCAACAAAATTTAAGGAAAATTTAAATAACAAAATTAAAAAAAAAAAAATAAGTTTCACTTTTATAAAATAAGATTAACAATAGCTAATATAACATATAAATTAATTCATTAGTACACCAGTGTGTAATTCTGAGAAAAAGGAGACGGCTCAGCATTTTAGCTGCTGTCAAGTCGAAAGACTTAACACCAGCCACTGATATTCTGCCGGCTCCCGCGAGTGATACGTGCGAGTGTATGGCAATATCATTTAAAGAGAATTTAGATGAAGGTAGTAATTTATTACGTTATAAGTTTTAGTGGTTGAATCTATAGAAGTAATAATATAAAAAATAAATAAAATTTAAACAAGAATTAAAAAATACTCTGTTTGTACATGGAAATTTAAGCTATCGTGGAGTGTTTATTTGTTGTGTAAGAATAACTTGCTTTAAGTTTTTTTTAAAGGACGAGACTGACTTGACGATGCGTAGTGGCGGAGGCAAATTATTCCAGCATTTTGTGGCCAGATAGCGAAGCTTCCTCGAAAAGCTGCAGAAGCATGACGGGGACGAGACAAAGGAAAATGAGCAGACCTAGAGTAAATGGAAGGGCGCCAGTTAAGGTTTTCAAATAGGTATTCAGGAGATTTTGTTTTTACCACTCCAAATAACAGGGTAGCAAAGTGAAGGTCGATACGAGATTTCATATTCAGTATCTTAGCGGCATCAAGGTAAGGTTTAATATGAGTGCGTGGTGGAATGTTAAAAATATATGTAGCACAAGCGTTTTGAACACGCTGAAGAAGTCGTGTTGAACGAGCAAGTAGAAGAGGACCATAGACATTGAGGCAATAATTAAGTTTAGATAAAACTAGCGTTTCCCAAAGCTTTATTCTGAGTTCAGTTTTGATGTACGGTCTTAAGTTGTACAACACTTTAATTCGATAAAAGCAGCTACGCGCTAATTCTAGATCATACGTTTCAACATGTAGATTAGGCTCGAATGTAAGTGGAAAGTTCCGCATTGCAAAAACCCTTTCGATATACTAGTTGTTATTAATAATTAAATTTATTCTATCATTTCCAACATTTAGAACCTGTTTTCTTGTACCTAGTACCATATACCTGGATTTGGAAGGATTAAGAAAAAGCGAATTTTCAGACGACCACTGTGAAATACGCTCGAGATCCGCATTAATTAGCTTAGTGGCATCCTCAGTAGCTTCAGGTGGGAAAGAGAGATACAACTGAAGATCATCAGCGTATAAGTGATATTTGCAATGATTTATACTCTTCACTATCTCCGCAGAGTACAGAATGAAAAGGAGAGGACCAAGGATAGAACCTTGTGGTACTTCTTTAGCTACTGGCCTCGGCTCGTAGTTTAAGAATGAACCATCGTTTAGTTTGAATGACACAAATTCTCTCTTATATTATCTGTCCGTTTTCTTATCTTTTTCTTTCTATCATTTTTCTTTTTATAACTTTATCTCACTCTCTCTCTCTTTTTTCAAATAATGAAAAACTACACAATTACAGAAAGACAAATTGAGGACATCAATTATAATATGTGGTTTTAAATACCCGTAGCGAAGGGAGGGCAGGCCGCTTGTTAACGATAAAGCTTTTTGAAAGTCGAAAATTACTAGCCGAGACCCAGTTTGGTTTTAGGAAAGGGCTTGGAACACTAGATAGCCTTGGAGTTATTACAACAGATATTCGAACATCCCTGGCAAAAGGAGAGTACCTTGTAGGTGTTTTCCTAGATGTGGCATCGGCATATTACAGTGTTCTTCTCTCGGTGAGTACCGAGAGAAGAACACTGTAATATGCCGATCTGGTGCATTTTGTGCCTGAGTAGGCACAAAATGCACCAGCTGAGCATTCCGCCGAGGTTAACCAACTTCATATGCAACCTTCTTTCGCGGAGATCTGTTTTGGTAAAAACTAACTCTCTATCTCTTCCCCCCAGAACAGTCTGGAAGGGTCTCCCTCAGGGTTCATTTTAAGTCCTCTTTTGTATAACATCTATACTTTTGATCTCGAATTGTCTGTTGTAAGCTTCTCCAGCATATTACAGTATGCAGATGATATTGCTCTTTATTACAGTTCAGATTCCATGAAAGAAATTTCAAACCATTTAAATTCTGTTTTGTATTACTTAGGAATCTGGTTAACAGATTATGGCCTTTCATTATCTGTTCACAAATGCAAAGCAGTAATATTCACTAGAAAGACAGCTATAGACAGACCTACTCTTGTATTGGAGAATCATCACATCTCTATTGTTGATAAAATTAAGTTCCTAGGTGTCTATTTGGATTCAAGACTAAATGGAGTAGCTCATGTTGACTATGTACTATACAATGCAATAGTTCGTAGCCATATTGATTATGGACTATTTGTGTTGTATCCAATTAATAAATTAGCTTTAGGAAAACTTAATAAACTGCAGTACATAAGCCTAAGGATAATATTAGGAGCAATGAAATACTCTCCAACTATTGCTCTTCAAGTGAAATGTGTTGATCCTCCAATACAGCTACGTAATCAGTACCTTTCTGATCGCTTTATTTGTAAAGTTCTACAACTCTCTTCTCATCCTTTGTTGTAAAAGCTTCATAAGCTCTCTATTACTCTTAAAAGGAGTAACCTTCCTACTAGTTTGTTAAAAAGCTTTTTTAAATTCACTAGTCTCCCTCATCCCGTTTTCTCTTCTCCTACTCTCCCGCTTTTCTCTTCTTCTTTCCATGGCCTAATACATCAACCCTCTATTATAATGAATATTGGCATAAATAAAAGGACGGTTGAGGCTAACATGAAGTTTCGTCACTATATTAATGAAAATTGGCAAGATAACTTAAAAATTTACACAGATGCTTCAAAATTGTCAGTAGATGGCTGCGTTGGTGTTGCCTGCTGGGTACCAAAATTTGACATCTCCCTTCAATATAAATGCCCCCCAGAAACTTCAGTATTTACAGGAGAGTCTATTGCAATTTTAGAAGCCATTAATTTTGTAGAAGTCCACAACATAAGACAAACTTTAATACTGACAGACTCTTTGAACTGCCTTCAGGCTATTAGGGATAATCCATTTCGTAGTAAGGTGAGAATTTCTGTCGTATTCAGGATTCGGGAGGTGTTGTATGCATGTCATCTAAAGGGTTTGTCCATCATATTGGCCTGGATTCCCGGTCACTCAGGTATCGTGGGTAATGAGGTTGCTGATGCTTTTGCTAAGCAGGCGATACAAATGGGCACTTTAACTCACTTTATAAATCACCCTCAAGATCTACGTTCCGTTGCTAAAATTGATCTTATTAATTCCTGGAACTCAATGTGGGATTAATTAAAATCTGTAAAGGGGAAACATTATGCAGCTATCCAACCAAATATTCCACATAGACCCTGGTTTTTTCTTCATCAAAATGAGGTTCGTTGGGTTATCTCTACAATTAGTCGTCTTCGAATTGGACATTCATGTACCCCAGTACACCTTCACAAACTGAGAATTCGTGATCACTCATTGTGTGAATGTGGCCTGGACGAAGGCACAATTTCACATTTGTTGTTTTTCTGCCCAAAACTCTTTTGTAAACTTTATGATGCTCTATCTCCTTCTGTCCCTCGTCCTATTGATGTTAAATGTTTCCTTCAATTAGTGTTTTGTCCGCGTCATGTAAAATTTGTGTGATTAAGTCTAACAACATTAAACTGTAAATAGTATACTAACTGTACATAATATTTATTATAATGTAAGACTTTTTTTTTATTGGTGTTGGTTATTAACTTATATTGTGTTGTTGTAGATTGATCTTAACATAGTGGAACCCTCTTATTGTAAAGGAACTTTCATAAATTAAAAACTCAGTGTCACTGGTCAAATTCCACAAGTGTGTTTTGTCCTTACTACGTGACATTGGCAAAGTACTCTGTGCATTTTAATTGTGCACAACTAGAAAGCTCTCTTAAGTTGGCGGGGACAAATGATTGTTTTTAATTTTTTTTGCTACTTCGTTTGTTCGTCGTTTGTTCTTGATTGTTCGATCAAATTTATCATTTGTTGCCTTCTTCGTTGAGAAATGTTTTATAAAATACACATCAACAGGAGCTTAATTAAAATTTTAAAATATTAACAATAAGAAGTATAATATTAATTATTTTATAGATTTTAGTTTATATATTAAAAAATGATTAGTTGATTTACCAAAATCGATTTTTTTGGTGATTTAGATGAACATGCCTAATGTAGGTGTAACGATATTGATAAAAAATTAATTATCAGCGTAAATAAGATCGAACAAACATTTTTTTTGATCGAACAAACGATAACTAGCTTAGATTGATTGAAAAAAAAAAGAAAAAAGCTTAGTTACTATAATTGTCGGTGCTAGGTTCAGATTAAATTTTTAAAAATTTTTTAAAAAAATGAGTAACGGAACAAACGATAAATTTGATCGAACAATCAAGAACAAACGACGAACAAACGAATTAGCAAAAAAAAAATTAAAAACAATCTTTTGTCCCCGCCAACTTAAGAGAGCTCAACTAGAAGCTATTAAACAAAGAAGAAGAAGATAAAGCTAAGGAACTATTGACACTTCAATGTGATGAGACCCATAGATCATATTGAGAACCTGTGTTATATTTAAAAAAAGGGTAGCATTTAAAATATTACTTTACACCGTTTAATTAGCAATCGCGCTATAATTAATATTTTTACAGAATCAATTTACGTTCATCGAAAATAATAAAATGTCGTATATCGGTAACATATAACGACAATTTAAAAAAAACAATCGCATATCTTTGTCCCCCATCAGTCAAATTTTCTTTTCTTTTTCAGAGATGCCAGAAATGCTAAGTAAAAAGTAGCAAGTCCTTGCGGGAAAATTTTAACACTTTTCAAAAACACGCCCAAATTGTGAAAAATCGTCCAACAGACTTTTAGGGCGCACCGCATGTTCCAAAAACCGCCCAAATTGCGGAAAATCTAACCCTGGTCGTCGTAATTTGACATTGACAGTCTGACTAGATTTAGCAAAATTCTGTAATTTTATCAGAATCAGATCAATCAGCAGCATTTTGGGTCTTCTAGACCCTAATTTAGGAATCTCACGATGAAGAATATTGCAACTTTTTTACACCTTTGGGTAAAAAAACTAGCAATAAAATTATTCATAATTATGCTTTTTTTTATGTAGATTATATTTTCTTGCGTTGTCGATGTTAGTGACTAGTTAAATTAAACTAAATATAACTAGAACAAAACCAAAGTTCTGAGCGGGAAAAACATATGTTTTCTACTTGGTTTTGAAAGATTATTCATTTTAGTCAAAGATTAGTAAGCAGCTGGTATAATGTACGAGTTCAATCTGGTCACTCTGAGTCATTATATTTATTATTTATTTATCAGGTCACGGTTACCAACTTAAGGGTTTTCCCCCCAGATTTAGGGGGTAAATAAGTGAGATGGGATTTTTTTAGGAGTCTGAAGTTTTTAGGGGTATTTTCAGGGATTTTTTGACTATAATATTTTTAAATTGATAATATTAATATTTATTTGTTGACCTAGCGACTCATAACGACATCTAGTACGTAATTCTACAAGCACTCTGTGGTGACTGGCGGCAATACTGGCGCCACTGGCAGTCATTTTATTTTCTGTGCATATGACGATTATTGTTGTGTATAAATTGAACGTATGTTTGATATTAGCTTATGTCAGATAGGATACCGCCAAAAAAATAGATTAAGAATATTCTTACGACGATTGTTATTTCGATTTTGGTTTGTACTGTGTGTCGATAAGAAATGTGTTAATGATGCCTAAAAATTTCAAAAAATCTGAATTTTCAGATGAAGACGTAATGTTTTATGTATTAAATAACTTATAATAAAAAGACTTTTGAAATATATTACAGCATATTATTTCTAAATCTATTATTATATATTATGAATTTATATTTATATATTTTTTAGGGGGACGACTAAGTAATTAAGGCGAATTTTGGGGATTTTTGACACAAACTTTAGGGATAAATATTTTTGAGAGTTGGTAACACTGTATTAGGTATCTGTGTACCAGAATTGTACCAGACTGAGAATTGTCAATTGAGTACAAATACAAATTTGTTTAGTATTTTGGTAAATGGGTAGATATAATTTGAGTGTAATGTTGTAATTGATCAACAGTGAATATAAATGTGACATGAATAATTATCGATATATTTCCGAACTAATATATATAATAAATCATGCCTGGTCCGTACGAAGAGGAACGGGTTTGGGAAGGCCCAAATCACGGACAATACGAAGTAAGTTATTCATCTTAACGTTTCCTTATTTAATAGCCTCTTTTCAATTCTCCTAAGCTAAAAGTTTTTTTGGTGTCTATACCACTAACAGTTTAAGTGACTGTCTGTTTTGTTAAGTTGAGCTTCTTGCCGGCTCTTCTCAACAGATAACTACTTTTCGAGCTGATGGTGGCTTCAGACAAACTTACTATCCTACCGAATTTGGATGTTTCAAAAGTAATTTTGTAAACAAGTCTAATTGAAATAGAATTCTTTTTGTTATAGACTTGTCATATCCATATCTAATATTACTTATAATTAAAAAAATGATTTTTCCTGCTCACTCTACTTTTTATATCACTATAAAGTTGAAAGCACCTGCATTAAACCAATTAGTAAAATGTATTGAAACAAGGTTATATATTCTTTCTGTTCTCTATTTTATTTTGATAATACATATTAATGTAACAATAATACTTGTATGGATTGCATAGATATCCAATGCAATCAACGAGCTGGAGATAAGTTTGGATTTAAACGAATATGTTTGTTAAAAATTAATAAATAAAATTAATGTTTCTCAGCTCTCCTTAACTTATTTTATTCTAGGATGAAGGAACAGAAGATGTAATAGATAATCCAGAGGAAGTTCTTCAAGAATGTCTTGAAAAATTTAAAACTCCTGATTATATCATGGAACCGGGTATATTTGGCCAGTTAAAAAGATATTTCCAAGCTGGAGGAAATCCAGAGCAGGTGATTGAGCAACTTTCTATGAATTACAATGCAGTTGCACAAATGGCCAACCTGCTTGCTGAGTGGCTTATTCTTGGAGGTATGGAGAGAAATATTATTTTGAAACTAGTTCAAAAATGTTTTTAGTTTTTTATGTATATTAATTTATTTCCTAGGAGTTAAAGTAACAGAGGTACAGGCAATGGTGGAGAATCATTTAAAGGATACAATTTTTAAAACATTTGATCCTAAAAAAGCAGATACAATATTCACAGAAGAAGGAGAAGTAAGTAGACATTATATATAGCATAAAAATATAAAAATTTATAAAATTTCAAATACATTATTGACATTTTAACGTCAAGCTATTGCTTTTAATTGAGGCCTCTGAATAAATACATTATCTATGTTTTAGATTTGAAATAATCATCACTAGAGTTATGTTCAATCTCACTTTTTACATGATGATTGAAATCTTTACAAATACTTAAATTGTTAGCAATTTTCTTTTATTTCATCATCAATTTTATTAATACTTTAGACACCAGCTTGGCTAACAGAAATGATTGAGCATCCTACATGGAGGTCTCTAATATACAGATTAGCAGAGGAATACCCGGATTGCCTTATGTTAAATTTTACTATAAAGGTAAGCATAAGCTAGTGATAATATAATTTGTTTTCATGGTATTAAACTATCTTTGGTGTTATTGTTTTTTCTTCCAATAGCAGAGATGACAGGGATGGAAAAGTTAAACTTGTATTTGTTCTTTAAAAAACATTTGCCAATTTTAGCAAAATTAAAAAAAAAACATTGATACTCTTAAGTCATTAATTACTTGTAATAATTTCATACAACATAAATGTTTCTGAATACAAAAAACTGTACAAACAATAAAAATGTAGCACTTTTTGTAGCATATTATATTTACAGTTAATATCTGATGCTGGTTTCCAAGGAGAAATAACCAGCATATCTACAGCTGCCCAACAAATTGAAGTGTTTTCTAGAGTTCTGAAATCAGCAATTGTTGGATTTTTACAAAGTTCAGACGACTGGCAAAATAGTGTTACAGAATGTGCTGTAAGTATTTAAAGGACTCTTAATATTTATTTAAGCTGGTTTGGTCAGTGAACCACATACAAAATATATTAAAATTATAAATAGACATAGTGCAGATTTGTAAACCTTGCAAAACCTTTTTCTTTATTTTAAATACTTTTTACTACAGCCTATAGGAACAGAATCAATGTAAAATGTTGCAATAAAGAGGAGAATTTATTCCTTTTCAGAGCTTCCGTTGCGAGGTCTATGTACAAACAATGATAATGTATATAAATTATAGGTATAAAGATTAAAAAATTAATTAATTATGAAACTAGCCTCATTAAGACGCTTAATTTTTTGAAAAAAGAACATTACATTCTCATTTTCATGTAGCATATTATCATTTGGAATGTAATTTTTTTTTAAACAGAAAATGGTGTGTCACGGAGCTCATACGTATGTGTATAGTCAAGTGATAGTTCACATACTATCTCAAGAGCCAAGAGGTGGAGCGATTATGAAGAGACTTAGTCAAGAAATTACTCGATGTGCACAACAAAGGTTATTGAAATCGTAATTTTTACACAGAAATATATACATTTCAGTATTTATAATTCCATCAGTAGTAATAATATTTGTTTATTAATGCTGTTATTTGTTAATCCTGTATCTATTTTGTCGATACCTTTTGTCTAAACTAATATTAAAAATAAATGAAAAGATGTGAATCTATGTGCACTTTCACATTTGTTATAGCTACCGGCACATAAGTATAGGTTTGACCTTGAATGCGCAGAAGGCACTTGGACTTGGACTAAGAGCATTGCGTCACACGCAATGCGTTCTTATGCAACATTTCAGTTCTAGCGCGTCTGCGATTTGTAAAAATAGTAAACATCGTGGATGGAACTGCCAATACAGGCACTATTTTTGCTCAGACCTAAAGTTAGCTGCCGGCTACTAAACCTACGAATTGTGGCCAAAAATATTACAATTAAAAAACATGACCCTTTAAGTGGCCATTTATTTATTACATTTATTACTATTTTCTAAGTAGGAGATTTATAGGTTATAGAGAATGACCATAAACTACGCTTAGAATTAATATATGATTTATCCATATTTAGGCTTAAAAAGGTATGACGATTTATAGGAATTCTATTATAATTTTAATTTAAATAATGCCCTGAGTGAAATTTAGAATTTAGAATTTAGCGACCCTCCGACTTCGCACGGTTACTATCTCTACTATAATATGCATGTATTATACATATTAACCTTCCTCTTGAATAACTCTATCTATTAAAATAAACTGCATCAAAATCCGTTGTGCAGTTTTAAAGATCCTAGCATACAAAGGGACAGACAGACGGGAAGCGACTTTGTTTTATACTGTGTAGTGATAGTGCAACTATTATTTTTAAATGATATTGTATTATTAGTTGACCTTAATATAACAAATGTTTTCACATGTCATGTTTCCATATTTCAGTGGGCACGACGTAACCCCCATCACACTAGCACTGACACCAGGCGAGTCGTGGCGCGGCGCTCGGAATGCGCTAGCAGCCATGTTGTCTAGAGGCGCCCTCAACCCCGCCGACATCTCGGTGTTGTTTCGCGCATACACACAACCCGAACCACCGCCAGTTCACTTGCTTAGGATACCCCATTTTCTTGGTACATATTTGCAATACCACTTATCAATAATTGATAAAATTGATTTGTGTACCATCTTACTTTCGAAGTTGACACAAATTGGTAAACTTCATACAAAATGGTATCAAGATATACTTCATAATGGTATGGAGGTAACTAAATAAATATGCCGCCATGACAGAAACTGAAATCATTATATACATCTAAAACATGGGTTACTATATTTTAGGGAGTAATATTCTAGCCAACAAGCCATCATACTGTATGTCTACCTGTATTTAAGAGTATATAAAACAATGTCAGATTACTTTTACCATTTGTAACTCAAAAATTACCGCTGCTCTGCTGCTGCTACTACTGCTCTATATTTTATAATCTTCGAAAATATGCACATCCATATAAAATCTCCTTTTTTGATGATGTATTAAGAATGGATTGAATCATTTTTGTTTTTAATTTTCTGACCAAGCTTTAAATTTCTTCTGTATATTTTTATATAAAAAAACCTTCAGCGACGCGTGGGCGGATCAGCTTTATACAAGTATAGACTTCAAGTTCTAAAATGTATCATAATTTATTTCAGAACTTCTTGTTGACTCCTTATTCAAGTTAGGTAGCAAATTAAATCCAGAACACAAATCCAAGTATATGTACTTATTGGCGTATGCTGCAAGCGTCTGTGAGGGCGTCACACCTGGAAGGCCTGTGAAGGATGAGCTGAAGGCGACTGTTCAGGCCATTGAGAAGATACATGCTGTCTGCAGCAGCTCAGCTAGTTCTAGTGAACTAATTGCAGAATTACCCTCATTATATCACTGTATAAGGTATTATTAGAATAAAATAATTCATTTAAGTTATATTTCATATATGAATAGCATCGATTCACAAGTCTAATATAAATATTAAATGATTGTAGATTCCCTGTTGTTGGAATGGGCGTGCTGGTATGGGTGGAATGTGTAGTGACAGAGAAGTCATATTTCAAGCTATGTACTGAACATTGTCCTGTTCACTTGGCCCTGCTAGATGAAGTAGCCTCTTGTCACCCATTACTACACCACAGACTCCTCAAATTACTAGTACAATTATTTGAATCTCCACAGGATGAATTAGAAATCTTAGTTCAGGTAAATGATCATTTCTTTTATTTCAAATATTTCTGTACTTTTCCATCAGAAATATTTTAATTTTGCAGTTGGAGTTGAAGAAAATGCTTCTAGATCGTATGGTCAATCTATTAAGTAGAGGTTGCGTAGTGCCTGTTCTGCAGTACATCAAGCAGTGTGTGTCGCGCGGCGACACGGATATATCACTCATCAGATACTTCATTACTGAGGTAAAACATTACTTAACTAGAGAGTAAAGTGGGTAAATCTTAAATCTAGTTATTAAAGGTCACAAGCCAGTCAAAGAATAGAATCTAATTTAATTTTTAATAATTTGAAAAAATACTTCAAATCCGAAATAATAAAAGAATACATTATATATATAAAATGAAATGTAAATTTCAATTTTATAATACAAGATTTTGAGACAAATCCAATTTTAGGTACTAGATGCAATAGCCCCGCCGTATACCTCCGAGTTTGTTCTATTAGTGCTACCTATGGTGGAAGATGAAGAAATTACTGGAACAATGAGAGTAGAAGGTGAAAACGATCCAGTTTCAGAATTTATAGGTAAAGTCTTTTTCAAATGAACAGATTATACAAACAGTATATTATATAAGAAATTAGCAAAATATTAAAACATTAATTTGAAATTAAGACAATATTTCAATAATTAATAACAAATAACTAGAAACCCTAGAATCGTTAAGTCTGAAAATAAGATAACTTAATCTCTGAAATTGAATGAAAAATTAGAGTCTGAAAATAATCTTCGAAAGGAAACTGCATTCACTCCTAAATACTTTAACTGGGCTTTTACTTCAAGTCTAGCAAAAAGAAATGTTTAAAAATAATTATGTCTTGACTTCTATTCATGTTACACAGAACAAACAGACATTAAATTATTAGTTTACATTGTAGCAAAATATCCGCTATACAGGTTTGCTTAATAAATTTTAATATATGGAGTCAACATAAACAATACCACAACATATTTTGTAAAAAATTATGTGTGAAAATCAAGTCTTCAGAATAATTTTATAAAATTGTTTCTTTTCAGTCCACTGTAAAGCACACTATATGCCGACTTAAAGGATATGAAAATTACGAAGACACTATCTAATAATATTTACCTGTGCTAAGCCGAAACTAATCTTAATGATCATGTCATTATTATAAAAATAAACATGTCTAATAAGTTCTCATGGCATCTTGTTAAAAACAATTGTAATAATATTTAAAATTAAAATAAATTGTATTTCTATTGTTTGTTTTAAAATTACTGACTTAAGTAATTATAATCCTAATAATTTTTGGCAAGTTTACTACTCACAAATAAGTAAAAGTCAAATTAGAAGCTTATTTTTATATATATATATATTTGTTATTTAAACAGACCGAGCTGCTTTTCTTTCATAATATCTCTTCAAAGCTTGATCAAAAACTTCTCCGACAGTCCTTTTTTTCCATATATCCACCTTTGGTATCACTTTCTTCTCTTCTGTGGTTGTCACTTTTACAGGTGTAGGTTTATCAGGCTTAATTATTTTTTGTTCTGAGTTTTCAATCACAGTTTTAGATTTTATCTCTTTTTCCATTTCATCGTCAGACTCACTATCACTGGAGTTGTTAAAATCTGAATCAGCATCAATATTCTGGAGTTTAGTCTTCTTAAAAGTTTTAATGTCATCCAGATTAGAAAATTTTATCTCCTCATCAGAATCTTCAATTTCACCCTCAGATAAATTATTATCTTTAGAAGATTTTCTCTTTCTATAATTTCTTTGTGTTGCTTGTTTATTTAAATGTTTATGTTTTTTGTTTTTATCCAGTTTTTTACTATTGTCTGCTTCATCAGAATTTGCATTTTGGTCTATATCCTGTTTTTTTGAATTGTCTGCTAATGATTCATTCTCAGAATTTGCACTTTTGTCAGTATCCTGATTTTTTGAGTCGTCATCTTTTGATTCATTCTCAGATTTTGCACATTGTTCATTTTTGCTTGACCCTAACTTTTGCTCATACAAGTGTCTATAAAAGCCACCTACAACAAAAATAATTTTTAAGTAGGACAAAAGCATAATGATAAGATATTACTACCGAAATAAGATATTACTACCTAAATCTTGCTGACGTGTCACATCACCAACCGATTCTAAATAATCTTGGTATTTTTCTTTTTCTTCCTCTAAGCGCAATTCCTCAAGCTTCTTCTTGTAAGCAGTGGTCACAAACACATCTTTGTCCGCAAATTCATCTCCCTCTTTTTCTCTTTCTTTTTGTATCTAAAAACCAAAATGTATAATATTTATATAAAACAATTTAGGATTGCGCCATCATGTTTTAAAAATAATTGATTACATACCTGGCGTTCCACTCTACGTTCATTTTCTAATTTTCTTTTATTTGCAGTTTTTAATAAATTTTCTATATATTTAGGTTTCTTATCAGTATTTTTTATTTTTTTACTTTCCTTTTCTTTAGCCATTGAGTCATAAACTTCATCATATTGAAATACTGTAGGATCTTCCAATAGAGCAGATTTTTGGGAATTTTTTATCTGTAATTTAAAAATAATAGCATAATAATTATGTACTTTTAGTTAGGCTTTCTTAAAGCAGTACCCAGAATATAGATAGCAGAACATATTAAACTAATCATTTGATTAATCAATGTTCACTGTGAGTTCTTACATTTATTTATCTTATGAACCAATTTTTTTTTATTTATTCACAAAAAAGTTGGGTCCTTTTTAGATTAACAAGCATTACAAAAAACCACTAAGGTTCGTCTTAATTCATTACTGATTAATTTATTTTTTAGTAAAGTTATTAAAAAGATTAGGGTTGTGTCTTGGCTACTATTTTTACAGATAGTGGATCATGAATTGCACTATCTATAACAATATGCAACTATTCTCACTACTTTTGCTCTAATGTTTAGATGGAATGGCTTTGTACCTGCTTGCTTTTCTTAGCATTTATTTGTGTTAAGATGGGTTTCTTTCCTGCATCATCATCAGAATCGTCACTTCCAAATACATTGCGAGAAGCTTGAAAGGATAATTTTGATGTGGGTTTATCACGCACGATAAGACCATATCTGTAAACAAATGCATAAATTAGCAAATATTTATAGTAATTCCCTTAACACTTAGTTTAAAAATTAATTACTATAAAAAATAGATACTTGTTTTGATTAGACATGTCGCACCCCAATAATCACTAACAGTCTATTTTTTATATAGTCAAATATTGTAATATATTATGATTAATTCATAAAATAATTAATTACACTAGAAATTAGAATTACAAATGTTCAAAGAATATATACAGGTAATCTTTTAGTCTTGTCAGGCTTGTCAGTGACAAACAAATTGTCAGTTGACACGATCAATTACCACAGGTTAGGTGCTCAATATAAATCGATATATGTACGCGGAAAATATTAAACTCGCATAAAAGAACATCGCATCTATTTATCCCTGACGTCATTTTCAAAAAAATGATATTTTAAGATTTCCTGTCTAAATCTTTCTATTAATTTAGATTACACATGATATATCGATATTTTTATTGATATATATTTAGGAAAGTATCGATATGACATAATGATAAATTATATCGATATTTTCTTTATTAAGTACTATTCAAACTCATTTATTTAATTCAGACAAGATTATTTATATTGCATAGGTAAAACAATAAACTTATTAACTATGTTAGTAGAAAAATATCAAACATTATAATTGGATAAGAGAATAAGTATACCTAAATCACCCAATTTCTATGTATTATAATTTTAATAGGGTAGGTATTAATAGGCAATAATTTGAATAAGATTAATGAAATTTCAATTATTTAAATACTGTAACGATTTTTATGTGTGTGGATGTCTTCGTCTGGCGTACTTAAGACTAAGTTTCCACTCTCGCTCTTTCACAATTTTACCATCTTTTATATTTTTTAACTAACATAGCCGAAACTTTAATCGGAAGAAAATTCTAATTATTTAGTAAAAACCGTAATAAGAAAATGAGTGAAAATCGCGTTACTTTCTATAATAAAAGATATTAAAATACTTAAAACTATATTAATGAAAAATGAGTAACTCTAATTGAGAACAATGAGTAAAACATCTATTTTTGAGTAACAATCAGTTTGTCTTATAGATTTTGTTTATGTTTCTACATTGCCACTGACAGAATGAAGAAGTTTCCAATTTTTTTTAATATAATAATTGTAAAGATTATAGTAAAATGAAACAAAAATTTGAAACAATTTATTATTGAAACATCTCTACAAATGAAAAAGTTATGGGACTAAAGTTGCGCTTGTAACAATAGTTTCGTTTCGTGTGGCAGACTAGCGAGTCGTATGAAGTCACTTCACCTAGTCGGTGCGTTATATCAATTTTAGGTATCTTTGTCCTTTTACGAAATCTTCTTTCATTATGCTATAATCAAAACTACACTACTTATAAATAATCAACAAACAGCAGCGCGCGCTGGTGCGACGATCTCGACTATAGGTGAAATGACGTCAGAGGCCCACAATCATAACTCCCTAAAATACGTAAACTTAAATAATATGTTTCTCAAGCATTAAATGACGGATTTCAAAAAATTTTTCACGGGTATATTAATTTTGATCTATATTTCAATTTTTAAAAGTTAAATATAGCATTATCAACATCATGAAACTTCTCCATTACTCTCTGGTTGACATCACTTACAATGAACGCTAAGTCGAGCTTACCTAAGTAAATCTACACATCTTATTAACAAAAGTGTGAAAAAACACGCTTGCACGCAAGCGGCAGTTGAGACCTTTTTTTACTCATCACGTCATGTTTCGTTAGAACCGAACAATGGCATCATAAATCCAACGTACAACTTTTGCTTCGACCATTTTAAAAACAAAGAAATAGAATAATTTACTTCATAAATGTTTTTTTAAGATTTGTTGTTACCAATCAAACCGATGGAGCAACATACAGTGAAAAATCAGTATTGTTGTTTTTGAAAAAAAATTAAAAATTTAATATATGTATTTTACATATATATATATTTATATATGTCATATGGACTATATTTGTGTAACATATATTATGTATTAGTATAAGTATGTAAATACACACATATGTATGTACAGTTTTTCTATACATGTTATTTTATATGTTAAATTATTTTTATATATGTCTTATATATATATATATTTTCTTTTGGTTGCACTATCCCATATTTACTTGACAGCTCCTTTCATCGAAGGTTGTCTGTTTAGAGATTGCTATTATAGCAATAAGACCGCCTTTGCATGCTCTTTGTATATTTTATTGTATTATTGTTTTGTATTTTCTTTTTTCGTTTTTTGTGTGCAATAAAGTGCTTATCTATCTATCTATCTATAATAAGCAACTATTTTTCATACCTTTATATCTTAATGACAGCAAAAATTACATGTAGACAGAGCAATTTTATGGTATTTTAATTATAAGTATTACATAAAAGACCAAGATGATGTTTAAGTTTATGCATTTGACCTATCTAATTCCTTTTTATCAACTTTTTTTACATGTCTATTTGTATAAATATATAATATTGCACGACAGTCAGGGTATAAGTCAAATTTCGTTTTTGTAATTCCTGTTCTAGTGTTATCAGTTACAGTTTTTTCTTTAAGCATCATGTGTAGAGCTTGTTCCGAGTTCATATATCGTAGTTCTTTAGCTTCTACCTTCAATTCGCATCTATCAGCTCCATCAACCTGTGAGGTAAAAAAAAAATTTTTAAATAGTATAATTTATCACTGGAGCACCTTCAAAAGTAATTTAGTTTCTACATAAAATTTTCAAGAAAATACAAGAACGAATGGATAAACAAGCAATATTAATAACAAAAATGGTAACAAAAAACGTTTTGGAGCAAATGGATAATACTTTTAAAAAATTCAGCGAGGAAAATAAACAACTTAAAGACGAAATCGGACAATTACAAAATAAAATGAAAATTCTAGAAATGGAAAGGAAAAAAAACAATATAGTATTCTTTGGAATAGAAGAAGAAAATAAAGAAGAGTCAAACATAGTTAGTTTCATAAAAGATAAGCTTTCCCTATATCTTAAAATGGAAATTCAAGCTATTCAAGGATATCGAAAAAGCATAGGATCGGGAGCAAGACTGAAAAACCCAGACCAATAGTAGTTTCCTTTGTGTCACACTGGTAAAAAAGGGAAGTGCTGATGAACAAACGCAAGCTTCCTTCAGGCATAAATATTAAAGAGGATTACACTAAAGAAGTATTGGAAGCAAGAAAAAAGCTACAACCCAAATTAGAGGAAGAACGGGAGAAAGGGAATATCGCGTACATTAAACTTGACAAATTAATAGTGACGAATAAAAATGACTCAAATTCTTGTCCCATCTGAGGTTTGCGGATGATATAGTCTTGTTTGCCAACTCTGCTTCTAATCTACAAATCATGATCGAACAACTAGCTAAAGAAAGTGAAAAGGTCAGTTTGACAATGAACAACAGTAAAACCAAAATACTGATAAACAGCACACCTATTGACATAAAAATTAACCAAAACTCAATAGAGTATGTCACTGAATATTCATACTTAGGTCAAATAATTTCTATAGAGAACTGTCAAAAGAAATAGATAAACGGATAGAGAATGCATGAAAAAGGTATCGGACACTGAAAGAAGTGATGAAAAATAAAGAGGTAGACATAAACGCTTATTAAAAAGAAATTATACAATACTTGTATTGAACCTGTATTAACATATGGGTGTCAAACTTGGGGAACGACTAAAGCCCTCATACAAAAATTGGAAATATGCCAACGATCAATGGAGCGAAGCATGCTTTGCATAAACAGGAAAGATCGGAGACGAAATAAAGATATTAGGGTAAACACTGGACTGGAAAACATAACAACGAAAGTAAAAAGATTGAAGTGGAGATGGACTGGGCATGTACTAAGGGGAATAGATAAGTGGAGCAAATTGCTAACAGTGTGGTACCCCAGAAATGGAAAATGCAGAAAGGGCAGGCCATGCAAACGTTGGGAGGATGATTTTGCTAGATTGCTGGGAAAAACATGGAGAAGAATTGCAAGCTGTAGAGAGGATTGGAAGATGATGGAAGTGGCCTTTGCCGAAAGGCACATGGACAGTGAAGGATAATTTAGTTAGATATAAGAAATATTTATAGTAATACTTTATGTGATTGCCCGAAATAAAGGCTTTATTTATTTTATTTATTATTATATGAAGTAAATTAATGGCTCTCTGAAAAATCAAATAGTTACCAATTTAGCTCACAAATGATTAGTAGGGAACCCACAACTTTGATAACAATGAAAAATAATGTATTGCACTAAATTCATTATACTAATATTACTATTAAATACTTACTTTGCACTGGAAAGATAATGGATAGTTATCATTAACAGTTGGCCATCTCTGATGAAGAACCATTTTATTCCAATCAATTACATCTACATTGTTAGACACTCTATTGGGAGCTGACAGCAATCCAGCCCAAAGTTCAGAGCAAAAATGTGGTGTAATTGGAGAGAGCATAATAATTAAATATGCCAATGACAATTCATATTCCTTACTCCTTGAAATGATTTCAGCTGGAACATTATTCTGAAATTTTAAAAACTTATGTAAGAGTATAAAAGATATTTTAAAGGTGTTTGTGTCCCTGTGTAGTAATTACATTAACAAATATTTGAAGAATCTAATGACATACCCTCAAAACATTTGTTAAACTCTGCAACCGAGATATTCCTACACTGAGTTTTTGAGTATATTTGAAATGATATGTTGCAGTGGCAATGAAGTAATTTCTTGAATTCCAAAGCTTTGATTCAAATTCTTCAAATTCTTGATTAGTTAATTTTCTTTCATTTATATTACAGTCAGATCTGTGTTTCAAGAAATCTCTTAAAGTTATCCATAGCCTGTGTTGCCAATTTAATACACCAGGCAGTGCTGTGAAATAATGAAATTAGTATAAAAACAGCCTATGAACAATGGTATTTTGTAAATGAAATAAAAAATCAAGAATCTTACTAGCATCAGACCAACGCCTGCTGGTTCCAGGAGGAACATCAGCAAGTATTAAAAGTCGTGTTGTATCACATCCATATGCAGATAGCAGTCTTTGTGGATTTTCTCCATTATATTTAGATTTACTCATTTTCTCCCACTGTACTAAAATAGGTTCACCAGTTTCCTTTTCTCTATAATCCTTACCATTCTTTTCTACTTTTTCTGGAGGCAAATATTTGCCAGATGATTTAACTTTGTAAGACTGTCCCATAACTAGCCCTTGTACCAATAACCTCTTAAAGGGTTCTTCAGTTGGTGTTAATCCAATGCTATGTAAAAAATAACTCATAAAGCGTGCATAGTACAAATGTAATACTGCATGTTCTTTCCCACCAATATAACAATTGATGGGAGTTAAACCAATCAATTTTTCTTTATCAAATGGCAATTTATCATTTTCGTGATCCAAAAACCGATAGTAATACCAAGAAGAGTCAACAAATGTATCCATTGTATCAGATTCTCTTTGAGCGTCTCCCAAACATTGAGGGCATTTACAACTTAACCATGATTTTAAATTTGATAAGGTTGGAATATTTGAATCGTAAGAACTGTTGTCTGGTAATAAAACTGGCAGGTCCTTATATGGTACAGGAACAGGTCCACAGTTAGGACAATGGATAATCGGTATTGGAGTTCCCCAAAACCTTTGCCTTGATATAAGCCAATCTTTTAACTTAGAACTAACATAATAACCCCCACAATTTTTAGTTTTAGCAACTTCAATTACCTTTTCATTTTCTAAATTCAAATTTAAAGATCCTTCTTTCATTACAGGTTTAATATTTAAAGACACTGACAACTTAAAATCCTCTGCATCAAATGCAGGACAAGATATGTATACGTCTCGGCCTTCTGGATAGTTTTCATGATCAACTACATAAATGTTAAGTTCAGAATCAGTGATTGGATTATAGCATTTCAAATTACTTATTTCCTCAGATGATAGTTCTTGTAATAAGACATTCTTTGTGCTCATAGTTAAATACTGTCCATGTATAAATTTATATGGATCCAATGACCAAACATTAAACTCCCTTTGTTTATGTTGCAGCTTGATAGAAAAGTTAACTACTATACCATTACATTCACCTATCCAGTGTTTCTGTAAATTTATTATATCATTCCAATTATCTAAATTGTTACTATTTAAGCCATCATACAACTTTTTTGCATATTTAGTAGTTTTTATATACCACTGTGTTAAAATTCTTTCCTCAACTTTAGCTCCAGATCTCCAAGAACATCCATTGTCATCAACCTGCTCATCAGCTAGTACTGTCTTATCAACTGGATCCCAATTCACTTTTGCCTAAAAATAATACAAGATTGTTTTAAAAAACTAATACAGTTACATACGAGGGTAAGAGATGCCCAAATAAAATCACTATTGTTACACTAACAGAAAAGAAAATACTCAAAAGCACTTATTTTCTGACTAAAAATTTGCTAAGGCTTCTAGCCAAATACAAATATTAACCACATCCATCATTCCAGTAATAGAAAACATTTATCCCTCTTGGAATTCAAAATAGAGTGATTCAAATATTATATTATTATCTTTTATATAATTCTTACACACTACAAAATAGAAATAATCATTACCTTATTTTGGTAAGCTAGTCCATTTTCATGTAATTTTAAGAAAATATACTGAGTCCATTTGTAGTATTTTGGATCACAAGTGCTGAATTCTCTGTTCCAATTAAAATTAAATCCCAACTGTAGTAGCTGTTCTCTCATAGTAGTTATATTAATATTTGTCCATATCTGAGGTAAAATATTGCGTTCTATTGCAGCATTCTCCGCTGGCAAGCCAAATGCATCCCATCCAATAGGATGAATAACATCATATCCACACAATTTGTGAATCCTTGCTATTGTATCTGATATGGAGTAAACTCTGACATGACCCATGTGTAAATTTCCAGATGGATATGGAAACATGGGTAAAACATAAAATGGTGTTTTTTCTTTATCAAAATCATAATGCAAAACTTCTTTAGTCCAGTGCTTCTCAATATTAAATTTTATTTCAGTGCTTAAATTGGAATTCTGTAATAAAATATAAAAAGAAAATTTAAAATGCTTGGCATTCTTTCCTCCACTTTCTGCATTTTTGGAGTGCTACTTTCTACAGGATTCCCTTATTTTAAAAGGCCCTATAGACCGGCGTGATGATAAAAGTAGAAGTTAGGAGCTCACATCTTTAAATGCCTATCTAACAACAATTTTTAATTTTTTATATGAAAGCTGTATTTCTATATACCTCTTAAGCAAAACTACGTCCTCGAAAAATTTAAAAATAAAATATTTACCCATAAATTTAAAGAACATTTTGACCTTTTTGATAGATAAAACAAAACACGTATATTCTTAATTACGTATGGTTTGTATGATTTCAGTAACGTCATTGCTTGCTTAAATTAACCTTTCCTTTATTATTTTAGTTACTTGCACACTTTAAAGAAACAGGCAGAGTTTTATCAAAGATGATGTATAAAAGTATGCATATATATATACATTATACTCTTTGGTATGCATGTAAACAACACTGAGTGAACCACAGAACACTTATTATCCTACGGTGAACTCTGTGATAATTGGATATAATGCGCAGTTGACAGCTGTCAATTCTAAAAGTTGCCATAGTTTCTCGCGGACTAGGAATTATAGCATAAGGCGTAAATCGATATGCAAATCGAATCATACCCTGCAGTTCAATTTAATTATGGCATTTAAAAATAAATAAAAATCAAATTCAATACCTTAAATTACAATTATCCATAATTAAATAGCTAGATATAACAAATCCATGTATTATTACACATTACATAACACTAATTTTCTGAAAAAAATATCGATATGTTCAAGGCTATTCAGACTTGTCATTGTCATACCTTTCAATAGATACTTATATAGGTACTTTGTTACTTTTTTTACTTTTGGCATTGCAGAGTACGAGATAATATTTTCATTATTATTTGTTCGCGAAGGTATTATAAATTGTCGACATGGCGAAACCTAGAAACGATGATACTTCAGAGGAAGCAAAAAAAATAGTGGACGATGCAAAAAACTTCATTGAAAAGGCTATTTCAGATATTGGTAAAACATCAGCAACAAAGCAGCTAATTTTAGGAACTGCGTCAGGATGGTATGTATGCCTACTTTGAATTAAATTGCATTATGACTCATGTTTCTTTATTGTCATGAGATAATGATTAACATTAATCTGGTATGATTTTAGGATAACTGGTTTTATTACTATGAAGATTGGAAAACTTGCAGCTGTGGGCATCGGCGGAGGGGTTATCTTATTACACATCGCAAGTCAAAAGGGTTATATTGATATTAATTGGGACAAGATCAATAAAAAAGTCGATAAAATTACAGATAAAATTGAGAAAGAAACTACTGGAAAGTCACCCAATTGGATGGATAAAGTGAGTCTACATCACATACATTGGATCACATCTGTATTTGACTATTCCTCTGAATAATTTATTAATTTCATTCATTAAATTCTTATGTCCAATCTCATTAGTCACTAAACTTTATTATACTTCAATGTATCATGCTTGATTTTCAAAAACAATTTTTGTTCCAGGTGCTAGTATTTATGTATGATAATTCATATTATTCAGCTGGATTTACAGGAGGCTTCTTTTTTGGCATAGCTTCATCATAAATTTAGTTTTTATAGGTACTATTACTGTTTTCAAAGTTTTGTTCCAAAAAAATGTCAAATACAGAAGTGATTTGATCAAGTATATTCAGATCAATAGTATGTAAACAATTATATGAATTTAATAGTAACCTTATACAGGAAAACAAACATTATTCATGAAAATAGTTTGAATCAGAAAAAAAAATAAAAGAATAATAAAACTTATTTTAAAATTGATTTGATTGTGGTCAATATTGCTATTAAATAATGGATATGCCAACCATCATAATACAATTTCTATAAGGACTCTATCAGTGGTAATGGTCAAGAACAGAATAAATGATGTAATAAGGAAAAATAATTTTTATATACTAACACATTCATTGTAAATAAATTCATTCCATATTTGCCATTAGATGCAAAATATATTACTTTATTTCAACAAATACAATACATGTGGGTAGGTAAAGAAAACTACAATTGCATAATTATTGAGCATGTTTATTGTAGATTGTATGTTTTACAGGGAATTAACATTAATCTGACTCAAATCTTGTTACTGAAATGGTAAATTGGGTTTTGGTTAAAAATAAAAATATTATTATGACCTTCACTGTATCTGTATAATGCAATGGATACCATGATGATTGAAATTATTTATGGTTAGCAACAAAATAATTTATTTTCTTTCTCTTTGCTAGTGTTAAAAATATTTATTAAAATAGAAATGCTATAATTATTTCACTAATGGATTTAATCTTGTTGAAGGTGGAGAGATTTGTGGACCGTAAATTAGATAAAGCTGAAGAGTTATTGAAGAAAAAAGAACACAAAGCTAAACATTGGTACAGTAAATATATTGCAGATGACGAATATCATGCAACTGAAACACATGTGTTTTTGGCATCTTTTGTAGCTGGCATGGCCGTTGGGCTGCTTTGTGGCAAATAATTATGTCATTGCAATAATGAGGAGCCCTATGTAAACTAATATCCATTAAAATTTACTATTAATTTTTTTTGATCTCTAATAATAAATTAGTTTGTAGTGATTTCTTATAGTGAGTATTTCTATATTGTTACATTTTAGTGAGATCTGTCATAATGCTCCTCAGATATTGTATGTTTAAATGCTATTATTAAAAGATTTAACATTACATAATATGTAATCATCAACTTTGTAGTATTATAATTTAGAATGTTATAAATTAAATTATTAATTGTAAAGGACACATCAGATAAATAAATATAAACATAATGTTCGTCTTTAATTTCATTTTATAGTTTAAGAGTGGAACACCCTTGCTTCTCTCCAGTTATTAAAAGAAAAATTTAAAAAAAGTGTATTTTTTGTTAAATCCTCCATGTATTATTTATAATTGAAAAGAAATAAAATATGGATAGAGAGTAAAAGATAAAATAGTGAGACAGAGACGAAAGGTAAATTTTTAAAATTGAATTGGTACCAAAGTATAGTGAAATTTAATTAAATAGGCACAAAAAGTATGGCAACCCTACAGGCACTATTTCACTCGGTTTTGCAAAATGTTATATATATTTTATGGCACTCAAGTCACTATATCTTTTTAATTATAATGCTACATAGCCAATGTTACCCAGTAAGGATGTAGCTTTCTATCTGTGAAACAATTATCAAAATCGGTTCAGTACTTTTGAACCTAAGCCTTGCAACAAACAAAAATAATATCTTTCCTCTTTATATATTAGTATGGTTGAGAATATATTAAAAGGTAAAAATTGAAATGAGTAACACAACAACATAATTATAATACTAATCATTTTGAGACACTAAAGCAGAAACAATATTTTTATGGTAATAAAATAATTTTTCCGATGACATTTGTTCTAAATATTTTTTATAGTCATTTAGGTAGTTCTTCTTAATTTTAAGTACAGCATTTTGATAAAGGCGTTTTTCCTTTTTTGGTATCATATCCCATGTACATGTAATATTTTTATTTACATGTATCATGTCAAATAATTGGCGTCCATTTCTGAAAAAAATCATCACATCATGTTAAATAATCAATGTGCACACTAACTTCCACACCCAAAAATAGTTTTTTTTTGAATCAATAGTATTTAGAAAAAATAGCTTTTTAAGTTTTTATATATTTTTAATTAAAAACAAATAGTATTATCATCTTTTTAATTTTATTATTTTACAAGTCATATTAGGAGCCGCCATCCATAAATTACACAACACATTAAGGGGGAGGAAAGGGGTTACTGAAGTGTGACAATGAGTTAGAGGAGTTGCTAAATTTTTTAACATCACATTTCAAAATGAAAAAGTATTGAACTATGAGGGTAAATTATCTTAAATATTATTATATTTGTTTTGTTAATTTTGTTAGTATGGTTTATTCGGTATTGATTTTCTTATCCATAAATATTACCAATTTGTCATAAAAGAAACATTAAGATATAATAAGAGCCAAAATCCATATAAAGTTAATGAAATTTTAATAAAGATACATTTTTAACAAAATCAGAGAAAAAGAACACTCACACTAATTGTGGAGGACTGGGCTCTAATAGCAAAACTTCATTTTCTTGTACTATTATATTTGAATAGTGTGTGTTTTGACCCAATGACCTAAAATAATACATATTAATTTATTTTCCATTTATATATTGACATGATTAACTTTATTTTTTTACTAGTACAGTCAAAAGTAAATAATCTGTAACACCACTAGGGTTTTTTTTTTCTTTTGGTACTATACAGCAAAACTGAACTTACTGTAAACCATCATCTTCTACATTATCAGAAGGGTTTCCATCGAAAGTATTATTAAGATTTGTATTCTCCAAATCCAATGGTAACTCCTGTGGTTCTGCATTATATTCTAGTTTTTCAGAATTATTCGTAGCATCTAAAACTTCACTGACATAAATACAAGATCATTAAATTGTTGAAAAAAAAGAAAATAATCATTAAAAGAATCATCAGATACTAACATGTCTAAATGGATTTCTTTAGTGATTTTCTTCTTCAAATAGGGTTCTGCTCTTTTTAAGTGCTCTGCGAAAGCTTTTGCTAAATTATTTTTATAATTATGATATTTAGATAAAAACAGCTGTTTTTCAGATTTACTTAGTGAAAGCCATGATTTAGTAGCTTCTGTTAGAACATAATTACACTGCAACATAAAAAAGGAATATTAAACTGTATTTGTGTTGAAAGAAAATTAATTTTGATACATAATCACATTTATACAAAAGGTTAGACCAGATTTTTTATTAACCAAATCTTTGGCTTCGTTATTATTTCATTAATTAGTTATTTACCTTGGTTTTAGTTTTCATTTTTTTCTTACAATACAATTTTACATATAATGATAGTGCACTTTTTGGTAGTTTTTTTTCAATATTATCCATTACAGTTATTATTACGACTAGTTGTAGATCAGTAAAACTAGATACTAAATTACTAATATGCAAAGATTATAATTATATTAGCATGAACTTAGGAAGCTATGTTTAAAGTTGTTACTTGTTAGTTGAAGCAAAGAGTATAAGTCAAAGATGATACATAAAGCTAACAAAACAAATACTACAAGTTACGTTATAGAGAAATATACTGTGTTACCAGAAGGTTACTTTTGTAACCTTTTAGGTGATTTTTTTACTCCGTTGGTTACTTTTAGGTTACACTAGTGAAATGGTTACTTTAAGGTGATATTTCGGAATTTGTAGAATAATTGTTTTAATAAATTCTCACATATAAAACGTGAAAGGGAAAGCTACATTAAATTTTTATGTTGGCAAGCTTCCTTTGCGTTTGCTCACAATTAAAAGAGAGTCGTTAAAAAATCAAATTAAAAAAAAGCGGTAGATACGATTTACGAGAACAATACGTCGTACTCGTTTACTAAACCAACACGTCTTGTAAAGTCAAAGTCAAAGTCAAAATTTTTTATTCAATGTTGGAATTTACATTCTCTTATTGAACGTCGGAATCTACCACCCTTTCGGAAACGACCTAACCCAGACCTGAGAAGAATGGGCGCAAGAAAGATCTGTATCTTTCTTACTCACTCGATCAAATCGAATTCTGATAAATTCATTCGTTTGTTGCCGTTGCTCGTCGTATCATTTCGTTAATTTGTGTTCACTGTTTTGGTTGTATTGTATTGTATCAGAGATAACATAATTTCCTACCTATTAGTGTACGTCTACTTAGTACTTACTACGCATGTGTGTGCCTGACTTTGTACCTTTTCTATAATGAGGACTAATAACAATCCCATGGGTTTTGCAGTTGTAGCCAACTCATTAGAGAATAAAATTGATAAATGAATTGAAATGCAAATTTAGTATGTATCAATATTATATGGATAATAAATAAGTATAAATATTCAGATAAGTACTGATTTGAAATTCATTTGAAAAAAAAAAACGAAAGGTTATTTTTTACACTAAAAGGTTACTTTTGTAAATATTTCAGGTAACTTTTGCAAATACCGAGCTGGCAACACTGGAAATATAACTACTTAAAGGAACATAGTACTACAATAAGGACCGGAGTCCTTAAATATTAATTATTAGTAATAAATATCGATATATATTACTAATATTTTTTGCCGATATATCTATGCTTTGATATTGACATGAATAAAAATGTTTGATGTCGATATATTTTTAAGTTATTCTTTTTTCTCTTTTTAAAATGTATAAAATCATCGAAAACGTAATCTTCATTATTTACACTGTAATATTTTTTTTAAATAGTTGTTATTTGTCTACAAGGCAGTACGGTGTAATACCTTTGCCTATTCTATTATGGAATAAAATCAGAGAAAAATAAATGATATGCACCTCATAACCATAATGTTGTTAGTATTCTATGTACCTATGTAATTTTCAACATTAATTTATAATTTAAATTGTTTATTAATTTATTGGATTATAAATTGAGTAAATCATTTTTGAGATTACTATTATTTTTTTAAAATAAAGCCGATATTTAAAAACCTACAATATATTAATACAAATATAAAATTTTAAAAGTTTGAATTTAGGCCATACAATAGGTATCTAGCCATTTATATAATCCCATGGTTTTTCCCCCCAGATTTAGGGGGTAAATAAGTGATATGGGATTATTTTAGGGGTAATTTCAGGGATTTTTTAACTCTATAATATTTTTAAATTGATAATATTAATATTTATTTGTTGAACTGTGACTCATAACGACATTTATTTTCTGTGCATATGGCGATTATTGTTGTGTATGTATAAATTGAACGTATGTTTGATATTACCTTATGTCAGATAGGATACCGCCAAAAAAATAGTTTAAGAATATTCTTACGACGATTGTTATTTCGATTTTGGTTTGTACTGTGTGTCTAAAAATTTCAAAAAATCTGAATCTTCAGATGAAGACGAAATATTTTATGTATTAAATAACTTATAATAAAAAGACTTGAAACATATTACAGCGTATCATTTCTAAATCATTATGCATTTATATTTATATATTTTTTAGGGGGACGACTAAATAATTAAGGCGATTTTAGGGGTTTTTGACACGAACTTTAGGGATAAATATTTTTGAGAGTTGGTAACACTGCATTGATACTTGATGCAAATATGAAAAACATACTTTAAAGTTTAATAGTTTATTGTTTAAAAATGTTAGTAAAGTTTTTTTTAAATATTTTATAAATCTTCATAAAATGCAAGCAAAGAAACGTTATTTTTTTCTTATTCTCTCTTGTTTTTTTGGAATATGTTGTTTTTTCACAAGCTACAATATAAATGGTGAAAAAGGCGTTAAATCTCGTCGGGATCAATTGCCATCATATGCAGCAATAGAAGAATTAAATGAGTCTCCATCCAGACAGAAAAGAAATCCTCAAACAGTAAGAAAATCGTGTAGAATGCAAACGTGTTTTGATTTTTCTAATTGCGGAAGTAATCCTAAAGTATACGTATACCCCACCGACGGACCTGTTAGTGCCACCTATCGCAAGGTTTTATCAGTAATACGAGAATCAAGATATGCTACACATGACCCAGCTGAAGCGTGTTTATTCATACCTGCAGTGGATACATTGGACGCAGATCCGTTATCTCCCGAGCATATTCCAGACGTAGCATCGAGACTATCGCATCTTCCGTACTGGAAAAATGGCAGAAATCACCTAATTTTTAATTTGTATGCTGGTACATGGCCTGATTATGATGAAGGAGCCCTAGGTTTTGATCCAGGGGATGCTATTATAGCGAGAGCGAGTGCTTCAGAAACGATGTTTCGTGACGGGTTTGATATTTCTCTTCCCTTATTTCATAAAGAACACCCAGAACGTGGAGGTACTCCTCCAGCGGCTACTGGTAACCCTTTCCCAGCGCCTCGTAAACATTTGCTTGCATTTAAAGGAAAACGCTATGTTCATGGAATCGGCAGTGAAACACGAAATTCTTTATGGCATTTACATGATGGAAATCATCTTATTTTAGTGACAACTTGCAGACATGGTAAATCATGGAAGGATTTAAGAGATGAACGATGTGATGAAGATAATAAAGAATATGATAAGTAAGTATTTCATAAATGTGCAAGAATTTTAAAATACTTCAACATCTTATTAATTATATAGTATAATCAGAGCCATAAGTAGGGTAGTACTAGTACCATGGAAGAGAGAAAAAAGCCGAAACCAAAATACTTATCATTAAATAATACAAAGTACAGGTTTACATCATGCATGATAGTAAAATTTGTCATGTTTTCAGGACCAAATATGCATATTAATATTAAAAAATATATTAATATTAAATAATTTTAAATGATACACTCTTAGGGAACTCTTCCTTAAGAGGAAAAATGGAATCCTTATAGGATTACTTTTTGTCAGTCTGTCTATCAGGATTCTTTTTCTCAGGAACATGTTCAAGTTCAAATTGATATTAAATACTCAAGTCTGCATCCTTTGTGGCTGTCAAAAAATGAAAATTCTATGTATATACAATGCAAGTTCATCCACTTGCAGTTCCTTCTCGATGACCTAGAATCATGAAATTTAGCATGAAGCAAGGTTTCACAGCACAAGTAAAAGAAAAAAACTATATATATTTTTTTCTATATTGTTAGGAAATTAACTTTTTTTCTCTGAAAAACGGAATGAAGAATGAAAAGCGTGAAGGTATCCAGTTGAAAATAATATAAAATATTCAGGTCCAGTCTCTAAGAGCTGTAAAAAAATAAAACTTCTAAGTCAACATAATGAAAAGATATAACCACTTTTATCTCATGTATTGTTATTTGATTTCTCACAATAATCAGAATTCTCAGGCATGGTTCTTTTACCTAGGAACATGTTTTTTGGCAAGAAGCAAGGCCTTATGGCACTAGTATTGGAAAAAATCCAAAAATTGGAAATTTGTTATTGCATCACAAAAAAAATATCTTTTATTTTTCATATTTGTGCAATATGTGAAGTTATCAAGTTGAAATTTATATTACACAAAGTAAACTAAGTCTATAGTTTCTTGAAGCTAAGAAAAATACCTAACTCCTAAGTGTAAGGAATCAATAAATATAACTATTAATACTGATGTCACACACAGACCACAAGTAGTTTTTCTATAGGGCATTCCACATAAAGTGGAAATAAAAAAAGTCGATGTTTGTGATTTTGAGTAATGTCCCAATGTATAATATACATGATAGATAAGGGACAAACAAGAAGACGGTCCATCTGATGTGATGTAAAAGTGGCCACTAACGCACATGGACTTTGGCAAAACTAGAGAATATCTCTTGTTTTGACTAGAGAATATCTCTTGTTTTACCGAAATGTTGCTGCCTCGAAGATAGTGTGAAAAGGGGGAATGCACAGGAGAATTTTACAGTTCCAGTGGACCTTGAGCAAGAATCAGGTGTTCACTGGAAAGCACATAAAGACCTATTGTTTAGGAATTTATTAAAACTTGCACCATATGCATAAGTTGGAATTATCTTTTACTAATTAGCACTCTTCTCCGATACATATTTTTAATAAATAGATACACTAGGTTCCATTATATGTATTGTAAATATGGAGTTATATTATATGATATACACTGTTTCACAATATCATGGCCTGATTGAATATTACTCTTAATGGTTATACTTTCTAAAGTACAGACTGCAACAGTAATACAGCTTGACTACTTGCTTAGCAATAATAATTATTTCTATCATTGCGGCGTATTTGTATAGTTACCTCTTTCCATTTCATTAGCACAACTAATTCGGTTCGTGCCAACTTCGAAAGTCAAATGATATTCGGATCAATATAGCCACGTCATAACAAGCAGTAGTAAGGATTTTAATTCATAGTAATAAGGGACAAGAACCACAAAGCAGAAAATAATGTTTCCTTTTGCTAAATATCTTTTTTGTGATTTTATTCGTTGTTTTACTTATGATATTTAAATTATATTATAATATTTGCAGATTTGATTATGAACAATTATTGGCAAATTCAACTTTTTGTCTTGTTGCTCGTGGAAGGCGCCTTGGATCCTATCGATTCTTGGAAGCATTGGCTGCTGGTTGTGTACCTGTCCTACTGAGTAATGGGTGGAGATTGCCCTTTGATGAACGAATAGATTGGCGTCGAGCAGTGATATGGGCTGATGAGCGTCTCTTACTGCAGGTAAGATGTAGGGGTACTACATCATATATATCGGGAACCTTAAAATAAGCAAAACTTAATTTTTTATTTTGAACTGTCATAATTCTACGGAGTTATGAAATCAAGTATATATCATGTATTTGTTTTTTAGGTTCCAGAGCTTGTACGATCGGTTCCTCCTGAGCATGTTCTTGCTTTGAGGCAACAGACACAGCTGTTGTGGGATCAATACTTTTCATCAATTGAGAAAATAGTTTTTACAACCATTGAGGTACTTAAGTATAAATTTTGCTGTGATATCGTCTTGCATGGACTTTATAATAGAATCCAAAAAAAAATGAGAAATATGAGACAATATTGTGTTAAGAAATGTCCAAATTTTTATATACTATAGGTGTAAAAGATCTATTAATCTTCATTAGAGATGATCTGAGTTCTAATTTTCATTTGCATGATTGAGTCAGAATATTGTCTTATGTATGATGCCAACACGTTTTTATATATTCTAAAAATTTAATTTTTTACGTATGGCCGGTATACATGACGATTTATCGTAGCGACGTCACTGCGCAGTCCGTTTGTGCACTTTTATCGATAGTGTGTACGAAAATTGGCGCAGATTTATTGGTTGGTGCAAACGATTGGTGGCAGGAACAAAATTTATACGATAATTCGTTGTCGATCGTGGTTGCACAGTTTTATCGTAGTGTGTGAACGGAACTTGGGCCAATCAGTGATATAAAAATGAAGTTTGCCAGCGGAATAAAAAAGTAAAGATCATCGACCGCAACAAGAAAAATGCTGCCTATGATAAACTCGAACTCAAAATATTTCATTTCAATTATACTTTTTTATAAAAGTACTTTTGATACGTCAAAAATTGGTGGGTCTGTCTGTCTGTCTGATTTAGCTTGAGATTTAACGTCACTTAGATTTCAAGCATTCTCGTCATTTAAGTATCATGTACATTATGGTTTAAGATTATAGTAAGTATAAGATTATAGTAGTAAGTATTAAGTATAAACCTATTAATCCTAATGTCAATAAGGAAACGGTTGTCAAAAAAATAAAAAAATTGCGGACTTCTTGCAAGAAGGAACTAAACAAAGCCAAAACGTCCTTAAAATCGGGAGCTGAACTGATGATCGATGCAGATATTGTAGACGTATGGACACTCAATGGACGTTCGATAAACTGCACAAAGGAACTGCGCAGCCACATACATGGCTACCATAAATCGTTGTCATGTATTCCGGCCATTATTCTGAATATTTTCTTTAATATTTGGTACAAAGTGCGTTGTTGGACAGTATTTAGGCAGGTTCAGAACAGGAATATTAAATAAGCTGGCTGTGGCTGTGTGGCATTAGTTTAATTACTCTTTAAGCTAAAGTTATTCTAAGATAATATGGTAATGATGGTTGTTACAGATTATATTAGAACGAATCACAGCCCATAGATCGTCGCGGCAGCGAGAAGCATTGATATGGAACGCATCGCCTGGTGCTCTGGGAACTCTGGCTTCTTACGGGGACTCTCGAGCTCATTTTCCCATAGCCACAATCGCACCCCTTGCTCCCGCTGCGCCCTCACCGCCAACAATACCTATTCCTGCACCCGCTGTCCCTACAACTGCGCCGCCTTCTACCCCGGGCGACACCTTTACAGCTCTTTTGTATGTACAAGCCACTTCACCTGCACTACATAAACTCCTAGCAAATATAGCTAGCAGTGAGTTTTGTGAAAAGGTTCATATTTTTGTAATTTTGTAACTATTAGTCTAAAATGTTGTGTTTAAAATTATGACATTTTGTGTTTAATAAGGTTGTATTGGTGTGGGACAGTGAGCGAGCTGCGCCGTCTTTGAAGTCATTGTCGAGAATGGCTGGAGACATTCGAGATCCCTTGCCTGTTGTTATGATAGATGCAACGACTCATTATCCAGGGTAAGAAAATTATGTAATTGTTGTAATAGAAATTGAGTTGCTTGCTTGTGGATGATAAATTGAGTTGCTTGCTTGTGGATGATAAATATACAAACTACTAACTGATGGTTGTTAAGTTTTGTGCGCAAATATTGTGAGTATCTCAGTGCAATATTTAATTCTTGTTATAAGGTTTTTGCACGTTGTGCTGTTATCAATCAGATTGAATTAGAATTTTAATTTCAACTATCAGTTTGTAGGGTGATGTTACATAGCCCATGGCCTTCCTTGATAAATGGGATAACACAAACAAATTTTCAATTTGAAACAGTAACTCCTGAGATAAGAGTGTCCATCCAAAAACACAAGTCTTCAGTTTTATAATATACTAGAGGGCTGCCCTCGCTTCGCTCCGGGTATTTAAAGCAATATCATAATTGATGTCCTTAAATTGTCACTCTGTAATTGTGTAGTTTTTCATTATTTGAAAAATGAGAGAGAGTTATAAAAAGAAAAATAATAGAAACAAAATTAAAGAAAAGCGACAGATGATAAAAGAGGGAGGACAGAGCAGAACTAAAATTGAATAGGTAAAGGAGAGAGAGAGAGAAAGACAGAAATTATCGAAAGAAAGAAAGTGAAAAGAGGCTAATCATTCTGAACAGATAAAAATAAAAATTAAAGTAAGAAAAAAGAGAGAGGATGAGAGACAATATTAGTATAATAAGAGAAAGAGAGACGGAAATACTATAGACTTCTCTCAGTGAAAGAATTTTTAAAATCGGATTAGTAACAACAAAATGGCCGAATTCTATTAATTAAAAAATGTATATGTCAACACTAAATCACTTTTCTCACTCACGAATAGTGTAGTTTTCTAACAGTGAAAGAGTTTTTAAAATCGGATTAGTATCAACAAAACTGCCATATTCTATTATTTAAAAAATGTACCTGGCAACACTAAATCACCTTTGTCACTCACGAATAGTGTAGTTTTCTAACAGTGAAAGAGTTTTTTAAATCGGATTAGTATCAACAAAACTGCCATATTCTATTATTTAAAACATGTACCTAGCAACACTAAATCACCTTAGTCACTCATGAATAGTGTAGTTTTCTAACAGTGAAAGATTTTTTAAAATGAGAAACAAAAAATGGCAATATTCTATTAATTAAAAAAAGTATATGGCAACACTAAATCACCTTTGTCACTCACGAATAGTGTAGTTTTCTATCAGTGAAAAAATTTTTTAAATCGGATTTGTAGTTCCTGAGGAACTCTTCAATTTACAAAATGACCACCTTATGGCACTTAAATGGCCATATCTTTTTAATTAGAGTATTTATGGCAACACCACATAGCCTATGTTACCCGGAAAGGATGTAGCTTCCCATCCGTGAAAAAATTTTCAAAATCAGTTCAGTACTTTTCGAGCCTATTCGCAACAAACAAACAATCAAATCTTTCCTCTTTATATAATAGTATAGATAGATAAAGTAACATTTACAATTAGAATATGCATAACAATCTAAGCACATTTTTATAGTTGTGGTTAACAAAGTGTATAATATTATAGTTATTCTATTTTATTGTTTGATTTAAGTGAAGGGGTATCGGCCCGTTGGCAACCCCTATGGGCCATTGCTACGGCAGCAGTGTTCTCCTTGGACGGAGACGCGCCGCTGCTTGCGGAGGAATTGGACTTTGCTTTCCGCGTGTGGCAAAATTTTCCTGATCGGATTGTTGGTTACCCAGCACGGAATCATTACTGGGACGAATCAAAGGTATTGATGTTTGCATAAAGTAGTTCAAACTAAGTTTATTTTACAGAATGTTACTTACTCTGTTATTTAAATTTTTTACATTGGTGCAAGCATAGAGATATATACGAGCAAGCATCGAGCACATTGACATGATTTTACTTTACTCAATGGTGAAACTTTTAGTTTAATAAATATTAACTTAATATATTAAAATTACAGTATTAATAACCATAGTACATAAACTGTTAACGCTATATTCCATTTGTGTTACTGTTCACATAGAAAAACGACTGAAAATCGCATAACTTTTTTTTAACAAAACAATATTACCTCTTGAACGGATAATTTGAATTTTCACTCTCAAATGCAATATTGTTATGTATATGAGAAACTTATATTTTGAATTTTTTTTACATTTCTTTAGAAATAATGATCACGATGTTACATATCACTCAATGTAATTTTAGTATATGTAAATAAAGCTGAGTATAATAGTAGTGAATGCTGTAGGGATCATGGGGATACAGCAGCAAATGGGGCGGCTCGTACAGCATGGTGCTGCCGGGCGCCGCGCTGGTGCACCGTGCGCTGCTAGCGCTGTATGGCGCCGCCGCCCCCGCGCTTCGGCTGGCCGTGCGCCGCGCCCGCAACTGCGAGGACATTCTGCTGAACTGTCTCGCCGCTCACCTCTCGCGCCGCGCGCCTATCAAGCTTGCGCAGCGACGAAGATATAAACCTAATTATCATGGGTACAGGTAAATTATATACTTAAACCAGAACTCATTTAGTTAAAATATTTATAACGACGTCACAATAGTCGATCACACAGGCTGTAGAGGTAGGTAGCCGAGAGGGCGAATTCGATAAAAGATAAAGACAACCCCAAAATGATCTACGTAGCAATTTTATTGCAGGAATTATTTTTAAATAATTAACAAACTGTAAAATATGTTTTCGTACTCAGATTATTGTAGATAATTCTGTTATACCAAAATGGTGCAAACATTGTAATGAATTATAAAATGAGAATTATTTTGTTCATAGGTCCTCGTGGAGCGACCCGGATCACTTCGTTCAACGGCAATCGTGTCTGAACACATTCGCAGCAGCTTGGGGCTATATGCCACTCGTACGATCTGTTTTACGACTTGATCCAATTTTGTTTAAGGATCCAGTATCTACGTTACGAAAGAAATATAGAAAAATGGAATTATTAACTACATAATCGTTTTAGATTATTTAAGTAGACAATATTATAAAGCAGCACTAGTATAAGCAAGTGATGTTAATAAAATTAGTCTTATTGCTTACGATTTGCGAATATGTTAATTACATTATTATAAGTTAAGCAATGTTGTATCCAAATAGAGTATCTTCTTCGACATTCATTTAAAATGAAGCGACCCAGAAGGTTTACCGGTTTTCTTGACTATTATTTTGTTACACCATTAGAATTGCTTTAATTATATATTAGAAACTCAATGATATTATGCATCATAAAATATCATTGTCTTAATTATCACATATGTAAATCACTATGTTTTTAAATTATACTAGCTGTAAATAACTTTGAGGCAAATTCTCTCCTATATCTAGTCTTGTAGTAGATTCTACGAAATATACACCAAATATGCATGTAAGTTCTGCTCGTGCATGACGCATATAGACTCGTTAAGATTCTCCAAATACAATAATGTTAGTTTATTTTAAACTTAATATTAATTTTGAATGTGTTTAAATATTTGTCTTTGGTATCCCCAAATAATTGTTATTGATGTGAACTGTTTTTTATCTCGATCTCTGTTTAGATGTATTTAGTTTGTATGTAAATTAAAGATAAATATTTGATATTTATGTTATTATTCAATAATAAATTGAACTGCTGAGTATTATGTTCTTTTTATTGTTATTTAAAAATAAACAAATTCTTTCAGTTGCGTTATTGGAAACGCTTGTGCCGGACGGGAAGGGTTATACATTAATATTAGGTCATTCTGTGCTTAGGCAATTGTAAAAAGCCAGAGATTGTCCTGGTAATTTTAAATTTTAATAAGAAACAAACAATTTAAAACTACACATATATTTCCATATCTATTTAGTTCGTGATTAAAATAGTATTTATTTCATCTTCATGCATTTGGTAACGATCTTTCTACGTCTCAGTCTTTTAATATTTTCTTTTCTTCAAAAGTTTCATCCCGTAGGTACATCTATAGAATAATAAAGCTGAAGAGTTTGCTTAAATGCGCTAATCTCAGGAACTACTCGTACGATTTGAAAAATTCTTTCTTTGTTAAATAGCCCATTTATAGAGGAAGGCTATAGGCTATATATAATCACGCTAAGACCAATAGGAACGAATGATCACGGGCACGAAGTCGCAAAGGTCGACTTGTAAATTTATATTTTTTATTTATTTATTTACTTAATCATGGTATTACAGTCATCATGTCAATAGCTTGGCCGCATGCTTTGCCTTTACAATGGCGTGGAAAACATATTGCAGGAAAGATACATTAAATTATATTCGTAATGTCAATATTAGTCGTCAAAATTAAATAATTATGTAATATCGAAAGTTTAATAATGTCACATAAATTTAAGCTAATGTCAAGAAAAAGAAAACAATGTAAAAATTAATATAATTTTAAACCTATATATTAGAATGTCTATAATTTATGTTTAATCACATCATTAAAAAAATCATTTAAATTATAAAAACAATGAAATAGTAACCAGTTTTTGAGTTCTCTTTTAAACTTCATGGGTGGGAGTTCCCGTATTGCTTTTGGTATTCGGTTAAAATTATTCCCATTATATAGGAATTTCTTTTAAATAAATCTGAGCCGCAGACTGGATATAGTAAGCGGGTAGGATCTCTTTTGCTAAATTATGTTTTATATTCTAGAAAACAAAGTTTTAGTAATTATATGATTACTGAATTATTATAAAAGTAAAGTAAGATACACTATAAATTGGTATAACTTTGCAGTTATAAAACATAGTTATGCGATAAAATTGTTGAAAGCAAAATATAATTATAGTTAATTAAAACTGCATTCATTTATAACAATTCAATCTATACAAATAAATAAAATTGGAGTGTCTGTAATATCAAAATAACCGCTTTTTACTAAGTGCTTATGCACGATGCATAAACCAAAATAACATTTTTACAATTTTTGTCTATCTGTCGGTTTAATCCGGCTAATTTCTGAAATGGCTAGATCTATTTTGACGGGACTTTCACTGGCAGATAGCTGATGTATCAAGGAGTAACTTAGGCTATTTAACATCTCGCTATGACCTATAGGAGCGGAGCAACACTCGAACGAAATCGGGCAAGTCGCCTAGTGGAGAATAAAAGTATAAACTCGACTGAAAATTAGTAACGGTTGCTACTAATACTACCAATACAAAATATATTTGATACTGGTCACTGCATGACCTAGCTGGGATATTTAACTAACGAAATGCTGCAAAGAAATATCCAGAGAATTGGGTGAATCATTGAGTTAATTACATAATTATTTGAAATAAGTAGGAACTCGGTAACGATGGGGTCATCTAGGTGCATTAAATTGGTAGGCATTGCATAAGTAGAACGCGACTGACATAACGAATGTTTCGCAACTTCTGCGTCCTTGGCCTCCTAACACGACGAGTCTTCGAGTAAACAACATTGCATAGCACTGCCGACTGCACGCGAAGTTGGTGCTGTGCTGCTTTACAACACCACTTACTTTTACATATACATAAATCATAAACGCGTTGCTGTTATCCGTCCGTATCATATGTATTCGTTGTAAATAATCTAAAAAGATAAAAATAATAAGCACTGCATTTAATTTCCAGGATTTCAAAATAATAAGTGAACAGTGAATCATTAAGAAAAGTGCTTGAATATAATTTGGGTAAGGAAGACATTATTGCAAGAACTTTATGAAAGCCATCATTAAACTTAATTATTATTATCTTATTGTATGTAACTTGGTAAGTACGTAACAAAAATTAACTACTAAATTATTAAAATGTATACCTACTAATAAATCATTAATCGATTGCAATTATTACCTAAAGAAACATAGATATGATCAAGTTATATATTGATTTAAAATATTTCAAGAATAATTACTAAATCATATTTTAGAACGCACTACAGTATAGTTAAGACATAATTGAAAACACCATTTTACACCTATAGAGCCTTTCTACTTATGACCTTACTATGTGTTGGCGCAATAACGTATCAGAGATATTATTATGCCTGTTTGATTACGACAAATATTACTTTATTAACTACTAGCCGACCCGCGCGAATTCGTTCGCGTGTTGCTCCACTCCTAAGGGTCGTAGCGAGATGTGAATCATCCTAAGTTACTGCTTGTTACATCAGCTATCTGCCAGTGAAAGTCCCATCGAAATCGGTTCAGCCATTTTAGAGATTAACCGAAATAAACAGATAGATAAAAATTGTAAAAAATGTTGTTTTGGTATATGCACCATGTATACAAGCATATGCACTTATTAAAAAGCGGTACTATTTTAATATTACAAACAGACACTCCAATTTTATTTATTTGTATGGATTAGGTGTTCATCTTGTCATTCGTTTCAATCTAATACATGTTATAAACGCGAAAGTTTGTAAGAATGTATGTTTGATATTCTTTCATGCAAAAACTACTGAATGGATTTTAATGAAACTACAATAATATAGTTTACACAACAGAATAACACATAGGCTATAATTTATAATGATATGTGAATTATCCTAAATACAGCGGGTGAAATCGCGGGCCACAGCTAGTACGTTATAAAACAGCATTAACAGTAACGTAAAACTAATGCTAATTATTATCATTGAAGATTCTTAGTGCCTATGTATGAAAGATACATCGGTTTTTGTTTGAAATTATTGTATCTTATATTCCTATCGACTGGAATTGAAGAGGAGAACAAAGCCAGAAGGTACAGCTGAAAAATATATAATAAGTAAAGCAATACCTTCGTGAGAGGCCTGATAGCCCAGTGGTTAAGACATCAGTGTTTTAAGCTAAGGTAAAGGAAAACATGCTGCTGCACCGGGTCACCTCAGAATGAGAAGGGGGTTAGACCTTAGCGCACCACGCTAGCCAAGTGCGAGTTACCACACTTCATACACCTTTGAGAACTCTCAGGAGCGCAGGTTTTTTCACGATGTTTTCCTTCACCTTGGCTAAAAACACTCATAACTCATAAAAGTCAGAGGTGTGTGCCCAGGATCGAACTCGGACCGCCAGAGTAAGACACCATTGTCTTAACAACTAGGCTATCACTGCTGTATATTTTGACCTTGCCTCTTTATAATTGTGGAATATTGTATAGTTATGAGAACTATTTTTTATCAACGTAAAGCACGATATTATTAATTTAGCCTTTTAAATTTGCTTCGTTTGTACCTTTTTATGAGTTACTTCTAAAAGATTTTAAAATACCTATGACGGTGTCCAAAATCTTATTGGCGACATAAAATGAACTTTGTTGATGTAACTTATAAAAGTGGTCTTTCTATAATATTAAAATGTCGAGTGTTGTAACTTTTAAATTCTGGGTTATTTTATTTAGGATCTAGATATCTAATACGCTCGAAGATGGAACTAGATTATAGGCTCTGCGTTGCTACGTTGATCATCGCTGCAGTTACACCGTTAATCTCTACGCAACCAGTCAGTATACGTAATCGTTACATATGACATCTTTTTCCTTGCTTTGTATATTACGTAGAATACAAGTGTGATAATAAGATAAAAAATCTACTAACTGCGAGACAATAACCAGAGATTCCAACCACAATTTTTATATTATTACAAGATGACCTGGAAAACGTTTTGTCATTTAAATTTTAAAAAAATTGGGTGTGCCACCCTTATCACTTAGCCTTAGGGGTATTAAAAATATATGTTGACCGATTCTCAGACCTACCCGATATGCATACATAATTTCATAAAAATCGGTCGAGTCGTTTCAGAGGAATTTGATAACAAACACCGCACACGAGAATTTTATATATCAGATAATGAATCACTCTAAGTTTATTTCACGGTGCACTATATTATAAACAATAAGCATATTATTTATCATTACAGCCATTAGCAGAAGAGTCGATTGGAAAAGACCGTGTTTTACGAGAATCACTGTTACGGACAGGTAAAAATGTAGCCACGCAACCAAAATGGGGCTTTTTCGGCACTGTATTCAACCTTATACTAGAGGTAATTATAAGTTATGTGTTTTGGTTCATCCTTAAAATACATATACAATAAACAAATGTTTTACATTTTCAGCAAATTAACGACACAAAGAGTGCTTATAGTCAAATATCTGAATTGGTGAATAATCAATTTGTCGACGATAACGTAAGTATAATCAGTGTCTGTTAATTGAATTATCAGTGCGGTGTGCGTATTTGGAAATTACTAAAAAAAGCAACCAACCCTTTGATAAAGTGGACTCCCTCGGCGTAGCGTGGGCTAGTTGGTAAATAAGTTGATCTTTTTTTTAAAAAAGAAAAGATTACTAGCATTATGGATCACATACTACTAGTTGCTAAATAAGTTGATCATTTAAAAAAAAAAAAAAAAAAGAATACTAGCAGTATGGATCACATACTACTAGTTTTCCCTTTACCCCTCCAACTAAGCTAAATGCTTGTGTTAGGAGTGGGCCACGCCAGTAGTCCAATGTCCGGGATTTGAACCCACGACTTGTTGATCGTGAATCCAACGCCTTAACCACTGAGCTACTGACGCTTTAATTATAAAAATATTAAACCAAAAAATCTTAGCATAATTTACATTTAATCGAAAGATTAGAATCTTTGGATCTCGACTAATCCATTACATTAAAAAAACATTGAAATCAGTGCATTTTTTTAATGATTTATTTTAAACTCGTTTTCTTCCAGTCTGTTACAGCTACTACCCCCACATCTAACAATGGTACAACTGAAACACCTAAAATAACGAGAGCAGAATTTTTACGAATACTTGACCGAAATCTTAAAGGCTTAGCTCGACTGCGTAATTTAGAATGGCGCGAATCTAAAAAGGTTAGGTATATAACATTTATAATTTTATACGTGTACGCGTAAACTAAAGTATTAAGAAATTATTTATTCCAGGACTCGCAGTCCAATATTCAAGGATACTGGAATGAACTCTTTGAAGGCAAAAAATCGAGAAGTACCGGATGATAATTAGCGAATGTCAATGGATAGTATTAAAGACATTAAAATTAGACAATTATGTTTTATCTTTATTATTTTTAAGATACGAGTTGTGTCAGACCTATGCCAAAGTGTGTGTACAGACATTGTCTATACCTATAGTTATGGTGGTGATGGATTTGGAAGATGAATGCGGAACGTAATTTTGAACTCGTCTCGCAGAAGTTTAAAACCATGCAAAGCATCTGGAAGTGGAGGACGTAAATGGAGAAGTTTCATTATGTTGATAATGCTATATTTAACTTATTAGAATTGAAATATAGATCGCAACTAATATACCCGTGAAAACATTGAATTATTGAGAATTTGGGCCTCTGACATCATTTCACCTATAGTCGAGAACGTCGCACCAAAGCGCTTGTGCTGCTTGTAGATGTTTTACGTGATGCTGTTTGTTGATTATTTATAAGTCGTGTAGTTTTTACTATAGCATAATGGAAGATTTCGTAAACAGGCAAAGTGATAATTTACCTAAAATTGATATATACGCTATGATAGATTTTTTTCCTTTTAACTGTTGTGCTTTGACACAGGGACAATACATTATTTGTAGGCATATTTTTTAGCCGCAGCCATTATTATAATACAAAAAATACGACTCGATCAGCGCAAATAGCAGCAGTGTATACGCGCCGCGTGTCGAATAGGTGAAATGACGTCACACGCTGACCAGTCGCATGAAACGAAATTATTGTTACAGGCGCAACTTCATAACTTCTTCATTTGTAAAGATATTTTAATGGTTCTTTCAAATTTTTGTTCCTTTTTACTATAATTTTTGCAATTAATATTTAAAAAAAAACTTCTCCATTATGATATCATGTACTACTGTACAACTAAATATCAGGTTTTGTACTATGACTTCTGTTGCCCGGTCACCATAAATGAATTTTCATAACAAATAATAATTCATGGTTTATACTAATATTATGACCATTATCAGGTCTTAAGCCTTAGATGACCTAACTTTTACTGTTTTGAAAAAACTTTTACTTATTTTGAAAATTGAAATTAGTATCATTATTTCATTTAAGGTTAGCATCCTTTCTCATTTTAAATCCATTTGTCAGCTATTCTATAATCCATATACAAATATTATATACATACAGTAAAAGTAAGTACAACAGTAATGATTTTTAATAAAAACCATAGTTATTTTTAGAATATCTATTAAACTAAAATTAATTGTGGTTTTCAGTTGTATTGTTCAAAGTGTATCATAAGTTAAGGCGGGTCAGTTGGTATATATATATTATTTGATATATTTTATCACTGTTATTTTCAAGACCTTTTTTCTCTATAAATAAAACAAGTTATGAATCAGACATAAAGTGTATTGACTTACATAATATTTATAATACCTTATTAAAGTATACTCATAAAATTATTATATTACTAATATAAATGAAAGATATTAATCATAGTGTACGTCAAATATGAAAAAATTAGGTAGAGCTAACTTCAACAGTTACTTTTTCGTTTGTTGTCTCTTCTGCTTTGATGTTGGTTTCTACAGTATCACCACCAGCTTTTGACTTTTTGTCGCTTTTACGAAACTTATCATACCTTCAAAAAAAGAAACACACTATATTATTATAATACTGCATTCAAATCTAGAATATCCATGGGCTTTTAAGAAAAAAATCCATTATACCCCTATAAATAATTCAATAATCGTTTTTTTTTATAAATTCATACTACTCATGTTACCTCGTCCATGAAATTCCAAGTAAGGTTATAATTAATAGATATAAAAAAATGTTCTTTGTTTGTACTGAGAAATAAAATTCATCCTTATACATATATAATATACTGTGTAAACTGTTTCTTTATAGTCATATAATAACAGCATCCATAATAACAGCAAAGATGAAAGAAAGAGAATGGAAGAGAGCCAGAAATAAAAAAAATAAGAAGAAAAGACAGAAAGAGGAAAGGGAAAATCGGATCAGTAGTTCCTGAGATTACTTCCTTGATAGTCAGACATAGCCATATCATTTTTATTATGATTTACATCATTGCTATCAAAACTACACCTTCTGGCGTAACATATCTTTCTAAGAGTAAAAAAATAATCAAAATCGGTTCAGTAGTTTTTGAAAATGTCAATTGATAGAATAAAATATTGAAAATCTCAAAATCGGGGAACTAACCACATAGAAAAATTAAATTGCCATATGAATTAAGACTTCAAAATGATTATTATAGCCAGGAACACAACTACTACCTTCCGAGGTCTTCCTCATCATCACTTGCTTCGTTGCCCTGTGGGTCCACTTCTCTAAGTAATTCTCCAATATCCTTGTCAACATCTGCCCACAGCTTATCTTCACTTCCTGCTTATAATTAATTAAAATGTGATCAATTAAAAATTATTATAAATATTTGCCAATATGTATTTATTAAATATGTACTCAACACTAAGGTGGTTAAAGTGTTGTTTAAGGGATATCGTTAGCATAGATTAAATTGTTTAAAAGCATGACAAAATGGTACATTAGACTCACCTGAAGCATTTACATCAGCCCCATTTTCCAAATTCTTTTTTTCTGGTGCCGGTTCAGTTTTTTCTAATTTTACTTTTTCAGTACTATCTTCAGTTGCAGCTTCTTTCTCATCCACTAAAGCAATTGTTTAATATAAAATAGTATTTTTTATTCATTTAAACAATCTTACTATTTATTTATAACTATTGTACACTTAATAAATTAGATACATTTAACATTAAAAGAATTAATTGTTACAACGGGCAGTGTTATGGCTAATTAGCTATCTCTCCCAGACAACCCTAGTTTCATAGGAAAAAAACGAAGAAAAATTTGAAGAATATGGTGTAGCTATAGTATACTAATTACTTATAACCTACATATGAATACATATCATACATGTATACAGATAATTTAATATGCATACAATTATAATACACTAATAAATATTGTAAGAAAATAAAATACAAACATAAATAAATTTAATAAAATAGATATTATTTCATGTTAAATAATTAATAATGTCGTTTTATCTTTAACAGATTTTTTTGAATTTATACAATGTATCAGATTGTCTACTATTGAGTGAGAGATCATTCCATAGTAAATATATAATTTAAAAATAAATAAACAGCTTAAACCAAATAATAGGCAGTAAGAACACTAGTATATACTTAAATTAATAAAGCTGTGGGTGAAATAACATTTGATACCTTTCTGCTGGTGCAGCTGGCGATGAATGCGCTCGGCGTGGCGGCGAAGCGTGCGCGTGTCGCGGTGCTGTACGTAGCGGCCCAGGTGCACGCGCAGCCGGCAGTGGCGGCGCTTCGCCTCCGCCTCCTCAGCGCTGCCGGCCTCCGCACGCGGAAGGTATACGCGGCACAGCTCACACCACCAAACCTATTTATACAAATACAAACTAAGCGATAAAAATTATGAAATCTTTAATCGTTTTAAATACATTTAAAATGGATGTTTGTTACTAATGACTGTATCGATTTGAATTATTTTTATTTCATAATTTGCATAAGGTATTGTTATTATTGTCAGTATATTAATATTGTCAACAATGCTCTCAAGTTAAAATTAGCTATTAGTTTCATCAGAATCAGTCATAACATTCACCATAAACTTTGTACATATGCTTTTAACTAAAACTATTTTTTACAGCAGTTGTCTTCGCACTCGAAAAAAATGAAATAATTAGTGATACTTCATTTCTCCAAACCACTTAAACATTTTTTTAGTGATTCGAAATATATCACAGAAATAACCAACTTTTATCTTTGCTTTGACACTATTGTGAATTGTGAAAGCAGATTAAGATTCTCAATATTGTCAACTATCCAATATCTGTCAAACTCTTTAGGAATGAAGTCACACACAACTTAGGTACTATGTAGCTAGATAGAGGTAGATGTATGCACACATATGTATGAGCTACAAAAAAATGGTAGATAATTTTTCTAGCAACTTTTCAACCTAATGAATTTTTGTCTTTTTTTAAGCTAATTTTAGTCAATAACTACGAATTTTTGTTCGTTTGAATGATTCGCATAAATATTTGATAAGGATATATATATTACCATATACCGGACGGCAGCGTCGTCAGTTAACTATTGCATATACTTTGACTAATGTGCTTTCGGGTTAGGTACACGTCGCGTACACCACTATATTGGACAATTGAGCTTACCTCCATTTTCTTGATATGTTCACTTCCAATGTTAATCTCAACTTTTGGCTTCTTGGGAGCAGCTTCTTCCTTCTTCTCACCACCAGAGTCATCATCTTCAACTTCTGTGAAAAATATATTTTTTAGTATGAAAAAACCAAACAAACGAAAGAAAGTGAACAATAATTAATAATTACCGTCTACATCACCCACTGAATCCAATGTCATAAAGTTGTCCAAGTCCACATCCATTCCTTCATCGCCGCTAGCTTCAGCTTTCGGGCTGGCAAGACGCGCAGTCTGATTTGCTTTTTTCTGAATGTCAGTAAAATCTCGTTAGCTTTCAATGTTAATATTCATTCTGTACTCAGTCCAAAATGAATAAGTAATACATTTGACACATCAAAATAAGGCCAATTTGTCTGTAGCTCCCATCAGTTTGGAAAGCAAATATTTGAAGATAAGAGCAATTCCAGGACAGGTAGAGGAAGTTATTTGTTCTGCTTTGCTGATCAATTAACATCAACAATGGAAATTTAAACAGAATTGCTAAGTAAGACCTACCCAGGGAGTACGCATTTCTATTAAGATATCATATTGTAAAGACCTAAATATTTATTACCTTCAGATGCTCAATAGAGCAAATATGATGCTCATAGATCATAGGCGATCGAAAAGTGATACGGCAGATGCGGCAGAAAGGCATCAGGAAACGCTTCATAGCGCGATGCGTGTCGGTGGTGTTGTGCGCGTGGCGCGTGGTGCGATGATTGAGGCGGCATACGAGGCAGAAGGTGGTGCGCGCCGCCAGTTCGGCCCCGGCCGCCGCTTCCAGCTCGCGCTGAGCCCCACGCTGCGCTACGCGCATGCGCAGCAGCTGCGCCTTGTGCCGCCGAGCCACCCCGCTCATCGCAGCGCGATGCTTGCTGGACAGTAAGTGCTTGGCGTAGCCCTGCATCCACGTGTATACAAATGTATATATCACAGACAAAATGATCTATTACGAATAATATCTATCCAATTTAGACAGTGATAATTCGCTTAAACTATTCAAATTTCATGTTATTAAATATAATAATCTAGCCTAGATTATTATATAGCATAGCTAAAAGTAAAAAATCAGAATTAATAGGTATAGTAATAAATCAGAGTACATTTATACTATGTAGTCACTTCATCAAAGATTAGTTTAGTATATTTATATTAACAGTATAAATGACGAGCGGCCTGCTCTCGCTTCGTTCCGGGTATTTGAAGCACTAATATAATTGATGTCTTTAAATTGTCAAGAAAGTAAGAGAAAGAGAGAGAATGTGAAAAATTGATAAAAAGAGAAAATTTAGATAGAAAACAAAGAGAAAAGAGACAGAATGAACAGAGATAGAGATAAAAATGAGAAAGAGAGGGAGAGAGAGATATGAAAGCATAAAAGTGGAAGAGAGACAGGAATACTGTGGACTGTACTCAGTAAAAGAATTTTTAAAATCATATCAGTAGCATCAAAATTGCCATATTCTATTAATTAAAAATTAAAATGCTTTCTAGCAGCGAAAAAAATTTCGTAATCGGATCAGTAGTTCCTTAGAAAACCGTCACTACAAAATGACCACGTTTCGGCGCCTAAATGGACATATCAAATAGCCTATGTTACCTGAAAGGATGCAGCTTTTCATCGGTCAAAATAGGTTCAGTAGTTTTTGAATCTATAGGCAGCAAACAAACGTACAAAAATACAAACAATCAAATCTTTCCTCTTTATAATATAGTTAGGATGTAGATGTGTAGCTATTTGTACACCTTGTCTGGTCTGTCGTAGAATCGACTTGGAGATCAACTCAACGTCAATGCTGTACATGTCTGATATACCCCTAGTGTTTATAAAATGCTAAGGCGCGGGGGGAGAACCAGAAGGTTGAAGCTGCGAATGCAATTAATGTAGGTTTCCGTACTGTGTTAAGGAGAAGGAGGACGATGGAAAGGAAGGAGGAGCAGAAAGAAAAAAAGAGAAGGGTTATGTTGAAGATTTTTATCTTAACATATAATGGTGTAGATGTAGATAACAGAAAATTATTAATAATTTTCCATTATACTTACCGTAAAAAGAGAGGAAGGAGGAGAAGCATTATACAATATTTATAACTTTGGTTATCCATGATTAGATAATATAAATTATATTTGGTTGAAGTGATTAATTTATCATATTGTATGCACATTTAAAATAGCAAATTAATCACATTTTCTGTAACATACATGTATATTATTTTTAGTAATTATAATATTAATGAGAAACTTACTGAAAACGTGGCGCATTTTTCTTTACAGTGCACACAAGAGAGATGAACATACGTCTGCGGCGGGGCGGCATCGGAGGCTGCATCGGGTTCCTTATCGGTGTCATCGCCGCCTTCGCCCGCTTCTCCATCTGAGACTTCCGGTTCTGCCTTTACATAGAATTAATTTATAATTTTTAAAGAATATCGGAAAGGTTAATGTAGGGCGTCGGAAAAAATTTACTTACAACCTATCTATCCACCAGTCTATTTATTTATTAAACTCAAACACATTTAATGCTTACTTTTGGTGATTTAGCCTTGATTTCCTTCTTCTCCTCTAGTGTTTCTTCCTTCTCATCTGCTTCCCAATCTTCCTCGGTAGATGATGCCTCTTCTTCCTTCGACTTAACAGAGCTAATGTAAAAGTAATCCAATTAAAACAATATTACTAAAACAATTTAGTCCATCAATTTTAAATATAAACTCATGTATATGTTACGGCTAAAAATATGCAAACTATGATATGCAAATATGATTCCTTCTTCTATGAATTTTAACCATATTTTGTTAATGATGTTATTTCAGATTAAATATGTCGGACATCATGAGATATTCATCATTAGACCCAAATCACTTATTCCCATTGGGTTCAGTTTTAATCAAAATACTTCCAACAAGCTTACATTTCTAGTTCCCAAGCAGAATTCATCTGTGTTTTAGACGTAACATATAATATAGTGTAGATATAAACATGTTGTTGTAGCTTAATACTTTTGATAAATCAATGGCTGAAGTTTAACTACATCCTGTTTCATTTTCTCTTTCCAGTGATATTTCTTGATGAACAGTTCATCAGGTTAAATTTTTCTCCAAATGTTTTGAGCTTAATCAGTAACAAGATAATGGAGGTAGGAAACATTGGTCACCAAAGCAGCCTCTCCCAACATATGCATTGTCTGGAACTGGGTAAACTTTCATAATAAGTGACAGAATCTAAGTTAAAGCATATTTAGTATCTGATTACCTTCGGCCCTTTACACTTCTGAATGCTCGGGTGTACCCCAACGATCGATCTGCGAATCGTCTAGAAGTAAAGGAGCCGCGGGAGCGCGGGGCTCCCCTGTACGAGGCGCGCGAGCGCAAAGAACGGCCTCGGAAGGAGCGCCTCGGCGCACGCGGCCTCACGGAGGACCGTGGCGGCTCTCGTGGCGGGCCCATGCTAGCCTTTCGGTAGCTCTCTCTGGCCGGCGACCGTCTTCTATCTTCGCCGGCGAACGATCTCCGCTCGCCGCCGTAACCCTCCTGCCTACCGCCGAACGATCCGCCGTAGTGACTTCCATCATGACTACGTCTATCACTCGACGAACCCTGTACATAACTCTTTTTGGAACTGTTCTATCATCTTAAAATTAAATGTACATTAATTCCTTCTATATGCAAGTAAAATTTACAATAACTTCTTTCATTTCTCTCTATCTATTATCATCACTATGATACTGCTAGCTAGTCTCATTGAAAATTGCTGTAGTTGTTGTGCTAGTAAAATACTTTTAGTTTAACCAATACTTGTGTTTATCTGTCAGATTTTTTACAATAAACCTCCATAGTTATGTGTATTATAGTTTAATTAATTCAAATACCAATTGATTTAAGTCTTTCATTTCTAAACTTCTATTACACCATACATACAGTTTGCCAATTCAATTATTGTCATTGTATAGCAAATCCAACCTTAAATCTTATACAATATATATCATTAATGACAGTATTAGGAAAAATAAATAGAATATTATGTCACTTCCACATCATAAATCATGCAGGACTTTGTATGGTTCTGATCATCTGTGTGTTTTTTAAATGTTTCTTAATATAAAATATAAATTTCTACTGCATCATTTTTAAATTCAATCTCCAAATGTTATTAGATTAGCTAGTTGATTGTTTTTCATAATACATATAGGCAACTTGCATTTCTGTCTAAAATAATCGTGAACTAACCTCCATTCTCATCCTTTTGCGATCTGGTGAACCTGATCTACCACCATAGTCACGATTTGAATAACTAGCAGTACTTTCCTGAAAGGTCAATAGATGTTCATACTTCTATAGAACATTTGCTTTTCAGTTTACATTCTCAATGTAACATAAATTATTTGTGCTACTCATTATTGAAAGCTGTGTTTTATCATTTTATAACTAGCATATAAATAGCATTAATATAAATTAAATATAAGATGCCCTTTAATAATAATGAAGAATGGAAATAATTACATTTCTTTTATATATTTCATGTTTGTTATAATTATAATTACATTTAAATTCTCAATTCCATTCTCATATAAATTGGTTTTATAAATAGCGATTCAGCTTGTCATGGCAAAATCTTTTTAAAATAATTTTAAATATAACTAATTTGTAACTTAAGTTAGCCATTTATAGAAGATATAAACTTTAGAGAATATATTTTTAGAAAAAACTTTTTAAAGATTTAAATATAGTTTAAAAACTTACTGATCTATAAGGCTTTTTATACGAATCATCTATTCTATCCCTGGTGGAAGCATATCTATTAGCACTGCCACTATTATAGCGAGAATCATTGTTATAGGATGAGTAACCACCACCTCTGCCACCACGATTTCCATCATAGTTGCCTCGGCTACTACTTCCACGATAAGATCCTCTGTAACTACTACCTCGACTGTTGTAGTTGCCTCTCCCGCCGTATCCGCGACCCCGACCTGACATCTATTTATTATAATTAATTATAAAAATTATACTAAGTAATAAATTATAAATATATTCTAAAAACTTCATGTAAACTTCATGCAAGACTAAAGTTGCATTGAAAAAAAAGAGGTTTTAATACACTAAAAATATCGAACACGACAAATTAATAACATAATATTGATAATACTATTTTATACAACTGGCAAAGATAGCTATCGAGTAACTTTTGGCATTTTAGTGAAATAATATCCAATTGTAGCGATCGTGTAAAATTAAGAACAGGTTAAGATAAATCACGCTACCATAGGAGCGAAGTCGCGAAACCTTATTCTCGAATATAAGACTAATTACTTGATTCATGACGGTGCCTATACATCCAGGCAATCAAAAACATAAAATAAATCATACAAAGATAAAAAATACCTACTGCTAAATTGACCGGCTACGCTGTACCTTGAACGATGCAGTGTGTGGACTGTAGTTGTGTACTAAACCAATATTGCAAATGGCTACTACAGCTTATGGTAATAAGTTATTATTAAGAAATTTAAGCGTTCAACACTTACGGCTGTTTATTTGGTCTCAAATAGAAAGATTTAATAAGTCTTCTACGATGGAGGAAATTAAGTAAATGCCTTAAGATGAAATCGTAAAATTCATCAATTCACGCAGTCCATAGGCAATTTCAAAGATTATAGATTGATATAGACTATAGAGCAAATTAGGCAGAACAGTTGAAACAGTGTTGCCAACTTTTTATACATATTACCCACCTATTGTTTCTATTGTCTATTACTAATACTATGTTAAGCCTACATTTTTGAATGCCGCTAACGCTAAATCTATAACGTCTTGATTTTGTAAAACAATCCACTCATCCACACGCTTGCGAGTGCGTTAGTATTAAATGTTAATAAGTTTTGCTTGCCTCAGCATGTCGGACATTTAACTTATGTCGGCTGTTATGATTATTTTTATAACGAAAAAATATATCATAAATAGTAATATTCTAAGTAGTTTAAAGCATCTTCATTTGATCAGTTCAAACGAGACAAACTGGACAAAAATGTGTGCCACGCATCGCAAGCGTTTGTAAAAAACCTGTGAGTGTGTGTGACTTGTGTCAAAACCGACACCGATCATATCGGCTACAAACGCTTACAAACCTACACAACCAAGCTTAACGTTCTATGATCTATACACACGTTTGAATTTGTGATGGTTTGCGGAGCTTTGGCATGCGTGTGGAGAGGTGTACGGCGTATTAAAGATTTAGTAGGTAATAGGATGGGCTATGAGTCTATATATATGTTAAATGGAGTTAATTGACGTAACTTTCAACTTCTAAGCCGATTTTATTAAATATTTTATATGCAAGCTTATTATTAAAGTATTGTCAAATCGTGTGTTGCGTTGTTATTTACAAAACAATAATATTGAGAAAATAAGTAAAACATGTTAATTATATTAAATTAAGAAAACGTAGGCGATTTCTATTTACATGGAAACTTTTAAATCAGATTTCAGTAACTATCTTTTCATTATTTAATTCTATAATGAAATTAAATAGATAGGTTTACTGATTACGAGGCTAATAATAAAAAAGTCGCATGTTCCACCAATTTCTTACATTATGCATAAATTATACACTACAAAGATTTACCTGTATATGATTATATGTTGATTGACCGAATTTTCGTAGGCAACCCTATACTACTGTATTTGCAATACAATTGCTTTAATTTTTATATCTTATATATAAAATTATTGTCACTATGTTAATTACCATACTCCTCCGAAACGGCGGCTAGACCGATTTTATATGCATATTCAGTAGGTCTGAGAATCGGCTATCTATTTTTCATACCCCTTTTTTTTTTTTATAATTTATTTAACGGCCTGGCAACGAAACCTTTTAGCCAATCTTAAATAATTTTTCATACCCCTAAGTGACTAGGGTGGCCCACCCCAAATATTTTAAATTTATATAGCAAAACAATGTTTGCTGGGTCAGCTAGTATATTTTATTTAAATTTGAAGTTGAACACGGCAACCAAGCCGTGGCCGTAGGACCATATGTAAATGCAGGCAACCTAGCTGGGGTACAATTTACATATTATAAGCTTTTCTTTGGAGTTGACTTGGTCAGGATGTTGGTAAATTTTAAATTTAATTATATCCATATTTTTTATGGCAACCCAGTATATGTCCAGAAACCAACTTTATTGATAAAATATAATTTTCAAAGATAATTTACACCATTAAATAATAAGCATAATTTCTCAAAAGAAATGAGATTCTCTTTTTGTCTAAAATACAAGCTAGTAATAAGAATAAACAGTTTTTCTTACAAGCGGAATAAATTCCAATAAAATAAATATTAACACTTTTGAATATTTATTACATTATTCACTTTTTAGCTTTAGCTTCTTTCACTGCAGTTGGTGCTTTAGTGACATCATCAGGATTTTCAGCAGCATCCTTCAGCCTCTTTGCCCGGATGCCTACAAGCTTGGCAATTGAGCGAGCCTGAAACATGGACAACAATTAGGAATTTCAACAATATAGGTATATTATATTACATAAATAATAAATATAACTTTATGGGAATAAGAGATGAGTTCAATTGAGACCTGAAAACTACTTATGTCTTGATAATGCAAACCACTTGTGTTTGTTTCACAAACAATTTATCTTATTCATGAATAACGCATATACATATATCATCTTACTAATATTAAAAAACATGTAAAAATTTGTGGGCTAAACGGCTAAAGGGATTTTATAAAATTTGACACAGATACATTATAAATCTACTGAATACTTTTTTATACAGGCAAAATCAGAGTTCCTGTGGGATAATAACTAAATATTTAAGTGCCTGAATAATTTTAGTTTACAATAATATATTGGAATTTAATATTTTTTGATAAATATTGTATGTGATAAATTGCACCTATATGCAGCTGGGGTGATATAATAAGTGTGTGGTGGTGAGTATAAATTAAACATGAGAGAAATAATTTTCTTGTCATAATAAATAAACTAATAATCTAGTTTCTTACTAACATAAATAAAAAAAATTGCTTCTGACAATAAATGAAAATAATGACTTACCCCTCTAAGGTATTGATAGGCCTTAAAATCTTTTTCTTCCTCTGTAATAACCCGTGCAATTGATTTAGGTGCTGGTTGTTCTACGGGCATTAGAGGTCTACGAAGCTGTGTGGCAACTTTACGTTCTTCTTCAGTAGCTTCACCCTTCAATACCTTAAATATGAAAAATATTATGAATTAATACAGAAAACACATAAAAATAATACAGAATTTAATGTAATTTTTTTTAACAAAGAAAATATTACCTTCTTGCCCTTAGGGAAAAGTATGAGTCTGGCACGATATTCTTTTAATCTTTGAACATTTGTCTGTAGTGATTCAACAGACTTATTGCGTCTTCTTGGATCAACAGCAATTCCAACAGTCCGTGCAAAAGCAGGATTTAAACCTGCAGCCTAAACAATTGATCATATACATTAAAATTTACATATCAATTATTGCTAAAGTTAATACATATATGACATTTATAATAATACTATTAGAGTTTTGGTACAAATGATTTAACATATTTTGGTACTTCTAAAAAAAATTCTATTAATAATTTAAAAAAATCACTATTCTAAACTACCAACAAAAACGCATACTATACATTATTATTTTGTAATTATGATAGTATCTTACAAAATAATATGGTGCTTATAAGGTTAAATATACGCCACATATTTGTTAATCAATGATTGTGAACTAAAATCAGTTGATCAATAACAAACCCGCAGAAGCATACTTATTATTTAGAACTTGGAGTGTTTGTATATATCTATTTGATATTTCTTTAATTATCAAAAAACGTCAATGATAGGTAGACATTACCCTGATTTCGCGAAGAGTAAATCCACGGCCGGCGCGCACCTTAGTGTGGTATCGCACGGTAGGGCATCGAACTACTGGGCGAAGAGGTCCAGCCACAGGACGTGGTGCTATTGCTTTCGCTTTCTTGATTCTATTTTGTCTTCTGCGATGTTTTCTAGCAGGCTGGTTAAACCAAGTCTTAACGAATCTTTGCCAATCCTTATGGAAATGACCATTCGGAATCATATTATTTCCTTTCCCCATGATTGCGACGATACCGCTTTACCTTACAACAACAATAAAAAATATTGACAATAATACTCAAATGATCACTTTAAAAATTAATGGAACCTATTGCATTACAAATAACAACAATGATCATTCTAAAAATTAAAGATTTTAAATATTACTAACCACAGGGACAAGTAGAAAAATTAAAAAGAAAAGATATTATTAACGTCAAATGTCAACGTCAATAGTTTGACAATTTCAAAGATTGAAACACATGTTGCCAGCCTTGAAAGACTAAAACATGGAGATTTAGTTAGAAATAAACAGACTGACAAAAATAAAGGTTGTTAGTGAACACAAATTATTTTTTAAAGATGAATTCTTTAAGAAGTATGCACTTTAGACGGTCACCAATATATGTATAATTAGGAGACTACCCTACGACAACGTCAATATAAGCATTACTGAATTGATAGCATCGATTATTAGTCAGGACAGAATCGATTATAAGTCAGAATTAGTGATTGACGGTTTCGATACCCACCACTGCCTATAATAAACAGGCACTCAGTCGCATACAGGCTGAGCGTACCCCTTTGGAATATCGTAATGTGTCCATGTAGTGTAGTTTGGTAACAATTTTATTTGCGGTTATGTGTAACAATTTAAATAAATTCCCCGTTTGTACCGAATATACCCGCAGGTTTCTTTTGCGTCTAAAATTGTAAAGGACTTGTCTTGACGAGCTGAAAGTTGCAATACTTCCATGAGGTATTACATATTTATAAATAAAGACGGTGGTAACCAATGCGAAACATCAAATAAAATATTTTGTTTATTTTTATTGTTTTGGCATGATAATTCGTAAGTGCTCACTTTTCAACTTAGTCGTTTCTTCTTGATAAAATGTCAGACCGCGAACGCAAACGCGAAATGACCAGGATTTAGATTTACTACGTAAAGTGCTTGATGCGTTGACGATGACTGGTTTCTCCAACAACTTTATAATAAAGTACCCTCAAGTGTAAAAAAAAATCATATTAGAACGTAGAACAATGGATATTACATTTATATTATAAACTAAGCTGTGTTGTTCTCATGTGAGTCATCTATATTTTGTGTTTAATGAGAATAAATGATCTTTAAACCTAATTTGAAGAAGTGGTATCGTGTCGTTTCTGGCCACCAAAATAGAATACTTGAGCCGTACAATTAGTGGAGGTCAGGTTAGGCCGAGCCATGAGAAAGTTCAGGCCCTAATTGATTCAGCCGTACTCAAAAACGTAAAGCAAGTGCGGCAGGTATTCTGTAAACAGTGTTATGAAGGTTGGTCTATGGCATACTTTTGTGTGAACCGATTCGCACACGTAAAGCCATAGGTACCTCACGTAAGTCCTCGTAGGTCTCTGACGAGTCGCACCCCGGAGGTCCGTTTATGTAATCGGATGTTATACACCTGTTATGCATAGGGTTCTTAGTTCAAAGTGGCTATTTCCGATAGCTATGATTACTAAACGAGCTTTCAAAGTAGATCCTTTCGTTTTTTCTTTTTCTGTTGATACAGATGCATATGACAAAAGGGATAAGTCAGCTGAGGACGTACCAGCAGCCTGTATGGCCCGGGAGCGGCGATGGAGACAGAGCGCGCGGGGACTCCGCACCACCACCGCCGCCTCGCGCTGCGCCACCCATCCTGCTGGCCGCGGACCCGTTGCTCGGCGAGCGCGGTGAAACGGCATTGGAGGGTGAACTGATCTCCTGCTTCAGCGTGAGCGGCGCCTGTGCCTTCCACAGATCCTGACGTCGGTATTGACGGACTTCAGCTTGGAACAAATCAATCGCGTGTGCGACGAACTACAAATCTACAACTCGCGCTGCACGCCGGAGCAGCTGCACGAGTTGAAGTCGACGGGAGTGCTGTCGCGGTCGGCGCCGTCGTGCGAGCTGATTACGCAGACGGATGCGGAGAGGCTGTGTGCGGCGCTGCTGCACGCCCCGGGCGCTGCCGCTCGCAGGTTGGCAGGGTTCCGCGTGTACCCTGAGTGCTTTGGAGGCGCGCGTGGCGTGTGCACACCGAAGCTGGCGCTAGTGCAGTTCGTGGAGTGTCGAGAGGCGTTCAGTGCTCTACGGTTCGTGAGCTACTCGCATGGCACGGAGAAGTTCGATTCTGGCATGCGGGGACCCCTTATAAGGTCCTGCGTGTACTGTCCTATCATCTCTACGAGTTGGAACTACTGGCTGGTTCTTATGGCAAGAAAACTCAGGCAGCTGCAGAGCACATGGCGCTCTGACATGGCGAGTGGACGCCTGACGGAGCATTAGAACGAACTACTATTTCTCTGTCCGTCGGTTCTAGGAGACTACCCTACGACAACGTCAATATAAGCATTACTGAATTGATAGCATCGATTATTAGTCAGGACAGAATCGTTTATAAGTTAGAATTAGTGATTGACGGTTTCGATATCCACCACTGCCTATAATAAACAGGCACTCAGTCGCATACAGGCTGATTAGCTGCTCAGTCGTCCTCCGGCGGTGGTTGTAATTGTTGGTTTCGATACTGTGAGTCCGTTCCATGTACTTATTTTACCTTATAACTGTTTTGTTATTTAGAAAATTGAAGGTTGTTTGTAATTCTTTATGTTGTTGAATTTTTGTCGATTTATTATTTAAAATAAAATTGCTTTATAATTAAAATCAGTTTTAGGTCATGAAAGATTGTTTTTATATTTGATTAGCACTTCTGGTACCTAAATGTATATTATCAAAACACTCCAAAAATCCTTCACAGTCTAGTCCTAGCTTATCGACACCATAATAGTTCCACAGCCTTATAGTCACCAGGCAAGCTACGTTTTGACAATTGACGCATCTATAATATTTATTATACACTAGCGGGCTGCCCTCGCTTCGCTCCGGGTATTTAAAGCAATATTATAATTGATGTCTTTAAATTGTCACTGTGTAATTGTGTAGTTTTTCATTATTTGAAAAAAGAGAGAGAGTAAGAAAAAGTTATAAAAAGAAAAATAATAGAAAAAAAAAGAAAAGCAACAGATGATAAAAGAGGGAGGACAGAGCAAAAATAAAATTGAATAGGTAAAGGAGAGAGAAAATGTGTGAGAGAGAAAGAGAGAAAATCGAAAGAAAGAAAGTAAAAAGAGGCTAATAATTCTGAACAGATAAAAATAAAAATTAAGAAGAGAAAAAGAGGATGAGACACAATGACAGTATTATAAGAGGAAGAGAGACGGAAATACTATAGACTTCTCTAAGTGAAAGAATTTTAAAATCGGATCAGTAACAACAAAATGGCCATATTCTATTAATTAAAAATGTATATGGCAACACTAAATCTCTTGTGTCACTCACGAATAGTGTAGTTTTCTCTCAGTGAAAGATTTTTTAAAATCGGATTAGAAACAACAAAACGGCCATATTCTAATAATTAAAAATTGTACATGGCAACACTAAACCACCTCTGTCACTCACGAATAGTGTAGTTTTCTATCAGTGAAAAAAATTTTAAATAGGATTTGTAGTTCCTGAGAAACTCTTCAATTTACTAAATGGCCACCTTATGTCACTTAAATGGCCATATCTTTTTGTTCAGAGTATTTATGCCAACACCACATAGCCTATGTTACCCGGAAAGAATGTAGCTTCCTATCAGAGAAAGAATATTCCAAATCGGTTCAGTATTTTTCGAGCCTATTCGCAACAAACAAACATACAAACAATCAAATCTTTCCTCTTTATACAATAGTGTAGATTATCTTGATATAAATTGTTACAAACTCAAAATAAAATTGCTAACAGGTCATTATTGACCCATGATTGGAAAAGACACAAAATAATAATCTATCAATTACCTAAAGATACAGTCAATAATTATGAAAACCTATCGAAATTCAAGATTTTATTTTATTGATATTTATATATAAAACATTTTCGGATATATAAGTCAGGGGATTTTAAAACGATGTGAAAGGAAATGGAAGCAGGAAGATGGGGAATATTGGGGAACACTAAAAGGGGGTGATGGTATTGAATGGAATATTGGGTAAACGCAATGTAGATACTTCTACTGAACCCATAAATGATCAAATATGATCTCTAACAATTACGAGAGAAACCTAAGCAGTGCCTTGGACTTGTGACCAAGGTGTAGGCTTAAGGACGTCCTTTAAATGATCATAACACTCACCTCCACTGCTCAGGCTCTCTGTTTAAACCCAAGGTTAAACGCACATAAACCGAATCTAACACAAGGCTAACCTAACCTAACATTGTATTTACTTAACCACGTGGCAATTACATTGTAAGGACTTACGTGACCTTAGTTGGACAGCACTTCCACACTACACTGCACTTGACTATCACTATCACTAGCACTACTTAGATGATGTTCACTTCTTGAGAGACCGCGCGGCGCGCACGACTAAGACTTCAGTTAGACTGTCGATCGCATATAAAGGGTCGAGGGTAGAGACTGTCAAAACAACGGAAGTGACTACTACCCCACTCCACATAGACAACGATAACGATTCGATTAATCGATAATCTTTTACTATGCTCCGACATATATATATCCGAAAATGTTAATGTATTATGTAAATAAAAAAGTATATGTAGTATTTTATATTAAGCGCATAAAAAATATATTTTTCAACTTTTCTGTACTATATCCTACTAATATTATAAACGCGAAAGTTTGTAAGAATGTATGTTTGTTACTCTTTCACGCAAAAACTACTGAACGGATTTTGATGGAACTTTACAATAATATAGCTTACACATCAGAATAACATATAGGCTATAATTTATAATGATATAGAATTAATTACCCAAAATATAGTGGGTGAAACCGCGGGGCACTGCTAGTCTATAATATATATGTATTATACATATAAACCTTCCTCTTGAATTACAATCTATTGCTGAAAACTGCATTAAAATCCTGTGAGTAGTTTAGAAGATCTTAACGAAGAGACAGCTAAAGCGACTTCATTTTATACTCCCCCTCTTCAAGTCATATTCCTCATATCTGAGGGTCGTGACCATCATCTCCCAGCAGTCTATCTCTTATGGTCGTCTTCCATTTCTGCCTGTTGTCAGAATGCAGAAGCGCCATGGAGCGCATCGTTAAACGATGTGTTGAGTACGGTGAGAATTTGGTCGGACCAACGTGTACGGCAACTGGACCTGCTGCCTCCGACTTTACTAGTGACTACTAGTTTTTCTATGTTTCCACTGTCTTTTCGGGCGATGTGGCCGAAGTATTCAAGGATGTGCTTGAGGAAGATGGTGGAAAGCCTCGTCTTTATCCTTAGTTGCTTAAGTACGAACACGTTGGTTCGCAAAGCTGTCCACGGTATTCGGAGCATGCGCCTCCAGCACCACATTTAAAACGCGTCAATCCGCTTTTGGTCAGCTGATAATAGTGTCATGTCTCGATCCATAAAGAAAGATTGAAAATAAGAGGGTACGTACTTGACTTCGTTTTTAAGGTGATTTCTCTGTTCTTCCAGATCTTTTGAAGCTGAGCTATGGCGATCTATGCAATGCCGATGCGCATCCACACATCCGTTTTACATGAACCATTGATACTGATCCGAGGTAGACGAAGTTCTCGACATACTCCAAACTCAAAACACCAGTGTGACTGAGGCGGTTAGCGCGGTTTACAACCATAATCTTCGTTTTTGCTCTGTTTATGGAAAGGCTCAGGTTGTTACTTATAGCCTCCATCTTATTCAGTAGCAATGACATTTCCTCTTCGCTTGCGGCTAGTAGCGTTGTGTCATCAGCGTAACGGAGATTTGTAAGCGTAACTCCACCAATACGTATTCCTCCGTAGCAATTGTCACATGTCTGCCGCATGATGTACTCGCCTTAGGCATTAAACAAAATCGGCGACTGAATGCAACCATGATGGACACCTTTTCCAAAAGAGAATGGTTGTGATAAAGCCTTATCAATTCAGACCATACCCTAGCTTCTGAAGTATAGAGTCTAAAGCAGCAGCATGAGATGTTGTGGCACGTCTAGTTCTGTGAGTACCATCCATAAAGAGTTTCAATTGACGCAGTCAAAGGCTTTCCTGTAGTCGACGAAACACATGACTACTGGAACATTGTACTCTCGGGCTTTGTCAATCAGTCGTCTCCATACTGATCAAGAATTTTTACCATATTACTTTTACCTTACCTTTATACCATACTGATCAAGAAATTAACGAATCCGATTATTAATAATGTGAATCAGGATTTTGCAAGCGTATGATATAAGCGTCAAGGTACGATAATTGTCGCACTGTTTTTACTACGTAAGTATTTTTTATACTACGCAAAGATAATGATATTAAAAAGTAACTAATGGAAAATGCATAAAGTGCGAGATGTTATATGCTAACAAGTAGCCTCCGAAAATCAGTTTTGGAAACTACGCGTCCAAATATAAACTGAAGGTTCCTATTGAGTAACCACCAAGTAATGTAATTTAAAATTTTATTTATTAAAATTTTGTAGATAGTTCTTTTTTAAATAAATTTATTTATGTAAAAAAATATAATATACAAGTGGTTACTTCGAATATTTTTTCTTTCTGTTTGGACTTTGTTCTGTTGTTGTAATGTTTTAAATTAAGAAAATTATTATCATTTCACTTTTATATTGGTAGCATTAGCATCAGACAAATGTCTAACTGACCTATTTTGATCTGAGGAAATCTACATACGAATAGAATTGTCTGTCAGCTATTCAGGATCGTGTGTCACGGTGTTGGTAATGTAAAATAAAATTATTCTCTGTTTAAAAACGATCTTCAAATCGATTTGGTTAAACCTCTCATTATCGTTCAATCAATGCTACTAAAGTAATAACCAAACAAAAATAGGTAAATTATAGCTATTTTTATATATCATCTTTGATAGCTCTTTGTTAAGAATTTTGATTACTTTAGTGAAAAATCGGATTTAGTATTTTTAGTGTGGAGGTTATGTTTTACAATTATTCGATATGGGTTGTGGTTGTCTGTGAGCGCCATCCCTACTGTGAATGTGATAATAAATCCAATAAATTATAATATATTAATAAAACCTGTACCTAAATTTACTCTTTTGTAAACGTAAAAAATAGAATATTTATCTTTCCTAGATATTCACAATGGAAGATAACAAAATAACACAGTCTAACGATTATCAAAAATCCAATGACGATAAAAATCTCAAGAAAAAAAGTAAGAATAAGAAGAAGCGGAGTGGTGGCGACGGCGATAATCGGGGCTCTGTCTCCACGGTCTCTACTGATGGAGTTACGATTCCCAATTCAGACGACGGTCACCAGAACATTTCGTTTAAAGATTTAAAAATGGCAATGGAAGTGCTTAATCTCCAACAAAAACCTGCCAAAACTACGGAAGAAGCATTGCATAAATCATACCAGTTTTGGTCTACTCAACCAGTGCCGAAATGGGATGAGAAGATTATTACTAATGAGTCAATTGAACCACCTAAGACGCGCGATGAAATCCGTTCCGAGCCCTACACATTACCTGATGGTTTTCAGTGGGATACTTTGAATTTAAATGAACCTCTGGTTCTTAAGGAGTTATACACGTTATTGAATGAAAACTATGTAGAAGATGATGATTGCATGTTTCGTTTTGACTATCAAACGGACTTTTTGAAGTGGGCTCTACAACCACCTGGTTGGAGGATGGAGTGGCATTGTGGTGTGCGCGTAGTTAAATCAGGTAGATTGGTTGGTTTTATATCTGCTATACCAGCTACTCTAAGAATCTATGACCATGTTCAAACAGTTGTAGAAATTAACTTTTTATGTGTTCATAAGAAACTACGTTCTAAACGAGTAGCTCCAGTATTAATCAGAGAAATTACAAGAAGAGTAAACTTGACAGGTATCTTTCAAGGTGTTTACACTGCGGGTATAGTTTTGCCAAAACCTATTGGTACTTGTCGGTATTGGCATAGATCTTTGAATCCAAAGAAGTTGATTGATATAAAGTTTAGCCATCTTTCAAGAAATATGACTATGCAAAGAACTCTAAAACTTTTTAAACTACCTGACTTACCAAAGACTCCAGGGTTTCGGAAAATGGAGCTGAAGGATTCTGAAAAAGTTGTCAAGTTACTTAATGATTACTTGCAAAAATTTGATTTAGTGCCAATTTTTTCAGAAGATGATTTTAAGCACTGGTTTGTTCCGCAGGTTGGAATAATTGATAGCTACATAGTAGAAGCTTCTGATGGTTCTGTCACTGATTTTGTTAGTTATTATACATTGCCATCTACTATTGTATATCATCCTGTTCATAAAACTTTGAAAGCAGCATATTCATTCTATAATGTCTCTACTAAAACTCCTTGGATTGATTTAATGTTAGATGCTTTGATTACTGCAAAAAATTCTGGATTTGATGTGTTCAATGCACTAGATCTAATGGATAATAAAGAATTCCTGGAACCTCTTAAGTTTGGTATAGGTGATGGAAATTTACAGTACTATTTATATAATTGGCGGTGTCCTAGCATTACTCCAAATAAAATTGGTTTAGTTCTTCAGTAACTTTCTCCGAATAGTATAAATTAACAAATATGATAACATAATTTTTTTTTTGTATTTTTTACAATATGTAGAGTTGATTTTAACATTGAAAATATAGATTAAGTTTCTAATGGTTCAATAAATTATAAAGTACTGTGTAAAATAGCTGTCCATATTTCAATATATACCCTTTACTATTGTCATTATACATTATTATTATTAGTGTTTTAATGCATTAGGCATTAAGTGTGTAACAGAACCAGAGGCTACAGGCCCCTTAACATACACAGCACTGGGGTGCAAAAATTAGCCGATGCTTTTTTTTTAGTTTTAATAAACAAAAAAAGCAATATTGTAAGTATTTCTAAATTTATGTTATATATATAGATAAATAAAAACCAAATTAATTTTTTGCCAGTTCAATTTAAGTTATATTGAAAATGATAGGTTTCTTTCCTTTGATCTAGAATCACTAAATTATGCATGAGGCAAGTTATTATAGTAGAAATAAAAATCTAACATCTCTAGAAAAGTTACTTTTTTGATTATCTATCAAGATCCTTTTTCACAAAAACGTGTTGATTGTTAAGGCATTAAGTTGAAATTAATATTGAATACTCAAATCTCTTATCCTTTGTAGCTTTAAAAAAACAATCTCTAAGTAAATGTAAGCAAAAAGATACAACAGTCTCTAACCACATAATATAATATTTCGATTGTCATTTAGAAACATGAATTTTGATGAAAAGTTCTTAAAGCAGGTATAGCAAAAATTCTATAGAACAGAAGTTTGTAGTGTGTACAGCACTAGTATAGTAAAAAACTAAAGAACAGAAGTTTGAAGTGTGTAAAGGTATATTAAACAATAGATTAACTAAAATGTCTAAGCATATTTATAATAGACGAACGGCCTGCCGTCGCTTCATTATTTGCAGCAATATTATAATTACAGTTATAATGGCCTTAAATTGTAACTCCGTAACTATATAGCTATTCATGACTTGAAAAAATAAAGAGAGAGTGAGAAAAGGTGATGAAAAATAGGAAATTCATAAAGAAAAAAGATAAAGAGCGAAGATGAAAATGGACGAGGCAAAATATTAGTACCAATTAACCAAAGATGATATATGATGATAGTATACAGATAATAAATTCATATGGCAACACTATGTCACTCAAGAATAGTGTAGTTTTCTAACAGAGTTTGAAAGAATTTTAAAAATCGGATCAGTAACATTTAGATGGCCATATTCTATTAATTACTATAAATTATTCATTAAAAATCTATACATCACCTATAGGTGATAGAGTGATATATCACTTATCAGTGAAAGAATTTTCGAAAGAGAATCCATATTTCCTTATATTCTTCTTTTATTCGAAAAGGCTATTTAATGTCTTCCTAAGTTCCTGCCAGCAATACAGAGAAAACCTTCACTGTACAAAATGGCCACGTTGTGACACTTATACGGCCACTATGTTACCTGGAAAGGAGGTAGCTTTCTATCGGTGAAAGAATTACTAAATTGGTTCAGTAGTTTGAGAACCTATTCGCAACAAACAATCAAATCAGCAAGATACAGCAGGTTCCCTGATCTTTGGAAATTTACCTGTAGACACAATGGCAATATAGGCAGAAGTATTCACCAAATATCATATAATTTTTTTACCGTTTTGAATTATATGTACTTAATATTTTTTTAAGAATAAATAAATACATATATTCGATGTTAAACTTATTTTGCATCATGTTTGACCACACAACTAAATAAGATAGCCACCAAAAAAGACTATATGACAACTCTACTCTAAGGAATAACGATGTCAAAATAAAAGGAAGTGTTAAGTGACTTTAGGTATGAAAATCGACTTACATTTTTGTATCGATAAATTCGATTTAAACTTATTTTAGTTTTTTACTATAACTAAGAAGTTTTTACCTACGGTCTAGATATTTTAGTTATGTATAATCGCGTTTGTATTTTTTATAAGGATACAAATCTACTGTTTGTTGCTATCACTACAAATTTTGTTGAAAATAATCGATTTTGAAAAACTTTACCAGGAATTTTGTAAAATATAAATCTACACTAGTTTATCCTTCAAATCTTAAAACATGACACGCTTTATTTACTTAATTTATTCGTTAAAATTCTGAACCTATTACCTAACCTAGCGGATCTCCTTTCTTTGAAAATTAGATCGAATAACCTATTCCTACATAACATGCGCACACGTGACAACGCATACGTACTCTTTAAAAAGTTGATTAAAATGTACGATCCTAATTCGTAGGTAGAAAAGGGAACGCAACTTCACGTGGTCGGGAGAATTCTTATTATTTAGATATTGTTTTTTATAACAATGGTTGACTCATTTCACATAGAATGTCAAAACTTATGTTGTATGCTTATACCTTTTAATTATAGCATCACTTTTTATGAAGATTTGTTTTTTTATGTGCAATTGCTAATTTTGAAGTGTAGCTTTTTTACATTTTCTAGAAATGAGTAATTTACAAAAAAAAATTTAATTTTTTTATTTTAATTAAAAGCTATGAATTCTATTAAGTTAGAAATGATACCTGTATTGTCTATACTGTCACTTCTGGGTTAATGCTTGTGTTCACATTGAGGTCACATATCTACAAACTAACCTTTAGAAAATTAACAAAAATAAAACAACATATATGAATATCCAGAATATAATGTGTAACAATAGTACATTTTATGATCAGTTATATATCAGAGAGACCAAGTTTTCAATACAAGGTATGCCCTTAAAATAACTGATGAGAAAATAAAGAAAAAGACAATAAACTGCAAGAAAACAAAAGCAACCTCCATGTAGGGAGAATTAAAGAAAAGATTACAGACTAAACTTAAATCAACTTCTTGGTCAATATAGAAAGTCAAAACTGCTCATCAGCATAACTGTTTCATATATAGAAATGTTGATAGTTGCTGTTTTTGTTTGTAGATACACACTTCCAACATGTCATTATAAAAGTAGTATAAATTGGAGTAGTGTCATCCACGTTTTTTAATTTTTCAATTTTTATTTTTTATTTTTTTAAGACCGGGACTCTTATCAATACATATAAAGGTGTTAAAAGCATAAAAATAAAGAATACAGCAAAATATTCAATAGTCATATCTACTAACTTAATCCTTCTTTGTGGCTTGCTGTTTAGCTTGGTGAGCTTGCAAAACAGCAACAGCCTCATCAACCTTTGCTTTGAGAGATTCTCCATGCTCTAACATGTGAAGCAGTTCAGAGTTGTCAATTTCTAAAAGCATTCCAGTAATTTTACCTGCCAAGTCAGGATGCATTCTCTGAATGAGTGGGAATAGACGCTCGCCCAACATTTGCTTTTGTTCTTGAAGAGGTGCCGCTGCTAACATAGTAGCAGTGAGAGGCTCTTGACCTTGAATGTGAACAGCTGGCTGTGGAGCTGGTGGATTGCGCATATTGGCAGTGTATTTATAGCCAGCAGGACGTCCACTAGTAACAAGTGGAGCACGAATAGATGCTGCTGCAGGTACACCTTGCTGCCCAGTAATAGGTCTGGCTCCCAGAGAGGAACGTAGAGTTGTTTGTGTCGGGCCACGAGGAGCTGGACGGAATGGTGGTTGCATATTAGGATAAGCAGAAGCAGCAGTTTGAGTGCTTGGTCTCACAGATGGTTGAGCAGTCCAACGTGGTGAAGGTCTCATTGGAGTAATTTGAGCTGGTCCATAGTATCTCTGAGCAGGGGGTATAGTTGGCACAAAGTAGCCACCAGCACTTCCTGGTTGGAAGATTTGTCCCATCTGTTGCATTCTCATACTTGCCATTCTCTGCATGTATTGAGATGTCAAATGAGCTTTACGATCTTCTTTCCGCTGGGCTAAAGCCACATAAAGAGGTTTTGTACCAACAATTCGGCCATTCATTTCAGTAACTGCTTTTGTTGCTTCCTCAGGAGAAGAAAAACATACAAACCCGAATCCCTTGCTACGGCCATCTTCCAACATCACCTGAGAAAATAAAAATTTGAAATTGTAGACAAAACCTAAATTACATAAATTTTTACATTATTAATAATATAATTTTTCATATTTACTTTTGCTGAAGTGATTGTACCGAACGGTGCAAATTCTTTACGAAGTCTTTCATCATCAATGGTGTCATCTAGATTCTTGACATATAAATTAACACCTTGATAACGTGTCAAGCGCTCAGACTTCAATTGTTCAAATTTGCGCTTCAACTCTTTCTGCCTCTCTGCCTTTTTCTGAGCCCGTCCTACATAAAGAGGTTTACCTTCAACAAGTTCTTTGCTATTAAGTTCTATGCAGGCCCTTTCAGCTGCATCTGGATCTTCAAAGGCTACAAATCCAAAACCTCTTGATGACCCATCCTCTTTATACATAACTTTATGGCTTGTTATTCTGCCATATTTTTCAAACATATCCTTAAGCATTTCATCTGAGAAATCTTCGCCAAAGTTTTTAACGTATACATTAGTGAACAACTTGGCTTTCTCTCCAAGTTCCTTTTCGCGTTCCTTACGAGGAATAAATCTGCCAACGTAAACTTTTTTTCCATTCAGCAGCATACCATTAACCTTTTCAATAGATTTGTTAGCAGCCTCCTCAGTTTCGAAATGAACAAATCCATATCCTTTGGATGCACCATTTTCATCTTGAGCTACTTTACAACTCAAAATATTACCAAATGCTGTAAAGGTGTCATACATTGCTTTATTATCTATTATTTTATCAAGGTTTTTAATAAAAACATTTCCAACACCAGATTTTCGCAGGGATGGATCACGCTGGGACCACATTATTCTTATTGGTCTACCTTTAATCATATCAAAATTCATGGTGTCTAAAGCTCTTTCCGCTAAAACAGAAAGCAATGCATAAGAATATTATAGTAAAATAAATAAAATCCTAATAAATTAATTAGCAAGTTCAGTTGATTCATAGTTATAAACAGTAAAAAGTATACTAGAAACAAAAAGGTAATATTGACTAATGGACAATTACAGTATACTTCAAGGCTTGATGCCTACCCCCACTGCTACATTTTAGAAAGTTGATATTTCATTATAATAAGGACATAGAAATTAAATAAAAACGTTATATGCAGCACTAACTATAATATGATTAACTAAAATTTGATCAGGGAAGTAACAATGCTCAAAAATTCGTTAACAGCTGTTTCTTAGTACAGATCATGACTTGATAAGAGAAAAAAAAAATTAAACTTACCATCGGCAGGCTGCTGAAAATTTACGTAAGCGTAACCTAAGGATCTGCGGGTTATCATATCTCGACAAACGCGAATGGAGAGAACCGGGCCAGCGGTAGAAAATTTTTCAAACAACATGGCCTCAGTAATATCGGAGTGTAAATCTCCGACATACAGCGAAGCCATTGGATAATTAGGAGGTCCAGGATTCATTTTTATATATTTATTGTAACTGTTTCCAATATCATTAAATAATCGCTTACAAAAAGATGCTTCACTTTCTCTTGACGATTACCTATCACATTCCTTAGACCACGTTGCACGCTTACGTACACTAACTTAAAAGCGAATGATTCCCGTTATTTTTAAATATTTTACTATTTTTTTGGATTTTTGTTAATTTTATGATTTTTTTTTATATTTTACAAGAATATTTCACGGAATTCTGAGGATTGTGTGACCTATAACCGAGGGCCCACACAACCTCGCGTGAACACACCTTGCTCACCAAAGGAAAGGTGATAGATGACGTTTGTGATTTGTTAAAGACAAAAATCAAGATGGCGTCACTTGTGTGGCCTTTATTAATAACATAGACAAAACACATAGACAATAAAGAACAACAAATAAAAATAATGGAATAAGGAATAAACGAAGGAACTCATATGAAATAATTTTGCTTTATTTCGCTTAATGGTAAAACTACGGCCTTATTATTTTCTCCATATTTACATTGTAGGTGGTACTAGAATAAATTACGTTATTGTGGTCTAGTTCGTTATCCAATTTTTCGTTCTCTTTAGTTCTTCGTGAATACCAAGTGAACTTTACTTCATAATTAATACACGATTAACGTATAAGAACTTCATTTGTTATTTTTAAAAATAATAGTTAAACATACGCAATTTTATAATAAGGTAATCGCGCGCAGAAAATGCGTAGTGTGGCCACATAGGGTTGCATAAAAGAAAACAAAAAAGTGTAGTTGAGAGCACTAAATACAAGTTTTAAAAGATTTAGAACGCTAGTTTATTTAAAATATTTAAACTGAAAATCTTAAAAATAAATAATAAATTAAGTTTTTTTCTCTATTAAAAAATATTTTCTTAATTCCCTCAAAAATTTCTTTAAGGAAAAGTACGTCTTTCGACGTGATGTGCAAGCCGTGTCAGGCTATATTTAGGGTAGGATAATGATAAAGAAAATTAATTATAACTTCCGTCGCCATTTTTATATTCAAAGATTTTTGACAGCCTCAAACGAGTAAACGAGTATCGATTAATCGCGACTCCGCACAGTGGTTCCATATTGAAATTTAGTGGATATAGGAACCAAGGTTCGAATTTCGATCTGATTTTTTTTTACAGTATAGATTATTGTAATCTAAGCCACTTTTATTCTGATCAAAAACATCATAGCGTCGGTCCTTATCGGAAGCCGATAAGCAATGTTGCCAGTCCGAATTCCTACATCTACGTACTTTTTATTAAGGCAAAATAATTTTAGAATTATTGACGACTTATCATAATTCTTCATTAAATTTATTATATCATAGATCAATGAATCAGTTATAATTTATTAATATTAGATTTATTGATAGGATATTGTAAAGTCATGATTTTTCGTTGATGTAATTTTTTGTTTACTTGACTTTGATTGAATGCATTAAGGGTTTTTTAGTTTGTTTTCCTTTCAAATAATAAAAAAAACAATGGCAAATCGTTAGCCATTTCATAGGGTAAGCTGGCACTTGCGTTAACATGTCTATTAAGTCTCTGGTAGACGCTTTTGTATGAACTAATGAATAATTAGAAGATATTGGAATTTTGCATTGTAGTTAATGTATATGAATAAACAAAAATACGTAATATATTTGAAATACAACAACAATATTATTTTAATTACGTATAAATATAATAAATTATGTCTTTCTTGGAATAAAGTTAATTTAATGTTTTTTAAATTGAAATTTTAAAATGTGTTGTTTCTGTTACTTTGTAAGTGATAAAAATTTATTTATTTATGTACCAATAAATGTTACACATTCACATAAGAAATATGTGCACAAAGGATGACTTATCTCTAAAATAGCAGAAATTAAAATAATAATAATAAAAGTAATATACATATATATTATATATATACAAACATTTACATAAACTACAACTATTACTTATATATACCAATATAATACACAAATTATACATAAAAAATTTTATAGAATACAATTAAGAAGTATAAATTTGAGATAAATAATGCTTTTTCAAAAATAATGTCGATGTATTGGCTATACTAACAGTAATTTTTGAAAACCACTCTTTTTAGGCTCAGTCGTTGTTCTCAGCCATTGTTAAGTTATTTCACAAGTGCATACATTAAGCGAAAATAAGATGAACTCGTAAGGTACGGAGGCATACACGTACGATCGTTAGCGTTTCCGATGGATCATGGAACACTTAACTGAAGGAGGAACGATTGTACGATGAACACGGTATCGTGCCGGACGAAGTCAGCAAGAGGTCCAATAAGGGGGTACTGAAGGGCGGTTTACTATAGTGTATTAATAAACCAGGAAAAAAGGGAAAACATAACATAGTGTTAATTGAGCTGCGTTACAATAATTTTACGGTTTTAATAATTTAAAAATAAATTATATTTAAAAAGTATAGAATATATAACTTTCAATATAATGATCATAATTTAGTATATGGATATTTATGGATGGATGGATAAATGTAAACCTTGTTATTTTTTCCAAATATCTGCTGACGCCGTGAATCACGCAATGAAATAATATTGTTACGAGCTTGAGTTCGGGATACTTTGCGGAAATTCATGGTTTAAAAGTATACTGGTTTGGGTGCGCGCGTTACACTTTTCTGTCAACGGTGTGCTCTTCCGGATTGTGCCGTACGAGTCTGGTTGTTAAATCGTCGAGCTACCTACTTGTGTGGTGTGTCTTGGTTCGGGTTCGCGCGTCTCACTTTTATGTGGGAAGGGTGCTCTTCTGGGTTGTACCATACGAGTCTGGTAGTTCAGATTGCCGCGGTTTATAGCAAGGTAACATTTTGATTCCTTTTAAATGCTTCGTTGGTAAAGGATTTATCTATAATGTTACTATAGTGTTTGTAATGACGGTACATAAAATATAAAAGTGTGTCAGTAGTCAGTAAAGGTTGAAGCAGTAAATGGTGTACAAAAGTATCGTGTTTTATTCCTAAAATATAACAACTGGCGACGAATAAACAATCTACGCGTAAAAATAAGTTAATAAACATTGAGTGGACAATATTGGAAACAAAACACAATGGCTTCGGGTGCAAATATGCTGTTTGGCGGTTCACTTGTATTTGATCACCGGGCACAAGAATGGAGTATTTTCATCAGTCGTTTTAAACAATATTGCACGGCCAATAATATTAGTGATGAAAATGATAAGGCCGGTGTCAAACGTCGTGCACTCTTACTGACTGCTTTAGTGGAAGATACATACCGCGTCGCAAAGGATTTGGTTTTTCCTGTGGATCTAGACAATGTAGAATATAGCAGTTTAGTGCAAAAACTGAATGACCATTTTCAAGCAAAGAAAAGTACTTTTGCGGAGAGATATATGTTCTACAAAGCTGAACAGCGGCCTGAGGAAGATCTCACGGAATGGGCAGCGCGAGTGCGTAGACTGGCACAGCATTGCGAGTTTAAATCCGATCTCGAGACTGCATTACGAGATAGATTTGTATTAGGTTTAGAAAACGCCAAAGAAAAGGAAAAGTTATTTGCTGAAAACATAGAAAAACTGACATTTAACAAGGCATTGGAGTTAGCTACTAGTGTTCGTTGTGCGCGCCTCGCACTGATGAGCGCGCGCGGCAATGGCAGCGAGCTAGCGTCAATACACAGCAGCGTCAGCGGGCAAAGCGGCAGCGGTGCCGTGTTTGCAGTGCGTGCCCGCACGCCAGCAGCGAACAGTACTCCGAGTGTTAAACAAGTTTGTGTTGTGTGCGGTTACAAAAACCATTCGAAAGAACAATATCGTTATGCGAATTTTACGTGTCGTAAATGTAATACTAAAGGGCATTTACAGCGTGTGTGTAAATCGAATAAAATTAAATCTAATAATTTTGTGGAGATGTGCGATGACGACGACATTGCAACAGGTAATTTTCAATGTTTTAACATTAAATGTTTAAATGGAGCGCCGATGCAACAAATGGTGTCGATCGGTAGCGTAAACATGTTATGTGAGATAGACAGCGGTAGTGCTGTCTCTATCTTGCCTATGTGTGAACTGCAATCGTGTTATGTTGTGTTTAATTGTTATAATGGAAGTAAAATGAGACCTTTAGGTTATTTGTTGTTATCAGTGAATTATGAAGGTCAAATTCTTAATCTAAAAATATATATTGTAGAAACTAATTTAAATTAACCAGTACTTTTAGGTCGTGATTTCATTAGTGCTTTTAATTTGCAGCTGTGTCCTATGAGTTGTAATAGTATATCAACCAACAAAATTAGCGATATTTTAATAAAAAAGTATTTTAAATTGTTTTCTGACGAATTGGGCACTTTTAATAAATTTAAAATTTCTTGAAAAATTAGACCTGATGCACAATTAAAATTTTATAAGCCCCGCCCAGTACCTTTAGCGTTAAAGTCAAAAGTTGAGTTAGAATTGAAAAGGCTAGTCGATTTAGGTATTTTAGAGAAAATTGATCATTCCGATTTTGCAACTCCGATTGTACCTGTATTACGTCCAGATGGAAATATTAGAATTTGTGGCGATTTTTCCGTTACCCTTAACAAATTTTTATATATGGATAATTATCCTTTACCGAAAATAGAGGATTTATTTGCGAAATTACATGGAGGGATTGAGTTTTCAAAATTAGACCTTTCTAGAGCGTATAACCAACTGGTTCTAGATGATTCTAAAAATTTTACTTGTATTAACACGCATAAAGGACTATTTCGTTTTAATAGATTAGTTTTCGGATTAGCGAACGCGCCTTTTATTTTTCAACGTACCATGGAACAATTACTATCAGATATTGAAGGCACATGTATATTTTTGGATGATATTTTAATTACGGGTCCGACTAGAGATGTTCATTTAAAAAGATTGGAACTCGTTTTAAGTAGATGATTACAAGATGCGGGATTACGTTTGAAACAGGATAAATGTGAATTTTTTAAACCGTCTGTCGAATATTTAGGATTTGTGATCGACAAGTGTGGTTTACATAAATCAAAAGAAAAAATTAAAGCTATAGTTGATGCCAAATGTCCTAAGAATATTAGTGAATTAAAATCTTTTTTAGGAATGGTGAATTATTACCGTTGCTTTGTTCCTAATACCTCTAGTGTTTTAAATCCCTTACATTTATTACTTAAAAAGGATAAAAAGTGGATTTGGGGGACTGCTCAAGATGAAGCATTTAAAAAAATAAAACAGGAGTTAATGTCAAATCGGGTGCTGGCTCATTACAATCCAGACTCGCCTACTATCGTAACATGCGACGCCGGGCCGGCTGGGCTCGGCGCGGTGCTGGCGCAGCGGCAGGCGGACGGCGCCGAGCGGGTCGTCGCGTACGCTTCGCGCTCTCTGTCTAAGGCCGAACGCAACTATGCACAAATACAGAAAGAAGCGGCAGCGATTGTTTTTGCGATTAAGAAGTTTCATCATTATTTATATGGACGTACGATTCCATTTATTTTACGAACCGATCATAAGCCTTTGTTATCTATTATCGGGGGAAAGAAAGGAATTCCTGAACTAGCGGCTAACCGATTACAGCGATATGCATTATTTTTGTCAGCGTACAATTTTAATATTGAGTTTATTAAGGGGGAAAATAATGTCGCGGATTATCTATCTCGAACTGTGTCCGACGAAAACGATTCACTAATGAAAACGGACGAATTTGATCGCTCTTGTTTGATAAATTTTATTTCTAATTCGCTATTAAAGCCCGTCACTGTTGATCAAATTAGGAAAGAGACGGAGACAGATAAAATTTTGCAACAAGTAATTCATTACATTAAAATGGTTGGCCACGTAAAATTATAGATTTACAATTAAAACCTTTTTTTTATGCCGCAGCGAATTGTCCTTAGAGAACGGTTGTATTTTACGGGGACATAAAGTAATTATTCCAAAAATATTTCGTGAACAAATGTTAAATGAGTTACATTCTTCTCATTTTGGTGTAGTTAAGACTAAAACGGAAGCACGGTCTCGGATGTGGTGGCCCGATATTGATAAACATATTGAAGAAAAGATAGGATCTTGTAGCTTCTGCGCGTGTCTCCGGAGTTCGCCGCCGCGCGCGGCACTAGCGCCGTGGCCGCACCCGCGGCAGCCATGGGAGCGGGTTCATTTGGACATGTTTTCTCTTAACGGCAAAAATTTTCTGATTTCAGTAGACGCTCACTCCAAGTGGGTGGAATGTTTTGATATGTCCACTACAGATAGTGATGCTGTAATAATGAAGTTATGTGAAATGTTTTCTAGATTCGGGTTAGCTCGTACACTAGTGACTGACAATGCTACTAATTTTACTTCCTGTCAGTTCAATAGTTTCTGTAGATCTAATAATATACAACATGTCACGATTGCACCATATCATCCGGCTTCGAATGGTCAAGCGGAAAATACTGTTAAAACTATTAAAAAAGGTCTTAAAATTATTTTAATGCAAAATAATACTCAAAAAATTGTTAAGATGAAGTTGTATAAATTTTTATTTGATTATCGAAATTCAAAGCATTGTACTACGGGTTATACTCCCGCTGAATTGTTGCTTGGCCGCAAATTAATTTCTAGGCTAGACTTTATGAGTCCCATTGAAAGTATGCCTGTACCAATGTCGTCGACAGTCGCGGCTAATGATAATGTGCATTCAAAACAGATATTACAGCGTAAACAATATGGAGGATTCCGAAAGATAAATTTTAAAATTGGTGATAAAGTATTGGTTAAATTTTTTTATAAGAATGGAACAAAATTTAAGTGGCAATTAGGCGTGATAAAAAATAAACTTGGTGCTAGAATGTTTAATATATATATTCCGGACAGTAAAACATGTGTAAGGAAACATATAGATCAAATGTTAACCTACAATCAGGGAAGTTATAACTTTCCAGACTCTGATGAAATGAGCTCTATCGGGGATATACCTGAATCTACAGAACAAGAAGAACCTGAAGATACTCTAGAGCCAATAATTCCAGACGTAGAGACAACATCGACAGTTCCGGATATAAGATGTTCTAGTTCTTTAAATCAATCTGATACAGGTTGTGAAGACGTAGAAATAGCGATGGAGGAAGAGGTTATTGGGTCTCACAAAGATTCGAATTCTGTTTCGCCTTCACCGACAGGGAACGATTCTGATAGACTTTCTACCAATAGTGGAGAAGTTCCTGAACTCGAAACAGAACGCATTAGAAGATTTCCTATACGCAAGACACGCAACCTTAAACCTAATTTTAAGTTTTAATATAAAGTTTAAATCTTATTATCTGTTTTTCATACTTGTGGTGGAGGGATATAGTGTTTGTAATGACGGTACATAAAATATAAAAGTGTGTCAGTAGTCAGTAAAGGTTGAAGCAGTAAATGGTGTACAAAAGTATCGTGTTTTATTCCTAAAATATAACAGTTACAAAAGTCCAATATCTTCACAAAAATAACTCTACATTACGTTCTTGCACTATTTACACATCTCCGGTATGTACACTTTTTATTTGTAATCTATACAGTTCCACACTTATTACGCGCATTTCTCACTAAACTATTTCCACCGCTGTTCGTCACTATACATTTCACAATATTTCACCACTATAATTAGGCACCACTTTCTCTGCACTTGGATATTTCTTCGAACTCACTTCTTCATTCTCGAGTAATAGACTTACTTACTATTACTCGAGAATGAAGAAGTGATTAAAAGATTATTCTGACAACCACTGGAATGATCTAGAGATATATCCATCCCACTCGAACACATAAATTTGCCTAATGCCGTCCTTTTCCAGCGAACGACATCTTGCTATCACTCTCGGTCCATCTTGCCGTCTTATTTTATTTTGACATTTTCTAGCAAGTTCGAAATAAAGCTAGGTTAAGGCATGAAAATTGTTTTGATGTAGATTCTAGTCTTTGCAGTGGCGTAACTATAGGGTGGTATTTCGGCAAAATGCCTGGGGCCCCGCGCCCGAAGAGGTCCCCAGTCAGAGAAGGCTGTGAGCACAGGTGGATCTTAACGACGTGGTTTGCGTATGTCCCTTTTTTTTTGGTCTTCAAGAATAGGCGCTCATAAGTAATTCGCACACCGTCGCAAAAGATGCTTGGCGCATGCCTGGGTTAAGTTTCTTAATATTGGAGGAGCGGACCCCATCTGATGAATTTGCCAGGGGCCCCGAACGGTGCAGGCAGAACGCCACTGAGTCTTGGGTAGTTCGCGAACGACTTAGTTCAAAAGTGCGAAAAAAAAAAATTATTTGATTCCGTCTATTCGTGATCGTATGGACGAAATATCCGTTATGTTTGAGTCATATCGGACGTCGACTTCCAACTATATCGGACAACGGCTTTCAGGCATATTGAAAAATGTTACTGTACAAATGTGAGTTTGTATGTTTGTTACTCAATCATGCAAAACGGCGAAACGAATTTAAATGAAATTTTGCACTTCTTATTTTAATTTTTTTATCCCGAAAAACAAAGGTCTTTTATAAGCTGGAAAACCACGACTCTTATACATTATTTAAAAACATAAATCTCTGTAATATAATAGTATTGGTTAGTGTCTTTCGAGTCACTCTCTAATTAATACTAGTCTGCGCAGACAAGCTCATGAGCAGTAACAAGCTCAATCAATATAGTGGTCTATTATGAGAAACATGAATGCTGTACGGAATATAACAAAATGGTCACACATATAGTACGCGCGCTTACTATTTGTCAAAATAGTAAGCGTTATAAATAAACAGTTTGTTAATTTGTATCTCTGATTTTCGTACTTCCTAAATAGACATATTTTTTATCTTTGTAGTATATTCAATTGAAAAATGTTATTTTCTATTACTTATCCAACGATATTATCTATTGCTTATCAATAATTAAAATTTTCATTTGTTATTTATCCACACTAATATATTAAGAGGAAAGACTTGATTCCTTGGTTATGGAGAATAGGCTCGAGAACTTTTGAAAATTATTCCAACGACAGAAAGCTACATATCCTTTCCGGGTAACATAGGCTATGTGATGTTGCTTTAAATATACTTGTTAAAAAAATATATCCATTTAAAGCCATAACGTGGATATTGAGTAGAGTAAAGGTTTTGTCTGGAACAGCAGATCAGATTTTAATAATTCTTACCATTAGAAATTAATTATAATATTGCTTTAAGTACCTAGAGCAAAACAAGAGAAGGTCCCTTGTTATTTATATTTTCATCCCTTAAGAACATTTATTGATGCTGTATATTACAATAATTATATTGTTTCAGGTATTTGGTTAGTTGTTATTTGATACATTGATTGATTTTAGTGGTTATCTCAAGTAAATAAAACAAGCTATTCAATACACAGTATTTTTAATGTTTCGTGCACAAGAATATAAAGATAACTAATAATAGTCGTGGCAACGGATAATTATTTGAAGATAAGGAATTTATTGTATGTCTGATTAAATAGAAGAACCATTATTGTCTATAAGAGTAAAGTAAGCTTTAACACCTTTCTATAATCCCTTACATCATGTATCATTGGATTTTTTTATTTTTCTTTAATTAACAAGCAAGAAAAGATTTATGATAGAATCGAAATCACAACCAGCTTTATATACCAGCCTTTTTGAAAGTTAACTGGTTAATCATCTTAGGTGAACAACAAAAACAGTAATGATGATTCTTTAACAAACCTATAAAAAGCAGGCCAATTCAATCTAATATACGAATTAGTTAAAAATTTCAATAGAAGCCAAAACTTCGACATTGACTTTTCAATGAGATCAGATCTGTCCAGTCATGTGTGTGTTAATATAACTTACATACGCCAGGAATAGCACACAATACTTGTCAGTAAACAATAAATGCATAAGCTTCAGTACTTTGTCATTTTTCACTACATCTTCATACATAGCGATAAGACAAATCTTCGTTTAAATATATTTAATATACAATTTAGTAACATTATGAGTATTACTGGATATTTCAGAAAAAAGAAGCAAGTTTTACAACGGAATCTAATCATAACTATCAAAGTAATAAGAATAACAAGGTTTCTTAAAATAAGAATATAGGTATCACATTTTAAGATATAAATATGTAACGGCTCGAAAACAATATAAACAGCAAATATAGAATGCTGCCTGATCGATGTCAATTAAAACGGAAGCAATGATGGTCCAGTTAAGAGGCAGAGGCGAGACGCGCCCGGCCCTCCGCCACTAGCTGCTTATTGAGGTATATATCCTCATCTGTGGAGGTGTCGATAAGGTCTAGCGTGAGAAGTGGTTCGCTAGGATTGAGTGGATCTTTGCCAACTTCTTTACAGATCCCGACAAACTGTTGTTCCACGCATAACTCTTGAAATCTGATGCAGTCTTCTACGGTCCAGTCTTGGTGGAGTGGCTTCACATCTAAAAATTAGTTAACATACGCTGATCAGATAGATGTAGTTTGTTCTAAGATAAAAAGTTAACTTTTTAACATCTTTGCGTGCCGTCGATCCAAACACTAAGCAACATAAACGAACCTACTTAGAATTAGAGATCCTCAGAAAAATTCTTACTGAAACCAACCCCAGGTGTATAAAATGTCTTTCATCGCATGCGCTGCGGAAAGTATTAATGACAGAACAAAGAAATGTTCTATAATATCATAGAAAGTATCAATATCCACAAAAAACTTCGCGAGACTATATGTCCAACTATTGTAGTTATGTCACTATAACTACTTTTTAAATGTTGATAGAAATGCCTATAAAAATCAGACCACGTCATCCATACCTTTGTATTAATTGTATCCAAATAAATTATATCGTATTCAAGACTGTTTCAATACCTGTTGATTACTTTTTGAATTATTGAAATCAGACATTCCATTCAAAAGATATTGCGAAATTAAAAATGTCAATATAGAGACAAGACACAAGAGTAGGTAATTTTAAATACCAATAGAAAAAATATGGTTGCACTCACCATATAAACGTGCTTTGATCGCTTGTGGGGGCAGTGAGCGTGCCAGCGGCGCGGCGGCGGGCATATGCCGCAGCTCCTTGGTTGCGAACAGCGCCAGGTCTCCGTAGTCACAGAAGTATACAGATACCATCTCCGCCGAAACAGCTCCAGCTATCGTTACTCTGCAACATAATCATAAATTTTTTTTTATTAAAAATAAAAAAAGTAATTAATTCCCGGAATTCTTGTCTTTTAAGCATTAAATAATATGCTATGTTTATTAATTTTTTTTTATTTAACTCACTAAATTTATTTTTAAACTTTATTTAACTTGAAGTCTATTTTGTATCTATTATTTTTTATTACTGTAGGTATCTTATAAAATACTTCAAGATTTCATTTCTTAGAATACTTATTAAGTAGAAAAGAAACAACCTATTAAAGTAAAAAGATTAAAATAATTTGTATCTGTAATGCAGACTATTGTTTTCATTATCTTTGTCGCACTGAAAATAAATATTAATAACTTACCTATACCAGGATTCGTCTTTATCGTAATATGCCGCGTACAGTTCACCTTTTACCGGGTTCGTAGGAGCTTCGGACTCGGGTATTTTTGGGCACTCAACTTGTAATGACGCCATCATCGTTTGAAGGGTATACCTCGTGCTATTCGGTTGTATCTGTAGTAAAAATGTAAAGTAACATTTGCTGTCAACAACAAAATGAAAGATTACTATCGATTTAGCCACCAAGCAACATAGTTGATAACGTTTGATTGGTAACTCAATTTATTAGTAAATACCACACTGGTTGAATACTTATAAAAACTGTTCCGATAGTTCAGTTACAGGTTGAAGAGTAATTTTATAAATTGAATATTAATTGATCCTAGAGAAGCATGTATGTAAGTGTAGTGAAGTTAATCCTTATTGATGATTTTAGTTAGGTAGCTACGTCGAGCAGGTGTAGGCGAGTGTTTACGTGTCCACTCGACGTCCTATCTAAAGTGAGTATTTTTTTACGTGTTAAAAAGCAGTATTAATTAAATATAGATAGTAAAAGGTTGTCGACCCTATAGTTATTAAATCAGTAATTCCCTAAATGATCTATATAGAACCCGCACCAGATAACTTAAAAGAAAAAGGATTGGGGTTCGAAGTGATGTTAAAGGGATCTACGAATCAGGTGTATTTAGTTTGTAATCCATTCAGGATATGTAGATAAACTGTGAGTCGCTCTGCATATCCTGAGTGGTAGTTATGATACTGAAATTACTGACTACAAAGTTCCAGGGGTTCGCCGCCATGGCGACGTAAACATCGAAGCAGGAGTTGGGCGTGGGCAGTGCGTGGGGCGGCAGCGCGGAGCGTTCATCGGGTCCCGAGGAGGTCGTGCGGAAGATTCGCTCTTTCTTCTTGTGTAGTGCCTCGAGATGCTTTGAAGAATCGTTTTCCTTCTCTTCGTCTTTTGTTTTGCCGCTGTATGGAGTACAATCTTTTCTTACTAATATTACAAATGTGAAACTTTGTATGTTTGGATATTAGAATGTTTGTAACTCAATAACATAGAATAGTAAAACGGATTTCAATGAAATTTGGAAACAAACATTTTATAATTAATTAGCTTTTATCCAGGAAAAAACATAATTCCTATGGGATACTAATAAAATATGTTGATTGAATGCTTCAATATTTTAATATAGCAGCAAAAAGAGCAGAAAAAAGAGGACGCTCTAGTAGAATTTGCAGTGGACAAAGTTCATTTAAGAAAATACCGAAAGAAGAGGAGAAAAACGCTCGCCTTCAACATATTTTAGATCTAGAAAAAAAGTTACGTTACATCCCTGCGAGAAAAGTGCATCTTTTTTGACTAGCAGTAGTGATAATGAAGAAAAAGATTCAACGTCAGAAATTTTAGTGTGGTCAGGGCCTTCGAGGGCAGATTTAGAAGTCCCACCTACTTAGACGCAAACGCAGAAAGAACATCTCTGATGAATGCTTATCCGCAAGCCTCAACTTTGCTAAATTAAGTGACAGGATCCATCAGAGTACAATATAAATTCATTCTCAATTCCTCACCAGTGTATGAAGCAAAGGCAAAGGGTAGACGAATCCTTAAAGAAATAATTTACTCCAGATACGCCTCTTGCATTTCATTGGGACGGCAAACTGATCGAAGACATAACAGGATACAAAACAGAAAAAGTTGATTAGTACCCTGTAAATCAACTTTTGGCATTTCCAAATTATGGAATTGGGGATGCGTGTGCTTCAGCTGTTTATGACACTATTCTTTCTTGGAACTTGAGCGACAAAATAAAATGCTTTTGCTTCGACACCACTACGGTCAACAATCGTTTAAGAGCAGGTGCTAAAACATGGAAAAAGATACTTTTTGGTTGACCTGTCGTCACCATAATAGAAATACTACTAGAAGCAAGCGTAGTTCAAGCACTAGGTCTATCAAGTGGACCAGATATATTAATCTTCAAAGGATTTAGATCTGCTTGGGAAAACATTAATCAGAATAACTTCAGTATAGTTTCTTCGGACCCTGATGCTTTAAGATACGTAGAAAATATAGCAGGCAGCACAATTCCATTTACTGAAAAACAGCTAAATGATTGTTAGCCACGTGACGATTACAACGAACTGTTGACAAAAACAGAACATAAAGCCATTACTGAAATTTGCGTTTTCGTGATTACGATGAAGATGCTGGTTCCAAGCTCTTGTGGCAACTCTAGCACCAACGAATGACTTGTGACTGTTAAAAATGTGAATCTTAATAAATTTGAAAAAATAAAAACAAAGCTATGTCCAAAAAACTCTAACGAAGTTCAAGGGGCATTTGTGGTATCTGTCCAAAGAACTTGTTGCACTTGCTTTTTTACCCGAATACGGCGAAGCCAAAAGGAAGGGTTACGATTTTGGCAGTCTATGTATTTATGTATGTATGTTTGTATGTTCCACTTTAGCGCCTAAACAACTGAACCAATTTTCATGAACGAAGTGTCAATACATTCGTAATAATGGCGCGGGTGACATAGGCTATAAAAATTTTATGATTTTTTTTATAACGGAAATTATACCTCAGATTCTAATCTCGAAAAAAATTAAACTGAGCTAATTATCACATGTTTGGTATCAAAAGAAAGGTCCTGGCGAGGACATTACAAATATGTATATATATGATATTTTTTATGTCAACATATATGTTTAAAATGCGGTCGTATAGTCCGCGCGGTCCCGTCGTTGCAGTTATTCACTTGTTTAAGCAAATAAAAACCATCATTTCGATTCAATATGAGATTATAAAAGTTATCTCGATCGAGAAACGGAAAACTATTAAATAAAAAATAAAGTTTACAAAACTATAACCCGACTACGTAAAAAAGTGGTCTCAAAAAGGACGAATTATTTTCTTGTTTCATCCTTTTTAGACCACTTTTTTACGTAGTCGGGTTATAGTTTTGTAAACTTTATTTTCAGGAGAAGTTTCTCTTGAGAGTAAACAAAAAATGGTGATTGCACTGAATGAAGATGGTCCAGAATATAGCCCAAAGCGAATCACCTTGGATCTAAGTCACATCGAAGAAAAAAAGATTGAGGACTTCGTAACCAGCAACACCTTGAGATTTTTAGAATCCTGAGAATTCCGTCTGCATTTTAGCAAAATGAACCGCGTGTTTGGGAAGAAGATGAAGGCTACAAAGCTTCTAGAGAAATTGTACGCGATTGATTATGAGAGTGGTGAAATACATTGCGGAACGCGACGTAACATTGATTGAAGAATTTAATAAACTAATTACCACAGAAGCAGAACAAAAACAATTCCTTCTTTTGGTTGTGTGAAAAATTTCAGGCAAAAGAAAATCTATTTATGATAAAAAGAAATCTATTTATAGCATAAGTTAAAAAATTTTTTATCCTCATTGTTATATAATTTATGTATGCTTGTCTTTTTTAGTCTAGCCTGCGAAAGGACATAGGCTACTTTTTAATGCGAAAAAAGGAAAATTTCAAAATATGATTCTGTGTATAATTTACTTTACGGTTTTGTATAAGATAGATAAATAATATAAATTATAGTTTTTGCTGGCTATTACGCTAGTTGCAGTCATGCTCTGATTGCTATTAGAAATCCTAAACAAGAGTTAATTTAAGAACATACATAAGTACACATTCACGATTTTCAATAAATGTTTCTTTTATAAGTAAATCTTGTTTGTCATAGCTTATGTAATCAACAGGATTAATTTCGGAAAATTTTAACATATCCAAAAATATATATAATTCATACATTTCTACTCGCTGCGCCCCCGAAGTAGGATCCCTGGGCGCGGCGGTCCTTTCTTTCCCTAAAGGCACTAAAAATATGAGCTTGGCAAAATAATGTTTATTATAATAAGAACCTTTTTTTTAAATTCGCGGAATGGATAGGTAGGTTATTTGTTCTTGGATATTTGAAGAAAAAATAATAGTTAATTTTTTCTTACATGCTTTATTGCAGTGGAAGTATAAGACAATAAAAATAAATAAACTGACGTATAAAAATCTATTCTAAAATATTTTAAATGTAAATATGTTCTATTAAAAAAGATAAAAACCATGAAGGTTTAACACCTCCCCGTAATAGAACAAACATACATACATACATATAGACATATCAAAGTAAAACTGTACACTAACTACTTATAAAATAAAACACACGTATAAACACTAAACAATAAATAACATCCTATATATACACCTACCTAACACACTAATTCCCTAAAATTAAATAAAAGATCGACAAAATAAAAAAAAACCTGCTAAATTTACAATGCTTCAACTTAGGTAGAGGCTTAGTTAAAACATCTGCGATCATATTGTTTGTGGGAATGTACTCAAGGTTGAGCTGATGGTGTGTTAGTGAGTCGCGTATGAAATGGTGTCTGATGTCGATGTGTTTAGTGCGTGCGTGGAAAGTATCGTTGCGTTTTAGTGCACTTTGATTGTCTGAATAGATTTTTATGGGATAGCCAATGTTAATTACTTCATTAATTAGCGATTTTAGGTAAATAGCCTCATTACATACACAGCATATGCAATATCCGGTCTTGATCCAATTGCAATATACATTAGAGATCCTATAAGCTGCTGATACGGTAAATCATGCCTTTCATCAACTTGATCCTGAATAGGCAGTTTAGTACCAAGATCCATAGGGGTAGATACAGAGATAGCGTCTGCCATACCAAATTTTTCTACAATTTGTTCGATATAGTTTGTCAAGAGTAATGCCATTGTCATTTTGGATGAATCTCATTCCTAAGCAGTCTTTAAGAATACCAAGATCCTTTACAATGAATAGTTTTTTGAGATGATTTTTGAAACTATTCTTTATACCATCATCGTTACAAAGAACAAAGAAATCATCGACAAACACTGCGACAATTAGGAGATTTTTTCCATCTCTTTTATAATATAAGCAATGCTCATTAGCTGCTTGTTTAAGAGATAGAGTAGACATTACCTCACAAAATTTTTTATTCCACTGTCGAGGTGCCTGTTTTAAACCGTAGAGGGATTTTTTCAAGAGACAAACTTTACGACTTGGATCGGAAGAAAATCCTTCTGGTGGTTCCATATAAATTTCTTCCTCTAAATCACCATTTAAGAATACGGTTTCCACATCTAAATGATCTATTTTTAAATTTAATTTGGCCGCATATGCCAAAAGTAGCCGTATAGATGATAGTCTAGCTACAGGAGAAAAAGTCTCTCCGTAGTCTATTCCATAGACTTGTGTAAATCCCTTTGCCACAAGACTTAGTGTTCTTTTTAATTTTATAAACCCATTTACTTTTAATAATTTTTCTATCAGTCGGTCTGTCTACCAATGTCCAAGTACGATGTTCCAAGTGAGTTGTATTCTGCATTCATAGCATCTTGCTAGTATTGCTTATCACCTCACTCTCTGCCGCTTGTTTATAAGTAGCAGGCTCATAATCTGTAGTAATCAGATTAGCATTTGCAGGATATCTGACTGGCGCATGTCGGTCTCGAGATGGATATCTACGTTCACTTATAGATTCATCTACTGTATTTTCAACAGGGTCTTTGACAGATTCTACAAACTCTTCTGCATCTGTAAATATATTATCTTGTATGGTATCAGGAACATTGAGACTTTCGCTTACCTTGACTGCTGGAACTTCAAATGAAGAAGTTTCAGGCTGAGATATAACCTCTATATTATCTTCAGGAATGCGAATTTCTATTTGATTGAACGTAACGGTAGAATTTTGAGTGTTATTTTGTAGAGATTCTAAGTCTGAAATATATTTGTTTTCTATAAAGCCAACATCTCGAGCTACAATAATTCTTCGAGGATTCTGGGGATTGATTAATCGATAACCTTTTAATTCGGTACAGTAACCGGCAAATATACAGGTTTGTGTTTTTGAATCGAGTTTTGTACGCTTCTCTTTAGGAATTAGTACATGACCTTCACATCCAAAAATTCTTAAATGACTCAAATTTATACGCTTCCCGGACCATAGTTCTTCAGGAATTTTATTATTCAACGCCTGTGTAGGTACTCGATTTTTTAAATATATGGCTGTATTTACAGCTTCACCCCAATATGCTTTAGGTAGCTTAGAATCTTGCAACATTGGTCGCGCTTTTTCAATGATTGTGCGATTCACTATCTCAGCAATTCCATTTTGCTGTGGATTGTATGGAACTGAGGTTTGGTGCAGTATCCCATTTTCCTTTAAAAAATTGGTCATATTACTATTTATATACTCGCGACCATTATCGCTAAGTAAAACTTTTATTTTTAAACCCGTTTGATTCTCCACCAAATGCTTAAATTCTACGAATTTAGAAAACACTTCGCTTTTTGATTTCAGAAAATAACCAAAAGTTTTACGAGTGAAGTCGTCGGTAAATGTAAGTAAATATAGGGCACCACCCCTTGATTGTGTACTCATAGGTCCACATAAATCCGAATGGATAAGTTCTAATTTTTTATTACCCTTTATGATTAGAGGCTGTAGCTATAACATGACCCTAGACTTTACATAAGTCTTTTAAAATTATTGACGCACCTTTATTTGAAAATAAAACTACAAAACCTTTTTGAACTAGACTACTTACGGACAAAAGATTGGTTACTAAATTAGGGACATATAATACATTTTTTATTTTATTTACATTATGAGATATATTTACTCAAACTGTACCTTGCCCTTCGCTCATGATCTCATCATTATTTGCAACAGTGACCTTTTTATGTAGTGGAGAGATATCATCGAACCATTCTTTCCTGTTACTCATATACCATTCGCTAGAACCTGGAGGAGAAACCAAACAAGATGAAAGTGTAATATGAGAAGTGTAATTAGTGTTAGCATTAACCTTGGGTTCATTCTCCGCATTACAATGTTTACTATTAATATTTCTACGCCGCTTCCTACACTGTTTAACACTATGACCTAACTTTTTACAATATGTACAATAAACAGTTTTCTTCGACGTAGTAGACAGCGCGGTATCCACACTGGGAGAATGTGAAGCACCTCGAAGATCTTCTTTCGACAGGATTGCTGCTACAGAGTCTGTAGAGATTGTGGTTCCCGAGTGTTCTAACGCCATCACCATAGGGTTGAATTTTCAGTCAAACCCGCAAGCATTACGATTCCTACGAATTCGTCCTCGCCGCGAGCATTGAACCCGATGAGTTTCTGCTGTGTACTCCTTATATCATTAATATACGACTCCATAGACTGGTGCATGTTAAGCTTGGTGTTAAATAGTTTGCGTAAAAGAGTAAATCGCCTTATTAACCCACAATCAGCATATTCTACAGGACGTTCTATACAGTCCCATAGTTCGCAGTCAATGAGAAACATTTTCATAGCAAACCTCCATGTTGTGTAATTTCTTCCACCTTCAAGTTTTGCGATGGCTGCTACGCCTGTAGACGAGACGGCAGGGCCGCTGCGTGATCCTGATGCTCGGCTGCTGGCACTAGTGCCCGTTCGGTCTTCTTCCATTTTTTTATTTAATGGAGCACAAAACTTGGGAATCTTAATACTGATTCTTTTATTCCGTTTATTTATGCCTTATTTTAAAGCATTCGGGTCCATAACCTCTTGGATATTTGAAGAAAAAATAATAGTTAATTTTTTCTTACATGCTTTATTGCAGTGGAAGTATAAGACAATAAAAATAAATAAACTGACGTATCAAAATCTATTCTAAAATATTTTAAATGTAAATGTGTTCTATTAAAAAGATAAAAACCATGAAGGTTTAACATTAATGATTATTATTTCCACTTCTTACCACGTACGAATTTAAAAACGCACCCTCGTACATGTTTCTATCTTCAACGTTTTATGGTTATTGCTAAGCATACAACAGAACAGCTAAACTAAATGAAAACAGTATTCTTTGTGGAATTTGCGGTCCATTTTAAAAGAAATTAAGAGAAGAAGGATTTCTCATTGATTAAATGATTGTTTAGCGTCCTATACACGCTTAAGTATTGTTGTTATACATTTTAAATGTTTTTAGTTTTATCTACAAATCGTATTTACAGAATAATATTATTTCAACGACGTGACACAATCAGAGTGAAGCATACAATGAGTAGTTAACTAAAGATGTTTAAAAGGGCATGGTAGAGTTAGACATAGTTATGAAGGTTATATTTCATAATAACGTTAATTCCTAAACATTATTCTTAGTAAACGTCAAATATTTTAAATAAAAGTTACTGAAAATGTTATTAATAAATAAAATACTCAACAGTTGTAGGCACTCGTATTCCATCAGAATTGCATTGTTGACGGAGGCCAGAATATTCTGTGGACCAGTGCGCACGAACAGTTCCACATGCGGCGCAGAAGTGCTGGTGGGCCCAGAGGTCCCGGGCTGCGGCGCAGGTGCTGCTCGGCACAGCACGCGCGCACCCAGCAACATTTCACGCAGCCGCATCACCATACTGCTGGCGGCGCGTTCAGCTGTGCCTAGTCGGACTTGCATTGCCTGTAATTTTTACGATTACGAAATAAGATTGATAACATTTATTTAATTTCCTTTTTGATTACAATTTTTTAAGATGTTTTCAAAACCTTTTTCTGCTAGTAAGTAGATATTTTATAAATTTACCTTACTCATTTTGAAACTCTTGAATAATGTATTATATTATTAACATATTTATAATTAGACCATTATTTCGTAATCACAGATATACACTTTATAATTTGTAACCATTGATAATTATAGGTTATTTCAAATAAGTTTATAAAAAGATCACATTTATTTAAAACAGTTTCATTAACGAAACTCCTCCAATGTGTTTCGTATTACTACAGATTCATTTTACCAATACCGATCCTCAGATCATTTTACTTAAGTACTATTTAATATTTTTGTACCTATGCATTTCGGAGTTTCTATTTGAATTATTTTCTTGTTTCGTCCTTTTTAGACCACTTTTATATTACGTAGTCGGGTTAAAGTTTTTTAAACTTTATTTTTTTTTTAATAGTTTTCCGTTTCCCGATCGAGATAACCTTTATAATCTCACTTTGTAACGTAATGTTAGTTTTTATTTGCTTAAACGACCGCATTTTAAACATATATGTTGACTTAAACAATAAGATATATATACATATTTGTAAGGTGCTCGTCAAGACCTTTACATACATACATACATACATACATACATACATACATACATACATAGATAATAATAATAATAGTCGGTTTAATTATTTATTGTAATTTATCAAATGTTAAGTACCTTATTTGATTTAATTTTTGTAACATTAGGGTAATTTGAAATATGATAGCAACACCGGCCCCCGCACCTCATGTATACAAAACCGGCTTCATTACGCTGTTCGTAGGACTCAATCTTAACTTTTTATTTGATCTGATTACCGATCATTACCTGATATGGATAGGCATTGAGAGCGGGTGAGAATGTGCTAAGCGGCACGAGCGACGAGAGCGGTGCACGTAGAATGAGGCCGCTGTCTACCAACTGTGTGCGCACTGTACCTTCGCCATCCAAGCCGCTAATGATCGTGCATCGAACCCTGATATCAACACTCATCATTAGCTATTCTATCTTCCTAATAATATAAAAAGAACTACTGGGACAGACTTTATAAACAAATTATATAGATCCATAGTAAATAAAAATAAGTTATGATAAAATAAAATGATGTCTTAATTAAAACGTTGAAAAGTCAATAAACACTTACCAATCGCCTGCAAGCGTGCGCACAATGTAGAGTGCCGAAGAGTTAGCGGACGGTGCGTGCGGTGCGGCAGGCAGCGGGCGGCGGTACGGTCCGGCTGTCAGCAACGCCAGCGCTGCGCGCACCGTTTCCGAGCCACCCGCGCGCGACACCCACACGCGGCCTTCGTCTGTGACACATCCAACTTCTACTTCGGACGGCTTCTGCCACACATTATTCGTTTATAGTATTTGCATAACTCAAGAGTCATACTGAAAGTTCTTGGACCTGGCCACTTGTAAACAATATTATAAAAATAAAAAATTGAAAATGTCGTCGTCTTTGCCAATATTATTGAGTATGTATTTCATTCATTTGTCATTTGTTTTACGATTTGACGGCAAATAGAAATTGTATGCGTGACGTCAGCATGAATTTAACGCCAGAAAATTTTCGTGTAATGATTTTTTTTCTTTCGATATCATCTTAGTCAAAATCATCAATCATCATCGTGAAAAGGTTAAAAGATTAACGGAGGTGATTCAAATGCTGTGTTCAATATTTATACGGGTGACGAATGCTGGATTTACTGTTATGATCCCGAAAACAAGTTAGTGGGTCTTTCCTTCCGAGGAGTTGCCAACTAAAGTGAAAAGAGGTCGAATCGTGGGAAAAAATGGTGGCCTCGTTCTTAGGAAGGACAGGTAATTTTGCGACCCCGTTAGCCCCGACCTCGCACCTAGCGATTTTTATTTATTCCCAAAAATAAAAAAAAAACTTCGAGGAAAACGCCGGACGTTCATGGACGCCGAGGTAGCTGTGACGGCGTTAAAAAAGCCGTCGAAGAGATCCCTAAGGACGAGTGGCCAAAGTGCTTTTCTCAATGATTCCATCGGATGCAGCGTGTACTGCGGTGAATGGATACTATTTTGAAAAGATATAATAAAACTAATAACTATCTAGTAATCAGTTTTGACCATCGTATGTCTACGCCACTGTGATTGAATGCAGGTGTAATGATATAAAATACGATATTTTAGGCCTTAATTTTTTTCTGATTTAATTTTCAAAAGATTCCCAGAAACCGATATTGGGTGAAAATTAAATATCGGTAATGATTTATTATAGTTTGGATAAGTAACGTATCTTTTTAAACATGTATCTCCAATGTTAATTTAAACATCATAAAACACTTTTGCTAGTGTTTCAGAAACATTAAAGATCATTTAATATAGACTACCTGTGTGATTGAGAACGCCCCAGCGATACAGAAGTCTTGCCTGAGTTCCTTGTTAAGATTTAGGTCTCGTGGAGTAGAGGTATCGTATAGCACGACTGCCACTGCAGGGTCAGCAGGGTCGGCACGCGGTCCTGGCGCAGCTACGAGCACCTCGCCCGGGAGCCGCCGGCTCGCCAGCAGCGCGCCAGTCTCACTCGCTGCTAATTCTTCGCACCCATCCAGTCTGCAAAGCACCGCCTGACCAGACCAATTGAATTTTAGTACTAAAGGTTCAATTAATCAATTCAATCACAATGCGGACTGCATGCATTCAGTAACTTGCTAAAATTTTACTTTATATTCTGGCTTAAGAAAATGTATGGTGAATTGTTAACGCGAAATATTAGGTCTTAGATAAGAGTAAAAATTTGGAAAATTTTAGAACTTCTGACCGATCTGTCTATTATCAAAATTACTTTATAATAGGGCAGTTAGTTGATATTCAAAGTTGAACAATATTTTGTAATATGTAAAGCATATTGTGACCTGTGCAGGTAACTTCCGGAATTGGGGTTCCAGAATCTTAATCTTAGAGAAGTAAACATTGTCATCGTCTCCATGGTCTCCAAGAAACACGGTTGCTTTTTCGTCTTCGATTTCTAATATTTTTGCTCGTTGCCATCCACCATCATCTAAGTTTACAGCATACCTAAGATGTAAAAATGGTTTATACACAAAGTTTCATGTTATTAATCTCTACTCAATAATTTTAAAATAGGTTCATCAAAAATTTTAGATTCTTCATATTATAAAGGCTAATGGTGTGTAAATTTATACCCTACTGGCGAATTTATCCTGCAGGGACTTTGAATTTTTCCGGGACAAAAAGTAGCTTATGCTTTAATCCAGGTCATAAAGAAACTATGTGCCAAATTTCAATTTAGCCGTTTATGTGTGACTGAGTAACAAACATACAAATTTTCACATTCATCAATTAGTAAGATTACGTCCTGTTCAGGCACTCGTCTCAGCCCAAACAATACAACTTTTTTAAGAGTTTTAGGCACTTTAAACTCTTTACACTATACTTAACGCCGGATTCCGCCAACCCTAACAAATTTAGAATAAAGCTGGTCCAGGAAGAAAGGATTAAAACTTATTTATTTTAACGGCGCAATTATTTTTTGAAACAGTTTATTCACCAATATATTTTTCACAGTGTCATCAGATATTTTTTCACACACCATATTGTTAAGTCATTTATATTTATGACGAGACATGTGTTAAATCATCTAGGGTTATCAAATCAAGGAGGACCTTCACCATTCACAGACTAATTGAAGTTACTATTTTCACACACTATATATATATAAATGTGTGTATGTGTGTAAATACTGTAATGATATTAACTAACTTACCATGCATTTTTTATCAGCATATTTTTGTCAACTGATGTGCCGTTATGATCGTAATAAGCTGCCATATCAGCTAAGAGGATTTCAAAAGTATCCTGAAAAATAAACCGTATAAAATAGTCACATTCGTTTTAACATAGAAAACAAGTCACTTCCCAGTATTCTAGTTCTATGGAACATTTGATTATTAAATTTCTCTAATACATGCTGCTTGGTGATTTCTATTGCCCTGCACTTGGCATGCAGTGCTTGTTAACAACTTCCAGTCCTAAGAGGTTTGTTAGAAAAGCAGTAACAGGTGCTGAGCATTTAATGGGCGACTTCAATAACTGTTTAACCCTACATATATTTCTCTTAACCATAATCTAACTTTACTGGATTTAATGATTATATCTTCGAAAGGAAGGGTTAGCAGCAACCCTTCCTTTCTTACGGACAACAACTCGGAGCGGAGATTCTTTGTACATTTTTCGTATAAGATTCGACCTCCCAAAATAATTATTTCAGTCGTAAAGAGTTAGAAATTTTGATACTGAAAGATTTCTGTGGGATCTTTACAGAATAGATTGGGAAACTATTTTAAAGGCTCTTACCATTACCGAAAAATCAGTATGTTTAGTTCTCTTTTAAGATAATATCATAGCGAAGCCTAGCACTTTAAAAATAAAACCCATACTACATAAGAAAATTTAATGAAGTACAAAACATGGGCGAAACGATGCAAGAGGACTTGTGGAGATGCTCAACGAAAATAATAGGTTGGGGAAAAAGTCTTTTCGCATTATAGTATGTATGAACTTGTAATAAAATCTCTTTGGCTATACTATTTGTATCTGGCTGGTTTTGGTAAGATAAATCCAAATTCAAATTAGGAAAATGTGTGATTTTTATTTGTTTTTCGTACTGTGAAGATGAGTGAATCTAATGAAGAAATTTGATACATTTTAAAATTTTACTACAGAAAAGGTAAAAATGCAACGCAAGCCGCGAAAAAAAAATTTGCGATGTTAAAGGCCGGTCAGGCTTCGCAGACTGTGGCGAAACCCGGGTTAACTCGCAACAAGGTGATGCTGTGTGTGTGGGGTGGGATTGGATGGGCATTATTCATTATGAGCTGTTACCACCAGGCAGGACCATCAATTCTGAACTCTACTGCGAACAACTGATGAGATTAAAGCAAGAAGTTGAGAGAAAGCGGCCGAAATTAATCAACAGGAGGGGTGTGGTTTTTCATCATGATAACGCTAGACCTCACACATCTTTAGCCACTCAGCAAAAATTAAGAGTTTGGTTGGGAGGTGTTAATGCATCCGCCGTATAGTCCTGACCTTGCACGTTCAGATTTCCAGCTGTTTCAGTCTCTTCAGAATTCTTTAGGAAGTGTCAGGTTAACATCACGAGAGGACTGCCGAAACTACTTGTCGCGGTTTTTTGATGAGAAGCCCCAAAATTTCTATAACAATGAGATCATGTCCCTACCTACAAGATGGCAAAAAGTTATCGAACAAAATGGTACGTATATACTTTAGTTAAATGTAAATAAAGTATATTAAAAAATGTTTTGAATTATCTTGAAAAATGCGAAGAAACTTTTTGCCCAACCTATTATATCCATGATTCGGTTAGTGGAAGTCTTCTATGATATGGAAGTTTCTTGATGATATGGAAATTGGGTGACAACATAATACTATTATCGTAAGAGACAGATTATACATATCCTAATGAACATAATGAACTTTTTTGTCCTTTTACAAAACCCGGATTATCTTAAAACCTAGATTTAATCTCCGTATGAACCATGGTCTATGCAAAAATGTTAGTATAAAATGTGGTTTAGTGATAAACCATCTACTTAATCATAGTCTAACATTAAACTACTAGTACTATATTCGGTCCCTAGTTTATCGGTGGCTTAAGTCGTATCTGTCAATCAATTCGCGTGATATATCCTATTATAACATTTAAAATTTGTTGGTTCATAATTTTAAAGAGGATGGTTAATTAGAAATTTCTAATTAATTTCCTATTTCAAACTTTGTTCACTTATGAATTCCAATGCTAAATGAACTTTGTTTAACTAAGCAATAGTTTTATTTATTGTTATGGTTTCATATAACGTTCGGGAATATTGCGTTTTGTTTTATGAAATTACATTATTAGCAAATACAACATACATAATATGCACAAAACCAAAAAAAAATGCAATTAAAAAATTGAGTAATGTAAAAAATAAAGTCTCAATATTATTAACACTCCTAAACAATATTTAATAATTAGCGTATTATAAATACATTTTCTTTTTTGAGCATATGGAATGACTAGTGAATGAACGCGTGATTTCTGTATTAATCTGTGGTTGATATTTAGAGCGTGGTTCAAGTGAAGGTACTAAGTCCACAGTTGATATCAGTTTTCTACGAACAAATTTAAACCATGGTTTTGCAGATAAAATTGGACTTGATTTAAAATTCTTCATTATTGCAATCACTTCCGTCGTACACTTCGTTTAGCTTTTATCCATGATGCTGAACAAGATGTCCAAGTTTGTTTCAACAACAACTACCTTTACATCTTACTTCCTAGTTGATATCAGTTTTGTACGAACAAATTTAAACCATGGTTTTGCAGGTAAAATTGGACTTGATTTAAAATTCTTCATTATTGCAAACACTTCCGTCGTACACCTCGTTTAGCTTTTATCCATGATGCTGAACAAGATATCCAAGTTTGTTTCAACAACAACTACCTTTACATCTTACTTCTTCTTGGTGTATTCCTATAGTGCATACAGGGATAATCGCTGGTTTGTGTTACATCGCATATTTGAGTAATTCGTCTAAAGGGTCGGCCAGTGATTGAAAAATAAATGCGTAATAATAATAACACATCATATTCAAATACTTACACTATATTGTGGACCAATAATTCTAGACCACACCTCAAGGGTGGAATTGGCCACAGTTACAAAGACATTCCAAAAGTCATCCTCTGGAAATAGCAATGGTGGTAAGTCACTATCTATTGTGTCATCTAAGGATATGGTCTCAATTAGTGGTGACTTGGCCTCCTAAAAATTTAAATTATAATGCTATTAAATTAACTATCCGAAATTGTATTTATCTCTATCTGTTAATTAATTATTATAGTCTATAATATATAATAACACACATTAATATATAATAACACACATTCGTTTCAAATTTTAAAATAGTTAATCCATCTAAATAACCCCTTCTTAAATTATAGGATCTTTTATAAGAAACTATACTTTATACAACAGTTTATTTCATATATGTAATATATATTTAGGTATGTATATGTGCTTATATTATATTATAAAAAAATAAATGTTTATTTTATTTGTCATCTAATTAATATAAATATTAACTATACCTCGTTATTAGGTAAAAGTACCAAAAGACCGTTTACAACTCTATCTTTTAATATATGAGGACAATTTTCTAACAGCTCCAACCAATTATTAGGCAAATTTTCTCCATATTTCTCTCTAAAAAGGAAAATTTCAAGTTATAAATGTGAAAATGAAATATAACTCTATACAGTCTAAATATAAATATGACTCAGAAGGAGGCAGGAGTTTGTGTGAGTGTTCCATATAATATATTAATTATATAATACTCTATTAGGATCCAATGAGGACTAGGTAGCGCATAAATGTGATAGCATGCAATCTCATTTAGATTGATTTTTTTATTGATAAAAAAGGAGCAAACGAGCAGACGGTCCGCCTGATGGAAAGCGGTAACCGTCGCCCATGGACATCTGGAACGCACAAAGAATTGCCGATGCCTTGATGAACCTATACTGGCTCCAGAGGGCTACCCTCAAATTGTAGCCCTCTGGGAAAACCACTCACTGATGTAAGACTTTTTGTATTTTATTACACAAATGAGATGCAGGTTCTAAACTTCAGGTGTTAAACTTGGAGTTATAGAGGAACATTGAGTAAAGTACCTGTACAGATGTGGAACGGTGCTGGCCCAGAGGCCGGCTTCATGTGCGGCCACTAGCTCAGCGAGGCCGTTCACAGCACGAGCAGCTCCCGAAGTAGGCAACCCACCTGCCTCTGAGCTCTCAATCACGTTAAGCAGTTTCACGGCTGCTACTTCCTTAGCTAGTTGGTCAGATGGAGATGAGTCTGGATATGAAGATGCTGAGTATGTATTGCCCACCTGTGGTGGAATACAGGAACACATGACTCAATATTATTTAAAACTCTAATTTAATACAGTCACCAAGTATCGATATCCACACGACATCGGTTTGGAAGTATCGATATTTTTTTATTATTTTTATATATTATATATTAATTTGTTTTATTAAGTAAATTTTTTGTACTGTTGAAAACAAAAATAAATGCAACATTCGTCAACGTCACTGTGTTACTATGGTTACAAGATTTTTATAATTGTCAATATACACAAATTATAGTTAAGAACTATCTCGATTAAATTACCTTTCAAACAAATAAAACTTCATCAGAATCGGTCCATTATCTTAGGTGCTGCAATAGCACAGACAGACAGATACACAAATAAACATGTTAAACTTAAAACACCTCATTGTTATAGCCTCGTGTTTTTAAAAAATAATATACAACTCTAACTCTAATGTTTAATTATACTTACAAGTGCAATTTATAATTATAGGCATTTTTTTGCTTCTCAATCATAATCAGTTACCTGTTATTGCAAAAAATTTATAATACATACAAATTAAATAAGAAACCTTTATAGTGCAGTCATAGGAGACGGGTCCCCGCTTAGGACGTAAATCGTGCACCTTGTAGACAGGTTGGGGTAGGCCTAGCTTACGGCATGTCCAATCCAACTTATCTAGGCTCGATGTAGAGTCCGGCGGCGGCTCTAAGCTGTGCGTAGCTGCCACATGCGTAATGAGTTGGCTGGTTTCCTAAAAATACATTAGTATTTACTATGTCGCCATTTATAGATAGAACCAATATTACGATATCTTAAAGCTTTATAAAACGCCAGCGCGTCCACTAGCTGAGGAACAATGGACACCACCGAATGCAGTTGAAACTATAGTACATGTTATTAAAGCAATATGTGAGTCTTACCACATTATAAAGCTTTAAAATTACTAATTATCACTTCAGTTTCTATAACATAATATTATGATAATTAAACATAATCAGTGTTGGCTGAATATCGAACAAAGCATTTGCATCCTAAATTAAACTATATTTTATATTAAAAGTAGATTATGAGGAAACGCACCATACAATCATTGTGAGCTGGAAGCTGCAGCGGGATTAAATCAACTGTATTAAGTCTGTCACGCAGATTTGACAATCTTTGCGATGCAGAAATTTTTCGACCACCCCTTATATCCACCTCTCTTTCATTTTTAATGGAATGTTTGTTCTATATTATGTAAAAAAAATTGTATTAAAACTCAATTATTTCTCCAAAATTAATTTTACAAATTAACATGCACACAATCTGTGAAAAATTATTATTATCAATAATTCAGAATAACTTTGACTAATATCTATAGCTTATTTGTTTTAGTAAGGAATGCAACATGTTTAAAATTACACTAGATATTTTTTGCATACATCAATTAATAATTGCTAATAATACAAACCTCATCAGGTAGAGTTTCTCTTAATATTTGAGTTGGGCTAATTTCCATTGTTGGTTCAACAGTTGATTTATCTTGAAAATCATTTTTTGCAGATGTTTTTCCACTATATGTTGAACTTTTAACTGAATCATTTGATTTGTTGTGTTTGTTATACTAGAATACATTAACAAAATACATATTTTACAAGTTGAAAAAATATCATGGGTATTAAAATTAAAAATTTTAACCATACCTTGTTAAAATTATTATTAATAGGTGCAGTAGATTTAGCACGGTAATACTGATTGGAATATTGATTGTTATAATTTGTTTGATAGTAAGATGATGGTGCTGGTTTTCTCCAAGACCCTTGCTTTTTCGGAAAACGATTCTAAAAAAGAGTGACAAAGAGAGATGAGATATTAATTTATATGTATTCTACTTTAATAAAAATTAAGTATGTCATAATAAAGAGGGATTTTAAAGCTTTCACAATAATTTTAATATTACTAAATTTAATATTGAAGAGTTAAGTCTGTCGGAATTGGCCTGTATTCACCACTTTGTGATTGAGATTTGACATGCCAATGTTTTGTATCTTTGTAGTATGTAAAGATCATACAAGTTAAAATACTAAAGGTAACAGATATATAAGTTTTCTATCAGTAAAAAACTTATAAAAAACCAGTAATGAGCAGATCTAATGTGTATCAATTAAATGAAAATTTATTATTTTTCTTAAAGATTTTTACTATTACAAATATAGAAAATGGATTATTTCACTTACAGAGTAATTGAATTTCAAAGTTTGTTTTTTGCTTGACTTCTGACGTGCAACCATCGATGCAATATGTTGTGTTTCCTGACTTGCAATTGCATCAACAACCCATTCTCCATTAACTTGTGTTATTTTAAAACCAGGAACATCTTGAAATAATTTCTCAAGACTCGGATATCCCAACCTCTTATAAGGGATCCACTCTCCTTGCAATTCTTTGTAGTCACCTAAAAATATTTTTTTTTATGAATATACATTGAATAATTAAAGTTTAAATATATTGCAACTTGTATTTACATGAGTTGCAGCTTCTTTCTCATTATTTATGCTGAGCTAGAAGATTTAAAAGGAGACATTTTAAGGCATACCCAAAACTCAGATTGATATTTTCTTAAATAGAAACAGCAACACATTTTGGTACAGGAATTTCATATTCTATAATATTTTTTCAATTAAATTTTAAGGTCTAGGTTTTACAAGAATTCCAGATTGATAATGTAATGTAATATAATTCCAGATTCATATTAGTCTAGCAAAACTTTGTCATCACAAAACCTTCAATCTTCCAATGCTAAGTATATGATGTAAAAGAAATGTAATTTTACAATTAAAAGCATGTGACACTTACGGTTACATTGTTTTATTGTGAGAGCTCCTTTCACTGAAATCAGTGTGGCTCTCAAAGCCTGAATTACTTGGTCTTTATCCACCATTTCAAAGATTAAGCTGAAAAGAAAACCTTAATAGTAAAAATTTACATTCAAATGCCTAGAATATCTGTAATTACCTATAACTTTATTATTTGATATATATGCATTGTCAAAGCAAAATTTGAATTGTATAAAATAAAATGAATCAACAAGTAAATAAAAGAATTTGTTATTTTTACACATGAAAATAATTTTGATATCTTACTAATTTACTATGCATTAAACATGTAGTCGTCAGCAGAATGTTACTACAATAAGCTACCTCTGACGAGGGAGTATTGCAATTAAAAAACGTATTACATGTCAGGATTATTTATCAATTCGTCAAAACACTTCTGAAACAAAACGTAATACTTGTTTATTAATTATTGAACACTGTATGCGTACCAATGAAAGAGAAATCCGTTTTAATAAAGTAACAAAAGTTGCAAATGTTAATTTTCTTTTAACAAGTTCTAATTGTTTATAAAATTATTACCGTTAAATTAAAAAAAATCAAAAGTAACCCAAATATTTTCCAGTAAGTAGGTAACTCGTTCGCTTATTTTTCGTGTAATAATACCCACTTACTAGTTTCGCCAATTTACACAATTCACATTTCGCAAATCTGTACGTATTGAGTTCACTTTTCACTTAACAATATGACAAATGACAGAATAAGTTATGAACCACAGATTACATTTTATATAATATGTAACAGCAATTATATAGTATATATTATCTCTATTTATTACTTTGACTGTGATCACAGACTACATAGAGATATTACGTGTGACATATATCCAAATCGCACTTTTTCACATTTTGAACGGTACTCAGGCATGAAATACTCCAGCTGAGCATTCCGCCGAGATTAACTATATTTATATGCAATCTTCTATCGCCTAGATCTGTTTTAGTGAAAACCTCTCTTGTATAACAACTACACTTTTGATCTTGAATTATTTGTTGTAAGCTTCTCCAATATATTATAGCATCCGGATCATATTGTCCTTTATTATAGTTCGAATTCCATGCAGGAAATTTAAAATCAAAACTACAGAGTATCTCTTGTTTTACCGATGCGTTGCCACCTCGGAAGTTGAGTTAGGAAGAGGAGCGAAGAGAAGAATGTTGCGATTTTAGTGGACCACGATCAAGATATCAGTGTTCATAGGAACCGCAGCATTAATGGGAGGGAAGCGGGAGGGGGTAAATCTGGCGCACATGCGGCTCGACCGGAAGGCGTCAAAGACACTTAGTAGACGGAGTCGCAAGCCAGTGGAACAGATCCCCTACCACCAATGAATTCTCCATCAATTCATCTACAACTTTTGAACTTCAGGTGGAATGTGTTGATCCTCCAATACAGCTACGTAGTCAGTATCGTATCTTTCCGATCGCTTTATTTGTAAAGTTTTACAACTTACAACTTTCATCTCACCCTTTGTTGGAAAAACTTCATAAGCATTCTGTTAATCTTAAAAGAACTCAACTCCCTACTTGTTTTTTAAAATTTTTTTTAAAATTTACCAGTCTTTCTCTTTTTTTTTTATAAATTAGGAAGGCAAACGAGCAGTCGGGTTACCTGGTGTTAAGTAATCACCGCTGCCCACGGACTCCTGCAACTTGGGGAGTTACAGGAGCGTTGCCGGCTTTTAAGGTGGAGATATACGCGAGTTTTGAAGGTCCCCGTGTCTTACTGTTCCGGATATACCGCCGAAGGTAGATCATTCCATAAGTTGATTGTGCGTGGAATAAAAGTTCTAGAAAAGCGCACTGTTGAGGCACGCCACGCATCCAGATGAGGATGATATTTAAGTTGATGGCGTGCAGTGCGATGGTGGAATTCGGCGGCAGGGATCAAATGGAAAAGCTCTTCGGAACACTCCCCGTTATATATGCGATAGAGAACGCACAATGAAGATACGTCTCTACGCAGTGCCAAGGGGTCCAGCCGTGAATGCAACACCGGGTCCTCGAGAATCCGAGCAGCTCTTCGTTAAATGCGTTCAAATGGTTTAAGCTGATACTTAGTCGCACCAGCCCAAAGATGTGGACAGTACTCTATATGCGGTCGAACCTCCGCTTTATATAGCGGTAGTCGGTGCTAGGGCGTGAAGTACTGTCTGGCTCGGACCTGGACTAAATTAGATTTAGCCCATTGCGAAACGTCCCCCAAAGAGATGTTAATAGAAGACACAAGTTTGATTCGGCTCTCATCGACGCTTTCCTGAGAGAGTCCTGCTCGGCCGGTATAAATGGCATCCACCGTACTGTTGCCTGGAAAGGCTGGTAGCTTAGAAAGAAGGGCCTTATGTCAAACACGATCAAAGGCCTTTGCTATATCCAAACCAACTGCCAAGTCCTCTCCTTTGCTCTCAATAGCAGCTGCCCACCGGTGGGTAAGGTAAAAAAGAAGATCGCCAGCAGAACGACCATAAAAAAAGCCATACTGGCAGTCATTAATGAGCTGACGAACCTCCAGGTATCCCAAGAGCTAACGGTTGATGAGCGTTTCCATGACTTTGGAGAGCAGAGAGGTGATAGCAATAAGCCTGTAATTGGCAGGATCAGATCCATCGCCCTAGGGATTGGATGGACATGGGCCAGCTTCCAACAGTTCAGGCCTCTAGAGTAGGAGAGCCGAAATAGACGCGTTAACACGGGAGCTAATTCAGGAGACATACACGAAGCACAATTGGTGAGATGTCATCCGGCCCGCTCGACTTGTGAATTTCCAAGGAGAAGAGAGCTCGTCGCACAACCTTTTTAGGATGATAGACGGTGTACATCCTTGGTCATCCAAAGTTGAGTTTGAGGCAAAGAGAGTGCCCAGAAGTTCGGCTTTCTCTTTTGGCGTGTGGGCCAGAATGTCCTTCTCCATGCACAGCGGTGGAAGGGTAGGTTGGCTAAAATTGCCGAGGGCAGCTTAAGGAAGAGCTCAGAACTGGCGCGTTCCTGAACAAAGGCCCTCCAGCTTCTCGCCGATTTTGGTAACATGATGGGACATTGCTCTAGCGATGTGTCATAAAACTACCTGGAGGCTCGGTTGTATTTTATTTTCAGGAATTGGAGGTTCGGATCCTTAGTGACCAGCGCTTCAAACCAGACTCGGTAAGCGTCTCGTTTGCTGATAGCGGCTGCTTTTCAAGACGCACTGAACCAAGGCTGTGATATGCCATCTATTGGGACTACAGAGCTTGGTATGAAAATGTCTATACCCTAACCACATCGGTGACATCTTCGGCACAGGTACTAGGATCATTTGAAGAGAAACAGACCTGCCTCCATGGGTAGGATGCATAGAATGATCGCAAACCATCCCAATCTGCCGACTTGTAGTGCCAAACGCGGCGGGTCGCGGGTGTTCTGTGACGGCGACGTTCATTGGGCACTACACTCCATATGTAATTTTTTGGCTTATTTTTGTAATATTTTGTGTACAATAAAGAATATTTATTATTATTATTATTACACTCCGTATCAGGCAATGGTCAGATGACCCCAAGGGAGTTTCAACCAGGACCTGATACTTTTCTGGATGAGTAGTCAGCAGGAGGTCCAATAAAGAGCTCCACCACCACACTCATGATCTACATTTAATAGAAAAATTCGATCTTATTAATGCCTGGAACTCAATGTGGGATTCAGTAAAATGTGTCAAGGGAAAAATTATGCAGCAATCCAACACGAAATCCCATGAAGACCTTAGATTTTTTTCCCATCAAAAAAAGGTTCGTTGGGTCATCTCTACGATCAGCCGTCTTCGAATTGGACACTACTGCACTCCAGTACATCTTCATAAATTGAGATTGGAGATCATTCACTGTGTTAATGTGGCCTGGACGAAAGCACAATTTCACATGTATTGTTGTAAAACTGAATTGTTAAAGTATTTGAAAATCTAATCAGGACGCGTACACACAGGTCTGATTACTGGTCGATACTAACAAAGATTATATACAGGGATACTAAGTTATATATATCATCTTTGATACTAAGTTGGTGTTTACGATCGCCGTCTCGTATATGTGACAAATCACATATGTATGACACACTTTTACGCCCTGAGTGCGGCATCTATTATGTAGTCGTGATCTGTGAGAAGAAGGAAAGTTTTTAAAAAAAAGGTCGTTCACCAACAAGTATCCTGCGTGGCAAATACCTGCACCTTAGTTATAAATTTTACTTAATATTGTAATAGTAAATATTAAGATCGACCTGTGCTCACCCTTCTCTGACCGGGAGCCCCTTTCGGCTCGGGGCCCAGGCATTTTGCCGATAGCAACGTTACGCCACCCTATAGTTACGCCACTAGTTGCAACTTCATAATTAAAAACATCGATGTTAGGTACACCAAAGTTATAACCAAAACGTATAATGAATAATAGATTCGTTATGTTATCAGCCAAATTATCTAAAATACTGTCAATTTAAAAATCTGAGCAAAGATTTTTTTAGAAAGTTTTCTTTTACTTATTTTATTAATGAAATAACCAGAACAAAAATTCTTATAAACATTAAATAATGCACAAACTAATCGACAAATGTATGGATAGAGCACACATTTAAAAAAAAAGTCTAAAGAGTTTTGGTAAAGAGTGGGGTAGTTAAGAACGAATTATAATAATGCAATGAAAACACATGTCGCTTAGATGAGCACGAACGGAATGAAAGAACGTTGTAGATGTTTTTGACATTTTGGCGCCGATGTATCGGCGACGCAATAATACTTTGGTTTGATGTTTATGATCTTCTTTTATCGTACCATACGGCTTTCGTAGTGTAAGACGACCACGTGCCTGTTTAGCAAATGACCTAAAGAAGATAGCTGGGGTAGACTGGATGAGGAAGGCGGAGGATAGAGTAATGTGGCGCAAATTGGGAGAGGTCTATGCAGAGGACGACGAAAGGTTGAGTTGATTGAACCATCATCGATGTTTTCAAAACATCGTTTTAATTCCTATTACGAGTATAATATCATATCAATTTGAAATGAATAGTCATGCCTAGGTTCCCAATTTAGAAGATTTTCCTCCAAATTTCGAGGATGAATAAGTGGGATGGGGTTTTTTAGGAGTCTTATTTTTTTTATGAGATAAATAAATATGTAAAAGTATAGGACCTAAGACAATTGCATACTAACTCATCATATTATTTGTTGACCTAACGTCTTAGTGACATCTAGTACAATTATATTCTGTGGTGAGTGATGGTTATTATGCCTTTGCATAAGTTCCATATAGGTACTTGGCAGGTAAATATAACAATCCTCATTGTTTATTGTTATTATATTTTGGGAATTATGTACGCAATTTAATGCCACAATTATAATAATTTATGACAATATATTTTGTTAATAACAAATTAATATATGTTCAGCATATAGTTAGCAGAACACGATTTGAAATTCAGTTTTTTACGCCCAAATCAACTGGAAATCATTCGGGAAACGCGTAGCTATGGGTGAAATAATTTGCAAAGTAATTTTTTATCGCAAATACACGATAATTAAGTCGATCAATTTTTCCGAGATACCCGGTCTCTCAGTCGATATCGCATACTAGATGCGCGCAATATTGTGGGGTGTGTTCTGGGTTCTGGATGTGTTCACGCGGCTCGTGAACGAATCCACAGCTGTTGTGTAGGCAGTGGGTACTATTCTGTCCAAAGTATGTCATCAGAATGAAAAATGCAGTATATATGGGATGTACACAAAATCAATGTTTAACCCAATATCTTTAGGAGAGATTTTTCGGTTACCTTTTCCAACATATAACTACCTAAAAGTTGAACCAACACCAAAATACACACTGGTTAATTATTATATAAATTTAAAAGTAACAAAGGAATTAGTATGAAATGTTATTTGGATGTGTATACCCATATAAAGGTACAATATAAAAAATAAACTAAAGAAATTAGTACTAGTCTAAATATTGGCACTTCTTTAGAATAGGGCACCCCTCCATTTTATATGAAAATTTTTTTTAGATAATTCTTACCATTCTAAGTGTATTTCTGAAATCCGATTTTTTAGGAAATGTATAGTTTTCGGGATATGATTTTATGAAAATATATTTTTGAGGTTTTTTATCACCTGAACGGTAAGGTTTGATTTGGCACGTCAGGGGCGTCTTTATCCTCAATTATTTCCATAATAACATTTATAATTTTTTGTAGTGTTATAGTTTCTGGATTAATTAAATTGATGCTAATTCTCTGGTAATTTAAAATTTCTACTTGCACTTCGATAATCAACATTTAAGTGATTCGCAAAAATCATCTGTCACGCGTTTTGGATCACCGCTTGGAAGTAAAGCGCACACTGGCCACATCTGAAATTCAAATCAATTAGAATTGAACTTTCAAGTTTAGATAACTAAAAGATTAAAAGTACAAAGCATATCGAATGTTGTGTCTGGGTGACCAGAATCTACGTGTTCTTGTAAGGTTGCTTCAGTGAAACCCATCCTGGAACAGTAAGGACAAGTCAGCGACTGAGGTTGTTCGACACTCATACCTTCTCCACTGTAGTAGTTCTGAAATTTATTGATATGATGATGTAGATAGAGTTTGGTGGGATATAATTACCAAAATTAGTTCCAGTTAGTATACATAGCATTGAGTGGTCTGACAAATCTCGCGTTATTATTACTCCAGTTTAACTAATTGGAATAAATATAAATAAATAACTATTAATATAAATAATAAATAAAAAGATTCATTGTTCTAAACATATTATCGATATGCTTCACATAAAAATCATACGTAGTAACATGTAATGCACTAAATTTGATCGAACAATCAAGAAAAAACGACGAATAAACGACTAAGCAAAAAAAGAATTAAAAAAAATTCTGAATAAAATATGATCTTTGGTTGACGATGACGTTATACAGTACCTATACTGATACATGTATTGTCTCTATTAAGTCTGTGACTGATACTCTTTGGTTGTTCTTGTTGAATGTAGTTAATTATTAATAGTTTTAATCTTTGGTTTTAGTTATAAGTACAAGCACGGTTACCAACTTAGGGGTTTTCCCCCCAGATTTAGGGGGTAAATAAGTGAGATGGGATTTTTTTAGGGGTCTGAAATTTTTAAGGGTATTTTCAGGGATTTTTGACTCTCTAATATTTTTAAATTGATACAATGAATATTTATTTCTTGACCTAGCGACTTATAACGACATCTAGTACGTAATTCTACAAGCACTCTGTGGTGACTGGCGGCAATACTGGCGCCACTGGCGGTCATTTTATTTTCTGTGCATATGGCGATTACTGTTGTGTATAAATTGAACGTATGTTTGATATTAGCTTACGGTAGATAGGATACCGCCAAAAAAATAGATTAAGAATATTCTTACGACGATTGTTATTTCGATTTTGGTTTTTACTGTGTGTCGATAAGAAAAAGTTTCTTTTTATAAACTATAATAAAAAGAAACTTTTGAAACATATAACAGGATATTTTTTCTAAATCCTTATGAATTTAAATTTTATATTTTTTAGGGGGACGACTAAATAATTAAGGGGTTTTTGACACAAACTTTAGGGATAAATATTTTTAAAAGTTGGTAACACTGAGTACAAGTAGACAGGTTATTAAATTTATTACTATTTTAAAGTCTAAAGTAAAATCTAATTCTGATATTCAGAAATAGCTCTATTAACTTAAGTTTTTAGGATTTCTAATCTGCTGGTTTTGTTAATTAAAGGAACTAAAAATTGTATAGAATAAGGAAACATTGTAAAGCAATATGGCATTAGCACTACAGAGACGCGCAAATGTAAGTTGTTTCAAAATAAGAACTTTCAAATATTCACATAACGTTATTTTATTGGTGTTATGCTGTACGCCGAAGCTTTCAACATTTTTCCAATATAAGTTGTTTAATCGGCATAAATTCGTTATAAATTTCATAATTTTCAAATCCTTGGAAGATATTTTCATGACAATAAAAGATTAAATAAAAGAAGTATTTAGTAACTATTATAAGGTTATTTTAACTATTAATTTTTCGTTTTTTAGGTGCGGTTGCCACCTGAGGTTAATAGAATTCTATACATAAGAAATTTACCTTATAAAATATCAGCTGAAGAAATGTATGATATTTTTGGTAAATATGGAGCTATAAGACAAATCAGAGTGTGAGTAACCTTTTATGTATTATTTTTGTCTTTCATGTATACTAGGTTTCATAGTTCTGTAGAATTTGGACAGTTTTTTAAGTGTTGAAAGATAAAATACCATCCCATTGAGAAGCGGTAACACAGAAAAATGAAATAAAAAAAAACAATTTGCTAATTTTAAGATTGTATATGATTTGACAGAGAGTTGATGTGAATGAATAAAGTAACCAAATCTCTTCTTAAGTAATTTGGATTGACTTGACTTTGATACTTAACATAAATCTAACGTAAGGTTGTGTTAATAAACCTAAATACACTCACACAATAAATATGAAGTAAGAACTCATAAGACCCTTAGTCAGAGAGGTGCAATATCTGTAACATGTCACTATCACTTTTAACTCTCACTCAAAGTGACTTCTTGTGAGATTGAAGTGTACTGCATCAGTCGGGAATATAAAGGGCCTAAATAGTGGTGGCAATACTCCATCACTGGCAGGGGTAGAATTAATGAGAGTTTGTCAGCAAATCACAGGCTATCAAAAATTGTTGTGTTGTTATTATGAAATGGAATAAAATGCAATGCAGATAGTTTTATTTTTTATTAGGTATCCCAGTGAATGTTCGTACCGGCCTAATGGTCTATAAATGTTGTGTTACAGATTAGCTGAACTAGCTATTGACAACTAATATCAATTCAATGTCAATAATTGTTCATCTGAATATGGTGGATATATCTTGTCTATTCAAAACCTATTATTAAATATGTTCTTTAATTTGAGGGAAAAGTTTACCGTATCTACGGGATGACACTAAATGTTTGACAGAAACCCATTATTAACATTTAATATGGGTAAAAAAATATTTTAGTTTTTGTCAATTTTACAATACTTTTATTAGTTATTCTGCTATTCGGGACGGAGACAAATACAACAATTCAAAAACCATGGAAATCGGTCGAGCTGCTCTTGATTGATAAGTGTTGGAACAAATACTTTGTTTTATATAAATAGAAAAGAATATATATAACAAGCGGCCTGCCCTTGCTAAATTTGCTTGCTAAATTTAATGGTATTTAAAGCAATATTATAATTAATAATAATAATAATAAGCCTTTTTATTTTCCCAATATGTTACATTACAGGTGATATGTTAGTATTGTTAGATTGTTGAAATATTTTAAGTGTTTAGTATTGTTAGTTTAATTCTACTTTGCTTTAATTAAAATTGGGACCCTTGTTGGGTAAAGGCCTCCTCCAACCCTGTTCAGAATTCCCTTTCTTTTGCCTGTTTCATCCAGTCAGATCCTGCCACCTGGTTGATATAGGTAAGGTAAGGTAAGGTAAGTGGGCTCCTGTTTCCGCACTTAGACTCTAAGTCGGTCCATTGTGCGTGCAGGGATGACTAGCTATAAGAGCCAGCCCAGCTCCTTCCAGAAGCGCAGAAGTTTCCTGGGAACTTCACAGGCTTCTTGGAGCGACCTCATGTCCTTGAGGATTTGTGCCCGTTGTGTGGCGACGCCCATGCATTCCAGGACAACGTGGGTAGTCGTCTCTTCCGCTTGCAGACAACCCCTACAGATAGGACTGTCAGTCAGGCCTATGGTAAATAAGTGTTTGTTGAGTGGGCAGTGTCCCGACATTACTCCCACTATTAGACGAAGATCAATGCGATTCAGACTGAGCAGTTTTCGGGACAAGGTCCTTGACAAAGTAGGGACGGCTAGTTTGGACTGTCGACAGTCTGTTGCGTTATTCCATCTCGCATTGTGCGTGTCTAGGGTGAACTGACGTAGCCATGAGCGAAACATGCTAAAGGAGAGAGGAAGGTGTGGTACAGGGCCTACCATAGTAGTCATGGATCCTCTCCTCGCCAGCTCATCAGCTGCATCGTTACCTAGAGATCCGCTATGCCCCTTTATCCATTGTAGGACGACCCTGTTGACTGCAGCAATGCGTTGCAGTGCTAGGTGACATTCGTATATGAGGCTTGATGTGATGGAATCACTACCAAGCGCTTGGAGAACAGCCTTACTGTCAGAGAGAATTCGGATTCCGGAATCTGTGATTTCTTTCCTAAAGACTGCATTAGCGGCATGGGTAACAGCTACACATTCGCACTGGAAAATGGTGCTGGATGATATAGTCGACCCATCGTTTCTTTTCCCTGCTGGCCGTTTCCATTCGGTGGTCACTTTAGTCCATCTTTTGTCCTGAATGCGGGCGATATGGCCTGCCCATTGCCATTTGAGTTTGAGGGCTTGTGTGTGTGCATCTTTGACTTTTGTTTTTTTCCTTATTATGTTACTTCTTATTTTTTGTACTTTATGAATATTTAAAAGGCTCCTTTCTATTCCTTTTTGACATGTTCTGATCTTTACTTGTGCATGTTTGGTGAAGGTTTCTCTTCATATTTATATTGTAGTCCCCTTTAAAAATCTCTTTATGTGCCCAATACTTCTTCCAGGTTATATTTACCCGCCTTTTTATTTCTTCTACATTGTTTGTTTTGTTGAATGTAAGTTGTTTCCCCAGATAATATATCTCTCTACATATTCTATTTGTTTTCCTTTCACCTGAATTGGTCTTTTATAGGAGTTTGTCATTAATTTTGTCTTTTTATCATTCATTTCTTGACCAATTTCTGCACTTACTCTTTCTAATGACTCTAGCATATTTTCTAAGTCTTTAGGTGTCTCTGCGAGTAGCACTATGTCATCCGCAAATCTTAAATGGCTTAAGTAACGACCTTGTATTTTTATGCCCTTCATTTTCCAGTTGAGTTTCTGAAATATGTTTTCTAGTACAACAATAAAGAGTTTAGGGGATAGAGGGTCTCCTTGTCTGACTCCTCTACCAATATTAATGTCCTCTCCTCTCGTTTCCAATTTTACTCTGCTAATACTGTTCAAGTATATATATTTCAGTATGTTTATATATTTCTAATTTATACCTAGAGTTTTTAGTGATGCCCAAATAGAATTGTGACTAATGCTGTCGAAGGCTTTAGAGTAGTCTACGAAGCTTAGATATAGTGGTCTGTTAAACTCAGAATATTTTTCTATAATTTGTTCAAGCGTCTGTATATGATCTGTAGTTGAGAAGCCTGAGCGAAAGCCTGTCGGCTCAATGGGTTGTGCTTTATCTATTTTTGAAGTTAATCGTCGTAATAATGTTGCAGTGAAAAGTTTATATGTACTTGCCAATAGACTGATTGGTCAGTAGTTATTTATGTCGCCAGGATTGCCCTTTTTATACAGCAGTATTATGTCTGAATTACACCATTGCTTGGGGACAGTTTCAGTTTCTAATATTGTGTTAAATAAGTGAGTCAAATGTTTTAATAATACTGGTGCTCCGAGTTTTATTGCTTCGTTGCTTATTCCATCTGGTCCTGGGTTTTTGTCATTGTTGAATTCTCCAATATTTCTCAACACTTCGATTTCGGTAAATAATTCTATAGTATTTGCTTCAGCCCCGTCAATGTCTTTGTCTTTAGATGGGTATTTTGGTAGTTTATCCAGCGGCTTTTTGTATAGGTCTCTGTAAAACTTTGTTGCACAATCCAAGATATCTTTCCTTGTTTGTGTTTTCACAATTCAATATTATAATTAATATCCCTAAATTGTCACTCTGTAATTCATTATTTGAAAAAAGAGAGAGTAAGAAAAAGTTATAAAAAAAAATTACGACGATTAGAGGACAGAGCAAAAATAAAATTGAATAGGTAAAGGACAGAGAGAGAGAGATAATCGAAAGAAGGAAAGTAAAGCGACTGATCATTCTGAACAGATAAAAATTAAAGAGAGAAAATAGAGAGAGAATGATAGTATATAAGAGGAGGAGAGACGGAATTACTATAGACTTCTTTCAGTGAAAGAATTTTTAAAATCGGATTTAATATTAAAAAATTAATATTTAATATATTTTTTTTTTACGTGGGTCAAACTGAAAGTTCGTAGAAAATCAAAAACTGATTAAATTAGCTAGTTATTAGTTTTATAATAATTTTTCAAAATTGATGTGAATGGACTCTTCACATCAATACATCGTTGCATCCGATGGAATTACTGACAAAAGCACCTTGCCCGCTCGTCCTTAAAGTCACTTTGACGGCCTCTTGACACGCCGTCTCAGCTACCTCGTCGTCCATGAAACGTTATCTTCGAAGTTTTTCTTTTTTTTTTTGGGAATAAATAAAAATCGAAAGGTCGGGGCTGTACGGCGGGTGACCGTTTAAATTTACTTTCTTTTAATTATCATTTCTTTTAAATTATATAGAATGTGTTGTTTTTCCTCAAAGAATTTAAGTTAGAAAAATTTTTTTTAGCATAATATGGTCTTGGCATTATATTTTGTTACTTCAACATTTTCATTTCAGTGGAAACACTCCTGAAACCAGAGGGACAGCATTTGTAGTTTACGAAGACATATTTGATGCTAAAAATGCTTGCGACCATTTATCAGGATTTAATGTTTGTAATAGATATTTAGTTGTTCTATACTATAGATCTAATAAAGCATTCAAAGGCATTGATATTGAAAAGAAACAAGAAGAAATTGACACGCTTAAGAAAAAATATGGTATTTCTACAGACGATCTTCGTAAATAAATATTTGTATATCAGACTTCTTATTTAATGTTCTCATTTTTCTCTTTACATCAGTTTAGTATCCAGTAGAGTTTAACACTTGCTTGAAGGATCTTAAAAGGTAACAAAATAATGAAAACAATTTTAGTATTTTATACCTTTATTATGAATTTTACGTCTGTATTACACATGCCTTTCATTTAAAAAAACTAATCTGTTTTCATGCAATATTATGGACTTTTAAATACTATAATTTTGATACGTGACAGTCTATATCCGTCGGGCGACGAATACGCCATTTGTGTAGAATTATAACGCTAGCAGACAAAAGCAGTATAAACATCAATAAAACACCACACATCGCCAATACACCACCCCGAAGCCGAGAGCCATCTAAAATATTAGAATAACTTATTTATTTAACATACAGTTTTATGTTAGTCTTTAAGTAAATAAAAACAATAAAAGGTTTGTTCATTTCGTATTACGAATTATTCATGTTTCCTATGACATATAGCTTTAGCGTTTTTTACGTCTTTATTATTTTTAGAATAATACAATGATATACCATTTTCTCTAGTTATTTTCTCAGCTTGTTGATTTGATATAAGTATATTAGATATACGTGGCAAATATTGAAGCCAAAATGCTATAGCCTTATTATTTTTGTATGCGCTGCAATCTGGGGCCATATTGTTGCACACTTCATGAATGTATGAGTCACCTACTATGTATCTTGGCCATTCCTTTTGAGTACCTGGAGATCTATTAAAAATATTAGTAACATAAATAGGTATAACAATGTTTCTATAAAGTATTCATTAAAAAATTTTGGTACCATTCTTTTAAATACCTATTATAAAAATTATATATTTATTATTAATTATAAACTAAGAAGGCTAAAACCTTATTCCAAAATCGTGTAACTGAACATTTTTATCAGTATTTTATTTTATGATCTTACTGTGATGTGATAAAAATTCATGATCATCATCTGAAACTAGGGCACAGGGTAAAGAACAATATTTTTCTGCTATTCCTATTTCCTGGGCCATCCTTTCATAACGAGCGAGAATATCTCGGCTCGTAATATACCATTTTCCTCACTTCTCCCATTAATAGACAGCAACGCATAATCAACACAAATCACGTCATTTTATTAAAAGAACAAAATAATACAAACCCAAATTTAACGAAATTTGTTATATAATTTCTGAATTGTAAAGATATTTCTTTTTCACTTTGAGATGTGGGTCGACGAGCTATTTGAAGAGTAAGAGAATCTCCTAATAACGCTATTAACTCCGCTCCATGTGTTGCTCCTACAAAAAAGCAAAAGTAATACTTATTTAACAATAAATCGTATGAAATTAAATTAAGGCCAGAAATCCCTTTAGAATTTTCAAAAAAACGTTTTTTTTTACATATTTCGAAGGTATAATACCTAAAGAATATACTGATCAAAGGAAAAGTGAAATAATGAATATTTGCAGAGTTATCGCATACAGTAATCCCCCATATAGCACGGTAGATTCGTTCCGCGTTGTAGGTGTATTCTCATATAACGCGCTGTGATAATTGTCCAGAGATGATTTGCTGAAAAGGTGCCATACCCAAAATACAAATGAAAGCTTTAACTAGACGATCTGGCGATTGCCACCAACACATTTTCATTCTGGCTTAAAAATTGTTGAAATTTCGGCCTACATCGGTGCTGGTATATTCAATGATGGCTTCTCTTCGATCTTGAGGCTTATGAAGGCGTTGGACTTAGTCGTTGGCACCAACTGAAGAGTCTTCATCATTTAAACTCTAATGAGGCTCGAATTGTACGCTAAAACAGGCTGTCTTTCTGAGACGAAAAAAGCTCGTACCGCCCAGAAAAAACAGCTGGTAAAAGAAAATCAGCTTTTCGAGGAAGGAGAAGGTTCGCAGTACCCGCCTGGAATCGCGGATTAATCAGTAAGTCACTATAATTAATAGTTTTCGCATGTTGAAACTTTAAACGTGATTATATCGAAACTACATTTTCAAAAACTGCTCGTGTTGTAGGTCAAAAAGTTGTCGACCGAAAGTTTGAAAAGTAGCGTCTTAACTCTAAATAAATAATATTTTTGGGTTATATTTATTTCTTGGTTAAATATGTTAGAAAGGGTCGAAAATTCGAACTTTAGAGTAAAAAGGCTCCCAAATTTTCAATTTTGCACTTTGTCATTATTTTTTGGTATATCCTTCCCCTTTATATGTCTGTAAACGAATGACATTTGTTAAATATTTTTCAGATCAACAGTAAAAGAGTGACAACTGCAGCAATTTTCGATGTCACGGAAATCAGGCGTCCCAAGATCCTTAATAACGCCGCCATTTTGTTAGTCATTGCAAAAAAAAATCTTTCCTAACTTGAATATTAAAATAAAATTATATCAAAATTTGAAAATGATTAGATTACTTTATCCCCTCTAAAAAATTCCCGAAAAATACCTATTATTTCACGCTTTTAAAGGAATTTCTGACCTTAAGATATTAAGAATAGAACAATTGATATACCTGAAACATTTAGTCTGCGACCATTCAAATCGATGCTGGATGGTTGTCTATAATGATAAACGTATAAATGTGATACTCTTTGAGTAAGCTGCACTGCCAACAGGGCGCAGGCAGCTTCCCACTTAGCGGAAGTTTCCATTCTTGCGACGGCTTCCACAAATTTCATAATATCCTTTTCATTATCTGTTACATGTACTTTAGGTCCCAAGAATTCCCATTGAATTATCTGTGTAAGCTGGGTTATAAAATATCTTAATATTATTCATTCAGTAAATAATAGTTAAAAATCAAAAAAGAATGATCGTAACTTACAACTGCTGATATATCTGCACGTTCAAGGGAAAACAATCTTAATATATTAGGAATAATTATGGAATCCACGGAGGAAAAGAAAAAACCTGTTTCTTTTTTAACGAAAACTTCATAGTAATTGTAATCTGCAAAAACAAATATAACTGTCACATGAACTCACCTCCGAATAAGTAACGTATTATTTTTATACTAAAATATAATAAATAACTTTTTGTGTACCTTGTTGACCTGATTTTTATTTTAAAATAGGTGCATTGTATGAACCTGAACGGAATGAAATAAGCTAGTTTCTGTACATTAAAAGCTTGTATCGTCGCTGACAGGGCTAAAAATATGAGCCTTTAAATCTAGTGTATAAAAAAACGTAAGGTCTAATAGTTATACAAACATAAACTTTGAATCGACGAAGGCTTTAGGTACATCAAATCGAAAAAATTAAATTTGAAAAATCTGGGACCACAGATTGCAGATTGTTCTTCGTAACTTCATACTATGATAGTAGATAAAATCATTTGGTAGTACCTACTACCTAGAAACTTTTTCTGTAGTTTTGAAAACCCGTAATTTTGTAGATTTCAATGTTTTTTTTTTTAATTTTAACCAAGTTGAAAATATGAAATAGCACATATAAGATTACAAAATTACCCATTTCCAAATAACTAAACAACTTTTCTTAGGGTTCCGCCCCTTAAAAGAAAATAGGAACCCCTTATAAGGAAGAAAAAAAGTCTTAAAAGAAAAATGGAATTACATGCGTCTTTGCAAGTGAAAAGTTTTAATCATGAATTTTCGCGAAGTAACGCTTGATTCAATTTAATATTAAATATTCAAATTTCTAGTCTCTTGGATATGTAAAAAACATAATTTTTGGCAAGAAGCGAGGTCTTATAGTGCTAGTATTTGGAAAATTCGAAATTTTTTCTTTTAATTTTTTTATTTTATTATAGGGCATTCCAAATGCGTGTACAGAAAAAAAGTCGATGTTTGTAATTTCAGTAATATTCGAATATGTTTTAAATATACCTGACCTCGACACAGATAAATAATATGTTTACGGTTATAACTCTGGTTAACGTGTGTAAGTTTATAAAATTAAATAAATTTATTCCAAGAAAGAAAGAAAGAAATATTATTTTTATATAAATCGATGTATGTGGTGTAAGTCCTCCAAACTTAAATTTACTCGTATAATATATAATTTGTATTAATTATTATAATAAAACGGAGCGGCAATGTAATCTGGCTCCTACCAGATAATAAAATGTAACTCAGATAATAAAATGTAACTCAGCGAGTTGGTTGTTTCACTTAGTTAGCCCCGACTCCTCATGACGACCCTGCCACACGTGAGTTCAGTGTTGTGTACAGTGAAGTAAAGACAATGACTGAGTGTGGTATCAGCACTCTCTTGGAACTAGATAATTTTATCCAAAATAGGCCTTGGGCATTATTTGTTTTATTAATATTAATCATAATCGCGCTGTTAAAAAGAAATATAAATGGGGTCCAGTACTTCTAAGGATGAAATAGTAGTGGCCCAAAACGTAGTTGGGGGAACCAACTAACTACGTAGAGGCAAATCAGATGCTACTACTTTTTACAGTTATCAGTATAAATTTGTTGTTGATGATTTGCTTTAAAAAGATTATTTAGTATAAGGAAAAAAATCATTAATTAAATAATTTATTATTTTTTAATGTTTCTTAAATTTTCAGTCCTCTAGCTTACAGTTAATCAGGTTTTTAATCTGTACCGAAGAGATATATATTTTATAACATATTCGAATGTTACAAAAATCGAATCGCAAACATCGACATTTTTGTGCTCGTATCGTGTGAAATGAATCTAAAGCTATTTAGTGAATATCCTAGCAGCCGTTATTGACGACACGACAAGACTCAAAAAAAAGAAGGTTCTATATTTGATATACATCTTATTGATATTCAAATTTAAATTATTTCAATGTAATTATTTTTTACTTTTTATTGCATATTTTAGTTGGAAGTTGGTTATTTTTTTGTGCTAAAATGTTTTATCATGTTTTCTTATATTCTTTCTCTAAGTAATTATTATGTCAATCGAAATACACATTACTAATGTTGGGCGAGTAAACGCCCCACAATACTACTTTAGATGATATTTTGATCCGCACACGAAAATCTAAATTCATTAGTCAAGCACGAGTTCGCGCTTGACCGAATTACACACTTCAAAAAATTCTAAGCAACATACATGATATTACAAATTTACCATTTATATTAATTAATTTCTAAGTATTTACTCACTCAAAGTGCATAGGTAAGTATACTTTTTATCCAATTACGAATTTTGTACACTATACTGGCTGGTTGTAAAAAAAATTTTCGATTATGTTTTGTTTTTTCATAAAATTCAAATGACTGCCAATTTGTTTGAATTTAAATGCATTTTAATTGCTACGTTTAGTCTTGATTTTATAATTTTACCAACCATTTAAATAAAGTTAGCGACAAAATTGAATTGTTAGATATTGTTTACGTCATGGAGCGACGTCATTTGACAGCAGATGAAATGCAAAGAGCTGTAGGGATGTTGCAAGCGGGAAGTAATCTATCTCAGGTATCTCGACATTTTGGAATTCATAGAACTGTTATTTGTCGTCTTTGGCAGCGCTACAATAATACAGGGGAACCCGCTGAACAGCATCCAGGACGTAAAAAGAGTACAACCAAGACAGGCAAGACCGATACATACAACTGACTGCAAGACGCCAGTCGATGTTGCCCGCTCGAGAGATAAGTTTGAGGCAACAAAATTCAAGTAGTGTTGGTGTAAGACCCCAAACTGTGCGAAATCGACTGCATGAGTACGGCCTACGTGCTCGACGCCCAATCAGGTGCCCACCGATATGTCACGGGAATCGCGCTCGTCGAAATGAATAGTGTAGAGAACGCATAACATGGACCCATGAACAATGGAATAAAATTATGTTTTCCGATGAGTTGCGATCCGGTTTAGGCCTGATACAAGAAGGGTGCGAGTGTACCGTCGGCCCGGAAATACTGAAAGGCTCAGGTGCGTTCAGGAAGTTCATCCATACAGCGTTATAATGTGAAGAACCATGATGTGTGTATTTCGACTAAATGCGACTAATTCGAATACAAGATTTTAAAAATATTTAGATATTGAAAAATATATATAGGTATATATACATATTTATGTAGGTATATTGATATTTCATTAATTTATTACCATCTTTAATAGCCTCTAGGTCAGTTGTTCCCATGAGCACATCCAGTTCAAGTGACGATTTTAAAGTTGCCGTAGCAATATCCAAAGCTTTAGGCAGATATTGTTCAGATTCTGGCAGAAAATCATCGGGTATTATAGGCTGCAGTGCGTCGTCCCAACTATTCTATAAAGCATAAATTTCAAGTTAGCCTTAACATGATGAGGTAATCTTTTTATATCCACTAGATCTACAATAAATGCGACACCTATCACATTTTTACGTGTTTTTTCTTAAACTTTAATATAAAAGTGTGTTAGCACATTTAAATTAAAATGTTATGCAGAGTTCATGATACTTGTATGTACTCCAATATCTGTACATAAAATTCAGTAGTAAAAATAAATCATACATTATGAATAAGTAGTTCATTATAAATAATTTAATAAGAAAAATAATAAAAAAATGCATACCGAGTACAATTTTATTAAATCCTTCAAAGATTTATCTTTTAAACATTGTAGAGTCTCATCATCTGTGTCTTTTGAGCATCCTAAGGTTTTCGATATTGTTCGCGATAAGGTTTCAGGAAATGAATTATTCTGAACACTATTTTTTCCAATCGCTTTCCAAATATTTTGTGGGGACATGATAATTGCACGATGGAATAAACCTATTAATATAAATTTAAAAGAATATGCCTATAATCATTTTTAACTAAAATTATCAAATGATACCATGATCAGAAAAGTATCCAAAGATTAAAAAGAATATTTTCCACGCAAACAACCAATTAGTCTTATCATAATTGTGTCTTAACATAATTTGAGTCTCTTTTGTGATATTAAAATAACCGCTTTTTACTAAGTGCATATGTATGTTTACAAGGTACATATACCAAAACAACATTTTTTTTTTTAAATTTGTCGGTATTTCTGTTTGTTTCGGCTAATCTCTGAAAGAGCTTGACCGATTTTGACGGGACTTTTACTGGCAGATAGCTGATGTAACAAGGAGTAACTTAGGCTATTTAATTATCATGCAACGACGCATGGAGCGTATCAACACGCGAATTAAGTCGCGTGGGTCGGCTAGTTTACTATAAAATGAGGAAATTATCACGGAAAATGAACATCATAATCTATTAGGTAAGTTATAGTGACATGATAGGTAAAAGTCTTCAAATTTAAATGTAATTTAATTTTAGCTTACCCTTCGTTCTAGGTGATACAATGTGAAGAAGAACACTATCAGCACCAGCCGAGTGTCCTAATAAAGATATATTATTTAGATCACCTCCAAAGGCTGCAATGTTTTCTCGCACCCAAATTAAAGCCATATATTGATCAAGTAATGCCAAGTTCCCACGAGCTAAGGTAGATTTAAATGTAAAAAAAGATAAAATATGAAGTCTATAAGAAACAGTTACGACAACAACTCCGTCAGCAGCTAAATCTTCACATGGTAAAATAACTCCATTCTTTATCCAAGAATCGCTGTATAGTATTATCATTACCGGCAGTAGTTTACCATCTCCTGTCTGCCTAAAATAAATTATATTTCATATAAAAGAGTAAGCATTAGTTAGTAAGTTAAAATGAAAATATAACGGTTATAACCCGTGGCGTCCATATATTGAGATAAAGGCAATCTTCGTTGACATTACTGTCATTTCCTGAGTGAGGGCAACGTGGAGGCATACGATGAGCATAATATGTTCTCCTCCAACCCGAATGTCGTTCTGGTGGCTGAAAATGTCTATTTATTTAAAAGTAAGGAAAGTTAATTATATACATCATATAATATGATAATGAAATGCCATTTATTTTACTTACAGAGAACCTTAATCTTCCAATGGGCGGTGATGCATACGGTATACCAAAAAATACTTCAATAGGTTTATATGAATTCTTTGGAAACACTTTTATCTGAAATCATTACAAAGAAAATATTTTTATTATACATGTACTTGAATGCAACGAAGTATATGTATAATATTATAATAGGTTGGGGAAAAAGTCTTTTCGCATTATAGTATGTATGAACTTGTAATAAAATCTCTTTGACTATACTATTTGTATCTGGCTGCTTATGGTATCATTGAAAGGTTAAATTTTAAAGAAGATAATTCCAAATTCAAATTAGAAAAATGTGCGATTTTCATGTTTTTCGTACTGTGAAGATGAGTGAATCTAATGAAGAAATTCGATACATTTAAACAAACAAAATTTTACTACAAAAAAGGTAAAAATGCAACGCAAGCCGCGAATAACAATTTGCGATGTTTATGGATCTAGTGCAGTGTCTGTGAGAGTGGCACAAATTTGGTTTAAGCGTTTTCAATCCGGAAATTTTTATGTCAAAGATGCACCTCGCTCTGGTCGCCCTATTACGGATAAAATGGATGCCATTTTTGAAAAAGTGGAGCAAGATCGGCATATCAGTAGTTACGACGTAGCTCATAAAGTTAATATACCTAGCGCTAGGTATATTAACTTTATGACGTAGCTGAAGACGTTTTGGCGCATTTGAAAAAAACTGGGTACACAAAAAAGCTCGATGTTTAAGTACCTCACGAGCTCACTGAAAGAAACCTAATGAAAGGTGTACTCATTTGTGATTCTTTATTGTGATGTAATGAAACCGAACCATTTTTGAAAAAGCTGATAACTGGTGATGAAAAGTGGATCACGTACGACAAGAACGTGCGAAAAAGGTCGTGGTCAAAGGCCGGTCAGGCTTCACAGACTGTGGCGAAACCCGGGTTAACTCGCAACAAAATGATGCTGTGTTTGTGGTGGGATTGGAAGGGCATTGCATCATTATGAGCTGTTACCACCAGGCAGGACCATCGATTCTGAATTCTACTGCAAACAACTGATGAGATTAAAGCAAGAAGTTGAGAGAAAGCGACCGGAATTAATCAATAGAAAGGGTGTGGTTTTTCATCATGATAGCGCTAGACCTCACACATCCTTAGCCACTCAGCAAAATTAAGAGAGTTTGGCTGGGAGGTGTTAATGCATCCGCCAAATAGTCCTAACCTTCAGATTTCCACCTGTTTCGGTCTCATAAGAATTCTTTCTCATAAGGCAGTGTTAGGTTAACATCACGAGGGGACTGCCAAAACTACTTGTTACGGTTTTTTGATCAGAAGTCCCAAAATTTCTATAGCAATGGGATCATGTCCCTACCTATAAGATGGCAAAAAGTTATCGAATACAATGGTACCTACATACTTTAGTTAAATGTAAATAAAATGATTTGAATTTTCTTAACAAATGCGAAGAAACTTTTTCCCCAACCTAATATATATACAATTATATAAAATATCTTACCCCTACAACACGACCTTGAGGCAAGTTTGCAGCAGGTTCCTGAGTTTTGACATAATATAAAAAAGAAAGACACCATAAAAACAGTAAACCCATATTAAAGACAATTATTTTTTATTGTAAAATATAATCTTCTTTTAAGATAATATTACTTTGTTTTAGAAAAAATATTTATAGTGATATGCTTTAAAATAAAAAAAAACACGTAGACTTCAAAGCTACTGTGCAGAGACTAAATATTTTTGGTTGGATATTCCCCACTGTAAACATTGAACAATGATTATGCTTTGACGCATGACGAGAGCAGTGTAATGGTGAATACATTGTTCTATAAAATAACTAACATCCTTTTGTAATTAGATAACCATCACCGGTGTCGCAAACGGAAATGTTTAAAAATCCTTTGACCAAATAAAACTTTCTAAATTAGAATTTAACATAAATGACCTGACTCGAACAATTTTGCGTAACCTACAAAATGGGTTAGCATGCTCTCCTTTAAGTGTCCTCCTTCTAAAATTTGACAAAAATTTAAATACTTTCTTGAATACATATACAACATGTCTTGAAAATATTAAATAATATTTTACTTGTAAAATTTATTTGATTTTTGATATTACATTTCATAAAATTCGCACAATAATTAAAATTAGACTTTCACATTGCTCAACGCCAAATCAAATTTCTTTAGTAATATTTTATAATAGTAGTTTATAGGCTGATTGTTTGCAAATCCAATAGTTGCCAGCATAAGTCCATAGCCAATAAGTATTGAAAACAGTTTATACCTGGCGAGCCACTGCCGAATACCTCCAACTGAAAAAATATTATTGTAATAACCTCCTTTTTTTTAAGTCGTTTTTTTGACAAATGATAAGACTGATAAAAGGCGTATCTATAAAAAATATATCATACAAAATTGTACACGTGTGGGAGCGCGAGCGAGAGGCTAGTAAGGCCCTAATAGTGACTTCTGTGCTTGCCCTGATGGATGGTATACGTGTGCTTCTTGCATAAAAAAAATGGTTTCCTGGTTTTCAAATCTGGCACCGCTGTTATAAGATTGATTAGGATTTAGTTTAGTAATACAACAGTAACCTTCTCTAGCAGAGGTTGATGCTGGAAATCTCGTTGTAGTTGGCTGTTTAGCGTATACCAATAAGTAACGGAAACGAATTAAATCAGAGTTAGTTACGATGTAGTGAACAGCTTTTGTTCCTAAATTCTGTTCAGATGTGACTTCGGATTCATCTTCTTTGAAAGCACCATCACCTATTACAATAAAAAAAGAAGTCATTTTACGGAAAAATTATAATGTGAATTTACATGTAAAAGGTTCACTAAGAGAAGAAATGAAAGTCTCATTGGAAGCAATGGAGATCACTTACCATAGAAGCCAGTCGTTTGCTTCATTACCATCTTATTGTTATCAAATAAATGTCTATTTTCATTACCTTGATTCGTGACATGCTTATAATAATTAATGCCATCGTGAGCATCAATAACTTCGCACAGGGCTACACATGAAAGATGTCCTCCGATGCAGCTAGCTCCCCATCCAAAGCCGCCGTGACTATGTGGCAAACTTATACCTAATTCCGACGAAAGACATATTCCACTCCCCATCTGGTTTGCCTGTAGGTATATTATATGATTATGAAATAGTAATTATACTTAGTCATTTCCTACTTTAGTGTACTTGTGCTACTGTATTTTTATAATATTAATAAAATCCGGTAAAATAATCACTATGATAGGTATATCGAAAATAATAGTTTTAACGTACATTTTAGCACATTCCATGTAATGCTTATATTTTATGCTTATGGCAGTTAAGTGACAAACGAGCAAACGGCCCACCTGATGGTAAGTGGCCACCGTCGCCCATGGACATAGGCAATACAAGAGAGTGACAATTGTTTTCCAGATGCGTTGCCACCTCGAAGATACAGTGAGGAAGGGGAATGAAGAGAAGATTGCTACGGTTTCAGTGGACGATGAACGAGAACCCAGAGTTCACTCGTACAGCAGCATTAAGGGGAGGGGAGGGAATAAGATAAGACCCCTTTGTCTTATGTTTAAGCTTGATCAACTATAACAATCCATATTATCAACATGTCTCAGTGATATAATAACATATATAGATAAAATACCTTTAAATTCAAATGTTGTTGCAGTCCAAAATTTACCATGGAATAAAAATTTTCCAAACGATTACCATGGTAGGCATAAAAAACTTTATGATCTTTGGATAGCTCTTTCCACTTTAACTCGGCACCACACTTACTAGAACTGACGACTTGAAAAATATATTGCGGTTTAGGAGCTGGCTGCGAGGAGCGTGCGTTATTAAGAATTGTTTCATGCTATAAGTTATTTTTATACATTAATCAATTATTATAAAAGTAAATTTCCTAATATGTTTTATAAACGTAATATTTTATAATATATTTTAAATATTATGGATTCGTGGCCTGGTGGTTAAGACTTTGAGGACTTAAGAGGTCCTAGTTGTTGGGCGCACACCGAGGACTTTTCTGAGTTATGGTTGTTTGAAGCAATTAAATGTAATTTGCTGTAACGGTGAAGAACAATATCGTGAGAAAACCTGCACTCCTGAGAGTTCCCTAAAGTTCTCAAAGGTGTGTGAAGTCTGCCAATCCGCACTAGGCCAGCGTGGTGGTCTATGGCCTAACCTTCCTCATTCTGAAGAGACCCGGCTCAGTAGTGGACCATTAACGGGTGATAACGAACGATTATGAATTCTTGAAAGATACTGACAAAAGAATACAGTCACATAATAAATGTAAAAAACAGTAATAAAAATGACAATCCTCATAACAATGTCAGTTGTAATCAGCGGATGGCGGTAGCTCATCAATGGCAAATGTAAAAAAAAGGATGAAAATGTTCATCTTTACTTTTATTATCTTTGGTCAAGGAACAATTACAATGTAAGTAGATGATATGATATCTCGAGCCTTTGTATTTCAGCTTTTAAGGATGCAACTAGGCGTTTTTATTATACGCGACATACATGTGATTCTAAAGCGTCCCGTGATCGGGATCACCTCGAAATTGCTATCAGTTATCATGCTATGTTAAGGCCCAATTACTGGAAACAATTACTGCGTCCGTTAGCAGGGTCCTTTAGCCTAACGCCGGTAAGTTTATGATTCTTTAAATACTTGAATCTTGCCTTAAAAAAATGGACATGTTTCTATGAATAAATTTCATAAACTATATGTAATTAGGTATGTATGTTTATTTAGAAAGATTTCAAAACTTTCCTATATTTAACACTGATATATTCTATATTTAAGCGCGCCGGCTTCGCTCGGATGCAATATACGTTTATGTGGCTTTCAATAAACTTAATTATTTTTTACTATCCCTCAGAAACTATGAATTTTTCTACCATAAAAAAAACTATGTGTAATCCAGGTCATAAATTATTTGTGTGCCAAATTTCGTAGAAAGCCGTTCAGCAGTTTTAGTGTGTAACAAACAACTAAACATCCAAACATACAAACTTTCTCATTCATAAAAAAAATCCAAAACCTACCGCTTCTTGTGGAACCGTTTTTAAGGTTGGATCTTTCAATCTAACAAGCACGTAGAATAGTAAGTCCAGGATATCACTAATATGGACCAAATTGTCAAGATTATCCAGCTGTTGCAAAACCAAATCTAAAGCTGGGACGTCAGTAATAATGCTTAACTGCAAATTATTTAAATTTAATATAATATATCACTAAGGGTACTTTAAAAATGTACTAGTTAATTTTGTTATAAATACTAATTCATCCATGTCTTTTATTCCGTTTTTCATAAAAACCGGTGGAAACGGCCTCAGACAAGTGTCATATCTAAAACTAAAAGCTGCAGCCACAAACAAACTCCATTTTATATCTGCTGCTTTAAAGTCTTTTTCAAGAACTAATCTGCAATGTAATATTTTGTTAGTTACCTATAACACATTATTTAAAGATTTTGTATGTTTTTGTATGTTACCTCAGATGCACAGCTTTTTTTTCTAAAGAATCTAACTTTGCTTGAAAATAATTGTCTGATAAGGTTTCTGACGTTGATTGGTTATAATTGCAATTAGTAGCTGTATCAGATAATGCATCCGATTCTCTATCCATGTTTTTATATGTTATTCTGTAAGTATATATATAAATTTCGGAATAACATAATAATTTTGAAATGACAAAATCTAATTTTTCTGTCCAGATAGGTAAGATATATTTATAAAGTATTAATTGTCATATTTAAAACAAAAGAAGCTAAATAACTGTTTTGAAGAACAAGGTAAAAAGTATGTATATCTATAATATATATAAATAAATGGTCTTTGGGCTTTGATACTGTTTGTGATTGCCATAGATGCCAAGATGAGCGATGACCTGATTTTTCCATCATATTACGACGAAACCAGTACGGGCAGTCAGTGTAGGGTGATTTTAAAGCTGAAAAATTTCAATATTTGTAAAAAAAATTCAATAATTGTCTTTAATGTTGCTACGCCTATGAACGTGTTAGGGTGCCCAGACGTCACTATTTGCTTGGGAGTTTGGGACTTGAAAGAGAACAGGCATTTGATTCTTGGGCATAATAATTATTATTTCACTTCGCCCCTATATTACCCATTAGAATTCCTAGATCTACGTACTTTTTATAAAAGCAAAATAATTTAATTATCGAGATAGAGTAATCCCCCCTATAACACGGTAGATTCGTTCCGCGTTATAGGAAAACGCGTTGTAGGAGTATTCTCGTATAACGCGCTCGTTGACCCCGTATAACACGTTATGTACAAACTCCCCTTTAACTTTTCTCGTTAAAGCGGAGTTTAATCGAAATTTAGTAAAAAACTATGTTATAAACGAAATATGTGTGTTTTATTAAAATCAAAGTAAGAACATTTCTTATAAAAAACGTATAAAACTGTTTTTGGAACTGTTTTATTAGATGTTTATTCGCTATCTGAAATAACGTTCCGACATCTTTTTGTAGATGATCCAAACTATAAATTTTTTGTTGTAGAGAAATAAATTTCCTTTTTAACTTAGGTTTTCTTTCCTTTTCACTTGTCATGGCTTAAAAATAAATATTTATTTAACCAATATTTTTACAATTCAAAAACTAGGAACACAAATTTAATAAAATAATTTAATTTATTTTTAATAACAACACAATTGACACAATGTGCAAAGGTACGCGAAATTAATTATGAACTGTACAAATCATTATAAATTTCACAGTACTGTGGGAAATCCCCGCGTTATATGGGGGAATGCCCGTGATATATGAGGGACTCAAATCGCGTAATAAGAGTACGGGGTTATAAGAGCGATTTCTGTATATAAATCTTTATCAATAAATATTAATGCCTGTATATAATATATCCAGTCCCTGTCCTGATGAAGGGCGGAGCAAAATAATAATAATTAACACACCAATCAAGGCCACATAGGGACTCAACCAAATCATGCCGTCTAGGCTCTATAATGTACGTCTTGTAAGTTGCATGTAATATAAGTATTTAAAAGGCAAACATTTAGATAAGATTCTTGAAAATCTTTGATTATATGGCGAAGAACAAGGATGAGGTAGCTGGAATGAGCATTATATGATGGAGTGTCATACAGCAATGTCTTAAGGTCATCCATCGTAGAAAATTTAAAATAAGCTTTTAACTTGAAAAACTAATTGTAAGTGGTTTGTAATTTACTTTTGGTTTTTTTTACCGAAGTTTAGTTTTGTTGGCACTAAATTTATTTATTGTAACTTTTGTCTAATGTGACCATATGTCCCGTTTTGAATAGCTAAATCCCGTTGTCCTGAAAGAAAACTTCCGAAAACGCGCAAAATTTAGCGTATCTATTTTACTTAGTTATATTTTTAAGTTTATAGTGTAAAGTTATATTTATTTTATTTGATTTCTCTTTTCAAATGTCCCGTTTTGAATAAAAAATAAAATAGCACCTTTACTAAGACAGCGACAGCGATGCGATGTGGTAAATAACAATCGATACCCATAGCAACATTTTGACATCGCTTAACATGTAGCTTAAGGTGAGTAGGAATGAACCAAGCACGCTATTTCTTAATACCTTTCTTTCGACACGAAAGTTGAAAACAATCGAGCATCAAGCTTTTTTTAAAATACGTACCGGAATGTTATTTCTAGTTTTCAGTATAATTTAAGTAAGTATTGATTTCTGTTTTTATATCTTGTTTTTAATATAGGTAGTATTCATTTTTTAAATAGACATGTACAGTTTTTGAGCCTATTCGCGACAAACAAATATACAAAAATACAAACACTCAAATCTTTCCTATTTATATAGTAGTGAAAATGTAGGACTGTCTCTTTTCTGTCTCTTTTGTCAGTTGAGAGGATATTAAATGAGTTTTCTTACCTATCATATCTTTTAAATTTATTTTGTTTTTTATTCATTTTTATCTTAAAGTCAAATAAAAAATGTGATATAAAAGTGAAAAGCACAGGCTACAAATATTAGCGTTTTAATATGTCACAAAACGTGTCACATATTAGGCAATAACTGTATAACACTTTTTTGAATGTGCTTATTGTGCCTGATTTTGTGGAGCTTTTTTGACTGAAAATTGGCAACACTGTTAGCATTGGCAACATGGCAAGACAATGTCATGTCATCTAAATGAAAAATGGCGTTTATGTTGTGTTAAAAAATTACGATAAACATAGGTGCATTGGTGATTTATTTGTACTAGACTCGAGTCATAGGCAATAGTGTGAAATTTTGTTATATAGTTGGTTAAAAAATCGTGGACTGATGAGTTTATTGACCGATGTCTGCTGTGGCTCCCACTATTCCCGGTTGGTGATATTTTACTTGTTGCAGATTATTGGATTGATAGTTTGAAATTAAAAGATAAATTGATATTTAATGCAGTCAAATGTTTAGGTATAAAATTTTAACATATAAGTAAGTTTATTTCATATGAAATACAGTAGCGTACTCACCGACCTATTTTCTATTGACGTTGCTCTTGCGTTGCTCCTCGTGACGCGTTGTTAAACTAATATAATTTTTTGAAATAAATTGTTTAAAAATTGTCTAATGTTATTTTGCATACGATACTACGTCATAAATCAATATGACATATTTTGATTTAAGTTAAAATTTTATGCTGCTGTAAAAGTTAAATAATAAATTAAGTTCCCTATAAGTTATATTATTTATTGTAAAATGGATAACATTTAATTTCAAAATTTGTATATTTAGACTATAATAATTCATATTTTATATTTTACTAATAATATTGTCATTTCAGGATATAACATATTATTACAGTTTTTACTTTAACATTTATAAGTGAGAAAGAACACTAATGTTTAAAATTCTTAACTAACTCAGTATAAAAAATCTTTTTTGATTAAAAATAATATAAATATGCAATAGCCATGTTACATAATTTAGACATTGAAATTAAAAAACATTTTAATTTTAATCAGCCTAGAATTAAAATTATTCAAAAACTAGTGCAAATCACATTAGATTATCAACATTTTCTATTGATTGGCCTTACATGTGTTAGATTAATTGACAGGGATGGAATCTCAAATTTGTAACATTATTAAGTTTTAAGGTCCTTCCGTTCTATATTGATTCCCTTACTTTAACCAATTAGTACAGTTTTAAAAAAATATTTTAGTGTAGAATAATTTTTCTAGTATTAGTCTTGCTGTAGTTTATAAAGAGATTTTTCTAGTATGCCTCTCACATTCTCTTGTACGAGATAAAAGAGTAATTCTTTTGTTAGGTTATAGGTAATAATCTAATTATTTTTGTTTCCTATAGTACATTGTTTTTCATTCTTTTTGTGTATCCAACCCTTAAGGATCTAACCAATAAAAATATATTGATTAAATTTCATATGAGCATTTTGTTTAAAAAATCAAGTAGTAGGTTAAAAGAGCTTTGAGAATTTTACAATTTGTTAAAATTAATTAATAAGACAAGGTCATTAAAATTGCATCTATTACTGCAGCATAGAAGTTACAAACACATGTTTTGTTTGCTTGACTAGCTATAGGAGAGTTCACACACCACAGTTCAAAAATTAATGCTGCAAAAGATAATAATTTACAAGTACATTTAATAAAGAACAGGTCCTCTTTATAATTATTATAAATTATTCTTAATGAATTTTGTGAACTATAGAAACTGAATATCAGTGGTGGGACTTCACTGTGTTGTGTTGACCTCACCATATGCTGAATGATTGCCGATTTGCAAATTTGCTCTTCAATATATTTTTGTTTAGAATATAAAAGGAGTGTACTTAAAAATTTTATTCTACATAATAAAACATGTATGTTTCTATTAAGTTTCATTAAGTACTAATATTCTAAGTATGGCATTGTAAGGTTCAAATCTTGTTGATTTCTCTTAGTACAAGTATTAATTGTGTTTCTACTGATGTTTTAATTTTGTCTTCCTTTTGTAGTGTGGTGCAAATGAAATAATTTTTCTTCAAATATCGTAAATCAATTTTCAATTTGTTATATTATATTTTAGGGGCTGACCCAACAAAGGACATACAAAAGCGTCGAACTGGTAGTATTGGGTAAGATCTTAATCTTAAATTTAAAAATCTTTTTAAAAAGTAACTGTTTATATTCATGCATTCTGGATGGCAGACCTACTAATAAACATTATATAATTAAAATATTGTTGAATTTGTATGTAACAATAGTGAAATGAAAAATTCTCAAATATACTTAGCACTAGACTTGATTTTATCTCTTCTATAAGTAAAATTCGGTATAATAAACAGTTTTGTAAAGGAAATACATTAAAAATGCGGAGAATTTTTATATTTAAATTAAATTACTTGCAAATTAATTTTCACATAGTTTAAAAAAGGGATTTTTTTACCCACAAATACAATACTATAGTAGAGTAGCAAAAATTATTAGTACATACCTCATAATTAAATTAATTATAGTTAAAAGTTTAAGTTTATGAAAATGAATTTTGAAAACTTTAAATAAATTTATTACAAGAATGAAAGGAAATAATTTGTAATACAAAAATAATTGAAAGATTATTTAGTTAAATATAAATTCCATAAATTAATTTAATTTTTAAACTAGTCAATAAGGTTTGAAATAAAGTACCCCTTCTAGTTTCTCAAATTTTCAAAGTACTCAAGCTTAAGGTTAATCAAGTTTTAAATCTGTACTGAAGACATTTATATCTATTATATATTCGAATATTAGTAAAATCGCAAACATCGACATTTTGTCGTCCGTATCGTGTTAAATGAATCTAAAGCTATATCAAGCGCGTATCATAGCAACGGCTGTTGACGATATGAAATGTTTTTAAAAACAAATTGTAAATTATTTAAAGCGACTCCAAAAATTAAAGAGGTTCTATATTTGGCAATATGTATTGTATTAATATATGTTCACCGATTCCAAAATAGTTCAATGCAATTGTTTTTTTACTTTTTAGTGCATTTTTTACTTTGAAGTCGGTTAACGTTTTTTGATAAAAATGTTTTATAATTTTTTTTGTTTTCTTATATTCTTTTTGTAAGTAATTATAAGTATGTCAATTGAAACACTCCTTACTATCGAGAGTAATCGCCCCCAGATTATTACTTTTGATGATATTTTGAATACCCTCTCCAGAATATCAAAATTTGATAGTGTTTCTTCCTTTGAAATTGTACCTCAGTGCGCGTTTCACACTCGCACTGGGCGAATTTTTATTTATCATATTGTAACAGAATATTAAATGTACAATTTCTCTAATGATATGTTTTAAATAAAATTAAATATTACCGTTGGCCATCTGACGTGAACCAGTTGTTTTATGCAATTTTTGTACTACTCATATATTGTTTGAAGTAATGTCTGTCTATATTTGAAGAAATTTATTGGTATTCTTCAATCTTCAGCCCAAAACTCGACTCGACACAAGTTTCAGGTATCACGCGATATAAATAGATCTGCGTAATTATCATAAAGCTTACCGTGTTGAAACAAACATGTCCTATAAATTCTACCCGCTGAGTGAGTTTAATGTGAAAATAAACGATCTATGAGACGAAATAATTAATCACAGTAAAAAACTATTATTGCCTATGTCTCCGAGACTTAGACTATCAAACTAGGGTTAGCGTGTATCAGTATGTAGGTATCTGTATTTAATACGTGATGCAAAAACTTTGTACCTACCCCTTTTTACGAAAATTGCGCGGATGGAGGAGTAAATATATAGAGGAGTGCAGAATGCAAATATTTTTATAAATTTATGCATAAAAATACATTCAATCAATAAAAAAACACTACCATGTATACTCTTTTGTTTATTGTTAAAGTAATTTACATTAATTATGGTATGTAGTTAAGTTTATTTTTTTTTAAAATTATTTATTTATTTTTTATTTAAATGAGTTATGGTAGTAATTTAAAGCTTCCCCATGACAGATCCGATGAAGACGACGCAAGTGGTGGTAAATATACAAGGATGGAGGAGGATAATATTCAAGATAAAGAGAGATTTGCAAGGTATTGTTTATTTTTCTATTATAATATCATACACTAATACATCGTGATTAAACTTTTCTTATCCTCTTCTAGTTACATTGTTCTAGTAAGCTATTATTACATCCTTCATGTAATTAAATGTTTAATTTTTTTTATAGTTCTAGTTTTTTATTATTTTTCATTGCTTTTATTTTATGACAAATAAAAATCCAACAACAAAATAACAATTTGGAGGGATTTGAATATCGTACATATATATTTCAAAAATGGATATCGGCAATAATGCTCAGTCGCTCTTCGTCTCAATGCGAATAATATGAAAATATGTTCCCACACGTGATGCAATAAACAAAACCTTAGCAATTGGTTATTGTTGAGTTTGAAAAAGTGATCATTCACATAGCAATGACATCAATTCGTTATTCGCTAAGATGCTATATTTTGATTGAAAACGTGACTTATCTCTTATTATACTCACCGTGCGACATTATATTTATTAACTTAAATTAGGATGCTACTTTAGATATGTTTATGTAATAACATTTTTTCTTTAGTATTATCGACTTTATCAAACATTTATGTTATACTTAATTTACCTCTATTAGATGAGACCTACATAAAGAGATAATATAAATGATCTGTTTTTTTAAACTCACAATAGCGTTGTAATAGTGCTTGATTTTAAAAACAAGCGGCCTGCCCTCGCTTCGCTCCGCATATTTGAAGCAATATTGTAATTGATGTCCTAAAATTGTGACTGTAATTGTGTAGCTATTCATTATTTGATAAAAAAAGAAAGAGGAAGAGAGAGAGAGAAAAGGTGATGAAGAAAAGAAAATATAGATTCAAAAAAGAGAAAAGATACAGATAGACAAATAAAGACAGAGAGAGAGATAATATATTATAGAAAATATACTATAGACTTCTCTCAGTAAAAGATTTTTTTAAATCAGATCCATAGCATCAAAATAGAAATATTCTATTAATCGAAAAATATTTGGCAATACGACGTCACTCAGGAATAGTGTAACTTTCAATTAGTGAAAGTTTTAAAATCGGATCACTAGAAACAAAATGGCCAATATATAAAAAATATATATGGGAACACTACATCACTCAAGAGACATGAGTCATGTCACTCGGGAATATTGTAACTATCCAACAGTGAATGAATTTTCAAAATCAGATCAGCAGTTCCTGAGATTAGTTCCTCCATTAAAAAAGCCCATTTAATGTCTTCCTGCCAGCTCTTTATTCGTCATCATAACCCATTAATGGACCACTGCTGAGCCAGGTCTCCTCTTCAGAAAGAGGTTAAGCCATAGTCCACCACGCTGGCACAGTGCGGACTGGCAGACTTCACACACCTTTGGGAAGTTTTAAGGAACTCTCAGGAGTGCAGGTGTCCTCACTATGTTTTTCCTTCACTCATTCCTTCACTCACTCTTTCACACTCACTTCACTAATTGCTTAAAATACACATAACTCAGAAAAGTCAGAGGTGTGTGCCCAGTATCGAACCCGGACCTACCGAGTAAGACACCGATGTCTTAACCACTGGGCTATCACTGCTTTTTTGACAACATCGATTTTATTATGATATTACCAGCTGACCCGGCAAACGTTGTTTTGCCATATAAATTTGGGGTGGGATCATTTAGGGGGATGAAAAATAGATAGTAGCCGATTCTCAGACCTACTGAATATGTATATAAAATTTCATAAAAATCGGTCCAGCCGTTTTGGAGGAGTATGGTAACTAACATTGTGACACGAGAATTTTATATATAAGATCTATGGCAACAATACACTCTGTCACTGGCATAGTATAATTTTCGAGCGATAAAAAAATAATTTGTACTTTCGAAAAAAACCCTTCACTGTACAAAATGGCCACGTTATGGCATTTAAATGGCCATATCTTTTCAATTAGAATATTGCACGGTTATTATTAAATTAATAAGTATATATCACTTGACTGGGTCCACCCTTAAACTGACAGCTTGGTTTAAAACATTTATTTATGTGTTTTTATTTTAGTCGTGAAAACCATTGCGAAATTGAGCGCCGTCGAAGAAACAAGATGACAGCATATATCACGGAACTATCTGATATGGTTCCAACATGTTCGGCTCTTGCTCGAAAACCCGACAAACTGACTATATTACGGATGGCTGTTGCCCATATGAAAGCTTTGAGGGGTAAATGAACTAAACAAACTAACTAATAATTAAAAAAAAAAAGCTACTATATACTAATTTCAACAAATGAACTTTAATGATCATTTCAGGTACTGGCAACACATCAACAGATGGTACATACAAACCTTCGTTTTTAACAGATCAAGAGTTAAAACATCTTATTCTTGAGGCGGCTGATGGGTTTCTATTTGTAGTTAGTTGCGATACTGGTCGAATTATTTACGTTAGTGATAGTATAGCACCAGTTCTTAATTATTCTCAGGTATTCATAATCTTGGTATTTTAATAAAATCATGATTCATTTTTGTCCTTCAGTACTTAAATTATATTTTTTTTAGGGAGAATGGTATTCATCCTGTTTTTATGACCAAGTTCATCCAGACGATGTAGAAAAAGTAAGGGAACAGTTAAGCACTCAGGAACCACAAAACACAGGCCGCATTTTAGATTTGAAAACAGGAACAGTCAAAAAAGAAGGTCATCAATGTGAGACAATAATTCTTACTTATATAATATCTTTTAAGAATCTTTCATTACACGAAATTCTTACAAAAAATTTCAGTACAAAAACTGATATTTCAGAAGAGCACATTACTTTGATAATATTAGGTTTTGGTAAAGTGTAAATATTTTCTAAAGGGAAAATCTCTGTATTAAAACCTTCCTTGCTTATTGTAGTAGGCTATGTCTTCACTATACGTTAAGTACTAATATATAAAATCTCATTTTCTGGTACTATAAGTGAATATATAATAACTAAGATCTTCCAAAGTCGTTTAATTTCAGCCAGGCTGTTAATGTTTTTTTTTAAATATTACTAGCAGTATGGATCACACACTACTAGTATTCCCTTTACCCCTCCTAGTAAGCTAATAAATAGCTTGTGTCAGGAGTGGGCCACGCCAGTAGTCCAATGTCCGGATTTGAACCCACGACCTATCGACCGTGAATCCAACGCCCGAACCACTGAGCTAGTGACGCTTCACGCATTTTTAGGTGGTTGCTTTTTGTTTTCGAAACTAACTCATGAAAATGAAAATTTGTCTCCAATTAAATAGTCTGTTACATATTATAAAAGGTAGTTTTGGTAAAAAAAATATGTTTGTTAGCATCAATGCGGCAAGTGATGGGTTCGAGGCGAGGCTTCATCTGTCGGATGCGTGTGGGCGGCACGGCGGAGAGCGCGCACCTTGGTCGCCTGCGCGCGCGCAACTCGCTCGGTCCCTCGCACGACGGCCACAACTATGCAGTAGTGCACTGCACTGGATATATTAAAAACTGGCCTCCTACAGGTTTGTATCGCGTAAAACTTCTGCCTAAAGTTCTTCTGGAAAGTGCGCATAGTACTTTATAAAATAAATTGATAATCTAAATACAGTAAGGTGAAGTGAATGAATCTAACTCAAAATCTAAGAATGTGTTTATTGTGGAAAATCTAGAAATATTTTCTCCTTTTAAAATACATAATTTTATGTGTTTTGGGAAATCAGATCTGTTTCCAGGTATGCAAATGGATCGGCCAGTAGAAGAAGAGCTTCACGCATCTCACTGTTGTCTCGTTGCTATTGGCCGATTACAGGTAAGAAAACTATTAAGTATATAGTATGCTAGTGCAATGGACATAACCCTACAACAATTATTATTATTTACGGTGTTTTCTCCTATTTATTAATATTTAAGAAATTCCAAATTTGAAGCTTGTTGATCTGCTAATCACTATCTTAATACCTTTTGTTGGTTATTTCAATTAAATCTTCTGGTTTGCATTTACTTATATTATACAGTGTTAAATTTTTAGTAAAGAATTTAAATTTCACAAAAAAATAATAAATTTAATAACCGAAAGTTGACATTTGTAACAAAGCGGCCATAGGTTTATCGTAAATAATATTTTAAACTACATGAAATGCCTTTAAAGGTGACCTCTACGCCTAACAACTCCGAGGGAAGCCTATGTGGTGGCGGCGTAGAATTCGTCTCGCGGCACTCCGTGGACGGGCGCTTCACTTTCGCGGACCAGCGCGCCTCGCAGGTGCTTGGATACGCACCGGCAGATTTGCTGGGCAAGTTGTGCTACGAATTCTACCACCCGGAGGATCAGCAGCACATGCGAGACAACTTTGATCAAGGTAATAATATTATTATACTCTTAGTAACGTCTTCCGTGTAGCTCAACAAGTTAAGAAAACTGCGGTTGGAAAACCAATTGAATCGTTAACTTGAAAGGTACGGTAATAATCATAATGTTTAAAACCCTTCCTAAATGGCCTTTTTCCTACTACTATCGGCTATTTTCTTACTCTACTACGGTAAACATTAGAAGAGACATAATATAAGAACATACTTTTAGAAAACACAGAAAAATAATAGATTTAAAAAAAGATAATAATTTTTTTTTAATTTCATAGTTTTATAAAAATCAACTATATTTTTTTATTTCAGTTTTAAAATTGAAAGGTCAAATTATCTCTCTCATGTACCGGTTTCGCACAAAAAGTAGAGAATGGGTCTGGTTGAGAACGTCCGCCTTCGCTTTCTTGAACCCATACAATGACGACGTAGAATATATAGTATGCACAAACACATTGGCTAAGTGAGTATTAAGGAGTGAGACGAATATATGTATTATACATTGTTTACGTACGTTTCATAATGTTTGAATATGTTTGAAAAGTCGGACGTTAGGTGGAACGGGAACTGAACCGGTAGCGGACGACAACTACGATTACCACTTGCGTCATCGCGATCAAGTTTACCAGGCCCCGCCTCCTACAATACACCAGCAACATCATCCACCAACGGGTATATGATCTTTCTATTCTAGAAATAAATACTACCTAATACGTAATTTCACAAACAAGAAGATTCAGTAAATGGCTGATTTGTGGACTTTCGAGCAATTTATTTTGTGTTTTATTGCTTCCTTGAATTAGTAAATATTGCTACTAAAAAAGCTCAGAATCATTGAATTTCTAAATGAGGCCTAGAGTTTGGAGTATTTATCTATTATTTATAAGACAAGATAGGTTAATTGTTGTGCTAATACTACTAGTAATTTTTATCCGTAGGTGGCGGAGTAGGTGGTCGATCACCTGGCGAGACGGGTGCAGGCGGAGGTGCGGGAGGGCCGGTGACAGGCGCGCCCTACGCAGCGCACGCACCGCACTACGCGCCCGACTACTCCCCGCACCGGCCCGCAAACACTCCACCCCACACCACGTGGACCACCTTACGTCCAGTAAATGTATATTTGATTTGTGTATGGATTATAAATTATAGGAAAAAAATTTATGAAAAATTGTGGCGACTCCCTTTTCAATTTATATATTCAATTATGAAAGGTACATACATTCAATAAAATAATCTGGTTTTGCAGAGTGGTGCTGGTGGCACGAGTGCTGTGGTAGCGGCAACTGCGGGTGGTGCGGCAACAGAAAGCTATGCGTACAGCGGGGAGGGAGCAGCTAGCCCGACGCGCTCCCCGCCAGCGCCTTCTTACCTGCCCCCCGCACACTATCATCATAACCATCACGCGTCGCACCCTACACATCCTACACACCCTACACATGGTAATCTATTAACTCTTAAATTAAGAATATTAATATGTATAATCCGGCTTTCTTAATGAATGCTTCAACGGCCAATTATTTGTTTCTCTAAATAATTCAGTATACTTATATTTCTTTCACTTTTATCATATGTACATAAAAGGTTTTTTTTTTTATAAAATATGTCGCGAGTACACAGATGTACACTCACTTAACCAATTGAAATACGTTTTACAAGTTCAGTACATATTTTCGTTTCTATGTTTAAATCTCAATAGATGGTTTTGGTCAACCAAATCTCCACTTGAGTGGACGACAAATGTTAAAGATGTATGCCATGTTAATATTGATTAGGTTTATGTTAATACAGCAGGCATGTGGACATGGCAAGGAGGTGTAGGTGGGGCGAGCGCGGCAAGTAGCGCGGCTGCAGATGGCTCTCATGCACCTCACGAACTTTCCGAGATGCTTCAGATTCTGGACCAAGGTGGCTCTTCAACATTTGAAGACCTTAACATAAATATGTTCAACTCCAGCTTTGAATAGTGATTGCTTTCGAGCTTAAGCAAAATTTGGTTAATGAGAAAGTGATGTTCAATCTTGAATACTTAAATGTGTATGGATTGTGTCGAAATCACTTAGTAATTATGATGGGATATATTTGCCGGCTTAGACTCTTCACAACTAAAGTGACTAAATAGAGCGACGGTAAAGTATCAATGGTATTAAAAGAATCTATTGATTAATTATTGAAAAAAATATAGTTAATAAATGCATTCGAATATTTCAGAAATAATCACGCCTTGAAATATTATCTATATAAATTAATTATTTTTCTAGTATAGACAAGTTGCAGATTTGGAGGTTCGCTTATACACTGCTAAGCTGTTATTTCTTTAATTTTCATGTTAAACATTTGAATCATTTTATTTTTTAATATTTTAGATCTGCAGTTATAGTCTTCTTTGTCAGTTGACACTAGACATAAGTGTGAGACTTTTAAGTAGGAAATAACCATTATATTAAACTTAATTTTTTATTTTACATATAAACTTGTTTAATTTGGAAAATACTGAAGGCCAGTTATTTAGATACATCTCCACATAATTAAATATTAGTTGGTATATTATTGGGTATATCCCTAAATAAATTATTTTAGCGTTTACAACTGAATTTGAATATTGAGTTAAAATATTATATGTGGAATAGTACAATCGCAACATGTGATTCTCTCAGTTATTATTTTAACGTTGTCGAATCAACTGTACCTCGCTGATTTGCGATTAATGAACCCAGCATTCTGTGGAATGTGATTTGCATTCGATTTTTTCTTTGAAGAAGTTGCTAATGAACTGATTTAGGTTATTAACAGCTAGTAAAGGAAATTTAAAAGTTTTTGACCAATAAACAATTCATTCCACTGTATCTAGAATGTTAGTATTTTGGTACTCAAAAATAACGTTGATATTTTGACATAACTAATTTTAAGCTTTTGGATATACAATTGGCAGCATAGTTTAGTTTTTTTAGTTTTTAAATATCCGCAAATATAGTGTTATTTAAAGCTAAGAGATTTATTGCCACTAGCCGTGCGGCCGCCTAGAGCTCGTCGATCAGTGTGCAACTCAAAAATGCAAAATGAAAAATAATATACTTATCAGGCTGATTAAAATTACAAATGTTCTTTTATTTCAATTTGTTAAAAATTGGATTTAATGTATGCAATACTTAATACACACATCCTCACTCTGATAAAAGATTTGTTTGAATAAAAATCCTGTGAGACAATGTGGAAATAAGTAAATAACCGTAGCTATATGAATAATATTAGTTAGTTGTGTGATCTCCCTAACAACTAAGAATATTCTATTCATTTTAAAATATTTTCTTGTTTTTTTTGTCTTACACTTTCGGCTAGTGGAAAACCGCATGTATTAACGTATCAAAGAAGATACTTTATTTTTTTAAATTTTGTTAGTGAAATAATGAGACGTGTTATGAAGATTATTTTATAAGTAATTAAATGTTATTTTACATTTTATAGTCCTTATAATATTTTTAGCTTGTAGTTTCTAAAAATTATAAACACTTTCTAATGCAATAAGATGAATAGAAAATAATTTTGTAATAGCTTAATAAATTTTACCTTTTTGACTTGAGTCTAACCATACTCCAATCATCAGTTGAATATAATATCTTTAAATCAGTTATAAATTTACAAATAAGTAAAAAACTATATTTTGCCAGGTACATGTTAATCAGAACTGCAGCTAGACTTAAATTACTGCATATTTCTTCCCCCCGAGTGTTAGAAAGTGATTTTAAATAATCTTTTAGTGTATCGTTGTTTTTCTTAATTATATCTATTTAGAAATTTTAAACTTAATTTTTAATACAAAAAGTTTTTATGTAAGTAATGCATTTAAGAATTTTCTTTTTATGTAAATTTATTTCAATCGAATCAATATTAGATATACCAAAATTTTGTAAGAGATTTTTTCATTAAATATAAGCGACATGCATTTATTGTTTTGTTTTTAGTAAGCGGCTCGCCTGTCTTTATCATATCCATATAAAATCGAGGGTACACAGGGACGCGCCGTCCATAAGTGCTCAGCGCTAGGCGCCAGGGTGTAAAAGACGCTGCGAAAAATTCAGAGGGCGCCAAAATGAACATATAATATGATTTGAATTAAATATTGAATCCGAAAAGCGCTTCCAGCGAAGCAGCTAGACTCAATCTCAGTTTTTTGAAGTGAAAACTTCTTTAACGGTGTGTCAGGTCTTCAGCTATAGGCGCTAGTAAGTATGTAACACGACGGCGCAGAAGATGCTTGGCGTGTCCTTGACGGTACACTTGCTACATGTAAATAAAACTGCATACATATTCTTGACTTCTTCAGTTTTTACATCAATAATTGGAAAGAAATGCAAACAGGTGTCCCTCAACTCGATTGAATCTAATTTCTTTCATTTCTTATTAATTATAATGGTACCAATCAATCGAATCAAAATCATATACTTAAAGCCCACCTCTAAATTAACTTTTTTTATTTATACTTTATTGAACCAATCACAAATTTCAACTGTAATAAATAAATGGGAAAATATTTCAAAATAAAGAATAGTCAATGTATTCCACTTAATAGGTAAGTAATATTAAACAGAGATATTACTTACCTATCAAAATAAAAATTACTGAAAGTATTCGGTAATATATTTTAATAAATAAACAACGCTCATACATTTTACCGGAAATGTATGAAACCTAGGTATTGTACACAATTCCTAGGAAATGTATATGTCGGAAACAAAAGGAATGGTCTATCTCAAAAGCTATACGGGTGCAACACGGTCAGGATATTACTAAACATTACGGTCTCTTAATATTCAGACAGGAACCCAAGCAGTGCCTTGGACTTGTGACAAAGGTGTAGGCTTAAGGGATCCCTTTAAGTAATTATAACACTCGACTTCACTGCCCAGGTTCTCTGTTTAAACCTAAGGTTAGGCTAACCTAAACCTAACTTACACTTCCGACATATACAATTCCGAAGGAAATGTATAAGGTATATTTTCAAATATTATTTAATACGCATATACAAGGAAATGTATGAAATTTCGATATCGTATTAGGAAATGAATAAAGCGAATGCTTCCTGTGAATAACACGAGTTCAACATCTTGTTGAACTGAGTATCAGAATTATCTGTGATCAAAATAAAATAAATGGAACACGTTGTTAAACTGAGAATCAGATTTTTTATTAAGGCTCTTATTGGGACAAAAAGCAAAGACGCGGAGGGAGAGGAGCCTCGGCCAGCTGTAACACTACGTGACTGTTTTCACGCTGCGTTACGTAACGACGAAGGGGCCTCCCCGCAGCACCGGAGACTTCACAGAAGTCCAGGACGAGATAACTGTAGAGTGAACCACAGCGACGTGCATACACACTGAATGCTAACGCGGCTCTAGCAAAGATGATATATAAAAGGCACTAACGTAGTAACGCAATACCCTTTCAGTTCCTTCGCTCTGCTATCCACGTACGTCCATTGAGAGCTTGAGTGTATTACATTTCCGATTGTAATTTAATAAATATATAGATTTCCTACGATATGTGTCTAATATAATTGATTTCACAAATTTCCGAGTGATTTTAGGAATCATATACATTTCCTAGAAATTGTATACAATGACGGATTACACACATTTCATTAGTGAAGTACAAGGGGGGTACAAGAATGAATCTATACTATTAATTGAAGAGGAAAGATTTGATTGTTTGTATGTTTGTTGCGAATAGGCTCGAAAACTACTGAACCGATTTTGAAAATTCTTTCACCGATAGGAAGCTACAGCCTTTCCGGGTAACATAGGCTATGTGGTGTTGCCATAAATACCCTTATTAAAAAAATATGGCCATTTAAGTGCCATAAGGTCATTTTGTAAATTAAAGAGTTATTCAGAAACTAAAAATCCGATTTAATAAATTGTTTCACTGAGAGAAAACTATACTATTCATGAGTGACAAAAGTGATTTAGTGTTGCCATATACATTTTTTAATTAATAGAATATGGCCATTTAGTTGTTACTAATCTGATTTTAAAAATTCTTTAACTGAGTGAAGTCTATAATATTTCCGTCTCTCTTATAATACTATCACTCTTTTTTCTCTCTTTAATTTTTATCTTAATCTGTTCAGAATGATCAGTCTCCTTTCAATTTGAAATAACAGAAATTACCAAATTATAGGCTTTAATCAACAAAATTTCATTACATATTTTTAGACAGATTAAGACATTAATGACATAGAATATTATAACATTATTTTATATTTAAATAGTATGCTATATATAAAAGAGGTTTTATGTCACAATTTCTTTCTTTCGATTATCTCTCCTCCCCCTCTCTTTTTCTCTCTCTCCTTTACCTATTCAATATTATTTTTGCTCTGTCCTCCCTCTTTTATTATCTGTTGCTTTTCTTTTTTTTTTTGGATTATTTTTTTTATAACTTTTTCTCACTCTCTTTTTTCAAATAATGAAAAACTACACAATTACAGAGTGACAATTTAAGGACATCAATTATAATATTGCTTTAAATACCCGGAGCGAAACGAGGGCAGGCAGCTAGTATATGATTCAAATAAGCAATAGTTTATAAAAATTAAAAAACACGCTTTATATAGAAACAAAAAAAAATATAAAATAAATTTGAATTAGGAATCTCAGATCAAATAAAAAGTTTTTATTTAATCTGAGATTTCAGTTTCATTACATATTCACATAAATATGCGCTGCAGAAACATTCACTTCTTCTAATAAATGTATCCGTATAAAACAAAATTATTAAACATCGCCGCCATTTTTGTTGCTTTAAAAATGCCGCAAAATTTGCGTCACTCCACGACGACCCTCTTTTTATGCTAGCTCTACACAATCGGATACTTGCCTGTACTCGTGCTCGCCGATCATCGTCTGTGACTCGTGAATTGTCTGTTTTTCGGGCACACATCAAAGGCAATCGCCGATTACTCATTCGTCGGACAGTAAAGACTATCTTAATATTTTTATTTAATCGATTCATTAATTTATAAGTTAATAATTATCTAATAAGTTCTGAGTTATTATTGATAACGGCACGTCCCGGCTTCGCACGGGTGGAAACTCGAAATTTATTTTTAACATTTTGTCTCTCCCGCATTTCGGTGCCCCCTCTCTCGCCGCGTTGCTCGCTGCGCTGCGTGAGAAGCTACGGCCCGTCGCCGGTCGCTCTAGTCTTGGGCTTAGTCGTTCACCAATAAGAGTGCTCAATTTAGTTCGTTATCCAATGGGGAACTAGTTCGTTAGTTCTTTTTAAAAATAAGTTAGTAACAATAATAAATAAACGATAAACAAATATTTAAAATTACTGTAAGTCTTTTTATTTTTATTGGAATGAAATGTCCGATTTTAATCATTCAAAAAGTAATCAATAGGTATTGAAACAGTCTAGAATACGAAACAGTTTATTTGGATAAAAATTAATACAAAGGTATGGATAATATGGTCTGATTTTGATAGGCATTTCTATGAACTTTTAGAATGTAAAAAAGTAGTTATAATGACAACGACAATTGTTGGACATATGGTCTCGCGAAGTTTTTTTATAGATATTGATACGTTCTATAATATTGTAGGATATTTTTTTGTTTTATCATCATTAGTAATATATAAATAAATTATATAAGAAGTTTATTAGATATAGAATCTTTGTCAAAAAGCAATAAAAAAAGTGTCTAAATTTTGTCATTATAACATAAATAATATTTATTGAATACTTAAATTAATTATACTTAATATATATATATATATAATTTGTAGTTGAAAATTATGGACACAAATATTGGGTTACCAGGCATAAATGAACTTTATGACTGTATTGACTGCAATAGCTTTCTCAAAAAAATTCCTAAATGTCATTTAAGTCTACTATGTATACATATTAATATTAGGTCTATAATAAAAAATTATTCGAAATTATTACATATAATGGAAATTACATTACATCCTATCGACATTATAATTTTAACTGAAGTCGGTATAGCAAATGAAACTAGTCAATTATTTAACATTCCAGGTTATAAAATGTACACACAGCTGCGAATAAATAAAAAAGGTGGAGGCATAATTGTCTATGTTAAAGACTGTTTTAAATTTACTTTAGTTCCCTATAAAACGTACATGTTTGAATCAATAATTGGAACAATTAAAACTCCTTGTAACCAAGTCATTACTTTGTGCGCAGTCTATAGACCTCCCTCCTATAACAAACAACTTTTTGTTAATGAAATGTCGATGTTATTTCAAAGTATAAACTCATCTATGAACATAGTGATGGCAGGTGATGTTAATGTTGATCTAAAATTATTATCTAACATTAGGAATAAATATCTTAATATGTTGGCGATGCATGGATTGATGTGTGGTATTACTGACTACACACGTATTGAAAAAAGATTAAATAAAATTACAAAATCATGCATAGATCATATGTTTGTACGATCACACGCAGCAAGCCCGTGCACCGCCGCGGTCGACACGGTACTGGCCGACCATCGCCTCACCATCATTGCGCTATGCAACATACACGATTCACAAGAATTTAGTTATAAAAAATATAAACAATTAACGATTTATGACCCTACTATATTGAGAGAGGAGTTATGTTCTTCAAACTGGGAGTGCATTGATAATATGAATTCACCATTAGAAATTTATAATTGTATTAAAGAAATATTTCAAAGCTCTTATTCAAAAGCAACAAAAAACATAAATAAAATAGTAAAACGTTCTCGCCAAGCGCCTTGGATTAATAAAAATATTATAAATCTATGTGAAAAAAGAGATCGATTATTTTATAAATGGAAAAATGATCAAAATAATATTGAAATAAGATTACAGTATAATAAAATAAGAAATAAAATACATAAGGTGATTGAATATTATAGAAATTTATATTATAAAAATAAAATAAGTAATAATTACAATAATTCAAGAAAACTTTGGCAAATTTTAAATGATGTCACTGGTAGAATATGTAAATCAATAGATGAAATTGTTTTAACAGCTTTTGATTCTCAAAATTTATTACCTAAAGAAATTGCTGACAAGTTTGCAACTGGTTTTAATATCGCAGTAAAAAGTATAATACCAAATTGTAATCAACCAATATTAAATTATAGCACTAAATTAGAAAACATCTCGGCTAACTGTAGTATTTATTATAAGAAAGCAACAGAAAATAATATATGTAAATTAATAAAGGAACTAAATGTTAATAAAGGTCCAGGCTGTGATGGCATTAGAGCACAAGATTTAAAAACAACTATTAAAAAAGTATCTAAGCCGTTGGCTAGACTAATAAATTTGAGCATTGAATCAAAAATATATCCAAATGATCTCAAAATTGGTTGTGTTAGACCTGTTCATAAAAAAGGTAAACTCGATGATATAAATAACTACAGACCCGTAACAATGACATCCATGATAGATAAAATAATAGAAAAATATATCGGTAATCAAATACAGACCTTTTACCAAGAAAATGAAATCTTGAGCGATTCCCAGTTTGGGTTTAGACCCGGAAAAAATACAACCATGTTACTCTCGGACTTTACAGACAAAATTAATTCATGGTTAAATTCTAAACAACATGTGTTAGCTCTGTTTATTGATTTTTCTCGTGCTTTTGACACTTTGGACCATGACAAACTTATCTGTAGGTTAGACAACACAGGAATCCGGGGACCTTTACTTGACTGGTGTAGAAACTATTTCAGAAACAGAAGTTACTGCGTAAAATTAGGAGACAGCCTCAGCACGCTTATCAAAGTTACAGAAGGAACAGCTCAAGGATCCGTGTTGGGACCATTACACTTCATTGCCTATGTAAATGATATGAGTAAGTTATTCAACTATTGCACTATTTACCAGTACGCTGATGATACTTGCATGCTCGTTGCAGCTAAAGATGTAAATGAAGCATTAGTACTATTGCAACAAGACTTTAACACCTTAAACGAATGGTGTCATGATAGTGGTTTAATATTAAATCCCAATAAAACAAAGATGATTCATATTCACTCACCAAACCTAACAAATAAAAATGAATTAAAAAATAGTCTTCTTTCTCATGATCATAAATGCTTGCATAATCCAATAAGTAACTGTAAATGTCCATCTATTGATGTAGTTTCATCACATAAATACTTAGGCTTAATTATTGACAATAAATTTAATTGGCACGAACATATACAATCAGTATGTGGTAAACTCAGAGCATTTTTAGCTAATTTGTGTATTATAGGTAAAAAATTGACATATCAAACAAAACTTATGCTTTATAATGCGCTTGCCGACTCGATTATCACATACGGTCTGAGTAGTTATGGTCGAACTGATAAAACACATTTGCAGTATATATACAAATTACAAATTAGAATATTAAATAACATTATTCCTTCAAATATAAGACTTGAAGCGAGATATGACAAAAATATTATCTTTAAATATTGTAAAGTAATTCCAGTATATGAGAAAATTAACTATCAAATTTTAAAAGAAAACTTTTTTAATTTAAAAATACAGAATATTGTCTCACACAAAATAGAAACACGTAGGGTTACTCAGAATAAATTAGAAACGATATCAGCTAATAATAAATACGGAAAGCGCACCAGTTTATACATGATTCCTCACTTAATAAATAACTTAAATAACAATGTAAGATGTAGTATAAGCAAAACAAATTTAAAGAAAAAACTGAAACAATATTATATAGAAAATCTATAAAGCATATTTTATATATAACTGTAGATGGAATAGGCACTCAGGATAAACCTGCGTGGTTTTATGTTGTGTCTTTTTTAAATTTATTATTGTAAAATGTATATTATTGATAGTAATAAAAAAAAAAAAAAAAAAAAAAAAAAGTTGCCGCAGCGAATGCGATGAAAACCATTTTATGGCAAATTTTTTTACATCTTGGGTTGTTTTTAGTAAGAATTTCTCAGGATCTCTAATTTTTTCTAGTAACAAAATTAGGGTAAAATAGTTTTCTAACAGAAAAAGAATTTTTGAAAACACAAATCTTTTCTCTTTATAATATTAGTGCAATAACTGTTGTATACCGCAAATGAGCGTTTCTTGATTGGCCGACCCGACACGACACCGGTCCGACGCCGTCATCGACATCAGTGCACGCATAATTCTATGAAATTGTACTGCACGCTGTCACACTGGCTCGGCCCGGCACCGATATGCGGGAGGCTTGCTGCCGGCAAATAGTAAAAATAAAATCAAAATACTTCTTTTTTTTTGACACTCCAAGTCCATCTTGACGCTTGCCGTTCGGCTAAAGATTTCGTTCGGCAAACTACTACCAAAGATTAGACTACTACAGACGATAATGATATGAAGACGAAGAGCGGAACCGGTCCTCGGGAGATGTTTTTGGAGGGTCCGCCTTGTTCGGAGATTCACGCGTTCTTCCTTTGACTTCTGAATACAAGGACATCTACTACCACAACGAATTTAAGAATTAACTATAAGGATTCAGATAATTATAACAGAATACATAGCTTCGCCCTTACTATAAAATGAATGAAGAATTAACCTTCAAAGACAAGGCTGTACGGTGTAACACTTTTGCCTTTTCCATTAAATAAAACAGGAAAAATAAACTGTCACTTGTCACTGTCTGTGATAATAATTTTTATTGTTATTTTGATGTCTTTATCTAAAATTAAAATTGATTTATATTCCAATCTATTTAATTTGCGAATGTAGTTGAGTATCTAAAAATGATGTAAATTTTGTAATTCTTTTGTAATAAATAAAACTTTGTTCCCTTAAAAATATTCAAAAGATGGTAAAGACCGCACAAGAATTTATTCAGAGCTCATTTTCTCCACTAATTGCAACGTTATGCAGTCCAAAAGTGGAAAGTATAGTTTCTAAGAATAATTTGACTCTGCCTGAACTGTTACAACCATTTACAGAAGTGGATTTGGAAGGTGTAAAAAATTTCTTTTCACTTAAAAAAATTCACATTAATTTTTTTTTATAATATATAAGTATTTCAGGACATTTACGGGAACAGGGAGGTAACGTTTGTAACATAAATCATTTAAATATAGTGATCAGAGATGTTAATTGGAAACCACTTCAGCCAACTGAAGCTAGAAGACAGCTTAATAATGCCGTGTTGGATAATTATGATGAAAAAACTGTGCCAATTAATATAGGTCTGTCTCTATTTCTCACATTTGGAGTAAAATCAGTTTTCATATTTTTTTTTAAATTAATACTTTGTATGTGCTTATGCCCAAAATATTCTGCCGTGAAACTGACATAATGGAAATAAAACTGAGGAGACTCATTATTTGTTACAGATGGTCATAAAATTGATATACCACAAGCCACTCCGTGGTTTGACGCTTGGAGAGATACATATCTTGAAGTACAATTTCCATCTGATCATGAATTTACTAAACATTTCCTAGCTTGTATTATTGTTGCAACAACTTTGGAAGACAATATAGTAGATGTATACAATACTTTGAATCAACATTATGCCCAGTTACAAAATGTTACTCCCCCTAAATTACCAAAATGGTTTAATAGTGCTGTTCTAAAATCTTATCTTCTCTTACATGATGTTTCTGCAGTCTCTAAAGAGAAGTATAATTTTTTATAATATTTTGTATTTGTTAATCTCTGCCTTAGATATTTAAAATAGAATTCTTTAAATTTCAGGGCAGATACAACCTTTGAAACATTAAAACAAACATTCGGAACTTCTAATTGTTTTATGCTATGTATAAATTCAAAGCAGCCTACAGACCCTAAGCTATCAACTGACTACTGGAGTTGTTATCTCAAAAGGTCAAATGAAATGCAGGTAAACTCTTTGTATAATTATATTAATAGTTATGTTTATCAGATGAATGTAGTAAAATGAAAATCTGATATTACCAATATGAAGATTGAAACTTCAGCAAAAACATTTGTTTCTTTCAATTTTTATAATTATTACTTATCATTCAAATAATATGTCTAATAATGGTAATTAAAAAAAATGGTACCCCAATCACAAAAATTTTAAAACAAATATGTGGGATTGTGAACTATCATAATGAAAAATGTATCTAATATTGCTATATTATATGACAAAGAGTGTATGTCCATAACTAAGATTCAATTCTTATTAAGGCCTATGAAAAAATCTGACTTCATTACTTAATTTGTCGTTAAATTTGAACTTGCAGAGTGAAACACAGTCCATGTCAGTTCTCACTATTACACCCCTTGAGTCGCAATTAGGATTTCAACCTACCAATGTCATTACTCCAGGTAAAGAAAATGTTTTCATTTCTTATAGATATTTTATTTTTATAGTCTTAAACAACTTCTAACTTTTTATATTTATTCTAATTTAGTAAAATAGAAATAAACTAAATTTAGATTTTGTCGTTATTTTTTTTAAGTTGTAGCTTATATATCAACAAAATTTTATCTTCAATATTTAAAATACTTCTGCATGTTAAATGTACTACAATTATTGGAAAACAAATCCTGGTAAAATAAAAAACTAAATATTTTTCGTCTTATACAGATGAAAAAACAGATGCATTAAGTTCCACAAATTCTGATGGTGGGCATCCACTCACTACTGAGAATGATGTCTATGATAATGCTAATAGTTTGCAGGTATTTTGCATTAAATTATAAATTTTGAACAAAGCATAATCCACTTTGTTTAGTTTTAATCAAAATTATACTAAAAATAAATAGTTATTTAGTTTTAATGTTTATCATAATTTTTTCTTTGATTATATTATAAGATTTCTATTACTTTTAGCCTTATTCCTTTTCTGGTAGTTCAGAAAGTGTAAATGTGTCTGGAAAACCGTTAGACAGTTCCAGTGAAATTCATGGAGCAGCATTAAATGTGAATGATATAGAAGCAATTAAGAGATTTTTAAAAGATTATGTTTCAAAAGCATTGATTTCTTACTTAGATAAGCAAATCACACAATTGACTGAAGTGGTGAGATTTAACATTTTTTAACAATACTACTTATTACAATGTATATTTGGAAATAATAGAAAATGAGTCAAATAAAAAATATTAAGCAATTAAATATTAAGCTGTTTAAAGAATCTTAATGTCTAATTAAAGCAAATTTTCTTTTATGCGTTAGAATTGTTTTAAAAATGGCGTTTTGTAATTAGATTCCATAAAATAACCATTATAATAAAATAACCATTAACATAATAATGAATCCATTCAATTGTTATGTTGAAGAAATTTTATAAATATCTATATCTTAATAAATAAATTTATTTTATTAATGTAAAATTATTTTATTTTAATATAATTTTAATCTGCTGTTCCAAGGTTGCAAACAAGAAGGGTGTTAGTAGGTCTTTGCTGTCAGCTACAAAAAGATGGTTTACTACTGGAAAATCAGGGAACACTGCTATAAATAACTCAGTCATGTAAGTATTGTTGTTTTTATACTATGTACATAAATCTAGTATATTGTAATAAAATACAGTGCGTGTACAAATGCGACGTATTATTTTATTTTAGTTATTCCAGCGATTGTCCCGAGTTACAATTACGTCGTCTCGGTGACCTCTGGTTCATGTGTGGACAATGGCAACGCGCATTCGACGCTTACCACACAGCAAAGAGGGAGTTCTACGCCGACAGTGCCTGGCTTTGCTACGCAGGAGCGCTGGAGATGGCTGCTATAAGTGCTTTTATGGCAAACGAAGCAAACAGAAAAACATTTGGTTACATGGAAGAGAGTATAGTCACTTATTTGAATACTTGCAGGCAAGTTTAAAAAAAAATTAAACTATTAAATAGGATTTCACGAATTTATTTAAACACTAGATAAAAATCTGGAAAAATTTTTGTAAGCAAACTATTAGTATATTATACTAGCCTATTGATGTCCTTAAATTGCCACTCTGTAATTTTGTAGCTTTTCATTATTAAGAAAAGAAAATACAGAAAGAAAAAAGACATTAAAAACAGATAATAAAATAGTAAGAAGGACAGAGCAAAGACAAAAAAGAAAGAGAGGTAGAGAGATAAAAGACAGAATGAAAGTGAAAAGAGTCAAAATAAACAGATAAAAATGAAAATTAAAGAGAGAGAAAAGAGAGAGGATGAGAGAAAATTAAAGTATAAAATCAAAGTGGCCATATTCTGTTAATTAAAAAATATATATGGCAACACTATATCACCTATGTCACTCAGGAATAGTGTTGTTTTCTAGAAGTGAAAGTATTTTTAAAATTGAATCAGTAGCAACAATATGGCCACATTCTGTTAATTTAAAAAATATAAATGGCAACACTATATCACCTGTGTCACTTAGGAATAGTGTAGCTTTCTATCAGTGACAGGATTTTCAGTTCAGTAGAGCCTATTCGCAACAAACATACATACAAATATACAAACAATAAAATCTTTCCTCTTTCTAATAATAGTGTAGATGTAGAATATATGTAGGTTTACCTTCTTATTACCAATTAAGGAATTTCTGAAGAAGAAGAATAAACATATAAACTACTGGACCGATTTCAAAAATTCTTTCACCATTAGAAAGCTACATTATCCCTGAGTAAAGTATAAGTATGAACTGGCTTGTTTCCGCAACTCGACGTCACTGTGCGCCTATTTTGCGTGAAAGATGGGTAGCTAGTCCTGCCATCCCAGCTCCTCTAAGAAGCTAATCAAACCTCTGGTGTCTCCAATAACCTCGGGGAGAGTCCTCGGTGACCCCAAGTGTTTGGCCCGGTAGTCGGTCACGCCTGTGCATTCCAAAATAATGTGGGCGGCCGTCTCTTCTGCCTCCATACAGACTCTGCAAAGGGGGCTGTCAGTAACACCTAGATTAAACAGATGTTTGTTGAAGGGGCCGTGGCCCGTAATTATTTGAGCAATTTTGCGTAAACCAGGGCGGGTGAGGTTTAGTAACTTACGAGACAGTCGCCGGTTGATGCTAGGGAGAGCTTGTTTCGACTGCTTGCACCCACTTACCTCCGTCCAGTATTTATTATGTAGTTCTTTTGTGTGTTACCGGATGGCTGATGTAGCCCATGCTGAGGGAAGGGGGACAATTGGTTCTGGTCCAATTGCAGCCATCTCTGACCCTTTCCTGGCCAGTTCATCAGCGGCATCGTTGCCACGAGAGCCACTATGACCTTTGATCCACTGTAGAGTTATGTTGTTGTTGTTATTACATACCTCCGTCAGGGATAGGTGGCAGTTGTAGATAAGCTTTGTGTTGATAGAATTGCTTTGTAGAGGTTGCAGTACGGATTTGCTGTCCGAGAGGATTCGGATGGAGTAGTTCTTAACCTTTCGAGCCAGGATCGCAGTAGCTGCCGTTATAATACCCATACATTCCGCTTGGTAAACGGTATTTTGAGCACCTAGGGGCAGCTATTTGTATGTTTAGATCTTCCGAGAATACTCCGTATCTCGTACCTGATCCAGTTTTGGAGCCGTCAGTAAAGATCCTGAGATCTTTTAGATTTAGACCTTCGTTAGGGACCTCGTTCAGCTGTATTTTGTACTTCTTGTCGAAAACAAGTTGCTTTGGAAACCTGTCGTTTACCGCCAACAGCAGTGGTTCTTTTTGCATCACCTCTTGTAGAACCTCCGCGTGGGTGGTCTTGTTGGTCTTCCAAAGATTCAGAGTCTTTAACCTTGCCGCCGTGGAAGCTGCCTCTTGTTTTATGAAGAGGTGTAGAGCCGGAAGATTCAGCATGGCTTCTAACGCTGCAGTTGGTGTCGTACGCATGCCTCCTGTGATGGCTAAACATGCTAATCGCTGGAAGCTTTGTAGCTTGTTCCTTGCAGTTATGAGATTAGTGCGTGGCCACCACACAACTGCTCCGTAACATACCATGGGCCTTATCACTGCTGTGTAGAGCCATAGAACGATTTTTGGGGCAAGGCCCCAAGATTTACCTATCATTCTACGGCACTGCCAGAATGATATAATGCTGTAGTATTTAGTTTCGCATCTAGGTGCGCGCTCCAGTTCAGCTTGCTGTCAAGTATCACTCCTAAGTACTTTACCTTGCTTGCTAGCTGAAGTTCAGTATTGAACAGCTTGGGCAATTTGTAATTACCAAAAACTCTATTGTTCGTAAACATTATCAGTTTTGTTTTAGTTGGATTCACTGCTAAGCCGTTGTTTCCGCACCATTTTTCCACGATTTTCAATGCTGCGTTCGTAACTTCACATATAGTATTGACAAACTTCCCTCGTACTAGAATTGCGAGATCGTCTGCGTAGCCTACGGTGTAGTAGTGTTTTTCGTTGAGGTTGGTGATAAGGTCATTTACCACCATGTTCCACAGAAGTGGCGAGATTACACCACCCAGGGGGCAGCCCTTCGCAACAATCGCTTTCTGTGATTTTCCCTCAACTAGTAGTATTATTCTATTCTGGAGCATGTTTCCAATCCAAACCTTTATAGTTGTGCATACTCCATGACGTTGTAGAGCATCTTTTATTTTGCTGAATTTTGTCTTATCAAAAGCACCCTCGATGTCCACGAAGGTACCCAGACAGAAGCCTTTTTCCTGTAGTGAACACTTACCACAGCCTGGAGTGCTGAGTCAGTACATTTTCCTTGACTGTACGCATGTTGATTTGGATGCAAGGGTATTTTCTGAAGGTATTTATCCCTCAGTTCTCTTTCACACAGCCTTTCCAGTGTTTTTAAAATGAATGAGGTAAGGCTGATTGGTCTGTATGATCTAGGATTAGAGTAGTCGCTTTTCCCTGGTTTGGGTATAAAGATAACCTTTACCTCTCTCCATCTCCTGGGAACGTATCCATGCGCTAGACACGCTCTGAAGATGACGGTCAGCAGGAGGATAAGGGTCTCTCTAGATCAGGCCCCCACCACGGTTGAGCTTTTGGCTTGTCCGATGGTGGTGTGGTGAGAGGACATGCAGTGTGATAGCAGGTAATCATAATGTCTTGTACGTGTTTACCTGTTTCTCGATATCTTCCACACCCATCAAGTTCTCCGGAACCGTTACCTTTTTCAAGTGCGACTCCATCAACGTCTTATATAGGACGGGGTTCGTCTTGCGGGGTTTCCTGCGCGGCGATGGGTTGGTTGTATTTACCTCTAAGTTGAAACGTATCCATCTGTGGTCCGAGCAGGAAGCTTCCTTCGACACGTGCCAGTTGGATATTATATTTGACACTCCTTCTGTCGCCAGTGTAATGTCGACAATAGTTTTGCACCTCCTAGTAACAAAAGTAGGTTCTGACCCAACATTTATGATGTTTAGGTTTGTAGTAAATAGGTATTCAACAAGTTGCCTACCTCTCTCGTTGGAGATCTGCATGCCCCACAACGGGTGGTGCCCATTGTAGTCTGTCGCCACCAGCAGCTCCAGGTTGGCGCTCTCGCATTGGCTCACCAGCTTCGCCAGTTCTTCCGGCGGTGGAGGGTCTTCATCAGGCATGTAGACTGATGCGACTACCATCGTTGGCTGGTGTGTAGTTGTGTCTAGTAATGAGATGGCGCATAGGTCTCTAGAACAGAATTCTGTTAAAGGTTGCGTCAGTATGTTATTAGTAACGAAAATACAGGACCTAGGACTGTCAGGTCCTGTGTGATGTATCAGCTTACCTCCTTTGTTGGGAAGTCCACATATGCGGCCTTGTCTGACCCACGGCTCCTGGATCAGGGCAATTGCTGTAGAGTTAACCTCCAAACACTTCCGAAGCTGAGCCGTAGCGGTAATACTGCGGTGGAGGTTAGCCTGTAGGATGTTACAGTCGGGTGAAGGGAATGCCATCTTCACATAGCATTACCTCCCCCTCCTTCACGTCACCGATGGCGAGCTGCTCCAATCCCTGGGTGCACTCGGCGTCGGATTCATTCTCCGGATCTGGGGTCAAAGTGCCCTTGAGTTCCGTTGAGTCCCCGTCGTCGAGCGCTACATCCGAAGAGGTCTCCGAGACACGCGCGCCGTCATCGGCGGGTTCAGCGGAGGTTGGTTCAGCTCCCAACAGTTTTGTTGGTTCTATGTGGACCTTTGTCGCGTCAGTGTCCCTGGAGCTGCTCTCCTTTTGGTCTGAGACCTTGAAAGGAGCAGTTTCGGTGAACTTGCCAGTCGGTCCCTGGAACTTCAGGTACACGGAGCCCAGTAAATATGCCAGCCGTCGTCCGTGTCCCATCAGCACCGGTACCAACTCTTCCGGTACACTGATTACGAAAAAGGTGTTGTCGTTATGGTGGTACAATGCGTGTAGCAGCCATCGGTCAGCCTCCGCCCAGGGGTTCTGGAAGCGGAGCATACCACCGATTGCTTTGGTGTCAGTCAGCACACCAGGTAGGAGAATACCACACCGGACGCGGCGTGGTATCTCCCACATCTGCTTCACCGCCAGTCGGTCTCCATCCGGGAGTGTCATGTCTATGACAGCCTTTTTCAGCCAGTCCAAGGTGCTCAAGTTGGAACACCACAGTTTTAGAACTCCCTCGTCATAGACGGGCTTGCCCAGAAATGCGGGTCCCACACCACCCTTGGCTGCCAACATGGCGGCCATGAGCTTTTCCTCGAGCCCCTGCTGAACTAGCTGGACAGATGACGCGCTCAGGTGACCTGTGGTAGCTGAGGTCGGTCGGTCGGGTTTTGCGGCGTCAGCGTAGGAGGTAGGCTGCGGTCTGTTTAAAAGCTTCGGCCTTTTGTGTTCGCCCCTTGGTGAATTGGTCTCGTCTAGACGAGGCCGTTTGGACGACACAGCAGACTTAGCTCCGCAGCCGACTTTGTCGGAAGTAAGGCTTTTTCCGTTTTTAGCCTTCTTGTTGGATGGTCGGGTCTGGTTTACCACCGTTGATGCCCCACTGTTCCCTCGAGAGGTACTAGCTTGGGGTGCAAGCATCCCCGTCTTCGCAAAGGGGGCTGGAGGTTCCGCGTTTTGCTCATTGAGCTCACGCAGACGCACTTTCAACCGCTGCCTCTTGCTAGGTCGGGTACACTTAGCCTTAGTGCAACCCGGTGCCGATTGCGTTGGACCAGCCCCTGGACGGGGTTTATCCCGCTTTCGGTCCCTGGGTCCCACATAGGTCCAGCCTATCTGCAGTCTGTCGACTGGTTGGGCAGTATCTGTTGGCGCAGCTACCACTCCCAAAGGTGGCTGGTCGGTCAGGGCTACGTAGGGAATATAGGTCCAGTTGGTTGGCGTCCTGCGCGACATCGGGAGCTTGAAATAGGTGGCTGGTGGATCGATCCAGTCAACCAGTTCCTCCACCTATACTTACCCCGTCAGCATGGCTGACCACCACCCCTTGCGGGGCCCACCCGAATCTCGCCTGTGGACCCGTCTAGACGGGGACACGTGACCGTTACCCACGTGCTGGCTAGACACGGGGCTACCGTTTGTGCGTGAAATCGGGACCAAAGGGGGCGTGTTGCGTCACGGGAGTAACTAAGCCCGACTGCCGATCAGCTCAACCCCCCAGGACTCCGTCATCCCCGCGTACGGCGTTCTACTGCTCAGGCCAAAACGCAGGTGGATGCTAAAATAGTCCACCGGCTGGCATCCACTGGCTACCGGTGGAACCGAGCAGAATTGCCTTGAGGCTAGCGAAGAATAGCTACTGTTTGTCACGGTGGTTGAGGCCGATCCCAGTACCTTCCTTCCATCCACTATCATTCGCTAACCCAGGTTGCCCAGGATGCACCAGGGGCAGCGGGTGTCAATCCACTCGGGCTTGTAGCTCCTCATGTACTGACACGTCCTGCCCACACGTGGAGGTTCCTGCTATGAATCCCTATCCCTGAGTAACATAGGTTATATTTATAACAAGAAAAAATTAGAGATCCCCATAAATTCTCACTAAAACCAACCCAAGGTGTAAAAAAATTAGCCATAAAATATCTTTCATCACATGCGCTGCAGAAAGTATTGATGATAGAACAAAAAAATGTTCTACAATATTATAGAACGTATCAATATCTACAAAAACTTCGCGAGACCATATGACCAACTATTATAGTTATGTCACTAACTACTTTTTTACATTTTAAAAGTTGATAAAAATGCCTATCAAAATCAGACCATGTTTTCCATAACTTTGTATTAATTCTTATCCAAAAAATTATTTTGTATTCAAACTGTTTCAATACCTGTTAATTAATTAATTTATTTTTGAATTATTGAAATCGGACATTCCAGTCAAAAGATATTACGAAATAAAAATATCAATATAAACAAAAAATACACCCCGACGGGCCGGCGCAGCGAGCAACGCGGCGATAGAGGGGGGCGACGGAATGCGGGAGCCAAAATTTAAAAAAAAAATTATCCACCCGTGCGAAGCCGGGACGGGCCCCTATATATTTTTAATTTTAATACTACACTAGCTGGAGATAGAAGATAAGCTTTATCCTTTCCAGGTCCTTTACATAATTGTGTTGTGTTGCCATAAATATTCTAGTCAAAACGATATGGCCATTCAAGTGCCATAACGTGGTCAGTTTGTAAATTGAAGGGTTTCTCAGGAACTACTAATCCGATTTAAAAAAAAAATTACTGATAGAAAACTACACTATTCCTGAGGGATAGGTGATTTAGTGATGCCATATACATTTTTTAATTAATAGAACATGGCCCTTTTGTTGCTACTGATCCAATTTTTAAAATTCTTTCACTGATAGAATTGTATAGTTTTTCCGTTTCTATTCCTTTGATATGTACTATTATTCTCTCTCATCCTCTCCCTTTAATTTTTATATTTATCTCTGTTCAGAATGATCAGTCTCTTTTCACTTTCTTTCTTTCGATTATCTCTGTCTCTTACTCACTCCTTTATCTGTTCAATTTTATTTTTGCTCTTTCCTTCTTTTAGTATCTATCGCTTTTCTTTTCTTTTTCTTTCTATCATTTTCCTTTTTATAACTTTTTCTCATTCTCTCTTTTTTCAAATAATAAAAAACTACACAATTACGGAGTGATAAATTAAGGACATCAACTATAATATTGCTTTAAATACCCGGAGCGAATCGAGTGCAGGACGCTCGTATATATGTAAAACAAAGTCGGGTTTCTTCGAACAATTATAACTCGAGGAGGGCTGGACTGATTTTCATGATATTTTATTTCAAAAAATTGACGAAAACATTTAACAACAAAATTGACTAAATACATTTTCCCATACAATATGTTGATGGGTTTTGTAACTGTCAAACATTTAATATTTATGGATAATGGCGTATTTTAGATTTAAAAAATGTAAAATAATTTCAGTAATGAAAAAAGATTGACATTAATATATTGGTTGTCAAAAGTTCAGTTAATCTGTAACACGACATTCATTGACTGTTAGGTTGTATGAAAATCGCCGGATCATGATAAAGAACAAATAACAATAACATTACATGCCAATTTTCCACAGGATGGTACAATATGCCGTGAGAGCCACTTTGCTTTCCGTCCCATGTTTAATTACTGCTGGCATGTACGGTGAAGCCGCTAAGCAACTTATACGTATGACGTCAGAAGACAGTGACCTGCGAAGTGCTATGCTTCTAGAACAGGCAGCATTATGTTTCCTAAAAGGTCCTACTAATAAAACTATGACAAGAAAATACGCTTTTCATATGGTGTTAGCTGGTCATAGGTTTTCAAAGGCTGGTCAGAAAAAACATGCATACAGATGTTACCAACAGGCTTATCAAGTAAGTGTTTACGCTGAATGAAAAATTAAATTAAAAAACTAAAATAGTTAAACAAAAAACGTTGGTGTTTCAAGTTCTCCAGTCTAAATTTTCAGTTACGATTTACAGGTATTCTCACTTACTCGTCCAACTAAGCTTAAAGCCGTAATAGGAACGTGTCGGATAAAAAATATTGTTTGTATTGAAACGTATGAGACTGCCCGCCACCGACTAGTTTGACGTGACTGGTACGACGTGCGACGGACGACTAGTAGACGTAGTAGAGAGTATCGTGATGTTTTTCGATCTTGATATGTTCATAGCATGATTATGATACAGTATATTGGGCAGACGCCTTAATGCGCTTAAGTTTTTAGCTAGTATGCTGCATGTTGTCGGTTGTCGTGTTACAGGTGTACTCCGGTAGCGGCTGGCGGCTTTCCACCGACCACGTGCAGTTCGCGTTGGGCAGGCTGGCGGGCGCGCTCAAGCAGCCGCGCGACGCCGCCGCCTGGCTCTCCATGCCGCTGGCGCCCGCCTCACCGCAGCCGCGTCCCATGCAGGATACCTTTCTGCGAGAGTTTATGTTAGCACATCAGGTTAGATGGACATCTCATTTGTTTGCATAAAAATACAATCCTGCTTGGAACCGCGGAAGACGGATTCGCTATATTTAGTCAAGGGAAATATTTTTTTGCTATTCTAGTATATTACGTAATATTTCTTCTGTATTAGTGGTATATAGGATAATAATAGAAATATAAAGTGTTAAAGCTATCCATTTGATTATTAAAGTAGTATAGGATGTAATAGTATGAGTGGTAATTTGGATTTAGTGGGATACAATTTAACGTTCAGTTTTAACAAAAACATTCTCCCACAAGATGCACATACGACTAACTGTTACAGTCAATAAAAAAAATCTGTAAAGAAGTTGTATGTGTAATAAACATCAAATAATTAAGTGAGTTCAAACTGTACACTCTGCTTTATTTTTCTATTACTATCACAAGTATAAAAAGTAATATGGTTCATACTTATTAGAGTCAAATCAAGGGTCCCCATCTGTAATAAGGTCAAAATGGTTATATTAAAGATGACATAACAGGAAAATATATTTAATCCTAACTAATTTAAAAAAATTAACGATATAATAAGGAATTTCGTCAATTAATTATGTATTTCACATAATGGCACTTACGTATTTTAATGTATAACTGTGCTAGTGTCAGAAAAGTAAATGTTTCGTTTTCTCATCAATTTAAAGGAAGACACAACCGAAGATAATTTACATAAGTATTTCATCAAACTATTTTTTACGTTTCGATGTCTTACAATTAGCTAACAAAAGATTGGGTCGAATATTGTTTTCAGCAGTGGCTAGAAACATCAGAAGAATTTAAGTTGAAACTTCCCGAGTTACCTGTTCCCTTATTAGTAGTTGAAGATACTGCAATATTATGTGTGGGTCCAGCGCCATTATCCTCGCCAGGAAGAACTTCGGCTTCATCGCTATCTTTCCCCCCTCAAAAAGACACAAGTGAAGATGACCCATATTGGCACAAACTAGAGGAAACTGTTTTACAAATTGCACAAGGAAGCATACCTATGATTTTTAAACCAACTATTGACTTATACACGCAGAAAACTGACAGCAATCCAATTGTCCCCCAAGGAGGTAGAGTTTAATATCCACAAACTATTTAATGTGTTTAATTTAAAATTGAAGTATAAATTATTATACAAATGAACAATAAAGTATCGAAATCCGTTTCAATTTTAAATTGTGTTTCAAGTGAACTCACAATTAATTTCAGAGCCGATACAAGTTTCTGTTACGCTGTACAACCCCTTAAAGATTTCTTTGCTTTTAAAAGAAATCGAATTATTATGGGACTTCATACCGAACGCTGATGATTCAGAAAAATATAGTACTGATTTGCTCAATAACGAGTCGTCACTTGCTTTGGGACAAACTGTGGAAAGTAATGTGATACACGGACAAAAAATCAAATCTTTTCTATTAGACGGAGATAGCAAGAAAACCTTAAACTTTACAGTTACTCCTTTGAAAATTGGACAACTAACTTTACATGGATTAGCTTTTAGGTAAGTTTTATTATTTATTATATAGTTGACAAATTAAGTCTGATTTCAGAGATTAAAAATTTGTTAATTGTTTTTAATGCCTTTTTCAGATTAATAAATCTGGGAGAGGGTAAAGAACATGAAAATAGTGTGTCAATCCTTGGGAAACTAAAGTTACAAGCAGGCAGCAATAACTCTTCCAAACTGCTTCAAATCACAGTAATACCAGAAGCACCATGTTTGCAGGCAAGTTGCTCATTTTTATCGTAGACCATCTCCGTTTTAGTTAAGTTTTAATTAACGTTCTTCTGTCTTATTTTTGCAGATGACTTTATCAGAAATAAACGCAGACGTTATCAGTGGCGAGATTCTACCTATTGACATTGAATTCCGTAATGTAGGGCCTGTTGCAATGAAAAATTTGTTTGTAGCCGTGTCCCATCCAGAATGTATGCGCATGGTGTGTGAAGACAATAACGCAGACGACTTCAAAGTGCTTTACGAAGAAAAGTATATGAAACAACCTCAATTTTCTGGTAAGCGCAATAGTATTAAACGAAAATATTAAAGCTCTTTTTATAAGAATGGAAGTATGTACAAAATGTTAAGCAGAAGAAAGAAAGTTTTTTTTAAATACCGTACTTTAATGTAGGTATAGATTAACTATTTTCGAAAGAAAACTTTTCAATACATTTTTATATACATTATCAATACATTCGCATTTATTGCAGTTTTTCTTTGCATTTTGTGAAATGATAAAGAAGTAGACGCGAGTTGTCGTGGGTTGAACGACCTCAAAATAGAGTGTATAGATTGAAAATGTACGAGTATTTCAAATTAGAATTTTATATACACAAATTTGAATTGACGTTTTCTATACATTGATATTTGATTACACAGGTCTGTTATGAAGAATTTTTTTGGATACATTTTTTATACATATCGATATAGTTATATTTATAGCAAATATACACTTTGTTTTGCCGTATTAAGTCATATTTTTACATATATAGATGATAATATATCAACAAATTCGTTAGATACATGGGTAAATTGTTCGCTATTTTTCAAAATTCATTCCGTCCTCTATATTTTATCTTTTTTCTATTGCTAACCATAAAATACTAACCAGTAAATATAGTATGTGGCTAATTATAGTGTATTAAACTGTCTGAAAAACTGTAGTTCGAAGCATTATAACAGATATATATAGTATTTACGTATAATAAATGTTGTTTTATTTATCTGTAACTATGGTTTCTCAGAGTTGCAAAACCAAACCAACTATATTTTACTATATTTGAAGACAATTTACATCAAAGGTTAAAAATAACAGACTTTCTTAAAAATCTTATGATACCGACTGGATGATACTTTTTAAAAGCAGTTTTTTTTCTTAAATAAAACATTATTATTAATAGTTTTCTTTATGTATGTAAAAAAATTTCAAAATCCTTTCAAGTGATCCTGTTATTAAATTTCAGTTTTGTTATTTTTGTATTCAAGAATACCATTTTGTATTACTTTTAGGCCAATTACATCAAATATTAACAATTTAAATTACTTTATGAAACGGTATTTATCGTGTTTTATGTTCTTTTTTATTCCTGACGTTTCAAACACTTTGCAGTATTCGTGGTCACAGGACAGACTGGATGGCGGAAATATTAACAATTTGTAAAAAAAAAAACAAAAAAAATCTCAGATCTTTGTTATTATTAATTTCTGCCGTAAGGATACTGGAAAACACTCTGGCACTTGGCAAATCAGAATAATAATAATTAATGGATGAATAAAAAATGTTACGCTTATATAAATAGAAATAAATAGTACTTGTCGATAGATGAGCGTGCAGCACGAGCAGCGTTGAAGGCACGAGCAGCGGCGCGGCGCGTGGCGGCCATACCTGTGACGGCGGCGGAGGCCGGGCGCGGTGCGCGAGCCTCACTGCTGCTGCGCCCGCAGTGTCACGCTCCTCGCCTATATTTTCTTGCCTACTATGAGACTGGGCAGCTCGTGCGGCCGTATCGCTTGTTGCGACATATGTTTTGCTTGGATCCTGCTGTTAGTAGTAAATATTTTAGAGTCTACTATTTATTTATAGATTCACATATTTTTTTAAAGGGGTCATGTATATATTTAGAAGCGTCAGTAGCTCAGTGGTTCGGGCGTTGGATTCACGGTTAACAAGTCGTGGGTTCAAATCCCGGACATTGCACTACTGGCGTGGCCCACTCCTGACACACAAGCTATTTATTAGCTTACTAGGAGGGGTAAAGGGAATACTAGTTGTATTTGATCCATACTGCTAGTAATCTTTAAAAAAAAAATATACGATAAGAGCCGGCTACTGCACTCAAAGCCACCCACCCACCACCGGCCAGCTGGAACATTAGCATGCTACTGCGTTATCATGGGCATGCTGCGATAGCTGTTTCCTAATGTCATAAATAAAATAAATATTTTTTTAAGTATTTACTGATTCCGGAAAAAGTTGTAACAACGAGTATAGCAATGTGTTATAATAATTATACTTATTACTGTAGTACGTATGATATTAAGTGATAAACATATAGAGGATATGAACGACAATATGATTTGAAATGTTGTGACTATTAGAATAGTTAATTGCAGTAATCTTAATTTCATTTTAATTATACCCGAAATATACGTATTATTCGGATACCGAAGGCCGGAGTTTTCGGATAGTAAGTTTAACGTATATTCGGATAATTCAAATATCAGGATTGCAAGCCCTAATTGTAACACATCCCCACATAGATTTGCTAAATAAACATGCGGAACCTCAGTTGTTATAATTATAGATTTATCGCATTGGTCAATATTATATGATCTTAAAATAGCTCTTATATCCTCGCAGTATAAATAAGGGAAGTAATGGTTTAGATTTTAAAATACTGTTTAATTTCAGGACATCGTTGAAGTCATAGCAACCCCTCGTAGAGGGTTGAGTATTACGGGCGATAATGTTCTAGAAAATATACATTTGTCAATTGAAGTGAAGAACTTATGTCACGAAACGGAGGACGACATCAGTGTAGAAGTGCTTGAAGTATCATTACTTAGCAGACAGTGGCAATTAACGGATCTCACGACGTCTACAGATATTAATAGTAATTTAACATCCCGAGAAAGAGTACACCTCATCCTTAAAGGTGCTAGAATATTGAAACAATTGCAAGATGAACATATTGAGTACTCTTGTCTTAAAATAGCTAAACTTTTAGCCGAGAGCAGACTCGACATAAAAAGGCCGCCTTATTCAAAATTTATAACAAATGAAAAATCTTCACTTTTTAACGTTATAGATCCAGTTGCTCAAGATAATGATATAAGCGATGGTTTAATTAAATCCATGTTTATATTGAGATGGAAAGCGCATAATAAAAAGACGGATCGGACTGCCATTGGTCAGCATTGTTTATGGTTACACTGCTTTACCAAAACGCTCTCGCGCGAAAGAAATAACTTGCCTACGGAAATATCGCGTACTATTCAACTCGAAGACTTAGACAGCAGAGTCGATTTGTATGAGTCTAAGGGGAAAAGTGAAAAAAATAACGTAGTCATTTTCAGACTAGAACATTCCAATTACGTTGATCATAATTTTAAAGCAAATAAGTTATGTATCATACCTGTCGTTATCAACATCGTGAATTGCTATGAAGGCCCTGTATCAGTATTCATAGACATAACGCCTAAACAACGCAACAGGTAACTAAGATTATGCTGCTGTTATATATTCAGATTTAGAATATCGGATTCAATGTATAGAAAGCATTTATTTAATAAAAAATATGCATTGACCTCATGAAATTAATGCATTGAGTTATCCTACACCAATTAAAAGGTTTCATAGTCAACAAGTCACCCTTATAGTTTCACCATGCTTGTCTGTCTACAGTTTAACTCAATTAGTCATAGAGGTGTGAAGCTAAGCCTATGTTTTTAGATATTATGTAAAAAATCACAGTAGTAGAATGTATACAAGTTAAAATAACAACAATCACAGCAACAAACACCAATTACAAGATGATGAGTGATAAAAAGATATTAAAAAATTGGTAAATTCAACCAATTTAAGAAGTATTTGTATTTTTTTTGTTATATTTATAATTAATTTTGCTTTCTAAGATTTGACTAGATTTTAAATCAACACGAATGGAACATGCAGATTTTTTTTTTACTAAACTGACCTTATTTATTTACTGAGAAGTATTTTTAGGGAGTCTTCTGGGGAACTCGGATGGGCCGGTGCATTGAATAATGGATTTGATCCCGACTCCAAAGACTTAGGGCTAACTATTAATTTGGAGAAATTTGAATCCCGACGAGTACAGGTAATTATTTGTTTAGTAGACCTCCACTTTTTTTCTTTTGGTCCTTATATAGTTCAAACAAGAAACATCCGCTATAGCAGTTGAGCACATCTATCCATTTTATCAAAATAAAACTATCGTATATCCCAATTAGCAGTGCAGTGACAGCCAAGTGGTTAAAGGCACGTCTTACTCGGGAGGTCCGAATTCGATCATGTGCACAAACCTCTGACTTCTGAGTTATGTGTGTATTAAGCTATTAATATCACTTGCTGTAACGGTGAAGGAAAACATCGTGAGGAAATCTGCATTCCTGAGAATTCTCCATATTCTCAAAAGGTGTGTGAAGTCTCCCAACCCACACTTGGCCACCGTCCTCCTCATTCTGATGAGGAGACCCGGCTCAGCAGTGATCCATGAATGAGTTGTGATGATGATATCCTATATGTATGTATATGTAAGCAATACACGTTAACAAAATGACATTAAAATCCGATGAATTATGCAGATTGCCGTGGACGAACATTATATAATAGTTATTTATGCAACTGTTGAATAATACCTAATTATCAATAGTTGCATACAAGACTTTATCTACACCCATAATTAAATCCTCTATAAAAGATTCTGTAACAGTTAGCTTACCGCTAACATTAAAACAGCCACTCCTAGTAACCTAACATCATCCATTACTGAGTATATACAGATGAACTAAGTATTGATGAAAGAATCATTTATTGTAGATGTACCTTTTGTATTGTGCAATTATTAAAATTCACTTTAATATGTTCTTTAATGTTAGAAGATAAAGACTTGTTAGCAAAACAATAAAAATATCAAAGAAAAATGGCGGGGATTCGAATATATTTATATTTTTTTACGGCGTTCTAGATAGTGAAACTCGCGTGACTGTTCTTTTCTTGAAAATAACAGTCTAACTAAAAAAAGAATAAGCTAACTGTTTCAGAATCTTTTATAGAGGATTTAAAGTAATGTAATTTTGTGAACGTACTGTAACAACTAGAACGTATATACTAACTTTTTTTAAATATTATGTTTAAGGTACGTGGACTTTGCGCCGCTCCAGGAACATACCTGATGGGTTCCGCTTTCTCAGTGACTACCGTCTGGGGCCCCGACAACTGCACCACTACGTACTCCCCTAATAGCACCTCTTTGCTAGTTGTTAAACAAGTTGTGTAATTTTTTTATGAATATGAAGTTAATAATTACTATTAGTGAATTTATATTGCAATTTATTAGACGAAAAAGTGTGTTTTTTTAAATCTTATCAACTGCTTTTAAATAAAACATATTCCATTCTTTTTTGGCATTGAGTGATAAGAGATGAAAAAACTTTTTTTAATCAAACCTTACGTGAGTTACAACAATAAAGTTAATCAAAAGCAGTTTAGAATAAGATGCTTCAATATCTTTGTAAAACTTAGACTTATCTTTCAACTCTTAAAAATTCTCTTCTTAAATATTTTCAAATATTTTATTTGTTTTATTTTTACACCTGTGGGTTATGTAACGTTTTTACTAAAAATAAATATAATATTATTATTTAAAAAACTACTTTATACACATTTACTGTGAAATCTCTGTTACCACATAATATCGTTGTAGTTCAACATTTACGACTTACAGGAAAAGTTTACGATTTTATTGTTTCGAATATTTCATTTTATATTATTGGCAGTACGGTTCTAGGAAGTTTTAATGAAAGTGATATTGAGACCTTATTGCTATGTCACTTGTATTATATTCGGTAAGATCTAAAATGTATATTTTAATTAGTAATAACTCGATTTATTTAATCGTAGGTAAAATCAGCAGCAAAAATTATTTTATATTTATTTGAAACTCCAAAGTGATCATTTTTGCATTAATTATTTCGTAATTATTATTGAAACTAAAGTTTACTAAGTATCAATGACCACAGTACACTATCCAAGTTTTGGCTGCTGACTTGAAGCAGCGCTATATTATTTTTATTTGAAACTAGCATTTCTCACTGTTTAAACTTTTTTTATACCTCCCACAAATTAGCCAAATCGGTCCAGACGTTCTCGAGTTTAAGCGTAACTAACGAACAGCAATTCATTTTTATATATTATAATACTGACTGAAGATTTGAGTTCTAACATTGACTGTGAGTTTATGCATTTTTAACATTAAAGCCACAACGGAACATTTAGAACCAAAAACTGGAAATAATGGTAATAAATTGAATTTATTGTCCTAACTAACGTTTTTTAACAGGAACATAAGGCATGTAGGATAGTATAGTTGTGTGGTCGTCGTTCGATGTTATGTCTGTCTTGTAAACTTAAGACCCTTCATTTCAAGAACATGTAGAGGTATCAAGTTGAATTTACTATTAAATACTCAGGTCTACAAGAATTCTTTGAATTTAAAAAATAAAACTTCTTAGTGAAAGCAATAAGAAACGTAATATTTTTTTGTAGCATTTGATGTATTAGTCCGGGAGCCAGGTACAAATTTGGTCAATTATTTCCTCCCAAGTGATAATTCGTAAAATTCGTTAGGGATTTATATTATAATTACCTGTGACCGTCAGGTGCGAATCCAAGGGTGGAGCGGACTGTGGCAGCCTCCCACGCATGGAGAAAAGGTTTTTAGTCAAATTATACGAATAACAATTTACGAATTTTCGCTTCGGAGGGACTTGGTATGAAAATCTGTCACTAGCTTGCAGACTATATAGGATCCATCAAAGCAGTTTGTACAGAACTTGCATTATCTTTATTTTTTTGGACTCTGCTAACGCATTTAGAAAATGAAAAAAATTTCTCTTTCTGACAATAATAGTCGTGACTTTTTTTTCTTTTTTTTTCTATTTAAAAATGCTTAATTGCGTTAAAATGAAATGCAGAAAATACGATACCAAATGAGAAAAAAATGGACATCGTTTTATCGGTACGTATCTTAGATTTTATTTCTTGATAACAATTTGATAAAATAACGCTTATTAAATTTATCATATTGGTAGAATGCGTCGGCCATTGAAGTGATATCACCGTACGCGAAGTTAATTTATCTAACTTTTCAATGCCTACCCACGTAGTTCTGGCAGATGTCGCTACTATTTGTTTGTATAGAAAAAATATACGATAATCGATCAGAAGGGTCTTATTTTTTGGAAAAATTATTTAATACAGATTTAAAAAGACCAACCTACTAATTAATCTATTTTATTTGGATGATTTTACCAACTTTTTGTTATTTTTCAGATTTATTTATTATCCTACTATTATAAACGCTAAAGTTTGTAAGAATGTATGGATGTATGTTTGTTACTCTTTCACGCAAAAACTACTGAATGGATTTTGATGAAACTACAATAATATAGCATATACATCAGAATAACACATAGGCTATAATTTATAATGATAAAGTGTGAATTATCGAAAGCATAGCGGGTGAAACTGCGGAGCGCAGCTAGTATTACATATAATTATGTATTATGTGTATATGTTTATTATAAAATGTTTAAAAATTTTCCTACTACTTATTTTCTGTCCACATTGTTTTTTCAATTAAACCGTTTTTAAGGCCAGTGTTCTATGAATCTAACATTAGATCATTATCGCGCTTCAAATACGAATCTATAGTATGATAGAATAGATGATGTATTTGAGCATTTTATTAATTAAATTGTTGTTGTTGTAAAAAAAACAGGTCTCATTTGTTAAAAAAACTATTTCATCAAATGCTGATGTTCGTTTTTCCATGAAATCAATATCGCATAAAATTTCTCCACATGACTAAAAATGAATGAAAAACTATGATTACTATCGATATAGATATTTCCTCAGAAAAAAATATCCTTTATATAAGTTCCTTAATCTGAATAAATAACACATTTTATTTCAATGATTATTTTTAAAATAAAATGGGGAAATAGAGACATTTAGACTAGCAACTCGTTAAGTCGCAAGTAGCTATGGTACGATATGATTGGTAGTTGGTACGTAGCAAATAGCAATGGTACAAAGTTACACTTACAAACTACAAGGATGGATTGGATGGGCGTCCATCTTGAATTTTGCTGAATTTGTGCCGGTTATGTGATTAAAGTGTAATTTGTATATTAGATCCCCAGTTAATTATTATTTTTCAAGAAGTTTATGTATGCTTATAGTATTTACTATTTAAAATAGGATAATCTACAGGAATGTGTTAGGTATGGGAATGTGCCTGATTCATTTGATCATTTGACGAGTAATGGCGTGCGTTTTTCTCCCTGAACACTTTCAAATTTTATTCTATGTCACAATTAAAACACACGCTATTTATAGCACTTAATTAAAGATCTGAAAGCATTAATCCGTATAAAGAATGTTGTTAACCAAATCATTCGAATCGAGGCACCAAAATTTGATTTAAAACGATTAGTTGTATGTGGTTTTTAGGTTATACATCAATACAAGTGACTCGTAATCGTTCGTAATGGCTAGTAATTATTCTCAGTGATAATTTGTAGTAATAAAATTGCTATAACCGAGTGTGATAGTGAATCTTCCAAAAGTGACGTCAAAAATATTTCTATTCACAGCATCATTACTCAAAACATATGCGATTTCCGGTAAGAGTGTCGTCGACAAGTCCCTAACTTGGCGAAGATATAACACGATGGCGGTACCCAGTAGAGCCCGAGTATATGCCGACGTCAACTCAGAGAAACCTAGAGAATACTGGGACTACGAGAGTTACGTGGTGGACTGGGGTAATCAGGAGAACTATCAGTTAGTGCGGAAGCTTGGCCGCGGCAAATACAGTGAAGTGTTTGAAGCAATAAATATCATAAATAATGAGAAATGTGTAGTTAAAATATTGAAGGTTAGTATTTCTTCATTATTTATAGACTATACAAACTACTATACAAAACGTTATCATGTTCTCACCTAATATGAATATAATATTTCTGTGATATTTTGTGCCAAGCTAACATTTTAACAAAACCGGCATAAATTTGTTTAATAATTTCTGTTTGCAGCCTGTCAAAAAGAAGAAGATAAAACGAGAAATAAAAATATTAGAGAACCTAAGGGGAGGCACAAATATAATAACATTACAAGCTGTTGTAAAAGACCCAGTGTCACGCACTCCAGCTTTAATTTTTGAACATGTGAACAATACTGATTTTAAGCAACTATATCAAACATTGTCAGATTATGATATAAGGTATCATTATTATTTTTCTTAGTTATTCATTTTAAAAGAATACTTGATGATGTTAATAAATCATGATCAATACTATTATTTTAGGTATTACTTATATGAACTTTTGAAGGCTTTAGATTATTGCCACAGTATGGGTATAATGCACAGAGATGTAAAACCACACAATGTTATGATTGATCATGATAATAGAAAGCTCCGCCTCATTGACTGGGGGTTAGCAGAGTTCTATCATCCGGGACAAGAGTACAATGTTCGTGTTGCGTCCAGGTACTTTAAGGTTAGTATAATTAAGAAAGAGTAGAAGTCTCAGGCTAAATATTTTTTATTAAATATCTACTAAAAAATAATTATTACAGGGTCCAGAGCTTTTAGTGGATTATCAAATGTATGATTATTCACTAGATATGTGGTCACTAGGGTGTATGTTAGCATCCATGATCTTCCGTAAAGAACCATTCTTCCATGGTCATGATAATTATGACCAGCTTGTACGTATTGCAAAAGTGCTGGGCACTGAAGAACTCTTTGAATATTTGGATAAATATCATATAGAACTGGATCCTCGGTTTAATGACATTCTTGGAAGGTAATATCCATACAGTTTCAAATAAAATAAAGTTTACAAAAAAACATTTACTCAATTATATTTTTATTATTTATAGACATTCTCGTAAACGATGGGAGCGGTTTCTGCACTCAGAAAACCAACATTTGGTTTCTCCTGAAGCTCTAGATTTTCTGGATCGCTTATTGCGCTACGACCATTATGAGCGTTACACAGCTCGTGAGGCAATGGATCACCCTTATTTCTGTAAGTTAATTTTGTAAATGCTTCAATTGAAATTAATGAAATACATTCCTTTACTTTAGAACTGACACCATTAAACTGAGACATGATGTAAGCAAAGAAATTAATGCCATTGATTTAAACATAATAACTATATGGTTTAAATGAGTAAACTAGGTGCAGTATAGTAGTCAGTAGTAATAATTATTTGGTATTTGTGATAATGAATCAGACAACTATCTATTCTTTGTTATATAAGTTATTTGGTAAAAAACATTTAGTATGAATTGTTTACATTTTGTTTCATGCTCAGTATTGTTCCAATATTTGTTCTAATATAAAATATTAATTATGCCACATTCTTTTGGGTTAGTACCTATTTTGTAAACAATAGTATATAAGCTGTATTTGGGATTTCATAAACAACATTAAGAAATTCGTTGAATTTTAAACTGTAAATATGTAATATTTTATTTTATATCTTAGAATATATTAGAGTAGCTAAAATTACACATATTATTTTTTTTAGTCCCGATATTGATTTCTTGTAAAAATAATTAGATTTTTGATGTTATAAAAGATCAGCTTCATTAAAAATGACTAGATTGTCTAAGATTTTTTAAATATTCATAGAGTTATTGTTTTTAATCTTAAAATTTTATTTTTAATCTTAAAAATAAAATTGGGTTGAGAAAAAATAATTTTAGACCAGTCTTCAGTCTTGTTGAAATAGTTGAATTTTAGCTATGTAAAAAGAGGTTAAATTTAAAGTTTTATAGTAAATGAAACTAGAATATTGATGTCTTTTTTTATGTAATATGTACAACAGCCTAAACCCAGTTATGACATAGGTGGACTTAATTATGGATTCTCCCACTCATCCTTGTAGTCCTGCACTATGTATCAATTAAAGTCTTACCTATTTCTAATTATTTATCTTAATAATTAATTTAATTTAGCCTTTCCATTTACTAGTATACTGGATTAAAAGTGATGGGTATTATTGTAATTTTTCAGACCCAATAGTAAAGGAGCAGGGGCGAATGGTATCTTCTACTTCTCCTAGTCCTAATGCGTTGGAAGGACCAATAAATGCAGCAGAGTAATTGTTATTAAATTCCATAATGCTCTTTATAACAAACACTATGTATTGAAGTATTCACCTGTTGGAGACAGAGAAACACCGACACACTGTCCACAGCAACGCTAAAGGGATACGGCGATAGGTTTCCAATATTCTACTTGATGAAAGTATTGATTGGAAAGACAATATAATTTAGTGATTAATGTTAGTAAAATCTGGTTTATTGATTGTTTTTCAAGTGTTTTATCTCTGGTACAAACCACCAAGTCCATGAAAACATTCATTACGTTACTTTCAAGTACCCGATGAGTTTGATAAACAACCTATCTTTTATGTAAAGTTCCATATAACAAAAGTCTGGAGTTTCATTGCACTTAATCTTTTGCATTTATTAACCTATGGTATTGATATTGTAATTACTTGTATGATATATTGATAACATCTGCATACCACTTGCAAATACTGGTTAGCTACTTTTGTTGGTACTTCAATTAAAATTTTGTATTTATGTTATAATTATAAAATGTAGATATGTGTAATAAATACAAAATTTTAATATGAAATTGTTTTTTCATTACATGTTTTATAAACAATATCAGTAAAATTTAATAACTAGTTATGTCAAATAAATAATGCTTGGTTTAGTATATTTTAGTAAGTTATGATAAAGCCCCATTATAGTTAATTGAAGTTGATATTCAAGTTAAAGTGGGCCTCATTGATTTGATTTAATTTATTTTTAGTGTGATAACTTCAAGTTGTTGCATCAAAATTTTCTTAATAAACAGACTAACTATGCCTGGACTATCGTTTGGATTTTTTGTTCATAAGCATGCATTATGTGTAATCTCAGAATCCTATCTTCATATTTTCATCTGAATATTAAAATCGGTTCTTTTGTAACGGAAGTGTGTGTCAGTTAAACGAGATTAGTTACTATGAAAATAAATATACATTATAACAAAAATGCAATTTGCCTTACTTAAAAAGTTTTCTTTACTTTAAGATGTAATGTGATACCAACTGAAAGACGATTGAAGCCGATTGAAGTAATTAGTATGTAAATATATCACTTGGTATTTATTTTAAAACTACAAAAAGGAAGGATGCAAAAATTTTGTAATATGAAATTGACATTTCCATATATGAATACTTAAGTTTAACTAATCCAATATAGTTGAAGTTGACTATGAGTTTTCTTGTTATAAATATATTATAATTGCCTTTACATGTTCTTTATTACTTTTCTCGTAGATCCAAATAATATATTGATATTTTAAACAATTTCATATGCCGAGGTGAGATAGTAATTAATTTTTAAAAATATGTTGTACACATTGAATATAATAATAGAACAGACAATTCTTTTTATTATAGAAACTAACGTTATATTATTCACTAATTTTTTCTACTACCTCAAAATAAAATACTACATGAGAATAACATTGATTTAAGATCGCCTTATTTTTTCTTATTGTTTTCGTCACATACATATATTATGATCCGTAGCACAGCAATTAAGTTTTTTTGAGTATAACGTAATAAATAAAAGGTTATGGGATTAATTTTAGGATTTCTTAAATCTTATAAACGGAGACACGCTTGTAATACGTTGTAAATAAAATAAAAGGCATCATAAAAAAATGGTGATATTGAATGGACTCTTTGGTAAACGCATCCTAGATACTGCGTCTGGATCGAGAAACAACTGAACATTACGATTTCTTACAAAAACGACAGGAACCTTCGTAGTTCCTCTGATTTGTGATCAACGAGTAGGTTTCCAAAGCTTTTGAAAGATTTTCAACACTCGCCTCCACTGTTTGGTTCCACCGTTTTAAAACTATCTCGTTTGTATAAACCTAACCCAACATAATGTTGACGTAACCACCTGGCAAGGTACTCGTGTGACTTTAATTGGAGACGCCTAACATTAGCAAACTGACAAATACTGTGTCACAAAGTGACAAAACCCGTGGTAGTAGCATCCCTCCAACAATGGGGATTGCAGGCCAATCCACGCCACCAAGTTACAATGTGTCGATACACTAATTTTTAACAAAAATAAGCTTTGTAACGTATATTTATTTTTATTAGTTATTATTGTTAAAACACGCGTTTTATGATATATTTAAATGTCTAAGTTATTGTTGACGTGACATCTACATGACAGTTTAACTGTTTAATATGATGGTTCTTAACCATTTCATGGGGCTGGAGTTAACCAGCCTTAGGTTTTAGTCATTATGTAACGGGTTCCTTTTCGAAATTAAAATCGACTACGTAATGCAAATTTTTATTTAATGTAGTAGAAAAATAATGCATTATGATACGAGTGTGCTAAGTTGGTCATTACAGTCGAGGAGCAAGGGTGTTGCAGCCCGAGCCAGAGGCGAGTGCGTAACGGAGCCGAGAACCGTAATAAACAAAGCGCACGAGTTTTATACCAAGTAATTCAACACATTTGCAAGGAAAAGAAACATCAGTATTTTTTATGACAGCTAATGAGCAAGCAAACGGTCCACCTGATGGTAGTAGCCCATCGTCTCCCATGGCCATTGACATTATAAGATTGTGTCTATTGTTCTGCCGATGCGTACCACGAAGATAGAGTGAGGAGGGGGAATGAAGTGAAGAATACTATGGTTTCAGTGGACTATGAGCCTCATGGATTGAGAAAATCTGGAGGCCCACATGTGGCGCGACTGGACAACGGTCGCAAGCCAGTCGGTGAAAAGATCTCTACCACCAAGGGGGCTGGGTTATTTTGTCTCTCAGTAGCAGAGGGTGTTCTAACCTATCCTCTCACGGGTGTTGTCAAAATAAATTTACCTACTAAACTAACAAACAAATAAATTGTCGTATGTTTGTATTTTTTTATGTAATCTATACTAATATTTTTTATCATTAATAATACGTTGACGAAGTTGCGGGTATCGTTTATATATATATATATCCATTACCGCATTTAACTTAACGCAACCATTTTTCGCGCGTTTTACAGAAGCTCGCGACGACACCGTTTGTGTTCAGTCAAAATTATCGAATACTAGCTGCCCTTCCCGGCTTCGCACGGGTAGACATAGTCCGGATAGTTTTATACTTATTATTAAAAAAGAAGAAGAAAATACACAGTTAAGGTTGAATAAAATAATTTTTAAAGTAGTTTTGAAAAGAACTAGTTTGACATATGGTCTCGCGAAGTTTTTTCTAGATATTGATACGTTCTACAATATTGAAGAACATTTTTTTGTTCTATCATCAATCGGCAAAAGAATTTTTGAAATCGGTCCAGTAGTTTTTAAGTGTATTCGTTACATACAAAAATACAAATCTTTCCTCTTTATAATATTAGTGTAGATGTGTATCAAAACCGTGGACTCGGTGACTCCTAGACACAGAACACTTATATCCTCTCCTAGAGCGCAGAACGCATAGAGCGAAAATAATGTTGCTATGATTTAGGCGACGACGGATTAATATCCGTTGCTATTGTATTGTTATAATACAAACCTTTTTGTCAACTTCTGAGATCTAAAGCAAATTATACATGAGAAGCAAAAGAGTTATTTATTTTCTTTACGAGGAGTGTATTGAGAATATAAAACCAATTTATTAAGTTATTCATGTGAGGGGTTATTATATTAATAGAGACCAAAACAATCTTTACAATGTTGTCAGTTTGTATGCTTGTACAACTACGAGACCATCTCGTGACTCGATCACGGCTATTTATTTGACCATATTGTACTCTAAGGCTACATCCACCCTTGCGTGGGCTATTCAAAAATATTTTTAGTCGACCCGTCCCTTGTAATTTATCACGTGTATTAAGGTTTAATTTCACATTTTAATCGCTGTAATATTACTATTTCGATATATTTTAGTTTTTAACACCAACGTAATTTATATATGTCTAATATATGGATGGTGCTGGATTAGTGTGCTACATGTAGCTTTTTTTCTTTAGTATTGCGTACTCGGTTTGTTGTATCGTAGTATTCGTAATAGTCGTACTATTAAAATATTTGTCCAAATAATGTAGTGTAAAAGACAAAGTTTATCTATTTAAAATACCTGAAGCGATAAAAGTATTTATTTTGATAAGGATCAATTTGTTAATGCCAAATGTGCATATACTTACATATTATTACAAATAAAGTATCAATATATGGTTCACGATTTTGGCGATAATAAGATAAACATTTCCATCATACATTATATACATGTAGTCCTACGGTTTTTGGTTTTGGCGCACCCCATAATAGCTCACAGATGGAATATGTTTTTCCTTATCGTTATATTTTGGACTATTCACTCAATATCTTTATTAGTAATTATATAGCCTATGTGACCTATATGATATCTGGGTAAATATAATACAGTTTCTCGTTAAGCTGTTAATGTAATGAGAAAAGACATGGGCATTGCAGCATCTCACGTTCTAACTCACAGGGAAAATTTAAATATTAGTAACACTTAGGGGCCATTCATTAATTACGTAAGACAATTTAGGGGAGGAGGAGGATCGACCATGTCTTATTTTTTCAGTTCTTACATAAGATTACAAAAGCGCGGACAAGCACGCGAGTGCCGATCGAGGTTTGCTCGGATGCGTATTGGTAAATGATTTTCTCTTCCCGCGGACCCGCACTGAGCCTTCAGCCTTCCTGGAACTCCCCACATGTGGACTCGACGTCAATTGTTCGGGTAAATAACAGTAGTTTTAGAGTTTGTCGATGATTTTAATCTATGATCGAGTAAGTTCTTTTGTATCTTATAGTTATATTAAAATTACTCACTACCATAATTTTAATAATACAAAAGATGTTCCAGTGGCAGATCCTCTTTCCGAGTGGGTTTTGAGTCTCTGGACCGAAAATCTTATGTTGGTAAAGATAAATGATACAACCAAAGTTATTATATTCCTATCAAAAAATAAAAATTATTAGTACCTTTGTAATTTGTACTTCAAATAAACATTTCTAAAAATTATTACTTTGAAAGATAAGCATTAAAATAAACCAAACACGTATTTATTTTTTCCTTTAGATTCTTACGTGATAAATATTAAATGGGGGAGGAGGTCGGCGTAATCTTATTTTTTCTTATAATAGGGGGTCAAAAACTAGCAAAAATAGTCTTACGTAATAAATGAATGGCCCCTAATTAGTATTTCCTGTTGGTTTATTTTAAAACTGACTCGATAACTTACAACCAGATCAAAGGCAAATTTGACAAGTAATTTTATTGTAAATGTAGGCAGCGCTGTAGTATAAGCAATGATGACCTAGTGGTTAACACATTGGTGTCTTACTCGGGAGGTCCGAGTTCGATCCTGGGCACACACCTCTGACTTTTCTAAGTTGTGTGTTTTAAGAAATTAAATATCATTTGCTTTAACGATGAATTAATATATTGTGAGTAAACCTGCGTGAAATCTGCCAACCTGCACTGGGCCAGCAAGGTGGATTATGACCTACACCCTGAGGAACCTCACTAATGGGTTGTGGTGTTGGTGAGGCAGCAAAGTCGACCAGTTGAAGCTAATGTTAATGTACAAGACATGTAAGGTTAGGTTAGGTTAGTCGCATATATACATTCAGTAAGTCGCATAAGTCTGATATACATCCAGTTTTATCTTGTAAGATTTAGTTGCAATCAAATATTTGGCATTTCTACCATTCACTAGATTCTAAGGATATTTGATATAGTCATAGAAAAAATACTGAAGGTAATTTAAATTATGTATTGTGTTATTGTTTACAATTAAGTAATTCTGCATAATTTCTGCTACAACAATAGCATAATTTTTCAAAAATATATGGAAACATTGAATTTTTATCTTCATAACATACTAAATCCTTAATGTTTTCATCTCCAGCTTCCCTGAATGAAACTTCTTTTGAAAATACTGTGGCATCCAATGCGGTTACACTAGGCTTTTGAACTTCAAATGTACTCTGGAACAAAAATGTTTTAATTTTATTTGTTACCTATATATACAGTTATCAGATGACAGCAATTTTTGACTGAATACCGAAACATTTATCATAAAAATAGATTTAAAAATAGACATTTTGCTATTTATTTATTTTTAAGCAATCTATGCTGAGAAATAATATTTATTTTGTTTTTCATAACTGGGATGTTATGAAAAGGAATTCTGGATATGAATGCCAATATGTAAATTATTTAGAATATTCAATAATTTCTGATAGTTTCCAATTATTAGATAGTTTAGATTGATTTATAAAAAAACTACCACTAATAACTAAACAATAGAAATAATGGATGTAAAGCCATTTTATGTTTGTCTGAATCAGACAAAAATAAAATAGCTTAATCTTTATTCAGATCCAGAGAATTCCAAACTTATATTTGGTTATGAATAGATTTGTGTTTCAGACATCTGTTAATTAATTTTGGATTCTGTTTTATAAATTATGATTAATACTACCTACATCATTTTAAAAAGAAACTTACTTGACATATCACACATTTCATATGGTTTTCAGCATTTTCATTAGAGCCAATTTTGTCAGCCGTTTTGCAAATTGTTGATACTGTAGAAGGGTAATTCTCTTGAAGATCAAGAACAAAACCTTTTATAACTGATTGCAAACTGTTTTTTTTGTCAACCTTAATATAAGAAGGTTTTAATTTATTAATATTAATGTATTGTTCTATTTCTTCATTAGTTATGTCTCTCATGGGTCTTAAAAATTTTACACCTTCATTACGATTATCTACAAACCCCTGAAAAAATATGATACAAATATTAAACAATTTAAGTTATTTAGTTATTGCAATTTCAATAGATATAATATATCATGAACTTACTGTGTCACTTTCAACTTGTGACCCTCTTCCTATTGCAATATTACTTAATAATCTTGAAGCTAATGATGTGGTAGTTTCAGCTGTGAATATTATTTTACATTTCATCTCTTTTGCCAATTTAGCAAAGACATTTTGTTTTAATTTTTTATTTGAATCACTTTTGGTTGTGATATTTAGATTGGGCATAACTTTAGGTGAAAATTCTGTAACATGGCTATATTCATCCATTTTTACAACATGCACTTCATAATTGTATGCTTTACATTGTTCTATTATAGCAGTTGCAATCTTTTTTCCCTCTTCTGTGTCATTCTCTATAACAGTACAAAAGAAATGGTGATATCTTTACTTATATTATAAGCAAGAAAAAGTATTTGTTAGTTTCTCTTTTAACTGTAAGAGCACCAAAGATTGTCTTAATTTTGGTATGAATAAAAATATTTAAAAAAAAATCATAACTCGAAAACTATCAAAAATAGCACATGGGGATGATTCAAATTGGCTAAGTTCTGCTATACCGCTGGACACCTGCTTGACACTACACTTGTATATTAAATTTGAACCAAATACAGTGCAACCTAAATCTAATGAACTTTGATATATCGACTTCCTCTATTTAACATATAACTTCCTCTATTCATAATCCCCTTGAATAGTCCATAAGAGTCAATGTCAAAAAATACATTTTTGTTGCGAACTTTCTTTACGAACAATCTCTTTATAATGAATTTTCAACTCAAAAAAAGTGTAAATACCTCTAATTAGCAAATTTTGCCAACCCAGAACCTTTATATAACATTCCTACCAATATAAGATGATACTTAATCCCATAGAATGTGAATTATGTTGCAACAGGTTTTTACTTTTTTAATTTTTTTACCTCTTTATAACAAATTTTTGACCTACCTAACCTCAATATCCCTCCCAATTTGTTATATTAAGGTTGCACTGTACAGTGCAACAATAACTACTTCTTTGATTTAACAAATTCTTCGTAATTATCTAAAATGTTGAAACTATTTTATTGTTCCTTAATATTTTCATTTTAAAAATTTATTACTTTCTTTATACAAACAAGTTAGAAATATTAAAATAATTTTTTTTACCTATAATATGTAAGAAATATGGAAAAATTCTTAACTTTTTCTGGTTATTTAAAGAAACACCATAGTGAATTAAGTCAAGTAAAACTGTTGACTTGATATCTCCAGACAGGCAAATCATAACTTTATCATTAGATAACGTTTTATTTTTTCCAATACAGGCTCTAAATTTGTGATGAATGTTTATATTGAAACAGTCATTACAATAACAATATTCTTTTCTTATTATTACTGTTCCAGATACATTACACTTTCTGCACAACATTATTTTATGGTACTAAATATCTCCCACCAATATTTTTTCTATATTATGTTAATTTTTGATCTATAAGCATTGCTATTAGGTGAATTGATTTAATAATTATATTTTATCTATCAATTCACATTTATTATTTGATTGAGGTTATCAAGAGCAAACAGGCAAAGATTAAAGAGGTTATCACTTTATCTTTATCAGTGTCACTCGCACAGATTAACTAGAGATACTACGGCACAGAACATATATTATCCTAAAGGAAAGAATGATAACTCCATAGTAAAAATTGGGAGACTAATTGAGATACTAGCGCCATCTATGTGCGACCCCCAGACAACTAATGAGGCGGGAAATGTACGGCTTTTTAAATTTTCACTGTAGGCGGGAATTTTAAAATTATGATAATTTAAATTCGTGTCATTTTTACGGACATCCTAAGGATGGAAGATGTAAAACTGTAATGTCTACGTACTAAAATCCAAACAAAATTTTAGCATATATACAACAGATTTACATCTACCAACCTTAAGAACTCCATACTTATAAACACGAATTTAAAATATCCTACTGTATACAAAAAAAGAAACCGTAAGATAATAAAACATAATATGTTGATATACATATAATTTTATTGTATTAAAACAACTTGTATTGATTACTTAAATTACTTATAACATTTGAAATAACTTAATAAGTTTAAGATATCATTAAGAATAGGATACTCATTATTACTATTTAAACAAAAATTATGCTGTATTAAATAATTATATATTACAGATACCTCATTTATTTTTTATGAGGTAAGATATTATTGTCTCACAAATCAAAATGATATAATAACATGTAACTCGTTATATTGTTATTTTCAAGTTTATGAATATCAGTTTTTATCGGTGTATACACCCAATTCAATTTTAAAATAGTTAACTTTAGATATAAAAAATTAAACAACTCGGATAAAAGAAACAATAAGTCAGGACTTGGTCCTGCCTTTAAGACATTAATCAAAATAATTAAAATAAAAGTACTTTTAACATATTTATAGTTTTTTTTCATGCAAATAAGTTTTAACATAAGAACCCCTGTTATTATCGGTGTTGCAATATGTTAATTTTTTTTTTCAATGCTGACATGGATGCCATTTGCGCAAAATTGCGATTTTTTAAAACACAAAATCTTTTAATACATATGTACAGAACACTATTATTTATATATTGTATATTTTCTACTTTATGCGGTATACATTCTTCCAAGAAGTTAAAACAGGTATTGTTATTTAATTTTTCTATAACATCTTTTTTTATGTAATTTTTATGACTATTTTGAATTAATAATTCATTTATTAGTGTAGCACAGGTTTCTACACATTGTACAAAATCTTTTGAAGCATATTTCAAGCTTTTTTTGCATTCTGTGTAATATTCTTTATTTGTAACAAAATTATGCAGTTATACTTTCACAAGACGTAAAAATACTTTTGCATGTTTTACAGGTTTCGTTTAATTTTTGATTCTTTAATAAAAATCCACAAACATACGCACAAGCTTGAACCTCTCCTGCATCTTCACAAATCGTTTCAACTAAAGAATTTTCTACTGCAGAAACCATGTTTGACAAGAGAGGCACCCTATCTGTATTAATGACAACTGTCTTAGGGAGCTCTTCAGAAGTTAAAAGAAATTTGAAATTATTAATAATACAAATATTATTATCTGCTTCACAATTTCCTGTGCTTATATGGGAAAGACTAGAAAGAACTGCGGTTTTAAAACCAGCAACAAATTGTCCTGCCGTTGGGTTTGAATTAGAACCACAATTCCCTCTTATGCACCCAAATAAATTCTCAAGAGGATCTTGCTGCAGTCGACGAGTAGAGAGACTTTTCACATCTGTGTTTTGTTTTATAGTTGACCACAGCATCTCCATTCCATTAAGGGTCCAAATCCAACCTTCTTTAGATGGCGGCGCGCTATGGCTACCAATAAAATTCATGTTCTGAAAAAAACTCTTCATTTTTCTAAAAAAATCCAAATGTGCTGATTTTTCAGTCATATTTGTTGCATAAGGCTTTCCACGCCTCCTGTCTGGATTGTCACTATTTAATAAGTCAAATAATTTGTCCATATTTGATACAACATTTGCTGTGACAATCGCTTCAGCAGTGAGTTCACCTGTAAATAAATTAAAAAATTTATGATTGAAAAACTTTAAGATTTTAAATATATTGAATATTTGGAATTTTAACTAAGTTGTTACTCTTTCAATCAGAAGCAGACAAAATTAATATGATGAAATTTGTTTAAAAAAACCAGTGTATCTGTTCAAAACAAAACAATGTGGTATAAACATATTACTTTTTACAAAGGAATGGCTTGGTTTTGCTAAAAATAATAAATTGTAGGGAAATGTACCTTGAGCTATTTTTGCTAACATCCCCGCAGCAACTGTATGGCTTAAAACTTGGGCAGCAAGGTTGACCTTCATCTTTTGTTTAGAATTTGGTCCTAAGTGATCCCTACGTAAAGTAGGAGCAAAAACAAAATTGGGATTTGAAGAGTCCAAATTGTAAAAATCTTCTATATGACTCCATTTAGCCACACCTAAAAAAGGTATGAGTCGTCAGCACATAAAATCATAATCAATATTATAAATGTATTTAGCTTTAGGGAAACTAGCATGCTTTCACTTCAAGACAATGTTATATGGTGACTACTAAAAATGGTATTTTTTATATTTACCTATTCCACTAGTGTTGTTTATGTCAACAGTACAACTTATATTGTACTTCAGAAACAAATTTCTAAAACATTTTAGAAGATGGGGCACATCAAAAATACTGACAATTTCCTTTTTATTAATTACAAGTGATGGCTTCTCTTGTGTGGCACCTAGGATTTTTAATGCCCTTCTGTTGACACCATCCAAATCGCACACAATAGCCATTATGTTAATGTCACAGGTCAGACAGCATGAAACAACCTGCAGGCATAAGGTTGTTTTTATATTAATAAACTTTAATAATTAACAAGCAATGTACACAACACACAAATGTTTGTTATATTTTTACCTCTTTTATAATAACAGCTAGTCTATCAGCAGTTACATGTGAACCGGATAAATAATATGCTATTGGTTGTTTTACTTGTTTTCTTATGCCAGTGATCATGAAGACAAGAGCTGCAGTAGCTACTTCTGGAGATCTTCCATGAGTACCATGATCTTGATAGCCATCAATGCAATCATCTTTCATGTTGTAGTGCAAATGTCGTTTAATTGCCATTTCATCAAATAACAATGTGTAAGCATTGTCAGACTTGTTTTGGTTTTTGGCAAAGCCTTGGATAACCTTCATAATATTATTATTCATACCAACATTTATTTTAAATCTTCCCAGTAGAGATTTTAGTGTCCCAGGTGAAGGAAGGCAAAAAACCCTTCTCATTAGCCTATAACATGTAGGCGATCTTTTATACAGCCTAAGGGCTAGTATTTTTAACTCTGTAGTCCATCTTCGACCCAATAATTTCTTCTTAAAATTTTGCAATTCTCCTTGCAATAACAAGGCAAAACTTGGACTTATTTTATTGCTTAATTTTTGTATTGTCTCATCTTCAACTAATGAAGTTATCATTTGCTTCTTTTTCATATTTTTTATTACTGAACGTAACTTACATATCTTTTGGATATATTTTTTGCACTTATTGTACCGCAAGGAAATATCCTGAAATTGAATATAATCATAGCATTATTTTTCTTTATATTCCTGGTCATAAAAATCTTAACTATAGGTTTATATTTTATTATATTCACATTAATCCCTCTAATCCCACTAATATTATAAATTCGACAGTTTGTGAAGATGTTTGGATGTTTGTGACTTAATGACGCAGCTGAATGGATCTGGATGAAATTTTGCACACATAGAAAATGATTTTGATTAACATATAGGATACTTTTTATCCGCGTAAAATTTTTATTTTATTTTTTTTTAATTTTCCTGAAGCGAAGCGAAGGCGATTTGCTAGTGAGCACTAATACTAGAAATCCTTGAGATCTTTAAAATATTTTTTAATAGAATATATGAATACAACTACAGTTTCAGATAAAATTTTATTATATATTTAAATAAGATTATAATAAAGATATCAAAACCAAAACAAATCAATGCTTATAAAAATTAACAATACCTTGGAATGTGATTGTGAGTTACCAAATGAACGACAATAAGAATGATCTGACATCCTGTTTTGTATAACAGACTTGCAAGCAGCAACATCCCTTGCAATATTATCTGTGCCTTGAAGTAAACTTGAAGGACCAGGCTTAACAAAAGAAGTATTTTCCTGTAAAAATAAAATGTTTATATAATATGAGAAATATTTTTTTTTGTTGAATTGACTACAATTCAGGAAGTGACATAGATTATCCTGGAAAAATGTTATCTTTAACAGTATAAAAAAAACAACATTACATGGGCAGAGTGAGCAGAAATGTAAAATCCTACTAATATATAAATGTTAAAGTTTGCAAGGATGTTTGGATGTTTGTGACTTTATCATATTCTATATGTGTACAAGATTTGGACGAAAATTTGTACACATATAGAATATGATAAGCGAGGGTGGGTCGCTAGTATGTTATAATTATAGATGCATATTGATTTCATAAAGATAGTTAAAGTTAAAATAATGATTAAAATTCTGTAGATGACTAGCATGATAGTTTTTACCTTGGCAAGGTTGGTAATATCCTTAAATGCACTTGAAGGGCCAGGGACAGGTTGGCTTAATAGTTCATTAGAAAAATAAACTGCCATATTCTGAAAATAAAATATTATATTGTATTAATTTTAAAACATTTCAGATAACTTTAGTTTAAATTATTGTTCAGTCCTATTCTTACCTCATCTGATGGTGTAGCATGTTTTAATAGCTTCTTTTTGGAAGAATCTATATATGCAAACTCTGAAAAATGTCTAGAACATAACATCCTATGTTTTGTCCAGAGTTTCATTTGAAATTTTGGACATGACCACTCTTCATCAGGAAAACAATATTTGGCCCATAATTCACATCTGTAATAAAAATATGAAACTATTACTCATATGTAGATCTTATCCCCAACGAACTTATAAGTCTACAAAGACTTATATGATTCACATGAATTTTAAGGCTTTTATCTAATCGATATACAATCTATAGCTACTTCTATACTTATACCACTAGTATTATAAAGATGTAGTTTATGAGATTGTGACGTTGTAGGGGGTAATTTCTGGATCTACTAAACCGATTTTGAAAATTCTTTTACCAATAGAAAGCCACATTATTTGTGTGTCAAGAATATATTTTATCCCAATATTCCCACGGGAACGGGAACTACACGGGTGAAAACTCGCGGCACTACTAGTGTAATACAAAATATTATTACCGTAATATATTAGTCCTCCCGGGTCTGGGGAAACGATGTAATATTATAGAGGGATCTATCACGGGTGATATACCACATTTTAAACATTTTCGCATATTTTCTTTCATAATTAAAAGAAAACAAAGAGTCACTATCTCAAATACCACACTTTCACACAACTAGAGGAGGAGCAGAAGCTCAACTCAACTCGTTAAAGAAAAGATAAATGAAGAATTTAATACACCAAAAGCATTTACAAGTAAAAAGAAAACGACTCACAATATGTATAATTTTTATTTACTTGAAATGACTTTCATAATTCAAACTCAACTAGAAGTTGTTGCGAAATTGTAATAGTAGGGAATTCATGACTTGTTTTGTCAAATGTTGTCACTCGTAAAAAAACATTCTTGATTAAAATATTTTTCTTCTTTGTTGTGGCAGCACAGGTTCTGACCCCCGTAGTTATTCCACCCCTCCCTAGAAGAGTTGACACCCCCTGTACTACGGTCACTCGTCATTAAAGGTAAAGATTGTATAGAACAAAATAACAAATCGAACGAAAAACCAACGAATAATACAAAAGAACGTAGACTCTACGCAAAAGAATGTCAATTTGAATTCGATTAATCAAGGAATCAATTTTTAAATCGATACAGGACTGAATCGATATTTCAGTCTATTAAATCAACGTTTTTGTTATCTTTCTAAAAATCAACTGTCGATTTAAAAAAAAACAATTGTAATTTTTCCCATTTCCTTGAATGCAAGAATTCCCTGATTTTAAGGACAAGATATTGATTAATATGGTACTGTAGTATGGAGGTTTTATAGCTTATAGATTTAGTAGCTCCATACACAACAACGAGGCTGGCAATTCAGAATAAATATGAATGATTTTAAAATTTATTTTAAGATATAGAAATATATATAAAAACTCCACCCTTGGTTCTGGTACGTCAGTTTATATATATATACCTGATTATGTTATATATAGAAAATGAAAAATATTATTTAATAATAGTGAATAAAGAAATTTAAATAGAATCTACACCCTTTTAAGTATTTGAATTTGATCCCGACACCTGTTGAAGTGTTACAGTAGCTTTCTCTTATTCCATAAAGTCTTCTTACAAACTTCAACAATAGTAGATATAAACACGAAAGTTTGTAAGAATGTATGTGTTACTCTTTCTCGTAATAACTACTGAATGAATTTTGTTGAAATTTTACAATAATATAGAATACAAGAAACTTTACAATAATCAGAATAACACAGGCTATAATTTATATTGATATAGTGTGAATTATCCAAAATACAGCTGGTCAAGAGGCGCAGCTAGTGGATTTCTATTTACAATGGTAGTGTAGACAATGAAATGCCGATTTTCAGAATACTATATAGTTAAACTAGTTTTTTTTTTGTGAACCAATTTAAAAAGCGATCTTTGTGAAAAGAATCGTTATCGTTATTAAATGTATATACTCACAGACCACAGAGATGCTATGCATACGGATATAGGTACTTTCCCAAAGCCAACAATATATCTCTATGGCCTAACATCAGTGTTACCAACTCTCAATAATATTTATCCCTAAAGTTTGTGTCAAAAACCCCTAAAATCGCCTTAATTATTTAGTCGTCCCCCTAAAAAATATACCTATAAATATAAATTCATAATGATTTAGAGATAATATGCTGTAATATGTTTCAAAAGTCTTTTTATTATAAGTTATTTAATACATAAAATATTTCGTCTTCATCTGAAGATTCAGATTTTTAGGCTTCATTAACACATTTCTTGTCGACACACACTACAAACCAAAATCGAAATAACAATCGTCGTAAGAATATTCTTAATCTATTTTTTGGCGGTATCCTATCTGACATAAGCTTATATGAAACATACGTTCAAGTTTACAAAAATATAGACTCATACTTATACACAACAATAATCGCCATATGCACAGACAATTAAATGACCGCCAGTCACCACAGAGTGCTTGTAGAATTACGTACTAGATGTCGTTATGAGTCGCTAGGTCAACAAATAAATATTAATATTATCAATTTAAAAATATTAGAGTCAAAAAATCCGTGAAAATACCACTAAAAAAATCCCATCTCACTTAATTACCCCCAAAATGGGGGGGCCTTAAATTGGTAACCATGCCTAACATCATAATAGTGTTACCAACTCTTAAATATATTTCTCCCTAAAGCTTAAGTCAAAACTCCCTAAAACACTTGAAAATCGCCAAAAATTTCAATTATTAAACTTCTATATTTATATGTTCATTTCGTCTGGTTCTGACTTTTTCCAGTAAGCATAGACAACGTTACCAGCAGTCATCACATAATGTATTAAAAAGTAATAATGCGATAGTAACGGGTTCAAATGAATACCCTATTTTTCGTTACTTTTACAGCTCTAGTTATAATACCGCGCTATAAGCTTTTGATAATCTCTATATTTGTCGTCAATAAACCACGTTTTTTATTTTACTTATTATAATTAAAAATTTTGATGATCTCAAAATATTATTATTATTATTTAAAAATTGACTAAACATTGCAACAACGCTTTACCGACCGAAGGACTAAATTATTTCAAGGTAGGTAATTATTACAATATGCAGTGACAGCATAATAAGTTTGCAAATCAGGGTCACATATCAGATTTTTTTTAAGCTTACTGTATTGAAGGAACATGTGTAAAATGTTAAAAGAATGTGTTGTCAAAATACACTTATTAACTATATTTTAGCAACTTGAGATTTGAGTTAAAAAAATAAAAAGAAATGTTAAAAGAATTTCCCCAATTTAATAACCATAATAATTATCTTAAACTTTATTAAATGCAGCAATATCCACACTTTGAACCTGAAATACAAATAAATTGTAAATAATATTTTTTTAATGGTTAAAAAAAGGAAATAGTTAGAAAAGTTTATATTAACTTACAAGGTCTTCAAACTTTTCTATTTCTTCAGTAAGCCAGTCAACTGATATTTTATCATCTTCAACAACACATGATATTTGCAGTTTTTGTATACCAAAGGCAAGAGGCACAAGCTTTGCTGCACCCCAGAGAAGACCATCATTGCTGATGCTCCTCACGGCATCTTCCATAGCTTTCATATCGGTTTCATCATCCCATGGTTTGACATCCAATATGATGTTTGATTTTGCAATAAGCACTGGTTCTGAAATTAATATAAAAATATTGTAAATAATAGTTTTGACAGCATTGATTGGGAATGATTGGATTTAAAAAATTACATTTAATACAAACTTATAATGATAATGAGTATCTATCATGAAACAAAGGTGCTGTTTTTTGACCCGTTGCACATTCGCGTGTTTTTAAAGATACCTTGAAGTTGGATTAATTAGTAAATGTTTAAGTATGTAGTTGTGACTTAATGTAGAGTATAGAAATTTTCCTAATGTTTAACAACTGACGTGAGCATTTGCTCGATGTGAACACGTTACAAGTCGAATATACGGCAGACAGCACGTCAGTACAGCGAGCTGAGCGGCTCGATCGCGAACGCCGAGTGCTTGAGCGTGCTCCACCCGACTGATAGTTTTTAGGCGAATTGATCGTTAGCGCGAGCACCGCGTCGTGAGTGCACGTGTCTTCTTGCTAGTTTCACTACTCTTCTTGAACAAGTTTGTAATCCATACACGTTTTCTTCTCTTCTTTTAATAACAATAACGAAATATATGCGCGATGAGAATATTCACATCGTGCAAAGTCTATTTAACTTCTTTGTTTGATAATATTCCCTGGTCTCACAATATCCTCCCACGTTAACCCGAAGGACTGCAATATTTGGAAGTTAAACTGTCACATAGATGTCACATCATCCATAACTTAAAGACTTAAATATTTAAAATTTATAAAATGCACATAAAATTCATAATTATCATAAATTGAATGTATTTAATTTCCTCCCTCTTTCTGGTAAGAAAAAGTTTTTTTTGTATTTGGTATGAAATATCCTATTTATAATTACTTCTGGATTTTTTTGCGTTATATGCTGCTAGGCGTTCTTCTCTAATTTTAGCTGCTTCTGCACTTTCTTCTTCATCATCTGAACCAAACAAATCTACTCCATCATCTGAATCATCTTGAGCTGGTGCTGGTGCTGCTACGGGCTGTCATATAAATAATTTAAGTACACTTACTAAGGAGTGAAGGATATTTTAATAAGTTTTAAAGCATACTTCTCTATATACAGACTTAGAACTTTTCTTTTATGAAAAAATATAATATTATAAATAAAAACTTATTATTACAATTAAAAGTAAAAACTTATACTGCATACTTACTTTAGGTACAGCTTTATTACTGGAACTTGACTCAATAGATTCAACTCTGACTTGTAAACTGATAACCAGTTTACGTAAATCATCTACAGCTTTCTTAAGATTGGAATTTTCCTTTTCAAGATTGTTTAACTTATTGATTACTTCATTATTTGGAACACCAGCTAATGCAGCAACACTATCCATCTATAAAGATAGCAGTTTATAGTATTGTAAATATACTAATATAAAACTATAGGTAAAATATTAATTGATGAATATTGGTTTGAACTATTTTTAGCAAACCCAAAAGCATTTTGTTATATTTATTCATTTTGTTATTATGTATAGAATCAGTAAAGCTATGTTGTTACTTTACTAAACAGCTGTTTTAGAAACATCAGCAGTGCAATAAGTGAATCTCAAACATAAATTTGATCTAATACTAAAATAAAGTTTTAATAATAATAATTGTTATATTAATTAAGCGTTAAAAAATTTGTGACAATAGTTACAAATACATATTCTGCCAGTCTATCATGACATACAAATCTGATAAGGTACATAAATACACAATTATTTAACAGATTACTTAACAATGAAAATGAATTATTCCTCAGATTTAATAAACTATACAATTAATATGTATTATACATTAAATATATACATATTTAAACTTTATTTTGTTTATTTAATAATTTTCCATTTCCCGATCGGGATTATCTTTATAATATCATATTTTATCATAATATTGGTTTTTATTTGCTTATAACTCAAACAACTGGACAGCTCAAACTGTAAGATTGCATTTTAAACATATATTTTGACTTTAACAATATGATATACATACATTATTTGTAAGTGCCTTTATTTTAATACCAAACATGTGATGATTATCTCAGTTTAATTTTTTTCGAGGTTAGAATCTGACTTACGTTAAATTCCGTTATGGAAAAAAATATAAAATTTATATAGCCTATGTCACCTGAGTCATTATAATTAATCTATTGACACCTCATTCACTAAAATTGGTTCAGTAGTTTAGGCGCTAGGGTGAAACATACAAACCTACATGTACATAGCCTACCAAAATTTTTTTTTTTGGCTTTGGAGTAGTAGGGTAAAAATATGGATGTAACCTAACAAAAACTGTATTAAATTGAACTATCAAACTAGGCACAAAAATTAAGATAAACTATAAAATTAGTGTAACATAGGATCAACTCTGTCATAACAAAATTAAAATGTGACCCATAGATTCATAACTAGCATAAACTTACCAGAAAAATGTAAAACTGATGGTATATTAAAGAATTATAAAGATAAAAGTTACTTTTAGTATATGTCATAAACTTTTCGAGTCAATGTGATTGTTGGGTATATGGATTTGGACACTATTTTGTATAATTCTAAAAACCTATACTACAAGTTTCAAAATATAACTATAGTACAAATTGGTCTGAAATAAAAAATTATGCTAAAAAAGTAACTTAAATAACTCACACACTCAAGAGAGTTTTTGATATGTTGTCTAGCCTTAGCAACTTCACTAGCCAATGATGATCCAGTTACTCCACTTGCCGCACTTTGACCCTGTTAGAAGTAACCAATAATTAAATTCATAATTAAGTTAACAAATGAAATATTAATTCAATATGTTTTTAATTATTTCACATTCTTTTATAAATTACCTTTGACAATGATTCATAATAATGTCTCTCAGCATCAGTATAGACAGTTTTGTCAAGCCAAACCTTTTCATGTGATAAAGAAGACATCTTCTGAAATGGAAAATGATTTGATATATAAAATGTACATTAATACATATTAGTCTTTTATTACATAAACCCCCTAAAAGCTAAAATTAAACACAATCATGAATGTCTTTCTGAATGGAAAGTATTTTCATTACCTATATTAAATATACATTAAAAGTTTCAACAGTAATTTTAAGATATTAAGAAATATTATAGAAAAAATCTGATAAACATATTGTTGTTAACGAGTTTCTCGGTTACAAATTAGGTTAGGAATTCGTTTAAATAAAATATACTTAAATAATGAATTATTTATTACTTACAGTGAAATAGAATTATGAAATTAACTGATAATAGTTATTAGATCGATTAAAAGTTTCAGTAAAGTTTCCTTGATAAATTTAAAACCACCATTCGAATCAAAGACGGCAAAACCAAAGAGAAAGATACCACAAACGCAAAGCACAGCTACAAAGTTAAAACTTTTTACCGTTTTTTACCACGTAGGAGTGAATGACAGTAGTGAACACAGTGCTGCCAGACGATTTTCTCTTTTTCTTCCCAAATCTTACCTGCTTATTATAAGTCTTTCAGTGCAGTTCTTTAAAAAAAATTATTATTTAGATAAATACCCTTTTTTAAATATTGTAAGAAACATTTCCAAAGAAGATATAAAAAATATTGTTATATTTTATTTTTTTTAGAGATAATTAGTACCTACTTTTATTTCTTTTCAAAGATAATTTTTATTAAAAGTTCTATTATAATTTAATTTAAAATTCTAGAATATGGGATTGGATTGATTTGTATTTTACTGTTAATATGGGTAACGTGTGCTTTTCTATTTGATTACCAACCAATCCAGACAGAATACGCGTCATGCGCAACGCGTGCTTGTAAGAAGCACTTATAAGCAAGAGTAGACTTGTCACCAGCGAGCGCGATTCTTACGCCCATACCGCGTTGTGTCAAATTAGATTAGATTAGTCGTTAAATTAGATAGATAGTTAAAAATTTTGCACACAATACAAAGATAGATACAAAGTAAACCTAAATGCATGCAAAGGCGGCCGGCCTTATTGTTAAAGAAATATCTTCTAGACAAATACTTATGAGCTCCTATACTTGAAGACCAAAATAAAACGCGTTGCACTCTGGGAATGTCGGCAGAAGTGAAAACTTGAACATTGTGCATTTTTGAATATTCCCAAATAGTAAAATTCAAAAAAACCGAACTGTATTATTGAGATCTGGCTTACATACGGCAAGACTATTGCATAGACGTGTCACGGGACTTTGGAAAGAAAATATAATTCTACGGTTTAAGTGACCCAAAGAAAAAAAAATATATAAAAAAAACTACTACTTAGTCAAACTGCCGCGAATCTTATATACATAAACTATGATAGTCAATATTAACCAAACGAAATTACTCGTCAAACTGCCAATGAAGTAGTGAAAGCCAATAAAATATTCAATTGAATATAAATATGAAGGCAAGACTCCGATTTTTCATTTCTACTACTTTTAATTATTAATATCTGACGCCTACGAATTTTCCTGTCACTAGTTTAACATTTTTCATCCATCCCAAAAAAATTACACAAGTTTTTACTTCTGAAAATGAATTCTGTCTTGGCTTGCCTAGTATACAGGGGGTATATTTTTTTTATATTGTTAATTTTCGCTCGACGTGCTATTTTAACGAACTTTTTTTTAAGTCCAATAATATTATTTTTTCATTCTGGCGCCCCCCAAAAGCTTCACGACGCCTTTTCTATGTTTATGTATATCTAAATGGCCGGCTCGTCCCTGACTGTTACTGTCACAACATACGGGTTTTGTATGAATAAAATAAAACACAAACATTACTACATTGGTTGTTATATTGGCACATTATATAGCTTTAATGAAATGAAATACACTTAAAAAGTATTTTATATGAAAAACCAAGTCCGTTATTATATAAATAAAGATATTTATTTATAAATATATTTGATACTTAAATAAATATCTTTATTTTTATATATTTAATAATATTGCGTGTTATCTGCCAAAAAATAAAAAAATTACAAATGAATGCTTGGATGTAGACAGAGATTTGAAATGTTTCAAATACTAGTATTTGAAATACAAAATACTATGTACAAAATACCTATTTCCATTTTGTATAAATACTTTTGTTTTAAAAACATTTTGTATTTTATTTGCAATAAGTACCTTTTAAGACATATTTTGTTTTTACAAAATGAAAAATACATTGACATCACATAAATTTTGTCATCATCAATAAATGAATTTGATAAAGTATTCTCACTTTGTTAATTTAATATTTTATAGTGCGTCCAAAATAGCTTGAGACGGATGACAGCTAATAGAAAATCCGATGATACAACTTTTAACCTGCGTCTATAGTGTTTTTGTTTGACAACACAAGTAATCTTTGTTTTCAACCGACTTCAAAAATAAAGAAAAGGAAGTCATCAATTGAGTTTTATTTTTTTCGTATTAACGAATATAATAGTCAAACCAGTGATGGACAAGGAACAAACAAATTGAAGAATCAGGACTATATCAGTGTTTTTTATATTTTCATAATTGCTTTCACATATTCATAAGTTATCGGGCTGCTTAATTTCTTAGTGTAAAGATCGTGATTGTGTCAAAAAAAATTTAGTAAGAAAATAAAGGCAAATTCTTTTAAACCCATAAAAGTATTTTATTTGAATAAAGTATTTTGGAAATATGTATTTTGCATTTAAATACAAAATGAAAAACTATTTTATATTTTAAATACAAAATTTTATTTTGTGTAAATGCATTTTGTATTTGAATAGTTTTTATAAACTATCTTGCTCATCTCTGGATGTAGATATTATACCATAAAACTTTTTTAAACATGATTTTCAAATACCCCAAAACGCTGCTTACTTTAAATTATTTATTTTCTGTAATTTCAGGTCTAACGAAGAAGCGTCATGAATTACATTCACCTTTTACCACCAGACTATAAAATGCACAGTAGGATAGCATCTTTACTTGTTTGAAATATCTGATATCAGAGTCGAAACAATGCTTTTTGACTACTATTATAGCGCGGAGATGTGATATTATTCAAATACTAGTATTTGAAATACAAAATGTTAAATACAAAAATCTATTTCCGTTTTGTATTTAAATATATATGTAATAAATAATGCTTTTTAAGATACGTTTTGACATTAAAGAATTTTGTCATCATCAATAAATGAATGTGATAAACTATTCTCACTACGGTCACACTGAACTAAAGTAATAGATGTCCGTTAATTTAATATTTTATAGTCTAATAGCAAATCCGATGATATAACTTTTAAACAGCGTCTATGGTGCTTTCGTTTGACAACACAAGTAATATTTGTTTTTTGTGAACCTGTGGATTAATTCGGTCATCGTGTTGATTGGACAGTGGCCGTAAAGGAAGTTCGGGAGAAATAGAAGGTAATAACATTTACATACCCGACTGTTCTGAAACCTGAAGGTATAGGAAGATCAAAGGAGTGAAAGTCATGATAAGATGCGATTGCTACCCATTATGATGAAAAGTCTAACGCTAACTTTTAGTGGACGGAAAGTTAAAAAGCGCAGCTTCTGCCGTTAAGTACTTTTTATCAATACTTACTAACAATGAAGCTGAAGAGTTTGTTTGTTTAACGCTAATCTCAGGAACTACTGGTACGAATTAAAAAAATTTTTCAGTGTTAGATAGCCCATTTACCTATCGAAGAAGGCTATTATCACGGTAAGACCAATAGGAGCGGATGATCACGGGAACGAATTCGCAAGGATCAGCTAGTATTCTTATATATTATGTGTATCAGTAACGTATAACGAAATAAGTTTTTATTATGTTGTCATTACATTGACTAAAACAATTAAACTTATAATTATTTTGGTCAATGGTCAAACGGGGCCTTTTGATGTTACCTATGTTCATTTCCATCGTCTTTATATAAAACGATTGTTTGTATTTTACTATAAAACGATGAAAGTTACGACTTTGTTACGAAATTAGTTAGTTAATATTCAAATTCTACACAAATGTCCTATTTTTTCTTCATAGGTTTATTAATTAATGTATGTCCAGTACTAGGTTAGAATAAGATCGCAATATCTTTCAATAAATACATCAGAAACATGGAATAAATACAGGATTTTCAACGTTTAACAACAATTTAAACATTGATAGATAATAATAGGGATATTTAAAAAATCCAAGAATAACTGCGTCAATTACCTATTGTTGTAAACAGTACTCAATCTCATGCAATAGTTTTAGCGTGATGCGCGTACAAACGTATTGACAGACAGATATATAAGAATAAAAGTTTAGCTTCTATTGATATTATGAAGACACATTAAGTTTCCTATGTACGCACTACGTTCGATTAATATTAGTTACTTACAAAATTATACGGTACTTTCCGTTGACCTAGAATCACGAAATTTAGCATGAAGCAAGATCTTATAGCATAAGTAAAAGTAAAAAAAACACATTTAGGTATCAAGTTGAAATTAATATCAAATGCTCGAGTCTCTAGTTCCTCGAACCTGTGAAAAAATCTGACTTCTAAGCCCACGTAATGAAAAGATACAACCGTCTATGCCTCAGAAATTGTTGAAACAAAATTCCTCAGGTGGTTGACCTAGGAATATGATGTTTGACATGTAGCAAGGTCTTCACGAAAAAAAATCTTATGTCTGTAGGTAATGACCTATTAATAACCTATTTGAGGAGTTAGTGAAGTCATTAAGCGTCAATAAAAGTAATAGAAACATGAATCCTACAAATACTATAAACGCGAAAGTTTGTAAGAATGTATGGATGTGTCGATCTATGGATGTATGTTTGTTACTCTTTCACGTAAAAACTACTAAGTGGGTTTTGATGAAACTTTACAATAATAAAGCTTACACATCAGAATAACAATAGGCTATAATGTATAATGATATATTGTGAATTATGCAAAATATAGCGGGTGAAACCGCGGGGTACAGCTAGTTTTAGAATAAAGCTAGGTTTTATCGCACAGATGAAAGAAAAAACTGGAAAAAATTTAATGTTACATTATAAATACTGTATATTTTATAAGGTAAAACATAAAAATCTTAACACATCGACCTAGAATACTGACTGTGACGTATGTTGATGTAGGAGACAATAGTTTTCCGATGGCAAAGTTAAGTTTGTCCCATAATTCAAATTGTACGGAACCATCAGTGCACGAGTTCAACACTCGCACCTGGCCGATTTTTTTGTTAATTTTGTAGGTACATCTTTTGTGTATGCGATCCGCATTGTTTTCCTTTTAATAATGGGTATTTATTAATATGTCAATATTCTGTAAATATAATACACAATATGGATACATGAACAGTCATCTATCATCTATTATCTATCATTGAGGAATAGTCACGCTTATTATGAGAGAAAAATTCGGCCAAGTGCGAGTGTGGAACTCGCGCTCGGAGGGTTCCGTACAATTTCAATAAAGGGACAAACACTATCAAATTTTGATTTTCGTGTGCGGGTTTAAATATTATCAAAAATAGTATTGGGGGGCATTTATTCCCGACATTAGTAATGCGTATTTCAATTGACATATTTGTAATTACTTACAAAAGGAATATAAGAAAATATGATAAAACATTTTTAACAACAAAAATACAATAAAAAATAATTTTAAAGTCGCTGAACATATTATATTAATAAAATATGAATTGTCAAATATATAACTTTCTTTTTTTCGAGTCTATTAAAATATTTTACAAGTTGTCATTTAACAAAATGTCATATCGTCACTAAGATTCGCGGCCCATTAGTTTTAGATTCATTTCACACGATACGACGATAAAAACGTCGATGTTAGCAATTTTACTAACATTCGAATATGTTATACATACACACGTCTTCGGCATAGATTTAAGCCCTGATGAAAGTTAAGCTAGAGGGCTTTGAAAATTTGAGTAAATGGAAGAGGTGCCATATTTTAAACCTTATTCCCCAGTGTGAAAATTAAAAATTTAATAAATTATTTAAAGAAATTTATATTTTACCTAATAATCTTTTTAAATACATTTTTGCATTACAAATTATTTCTTTCTTGGAATAAACTTATTTAAAGTTTTTAAATTTCAATATCATAAAATTGAAACTCGTTAACCGGAGATTAAACGGTAAAAGTATTTTGTATCTGTATTGTGGCCAGGTATATTATGTAACATGTTTGAAAATTACTTAAATGTCACATCGATTTTTTCATGTCCGCATCTGTAGAATGCCCTATAGAAAACTACTTGTTGTCACTTAAGAATAAATGACCATATTTATTGATTGCTTACACTTAGACGTTTGATTTTTTCACAGCGATAAGATACTATAGACTTACATGTTTACTATTAATTTTAACTTGATAACTTCACGTGTTCTTTAAATAATGCATCATAACCTAAATCTATAAAATATCATTTTTTTCGTGATGTAACAACAAATTAGCATTTTTAGGATTTTTCCTCATACTAGGGCTATAAGACCTTACTTCTTGCCAAAGATCATGTTCCTGGGTGAAAAGACGAAGCCTGGGATTTTTGATTTATCCCGAAAATCAAACTTACAATACATGAGATAAAAGCGGCTACGGGTTTTCATTAAATGGACTTATCAGTTTGATATTTTTACATATTTGAGGAACTAGAGATTAGAATATTTTGTATAAATTTCAACTTGATATCTTCATATTTTTCTGAGAAAAAGGGTCTTTCGTGACAGTCAAAAAAAGTAAATTTACAAGTGATGTAGAAAAAAATTTACAGTTTTTTAATTTTATCCTTTATTTGTGCTATGAGACCTTACTTCATGGTAAATTTCACGACGCTAGGTCATTGGAAAGTACCTTATAATTATATGAGTGACCACAACGGTCATATCTTTTCAATGCGTGGACTTATAAGTTTGATCTATTGACAGCCGTAAGGGACCGCAGGCTTGAGTATTTAACATTAATTTCAAGTTGATACCTCCACGCGATCCTGAGAAAAAGGGTCTTGACAGACGGATAGACAGACAGACGGACAACGAAGTGATCGTATAAGGGTTCCTTTTTTCCTTTTAAGGTACGGAACCCTAAAAATGTTAAGATCAAACTAGTTCAAGAGCTTTTAAATTAAAACGCATACGTAGATAGGTATATTGATAAGAAATTCATGTCTTTGGTGGTTTGGTTATTACGTGATTAATAAGCATGTTCTTTTTTCAATACTTTTTTAATGTGTCCACGCCCTGTTTGCGCCATAAAATCCACGGTGCATGATTTTCACTCATAGAATTGTGAGAATTGAAATGAAAATTATAAAAATGGAATATTTTCTACTAGCTCGGAAGATAAGTTCTATTACATATTCGGAATCAGTTTTGAAATTAGGTGTGAAATGACTTACTCCAATATATTGTAAAAAATTTAATTTGCTAGTCGTTTAGGTTCTTCTTAATGTCAGTTGGTCAAGATAATACTGCTCGAATATAGCTCACTATTTTGAAAACTATTCCGATGTTGTATAAAGTATAAAATGGCTTTTCTACACTTGGAATTAGAAGCTTTCAAAGTTGCATTTACTTGATTTCTCTCTCGGGTATAATATAAAAGGATTTTGTTCGCAACGTATATTTACTGGTTTTAATATAATGTTAATAAATTACAGTAAACTTTTAAGATAACTTATTTTTAACATTGGTCTTCGTTATCGTTTTTAATATTGGTCACTGATCAGTTAGGACAGTTTTGTATGGCTACTCCTGTTTGGGTTTCATACCAGGAAAGGAAAGAAGGAACCCTTATAGCATTATGTCGTTGTCCATCGATAGTAAGATCCTCTTCTTTCGGAAAACGTGAAAGTATCGAGTTAAATTAATACTAAATATCTACTCAAGTCTGCTGTTCTTTGAAAATAAAAGATACGATGTAGATTAATATTGTGATTATAGCAAGAAAATCAAGACCTGCAGGTTTTTTCCATTTAGGTACACATTACATTGGCATGAAAGAAGGTCAGGAATAGCACATGTTCTTTTAAAAGAAAATTAGAAAACTGGAAATTTATAGTTATATCACGAAATCAATATACTTATTTGTCTATATGTCAAGACCTATTATCTCGGAAGAACGTCGAGTTACAGGTTATAAATTACTCAGGTCTGCAGTCCCTCAGAACTATTAAACTTGAAACCACGATCAAAAAATATGGCTGTTTACTACACATGTATGGAAAAATCCGAAAATGGTAAATTTGTTACATAAACAATATTTTTTTGCTATTTTTAAATTGACCATGACCTATGCCTATGTATGAGGACTACAGTTCTTCAACGGCAAAGTTAAGTTTGTACGGAACCCTCGGGGCGAGTCACTTTCGTATGTGGCCGTAGGTACTCGCGTAAGTTATAAACCAAAAACGTTACCTACCCCTTCATTAATAGATCTCAGATCCAATCTGGGATTGACAGCTAATCCTATTACTAGAAACTGTTTGAATATGTAAAGGAAAGTGTTTTTTTGTTTTCCGTCCAAGAAGACTTAAACGAAAAAGATCCAAATTAGTTTAGCCGCTGTCGAGTTTTGCGCTTAGCAACACATTTAATAATTCATTTTTACTTAAAAAGATATCTTTGTTCTTGTACATAATGTTTATTGGCATAAGTCACAAATTAATTGAAAATGGTAAACTATCAAAACCAAAATCGTTTGTAGTCAATATTAATAAAAAATAAAAATACATAACAGTCTAATCGAGAAAGGATATTGAATGTTTTATATCATAACGCTGAGGCATCCTGGGCAACGTCCTCGGGTACAGAGGGCCAGCGCCCCAGCGCCCAGCACGCTCAGAGCCACGGAAGATAAATTCGTCGTTTTGGTGCGTGCGAGAGCAAGGCGCGGGTGGTGCGGGTAGTGCGGGGAGACGCGGAGGGCAGCAGCGCCGGCGCGCGGAGGCTGTTGCGCTCAGAGCACCTGCGCCCGCGCTCCGTAGCGCCGCTCGCCGCGTGCTCGTGTACCCGCGCCCGCGCACCGGCCCGCGCCGCCTCAGCGTCGTGACGCCGCCCACGGTATGTAACTTCCCAGTGGCGCGTCGGGGTCGGTCGGCTGCGCGTTCGTCACTGCGCCCGCCGCCGGCCGCGCCGATTCTTACCTCTTGCCGGCTAGCCGCCCGCTCGAGCTGCTCGGCCGGTTTTGTAATTTTGCCGGGCGGGCTGTGACGTCAAGAGACTAGTTTGACGCGCGTGCGTGACGGCCTGCACCAGGGCGTCCACGCCGTGCTGCCTCCGCCGCCCCCGACCTCAACTTCAATTTGATGACGTGCTCGTTTACCTTTTTTTGGAAGTGATGTAATAGATATACTTACTATAATACTACTATACTCGTAGATGATAGTGATACTGTTTGGATGGATGAAGCAGACGGTAACTCTATAGCTTCAGATATGACTGTAGTTTAACTTTTCTGGATCTTATTTGTCAATTAAAATGACTTGCAATATTTTCTATATTATTTTCTTACATCATATGCCTGGCTTTTAAATATGTATGATATAAATATTACGCGAATTTACTTAGTAAGTACTCAATAGCACACGAAACACATTAATTTTGTGTGTGAGTGAAGTACGTGTATTTATTTCTTGTTGGACAGACTATGGATGTGTTCGACGAGCCTTGTATGTAAATGTGTGTGCAAGAGTACAGAGCACATACACATTCAACGCTCCTACTTCGTGGCCGAGCCTTTTTGTCATTTTATTTTCTTCCTTCAGTGCAACAATAAGAAAGGGCACATTGATTGTAATGAGTGGCAAGCCGTTAAATTCGATCGAGAATTAGAATACTTGTTGATTGATATTATTCTAAATCTATTATCGATTTTGGACGTTATCTGTTATAACTTCATTCATTGCTATTATTCTTTGTTTACGTTACACTATAGATCAATTATCGCACAATCACAAATCAATTTTATAATTCTACAACATATAGTAACATAAATTCTTAACATATACGAGTAGTATACTTAAATGTCCTGGTCAACCAAACCCAATATTTATCCTGCTTTAACTTATAAAAACTACACATTAAATGAACGCCATAATTGCCTTTTTTGTCTCTAGTGTGCGACCCTGGCAGCCTCCGTAATTTTAATGAGAAAAGTGTGATCTGTAACTTTGTATTGTTCAATTCTTTGTATTTCAAATTGGCAAGGAAAATTAATATAGTACTTTAAAGTTTTAGATCTAAATTTAAATATATAGTAGCGTTAACTAGATATACTAATTGCTAATATGAGTGGGAAGATAATGTAAGAAACCTTCCTTTATAAGCATCTCCTCTATATTAGCAGCCTTAGCGGCCACGTGAGTCCGATGTGTTTCCAGTTTGTACCGTTTGGTAGTGATTTCTGTGTGCTCGCGCCGTCGCCAGGACAGTGCAGTTCTTGAACAAGTTCGGGCACTTCTCGCCAATCAGGTGCCGCTGGATACTTGTTCTGTTCTAACTGGACTCGAATCAGCTGATTCTATTGTTATTATCGGACATATTTGTAATTTAAATAATTTAACTGATTAGCCTATTAACTACAACTACTTTCTCAATAGGATTCTGCTAGAATTAGGATTTTTTTATTGATAAAAATCTTTAGACATAATACTTAAAAAAATTTTGGAGAGAAAAAGTAAACATTACATAGTTTGGTTATTACTTATAATACATACGATACTAGCTATGTAGATAATTGTTTAATACAAGGCGTTCCCTTATTTATCAAGTTATGAAATCTATAGTATTTTAAAAATATTGTTGAAAACATATTCACAAATTAAAAAATACTCTTAGGCACTTCAATTCATTATAAATTCTTATTAGGATTAAAGTTTCATTCGATCAAATGACTTTATTGATGAATACTTTGAAAATACTGCACCTATCCTAAATTATTTAGACTTCGTGTGAAACGCAAATGTCGACCTCAACACTGTTCCCTTTTTGTTTTTATTATAGGTATCTTATAGCCATTAGTCATTTATAAGTGTTTCAAATCCAGTGATTGACGTTTTAGAGGCCAAGAGAGAACCGCAGCGAGTCCTTGCCACACCAAATTTTTGTTTAAAATCTTTCAGCTGTAGCAAGATACTGATCAGTGATAACTGATCAGTACTTGGGGCGTACAGATCTAGATTTCTAAATTTTACAATTCTTACTTCAGTTCCTTTTAATTATATTTACATACTATGTTTCTTATTATATAAGTAATATCTTTGTACGTATTAGATCAACCTATAATAAACTTTAAATTCAGCATAGGTAAACGAGCACGTCATCTTTTTTTTGTATTATCTTCAATTATGTTTGTTATAATTTTAGTCAATCGATATCGGGAATGTTATGATTAATTTGTATTTCAGTTATCAGAGTTGGAGGCATCCAAAAACAGTGCGGGGCGCTCTGGTGTAGCGCCTCCGCCACCCTGAAAACGTCACTGTGGGGAAGAGTGCGGCGTCATGTCCGCGTCGCCCCAACCGACCTCATGCGACGAGCGTGCGCGCACCCCCCGAGCTGCAGCATCGCCGCCCTCCGCTCCGCGCTCGCCGGCCCCCGCCCACGCCGTACTCGCCACCATGACCCCTGTCCAGCCAGCTCACGACTATTATCCGCACAAGGTGGAGATGGATTCCGATGACGGATATCCACCAGAGGCACACTCATATCATGCACGTCACTCGCCTCATGAGCTTTCAGCATACGCTCCCGATAATAAAGTGCCCGTTCAACCGGACGTGTATGATCAAGGCATGGAGTCAATTGATGAAAAAACTCCTATAGATCTTATTTACGAAGATGATAAAGAAACTGTTATATATACGACAACACCCGACCAGAAAAGAGTCGAAATGATTAGTGGGCAGCTTGAGGATGGACAATTAGTCAGTGGTGCTGGGCAACTAGTGGACGGTGGTGTGTCGGTGGTAGTGGGCGCGCCAGGACAAGGGACTGTGTTGGTGCTAGCAGATGAACTTGGTCAAGTTATAACAATACCCAGGTAATTAATTCATTATTATTAATATTTGTTAAGTTTTATTATTTATATTGATTATTTGTTTTTTAAAGGTTTAGTTTTAAATGTGTTATAACTTTTCTATTATATTTTTTTAATCCAATATAATTTTTACAGGTAGTAATTGTATTTTCTGTTAATCCTAAATATAAGCATAAAAATTTATTTTAATAATTTTAGAGAACTGATTTTAACTATATAACACCTAGTGATTTCACGATACGATTCTAATAAATGTATTATAAAATAAATATTAATTTCATATTTCTATCTTAGCTAATAGCCAAAAGTCAAATTTTACCTAATATTTGCCTGAGTTATTAAGTAAGATCATGCAGGTAAAATATATTGTTTAATAGAGAAAGGTCACCTTTAAGTTTTTAACCATCACATTTAATTCCAATTTGGAATTTAATACTAATATAAGAATAGAGATGAAGCTGAGTAAATAAGAAATGTTGATGACTACAGTAGCACAACGATCAGATTACTCTATTTTGCTCTTTGAAATGTTATTTTGGAATACAAGGAACAATTTACGACAACTTTACTATCGTTTCTTAAGTTTGAAATGAAATGGCTATGGTAGGGCTAGAGAAGCATCTCTAAGATTATATTGTCGTGTAGCCGTCGGAGTGGAGCGGAGGTTCAGACTCTCAGAGTAACGGTTGCAGGCTCGCTAAGAGCGCTGCGTGTGGGTGGAGCGACGTGCTCACCTTGAACTTGCCGCGAGAGCGTGTCCGGCCGACTCTAACTCTGCACTGTGGAGTGTGGAGCGTGGAGTGTGGACTGGCTAGTTACGACTAGCTTGAGCCTTTCATACAAAATATTACTTTCGTCTGTTAAAGCTTTACTATTACGAGCATATTGTATGAATTATATATTATGTTGATTTAACGATAGTTTTAAACTAAGTTTTTTCGTTTTATTTTACTATTAATTCTTCAGGTTTTATGTATGTACTGCATATCAACCACACATATTAAGCTATAAGCACTGACTCATTATATAATAGGCTAGTTGTTTAATTAGAAATTATACTATACCTAAATATACACGTGTGCACACGTTGATCGTATTTAAACGTGAATAAATTATAATTAATAAGTATAGTTCCTTCACAGACTATATTAATCTGCTTACGATATTTTCTTCTTTTGGAGATACAAAGATTTTAGGTTGCATTGCCAAAACTATGGTTATTGCGGGAAAATTGACTTTATAAACTCGCGACCAAACAACTGCTTTATTGATATTTAAAGTATGCGTATTATAAGACTTGATCAGCTTGCCAGCAAAATCCTTATATCTCCATATATATAATTAGCAAATATAATATAAACGTCAGTATTCAAAATGCGTATGCTGTTTAAATTTTTGGCAGTGTTATTGAGCATATATTGTAATAGTTAAAAGGCGCAGCTCTCAATCCGCGCTAAACATACCACGTGCTTGTCATTCACAATTTGAGGTTAATATAAATCACTTACGGCATCATCTAGTAAAATACGTTTATAATAAACTACTTTTGACTTAACAAAACGAGTGTTCTTGCAGATCAAACGACGTTCGTAGAATTTGAAGATTTCTTACTTTGTTTCGACTTGTATGTAGTTTAAATTAATATTTTAAAATACTAATGGCTACGGTTTCGCTGGTATATCAGAAACAACTGAACGAGAAATTAGAAATACTATATAAAAATAACGTTTATACGCATATAAAGAATTTCCGACTGACTGTTAAAGATTTTAAGCAAAATATTAATTATTGCTCATAATTTATGACATTGGCGTTAACAAAGTGTTAGTTGTTTACACTTGGATTCAATGTTGGGAACAAGATGAAGTTATTCACGACGTATTCCTTCATTTCGCATAAAATAATACAATCAATTGCATATATATAAGGCTTATATCCGAAGTTCCCAAATTTATTTGACTCGTAGACCACGCATGTTAGTCACTTACACTTTTTAGGACCCTAAAAAATAAAAAATTATATCTTTACTGCGTTACAAACATTAAATACAGAACCCCTGGTTTATTCCTAATATAAACAATATATGTATAACTCGGTTATCATTAGCATCTGATGCTTGGAGCTAAAGGCTTGGAGTCATATTTATGCATTCCTTATGTGTTCATCTTTGGAAAGATACTGAATGTACTAAATCCCAACCAATCGCTATTTTTTTATTATCATAAAATACATTACTTTATTTTCTGCGTAACTTATACTCACGCAACTCACTTGATAAAAATACATATTATATATATTACTAGTCGAACCGTCCCGGCCTCGCCCGGGTGCAATCTACCACGTGTGTGTAGGATTAATTACAATTTTTAATCCTATATTACTATATTACTTATCGCTTTATTTTATATCTTAATATTTAACACCACCGTAATTTATATATGACTCTGTAGCTAGAGCTCGCGACTTCATCTGCGCAGGATCCGATAATGGTTTACACATAACACAAAGATAGATATATATTATCGCGGGCCTTTTTGTAGGATTATTTAAGCTAAACATTTCCATCATACATTATATAGCTCTAACGCTTTTTGCAGCGAACGCCAGCATAGCTCGCAGATGGCAGAATTTTTTCTTACTTATGTGACACTTATCGTTATATTTTGGACAACTCGCACAATATATTTATAAATTGTAGCCAATGTGTTATATTGATGTATAAGCTCAGATTTATCATCTTATAGATAGATAATAATAGTAAATCATAACAGTTTCCATAATTTTTATCATCGATTACTTTTTTTACCAAAATTTGTATTGAATAATCTATCCATACAATAAAAATTTAACTTATCGAATTTCTATACATAGAAGATACTTACGAAAACTTAATAGAAGGGTTATTTTTAAGTTTATAACGCCTAATAAAAGATTAAAAATATTTTGACTGTCTGTTTGTATGTTTGTATGCGCACCTCGCCATATTTGGAATGGTCGAATTCGAAATAAAGTTTTAGATATTAAGAAAAATAATTATTTTTGTCGATTACTATATTATATAATTGAAGTACTTCACAAAAACGAATACCTACCTTAAATAACTAAGTAAAATTAGATGATTGAAATCATAATTGGCATCTAGCTATGATATGGCTTGCAGGCATATAATAAGAATGTATATATACAAAAGATTCTGAGTAAAAATGTATAAATAAACTCAATATGGATTGGTAGGTAAGTGATAAAAAGTCGACTGAATCGTTTAATCGCAGAGCGAGAGCGCAGCCTCTCCTCGCCGCCGCCGCCTCACCCCCTCACCCGCCGCGCCTCTGAGACTTTAATGATGACTTTTTGTCGAATCGTGTGGACCATAATAAGAGAGTCCAGCGGGTAAAACATACGTACCGAAATAATTAGTTAAAGATATTTTCATCTCCAGTTCGCAAGCAAAACTAATTCAGCCAAAAAATAACGCTTCCAGCATTTGGTGTGATATTGTACAAAATAACCCAAACGTTGAATCATCAAACAAAAAAGTTAAGGAACTGTTTTATAAAGTTACTATCGCGTTTATCTTGGACTATGGTCCGGCTACAGCCTCCCGCTCCTCGACAAAGTCTTATTTTATTGCACCGCACGCCATAGCGAGCCCTGGAGATGAGTTTACCATCACTCGGCTTCTCACCCAGATCATTATTTAATGTAATTATTTGGTCAGTAAACTGCGTTTTTTGATAATAATAACAGTTACACAATGATTGGCCCCCGGAACCAATGTGATTTCTCCTTATGAATATAATAATTACAGGATTTTTTTTCTTATGTTGCTGTGAATTATATAAGAAAAAGTTCAATTAAAATATTACAACAAAGTAGATTAATATATCATGAATTCTAATATTTATCTTCAATAATTATTAGGAATTATGAAAAAATCGACAAGAGTAAAAAATTTCAAACAAAAGACTTCAACGAGATCATTATTTCGATGTATTCTCATATGAGCCACGCGACGCGTTTTGAACCTATGTGGACACCTCTTCATATTAACTTGTCAAATATTAAGTAAAAATCTAAAAATTAAATGGAAACTACATAATTTAAAATATAGAGGAATAAATTGTTCAATTATTTAAAAAAACAACTTGGAGTTAAAACTGGAGAGTGACCGTGTAGTTAAACACAAAGTTCAGTGTGTCCTTTAAAAATTAACGATCATCCTTTCTACCTGATGCCGCTGTCCGAGTGCAAATAAAAAAACGGTTTCCCTCACGTAAAGGGTTCACTTCCCATCACATGGTTGTAGCTACTCACACAAGTTCCAAATACTCACACACGAGTCCGCCTGTAGTGTGTACATATGTAGGCAACGAAGTGGCATCGGCAGCGTCCGACAGAAATCTCAACGGGGGATAAAATTTCTTCGAACGTAAGATTATTATGGAATTGAATTTTAGTGAATAATAAAATATGTATGTACAACGTATTATATTTATTGTAATTTTGTTAAAATATATTATGTTACGCTTATTTTGGCCAACTCTTATTGTAAATATAGTTTTTAGAAATGAATATCTTTTACCAGAAATAATGATTTTTTTTTCGAATTGATATCCAAACATAAAATAAATGTAGCAGTAGTATGCAGGGTCGCGGCATATTATTCATAATAGTATCTGATCATCAAGGCTTGGTAATGCAGGCACTATCGAGTCAAAAAGGTCTTTTATACAGTCATTATAATATCATCCTTATTCTGAAGTACATGTATTTAAGATCGAGTGCGTTTTGAACTTTAAAACGAACCATAGGTACTCATAGCGATTTGCAATTTTTTTATGTGTAGTTGTTTATCGATACCTCAAACTTTAATTTCGTCGCCTAGTTTTGTTTGTTTTAAAATAACAGTGGACATTTATAGTACTTTTCTAATTGGATTGTTTTATTACCATTATTATATAAATAGTACGACGATAATGAAAATATTTACAGAATTGAAAACGACTAAGGAAAATATCTTCATGTATTTTCAATCCAATCGTTAATCAGAAAAATAATTACTAAGTTTTTTGGATTCATTTTAATTTTTCATAATATTTATTTAAAAAATATCCCACATAAATTTTATACAAGCCTTTGGGTTTCATTAAGTTATTAAATTAATATAAATAAGAAATATGTAAAAAATATTATCGAACAGGAAAACCAACCACAACTTACGTTTTTAAATTTTATGTTTCGTAATAGCACTTTAATATTTCAAAATCATTAACCAACTTTGCATAGATAGGTATCTGTAATCATTGAATCGTAAAATCGGAGAAACTGTTTATTCATCGCATTGACATCGTACGCACACAAACATCACTCTTGTGTGCGTGCGTCATGTATGTGTGTGTCGTTATTATAGGATAAAGACAGAGAACTGAGAGGTGATCTGTGCGACTGAGAGCAACAGTCGTCAACAAGGCTAGCTATACCATATACGATACAAGTAGGTAGATATATTAAATTATAAATGTACGATTTAAAATTTTATTAACTTCATTTGTTACAGTAAACGATATTTTATTATTGAACATTCTCCAACACGTTTGTAATAAACAATTTTATACAAAGAAATTAAATAGGAAGCTATACATAAAATTTAATATAGGGTCGCCAAAAATATTCGGTTTCTTACCGATTGAGCAATATTATTAGCATTTTCTAGGCGGTTTTCGTCAAAATGGTTTGAATTGATTAAGGCATAATTTGAAATTCAAATTTTGGTAGTGGTCAAGATTATGGTGAAGATTAAGATTTTTAGTTTGCCCGGCGTTATAAGATGAATTAGATTGTTTTATATGTAGGCGTTTTTGGGTTTTTGTTCTATTTTTTATATTTCATACATCTGTGTGCGGTGTGTTACATTGTTTTAATGAGCTTTAAAAATATTCATCCACATCCACACTATTTTATCAAGAGGAAAGTTTTGATTGTTTGTATCTTAGTTTGTTTGCTGCGAATAGGCTCAAAAACTACTTTGCCGATTTTGATAATACAACGAAAATAGAATATTATCTGATAGAAAGGTAACGGGTAACATAGGCTATGTGGTGATGCCATATTATTATAACTACTCGACCCGCGTGACTTCGTCCACTACATAAGATATAGAGCTAAGTTTGTTCTAAGATAAATATTTTAAGCGTCGATTCAAGTTACAAACTTTATGCGTATAAATTTCATTTGTATCGTATCTGTTTAGTTGTTCTAGCATCTCTCGAGTATTGTGTTTATTTGTGTTGAGATTTTTACTTATATATTGTATGTATGTTTTTTAATAATGCTCTGACATCCCACACATGGACTGCGCATTTTTTTTCTTCTCTTCTTTCTGCCTTTTTCCTCTAACTTCTAAATCTCACTTACTTTCTTTTTTAAAGATGAAAAACTATACTATACCCGAAGTGAATCGAGGACGGCCCGATATGTAAGTAATAAAAAATTGGTCTTAAATATTTATAATATTAGTTAGACATTACAATACTTAGGTTTTTTAATTACGTAGCTGGTGATTATATTATTACCATTATGACCATTCGGGTATTCTATTTTTTTTTAATCTATCATTTTAATTCAAGTTTTGGAGAATAATGACGTTGTGAACATGTGAATACAGAGGGTACAAAAATTAAGGGGCTTAGAATATAATTCTCCTCTGCCGCTGGAAGAGCAGCATCGTAAATCGAGTAACCCAGCACCTTTATTGGTGGTTGGGGATCTGTTCCCCGACTAGATTGTAGATATTTTAGAACTTACTACTAATGAAATAAAAAAAGGCTAAGCTGCGTTTTAAATTGTTTTCAAAATGAAGTTACTATTTTGTGATGGACTGATTAATTTTACGGAGTTTAATTTACAAGCGCCAGAAGCTTGGTAGTTTGAATCAACGATCGAAAACTTCAAAAGCAGGTTCAATTCCTATTCATTGCACTATATACTGTCGTAGACTATCTCCCACCGCATTTGGATTAGTCAGTGGGATTAACAAGAACTGGTTATTTATAGTAAGTTTTTTTACCCAAAATTTCCAGTAATCATTTTAAAAAGTCTTACAAAACAAATAATGGTAAAAATCTGTAAACCGTAAATATGAAGAGGTAAATAACACAAACACATATTTTTTTATTAGTCTGTTCTTTTTCTTTGTCATGTTTCGTAGTCTCTGCCAGACTGTAGTAGGACGCCATTCAAAAACGCGCCATGTAAGCGTTGCAAGGGATTAACACTTATTGTGTACTTCCCGTTAACCTAGAATTATACAATTTGAAATTAAGAGCCATGTTTTATAACATACATGAAAAACTATATAAAAACACTGACTGTGACATATGACGACGCTTTCCAATGGCAAACATATAACAAAACCAATGGCAGTTAGTCTTTCAGTCCATTTTGAACGGAATCCTTGGTGCACGGATCCGACTCGCACTTAGTCAAATTTTTAACATGTAAAAACACTTTATATTAATTTTATAAAAATTAAAAACAATAAAATATGACTCAATCATTTATTATTATCCGTAAGAACGATGATTTTGTTTTCGATATAAAAAAGAGAATTTTATGGCCTAAGCAACACACAAACGCTTTCCTTGCTTTTTTCATAAATAGGCGCTTAGGCTATCAGTATTAGAATAAATAAGGTCGCATTGACTGATATCGCAGGCAGGCACGCAGGGCGCGTGGACGACAGGGCAGTGGACAGTAGACAGTGGGGCCGAAAACGACGACATTGCAACAAGGACCGCTGGGCGCTGCGGCGCTGCCACAAGGGCGTGCCTCTCACTCACGTCGCACCAATGTTTTCAGATTCCAATGTAATTATTACACTTAAACGATATCGGCTACCTACTGTGCTTGCAACTTACAATAACAATACTTTAATGAAGGTTTTAATTATTTTTAAATCGAGAAACGAATACAGATGTACTTTTTTAAATGGCTAGAAGCGAATGCATTTTTATTTACCTCATTAATTACGATACTGTAGTAACATTCTTAATGAGTTCTCGGCGCCCTTACCTACATGGTCAGGTTTATGCGTTTATTGTACGGTGAAGGATTTTGGAGTACGTGGGATAATATCTCGTATATATCTGGCATCTCATAATTATCAAGTGCCTAAGTTTTTATCGAATGCAATGCAACAGAATAAACAGTTTATTTTACTACTTGTTCGAAGCGTTTACTGTTTATACTCACATTAAGCAAAAAACTCGTACGATATGGTATGTTTTTTTCGTGTCACAGTGAGTGCCGAGCGCGCCACCGACTACATACAAGGAGTCGCAATCCGCCACGTCTCCGCTGTACTGCGATGTAAATGATCCCTTTGAATAATATATCCCATTCTTGGTCAACTCCTCTACCATCATATAAGGCACAAGGCCTTAACAGTTACTTGCGACCGCTTTCTATCTACATAAACTTGCAAAGAAATACGTTAATTGCCATAGCCGTTGTATGTCCAATTATTAATATCCCATTAACTATCATTAGCATTAATCATTTTTTAATCTTACTATATATTCTTTAATAAAAAATATTCTAATTTCAATAGTTTAATACATTGTGATAATTGGCAATGTTTTCAATGAAACAGATATAACCACGTACCATTCATATATTAAAATAACTACTTAGTGGTTGTAATTAATACTTTAAGCCCTTGGTAATAGATAAAATGAAGACAAGGAAAGAGAAGGTGAGAACACAATATTAGTTTTCCAATTAAATTTTGTAAATATTTTTTTAATGATATAATTTATTGATTTATTTATATCTATTGTTGTCTATAAAATTAAATGTTGACAAATAAATAATATTAATTTAATAACGTAATACAATTGTCATGAAAGTTTTCCATAACCTTAGATACAAGTGAAAGATCCACAAGTACATTTTACTTGTAATTTTAAAGCTTAGGGAGGGGGCTCCCTCTCCCATCCCATTAATGCTGTGGGTCTAGTGGACTCTGGGCTCTTGCCTAGGGTCCGCTGAATCCGCATCATTTTTCTTCTTCATTCCCCCTTCCCACTCTATCTTCTTCGGGGATGCAACGCATCGACAAAACGAGAGAGTGTTTCTTGTTTTTCCGATGTCCATGGTGGCCACTTACCATCAGGTGGACCATCTGCTCGTTTGCACCTTATCTCTTATATAAAAAAAAAAGCTATAAATGAATATGAGGAAACGTTTAAAATATACTGGATCTTCTAATCTCATAATCTTCTAAATCAATGATATTCGAGTTATAGTTTATCTCCATTAAGTTCTAGGATTATATTCTGCGGTTAAAAGACAATAGTAAGAATGTAATCAATAAAATATAATTGTCACGCAAATTAATCCATACTAGTAAGCACATAGGTTTAGTTAATTACTTATTTTAAAATTTGTACAGTTTGTATAACTCACAGTTGATTATTAGTATATTGCATAGTAATATAGGTATGAAGGAACAACTTTACAATCTGCATTATTTAGAATTTATACAGGCTTAATAGGATTAATACAAAATTAGAAAGTATGTCCAAACATTAATGCAAAGGACATATAAAACTTAATCATTTCAAATATGTATTTACAATAAAAGTAGTATTACTACAACATAGTTCTATAAAGAATATATTTACAAATCGGCCTATGATCTCAGTATATTGCTATTTATAATAGTGTAGTTGTGCAAACAAATAGATACCTACTATAGATATTCTATAAGAGCTTTATAAGCATCTTGGTACCGCTGGATATATTTTGTCTAAATAAAATTGTATCGTATAAATGCACGCTAAGACGTTGAACGAACATGTTACATAGTATCAAACAGCGTCAAAGAAGTTAACAAATGATAATGAACTTTAGGTTCAAATTATGTGGTGTGAAAATAGCGTAGTTGTATTGTGTAGTACGCGAGCGGGTCACGATTGAGTCGCACGCGCGTTCGTGACCTTGCTTCGCACGCCGAGGAGAGGTCACACTTTTGTGATGATGCGCATACGGTGGCGCTGGCGCTGCGCTGGGTTTACACTGTTAGACCACACTGTTATTCTTCCAATGGCATATTACACTTGACTCAGTTGTTATTTAAATCTTATGCTATGTTGTTCAAAAATACAGTACTAATTTAAAGATTTATATAAATATTACAACATATTTATGTTAATGGGATTACTGCTGGTATTTATAAATATGTACATAATTCTATGTGCATTATGAATTTATCTCTGTGTATAAACTTCACGTACATAATGCAAGGAAATAGGAACGAACAGTTAAAATTCATTCTTATGAGACAAACTTACTCATGTAATAAAGGAAAAAGGTTCTGAGGAATGAGAAATACCGGCATAACAGGGCGTTGCTAACTTTCTCTTGACAAGACTTGCTCTGGGGCGCGGACCCAAGTTGTCTCGGTAGAGCTTTTATTACGAGTAAGTAGGTATATCTAATTTCTTTTAATTTAATTATTCTGGACCAAATATCGAATATGTGATTATAACATTTGGTACAGATAATAATGTTTTCTTGACATTCCACATAGAACAGTAATAGACTAGATCTAGAGAAGTATTTTAAAAATTATAATTATCGCTTTTGGTTTTTTAAAGTTGCAATGAAAAGTGGCGTATTATATAATTTTACTCCTTCTCAAAAACTTGTCGGTACTAACTGACAAATTTTTGGAAAGTAGATGCTAATTGCGAATAATTTAAAATTAAAACAAATTAACACATAGTGAATATAAAAAGTAATGAATTATTCAGACAATATTTAATACCTTTTATTAAATATGATTTATGTCTCTCGAAGTCTCTTTTTGTACAATATATGAATTATGATTTAATTTACTTGAAACTACTAGCCATCGCTTCGCTTCGGTATCGTTATTATTATCAAATCGTATCAGTTGTTTCAGAGATTTATTATATTATTGTTATATTAATACAGCTTTTATCATTATTCAATATTTATTAATCAATAGTAATATAGTTAGAAAGCATTTTATGTTGCAGTAAACGATAATTTATTCAGAATTCTGCCATATTTATTTGGAGTGCAATCGACGTAGTGGCAAAAATTCCGTTATAGCGCCCAGTTTTTGAAATCTGATACATAATAATGGGAATCGTTTTGGTCAGGTGTCATTTCTGAGTGATCGTGATAGGATCGCATAACAATAAATGATAAATAGATATTCAAATTTATCCGCAACGTTGGAATGTTGATGTATTTATTCGTATTCGACAGCTAGTTGGGTTCAAAAATATACATATTTTTATAAATAAAAGTAAATGTAAATGAAATGAAATATCAAACCAAGATAAGTTTTTATATGTCTATAATTACCATTGTTAAATTTAGCTATAAAATGTCAAAATGAAAGCCACATTTAACTTTTGTTTATTTTATCTTCCTGTTTTGTTATTTTATATGGTCTTAGATTCTTCTAAGTCAACCTTATTCAGCTGTTTAATAGAGTACCAATAAGACAGAACGACAAACACACAGACAGAGTTGAGAGCTGTTACACGATGAATTGGTATCTGTTTTATTATTTTATACTGAAAGCCCACTGTCGTAGATTCGTCTCTATTTATAGCAGCAATTTTTTCGACGAAGTAACGGTTGCCGGTTTATGACTTTTCTGACCAAACTGATTGGTAAACATTATCAATGTTGATTTGCTGCCAATTTAAAGTGATTATACTAATTAGAAATTTACTTCTTTAGAGATATATATTTTTCGTTATTGAGTTTAATTGCCCAATTAAGGAAACTGATTCCAATATAACCGAGTCAAAATAGATTTTATGTCGTGATTTAGATATATCTTTATATTTATACAATATTATAGTAAAGATTATATACAAGAAAACTAGTAGAAACTTCTTAATAGGTTTACTAAGATTTTATGCAAATAAGTTACTTAAAACTGTAAAATTACCTTAAATATATATCGGAGTAAAGTAAACGATTTTCGAATATCCTAATCGTCATCGCCGTCTATGGCGCTGTAGTAGCAGCTGGAAGTGACTAGTAGTCACATACACACAGCATATGCACTCGACAGTCTGACTGTAGTCTTAGCCTTGCGCGGCTCACAAGGAGTGAAGTAGTCTCTAGATAATGTTAGTGAAAGTGTTGTGTTAGTGCTGAGAGTGCTGTCCGATTAAGGTCACGTGAGTACCTATGTAGTTGCCACGTCTTATGTTAGGTTTAACCTTGGGTTTAAACAGAGCCTGACCAGTCTTGTAATTACTTAAAAGGAGCACTGCTTAGATTTCTCTCGTAATTGTAAAAGATTATATTTAATCATTTATCGGTTCATTGGCAGTGTCTGTGTTGCGTTTTCCCAATAGTCCATTCAATATCATCAGCCCTTGTAGTGTTCTTCAATATTCCTCCTCTCCTTCCTTCTCATCATAAAATCTCCGAGATATATTTTATTGCAGTTTGTAAACAGACTGCGACCTATGTTAATGTATGGTGTTGCGAACAAAAGTTTTCTGACGACACAGTTTGTCCTTTAATTCAAATTATACGGAACCCTCAGTGCGTGAGTCCTACTTGCACTTGGCAGATTTTTTCAATTTCATTCACAATATTTATTTTAAACTTTTATAAAACTTTTCCAATAAGAGTTTAAATCGAAAGGATAAAAAATGCTTCATTTTCAAACTTGCTCATTTAATGTAAATAAATTATTGTAATTGAAGGCGAGAAGTTGTACTAAATGCATAGTTTTATTAAAAAAAACATAAAGAACGACAAAGCCTGAAGAGTGACAACTAAATAGTGTTTCATACTCTTATACATAATGATTTTATATCTTCATCTAATATATAAAACTAGCTGATCTGGCAAACGTTGTTTGCCATATAAATTTGGGGTGGACCACCTTTATCACTTAGGGGGATGAAATTCTCAGAGCTACTGAATCGAAATCGAATCGAAAATCTAATATATAAAATTCTCGTGTCACAATGTTAGTTACCATACTCCTTCGAAACGGCTCGACCGATTTTTATGAAATTTTATATGCATATCGGGTAGGTCTAAGAATCGGTCAACATCTATTTCTTATACCTAAGTGATAAGGGTGGCCCACCCCAAAGTTGTTAAATTCATATGACAAAACAACGTTTGCCGGGTCAGCTACTTTTATGTTACTTAAGTTTTAATTTCGATTATTACAATGTTATTATTATTTAAATTATAGCAAATTTGAGTATTTAATTTAGCAAAGCGCATTCATGAAGACATTAAATGATTATTATAAAGTATATAGTAATTTATCATATGTCTCAATAGTTAAATATATAAAATGAAGCTCAATGTGTGTGCCAAAAGGTTACTGTGCTCATGCATTATAATCATTCATTATATGTATATCGGATAGCATCAGCTATTTTATATTTGTTAAATCTTTATTAAAATATCTTTAAAACAATTTGATAGGTATTCTTTTCTTTACTGATATTATTTTTTCTATACTTCCATTAATTTTAATTAGCTATTTAATTAGCACTATTCAATTTCTTTAAAGGAAATGTTGTAATCGTAGCTTTTTGCAATCAGTAGACTCTCTATATAATTTACCATGTCTTGCGTATTTTCATCTATTTCTTTATAAATATCTTATAACACATAATATCCAAGACCAGATACTCAGCTTCCTACGCAGAGATGAGAGCCAGATAAATGTCCGATGTTAATACTGCTATGTTAATTTACTTCAGTTACTTTCACATTATCTCATATGGCATTTTGCTGTGGGTTAGGGCCGCGGACATTTAATACATTTTTAAAATTAAAAAAATATAACCTAAAAATATCCTTACAGTCCCCTCTCAATATATATATTGATATTTTTTTTTTTGAATATCGATTCATCATCATCGATCATCCGTATTCAAAACAGTGACAAACTTAATGTTAATACTAGAAACAGAAATAAATTTGTAACGCCTTATTTCGTCTCCACAAAGTGAGTAATTTTTTCATGGGTCTTGGTTTTGGCATTTATAATAAGATTCCACAGCCAACATTAGATTTGCCAATTCAACAATTTAAAAATCGAATCAAAAACTCATTGATAAATAAAGCATACTATAATGTACAGGATTATTTAAATGATGAATATGCTTGGAATCTAAATGACATTGATTCTCAATTTAAATGACAGATTATGTATGCATGGCTTTTTGAAATAAGTGGCTGTTGAGTTTTTGGCCGGCTCTTTTCAACACATACACAGCTTTCCGAGCTGGTAGTAGTAGCTTCAGATAAACTTACTAACTGACAAATTTAGACGTATCAAAACTACTTTTGTAAAAAAGTTTAATTGAAAATATTTTGAGTCTGAGTATAAGATCTGTTAGCTTTAGTATCTTTGAAATGTTTTTTGGACATGGACAAATGCTACTTGTAAAAAAAGTGTGGCGACCGTTACAGATCTTCTTTACGTCCTTGGATCCTTCAAACTATATATGTAGATATAAATAACGTCAAAATTATATAATAATTATGTATTGTCTCAATTCGTCTAGTAATTACTAAAAATAATAGATTATTAACAGAAAAAGGAAAAAAATCTTCTGTATCGTCTCCTTTGTTAAAATATTTAATAACCTAAAAATAACCTGGAGAACTATATAAAAGTTGGTTTATTCTATCTCTACTGGTATTGGCATTCATTAATAATGTATGGGACTTCATTAAACTTATTAAGGTAGCGTAGAGTAATGAGCGCAGCAAAAATAATAAGAAGTAATAAAAAGATCTTATTTTATATTACTTTTTCGATATGTGTTATATATATGATACAATGATTTAATTTTCAAGAATACGTAAAAATAATAATAAATCGACCTGTCTTTGAATTTATTGCATCATTAAAACGTCATTATAATTGCTACTGTTTTTTGTAACTAATTCAGTTATCGAGTTGCAATAAATAGAATGTGAACAATAACCAAGTACATGTTGTAGAAGTACAGAAAAAAACAGAAATCGTTACACAAACAAATATTAATAGTCTGCGGTTAAGTTCTTTGCTAACAGGAGGCTATTAACGTTCACTTTATAACTTAATAAAAAATTACTATTGATTATATGACAAGTTTGTCGAAATTTAGAGGAATATAATAAAAACGAAAGAGCTTTGAAAAGCTTATGTAGAGACTTGAGCACTCTTACAGTATACTACAGTTTTTTATTTAATTACTAATCTACAAATTTTTTTGGAAAAATTAATTAGTTACGATTTAAAATCAAGTAAGTATTAATATTACTAATTCTCAAAGCAGTAAATAATAAATATTCATTTACAACTTTCAAGCATCTTTTAAGCTTATATACGCACACTTACGTACTACAAGGCGCGCGTTGAAGTCTAATAAACCAAAATATTGTGTTGCGTTTGTTTGTCGTTAGGTGTCTCTGACGACAGTCTGCAAGTTAATAATTTCTATTGCTGCGAACAGATGGCGCAAGTTTCGCTATCTGAACTCAACTTGGATTAATAATTGATTTATTTGAGGTAAAATGTAACTTAAAAATATGTCAGTAACAATGAGAATTATTTAAATTTATTATTTAGTTTGAAAATGAGGTTTTTTTAGTAATAAAATATTTATGAAGTCATCTGCTGAATTATGTAAATACTTATAAAAAAATTAAATGGTAGTAATTAGGGAAGTATAAGACAAATATCTCCCTTAGGAGATTTTAAGCCTACATCTATATTAAACCATTTTCTTAATGACTTACCTACTCCTTACACTACCGGAGATTAGGCTGTAGTGAATGGTCAAAAGTCAATATTAAATGTTTGCTCTTAGACTCTTAATAGAATGAAATTATCAATTTATCACACTTTAAATAAAAATCGAAAGGATTTTAAGGAGATCGCGCAATTTTGAGGCGTAAGTAACATCACCTTTTTTACTTAGTTTGATTTCTGATATTTAATATGATTTTTCAGTCGATTTTATATAAATTACAGCATCTGGATTCAACAATTCGATGCAAGCATTGCAGTCTTCAATTTCATCGCCACTGTGTAATCTTCCAAAATACATCGATGTAAGCTGTAAATAAAATGTCTGATTTGTAAGTAAAGTTCTACAGGTTTCTTAGCAGTTACGTTTGACCTTAATCTTCATAATTTATAGAGGTGTAACACGTTTGCAGAAACAATATTTTTTTATTAAATCGTGTTACGAACTTTTTGTAAACATAAAACAATGTAACTATGTACTGTTTACGTAATGAATAGCTATTGTTTATGAATGACTCATTGAAATACAAATACCTAAAAGTTTTAAAGTTAAGTTAGTTAATTATTTTGCTGGTAATATAAGATGGGAGTGTTTTGTCATCATCTTGGAAGTAAAAATCTGATAATTAGACACTAGATCTTCAAACATAAAGCACTACTTGTTTATATTATTTTGTATTTTCTGTATAAGTACATACAATACGAAAGTACTCAAAAGGGAGAGGGTTTGAAATGATTGATTTCGTTCATTTTTATATTTTACGCGTGCTCTTGCCGATGTAGAATGATAATTTTACCAAACCTAAATAATACTAGCTTATCGAACGGCAAATGTAAACAAAATGATTTATTGGGAGCCTCTAGTGTAAGTTGTAAATGTTATTATTTTTTAATTGTCGAGATTGTTGTGTATTTTATTGTAAATTCTCTCTTTATCATAGGTTGATCATAGGTCTAGAAAAAAAAGGTTGGACTTACCAACATGTATCTGTACACAGGAATGAAACATAAAAATTTCATAATAATTAAATTTCTTAAAAACTCCTACAGATTAAATAAAAAAAACATGTTATAAGTTCGAAATGAACGATGATCACAATACATTTTAGGTTTACAGTTCATTCAGTGTTAGTAAATCTCATGTTATAGTTGAAAATTATGGATTTTTATATAGACCTTGCTATTTATATATATAAGGTTAAAATTAAATAATCGAAACAAGGTTCGAGTAGGTTGGTGGTGGTTTACACAACAAGACAAGTGCTTTTTACTAAAGGCACAGTTGGGAGGGTTTTATAATAATGCCAGCGAGATCGCTAGTACGGTCACGTTCCCATTGTTCGAGCGGCTGATAAAAAGTTCACAGAGAACTAATAATTAGTTTCAGTGCTTATAGAGTTGATTCGCAAAACAAGAAGCCTAATTAGGTCTCATAAATTCACATAGCATTGTTTTTGCTGTTATGATGATACGATATTCGACTTAAGCTTCAAGGAGTTTTAAGTGCTTAAGTCGTCCTTGTAAATAGTAAATGTAAGTTTTATATTTATTAATCTGATTGACTTTATTAATTGACATCGATCAATTACAATTTTTAACCTCCGACGCTACAGAGCCGCGGTGTGAGTATCTGTGGCATCGTAGCGCCCAAAATAATGGACCGATTCTGATGAACCATGGTAACTGACATTGCTTAGACTGAGTAGAAATTAAACGGCATTTCTCAAAACCGTTCTTTTGATATCAAGAATCAAATAGAATTGAGTATCAAGCTATTTTAAAGTACGTGACAGGATACATTTTTGCGTTTTAAGAATATTTGTTTTTGTATTTTTAACTACACTATTTAAAATTGAATGTTTATTAAAACGATTCATCTATTGCAGCTCTAAAAAACCATGCATAAATTACATGCTCCGATGAATCGGAAATCGGAGATAGGTCAAATCGATCACGCATGTAGATTTTCTATACATTTTCCAAATCTTGGTCTGTCCTTCACGCTAATTCACCTTATATCACGAAAGTCGTACCTTGTTGCTATTTGTCACCGTTGTTGTCCACCTTTCATCTGGAAAACGAACGTGATTCGGTTATTACAGCTCACTAAACGCAACACTTAGATGCATCATTAAGTAAATTTATTTCCATCATTTGTAATTCGATACGATAATAAGTTTGCTTGAGACCTAAGATCTCAATTGATTTATTGTGACGATAAAAAAACAAGACGATCCACAGAGACAAATAATAAAACAGTGCTCTTCAATTATTTTTTGTATTACCTTGAATGAAAAATTCCATTACATATTCGATATTAGTTACGAAAAACAATTTTATTCCGGTGAAGTTGATTCTATTGTAATATGAAATATCGGAAATCCTGGTAGAAGAAAAATATCGATCGTAGGGCGTAGCAAATGGCTTTTCTAACCCCAGCAATGAATCCTTTTGAAACTAGTGTTAAATATGTTATACCTTCTATAGGCGCAGACATACTGTATCACGGTTTTATGACTATACTTTATTGAGGTTTATACTTATGACACATATCAAGAGCATTACAGCAAAAATACTCGCGATGGAGGTAATAATAATGATTTCTGTCATGGCGGATAATTCATATGGTTAGCTCTTTTCTTTTCATTTAATGCTACTCAAATCAATGTTGCCAACGTCATAATAATACTAACTGCCGCTTGGTTAAGAAAAAAGTGTTATTTTTTATTGTTTATATTTGTATTGATTTAAATAAAAATTAGCCAACATCAAGTACACGCGTCGCGAAGGTCAGATCGTGAGTTAATGGAGCATAAAATTTCCATGCACAAACATATAAAAGGAACATATATTAACAATTTATATTTTATAATAAGTAAACATTATATTATCGCTTGATCTATTATATATATTATGAGACAAATAATTTTTTTAACAAACTTCTTTACATAGTACCTATAAAATGAAGTCGCTTCCGCTACGTTCGCATAGATCTTTTTAAACTATTCAATGGATATTAATGAAGTTTTCAGCAATAGATAGAGTGATTCAATAGGTAGGTTTATATGTATAATACATACATGTTGCATTACAGAAAAATATTTCTTTTGTGCGCATAAATCACAAATGCAGGCTAAACGAGATATAAAAATCCTATAAGTAATTAGGTATAAAAGTTATAAATTACTATTTGTATTATTTAATTTATCAGTCGTAAACAAGGCTGGTTTGTTATTTTTACTACTTTGTTTTGAACATTAAAAAATCAATTATTTTCTGAATATTTGAATTTATCACATATATCAACACATTTATTATTCCTCTCGTGTGTGAAATTGATGGAAAAATTATTCAAATCTACTGAGTTGTTATACGAAATGCTCACTATTCTGAAAGCTAACGCAAATTTCGTTAGTTTCAAACTATGATGACATCAATTGTATACTTGTGTAAATAATTGAATTAATAAATTTAGAAACCGGTATACATTAATTATTTCGTATAATTACAACGAAAATGTATTTAGCGAGTAAGAGGTATTGATAGTAAGTGAAATTATTGATGTAGTCACGTGAACGTAATTTAATTATATATTTTTTTCTTATCTACTTATTTGACAAGATCCTCTAAATCTTTCTCATCTACACTTAACAAATTAAAAAGTTGGCATTAATATTCCGGTTGCAACTTAATGATTGATGAACTTATTGCCATCACGAATTTAAACATTTTTACACTTCTATGTGTATTCGGATATAAAAAAAATTAATTGTATGAATAAGAAAACATAATATAATTCTATCTAGACTAGAACTGTTAAGCTTTTGACGTATCTAAATGAGGACAGGTTTTCCAGAAAGTACCTATAGTTTTTATATAATAATAAATATGTAAAAAGAGACAAAAATTAAACATAACTATGTTTTCTATTTCTTTATTTTTTAAATTTTCAGCAGTTACAGCGGTTTTTATTGTTAAATAGTCAACGAGGTTATTTTAATTAACATACAAACAAAGTTTTTGAAAATAATGTAGATTATAAAGAGGATCCATATATTTTGTCAAATTTGAAACGTAATTTGCAACTTTGTATAAGGTTTTTTCATATATTATATAAGGATACTAAATTCATATAAAATCGTGATCTATTGTCCTAGTAACAACAATTTTCATTTTAATGATCGACAATTATAAGTTACTTACTTTATTCTATGAAATATTTGCTCATTATTTATTTTCGTTTTATCACTCTCTCACGGTAAAACTTTTTAATGAACATCGCATTTTAATTTAGTTTAAAATAGTGCCACCATAAATTTTATAACAGTGGCGAGGCAGTTGTTGTTAGGTTGTTGACATCGATTACTAATTTTAAATATTATATTATCTCCGAAGCAACGAATTTTGATTAGTTCTTGATCAATCTTCTCTAGTGATTGTAAATTTTTATTTTGTTCTAAAAGACTATATATGAAAATTTAATATGATATTTATGATAATGGTATTTTTTTTAATAATTCTTATGTTACTATGTTATATTGTATGTTTCAAGTAATAAGAATTATACGAAAGCAGCAGGTAAAGGAGAAATTTAATTTTTCAAGTAAAAAGGATAAGATCAAATATATACTTACACATTTGTAACAACATTTATATGCGCCAGGTTCTGTTTATGAACTAGATTTATAATGCGTTATTTCTTTTCTTAGAATACTTAGATCTTTGATAATAGTTAAATGTTACACATTCTTCTGTACTTTTTGTTTATTGTAGAACTTAGACAAATTTCTTTGACCTCGGTCTCAGTATCTTTCACAGATATAAATTACATAGTAAAGAATATCGCTCTTGCATCTCACCATATAATCCTACGATAGCCATTATGGATATGCCAGACCATCTTTAAACTACCTCGTAAACGCGTTACACAGCTACTAGAAACGTAATTTAGCGGTACTAGGAAAGAAATGATGACTATCTTTAGATGAATGAGGCATAGCATTGCCATCTCACATTTTTTTTGTTTTTAGAAAGCTTCTCCCTAACCGACATTAAATATAAAGCAGATGTTTAAACATAACGTCAATTTTGCTTGTCGAACTTAATTTATCTGTGTCTCTGCTAAACAATAAGAAACTGGAGTTTAAAATTTAAGTTTAAAGCTCGAAAGGCGTTTTAAAAGACAGAGTTTGATGGTCTTACAAGTAAATCCAATCCAACTGCTGCTGTAATGGATGATGGATGGATGCATCTTTTTTTAAGGTACATAGGTCATCCTAATGTAGGATACTCAGTCTCATTGATATCTCATCAACAAAGACTTTTGCCAATTTTAAATTTATGTCATTTAACACGAAATAAAGAAACATCTATCTGATCCCTATGCATAAACGAGCAGTACTGATCAGACTAACGTCCAAAATTAATAATCAATTTCATTCCGAAATCTCTTGATTATGGATTGAAAATTTCAAATTTAAACTTGCGTATATGCAATTCAAATTTGGAATCTAATTTCAATCTTCAATCCAAAGATTTTGAATGAGATTGATTGTTAGTTTCGGCCGTTAGTGTATCTATGCATAGATAGCATTAGGTGATTTTATAGCATATAATAAAATTATAAAAGGATGTAGGTACCTATTTACGTTTAACACTTGAACATAATTATTGTTTAGGATAATATGTTATTACTGTGTAATGTTATATATTAGCAAATCTTAATTTTATCATATAAACCCTAAGATTTATAGACTGATATGTTCTATTTTGTTGATAGAACCTATAGGATGTACCCATTGATATCCGTGGACGTACCTATAGCTTCTATGTTCTATCAAGACAATTTTTTTACTCTTGCTTTTAGTGTAGTGTGTGTTGTGTGTAGTACTCTTACTCTTTAGTATATAACAAATGCAGTTGGTAAATATTAGATTTTGTAAAAAAATACACAATTTTTCTAATTTTTTTAAAGTATCAGTTAAAACCTTACATATTAGTCATTTTGTAAATAAGAATGATGAGCATCTTTCAACGATAGCGATTAATTTTAATAAATTACTTATTTGTTACGGGGAACTACTCAGATTAACAAGAGAGTAATAGCTTAGATTAAATATTCTTACGAGAAATTGACATTGATTTGTTGTGAGTCCTTAATATACCTACTATGATCTGTTTACTCAACACTCAAAATGTGCTGGAAAAACTAAGATTCTGTGTATAACTTGTAGACGACGAGGAAAGCAATTAATCGCCAGAAATATAGGAACGATCATTCTGAGACAGACAGATATGATTGATAAACTGAATTTCGACCTTGGAACATATCTCAGTTATTCTTGTTGTGAAATATTATGATGCCGAATAATATAAAATCAACGATATTTTTAATATAACAGTAAAAAAAATATTAAGAAAATTATAATAAAATAATCTAGATAATTATGTATAAATTGTTTTAAGCGAGAGTGACATTCGACGTTGTCAGATTTAAGTCGTTTTCAAGGTGATAGTCTCTCTCATGCTCTCGTGTAGCGTTAAAATGGCGTCTGAGCTGGCATTTAAATGCCATGCATTTTTAAATTCATGCGACGTAAGCAATTAACAATTCAACTTCGATTACATTGTCATAAACACTCGTCTGTTTACTGGCGCGTATGCCTGTTAGGAACTAGTTAAGAATTCATAGTAAAAACCTATTATATTGTTAATGAACAAATTAAGTAAATGGTGATTTGAGAGTGTTCGTAATGCTTATTTATTTAATTTAAATACGACAAAACGCAATTATATCTATTCGATTTATTTTTATGATTCATACTTTTGATAGCATTTAAGTTGCTGTCATAAGGCATCTTACTAAGTTAATATTCGAGAGTGGTACTTAAAATAGGTAAGTTATTTTCGCTAGGTGCATCGATATAATTTATCAATGCTTGTCATATGACATGATTTACTACGTCCCGCTTGTGTACGATAAGCTGTATATAAAAATACAAACAAGTTGCTCACTGGGAGGGGCTGCAGTATAGGATTGTAACGAATATGTATAAGTACCGTAAGATGTCAGATATCCGTTATCTAGAGAATTATAAACTCGAACTCGAATAGTTAAGTTCCAAGATATATGTTTATAACGTTGTTAGAATGTCCAGGCACTAGTAACTTACTTTGTAAATCGTTTTTTTTAATACGCAAAAGGAGGAGACAAATTAACATGCAAGCAACGTTTTAATTAAAACCTGAGCAAATTTTAGACTTATTAATGTTAGTTAAACCCTAACACTACACAGTAGTTTGTAATAGAGCAATGATTTTTATTATTTACAGCACTCGCCTCTACGCTGCTTTGCTAACAAACATTGACTAAACTAAATAATAAAGTAAAGACTTGTGTAATCCTCAACAAGGAAGAACTAGCAAAAGAAAAATAAAAAGTTGTGTATTTATGCCTTCAATTTTTACATTATATCCGTAGAATAAAATTTATAACGAATACAGTAGGTAATTTTATAATTAAAGAAACTAAAACTAAATAAGTAGCTGATGGAATGAGGAGGCAAGAGGGACAGCGATTCAGCGACACATCCTTTTCCCTCCGTCAATCAATTATCTGCAATCCATAATCATGAACAATTAATTTTTTCTTGGTGCACGTAATAGGACTTCGGTTTCGTTGGTTATTTTCTCGATAAGGGTCAAATTGATCCGCCCGAGGCCTGTGAACAAATAAGCAATTTACAGCACATAGGAGTTTTTGTGATTATTTTTCTGTACTATAATTCAGTAGGCAGAGAATTATAGAGACAACATTTATGCAATTTGAGATATAACTAGTAAGAAAACATTAAAATTGTTTTTAAGTACAATAAATATTTCATTAAATAATGTAAGGTAATGACCAATGACCCGACTTATGACATATATCGTATAGATATTAACGTCATGCGAACACAAAGGCATCTTTTTTGATAAATCGTTGAAAAGAAACAAAGGGCACATAAATTTATCGTCAGGGAGTGCCTTATCATGATCATGATCATGTCTACTTTCTCCAATGTCGATAAACCTTCTGCGCCTTGCGCTTAGCATCGCGTAGGTACCTGCAAGTGTAAAACATTTCCTTCTATGCATTAAGCTAATTGTAAGCAAAATAATATAGAAAACAACTACCTTTAGATATAAATTACTTTCTACATAGGCTTCTACTTACTATACAGAAGTATGTTTTTGTGAAAGAGAACTAACTATCTACTATACTATTATAATAATTTAACTATACTAATATTGCGATGTATTCATATACAGACAAAATCCGTAAAACAGAGGAGAGTTACTCACAACTACAGCAATTTTTTTCATTAGAATTTTGCGAGCCAATTTTCCAGCCCATTGAAAAGTACTCGGCCTTAAGCCTCAAGACGCAATTAGTATTTTGCTGATTTTTTTGGTTCTTTTTATTTTACACAATAATAACTTTGTTGCTATTTAATGTAAATATGCTTTAGTGTATAAGCGACTTCATGTAGGTAATAAAACACTATTGCTTTAATTTTTAATACTGACTATATAACAGAATTAAAGTTTATTATTTGTATATTAGAATCAATCCAGCATATTAGTTTCCAAATTATTAAATACGATCGGTTTTATAAATAAATGATATATTATAGATATGTGTACGAAAATACCCGTTGAAAACTAAAATCAGATTCCAGTGTCCAACTAAATCTTAATTCGTTTTTGTTATCTTACATATAAAATTCTCGTGTCACAATGTTAGTTACATATTCAGTAGGTCTGAGAATCGGCTACTATCTATTTTTCATCCCCCTAAGTGATAAGGGTGGCCCACCCCAAATTTTTATGGCAAAAGAACGTTTGCCAGGTCAGCTAGTATTCCCTATATAAATATCATTGCAGTTGACAATACTGTTAACTTGTTAATATTACATTTAAAATATTACTTGAACAAACAGATTTAGGTAGAACGACAAAACCTAGTTATAATTCGAACATAATATTCTAAATTTCCAACAAGCATATGTAAAGTGTAATTACGGATAATTTGTATAACCTATTTAGTAAAAGTGATAGATTATTATTATTATATTTATGAATTGTTTCCAAAAAATATTCGTATAGCCACACCTGTAGCTGGGCAGCTCTCACGGTGAATAGCCGTTTGTTCTATTCAAAGGGGTGTCATGCAATAAGTACTGTCTTTTATAATTTTTCAAAAGCCGAAAGGGGTTGCTTTTTATACAGCAGACTTTATTAAACAAAGCATTTGTTGATCACCGATGACCAGTACCTACGTAGGGATGAGTGACCAGTGTGGGAAGAAAACTGTTTTGAGAAAGCTTGACCCTACCTTTATAATATTATTATAGATATCTTTTATTATAGCAAAGGGGTCGACTTACAGAATGGAAGTTCGGTAGCTTAATCATTTGTCTTTTTTTTGCGCATTGCCAACGGTTAGGTAAAATAACAAAGATAAAAATCCTCTCCGGCAGAATTCTCATGAATTTATTTTTCTACCTATAATTAAGTGCACTCGGCATGGACTTGAGATATTTTCGTGCGCACGACGAGAAGGGCTTGCACAAGAACTGTTCAGGCATTTCGGAGAACAGTGATGTGATAAATCGGACCCTCCAATTATTATTTCATTCGGTACGCGAAAGTACTCGGTATACTTATGGTTATTATTGACCAAATCGGTACCTGTGCTCGTTATGCCAATCATACAGTCACTGCCAGCGAGAGAACAATTTTAAAATTATTCACATTTATTAAATCCCTGTAAGCATGACTGATTTTTAAGTCAATGTAGTCACTTTTAATTACATTTATGGAATGTTTACAATAATCTCCTTAGTAGTTTCTTAATTATATCGTATTTATTTACTAAATGTAACAAATTAAATAAATATCATTACATTATTTCTTGAATGTAACTATAATATATAGGTTGCCTTCTTAAAAATAACATGACACATTATCTATGACGATCCATCTCGGTCAAATGCTCTTCTCGGATTTCTTATTAGCCGGTTGCGAGTGGGCGCGGCAGAGGGCTGCCAAAAAAAGTTATAGTTGATTAAAATAAGACTTATTAAATTCTCGGGATCCTACGTAATTTCTTTAAAAATAGGATAAAAATTCAAAAAAAGTTAAAAAAAAAAAATTATTAAAAAATAAATAAAAGTAAATTGAAAAAGGTAATGGTTATATACACTTACACTAAAAACTAGTTTTTTAAAGATTTTCTTGATCCTTTAAATGTTGAGATTTTCTAGGACAAAAGATATTTATAATGTCAACAACGGTATTAGAAAGTCTAATAATTTTGCAGTTACGAAGAGATATAATTTATTATTATTTCTATGAATCTTATGTAAACCCAGAACTTGGTTAAAGTACCTTTATTAAATTAGAAGAAGTTTTTTTTGACTATTTAATATCATGTGACTTAAACAAATAAGGAAGTTTATTTTGTAAACCAACTTAACGATAAAAGAACCTAATATTATAAAGAAATTACATACATTAATATAAATCAAAAACAAAGTCGAAAAAACATGGTAACACGTAATAAACTTTTTACAGCCCTAGCGTTAACTGCGTGGTACATATTCTCGTCAATATAAGACATAATTTTGTAATTATGTAAAACGGTAAAAAAACAAGTCTAAATTGTTCGCTATCTGTAACGCAATACATGTTAATGGCTTTTATAATAATATTGAAGACGGCAAATCTTTTAAGTTCATTCAATTCCAATCAATTGACTAAACGTCCTACTTAAAGTCATACATAAAATTATAATCATTAGATTCGAATATACCAGAACATACTCGTATAGTGATGAATTGGTAAAAGATATGGTATTACGTTAGTATAAATAAAATAGTTTTGTTGCTCATTCAATTGAGTGAAGTATGTGATACCGAATGTCGAATCCAATACTTCATTTTATATAGGTACCTCCATACCGTACCCATACCATTTAGAATATTTGTTGTGTACACAGTAGCATATAAATTAGTTCATAATAAATATAGATGGTAACTGGAGCTTGTGACCAAGGAGTAGGTTTACAAGAATTTTTAACATGTTACAGCTAATATCACTAAACTTATTATTGCATGGTCTATATTCTTAAAATTAAAAACTCCCACTAATCTATCGTTCCCTTTATTTAACTACTTGTTAGTGAAAAGTGAATTGTAAGCCATTCCAAAACATAAAACCTACATCGTGTTGTCTTTTGATAGTATTTCTTTCTTTTTATAAGTTAACTAGTGTAACAATGTTTATCAAACACAGTACAGCAACACACGCATAATATTATTACATGCACTTTAGGTATAAGGCCGGGCAACTTAAAGCAGGATAAAAGGGTCCTTCTACTACCAGTAAACGCTTTTCTTCATTGATAGACCTCGTCACTTAATCACGGTAGTTAAAAACCACTCACATTGATGAACACAGAACTAAATGTTATTAACACTAATTCTTATCGCAGCCTCAGTGGCTGACAGTCTAAATCTGTCATACCTACGCTTATACATATAATTCTATAGAACACTCGCTATAACATAGAATGCACTACCCACGAACACAAAGTTATAAACATACAATGTTGCCAACTTCTTATAATTAAATTACATTTTATATTTATAATAAGTGTACTATTTTACATTTTTGGGTAAGTATATTATATATGTCAGTTCGAACGATATTACTACACTTAAATAATTTAAAAAAAAATTAATTATTGTTTACTAAGTTCTAAGCTTATTTTATCCATTAATTCTGGCCTAGTCGGTATTTTCCCACTCGGTATTATTATAAACAAATTACATATTTAAAACATAGGTTTTTTTTACTGGGCTAACGAATATATCGTATATAAAAACAAGTAGTGAACCAGTAGCTTTGCTTGATTGTAGTTTCCTCCTTTTAAGTATACTATTTAATGATTTGTTATGTAGATACCTAAAATGTGCAATTAATTAAATATTATGAATTTAGTATAAGAAATTCCAATAATAATGCTTTAACTAATATTTAATGACTGTTAACATAATATGTCAAGCTATCTATTGTACTAACATTTGCATAACAAACCTCTACAATTAACAAGAAATTATTTATTTGTTTACAAAATTTTATATATTTTATTCGAGCTAATCAATTAAGATGAAACAACAGGAAACGTTACTTAAGGACGTTTTTAGAAAAATTATATTTATGCACTATATTATCCTTGTTTATACTGGAAATTTTAATTATAAAATAAAAATAATTGTTGTCTGTAAAATTAGTTTTGTTTGTTTAAACAACACGCTTTTAAAACTTCACTTCTATTCTTGAGTACTTAACTGATTTACGGTCGACATTAATTATCAATCTCAAATTTGAATTTACGATACACAAATTTAAATTAGGAAAGTATTTTTAATTTAAAGATTTTGGATCGCGATTGATTATTTATTTCGGCAGTTAGAGAAAGAAGATGAACAGTTGAACTTTTCAGTAGTTACTAGTAATCCTGCTGCAGTTTGAGCTTATTCATTTGAATTGCTTTGCAGACTGCTTTGATGTAGTCCTTTGTCATGGGTATCTTTACAGTCTTATCACAATACATTCACTAGAATATCTATTCATACTATAAACACAGTAAAAAATATAATGTTATTAATTACTAGAAATAGAAACAAACTTGTAATGTTATATTGTAAGTATATTTTTTATAGGGCTTGCTTGGTCTTTGCATGTTTAATAAGATTCTATAGTTTTGTTATAGAAAATAACGTGGCAGCATATACATAACGTGAGTGTTTATCGTTAAGAAATCTTAAAACGATTCTACAGTCTTTATTAGATTTCCCACTTGAACGATTCAAAATTTTAAACAAAAATATTTATAAACAAGGGATTATATTCTGTACAGGATTACTTAAATGCTAAAAATGTTTGTTATCTACTTAATTAACACTGACTCAAAAACTAAATGATATGTAAAATAAAACAGACTAATATACAAATTATTATTTTTTGCAAAGACAATTGAGTTTTTTTGCCGGCTTCTTTCAAAAGATAACTGCTTCCCCTACTAACATAATTTGCTTGCTTGTGGTAACTTCAAACAAACTTACTGACCGACCAATTTTTGACGCATCAGAAGTACATTTGTAAAATGTTTTGTTTAGTTTTAGCGTATTTATGAGTTGTTTTAACTATGTTTTATTTAATTATGTTAATTATTACCTTGCAAATTGCAAGAATACTGTTGTAATTAAAATAACGATGTAAACAGGGCATTGTTACAAAAATATCGGTACTTTTTTGTGATTACTTCCTTTGTACCTACTAATAAATTTAGATATTTACTTCTTTATGATATTAGTACATAAGTGTACATTTATATATGTACTTATGTTGTTTGCCAAAGCAATTTTCAATTGAAAAATTACATTACTTTCATAATAATAATAATATATGTATTGATCACTTTAATTCCGTTGAAACAGATTCTAATAAAAAATAAAATAAATTATTAGAGGTAAGAAAATTTAATTAAGCCAGCCAATAATAAAATCTGTGAGAATGATCTGTCCAACTTTCACTTTGCAAAATATTTATCGATAATAATGTAATAACTATTATTTTGCATTTATTTTCATTCTTTGTGAGAGAAGTTTTTAGGATTCCGTAGGTATATATAAAAAGTAAAAGTAGGGCATCCCTCCCGGTTTCTCAAATTTTCAAGCCCTGCTGCTAGATTGTTAACCAGATTAAAATTATATAACAATTTCTTGTTTCCTAATTTCAACAGACAATGATTTATAAAATGAAATTTCACTTGAGTTAATTTAAACTCAATATGTGACTATATAAACTTATTGTAGTGTTGTATGTTCCTGAAACTAAAATTTTCCTTTTGTTTACACAGAACTTGGCCAACAACAGATCTATATGATCTCAATTTTTTTTTGGCTAAGTAGATAAAGATGTATATTTTTATACTGAACTTGGCTAAAAATTTAATATTAATGTTTTTGATTGATATCATTACTTTTTGCACAGAAATGATTATTGTTTATCATTACTACATTATTATGCCATAGCACTTTTTTGTGCCTTAATTTGTCTTGTACATAGATTAATAATATACGGATGTATTATTAAGTAGGTATATATACCCGTAGTTGATTAGATTGATTTTTCTTCTTGGGATTTGATGCTATAGATATAATTTACTTGAAGTATTGATAGATACTTTTTTAATATAAAAAGAAACTTCATTAAAAAAAATTTGAGTCATGTATTTTAAGCAATTAATTATCAGTTGCTTTTACGGTAAAGGAAAACATCGTGAGAAAACCTGTATTCCTGAGAGATCTTCTTAAGATTCCTAAAGGTTTGTGAAGTCTGCCAAGCTGAACTGGGCCAACGTGGTAGACTATGGCTTTATCTCTTCTCATTATAATGAGGAGACCCGACTCAGCAGTGGGCCATTAACGGCTCATGATGATGATGATGATGATGATGAATACCTAGTATTATTGAGGAGATTACACTATCTAAACTCTCCTAGTCCTAATCTTAACTATATAATAAAAATAAAAAAAGTGGTCTAAAAAGGATGAAACAAGAAAATAATTCAGACAGAAACCGAGAAATGCATAGGTATAAAAATGGTCAAGGTGGAACCGTTCGCTTCGCCGTAGTCGGGTAAAAAGATAAAATTATCGCATTATATTCTATTGAAGTTATAGTAGCATTCGCCTACTTTTATGCACAAATTTGTTATTAGTTAAATTTATTGATGATAATAATTAACGATTTTCAGTTTTCAGATTTTTTCCCTTGTATATGACTAATTGTATACCTTAATGTCAAATATCAACGTTAATATAAAAATAACTGTTTGAGCTCCATTGAGCAGAAATTTCGGATTCTAGATAAAGTAATTAAAAGTGCCAAATTTGACGCTTGTAGGTTTAATAAGTTTCGAGTTGTCAAAGGGTCAAAAGCAGCTCGAAATGGTTCGTGTAAATATACATACGGCTGCTGCGCTCATTTGGTTTCACACGTTGCCGCATGTCTTGATAAGAAGATACAGTAAATTTGCATAGGAATTGTAACTTATCGTTGAAATAGTATTATGAAATTTGATAAGAAGAAATAATCCAAAAACCATAAAATTATATCAAATATTTTATTTTGGTTATCTGACGGAAAAGTTAAGTTTGTCCCTTAATTTAAATATTATTTATCAATTTAGTTTAGGAATTAATCTTCATTTAACATTTTATTTTGGTAGATAAGTATTAATCAATTCGAAAAAAATTGACATAATGAAAAAGAAAATACAAAACCGTTTAGAAATTTAAAATATTTAAATAAAAACTTTTCACAGGTACTGTAAGACTAGTATAGAAGCATGACAACAAAGAAAAAGTCCCAATTCGATTGTCCTATTAGCGAATACCATCTCCAGGTCTCGTTTTAATAATCGGATAGCTCGCTGGCACCATAATATTGCTTTGTTACGTTATGTAGGTACTTTCACCGTTTAACGTATGCCAAATTTGAGCACAATCGAATACCAGGAATTGGCAAAAGAATCGTTTTGAAATTTTCACGAATAATGCACATAAGAATTGTTAATAAAAGTAAATGGCTTGTTGTAAAAATATTATTAAGATATCTCGAGAATATTTTTGTAATAATGATAATAATAAATGTAATCGCTAAATACAATTGAACCTTATTCTAAAAGACATCACGTCCTTATCTATTGGTTGCATTAAACTAACGGTCTTCACCCTTTGCTTAGTGAAACAATGAAGATGAGTTGAAATGTTACCCTTCTCCAAGCTTTGCAGCGAGCGTTCTGTGACGGGTTGCGGACAGTAACGAGCTGCACCGCAACTGAACCGCACCACCACGCCACCGGTTCTGCACTGACAAATCGCGTAACCGGTACTCACAAATTTAAACCTGCCCGCAGCGACACCCTCGGACATTAGGGTGGAATGGACATCCACATTCACAAGTAGCCCCAATCGAATCAATTCGTGGAGTGACCGGTGTCCGAAATGCAAAACTCCCTCGAATAAGTGATTTGGGGATGCCGAGCTGCCCCCTCCGCAATCAGTTCACAACCTGTTTCGCAGGTATTTTTGATTATTATTGTTCGTTTGACCTGTTCTTGACCATTACCTTTGATATCGAACATACACGGTTACAAATTTAAGATTGTAATCTTCAGAATAGGAATGGGCTTTGGTTGTGTTAACATATTATATCTAATTAAATAATATATAATCTTTATTATTTTTCTACTCAATGATGTCAATGATACCAGGTGGTTATCTTTATGAATTTTCTTTTGTATTTAAATAAATCTTTTATTCAGTTATGTTATCGTAAATATACGAATTACGTTGGTCAAATTTACATCTTATTTTAATGCACTTATGATTCGAATTTTATTAATAGGTAATAATTATTTTTTTTGTAGTACAAATTACAATAGATTACAAACTTAGATAATATTAATTGAATAATTAAAATTTTTAGTTTCCTTAAATTACTGACTTGTTTTTAACAATTATAGTTATAGATTTAAAAAATTGGGCTTTTTTTATGTAGTCAATTATAATTTATAATATTGTATTATGATTTCATAATTCGATCAAAAATAAGGTAGACCTAACGTCATGTTTCCGCATTGTGTTTCAAACTACACCACACTTCGCGCTCGTTAACAAATTTATTGCGAGTTTGACCGTGAGACCTGAAGCGTATCTGTTTTTTGCTTAATGTATTATTTATTAAAATTTGATTATAAAAAATCAAAATTAATGCTGAGAGCCGGAATCTCTGTCAAAACTTAAAAAAATATACATAAATACTATCGCTTATTAGACGTTTAATGAATATATGTATCAAGATTTATTCCGAATTTTATCGTTAATGAGAAAACTCTATCAAACTTATGTTTCAAACTGTAATTAATATTATGATAAAATGTACAAAATATTGCCGCGATGACGGCAGCGCTAATGGAATTTTTAAGGATAGTTTTAGCTCGGGTTTTAATATTTAATTTTATATATTAAAGACCGAGCTAATTTGATACATATATGAAAGGAGGGATACTTGATCCCGCCTTTTATTTTTGTAGTTTAATCAAAGTACTGAATGAGTTTTCAAGAATATTTTCTTACTGTTTTATTTATGCAGAATTTATCTAGGAATCATCTGAGAAAACACTATTAACATTAATCTAAAAATATTGTATTTTATGAGTAAAATAGTAAGATATCAAGTTTATTTGTTTGTTATTCTAGGAGACTTGATTCAGAAGGAAATAATTCGCCCAAGTGCAACTCACGCACTGAGGGTTCCGTATAATTCGAATTAGGGGCCAGAATAATTTAACACAGGTCGCCGTCAGTTTACCAATTGTAATAATATATTTAATGTAATTTTATGGTTTTTGGATTATGTCTTCAGTGCGGTGAAACACATTATTTCTTACCAAGTTTCTTGATACTAGGTCAACGATAAGTACCCAATACGTTACGATTCATATGCGAATATACAGTATCTTCATCAATATATGTAATATAGCGGAAAATTTACAGTTTAAAGATTATTTCCTACACGAGTGTTATATGACCTGGCTTCACACTAATCCTAGTATACCGGGAAACACTATCAATTGTTGATTTTCATGTACGTTTAAAAATATCAGTATTGTGGGACGTGTACTGCCGGTGTTAGTAATGATTCAATATAATCAAACGCTTTTCAATGTGCAGCGTATTCAATCGACATATTTATAATTATTTACAAAATGAAAACATGATAAAACGTTATCAACAAAAACTTTGACTAAGAATTTTTGACTTTAATTTTGATTTTTTTTACAGCTCCGTGATACTAAAACTTGAATATTTGATATAAATTTTAACTTGATATCTTCACGTGTTTCTGAGGAAAAGACTCTTGAAGGACAGTTCAAAATTAGTTATTTTTCTGGTGATGATTTATATTTTTTTACTTTACTTGTGCTTTGAGACCTTTCTTCATGATAAATTTCATGATTCTAGGTCACCGGAAATTACCCTATAATTTAAATCAACAGCAGTATCTTTTCAATGCGTGAACATAGAACATTAATTTTTTTGAAGGTCGCAAGGTATTTTTGATATTAATTTGATAGAATAAATAAAAAGGGTCTTGACAGACAGACTGACGGACAGCGAAGTGATCCTATAAGGATTCTTATTTTCCATTTAAAGTAAGGAACCCTAAAAATTTAAAAATGGACTACTTACCAGCCACAATGTTACCAGTTTATTTAACAGCTATTTTGTACTTTTTAATCTCTATTTAAACATGATTTACCGTCTTTAAAGATAATTTTACCATTGATTTAGGAATTTTTTTCCAAATTTATCATGTCGAGTCTCCCATACAAAAATGTACCAAGTTTCACTAAAGTCAATATTATTTTAAAATCTTCCCAGCTTTAACTCAACATCTTTTGTTATTTTTAAAGTATTATGTACTTTATATACTAAAATCTACTTTTAAATAAATGAGTCACATTATTAATGTGTAATAAGAAATAAGCGAATTAATTACTTAAAAATTACAAAAATTTTCTCCTGTTATGATAAAAACTTTACATACCGATGATATTTAAACTCTACTCTCAACTACGACTACAAGAGATATCTTTATAACACAAAATCTACTTGTTCAATAGATTACCAATGTTGCTAGTTTTAAATAATGCTAGGTTCACTATTGCTTGACAAAATGATTGTATCATGTCTCCTTATGTCAATAAGTCCATGTCCAATATGTATTAGAAACATTTCTTGTAGTTTTGTAAAATTATAAGGCATATCATTAGGTATATTTTATTTAACTGTAAATGGTAAATTTAAAATACAAAACATTGAGACTAAAGCAAATAAAAAAATCTTCAAGTGATTTAGGCGCTGTAGTAACTATATGATATGAAAAGATAGGTTGAAGGTATGAAACCAAAAGAACCGCTAACGTGTCAAATGGAAAAAGCGAGGGCAAGGCAGGTAGATGTGATAGAGGTTCGACGACATACATTAGTATAGTATTTTCGAATATCAAATATTAGTAATGGCGGAGGTCGTTATGTAAACACGTAATGTTTATTTCTCTAAAAACGTTGACATCGGCGCAGCACTCAAATGCTTGTGTAGCTAATAATTATTCTTTTATTTACTTCTTAGTGAAGTCGTACCAAGAGACAACGGCATACTGTAGAGCTTTTCCGCTATATTTTATTATAATAACCCTAATTTAATGTTTGCTTTTTGGGCATGTTGTATGCATAATGTAATGTTCAAGAATACCTATATCATCAGCGTCTGTTCTGAACTTACAAGTCAGACATGTGGCATAAAATTGAATATTAATACTAATTTAAATATTTTACAATCACCGGAGAGGGCAATAAATAAAAGTTCGCCGAAGAACGGGAGCAATTAATATGGGTGTGCCCAGCTCGCGTGAAAGTAGCCGACTTGTGGTCCACAATCCACATGTATACGCGCTGCGCTGTTCAACCACATGAACACGTGTACGAGTTACATTTCGTCATATTAATTTATCTCAAAATATTATACTCCTACAGAGTTGCAAATAGGAAAAATTATACATGTATTGGTTGGTTATACTAAAATATCTAGAACACATTTCAATTTTAAGATCCTCAATGATTCTGTCAAGGATTTTAATTAAAGTTTCTCTTCAAAAATTTACAGGAGTTGTGGTACCTAATAGCAATGGTCATGTCTGTCGATGTCGATTTTTTAACATTTTAGTCACTTAATGCAATCAAAAATACAAAAACTAAACAGTGTAATGATGCGGACATTCATTGTATTCCAAGTTGTTACATTTTTACCGTCTAGCTTTTTCTTAGAAGCAGATGAACGCTCCATAACATTTTTCTATATACACGCGTGGCTGTAGTAAAAATGTACACTAAAACTGTATAAGTTCTGATATGAAAGTTTTAAAAATAAACCACTTTAGCTATCAAATACTATTTAGAATATTAATTGCTAGTTAGATCTAATTCTTATACTTTAAACTTCCCAAGTTTTATATGTTTTCGTTCTCTAATAAATTCTCACAGCCACATCTACATCTACGAGTGGCAGATTTATCAAGTTAGGATGAATTACTGGTAAATATCATCAACGCAAAGAGTGGAAGGCTGATTCATACCTTCTGTATGCATTGTAGCTACGGGCTACGCGCCGTAGATCATAATCGAACCAGTATTTATTGGTGCGCAAGCTTTCTATGACTCGACTGTAGTTAAGGCAGAGTACACACGATCTTCAGGTGTCACACAATTAAGAGCTACGTCTAATTTATAATATACTGCGCTTACCCTTCATTGCCTATGTAACTTGGAAATAGCTTTCGTATTGTAAAATAATTTTCATATGAACGAAGAATCCTGATAGTTCTAGAGTTTTTTAGCTCCTGCAAACTAAAGGGCCATTTGATGCACCTGCACTTAACTGGCAATATCTTTATACTTATATATTATAAGCCTATAAGCACTCATATTTAATTTTATTAAATAACACAAATATTTAATTATAAGAAATCGATGAAGTTGTTTTTGAGTTTGGGTGAACATACATAGAAAAATCTATTCTCATATATTAAATTTGATTTATACTCTCATAAAATAGTAAGCTTCACATGATAAGTAGAAAATATTAATGTGAATACGCTTGCCTCAAATTAATTTAAATAAGTACCAAGATTTTTTAAATTTATCTCATTTAATTTAGAGCGGAAATAATAAATAAAATACTTCTAATTACTATTTTATATAGACTCTAGAAATAAACTTGCTTTCTATTTGAATTTGTATGATGTTTATGTCCCTTCTCAAATCACACCCTGACGACGTTTGTCTGTCGGTGGCATCGTAGCGCAATTCTGATGATGTTTTATTTGTTTGAAAGGTCATTTAATCAAGAAGATTCTTAGATATAATTGGTGAAGATCTTGTCAGGTGTTTGAAGACTATCAGCTCATTTCTAACTTGAGAGCTGCGTGACAATATTAGTATATTGACAATTATAACAATCTTGTAACCATGATAATACACTGACATTGCTCACATCGAGTAGAGATGGAACGGTATTTCTCGTTAACTTTTTTTCGATTTCAAGTATCGAATAAAAATTTTCGAGAAACAGTATATTTTATATATCTTTTGTTTTTTTTTGCATTTTAGGAATATCTGTTTCGCTTATACAAGTTGGTCACTGATGTAATTAAAATTTTTATTTATAGTTAATAATATATAAGCATAAGGTTTAGTAAAAACAACAGACTGGGTTAAATAACGTCTATACCGTAAAACAATTAAATTAAAATATAGTAAGAGATAATTTAATCTTAATCGCAGATGAATGTTGTGAAAGAGTTCGGAATGTAAATTTATGGCGTTGTGTTAACTTTTCTAAATGGCTTTCAATTCCGAAACATCGTGGTTGGTTTTAAGTAGACCCACTAACATATGCCTGACCCTATTGCTGGAGAAGCTCTATCTTACTCTAACGCACGTCGACGATCTAACCATCGGATTAAAGGCGTCGATTAATTAACGGTTTAAATAAATCTTCACACAGAGATTTAAAATTAGGAGTTTTCTTTATGATGATGATTTGTATTTACGCCCTTACTTATAAACAATGATTAACGTAATCAACCTACTTGCTACGTGACACATGTAAGTGTATGAATAAATGAAGGAGTAAGTGGGCATGAGTGAATGTGTCGAGTAAATTAATGATGAAGTGCATGAATGAATGAACAGGTGGTTGATTGGGTGTGTGAATGACAGAAATTTTGAGCCGATTTTTACTTGCGAACGGCTAGTGAACATTATTTTTAAAGGTACAAAGCTTTGTTAACAAAATAACTAATGTCTGTGCATAAGATTTGTTGGAATTCGTTCACTTATTCATTTGACTCAAATTAGTCGTCAATCTGCGTTGATTTACAATAGACGAGACTAATAATAATCATATTACATATTAGTAATCGCTGTGTAGCCCGTCCGTCAAATAGCGAGCCTAACCAATCTTGACACTTGCATTTGTGATATTAGCTAATTTGATGCTTTGTGACAGTCAGAATACTGTTACATAAAAGTACCGTATTTTTTTTCAACATGCGTTTGAGATATCAAGTATTCTTTTGGACACTTGATACTTTAGGTATGCTTTTCTTAATATCATTTATTAACACATACCAATATTGTCCATGTTACATCCAGCATCTTCAATTGTTTTTGTTACTATATATTACTATAAACTATCGGAAGATTTACGAACACTTAATGGCAAAAGTTCAAAAAATTCTATCATTTTTGCCATTGCTTTTCGGTAAACCTTGGGTATTATTTATGCCGAAAAATGAAATTTCGAGTTAGATTAGAAGATCCTTGTAATATGAGTTATTACAGTAACAGGTACTCGTATACCATAAAATTAAATATTATAAGTAAAATATTATTGATATATTATTGTTTAATTTGAAGAACAACAATCAAAACCGTAGAATGCGCTATTAATGCAATGCGACAGGGGATCTAGGTAGCGGTACCTGCCGAGCTCGGCGGGCTCAGGAGCGTGTGAAGTCCGGCGCGGCGCGGCGCAGGCAGGGGTCCTTACAAAGGCGTATTCAAATGCGCTCCTGGACGCGGCTCGCATGAATATACAACCCTATGACCATATTATTTTTAACATGCGAAGATAATGGCTCATCGGGTGATTCTTAATTTTTTTGCCGCTTTCTTATGTTCAACCCTTTATTAGGGTACGCAATGCTTAAGGGTCTTTGTGCAACCGTCGTATGTTGTCATTAACGGATATATTTTATAATTATTGAAAATAGTGTGTAAAATTATATTTTTACCGCAATAGTGGTATGAATTTATATTTTGATCTTTCACTTAATTATCGGTCATTAGTTATTTTATATACTCATTAGCTTAATTTCATTCCGCGCCTATGAATTTTATAGTAAATTTTTAATTACCTAATAAATTCCTTTTTTTATTACCAATAATTCAATTAGATACTTTCAAATTATTGTGTTCTTAATAAGATATTCGTAATAACTAACTTTGAGTCATTTCTTTTAATGTAACCATCATTTTTGTAATAATTAAATTATGTCCTATAGAAGAAAATAGTGCCTCTTAAATGTAACAATAAAATACATCGGAGAAAATTATTAAAGTATATATAAATTCCAGAGTGAATAATATAGTGCAATGTAAAATGGTGTTAATGAGGCTTAATCTAATATATTATATTGAACGGTTTAAGGATAAATCTTTGTGAATACAAATACAACTATAATGTCATATTGCTTTACCGGTGCGGTAGAGTTTAATATTAGGGTAATAATAAGCGTCACTCAATCTGATTATAATGTATGTTTATGACACGTAACCCTGTAATTTGGCAATCAACATTCACTACTTCACCATCGAAGTTCAAACCTATTGTATGCAACAGTGCACGAGCTAGCATGCTGTGAGCTTTGACCAAGAGCTATAATTTTGCGGTCGTTTGCAGGTGTTTACAACTCACTAGTGCTCACCTTGATGTTATAATTTCATTTAATATTTAAAAGCGTAAGCTATATTTTATGACATAAAATATTTAAGCGTAGTGTACCTACACTTCATTTTATTGCATGTTAATGCACGGTTGTTAAGGTTATCCACAGTGCGGTCTACGGCCTGTGCATTTGTGCAGTGCTATTGTTGGCGAGTTTTCCTGCTAATGTTAATTAATTATCTCAACATTTACAATATATCATAACGTTGTCCTACCTTATTTTGTCAGAGCGTAGCTCGAATAATGCCTGATGATTGCGATCCAGGTATCACAATTTAGGGGCTTCTTGTGATTGGTGATTGGGCACGTTACAAAGTTAACTTGTATTAGTCGACTGATTTATTTTCTTATAAGTTATTCATTTGGTCTCATTTATGATATTTAACGTGTTATAGTCATGGTTTAGCTAAGTTTACTGTTATTTTGATCATATTATGTATTCGCGTTTCTGTAAAAAACGTTTTTCTAACAGGCCTAACACCCACCCAGGTTTTATAAATCTTAGTTCAGAAGCCAAGCGCAAAAGTGTCCTTAAAAGTTAGGTTAACTTTGAAATTTGTAAAAATCCACCACACCATCCAATCAACCACCATTCACCACCCATACTACAATCCGACAATCTCTTCTCTCGTTTGTTATATAAAATCGATGCTTTACATTTATAAGTAATTTTAATATTATTGTATACTATTACTGATTATATTATCACGAGTCGTATAATATAGAAAACATTTCTTCTCAATCACATTTGACCATCTCATGTTTTAAATAATAATTATGAAATTGCAAATTGCAACCCTCATATTTTTGTTGTGTCTGCACCCTTTCTTCTCCTTGTGTCCATAAGCGTTATACCGGTCTATGATAATGTCTCACAGCTTCAATAGGGAGATACCTTTTGTTTCGCAGACTCCGAGGGTCCTGCCGCGAATTTATACTCGCCTGTCATAACAGAATGAATTTACGCATTGTGAATCAATACAGTGATTTGATCTATAGGCAGCCATTGTTTCTGAGTGTCGAACTTACACAACGTATTGGGATATGATTGCGAACAAAAAGCACTATACACGCGCTTTTGTTGTAGAAACTATATTGTATATTGTGAAACTGCATCTTTATTTAAGAGAAGTCAATATAAATCAAGGTTAATTACGTGATATGAAAGAATTATATACAAAAACTTCAAGTTTATGGAATTGACTTAATCGCGCGTTTAGCCTCCTATCAGCCCATGTTTGCCCTCAATACTGTAATTTCATAATTCAAGCGTTTAAATGCATAGCTTTCCGTGAGCGTTGTAAAAAAAGCAAAGACTTGTTGGAGCGGCCATTACGGCCCTTAAAATAACATCGTACGTTTAAGTTAATGACAGACACACCGACAAAATGCACTTATAATTGCATATTATACAAAGAATTTCGTGAAAATTATTAAGTACATGCTTTTGCAGTAGCTGCGGGAATAAACGTAAGATTTTCTGCTTGTAAATATAGTTTTAATTTAGATCAGTTATACGTATATATAAGGTCAAAAAATCAGTAAAATTCAAGATAAAATAAAAACAATGTGTTTTATATTAGTATTTTTTGATTATTATATTTATCTGGGCCAAAATAATTTGTTATTTACATGTACGTATTAAAATGTTGAATTTAAATTTACTCTGTATAGAGGAAATGTAGTTTATTTTTTTGTCGTGTATATATATACATGTTTTATCTAGTTGAGGACATTCAGTCCTAGTTCCTGAGCATTATAAGCAAAACTATAAATTGTGGCCACTAGTCTGTAGTTACTAGGCCATAATCGTCGTTGCATATTTGCATAATTGTGTCCACTAAGTGACTGTATCTACATAAAATTGCGGATTTTTTATGACTCCCCTATATTTAATCGCTATGAAAATCGATTACATATTTTAAGACTTTCTTGATATTTTGATGAACTTCTAAGTATAGATTAGTAATAAATGAGCTTTAAAACAAAAGCAACATACAAGATAGATAAAAGCTAGGGTCATTACGTACCTCTTCGCCATATAGTTAATTACGTACCTCTTCGTTGAAATAACTTTGTCTTATGTGTTGTTGCTAATTGTTTTAAAAGATTTTCTAATAAGATCATTTTTAATTTCTTAAATTCTTATACATTCATGATAATTCAGTACGCGTAAAATAAATTTAATCTCATCAAGGTTAAAGGGCGTAGAATAAGAAAATATACCTTAAATATATTTTAATATTCAAAAGCTATTCTGGAAATTCAAATTTATAGACATCAGTTTCACCGTTATTGGCAAAGAGATAAAGCTAAATCGAATAAATATTTATAATAACCAGAATTAAGATGTAAATTAATGTATAGAGCCATTAATGAAGGTTCGGTCTATATTAAACGAGAATATGCTAACTTGTTTCTATTTGTATCGCTTATATTAAGTAAGGTAATAATCCTTAGAGTGTATGTAAGTATAATAATAACACAGTAAATAACTTAAGGGGGTGAAAGGCATACATTTAAATAAAAAAAATTACGTATCCAATTTGATTGACATCCGCTAAGTTTTAACTACTTTAAAGAAATTTCTTCCGAATTCCGAAATTAGACCCGACGATTACTAAAATTCTATTTGTAATTCTTTATAGCATCTTTTTCCACTTACATTATTTTTTTAAATTTAATTTTATTCTAACGTTTATTCACATAACGTTTATATGGGTTTAAAAACAATGCTTCTTCCTTAATTCTAGTAAGAAAACTTTCAAATAAGACCAATACTGGGTGTATTCTTACAAACATATTTCTAATATTTTAAAAACTTTTGAAAAAAAAATCTATTTCCATTGCTCTAAAAGTGATTCTAAAATAGTTGTGAAATATTGTGCGAAGACATAATTTAGTACTATTTCAGGTTGTTTATATAAACTTACTACTAGTAATTAGTCTATTTATATAAATTGATATTTAAAAATATTGCTCTTATTTGGAAACCTTGGGATGAAATCTTTTTAGATAAAAGCGCTTTGCACTCATTACGAAATGCTATACGTGTTTAACTTATCTATTTAGAGTTGAAAATTTAATTTATAGTCTTAAATTGAATCTGAACTTCTTTATGGAAGTAATTTACTTTATTAAGTACTAAATCAGATAAATTTAGATTATTAAAAGTTATTAGGAAAGTATGTGAACGTGCCCGAAGGCTGTCCGCAACCGACCGCGTAACGGTTTGCTCTTTGAGTTGATGTACCTATAACCATTGATGACCCAACTATTACATTTGCATTTAGATAGAGCACAGCTTAAACATACCCTACTTCTATTTTCCAGATGATGAAAAGGTTTATAACCGACTTCAAAGAAACAAGGGGGTTCTATATTCGTCTGAATGTTTTTTTTTTTAATACAGCATTAGTCTGTCAGTTTATTATAAAATGGTCGACCCATGTGACTTGGTTAGAAAAAGAAGTATATGTTATATCAGAAGAGCCCATAAACCGGCTGAAGTGGCTCTTAGATTAAGTGTATGTATGCAAAATTTTAACTATTTTTCTTCCCCTACCACCATACTGTTCCGCGGAAATGGTTCTTTTTTTTCGTGATAAAAAGTACCTTATGTGGTAATCCATCTTCTAAAGTGTACTAAATTTTTATTAAAATCGGTAAAGCAATTCTAAAGTGGTGTGTACACAATCATGGCAATTCTGCGATTTTATTATATGTATAAATACTTATCTAAAGATTGTAAATATTTAAAACTTTATAAAGTTTATTTCGACCATATCTATTTCGATCGCTTGTTCATTTTATTCACGCAATTCAAAATTTTCATGAAAAAATTTTACATGCGTATTTTATATAGATAAAGTTCAAAAACGATTGATTATGATTTCCTGAAAAAGTTCTGTAAAAGTAAATTAAGTTATTATTATCTCCTCACAGTTATTTACTACTACTAAGTATCGTACTAATGTTTTAGCTAGATAATTATAATTTGTAGTTTTACTAACTTTAGCAAGCTTTGCATTAGCTTAGTAAGTCTAATTTATATGACTGCTATACCTTTACTGTTACTGGTAGTGGGTACTGGGTAGTGTCGAGGCACGAGGCGCGGCGGAAGGCTGATGGCGGTGCGCGGCTATTCAGGCTGCTCGTAAATTATCGACCTCCGCAATTAGCAGGCGCCGATTTGGCGCATTATATAGATACATCTGGTTGATGTAAGTTCATACCTACAGTCAAATCTAAATCTACAGATCTATTTACATTGACAAGTATTTCTTTCTTTGTGTCCGTGGACTTTGCCAAAGTAATAATTACGCAGGTAATTAATAAGAATATAAATTATGAAAATATTATGATATTTTGTATTACACAGATTACGAATACATTTATTTACTACTGTTATACGCTTATTATGATCTTTGTATACTGATGTTTTAATTCCGCAACAGAATTTTCTATGTCTATCTATTAATATATCGATAGAATTTTATATTGTATCTACATACGTAATATGCCTAGGCAATAGGCATTTAATTAAACAAGTAAAGTGTAAACATGTAGAGATATTATTTTACTAATTTGCATATTGAACGCTAATCTGAAAATGTTTAGATGAATATCGGCATATTTTTTAAATGCCTTTGATATTATGTTACTAAATATTTTATTGAACGGAAATAAGACGCATAATATTTTAGCGTTTAATCTGCCCGTCAAACAGATGTTATCTGTAGCAGCAAATGAATGAACTAACATCGATGTATAAAAGGAAGACGCTTAAAGCCTTAATTGCAAGATATCCGTCAATACCTCCTGCAATATGTAAATAGGCGTCGGAGGTAATTAAAATTTATCTCGCGCCCTCCTATCGCAACGTTGCCATCGCTGCATCGCTGATTGCTTTGTAAAATGATTGACGTGCTATTTTAACTGCAAATCGTAATGAAAACATCGTCGTGTAGTTAATTCGTACTGTATTTAATGTTGACAATTACTATTTGCAAAAGGATAATTGATCGCGTTCTCACAATTGTCAGTCTTCAGTGACGAGTTGTTTGCAAGTTTTGTGGTATTAAAAAGTTGGTTTTGTCGTGGTTCGTCGCCGCGCCTTCCATCCGATATGCCAGATACTTGTTTGTAAATTACATTCTTTTTTATACAATCGTTTTTCAAAAGGCTATTTTCTATAAATTATCTTAATGCGACAAGTATTGCATATTGCCTTGTAGACGGACGATTTTTTGCGAGCTTTTTAAGACGTTTTGTAAACGTTCTCCGCATTTTTAAAGTTTCTGTTCGAATAGTTTGCGGGATAGCTTGTTTATATAACGGTATATAAATTCCAAGGTATATATTTTGATTCGCTTATCGTGCTATTAAAGTATTTGCTGTTCCTAAACCTTAACTTCACTCATTGTGGCATTGTTCAACAGAATTGCAAAATTAATAGTTAGAGTAGTTTTAAACAGGTGCAACGAATTATCTAAAATTGTGTAGTTAAACAAAGCGATACACAGCTGTATGCATTAAATCACTTTGTGCTGGTGTCCGTGGGCAGTGTCGCCAATCTTTCGGGCATACCTAATAGCTTCGCGATTTAATTATAGTTGCCGGAGTTCAACATAATCGGTCATAAATCACATTATATAGATACCTGTCAAGCACAACCTGTTTCATTTCGCACGACACCGCTTCGTGGTGCGATCGCGCTCTGTATTGTGTGGACCACGTCTTTTCTAATTTATGCCTTCATGCTCATTTTCAGACGGCATCCGAACACTTAAATCCGCGCAGCATACATTTTTTTACTATTCACCCTTTTTAAACAACTTAAATTCTTTTATATTGCTGTTCCTCATTCTATTATTTATAAAATTTATAGTTAACTTTTCTTTTTGTCAGAAGCAGTATTACTCTTTATATTCATTTTACACACAATTGAAAGTATTAAAATTTCCATTGAATCGTTTATACTGAAGAATTCAAAAAAGTAAAATAAGGAATTGTTCATGATTCCTTTAGTACCTACTTGTTACCGAAGTTCTCGTATTATTTTTATTTTTAACGTACATATTGAAATTTATATGTTATAATTACAACAATTAGTAATATACCTAATCGTAAAAAATATTGTTTTAGGCTAGATAGGTATATACTATATAGTTATTGAGTTTTTTTAGTTAGAGCGGTTTTTAACGCATTACTTTTGCTCTTACTGTTATTACCTTTTAATCATTTTTTTATTGTAGGTTACTTAAGAAATTTTTATATTTGCAATAATTTTCTGCAGACGCATATCACATTTGAGTAATTACGTCAAAACTTAAAATAGTTTAGCAATGTTTAAAAATCTTTATTTATTGTACACTATACCTATTATATTATTTATTATGATTCTATAAGGTGAGAATGAATGAAATGATTATCATAAATGTTATATATTATAATGATTTTTGTATCAATTCGATACAGCGTTAAACACGACCACACACAGGCAATGGAATTAGGAAAGTCCGATATAACGGACACGATGCATATATATTATACTTTTTGGTGAGTTGTAGGCGCCGCGCCGCGCTGCGGGCGTCCCTATTTCTAATTCAGTAACTCAAAATAAAATACTTTACACCATAGTCCGGGAGCCCCGGCCATATATGTTAAAAATGGACGATATAAAGAACATTACCACAGTTAGTAACGCCACCAATTTCTGACCATCTTGTGAGTACCGAGGTGGTTGGAAGTATGTACAGACCCTGGCATGAAAGGACGTGATATCTCGGAAGGCGCACCTAATATTAAAAAGGTCAGGTTTTGTACTGTGATTTCAGTTAAACTACATCTTTGACCTAAAGTAATGTTCTTCCATAGGTAGTTTTTAAATTATATTTTTTAACTTATACCTGGTTGTCGATGGCTCTCGTCTTGTCTATGGCTCTCGGACTAAGGGCTTATAGCTATAACTAAGTAATGAGCGCAACAACGTCACATACTTCATTTTGATTTGTTACTTGTAAGCAACGTTTCAAGTTACAATCTTTAAGAATATATTCATTTATATGACGATATGTTTGAATGCTATTTACAAAATATTTATCATTTTTTACTTTTATATTATAAAGAGAAATAAAATTCAATATAGAATTATTTAAATTAACATTATTTAATACGAATCAACAATTAAGAAATAATACTATAACAAAAATAAGAAGTAAAAAGATCCTTTTGTTATGGCTTATGCATAAATACTCGCTTCCACTGAATAACCTCGTTATTAACTCGTTCCGGTCGAGCCGCATGTGGGCCAGTCTTACCCCTCCCCTCCCATCCCGTTACTGCTGCGGTTCTAGTGAACTTGGGGTTCTCGTTCAGGGTTCACTGAAACCGTAGCACTTTCTTAATTCCTCTTCCTCACTCTATCTTTTAGGTGGCAACGCATACAAGAGAGTGATTCTTGTTTTGCCGATGTGCATGGGCGACGGGGACCACTTACCATCAGGTGGGCCGTCTGCTCATTTGTCCCTTAACTTCCATAAAAAAGTCATTAAGAATTTTGCTAACATAAAATTGATCTTTTTAGATGGACTGGGCTAAAATATATTTAAATAACAATATTTTTTTCCTGAAACATAATTAATAGATAACCAAAATTGTAGCTATATTATTATTTAATTTATAATCCGTTTTAGTACTACTTTTAAATGTTGACTGTAACGTAACTTGAATAAGTCAATCTCTTTGTGTTCGCCAACATAAAATTTAAAGATTTCTATGATAACAAAATATGAAGTAGCTATTGAATTCATAAGCATCGTGACCACGGCTTTGAATTTAAAATATGAATCAAATACCCATTTTATATGAAGTTTACTGAATAACTAAAATAAAATCTAGTGACATATTGTCAGTTTGGCGAAATGTGTCAATCAACGGTCAACGGTTTTTAATTGTCTTGAAAATGTACTCTTCGAGAGTTTCTTTTTACTCTGTGCATCTATTTGACAAGCAGCTTTTTCTGTGAGTGTAAATTAGCTGGAACTTTTAAGTTTATGTTTGGATTAGATATGACAAATGTGGTAGAAAATATACTATGACAAAACTCCAACAGCGATAAACAGACAAGGCATATAATAAAGTAGATTTAATTTCTAGAACTTTTTTTAGTGTCACCTAACGTACAACTAATGACTACCTATGAGAATCATAATTTTAGATAATAAAAGTATGAGAGTAGTTGTAGAAAATTAATAAATCAAAAGAATATATACCTAAGTTTTATTATCTACATCATTACTGCATTCGAACTGGCATGTTAACGCTGTAAATAGTTTTTAGTAAAGATAAAAAGGAAAATACAAAACAGTAAAATCTCTCAATATTAAAAAGTAATATCTTAAGTTAATAAAATTAGAAAGCCAATTCATCACAATTCACTACACTAATAATAAAAGAAGAGTGATTAATGATTATACATAATATGTACTAAAATAATGTGCTGGTCTTTATACCTACGAGTATTTAATTTTTAAAAATCTCAATCATGTCTCTACTACTACTTACTAGTTACACAGACAGTAGACACGATTTATTTAGTGCCCATGTTGCTTTTCCATCTTTAATCTGCGTGGGCGCATATTTCCGAGAAAACATTTCTTGTTGTATGTACATAATGTTGCCAAGAAAACAGAAGTAATAATGTTAGCCATACTAATACGGTGAAGAACTCCGTATATGAATCATCACATATGCGTTCCTCGTTATAGGGCAAAAACATCTCTGTCGAAAACACTTCACGTTTGGTTTGTGCTTGCTACTGGCGTGCTGTACTCATCCCTTATTTATTTATACAGGTTTCAGGAATTTATTCTTTTTGTCGATCCATAACTACAGTGAAGTCACAATCCAAAAGAGTGAATCCTTTAATCGACTAAGTGAACCAAAGCGACATTCCATCTCAGCTTGTTAGATTAATAATTTTAGGCTTTAAATTATTTAATGATGACGAATAGACCTTATTGATTACTTAGACTTACCCATAAGTTTTTAAATATAAAACATACGATTCCCGCCGTCTTCGTCTGTACGCTTAGACTTTAACGCAACGGATTTTAATTCGGTTGTCATCAATAAGAAGCGTAATTCAAGAGGAAAGTTTATATTATGTAGGAATTGTAAATGCATATTATGTTAAAGAAACCGTGCGAAGTCAGTACTGGTCGCTATTTAATGTATAATATACTTTAGTAAATTACTATTTTTCTTATCATAACTGGAGACATTAATGACGTTAGTTTATAAAATAAAGGTAGGTATTAATCTTTTGGGGCATTAGATGACTTAGTGTCGGTTAAAACCAAGAACCCATTATAGGAATCAGTGGTGGTTTCTCTTATCATAGAAGATAAAACATACGTAGAGTTAACCGCTCCCTGTGGGTAGGTACTTTCCATCTCGACCGGTGCACCTGCCGTACTGATCGGCGCTGGTTACCTCGCTATCGAGTATCGCGTTATTCAACTCAGTGCAATTTAAACGCTAATGAATACAATATATTATTACCACGCTGAGTTAGTGCTTACTATAATGTATGTAACAAATAACGATGACCTGGGAGAAAGCTTATAATGAAATATACACAGTAAGTACTAGTTATGGTTCGTTAGTCCAGCCAAGGCAGAAATTAGTTATAAAATTGCGTTTAATTATAATCAATATTAATTACAACTTTCATCATTTAAAGGAAAATATTATTAATTTTTAGTGAAGTGAAATACTATAAATAATAGTAATATATTAATAAGTATGTATAATAAATAAATGCATGCTCGATCTTTGTACAAACAAGTTCTTTAATTACAAGACGTTATTTTTGTTAACACTTATTGTATCTGAAGCGGTGGTTTTTTTAATTAGAAGATTAATAATGAAGCAATCGAGTGGCGAGGCAACGACCGGAGAGGATAAGCACGCCAGGCGGGCGCACGCAACCCTACGAGACATGCGTGTCGCTCCGTTACGACACCTACACCAAATTTTTCCACATGCCCGAACAGCCGAGATAAGCAACGAACGACGCCAACGTGTTATTTATTAACGAACCGAATGATCGATAGTTGGACGCGACACCGGACGTCGACGTGGACGAGCGCCTTTCGAAACACCGCCGCCGCCGTTGTGCGCCGACACTTCGCTCACATCTTGTTGCGACCTCAGATAAAAATGACTCACACTTCATTAAATTCAAAAATTATTTTTTTCCATTATTTATGTTGCCACTAAAGGTAACAAATTACTGTTGTTGTGTATCCATATTTTATATTTTTTTACGGTTGGGAAATTGGCATTTATACTATATATATACATAAAAATAGTTATCTAGCAGTTTAGTTAAAAATTACACTCAATTTGGACAATGTATAAATATTAAATTTTAGCATGACCCCCAAAATCTTATACATACTCATGAGATCAATAGTTTCTACTGCATTTCAGTCTGTACCAAGTAGGTATAACTTAGTGTTCTAGCAATGGTGTGAAACTGTCATAGATAGATGATCGTATCGAATGCTTTGTTTGCATTACAGCGATTCCTTCAACCCTTTGCTCTGAGCCATCCGTTCCGCTCTAGCATGCGTCACGTCTCACGTATTGGTGACAGCTGCGCGTTATACTTTCTAATCGCCCCATTCAATACTCAAGCCAAACAAATACACGAGTGGAACGCAAATTGTAAAACCTAAATGGCATACATGATTGGCAATAATAAAAAGATAAATTGATTGAATGATAATTGTTTTCATTTTATGTAATTAAAATAATCATAATTATCACAATGTTTCTAGACGATACTCAAAACGTGTATATTGTCGGTTGTAAGCAAAAGTAATAGGAAACGATTTGAAATTCGAGGTTCATATGCGCAGGGCAGGTTAGACCAGTCCCGATGGCCTCGCAAGGACCCCCAGCAAACCTGTTAGATTCGTTGCACGATTTTTACGTGCGCACCTACCGGAATCTCATTCACGTGGTGCAACTTCCCCTCTCCCCCCGCGCATCTGAGCACCCGTTACCAGTTAACTCGTCAAATGACTCATGCTTTGGCTGGTTAAATGCCAGAAGCTGGCTTTTCCAGTTTTCTGTACTAATTTGTACATTCTATTCTTATTTAATGCTCATAAGGGTGCGCAGATATTAATTGTGCGAGAGATTCATTTGAAAGCTTTAGATCAACATGAAACATTAGGAAAAACCATTACTATATGCATCTTTTAAGTAACTATCTAGAATATATGATTTGGATTGGATTTTGGATTGGGACAAAAATTCTATTGTTATTAGAAATTATTAGTTATAAGCAGTAATAATACATAGAAAGTTTGTTTTTTGGATATTCGGAAGTCACATTAAACTGCTGGATGGAACTGAACAAAATTTGGCACACATATACTTTATAACCTGGAATCATTATACTGGGCTGACGGATTTAAGTATTTACTTAGTATTGCATACAGATACAGATTGAAAAACAAAAAGGATACATTATTCCGAAAGAAGATTTTTTCCCGGAATGAAACAGAATTCCTGTGCCAGAGTGTGAATGAGTGGGGAAGAGGGTAAATGAGCCACTCTGGACGCAAGCCTTACGTTTCTGCGGACGAAGTCGCGGGATAGTAAGCCATTTTTAGCTACTTGCTTACTATAAATTTCTGAGTACTTACCTAATGAAATGACCTCGATCTGTAGGAAAGAGCTTGTTTTGATTTGGTTCGAGAATTCAATTTTAGATAAATTTATTTGCATACTTCTATAAACTGCTTTGAACCTTGAACACTTGAATTTTAACATAACAAGACGGTGATAAAAAAATATTTGTTTATTTACGAAAATAGTAAATAGTGACCTCCCGAGATATCATCAAATAATCAGGAACAGGAATCAGGTAGAACTACGATCCGGTATAACTCGTCCGACGCGTGCTTCCAATATTTTTTATTTATTTGTCTGCAACGTTGGATACCGCTGGGTGTGACGTCAGACAACCTAAACTGGTTGGTGAGGGAACAGGGATTTGCCTCGTATCCTTCCGGTTCTGCAAGTGGTTCGGACCTGTTCTACATTCAAGTTGTGCATCAACAAGTGGCATGAACCGTGTGACGTATGGATTTTCATCCTACTTAGCTGTGATGAGTTGTGAATAGTAGATTAGGCACTTCCTTAAAATGCGAGGCCGTGCACTCTTATTTTGATAAAAGCGTAGACAGGCCACCTGGTTTGCTGACTCATGTTTGTATGCAGCAATAATTAGCGTACGTACTACGTATTATAGCGTCGTCTTATGCGATGACGATCGTTGATGAATACCATCAAAGGTCAGTATCCGTACCAAAATGGTCACGCCTAATAACTGGTTCGTAAGATGTAGTCGGTCCAGTTGTAAAACTACAGGCTTGGGATACCAGTATTATACGTTTATTTCATTGATACGACAAACTCAATGAAAACATATTGGTCTGCCTACATATTGTAGGTCGCTATTAAGCTTAAATTTAAGCCATTTGTCTATTAAAGACTAGACCTTTATACTAAGAAATATTTTTAGCCTTGTAATATTTGCGATGCTACGCCTTGCATGCTGGATGAGATAGCAGCTTATAATAAACAAAGCCGTTGCAGTTATCCAAATATTTTATATTTTTATTATTATTGGTTTTAATGGGATTGGTATACCACTACTACAATTTAGTTATGTTCAGAAAAAACTGTAAAAAGCGCATGTATACTGCATATGAAAAATAGTTGATAAAATTTTAGTTTTGTTTTCAGGAGGCGTAAAGAAGTAATGGAAGTCAGTGGGGAATCATGGCGTGCTTATTACACTGGAGGATCTGAGCACCCACTTACTGCTGCAACATCTGCAGTTCTAGGCGTTGCAGAGGACCCTCAACCCCAATCTTTGGTCACCGAATACTACAAGCTGCCACCCCTAGGACAAGATACTCACCTAAATCTACACAAAGAAGTCTGGTCGTAAGTATAATACAGGCATTTTCTGAAGGCTTTAATAACAAATCTAAAATATAACTTAAAATCAATCCGGTTCATCAAGGTCGAAAAAACAATAATAAACATAAAATTTTATTCTAATCATCGCTTGATCTTGTCGTAGTCGATTCCGGAAAATCAATCATCGATTCTCACGGCCGTATATTATATCGGATTTCGTGTATAGAAGCAATTATCATTATAATCGACGAATATCGAAGCACAGTGAATACGGAATGAATTCGCGTAAAATTTATATGTAAACTATGATAATGTTGAATCTTTTATTTTTTTTATGAGAGAACAGACAGGGTGCTGTATTGCAGAGTCTCACGGCCGACTACCCAGAGACAGAGGCCGCGTGGCTTCCGCCCCAAAGAAAGGTGTAAGAATAACAAATAATAAAAATGTTAATGTTCCACTCAATAAATCATAGGTGCTCATTTGAATACGTATGGCGGGATTATCGAAATAAGAGTTCGCAACTGCAATGAACGTCTTATCCCTTGCTTCCACTCCTGTGTACATATATCATTTTATAATTTGCATATTTTTTGCATTTTGATTAAAAATATCTCGAACTTTTGAGTAGCTCATTTCTTATTAATAATTTTTAGTTATTAATTTATTATGTCAAGTTCTTTATTATTTCATTTAATACTTTATACGATTTAAACTTAGTGATATAAAATTTATTCATTATTGTTACATATGTAGAACTCGTAATATTCTAAATCTAAGTTAAATTCGACGTTGTTGGGTTTGGAATTATACGTAAGCATTATGATATTATTGAAAACTATACATTTTAATATTATTAAGTACAAGGAAAGGGAATGTCAGACATTAGTAAACTGGAAACTGGTCGTAAAAAAACTGATAAGTTGATTCATAGAGTTCTATTCCCATAGAAATGTGACCCCGATCAAATTATTCTCGCTGTTTGAAAGATGTTGTTAACAGCATCCCTTGAATAGTGGCACAAAAATGAGCAAACGCTGCGCCGTGTCACATTCTTTATAAAAAGAATACATAATGTTAACTTCACACTGCATGCTTACTCTTTTATGGAAATTTTATTACAAACATATTTTACAACGGTAACTTACGTTTTATACATCTATTTAATGGCCTTTTCATTTTAAAATTAAATGTTTACTATTAAAAGGTTTTTAGAAAACCGGTGACGACACATTAATTAGAATATATTAAATTATTAAACATACGTAAATACTACCTATACAATATGTTCCGATATAGTACTTAATGTCACCAAAAATCCTTATAACTTATAAAAAGGATTATTTGGTTTCATACCAGACTGACTTTACAATTTCGATTTTTTGGCAATGTTCAATGCAGAAGTCTCCAGACTTTTAAAACCCTTAGTAGTTTGTTTGATATTCTATTGTAGATAGAATCCCTTCCTAATATTACCAAATGCCTAAATACAAAATTTGTATGACCAAAAAGAGCACTGTAGACAAAGAGTTAAAATATGAAATTACATTCTGGATTACAAATATAAAATACATTACTTATGTACATCCGTAGTAGCCGTAGACCACCTTTAACAGCTTTTAGACCCATATTTTTTTTACATGAAATCTGTCATCGACCCATAGGATCGATATAGACCACTTTCGGGATCATTAACCATCGCTACTAATCTGTAAGCTCTTTATTTAGTGCTTATTCTATAAACTACTATATTGTGCTTCAAGTTTTTAGACATAGACTTTTAAAGGAATAGACTTCTCAAGAATGGGAAGAAGATTTGGCCATAGTCCACCGCTCTGGAACTTTTTTGTCGTAAGATGATTAATCCTGTTATCTCAATTTGGTTTAAGTAATCAGAACACTTTGACTCTTAATAAAAACCCTTCTTTATATTCACCAATGTGTAAGGTTTTGTAGGTTTTTAAGTTCGTCATGCTGTGACTAGCATGTTTACGGGAGTGTATAAACAAAAATACTGACAATAGACGGATGTGGCTGGAAGTGGCTCACATTGACAAGGACGCCCAGGACTTGTCTCAGAGCATTGTCGGCACGCGTCCCACGCGCCCGCTCCGACGCGACGGCGACGCGCGACGTGATCTGCTATTTCTCATTCATACATTCAAAATTATAACGAATGCTCCAACTCGCCCGCACCCATCCGAGAGCGCAGTATAGCCGCGCACCGCTCGCGTTTGTATGCTAATCCAATATATAGTTCAGTGCCACAACATCGTCCGTTTCGGTGCGCTGTGTTTGTTGTCTAAATCGCTCGTAATATTTGAATTGAATGCACGATAGATGTAGAAATTAACTAGTTTGGTCTCCGTATTATATTGCTTTCAATTCGTAGGCGTAAAAGGTTTCGTAAAGGCTTTGCGTGAGTGCGGGCGTAACTCGCTGCACATATTTAGGATCACGGAAATTATTAGTAGGTTTATTGAGTTAAAACACTGGCTATAACCATTAATAGTTGTCACCGTCTCTCGCATGCTAACATTAAGATTAGCATAGAAATGCGCTAGGACGGCCCTCGGCGGGCCCCGACCTCTCGACCCAGTCAATGTTCAGTTCTACAAATAACGGGGAATAGGATTCTTTATGTCAGTATCACTGATCATTTTTAATTACTAAATAGTCATTTCATACCACACATTAAATAAACTAATTAATTGCATACGTTTGAAATTTATTGTATTGTATTTTATTGGTTATAATTAATGATTCTTAGTCTTCATAATGACTTACAGTAAGTTACCAGTAACTCTATTACGATATTAAAGCTATTAAATGCTGCACGATAAATATATTTTTTCCTTTAAGAGATTTTAGCGAATTAAGCTTCAATTCAGTTTGTCGTGGTTGCTTAGCAAAAACTTGGGAGTTGGAACCGTGTGACCCATTTAGGACTAGAACCGGTTTCCTCTTGAAGATATATCTGCATTGTTAATGCCACAACAGTTAATACTATTCATTTCCCCTGAATAGATTCGACCCTCTTATAAACATAATGCATAAAAAGACAGTAACATCGTTACGTCTTACGATCCTGCAAACCATGGTCATCACAGTCATGGAAAAATATCAAATTGGGGCTTGACCATTCTTGACCATTCTTTATCTACGTTACATATCCTATTCAAGTAACGACAAGTTAAAATTACAATTACTGCCGTTATGGTGGTCGTTGCGAATTATTACACACAGCTGTTCCTTGTATTATTTTCTGTTGAAATAGCTGGAAAGGATTAGAGATACGTAAAAATAATAAACCAAATAAGTAAACTTTTATAATTAGGTAGGAATATGTTATTAAATCTGTATATACGTAATCAAAGTTTTAATGGCTTAGACAAATGGCGAAATCGTTTTCAATTAAATTTTTTGATAATGTATTAGTTCCGTGAGAAAACTAGTAATAAACCTACATTTAGTCGAATGATATATTCAAATAGAATGGAATAACGTTTCTCACATCCGCTGCAAGCGCCTTCTTCATCTCGCTTTAATGCCCGATAGATATAATCTATTCGTCAAACGATGTATAAACTGTCGTCGCCTTCGATTTTAATAGCGATAAGCGCAACCCAAGTTTAACTGCGTATCTCATGATTCCATAGAATAAGAACTAATTATTTTTAACAGATACTATCTCTCTCCGATAACATGGTGGGTAGGTATGTAGATGTACGATATTTTTCACTTATAATAAATATTCAGACACATGTTTTCTTTTATATATATGAACTACGAGATATTATGTAGTGAGGTTAGAGTCGCACTCTATCTGGGTTTCCTCGGTCTTATCTTAGATTGTTGGCAGTCCAGGCAGATCTTTATTTGTAATCTGGGTGGCGAGCCAGATATTTACTATTTAATTTTGATGTAAAACAAAAGATACCTACTGTCAGTACCGAGTTGAATCTTTTATCTTAAATATGTTTTTAAGTATTTTATCGTTTGTAGGTTTTAAAGTTGGCAACCTTAGGTAAGGCGAAATGTTTAATATCTAATTTATGTTTGATCTGTCATCTAATGATTCTTTACGTTAATTTTAATAAGTAAATAGATCAATAGCATTTTAAACACAAAATCCCATTAAATATTTCGCACTAAAATAATAATATCATATTATCATTTCAATATTTTAAACAACTTATATTGATTCATAGTTGATAATTTCTTCATGCGTAAAGCTACCCTTTAAGAAGTACATTGTCGATGCCTTGTCATGCGTAAAAGGGTGTTAAGTAAACATTGCAAATAATTACAATAGAAGTATGATCTGAATGTGCTCTGATTCTAAATTTTGTATTTGCATGCAAATCGTAGGTCGGATTCTTAAAATGAATTTAATTTAAACCATTACCGAGTACAGTGTTATGGTAATTTAAAGTAACATGACACTGATATCAGATTATACTCGTGGATGATCAAAAACTGTATACTTATTACTTTAACCGATTTCTTTGCCTTCTTTAAATTTTGTCACGCCGTTGCCATTAAGATTTAGTTACAAAAATATAGTACTGCATAGCCTTAATTGATGATGAAGTTCATGAGAGACAAAAATAAAACTATTATCGAAATGAAATTTAAAAAAACTGTTTTCATTATTAACTCCGAGAGTTATAGGTACTTATAAAGAAACATGGCAAGAATATAGATAATATATAATTTTTTATTGTTAGTCATTAACCAATTCAAAGTTATTTTCATCGTAAAGAGCCATAAATTCTCATGGTAACGAACAATAAACGAAAAATCGGTATGTAAACAACTCATTATGCTTAACTGCAACAACTGAATAACATCTCCTCAATCTCGCCTTTGGCATACTGTGTGTGGATTAGTGCAAATGAAATTTGCATGTCTATCGGAACAGATAAGCTGTAAGCCCTTAGGCTACTAAACATAGCATGAACCGTTGCCTTTTATTTTCAGTTCTTATGTCAAAAGAGTAGGTGTCGTGATGAATAAATCCAATATTTATGATAAATGTTATGATGCCCGTCCTATAAGATACAATAGTGTGAACGTTAGCAGTTAAAGCAGAGCGTCCCTGTGAAGTCTTTGGTGCATACATTTGATATATATGTCGGTGGTGTGAGTTAGGTTTAGGTTAGACTTGCTTTAAATCTTGATTAATCGTTTAAATTAACGCTTACCCGGTTCATCGGTTAAGATGAAGACGATATTACTTCGATTGTGATACTTTGAAATAAGTTCCTTTAATGTCGTTTGATGTAGACTAATGACTAGTAGTTAGTACGTTTAGCGATTTTAATTCTTGCGACTTCGTAGTCTGAGTAAAGTATGTGTAGCCACTAACTAATAGTTATTAATTCCATCATCATAGCATAGCATAATATATATTATAAAATTCATAATATATATTATGCATCCTGAATTCACACCTGTGCAAAATGCGTGAGTTAAATTTAGTAAGTCAGTGGAAAACGAAATTAGACATGGATCAAGAAACTCACTGGAGGTCGCGATTAATTCAGAGACATGAAATAGTGCCATAAAAGCTTCTTATCTAAAATAAACATCTGAACACCATGAAACACATCTTCAATTATCATAAATCCGTGAGCACCGAGCGACGAAAGCCGCGCCCTTCGCCATTCGCGTGTATCATTGCACTCGACCAAATGTTAATCTCAATGTTGTATATATTTGCAACATTCTCCTCTTGCCCTCGACGTTGCTCTCGCAGACAACTATCACTAGTCTTCTGTATTAGGTGCTATACAAGTTTGGGGACTAGTCAATAGTTAGCTATTTTTTTTAATGACAGAAGCAGTGATGGCCCTGCGGTTGAGAATGCAATGTCTTACTAGGGACGTCAGAGTTCGATCCTGGGCATACACCTCTTACTTTTCTGAGTTATGTGTATTTTAAGCAATTAAATATCACTTGTTTTAACGGTGAAGGAAAACATCGTGAGGAACCCTGCACTTCTGAAAGTTCCCTAAAGTTCACAAAGATGTGTGCAGTCTGCCAACCCGCACTGGGCCAGCGTGGGTACTATGGCTTAATACCCTTCTCATTCTGATGATGAGACCCGGCTCAGCAGTGGGCCATTGATGGGTCGTGATGATGATTTAATGACAGTTAGAGACAAGCGAGCAGACGGTCCACCAGATGGTTTGTGGCCACCGCCGCACATGGTTATCGCCAACACCAGAGAGTGTCTCTTTTACCGCCGATGCGTTGCTATCTCGAAGATAGAGTGAGGAGGGGGAATGAAGACAACGATGCTAAGGTTGCCGGTATGCGGACCTTGAGGATGAAACTGAGTCCACAGAACCGCAGCATTAATGAGATAGGAGAGGTTGTAGGTTTGGCCTACATGCGTCGTGACCGGAAAGCGTCGAAGACGCTTGACGGATTTGGTCGGATTCGTATGCTGGTGGTATCGGGGAAGATCCCCTACCACCAATAGGGGTGCTGAGTTACTCGGCTCTTACGAGATGCTCTCCCAGCGGCAGAGGGGAACTGTATTCTAACCCGTTTTATCACATTATAAATATATGTATCTATTCAGTGCAAAATTGAGTTTTAAGTCGTTAGAAAAGTTATCTGATCGAGACAGATGCTCAATACATTGGTCTGATATATTTATTATAGGGAAAGGCATAAGCAAATAGAATAATGATTATTTACCCGTAAGAGATGATTTAGAATTTCTTATATTTCCGTTATCCATGGACGAAGATGACTATTTACTTTCATGTGAACTGTCTGCTCGTTAACCTCTTATCAGTCATAAAAAAACTATGAATAATTATTAAATATACGTGGGGATGATATCGGATAGGCTAATGCAGCATACTTTTGGACGTCCACTACTTTTTGGAGCAGAACTCTTTAGTGTCACTACCCTTGCTTAGTATATTTTGTTAACGAACAATCATGTTGTGTCATTTTTTATATAGAAAGAAAATAGTATACCTAATTGTTATTATTCCAATATATTATGAATTTTCTCAACGTAAGAGTAATAAGTAGTATGAGTTAATTAAAGAGATACTTTCTTAAGTAGCTACATAGCTACATAGTTTGATTCTCTAGTTGCTAAGATATTATTAGTCTAGTAAGTTAAAACAAAGTAGGTACAGATTATTATTCAGAAGCTCATTAAATATATTTTTAATTTGTTAAACTGATCTAAATCTGAAAATTTTTATCTCTCGGTGATAGGTAGGTATTTTCGAAATTAGGTCACTTCTTGTCAATAGTGTAACCTAGATAGAGCTTGTCAATGTTGGTAGGTAGTGGGTACTATTATTTACAAAAACCTAAAATAAATAAAGAATTAACCTAAAGTACCTATTAGTTACAGAATTACACATTAATAGGCACTTGTTATCGTACACTCAGATACCTAAGTAGGTAGGTACATGATAAACGATAAGAGTTTGATGAATGAAACATGGATCTTTCATTTTATTGTAAATATTTTATTGTGAATGCAATTAACCTTATTATCTTTATCTTAATTAGGTACCTCTATCTACCTACCATAACAGGTACCTCTACCTATTTATTTCACTTAACTTTTTTTTTATTGAACATAATTTATGCAATATACGACCAGTTTTCAAAAACATTATACCTACATTTTTAGATTTTTTTCCAGTATGTTAGTACGTGCTTCTTAAAACTGTGCTGAGCCAATTTGAATGAAATTTGATAAACTGATTGGTTCTTATTAAAACAATTAAACTAAAAAAAAAATAGGTACAGTCCCTGTGGGATAGGTGTTACTTAAACGGGTAGTAGGTACCTACTCACCCACGCAAAAATGACCAATAATATGTGAAATTAATTTTGTAAGCTATTAATTATTTGTAATCGTTAGTTAACATATAACAAAAGCATCCTTCTTTCCTGAAAAAACAACCCCTATGGGATATTTTTATCTAAGTATTTTACATAATCAAATTTTAAGTGACCGTTGTCCTCTACATAGAAAAAAAGAAAATCAAATAAGGAGTCTTTGTAACACCAATAGAAGCCAAAACAATCATTTTCAAAATGTTTGCTTTCTTGTTTGTACTACTGCATGAAATTGAATACAGTTCATAGTTTTATTGCTGCAGATCTAACTTAAAATATATACTTTGTATCATTCAATACGGATTTCAGGAAAAAGTTATTTGTATTTTAGATCAGCGAAGATCAGGGTCGACTGGTACCAAATATTTTTACCACTTTTTAATTTGTATTGAAAAGATTTTTACATTTCTGAAATATTCCTAAATATTTAGACTATATATTTTACCTTACATTTTATTTTAATGGTGCACATAAAGAGAAGATAGTAAAGACTTTGCGCGCGTACAACGATGTCGGTTATAGAAATATCGGCGCGCGCGCATTGTCGCCAATCACGCTTGTCTCCCCTCCGCAGGGCCGGCGGAGCACTGAAAGCAGCCAATGGCGCGCATGGGGCGGAGCTGGGCGAGCTCTCGGGCCTGCTTCACGCGGGCCTCGTGAAGCGCGAGCCCGAGGATCTCAGCCGCAAGGTGGTCGACGAGCCCGAGCCGCACGCGCTCAAGCCGCAGCGACACAAGGTGCGTCACACGTCCGTACGCCGCCGTCGTGCGCGCACGCACTCACACACTTTTGCTTAGCGGTTATTCATGTATTATTTATCGCAGTTAGCGTACGATGTGCCGAACGTCTCGCTCGAGCCTCACTGACCGCGCCCGCCCGCGCCCTAAGACGGCCGGCCAGCGCTGCCCGCCCAGTGCATGTCGTAGGTGAACGTAGTAACTACACGAACATATTAGGATTGTGTTTTTAACGAACAGAGCTAGTGTACGTGAAGCGGTGACTGTGTTTTGACGCGGCATGTACGCGTCAACTTTGCGAAGTGGACAATTGTCGTGGGAGAACACGTGTAACAGGCGCGTGTGTCCGCAGGTGGCGGTCGGCGAGCCCGGCGAAGCAGCGTCGCCGTCTCCGGTACCGTCACGGGCATCCTCGGCCGGCTCGCTCCTGCCGGACGCGGCGATGTATGCAGCGCAAATGTTCGCGCCTCCAGGGACACCCAGTCCGACTCCCTATGGCGATCAATATCCTCGCCAAACGGCATCTTTTGCTGGCGAACCTTACTATCGAGAGTATTTTGTCGGCGATGGTTATCAGCAGAGGGCTGCTCCGCCCTACAGCGATGCGGAATCGCCTTCAGCATCAGCGTTTGGTGATCGATACTCGGCTCCTCGCTACCACAGCAAGAGTGTAATTGCTGCCGCAGGTCTCACTGTTGACCTGCCTTCACCGGACAGTGGCATCGGTGCGGATGCTGTCACACCCCGAGATCACACCACCGTACAGCAGGTCGGTTCTACGAGAGAAAAGGGCGCGGGCGGGCGGGCTTCTCATCTAACACACAGGCACGCAGATACACTTTACACTTGCTTTAACACATTTAACTTATTCTCTGTTTTAGGAACACATCAGCCACATAATAGTAATACTTACTACCTAGTAACTTGTAAGCGCATAAGTTAACTACATTTTTATACACTAATTTTTTTAAATATTCAAAACAAATCAAATTTAAATATTTATCAGGCTCATGAAAATATGTATACTGACATATTATTTATTAATTTGTGAATCATTTTGTAATTCATCTATTGAAAAAACTTTGTACCATCACTGAAGCCCTCCCGCGCTCTTTAAGTCTTGATTAATTATGTTCATTTTATTATAATAAGTATGCCTTCATATGTATTTTGACTTTACACAGATTACGAGAAACCTCAAGTTTCGTAGATTTTTTTGCATCTTTATCGGGTCTTATCATAAAGGCCCAGTCACATCAAGGTTTATTTCATTTATTTGTCTACGAATATTAATCTTACATTCAATTTTACATTGGTTAAATTTGTTGATTGTGCAAATTTTAATGAAGCAAATAAAATGGAATAAATCGAATAACTTTAAGCATGACTCATAGTAAAGATTCTAATTAGTTTTATGTTTAAAGTTATAGACAATTAATATTATGGTAGGTGATTAGATTTAATAAGAATTATGCGTAATAACTTAATAGAATTTTTTGAATCTATTAGATCAAATGATAGATAATGATACAATGGATTCCCATTACCACGACATTTGAATGATTGTTATATTATGACAATAGATTTAATTCCATCGATGCAGACTATCTAGCACTTAGAAACAAAAGTCGTGACGCAATGAAACAACTAGGAACAGTTTATATTTGTCTTAATGTTGTTAGCTAGCATATTTAAAATAACAAATTGACATGACTTCTGTATAATCAGTCTTGGAACTGAGTGCATTTGAAGGACTTGTCATTTCAAGGTGTGGCGCTCACGAGCTAACCGCTGTCAATCTAATTATTTTATCTGTTATTGTGTTGCAAATAAACTGAATATCTACAAGAATGGTGTAATTGGATTGCAACTCTTACAAGATATTATGCCCTTAGAAGTTAGAGCTAACCAATGTTAAATAAGCTTTAATGTTTTATTTTCCAACGATTTAATTATAAATTTAAGTAATATCCAATTTTGCTTAAAAAATAAACATTTGAAATAATCATGTTCTTAGAATTCTGCTAAAACAATTTACATATATTAAAGGCAATTTATACACTATAAAATTCTTACAACAACATTAAAAGAGATGTCACATTTATCATAACAGCAGTTTGGTTAATAATAACTTATATCCGTGACCTTTTTTATAGTTTAATACCAATGAACAAAATAATATTTTGAGACAAACTTAGAACGCAAACTTTTCTCTTTTTATTATTTACGGTTATACAAAAATTCAAATAATAAATAGTAAGATAGAAAATAATTCGAAATTATAGTTTAAATAGACAAATTACCATACGGCTACTAATGATTAAAATTTATATTTGATCAAATTTGAAAACGACTAATAATGGTCTGGTAAAAATTGAATGTATGATGCGAAAATACATCTCTATCCTACCTACATATGTAGGTAGAGTCAACCGATATAAGAACACTATACCTTAATTTGACAATAATACATTATAATTAATTTTTAAATTATGGATAATTTTAGCAATACAACAATATTAATTATTCATATTATTATTCTGTCTATATGTTATATGTCCATATGCTTAGCATGGGATTCTGAGTTTTAAAATTTCATTTTTATGTTTTATTATGAAGTCTCATAATTAAAGAACTTTACTCCAATTCATTAAAAAAAACTTCTGCAAACTTGTTACGATTAATACCATTGGTTTCCTATTTAGCAGGAGTAAACGAGTATTGAGATGTTGCGATTGCCCTTCTATTAGCAATGTTTTTCGTGCTTAATTTTATTCTACTTTAACTGCTGCATATCTAGTTCCTCTTATAAGAAATTATTAAGTAATAGACCACTCGTCTTGTGATAAATAGTCCAGTAAAAAGTATAACTCGAAATTGTATCATAAAGATTTTCAAGAAAATCAAGAAACATATAACTAAAATATCACTACTTTATATTCTCTATAGTCTATATCATAGCGAATACTGATAAAATTGGTATCAACAATTAACTATTATAATTTGTGGTAATTTATTTGCAAATTCCTACAGTCTGATCAGTGATCACATAGAAATAGGTTCACAAATCTGATTCTGTGTCTTATGAGACAAAAAACTCAAAACCTATGGAATTTTTTAGTAAATTAAATTAGATATAAATAATTACAAAAAAAGAAGGAATAATTTCGTATATTTGTACTATTTATTATTTAAATTACTTTAATTTGCCTTTTAGATTAAAATTTTTTACAACATTCTGATATTTGTTTTGAACGTAATTAATTATAATATATACAATAACTAGTATTATAGCTGCAAAATTACATACCTACTATATATAAAAGTAAACTTTGATCGCTTCACTTCCTTAGTTTTTACGGAACGGAGATCACTAAAGTATATTATGTTTAATTATGCAAAGTTCTTATACACGGTGACCTCCAGCCAAATTGATCTAAATGTACATGTTTTTGTATAATTCATCAGTACCTACAGAAAAAAAATATCGTAGTACAAATAGGTGCTAATAACTTTCATCAGGTTTTCAACTGTTTATTTATGTTTAAAATTTAATCCGAATATCTAGTTAGATTTCTTCTAGCAGCTGTACTTTTTGTGATACAAGGCCTTTAAAAAACAAGTCAACATATTGTTATAATTTATGAGAACCAATAAAAATAAATATCAGACACTGACAATCCAATTGTTATGTAGTCAGCGAAGCGAGGGCGGGTCAGCTAGTTTAATTTATTATGTAAGTACTGTATGTAAAAGAGCAATTTCCAAGTTACTTAAATTTTAAGAAGTATGTAATATGTCATTATTAAGAAGATTTAAATTCATATTTTTCATTTATAAGAATGTAGAGCTGCTAGAGAAAATTTATTATAATAAAATGAAAATGTGATATACCGTTAGGAGTTATTAGTAGCAAGTCATTTGTTTTAAGTTAATTACTAGAAATCTCTCTATAGCAACATTAAGTTAGAAAAGTAATAAAATTAAGTTGCATATACAATTGTTAATTAATCTGGAGTTTCTTCAAGGCAGTTTAAAGAAAAAACCAAAGCGTATCATCAAAGATCATAAGTAGGTATAAAATGTGATATTGTGTTAAGTTGTTAAGTAGTTTTAATTATTTAATGTCAGTATATTGTATCTCTTAAGCATGGTTCTAATAGATGTAATTTATGGTCCATACAGTCGTTCGAGTACACGGTGATCTGTCAGCAGCCAGGCGTGGGTGAGGATGGACGAGGCACCCCTGCGGCACACCATTCTCCTGCGCAACCACCCCGCACGCGACCCTGGCACGATTTTGGTCGCCAAAATGACGCTGATAAGATCCAAATAGCTAAATTGTAAGTACTATACTTCAACTTAATGAATATGATGTCAAACACTACAATTATCGTAATTTAAGTTCGTTTACTATTATAAACTTTTATCCATATAGGTGCATATAAAAAAAATATAATAAAAATCATTTTTAGCTTTGGCTTACAACGTCTGTAAGTGTTTTGAAAATATTATAAACTAAAATTAATTATTACTATTTGACGAGTAATTTGATATTCATTCATTGCATTACAAAAAGCAACTAATCAAGTAACAAATATTTTTTCCGTTAAACAGAATTCGATAACAAAGCATTCAATTACTAATAACCAAGATAAAGTCGCTATGAAATAATTTAATTATCGTTTACCTACATGCGTGTCGCGGGTGTGAATAAATGAAAACAACTAACATCCCGTACAATTGTACATACCTATCCATTTATATTGACAAACCACTTTGCACCTCTAGATTCTGTTATACCTGCCCTTTCTCGAACATTAACCAATTTACTCGGACGGTTTTACATTGTATTATTACTATTTTTATTCTACCTTTCAAAACTATAATATCAATATTATATTTGTAAAAACTTGGGTTGATAGTACGTTTAAATAAATAATAATTTCTTAACATAAGTAGGTCCCTAGTAAGTAGTCATAGTGTTTGTATCCCATAGATTGTTTGACTATGTAAGGTGCTAAGTTAAATTTCGTGATTGTTGAATACAACAGAAAGTGTATGTTAATTGACAATTTCCTTTTTTTGATAGTTAATTGCCATCTAACAAGATAATTTTTACAAAGTGTAGAGTGTGTACAAATTTTATTTTATTAAAACACAAAATCAAATTTATTTGTTTTTATTAACATTTACATTACATATTAGATTAATTATTGAGAACTATTTACAACGTTCCGTATAAAGTCACTAAATGCTTTTTGAATTCCGCCTCTGATTCATCAATACGTATATGTTGCATGCAATTTTATAATATTACGACTTAATTAATGCCACTGTTGCTGGTGTTAACCTATTGAAAGCCATTGGTTGTCTGTTCAATTTATATTTTGCATGGATCAAGTACATAATATTTATTATGATATTTTTTTTAAATAAAATAAATGAACATTTGTTTGAATATCTCGTTTACTTCAAAAGATACCTTAAAGTTATGTTAGTTTAAAATAAAATTTACCTTACTGATAAGGAAATTATACTGTCTACTGATTTAATACTCTATTGGAATCCAGTAATGATCGCTTTGCACGCACCTTATTAGGTAACTATTGAATAATGAATATTATTTTATTTCCACGTCTACTCATGCTAAGGAAGGCGTTATAAAGTATGTAAGTATCGCAGTATGTCCAAATTAAGTTAATTTTTTAACGGTTCTAAATTATTAAAGAAAATATTATGTTTTTCATGGCTTATGGTTATATATTTTACAAAGTATAACGAAATGAAAGTCATAATTACTAAAGTAAGTTATTTTGGCTACAGAAATCGATACATAAACGTCTTGTTTGACGCGGCGGAAGCAGTCGTCAACATGATAAGTGCATTAGCATTATTATCTCGATAATTACTTACTTGCATTTGGCCCAAAAAAACAAGCGTGTCTACGAGGTGTTAGGTACATTTATTGTTCAATCGCAATAATTTGTAGCACTACGAAACATTAGAACACCCTTAAACATGTTTGCGTTATTACTTAGCTTTTATTTAACTTTACGGCCACAGCCTATTGCTGGCCCCGAAACCCACTTTATTAACATGTCGAGTATATCCAACATAGGTATAACCATATTACAGGTAGTAACATAATCAGTAAATGTATGCATTTATGATTCTCACTTTAAAGAGCTACCTAATAGCAGAAATATGTCTCAAGCTCTACATACTAGAGCTGATGTTCATATCCTGGATAAAGTCAAGTAAAGGTTCTTCACAATATTATAAATGTATTACACATACATTAACCTTAATCTTTTAGGTCTATCTAGTTTGTGTTTGTTATTTACAGAATCTAAATGTAATATTTAAATGTGTAAGACAAATTTTAAATTTTTAAATTTACAGATAGGTTTTCCCTCATGTGATAGATTGGGATTTATTTATAGGGTAAAATGATGATAGCTCTAAAATATTATTTACTTTAAAACAGCACCTCGTTTGTAACAGAGTATCTCCAAAGTTATACAGCAGAATACTAGTGTGTGTCACAACCCAAAACTGTATTTATATAGAAATACTGTAATAAACTAGGCACCGCAAGTGATGGCGCTATTTATGCTAACTTAAATACTTAATTACATTATGTATAATATTAGATAATATTAATATTATTTTACTGATTTAATGTTTGTATATTTTTTATTTAATTTATTTATTACAATCTTAGATTATTATACATGTTTTTCAAACATTGAAAATTAAAAAAATTATGGTAAATATAAGAAATGGAACTATTAACTTTGTTCGAAGATAAAACAATTCAAATGTGTCCAGGCTAAGAAATCTATTTAGTAAATATATATTTAATAATTTATCTTAATAATATTGTAATTATATAACACATGCGATTTAAGCTGATTGAAGAGTAATATTCACAGAACAAAACATTGCTTCAATGTCTATTATAATAAAAAAATTGTCAAGAAACATTGTAGGAGACATGGAGACTTATTTTATCGCTAAAGATATGTTACTAGGGTTATGGTTGAAGCTGTCAAACTTTTTAAGCAAATGAACAAAGTTCTGCTTGCTATTTAACTTGATGGTAACAACCACAGTGATCGATTTTTTTTTATTTTATTTATTTTTACATTAACTTAATTCGGCTGTACCTACGAATACTTATTCTAGATTTATCATATTATCTACGTGATAATCTTTTACGAGATGAAATTATTGAATTTTATTAAATGTTTAATAATTTAATAAAGGAAGAAAATAGAAATCATAATGAAAATAACTATGCAAATCTTAATAATATATATTATATTATTAAGATAAGATGACATTTTGACATTGACATTTTTCTAATCAGTATGTATATTATATGATATAAAGACTTAACAAGATGTTTGTAGCAGAATACTGTTTGGACAGTAACAGTGGCTATTGTAAGGGTCAGATTTATGCGCATCTAATTTGGAAAGAGCGTTGCGCGTCGCAGCGCAGACTCCACGAGTCCACGGGACGTCGTTCGTCGCCTTATCGCGGTTCGCGTTTTTATTGCAAGCACTTTGTTGTCGCTGCGTTCCGAGGCTTTTTGTACTCTCATCAATTTCCGCGCCACAACGATTGATTTATTCATGAAAGGCCCACGTCTTCACGCAGGAAGTGACTTTTTTCGGTTGCTGCGCTGCTGAAATTTGTAATGAAGCTCATTCGAAAACAATACCCAGTTTATTATTTTGTACGGCCCGATTGTATATTCCCTGGAGATCAAATATCTGCTTGTTTTTGTCAATAGCATATAATTTTTATTATGACATATTCCAAGAATGGAAATAAAATCGAAAATAACTGTCGGTACTTATTAGATATTATTAATAGTCGTAGCCTGGTGGTCGAAATTTTAATTGCCCTACTCTAAAAGAGAAGAGAGAGAGAGAGAGAGGAAAAAAATAGGTACAGTATACAGTATTAACCGCTAACCACTACATAATAAAGAAAACGTTTCGAAGATAGAGGAAAAAAGATACTAACTGTTTTGTCTTTACATACTTAAATAATATAGAGAGAGCTCCTAAAAATGATAAAATTACAATACCAAGTCACGTCACGAATGGAAGTTATGTTTAAAATCACTTCGGGATCAGATAGGCGAGAACCGTTGTGACCGATCCGTCAATGTCTGTTGAGTTTGCATTACGCAGCCTTTATCTGCCGATGCTCGCTTCAAATCGCTTGCATCAGCAGACTGTTTACCAAACTGTTTTCAATAAGCTTCAGACAACAGCCGGACCAGGAATCTAATGTTAAGATAGGTTTACTAGCTACAACATTCCACAAAGAGATTTACAATATTCCACAAAGAGATTTTATTTATAGATTCTTTATTCGATTTATAGCTTTTTATCTCATTACACAAGTATACGAGTCGAAGTATAGGCGTTCTACAATAGAGTGGTCTGATAATGAAGTTTGCTATTTCCTGGTTTCGTACATTTGTGAAGGTGCGTGAATTTGTCCGCGCGTGGGTAGAGATCAGTGGCGACAAGACAGAGAGGCGCGCGTTGAATCGTGTCGTAGTGTCGCAAGACTTAAGCCCGTGGCCGTTAACGAGCCGCAACACGCGATGCATAAAGCTAAATTAGAGGGTTTTCCTTCCGTCGCACCTCGAGCTGCGCGTCCTATTCGTGCGCAGGAAATAGCGAGAAAACACAATTTTTCTTAGCGCATAACGAACTGGATCTCCACACCTTTATGTAACACTGGTGATAGTAACAAGCTTTACTCACAGAGCAATTAAGATTTCCTCTTTTTATATTCTTTATTGCTTTACTTCATGGAAAATTTGTTGTCCACACGCAGAGCATTTATAGATAAGATCAAAGATGAAATTGCGTCTTTGTAAATGGTCGAAACTTATGGTGAAATTATGCATAAATACTAAATTCTTGCTACATTCTTGCCTATATATGGTATTCGTACTATTCGTTGTTATATTTACAGTATTGAATGTTTCAACAGGTTCTCACCGTATGGTTTCAAGTATCACCTGGAGACAGCAAGCAGCAGTTCACAGAGACGTGAAGATGATCGTATTACCTATATCAATAAGGGCCAATTTTATGGCATCACGTTGGAATATATTCATGATCCTGATAAACCACTTAAGAACCAAACAGTTAAGGTAAGCAAACAACCGGATGTATTTGTACAGATATTTATAAGAAGATTAATGCGATTTTTCATTAAGATACATCATAATATCTTGACTTTATAATTATTGTTAGTCGTCGAAACTCTAAACGGGAAGTTTCTAAAAAAATGTAAAATAATTATTTAAGGTATTACAAAATCTCATGTCACTTCATGTTTCGCGTTATTTGATTTAATTTTTATTTATTGTTTATTATTTTTTCTTTTGTTTATTTTAATTAATTTACGTTCATAATATTTTGCTTAAAACTTCATTATTCTAACCACACTGTAAACATTAATTCTTGATAAAGTCTCGTCTTTCCTGATTATTTCTTTCTTGCGTTGAAATGCTTTCATAAATTAATTTTTGTACATTAACTTTTACAAAGGCATCATTGGAAAATGAATTATTCGTAATCTAAATGAGAGGTACAAAGGATTTGTAGATATTTGATTTAGCTGCAGCATGCCGCCAGTTAACGGTTAGTGGCCGGATGTTTACTTCGCTCGGACCTTAGAAAGCTCAACTACGTATTTTATAGGTATGAGCAATCGTAAAACACGCATACATAGATATAGCCAACATCTTGTAAAGATTTTATTTAATTTGTATTTCCTCTCCAATAAAAATAAAGTGTTTAAGATTATTGGAAATGCGCAATGGCGGGACCTCTATTTATAAAATATTTTTATCGGTGAACATAAAACCACGTTTATTTTAGGTATACGTATTTTTCTAGTGTTAATGTTGTTGTTGAGTTTGAACAAGTTGCTGACCGCAAGATTCTCGTGTCAGTTTCAATTCACACAGCTCCCGGTTAGTATTTCATGTTCTCCTTCGAACATTCACTTGTATGGCTCCTTTTTAAAATAATCCTGGGAATTTCCAACAGCTACGCAGACATAACTGTGGAAAATGTTATCGTGATTAGTGTTTTTTGTACGTTTATATATATATAATATTTATAGACAAATATTTTATTAAATTTAATGATTTATATATAAACTAGTAACTGTTTGGGTTCAGAGTGTATTAAAGTTCAAGACTGATATAAATGAATGGTTGAGAAACAAACAAGTTTGGAAGAATGTATGGATGTATGTTTGTTACACTTTCTGATTTTGATGAAACTTTACAATAATATAGCTTACACATTAGAATAACACATAGGCTATAATTTATAACGATGTAGTGTGAATTATTCAATATATAGCGGGTGAAACCGCGGGGCGCAGCTAGTACATTTATAATGTTAGCAAGATAATACTGTAAAGGAAAATTTTTATTATATTACAATTAATAAGATGAATTAAATAGGTATCTAATTAATTTTCTAACACAATAATGAAGTTTAGAAAACTTGAAATATTAGCGTGATGGGAATGTACGCGAAGCATTATCTTATGGGAAAGCAATTATCTAAAGACAACAAAGGATAAATTGTTATGGCTGATGCGCTAGTACCTTAGATTTTTTGTTGAGAAAATCGGAAATCCCTCGCTTTATTACTTCCTTGGAAATTGACACTGTAATACAATAGACTGCGTTAAGTTAATAGTTTCTTAAAACATCTTGAGAAACCAGAAAATCTAGTAGTGACGATCAGGTTAATCCTGTTTTGATAATAACAAAAATTAATCATGACATTGTTTTAATATGGAAATACCTATAATATGACTAAGGGTTTAAATACTTATGTTGAGTACTAGCTACCCGCCCCGGCTTCGCCCTGTTATACTAATAAAAATCACCCCTCAGTAGGCACTAGTACCAATAAACCGAATAAAATATAAAATTTTATATGGACATTTCAATCCCAATTTTTCTCCTTTTTTTAAGATTTTTCAAACATTTTCTTGTAAAAATAAAAATGAAAAAATTGTAAGGTTTGAATGAATAAGGCATGTTTAAATTAAAAATAACAAACATAACGAAACTAATTACAACATATTTTAACTTGCATAGTGCACCTAGTGCCTTTCTGAAGTTATAGATTTTTACTGTTTTACATATATTTGGCATATCTATTATTTTGTTAGTTGCGTATAAATCGTATGTGACTAACATTTTCTTATTTACATTGCCCGTTTTCGTAAGAAGTAACATGAAAACATGTCTTATCTGTATTGAATGGGCTTAGATCGAAATAATCAGAAATACAATGCGACATACGTTTGAAGTTATTATTAAGGCAGTAAGTGGTCCGCGAGTCCGGCGCATTCAATACCACTTGGATAGATATAGAGCGCTTATCTCGCCGCGATCGAGTCCGCATTGTATAGCCCCAGTGTGCCGCGCCCGATAATTAAGACGACGATTTTGACATTCGCCATATACGAGTACGAGTACGAACACAATGACCGCTGCGGGAGCCCGCTACTCGGATAATATCGCTCTCTTTAAACAATAACCTTACAATATTATGATAAAATACTTTCAATGAATTTTCACAAACATCGTGTTTCCTTAACGAGCAGTTGCAACATTTTCAACAAGATGAGAAAATAATTAAAACCATTTAATGACCCCCAACGCTGTGGTTATCTCTGTATCTGTATGGCTGTCTTTGGCATTTTCGCACCCAAAATAATGGACCGATTCAGATGAAGTTTTGTTTAAAAGTTAATTTAATCGTTCTCTGGCAAACTCATTCGCTAACTCCCGTGCCTACTTACTTTCTTGATTTAAATACAGCGGATCGGTCGGTCGGGTATGATGCCAGTTATTTTTTAACAAAACATGTAAGCCTGAATTCGATTGTCCTAACATTACCGACTTTATGATCAAATCAATTTAAGGATACTATAATGTTTCATTGTCACAGTGATTACAAGACTAAATTAGATACTTAATTCTTGATATTAATGAGATGTTTTGTTATCAATCAGTTTATGGCCGTGATTACTTTTTGTCTCACGTGAGGATAAATGTAATATAGGCATTTAATACTTATAAACATAGTATTTTTACTAGACAACAGTGATAATGATGCGTGATTACGATTTAACAACCATTCATTCAGTAATTAACTTAAAAATCCATACCTATGTATATATAAGTCCATAAAAGCAATTATTATCATTTGTTACACACCGTGGCTGACAGTTTAAAATTCACACGCGATGCGAATATGTTTTGCGTGACGTAAAGCGGTTGTGGATATGAGAAAATTTAGTAAAAAGAGAGATTTAGTGAGAGAGCCGAGCATGGCGCGACTGTAATTACGAGTACCGCCTCGATTTGCCAGAAATTTGCGTCTTCGCGATATCATCAAGCTTGCAATTTCCGTCCACTCCATACTTGTATTGAAAATGTTGCACTTAATTAAGCATCGTTTTGCCGTATCAACTAAAACATGACGGACTAAATTCCCTTAAAATGTTCGCACACTATGTCGGTGATATTTTAGTTATTTGCATTTGAATTCATATGACAGATATCTTTTTAAGATGCTTTTGCGCAGGATCTACATAATAAGAATGCAAAAATTGATCATTTAGAAGTAGATGTGCTTTAAAAAGCATCAATCACATGACACTGTAGCAATTAATCATGTCCGTTGCGTGATTGCAGGTACTTTTTTAAGTTTTCGCGTTACCGAACTTCGAAGGGTGTATGACGTGTAACATTATTCAATATAAAAATTAAAATCAGATATTTGTAATTCGAGACTTTTTTTTAAATAAATTGTTATTAGTGACTGAAAATTTATAGATTTGTCCATATACTTTTTTGCTGCTCCTATTTAAATTTTATTACAAACTTACCCGCTTAATTGCTTAATGAATTCAACATATTTTTTTTTATTTTCTTTATTTAAATTAATATTAAACTATACATATTTAACATTACCTACTATCAATATAAACTATGGAATAAGAAGTAGTATACTAATTATTATAGTAGATTAAAGTGCATATTTTATTCTCAATATTATAACGCTAGTTTTATTTCTGCATAATCCATAAATTATTTATTTTCGTAGTAACGGAAACTTGAGTAACCAGTTGTTTATTTACTTGTAATATTTTGCGATTTTAATGATTGCTCCGCTTAAACTTTTTAAGGTAATCGTTAATGATGCCTTTTATATTTTACATGTTACGCTTGATGAGAGATTATAACGGTCGGTATTCAGATCGAACAGAACCTACGGACGTGTAGGTACGGCAGACATCTTGGACACCGACAAGTGAAGGGCTGTCATACGAGACAGATTTATAATATTGATATTTCTCACAGTGTACTTATGTAGAATGTTTTTTTAATATTCGTAAAAAAAATACAATGTAAAGAATTTAAAAAAAGTCAGGCATGAAAATTAGCATACGCGTCGTTACTAGCTTCATGATGCCAATCATGTTGGCAATCAATCACGTGTTGAGATATCTCAATTTGACTTGCACCCTCGTCTGCGCCGCACCCTGTTCTCCCGGCTCTGTCACAGAAAAACACTAATGATTATAAATTGCGGGTTTATACAAAGTCATGCATGTACCCATTTAAATGTACCTATACATATAAAATTACGTAACATATTTCACTTGACTTTTACAATTTGGATAAAACATTGTGTTTACTAAGTCAAAAGAAGCGGATTAATATTCGATCATTAGGGCAGTAAATAGGCATTTTTGTGTATTGAAAGGATGGTTAAATTAAATTTGACGTATTTAAACAAAACCTCCAGAGAGTCTCCCAACAGGTGAGCCTTAGCATGAATATGGTCAAGTCGAAAATCATGTCTAACGTCCATGTTGTACCCATCCCAGTATCCAATGGGAACTCTTTTCTCGAAATTGTTGTCGATTACGTCTACCTGGAACAAAATATCCAATTCGGTAGTTCCAACCCCAGGAAAGGAGTATATCGTCGAGTCCAACTCGGGTGGGTGGCGTTTGGGAAGCTGAGAGACGTTTTTTCGTCGAAGATACCCCAGTGCCTGAAGACGAAAGTTTTCGAGCAGTATGTGTCACGAGTGATGACATACGGAACCGTGACGTTGAAGTGGCAGTGGACTGGGCACATAGCCCGTAGAACTGACGGCCGTTGGGGCAGAAATGTTCTCGAGTGGAGACCATTAACAGGATGGCGAAGCATTGGAAGGCCTCTCACAGGTCGCAGGTTATCGATCCTGCTGGAAACCTGAGAGAGGCCACTGGTGGACATAAGCAGTGGACGTCCCACGACTGACACGTTAAGACAAAACCATAATAAAAATACTTTTTGAATGTAAAAGATAAATCTCTACCAAGTTAACCTTTTTCTATTATGAATCGATTAATGTTTAGTAAATAACATATTGTCTAGTTCTTAAGCGGAGTAATTTTTATAAAGTACTTTATTTCATTTTAAATTAATTTTATTGTTACTGTAATATTTCTATACTCTACATACATGCTCGCGCGCGCCGCTTGACGGAGCGTGAATTTTCCACGTTCGATTTCAGGCTCGCGTAATGCCACTCGATAACTATTACGCTTTCGAGATATTACGTATTATTCGGTAACTTTAACGTAATAGCTGAAATCACTTAATAATTTATAATCACAGTCGTTATGTTTGTTTCTAGATCATTTATGCGCTATACTCATATACTTAAAAAAGCTTGATACTTTTTAAAACCTTAATGAACTTTCACTACGTTTTAATATATTTAAATTCCCTCATTGAACGACAGCTAGCTGGACGCAAATGGCGTTACGCAATGTAAAGTTCGTCATTGTTTCGATATTGAAACTGTCACAGTACGCGCGTATTTAGCGTCAATCTTCGATAACATCGGCGACGGACAGCGCGCCGTAATCAGCGACATTAGGCGATCTTGGCTCCATTGTGCAACAGATTCGAGCCATTGGTAATCGTCAATATAGTTGGAGCACATCGAAGCAAATCTACTAAAATATATTCGATGTCACTAATATTGCAGACTAAAAATATAATTGAAGGCATTGCTATAGGCAATAGATACAGAGTACCTACGCTGTACGGTTCTAAGCCGCATCTCGTCTCATCTGAAGCCCTGCACTTTACAATCTGACGTTTCCTTTCGACATTTAAGCAGATTAGTGTTACAACGTGACTTTGGATGTTAATCCGACACTGGGCGGATCGCAAGAATCACTCCACTTAATCGAGATTTAGTGCTTACCAACTGCCACTGATAATGCAATAGAGCTTAGGTACTTCATAAAAGGAATTACTTAATAACGATAAAGGGAATAACTAATCATATAAGGTCGACTTAGATAATTACGAATTACCTATATTGCGTTTTATATTTATAATTTTATCAAAGGGCGTGACGAAATGATATGAATGAAATGAAATACAGACATTGTAAAACTAACTAAGCGTCAGTAGCTCAGTGGTTTGGGCGATGGATTCAGGATTTGAACCCACGACGAGAGGTCGTGGGTTCAAATCCTGGACATTGGACTACTGGCGTGGCCCACTCCTGACACAAGCTATTTATTAGCTTACTAGGAGGAGTAGTATGTGATCCATACTGCTAGTAATCTTTTAAAAAAAACGCAAAAACAATTGTAGCTGATTTTGATTTTGTTTACTAAAAGTAAAATTATATCAGATCTAAAAATCGATACAAAATATGAAATAAATAGTGACTCGTAGATAAGTCCAGTGCAGTTACACCCACAGTTCCGCTCAGAATTTATGTCGAAACCGACATTCACCGCAAAGAACATTTGCAGCAAATAACCTAGGCGTTAAAACAACTAGCACAGACAATTGGAGCACTTAACAAACAGACATATCCGTATCAGATATAGCGAAACGAGACGACAAGGCATTACTTTTGTGCTATCGATTAGGCTCAACAGTGAGTGAAATAGTTTTGCCACGCTATGAACATAAATAATTGTCATACAATAGATAGGGCTGATGGATGGGCAACTGGCGCTAACGAGGAACCGACCGACGACAAAAAGCAAGAACAAAGAAATCTCCAGCCAGCCAGCTAAAATGCTTTTTATATTACTACATAAGTTATTACTTAATAGTTTATGCCTATTATGTGCGTAAACGAGTTAATAAGTAGATGACGCGATACTGTATAATATATACAACTTCGTTCTGCTACGATTCCTAATACAGCACTTAAAATATGACGGCTCACGAATGCGTAACGTGATATTTTTTAAACATTCGTTAGTATTTCCTTCAGTGATTTTAGTTAGTAGTAGAATAAATTCCCGTTAAATAACTACTTTAATATTGTAATTAATAGTTAATGTAAAATATATCTACAGACGAAGTAGATATTCTAATTTTTGTAAACATATGTACTAAGTAATAAAGATCTCTAACTACAAGTCATACACATAAAAATGTAACATATCGAATTATCGTCTCGATATAGATGATACTAAAGAAAAATGCATGTGACGGTCTTGATAGCATTAATAGAAGTCAAAACAGTCATTATAAAAATATTGGATTTCACTCTTTAACTAACGTCTAACTTAAAAATCACCCTTTGTTTCATTTAGATCGAATGTTAGGAAAAAAGTTACTGTTATTTAAAGATGTTTTAGTGCGGCAATAGTAAGGCGGGTTGACTAGGAATATATTTATAATACCGCATGAGTTCCAAAACGTGTATCTAAAATAAATGGAACAATTTCTTATTTATTAAATAGTGTGATGAAATGAATTTGAAGTGATTGTCAGAGTGCAATGGCGATGGCGATGGCGAGTCGCAATGGGCGACATGGCACACATGGACACTGTGGGACGTGTGCGACATACGAGCGGTGGCGCGGGCGCAAGAGAAAGCGTGCTTAATCAGATAACTCAGATTGTCAACCGAACTTGGGCTCCTGAAATCGGGTCGAATGTCGATACACTCGATTAATTAATTGACGGCCCGAAAAGTTGGAATTAACTGGTCCGAAAATGTAAAACTGTTGAGAAATACATGTCTGTTAAATGTATTAAATACGTTAAATATTACCAAAAAACATTATATTTTTATATGCCTTCAGCTATTTAACGTTGGTACTTTTTATGTGTCAAATCATTTATATCAATAATCATATACTTAAAAAAAATTAAATTGTTGACATTGCGAGATTTTCATTTTGATGCATTCTCTATGACAACAACGTTAGTTAACAACTTAAGTTTCTATAGAATTTAATACACACCTAACTAATAATAGCTCTAAATTGAATATAAACAGGAAAATTAGAACGTCCTATAAAAGTAATGGATACAATACCTAATTTTGTTATGGGATTAGTTATTCGTTAATATTTTTTATTTCCTTTCCTTAAGATAATATGAGTAATCTTTAATAGTAGAAAATTTAGATAGTAAAAAATTGAACAAGTACATAGAATAGGAAATGAATAAATTTAAGATAGTATGTACCTAATATACGATGAAAAGCAATAAGTTATATAAATATCTTATAAGCTTCCATGGAATGTTTGGAATATTGCAGACTATACCAGGTTTATATACATATGCACTAGGTATCTGTATGATAAGTATTTTTTTTCTAAAATTAAACACTATCACATTATTATAAAAAGTAGGCTCCAAAACGTCAGTCCAAAAAATCAGCAACCTCTTTATTCGACGGATTGCACTCCTACACACAGTAAAAATATCTTTAACTAGTGACTTCGTCCATGTAAAAGTATATGTTAAATTAAGTCCATATATAATTATGTGTGCTTTGTTTTATGAAAATTTCTGCTTCTGTTTTTATTAAACCACTCTATCCCTATACCTCTCGGGAACGGTGCTTTATATATATTCGCATCTTACAACTGATTGAAGATTTGTTTTAAAAGTAATCTCTCAAAGGCTACTCTTAAAATAAAACTTCCATTTGTTAGAATTTAGTCGCAAATGCTATTGCATTTTACTTTGACGAAAAGTTGTTTATTACGAGTCTTGTCTGTAATTGTTACCTAATTCAGACATTTAAGATCGTTGATTATAGCAATGTATCTCTGTCAGGCGACAATGGCTACATTGTTCATTATCAATCGCAACTTTAAAATAGATACTAAATTACGTAAACCATTACTGGTCGGGCTCTAAATTAGTTGCTAAGTGTTATGAATCATTTATTCGTGGCTGATATTTATGTTATTCAATACAACGCCTAAGAATAAGTATGTACGTATATAGAGCCAAATGAAAAAGTAGGCCAACTGAATCTAAATATTGACGTTTTAAATGGTACCGAATGAATAAATACCTAATAAAACAGCGTATACAGTTATAAATTCATTATATATTCCCAAAAATACGAATGTCTCTTAGGAATTCATATAAAGCAGTAAATGTTTACGTCCATTAATATGGCGAGATGTCCATCGTAGAGGTGGAATACACCGTTACAATTTTATACTTGGATTATCTATTAGTATGCGTGGTTCCGTTGAGTTTACGCGTTGCTCGATCTACGGAGAAAGCCCGTGTCCCCCTTATTGAAACGTAGAGCTATTCGCGGATACAAATTACTCATAAATTCATCCATTCATAGTAAAACATTGTGTTTATTACCCGTTGCTAACACTGTAAACATAGGTCCTTGCGATATTTAATTGCAGCGCGAGTTAATAGTCGGTTTATACGCAGATTCATATATTGCCGTATCTTGCTATTATAAGCGTTATATATAATGAAATTTAAAGGACGTTTTTAAAATATCCTCTTTATTTATACAAAAGGATTGTACGTAAATGGTTTCGGTGTAAAGGAGTAGGGTGCGGCATCGTCACAGCGACTGACCGTTGTCGATCCATCAATCAGAGGCGACGATCGGAGGTGCTTTCTCGTCGTTAGCCCTATATGGCCAGCCTGGCACCACGCCTGGCGTAAGCCATTTCTTTTTCACTTCATTTTCTAACCTGTCTATAGAAATCGCTGTAACAACATATTTCACCTACCTACCGTCTGAAGGGCTATACCTACTTATTGCAATAAATTAAAAAATAAATGGCCCTGTAATTAATAAAAATTACAAAATTATGGATATGAACTTATAGAAAAATTAAAATTTCATTTTAAATGAAAATAAATAATTTAATTGAAAAAAAAAACTAAAATCTTTAATAAAATATTCTTGAATTAAGTTTTCTTTTTTTACAAGATACAACTGTTCTTAAAAGAACAAAAATAAGAATATACCATAGAATTCGAATTAAATCAAATTCTCAAAAGAAATTATGCTTTTTATTTATTAAACTATTAAATATTTACCAACATGTTCTCAATTAATAAAGTTGAAAGCTTCTTTCACAAAAGTATTTTATGAAGTTTTTATATATGTAGGTACATAAGTTCTATAAATAGAATTTATGCCTAATTATATATATATAATATATATAAGAAAGATTCAAGTATCACTAATCAATTGAAATCATGATAATATTAAATGTCGGTATATTGTAAATGTTTCGTGACTTTTAATGCCATAAAATGTGACCTATTTAAAGGGAAACTTTTATTGTCAGATACTTAAAATTATTAAAATATTTATTTTAATTTTTAACCAAGTCATTTTTTGCAACTTATTGTTTATATGGCTTTTGTATATATTTATAAAATTCACTAGCTATTCACTACCAAATTCGACCATAATAATTTTTAATACCTACAACCACTTTTGATACTTACCTAAGTCAAACTAGAAAATACCAAATACATCAACATTATTATTTGTATCAATTAATTTAGATATTATTCAATGCTCAATAATTAAATAAATTACCCACTTTCGTGGTTACCTATATTTTCTCTTCGACCGTCTGTTCATTTTCCTAATTACGATATGAAAGTATAAAAATATTATCTATAAAAAAAATATTAATTAGTAGGTTAGTGTCTCACAAAAACTTCTGCCCGAAATTGTATAAGGTTCGCAAAATTAGATTTTTGTAGGTCTTACTTATAATGTAGGCTTGTACATTTTAAATAGGTTGTCAAGAAGAAAGTTTTCTTCATTATTAAACTTTTAATCGCACCGAGGTATGGGGTCGTTTTATGCCTAATTAAATCCCTATGATTTTATTTCAATATATAAATACTATAATTTTATTTGCAGAGTGTGGTAATGCTAATGTTTCGTGAAGAAAAATCACCTGAAGATGAAATAAAAGCATGGCAATTTTGGCATGGCAGACAGCATTCGGTGAAGCAAAGGATTTTAGATGCCGGTAAGTTACATTTAATTATCGAAATAGTAACAATAACTGAATAAAACATAGGTATGTAAAATTTATAGTTTGTAACGCAGTAGCTTAAACGAGGGCTAAAACTATTATATACGTACAAAAACATTGATACTCGTGCTTGAGGCGACACAGAAACAGGCAGTAGTTGCGTGCGACGGCCTCGGCGGCGCGGTGGCGGCGCGGGCGGCACGCAGGGGCCTAATTACCGAGCTGCGAGGCAGATAGCTGTGGAGACGCAACTGCACTTCGCTACCCACCATTATGTGTCGTTAGGACATTTGCATAAATAACGCACAACGTGCACATCCTCCGCACCCTACACCGACCTATCAATTCTCACGACTAAAAATAAAACCTGGCGCCGCATTTACCTAATACCTGCCTATATATCTATTGCAACCTCTCTATTTCTCATTTATACCGGTATTTGAAACGTCGACGTTTCATATTAACTAATTAAAATTGAACATAGCGTTTCCCTTTCCTAGTATCATAGTGAGGTAAAATGATATATAATAGAGATAGCCAAGTTTATGGACTCCAGAAATAAGTAACAGGAAATCATAAAAATTCGTGAGAAATCTTGGTTCTTAGTAATGATGGTGAAGCACCTGTTGATATTGTCGGTATACACTTTATATATGCTCGTATATAACGACTGTTTTAAGACGTCGCTTACGTTGATTACATGATATCTGCCGAGTTGTCTAAAATGATGAGCCAAGATATAAGTAAAGGAACGATATAGATGCGCGTGGACATAATTACCGCGATGATATCAGGGAGCGCGTTCATTAGCATGTTAATTGCGCAGCGAACCTCCCTTGCGCCCGCGCACCGCGGTCTGCTACGATGATAATGTTTTCTGTTTTAAACTATACAATGTTTTTATATTTATATTCAGCGTGCGAAAATAATCTTAATTTCAAATTAGGAGGCGTTTAAAAGGTTACGTAATAAACAGAATACTCGCTTATTAATCTTCTGACATGTTTAATAAACAGCGTTGATATATGACACTCAATACAATCTAACATTACTTAACTAAGACTTGTAGCATTTGTAATGAGTGACTCTGCGACCACAAGCAGTGCCTATAAATTTAATCTTAAGGAAAATAAAAACATGGAAGCCATTAATTCGCGCGGCCAGGCCAAGTTTAATGTCAAGGTTTCTATCTTATCTCGATGTTAGTCAAGTTTTATTTTTTACATTGTCGTTATAGAATGAAATAGTGTCTAAATGTTTGTTATTTTCCTTTAAATTTAAACTTTAGTTGCTAGTTATTTACGCTGGCAACTAGGTAGTTAGGTAAACCAATAAGATCTTCATGTCATTATCAAATATATACCTATCTACTACAAGTTATATATAATAAGAAGTTCTTTGGTAAAATCATTACAAGCATCGACGTAAAAACTATATAACGATGCAAAAGATGCACAACAAATGCAACGGACTTGGAAATAGCGTCAAGGGCGATATCGGACACCTGTGCGCAGGCGTGTGAAAGCGCAGAGTCGTAAGCTAAGGGCGTGGGGAAGGGGGAACGGGGAAGAGGTCCTGGGCCGCAACGCACTGCGCTTCCACACAATACCTTCTCAGGTTACGCACATATCTTCTTGTATCGCGTGTCCACCGGTCGTTTCAGTGCAGTTTAGCTCCTTAGTTCACCCAGTTACTTCTTTTGTCAGTTTTCATTACTTCATAGTTTACTGACTATTCATTAAACTCGTATGTATCAAAACTTTGTAATGTTTGTATTTAAAAAGAGGCAGTGCGAATCCCGCCATTTTCAACGCAAATCCAATCCATTTCCATCGTATGATGAATATCCAGTAGATATATTTATTAGAATTATTATATAGGTATAAGAACTTAGAATATAATAGCACATACCTAATAGTTATTTGACAATTCGAATTTGAATTACTTACTGATAAGTTAGCAATTTGTATGAAAGAAATTAATTTGGTTTTATAGAATTGTGAGTAGGATTTAATCGGAATAATATAGTCAAAACAGGTTCAGTAAAATAAATGATCAACTAATAATAAAAGTAACAAGTGGATCTACATAATTTTTGTTCACTAACGGCCGAAATTAAAAATCCATCTCAATTCAAAAACTCAGGATTACAGACTGAAAATAAATTCCAAATTTGATGTACATACGCTGATTTGAATGATGATTGACCATTAATTTCAGCCGTAAGGGAATACTGACACTTTGTCCAGGTAGGCCGATATTGTTCTATTTAGTTCGTAATATAAACTAATTCGAGCACATATTAAAGTGCATGAGGGCGGGCGGCGTTCCTCCCGTAGCTCGTAAACACGTCAGCGAGGCTGCGACTTGCGAGGCGCGCGCCCGCACAGATTGCGGAGCGACCGATAGCGCACCCACGCGCCATCCCGCGGCCGTCGCGCGTCGCTCCACGCCACGATTACTCACTAACGACCACCGCCTGTCTGTTAATACAGCCCTCGTACTCCAAAAGTAATAAACAACCGAACAAAATACAAATCAAACTTGTGACTTATTTAAGGCGACGTGCCGATTTACCTTAACACCTGCAAATCTTAAACGTAACTTACTGAGTATTTTATTATAATATGGCAAATACTTTATGTAAATCTTATGGCGTAAAAAGTTACAATAAAACATATTATCACAAACTGACTCATTCAATATTCAAAATAGTATTGTAACTTAATACAGGACAATATAATACAATCATAGTTTTATTAGATAAACAACGTTCGATAGTTTACTATATTTTAGATATTTGTTAGGTAGGACTGGAATTTAGGTCCAGCCATACTAATTGCATACTAACAGAAATGGAAACGGCAATCGCCGATGAATCGATCCTATCACGTGATTATTCACGCCCCGCAAATAAATTTCCGTCGCCGATGACGTATTGTGTGTTGATATCTTAATCGAAATCTCCGCAACCATTATTACACAGTTACCTGAAGACAAGATTAATGACAAACTGTGGTTTTGTTACAGACACGAAGAACAGCATTGGGCTGGCTGGCTGCATTGAGGAGGTAGCTCACAATGCCATAGCAGTCTATTGGAATCCACTTGAAAGCGCAGCTAAGGTAAAAAATACGGTATTTTCAATATTTACATAGACAAACCGCAAACAAATAAAAAACTAACACAATGATAATCATAAAATGCTCATTGCTTCTTTTATGTTCAGATCACGAATTGATTACACTTATTAAGGACTAATTAAAAAAAAGAGTAGAATCCTGTAACCTTATTTGGGGAGAACTGCAAGTGAAGCAAAAAATTCTGTCATTCTTTTAAACATACAAGACAAAGTCTCAAGTTTCTCAGAATTTTTTACACGTTATTTCTTGGAATACGTAAATGTTCCTTAGTCGGTCAATGTAATATAATTAGTGCTCATAATCAGCATTATATACAATTAGTGTCTCATATTCATATATCCGTAGACTTTTAATAGTTCGTAAGTTTTGCAAGACATAGAACCATTCTATCAGAAAGGGAACACATAAAAGTGAAATGAAAAATTACATTTTTCTTCTTTTAAGACTATTTTAAGAAATATTAAAAAGGTTGTTTCATTTATTATTATCAAATTGACGAAGTTAGAATGCCTAATTAGAAAAGAAAATATTATTATATTATTATAGGTGTTATTCCACATTTTAGTCAAAGCAATAAACCTTTGGTATTTTAACTATAGATTTTAATTTTATAAAATAGAAATCAGTTTCACCATAAAAAAACATTCGTTTCATCAGTTATTTAAGTAATGAATAAAGTGTTTTAATTTGAACTTGTTTTTCACTCATTCCTTTTAATTAAGTTCATATTTCATTGTTGCATTCATATGTAAATTATCATATACAATATCAAATAGTAATATTATATTTACTATTTAGTATTAATTTAAATCTAGTAATTCAATTACATATACTCATGTTTATTTCAACATGTATTTAAAAAAAATAGGTTTTTTAAAAGGTTCATTAAATCTGAAAATTAATATTAAAATATAATACTACTTTTCGTACTATTGCTGGCTGGCTTTATTTCTTGCTTTTTAGTGAATATGTTTTGAAACTCATTTATCGCTCATTCACTAATGCACTCCCTCATCTGGTTACTCATTCAATCACTAACTAAATCACAAATTCATCCATTGAGCATCTACGCACCCATGCACATTTTACCCATTCACAAATTGACATATCAATTTACCTATTTACAAAGTACTTACTCACTTAACCATCATCTCAACTAATAAACTGTACTACTCTACCTTCTATCTCCAATCTACTGCACCCACTCAAAAGATAGCCTTCACAGCTCTCCATAAATTATAGGTAACAATTAACTAGATCACCTGAAATATCGAGTATAAACAACCGCACCAAAATGGGTTCATTTATCAGGTTATTACGATTTCACAAACAGACACACGGATACACTGTTAAACAATAAAACAATGTCATCATGATCCCATTTATTTCACACGGATAAATCCGCATCAAAATCGCCCCAGTCTTTTGGGAGCTACGATGTCACAGACAGATACACATATACAGCCAAAGTACTCTTTAAGACAATTCCATTAAACCCAATCACGACTAGTTTGGGTTGTCCCATGCCTGTGTTCCAGTACATACCTTCCGGTGTCATCATCAACTATTGGTAGATGAAGCCGAAAGGTTTAAGAATCTACTGGTAACATCAACATGACAATTATTTATTTAAATTTTCTCATAGTAATAGTTGCTTAACATTCTTAGCCATATTATGGCTATCTTTGGTCTTCCTCATCAGTTCCACTTCACCAAATGATAAGTTCTGAATGCAAATGCTAGAAACCCTTCTGAAAATATCAAAATCACTATAGGTATGTGTGCATATAACTTATGAGGAGTTCTGTCAATTTCTCAAGGATCCCATCAACAGAACTGGATTTTGAAAAAAATGGGATCAATCTGCAGGCATACCGATACGAAATACACAAGAAAATTTCCAATTCGGATAAATGACGGAATTCTAAGTTAACAAACTTAAATACAAAAAAAAATACAACCGAATTGATAACCTCCGTTTTTTTGAAGTCGGTTGAAAATGTTGTTAATGAATGACAGCTGTTAGAATGCTATGATATTTATTTTATCATTACTTGCCGACTATTATACTTCAATACTTCACATTTGATTTGAATAAAAATTCAATACATATAAATGAAATTTTAATAGCTAAATAGTTAAATTAGCCTCCGAATTTAGCATAATAAAAACTGTCATCAGTATTTAGTATAATTCAAAACGTAGTTGTGTAGCTGTAAATATATCAAAAAATTATTGTTTTAAGGCGTGAAACGGAAATTGTGTATTTTTCTCGTGAGCCGTTTTAGAATTTTAAAATTGGTTTGGGCTTGGGCACAAAATATAAGCGTGAATAATTGGTTATCGATATTAATAATTATTTACGTTTGCTCAGAATAGCCATAGCGGATAAGAGTAGTTTGCGACATATAATATGTATACTGACAGTGATCGGCGGCGGCGTCAGCGGCGAGTAAAAACGCGAAGGGTCATTTGCATAGAGCGTGGTAATTGAGTATGCTGTCTCCCGCCTGCTCGTTTCGCTATTACACACTTGCAAAAACTTTAATCACTTTCATTAAATTCAGTATAATACTTAAAGCTTATTTAAAATAATTCATATTGTAAAATTCGGAATACAAACGATAAAAAGAGGTTAAGATAACACCATCTGTTTTGTGGATAGGTGAAGTCATTTTTGAAAATATATTTTATTTATTTCCAGATCAATATCGCAGTGCAATGTCTGAGTACAGACTTCAGCAGTCAAAAGGGTGTAAAGGTTAGTAGTCGTAAATTTATTCTATTTATATTAAATACTTTAGACCTTTACAAAACACATTAGTGAGGAAAATACCAGTAGGTTATAATCTATTAATATGTTTAATAATTTTAACAGTATTTAGTATTTACAAAATCGTAAAATCTGCAAATGATTCAAACGGTTTGTAATCGAAACTTTTAATGTCTCCTAGAAAAATAATAGTTATGTGAAATCTATAACATAATGAAGTAGTCGTATTGCTGATTAAATTTATTAATTAAAAGTATTAAAATTATTGTTACGTTGAGTCGTGGTACCATCAAGGTACGAGGTCGGTAACCGCGTTGTCGCCTGAGACTACCCGATAACCAGCGGGTGACGTAAGAACCTGTGCCTCGTGGAAATTACTCAGTTTGCTCCATTAACCATCGGTATCGTTTTGATAATTGCATCGGGAAACAATCTAAACACTCGATGAAAAATTTCATACAAAACCATCGAGTGTCGTAGTTTGAAACTAGATAAATTTAACTTCTTTTTATTCGTAACACAATATTGTTATGATTACTTTGCATACTAGCCAAGGCTCTATATAACGCATCCCTAAATCTGGAGGTCTTTGTTTCTATTGGTGAGATTCTAAACTATATATACCACCATATCGTATTGTTGTGCCGCTCGAATCATCGACGACCTCGAACCGACGCAATTAAGACGTTTTAAAGCAATTCGATTCAGACACGTGCATATTTTTCCTTATTCGTAAATTTTTCGCAATTATCCCTTATATACGTTTATTAAAATCGTTTTTTGCTGTAACGTAGCTCTAAAATGATCATAGTTAAAACCGTAAAATAGTCTTTATAATTTATTATGTTTATTTTAATGTAGCGGTTGTAGAATATGTTTTGCGATACAGTTTTAACTCTTCCTGCGTTAAGATTGTATTGCAGAAATATGTAATAATTTTCGATTATTTATGTAGTTGTAGTGTTTTAATTATTTGTTTTACTTTTCATTATAGGGGTTACCGCTTCACATTCAAATCGACACTTTTGAAGATCCAAGAGACACACAAGTATATCATAGAGGATATTGTCAAATTAAAGTTTTTTGTGACAAGGTAAGACCTAATTTTTACAAACGGATTTTATCAAGTTTTTAGATAATTGCAAGTATTTTTTTATGTACAAGGGACATCGTAAAATTAAAGTGAAAAAGCACAAGAATACTCATTTACTCACAATTTTTGGGCGAAAACGTGTAACGTCTTTTAAAGATTCTTTCAGCGTTAGGAATACTTAATATACTCAGTTAAAGATAATATTTAATATATAGTAATAGTTTATTTTAAATATCCTATTTTAAAAAGCCATTATGAATAAATTGCTGTGATGATTGCGATGGTTCTATATCACAAGTTAGATTGATACTTGGGCGGTTTCTTTTACTTCTATAATTATTATATTTTATATTATATCGAGTATAATATATAATATTATAATTGATATATAGATATAAGGTTATAAAATATTAATTTTTAAACCTACTGAAACTGACACTATAATATATTAAAGGGAGCAGAAAGAAAAACACGGGATGAAGAAAGAAGAGCGGCAAAAAGAAAGATGTCAGCGACAAATAGAAAAAAATTGGACGAGATCTATCATCCTGTAACAGAAAGAAGCGAATTTTACACTATGGCTGACCTAACAAAACCGCCAGTTCTGTTCAGTCCAGCCGAAGACATCGATAAATTAGCGGGAATGGACATACAAGGATTTTACGGACATGACGAAGCGAGTCTGGCCGAAGCCCACCTAAAAGGTGCTTCGCCTTTCCTCTTGCATGCAGCGAAACCTCAGGCGCCCGCTCTCAAATTTCACAATCACTTCCCACCAGATGCACCAGCGTAAGTTTTGCATCTGCTTTTAGGATATATCTATTTACTTATTGCGTACTTATTAATAAAACCTAATATTTTTTTTTTGTTTTAGTTATCGATCTGACGTAGGTGGTTTGTCACCGTACAGCGACAGGAAGGACTCTTTAGAACTGGAAGGCGTGTTGGGGAAACGTGCGCGCACATCAACGCCGCCACTCAGTGAGCGCGTCATGCTGTACGTGCGTCAGGATACTGACGACGTTTACACACCTCTGCATGTGGTGCCACCCACCACGCAAGGGCTATTACACGCCGTAAGTACCACCAACTACCCAGCCGTACTTGACGCATCGCGTTGATTTCTCGTTTCAACACTACGCGTCAAGGAGTTTGGTGAGCACGAGAATAACCTTGGTGATGTCGGCTAACCGCAAAAGCGAGCGAGCGAGAGATAACTCTCGTTCGCTCGAATATCGATGTTCGTTTATGAAGATTTTCGGTATTAACTTTGCGAATAACGTAAACGAAAAGAATCGAGACGCTTCGTCCGCGCCGCGGCGGCCGGCCGCGTCCTGGCGCTAAGGCCGCCCCGGCGCGCAGTAACCGATGTGGCGCTTCATAACCCCGTCTAATCAATCCACACGATCATCATAACCGCATGTTGTAATTAACCCCGCGCGGCCGCACTGGATCCCGCACTCCTCGCGCGACTTACTTTTTTGTTCTTATGAAACCGCTAGACCGGTTACGAGCCATCGCGTTCGATCCGTCAGACGAGACGTCTCGGTTTAAAGACAAAAGGCCCATTGTAATTTGTTTTATTTTCTCCTCATTTTCAGATTGAGAATAAGTACAAAATTTCAAGTTCGGCAATTAATAATCTTTATCGAAAGAACAAGAAAGGGTAAGTGGTTTTCATTGGCCTCTAAAAATTTCTGCGGCACGTACCGGCCGGGACCGCCTCGCGTCGCGTGCGCCTCGCTTGCGCGCCCGCTTGGTGCGCGTCACTAACTACACACGCTTGTAATGTAAAAGAGACCCCTTGATAAACTCACGATGCTTAATATTAAATATCATCACCCGTCCCCAGCGAACCTTAATACCCGTAATTTTGCTGTGGCACTAGTAATAATATTACATTAATATACCTACACAAAAACAATAATATTAATACTTTATTTAGATATCTAATGATTTTGTAACTTAACAATCAAATAATAGTATGAATACGATGATATACCTATTAATCATAAAACACATTTATTGTAGGATTACGGCCAAAATTGACGACGAGATGCTGGCATACTATTGTAATGAAGACCTGTTCCTTCTGGAGGTGCGACCGGCAGGCTCCAGTGAAGACGAGCCTCTCTATGATATCACTTTTGTCGAGTTGTCTCTTGAACATTAACAATCCTAGTGTATATCTATAAACTCTTATTTCATACTCTACTCGGGCGAAAAACAGTTTAAATTCTTTACGAAATAAAGAATAGTTACAACGTGGTTATTTCGGTAATATTCTGGAATAACTACTATTAAACAATATGGTTTTTTCGTCCTTGTTGAAAGATGTTCGCCAATGCCGTAAAGAGTTCATTCTTTTCAAAGCTATTATTTACATATATCGATTATTATCATTGGTGGTGAACATAAAAATTCAGTGTCATAACATTCCGTATTATAGGTACGCTCAATTTTTATAAATAAGGTTGTCTCTAAAATGTCGATCTCAGATTGAAATTTACTTTTAAGGAAAACATCACCGTTACATGTATTTTGATAAATCTTAAAATGATGAATATCACAATTCGTGTTCGGCCGTTTTATAAACGGTGACGGGGACCATTTTGTACATATATATTATCTTAGTGCCTTACTAAACATTCTGAAGGTGGTGATGGCTAAGTGAAACGATCATTGTCTGTGGTAACGCGAGCATTAGTTTCCTTTTAAAGATGGTTGTGTAAGCTAAGTTTTTAAGGATTCTATGCTGCTGAAGTAAAATGTGTGTGCCATTCACTCGGTTATCATACTAGATTTATGTAGTTATCGTTTTAACAGGTACCTTATAATCTTGCCATGATGATAAAATAAGAAATTCTTGTCACAAATGTACTACCGTAGATCGATATAGTCTGCGGTTACAAGTAAAATAAAGTGCCTTTGTCATAATAATTATATTTTTTTAAAATATGTTAATTTAAGTGAGTTAAGTCAAATTAAATGCCATCCACTTTGTTAAGTTTTATATGGATAAGTTTGCTTTATAAGCTCGCTCAATTCATTCATTTAGTAAAGTTGATATTAGTTATAAGATCAGTCAGTGTTTATTTTATGTAAAACCATTTTATAACTCGCTCGACTATAAATTTTACGTATCAAAATCTTCAGGTTGAGACTGCTGATATTCATTTTTATTAAATGCAATTTTCTTTTATCCTGACCAATTATATTTTTAATTAGGTACATATAAAATTAGAAGGGAATTGATTAATAGTAAAGATAAACAGAAGCAATAAACGTAAATTACAATTTTAAATGAGACTCGGTTCTTGTTTAGCATAATGTACGATATCTACATAGTAGTCATTTAAAACGGTCACAAATCCGACGATCACAACAGCATTAACATTTACAGTGGGAGTGGTTTGTGTACAATTTAGAGTTTTATACATTAAATAGATTTTGATATATTATTTTATGTTTTCGATGCGGAAGTTATCGCTCATGACAACTTAGAATCGTAATAGAATTTAATTGTCCAAGACTTATTTATAATGTTTAACAGAAGTTAGATCTTCGATCCGTGCCGACTATTTAAGTACCTACATAATAATCATGAATCGGGATCAAGCGATCTTGATTCGAATGAAGCGTATGAGTTTTAAAATCTGACACTATGTTGGATCTTCTCCACCGATTAATTCAAAATTCAGAACCAGGTTCTGTTCCTTAAAAGGATTGGTCTTTGACAAAGTCGCCCAAGATAGTTATTATGTTATGTGATGTGCCTAGTGCGGACGGTTCGATTAACTGCCATATTATGACATAGTTTAGATTATTTGATGTTTAGTGTAAGAAATTTATATATAAGTCATTTTATTGTCACACATGTTGCAAGTAGAAATCGAATTTTTAAAATGGTCGACGTACTGGTATAATATACATTTTTATAATTGTATGTAATGTTTTGTTTATTTCCCGGGTTATAAGCCCCTTCGAGTATTCGGTATCTTCCAGATAATGTTAATGTTTTTTCACTCGTTGATGTCTTTCCACTTTAATTTAAGAAAATTGGAATCTCTATAAATGTTACAAGTTTATGCATTTCATTGCTCAAAGTCTGCATTTACTTTGGAGTGGAGGCGGACTCTAATAAGTTATCTACATCGTTTATATCGTACTAATAACTATGCATATTGACGTAAAGATATTTATTTATGTACTTATGGTTATAAATTGTGCAGCTTTAATGTTTACTCACATTGATTTTAGATCGTGATTCTGAATCTCGTCATAAGTCACAAACGTCAGTAGCAATAAAATACGTATTCAGTTTAGTAGTTAAATGGGCGTGTTCTCGGGGCGTCAAAGACGGACAGACGGACGGCGCGCGGCGTTGTTGTGCAATGCTTAAATTTATCAAAGTAATTATAAAATGTGTGTATATTGGAGTTGACGACGATATAATTCGGTTAAGTAGAGGTGGACGATTGCGAATAAATGTAATTATCAGGGAATTGGTTAAACTGGCGTTTTGGACCTAGCTAAGACATTGTAGAATCAGTATTTTGAGTTCATTAAATAACAAGATAATTTATGATGTTATATTCGTCATCGTCCGCCCCTAGCGTAATAGAAGTAGAGGGCGCGCCGAACGCCGAGTCCGACGCACGCAGCCGAGTCGTCGCTTCGTGGAGATAGTCACACTAGTTATTATACGCATCCCGAAAGTGGTAGCACATTTTCGTTTTTAAATTAGAATCTACTTAAGTAAATAGATGTTACGTTATTCTTTTATATGAATATTTGTAAGTTGACATAAAAATATTATTAATATAATTATTTTTATCAAAGTTTATAATCTAAATAAAAATGTTTTTCTTCAAAACATATGGTGGTATTTTTATTAAATGACATGCAACAATCCTAATATAACTAAACTTACAAGATAAATTTAACAAAACTATCTTCGTTGGAAATAACCAAACACCAAGATCAATGATTTTTTTTAATAACTATAATTACTAGTTACTACAACATTGATGATACAAAAAGCAATTGCTCACAAAAGCATTGAGATGAAATAGATTATTAACTAATATTTTTACTATACTATGTAACATAATTAAGGAGGACATTTTATTTTCTAATATAAGAGAATTTAAGAAATTTACAACTAGAAAACATCTTATAGCAATAAAGGAATAAGACAAATGCTGAAGCAACTATTATGAAGGTCAGTCGAATTATCTCATAAAGTCAACACCCACTAAATGACTCGAAATGATTAAAAGTTCAAATAATGACAAAAGAGAAATATTACATTGTCCTTATTAGTAATACATTTGTAAAGGCAGTCAGGCCCGCCGCAAGTTAGCGCACGCGGCCAACACTCCTATGGTAGTGGCAAAATGAGTTAATTAGGGGCGCCCTGCAGACTCTATTGCATCTATAGTTATTAACTAAAATAATCATACAAAACGTTTAGTACAATATTACACTTAGTTTGCTTGGTGAGACCGTCTTTTATACTCATCGGCGCAAATACACATAATGGCGGTCCTGGATATACATATTATAAAATGTTTGTATTACAGTTTCATAAGAACCAGATAACGTTATTTTAATTAATTAGATAAAAAAATATTTTTAGTGGACATTGACAGTTAGTCTGAAACATTATAATACAAACATATATTCTGAATTACTCATCATGTCGAATATTCAGGTATTTTACAGGCACTTCATTATCAAAACTTAAGTAAATCCATCTTACACTTTAGTTAATTTATTAGCATTTAGCAGTAATCTCTTCGGAAGCAAAGGAAAAATAATAATAAACTGCTTGAATATTAGCATCATTGAAATTACATGGAAAGCATCTCAATAGCCCACATAAGTTTTCATTACCAGCACACAAATATTGACTATACTCTATAATAATAACACCTATCACATCTATTTATCTTTGCTATTTGTATTAAAACTTTAACTGTCTTCTTTATAATTATGCAAATGAAAAAATAAAAGCGTATAGCCGGGTCTGCGAAATTCTAAATTTTTAGTTCTTATTATTTTTCACATAGTAAAATTGATTTTTCGCAAGATTTTTTCTCAATACCTACGAGTCAAAATATAAAAAAAATTTTTGTTATTAATCTCATATCGATTGTTTTTATTTGATGACAAATCGACGTCCCTTTTGTCAAACGAAAAAGCCGTAAGGGCAGATTTTATTTGGAAACCCGGCTATACCCTTTAATAAATATTTTCTTTCAATATTAAAACTAACACTCAATATTATTTAATACTATTTACTCAAAACGAGTTATATTTTTTTTACATAAATTATGTAGACACCTAAATATTAAATTATGCTTAAATATTTTAAAAATTAGAATAATCATATTTAAAACAACAATTAATACTTTTATTCAACAATAAGTGTGTTTCCATGTTAATCACCGGCTAAAACGATAATAATTATAGTTAACAATGAAATTATGATATTGTTTTTACCTGTTCAAACATCGGTTTTATTTTTTTTTTATATTCTCACCGTGGTCTCCTTATTGTTTCTTTTTAATATTAATAAATTGTAATGTTATTTAAGATTTACTTACAACAGATAAGGAGATTTTATCAGCTGAGAACTGTTTTCTGGTTTATATCGGTATGTGCGATATCAGAATGATTACAGAAATTAGTAGGTAGCGTTATTTATTACTACAGACAATTAAAAAGAGCAAGGTACACCTATTTTAGAACAGTTTAAGGTTTTGTTATGAAATATTTTAATTAATTTGTAGCCAAAAGAACTAGCCTTATATCAGCCAAGCAGCTAATTCAACAGAATAAAAGCCTTTCTGCCATATTTGGCTACCTGGAGTTGGAATTTATATCTGTATTTTGAACCGTTCTCCTTCAGAACAGTTCGAGAGTGATGGCTATTGTATGAGGGGAGAACTCTGGCTATCACTGAAGTCGAGCGTGTAGTACATGTCAGTGGTGTCGAGCGCTGGTGGATGGAACGTAGCGGGGGCAGATCTCTTGTCCTGAAGCCAGTGATGCTGTGGTCCTGGCTCGTTTACACGGGATAGTCGTGACAAGAGACGAGAATACGTTTTATTAACTCGGCAGTGACATGCAGTAACCTGAAATAATATACTTGTAATTTGTTTAATTTCATGTATATTACTTGTAAAACTACAAAAATAGGATTTAATTCTCAGGACTTTGTGTAAACAATTTTAGTCTTATTACAAAAAAGAAGAAAAACCTTGGTTTAAAGCTGTACGATCAAGTCCCGGTTTATCTGCAAAACCATGGTTTAAATTTGTTCGTATTATAAAACTGAAATAAACTATGGACTTCTTAGTACCGACATTTGAACCACGGTCTAAATATAAACCACAGATTAATACAAAAATCACGTGTTCATTCACTCATCATTCTATTACAACGTTCCGTATGCTCAGAGAAAAAAATGTTTTTATAATACGCTAATGATTAAACAATGTTTGGAAGTGTTAAAAATACTGAGACTATTATTTTGGATTACTTAATTTTTGAATTGCATTTTTTTTGCTTTTGTGCACATTACTTATTTTGTATTGCTATTAATAAGACATGTAATTTCGTGAAATGAAACACAATATTCGCGAGCGTTATATGAAACCATAACAAGAAATAAAACTATTGCCAAGTTAAACAAAGATCATTTAGCTTTGAATATAATATCCAATTGGATATCCAAAGCTAAATGATCTAAAATTTCGATCTAATGAGTCTCTTTAAAATTATGAACCTACATTAAAAAAACGATCTGAGAATTGGAGTCCCGAGGAAAGTTTGTTTTGAGTCAATGTGGCCTTTCCAATAACTCAATGGTTTCATTATCCTTAATATCAATCATATCGACTACGTTGATATCCATTTTCAAGTACAAATAACGCAACACAACAAAATAGACGGTAACCAATAAGAGGAAATTTGACAGATACAACTTAAACCATCGATAAACTAGGGACCGCCTAGGTTTAATGTTAAACTATGATTAGGTCCTATGGTTTATCGCTAAAGCACATTTTGTAATAACATTTTTGTATAGACCATGGTTTATACGGAGTTTATCAGGGTTTTAAGCTAAACCGCGTTTTGTAATAAGACTGTTTAAGTTTGTCTATTTAACTGTTTGGTTAATATGTAAATCGTAAGAAAATTTGTGAAATTCGCTAAACGGCGGTAACACCACAAACCAGCCGACTCCTTCTACCCATAGTTAAATTTTTCTTGATTTATAAAGTTCGACTTCTTACCACCACACCAACGATTGTGATAGCTGCACCAAGAGTTCCAGCAGCAATGTATACGTTGTGTAGACGGTCGTGGTAGAGGCCAAGCGGCAGCCGCATCTCACGCACTGATCCACCTCCATGGGAGTCACTCATCTCACTTTCGCCATCCACAACAGACTCGAGTATAAAGTCCTCTGAAATAGTTAAAAATAAATGGATCATAATGCAAAAACTTTGCCTTACTTGATTCTGTATGTAGTGTATGGAGTGTAGACTACGCCTAAACGCATTATCTTTCTGAGAAGGAGACCCGGCTCAACGGGGGACAAATAAGTGGTTTGAGATGAGACATTCTTCAGGCGACGCTTTCTACTTATTCGCCAGATTCATACTAATGAATTAGTAATTTAAAAAAATAAAGTTTAAAAAACTATAACCCGACTACGTATAAAAGTGGTCTAAAAAGGACGGTCTAGCAACGACAGGACCGCGCGGACTATACGACCGCATTTTAAACATATATGTTGACATAAACAATAACATATATATACATATTTGTAATGTGCTCGCCAAGATACCATTCTTTTGATACCAAACACGTGATAATTAGGTCAGTTTAATTTTTTTCGAGGTTAGAATCTGAGGTATAATTTCCGTTATAAAAAATATCATAAAATTTTTATAGCCTATGTCACCTGCGTCATTATTACGAATCTATTGACACCTCATTCATGAAAATTGGTTTAGTAGTTTAGGCGCTAGAGGTACATACAAACATACATAGATACATACATACATGACTGCCAAAATCATAACCCTTCCTTTTGGCTTCGCCGTAGTCGAATAAAAAACGTGTTTCGTTTTTTGACAATGTAAGTATCAGCAATAGGGCGACGCAATAGGGCGACCAGAGCGAGGTGCATCTTTGACATCATAATTTCCGGATTGAAAACGCTTAAACCAAATTTGTGCTACTCTCACAGACACCGGCACTAGGTCCATGAACATCGCAAATTTTTTTTCGTGGCTTGCGTTGCATTTTTACCTTTTTTGTAGTAAAATTTTAAAATGTATCGAATTTCTTCATTAGATTCACTCATCTTTACAGTACGAAAAACAAATAAAAATCACACATTTTCCTAAATTGAATTTGGAATTATCTTCTATAGAATGTAAACTTTGAATGATACCAAAACCAGCCAGATACAAATAGCCAAAGAGATTTTATTACAAGTTCATACATACTATAATGCGAAAAGTCTTTTTCCCCAAGTTATTAGTTAAATAAAAAAATCTTAGTCAAACTCAAACTCAAAATATTTTATTCAAATAGACTTTTTACAAAGTACCTTTGACACGTCAGAAATTGGTCAGTCAGTCAGTTTGTCTTAAGCTACCACCAGTTCGGAAAGCAGTTTCCTGATGAGAAGAACTGGCAAGAAACTCAACAGTTGCTCTTTTCAAAATGCCATTGTTTACATCAGTCTGTTTTACAAAGGTATAATCATTCAGCCTAGCATCAACGTCATTTTGAATCCAAGCTTTGTCATCATTCAAATAATCTTTTACAGAGTAGTAAGCTTTATTTACTAAACACTTTTTTATTCGAGTTTTAAATTGCTGAAGTGGCAAGTCTAATATAGTCTGTGGGATCTTATTATAGATGCGAACACCAAGCCCCATGAAACTATTACTAACTTTGTGGAGACGATAGTATGGCGTTACAAGTTTATTTTTATTTCTAGTATTCATACTGTGTGTGTCACTATGTTTGGAAAATAACGTAATGTTCTGCCTAATATATACAATGTTACAATAAATGTATTGTGACGGCACCGTAAGAATACCTATTTTATTAAAAACATCTCGAAGGGAATCTCTAGCTCTTAGATTGTAAATGGCCAAAACTGCTCTTTTTTGAAGAATAAAAATGGATTCTATGTCCGCGGCCCTGCCCCAAAATGCCGTAGGACATTATACAGTGAAAGTAACTAAAATAAACGAGTCTGGCTGTATCAATATCAGTTAATTGCCTTACTTTTCTTACTGCGGAAGCTGCGGAACTGAGTCTTCTCGCCAAAAATGATAAATGGGAGTTCCACTGAAGTTTTGAGTCTAAAGTTATTCCCAAAAAAATCGTTGAGTCGGTTAAATTTAATATTTCATTATTTAATAAAAGGGTGAATTGCTGTTTTTTAACATTGGGTAAAGCAAATTCCACACATTTAGTCTTTTTTGCGTTTAGTACTAAATTATTAATCGTAAACCATTGAAGAACCTGCGACAATGCACTGTTTACGTCGTCGTAACTGTGTTGGTTTCTTTTAACTTTGAATATAAGAGAAGTGTCATCAGCAAAAAGTACAATGTCGCATAAATTCCTCACGTAGTATGGCAGATCATTAATATAAATCAGGAATAAAAATGGGCCCAATATAGAACCTTGTGGAACCCCCATTCTTAAGAAGGATCCAGAAGATTTTTCACCATTAATAGCAATATTCTGGATCCTTTGGGTAAGAAGCAATTAGATCAAGTCCTTTATCACTAATACCATAATAATTGAGAAATCACAAAATACACAAATTGCATTTTGTGATTTCTCCCATGCGTCGTAAATATGCTTGAGGAGCGCGACAACTGCATCCGTTGTTGACCTACCCCTAGTAAAACCATATTGCTCACTATGAAAAATAATATTTTTTCCAAAATGCTCCAAAAGTTGATTTAGTATTAGTATAATTTTTTCAAAAACTTTACTTTGTGATGGTAATATAGAGATAGGTCTGTAATTACCAGGATCGTTTTTGTCACCCTTTTTAAAAAGAGGTATAACTTTACTGTGTTTTATTAAATTAGGAAACGATCCTGTATTCACACACTTGTTGAAAATAAGAGCTAGATGTGGAGCAATAATATAAATCATTTCGGTAAGTAATCTTACAGATATATCCCATAAATCACCAGTTTTTTTAAAATTAAGAGTTTTAAATGTTTTAATTATATCTACTGGTCAAACATACTTGAAATTGAAACTATTGTTACAACCCAAGTGATTCCTTTTTAGCAATGCAATAGCATTGATGGGATGGGACGGAGGAACCGAAATTTCTGTAAAATATTTTTCAAAAGCATTTGCCACTTCTTTGCCAGAATCTATCATTATATTGTCAATTTTCAACTTTACTTCCAGTAATACTATTAATAGCGTCCCATGTAGCTCCTATTTTATCGTCCGAGTTTATTATTTTATTTCTAATATATATTTTGCCTGGATACAAACAATTCTAAAAGTCTTTGAAATTTTTTTAACATATTGTAAAAACTTTGGATCATGATTAAACTGCTTCTCCCCGTATAGTTCATAAAGTTTTTCTCTACTTTTAAATATGCCTACAGTTGCCCAATCGCTAAATTTAAGTTTCAAGTTTTTAAAGAAGGTTTTTTCTAAAGCTATTATTAAACTGAGATAAAATTAAATGAAACAGTCAATTATACAGTTCATCTGGATTCTTTGAGTTTGTGTCCAAATCACTTATTTTTTGTGCAACACTTTCCTTAAAACAATTTATTCTGCTAACAGTCTTAGGACGGCAGATAATTTTTAGTCTTTCTTCAACTATAGTATCCATTAAAGTAAATTTTTGACCGTTGTGGTCAGAACTTAAATTGTCAATAATTAATTTCTTATTGACAATTTAAGTTCTGTACAACAAGACAATTTACGTATCTCCCACATGAGTCGGTTCAGTAAATAAATTTATTAAATTATATGATTTAAACAAATTTAATAGCCGACGACTCAAGGACGTTTCTACTATAATATCTACATTAAAGTCTCCACAAACAATTACCGACTTACTCTTACTACATAGTCTTTTAAGCACATCGTCCATTGTTGATTCAAATAAATTATAATCACTATTAGGGCGGCGGTACACGCATACTATAACATAACGTTGAAGCTCAATGCATGATAATTCTACGGTGCGTTCGACAGAGAGAGACAATATCCTGTCGTGGCTTACATACGGCGCGAGCAATATCATTACGTACAAGAATTAGACTTCCTCCGCGATGACATGACATGATGAAATTATCTATATTTACTAAAATGTTATTTTTTACAAACCAATGTTCTGTAATACATATAATATGTCAAATTTAGCAATAAATAATTCTAATCGATTACTTCAATAGTGAATTAAAGTAATCGATTGATTTAATTACGAGTGGTAAACAACAATCCAGAGGCGCTGTGTATCTACTTAAGTAAAAAAGAAAGTGATTTTAAAGAATAAAATGTGAAACCTTCACAAAGTCTTCCGGTGTATCCAGGTCGGCATGAGCAGTAGAACGAGTCTACGCCACTCCAACAAGTGCCACCGTGTGCACAAGGGTTGTTATCACAAGCCTGGAACGTAATAGTTATGTTAAAGTTAATAGTTATGAATTGAATTTAAAGTAAGTTGTGGTTCATTTAGGTATATATGTATATATATATAGTTAATATTCTAAAATAAAAAATGGAACTGAACTCGGCTTTCTCCTTCTCTTTTTTTCCTGCCAAAAATCCTCACGCAATTATATCCATATGGTGTAACTTACCGAAGTAGCTGGTATGTGACATTCGTCGCCTCCGAAACCATTTGGACATTCACAGGTATATGTGTTTCCGCGGTCCACGCAATAACGAGGTGTCGGACAGGGGTTCGACGAACAAAGGTCGACCTAAAATTGTAATGGATCTTTGACATTTATCCACATATATTGTTTTAGTTTATTAATGAGTCGAATTTGAATATTTTAATTTTGCATGACATAAAAATAATTCAGAAGGTATAATTAATAATATCCGCCTTTAAACGACTGTTTTAAAGTGATACAATCAATCAATTCACCCAAGTGCCTACTTACTTTTATAACATAGTTCGACATACCTAGAGATTGCCTCTAAATTAACATATTTAAATAATTCAGTACGATTTTATAGTTTTATGACTTCTCAAAGCATCATATGGCCATGAAAGGTTTACAATCTTAACTGTATAATAAATAACCCGATAATGTGAACTTAACAGCGGTTTATATAGCTTTCAGTATTCATCATTCTAATTTAACTTGAAATAGGTATTGTAAGATAAATTTTAAGCATCTGCTAAAGATTACGATTCTATTAATTTTAAATAAATGAGAATACTAAATAATATTTACACTATATGTCAAAAAATAACTTATTAAATGTCTTTACTTAGAAAATATTTAATAAAACTTTTAGTGAGCGGTATTTATAACAACAATAGAAATCAAAAAAACTGTCAGTCTATTTGTATGGTTATCTCTCTGTCTACTTGAAATATTAGATACATTTTTGTTACACAGTTGTATAGCTCCAGATCTAATTTAAAATTATTTAAGTAAAAAAAGTTTGGTTTTTGCCCGTCTAGTCGCTAAAACTATCACGCGCCTCTCTTTTCATTATTAAGGTAGTTTTAAGGGTCTCTGTAAGCTTTAACTTTCAGCTTTCACCATGGACCAACCAGAAATAGACCATGAAGTTGATAATATTTCTCACTGTCATTCATCATGTACAAAAAATAAATGTTTTGTTAAATTACCTTAGACTGACATGTGTTACCCGTATATCCTCGTCCACATGCACATTCAAAGCCGCCCACACGGTCAGTGCATGTGCCGCCGTTCACACAAGGCGACGACTCGCATTCATTGTATTCCAGCTCGCATCGATCTCCCGTGTAGCCTAATACACAGAGTTTCTTAAATATCACTTTAAAACATTAAATATTTATAATGTTCGTAGCCCGCCCTAGCCTCACTGAGGTATATTATAACCGTTCACTCACTTACTTCTTCACCAGCATCCAAAATCTATATATATCTATACTATTATATAAAGAGGAAAGATTTGATGTTTGTTTGTTTGTTGCGAATAGGCTCGAAAAGTACTGAACCGATTTTGAAAATTCTTTCACTGAGAGAAAGCTATATCCTTTCCGGGTAACATAGGCTATGTGGTGTTGCCATAAATATTCTAATTAATAATTTATGGCCATTTAAGTGCCATAACCTGGTCATTTTGTAAATTGAAGGGTTTCTCAGGAACTACTAATCCGATTTTAATTTTTTTTTCACCGATAGAAAACTAAAGTGCAATCATGAGTGACAAAGGGGATTTAGTGTTGCCATATACATTTTTGAATTAATAGAATATGGCCATTTTGTTGTTACTAAACCAATTTTAAAAATTCTTTCGCTGATTGAAAACTACACTATTCGTGAGTGACAAAGGTGACGTAGTGTTGCCATCATCACGGCCCTTTAATGGCCCACTGCTGAGCCGAGTCTCCTCCTCAGAATGAGAAGGGTATTAGGCCATAGTACACCACGCTGGCCCAATGCGGGTTGGCAGACTTCACACACCTTTGAGAACTTTAGGGAACTCTCAGGAGTGCAGGTTTCCACACGATGTTTTCCTTCACCGATAAAGCAAGTGATATTTAATTGCTTAAAACACACATAACTCAGAGTCAGAGGTGTGCGCTCAGGATCGAACCTCGGACCTACTCGGGGTAAGACTTGATGTCTCAACCACTGGGCCATCACAACGATCATAGAAAAAAAGAGGATACCGCAAGTATCTACGCCCCATTTCAGTGTCCCACTGAAACTCCGCTTAATTCAAAAACTCCGCTCATCACCCGTTAGTCGGCATTCGACCGTCAGTGCGAGAGCTGTCATTTTAGCGAATATTGAAAAATGCCGTCTTGCGTTATTAAATCGTGTAAAAATTATACTAGGAAGCACGATAAAGTTACTGGTATTACATTCCATGAGTGTAGATCTTCAAATACAATATTTGAAATGAAAATAAAAATTTATAATGTCATACATTTAATCAAGTTGGATAAAGTGGAGACAGCTTCTAAAAAAATGGAGGATAAACGTTAAATTCCGTCATAAAAATCATAAAATTTATATAGCCTATGTCACCCTGAGTTTAGTCACCCAGTTATGAATCTATTGACACCTCATTCATTAAAATTGGTTCTGTGGAACATATACACATATATACTTAGATACATACATAGACTACCAAAATCATCATCTTTCTGACAAAAAGCTAACAACACAAGACTAACCTAATAAAAGTACGGCATGATGAAAATTTCAGTCGAGGCACAAACTCGCGAGTCTTGAAAAACTATTAAATAAACTCGAGGGTTTTGGTAAGTAGTTTAATGCTTAATTGGTTAAAATCATATCTTACTAATAGAAAACAAAAAACAGTGGCCTATAAGCAATTAAACTCAAATAACACGTATTAACCAGGCTATAGGAATAATGATTTCGGCGTGCTACAAGGAAGCATACTAATGTGTGTGTAATGTGTTTAAAAAATCAATCATTATTATTTGCCGATGACACTACTGTCATTATCACTACATAGTATAAAACAAAGTCGCTTTCTCTGTCCCTATGGTATGAAATATGTATGCTTAAATCTTTAAAACTACGCAACGGATTTTGATGCGGTTTTTTTAAATAGATAGTGATTCAAGAGGAAGGTTTATATGTAATAAACACATTTTTTTGGGCTTACATTACAAACGCTGGCTGAACCCTTCGAGATAGATCAAAATAATGTACTACAGTATTGTACACCTTAAAAAGGTCTACAAAAAAGTCCGCGATGGTATATGTCTACCTCTTAGGGATAACCTTCAATAACCATTTATTATCCTTTACTTTTTACAAAAAATAATGGTTTATTTACGAAGCGATTTTAAACAATACAGCATTAATCCTTATCCAATTAGGTATCTTAAATACATTGTACATTTAATATAGATCAATATGGGCCATATTTACAGCATGAAATTTAAACGAATATTTTTGAAGATATTACAGATTCAAAATGCAGGGACATAGCGGTTACGGCTAAATACACGTGGTAAATTGCGAAGAAGAAGAACACCCGGCGAAGCCGGACGGGTCGACTAGTACCATATAAAACTGATATGACATATGAATTTGACATAAAGAAATCTTTCAATGATACTATAACGTGGTTAGAATAACAAAACAGTAAATATAACTAGAAAATATGCTATTTAATTGATCCTTTATAAATTAATATTTAAATATTCAACTCAATTGATTTAACAACGACATATAATAATTATTTTAAAATCCTAAATTCAATATTTTTGTACTACCACATTAAAACTACTTATTATTAAAATGGTTTTTTGTGTGTATATAATATTTGTATGCCTTAATCTGGTAGAACATGAGGAACATATAAAGTGTAAAATCTAATCTGTACCATGTTTAGCAAACAAATGTCATTTCATTATAAAATCATTACAATTACAATTAGTACAGAATTTTCGGTTAGTGAATTTGACGCGCACTTATTTTTCTTGTATTATACTTTATGTTAGTAAAAATATTATTTACATGCAATAAAATTTAATTTAAAAAAAATAAGAAGCCGCTATCCATACTTTTGAGCCTGGCAGAATACGTCAACTATTAGACGCGACGTCGCATTTGATTGACGTTTTAGTTTGAAGTACTGTATCTACTTTTTTTCTATGATCGTTGGTGACAAAGGTGATTTAATGTTGCCATATACATTTTTAAATTAATAGAATATGGCGTTTTTTTTGCTACTGATCAGATTTTAAAAATTTTTTTACTGTGAATAGTCTATAGTATTTCCTTCTCTCTTCTCTTATATACTATCATTCTCTCTCATCCTCTCTCTCTTTCTTTTTCTCTCTCTCTCCTTTATTTATTCAATTTTATTTTTGCTCTATCCTCCTGGAGTTATTTAATATCTGTCGCTTTACTTTTTCTCCTATCATTTTTCTTTTTATAACTTTTTCTCTCTTTCTCTTTTTTCAATTAATAAATAACAACACAATTAGGTACAGAATGACAAATTAAGGACATCAATTATAATATTGCTTTAAATACCCGGAGCGAAGCGAGGGCAGGCCGCTCGTATATATATATATAGATTTCCTATTACTTACTATTCAAAGTCATTATTTAGCTTCTGAAACGATATTTTGCTATAAAATATTCAAATCTTTTATAATTTTTGGAATTTACAATGAGTTCTCAATTTTTGTCCTCATTTTCTCCAATAAAATATATTAAGTGATCAACCTTTGCAACTATGGATATTTTGAAGAAACATGTTTCTCATTTGCCTACTGTGAGAAAGACTAGTCAGTAGACGACGCATCATCAATAGATTTTTCCTATGAAGATTTTAAATAGCATGAAGGTGAGCAAAAAATTTTTTTTCTTTGGTTACCATTTAAATATTGTTCAAGATGATGAAAATAAAATTCCGGTAAAGTTTGAGCTCTTGACATTAATATAATAATAACAATAAAAGAGGTTCCACGTTGGAGTGGTGAACTTAAGAGGAATTGATAGCAGCTATTTTCCCATATAAACGTATTTTCCATTTTTCTCCCCGGGTTTTAAGAGTAGGCAAATATTTTTTTAACACTGGTGAGATATCGTATAAATTTTGATCATCATTTTTTTTAATAAAACTCTTTTTTACTTAAAGTTATGGACCTCTAAAAATTGAGAAAAAGAAACACAATTTCTTTCCTTCATTTAGGTTCCAGAAACAAACGCCTGAATGAAATGAATTTTTATCATAAAAATTGTGTTTTTGTGACTTGAAAAGTTTTTTTACATACGTATACTTTTTTAGCTCATTCTAATAAAAAGCTATTAACAATGATATCTATAACTATTTTTAAAAACACGAAGCCATATGTAAATACATCGACATAATATATCATGGCAGAATACATATGAGACGTATAACAAACCTTAATGAACCCCATGAGACTTGATACGCCATAGCTCGGATACGCAATACGGCTTTATACAGAACCCCATAAACATTCCATATAAACACATTACGATAGAGTTTTAAACCTACTAGCGGAAAAGGAAGTCCGAAAGCTTTTATGTAAAGTAGAGCACCAAAACCCTTACAGTTACAATAAGTTCAAATATTTCATAATATCATGAATTACTACTTTTATTCAGAAACCGATGTTTAACATTTAACAATGGATAATCTTCAATCAATTGTTCAGTTTATTTTGTACAAATTAATTTATCTAACTCCCTACCTACTATTGACATATTATGTTTCAATTTATAAACGAGGTTAAGTAGAAAAAAAATCGTTTACTTTTTTATACTAAAGCTGTTGATAAATGATGATGAATCTAGTTTAGAGATATAAGGTCCGAGCCTCCATGTCCAATGTCCATATCTAATATAATGTTTTGGGCCCATATAAAAAAAAGGTTGAGTACTGCTGCTCTAGCTAATAGAGGTTTTAAAAATGGCAATACGCCAAAAACGCAATAAGAAAGCTCAATATTGATTAATTGCAGCTGAACAGAATATTGGTTTTCGACAAACAAAATTTCTCAGTCCTCTTTCATTATATATACCTACACATTTTATAATGTTATACTATTTATTGTATAAAATTATTGATATCGCTATGTTTGCATGACAACACAGAACACTAGTATAAGAACTGTCTTTAGTCAAGATAAAAAGGACTAACGTAAGCCATTTAGTAGTAGCATTAGTATTATACTTAATATTATATGTAGGTATGGTTTGACTTTTATGAATTCGCCTTTCAGGAAGATTGCCCTCATCTCAAATTTCTTTTCCTGGTGCAAAAACAACTTTCTTGATTAATTCACCCCAGTTTATACAGAATGAAAAAGTTCTAGATGTATAAAGACATAATGAGGGCGAAACATTTATCTCTATTCAACATAAATATTATGAAGGGAAGTTTAAATGAAGCTAAAAGAACTTGCAAAGCAATTTCAACTCTTGTTTTAAAAAGTACACAATTATAAAAAGAAATATTGTATATAGATAAATCCTACTTCTGAAAAATAATATTTACTACATTATTTAAAGAAATAAATATTTTTGAATACTTCTTTTACTATTTCGCCAACTCTAAAAAGTATTCTATAGAAGGATTATTCCATACAGGTTATAGATGTACATCTTTTTTTTAAATTTCTTAATCTACATCTACACTATTATATAAAGAGGAAAGATTTGATTTTTTGATGTTTGTTTGTTGCGAATAGGCTCGAAAAGTACTGAACCGATTTTGAAAATTCTTTTACCGATAGAAAGCTGGGTATCGTAAAAGTAAAGCATCCTTTCTGGGTAACATAGGCTATGTGGTATTCAATTTTATTTTTGCTCTGTCCTCCTGGAGTCTGTCGCTTTCCTTTTTCTTCTTAAAAAATTAATAATCTATAAAATATTAGCGAAAAATGAAATGCCCTTTTTTATTTTTTATTGTTTATAAGATTTGCAAATTTTTGTGTGCTAATACACGCATTTGACACATTTTTCTAGGCTTCATTCCGGATATAATGAGCTATCATATGAGTAGTACCTCTATTTTAGACCATTATAAGTAGTATAAGTTGTAAGTTTATGTTAGTTAATTAGTTAAAACGAACATTGTTATAAATTTTAGCATAAGTTGTATTGTGTATCTTTTAGAAGCAATAAAGATTATTATTATTATTATTATCAACTAATCAACTAGACTAGATCTCAAATTAAAATATCACATATTACGTTCGCCTTATAATACGTAAGATATATTATAAAATCATAATTTGTAACATATTCCTAAGTGACAAACCTATTTAGTATACATTAAAATATAACTTCTTTTAAATCGCCCCCTAATGAAAAATAAAATAAGCTCGTAGAATATGTTAAAGAGAAAGTACGATTATTATTTATCCCATTTTCGTAGAGCCTCGATAAAATAATTGCATTTGTAATCCAAATGAGATCCCTAAGGCAGAGAGTCTACCTATATTTAATCCTCTTACGTTTTATTACGTGAAACGCTCTTCTCTATATATAAGACTTAGACCATTTTTCATAACTTTTATTTTTATTCGGAAAAGATGTTAAGGAAATTGGAGAGAAGAATACTATAAATAAAAGATGTAATGAACTCACCTGGCTTACAAAAGCAGCGATATTTCAGCCCGTCTGCATCATCAATCTGTTCAACGCAAATTCCCTTCACGCACGGCTTAGAGCCGCATGCGCCTCCATTGACGGGTAACTCGCAGTTAGATCCTGTCCATCCATCAGAGCATGCGCAATGAAATGTCGTCGAGCCATTTAAAGCCATACTCATACAGGATCCTCCGTTAAGACAAGGCGCTGAATAGCAAGGATCTTTTTCGCATTTTCTACCCGTAAAACCTGTCGGAGTTCACAATTTTCATAGTTATTATGTCCGATCAGAATTTACGCATTATGAATAATGACTGTAATTTCATTCTTTCTGTTGTCATATATAAACATCAAAAGCAACCTAAATAATATTGTAAATTACAGAACAGTGCACAGTAAGTTGAAGAGCAACGAATTAAAATAGCGTTTAATGAATCCTGACGTCATTTCCTCGATACTTGATGTTTAAAGTTTTGTTTTGATGATTAATGTTTTAATTTATCGTAAACATAATTAATCTCACTAATATTATAAATTATCATTTAATAATTCATGCATCATATTTCATTACGTAAATATATAACAGTTTTAAAAAAAAATTACTATTATCATGCAAGCAATTACCGAAATCATGAAAAAAGATAATCCTCAATTAGGGACTGGTTAGTACTATTTGACTTATAAAAAAGGTAGGTTCGAAATATTTCTGCATTGCATTTCAAGCCTTAAAATGAACATGCGACCCTAATAAAGCCATGTAATTAAAGATAATTTAAACACAAAATGAATTGATTGAGTTAATTAACACTTGTTAATGGGAAGAAAACTATATATTGATATTATTTTTATTCGACAGAACCTTTTAGGGAGATCGCTTACGTAAGTTATAGGCTGTAAGAGGTTGGTTACACAACAAGGTAAGAAGTGATTTCTTAAATTAAAATGGATTTCAAATTTTTATAGTTTTATTTAAATTTAAAAGATTTGAATTATTATGACCTGTAGAAGGCGAACGGATCGAGAGGAGGAGAAGAAGAAAGAGAAGAAATTTTAAAGACCATAAACAAAACAAAATAAAGGTTTTACCAACTTACATATCGCGCCTTAGAATTAAACAGACCCAACACAAAATTCTTGTTCATTTTGATTTTGTTAAAAAATGACCTTAAAGAGGCTATCTTTAAAGAAAAAAACAGAAAGATTCATGGATTATTAGAACGAGTAAGTATTAGTAAGATTTTTTTGCTCGATTCCCATAAATTGCAATTTTTAGTTAAGTCATTTTAATTCTATAGATATATATACGATTTGTAATTCTGTCTATTTATTTTTCGGAAAGCTTTTTCTCAGGCAGGCTAGGCTTTTTTCAGATCTTATCGAATTAACCAAAAAGTTACGCATACTCATTATTGTGAGTTATGGCTTTTAAAAAAATATAAAAATCACATCCCAACAACTTAATAAATTACCCGTTAAGTATGTCTATAATATAATAAAATTTAAATATCTTTGAAATATTTGTTGATACAAAACAAAGAATCCTATTATAACAACTTGGAATTGGAATTAAAATATTATACGTTTATCTACACCAAAGTACTTAATAAAGTAATTAGGTATATTTCGTCGGGCAAAATTATTGCTACGCCCAATGGTTAGAGGGTGAACAGATGAAATTAAATTTTATAAGTTATACCACGCCGCATCATTTACATTTTACATTTACTGAAACCATAAACTTACGTAAAATCTGTTAGGGCATTTAATAATTACCTATTACGAAAATTATTTAATCTTAATTATTTTCTTAGTATGTAATCATTAATTAAGGCCGAAAGTTTAATCTCTATATAACATGTATGTCACAATGGAACCAGCCATTTCTTTTATTTAGCGCTCTAGAAAATATTACTAATTAATAGTGAGAGTTGTTTTAATTATAAAAACGTCCGCTCTCGTCGATTCATAGCTCAAAACTATATCATCACGAGGAAATGAACATTACGTAACGTAAGATTTCAATAGAATGAAAATCAATGAATTTCTAATTATGTATACAGAACTCCCATTGGACTTGTTTTATATTCCAAATGTATTTCTAAATGACTCTTCCTACTCCAGGTTTGTATATTGTGGTATTGTCATAAAAAGTAGTAATTTTGCAAGTATTGATTTAAATTGTGTTTTAGCTTCAAATGTTGCACGATTGTTACAATTTTGTATTTTGTAGCAATGATGTTTGAATATTGATTTGGTACCTGTCAAAGTAGCTTTTAATAAAATTTGTAGCTAGTAATGCTTTTATTATCGGATCGTGAGTAATACTATATTTCTCTCTGTAATGTAAATTATTATGTCAATGAATGTTATAAAATTAGAATAACTCGTAGCTCTTATTCATCAAAGTAGCACAAGGAATTGTTTTTAAAAGTTGTAATAGAAAAAAAAATTATACATACCATAGGGGCATAAGCAGTGATAGTTAACTCCATTCAAAGGTTGCGTGAGGTCGACACATATGCCATTATTCAAGCAGGGTGATGGATTGCACGCGTCTCTATCCTCGCAATGCGGCCCGACGTAGCCGCGGCAACATTGACATTCGTAACCTTCCTATCAGTATTATTGAACAAGTATTAATATGGGAAAATACACATGTTATTATGAACTGAAATTATAAAATTGTTTTACATATTTTAAAATAAATGATGTAGGTAGACAAATTTTTATAATTTTTTAAAAGATCCTATGTCAAAGATGTTTTCAAAAGTCATATGAAGCAATGTTTCTCATAAGTCGCAGTTAAGTAAAAACTGAAGCCATTTCGTAAAGAAATAAAATAATATAGCAAAAGATTTTCAGCGCTTTGGTAAATAAAAAAGAAGTAAATTCTAGTACTGGGCCGGGGCTATCTGTTGATATTTTTAAACAAACCTACTCACAATGTCAAGTCACAAGTGTTTTTATTTATTTATATGAAGATGCAAATATATTTTCCACTACGGAATACAAATTCTTACAAGAAGGAAATAGGTTTATAAACATCAGAGATATCGCATAAAATACATAAAATGTAGAGTTAAATTGATAACCTTCTTTTAATTTCAATTAGGCTGCATATTTGGTAGATCATTTACGAAAATAAGGAAATGAATATTGATTAGCGCCAAAGTCTATTTTAAAAATTATCATAGTAGAGCCCTTCCGTAGTAGTTAACCGTTTCCTAACATATTTCTGAAGTGTTTGTTTATCATTTACATTGTAGTCCCTTAAGAAAATCGTTTGTTTAATATCAATTTTCATTGAGAAATTTCTTAAGTCATAATCATAAATAATTAATAAACTTTCAATACTTAAACACTTCTTGCAGTTTTCATATTAACCGAATTTCGATTGTCCTGCTCTTTCAATAGTCCTATTTCCCGGCTCCATTATGAGACGGCTCAATGGTAGACACCACAGGAAGTGGTTGACAAATAATTTGCGAATTTTGACGGACTACTTATAATTTATAACAAATAATAATAAAATATATAGCCGAAATTGGCCCGATTATTAAAAGGTAATTTATTAGTATACCATGGACACATTAGTATAGCAGACGCCTTTTCCTGAGCAATCTTGGGCCTCTCCACAGTTATCAGATTTTACGGTTACTTTCAACCGGACGCACTGTGACCCCCAGTTTTCGGAAACAACTGTAAATAAAATGTTTTTTACCGCTCTTGTCAGACAATACGAGTATAACGCAGTACTCTACACGAAATTACCACATAGATGTGAAATATCGATTTGTTTTTCATTTATTTTATTATACGTAAATATCTCAAACCTCAAATATGTATATTGTAAACATCACATGTACTTTAAATTACAATCACTCATACCTTAAACATTTATTTTCATGAGCTAAGTAACTTTTAGTAAATATCTACTAGAAACAGATTCACATCCCCCAAACTTACTTAAAATGTATAATAACATATTATAATGTCAAATCTAATAGTAGCATCCAATTAGATTTCGATATCCATGAAATTAGAGTATTATATGAACATTCGACATTCAAACACACGTCTAATAAACTTACACCTGTTTAAACATAATATGATTGGTATTACAATGGTATAGCAGTGGGAAATAAAATACTGGTTTAATAATAAATTTATTACCTATTAATAAATTAACACCTTCTGTAAGATCTTTGTCGTAGAGTGTAAAGATTTTAGCTCCGTTTTCGTCTAGAGGAGTAATATCAAGTAACATGCCGTCTGTAACATCACAATGCTCATGACCTTGTCGCGTTACTTGATATACCGCCGGCTGGAGTACCGCATGATGTGATCTGAAAATAGACCTAATACTAATCTAATGAACCTCATAATCAATGTGCACTGGCATCCCGAGTCTCATGGATCATTGAATTATTATGCTGAAGCATAGATAATAACGTAATACTTTGGTTACGGTCCTACATCTATACTTCTACTGTTATAAAACTTTAAGTATAAATAACGATTATTACATGTAGGTACATTATCTCAATACAATATCAATTAAATATGACTTGCTATAACGGTAAAGGAAAACATCATGAGGAAACCTGCACTTCTTAGTTTCCTAAAAGTTTTCAAAGGTGTCTGCCAACCCGCACAGGGCCAACGTGGCGGTCTATGGTCCTACCCCCTCCTCATTGTGAGGAGGAGACCAGGCTTAGCAGCAGGCCATTAACGGGTTGTGATGTTGATGACATTATCTTAGCCGGTATTTTGAATTATTCGCCATAAACATACGAAAAGAGAAAAGTGTCCGGTTATAAGTTTAAACCATTGTCTACATGTGTTACTGGTGAAAATTCAAAGAATTTCAATAACAAAGAATTTATTTTTCTCTTAAGTTTTGGGTACAAAACTTTTAATATCGATTAATATTATGAATAAACTTGATTTACGATTTTTTTGACATGTACAAACGCGATCTCTGTACGTACCTACTAGAAAAAGGTACTATAAAGTAATCAAAGATTAAGATTAATATAAATATGGTAACATTAGGTATTGTTCAGTTACGGATCTTATTTATAAATATACGAGTTGCCGCTGATAAATATTCGAGTGCGTTGTTATAAATATAAACTTACCCGTCAGTTTGAGAAGAATTTGTGTCAATAGTTCCGTTACTAGATATCGGGACAAAGGTTTCCAGAGAAGAGTCTGCGATGCGAACGATAAGAATATCTCCGCTCTGAATATCAGCAGATCCCTCCCAAGACACGATGACCGGGGGGCACTCTCCCCCTTCTCCGCCCTTACCGCCCACACACTCCTCCGACATCCGCACCGCAAAATTGGTCAAATTCATTATAATTGTAGATTATTTTAGCATATTATTACTGTTGACATTTCAACGATAAATTAAGGTAATTTTACTAAATTATTTTGAAATGACACAGAATAAATAATAGCTGGATACTAGGTTATACAAGGGCATAAAATTATACTGAATTTATGTACTCTAACAGAAATGATTGCTTCTCCTTATAAATATTCATACCCTATTTTATGACTCTCAGGTTTTATTTTAATGGCAAAAAGTAGCTACGTGCTTATCCCAGGTCCCGTCAAAATTAGTTTAACGATTTAGGTGAAAAACTTAATAAACAATAACATTCGCACATATAATGTTAGCAAGGATAATACTAAATGTGAAACTATCTTTTTTAATTAAACATTTTAATTAAAAATACAGTTTTACTAAAAAAATTACAATTTTCAGCATTCCCGGTGTATGAATAAGTACAAGGGTGTTTTCCGTCGGTGATGGCCTAGTGCCATCATTTCTTTTATTACATGTAAGTATTTCTACTCCGAAGACAGAAGCAGCGGTAAAATTTGTTGTGTACCTAATATTAAAAAAACGCCTTTACATTATTGAAGAATTTTTAACTAACATTTTATAATAATAATTTCAGCGTGTACATATCAATGATAAATAATTGGTTTATAAAGTTTCTGTAGACCAGCGGAGGCGTATTTATAATTCTATTTAAAGATATAAAATGGGAGCTTAGGAATTACTAGCTACGTGTAAGTGGCATGTTATGAAATTGTTTAAAAAATGTCAGAGGTCAATGTTAATTTTCTTTAGTGCTGTTATGTTCCTGTACATATTTTATAAGGCTTTTAATTTAACGTTAGTTAAAGAACAGGAACTTATATGTTTACCTTTACTACAAAACAGTTTAAATTATTTTAGTCTATATAACAACTTTAGTATCTTGGCAGAAGAAATATTTATCTTATAACATACATTTCTGAAGGGAATGAATTGTATTAAATATTTCATAACTTTAGCAGTGCTAAAAGTTTAGCACCTACATACCTATATATGTTATAAAGAAAACGCCCTTATGTCTACAAACATCTCGAAAAAGGCAAAAAGTAACTGACTTGAATGTGGACTAGACATTTTCCTTTTGTATATATGTAATTCACAGAGTTGAATTACTGAAGCAGAAAACCTTTTCTCCTTTTCTTTTGCGCTAGGACGATTTATGGTTTATGTATTTGACCTCGATGCTCTCTGCCTTCACGATTAAAGTTATGACTGAGAATATAATATTTCTTTTAAAACGTTTGTTCTTAGCTTTCAGCCGCAAAGATTTCTCATTTTCTTTTTATTTATAGGACAGGCGAATGAAATCACTTGTGGTAAGTATTTAGTAAATATCCTATTTAAATAATATTCGTAAGGCTTTTTCTTACATACGTTTTTAGTTACTTTTAAGATAAGATAATGAAAACACCTATTTTATCACGGTCTTTTTGTTTATATTACCATTAAATGAAACTGATACTTATAAGTCTACGAGGTTATTATGTAAATTAGTATCCAATGTTTCATAAGCATAACAGAAGTCCTGCTATAAATTAATGGGTAAATATTTTGTTGGTCTGGAAACGTAAAAAGGAATAAATTTATTTAAATGAACATTTGTTAATGTTCTGGCTACTGTTGAGCAAAATAAAAGTTACTTAGAAAAACATTAAACTTACCGTTAGTGGTAAATGAAGTTCGTGTGTTTCATTCCCCCGCCATAAACGAGATTCTCTGGGTAGAACAGGTAGGTCGCAGTCTAAAGCCCCAAGGCGGTCCTGAAGCCGCGTCGGAGAGTGTACAGTACTTCCAAGAGCACTAGATGTAGTGTTTAACTTTTGCCTTCTTGCACTTTTCAACAAACCTTTTGTTCCCGAGTATACTTGAGTTGTTGCTTTGCGAATCGTGGTCGCGCTCTCTGTACTAACGTACCCTTTCGTTTTTTTAAAGCTTTTCTTTGTCAGTGGAGTAGCACTAAGTGGCACTGTAGTCTGTAATGGTTTTACGCTAGACACCGTTAAGTGGGTAAGCTCAGTAGACTGTGTAGGCAAAGGCGAAATCATTTTAATTTTATTGGTCACATTTCCAGTTAGTTCGCATAAACAAACTCCGATGAATGGAATTAATAAAAATATTGGCACTATATGCGTCTTGTACATATTTCTTGAATTTTTAAAGGACCTATTAGCCATTATTGCAATCTTGTATCATTTACGTCCTTGGTTTATTTGGCACTGGTACAATTAAAACGCGTGATCGATATCCCTGCCAAAACAATCAAAACATTTTATGTAACTTCTTATAGGCATTCATCTTTAAATCATAATTCATAGTTGTAACACATACTTACTTTGTTCTTGTTGTGCTATCTGAAATGTTATACTAGAACTGAAGTGAAGACTCAGAAATATGTAATTTGAACCACATTAAAAATTTAAAAATATATTCAAAAGTTTTATCATTTACAAGATATAGTACATAGAGTAATTGGTGACTCTCCTTCCAAGTGCTCCCGGTGACCAGGTTTACTAATTTTTTGTTAAAATGCACATATTTCCTTAGACGTACCGAAAACAGTACAGACAAATATGTATAGAATTTTTACATAAGTTTTGAAAGTACATTAATATAGTATTTGTAAAGGTAAATTTATTTGTATTAATTACATTTGAAATATATTACATACTAAGTATGAGTATACATAATGAACGTACACAACATTGAAATAAATAAAATAAACGGAATTTTTTTACTCACACTGTAAATTACACAAATTAATTATTAATGTACTTCTTTTTACAGTTCTTTAAAATATATGTATAATAAAAATGATCATGAGTGAAATGAAAATTTGTTACAAATCAACGAATAAAGTAGGAAAATAAAAGTTAGCTGCACTGACTAGTATACCACTGAAAGTTATTATGATTATACCAAAAATTCATATTTTCTTACGGAAAATAGGAAAAATGTCGATAGCTTTGTTATATGTCGAATAATTATAGTTATAATAATAATAATGAGAAACGCTGTAAGAATAACAATGAGATGTAGAATTGTTATGGCAGTATAGACGCGGCATAAGGCGGGCGGCGCGCGTCGCAATCCGCAGCCTCCGTGACACTGAGGGCGGATCGTCCGCGCCTCGCCCGCCCTACGCCGCGTCCTGCACCCCCGCTTCGCCTATATCTTTACTGAAATCTACTTCATGCTCGTAATATCAACGATTTCTTTAACGTGAACTCATGGCCAGGAGCTGTTACGTTTGAGTAATACCAAAGTTGATTTCAAACTTTCGTCGAATAAATATTTTTTATGTAGGTACTGTATACCTCATTCATTTATAAATAAAATTAGCCTATTTATCGAGGAAGGCTATACGCTATATATCACCACGCTACGATGACGACGCTATAGGAGCGGAGCATCACGCGAACGAAGTCGCACGGGTCGCCTAGTGGGATATAAAAGCTACCTTTTTTACGTTTACTAAACATTAGAAGAATATGTTGAGAATAATAAACATTAAAATTTAGGGGTGAGTTTTTATGACTATTTTCAGAGATTCACCCAGCAAAAAAAACATGTATAATCATTATTTCCTCCTAACTATAATGTGTAACAATTTTATTATAGTGCGAAGAAGACATCACAATAAAAATAAAAAAGGCAGAAGGTGCAGCAGGTATGGAAAAATCATGAAATATTTTTACGTGTCAGTACATGAAACATGTTACATATTTAGTATTTTTAGTAAAGAAGTATTATTTAATAACTTTCTATAAATCCAATGAATTTTGAAAAATACAACTAATCTACTATATAATTAACTTTCATACCCATCATAAAGATTTCTTAACTGATAAAATTGTTAGTAACACTGTTTATATTAATTTTTTGCGAAAGAGCAAACAATAGAGTACAGGGATTTGTCCGGCACGCGAAGCAATAAAGCGACGCGATGTTGTCGACCTGATAAACGAGCGACACTCCCAAAAGACAATCCGCCAAACTGCCATCAACAAATGGAGGTAATCTTTCTAGATCAACTGCTCGACGTACCACATATATTAGTGTTAGAATATACTCATGTCCCCATTAGTATATTCTATGTATTTAATTATATCGAATATTATTTAAGCGAAATTTACTAAAGAATATTGTTTTTGCTTCTATTAATGCCTAACTTTACAGAATTAAAGTTATCCTATATTGTTACAACCTAAAATAACTGACTTGGTGCATGAGATCCCTTTTTTTCCTCCTCCAATTCCTTTTTTTTAATCGAAAAGGTCACCCTTCTTAAGGTTCACGTAAGTTTACTTTATTATCTACTAGCGGACCCGCGCGACTCCTATGGGTCGTAGCGAGATGTTAAATAGCCTAAGTTACTCGTTGTTACATCAGCTGTCTGCTAGTGAAGGTTCCGTACAAATCGGTCCAGCCATTTCAGAGATTAGCCGCAACAAACAGACAGACAGACACACCAACAGACAGACAAAAATTGTAAAAAATGTTATTCTGGTATATGTACCGTGTATACATCCATATGCACTTAGCATAAAGCGGTTATTTTAATATTACAAATGGACACTTAAATTTTATTTATTTGTATGGATTGTAGTTGGCGAGGTCGAGTAGTGGAGTGGAGGTGAGAGTTAATATATTATGAAAGAGCTCTTTAAACCTGATGCTGGGTCTCAAGCCCTAGGCACTGCTCGGCTCCGTCTTATTTGCACGTATATACGTTTTGCTGTACAGTAATGGATGTCATTCCTATCTCAATGACACGGTACTGTTCTTTGAACAGTCAAAATCAAATTTCTAGTTTTGCTAATCATAAAATGATTTAATTTGAGTTTGAACCTACTTTAAAGTCGGTTTTGACTTTGTATTTCAAAATTTCATACACATAATTCAGCGGAAATTTAACAAGCTTTAGTAATAAAACGTAACTCATGGGCGCGGAAAAATAAACTAGCGTAAAAGTACATGACGTAATGTATAGTTTTTACAGCGTTATGTAATTTATTATAAGGAGAGTGAGGAGGGAGTATTATACAGATGTTGGCCAAGAGCCAACACACTGACAACAACCACCCTTATCTCTTCATGGATCCACCGCCGATATTCTCTTATAACATTGAAGTTTCTCTATTCAGTTTACTCTCACAATTTCCCACATGTTGCTGGCGTTTTTCCAATAAATCTTGTATACTCATTACCTCACTTGACATAAATTTTAAGACAGCCATTGAAAAAGAAAGTGAAATCCTATACTAAACGTCTTAGTTTGAAAACTTAATTAATAAAACACCTTTTACGCCAAACTGCTGTAGGTAGAGGTCGTAGGTTCGAATCACATGGAGAACGCAACTTCAAAATTGTTAATCCATGGGTCCAATGGGCATATGAAAATCGGTTATGTACCCGAGATGCCATCGGGCTTTGAAAGAGATTCAGAGGCTGCGTGTACACTATTTACTGCGTGTTTGGCTGATTTTATATATCAAAACAAAAAAAAAGAACATCATACAACCGCTTTGTTATCCTTCTGTTCGTCCATCAAAACTTATCCTCAGGAATGCGTAACGGTACCAAATAGAAATCAAATACTCACGTACACAGTCCCTTCGAACTGTGAGACCAGCAAACTTCTAAGCGAATGAAATCAAAACTTACGACCGTTTATACCGCGAATATTGATATTTTGATCCTCACAATACTTTCCATTCTAGACTAAAAAATTCACTTTTAAGTAAACGCACTATTTTAGTTATACAAATGTATTATTCTAGACAAGGTAATATTTCGTAGTCGAGAGCTTCCTTTTGCGCTTATTTAATAAACGTTCAGCCTTTCATTATTGTATTTTTATAATAGAGTTGGAAGTGTTCCAACCGAAGAATACAGTATATTACATGAAATGTTTGTTATTCTAATTTATCAACTTTTATGGTGTATCTATATAATCTATACTATAGATGTATCTAATAAAATTTCGAAATTATGAAAACATATTCCGTATATAGTTAAAAAGAATGTGCTTGAATAAATAAAATAAACGCATGAAAGACATACTTATAAATGTTAATGTTTTTTCCGTTGAGTCTCGTAGTGTCGGGTCAAGGTTGCATTTGCAATGAAAACTAAAAGATATTAATTCAAAATGTAAATATTTATTGCTGAAGTTCTTATTATAACAATAAAAATATTATAATTATTATCCGCCAAGAAATAATTTTGCTAATTGTGATGTTATACATTAAATAATATTAATAATAATAGCATTAAATAGCTTCCACGTCGGTTTTAGTGGGAACCGGATCATTTTTAATAAATCCCTGTAACAAGGTAATAAAAAACATTTCAGTGAAATTAAAATCTTTATGAAAGCAGACTATTTTATTATATTTGAAAAAATAAGCTTTTATTATTTGGTAGTAATAAAGAACTGAAAAGCATTTTAGGACATGTTAGAGTACAGAATGTTTCCATGTCGTCATTACATATCATTAAAATTTCAGCTCAATCGGAACCCGGAAAGTTAGATTAAATTTAACTGGGAAGATAGCCGGAACTCAATAAAAGCTAGTAAAAGTAATTTATATAATTTTAAAGGAGAATAAAAGATTAAAAACACATACCTCTGGTATCGTAACGTGAGAGGTGTACGACGAGTACTGTACCGCCATTTTGTCTGGATGGCAGCGTAACCGATGCGAGCGCAGCGTGGACGCGTAGGAAAATCTCTCGTCGCACCATTTACAGCTTAACGGCTTGTCGCCAGTGTGTGTGTACATGTGCACCTGGTATTGTACAACTATTAAAACTACACGTTTATGATGGATTAAAGCAAATTAATGAAATCGGTTTCATTGGAAGATGTTATATAATAATGGGAGAATAAAGCATAGTGAATCGGCTCTCGAAAATATCTGGTTCATAATTTCAGGGTATGTTGGTACCAATAAGATACATTAATCCTGCAAGTTCAGATCACTATGTATTACCATTTAAAAAAAACTGGAACAACCTGAAAATCAGAAAAATATTATTTCTCGGAAATTTATGGATCGATTGACTTTGAATTTTAAATTGACTTGAATTTTTAATTTTAGAACCGTATAAAAAATTAAGAGCGATATTGGTTCATAAGATCCCTGAAAAAAGGTTTGTTACATTTTATAAAATTATGAGCCTTTCAAATTTTAGAAACTGGTACTCCATATTCAAAAAAAAATAAATTACAATATCATTACAATCAGTATTACATTCAACTCATCAGTATTACCTTTACAATCAGTATAACATACGTCTTCCTTTGGATGTAGAGTATTCAAATCAAATTGTTAAAATGATATCGTATCTCGAAATAAAACGGTCTATACACAGATAATATGAATCGGATTATATAAGTAATAATTAATTTACATAACGTTTTTATTAACCAATTTATTTAATTGTTTTTGCCACTGAAACAACAAAAACGGAGCTGAATTTTTTGTTTGTTTATGTATCTGTGCGTTTCCAAATAGTTTGCAGTTGACTAATAATGTTAGCGGTTCTTTTTCGAAAATTTGTATAAGCGGTTACGCAAACTAAACAAATCGGCCTCTCCAAACGATTGTAGCCCGACTTTAGGATAAAATTATTAGGAAGTATCACGACTGACCTTTAACGTCTGTCGTCGTTTGAAGGCCTTATTGCAGTACGAGCACACATGGAGACACTTGTCTTCGTGTACAAGCAGGTGCTTACGTAGCGTGCGTCGGCTATTCAGCACACGGTTACATACGTAGCAAGCGTATGAGGTGTCCTCGTGCGTGTCCATGTGTGTTTTCAGGTTTGAATATGTTTTAAATCTAAAAGACAATGTTGGTGCTTTATCAAAAACTTCTATGGTCCTTTAAATGGTGCAAATAATATAATTTATTAATATTTATAGTATGTTAAGACAAAAGAACAATACAAAATTGTACATGCACACATAAAAAAGTATACTATACAAGTCGTAGTCGTGGGTAATCTCGGATGCGTTGCTATGGAAATGAAAGGTAAACGACTTTCATTTCCATGGCAACGGACCCGCGCTACCCGCACTGCACTTTCCGGGCTCCCAGCTCCCCGTTTGTGGCCTGGTCGTCACTTGTTTTGGTAAACAACACTCGTGATTGATTTTAATCTATGATCGAGTAAGTTCCTTTTGTACCTAAGTTATATTAAAATTACTACTTACAGTTACATTAAAATTACTACTTACTTAAGTGGAAGATCCACTTTCCGAGTGGGTAGTAAAGGTAGGTAAAGATGATTAAAACCAGTTTATTACTACCATAAAATAAAAATTATTAGTACCTTTGTAAGTACCAATAAACATTTCTAAAAATTGTTACTTTGAAAAATAAACATTAAAACAAACCAAATGTGTTTTCATTTTTTTCTTAGATAGGGGGTCGGCCTATTCTTATTTTTTCTTATAATAAGAGGGGAAGCGGTCAGAACTAGCGGAAATAGTCTTACGTAATAAATGAATGGCACCTAGTGAGAAGAGAAAAGAAATTCTATCTTCGTTATTCACATGACGTTTTACTTAGGTTCTAACGATATGTAGTAAATGTTTCTATATATATTGTAGTTCATATACTAACGGTTTAGAACACGTGCGGCACACAAACGGCTTGTCATCGCTGTGTATAGCGCGGTGCTGGCGCAGCTCGCCGTTGGTGCCACACGCGTACCCGCACAGGTCGCACACGTAGCTCTTGATCTTGTCGTGCACCACGCGCTTGTGCGAGGACGCCGAGGATCGCGTTGTGAATCTACCAATAAAAAATAAGTTTTTGCCCTGGATATAAGTTTTAAATAATAACGAAGTTGTTTCATTTTTTTCAATTATATTAATTGTAAGAATTAAAATAAAATGAAACAAAAATTTGAAAAATTCATTAAAATATCTCTACAAATGAAAAAATTATGGGTCTTTAAAGTTGCGCTTGTAACAATAATTTCGTTTCATGCGGCAGGCCAGCGTGTGACGTCACTTCTCCTAGTCGACGCGGTATATATGTCGCCGTCATCTGGTTGAATCTGCTATTTGATTAAATGACTAGCGCGTTCTTTGAATTACAACATTCAATTCAATGACTAGGCCGAACGTTGGTTGAACAAGCGTCACTCAACGTCCAAATAATTAGCGGATTGTAACATAGGCCTTTGAACAGAGCGGACATAAAATCAGTCAAGTGATTGAAATTTAGTTCATTTTTTTTCCCCATTGCGGCGCTAGTAGTCACCAAAACAAATATAGCGTCAAACTATAACTCGCACAGATAGCACTGTGTTGATATTTTTTTTGATTTACTTTAAAGTGCGTTATTCGTAATAAAATAGTGTGACAGCATGGATTTACCTACTATTACGCCGCCGCCGGCTACTTTTAAAGAAAAAAGTGAAGGCAAAATACAATACAAAATCATAATAAGGTGTAACTTACTTTAGATAACAAAAATGAGGACATGACATGTTACCTTTTAAGTTGCGAACGTGACGTCCAGTCAAGACGTTGAACATTACATTAAACAAATTGACGAGTAGTCTTTTAGTCATTCAACTGAATGTTGTCATTCAATGAATGCGCTAGTCATTCAATCAAATAGCAGATTCAACCAGATGACTGCGACATATAATCAATTTTCGGTAAATTATAACTTTGTCCTTTTACGAAATCTTCTTCCATTATGCTAAAATAAAGACTACACTACTTATAAATAATCAACAAACAGCTGTACGTTAAACATCTACAATCAGCGCAGGCGCGCTGGTGCGATGATTATAGTCGAAAAGGTGAAATGACGTCAGAGGCTGAGGTAGGGCACAGCAGGAAATTTCTTGCTCAAATATGGAGCAGCCCGACTGGGGTAGTACCTCGACCTTACAGAAGATCACAGCTAAATAACACTACTCTAAAGCAGTGTTGTGTTCCTGTTGGTGAGTAAGGTGACCAGAGCTCCTGGGGGGAATTGGGGATAGGGTCGGCAACGCGCTTGCGATGCTTCTTGTGTTGCAGACGTCTATAGGCTACGGTAATCGCTTACCATCCGGTGAGCCGTACGCTTGTTTGCCGACCTAATTACATAAAAAAAAAAAAAGAGGCCCACAATCGTTCCGCATAAATTACGTAAACATACATAATGTGTTTCTTAATCATTTATTGACGGATTTCAAATTTTTTTTACGGGTATATTAGTTTCGATCTATACTTCAATTCTATTTAGTTAAATATAGCATTATCATCATCATGAGACTTCTCCATTGAAAGTCCACAATTTAGGATAATACTCATTTTGGAAAATTGGCTCTGGTTTTTTAAAATCTTTATTCTCATTTGCCTTATACCTGTGTTATATAACAATAAAACAAAACTGGTTTTTATAATTATACTTACTTCAAATCACATATTTCACAGCGGTATATCTTTCTTTCTTCTATAGGTATGTGGGACCGCTCATGTGACTTCAAAGTGTCTTTAGTGTTAAACACTTTATCACAAGATACACAACAAAACTTTCTCTCAGACTTTGGTACATGCCTCATTTTATGTTTATTCATTGCTGCCACAGTTTTTGTTATTCTTGGACATTTGTCACAACTGTGAAATGTCAAAAACTATAGTAATTAATAATTAGTACATGTAGTACAGGAAATACTACATGTACTAATCTATGTCTTTAAAATAAGAGAATTAAATCAATTGTAATGAAACAATTACATTAATGAGCTAGTTACCGTTATTAACATTATTTAAATAAAATATCACTTACCAAATAACATTCGGATTTTTGTGGTCCTGAACATGTTTGTATAATACAGATTTTGATTTTAAAGTAATTCCACAAATGCAGTTCACCACTGGCATCATGTTGTGAGACTCCACAGAGTGAGCTCTTAAACTATACCAACTCTTACAAGGCATTTGACACAGAGTACAAGTAAAACTGAAATAAGATTACATTTTTTACTATTTGTTTCTTTTCTATTAAACCAAATGAGCACACAACTTTGGTTTGATAACCTTTACAGACATTACTCATTGTAGTTTAAGCAGTAAATATGATAGACTGAATCCACATTAGCTTTGTTTCATGGAAAATTTTGATAAATGTAACAGACAATGATTTAAGTTATTCGGATAAAGGATAAAACCTTATAAAATACCTTTATTGTATAAATCTTATATTCAGTTTATTCATTTTTAAGCCTGCTATAATATTAACACAAAGTTTTATTGAATAATTATTTTAATAAAAAATTACATTTAAATATTATTACTACCATCCCTAAAACCATATAAAAATTATTTATATTTATATTATATTTTTTTATTAAAAGCATAAAAAAAATATTTTTGAAATATTACTCCATTTATTTACCCATTAAACATGGTAATATTCTGAAAAAGAAAGTATGAGTAACTTACTTTACAAAGTCAGTCACATTCAGACTTGAATATTTATCTTCATCCTGTTTATCAGAATCTGAATCAAGACTCTTTTTCAGTTTCCGACTTTCGACTCTATGATCAGACACGTGTTTGTAAAGAACACTTTTAGACCTAATCACAAAGCCACAAACACAATTCAAAATTGGATTACTTTTGTGCACTTTAGCAAAATGAATTCTCAATCCACTCCAAGTTTTAACAGCTTCTTGACATATTTCACATTTTAACCTACAATAAAACAATTTAATACAGCCTTTTCTTACTTGTTAGAAATGAATTTCTATAATAAACCAAAACATTCTTAAAAATAAATTAGCATTTTATATATTCCAAAATGTCATTACTGTTCGACTGTTTTTTTTTTGTGTCAACGTCGGTCATCGCAGGTTTTGTTGTTTGGTACTGTGCTAAAATAAACTCTGCAAACATATGGTCTCTATTAATACCATATATTCCATCATTACTAACAGGATATTATAAGACATTGTTTCAAACTAAAAAACTAAGAATATATTTAGAAATATTAAGTAAGAGGAAAAATGGTCAGTTGCCTCAAGGGCAGAACACAGAGACTGGTGGCACTGCACCATCCCATCAGGATGGAAGAGAGAGAAAATCCAGTCTACATACGGCATGAACGGAACGCATCACACTTGGCAGTTAGATTTGCATGCTGATGGTCACTTCTGATTGTGACAAAGATCCCTAAGAACAACACCAAAGGGGAAGTTTGGTTACTCCCCTCATATGAGATGCTCTCTCAACAGAAGAAGAGAACATTATGTCTATTTTATAGACATACAATACTAATGTATCATCTGCATGGTAAGAGGGAAGTTGAAGATGGGATGGTGTATGTGAAAATATTTACATACAGGAGTATAAGATCATCTCCATATTAATCCCGAGATAGTATTGATATAACAATTATTTAATGTATTTACAATTAATTTTCATCCCCGCTAATATCCATATCCATTACACTTGAATCACTTTCAGTGGAGCTGGATCAGTCAGAATCATCTTGTAAAATAATTATCAATTCATCTATAACACCGCCAACAGTAAGATCATGTTTGTAGTATATCTTGATAATATTGTGGAATGCAGTTTGTTAATCTTTAATTTTTGTGGTAGTGAGAAACATCAGTAGAGCTCCCAATCGTGCATCCTTGCACTTCGCCCATGGAATGCCAGAACTTCCTCCTCTCCCACTTACTTCTAGTCCCGAGGATAATTCAGATTAAATGGTACATCTATACACTTACTTAACAAAATCTTTAACATTTAAGTTAGGTTTCTTTAAAATTTTCTTGAATTCATCTTCTTCTGCTTCACTTAATACTTTTCGTTTGACTTTTTTAACTTTGGACTCTTTTAATTTTGCTAGTGTTATGTCACCTACTTCATCGTCACTGTCATGTCCATCATCAGTGATGTAATCATGCTCCTCAAAACCAGACATTGATTCATCACCTGAAACATTACAAAAATAAAATCATTGAATTCTACATTTCCATTAAGGAATGATTGAAATAATAGTATTCTATAAATCAGACACTTACCTACTAGATCTTCAGTAGTTATTTCATCTTTAACCTATAATAAAAAAAAATCTTCCATAAAACATAGTCAACGATATATTAACAACATTTGGCAACATGCATTTATGATGGAATCACTACCAAGTGTCTACTATGGTGCACTCACATTTAATATGTATTTTATAATCAGTATATAAATTTTTATGTCAAATAACTAACAAAACCATTTAGTTAGTTTTATCAAAAATGTTTTAGCATTTCTCACCTTTTAGTTTAATTGTTGCTTAGACATCAAATATTAAAAAACCATAATTAGCCAAATTGATCCGGCTGTTCTTGAGTTTTAGCAACTCTTACGAACATCAATTTACTTTTATATAAAAAAATAGTAATTTACCTCTGACTTTATTGGTGGATAATCATAATTATTGATATCTTCAGTTTTTATGGGATAAGTAGGAAAAGTGTCTAAATACATTTTTCTTAGTGTTTCTTGTACTTTTGAGCACTCCAACACAAATAGTTGGAAAGACACCATTTTTTCTTCACAATTTAGACATACTTTGGTAGGTAAATCATCATTTTCATGAACCTGAAACATTTAAACATTTGGAATCAAGCAAGATTATAAATTTAGTCTTCCTATGTTCTTAATTACAAACATTATGTTTAAAAATATGTATTAACACTCATTTAATAATAATTAATTTTATATAATTAGATACTGTAGATAGATTTTTTTAAAGAAAAAAAACTAATTTGTGTTTTCTGTTTTGAATAAACGACAAGGAAAAATTTCTTTTTGTTCACTTTTTAGCGAAATAATGATCGGTTCATCGGCAATCGAATTTTTCATGCCAATCTAATGCCTCAACTCTCATTTATAACCTCTCTAGATCATAATGGCTAATAACTAACAAACAATAAGTTACGAATAACAACAAATAAAGAATAGGTGTACAAGTTCACCATCACACTGCCGAGTTATTACTTCTCACTTACCGGTATTTGTATATATTCCTGGGTCATTTTGAGAATACTTCTATTAGCTTCGTCTATCAAATCCTTAGAGAACTCATCTTTTTTTGCGCATAATCTACACAAATCTTTTATATTCAGAGCCATTATTGTTTTCCACAATAAACAACCATCATCACAAAGTCATAAACGAGCGGAATCATTTAATTCACTTAACATATTAAACTGTTAGAACACAAGCCATTTTAATAAAGTTTGATATACAATAATAATTGTATAAGACATAAAAATGAAATTAAGACATTTCAATAGTAAAATCTCTTAAAAAGAAACAATTGTTTAATTTTTTTAATATACGCTGCTTATCACAGATTAATGTTATTATAACTACCATAGACATTGATGGTTAACCTCAATAATAGCCATAGGTTATGATAATCTATGGTCTGTACAATATTGCTTACAGAATAATGGCAAGGCTCTGAACCGATCGTATCTGGCGGATCGATCACAGTATTTACAAATTAAAATGGTATAAAACATAAACTATGTCTATACAAAAGGGTATATACCTAGTAAAAAGAATTTATTATTAATATTTAGTTCGACATGACAATCCTAATCGATATTCTCACACACTTCTCTCTCATAATAAGCCACGAGTACAGTATTTGCTGTGTAAGCGGTATGTTAACACAGCTAATACAAAAATCTGTGTCGAGGTTTCGATGGATATATAAAAAATATCTAAAAGATCTATGTTGGCAATAGTAACTATCATCTTGTTAAAATAACGAAAATGAAAATTTAGAAATTACACTAGATAATAAAATGAGCAAATTAAAAATATTTGTAATGTAGTCGCTTTGTATGTTATATCAGGTGCAAATAGTGTAATATTGGCAAATATACCTGGTATGTTATATCAGGTATTTTATGTAATTTGCAAGAGACGGTCCCGATCTTTCGAACGTTTTAAAAATTTCTATCCATACGAAGGTCTGCTTAAAAAATTCCAATGTATACGGAGCTTTATTGAATTAATAAAGTATAAACCACCCAATCGAACGGGCGAATATGAAATAACAATAATTATTGTCGAGAGACTCCACTATACATGCACAGATTTATTCGGAACAGACCAAATTCGTATACTACAAACTTTGAACTTTTTGATTTTGTATAATCACCTGAATTTTCATGATCTCTAAATTATAATTTGTTCTTCTTCGACTATGGCTTCTAGATGTGCAACAAGATCTCTTATCAATATAATCAGTTTTTTCAGCAATTACGTTTAATATCTTTGGTTCTTATATGATCTGTGGATATACCTAGCATCTTTGATCTGTGGCATAGTTTGGCATAGTGTAAATGTAACGCTAAATTCGTTAAACGTAAATACCTAATCGTAATTGTAAAATTAAATTGTTTTAAAGGATTCATTTGTGCATCTCATAATTATCTATCTTAAAAAATACCAGAATGGGTACTGGCACTGTAATTCTTATAAAATTGTGAAACGCGAGTGATTTCAAGGACCGAAGATTACCGTTTGATCACAACAATAATGGATATTCATTCGGAGTTAGTCGAGCCTGTTACTCCAGGACTATCATATGAAAAAGTTAATTGGAAGGGCGAGGATAGCGGATATCATACATCTTATACTCCTGGATCATTAGAATGCTCAGAAATATCGGGTGATAATTTAAACCCCACATTCTTTAAAGGCAAAATCAGCTTTACTGGACAGTTTCAAGTCGATTGTTATGATCTGTCTAAAGAAGCACCATTGATATGTAGTACTGGACTTGTGAGAACAAATGAAAATTATAAAGATTCTCCACAAAATCGGAGAGGAGTAAAGCGTGTTTTTCAAGATGAAGCCGAGATAACAGATATTAATGGCTCTCTCCCCACACCTACTAGTATGATATCAGGAGGCTTGCGCAAGTTAAGATTTAGTGATAGTCACAAATTAAGTTCAAACTACACATCTAACTTGTCATCAGCAGATTTTTTAGACAGACAATATTTTTCTATGAATGAGCACATTCATACTCCTTTTCCATCAACACCTATTAAAAAAGTATGCAGAAGTAGTTGCAAGCTAAGTAGTCCTTTAAATCCAAAAAAGCCAGTAAAGAGGCTTAATTTTGTTATGCATTCTCTATCTTGTGACACACAAGCTTTGCAGCCTTTAGTAAAATGTGCCAAGCATAATGTTGAAAACAGAATATTTCAGTATAAACCCAATCAAAAAATTGATATCATAAAAATGTTGTACTTAGCTACAACAGCAATGCCTCCAATAACAAAAATAATTGATTATTTATCTCATGAGGATGTTTATAATTTTACTCAAGTTAGTCCATTATGGCAAAGGGTGTGGGAGGATGCAAGTAGAAAATCGAAAAAACATGAATATTTACGTTTTCGGGAAAACGCTAGAGAAAACCAAGAAAATAAAATGTCAACACCCAAAAATATTGATACAAATCAAATAAGACCATTGATGGAGATACATAATGTTTTATATAGTCAAATACCAATGAGTTCTCCAAAAAGCCCTCCTGGCACACCTCGGACCATCCGGTTTAAAAGATACACTAAGGTAAATAAAGTTATATAGTATTTGGTTATGTGAAGACTATATCATATCTAAAATTGTTATGTATACTTATTAACAGTAGTTTACTGTAGTTGAAAGCTTTGTAACTTTGATCAACAACAAAACCACTAGGAGAGCACCTCATAAAAGGCTCCACACACACTTTTCCCTGGCTTCCATCGGGATGCAAATCCAAGGAGTGTTTGTGATGAGTTATTGTCGCACAGTTTGTGGGTTTTAGATTCTGGTTCACATTCTTCTGAATACTCCCTGTTTAAATTCCGAATTAAATTCTGTTACACTCTCTGACTTAAATTCTATTACACTCCCACTTGATCAACTTTCAAAGTCAGAAATACATTAGTTAAACAAGAGTTACTTTCTAATGCTATCTTCTTATGATATCCATAGAAGGCATAGACCCCAAGATGGATCATAAAAAACACAAAAGTCACTGAATGAATTATCTAAGTTTTACTAAATAAAAAAAAGAAAGAGTTTCGATCATGATACCCCAAACAGTAAAATGATCCCCCATTTCCGAAGCAGTAGCAATCCATGCCAAAACCATTTCAAAATTCAAGGTTATACCATAATTCAAATTTTTGAATAGTCTATTTAGATAATTCTATGCTAATAATTCAATATGCTTTTTTCTAGTGTGCTTCCCTGGACCCACGCAAGCAATTATCATGTGTGCGATGTTGTCAGCCATCTAAAGTAACAGAAGAAAGTTCTGGAGAAGTGTGGGTGGAATGCACAAGTGTAACCTGTTCCTATCAGTTTTGCAAGTTCTGTAAATGTGAACGGCATCCAGGTAAGAAATGTTTCCAATATGATTTGGATGGTCCGAGCCCTTCTAAGAGGAAGAAGAATAGTTGTGCCATCGGTACGAAGAAGAGTAGGAAAAACTTAAGAAGACTCCTAAACCTGGCATAAAATGTAAACTAATAAATGATACCAGTGACTTAGTTTAGTGACTTAGGTTTATATTTTAATTGCATTCCATATCCAAAGATATGATGATTTTTAAAATCATTATGCACAAGAGATTAGTATGAAAATTAATAGTAGTTGGAAAATCCTAGGGTCTGATATTGTGCCATTTTTATTATAGATAACTTTGGTTTTAATAAATAATTTTTGTATCTAACAATTTCCAACAATATTTAAAGGCTAAAATGTGCCACGGGTTCTATTATTAAAGTAGATTTCCATGTCTGAAAAACAGCCATGTCGGTTAAGTTAAACAAATAGACTGCTCACCCAAAATATTTTAAAACTCATTTTTACATACATAACATTTTCTTAGTTATTCTAAAGGTCAATCACAAATTGAATTGACTAATTACCCCCACTAATACCTACTATAACTGCCTATGGCAATCACATTTCTGAAATGGCCTTGACCAGTTTTAAAAATAGTTCATTAGAAATTTTTTAGTGACATCTACATTACCAATTACTTATTATCTATTGGCTCAAAAAGGTTTCAAATGTATTAATTATTTTTTTAATTCCTTAGTTATAATTCTTAGATTAAAAACAAATATTTTGATGTAATTTTATGAAAAACTAATTGACAGCTTGATGTATGTTTAATTTGGTAATTGCATTGCAGAATGATGATTTTAATGATTTAAACGCATTTTTAACAATTAATAAATAGGTACAAAGAATTGTAACTGTGATATTACAGGTAATTTTATAAGCACCATATTAACACATCTTACACAATGCTTACAACACATTAAGATTCCTATAAAATAAAGACTAGGAATAAATTTCTGTTTACAGATGTTAAGAATACCTTATTACATTTGAACATAACTAATGGTTGTGAAACATCACATGATCACAGGTTATGCATTTATTTTATTCTTGAAACTAAGTTTATAATTAATCACTTATTTCCTTTTTTGGAGAAAGTACAATGTTTATAATGTAAATTTTGTACTATTGAAAAACTGCCATATTAAAAAGACTTAATTATGGTTATACAAACTATTTCAATTAAGATATCTACAATACTCTTTACTATTTTCTAGTCTTTTACAGTAATATTAATTTTAATGTCAACTTTTTTGTGTTTTGGTCATCTCCATTTTGTCACACATAAATTAATCTAACCTTAAAACATTAAATATTTAAGACATTGAAGTTTTGAGAACAGCGACACGCAGTATTGAGCTAAATTGTGAGAGAGCATTCCAAACCTGTTCTTAAAACGGCAGTACTTAACCAGTTCGTCGAAATCGAATTTAATTATACACAACAGTACAATTTTGATCTTTTGAGTAATGTTTTACAGAATCATATGTTATGTAAATATTATTCTAAATTATTTTAATAAGAACATGTTACGGAAGGTATTAATTCATAAAAGGTATTTTATAGTAAGGAGATTGCGAAAAAATGTCAGATTCCGCAATTTATGTATAATTGGATTAATTGCACATTTGCAACTGATTTTTACCAAAAGCTATTCAGCTAAGTAAAGCACAAACAAAAAATGCGTCATTTACTTTTAATTTTTTACAATTCTATTATAGATAAAATGCAGAACTTGACAAATTTTGTCGTTCGCTTCATGTGCATTATAGGAAAACAAAATGTATAGTGTTAATACTTTCCAACAGAAAACCGAATAACTGTGAGTCTCTTAGGCTTTTACGCCATACGTCACCAATAGTGTGATGTGTCTACAACTGCAGTATGTGTTTGTGATGCTTATCCTCAGGAATATCAGCCCACAACATGCTAGCGGCGGTGTGTTGGCGTTGTAAAAGCATCGTTACCTTTATAGTATATATGTCTCAGGGAAGTGATAAGAATTCAAATTTTATCATCTGTGTAAGCTCATTTTCCAAAAAAAGCAACTAATTTGTTTCAAAATTCAAATAATAATTTACATTAATTTCAAATAATAATTCAAAGTCAGAATTATTTTTAATGAAAATATATCCATATTAAGTAAGTAAAAAATTTTAGGGAATTGTTCAGACTCAACACAGTTTTTATTTTAAGTAAATTGATCGTAATTGATTTAATCGAAGCTTGATTTTAAATCACTCCTGTGACATATATTTCGAAGAAATCTCTTAAAAATTTCGTAATATTTTCAAATGTCAGTTGAGTAGTTATGAACAACTATTTTACAATATCACATTAAAGTAAGATAAGCATATTGGGATGTTATAGTCTCATTTTACACTAAACAGCGGATCATTTAGATTCCAACGATTTAAATTCATTTTATATATTTGTGACTATAATTGCCTACAATGCTTTAGTATCTAGTAATAGTTTTATTATAAACTGAAAATTGTTCATTTTCTAAGGCGTATCACAAAGTTAATCTTAGAGGGACTAAAATGTGTCTACCTCGTAGGATTATTTTAATTTAAATTAGAATAAGTTATTGCCATTGTCTTATAATTTTAAATTGCGATGGTTACGGAACCGAACTGATAATATTTGCCATTTAATTATTATTATATTACACTCGAATGAGAATTGTTCACAGTTGAAACAATCAATGTGATTTTAATTTATATGTAAATATGTTTCACAATTTTATTTCTCTAATTAGTATTTTAATTCTGATTACTGGCTTTATACTGAAGAAGTAATGATAATTATGTTGTGGAGTGTGTATAGTTCGATTATAATTTGGTACATGACATTATTTTAATGAATGTGTGTAATTAAAATTGGAGAGCTTAAGAAGCCATCAATTTTATTTTTTAATAAAAAGACTTGATAAACAATTTGTGTCATTTATTCAAAGTGAAAAATTCTTACAGTAAAGGTTTAATTACACAATTTACAAGGACAGTATGTACAAAAAATATTTTAAAATTAATTTAACACAACAGTAGCAAGTGACCTCCTTTTTTATTGTGTCACAGACACTATTAATTTAATGTTTATCTAGAAATAAATAGTTCCGTGAATAATCCTTGGGTGGAGTATATTCACCTGGGCTTATGATCTATTTTCATCCGAGACCCATTACAAACTTTGGTATTTGGTATGCCACTTGTGGAATTTGCATCAGCATTGACATTCTGTAATAATAAATCTTTAGTAGTAATTCCATGTGGAGATAGTAATGTGATTAAATATTAAAAATATGAAACTATATACAATACCTATAGGCATTTAATAATAAGAGATGTCAGGAAAGCAAAGAAGTAGCATAATAGTCTGAAATGCATATTTACAGAACATAATATCATGCATTTTAAATCCTAATTATTTGTGTTCAAGTTTCTTTTCGTCAGATGTGTGTCCATCAGCATTGTAGTGAGAGGAATTGAAGCTAAGATATTTCAAATTCAATTGTATTTGAATTAAATATTATATAAAATTAATTCAAAATGTCTGTAGATTAAAGATATCACTGTTCATTGTTATTCTTGACATACAAGTGGTTTCGAATAATTTTATGAAACTGGATGGTTTCGGAAAATTGGCTCTAGTTTTTTTAACTTTGTTTTCATTTCACAGAATACGACGCATTAAGTGCGAGAAAGAAATTTGGTAATCAAAAAGTTTATTATTCAATTTTTTATTTTGGAAAATATTATTGTTTTGTTTTTGATCGTAAAATGTATGGTTTACTTTAGAGACACACACAAACTAGATGGCAAACCAAAAGATATTATGAACATATTCATTATCTGTGTGCTTTAAAATATAATCCGCAGATATATAATTTTAATAAAAAAAATATTGATTAGAATACTTGCATAGAAGTGGTTAGTGTTAGTACACCTGACTCCAAACCACCTTTGTATATTTTATTCTTTTATCATTACAAATCATTGGATTGATTTCATGCAATTCTGTGTTTGTGTGACTTATAAACTAGTGTTAGTACAATTAAACTAATTATTTATTTAGCCTAAAAGCTATGTACAATTAGCTTTAGTGCACCAACCTTTGTCCTTGTAGCATTAAAAATAGTTCCACCACCATCATACTTGCTGTACACTAGGTCTGTGAGATAGGAGATGAAGTCATTACTCAGATTGTAGGAATAGATTTACAATGATGTATGAAATATTTTATGATGTATAGCTGCGTTTTATACTTTTTATGCCAATTTGAAATAGTACATTCGTATCGAGTACAAACAGATCTTTTTGAAGGCGGAACAACGAGGGGAAAGAGTAAGTAAGAAAAGACAGTAAGAAGAGCCAATTTGTACTCGCTCTGAAAGATATTTTTTAACTACCTTTCTATATAAGAATCTTTTTTAAAAAACGTTCGTCATTTCTTTAATTCTATTCCATCAAATTATAAGGTATTTTACAACTACGCGACGAGAAATGATAACTACAGGACTGCGAGATAATTTTGTGTCTGGAGTAGCACGTCTTAAACAACATAAAATGAAATTTCGTACTTATCTGAAAGGTAGAACGTTCTAATGATAAGTACGTAATGTCACTTTTTATTCAAGGTAGTAAAAAAATATTTATTACATTATTGTTTATTAATTTCAATTAAGCTAGTCTTGCTTTACAGCTCTACAATGTTATAAGACATGAAACCGAATCTAAAGCTTCAGAGCATTGATAAATGTGATTGTAATGAAAAGCGGTAGTATGACACTAGCAACTCACGAGACAGACAAGCCATTGTATAGCCAGGCACGCCAAGTCTGCGGTGCGGGAGCAGAGCCGTCGATGCGCGCCTCGATGTGCCCGCAGAGGGCGCGGCGATCGTGAGACCGGCCGGATCGCGCGTCGCATATTAAACGCTTACGGCATTCTCCGTCGCATGTTCCACGTCGAGGGCTGTTCTTCCAATAATGTCTAAAAAGCGCAAGTAAATATTTTCTGTACTTAAACTTTATTAGTTAAGTGCTTTATTTGCTATATTAATGTTAAGAATCAAAGACCTTAGGGACAAGTAGTTAATACGTTACTTTTCGCCGAAAACCTACAAAAAGCCTGTAATGTTATTACTTTATTTATGGCTGATTTATGAGTATCATATTCATATTTTAATAAAGTAAATGGTTTCATATTTATTAGTTTCAAAGGCCAGAGGCCTTTATAAATTTATAATTTTATTATGAAGGTGAATTTACTAATTTAAATTGGATTACAATAATTAAGGTCAACTATAATTTAATTTCATGTATGGTAAAGAGTAATGAAATATAAATCTATACTTGTGATATAAGTTGAAAACGTCTTCTTTAGATGTCATGTCATCTATGAATTTGTCCCAGTCTTGTGGTCGAAGTGATGGCATCATGTAGGCAGAGCGCGCCGAGTACAGTTTGTACCAAATGGGGTAACCGAACAAGTTTGCTTCCTTCAAGTTCATGATCCAAGTTTCATGATCAACTACTAACTGCAATAATAATGCATAGTTAAATAAATAAAAAATAATAACAATAAGAAACTTATAATTTTTGTATTTAATTAAGTATTTTTTACATAGCTAAATAATCAATTGAAAAACAAAATTAACATAAACTTTGACAACTTTATTAAGAGCTTAATAGTAAATCTGATCTGAATATTAGTAACATAACTAAAATAGTGGTCAAAAACTTACACGAGTCGTTGCATCATGGTCTCCATCGACGTAGTATATTCGATACCCTAAGTTTAAATCATAATATGGTGATACTGAAGGACCAACATACGCTATACTACTAGCTCGTCCTGAAAAAAAAGTACAAAATAACAATGTCTGTACAATATGATTTGATAAACAAATACAAATCTATGTGACAGATTACATAATAAAATTAGATTGAGTAAAAAATTACAAACCTAAGTCATTTGGATCATAAAATACTTCAAATTCATCATAATGGGTATGGCCGAAGAACTGAGCCGTGATAGTAGATTCGTATCTATTAACTATGGCGTAATAGTTTCTACTCCATACTTTTAGACAATCCGAATGACCGGGTGGAATGTGGCCGATAATGTGAACCTTTTCAGCGCTGAATTCTGCTGATTGTAGTTCATAAATAAGCCACTGCAATTCTGTTGCTGGATCAGTACTGTTTAAAAGGAGCCACCTGAAAATAAAATCAGGAACAAGGTTAGGTCATCGAATACAATCTCAAAGATCTGACGTGATAACGAGATTTGTGTGCAGATTTCTGCAGTTCGCGATCACTTAAATCATAATAATGTTCCTTCGTTTACCTATGTGTTTTTGTCTCCCATTTTTCATGGTACCACGTAACCAAACGTAAGTACTTAAAGGAATCAAAAATTACGGAATACGATAAAAGTTTTTAAGACAAAACTTTTATCACCATTTATTATACATATATGAAATTATCTTACCAATTCTTATTATTACAATAGTTCATGTTCAGAGAAATGATGCGGAACCCAGGACGAACGAGAACGGAGTAAAATGCTCCGCGGCGAACGGTGTGAGACACTCCCGCTGGCAGCCAACGTCGCCACTGCGCATCCAGCTCGTTGTAGAGCCACGCTATGTTGGATTCCGGGGACGAAATGTATGGTGGCGGAAAACTGAAAGTAATAAAAATCATTACTATTGCTACTACCATTTTCTTTTTATTTTAAAATCATTACTATAACAGTAAGAAACTTCTAAGCCAACCGTTTAGTTATAGAAAATGAATGTCAGAAAAGAAGTTCATTACATAAAAGACAGGTTTTGGCCTTATAAATAAATAGGTTTAGGTACTATATTTACACCCCATGATTTATCGAAGCTGGATCCATAATCATGCAAAAAATTTCTTTATATATAGGTTACTTATTTTTCATTGCTTACGTATTAATTTCTTACTCATTAGAACATTCCGTTTGTAATGTTGTTAATTGCAATTTATTTATAATAAAATACAATGAGAACATTAGTTTATTGTTCTACGAGGAAAATTCCATTAATACGTATATAGACTATAGTTATCATTTTATAGTGCAATAAGTTGTTGGTATGTAAGTCTATAAGCTTATAATTTAATAAGCTTACCTATTTACTGGTGAAGACTCATGGTTGCCAAGTGCAGGGAAGATCGGCACTCCCGGAAACATATCAGACATTTGAGCAACAGTTTCTTGAAGGACTTTAAGATTTTCTTCCTTTGTTTGATTCCAAACATCGTGTGGTGGCAAGTCTCCTGTCCATAAAATATAGTCTATGTCCTGAAGGGATAAGATAAGACTTGAAATGGGTGCTTAGTACTTAAATTCACGTACATCGAAAAACTCTGTCTATTTGGCCTACCTATGTCAGGCTATTTTACTTACGGTATGAGTATCTGCAATATGTTTTAACATATGATCAATGGTACGTTTTGGTGTATCACATTTGCGGTAGTCCCCCCATCGGCCAGCTCCTCCCCCTGGGACCATAACTGGACCACTGGATACCCGACAACAAAGAGGCTCATTACATTCAGCGTTTGCACCTAAAACCAATTTACATGCTTTCCTATTATTTCCACTTTCATTTACCCAGTGTGTATTCTGCTACTCTAGTAACAGAACCTGACAAACCATTTTAACATGGTATACCCAGATCTAGGAGAGTAATCGTTTTAAATTTAATGTCTTTTGAGTCATCAAGTAATTTTAATAAAGTTCATAATATATTTACCTTCCGCATAGTAGGGATCGAAATGCGTATCAGATATTTGTAGAACTTTAAACGTCGGAGATTTTTCAACGGGAGCCTCTAGCGGGCGTACGGCTGGCTTTGGCACTGGTGGAAATGCCACTTCCCATTCATGGTACGGGTTATAAACATCGCCACAAGCATCTCCAATAACAAAACTACACACTTCGTTTGGGCCAATTGTAATGCGTTTAAGCACATATACAACTTCACTCTAAAAAAATTTCTACACGTTATTATGCAAAATACAAAATGCAATGAAATATAATGAAATAGAATAAGTTATAAAATCATACCCCAAAAAGTCTCGTAATGCCCTCGCAGACCCTGGCGGATTGTATGTTTAGTGAGACGCAGAATTGATATATCATTTTATTTATTTCTTCCTTGGTTTTTCCAAGTCTGATATAATGTTGCAAAAGTCCAGCACCAGCCTTACATGCTGTGCAAGAAACTTTTGACATAACCGAGTGTTCAACTTCATAGTAAACTTGTTTTAAATTTAATAATTTTAAAGCTTTATCTACAAAGAGTGGTAAATTTGAACTTTTGTCGCTATCCCATAAAAGTCTGGAATAATTTCGTTTAAGAGCAGCCATGTGAGCAATAAGTTCGGTTTCGTTTGCAGATGGAGGTAGTTTATGAGTGAAATTTAAAGGTATGAAGAAAGGTTCATCATTACGTGGTGTTTCCGTCCAGTTCCACGTATCTTCTTTAGGATTCCATTTTATTACTGGTTTTATATTTCTGCTAGATTGTTGTTGTAAAAATAAGGGATTACCTAGAAAACAAATACGGTAATTACAAATCATTATTATTATATAGGAGACATACAGATTAGTCACCAGAAGGTACAGTACAGTATATATATTTACATATCGTCATATTATGGCTGCCTGCAATTTGATTTAATTCATGGTTCCACTGATCGTCCACAATATAAATAATAAGCCCTAATTGCGCAGAGGCATCCATTCAATGTTATTTTATATGCCTATACCAATAATTATATAGAAATTCATCTCAATGTAACTTCAATATAAGTTTATTTAGGCTGACTAATTTTATTTATGTACATGGTTATTTTATCTTGGTGAAATGAACGTGAGCATCCTTTTGAATAAAATTGGATGAGATGTTGATAATTTCTCGAAACAAAAACATTTTAGGCTTACTAACCTGATATCATCGTCACTAATAAAATTAGTATTATTTGTAGTAGCCATGGTATTCTAATGATCATTACTAGGAACTACGTAGGGAAACGACCTGCAACGAAAAAAGGTTGAAATAAAGCAAATTTATCTAAAAATTATTTTGTTTTCTGGGCTTGATTGAAGAATTGAGAAATGATAATAATTATTATATAATAACACACATTACACACTAGTTATGTGTTAATACCCTGTGGTGAATGGTGTAATTGAAGAGTTGGTCTCTAGAGTCTACAGCGAATACTTTTTCATATAGTTTTGCCTTTCGCTTAAGTCACATGCTTAGTACTTAATAACATATAGGAATCAACTTGAACCAGGTCAGTATTGTCTCATATTAGACTTAATAATAAAATTAATAACTGAAATATTATCATAAATTAGTATTAAAGCAATACTAATTATACCGAACCAATTCATATAAATTATCAAATTACGGTTATAAACACTGTACTTAAAGAGTGCCTAAAAGAGTTTAGCTTAAAATATACATGTATATATTAGTAGTGTATATGTTAGTAACAGCGTTTATAAATTAGTATCTAGTTCTATTTCTATTATTTTAAGTATACCGAAGTTTAGACAATATATAACCTTCAGTGCTTATAATGCTTATAATGCTAGATAAGAGTCAGTCTATCTGGTGTTTTCGCGCAGTGTACTTGGAAGTTAGTATTAAGGTGTCGTGTAAGTTTACTTTATTATCTACAGTGGTTAGCGAGCGGTAAAGGTTATAAAAGACGTCTTTAAACTTGCTCCTGGGTCTCAAGCCCCAGGCACCGGTCGACTTCCGTCTAGATTACATTTTAATATTGTCAATTAAGTTATGTGTATTGTGGCACTTTTTTGCATAATGTTATACTTTCATTGTGAATGGTATACCTACTCATAAACAGGTTGTTCACCTGTACATCAAGTGGATAAATAAGTACCAAGTAATAATAAATTATATAATAAAAACCCTATAAAATTGGTTCATTGAGATTAGGGCTATAAAAGTCTCGTAAAAATTGTTACTCCTCCAATTTGTTTTCATTATATTACTAGTGAAAGTAGGTCAAATTATTATTAGTAGCTTATATTATAAATACAACATGTTATGCATAGGTTTATTAGTTTTGTTACCCATGCGGGTATTATGTTAGGAAACGAAATAACTATCTCTTTTGTGACAAGCCTTTTCTAACTTTTATGATGCCGATCTCTATACGTATTATACTAGCCGACCCTTGCGACTTCGTTCACGTGTTGCTCCGCTCCTATGAGTCGTAGCGAGATGTTAAGTAGCCTAAGTTACTTCTTGTTACATCAGCTCTCTGCCAGTGAAAGTCGTCAATCCAGCCATTTTAGAGATTAGCCGGCACAAACAGTCAGAGAGACAAATAGACAGACAAAAATTGTAAAAAATGTTGTTTTGGTATCTGTAACATGTATACATCCATATGCACTTAGTAAAAAGCGGTTATTTTAATATTACAAACAGACACTCCAATTTTATTTATTTGTATGGATGAAGTAGCGATAATTAGGGACACGTTTTAAAGAGCAAAACAAATATTAAGAATATATTTCTAACATATAAAGTAAAGAAGAAAAATAAATATTAAAAATATTTAATCAGCAATCGAGAATTGCTTTCATATCAATTCTTTACACATTAAACTTTTTGAACGCAATAAGTAGATACTTAAAATGTTATAATCTTTTCAAGTATGAGAAAGCTGTACAAATAATATCCAAATGTCTAAATATGATCCCATCTGTTTAAACTATTAAGCTTTTGGTAATATGCAAAGTACAAATAATAGCAGCAAATAACAGCAATAGCACCTTGCTGCTTGCTTTTAAAAATCAACGATTTTCTGATTTTTTAAAAATTTCAGCCAAGAGCGAATCAGACTCGCGCACTGAGTCCTGTATAATTTAAATTAAATGACTAACTATTCTTAACTTTTACTCTATTAGGTTAATTCCGTTTACATCAATAAGTATAGGTCACAGTCAGACTTAGAAGTTTGATTTTTTCGTAACTTTAAGAAGAGAATGTGGACTTTTCAACCTGATAACGTTACACAGTCCCCAAATAATGCCCCATGACCTACAGACATAAAATAATTATGATGTTAATAAAAAATTCCAATCTCAAAATCTTATGCTTCATATCAAAATTCATGTAGGAAGGCGTCGTCAGTGGTTTTGATTCCTGTGCGAAAATCATCATTTTATGTGATGTAAACGGCTGTATATTTTGATTATGTTGACTATAAAGTTTGATTTTTTTGTAACTCTAAAAGACTAAAGAGTTAAGTATTTTACATTATTTCAACTTGATACCTTTACGAGATCCTGAGAAAGAGTATCTTAAGAGACAAATAAACAGACGGACATAGTGGTGATCCTATAATGGATCCTTATTTAAAGAACCCTAAAGAACTATTTTATTACAGTCTGTGAACAGGCTGCGATATCGATGTACAGACTACAGAGACAAATGATTTTTGTCAACAAAGTTGAGTTTGACCCACTATTCACTTTATACGGAATCCTCGGTATGCAAGTCCGATTCTCACTTGTCCGGCATTTTTAGCAGCAGTGTTTTGTGGTTTTCATTTGTATTAGTCAGCGGTTTTTACAGACGCATCAAGTACGCGGACGTGGAGGTCGTCACTTTCTCTGCGCTTCATTGACTTTGCTGGAAAGAAAGTAACGCTGCTAGTGGTATCGCACACAAACATTCCTGTTTCTATTTCGTAGTATACTTAAAACTATTTGCCCCCTTAAAGAAACAACAAAAATGTCATTCTTACATGTGCATCTTCTAAGATTATTTGAAAAAAAAGCCAAGCACGAGTTTTGCGCATAACATCATGTTTATCGATTATTTTTTTATATATAAATTAAATCATAAATAAAAACCAGTTTAATGAACAATATTATTATTAGGTTTAATTATTTGTCAATAAAGATTTATTTATTTATTTTATCTTAATATAGATAAAATGTAAATAATATAACGAAATAAATTGTATTATGTATCAAAACTATTTGAAGTTATTTAGATTATATTATGTTGCTCTATTCATTTCACCGAAATCGTTCTTTACCTTTATTAACGTTTTTAGGATACATCAAAAAACGTCCCAAAAATAATGTTTAGTAAATATTATAAGGATGAGAATAACCATACATTAAAGAAATATTACCATTTAATTACGTGTCCATTAATGGTCCACGTTTACTTTATAATATTTATACCTAAGTAGAGTGATTACACATATATAGACAACACAGATACATTCATATCCTGTTGGCTGGCAATGGCGGCCAGAATGCTAAACGTAGTTTTTTAAAATTTATTACTAATAGTATTAAATAAAGCACTTGTTTTTAAATATTTGCTGTTTCATTGTTATTCCTAATCACAGCGTTAGAATTATTTTTATTGTTATTGTTACGGTATACATTCTGTAAAAATCAGAATAACAAAGTGTTTTTGTTAAAGGTATAAAAATATATGTATTCAATAAATTAAGTATTTTTAAATAAACTGATTTAGACTGAAAATCTCATATAATATTAAAAAGAAAGTCATAAAATCAACTGAACAGATTTAGATCAAACCGTTCAAAATCCGCCGCTTTTTTTACAAGTGTTCTATATGAAGTCTTAAAGGTCAGTGTTACTTCTGTGGATAGATTAAAATGCATGACGCAGAACTGTTCGGAGTGTTTATAATTTTAATGTTTACGTCACAAGTTTGCCAACTTAAGGACCATTTAGCTAAACCACTTTCATCCGGCAGCTTGCCAGCTCAGACTCAAAACATTTATCTACTTTCACTGACTCACTGTACTCTGTATTGCACGATGTCCTGCTCGCCGATTATAATAATTACTCTGAGAATCGTTTTTACAAAGTAACAGATATTTACGTTTATACTTATAAATTTCTAAAAAGCGAATTTCATTAACGATTTTTTTGTTTATATCTCAAAAAAAAACAAATAAACGTTCGTAAACCGGAAGCTCTATCAGTAACGAATTTCGTCAAGTTTTTTCTTCATATCGCAGTATAAAGTAGATAGATATTTAATGAAAGTAATATTTATAAATTGTCAATAAGGTCACAACCTAAGGAAAAAGTTACGTAGGTATTAACCCTCCACGCGACTTTGTCCTCTCTTTTCCAATCAGATAATATAGTCTACATATAAATGAAAAATATAAAAAATTATATTTAAAACGTTTAATATGGATATTTAATAAAAAATTTAATTTATATTGTTTTTAATATTTTGTACAGTAGGTATTTGCAAAACTAAATTTAAGTTTATAATTACACATCATCATCATCATCATCAGAGCCCATTAATGGTCCACTGCTGAGGCGGGTCTCCTCCTCATTGAGGAGAGGGATAGGTCATAGTCCACCGCGCCGGCCCTGTGCGGATTGGCAGACGTCACACACCTTTGAGAACTTTTAGGATCTTTCAGGAATGCAGCTTTCCTCACGATGTTTTCCATCACCGTTAAAGCAAGGATATTTTATTGCTTAAAATACATAACTAAGAAAAGTCAGAGGTGTGTGCCCCGAATCGAACTTGGACCTCCTGAATAAGACAATAACGTCTAACCAGTGGGCTATCACTGCTCTACACAACAGGTCATAAATACAGATCAATGTTTGTACGATTACAACACATTTGTTCACCGTATATCTTTATCGAAAGAAGAAGGAAAATAGCTACATTGGAGAACTATGTTATAGAGCTGTCTTCCCGTGAGTACTTACAGTATTCACATTCCACCATGTATAAACACCTTATTGAAGATTGATTTCTTATAGAAATAGATCTAGTGTTTACACTTCCTATTCTAGTTTAGATTTCTAAAATCTATTCTGAGCAAAAACAGGTTTGCAATAGAATATCACTTCTACGTTAATATAAAGGCATTAAGATGGTATGTTTATTTGTAGATTAAACTGATCGTGTGACCCTAAATAGGTATTTTCCAAAGCTTTCGTGTGCACAATCTATCTTAGGTCTTTAGGAATCCCAAACGGCATCGGCTCCTTCTTATAAGACCATAGTTTTGTCAACTATCAAAAGCTCACCGGAAAAAAGACTACTTATAATACTAATTATAAGTTCAACTGTCTGTTGACACTAATATCTGTTAATTTATATAGTAAAATCATTTTGGGCACGAAATAAGGTTTTTTCTTATCGGCGCGGCGCACTGTGGCGAGATTTATCAAAAAGTTGGTCCAAATGTATAGTATATATAATACATAGGGTCAATAATAAAACATTTCGATACTCATTTAATATTATTTGGCATATTATCTATTTATTGTTTAAGAATATCATAAATTGTCTTGAAACCTCTTAAAACAGGTTTTTTGATATAATCTATTAGAAATATTTCAAAATATAACTAATCTACGTCAATTAATACATATTGCTCTAATCGACTCTGACTCCTTTGCGCTGCGAAAATATTGTTTTTGTTATAGTTGATTTTTTTACAAATTACAAAATATTAAGCAATATAAAACACGCTCAAATTGACTAGTTGTAGTTGTAGGCACATTGTACTTATTATAAGTTCTCCTTCGGAGTATACTTGGTTCATTCAGTTAGCACGTCGGTGAATTTTGAAAGAAAAAATATTTTTTTTTATAATTTTAATTAATCATAGCCTTGACCGTATTTTTATGGCAACCCTATTATTGGTATATGTTCAGAAACTATTTTTATTTGATAAAATATAATTTTTAAAATCGGCGTTACTTGGGATCCTCTACTATTACTATGTGTATTGTATAGTGTATGAAACGGTACTTTTATCTAGGGTCAAAGTCAAGTAAGTCATCTGTAAAGGGGACAGCTCGAAGAATATAACGGACAAGGTTGCAAGTAAATGTTTTTCTATACCTTCGATGAATAAATTAGATATTTATACCTAATACATTGTAATAATGTATTAGTTACTATATTTATATAATTACTAGCTGCCTGCCCTCGCTTCGCTCCGGGTATAAATGATGTCCTTAAATTGTCACTCTGTGATTGTGTAGTTTTTCATTATTTAAAAAAAGAGAGAGTGAGAAAATGTTATATAAAAAATAATAGAAAGAAAAAGAAAAGCAACAGATAATAAAAGAGGGAGGACAGAGCAAAAATAATATTGAATAGGTAAAGAAGAGAGAGCGAAAAAGAGAGGGGGGAGAGAGAGAGATAATCGAAAGAAAGAAAGAAAGTGAAAGCAGACTGATCATTCTGAACAGATTAAGATAAAAATTAATGAGAGAAAAAAGAGAGTGATAGTATTATAAGAGGATGAGAGACGGAAATACTATAGACTTCTCTCAGTGATAGAATGTTTAAAATCGGATTAGTAGCAACAAAATGGCCATATTCTATTAATTAAAAAATGTATATGGCAACACTAAATCACTTTTGTCACTCACGAATAGTGAAGTTTTCTATCACTGAAAGAATTTTTAAAATCGGATTAGAAACAACAAAATGGCCATATTCTATTAATTAAAAAATGTATATGGCAACACTAAATCACTTTTGTCACTCACGAATAATGTAGTTTTCTCTCAGTTAACGGATTTTTAAATCGGATTTTTAATTTCTGAAAAAAATTACAAAATGGCCACCTTATGTCACTTAAAGAGCCATATCTTTTTAATTAGAGTATTTATGGCAACACCACATAGCCTATGTTACCCGGAAAGGATGTAGCTCCCTATCGGTGAAAGAATTTTCAAAATCGGTTCAGTACTTTTCGAGCCTATTCGCAACAAACAAACATACAAACAATCAAATCTTTCCTCTTTATATAACAGTAGTATAGATTACTATAAAGATACCAATTACAATAATCTATAATAAATTATAATAATCTATCTATAAAACAGCTAAACCGATTTGAATGAAATTTGGTAAGTATACACATACTTTATAAACTGGATTAACAAGTATAATACTTTTTATCCCGTAAAAAAGCACATTTCATGTGATATTGAGTTTTGTTAGTGGTTCATACACAGCCGAATTAATTTGTAAATTGAATCAACAAAATATATTTATCAAAATATTTGAGTTTTTGTGGGATAGGAGGGCTTTATTTGTGCAAGAATAACTAATATAATAGAAATGAAAATCGTGTACACATAAAGTTAGTATCTTGGAATCTACACATAGAATACTTTTATTCAAGTAGGAGTTTCTGTTAGATAGGAGAGCTATATTCGTGCAAGAAAAGGTAATATAATAAGAATGAAATTTTGTACGCATATATTATTTAGTATTTTAGAATCAACGTAGAATAGGTACATATTGAAAATAGGGAATATAGCTGTGGGATAAAAGGGATTAATACCTTCTAGAATAACGAATATAATAGAAATGAAACACATTTACCTAGTTAGTAACTTGGAATCAACACATAGAATAATTTTAACCAGAGTGGGAGTTCCTGTGGGCGAGGTCTATATTCGTGCAAGAATAGGTAATATAATAGGATTGAAATTGTGTATGCATATAGTTAGTAACTTACAGTTAACACGTAGAATATTTTTTAACCAGAATAAGAGTTCCTGTGGGATAGAAGAGCTATAGATATGCCGTGACTAATCTGACCATATAAAAACAGTTTTTAAATTTTTTGTCGGTTTGTTTGTTTATGTACGCATCACGTTAAAACGTCTGGATCGATTTGATTAAATTTGGTACACGGATATATTATAAGCTGGAAAGAACAAATAGGGTACTTTTTATCCAGCAAAAATGCTTAGTTCCTGTAGGATTTAAAGGTATTGTTCATACTAGATATTTCATGTTTAAATAGTTTACTCAATGTATAATATTTATTTATTATTACCTAGGATACATGCTTTTATCTCAGGCTATACAGATATTCATATACCATTGAGTACCCATATAGGCCATAAGTGGTGGCCACAGGAGTATGAATATGAAATGTGAAAAGTTTCGTGTCTTCTTTAATCTCTAAAATTAATTCATTAAGTAGTCAATAATTATACCCTCATATGAAAATTAGTAGATAAGTATGTAAATATTATGAAAGTAGTTGGATCAATTCAACTTGCAATTTTACTGTCATGAATTTGTTGTTGGTATTTTTTTATCTGTACTAATAAAGAAATATTCCCTTACAACCCAGGACTCTCATGCACATTCGTTCATGAATCTCCTACTACACATTAGTTCATCGAACTCACTTTCACCTCCATACAAAACTCCCATTGTCGTTGTATACTCTCATTGGAATGCACTTCTATTATATTCGTTAGCAGCTTCCACATGTTTCCTAATATAATAGAATACAATACCCTACACTCCGCTCACCATTCAGATGTTCCTTACAAGGCCATTTAAAAATCAAGTATCGTAGAAAGTGATATTGATTTATACATACTTATACGTAATGTAGGTATGTATATATTCATTCCAATGACAATGAACTTTTTATTTCGATGTTATGAATGCCAATAATACCTACCTATAATATTCTAGTAAAAATATAATATTATACTATATTCTAAATGGAATTCTCGATAGTAATTACAAACAACTTTTAATTGTATATTAATAATTTAATAATAATGTAGATAAGTTATATTTATGTACAGTTTGAATACCTACGCTTTAAATACAACTAAGGGGCAAGGCTGGTCACTGATCGTGCGTAGATTTTCTCATTTGATATTCACTACTCAAGACGGTCTGTGCAAACGATCTATAACGAATGCCTCTGGTATATTCACGGAGTAATAGGTGTATTAATAGTGTATGTTGCCGGCCTGGACATTAGGAAAAATTCGAATATTAAAACTCAAATGTGCATCACTCAGTGCATAAAAGTGCATTAGTGCTTTTTAATTACCACTAATTTCATCAGCGTTTCAGGTAAGATATTTTTTTTGCTAAATCAGGACAAATTAGACCTACAGATTACAAATTATAATCTAACAGCAATTGACTTAATAAACTCATGCAGTGGTTCGTATTTATTTCATTAATTCAACTTTCTAAGAAATATGATACATGTTAATATATTCAGATACAAATTAAGTATGTACTTACAAATAATTTTACAGCAAATTCCAAAATCTTTTGATTTACCTAGGTTCTAAATTTTATTGATAATGCAAGAAGCGTCTGGAAAATGTTAAATACTATTAATTATAAATTAAGAGTTCACATTCATTAAAGACGACAAACTCGTGAATAAGTAATGACACTTATAATTGAATAACACTCATTTATGACGGTATAAAGTATGAGACGACAATTGACCTCAGTGGCACATATTACTGATAAGACTTGTGGCCTCTAATATTGCGTATCTTTTTTAACCGATTACGGCAAAGCCAAAAAGAAGGGTAATGATTTTGGCAGTCTATGTATGTATCTATGTATTAAACTGAGATAATCATCACGTGTTTGTTATCCAAAGAAAGGTCTTGGAGAGTACATTACAAATATGTATATATGTATGTATATATATATATATATATATATATATATATAGTTTAAGTCAAAATATTTGTTTAAAATGCGGTCATACAGTTCGCGCGGTCCAGCCGTTTCAGTTACAAGCAAATAAAAATCAACATTACTTTAGAATATGAGATTATAAAGGTAATCCCGATCGGAAAACATAAATCTATTAATAAAAAATAAAAAAGGCAAAAGGACGAAACAAGAAAATAACTGTATACCTACCATGTCTGTTTCATGGAGGTATTTCTGTAATCCATACAAATAAATAAAATTGGAGTGTCTGTTTGTAATATTAAAATAACCGCTTAAAATTTTTATTCAGTGCATTTGGATGTATACACGGTACATATACCAAAACAACATTATTTTCAATTTATGTCCGGCTAATTTCTGGAATGGCTGGACCGATTTTAACACTGGCAGATAGCTGATGTAATAAGGAGTAACTTAGGCAATTTAACATTTCGCCACGACCCATAGAAGCGGAGCAACACGCGAACGAAGTCGCGCGGGTCGCCTAGTCACATATATAATCATTGGAGGTACATATGGGTGTGACCACGGTTTTGCCTGGACCATTTTGTACCTATGCATATCTGGGTTTCTATCTGAATTATGTTTTATGTAGTAGGGTCATAGTTTTATAAACTTCTTTTTTTTTTAATAAACAGTAATAAAATATATAATGGGATTTGTTTTAATCCAAGAAGATTATAATAATCATATACATTTTATTATCTTTATTTTGATAGTTCCACGATAAATATTACTAATATTTATCGTGTATTGTGAAACCTGATTTTAACATAGGATAAATATAATACTTATGCACTCGGTTCTCGTCCCTCTTAGAAGTTATGACTATAAAATTTTGTTTAATCAATTAACTTTCCTTGCCTCTATTATTCTGTTATTAAAACATCCCACAATTACAAACCTACTATAAATACTTTATAACTAGTCGACCCTTGCGACTTCGTGCCCGTGATCATCTTTGCTGATCATATTGATCTTAGCGTGATGATATATAGCTTATAACCGAAAGCCATAGGTCATATATATCGAGGAATTGATGAATGGGCTATCTAACAATTAAAGAATTTTTCAATTCGACCAGTAGTTCCTGAGATTAGCACGTTCAAGCAAACAAACAAACAAACTATTCAGTTTCATATATTAGGTATAGATTTACTATTCCTAAATGGTCTTTATTTAAATGGGTATATTACATATTGTATAGTTAGCAATACCGTTGATAACTTTATTATCCGCGGGTAGTGCCTTTTATTTAATTCTAAAATAGTACATAACCTCTGTTCAGATAGACTTAATACAGTTGTTAAACGGAGCTTGTCTGGAGACCATATAGGTTGTACGGATAGTGTGGTATCGTGATGCTGGGATTCCATTGTAAAAGATTTTGAGACTCTTTTGCTCGTTTTCATTATAACTCCCATATCACTACATAGTATAAAACAAAGTCGCTTCCCGTCTGTCTGTCCCTATGTATGCTTAGGTCTTTATAACTACGCAACGGATTTTGATGCGGTTTTTTTAATAGATAGAGTGATTCAAGAGGTTTATATTATATTAGAGAAAGTAATCGTGGGAAGCTGGAACGCGTCGCTAGTAGATAATAATATGGTCAACCTACACCACCTATCTCATTGAGGAATATTACTCTATGTCATTGGAAAAATATTAAAATCGTATCAGTAAAAATGTAGATGCCCCTATATGAGAAACAAATAAAAATTCTTCAAGTAAGGTATGTTTTCTCATCCTTATATAACTTTAAAAATAAACAAAGCTGTTATATAATAGTAAAAGTAACTCTAAATGTGTTTAAAAATATTGCGTAAATGGTCAATAATTTAGTATTTGATTACTTAGTTACTTTTCCTGTTATTGAATCCTACTACTAAATGATACTACAATCAAGATGGTGGCATAGCCATAATAATCTGCTCTATTACATACATTATAATATTATCTTTATGTCGGCGAAATTAGAATGAAGAGGTAGGAGATATAGTTAGAATATACATTCTTTTATTAGCATAGTTTGTGCTCAATGGATGGGCTATCATAAAAGCTAGAGGCTCAATTCAGTCAGGATATAACTAAACATTACGATCTCGTACTATTCTGACAGGAACCCAGGCAGTGCCTTGGACTTGTAACCAAGGTGTAGGCTTAAGGATAAATTTTAATTTAAGTAATTACAACACTCGCCTCCACTGCCTAGGTTATCTGTTTAAGCCTAAGGTTAGGCTAACAAAAGGCTAACCTAAACCTAACTTACACTTCTGACATATATATAAAAGAAGAAAATGACTGACAGACGTATCGACACATAGCCGAAACTACAGGGGCTAAGACCTTGAAAGTTTGGATGCTGGTTAGGTTAAACTCACATAGACCTAATCTAACACTAAGCTAACCTAATCTAAGGCTAAAGACAACACACCCATCACAACACTGCACTCAACATCTTCACTACAACTACCCAGATAATATCCACTTCTTGAGAGACCTCACGTAAGACTAAAACTAAGGTACGACTGTCAAGGAAATATAAAGAATTGAGACGGTGGTAGCAATACCCCTCCAGGAGTGGGGCAGATTATTCGATAATCGTTTACTCGTTCTCGACATATTATATATTTAAAACTTATGTCTAAAAAAGTATTAGTGCATATAATTAAAGGTCTTAGTTTTCATCATTAATGGTCCGCAACAAATAGCGCACTAGTTGTTTGACCTCCGACCCGCTTTCCTTTACCGGCCAACGAGTAATAGATTACATAACATAAGCTTATTAAAGAAGCCTACCTAATGGTCGGTAGGTATATTATGTCGTCAATACCACTAGAAATAGTTTTGAAAATTAAGTGAAAGTAATGTGAAATAACGTTTATTATATGTTAATAAATCTTAAGTACCTACTTTAGGAGAAATAGATATGTAAATCAAAACATAAAAAAAATATTATTTTTTATTTAAATACTGCGGAAAGTTGCCCTGTTAGTTATCATACGTGCTTAAATTTTATGGTTAAAAATTAAAACGAATAAATCTGTACGTCCTCTACTATTTTCTAAGCGAACCAAGAGCGAATGTATAGCTTTTTTTATAATCTTTGAATTGAATTATTTATTATACATTTAAATTAAAATTTTTGTTTTTACTGGCAATATGATTCAAACGCTTCCCGAAATTCAGTATTATTATATCCAGAGCGAAAGAAATAGTTTATGTAACTAAAATTTCTACATAAATATATACGAGTATGCGACATAATTTGGCTCTACTTGTAATTCTACACTCATCGAATATAGCCGTTAACCTCCTTTTGACTAAAGAAAGTAGGTCTACCAGCCACCAAAGGATGACACTATTTGACCGAAACTCAACATAATTTGAGCACTTCCAAATTTTAATTTATACATTTGAAAATTTAAAAAAATTTAAATCTATACCCACCAATTTCTTTTTGTCATTTCGTCGTCGTTCTAGGTAAAAAAATCCCTTTTGAGCGACATTTCTTTTGTTATGTAAGTTTGTGGAAATTATAATTTTGATGATAATAACTGAAGTGATCATATTTTCTCATCGGCATGTTAATTTAGCTTTCTGAGAGATGTGTAATTGCGTTTGTATTTTTTCAAAATTATAGTACGCAGCTCTTGTTTTACAAATTAAAAACGACTTCTTTGGTCAGCTTTATAATGGCTACCATATTATATTTACAATACACATACATGTAATTTTATTCCAAAATACGCTTATCATACGTTGGTACGTTGGTAGTGATTAAATTTAAAATAAGTAATAACTATTGATGATAATGGTTTATGTATATTACATTTGGTAAAATAAATTGGTTGTCTAATAAGTGTAATTAGCAACATCGTTGTATTGTGGGTGGTTAATTAATCAACGAGGATTTCTGCGGTGTTTATAAGCTACGAATATTCACTGTACAGGAACTAATGATTTCTCTTCGGCTACAACTATTTTTAAATATCTTAAAATTAATTCAGGTGTTATTTATATCTCCACATAAAGGCATTTCTAAAATCCAGTATTCCTCTTTGTCAATGTTAATATAAACTCCTACCCAATATGATATCATAGATAGTCGTTAACATTGCCATTCAAGATTCCTTACTAGTCTGGAGAACAAAATGTCGTTAGGACATAAACTAAACAATTGGGTAACTAAAGACATGAAATTCTACTCTTTAAACTCAACGTGGCAAAGTCAGACTATCTCATATAATATATTCTCATATAATAACAGCGCGGATCTGCTGGGTATCAAAACTAACAATATAATTGCTCAACATCGTTTTAAGTACCATAGATATATCATCCCAAATTTTGTTTACCTATTTGAATGAATGTGGTGAAAACAGTATTATTTTTTATTAAACAACTAAGTAGAGCCGCACGTATGTATAAAAAAACTATGTTTAAACAAGTCAGTGTATGTATGTAAGTATCTTCCTGCAGCATGCGTGACGCGTGTAGCATTGGCCATGAAATAACAAAAACAAACTTGTACTACTTTTTATTTAAATGACCTTTAAATGAAGATAATTATCCTTTGTGATCAGTCGTTTCTTTCTTGGCGAAATACCATAAATCAAAATTGCCTATCTAATGAAGAACGGTAAGTTTACTAAAGATTCTCGTACAAGTTGGAGTTAAAATTCCTAACAAACTTTACGAAATAGCTGTGAAATCCAAAAAGGACAATGAAAAAGAAATGGGAAATCAGGTAATATTTAAAAAAATATAGAACATATCTATGTATGGAAGATTTAGATCTATAGGACAAGTATTCATTTTGATAAAATTACTAAAAATTATTAAAGATTATTTATTTAGCTCTTCTATAAATATTACAGTAATATTAAATACTTATATTTAGCCTATATAGTAAATAATACAAAGTAAATTATATCTATTTTGCTTATTTTAAACATGTTAGATAATAGTAGATATTTTATTTTTTTATATAAAACAAAATAGAGAGAAGAAGAGCTGAGACATTCGTACTGAATTTATCTCGTATAACAAGTGCCTTCATTATCCTTTCTTCCTTCGGACCAGTTTCATTTGCTATCTCTATATCTACTTAAATTTATTATTGTTTTATTTGGAAGGCAATGGCTATATAATATTTTCATATAATTCTGTAACGAGAGACCTTTCACATTACTAAATCGTTGATCTATATTTCGTTCATCCATTGATAAAAATTCATTCATCAAATGTATACCTAGTTGACTACTTAAGTAGTATACATTTTTAATAAGTAAAAGTTTTAAATAATAATTAATATGTGTAATAAATATGTAACAAAAAGTTCCATTCATTTTGCAAGCTTTTTTCATAGGTATGTCAATATATTCATGACATTATTACGAACGTTTTCCTGTTTCCTGTTTGCTGTTCAAACGACATACGCTACAAAATTAAGAGGAGGAAAATATGTGTCTTTCAACTGAAAGAAGATTTTAATGACATTTCAATCTATCAGTCTTGAAATGTATTTTTAAGTTATTACATAATAAAGTAGGAGCAACATTAACTTTAAATGCTCGAGTAGTCGAGACCAACTTCTAAGATTTTTCTTTTTGATAAAAACAATGTTTTATTTAAACATCAGCAGAAATGGCAGTGCAATCGCTGCGGAAGCCTTCACTTTAAAATTCGATGTCGTTTTGATTAGTACCAAATGTAGGACATAACTCCAATAGTCTACTCGCACTTGATGACACCACCTTGTCGAAAAAAGTTACTGAATCAAATCAAAATAATGTCCGTAATACATAAAAAATTAAACAAAACAATTTAATATTTTGTTATATTTGAGAGAAAATTATATTAAATTTATATTCATTACATTTCTTATACTATTAATAAAAGTTACAAATGTAAAACTCTTCTTCGTCTTTATCAATATTTATTAAAAAACAAAATACTAATATAAAATAATTAGGTTACTTGTTCTAAGTCGCTTTTCATTAGTTATACTATAATAAATATAATAATTATGCTTACTGGCTGTAAGGTTCAAAACCACACATGAACACAAGATTACATAAAATAAATTACTTCAGTCTCAAGTATTAGATGTTAAGTAGTTTAAAACTGCTCATATTTCTTGTAACGTGCAAAAAATAGGTGCGGGAAAAAAATATTAACGTGATAATTAATCGAAAGCAGCCGTGTACACGATAATCAAGTAGGCTCAATTAAATAAACGTATCTCTTTATGTACCTTTCGTAAAATTAATTTTGCTCACCTTAGCTGAATCAATGCAAACAGTTCTTCATGAGGGCTGTTCGAAGATGTGAAGAAGTAAGTTCTATTAGTAAACAAACAATAACATTTCACTAAATTACGTGTAGTGCAAGAAAAATTTTCGCATTCACATACTAAATGTTTTCGAGAGAAATTGCGCGGTTGATTTCGCTACGCGCATACGGATAGCTGCGTGCTAGAACACTGAGTTTATAAGCGACAAAGTAACAACTGGCAAAGTAGGCGAGCGTTCACAAGTCACAACTTTACAATCACAACCACACGCGGCGCGCGCAGTGAGAGTTGTGTTTTCCTCTGGCTGGCGATGGCGGCTGCGAGTTGCGTGTCCGAGCCATCGGGCACTCCGCAGTCCGCATCACGGCTGACGCTGACGGCACCAGTCGCATAGCGACGGAGATCGCGTTGCGCGGATGCATCCGCGAGATGCATATTGCACCTGTGTCGGTGCCGCAGTACGATGCGTAACATAGAACATTAACTCACATCTATTGATATTATAGTTGTCATACTATGTAGATACTAAAATGTCCACGTATGTTAGAATTGAAGCAATATGTGTAACATCGACGATCACTATAACAACTAAGCTCTTGAAAAACAAGCTTTTAGGTAAATTTCTCCAACCTGCGGTATTTCACAAACTGAATATAATATACTGTATAATACATACACTGCATAACATAATATACTATAGTTCCGATAATAGTAATTTATAAAATAACATAAACCATGTTCCATTTCATGTGATGAACAAAAATATAAGTTTTTTAATAAGATATAGGATATAAGTATTTACAAGTAAAGGGTTTCCTAATCCTAATTCCTAATATTATTTGATATGATTAATAGTCCTTAGATATTATGTAAACAACCACTATCTTATTATTAAAAAATAAAAAACCGGCTGTACTTATAAATCTCTTGCAAAGACAAAAGTGTCAGATATTTCTTGTCCTAAGATTGTGGACTGCAATTTAGCGGGAAATTTAACTAATATTCTTATTACAATTCCATGATGGAAAAATTTGTAAACTCAGTTACTTAAATATTTCTTCGGGTTTTATTTTGGTGTATAAAGTATAATTCTCCATTATACTGTATAATTGTATACGACTATATGCAACTGTAACATTGCGAAGGGTTGTTAAGGGACCAGATGTTCATTCAGTTGCAGGCAGCAGGCTGTTACTCTTGAGTGAACACAGAAAGACTTCGATAATATACTATGTTAGGCCCATCATTTGTCTTTTTCTTGCTAATAATGTTTAAATATTATCGTCTCTGTTGCTCTTCAATTACGGTACTCGCTATTCAGGGTGCTGGTGTTGGTGTAAAGTTGTTTAGACGTTGTCACTGGCAACGGTAGTCCGATACATGGCAAGCTGCTGTACAACACTCAGTCGTGTTTAAGGTGTTTTACTTTTAAATGGTTTTACCAGGCCTACATTGGTGGTTGTGATTAAAATTGGAACCATTTACAGTTTCTGTAAGTAAAGATATAGTAATTTTTCTCGCCGTTCTGTCTCAACATTCTAAGAAGTTTTCCTAAATTTGACCTAGAAACTATTTCAGCACAAACACAGAATTTCTATAAATCCCAAACTGTCTTATTCACTAAGTTCATTTTCTTTTTACACTTAATTTTATAGAATACATACTAACATACTAACTCTTAATATAAATATTTTATTAATATGATACCTATTATGTAATATAAGGCACTAATAACATTTTAAGAAATATTTTTTTTATATATGTTTAAAAAAATATACATGCTGTATACTATAACCCTATACTGATTGAAATAATTTAAACCAGGTATTTTTCATATTTTACAAACTAAGTTATGGTTTACAAATAAATGTTTTACTATATAACATTAATCCCAAATGTACGAAATAAAAAATGACAATAATATGACAGGCCAGTTTATTAGTGTATTCTTTACTAGCGACCCGCTCCGGCTTCGCACGGTTACTTTCTCTACTATAATATGCAAGTGTTATACATTTAAATCTTCGTCTTGAATCACTTTATCTATTGTAAAAAACCGTTGCGTAGTTTTAAAGATCTAAGCATGCATAAGGACAGACAGACGGAAAGCGACTTTGTTTTATAATATGTAGTGATGTGTTATATATGTTAGCAATGCTATTGATAGATTGGTAGATCCTTTTAATTGATTTTAAGAGCACCCCATGTGTATCCTACGTTAGTGGACAGCTCTAGCAGAAAAAGCCTTGTAAAATTGCACCTATCCGGGTCACAAGTTCTAAGTGATGTTCGATAAAGAGCACGTTATTTTAATGTTATAATTATTTCTGAATAGTATAAAGCACGTACGATTCGCTGTTGACCTGTAGATATCGTATTATTATTTTGTATCTTGCTTAGCGATAACTTGTTCGTCATATACATGTATAATCCTAATGTACAAAATTCCTGTTAATTTAGCAACTGAAGTGCATAGTATCCTTTAAAGACCTACAAATACATGCCCACTTTCATCGTTAAACTCGTATGATCGTATTACAAATGGCAGCGACGTTCGAATTGACTTTTAACACGCAAAGATAAAGCAACGGTCGATTACCTTTCATGAAAGAGTATCATTTTCAATAAAAAAATTAAAGATGAAAGTATTAAACTTGAAATAATATTGGACAATAATTAATCTCTGATTGAACTCTGTTTATAAATAAGATGAATCTGGTCATCACCAGATCCGAAATCATCATCTGGAGACTACTTATAACAAAAAATACTCTAAGCTCTCTCGGGAAACAACTATTTTCTTGTAGTTCTATTATTTTTTGATATTTCTTATAGTCTTATTAGCCATCAACTTACAAAACTCACCTGATAATATTATTAGTTTCAGGTAACAGATATGAAGAAGCTGGAAGAAATATGATAATTTTTCCTACAGCTTTTCAACCGTTAAAGAGATAATGACACTGACTGGTAACTGTAGCGATAACTTTGCGAAAACTAGCTGTGCTCACGATGAATCTTCGAATTGGAATACATTATATTGCTCGCATCTGTGGTCCAACAGCAATTTACGACAAGCTGTTTTAAATCCATCATGCAACAATATTAAGCTGACTAAATATTGTTACACGTGCAGAGGAAAAATTAGAAACTATGGCATAACACCACCGAAAGAAAACTTTTTACCAAAAAAATACTCCACCCCAAAGGCGGATTCGATATACACAAAATCAGAAGAGGAGTCCTCTGATTGTCATCAATGCTCTAACAATGCAAAAAGTAATTTCTCAAATAGAAAGGCATCAATTACTGACATAAGTATCGATAATACTGAAATTTCGCAATACATACCAACGATATCGAGACAAATTGATACTAGCATCCGCCATAAATATACAAGTGCAGAATATGATTTACATGTCACTGAGGGAACTCAGAGAAATCTAAGTAAAAGCCTCAAAGGTCTAGAATATGTTGTCAATTGGTCTTTAACAAAAAGTCCGAGAAAACGGCGATCCAAAATACAAGCCTGCTCAATAAGTGTGATGATTATAGCTATAATAATTATAAGTTTGGTTTTAGTTAACTTGACAACTATTAATTTTAATTACATTATGAAGAATGATACCAGTACAAGTTTAGTGCCAACAGAGAATATAAATGAAAACTCTTCAGCTGTCGTCAATTATTATACAGATTTAATGATTCCTAATGTAACGGAAGTTACTGCTGTTATTGTGACAGATACTACTACTACTAGTCCACTGTTAAGTACTACAAAAAATAATTCTCTAATAAGTAGTGTCATATTAAAAATACGTAAAAATATAAAAACTTATCCAAAAGATGAACATAAACGACAAGGAAGTATTGATCCGCAAGATATTGTAAATAACGATTTGACGCAAAGATTTTGTACGTGCCAAACAAATGAAGTATGTATGTTAGATGAAACAAATGGGACCCCAGTCTGCAAAAATGCTACAGATATAAGTGACCCAACAGGTATTGTTATTTTTATTTTAAGCTGAAAATATTTCTATAAATTTAATAAGCTTCTCAATAAGCTATACTTAATAACTGCGAAACAAACTTGCGAAATTTTGCGAAGTGAAATAGCAATTATTAAGACTAGATAATATTTTTTGACTATTCCGAGTCATCAACCTCCACCAACAACACGAAGTTCTGTCTTCTGCGCCAAACCCTTGAGGGAGACCCATCAATTTATTTGCCTTTCTCACTGATCATTCCTTCTCATGTAGGTTGTGGTGGACTATGCGCTATGGAAACTGAAGCTTGTCAACTAGTAGATAAAGTTCGTGGAGTTCGCGTATGTAAATTGTTAACACAAGTGAGTTGCTCGGCTCAAGACTGGCGCTGTCGGAACGGTTTTTGTGTAGCGTCAGAAGCAAGATGTGATGGACATATTCAATGCTATGACCGATCCGACGAAATGCATTGTGGTAATATTGTGTGACTTCTATATATACGACTAGCCGACTCGCGTGACTGCATCATCTGCATCACATATGAGAGAGAGAGAGGAGGTTACAGAGAGTGAAGATTTGGCAACTATAATACAATCCTAAACGTGCTGAAACTTTCTTTGTTTTGTCGAAAACTCTCAAAATGATTAATTTTTTCCCATTTCTGCAACATTTTTATTGCGTAATATAGCCTATAGCCTACCTCGATAGCTGGTCTATTCAACACTAAAAGATTTATTTAACATTCGAACTATTAGTTTCTGATAATTCACCCGTGAGGGGACGGGTTAGAATACAATTCCTCTCTGCCGCTGGGAGAGCATCTCGTAAAAGCCGAGTAACCCAGCACCCCCGACTGGCTTGCGACCACCATGCGAAACCGACCGTCAAGTGTCTCTGACGCGTTCCGGCCGAGCCGCATGTGGGCCAGATCTATCCCTCCCTCTCTCATCCCATTACTGCTGCGATTCCAATGAACACCGGGTTCTTGCCCGGGGTCCATTGAAACCGCAGCAGTCTTCTCTTCGCTCCCCCTCCTCACTCTCATCTCACTCATCGACAAAACAAGATACCCTCTAGTTTCGTCGATGTGTATGGGTGACGGTGGCCATTTTCCATTAGGTGGACCCACTGGTCGTTTGTCCCCATCATAAAAAAAAAAAAAAATAGTGCGTTCAAACAAACAAATAAACTTATCGAATTTATAATAGTAGTATAAATGACATTACCTGCAAAGAATTGTATAATATAACCTCGAATTCGTTCAAAAAATTAAAACAATATATTATTTTTCACAGATTATGTCTTTGTTAACCTGCCAATTCATACATAGAAATAAATAAACATTGGAGTGTCTGTTTGTAATATTAAAATAACCGCTTTCGACTAAGTGCAAATTGATGTACATATACAAAAACAACTTTTTTTTACAATTTTTGTCCGTCTGTCTGACTGTTTGTTCCGGCTCATATCTGAAATGGCTGGACCGATTTTGACCTGACTTTCACTGGCAGATAGCTAATGTAACAAGGAGTAACTTAGGCTATTTAACATCTCGTTACAACCTATAGGAGCGGAACAACACGCGAACGAAGTCGCGCGGGTTGGCTAGTCTGTTTATATGTATATTGTATATTAAACCTTTCACGTAATACCTAAAATGTTATTGTGTGCCATTATTTGCAATGGAAAAATTAAAACCACTTTTTATAATCTAAATCATTATATTTTTTCAGAATGTGATTTAAAAAACCAATTTCGATGTGGACAGTCAATATCTTGCTTCCCTAATAAAAAGAAATGTGATGGATTCATTGATTGCTGGGACGGATTTGATGAGCTAAATTGTACAATGGGTATGATATTTATTCTAAATTGTTGTAAATATTAATTTAAAAATTAATAATAAATAAAAGAGAAATAGCACTAAAAGTACAAGGTAGAAATAACTGTTATTCGATCATCGCTTGCCTTCTAAACTTATTTATTTGCTATTGTTTAAATATTGGGGAAGGTTAAAAATTAATAAAATGTAATAAATTATGAACAACAAGTTAATATAACAAAAATAATTGAAAAGTTCCAATAAAAATATAACACTAAAATAATCACGTAATGCGTGTAATTACATATTAAAGTGGTGTTTAAGAGAAAGTCTTATCTTTTTACCTAACATCTTAAAAAAATCATATATATATATTAAATTATAATATTAGTATAGATAAACGACAAAACGTTAAATTGTACTTTCTTGTGTAATTTTATTTTAAAATATAATATTATTCTTATTATACCGTTCAGTAGCACACAAATCTAGGTTACGAATGAACTCGCTCAAACTCCCGTTAGTTTACTAACTTTTAAGGTTAGGTAGATGCCACAATATAAAAACTTTATTAAATTTTAGTCGTTAAAAATTATAGTCGTATTAATGACTTGCAGAATGTCCTGAAAATCAATTTACATGTACGAATGGTCAATGCATAATATCTTCAAGATTCTGTGATGGACTAGCGGACTGTATTGATAAAAGTGACGAACCATTAGGCTGTGACGGTGCATGTGGAACTCATGAAATTCAATGCAAGAACAACCGATGTGTGCCGCTCGGTGTCAGTTGTGATGGTCAAGACGACTGTGGAGATGGAACGGATGAAATCCTATGTTCATGATACACACTAAAAGTTCTAATCATACAAAATCTTCGTTTTCTTGTCTTATTATTTATTTTAATTTTTATAATAAAACTGATAAAAGAAATAAAAAAATTCCACTATATTATGATATTTTTATTTATTGAAATAATTTCTTAATATTTTATAACCTAATTATATCTTTCATTCTATATCACTATAAATTATAGCCGATGTGTCATTCTCATGTATAAGCTATATTATTGTAGTCATCAAAATCCATTGAGTAATTTTTGCGTGAAAGAGTAACAAAGATACATCCACACATACTTACAAACTTTCGCATCTATAATATTAGTAGGATTATACCTATAACCTAAACTTTAAGTTTAAATGTTCGACTACGCAATGAAATGAAGTAAAAATTCAATATAACATTCCAATAAGAGCATTTATAAATTATAATCTATGAAAACTCTCATAGCCGTTAAATTTAAACTGTCAAATGTTAATTTTAAAATTAAAGCGAATGACCATAAACTACTAGAGATTGATTATAAATTATAGTGAAGGAATTTATATACTAACTGGAATACGCACGTGCTCTCAAAAAAACGTTCCGATGCTATAGAGGATTTCAGCCACTATAGGGGATTGCATCTCTTTTTACTAGTATAACCATGCTTCAAGAAACAGAAAAAAAAATTAAATATTACACAATTTAAAAATTGGCATAATACTATAACAATAACATTAATATTTCATTAATTTGGTGTAATTCCTTTTACAGATTTTTTACTACATCACATCACTACTTTCTTGAGCATGTGTGTAAATAAGACAAGGTGTATAAGAATATTTATTTATATTTAGTGCCACTGAAATTGGATGAATATACGTCAGTAAGCAAATATTTGCTATACGCGTCGATCTCAACCAAATTGTATAAGCCGTTTATAAATTTTGTAAGTTTACAACACACATCAATATCGACAAATATCGCTCGTTCCTAGACTAATAGAGTTCTGTGGTGTAAATAGTAAATACTATATCATTTAATGTTGCCAAATTGCGACATAATCATCTCAATTTTTGGGTAGTTTGAGGTAATTTAGCAGGTACTTGAACTTTCCGAGTAAAATCAGTTAATTCTTTTATTTGCCATTACAAATACAAATTATAAATAAACACATTATACATTTTGATAGTTATATACGGTAAAAACTCGCTTATTGTTATTGTCATATATTTGACTTGTTAAAAATGACTGATTACCACGTAAGTTTATATAGAGTATAATACCATTGTGCTTTATTACTTTAGTTTTAAGATGTCGTGTGACATATTTTTTTATATTATAATTCATAGGTTAGACAGTCTGTATGTCCTGCGATGTTCAGAACGAAGCTTTAAATCAAATCCTTATAATAATTTAACCATTTGAATCGATTGGCTTAGATTAATGTCAGAATCATAATATAATATATCATTTTTAGAATGTTTATAGTAATATTATAATAATCTCTGAAAACCTGCTGCCAAGTAAGATCGAGTAATTTAGATTTTATTTATTGGCAACACTGTTCACAACCTTTTTATATTTTATAACAGCATAGGTAATTATTTTTTATTTTTATGTTTTTCAATGTTATGTACTAACAAATACAACAAAACTTCTTTTTTTTATTGTTTCTCTTTCATTGTTATTATATGTCGTTTTTTTTTTTCATTTTAACCAAGAGATTTTAGTCACAATGGCGGATAGTGATGATGAGTATGATCGCAAAAGACGTGACAAATTCCGAGGTGAAAGAGGCACCGCGGAAGGAAGCAGTTACAGAAGTAGTGATAGGCGAGAAGAGAGGAGTCGAGGTCGCGAAGAATGGTCCGAAAGGTATTCTTCACTTAACACAAAATGATGCTCCTAATCGTCCTAATCATTTTCACCATCCTAGTATAACCTGTTTCAGATCTCACCTTCAAGAAACTGAATCCTCCAAATTCCCTCCCTCAGCTCCTAAACCATTTAAAAGATCCTTTGCCCCTAATTTAAGGTATGATTTTTTAAATTTTTATAAGCATCATCTTAAATTATTCAAGTACTGAGAATGGACATCTGTTGAGCAGGGAATGCACTACACTAGCCATTGCATATTGGCGGACTTCACACACCTTTGACGGCATTATGGAGAACTCTCAGGTGTATGGCATTTCTCACAATGTTTTCCTTTACCTTAAAAGCAAGGACCTCTAGGTCAATAATGAACTTATTGGGGGTCCAGATACACACACATAGCCTATAAACTTGTACTCACTATGTTTACTTGTACCCATTGAAAATATTGCCTAATTTGGCCTAAGCAAATCCACAACTACTGGTGCAAAAATCAGGATTTCTAACCACTCCCAGATCAGTTATTGAACATTTCATCCTCATGTAAAGATACTTATCATTTATAACCAATTCAAGTAATATTGTGAGTCTTATATATATGTTTAAAAATGTTAGACATTTGTTAGTCTTGCTAAATCTGAAATTATTTATTTAAAATATTTGTAGAAGTCCAAAAAAGGTTTAAATGGTAAGAAAATCTAAAGAAATTGCAAGGAAAGTTGTAAAAACCACTATTTTCTTTTTCCACACAAACTTTTTGTACCTACCTGTCAAACATGAATTTAGAAATTATGAATATCTGTATTTTTCTAATCTAAAAAGTAACAACTGGAGAGATAATAATCATTTGTCAATATTTTAAGGATATGTAATATAAGGATTATGTTGTGCTGGGGGAAAAGTGAAATTATTGGGAATGGTATATTATAAATCATTGAGAAAGTGAGTTATAGTTTCAATGTATAAGTGAGTACCTACTAACGAGAGGACAAGAGAGTTAGCAAATGAGTGTAGTGTAAATGTGCAAGGAAGTGAGTGATTGAACAAATTGAATATAGCTCATCAAAGCAAGGAGGGTCGGCTAGTATATAACCTTGTATAAGCTATATTCATACATGTTAAACAATTCCAACTAATAAAGCTTTATTTATACCAATTTGAGTTACTTTTTGGTACAAGGTCTCGTGGTGGCAGATCAGGCCCTGATTATAGAGAGTATAGAGGAGGTGCCAGTGCCAGTAGAGGATACTCTCCAGTAAGAGCAGAGGGTCCACCTAGCAAGCGTATCAGACCTGACTGGCCTGTAGATGATAGGAGATATGGAGGAATGCCCCATGATTCATATGGCTCATACGGTTGGGCACATGACCATTTTGGTCCCCACCCTGCACATCAAGGTTATGGACAACCTATGCCACCAGTACCAGCAAGGTATATATTAAATGAAAATGTTTAACAAATTACATTAACAATAATATCTATGATCCTTTGATGAAGTTTAATCCCAACTTAAAACAAGCTGCAAAAAATGCTAACCCTGTGATATTGAATAATATAGTAACTTCTTTTCTTTTTAATTTAATGACCAAATTATTCTTATCTTATTTAAGTTCTTTTTTTACGCAGTCGGGTTTTTTAATTAGGTAAAAGTAGTCATATAAGTTGTACATTGACAAATCTTGACTTCTTAACCTTTAATACATTTGATCAAAACTTTGTGTACAGCAATTATGATGTTAGGGATGCCGTCCTGCCAATGGGCCCAACAGATGGATCCACTACAATGATGACCTTCAAAGCATTCTTAGCAGCGCAAGATGATTCCATCACTGTTGACGATGCTATACAGAAATACAATGAATACAAGCTTGAGTTCAGAAGGCAGCAGTTAAATGAATTTTTTGTTGCTCATAAAGAAGAAGAATGGTAAGATAATTCAGAAGTCATTGCTTTCATACTAGAGCTACATATTCAAGATTACCATTCTTAAATTTCTAAATCTAAATAATAATATAAAGATCTGTTTGAGAAGTAATATGTCCAGTTATATGTAGAAAATTGTTTCAACAATTTGCTTATAATTAAAAGATTCTATGCCATAACTACTGAAACAATAATTTTGTATTGTCCACTTTTGTAAATAGTAGCTTATTAATGGTATGTTATGGTTAGAATCTTTTAAATATGCAAATTTTAATAAAAACTTTTTTCCCTACAGTCTACAGCGTATTCAGACGGATTTGCTGGACGTCGTTAAGAAAAATAATTCAAACTTTATGCAAATGATAAATGGCGTGTGTAGCTAGTTTATATCGCGTTGACCTGTAGCGCGCAATGCTACAGGTTTCGTTATTGTTAGGGGTAGGGGTTTATATTTTCCACAAATGTGGAACAGGTGAGATCATGAAGATTTTTTAAATATTTCATAAGCAATTTTAGTTTCTGTATTACATTGTAACAGGTATAGTAGATCAGGTATGTTGGACCAAATTCCTGCATTCAATCATGAGATGGTAATTGACTAAACTAAAAAGTCTTAACAAATATATCTCTTCATTGTGGAAATTGGTCTTAAACTCATGCACTCTCGATGTAGTCATGTCAAATATTTTATGATAGTTATGTAATTATTTGTTATATAGGTTCAAGATTAAATACCATCCTGAAGAATCTGTGAAGCGTAAGGAAGAACAATTAGGAGCATTGAAAGTAAGATTTACCAAGATAAATACTATAACCATTTATCTTCAATATTATGATACATTAATTTCAAATATCTCAAGGCAACAAATGTCAGTGTAGACTAAAATATTCATTTTCTGTTGTCTTAGACTCGTCTGAACGTATTTCTTGAGCTTCTGGAGCATGGTGAGCTGGACAAGGTGACAGTAGATGTGGAGAAGTCTGATAAGTTAATACGATTGCTTGATACGGTTGTTATCAAGTTGGAGGGTGGTACTGAGGAAGATTTGAAAGCTCTTGATGATCCAGTGCCAGTTGAAGTTATTAATGAAAAGCAAGGTATTTTTGACATATACTATATGTGGTCACATAGGTGGGGAAGGGGAATAAAAATTGTAAACAATGGTTTACATAGTAAGAGTATGTTCCCTTACTTTATTTTATAGATGGTTTTAATTATGACCAAAAAGAAAAAACTAATTTTAAATAATTTTTTTAGCCTCAAACGAATCTCATTTCTATTGAGTAAATTCAATAATTAATCTCATTTCTGTTTAAATATAAGATTCAGAATATAGTCAGTATATTAATGCTGTTAATTTTATTTTAGATAAAAATGAAACAGAAAAAGCTGTAGTCATTGATGTTGATGCAGTAAAAGTAAAAGATGAAAAAGCAGATGAAGCAAATGACAAGGTATATATTAGTTAATCAACCGAAACTCTTAAAAAAGTTGCTATCCTCCATTTGTGGTGTAGAATATCATCATCAGTCAGTATTTTGTTTTCATAACTTACAATGGTCTACATAAACCAGGAACTGGCTTTGGGCACATTTCTATAATTCTCTATAATTACCTTGTAAAGGTCCAAGTCAATATGGGCTTGTTTTATAAAAGAAAATATTTTATTGTAGGAGAATAAGGCTGAGTCACCAAAATCAACTGCTCCACTTACCATGGATATTGATCCACATCTCCGTCAATTGCAAGAACAAGCTAAATTATTTTCTCGATTCAACTCTGTCCCTGGAACAGAACCAGATAAGGAAACAGCCCAAAAGGAACCGCGTATGTATTAATTTTAAATGTTTTATAATTCCATTACTTATGTGATTTGTGAAGGAATGAAATGTAAAAAATCACTTTGATGAATATTCAGGAAAAGACATACCATCTAGGAAATAACTAAAAATTTCAAAAAAATTAAAGGAGAGATTTTATATCTCTGAAAAACTTAGAGGAAAAAAGAAAAAAATATAAATTAATACAAAATGTTCATATTTTAGTAAATTGTTTAATATTACCAATTAAGCATCACTTAACACAGGTTTTTTTGTTTGATTTGCTTTTTTATTTAATAAAAATGGTTTTGTGTAAAGTGAACGATGAGTTTGAAAATCCAATAAAAATAATGTATCTCTATATCAATAGCACCACCTGGTTCTTCCTCGAGTTCCTCATCATCAAGTTCTTCTTCATCAAGCTCTGAAGACGAAGGGGAATCAGCTACTCGACGTAAATCCAAATCAAAGTCAAAATCAAAAACACCTGATAAGTCTCCAAAAGAGAAGGAGCAAACTAAATCCCCTGTTGCAGAAGTTAATGAAAGAAAAAAGGACGAGACCAATGAAAAAAATGACCCTTCAAATAATGTTGTTGTTGTTGAGAAAAAGGAGTCTCGAGCTTTGCACAAGACTACTTCAATTTTCTTAAGAAACTTAGCACCTACCATTACAAAAGCTGAAGTGGAGGCAGTAAGTACACAAATATTAAAAATAAAGTTTAAAAGCAAGCTATTTTTTATTCATACTTATTTATGGTTGTGTTATGACTTTAAAAACTGTAAATACATACCACATACCATGTCATAAGCTTATGTTACTAATGGTCATCTATTTCCAAGAATTAGATTATTCACAAGATTTTTCCACTAACAACAACTAACACTAGCACAAGTACTTAGCTTAGTTGGACTGTCTGACAAAATACTTGTAATACTTAATCTAAATTACTCCATAATAACCTGAATTCCTAAATTCTTTAGAAATAGTTCTAAATGTATTATTCTTTCATATAGATGTGCAAACGTTACGGCGGCTTCTTACGTGTTGCTCTGGCGGACCCGCTGCCGGAACGGCGCTGGTTCCGTCGCGGCTGGGTCACCTTCCGCCGCGAGGTCAACATCAAGGACATCTGTTGGAATCTTAACAATATACGAGTATGTCATCTATTTTCATTATTACGATTAATAGACCAATGCTGAAACCTAAATGGTAAATAAATGTAAAAAAATAATAATAGTAGGATGAAACCCATTGAAAAAGGAAGAATATAACAAAAATGAAAGGAAAAATAATTTACGGGCAATCTGAGGTCGGGAAATGGGAGGGGGTGTTTTTAAAGTTATAAAACAGTTTTTTTATTTTTATCTTTTACAAAAAATCTCTTTTTTTTTCCACAAAATTTGGTGAAAGTTACCTTTTTGTGTCCCAAACAAATTGAATTTTTTTTGTCTTAAAATATTTATTTTTTCACCTAATTTTTACTTATATCGAATAAGCACCCTAATTTTCAATCAATAATTCTCACGTCAAAATATCTGCTTTCTTAAAAACTCGGTTCATTTAAATCTCTACTTTCTGATGGTTTAAAAATATACATTACTATGGTAAATGTTCTCAGAGAATGCTCTCGAATACTGGCTGTTATTTTTGTTATTTTTGCAGCTGCTACGAAATAACAGGTCCTGATCCTCAGATCATCCTGCTATTATTTTTTTTTGCTTTCAAAAATTATTGACCCTGGTCTACGGTAAGGTATTTTTTTACTTTAAATCCAAACCATTTCGAAATACTTATTTTTGTGCACGTGTTCTTAATTGACAATTTGATATTTTGTGATTGTGTATTAAACATCCTATTTTATATCTTTGGACGGGAGTACAAGCATAGATCTTGCATTTCCCAGTTGCGTGAATGTGAATTGGGAGCAATTGTGAACCGTGACCTTCAACGTCGAATCCGCGCAGTGTCGGGTGTTACACTGGAGCGCCCTGTACTACGCGCCGACGCTCGACTCGCAGCGAGGCTAGCACACCATCTCGATACCCGCAGCAAGCTGTGGCAGGACGATCAGCAAGACATCCAGCAAACAGATGATCAAGATGTAAGTGTTGTAACAATTGTTGTAGCATGTTTTGCAATAATACTATTCATTGAACCATTCTCAATTTAACAATCATATTCCTTGCAGAATTTCAGTCTGAACTCAAAAAATCCTGTGCTTCATAAGATAACGGAACATTTGATCGAGGAGGCGTCGACGGAAGAAGAGGAATTATTGGGTTTAGAATCATCTTCAGAATCTACAGCGCAAGAGCAACCAGATCCGGAACTGATACGCGTGTTGGATCGCCTCGTGCTGTACTTGCGCATTGTGCACTCAGTGGACTACTACAATCACTGTGAATATCCGTATGAAGATGAAATGCCTAACCGTTGTGGTATCATGCATGCTCGTTCTGGACCACCGCCTAATAAGGTTAAAATTATAAAGATATTTTGAAACAAATGTTTACTCATAATCATATCCATCAAACGTCATATATGTAGTATGTGTATTAGAGTTTTACCACTAGTTAAACCACGGTTTGTGTTCTTTGCATAGTTTTACTATTGCATGGATCCGAGCGGTCTTTTTGCGTAAAAATAAAGACAGTACTGTTATTGTTCATTAAGTGAAAGAGCTTAATTAAAATTTTCTACATCAATAAAAGAAATTACATCTGTAAGTCATGACACATAGCCCATTATTTGAGGAATGCATAAGGTCAGATGACATTAATATCAAACACAAGATCGAACGAATAAGTCTATAGTCTCTTGTCAGGCTCTAGAAAAACCTATATAGCCCAAGTAGGTGCAGAAATAAAATTTTAGTTGTTACATAATGAATAAAAAATTATATCTAGATCATGGTCCATTTCTTTACAAGAATTGGGATTAGTCAGTACAACTAATAGTAATAAGCGTATATATTTTAACATTTCATATAATTATTTTTATGTCAACAGCCCACTCAGCAAGAAATCCAAGATTATATTAAAACTTTCCAAGGGAAAATGTCTGCATTTTTACAAGATGTCAAACCATTATCTGATGATGAGTTGCAGAAACTTGGTATAAAGGTAAGAAATAGATGTTTGTGTAGATAGAGATGAAATCACGAGAAGCATGAATTTCGATATTTTCTGATAAATTTTATTTAATTACAGGACCCAGATGTTGAAGTGGAAAAGTTTATTCAAGCTAATACACAAGAACTAGCAAAGGATAAATGGCTGTGTCCACTGAGTGGCAAAAAATTCAAGGGACCAGATTTTATCAGAAAACACATTTTTAACAAACATGCTGAAAAGGTATCTTAGGTTTTAAAAATCTTAATTCTTTAATAATGAATAAAAATTGAGATTTTATTTCAAAACAAAAACATTATTATAAAATTGTTATAACGATAATAATTGAATTAATGAAACACCGTGTCGCAATTTGCTAAAAACTAGGTTGCTAAAGCTTGCTCTACTCGAAATAACGAAGATTTTGACGCACGCGGTGATGCAATAATTCATAATAGACTGAACAAGTCAAACTCAAAATATTTTATTTCAATTAACCTTTTGTATAAAAGTACTTTTACGATACGATACGTCAAAATTGTTTGGTCAGTTAATTTGTCTGAAGCTACCACCAGCTCGGAAAGCAATTTTCTGTCGAGAAGAGCCGGTCAGAAACCCAACAGTCTATTTTCAAAAAGCCATGTTTACATAAATTTTTATACAAATGATTTAGCTTGAGAGTCAACGTCACTTAGATTCCAAGCATTCTCATCATTTAAGTAATCCTTTACATTATATTATGCTTTATTTGTTAAAGATTTCTTGATATGAGTTTTAAATTGTTGAAGTGGCAAATCTAATATAGGCTGTGGAATCTTATTATTGATGCGAACACCAAGCCCCATGAAACTGTTACTCACTTTGTGGAGACGAAAGTAAGGCGTTACAAGTTTATTTCTGTTTCTAGTATTAACATTATGTTTGTCACTGTGTTTTGAATACGAATCGATATTCTGGCGAATGAACAAAATATTACAATATATGTATTGTGATGGGACTGTAAGGACGTCTATTTTTTTATAAACATTTTTAAGTGAATCTAGTCCTCATAAGATTATAAATGGCCCGAACAGCTCTCTTTCGAAGTACAAAAATGAATTAATGTCCGCGGCCCTAACCCACAATAAAATGCCATAATACTGTGAAAATAACTAAAGTAAACTAGCCTAGCAGTATTGATATCGGTCATTTGTCTCACTTTCCTCACAGCGTAGGTAACTGAGCTGAGTCTGATAAATGAGGGTTCCACTCGAGTTTCGAATCTAAAGTTATACCCAGAAATACCGTCGAGTGTCACATCTAAAATTTCATTATTTAACAGTAGGTTAAATTTTTGTTTTTTAACATTAGGTAAAGCAAACTAAATTCATTTAGTCTTTTTGGCATTAAGAACTAAGTTATTTACCTTAAACCATTGAAGAACCTGCGATAAAGCACTGTTTACATCGTCGTAATTATGTTTATTTCTGTTTATTTTAAATATAAGAGATGTATCATCAGCAAAAAGGACAATATCACACAAATTCTTCACATAGTATGGCAGATCATTAATATAAATTAAAAATAAGAACGGGCCTAAAATGGATCCCTGTGGAACGCCCAGAAGATTTTACACCATTATTAGTAATCCTCTGGACCCTTTGATTTATGTATGACGCAATTAGATCCAGTGAAACACCAGCTATACCATAATAATTAAGTTTTTTTAAAAGCGTTTCATGTTGAACCTATATTTGGAAAAGGCTTTGGAAAAATCACAAAATACACCAAACGCATTTTGTGATTTCTCCGATGCGTCATAAATATGCTTAAGAAGTGCAACTCCAGCGTCTGTTGTTGACCTACCCCTAGTAAAACCATACTGTTGGCTATGAAATAGTTTATTTTTATTAAAATATTCTAAAAGTTGGTTTAAAATAATCTTTTTTCTTTTTCAAATAATCTAATCTCTAAGTGTAGAGTAAACCGAGGAACATTTGTTTGAGCAAGTTGTGAAAAAACCAATTCATCATAGTATGAAGGGCAGTCTCAATTATAATCATGTTCAAAAAAAATTGTGTTGTAATTTGTTTTACAATTTTAAAGTATCCAAACAGACATAACAAATAGTGAAGATTACATAATTAATAGTAAATTATCAAATGATGTATTGCTAAGTATATAAAGGCGTGTGCAACTTGTAGTATAATCTTTTAAAGTTAAATTGAAGTGCAATTTGTGGTTCTACACGTTAAGGTTGAAGAGGTGCGTCATGAGGTGTCATACTTTAATGCCTACGTGCGCGACGTGCGCCGCCCGCAGCAGCCGGAGCCACCTACGCGCACACAGCCGCCCTCCGCGCATCCTCCACCCATGCACCCGTGAGTATTATTTGATTTATATATCACTAACTATTATTATATTCGTAGAAACACTCATTTCAAAGATAAGACATTTTCAAGATACTGATAATAACCTTTTTATTTAATCTACTGAAAATTTCACTAAAATGGCTGACCCAAAGTAGTAGATGTAGATCATTTAATTCCCTATAAAAAAAAGTTATGGATTTTTCAAAATGTGAGTAATACTTAAAATTCTTATTTAAAGTTTTTATTTTTTATTGACTTTAGAACTATTAAGCAATAAATGGTATACATGTAACAGATACAGTGGCGCAAGCTCGGGTGGTGGCGGCGCGGGTGGGGGCGGCGGTCGCGCTTGGGCCTGGGGTGGCGGTTGGGCGCCACCGCAGCCCTATGCCCCGCGACATCCCCGGTTTTCGCGTCCCAGGTAATAAGAAAACTTCCTACTTAATATTAGTCACTAATAATTAGCAAGTTATCTTTTAAACTGTAAAAAATATAACTAAATTATTTATTATAACTTTTTATTTATATAACGTAAATCAAATTTTTATTTTAATAGTTATTATTAAACTACTTACTATTAAAAATATAAATTTTAGCTATTAACCAACCAACTTAAAGATTAGTTTAAAAATGATTTCATTAAAATAGTGATACTTGTAAAAAAGACAATAGTAATAAAGAATTATTTTAAAAAGCTACTGTTAAGTCTGTGCTTTTGTACAGTAGATACCTGGTGATAAATACAAGTAGATAAATTTGCTGTTTTTTAATAGTTTTATATTTACATTTATTAAAAAAAATTGTGCCTTATATAAGATTGACATCTTGTAATTTATGCACATAGCCGTTATTGATCTAATTAACACATCACATTAGTTAGCTTAACCACATCTTTATTAAAAAGGATATTGTGTCATTTATTAGTATTCCTGTAACTTTTGAATGAATAAGCCGATTGATTTTATACTCGTATTAACAGCCGTAACTACAGAAGGACTAAAGATAATTTTAATAAATTTTATTATTTTTTTTACATTTGCATTAGCTTCATAATGCTAGTATGAGAACATAATATCGTAAAATAACAGTTGTTTCCACATGATATTAAAGCGGCCTTAACCTATTGGTCCCTACAAATATATCCGATATATAATCAAATGAAACAATATATTTAGTATTACTCAGCCGTTGATAAATACTTTAAGATATGAATTGGATTTTACAAACTGATTCATAATTTGACCGTATAAGGTCATGATCTAGTACAAGTTTGAAACTGTATAGGAAATCGTTAGAAATGTTGGATTATTTTGTGTGCATGACAAAACCACATACCATATTACCAACAGTGTAAGCTTATTTAAATTATTAGAATGTAAAGCTAACCAAGGAGACGTCGTATAGCAGCCAAGTATTTGTAAAGGAACATTGTGTGTTAAATTATTTTTCAATTAATTCTTTGTTATAAAATATGTAATGTAATGTGTCATTCAACGCGGCACGTAGAGATGTTCTTATATCCATGAGCTTCCTCTACTTTATGCCAAAACATAGAACAAATTTAATCATAATAAATTTAAATCCTTGTCATCGAGTAGCAACAGTACAGTAAAAGGTCGTTAAAAAACTAAGCAGCCTGATGATTTTATCTTTTTATTACTTGACATCGTTAGGTCACTTTTTTTAATATCCTTTTCTTTGATTATTGTTTTTTACTTTGAGTTTAGCTTTTTTTAGCCACAACCCGTTGTCGTCTCGACAACACATTAAGTCTTTCAAAAGTTACACGATCACTAACAGATGTTTTCTTTATAATTAAATAATAAAGCCTATGTAGTATAACAGGATACACATATATATTATATGTTCATAGTAGTGTTCCTGATCCCCACCCATTGCGCATGACAGCATCTTGACCTTAACATTTGCTTAATCAGATGTATTGTTTATAAGTTACTTACAAGCTGAGTCTGTTTTATTTTATTCTCTTTGCTAATGCTTTCTAGAAAGTTGTTTGTGTTGATCGTAAATAATTTACAGGGAAAACATGGATCGGTCCCGGCCTATTATAGCTTACAACGATCTCGACTTCCCGGAAAGTGGTGACATATTCTAAGAATATATCTTAATAGACATGAATTGTTTAACAATCGCCCTAATTCGGACATAATAATTTCTTTGTTGTTTCGTTAAACGACATTTTTTCACTAATAATAAGTAAAGTATTTTAGACATTATAATTTTAATTTAAAGCAATTTGTTTAAGATCACTACTTTGGAAAATTTCTATAACATATTTTTGACTAATGTATTCTTTATAAGGTAATAAAGGTTTAAAAAAATTACAAATGCAGTTCAATACTGTGAAATGACTAATTCAATTTGCTTTTTTGTTTTATAGAAAAAAAAATGTTATACATATTAATGTATGAAATCTTTAATAAACTGTCCGAAAATTCTACCTCTTTTTTTCTTTCTATTTCCTTTTTCAGTTAGTAATATATCTAATACACATGTTCAAAAATTTTATTTTTTAACTTTTGATATACCTACTTGTCTGAAACTCAGCTTAAAAATTGTTGATTGAAAGTTTTCGGGAAGCGGAGATTGAAAAATAATTATTTCAGTAGAGTATTTGTGTCTGTGTTGCGTGTGTGTGTGCGTGGCTTGTAATTTAGCCACTAACGTAGATGTGATTGTTGTTAAAGGGGCGGCGGCGCCGAGTTCCGTCCGGTCATACACTACCGAGACTTGGACGCGCCCCGAGATCCTGATGAGTTCCTTTAAATGTGCAGCGTTGACTCCATTCGACACTCGTACTTACAATACAGTCTAGTTAAACATATAATTAGGAGAGTTTATTATTAATTTAACATATTTAAGGTACAAGGTAGCCTTTACTTGCATATTTTATGACGTTCTTGAAATAAAGAGATATCATTACATTGGCAGTTTATCTTGACTACAAAACATTTGTATGAGCTTTAAAGCAAAGCAGGAAAATCCCTTACTTTATTTTTATAAACGCAGACGAGGTAAAATTCTGGTTATTTTTTATATTGCTTCTAGAAAACTCGTTTAATAATTTGCTTTACTTTTTTAGTTGCAACTTATCCATCCAAGAAATAATATTGAATAATTGAGACGCTTCACCGAATTGTTTTGTGGTTGCATGTGTTAATTCCAAATCGTGCAGTCCTTTCTATTAGTGAGTAATAAAGAGCCTTGTATTTACAAAGTTCTGCGAAATTATTATTTAGGAGAGGATAACGAACAACTATCATATTAACACTTCGTATACAAATTATTCTAAAAAAAGTTATACCTTAATTGACGCTGACGAATTGCTAGAAACCATAATAGCTGTTGATTTTGATTTCAACCGGATGCTATCGATATTCTACCGATTTTTTCCCCGAACATTTTTTTTAATCTGATATTTCTGCTGCTATAAAGATATTTTACGATAACTAACTGAAATCGATTAGATCAGAATGTTATTAATAAGTGTTAATTAAACTTTACTAACTTAGGTGAAAGACAAAGTCTCGCTTACTTGGGAAATTCAAAATTGGTGTGTTTATCAACCCATATATGTTTATTTGTGGCGCTTATAGAAACCAAACGCCTAGACCGATATTAACGATCCTTACGTCACTCAATTATTCGTAACTCTCGACAGTGCTGGACAAAATACAAGATTTGCTATAATTGAAACACCAATCACAAAATACTTATTCACAAGTATTTAAAATACGAAATATTTTCAAGTCATGTATTTTTAAAGTACAAAATACTAAATACAGTATTTTAAGTATTTTTATGTTAAAATACATTAAATGAAATTCTTAAAGGATCATTCCATAAGAAATCGTCTGAAAATTAAAGGAATTGTCGTTGACCAATTTTAGATTTTGATGTAACTTTGAGACTCTCTTCTTGAAAGTCCGAAAATAAAATTTTCACCAATTTAATTTTTGCAAGCAATTTTAATTTATTTCACAATAAATGGGTAAAAATTACATAAAAACTACAACTAAATATATTTTGTGAAAAAGTATTTTGAAACGATAAGTATTTAAAATACAAATTACAAAGTACTTTTTTTTAGAATGTAATTGAAATACAAATACCAAATACGTATTTGTTATTAAATGAATGTTGAGTAACTATAACAAGTGAGTTGGTTAGCTATGTTTATTTTAAATAAAATTAAAAAAAATGACACATAAAACGATTTTAAGTTGGTATTTATACATTCTACTTGCAATTTATCGTTGCTATTCCTACATTCATACAGTGCAAGTTCCACCCGCTATGACACAATATTTCCTTATTTATTACATCTTACTTTATCATTTTTTATAGTCAACTGCCGATAGAATATCCGATTGATTCAATGAGAAAAAATGCAGCATACTGTGTAGTAAAATTTATTTCTTTATGCTACACTTAATACTTAGTGTTACATCCTTTACCGAGTAATCTGAAACCTTGACCTCTAAACTGTACTGTGGCGCAAGTTGTTCCTTCGGTAAGTAATCGTCGCTATTATCATACAAGAATTTACTACCAATTTTCCTTTATAGGTACCATTATCGTTCCTCTGCAATGGTATACGTATGGTGGAAAATTGTGTTAATATTTTATAGTAATCAAGTCCGTTTAAGTGGCTATCGAGGCTTATGATATATCATGAGCGCATATATAATGGAATGTAAAGACTAAAGCGATGCGTTACCCGGATGTAGGTATTAGGTACACACCCGCTGGATGTATGTATGTTTTTATGCATGCTGTGGTCTCACGACATATGTATATTTGCTACCACAATGCGTCTAACTACGGATCCTACAGATTTCCCATTAATATCTCTTTTGTTTATTATAATTTTGCATTAAAATATTGTAATCGAGTCTAATTTATATGTAACTTTCAACAATCCTACGATATTTTATTATAATAACAATGATTAAAAATTATGCACTAAACGGTAAGTTTTTTTAATAATAATCTAAATGACAAAATTAGAAAAAAATTACATTAAGGCACTATAAGAAAACATATCTTATGGCAGAGATATTACATATAAAAATATGTAATGTTCTTTAATATACATTATTTAATATTTTAAATTATTTTAGGGCTACTTGTCAACGTGTTAGTTTAGTCTTCTTTACCTACTCCATCCATATAAAATCTAAAAAAATAAATTGTTCACCCAAATACCTATTTATATTTCATAATGCTCTATAAAAAATAAAAGTATGGCAGTACAAATAATATAAAGTATGTTAATTTACAAAATTACATGTCTCTTTTCAACAGATCAAACTCAATCAAACACGAAGTTTGCCTGAATTTTCTTTCACACAAATCCCAAACAACAACAAAAAAAGATTTTTATCCTTTTTTTCTTATGCAATTAGGTGCTGCCGTCCTTTAGTTAGTACTTACATATTCGGCAATTAGATTTAATCATATAAATCAATATGGGCTTAGCAACAGTCACATTAATACGCCACAATATTATCATGCCTCTGTGAATATCATTACGGATATTGAAAACGGACAAAGTAATTTCCAATGAGCACCTATGCTTCGAGAGAATATTAAAAAGCGTGAGTAATAAATTTTGGCGCGGATAATTTCAATGTCTCTATACTATGCGCTGTACAACAATACGAGCGCGGGAAACAACGTCAGCTCCGTGTACCGCGTAGGTAGTAGGTAGCTAAGTTCAAATTCGCAGTAAACGCTAACAGGTTTTTTGATAAATACACAAATGTGTCTATTTGTGTATCGCTTTATAAAGGCTGGCTGCGGCAAAACAATAACATTGTGACCGGTAAGCTTCACCGAGATGGAGCTCTTGGGTGTAATCGCGCTAGTCCTTGTGAGTTTCGTATCCGGAACACCACATGGATATGGTGTTAAAAGTGGAGCAATAGCTAAAGGTCAGTAATCCTCAAATAATTGTAATTAGTAAGTTCAAGGAATTAATTGGCAGGTCATAGAACTCATACGTTTAGGCCGGATGCCTATATATTTTTATTAACTCAATCAATTCATATATTATAGCCGTTATATATTAGTAACATTTTATGAGAAACAAAAATAAAATACAGTTGCTAATGATTTAACTACATAATTGTGTTTAGTTTAATAAAGTTAAATTACATCTTTGCTTGCAAGGTTTATACATTATAAGTTTATATTATTTTATTATATGAATGTATAATAAATAATAATGTAATGTGTATATAGTCTAGTCGAAAAGTTGAAAATGGTTTAAAAAAGAGACACTGCTTGCAAACTTTCGCGATTATAATATCAGTAGGATAGCTCATCGGATCCGGAATGACGCCTAGAAAAATTAGCACATTAAAAATTGTGAACAAAAAGTTATGAACAATTAATTAATTGGTTTTTCGGCAATATTTCATAGACTAAATATTTAAGGCGCGTGAAACCACACAGGCCCGTCGGTGTGTATTTTTTGTTTATATTGACATTTTAAATTTCCTAATAATAGGATAAGATTTAATCAAAGGTATAGAAAACATGGTCAGATTTTGAAAGGCATTTCTATCAACATTTAAAATGTAAAAAAGTAGTTGTAGTGACATAACTACAATAGTTAGACATATGGTCTCGCGAAGTTTTTTTTGATATTGATACGTTCTATAATATTGTAGAACATTTTTTTGTCCTATCATTAATACTTTCCGCAGCGCATGCGATGAGAGACATTTTATGACTATTTTTTTACCCGACTACGGCGAAGCCAAAAGGAAGCGTTATGATTTTGGCAATCTATGTATAAGTATAAAAATAGTCAAGGTAGAACCATGGTCCCAACCATATATACCTACCATGTCTGTTTCATGGAGATGTTCCTCTAATCATATAAATAATCATAGTAGGTATACATGGGTGCGACCACGGTTCTACCTTGACCATTTTTATACTTATACATTTGTGTGTTTCTATCTGAATTATTTTTACGTAGTCGGGTTAATTTTTTTATTTACACATTGAGTTGGTTTTAGTAAGAACTTCTGAGGATTTCTATTTTTTTCTAGTAATAAAATAAGCCTTTGTTACTCAGGGATAATGTTTCTCACGGCAAAAGAATTTTTGAAATCGTTTCAATAGTTTTTAAGTTTATTCGTTACATACAAAAATACAAATCTTTCCTCTTTATAATATTAGTATAGATATATAGATTTAAGGTAGAATTTATTTATTGGTAATTTCGTCCTCTTTAAAAATCTTTTTTTGAAAATTCTTAAATTTTATTAATAGTCTAATATTTTTATAGGTGTCATTCCGGTTACAGTAAGCAATCACACATAATTTTAAGAGCAGTATCTCTATTTTAGATCATTCTCAACTCGTCGACTAGACTAATATGTGAAAGTGTACTTCGTAAACAGTTGTCAGCAATATCTAATAAAAAGAGAATCTAACTAAACATTTTATTCACATATCGTAGATATTTGTAAAAATATTAATGTGAAATATTTAAGTTAAGCGAATAAAATTAAGTGATGGATGTATATTTTATTATTAAAACTCATATCACATCCACTTGTTATGTTTAAAACTAAGGTTCTATCTAATAAGTCGAAGTTTATCAAAACATATTTTAATCTCAATCAAAATACTGTTTGCGATGACGCAAACAGTATTTGTCTGTACTTATAACAGAAAATTCAGACATCGGCAATACGAAAAAGTCTCTTATTATGTGGATGATTTGGGGAAATTAACAAAATAATGCAACGGTTTTAACGGATAAAACGTTAAACCTACAGCCCATTCAATAAGCAGTATCAATGAAAAGGAAGGAAATGAGAAATTCTGGCTTCTTGCGACCAGAAAGAGTCGCATGATAGTGTTCAAGAGTCAGCTACAAATTGAATTACCTACTCGCTTTTCCTGAGATCCTACCAGTTCATCCATACACCTAAATAGGCTGTTATTTTACTGTTATTTCTTATTTCATATATTGTTACTTAACACTTAATGGATTTTTTATAAACGATTGGTCGTTAATGTTAAAAATAATTAAGTAAATAACCTGTAGTTTTTGTTTGAGTTGCAAAAAATTAAGAAATATTTTAATTAGACCAGTTTATAAAATCAATACCTACTAAATCAATTACGTAATCAATTTCAAGTCATTCATATATCTGTTTCGTTAGACACGAGGAATAAAAATGATTTTAATTTTGTATTTTTTTTAGCTGAGTCCAGTGCCGCATCTGGTGCATTTGGTGCTCTGCCTGTAATACCTCTAAGAATCCCAAGTGGTGGAGGATTTTCGGGAAGTTATTCTAAGTCATCGTCATCGAGCTTTGCCTCTTCGAGCTCCAGCTCAAGTTCCAGTTCGAGTTCATTTAGCTTCAGTGGTACCAATGGTAACGGAATCGCTGGATTTGGGTGTCAATCTACTGATTGCAAAAATGGCGCACAAGTACCACAAGGGTCAACAGTTAATGGGCTTCAAAATGGTGGAGCTATAGCTTCATCTGCAGCTGGAACTTTTGCAGGCGCATCTTTGCATACGAATGGTGACAATATTGGCAATGCTGGGAACAAATGTTTGTCTGGTAAATGTGATGATACTAGTAACAAACAGGAGACGTTACAATCTACGCCACCTGCCAATAATTACGAATCAGGCAACATTCAAAATGGATATGGAACACAACAAGAGACAAGCAAAGCTAATGATTTAAGTGATAGTAGTGCCAAATACAATAAAAATAACAATTATGGAGCATCGCTAAGTAGCTGTTCCAATGGGAATTGTGGATCAGGCGTAGAATCATCCTCAGATGATCAAGATATTTTTGTTCCGCTTGCACCTTCTAATGCACCTTCATCAACACACCAGAAACCCTCAGAACATTTAACTACTCCTTACCTCGAACCAGCATGCAAAGATCACAACTGTAATCAAGGTTCTACTGGGCCAATTTCAAATGGGACACCACCAACAAGTTATAATGTCCCTATACTAGGTTCGAATCCTAGTATTTCCCTTGGACAGAATAATCAAAAAGGATCCCTATACGGAACACCAAATATAAATTTACCTGTTAACTGTGCAAATGGTAATTGTGTTTCACCTTCATCAATAAATACGGCATATCAAAATCAGAAACCGTCTAGTCCTTCTCATAGCAACTATCCATCACAGTCCGTCCAATCTCCGAGTTGCTTTGGTAACAATTGCGACACACAGAGTGCATCTGTTCCCAAGTTGTCGTCGATTCCACAATCTTCCGACTGTAACAGTCCTAACTGTGCTGGTTATCCTTCTGCAAGTCATGATATATCTGGATCTAATTTACAGTATGATTCATCAATAACTAGTACAGACTCATTAACCCAGTCAGGATCTTTAGGTTTCTCCGTTCCGAGTTCGAAACAAGAACCTACTTATCCTCATCAAAATACATTCCCTGTCCATCCTAGTACTTCATTAAATTCAGTGCAAAATAATTTGAACCCTACTCCTAATACTGGTTCTGTAAGCTCTGCAAGCAAACCAGAATCATACCACTCCTCAAAACCGATAACAGGTAATTTACCTTCTGGTCATGTTGCTCCCAGTTTTACTGGCGGATTTGGAGGTCCAGCAGGATTATTCAATAGTGGCATACACGTACCTTCAAAACCAAGTATAGAAATTCCTAATTCCAGTCCTGTTTTTTCCCATCAAAATACCCAACCTCTCCATACCGGTGTTCTATTGCCACCACACTTGCCAACCAATCAACAATCTTCTGCTGGAGAATACACAAATACTGGATATGTTGTACCCCAACAGTCAGGTCCTTTCGGTACATCTAAACCAAATACAGCACACATAGTACCTAGTCAGCAGTTACCTACATCGACCATCAGTCAATCAAAGCCAAGTACAGGTATAAATTCTGTTGCTCCATATCCTGGTCATACTAGTTTCCCCAATGCAGCGTCCTCTCAACATCCTAATAGTAATGAAGGTTACATAGATTCTGGAGTTGGAATTCAACCGGGACATAGTTTTACACAAAAGCCAAGTGCGGGATCATCATTACCCTCTCAAGATGTTCCTGCCTATACAGGTGGATTTGGGGGTTCAACTGGAACCATTAGTGGAAACATTGAAACTACTAAGCCACATGTATCTTTACCAGACAAAGAGAAACCTACTTATATTGGCGGCTTTGGTGGTCCAGCGGGATCATTTGATACCAGTTTCCCAGTTGGTACACAATTTACATCTAAGCCATCCCATGAAAAGATACCTTCTAGCGCGAGTCACTTACCATCTGGCAGTAGTTATGGAGAAACTTCAAACGTGAACTCTGGATCTAACACGTTTTCAGATAGTCACAGTATTTTAAATAGGCCGAGTGGAAGTTTAGATCCCCCAAGTCACAATATTCCGAGCAATGGAAACGTTGGTGGATTACAAAGTTCTACTATCAACTCTGTAACCACCTCTCCTAAACCAGTTGATGAAAAAACAAATCTACCATCTTATACAGGTGGTTTTGGAGGACCTACAGGCTTACTTAAACCACATGAATATGGTTTGCCTGAAAAATCATCGGCATTGGGTAATAATAATCTATGTAGCTCTAGCACATGTAGCCCAAAAGATGTACATGAAGTTACAAGGGAAAACCAAGCTTTATCGTCAAATACAGCTACTTCCAGTGCGAGCGCATCTGCTTCTGCTAAAGCAGTTGCTTATTCTGGAGGGTTTGGCGGTCCACCAGGGCTTTTAAAACCATTTGATGATGAGAAGCGATTGAAAAAAGGGAACATTGATTTCAGTGGAAAAGAACAACTTGGCACCCATGATCATTCTGATAGTGGCTTAGACTCAGCTTACGGAAATATTGTACCAAGTAATTCGATAAATTTGGCAAATGCTGGATCTCAAGTTATAGGGCATGGTAACGCAGGATCACAAGCAAATGCTGCAGCTTTCGCTAGTGCCAATCACAGTGGCGGTTCAAATGGTTGTAACACAGGCTGCGGTGTCAACCATCAGACCCCTGGAGGAAGTTTTGCATCAAGCAGAAGTCTAGGTTTATCAAAGACAGGTCTAGATGAATTAAAAGGTGTAGCTGGTGCTTCTGCATCTGCCAATAGCGTGGCCGGAGCAAGTGCCGGTGGATTAGCCGTAGGAAACAGTTTCGCTACCAGTTCAGCATCAGCGCATGCTTCAGCAGGCGCTTCAGTCAAAGGAGGTAATCTACTCATAGTTTTTTAGTTAATAATATAGTTTATTATAACAAGTTTTAACTAAAAATCTCATGTGGTCAAAGGCGAAATAAATATACCTAACAACTAAATATTCTAACCATGTTTATCTGATTTATTTAAATTATGCATCGTATGTCATTCGCGTCAACGTTTTTTAAGGTTTATTATATCTCACTTACTTAACATTTCTTTCTTTAACAGGTTATGGCAGATGAAGTCACAGGAATTTCAAAGAATATAATATGTCGACTTTAATGACGATGTTTGTGACTTATTTACCCAACAAGACTTATTAAAAATAGCTTATAACGATAATGAACTTAAATGTAAGTTATACATTTTATTTGAGATAGACATGTTATGCAATAAACATTGTGATAAATATATGGATATTCATTTTACACCACTCTACCTCCTTAAATCTTTCAAAAAGCAAATTTCGTCACTGTTATGTCAAAAACAAAACATCTAATTCAATCTAATTAGGTAAATCATGTGATTTAAACCTTTAAATTTATTTTGTAAAAAGTACACACAGTATATCTAAATGCAGTAATAGGCTTATGCTAAGCACAAGTAAACAAGTAATTCAAGTGTTATGTAAATATTATCTAGCAATTAACCTGTCCGTATGGCAATCAAACGCTTAAAATCCTAGTTCATTATTTCTTCTTCTAATAATAGACAAAAAAAAATATTAAAATAAACTTAAACTAGTTATTACAATAAAAACGAATTATTTTTTTAATCATAATATAAAGTTTCTTATATGTAAAAAAGGAATTTGTTATCACAAAATAACAAGAATTAATTAAATAATTTCTTTTCGGCGGGATTTATTTTTTCAGTATATATAAATTTGCGTCATGAATTGCAAAATAATCTAATGAGCACTTGTTAGACTAAAAATATTTATTATAGGTACTATTACTTATCTTACTAGTCGACCCGCATGACTTCGTCGACGTAGAGCTAAATTTGTTGTAAGATTAAGTAAGTGTCCATTAATATTATAAAATATGTAAAAAAATTCATTAATATCTATTTCTTTAGCTGTTCTTGTATGAATTATAATCCTTATCCCACTTGATCTCTAATTTTTCCGGGAATAAAGAATTCGACTTTTATCAAGTTACAAATTTTATGTCTACTAAATTTTATACGTATAGGTTTAGCTGTGCTTGCTCGAATAATGACTCTTCATCCCACAGATCCTATAGGTTGAGCTGGGATTCAAAAGTATCAAAATGTATTTCATCAAAATCTTCTATGTACAGACGGGATGTCTACAATTTTATTATATTTTATTATATATATTTAGTATTCTACTTAACGAATACAACTTAGCCTATGTAAATATCAGCAAGTGTACTTATATTAATATAGACTATTCCGTCTGTAAAATAACTGACTCAGCTTACATCCGCGTTCCGGGTTAGAATGCCTCTCAATGTCGCCAGTGACGATCCAAATAACCTTATAAGCCATTAGATGCAGATACATAACGAATATTAATATTAATTATAATTTAAAGATAACCATCCATCTATGTTATAAGATAATATTGCAAAAAACGCTTTATTTGCCAGTATAAGTGCTTTATGACCTATTGGGAGATCCAGTAATGAAAGAAAGTACAATACTGCAAGCTACACTGGATTCTTTGTAATTTAAGAAAATACTCATCTTTATGAGTAGTTATATTTTCTCCTATGATATTCTGATATACTGAATCTGAGGTTAATATATTGTATACATATTAATCGTACTAATAAAACTAAGGTTGAATCATAAATAAAGATAAAATCATTCTCGCAAATCTCATCCATTGTTTACAACCGTAGAGAGGTTGTAGATCAGAAATAAATAATTTATTGCGAAGTGATGTAACTTATCGCCTACGTTTAATATCCGTTTACGAGATCAAGGTACTTAGATCATCACATCCTTATTAATGAGGAAAATTCCAACATTTTTAGCTATCCAAATGACAATTTAAGATTTGATAATTAAATTAGATGTTATCTTTACCCCAAAGAAAATACCTCATGACCTCGTACCGCGATTTGCTGCTATGAAATATGAGAAAACAAAAGGTTTACTTATCTAAGGGAAAAATGTCACAAGAGGTCTACGACTCAATTATGCTTAGAAACCTCTTATTTACTTCACAGATTCACTCGTATGTACAATTCATAAAAACTCTTTTTTTATATAGGTCTACTTATCTTGATGGAATCTCAGATAATAATATTGTGTAATTGATCAATTACATAATTTACGAAATATACTCATAACAGGAAGCATCGAAATTTTTTGACAGGCATGTATTATGATATAAATTACTAGCTGACCCAGCAAATGTTGTTTTGCCATATAAATTTGGGGTGGGCCACTCTTATCACTTAGGGGGATGAAAAATAGATAGTAGCCGATTCTCTGATCTACTGAATATGCATATAAAATTGCAAAAAAATCGGTCGAGCCGTTTGGGAGGAGTATGGTAAGTAATTTTGTGACACAAGAATTTTTTATATAAGATGATTTATTATTTATATACTAGCTGACCCGACAGAGTTTGTCCTGTTTAACTATGAATTTAGAATAGCTTTTGACATAATTAATTTGACCAAAATTACTAACAATTATATCAAAAGCTATAAGGTACATTTGAAAAGTTAATATGGTGGTTAAGTTTTCTTAAATTTTCTTCTTAAGAGTTTTAAGACATTAAAAATAAAACCTATTAAGTATTCAATTGATCTTTGTTTTGTAGATCCGCTTGTCAGTCGACATAGGAGTCCTCTAATAGAATGTTACGTTATTATTGCACTTTGTAAGTGACAAAGTGATTAGCTTAAATAATAATTGGCATTGAACGATAACAAAATTTATAAATTAGTTCCACTGATTAGTTTCTTAGCTTCATGATCTGATGATGATTTAGAAGAAATTCTAATTTAAGTAACTCGTATCGGGGTTGAAAAGGTAATCTTAAAAAGAATGGGATGATAAAAATTAATATTGATATTAATGATTATAGATAAATATATGATATTTTGCCATGTCATGTTGAGACATAGAAAGCTAGAGTCAATTACTAAAAGACAAGTTTTTATTAATCACTGTCAGCGACAAATCCTGATCTTCTGAACAGAAACTATCGCCAACATAGAATTCTAGAAGGAGTACAACATCGTAAATGGGACTGGGTCGGTCACACACTGCGTAGCGACTTGGTCATTCCGAAACAAGCTATGGACTGGAATCCACAAGGACAGCTTAAGGATGGTTGCCCTAACAAAATTTGGCGGCGTTCAGTGATTGTTGAAAAACCAAAACCATTGTCTTTGGATCGAAATAAAGCGTAAGGCCCAGGACAGTGAGGAATGGCGAAGCTTTACCGCGGCCCTCTGCCCCGGTGGTGGGGATATAGGAAAAGAAGAAAAAGACATGATATTTTTAGACAAAACTCCATGAACACATAACAAATATGTACATGACGGCGCACGAGTGAAGTAGGTACTAAAAGTTGGAGTTTGGACCGAGTTCACACAATTTAAAGAAACACCTGCAACTTGTATAACTTAAAAAAACTACTTGTATTGTAATCTCATAGTCAAGCGAGCATATAGTCTTAAGGCTTTTTTGAAAGTTTACTAAGTTTTGACAAGATGGAATTATAATAATTTAAAAAATATATAAATAGGGAAAGGTATAAAAATTATAACATAATAGAATTTTAATAAAATGATTAGCATTCTAAAATTTCTTTTTTATTAAAAAATGCTTGAATTTTTACTAGTAACAAACCATATTGTTAAGACATTAATAGAGACAATCGGTTTTATCTTCATCCTTAACGGTGTTAGATAAATTCATAAACTTAGATGCAACATTCTTTTACGAGAACATCGATGAAGTCATTGATAAAACTTTTTACATATCCGATAAGCCTTTCAGAAAGTTTCTTTCATATAAGTTGTTAACTTAGAATTAACCTGACTTGTTGGTTATAATTGAATGAAAAGACTTGTTATCTTATATGGTAGTCCTTCTGTCGCAACTCCCAATCATAATTTATTAATGACATACCTACAGCTTGGTATCTTACTTATGGTGTCCCGCCCACTGGTATTGCAAAATAAGAAACTGATTGAAACCTTTACGAATAATTTTGGAATAAATAAAGAAACTTTATGCCGTATTCTGTATTCTACTATAAACTTTCCATACATTTTATAAAAGTAAACGAAATTTTAAAACCACCGAACTTTAAGCACTACGTTAATAAATTACAATGACCTTATTAAAAGATAATGATAGTCTGCTGGTCTATACTTAACGGTAACTGGCATTTGTAAATAAAATACTTTGTAAATGTATTATATATAGGCTTTAGATAAGAACCTAGAAGAACATTTAGCTTGTGACCCAAGTACAGGTTTAAAGGGTTTTACATTGCAATCATCCTCATTAAGTAATAATAAATGAACACCTTACTCGATCACGTAACACCTCACTAAGATCGTCAATATTCACTCTATTAAATCACTCTTCACACTGTCGCAGAACTATCGGAGTAAAGTATCTACGTTATCAATAGGAACCATTAGCCAATATAAAGTTATGAACAGTGTGTCGCTAGCGTATTATTTACCTATATATATAGAGATAACGTTTGAGCGTTTCTTAAGAAAACAACTTGTTAATAGATGTTGCTATTCCAAAATTTAGTACCGTTCTCATCTCTAAGTCTATATTAAAAATGAGTTGTTTGTTTGCAATTTAAGCAAAACAATTACTAATTTATCTTTATTATCCGTGCAAAACCTGTATTCGGTTAAAACATATTCCCAGGACAAATTTAAAATTGTTCGTCATAGGGAAATGATTATATTAATAACACATTTCTAACTGTTAAAGAGTATGCAATGTAAGGCTGGCCGTTATTTAGTATTCTAAAAAATATAATATAATATGAATGTTTGTTCATGTCACTTATTGTCAAAGCGTGAGAAAGAAAAGAAATACATTTTGCTAAATATTATTTTATTTATATGCTTCCACGAATTTCCATCTTTAACAAACTAAGAAATGCACTAAAAAGTAAAAATAATTTCTTTATTTATTAACCTCACTTTATTAGTTGGATAATAATTGTTATTTTTTAAGTCTGTGCCAGACGTGTAGTGAAATAGAATAATAATTAGTAATCTATTGAAGGAACCTGTAATGAAATGGCATCTTGATTCCATTTGCTTCCACACAGAAAAATCTGCATCAAAATCGGGCAGCCTTTCGGGAGCTACAATGTCACAGACAAATACACATACACACTTTTAAACTTATAAAACAATGTCATCTTGATCCCATCTGCTTCCGCACAGAATAATTCGCATCAAAATCGGTAAAGAAGTTCGTTCGAAAAAAATGACTTACAGCCAAAATACATTTTAAGACAATTTTATTAAACTCAAACACGACTAATTTACGTTGTTCCATGCCTATGTTCCAGTACATACCTTCCGGTGTCATCATCAGCTAAAGGAAGATGAAGCCGAAAGGTCTAAGAATCTTCATCGTAATTATCGTTCAACTTTCTTAACCATATTACGGCTATCTTCAGTTCCATCATTCAATGCAAATACTTGAAACCCTTCTGAAATTATCAAAATCACTTTGTGTGCCTATAATTTTTGAGGAGTTATCTCAATTCCTCAAGGATCCCATCATCAAACTGGATTTTGAAAAAAAAATGGAACCAATCTGTAAGCATATTTAATCAACAAACATAAAAAGACAAGTGATTTTTGAAGATATTTATAAGAAGTTATCTCTGCAATCTGCAGCTACCAATCCAGCTAATGATCATCATGATATTTTCTACGCTGTTAGAAAACTACACTAATTCCAAATATCAGAAGTTATGCAGGTGACCAAAAATGTTATAAATGTTATAAAATAGCGGCTCGTCCCGGATTTGCACGGATGAACAAATTTTTTTTAAACATTTTGTATCTCTATGTGGAACACACCGGCCCGTCCGCGTTGGTGTGTATTTTTTGTTTATATTGACATTTTAAATTTCGTAATATCTTTTGAATGGAATATCCGATTTTAATAATTAAAAAAGTAATTGATTGTTAAAGATATTGAAACAATCTTGAATATGGATAACATGGTCTGATTTTGATAGGTATTTTTATCAACTTTTAAAATGTAAAAAAGTAGTTATAGTGAAATAACTACAATAGATGAACGATGATACGTTCTATAATATTGTAGATCATTTTTCAAAACTTAACTTTTAATTTTCATCAATACTTTTCTTTTCTTTTCTTCAATACTTTGTGTGGAAGAGAGAGTGACTCCGAGTTGAGCCCGAGACTTGTGACACGGGAGCAGAGAGTTTCAAGGGCCCATTTCCGAGGCACATCAATACTCATCTTCTCCACTCGTGTTACTGGGAGAGTTCCCATCCAAATTTGGTACGATCCAGTCAACGCATCTTTAGTTACTCGCTCTAGTATAGAATTTACTGCCGTTCTGGACAGGCCTAAGTCTTTCAAGTTATAGAGAGATTTTGCTGGTATACCTCCCGCTCCTACTTCTACAGCGTATAAATTTACTACATAACCATTTCTCATCAATATAAAATATTAGGTTGGGGAAAAAGTCTTTTCGCATTTTTTAAGAAAATTCAAAACATTTTTTTATACAGTTTTTTTAACTAAAGTATGTAGGTACCATTTTGTTCGATAACTATTTGCCATGTTGTAGGTATGGACATGATCCCATTGCTGTAGAAATTTTGGGGCTTCTGATCAAAAAACCGCGACAAATAGTTTTGGCAGTCCTCTCGTGATGTTAACCTGACACTGCCTAAAGAATTCTGAAGAGACCGAAACTGGTGGAAATCTGAATGTGCAAGGTCAGGACTATACGGCTGCATGGCGGATGCATTAACACCCCTTCTGTTAATTAATTCCGGCCGCTTTCTCTCAACTTCTTGCTTTAATCTCATCAGATGTTCGCAGTAGAGTTCAGAATCGATGGGCCTCCCTGGTGGTAACAGCTCATAATGAATAATTCCCTTCCAATCCCACCACACACACAGCATCACCTTATTGCGAGTAACCTCGGGTTTTGCCGCCTGTGAAGCCTGACCGGCCTTTGACCACGACATTTTTCGCACGTTCTTGTCGTACGTGATCCACTTTTCATCACCAGTTATCAACTTCTTCAAAAATGGTTCGGTTTCATTGCGTCGTAATAAAGAATCACAAATGAGTACACGGTTCATTAGGTTTCTTTCAAGGAGCTCGTGAGGTTTTTTTTGTTATAGACTTTTTCAAAAATGGCATCCATTTTATCTGTAAAAGGCGACCAGAGCGAGGCGCTGCTTTGACATCAAAATTTCCGGATTGAAAACGCTTAAACCAAATTTATGCTACTCTCAGACACTGCACTAGGTCCATAAACATGGCATAAAATTTTTTTCGCGGCTTGCGTTGCATTTTCACCTTTTTTGTAGTAACATTTTAAAATGTATCGAATTTCTTCACTAGATTCACTCATCTTCACAGTATGAAAAACAAATAAAAATCACACATTTTCCTAATTTGAATTTGGAATTATCTTCTTTAAAATGTAAACTTCGAATGATACCAAAACCAGCCAGATACAAATAGTATAGCCAAAGAGATTTTACTACAAGTTCATACATACAATAATGCGAAAAGACTTTTTCCCCAACCTATTTATTATAGGAACCGATGATACGATATACCATGTTTAGTTTTAGACTTGTATCGTAATTTCTGCAGCCTTTCGCGATGCATCTAGGCATTTTTATAATCTTCGTCATAAGTGTGAGTATACTCTGAAGCGTTTCTTCGACGATTAAGACCAAAGGTAATATAGTGTAGAAAATTGAGACGCATTGACAGCTATAATGCTCGATAGCACGCAACAAATTACAGGCACTATAAGCTGACTATCTAAATATCATAACTGCAAGCTGAGGCTCAGGCATGCTCCAAGTACCTTCTGCGCCAATCGCTCGCCAACAAGCATCTTCCTGCACTGGCGTGATAAATACTTATGAGCGTCAATATATAATACTTGAAGAGCAAAAATAAGGAACTCTGTCTAGGCTTGCCAACATTAATATGGTTGCCCTTCAGCAGTTTTTTTTTATTGTCCACCCTTTAAACCAAGATTTATTTCTTTGAGTCATGTCGTATTATATTATACTAGTCGACGATGATATATAGCCTATAGACTTCCTCGATAATTGGGCGGCTATGTAACACTAAAGAATTTTTCAAATAGGACCAGTAGCTCTTGAGAATAGCGCGTTCAAACAAAAAAACAAACTCTTCAGCTTTATATATTAGTAAATGATTTTCGGTCTGGCGCCCCCAGAAGAATTCCTTGCGCCTTTTCAACCCTGGCGCTGACGTGCGCCGCACATATGGACGTCCGACCCAACTGAAGCTTCTACTAAATTAAGTAATAAAGTTTACGACTTACGTTATCCTTAGTACTTACACTGCACTTCACTATTAAACATTTACACCTATTGGTGATAGTCAATATTCACTCAATGAACAAACTTCCGCTGGGCGCAGATCTAGATACCTATTGTCGATCCTCTAATCTTGATTCCGAGTGACATATAAAGATGTCGTTATTTAAAATTTAAGCATAATATATAAGTAAAAAGTATTAAGCTAATTTTATTTAATTTATAGGCTTAGTAAAATTCTTAAGAAACCGGGAGATTGACCCATTGACCATTATTTATTTCCTAATCATAGTTGAACTTTTAGCTAGATTCTGAGATAAAAATCTGATTAATGCGACAGAATCAATAATATAATAAATTACACATAGATACAACAAGTAACACAGGTTATTTACATACTTGTCCGAGCTAAATTATTTTTAAAGATTTTTAGAGTGACATGACTAATCTATGACAACTCTCGCGAGTTCATCGTTAATTTCCACATTTTTTCTTAAGTAGAGTAAGTAGTAATAAAAAAGTGTTAATACGACTAAGAGAGAACTAGGAGATAAAGAACTTTTTCTATTTATATAACAGGAAATTATCGTTATGAAACAACAACAGAGATATGGAGTCTGTTTTAGATTAAGTTCTGAGAACTTTAAACATTCACTTAAATAGTAGTTTTCCATTAACAACGTGAGTAAAACTTTGGTATTGGGCAAGGTTTCGCAAAAACGCTTCTGTGCTACGAACGACAATACCGTGACAACTATCGAAGACAAATACTTGTTAAGTTGTTATCTTATGAATAATGCCGATTATGTTGAGCAAACACGCACGAACGTTTGAGTGCAATTTTTAAAATAGTTTTCATTTATAGGGTGTGTTTAAAAATGTAAAAAAATACATTTATTATTTTACATGTTATACTAAAACTAAAATCCTTAGCTATAAGAATATTACAGGTATTTTTTACAACTTAGGAATCGCTCTAATTTCCTTATAGGGACATCAGTAATACAAGAGATAGGTACTCCATCTAACACACATAATACTACATGAGTAGAATAAGAGATGCTCTTGATTTACTTGTTTTGTAGAGATACTATTGAGGCCCTTTCTCGATAGTGTAAACTTACCATCAGGTTTGCAAAACACACCGGCAATAGTAGGTATGTCTAATGCCTAATTGTGACATGTACTAAAAATTAGATATATCGACCGTTCCATTTTTCATAATTATAATTAATTATATATTTTCGCTATATTTTCGGAAAATGGTAATCATTTTCTATTAAATTACCAGTACCATTAATTCAGGCAGTACAAGAGCACTGTTACAGTTTGAAATCGATATTAGAATTAAAAATAGCTACATCAGAAGTAACATCTTGTTAACGTAATATGTCTCATAACGCAATTTTTAAAATAATATTACAGTTTAAATTTACCTAATGGCCGTTAAAATTCGTCTATATAAATATTCAAACTTGTAAGCAATGTTACGTAGGTAGCAAGTGATGCAACTACTTTTCTTCGGCTTTATTATGTAGTACATGTGTGTACATGTCAACTTCTGCATATAAATTGTAAAGTGTGCTTTTGTCACAGCCTGTGCATGCAGGCGGCACACGGCTCACGAGTCACCTAGATGTCGCGCCTATTGTCCACACCGGACCATCCGCCGAACACTGGGTGAGCCGCTACCTCACCATATTACCTCACACTTTCAATATTGGGTTACGAGAATTTTACTTCAAGGTCCTCTTTTCGGAGTAAACATAGTTGGTATAAAGACCATCACACAGCAACAATGACACTCAGTCGAGGTTCAGTAACTCGTGCAACAATGAATGCACCGACCATCTTATTGCTCTGTAGTGTCATAGGTACGTGTAGTGTATGTGCAGCTTATTATTATTGTGTATGTGTGTATTGTCATTCAGAGATTCTAAATAATTGGTAAAAAAAAATCAAGTGTACACAGGTTTGGTTGCCTTTGATCAATATTTTGTATCAGAATTTTTGGTCTTTATTATTTATTTCGTTTTAGTACCTATTTAATAATGATTAATTTAAAAAAACAAGAAATTTTTTTATTAAAACCAATGTTATAATTCGAGTAAAACTTATCTTACATTGAGGACAATCTGCATTCAAAGATAGCAGCAGCAGTAATCAAGTGATAGTCCATTCACTCCGATTCCTTTCTTCCATAATTTTTCAAGTCTTATTCCATTCTATAATTTACAGATAACCAGAAATCTAACAAGATAAATATGGAGGAAGCCTTTCAGCTCTTATTCATTATTAAAATCATATGTATTTTTGTGAACTATGTACTTCATCAATTCACAATTCTTCACAATTTCTAGGCCAAAACTAATATATTTTTTGTGGATCGATGTTATTGAATTCAGTAGATATTATTTTTAAAATAATTACAAACTGCGTATCTCTATTATAATTGTACTTTTTTTAGGTGGAGCTGTATGTTATAACGTACAACGGGAGTTACCCTACAACATAGGACCAAATGATCCATATGCAGTAGAGGTGAATCCAAATTTTAGCATTGAACCATCTCAGCGAATATTTTGGGGCAGCAGCCAAGGCGGCAATCAAGTTGGTGGAAATTCCAATTGGTGGACTAAATTAACTAATAAATTCCCTTTCTTAGAGAACATGTTCGGACGTATGGAACTTCAGCCACAGTATGGAGTGCCTAATATTCCTCAACAACAATATGGTGTCCCGCAAAACTTTCAGCCACAATTTTATCACGGTCAATACTATCAACAGCAATTCCTACCTTCCTCTCGCGATATTGGGTTCACAGACGACGCGGTAATTGTGACGCCTCCCCAAGTGCCCATCAACCCAGTGCCTGCACCTCAACCAGTGCCGCAGCCCGCTCCTGAACCATCTCCCGGATACCAATATAATAAACCTCAGTATCGACTGGCACTACCTTTAAAGTAAATATATCTTGTAATCTGTTATATCAGCCATTATCTTTTCTAGTTCTAAATATAGTCCGCTTTCTTATTCCATTTAATTAGCACTTTGAATACAAAATTAGTAAATTGAAAATAATATACAGCGAACCGCGTGCTTTTGTTGCGTAAGATTTTAAACATGTTTTGATTCATAACAATAAACTCTGCAGTAAAAATTATGACATGAACTCGGGTCTTAACCTTTATGTGTACGGGTATAGGAAGCTCTCTTAGCAGTATTACAAGTATGAATGTTCCGTTAATCATATTAATTAATAAATATAAGGATTCATAATGAAAAATTTGTTTCATTGTTTCACTATTTAATCAGCTCTTTATGTTATGTTATGAATTATGATCCATCCAGCTATACTAACCTTTTATACAACATTAGTCTATATATCCTTGATTGAAGTGTTATTGTATACAGTAGTAAAGTTAAATAAAAAAAATCATAATAATTATTCCATTGCCAGTTTGTATTTGTTCATCAAAATTATTGCGCTAATGAAAACTAATTAAGGACAGATGCAAATTGATCATAGTATCCTTTACCAGAAGAATCAAGACCAACTGATGTACTGGCACTGACCGAGCGTCCACCTAATATTGGTCCAGACTGTCGAACGCTTTGTCCAGACCTAGAATAAACATTTATAGTTATTTCATAAATATCAACTTATAATACATTGTTAAACAATAAGCTGCATTGGATCCGGAATGTCGAACCAAAAGCGTGTATAAGCACATAAAAAATTGCAAAAGTTATAAATGATCGAAAAAAGGCATTTCGTTTTCCACCAACATTATTAATATTTAAGAAATTAACAGATTCTTAATGAGAAGAAAATATCTAATAAAAAAAACTCCCTACCCCCGGAACTCTATCTTCATTATTTATAATGTTAATTTGACGCTGAAAATGGGTCTCTGCGCGGCATTTTTAGGTTCCGCGCGCGGCTTCAATAGCGAGTACGACACATTGATTATTTTTTAAGGTATTCAATTTTTTTAAATTGTGTAGTATTCAGAACACTTTAAAAAATTTATTACCCGTGGAAATTTCACTTAAAGTTAATTTTTCAATCAGTTAAACGATTGTTAACTCAAAAAAAATTCTCGAACTTCCGTCTTCATTGTAAATGAAAAAAAATGTTTAAATAATTGTCGTAAAAAATTTTCGCTTCGTAGCGTCCTATATACATTCTAACAAAAAATATTGTACAATTACAAAAATTATTTATGAAAATTTTTGTAATTGTACAATATTCTTGGTATTTTTCAGTTTTTGTGTTTTAACAAAAATCAAATTATTTCGCCGTAGTCGGATAAAGTCTATTGTACTAATAAAATTTACTATTTAGTGGTTTTATATATTGTACGTATCAGAAATGTTTATATTATAATGTGATATTTAGATGTAATACTTGCAAATTATCCCTTCCTACGGTATCCTGAACGGAAGTTAACGGAATGTAGAAAGATTAATAACGGTTTTTTAGCTTATTATCTATACCAAAGGCTATTAAATAACGACAAAAGATAAATTGTGATGATTCTTTTTCAAAAAAAAGGGTAGGTTGTATGAAAACAGCAGTAAGAGCGATTGATTTCAGTTTAACCTTATTTTATTGACTATATGTATATACGTCAAGTTTTTAGTTTAGGCTCTCACTAAGTGTTGACCCTGTCTTATCAATGAAATAAATATGTAGATGGAAGATGATTTTTTTAATGGTAAATAACGTGCAAACAAGCAGATGGTCCACCTCATGGTAAGTGGCCACCATCGCTCATGGACTAGAGATATCTTCTTGTTTTGTCGATGCGTTGCATCCTCGAAGATAGAGTTGGGAGGGGTGTGAAGAAAATTATGACCCTGAGCAAGAGCCCCAGAGTCCTCTATATCCGCAGCATTAATGGGATGGGAGAGGGAGGGGGTAAGTCTAGCCTACATGCGGCTCGACCGGAACGTGTCTATGACACTTGGCGGCCGGTTTCGAATGCTGGTCCCAAGGCAGTCGGGGAACAGATTCCCTACCACTAAGGAGGTGTCGGGTAACCCAGCTCTTACGAGATGCTCTCCCAGCGGCAGAGGGGAATAGTATTCTAACCCGTCCCCTCACGGGTAGTTTTTACCTAATTTTAAATAATTTGGGAAAGAACCTAAATCGTAATAATAATACCTAAATATTAAAAAATAATCAAATAAAGGTAAAATTATTTCTATTCTAAAATCTCAAGGAAATCTATCTCTTGCTGACAAAATACAATTAATCTTACTTAATAGTAAGTTGACTTTTAGGTTGTCTCTTATAGTAAAAAAGTGCACGAAATAAGTAACACTGTGTAATAAAGAACACATATTTATTAGTATTTAGCATAGATTATTAATTACAAAAGTATCTTCCGGCAGTTGCACGGCGATGCGCAGGCGCGAGGCGGCGCGCGCTTGTAACTGGTGGAAAATGCGTCTGGATGGATGAGCCGACACCATGGAGTTAATAATTATGTCCTTCACAGAACTCTCAGTTAGTGCCTATGGAATACAAAACAGAAAGTTAGTTACTACACTAATAAATTAAACATATACAGAAGCGGATCGTGATTTTGTGAACCTGGTCTAAAAGTGTTTATCTAGAAAAAAAAAATACTGCATTTGTTTTGTTTTTTTTTGGGGGGTTAATACTACTTGAGGGCTTTCTCAACTAACGAAATTAATTGCTATTTTATCAATATAAGTACTATATTAAGTTTTCAGCAATTAATTCGATTTTTTTATGACGGATAAGGGACAATGAGCTGACGGTCCACCTTATGGAAAGTGGCCACCGTCGCCCATAGACATCGGCCAACCTAGAGAGTATCTCGTTTTGCCGATGCTTTGCCGCCTCGAAAGTTGAATTAGGAGGGGGAGTGAATAGAAGAAGAATGCCGATTTAGGATTTGATAATTTAGAGATTCATCTTTAACCCATAATTACCTATAGAAGTTTGGCCTCTGCATACATTTGAAAATATTAAACAAATACAATTTAATCTACGTAATTATTAAATGTGTAAAAAATCTTTGTTATTTCGAAAACTAACCGGAGTAAGCGCATCCGTATAATTTTAAATTTTTAAATAAGTACTTTTAATTCAATTATACCTTATTATACCCTTAAAAATATGTTTTACATATTTATATGATATTATATGAAATGTTTGGTTAACGTTTTCGATACATATTTATAAATGTCGAGTGCCATACAAAAATTGCAACTAGAAGTGTTTATATAATAGATTTTATCTGCTCCCATGTTTTAAATCCTCTATAAAAGATTCTGAAACAGCTTATTGCCAACATTAAAACACCCAATGTCTTAATAACTATTATATCATCCAAACAGAACGTATAATGTTGTATTGATTTTCATAATAACACTCAAACTCCTTCTGCGCAAAAGGTTTACTCAACAGTCAGCCACATTCATACTGCTTGATGCGCGGTATCTTTTTTAATTTCAAAAAAAGAACATTTGTTTGCATTTCAAAAGAACGTTGTCATCATTCACGCGTGTTTCACTACTAGAGCGCCGCGTGCCGTAAAAAATATGTTATTCGAATCCCCACCATTTTTCTTTGATATTTTAATTATTTTGTTTACAAAAAAATGAGCGATTGCCTTCCAACATTAGAGAACATATTGAAGTGAATAATTTTAATAATTGCACAATGTACATCTATAATAAATGATTCTTTCATCAATACTTAGTTCATTTGTATATACTCAGTAATAGATGATTTTAGGTTATTAGTGACTGTTTTAATGTTAGCAGTAAACTAACTGTTTCAGAATCTTTTATAGAAAATTTAATCATGGGTGTAGATAAAATCTTGTATGGAGCTATTGATAGCTACGTATTAAAACACTGAACTAAACCATTGAAAGAACCCACATTCGTGTTTTAATACCCCTTATTTACAGTTGCATAAATAACTAATAGATGTCAGATTTCAAGTTGCTTTTAAGAGCATACCTTTATACTTCTCCAGATTTTACTAAGTTAACAGAGATAACTAACCTATTTTAAGAAGACATACCACATACTTTACTTTGTATGCATTTATTTGGAATATTTATGGCGCTGATCTTCGATTCATATATTATTTGTTCAGAGCCGCTAAATATTAAATAAGTTGATAATATTTGATTTATTAAATGTACATTAGACACATACGTACTTTTCTAAGAGTAGAATAAAATTTTAAAAGGCTTATTTATTATTGTTACCTGACAACACTAGGGTTTGATGAACCATAAGACCACCCAGGTAGATCCCAACCACCGCTACCGCGAGCGACAGCTTGCGCGTTGGCATTGGCGTTGGCGTTGGCTCCCCCTGAAAATGCAAGTATCAAATATAATTTAAATTTTTTATTATAGTTAAATTATTTAAAGTGCAAAAGGATACCACGGTTGTGGTCGTGATGCAATTAAAAAAGATTACTAGCAATATAGATCACATACTACAAGTACTCCTTAACCCCTCTAACTAAGCTAAATGCTTGTGTTAGGAGTGGGTCTCGTCAGTAGTCCAATGACTAAGATTTGAACTCACGACTTATCGATCGTGAATCCAACGCCTGAACCACTGAGCTACTGACGCTTCAATTACCTAGAAACTTATAAAAGTTCTAAACAAATGTCGATATCCAATATAATGGAAGAGATAAGTTATTTCACGTATTGGATTTATGTCCTCTGTCCAATATAGCGTGATCGATGACAGCTGTCATCGCAAAACACACCTATGAAATACCGTATTTTGTGACAGTGAAATGTATGGTGACAATTATCATATCTACTTTATTGGAAAATAGTGACCACTAATGGTTCGACTAATTTAATCGAGTGGATAAAACAAGAAAAATTATGGAAGAAGATTGGGAACTGATTATAAATCTACAAGACTGTTCCTTGATGATGACAATTTAAGTTGTGAACCATTTTAACACGAATAAAAACGCGTTACAACTTCCTTTTGTTGATTTTTTTGACACATTCAGTAACTTTAGTTGGAATATCGATACTTTATATCGACCTTATCCCCAGGTCTGGTTATGTCGAAGTAACAGAAGTGGACAAAGTGTAGATACATGGGACTCGGGAAAAATGCAAATGCAGCACCCAATATTTAAATTTTTAACATTATACGTTACGAGTATAACTAAACGGTTAAATGAAAGCTCCACTTTAAATTGGAGCAAATAGTTTATATGCAAGTAATAGATCTAAAAGCCGGTGACCGGTGTTTATGGACCGTTAGGTGAGCGGAGACGGACGTCGCCGCTGCCAACTCAACTTGCTTTCCACGTTCATTTCTACTGTTCAAAACCTCTTAGTAAATAATGCATTACAAGATGCAGCTTTCATGGCCCTCCTAATTAAAAAAATAAAACTTTTTGAAATAGAGTAAACATAATCGTAATGTGGTCCGTAAATTCGTAATGCTCCTTTTGAATTCTAAATACACAATAACAAAAGAAATATTTTTTTTATTAATGTACCTACATAATATTGTACACAGATGTGTATTAACTTCAGAGATGTGACATTTTTCAGTCATTTGAAATACAAAATACTATGTACAAAATACCTATTTCCATTTTGTATTTAAATACTTTTGTTTTAAAAACATTTTTGTATTTTATTTGAAATACCTTTTAAGACATATTTTGTATTTGCAAAATTCAAAATACATTTTGACATTAATAAATTTAGTCATCATCAAAAAATTAATCTGCAACACTGTACTGATAGATGTTCGTTAATTTAATATTTTATACTTCGTCCAAAATAGCTTGATACGGATGACAGCTAATATAATAGCTGTAAAATCCTACGATATAACTTTTAACACACAAGTAATCTTTGTTTTTCGTACGTACAAATATAATAGTGGATCCAGTGATGGACAAGGAACAAACAAATTGGAGAATGATGACTAATATCAGTATTTATTATATTTTCATAATTACTTAGACAATATCATAAGTTATTGGACCCCCCTAATTCTGTTTAATTAGGGGGCGTGCAATGTGATTGTGTCAAAAAACGAAATAATATGAAATGAAGTATTTTGAAAATATTTATTTTACATTTAGTATTTTACATACAAATGAAAAACAATTTTGTATTTAAAATAAAAAAAGAAAGTATTTGAATACTTTTTAAATACTATTTTGCTCATCTCTGATTATCTTTGATTCTCATCAACTTTGCATGCATAATATTAAAAATAGTTATAAACGGTTAATAATTTAATAGATTAAATAAAAAAAAACAGTTAATTGTTAAAGCGACTTAGTTACCTATATATAAATTATTATTTTCATAGTCTAGGCCATTACTAAAGTTGGTGTTTAGAATTTAATAGTCTGTAAGTCTAAATCATGTAAGCTATAATTAAATTCTCGTATCTGTTCGTAAATAATGACAAGTAAATTTCAATTGCAATACGAGTATATGCAAATTTAAACCGTGTTCTACTGTATTCGTAGAAAACCACTGCATATAATATGCATCACAGGAACAGGCGACGTATCTTAATGAAGTACTTTTGACTACATAGAACATCGCTTGGGCTATATAAATTCCATTGAAAAGCTAGAAATAAAAATAAATTAAATCATTTACTCCTATGACTCAATAATGCTTAGTTTAGTGAAATAGAAACTTCCCTATCTTCTTGTTTACTTGTACTCCATTTTAATTTTTTTATAAGGAAATGACTAATACATATAAAATTATTTCCGTTTTGTAAAAACAAACGAAGAATGGTTTTAGCTTATTCATTTCCTGTAATTAATAGTTACACGCAAATAAGTTTGTACTTAAAGTGATTTAGTAAATAAAGTTATCTTGTTTAAATAAAAACTTTACGTAAATATAATCTGTATCTTATCTTAACTTATAGTCGTACTAATTAATATATAAAGCTGAAGAGTTTATTTGTTTGAACGCGCTAATCTCAGGATGTAATAGTTCGATTTGAAAATGTTTTTCATTGTTAGATAGCATATATATAGGAATGTTAAAGGTTATATATCATCATACTAAGACCAATAGGAGCGGAGCATCACGCGGAAGAAGTTGCGCGGTCGACTATCAAAATAGCGTTTTGATATGACTAGATAATAAAATTAGCAGTGTTTTCTAATTAAGTATGCATCTCGCTTGGAAATTAACAATTAGTTTTGGAGTTCATTCAGGAAATATTGTACGCATATTAGCTTTTTATGATTTATTTAAAGATCAAGCATAATTTTACGGTTTACTGCATTAAACGGTCAGCTGAACGTGACAGGACACGCATTTGTTTATATTCAGGAATTTATTAAATTTATTATAATTCACGATCATTGTCTATATGTTTATAAAACGACCCACTTTTGTCATTTCAATGTTAATAAAATTCATAATATGATGGATCCTTGTTGCATATGTAACTACGATCTGCTACCACTATTGAATTATCCAGTCTGATTTCGTCAATATTCAAAATATCGTCATTTCATAGGTTTTATATTATACTAAAATCGTATAATGTAACCTAACAGTTAACGAATATATTATCTACTATGTTATAAACATCGCTAGCAGACAGTGAAATGGAGAAAAACGTTCCTGTGAAATAAATGGATTGCAAACATTCCACACATGTACCTAAAGCACTCTTTGACCTTTCTTTTCGTATAATTAGTAAATAGTAAGCTCCTAAATATATATGTCGGCGCGTAAGTTAGGCTTAGGTTAACCTAATCTTAGGTTTAAATACAGAACCTGGGAAGTGGGGGCGAGTTTCTCAATTGAATAAAGAGCAACCCTTAAGTCTACATCTTGGTCATAAGGTTAGATTCCTTTCGTAATTGTAAAAGATCACAATGTTTGGTTATTTATTGGTTCAGTAGCTCGTACCTACGTTGCGTTTATTCCATAGTCTATTCAATATCACATCCCTCTTGTAGAGTTTTTCAATCACCCGCTTTCCTCCTCCTTCACATCATTTTCTCCGAGTTATATATTTTGAACATAATTTATAGTTAAAATATTTAATATTTAACTTACACATTAAAATTATAGAAATTAATAATTCTGAGTTAAATTTAGAAAAAAATGTCACACACGAATTCACAGATAGTTTCATAGTAAATTGACTGAGAATTACCATTAAGGATGAACAGCAAATTATAATTCAATTTATAAAATTATATGTTTGGAATTTAAAAATTTTGTCATGATTTCATAATATGAAAAGGTAAAAAAGATAGTGCCCACTATGAGTACTAGTAGTAGGTGTAAATTAGAATATACTTACAGGCTCGAGCATCTGCATTAGCGTTTGCAGAAGCGCTACTGCCCTCGCTTGGGTAGGAGTAGGGGTAGGGGCCCAACGATCGACGCAGCCTACGCAGCGGCACTGGAGCTGAAGCGTGACCTTCTGCATCTATCACATAGTACGCACGGGGCACGTAGAATTGACCTTCTGAAATATTCAAGGACAATTATTATATAAGCAGTTATAGTCCAGTGGTTAAGACATCGGTGTCCGAATTCGAACCTAGCACACACCTCTGACTCTTCTGAGCTATGTGTATTTTAAGCAATTATATATAATATAACTTGCTTTAACGGTGAATGAATACATCCTGCGAGTTCCCTAAAAGTTCTCATAGGTGTGTGAAGCCTGCCAATCCGCACTGGGCCAGTGTGGTGGGCTATGACCTAACCCTCTCGTCATTCTAGAGAGGATACCCTTCCCGCACTAATCGCTCACCAGTGGGCGATTAATGGGTTGTGATGATGATATATTTTAATCACGATAATCTCAGAAGCTATTTAATAATTAAAAAATGTTAGAGTGCATTAAATTCAGCAGGATCTTGGTTAAGCAAAACCTTCAGGAAATTTCAGGTTATAAAAGGGAAATTTATTTAAATTAATTTTAAATAGGATTGGAAAATACTCAGCCGTTCTATTAAAAATGGCCAAGCACGCCAAATGAGTCTTAATTCTCTTGAATTTTGAATTTTCTTCCAACATTAATTTTGCAAAGTTGCAAAAGGTATGGTAGCAACTGTTTTTTAGACCTAGACCTAATTCAAAACTTTTATCGTAAAATAACAATTGGTTAAAATATTATGTTAAAATTATATTGCATCTAAATATTATTAATACCCGACTCAATAGTTAGTTGGTTGAGATCATCAATTCATCATTCACACTCTCAATAGTTAATTCGTGATCTTTCAAACTATGACCTTCCTCTATGACTTCACTGATGACCGATACTTGCCCAATTATACTAAGTTAACAATAATCCAGTTAATTATGAATAGGTAGATATAATAGCTCATAAGCTTCGTCTCTTCAGAAGCTAGTATTTCAAATTACAATAATATACTATTAAATTTAAGTTGTAATAATTGTAACAAGTCGAGTTATTTTTAATAAAATGCTCTTAACATTTTAAGCGTTCACGTTAAATGAGAGCTTTGCATATTACTATTGGTTTCAAACGAAGCTCCCTATATAAAATTATTTTAACGTTGTTCTTTCTCCACCTTATATCACGTAGTAATAAATAATTTGTAAATAAGAAAATTAATTAATAATTACATTATTTAAAAAAATAATGTTTATTGTTTATTTTTAATAATTAATCATTCTTATTTTATGAGGAGGTACTATCGCAACAATTATTTAATAAGAAGATTTAATAAATAATTGTGTTTTTAATCATTGTTACCTCAATTTTAAATTTATACCAAATAACGTACCAGAATATAAAAATCTATCCAAATGAACATGTAGAAAAATTAACAGGAAAATCGAAACACTTAAATCTTAAAAGGGGTAATCACAACATTTCCATGAATCACGTTACTTTTTACGTCAACTACACAAAATCGTACCTATCGATTAAGCAAAAAGTTGAAAAGAATAAAGGAAACCAATTTCAATAGTCCTAACTAAAACCAATCGGATATTGTTCGTACAAACAGCGAGTAAAAAGGCAACCGTCGAGTCAGCCTAAATGATAGCAAAAACAGGGGGGCACTAACCTGCCAGCGCCATGGCCACGACGGCTGCGAACACTAACAGTGTGACGCGTTGCATATTGACGTTATACCACTACGGGGACTGGGATAAAACTGGCTTTTACTATACCATACCACGCGCTTATATACTATAAACCTATGGGCAATGTGCTCTGCAAGCTTATTAGATTCTTATTTCTTATGTGAAGCGCGCTATTTCGTGAACACTGCCCGCGATAAGTCATCTAACGGTCCAAGTCGGTAAAAAGTTAATATCCAAAATAAAAAATGTACAGCTTCTCTATCAAGGTAGCCAATTACCTATTTAATTCTAGATTATGATCTACTTTATTTACATTTATAATTTTTTTTCGTATGGAGTTTCAAGTGTTGTTTTTTTAAGTGAATATATTAAAACAAATGCCAAACTTTGTATTATTAGTTTTAACATATAATAAGTTACAAAAACTGGCAAACGCATTATAATTTTTCAAGAACATAAGACGATGTTACATTATATATTATTTGGTGTGGACCATAACTTAGCTGTTTATAAGTATATAAATATGTATAATAATATAATAAATCTGTCTGATGTACTCGTAGTAACATAGACTACTTCATATCCTAAGTAAATCATAGTTCCTATGGAAAATTAATAAAATATCTTATACGTACCAACAACAACAAAATATATTAAAACTTAAAAAGTCGTGTTTTTACTCGTGAGGGGACGGGTTAGATAACTATTTCGCCCTACCGCTGGGAGAGCATCTCGTAGGAGCCGAGTAAATTAGCACCCCTTGGGGATATCCTATGGGTCGTAGCGAGATGTTTTAATGGTCAAGTTACTCCTTGTTACATCTGCTATCTGCCAGTTAAAGTTCCCTCAAAATCGGTTCAGCCATTTCAGAGACAGACAATAATTATATAAAAAAAATTGTTTGGTATATAAACGTGTATACTTCCATATGCACTTAGTAAAAAGCGGTTATTTTAATATTACAAACAGACACTCCAATTTTATTTATTTGTATGGATTATTATTTACTGCATTTTCGATAATTATTACTGAAAAGCGAACGACACTTAAAAGTACTGCCTGTATAACCTTAGTTTAAAAAAATTATGATATCACTTAAACGGAGATACTAAGAAGGGGGAAATTACATAAACAAAAAAAACAATTTAGTTTTTACAAAATTTATTCAGAATTAAAATAACATGAAGCATTTAAAATTGACAATCCTCACGGAAATTATATAATAATTTATGAGCACAATTTCATTAGGAAGAATAATTACATTAACATCTATTACATTTATCGAGTATAATAACAATCATGGATTCATTCTCACAGTTCAGTAAAATTAATTTCATAAACACTGCATATTATATAAGATTACAATTACAATTAGGTCCAGAATCGTTGACTACGTGTATATAATAGTGTATAGTAAGAGAGAGAAGAAGCACCGAAATATGTTCGTCAAGTGCAATACAAAATATCTATTGTCATACAAAAATAGATATGGTTTAGTCGAAGTATATAAAATCTATAAAAATAAAATATAAATTTAAAAAAACCTTGGAATTCACGATACGGCAATCGAAATGCACAAAATTACATGGAATTTTTCGTGTACGAACACAGTACTGTAAAATTCTTATCAATATATTCATATAAACAACATTTTAACCTATACTTTAAGTTTTTATTATTAAAAGAGATATTTTTACAACCCTGTATCCACTATACGTAATGACAATAGTGCGCTTCGTCTACGACATTCTAGTTCATGTTCATGCTCGCCGAGTTGCCGCAGTATACATACAACAATATCATTAACAATCTCCAACGTAATTTAATTTAATGGTGTCTGCCTAGAACACGGAATTATATAATGTTATAATAACTAAACACCGTATTGTACACTAAACATCGATAGACACTACATATAATTATGATAATTAAACACCGATATCCACTACATATATTTTTGACAAAGGTTAAAGTTAATAGAGTTTTGCATCAATGTACTGACACATCTGAATAATAAGAAAAAATATGACACGATCCTGGTGGGAATACTTTTCAAAATACTTTCTGATTAACAGTCCCACCACAATCACTAGGAAGGTTTTCACCATCATAATTTCTCATGACAACATACATAGAACAAACACAGATGCACTATACAAACTACGACTGACATTTACATTTAAAAAAATCATACGATTGTTTTGAAAAAAGGTTTGATTTATATTTTCAAAAGTCAAATATCCTATTGTTGGGCTGATAAATAAAATACGATGTCTAATCAATCACATCCCTTTTGTGCATTGACAGTTTAGGAAGAAATAAAGTGAAACGTTAAGGTAGACTAATTCTGAAGAAGTTTCAAATCCTTTACTTAGTCTTAGCGGGTTGCCGTTGTCGCAGGTTCTTGTTTGTGTTCTGGTCAACCTCGGGGAGATCGGACTCCTCGTTGACGACTTTCTTCACTGTAAATAAAATCTGGCTTTAGAAAATAATTTTATTTGAAAACTTACAAACTTTATACACCAATATGCTTTTCGACTTCGTAATAGTTAAACGTAACCGCAAAAACTATTAAAACATTTTTCACCTTTCTCCTTTTTAGGTTTTTCTTTCTTTTCCTTCTTGGGCTTGGCTTGAGCAACCTGTCGCGCCTCTTCACGTTGCTTAATAGCTTCGCTGATGAAATTAAACATCAGGTACACCTATACATAGATAAAGTATAATAAGTAAACTTCTTATTAACAAAAATACACAAAAACTACTAAAGACAAAGCATATTAATGTACATTATCAAACGATTTACAGAATTATCACACCAAGGGTCCTTGATGCGTTCTGATCAGCCGCATGAAAGCCAGACTATAACATAATTCACGTCCATAAATGATGGTAACCTATCTTACAAATACGTACATATTTTTTTATATAAAATTTCAGTAATTAAAACAACAAAAATCATAATTATGGAAAATCCTTAATGGAACTGAGTTAATGGTTTAAGAAACCTTATACAGTTTGTTGACAATCACAACCATAAAGATGAAAAATAATGTGCGAGTAAAAAATAAATCAAATGTATATTTCTAATATCAGATAAGTGTTAATAAAACATAATTGCTCATTGTTATATATTTGTGAGAACAATAATTTTAATATTTATGGTACATACATTTGTTAATATAATATTGTTAAACGTGGCTATTTTAATATCTACAACTGTCTGCTCATTAATTTATTATTATTAATACATTACAAACGCCACTAAAGTTATATTACTTATGGTTTTATCATATTCATTTTAATTATGTTATTCAGAAACAGCAGAAAAGAAACTTATTTGCTTTAATACCAACAATATTTTGATATATATTATTTTCATTAAGAAATTGTGCAGAAAGTTGAAACAGCTGCTATTGGTCTTACGGAATATGATGTGTGACGTCACAGTATAGTTTTTGGCAGCATTTGTAATTAATTTTTTTGTGTTGTATTATTGTGTATATAACATTACGTAATTCTATTTATTCAATACAATACAATACAAGACGAATCGAGTTCTAGTACTTCAGAACGCTAACAAAATAGATAACTGACTCATTAGGGTTTTACTTCAGTAATTAGTAAAAATTTACTGAATAAAATTATAATGATACATTACCGTTAATAAAATCTATTTAGTGAAAAATCATTAATATATAATTATTGAGAAATTTCCGCAAAAACAGGATTGGTAAAAAATTCAATTTGATCGACATACGGCATGTGTTATTTTAGAATTCTTTGATTTCCATTATCACGCCATATGCGCAAAATAAGTAAGGCATTTAATATGTTAATAAATGATATCAAACAGTGTATTCTCACTTAATGGTTAATTGAAGAAAGAACCTGAAAGTTAATTTTTCACTTAATAAACCCCACCCATTATGGAAAGCAATTGATGTATTCTGAAAATCTAGTGAACGGTTACTTAATATAAATATATTAAATATAAATATATAAAACCTATAAATTAATATATAGATGTATCTCAATTAGTATAAAACATAAACTTACCTGGAATGACACTAAAACAGAGAGTGCGGCCAGTCTAAGTAGAAGCGGAGCAGCACCAGCAACACCGAAGTAAAAGGTCAAGACACCGAGCACAAGTGAACAGAGCCGAACGATCACGAATACCACGCCATTGAGCAATCCCAATACTGTTCACAAAATCAAAAAATATATTTTTATTTAAAAAAAAATTAAATATGTATTCGCTTACAGAGAAATACAGGCTTATATTGAAATGGTACATGATACACACATGCATGAAAGAGAAACAAAATAATATTAAAAGTAGTAAAAATTTATAAATAAATAAGACAAGGTAGGATTGCTCGTAAAAGACCGATAACTGGCCCCCATTTTTTATTTGGTAGAGTTATGAATGGTTGTTGTGCATGTGTGTATTGACAAGTGCAATATTATATGTTTTGTAATTTCTTCTTTGTTGTTTGAATTATGTATTTGAGCTCTGAATAAATGTTTAATTGTGTAACATGTTTTTTTTAATATTCCCTTAAATTGAGAGAAGGATGATGGTTCCTAAATATAATTTGGTAGTTGGTTGTTTAGTTTAGCACTAAATAGTACATTTTTCTTTCCATAAATTGTTCTGGATGTTTGAAGAATAATATTCAACAACTCTTTGACGGAAAACTTCAATGAAAATATTTATTTAAAACAGAGGTTGTACACTTACTCAACCTGTATGTCAAATACAAATTAAAATGTTGTGCCTAGTGTTACTAATTTTTATGGCAAGCGATCAAGAACTTGGCTTATTCCAACATTGCACAATGAGCTAAATAACTTAAATGTAAGTAATGTGCATACCAGAACTCAATTAAAACCACATTTAAAAATACTTATTATGTCATAAGTAACAATATATACATATTAAGTATATAATAATTGTTTAAATATTATGTATAATTAAATTATTTCAATGATTTGGCATTATTAGAACAATAATCATGCAATCAACAAACTGTCCTACAGTTTGGCAGCACATTTAATTATATGTAATTGTATTGATTGTAAACTGAATAAATAAAAATAAATCAAAAACACAAAAGTTACTTTCTAATGTTGCTAATTTCCAAGTTAAAAACATACCCTGTTTTTTACCAATAAATAAAATGAACTTACACTTGTCCAAATAGTCTTCCCTCTCTCCTCTCAAGATGGTGTTGAGTCGATAGCTATGTGCCACAAATTCAGCCAACGAGTGCAATACAATCAAGCAAACCCCCACTCTTTGGAATCTGTTGGAAAATTAATTTATTATAAGATTTATTTAGTGATCAAAGCTTTAAGTTAAATTTATGAGTGAGCTTGAAGAACCATGAATTTTAAATTGTATGTTAAGAGAGATTGTATGAAATCATTATTGTTATCAAATTACACTCAAAAGAAAAGTAGAGTTGATGTTAATTAACATTATATACAATTACTATTTCATAAGGATGTAATCAAAGGATAAAATAAATTGTAATTTTTAAGCTTACTTAAAACCATAAGCCAGAGCAACAAATGCAAATGCAGTTGCAGCCTGTCTTATGCGTCCTGACCACTCATCCTTCTTGATACGTTGGAAGTATAGTTCTGGTATAGTATGAATCCAGTAAGCAGCTTGGACGACCCACCACAACTTTAATAGAAAGCTCATCGAGTGGTTTGGATAACCTTTAAATACATTTTAATAATCAATAAATAAACTAGTTTTATCTTGAATAATTACATTATTAATGTTTAATTAACATTAATAGGCTTTATAGAAAAAGTATTATTATGTAAAAACTTGTAATATGAAATATAAAACATTATAATGTATAAAAGACAAACATACCATCCCATAATTGTGAGATGTTAAATATAAATCCTTCACGGAATATAGCATCTCCACCCCAAACAAAAGTAATAAGTTGAAACACTACCAGCTGGCCTGATTCATTGAGAGCACTCAATCTTGACTTTGAAAGATGGAACTTCTTTGATATTTTCTATAAACAGTATTAATAATATAACAGATTTTTAATATAATTACTATAGATTCATTTATGGCATATAAAACTAAATAATAAACAGGAACTTACATCTAAGAAGTACTCTTGAAGAATAGCATGCAATACAATGCACACCAATGAGTAAAAGAAAACTGCGCAAGCATCTTTCCAACCAGCTTCGTACAAGAAAGGTTCGCCTTTTGGTGCTTCGCGTGTCGGTTCTACTCCAGTTACGTTATGGTGCAGGCTGATGAATAAAGTCGCAATCGGGCTCGTCGACTACAATATTAACGAATAAAAATGACTTCCATAAGTTAATCCAGAAAAGATAATGTCAAAAAACATGAATTTTTTCACTACGTGGCATTTACGTAGTACACACCTGTAACATAAGTCCTACCAAGAATACCATCACAACACATGAAACAATATCAGCATGGTTCTGAATCACGAATTCATGACTGAAAAATGGGGGGTTCTTGTTAGATTTCCTTCCAATTACAGGCTTAATAGCCATCTTCCCGGTTTTAACCTAAAACTGAAGATAGGCCTAGTATTAAACACTTTTAAAAGCACTAGAGATTTAATTTTTCTCTAATATATGTAGCCTATTTAAATATTTCAAATTATTTACCAGAAGTCTTAATAAAAAGCAGGCGATAAAATTACAGTAAGACCTCTCAGAGATCTGACAGCTAGTCGACTGACGTGACACTTTCACTTGCTACGCGGTCAAACGTCAACATTGTTGGCACTTCAAAATGTCAATACAGTACTAAAATACATAGATCTTTTAAAAAAAATATTATTTTCACATTATAAGGTACTAACTATCTTTGCTCAATTCAAATTGTTTTATTCTGAGTATTTTTATACATAATGAGTAAAAGAATATATGAGGGTATGTAAATAATTATTATAATATCCAACCGGATGTCTCTCTTCATTGTTTATGGTTCAAAAGATAACTGTACATTAACTAGTAGTTGCTTACACATTTGAGTAATTAATAAATCAAAAATACAAATGAATTATATTTGAATGTAATCTTATTTTCAACCATTTTTACTATTCATATTCAAGTTACTTTTTGTAACATTTAAGAAGCTACTAGGTATATATAAATGTTTCAAATGCTTTCAACATTTGGAGTACTCACTTTATACGACTCAAATAGCCAATAGTATGAGTGTTTAAAGATAATCAGATTTAAAACTTTTTTGGCAACATTAACTTCAGAAGCGCCAACCTTTATAATCATGAATGAGGTTCCCTATCCACCCAATTGTTCAACAAATCTGATACATATAGTACTCGTAGTTTTACATGTATGGTTTTCTTTTTATTATAACTACTAAACTACAATGTTTCCTACCGCATTGTAGTTATTTGACTCTCGCTGAAGATGCCAGAATGGTAACTTAATGAATGTATATTAATAATTGTTGTCCAGGGTATGTAATGGTAAAAAAATTAAAATTTGCAGATATAATTTATGTTTTAATGTCAAAATCAATAATACGTAAAATCTACTATCAAGCACAAAATATTTGTATTTAATTTTATATATATACTTTTTATTTTAACACATTCGTAATAGTCAAAAACTGTTACTGTAAATCTTACATACCATAATATACATGTAAAATTATAAAGAGAGTCATAAAAAACGTTCCAAATATGTGTACACACAAACAAAGTGAAGAAAGTTTTATATGAGCATAACATTTTAAATATATAAACTCTTTCAAAGGTTATACTTTAATTTTATAAAATAGATATTTTATTTGATTTTAATATATCGTAAGAGAATATTAATAAAGATAAATAACTGTAATATAATCTCACAATCATAAGGAATACATTTTGATACATGTAGCCTCATTTCAAGACGACTTATATACATATCAATAAACATCGATAGTAGTATTTAAGGAACTTAAAAAAATTACCTTTACTAACCATTAACTTAAATTAATTTTGGAAAACTAAATTCTTACATCTAAAGATAATCAAAACTTTTTAAAAAATTACTTATACTTCATCATTGTAAATTTTAAATATAAAATCAAGGCTCTTATATTCCTGCAAAATATATTGAGATAAGACTACACTAACCAGACATCTAGTTTAACACTGATACATATAAGACTAGACTATCGCGTTTTGAACTGAAAAGCGATATTAAATAATATATTTTTTAGAACAATATTATCAGATAACCCACATAAAACATGTTGAAATATTTTAAATTACATTTTCAGAGTCAATCTCTCCTTGTTCAACAGTCATGTACATGCCCTCTTCTTCGTATGTGGAGTCATGTTTGGCCAGAATACGTAGCAATGGACGCAGCTTCATCCACCATTGTTGTTTTGGTGTTCTTTTCCTAAATACAATAATTTTCATTTAATTATTACATGTACCGGAATTTCAGCCTATAGAAATTAAATTTAATTAGCTTCTAAATTCTTTTTAAATAACATATAGATACTAGGATTTAGAATAGAATTAGACTATATACAATAGGGATTGAATCCACCACCTCCCAATCATAAGTCCAGTGGCCTAAATACTTGGCCCTGGTTAGTTCAGAAAATACCTACAGTTCAATATTACACTCACGCAAAGTTTGTTTGTGATTTCAGCTCCTCAAGTGGAGTGAACTTATATTGACGTTTGACAACACCCAATAAGCAAGCAGTCTCGGGTCCAATGGCCGGGCCTTTATGTATGGCATCCACAAGCCAGTGCAAGCATTTAGCAGCCGTTTTAGTTCCCATGTTACGATCGAAAGGTGTAGGCGAACCACCTTGTTGCATGTGTCCTATAAATGAACATTGTGTACATTAGGATTACAAGTAAAAAAAAATTCAAATATTATGAAGAATTTTAATTTATTAAACTATTAACTTTTATCAAGAGCTATTAAAAAATAATACCTGTCGAAAATTGTAGATATATACATTTTTTTAACCTTGCTGCTAATAGGTGAGCTAAGTAATCTACACAAATGATCCACAAACTCATATTTACTATCTTGGAATGTGTCATTGTGTCTCAGTGACTTGAAGTTAACATTATTTGGACACTTATTTATTCTACTTATTTATAAAGAAGATGGATTTATTTCTATTATGATATGTCTGGAATATTTATCAATTCCAGGAACAGAATTGCATCATATATTTAATATTTATGTAAGCAAAACTTTCTTACTATTGCTGACATGGGAGATAGGGTCAACATTATCATAAATTATGCTTAAGTAATTCACTGAATATAACTCTATATACATATTACAAATTTAATATACAAACCAAGGACGTTCATCCTAGCAGTAAACAGTCCTTTACCCTCCTCAGAGTACAGGCGGTATATGAAGTCAGTATTATAATTTTCATTGGCCTTCTCATTACGAAGTATGAGACCCCTCTGGATTCCGCCTGTCATCTTAGAAGCTATGTGGTACACATCCTGTTGTAAATCCTTGATGGAAAATTTCTCTTCATAGATGTAAGCAGCGTCTGCCCCACCAGCCAAACCTGAAAGTTTTCACTTCCATTATTTCCAATATTCTATAATTCCAATAATCTATATTCTAATTAGAGGTAGGAATATTCTTGTGTATTTTTAGTCAGACTTTATTCAACATTTAATTTGAAAATCAAGGATAGATTACTACAAATCTTATTACATCTATAACCTAAAAAACAGATATTACTTACCAGCTAATGTTGCTAGGTAGCCGCAATAACCACCCATTGTTTCGACAACGAAGACTCGGCGCTTAGTACCCTGAAATTACATTAATCTATTTAGCAACAATTTTAACTGTACATTGTTTAGTAATGCTATTATTTATTGGTGTAATATCAACTAAGAAAAAGAAACAGTTTAACAGTTATTAACTGTTTAAATTATTTGTTAAAAGAAAAATTAATAAAAACCTGAGCTGATTGACGAATCCTATCGCAAATTTCAGTAATCTCATTGAGAGCAGTGTCAGCACCCAAAGAGAAGTCAGTGCCAGGCACGTTGTTGCTGATTGTTGAAGGAATTACTACCAGAGGGATACAGAACTCTGGAAATTGGCTTCGTGACTCATATATTTCAAGACCCGCTTGGTACGCCTAAAATATAATTACTAACACTATATTGTATAACAAAATATATAAAGTCGATAAAGACATCGTTAGAAAATAAGTTACCTCGAAGCCACCAATGATAAGTAATCCTTGTATATTAAATTGTTTGATACGCGCTGCGATTTCTCCTTTCTTGTCACCGGGGAGGGTACGTTTAGTTCCTAGGAAAGCCCCACCTTGAGCAACCCACCCAGTGACGTCCGACCTTTATGAGTCACAATCATTACTATAATAATAATTATTTAGGAATGGTTGAAAGAGCAAAAGGATTTAAAATAAATTATGAAAAAACCTTCCATCAAAGGGAATTTCTTCTATTGAAGTCAAGGTCATGTTTTTATTACTAAGTAAGTTCCGTAGTTTTATCTATAACGTACCATTCCATCTTAACGATATTTCCGCTGATAAAACCCTCGATTCCATCGTGTATGCCGAGTACGGTGTCGCCGCGGTAGATACAGTTGCGCACGAAGGAGCGCACAGCCGCATTCATACCACACGCAGGAGCTCCTACGTGCATCACTGCTAGCGTAAGACCTTCCTGTGCCATAAAATAGTTAAAGTACATATTAATTACGAAAATAATGGTAAACAATTATATATTTTATCTGATTCGGTATATAATAAACAATAATTGCATAAATATTAGAAAGTATTTACCGCGGGTTTTCCGGAATCATCAAAAGCTTCTTTAGGTGGCTTGAGCCTAGTCAACATCTTATACGTTTCCAAGTTGCGTGCAAAACTGCGCCCACGCAATTGCACAGCAAGATCCCAGTTTTTGTCCGCCATTGCCTTCATGAAATATTAACAATTTATAATTATTAAGAAAAAAATGTCCGAAAATTGACATTGAACTTGAAATATACCTGAGAAACAGCTTTGGTCCGTCGTACACATTCCATAAGCGGTAATCGAACAGCCTGGTTACCATCCAAGGTGACGACGCATGATTCCGTTTCCGGTCTCGCCTCCATTAAAGCCATTACGGCTTCGGCTCCCATACGGCAACCCTGTAATAATTTGTAATTAGGATTTTCCAGTATACTTAAACATATGTTAAACTTATATTTGTCAAAGTAATATTAACATAATATTAATACGATGCAACCTTTTTTTCTCTATCTCGTCGCTATAATACATTGGACCCCAATTAAAGATTACTTTTTAAAAATGGTTAATAGGGTTGGAAGTAAAGCACCTCTTCCGGTTTCTGAAACGTGAAATGCCCCAATAGAAGAAGTGAATCTACTATATCAGCTATATAAGATGCTCTCTTTATAGGAGAATCTAAAAAAAAGATTTTTTATCAGAGACCCGAATGGGAGTCAAAATTGTAAACAAAATAAAGGAAACCAACTCTTAGCCCAAAGAAATTACTAAATTAGGTAGGGCCCCAAGTAATGGTTGACCAGGGTGTGAAAAAATAACGATTATATCTAATGTACTTAATCCGTATCTCATGTCGTATAATAAACAAACATATCTTCCGGATGGTACAGATATACATTAATTTTTTAGGATGCAAATAATAATTAATAATAATCAGTATCAGTAGTAATTAAGAAGCCTTGGTATTATAATTGCCCTTTATAATTGCTTAATTAAGACGAAAATTAGAGACAAATTATATAATTACTATTATTTTATAGTAGTTTAGTTAAATTGTAACAAGGACATAAAGTTTTAAGTAATTAAGAAACATAGTTTACAGTGTTTTCTAATTTAATATAATAAAATTAATAAAATAATATTTTGTATGAGGAAAATCGATAAGTTGCGCAAATTCTTAGAAATCTGCGTCGAGAGATTCTCAAGCAAGTCACCGGTCAATAAACTTCTTTCAAGTGACCTCCAAAATGTGCGAAGGTGATATAAGTCACATACACCATCGTGCTCTTAATCACTTTCGCTAAACTTTTACATATTTTTTCGCAAAAATTTAACACACTATATTGTTCACCGTAATTATAATACTACCGTAACTAAAGTCATAAAAGCGTCTATAAAATTTATATTATATACATAATAAAAGATTGTTGATACAAATTTATAAATGTTTGGTTAATATTTACAATATATGCGATATGTATTTCATCATTTAATTTCATTTCATCATACGTTCATTCACTGCAGTTTTTATAAAATTTCAAAAATTATCTCAACCCTCACCAGAATTCTATCGAAAGCTGACGGAGATCCACCGCGTTGCACGTGACCAAGGACAGTGATACGCGTGTCCTGATTCAGGTTCTCCACCACCACCTTCTTCACTAGCTCAGCGGTGATCGGCTTACCTTCACGATCTATGGCTCCTTCCGCCACGATGATGATGTTCAAACGTTGGCCAGACTTACGTTCCTAAGATAATTTTACGAAAATTAACACGAATTTATAATTTAAAAAAAAAACAGGAAAATCCCTTATGAAGAGATTCATTACTGCTTCAATATTTTTATAAATTTCTCTTATCGTATCGGTGTCTATTGTATTTTATTGCAATTTCGAAATATTTCACGATTTTACCTATACATTACAACAACGAAGATGTGGTTTTCTCTCTTCATACAAAATTTAAAGGTTAAAATGTCATATTACTAATAAATTCATACAACAAGGAACTTTTTATTTTAAGCGAAACACAATGGCATGCAGCAATCATTTTATGTTTTAATAATACAGAATGGTTGCAGACTAAATAAAAATGAGTTAATAAAATGAGTTAAATCATGCATTTCCATACCCATTAATTTATACCATCTCAATCTCATATTCTAATAAAATAAGAATTAAAAGGGCTAACTTATCAGTACAGATTAATGAAGGTATATAAATATAGAATGCAATATTTTATAAACAACCCATTATACACAAAGAGAAGGCAATCAACATTTTGGCAAAGTAGACTTAATTTAATTATAGCATAGAGTAAAGCAACAAAATATTAATTGCATGATATACGTTCAATGTGTGTTATATGTGAATAGTGCCACTCAATTAAGCCAGCATACCTGCTGCAAACGCTTGCATAGTTTTTCAACCCAATTATTGGGAACAGGGTCTTCGGGAATGAAAACTTGATCAGCCTCGCTCGCCAGAGCGGCCACTAATGCCAGATAACTGCAACAAGCAGCACCCAACCATAATGGACCAAATGAAAAAAAATTTGTAATTTTAAGAAAAATGAAAATTTTCACAAAAACTGTTAATTGCCAATTCAATAATATCTTTTGATGAAGTCATGACATGTAAATTATGGTTACAAATCCAAATAATATTGCCAATATTACAAAAAAAAAATGAGATGGTAGGCATAATGATCCTGCTCCCACATAAAAAAATAACAGATTCTTGCCTCTTTTATTTTTTCACATAAGACTTTACCCCAATTGAGAGGTGCTGAGTCTTCGCAACTAAAACAATATGTAGCATCCGTACAGAGTGCCGTGAACACTGCAAGAAAACTAATGAGGTACTAAAATTACGTGCAATAATAAATAAACTAAACATTTCTATAAAAACCCACACAGGGAGAGCAAGGGCAAGGTATACATGTATAGAAACGCTTGCCTGTTCTAACTTATCACAAAGCTTATCCCTCCAATCCACTGATGGTGGGGCTTCTGGGATAAATACAAAATCTGCCTCAGATGACAAAGCTGTGACCACTGCAAGATATCTACAGCAACAAACTTCATATAACATCATAAATATTTCACAAAACTAATATTGAATTGGCTTTCAATACATTCATTATATAGTATAAACATTATTATTTGATATAAACCCCAAATTATTTTTGTATGTTTAACATTTTTTTTGGAAACAAAAAGCTATGTGTAGACAGAATTATCTTCACTAGAAAAAAATTAATAAAATCAATCATTATTTTTAATAATTCCAAACTGACTGAATTCATAATATTTTTGAAAACTGACAATCATAAAAAAAAAACAATAGGGCATTTGCCTTAATGAATCTATATCAATTGGTATAATATACATTGGTATGCATATATTTATAGGTTTAGTATTGGATAAGCTCAGCTTTGTTTAAGTTTTTGATAAAACTTTTTATTTTCTACAATTCTTCTTGTTATGTATGTATAACAATAAATTGTAAAGTTAGTGTAGTATATATAAATATATATAGTATTCACATAGTGAGTTTGGACTTACCCACAATGTCTTCCCATGACCTCCATAATAAAAGTCCTTTGATGAGAGTATGCAGTACTAACAATTGCATCAATAGCTTCTATAATACGATGTAAAGCTGAATCAGTACCAATTGTCATGTCTGTACCACAAAAATCATTATCAATTGAACCAACCTGTTAAAAGAAATATCTTAAAAATATCTAAGCATAATTTTACACCTCTAGATTCCTTGGTTGTGTTAGTGAATTTATAGATAAATCTCTTCAGTTTTATAATGTAAAGTTTATTCCAGCAATATAATTTTCACAAGAACAAGTGTTGTTATAACAAACATTAAGAATAGATTAAAATATTTCTTTACCATTCCAGCAATATGCAAGTGTTTGAATTTCTCTCTCTGATCCATAGTTATTTTGTTTGTTTCTAATAACTCATCTAATAAGCTTGACCATTCTTGACGGAATAGGTTTGCTCCAGTAAGTGAACCATCACCTCCAATTACTACCAAGTTAGTAATACCCCTTGTAACTAAGTTATTAGCAGCCTTCAGACGACCTTCACGCTTCCTAAAATTGTAGGTGTTTCAGTTAAAAAGATATAACTCTTTCATTATAGAACTATAAGTGTAAAGATATCTTTATATCATAAATTCACATTCAAAATCTAATAATCTAATAACATCAATTAAAAATCATTAATATGATAATGTATATACTTTATTTAGAGTTAATATTGATATTTCAAATAATTGATAGAAAAAACTGTAACTCTTACTAACATGAAGTCCATACATCTTGCTGATCCGATAATAGTACCGCCTTTATGTATAATTGAACTAACAGAAGACCAGTTAGCTTCCTCAATGTTGTCTCCGCCATCAACCATACCCTGGTAACCTTCTCGAATAAAATATACTTTACATCCCAAATAAATACCCATTCGAACGACAGATCTGACGGCGGCATTCATTCCCTGGGAATCACCACCACTTGTAAAAACAGCGAGACCCTTCCCTTTATGAGAACCTCGCTCTATAAACTTTTGCGAGCCTGACACATCCATTTTCTCCTCAAATCACGACACCCAAACACCTACAGTCAACAACAACAGTTTTGATAATCAAATTACGCAACACTGCAATTTAATCACTTTTACAATATTATATATATTAATAAATAAAAACAAGCAAATATTTAACTTATTAAATTGATATTATATCCAGCAAAAATTAGATAATAATTACTTTGAAAATTTGAATGCCGCCGAAGATGAACTTTATCAAGGTGACCTTTACTTTTGACATTACTGAAAACTAGGCTTGTCGAAAAAGTATCGATATATCGATACTAAATATCCAATCATCGAAAATTGTAACAAAAACGAAATATTTTTTTATTTATCTAACTAAGCACATTAAATGAACTATATTTATGTAACATAATACATATGTATTATTATATGTATGAATATACACACATATGTATAAATAGATTTTTTTCGTTTTAATGTTTAGTATTTTCTCCTCCCTGATATGTGTCCAATAAAGTACTTTATATGTATGTATCTATCTGAAGTCACTAGAATCAAAAACCATAAAGGATATGAACGAACGGAAAAGAAGTAACTGTATAGGAGCCTGCTAACTGTGGAGCTTGTTGCTCTTTACACGCTCCACTGTTAGAGTTTTTTTACTTTCATTACCGGACAAATATTGGTTTGCCTGATTTTGAGTTTTTGACATGTTTGTAATTATTAATAACAAAAAAAACTGATATTACATATTGAGTTAAATACATTATTATTTCAAAAACGCAATATCTTTTGAAAATGATCGATATATCGATATTAATTCCTAGATATATAAACGTCGATATTGATATTTTTTCTTCACCTCCGACATCCCTACAAAAAACTGTTTAATATTTGTTTTTTTTATCCCATAATGAAAAAGGCAAAAGTATTACACCGTACAGCCTTATCTTAAGTAGGTTAATTCTTCATTCATTGCGGGAATTTCCGACCAAGGTGGGTGGTGGGTTTGCAAACGCTATAGTATACGATTACATCTTCCATAATTTTTTCTAATTTTTTATATTGCTAATTTAATCCTACTTATTAAAGAAATATTTTTTTTATTTGACGGGAACGATTAAGATGAAACTTATTCTTTTTAATGGAATGCCCGTTTTAGTTGTGTGAAATATTAACTTGACAATTGCGGCAATTGTGTTTGCTGTCTGTTTTGTAAAACCTACTTGATACAATTTTTAATTGTCTTAACTTATTGCCCGAATAAAGCCTTCAAGAAATTATAGAAATTTTAAATCATACATGATACATACCTGAATATAATCCTGAATATAATAGTAGGTGCCCCTCCTCACTTTGACGAAGAAACCTGGCTCAGCAGGGGGCCATTCTTGGGTTGTGAATTGTGATGATGAATTTTAGGTATTCGTCTTTTACAATAGAAAATTATGTTAAGAACAATAATGTTGGTTAGATAGAAGTTAAAACGAATATTTTCTTTTCCTGTAAATTTTGTGATTTCGGGTTAACTTTTTATTCGGTTAGGGTAACGATATATAGTCATAGAATAAAATAATCAAAAAAGTGTAATAATCAATGTTCTTATTTTTCCTTTAAAAAGAAAAAGTTAAAACATTCTTCTTTATAGTAATTCTACGATGGCAAATTGGTAATATTGTTATTATAATTGCCATATTCCTGTGTATATAATCTTTGGCCATATTGACAGTTTTTTTAATCTATGATTTGTGTTTTGTACAAAAAAATAACTTTACAAAGAATAAAGTTTACTTTGTAAATTTATTTTATTTGTGTTTTATTTCTTTTTATTATTTTGGAACTATATAGTGATCAGTATTCTTTTAGACATTGTGGCTCATTGTAAAATCACATTTTGTTTCTTGGTTGAACTTAGCAGCATCCATTACAATGTCTGCTGAATCTGATATGGAGTATTCGGATAATGATGGAGACGATTACGACTATTACGGTGGACAGGACGATTGTGACATGGAAGCAGTAGATCGTAGTAAGACGGATCCTGAATATTTTGTGTATTCTTGTCTAAGGGTGGAAGAAGTAGAAAAGCTATTGAATGAATCAATCGAATTACTTAGTAATAGCCTTCAAATAACTCCGTCGCTTGCTAAGGTAATTTTTGATTATTTTTAACTCCTTCTAAAATTCCCCTTACTCTGTGATAAAGAAATGTTCGTAATATTTCATATTTTTAGGTCATACTTCATGCATATGAATGGAATGCTCAAGAAATTATTAAAAAATATAATGAAAATGCTAATGAGGTTTTAGTATATAGTCACGTAAAGCCACGATTGCCATCAGCACAAGGAAGTTCAAGTCGTACAGTATGTGCTGTGTGTGCAAGTACTCCACCAATACAAAAATACAGTGCACTTGCTTGTGGTCATTACTTTTGTAATGATTGCTGGGCAATGCATTTTGAAGTTCAAGTTATGCAAGGTATAACAGATTACTATTTGCTTTAGTTTGTATATCTGTTTGATGTTTAATTTTTATTACAATCTTACTAATCTTATATATAAAATACTTGTGTCACAATGTTAGTTACCATAGTCCTCCGAAACGGATCGACCGATTTTTATGAAATTTTATATGCATATTAAGTAAGTCTGAGAATTGGCTACTCCCCCTAAGTGATAAAGGTGGCCCACCCCAAATTTATATGGCAAAACAATGTTTGCAGGGTCAGCTAGTAATGTTATAAATATTAAAGTTTGGATTTTTGTTACTTAATCACACAAGATTCGCTGAACATATTTGAATAAAATATTGCATGCAGATGACTAAAAACTACTTTTTTTAATTGTTCTTATGGGATAATAATAAAATTTTTTTAAGCCTGAAAAATTTTATACAGCAATAAATTGAAAATATAATTTTTTGTTAAAGCTAAGTACCTATATGTGATAAATTAATTGCACTAGTGTAAAAGTGGGCTGGCTGACTAATTTATTTGTGTAACTTATATTTGCTCTCAGGTGTGTCAAATACGATACAGTGTATGGCCCAAGACTGTGAAGTTCGAGCTCCTGAAGACTTTGTATTACGTCATGTAACTAAACCAGCGTTAAGAGAACGCTATCAGCAGTTTATGTTTAAGGACCATGTTAAATCTCATCCCCAGCTTCGATTCTGCCCAGGACCAAATTGTCAGGTATGATAATAACTAGCAATAATAAGAATGTATATTTTACTCCATTTATATAAAGATTACTGAGATCAATGGTATTTACAGTGGATATATCAAGCTTGGATGCGTGAAGGTGCTCGTAAAGTTGAATGTCATGGCTGTGAATTATTGACATGTTTTTCATGTGGTGCATCACATCATGCTCCAACTGATTGTACTACTATTCGACGTTGGCTTACTAAATGTGCTGATGATTCAGAGACTGCTAATTATATTAGTGCTCATACCAAGGTAAGTCGAACCTATAACTAAGTTCATGTAAAGCTGAATGTTTCAATAGGACAGGTAATTTCTTCGGACAAGAAATTTCGCAGTCATTTGGAGAGCAAAGCCAAACTGGCTTCAATAAAACTGGGCGTACTAAACGGGGCGAGACAGTGCTTCACACCAGAACACCGGCTGTTGCTATACAAAGCCCAGGTCTGTCCGCATATGGAGTACTGTTCGCATCTTTGGGCTGGCGCCCCTAAGTACCAGTTGCTCCCTCTTGACTCCATTCAACGACAAGCTGTTCGCATTATCGACGACCCCATTCTCAGACGGTTTAGATGAACTAAGTCTCCGGAGAGACATTGGATCTCTGTGTGTTCTCTACCGTCTCTACAATGGGGAATGTTCACAGGAATTGTTCGAGTTAGTTCCCCCGACACTTTTCCGCCACCGCACTCTACGCCGCTGGGACAGATTCCATCCACACCACTTGGATGCGTGGCATACCAGCAAAGTACGTGCGTCAAGATCATTACTCCCACGCACGTGCAGGCTGTGGAATAATATGTCACCAGAGGTTTTCCCAGAGCGCTTTAGTTTGGGGGTCTTTAAACGCCGTGTACAGGTTCCTTAAAAAGTAAAGTAGGGTTGGTAATGCATTTGCAATTCTCCGTGTATTGTATGTCCATGGGCGACGGTGACCACTTACCATGAAAAAAAAAAAATTATAGTGTTAGAACTAAGTATTTAATTTTTATAGCATTAGTATAGATATTTTGATGAAATTTAAAGCATATGAAAGCATAAATATTCTATAATGCATAGATTGAATAGTAAAGTAAGAAAATATTGTTCACAGGATTGTCCTAAATGTCAAATTTGTATTGAAAAAAATGGAGGTTGCAACCATATGCAATGTGGTGCTTGCAGACATGATTTTTGTTGGGTGTGCTTAGGTGACTGGAAATGTCATGGTTCTGAATATTATGAATGCAGTAGATACAAAGAAGACCCTAATTTAGCTAATGACAGTCAACATGCACAGGTGAATATTACTTATTTAATTTTTAAAGTATAGTCTTATCTATACTAATTAAGAGGAAAATATTTGTATGTAACAACCAACCCAAGGTGTAAAAAAATTAGCCAAAATGTTTAAAAAAAAATTATCCCCCTGTGCGAAGCCGGGACGAGTCACTAGTTAATTATAAATAAACATGATTTTGATTATATATAGGCAAGAGAAGCACTAAAAAAATATTTGCACTACTATGAGAGATGGGAAAATCATGCCAGATCATTGAAATTAGAAGAACAAACTCTTGCTAGTCTCAAGAGTCGCATCAATCAGAAGGTATCAGATATTTATTGCTAATAAATAATTATCTCAATCACATTACTATTTAAATATTTATTTTTTTATTGACAGTTTTAATGGTTTTTTTATTACCAGTGTAAAACAAAAAGGTGTACCCGATCTAATTTATGTATGTTAATGTAAAAAATAACTTCATAGGTTATGGCTGGTGAAGGTACTTGGATTGATTGGCAGTATCTGTGGGATGCAGCAAGATTGCTCAAGCGTTGTAGATACACTCTCCAATATACATATCCATTTGCATATTATATGGATGTTGGCCCTAGGAAAGAATTATTTGAATATCAACAGGTCTGTTTATAATTTATAATTAATTTAATTTAATAATTTATCTAATCTATATTTAATGGACTTTTTGGTTAGATATTATTTGCGATATAGAGTTGATAGTTTAATTCACAAAAGCTCACGCTACTATTTTGACAGTCACTAGGCGAGCGGCGACACTTCGTGGATTGAACTGTCAATACACCATATTTAAATTGGTATTTTTTTATTACAGGCACAATTAGAAGCCGAAATTGAAAATTTATCCTGGAAAGTAGAAAGAGCAGAAACAACTGATAGAGGTGACTTAGAAAATCAAATGGACATTGCAGAAAAGAGACGAACAACATTGCTCAAAGATTTTTTAGAATTTAACATAACTAATGCAACCAGTAGCAAAGTATAACAAAAATACAACAAACAAATAAGCTGTAATTTCAATAAAGGAGATGAAGAACACATTTGTATAACAATTATAAAAGCTAGATATTTTCTTTTGCCAAAGTATATTTATTAACATTGAATTTGCAATAAAATAGATTAAATGCATTTGGAGCTTTGTTTTTTAAATCAGTTTTATTTTCCCTCGAGGCAGTCAATTTTTTCCTTGCCTTTGATCTGCTAAACCCTATTTCATCTTCCCCCAAGAGTTAAGTTTTAATGAAGTTCCAAATTATATAATCCTAAACGTAACTGGCAGGTCAACGCATGTGTTTACAGTGGTGCTAAGAAATTGTTATTTATGTATTAAACTACAAAATAAACATTAACAACTTTGATGCATTAATTACCCGATTATCGGGTAATTGGAAGGGGAATTTGAAATTCTCTTATTTGCCTTAAATAATAAATTAAGCCCATATTAATACTTGGCATGGCAACGCTTAACGCTAATATACTTGTCACATTCTGCCAATTATCAAATCGACATTCAACACTTAAAAGATTGATACTTGAAGATATTATGCATAAAAAATTAAATAATTACTTAAATATCGTTGTACAGCGTGTAAAACGAGTTGTTAGATTATCCGTTTAATTATTATGGTAATCTGGTAGTTTCTGGTTTCTTATCAAAGTAAATAGGTTCGGCAGTGGCTTCCAACACATGCAGGTTTCAATCTGTCGATCGATATGTTTGTTTGACGATCGGGTAATTGAACTGTAGACACTTTATCCGTTCGTTTTACAACTCGATATGGACCTTCATATGGTGTTTGAAGTGGCTTCCTTATTGCGTCGATTCTAATAAACACATGACTACATGTATGTAAGTCAGCATGTACGAATATGTGTTTATTGTTTCGATGTGTGATTGGCTTTGGTTTATTCGCTTCTATCCACCCGCGTAGTTTTTCAACGTAGGTATAATCCATGTCAGCTATTGATGTGTATGTACTTGCGTCGAAAAAGTCGCCTGGAAGTCGCAAGTTATATCCATAGCTAAAGCTCGGCCGCGCTCACGCCGTTGTCGGTGCGTAGAGCGGCGCGTAAACCGAGGAGAACGGTAGGTAGTTTATTGACCCATGTACTTGTATTAGACAGTTTCGCTCAGGAGGAATTGCTTCGGGCCATCTAGTGAGTCTGTCGATCATTGTTATTAAATAGCGATGTCCTTGAGCGGTTGTTGGTAAAGGTCCAACAATATCTATATGAATATGTTGAAAACGATCTGTCGGTGGAAATGAATTTATATTACTTGAAGTATGACGTTGTATTTTGCTTTTCTGGCAATTTATACAACTCTTCGTCCATTCTGATATGTCAATGTTCAAGTCCAAAAGTATTTTCTTGTAATTAATTTTCTAGTAGTTCGCGTTCCAGGATGACTAATGTTATGTATAATCTCGCGGCGATGTTCGTCGGGTATATAAGGTCGTATGTATGAAGTAGATGTTTCACAATATAATTCGATGTTGGTGATATGAATGTTGACGTTTTTAATGGATAATCTACTGTTTTGAAGTAAATCATGAATGGTGTTATCTCTTTCTTGTGTTGTTGCTATTTCTTCGTAATTTATTGTGGAGAGCAGGGTATTGTCTCGATCCGGCTTAACGCATCCGCGACGATGTTATGTTTACCACTGACGTGACGTATGTCGGTGGTAAACTCACTGATAAATAACAGCTGACGAGTACGTCGTGGTGTTTCATTGTTTGATTGAGTTTTGTTCATCGCGAATGTGAGCGGCTTGTGATCGGTGAATATTACATGATGGCGTCCTTCAAACATTTTTCTGAAATATTTTACAGCCATATAGATAGATAATAGTTCTCTGTCATACCTATACTAATATTATAAAGAGGAAAGATTTGTATTTTTATATGTAACGAATAAACTTAAAAACTACTGGACCGATTTCAAAAATTCGTTCACAATTAGAAAGCTACATTATCCCTGAGTAAAATAGGCTATATTTATTACTGAAAAAAATTAGAGATCCTCAAAAATTATTACTAAAACCAACCCAAGGTGCAAAAAAATTATCTTTCATCGCATGCGCTGCAGAAAGTATTGATGATAGAACAAAAACATGTACTACAATATTTTAGAACGTATCAATATCTACAAAAAACTCCGCGAGAGCATAATATGTCCAACTATTGTAGTTCTGTCACTATAACTCTTTTTTACATTTTAAAAGTTGATAGAAATGACTATAAAAATTAGGCCATGTTATCCATACCATTGTATTAATTCTTATCCAAATAAATTATTTCATATTCAAGACTGTTTCAGTACCTGTAAATTACTTTTAGAATTATCAAAATCGGACCTTCCATTCAAAAGATATTACGGAATTAAAAATATCAATATAAACAAAAAATACACGACCACTCACCGGGCCAGTATGCTCCACGCAGCGCAGCGAGAGTAACGCGGCGAGAGAGGGGGGCCCGAATTGCGGGAGAAACAAAATGTTTTTAAATATTCCACCCGTGCGAAGCCGGGATGGGCCGCTAGTATTAAATATTTTTGTTGAGCTTCTGAAAACTTCTTCGAAAAATATCCAAGTGGTTGCCATATATTATCTATATTGTTTGTATTGTTGTAACACAGCTCCAGCTCACTTGTCTGACGCGTCGGTAAAAATAGCTATGTTAGCTTTGTGTGACGGGTGAGCGAGTAAAGTAGCGGTTTTTATGCTTTCTTTACACGACTCGAATGCTTTAAGCGCGTCGTCTGTCCATTGTATTATTGTTTTATCGCGTTTCTTGACGTTATGTAAATATGCATTCAGCAGAGCTTGTATAGTGGCGGCGTGTGGTATGTGGTCACGATAGATATTTAACATTCCTAGGAATCGTCTCAGTTCTTCAATGGTGTTAGGTCTAGGGTATTCGGTGATGACCTTGACCTTTTCTTCAGGTGGTTTGATTCCTTCTTTCGAAACGATATATCCAAGAAACTTGACTATTGGCTGTCCAAGGTTACATTTGGCAGGATTTATAGTAACTCCATTGTCTTCTAAGCGTAAAACTGTTCTTAAGTAATGATGGTGTTCCTCTTCGTTGGATGAAGCGATTAGAACATCATCAATAAATGGAAAAACGTAGTCGAGTCCGCGAAATACTTCATGCTTAGATTATATATATGTATAAATAATCTAAGACTTCATGTATAAATCGTTGGAATGTCTGTCCAGCATTTTTCGAACCTGGACACAAATTCAAATAAAGCCATTGGTGTGATAATTGCAGTTTTCTCTTATCTTCTTTTCGTACATTGAGTTGTTGATATGCACGATTGAGATCTATTGTAGAAAATATAGTTTTTCCACACAGCTAATAGGTAAAATCTTTTATTCTCGGAACTGGATAACGATCGAGTTTAGTTATTGAATTTAATCTTCTGTAATCTCCACAAACTCGAATATCACCATTTTTTAGGTACAATATGCAGCGGCGACGACCACGGGCTTTTACTATGGCGTCAGAGACCTTGTTGCATCATGTTTTCGAACTCTTTTTTAACTTTTTGTAACGACGAGGTGGAATCGGACGAGCACGGCAGTGCACAGGTGGTCCTTGTGTCTCAATATAATGTTCAACAGTTATTTTTGAGTCGAGTGGTTACTGAATCAATTAATCGTCTATTTTTCATATCTACAATGAGTTAATGGTGATTTAAAAAATCTGCTCCTAGTATTGGCTTCGAAACATCAGCTACAATAAATTTCCACTTATATGGCCGTCGCAAATTGAAATCTAATTCAAGTGTTTTTTCACCATATGTAGAAATGGTCGTATTATTAGCTGCATATAATTGTTATAATACTGTTTCTAGGCTTCAACTAATGGATCTAATGGACTTTAAACATTAAACTATCTCCTAACAAAACACTAACTCTCTTGTTCCAAAGGCACACATGTTATTCGTAAAACCTAAGTTTCTATACACCTATATACTAACTAAAGATAAACAATACCTAGAGTAACGTCAAACCAAAGACAAGCTTTATTTCTATTAAATCACAACTACATGACAATAAATTGAATGGCAGCGGCGTTGTCTTTTGCCCTGGTTTTCTAGGTAGCACGGATATGTTTACACCCGTGTCGACCAAGAAGGAGTATTTTGTTTTTTTATCAGTAACGAAAAGGCGGTATGACTTGCTAGGAACGCCGGAATCCGCCTCGGCCAACGTTCTATTTAGTTTTCGAGGCATCTTTGATATAACTGCATGGTGTTGTACACCGCTTAGCTTGAATTCCGAAACGTCGATGGTAAATGGTAATAAGTTAATAACACAGTGTAGTAGGCGGTTGTGAATCAGTGCGAGAGCGAGAGCGGCGATGCGAGCTATATCGGTTTCGCGAAGTCGCACGAAAACGTGATCGTCGATTGTCGTATGTACTCAGTCTAATAATAATTTACGTATTTCACTTATAAGAAATTGTGTATCGACTTTTCTTATGTTTTGTGATGTTGTAGGTTCGGATGATACAGCTGCTACCTCCTGAGTCTGCTCCATCATTTTGTCAGCTAGTAGTGCTACTTCATCGAGGGTGGTCTTGGAGCTGAAGGTTTCACTCACAGCTAGAACTGAGCGTACGTGTGCTGGCAGGAGCTTGGTCCACATCATACGTAGGGTCGGGTCAGAAATCTTATCTCTAGCTAGGTTTCGCAATTAACGTAGCAGTTGAGTGGGTTTCTGGTCGCCTAGCTCCATCTCGGCGAGCAATTTCTGAAGCTGGCGGCTGTCTGACTCCTCGTACACAGATATCAGTCTCTTCTTGATAGCCTGGTATTGTTTTTCCTTCGGTATGTTGAATAGGATATCAGATATCTGCTCGATATCCGCCTTCTCGAGCTGGACTAGTATCATCTGAGTGAGCTGAGCAGGGGTTCGTTTGAGCTCATCAGTGGCTGCCTCGAAACTCATATACCATAGCCTCGGATTCTCTCGCCAGAATGGTGGAATGCGCATGGAGAGGGCTATGCTGGAGACCTGGGTGGCAGTAGGGCGTGGTAGCGACTGCTCTGGCTTGGCGTCTTCCATCGTTGCTGGATTCATCATGGAGAGTGATAGTGGTAGGGCAGCGAGAGATATCGTTGAGCAGAGATTCAGTACATCAAACAATTTGGCATACGTACCTGGTCGTGGCTAGGCAGGGCACCGTGGTCGTGGACTGGCAGAGGTTCGTCGTTATCATTGGAAATTTTCTTCAGTCAGGCAGGGATTCTTCATTTTTCTTGGTCGGGGTCACCACTTTAACACTACTAGTAATGCTAACAAGAATACTTATTAATAGGAGAGAGAAATGATACTCTGACTTCTGATGATAACAATATATATTTTCTGTAAACTTATGACTATATATACAAAAACTTAAAACTAGAAAAAATATGATAAACCAATAAAAAACTCTGAATTAAAACTGTAAACCAATAAATATATGTACATTGTGGACATGTTAATTGGTAGAAAAACATTAAAAATTATTATATTTATAAATTAGATCAGCGAATAATAAGGGCTACATTAATTAACATAACCAATCATAACAGCTACATTCTTGCAGGGAAGAGCGGAGAGCGCATCTCGGATTGCGGGGGGTTATCGCGCATGCGCATTAGCGATCTCACGCAAGGCGAACAAAACCGTCGCGCGGGCCGTTCCTGCGGACATTCAGCTTTATATATCATCTTTGCATTCAGCTGCGGCTCTCACCGGGGTAGGGTGCTGGCTGGATGTCTTACCGTTTCATACGTATACCACGTCAAGTCTGTTTCCTTTGAGTAGCTCTTCTCAGGGCTCGGAAAACAGCTCTTCTAGGAGCTACTCTATTCAATGTTTTGACGAGATGACGCTGCTACACATACAAAGCTCCCACCTGTTTCGCAGAGGGGTAGACAGAGAACGGATTTCCACAATAATGATGTATCTGATTTTAGTGATAAGGCTTTTAATCTTTATAAATAAAAATGAATTGCTGTTTGTTAGTCTCCCTAAAGCTTGAGAACGACTTAACTAATTTTGGTTTAGAATTATTTGTGGGAGTTTGGGGAGAAAGGTTTAAACGGTGGAAAATGCTAAAATGATTTTGTTAAACTTTTAGTTTATTATACCTCAGCGAAACGAGGACAGATCAGCTAGTTAACAATAAATATTAAAAATTAATAATCTTAAGTAACTATTAGGTATTACACACGAATATCAAAAGATGGCATTCAGTAGTTCGGATTTTTAGAATAGTCTCGCTATTTATTACCAACCAACAAATTTCATGTTCTTCTTCATTGATTTATGGCTTTTATTTTACTTTGACAACTGTTTTTATAGCTGTCAAAACCATGTGTCAACAAGTGTCAATAGTTTTTGACACTTGTGTTAACGTTTTCAAAAAACAAAACAGGCACTATAAAGCGTAAAATTAACGAATTACACATTTTTTATTCTGCCTATCTATATTAGTTTGGGTGAAAATAACTATTTACAATAAATAATAAATTATCTTATATATAAAATTCTCGTGTCACAATGTTAGTTACCATACTCCTCCGAAACAGCTCGACCGATTTTGATGACATTTTATATGCATATTCAGTAGATCTGAGAATCGGCTACTCCCCCTAAGTGATAAAGGTGGCCCACCCTAAATTTATATGGCAAAACAACGTTTGCAGGGTCAGCTAGTAGTACTATAAAATTGAAATTAACAATTCAGAAATTACCTAAAACTTGCCTTGACTTTGATAGCGGGGATAAAAATATGCTGACGGACCTCGTCAGTGTTTTTTTGTAAAAAATCACAGTTACATGACTTATACAATACAAGATCAGTTTTGAACTTTATTATTTGACTAGTTGGCTGCTCTCGCTTCGCTCCGGGTATTTAAAGCAATATTATAATTGATGTCCTTAAATTGTCACTGTGGAATTGTGTAGTTTTTTATTATTTAATAAAAAGAGAGAGAGTAAGAAAAAGTTATAAAAAGAAAAATAAAAGAAAAGCGACAGATGATAAAAGAGGGAGGACAGAGCAAAAATAAAATTGAATAGGTAAAGGAGAGAGAGAGGGGGGGGGGGGGAAAGAGAGATAATAGAAAGAAAGAAAGTGAAAAGAGGCTAATTATTCTGAACAGATAAAAATTAAAGAGAGAAAAAAAGAGAGGATGTGAGAAAATGATATTATTATAAGAGGAAGAGAGACGGAAATACTAGACTTCTCTCAGTGAAAGAATTTTTAAAATCTTATCAGTAGCAACAAAATGGCCATATTCTATTAATAAAAAAATGTATAGGGCAACACTAAATCACTTTTATCATTCACGAATTGTGTAGTTTTCTAACAGTGAAAAAATTTTAAAAATCGGATTAGTAACAACTAAATGGCCATATTCTATTGATTAAAAAATGTATATGGCAACACTTAATCACTTTTATCACTCACGAATAGTGTAGTTTTCTATCAATGAAAAAAAAATTTAAATCGGATTTGTAGTTCCTGTGAAACTCTTCAATTTACAAAATGGCCACCTTATGGCACTTAAATGGCCATATCTTTTTAATTAGAGTTTTTATGGCAACACCACATAACCTATGTTACCCGGAAAGAATGTAGCTTCCTATCGGTGAAAGAATTTTCAAATTCAGTTCAGTACTTTTCGAGCCTATTCGCAACAAACAAACAATCAAATCTTTCCTCTTTATATAATAGTATAGATATAGATGAAATACTCGAATGAAGGGCTCATCTGTAATGAAACCAATGATAAAATTTTAATTTTAAAATATTATGGAGATGTAAGAACACCTAAAGCAGATTTGATCTATTTTCATGGGCCAATGACTGCTATAAAAATTGGAAGTTGCCTGTAGTTTACTTTTTTATTCATAGTACCATATAATCAGCAAAACTCTGCACATTGATTAAACATATAATTTTTCTAGAAGTAAGGCTTAAATCATAACACTTTTAGGCTCCTACCTCCTAAGGTCCTACTAATGTTGATGCATTCAAATGCGCGTGAAATTTGATGCACTGTATACGTTAAGTTACACCATTTTGGCAATTTTACTATCATGTGACAATTATGAAAACTTCAAAGAACTGGGTCACTTGCTTGACATCTGTAATAGTCCTTCTCCGGCAGATGTAAAAAAGGTTTTGGAGAAGTAGTTCGAGGAAAGAAACTCCAAATTAATAAAAATATTGTTCACTTGTAAGTCACAAGGTAAAAATACGTGTGAAATGTTTTAAGTACTACCGTTTCGGCAATTTAATCACATATACTTGATGCCAAATAACCACTAACAAAGACCACTGGCTGATGTTCAAAAGCACAAGTCTTCAAGAAACACCTCATCTACTGCATCAGACAAAAAGAACACAGATACATTTTTTTAATTTTCTATAGTGATATGTTTTCTTCATTAAGGATCTTTATAGTAATAGAACAGAAATAAGGTTTTTTTTGCTTCACAATTTAATTGTTCAATTTAGCAGTAAAATGTGTGTACATGTTGGATTTTTATTTGTAACACTGTGTTGTGTTGTTATAATTTTTTTTTCATTCAATAGGAAGTAACTGTTTTCTGGAGACTGCCTACTAATTTTTTTAAAAGGTTTAAGGCGCCAATATTTGTAGGACCTTGGTCACAAACTGTTGTTATAATTTTAAATCTTACCTCTTCAAGTAAAATGATAATATTTTTATTCAATGTGGAGAGTTTTCTGATGATGTTGTGCATTGAATAAAAAAGTAAGCTACAGGCAACATAAATTTCTTTCTCAGCCCTTGGACCATGAAAACAAGTGTCAAAATGGTCTGCTACTTAAAGAGTTCTTTCATCCCATAATCTTCGAAATCTTCAATTTTATCACTGGATTCGTTATAGATGACTCTCTTTTTTGACGACATTTTATCAAAAACTCAAAATATTTTATTCAAATAGACTTCTTTAAAAAGTACTTTTGACACGTCAAAATTGGTCAGTCAGTCAGTTTGTTTGAAGCTACCGTTCGGAAAGCAGTTTCCTGATGAGAAGAACTGGCAAGAAACTCAACAGTTGCTCTTTTCAAAATGCCATTGTTTACGTCAGTCTGTTTTACAAAGGTATTATCATTCAGCTGAGCATCAACGTCATTTGGAATCCAAGCTTTGTCATCATTTAAATAATCTTGTACAGAGTAGTAAGCTTTATTTACTAAACACTTTTTTATTCGAGTTTTAAATTGCTGAAGTGGCAAGTATAATATAGTCTGTGGGATCTTATTATAGATGCGAACACCAAGCCCCATGAAACTATTACTAACTTTGTGGAGACGATAGTACGGCGTTACAAGTTTATTTTTATTTCTAGTATTTATCATGTGTGCGTCACTATGTTTGGAAAATAACTTAATGTTCTGCCTAATGTATACAATGTTACAATAAATGTATTGTGACGGCACTGTAAGAATACCTATTTTATTAAAAACATCATCAGAAGGGAATCTTAGATTAGGGAAGCTCTTAGATTGTAAATGGCCCGAACTGCTCTTTTTTGAAGAATAAAAATGGATTCTAAGTCCGCAGCCCTGCCCCACAACAAAATGCCGTAGGACATTATACTGTGAAAGTAACTAAAATAAACGAGTCTGGCTGTATCAATATCAGTTAATTGCCTTACTTTTCTTACTGCGTAAGCTGCGGAGCTGAGTCTTCCCGCCAAAGATGATAAATGGGAGTTCCACTGAAGTTTTGAGTCTAAAGTTATTCCTAAAAAAATCATTTGAGTCGGTTAAATTCAAATTTTCATTATTTAATAAAAGGGTGAAATGCTGTTTTTTAACATTCGTTAAAGCAAATTCTGCACATTTAGTCTTTTTTGCGTTTAGTACTAAATTATTAATCGTAAACCATTGAAGAACCTGCGACAATGCACTGTTTACATCGTCGTAACTGTGTTGGTTTCTCTTAACTTTGAATATAAGAGAAGTGTCATCATCAAAAAGTACAATGTCGCATAAATTCCTCACGTAGTATGGCAGATCATTAATATAAATCAGGAATAAAAATGTGCCCAATATAGAACCTTGTGGAACGCCCATTCTTAAGAAGGACCCAGAAGATTTTTCACCATTAATAGCAATATTCTGGATCCTTTGATATCAAATAATAAAGCACAAAACTTATCATGATGTGATAAATCACGCACCATGTCTTTACATTTTAAAATGTAGCTTTTATTAATGCCAGGTTCCATCATGGGCACACATTAAAGAAGCCTTTAAAGTGTTTTTGCACTTGGAACTTGGAATAGAACGCTCAAGATATCTATAGGCTTTTGATGAATGCTTAAAAATTGCCAACGCCCATAATGTAGTTTTAATAGTCCAACGTTTTCCAGAGGGTTTCTTTTGGTAGTTATTTGCAACATCACTAACAAGCTCCTTCAATATAGTGTTATTCAACTTATCCAAATCTAATAATGTTTTAGCTAATTGTTGTTCTGAATTCTTAATTTTTGATTCTTCAATCTCTGAAGCAGTTTCTCTTCTCATATACTGAGAGCTGAAAGTAAATAAAAACATACTTAATGCATATTCAACCATTTTCAACTAAACTGTAAAATAATTACTTTTTGAGTTGAATGCAACTTGCCGGATATTTTAAGACACATATATTTTAATAAAATAATTATTTTACATAATATATGGGTGGGTCATTGTACGACATGAAAAATACTTTTTTTTAATATTAACTGGATAATTAATCTATTCATTACTTAAAACTAAATGTTCTCTACCTGGTCACTTAAATCTTCTTTATTTATAAAAATGAATCCCTATTTCTTTTGGTCACCGCATCACACATAAACGGCTGGACCGATTTTGCTAATTGTTTTTTTGTTGTATTTGCTATTGTAACGAGAAGGTTCTTATGGAAGAAAAAATTTTTAAAAATGTACGTAAATTTAGAAAATTTAAGAAAACTTAATGACCATGTTAACTTATCTAATGTAAGCTTTTGTCGGCCAATTTGAATTGAATATTCAATATAATAACATATATACTTTCGACGACAAACATTGCAATGTCAATTAAAATCTTAGAATATTTTTGATCTAAAGGAAATCCTTTTGATTTGTTTATATATCTCATAAGAAAAACTTTAGACCCTGGACAATCTTTTAATAGAGATCATTTTTCATTATTATTATTTGTAGTTTGTCTTATTAATTATTTCCTATACATCAATCCTCAATAGTGTTATTTTTTTACTCTTTTTCCGAACTTTCTCATTAAGGAGTTTTATTTATTTAAAATTTATCCATGTACGCTCGAGTAATTATTTAAATCGCTTGCATATTTCGCTGCATCTGACATTATTAAAATAACTATATTTATAATTTGATTAAGTTCACAGATTATTTTTGTAGCTCAACTGTCAGAATGTAGAAATGTGAAAATATTTTTATATATATTATATTGTGTAAACAACTCTTCTTGAGTACTGTTCTGTAGCGTTATACTGAATGGGTTTTGTGTAGAGATTTTTAATTTTTAATGGGGCCATTCATTTGACCGCCTCCCCCCAGTTTAATATTTATTACGTAAGAATCTAAAGGAAAAAATTAATGTTGCCTGCGATTTTTCAAAGTATAATTTAAACTTTGAGCATATGTAATCTTACGTAAGAACTATCGAGACTCCCTCCCACCCCCTTGTAAATCGTCCCCTAAATCGTCTTACGTAATTAATGAACGGTCTCAATGCCTAAAGCACTTAACACTATTTATTTAAAGTTTTCATTTTCAGACAATCTATAAATTAGAACTACAATAGTTTAGAAAAAAATAAATAACTCAGTCCAAGTCGCGTGTATAAAATATGAACAAACTATTTGGAACAATCTATGTAGTATTAAATCTATACTAATATTATAAAGAGGAAAGATTTGTATTTTTGTATGTAACGAATAAACATAAAAACTACTGGACCGATTTCAAAAATTCTTTCACCATTAGGAAGCTACATTATCCCTGAGTAACATAGGCTATATTTATTACAAGAAAAAATTAGAGATCCTTAGGAAATCTCACGAAAACCAACCCAAGGTGCCAAAAAATTAGCCATAAAATATCTTTCATCGCATGCGCTGCAAAAAGTATTGATGATAGAACAAAAACATGTTCTACAATATTATAGAACGTATCAATATCTACAAAAAACTCCGCGAGACCATATGTCCAACTATTATAGTTACGTCACTATAACTACTTTTTTACATTTTAAAAGTTGATAAAAATGCCTATCAAAATCAGACCATGTTTTCTATAACTTTGTATTAATCCTTATCCAAATAAATTATTTCGTATTCAAGACTATTTCAATACCTGTAAATTACTTTTTGAATTATTAAAATCGGACTTTCCATTCAAAAGATATTACGAAATTAAAAATATCAATATAAACAAAAAATACACGACGACGCGACGGGCCAGTATAGCGACGCAGCGCAGCGAGTAAAGCGGCAAGAGAGGGGGCACCGAAATGCGGGAGGGCCAATATATTTTTAAAAATAATTTTCCACCCGCGCGAAGCCGGGATGGGCCGCTAGTAAGTAATATTAATAATGTTATCGATAAATCACTTATTGACGCATGGACATCACTACGCACAAAGTTTACCCCCGTGTTCCGAAATACACTGAAAACACTGGCCAGTGCTCTCAGTGGTCAGAAATGTGTTCCGTTATATCTGTCAGTATACTGAAGTGACGTCACACCCTACAGTGCTCCAGTCCATTTCGGAACACGGCCAAAATTACAAATTAACTACTTATGGGCGTTTAAAACCATACAAGAAGACTTAAAACACACTATTATTATGTAAATAAATAAGAAAATAGCGAGATTTATTATATTATCAAAGTTATAAAACATTAACAATTACTAACCTATAAAAAGGCAATCCACGTCTACTTTCGTCCTTTAAGGAACTACACTTTATAATACTACACATAAACATTATATAACTAAATATGTAAAACCCATTATTTAAGAAATTTATGATTTTTACTGTTATAATCCTCCACAAATTAAATTTATGTCAATCGTTTGACAGCTAAATGACAAAAATATGTAAACAAAACCTCGCTCATGATGGCTGATTGACGACTGCGGCGACATGAGTAGTAAAATTGAGCACAAACAGTAAATAAGCTATCTTACTCTTTATATGACTTTGAATAATGGGATAAAAAGAGAAAGTGGTATTTTTGTAATCTCGATTTCATGTTTAGTAATATCTGTATAACTACGATTTGTATAGAAGAATGTTCCTCTCTATGTATATATCTCTATGACCATAAACATTGGACTCTTTTCATGATCGAACAATCATCAATAGTGAACGAATAAACGATAATGAATAGAAATTAATTGATTTAGGAGAGTAAAGTAAAGATCTCCGATTAAGGGGGCCAACTTAAGGATAAGAATTTATTTAATTATTTATTAATAAATAAAAATCGAACAATCAATTTTTATGTGCGAACAACCACGAAAAAACAATTAAAAATAAAAAAAAATAAACCGAAAAAAAAAATTTAAGTGGGGCTAAGTTTAGTAAGCCTATGTTGATGGTATTCCGCGGTACAAATGAATAATTTACATTCATTTTAGTCAGTATTACCTCGATATAGAGTAGAAAATTTAAAAGTAAATTATAAAATAATTTTATACAATAATTTGTTCCGGAGTGTCCGCGTTCCTTTAGGTGAACTATACGAATTAGTTTGTCAATAATCTCACTCTTAGTTCTTTTTAGTTCTTATATTTTTTTGGCTGAACTATTTACTTTTAAGGATGCTTATGTTTCATCCATACTTATTTTTGTAGTTTTATTTCTAATAAAAAAATCGATATATACTTTGGTGATAAAAATATGAATATATTTTATTATAGAAACAAACGTGGTAATTAGTCATTTTTAAAAACTATGCCAAACGGTAACACTCACATATTATTGTGGTAACTTGGTTCACTGGGAATACAAACAGCTTTGTTAAAAACTTTCACATTTTACTCAATTGATAGATATTGACATGGTTCTTTAGTTAGGCTTAAAAAGGCTAGTACCCAGAGCCGTTAAACAAGATAATTAAAAAAAATGGTTCTGGAGTCTACAGTCTACACTCTACTGCTCATTAGTCATTGGTCTCCAAAATGGCGACCACGAATGATTCTAAGGCGCCCTTGCGCCAAGTAAAAAGAGTACAATTTGGTATATTGTCTCCAGATGAAATCGTAAGTTTCTAATTAATCATATATTAAGTTCTTGAAAATCGAATGTTTTAACAGAAAGTGAATTGTGTATAGTAGAAATAATGTTGTGCAAGTTCAATAAGACACTGGCTGTGCGTTGTTATCAGAAGTTTGAAAACATACATATTTAAATTACTTTTATAAACATTTAATATTTCTTGGAGTTTACTATGAAATGAAATATATATTATTACACATAATTTTGCCTCAGTTACATCAATTACTGCCTGATTTTGGACGTAAACCTATCATTTTAGTCACTCATATACTTTTACTTTATTATTTTTTAGCGACGCATGTCAGTCACAGATGGCGGAATCCGCTTCCCAGAAACTATGGAAGGCGGAAGGCCCAAGATTGGCGGCCTTATGGACCCACGACAAGGGGTGATAGACAGAAACTCTAGATGTCAAACCTGTGCAGGAAATATGACAGAATGTCCAGGACACTTTGGCCACATAGACTTAGCAAAACCAGTTTTTCATATTGGTTTCATCACCAAAACAATTAAAGTATTGAGATGTGTCTGCTTTTATTGTTCAAAACTGCTTGTCAGTCCGGTAATTATACATTTTTTAATATGTTTTCAACCTAGCAGATCTTTATAGATAATACAATATGTTCCTTTTGATTAAGTGTTTGTAAATCTCAAGTAAAATTGTTTGTTCTTGGTAAGCAACCTTGATTACCAAGAACGACCAACCAAGATTTTTATGAGTATTGTGTCTGATTTAAAAATGTATTTTTTTAGACAAATCCAAAGATAAAAGAAGTTGTAATGAAATCAAAAGGCCAGCCTAGAAAAAGACTGACATATGTCTATGACTTATGTAAAGGGAAAAATATTTGTGAGGGCGGGGAAGATATGGACATTGGCAAGGAAGGGGATGAAAGTAAGAGGGGTTCTGGTCACGGTGGTTGTGGTCATTATCAACCTTCTATTAGACGACAGGGACTAGATCTGACTGCAGAATGGAAACATGCTAATGAAGATACTCAAGATAAGAAAATAATTATAACAGCAGAGAGAGTATATGAAATTTTAAAACATATTACAGGTATTAATTTAGTCGAAATATCATTTTTTAGTAGTATAACTGTATAAACCATTATTTTTGGATAAATATAAATTTTATTCAATTACACAAAAAATAGTTCAGTAAAACGAAACGATACTATATGAAACCTAACAAAACCATACAAAAAAATAACCAAAACATACAAAATATAGATGGGTTATAATTTGAGCAGTTTGTTTCTGTTTATACTTTATTCAGTTTGGAGAGACAAAATGTAAAAATTATAAGGTTTTTTTGTCTTATTACAAGTATTAATATTAACTATGAAATTACTAATATAGAAAAGATATGACAATTATTCTTTGATTGTTATTTAAATGCTCATAATATGATAGAACCTTCAGGTATTTTATTAATTGTTTTAGATGAAGAATCCTTTATATTGGGAATGGATCCTAAATTTGCTAGACCAGATTGGATGATAGTAACAGTTTTACCGGTACCACCTTTAGCTGTTAGACCAGCTGTTGTGATGTTTGGATCTGCAAAAAATCAAGACGACTTGACTCACAAGCTGGCTGATATTATAAAAGCCAACAATGAACTTATGAGGAATGAACAATCAGGAGCTGCAGCACATGTTCTAACAGATAATATCAGAATGCTACAATTTCATGTTGCAACATTTGTGGACAATGACATGCCTGGAATGCCAAAGTAGGTTATAGGATTTTGTAACATATAATTATATATAAGAAAAAAATATAAGAAATATTACTTAAAATAATTTTATTTACAGGGCTATGCAAAAGTCGGGAAAACCTCTAAAAGCAATTAAGGCACGTTTAAAAGGTAAAGAAGGAAGGATTCGAGGAAATCTTATGGGAAAACGTGTTGACTTCTCTGCCAGAACTGTCATCACACCTGATCCTAATTTACGTATTGATCAAGTAGGAGTACCCAGATCTATAGCACAAAATTTAACATTCCCAGAATTAGTTACACCATTTAACATAGACAGGATGCAAGAGTTGGTACGACGTGGTAATGCCCAGTATCCAGGTGCAAAATATATTGTCAGGGATAATGGAGAAAGGATAGATTTAAGGTTTCATCCAAAACCATCTGATTTACATTTACAGTATGGTTACAAAGTGGAACGTCACTTAAGGGATGACGACTTAGTTATTTTCAATCGGCAACCAACACTGCACAAGATGAGTATGATGGGTCATAGAGTAAAAGTTCTACCCTGGTCCACATTTCGTATGAACTTGAGTTGTACTTCGCCGTATAACGCTGATTTTGACGGAGATGAAATGAATTTACATGTACCACAATCCATGGAAACTCGCGCAGAAGTAGAGAACATTCACATTACTCCACGACAAATTATAACTCCACAAGCTAACAAACCAGTCATGGGTATTGTGCAGGATACTCTAACTGCTGTAAGAAAAATGACTAAAAGAGACGTATTTTTGACAAAGGAACAAGTTATGAATCTACTTATGTTTTTGCCCACATGGGATGGCAAAATTCCTCAACCATGCATTTTAAAACCACAACCACTTTGGACTGGAAAACAAATATTTACCTTGATCATTCCTGGAAATGTAAACATGGTGCGAACTCATTCCACTCACCCTGATGAAGAGGACGATGGACCTTACAGTTACATCTCTCCTGGAGATACTAAAGTTATTGTTGAACATGGTGAACTTCTCATGGGTATCCTATGTAAAAAATCTTTGGGTGCCTCTGCTGGTTCTTTACTTCACATTTGCATGTTAGAATTGGGACACGAAACTGCCGGTCGATTTTATGGTAATATTCAGACTGTGATTAATAACTGGCTCTTGCTGGAAGGTCACTCTATCGGTATTGGTGATACAATTGCTGATCCCCAAACATATCAAGAAATTCAGCGTGCTATAGTTAAAGCCAAAGATGATGTCATAGAGGTAATTCAAAAAGCCCATAACATGGAGCTTGAGCCGACTCCCGGTAACACCCTTAGACAGACGTTCGAAAATCAAGTAAATCGTATTTTGAACGACGCTCGTGATAAAACTGGAGGTTCAGCTAAGAAATCGTTAACAGAATATAATAACCTCAAGGCTATGGTGGTAGCTGGTTCTAAGGGTTCCAACATTAATATTTCCCAGGTTATTGCTTGTGTGGGCCAACAAAACGTAGAAGGAAAGCGTATTCCATTTGGTTTTCGTAAGCGAACATTGCCGCATTTCATCAAAGACGATTACGGTCCTGAATCTAGAGGTTTCGTTGAAAATTCGTATCTGGCCGGTTTGACGCCATCGGAATTTTACTTCCACGCCATGGGTGGTCGTGAAGGTCTTATTGATACTGCCGTAAAAACTGCTGAAACTGGATACATTCAGCGACGTTTGATCAAAGCTATGGAATCTGTAATGGTACATTACGATGGAACTGTTCGTAATTCAGTAGGACAATTAATTCAATTAAGATATGGAGAAGATGGTTTAGCAGGAGAGACTGTAGAATTTCAAAATCTTCCAACAGTTAAGTTGTCCAACAAAGCTTTTGAAAAGAAATTTAAATTTGATCCATCAAATGAGAGATATCTGAAGCGCATTTTTAATGAAGAAATTATAAAGGAATTAACAGAGTCAGGATATGTTATTGGTGACCTTGAAAGTGAATGGGATCAATTGTCTACAGACAGAAAAATACTACGTGAAATTTTCCCTAGTGGTGAATCTAAAGTGGTACTTCCTTGCAATTTTAGGAGAATGATTTGGAATGTACAGAAGATTTTCCATATCAACAGGAGATTGCCTACTGATTTAAGTCCTATTAAAGTTATACAAGGTGTCAAGGATCTATTGAAAAAATGTGTCATTGTAGCTGGTGAAGATCGTTTGTCGAAACAAGCTAATGAGAATGCTACGTTATTATTCCAATGTCTCGTAAGATCAACACTGTGCACAAAATTCGTGTCAGAAGAATATAGACTGTCAACTGAAGCATTTGAGTGGTTGATTGGAGAAATTGAAACTCGTTTCCAACAGGCACAGGTGAATCCTGGAGAAATGGTCGGAGCTCTCGCAGCTCAATCTCTTGGAGAACCCGCTACTCAGATGACACTTAATACTTTCCACTTTGCTGGTGTATCATCCAAAAATGTAACTCTCGGAGTACCGCGACTTAAGGAAATTATTAACATTTCTAAAAAACCAAAAGCTCCTTCTCTTACAGTATTTCTTACTGGAGGAGCAGCCAGAGATGCAGAAAAAGCGAAAAATGTATTGTGTCGACTGGAACATACTACTTTGCGTAAAGTCACAGCCAACACTGCCATCTATTACGATCCTGACCCTCAAAACACTGTTATTAGTGAAGATCAAGAATTTGTTAATGTTTACTATGAAATGCCTGATTTTGATCCCACAAAAATTTCTCCATGGCTGTTACGTATTGAATTGGACCGTAAGAGGATGACTGATAAAAAACTTACTATGGAACAAATTGCTGAGAAAATAAATGCTGGATTTGGAGATGACTTAAATTGTATCTTCAACGACGATAACGCGGAAAAACTCGTTTTACGTATTAGAATAATGAATAATGAGGAGAGTAAATTCCAAGATAATGATGAAGAAACTGTCGATAAAATGGAAGATGATATGTTCCTGAGATGTATTGAAGCTAACATGTTATCTGATATGACCTTGCAAGGCATAGAAGCTATAGCTAAGGTATACATGCATTTGCCTCAGACAGAAGCGAAAAAACGTATCATAATTACTGACCAAGGTGAATTCAAGGCTATTGCTGAATGGTTATTAGAAACTGACGGAACTTCGTTGATGAAGGTACTTTCGGAACGCGACGTAGATCCCATTAGAACTTTCAGTAACGATATTTGCGAAATTTTCCAAGTACTAGGTATCGAAGCTGTACGAAAGTCTGTTGAAAAAGAAATGAATGCCGTATTACAGTTCTACGGTTTGTACGTGAACTACCGCCATCTTGCGTTGCTTTGTGATGTGATGACGGCTAAAGGTCACCTTATGGCCATCACCCGTCACGGTATCAACAGACAGGACACAGGAGCTCTTATGAGATGTTCCTTTGAGGAAACGGTGGATGTCTTACTCGACGCCGCAAGCCATGCTGAAGTCGATCCAATGAGAGGTGTATCTGAAAATATTATAATGGGACAATTACCTAGGATGGGCACAGGTAAGAAGCAAATTATTTCATATGAATTGTTATGTATTAAGAAAATGTTGTATAATTCATTTTATGGCAGTTTTACTTTAAATCTTTATTAGTAAACAAACATTCAAAGGTCATTTAAAAATGCTTACAGGTTGCTTTGACCTTTTACTTGATGCCGAGAAGTGCAAGCACGGTATGGAAATGGGAGGCCTTGGAGTTGGAATGGGAGTAGCAGGAGGGATGTATTTTGGAGTGGGGACGCCTTCCATGACGCCGCTTATGACTCCTTGGTCGAACCAAAATACTCCCGGATATGGTAGCAGTGTTTGGTCTCCTGGACAAGGTAATTTAACATCAAGCTAAAAAAGTATCTAAGTAGTAATTTATACTCAACATTAAAATTATTTTTTGATTATATTTTACAATAAAATTATTTTTTGCAAGTGAAAATCTATTTTGACAGTATTCAATATAAAAAATATATTAGGATTTTTCACATATCCATCCAAAATTTATACATAAGTACTATGAATTAACAAAAATCTTTACATTTCAGTTGGCAGCAGTATGACACCTGGTGGACCTTCATTTTCGCCATCTGGTGCTTCGGATGCATCAGGCTTATCACCAGCGTACAGTTCTTGGTCCCCTCAACCTGGATCTCCGGGTTCGCCTGGAGCACCTTTATCTCCCTATGCTTCCCCAGCTGGAGCATCACCATCTTATTCTCCAACTAGCCCAGTATATGCAGCACCATCGCCCAGTCTCACCCCTACGTCTCCTCATTATTCGCCCACCAGCCCCTCCTATTCACCAACTTCACCCCATTACTCGCCCACCTCTCCGATATATTCGCCAACTTCGCCCAGTTACTCGCCAACCTCGCCAGGATATTCCCCTACGTCCCCGTCGTATTCGCCTACATCGCCCAGTTACTCGCCAACTTCACCTAGTTATTCGCCAACAAGTCCGGCATACTCGCCGACATCTCCTAGTTACTCTGCGACTTCTCCGAGTTACTCGCCAACAAGTCCGTCTTATTCGCCGACGAGTCCCTCTTATTCCCCTACTAGTGCTGCGTACTCGCCTACATCGCCAAGTTATTCGCCATCTTCACCGAGTTATTCACCCACTAGTCCTGCCTACAGTCCGGCTGCACTTACCTATTCTCCATCATCACCAAACTATACTCCCACAGCGCCTGCATATTCGCCTTCCAGTCCTTCATATTCTCCAACATCTCCAGCGTATTCTCCATCTTCTCCAAGTTACTCGCCGTCTTCTCCTAAGTATTCGCCATCGCCGAATTATTCCCCAACATCTCCTTCGGTCGCAGGCGGCAGTCCAACATATTCGCCAATGACGCCACAGTATAATATACCGAGAAGTCCACAATACTCCCCTACGAGTACCGCTTATTCTCCCTCGTCGCCGCAACATCCTGGAAGTAATAAATATTCACCGTCATCACCAAATTATTCTCCATCTTCACCGAATTACTCTCCATCTTCGCCAGGGTATTCGCCGTCTTCAACAAAGTATTCACCGACCTCACAAACTTTTACCCCTTCGTCTTCAAACTATTCTCCGACATCACCGGCATATTCATCTTCTTCCGAAGGCCCAGCTTTATATTCACCTACCTCACCAAACTATTCACCGACTTCACCATCGCATGACGATCATGACGATTAAAGTTTAAGTTTTGTTTCGTTATAAGAGATATGTGTTATTTGTCTAATTAATAATAAATAATATATTAAATTCACCGAGGCATTGGCTGTAGACAGCGACTTGCTAGATATTTAATTGTAGATAATTATTTCTGAGAAATCGACTGAAATTGTTATATTGATACATTGTGACTAGCGTTATCGATAATTGAATATCCAGCAATACACTTATTTAGGGCCTTAGATACACAGACATTTCCCTATTCCTATAACAATAAAATCAAAATGTTAAATTTAAACCCCAGTTTTGATTAATGAGTATTAAGTATAGAATATTATTAATTAGTTTATTATACAATGTAACTTTAGTTTGTGTGTAGCACTTATTGTTGTAGATAATTAAGGTATATATTTATATTAAATACTACAAGTTGATGATGCGATTGATTAAAAAAATAAAACCAAAAAATTAATTTATAAATCTATCGAAGTTTTTTTACATGTAATGTTTTACATGATTACTTGATTAAATAAATATTATACTACAAAGAAAGCCACGAAATATATTTTTAACTTTTGGCTTATTAAAATTATAACTTATCCATGATTATTTTTTTAATTAATGTAATAGGAGACAAAAAGTAAACCAAGAAGTCATAACATACTTTTACGTTATATGCATAAAAAATTTAAATTAATAAACTATTAAATTACGTTAAAGAGATTAAAAAAATATATTGAATTTACCATTCAAATAATTGGATAATTATCTTGTATTACTATACACTGCGTGTGTCTGTTCTTGTATTCTATACTTTCATATGTTCTGTCTCATCCAAGCTTAATAACAAAATACATCAATATGGTGGTCATGGTCAAAATTTAAAAAAAAAACAGTGGTAGCGCAATAGACTTTTACATTCATATAAGTAGATATTAAGAACTAGATTTTAGACTTACTAAAGTTTGTCGTAAGTGGTAATAAATATTACGTTAATTTATATTTGTTAAACAGTACGATTTCCTACAAAAATATATTCCTCCCGGGGGATTTCGTTTTTTAGAGGTTTCACTCCCACGTTTGCTTTTTAGTGTTTTTGTATGGTACCTACATAAGACACAATCTAAAAGTTTAAAAATATGAACAAAAAACAAGTTTTATAATAATTTTTATTCTAAAATTTAGCAGAAGCTGCATTTCATTTTGAAAATAACATATTAATTAAGATTTATATTATATAAACTCTATGTGGTGTTTCACCTTAGAATGGTTATAAATCCTTGTAATAACATCTTTAATTTTTGTAATTAAAAGTGTAAACTTAATTATAATTTAATTTCAATAAAATACTACGTGGATATATTTGTTTTATTTTGTACCTGACAAGCCTATTAATAGGTTTTTACCTACAATTTGTATTTGTTTTTTTTTAATGAATAATTTTCCGTTATTTCTTAAGTCATGTAATGAACATTCAGTTCATTCGTTTTCTAGGTAACCTGTAGATACAAATAATTACACATTTATTTTTTCAAATTTTAATTTAAATCTAGTATTAGAGACAAAACAATTATAAGTAATACAGTAATATTGTCTAAGTTATTAATTAATATCTAAATAAAACTATTTGATATAATTGTTGTAAGTATATTAAGCTGTATTTTATTAACGCAGCTGTAACAGCATCATATACCTATTTATGAACATATTTAAGTAGAACATTAAATCCCCAAAAAAAAATTTTAGCAATGAATTTTTTTACATACAGTAAACTTTGAGCTGAAAATAATTAAATTGAGGCTACTAGAAATTATTTCTATATTTTTTACGTAGTGTTACATATTACATAAAACAGAGAATAAAATTTATAGGCTGATTAGTAAATACTGTTGTTTCCTTATTCTAGAAGGGATACATCGAAAAAAAAACATAATAGAGAGGCTACAGTTTGGAAATAATCCTCACTTCTTGACGTACCTGTATGTACCTACGTAAACAATCTTAGATAGCCTATTTATATTTTCTATTGGTTAATTTATCCTAGGCCTTAGGTTAGGGGTACCTAATTATTGAATTTTATTGTTGGTAATGTACAAAATTACGTAAAATTATTTTATTCCAACACTATTGTGCTTTTTACAAGCATCGAACACAGCCATTATATCAGTTTTATAAAATTAAGCTAAGTCGTTACTAGTAAGTATAGAATTTACTTAAAACAATTAATTACCTATCCATAGATATATGTGTAAGATATTATCTATTAAATTCCAAGTTGGATTTTTTATTTGCCAAGGTTAGTAAATCGGCAATCAATAAACATGTTATGTTTTACAAATACTTTGAAGCTTTCTAAAATTGATACCTAACATGTTAAATAATACCTACCTAATAGCTTTTAATATTTACGAAATGAAAACTATGAAATTTTATATTGTATTTGGAATTTAAAACAATTAAATTCGTGATAAAGAAATTCAATCTGTGAATAATTTTTTATTTTCCTCTGTAGATTTCTATAATGCGATCTTGATCGACGTATTCAAATATATGAGGAGCGTCCATTAATATACCAACAGTCCCAGCAGTGGTCACGAAAAAGAATATGTATAATTGTAGTCTATCGATTACCATTGCCACATATTTCCAATCCTCTCGAGTCTGAAAAAATGAGGAATAAAGAAATCATGTGTCGTCATGTTGTAAGTAATTGCAGTAGGATTGTAATTTACCTGAATGTAGAGATCTTCATTGCGTAAATGTTCAGCTATGAATTCAACAGCTTCAGTCGCTTTAGCTGCTTCTGGAGACAGAAGTAAAGAGTCGGAACTTTCAGATTCTCGTCTTTCGCCAAGACCTAGGCCACCAAGTGCGCCGAGACCGCCGAGTGCACCAACCTCGCCTCCACCCGATGCGCGATTTATTTTACAATTGGGATGATGTAGATCCGATAACTCCATTGCTTCCATTTTACTTTGCTTAGCTCCGATTGCACTATTGTTAAATTAAATTTTATTGTTAAAAAACTTGTCAAAAAATGTCCTATAGAAATTGCAAGACAATAGACATCTTTACGGCTTTAGATCACATGACTACTCATGTTATAAACTTTGTTTAAGCAATACGTAGCAAAATATAAAAAAATTAAGTCAAAGTATGACGTCTTCCACTGCAATCGTTATAGTTCCAGTTATATACCTAATAAAAGATTTGGACTGTTACATCCTAACAATGTTTGCATTGTCTTTAGCGACCTGTTAGGTACTAATTTGTATAAATTGGAATATCTGATTGTCTTACGTAAATAATAAAAAAACGATTGCCTTATGTGCTTTGGTAAGTCGTGAGGGGCTGCAGCATGTGGCGGAGCTCCCATGCCAGGCATTTCCATCATCCAACGCAAACGGGTCTTACGAGGTCGACGCATTAGCAGTGCTGCCGGTAAATAGTGCAAAAACACACTTCGGATCCACAGTGGCATTCTGCAATAAAACATTAACTAGGTATAACTTATGTTCTGTTTTAGATTGAATAAATGTTTTTGAATATTTTTTTAAATCCAATATACCTATGTGTCCTAGGACCTCTAAAATTCCAGTTGATGATAATAACGGTGACGAGAATACTGACTGTATTCATAATAAATGTAAATAAAAGATATTTGGCAATCAGTGGCAATACAAGTGATGTAGGTGGAAGTATTTTTGAAACCAAAAGTAAAAACACCACCAGTGACAGTAAAATGCTGATACCTAAGGTTACCTGAAAAAATATAAATTTTAATTAATAGTCCAAACATTTGGATTGATAAGTGAAATATAAATAATAGAAAGCATACTTTTTCTCCGGCTTCAGCTGGTAAGTAAAAGACAAGTACGCATAGAAATGAGATCAAAACCGTCGGCAAAATCAAGTTAACGGTGTAAAATAATGTTTTCCTTCTTATTATTATGTAGAACGTTATGTCAGTTTCAGTAGGGTGATTGCCTTCGTAGATATTTAAATATGCAGGAACTTCAATAATATCCCAAGTACCAGACTTCCAGTAGTCAGACAGATCGACAAAGTTCTTGTTGTTATACAAAGCTAGAGATACTTGATCACCATTAAATGTCCATGAACCAAATTTCATTATGCATGTTTGTTGATCAAATGGAAAGTAAGTGACATCAATAGTACAAGAGCTCTGAAAATAAAATAAATGTAAGTATTGTATATATGTGTTAAAATATCAGAACATACTTTAATTTTTTTTTACCTGATAGATAGCAGGAGGCACCCATAAAACCTCACCGTTTGGATAAATCAAAACGTTTGATTTGTATCTAACTTCATAATTTCCGTCAGCACTGAAATAATATTTCGAGTTCTTAAATACAAATAGTTATAAGATATAACAAAAAGACGATTTTCATTAGCAAATCAATTATTTTTCTTTAGGATTAAATATTTTTACATACTTATTAAAAAGCACAATATCAGGTTTCCAAACTTTATCAGGCGGTAATCTTAAGACGCCTATACCACCATAATCAGCTTCATCCCACATCAACTGGTAATCCATCCATACCAGACGTAACCACACATTGGACTTCATAATTTGGTTTTTCTCATTCTGTAAAACCGAAAATACTATCAGAGCTAGACTTTTAAATTTCATCGTGTTTATTTCATAATAATTTATTATTTACCACATTAATAAGCTGGACAAAAGCGAGGCCAAACCGGACATCTACTTTCTGGGTCATATTTTGAACGGGCCGTATGAGTTTGTTGTAACCACGAAAAAGGTCTCGAACTAATCTCTCTTCGTCCTCTGAACACCATCCTTTATCAAATTAAATTTATTACAATTTGAGAAAATTCGTTAATATTAAATAGGTAGATCTACAAAGAAAAGAACCGAGAAACCTAATTGTAGGTGTTGATTGTATATAGAAGCAATTTTTATTTAAATCTAATCTAAATTGTGTGTACATTAGTAAAAATGTTTAAATTATGCATTTTATTAAGTGATCTCTCGTTGAACATTTATAAATTATTATTACTTTCAAAAGCTCACCATCGTTCTACGTGGATGCTGTAGCTACGATCGATAGGGACCGCTTCGTGAGATAAAACGATTGTAGGTGTACATTTCAAATATTACAGGCTTTCTGTTTTTGATATTATATTTAAAGCTATTTAATGCTTAGTTTTATAAAGTTATATCAAAAATCATGTACACGTTCATTTTTACTATTAAAACAACTAGTATTTTTAATATTAGACATAATAAAGGTTAGTCGGGAGCTGAACTTTTATAATTAAATATTACTATTAATTATTAAAATGGAATTAATTAAATAGTTGAAATTTTGTGATGGTTTGAAATTAAATATTAAAAATATCTCGTACCTGAATATAGTGCCGCAAGTAATGCTACGAATAACAAAGGTACGTGCAACCTTGCTGCCATTGCGGAGACCACTGCCGCACGCGGCGTACGGCACACCGCAACTACGCACGCGGCGTACGGCACACCGCAACTACGCACGCTCGCGTCGTCGAGCCACCGCCCGCCCAGCCGACCAGCCGCCACGCCGCCCTTCTCTCTATACAATATTCAGCTATACTCAAGCTGAATTGAAAGTGTATATCATATCACCAGCATGCATTCGTTTTTGATATTAATGGAATCAAATAGAATCATTAAAATCCAATTGATTCTTGTATTCCTTCATCTATTAAGTTCTATGATGTATATAAATGACATATTTATCAATTACGAAAAGTTTCGTCAGAAACGATACTATTTTTTTTTACGTTTTCTTTATGTATGTATTATGTATATATACGAGTATATATGTATATTTTAATAATATTGTTCATAACTGGCAGCTATCATTTTTTTAGTTTTAAAGGCTCGCTTGATTGAAGTTTATAATAAATATCATTAATTATACCGTTAAAGCATAGGTGTAGTTAACCGAAATATTTATCTATTTAAAGCTGAAAAGGATATTTTATAAGAAATATTTTAGTAGACCTTTAATCCTCGTTACATTGGTTAGTAGTTATATTAATATATGTTATTTAATACAGAGCCAAGCCTAAAATTCTTTAACTGGTTCTACTGTAATCAATGAGAAGGTGCGCATGTGCAGTTATCCCTCGGGACATCATCGATTGTCTACAGCTAGGTGCTTACTCAGCTCGTCCCCGAATCTACTTATCCTATATGGGTCAGGGCTGTTATGGTATGCTAATATCAAACTTTGAAAAGATCTGTAACTGCAGGAAAAAATAAAAGCATTTTTTTCATTCGTTTATATTTAATAAACAAAGTGCAATTCAGAGTATTAACCCTAACAATTGAACAAATTACAGGGACAAACATCGTCCCAATGCCGCGGCCGGCGTGGATGCGGCGCATTACTGCACTATCCAATACAAAGATAGTTTCGACCTATAATGAGGTGTCCAATGCGCCTTATCCTCCGCTCGGCTCTCCAAAACCGACAGGGGTATGGAGATCGGGTTATATAACAATAACTAAAGGGATGATAGAAAACACTGGTTTATAATCACATCCGCTCCGCAACTTCCAAAGGAACGTCTATGATTATTTAGAAGCAGGACCTCAAACAAGGAAAACTACCCAAGAGGAGGTCTGCGAGGGTACAATCCACTAGTTATTAGAATGTATCCGCGCAGCTCCAAAATTTGTTTCATGTTTTCCTTTTAGGAGGCTTACAATGTTTTCAGAAAAATTCAATTTTTATCGGATGATCAAAACAATTGAATGAATAAACACAATAATATAAATATTACGCTGGTTTGAAGGGCCATAACTGATGAGAGGTAATCTAATTGAGTTCTATTTAAGTTTATGTTTTATTCTTTCAATTGTATACTTTATGTCGCCACTGTACCTCAATATAATATTTTATAATAATAAATCTAAACAGAGTTTTGAATTGGCTGTAGCAAGACAAGACTTAAACAAAATGAATAATGGGTGATATAAATCAATGAATCGTCGATATTAAAAAGTATTAATATATTTCAACTGTTATACTTGTTTATCAAGAAAATTTAAAAGCTACAATATTATGATTGTATCGAATGAAGTACAAGGTACAAACGTGATATCACCATATAATGTAATGTAACGTAATTTGTTTGTATAAGTTATTCCGAAAGACCCGAGTATGATTTTAATAAAATAATACTTTAACTACAACTTTAACGAACGTTTTTTAAGCTATAGCTTTGGATATTTTACCATTTATAACAATATCGACCCGTTCACAACGAGGCATATCACAACCTGTACCAATTGAATCAACATTGTTTGTAAAGTTCTATACTAGCTACTGACACAAATATTTCTGAAAATAAACTTAGGGATCATAACCACGATTCACGGAATCGAATAAGAAGGAATCGAAGGGCCATTGCTTCACTGCCCAAATCCTAAACTGTACATAAATTTTAAGATTTGAGAAAGATCTAACAAAGATTAAATTTTAAATGCGACAGGTCGTTTAACGGTAAGAAGGAAGACGTTTTTGTGCTACAAATTTCTGCATCGACCACAGGCATAGAGTAGAATATTCTATCGTGGATGACAATAAGCCTGGCCATCGGTATGCCGCGTGCCGGTATTGTACGTATCTCACGACTGCGGCAGTCATTTTATATTTATTTACCTGTCGTAAAACAGATTAATCCTTAAAATGACTTACAAGTATTTTAACTGAAAAGCATTGCTTGCTTATTTTTATAGTCATTATGTCATGAGACTGAATGATACAATGCTTCAAAATTACCAGTCGCTGATTTGGAAGAGCATAGATAGACTTAGTCGCTGAAGAGAGACCTCGAAGAGTAAAGGACAAGATACAGAACAGGCAGTATTTGGTTCAATGCATAGGGATGGCAGTCAGCGGTAACTTATATCTATAGGGGGGCACGGGCGACGAGGCGACGGCGGCAACTCCAGCGTCGTAGCGTCGGCGCCCGAGTCGCTTCACACATCACAACTTAATTTATATTTGCGGTATCACAGAACGTTACGCATGCGCAGCCGCAAGCGGGCGGGTCGCTACGACACCATGATGTGCGGTGCGGACAGCAGCACGGCTAGCGTGGCAATGATTGTGAACAGGGTAAAGATAATAAGGCACAGTCTGTCCACGACCATGGCAGCGAATTTCCAGTCGCGCGAAATGTCCGCATCTTCGTCTGACTTGCGCATCTGTAACAAATCAAACACTGTTAGAATATTAATCTCGTGCGATAGTAAGAAGTTAAAATAAAATATATTAAAAATGGACCTGATCTGTGATGACACGAATCTCTTTCAGTATTAACGAGAGTTCGTAGTCGACACCAAAGCAACTATGCGCCGTTAGACCCGCGCCATTTTCTTCGCCACTCCTGGAAAAATATATTCTGTAATTTTTTATACACCGTTGCAATCTAAACTACGGGTTCGGCAAAGGAACGTAGGGCGCTACGGGAGTTATGCTGGCCAGTGTGAAAGTATAGACCCAAGACCCAGAGTAGAAATTCTAAAGAGATGACGAAACACTAAGTGACGTTAAATGATGTTACTGATGTTTTTGAAGCTGTTCGGGCCGGATTAAACTGCGGAACGTTCGAGGCGGGGTGTAGTATTGTATCCGTGCTATTTACGGCGAGTAGTGTTCGTGTAGATCGTCGAGGGACCTGTAGTATCGGCAGCAAGGCGGCTGCTGCGCGTGGGTATGCCGGAAGTCATCGTCGATGTCGAGAACATTAGCTAAGAGCGATTTTGAGGATCGCTCGCGCATCTCCAGATCCGGTGGTGGAGGCGCACGAGCAGGTGGTGGCGTAGCAGCATCGCCCGGACGAGACATTCGAAGGATCCATGGCAGCCAGTACAGAAATACGCATCGAATCTGCGTAAACAAGTACCATGTTTAGTAAATTTGTTTTTTTTTTCAATATTAGATATATAAGTCATTCAAATAAAAGTTCTTACCCAGTCACTCATCACGTGTGTATCAGCGTGTCGGTGATGGTAATTGAGAATAAGGATCGTAGATACGACAGAAGAAGCCACCATAAACATTATACAGTTGAAATATGTGCCTAATAGTGGAACTGCATCAGATGTTGCTGGCATTGTTTCTGCTACCATGTTTAAAAACACAGTCAAAGACAGCAAAATTGTAACACCTGTTAAAAAAAGTATCTAAGTTCTATGATTTTAATTTGAATGACTACGATAATTTGGTAAAATAGTTAAAAATCTAATATATACCTAAAGAAAGTTTTTCTCCGGAGTCAGGAGGTAACGTGAACCCCAGTAAAGCCATCGAGGCGATAAGCACGCATGGTACAATCAAATTGAAAAAGTAGTATAAAGTTTTCCGTCTAATTACCACTGCGAACGTGATATCAATATACGGCTCTGGACAACAATTGTAGTAGATTTCATTACGTTTGCCTGGTACCCCTGAATAAAAAAGGAAAAATTAAGTAGGTGTCGTATTTAAAAAATTCAATTGATAATTAAATGTTTCTCACAAAAATTATATAAATGACAAGTCGATCCATCTCAATTACAAATGAAGAAACCTACCTACTTCACATTGCCTGAGGCTGAGAGTGAGTTTTAAAAATCATTTCTCAGATGTAACCAAACTTAGAAATAGAAAGGTGAAACACTTAGCGAATTATATTAGCGAATTAGATTTACCTATTAACTCCCATTCTCCATTTGTAACAAAACTGCTGATGTCTCCACCACCTTCATCTTGGAGCTGTAGATCTAGCTATAGTTAAATTAAAAAAAAGTTTTTAATTTTCATAGTACTGTTATATGAACCCATTAAATGTATTTTTTAATATTTTAAAAAATTCTACTTCTTATGACTTAAAGAAAATAATTACATAGGCTATTTTATTCAACTTTGATAAGAAGATATCTTACTTGGTAACCATCGTAAGTCCAGCTGCCAAATTTCATTTCACATCTCTGATCGTCGAAAGGAAACCAGGTGATATCAATTTTGCAGGTGCTTTTAAATATCCCAGGTGGCACGTAAAGACATGAGCCATTATTCCTTACCACTACGTTGGTAGGGTAAGTGCTATCAAAGCCTTCATCTGCACTATAAATAAGTTATATAATATAGATATGAGGTTTTTATTTAATAAAACTCATTATGAGTTGAATGTTGAAAACATTTAATTAAATGGCAAAAATTTAAATTTATTCACTTCCAATGAATTAAATACGTATATTCTAAAATCTTAATTGTGAAGACAGTAAAAAAAATAAATATATTTATAAATTCTTCTTAGGAGTTTTAGCAGTATTATCCTAATTGTGTAATTCACATGTAAATATTTAAAGTTACCTGTTGTACATAAGAACATCGGGTTTCCATAGTCTGTGTGGCGGAACTCGTAAATCTTTGACGCCGCCGAAGTCTGAAGTATTCCATCTCAAGTTCATATCATTCCACTCCTAGATAAAATAAATGATATTCTTTTAAATGTCCTCAATATTATTAGTATATTGATTCTTCAAAATTATTATTTATTTATTTAAAGTCCCAAATATAGCAAAACATATTTACATTTTACAATTTCCAAAAAGTCTCGGATATCCATACGGTTTATGTGCGACTAGTGAATTCGTACTACGATATGTAAAGATTTGTAATTATTTATTGATAATATCTAATAATTAATCAAAATAAGTATAAAATGTGGCAATACGATGAATCAAAAATTACTTATCGTATTGGCATATTTTATATACTTACTAGTTTAAGCCAGATGTTAGTTATAAGTAGCTGGTTCTTTTCATCCTGTGAAAATGTATTATTAAATTAATAAAATTGATTACTTCCTGTAAATAAATTTTTGGGTTACATTAATAAAATTTATATATTTACAACAATTCGAATACACTTTATTTTATTAAAAACATATATTCTGTACATTTATTTTAATTGGTGACCTCAAGTCGTAAAAGGAAAAATATATATTTCTAATTAATTCATAAGACTTCATCTTCTTATATATAAAAATGAATCTCTATTTCCCTTGGTCGCGGCATCACGCGTAAATGGCTGAACCGATTTCGTTAATACTTTTTTGTTGCGTTTGTTATTGTCAAGAGAAGGTTCTTATGAAAGAAAAAATTAAAAAAGTTGCGCGGAAAATTAGAAAATTTAACAAAACCTAACGACCATATTAACTTTTCTAATGCATGCTTTTGACAGCCAATTCGACTTCAATATTCATAGTTAAGACAGGACAACGTCTGTTGGGTCAGCTAGTCTTATATAAACAAGCTTCTAACTGTTGTTAATAAAAACAAAAAAACTTAATCGTTTAAGGACTGGGACTTAAAAATATCTAAGTTTCTTTGACAAGTGCTCTCAGAGTACTTGTCAAAGTGAATAAAACGACCCCGAACTCCGGGGGTTTCTTCGTTTTACTACAGAGTTCCTATCAGGTCATCTCATTTCAATTATCATCCGGTCTGTCTATTCGATCGGAAAATGGAAATGGCAATTTTCCGACATTGCAATTTTGCAAGATTTGATTTCAGACGACTGACAGAGACATAAATGCTTGTAAAAAAAAATTAACAATTAAATTAAATTTTAAAATAGTACACACATTAGATTCTATTGTTTGCAATATGTATGTAATATAATATCATAAGTACCACGTCTATGATCTGCATGAGAGTAAGGCCGAAGGATAGCTGGAGCGGGTCGCTTTCGTTAACCACGGGTCGTTCCAGTACGTTGTAGTGGTCCAACAGATGGTGTAGCAGCCGTTTTTCGTGGTAGCCACAGCGAACCTCTACAATACAATACAAAGAACATATCCCATATTATTTTACCAAACTTTACAAAAACATTTTCCAAAAACAAATAATTGCAAACATTCGAAAATAATTTTCCTATAAAGTAAGCAGTATTCATACCAAAAATTAAATTTAATAATTTAGTCTCTATTTAAATCTTCCTCAATTTATTTCAATTCAAGTGTATTTCTCCTGTTGGTTTCTTTACTATTACTACACCGCATTCGCAAAATTTTATTTACTTCATCGTCTTTGTTAAAGTTTGTAAAATTAATAAATTTAATAGTCTCAATAATTCAAATGTTTTGATATAAAGACTAGCTTTAGTTGAATATTGGAAGGTATATCAAGCCTACAATTTTCTGTCACCAGCAATATATTTAATTGCGTTGACATGAAATAAGAATTATACTAAAACAGTTTGATTACCTACCTTACTTTTTCTTTAACCTTTTCAATTAACATTTCAGTTAGGTAATTCGCTTATAAATATGTTTTATGAAAATAAATGAGGGAATAAAATTTATTTGGTATCTTTAAAATAATATACATAAAATACCTATGTTTGTTGTCAAATATATGTAATTAATTTAAGGATTTGCCTTATTATTAAATCAATTATGTAATAAAAATACTGGAGGGAAAAATTTATTTTTAATTTATATAGTTTAGATTTCAATATGAATTAGGAAATTAAGGTAGGTCGTCAATGTCACTCGAGAATTCTCACGAACTCTCATACTTGTTACGTTATCTGGCGATAACCGCTCTTGAGATTGCCTCCAATAAAATGCCATCGCTTAAAAGCACATTTTGTACGGAATTTTTATCACTTATAATAAATATTTCAATGGGTAGAAATCTTTCAAAGTATTTCTCTAGACTCTAGACTAAGAGCTCGTGGGCGGGCTAAATTGTACTAGACGTGGGTGTTAAACGTTCTGAAGTAGATAAAAAGGAACTATTAAATTTTTTATGAATGAAAGTTAGTTTTCTGATATCTGATTCCTGAATTATTATTTTATTTTATTATCAATTTTTATAAAATGAAATGGGAATAGTATGAGGAAGTTCATAGAAAGTAAAAATGATTTTTATCGCAATGAATTTTCATTGATAAAAAAAGTAACAATAATAAAGTATAATTAAAAGTTGCATTCCTTTAAAAATTAAAATTCCCTCGCACAAAATGACAATAATGATTTTGGTACATTTGTATTAGTGAGTAAGATGATGGCGAAGGACAGGGGAGACACAGCTTACCCCTCGGCCATAGCAGGCCTAGCAGCAGCAGCAGGCCCGCGGGCGCTGCCAGCAGCGAGCGGCGCGCCCGGCCGGCCATGTCAGCGCCGCGAGCCCGCGCCGCGCGCCGCTGCGCCGCCGCGTCGCGCCATCTCCGCCCGAGCCCCGATCCGCGACACCCGCGACGCCGGCCCCCGCCTCCCCTCGCCGCACTCCCGCGCCTCTATTCCGATCCCTCGAATACGATCAGCTTAAAAATTATTTCTTTTATGGTTTTCATAAATCAAATCTTTTTCAGGACCGCTCGCCGACGGCCACACGTGCCGTCCGATCCTTGAGCATCGCCGACTGCGTCGCCGCTGGGTCTGTCGAGTTACGTTGTGTTTTTAAGCATTGTTGTTTAGCGGAGTGCGGCCGACCGTGGGGCAGCGGAGCCGCCGGTGTGCGGACTGGCGGAGGCGCCGCGGCGCGCAGCCGCATCGCCGCGTCGTCGCCGCCGCCCATTCACGCACCGCGCGCCGACCCCCGCCCGCCTTCACCGCCTTCGGCCGCCCTACGCCGCTCTTGCAGCCGAGGCACGCACACCCGCACGTTTTTTACACTGATACTCCTTTCGCCAAGACTAATTATGTAAATTTTGTCCCTCTTCCAAAATCTGTCTGTTTGTGTTGCGGGTAGAGCATCCGAGCGCCATGTAATAAATTGAAGCGTGTATGTAAACTAAAGTTTAGTAGAGCTAACATTAATAAATTTTAAAATTTTCATCACTAAAATAAAGTGTTAATTCAGTCTTACTGATATTTAATTGAAATTATTACTAATACATATTAAAGCTACAAAAATTTAATTTTTAAATTTTGTTGTAAACATATTTGCTTACAAATAAGATACAAAGATTTATAAATAGTAACTTAAAAGTATAACTATTTGTTAGTTTTAAATTGTTATTGGAAAAACATTTTTAACAAAAAATTTAACCGACTTCAAACTCTAAAAAATTCACTAAAAAGTAAGAAATAATTAGCTTATTTATTAACCTCCCGTTATAAGGACAATAATAAGCAATAATTGTTATTATTGAAGTCTGTGCCAGCTAGTTGAACAGACATGTAGTGAGATAGAATAGTAATATTGAACGAACCTGTAACGAAATAATGTGTACGATTGTATTTTTATAATACTACTATCCGCACGAAATTTCCAATTCAGTTCATTAATGACTGAGCTCCGAAGTAACAAACATTAAAAAAATGCAATCGAATTGATAACCTCCTTTTTTTTGAAGTCGGTTGAAAGCATAAGTATCACATGACATGATTCGATATAAAAAAAATGAACATTGAACGTTGTTTTTATGTTAAAAGAAAGAAAGCAAACGGGCACGATGGTTTATTTGATGGTGATCAGGGTGACGTTAGTCAATTAAAAGACTGTCTTGAGGGCTCAAAACTTAATTCGAGCATCATCTAAATTCTAAACCAACATTTGACATACCACCGGTTTAATGGTTTCAAGTTTACATATTGTGGTAGTCGCACCATGAACTCTTTTTTACCCGTGAGAGGACGAGATAGAATACTATTCCCCTCTGCTGCTGGGAGAGCATCTCGTACGAACCGAGTCGTGTTTTAATATTTTATTTTTAATTTAAATAACGGGATGACAAAATATTTTAATTTTATATAGTCATCTTTGATCCTGAATCCGCTCACATAGAACCATCGGGGAAAACTTCGATTCCATCAAAAGTTTCTCTACAACAATTTCTTTTGGAAATTGGCTTACCTTAAAGGCTTGATGGAATAAAATAGCAAAAACACTCTCTCGTAATTTTGCGAAGTACAAGAAAATTCAAAGAAAGATTAGGTTAACAAACCAGGCACGCTATCGCCGGGCGTGCAAGGTGTGCATTGCACGTGGGCGGGAATTCTAGCAAGGAAGCAAAGCAAGGCAATTAGATAGTTATAAAGAAAAGTACGTGAAACCTTTTTTGTGTTGAGTTGTCATCTTACTAGAGGCGACATTATCGGTTTTGCATGCGGTTGCAAAAACACCAAATTGCGGGCCTTTAACAATTAGAAATGTGTAACAGGACAATAAAATTGTAAGATTACCTCCTGTGTTTATTATGCGAGTGAACGAACGCATCGAACATAAACGAAAACACACTATTAAATCATACATTTCTTGGCACTCACATATTTAATGTTTTGTTTTTATAATTGTCATTATACATTTATTTTAGTTCTTCGGTGATTTGAAAAATTTAGTTAGTTACGGAAATTATTCATAGATAGATTTTCGGAGAGACACAGAATTTATGTTTTCGGTCGTTCGGTTCGTAGTTAGGTTAATGTTAGCAACATTTATGGAATGGGTAATGTAAAAATTATAGCCGTTAAGAAGACTCGTAAATAACATTCATTCTAATCATTCAGGGCTTTAATGGGGTTAAGAATGAGAAGAGCCTTCGAATTCTGACGATTGCAATTTTGAGTGTTGAATTTTGTGGTTGTCGAGCGGAGAATGCGGGTCTGCGGCGGGGGGATGCTGCGCGGCTTGCGATCAATGAGGGACACTGCCCTACCTCGCGCCCCCCACCGCTGCCCTCCCTGTTACTGCAATCTAGTACCACCAACCGACTTCACTAATTCGCACATTGACTCTGTGGACGTCATATCATGTTGGTTAGATATTCATTCAACGTTTCATGACCTATTACAATTTTATTCTAACATAATGGAACAATAGGAAAATTTAGGAACAGTTAAATTTCACCACGTTTCAACTTTTAATGTGTTGAGAATCCTTTATTTATTGTATACTAGTAAACCCGCCCCAGCTTCGAACAGGTGCAATATACCTACAACATGTACTTATATTTAGCAAAAAACTATTTAATGTTCAATATATCTTATTAATTTATTTATTATTTGATACTTTTTTGCACACCACATACATAACATATAACAAATAAGTAACATAATACAACTATGTAATAAAAAAAACAGTAAATCGTGGCAGAACAAAAGGCGGCCTTATGGCTTATTAGCCATTTCTTCCAGACAACCTTTAGGTTAAGAAATATTTTATTGAGTGGGGAATAAGGTGGTGTACCCATAAACTACATATAAATAATTACAACCTAATACATAAACAAGATGAACATATACAATATATATTCATAAATATCTATAATCATATACTAATAAATATCTTAGATATTATATAATAGTAAATATAAATACATAAACAAATAATAATAAATTTCATGTCATCAGTGTCTGTCCGAGAGTAGATACAGGATTTTACAGAATTTTTGAACTATATCTTACTAAATAAAAAAAATCCGGCGTTCGATAAATATTTTATTACTATCCCACAAGAGTTATGTTTAATTTTCCGGGATAAAATGTATCTTATGTATTTTCTAGGTTCTAAAGTATCTGCATATTATATTTCATCGACATCTGTGTAGCCGTTTTTGCGTGATAGAGTAACAAATATCCAACATACAGACATTTACTTTTAGTAACAGTAAGATAATAAGATTACTGATAATTTAATGTAAGATATTGCAATAGGTTTCATAGCAAAATTATGAACCAGTCAAGTATAATATATGAATTATGAGTCGATAATGAATAATCTAATAAATAGTGATAAACTCAAACCAAGTGATAAGTCAACAAGCCTATGATGAATTTCTGGTTGTGGATAAATTGGATAAAGAATAAAAACAGACTTAAAGTAGTTCAAATCATAATTTTGTATCAAATGTTAGCAACACTGTTTATAAAGTAGTAGTAGCGGGTAGATCATTTTATATTATGTCAAGTATACCGACGTGAAGTCAATTTATAACCTTTAGTGCGATAGATTAGTCTCAGTCTCTCTGGTGTTTTCGCGCAGCGTACATGAAATTAGTGTTTTAGCAGGTATGGGCAACCTTTGACATGTTTAGGGCCAAACTTTAGCGTGCAAATACGTTCGCGGGCCGCGTTAAAAAGTACTTAGTGCATTTTAAAGTAGTGATAATATTTTTTGCGATAGATATTAGACATGAAAGAATACGACAATGTTATTATAGTACAATTTATTAAAATAATAAAATGAAATTAAAAAAAATGGTACATTATAATTAAATCATTAAATTTGCAATTGTTACAAACTACGAAAGTTAAATACACCGAAATCAATGAGACACTTGAGCTTAAATTTGGGAAACTAATCCATTGATAATTGGATTGATTCCACTGATACAAAGACGTAAACAGTTTTCCAAATTATCGTCAGTCAGTCTTGTACGATGTGTTGATTTATTAACTTTCATAAATGAAAAGAACTGTTCGCATTTATAGGTACTGCAAAACGCACAAATCAATCTTCTTGCGAATTTTCTAAGTTGCGAAAAATTGTCTTCTTCTAGGATTTTTTTGTAGAAATCGCACAACTCTACGTCTTCAAATTTGGATTTTAACAGTGAGTTTTCTTGAATCTCGATCAACTCCATTTGTAAGTGTATTGGAGCATTTTGTACATTACATTTTGTAGTAGTAGCAAATAAACTGAAACAGTCTTCTACGTTTTTGAATTCGCTAAATCTGTTCGAAAATTGTTCCGACAGTAACTTGAGTTCTTCAGCATATTGAGCAATATTTTCAGACGCAGAGAGCGTGTTAAAATGGTAACTGTTACCAGACAGCATCTGTGACTCCCACAAGCGTAGTTTGATCTGAAACGCTTTCAAATGGCCATACAAATCATTTACTAATTGTCCTTGTTTTCGAAATTTCAAATTTAAATCATTCAAATAGCCTGTAAGATCGACTTGAACTGACGATGGTTAAGTTCTCGGGATCGAATAAAGTTGATGGTTTTTATACCACATTCATAACATTCTAGAGTCGAATGGACTTAGAACACAAGATCTGTTGGTGAATAATGCAGTGAAGGACTATCAAATCATCTTTTTGCACATTTAATTCTGTTGCTTTTTCATTCAAAATTCCGATGAAACCTTTACGTAAGCCAACCATAGAAGGTGCACCATCAGTGCATACTCCAATTAATTTTGTCGTCGTTCCTTTTAGCGGCTGTAAAGCAAGCAATTCCTCAGTAACAATGAACTCCTTATTAACGCCTCGAATAAATATAGCCAGTTGAGCTGTGTCAGAAAAATATGTGTCTATGCTCTCGTCTAATGCTATGGAAAATGATTCAAAACCAGCCATACGGTCAGTCAATGTTGTTTTTGTTGTAATGTTGTGCTTAGTTGAGTAATGCTTCTTTATATTGAATTTTTTCATTACTGAAATGGATTCATTACACAATAAAGAAATAGGCTTACCGTTGTGCAAGATAAAAAAGAATTCTTCAGTCCTTTTTTCTTGAAACTGGTGACCCTCTGTATCTACTTTTCGTTTCTTTCCACCAGACCTCATTTTTGTTTACTTTTCGTTCAATAAACTTAATAACAAACTATAGTTAGTAACCACTCAAGATGCACACAAAGTCACAAAGCAAGTTGATGGCTCCAACAGTTCGCTAGGATATCGCTTGTCACCTCGGTAGCTCAAATAGAACTGAACTAACGTACCATCGGTGGCCACCCATCTGCTTATATAGGCAAAATGAAGGAATAATCTGGAATAAAATATTTGTGATGCAATAAATCTTTTGATTTGTCGCCCGTGAGGCGGCATACCTCAAAAAATTTCATCGAGCAAGTGTAGTTGGCGCGGTCGAGTGGTAGAGGTGAGAGTTAATATATTATGAAAGAGCTCTTTAAACCTGCCCCTGGGTCTCAAGCCCCAGGCACTACTCACCTCAGTCTAAGTTGCACGTGTATACATATTGCTGTACAGTAATGGGTATCATTCCTCTTTCATTCTATGACATAAATTGTATCTTGTCATAAAAATAAGCACAAGAATTGACATTTGTTCATTGGTGGAACCATTCATTTTAGTTCACTAGTGTTTGTTATTCACTAGTATTTAGTTGTTGTTGTGTTAGGTTTATTCAATTTCATTAAGGTCGAGATCGGTCATAATTAACTGCATGTGCTTTGAATAGGAGTAGAACAAAGGTATATGCAGAATTCATGTTTGAGTTCGGTACTTATTGAGAGGGTAAGACATATTTGTTAAATGGTAAACGTGTTTATTGTTTACAAGGGAGTTTGCAAAATTCCGAAAATGTGTCCTAGGAGAATACAATAAAATAAACCCATTCCACCTTACTGAGAACAAGATCAGTTCATTATGAAAAATATGACAAAATATAATGACCTCTTTATAAAATGAAATGTCAAAAGTAAAGGTTATTAACGCTATAACGGCCAAATCGAAGAGTATTACATCCAATGCATCTGCGTCCGTTAAGTAAAGGTGAGTCTGTTCAGTCTCAGTATAGGCAGTTTGAAGTTATTTTTATTACCAAATTATCTGCTCTTCTGACATACACGTAAACAAATTGTAATAAATAGGAAGTAACTGTGTGAGTTAAATTAATTTATTAAATTAATATAAATCTTTAATTCATTTCCTGGTAACAGAAATATCTGTTGTTCTGTTGCCAGGAAATGGATAACTTACTGATGAAACTTTTGTGATTTTGTGAGGAAACATTATAAGTTAATGATTTCGATATTAAATGAATCTCTGTAAAAGTGAGATGAAAATAATGAGATAAAAGAATAGTAAAAATCTTGTAATTTCTATTTGTAAATAATAACTACTAATGTTTTACTTAATTATTGCGCTGACTATGATTTAAGATATATATGTCATCGTTACATATTGAGTTTAATAATTATACAAAAACTTAAATATAGTCTGGTTTAGACGATGGGTCGAGTGCGGGCGCGGGCGTCGCGTGACCACTCATATCAATGCTCGCCCGCAAATTGCACATTACACGCTGTTCAACTGCAACCAATCATTAGTACATTCCCACTGATTACTTCACTATGAAATCAACCATGGAAACTGTACCGCCAATTTATATTTCTTAAAAAAAGGTGCTTATCAAATGTACAAGCTCAAGATTTAAAAATAATCCAGTGTTACATTTATAAACCCTGTTAAATTTTGATTTCTGGAGTTTAAAATATTCAAGATATGCAAATTGATCATGATATATCCGTATTTCGTTTGATTTTTGATTAATTATCGAGATTGACGGATTAAGTTATATAGATTTTTAACTCTTATTAAACGTAAGAAGTCTGCATTCCAAAATAATATTTAAAAAACGTGCCCTGCCCCACGACGAGTTTAGCACTCGCCCAAACCTTATTAGACGATTAAATGATTTTCATTAACCTGAAATGAGAAAAATGTAAATAACAAAAATTTGATAATTTCGAACTTGTAGGATAAAAATATTAACTCTGTTTTCCTGAGATTAGGTATTTAATTTAATCTACTGATTTTTTTTTACTAAATATAAAACCAAGATCGGCCTGTAAAATTTAATAATACTACAATGCGATACGATACATTCCAATGACGAAAATACGATGTGTGAGGACCATGACTACTATGAGTGAAGTCATCAAGTCAAGATCAAGATAAGACGTTTCAAATAATTGATACTTGTAAACACATAACATGTGTCTGAATCACAAAAATAAACACTAGACTATAACTTATTATAAATTTTACTTGTTCGAGTATAATCATATAGGTGTCTGAAGTTATTAATAAATAAAATCCTCGCAAAAATATGTTAATGCTAAGTATATGTTTAAAACGTTTAGTTATGTGTGTTTCTTTTATAATGCATTCTTTTTATTTTGTTGTAAAACTCAACATTAGGCTTGAAAACAAATTCGAAAAACATCTAGGCGAAACTGATTTTTGGTCTTTACCGGTGATATGTTTACTTTTTACATTAATTACTCTTTTTAAACTCATTTACAATTCTTTGGAAACTTATTTTTTCAGGTCACCATTAAAATCTTTCCAGTAATAGGTATAATTAAGTAATTAAAAGTATTATAACTAATACATACTCAATAAAACTTTTTTCTAATGCTTTCCATAATATTATTATACCTGTGCCCTAGAGATGGAGGGAGGGACAAGGGATTTTTAGAATACCTACCTATTGCTATTCATTAAAACCAAGTATTTTGTACTTTCACTTTACTTTATTTTTATAGATAAATTGCAAAGAAATCAAGTTTCTACAGTACTTAGTGGTCTACAAATGACAAATCAATAAATACTAAATCTGTTCATAGAATAAATACATCTACGAAGCCAAATAGGTAAGAACTATGGTGTCACCTAATTCAATTACAATTGTTTAGTCGGCTTCATGTCAGTGGAAGCGTTAGTTGAATCGAGTCATCGTCGATCTGAAACTGAGAGTATTTTTGATACTTTTTATTGTTTATCGCGTCAAACATAAATGACACAGAAACGTGGAACTTTCTTCAAGATCGAACACAAGAACGCGGTATCAAGTGCGATTATAGTGAATATTATGGCAGGGCGGCCGAGTCGGTGAGAGCGCGGCCCGGTTGCGACCGGTCGGCCCCACCGCCAGCGCGCGCGCACACGCCGCTCTGCGCCGCCGACGTCGCGACGCACCCGTGTGCGACACACCGACCTGCCGACCTGCACCGTTGCTATCGTACACCAACTATTTATTTATTAGTAGTATATTTTGCGGACAAACTGATGTAAGCCAAGTTTTGATAAGTGTTTCTTTAGAACAACGGAGTGAATCGTGTAAATACTTAACTGCGTGATTTTGGAGATTCACAATAATTCAGGGTGAGTATGCGCAATATATTAAAAAAAATAATATGAATCCGTGGATGATATAAACAATAGCGAGGTGAGTAGGGTATTATGTGGGTTCCCATGTCAGAAAGCGGGCTAAGGTCGAGGTAGGCGCCGCGTGCGTGTAATGAGATTAGGGGCGGGAGCGAGGTTGCGCGGCGTCCCGACTCCCGAGCGTCCCGGTCGCCCCGCGCCCTTGCACCCTCGCGCCGCACAACCCACACACACCCGAACTCGCGCCACCTGCACTTAGTTGTTTCCGTTTTTCTTTTCCGCCCGCCCTAGCGCTCGACATTTACGATTAGCCCTATGCAATTCAGCTAATTTTGTTGATATTGTAATTTTAATACATTTCTTTTATCAAAGTAAATTACTTTATTTACCTTCCCAATGGAAAGTACCAATGTATTAAAATTTTTATCCAATCAGAATATATAAATATATTGTTCCACATCGCCGAACTTTCTAAAATTGTATAGATAATAAAAGAAAAAACCAACCAGTTTAGCACGTAATATTATTTCGATCATTAATCTGCTATCATAATATAATTACGTTGCGAGTGATCCCGCTGTGTCACCGTAACGGTGGAGCTGTAGCCGGGTGAATGTGAAACGATATTTTGATTAGATTGAAATAATAAGTCTAATATTAAAAGTTATTTCGTAAAAGTTATAACAATATTTTAACAAAAGAGAAAGTTTAGGTTATTTGGTAGTAAAACCAACTGAAGTCTGAATGCCTTGGGCGATTTAACATTAGTAAATAATTTAAAAATTTCATTTTAATAATGGCTTCAGAATATTTAGGAGATTTTATTATCGTAATATAATTACATCTTCTAAAATCTAAAATTAGAAACAATAATATGAACAAACTATCACAACACATCACATAATATTATTTTTGGTTACCAATATTATCATTTCATTCATACGATAGCTAAAGCAAGATATTTTAGAAATATCTTTCGGTGTAACGTGACAGAATGCTATAATTCGAGCGTCCATCTGGTTTTTATGATTATGTTTTGAAATCGATGTTATTGGTCAGCCGTGGAAGGATGTTCACCTCTCGAAGCTTTGCAATGCGACCGTGGCAAATGCCGTCTGATGTCATGCTATAGACGCCCACTCCGTTCATAACTTAACATTCCTATGTATAATGGACTATTCGCAAATAGTCTTGAGTTTTATTCTCTTAATGTCCTAATATTCCAGAAATCATTTCTGTAGCTATTACTTGTAGGATCACTATATTCGCATTTCGCTTTCGTTTAAATTATCTTTTGATAACACATCAGAACGTCTGACGCTCAAAATGATAAATGATTTGAAATGGAAAATGATATTGTGTAATTGAAATTCTTATTATAATATCATTCTAACTTGTTCTATTCAGGGGTTATGTTTTAAGTGAAAAAATAAAATATATATTTTATTTATTATAAACAATAGTATAATAAACAATCCTTAAAATTATATAGAAAGATTTACTCAACTAATTTTATTAAACCATCAAGAACATTTCTCGGACATTTCATTTTCTATGACAAGGACAAATGGCATCTTTTTAATTAATGTTGATAACAGCGGTAAAACGGGGCTCGTTATCACTTTCTTTGCGCATTTCAAGCAGATAGTCAAGAGGACTCTTTATTTCTTATATCACAATCATAGCCATTTTGAAAGCCAGACAATAATAACTAAACATTATTCTTTATGAATTACAAACTTACTTTTTATGAGATTTACCTAATTAGAATTTATCTGATATGATGAAGGCTTATGTTTCCGTTTATATTTGCAATAGTTCAGACTTGAATTGATCTATTGCGAGTAAATAACGTCAATTATTATTAAGTAATGTGTTATAAAAAAAAGTTTACTTTCGAATGGAAGTTTTAATAAAAAGAGGGACAATAAAACTAAATATTGTGATATTTTGATTATTGTTTAATATGCCGCGATCTATTGAGCTGGCTATGTAAATGTCGCGTGCCGTTGAAGTCATGGGTTCGAAAGCCAAAAGTAATAAATTGCAAAATGTTTAGAAAACAGGATATTTTACATAATAACGGATGTGGCTATGTATTCTTGAGTCATTTCTTAAAATACATCATGATTATGTATTTTGCACATAAACAAAGATAAGACGAAAGGAGTTATGAAGTTTGACCTTGCACCCGAGAATTATTATTATTGAATTTTCTAATTTTAAAAACCTTTATTAGAACGAAGTTCCATAACGCGGCTTGTTGTTGGAGGGGCCTGAAGAAAACGTCACCTAAAAAAAATTCGTTGTTCTTCCTCTCGAGATGTTCACTTCAGTTCAGCGTAGTTCGGATGTTATCATCAAGCACTAAAACTGATTTTTAATAACTAATAATAATATATGTGTTGTCTAACATATTAAGCAATTTAGATTTTACTGTGTTTTATTGTCCATTATTTAGAACGAAAAAAATATAACAAAGAACCAGAAGAAAAGGAGAGGGGGTATATTGATAAACACTTCAAGGGGTGTGATATTAAATGGATTATTGGGTAAACGCAACGCAGACTGACACTGTACTAATAAGTAACTGAACATTATGATCTTTTACAACTACGACAGGAAACTAAGCAGTGCCTCGGATTTGTGACCAAGGTGTAGGCTTAAAGGCATCCTTTATTTAATTGAAACACTCCACTACCCAGGTTCTCTGTTTGAGCCTAAGGTTAGGTAACCTAACCTTAGGCTCAAACAAGCCTAACTTACGCGCCGACATATATAGAATAAAATTTACTAATTATAGAGACAGGAAGACAGAGATTGATATGCTTTCAGGCATTCAGGCACAAGAAATTATATAAGTCAACATTCGAAATTGAAAAACACAGCGAGCTTATATGTTTTTTATTTTCTAAGTAAAATGTTAATGTCTTTTGCAATTTGTCATGGTAATTTAATTTTAACATACTATTTTAATAAGCTATAAGAGCGAACATTACAAATTCCTATAATTGCATGTTACGAGTACTTTGGCTTGGCAGGTTTCGCAGGTTACTATGGTTGCACAAGCGCACAAGGATGGTCTAATTATTCGTGCTACAACGATCCAATATTACTTACTTCTAAAATTATTTAACTGTTAGAATACTCTTTAGCGTTTAGATTTAGATTTTAGTTATTTAATAGGTACATGTCCATTACTGGATCAAAAAATCGTAGTTTTGTCATGTTAAGAAATCTGAAACCGATCGGAGAAGTAAACTTTTTACAGATAAGTATGAGTATAACGTTCAAAAATTCTCATGTAATAAGGAAGTTTCAAATGCAAAAAAAGTGTTCCCAAATCGTCCTTTATCGGAGTGTTTACTATTATTTAAAATATAAATTTGCTAGTAATTTTTATTTACTCGTATTTAATATAAAAAGTGAAAAATTGACTCTTTCAATTATCATCCAATTAAATGTGCTATGAGTTTCCCAGCGTCTTTCTTCTGGAACTGGTTGGCTTTTGTTAAGTCAAAATGACATCAATTAATAATTGATGTCAATTAGTGCTTATTGAAATGTCAACGACTAATCAATTGGTATATAATTCATTTGATATGGAAATATTTTATCGATCATGTTTATATAGAGACCGAGTTATACGGGACCGTGTAAATAAAACGAGTTCTCCCTCCTCTTTTTATTGTCGATTAAGGGCGTGTCAATGATTAGTTTTTAATACTTCTAACGGTTAGAATTGTTTCAAGCGTTATATTTAAACAAGTAACAGTTGATGTAATATAAATTAGCGATAAAACGTAATCAAAACGTTCGTATCTCAATACAATGACCTATTTGTGGCTCTTCTAATTTTGGCTATAGTTGGGCAAAGTTTTAGTGGAGTGCCGCACTCACCCACTTGTGCACTAACTGTGTAATTACGATGTTTCTCAGTTTCAAATGTGGTATTTACTGGGATGCCACTACCAACATTTCAGAATTTAAATTTTTGTTAATACTTTTAAGTAGTTATTATTTTGTAAACAGTTGTTTTGTTGCCTCTAATATAAAAGTGGTTTCGAATTATTTATAACCCTCTGAAATTATTTAAATTTCATTTTTATTAAACTATCGAAAACAGAAAGTATGAGAATAACATAACAGATATTTTTTATTACAGTATTTTATAAGTATAGGTCAAAATCACAAAAATCAAAACTGTACTTGAAAATATAGAAATCCGCAGATATATCTAGGTCAACTATTTTTTTGTTTAGCTATGTTATCTGTTTATTTATTTATAGTCAATGAACTCTTGTGTCTTTGTATTTTAGTAGCGCTATAACAGTATCTATATTTTATGTAACATTAACAATCTTTGGTGACTATAATGTATAAATTATAACGGTTTTCGGAACATTCGAATATAAATAATTGAAAGAATACGGTCTTTGTATTTATTTTCTATACGTTATAATGTGAAGATTCAATTACGCGATAACGTGGAACAATACTTTGTGAATGTATATGTGATTCATTTTTTATGTACATGATAGCATCCGATGTAAACAACACATTGTCTTTAATTGCTCTCCTTTTGAATGAAAACAAATCAAGGTCAATTATAACCTGTAACGAATAATACCATGCGTTTTGATTAGTCTGGATATTTTAGGAATTTTAATAGTTTACTAGTTTTCAATAAGTGTACTGGCTATAACTATTATAAAAGTTACAACTGCACTACATTCTATTTTTTACATAAAAATATTTGTTTTTGTCTCAAACTGTGCTAATTTCAAAAAATACTGAACGAATTTGAATGTGGTTTTATTTAATGACACTTAACACAATTTAATCTGGCGTTTGGTCATTTCACGAAACTGTAAAGGTATTTGTATCGAATTCATAACTAGGAGCCGCTATTAAGAAATAGAAGTGGTGACAAAATATAAACAAGAATATAATATAATTAAGTGATGTGATATTGGCTTGCCCTTAAATGGAACTAGGGAGTAATGAATTGCAGCCCCGGGCAATATGCTGATGCCTCGATTTCTGTAGACGCAGACGCGCACGGGCTCTGACGCTACCTTTGGTGCTACTAACCCAAATTTCCGCCATCCAATGATGTGATTGCTTGTGTTCAATACGTTTTCGAACATGCTTGTTATACTTTCATATTAACCGACGAAAATATTTATCGATTGCGAATAGATATTAGAGACTAGCAAAACTTTTCTATAAACTATTATTTAAAAATTAAGTATAAATATGATATATCTACTAATATAATAAAAATCTATTGATTTGTTTCTTTTATTAAGTAGTAAATATGTTAGGTTTAATGTAATGTGTAGAGCTTCTACATTATCAATGCATTTTAAATATACCTTATATTCAAGCAAACCAGTAAAAGAGAGAGGCGCTAGTACTTCTCGCGTGCCTTTTGTGGTGCGTGCAACGCTAACCATTGCATTTTATATTACGTCACCTTATGAATATTTTTGTCGACAGATTCCGACCCGAAAGCGGTTGTTCAAACTGGACGGGTGTGCGTCGTACGCGGTATGGAGACAGGGGCGGCTGTCGAGGAATTTATCACAATAGTACCGGTGGGTGAAAATAAACCTGCCGTCCAGGACTCGGCTTTTGTTACTGTGCTAACTGTTAGTGCAGCTAACGGGGCTGCTGAGGTGTTTGTGCGTAGACCCCGTGGGGCACGTCTCGGGCTGGGACTTAAGTTTGAAGGTGGTTCTGCAGCAGTAGAAAAAGTGAGAAGGCTTTTAGTGCAGTCATGTGCGGAAGATAGTCCTGCAGCAAATGCATCCACCCCTTGGGGTAATCTTATTCCTGGAGATGAAATATTAGCAATAGACGGAGTATCAGTATCAGATTTAACAAGGATCGAATGTGTTCGTCGATTAAAAGATTCCGATGAAACCTTACATTTACTTGTAAGACATTTTGAAAGTGAAAACAAATCTGATCAAAAAAACATGGAACTTAAAGAAAGCGTTGAGGTAAAGCAAAATACTGAATTGGTCAGGCCGTCAATGCTACCACCTCCAGTTCCGCCTAGAAAGTTAGGGAAGAAAAATTCTTTTAAAGATAAAAGTATTCTTCAAAAACTTGGCGAACAAAATGCTCTTATTAACATTGAGTTAGCTAAAGAACTTGAAAATTGTAAAGAGGCTATTATAACACAACATAAAGTTTCTGCAATCAATAAATTATCACGAAAGTCATCTTTTGATAGTCATATTCATCGACAAAATAAAGAAAGCTTTGCTTATTTAAGAAAAGGGTCACCGGAAGAAGTTAGAAGATTAGTTCGGCGCCTTTCCGATGGTAAGGCTATGCCTCCAGATGCTGATATTTATATAGATTTGCTCTCTAATGAGTGGGAACGTTGTCTTGTTTTGGCAGATGCTGAGTCCGATGACACTGGTAGTTCTATATCAACTGTAGTAGATAGATTGGGGTCAATGGCAAGTTCTGTGGAAAGTAGCATTCCATCTACACCTATAATGCAACCTAAATCAATAGATATTCAAAAAGTATTAAATAGTATCGAAAATATTGACACAGATATATTGAAAGACATGACTAGTGGAAAATTCTTAAATAAAAATATCGATGATATTGAAGAAAGAAAAGTTGAAAAAAAGACGCCTATTCAGGTAATTAATAAATCTGACAATATTAGAGTGTCGGAAAATACAGTACCAGTAATTAAAAAAACAGATCATAACGATAAAAATAACAATTATACTCAAACTATAAAATCTAACACAGAAACAATTGAGTCTTTGAAGTCTAGTGATAAAGGTCAAAGAAAAGAAATCGTTGAGAAGCCTAAACCAATGCCAAGAAATACTAAAGTGGAACGATCAGTCAGTGATAAGAAACGACGTCCAATACCCATTCCAGAACTACTTTCACAACCACCACCTGAACCTCTTTTGACACCTACAAAGAAGACATGCATAGAAACATGGCTTCAGAGATCGGAAGCTGAAATGAATAACAAAACAGAAGAGAAGTCAGAAGAAAACGTTCCTGAGGTATTGCCTCGTCTTATTGATTTTGTGCCAAAAATGCAATTTAAAGAAACTAGCACTGAAACAACAACCACTTGTACCCGGCCTACGACGGCACCGCCACCACCCCCAGGTGAGCCCAGAGAAGACGGTTCTGGGGCATCCCTCGACACCATCGGTGAATTGGATGAATCGTGTGATGTCATAGATAATGCGTAAGTTTTTATTTCATTAATTATTTTTAAATTTTATATTCCTTATAACACTTTTAAAAAATATTGTTTTTTCGCGTAAAAAAAGAAAAAAGTAAAGGATCTGTACATATTTATCTAAAGATTAAACGCCGAATGAACTTAATGCAAAAAATATTTTCCGAACAAAGATGAAAGCAGTTTATTTACTTAACACTCGTAAAGATAAAGCTAGGCTATTTAAATAAGATTCGAGTGCATTTACCTTTCTGTCGTTGAACTATTACAACAATAAAATAGACCTAGACTATAATGTTAGATCTTAGAGATTAATGCTGATCTTTTATCAGTTATTATAAAAATAAAATCAGTTTTTATTTAGTTATCAAATGGTTGAACACACTTTCTATGTCTCTATTGAGGTTGGTGGATTTAACATGGTGACAAAATTGTGCCTTTGGTTTCTATCTCTGACGCTTCTAACCGTCATCATTGTAAAGTAGGATTTAAGTCTGTAGGATTTGAATGGCTACAAAATGTTAGGTTAATCATATTATATCGGTACAAAACAGCACGAAGATGATGAATGAGTAAACTTTTTTCAATGTTGCTTTCAGCATAAGAAAGTATATTTTCATCAAAGCAATGATAACTACTTGTAATGAAACACATCCATTTACAATCTTAAACCTGTACAGTGATTAGAAATTAAATTTTCCATTGCAGTGAGAACAAGTTTATTAAGTTCTCGTGTCCAGAATTCATAAGAGCTAAAAAAGTTACAAAACATCTTATTTATCGTGAAATAAGATTAACAAATAAAAACGATTTAGATCACAATAGAATCTCAATAATGATAGATTGGCATATTTGGGTCACTTAGTGATTTCTTTGTAATAAAAATAAAATGGTAAAATGCATTGAAATCCTAAGCAAATACTCAAAACCTAAAATTAAAAATATATGGGAGATAAAACATCTCAAGGCTTTCAGTATTAAAAGTAACTTAATAATTATGCTTTATAAAACTTAAATTAGCCAAATTGAATGGGACAATTTAAAAAATGTGATCGAAATATTATACACATATTTTTTCTCTAAAGATTGCTAAAAATTGTTGAATTTATTACTTTGGAGCTATTCCAAATTGAAATCTCATTTTAATGATAACAGAAATTGTGGCTCATGTCGACTCACGTAAGAGTATCAAATACTTTTAATTTAACTCGTTATTCTATAAAATTTGGTAAATAAAGTTTGATTTCAAGAATACGTTTAGTTTTAAAAATAACGAAATTAGACTATTTGCGTAAAATTATTTAAAAAAACATCAAACAAGGTTTCTCAGGAAAACCTTGTCAGAAACAAAGTTTTCCACCCTTCCGATTAGTTTCTTTGACTTTTTATTAGCCAAATCCTATTGCAAGTAGCGTTAAGGTATTTCGTTCCAAAAGTATTTTATCATCAATATAGAAAAGTTATTTATAAATATACTTATAAATTATAATAGCATTACGTTCACTTAAGTATAACAAAGCGTCTTCATTGTTTTATACAAACAATACTTTTACCAGTTGTATAGGGACAGTGACTATAAAGAAAGAAAAGAATATTTTATTCGTAACGGTGACATGCACGGAAAAGTTTTCCGTTTTTTCAAACAAACTAACGTAACAATGCAGCGAGGGCGCGAGGGCGGGTGGTAACGACCAACTTCACCCCCGCTCTCACCCGCGCGCCACGACGCGCCACTCACTCTGAAAATGCATCGGCTTCTACACCCTATTATGTAAACTCGCTGACACGTATAGACCATAGACACTGCATATATGTACGCCTTGCTCTGATAGCGAGAGCTTTGAACTTTCAGGGTGTTTGTCATGAACAAACGGTGCATGAATAAGGTGAGAATGTTAAATTGTACTATGAAATAAAATAGAAACGGTAAATCATTTTAATGGAATCAACATCGATGATCGAGGCCAAGATTGATCTGGCACTTACTTCGAATCGTGGTTGTGCATAATGATTGACACTTTGACCTTCCCGGTTAGAGTTTAACTGTTACCGTTACTATACAGGTTTATCGTTGGGATAGGATTTAAATTAACAGGCTCTGTGGATGATGAACATGAATTTGTAAAAAAAGAGAGTTCAAAATTATGTCCATAATACAGATGTTATGTCGAGCTTTAGATAATTTATAATAATAAAACAAAATATGTGATGAATATGCAAATAAAAAAGGTACTTTTAGATAATATTGTCAAAAGTAAAGAGAAATATGTAATGTGATAGCTATGCTTTAGTACGCAGTCTATTACGTATTCGTAGGACAATAATGTAAAAGTGATAAGTAACAAATGGCCATAAGCATAATGAACTATTATGAAGACCCACGACAAGTAGGTATTTTGACAATAAAGGCAATGTATGTGACCTGTAACATCTTCTCATTGTTCGCTCACATCTAAACAGTGATTAATGAGTATGCCTTTTGATTTCTTTTACGATTTCTGTACCATATTGCTTCATTTTACTGTCGTTTATTTCTAGCATTTTAAGTGTTTCAAATTTTAAATCAATCACACGTCTTATAAATTTATTTGAAAAAATGGTGCTTTAAATATCTTTTCCTTATTAATTTCAATTAATTAAAACCAGTTTAATGTAGTAAACATGTGTACTAGATCAGTTTATAATGTATATGTAGGCTAATAGATTAATTAGTTTCTTTTAGAATACCATACCAGTAATTTGGGTCATCCGAACGAATATCTGATCATTCAGTACAACTATTTATGCGTACTACTCCTACTAGGTCGCCTAGTGGTCGAAATTTGACCATAATTAATTTAAATTACTTTAATAATATACGTGTGTGTGTCAAATACATGGTAGTGTGTGTGTAACGTTTTTTTATTAATTTAATGTATTTTTTATGCAAAATAAAAAAAAATATATGCATTCTGCAGTCCTTCTCCTCCGTCCGCGCAATTTTCGTGCAAAGGGGTACAAAGCTTTTGCTTCACGTATTGATATATAGATAAATTAATGTAGTTTAATTTATCTATATATCAATACGTGTTTTTATTACAAAACACAGTTTAATTACAAGCCTTTATCTATATCTTCAGCTTGGAAGAAATATAAAGTTTTAAATATCATAACTAGTCGTCGACCTGCCCTGGCCTCGCTTTGGTGTACCTGAATATAGTTTTAAATATTAATATGTATTTTTATGTAAAAATGGAGAGCCACATGTAGAGAGAAAGAAATATTTATACTACTATCCTGCAGGAACTATGAATTTTCCGGGAAAAAGTAGCCTCTGGGTGAATCCGGGTCATAAAAATATCTGAGCGCCAAATTTCAATTAAGTCAAATCAGCTGTTCTTGCGTCATTCAGTAACAAACGTCCAAACATTTAAGCATCCACCAAACATTTATAATATTAGTAAAGTATTACTAATATTATACTCACACATTTATAATATTAGTAAATATTAAAAGTATGATTTCAATACAAATTGAAATTATCTAGAGAGTTATAATTTAGTTTATAAACTTTACTTACATTGTAATATCATATCAACGATAATATTCTTGTTTATATATCTGCATAAATATTTGTTCTTTTCATAAAGTCATGAACTCCGGACTATTGTCGTATATTAACTATTAGCTTAGTGTATACTATCAAGTGAATGCAGCTTTTGGCACCTCTTATTGCTACCGTGTTACACCCACTCACTTAACTGTAAACGTTTTACTATAATAAGGTCGTTTTACTACAATAAGGTCGATCTTGATTTATGAACTACTTTGAAAATCTTTTAATGTCTCATGGCAATTTAGGGCCTATATAACGGTAATTTTCTTAAATAAAATGTATAGCTACCATTTTTATCGAAGTGTGCCACACGTAATCGTTTTCTTAAATTGTTAAAAAAACTCGACTCTTTATAATTAATTATATTGAATTTTAATTGTACATTCAATACTTATAGTCTAGTGTACCTACAGCTATCAGTGCCAAATTGCTTTCGAATTAAATCTTTATAGAGTCAGGGAATTCCACTTATCATGTTATGTAACAAACTGAATCCAATTTGGAACCACAAATTGATATAGAACAAAATAAAAGGGGAAGAACCTTCGATGTTATACTAAAATCTTTATTTTAAACGTTTAATAAATTGTTATAAAACATTCACTCAGTTAAGTTCTGAATTTATTTATTTTTAGTACCACGGTCTCTACCTTTTTAAAGGACACTTGTTTCCCTTCAATTTGATTTGTTGAAACATATTTTTAGGTTTCCTGGTTATTGTATTTATATACATACATGCACGTCGTAATTACAATTGCATGCATCAATATAAAACTCTAGTATCTTATTAGAAAGCGAGTAGTTTGAAGGTCACATAGCAAACATATACTGTGCACGTATAAAGAGCAAACCTAAACAGTTGTCGCTATTTTAAAGATGATAAAAGATAAAAAAGTAATATTTTTTTGTGTCACTAAAATAAGTTTTTTGGTTTACTTACAGTGCTGGCTGCAGTAGCACATTTTCGTGCAAGATAATCAAAGTAATAACGTTCACGTAGTGATTGTGACCTACATTCTGATTTTCAAAAGAGAAAACGTGACTTATATGGCACTCTACAATATCGATATTAGCTATAGCGTCCATCCTCTTTATAGCTGACTGGTATAATGTAATTTATCGTTAATATAAACAGACTGGTTGTTCTACATAATTGCTGGACAGGTCGAGTAAAATTATATATACTTACAATTTAAACAAGGTTTTGTATCGGATTAAAGTGTAAGTTTCCTAAGACAACATGTGGATGCTACTTTCGAGGTCACTAAGTGATGTTCTCTCTAACGGAATGTCTTTTCAGATGTATTGAAATATTCTGTATGCGTACGTGAAACACTTTAGCATTAGTCGCAATATATTGCCAAGAAGTGTTTCGAGAAGTAATTTATTTCTAAATTCTAGGGCAACGCACAAGTTGTGACTATTTAGTGTAAGGTTTACATTTTAAGTAGCTTCAAATATTGTTTTTAAAGAGAATAAATTTCATTAAAATCACATGGAAGCTATTAACTATAATGAATCACTTATAAACGAAACCAGCAACATTCACGATTAATACTTATTTGTGTTTTGAGTATCTATCCGGTCTTGAATAACCCGGCGTTTTCCATACATTCGATAGTTTAATTTTATCTCACATTATGAGAAGATTATCTCCAGACTAAGTGATCAGGTCGTGTCGCCAGCGTCGCGTCCGCGTTGCGTCGGCGGCATGCGGCGAGCTTCGGCCGCTAACGGTACCTGCGAGCCGCTGCTATTGGCCCTGCAGCTCGCGGACGTTGCGAAGCAATCCAATACATCTAATACTGTTATTAAATTTATGCGTGTACATCTATCTGATCATACTTTCTCTCGCTTATTATAATCATAAGCATCAGTCACGACGATAGTATTGATATTTTGTTTTGAGCGTGTTGTATACTAAAAAAATAAAATGTTAATATCTTTAAATTCTTTTTACCCTTTTACATATAAGAAGATCGTCAGAATTGTAAATTAATGCAACGAAGCAACTTTATGTTCACACTTCTCACTAATTAAATACTTATGTGGAAAGCTGGCTTGCGAAATGGCAATAATGAGGCTACAGATCCGCAAACCAGCAGAGGCGTTTGAACGCATAAGATTCCGTACGCTAGAGACGGAAACAGTGAACAGGGCCTTGATCTTGCCTATACATGTGTAATTGTGTACACATTATCAGTACAAACATACATATGTCGGGAAATGGTTAAGAGCGAGACGCAGTGACAATAGCACGTTTGACCTTGTTCGCACGCTCGTCCCTTTCTCGAGTTATTGACTATTGGCTGCCCCGCTTATGAAAAGCTATTTAGTTATTTGCACATTTACATAGACTTTAGTTCAAACAAAATTCTTAGTAAACTGACTAGATTAGTGTTTAATTACCTAAATTGTAGAACCGGAATAAAAAATATATATATATATATATATAGCCCATATAATAAGCATGCCATATGAAGGCAAGATTTTTGTTCTGGTACAAATCTGTTATGTAAATATTAACATTCGTTCAAGAATCATTCAAATTCTGAATTTTGAATTTATCCTTCCTATATACCCCTCCATCGTGATTGTTAGAGCTCTTGTTCAATTTTGAACTGACGTTATTTTACATAGCATTACTATGATAAGGGTCAAAATTCCACTCAAAGAATCGTTAATAAAAACTTTCGACTCGATTTTCCAAGATGTCACAATAATTACACTAGAGTACACTGTACATTGTACACTGTACAACTAATCTTAAAACTAACCTAATATACAGAACCCCACTTTTCGGTTTTCGTTTTAACTCTGTACGATGTAGTACAGTGGGAAAACACGTACGAGTCGAAGCGGTTGAGGATAGTCGCCGAAGACGACCAGCGAGCCGAAGCTGCGAAGACCAGTGTATGTTGTCACACTGTGTTGCCCAAGGGCGAAAGATCCTTCAAATAGCGCCGGAAAAGTCCTTAAGACAATATTTCTGTCCATTAAATTTTTTTAGTATTCTCATTATGCCCACTATGAAATATATATATATAAATCGGATGAATAAATGCAATATTATAATGAAATGGAATAGGAAATCTATAATAAGATTTGATTCCTACATTACAGGTACTCCGATCCGAGATACCAACATATTGATTCTCTTTTTAATAAGTAAATGAAGATTTGGTAAGAAAACGTATTTTGCTTAAAATCGACTTGGTACCATTAAGTTTATTTCTCCAAGTTTTAATAAGCGGCATTAATTACATAGGAAAAAAAATAAAAACTATAACAGTGAACGGTACAAAGCAAGTTTTCGAGATAAAACACGGGTGTGTTGTATTATAAATGCATATAATAAGGACGTAACAAGAATGTAACCGTACGTTGCTGAGCAGAAACATGTAGTGTGGGAGCGAACATATTTTTTGTAGTGGATCTAGAGATAAACCTGGCTATAGGTAACGAAGAGTGATGCGAGGTTCTATGAAGTGTCGCCCTCTAACGGGATATTAGCACTGGCCATCACCTCGACTACATACATTATCATCAATTTTTAATGATCTCAATCAACTATTTGAAATTTACAATCTTAGCATAATTAGTCTACTTTCTATTTAATCTATCTTGTCTCGTAAGTCAAGTATCGGCAAATAAGCATTTGTCATGATGAGAAGTATTATTCTTGTTCTCGTAAAAATGTGTCAACCACTCTTTTAGTGTAGATTTATTAGTGTAATTTATTCAATTTGTTGCCAATGATTCCTACCGGAGGGGAAACGTGTTTCATACCTCAATTTGACGATTTACAAAGCAAAAAATAATTTGTTATTTACAATCTAGACTAGTTTTTATGAAAATAGACGTGAATGCACTATTTACGAGGCAGTTAAGTGTGTAAAAAGGCAGAATAATTAACCAATAAACAACAGGCTCACCAAGTAATAAAAAGATAGAGACTACGGTTGCTATTTATAACTAAGAGGACTAAAAGGGAAGGTTGCACGACCAATTCTATCAGTACATAGCTATGTATATACACCACGGTATAGGGACTGGTTTTTCTTAATAAGGTAGTTATAATAGAATGGTAATATTATGTATGCCACGCGAATAATAAAATCGTAAAATACTTTATGGTTATGATTAGTATGAACGTTAATCGTGTCGTTACATTATACTATAGGGTCAGTAGTTTATGAGAGAATTAGCTTTATTAAGACGATAACTCATGAAAGATATATATTATATTTATTTATTATTTTAGACTAGCAAACTCTTTTGATATCTTATTGTGTAAATCATGGATTGCACAAAAAATACTTACTCCGCTGAGAACAACTGCTTTAAATTATATTTTAGGATTTGACACGAATATACAATTATTAATATAATAACAATTATATTGTTCTTGGAATGTACAAAGAAAGCATTTTATATAATACTAAAACACCTTACTAGCATTTGGCATTTGACACCTTAATTTAATATTTCATTTACGTCAAACTGAATTGAAGAAGAAAAATCTTTCATTGAAGTTTTATCAAAGAACTAGTTGGCTGCCCTCGCTTCGCTCCGGGTATTTAAAGCAATATTATAATTGATGTCCTTAAATTGTCACTGTGCAATTGTGTAGTTTTTTATTATTTGAAAAAAGAGAGAGAGAGAGTAAGAAAAAGTTATAAAAAGAAAAATAATAGAAACTAAAATAAAAGAAAAGCGACAGATGCTAAAAGAGGGAGGACAGAGCAAAAATAAAATTGAATAGGTAAAGGAGAGAGAGATAATCTAAAGAAAGAAAGTGAAAAGAGGCTAATTATTCTGAACAGATAAAACTAAAAATTAAAGAGAGAAAAAAGAGAGGATGAGAGACAATGATAGTATTTATTATAAGAGGAAGAGAGACGGAAATACTATCGACCTCTCAGTGAAAGAATTTTAAAAATCTGATCAGTAGCAACAAAACGGCCATATTCTATTAATTAAAAAATGTATATGGCAACACTAAATCACCTTTGTCACTCACGAATAGTGTAGTTTTCTAACATTGAAAGAATTTTTAAACTCTGATCAGTAGCAACAAAATGGCCATATTCTATTAATTAAAAAATGTATATGGCAACACTAAATCACCTTTGTCACTTACGAATAGTGTAGTTTTCTAACATTGAAAGAATTTTTAAAATCTGATCAGTAGCAACAAAATGGCCATATTCTATTAATTCAAAAATATATATGGCAACACTAAATCACCTTTGTCACTCACGAATAGTGTAGTTTTCTAACATTGAAAGAATTTTTAAAATCTGATCTGTAGCAACAAAATGGCTATATCCTATTAATTAAAAAATATATATGGCAACACTAAATCACCTTTGTCCCTCACGAATTGTGTAGTTTTCTAACAGCGAAAGAATTTTTTAAAACCGGATTAGTAACAACAAAATGGCCATATTCTATTAATTAAAAATTTATATGGCAACACTAAATCACCTTTGTCACTCACGAATAGTGTAGTTTTCTAACATTGAAAGAATTTTTAAAATCTGATCAGTAGCAACAAAATGGCCATATTCTATTAATTAAAAAATGTATATGGCAACACTAAATCACTTTTATCACTCACGAATTGTGTAGTTTTCTATCAATGAAAAAATTTTTTAAATCGGATTTGTAGTTCCTGTGAAAGAATTGAAAATACAATAGAAATTAAAATTAAAATTTTGACTCGATAACAAAATCGAAATAATTTATATTTTCTAGTAAATGCTGGTGATGTTGCATGATGATAAAACCATAAAGATTTTTCTATTAAATTATGTAATATTTGAGTAAAGAAAAAGAAAGCTAATAAATAATTGCCAAAGCAGTTTTTATGTAAATTATTAAATTCAGCACTTAAATTGTGTAATGTGAATGTTAATATTTTGACCAAACAGCAAATTTACATTTTCAAGTAGGTACTGCTTTGCAAGAAACAATACTTGCAATCTCATATAACATTTGATTTAGCATTTGCACATGTTTTGTTACCTAAATGAATCCAATAACATCAAAAAGTTGTCAGCTACCTGTAACAAAATGTCAGGGTCCGCCGGTAAGTGCCAACAACAATAATCAGAATGCCAGCAGCTCTGTCGAAGCCTGAATACCTTAGTAGTTATTTGAATACCTATACAATTTATGTGACACAGCGAAAAACATAATATTAGTTATAAGATTAAGCATTATTAATCTTTAAACACATTATTAGTATCATATCTTCTAGAGTCCTAACTTTTACATATTGTAAAATAAAATCACATGATAAACTTGAAAACTACTAGATTTTTGAATGACTCATGAGTAAAGTGACCATTTTATTTTTCACTCAAAACGGAACACAAAACGGAACACACGGGTGAAAAGAAAAATCAAAATCAAACAAAACATTTTCTCGGATATTTGTAACAGGCAAATCATAGTGACGACCATAGTCTCACCAAAAATAGAAACAAATAACAATCATAAATTCAACATAACAAACATAACCTTTCATTTAGTAGGTGACGTTATGAGATTTCTTAAAAAGAAAAACCTAATGCAATAGGTATCGGGACAACAAACGGGACAGTTTGACGTCCCGAAGCTTACTTTCGGGACAACAAGACAGACAATCGATTAACGGTCCCGTTCATAACGAGACATATGGTCAGGTCAGACATATTCATTTCAAATTTGATGATGTGTGATGATATATCGAAAACTGGCGTTCGCCTCATTTTTTCTTTTTTTATTTGTATTTTCCCTAAAAATTACCTTTTTATACTTTTGTGAATCGAATAAACGAAATCTTAACTTTAATGTCAGAATACCTGCAAATCAAGGTACTTGCAAATCAAAAATAACAAGATAATTCAAAATGACGCGCGAAAGTTTGCATTTTGGAGCACGCTGTAACCTAGGTTAACCACATCGTGATTCCCTTCCCTCCCCTCTCCGCCACCTCTCACCTCTCATGCGCCTGCTCAGCTCTTAGAGTCGCCCGTCGCTCACCGGAAAACCTTCACGATAATATTCAGTTTCATCGATACTGGATCAAAGTTTCTTCATAGCGAGGCAAACAATGTACTATACGTAACTTATTAACCTTTTCAATTCTTTAAATATTTTATGAAGTGAAAGTTAAAATTAACGACTCATTGTTCCGACTTAAGTTTAAAATAACTAAAACGATTTAGCATGTTTACTAGCATACATCCTATATATATACCTAATACGTATACTGTATTTGTCTGTTATCTTCTTACATTTAGTTTAAACGCAGAAAGAACGAGTTTTTTTTATTCTACAGACATGCACACAAAAATACATTGTTGGATGTTAAACTCAAAACACCTTTCTATTCCGTCGGGCTAAAAATCTCGTGTGACTCGGGTTCATTTGCTGCCATCGATGCGTGAGTCTATTTATTCGACACAGAAGTAATTGGATTTCCTTGTCCATTGCAATATAAAAAATACATTGCGATAATGCTCGGATTTGTTGTTGTTGCAGTGACCGGAGACTTCAAGGCAATGAAAAAATATCTATTATAAGAATATTTTTTACTTTCAAATACAGAAAATTACGACAAATTATCAAATCATTATCAAATTACGACGTAGTGAATACTATTCTTATTTTAGTTTTCTTCTTTATACGTGAGAAATTAATTGAAAATTAAAAATTTTTGTTAAAAATTTGGTACACGGATACTTTATAAGCTGGATAAAAAAATTGGGTATTCCTAGAACAAACATAGCTCTACGTCAACAAAGTCACGCGGGTCGACTAGTTTATCAAAATGCAGTTATGTAGAAATGTTAACTGTGTCGATAAAATTGTGGTTCATAAATTGCTATATTGTAGATGTGCACTAAAAATCTTAATATAATAATAACTTTAATGTTGCACTAAATCGTGACTCACATATGAGACATCTGCTGTCAAGGATTTTAGAAATATGCAATATGGAATGTGTGGAACATTTTAGGTGAAGGTAAAACATACTTATAATCTTCGTCACACCAGCTTTTATAATCATAAAAGTAGACTTTATTGGCCGTTTCGTATATGTCACTAGTTCACCTTTGTAGAGGCTGGTGCTAATCGTCTGATGTTTCGTGTAAGATTATCAATTGAGTTTTCAATTCCATTCTGTTTCGAGAAAATAATATCAGCATTTATTCATTAGTTATTATGATTTAGTGGAAATAAAAGAAATTTTATAGCTTTGTTATTTCTGGTTTTTAGTCCGGGAATGATATTTACCGACATAGTCGTGTGTTTGCACAGCGATAATGAACGAGATATCAGTAAAGGACCTTTTATAATAACTTTAAGCTTTTGCACCAACCTTTATGAATTAATGTATGAAATTAGAATATGTTCTGAAAGTCTAAAATTACATGTTTATTCATATAATATTGTAGCACTGAGTATGGGGGGAACACTTTAATGATTTATATCTGAGTTCAATATTACTACAAAAATAATATTTAAAAAATTATATATTATTTCCAGGAAACCAATCGAAAATGAATCGAACAAACGAAAGTCACCGTATGAGAGACATTTCTGGGATGGTAAGTATTAATTAATTTTTTTTTTTATAATAGATAAGGTGCAAACGAGCAGATGGTCCACCTGATGGTAAGTGGCAACCATCCTCCATGGACATCGGAAAAACAAGAAACACTCTCTCGTTTTGTCGATGCGTTGCATCCCCGAAGATAGAGTGGGAAGGGGGAATGAAGAAGAAAAATGATGCGGATTCAGCGGGCCCTAGGCAAGAGCCCAGAGTCCACTAGACCCACAGCATTAATGGGATGGGAGAGGGAGGGGGTAAGTCTGGCCCACATGAGGCTCAACCGGAACGCGTCTATGACACTTGGCGGTCGGACTCGCATGCTGGTGGTCGTAAGCCAGTCGGGGAACAGATCCCTTACCACCAAGGGGGTGCTGGGTTACTCGGCTCTTACGAGATGCTCTCCCAGCGGCAGAGGGGAATTGTATTCTAACCCGTCCCTCACGGGCGAAAAATTTCCAATTCATTAATTATAAGCGTTGTTGTAATGACTACTTTCTATATTACAAGTAAAAGATTCTAGTTTAGTTTAAATTTATTAATCAGTGAGTGTAGTACAAAAGCTTTCTTTGATTTTCCTTCGGCATAGAGATAAAATTGTTAAAGATTTGACGCAATCTTGATATTGGATAAATTTGTAATTGTGTTTTTAACTAAACTATTGTGTAAAAAAATGTAATGTGATAATTCAATGAGCAAATCATAATTTTAAATTTAATATACAATCTCAAGAGACACACTTAATATCAAAACAAAAGTTACACGCCTCTATTCGTAGGAAAATCATGTTGAACAGTGTATATCTTAAAGTTCTTCGTTTAAGGGAAAATTAACACATTTCTGCATTGATATTAGAATATGGATATTACGTAGGAAACCTTACGTGTTCAAAGTCGTGAAAGTGCACCTTGCACAAACGAACGCTTAGACGCACCTGTTCATTCCTTGCACATGGCGTAATATTATTATAATGTGTCAGGAACTAAACATTTTGAACTGAAGCTATATCAGAAGTTTAAAAAAAATCCTACATTTACAATATTTTAAATTAATAAAAGTTTAATTATATGTAACTTATCTACTACATAAACATTCTGGGACTCCTAATCGTATTCTAAAAATCTTTTGAGGATATTACAAAATAGAAATAGCGCTGCCTATCAGTATTAAGTATTTATAAATTATACTGTTATTTTAATTTAGTCTAAGGATGTATTTTTTTATTTGAGTAACCACTCTATATAACAGATAACTATTAGAATGAGTTTAAAATAATTTTGCAATTAAAATAATTTATAAATTTTGTATCCATGGAAAATAAATATAATTCGACACAAAAGTACCTGATATGAAAAATTGAATGTTTCTTTTTAATACATGATATAATAATTGTAAACAGTGGCACGGGCAACAGAGGCAATCCTGTGAACGTTACATATTGCGTAACGCATGAAAAAACAAACGAAAAGTAAAATTAAACAAAAGTGTTACATAAGATGATGTGAGCGCATAAATGATTTGAGCATTCTCATGAAGTGAGAATGAAAGCTTTGTATTCTTAAACGAAAAGTCTAATTATAAAATGTGCATAAATGAATTCTCCCGAGGAAAGTAAGGCGGGCTGGAATCCCGCTGCACGACCATTAAGGTAACGACCGCGACCTGCCCGTCAGCTTTCATTGTTCAGCCACCACTCTACCACTACACCATTACACCACTTAAGAGTACTGAGTAGTATGCCACGACTACGATTTCATCGAAATATTTTATGATTGACGATTATTTACATTTCTCTTCACTTCCATTCATTGAGAAATGTAACAAGATTTTTAAACTTACATATAAGTTGCGAATCATATTTCAGACTTTCTGGTATTTGATTGAGCTGAAACTCGGCATACTTGAACACCAGAGGGAATTGAGATGTGGGGAGCGGAATATTTTGATGGCAAATGCACGGTCGCATTTAGGCTAATATATGTTCTTTCAGTTTTTATTACTCATAAAAACTTTTAATCAAAGTATTTTATTGCCTGTCAATGTTTGACTGCACAAAACAGTTAACTATTTGTCATTTAACCATCCGACTTCTACATTAAATTACAATCTTGGAATTTCCTGTAAGAAATAACAAAAAGCTCGGTGTTTCGCTGCTATGGCAATATCAGACTAAATCCTGAGTACATAGAGTCGACATTCATTGCACCACAGACATAAAGGCTGATGTAACGTTTAATATAATACAATTTGGCAGATTCCAGAGCAAGCTTGATTTCAGTTTGCTTGCATGCCATCACAACTCACAGGAGCATTTGATTTGACGTGAATACCAGTTATCTATAATTTAGCTAAATTTGAATCAATCATTCACAGAAGATTAGTCACTTTTCACCATAATTGAGTTTTGAATATATGTTGGTCGTAGAATATAATAATAGGTTGGGGAAAAAGTCTTTTCGCATTATAGTATGTATGAACTTGTAATAAAATCTCTTTGGCTATACTATTTGTATCTGGCTGGTTTTGGTATTTGCGATGTTTTTAGACCTAGTGCAGTGTCTGTGAGACTAGCACAAATTTGGTTTAAGCGTTTTCAATCCGGGAATTTTGATGACAAAGATGCATCTCGCTCTGGTCGCCTTATTACGGATAAAATGGATGCCATTTTTGAAAAAGAGGAGAAAAATCGGCATATCAGAAGTTGCGACGTAGCTGAAGAACTGGGAATTGACCACAAAACAGTTTTGGCGCATTTGAAAAAATCTGGGTGCACAAAATAGCTCGATATTTGGGTACCTCACGAGCTCACTGAAAGAAACCTAATGAACCGTGTACTCATTTGTGATTCTTTATTACGACGTAATGAAACCGAACCATTTTTGAAGAAGCTGATAACTGGTGATGAAAAGTGGATCACGTACGACAAGAACGTGCGAAAAAGGTCGTGGTCAAAGGCCGGTCAGGCTTCACAGACTGTGGCGAAACCCGGGTTAACTTGCAACAAGGTGATGCCGTGTGTGTGATGGGATTGGAAGGGCATTATTCATTATGAGCTGTTACCACCAGGCAGGACCATCGATTCTGAACTCTACTGCGAACAACTGATGAGATTAAAGCAAGAAGTTGAGAGAAAGCGGCCGGAATTAATCAACAGAAGGGGTGTGGTTTTTCATCATGATATCGTTAGACCTCACACATCTTTATCCACTCAGCAAAAATTAAGAGAATTTGGCTGGGAGGTGTTAATGAATCCGCCGTATAGTCCTGACCTTGCACCATCAGATTTCCACCTGTTTCGGTCTCTTCAGAATTCTTTAGGCAGTGTCAGGTTAACATCACGAGAGGACTGCCAAAACTACTTGTCGCGGTTTTTGATCACAAGCCCCAAAATTTCTATAGCAATGGAATCATGTCCCTACAAGATGACAAAAAGTTATCGAACAAAATGGTACCTACATACCTTAGTTAAATGTAAATAAACTATATTAAAAAATGTTTTGAATTTTCTTAAAAAATACGAAGAAACTTTTTCCCCAACCTAATAGTATTGAAGGAAAAAACTTTTTATATGTTTTTTTTATGGATTATTATTACCATATCGAATGGTGCTGAAAAATTAAAACGTGCATCTATAGAATGCCCGTTGACCTTTAGATCAAAATGTAAGATATAAATGTCTGTTTTGACCGTTTAAACTTGGGGAGATTACATAAGACATGTCACTGGAGAAAGTTAAATTAGTTTTGAAAGTGAAATCGATTGCACTTTCTTTCACTTGTCCATTTCATAGTTCAGTTCAGGGTTTGAATTATTTAAATTTAAATCAATAGATCCAGAAGTTTTATATGAGTTTCTTAATTAATTTTCCAATTGATAAATAGTTAAAAGTTTTATAAAAATATAGCTTGCAGGATTAAGTTTAAACATTTAGGTATATGCTATAACTTGTAGCTTTTGTGTTTAAAACTTTCATACTTTATAGTCATGTTTTCAATTAAAACCCAGATCCTCGATGTTGTACTGATTATTAACAAAAGGGAATGTAAAAAAATGTGCAAACCACTTCACAAACACGTCGGAGTAGTTTAAAGGCCGCGTCCGGATTGCGAGGGGCAACGGCGGAGGGCACCGGCAGCATTCCAGCCTTTGCGGCCGCGGCGACGTCACTGTATACATTCCCAACCTCTATTGGTGCTCACTGCTCTATATAGCTATAACATTAAACTTGCCTCATAGTATTTTAAGTAAAACCATACAAAACAGTACGCGAACTTAAAGTATGTTGTTATTGGTAACTAACCCTGACATCTGACATACCAGATTCATCAGTTGTGCGCAGGCGTTCCCAAATAAGGACATAATATATGTCTATATATATTCAAAATAACATTCAAAATCTGTACATGTACAGACTGTGCTTGAACCTAAATTTTATGTGATTCAAACACTATAAAAAGTCAAAACATTTTTAGAATATTTTGTTGGTGTGGTTCTCTGTCTGCTTGCCGCCTTCGTATTAAGTATTGTGGTTATTGGTATCAATAGATGAGAGTGATCAATTTTTTCATGTTCCAGGGATCATATTGCAAAGTGAAATTAAAAATTGTTAACGATCTATCCCTAAGTACCTTATTCGTAAATCGCTATTCATAAATAGCTTCAAATGAGATAATTTTGGTTTTTATTATATAACTTAGATCTTTCGTATAAGAATCGAGAACCTGGAGCTTCAAGGGGGTCTAAAAGGCGTTTGACGGGTCGAGGGATGAGGGGAAGTCGCGTGCGCAGCTCGTTGTCCGTCCCTGCCTCGGAGCAACGCCCCCGTCAAGGGCGGCGACGCTGCAAAATTCTGCAAGTCCGAAGCGATTCAGTGCATCGCGCCCCGCCGCGGCGGTTCCGCGCACGCCGCATGCTACATTGCACACCGCACACGCACCTATCGCGCCCTATCTTAATAACTGTTATTTCGGTCTTAAATGGAAATGTTCCGCATTTTGGACTCGATCCATTCTCATGATGATATGATAGTTAATACTCTTTCTAAGTGACTAGACTTTGGTCTCGGTAACTTCTTTAGTGAAATTGCTTTACGAGTTTTTTGAAGGCGATGAAAGTAAATGTATTATGAATGAGTGGAAGCCGAAAACAGGTTCCATAAATGGATGTGTAGTGTTATGGATTGATAAAGATGATATCGAACATGGGAACTGATCAGAAAATGTTAACGATGTTGGACACTCGGAAGCTGGCTAGACGCTCTATCTCGCTCATTGGTCTGTACATAAACAATTCAATCACTTCATTATTTATTTACAAATACTAATAGTACCAATGCGAAAACGTGTTTGTTGGTTTGTCTTTGTTTCACGCTGTAACAGTCATTAACATAAGCTAATTTTTATCCATGAAAAATTGTAATTCTTGTGCTGCGGTGTAAAATACGCATATGGTTTGGAGTCTGAAACGTCTGATTCCTTTTTACGATATATTAAGAATAGAAAAATATCTTATTATGTTTTTCTAAGCTCACACGTCTCTCTTAGATAGTTATGAAAAAACTTTAAAAAATCTCACAGTAGGTACTTTAAAAATATATCAATTTTATGAAATTACTATGCGTGTGCATGTACTGTGTTAACTTAGCTTTGATAATATTTGCGAAAAGCTAATATACATTTTTATCTTAAGTTACACGTTCTTACTTTATTCTATGTAAAAAAAATTGATGGATATATAAACCTGTTAGACTCCTTTTCGCTCTATTATTGGATCTTCTACAAAGTGTTCTTTAATTATTTTTCTTTTGCAACACTGAGTTCTGAGAAGATTGGGAATTTATACCATTTGTTTTAAATGAACATATTTTTATGTCCATGTTATATTATGTTTTGATTAAAATACAGGGACACTTTATGAAATAAGACTTTACAACGTTTCAGTGTTAATTTGATTATGCATCTTTGTTTTAAGCAACCTTTTTATATTCACTTGTAAAACCTATTACGAATGGCAATCTTCAATTAAGAAATATAATTTTACATATTTATTTTAAAATTTCGTAATTCTTAATACATAAATATTTCTATATTTCTTAGGATTCGTTCAATTGTTGTTTAAACTTAGACTTAGTCGAATTATTGTATGGAAATACGATAGTAAAGCTTCGTTTTAATCTTGATCATATTATTATGAAAAGGCTGTCCAGAACTCGTAGGGGTGAAAAATTATCAGGCAGACCGAGCTACTTAATAATTCTGATCTCTCGAAGATTCACGTCCTCGACTGGGTTAATCGATTTTGCTGAGAGGCCCACTCGGCTTCACAGTGGGTTGCGCAAGCGAACCCATAGCCAAATCTGATACTCGACCAGATAGCCTCACATGGTTGCCTCGGGTTTTTCAATGTTTCATTCTCCATACCTAAAAGAATTTATCGTTACATAGTAGGTATAAAATAAAGTCGCTGTCGCTGTCTGTTCGCTTTCTTTTAAACTACCCAACGGATTTTAATGAAGTTTTCAGAAATAGATAGAGTGATTCAAGAGGAAGGTTTATATATATAATACATACATATCATAGTAGAGAAACCGTGCAAAGCCAGGTCGGGTCGCTAGTGCTATTTAAATAAGTTTATTTAAATAGTACTAGCGTCTTAATTAATTTATATAGTATGTATATAAAGGATACAATTTTAAAAATGTATCTCAATAATGTTTTTGCAACTAAATAAATAACTTCAATGCTGTTCTAAATAAATTATATGTAAAGGACAACGAAAACGCCAATCGGGTTACAGTTAAAGCCAAATTTCTGTTGTCAGTTGTGCAAATAAGCTGAAGCGTGCCATCTCTACAAAAGTGTACATTTGACGTTAATCGTAGAAACATAACGTGTAAACAGTACAACGAAAAACAAATTTTAGTTGGGACACGGCTATCTTCAAGAGTGTTTCCTTATATTATTTTAATCGTGATGTATAAACCGACTGTGCTATTAATGGATACAAAATTTTATAGTGTAGTTCAAATTCGACACTCTCGCCTTTTGCACCCAATAGAAGAAGAAGGTATTTGGAACGAAGCATTGAAAATTTTATGATCACTTAACGGCTATGTTTCTTAACTTATATACGAGCACAGTTTGATGTAGTGAATATCTTTTAGTTTATTGTGTTTTATGATATTAAATATTATAATATTCTTTCATATTAAATAATAACAATATTACTAATTCAGTAATATAAAACGTACTTTTGTTCGGTTTCTTTTCATTTTTTATTACACGTGTGGAATTGCGAATAAAGTGCTAACTTGCACCGGCTTAAGTAAGCATTAGCAGTATTTTTAAAATACTAAGGTAATGCCGACATTGCTTAATTTTAATAGAACACACTGATTCACGATGTAACGATAGGCAAAATATTTACATAATATATTTCTTTTGTTACATTGTAATTAAGAATGTCTTATCTTATAAAATACTTGCTTTTATCCGCATTTTCGTTTGCGATATTGAGATACTACAGTACATCGTCTGTAGACATATTTAATAATTTTATGCCTTTTACACCCATAAGGCATGATTTTCGAAAAAATATTTTACACATGTATGACTTTCATTGAAGAACCTTCGTACTGGATTTTATTTGAATAACTTCATAAACGGCAACATTTTATACTAACTTTGCACTCCCGTTTTACCCCCTTAAGGGATTATTTTCGAAAATCCTTTCTTAGTGCTCCCCTACGTTATAAAAGAAACCCCTATGCAAAATTTCAAGTTTCTAACCCTTATAGTTTCTAACCAAGCCCTGCGTTGATAAGTCAGTCAGTCATCTTCTCCTTTTATATATATAGATAGATATTCTTAATTCAACTTTAAACCGAAATTGTTTGATCTTTTATATTTTTATACAGGTTGATTATAAAAAACTTTTAATATTTCAGATCGTTTGAGCAAAAGCGACGCTGAAGATAAAAGTCTTTCAAATGATGAAACACCAATGCCATCCTGTCCCCGGCAACCACCGGACGGTGTCGAGACACCATCGGATGCAGTTGAAAAAATACCGGAGCTACCTACCAAGTTACCACCTCGACTATCCCAAGGATGGCCCAGTACTCGATCTCGCTTTTCGTACTTATCGAGGACTCAGGACGCCAGAAGTGAAGCAAGTGTTAAGGATAAAATTGCAATGTTTTCCGTTGATACTGCACCATCAACAGAACGTATAGATAAATGTGGGACTCTTCCAGTTAGATCCCATTCAAATTTGAGGAAAAATACCAATATCTATACAAGCAATTATTCAGAAGTATCTTCCCTAGATAGACGATTAACAAAATCTCAAGATAATTTAGATGAAACTCCACGACCTTTTAAGCGAAATTCAGATAGGCCTGAAGTTCTTGGAGCTATAGAAACTACAACAATTGACATGAAAAACAAACGATTTCCTTTATCAGACACAAATATTAAACCGCTATTTTATGGCAGTACTACTACATTGCCTTCAGATACATCTTATATTCGGCCAACATATCATGTGCGAAGTATCAGTGACGATAATGGTACTAAAAGTGTTTCAACACACAAATCCAATCTTGAATATTTGATAGAACAAAGGAAAAAATCAATGTCTAAACTCAGAGGACTAGTAATACCGGAAGTGCAGGCCCCGATTGTAGATTTACCAGAAATAAAAGTACGCGATTCTATATCGAAAAGTTTTCTCAACAGTTCATCTAATAGAGAGGTAAAAAAAGATAATAAAGTGGGCAATTCTAAATCATTTAGTCTAACAGAAAATAAATGGAAAACAAGCTTTTTACCTAATAATATACCTAAATATTCGCCAGCTTTTAAGCGAAAGTCTCTACAAGTTTACACTCCAACGATGTCCAAAGAATCAACACCAGAACGCAAATTTATTGACAAAATTGACACATTGGCCAGAGTAAATAGTTTTAGCAATACTATCTTGGCTAAACCAGCTAGAAGTTCCCTAGAGTTTTCTAACATATCAGTCACAAAATCTAGTCCAATATTTAACCGAACAGCAAATAAAATTCATTCAACTGGCAATATACAAGAATTTAAAAATGTAGAAATTAAAATATGCACTGCAACCGATATTATAGACAGCGATAATGACTCAGCAATGAGTTCTACTCAATCTAGCTATCGTTCATCGGCTTCTTCACCTATGAATAATATGGATAATAACATAGAATCTGATAACTCACGCCTGTCTCCGAGAATAACCCAATACAATTCTTATACTATAAATAAAGTTGAGATTCCAAACAAAACTGCTGTTATTGACAGGAGTAGTGAACAGTACATCAAAAGAAACGTTTGTCGATCCATATCTTCTGATACTAATATCTCACTTAGCTCTTCTGCGGGTTCAGCAGCAACATCAGGATCACAAGCAAGTTGCAGTTCACTAGAGAGTTCTGTGGCGGACTCAGATAAGAGAAAGGTTTCTAAGATATACAACGTTGACACTATTAATAGACGAAATATTGTCGCTTCAGCAAAATGCAGAAGTGGAAGAGATATTAAATTGGAGTCGCCGGTTGTCGAAACTAAGTTCTCGCATGAGTCTTACAACAGATCTCCCAGTCCTATACACAAAACGTCTGATCGCCTTTCTACGCTCACACCAGCAGTGAGTGCACTAGCGGCTAAAGGTGAAAATAGACGACGAAATAAAATAATTGTTGACACTGATTCTGACACGGATAGTGAAGTGAATATTCGACAGCGAAAACAGGACTATAAGATAACTAGATTAAAACGGAATTCTAGTACGTCCAATAAGAATAAAGGCAATGAGAATAATCAAGAAACAGATAAAAATGATGACACATCTAAAATTTTTAAGGATGAAGTGATGAAAAATACTACTACTAAGGAAGTAAATATAGACACTCTGGATGGAGAAAAAAATAAAATTTCAAAGACGAATATTAATTTCAGCGAACTAAAGACTCTCAACGAATTAATTAGTGAAAAAAAGAAAGATAAAAGTAACGGCATTTCTTTAATTGAAAACAAAAATGAATTTACCAATATTATAAGCAGTATTCAATCTGTGCCTGTGAATTTATCTTTTAATAGAGATATGAAAAAATCATGTATGCCTTTAAATAGTAATGTAAATGGATCAGAGCAGAATGCAAAAATTTCTACAGAAATTTTCCGGCTTAAAAAAGGTGTTGGTACCGGTGTAGGTCTTATTTTAGCTGGGGGAATAGATTGTGAGGCTAAGGATGTCACTGTAAGTTATTCATTTACTATATTTTCTTTTACGTTCATTTATATACTATCAAAATAAAATATGCCATCATAAATCTGGTTCTTTTTAGGTTCATCGGGTTTTAGATGACGGCGTAGCTGCAAAGGCAGGAATTAAAAGAGGATCTAAAGTTCGCAGTATAAATGGTTACAAAATGTCTGGATTGACACATGCACAGTCTGTTAGCGTTTTAAAGGTATTTTTTTTTCATATTAATAATGACAAAGTATCATTCTTCCTCAAAATAAAAATATATCACTAATTTGATGTCCATATATTTTTTTATTCACGTATTTAGTTATTCGTAGTTATGTTATAACGCATTTGTTCTATATGTATTTCAGGAGAAGCGTGCAGAAGTTGTTATAGAAATAGAAAATGAAAATAGCGTTAAAAGAAATATGACAGAATGCGGCTCTGAACTAGGTAATTTAATATTTAAGTACGAATATTATATTTAAAAGAAATATTTTTAATAATTCATAATTTCACTTTTAGCGGAGTCGAAAGAACAAATTAACCATTCAAAAGGTTTAAAAGAAAATCCGAAATTAAATCGTTCAGTGGTGACAGTTTTATTAGAGAAGGCCGGTGGAGGTGCAGGTCTAGGTTTCGGCTTAGATGGAGGACGAGATTCCCCTCAGGGCGATCGCCCACTAACTATTAAGAAACTTTTTGCAGGTAATTGTTTGTTGTACAACATTTATTTATTTTATTTATATTAAGAAAAGAATTACACATGGCATACATTAAAAAACGGCGCAACATAAACCTGGAATTAGTATTCCCGTGCACCGCTGATTCACAAACAATAACTTAATATTTACATTTTACATAATGCATTTACCAAAATATTAGCAAACTAATTATGAACTTTTATCATGTATTTTAACTGAAAAGTTTGGGTACGTTTAATTAAAAAAATGCTACATTATCTTAAGTATGAGCAGTTTAAATTTTAACCGTTTTAAAATATTGTATTTTTATATTTAAATATTTAATTAATTATGTTCTGAATTACAGGTGGAGCAGCTGCTCAAAGTGGTCGCATTGTTGTCGGTGCTGAACTTCTTTCTGCTGGTGGATTATCAATGGAAGGATTTACAAGAACTCAGGCGTGGGCTGCTTTAAAAGCACTACCAGCTGGCCAAGTTGCTTTGGTTTTAAAAAATCCAGACAGTCATTAAATTTATGTTATTACATAACTTAGATTAGAAGTACAAATAAGAACTCCTACGATTTTTATTTTGATGTGATGTAACTATTGGTGGATCAAAAGTTCGATAACATTTCAGATAAGTATAAAAATCTTAAATTTATGTTATACTTTAAATATGACAACAATTACATAAATGTGAACCTTGTTGGTATTAGCATTTCCGTAATCTGAACCAAGAGCTTTTAATGACTTTAAAGTATTCAAAAAAGTGATGGATAGGGTTTTTTCTAAAGATATCTTAGCGGTTTTCAACATCAACTTCATTGTTATTAATTAATTTTTATAAAGTTTAACAGTTACTGCAACTGCAACGGAGAACACCGTCAAAATTAAAGGAGTGCCAAAACGGATAAGGAGGATTACATTAGATAATGTGAATTTTTCATTATAAAATTTTTGATTTAATTTTATGATAACAAAATTTGAAACCTCGGTTCATTTTTTTCTTTAGTAATAAGTAGTTTTTCAATATAAGTTTGGCTTTTTTAATAGCCATTTGAGATTCTACCGGACTTTTGATCCATCCCATGTTGTTTTTTTTTCAAAGGACTATATTAATTTGATCGTGGATTGGAGCGGATATGAAATTCTAATTCTTGTTATTTGTTGGTTTCTTATTAACATTACTCATTAGTCAGCATTGGAACATGCGTTGTACATAATAAATAGTATTAAGTTACTGACTTTTTGTTGTTTTCGCAGTTTGTTTACTGTCCAGGGACAGAAACGTTGTAAATCCTATATTCTGATTAATAATTATTATTTATTACTTTTAAAATTAATACTAGTCTCTAAAAATATAACTGTGTTATGTTGTAATTGTAATTCTTGGCACTGTACTTAACTATATTGGTATCAATTTTAATACAAGACAAAGTTAATAAGTGCCATTTTAAATTAATGTTTAGAATTCAGAATTGTCCTAATACTTGCATACTTACATACCTAATCATTTTCAGGTCAGCTTTTAGAATTTTTTTCTTAAATTTTTTTTGTGTACACGAATTCAATTATTATTAAACATACAATATATAGATATTTATTGTATCCGGTTACTTGCCATGAATATGCCTTACCTTACCACTATATTTTAGATGATAATATCTAGGTTTAACGTGTTTGTATATAGCTTTTTGTTATTATATTAACTCTCATTTTAACGTTTTGATGCTTATGAATATCATAAGAATTGTTCTTCATTGCGTTATCCAACAAAATTGTTTCTGATAGATGTAAGGTTTATAAAATATAATCTTTACATATAATTTATTTTGTGTTTTATTATCCTATATCCTACAGACAGGATCAAAGAAGGCTTTATTGTTAAAATAGCAGTCTTGGACAGACAATATTCGATCGATCGATATATTCGATTCGATATAAAAAAAATTCGAACATGCTGTCAGTGCTCAGTAGCTTTGTCTTTTTAAAAAAAAATATTACTTGTTAATTTAAAAGGGTGTTTATTGGACAATACCTTCAAGAATTAACTACGACACGCTAAAAAACAAACAAGCTTCAATCAACACTAAAATTCAATCACGAGAATTGTAAATAATTCAATTAATGGATCTCAAATTTTCGATGTCGATAATTAAAAGACATTGATATTTTTGAAATATGTAATAAACAATGAAAATTCTGCTTTAATGTCCAATTTTTTTATATTTGCTAGTATTTTTTTTTACAAGTCCGTTGCATATGTATATAAAAATATTTACACTTAGGCACTGAAACACCATTAATATTTGGCTGAATTGTTTTATAATTATTACTTATTTACCATTTTAAGTAAAACATCAGGCATTTGTATTTTATAAAATTTGTAAGAACTAATATTTAGTTCTATCTAAGCTAAATTTTAAATTAGCATATTCAAGAAATATATTTAAAAATATTTGGTCGCTATAAATAATATATCGATGTAATACGTATTACCGAACGGAATTGAAACCCGTAGGTTACATTATCAAAACTACATATTTTGCTTCTTAAACAAGTTATTGCAATAAGTCATATTATAAAAATAAATAAGTTCTAGCCTACTATTAATTAATATCTACGTTTCTGCTTTGAATTTTATTATCACAGACTTCTATTCATTCTAATATTCCATTTTATTAATTTATACGATTAAGTTAAACAAAAAGCTTAATATCTATGTTATTAATAAAGACATAATTTATCAAGTATTGACACAAATTTGGGCATTGCTTTTAGGCACAATTTTAATAGTGGACATGGCTGGAATTTTTTCGTGGAAGTATTGTGCCGATAAAACGATAACTTGACATGGTCAGAGCTCCGAAATACGAAACCACTTTCAAATTTAAGAAAAGTACCACTTGACCAATAAAATATGTGAGGTTTCACCGTCACTTTAGAGGTATAATACTTATCTCAATTATATAGCCATCATCAAAAAAGTGCTTCGTAAATTTCTACATGAATTAGATCACTGATAAAATTTAATACAAATATACAAAACAATCAAGATCGAGAATTAAAAGCCCTAAATATCTTGAGGATTTTCTGTTCAAGTAAAAAATTATCAGAAATTAATCATAAAGACTACTTATATAAAAGTTTACGATTTATGTTATTACGGAATTAATTTATATAATAATTTTAATTTCAATAAATAGTATATTGTGGATCTTTGTATCCACAATATACTACATGTATATTTTTATACATTGTTTTGATTGCAATTTTCTTTGGATACCTTTCTTTGTGATTCCTTTCTATTTCTTATGTTATCAAATATCTGTATAAAATATTTCATTGTAATGGTATAAATTCTGTATTTACTGTAGTCATGATGTAATTACTATTTATAAAGTAGAGTAAGTAGGAATGTTAGTTTGCGCCTGTAGCGGATCCCCGCAGCAGGCGCAGGGCAGTCAGCGAGCTGGTGACCGTCTTGTTACCCGAAGGAGGACTGGTCCGGCTCTGACATCTTTGAAAAGCCTGATCGCTTCACTGTGCGTTAATCCAGCTGTGCCACGCCCGTTTACTGATATTATCTCGTCTCCTGAAAATTTCATATAGCTTAGTTAATTACAATGGACTTATTAATTACAAAAGTTAGCGTCAATGAAAATGGACATACGCAAAAAAATCTATAAACCTATCATGAATCTGTATCGTTATAAATTTCTTATTTTAGAACTAACGAGCGGCTCCCCTTTGCTTGAATGAGTTAATGGAGTTTTTCTATAAGAAATCCATGGAAATTAAAAAAATCGTATGGAACAAAAATAACTTAAAATTCAATCTATAATCATATCTTTTTTATTATAACATCTATGGTCACATTAAATAATTCCGGTCAATAGTTTTTGAACGCATTTGTTATAAACAAACAATTATATCTTTTCTCTTAATAATATTGGTATACTAAACAGTATTAGGCTTTTAGAACAATAATAATTAAGTATAACTTTTTGCACCCTACAAACCACATTTCTAACATAATAGATAGAGAAAGTTCTTCGTTATGACTTGTGACATCTAACCCACGGCTGTCTATTTGGTTATCAATGGATAACCAAATAGACAAACTAATGAGTTTAAAAATAAAAGGTAGTATAGTTAGTAACATACTTCGAATACATATTTTCTATTTATTACGCTGTGTTAACTAATACTGTTTCTGTTACATGGTAGGGAAACTTTTGCATATTTTTTTTCACTTTTAATTGTTATTTTAATAATATTATCAATATATATTTTTAATAATTATCTGTATTAGATTTCATTACACTGCCTATACAGACATAAATAATTAAATCCAATTTTATATTATAGTCTTATACAGAGGCGACTAGATGAGTGCTTCAGCCTGATCGTTGAGTGTAAAATATAATTTATTAACATTAAATTACAGATTCTCATGGTTACTTTTATTTACCTTCACGAAGCAAGCCAGATTCAGCGGCTTGACCATTGTTGAATATAGTTTTAACGAATATTCCCATGTCGCCTCGCGGTGAGTCCCGACCACCCACAATGCTAAATCCAAGACCTTTACCGCCTGCTGATTTCGTGAATCGTACCTGGAAATAATAGAAAATTTCTCTATAAATGTTAATTTTTTTGTAAATGAACAATATCGCAAAGGTTTCTTGGCTATATGTTATAATATATAAAAAATAATACATACAATGTTTTAGTCATCAATGTCTTTTATTCTCAGTTCATTTTAATGGTGAAACTCTGAGGGTTTAAAAATTAATGAAATGTATAAATATTAGCGACCCGCCGAAAAAAAACAGACAAACAATTTTCTAAAAATAATAGTTTTGGCATCTACTGTTATTGTAATGACCCCTCATATTAAATTATCTTAATATCTTTTATTTACAGACGTCGGCCAGTTACACTTTTATTTTATGTAATAGATTAAAACAGTTTTACCTCAAACATATGGGTGTCACGAGGTTCAGGTGCAGGTGGTTTTTTGTTTGATACAGAGGCAGGAGGTGCAGGAGGAGGTCGAGCAGATCTTGGAGTAGAGCTTACTCGAAGTTCTGCCACACAATTACGTAGCTGTTGTATAGGCTCCTGTCGAACTTGTACACGAGGTAACCTGTAGGGTTCTTCCCATATTTTTTCCGCATTATCTGATGTGAGTCTGTTATAACCATTTCGGTAAATATTCTCAACCTCAACATTTTCACTGTATGGTCTACTCCGAAGTTCTTTACCATTTTTCTTACGATCTAGCCCATAACTATAGTCAACAACATCGCGACTCTCATCTTCTTGATTTATAAGTGGTGTTCGACCACGTGGTGAATCTTTTGCTCTATAAACATTAGGCGAACTGCATCGTCGTCGTATTGTAGCGCTCTGACGAGATTCCAGCGGCGATGGAGGTGTTCGAACATTGCTTGGACTAGGTACATAAAATGTGGAAGGTTGTTGTTGAGGAGGTGCAAGAACATCGTGCGCAGACAAAGCACGCCTTCGTAATCCACCTCCCAATTTTCCTAATGCTCGAAGTAAATCAGGAGCACCACTTGTGACGCGCAAGGATGCAGTAGTGTAAACTTTACCGCGATGTCTAAATGAGAGCTTAGATGGCGGCGCAGGGGAGCAGTGAGTAGGGGGTCGTGGAGGCGATGGGGAACAACGCACGGGACTCGGCTCACGGTTGCCAGATCCGGGTCGGAGCCGCGAACACCTGCGTCGCAACTTTCTCCATCTCTGCGACAAATTAGCATTCCAGCTTTCTTCTGTAAAAAACAGTAATCATTTTCAACAAATTATGAGCTTTTATTTAGTTTCAAAATTTGTTTCTGGTCGAAATTAAATTTTGCAACTTAAAGACACAATTTCGGGTTTCCGACTGAGCTAAAATTTTGCATATGCAAATCAGGTGTCAAATTTAATGATGGAACCGATAGGTGGCCACGAAAACAATGTAGATTAACGACGTATTTTTGGTTCTAGATTTTAAAATAAGTAATATAGATATTTTAAGTTCATTTTTATTAACAGCAAATTAAAGTTTATGTCATGTTGTGTTATAAATGTGTAAACTTATATATTAATAATTTATAAGTGGTATTCAATCGATTTACGGTCAAGTATAACCAGACACTGTGCACTTGAACAGCTTTATAATCTATTTTAAGTAAGGAGTTGAATCAACTTAAAAATGTATTCTCAGCTATTTTTGAAGTTATATTGATCTTGTAAATTCAAATTCACAACGTTTAAATTGTAATAAGTCTAATAACTAAAATATAATATAATTTATTGGACCTACAACGTGGAAAATTATAGTGTATTAAATTTCCAGGTAGTAGATTATTAATTGATAATTTAAAAGTCTCAGAAACAACATTTCATAAATAAAATAAATTTAATAACACCAACATCTAAAATTCCGTTCAAACAAACAAAAAAAAATGGTTTACATGAGTTTTATTTTATTTTACTTATTAGCAATCATTACATTTTTACCAATATTCAGGATTTAGGACATTTCGAATATCGTACATTATTTTCGTAATATGGTGTTAGTATCGTTACCTTTTTTATTAGTATCAGCGTCGGAGGCATAGTCGTGCGTGCGTACAGGAGGCGCAGGTGGCGTTGCAGGCGCGGCGAAGCTGTGGCGAAGGGGAGTCATACGCAGCAACCGTGGCCGGTCGCTGCCACGAGTCCCCCAAGCTGGAGCTCCCATTGTAATTACTGGAATTTAAACAACAATAACTTTAAAATGCGCAAAGTTGTTCGTTAGGATCATCTATAATAGCAGACAAATAGTTTGTCATCATTGCATTGCAGAATCAGGATAATCAAATGCTTAATTTAAAAAAAATATTACACATATTTTTTTAATATTATAAAACACAAAGCCACAATTATTATAGGCTTTGTTGAGCAAAGTTTTTATTTTAAATTATATTGCAGGAATGAAGCAATGAAAGATTTAAAATTGGAAAAATGGTTGCCATTTTCATTAAATTAAAAAGCATTTAAAATAATAATAATCATCATAAAGTTAATATAAAAAGTCGCCGTATCGCTATAAATATAATATATTCGTACTATTTTTCTATAATAATTATATAATTGACTAAAAATAAGTACGATATACGAGACTATTGTTCATGTAATTCATATTGTTATAATAAATACTGCATGAATGAATCCTAAAAATTTGATAAAATAAAGCAGCCATTCACACGCTAAGGAGGTTAAGTTACATTCTTATCATTAATGTTCCTTTCGCGTAGATAACAACACTTTGTACAATTTTTTTCTTGCAAATGCAAAATATTTAACAAAGATAATATTTCACAGAGTTAACTTTGAATTAAACGAATTTGGTTTAGTATTTAATTAATATTGTTGTGTATCTTTTTTAACGGACGGCAGGATTTTTTTTTAAAGATTACTAGTATGGATCACATACTACTAGTATTCCCTTTATATATCCCAACTAAGCTAAAATGTTTGTGTCAGGAGTGGGCCACGCGAGTAGTCCAATGTCCGGGATTTGAACCCACGACTTATTGATCGTGAATCTAACGCCTCAACCACTGAGCTACTGACGCTTCAATTCATATTGATATGTATATTGTTTTTACAATCTACCTTTATAAAATCAGTTGAATTTTGAATTCAAATCACTGTTTATGCTATGCATATTTAGTGCACAGACCATATAAGACAACTGGTAATATAAATGTCAGCGTTATTAATGTGATTGACTTAATATATAATAGTTCGTATGGCATTTGAAATAAATTTCAAAGTAATAGTTTTTGTGTTATTGCTAAGTGGCCAAACTGAGACTGGTCGCCACCCACTCACTGTGAGTTTGGGTCAAGCAAATATCAAACATCCGGTGATCAGTACCTTATGTACCTATATCTAATTTGAGTAACTATGCTAATAGACTCAGAACTTCGTTTCAACTACTAGGTTCGAGACTTGTATTGGATATATTATTGTACATTATTATCATATTAAGTTCAAGGCATTTATATTTTTGATATTCATTCATTTTATTAGTTACATTTCACAGTTAAGTCCCTAACAGATGTTTATGATATTTCTAGAGACCCGCCTTGCTTCGCACTGCTGCTCACTCTCACTCGATATGTACCTACTTATATTTATCTAATATTCAATATGATGTAATATTTATATAATGTTTATTATGATGTTGGCAACACTAATTTGAGTAGCATTCTGTTAGTTATTATGTCGGCAACTTTAATCTGAAGAACATTTGATTTTAGAAGTTGGCACAAATTAAATATTATTCGTTTGTGCCCACGTAAACATAAAAAGCAAAGAAAATAAATACCCCACCATGCCGTCATACCGTTACTCTGCGTATAGGCTATAACACTCTTATTAATCAATTCATAATAATAGTATAGATTCATGCCTCAACAAGCGTGATTGGAAAAGTTTACCAAATAAGATAAAGTCATAGACGATGGTTCCAAAATAAAATTATCGTTAATAGAATCTAAGCAGGCGTGGGCGGTGTGCGCTGTGCAGTGTTGCGCTGCGGATATCCGGCCGAGAAACGGCTGCGTATTCCCCATGCTGAGCAGCCGACCATGTTTATCTATACACATGTCGCAGCTAAATAGTAAAACTATTTGGTATATTACATAGCTAGACACTTCATACAGCTATACACCTAGTTTTATAGTTGAGGAATTATGAAACGATCAACAGAACAGACTAATGAAGTTGAAGATCCGCTGCGCGGTAAGATTGAACTGGTTCTCGTTTATCGCGAAATAAATATTTAGAATAAATTCCCAGTGTTATTTGTAAGTTATAAATAAAAAAGAAAGAGTCTGATTATAGAAACCTATTGAGTTTGACAAAAAATGATTGGTAAGATTAAGTAAGAAATTCTTTAACAATAACATAGATTTATTTGAATAAATTAAAACATTTGGTTTAGCTGTAATGCTGGACTTTGTGTTAAGCTATTCTAAAATAAAATAATATGAATCTTAAGCTCCAGGCCAGTGATCATCATACATCTAAGTTATTGTAATTAATATGTAAATCAAACCTGAAAGTTAATAAGTTAACAAATTGCTTAATAACTTAAAGCATTTAAAGCTGCAAACTAATTCGTTATAGCCACGTCATGAGACTACGGAGGGCTCGCGTACTCAGCAAGTATCGCTTGCTTTGGAATAAGTAACGTCTGGAATACTTCAGAATTCACTTTATCACTCTTTTAATTAGATTTCAATAGCTATTCAGAAAGTAAAGCACTCATATGCATCATATTTATCACAGAATATTACCTATGACTGTATATGATTTCGATAAGCTTTTGTCTGGTAAACTTAGAAAGCTTTAACTTATGACTAATATCATTATTTAAAAGGATTTTCTTTAGGATTGCTAATGATTATTATTGGTTAACCATTTATCTATAAAAAAAGCCGTATGATTTTTTTTATTTCATGTATTTATTTATGAAAGGCTTTATGGCTTATAAATCTTTATTTTTATATATCAGAAGATACATATTTACGTTATTTAAAAGTAAGGTTTATCAGTTAGCCATAAATAAAATTTGTATAATTAAAAGTAACTATCAAAACTGTAATTACTGTGCATTTTCTGTAAAGATAAAATAAGTCACAGAGACTTATATAACCAACATAACTAGAAATCGTATTCTAATAATATATTTAAACATCATCATCATGACCCTTTAATGGCCCACTGCTGAGCCGGGTCTCCTCCTCAGAATGAGGAGGGTATATTTGAACATGAATGTTTCCTTTTGACCGGAAATCTAAATAAATACACATATAAAAACATTTAAATACTCAGGAGTATTGAGACGAGACCTCTTTCGTTTATTAGTGTGTCTGTTGTCCGACCGCTGTTGATTAAACGGACAGCAGAAGTGAATCAGTATCCTGATATGGCAGTAACGTTTACATAACAACAATTCATTTTGCCAAAGGCTTTCAAGGCAAGCAGAAAGAAGAGCAGTTATCTCTGGGGATCGCAAATACGAGTGTAATTAAATTCCGGCTTTCCCTCATCGGGGGCGATCTGTACCTGATCGGTTGCCCTGTGGCTAAATGACAGAGGGAAAGAAGATATATTACCAGGGACACATTTATTCAAGGAAAAATATATGGCGTTTAGTCTGTTCTGTTTTTACTTGTAGCAAGTTGATCCCAAGAGATAAGAGACAAGGATCATCCTTTCGATTGTGTGCAAACTATGAACGCCATCTAGTTGAATTCTTTGGGAAAGCATAGCCCCGCTACAATAATAAATTGATATCGCTGACAATAACGTGTCAAATGCTATGTGCAAAAATATAAAATGTGTCCCGTTAGTCTAAGATAGGGTTGAATTTAAACTTATGCCGCTTTCATTTAAAGCTTTGAGATTTATGGTTTTCTGTTGTGTTTAATTTTTTAATTTGCCACCATAAATAGTATATTATAGTATCTAGTAGTATATAGTATAGTATAGTATAGTATCAAACAGTAAATGAAAAAAATCGAATTTGGGGCGAGAGGATTCCTACAGACGTTTCCCTAACATCAACTTGATTTTGTGTTGCTATGTACGACATGTTTTATTCTGAGTGTCTTAACAAAATATTTCCCGTTTCAAGATATACTTTAATTAAAATTAGATGTATTTTCATTAAGGCTAAACCATAAATATCAAATATCGAAATTTGAAGTTTGCTCGTTTGCTAGAGATACCTTATAGAATAAAAAAAGTTGATATTTTGTAGACTGTCCTGACTATTGGTACAGTATGTCTTCTTGATGTTCAAAACTCAAGCTTCCAATTTATCCCGCATCTGAGAAGTTACAGAGGGTTAAAAATACAACTTTAGCAGGTGAAGAAGACTATGTAAATTTAATATTTTTTTGTTTTTACTTGACATATTTTTAAATAATAACTTGATAATATTAGGTATAAATAGGTATAAAAGATCTTACCCACATCACAGGGATCAACTTAAAAACCCGGGTGCACAAGTATAGCAAAACATATAAATTCTATCCAATCTTGCTTAATATGATCGTCTTAGACACCTTTCCTCTATTTAGCTGAACTTCAAAACTATATCCATAATATTAACCCCTATTCAAGTTACTCTATTATTATAAATTACTTTTAAATAAATAAATAAAATATTGATTTGTCCACGTTTCATATAAAACAAAAATTCATTTCACATTCACTTATTCCCATCAAAAATTTCTTCAGTAACAAGGCTATGATGAACAATCTATGGTATACGGTTTTTGACTCAGAATTTAGTTCTAACAATAGATTTATTATTATAGAGGTGCATCGAGCCAGATGTTACATACCATTTTTAGCATGTCTTTTAGTTTTTGTTTGAATTATAAAGTGTCAAAAAGATTTAAAGTCTACTTCTACTACTCGATAATGTTTTCTGATTAGAAGCAAAATTAATTGTAACTGATTATATAGGTGAATGTAAAGCGGATAAGGCTGTATATAGCGGCTGTAACTTGGTGTTTAATTCTGGATGTCCAAAATCAAATTATTTTGAGAGTAATGTGTTTCAAGCATTTAAATGGCACTTGTTTTAACGGCGAAAAAAAAACATTACTGACAGCTATGTCTTTAAAGTTCTGCTGTCTGTCAACCTAACTGAACCAGCATGGTAGAATATGCCTAAACCCTTTTTGACGGGAAACTCGTCGTCAGTAGAGAAGCGTTAGTGGGTTGGTATAATGAATGAAGTATAGCCTGTCTGAAAGCGTCGTTAAGCCCCAGACGATACCGTTGTGAGCCGAATTTGGACGTTGGCGTGGTCACTGCTCTTCCGGTCAATTTTGCATGCAAGTCTAACATTTCCCGCTTTTTAATTGAAAGTGATTAATAAAATAAAATGTTCTACTAAAATAATAACATAACTATCTATTCCATTCTGTGTCATAGATATTTACAAAAGGAAATTGTTATTTTGATCGATCGAAAGCATTTTATGGCAATCCAAAGTTCCTAATGAAAACTGAGAGCATATTGTTATCCTTTCAGTTTATGTAAAAACTTTTTACTCATACTTAATTTGTACAAAGATGTATAATATAGTATTGTATAATACCTAATATAGTGTCAAATACAATAGGTTAAATTTTTTATCAGTTTTGTGATAAGTATTCGAATTACAATGTTAATTTATTTGCATAAAATATCAGTTTACAAACGCGCTTATCAGTTGTTAACTGAAAATAGTCGCCTACCTTTCCTTAAATATATATTAAAGTAAATGATAATATCAAAGCTTTCTTTTTTACCATCCAACAATCGTTAATTAAGATTTTACGACGTAAATCAAATGAACTTTCATTTTAGATATAAATAAAATAATTTTATTTATTGGTGATTTTAAATTATTTATCGATACGAGCGCATTATACGTACCAGTTCTAATATAATGGCTAATTCGTTTTTATCATATATGAGGCACATTTGAAGTTCGTTTACCTCATTCAGCATAATAAAACGTGTGAATTTTTTGAACATTAATTCCGTTATTTGGGAATCAGTTAACAAGTTAGACGTGCATAGAAGGGCATATGCGAAACAATTCTCACTATTAGTACTTTACATGTTAGCTGTTTTAAGTTATATTTGTAATTTTCTACTGTACTCTCCTAAATACATTAAAAATACATATCTACAGCCGAAAAAAGAACCGTGCTTCTTCCTTCTATTTTGAAGTCTTTTTATAGGGAAAGTCCTCTTTAAAAGATGTACGTGTTTGAATGATGTAATCATACATTGTGGTAAAAAATATTTATTATCTACATGAAGAGTTTATGGTTCAAGGTGAATCAATTATTCAAAATATTTTTTAGCATACTTTTAACTAAAGATACTTACAAATGGTTAGGAATGGTTTTGTTGAGGTAGCTCAAATAAGTGAAATGTTTAATGTATTAAAAACGTTAAGCGAATAAAATACAATGTAAAAAAAAGTTATTTTATATTATAAAATATGTTCAGTATAAACCAAAACTGTTTTTTAGTCTTATGAAATAGCAGACATTTATTTTGCAATGATTGTCTCAAATTTAACATTGATGACACATGTTATTAAGTTTGCTTTATTGTAGTTTGATAATTTCTTGCATCATTTAATTTATCTATACTAATATTATAAAGAAGTAAGATTTGTATTTTTGTATTTTTGTATGTAACGAATAAACGTAAAAACTACTGGACCGATTTCAAAAATTCTTTCACCATTAGAAAGCTACGTTATCCCTGAGTAACATAGGCTATATTTATTACAAGAAAAAATTAGAGATCCCCAGAAAATCTCACTAAAACCAACCCAAGGTGCAAAAAAAATAGCAATAAAATATCTTTCATCGCATGCGCTGCGAAAAGTATTGATGATAGAACAAAAAAATGTTCTAGAATATTATAGAACGTATCAATATCTACAAAAAACTCCGCGAGACCATATGTCCAACTATTATAGTTATGGCACTATAACTACTTTTTTATATTTTAAAAGTTGATAAAAATGCCTATCAAAATCAGACCATGTTTTCCATACCTTTGTATTAATCCTTATCCAAATAAATTATTTCATATTCAAGACTGTTTCAATACCTGTAAATTACTTTTTGAATTATTAAAATCGGACCTTCCATTCAAAAGATATTACGAAATTAAAAATATCAATATAAACAAAAAATACACGCCGACGCGACGGGCTAGTGTAGTTCTATCTCGGTGATACTCGAAGTGCAGCGAGTAACGCGGCGATAGAGGAGCGACAGAATGCGGGAGCCAAAATGTTAAAAAAAAATTATCCACCCGTGCGAAGCCGGGACGGGCCCCTAGTTTTGTATAAAGACAAATAATATTTTTTGTTTTCTGTTTAGCTGTGCTTTCAGTAGATTTTTATTTGCATATTTCTTTGTAGAAAAATGTAGAGCAGAATGGATGACCGTGTGAAGTTTTAGTTATTGGGTTTAAGGAAGCTATTTGTTTTTTTATATTTAATTTTTGGGCCTCTTTATTGAGTAAATTAAGCGTAATAATGTTAAGCATAAGTCGTGCGCATAACGGGTCTATGTTATTATAGATAGAGCGCCCACACCTATTAACAAAACCGAGATTTATACGCAACTACGAGGGCGGTTGTGGCTCAACAGGCCCTATGGAATGTGACCCATGATTGTATTGTTAAACACCTTTAAAACTATTTAACTCATGTTATTTCTTATGTTTTTATAAACCTTACCAATTCTTGTTAATTCTAGCATGATTTACTAACATCCAGTATAATAAAAATATTGAGATTTTGAGATTTTAATTAAAAAAATCTTACAGAAATAACATCTCTTTTCTTACATCTTACAACGAACCTAGGCTTTTCGTCTCTATAAGAAAGAGCAGTATCTGCAAAGATAATCTAAATAAAACTACTGAATGGATTTTGATGAAACTTTACAATAATATAGCTTACACATCAGAATAACACATAGGCTATAATTTATAATTTTGAAGCATCAGTAGCTCAGTAGTACGGGCGTTGGATTCACGATCGATAAGTCGTGGGTTGAAATCCGGAACATTGGACTACTGGCGTGGCCCACTCCTGATAGCTTACTAGGAGGAGTAAAGGGAATACTAGTAGTATGTGATCCATACTGCTAGTAATCTTTTAAAAAAAAAATAATGATATAATGCGAATTATCCAAAATATAGCGGGTGAAACCGCAACGCGCCGCTAGTTTAAAATATATTTTTTTAATATCTCTTTCGACATCTTCCAGGTAATCGTGACGCTAGAGGTAAGTAAATAGGGGATATTTTATAATACATTAATATAATATTTAATAATAAATATTATTATTACGACTTATTTAATCTAAACTTCTCTCACTTAAAACATTACATCTGTTGAGAGTCAGAATAACTTCATGACCAACTCTATACCTAACTAATTTTTGTTTGAATTGTTAACGAATCAGTTTAAAGACTTAAAGAGTTATGAAAAGCAAAAATTATTCCGCTTAATGTGTAATCTATATAAAATACAAGTAGGTCGTACGGTACTGCTGTCACGGCAGATCTCAGTGCTCACAATAATATTTACTATCAACCCGACTTCTCATCGACGACGCTCTAGATCTCTTCTATCTGAGAAATAACTTTGTTCTTGTTATTATCTTGTTCAGTTACCTTTATTAAATTTTTCTCAGGAGAAATCGTTTGCTCTAGTTTTGTTCTGATATTACTTTGTCTTCCAACTTCCTTTTATAGTACCATAATATTATTACAAACGAAATTAATCATATTTCTTCTTTGTTGTAAAAATGTCGATTTAAATCGATACTGAATGTAATGAGAAAGAGATAGGTGTAAATTAATTGATTTATAATTTGTATTTGTATATCATGAAAAGGGCTTTAACTATTTCAAACAAATTTTATAGTATTTACATAAAAGATTTTTTCATTTACATTTTCTTAACGCCATATCTCGTATATTTATTTTGTATTGTATGATGATATTTATATTACCTTAGACAGAGTCCAAAAAATTTACCAAAGCCAAATATCTCACAGGTAATTTTTTAAACAAACAGTAATTGAATTTTAACAAAAGATTTGCTATATATGTAATATTTCCTTTGTTCTTGTTTATTGAAATAAAACAACCACAGTAAAGGTTATACAAACTTTTCTCCCATGTGTATCTTGCAATAATAGATGTATTGATATTATCAATTATTGTAGTTCTTGTTTCATATGACCATTTCAGTGTCAGTGATAACAAGAGGCTCATGGGAATGAATCGTGAGAAAATGTTGAAATTATAATCAAGTCGAGTGTGAAATGCGCCTCTTTCTAGGAATTAGTCTAAGAAACACCGCAATTACGAAATATAAAAAGATATAAAAATAAGCAAGTTAAAAAGTGTGTTTATCAGTTTATCAATTTTGATATTAATTTTAAAAAACAATTGATTTGATTTTTTTTGGAATATTTGTTTACGCATTAATTAAATAAACAGTAAAGTAGTTCCAAGTTAGTTCAATTTATTCAAAAATAAATATTTAAGAAATTTCAAGGGTTTATTTTTATTATTTCCAGGAGCATTTACAGTGAAAGAAGTAAAATTGAGTTCGATGCTGTATAGAATATTATGATTACAGATAATTCATTGAATCACATATTATGTTGAATGTTAAGTCCGCAGTATTGAATGAATGCATTGCTTTAAATTAATAGATAGGACTCTATTGGAACAAATGCTGTGTAGCTTTATTGAACTAACCTAAATATTACAATGAATCATATAAACAAGTGTGTGGTTTTATGATATCAAAGCAAGAAGACTTGTGTCTCATTTTATATTTATTGTTTAATATTTGATGTAATCAACCGCAGATGCCACAAGCTTTAAATATTGTATAACCTAAGTTAATTGTTCGGTGTAGCTTTCAGTAATAATTGCAACAAATAAAACTTTACTAGTTTTCAAGTTAAAAATTAATATCAAATTCCATTAATTAACAATACTCAATTTATCTTCTTTCTTTTATATTCAATTAATAACACTTTTATATCAAGAAAATTATAAAATTGAGGACATATTCATACTTTCTAAGTAGCTTTAATTACTAGGTCAAACTAAACTTGCTTTTAATACTAAGGTATCAAGATACAGCTATAAGGATATCGTCACTATATTTTTTCACTATGAATTTATAAAACATATATCAGAAACCATGAAGAAAAAAGTAAATTTCTTAAATAACGAACATTCTATACTTTAATATATAACATTTATGACAGCTCATATATTTCGAGACTAGTATAATATTCTGAAACCAATATTTAAAATCGGCTTGAAAATAATGTATTTTCCAAAAAGGAGGAAAAGTAAAAGACCTATTCTTACAATAATTACTTTAAATCATCTCGATTGATTCAGCTTTAAAATATCACAATATCACAAACAATACATCATAAAATTAACCTCAGCTAAATACAGGCTACAAATCTATTTCATAGGTCTAAATCTTCTAAGCTTATCACATAATCTTTAAAGATTAACTAACATATATTAGGCACATAATATGTTCTCACAATTTATAAAGCTACTTGAAACTATACAACAGTAAAGTAACAAAGGCTCGCGTTGTCAAGTGCCGGTTCAGGAATTTTTCATCTATTCAGCACTGTCGTTGACCGCCCTATTATATAGTCGTTTCTCGATACATACATGGAGTCCATTGTCTAGCTGTCGCTTACGTTATCTTATGTAGAAAATATAACTATATCTAATTTCATAAATATACACATACCTATATTTTAAGGGAGACTTCCATAATGTTAAACAATTATTTCGTCGTATAGTATTACAAACAAAAATTTATATAAAATTCTCTAAATACATTTTTTAAAGTAAAATAATCAATTTTTAAGCATTAAATAAACAACTGCTTAGAGTTGCGAAAAATAAACATTTGAAATTACTTGGTGACTTGTAAAAAACTTATATCGCACTGCGTCACAATTAAAAAAAAAACAACAAATTTCAGTTTTTTATCTTTATTCAGATGTCATGTTATTTAAAAATTGTTAAATTATTTTTATTTTTTTATAAAAGTAAAATGTATAATATAATTCCGTAATACTTCGTGGGAAGTAGTTATTACGAACTATTTTTACTAACTTTATAATAATACTATTTATCACATATTATATCCATAAGCTGAACAATCCTTGATGTATGAAGGAAAATAGACCTAAATAGAAAATAAAGCTAGCTGATCTGCAGATACAATAAAGTGAAGTGTATATAAAAACTTCCAAACATATTAATACACAGAAGAGCGAAATGGAACTTCACTTCAGAAAATTAACTTTCAGGAAATAGTATCCATTGTAGCAATTTGGGATACACTTTGAAATGTAAGTTAACTATAGAAATAAAATACAGTTAAAATCCAGAAAAAAAAATCTTTAGTAATATCATGAAAATCTCGTGCTTATTAATAGTCAATTTTTTTATTAAAAATTGAAATTTATATTCTCTTATTGAACGATAATAATAATAATTTAATCAAAGTTGAGGACTATTGTTGATTATCATTGGAAAAGTATTGTAGAAACTTTTTACAAACAACTTAAAATCGGTTGAGCAATTTCGGCTACGGTCCATAAAATTAGAATTCTAGTATATTTTTAGACAGCCATCTAAGAAAAATGTGTAAGTAGCATTTTCTTGAATTCATAAATTATGTAATAGCACGAGTACAAGTTTTGTCTGAAAGGTTAGCGTGTTGGATCAGTCAAGGTTAATAATGTCCGTTCATTGCAGACTTAACAAAAAGTTGTTATTGAGCTCTGTATAATTATATATTAACTGTCCATACTAACATAATAATATTATAAAAAAATCGAAAAGTAATAAAACGACGGATTGTCGGTTTGTTTTTCAAAGTGATTAAAACTCTAAAGGACATGTACAAGTACCATGGAGTGTAAATACCATACGAGAGCAATTAGGGCGCATCCCTAGTATTAAATAAACGCAAAGTGGACCGTTTGTTTGAGCGCTGATTAAAGACAATTTTTTTCCTTTAATGTGCCCTCGCTTTTTAGTAAGTATAGTTAATAGGATAGGTTTATTGACAATATTATTTTAGTTATTGTTTACATTTTTCGAAAATATATACTGTATAATTCGTTTATATGTGGCAATAATATTTATCAATCGTATAAAAACATTTCTTATAGGTTACAAGTCTTAGTACAAATATACAATGTTTATACTTAATGATATGATAAAGTTTAGGCGTCCATTGTCGTGACTTGTAAGTAACGTGAAAGGGTGCAGAATGCACATTCATGTCAAATGTTTATCGTTGATAGATCAAGGACTTCAACTACATAATATATTGATTTCGAATAAACTTCAAATTCAGCCCCGTTACAAACCTTTTTTACTATATTTTCATGCATGATTGTATCGAAAAATCTTAAATCAGAACTCAATAGTCATTTAAAATGATAAAGGTTCACGGTATTCTTAAGTAGGTTACGCGAAGATATATATTTAACGAGAATTTATCAAACTGATTGACATACTTTAGCAATTAAGATTATAACTTTATAAGCATTTATTATTTGAGTTGGTACAAATATTGTGACATAAACATCTTATATGATGATGTAGTGGTATTATTACAACAGTTACATTGTACAGATATATTTCATAATCATCAATATCGCGTTGGTATGCGTATACAAATTCATATAATTCCAGTATTGAATAAAATATTTTAGACACCTAAAGATTAAGGCGTTGGTAACGTTCACTGGGCTTAATAACAAAACCGTTCTGTTAATAGTCTAACCCACACATTGCCTTAATTGGAGGAGCTTGTTTGTGTTTGTAGCAATGACCTAACGCCCTCTTTTGAATAAGGCACATATGATAAACTTAAGGCAAGGATTTATTACCATGACTCAAACTGAAGATTCAATTATCTGAATAATCTGAATGACATAAAATAATAACGTATAATCGTCACATCTGCTCTAGTTATAAAACATTATCAAATGTTAGGTAAGCGGTTAGGTAATCCACAAGACATCATTTGCACAACAAAGGTTGTTATAACAATACGATGGATTAATCGTCTAATGGATTGATGTGCGTTACAATGGGCACCGCAACATGCATGCCGTATAGGTAATAAACTGAGGGTGTTGGATGAATGCACTGCCAGTGCTGACGTTTTTGTATCAAGTACAAGGTAATATAACCTTTATACCACTGGTTTAAGAGGACACTACGCGTAGATTGGATTTTGGTACAATTGTCTGCCGGAGTGTGGCGAGCGAATACGAGGGGCCGAGTTATAAGGGGACGAAATACCCTAAGGCCTTAGCTATGAACCGCTGCTAGCTATGTTTTTTTTAAATATTTACTTATCAGTTTTCCATCTGACTGACGAATACTTTATATATTCAAAATATCAATGATGTTAACTTTGCTAAGCAAATATCTAAAATGTAGAGTTTTACAAGAACTAAATAACAATAAAAATACATGTAATATTGCTTACACGAATTTTGTTTATAAATATCCTTATAATTAAGAGGAAATAATAAAGTAAACAGTAGAGAAAATACGTTACAATTTAAAATTTAAAAAGATACGTTAACGTCTAAAAATAACATAATTTACGTTTCTCACTTTGTAATTTTTTATATAAAGTAAATGTGACATAAAAAACAGTTACTGTTTAGATAACATACATTTATAAAAATAAAATCTTTTTGAAAATAACTTAAAACTATATTACGTACCTAGTATAAGTTAAACTTGAATTCCAAAATATCGGCACCACTTGAGTGAAATCATGACTATATTGACTAGGTGTTTTAAATGAAAACACAAGTTTTATTATCGATCCAAAATGCACGTAAAACTGACTAGCGTCACAATGTCGCGTCCGTCTCTACCGGCGGTTGAATTAATACTAGCATAACCTTAAAAATTACGCACGTAGCGACCGTTGAAGAAGTTGTTTGTACTCTACACTGGCTTATGATAGAGCTCTAGGAACCGAGACAAACCAATACTATGATTCATTTAGAAGAAAAATACAAATATATAAATTATTGTACATCGTACAAATACGAAAATCAACATGTTTCAGGTCTCTACTGTAAAGACGCAAATATTTGTATATGATATAACGTGGTATATTGCGCGTAAGGCTAAAAATAATAATTGTCAACAAAAGCTACCTCACCTCATTCATGAGCTGTTTATTAATAATTTGAGTTGTTAAACATTTTTTATTGGTGCTTTCTTTTCTATTCTTGCATTAATTGTAAATGTAATTTAACTTACTTTTTAAATATGTGTCAAAAGAAAATATAATATTTCGATGCAAGTCCAGTTTAAATGTAAAATATTACAAGGAGATTAAGCAACAGGTACTCTATTCTAGAGAGTGTTTTTATATTTAAAAAAAACTGTTGTTGAGTTTGTGTACCTGCGCGTCTCTCAAGACCCTTTTATACTACATACACTAAGGCAATGAATGATTTTAAAAAGCTTACAAAAACTTGACTTGAATTCTTCTCATTTGTAGAATTGACACTCTGTTTAAATAATTTTGTTAATAAATTCAATATTTTACAAAATATTGAATAAATACTTTGAATTTTCGGAGTTATTGATATAATTAACTAATTATTTAAAAAAGTCCAAATCTTTATCACCTTTCTATTGTCACTTTTATGTTAAGCTCCACTCCATTCCTAAAAACATGTTTCGGTGCCATTTAATATCCCTATAAAAAAATACTTTTTATAAATAAAGATATATTGTAAGAGTGACTAGAATTTGATTGCTTAAAATTTTTATAGCTGTTTTATTTTCCATCGTCTTAGTTGCCATTTAGCTTCTTAAAGTTCGTTAAAGCAATCTTTGAATGTCTAATTCTTAGAAATTTTATTCGCATAAAATTGCGTACATTACGTTTTGAGATAAAAGCTTTCAAGGTCTATAGGATAAGTAGGAGTATATAGCCCACACCGTCTGGCACACAGGCTGGCGTCTGCAAGGCTGGCATTAGATTTCCATTACGAAATGCCTGTTTTATTTATGATATTGAAGCTTTCAGCTGATATTGATTTCGCTTTAATCATATTTATGTTGACTTTATGTATCAGAAGATTAATGTTTAAGTTCGAGATCCCTAGCTTAATCTTTTGGTCTATGTTTATCTCTAAGTTGGTCTATCAAGTTTGACTGTAATCATGATTTTTTGTTAAATTTTGCATTATTTTGAATGCTTTTATTGAATTATTAAAATATACAAATAAATACACATAAAATAAAATATCTGTCTATTATAGTTGTAATTTAACAACAATTTTGTGACAACTTACAACTACTAAATTTTTTTATAATTTACTATTTAAAAATTTATATTTTGGATACCCTTTCCTAACTATAATTATTGATTTTCGACAGTCTCAGTAGACAAACTAACTAAATTGCTATTACTTACTCCTTTATTATGTCGATTCAAAAAACTTCAAAATATCGCTGAGAGTTTTTAGGCTTACCTAATTACTAACGTTTGTCGCCATAAAAGCGTCACGTTTTATAAATCAAAGTAATACCAAGGCCTTACAAGCTTGTAACAAGTATTTTAATTTTTCAACCGACTTCAAAAAAGGAGGACGTTCTATTTATTTAATATATCAGTATCATACAGTTTACTTTTACCTATAAAATATAGAAGTAAATATCTAGCCCTAGGAATCTTTTAAAGTGTTTGTAAAGTCTATAAACGAGCATCATAACGTTCGTAGTCGTAGGTCGGTTAGCGGCGCGTGTTTCCTGCGCACTCGCGCTGGAAGGGGCACGCGCACGCGCACGATTCTGAAATGTAGCTGAGCATATACCAACCATACTGTGGTTATCGTGTCATATACAGAATGAGTAACAAAATACAAGATGTATTTTGTTACTCATTGTATTTATTTAGGTTTTTTACCCTACATTTAATACACAGAGACATTGATGAAATCGCATAAGAAATATTAACTATGTTTACTATATTTTCTAATTATATATATGGGTTAAAATCATCCAAAACAATTTTTTTTCGTCTTGGCCATACATATTTTTACAAGAGTTAAAAAAAATCATTTTTGGTACTCTCCAGTGGAGCAGATCTTTGAAAATTTTAATTATTAAAATTTCGGTTTAAAGAACTTTATTCTCATTTACATTTGAACATAAGGTTAATTACTTAGTTTATTGTTCAAACCGGTTCCTGTTGTATTCAAAGAATGTAACTCAAAAAACAGAGTTCTGAAAATTCTTCTAGTTCAAATCATAATCCTTTTTTGAGATAGTTCAAACAAAGGGGATTTTTCGTAGAAGTTGTAAATGTAAATAATAATATTATTTTGATAAATTATAATGAAGCTTTTCAAAGCACCACGCTGTATAGGTGCATGCATTTTTGTGTACCACACGAATATTATACTTGACGTATTGTTTGTACGTTTGTTTCTTTGTTTAGACTGTAGTCTGAACCAACGAACTCGCTTTTCCAAGGCATGACATGCTGAAGGTATGCTTGACAACTTAATTATAATATTTGAATATTAAGTGTGTTATCATATAAATATACAACATAATAATTGAAAAAATCTTAATGTATTATATTTATAATAATTTATAAAGTATGTTTAGGACTCATGCATATTTCTGAAACCAAAATAATAATATTTAAATAATGTAAATTCTAGAGAAAATATTTTATTTTAACTAATAATATTATGTTTGTGAGCTAAGTTCAAGCAGTGATGGCCCAGTGGTTGAGACTTCAAGTCTTACTCGGGAGGTCCGAGGTTCGATCCTGGGCACACACCTCTGACTCTGAGTTATGTATGTTTTAAGCAATTAAATATCACTTGATTTAACGGTGAAGGAAAACATCGTGAGGAAACCTGCACTCCTGAGAGCTCCCAAAAAAAAGTTATCAAAGGTGTGTGAATTCTGCCAACCCTGACTCGGCCAGCGTGCTGGACTATGGCCTAATACCCTCCTCATTCTGAGGAGGAGACCCGGCTCAGCAGTAGGCCATTGAAGGGTCGTGATGATGAGTTAAGTTTACATCCAGTACCAGTAAAGGTTTCTATGTTTACTTTCAATGTTCTAACTACATATTTAGTTTATTATACTTTTTTACAACATAACTTAAGCTTAGATATCCATAACAATGTTAATACCACAATTTTTTATGTAATATGAATTCTATGTAAAGAAGAATCTTGCAGAAATGTGCTATTTGTACAGCTCTACAAATGTTTGTTTGTTTGAAACTTTTTTAGCTATTTTGCTTTTGTATTTTTGTAAGGTAAAATTAGTCTAGTTCTTTGTTTAATTCTACAATTATATATTGTTTAGGTTTTGAAGCTAAACATGTATTAAAATTAAAATTTACTGCATATTATTGTTCTGGTTGGCGGCACGCGGAAGCCGTTTCAAATCATAATAACAGTTACAACGGACTCTCCACTTAAGCATTGAAAGTACATTATTTATAATTTAAATATTAATTAATAAAATTCAAAGAGATATGTTATAGTTATTGACCCGATTCATAATTTGCTGTATGATGATGTTTATGAACCAATTAAGAAGATTCTTTTTGTGTTGGAAAGAGAACCTCAAGTTGAGAGTTGCTCCCTTTTATTGACATTGGACCTCGAGCTTCAATGATTCAGAGGACTTCTTATAATATAAATTGGAGATATTATATTGGTAAATTTACAAAACATAAATTGAAAGTGAAATTCTTTCAATTACAACCTAACTTCGCTCGGATCTTTTTAGTGATCACCCTTAAAAGTATGAAATTTTAATGAAATAAAATGGCAATTAAGTATTTCTTTTATTACATTTGCTTATTAGATTTTATTTACAAGAAAAAATATTACATATACATTATATTACAGCTTTTTAATTATAGGCAAGTATTCGAAAGGCAAACACATGGTCTCATCATCACACTTGAACCGTCGCTCATTACACCTCTCGTTCTCATAAGAGTAACAACAAAGGGTTCCTATACAAACATCTGAGTTCAAGGTTCTAAGAAAGGCACGCCTTTGCCACTCCCTGGAATGTATTATTAGGAGCAAATACGATATTGCTATTCTAGGATTAAGTATACTTTACAATTATACGTAAGTGATAAGCTTATCGTTACAATTATACGCTTAATTCTTGTACGGAAATTTTTTATTCATTTTTATACAAGCCTATTTTAATAATATTTGGTTAGAGGCACATACGCATAAAAATATTATGAACTTGACAACAAACCATATTACACAAAAATAGAAAACAGCTTTTTAGATGTATATTTATATTAATATTGTCAATATTAATTATTAAAGTTTTTTGAATTGGGACATTTAATACATAATATAACTAATTGACCCGTCTTCGCTACGCGAAAGTGTATTCAGTTAGGGTAAATGTTTTAAACCTTCCCTGAACTTGCACAAATATTTCAAGATCAGAATTAGCCAAATCCGTCCAACTGTTCTCGAGTTTTAGCGAGAACAACAATTCATTTTTATATACGTATAGATCTGTAAAATAAAATTTAGATTTTAATGTTTCATTCCTTAATTTTTTTTAAATAATAAGAATATCTGTTCTGTCTAGTACCCGAGATGTATGCGTAGAATAAGAAGGTACTTTCACGACAAAAATTGGTCTTTATCGGTCTCCACGTATGTACGTAGTGCTTGTGGAGGCGTGAGGCGTTCTTGTGAATCTACTCATCTACAATAACAATATTTTACTTCACGCTTGTATATATATACTAATAACTGCGGACTATAAAATATAAACTTTTAATTAATCATTAATTAGCAAAAATATAATAGAGATTCCAGTCAATTCTTCTTTAATTTATTACTACTAACATATGCAGAGGAAGCGCGTTCCGCGTTCAAGGCTACCATATTGTTACATGACCTTCATGCAGTCTGCCTTTGGCTATTTACGATTACGATGATAAAATTTCTATATAATTAATGACTATTATAGATATATTTTTAATGGACTAAAACGATACATGACAGGTGTACTGTCACGTTTCAGCCGTGGTTAGTTAGTTTAAAATTTACGAGTCTCTGAAAACTATTTCTAATGATATGAAAATGTTTAAATAAATCACTATTTTTACAAGTATACGTTTAATTTATATATGATATAAGGATGAGAGTTGTTTATCTTTACCAACCCAGATCCTTTTTAGATCTGAAAGAAACCTTATACCGAATACAACAGTAATACGTTAGGCAGTGTTATACATATATACGAAAAGAAATATTAAGCATTTTTATACACTTTTATACACAATTATAGCAATTTTAATACACTATAACGATTAAACTTAGAAAAGGAAAACTAAAGCTTATATATCACAAATTTCATTATTTTTTATTATTAAAATGTATTAAACAGATCTTATATGTGGTTTACTCTCCGTTCGTCTGTTGCGCAAAATACAATATTTTTGTCAATGGAATAATTATCAAAATTAATCTGAAACACCAAAGTGCAATTATTATAGGTTTGTAAATATGGTTTTTAAATATATAAGATTTCACAAATGAATATGTTAAGAGTTCAGGAAATACGTAGAGCATGTTAGTCCCACGCTGTCGCAACTCGCAACGATACACGAAAGGTATAATCATTCTACATCTAGATGATATCACACTTAATCCGGGTCGCCTTGATTACACCCATTGTTTGCATGTTAATTTCAATTGTTCATTTGATACTAAATAGACTTTATAAAGGCACGATATTATATTTTCCATAAGAAAGTTAAGTAATGACAAAGAAAATATTTTTTACACAATACAAAAAGAATCAAATATGGAGTATATTTGATTAACTCACTTAAGTAATTTACACTTAAATATTCACCCATTGTCTCCACTTTTTATCCCGGAAAGAAGCTTTTTATAAAAAGTATCCCATAAATATGTTACTCCAGCTTAAAAAGCGTCTGTATGTAATATTCCATTTAAATCCTTTTACCTGTGTTTGTGAACAACATTCTTCTTCCCACAGGATCTTTGCTTTTTCGGGACAAATGTAGCCCATGTGTTAATACAGGTTTACCAAATTACGTTTAAATCTGTTCATCTGTTTTTGTGTGATTAAGTAACAAACAGATCATCTTTTACATAATATATTACAATGTTAGTAGGAAGGATTGCTAACTAAATTACAACTCAGAATAATAATAGTTTGGCTATTGTTATACAAATGGTAGCTGAATATGCAAAGTAGTAAGTGACTAATAATGAAACAATCCTTAACCATATAAAGCAAATTAGACACGCAATTGTTGTTTAATTTACTAAAGTCCGTTTTGTTAAAATTAAAATTTTCATAAAATTATCACTTGTATTATTTAGAAATGTTCTACATTTCTTTTAATGTTTTTAAAAAAAACCTAACATTTAAAAGTTCTATAATTTTATTTATAGTTCCTTTATAATATAACGTGCTTTTAAGTAGAACAGGCAGTGTTAAATAAGTTTTTTTAAAGACAAGCATCCATTTCCTACTATAAAAAATGTGCGAAGGTGTTAACATAAGTTTTCCATCACCGGTACAGTGATGTCGTGGGAAAGGAATATTGTATTGTGTTGATTTTGATCTGCTATTTACCGTTCACTTCTAACTAAAATAAGTATATTAAGTAGTTTTAAATGAATACTTGTAAGACTAATTAAAAACATTTTGAAATAATTACCGTTTGACAAGTAGATAAGAACTTTAATCTTAATACGAAGTTTATTACTTTAATAAATATCCATCTCTCGATTTTTAACTAATTTAGTAATAAATTTATTTCTTATCACATTTTTGGAGACTTGATGTTATTAAAAGAATTTAATTTTCATAAGAAAAGTCTAATAATAACACCATAATTTTTCGATCTTTTTTTAAATCTCTTTGTTGTGATTAATAATGTCGGACGTTCGCAAGTTAAGCATATCATTAAATTAAGTATATTAAGTATCAGTCACATTTACTTAAACATCATCGGGGCTAGTCCTCGACAATGCTATACAGTTTCATGGTGGGAACCAGGCACCAGTTCCACTTGAACGATCACTATGATGCCTATCGACAAGTGTCATATTATCACCGTTATAATTACACGTTCTTACGTAGCCCGCCCGCATCCGATTGCTATCGAGACTGTGTGATCGTCGCTTTTGCATACGGGATAAAACATTGATGTGAAATTGATTTATTGATGACACATTTGATTGTACACAAGAAGAGTAGTGGAGTATTATTTTTCGTCACGTCAATTTAAAGTTTTTTCTACATTATGTTGAAATCAGTACAGAACTCGTAGGTATGATTCCTTCGTGCTATATAACCAAAACATAAATTATAAATTTAAATAACCCTCGTTTCAAAAATTCATAAATTCCGCTATAAAATCAAGGTCACTTTAGAAATGAGCTGATAGTCTTAAACAGATCAGATCAGATCTTCACTAATTATAGCTAAGAACCATTGCGATTAAATCAGCTTAAAAAACGGTCTATCATCTTGGACGCTACAGACAGACATATACACATACGTTTAACTTAAAACCCCATTATTTTACCGTTAAGGGTTAAAAACATTTTTGCATAAGAAATATTAATTGACGTCAGAGATTGGGTAACACGAACACTAAACAATTTTCATCATCCCCTTCATAAGGCTGCTGAACAACACAATAAACATTATTTCGAAAAGGGTTTTTGCGTCAGTGTTCTTAAACATAATTAATTTTCCAGTCTTTAAGACCATTCAAATACCAACGCAATTAAAAAGTCTTGAAGAACAATTTACTCCTAATTGCACTTGTTTATTTTGTACGCAGACTGTCTGCAATTTAATATTACCGTAACAGATAGAAATTATGATATTCTAACATAGTTAGTGATGTAAAGTTTGTAGTAATGAGATAGATAATATATGTTATTTTATACGAGTATAGTCAGTGACATCTACGAGCTGCAAGACCAATTTTAGGACAGAAAATTACAAGTTTTTTGTTCTTAATTTGACCTTAATGTTTAAAACTTATCGAACTCAGACTAGGTCTAGTATTTAAAAAGGTAGAATGCGACCGTCATTGTAGATTCAACTCAATATCAAAATATATACAATCATATATAAAAGAACTAAGTGACATAATTATCCACGAATTGTAAATATAACTGATTCTTTGACACTATAGCTGAGATGATGAGATGTGACACTAAAGAAGGATCTTTGAAATTCTAATTCCTAAAAGGGATGAAAGTCCGTTTAAGAATCAAATATGGTTTAACTGTCGTAAAAACCAGATCGCTCATGAATTACTAGGTTTTGTTTGATCTTTGTTAGAATAATAATCACAAATTATGTATCTACTAACATTATGCGTAAAGATGATAATATTCTAGTATTGATTAAGATAGGAAGATAGATTAGACGTGGTACTCATAATATAATTTTAGCACAAATATGACTAATAAATTTATATGAATAATATTATCAATGAATTGTCTTCATTAATAATATTTCCTTATTCAATTATTATTCAGTTGTGTAACCACAACCACAATGTTAGTCAAAAATATGCGTCGCCGTAACAATAGTTATCTCAACAGACGCTGTAGCATTACGCAGAGACATGCGTCAGTAATATAACTTCCATGAAAATTATAATCAATTTGAATAACTATTATGGAAAAAGGAAAATAGATGTATAGAGTGTAATCTTCTCATGGCCAAATACCTAAAGTAGGGTATGAAGATCAGTTATGAAGTGGTGGCTAACACAATATCATATGTATTAATTTGTTTGAAATTAAAAAAAAACATTACGATAAAGCGAAATGAATTAGAATAGAAATACCTTTTTTCTTACCATCATGTATTTTAGTGCTCCGTAAACTACATGAAAACTATAACTTCGTATAGATATTCGTATACAAGACATATAAATTTTTTCCTCGTCTTTTTCCATTGTGGTCGTTATTTCAAAAATTTTTGTGGTATATGAAAAACATTATTCAGCAACTGTACTTCGATATGTAAAAGTTTTATAATATTACATGGAATATGGCTTAAATAAAGCATAAAATTAATACTCTCATAGTATCAAAACACCACTTGCGTAATTATAAGTACGAATATTGTGTGGGACGACTACGGAACTCTACGTGACCAGACGCTGTTGGTCGATTTTTTATTTTATCATAATTAAAAAAAACAAACATTTTAAACACTAGTTAATCTCCACTCATTTAAGTTTCATGTTAGTGCCGTTTAAGTAAATACGGACGGAGTTTTTGGACCAGAAAGGACTATTAGCAGTTGTGATGTATGTCGTTATTACGCAAATAGCAAGTCGTTCCATTGCTATGGTTTACGCGTCTTAATGCTTATTTAATGTATCTGTAACAACAATCAGCGTGAGCTATTTGTTTACCATTGTACATCTACCTATACAATGACTCAACGAATGGACTAACTTAACTAGTTCTTAAAAACTTATTTCATTTTACATTTATTTTATAATAGACTAGTTGACTACGGTGACTTCGTCTACGTTAAAGTATATGTTAAATTAAGAATATATGTACAAAAATAAAAATAAAGGAGAGAGAGAGACTCTCGAAAAAAAAAACCGAACAGAGACTGACCATTCTGAACAGAGATAAAGATAAATATTAAAGATAGAAAAAAGAGACAGGATGAGAGAGAATGATAGTTTATAAGAGGAAGAAAGACAGAAATACTGTAGACTTCATCAGTGAAAGAATTTATAAAATTCTTTCACTGATCAGTAGTAACAAAACGGCCTTGTTCTATTAATTAAAAAAGTGTTTATGGCAACACTGAATCACCTTTGTCACTCACGAAAAGTATAGTTTTCTATTAGCGAATGAATTTTTAAAATCGGGTTAGTTACGTCAAAATGGCCAAATTCGTGAATTAAAAAATGTATATGGCAACACTGAATCACCTTTGCCACTCACGAAAAGCATAGTTTTCTATTAGCGAATGAATTTTTAAAATCGGGTTAGTTACGACAAAATGGCCAAATTCGTGAATTAAAAAATGTATATGGCAACACTGAATCATCTTTGTCACTCACGAAAAGTATAGTTTTCTATTAGCGAATGAATTTTTTAAAATCGGGTTAGTTACGTCAAAATGGCCAAATTCGTGAATTAAAATATGTATATGGCAACACTGAATCACCTTTGTCACTCACGAAAAGCATAGTTTTCTATTAGCAAAAGAATTTTTAAAATCGGGTTAGTTACGTCAAAATGGCCAAATTCGTTAATTAAAAAATGTATATGGCAACACTGAATCATCTTTGTCACTCACGAAAAGTAAAGTTTTCTATTAGCGAATGAATTTTTAAAATCGGGTTAGTTACGTCAAAATGGCCAAATTCGTGAATTAAAATATGTATATGGCAACACTGAATCACCTTTGTCACTCACGAAAAGCATAGTTTTCTATTAGCAAAAGAATTTTTAAAATCGGGTTAGTTACGTCAAAATGGCCAAATTCGTGAATTAAAAAATGAATATGGCAACACTGAATCACCTTTGTCACTCACGAAAAGCATAGTTTTCTATTAGCGAAAGAATTTTTAAAATCGGGTTAGTTACGACAAAATGGCCATATCCTATTTATTAAAAAATGCATATGGCAACACTAAATCACCTTTGTCACTCACGAAAAAGTGCATTTTTCTATCAGTGAAAAAAAAATTAAAATCGGATTAGTAGTTCCTGAGAAACCCTTCAATTTACAAAATGGCCACCTTATGGCACTTAAATGGCCATATCTTTTTAATTAGAGTATTTATGGCAACACCACATAGCCTATGTTACCCGGAAAGGATGTAGCTTCCTATCGGTGAAAGAATTTTCAAAATCGGTTCAGTACTTTTCGAGCCTATTCGCAACAAACAAACAAACATACAAACATACAAACAATCAAATCTTTCCTCTTTATATAATAGTATAGATATAGATAAGGGACAAACGAGCAGACAGTCTACCTGATGGAACGTGGCCACCGTCGCCAATGGACTTCGACAAAACTAGAGGGTATCTCTTAATTTTAAAATAAACTAATAGGAACTACTTGCCAATTATCAACAGTGTTGCTAATAAATCATATCAACTTTAGAAATAAAATTATAACAAAGAAAAGACCGGAAAAAAAAAACAAAAAAATTATGAACTTTGGATCTATAGTCCAATTGCGTTCTTGTATTATCTTTGTGACTTTTCTGTTTGGAACTTTTTCGATAACAAATACAATCAGATCTTGAAAGTTAGATTGTTGTCCCATTACACATTGTTTGTGAACTTCATCGATAAAATCATATTTATTCCATGAACTACGTGGATCGACATTTCTGTAGTATGTACAAATCATATTCCATTTTAAGTCAACATTTGTTTATAAAAAGCAAATTTTATAGTAATTTCCTAAGTATATGAGGTTTTATTATAATATTTTAATTTATTAGGGATTTTCTCTATATTTTGTTCTAATGAATAAAAAAATTACAAGTTCGGTGATCACTAGGTGACCAAACCGCAATAGTAACAATAGATAAAAAAGAAAGTAAAAATTAATTCATGAGTATTAGACATTTTTAGAGGAAAATATTCTCGGATTTGTGCTTGTTGTAATGATAAGTTTTCATACAGGTTCACTTATTTTAACTCGATACCAATCCAAACCACTCGGATTGGCTTGAGTAAAATCTGGTGCATTAGGTTCCAATCGGATCGTCCACTCGGATCCGCTTAAAATCTCACTGACATCTCGGACATCACGGACGGATTTGAGACACAATACAAGTGTTTGTAGATATTTTTACCTAACAACAAAGCACCTAAAGAACCCTCTAATTTAATATGTGGTACAACACCCCTTCCGTCGAATTTTGTCACGTTTGCTTACTAACAGTCATGAGTCAAACTGACCTGCCATCGGGATTCCCATCAGAATATCAATGAAATATGACAAACAGGAGCTTCTTATATATAGGCAACTGCAAATAAATGGAAGTATAAATGGTTATTAAGTATTTTAATCTCTATATATATTATTATTAGATGAATAATAATCATATACCTACGTAATATTTCAGTATAGTACGATATGAAATTACAAATGTAAATCACATTGGCCGATAAAAAGAACCGATATTTTTTAAAATTATGAATTAGACACAGATTCAATGATTTACCACAAACTATTAAGAGAAGAAAAACATATATTTTTTAAACAAAATGTTGCACTCAGCCACCTGAAGTTTAATCTAAGCATTATATCGAAAATGTAGAGCTTGTAATTCAACTCTACATTAAGCTGTATGTAAGTCGTCTAGTTTCACCTAAATATGTAGAGGTGTCGTTATAATCAAATAATAATCCCTTCCTCTAGATGGCGCTGTGAAGCGACACAAATTATAAGGTTAAAAGTTTGCTTTATAAAGCTTAAAAGTTGGTTGGTGGTGCGTGATTGCAGCGTTTAGTTTTAAAGATTGTTTTGAATTACGTTGGTCTGGTAGGAATGATCCTGCTCAGTAGGTGGGTTCCGAGTTAAGAGAACGCGGGAGCATGGTGGGTCCGCTCCGCAGCCGCCGGCCGGCAGGCGGCAGTACATACTTGTTCGTCACGGTGACAGGTGGCTCGACGCCCCCGTGCAAGTTACTTGCGCTCGCGTATCCTACTCTTTTGTTTATAATACTTGTTGGTCGTTTTTCCGGTGACTTAAAAATGTTCGAAACTTCCAAAAAATTCTCGGTTCTATACTAAACTCATAACTTAAAATGTTGTGAAAGTGTACACAGAGAATACCGGATTCGCTGATCACAAGTACAATATAAATGCGAAATTGTTACAAACTATGTTTGCAATACATCTATGTGATGTGGTAGTGGTGTGAGACTAAACTGATCTTTCATTTACGGATTCGTAAGTATTTTTGATCTCCATGAGTTTTTATGACTGTGTGATTATGGGTCATTTGCGTGTGCATCAGAGCGGAGTAGGTATGCAATGAGGGAACAGACATAAACGTAGAGTTTGTAATAGTGACTACCGGCGGTCGTGGTCAGCTAAAGTTGAACGGCCGCAATCGTGGCCGGTGTCACCGTTCATCCAATTGCGACCACAATATTACCTTACCTTGACAATAATGATTCTATTAAACTCGATTTATCCACAATTGCACGCTTCGTACTCTGTTCAACAACTACAAAGCAGTGGTCATATGGTTGTGATCCTTGAAGTTACTTCGTTTCTTCCTAGTGGTCATTCAAATATTCCATGTTTCACTCGTTGGTGGCCAACAACCTTTATTCAGGCACTCATTTAGAATAACTAAGTAGTTTACTGTCGTTTTATTCAAGTGTCATTCAAATTTCGTGATTTTAATTCTAAGATTTCTATGAATTTTTATTAAGCAGATATATTTTTTAATATTGTAAAATTATTTTGAAGAATTAAAGAAATAAAGTTCTAGTATTATTTACGTGTATATTAAATCAAACAAATCTTGCTTACTGAAACTCTACTTAAATGGGGCAGTTTTTTCTATGAAAAGTGTAGTGCAAAGGAGCAACTAAACATGCCTAATTTCCTTCTTAAAACTTCATGTTTAATGACCAAACGTTCAGGATCATTGTAATTCTACAGAGGTGTTAAAACTTTTAATATTAACTTTAATTTAATGACCAAAATAAAACTATATTTGTATAAATTCGAAACGACGAAGTAAACCTAGAAATTTGAGATATAGAACTCATCTGAAAAACTTTTTCGGATTTGCAAAAATACTACGTAAATATTTTTGATGATATAGCGTGATACACAATCTATATACAGTAAAAATATATTTTATTCCTTGAGTTGATAACTTGAAAACTCCACCCGTTTTCAAGGGATGATATCTATCTACATAAACACACTATAAAATTAAATTAAACATATACTGGCACAGCCGATTTAACATTTATATTCGAGAAACCTATCGGTCCTAAAATAATTTCAAAAGGAATATCACGATATTTCATTTTCACCTTCAATTGAAAATATACAAAAAATGACTTCTTACGTCCTGATGTACTCTCGTCCCAAAAAAAACCCTGTCTTTTTTTAAAGAAATTAATAAAACTTAAGTATATAAAATAAACATGAAATAGTCTAACTCTAAATCTAGTAAATTAATACATTACCTAATTGTGGTATGTCTACAAAATAGTAAACTCGATCAGGGGAAGCGTCCATTCTAATTTTTTATATACTTAATCAATCTTTGTCCATTTATTTTAGAAATCTATCTAGCGTTGGAACTTTATTTTTCTAACAACAACGAGTGTTTGCAGTTTTTAGCCATTTTACAGAACGTTTTGTTTATTTAAAAGTTATTTTCGGTTTCAATTTAGTTTATCTTGTGTTTAGATTTCGACTTGTGTTTATTTTGATCTTTTTCTGATGTTAAACGAATGTACATTAAGAATCAATGTACATGACGTATTTCAAGAGGATACCTACAACTATTTTCAATGGAGCCAAAAAGAGCTTGAAATGCGCTGACAATGTATTATCATTTGCATAAATTCTATGAAATTTCATGCGTTCTATTTTCTGCTAGGTACAGAACGTAGATGCCCTTACAATTTTATCTGGCCATGGCAGCAATTGTGCTAATATCACACAATCCAATAGCTATGGAAAAATAGATAAAAAATTAAGTTTTATAAAAGGTTGACTCATACCTTTGTTATCTATCAAAGCTACCAACACTGAATCTTCATAAAAGCCAATTCTGTCAAATAATTTCCTTAAATGTAAAGTGTTTGGCTTTCGGGGACCATTTTGAGCAGGATTTATACAGATAGCTTGTACGTATTATTGAATGATCAGATTTTATGCTATGATTTCAGTTGAACCACACCTATTTACCCAATACCCCCCGTATTATTATGAATATTAAGTAAAAAGGTTGTTCAACTGGAATAAGTCACTATTAGATATTTTTAATATCCAATAGATATTACATATATATTTAGTATAGGCTATAGGATTTATTACAGTTTTTTTACACTACTCGTGTAAAATATCATAACCTATACAAATTTATAAATTTAAATAACGATTTGCTTTACTATCTCGTCTTTTTTATTACCTGCGAGGAAAAAAATCAATTCGAGAATGGCATTAAAAAGTTAATCAAACTGTATAAGAAGATCCAATACCGTGAATTTTAATTCATGAATACCGATCCTCAAAATTCCAACATATTTCAGCTGGTAATAAAAATTGCTTGTATATTATTAGTTAGAATTTCTTAATTAGATTCAATATCAATTAAGACCATTGCAAGTTACGTAGTAAAGCCACTCCTCATTAAAATGAAGTATTTATTTATGAGTCCGGGCTTGCCTAGGGTCAAGTCCCCTTATCTTCGATGAGGACAAGAATTACGCGGTTCTCTCAGATGACCGCCCACTTGAAATGTGTCCCGATTCTTTTATCCGGAGATATCTTTGTCCTAAAAATATTTATTTAAGTATTTCCCCGATGCCGGATTGTAGTTTTTATTTCTTTTCTGTATAAAATTATTGGATTCTAATATAAACTATAGAATTTTACTTAGTAGTCAGATCTTTGCGAACTTATATTAAACGAGCTGCCTACCCTCGCTTCGCTCCGGGTATTTAAAAAAATATTATAATTGATGTCCTTAAATTGTCACTCTGTAATTGTGTAGTTTTTCATTATTTGAATAAAAAGAGAGAGAGTGAGAAAAAGGTATAAAAAGAAAATTGGTAGCAACAAAAATAAAAGCGGCAGATAATAAAATAAGGAGGACAGATCAAAAATAAAATTGAATAGGTAAAGGAGAGAGAGAGAGATAATCGAAAGAAAGGATGTGAAAAGAACCATTCTGAACACATAAAAATTAAAGAAAGAAAAAAGAAAGAGGATGAGAGACAATGATAGTATTATAAGAGGAAGAGAGATGGAAATACTATAGACTTCTCTCAGTGAAAGAATTTTTAAAATCGGATTAGTAATAACAATATGGCCATATTCTAATAATTAAAAAATGTATATGGCAACACTAATTCACTCTTGTCATTCACGAATAGTGTAGTTTTCTATCTGTGAAAATTTTTTAAAATCGGATTTGTAGTCACTGAGAAACTTCAATTTACAAAATGACCACCTTATGGCACTTAAATGGCCATATCTTTTTAATTAGAGTATTTATGGCAACATCACATAGTCTATAATACCCGGAAAGGATGTAGCTTCCCATCGGTGAAAGATTTTTCAAAATCGGTTCAGTACTTTTCGAGCCTATTCGCAACATACAAGCAAACATACAAACATGCAAACTTACAAACTTACAAACTTACAAACATACAAACATACAAACATACAAACATACAAACATACAAACTTACAAACATACAAACATACAACATACAAACATACAAACATACAAACATACAAACATACAAACATACAAACATACAAACATACAAACATACAAACATACAAACATACAAACATACAAACATACAAACATACAAACATACAAACATACAAACATACAAACATACAAACATACAAACATACAAACATACAAACATACAAACATACAAACATACAAACATACAAACATACAAACATACAAACATACAAACATACAAACATACAAACATACAAACATACAAACATACATACATACAAACATACAAACATACAAACATACAAACATACAAACATACAAACATACAAACATACAAACATACAAACATACAAACATACAAACATACAAACATACAAACATACAAACATACAAACATACAAACATACAAACATACAAACATACAAACATACAAACATACAAACATACAAACATACAAACATACAAACATACAAACATACAAACATACAAACATACAAACATACAAACATACAAACATACAAACATACAAACATACAAACATACAAACATACAAACATACAAACATACAAACATACAAACATACAAACATACAAACATACAAACATACAAACATACAAACATACAAACATACAAACATACAAACATACAAACATACAAACATACAAACATACAAACATACAAACATACAAACATACAAACATACAAACATACAAACATACAAACATACAAACATACAAACATACAAACATACAAACATACAAACATACAAACATACAAACATACAAACATACAAACATACAAACATACAAACATACAAACATACAAACATACAAACATACAAACATACAAACATACAAACATACAAACATACAAACATACAAACATACAAACATACAAACATACAAACATACAAACATACAAACATACAAACAATCAAATCTTTCCTATTTATATAATAGTATAGATATAGATAAATATCCACCCTTATGAAAGTGAAGATAAAGGTGTGGCTTTTTTTAAACGCTTTTATTAATAGGTCGAGGAAAAAGTTTCTTCGCATTTTTTAAGAATTTTCAAAACATTTTTTAATATAGTTTATTTACATTTAACTAAAGTATGTAGGTACCATTTAGTTCGATAACTTTTTGCTATCTTGTATGTAGGGACATGATCCCATTGCTATAGAAATTTTGGGGCTTCTGATCAAAAAACCGCGACAAGTAGTTTTTGCAGTCCTCTCGTGATGTTAACCTGACGCTGCCTAAAGAATTCTGAAGAGACCGAAACAGGTGGAAATCTGAAGGTGCAAGGTCAGGACTATACGGCGGATGCATTAACACCTCCCAGCCAAACTCTCTTAATTTTCGCTGAGTGGCTAAAGATGTGTGAGTTCTAACGGTATCATGATGAAAAACCACACCCCTTTTGTTGATTAATTCTGGCCGCTTTCTCTCAACTTCTTGCTTTAATCTCATCAGTTGTTCCCAGTAGAGTTCAGAATCGATGGTCCTGTCTAGTGATAACAGCTCATAAAGAATAATGCCCTTCCAATCCCACCACACACACAGCATCACCTTGTTGCGAGTTAACCCGGGTTTCGCCACAGTCTGTGAAGCCTGAATTCGCACGTTCTTGTCGTACGTGATCCACTTTTCATCACCAGTTATCAGCTTCTTCAAAAATGGTTCGGTTTCATTACGTCGTAATAAAGAATCACAAATGAGTACACGGTTCATTAGGTTTCTTTCAATGAGCTCGTGAGTACCCAAATATCTAGCTTTTTTGTGTACCCAGTTTTTTTCTAATGCACCAAAACTGTTTTGTGGTCAATTCCCAGTTCTTCAGCTACGTCGTAACTACTGATATGCTGATCTTGCTTTTCTACTTTTTCAAAAATGGCATCCATTTTATCCGTAATAGGGCGACCAGAGCGACGTGCATCTTTGACATCAAAATTTCCGGATTGAAAACGCTTAAACCAAACTTGTGCTACTCTCATAGATACTGCACTAGGTCCATAAACATCGCAAATTTTTTTCGCGGCTTGCGTATTTATATATATATATATATATGCTGTAGCTACTTTTTCTTTTTTATGATAAATACAAGCGTTGTTTACCTATAATTAATTGTTACGGTCTTGCATGTGTTTTTATAATGTAATTAAGTGTTATTTAAGTGAATACAATTGTTGGTAACACCAAAAAACCTATTATTTAGATATTATGTTGAAAATATAAGTTGATTCACTAATTTATTCTTTATTTTTAACATATAACAAAAAAAATGTGATGGTTCATGTGTCAAAATTACAACAGATTGGGGTTTATTTATAAAAGTATTTCATCAATTTATCGATAACAGTATTTTGTCTTGTTCCTTCTTATTCAGATTAATTTGACGTAGAAAGGAACAAATCTTAATTATATATTGTTTTAATTATGTTTATAAGTTAGTGTGTAATTAAAAAAAGTAAACTTATCACATCAATATATATAATAAAAAGAATAATAACAAATAAAGTTTAAAAAACTATAACCGTGTACAAGGTAGAACTGTGGTCGCACCCACTGTATACCTACTATGAGTATTTATATGATTAGAGGAACACTACCATGAAATAGACAGGTATATATGGGTGCGACCACGGTTCTAACTTCACCATTTTTATACCTATGCTATTTCTGTGTTTCTATCTGAATTATTTTCTTGTTTCGTCCTTTTTAGACCACTTTTTTACGTGTTATAGTTTTTTAAACTTTATTTTTTTTAATAGTTTTTCCTTTCTCGATCGAGATAACCTTTATAATCTTATATTATAAGGTAATGTTGGTTTTTATTTGCTTAAACGAGTAAATCACTGCAACAACGGGCCGCGCGGACTATACGACCGCATTTCAAACATATATGTTGACATAGACAATAAGATACATATTTGTAATGTGCTCGCCAAGACCTTTCTTTTGATACCAAACACGTGATAATTATCTCAGTTTAATTTTTTCGAGGTTAGAATCTGAGGTATAATTTCCGTTATTAAAAATATCATAAATTTTTTATAGCCTATGTCACCCACGCCATTACTATCAATCTATTGACACGTCATTCATGAAAATTGGATCTAGTTTAGGCGCTAGAGTGGAACATACATAGACTGCCAAAATCATAACCCTTCCTTTTGGCTTCGCCGTAGTCGGGTAAAAAGGAAACATGGTAAACGTCACTTTACGTCCAGCGAAGTTGGTGCAACTCGACTACGCAGGGTTTTAGAGTATAATAAAAATAAAACATGAACAAATAGATAACTAAATATAAACATGAACATGCGAGCCTGAATAATGACATGAGCATAGAGGTGAATATTCGCGGAGCGGACGCCGCGGAGAATGAAGCCTTTGTTGCACAATGCCCATTTCCGATTACCAGATTAAATCGTCGCAGCAAAAGCACTCCGGCTCCAATAATCGCAGAACAGGATAGAATATTGTTATGCCATCATTGTTATATCAGACCAACCCAGAATATACTTTATTCTGCAATTCACAAGGAGAATTCGAATCTGTTAAATTTGTACAAAGACTGGTCTATGTTATTGAAGTATCTGTTTCACAATGCCTAAATTTTTAAACAGATATTTTAATCAATGCATTAAATTTAATTTTGTTTCATGTATCAAGACAAGTGTCTGTTCAACGTCACCACCACATAAACATTTACTTGACACCTTACTTAACAGTTCTTATTTTTGAAGGATTGTGAAAAGCGATTCTTATTAGATGGATAAGTTATGAGTAGTTTATTCGGATTGTTTACATTGTAAAGCAGACTCCAAGATAAACAAGCAGCTAAACTAGTTTTCTGTCATTGCCACTATAAACATCTATAAATTAGATTGCTTTCTATTGGAAATCAATTTTGCAAGCTTAACTCATACCAAAACTCACTCAAACGCTCTGTTAAATAAACCAATGCTGAAGATAAATACTACTGAAGTCTTAAACATTTGTATAACATCAGAGTAGAATTTCTTTACCAAGATTGCCTGATTTATTTCATGGTTGTATTTTATACTAGCCATGATCAAATTTGTATTCTAAAAACGTTCTGTAACTAAAAAAGTTCAAAGTTACAAGCTAGCCATAACTAGCATCCTCGTGTATTATTAACGAAAACATCCAATACCAATTAAAGTGATATCGCTTCATTCGTTCACGCTTGCTCAGGGTTACGAATTTTCGAAGTTTAGTTTGTTATTTAATTTAACCTCCGTAATACGGGTGAGCGCATCATTCGCAGTCTGTGAAACGACTCCCGCTGCTCTTGCTCATTGTTGCGAAAGTTTAGAGGAATTTGCGACGATCGCGTTTCATTAAGAAGATTTTTAGTGTGAATGAAGCTGCTTTATTGCACTAAGTAATACATCCTCTATTTAATGATATTTTATTAATACACCCGTCACAAACTAACACAAATGCATTAACATTGCCGAGAATAAAACTTAACTTACGTATATACCAATTTAGTAATTAAGCTATTCGGTAAGAAAAAAAACTATCACCAGCCAAACTTATTAAAAAGAGATTAATATAATACGCAAGCTTCTTAGCGACAATAGCAGTGTAATTCATACATTTTCTGTACACAGGAAGTAATTTTATCCATAAATATAAATATACTAAATATTAATAAACGCTGAAATATAATTTAACGTGTAACTGCGAAACTAGTGTGTGACTAATTGAATGTGGGGAAAATACCTTACCTATAGCATTCTCTTTGTCATATTTATTAACTCATAAGTTATCTTTAAACTTTTCTATAAACGAATATGCATAAAGCGAGCTTAAGATAAGTAAATTTAAATCGATATTATGGTTACCAGTTACAAGGATTAGAACGCAATACCTCGGCAACGTGTACCGATTTGCTTCAGCTACTTTATTTTATAAATACTTTTGTTGTCATTGTTTCACTTTTCATCGCGTGTCTTCTCTTTTATTTGTAGTGCACGTCTACATACTCGGTAAGAATTTATTCGCTGGAACAAGTTAAATTTTATTTGAAAATCATGTATTTATTCCATTTCTAGATGGGATTACTGCTACCTTTAAATCAATTACGCTCTCTGTGAAACATGAACCCATTCATAGTTAATAGAAACAATTAATCTTGTACACGGGATTTCAGCAAGCGCTTTGGATCTCGCACTCATGCATCGTTCATATCCTAATGTGCTCGACACAACCGTCGGGTGTTATTAAAATTCCATTTAGTACGACGCGACGGTCGAGATGGACTAAACTGTGAATCCTTATTTTTAATAACTACAGCTATTTAATTAACATTATACAAAAACTATTGAAAAAGGATGAGGGAGGATAATATTTCAAATTGTACAGATCGACCTCGCTACATAATATTAAAATGAATAAGAAGCCCTATGAACACGACACTAACCTACATTACATGTTACAATGTGTGATACTGTCTCGAACCTATTAGAACAGAGGTTATATAGATATATAAATATACTTGAAATGAAACAAAAGAAATTATTAACTAATCAGTTATCAACAGTACGATAATAAATTAACGTATTTTCAAAGTGAGTTTAGAAAATATTGAATTTGGTTATTGTATTAGTCTTACCCAATGTAAAAATGTTGAAGCATATTAAAAACTAATTATACAATTTAGATATTATCTTAGATTTTACATAAAATTACTTTCCATAAAAATAGTTTAAGACTAAGACGATACATTATTACAGTATACGCTCTATAATAAATAAAACATCGAACTAGTTAATTTCTATGTGAGTTGAAAAATTTTAAATAGGGGGCGGAGTACCAACAACGAAGGTAAGCCTTCACGTGGTCCGTTTGATCTCAGCTTCTCTGATTGTTATGAGAGCGAGATCGCCCCGAGCTACCTGCTGTAATTTTAGACTCGAAATTACTCTTAATAATAAATGTATCTTCTAATTTTGAGGAGTAAAAAACTTAACCTTTTCGTTGAAATGCTCTGTCTTATTCATGTAGTAAGAATACATTATCCCAGGGTTGCCATTTGTATTTTAGTAACGTACTATATCTTTAGTTTGAATCAGAATATTATTTATAGCATAACTGTGTAAATATTTGTTATTTTATTATAACAATTATAACAGTTTACGATATTAGGCGTGCAATATTATTTTAGATTTAACAGTATAAAATTAATTCAATATATTATTACAAAAATAAAACAAACAAATAATCAACTGATTGTGGTTGAAGTGTTTAGTATAAATAGGTTGTACCTATTCCAAAATTATTTTATATGTTATAGCAACAAACAGTTAAACAACTATAAAACAACTATAACATTTTCATTATTGTTGAAATGGCAACTGTTTATCAAGAGCACAGATAAACAAATTTAGCAAAGATATTTAAATAGTTATTGATTAAAAAAGTGGTTTATTTGATTAGAATGAGTATAATTTATTTTCTAATACCTTAAAGTTACTATATTGTATAGTGGCATCCCTAACCTCGTGTCTCGAGTTTTTTTCTATGATTTGATGTTCCTGAGACTTTCCCAGCCCTCTTTAAAATTCTTTGGCACTTTTCGTAGTTTAACAGTGTACGACGTATGTCGCCGCTTATATCATTTGTAAGCAATTCTCAAGCTGAAGCTCTGCTCTTTGGCTTTCTTCCAATAGTGCTTTGGATCCAAGTCTTCTAAGTTTATTCCATGGTTTATATTAGTTACTTTTATTATATTTCCAATAGTGCTTGTGCAATCTGGCCAGTTTAATGTATAAAACATTTTATGTAAATATTATGGCCGAGCTATTTTCGAAACCCCTAGTAGCAGTTTCTAATCAGGATAGTTACCAAAAATAATATATTACCTACATATTACACTTAAGGCAAAAAACAAGTTTTTCTAAAAATGGAGCGATAATAATTTAGGGCAGATAAATACAAAAACAAATATATTTAAAATGGATTTCTTATCTCCATTTTCGTAACTTCCGCATTTTATTTTGAATATAAAATAGCAAGATATCATTATTAGATAAGATTTAAACTATGGAGAAATAAATAGTAATTCAAAATAAATGTGTGCTATAATTCCGAAAAGTACTTTATTTCTGTCAAATGAAGGCAGTAACACTAATTATCACCGAGTACTGGAAATTTCTTTTTCTTTCGTCACAATGTAAATTCAATAATTAAAGTTCTCCAGTTTCTTGTTTCACAAACTTCAATGGATAATAATTTAAAATATTACATGTAATAAATATGTAAAATAATTAAACTTAATCAAATAAAAATTTCTTTTTCATTTATTTATATATTTTGTTTGGAGTCTGTGCTGGGATAACCTTAAAAGTAGAGTCTACATTACTCCTTCATTCTTTTGCAACATTGTTTAATGACTAATATGGCACTCACAAAGTTACGTGCAACCTATTGGCGTATAAAATTTAAGCTGGGTCGTTTGACTTAATAGGAACGTACACATAACTCGCCAGTTTCGTTCCGTATTTTCAAGACAATAACAGTTAATACAAACCCAAAATTCGTTTGTTTTATGCCTTTTACGCTAAATAAATTATTCATTCTTAACAAATGTGCTTATTAAGTTGCTCAATTCTGAGTCACTTCTGAGATGGTTATTAAGATCCCGAGCTTTGTCTTGGAAACTACGTAGGTATTTGTTCTGTTTGTCTTTTGTTTTCCGACCAAGCTTATCATCTGCGCGCCCTAAATTATTTTATAAGAAAAGATAAAAACATATTTGTAGAGTCTCGCCTTAGCATTGCTGGGCTAAAAGATTTTTAAATAGCGACAAAAAAAATTAAACATGGTATCTCATTTAAAATACACAAAGCTGGTGTTATAAAGACCCCTAAATTTAAATTTTCTTAAATATCTGTTATCTGATATGTATAGATTTTATCTAATGAACAAAAAATATTGTTCTAAAATAATTGTTACAAAGTTACATTTTTGGTGAAAAACGTTTTCAATTGATACTGATAAAGTGACTTTATTAATTGCATTGCTACAAAGCTGCCATTCCACCTTTCATGCCAGTGAGTCGAATAAAATGGTTCACGTACTGTTAGTCAAAGGTCAGATTTATTATTATCAGCGTGCTGATATATTTATATTTTACGGAAATTTTAATGGAAATGTAGAGATTTTATGTCTATAACATATTAGGTATCGGAAAATAATCACAAACACTACAAAAAAGAGCCATTTTCTTATCTTATATATTTGTGACTCATTATTACTAACACTACGGGATATAATAAAGTAATGACACTCTAAACGTATCTACCCGTCACTGTGACGGTTTCTGATTGTTAGCTTACAAAATTATATTGATAGTTCCTATTCTTTATAATTATAATGATTTTATTTATATTTTAACTATGTATTTGCATTTAAGATATTCCTCAGTTAGGGATTGACTTTTTTAAACATTAGATTTTCAAGGGAGTTAGTTTCTTAACAAGAATGAAATTTTGAATAAGAGATCCTCAATTTAAAATTCAATAGAATTAAGAAAGAATCTTTGGCGACCCAAATATATAGATTTAATTATTCAAGTAAAAAACATGGTTATTTCTTAATAATACGTAGCTCGTGAATAGTATAGTTGTTAAAGGCAAAACTATCGATACTACTAACCTTAGATTTTGTGGGTATTTTGTAGTTGGTATTATTAAAATAAATCCAAATAAAATTTACATAAATTATGTTAAATCTGTAAGTTGTTGTCTCTCTTGCATCGCTTGCAAACTCGAAGAGTAAAACCAGAACAATTGATATCACGTTAGAATCTTTACATTTTTTATTAACTTAAAATATTTTTACTTATACTAATGAAATATTGCTTTCGGTTATAACCTGAAAAGAATGTAAGATGTTTTTTTCCCTAAAGATACATCATATCCCTGGTATAAAGTGTAGTTAAATAATCTTAAAATTTCAATAAATGCGTGATCAAGTGAGGAGTGAATAAATATCTTATAAACTTTTTAATTCCCATAAATCCAATAGCAAAGTTTCGACTGGTTGTTAAATATAGTAAATTATAGTTGGACGTCCAATCTAGAGTTATACGTTAGTATGCATGTGACAAGCGCGTGACGGCATGCGCAAGCGTCCGCTCGCACCTTCTATACTTAAATGTCACTATAAATAAAAGCCGTATAAAATTGGAGAGCTTAATATGAATGTAAACGGGTGAGTGTATTTGTGTCAAAACAATAAAACAATCGATATCTTTTAATTTAAGGCCATTATTCTTTTAACATTATCTACCTACTTTCACGAAAAACAAAGAGCAAATATTTGGCTTTTTATATGTTCATTTGTTATGAAAAAACCCAAAAGCTAAACAAATTTTGAAAATTTTTTCATCGATTGAAATCTATAAACTTTCAAATTTACATAGGTAAGATGACCTTCAATATTATAATAAAAATATATGACCACTGGTAGACACTTGTAGACGCACTAGTGTTTTTAATTTTTTTTCATTAATGAAAAGCTACATTATTACCAAGCGACAGGCCATGACATGTGGGGTGACCATAAATGTTATATTTATAAAAATAATAATATGAAAGTTTAAGGGTGTGGATTATGATTAAGATTTTTGGAATCTATCCCCTGTGACGCATTCCGGTTGCGACGCATGTGAGCCAGACTTATCCACTTTCGCTCCCATGCCATTAATGCTGCTCTAATGGACTCTGTGCTAATTCTCAGGTTCCGTTGTGTCATAAAATGAGAGTATCACTGTACAGCAATACGTATACACGTGCAATTTAGACTGAAGCGAGCGGTGCCTGGGGCTTGAGACCCAGGAGCAGGTTTAAAGAGCTCTTTCATAATATATTAACTCTCACCTCCACCACTCAATAACGACAATAGTAGATAATAAAGTAAACTTGCGTGGATCTCAAGAAGGGTGACCTTAATTACGACACTATAACATTAACTTTCATGTACACTGCGCGAAAACACCAGAGAGACTGAAACTAATCTATCGCACTAAAGGTTGGTCTACACGTCGGTATACTTGAAATAATATAAAATAACCTACCCGCTAATATATAATTATAACCCTACCAAGCTTGACTGAAAAAATGAATCACGAAAGGGTGAAGATTACAAAAATTTAATAGAAGTATTGTCAATACTAATGTAGGTATTCAATTCAAAGTATCGCTTCAGTACAAAGTGCATAATACCGATACGCAGGAGAAATACCGTTTCGTGGGAATGTGAATATTGTGAAGCACTTTTTTAGTATAATGGGAATACCTTTTTTAGTCCATCGCTGTGTATTTTTCTTGGGTACAGTCACACAAAGGAGCTACATGCGCTTCCTAATTCTTAAGTTAAATTATAAACGTAATAGGTTCTTGGAAATATTGAAGGTCGTTTATTTTTGTAATAAATGTTCACTTCCTTATTTATTTAGAGATAACATTGACATTTACTAAAAACCCAGAAGTTTTAATATTACAATTTATGTGGCACATACCTGCTATTTGACAAGGAGTAAGTACACATTTATTAAAGCACATGCTTGCACAATTATACAAAAAATTCGTACATGGATCGTGTTTAAAAGTCATGTACCAATAAAGTCTATCAATAAAGGAATTTAAAAACACAAATCCAGACCGAGTAATTAAATAGTGATGTGCGCAGCTTTACTCGCGTAAAGCTGCGTTGTCAATCGCGAATATACTTTTTGCTTCCGAACAGACAATGGCGGGAAAATGTTTTCTACGTGTGGAGGCGTGGGGTCTATAGGGGGTAATCTGTGCTGGGTTCGTTTGGATTAATTGTTCGCATTGCCGTCTTTGTTGTTTCAAAGTTTTGCTTGTTAGGAGTTCGACGATGCACTAAATTCGTTTCACAGAGATTTCTTTGGTATCAGCTAGTTTAACTTATACCTGTGAAAAAACTACTATCAACATTTACTCTTGTGTGTTTTAAGACTTGTAAAATAAATCTTATTTTATTTATATTTTTCTAGCCTCTGACTGCTACTTTTTTGACTGAAAATTGAATGAGATAATATTAGACTGTGATCAAACATTCATTCATTTCATTAATGTATTCACTTACTATCACTTCATAAGTAAATGTGATTATTCCAGTTGCAAATTTTCAAATCTGTTTAGTCGTTTTGTGTAAATATTTCCCTCTCATACTTCAGGCAGATACATTATTTTTTCTGGGTAAAAAATATCGTAGGTGTAACACAAATTTATAAAGTATATTATGTGTGCTAATTGCTAAACGAATTTAATAGCAGATATGGTTGCAGTATGTGTAACATCCAAAATTTCACAATTATTATATTAGTAGGATAACTAATTAATCCTATCAGGCCAGGTTGCAATTCATAGTCAGTTTAATATTAAAATTTAAATAGAAGTCTTCTTAAAAAATACAATTTAAAAATAATCAAAAGTATTTTTATTAATTTGTTTGACGTTTGATATTAATTAAGGGAAAAGTTCATTTAACTCCGAATAAATCCGCCGCTCGATACAATAGACGTCCGTCAATACGGCGCAACATAATTGTGTACGTGGCGCTTGGCGTGGGCAAAAATACGTCAAATCAAACCCGCCTATTAGAGAGGGCGCGTTACTAATTAAAATAAAATTGTTAAAACAGTGAACATAGCGCGTTCGCTTCGGACTAACTTTTAACGAGGATATATTTGGTTTCGACTAACCCTTTGGTGATTTTACTATTCAGTCTGGCTGCAAATAACTCTATAATTGCCTTTAAACAACTTCTGGCTTTGTGGGGAAAATACCGATGTTGCATGTATCTTTTGAAATCTGTAATTATTAAAAGTATTAGTGGTTTAGCAAAATAGCATTTCCCAATTAAACTGTAAATATTAAAATCAGTAAGTTAAGATTTGAATACCTTATATTGTAGACTTTTATAGGTAATATTTGTTGCAGGTGCCAACAAGCAGACAGGATGATGGAGTGTCTGTGCCCCGCTCCGCGCACGTTGGCCTGTCGCGTGGTGCTTCTTGACGAGAGAGAACTGTTGCATGAAATGCAGGTACTCTATAAAAGCTATTTGAAGCAACTACTATTCTTTTATATATTTTTTCGATACAGGTTATAACTTTATTTTAAACTAGTAAATAGTTTAAAATATATGTAAAGGCAACCAACCAATACAGACAAATTCTTTAGAAATAACTCTCAAAAATCCATGAAAAAAAAGGAGGGTAATTTCCTTAAATCAATTCCATTTTTTTTCAATATATGTATTATAAAAACTCATTTAGACGACCATCAAAAATGTTTTGCAGTTTGGTTTACTCTTACTAACACTTATAGTATAAGTAGAATAGCAGAGTAGTACTGCTACTATTCAACTTATCACTGTAATTAAAATTAAAGAGAAAACATTTAAATCAGCAGAAAAAAATCTATCTAGGCACTCTAATATGTATTAATTAATTACCATCAGGATACCTACAAAGTAAAAATTATTAATCATAAGGAAATACACATCGTTGGATCGAAAACAAAAGGCAATAAAAACAATCTGGAAATAAATGCTGACTTTGGCGTTAAACACCTTTTCTATAAATAGTCTAATACAATTTATATCAGAAATTGAAAAGCTTATTTCAAAGCCGACCCTACGTCGACGGATGTCCCGACGGACGCTATCGGTATTTTCAATTTTGCCTTATGATGAAACAACGCCTGGATTTTTTTCTACATTTCTATTTCATTTTTGAAGTGCAGCCATTCCGAGACGAATTATTTGAAGTACCCCCTAGGTGTACTCAAGGAAGGTCTTTTATATGCGGGGCTTGGGTCCAAGGTGCGGGCGATGAATTCACTGAATCGTACGTCGACTCTATGAATATTAAATTGTATTTGGCTGGCATTGTCGCCGCATGTGAATGTGAGAGTGGTTCGCGATGTACTATCGCCCTACGCGTTGTAAATTCTTTTTTAGTACTAAGAACATAATTCAATTTATACAAAGATTGGTAAAATAAATTAATTACTCCGAGGTCTGCTTATTAGAGAAAATTAAAATTGTTGTCTGTCTGTTGTTGTCTTAAACTGAAACTCAACATGTAACACTATAGGTAATCCATTGTTTGGGTAGATAGTGTATAAGAAATTTGTTCGTCAAGCAATTCTACAGATATGGCGGGTCGGAATCGTTCTTGCCGGATAAGTGGAAACGGCTACAGATCGACGTTTCTGCTAAATTGTATGGTTATTTTAGATAAATCGCCGTCCTTTCCTTAGAGTTTCCCCATTTATAAAGGAACATTTGTTTCAAGTGGATTCGGTGACAACTTTTCTCTTTCTACATAACCAATATATAAAGATTTATTTATTCTAACTACTGCCATTCCATTTCGGGACGCGAGAGTGATTACACTGGGAAACAAATTGCGTGATTAAACGAATCTTATCAATGTTCGCAAACCAATTTATTTGAGTGTTCTATTATGAGTGAGATTTTTGATTTATGCTTTATAGAACTTATAGAGTATAAATCATCGTAGAGCACGGTACCCGCGATTGATAAATAAATTCATGTATAAAGACAATGGAAATATTTACGTGTACTTTTGTGATATCTTGACGAAAAGAGAGTGATGAATTGTACCTACTCAAAATTTACCGTTGCGTATGGTACTGTTATTGAGAAAGATATTTTACATAATTAACATTACTGGCACACTTAAATATATATTAATTATGAAGATGACGGTATATATTACAAAATAGGAACAGGAAATAATTAAGATGATTTGAGTTTTCTATGTTAACAGTAATATTTGATCAAATAATTTTATTGCAAATTTTATTGCTAAAAAATTTTTTAATGAAATATAGATAACTGTTTTTTCCTGACACCAGATTGAAACAAAGTCTAGATTTTAAGTTAGATCAACAGCTATACAAGTATGAAATCGTATCGTATTTTGTACAGTTGTTTTTGCGTGGTACGTGTAATGTAAATTCAAGTGGTTAATGTTACCAGAAGGCGATATTATGAAGGCCAGTGCGTATTCTTCGTATTCTTTGAGTTCTGATTTTCTCCAGAACAATGGTTTACGAGTACTGTTTAAAAGATATATTTGGGACAGTATTTAGAAGTTTGGAAGTCTGGAAGCTAGATAGCTTTGACCTCAAAACTTTTTTTAGCCTACAATACAAGGATAGCTGGCATGAACGTCTAAACACTTAAGGTTTCCAACCGATAGCAAACGGCACTGCAAGAAGATATTTTTAAAGACTTTAAAATGACAAACTTTAAAGTCTAAAGCAAAACCATTTAAAGTATAGGTTAATAAGGGTAATATGTAATAGGTTAATATGTCTAGGTAGGTATATTAAATCTAAGATAAAGTTAGTAACAATTGTTTCCATCTTCACTTTATTTCATAGAAATCTAAGGGAAGAGGAAAATTGCTCAGCAATTTACGAGTAAAAAGGTGTCGGGTCATTGTATAGAGTATTGTTGTAGCAACAAATTGAGACTACAGAGTTTCACGGTCTGCTGCGTAGATGTTCCTTGTAATCTAACAGATACTTGCGTATAGATCTTTATTGTCTGCTTTCCACTTATTATTGTTCTTAGAACACTAATAATTATTATGTTAAATTACCTAAATAAATGTAAGTTTACGAGATGTCCGGTTTCCGATTTAGCTTATATATTATATTTTAAAGATTGTGCTGATTTCTAGTAGAATCGAATGGTAGCAATGTAGTAAAAAAGTCTGAAAAAAGGCGATGATTGTTTCTTGACAAGGAATTTTAAGTTCTTTTGTACAACAACTAATAAAAGCAAAAAAAATTTCAAATGCTCAAAATAAGCTTCATTTTTATTTTAAGCAATGCCATTAACGCTTTACAATGATTTAAAAATAGCAATAATAGTGGTTTAAGGTTTTGTGAAATAAAATGTAGGTACTTATTTAATTGATGGTACTTAAACGCATACTAAAAGTAATCAACTTTCCCCGTAGGGCTTAATTAACGTGCAATAAGGCACAAAAAGATTGAAAATTAAATACCGCCATTGGTGAACTGTTTGTCGTTCCATACAGGCTGAGAGGATGGCCCGCGGCGACTATCGCGTGCATGCGTACAGTGCGGCGGCGTACCTGCACCGATTGCCGACGGATTTTCAAATCGTTTGTTGTTTTTCGAACTGAACTCACTCTGGGAGCAAACTGGCTCTGTTATTAAATCATTTATTATTCAACCCGGCGAACTGTTTCACAATTTTCCCACAAACAGCCCTGTTCTATAACGAAGTGTAGCTATAAACGTTTTTGTTATTGCAAACAGTCCACACCCGTCGCTCTACTGTTGATGATTTTAAATTAATAGTAAATAGTTGCGGTAATCATTTGAAATATTAATACATGAATGCCCACATAATTGCAATTAGTTTTGCCAAATTGTTATCACTATTGCGACGAGATGCGGGTTTGGATATACTTTAACTATCGATTTTCAATATTTCAGTTATTATCAAAAAATAGTCTTTTTAGCTTACCTTTTGTCCATATAATTGTAATTATTAATATCTACATCTCATATTTAAGAGGTCACGAATAAAATTATATAGATAAGACTTCGATTATATTTTTTTAGTCTAACAACAAGTAATAAAAACTTTTGATGGTATAGAGAGTCGTTGTATAAATCAATAATTACTATCTTTAATGCGTTTGCATGAGAGTCCACCATTTACATAATATCAGTTTGATGGTTGTCGGAATGTTGGTAGCAAATAACCAGTGTCTGAGTTATCGTTTATTCTAAAATAAGTGCAAAATTAAAGCAATCATTGATTTCCTTAATCGCTTTAAGGGTGCAATGATACACGCAGGTCCAGCGTGAGAGTTCGGATGTTCCCCATCATTATGGTGCCACTCAGTTCATCCACTACTGGTCTTGCAGGTTGCGTGAATGAGCTTAATTGTGGAAAGCCAGTCGAGAAATGCTAATTGGAGATAGTGATGTCAGTATCGTGGGATCGATTTGCATTCGACTGCTTTCTAAATTTTTATATTTCATAAATAATAGTTGATGTCATCATATCTCAGACGTTTTACTGAGGTATAGTTAAGTTTTCTCATTTCTCGAACAAACCATTTAGGGGTTTATTTTTTACAAAATTCTATACTTCTAATTTTTTAATCTAAAATTTGTCATTGAAAAAAAAATCCTCCCAATATAGGCTTTATTTCATTTAAATTGAATTTGATTTCTTATTGTATTTTTCATTTAAAGATCTGTTACTGTATTTGTAACTCAGCGTAGCGAGCATAGATCGATTAGTTATAACGTCAAATTACAATCTTATTATAGCGGACTATGTAGATAATGGTAAAAATTTACCTTTTGCAGTCGTTTAAAAACTTTAATAGAGTTCACCAGATAACGTTTTAGTATTAAAATAAGTACAACCGCTTTTGAGCAGAAATGTAAATTTAGTGTATGGCATAATCGCACGTAGCGCAGTAATAAATAAGTAATAAACTGCCATGTAAAACTCAAACTGCAGTTAACATTGCAGTAAAAAGCTACACTGGAAAAACTGAAGCTTTCAATAGCATAATTGCAAAATGTACATTAAGTGCCTACCATTTTCAAATAGTGTTACTGCGTCTTACGTATGTACTTACTTAGCGTGCGGCACAATATTCCTGTTTAGATTTTTTTTAAATACCGAATTTCGTAATAATCAATATAATTCTTTTCTTAAGATGCTAAGTAAATAGACAAATTGTTGTTAATCTGTATATTAATGTTCTTAATTTAAATTATTAAATTAATCATTATTTATAAGTAAGAGAATTACTTATAAATAATTAATAATTAATGTTTTTTTCTTGTCCAGACTATTTAACAAATGCTAGATAAGGACAGAACATTGTTTAACTAATCAATTGCTTGAAATATGTACATTTTGAACGGTTTTGGTTTTGTCTGATTTTATGGATTTGAAATTATTTTTCATCTAGTGCTTATAGTTTTAGTTTTTTTGCACAACAGTGCCCACAACTGTCTGAATATCCTATAATATTTGTTTTGGAGTTATATTAATTTGTTGATATTATTATAACTAACCATCCTATCTGTTGAAATGTGAATATTTAGGAGTTGATTACGGTCTTTGGTTACTGTCATATATAATAGATCTCTTTGATAAGGATTTGAGGATATACTGTTTTAAACATTTATTTCGTGTATAAAATCATGAAAAAGCTAAGAAAAAAATTATATAATACGTGTTATTAATAACTTGTGTATAATAAAAATCATAAATTGTTAAGATTCGTTTGATCTAAAAGTTTTCCTTATTTCAAACTTATTACTGTAACGTTAACGACGTTATTAGGTATTTCTTTCAGTTAGAAAACACAAAGTAAATGTCGGAATTGTTAAAAATAATTGTAATTTGGTATATGTATGTAAGGAACTCAAACGTTATTATGATTACACAGCGCTTACGGCATGATAATATATATTTTAGACATAACAGATTGCTTTCACAGTTGGTTTAATACCCCTTGTAGATTAATTAGTTTAGTAAGTCGAAAATTAACATAAGTTTGTTGCCCGTAGGATAATAGCACGGGCCAGGCGTTGCTTGACGTGGTATTCAGACACTTAGACCTGCTGGAGACGGCTTACTTTGGACTGCGCTACGTTGACCAAGATAACCAGACGGTAAGTGCGCATCTGATTTATTGCTACCGAATACTCTTGTTTTACCATGAATGAATAGTCTTTGTTCAGAATAAATCTGAAATTTAACGAAGTTAAAAAGATATCTTTTTTGAATCAAACTATATTAGGACTCCGAATTATTTTATTGTTCTACTAGGGAATTGTCTCTGCTACGCAATTTCAACGCGAGCTTAATAAATGTTTAGCACTTTTTCTTCAAAATTTAACGCTAAATTATACATTTCAATAAATTTCAATATTTAAATATAATAAATAGCTATTCGATAAACATATTATTCTGATAGAACTATGAAATTTTATGTCATATAAAGTAATCAGTCTTTAAGGCCCCCAAGCCTTGCTCTATGCAAAAACACGTGAATGAGGGACAAACCAGCAAGCACACTTTCGTATTTATAGTATTAGTGTGTATAACATTGAGGCGATGAGATTTTTCGAAACTTAATTTTGTTTGCCGAAACCACGGCCAACAGAGTGAAGCATAACTTGAAGGAAATGTCGTTAATATTTAATTAAGAAAACATTTTTAAAATATTTGCTGTTAACTTTCATTGCAAAGTTTTTAATTCTTCCCTTTTTGTAAGTAAAACTTTGCTTGAGTTTCCAAAGCTTATATTTTTATAAGCTAATATTTACGTAGCGTTAGAGCGTTTTAGAAACAGCAAAATCAAAATGATTTTATTTTAACAGCACTGGCTCGACGCCGGCAAACGATTACGGCGTCAACTTCGTGGCTCTGATACACACACATTCTACTTTGGAGTGAAATTTTACGCTTCCGACCCTTGCAAACTGCTAGAAGAGATTACAAGGTATTTATTTTATTGTTATTATTATATATAACATAATTATATTTAACTTAGAACGTTTCACTTAACGAGTACACAAAAATCCTTTGCGTATATGTCTTGAATTACCATTTAGTTTTAATTATATGTTGAAAGTAACTCAACAATATCATTTATATAAGCTACATTTCCGGTGACATATCACCGGAAATGAGTATAATTCGGTATCCTTTATATTACTTACGCAATATATACAATAACTAAAATGTTTAGGTAATGTTTGATTTATATTACTCATTTAATAATATCGCATAATGTTTTATTTTCTTATTTTATTACAAATTTATTGCAAGAAAGACTCATAATAATTATAAGTAGGAGTTTTTAATGATTACTTAAAATCTAATATTAGTGCTATGTAAATTGTTACAATATTATCACTTTTTATAGTCTAGGAAACCAGGCACGCGCCAGAGGGTAAGGCGCCGTGAAATTTTCAGGGGGCGCTAAAAAAAAGTTAGTTCAAAAAGCGTGTCTTAAGCTCTCATCTTATTATATATTATACAGGGGCGGTCTTTGTCTTTTTTTTGGTCTTCTTAAAAATCAGGGTAAAAAATATATAGCCGCTCACTAGTAATAATTAGGCACGACGAAACAGAAGACGCTTGGCGCGTCCCTGCATGATACAGTCATACTTGTAAAAAAGGCGGTTGCATAGCTCCTTCTAAAACTAACTCATAAATGCTTGTTATATTATACAATATAGAAAAATAGAATTGTTATATTATTAAAACGAATAATTTATATTTAAATTTATCCCGGAGTGATCCTTTGTTGTTTAATGAAATATTATATTATTCCTCTTTTTGGTAGATAGCTATTCAAATATCCTCACTATTATCAGGTTCACTTTGAACTCTCCACGAATGCAGATTATTAAGGCTTGAAAAGAACTCGTGATTTTTAAATTAATTTCAAGCAGTTTTTGCCGCAAAAAGTTCGTGGACTATTTTAAGAATAACTGAAGGTATTTAACTGAATGCACTCAACGCTACGTTACGTTTATAAAACTAATAAGACCTTTGATAAAGTAGAAACTTAAGTATTGGTTTATTTTAGAAAACAATACTTTGTTTCTTCATACTTTGTTTAATTTCTATATGTAATGAATTCTATACATCGTACATTACGTATTCCACCCGAGTCAAGTTGATCCAAAACGTAAAACCTATAAGATTAGTTATAGATATAGATTAGTGTGATATTATTATTTATACAAGTTTTAATATATACACTTTTAATTATAAATAAATGGGATTGAGCTAGAAGAAATTAAATTATCGTAGTCCTCTAAAATAATTTAATGTCTTAAAATACTATAAAAAATATTGCCCTGCGTTTATTTTATAAACCAAATAATAAATAATTTTCCTTTAATGTGTTGGGATAAAAATAAATTCATAGAGAAATACATTAACATGATGTAAACCAGTTTACAGGTTGAAATATAATTTTATGCGCTGATTGAAAGTGCGGTTTAAAGTAACGCCATGCGTTAACCATACACCGACTTTAAAATGATTTATGTAAGTATTTACATTCTAGTAACTGCATTTATTTAACTCTTTTACTTTATTTATTTTACGTGTTTTATATTGTAAATTATGCTAGTGGTATATATTAAAGTTAAAACTCTTGATAATTTTTTTTTATCTATTTCTAATTTCTATCTATACAAATACAAATCCATAAATTTTTTAAGTTGTTAGATTTAATGCTATAATCAGTGAAAATTACTACATTTGGAATACACTATTTTAGATTGTAGTTCCAGCCAAAACTACTATAACTGAGAGCCCGTGATCAAATGAAATTTTACTGATATTTATTATTTAATAGTGTTTTTGACTGCTTAAAAGTTTTGCATTGACATATTGTGTAATTTATGTAAATTATTGCACTCGCAATTTCTTTACTATTGCTCTAATCTAATCACAGAACTAAGAAGTGGAAACAAAACTAATAAAACTCTCTAGTTTATTCCCACTTAATTAGTTTTATGAGATGAGTCCAGTGGAAGCACATTTCTACTAATTTAAAACAAATGTTTCATTCCCATTCCAAAAACTTGAAAAGAAAAAGGTTCTGGATGTAACATGTACATGTGAGGGGGCGGGTTAGAATACAATTCTCCTCTGCCGCTGGGAGAGCATCTCGTAAGAGCCTAGTAACCCCCTTGGTGGTAGGGGTATATGTTCCCCGACTGGCTTGCGACCACCAGCATGCGAATCCGTCTACCAAGTGTCATTGACGCGTTCCGATCGAGCCGCATGTGGGCCAGACTTAGCCCTCCCCCTCCCACTCCGTTAATGCTGTGGTTCTAGTGAAATCTGGGTTCTCGTTCAGGGACCACTGAAACCGTAGCATCCATACTGCTAGTAAATTAAAAGATTACTAGCAGTATGGATCATTTACTAGCAGTATGGATCACATACTACTAGTATTCCCTTTGTCCCTCCAAGTAAGCTAATAAATAGCTTGTGTCAGGAGTGGGCCACGCCAGTAGTCCAATGTCCGGATTTGAACCCACGACTCGACGAATGAATAACGAGTTCTTGCTCAGGGTCCATTGAAACCGCAGCAGTCTTCTCTTCGCTTCCCCTCCTCACTCTATCTTCGAGGCGGCAACGCATCGACAAAACAAGAGATATCCTCTAGTTATGACGATGTCTAAAAAAAAATGTCCATGGGCGACGGTGGCCACTTACTATCAGGTGGGGCCGTCTGCTCGTTTGCCCCTAAACTGCAAAAAAAAAATTTAAAAAAAACATTTGTTATTGAAGTGATATCCGTTTAGTAAATATTAATGAATTTATTTGGTTGATTGTTTTACTTCTAGTGATAGATAGATTTCTAAATCAGAAAAAAACTAGTGCTATATACTAAAAAACAGTGCCTACGAAATACAATACCTATAAAACAGTTATTAAAGCCCCTTAAAAATATTTCAGTTGAAAAAAGTTCTTACGTCGGTGTCAGAATTTGCAAATGTAAGATAACAATAAAAAACATCTGTGCTCACAAACATGTCCTTACTGACGAGTCTGCTACATAGCGTTCTTAAAATTGCTTTTTATTCAAGGTTTTACAAATATTATAATAAACATGATGATCGATTTAAAGATGTTATTTTCACTAAAATATATTAGTTCTGTATTTTTTTAAAATGAATTGTGATATAACGAGTCTTGATCTCATATTTTATACTGTGACATAGTAATCTTATAATATAGGTTATAGGTGTTCCACGAGCAAATAACAGTAAAATGCTATTGTTAATCGAAGAAGTTAAAGATCAACGATACAAAATGACGTTTAACAAGTCATGACGTCATTTATTCGATTGGTGTTTATGCTATCATTTTTCATTGTTTATAATATAATTAATACGTATAAGAAATAAATACCTATTTGATTACTTAATTTTAATAATTCTTTGCTGTAAAGTTTATTCTCATTATGTCTCATACACACTAATATCCGATATTTATTTTTAATCAGAATAAAAAATTGTCTTTGCAATGAAAGAATTTTATTTAATTACTTCCATAGGGAGCTAAGACCTAATAAAGTATTGTTAAATAATGATGTTAGATAAGATTATACACCGTTGAGACTCAGACTTCTTTATAGAAGGAACGTCTCACAAACTTGGACACAATCCTGTTCTATCACAAAGGATTTTCCCCTTTTGACGACATCAAGCCAATTTTTTAAGTTACAGATCCTTATTAAAGTCACAGACTTCATTGTTGAAATTGTTATACAATTGAACATTTTTATATCTTTATATACATTAAGAAGGTAAATATTCCGAGACAGGTTAAAAAGAGAAAGTTTTAGCTTTAATTAAAATCCCCTTTATTCTCTTGACATCGTATTGAATGCTAACGTCGCGTCGTTAAACTTGAGAATAGAAATTATTTTAGATTTTAGTATATTATTAAGTAGGTAATCCTTCGTTATTATTATCTTTATATTGGTAAATCTTAGAAGTTTCAAAAACCACTCATTTTTAAGAGGAGTTTTTAGATTAAAGGAGTATACATGTTATTTTTTTATGTTTTTGGTATAAAACCTAAAATTTACTAAATGAATGATTGGCAAAAGTTTTTGGATTTTTATGATACAGTGTTGATAAATTTTAGGTTGTACTAGAATATTTTATGATATAAATATCCCTAGCTTTTAGGATAATATAACAATATATATGTATAGATTCATTTCTTTTGTTTTGTAGGTTTTATTGAAAATAGAAATTGGATAGAAATAATTTTTCTACTTTTGAGTTAAATTTCATCTACTAGGATCATTCATTTTATAAGTCTAAGTCGTTTGGCAGTACTAAAACCGTCATGAAGTTATTACTCAACCTTATTACCGTGTTAAAACTTGATGTCCATGCAGGAGAGTAAAATTAAAACGAGAGAACAAATGATACAGTGTTGATAAATTTTAGGTTGTACTAGAATATTTTATGATATAAATATCCCTAGCTTTTAGGATAATATAACAATATATATGTATAGATTCATTTCTTTTGTTTTGTAGGTTTTATTGAAAATAGAAATTGGATAGAAATAATTTTTCTACTTTTGAGTTAAATTTCATCTACTAGGATCATTCATTTTATAAGTCTAAGTCGTTTGGCAGTACTAAAACCGTCATGAAGTTATTACTCAACCTTATTACCGTGTTAAAACTTGATGTCCATGCAGGAGAGTAAAATTAAAACGAGAGAACAAAGGATGTCTAGTATACTTCAAGAAAACCTGGTGAAGTCGCATATAGGTCTAGCTATGTTGGTCTAAGTGAAGTGAATGCGTTACGGCAATAGCATTACTGTACTTAAAGTAAAGCTTTGTGTGAATAAACAGAGTCGCAGATGCTCTCATTAAAAATATAATTATCTACTCTAGTCTTCCTTCATAAATTAGGTACTAAGTCGCCTTTTTATATCTTTTTGAAAATTACAACTTTAACTTTAAAATTTATTGTAGTATAAACAAAAATTATTAAACTACTTTTAGATTAAATTTTTAATATAATTATTACTGTATAAAATATTCAGGCGTTCTATAAATATTATATTATTATACCTTAGGAATAATAATATAATATGTACTGTGTGTTAATGTCAATGTAATGAGCCAAAATACATCGAAATCCGTTCAGTCGTTTTTGTGTGATTGAGTAAAAAACACCTAAATATCCAAACATATAATGTTTCACATATACAACAGTAAAATATTAAGATAAATTTCAGAATATAATATCATTTAGTTTGAATTGCACTCTATGTTACAAAAGAAATAATAACGTTATGGGCTATGGCCAGACGTCAAAACATTACGAGCGTTATAGCGTGAATTTTAAATGGCAATTTGATATATTAAAGACCTAATTTCTGCAAAATAATATATTTAAGGCAACAGTGGATACTCAAAATAAAACTTAAACTCAAAATATTTTATTTCAGTTAGGCTTTTTTATAAAATTTCCTTTGACACGTCAAAATTTGGTCAGTCGGTCATTTTGTCAGAAGCCACCATCTCGGAAAGCAGTTATTATATAATTTTGATTATCATAAAAATAAAGCCCATTAATATATTTTTGGAAGACCCATTCTGAACTAGTTGACAGAAATATCAAAATGTTTTATTAATATTACGGTGTTGCGGAGTTGACACGACCCCCCGCCTCGACCGTTGTTTCTTATCGGCATTACACGTCCTCTATTCCTTTAAGAAAAGACCCGCAATTTTAATACTCGTAATATCTTAGAAAATCTTTACCGTGATGGTCTTTTAATATTTAATTTCCTTTTAAGGGCTATACTCCCTACGCTTTTACTTATCCTACTTGGTCGCTCAAGGAAAAATTAAATAAAGAAACGCGGCGAATTGTAAATTATTCAGCAAGCTTTTGCGATAAGAAATATGTAAGGGATTAATTCTAGTGTAAAATATTTTTCATTAAAGCAATAAGATAAAAATACCTTTTTTCATTGTACAGGTACCAGTTATTTCTCCAGTTAAAACAAGACATCCTGAGAGGTCGCCTTCCTGTCAACTTTGACCTGGCTGCGGAGCTTGCTGCTTTCGTATTACAATGTAAGTTTTTTTACTTAAGGTGAAAAGCTACTAATTAAGAATTACTTTTTAATAAGGTAATGTGGTAAAGGATGAAATAAGAAATCTAGAAAAATATCAAAAATTTCAGTTTGCATTTGCAATGAAAAAAAAAGTTAAGTTGCTCTTACAGTCACGTGCTAACTGGAGCTCGGCGTCGTCCCTTGAGATAATATGAATAACTGAAATCGTGAGTTTTGTATAAAAACTTGGAACATTAAGCTAAATTAATAATTTTAGATTCTTAATATCGTGTTTTAATGTGCTTACATTGTCGGTTTATATATGTCAGCAATATCAATGAAAAAGTAAATATCACGTTTATCTTTCTGCAGATAAATATGAATGCATGAGTACATTGGTGCCAATTTTAATAATACAACGATCGTTATAGGCTGTATGGAAGGCCAAACAGGTCTCTGTTGTTATAACCAGATAAGCTTTAAATGGAGTGAGGATAGTAGCCAATATGTTTGGAGCCATTAGCTACAGTACCTATCATGTAACCAGTACACTTTAACTATTAATAGGCAATATTAATACATAACCTTGCATATTGTGTGTATATAAATAACGTAATGTTTCAAAAACGAGAAAAGACTATAAAATAAACTTTCAGGGTATTTTTTTGTCCATCTCTAGATTGTGTGCCAGCAGTTTAGAAACTTTGGATGTTTTTCGGGTTGACTGTTTGACAAATCGAACTGAAATGGTTTTGGGTGGGCATAGTGTGCTTGAAATCCGTAACTTTTATTTTATGGATACCTCTATTGCGCACTGCTATAAAATGGTTCGTCTTTGCGACACAAAAATTTATATATCAAATGATACTTCCAAATTACCAAACGATCACTTAGTTCACAGAATGTCATACAGTTGTTAATCTTCACAATCTTTTATTGCTCAAAAACTAAAAATAAAAAAATTAGTAACAATCTGTTCAACATTCCGTATCATAATTGTGCTGTACACGCAATGGACAAACAAAGCTGCCTGCGGGCAGATCGAGGACATTGACTCACCATCCATAACTACGAAATGAATGACCATTTAACATGATGCTTGTAATATAGTCTATGTATTATAAAAATGATAAAACAATAAAAAAAGCTATGTTTTTGTTTATTGCATAGATATCTATGACTTAACCTATCATAGACTTAATTTGCAGTATTACATGCTATATGTATATTGAATAGGTATCTATTGTCTAACAATATTACACCTACAGATGCCAACTCTCACAATGAAATCATTTGACGAAAAAAGTTGTTAAATTTTCTGTAAAACCAAGTCAATTATCTTACCAACTATTTCAAAGACGTAGTCAGTATCAGTATTAGACATCTTTATTTCTATAACTAAAGGGCTGCCCTCGCTTCGCTCCGGGTGTTTAAAGCAATATTATAATTGATGTCCTTAAATTGTCACTCTGTAATTGTGTAGTTTTTAAATATTTGAAAAATTAGAGAGAGTAAGAAAAAGTTATAAAAAGAAAAATAATAGAAACAAAATTAAAGAAAAGCGACAGATAATAAAAGAGGGAGGACAGAGCAGAACTAAAATTGAATGGGTAAAGGAGAGAGAGAAAGAGAGAAATTATCGAAAGGAAGAAAGTGAAAAGAGGCTAATCATTCTGAACAGATAAAAATAAAAAATAAAGTGAGACAAAAGAGGGGATGAGAGACAATGATAGTATTATAAGAGAAAGAGAGACGGAAATACTATAGACTTCTATCAGTGAAAGAATTTTTAAAATCGGATCAGTAGCAACAAAATGGCCATGTTCTATTAATAAAAAAATGTATATGGCAACACTAAATCACCTTTGTCCCTCATGAATAGTGCAGTTTTCTAACAGTGAAAGAATTTTTAAAATCGGATTAGAAACAACAAAGGGGTCATATTCTATTAATTAAAAAATGTATATGGCAACACTAAATCACCTTTGTCCCTCACGAATAGTGCAGTTTTCTAACAGTAAAAGAATTTTTAAAATCGGATTAGAAACAACAAAGGGGCCATATTCTATTAATTAAAAAATGTATATGGCAACACTAAATCACCTTTGTCCCTCACGAATAGTGCAGTTTTCTAACAGCGAAAGAATTTTTAAAATCGGATTAGAAACAACAAAGGGGCCATATTCTATTGATTAAAAAATGTATATGGCAACACTAAATTACCTTTGTCACTCACGAATAGTGTAGTTTTCTAACAGTGAAAGAATTTTTAAAATCGGATTAGAAACAACAAAGGGGCCATATTCTATTAATTAAAAAATGTATATGACAGCACTAAATCACCTTTGTCCCTCACGAATAGTGTAGTTTTCTAACAGTGAAAGAATTTTTAAAATCGGATTAGAAACAACAAAGGGGCCATATTCTATTAATTAAAAAATGTATATGACAGCACTAAATCACCTTTGTCCCTCACGAATAGTGTAGTTTTCTAACAGTGAAAGAATTTTTAAAATCGGATTAGAAACAACAAAGGGGCCATATTCTATTAATTAAAAAATGTATATGACAGCACTAAATCACCTTTGTCCCTCACGAATAGTGTAGTTTTCTAACAGTGAAAGAATTTTTAAAATCGGATTAGAAACAACAAAGGGGCCATATTCTATTAATTAAAAAATGTATATGACAGCACTAAATCACCTTTGTCCCTCACGAATAGTGTAGTTTTCTAACAGTGAAAGAATTTTTAAAATCGGATTAGAAACAACAAAGGGGCCATATTCTATTAATTAAAAAATGTATATGACAGCACTAAATCACCTTTGTCCCTCACGAATAGTGTAGTTTTCTAACAGTGAAAGAATTTTTAAAATCGGATTAGAAACAACAAAGGGGCCATATTCTATTAATTAAAAAATGTATATGACAGCACTAAATCACCTTTGTCCCTCACGAATAGTGTAGTTTTCTAACAGTGAAAGAATTTTTAAAATGGGATCAGTAGCAACAAAATGGCCATATTGTATTATTTAAAAAATGTATATGGCAACACTAAATCTCCTTTGTCCCTCACGAATAGTGTAGTTTTCTAACAGTGAAAGAATTTTTAAAATCGGATCAGTAGCAACAAAATAACCATATTCTATTATTTAAAAAACGTATATGGCAACACTAAATCACCTTTGTATCTCACGAATAGTGTAGTTTTCTAACAGTGAAAGAATTTTTAAAATCGGACCAGTAGCAACAAAATGGCCATATTCTATTATTTAAAAAATGTATATGGCAACACTAAATAACTTTTGTCACTCACGAATAGTGTTTTCTAACAGTGAAGAAATTTTTTATATCGGATTTGTTGTTCTTGAGAAGCTCTTCAATTTGCAAACTGACCACCTTATGGCACTTAAATGGCCATATCTTTTTAATTAGAGTATATATGGCAACACCACATAGCCTATGTTACCCGGAAAGGATGTAGCTTCCTATCAGTGAAAGAATTTTCAAAATCGGTTCAGTACTTTTCGAGCCTATTCGCAACAAACAAACAAACATACAAACAATCAAATCTTTCCTCTTTATATAATAGTATTATAGATAAAGATAATTACTTTGACTAAAGTATATTACATTATACTTCAGTCAAGTTTCAGTCTGTCTTATAAGATAAGGCCGCCTATTGTACGATTTTGTGTCGTAATTTGTATTCTTAACTACTACTTGGTGTACAATAAAGAATATTCATTATTATTATAAATCATTCCCTAGTTTTTCCTAATTTTATACTTCCATAAAAAAATAAACAAAACATCTATTCTGTCAAGAGCAAGAGCAAGCAATATCAATGCGTTATTCAAGAGGTAAATGAGCCATCAACGGCAGAGCGTCGTTTGCATCTAATTCACCTACCTCAGCAACCCCTGGGGCCCGAGGGACACATATCCCCGTAACGGGGGTCTATACAAAATTACACGGTATCGAATAAATGAACCTCGTACGAACTCGATATCAATATCGTTTGTAAATATTTTTATCACGATAACGGTTGATCACCACCTTTGACGATAATTGAAGCTATTTCTATTACAATGGACAAAAAAATCTGTGATAGGTTATTTGACACATGTATAAGACACGTTTAAGGTGATAGATATTGTTGGACTAATCGAATTATTTTTTGTATGGTGACCTCCAGACTATATCACTAAATATATTATTTAAGTTACCCTATATCTATAAAAGAATAACTCACTAACACTTATACCTAGCCCAAACACCTGGAGCTGAGACCGTGAAATATTTAAGGAAGGATTTTTGGAATTTAAATTCCTAAGATTGCAAAAAAATTCAACTCTTGTCTTGGTTTAAAAAACATGTATTTACAAAATGAGACATTAATGAGTGGGACAAAACTTACAGAACAATCTACGTTGTTGTAAAATTAATTATTGGGCGTTATAATTTAGTTCTATACACAAATAACAATATCTATACACTCGAGAAAAAGACACAGAAAAAGTATTATTTTTATAAGATAGATAAAAGTATTATATGGTGCGGTACGAGTTCATAATTCATATTTTTAATAAAACTCATCCGCCTCCTTTAGTTGCCTCATGGCGCGAATGCCGTAGCATATTTGTATATCACAGTCCATTTGCTGGTAAAATGGTCCAGTCGTTACTGGAAGAAAAAAGAGTAGCATTAATCACTTCAAAGGTATTCTTTTCATATATTGAGTATAATACGTCTCATGTTAGTAAATATCATTGTTCGTATAATAAATTGAAACTAGACGGTAAAACATGGTTACAGTTAATTAGAAACAGACAATGTTAAAGAATAATAAAGGAAAAAAGATGATCAATTTAAGTGAAGTTGAAAAATTTTATCCTAAACTTTATTTGAGCCCAAAAAAGTTGTTTGGGAAGAGTGAGCAACGATATACTATTTGTCACTCCTTGGGGCTATCTATTTTAGACGCCTCGGTAAAAGTCATTTTCTGTTTCAAAGTACCAAGAATGTAGACAATGGCGTCCTCTGCAACAAGTTAGCCGATTTCAAGGAATATTCGTATTAATCAACAAGATGCGCAATCACCTTCACGCTTGGCTAAAAAGATATATATTGGTAACAATATTGTTCTATACATAGATTCAATAAAACCTAAAAAATGTAATATTAAAATTCTAATGAGTTTTTCCTTTAAAAAAAACGTAGGTAGATTTTTTACGTAGATGTTTAACACAATTTATATAGTTCGATATACCCATATAACTACATTATAGGAATACTGTGATATGTGAGAATAATGAAGCCCTGATACACTAAGGTATTAAAATATCTAATTCTAGGAATAATCTCAATAATTGATTTCATTTTTCATCTTTAGTTTAGATCTTTCACCTATAATTATGTCTCTATCATAAGTAGGACAATTAATAAGAGTTCTTAATTTACTATATATGGCTAGCTTGGGCCTTTCTGTATTGTCTCGTTATTAAATATATGTATTAATATATTTAATAACGAGACAATACAGTCATACATAAATTTATAGTTTCAGAATTTCCTACTTTAATATAATAAACAAATAAACATAACAAGATTACTCAAAGGCCCATACAAACATGATATTTGTAGAGCTAGTTTACCACGTGTCAACATCTCTGAAAGTGGTCGATTTACGCTCCCATGCATCATGATCTGTGAGCCTGTCCACACATCGTTCACACTCAAATAGTGACGCGAAACAGAATCCAAATTACTCACCGTGATGAAAACCCCGATGAAAACCATTTACTTACGAAACTTTAATCTTTGATGTCGTAACAATAATATGTATTCCAATTTTCAGTCGTTATACTTATTATACATTTTACATGAAACGATTACGTAAATGAAACGCTTATTTAAAGCGTAACGTAATTTTATATTGTTGTTCGAATTGTATTGTTTCATGAGTAGGCTCTAAATAGAACACGAGTGTTTAAATATAGTCGTTTTAAATTTATGGTCGTCCTTAACTACGTGCTTTGTAAAGCTCTAAAATGTCTTAATGAACTAAATTATAAACTGCATTTGAATGATTAGTTGCTACAAGCTAGTAATATATAATAATACATGGAAGCTTAATAAATACTAAAGATATTGGACATCGATTTTAGGATTTAAAAATTTAGTTTTAAACAAATGTTTAATTGAATCCAATAAAAATATTATGCATTTTATGGGCCTGTTTTTGAGATGGTGTATTTCTATATTAGGATACATATATTACCCTTGCATGAGGATTGAGGATACATATATTACCCCAACATATTATATTACTATTCACACTAAAATTATTATATATGTCGGAGGTGTGTTAGGTTAGGTTAGGTTTATGTTAGTCTAATCTTAGGCTTAAACAGTGAAACTAAGCAGTGGAGGTGAGTGTTGTAATTACTTAAAGGGATCCCTTAAGCCTACACCTTGGTCACAAGCCCAAGGCACTGCTTGGGTTCCTGTCAAAATAGTAAGAAATCGTAACGTTTAGTTATATCCTGACTGTGTTGCGCCCGTAGCTTATATGATAGGCCATCTGTTGTGCTCATAAGACGCTTATAAATGATTGTATATCCCTATTTTAATATCCGACATATATATAGAGAGAGAGAAGCTGCTATTTGACAATTTCTTCAACGCACAGAAAATAATGTTGCACCCAGAGCTAGGTTAGCGCAGAACTTTGATATATTTTGATAATTTTTTTAAGCAAAGGTATTCACATATTGATTTGAAAAGAACAAAACTTTACGATGATAATAATCATCTGATTTGGCATTATTCAAAATTCACTCCCAAAGTTCATCAAAATGGATATGAAAAAAATCTATTTTACGTCAGGGCTATAAGACTAGAAAGTTATTTATTTGTAAACTTATGTAAAAACTGTAGGCACGTCTTAGAGAATTAATACATTACATTTTGATATTACAATATGACAAACGTGTCTAAGCAAGCCATAATAGTATATGAAATGTGTCACGTATGCTCGTGTTTTCCACGAGCGTGCCAGATGTTGCGATTTCCGAGGGCAAAAAAAAGATATACGACGGGAAATGAGTGTCAGCTTCGTTGACTACTCTTAGTTTTTCCAACTTACAAATATGGTTGTATTTTTCTTTTCTCTTTGCTTGTTAATTAGCTCTTCGTTCTATTTATATAGAATATGCCACTTAAAATAATTGTAGCTGTCTCTTTGACATAGATATATAAAAATAATAATTTTTGACCAACATGTAATGTCAAGTTTTTGTAAATGCATCAAAGTCTAGTTATATTTCAGCTGTACTTCTATCTACATTTCAAAATGGATACATTTTCCATTACTGTTTAGGAAACTTAGAGAGTTCCTAGTAAATGTATAATATATATTTAAAAAGTATTTGAAACCTTAAAATATATTATAAGAACTATATACATTTTCTAGGAATTTATAAAATGCCGGATTGCTATCATAGTATGGCAGAAAAGATAATTCCTTTTAAAGTATAATGTTAATATGTAATAATGTAAAGAAAAGTACAAATACGTTTACAAAGGATTTGTTTATCCATTATTACGGTATATGTTTACATATCATTTTGCGTATTTATTTAGGACACGTATTCACCCGCCTTAACTAAATTAATTACGATTTGTTAAAGACATGGTTGGCATTATAATAAGTCTCCTGAATGTGATACGTTACTAGTGTAAAATCTCGACATTACAACATCTATTTTTTTACTTTGAATGTTTGTTTTAAAAAAATTATCCATTTTTCACCAAAATGAACGTAGCGTAGATTTTATATTTTCCGTTTGAAAACTTTAAATATTTATGACTTTATACACAGCGGAGCTTGGTGATTATGATCCTCGGCGACACATGCCAGGCTACGTGTCTGAATTTCGACTATTGGCCCACCAGTCCCCAGAACTGGAATCGAGAGCCGCAGATATTCACCGAACTCTTACGTGAGCATTATTATTAATTTAGATATAAATATGCAATCATGACACGTTTATTCACGTATATCAGAAACATTCTCTCAAGTTTTCTTTAAGAAAAGATATGTAGCTGATTTTATATAAGCATATTTATTCAAATTAATGATTAGTCTAGTAGCCAACCCATTACCTATTTTTTACCTTGATGTAATTCATTTTCAATAATGGAAAACAATCAGTTCTTAGCCGTCACGGTTGCTATATCACAATTTTCAGTATGAAAATTACGAGTATGTATGTCCCTTATTAAATACTAGTGAGCAGTCATTTATTATTTGGAGTTAGCGTTGTGTGATACATCCAGACATATTAATTAAGTAAAATAATCTAACTAAGTATTTGTTTCGTAAGATTTGATTAAATTAAAGCTGTTCTGCTTTACAGGGGTATATCACCAGCACAAGCGGAACTAAGCTACCTAGATAAAGTGAAATGGCTGGACATGTACGGTGTCGATCTCCACCCAGTCTTGGTAACTTTTATAAAGTTGTAAATTCGGTATTCTTAATACTTTATTACATTGTACAAACAACGGCAATTTATTTAATGCAGGGCGAAGACAGCGTGGAGTACTTCTTGGGACTGGCGCCAAGTGGCCTGTTGCTCTTACGTGGAAAACATACAGTCGCTACCTATTATTGGCCTCGCGTCTCGAAACTCTACTACAAAGGACGATATTTTATGATTCGCGTAGCAGACAAGAATGTGAGTATCTTTTGATAAAAATATGAAAAGTATAAGGTAGTGGAAAAAGGATAATATAGTCGAAATCGGACGAAACACTTGACCCCGTTCTCGGTGCGGATCCCTTGCAGTGATAAGGGGAACTTTGAATAGTTTTGTGAGATGGAGTCCATCTTACGTCGCTTTCTTAAAAGACATTCGCAAGCAGGCAATTACAGATAAGTCGCGTGGAACTGAGCGCAGTATTTACCGCGTTCTGAACGACGGCTGATAACGCGCGCTAACCGCTCGCAGCCCGCAGCTCGCAAAGATGCCGGTTCACTTGTGTTCCTTTGAAGTAATCTTAAAAATAGGGGAGGCTCTCGAAATTTCCTTAAATACATTCTTCTTGCAAAATGAACATTGATCAAAGGAGACGCCGGAAAATTGCTTTTATTATTACTGTATATGCGAGAACTCTACTGAGACAGAAAGTAACTTTTTCATATAGCGTTGCAAATTTCATTAGCATTTTATTAATTAACTGAAACATTTATCTTGCCCTCAGCCCATTACAATTTCATTCAGATTTTAATATGCATTGTTAGTGAAATGTTGTAATTTAACATTTTATGATTTTCAAACATAAAGTTTTATTCTTAAAAGCGTATCAGATTATCACACGCATAACTTTCCCATTCATAAAGGTGAGTTTCAACGTATTCTGTTAAAACATTAAGCTTCAAAGGGGTTTTACGAATTTCCCCACAAGTGGAACTAAAATGAACAACGAAATGTAACTTTAATTAATGATAGACTTACGAGACGTAGAGTTTGAAATTGAATTTGTTGAATAAAGTTAAAGAGCCAGAGAGTTTGAGTTCTGTGATTAAGTCCTTAATATTTGTTTCAGAACGACACTTCTACTTATGGCTTTGAGTCACCAACTAGAGCCGCCTGTAGACATTTATGGCGTTGTTGCTCCGATCATCATACGTTCTTTAGGTTACAGCAGACTTCACCAGCATCTGCAGATATATTTGCTTTAGGTTCAAGACTGAGAAACAGGTAAGACTGCTTTAATTTATCATGACAGAGAAGTTAACAAAAGTAAAGACTCACGTTTAGTTTACATAAAGTACACTGGTTATTGTAGTAAATGTGTTTTGTTCAACAGTGGGCGAGGCACGAGGCCGCGGCCGCCGCCCACGTTCACGCGTACGCCCTCGAGACGTATCGCTCGTCCACATAATTCCTATTCTTCATTACATGATGGTATACTTTGTCATTTTTAAAGCTTTATTTTTTATATATGTTACTGTAAAATCTAGAACTACCATAAATAACAAGATTTTGTAGTCAAGTCTATGATTTACTACACCGAATTTTAAGTGTTGAGACTTAGCATTTAACGATGATTACAGAAGGTTTCAACTTTCTGTAATCATCGTTCATTCCGAACTTACCACCTAGCATTCACTCAATAAATCTTAGGTTTTATCTTAGAGACCAGACAAGGGTCGAAAGATAAACATGTTTTTCTCATAATTAGTCTGAAGAGGTTGTTTTTCAAATAGCAGGTAATTTTTAAAAGTTTGAGTCTGTTGTGGTATAAAAAGTTCATATATCGTATAAAATGTCAGGTTTTGAAAAACATTATTTCTTTATAAAAACCAATGTTTACTAATCCATGTTGGTAAATCCTAAGATATTATAAACACATGTTTTTTTTAGGTAGAGCTTTTACAGTAACATATGTAGACCTTAAAATTTTCCGCCTTCCTGTAAAGATAAATTAATTTCCCTACTTATTATTAAAATAAATTGATTTATGAATAGTACAATTCACCGTATCAAAATTAGACAAAGCAGGCCCCTCATTTATTTGTTTAATACAGTGCCAAAGTTAGAAGACTTGAGAATAAAAGACTGCCCTCCAGAAATGAAACAACCTACCTCAGTACACCGGCCTAATTCGTAAGTACACTTTCATTTTTTGTAACGCTATTTTCGCCGTTTCCTCCGGGATTATTTCTGCGGTAACTTTCAATTTTATTTCCTGGATCACAAAAAACTTCTTTAACGTTGTTTTAACTTCTATTTCATTTGAATTTAGGCATCACGATAAGTTCTGAAAGATTGTTTAAGAATGAAAGTTTATTAAACTTGTAACTAATTCGAGCTAACTCTATAAAATATATACATAGAATACATAAAAATATAAATAAATAACGCAAGAAGAAGATGGCAAGTCAATAACGGTTAATAAATCATTTATAAAATATTTAATTAGGCATGTGATCATCTAGTTAGGATCCTTAATACGTTGTGTAAATAATAACCATCAAAGTTCTTTTAGAGTATCAGAGGCATGTGTTCAATAGGTCATCGAAGAAGATAAATTAAATTAAATAAAGATCGATTTGCATTTTATTAAATAAATGTAATAACGATGTTGTGATGACGCATAGATGTATAATAATTTTATAAATAATGACATCAGAAGGATGTTAGTGATAGAGAAGATAGCTGAAGGAGTCTCTCCCTTCTTATAATATTTGCAGCCCCACACCCGCCACCGTCAATGGGTTCCAACCAAATCGTGAACCCTCCAGGATAGAAGGTGGAAGCTATTTATAGTGCGCCTACACTTTTGACGCTACATTAGCAAGGACCGAAGTCCGGGTTATACAGTCAAGACTGCAGTGTTGAAAGCCGAAGCCTTAGTAAATCAGCCGAAGCTGTAATAATAAAAAGGCGTGAGCCTTGTGATGGAAATTAATCCATTAAAACAGCAAAGCTGCAAGGTGTCCAAAGACAAAGGGACAAGCCCTGGTTATAAATAAAGTGATAAATAAATCACTGGTTCAAACATCAGTTCGTAAGAACTCACAGCACTTAGGCGGCTGATTGCAAGGAATGCACATATTCATATTCACATAAATGTGTTGTCGTTGCCACCGGAGTGGATATCGTTGCAGCCGTAGCTGATAATGTTGCAGCCGGAGCTGATAAAATGTTGCCACCGAAGTGGATATTGTTGCAGCCGGAGCTGATAAGTAAAAACCACCGTAGTGGATAAGTCGTTGCAGTCGTAGCTGATAATCGTTGCAGCCGGAGCTTATAATCGTTGCAGCCGGAGCTGATATAAAAATGTATTATACACCTTAGTGGAATGTGAAATATGAGATATGTACAACTCGCTTACAAAAAGCAACACTCCCATCGAGCATATGAGTCAAACAAAGAGACGTAATACGCCAGTTCATTATTTTACGTGGCAAGCCACGGAAGTAAAGAAACAAAGTAGGCCACACTGTCCTATATGCTAGTAAACATCCCATAAGGATAATTCACCAGACGCCCTAGCACTATGACATGCTACAATGTCTATTTAAAAGCACTAAGCTAAGGGGCAGTCCTGACAAGGACTATTGATGCCACTCACAATTTCCATAAACAAAGTCCACGGACAATGCTCGTAGTTGTACCCAGCATCGCTAGAACGTACCACTTCGGCTTACAGCCTCCGCACCGCTCAGCAGCTGGATACGATGGTGTGATAGACACAACGATATCAACTGAGACGCCAGGACGTTGAAGTATCAAATCACAGTGAGAGTCACAAACAACATCGTCTGAGCCACGAGAGACCTCGGAGTATCAAATCATAGAGTGATAGACACAGCGATATCAAACTGGACATCAGGACATTGAAGTAACAAATCACAGCAATAGACACAAACAACATTGTCTGAGTCATCAGAGACCTCGGAGTATCAAATCACAGAGTGATAGACACAGCGATATCAACTAGGACATCAGGACGTTGAAGTATCAAATCACAGAGTGATAGACACAAACAACATCGTCTGAGTCACCAGAGACCTCGGAGTATCAAATCACGAAATATTCAAGACAACTTGTCATAGGACTAGTCTGCTAGTAGCTGATGTAGCCACAAAGCCTACAAACCAGTCCACAGCGCATCGTCAAGAATAAAGCATATCCGGCACCGTACACAAGAATTCTCAAAGTAGAACTTAATCACACTAAGAGGCATCTCGCGTCCGTACCACCAAGATACGCAAGGCTCCAGAAACAGACAGATGGACTTCTCAAAGACAATCAAAATCATCTAAGAGTCACCTTCCGTCCGTATGCCAAAGCTCGTTCGAAATATGGCGGTCCTGCAAGACTATTCTCGCAGAACACTTTTGTAATGAGGCTGATCTAAACACATGCATCACCATAACATCGTAACTACATAAGATATTATTATTAAAATATATTTATATTCATTATTTAAGAGGTTCATTATTATTACATGCATCGCCCATTATTATTACATGCATCGCCCCTATACATTTATTGTATTGTTATAATTCTATAGATGGTCACCCACAAACCATCTGTGATAAATACTTTTTATGACCTCTTATTATATCGGTATCATATGTAGTACATGAATGTGAGATACTGTGCCGACGATCTCACGCTGCCCCCCCTATATATGCTGGTGGATCGGTCAGACTATCGGCAGTTTCCATACATTCCGATACTTTCCCCCCATACTAACTAATACACGAACCGTCTTCATAATACACAAACCGTTTGTATTATTTTTAATATATTTATTATTGAAAATTATGATCGATTATTATTTCTAATGTATTAAATGATGTTTTAAATATAAAATAAATTACTTTTTATGTTTATTTGTACATATTATGTTATAATATTTATTAATTACTATTTTATTACCTCTTTATATTATTTATTATTATTATTATTATCTTAAATGTTGAATTTACTTTATGTAAAGTTTATAACCGTCTTCCGTAAAAAATTCTTTTAAGCAAATATAACCTAAATAAGAAATTAATTTTCATTTTGTTATTATATTAAATTGAAATCAAATATCCGTTACAAGGGAGATGTTTTGTCGTTGGTCAGAGCGTTTTAGTCTGACTTGAATATTAACGAGGCATTGAGAATATTTTTTTAATGTTATAAATATTATATTTTAATGTTTATGTGACTGGTTTATTTGCTTCTTTCTCTGAAGTATAAACTCGCTTACTTAATAAGTAAATAAACATTTACATCAATTTTAAGATCGCAGTTCTTGTTGATATTATGGGTAAATGGTGAATTACGCGTGTTGCTTATTATAATTTTTGTTTTTAAATATATTGTATGCCGAACTTTTCTAATGCCACTTAATATACTCATGTACGGGATATTTGTCTTGTGGATTGAACACGCATATAGAAGGAATATTTAAAAAACAATTTATTTCATGGCTTTATATAAAGTAATGAAATAGCTTGATTTAGGTTTGCCAACAAATTTTTACAACACTCGACTTCTGATCTCTGACCTGTGATAATTACCTCAAAAGCAAAGGCCTTCTCATTCTCGGAATGAAGCCGAGCGAATTTTACCAAAATACAATAGACATCATCAGGCTATCCGTAATTTGGTGACACTATTTTTGTCATTTTAAATGTTCCAAGCTTATTTCTTTTTATTTTGCTTTAATTTAATCTTAGAATAAGTGGTGACATAAATCCAAACGAACCGCATCCTGGTCCGGGAGGGTCGCCGCGATCAACCCGGTCAGCTCCCACGCGGCGTGGCCTCTACTCCACCTCGCCGACCGCGAACAGGCCGCCGCCCGTGCCGAGACACCGCTCTGCCTCTGTCGACTCACAGAGCTCAAACGATTCAAGATCTAATCGAAAGTAAGCTTTACACAACTAACAATTCAAACAAAAATATATCTTATATCTATTAATCAAAGTGGATGTAATCCGTCACTACATACAATTCCTAGAAAATCCATAAAATGTATAATTAGTATCGGAAATGTATTAATTTCGGAATGTCTGTACAATGGGACTTATTAAAAGTTCTAAAGTAACCTAACCCTCTTACGTTCGGGTGGTATTAAAATTAAACGAAACCTTATAAAAATCGTTTTGGTTCAGTTTAATTAATGTGTTTATGAAGTTTATATTTATTAGTATAATTTTGGGATTAAATACAATTCCTAACTACTAGTTGGAACCTACAATCTTTTATAAGCTTCGTATGTACACAATGGATGGATGGCCTATCTTAAAAGCTACGGGAGCAATATAGACCCGACATATATATAATACTACAAAATATCGTGTTAAAGAATTATGATTCCAAGTTTTCGTTCTCCTTATTATAGCGGTCATTTAAGAAATATATATTTATAGCTAATACTTGAGTCCTACATTTACTATAATTTATTCATACAATTTAGTAATCGAATGGGACACAAAAACATGTGTCGCCGCCTTGACAAATTTTATAATACATACATCCATTATTGTTACATAAGCACCATTACCAATACATAGAGTGTTATGAATTGGTATTATTGTCAGGCACAGGCACCGCTCGAGGCGACAGCAATCTGATGCAGAAAGCGAACTTTCCCGTGGTTCAGGTCGTTCTGGTCGTCGGCATCGGCGACACCGTTCAAGACATAAGCACGAATCAGGCTCAGAAAGAGATGATTCGCAACCGGATACCAAGTTAGATTAATCACTCATTATGTCACTATCATTTTCATGATTTAAGGGGTTAAGTATATATCAAATATTAAATATTCTCCCGCGCTAGACAAGTGCTAATTGGCAGACTTCACACACCTATGAAGACATCATGGAGAATGTCAGGCGTGCAGATTTCCTCACTAAGTTATGAGTGATATTTAATTGTTTAAAGTAAACATAAATTCTAAAAGTCCGAAGTACGAACCTCGAATGATAGGACCGAGTAAAACACTGTAATCGGTGACTACTAAGTTAAAACGAATTATAACCAAAATGACGATTAGGTATTCAAATATTGCTAAATTCATGAGAACCATCTTTTCTAGTTCAGTTATTATTGAGTTAAGTTAAGTCAAGCTTAAGACTCTGACTTTGGGTATACTTAGAAGACGAACATACCAATGTATCAAATCAGTACAGAAAAATATATTGTTAAATAAAAATTGTAAGTTTATTTCTAATAAAAATTTACAATCTCTATAAAAAATAACAGTTAAAAAAACGGAGTAGAAATTTAATTTTATTTAAGGATTCTAAAGTAATTTTGTTTTCTAAGGGTTAAATATTTCAGGGAGTACGAGTTGGTTGACTCTGAGTCCCAGTGGAAGGAAGTATTAAGGCAGACGTCTGGCGGCGGAGGCGTGCAAGTAAGTGCCTATTGAGAAAATAATACCCTATCTTGAAAACGTGCTCTATACACGGTTCATTCTTACGACTATTTTCCTTTGATGATATGATTTTTGTAATACAGGTAGCGAGTGTCCGTCGTTCTCAATTGGAACCTGAGACCGGAACGCATCGATCGTCTCATAGACCGCGACGACATAAGAAACATAGGTGAACTTGATTTATGTTCTAAAAACATTGTCTTGTACTTTTCTAATATATGACAATTATTAGAATTATGCTTGAACTTTAAGTATTTAATTACTTTTTTAAAAGTCTTTATTTAAAGAGCCCGATATCGTATATATGTCAAAGTAGTGACAATATAATAAATCTAGTCGTTATTTATATAGTTGTTTTTATTTCCTTGTCCAAATCTAGTGTTACTATTATATAATAAAATATTTTTAACAATAAATCGCTCCTTTAGATCAAGGTCTCGTTCACCAAATGAGAAGAAATGGTTACCAAATGAACTGAAGCAGCACCTCGAATTCTCTCTAGTCGATACTACAGGAATGACTGAGGAACAGCTTAAGGAAATACCTTATACAGTTGTGCAGACCAGCCATGCAAGGCATACTAAACTTCGAACATCTTCAAAACATAGACAGTATGTATATTTTCACGTACAGTGTACTAAGTTTCATAAAATAAAAGATAATATTGACTGATTCTTAACTACTCTGAATTTTAATAGTAACGCGCCTGCTGTAAAATGCAATATGTAGAATAAAAAAAAAGGTCAAATTTACAGCAAATATGTAGGTATATTTATGAGCAATATGTAAAAAATATTGTCTAATCAAATAATAACTAATATAAACACTTAATTAAAACTATCACTTGTATGAGTCAGGAAATGTGTAAATACCTTCTCTATAAGAATTTTTGATTTTTTTTATTGAATAATGTGAACGAAGGTATGATATACCTACGGGTGATAGTTGTGTGAATGCAGGATAAAAATTGATAAGACGTGTTTTTGGTTAGATTACTTTATTTTAAATTAATATAAACAGACAAATCGATTATAAGCGCTTGAGCATTTTAACAATATTTAATTTTATAGAATTAATAAGGTCGTAGATAAAAATCGCACTCGAGCAAAAAATTTTCAAATATGAATAAGTGCTCGCTATAAGGGGAACCTCGTACCATAATCGCATAAAGCAGTATCGTGTATATAATATAAGAGATATTACGCATATTTCAAAAATTTCAACATCTTACCTCTTATCGTACGTTACGTCTGGAAGCTTATCGTACCTCCACTTTTTTATTCTTTTTTATGAATGAAGGGGAACGAAAAATATTCAAAGGGCACTGATTCAATAGATGTGCTGAATATTGAAAATATGTGTGCGTGTTGCCGATAAGCAGGCAAATCAAGTGGATATTTCTCTCAATTTTTCCAATTAAACTTGACCTTCGAAAAAAATTCAACACACATTTAAAAAATCTGTTCGTATTTTTTTATGTTTGTTACCTTCGTCCGTTATTTATGAACTGAATTGGAAATTTCTTTTATGATAGTAAATATAATATGTGTTACAGCTAAGGTGATAAATCGAGATATTATAATTATACTATCTAGCTAGTATATATAATATCGATCCAATTTTGACAAAGTGATAATTCGCTTAAAATTATTAAAATTTCTGTTATTATCTCTATCTAGGCCTGCTCAGATAAAGTAATAAATCAAAATGAATAGGAATAGAACATGTGTACTATGTAAGTCACTTCATTAAAGATTAGTCTATTTATACAAACATATAAATAATATAATATTATTTGTATAAGTTGTCTGGTCTATCATAAAACCGATTTCTAGATCAACTCAACCTTTACGCAGTACTTGTCTGTCATACCTAATGTGACCATACGTTCCATTTTTATTACGTCACGTTATTCGGTTGTTAGTCCCGTTGTCCAGAAAGAAAGCTGAATTGGTGAGCGAATGAATGTAAGAAAAGTAAGACAGTATTGAAATTAGAAAGAAATAAACTATAAGTTTTATATAATAACGTATAGAATTTTTAGTTCTAACCCCGATCTTATTATAACAGAATGGAGCACGGATCACTTGTGAGACGAGAGAAGAGCTCCTCATCGCACAAAAGTGACCATGACAACCACAATCAAGGATCCCTCAGATCGAGCTCGAGCACTCTCAGTACACACAGAACGGAGAAACATGGAAGGTATCATTAAGATAATTAAAATAATACTCGCTAAGGAATTTGTTTTGTTTGTAAAAGTATTAAATAATTAACATTTATGTAACATAAAATAATCTTTGTATGATATACTATATCATGTTTAACAAAGAACATCAGCCACGTGTATTATACGATGATAATTACCAGAGTGAACACTTTCAGACTGCCCACATTCATTAATCCACTGTATACATTAACAGTTGGAGATACTTATTAGGAGAAAAAACTGTAGATTTAGACGTCTCGAGAGCGAACTCAATTACTGAACTCTTTAGATTCTTATATGAACCTGGAGTTAAAAGATATTTTACTTAAATATTCTATCTACGGATAAAGGGGTAAAAAATCATTCTGTGGACATCCACAAACTTTGGTAATGATTGAAAATTTGAAGAATAAACTCTTTAGGCTCGTATAATAAAACATATTATGAATATGAAACTTAATGTAAAATAATAAAATGAACTAACTGTGTAGTCTAGTTGTGTGTTGTGAGGTGGTCATGGGTCTTTATTAAAAGATTTTAGGTTGGAATGCAAGAAACTGAATTGTTGTTGTTGTTTTGCCTAGGTTTCGATTGTCTGATATTCAATACAAAATATTACAAAATATACTTATTAGTTTATTAAGAAAGCTTTGGACATAACTCTTAATATCTTTTAGGCGTGTATATCCAAGTTATGATGAACCAGTGGGGCGGCCGGGCGAAGATTTTTTAACAAACAATGGGTATAAGACTAGTGTTATGCCTGTCATACATAACAACAATCCTTACAGTCCTGTAACCAACAGCAATAGTAATAGTTCAAGTGGAGAACTGATAGGGAGTGCAAGAGTTTCACATGAACATACTGATTCTGGTCTTGGTGCTGATCAAGATTATGCTTATTCTTCTGAAAGGTAAATCAATTTAGTTCTTTCCTTTTAGAGTGTAGTAATTACAGTAAATTTTTAAATATTTCCAAATTATTATTTTCATTTGAAACACAAAAATAGAGCTACAGAGAATAGAGCAAGTCTCTATACTGTTCAAACTTGTGCTGTAGTGGAGATGTACAGAAATAATAATGTTTGTCGTAGAGATTGCAACAATAGTTTTCATTGTTCATATTTTTCAATCCACATCTAGGATGTCGTATAATACATACAAAATATTAAAACAAAAAAAGTATTATATATTTTAAAAAACGTAAAGTCTAACAATGAATTTCTTCTTTTCTTAGTAGTTTATGGAAGTAGAATTTGGTAACGATTCTTAATTTGTCCATCAGATCAAGTGACAGCGCAAAGTGCAACGTGGGCAATTCTCAAGTACCAGTGAGTAGGCAGTACCGGGGCGGGGGCGGGGTCGCCGGGCCAGTGGTCACGCGGCGGCCACCAGCTGCACCTGGGCGAGCTCGGCTCACTACGTCTGGATCGCAGAGGTCGCTACTGTCGGTAGCCAGTGACAGTGCCACCTCGCGACGCCCGCGCGACCTCGCGCCCCGCTGCTATCAAACTCCCGCGGATGGCTTTTCTCTTTTCGTGAGTGGGCGCTTTGCTTTCTAACATTCTTCTGCAATTCGATTGCTCTTGTAGCTCATTCCATTTCAATTTTATCCAATTTTAATGTTTGTATTCCTCAGACCGTATAATCTAATATACTCATAAATCAATAGATATGATAACTGATGCTGAAACTATGTCTATTACTATGTCTTCATAACAACAATATCACCGGCAGGAACTACTATATCTGAAAATGTATATTTTTTTACAAAAATTGAGAATTTTTGTTAGAACATCCTTCCACGTATTTTTTGAATATTAGTTGTTATAATATTTTCATATGTTTAGTGAAATATATGAGTAAATGTACAAGAGCAATTGGATCTTAAATTTTTGGGACGCTAAAGATAATGAAGATGTACAGTCTATTATCAGTCTTTTAATAATATCGTCAATGAACAATCTTATTTAGCAGAATCGGTTACTATGACAGAACTTGAATTTATTTTTCGATTTTATCATCTTTTTGAAAGAGACTTTTGTAGATTAGTTATCCTAATTTACTTACGGTAACACATATTATATGTAATTCTTTTTTATTTATTATAAAGACTTATAAAATGTAATGGTATTATGCTTAAAAGGGGCTTAAATCATAATTAATAGCGCAATTATTAAATTGCAGTCAAAGAATATTAGGGTGAAAGCAGTCTATATTGATAAAAATTTCTAATAATACAATCGTTGACTATGTCGTTAGCCTGCATTCTCCCTGATAAAATTTTGCTCCATATCCTTCGGGTTATAATGTTATATATAAGAAATTCTAGTTATTACAGTATTATGGTGTAGCAGTAAGGTGTGCACCGGTAGTTTGATAAGCGTGTATGTGATTGGGATACGCAGAGACATGCTAGCAACAACAACATAATGGTCGGCGAGAGCGGGTCGCTGGCGCGGCGGTACATGCGGCCTTCGCGCGAGTCGCGTGACTACAACGCGAACATTGCGCGCACTCACGCGCGGCTCGCACACGCGCATGCACACATGCGACATGACAACACACTCGACATTATTCTTAAGCCTCTTATAGAAAGCACGCAGTAAGTAAATTCGCACGGAGATTTCAGCAATTTGTGTCGACACATTTGGAATGAAGTAGCTGCACGTTTTGGTTTGTTTCCCCCTTCCTGTTGTTTGGGGGTTTATTTGTTTGTATATAGTACCGCATGATTTTGGTGGTGGTTTAGTAGAATTAATAACTAACATGAGTTGACTAACTATTTTTATTTGATTTATACGTTTTTTGTTAATTTTTGTGTTTGTGATTAATTTTTATAATACATTTTCTCTTTTATTAAATTGAAAAAAAAAAAACTTGTGAAGTACGAATATATATATTTTCAGATATGTGATATTTTGCTCATGTGTATCTCAATATGACAGGTTACAGAGCAACTGATTTCGGCGAGGAATCCTTCCAGTAGCGCGGAGTCGGTGTTTCAAACCCCCGGGAGCGCAAGCAAAGGGGCTGCCGAGATGAGTACTGAACTATAAATCGAGCCAGTTTCAGAGAACTTTAACACTCGCAGTTAACTGCCTCAATTTAATTATAACTTTACATTCACGGTTTTTGTTGACGAATTTTTGTTTTATTTATGAATTGGGAAAGTTGAAACTAATTTTATATACTGTAAATATACATATACTCATTTAATAATATACAAAATTGTCTACGTCTAACATGTGTATTTATAATATTGTAAATAACTTTGAAATTTCTAATGTTATCCTATTTTTAATAACCCTCTAATTTCAAAAAAAATTACAAAGCAATTTTTTAATTGAAGTTTACTGAAATATACTTGAATCAAAAACGAATACACAAGATATACAATTAGAATACAGATTGCGGCTATAGCAAACAGTATAAAATAAATTTCGTGCCAAAGAAGATCGTTACGTAATAAAGAGGGACGTTACAGTCATAAATATTATATGACCTTTTTGTTTTTCTTTCATTTCAAATGAGCCCGTGTAAAGCATTGCCGGACCTTGATAATAGCCTAACAGGGAAAATTGTCTTAAAAATATTAATTCAAGTCATTTTAACATTCTTAAAATTTAAATTCATTAACAAGATTAAATTAATATTGAAATAACCTAATATCCAAGAAAATAAATTAAGATTAATCTGAGTTCTTTTTAATAAATAAAATTTAGAAAATATATCGTAAAAGATTACAAATTAATTTTTGACCAAAAATAAACATTTTAATCGATTATTAGAAACTCAGTTTTAAGATTTACGATGTTTTTGTCAAATCAAAAATAATATTTTGTAAGTTATTTCAATAGGTATTTTTATTTATTCTATTCTCATGAACGGGTACACTTTACTCTTACAAATAAGTTTTACTATAAGCTGTAAATTTGTTATGTAGCTTAGAAAAAAATAAAAGGAATACTCAATATATAATACATACCTGCAACTTTTAATATTTTATTTTTAAATGTAATATTCATAAAAATACAGTGATAAGTGATAATTAATAATTTTGTTTGTTGATTTTTTGAAAGGAAATAAATAGATCAGCATAGCTAGCGATTGATATGCGTTTTAAACACGGGATTTAAACTATTGTAAACAGTGTTTTATATTGTATATTTGTAAGGCAAAAAATATGGTAATGATACAATTGTCAGTCAATTTGTACAACGGAAAACCCTACCTAAGCATTTTGCAAAACAATATTGTATTTTTTCAGAATTGTTCCCCTTGTTCATAATAAAAAATATTTCAAAACTGTGATATATTATTTTCCTATGTTTTCTGAGGTAGCAGTAGGGAGTAAATTTGATATAAATATACAATATTCATGAGGTCTGAAACTATTACTCAACACATACATTAATACTGATACGTTAAAAGTGATAAGTAAAAAAACGTATATTGCTAAAAAACATGTAACTTTATGAGCTTCTTGATAAGGTAGACAAATTATCTGAGATACAGCTTATATCCCAATACAAAATTATTGTAAATATTAAAATATTTTAAAAACAAATACAAAATATGAATGCCAATATCGAGTATACGACAAAAGGCTGGTAGATTCATCGTTAATTAAGTTATTTTGTCTCGAATATCGACTTTGAGCGACCGCTATTATCGCTAATGAGGATGGGTTGGACCGTCACAAATAAACCTTTGCAACATTAAACTAAAAATGTTTGAGTGCTGGTCAGGTTTCACTTAAAATATTGCCGAATTATTTTTTGTCACAAAAAATCTTCGCTAAAATATTAAATCAATGTAGACTTAAGTAAAACCTATTATACAATTTTTAGGTATTATACACTCTTGAGACGTGTTTAAAACTGAATCATAAATCTCCTTTACTAGCCTCGACTGCAGCACCAAACTTTCAAGTTCTTCATTCCGTTAGGCAAAAGCAAGATCCTGATGTGATGACACGGTCGATAATAATGGACCTTACTTTATTTTGCAGCCGCAATATTTCAGAGTTGCGAGTTCCGAGTACGAATTTGCTGTGACTATATTATTTTATTTTATGAATATCAGAAAACATTCTGTTCTAGGATATATTTTTTCAAAATTTGATCTTACTCACCAGTTACGTAAATTAAATATAAACGCATATCAATAAACATAAAAAAACATTCATAATTTATTATTACTGATTCTGGCCTGCAAAAGAATACAAAATAACTTCTACTACGTCTATTTAGGAATAGGATTTTCTTTACGACTTCGAGATAACACGATACACACAACAGGTAATAAAAAACAAGTAGCCAACCTATTTTAGCGTGGGGAAGTAAATAGCACAACCTGCGAAGAGACGCCACTGTTGTTAAAATTTTCCCGCTCACTTTACTTAGTTGCGGAGCTTAATGAAAGAAAGATTTATTATGATTAGGCTATACTTATAAGAACATGTAATTGTAACGTGTTTAATTCCAAAATATTTTACTAATGATTTTTTTAATTTATCTATTTAAAATCAATTTTCACATACTATATCTAAACATTCACATTATATACCTCCACTTCTAGGCTTAAATGACATGCAAATTATATTTTTAATAAAGCAGATAAAAAAACACCAGTATCTAAAATTTATATAAAACTATTGAACTGCATCTACTTCAGTAATGATAATAATTGTATAATACAGGTGCAAATATTAATTATTACACAGACAAGTCCAGATAGAATGCTTCATTTTTATTTGCATTTTCTCAATATACCTTACATCTCTGGAAACAAAATTTGTTTAATCGGTAGGCCATTTTTCAAGTAATCATCTTTCATAAATGTGACAATTAGATTCAAATAATTACAAAAACAACCTCACTAACAAAAATGCTTCCATTTTACGTATTACACACGTAGACACGTTTTTGCGCCGCCCATTAGTAACATGCAAATTGCATGCATGCATGCATGTTACATGCATAATGCCTGCGAATAAAACCACCTTTTCTGTATAAACGTCGCTCTAGCCGGGTTTGTCGGTGCCGGCAAAACGACAAAAAAGGTGTGCCTGAAACGTCGATGTCCACTATTCGACGAAGGGTGAAAACTCATTACCAGTGTTCAATGAAAGGGTCCCCGGGCGTGTATGATTACTCGTTAATTGAAAGGCGTAAAATCAGAGAGCAACGAGACAAAGCTGCCTAATGGGAAAGTGAAATTACATGTTGATACTGTTGCTGCTTCGGTTTATGCTTGTCCACTTTGAAATACGAATATTTTTAATGGAAAATATAAATTTAAATAAAAAAGTTCATAACATAAATAAGCATTAATTTAATACAGTTTGCATTCTCTTAGGATCAATGACGAGACACGGTGGGACCAAGTGAAATAAAAAAAATTGTAGGTTGGAAATTGGGTACATGATTTGGTAATAAAAAAGGGAGTCGATCTAAAAGTGAATATCATTAAATAGCTTTCAAAAACCTCTGATTTAATACAATATACTATTAATATCGGATTGGCTTTCAAGTAAAAAACATCAAAATAACTTTTTTTATTATATACTTCCGATTTATGTGAAGAAATTAATGTACTTACGAATATATAATTTTAGAACATTATCATGGAAAATATTCATTTCTAAATTAACATTGTTTTATTGGAAAAATATTTTCAGTCTTGACAGAATATGTATATATTAATGTATGTGGTACACTTACATAATATTATTTATTTATATTTATCTATATCTATACTTATTATATAAAGAGGAAAGATTTGATTGTTTGTATGTTTGTATGTTTGTTTGTTTGTTGCGAATAGGCTCGAAAAGTACTGAACCGATTTTGAAAATTCTTTCACCGATAGGAAGCTACATCCTTTCCGGGTAACATAGGCTATGTGGTGTTGCCATAAATACTCTAATTAAAAAGATATGGCCATTTAAGTGCCATAAGGTGGCCATTTTGTAAATTGAAGGGTTTCTCAGGAACTACTAATCCAATTTTAATTTTTTTTTCACAGATAGAAAAATGCACTTTTCGTGAGTGACAAAGGTGATTTAGTGTTGCCATATGCATTTTTTAATAAATAGAATATGGCCATTTTATCGTAACTAACCCGATTTTAAAAATTCTTTCGCTAATAGAAAACTATACTTTTCTTGAGTGACAAAGGTGATTCAGTGTTGCCATATACATTTTTTTATTCACGAATTTGGCCATTTTGTCGTAACTAACCCGATTTTAAAATTTCTTTCCCTAATAGAAAACACAATCACTTTTCGTGAGTGACAAAGGTGATTCAGTGTTGCCATATACATTTTTTAATTCACGAACTTGGCCATTTTGACGTAACTAACCCGATTTTAAAAATTCTTCTACTAATAGAAAACTATACTTTTCGTGAGTGACAAAGGTGATTCAGTGTTGCCATATACATTTTTTAGTTAAACGAATTTGGCCATTTTGTCGTAACTAACCCGATTTTAAAAATTCTTTCGCTAATAGAAAACTAAACTTTTCGTGAGTGACAAAGGTGATTCAGTGTTGCCATATACATTATTTAATTCACGAATTTAGCCATTTTGACGTAACTAACCCGATTTTAAAAATTCTTTCGCTAATAGAAAACTATGCTTTTCGTGAGTGACAAAGGTGATTCAGTGTTGCCATATACATATTTTAATTCACGAATTTGGCCATTTTGTCGTAACTAACCCGATTTTAAAAATTCATTCGCTAATAGAAAACTATACTTTTCGTGAGTGACAAAGGTGATTGAGTGTTGCCATAAACACTTTTTTAAATAATAGAACACGGCCGTTTTGTTACTACTGATCCGATTTTAAAAATTCTTTCACTGAGAAAGTCTACAGTATTTCTGTCTCTCTTCCTCTTATATACTATCATTCTCTCTCACCCTGTCTCTTTTTTCTCTCTTTAATATTTATCTTTATCTCTGTTCAGAATGGTCAGTCTCTGTTCGGTTTTTTTTCGAGTCTCTCTCTCTCTCCTTTATTTTTATTTTTGTACATATATTCTTAATTTAACATATACTTTAACGTAGACGAAGTCACGGTAGTCGACTAGTAACGTATATAGATGTCAAGATAAATAGATACCTCTAGTCGTAATCTCGTTAAGTGGTTGTCGCCATATATTAAGTAAAGCGGGGCTTACCGTCACAGTTATTTAGTATTGCGATTACTAAACACATTAATAAAATAACTCTTATAAAAACAAAGAGTAATAATTGTTTATTCTCCGTAATTGAGATAAAATACTTTTGTGTTATTTTACTCCTTCTTCGTACTAGTTAGTATTTATGCGAAATTACTGTAGTATGCAGAAAGCTCGATGATGAGTTTCTTGCAATTTATATTATTCAAATGAAATATATTCAGTGTAGAGCAATTAGCCTTTGATACAGCTCGTCGCTAAATCATATTTACTACAACGTTTCGTCTGTTAGAAGCAATTTAGAGAGGCAATAATGAAACGGAAATGAAGTTCTCTTTATGTGAGTTTTCGATCCACCTAATCAAAGTAAATGTTTAAATTAAGCATTTTACCTTTGAATATAAGACATTTTAACTAAACAATATATTTATAAAATGTAAGTTATCAAATGTCTATAAATACAAGATATTTAATAAAATTTTATAAAAGTGAACAAATAGAAGCCAAAACAAATTAAACATAACGGCACAAAATTAGATATGATTTTTTTTCAATTGTAAACGTTACAAATCTAACTTAAAATATATGATGGTCTATATAGCTTTTTATTAATATTTTAGCTTAGTGAAGCTAGGACGAGTCGTCGTACAAAATAAACATAGAATTAGGTTTGAATATACAATTAAATAGTAAAAAGTTAATGTTTCACTTAGGAAAATAGTTACAAATAGGAATAAAGATACCAAATCATTTTACCAGAGCAAATATGTATATACGTGGGGAAATTTTAACAAGTGTTTAAAGTGCAATTTTCTTTAAGTAAAAAGGCGAAAGCGGTCTTAAACAAGAAATAAATATACACTGCAAATGATACTATGAGAAGTATTGCGTGCAAAGGTAGAGTTGAAAGAATTTAAAGCAATGTAAACACGAAAAGTTTGCTTTCGAGTTGAGGCAACTCGAGCTGGAGGTATTCAAAGTCAACTACGTGGAAAAATCCGAAGCCGCGCCAGAGACGAGGGCGGACGGGACTCGCCAAACCGTGCCAGCTGCCTCCGTTCCCCTTTCACCATCACTCTCATTTACTGAAAACGAAATTATCGCACTTTTAAGATGCACCCACTTCATCAACATTCATCTTAATTCTTAGGATTGCCAAGAGAAACAAATACGTAAGTCAATAAGAAACGCTAGGACCGTCAGAAACGAAAGTTCTTCGCACCTTTTTTTCAAATACGAATGTTATTTGAAATGGTTATTTTGATTGTTGATTCTAAAATAAAGCGTTATGATACATTCGACTTTCTCACTATAACTATGAAAAAAAAGCCTATTATCTATAAAACCAAACTTTAGCCATAGAAAAGTTAGTGTGAAAATAATATCACATGAGTGTTTTAATACCTAATTATCAATAGTTGCATACAAGACTTTATCTACACCCGTAATTAAATCCTCTGTAAAAGTATTGTGCAATTATTAAAATTCACTTGATGTTCTTTTTTTGAAATTCATACAGATACCACGCATCGCGCATCAAGTAGTAAGAATGTGGCTGTCTGTTGAGTAAACCCTTTGCGCAGAAGAAATTTGGGTACAACATTATATCATCCGTTTGGATGATATAATAGTTATTAGGACATCGGGTTTTTTAATGTTGGCAATAAGCTAACTGTTTCAGAATCTTTTATAGGGGATTTAAAGTATGGGAGTAGATAAAACAATTAAAACACTTTTAATATTTAAAAATATAATAGAATCACAAACAATAAAAGCATATGAATAGAACTGTATGATGAAGCTTTTCAAAATATATTTATTGTTGAAAACCCGCAACTTTACGTAAGTTTCAATTGGAACTACGGAGTTCATTAAAATAAGTATATTTATGCAAATGCATGAGGTGTTGCGCTGGCTGGTCTGGCGGCTGGGTGTCAGTGCTACCGATTCGTAGACACCGATTACCCCTTTGACTCAAAAGTAATTACTCGATTTTAACCGACATATTTTACCTATACCCCAATAGATTTTACCTAACAAAAAACCAGCACAACATACAGAGACATTGACAATTATTAATATTACTTAAATTTTTTTGTATCCTTATTTATTTAAATAGTTGGGTGTGGTTACTGTGTGGTTACATACTGTGTGGTTTATATTCAGACATTTTTAATTTTCTGACTTATTTTAAATTTTCACATTAAAAGTTACATTTCGCTTCAATGTAGCGAAAGTTGGATTCTAGAATAGTACCTATACAATATCAATTGAAACTTAATTATTTCCTCAACCAGTCAGTATATTGCAGGCTTTTATTTATTAATAGAATATTACAAAATTACCTGAATTTATCCAGGAATTTCAAATTATCCACTGAATCGATGAACGCATAAAGCATCGAATTACCTGAAAATCGGGTAATTACCCGCACTTTGGTAGCACTGCTAGGTGTGCACTGTGCACTATGCAGTTGCAGGCAATTAGCAGCCTGACAATGACATTCAAAACGGGTGCAAATAGAGCAGGGGGTGTACACTGTACCCGCCGCCCACACTATCCTACGGTTTCGACAGCTCGATTTGCTCCTGTATAATGTCTGCATATGGAAACTTTGTACTATTTTATTATGTAGCGCCTGGGAATTTATCAAAGTTCTCCTGTGTTGTAGATCCAACATGGGGTGCAGGTATCTAAACATACGGAAACTATTTTAGTCGCTGAAATTATTCCCTGCCTACATAACACATACCACTTGTGACGGTTATAAACCTTACATAAAGTAAATTCAACAATTAAACTAACAATAATATTGAATAATATAAAGAGGTAATAAAATAGTAATGAATAAATATTATTAATTTACAAATAGACATAATAAGTAATTTATTTTATATTTAAAACGGCATTTAATACATTAGAAATATAAATCGATCATAATTTTCAACAATAAAAATATTAAAAATAATGCAGAAGGTTCGTGTATTACGGAGACGGTTCGTGTATGGGGAAAGTATGCAACTGCCGATAGCCTGACTGAACGCCTAGCATATATAGGGAGGCAGCGTGAGATCGTCGGCACAGCATCTTACATTCATGTACTACATGTGGGTGACCATCTATAGAATTATAACAATATAAAACATGTATAGGGGCGATGCATGTAATAATAATGAACCTCTTAAATAATGAATATAAATATGTTTTAATAATAATATATTATGTAGTTACGATGTGATAGTGATGCATGTGTTTAGATCAGCCTCCTTACAAGCCTCCTCGTGTTCTGCGAGAGTAGTCTTGCAGGACCGCCTTATTTCGAACGAGCTTTGGCATCCGGACGGAAGAGATACATCTGGTTGGAACCCATAGTGGGTGGCGGGTGTGGGGCTGCCGACCCATTTTCTCTTTTATATTTAAATATTATAAGAGAAAGGGAGAGACTCCTTCAGCTATCTTCTTTATCACTAACATCCTTCTGATGTCATTATTTATAAAATTATTATACATCTATGCGTTATCACAACATCAAGCTATTACATTAATTTAATAAAATGCAAATCGATCTTTATTTAGTTTAATTTATCTTTTTCGATGACCTATTGAACTCATGCCTTTGATACTCTAAAAGAACTTTGATGGTTATTATTTACACAACGTATTAAGGGTCATAACTAGACGATCACAAGCCTGATTAAATATTTTATAAATGCTTTAACCGTTACAGACCTGCCGTCTTCCTCTTGCGTTATTTATTTATATTTTTATGTATTCTATGTATATATTTTATAGAGTTAGCTCGATATAGTTACACACTGATATTATCAAGGTGAATTATTGAGATGAACTTCTATCTTATGATATATTGCGAGGTATTTAAAACTTATATTAATAAAAATCATTCTTAAAAAATCATACTATTGTGTACAGGATTAATTAAACGATAAAAGGCTGTAGAAGCTAAATTCAAGTAATTACAAATAGGTAAAACAGATTATATTCCTAATAATCTGGAGAAACTAAGAAACGGGGCTGAAAAAAAATTTTTTTTGACATATTTGGAAGGCTGCCACTGCTTGCCCAACCCACGGAATCGCAGCTGACGGCCACGAGTAATCATAATATATATTCGTTATGCAGTATACGAATTTTCACTCGAGAGTAAATGATTGCCCGAATTTGAATCTGGCTCCCGTACCATTAGCAGGTTCTTTGAAATACAATATTTTGAGTGCGGGCATAATAAGGTAACTCCTATTAAAACAACGATGTTTTAGGATCATTTTAGAACTACATATTTAAGTAAAAAATCGTTTTCTGGGACTAAAACTCAACCAAACATTATGGTACAAGATTTACAAACTAATAAAAGTTAAGCTTCTTAGCCTCTTAAACAATTTGCCAAGTTTTCTGGTTTTCTCAGTTTTCGACACGTTTTTGATATTTTGCTGCTTGCTTGCACACTGGGTAAATGTAGAATCTTTAGATGTCATTGCTATACACATTTTTGACTAATTGTTGCTTTATTAATATTTGGTGGAGCCAGTAAACGGCAAGATGATAAGACCCAAGACATTTGACGTATAGTTTCGGATTAAAAATTATATTGCTAAGGTAATTTTGAAATAATAATAACGAATCCTACGGTCAACATTGGCTGTACAAACTTCCCAGCTTATTTACGCTATTACTGTTTGTAACAATAGTCATTAGCAGGGGTTCATTGAAATGGAGGCTTAAGGCTACTTTCCTCTTATTGTGAAGGTTTTTCATTGGGTACTTTAGACATATAAAAAAGGAATATCGTAAATACCAACGTAACCAGTACCCATTTTAAGTATTTGGTATATTTTACGTACATATTTTTATATGACTTAGATTATATTAAAAAACAAAATATTGCTGTTAGTATTAGTAAAGTTTAGATTTATAATCGGGATATTATGGAATAAATTTTATACCTAAGTTACCCCTTGTTAGATCAAAATCGGTCCAGCCATTTCAGAGATTGGCCGGAACAAACATACAGACAAAAATTGTAAAAAAAAATATGTTGTTTTGATATATTATATACCGTGTATACAACCATATGCTCTTAGTAAAAAGCGGTTATTTTAATATTACAAACACAATATTCGTCACTGTATTATAATCTGCAAAAACGATCTAAAATTAATTTATAATTATATACCGCTATATTTTGGATAATTCATACTATATCATTATAAATTATAGCCTTTGTGTTATTCTGATATGTAAGCTATATTATAGTAAAGTTTCAACAAAATCCATTCAGTAGTTTTTGCGTGAAAGAGTAACAAACACACATCCATAAGACTTTCGCGTTCATATCAAACAAAGTCGCAATTCATTAAACCCTTAGATATATTCAAGAACATTAATTCAGGATCAAATTAAAAATCAATATCCGGAACCATAACGAGTGCTAAAATTTTAATCCAATTAGACCAAGCCTTTGCTCCCCTTACAAAATATTTTGCTGTCAAAATTTATTCAACAATAAATTATTTTGGTTGTGGCGGCATTACCAAATTACATTGTTTTCAAGAAATTTAGTATTTTTATATGATATATTTTTTATGTCCTGACGAAGTTAAATAAGCGGCAATAAGGTTTAGCAATACATTTTTATTAAGTAATTCAAGATGACCATGAAATTATTTTATGATTTATATTATTACATCGTAAAAAAACTAATTAATATTATTATTTCACTGTAAGAAATTAACTAGAAGTGTAGGTACAATAAATTATTAAATCTAACTCAACAAGAGACTTTATAGAGTTTCGAATGGGTAAACCCAATTATTTAATTCCTAGATTTATATATAACACATTGCTATATATATGGCATAAAATTATTGTCTCAAGAATTAGTATGAGTTTTACTTATAATATCTCCAAAAGTAATTTAATCTTAGGATACTCATTTATGTCAAACTGTAATATTATAGAGGTGTTGCTTTATGGAACCACACTTCCTTAATAATACTGAATAATGGTTGTATTCAAGTTTCTAAGCTAGCGATTCCGACCCTCTCATATCCGTTCTGTTATTAATGTCTTTATACGGATCTCCAATTATCTCATACAGGAGAGCTTGTTTCTGTTTCAATAAGGAACAATAAACGCCATTTGTGCCCTGCCGCCACTCGACACACTCATTGACAATCTTCATCTGAGGAACTAGACTGGTTTTTGTTCTCTCTTGATTACACTTCATTCATTATCTGTAATTTCATTGTAATCAAAATATGACACTGCAAGATAAAATCAAAGCAAAGGTTTAAAACCTTCCTTTAGTAATATTGCTATATATTAGACACATTGGTCAAATGGCAATATTCATGGTGTAATTAGTATTTTTTTTGTTAATATGAATGATCACAATTATAACTCTAAATAGCGCACTGTAGTCTTTTAATGGTTCTATATGTTAGTTGAACTGGCATATTATCATTGCTACCGGGAAGACTGAGATCAAATGCTTAAATACTTGTACATAGCCTGGCAACCGATTTTGATACTGCTTTTAGGTTCTTAGTGTTAAAATTATTCTTCATAAATTGCTCTCACTAGCTACAAATAGTATAATTTATCTTAAGTGGGCCTAAATCTTATGAATATTGTATTCTCTCGTATTAGTGTTACTAATTGGTGGCTTACAGTCAGTCTGTGGTCACTTGTGGAATAATTAATTGCGAATTGTGATAATTGACCTTCTTGTCTGACAGTGTGCGTGATTAGACAAACAGTCATACGTAGGTTAGGTACAATTGTACCTAGGTAGAGTATTAATAACCACAACCAATATCAATGACTAAATTACGTTCATATTAATTTATTTTTTCATTTATTTATTTGGCAAGATTTTGGTCAACATGTTATTACAAAATAATTTTCAACATATTTTGGCGACTGCGACTGTTGACTTGACTTTGACTTTCAGGCGGACATAAATTTATCATGCCTTAAATATGCAATGCATTCTTTGCCACTATTATGCCTTTAATATGAATGATAACTTTAGATTTTTATTCAACTTCAAAAAATATCCCTTATAAATCAATTTAATTACTGTTATAATACAATTTCTTTAACAACATGTCAAACACTTTTTCTTAAACGTTACTTTTAATATTATTTACAAGACGTGCATCAACTACGACATTGCTTGATAAATTTTATCAGGGTCCCTATTTAATTCTCAAGGGGACATTACGGGTTAAAGTTATACAATTAATGAACAAGATAAAACTATTCTGAAAGTAATGTACTATAGTTAGATGATAAACAAACAGTTTATCAGTCCTAACTATCGCACATTCGTAATTAACCGCTATAAAAAAGATTTAAGGTCATAGTTGAATTAACAATCATTGGTTAATCTATACTAATATATAAAGCTGAAGAGTTTATTTGTTTGCTTGCTTGAACTTGACTTAAAAAAAATTATATCAGTGTTAGATAGCCCATTTATCGAGAAAGGCTATAGGCTATCTATCATCACGCTAAGACCTACAGGACCGGAGCATCACGCGGACGAAGTCGCGCGGGTCGCCTATTCATTACATAAATTATTATAAAAAAACTCCATCGCCGTGTCTTCTTCACGATAAACTCAAAAATTACTAAACAGATTTTTATATGGTTTTCACCAATAGACAGAGTGATTCATTAGAAAGATTAAGGTGTATAATTTGTTTAGGTTTCGTGTAAACTGAATGATATATAGCGACAATTGCTGAAAATTTCGAAAACGTCAAGCCGTCAAGAGGAGATTCATTGAAAACGGGATTTTTGATCTAAATTAAATAACATAGCAAAGTAACATAATAATAATATGTTATATAAACTTACTTTAAAATTACTTATTTAGTATACGTTTACTTCCTTACACCTTGAAACACATCATTATAACACAAAAGACATAAAAAGCTTCTTAGGCCTTTGGCTTATTTTCATATTGTGGAGTGACATGATTCAACCCTTTTGTTTACCCTAGAGTTTTCTCTCCCTCGTGATACGAGTAGATTATACAATAGAACCCTATAAACAAAATGACTTTTCACTTAGTGCTTTATAGTATAATTATATATATTTGTTGTTTGAAACAAAAAGATTATTATTATATTACAGTTGACACTGTTTAAATTTTTCTCTTATACTGGCGAGCTTTTCCATAAATAATATCTGATTTTATGAGCTCTGATTAAGATTAGTGTCTCTTATCTAGTGAATGTTAGTAAGCAACCAAACAATGTAAAAAATGGCATCATATTGTACTCGTAGGCTGGCTTAATGCTGTAGCCTCATGGGAAATAATGAGAAAGAAATTCTGTCATTCTATTATACTATTGCTTTTCAATGGATTAGTTAAAGAAGCATTGTTTAAAAAATATTATTATGTTTATAATAACCTATGGCATTTATTTTTATAATATTTATTAAACCTCAATAATTGCTTTTCGTATCGTTTAGTAACTAATTTTTATGTAACGTTAAGGGTCTTACTTTAATATCTTTGTGTGTGGTTATTATGACTTATGTAAATAAATGAAGGAAGTAGAAATCATCGTCATATTCCCTTAAGTTTCCGTCATTTGTAGTTTGTCTGGCATTCTGGCAAGTTCGAATTATATATGTATTATAATTTTAATGTGATATTTTGTATATTTAAATAAATAAAAGTTATAAGCAATCCGAAGAGGATTATTTTTATATGCTTAGTCTTATTACAACAGGAAAACTTTATTACACTGGTGATGATCGCTATAAGATTTCCACGTAATTTACTTAAGAATCCTAAGTATAGGTATATTAAATAGTGTTTGATATGACGAAAATAGCACTTCATAAGTTTTTTAAAACGTTTAAATACATAATTCTGGATGTGACTAGAGACTATATTAAAGCTGTTACTTTATTGCCTAGTGGTTATGAGTGTAAGTACAAAGGCGTACCTACAAATTAAATGCGTAACTGATAGTAGCGGTGAACTGTACACTCAAGTGCTGTTCATTTTATTTAATGTATAGCGAGAGCTCACTATTCTCCATTACATTAAAAATGTAAAAGCCAAAGTAAAATGAATATTGAAATTTTATGCGATATTAAAGTGGTGCACGCATTTTATGTCGTAACTCTGTTGATTTTGTTTTCCATTTTGCGTGTTTTTGATATGTCGCTATTAATTACATTGAAAAATCAACCAAGTACATTTATGTTTTATTTAAAAACTATTTAATTACGAGGTAGCGACTATATTATTTTATCTCATGAGAATCAATACATATTTAATAACAGGGGACATGAGATTTTAAGCTATGTATGTCCCTTGCCCAAGTGACGAAAATTATGAGAGATTTAGTATCTATATTGAGATTTTTAGAAATCTATTGCTAAAAGACAGTACAAGATTGCTAAAAAATAACACACACAATTAATTTGGATGAATTTCCTTCACTAACAGATTCGACAAAATCCCCAACATGATACAACAATTATATAGTTATGTACCTACTTAAAATAAATATGTTATTGATCGTGTAAATTCTTAGCGACTTCACACATTGAAATCACATTTACAATATTCTCAGTTCATTAAAAGAGAATGAACTTATTCTCTCAATAGATAGACTTGAAATAGACGTTTAATTCATATCTGGCTGTCAGTGTCAGCCGATAGTTTCTAAGAAAAGATTTTCATTACCGTTGACAATAGACTAGATTAAGAAGCGCGTAATAATGGACAAAGCTCTGTTCATTATGATCGGGCTTTGTAATGTTTGAGTTATAATGTGCCTGAAATTATAGTATATTTTTATTTCTCCAAGAAATGTAGCAAATTTATGAAAGGTCCTAAGTTTTATGTATACAATTTTCCCTTAATGTCAGCTTAAGACGCCTGAACTAGGATTCCCTGTTTCAGGTTGCCAGGTTTTCCGTCTTAATTAGATTCACATGATTTTATACTCAAATCAGTAAGAAAAAAATATTTATATCAATTACTACGAAAAAAATACAAAGCAAATGCACATATATTCAACCACGATGGTTCGTGGTTGAATATATGTGCATGTGCGTGTGAGTGTGTGTGTTTTTTTATTATTACTGTAGCCTGAATAAATGTTGCAAGACAAATATTTGCTTAACTTAGCACGACTAGACAACAATCTTACATCGTAATAATATTATGTAACATTGCCTATCTAGATATTTATTGCTATTATAAAAACTGTCTGGGAAAGTATCTAGTTTTTAAATATAGCAAAGAAAGTTGTGATGTTGTCTTATAAATTTTTTTTTTATAAAAATGTTTTGTACTAGTTTTGAATTCGTATCAGTCATTGAATCTGACACCTTACTTATAGGATATAAATCAAAGGTTCAGAAGATATTTTCTCTGACTGTATCATTTGTTTTATACTGTAGCGAAAGTAGCTATGTAGTTAAGGTGTCGGATTGACAACCGTAAGAGGTTAAAAATATTAGGATGTCGCAAAACAAATTGCAAGTAATCTTTTTATAAAAATACAGATTCTTGTATTTTTCATATTTAACCGATTTATAATGATTTACATTTAATAGTTATACGTATTTAAAAAATACATTATTTTAGTAAATCGATTTCGGAGTTGCTTAAACTGCTGACTCTACAAAGACCAGCTCTGATTTCGTAGCTTTAAGATATTCCTTTGTAGAGTGCTAGTGTATTAAAACTTTATTAGAAATAGTGCTATTAGATGACAACAATAATTTAAATTAGAAGACTTCACAGCTTTTAAGGAATATAAAATCTTTATATTTTTAATTAAAAGACTAAGCTACTTAAGCTTGTAAGCAGATTGTAAAAAAATTTTGCCTTATGCGTAAAAGGCATCGAGTTTTGGGAATCATTGAAACGATGAACAGGTCATAACCTGAACATAATAAAAAAAATTTGCTTAGTAGATAACACAGCTGTAAGTAAAAGTAATCTAAGGATAATAAATATTTTCCAGTCAACAAACAACCCCAGGGTGCGCTACATTAAGTAATATCGACATATCAAAGGCAATTTCGTATTTCCGCTAAGCTTATTTTAGACCCCCGCACGCAAATATTTTCCATATGAAAATAGATTCCATTTACGTTTTAACGTACGACGCGCAATAGGATTTTGGTTTGGAAGGTATTACCAGGAGGCTATCCTGGAAATTGCTTTCATAAACGAAACTTGAGTTCGTCTTAAGTGCTAAATAAGTTTTACTACTTACGACGCAATTGAGACTTGCGATCTAAGTATAGATTTACAAGACTCAATGTACTTCAACTAAGCTAGACATTGTTCACTTAATGAAATTACTAGTCAGACTATCAGCCCAATACCTATGCACAAAGGTTTTATGTAAACATTAGAGTCTATTAGCCATTCAAAAGTTATCAGAAATATTGTTAACAATCTATAGCATAAAATGCAGTTATAAAAGGGGAAATTTACCTCAGTCGTACTACGTGATAATTCTAAATCCAATATAGCAGAGTCCAAAAGATGGCAAACCAGTAATATTCCTCCACCTGCGCCTCCATGATATGGATAACAAATAAAAATGTTATTAAAGAAAGAAGATGAAAAATGGATTTAAAAAGTTTTCCAATTAGTACATAAGTATAAAAATATTCTGTTCGTAAAATATATCAAGGTATATTGTTTTTGAAGCATAATACATAAAACAATATGTTTAACGTGTTCTATATCCTTATAAAAGCCCAAGTGTCCTTGACATCAGAAACAATTTACGGTTCGCTTACGTGACGAATGTTCCTGATGGATGTCACCCAGGGACCAGGGCACCCGCTAGTCTGCGACTCTGTGTTACGCTCGTAAATTATCCTACATTTCTGTTCTGTGATTTATTATAGTGTGTGCTGCCACTATTTTAATCGAAGTATAGGAAAATAATATATCATTTATATTAAAAATACTAGCCGACCCATCTTAGGTTTGGTGACTGAAATCACTTTTATGATACAGTCTAATCTGACCACAAAGTCACGCAAAAATATTCTGTTTGTATGTATTTAATGTTTATGGACAATCAGTTGAATTATTTGACACTAATTTTAATTGCTAATCTAATTCTAAAGGCACAACTTTTGTATGCGTTTTTACACATGCAAAAATAATTAATGATCAAAAGCAGAAACCTTAAAATAAATAACCGAAATATTTAAAAATACTAAAATAACAATGAATAGGAACTAAAAACAAAATACAAATCATTTTTCAGAACAAAAACCCAATTATTTATTATTGAGAACAGGAATCTTAGAACAAACAATAGTTAAATATGTATTTAGCAAATAAATGCTCTACTATTACAGTTATAAAATAGTGTGCATATATTAAATAATTTCATAATTTATAGTTCGTGATTAACATAATTATCATGCGCACAATAGCGATTCCATGATAACGGATTTATAAGCATCACTTCCCTTAAAACAATATACAATGTACGAATCTATAAGCAGTTTATTAAAAAACTTAATTTATTTTTAGCCGCTATGTGAAACTTATAGAACTTAACTCGGAATACTCAAAAGATATCACGCTAAAAGAAGGACAAATTGTGACTAATTTTATTTAGTAAAAATAGCATTGTAATCTAACATCCCTCAGGACAATTTACCATAGAAAAACGAAATAATAACGTTTCACCAACCCTCTAACAAATTACTGGCTTAACTTGTGATTACCTGTTAAAATAATTAAACCTCTACATTTGTTAAATGTTGTAGATTGTCATAATTATCTGTAAATTGAATTGGTTTTATAATAGACTACTTTTGTATATTTTATTAAGTACGTGTTTATTATAATTCAAAATCACCGAAATATTTTTACTAGTCATTTTTAATTAATCATCAGTTAAAATCTATGCCTTTTGAGCACAGCAAAAGCAACGTCTGTTGTGTTAAAAGTATTTTGAGCTATATCCATGCAAATAGTGAATACAACCAAATAGTCAATCCATTCAAGAAGTGAACCTCGTGAGCGTCACCCTTTAGTTTCTTTCCTAATATTCCATCATTAAGTGCCGTGCATCATCAATTTTACCTGTACAAATTTTAACTCTAGAATTCGGTGAATTACACTGAAAAACTCGTAAGTATTTACTAAAGATTAATTAGAATGTTAATGGCTGAATTTTAAATGAATTTCCAAAGGTTTATTTGTCACAATTTTTTTGAATCTCATTAGTTTTATTAGATTTAAATTAGTTCGAAAACCGGCTTCAGTAGACTAAGACACAATTTTAATATTTTGATGTTTTTTTATTTTAATTTCAAGAGCTTTGTCGTGAGCATACCACTCTATCAGCCTTCACAAGTGTGGCAGTAATAAGTAAAAGTTTTAAATAACCCAAATATATATACATATATAATTATTTTTTAAGTATTATTATCAAATAGAGTTAGTACAGTACAGTAAATACTTTGTTACCTACAAAGTATTTAAGTAAGGAAGTGCAAGTACCAAGTGCCAGGTGCAGGTTCATAAAACATTACTCACTTTTCTTAAGTCTGAGTGCTATTTTTATGTTGTACAAAATAATATCATAATCAATTTCGCCAGACAGTTTCCGTCGGTAATAATTTCCGCTTTATAATGATATTATAATTAAAAATAAAATATACAGAAGTAAAATGTCCCAAAATAATTATCATTTTGTATTTTTTTGAGGAAACTACTAACTGTATATAAATTACAATTACGAGATAAACGTAAACATAGCGTGTTAACTTAATAACCATTAATCTAATAGAGCGACAAGGGACCACATATATTGAGAGTTTAATTTGTAAAATAGTATATAGCGGCAAACGAGCTGAAGGCCCACCTGATGTTAAGTGGTCACCGTCGCCCATGGACATCTGCAATACACTGAGGATTGTAGATGCGTTGCCAACCCTACTTTTTGAGGAACCTGTACACTCGGCGTTTGAAGACTCCCATATTAAAGCGCTCTGGGAAAACCTGTGGTGACAAATTATTCCACAGCCTGCACGTGCGTGGGGGGAATGATCTAGACGCACGTACATTGCTGGTATGCCAAGCATCCAAGTGGTGTGGATGAAATTTGTCCCAGCGGCGGAGAGTGCGATGGCGGAAAAGTGTCGGAGGCACTAACTCAAACAGTTCCTGTGAACATTCCCCATTGTAGAGGCGGTAGAGAACACACAGAGATCCAACGTCTCTCCGGAGACTAAGTTCGTCGAAACCGTCTGTCAGCATGGGATCGTCGATAATACGAACAGCTCGTCGTTGGATGGAGTCAAGAGGGAGCAACTGGTACTTAGGGGCGCCAGCCCAAAGATGAGAACAGTACTCCATATGTGGACGAACCTGGGCTTTGTATAGCAACATCCGGTGTTCTGAAGTGAAGTACTGTCTCGCTCTCTTAAGTACGCCCAGTTTTTTAGAAGCCAGCTTGACTTTGCTCTCCAAATGGCCCCGAAACTTGACCTCGTTCGATATATCGACTCCAAGGATCCCAATGCTATTGCTGTTGTGGAGGGTAATGTTCTGGAATTTGGGCGCCAAAATAAAGGGATTCCGTCAGGTCCGCTGGATTTCTTAACGTCTAGGGAAAGGAGCGTTCGACGCACCACGCTTTGTGAGAAACGTACATTTTGCTAAACGCATTCGCATCTCGGAATTGCAGGCGGTGCCTTTCCCCCATCATCAAGATTTGAACTCGACGCAAAAAGAGTGCACAGAAGATCGGCTTTCTCTTTCGCGGAGTGTGCCAGCGAACCATCAGGACCGTGCAGAGGTGGTAAAGAGGGCTTACAGAAGTTCCCTTCGACGGCTTTAGCGAGAGACCAAAATGCACGGCTTCCTGAAGGGAAGCTTATTAACTTCTCACCAATGCCTCGAATGTGCTTAAGCCTTGCTCTGGCAATATGCTTCTTATAGGATCTGGAGGCAGCATTGAATTTCTTTTTAAAATCGGAAGCATGGGGATCCTTCGCAGCAAGTGCCGCGGCCCAGGCACGATAGCATTCCTGCTTGGCGATCAAAGATCTTGCGCAGTTTGCATCGTACCAAGGTCGCGAACCGCCGCCAGTACGGACAACCTTGCTGGGAATGAAACATTCCATTCCTTGCAAAATAATGTCCGTAACAGCGTCAGCGCAGACCGATGGATCATCCGATGTAAAACAAAGCTGCCTCCATGGGTAGGATGCGTAGAACTCTCGTAATCCGTCCCAATCTGCTGATTTGTAGTGCCATACACGGCGGGTCCCAGATGGGCGGGAATTGCCATGCAGCACCACAGGGGCCTCGGAGTGTACCAGGCAATGGTCAGATGTACCCAAAGGCGCATTGACGGATACCAGGTAGCCCTCCGGGTGGGTAGTCAGCAGAAGATCCAATAGAGAAGGTGTATGGTTCTCGGTATCAGGGATCCTGGTTACTCCCGACACAAGTTGGGAGAAACCATAGGCCAGAGCAAAACTGTGAGCAGCTCTCCCCGCGTGGTCTGTGATTCGTGATCCTAACCACTCACTGTGGTGGGCATTAAAGTCGCCAAGGACCACAATCTCCGCGCTGGGATAGCGCTGAAGCACGAAATCTGTAACCTCCTGAACGTGCCCAAAAAGACGGTCGACTTCAGTGTTACCGGTGTGAGACCTGAAAAGACACGCGTAAATCCGCGTATTATCGCCAAAGTTAACGCGCGCCCACAGAACTGACAGGTCTCTAATTTCGAGGTTGCCGAGTCTTTGACAGCAGATATCGTCTCTAACATACATACACACTCCGGCTTGAGGGATAAACGCCTGTTCCAGAGTGTACCCTGGGTAGTTTAAGTATGATGTGTCGTCAGGAATCGATATCTTCGTCTCTGTTAAAAAAAGTAAGGCTGGCTTTGCCGTTTCGAGGTGGTGATGCACGGCATTTAAATTCGAATGTAATCCCCTTATATTGCAAAAGTCCACACTGAATGTGGAAGAGGGAGCCGCTGTGCGTAACTTCTTTTTTCTTGTTCGGACAACCATTGAGTGAAGCAAAAATTTCAGAGATGTACAGGTAGGGGATAAAACGGGAAAGATTGGGGCTGCCTCCACAGTCCCTTGGACAAGAAGCACTTCGGAAAATCCTATTCTGGAGGCTGAGTTTAGTTTGTCGCCGGCGCGGGGGACGGAAGGGCCCCCGATCCGACCTGTTAATCGATCGCCGCGTTCCACACCGATTTCCCACTCCGGCACGGCGGTCCAGTGACAGGCTTTTAACAATGGCGGCGGGACAGCCTCCCAAGTTGGGATCATACTGGGTTCGGGTCCCCTACGAACCATCGGGCGGCCAGCGTAGAACCGTTTCATCGGGTCTCCCTGGACCCCGCGCCGACGCCAAATGCTCAACCTCTCAGGAACAGGTCAGGACAGACCAGGGGCTGCAGAAGTGACCACATTCAAAGGGATTCGGAAAGGGGGTGGAGAGGGAAATTTCTGGCTTACATGCGCAGCAACCGGAACGCGTCAAAGACACTTGGCAGTCGGATTCGCATGATAGTGGTCGCGAGCCAGACGGGGATGGAATCCCCTACCACCAGACAGGGGGCTGGGGTACTCGCCTTTTACGAGATGCTTTCCCAGCGGCAGAGGGGAACTGTATTCTAACCCGTCCCCTCACGGGTGATCCGTCCCCTCACGGGTAACTTAATGAAAACCTTTATACCAAGACAAAAAGATAAGTCATAGGCTCAAATACTTTTGAATGAACTACTTCGTAACGACTATACGGTAATAAGAATGTAACTTCAAAATCCAATAGAATATTTGTACATAGATGTTTGAGGAAACTTAATGAGTCTATATAATAATAGTAGAAGTCAAAAGAATCATTTTTTAATTTTATTTGTCCATCTATTTGAACATTTGTACGAGAATCACGCTAAAACTACTATTTCTAAAGGATGGTGACAGATCCTAGTTTTATAAAATTGTAATAAAAATTTAAAACATGATTTGGATAGAATTACTCTACAAACACAATGCTACAAATACAATGTTAGCATCAAAGCCGCAAGGATTTAAGCAGTTTACCCGCTGTTAGCACACTAATAGAAGAACCAACAGGCGAAGCTTTTACATTGCTATAATTTGTTATATTTTAAATTTTTTGTTCCTATTAACTTGTTTGTATGCAATTATGTATTATTCGGATGTTGAAATAACTACATACATGCTTTACTTATGATAATAACATGTATCTGTCATATTGTTATGGTATATTTATTAATGAATGAAATTTGTTATAGTTAAAGCTTATAAAAAACGGCCTGCCCTCGCTTCGCGCCTGGTATTTAAAGCAATATTTTAATTGATGTTCTAATTTGTCATTCTGTAATTTTGTAAATCATTATTTGAAAAAAGAGGGAGAGAGTGAGAAAAAGTTATTAAAAGATACATGGTAGAAAGGAAAGAAAACCCACAGATAATAAAAGAGGGAGGACAGAGCAAAAATAAAATTGCGCCGAGGAAGAGAGGGTCGATGAAAGGACCTATGGGGCAGACGGAGGATTCTGTTGCCCATTTAGAGGCCCAGTGTGGTGTGAATTGGCACCTCGATCCCCCGGAAGAGGGTCTAGTACTGGACGGCTGCTGACGGGGTCGTGGAGCGCTTTTCATATCCCATGGCCTCGTCTTTACTGCAGAGGAGAGGAACACCCCGGATGGTTTAGCGGGTCGGGCTACTTCCTTCAGAGGTAGTATTTTGGACTGTCTCCTTCAGGGGCAGTTGCTCCAACCTCGCATAACCTTCCCAAGTCCCCGCTTGGGAAGGTATCTGTAAGCAGATTCCTCCGGGTTAACAAAAAAAAAATGAAATTGAGCAGTGGCACTCACCTGTTTGAATTCAGTTAAACAAGTCTTTAAGCCTACACAAGTCCAAGGCACTACTTGAGTTTCTATCAGAATATTAAGAGATCGTAACATTTAATTATCTTCTGTCCGTCGCTTTCAAGATAGGCCATCCATTGTGTATCTAGAATGCGTATAACCGATTGTAAATAGCTAACTCATCACTCTCTCTCCCCGCATACGGAAAAATAGTCGCAGGTATAGAATATCACCAAAAAATTAAAATATAGTAACATCATCTAATTACAGTCAGATTGAGATTGAGATTTAATACCTTACGGCCAAATTCGAGCACTAAGCAAAGGCTAGGAATATAAACGTACTTTCTATATAATCTACAACCCTGTCCGTTGACAGGGCCAGGAAGTTGGATTGATTTCCTTTTTTGATCATCGTAGAACATGCAGATGCTACCCGTAATCCTGAACAAACTGTAGAAGAATATTTTTATTTGTTTTTCTACTTATCAAATACTTTAACGCGTTGAAGATACGTCAATAACATCTAAGATTGTTTATATAAGTATTTATGATATGACTTATGTAGAAAGACTATATCATAAATTAAAAAATATGTAGAAAAAGAATGTTCAATTCTTACCCGAATGATGAATATCATCGTATACTATAATACATCGAAGGAATCTTTCTGTAATAATAATATTTAAATCTGAGTATTTAGAAACTCAAAAATCTTAGACAATTTTTCGTTTTTCGAAACCAATTTTGGTACGATCAAGTAACTTATTCACCTAATTTGCACCACATAGCCTTAAAATTACTGAAATTTATCAAAAAACCTTAGTTTTGGATTATTTTAGCTTTACGAAACCGGCGAATAATCCACTTGGTATATTTCTTCGAATTTGAACACCTGAAGTTGCCACCACTAGACGTTAACCAGGCCACCAAAATAATAACCAGGTATGACAGGCGGTAGTAAAATTAAAAAAAACTTTATCTTATTTAATACTAGCTGCGTCCCCCGGTTTCACCCGCTGTATTTTGGAATATAATTCACACTATATCATTAAAAATATAGCCTATGTGTTATTCTGATGTATAAGCTATATTATTGTAAAGTTTCATGAAAATCCATACAGTAGTCTTTGCGTGAAAGAGTAACAAACATCCAGACATACATTCTTACAAACTTTCGCGTTTATAACATTAGTAGGATTGAGGATTTTTAAGACTTTAGTTGGACACTCTGGAGTTGAATATTCGAGTTCGTATGATTGAATACTCTGACGTCAAAAACTACCAATGAATTTGAAAATATTTTTTGCTGAAAATTAAATCAATTAACAAAAGGTAAGAAAAGTTGAGTTGATTACGAAACAAGTACAGAACCGAAACTGGAAAGAGATAAAGATGTGTAAGTTCATATTATTTACTTGTGTTGTATTATTTACTAGTTGTGCTGGTTTAAATATTTAAATATGTTTAAGTAAAAATAATGTATTACATATAATCCTAATAATGTGACACTTAAAGTAAAGAAAGTTGACGTCATTAAGGTGATAAGTACGAAACTCTCAGTCATAGCGCTGCGGAGTTAATTCTCCTAACTTCACGCACCCTTCGTGTATTTTCGCAAAAATGTCTCCTTCATCAAGAAGCATAGGTACTTATTTGTTAATATTTCATGTAATATCTTTAGCCGAGAATTTTTCAGGAAAAATATTTCAGAAAAAGTCACTGAGTTTGTGTATTATTAATAAACAATTATAGAACTTTATATTTTTTGTAGGGCTCTTTTACAAACCCATATTAAGACTGTACTTATTTAATAAAAATAAAAAAGTTAATGAATAACTTAGTTACACTGCACTACACTTCATTAATGAAATTACTTGTCCAAGTGCCTCTGATGGTTAAGAGTATTTGAGCTATTACCTCCACCACCCAATCAAATGCCATAAACAGTATTACTCACAATCGTCATTGGTTATCTGGGAAGAACGGATGTTTATTCGTATGTTTTTTTAACTATGACAAATTTAAATTGAAGATTCAAAATTAAAAAAGCTCTCATCGTTTTGTGGTTAACTTAGTCATTAACTTTAGAACACCAGCATCGGATGGCTAATAATTGAGTAGTAGTCTTAATATTATAATATTTTCATGTAACTTAAGATATATTGGAAGTTGGAACTAAGAGCTTAGGTTAAATCTCTAAAAGCACAGCGGTTTGCTTATTTGTACGTAACAATGCGGCCGAGATCAAAGAACGCTACGAATTTAATTTGCGAACACTCCCTTTATCCCGGTGAACTCAAATCTTTATCCCTTGTTGTTTAATAGCAAATGGACTTTAAAATATTTATGAAATTTCCTTACCTACCTTTATTAATAATAAATTTCTATATAGGTATACTGATATATTATTCAGCTATAATCATTTTGATAAGTTCTTGCCTATTATTATCCATATAGGAGCTGCTGCGTAGTAACAATCAAAAGATAATATTGACAAGCACATTGCACATTAGACAAAAGCTGTGCCTGGAGATAGAGACCTACGAGAAAGATTAAATAAATTACTCGACCTCGTGAACCAACATTAAATTAACAAATCTAACATTCAATTATTCGAGTATATTCACGAAGACTCACGTTAAGCCTAATAAAGGGTAAAACCTAACTAACTCGTTATTCACCGTCAAAAGTCAGTATTACTATCTTCCATCGGTGCTGAGCTTATGAATTGTTGAGTGTTTTTATATAAACCAATAGTTAGTAGCCTAGTACTAGCCAATCAAATGCTATCAATAGTGTTGCTAGCACTAATAATATTTAAGGTAAAATTTTTATCAATTATGATAGAGAAATCAGCTAATTTAATAGGGCGATTTAAAAAACATATAGTTTCTGAATAAAAATCCTTTCTTATTTGTCTAAAGAAAATACTGTATCTTAAGAGAAGAGATTCAGCACAACCCTTATAAAACTTTTGTGTGAGGTTTCAAACTTTTCCGTCGATAACTCGTTTATTAAGTAGACCTCACAATTATCGTATTTATGTCCTTCTCTCTGAAATATTGTAAATAATAAATAAACATAATTTACTGACGGTAAAATTAACGATGTACACGAATATATTTACTTCAATTAAGTACGTTTTAACTTTTAATTATTCGGATGCTACGGGATCATATTTTGTAATGAGCTAAACGTTGTGTATAACGAATATGAAAGGGTAATAATGGTCAACTTAATAAACCTTTTTAGATAATTTATTAAACGTTTAAAGTATTATATATAATATATAACATTTTTAATAAAATATTTAACTAAGAAATAGGTTTAGAATATATTTGACTCCTTTTTTTCCTTTGATTATGTACCCGTCGCGCCCTAACTTCGCTGGGTTAAGAAATAATAAATGACAATAACTTTTTTGTGCCATGCACTTAAAAAAACAACAAATCCTAGTGGGGTGTACAAATCCCACACACGTGGAAGCTTGCTGGGCCCGAATTTCAGCTTCTTTAATTAAGGGTTATCTATTGTTAGTTAGGCGATAAAGACACAGTACTCACAAGTTCTTGATGATCTTGAATCTTCTTTCTAATCTTCTTTGAGCATGCCCATTACACATTTCACACAATAACATAAATAGTTTTAAATAGTTTTCACTTCACCGCCAGTCGGTTTTCGTCAGGGAAGGTTCAATTAACTAGCGTTTAAGAGATATAGTACACACAGGACTCGGGATATTATTAATCAATAATCACAGGAATGTATATCGCGCGCGCACGCCGCAAATCCAACTCAACTCAATCACTCAACTCGGCGGCGCCACTAACACCCCCGCCGCCCGCGCAAGCAACCTCCCTCGCCGCGCTTGCGCCGCATTCAAATAAAAATATATATTAAACACCTAGATTTTAAGTTAGACCTGCAATACAATTGTGTTAATATTAACTAATTTTAATTTCGTGTTATAGTTTTGGCATCGCAATATTAAATTTATTTATCTTGGCTTCTATTAGTGTTATAAATCCCACTTGTATTAAGTTTTCTTAATGTTTATTCTATAATAGAGACTGTTTACAAAAATATTAATGAAAAACACCACAGTAGAATAATTCGTGTATAAATAAATATAAGTGCGAATATCGAGTAACATTCGTTAGTATTCCGACACTTCCATTGTAAACAGAAGTAAGAGGTTCCTTAGAAGTCGTCGTTCGGCTGACCGATAGAAGCCGATTAAGATCCCCTTTCCTTTAATGCGATTAATTTAGCTTTATAGCTAGTAATAAATTTTCCCCTTCGAAAACTGTGCACATATACGTTTGTATTTTGTAAATAATTGTTACTTATAAGGCGCCATTTCACTTCTGTATAGCAATGTTCACGACAGTTTGATAAAAGATTAGTTACAAATTTGATACGTGATTGGTTTTGTGTGTTTTCGGAAATAATAAATTGTAATGAATTAGTCATTAATAGCAATTCTTTTATAAATTAAAGAGAGTGAATAACTCATACCGAAATAGGTATTAAGTATTCTGTACATGATAGAAAACCAAATTAGGTATTCTATCCTCGATTACCGAATATCAAATTAGGTACCTACTCTCTAACCTTTAAAAGTATCTCTCTATTTGTTAGACTTGTTTAGATTATAAAAAATATTTTTTTAAATATGAAACTTTTTTACTGAATCTTCGCATGACTTTAGATTATTATCATTTTTCACTTGTAATGAAATCTTCTAATGTAGTACTAAGTATATGAGAGCTTTACTGCGCATTAACACTAAAACGACCTCGCCACCAAATATTAAAGTACAATACTCACATGTTCCTCAATAATAGAAGGCCTAACGCCACACCTTGTAAACAGTACTACACTATAACACTAACTTCCTTGCACACTGCGCGAAAATAACAGAGAAACCGGCTCTAATCTATCGCACTAACGTTTATATATTGTCTACCCGTCGGTATACTTGTCATCACATAAAATAATCTACCCGCTAATACTTCTTTATAAACAGTGTTGCTATCAGTATATGGTGAGCCGCTTATTTATTTTAGAGCCTTAATTAACTGAGATAAGGTCAATTAACCATAAATCAAATTTTACTTTGTTATTCACATTCTGTAGTTCAATGCAAAATAGATATATCAGTGTTTCATGTATCGGAACACCACAACAGTCTACTCCTCGAGGCCTTTTGTTTTAACTCTGCTGGCTTTGTTTACAGTACAAGTTCAAACTTAATTTGAATAAAGGAATCAATTTAGACTGCCACCTGTTTGCTGATTAATATTCCTATAAAATTTCGTAGCATAACATTTAAAAAGTTAACCTAGACCTTTTCGTAACAACTTTTAAAGAAATATTAAAACGGTTCTTTGTCTTTTCAATAATATTAATCAATCAGTTTTACATTTTTGATATAATTTTCGTATCTGTGTTTTATAGTCTTAGTTTGTTTAATTAATTAGAGTAAATGTCAGGACTGTAAAACATTTTTATTTAAATGAAAAGAAACCAAATGAGGGCGCTGCTAATTAGTGCTAAGCTGAGCTAGACGACCTTACTTCAACATGATACATTGTTTTGAAAACAAATGATAACTCGTGTAAAATATTATTTTTGTTTATAAAAACAGTTTTTTTTTTATAAAAAAGCGTCAGTAGCTCAGTGGTTCAGGTGTAAGATTTACGACCGTGGGTTAAAATCCCAGTGTAAAATTAAAAAATAATATTGTCCCGTGAGGGGACGGGTTAGAATACTATTCCCCTCTGCCTGGGAGAGCAACTCGTAAGTGGTAGGGGATCTGTTCTCCGACTGGCTTGCGACCATGCGACCGCAGCATGCGAATCCGACTGTCAAGTATCACAGACGCGTTCCGGTGGAGCCGCATGTGGGCCAGACTTACCCCCTTCCTCTCCCATCCTATGAATGCTGTGGATCTAGTGGAAAATTTCACTAAAATAATTTTAAAGTCGGTGAACATATATCAATAAAATATAATTCTCAAATATAAAACCTTCTCTTTTTTTGAAGTCAATTAAAATATTTTACACCCTTTGGTTGATTTTTTCACAGCTTCAAGATATTATAGACTTACTTACATGTTTAATATTAATTTCAATTTGATAACTGCACATATTCTTTAAATTCTGCGTCAAAATCTAAATATATCGTGAATTTTTCGTGATGTAACAACAAATTACTATTTTTAGGATTTTTTCCCATACTAGTGCTATTAGACCTTGCTTCTTGCCAAAAATCATGTTCCTAGGTCAAAGCCTGGGAATTTTGATTTATCTCGGAAATCAAAATTACAATACATGAGATAAAAGCGGCTGCGGCTTTTCATTAAATTGACTTTTTTTTGATAGAAAATGCAGTTTACGCATCCCTCCCAAGTTATATCCCGAGGTTGTATGTGGGGCTCACAGGCGCACTGCCAGAGTACCCACTAAAAACCATTAAAAACCATCGCTCCCTCACCGCTATAATGTGAAGAAACGGGATCGCTCGCGCACACAACCGTGTCGTCCCAGCGTATAATGTCATTTTCATATTTGGCCTTTTATAGCGGCGGGAGAGATTGCGCAAAGCGCTCCCTCCTCATACCCTGTCTTCTTTTGCGTGTAGGAATTGTGAGGCCTGCTGCCTCACGCTCTCACTCTTTTGCTTTCTTCAGAGCCATCACTGTCTCGCAAAAGTAAACCATTCCAGACCTCTCACTGCTGAGCACCACCACACTTACCAGTGACAGGCCTCTATCTATCTATAGGTCCCCACGCTGCGCATTCACGCAACGTGTGATGTGCTGTGTCAACTGATGAACCACATTCCTGACAGGCAGGGGTCGCCTCTCTCCTAGCTACTTTGTGCAGGTACTTCCCAAAGCAACTGCGCCTAGAAAGCACCTGCGTCAACCTAAAATTGTGTATGCCATGCTGCCTATCAATCCAACGTCTCAAGTGTAGGTTTATTGCTTCCACAGTCACAATGCCGGCGTTTGGAGATTTTAAATCTTCTCCCCATCTTTGGATTTGAGTTCCATTTGCGATAGCTCTAATTTTCAAAGTTTCTTCTGGCCGTAGGCTTTCACCTCTTCTTCTCATATTCACACGAAAACGAAACATCTCCGCCATCAATTCCGCCTGGAGCTCCCAGGGTGGATCACTCGCAAGGAGTGTTGCCCCTGTCCACGATATCGTGCGATAACCACGGATTGTTCTCATAGCTACAATTCTTTGTGGCCTTCGAAGAAGGGACTTATTGCGAGCAGTAAGAGCATCCACCCTTCATTTAATTGACTTAGCAGTTTGATATTTTTACATATTTGAGGAATTTTTACATATATTATATTTTTACATATTTAAATAATCCATTATTTTTAGTAAAAAGTAAAGGATAAAAATGGGTTATCCCTAAGAGATATACTATTACGGACTTTTTTGTAGACCTTTTTATGGTGTAAAATACTGTAGTACATTATTTTGTACATTCTCGTAGGGTTCAGCCAGCGTTTGCGACGTCGCTTACAAAAAATGTGTTCCTTTACGACATCACATTAGAAACCACTAAAATTATCAGTGTTACTCTACTACATTATGTATGTATTATACATATAAACCTTTCTGTTGTATCATTTCATCTATTAAAAGTCCGTTGCTTCAAAACTATTAAGATATATTATATAGAATAAAATCATTCTTTAAAACTAAGATCTAACAGACAGACAGCGGGAAGCGACTTTGTTTTATACAATGTAGTAATTACAAGTGCCTTCACAATTCTTTCTTCCTTCGGACCAATTTCATTTACTATCTACAATTATAAATAATCGTCGTTTGTTGCATGATTTATATACACATAGAAAAATAACTATGTGAGGGGGCGTATGTGTCTTAAACAATAACAATAGATTACCAATGATGCTAGTTTTAAATATTGCCAGGCTATTGTGTTAGCTTTGTAAAATGGCTGCACCAAACCAAGGCTCTTAAAGGGGACAAAAATTCCTCTTTTTCCCTATACTTTAAGTTTTTAAAAGGGGTTAAAAATATTATAGGTAGGAAATAAGGAATTTCTAGGAATAGTTGTACCAATATGTTTTAAAATATTTTATATGAGGTTAAATTCAAGCAATTCTTTCAACTCGGTTAACTCGTGTATTTTGTATACTTTAACAGAGTAAAACTTTTTAATGAACCTTCTAGTTCGAATAGCCTATTGTGTCTGCTCGCTTACTGCTCCACTCATAAGAAAAAGTTATTTAATTATTTGTTAGCATTTGATTATTTCTACAGTAAGTTAGTGATTTTTCTTTTAATCAATAAAATGTTTTTAATCTATACACGCGGTTGCGTATCAAGCCTAAAACTACAAGGTAAGGACGAAGAAGCGACACTGCTGCCTGACTGACAAATTGATATTGAAATTTCAAACACTAACCTATCCCACAGATGACATCATAATCTTAACTCATTTTGTTTTCAGAATACGAAGAACTTTATGCTAATGACCTACAAACTTGAAATCCGGTGTCCAGCTCAGGAACAGGACATACAAAGGAAAAGATTAAAAAACGGGTAAATTTTACGATTTAAAATAAGTAATAGATTTTTAATCGCTTTGAGAAATGAAGAAAAGAAATGCATGACTATCCTGCTGGTCTTGGCACCCATTTAGACATCAATTCTTTTGTAAGGGCAGTCGATAACGTTCAATTCTTAATTTTCACTTCAACTTGACTTCAATTTTCACAATATGCTCTTGATGAGTTAAGTACTAATACGTATGTCTAAATGTTATCAAACCAGCCACCCCACTTGATACGGATTCAATTGTACAAAGGAAATCAAATGTCATTTTCAGTGTACAACTTAATCCCTCGAGTAGAGTACCCTCACTCAGACTGTGATACTTGCTACCTGCTACCTGAGCAGCGAGGAGGTTAGAACTATTTCATTAAAATTTCATACACATTGAATACACCTTTTTTCTATTTTATTTATTTAAAAATTCTAGATTTTTATAAGAATACTCCATTCATTCAAGAACACGCAATAATTATAACCTCTGTCCCGAAATATCACAAGCAATGCGTACAAGTTTTTTTTAAGAAAACAAGTCAGTCAGTAATTTAAAGTGCAAGTAAAATAGTTCTGTAAACCTGCACTTGGATTGCAGACCCCAGGCGAATCTACTCACCTGCCTAAAGACAATGTTATTATTTTATTTATAGCTGCGCAGTATATGTTAATATTGTTTGCGTCATATTTATGTTATTTAAAGTTACATCATCAATCTGTTTAGTAATTTTTCAATGAAAGAGTCAAAAACTACTTAAGTTAATGAGCCACGAATACAATAAACGGTCTGATATCGAAGTTGAATCGTTAATCGGCTTGCATTTAGCGAAATAAAGCTGAAAGGAACTGAAAATGTCAGGTAACTCAAGTACTTTACTTAGCTACATAGCAAAACTTAAAGCAATTTATTTACTCATCTTCGCATCCTTTGTTAAACTTCACAGACGAATGCGGATACTAGCGACTAGCTAAAAGACACCTATATTCAATTTGCATTTATTGTAACTTGAATGTTAAAGAGCGAGGCAATTAAAACCTCCGTTTTTAAGATTTATTCACGAAAATATTATAAACCCTTAATTTATCGTTTCCCTTGCAGTATAAGTATCTCCTCTCGGGTGACTCAATTAGTACATAATATGAAGATAAGTGTTTTGTACATCTGAGAAGGCCTTGGAAACCTGCACTTTAGTGACTAAACCCTGGTAATACTTGGGTTACATACTACTCTCATGACATCTAGATAGAGTATAAAATATAAAAGTCATAAACACTACACCACATGCCTTATTCTCTCATATTATCATGAATGTAATATTTTAACTATAATAACTGAAGCAAATTATTTACGTTGAAATATAAGCTATTTAATAACATTACTTTGCAACAATCAGGTAAATGTACAGTTTTTAATTAAATATAACCATCTGCAAAGAACTTCCATTAGGTGCAATGAAAGAACTGAATAATGTAAACTACTTCTAGTCACGATATGACTATTTTTAATCTGAATATGCAGTGTTTACAAAACGAAAAAGTAAAGTAAGTAAAAAAGAATGTAGTTGTACTATAAAACCTATTAGCTACTATTTTTAAGAACTAAACCTGCTAATCTGCGCGTCTTTGTTCGAGTGAAAATAAGTTTTATTTACCTAGTAATATTTTTAAATTTTTTTATCATCTGTTGAACAAACGAATATATGTAGAAATTTTCATTCAAATCCAATCAGTTATTTATGTATTATGAATACCACTTTAACTCACAGGGCCAGTGAAGTATTCCGGGATAGAAATAATCTATTTCTCAATTCAGATTATGAAGTACGTATAATGTAAAAAGTTTACCTATTACTGTACATCAATACACATGATAAAATTATTACATGCACTTTAGGCAAGAGGACGGGAAAAGCCTGGATCTCAACAATCCTAGCTCCAATCAGGGTACAGTTTTAAACGCAAGAGACGACTACTATAGGTTAACACGACTTATTTGTCTTTGCTATCACTTCTTCTCTATTATTGTATTTATTACTATTAATATATATAACGGCGCGTGCTATTTATTTGATTATAATGAGTTTTTATATCATGAAGTTGTAAGATATTTTAGTTAAACCGTTTTTAATTTAAGAGCGGTTAACACCGAATGGAGTTGGAAGCGATAGAACTGGCCATTTGTATAAAAACGAGATATATTTTGTGACAGCAGAAAGATGGCAGATGCTTGCAAATCCATTGGGTCTATTAATTCATGTTATTTCTAATTTAATTGCTTCATTCATCTGGATTGTTACTATAATTATAATTTCCCTATTTTGTCACATTTTATTAAATTGTATTCAAGTACAACTCGTTGGAACTTATTTCACATACAAAACTTAACGCACGCACATCATGGATCGAAAGGGTTAAGAGGTAACGGTAAATATATATGTCAGAACAGAGAGACGATTTGGATGAATGAATTGAACCCAATATCACGATTCTGTAGTTTTTGAACAGGAACCCAGGCAGTGCCTTGGACATGTGACCGATGTGTAGGCTTAAGGGATCTCTTTATGTAATTACAACACTCACCTCCACTGCCCGGTCTCACTGTCTGTCTTAGGTTAGGTTAACATAAGGCTAACCTAACCAAACATAAACCTAACCTAACCTAAGGTTGTGTTAACACATCTAAATGCAATGTAGGGACTCACAATAAATAAGACGTAAGAACTCACATGATCTTTAGTCCGAGAGGTCCAATATCCCTAATATAGCGACACACTATTTTTTACACTTCAACTCCAGGTGATGTTCACTCAAAGAGACTTGTCGAGAGACTAAAGTGTACTGCGTCAGTCGGGGAATATAAAGGGACTAGCCAATGGTAGCAATGCCCATGAAATATGGCGCTGGCGTCCCGATTAATCGATGATCTTTTACTTGTTTGAGACTGTTAAAAATCGTTGAATATTAAAATGACGCGACGGAAGTGATGATTTTTTTTCTTTATTATTAACTGAAGTACATCAACAAATAGGAAATATGGCGCTTGCGTCGGTATTAATCGATAATCGTTTACTTATATCTACCAAATTATTTCTCGATTATGATTCTATTTTATTTAATATAATCAAGTGTTATTTCCAAAACCTTAACAATAATTATATATTCCATATGTGTATTATACATTATTTGTGATTGATTAAGGTCAGAGTCAAAACAACAATAATATTATACGCTTTTCATTCTAATCTATTCACCTGATTTTGTATGTAGAATACTAGAGCAGCATACAGGAACAGTGATGATTTTTTTTTGGAGAAATAATTATTCTATATTTTGATCTAGGTTAAAAGGTATCTGTATGCTTTAATATCATCTAAATCTGTTGAGCCATTTTGCGTGGTGCACGTACAAAATTCTAAGTTATGTTTATTTATTTGTAAATAAATATAGATTTATATAAATAATTGCTGTAGAAAATTATACTGAATGTTTTTTGTATGATAATCTATGTATTACACATTGCTTCAATATTTTATACTTATTATAAAGCTCTTCTATGAGTAAGAAAAAAATATAATAATATATGTGAATCAAAGAAATTCTCCCACGTAATTTCCCCTGAGTCATCTCTTCTTGTACGTCAAGATAAGACGAAACTGCGATATTAGACGATAAAAGATTCACTATTACTCGTAACTGACCTAACATGAATTTTATACCTCTAGAAATCTATTTATTTAATCCGTGAAGAAGGAAACATATTTTATTTATTTATTTTCAAAGTTTGAAAATATATTTTTATCTGAAACTGTACTGTAGCTGTTTAGAATTTAGAAGTTGTGCTACAAGAATTTGCAGCAAATTTTTGTGTTTGATCAAAATCAGGATCAGGGACCTTGAATAGATTCATAATTCAGCCTACTAGACGATCACAAGGATTTTTTATGATACGACAAAAATATGATTTTACGGCGACGCGAGAACTCGTAATAAGTGTTTGATAAAATAGTTATTCCTGTGTCACAATAACGAGATTTTTTCCATAAAAACTATTATTTTTATTAATAAGTATATGGCAATTTGGTATATAAAGTTTAAATTAACTTCTCAGTTTTATCACATTAACTGATTATAGTCACTATAAGGTATTGCAATAACTGAAATACAGCCATCCGCGACAGAGCTGCCAACCATCGACAACAGTTCACGGTTCACAACCCGAATATATATGTCGGGTATAGTTAGGGTAAGATAATAATAATAAAGGTCGTTCTATAGTTTATCTATTGACTAAGACTTTGACTTTGACCGGGTACTCCTCTGTTTGCAGAGATGACTGACCTGATGAACGACCTGAACTCAAGGGATATGGGCCGCTTCTGACTCCTCCGGGGGCTGAGTGTTTCATTAGACATGTCCAGTCATCCCCCCTCGCTTAGGTGATAAAGCGAGCTCATAGGTGGGTTTTAACTGCGGGTACTCGTAACCGCAGCTACAAGTACCCGCAGTATGCTAACGCGTTCCTGCGGCGCCTAACCTACGGTACGGTCGATGGTGGGTTTTAGTGCGGAAGTCCAGCATTTATCGCTGGGAGTCTAACATAACCCTTTTAAGGGTATGTGTTAATGCATTTCCCACATTAAAAAAAGTTTAGCCTTGTGTAAGGTTAGGTTTATGTTTGCCTAACCTTAGGCCCCACCCAGTGATTACCTTATTTTGCTCCGACAAATATATGTCGGATGGAAATTAAAAGGAATGACCTATCTCAAAAGCTATATGGGCAGGATATAATTAAACATTACTATCACGTACTATTCTGATCCGGTTCGAAGGACCAGAAGACTTAAAAATGCTAACATAAGCAAAGTAATGATGCATCTGTTGATCATACCTCATAACAGCCATTTAACGAATCTGCTAATTGATCATGCCCACCGCTTAACATTCCATGGCGGAGCTCGACTAACATTAGCGAAACTTAGACAGCAGTATTGGATAATAGGCGGCAACAGAGCTGTGAAGATGCGCTTACGCCATTGTATCATATGTAGAAGAAATAAGCCATCATCGTGTTCCTGTGGAGGCGTAGGCAGGAGACCATCTCTTTTTGGTCCTTCGAGCCGGATATGAACCAGCGACCTATGGATTTTTTGGTCCTTCGAGCATTATACTGTGATTTTAAAAGGACCCGTAACAGTGGACTATAACAGTGTTCAGTGTGAGTGGTTCTACCAGCAAAGGATTACAGTACATTTCGAGCATATCAACAGCATACAAGTAAGATCTTTCCTTTTTGTTAACACCATAAGAAAAATATCAAAAAAAAAATGGAGGATCTTCTAACGACTCAAAACCAACTCATGTCAGCTATTAATCAACTTTTAGTTAATTTTAAAAAGGATGGAGCCGACCGTAAGACTCCTTCTCACGTCAAACGAAGAATGGAGACTCTTGATGGTTATTGGCAAACATTTCAATTAAATCATAACAAATTAATATCAGAAAAGGATTATCAGTCTCATGCATATTTTTTGGAAAATTGCTACGAACGCACCTCAGTATTTTATAAAGAAGCACGTGAATTTATAAGCAAATATTTAGAGTGTAAAAAAGAGGATAAACCTCTCCTTAAACCCGCAACCCCTCTATCAAAGCCTGCATCACCAGCGCATCAAACAACAATGTTCGAATTTCCCTCGGTATCAGGTAGCTTATGTCCTCCTTCTAGTGGCGTCAGCAATAAACTGGATGAGATGTTACGTCATCAAAAAAGTAATTTTAAAGCTTTTTCACGCACTATTTTACTTAATTATAGCGAAATGACGGAAAATTATGAACTAGAAGACTTTTTACAAACATTAAATCTGAGGTGGTCTGCTATTGACTCTCTGCATTGGAAAATCGATAGCGAAATGTTGGAAGAAAATGAAGAGTATGAACACACATTTAGTAGATACGAGCAAAAATACATTGAAATAAAGAAGGAGGTCACTATCAAAATTTCATCAGCAAGCCACAGAGAAAGGTCAACTCCTAAAACAGAGGTTCCATCATTTAGTGGCGACTATAATAAATGGATTACTTTCAAAGATTTATTTATTGAGGCTATTCATAACAACGGCTCAATGTCCAACTGCCAAAAAATGCAGTTTTTAAAAGCAAAACTCCGGGGTGAAGCCGAACAAATTGTGTCACACCTACGCGTCACAGCAGATAATTACCAAGTTTGCTGGGACATACTAAATAATAGATTTAACAATGTGAAATTTATTTTTGACTCATATATGGGCATCATCATGAAATTACCAACTCTTCAGCATCAATCAACAAGTCAATTAAAAAAAATGCATGACAGTGTTGTCGAGAGCTTAAACTCCATCAAAAACTTAGGTATTGATATCAGTTCATGGGATCCTATGGTTGTGTACATTTTGGAACGAAAACTGGACCCCGAGACTAGCAAGGAGTCTTGCCAGTCATTAAAAAATCCTAGAGCCTTGCCAAGCATCAAAGATTTTACAGATTTTTTAGAGAGCAAATACTTACTTCATTGGAGGCCACGCAGCGTACCCCTAACATGCATAGCACATTCATACCAGTACAACAGCATCAAAAAAATCATAAGTTTAATTTTATTAACAAGCCGAAACAAATTAATAATATAGTTCATAAAAACGCTCAAACCGGATGCAAACTCTGCAAAAAAGAACACGGAATATTTAATTGCACAGAATTCCTCAAATTGTCACCTCAGCAACGTCGAAGTACTATTGCGAAATTAAAAATATGTGTAAATTGTTTATATGACCACTTCGGTAAAAAATGCTTATCGGAAACACGCTGCCGCGAGTGCAACGGTTGCCATAATACATTAGTCCATGAAGCGTTTTTAGAATTACCAATTAATAATGAGAGTCAACCACAAAATGTTAGCCACGTATCTCGAAATGATATTAGTGAAACATTATTAGAAACTGCCTTGGTGAATGTAAAATCTGCAGATGGAACACTTATCAAATTACGAGCTTTGATTGATCAGGGCTCGCAAACCTCTCTCATATCTGAACATGCTGCTCTGATACTCAAATTACCAAGGCAAAGGTGCAAGGGTGTTATCTTCGGGGTAGGATCCAAACAAAATAACTGTAAAGGCACTCTTAAAATCGTTTGCTCATCAACATACAGCGACTATCAATTTGACACGGAAGTATTTATCATGAAACATTTAGTAAACAATTTACCTAATCATACGTTCACTAAGCCTGCATGGTCGTTTTTAGAAGGTATTCAACTAGCGGATCCTGATTTTAACGTTAAGCGGCCCGTTGACTTATTATTTGGAGCCGACATTTACTCTTCAATCATTATGAGTGGAATCATTTCATCAGACAAATCATTGCCAGTAGTTCAGCAAACACGACTTGGATGGGTTTTATGTGGAAACGTGAAATCCTTCCAATGTAATGTTATTGTTAATAACATCGAAGATATTCAGCGTTTTTGGGAGATAGAAGACATACCTGACGACTCTTCTTTGTCTCAAGATGATGCGAAATGCCTAGATTTTTTCAAAAATACCACATCTAGGCACCCGGATGGAAGATATGTAGTCAGATTACCTTTAATATCAGATGCAAAAGAACAGTTAGGTGAGTCAAAATCAAAAGCTGTGGCACAGTTAAAACAATTAGAAAAGAAATTTAGTAAAAATCCTGACCTTGAAAAGGACTACAAAACCTTTATAAACGATTATATCAATTTAAATCATATGCAACCTATACCGTGTAACACGAAACCTATCGTCTATCTACCTCATCACTGTGTGATAAAAGACTCTCTATCAACTGCGCTCCGCGTAGTTTTCAACGGATCTTCGAAAACTACGAGCGGCCGAAGCTTAAATGACGTCATGTATCGTGGTCCAAATCTACAGCAAGATTTATTATCATTAATAATTAAGTGGAGACAATACAAGTATGCCTATACAGCAGATATAGAAAAAATGTTCAGAAACATAGCTCTTCATATAGATGATCAATGTATGCAAACTATAATGTGGAGAGATTCAACATCTCAGCCCATGCAAGAATACAGCCTCACGACAGTCACCTATGGGACCAAAGCGGCACCATTTCTTGCTATGATGGTTCTAAAACAATTGGCTAGTGATGAAGGTCACAAGTATCAGTCAAGTCCGGCAGCAAAAGTTTTGAAAGAATATTTTTATATGGACGACCTCATTCATGGAAATCACGACATACAAAGTGCAAAACAATTACAAACTGATCTAATTAAATTATTGCAAGCAGGCGGATGTAATTTAAGAAAATGGTCTGCTAATACTAAGGAATTATTACAAAATATCAATACCGCAACTACAAACGAGCAAACATATGATTTTAAGGATGACGTGTCTACAAAAACCTTAGGGCTACGGTGGCATCCACAAACAGATATATTTACCTTCGATCTTAAAATAAATTTATCAGAAAATATTAAATATACAAAGCGTAGTTTATTATCAGAAATATCAAAGTTATTTGACCCGCTCGGCTGGCTTACTCCAGTTTCAATGAAGTTCAAGTTGCTATTTCAGCGAATCTGGTTTCAAAACATTGAATGGGACGATGCACTTCCCGCCGATATAAGTGACGAGTGGTTAAATATTAAAATTGATTTAAAAAATATCACTAAAATAGAAATTCCAAGGTGGTTACAAATATGTGAAAATGAAGTCATACAATTACATGGATTTTGTGACTCATCGAATAATGCCTACGCTTGTGTAATATACTGTAAAATAAAAAGAAAACATCATAATCACAATTTAAAGGACTCGGTTATGCTGGTTGCTTCCAAATCAAGGCTTGTACCACCAAAAAAGAATATCACATTACCGAGACTAGAACTTAGCGCTGCTCTATTATTTTCAAAACTAATGCAAAAAGTAATATCTTGTTTTACTGGCTACAATATAGAAATGTTTGGATGGTCTGACTCTACTGCCGTACTAGGTTGGCTGCAGCGAGATCCAGGACGCTGGAAAACTTTTGTAGCTAACAGAGTTATTCAGATAACAAGAATTTTACCATCTGAAAGTTGGCGTTATGTGAAGTCTAGTGAAAACCCAGCTGACTGTGCTAGTAGGGGAATATCTATGGAACAACTTAATCGACATCCCTTGTGGTGGCATGGACCGGCTTGGCTTGTGGATTACGAAGCAAATCAGGCAACACAAAAATCATACATAACGACCGAGGAAGTCAAACAAAAGCTAAAATTAGCAACGTCACAATTTTACAGTCAAATCAAGATGACGTAATATCAAACCTAATAAACAGAAACAGCTGTTGGAGGCGAGCAACGCGTATATTAGCGTATGTTTTACGTTTCAAGCAAAATTGCAAATTAGCATTTCTTACCGCCGCCGAACTGAAACAGGCTAGATTTAAAATCATTGAATACATTCAAAACATTGAATTTTACAAGGATATCACACATTTACAAAACCACAAGCAAGTACCCTCTAGAAGCAAACTTTTGTGTTTTAATCCTTATTTAGATCAAGATGGTCTCCTTCGACTGGGAGGAAGACTTAAAAATGCTAACATAAGCAAAGAAATGATGCATCTGTTGATCATACCTCATAACAGCCATTTAACGAATCTGCTAATTGATCATGCCCACCGCTTAACATTCCATGGCGGAGCTCGACTAACATTAGCGAAACTTAGACAGCAGTATTGGATAATAGGCGGCTACAGAGCTGTGAAGATGCGCTTACGCCATTGTATCATATGTAGAAGAAATAAGCCATCATCGTGTTCCTGTGGAGGCGTAGGCAGGAGACGTGTACTTGGTGGCCCGAGCCTCGGTCAGCAGGCAACAGCGTCGCGCCTGCACCCGCCCCCGAGTCCGTTCATGCCCACTCTGCTATTCCGGCGTTACAGCCGGATCCTCCGGAACTATCTCAATCTCTCGGTGTATGTGTTTCAGACAATCCTTGTGCAAGTGTTTCAAACAATCCCTCAAAAGTGCCAAAAGTGTTCAGTGAAAAACCTCGTGTAGTGTCAGTGGTATACAAACATAAAAAAGTGCAGATGGTGGACAGAAAAGAAACAATTTTTCCTACTTTTAATGAATTATCATAAAACTAATAAACTAACATAGTTTTAAGAATTATTGTTTATCACCTTGTAACTTAGTTATAGCTCATCTAATTATCATTTGACTAACTCAGTCATTCTATCATTCAGCTTCCCTTCATCTCTCGCCCGGGAGCATGTACGGTGCATAGCAACCGTACATATTAGGTATTATATTACATTATAATATTTAGGTCATTTGTGCACGCGCCTCCTCATTTTACATAATTTCATCAGTTCACGTTTCTACCTCATACATAGTAGGCGCGCAACTCATTATCAAATATCAATAATATCAGTTTTTTATATTATAATCAATTACTATCAAACAGAACTTTCATTTTATATCATCAAATAAGAGTGTCCCGTACAAGAACTATTATGACAGGAACCCAAGCAGTGCCTTGGACTTGTGACCAAAGTGTAGGCTTAAGGATATCCTTTAAATGATCATAACACTCACCTCCACTGCTTAGTTTCACTGTTTAATCTTAAGATTAGACTAACATTTGTTTTTTTTTTTGACGCTGGAAATGCATTTACGCATACCCCCCGTTGACTGCGGGAGGTTATGTGGGGCTCAACCCTGCGCTGCCGCAACTACTGCTGCAGGGGAATACCCACTAAAACCAGCGGTACCCTCCTCCGCCTTAGTGAGGCGCCCCGGGAACGCTTTCGCAATCAACCGTGACGCCTCGGCGGTCTTACCGAAGCATCCGTGTCCGGTAAGCACCTGCGTCAGCCGGTAGGTCAGCACACCGTGCTGCCTTTCGACCCAGCGATCGAGGTGCAGCCTCACCGCATCCACCGTCGCCAGGCCGGCGAGGGAGACGTGGTGATGGCCGTCTAGGGAGACGGCCATCACCACGTCTCCCTCGTCCACCGCCAACGTGGCTGTCTTCTTCAGTTCAGTCAGGGCGTCCAGTGTGGACCGGCCCGCCCTGAACCCGAACTGGTACGGCGCCACGTCGGGACCTTCGTCCTCGAGGTGTCGAACGAGACGAGCAGCAAGAATCCTCTCCAGCAACTTCCCCGTCTGGTTCAACAGAACGATAGGCCTGTATGCCGAGGGGGAATCTGGCGAACGCCCCACCTTCGGCAATAGACATACCCTACCGTCCTTCCACTGCTTTGGGAACTGCCCGGTCCTCAAACACTCGTCAAACAGTTCCCGGAGCGTTGGCCCGAGGTATTTTAGGGCGACGCACAGAGCTCGCCCAGGGACACCGTCGGGCCCTGGTGCCGTCTTCTTGGTCCTCAACTTGTCGAGGGCCACCTTCAGTTCCCTCTCGGTGACGGGGGGGAAACCCACCTCCTCCCTTGGTCCCGGTCTAGGGGCCATCCGTGGCGGCTCAGGGTGCGGGAAAAGCTCCTCCACGAGCCGTAGGAGAGGTCCTGGTGACAATGACTCCGTGACTGGGACGCCGTGGGTGCGGATCTTGTTCCGCACCGCTCTGTATGGGCGCTCCCACGGGTCTCTGTCCAGTCCCACCAGGAGCTCCTCTCGAGCGAGCTCCTTTGCCTGGCTGATGGTGAGCTGCAGGGCCTTCCTCGCCTCCTTGTAGGCATCCCGCAGCTCCTCCTCTAGCACCGGGTCGGAGTGGTTGCACCTCCGACACCGGGTGTAGCCTGATGCACGTCGCCCGAAGTCCTGCTATTTCGGGCGACGTGCATCAGGCTCCGCAACCACCACCACATCTATCGACCACCCCGCCATGTGCTGGAGCAGGAGGTCCTGCGCTCCGGCGGAGTGGTTCAAATTCCCCTGTAGGAAACTGATGAGTCGTCCGGTCATTATATCGAAACATCAGCCTCCATGCGCTCTACAGGGCGCCCATCCTTCTTACGGCCTTGGGTCCGTGGGCCGCTTCCCTTCCTTGGCTTGCTTGCAGTTCTTGCCCTCCATTTTATGGCCCGGCTTGCCTGCATCTGCGCAGATAGCACAGCGCATTGCAGCTGTGCAGGAAGCCGCCTTGTGACCCTCCTGGCCGCACCGGTAACAAAGGTCTGCCCTGTTCTTTGGTGAGGGGCAGAGCGCTCTAGTGTGCCCTAGACCCATGCACTTGAAGCAGCGCATGGGTAGGTTGTCCAGTATTTGGACCCTGGCGGAGCTCCAACCGACCAGGATCCTCCCCGCCTTTGACAATACTTTTGCTGTATCTACAGGGCACGAGATGCGTACCCCCTTCATTCCTCCGCGGCCGGTCCACATTTCGCCCACGCGCACCATCTCCGTGGCACAACCGCTCGCTCGCACAACCGCGGCAACCACCTTCTCTTTGGTGGCGGAGTCGCCGAGCCCGTCCACCCGGAGACTCGCCACCTTCGTTGGCCGTACCACCAGCGCCACACCGTCCAGCACGGTGAGCAGTCTCTGCGCCAAGGTATCCGCCTGCTCGGGTGTCTGCCCCTTCGGCAGCTCCAGCACCCGAGCCCCGGTCCTGGCTTGGCGGAACCTCATGCCGGCACCTATGCGAGGTCAATGCTGCAGACCAGCTCAGCGAGGTCAATGCTGCTCTCAGCTTTTTGTAAGATTTGGGCATAGGTGACGCCCTTCTCCACCGCCTCGGCCTGCAGCGTCACCACAACGGCCGACGTACGGGGAGCCACGAGCCTCTTCTTTGCCGACTTAGGTTTCGGCACCACGGCCGGCGCCACCTTCGGGGCCGGGGGCTTCTTAGCAGTTCTGCGACCACGCCGAACGACTGTCACCCAGCTATCCTCTTCCTGCGTCGCAGGCGCGCTCGTCGGCACAACCTGTGCCGGTAGCTCCGCGGTAACGGACGGAGCCACCACTGCAGGGACCGCCGCTTGCGGGGAGCCCTTCTTTTTTCCCCTCTTTTGGAGAAGGGCTGCTGAGGCAGTCTTGGGCTGGGGTGCTACTGATGTGAGCGCATCTGACGGCGCCAGCCCCGCCTGTGCCCTTCTATCGACCGCGGGTGGATTCGCCGTCGGGAGCAGCCGCTCCTCGAACCTCGACAGCCGCGTATCCAACATGTCGCCCACCATAGAGGCGATCGATGCTTTGAGCTCCTCCACCGAATTTGCCTCTACGCCACATGACGGGAGTGTGGCTTGTGTCGTAGGGGATCTCTTAGACCTCGCCTCTTCGTACTCCCTCCTATACGCTTTTGACTCTGCCTTCGCATTTTCGAGCTCCCTGCGAAGGCGAGCGTTGTCAGCTCGGAGTCGGCGCACTTCCTCTGCCTCTGTTCTGTCCGCCAGCGCATCTACAATGTCTTTTAGATTGCTGGCGGACTCTTTCAGGATCTTTACATACGTACCTTTGAGGTTACCGGACTTCTGAGCGAGCTCAATGATTTTTGATACGCTCCGTCCGGCATCCGCTCTTAGCTCGTCTGCATTCCGCAACGTCGGTTCTCTCTCCAAGATTGCGTCCGAAGTAGATGCAATGTCGGAGTCGCTCGTGCCCTTTGCTGCAGTGAGAGCTGGCCTGCGGAAAGTCCTGGCCCGGAGCGAGCGCTCGAAATCCTCCTCTGCGCCACCACGCCCTTTTGAGAGGGGTGTATAGCGGCGCACCGTGCCGCACCTGGACGCCACTCTCTCCTCTGTTTCGGTGTCCGAATCTGAAGATATAAGTGGCGCCTGTGGACGCTTCCGTCTTGTTCCAAGTCTGGCGTCAGACTCGCTAGTAGTGCCGTCCGCAGTCTTTGCGGACGCAACGGCCGCAGCCAATGCTGCTACGTTCTTTGTACCGGACATGAGATTCACAATAGGATCCGCCTTTGAAACACCTAGTGTGCCCCGCTCTACCTACAACCCAAAGGGGAGGGAGCTGGGGAAGGAAAACCTCTTGCACACACTAAGAATACCGCACAAGCACACTTCACCCGCCTGCCACTCCGTTACGGTGGTCAGGACGGGGCCCAGGAGAAACGACGAGGACGTATGTGCTACTGAACCCCCGACTAACATTAACCTAACCTAACACAAGGCTAACCTAACCTAAGGCTAACCTAACCTAAACCTAACACACCTCCGACATATATATTATAAAAATGAATCCCAAGAATGATCCATTGGTCACAACAAAACGCGTGAACGGCTGAACCGATTTCGCTAATTCTTTTTTTATGTTTGTTATTGTCGACAAGGTTCTTATATAGTAAGAATAAATTAAGTAAGTTGTGTGGGAAAATTAGAAAATTTAAGAAAACTTGACGAGCATGTATACTTTTCTAATGTATCTTTACACCATTTGACGTAACTGTGAATTATTTGATCAATATTCATAGTTAAGGCAGTACAACGTCTGTCGGGTTAGCTATTAATTAATTATAAAATTGTAATATAAAGTATTATGGATTAAATAAATATAATATTAGTAATTTTGAATCAAACAGCACTCATGTTATTAGAAAATCCAAGTAAGAATATTGAATGTAATTGGAGCAGAGACGATCAGAAGCAGCCACGCGCTGCTCACATTGAAAGTTATTTCAAAGCGTTCCGTGGCTCCGTGCCTCTATAGCGCTATAGCGACCTCTCACCGCAAACGGCTTCATGTTATTTATAAGTCGCCTCTTAAAAGTTTCTACATATTAGTCGTTCCGCTGAATTTTAGTATATTTTCAATTTTGCTAGAAACACGCCACTAAAAAGCGTCCGTCTTTTTTTAAGTTATGAATTATTTTTAAAGCATAAATTTGTTTCAACCAGAAAAAAATAACTTATGTATATTAAAGTTAAGGGCATTTTTTTTTCAAAATGTTCAAAATAGCCCGAATATATAAAAAGAAAAATTGATAAAGGCTAGATATTATTCTAATTGAGAAAAACTGATAATCTTTTTTTGTACAGAATATCTAGATGAACTCTAGAGAGTGAGAATAAGTGGTATCCGAGCGAGTGAACGAATACACACTTTCAACGTAGAGCCGATTTTCCTTGTGCAGTTCGGAACGGTTCAGCTAAGTAACTGTATAAAAATTAATCGATATACACGAAAGGACTTTCTTTTCGTTATATGGTTAAAACACAAAGATTTTAGAAAATAAAGGTTAAATCTTTAACTTCAACCTTTTTTGTAGTGATAGGATTCATAGTGAAGAGTAAATCTAACTATTGCACAGCGGTGTACATACATATAACAAAGATGGTAAATTACAACTATATTCGTGCAAACATATAAAAAGGCTGGATTTAAAATAGGGTGATGGACGTTAAGCTGCCGTGGTGCTATTAGAGTAGTCTCTAACTACGGATGAACTGTCTGTATCTGCCCGCTGTTGTTTGTTCACTGCCCTCAAATTTCTACTACTAACGAACTGAGGATTACAAAGCCAGCAGAAATCGGTCTGCAATTATAGGTAGCTGCAATAATTACATGCTAATTGTTTGTATCAACCATTTTCATCGTTTATTTGCTAGTTTGAGACACTTTAGGTGACTGAATAAAGAGCTAGCATTCAAATTCCAAGTATTAAATAACTTTAACTTGTGACGGTTATAAACTTTACATAAAGTAAATTCAACATTTAAAATAATAATAATAAATAATATAAAGAGGTAATAAAATAGTAATTAATAAATATTATAACATAATATGTACAAATAAACATAAAAAGTAATTTATTCTATATTTAAAACGTCATTTAATTCATTAGAAATAATAATCGATCATAATTTTCAATAATTAATATATTAAAAATAATGCAAACGGTTCGTGTATTATGAAGAAGATTCGTGTATTAGTTAGTATGGGAAGTATCGGAAAGTATGGAAACTGCCGATAGTCTGACCGATCGCCCAACATATATAGGGGGGCAGCGTGAGATCGTCGGCACGGTATCTCACATTCATGTACTACATATGATACCGATATAATAAGAGGTCATAAAAGGTATTTATCATGGATGGTTTGTGGGTGACCATCTAAAGAATTATAACAATATAAAACATGTATAGAGGCGATGCATGTAATAATAATGAACCTCTTAAATAACGAATATAAATATGTTTTAGTAATAATATCTTATGTAGTTACGATGTGATGGTGATGCATGTGTTTAGATCAGCCTCCTTACAAAAGTGTTCTGCGAGAGTAGTCTTGCAGAACCGCCATATTTCGAACGAGCTTTGGCATACGGACGGAAGGTGACTATTAGATGATTTTGATTGTCTTTGAGAAGTCCATCTGTCTGCTGGAGCCTTGCGTATCTTGGTGGTACGGACGCGAGATGCCTTTTAGTGTGATTAAGTTCTACTTTGAGAATTCTTGTGTACGGTGCCGGATATGCTTTATTCTTGACGATGCGCTGTGGACTGGTTTGTAGGCTTTGTGGCTACATCAGCTACTAGCAGACTACCCACATGACAAGTTGTCTTGAATATTTCGTGATTTGATACTCCGAGGTCTCTGGTGACTCAGACGATGTTGTTTGTGTCTATCACTCTGTGATTTGATACTTCAACGTCCTGATGTCCTAGTTGATATCGCTGTGTCTATCACTCTGTGATTTGATACTCCGAGGTCTCTGATGACTCAGACGATGTTGATTGTGTCTATTACTGTGATTTGTTACTTCAACGTCCTGATGTACTGTTTGATATCGCTGTGTCTATCACTCTAGGATTTGATACTCCGAGGTCTTTCATGGCTCAGACGATGTTGTTTGTGACTCTCACTGTGATTTGATACTTCAACGTCCTGGCGTCTCAGTTGATATCGTTGTGTCTATCACACCAACGTATCCAGCTGCTGAGCGGTGCAGAGGCTGTAAGCCAAAGTGGTACGTTCTAGCGAGCTGAGTACAACCACGAGCATTGTCCGTGGACTTTGTTTATGGACATTGTGAGTGGCATCAATAGTCCTTGTCAGGACTACCCCTTAGCTTAGTGCTTTTAAATAGACATTGTAACATGTCATAGTGCTAGGGCGTCTGGTGAATTATCCTTATGGGATGTTTACTAGCATATAGGACAGTGTGGCCTACTTTGTCTCTTTACTTCCGTGGCTTGCCACGTAAAATAATGAACTGGCGTATTACGTCTCTTTGTTTGACTCATATGCTCGATGGAAGTGTTGCTTTTTGTAAGCGAGTACATATCTCATATTTCACATTCTACTAAGGTGGACCATAACACATATTTATATCAGCTACGGCTGCAAAGGTTATCAGCTCCGGCTGCAACGATTGTCAGCCCCGGCTGCAACGATTATCAGCTACGGCTGCAACGACTTATCCACTACGGTGGTTTTTACTTATAGGCTCCGGCTGCAACAATATCCACTTCGGTGGCAACATTTTATCAGCTACGGCTGCAACGATATCCACTCCGGTGACAACGATAACACATTTATGTGAGTATGAATATGTGCATTCCTTGCAATCAGCCGCCCAAGTGCTGTGAGTTCTTACGAACTGATGAACCAGTGATTTATTTATCACTTTATTTATAACCAGGGCTTGTCCCTTTGTCTTCGGACACTTTGCAGCTTTGCTATTTTAATGGATTTATTTCCATCACAAGGCTCACGCCTTTTTATTATTACAGCTTCGGCTGATTAACTAAGGCTTTAGCTTTCAACACTACAGTCTTGGCTCTATTACCCGGACTTCGGTCCTTGCTAATGTAGCATCAACAGTGTAGGCGCACTATAAATAGCTCCCACCTTCTATCCAGGAGGGTTCACGACTTGGTTGGAACCCATTGTCGGTGGCGGGTGTGGGGCTGCCGACCCCTTTTCTCTTTTATATTTAAATATTATAAGAGGAAGGGAAAGACTCCTTCAGCTATCTTCTTTATCACTAACATCCTTCTGATGTCATTATTTATAAAATTATTATACATCTATGCATCATCACATCGTTATTACATTAATTTCATAAAATGCAAATCGATCTTTATTTAGTTTAATTTATCTTCTTCGATGACCTATTGAACTCATGCCTCTGATACTCTAAAAGAACTTTTCTGGTTATTATTTACACAACGTATTAAGGGTCCTAACTAGATGATCACATGCCTAATTAAATATTTTATAAATAATTTATTAACTGTTATTGACTTGCCGTCTTCCTCTTGCGTTATTTATTTATATTTTTATGTATTCTATGTATATATTTTATAGAGTTAGCTCGATATAGTTACAAACTCTATTCTTTTTTCACTTGATAGGGCAAAACGTAATGTAATGTGCAGTTTTAGTTGCTTTACGAAAATATATTTTCAATAGAAAAATTGAATAACTTTAAACATTTTTGCACATTAAAACTCTGATCAGTATTATTCAAAAACAGTCTTAAATAATGGAGCTATTTTGAACAAACTAAAAAGTTTATTATTTGTATATAACGTAAATACTTTAACAGTCCTGACTACGATGGCTCATTATCGTAAGGTTATTATCGGGTTATATTGTGCTAGAAAAAAACTCTTAAATACATTGTTTGTATTGCAAGAAGCTTAAAAATGATCAAAAGATCGCTCTTTTATATAGTGGTTCTCGCTAACATCCAAACTGCGATAAACTTGAACTTAATCGGAAAAAATTCTTGATCATATTAACTTTTAAATTATTTTTCGATGGCCTAAAACATAATAAGTTAAAACATACGATGATAATAATTTCATAACATGAAAGATGTAGAAGGTATAATCTCTAGAGTATATTATTGTTAGTTATGAATGTGTGAGCAATGTCTGTTACGTAAAAGCACCTAGTTAGCCATCAGTACTCTCGCTAATTAAGGATAAACAGTCAAAATTCGTGCTATAGCGTTATTTGCTCGTTTACATCTAAATCTCTTGTTACACTGGATTATAATCTAACATTAAAAGCCATCTTAATACTTAATAGAGAATAAAATATTATACATTTTGAAATCTCCTACATCTACTAAACTCAAGCACAATCCAGAAAGAAAGGTGATTTAAAATGTCCACACAATTGTATAAATTATTCTTTGTTTTTTATTTTTATTAACACAAGTAAAACAATAAACAAATTGTTTTGATTTTTATATTACCTACTAATCGACCCGCCTCAGCTCTACTAGGCTCATAAATATATTAAAAAATATTTTCCTGAGATCCAATTAAAATGAAACAAAGATTAAAACTGTAAAAAAATCTACAGCAATACAAGTGTGAAAACTTTATTTAATTTCTGTTAATATTTTTTGTGTGAAGCTCATACGAATATACAAACAAATAGACAGAAAAAATTTCAAAAATGGATTTGGTTTCGTTTGAAAATTGATTAAACAAAAACAAAAAATTTTAAAATTGGTTCTTGCTTCAATTGATGTTTAAAAGACTTCTCATTATCTTCCTGTAAGATATATAAGAAATAAACTAGGATAAGTTAAGATTACCTTCTCTATTTATATTAAAAGAAAATAGAATTTCCACAATTTACTAACACATGAAAAACTGAACTCTTCTATTTTTTAACATATAAATAAAAGAATATAAGATATGGTAACACTAAACTTAAATGTAATTTACGCGAATGATCTAATAAAACGCGCACCTTAGCAGAACATAAGCTAAACAAAGCAGTTGTAGACGTAAACGTAGACACTAAGTTTCAACTCAATGAGAAACTTGTACAACATTGATTACCGTAGCTACAATCTCAAACCGTAGACGCGCTACGAATTATAACGCCAACTATATTACTCGCCGGCATTGTAAATATATGTAATTGACGGTTATTGTGATGAAAGCTTGGCTGTCTTTTCCCTAAGATTAGGGAAAATAATTTAATAGAAAGTAATTTAAAAATCAATAATTTATTCATACAAAAGGTATTTCCTCTAAGTGAACGCCTAAACAAATTGGACTGTTTATTCATCAAATTTTAAAACAGAGATATTCAAGCTATGATTTATTTATACGACTATTATTATTATTACAAAATTACATAAATAGTAAAATAGTATTAAGTATATATAATACCAAAAATTTTAACATCTTCGAAGTTAATGTATTTTAATTTTTGTAGAGATGATATGATTGGAGGAATATAATTTTGAAAGTTCTACATATTTTTATTTTAAAGATATGTGTTACACTACTTCTTTAGGTCGATGAGACTTTTTACAGTAATCAAGCCTAAAATACATTATGAAAGCATTAAAACCTTAATTTAGATAAAATTTTGAACAATTAACAATTTTGTAATATTCTCTCATAGACATATCACATCTTTTGATCTTCAGTTTCACAGCTATATGGTTGATGGTATGAATTATTCAAGCAGAATGTTTTGTGAAAGTCTCAAAGGAAAGACAAGCTCCTATTAGAGTTTAGAATTGCCAGAGAAACGATTTTGTAGGAACGCTTAGAAGACGAAGTGTTATTTATTTTATTTAAAGATATTTTTACGATATTTTTACACTTAATATAGTAATGAAACGTCACTGTCAATTTCCTATATTTTTTTCATCATCATCACGATCCGTCTATGGCTCACAGCTGAGCCGGGTCTCCTCCTCAGAATGAGGAGGTATTAGGCCATAGTCCACCACGCTGGCCCAGTGCGGGCAGACTTCACACACCTTTGAGAAGGTTTCCTTGCAGGTTCCGTGCAGGTTTCCTTACGAAATTTTCCTTCACTGTTAAAGCTTAAAACACACATAACTCAGAATCAGAGGTATGTGCCCAGGATCGAGTGTGGACCTCCCAAGTAAGACTTGAAGTCTCAACCACTGGGCCATCACTGCTTATTTATATTTTTTATAAATTTTAAAATTGTTTACATTTCATACCATCTGCCCAAAAAATTTCAAGAAATCTTTAGATTAGCCCAATGGGATTATCCTGTGGAGTTTGATAAAAACTGAATAAAATAACTATACAGTTTTTATATAGTATACATCGTATCTATAACTAAATGTATAAAATTCAGATTACAAGCTACATTTGAAGCCGTAGAGTAGGGGGTCCTCGGCATAACATCCATCAGCCCTATACATCGTGACGAAGCGAACCGTGAATCGTTACCGATGTCAAGGGCACTCGTATTTGTATAGAAATATTGATAAAAGTTTCTACTTTTAATGATATTCTCTTTTTACTATTGTTCATTATTTTAGAGAAAACATTTTGAAGATTTTATTTACAAAAAAATCAGAAAGTTAAATTAAATATTAAGAAAAGTTAGACTTCGACGAGGGAGTACTCTTTCAATAATAAATAAATACGTAAAATAAAGTATATTTATTTATAGAACAGTGTAAATATACTTATTACTTTAAATTAAAAAAAAACAGATTGCACTCCGGGAGTGCCGGAAGAAGTGAAAAGTTGAACTTAATGTTGTGCATTTTTGAATATTTTGGAATGGTTAGTGAATAATATCGCAAATTTCGATCAGGTCACGTGTCCTGACGCGAATTTAACATTTTTGGGATGGGTAACATCCTAAAAGAGCACAACGCCGCTAAAAAAGTTTTCACTTCAAAAAACAAGGTAATTATAACCTAATATTCAGAACGTTATATTAAAGATTAAAAGCTGTAAGTATTTTCTACGCCCAATTTGTAACGGAAACTTCTATACTCTAGTTTTTCTCGAAATTTCTCAACTGAAATGAATTATTACCTCAGATTTCCCTTAATAATAAAATAATAATTTTTTGACTGAAGAAAGTATTTTTCGTTTCTTAGTTATAAAGGATAACTTTCTATCTGTATCATTTTATAAACATTAAGACATACATACACCATGACTTACATTCGGCTACTAATTATGTAAATAAAATAAAAAGTGTTATAGTAACATTTCAAATATAAGTCATAATACAACGAAGCAAGTAACAAGGGTAATATCAAAGGGGAGAAACCAAGTAAAGTTACAAACGTCTCTATTGTATACCCGATGGTAAGCAGTTAAGGAACAATCTTACAAAGGACACGCGTACACAAGCAACATTCTGAAACTGCGCTAAGAAATACTTACAGTATAGATAGAGCCATGAAATAGAAAGTGGAATGGATTAAGTAATTATCCTCGTATATGCCTAAAAGTTAAGCCTAATTGTGCTTATTTGTTTTTCCTCAATAAAAAGATAGATGAGAGATAATAATACCATGAAATTTTCGTACAGTACTTCATATCTAAATGTTATGGATATGAACAAGAGCAGTTCCTGTGACTTGAGACATAGGTATAAGTTTAGGTTTTCCTTTACAAATCATTAACACATCCTCCTCTTTTACAATTACTATAGCGAAATTAAGAAACGAAGTAGATGGAGAGTGGAGAAACGTTATAACGGCTAATTAAATAAAAAAATTTAATTTAGCAACTCACTTGATAAGCCAAACCTGCGACTAGTTATGGAAGTATATGAAGTGTATGTAATTATACAAAGTATATGAAGTGCATATAACATTACCCACAAGATTTCTATTTGTACTTACGACAGAAAATACAAATACTAAGACTAATAGGAACAGTCCATGAATGTTGAAGTAGAAATATCTATCAGTGTTGACACCTCAGGCAGTGCAAACACTCACGACTAATGAATTACTTGAATCAAAGATGTGACTTGTACTGTGTTATATGTACAAGATGTGTATAAAAGCAATTCTAGTTTTTCTTTATTCCCTGGTCAGTACCGTCTCGCTAGGACGTGCCTCGCATGCTTTCATCTTACTGACCTGTGTGCCAGACTCTTAAAGGAGATTAGTTAAGTCCTTTGCCTTTTCGCAGCCACGCTGTATAAACTTTGGTATATTTTACAAAAAATAAAAATCAGGAGTTACCGCACTCAAACAAAAAACTGCAATCCCTACTAATTCCTAAAATTAATTTTAATAAATCTGTACTGGACCAGCATTCTAGAATATTCATTTTACAAAGTTTGTGAAAGGTAAAATGCCTTCCGCTAACGTAGACTTTTTTTTCATACATAAATTTTAAAATTTATTAATTATTTCTTTGTGAGTAGAAAAGACGAGTAGCTGAAGACTGAATTTTATATAGGAGTGAACGAAACGGCGACGCCAGCGTTGGCGTGCTTGCTTGCGTTTAGGGGGCGTTCATAAAATACGTGAGATGTTTAAGGGGGGAAGGGGGTCGAGTCAAATCTCATCTAATCTTACGTTGGAGAGAGGGGGGGTCTCGGCAAATATCACGCAATTTTTTTTCTGATTGAAACAAAAAAAAATTATACTATTTTGGTCCAGCTATTATACATTGCACCAGCTAAGCAAGCGCGTATGTTCCGCAAAGTGCGACCCTCACGGATTGTCACAAGACGAGCTGATGAGTTACGGCTTAGAGTGGCTAGATCAGAACGAAGTTGAAGGAGCAGATGATTTTACTAAAAATCATATGGACATGTTGGTTCCAATAGTCTCTCTTGACACCACGCATGATTCTCCATGGACTGAATTAGAGTACTTTAAGTACTTTTTTTAATCTCAGTAGTTACGATTTAAATATTCTATTGTTACATTTTTATTACACTTATAATTAAACTCTCAGCAATATTGATTACTAGTCTTAACTAATCGTAAATAAAAGCAGGAAGCAAATTTTTTTTTTCGTTTTGCAATAACAATCCAACGCGTTTACGTAAGAAACCCACATTTTGAAAAATCTCACGTGAGATTGGGGGATGGGGGAGGGGGTTGAATAAAATCTCACGACATCTCACCAGGGAGGATGGAGGGACAGAAAATTAAAAAAAACACCTCACTTAATTTATGGACGCCATCTTATTCCTATATAATACTATCTTCCTCCTTTTCCCCTTATATTCGAGCAGTCTATTTACTACAAGGTATGTTAATATACTTTCATTTTTGCTGTTTTAAGTGCATTGATGTTAGTGTATAACGCGTTTATTTAAAAAATGTAATTTCCATAAGGCAATAAAGTAAATAAGATCCGTGACTTCCTTTTAATAGTTAAAAAATTTACATTATTTACTTACTCGGGAGGTACGAGTTTGATCCTAGGCACACACCACTGACTTCCGAGTTATGTGTGTTTTAAGAAATTAAAATATCACTTACTTTAACGGTGAAGGAAAGGATTGGCCAGCGTGCTGGACTATCCCCATTCTCATTCTGAGGAGAAGACTCGACTCAGCAGTGGGCCATTAATGGGTTGTGATAATAATGATGATGAATATTATTCATATTTGTATAGTCATAGAAATTTAATCCGACGCTTCCTTAAAGTGTAAATTTAATCAAAGGAATGTTAATTAATAAGTGTCTTACCTACTCTCCAAAACTATAGCCTCTCTAAGTTTCTAACTGACTACTTAAGTAATGTAAGTTGTAAGTTGCTCTTAGTTCGATATGGAATATTTCAATATTCAAGAAGTCGCGATTAAATCTTGTGGAGTAAGTTTGTTCGTGGGATAACAAGATTCCTTCGCTTGTTTTTTTATTATTTCGTTATAATATTAAAACTTAAACGAGTTTATGAATCATTTATTAAAGAACAATAGTCGGTCAAATTAACATAGTCTAGATACTGTTTACCAATTTCTTTCAGCTTCGGCATGTTTGAGATTACAATCCATATTAATATCAAAAACGAATACCAGAGAGACAGAGAATAAAGAAGAGAATTAAAAGAGAGAAAAGGAAAAGGAGAAAGTGAGAATGTGCCGAATGCGTGCAATAGCACATAAAAAATTGCAAAAGTTATAAAAAATGAAAAATGAAAAAAGGCTTTCCGTAGACTATTAATATTTTAGAAATTAACAAAAAACGTTTTTAAAGAGTTTGTCCAAATTAAAGCCAATCGTTGATGAGCTTTAAGTAATGAACGCATTTTTATTGATAAAATCTTTATAATAATTATCAAGATTATTTAAGTTTTGGTTGTACTGAAAATCTATCGTAAATTTTAAAAAATAATATGCTGCTATTTTATTCAAGTACTTAATATAAATACATTAAAAATAATTAATTTTCAAGTATGATTAAGGGACATATACGTGGATACATGAAAATTAATCATCAATTTGACTAGATATTCCATAAGCTTTATGGACTAGATAGCGAGAAATACAGATAGAAGCTTTAGAGGTAAAATACATGCACTCCTGATAACAGTGAAATCAGAGTCAGAACAGAGAGACGATTTGAATGAATGAAGTGATCGAACCTTACGATTCTGTAGTTTTTGGACAGGAACCCAGGCAGTGCCTTGGACTTGTGACCAAGGTGTAGGCTTAAGGAGCTCCTTTAAGTGATCACGACACTCGCCTCCACTGCCCAGTGTCACTGTTCGTCTTAGGTTAGGTTAACATCAGGCTAGCCTAACATAAATCTAACCTAAACATAACCTAAGGTTGTGTTAACACATCTAAATAGAATGTAGGGACTCATAATAAATAAGACGTAAGAACTCACATGCTCCTTGGTTCGAGAAGTCCAATATCCGTGATATAGCGACACACTATTTGTTTCACTTCAACTCCAGGTGATGTTCACTTAAAGGGACTTGTCGAGAGACTAAAGTGTACTGCGTCAGTCGGGGAATATAAAGGGACTAGACAATGGTAGCAATGCCCCTCCACTAGTGGGGAGAAGTAAATCAACAAAACGGAAATAGGGCGCTGGCATCCCGATTAATAATCTTTTACTCGTTTGAGACTGTTAAAAATCGTTGAATATTAAAATGACGCGACGAAAGTGATGATTAATTTTCTTTATTATTATCCGAAGTAAATCAAGAAATAGGAAATATGGCGCTAGCGTCGCGATTAATCGATAATCGTTTTCTCGTTTGAGGCTGTCAAAAATCTTTGAATATAAAAATCGCGACGGAAGTGACAACTAACTTTCTTTATCACCATCCTACTCTAATTATAACCTGACACGGCCATCACCATTATCCTACCCCAACTATACCCCGACATATACATCGGCAATTTATGTAGATATATCGAACTACAGAAATTTTAGAAGTATAGAGTTTGGTTTATATTACAATTTTTTAATAAAATCCTGTATAAGATTGGATGCGTTGTAGTACTCGTAGTTGTAGTCTGCAACAAAATATTTTCATGATATTTTGTGTTTAAAAACGATATGGTGATAGTAGATATCTTATGATAATATCCTGATAATAAAACAAAATCTTTCTTAAAGAAGGATTTTTATACAAATTCATTTTAAAATACATAATATTACATGTTGAAATCAGTCTACAAACCAGATTTATGAACGATAAATGAATAGAGAACTTGCTCCATTTCTGAAAGCCGGTTAAAGGGAATGGTAAAATTTTAAAAAGACAAAAAACATTGAACCATTCTGTTTAACTGGGACGCCGTGAGATAACACCTAGTTCATTTAATGGATGCCTGCTCATTCCACTGTACTAAATGTGACTCTTACACACACCTATTTTATAATATTATTCTATGCACACTTTATAATAAGTATTAGCGACCTCCCCCATGACACGGGTGCAGTGATTATTTTTAATTAATTTGTATATTAAAACTGATGATATATGATAAAATACTCGATGATCATATTTTTATGCCTTACCCGAGTAAAAAGTAGCTGTTGCGGCTATTGTGAGGGCGAGAGGAAAACGATTAAAGTGGACTGTAGTTTTAATTTTAAATGAGGTGCTGGTTCGGTGAAATAAAGGAAATGCACGCCTACCTGGATATGTCCTCGTGCTCCCAATAATTAACTGCGGTCAAGGTGCACAGGTCACATGCACCAAATAGGCGCGCGCGCGGATCTCTCGCCCTGAGTGTTGGCGATGCACTGACTTGCGGGTTGTTTATTTTGCGGTGCGGCGTGCGAAAGGATAGGATGAGGGTAGGAGAATATATTAAAATAAATAATAACTAGCGGAAACATTTCCCCCGGCCTTAAAGGGTCACCTTTAAAATATATATATATATATATATATATATATATATATATATATATATATATATATATATATATATAATAAACTAATATATAATATAACTAACCTAGCTTATAACTATAAATACAATGAATGTAGATCAGTATTATTGAGAAGGCAGAGGACACAAGCGAACTGCAGGTCGTACGTAACTTCCCTTAGAAGTCTTGACAGTAACGACACGCACAGTACCGTCTTTAGAAGGGTGTATCTTTTCTATGACTCCTAGGGGCCACGAAAACGGCGGAGTGTTATCCGTTACGACAACGACTACAGTGCCTGTTTTAATAGGAACTGCGGGTGTGTTCCACTTCGCTCTCGACTGTAATTTATGCAAGTACTCAGCTCGCCAACGACGCCAGAATGATTGAACTAAATTATCTAAGAGTAAGTGATAGATACAGACTGAGTAAGGTCTTCAGGTGCGGGTATAGATCTAAGTGGAACAGTATGTAAAAAATGCGCTGGTGTAAGCGCAGTAGGCTCACTTGGGTCACAACTTAAGGCTGTGAGCGGGCGCGAATTCATAAGAGCTTCGATCTGCGCGAGCACTGTTATGAGCTCCTCATACGAGAGTATTTGGTGTCCGATAACTCGGAACAGGTGAGTTTTAACTACTTTAACCATACTCTCCATACAACCTGAGAAGTGCGGTGATGCTGGCGGCATATTCTTCCAAGTAATGCGATTCTCAGATAGTTCATATTCTAGATGAGGGCGATATTCGTCGAGAAACTTATATAAATCTCGCAAATAAGTTCGAGCTCCTACAAAATTCGTACCTAAATCCGAGTACATAAACTGTACAGGACCGCGGCGCGAAAGGAAGCGTTTTAAAGCGTTTAAGAAACACGCAGTGGATAAGTCGGTAGCTACTTCTATGTGAGTTGCCCTAGTCGTCAAGCAAGTAAATATGCATAACCATGTCTTGCGACCTTTAACACCTCTACCACGAAATGGTGTGCAAAGTAAAGGTCCTGCGTAATCAACCCCACAATGCGTAAAAGCCTTTTCAACCGGTTGAATGCGTTGTGAAGGTAGATCAGCCATCATAGGGAATGTTGGTCGCGGTTTATATCTAAAGCAAGTGTTGCATTTGAAAATACGTTGACGAATTATACGTCGCGCTGACAATATCCAGTAGTGTTGCCTCAATATTGACATTAATAACTCTGGACCGGCGTGTAAATTTCTAACATGATAGTAGTCGACTAGTAAATCCACTATATGATCGTGTTTAGGTAAGACAATCGGATGCTTATAATCATAATCCTCAGCGGAGTTAGTTAACCTGCCTCCGACGCGAATAAGACCGTCAGCGTCCAGAAAAGGTCTGAGTTTAATTAAAGCGGGAGAGCATCCTTTGAACTTCTTTAAATCGACAATATCGCGATAAAAGTGTACGTTTTGCAGAACGAGTAGCAACTTTACTTCTGCAAACTTGAGATCTTTACTGGAAATTGAGATAGCGCGCGGTAATATTTTAAGAAAGCGGTAAATATAAATGATAACTCGTAATAATTTAGTGTATGTCGATATGCGAATAGCGAGTTGATAAATAATCGATTCATCAATAGTTGATGAGTAAGAATGTAAATTATGACATTCCAAAGAAATCGCGGCAGTTTTTTGTTCAGGGACGGTTTCTAATGTATTTTTGTCGAATTTCTTGAGCGGCCATTGTGTAGGATCAAGCGAAGCCCACACAGGCCCGTGCGGCCATAGCGGATGGTCGATTAATTTATCAGGAGTTAATCCTCTTGATAAACAATCAGCGGGATTTTCAATGCCTGCCACGTGATAAAAACACTTGGCGGGCAAATTGTCAGTCAAAGTAACAACGCGGTTGGCAACAAATGTTTGCCAGCGATGTGGGGAGGAATTGATCCAGCAAAGAACGATCTTTGAGTCGGTGAATGCGAAAACTTGAGTAATATTATATTGTGGATCGGACGTGTCAAATACTTTGCGTAAGAGCTTTGATAAAAGCACAGCAGCCAGCAACTCAAGTCTAGCGATGGACACAGGCTTAGAGGGCGAAACCTTAGATTTCGCGCACACTAAGTGCACGAGGTTGCCGTTGCTGTTCTGCACATGTAAATAAACGACACCACCGTAGGCGCGTTCACTTGCGTCAGCGAAACCTAATAAATAGACCGTAGAACCTTCAATAATACCGAGGTGCCGAGGTATACGAATCTCATTAAGCCTAGAGAGCTGAGAACAAAATTGTTCCCAAGCAGTAACGATATGATGCGGAGGTGTGTCATCCCAATCGCATTTCATCAGCCAAAGCTCTTTAATTAAGAGCTTGGCGAATAATACGGTGGGAGCCACAAAACCCATGATATCCCAAAGGCGAGCTACCGTGGATAATATCGCGCGCTTAGTACACTTGCTGTCAGGAGTGACGACATTGAAGCGAAAACAATCACTCTTCCTGTCCCAGCGTAGCCCTAAAACCTTATGAGGCACCGATTTGTCGAACTCAATATTAGGTGAAGCTCGATGCGAAGCGGGAATATTTTTTAATACGTTGTCGCTATTACTGGCCCACTTGACTAGTTCAAACTGGCCATTTTTGAACAATTGAATTAATTCTGTGCTTGAAGCTATAGCATGACTTTCCGACATGACAGAATAATTAATATCATCCATATATAAGGACGATAAAACTGCGGATATGTTATTAAATTTATGACCTTCATCTTCGATTAGCTGTTGCACCACGCGTAATGCATGAAAGGGACTCGACTTAAGACCAAAACAAACGCGAGCGAATTCGTATATAGTTATTGGATCTTGCGGTTTAAATCTATATAAGATTCTTTGAAATCGTCGGTCACTTTCATTCATTCCTATTTGCAAGAATTGTTGACGACAATCTGCTGACAGAGCAATAGCAAAAAGACGAAATTTCAAAATTATACAAAATAAATCACCCTGTAAATTAGGGCCGGCGTGAAGTAAATCATTAAGAGAAGGACTACCAGAACTAGCGTCCAGCACGATACGCAACTTCGTGGTGGTCTTATCCTCGCGGACCACTCCGTGGTGCGGTATATAGTAAGCGGGTTTAATAATGTCATCGTCGCGACTAGGAATCGATATTAAATATCCTTTATCGATGTACTCTGTAATAACGTTGTTGTACGCGGAACGCAATTGAGAAGACGCTTCTAGTTTTCTTTCTAGGCAAATAAAACGCCTGTATGCGGCTGAATATGATTCACCAAGCGAGTAAGGATCTCCACGGAAAGGTAACGACACCGTATACCTACCACTGTCGCGGTCTCGAACCGTAGTAGTCCGGAAGTGTTCCTCACACTCCATGTCATCTCGACTATGAATAGGCGCTAAATCGACTTCTTCAAGTTGCCAGAAGCGCTTGATAAGAGTATCCAACGGATCGCGTACGACACCACAACACGATGTTGTGATATTATAATTATTAATAACGCGGTGCGGTTGTAAAACGGGTACAGTTCCCATAACAATGTAACCTAAAGTAGTATTAATAGCGGAATGCGAATTATTATTATTATATAAGACCTTGCCTGGCAGCAAAAAATGTGTAAATAATGAGGCACCGACCAACATTTCAATCGGCCCCGGCGAAGCGAAGGCACTGTCGGCGAGCGGGAGTCGATGTAAGTATGCGAGCGCGGACGCATCGACTGGTACGGTAGGTAAGTTGTCAGCGATACGATCTACGATAAGCGCAGAAATATCATAATAAACAGCAGAGTTAAGACGCGAGAATAACTTAATATCTACTGAACCCTTGACGGATTTTTCAGCACCACCTATACCCTTAATAATAAGGTGCGACCTACGACCCTTTAAACCTAAGCGATTGCATAGATCACTCGTAATAAAATGCGATTGTGAACCATTATCAATTAAACATCGAACAATGACTGGAATGTTATTACAATCATAAATAATAACTTGCGCGGTCGCAAGGAGCACAGTACATTGCTCGTTAGCGCTGTGTGAGTCATACGAAGCGAGCGTATGGGGAGCGGCAGTGAACTCTAAACACGACGATACGTTGCCGGCGTCGCTCGACTGCGGAGTCTTCATAATACTCTCATCGCGAGGCGACGGCGACGCGGGCGCTGACGGCTTCATGACGCATGCATTAACCGACTGCGCGCGTGAAGCGGAGGGTGCTGTGTTTAGCGCGATGTTTTTATTGTCAAAATGCAAAAGAGTGTGATGTTTACCTTTGCAGGAACGACATTTACTACTTGACTTACACTGCATCGATTTGTGTTTAGTACTTAAACAATTAACGCATGCCCTTTTGTCCTTTATTATTTTGAAACGTTCTTCAGGGGTTATATTCATTAATGCGGGACACTTAAAGAGATGTTCGTGTATTATATTAGTACATAAACATTTTTCAGACGTAACACTAACGTATGACTGCGGGTTCGGCATAGTAATATTTTTACGCGGTTTTAATAACTGGTTTGAGCGACTACAATCATTTTGAGTTTGTAAATTAATTTTATACTGCATTTTAATAAAATCAATTAAATTTTGAAGCGTTGGTATTTCATTATTATTACTACGAGACTGAACCTCGAATGCACGAATAGTATCAGAATCTAGTTTTTTAAGCGATATATGAAACAATATAAAATCTCCCACATTATCTAAACCTAAATTTTGTATCGCATTAGCGGCGGTAGATATTTTATCTAAAAATTGTTCGTAATTAACGAGTGAAGCGGAACTAAATGATTTTGTGTTAAGAATCTGATCTATATACATAGAAGCGAGTGTACGCGTGTCTTGATATCTATCAATCAACGACTGTAAAATAGTATTATAATTTTTACCACACGGAGAAATACCAGAAAATATACTTTGAGCTTTACTTGACAATTTACCTATTAAATAATATAATTTTTCGTCGTCAGTCAATGACGGATTATCATGGACAGTGGCTTTAAAACTGGCATAAAATAATGGCCACATGCGAATATCTCCGGTAAACGTCATTAGTTCAATAGGCGGCAAAGAGGGTCGCGAGCGAGGTGGAGCGGGCGGCGGGGTGTACTTTTACTCACTGTCTGTTTCTTTCGGCGGTAACAATTGTGATAAAACTCTTTTGGAATAGCTATATAATTCCTCAAAAGACGTCCAGGTCTGATAGTCTGGCTGTGCGTTTGGATTAATTGTTAACAACACAGTATTATGTTTATCTACAGTAAACTTAAATTCCGACCTAACCTCGTTAATTGTTTCGACAGCAATGAGAAAAGATTCCTCATTTTTTACGTTCGCCTGTGCGACCTTTGCCTTATTGTAAATAACTTGCATACGAGCGAACAGTGCGCCACGTCGCGCTTCTAGTACCCTAAGTTTAATGTCATTAGAAGACAACGAAATTACTTCTTCGTCATCAGACATTTTAAATAAATATGAATAAAGCTATATAAATACAAAAACAAATACGATAAAATAAGAGAATTAATATTTGCAAACTAGGGTAGTTCTAGTAACCCACAGATCGTACTAAAACTATAAACTATTATGAAATATTAATTATAAATTTATGTAACTAACTAATATTAACAACTATTGCGAAATAAATGTAAATAATATATATATTCAATTTATATATAATAAGTACGCTAATTACAATACCTAAATAGGGACGCGGTTAAATATAATAAAACCTACGTAGGTATGCACTTAATTACGTAAAAGTTAATGCGGTTGAATAAATAGGTATAACCTAAATAGGAATGCGGTTTATATAATATTATAATAAATATCCTATTAGGTGACCCTAAAGTGCGGTGGAAGAAAACAATTAAATAATTTAAATATAAAGAAAGATCCGAATCGTATGGACCAAAAAAAATGTTGCGGCTATTGTAAGGGCGAGAGGAAAACGATTAAAGTGGACTGTAGTTTTAATTTTAAATGAGGTGCTGGTTCGGTGAAATAAAGGAAATGCACGCCTACCTGGATATGTCCTCGTGCTCCCAATAATTAACTGCGGTCAAGGTGCACAGGTCACATGCACCAAATAGGCGCGCGCGCGGATCTCTCGCCCTGAGTGTTGGCGATGCACTGACTTGCGGGTTGTTTATTTTGCGGTGCGGCGTGCGAAAGGATAGGATGAGGGTAGGAGAATATATTAAAATAAATAATAACTAGCGGAAACAGTAGCCTTTGTTTCTTTCGATATCATTATAAAAGGTATCTCTGAGAAAATTGACGTGAAAATGTCGCTCCGTTAAATCTTATAAGAAAGATAAATATATATTTAATCAAAATTCCTAGGATAAAGCATTTGTATTGCCTCTTTTAATTAAAATATAAAGTAATGTAACATTGAAATAAATGTAAAGCCCTCAAATCAATACCTAAGTAATCAGCGGGGTATAGGTTACGATTTAATTTTACGCTACAGCAGCATGGCGGGAAAATGGGTTTCATTCTCAAATGTATTTCGCAACTCAATGTTCCCAAATGAAATTGAATTCAAAATTTCATTTTCTAACCGTTTCGTTGTATCTCTTAAATCCTGATGAGAACAATTGTTCCATATGAAGTTTAAGTCCGTACGTCGTAATACTACAGCGTAAAACTTTTGGAATTGGAGCCAAGTTAAGAGGATTTCCACGAACTTAATTAGGTTTAGACGTATTAAATGATTATGCTCATTTGTGTTCCAGCTTAAACTTAACGAGTAGTCGAAATAATGATTTATAAACATTATAATTTTAATAATTAAAATTGTGAAATAAAATCAGTTTAGCGTTGAATAAATGTCGGTGCGTCAGTTAGGCTTAGGTTAACCTAACCTTAGGTTTAAACAGAAAACCTGGGCAGTTAAGCCATAAGTCCTGGGCACTGCTTAGGTTCCTGTCGTAATTGTAAAAGATCATAATGTTTGATTAATTATTTATCGGTTCAGTAGTAATATCTACGTTGCGTTTACCCAATAATTCATTCAATATCACACCCCCTTTGTAGTGTTTTTCAACATCTCTCCTTTTTCCTTCCCATATTGTTTCTCCAAGTTGCATATTATCACTTAAAGTAAGGCTAACACTTATGAACAAAAAACATTTTTAACAACAATGATACAAAAACCTCTATATTTGAGTAACTTTGAGTACTTATCTACGGAGTAGGAACTCAAATTTACTCTAATATTTCATGTAGTTAAGAAATATTATATTAATTGTTAGGATTTTAATTGCTATGATTTTTACAATCATTATATTGAACATTCCCAATTCTATGTTTAAAATGACCTCGGGTAAATTCGTCAAAGGCAAACCATTTAGAGCAATTTACGAACAGATTCAGCAAAATGATTCGGGCGTCATCATTATACTTCACATCAAAGGCGCAGTTACTCTTCACTATTATACTAAATTTAAATAAAAGATATTAATATCTGTTTTCTATCATTTGTTTATAAACATTATTGTCTCATTTTTAACATTTTATTTTCCTCTACTAAAAAATAATTGGTCAAAACCTTAAAACAAAAATAATCTTGGTTTATAAATCAAACCCAACCATCTACTATTGTATTCTTTTCCATGTTGTATTCTACCATTGTTATCAACATTCAATATTTCATCTAGATTCTCAATCATTTTACTTTTTCATCAACCCATCATGCAAAATACTTCTATTCATCATACACCTCTTTAAAACGTCATATTCAATCACTTACGTCGGAAACTTTTTGATTAGCCAATAGAATAGCGTGTGCCTAGGTAAATGACCTATGGAGAGCATTGGAGAATTTGAAGAATTTGACCTAATGTTGCCACAACATAAACTATCAAATTATCGCGGCTACTGTACCATAGAAATAAATCATTATTTCAATTTTGAGAGACTTCATGTCTGCTGACTACGATGGCAGCGCTGACGTACGAAGCTGTCGACATTTGGTATTATTTGTGTTTGCGTTACAACTAAGCCATTTATATGGCTTATTTATATGGCGTAGTCGTATAGAGTTTGAGCAAGTATCTCCTATCTCTTCCCATCAGCGTTTATGAAAGGTTATATTCTCAATGGCATAAGTTAATAGTGAAAAATATTGTAAAATATTGTAAATATACTTAATTATTTATCAGCTATTGTTGTTATGAAACCAAGTAAAGGTTAAATAAATATATTATCGACTGAGTGGACCTTTGAAATTTACGAATTGATTCGTGTGTTATATTATATACTTTTAGCGAAGCAGAAATTTTTAATGAACGTTCCAATTTGGATAACCTTTGTATCAACAAGCTTACAGACCCATTTACCAATAAAAGTTATTTAATTATTTATTAACGAATTACTCGCTCGAAGTATACATAAAGTTGTCTTGTGTTTTAAGTTCTAATTATCCTTTAAAAATACAATATTTAAATAGAACAAACTAGAAATTGTACGTATTTTAGTAATAATTAATAAATCAATATAGACTTTTAAGAGCACATTCTTCATTAAGGCGATTAGGTTTTCTTGAATCTTTTGTTGGTTAAGATCTGAGACGGCATTGAAAGCTTCATTGAGATTTGAGGTTTTCTAAGTCTTAGACGTTAAAAAAACAAAAACAAGAATTAGAAATAAAAACAGGAAGTAAAGACGAGGGACCAAAACCTATAGCTATAGTTATATTATAAGAGTTAGACTTACATATTATATTATAAGGTAGGATTATCCTAATGAAATATTGAGTGAAATTTCGTGACTTTTATTTTATATGAGTATCACTTTATTGTATCGTCTGCCATGTAAAAATATTAATAGTGAAAGTTGTACCAGTTTTATTTAAAAACCCTTCTGCAACTCTACAATCATGTAGGAGACCGAAAAAAACATATTTTTACTACCTTGAATTTAAATTTCCATTACATTCTCCACTAACCTTCAGCCTGACTATATTTCTTATAATCTCATTTGAAAAGATGGTGAATTTTTCTGAAAGTAATTCTAATGAAATATCAGAATTTCGGATAAAACCATTTAATATCCCCGGAGCGATAGTTTTCGACATTCGCCTTCGAAAATTAACTTCCCATTTTGGCAAAGAATATCCGTATTTATGGCATTGGTACAAAATATACTTTCATATTCAAAATTAGAATTCTCGCTAGTCTGTTAAAACTAGCGCTAGCAGAAAGGCGCAACAGACGTCAAGTAGACTCCTAAACTTATTACAAGTTGCTTACTCGACGACTTCGCCTTTGTTTCGAACAACTTAACGGTCTGTGGACATTAAGTACGTCTTGACTAAACAAAATTTTCATTTTATATAAATAAAAATCTAGGTTAATTATCAAGTTTGTTTCAATATATACATATTGAGGAATAAATAAGAATATATTGAATGTGTGTTTTTTTTCTTTTATTTGTTTAATAAACTTAATAAATGCTTGATAAAAACATATATTTTAGCTATAACAGAATTTCTATTTCTAATATAAGGCTTTATCTGTATTCGAATATTTTCAGTGGAATGTGATTCATTTTATTATTATCAGCGTTTTAAGCCTCGTAGCGAAAAACAAAGGTTTATCGGAGCGACCCGGTGTTGTGAGGTCTGAGGGGTCCTACAGCCTTTCAGGTACACCCTCCGTGAATAATATATGAATTAACCTTTTACGCTAAAGTACGCTAATACAATTATTTTAGGTTAAGTTTGGATGCTAAATGATTTAGATATTTTTAGTGTTGTACTGTTGAACAAAATTCGTTGGCGTCGTGTCTAGGGATCTATGTTGAATGTTTGAGCTAAACAAAAAATATAATATTGAAAAAAATACACTAAGATGATTTTGCTTTCGTTAACAATTTTATTATGTATATGTATATACAAAGCTGAAATTTGTAAGTATATATAAAACAAAAACATATTGAACTCACAAACGTTGAGCTTTACGAATATTAATTTAGTTTTATTTTGTGTTTTATTCTGATAGTCTGGAATCTAGATCATTTTTGTTATTTCAGCCACCATCTAATAAAGTCACAAGTAAAAGATAATGAAGCACCATAATAAAAAAAAACTCTCGGTTCTTCAACTGCCTTAAATTCAGAGATCATTAGAAGTTGTATAAAAAGACTAACAATTGCATTGTTAACAGCAAGACTTTTTAACAAAATTTTGGGGTTTGGAAAAGAGGGTTGTTTTCTATAGAAAGGGAATACTGATCTTAACTATGAAGAAGTTCTTATTTTAATTTATTTAGAATATCGTTATATTTCGTTTTAACTTTTTAAATAAAATATTGTCCAGATAAATTCATATCCTGATAAGTTACTAAATTATCCGTTTCTTGTTAGGAATATTTAATATCAAATTTAATTGTAGCGTATTGTAATTTTTAGTTTATATACAGTTTCCTTATTCATATTAAAAAGCATTCTTAGTCAATTTTATTCATAGAGTTAAGAAATGTAATCTATATTCTGCACAGTAATTAGATTTTAAGTATTTTTATTTACATTAATTATATTGATATGAACTATTCATAGATTTGAGAGTGATAGACTTTGATTTTAAATAATTCTGGCAGTTTCCTTATTAATTTAAAGTTAAAATTTTATATCAAGTTTGATGATATATTATAGATATTTTTCTGTTTTATTTAGTTTTTTTTTTTATATTTTAAGTATACACTTATCTAGACTATTTCTCGAATAAAAATATGTGCGTTGTTACCGAGCTGAATTATTAAGCAACGATTACGATTACGAAATTATTATTATTTGTACCTTTTTATACTAACGTTATTTTTGATATTATTTTGTTACGACGCAAAAAAATACTTTTTGAACTTCCTGCGCTTAAATCCATTTTACATTGATATTTTACATATGAAATAATATTGGTATTATTAATGCCCAGATCGACTCTTAGATCTATTGCTTGCATTTCTTAAAGTAGATCTTGTTTATGTATAAGTACCTCGGTAGGTACTTACTCCAAACAAGATTCATAACAATTTATTATTGAAGTAAGGTATAATAATAAATTAAATATGATTCATTTGCAGATTGTGTTATAGTCTGCGGTTTAGTAATGGATCCTAGTTGCTATCACAGAATGATTAATTGCAAATTGTGATAGGTAGCCTGTCTGCATCTGGCACACCTATACATGGCTAGAAAGTTCCATTTAACTTTGAAATTCTTGAATAATGACTGATTACCAAATGTGAACAATTTTGAATTTGAAATTAGTTTTTGACAGATTGTTTGATTCATAAAATCGTGTGTTTTTATCATCGTATTATTTAGCTTCTCTAAACATTTCTCTTGATTGAACAAAAACAATGAATAAGGAGGGTTTATTTAAAATTATTTTTTTAAACCCTTTTTTCTGATTTATTAATATAATTTTGAGTTGAGTAATCACTTATATGAACTATAAATTAAACTAGCTAGAAATCGTGTGCCGACTAAGTTTAGTAATAAAGGAATAAATATTATTTTGTCAACTGCAGATGTCATAACATCGACATAGCAGAATAAAAGTGGACGGTTATCGTGTATCATCATTGACATAGACGTATCTACAAATATAAAGAACGTTAGTCATTGCACATTTCCACAGATAAGGGTATTAATTACTACGACCTTGAACAGAGTTTTAGTTGTATATTGACAGAAAAGCGGTTAAATTTGAACCAAAGTAGAAAATCATAATTAGTCTGAACAATATTTATTCTGATCCCTAAGCACATGGTCGTAACGATATTATTAAATAAATTACGTGTGTATTTAAGTTAATCAAAAATATAGAAGATTAATTTATTACTTTATCGCAGTGGGACTTCAATTAGACAAAGTCAACACAACCCCTGTATAGACTCCATGGATTTGATTAAACCGCACACAATATTTGTAAATTAAAAATTCATGCTCTTGTGCTATCATCACAATCATGTTAACTTCAATTAAATTGACCAGGCTTTTTATAAATATTTTGATTTATAACTAAAAATATCTAGAGCTCAGAAAGACTTTCGAAAAATATAGTTTTTGCGAATAAATGCTGAGTTTTATAAAGTGAACCAATCTTTTTATTTATTTTTTAATATTTTACAATATTTCAATATTATCCATTGTGGTACGAAGATCTCATACTTTTACTCTGAATATCTCCTGTTATGGACTAAAATTGTCGTCAAGCATACATAAGATCTACTTATATATTTTTTTCCCTTATTTAAGTATAACATAAAACCCTCACATAAGCTTTATAAAGGTCGTCTTAATAGTGCGGCTGTATAATATCGCTCGTAATCCCTAAAAATCCAAAAGAAAGAGTATGAATAATTATGAAATATATCACAGTAACAAGCTCCATGTTTTTAGCGTAATAAATATCGAAACATTTTTATAAAAGTATACGCGTAATATAACACATATTAAGCGTATACTAAACCTAATTTTGTTAGTTTGTCCAGAATCCTTGCCCTCCACTTGCTCCAATCGAATGAAAACTACCTATTTAAAACTAAACTGCTCTGGTATAATATATACATATACATTATTTGGATATTTAAAGTTTTAAAAATGTGTTGTTGTTACTGCTGAAAATTTAAACAAAAAAAATTTAAATGTTTCTCGATATTTTATAAAAAAAATTATTCAGTTATGAATTTAAAAATTACTACCTACTACAGGAATAAAGAATTATTAAAACATACCTTAACGGTATTTTAAATATAATATCTAGGAATACGTTATATACTTATATTTCGATATCCTACCCAACTCTGTAAAAATAAGTTATTTACAAGTAAAAAAATCCCTTTTACAGCAACTCAACCATTTAATCACCAGACGCAAAAAGCTATCTAAATAGAAGCATTCATTAAAATGTTATGCTTGGGTTAAATTGAAAAATAATAAAGCCAGAATTGAATTTACAGCATTGTGGTTATTATTACTCTAAATTAGTGGCAGCAATATTTGAAAGTATTAAAAATAAAAACCTACTCCCGAGAAAATGTACTACGAGTATTCATATTGTACACTAAAATACTCGTATATGTGTATGTTGCCGTTAAAATAGTTGAAAATTAATTTTGATATCATTACTGTGTATATGAACCTAGGATTCAATAATCTATATTACTAAACCCAAACTTTATACATCACTTAAGAAATTAATTAAAACTTGCGGAATATAGTCCGACTCATTTAATATTGATTCAATTCGAAGTTTTGAGTATCTTACTCTTAATAAATGAAGACGACAAGGTTTACGTTAATATCTCTCATTAATTTCACTTCTTTGACGCATCTAGTTTTAAAAGTTACTAAATAAAACACATTTATCTTTATACTCTGGGCATCACAATTGAATATCTCGAAACCATAGCGTCGACACATACTGAAAAATTGTCATTATCATGGTTTATCTGGGTTTAGAGTTATCATCACATCTCTTTGAGGCCTTTAATTTAATTAAAAATCTTTCCTCGTTTGTTTTTCCTTAACCCTACGGTTTATTCCAGTATTTTACAATTTTTAAACCTTAAATATTAGAAATAAAATCTACTAGTGTATAGAAATAAGTTAAAGGTTACACTTTTTGGATACTTATTGTAATAAATAATAAGGTGTACTATTATTATGCATAATATTTTTCGTTATTATAATTTCAAGTCATTTTTTAATAAAGGCAGCGACGAGATGTTAACCTTCCTGATATTTATATATGTTATTTTCGAAAATTACCAAGAGAAAGGGAAGCGAAAATTATGTATTATGCATATATCAAACGTCTCCACAGCGCTTATTAGCTGTATACGAACTTACAAAGCAAAACTGTCTTCAACTTTTCCAATATCCTATGTCTTTACTTTTTCATATAAAAGTAAAAACTCAATCCCAATTTTCAAGTGTAGTAAGGAAAATTGCATATATTTGAAGTTTGTTTTACCATAATATGAACCTCCCTCACTTAGGATGAGGTTGCTCTGAATATTTTGTTTTCTTCCACACCGATTTTGCCTCGTTTAACAAAATTGCCATACATAGTTTGATACTTATTTTACTTGAACATTAACTTTATCTAACTTCTAATTAAGTAAAAAACTCACATGATCATCGAAAAAAAATACTAGTTATACTGCACTACACTTCATAAATTTCCGATCTGATCTATCGGGCAATAGGTTGTAGGGTGAGGTGCGAATAATTAATATTCATCTATCAAAATTTATCAAGTACTAGCACTAAGTATACCTTACACTAATACCGTCAAAAATCTCAGTATAACTTTTGACGAAACTCTTTCTTGGGCATTGCATATAAATAGTCTAACTGGAAAAGTGTTTTCGACTTTACACTCACTTAAAAAGCTTAAGAACTTTCTTCCTACTAAAACAAAAACTACCTAGCTGTGCCCTTATTGCTACGACTACTCGATTATGGGAATGCGGTATATTTAGATGTTACAGGACAATTAGTTGCTAAATCAGAAAGACTTAAAAAATGTCGTCATAAGATACGTTTTGGGTCTCCACAATTTTGATCATGTGTCTGAGTACCATGAACAGTTAATGGCTTCTTATTAAATACAAATGATATTCGCATGTCCTGTTCTTACTCCTTAACGTCCTCTTCCTATAAATGGGGTCGTCTAGTAAAAATATAAAAGTTAAAACACTGATATAGAGTTAAAAATTCAGAAATCTATGGCGTAAAATAAAGCCAAAGTGAAATTTCAAATAAAACTTGTATTTGAAATATCTTTTTGAAGTGAATCTCACGTCGCCCAGGTACTCGCAATTTTAAACTCTAATAGGAGATCGTCTTCCCTTTGAGACTCTTTCACGCAACACTTTATTTGAATTATTCATACGGTTCTATAGATCATCGCTATGAAATCGAACATCGGGAGAATGATGCACAAAGAACGTGACAGACGTTCTAGACTTATTATATTACAAAACATTTTTTAAATATTTTCGTTACAAATAATAGTTTTTTTTTTTTAAATTCTATTGTAAAATAATCAATAAAAATCGTATTTTGGTAAATAACTTACTATTTTCATTTCAAGTAGGTAGATAAAATATAAGTCTATAAATTAATTCTGGTTTTGAGATTCATTTATTTCCCATAATAACAGTTCGTAAATCACTTTACATAAGAAAGTAGTTACTTTTACAAAAAAATTACTCCACCCGATATTTGAGCCACTGTTAAGAGGACTTCGTATGAACGACACTTTTGAAAAATAGATTTTTACCAAAAATATTAGTGTCGCGCTAAGCCCCAAGCTTACCCCTTACCGTGTGATAGAGAGAACTACAGCTCGAACTGATTTTACCTACGTAAAATTAAGAAAATCGTCCTATTGTAATCCCCTGTTTCCTCCTCAAAATCTGCACCGATTTTAATATTTATTTCGTTAAAATGCAGTACAGGGTCTAAGCTTTGCCCGTACGTTTTGTTTTTTTGGTTTATGTTAGTAATAATTAAACGACAAAACGTCGATGTTTGCGATTTTACTCATATTTGAATATGATATACATACCTATACATGTCTTCAGTAAAGGTTTAAACACTGGTGAACGTTAAGCTTAAGGTGTCAAAATTTAAAACATTATTAACCCTTCTAAAAATAATAAATTAATTAATGGAATTTATATTTTTCTAAATAATCTTTTTAAGTACATCTTTACATTAAAAATTATATCTTTATTTTTTGTAATAATTTTATTAATTTAAAGGTTTTTAATTTCAATTTTATAAACATAACCTCGTTAACCTAAGTTAAAACGGTAAAAATATTTTTTATCTTTATCGAGGGGATAGTATATGTATAAAATATTCGAATATTACTAAATTCACAAACATCGGCTTTTTCTGTACGCATATGTGGAATGCCCTATAAGAAAACTACTTGTGGTCACTACAGTATAAATGGCCATATTTATCGATTCCTTGCACTTAGAAATTTATTTTTTTCACCTGATAACCTCGTATTTCTCAAATAACGCGTCAAAACCTAAGTATATAAATAAAAGATCATTTTTTCGTGATATAACATCAAATATCTAGTTTTTTGGATTTTTCCACATAGCGTCCTTTTTCAGACCTTGCTTATTGCCCAAAAACCAAGCCTGGGAATTTTGACTCCTATAAGAAATCAAATTAACAACACATATGATATAAGCGGCTGTATCTTTTCATTACGTTGACTTAGCAGGTTGAATTTTAACAGCTACGAGGGACTAGACACTGGAATATTTTATATTAATTTCAACTTGATATGTTTAGGCTTTTCTGAGAAAAAGGGTCCTGCTTGAAAGGTAAAAAAAAATAATTTTCTAATGATATAGTATCAAAAATACAATTTTTTAACTTTTTCTCTTACTATGAGACCTTGCTTCATCCTAAATTTCACTAATCTAGGTCATCGGGAAATACCCTATAACTCTGAAAGTAACCATAAGAAAAGGGCCTTGACAGACAGACGGACGGACAACATATATATACATAACAGTTTGTTAGTTTTAGGGTTAAAAAGGAGCATTTCAGACTAAAATAAATGAAAAAACGATAAAACTAAACACAAAATCAATGTGTAAATCAACTCACAAATTCAATGGTCTAATAAATATTTTAAAATAACGAGTAAAATGTTAAGTTTTTATAAAAATATTACTTTGTTATTCTGTTTACTTTTTAGCAAGGAAACAACTAACAAAGCTGTGTCAGCTTTCACAAAACTGCTGGTCCAGTTCGATGTAATTGCGCTGCTGTTTAAATAATACTGGAATTTATATATTTTCAACTATATACTAACTTTAATTATAACTTAGAAATGATATAATTAAAAAAGACTAGCTCTACTTGTTGCCTTACTTACCTTTTACATTAATTGATAAATTTATAACTCGTGTAAATCTTATCGTACTGCACTTAATTAACAATTTGATAATATGTATAATATTACCAACGAATGTATTTTATATTCTGTTTTACATATTACACAAGTAAGTTGAACCTTACTCTTTAAAAATATACGTGGACTATGACTCTGATAATTTAAATTACAGTGAACATTATTAGTATTATGTTTTTTATATACTTTCCCAATTTATATCTAATATTCTATTTTATATACTATAAACATTTGAACCATTGTGTAAAGTTCCTTAATGGAAGAAAATAAGAGAACAATACGAAGCTTGTCGACTCAGCGGAACCATCAATCTTCATGAGGGACAAGTGGACGACCCAAGGGTACACTTGCAAACTCTTTCAACAAAACTTATAACAACGCTTGGAAAATTGTGTGCACCATTTTATAAGCATTAAAACTTACTTAATTATGCATAAGGTTATTTTCTAAATTACCGTGAGAAATGATTAATTATAACCCGGAATTAAAAGAACAACAATAAGGAGCTCTTGATGCATAAATTTCTCTTTCACAGCTGAATTTTATTATTTAATATTTATTTAAACTCTATAAGGGTCAATCTAAAGCGTGACTGGTCGCAATCGTCTGTACACCACTTACATTCAATATTCTTTCTTGGATTTTCTAATAACTGGAGTAATATTTTATTAAATATTTACCTCTAAATTGAATCCGTATGAATAAACTCCGTTCTATGGTTCTATGAGAATTTTTAAAATATTCCATTTAAATCATTGATAAAAGCTTCGTAGCTTTAATAAGAAGAATAAAAATAATGAATCTTACGGAGAGAGGGCATTATATTTCTCTTAAGATATGTAAATGTAAGTAAGATTTGTATAAGTTATGGCGAATTAAATAAATTAATAAATAAGTGAAAGTCATAGGCAACTGAAAAAGAATCTAAACTACATAGACACAGAAGTATAATTTTAAATTCGCCGTTTTTTAATATGTAATTTAATATTTATTAAGCATGAATTTCGCTTTTGTACAATAATGTGAAGCAGTAAAGAATAAATATTAATATATATACAATGTTAGTAAACAGTAAATAACGCGTCTATATATAGAAAAATTATCATTGAATATAGTATGCGGCTGCGATTTGTTTGCAAGATATTAAATGTTTAGAATTTGGCATTTTATTTAAATTTAATGTTAATCCTTAAAGTTTAACAGACCAACAATAAAAAATAATCCGATTAACTTCTTTCGTTCTTTATGCATTCTCCATAATACTTTTTATAACAAAGCATTAGTAAAGAAATAGTTTTCTTTTATTATTACTACAATTAATAAGATTTAGTGTAATCTTTTTGCGAATCAAAATGATTAGAACGGCAAATTGAATGTAAGCTATCTTAAGGCTTAAGTCGATACGATAAATAATGTGTCACTCTCATTAACCTGGAATGAAATAAAAGAGAACAACTTCAGTATATTTAATTCAATGAAGAAAAGTGTTACGTTTGTTTTCTAAATGATTAATTATAAATAAATGAGGTAACAAGTACCTCATGTTGCGAATATAATCCGCTCATAGATTTTATAAATGGCCTCTATCCATAACTTTTTGATACGTGAATGGATAATAAGTACAAAAATTAAGATAGTAAGAGCACTCTTGACGTCTCATGACGCAATTACTAAAGAACTTTTATTAGATACTCTCTTCAAAAAAATGTGTTGAAAAGTGTCGTGTAAGAAGTGTCTAGTGTCTACATCGTAAAGCCGAAGAGCTCGGCGAGTGCTTGGCGCAGAGGCAATATGTTAAGGTAATGGAACGGCCTCGGGGTGTACTTGATTGAAAGAAGTCTGAAAGCGAGCCATCTAGCCACTTCAATGTCGTAATATATTTTGTCTTGTTGACGCTGACCTTTTAAAAGTAATATTTAACCACATATAGTGTAAAACAATTGTATTCTTTGTAACGTTCAAATATTTTGAAAGTACTATGCTAAATATATTCGGGATATAAACAGTACAGGTTTGGGTAGAATTAGTTGTGACAGATTAATTAAACCAAAACACAGCTATAAACATATATGTACATCAAGGAAACATCGAAGTACAAACCTACTATCTCATTCACCAATTTCTCTCACAGTCACTCACCACTCACTCATTCACCGATTCTTTACCTCGCTCAGTTATTCACTCGTAATAGCCTCTTTCTTTTGGTTTAACTTTAGTCAATTAATAAAACGGATATATCCTCAAACAAAATAAGGTAAAAAAGGCTTACATTTTAGAGTAATGTATTGTTACACTTATAAATTTATCATAAATATTTCCTTCTGTAATAAATATGTAAAAGTTAAAAATAACGTATTAGTATGCAGTAATAGTACTTTACGTTCTAGCACGTAAGGTAGTTTAATCAACTTTCAGCGTTAAAGTTTAAGTAACGAATGCAAATCATATTTATACAGCCGTAGTTAGTGTCCGTATTTCGTAGCAGTGGAGTTAAACAATGTAAAGACGAGCTAACAAATGTAAGTCATTTTATCAGTGACAACTATTATTTAAGGAGATTGCTCTTTGTAGTAAAATGTTAAAAACTTATAAAAACTAAAAAATTTATAAGCTTTATATTATTGACATAAAATAAGCTTTCTGAAAATAATGAATAACGACAAGAGGTAGAGACGATAGCGGATGAAGAGCATGGGCCTTGCATGTATGTCAATGATTCTTGTTTATTTATACCTGTTCTTGGTCATCACATCACGTAAAAATTGTGATAGTTAACATTCAATTCCAAAAAGGATTTCCCAAACGTCTGCATCGTCTTGCAATGAAATGACTGCGGGCGCTACTGCACATTTTATAACAATATAGAAAACGTTTCTTACAGATTACGGGACTGCAGCTCAAGATGTCTATATCTCATGTATAGTAATATTATTATTGGTAACTTTTTGCTTTACCTTAGTATCTATAATACTTGATACTAATAATAGATATCTTTTGAGGACATAAAATTAATATTTCTAACATTTGAATTCCATTTCACCCAGCTTGGATTGTTATATACGGAAAGTTAATAAAGTTGGAAAAAAATCTCTATACACTTAATATTATGCAGGATCACGTTCAAATAGGCCGATTCCAACCTCAATGATAGGATATAGATGCTATCCCGGACACTGCGGGACGCCTGTCTGGCGGCGAACCGATTCTATAGAGAGCTTCTCAAATAGGATCATTCTGGTTATATGTAGCTGTTTGTATTGCTCACTTTACCATAATGATAACGTTTACAGCATCCTGCCACTTTGTAATTTTCAGGCGCTGTAGCGACTATCATTGGTTAAGAGAGTAAAGAACTCTACTGGAATTTGGTTCTTATTATCTCTTAACATAATCCATACCAGACAGATGTACCTACTAGTATTTCAATCATATTGCTTCAAAACATCTTAATCTTTAATATTTTCCCATAAAAAATATAATTTCGCTGTCATATTGTAATAATTGGAATATTCACCTGAACCTTACAAAATTACGTTGTTTCCTTGACAATATATCCTGACAACGGGCGTAGCTGCTTGTTAAAGAGATAATTGGTAGGAATCTCTCCTCTTCTGATAAATATTATAATACTTTCACGAAAAATGAGTCTCAATTTATAATATATTATATTTTATTTACTTGCAAATTTATTATTGATTTCATACAGTGAGTATAAAAAGAGAAATAATTAGGAAGTACCTTAAATGGAAAAGATAAAATAAAATTCAAAATGTTATATTTATAAATAGATACCTTGTGTTATTGTTTGTAAATAGATATAGCTAAATGTAGAGCACTGTTTACAGATGTTCTAACTTAATTAGGTATCGTAACTAACCTAATCATATAAATATATACGAACGCCTGTTTTGAATTGATCTTTCCTAGAATAACTTACAACCTGATATACGATTGTTAAAATGGTGAATAGAACACAAGCTTCCGAGATGGCTAACAGCAATAAACAATTTACAAAAGCAGCCATGTGGAGAAGTATCCCCCTTCCTGGTAATAGGATGGTTAGGTATTTGAATTGCTAATGAATTTTCTGAGCAAATAACTTTGAGAGATGTTGGCTGGTTTTGGCGATACTGCCGTATTATTGTTATAATCTTGTAACCTACTGCAATATTTTTTGTATAGTAATATATAATTATAGATAATAATTTTACAGAGAAATGTAAATGATGTTGGTATTTACTTAGCTCTCTCAAGCCGTAGACACATTTTGGTAATAACATAAAAGACTTCATAAGAGCACGTAATTAAGTATATATCATATTAGGGAATAAAGCAACGAAATTATATTAATATTAATCACTTCAAAATTACTGACAAAACTTATTTCTTAACCAAGCTAGTTACAAAAAATCTTACAATTATATTTATTTTTATATTTTAAAAAGAAAACAATTTTAATAAATGATAATATAATATTATTTAATTACTTATACATATATGACATATTTGAAAATACCCATAAAAGATGATATAAATTACTCGTAAAGATATTTTGGTACGTACGAGTTAGTACCTACGTATAATGCTGATTATAAACGGTTCAATTAACTAACAAGGCTCCCCAATCTAAGTTGCTCATTGAATAATAAATTACCGATAAATAACCAGCTAGCTTATTATGAATTCCAACGCTGTTCTTAGCTAAAACTTGTAGATATTGCTTTCACAAATAAATATTAGTGATTGTAGACGAATTGTTAAATCATAAACACCTTCATTATAAAAGCTAACATGGGTAGCTTAACTACACAATTACACTCAAAAGACTACCATAATACACAATCCAGACGGAAGTCGAGTAGTGCCTTGAGCTTGCTAATACAAAAACAAAATAACCCCCTCCCCCCTTTTATTCCCATTTTAATGACAGGTGGGGTCGTAAGACTGTTTAATATTCGATAATCGAGATATTAAACAAATTATTTTAATTAAATTTAATATCGATATTTTATAGTATTAATATTTTAATAAAACCGAACAATTGTTTATTTAGAGATGTAATTATTATAAATACAAATAACAAACTATAAAAGGCATAATTAAGAATCAAAAAAATATAAAATACGCTTTTTTATGATTTGCCGTTGAATTTAAAAAATCTTTTTAAATGTTTTATAACAGCGAAAGAGCTGTTCGCAATCGAAATCAATTCCAAATCAAAAATTATTATAAACATTAAAACTTTTATCTACTTTATACTTTAAATCCTCTATAAAAGATTCTGAAACAGTTAGCTTATTGCCAACATTAAAACACTCAATGTCCTAATAACCATTATATTATCCGTTTGGATGATATCTAAACTATGCAAAGGGTTTCCTCAACAGCCACATTCACACTCCTCGAAGCGTGGTACCTGTATGAAATTTAAAAAAAGAACAGTCATTCACGCGCGTTTTATTATCTAGAACGTTATTAATAATGATTCTCAAAATTCTATTAAATATAATGAAGTGCGAAATGTGATGATATTTAACAAGGTAGTAAGCACAAAAGTGCAACAGACGTCAGGCTTCACAGAAACTTATTACAACTTGTTTACTCGGCACTTTTCGCATCCTTTGTTCTGTGTGTAACAACCAACAACTTCACAGACGAGCATGAGCATTAGGTGCGCCTTGTATAAATATAATTTACATTCATTACAAAGTTGAAACTAAAATTAGCTACCCGTAACACAACAATGTATACAAATTAAACATTCCTTCAGAAAAAGGAAGATAGATTGAAATTTTTATACAAAATTATTAGGTATTCTAAAAACTCAAGATATGTTTACGGTGACAATCGATAGTTTGATATAATTATTAAAAAAAATATCAAATTAACAACAACTTTAAAATTTTACGTGTTTGTCATCAAATTTCTTCGAAACGTCTTAACAGATTTTTATGAATGCTTTTATGTATATTTGGTAGGTGTGAGTATAGATTTTAGGAATAGGTTTTTATATTTATATAAAATAGTTTATATGGCAAGACTTTTAATGATCAAATGATTCAATAAAAATTGAGGTTTGAGATATCTTTATTTTCTCTAAAAGAATAAAACTTATAAGAGAAAACTTAAATCTAAATTATAATAATTTTCGAGCACAATTTTATTTTTAAGATGTACCTAGGTAGTTACAAAAAAAAATCATAACAAGCTATGCTTAATAGTAAACGTAAAAGGGCCAAGAGTAAGATATACTGGAAGTGACAAATAATGCACATTGAAAGTTTAGAATGTGTGAATGAGTTGTTAAGCGTAAATTATGTATAATGTGATTAATTAAATTATTTATTTAGGTTTATTTTTCAAGAATTTTGTTTTTTAAACTTTATGATTTTATATATATATTAGATTTTACTTAATTTTAGCAACATAAATTTGAAGAAGTTTTTTAAATTTCTACTATTGTCTTAGAATTTTTTATATTGTTAGTTAATTTATTATATAGATATGCTCCTTCGTACATAAGACAGCTTTTCCCATAATTTGTACATGGCTTGTGAAGTTTTAAATTATTTGCGTTTCATAATAATCTTGTATGTATGTCTTTTTTTTGTTGAAAATTTATTTGGGAATGTATTTTTTATCAATAATTTTTCGCATAAGTATGCATGTGTTATAAATGTAATTTTGATAAATGGTAAAAAATTTGGTTTCGTTATATATCTTTTCATTAGGCGTTAAATAATGGTAGTTAAATATTTTTTTAATTAGCCTGTATTTTGCTATTAGTAGTAAATTTAGATTACTTTTAGCTGTTGTGCCCCATATTGGGATTAAATATTCAATTTGGGATTTTATTAAGGAATTATATATTGTATAGCGTACATGTTTAGGAAAGTTACGATACCCCGGAGTAATCCATTCAGAGAAGATAGCTTTCCTCTAATGCTCTGAATATGCGGCTTCCAGGTCAATTGGTTGTCTAAAAGTAAACCAAGATATTTTTCTTGATTTACCCTATTTATAATTGGTTTATTTATTTTAAGTTGAAAATTAGAATCAATTTTTTTATTTTTAGCTGTAAATACTAAATAATTCGTTTTTGTAATATTAATAGTTAAAATATTGCATTGAAACCACATATTCAGAACATCCAAGTCATCTTGAGCTTTTACAATAATTGAAAGAATCGAATCACCAAAGTAAAAAAGACATGTATCGTCAGCATATAAGGTAAGATCTCCGTTTAGATTAAGGCTACTAATATTGTTTACGTATAAGAGAAAAAGTAAGGGTCCTAGTATTGATCCCTGGGGTACGCCGCAGGTGATAGCTTTGGGACTACTTTGTGTTGAACCTATTTTAGTAACTTGATATCTGTTAGATAGATATGATTTTAAAGTTTCAAAAGTTTTTCCTTCAATTCCGATATCTATCAGCTTTTTTAATAAAATCTCGTGGCTTACAGTGTAAGCCTTTTCTAGGTCTATAAACACACCAAGAGCTATCTGTTTACGATCTATGCTAAGCTTTATTCTTGTAACGAGATCCGTTGCTGCTGATAGTGTGTTTTATTTAGGCCTAAAGCTATATTGTTTTTCATACAAAACGTTTTTAGCGCTAAGAAAGTCATAGAGACGGTTATATATAACTATTTCAAAAATTTTCGATAACACAGGCAGAACCGATATGGGACGATAGTTATTTGGATCGCATTTTTTTACAGATTTAAAGATTGGCGAAACTTTTGCTATTCTTAGGCTAGCAGGGAAAATACCAAGAGATATACAATTATTTATACAGCCGGACAACTCATGCAAAATTAGTGGCTTTATACATTTGATATTCACGCCATCTAATCCTGAGCTAGTATTACATTTTAATTGATTTATAATAGTTGCAATTTCTTTAACATTAGTTAGGGTAAGATCCGATAGAAATTTGTCACTTCTAGACTTAGGTATCTCTCTGATATATACTAAATTATTATGGTACTTTGTAGGTATATTGCTTGCTAATGTAGGACCGATTGTAGTAAAGTAGTCGTTGAAATATTCACAAATATCTTTTAGGTTGGTAAGATCACCTGCTGGAGTTTGTATTTTCTTAGGTCCCGATGTATCTTTAATTTTATTTAGAGACAAACTACTGAGATAGTTCCACATTTTTGAAGGGTTCTTCTTACAATCTTCAAATTTTTGTAGTAATATTTGCTTTTGGATATTTTTTTCAGTTCCGTTACTTCATTTCTTTTCTTTATAAATTTTTCCTCCTTAATTTTGTCACCCCGGCCTTATAATCTTTCCATAGTAAATTTCTAATATTTATGCTGCTTATAATTGTACTATTAATCCAGTCTTGTCTTGGTGAGTTTATGATTTTGTATTTTTTCACTTTGCTTACATTAATAGCACACATTGTCTTATTTTCTAGAAATACAAATTGGAAGTCAACGTTCGAGGACTTATCTTGTTCCACAGTATTATACAAATTTCCATAATCTATAGCTTGGTAGGGTACTTTATTTAGTGATTTAGGTTGAGTTTTTTTTAATTTATATATATTTGTTTATGATCAGACATAGAAGTTTCTATGATACCAAAATGAAAGTTATTTTCTTTTAGATTCGAACTGACGTGGTCTTATATAGATTTATTTGTACAAGTTTCACGTGTGCAATATATTTCGTCAATTTTGTTGAGAACAAAATGACCATTTTCCATTAATATCTCATTACATCTAGTGGACATCAAATCTGATAAAAACAAATTTATATTAAAATCCCCAAAAACAATTGCTCTATTCAATTTGCACAATAATTCTGGGTATATGTCAAGAAATTTTTTTATATTCGAATATCTAGGTGGTACATATATGGCACCAATGTCCAATGAAAGCGAAATAAATTTTATCCATAAGTAATGGTTTCCATTTTCGTGTTCTTCTTCAATTAATTTATGTTCTAAGCTATTGGAACATAAATGGAAACACCTCCACCTTTTGAATCTGATCGATAATTATATTAATGAGTATAGCCCGGTATCCTCAGTCACCTGCCTTCCTCGTTGCTTTTGATCCATGTTTCGGTTAAATTAATAGCATGTATAGGATGTTTAAAAGATTTTGTAATATAAATTAGTTCATAAAATTTACCGGGTTTAATTATGCTGCATGTATTCATGTAATATTCCTGATTTTTTAACTAAAATATTAAAATAAATTTAATGGATTAGAAAAAAAGTTGTTGTGTCATAAAGAAATATTATTTATGAAGTCATTTTGCAGATTACTTGAATCGTTGCCAATTGTGTGAAAATCAACCACTACTATGGTAGACCGCGCAAAAAATTGCCATCGAGTTTGTAAGTGGTAAATTTTATTATAGTCTATTTTTGTACCTATTTAAATAGCTCTTAGTATAGACGCATTTTCGGAAAAGGAAAATGTTACATTCAACCCACCTGATAGTGGCCACCGTCACCCATGGATATCGACAAGACAATGTCTCTCCGTTGCCGCCTTGAAAATAGAGTGAGGACAGCACTGAAGAGAAGATTTGTTCTGACAATTATAATTTAGGACCATCATCAAAAATTTTGGCATTTACTTGGTGTTACGTTCTACTTCTAGAAGAACTGTCATTAGTGTAAGAATAATTTTAAGTTTATTATTGGCTACAACTTACTGCAGAAATTACATCAGCAAAATATTTTATAAAATTCAATTTATCACTCACTGATTGTGATAATTCAAAAAGTCGTTAGAAGTACTGACAGTAACCTTGGTTATTTAATATAGTACCTATACCAGTATATATGTAAATTTAATATACCTATAACTAATCTTAAGTAAGAGAATGTTCTTGTTTCTTAACCATTGCAAGTCTTATAAAATACCATATTTTTTTCGAAACACGAGAAATTTAAAAGAGCAAGTAAAGTTAAAGAGTTTTTCTTGGAAACTTCTACTTCGAGAGCGCCACGAGTTTCTAAGTTACGTACTTATACAATTATTATTATAGAAACCCTAGAAAATATTAACGTTTTTGAAATTTATATATTGATGACTCTTACTTCTTACAAATATTATGTTTTTATATTTGGATGTTTGTTACTGGATCACGCAAAAACGTTTTTTATAATAAATATGTTTGCTGTCGTTAGCACGAGATTTTTTTTTTATTTAACAAGAATTTTTTTTATGATAGATGAGAGACAAACGATCAGACGGTCCACCTGATGGAAAGTGGCTACCGTCGCCATCGATGGACATCGGTAAAACAAGAGTATCTCTTATTTTGCCGATGCGTTGGCGTCTCGAAAATAGAGTGAGGAGGGGATGCGAAGAGAAGAATGCTCCGGTTCCAGTGGATTGCTCAGGGGAGCAAAAGCCCGGTGTTCAATGGCACCGTAGCATTGGGATGGGATACCACTTACAGACGCTCACAATGTTTATATATAAGCATAAACATAAAACAAAACCTTCAAATTTAATAAGCAAAACTTTGGTCATGCTAAACATAATTAACCTTAAGAGAGCTCTGAGTAACCTTGCAAAGACAATGTATGAACGTATTTTTTGAAAAAGGTACGCAACGCAAAAGGTAAGCAACACAAAACTAGAGTTGCTAATGCAGTTAAATTGATATCTTAACATCTAAATATATACGTACAAAATACAAACCAGTTCATAATATAAAAAATTCAGGCTCGGTTCCAGAGCAATACATATAAAATAGCAAAGTGGCTGATAGTCAGGGATAAGCCGCAGAACGGACAACATTCAATTCCCCGCTATTGCCTAAGATACCCGTACACCGTCTAAGCTTCGCATTTTCAAACGGTATTACCGAACGAAGTTCTCTTTTTAGGTTTTAGGAAGATGATTTAGTACATTGAGCTAAGATTTAAGTGACTAAAACGTATCAGTTTACCCTTAAGCATATTAAAATTTCCTTTACTTCTTGACGATTTACTTATTCGAATAACTTAAGCAATCTTCGTTATAATAGTATATCTCTATTCGCTCTATAAACTAATTTAATATTTTTAATAACTTCAAAAGAAAAAAGTTAAATAATGTCCACTATAGCTTTCCAATAGATACTCGAGGAAAAGTAGATAAGAATGTAGCTGAAAGAATATCTTTTTATTAGTTAGATATTACAATAGACGAGATTTTGTCGCCAGCCAGACGCGTGCTAATTTTGAGAACTATCGAACTTAGATATTGTTACGAGCTTTAGTTCTGGATTGGGAGAAATTAATACATGCTTCGTTGGTAAAGGACTCCCGGTATTTACCTACAGTTCTTATTTCTAATCCGACTAGGCACCACTTTCTCTGCACTTCGATATCACTTCTTCACTCTCGAGTATGCTTGCAATCATCCGTACAACCCTTGATTCGACCAATTTAAAAAAAGATTATTCTGACAACCATTGAAAAAATCTAGAGTTATACCCATCCCACTCGAACACATAGATTTGCCTATTGCCGTCCTTTACCCACACATGGCTTGCGAAATTTCTGGCGAACAACATTTTGTTGTCCCTCTCAGTTCATCATGCCGTCTTATTCTATTTTGACATTTTCTATCAAGTTCAACCTAAAGCTGGGTCTAGGCTTGCGAATTGTTATGATGTTGGTTCGCAACAATATTTTAAGTTTAAAGTATAGTAAATAAAATTGAACCAAATGTCAGACATTACAGTAAATACACCAAGTTATACAGACCTAAAAATACACAGGTAATATAGTATTTTTTAAATATTTTTATACGAAAAATCGTAATACACCAAATTACAGCATTAAAGATTATACATAATATCGTATTAATATTTTTATACCTTTTTTTTTTTTTTTTTTTTGCGTTGGAAATGCGCCTTATGCATACCCCCCGCCGACGAGCGGGAGGTCATGTGGGGCTCTCCTTGATGCCGTCCGCCAAGGGCGAGCGGCGGTTCAAGGCATACCCACTAAAACCAACGGTACCATACCTCCGCTGTAGGGAGGCGCCACAGGAACGCTTACGCACACGACTGTGATGCCTCAGCGGGTCGGCCCGCTCTTATAGCGGGCCTGGGCCTGCACGCCAGGGGGCTCTCAGGGTACACCGAGAGTGGTTACCCCCTTGCCTGACGGCTCCATTCAGGGTGGTGGGAGGAGTAGTTAGTGCAGGCCCGCTATAAGAGCGGGCCTGCACGCCAGGGGGCTCTCAGGGTACACCGAGAGTGGTTACCCCCTTGCCTGACGGCTCCATTCAGGGTGGTGGGAGGAGGTGGGCGAATTGTCGCCTACGCCTCCCCGATCGAGCTCGGCGGCGCGGGTCTGCAGAGGCGTCACCCTCGCGTTCCCGCTCCGCGGCCTCCTTCTGCGAGATTACAGCCTCGCAGAAGTCGACCATGGCCGACCAGCATCTCTCACTCTCGAGCATGGAATGAATCACGCTCGGGAGAGAGAGGTCTCCACCTAGGACCGCCGCCAGGCTGTGGCGTTGAGGTCCCCATCCAGGGTATTCTGCCAGAGTATGATGCGACGTGTCTTCCGCCGCACCACACTCGTGACAGGCCGGCGTCACCTCCCGTCTGGCAATTTGGCACAAATACTTACCGAAGCAACCGTGCCCGGTAAGCATTTGCGTCAGCCGATAGGACAGGACGCCGTGCTGCCTTTCGACCCAGCGAATATTTTTATACCTAACCTAACCTAACCTAACCTAACCAGATCAAAGAATTGATTTAGGTATTGGATAAAGATGTGAAAATGGAATACAGAAATTGTTTATCTTATTGATATAAATATCTAAAAATATTACCAACAACAACTATGATCCAATATAGAATTTTTTTTGATACATGTTTTGATATTTTTTGTTACCGAATGAAATACTTGTAGTGACAAATCGGTAATTTGCTACGAAATTGAATACTCAAAGTATTCAATTTGTCGTGGTTGGTATCATATTTCCTGAACTAGGCTCCAATCTGTCACTACACAATGGATCAAGTTCACATTCAAAGCACGTAACTCTTATTCAGATCAACACAGTAAGTGAGGCGGCAACGGTCCCCAACTTTTCAAATGTAAAATTTGTAACACGAACAAATGTGAAATTCAATAAAGTCTGCCCTGGAATTTTATTCGTAATAAAAATAAAACTAAAACTAACACAATTTCGGGAATATGCACATTTTAATGTTAGGTAAAATTACTTATAATTATATTTATACTATACTGCCGAGCAACACGTAAAAGACTATAATAACTTACACTTTAGGCATATTTCGAGCGATGGCTGGGGTTTGAGAAAAAAGCCTGCCTGGTTAACAGGGCTCCTACTACATAAACTGGCTTAGTTAAATGGTAAGTTAACCTAGGTAGTTATAGATTAACCTACCATTTAACTAAGCCAGTAACGTAACAGTAAATATCAAAGATATACTTTATTTTTAACTAGCCAACCCTCCCTCGCTTCGATGAGGTGTTTTCAAACTGTTCACTTACTCATTTATTCATTCATTCTCTATCATCTATGAATATACTATTTTCGTTGAATTTCTATTCTATTTATTTTTATTTAGCCGATTTATTTTTATTTATTTACTAGCCGACCCGCGCGACTTCGTTCCCGTGTTCCTCCACTCCTATGGGCCGTCCTTTACGTCTGACCTGCGGATATATTTTATACTCGTTATCTTAGAAAAGATGTTTTTGAGAATTTCAAAGTAAGTTTTCCCAATAATAATTAAAAAAATCAGTGCTTTTATTAATCAGTATAACAGACATATTTTTCTAGTTCAGATATTTACTCTACGACACTTGTAATCAAAATAAATCAACCTTTAAATAAAGTATGAGATATCCAGGCTTCTTGTTACCTTATTTGTATTCCTTCATCTTAGAAAGAAAATTCAGAGTCGACTGCACAAAACACGTAACGTAGACGTTAATATTGAAGGAACGAGCGACGCCGCAGGCAGACACAAATACCATACGATCAAACAACCAGTAGCTGATAAACTACCCACTTTTTAACGTTTGAAATCTTATAAAGGTATAACCGATACTGCAAAATAAGAAGATAGGAATTTTCATCTGCTGTGGTTTCACTTATGACATAGAATGTGAGAGGTATTATCAGCAAGACGTTCATATATAATAGGTTGGGGAAAAAGTTTCATCGCATTTTTTAAGAAAATTCAAAACATTTTTTTAATATAGTTTATTTACATTTAACTAAAGTATGTAGGTACCATTTTCTTCGATAACTTTTTGCCATCTTGTAGGTAGGGACATGATCCCATTGCTATAATAATTTTGGGGGCTTCTAATCAAAAAACCTAACCAAAATCAGCCAGATACAAATAGTATAGCCAAAGAGATTTTATTACAAGTTCATACATACTATAATGCGAAAAGACTGTTTCCCCAACCTATTACATGCTACTTCTTCAGAAAGCCGGGCAGTAAATATATCCCAACTCCACACCTTACGTTTCCTCTTTCCTAATTGTTAATAAAATATATGTAAGTCCATGATTTTTACCCATACGATAAAATGTCACTAATGCTTATATTTGAGCTAGAAGCTTGGAGCTTAAAAAAATTCAGATCAGATTATCATATTTCAAAATGTATTAAAAAAATTGGACTTCGACCAAGCTGTAGGGTTAAAGGCCTTTTATATAATTATAACGCTCCCAGTCCCTGCCCGGACACTAAAAACAATAGATAATAAAGCTAACTTATGTGGACCTCAAGAAGGGTGACCTTAACTACGACACTATAATCCTAACTTCCATGTACACTAAACGAAAACACCAGAGAGGTTGACTCTAATCTATCGCACTAAAGGTTATATATTGTCTACACATGGGTATACATAAAATAATAAAAAGAAACTACTTTTACTAACATTTACATGTAACACTTCCTATCTAAATATTATGACTGTAACCCAAGTAGTGCTAAGGGCTTGTAGTCCAAGTGTATTTTTGCGAAACCCTTTTACAATAAAATTCGCCTCCATTATCCGATCTAGTCGTTTAACAATAGCTGACGTGATCCTCTTAGGGAGACTTAGCACTAGTTATATTAAATTACATTTTCACTTGCACTATCATACACGGTATTAATTCCTTAAATTTACTTATCAGAATGCTATAAGTTATCAAGCCAAAGCGTAAATAAATCATTGTAGTCTGAAAGCAAATAAAAGCTATCAAAATTCGTTGAGTGTTTCCAACAAAATTACATAATGCCATCTACATAGGACTGGCATACCACAGTATCACTAATAATCGTCACCAGGCGGCTGCGAACTGCTTAAATCTATCAGAACAGAGGTTATATACAGCATGGCATAAAACATAAAATACTACCCCCGAATGTAAAGTTATCAACTGTAATACCTCTCTGAATGTTGTGAATTTTTGCAGCATATAAACATGAGTGTACATGCTGTATTTTATTATATACATGTATTTTATATATTCAATATTTTTCAAAGTTTACTGACGTGCGGTACAAACAAATTTGGAATGTGTAATTCGGCGTGGAAACGTAAATTATTCACATGGGAAAATGAACAACTGTACTAACTTATGCTACAAAAAACATTTACATTGTTTTGTTACATATTTTAACAAACATAAATCTTAAAATATTTAATAAACATACACATAACAAAAGTTTAAACAATTATACACAAGCCAAAATGATTCATATAATAGATAATTATTGTAGTAGTTTTCTAGTCGTTAAAAATATTATATTTTATTAGCTTAAATTGTTTAAAATTAAAGTATACTTATAAATAATTTAGTAAAAGTTATTACGCTTTCATTTTGTTAGTTATTTCTATCTAACAAAAATGCTGATTGCTCTGAGCTTTGAAGTAAAGTTGCAATCCTCATTTACGTCAATATTTTGTATTGGAAAAAGAAAACACTGATGCTCAGCGCTTTTTACGTCATTGAGGAACAGCAACTGTTTATTTGGTTCATCGCACTCAAATAATCAAACGATTTTAATCTAGCTTTGAACTTGTAAAAACCATCAACGTTACAAAATTTTATTTTTGTAACGTTGATGGTTTTAGTATTCCCATTAATTAGATTAGGGAATAAGCCGAAATCCTAAGCGAAGGGAAGGCACGTCGCAAGTTTCTTAATAATTAAAATATAATTATTTACATTAAGTGCAAAACGCTAATGGATTTTACTTTTATTTAAATTGACAAGAATAAACAGAATAACATAAATAAAACATAAAAATTCTTCGCCTCTTCGTAAACTTTATTACTGGAACCCCTGTAATGTAACACGAAATGTCTTTTGAAAAGTCTTAGAAGATGCGCAGTGAATTGCAAATCTTTTAAATATTAATGAAATGGAAATTTGTAAATACAATAAAATCAAATATAAATGATTTCCAGAATATTCGGGGTCGAAGTTGTGTCATACAACCTAAACTATAACAAACACATTTGTTATTTGGCTTTGAGGAATTCCTTGGTGTACCTATCTCAGAACCAAATTTCATTAAACTGGGATTATCCTTGAGGTCCTTCCAACAAAAAATCATCAACTTAATCGGTTTGTAAACAAAGAAAGAAATTGCATCAAACATCCATATAAAATTTTGTAGTCAAATTGAGACCTTCGCACTTTTTTGAAGGCGGTAAAAATACAAGAAAAAATTCCAGCCATAGTAAGAAAATTCTATAATGTAAGAGATATTATATTTTAGAGCATTTAGTATGTTTTAGTGTTAAAATTAATTGGATATCAACTTTTTATGTTTGTTGCTTAATTAAAAAGTTGTCTGTCAAGACAGTTTCATTTCAATATATTAAGAGATGTTCAAATAAACAGTTGATGAAGACGCAACTAATAAACTTTGTAGAGACTTGGGCGACAGACGTGGCACGGGAAGTAGGATCAGTTTTCAATATCGAGGTAAAAGATATTACTTCCTTTACCTATCTAGTTTATATGAATGTGTTGAATTATGGTATATAAAATACTAAGCACAACAATGAAACTATATAAAAATATCGAATTGCCAACAACACAAAATATCCATTGAATTATCGCCAGTTCTATTTATGATATTGAGATTTGCGAATTTATTATTCGATTTTCCTTTTATTAGGAGACGAAATCACTCATGGAAAAGTGGAAAAAATATTTTAGGCGTACAAATGAAAGAGATTACCTGAGATATTTTCCGGAAAAGATTTACGTTGGAGATTGGAAGTGACGCTCTTGCTGAATCACGCTGCGGTCACGTCGTCACTTATTTATGTTACTACTGGCAATACAGGCTTTTTGTTTCTCTTTTTATTTATAATATAATATATGAACTAAGTAACAGAGCATTCTACATTCCTAACTATAGCTAAATCTCCTATAACAATCAATAGGAATTAATAGGAATATTATTAGGAAACTCGTTGATTTACTTGATGATACATAACTTATGACACCTACCATAATTAACATATCCCCAACCTGTTTATTACAATCCCTGCCTTTTTCGTAATGTTAATTATACCACAATCAATAGTAAATATAAATTTAAGTAAGATTTTACAAATCTATTCTTCTATAATATAAAGCGCGTTGAAACTAACTTAAACTTTGTGAATGTTTGTAAAATTAAATTTGAACACTAATTTCGTATTGTGACAAGGAAACTCATTAAGAAGCGGTTTTTACAAAATGAGTATAAGGGGGGTAAACTAAGGTTGCAATATTCTATGAAGAACCAAAAAACAAGAAGCTTGAAAACTTTATAATATAAATACACAATAAATAATATGAACAATAATAATTGAAAAAAAAACTGAATCAACAATACAGTGCAGCAATAAGCAATATTTTCAGAATAAATATTGAAGGTATTGATCATAGCCAGAACCGTATTCATTATTAAATGAAAACAGTGAGGCAATCAAAGACTGGCGAATAAAGGAATTAGTGCAGCCAACTCCGAACCAAGCGATAACTTTTTATGAAACCTGAATCCATAACCTTCAATAGCCGACAAATAACGACGTAATAAAATTATTTTATATTCGAGGAGAGTTCCGGAAAAAGAATATGGATAAAGAAGCGTTGAATTTAACAAATTGGCAAATTTAAGGGTAGATGTTGTCTTGATAACATTTTATAATAAACTTTGATGTGACGAAACCTTTCTTCTTATACTAATATATACATTGTAAACAGTATAAACGTAGTTTATGCGTCTCTTTTCAGGTGAGTTAAGTTACTCAAATGAAGGTGAGTTTTTTTTATGTTCCTAACATTGCACGGGATGCCGTAAAAATTCTCCTGAGTAGGATACTCGAGGCACTACTTGGGTTCCTATTACGACATCTATATAATTAAGTATTTGCAAATTCTATTAATTGGATGAAAATGTGATATTACCATTATATCGATCTCATCTGATGATGAAACCAGAAGATTTCTATATGAGCTCAGCCATAAAAGACGCAACCACATCGAGTTTGAGCTTGTTTGAATTGTCTTATCAAATATTTTAGTCATAGATAATAAACTTTTTTGCTAACGACTAATAAAAGATTGTTTTAATATTATAAATTAAGTCTTGTTTAAGTATATACTTGTTAAACTAAATCGTTACTCTGAAGTATTGCAACTTTTAGATTAAATTTTATAACGAGGCATTATGACTTATTCATAGTCTGCGAAGGAAGGTGACGCGCTGTCTGAAAGAATGTCTTCAAGCCATTAGTCGCAGTATAACAAATACAATATTATGTAACTTGCAGAGATATTTTATTTACTTGTTTATAAAAAGAAAGCTTTCAAACATTAAAAGGGTTCTAAAATGAATGGTAGATACGTTAAATATTACCAATTTTAAATATCATTTAATACATGGTTGTTTAACTGGCAATAGGTATATAAATTTGCCAAATATTGTTTGGTAATTCTTTCCCGTATATGTCTAGACAAGTCTTCATCAATGGTGCACACACCTAAAACATATATACTGCATAACACACTGTAAACTTAACTTAATATATAAAGAATGCTATAAAATAGACCAAAAACCAATTAATCTATAGGAACTAAAATATATGTCTTGGTGGCTACAAAATCAATATATTATATTGTGTGTAACTTGTAACTATAATAAGAACCACAAAAAACTAAAGAGGCCTCTAGAAAACTATTGATATATTATTAAAGTAGCCTATTCCGACCGTCCCCATAACTTAAGTGGTTCAGCGACCATTTTAATAAATTATATCGGGAATTCGGCAATATTCTTTAATACAGAAATAACCTAAGAATATTTTCAAGCACATACCTTTCCATGAAATCCCATTGCCCAGCAACCAATATTGATTCCCAAATTAACATTTGTGAAACAGTGATTTATAATGATATCCTTATTAACCTAAAATCACATTGAATTTTGATGAAATAATTGCAAACCAAGCTCTTTGATTTATTTTATACGTACCGATCCGACATCGCTGCACTGAAATGTTAATATATTTTATTCATAAAAACTTTCCACTAATTATTTTCATAACTCAATATTATACACCTAAAGAAGATGGATGGATGGTAATTTTTTAAATTTATACTGAATTAGATTAGATATAGATAAAATACATTATTACATTATGCTATCTACATCTACACTATTATATAAAGAGGAAAGATTTGATTGTTTGTATGTTTGTTTGTTGCGAATGTTCGAAAACTACTGAACCGATTTTGAAAATTCTTTCACCGATAGAAAACGACATCCTTTCCGGGTAACGTAGACTATGTGGTGTTGCCATAAATATCCTAATTAAAAAGATATGGCCATTTAAAGGCCATAACGTAGCCATTTTGTAAAGTGAACGTTTTCTCTGGAACTACAGGTCCGATTTTAATAATTCTTTTACCGCCAGAAAACTATATTCCTGAGTGACATAGGGGATGTAGTGTTGCCATATAAATGTTTTAAATAATAGAAAACGGCCATTTTGATGCCACTGGTCCAATTTTAAAAATTTTTCACTGATAGAAAACCATGAAGTTATAGGTAAAGATGAAGGCCACACTCGGAACAATAGCTTGAGTCAAATAACTACATCATAGCACACTCTGTGGGCTCTCTTTTTAGTGTAGTATTACCGTTCCTATTATAAAAAATATATTATAGTCTCGTATAATATAAGTAGAAATAATATTAAAAATTGCGCACTAGACAAAAAGATCCCACTAACTAAAACTAATCACGAACGAATCAGCAGTTCATTAGGTTTCACAATCATAAAAAATTTCAGAAACCCAAACTTTCACACTAATAAATAGATTATTTCGTAATTTATTATACGCATACATATCTTATTGTAAACTATCTTTATGCGTTATTAGTAGAAAATATATATGTATATAAATAAACCACTAAAAAGCAACTACTTATAGCAATGGAAAAAAATAAGCAAAGGTTACCCACTCTACTTAGAAAGAGAGGGTCTGCCCACTGAGAACGAGATAGTGATACATAGGTAAGCTTCAAGTAGGTATTCGAAGTGTGGTCTCCATCTTTACCTATAACTTCATGTAGAAAACTACACCATTCCTGTGTGACATAGGCGACGCAGTGTTGCCATATACATTTTCTAAAAATAGAATATGACCATTTTATTACTACTGATCCGATTTTAAAAATTCTTTATTGAAAGAATTCTATAGTATTCCTGTCTCACTTCCTCTTTTATACTTTCATTCTCTCTCTTTTTTCTCTCTTTAATTTTTATCTTTATCTCTGTTCGTTCCGCCTCTTTTCACTTTCTTTCTCTCTATTATCTCTCTTTCACCTTTATCTCTCTCTCTCTCTTCTTTATCCATCTTTCTTTCATTTTTATCTCGCTATGGCCTTCTCGCTCTTATATTATCTGTCGCTTTTCTCTTTTTTCTATATTTTCTCTTTTAGCACCTTTTCTCACTTTCTCTCTTTTTCAAATAATGAAAAGCTACACAATTACAGAGTGACATTTTGAGGACATCAATTATAATATTCCCCCAAATAACCGGAGTGAAGCGAGGGCGGGCCGCTCGTATTATATGTATAGTATACATGAAGTTGTGACTAAACTCGACTTCGTAGCTGTTATCAAATATGAATATACTTATTTTTTATTAAAATAATGAATACTTTTACTTTAAATAACTACTACTGGCAGTATGGATCACATACTACTAGTATTCCTTAACCCCTCCAATAGTATACTGAAAAAAGTTGCATTGTTTCCAAATAACTTTTCTTTAACACTATTTATATCTTATTTACTTACGGTTACTGGTTTGCCCTCTTGCTCGAATCTAGTAATATCGGGCCTTTGAACAGGCAGAATGCGCCATCTTGTATTGGATACCGGATGCTTACTGAGGTAAAGTGGGTACATGCCACAGAGGCCAGGAATTGGATTTGGATCATACCTTAAGAACAGCGGCTAAAAATAGTATTCCTTATTAACAAATAAATTTTAGACTCTTTTTATTTTAGACTAGTCGTTAATTTTTTTCCAAAGCCTCCTAAGAAGCTTCTTTTTGATGCAAAAATGCAAGAGATTTTTTTTGGTATGTCACAGCCACACGACAACCAATTACTAGTTGTCTTGTGGCTGTGACATATTAAAAATTATAATAATTAGTAAGTTAACTAATAAAAATATTTTTCGTCAATAAGAAACTTTTAAGGGGCCGCGCGAGCCCCCTTAGGAATTTTTTGTATTTATGAATGACTGAGATTGTTTGGTGTTACTATAATTTCTCACTTTCTTATCGAAAACTGTCGTCTACCAAAATTTAGACGCATACATATTTTTTTCACATATTTTTTTAGAATTATAGTTTATATGGGTTCTATTACTGATCAGAATTTTTGTTTCCAAAACGACCACAAAATCACGGTGTATATGTCAGCACGCAAGGGATCCCTTAAACCTACACCTTGGTCACAAGTCCAAGGCACTGCTGAGGTTCTAAGCGCAATTGTAAGCGATCATAAATAATGTTTAGTTATTTATCGGTTCAGTAGCAGTATCTACGTTGCGTTTACCTAATAGTCCATTCAATATCACCCCTCTTAATGTTTTCAATATGAGGTTTTATTTCTCCGAGTTATATATACTCAAAAAAGGGTTTCTCTTTTATATAACATCAGGTAGCTAAATCCTCAAGCGTACAAAGCCGAGGTTATCATGGCAGGACCATCTTGTCCACAGTTTAAAAAAAATTTTAACTCCCAATTTCTTTATATTAACTTACCTTGTTCTTTATTACAGAAGATGAAAGACATAAAAGAAATTCCTGATTATATTTAAGTGGTTCATCTTCCCGGTTGCAATAATCAGCACTACTAATGACAAAGGTATTTCTTTCAGCAGGTTCTAAATCTGACAATCCTACTATTGCGCATCCATCTTCTAAATCTTGGGAATAATTGATTTCATTCGATGTTATGCGGCCTCCTAGTAGAAGACCTTTTTTATCTTCTTGTGGTGGATCTGATGCTAGAATTATTATATTTTGGATAATTCACATATAAATTATAGCCTATATGTTATTCTGATGTGTAAACTGTGAGGGGACGGGACTGTTAGAATACTATTCGCCTCTGCCGCTGGGAGAGCATTTCGTAAGAGCCGAGTAACCCAGCACCCAATTGGTGGTAGGGGATCTGTTCCCCGACTGGCTTGCGAATCCAACCGCCAAGTTTTTTTGACGCTCTCCGGTCAAGCCGTATGTGGGCCAGACATACCCTCTCCCTCTCCCATCCCATTAATTCTGCAGTTCTAGTGGACTCTGGGCTCTTGCTCAGGCTCCGTTGAAACCGCAGCATTTTTTTCTTCACTCCCCTTCCCACTCTATCTCCGAGGATGCAACGCAAAGAGGGTATCTCTTGTTTTGCCGATGTCCATGGGCGATGGTGGCCACTTACCATCAGATGGATCATCTGCTCATTTGCACCTTTTCTACCATAAAAAAGCAAATTTATAGTAAACTTTCATCAAAATCTATTCAGTAGCTTTTGCGTGGAAGAGTAACAAACATACATCCATACATTCTTGCAAACTTTCGCGTTTATAATATTAGTAGGATAGGATATTTTAACTGGTAACTTCTGATTAGCCACGCAACGTATTTTAAAACGATTTGCAGTAATGAAAGAGCTATAAACGAAAAATGTTTGAGAGCAAAATGACTGAAAAACCGAAGCGCTATCGCTATTAGCTAATAAGCATGTTCACATTTCCATTACAGTAAATCAATGAAATCATTTTGTATATTCAATTAATTATATAATGTGATGTAAATATTTCTAATATTTTACAACATGATCCCAGAAAACTTTCAACTATTTCTCTAATAAAAAATAAAAAAAGTTAAGTACGTTTGTGTGACACAGTTATAAAAGCATTAAAGACTTAATTTCCAAGACACGTCTTGAAAATTAAGTAGGTCGAGACTTTTTCAAGTATTAAATCATCTTATTATCCAAAACGCCATTTAAACACGTATAAAAAAGAGTATCTTGCGTCTATTCTTCATAGGCCTTGGTTAGTTCTTTTTCAAGGAGGTAATTTACTGCCCTTTTAAATTAATTACTGCTCTCTGAAAGTAATAGGCGGTAACTCAAAAACATCAATATTGAGTTATTCATAACATTGTCTAACTTAAGACTTTCTGCATCAGATGACATGACCAAATAAAATAAATTTTCCTTAGTTTGTGACGTAAAATAAATTTTCACATTTTCTCTATTGCCTTCAGAGGCAATCCACGTCGTGGATTGAACTGTCTATATATTTTATTAGTCGACCCGCGCGACTTCGCCCGCGTATAGCTCCGCTCCTATTGGTCGTAGCGTGATGATATATAGCCTAATGCCTTCCTCAATAAATGGCCTATCTAACACTGAATCGGACTAGTAGATCTTAAGAATAGCGCGTTCAAGCAAACAAACAAACTCTTCAGCTTTATATATTAGTATAAGATATCTAAACATTCAGTCAAATAAGTTTTGATTTTGACTTAAATTTAACTAAAGCTTAACGAATTATTATTAATACTTTTGCTTAATAACAAAATTATAAATTAGGCAAGACGTTCTAAACTTCGATATTGGAATATTAAACAGAACATAGCAAACTGACTCTTTACTTATTTTATTGCTTACCTGGCACGTGGGGCGCGAGGAGGGCTATCTTAGCTCCAAAGCCAATACTGCCTGAGGATTGAGTCAATACCGTTCTTTTGTTAAGATTCTCACTCATTTTTCTGTACCTCGCCAACATTAAATCCCCCTTTTTCATTTGTTCAAGGAACTTGTTTAATTTGTACTACAATTTAATGCAGTTTAATTAGTTGATTAATTGTAGAATTGTACAAAATTGCTTCATCGTACAATTTTCTCAGCGAGGCGTGCTCTTACCTCTTCCAATTTGGAAGCTTCGTACCAATTACCAAGAAGAACGCGATTGCAATAAACAATTCCTTTATCTTCTTCCATTTTCGACATGATGGATAGAATAAAGTTAAAAAACCTGATTACGAAATCGATTCAGAAAAATTCTGACAAATGTCAATAGTCAAGTAGGTCAATTTTATATATTTTATCCATAGAACAAAGATAACGGACACCTACCAGACAGTCCAGATACAAAATGAAACGTAAATATATCGATGAAATAAAAACGTAAATATATCGATAGTTATATAATTATACTTTATGAATGTGAATAAAAGAGAAATGTTCGAGATTTGTCCTTGTCGTATTTTACCTTACTTTAATTAGCATTACTTGGATAGTTCTTGTACATTTACATACGTCACATATTACGAAAATTATTACATGTAAAAATTTTAAAGTTATTATAAGGCAATGGATTTTCTTATAAATGTTATATAAAAACAGCTAAAAACAAAACAACAATATATAATACTTATGTAACAACAATATAAAAATTTCTTTAAAATTATTTTCTCTAATATTAAATAGGCCAATTTGGTTATAATTTACATAAAATAGAATTTATGATTATTCCTGTTTCTTAGTTTCCACATCGCTCACTAAAGTGAATATATTTTCGGCCGTGTATCTTTTATGTATGTCGATGTAATTTCGACATGTTACTCCACATTCCTAGAATAAAATTGTTTTTTTTTTACGAATGTACTACGTGTAACATAGTCTTGATGTTTGAACTAGAAGTCTTACTCTTCAATACAAAATTATTACATTTTTAATAGAAATTAATAGAAAATATTTACTAGTCCAAAAAAAGTTTCCATCCAGTTTTGATTCATAACACATAAGCTCATATCAGCAACACAATTTTTTACAATTAACTTAGCACCCGTCTGAAAAAGGAATAAATAAAGCATCTTTATAATAATAATAATTAACCCTTATTGCTGCAGCATTATCGGTATGGTTTATCGTTTAGTTTTAGTATAAGAGAGTATTTGAAGAATATTAATATATGTAGTTGACCGTATTTAAACAAATATAACATTGTGATACCTTTATAGGACTACCGTATCCTTCAAGACGATCGCGAGGCAAAAGAGGCATAGTGGTCCATCTACAATTGCTGTCTTTGATAGCACTCAAACGGATAGGCATTCTGTTTTCAGGTCCTGGTACACCTTCTACAGTGTATCGGACGTACAAAGGTGCTGCCTAAAATATTATTACTTTTATCTAAAGGAACATGTTTCCTATATACGAGGACCACAACTTTAAGTTAATATTTCTACTTCTCATGGACCACGTTTTGGATTTTTCAGTGGTGTTATTCCCCACGTCGGAACAACGGGGAGAACCTCTTTGAAAGGAAGTTATATTTTAATTATAAACATCAATTCGTTTCCATGTTAAAAAAACAGCACACTATTTAACCAATCAATTGGTTAAAAATGTTTATACGATAACCTGATATAATTATATAATTTTTATTATTACCTGCGGATCACCATAATTTTCCGCTCTCAGAAGAAATTCATCACCATAGTTCATCTTCACTCCGTGAATATTTTCGTTCTCCGTACTGCGGTAAAATTAGTATTGTTTATTAACGCAATTACAACTCGTGTTGAATTTTCCTGGACTATATAATTTTACAATAGTTATTATTTCAAGTACTTTAAGATGATTATTGATACTTACCTACTACAAATGAACTACTAATAATTTAATCTATTTAAGCTGAGTTACCTTGGTACTAAAACTTATTTTATTTAAAAAAGTCAAAACCTGAGAATGACGAAAGTGTTTCTGCAACATGGTGTAGTAATCGGAGACAGGGTCATAAGACATCCATCGTTAATGTTCTGCATATAATCAACTTGTCTTTCGTTGACCAAGCTCGATAGGGCCAATCCATACTGAGTCTTACCACCTGCTGCACTTGTTTTTACTATTTAAATTCAATATAGTTATTATTTACTAAACACCCCAGTATCTTAGATTCTATAATTTATAAAATTTCAACTATTACAAAAAATATTTAGAAATTCCTGATATACCGAGAGATAATAAAAAAGCAACCCCAATTATTTGCTAAAGCGATTTTTTTGGATTGGAAACAGGCTTCTTTTTTTCGACGAAACACTTTTAAGAAAAAAAATTATAATCGTTTAGGTGTACAATCACACTCCCTTTCGCTCAGAATAATTTAGATTTTAAATAATTTAATAAAGAATTATAGTAATACTAAATTAATACAAGATATTGATAACAAAAAAAAGGGGTTTTTTATATAAAATAAAATGAAAAATTTAGAACAATCTATATTTAATATCTAAAGCTACAGGCAAATGGCAAATTTAAAGCATATAATAATAAGAGAGTTACCTGGCATATCAAATGCTACTACTTGGACATTAAATCCAAAGAGAACAAACGTACCGCTAATAGCTAACGGTCTCTGTAAATAAAGTATTTAATATTAGAATAATTTAGAAAAGTTCACAAGTTCCTTAGTATCATCTCTAGAAATAGAAGGTACAAATTATTTAAAGTTCAACCTGCATTGAAACTAATATGCCGACGTCCACTTGGCCAAAATGACCACAAAAGATTCATGTTAGTTTAGAAATATTTCCTAATAGTCTACTCAACAAGTGCTTTTAAGGTCGAAACTATTTCTAATTCTCCAAAAATTATGATTTAGTTGTCATTCGATTCGGAATGGCATGTAGAAACTTTTTGAGAAAATTGAAGCCGGTCGCAAAAAAAAATATATTAAATATTTAAATATTTATCAAATATAAATTATATATTTAAAATCGTGATAAAAATTTAGTGTGATCGATCCTGTAGACGCATGATTTTTTTCTTCTTATATATAAAACTAGCTGGCCTGGCAAACGTTGTTTAGCTATATAAATTTAGAGTGGGCCACCCTTATCACTTTGGGGGATGTAAAATAGATAGTAGCAGATTCTCAGACCTACTGAATCTGCATATAAAATTTCATATAAATCGGTCCAGCCGTTTCGGAGGAGTATGGTAACTAACATTGTGACATGAGAATTTTATATATAAAATTCTTATATATATGTGTGTGTGTGTGCTTTTCAAAAATAATTGCAATGGTAGATACTTACCTCCTTTAACAAATTACTGAATAAAGTTCTAGAACGTTGAAGTAATAACTCACGTCTATCTCGTTTTCTCAAAAATATCTTAAATTCATACTGTAAAAAAACAAGACAATAAATGGCATCAGAACGCCATACTCACTATCCTTCTAATATTATTATAAACGCGAATGTTTGTAAGAATGTACGGATGTACCTTTGAAAGAGTAACTTTAACGCTAAAATTACTAAATGGATTTTGACGAAACTTTACAATAATATAGCTTACACATCAGAATAAAACATAGGCTATAATTTATAATAATATAGTGTGAATAACATGTTGTAAAAGGCGAATATTCTAGGCCTATGTAATATTTTCCCAAGTTTTGAATTCGATTTGGAAGGCTCAGAGACTCTGCTAAATAAGTTCTTTTATCAGAACGAAGTTGTCTCTAAAACTGTTTTGGACTTGAAGCTACGGCCGGAATATTCCATTCTTTATTTTCCTCCAATCCTCAGTCTCAGGGCTTGCATAGTAGTAGTAGGTGTCGTGGTGGATTGAACTATCTATAGCTCCAATGCGTCGAAAGCAGGTTTTTCGAACATCAGTAAATGCAATGTTCATATTATACAATTTTATAATTACTCCTAAAGCTAATGAATTACTGATTAGAATACCTACTACTAAACCTAGTAGTAGAAGATGTTTACTGTAGTGATAAAAATCCTGGCTCGAATCCCTACCTCATTTTTTAGTCTTTCTTCACTCCAATTCCCAACTAAAACGTTATTATTGTAGGTCATATTTAAAAGTTGTAATTCGTGTAATAATAGGAGAAAAAATAAATTAAATTGTTAGATTACTACTACCAGTAAGTTTTACTTTAGGTATACATACAAGTACGATAACACGGTATATAAAAAAACAAAATGGCTATAGTAATATGTATATTATAAGACAATGAAATTAGCAAAACAATTTTGAAAGTTCGTAAGCAGAAATGTCATTTTCACAGATAAAATGTTAATCAATATAGAATATAGATTACTGTCATTGCTGCCAATGTGCAGATAACCTACAAATTGCTACGTAAAACGAAATTTACCGGATAAAATCTTTTTTCATCAATCTAGGCTGTAGCTAATTTGCTGGTTGTTTACCCCCTTTAGATTAAATGAGATTAATTACATAATAGATCAATATAGTTTACTATAACGTAGTAAAGTGGAATTTGAGTTTTGCCTTGCTGTTAAGGAAAACCGGCTGATTACGCTACTCATCAACAGCAACACAGATAGTCGGCTGTCTTTCATTGATTTCACGTTTGTCTGACAAAGCTGTACGGTGTAATACCTTTGCCTTTTCCATTATGGAATAAAAACAGAGGAAGGAAAAAATCACGTTTGTCATGCTGCGTTTGAATTTGAACTTGTTTTGCACTGTATAATGACAAATGTACATTTAAATTTGAAACAGTTTATAGGTCATACAGATTATAGGTCAGTAACCAATAATCGCTATTTTGTGTTATCACTGAACTTCCTGACGATTTGTACTATTGAATTATGTATAAATGAAACTAAACATAATAATTATATTTTGTTTATTAAATCGGAAAACTGAAAATAAGCAATGTCGATTAAATCAGTGATATTAAGTATTGTGTTATATGCAATTTTAACATCTGAGTGCCTTAAATTGACATCACTGGATGTAGTTTATAACAAGGGTGTTGATGCATATTCAAAAGAGCGATGGACTGAATGCATTAAACAATTTGAATCTTCTCTACATTTATATAAACTTTATAGATCAATCAATAACAACTGCAGATTAAAATGTAAGTCTGAATATGAAAAGATTCATTTCATAGACAATATTGAAGATTTGAAAATATATGAATTTTTCCTTTCAATGAAGAACTGTTTAACTCAATGCCAACGACGTGGCTTTGAGGATATCAAGATGTTCAGTAATGTTTCTGATGATATTTTGTCCTCCATGCAGTTAAAAACTTCTTATTCATACTTACATCTGTGTTACTATCAAATAAATGCCTTACCAAAAGCTGCTTCAGCTGCATACACTTATGTTGTAGCAAATCCTGATGACGAAAGGATGAAAAGAAATATGGAGTATTATATTCAACAGCCAGAAGTTGACGTTAATGAGGTAACCAATCTAGAAAGTGAAGATTATCAAGTTTTATTTAAGCTTGGACGACAAGCTTACAATAATAAAAAATGGGGTGAGACAATAGCCAATGTAGAAGAAACCATAACAGATTATTTGATCTCGGAAAACTTTTGTCGTGCAGAATGTGAAAATCAGCCAGAACAAGAGTGGTCACCTGAATTTATAATAACAATTTCGAACAATATGTTACCAGTTCTGAAATGCAGGCAAAAGTGCCAGGATAAACTGAAACCACTATATGCTTCCGGTGTTGAATTTTTGGCTGATCTGTTGAATTACTTGCAAATTTCATACTATCACATGGATAGATTAGAAGATGCTGCAAAAGCAGTGGAAACCTATCTATCTTTACTTCCTACAGATGAAGATATGTTAGAAAACAAGAATATCTACAAAACTGTTGTTAGTGAAAAAACATTTATGGCAAGATCTGATATTATCCATTACCTAAAACGTGACAACTATGAGAAACAATTGTTGAATTTTTTTCTTACCGAAGATGATAGTCTTAATTTTGCCGATTCAATATAAATAATGGGTTCCTAAGAAAATTTAAATCAAAATTGCTAATTGATTTAAATCTTGATTTACTAATTTACACCTATTAACTATTTTAAGTAAATAGAAATTATTTTGATATATTTAATTATATATATTTAATTTTATTATGACAATAATGTAAGTGATAACTAATAATGTGCCATATTATTAATATTTTTTTATGTGCAATTTTACTTTTATTATATTAATTAAACTGCATAAAGAAATGGCTTGTTATATTTGATTTTTCCATTTTCCCATAGATGCTCATGTTTTTTATATTCCACTGCTGTAGAATAGCATAGTAAAGACAAATTCAAATTTAATTTTTTTAACTTATATTTCTACCAACATCACAACCAGCGTCTATTCAGAATGAGGAGGGGGGATAGGCCATAGTCCACTACACTGACCTATTGTGAATTAGCAGACTACAAATACCTACAGAGAACTTTATGGAACTCATTTCTACCATAAAAAATAAAATTTATTATTATTTAAAACATAGCCAAAAACGCAAAGCTAATACCCAATTTAAAACATAGCTAAAAGTGCTAAGCTAATACCCAATGGTCAACGATAAATAATGGTCCAAGAACTGATAATGAATTTGGAGGAGGTGATTTACCCCAATAATAAAAAAAAACAGTATTTAACTGAAATGTTGGTCTGGCAGAGATCTTGCGGTTAATTTTGCTACAGCGCAATTTACTAGATTTTTAAAAACAAAAACTCAAAAAATATCTTTTAGCGGAATTTTCTTTTTTCTATTGCTTTAGTAGTTTATATAAAACATAAATAACAATCCCAGACCAGTTATGAGGCATTAACTGACCCACCCGTAGTTAATTAATATATCCCAAAAAATATAATTTAGGCATCCTACTGGCGTATTCGATAAACAATTTAAAAAATACATGTACAACTGCCAGACGAATTGAACAGAAATGAATAAAGACATTAAATAAGTGCGATAAAAAGTCTGTCACAAATGCGATACCCTGGCTCCACGGTTTCTGATTTGTCGCCACAACACCATGTGACCACTACTTACTATGTAACTCATACTCACCTTACACAGCATAGTTTTTCGAGTATTTTTCATAAAGCCTCCTCTACATATATACGTTTTGGTCTAAAGGTTTTTGAAGACCACCCCAGCATAGCTCGCAGATGCCAGAATTTTTTTCTTATCTTTATATTTTGGACAATTCACACAATATCTTAATTAATTACCTATAGCCTACGTGTTATACTGATGTATAAGCTGCATTAATGGTAAATTTCATTAAAATCTATTCAGTATTTTTTACGTGAAAGAGTAACAAATATCCATACATACATACAACTTTCGCATTTATTAGATTACTAGCGGGCTGCCCTCGCTTCGCTCCGGGTATTTAAAGCAATATTACAATTGATGTCCTTAAATGTCACTGTGCAATTGTGTAGCTATTCATTATTTGAAAAAAGAGAGAGAGAGTAAGAAAAAGTTATAAAGAGAAAAATAAAAGAAAAACGACAGATGATAAAAGAGGGGGGACGGAGCAAAAATAAAATTGAATAGGTAAAGGAGAGAGAGAAAGAGAGAAAATCGAAAGAAAGAAAGTGATAAGAGACAATGATAGTATTATAAGAGGAAGAGAGACGGAAATACTATAGACTTCTCTCAGTAAAATAATTTTTAAAATTGGATTAGTAACAACAAAATGGCCATATTCTATTAATTAAAAAATGTACATGGCAACACTAAATCACTTTTGTCACTCACGAATAGTATAGTTTTCTAACAGTGAAAGAATTTTAAAAATCGGATTTGTAGTTCCTGAAAAACTGTTCAATTTACAAAATGGCCACCTTATGGCACTTAAATGGCTATATCTTTTTAATTAGAGTATTTATGGCAACACCACATAGCCTATGTTACCCGGAAAGGATGTAGCTTCCTATCGGTAAAAGAATTTTCAAAATCGGTTCAGTACTTTTCGAGTCTATTCGCAACAAACAAACATACAAATATACAAACATACAAACAATCAAATCTTTCCTCTTTATATAATAGTATAGATATAGACTAGCGCTGAAGCGCGGTCTTCGGACGCGCTATTTATAGGCACGCGCTGCCGGACCCCCGGCCGGTACCCCCGCAACCGCTATATCCCTGCATTTTAAATCTGTAATATCTTCGAAAATATTCATTTAAATTACATGCCATATTGATCTATATAAAATGCCCAATGTATTTAAGTACTAAATTGGATAAGGGTTAAGGCTGTATTGCTTAAAATCGTTACGTAAATAAGCCATGATTTCTCGTAAAAAGTAAAGGATAAAAAATGGTTACTGTGGATTATCAATAAGAAATGGACATATAACATCGCGGACTTTTTTTAGACCTTTTTTAGGGTGTAGTACATTATTTTGATCTATCTCGTAGGGTTCAGCCAGCGTTTGCATGTAAGCACCTCAGTATCAGAAACCTCTAAAATTATCAGTATTTCTCTACTATATCATGCATGTATAATACATATAAACCTTCCTCTTAAATCATTTGATCTATAAAAAAAACCGCATCAAAATCCGTTGCGTAGTTTTAAAGATCTAAGCATACATAAGGACAGAATGACTGTTTTATACTATGTAGTGAAGCAAAGATGATATAGGTACATATTAGTGAAGTAAGGATTTGATACTTTTTGAATCTTGTAACGTACAATCAGCTGAAAAAAAATACTTCTAACAGTTTTTAGTACGCCATCTAGTTGAAAACTACTGAATTTAAAAGTATAATATTTACATATATGGAAAAATTACTTTCAATATTTTACTTAAGAGTTAAAATTTTATCCTACTTTTAGTGCAAGCTCAGTGCCATTTGATATAAAAACTTAAAAACCTATTTTTCGTAATTTCCTTTTTCAGTGTCACAACCGAACGCGGAACGGATTTACCAAAGATGATATATAAAATTTACACAGATTAGTATTATCTATGACTCGACATATTTCTTAAATAGATGTTTCTACAGATAAAAAAAACAGTACAAGGTACAGTACAGTCTGCTACTTAATACTAACATCTAATGAAACTTAAAAAAAAATGTACCTAGCTATTTTTTGATCAGCTCGATTCACCAAGTCGTCTTCTTGGCCCAAAGATTATAAACGTCGTGGCCACTCCAAAAAAAAATTTATTACAGATAAGCTAAAGCAATAATAATATGGTAAATTGCTAAGAAACAATAATAAAAAATGTTTTACTTATTATGATTTAATACTTTATTTTTATTTATAGTACAAGTATTGATTACTGGCAATACTAGTTTATTTATTTGTCATGGCGAGACTTAATTTAGATCTGTCATTACTTTAGCAATGAAGAACACGAAAATACTGATATAAATTATACCATTACATCAAATATTGTCAAAAACCAACGTTTTGTGGGTCTGTACTCTAAATAAATGTATTTTTAAGTTTTTAGAAAATTACTTTACCACATTATATTACTTGTAATTATAGATGTCTATATATGATATCTATGACCTATCCAAGACCTGCATTTTAACTAGTGAATAATCAGTTATAGGTCGTTATTCAGATTATTTTCACATTCTTTTTCAAGTTTTTTTAATATTATTAGTAAGCTATTTTTGGTATTTTTTTAAAGATGAAGGGATCCTAAAACTTACATGATATATTTTTAAATAAAAATAACGCCAACATGTTAGAGTAACATTTTTATTAAAATATAAAATTATTTTGTAAAATAGTTTTTTTAAATTTTAGGACAAAATATGACAATGGATTCAGAAATACTTGATGATAAGCTGACCATAAAAAGTATTTTATTTACTAAAGCCTTGCCAAATTATACAATTCCCATACCAACCGCAGGCTACAAAATTTTTCCATGTACGGATTGTGGTGATCGGTAAGTTTAAAATAACTAACTTTTTTGTACATAAGAGTTCAATGAGTGCAAAATAATTCTTGTTTTTCAGGTTTCTATTAGAGTCAAGTTATAACCACCACATTAACAGAAAGTCATTAAAAATTACTTATACGTGCAAACAGTGTAAGAAATACTTCATATTTAATAATAGATGTAAATTGTTGAATCACATAAGATCCCATGAATTCAAATTTGCAACTATTTATGTAAGTGATTTGAATATAGAACCTCTGCCTTTAGAAGATTTTAATTGCTTAACAACAAAGGCACCTCTAGTAACAAAAGAACCAGTTGAAGAAAATGAAAAAAAAAAAAAAAGTAAAAAGTTTAATAATTGTTTTGAATGCAACGAAAATATAGACCAAGGTACAACATTATCTAATGCTCTATCTAAGCATTATATGCGACACACAAATGAAGTCCACACATGTCCTATCTGTTTGTTCTCAGTACCAAACACTTGTACTCTGTCAGCTCATATACGGATCCACTTGAAAATATCTCCATTTTTCTGTCCAGAATGTGGCATAAAATTAACTAACCAACAAATTATATATCCATATCATCATGATTGTGAAGGTTTTAAAATGATGAGAGCCACTATTAGAATACAGTGTCAACTAAAAAGTTGTAATAAAATATTTCATCCAAGTGATTACATGCAGCACATAAGAAGACATTGTACGAAAATAAATGTGACTCCATACAATAATGGACAACTTAATCTTTTGCAAAGTGTCAAGACTGCAGATTTATTTGGATGTCCCATTTGTCCAAAGAAGTTAAGCAAACACTATATTAATATTCATATTAGTAGACATTTTAAATGTATTATAGAACAAAATGATTTTCAAATATACACATGCAAAATATGTAAATTAATATATATTGATGTAAATAATTTTTTGAAACATCATATAGATGAACATAAAACTAGTGAAAAAACCCTATCAAATTTTTTAAGCAAATCAGATAAAGGTAATCCAAAAGGAATGTATCGTGTAGTTAAAAGATGTGACAAGTGTTTACGAAGTTTTATATACAGATGTGAATTAAAAGATATTAATATTCTACCAAGTCAATGTCCCTATAAATGTTCTAAAACTTTACCAAAGGATGACAGAACATATGAAGTAAAAGATTATATAATATGTGGTCTGTGCAAGGAAAAAGTAAGTAAAGATTGGAAACATGTTAAAGCACACTTTGCCTTATTTCATAAAAATCATAAATGTTTAGACTTAAAACTATCAATGCATAAGATTGATAAAAATAACTTTGGAACTATTCTGACAAAAGATAAAATTGGTATATGTGTGAATGGGATAAGGAAAAAGAAATTAAAATATAATATTATCAATGTGCCTCTTCAGTATGAAGCAAAAAACATTACAGAAGATCAAAATGAAGATTCAAATAGCATAAGATGTAAAATGTGTAATTTTAAATGTCAAGAAAAGAAAACATTTGAAGAACATATTATTATTCATAGAGACCCATGTATGGCATATCAGTGTCTGGAATGTGGGAAATGCTTTATGGTGAAATCTTCTTTTTTTACTCACTTGTTATTAGAGCATGATATTTCAGACGTAAGCGTAAAACATTGTTATAATGGACTTGCACTGTCAAAGCAACTGAACAACAACAGTGTAGAAGAAGAACCAGTTAAAGAAAATCAATGTGCTATTTGTAGAGATCAGTTTAACAATTCTAATGATTTAGAGAAACACTTCAGAGTACATGGAATGGCATTTCTAATGAAAAAAAAAAGTAATAGCCCCTAAAAAACATTATTGCAATAGTAGCTATTTTTGATTTGAAGATAATGAAACTAAATTTAATCCCATAGGTTTATTATAAACTATTGTATTATGTATTTTAGGCAGTGTTCAGTTTAATAAGAACCTTCAATAAAACCAACATTTTAAATAAAATTTTGTTTTATTTGCTCAACAAGATTAATACAAAATTATTAACACCCAATACTCAGGCAATTGTGTATGTTTTCTGTAAAAATAAATTCATTACTTCTATTCTCAATAACTTCAAAATATTGTTCACAAAATACCTCAGTGTAAAATATTTAAAAAAGAGGCAGTCAAAATACATTTTAGTTCTAGTCAAATCTAAATAAAATTAAGATCCTAAGCTATGGAAATGTAATACTGAACAAATCTTATTGTAAATCTTGCTACTCACTACAAATCCAAGTCAAAAATTACGTATATATACAACAATTTTGATTTATTAAATATGTATAATAGTAATCACAGAACACTAATACAAAGTTTTATACATTAGTTTCTTTCTTTAAAACTTGTTTGAGTTGCAATTTTAAATAAATAATAAGTTTAAGTAATGCTAAGTTTCTTAAATATTTTTTTTTGGTATACCTAATATTTAAACAAAGGGTAGATGAAATTATGTGATGTAACAATAAAATTACCAGGAATTGTTAATTTAACTTATTAATAGATATTTAGATAAACTGAAATGGCACTGTCATGTTGATTATATTTACAAATTTTTAAACACTACATATAATTTATTTTTTTAAATGTACTTCATAAAGATTATTGACTTAATGCTTATTTATTTTTAATTATTATGTCACATAAAGTCCACCATTTTTATATTACTCTTGTTTACTTAAATACAATGGATGATATGCACTTTTCCCTTTGAGTGAACATCTACATGTAGGACACCTATTCAGAACTTTTAAAGACTTTTTTAGGCATGAAATACAAAAAACATGGCCACACTTAGTTGAAGCTAAAGGATTTTTGCCTATTTCTTCCCAACAAATAGCACAGTCACCAAATTTGTTCAATGTTCTTTTGGAGTCAGTCGATTTCTTTGTGATAGGTGAAACTGTTTTCTGAAATATATTTTTTTTTATTATATCATTAAACAAATTATATGGTAACAAACTTGCAGGTAATTTAAAAATTCATAAAACTGATTACATAGTATAATGAAATAGTGACAGCATGCAGTTATCCCTTTTTCTGGGTTTTTTATGTAAGGGCCTAAATACATAGAAATAAATTTAAAAGTCAGATATTATCTTAAAATAATCAAATGAATTAAAATAAACTTCTTTTAAAATGTGTTTGGCTTTATAATAGACAAAAAAAGTTATTGAAAAATACCTCTTTAATTAATTTATTTTCGTTCCCCAAATCCAACTCCTTCTTTTTCTTCTTAGACTCAGATGAATAATCAAATGAGTCGTCACTGTCGATAACTATAATTGTATCAGATAAAGAATTGTGATTACACAAATTGAAGGAAGATGAGAGATCAATAACAATATCCTTGGCGCTGGTCATGCTGAAACTTTAGAATCGTCATTTACAATTTATCATAAAACGTGGATATAATGAAATAATATTAAACGACAATAAAATGTACAATTGATAAATTGGTATGTGCCAGCAAATAGCATACAAAATTTGGCCGATATTGCAAATAGAAAGTTCAAAAATTCAAAAAACTACCTGATGAGATTTAAAAAAAGAAATACCAGTAATTTTAAATACAGTGGTCGTAATTACACAGTCTTATATAAATAATAATACCAATAATAATCCGTTAAATTGAAGTTTATTTATTTTTCATTTAATAGCACAACAATAATTTTAAACACAAAGAAACGAACGCAAAACGAAAATTCTAGCTTTTAAAAACCAAAGATTATATACAGGAAAGTTTAAAATAGGGATCACAGATTACTATATTACTATATACATTATAAGGATGGCGATTTATGATCGATTCGAACTTAAGAATTAGTCAAAAATTATATATGAATTAATGTGACTCGACACAAAATCAATTTTTGAGGAATCAATCTTTTTGAATCGATTTATAAGGTTGCGATTTGATTAGATTTAAAAATCGATCTTTTTCGAACAGAATCCGTTACCCCAGGTCAAGTCTTGTATGAAATTTGTATTAATAATGGGCAATAAATGGTGCGGCCACATACGTTTGATTAAAGAGTATGAATTAAGAAATTTATGGTACTTATGGATATACTACACAGCAGTTTCTACTATTGTTCAACTATAACATTCATTTAATAGCCCTTAATATTTTGATAAGGACAATGCTGGGCAAAATACGTGATTTGCTATACAAATTACAAAATACTTATTCACAAGTATTTAAAGTACTAAATGCAAAATACTTTCATGTATTATCTCTATAGTAGTATGTTAGGTGTCGTAGACGTTTCTCTCTCTACGTTAGGTAGTATCATAGACATAGTAGTAGGGTAGTATATATCATCCATAGAGATATCATCTATGGTAGTACAGCTTGGCAAAAAAGAGTACTAGTATGGAGTATGGACTTAACACTACTAAACTTTAATCTTTAACAAATTTAGTTTTTTATAGATGTAAACTGTTTATACTGTAAACTTAAAATATATTTATTAAATTTGTGTTTAAGAATTTAAGAATATTTAGCACTGAAATGATTATAATCAATTTGTATTTGGACAATTATCATGCATTAGTTTATTTAATATTCGTTTAAATTTTTTCTTTTACACCTAGTTAATATCGTTATAAGTATTTAAAATGTGTAAAATGAGGCCTTAAATTTTTGGTAATTTGTATGTCTAGTCGACTAATTTGGTAAAACCTATTTTTTTTCATGGCATATTTAATACATAAATGAAAGAAGGCATAAATAAATGGATTTAAACAATATAAATTTTTAATTGTTATTATTTTATATAATTTAAATTCAAATTATAGGCAAATAATTATTTTTTAAGATTGGTAATTTTGATTTTAAAATAATTGGTTGATTGTAAAATTAATATACTTACGTGCTAAGATAAATTTCAATTTTTTAAAACTTAAATTTACTAGATTTTGTGTCTCCACCTTAAAAAAGAATATTTGCCTATAATTTGAATTTAAATAAACTTCTTTAATATAGAATTTAAATTTACCGCCCCATATTTTGATTTAAATTTCCCGCCGTAATTAGTACTGGAGGCATAATTAGAGATGGCGGTACAGTGTAACTTGGTCCCAGTCAATGCTTGGTCCCTCATATTTTAATTTTTAGTATTGGTATCTATAATCTTTGATTGGTATGGAGCTGACATTCTTTCCGTAGGATATAAGTATTCACATTTCACTATTCTGTGGTATGGACTCATGGAGCTGTCATTCTTCCCTATAAGTGTATATAGGTGTTTATTTATAGAGTACTATATTGATACTATATTTGATTAATAGGTACTTAAAAAATACAATTAATAGCAAATTTTTGAAGATTTAAATTTTTTTACTTGTTTCAAAGTTTCATCAAAAGTAAAAAACTAAGTGTCAAGTGAAAGGACAACCATCTACGTATTTTTATACATACTGAAATTGATATTAAAAAGTTAACTGGGTATATACTTTTTAAAATGCATCTCGGTGTTAATATATCCAATGCTTTGCAACAGTTGGAAAGTGTTAAGGCAGCAGTGGATCAGAGTGATGATCCGAAGTTAAAGGTAAGGTTAACAAATTTATATTTGTTAACATGAATAGCAATTGTTGCTCTTCCAATAATATGTAGTGTCAAAATGTTTAATAAACGAAAATTATCATAATGAAAAAAAAAACACCAGGTCAACAGAGCTAATAGCTATCCGTAATCAGTAATAGCCAAGAAAAAACATGTAATTGATATACAATCTTCTTATCTTTAATTTCTTTTACTGCAAATTTGACAGGTAGATTACTTGTCTTCTTTTTTCTTTGTTTTTTATTCCATAATCTAAAAGTCAAAGGTTTTACATCACTTTCATCACAACCTTTTCTCTAGTAATTAAATTTATTATTTAGTTTAGTCATGTCTTTCATTATAGACCAGACCAGACCACTTGTCATGTCACTCTCTTATAACCCCTGCTGACTTAATGCTTCCTCAAATTTCATATTGATTAATTTTATTACTAGCAAATCTGTATACAATTTCATATTAACAGGTCCTATGCATACTGATGCATTCAATGAAATAGCGAAAACTGTTTGTTTTGCTTCAATAACTTTAAAATAACTTAAAATTTAACATACTGTAAATTTAATTTTAAAAAAAACCTATAAGTTTCAAAGATGTACAAACTATTAATTTGGTACAAGTGATGGTATTTTTGACCACACAACTCTCAACACTGGTGAAAATCGCTTTCCTGTAAAGTTGTATTTTTGCACTTATGTCAATATACATAGGACCCTGTTCACATGAAGATACTGCAACTTGTCTTTGATCTGGGAGTATTGATTGATAACAGTGGTACATCACTTTGTGAATTAGTTAATTAGAATATGAAGTACAAACGTCAACATTTGGAAATCTATTATTTAAGGAATGCAAGAAAACTGTATATAAGAATAGTAAATAAAGTGTTTTAATATAATTTTAGGCAACAACAAATGATGACTTAACTCTACTAATAAACCTTTTGGAAAGTCCAATACTAAAGAGTATTGCCACATTACATGACTCAGTTGGAATGCTATCCACACAAGTGGCGCACCATCCTTCTATACTGCCTGGAGATTTTGACATCACTCCTGCTGGTAAATTGCATGATTATATAATAAGCTTTCTTTTTCTTATGACAAAAAAAACTTTTTCTTAAATTCATATTTATATGTTTTTTAATTAGATATGCAGCGATATAGCTGTAAAGATCTTATCTAATTTTATCCAGAAATTTATGTGTGATGTCTGTAAATCATAGCACAGATAAATAAATAAATAACCAGTTTTTGCTTCTATTAAATTTGAATGATATAAAGTTTTCTGAAATATCTATTTCTTATATTCATACAGACACTGACCAGTCAATATCATGGTATATATTTAGTCATTTATTTTCATTACATATTTATAAATTTTCATAATGACTCTATATTTCAGCAGTATTTAACCTTACAAAAATATTAACTTTCAAAAAGCTTCATGTGCTCTTTTATTAAGTTGTCATTTAAGATATTAAATTACAAAAGTAAGTAATCTTATATAATGTCTTCAGGTGATTTAGCATTACAATCTAGAAATCTCTATAGTGCTCATGAAGGGGAGGAAGAACAAAGGGTTCCTCAAGTTTCTCCTCCACATAGCTTGGAATTTGGATCAGGTTCTGACACTGAAAGGATTTTAGGTTTGGATTCTGCTTCAGTGGACTCTAATATGTCACCAAAACAGGTTAGCATATTATATTAAATTTAATTGGTAATAATATGATACACCTACTTTGTTCCAACCTGTGCTCATTCCAAGAAAGACATAACACCACCCATTGTACTTCACAGTATAGTAATTACTAAACTAGTAATTTTACTGTATCTGTTATGTTGGGAACAATAACGATATAAATAAATAGAATATAAGAGAAGTAAACCTGTATTCTGTAGTAAAAATCACATTACAAATATTAAAATGAATATGATAATGATAGCTATACAAATGTCATAAAAGAAAAACATTAAGAAAGTAAAAAACATTAAGAAAGTAAAAAACATTAAGCAGTAAAAGACTAATATGTTTGGTTTATCTGATGTCACATGAGTCATATATTATATCCATATTTTGTGTTTTAAATTGAAATAGAAAATAAAATCTGCCTATCCATTACACTATTATGATCTAATTTCGTGAATTTTTTTTCGTTTTTTTGCTAATAAAATGTTACAAATAATATAGTGTGTTATTAAATGAAACTTTTTATTCAATATTAGTACTTAGTTTTAGTAATATTGTGGAATTATTTCAGGGCCGTGGGTTATTTGAAATATCCAGAAATGATGATTCCATAGTTTCTGTATCAACAAATATTGTAGCTGGTGACTGGGCTCAGGTTGAAATTATCAATTTAGTAAATGATGGAACTGGACTTGGTTTTGGTAGATATTAAAATGATTTTATAAAGTTTTAATTTAGAAAGTATATTTGTTGACTGTTTATGATCATGTATTCCTGTAAATGTAATTAAAAAATAAGAACAGTTTCAGTTCTTGTGTATAATTTTGATTTTATAATACAATAATATGACAACAACATAGCCACAGTCAGAATTAGCGTAAGGCTTCTTCCATATTATCATATGTGCCATAATGAGTATATTTTTGCGTTAGGAATCATCGGAGCCCGAACTAGCGGTGTGATCGTAAAAACAATATTAGCAGGGGGAGTTGCTGACCGAGATGGCCGTCTAAAATCTGGTGATCATATATTGCAGATCGGAGATGTATGTAGTTACCGATTTCAAAGCCTGATTTCAAACCTAACTTGTTTGTAGTAATCTAAACCTACGTCATGCATGTCAGGATATACTAGATTAGACCAGAATAGTTTAGTTAGGCCTAAACTGATTAAATTGTTCTGTCTCAATATTATAAAAATAGAGAAATAATTTTACTTTCAATTTTAGTTTACTTTGTTTTTTATGATTTTTGATGGTAAATGGTCACTATTATCACAAATATCGGCAATACATTACAGTAACAGTTTTGTTTTACTGATGTGTTGCCCCCTTTAATAAGAAACATTAACGGGAAAAAGGAGACAAGGACATGTATAGTTAGTATGATTTTTTATAATAGTTAAAACTGTTTTGTTACTAGGTAAGTCTTATGGAGATGGGTTCCGAGCAAGTTGCAGGGGTGCTCCGCGCGTCAGGCTCACGCGTGCGCCTCGTCGTAGCTCGTGCGGTGGACCCTGCTGCTGTACATACCTCCAACGCACCTGTAGTTCCCGCCAGGTATCGTTTTTATAAGTTACTAGCTGACCCGACAGACGTTGTCCTGTCTTTTTGTAAGAATATTGAATTTCTAAACGTCTGTCAAAAGATTACATTAGAAAAATTAAAATTTCTAATTTTCCGCATAATTTTCTTAATTTTTTCTTACATAGGAACCTTCTCCTGACAACAAAAAAAGAATTAGCGAAATCGGTCCAGCTATTAACGCGTGATGTCGTGACCAAGGGAAATAGGGATTTATTTTTATATATATAGATATCTACAGTATTGATTTATTATACAGTATTAAAGTTCAAAATGAATAAAGCGATGGCCCATAAATAATCAAATATTTTAAAAACTCAGTTTTGGATCGAAACTCCTTTTGTATTTTATGTTCAATTGTGTAAAAGGGCTGCATAGAGTTAATAACAACAAGGGCAGTTGATTGAAGTATTAAATGTTGTAATATTCTGCTGGAGGAGTTGGGTAATACCATTTTATTATACAACAGAAAAGTTCAAAATATTGTTGACAAAGGCGAACATATCTCTAGAATTTCATTAGATAGTGTAACACAGCGGGGGATGTTTGTATACATGTATAGTTTTTTGTTGTATTAAATAAATAAAGAAATTTAATGGTTAAAAATGAAGAGAATAAAGTTTTGTATTTGTGGAATTAAGTTTTTACTTGTTTTAGAAAAACAATTTTGTTGTAGACTCTTGTCGAGTCCTGAAGCTTTGGACCGATATCTGATGGAAGCTGGTTTTGAACAAGTATTTCACACGCAACCTACTCCAGTCACATTGAACTCTAATGTTTCAAGATTTGTTTTCGATTCTTCCATCACTCCACCACCAGACACGGGTAGTTATTGTTTGGAAATTACTTTGCTGATAGATTGAAAATATCTTAACTAAATATGGAATCAAAATAAATAACTGTGGCTATTTATTAGATTAAATTTTTGATCTATATAAAATTGGACTGTTTAATTAAGTGTTTTGATATATTCACATGGTGGTATATTAATTTTAGATGCAGAATCACCTGAGGTTGATAGGTTTACTGTTCAATTGAAGAAAGATGAAAATGGTTTAGGCATTACAATAGCAGGTAATATTGTTTTTGATATGATTTAGCTAATAATTTTATTATTTCAATATGGCATTCGTAAAATATTAACAGGAAAAAAAATATTTACTTCACTTAGTTTTCAGTAACATTTTGGTTATGTTAATATTAAGTTTCAACTTCACTTCACACTTCAACATGGACCAAAAATTTTTTTAGGTTACGTTTGCGAAAAAGAAGAACTATCAGGAATATTTGTGAAATCAGTAACACCAGGTAGTGCTGCTGCAATCAGTGGAAGAGTCCGCGTGAATGATCGTATTATAGCAGTGGATGGAGTATCACTGGCAGGGAAGTCCAACCAGAAAGCGGTGGATGCTCTCAAACAGAGTGGAAATGTTGTTACATTGGAGTTGGAGAGGTAACTACTAGAATGAGCATGTGGGCAAAGTAATATTAAATATATAGAATAATTTTGTAAGATAATTTTGTATTATGACTATAATATTTGAAGGTATTTGGTTAAACTCGTTGTTGTTATTGTACGTTACTTTTTTACTTCAAAATTTCGTAGACAGTCTAATCAATAAATGCATTAGTATACGTAACACATAATTTCAGATATCTCCGCGGTCCGAAGTTCGAGCAACTACAACAGGCAATAGCGGCTGGTGAGACAGCCGCGGCCGCAGCCACCGCACACAACCCCTTCCTTCATATGCATCGTCCTGAGCCTACTGACCAGCATGAGATACAGATGACGCATTTATCCACTAGGTAAACATTCCATTTATAACACAGAATGGGTAATTGTGTGATGCTCTCTGAAGCATGTTGATACAAATAACTACTATGATGGATCTCAAGGCCTAATCAAATTTCATTAGAATTATTATTCAAAGTCTAATAAAAATTTTAGCGTATTATATAAATTTATTAAATAGCTTGGAACCGAATACTGAAGACAATCAGCCGACTCTTCCACGAAGTTCGCCTCCGCCCCCAGTCAAATCTGTACCACAGTTTGAGATGCCTCGCACTCCTGAACAGAAAGACGCTATCAAAAGGAAATGGCAGGCTATATTAGGTAAAGTTTTGTTTACAGACTGTTGTTGACTGCTAATTAGATTAAAAGCTAAAGAGATGAATACTATGTGAAAAAAAAGAAATAAAAAATTAATATAGGTATTTTTATATAATTATGTACACTCTAAAACAGAATTTTAACATAGCACTATCTTTTGGATACCTACCAAACCTAGACAACGAAACATGTTGAAGTATTGTGTCAACAAATTGATTTCTACTGTCATCTGTTAGAAACATATGAAATGAACAAATAATTATATCTTTTTAGATATTACATAACTTCTATATTACGAATATGTCTGTAGGTGATGACGTAGAGATCGTGGTGGGTGTCGTTGTCCGAGGTGGTGGAGGGTTGGGTATATCTCTGGAAGGGACAGTCGATGTTGAAGGCGGACGTGAAGTGCGGCCGCATCATTATGTGCGTTCCGTGTTACCTGAGGGACCCGTAGGCCGCGCTGGAGTACATCGTCCCGGAGATGAATTATTGGGTAAATATATACAACATAATTTACGTATCCTTGCACTAGGATAAAGTACAAACAAGTGCATTATTCTGGTGCGTATGCTTTAAAATATTTGTCACTAAATAAAATATCTCCATAAAATATGATCTCTAAATGAAGCAATTCTAGCAATGACTGCTTATCACTGTAAAAAGTTGTGAAATCTTATGTAAAACCCAGGCAATCATTTTAGTTAGCATCTACGAAAGCATTTATTTAGCAACTTTGACCACATCAATATTACACATCTTTATTTCAATTATAAAGGCAATTACTTGGCAATCCCATGATTGATGCTCATGGTGTCCATCAGTGCACTGCTTAGAATTACTTACCAAATATAAATAGTTCACAATTTGGAGAATTGCTAGACTCATTCTTCATGATCACCAAAAATTTAGAACTGAGCTTAGCCTAAAACGAAGGGTTAAGGTTAGGTTAAAATGAAATGTTACGTTTTATGTCTATGGCGGCGTTTTCGTCAGAGATGTGCGAGGATGTGTAGCTAGAGTTGTGTTCGTTAAGAACAAATAGAAGCGCTTCATTTGACAGACTCTGAGCTCGACTAGGTAGATGAAGCGATTATATTGGTTCTTAAAAACACATCCCTCGCTACGTATCCTAGATCTTCTCTGGTGGTTCTTATGATTATTTTGTTTGCTTTGCTCGACTTGGATAGATTTTGGGGCCTGGCCTTTTGATTTTTTGCCTTTGTTACTTGAAGTTTTTACTTCTTCGTTTTTTCTAATAATACATTCATGATGATGACATCTAATTTGTAATAGATATTATCATTGTTTAATCAAATACACAAAAATTTATATTCCCGCAATTATGCATGACGCATTAATTCGCTGATAAGATTATGAGTAATTTTTGAATTATTTTTAGAGGTGAATGGTCATCGTCTTCTGGGTATGAATCATCTGGAAGTGGTTTCAATCTTGAAAGAGTTGTCTAGTGAAGTGTGTATGGTATGCGCACGACCTAGACCCGCTCCCCCACTTGACCTAGCTCCGCCTGCCGCTACACTTGTAAAGGTAATTAATTTTTTGCACCAAATTTCGAAAATTAGTGCCTCGTCCTAGCTTCACTTCAGTAATCTATGCTCTCGTTCTCTTAAAAGATTTTACTCCATACTTTTTAGTACATAATTTTGGTCTCCATACTTAGACTAAGTATGTCACTCAGGTAAAGTCATTAGTAACTCAAAAATCTCTTCCTACAGACAAATTGGCCATTTTAAATAGGAGCACTATTTATTATAATAGGAGGACCATTAGGTCATATTTTTAAAATTATATCTATTATGGTCATCCCACATATTATTTCATTCAAAGGTAGATGTAGTATCCTATTTATTTTGATTTTAATAACCACTACTGAGTTTAATTTGTTTTTAGTATATCTATTTATTTTTAATAGTTTGCAGTTACATACAGTAGCAAGTTTGCCATATAATATTGAGTAAATAAACTGTTTTTCCTTTTTCTATCAATAGAATAATTGTCATAATCGGTATAGTAGTTCCAGAAATTAACCATTATATGCAATTTACACAAACTTACAAACTTTTTACAATATTAGTATAAATGTAACATTATTTTTGCGTAATTTTTATATTGTATATTAAAAAAAATAACAATTTATTTTTAATGAAAGAATAATTTTATTTATTTAATTATTCAATATAGGCTAAATCAGATGGCAGCCTTGCGGGTGCGGGGGCAGAAGAAAGCGGGGCGTTAGGTGCTGGTGGAAAGGTGCGCTCGCGCTCCCTTGAACCGCTTACTGGTCTTGCTATGTGGTCTTCTGAGCCACAGATTATTGGTAAGTGCACAGGAATTTATTAATACACACAAATATCTTTAAGAAAGACGAAGCGGAAGTTGCTCAATGCTTAGGTTATCGAAATCATTTTTATCGTAAGTACATTCATCCAATTCATGCATTATTACTATTATATTATAAAAAAATCGTCATAAAACTATGGACCCTTAAGTGGAAATGGGCTTGTCACACAATAAGGGGGATAAAAAAATGGAGCAGGTTTGTGACCCTATGGTACCCTAGAGATGGATAGAGAAGGAAAGGAAAACCACTGAAAAGATGGGAGGATGACCTAATGTAGTTTTCGGGGGAAACTTGGATAAGACTAGCGGGAGACAGGGAAAAAATGGGAAGGGTTGGAGGAGGCCTTTGCCAAAGGGCACACAGAAAACAAAAACGAAAATTAAACATAATATATAAATCCATATACATGTTTTCGGATAAATAAATAAATAAAAAATTATAAAAAAAGAGTTTACATATTATTATAAACGTAGGTCAAAAAATAATTATATATACTCTTACTATCTGGATCATATTGGCAAATTCAAAATCATAAGCCACATAATTGGTTATTATACTACGTAAATATACTGTGCTTCTTTTAAATTAGCCTTGTATAAATACTATATAATATAATTATAACATTATCATATTACATATCAATATGTTAATGTTATAATTATATTTTAAACAAAGAGTAATTAATTAAATTAGTAAAAAATATTTTTATTCTTCAATATATTTATGGAAATTATAAGAAAACTAATGCGTTGAAGGACGTCAATGATATTTTACAAAAACATTACATATCAATATGTTAATGTTATAATTATATTTTAAACAAAGAGTAATTAATTTAATTAGTAAAAAATATTTTTATTCTTCAACTAGTTGACTACCGTGACTTCGTCCACGTTAAAGTATATTACGTTAAATTAAGAATATATTTACGAAAATAAAAATAAAGATGAGAGAGACTCTCGAAAAAAAAAACCGAACAGAGACTGACCATTCTGAACAGAGATAAAGATTAAAGAGAGAAAAAAGAGACAGGATGAGAGAGAATGATAGTATATAAGAGGAAGAGAGACAGAAATTCTGTAGACTTCCTCAGTGAAAGGATTTTTAAAATCGGATCAGTAGTAACAAAACGGCCGTGTTTTATTAATTAAAAAAGTGTTTATGGCAACACTGAATCACCTTTGTCACTCACGAAAAGTATAGTTTTCTATTAGCGAAAGAATTTTTAAAATCTGGTTAGTTACGTCAAAATGGCCAAATTCGTAAATTTAAAAATGTATATGGCAACACTGAATCACCTTTGTCACTCACGAAAAGTATAGTTTTATATTAGCAAAAGAATTTTTAAAATCGGGTTAGTTACGTCAAAATGGCCAAATTCGTGAATTAAAAAATGTATATGGCAACACTGAATCACCTTTGTCACTCACGAAAAGTATAGTTTTCTATCAGCGAAAGAATTTTTAAAATCGGGTTAGTTACGACAAAATGACTATATTATATTTATTAAAAAAATGCATATGGCAACACTAAATCACCTTTGTCACTCACGAAAAGTGCATTTTTCTATCTGTGAAAAAAAAATTAAAATCGGATTAGTAGTTCCTGAGAAACCCTTCAATTTACAAAATGGCCACCTTATGGCATTTAAATGACCATATCTTTTTATTTAGAGTATTTATGGCAACACCACATAGCCTATGTTACCCGGAAAGGATGTAGCTTCCTATCGGTGAAAGAATTTTCAAAATCGGTTCAGTACTTTTCGAGCCTATTCGCAACAAACAAACAAACATACAAACAATCAAATCTTTCCTCTTTATATAATAGTATAGATATATTTATGGAAATTATAAGAAAACTAATGCGTTGAAGGACGTCAATGATATTTTACAAAAACATTAGACTTTGTTCTGAGGCAATAAATATATGCTAATACTACTCTGTTCTAATTGTCGTAAACAACGATATTAACTTTATTATACTCATTATCGCTTGTTATGTCTATCATTGATTGCTATTCATATTCTGTTACATCACTGATTGCTTCCAATTTGCTTTTTTATATAGTAAAGATGTAAATTGTAATATTTCGAATTGTCTTGAATTAGTTGTTTTTTTTTATTTATTTGTAATGTCAGTTTTCGATTTTATAATTAATTTGTCATCGACATTGAAATCTCAATCCTTCTCTGTTGTTTGTTTTATTAGAAATTTTGTAACTAAGCTATCATCTAAATCACTCAGGGAATCTCAATACCGATTTTTATAGAATAAATGTTTTCACGGTAAGGTATTACATAAATTGTATTTTTTAAATCTGCAGAATTAGTAAAAGGTGAGCGTGGTCTAGGATTTTCAATCTTAGACTATCAAGACCCGCTGCGTCCATCCCACACTTTGGTAGTCATCCGATCATTGGTGCCTGGTGGCGTAGCTCAACAAGATGGCCGTCTCATTCCCGGAGATAGACTGCTGTTTGTTAATGATCAGGTACAATATTATTAAATTTGTAAAAAAATATGAACATAAATCTTTATATTAGTCAAAGATCAACCATAAGCTATTTTAATATGCTTAATCTATATATTAAGTCAAGGTGAAATCTTAATCTCTTTGACATTTCCGTTATGATTAATATTTCTCGATAGATCGAATGATCATTAATATTTTTCTTTTAGAATCTGGAAAACGCTAGTCTAGAACAAGCCGTAGCAGCACTGAAGGGCGCTCCTCGTGGTGTGGTCCGCATTGGTGTTGCTAAACCGTTGCCGCTTGCCGATGCTCCTCCACCACTACCTTCGAGTGCTCCGCCCGCTTCTTCCACTAACTGAGATATACTGTATTGTATGATATAAACTACCATTTTTAATTACCAGCCGATTCGATTACTATTACTTTTTAAGTCTTTTTAAAGTTTTGCAATATTAATATCTTTAAAATAACACATTATTTGGTAATAATACAGTAAACATTTTGTGCCTCAATAGATTTATAGACTATTATATAATAAGATATTATGCTACTTTTTTCATAATGCACACTCAGGTACTATAAATTTTACATTCCATATATGAGAGTATGTTTATCTATTTAGTGTAAGGATCTAAAGTTAAGAAATTCTATTATATTCGACACTATGTGATAATGACAGATGTTTTAATTATGTTAAGTTTTAAAAATAATCTTTGAATTAAATATGACATAATTTTCATATTTAGTTTTAATAAATATTCCTTTGTTGCGGACTCAATAGTAAGTCAAACTTTTGAAAGATCTGCGCTAGTTACAGAATCTAAAATTTGATCGAAAACGAGAGGTAGTGGGTTCGTTTCCAACGGAAAGCATAAAGTGTTCACATGGTATTAGTTCATTTAGAAAGGTTAACATTCTGCAAAATCATAAGTAATGCATTTTCGTCTTTCTATGTATTACTGTATAATATTATAAACTAGCTGACCCGCCCTCATTTGCTGAGATAAATCTATATATATAAAAGGAGAAGCTGACTGACTGACATATCAACGCAGGGCCTAAATTATTAGGTTTAAAAACCTGAAATTTTGCACAGGGGTTCCTTTTATAACCTTACGGGAGCACTCAGAAAGGACTCTTGAAAATTCACCCCCTAAGGGAGTAAAACGGGCGTGCAAAGTTAGTATGAAACTTTGCTGTTTTATAAGTTATTCAAATGAAATTCAGTATAATACTGACCGGTTCTTCGTTGAAAGTCATGAAACACGTGTAAAATATTTTTTCGAAAATCATCCCTTAAGGGGGTAAAAGGGAGGTGCAAAGTTAGTATGACTATCTCATAAAATTATTAAATATGTCTACAGACGATCTACTGTAGGCTAATATAACTACCTCAATAGCGCAAACGAAGTTGCGGGTAAAAGCTAGTATATTTCAATCGTTCACTCACTTTCTAACGTAATGACTCACATACACATTCGCTAACTCTCTTGCCCACTTACCTCTCCCATACTCGTTCCCTTAATCATTCATTATTCGTACTCTCACACGAGAAATTTTAAGAACTTTCCTACCGTACTAATTTTAAAAATTTTCTTTGACAAACCTAGTCCTGACAATAACAAATAATAAATAGAATTGTCCAATTTGGTTCACAATCGTTCTTAGTTATGCGCCTACATACTTGAAGTCGATTCATTTTTATTTATATAAATGTAAAAGTTTGGATTTGGTTGCTGCTGAATCACACAAAAATGGTTGAACGGTTTTCATAGAAATATTGCACACAAATACAGTATAACCTGGATGTAAAACAGGCTATAGGATAGGTTTATTGAAGGCCTGAATATATTTATATAGTAATATATTAAAAACATTTTATTGTTAAAATTAATATTACACGTAGCAAGTGTACACTCTTGCGCAACCTGAGAAGGTCGGACTAGTATTAGGATAAAAGTGAAATAAAAAAAAAAAACTAAATAAAAAATAGGTTTTTATTTGAAAACTAGGTATACATTTAGTAACAAAAATAAATACACTAACACCAATCACAACTGGACTATAGTCTATTTGAGCAACAGCACTTTTGACTTATTTATTATTATTTATGATTAACACGACACCCTTGTCTATATAAACTAAACTAAATAAATTATTCCTTGTAGAAATCTTCTATGATGTCTTTGTACTTCTCGTATACAACATTTCTCTTTATTTTTAAGGTTGGGCCTGAAAGAAAAAGTTCAAATATACTTTTAAACTTTTCTATTTAATTCTAGTAGTTCTATTTTAATGAGTGAAAAGGCGAACTAAAGTTTTGTTGATAAAAAATAGTAGCATTCTTCGGACCGAAATTATTGCAATCGTAGTAAAGGAGTAAATCGAAAAAAAAATTTTGGAGGTCAAATGATAAATTCTCTTTAACTTTCTAAGTAATACCAAAACAAGCATTCGGTTGAGTAAATATATTAAACAGTAAGGACCATTCGAAAATATTTAGCTTACCTAATTCGCCTGTGTTCATAGAAAAGTCTGCAGGAAGTATAGCAAACTTCTGAATCTTTTGGGCGTTTGAAATAGCCCTTTTGTTTGCACGAGCAATTCCATCTTCTACCGCTTTGTAAACCTAAAAAAATCACACAAATTTAATAAATTTTACGTTGGAACTACAAGTTTCCCTTTTGCTATATTACTTTGCTTCTAGTGGGTATATATAATATTCAGTCTTAATATGAATACTTACAACTGGGTCTCTGGTCTTGATAATTTCGCTAATAGTAGTGGCTTTACTTCCTAGACTTGCTACCCATTTCTTTGCTTCTGTGTCTAACTCATCATATACATCTCCAGTATCGAGATTCACTTTCGCCTGCAATTACATTTAAAGTATGAAAAAAATCATAATAATGATTTAATTTATGCATAACAGTTTGCTTAATAAAAGGTCAAATTATAATCAAGAATTATCAAGATAATCGAAAAGCATTTCCTTGCAATTCGAAATCGTGTTATTACGTACCAGGAAGTCCTTATCGACTAATTAATTGTAATCTTTATTTTTTGTTGTTTTGGTTGGCGATTGTTACATAACTGGTAAAATTTACCTTTAAAGTAAGTAGTATAGATAAGAATTTTCGCCTATCACCAATGAGTACTGCGTATCCCACGTGCAGTAACTCTGATTGGACCACTTGTTCGATCAACACCGGCGCAATGTTCTCCCCTCCCGCAGTTATCAATAATTCCTACAATAAAACATAATCCATTTAATACTGAAAGAGTTTAAGCTTTCCGTTATCAATATATTAACATATTTAGATAAATCGACAGTTTTATGGCATACATGTTGCAATAAATAAATTCAATGATTCGTAGCATTAACATAACTTCCGTTAAATAGACATAAACAGATAACAAAATAAAAACTTTAAGAAAATGATAGATGGATTCATGTTTCATTTACAACCACCACAAATAAGAAAAAATATTATATACATAGTAAAATATATATACGTTATAAAAGTGTTAACTATAAAAGAAAAATAAAGATGTAGAATTTTGATTGATCGATTGTTTCATTATTGATGGAATAGAAAACATTACACTTGAATATAAAGCCCCATATTTTATTATTTTAAGAGAAGGCAAAGTTAAAAAATATCCAATTTATTCAATCAATTTTTATAATTTAAATTCGACATTTATTCTACTATTGGTAATTTTAGAAGTAGCACTAGTAAATATTTTGATATTTAATCGATATGAAAATTGACACAGTAAAATAATTACCTTAATTCTACCAGTAATATACAATAATTTGTTTCTGTCTAATCTTCCAACGTCTCCAGAGTGCAGCCAGCCGTCATCATCGACTGTGGCCTTAGTCTTCTCAACGTCGTTGAGGTATCCCATGAAAATATGACGACCTTTCATTAAGATCTCGCCGGGACCATTGATACTGATTGAACCTTCGAATCTTGTTTCAGTTCCCTCGAGAATCTCTCCAGATGCATCTAATTGGAATCTGTACACAAAAATATGTTATAAGATACTCACTCATATTGATACTTAATATTATGGTTTACTAAGCGTTTTATATTTTGTAAGTTATATAAATTTACATTAGCTTACAAAATCAATTTCAAATTTTTCTTATATCTATCAATTATTTTGTATTAACATATAACTTTTTTTTTATGAACTGATTTATTTTATTTTTAGTTAAAAATATCCCACCCAGTATAATTTTTTGGCACTTATTGATCACTAGAATTGGAACAGCGGTTAAAATATTGGTTAGGATTATGTCAAACCAACTGAAGTTAGTTTAATTTTTCTTAAAAACTGCAGTGTTTTATTTGCCTACCTAATCCAGAATACAATATTTTCAATACGTACACAGGATATATGCTGAGGGTATGGGCACCAGCTGCTTCGCTCATTCCAAAGGCGTCCATTATAGGAATATCAAGGGACATGAAGAATTTCTTGATGTCTGGAGACAGAGGTGCTGCAGCAGTTACGAATGTGGTGCAACGGTCTAGTCCAAGGTTATCTCGTACTTTATTAAATACTAGAGACTTAGCCAATTTGTAACTGCATGACACTCCGTTTTGCCTGTTAGAAAAAGTTTACCAAATTAGGTTATTATTATTACTCGTTGACGTTATTCATAAAATATATACATAGGATAGGTACATGCATAAAAATATAGGTTGCAGTTGTATATTGTCTAACATATATATATATAACATACAAAAAATCCAGATAACTGTGCTACCGTGCGAGGTCACCTGGGTACCTACTATTTTTCTACGGGAATATTTTAAAAGATTTATGAAAACAATTCTAAACTAGGAAGTTCATCTATACATGCATATTAAATACAGGATATGGGGCATCTAACATGCTAAGTCTTCCACATACCAATATTGTATCATTTCACAAAGTGTAAAGTCTATTGGCAGACCTGTCATTTCCGCCGAGAGCGCACTAGTAAAACATTTAAAATTTAGAAATAAAGTAAAATAAACAGCGATATTTCGTGATTTGAATTATCAATAGAGTCAATAACATTTTACATTTTTAGTTATAACTTGTTTACTTTGTAAATTTACAAGCAGGGAGACAAACCAGAGGTTGGTCAACCTGATAGTATAATACAAATATTTTCCTACGCACCCGTTAATTCTTGCCAAATGGTGCTGTGATCCTTTATCCTTTGCCCATGTCGCTATAGACTTTTTCAAAGAACCGCCAGCGGCACCCACCGCCATAATCTTTTCGTACATTTTCTCCCACACTCGCGGTACCGCCAAAAATCTGAAGATAAAAAGGAATTTTTACTTGTTTTAGTTTTAAATGCCATGAGAACTAAAAATTTTCGTAAAACAAACAACTTTTCTACTAACCTTGTAGGTCGTACCTCCTTTAATGTTTCTATCAAACTTCCTTTTAGTGCATCGGGTTGTGCAAAATATACCGTAACGGCATTTGTTAGTGTTGTGTAGATATCCACTACCTGAAAGCATAATTTTTAAAGATTATTGAGTGTAACAGTAAGTCATCAATTTTATAACAATTCGCAACTTCTTATAATGGCATCTGTTTTCTCCTTTCGTCTTCTACTAGGTAAAGGTAGTTTATTGGTGCTTTCTGCAAGAGGTACAGTAGCGATTTATTTTCGTTGACACGGCATAGGAGGATTATCCGTTATCTTCTTCGTTTATCGTTATCTTTCGTCTTATATCTTTGAAGCCATTTTTCTGTCGTGAAAAATGCAATTGTGTATGCCACTCTGTGAAGAAAATTTACTACCTTTATGGTATGGTCAGTTTAAACATGAGCCATGTTTTAACTGACCTATTGTATCTGTTAACTTTAGAGGTCATCGGCAGCATCGCGACTAATGTTGCTAATTGTTTACCGATTAGCAAGTGCCTGGCTATGAGATTGGAGAAATAATTTAATTATAATTCAACTACATAAAAATGATATAAATTAAACTCATATGATTAAAATTTATTTGCGTATTAATATTGATACTCAAGTGCCAAGATCCTTAATGAGTAAAATTTTTTAGATTCCACAATCTGTTAAGTAATATTGTTTGATTACGATTATTTCTTCGCTGTTGTAAATGCCGTATGCAAGCTTATCATTCCATAAATAGACATTCGATTATCTCTTTAAATAATATGATTAATGATTTATAAGTCATGTTATGGTCAAAATACGTAAAATGCGCTAATAAACGTGTACGTTGTTTTATTAATTCATAATTATTTATTACATTAATAAAATTACTCTGTAATCATGTTGCGTATAATTTCAGCAGATACAAGGATTTTAAAGTTTGCACTTAATTTGCACTTCACCTTGACGCACTCAGACCGTAAAAATATTGTGATTTTTTAAAGATTAATTTAACTTAGATTAATATAACTCGAACTTACTGTTAAACTTCTTGGAATATAGTAAGAAGCAGATTAATGTTTATATTTCACATCATATTTTGATCGGTAGAGGTAGTAAAAGGGGTATGGTCTAAATTATTTTCGTTCTATTAACAATATGTTAGACTCCGAACATACACCGATCTATAAAGGCGTCTCGCTGAAGGTGAAGACCCCTTTTCCCTGATATCTCCTAAAGCTATCATTGAATATTCGTAATAGTTACAACAACAATGTCCTTATTAAGGATTTTTTCAGATTTTACACTTTAACGTAGATCTGGCGAACTTGAACTCTCATACTATATGAATCAGAATCTTGTTGTTTTGGAGAATGTATGTTATGTAATGCGGAATATGGAAAACTTTAATCTTTACAAACAACTAGTAACATTAAAAAATCATTACATGAGATTTATAACCGGTTTATAAATTCATATGGTAGTAATACCATATGAATTTTTCGTAGAATTTGCTACTTTTTCTAACGGAACATTCTGCATAACATACAAGGGATTTTTTTTTAATTCGCCATGTTATCATTGTTATCCTGCCAAAATGTGAAAGCTAGTTAGTGGGTCGAAATTGCGACATGCTGTCAATATTTTCCTGTCAAATTATTCGCGCGAAGTGATACCATTCTGGCAACTTGGGTAGTGTTGTCACGGGGCAAAATGGAGTGTTAGGAAGAACTGGTCTTATTTATAACCTAACGGAGCATGAAATGAGATTTGATTGAATATTTTACACTCCCCTAAGAGTAATTATGTAGACAGTTTTTTTAAAACTAATTTCAAGTATGTAATGGAACTTCTATCTCTAGGTAGTAAAAAATGTATGTTTGTCTCACCTGAGCAGCAACGTGGCTTAGTGGTAAGAATGATACGAGACGCTCATCTGTTGGCCTCAAGTCTCTGCATCTTTCACTAATAGAGAACGCGTCCCAGGTTAGGTTATCATGAGACAGCATAACAGCTTTGGGCGGACCAACCGTTCCAGACTAAAATTAAATAAATACGTTAACCTTAACATATAATATAATAATACGCTTTGAAATAATAATGAAGACTCCTGCACAAAACTTTAAAAAGAAGTAATTGTATCATTAAAAAATACATTCTACTCCCTCTTTTTAAATAAGACAAGTCCATTTTGTAGCTATATAGTATTTTTGTGTTTATTGTGAAAAGTATTTGTTATTATTTTGAGTATATTATTTTGAAATATATTACATTTTTCTTTGAATTGTTAAAATTATTTCTTTTCATAATATTAATTATTGGCAGCAGTCATGTTTATTTTAATAAACGCGAATTGTTGACTGGTGCGTCTATATTAATTCGGATTTTTTTTTTAATGATATATAAGATGCAAACAAGCAAATGGTCCACTTGATGGTAAGTGGCCACCATTGGTCATGGACATCGGCAAAACAAGTGATACCCATTTATTTTGTCGATGGGATGCGGGGAGGAGGAGGGGTAGTGTGGACCCTGAGCAAGAGCCCAGAGTCGACTAGTTTCACAGCATTAATGGGATAGGAAATGGAAGGGGTAAGTCTGGCCCACATGCGGCTGCCAGTTAGGGAACATATCCTCTACCATCAATTTCAGCATTTATGAAAAATACGGTGTTTCAATTTGTCTTTTACTAAATGTATGCTATCAAGCCTGATCAATGATTTATACTTCCGAGGCCAGCCAGTCAACATCATGCTTAATCTAAATAAACACATTTAGATTTTAGTTATGCAAAAATTTGTAAGGTCCGAAGAACATGAACTTTAGACGCGATGGTTGAGTGATTGTTTTTTTTGTTATAAATATTATTATCATGTTTCAAGGGAATCAGCTGTGTTTTAAACAACGAATATATAGTGAATAAAGCTAATCCAGCTTTCGGAGGAGTATGGCAACTAACATGTTACCATATCGGCAACGGCTCGACCGATTTTTATGAAATTTTATATGCATATTCAGGCCTGAGAATCGGCTACTATCTATTTTTCATCCCCCTAAGTGATAAGGGTGGCTCATCCCAAATTTATATGGCAAAACAACGTTTGCCGGTTCACTATATATTCGTGTTTGGTGATCATTTTATCATATGAAAATTAAGTTAGTTATATAATTTAGCAATGACTAAGGACAAAAATCATGTTTAATTTATCTAAAATCTACATTTTCGCTAATCGCTATTTATCTGTATACTCGATACCCATGAAGACACATCGTGCGATAAATCCCTACCTTTGCCGCATAAAAGATAATTTTGGATGATATTTTTAACTTTTTGAAATCTGATAAGCGTTATTAATAATTTTGATTATATTTGGGTACCTACTAAGTACGAATAACGTCACAAAGGCATATCTTTTCCTCACACTTACGTAATTTACAATTGATATATTGTACTATCTAATATCTATGCAAGCTAAATACAACAAAAATTAAGTAAATATTTATACTTACAGTATAGACGAGAGTACAACATTCATTTACAGCTATGGATTTTAATACGTTGTCAAGTTGCGTGTCGGGTTCTTTAGACCCCATATCCATTAATTGATCCCACTGCAAATTGAATTATTAGTTTTTACATGTACACGTTTAAATTAAATTTGTAGCGTGACAGTTTTCAGTATAAAACCAAATTTTCCTTCATGTAGGCGTTGAGCGTATTGAATTTTCCTTGCTGTCATGAACGTGTGACATTCTTATGATTAAAACATTAAATTCGGCCTACGCTTATAGACATGCATAAATAATTTGATAAAAATTGAGTTCCGTGGCGCTTCGCAGTTGTGTAAAACATTTTACTATTAGTGCAACTGCTGTCATAAAAAATTGTGGAACCTTTTAAGGAAAATTCACATACGAAAACGTACTAATTATAGGTCGTCTAATCGGTTAAAACCTTGCATAAAGATAACGTATGATGATAAGTCGCCAGCTATTCGACAGATCGGCGGTTAACTGTTATTATTAGATCTATAACTTACACTATACACTCCAGGTATCGAAGTGTCTACAGGTCCTTCCCATTGCACAATAGCCTTCAAATGTTTCAATCTGCTCTGTATAGAGAGTATCTTGTCCAGCTGCTTCTTGTCTTGAACTGCACAAATGTTCGCACGAGACGTTTCGAGGCAGTGGAAACATGCTTCTGCGGAGTTTGTTGTATATATACCGGCTGCATACCCTCTGTTAAAACATATTTAAGATTCATATAATTTACCCTAAATTCTATTTCCAAAAAATTACATCGCATAGTAGAGGTTTTTTTTGATATCCATATGAAAATAAAAATATTATTTATGTTGAGACCTCTTAATTATACTATATATTCAGAGCCTTCAAATAAGGCGAGGCATATTTATTTATAAAATAACTAGAGGGCTGCCCTCGCTTCGCTCCGGGTATTTAAAGCAATATATTATAATTGATGTCCTTAAATTGTCACTCTGTAATTGTGTAGTTTTTAATTATTTGAAAAATTAGAGAGAGTAAGAAAAAGTTATAAAAAGAAAAATAATAGAAACAAAATTAAAGAAAAGCGACAGATGATAAAAGAGGGAGGGCAGAGTAGAACTAAAATTGAATGGGTAAAGGAGAGAGAGAAAGAGAGAAATTATCGAAAGAAAGAAAGTGAAAATAGGCTAATCATTCTGAACAAATAAAAATAAAAATTAAAGTGAGAAAAAAGAGAGAGGATGAGACAATAATAGTATTATAAGAGAAAGAGAGACGGAAATACTATAGACTTTTCTCAGTGAAAGAATTTTTAAAATCGGAGCAGTAGCAACAAAATGGCCATGTTCTATTAATTAAAAAATGTATATGGCAACACTAAATCACCTTTGTCACTCACGAATGGTGTAGTTTTCTAACAGTGAAAGAATTTTTAAAATCGGATCAGTAGCAACAAAATGGCCATGTTCTATTAATTAAAAATGTATATGGCAACACTAAATCACCTTTGTCACTCACGAATAGTTTACTTTTCTAACAGTGAACAAAAAAATTTAAATCGGATTTTTAGTTTCTGAAAAACTCTTCAATTTACAAAATGACCACCTTATGGCACTTAAATGGCCATATCTTTTTAATTAGAGGATTTATGGCAACACCACATAGCCTATGTTACCCGGAAAGGATGTAGCTTCCTATCGGTAAAAGAATTTTCAAAATCGGTTCAGCACTTTTCGAGCCTATTCGCAACAAACAAACAAACATACAAACACTACACAATTACAGAGTGACAATTTAAGGACATCAATTATAATATTGTTTTAAATACCCGGAGCGAAGCGAGGGCAGCCCTCTAGTATAATAGTATAGATATAGATGTTATAAAATAATCGAGTGAATGAAAATTTTTTACTTGGTATACAAGAAGTTTTTCTATTATTGTTCTACATGATTATGTAATGAAGTTTTTCATTAAAAGTAGTAGAAAAGTTTATTTAAAGTAGTTGTTGAAAATCGGTTCTTTATATAAAAATAAATAATAAAAGTTACTTCTCGTTCTTAGATTTAACTACTTGTTAAATATCGTTGTTAGAACTTTCAACATCGGGTCAATGCTCAACCTTGATAAGTATAAATGATAAGATAATGTTAGTTTATTTATCAAACGACTTTTTCTACCAAACTTAAATACTTAATTTATATTTTAGTGGGACGGAAATAATAATTTCATTAAAACTACAAAAGCGCTAATAAATTTCATCTTCATCTCTAATATTTTAATTACTTTTAATAAATATGCTTATTTATTTTATTTAAAAAGTCCTTTTATTTGATATCCATATCTTAACCACTAAGAATAATTCCGTCCAGGCCTCCATAGTGGATTCACTTAGGATATCCCCAATGCATATTCGATTTTTAATTAACTAACAGGGGCTGCTTTACATATAGTGTAAGAGGTTCAGTGCACACGGGCGCCGAGGTTTTTTGGGGGCTAGGCAAGGGATAGCGATTATTTTCGGAAAAGATTTATTTCTTAACTATCTTTTCTCTCGTCTCGGTCTCAGTTTATATGAAAAAAAGGAGGACCAAAAAGGTTAATATCATCAATGAAGTCTAACAGCGCGATAAAACGGGTTTTTTTCGTCACAAAGGGTAGAGACCCCCCTGTAAATTAATAATAAATCTCTTATAGAATTAGTGTTGAATATGCAACTTACCCAGCATGTATAGCTGCGAGATCGGCGATATACCATTCTTCGGAATTAAAACCTAAGATGCAGACTGAGTAGTGCCGTTCCAGACCTAATTTAAGAAAAGCCTTTGCAATTGTCCGTACACGGTCTTGATATTGTCTGAAATTATAAAATTCCTTTAAAAACATAAAAAGTTAAAATTCAGGAACTGTAACGATGTCTTTCTAAAAAGTTGTAAGACAGGACAGACAGGATAGTTACGTCACGTTTTACTTACTTATAAGTAGTTTTTTGCCATTTTCCATTTTTCTTTGTGACTAGTGCAGGATCATTGGGGTACCGAGCAGCTATTCTATTTAATAAACCAGGGATTGAAACTGGGGGTTCTGCCGCGACTCCACGAGACTCGACGCGGAGCTTTACATAACCTCCGGGGGAGCAGGAAATATAATCATCTGCCGGAATAATTTGATCTGGTCCTAGAACAAAGATTAAATTTTTGTATTACCACGACGCCAAAGTAATGGTTTTTGCTATTCTATAATTTTGAACTCAAACGTTATTTCTGAAAGGAAGTTGACGCTTAAACACTGGCATTATTTGCCAGACGTATTTTCCTATCCATATCTAAGTGAAACAATGACTGTCTTCAAGTTCTGTTGTTTTGTTATGTTTATATATTATACTGTTATATTTACCATCCATATACTTTTTCTTGTCGACTCCATTAGGAACTTGCATGTTGCTAATTTTGACAATTTCTTCACCGTTTTCTACAATTACCGTCGATGCGTCCTGAAAATAATTTTTGGCATGTAAAATTTGTATTTAATTGAACATTAAAAAATAAGTCGCATTTTTTAAAAGTTAGCGGCCATTCATTTATTAAGACGATTTAGAGGGGGGAGGGGTCGACCATGTCTTATTTTTTCTTACAAGGGGGTGGTAGGGAGTCTCGATAGTTCTTACGTAAGATTACAAAAATGCGCAGTTTAAATAATATGTTCTTCGAAAAAGCGCGGGTAACCGCACGATTGCCGAGATTCACTTGGATGCGTATAGGTAAACGACTTTAATTAAAATGGCAACGGGTCCGCGCCACCCACACTGCGCTTCCCGGGAACTCCCCGCTTGTGGACTAGTCGTCACTTGTTTAGGTAAGTATACAACACTCGTGATTGCGTTGATAATTTTAATCTATGATCGAGTAAGTTCCTTTTGTACCTTATAGTTATATTAAAATTACTTACTACCCTGATTTTAAAAATACAAAAATGTTCTGGTGGAAGATTCACTTTCCGAATGGTTTTTGAGCCCCTGGACTGAAAATCTTATGTAAGTTAAGATGAATGATTAAAACCAAAATTTATCACTACCAAAAAAATACAAATTATTAGTACCTTTGTAAGTACAAATAAACATTAAAAGAAACCAAACGTATATTCATTTTTTTTCTTTAGATTCTTACGTAATATATATTAAATAGGGGGAAGGGGTCATAAACTAGCGAAAATAGTCTTACGTAATAAATGAATGGTTCCTGATTAAGTATCAGGACAGTTCCAATGAATAGAAAGTTTTTCAAATTCATTAAAACGTGAATGTTCTTTTTTATGGGATTATTTTATTAACTATGTGGTTAAGTGACGAAAGAATGAGTAAAAAAGTGGGTGCGTAAACAAATTGGTACCTCAGATTTTCTCTATCTTTTTAAAAATAACCAAACAGTATCATGTCACGTCAAATATTATTAGAGCAGAAGGTTCTATTGGTTTTCATTTGTATAGAATAATTACACTTTCTATTTCGCTACCAATTTCTTTTGTTTCTTATACTTTTTCTTAATTTGTAATGGAGGCCTGCCATTTTCGAGTGAGTAACAATGAATGCTAAATACGTCATCGGAATGAAGATTGAATTTTAAATTGATTAAATAAACTAAATCACTTGTTCCAAAGCGCACATATTTATATAGTATACTAACTAAAGATAAACAATACCTATACGTCAAACCATAAACAAGATTTATTACTTTAAATCATTATAATAAAATACATGACACTTATCAAGAAAATGATAACAGATTAGGAAAAGGAATTATTCAGGATTAAGAATTAGGCCCACCATGGTGAAGGTGGGGGGGTGTTCGTACTAAGTAATAGGTAAGCTAAGGTAGGTCAAACTTAATTGAAGGTAAGTTGTAAGTCATGCAATCATCAGTCATGCTGATAACAAGTAGTGTTCCTACTAATTACTCATCTAACAATGACTTTTAATAATAGAGTTGGTATTCTTTGATGCGTCGTAACTTGCAAGTGCAATTCATGAATATAACATTATATCGTTTTAGCGCCACTATTTATTAGATTCGCTAGTATTTATTTCAAGTAATGTCGTCGAGTGAACATTGGTAGGAGGAACACGGGTAACGAAGGGGGAAAATCAGAGATCCCCTTTAATGTTAAGCTTTAATTTATATTTATTATCCGTTGTTGTAGCGGCAATAGAATAAGGCACTCTGTGAAACTTTCAGTTCTATGCCTAGGTATTACAGTTAGTGGAATACAGCCATTTGACAGACATACGGAAGGACTGCCTACGCATAATAATAGATACGGAACTCAAAAAAGATAGTTTGTTTTGTAATATAATACATTATGCTGTGTGTATTAACCGTGCAACTATCGATTCCAAGTACTATGAGAGTAATATATCGATAATCGAGTATATTCACTAACCATTATCTACTACCACATCCCTATTGTGAGCTGTTAAAATTATCATCCTAAATTAGACAAAGTATAGATCACCCTGTTCAAAAACGTTTATGATTATGTTTAACACTACACCCGGGTCGCCAGTCCCAGTTACTACATGGGCTTCTGACTATTGATCGGCAACATCCTGATCTTACAACCATTTTTTAAAATGTTTAAAACCAAAGATAAAGTAATAATCTCATTATTCAAAATAAAGTTAAGTAAATACTCTTTTATATATTTAATTTAATAAAAATCTTTATAAATCTTCGTAAATAAAAAAGGAATTGCGTGCTTAACTTTAACAAAAAACATTTAATTTTCATTATATTGCTTTATACTAATATTCAGGCGTTAAATAAACACATTTTATTATTATCCCTATGGAGGAACTAAGTTTTACCAGGATTATATGTAGCATATGTGTTAATCCAGGTTATAAAGTATCTGTGTGCCGAATTTCATTGAAATCCATTTAGTTTTTACGTGATTGCGGACCTACGAACCTACACATGTATAAAATTAAGTGTAAGACAGTAAAATAACGAGTTGAAGTCTTATAAAGTAATTAACTTTAATTTATAACATCACTGTTAATAATTCCGTATTTTTTTAATTACCGGGAGTTTTTTGTATGTCTGTGAGAAAAGTTAAATATATTTTATTGTTTTGGCTATTAAGGTCATAAAAATTATATTTTATAACTAACATTTTTTTATTACGTAAGATAATTGTTTATCGTAATGATATAAACCAGTAATTATTTTATCTATATTGTTTAAGAATCCGAATTGACGTCATTGTAAAATCAATAAAAATGACTAAGTACATGTTGCATGAAAACAAATTTTTAATGTTAAGCATCATAATTTTTATAAAACTTTTTTGTATTAAGTTCTTATCTTATCCCTTCGACTAAACAAAAAAAAATAAAAAAATTCTAAAAAAAGAATGAAGTCCCCGATTTTGAGGTTAAGCCCGGATATATCAACAAAGATTAAAAGTTATCAATAAATCATGAAAAATAATTTGTGTAATTATATCATTTAATCAACTAAATTAATTCTTGTAGGTATATATATATACAAATAGAATATTCTTTATAATACGAAACAAAAATATTTTATAAGGAATAAATTTTATTTTAGTATCACTTGTTCTTTACTTTTTGTTTTAATAGGACGTTTATTTTTAAAGTGAATAAACAACTAAATAATTTTTTTTTATCACTGAAAAGCTTTTTACAACCACCGCCTGATTATTAATCGTGGAACCAGATAATAAATACTAATGATTGTATAGTTTCACCGAAACTGCTGAAATACATACGATTGCAGTAGTTTACTAACTTAGTTATGATGGAACAAACCCAAAAACCGGTCACTATAATAATATCACGTGATCCGCAAAAATGAATAAGATTTTTTAAGCAATAATAAAAGTAAAAATGTATTGAGGTTTGTTGTCGGCGGGATCTATTTGGATAATTTCATTTTGAAATGTTTCTGAAAGTCCGCTAAGCGAAATTAAGAAAGGTTTAAAAGGTGATAAACGCTAAAACTTTTTCGATAAAACTTTTATTTGTAGTCCTAATACACCTCAGCGAAGAGAGGACGAGTCAGCGTTATAATAAAATGTAGATCAGTAATACACTCTCTAAGCTTCTAGATAAGAAAATAATAAAATATTCCGGCTTAAGGTTGCAAGGCTTTGTCATGATAAATTAAAATGATTGACAAAACATGTATTAAATATATTGACTTTTAATCCTACGGATAAACTATTTTATTTTTTCATTAATCCACAGTTTAAAAGCAAAACTGTCTAAATTAGCTACTACATATAAAAAAATGCTCAAGTACGAGAGAGGAGGGACTGGCGAACCGATGTTTCCGTACAATTTAAATAAAGGGAGAAAGAACTTTGCTCTCAGAAAACTGTTATCCCCATACATCAACATAGGTCAGTGTACTAACTGCAATAAAATATTTTTAATGTAATTTTACAGTTTTCGGATTATATCCTTTACGTATACAGGTTGCTTCTTACCACATTTCATGGTACTAGTTTCAGCTTGGTACCTCCACGCTCCTAAGAATTGAAAAAAGACTGATGTCTTGACAGACAGACGGACAACGAAGAGATTTCATAAGGTTCCTTTTTTTAAGGAACAGTAACGTCAGTGTGGGCGTATTCACAAGCATCGTGACGTCACGCGTTAAATTCTAAAGTATTAAAACAGGAATATAAACATTAAAAGAATCTTAAAATATTAGTTATATGTTTTTTATTGTTAATTTAATCATTTTAAGACCAAAATCTTTTCAAATCTAGTCATACCAGAATAGAAGCTTTCATAAATGATTAAAGAACCGAGTAGAAAATGCAAAAATTTTTGAAATGCAATTCATAGATATTGAGAATTTTTCAGTTTTTACACCGAATTATCTAAACTTCATATTTATACTTTGTAAAGCTAAAATATACACCAATCTTGATCTGTTTTTGGTTATGCTGCATCGTCATGATGATTTACAAATATCTTCTTCGAATTCAATAAATACCTATATGTCATTAGCGAGATAACACGAATATCTGCTTATTATTTGAGTTATATTCGTATAATATTTAAATGCAACTAGGCTTCTGTTGTATTGATTTTCCGGCTTACTTCGTGTTGTTTAGTCGATATCTTTTCATTCAATTCTAATGACATTGCCTGACTTAATAGAATTGATTAATCAAGATTACACATACAAGATTACAAGTATAATTAAGAGCCAATAACTATATTACTAGGTATTTATTTTTATATTTGCATATATAATCAGATGTTTGAACAAAGTTCATAAGTCATAACATTAACGCTTCCGTTTAAGATGTAATTTTTTTTTGAATAATTAAAACTATGAGTAAGAAAGGTTTGATTGGTTTTATGAAGATATACTGTTAAATTACAACGAATTGTAATATTGAGACGTATCACTCTTATTCTCAGCGTACGATTAAAAGATTTTCGTAAGTTTTCCAAAAATTTATAAATCATCGATAAATAATTATAATATTTTAATTTCAGTTAGCTACAGCGTTTGTGAGATGATAATTTCAGTCGGAATTAAGAATAATATAATGATGATAAGACCATTGATAATCTTATCAACCTCTGACAAGAACGAATTAAATTTACACACCGCAATAACGATGAGAGGTACTTAACGTTTAAAACATTCATAACATATCCCTGTTTCAATTATTTCTATTGTTTTTGCGTTTATGTATATTGTAAGAAATATATAAATTATTAAAAAAAAGACTGCATATCGCCTTTATATTTTTATTAAGAGAATTACGCAAACGAATAATTTTTAATACAAATACATAAAAATATGTAATTAAAACATAGACTTACTACTTAATACGTACATCTTATGTTGTACGACAACTATTCATATATAATAAATATATACTAGCTGTCCCGGCGTACTTAATACCGCCTAACAGTCTATGAACGTCGTGTTACAGATTACCTGAACTGTTGACAACCAATATATATGGAATACCTTTTTCATTACTGACATTTCTATATTTTAAAAATCTAAAACACACCATTACTGGAAATTGTGGATATATTTTGTCGATACGATACCTTTAATTAAATACATTCTTTAATTTGAGGGGAGAGTTTACCGTATCGACGGGAGGAACATTAAATGTTTGACAGTTACGAAATCAATATTTTGTATGGGAAAATGTTTTTCTTTTATTTTATTTTTTTCGTCAATTTTTCCACTGTTTTTAATATTTATTGTGGAATTCGGTAAGAAGACAAATACAAAAACCATGAAAATCGGTCCAGCCGTTCTCGAGTTATATGTTTTCGAAAAAACCTGACTTTGTTTTATATATTATGTACCTATATTTAAATTTAAATATTACACATTTTGTCATGGTAACCGTTGTCATGGATACCATACAAGTAAAAAGATTTTTTATTACTAAGCGAGATTGGGTGCTAACTACTATATTCGTAGAATAAATCTATTATGTTAGTATGAAATACCTTACCTTCATGGCTATTTTGTGAAATAATAAATCACTTAACAGTAACAACGTCATATTTAAGCATTTAATTACTTCATATTTCTAGTAGTTTTTCAAATGTAATTTAAATAAAAATTTTAAAGCATAAATTATTATTATAATTAACTATACGTGTATGTATTTTTTGCTATCAATATAACAACTACCATTGAATAAGATGAGGTAAAACTAGCTTTATTAAACTCAATAATAACTTACGTTGTTCAGTTATTGTTAGATGTCCTTTCGGACAATATTTTTATTGTGTAATTTTATTTAATTATATTTATTTTATTGTATTTGTAAAGAAACATACACCATAAAATTATATTATGGCGGAAATCATTATTACTCGTTGAAAATGGATTTAATTTTTGAAATATCAATAAAATAAATAAGAGGCCCCTCAAACTTTTTTTCTCAAAGACGTTTGCGTAGCTTTAATTATAAAAAGATTTATTTACCAAACTATCTGTGCCCGCGACTTCGTCCGCGTGGAATTGTGTCTTCCCCTATTGTTATTTTATACCCTCAAGGATAAAACTTTTAAAATCGATTCAACAGATTAAAAAATAAGTTTTAAGCTTCTAGCTTTAAAAATGACGATACTTCTATCCACACACCTTCCCCCTCCTTTCTACCCTTATTTTCGCATTAAAACGTAACCTACGTCTTTTCTCAGCCTCTATACTATCTGTATACGAAATTTCATTTAAATCAGTTCAGTAGTTTTGGCTTAAAAGCGCGACAGACAGACAAAGTTATGTCTATCCAATATTGTGGTCTCTTATTTAAATTTTAAGGTACTTCCGTTCTTCACACATCCCCTGGAGGTTCATTTAGACTTTGGCTATCATTGATATAAACAAATAAGCGTGTTTTCGGCAAATGCGGCCGTGTAACGGGCGTAACGGGTTTATCAAAGGTATCGTTCGACAGTTCGACACTGACTATCAAGTGACGTAAGTATCTAACCGCGCGCTTTTGACGACCAAAATAGTATGGAAAACATTGCGCTTGCGTTTTAGGGAAAAGTAAATATATGTGTAATATATAAATTAATAATATACATGTTAACTGTTTGAGAAAACTTATATTTTGTGTAATTTATGTATTATAGTATTTATATTCCTTCAGACTGACATAACAATAACAGATTATTATAATAGTACAACAATAATAACAGGATATTTTAAAGTTTAATCGCCCTAAGGTATAATGTGCCTTATGATGAGGATAAACAATAAGAAAATTAAATAAATACAAAAAGCTGCAATACATTTATCTGACATTTACGTCGATATATATACTAAAGATGTTTTAAAAATTTTGTAATCTGAAATTGTATTCGATCATCTATACCTAGTACCAACGAACGGAGCAAGTACCTTAGATTATTAGTACGTAAACTGATAAAGAAAAAATCTTCACGGAACGTATTCAGTATTCTCACTAATTATTATATAAATATTTCACAATATTGTGAGTGAAAAAAATTAAAATAATTTTTTTTCCAGGAAAATGATCTTACCGGTAATATTCTTATGACTGACTAATGGTCTTCAATATTTTTCCTGGTATACTGCACTTAAATTACACTTTTGTGTCACATAATTCTTACGTTATTATAAATTTATTTTGCAAAATAAAGTCTGTACAACAAATATCCGACAAAATTTTATTTATTATTTCAAGGCGAAAATTATATATTGCGAATAAACAACGACCGCGACGATACAAGTACGCCAGCCAACTGGCGATTTGCCCTATCACACCACTTTACAGTGTAAAGTTCACCATTGGCAGATTACGGCGTGTAGAATTTAAACATCTGTTTTATGTTTAGTTTAGGTAAAAACTGAGTTAGTAGCAAGGCATAGAATCGACTATGGGGGATTATTTGATAGAGCATGTATGGGCGTACAGCATTTAGGATAGCATACCGTTATCGTGTCTTGTTTCCGTTCACTGTCCGCGTCCATGGCGTATCTTCGCGGGCACGGGGCTGTACGAGGCACAGAGGCAGCACAGACACTATACAGTCGACCGTGCAGAAGACTGAGTGTACTTCGTCTGTACGAACGCGTTGTTTTTCTTCCGCTTAAGCGCTGATAAACTATAAACTGCCTTTTCCTATCAGTGGCTGATAATAATTAACGCTTTACTTCAAAATTATCCTACAATAATGCATATAATCTTATCTAGTTAATTTATTAATGCAATATAATTCATTGTTTTTTACTAAAATTATATCAAGATCATATTATTTTAATAAAACATTTTTTTGGCTACTAAGACATAATTTATGTTACGATATGTGTTTAATTACCTCGTAACCTAACACGTTAATACTACTTAGCATTTTAAGCTTAGAATATTAAGTATATCCTTTTATTGTTATTACGTAGATTCAGAAAAGATGTCAAAGGTATTTGTTATATTGTGAGGTTATATGCGCGTTACAAAAAGCGCTAAAGTAACCAAAAAAGCTTTATAAAGATATTTGTTGAATTTTAGCATGAGTAGCTAAAACTTCACTTTCATATATATGGTTTTCTTAATTTATAACGTTAATAAAAGAAATATATTATGACCTAATCTACCAGAGCAGCTTTGTTATACTTAATAAACAAGTTATTTATAACTAGTATTTGTTTTTGGCAAACAGTCATACTTTGTAGACTACACAATTGTTTTTTCTTTGTTAGGTATATTATGTTGCTGAAGTATAGCATAGTATTAGGTAGGTACGACGCAAATTTGCAAGCACCGTGAGAATCACGCGATTCGAAGATGGACAATCTTAAATTATTATCTTACCCACGAACCACCGAAATAATCGTACGAATCACTTCCGGTCCACCCTTAGTTTTTATAAAATAAACAATAACAATAAGCTTCACCGTATACAAGGTTTACTAAAACTGTATATTAAAATAAATTTAAAATATACAGTAAACCATCTAGAACTTTAGAAACTCTACAGAATTTTTATCTTATTGTTAGAGTTGCATTCAATATTTTCTTCTGACAAACAAAAAATAACGTTAAGCCTCGTCATCAACGAGAATATTATGCCATACTCTTCATTTGTAGAACGACCTTTCACTAATATCAAATCATATGCACAATTTCTGAACCAAAAGAAGTCTAAAAACTGTTAATCTATGAAATCATTCTGAAATTATATTATTACAGAATATACAATAAATTATATTCTGTAATAATGGATGCCAAAAATTAAATACTTATTTGTCTTATTATTAATTTCATAGACCTGGAGTGGCCCACAGCTTTTTTTACTTCTCACCTAAATTCATTTCATTAACCGACTTCAAAAAGTAGGAGGTTCTCAATTCGATTGGTATATTTTTTTCTTTTACGTGTACCCACCGCCTCTCGTCATTGACCCTTCGGGGTTGATATAGACCACTTTGGAAATCAATGTTTAAAATAAAAATATTATTTTAGAAACTTTATTTGTTATTGATTTATTTTATATCGCCTTAATCGGATGTCAGTAAAAAGTTCCTCTTTTAAATATTTATCCCAGGGAAGCGAGGTCGTGTCGAAAAGCAAATACAAAATTAAAATAATAGCTTGATTTATAACTTAAACCTTATCCTTATTATCATTCGAACTTCGGTCGAGGTCGACTACTAGGTATTACGAACTACTAGTAGTTCTACGATGAGAAAGTTAACTTAATAACATTATAAGAATTTAGAATATGTTACATCCTTTTTTGAGGATAATCTAGTTTTTAGCCGACTTCAAAAAGGAGGAGGTTCAAATTCGATTATTATATATATATTTTTTTATGTATGTATATCGATTACGCTGAAATTTATGATCCGATTTATGTGATCCTTCTTTAGTTTGATGTGGAATAGTTTCCATTTAGTCCCTTAAAAATTTAACATAGTTTGGCCCAGTAGTTTTCATTTTATGAACATTTTTTCCGTTCCCGTTTCTTGATATCTATATTGTGTTATGTATGTACACCATTTACGCTGAGATTTATGATCCGATTTACGTGATTCTTCTTTAGTTTGATGCGGAATAGTTACTTTTTGGTCCCACAAAAATATCACATAGTTTGACCCAGTGGTTTTAATTTTATGAACCTTCAAAAAGGACGAGGCTCTCAATTCGATTGGTATGTTTTTTAAAATTAACATACACCGATTACGCTGAAATTTATAGTCCGATTTACGTTATTCTTCCTTAATTAAATGTGGATATTTTTTTGCCATTTGGTTCCATAAAAATGTAACATTGTTCGGCCCAGTAGTTTTCATTTTATGAACATTCTTTCCGTTTCTGTTTCTTGGGGTCTATATAGTTTAAGGCGCGCGGCACCTTTCTTAGGCCTACCCATAGCTACTTAAAATAAAATTAATATTCAATATATGACAATAAAAAGCAACGAAATGATATAGTCTTCCTGATTTACAGAACAACCTATTACAGACACTAAAAAGTAAAAAAAAAAAAACTACGTTTAAAAAAACCGACTTCAAGCTAAAAATGCGCTAAAAAGTAGCCAGCCGGATGAACAGACGTGTAGTGAGATAGAATAATAATAGTTATATCTATTTAACTACTACTATTACTATACTATACTATTGCTGGCACCGACTACAAAAATAACAATTATTATATATTATTGTACCAGTAAAGAGAGAATAATAAATAACGGAATTATTTCTTACTTTTTAGTGCATTTTTAGTTTGAAATCGGTTTTTTTTGTTTAAAAGGACTTCAACTTCAGAGTGATATAGACAGTTTTGTTCTATCTGCTACTATCATTTATTGCATAATAAGTTGGAAAATATGTATTTTAAAATAATAACATTTCAGATCGCGTGTTATTATGAGGTGCATTGTTAGTATTCTAAGAAAATTAAAAGTAATGAGGTAATTATCATACTAATTAGCGGGCAAATCTGTGTTGCCTGCGGTATCATTAAAAGTGTTGCCAGATTTTGAATAAAATGACCGAAAATATAATATGTCGGAAATTTGTAATAAAGAGGGGATAGTTAAGAAGGAATATACAATATTTTATAAGCATCGTATATGCACAATGGAATGCCTATCATGACGAATTATTCTGACAATTGAAATGACCAAGCAGTGCCTTGTACTTTGGCCCAAGCGTGAACCTAGGTTTAAAGACGTCTTCAATACAATTGTAATACTCATCTTTAGTGCCCAGGTTCGCTGTTTAAACCTAAAGTTAGGCTAACATAAGGCCAACCTAACACTAAACTAAACCAAACCTAGCTTACGCTTCCGATACATATGTTACAGACAATGTGATAAATTCGCTATGATTTATATTGATGAGCCATTATATTATACAATTGATTAAATGAGTAGACAATATAATAAATTAATCTATTCAGTCTGATATTACTTATAATATCTAATCTTAGGTTGCCAAAGTAATAAATATTATCCAATTCTTCTCCTTCTACCTCTCTTATGTAAAATTATTAATAATTTTGTTCTACATCATTATAAAAAGAAGAAATATTTTTTTTATGTTTGTTTGTACATCTCTCTTATTCATTCCGCTCCTTCCTCTTTTCTTACCTTTTCCACCCCCTTTTCTTTCTCGTCATTCCCATACTCCTCCTTATCCTCTTTCTTCTCCCATCCTCCTATTCCTTCTTCCCTGAGACCTTTTATTTTCCTTTCTTCACCTTCCCCTTTGCCTTCTCATCCTTATCCTCCTTTTTGAGCGGGTCCTTCCCTTACTCCCTCTTGCCCCATTCTTCTTCTTCCATGTGACCTATTCTTTTCCTTTCTCCTCCTTCCCACCTTCCCTTACTCCTCTTACTTCTTTTCCTCATCCTTCCTTTCCATTATTCTCCCTCTTCACCTTCTGTGACGTCTCCAGCGGCTACGGGTAGGGTGGCCCCTTCGCCCTTGCGTAACACAGTACGAAAACCCAAGCTCGCTTTAGCTTTTTATATACACTCTAGGCCCTCTAGGGGTATGACAGACAAGTACTGCGTGAAGGTTGAGTTGATTTCCAAGTCGGTTGTATGACAGAACACGCAAATTGTACATATAATTACATATTATTTAAATTAAATAATAATTTTGAGCGACATATGACTTTGTCTAAATTAAATAATGTAAATAATAGCTAGTAATATCTTGATTTATAATTTGAGCTATGACATATACACGATATTGCTACCTGTGATAACTTACTTTTACATTACAATTTATAATGTGAACGTATGATGTCTATATGTATCCAAAGTTTACCATATCTAGGAAACGGATTAAGAAATATAATTTGAAATAAAAATTTCGCATCAAAGACGAAGTACGATTGATAGATTCGCTTTTATTTCTTGTTATTTCACCGCACTAACTATACAAACCACAGATGATATCTGTCTACATTTTGGATTACAATTTTGAAATAATTAACAACTTTAACTGCAACTTTCATAAATATACAAGTAAATAGTCCAAACTGTTTAAATAGGAGCTTGTAATAATTTTCTACACATCGCATGAACTGATTACTGGATCTCAACAATCAACATTGACATGACCTGTGTTGTAATTTTCCTACAATTCTTAATTAGTGATGCCCATTATCGGTAATTGATGTTAAAAATCCTTTTCCTATTTTTTAAAGGACTTGAGTTAAAAAATGTGTTACGATTTCTAACATTAATGTCTATAAACGATACATCGATATTTTAATAAGGCACTCGCAAGTCGCAACCGCAAGCCCCTTGTTTATCGGCCATGTTTTTCTTCAGCCTATGTCGTGTGGCAAACGTCAAAGATTAGTTTACAAAAAATCTCTTCGTTTGTAAAAATAGTGAATATTGTTTTCGTTTAACTGCTGGCTGCTGTTAGGTAAATGCTAAAATGAACCGAACCGAAGGGTTGGTACAACGAAGGAATGTTGTAAAAGAAAATAATTCTGATGGAAGCAGGGAAAATGATGTGGATGATAAGAAAAACGATAAAAGTTATGATGATGGCGATTCAAAGGAAACCCGATTGACACTCATGGAGGAGGTGTTACTGCTTGGACTGAAAGATAAAGAAGTAAGTAATAAAAAGTAAATATTGAAAACTAAATAATAAACTCAATAGCCGTGATTATAAATAACAGATGCATGTAATTCTAGGGTTACACATCATTTTGGAACGACTGTATATCAAGTGGACTCAGAGGCTGTATTTTGATTGAATTGGGCTTACGAGGCCGTGTGGAACTTGAAAGGGCTGGCATGAGAAGAAAAGGATTGTTATCTAGAAAAGTTATCGTTAAATCAGGTAAACAGCACTGTCAGCACCGTTATGTTAATCTAAAACAATTTTATTATAGAAATGAATGTGTTTATAAGTCATGTTACATGAATCTTCTTATTTTGTTGTCAATTTTCCCTTCTAGTGCGATGTCATATATTTTTTAACTTTATATCTTAAAAATGTTTAAATTTAAATCTTAAGGATAGACTATTTGTCTTTTAAAACAATGTGTCAACTGCATGGAACACAGTATTTTAAAATTAATATTTAATTAATAGTTTGATTTTATATTCTTTATAGTAGTAGTACTAAGTATGGACTGCTACTATTCATTAATTGTTCTAATTCTTAAAAAAGATCTCTCAACTTTTTAATAATTTAGTGAAAAACTATAATAGATTTTAATCATACATTCTCTTAATAAACATTTAATATTTGAACGGTAATATCTATTTATTGGATCAATTCAGTGCTAAATAAAAATTGTTTCATTCACACAATTGTTTCTTCAATTTATCAATTACGCCTCACTATGTCACATAATGTCATACTCTGTTCACCCTCTCCCTTTTGCTTAAAATGTGACATAATAAATTACCACTAATCGATTACTATATGTCTTGATCAAATCTGTTCCTAAGATTATTTCAGTTGCATTCTGTAGATTTCTTCAGCGTAGTGTACTTTCCTAAACAGTAACAAGTTGTAAATTTTTAAGTAACTAATGTAGTTATTAATTTGGAAATGAGTTGATTCTTATAATTAAGATAAGATACTATCCAAGATATTATCACTTTACACCTAATGCTGAAACAATGTTATACATTTGTTTCACAGATAATCCAACAGGTGATGTGCTACTAGATGAAGCCTTGAAACACATGAAGGACACTGATCCTCCGGAGACAGTGCAAAGTTGGATAGAATATCTCAGTGGTTAGTTTATATAATGATATCTTTTATAATGCATTATACTGTTAGTAAAGTTGATTAAAGTCCACATATTAAATTACTATGGAATAGAATGTCATGGACAATAATGAGCTAATGATGAATGACCTAGTATGTTAGTTGGTTTCCTGTGTTTGCAACCCTGACACAAGTTGTCACTATTGAGGGTGAAACATTTGTTTATTTAAAAAAAAAACTAATCATACTGATACAGATAGTTACTAGAACAGTCTTTGCACATTGCTTTAGGAATGACTCAATTTCTGCCATAAATATAAATTATATTTTTTAATTCTTCTATGTATTTTAAAAGTACTATTTGTAATATGTTGTTGTAACAATTTTAGAATGATTATTTGGTGATTGGTTTGAGACAAAATCGTAATTAAAAGGTATTATATTTATCATATTGCTCTAGAAAAATAATTGCCATATTATCATATTTTTTTAGTGACTTATTGTTCTATAATATTTTCGGTCCCTTAAATAGAAATAAATATGTTTTATAATTTAAATAATTTCTTAAATGCATATTTAAGTGTAAACTGCTTTTATATTGACTTCTTTTTTTTTATAATAAAATTTTTTTTTTTAATTTAGAAAGTACATTGGAGAAATCGGCCATAAAATGTAGGGAAGAAATGTAGAGAACTTGTCACTTTTTTTACAGGTGAGACATGGAATCCAATGAAACTAAAATATCAATTGAAGAATGTGCGTGAACGGCTGGCTAAAAACCTTGTTGAGAAGGGAGTACTTACAACTGAAAAACAAAATTTCCTATTATTTGATATGACGACCCATCCTCTGACTGATAATGTTATCAAATGCCGATTAGTTAAAAAGGTATATATAATCCTAATTTTTGTATGTATATTTATTTTTATTAAATTGTTCACTAATATACTATCTGTGTAGATTGGAGATTATATAGTCCCTGAGGTTTGAGCTAACTTAACTATAGATTTTGATGGTCACTATTCTCACCTGATCTACTGGACTGGACTACTGACGTGGACCAATTCTAACACAAGCATTTTAGCTAAGTTGGGGAGGGGTTAAAAATACTGATAGTATGCTATTCATATTACCTTGACTTCTAAAATAATATAAATGTGAAAGTTTGTATATGTAGATATTTCTTTCTCAATCACACAAAATGGCTGAATAGATTTCAATCTAATTCAATTCAATTCAAAAAAAATTTCAATCAATAACCAGGATTAACACAAAGACTATTATAATAGACTAACAATATATGGAACATCTTAGTACCACATATACTAAATCATTATTATGCCAGGGCGGTTTATCTTCTGTTATAATAAAATTGATGAACATTATGAAAATGTTTCTCGATGTCTATTAATGTTAATTTCTGTATTTTTGTGATTGAAGCACTATAATCTGTGTTTTTATATCCACATCATTCATCCACATTTTCTCATTATATCCACAAATTATTTAATACTTTTGTTAATAAATAAACAAAAATTTTAAAATTACTATATCTGTGACATTGTAATAAATTTGATAACAAAATGTTACATTATTTTGACAATCAAATAAAATATTTCACTGATGCATATTTGGTGTAAATGTAGTATAATCAAACTTATATCTATGATTTAGTCATAGTTGATATTATGGAATTAAAGTACATTTTGGTACAGCAATGAGTAATATGGATTTAACCCACATCCATATTTGATATTTATTTGAGAATGTTAAATTTTCTTATCATTTATTGTCAACTTTTTATGAGCTAATTTGCCCTATCATGCATTCGGTCATGTAAGGGTACACATTTTAGACAGGAAACCAAGTAGCCCCTATGGCTTAAGACCCTGGTGGTTTAAGGATGTCCTTGACATGAGCAAAACGCCATCCGTTGCTCAACCTCACTAGCACCACACTTTAGACTTTATATGAACATTTTTCTCTGAAATTGTGTGTTTGATTTTGTAGGTGTAATTGTTAATGTATTAATTAATTAAATGAATGTAATTTCTTGAATAATTTTATATATCTTTGATATGCACAAAATATTGTGATATGGTATTATATAAAAATTATTGTTTTTTCTAATAATTCATCTTCAGCTTAATATTTTCCATCCATTGTCTTTCTGCATTTTAGAAATACAACAAATATAACTTGATATTTCTCCAAATGGCCTTAGTACATGTTTTAAATAATAAAGGTCGACTACCACATTCGTCCTCGTTATAAGCACATCAAATTAGCGAGGTTAATCTAAAATGCAAAGCGAAAATGTTATCACAAAATATATGTTAATTACGCAATCGATACCAATTAGGAATATTCTTCAAAAGTCACTGAATAACGTATATTTATATAACAAAAGTTGAATTATCTTGATGTACGATGTTATATATTTTATTTTCCTTTTTAAATTAGTTTGATTAAATAGTTTTTTAACCATTGGATTAATGATCGATTGTTCGTGGGTTGGATGAATCCTAAATCCACTTTAAACATACATATATATTAAAATTAAATGCGTATAGCATGGCGCCTTGGCTTCACACATTGTATTATTTTAGTAGGCCATTTTATAACAAATATTTATAAATTACATATACACGGACAATCTGAAAATTTTCTTGATTCAAGTTAATAAGTTTATTAATTCAAGGAGTAACTTTTTCATTCAAAGGTTCTAATGTTTTATTGATATAATTGTTTAATGAAGCATATTATTATTTCAGGTGCAGGAAGCAGCTTTGCGTCGTTCTATAGTCGACGTAGCGCACGCTGACAAACGATCACTGGCACTGCTGATGCTCGCCCATTCCGCTGATGTACTTGAAAACGCCTTCGCCCCTCTCTCCGACGAAGACTACGAGCTAGCCACTAGGCGTGTCAGGTCCTTGTTAGACCTGGACTTCGAGGCCGAAGCTCTAAGACCCGACGCTTGTGAAATCATGTGGGCAGTTTTTGCTGCTTTCACTAAATAGCATCAAATTACCGTCTAAGCCACTTCAAGACGGAATGTTATTTAAAAGTCGCATGTAAGTCTGATTTTCAATACAAACTATGTCGATCAATATATTCATTGGATTGTATTTGTAAAAATTACAACGATTATATTATTCATATCGTATGCGTCATATTGAGCTCCAAATTTATTATTAGGATATTTTGTAGTTGTTTTTTTGATTTAAACATAAAGTTAGGCCTTTTTGGCATGTGCTTAGCAAAACTCGTGATTACTTGCCAACAAACTACCACTTAACTATATAAAAATAAAGATAAAAGAATAATGGTTAAGATGTGATTTGTGAAGAATTCTAGTATTAAAGCCCTCAAAGAAGATAGGAAGAAAAGAAAAATTCATAAACTGTTCAAGCATAAATCGTGACTAAGGGAAGGCATGATGAATTATGTGTTTTTTTAAAGAACAAGGTGTAAGAAATGGTTTTTCAATCGTCGATGCCATAAATTATTTATAGCTCATTCATCACCCGCGTTTTCGTAATGTCATCTCAATTACTATGACAATGTTTACCTTGACGATAGTTTTCAAAAAGGATTTTCATCCCCTTTTTGTGCTCACCTACAGTATCAAAGTACCACGTGCAAATTTTTATGGTCCTAGGGAGCTTTGTCTGTGTGTTTGATATGCGTGTCAATATATATTATATATAAAATATTTTTTTGCTTGCACATTATTTGACGCGAATTGTATAGAAGATCGACCTTACGAGCGACTGTGTAAGTGGCTAGGAAATGGAAACTCTTTACAATACATATAGTGTAATTACACCTGTACAGATTGACTTTGTGATCAGTATTAGGTTTAGGTCGAATTGGATTACTTCAAATTCTATTATACAATAGTATGGAAAGATAAATTAAACTATTATAGAAATTATGGTAATGATTTGTAGTTCATTTAAAATGGCACAAAGAAAAAGTTTTTATGAATGAGTGGTTTAATAAGATACATACAGGTAAATCATTTCCAATACCGAGAATGAGATTTTATTAAAATCTTGTTTTGTATGGAATAATGAAGTATTTATAAGTGTATAGTATTTTATTTTTTGGATGTGTATATATTATATATGAATCATAGATGTGATGGAAATGAAGTGTAAATTCGTAATACTAATGTATGCAGTTTTATTTATATTTATACAAGACAATTGAAGTGGTTGCAATTAATTCTTTTAGTTTTTAGACTATTTTTCCTCTACCTCGTATGCAGGATTTTACAACTTTTTCTTTGAAAATCTTTTAATTAAAATTGTGTAATAGGAATGGTTGATTCTCTAAAACTATATGAGTCAGAAACTGCCATTTTTCTTAATCAATCGTCAATAAATTATGTCACACGATATTAGTTAATCCCCCCTCCTCAATGTATTGGGCTTAGTTGGAGTCATAAGCTTTGTGACGTCACTTGTCGAAATTTAAAGTTTTAATCTTATATGTAAATGAAAACCAACTATGTGTATGCTGCTTTAATTTAACCATTTTTGGATTGGACTTACATTTAGTTAATACAAGTATGGGGAAAGTCAGGAAATTTGTGTGACGTCATTTATGAATGACTTCTAAGTTCATCCCTCTAGCTTTATTATTTGTATATGATATGTTAAGACTTTGCCGCAGTTTAGTTTCCATATCTGCCAGTTATAATTTATATGTATAATTTATAATATTAAAATTATATTTTTATTCTCAAAGGCATTACAAAAACTTGTAAATCGTGCCATTAGCAAAGTCATCAAAATATTTATTCTAAATTACAGCATAAATAACAAGATTGGTATGTTTTTATTGGAGTCTAGAAGCTCTATATCAGTTACGTTTAAATTATAAGAATTAGATTAAAATCTAGCGTAAGTTCAATCTTCCTTCGCCAAATATCACTCATTGATGTATTAATCAAAATCTATTACTTATGTTATGTATTTTCAAGTCTCACAAAACATAATAATAGTGCAATACAACAATGTGTAGATGTTGGCAAGTTTGTATTCAAATATGATAAACTTAGATAATAATTTATTACTTAATTCTAAAAGAACGTTAAAATAAATATTACGAATTTTCGTATATGGTTTTTGTTACATGTAACTGCAATTTATCTTTTTTTTTTAAATGATATAAACTAGCAATAAAATGTGAATAATATTTGTTAAAAGAAATATTGATAACCTTTAGTTATGTGTTTTCACGTACTTCAGGATGTCTTAATATTTTTATAAGTACGATAGAAAGAGCATCTTTTATTGTAGCTAGCGGGTGTTGTTTTGGTCGTAATATTAAATTTAATAGTGTCGCTGATAAATGTATAAAGTTATTGTTAAGAAATGTATCATACACTATTAAAATAACTCAAATATAATAAATATTCCTTAGTAACAAGTCTTTTTATTACAAACCGATTTTTCTTCAAATTTTAAGCCTTCATAAATGATATCCCAATGTCATAATGTACTTTAATCTATACGATTTTTTCTATACGAAATCTAGTATTTTCGTATATATATCTAGATTTTATCCGCAATTTCGTTTGCGATATTAGCCTACAGATGATTTTCAAAAAAATATTTTACACGTGTTTCATGACTTTCAATGAAGAACTTTCATGCCGAATATCATTTGAATAACTTCAAAAACCACAAAGTTTCATACTAGCTACACCCCCGTTTAACCCCCTTAGAGGGTGAATTTTCAAAAATCCATACGGTGTAACGGAACCCCTGTGCAAAATTTCAGGTTTCTAACCCTTATTGTTTAGGCCTTGCGTAGATATGTCAGTCAACTTCTCCTTTTATATATATAGATTGTATGAATTTCTGAGCCTCCATACAATAATTAAAAAATATAAAATCATTGTAAAAATATGCAGATAATAATTTAAAAGGAAAATTCATATCTTATCATGAAACAAATTGAGGATTCCAATCGCTTGTCTTACTATCAATGGCGCTATTTAAAAATGTATTAATATTTAGTATTAATTGTTTATTTCTCTTTTTTTAGGAATTAAAAATTATCTTTTATTGTAATTTATATAAATAAGAACTCACTCATACGTTTGTAATGAAACTGGTAAATTGTTGTAGGAGTGCTGATTAAGTTTACAGAATAAGAAAAGTGCTGATAACTTTTATCTTTATTCTGTTCTCTGTCTGTCCTCAGCGAAGTAAGGACAGCTAGTTTATAAATAAAAGAAAGTAATTGGTACATTCATAACTTTTATTAAAAAAAGTCATAAGTCTTAAACCTCTTTATGGATAACAATAAATTTAATTTAATTCTAACTTACAAATCGTTAAATATATTGGCCGTAAGCAAATTAGCATATACGGCCAGAAATTATTTTATAAATATCTAGTATATAATAGTTTGGAAATAATAAAACATTAATTACAAGTTATTACGACTATACTCAAAGAAAAAAAAACATTATCACATTTATCCTTGATACTATGAACAGAATGTTATTAGTGAGATCTAGATAACTTAAAACCTATTGATATAATTATAACAAGTTTAATTTATCCTCTATATTTCACTGAAGACTTTAATTGAGAGTATAATATGTGCTAAAAATTAATAAGATTAAGGCTAATTAGTACTGAACACGCTCCTATCAAACGTACCCAGACCTTCGTAAAGCAAATGAACATAATTCGATCAATTTTCCTATTATAAGAAAACTAATAATAAAATAATATTATTAATTTATATCAAAAAATCATATTCATCATGTCAGTGCTAAAATGATGTTTGTTTCGTATTATATTACATAAAACGAGGCTTCCATAATAATTTTAATAATTACTAAATATATATGTGTTTTGGCAATGTTAAAATATAGTTTGCATTCAACAAAAAACAAGAAAAAAAATAGTGCCTTTATATTATGTGCGTTCGGAGAATCCCCGGCTTTGTAATTCAATATGGAGTAGTATTTAAAGGAAAATATTTATATTTAATAATTTTTAATTGACTACTACTTGAGTAGTAGGTAGTCAATTTAAAATGGACTAAGAAGGACTAAGGAAAAACTAGATGGTCTTACGTAAACGCAATCGCTTAACATAGGAAAAGACAGAAAGTCGCATGTAGAGGAACAGAATAACAAATCCATTCAACATGACATTTTGATAGTTAAATTACATTATAAAATGCTAAGTAAATTATTTATCATAACCTATTAAATTAAGCTAAATACCGTTTATTCTCCTTGATCTTTTAACATTACATGACACTGGCAAAATGTTTTGCAAAGGTATTCAAAGCCAATAAACAGCTAAGTTTTTGAAGTAGGCGTCGCAATTGTCGGTTAATACATGTCGAATATGATTTTAACAATTTAATACATACAGAAGACTCAGGGCACGTTTAATTGCACCTACACTGTTTATACATTCGTAACTCAATGGCACTCAGTTCTCACAGCCCCGACAATCTTACCTTACACTAACAATACTTATATTTGAAGCGTTTTCTTTAGAATACAAGAATGGCCATATATGTTAATAATATATTTGGTGTTGTTACTTAATATTATTCATATAATGGCCATAATTTAGTAATAGCCCAAGCGACGAAGGCAAAAGTGGTTGATGATCGGGAACCAGAGTATGCTTAATGTATTTTTGGACGTTAATTACATTGAAATTCCCTGGTCTGGCAGTCTCTAAATTGAACAATTTTTAATAACTAATAAAAGTTATAAAAAATACATAAGATGCATGATCTCTTTCTGTCTGAACTTGATTTTGATCAGTAGCAAAAGAAAATCCAAATCTGGTATGAAATGTCCTTTCTTTCCATTCACTTTTATTGCGCTCGCTACTTGAGCTATAAAAACATTTGTAACTGACACATACCTTACATAACAATGAGGTGGGGGAACGAAGGAAAATATTATATATTGTTGTTTGATTTATGATGTAAATAAATAAATGCAGACTTAATAGTTAAATGCACGAAAAATCCTTACTGATCTTTAAATAGAATTAGTGTTTTACTACAATAAAATTCTTTAAGATTTTCAATTTTAGGTTCTAAGTACATAACAGCTCAATGCCTCTATGAATATTTAAGAATAATAAATAACTATTACTTATTATATTTCTATTTTATAAATTCGTCATACATTAATACCTTACTGTATGTTCTAAATTATATGTGTGACAAGAAGGTTGCTATTAAATTCTTAAATGTTGTTGCGTTTAAACACTTAGTGTGTTATTTTGAAAGCACCATTTAAATGTTCATAGGTCTATGTGATTGTGATCTTACGTTAATATGGAACACAAAATTGTCGTACGTCAATATTATATACGAGGTCTACATTTTGACTCCTCAGATCTGATATCTTACTTCATCAAATTTTCTGTTTCGATAAAAACGAAATAAGTACGAATGCTTTGGACTAAAAATTTTAAACAAAACCTTTCAGAAATAAAATTAGAAATTAAGTATATATAGATAAAAATCATACGAGACTTGGTTTATATTTAGATGGGATGTTATGGAACTCAGTGACCATAACTGATATAAATTGTTGTATCTGTATTCATTTTCAGATCCGAAATATCATATTGATACGTATCTAAATATCAGAGATGTCCTGATATTTAGATACGTATCGAGTTTGATATTAACTAAAATTATATCATTTATTATTTTTTAGTCTGACGCACTCTGTGGATTATACATTTTTAGTGGAATTATCGATATAGGGTACAGGTCATTAAATAAATAATATACTGTACCCTTTAACCGAATTATATTAAGGTCGTCCGCTGTCACCAAGCTTCTGTATAACGAACATCGTACTCTTGTAGATGTGGCAGTCTTTTGCGAAGTATTTCGAAAGCCTCTGCTGACAATTTTGTGCTGTTTAAGTTTAGCCGGCGAAGGCTTGACAGTCCTAGAGAGAAAAAAAATTAATTTGGTTATTCTTATCTTTATATATAAAAATGTTTCCCTAGGTCACGGTATCACGCGTGAACGGTTGGGCCGATTTCGGTAATTCTTTTTTTGTTGTATTGCATTTAGAGTTTTAATTGAATTACGCTGTACGGAATGGAAAGTTTCCAGGGAGAGCGTAACGGTTTTACCTTACGTGACGATGTCTATCAGGCTACTCTTATCGTAAGCTGTCTCAGGGAAAAGGATTAAATTTTCTAAAAAATATTTACCCGATAAAGCTTCTATCCCTTTGTCAGATACAGGTGTTTCGCACAGGTTAAGCACCTGCAGTCGTGGAAGATGTTCCGCAATGAGCTGTACGCCGCTGTCGCCAAACTTAGTTGCCCATAAATTTAAATATCGTAATGATGGTAACTGCAAGAAATAATATATATATATACATATATATGTATTGAAAAACATATATACAAAGTGTTTGTCCCTATTATACGCGACAACTTAAGTATCTCTCTGACTCTGATGGTTTTTATAAAATTTTCTGTGTATTTCTGGTAAGTTTGGATTCATAATTAAACTTACGCCCTCACTTGACCTCAACGATGGTAGGTATAATATTTAGTAATATTTATAATTTTAAGTTTTTATCTCCACTATATATTCCCTACTTTAAATAAGTGGCAAATTTCATTTCATTCCACCGCGCGCCTTCATTAAAAGAGATTACATAATATAAAACTCACTTTAATCAAATGATGAGCACAAGCGCTAGTAACGCTGGTGAAGGCGAGGCTCAAGCACTCGAGGTTGCCGAGCGCACCGGCATCCAGCAACGCCTCTACATCCGCGTCCGTCGCTCGGACCGGTAGAGCTAGCCGGCGCGGCCCGCCTTGAGCTTGCTGTTACACATACAAAAAATTGTATACACATCGAAGTAATTAAATATGAATTTGTGTATAGAGGTGTGTAGTTGCCGCTCGAGAAGACTTACAAGTGCGTTCAAGATAACTGTTACTAGACGATCTCAAATTATCTCGACATTTTAAACTATCAACAACGTATATTATTATTAGTATTTTACTACCATAATAGGCCCTTGGACTTTTAACTAATGTACAGCACATATGTATATGGTACAGGAACCTTTCTGGTTAACATCTGGCGCGATATATAAACGACGCGCCGCGCAGATATACTCATGTCAATTTTAGATATAAAAGATTTATCCTATGCTATAATTAATAAAATAAAATTTATTTAATTAGTTTTTAAAATTATTATCAATTTTATTAGTATAATTAAGATAATAATTCGTAAAGAAATCTTTATGTATTTTATTATTCTCATAATAGCTTGGAAAAACCGTGATTGTAACAGTGTAAAGTTCAAACATAATAACTTATGTAAGAATGGAAAAACCGTAAAAATAGTATAAATAAACCCGAATATAAATATATTTCGGGTGATTAAGCTAAAAATATTTAAACTGTATTTTGACCGCTTGAGGTAAATAGAGATTTTATTATTAATGGCAATTTCGTTAACTACTATAGATTTACTTAAAAATATTAAAAATTAACTATAAAAATAAAACGACTTCTCATGTGTGTGACCTACTTAATGTGTACTATTCAAACAATTGTAATACATATGTAACAAATTGAACATGAATATGACTTACCAATCTCTGCAATGTTTGCTGTCGTTCACAAAGATCTTTATAATACTGTTGTCCTAACTCAGTTCCTTGCAAAGCAGCTATTATTTCCAACTGAGTCTGTTCACCACTCGCTATTTCCCATTCCAGCATTAGACATAGCGCTTCTAAAGCGGCGGGCTGAAAACATACAGAATTACTGAACTTCTACATTTTTAATATACTAGTAGTAACCATAACTAGAGACTATAGGGCTTACAGTTGCATTTTAGTAACAATGACAATGATTACTGTGACCGCAATGGATTTAAAAATGATTTTGATATAAAATGTGGATAACATTTTATATACCCTATTCCACTACCTATGAGATTTATTTTCAAAATATATTAAAATATAGTATTCAAGCTAGCAGTATCAAAGAAACACAATTAGTTTCTTCTTATATACATATATATTCAATTATACACACGCATATTCAGAGAGGGTACTCACGTGTTCAGAGAGTGCGACTATTACAAAATCAGGTAGATGTTTGCTCATACTTTGCAGAAAACTCTTCCTCTTACAGCAACAACTTAGAAGGGATTGCATCTGAAAACAAAAAATTCAGACATTACCAATTACCAAAGTGGCAATAAGATCACTATGTCGTCCGTTTATCTGTCAAGACCTTTTTTCTTAGGAAAGTTTTGGAGGTATAAAGTTGAAATTAATATCAAATACTCAAGTCTGCGGTGCCTTGGGACTGTAAAAAAATAAATTCTACGTCGACTTAATAAAAAGAGACGATTATTAAATTATAAATTCGATTTATTAAATTATTACTTTTTTAATCTTAATGTTGAAGTACCTCTTCCGGTTTCTCGAATTTTCAAAGTAGCTCTAGCTTACCGTTAATCAGTGTTTAAATCTGTACCGAAGACATTAATACATATAACATATTCGAATGTTAGTATAATCGCAAATGTCGGTATTTTTTTTTGTCCAGTCTGTATGAAATGTACCTAAAGCTATATTTGACGCGTTACCTAGACAGAGTGAAATGTCATAAAATGCACACGCCTTGTAAATTATTTTAAGCGGCTAAAAAAGGAAGTTCTATTATCGACTGCTTATTTTTTTTAATTTATGTTCACCGACTTCAAAATTATTGTAATTATTTATTACTTTTTATTGCATTTTTCAGAGTTTGAAGTTGGTTAAATTTTCTGTTAAATCTTATCATGTTTATTTATATCCATTTTGTAAGTAATTATAAATAATTATTTCAATTGATAGCCTGTACATATAAAGGCGTTTGATTATAGTGAAACTGAATTAATAATGTCGGTAGTAAACACCCAACAATATTACTTATGATGATATTTTGACCCGCACACAAAAATCTAAATTTGATAGTGTTTGACCCTTCACTGAAATTGTACGGAACTCTCAGTGCGCGAGTTCCGCACTCGCAATAGGCCGAAATATTAAGTATATTGTTTGTATAATTATAACTTACCATATCTCCCCAAAGTTTGCATAAGTGTCTGTGGGGCAATGATAAAACAGGATCCGAAGGGGCTGTAGCTTTCAACCAAGATGGTGGCGAAGGTCGTGCAGCTTTCGCAGGTGCTACACATGTATGTGCGGAACATCGCGGATCTTGTACTAGCTTTTCTAGTACTGAGCCCAGTCGTGTCGCGACTCGTGGGCAACTCAATGCGCCAGAACACAGTGGCACTGGTTGTAGGACACCGCCGACAACGACTAGCCAGTCATCGTATTCACACCTGTAAGGTTTAGATTTATATAAAATACTAATTTTTTTTTTAATATAAAATTTAATATAAAACACTACTAAAGATCCTCGCTGATTTTTCACGGGTGTAATTTCACCCAACGTGTGTTTAGAGTTTACAAAAACATCCATTATTATTTTTTATTGATTATTCTGCAGGAATTATAAGTTATTCAGGGATTAAACGCCGCCTATGTTACTTTAACTATATGCTATTTCTACGCAAATATTAAAACTCGGCACAGCTTGCATTTTTTGAAAATGATATTTTTTAACGTATTCAGTAAAGAACCTATTTAATCATAACTTACATATGCTCCAGTATGTCTGCAAAGCACAAAACCTCTAGTTCACTATCATCACAGTAGTGAGGTAAGGTGGAGTCGCGGTAGTGGTCGTCAATGGCTGCTAGGGCCACGGAGGCAAGGTTGGGTGCAGCTCGCGGGTGTGGACATGACGCTCCGCTACCGTGTGTCACTTGCACGAAGCGACGGACTAGGTTTTGACCAGAATTATGAGCGCTAAGGGCACTGTAACATAATATGTATATTTTTCAAACAAAATCAAGATATGTATGAGTTGATCGAGTGTAAATCAAAACCAAGTTGACAAAAAGCCTCCCTAATCCAATTTTTATTAACATGTATTTCTAGGAAATGTAGAAATCTTAATGAATGAATTATATTTCTTAGGACATGCGTACAATTCTAGCCACTATATCTAAACTTATTATTACAAAGTATTATAACAAATCGCGATATCCTTGACATGCTCTTAATGAGCTCTTGGATTGGAGTAGATAATACTTATAGAGGTCAAGGCCGACATAATCTGATCTATAGGACTTTTTACATTACCAATTTTGGTGGTGCCATTTGACAATGAACTTTTTAATAATTGAGTAGGTACAATATTCCAGACATTAAGCAGTTTTATTTTCATTAAGATTAAAAAATATCTCATACGTACGTACGTACCTAATGTAGTCCCTGACAAACTGTCGAGCGTGCGGTGCTTTTCCGAAGTCAACGTTCCGGGTGAGCACCCGACGCACAGGCGGCGCAAGAGCGGGCAGGGGCGCAGCTCTCGGCCTCCGCCGGCAGAGGCGCGCGAGCAGAGCGCAAAGTTCACCGTTGACGCAACGTTCGGCGAGCAGCGGTGCACTTACACTTGCTACATTCTCTGCCCATTCTTCCCAATCAGGGCTTTCCTTATTCTGTGAATAGAATACCATAGCTTTATTGAATACACATTAGGCTTTGAGTTATAGATATATAGATAAAATATACTCGCAAATTAGAAAGACACACTGCAAGAAGTGTGTTAGTTTTCTTTAATTGTCAGTCGATGAAATCGTACCCATTCATTTGGATGGAAACTGATTTCACATCTACACCATCCATAATAAAGAGGAAACTACTATTTGTAATTTTACACGAGTATTTATTTTATTTAGTTATTCTTCAATGCACTAGTTTAGTCGTACAAAGATAGAAATGCTTTCTAAAAGAATTAATCTCTTCGTACAGGTCGTATTTCATTTTTATTTTTTACTCTCATAACACGATGAGATAGCGTACAATACATACATGCACAACGTCTTTCTTGATAAACAATCTGCATTACCCAGCTTGACCTAATTGGCCATAGGGAATGATATATCTGTATGATATGTTATACTTAACGAAAAATAGCAATTCTAATTTCAGTCTTCGAGCCTAATTTCATTTTTCAGCATTTGCTTCAAATCAAGGATAGATAATGCTTGTGTATTTACTCTATAATTAAATGCGAAATATACGTTTGTTTAATTTTGTTCAATTTTTTATTATAACCTCGCTCATTATTTTATCGTACGTTTGACGTCATAACTTATATTATTTTATATATTTGTTCCTCAATTACTAAAGCAGTTAACGCTCATTCTAATTAACGCTGTATTTATTAACGAGTTGATAATGATGCTTCTATATAAATACGTTAATACGTCAATCCTTCACGCCGACAAACTGCGTACCTACCTATATTTGAGTTTGTGCTTGAAAGTCTGTATTGAGAGCGCTGCGAGGAAGTCTATAGTTTATAAGATACAAAACACAAAGCAGCCGCCGCGTTTTATAAATATTTAGAAGTAATTTGATATCAGATTTAGCGAATGAACGTCGAAGTCAATATATATATATTAATACCTACGTATTTTTTGTATGCAAAACAGGAAATTTCAAATACTGAATAGTCCATTGAAATGTTACAATTTTTAGGCCTTACCTTGCGTTTTTAGGACGCAAATTTATTGTTGGGATGTGTAGGGGGGGTCACTAGGACTTTAACTTGAAATATTTTTGTTTTTTACAATAGTTTCTAATCAGAGTGTACATTTACGAGAATCCTTAGCAGATAGAAAAGGTCCAAGTTACCATTTGGGGACAAATGAACATGCCTGCTATTACTCAATTAGAAACTATGGAGCGCTCTAAAACCGCCATAAGTTATTGAAATCCAAAAAAAATATAAGTTAAATTTTTTGTTAAAAAACCATCTACAGGGATGGTCTGAGGTCATTTTATTGCAAACTCCCACATACCTATCCTAACAATAAAATTGCGTCCTCTATAAAACGCAAGGTAGAATGTAACTTTTCCTTGGACTAGAACTATATTTAATAAACGTGGATCCAAACAAGTGAAGATTAAAATACTTAATTAAACAATATTTCCTACGTGCATAATATCTGTAAAATAGGCATTCTTATGTAACAAATTCTATAGGGCCTCTAAGGCCCTAATTTGCATCCTTGGTCATTATCAACCTAAATACTCAAGATCTTCATTAATCACAACCTAATTTAAAAAAAATCATTCAGGTTTAATCGTCCGTTATTATCAGATTTGACATATTTTCCCGGTCACTATTAACTTTAATTTGTTTCACATCTAAATTTATCAAAACACAAATAACAGCCTATAAATAATGGTTATTTTTTACAGATTAGGTGTTATTTATTCAACGCATATTATCAACGATATGTCATCAGAGCATTCGATAGTGTTACGTTAATACGTAATTAATAAAACAATTGTTTAAATGGTATTGCGTCAATAGGTGTGTGCAATTTTCTCAGACCATAATGTTGTAATTATTTTAAGGTATTATGTTCTTTACACTCTCACCATGAGATGCAACCTCTTACCATAAGGCCTGTTACAGTAGTTTTAAAAGTATGTAATTATATTTTACTATAATGTTAAATCTCTCTTACCTCTGAGAGCAAATCAGTTAAAATTTGCAAAGGAGCGCGTGTTACACTTTCATCTTGTAGTGGAGTTGTCATAGCGAAGTCCACCATATTCTAAAATGGAATGAATCTTTAACACACAATTTGCCAGAACATGAGATTAAAATGTAATTTCGCATAATAAACTAAGTAATAAAACCAAGTGATTAAACATCAACTAGAAATATTAAAAGCAGCTACGTGAATGTAATCAAACGTCTAGATATTTTAGCGTCAGCAGAGTATTACGTAAACTTAACGATTGTTAATATACTTTACAATTTTATTATTTTGGTCAATAATTATTAAGAGATTCAATATCTTTCCTTGTTATTTTCTAGCAAACGCAAATTAAGTAAATGTCTCACCAACCTTTAGCTCTTTCAAGACAACTTCTTTCCTCACGGACTTTGACAAGAAGTTGCGATATCTTATCATATTTCTCTGCAAGAGATAATCTTTATTCAGAGCGGAAGTATGTCTTAATACAAATAAAGGTAAAGTAAATATTTTATACTCACTCTCCAAACAATTGAATAGTACCATTGGTCTCTTGTGTAAGCATCGTTGGCCTAAAAATGAAAAAAATATATATACTAGGTATACACGAAAAATTACTGCATATTTTGCACTTTGTTAGATTCAATAGAATGAATGTATTTAGATCATTTACGCATCTGCTCATCTTAACAATGACTTAGAAAAATGTTACCGATTTTCCAAATAAACTCTTAAAATAACATTATTTTGTATTATTACGTGTGTTAAAACATTGCTTCATGATATGAGTATATCATAAGGCAATTTTCGTTAATAATAATTGAATAAGTAAAGATATTAGGTATATTATTTGTTATTCAAATCGTGGCATACAATGTTATGCTAAATAATAGGAGTATTTGTTATCAATTTTACGTCACATTTTATGTTAGAAATATGACAGAATTTGTTGTACCTGTAATAGGAGGGAACCATGAGGCATAACGATTCGCAAACAGTATTTCCTGGCAGGGTCCCACCGGGAAATGCAGTAAACTTCCTGCATACTGCTGTATGATAGAGGCTGTTCAAGCAAGCCCGATGGCTGAAACAATATTTACTAAATTCAACAATTTTACTTTAGATTTTTTTTTGTGTTTCTTAATTTTATAATGACACATAGGTAAAATCAATACTTTTCCTTCATTTTCTAGTCTTAAGGAAAATTTGTTATTCCGTACATGTATTACATTCATTTACAATTAATGACGGTTGAGCTAACGTACCAAATTAAATTACTTCATTGATTATACTAAAACTTTAGTAATTCAAAACCTTAATATGACAATATACGTTAAGATCGTAAATACCTATGTTGTTATATTTCTTTACGTTTAAAAATCGGCTTTCAACTTTCCCTTAAAAAACTAAACTTTTCGAATAGATACTTACTAGTAATACTTTTTGTTATATTATGATTGTTATAAACATAAGTTTTCGGCTCTCCTAAATTTAATTTCGTACTAATTACCCAATGGATATTTTTTGCCCGTTGATATAAAATTACGCGAAAAACACTATACTCGTGTCACTGAAAAATGATTTAAGTAGTTTTCCTTTAAAAAAACTGTTGGTAAAATCAAGTAGAGGTTTTAAGGTGTTTATTTATTATTGCGTATTTAAAATATTGAATTGAATCAGGCGTTACTTTGCGGAAATTCATAGTTTAAAAGGAATAAAAATGTTACCTTGCTATAAACCGCGGCAATCTGAACTACCAAACTCGTATGGTACAACCTAGAAGAGCACCCTGTCCACACAAAAGTGAGACGCGCGAACCCGAACTAAGACACACCACACAAGTAGGTAGCTTGACGATCTAACAACCACACTCGTACGGCACAATCCGGAAGAGCACACCGTTGACAGAAAAGTGTAACGCGCGAACCCGAACCAGTACACACCACACAAGTAGATCGCGATCGACAATCGACGTACGTTTCGCTCCGTAACCGAAGCATCTTCAGGACGTGTTGACTCTACAAGCGTCACTTGCTAAGTGACAATTTTGTTCAAAAAACAGCCTTTTATACCTTAACTCAATACTCGATATTCGAGACGCAATACTCGACACTCGATACTTAACTCGGTACTCGTGTTTTGTTCTTACAACTAAAGATATCGAGTAGAGTGGATTTAGACACGTTTATTTGTTCGTTCAGCAGCTCAAATGTTTGATTGGTATTTTTAATTATTTCTAATTGCTCTAACAAATTAAGTTTAAAACCTTTATCGCAAATATGTAGTATTTTGTGAGAATGGCCCATATTGTGGCCGCTATCTAAGAGATGTTTAGCAAAATGGGATTTCTCAGGTTTATTGTTCCTAAAAGCAGCTAAGTGTTCTTTATACCGAATATCAAAACTACGACCCGTTTGACCTACATATTTGGCATTGCAGTCAGAACATTGAAGCTCATATACTCCTGATTTTAGGTTGTTACTCAGTTTATCTTTACCGTTACAAATACGTCTAAGTGAATTATTGGTCTTGAAACCAACATTTACATTATGCGATTTAAGAATTTTCGCTATTCGTTCAGAAGGCGGTCCAAAATAAGTTATACTAGATTTGTATTTATTTTGATTTTCGGGAGGGACTGCATATAATTGTTTATTAATTTGTGCTGACTGTTTCTTTTTAATAATATTGTTAATGGTGTCCAAAGTGTAACCGTTAGCAGAAGCAATTCGATATATTATTTTCAGTTCCTTTTGATAGTTTGCTTTATTAAGCGGAATAGTCATTAATCTTTGGATGTAACTATGAAATGCTGCAAGCTTATGTTGCCAGGGATGACATGATATAGAAGGTATTGTTATGTCTGTGTAAGTAGGCTTACGATAGATTTCAAACTGGTGTTTGTTGTTGACGCGAGTAATCGAAAGATCAAGAAATTTTAGTGAATTTTGTTCTTCAAACTCAGCTTTAAATTTTATTTTGGGGTGAATTGTGTTTAAGTTTGATATGAAATGTCCTAGTTGCCTATCTGTTCCAGTCCAGCAAATAATTATATCATCAACATATCGATAATAGTAAAGAATATTATTATTATTGACAATGTTTTTGTTTTCAAAATCATTCATAAATAATTCTGCCATTAAGGGACTGAGAGGAGAACCCATTGCAAGACCTTCTCTTTGAAGATAAATTTTATCGTTGAATTTAAAGTAGTTTTGTTTCATACAAATTTGTGTTAATTCTACTATTTCGGAAATTTCAAGAGGATGCAATCTCCTCTTTTCAAGAAGCCCTGTCATAATATCTAATGTTTCATCGACTGGGACATTTGTGAATAAACTATCAACATCGAGCGATAATAACTTACAACGATTTGGCAAGTTAATATTTTTTATGCAATCAACTAAATGAATACTATTTTTAAGAGAGTATTGTGGCTTTAACGAGATTTTTGACACAATTTCGTTATTTAAAAACTTTGCTATATGCTGGAGCACCTATGTATGAGACAACAGGACGTATGGGGATGTGGTCCTTATGTATTTTTGGTAAACCGTATAACTTTGGCGCATGAGGATTCATTACTAAGACTTTTTGTTTATTTGAATTTTTAGGAAATATAAATTCGGAGTTTTCTACAGATTGTCTAATTTCTTTAGAAAATTTACAAGTTGGGTCAGAAGGCAAATGGAGAAATTCGTTTCCTGATATAACATCAAATATTAGAAATAATTAAAAATACCAATCAAACATTTGAGCTGCTGAACGAACAAATAAACGTGTCTAAATCCACTCTACTCGATATCTTTAGTTGTAAGAACAAAACACGAGTACCGAGTTAAGTATCGAGTATCGAGTATTGCGTCTCGAATATCGAGTATTGAGTTAAGGTATAAAAGGCTGTTTTTTGAACAAAATTGTCACTTAGCAAGTGACGCTTGTAGAGTCAACACGTCCTGAAGATGCTTCGGTTACGGAGCGAAACGTACGTCGATTGTCGATCGCGATCTACTTGTGTGGTGTGTACTGGTTCGGGTTCGCGCGTTACACTTTTCTGTCAACGGTGTGCTCTTCCGGATTGTGCCGTACGAGTGTGGTTGTTAGATCGTCAAGCTACCTACTTGTGTGGTGTGTCTTAGTTCGGGTTCGCGCGTCTCACTTTTGTGTGGACAGGGTGCTCTTCTAGGTTGTACCATACGAGTTTGGTAGTTCAGATTGCCGCGGTTTATAGCAAGGTAACATTTTTATTCCTTTTAAACCATGAATTTCCGCAAAGTAACGCCTGATTCAATTCAATATTTAAAGTCGGTGAGCTTGACCGTTCAGGCAAAACTCTACATAAAATTAACAAAGTTACATCGCGTAGCAGTTCAAAATGTTTGGTTTAATCAACAATGTAAACATCTTAACGTAATCCCAAACTATATCAACATAAAATCAAACACACGTAGTCGTTCTTCTGAGATCGCTATTAAAAAAGCGCAAAAAATTTGGCTAAATGAGGAATTGACACTGGTTTACTGTTAGGGACAATCTTAAACACCATCTTAAAATACTTTATTCTGAACTCTCTTTCAAGTTACATAACGTTGAATTCGATTTGCTAGATCACAAAGCTAGAGAAATAGCTTCGCTTGAGGTCTATAAAAAATTCCTTACTCAACAAAAGAAATTACGTGCATAGTGCGTTAGTAATTCCCCCAAATCTTCTAAACTTAACAGTAAAAACGATGAATTAACAGTTCTCTCCGATCAAACATTCTATCCACGGGTTAAAAATCTCACCAACACGGTATTTTCAAATGATGAAATGCAATTGTTAGAAAAAGGGTTAAAATACAATATCTCCGAAAATGTTACAAATAAAGCTTTAGAAACACTAGCGGTTGACGCAGAATTAGCAGTTATCATAAACAAAAAAGATAATGTAGTCAAAAATCTTGTGGCGCATGAAATAAAAAATATTCCTACTTCTTGCGTAACTAATCATGATAAGCAAATTTTTAAATCTTTACAAAAGACGATTAAAGACAATGATCTCATAGTATCTAAAGCTGACAAGGGTAACGCAGTCGTCATTCTTACACGTAACGATTATTTAGATAAAGTTAATGATGTTATATCAGGAAACGAATTTCTCCATTTGCCTTCTGACCCAACTTGTAAATTTTCTAAAGAAATTAGACAATCTGTAGAAAACTCCGAATTTATATTTCCTAAAAATTCAAATAAACAAAAAGTCTTAGTAATGAATCCTCATGCGCCAAAGTTATACGGTTTACCAAAAATACATAAGGACCACATCCCCATACGTCCTGTTGTCTCATACATAGGTGCTCCAGCATATTTGTTAGCAAAGTTTTTAAATAACGAAATTGTGTCAAAAATCTCGTTAAAGCCACAATACTCTCTTAAAAATAGTATTCATTTAGTTGATTGCATAAAAAATATTAACTTGCCAAATCGTTGTAAGTTATTATCGCTCGATGTTGATAGTTTATTCACAAATGTCCCAGTCGATGAAACATTAGATATTATGACAGGGCTTCTTGAAAAGAGGAGATTGCATCCTCTTGAAATTTCCGAAATAGTAGAATTAACACAAATTTGTATGAAACAAAACTACTTTAAATTCAACGATAAAATTTATCTTCAAAGAGAAGGTCTTGCAATGGGTTCTCCTCTCAGTCCCTTAATGGCAGAATTATTTATGAATGATTTTGAAAACAAAAACATTGTCAATAATAATAATATTCTTTACTATTATCGATATGTTGATGATATAATTATTTGCTGGACTGGAACAGATAGGCAACTAGGACATTTCATATCAAACTTAAACACAATTCACCCCAAAATAAAATTTAAAGCTGAGTTTGAAGAACAAAATTCACTAAAATTTCTTGATCTTTCGATTACTCGCGTCAACAACAAACACCAGTTTGAAATCTATCGTAAGCCTACTTACACAGACATAACAATACCTTCTATATCATGTCATCCCTGGCAACATAAGCTTGCAGCATTTCATAGTTACATCCAAAGATTAATGACTATTCCGCTTAATAAAGCAAACTATCAAAAGGAACTGAAAATAATATATCGAATTGCTTCTGCTAACGGTTACACTTTGGACACCATTAACAATATTATTAAAAAGAAACAGTCAGCACAAATTAATAAACAATTATATGCAGTCCCTCCCGAAAATCAAAATAAATACAAATCTAGTATAACTTATTTTGGACCGCCTTCTGAACGAATAGCGAAAATTCTTAAATCGCATAATGTAAATGTTGGTTTCAAGACCAATAATTCACTTAGACGTATTTGTAACGGTAAAGATAAACTGAGTAACAACCTAAAATCAGGAGTATATGAGCTTCAATGTTCTGACTGCAATGCCAAATATGTAGGTCAAACGGGTCGTAGTTTTGATATTCGGTATAAAGAACACTTAGCTGCTTTTAGGAACAATAAACCTGAGAAATCCCATTTTGCTAAACATCTCTTAGATAGCGGCCACAATATGGGCCATTCTCACAAAATACTACATATTTGCGATAAAGGTTTTAAACTTAATTTGTTAGAGCAATTAGAAATAATTAAAAATACCAATCAAACATTTGAGCTGCTGAACGAACAAATAAACGTGTCTAAATCCACTCTACTCGATATCTTTAGTTGTAAGAACAAAACACGAGTACCGAGTTAAGTATCGAGTGTCGAGTATTGCGTCTCGAATATCGAGTATTGAGTTAAGGTATAAAAGGCTGTTTTTTGAACAAAATTGTCACTTAGCAAGTGACGCTTGTAGAGTCAACACGTCCTGAAGATGCTTCGGTTACGGAGCGAAACGTACGTCGATTGTCGATCGCGATCTACTTGTGTTGTGTGTACTGGTTCGGGTTCGCGCGTTACACTTTTCTGTCAACGGTGTGCTCTTCCGGATTGTGCCGTACGAGTGTGGTTGTTAGATCGTCAAGCTACCTACTTGTGTGGTGTGTCTTAGTTCGGGTTCGCGCGTCTCACTTTTGTGTGGACAGGGTGCTCTTCTAGGTTGTACCATACGAGTTTGGTAGTTCAGATTGCCGCGGTTTATAGCAAGGTAACATTTTTATTCCTTTTAAGCGTATTTAAAATAAAATGTGTTTCTTGGTTGAGTTGTCAGTCCGTTATGACGACTAAATAAGACAACAAAACAGTGTGATTTAACTTCAGAAAAGTTACCTATATTTGTTGATATTTTTACATTGCGCACCAAAGTTGATACCTGACTGAGCCAAACTAACTACCAAAGTTGATACCGCAATTTTAATTCTCTATGTGCATATTTTAATCTATCAGCATTCATAGTTTAAACTTAGGCATTTGTGCATCAACAACCTAAAAAACATATTCAATTATTCAAGTGAATTAGGCACCAGACTAAAAAGAGTGAAATCCTTTCCAGGTCCTTATGCTCCATATGTGAGAAGGGTAAAGCTTCTACTCTCAAAACGCTTCTAGAGATTGTTTTTTAAATATTTTGGGCTAGAATCGAATATACATTTTCGATACTTTGTGTTAAGTTCGTTTTCCATAGTCCGCTGTTGTTGTATCCAGATAATGTGGCTGCTAAGATTAATATAAGGTATCAATCTCAAATACACTTGAATTAACTCAGATTCTATAATCTGAATCTTCAAACAAATCCTTCAAATCAATGCTACCCTTCTGAGCCTAAAGTCTCGTGAAATGGTTTTAATTAAGTGTTAGGGTGTTAATATTAAAAGTGGAAGTAATGCACTTCTCTATGTGGCAATAGTAGAAAACTGTTTATTTTTTTATAGTAGTTTAACAATGAACAGTGCAGTAATAATTGTTTTATCGTTTTGTCTCTATTTTGGATATACTTATACATATTAAAACACGTATTTTAAACTTATTTTAGTCGTTTTTAGTTATAAAAAAGGATAAGGTCCTTTTTTATTTAGCGAATTAGGGTTAGTCAATTAATAAGTTTCTATAATTAATAATCTGGCTCAAGTTTATGTTAATGTCCATTACTGGATTAATTTTGTTTTCATTATCCTGTTTCAATAATCATGATTTGATTATTATTATTCATAATGAAAAATTTTACATGTCATTTAACATTGAAACATTCACACATACATTTTTAATAATATATCATTACTTAAATTTTTTTTTATATATTAATGTATATCACGTCTAACTCACAATTACACTGTTTTCTTTAGTTTCAAGTACTTAAGTAGGATGCCAAAATAAAAGCGTAATAAAATCCATAAAAAAAGGTCTTTCTGTTTGTAATATTAAAATAACCGCTTTTTAGTAAGTGCATCTGCGCATACACGGTACATATACCAAAACTATATTTTTTACAATTTTTGTCTGTTTGTCTATCTGTCTCTTTGTTCCGGCTAATCTCTGAAATGGCTGTACCGATTTTGACGGGACTTTCACTGACAGATAGCTGATGTAACAAGAAGTAACTTAAGCTATTTAACATTACGCTACGGTCCATAGGAGCGGAACAACACGCGGAAAAAGCGGGGGTCAGCTAGTATCTAAATAATAACATAATTGAATCAAATAAGTTATTATATCGATATTTTATTACGGTTTTATATATAAAAGAATAATAAATTTAGCCTAGTGAACTTTGATTAGTAAGTACATAGATGTAGTTCATTTAAATCAATAACAATTAAAGTAGCAATCTATATTCATAGAGTTCGCCAGTCAATCAATACTTATAACCAGCGTCGTCATATTTTATTATGAAGGATGAACAAAAGAACATTAATGAATGGATCTTTGTAGAACTATTTTAGAATCATAATGGTTAATTTTGTTTAGAGGAAATTCCTTTTCTTATAAGCTTTTGTAACTAATACAAGCTTTTCATATACTTGCAATGTTTGTATGTAACTTTTCCGTTAAAGGTGATCCGTCAAAATACGGCTACAATGTTTATGAATAAATTTTTTATAAAATACGAATCATCGTATAAAATCTAGTTAGTTTAACCTACTTCTAATTATTGTTGTATCGAAATGAAACTAGTACATATTATTTCATTTTTATTTTTATAATTTTAAACTTTACCCTAGGGCCCCATCTTTTTAAGGCCCCAGAGAGAGAGCGTTAAGGATGTAGTGAAAAGTTGTGACGACGACGTTGTGTTCGTCTTTTCTTTGTCACCGTTTGTTGCTCTATTTTTGAATGACTTTTTTATATTCTTAGGTCGTATATCACAATAAAGGGGCGCCAAAAACATTACTCGCCCGGGGCGCCTAGACGGCTAAGCCCGGCCGCCTGGCCCTGATCTTAAGTTTATGAATCTTAAACCAATTAAGTTTGACAACATTTACTTTTTACATTTTGGTAAACTACATACAATTGTATGTAGTTTACCAAAATATTCGTATCTAAGCATCCTTCATCGAGCAAATGGGAAGGCGTCTCAATAACGATCATTTGTGGGCTGTGGTTGTCTATGCGCGTACGTTCGACATGTTTCATGCCTGACGTTACGGAGCAATGGCCGGCGGGCCCGAGGTTACTTGTGACGTCACTCATGCTCATCCCATGCATGTTTTTATGTCCAGCCGGCGCGAGTGGCCTTAAATCTACAGTGCCTATGTTGTTCACCTTCTATCTTGCTTCATAATATAATTCAAAAAACCATGACCTTTCGTACTACTTATTTTATTCTGCATATTAAAAGATGTTTTTAGTAAACACATTTTTAAAGAACAGTTTATGTTATTTATTCCTCGCATTGAAACACGTCAAAGGGAACTTTTCAATGACGTAGAAATCTCCTTTCTTTTATAGTACTTACTCAGTTGCGTTGCAACGTTTTTGTCACGTGTCATTTGCATTGACGACGTCAAAGCGTAGGTACGTTGGGCTTGCAATTGTAAATATATCAATAAAATGTTCGTAACAGTATCAGGTTTGGCTAGAGACATATAATCTAATGACATATAAGCAGTGATGGCCCAGTGGTTGAGACTTCAAGTCTTACTCGGTAGGTCCGAGGTTCGATCCTGGGCACACATCTCTGACTCTGAGTTATGTGTGTTTTAAGCAATTAAATATCACTTGCTTTAACGGTGAAGGAAAACATCGTGAGGAAACCTGCACTCCTGAGAGTTCCCAAAAAGTTCTCAAAGGTGTGTGAAGTCTGCCAACCCGCACTGGGCCAGTTCGCGTGGTGGACTATGGCCTGAGGGTATTAGGCCATAGTCTCATTCTGAAGAGGAGACCCAGCTCAGCAGTGGGCCATTGAAGGGTCGTGATGATGATATAATCTAGTGGGATATTGAGCGTTCGTATCTGTGTCAATCATCAGGTAACGAGACATTGCCCACGGGAATTGATGACGCACGAATGTTTCGTTATCTGCTCATTAGCCTCACTAAGTTCATGATAAATACAATCACATCATTTTAATAACAAACGGAACCCGATATATGTTAGTTTGAAATATACTTTGATATATAGATATTATTACCAGATGATCCAGCTTTATCGATCTTAAAGGTGCAGAAAAGTGCAGTGAAGAAAATGTTGGCCCTAAAGGAAAAAAATAGAGGACACAGAAACCACCACAATCTTGAGAATAGAGAGGGAGAAAAGGGAGACCTCTGGTCTGGGAAGTTGTTACCATTGTATCAGGGCAAATTATTTTGTGTTTTGAAATTTCTTCAGTACATATTGATGTTTCAACTCTAATACCGCAATAATAATTTGTAAACTAAACCCATTATTTGACCTTATTTACAAATTCTTTAACGAAAAATGTTAAAAACATTTTAATGACACGAGCTCGCTGTACTTTACGTTATTTTGTATAATGTTGCGGATTGAAATTAACAAAACATGCACAATAACCCATGTATATGTATAAGTTAATGTAACCTATGTATATATATAATAAAAATTGACGCGTTACGCGATCTACAAGTGTTTAATCCCCGACGCTACAACGACGGGGTGTTATAAGTTTAATGTGTACATATTTACAACTATAACAATCTTATATCTATGGTATAACACTGACATTGCTTAGACTGAGTAGAGGTAAACGGTATTTTGTCAATACATATCTTTCGATGTCAAGTATCGACCATAATAAAGTACCAATCTATTTATAGCGCGTAACAGCAGGTATATATATTTTATCTATCATTTGTTTTTATTTTGCCTTTTATGAATATTTTTTAAGTATTAAAAAATATTCATGTGTACAGTAGTCAAACTGTTTATATTTTATTTTCAACAATACAAAATTTCGACTTACAAAAATTAATACTGATTCTTCTAAATCGATATCGTGTGGCAATCGATACTTGGTGACTACTGTATTAAATTGGAGTTTCAGTCGGGGGTAATTTAAATTTTTAATTTAAAAGTTGTATAATATGTTTGCGTAGATCATTTGTTCCACGTCCAACACTGGTTCCACTATATATTATACTATACATTATATCACAAATTTTGTATACTTTTAAATGTTATAAAATATTTAGGAGTAAGTAAGTTATAATGATTTTCCTCTTGTTACATGTATTTTTTTATACGAGTATATAATGTTCCAATTTATTCGGATTATTGACATACAGTTTATTAACGCACTACGATGAGTAATCGGATTGACGTTTGTATAAATTTGTACAGATGTTAATTTTATCACAAGCTATTTAAATACATACAATAATTTTTGTCGGCGAAAGTCGAAATATTAGTCAGTTTTTTATTTTGTATTTTATTAGTAGTTATTTCGTTACCGTTAGCCAGTATTCGAGATTTTCTGACAACATTTACCATAGTAATCAATATTTTTTTACACCATCAGAAAGTAGAGATTTCAACGAACAATAAGCCCACCGACTTTAAAAAAAGCAGATATTTTAACGTGAGAATTTTAAAAATAAGGGTAAAAAATTAAAATATTAAATAATAAACATTTCAGTGTATTTGGGGCAGAAAAAAAATATTCAAAATTATGCAAAATCTAGCGGAGACAACTCAGCGGAGTTGTGATGAAAGTTATTTAAATAGGATTGCCAGTTGTCAACCATACTATAATGTATTTATTTTTTTTAAATTTAAAACACTATTAAACACATAAAAAAAACTACACTTTTGTAGATACATGGTATCGTCTTATCTAGATGTGCAAAGACGGCCTTATCAATAATAGTGATCTCTTCCAGGCAACCATAGTTTCATACTATATATTATAGAAAGTAATCTTATCAAAAAACAGATGTTTAGTACTACAAATACTACTGAAAATGGCAAGGTCTTTTTTTTCAACGAAATTAGCAAATATGAATATCAAATATTATAAGAGTTTCTGCTATTTTCTCTCCATTCGTGTAACATCTTTTTACACTTTTTTAAAGTTCATTTATTGAAAAACAAACAGGTTGGTCAAAGCAAACAGTAATAACTTAATAAGTATTTCTTTAGAAAAAGGTGACGAGCTTAATTAAAAGTTATCCGAATAAAAAGCTGTTGTACTTACAGTTTTGGAAACAATGTGATCATCTAGTAAAGTTAACATGTGCGTTTCCCATCTTCTGAAAAACTTTGCTCCTAGTATCTTGTCAACCACTGTTCTGGTGTGCTGAAAACAGCAAACTCTTAGAGTTCCTTCGGTGGCTAGCTTATAACGTGGACCAGGTGGTGGCACAGGTGCTCCTCCTCCGCTTTTCACCCCGCCACTATCCCCACAGCACTCCGGACTTGAACCCTGAGAATAAACATATTTTATTAATCTTGCAAATTCATATTTGATATTACAAAAATGTGTAGTTACGTCAAGAGAAAAATATTTTTTTGTCTGTCCATCAAGACCATTTTTCACAGTAATGCGTTATGTTATTGATATCAAGAAAATGGTATTAATAGATATATAAGGGTTTATTTTTCTTTTAAGGTATGGAACAATCATTATGTCCGAGCATCCATAAATACTATATGCGATTAAATTGAGAACCTCCACCTTTTCTTTGCAGTCGGTAAAAACTACAGTTAATATACAACTATTCATTGTCGTTTAAGTACTTAATTATTATATAATAGTAAAAATGCATTACAATTTAAATTAATCTTAAAGGAGATTCTTTAGTTAATTTAATGCAGAATATTATTTTAATAATATTTTTTATTATTCATATACCTATATAAGATAAGTTTATTCTCCCATACTGTGACGAAGGTTGCTGATAAAAGATACATTACACAAAAATAAAACTGATAATGTAAAAGAAAGATAAGGATAACATACTTTGTACTTAGTGTGTCACATATCTAGGCCGAGAACTAAAGGAAAGCAGTAGGTTGACGTTCTAGTTTTTACTGACATGATTTGTATGTTTACTTAGAGTTGTCCATATGGCATGGAGGATTCTTAGCAATAATAAAACTATGGAAACGAGTTAGACTTGTGTATGTACATTGTACTGGGATAATATTAGTAAATCATAGGTTTAACATATAAATCTCATCTTAGAATATTCTTTCATTTAGGAATTGGTATTATGTAAGTATTCTTTACTTTAGAAAATATTTTGTTTTAATAAGAAAGAAGTAAATGCTGGTTTTGGGAATAAAAACAAATATTTTTTAATTTGTATGAAAAATCTTTTTTTCTCTCATGGTTTCGTATAGAGGACAAAATTCATTCAGATGAAAAATATAGAGAGAGTTAATGATTGAGAGTTTCGGAGACGGAGGAAGACCACAGCCAGGATGTTTAAGGTAGGTGGGAGGTGCTCGAACAAATATCATTCGAGGCCCCATTCAATTGACAATGAACTGAAAAAAAATCCAAATGGCGGATTTAAGATGGTGGCCATACAAATTTCTTCGACATCTATCTTATAAAGTATATAAGATGAAAGAATGTCGGTGTCTGTCTCAGAATGTAAACAAGATAGAGTATTTTTTGGAAAAGATCATCAGTGTATGAAGGTCTACTTGATGAACAGAAAAAAAATTCTAAATGGCAGCATTTATTTTTCCATACTAAATATATGGTAAATATTAAGGAAGAGACTATAAGTTTTAAATGTCTGACAATGGGAGAACCACGTAAAAAAACGAGCTGAGGCCATACCTCCTGGGTGGCTTGGAAACTGGCCCATAAACTTTATTATAATTTATTATTTATTATAAAGTAATAAATAAGCAAACGAAAAAGTTTATACACATATTATAAAGAATTATAGTAGGCCAGTTTTCGAGTCAGATATTCATTTTTTAAGAGTTTGTAAGAGTTTCTTCAGTGATATTGCTCCGGTGGACATGTGACCTGAAGAAGTTGAGTAAATTCTTCTTACAATATAATATAAAGCAAAACTGTTACACATCAAATTCAAACGGAGTCCCATTCCTGCTCTTCACTCCTCTAAGCGGTCCGCTTTAGCAGGCCCCGCACCAACGCGCCGTACTAGTTAATAAATATAGGTTTTTGAATAATACATATTGATGAGACTAGTATTCTCGGATACGGGCTCGGCCTAGTTTAGATAGATGGAACTGGGAACAACTTTTGAAAATAATCTGATAAAAATTGACGGTTAAAAAATTGTTTGTTAAAATTATTAAGGGCCATAGTTAATGAGAAAAAAATTACCTAGTCTCTCTAAACAAATTAGTCAACGTATTTACAACATTCGCAATGGACTTTGGAATAGATATCCGTGCCTGAAGATTTGAAAGATAAAGGACCTTAAAAGAAATTTTAAAAAGTATTACTATATGTACTGAAAATTAAAATAAAATATGTTAGAATAAGCCTGCCTTGGTAAAAGAAAACAACGGTAACGTAAATGATACTTGAATTATAAATAGTAATATTATAAATAGCATAATAGTAAAAACCCAGTAATTACGTCAATCATCCAAATGCTTATAAACAAAAATAAAAATAATCGTTATTTATCGTCAAGTTCGTTGACATGTTCTATTTGTTGGTTATAACTAGAAGCTGAAAAGATATTTAATTTTGGAATTTTATTTCACTTTACACAAGAGGCATAAATTGGACAAAAATGGACCTTATGAATGACGTAAATAAATTAGCTATAAAGCATCACGATTGATTTGTAAGCAATTATAACAATTATTTAACAAGTTTAAACACTTATAATAGATAACGTTCTGTGATTTATTTAAGTGTATTCCGTAAATACTTAGTAATCTATGGCGTGATATTGTTTCGCTGCGGAACTAAAAATATACTTAGGCAAGCTGTGAAAACAAGCTGCAGATCAAAATATTTACAACGGCCACATATTTTTACCAGCAAAAATTATCCTGTAACCGATTTGGCATTCCCGAGATCTGGTGAAACCCAAACGTCAGAGATTCAATTCTATGTCAAATGCGGTAATTACGTAGTAGCGGTAGTAGGTAGGAAGGAATTTAATAAATTAAAAACCCCACTACGTAACAAACGGACTTTAATAAAAAGATATGCAGTCGCAGGAAATATGTCTTTATTGTTTATTTTAGATGCATCGACTGCATCAGATTGGACACAAGTAACTCATTTCGTAATTTTTAATTTTCACATTTTACGAGTAGTTCTAGTTCACATTTGTTATATCTATACTAATATTATAAAGAGGAAAGATTTGTATTTTTGTATTTTTGTATTTTTGTATGTAACGAATAAACATAAAAACTACTGGACCGATTTCAAAAGTTCTTTCACCATTAGAAAGCTATATTATCCCTGAGTAACATAGGCTATATTTATTACAAGAAAAAATTAGAGATCCTTAGGAAATCTCACGAAAACCAACCCAAGGTGCCAAAAAATTAGCCATAAAATATCTTTCATCGCATGCGCTGCAAAAAGTATTGATGATAGAACAAAAAAATGTTCTACAATATTATAGAACGTATCAATATCTACAAAAAAGTCCGCGAGACCATATGTCCAACTATTATAGTTACGTCACTATAACTACTTTTTTACATTTTAAAAGTTGATAAAAATGCCTATCAAAATCAGACCATGTTTTCTATAACTTTGTATTAATCCTTATCCAAATAAATTATTTCGTATTCAAGACTATTTCAATACCTGTAAATTACTTTTTGAATTATTAAAATCGGACTTTCCATTCAAAAGATATTAAGAAATTAAAAATATCAATATAAACAAAAAATACACGTCGACGCGACGGGCCAGTATAGCGACGCAGCGCAGCGAGTAAAGCGGCAAGAGAGGGGGCACCGATATGCGGGAGGGCCAATATATTTTAAAAATAATATTCCACCCGCGCGAAGCCGGGATGGGCCGCTAGTGATTAATGATATTGTAAGAACATTAACACAGCTTCATTTTGTAGTTGCTAACCAACTAAGTGAATCCTAAATGATAATTCAAAATGTTATATATCTGGCTTAAATTTTTTACTTCTTTTAGAATGTGACGCCTAATTGTCGTTATATTGAATTGCAATTAAAATCAAAATATCTTTGGTCACACACACACAGATTATGAAATTGTAATTCATCGATGTCTGTAGTACATCGAAGATATTTAGGAAAATTTAATGTAAATTGTCTTTATGACACTAGTAGAATCTAAAGTAATCATTTTTAGAACTTTGTCTGTATGTTTGTAAGCGAATCACGCTAAAACGGCTGAACCGATTTAAATGAAATTTTGCATAACAAAAAAGCGCAGTTGGATAAAGTTTTCATATTTTGTATTGATGCAAGTCATAATGGCTTAGTTATTATCTCTGAAAAAACTAAAGCGATACACATACACTCGAGTCACAACAAAACCTCATATATACCTAAACTCATAGCACACTGTCACGACTGCCTACATGATAACTCTAGTATTCGTTCTAACTGCCAATGCACGAATATAATGTATTTAGGAATGATAATAGATTATAAATTTAATTGGATACCACATATCAATTATGTATGTAATAAACTAAGAAGTATTTTGGGAAGAATAGCCATCTTAAAGTATAAATTACCGTATAATATATTACATGGCGTTGGCTGATTCTGTCATTAATTATGATATTAGTAGCTATGGTAGATCTTATAAATCAAATTTAGATAACATGTATAAACTGCAACTGAGGTTATTAAAAACAATTGTTCCAATAAAAGTGAAGCTTAAATACAGTAGTAATAACTATCATGATCTATTTAATTTTTGCTAAATTATACCTATTCAAAATAAAATAAAATTGGCTATATTGGTATGAGAATAAATAATTATATACTACCTAAAATAATAAGTAGTCTACTTAAAGATATACAGAACTTATGCCTAACCGATCCTAAGTATAAAAATAAATTAAAAACCTTTTTTGTAAATGATAAACATTTATCATACATACTATAAGCCAAAATAATAATAATATAAAAATTTTAAATAATTATTATACGCACTATATTAATAAAATATTTTTTTTTATAGATTTTATTGTTTGATGTCAATTACGAGACAATTGGACTATGATAATACTGAAAAACTACTTACTATAACTAAATAAGTAAATTCTATAAAATTCTACTTTTTAGAAAAATATGTTAAAAAAGAAAATTAAATACTTAACATAAGTATTCACACACACACGCATTCAAACAAACTTGCGCACATACATACCCAATACATGCACATTTTTTATTAAAAAAAGGTATTATTGATAACTCTTAACTTTTTAGTCTATAAGATCACTTGTAATTGTAATTTTGTTACCATTAATATGTACTATACAATATTGTTAAACAGTTTTTGTTACACTTAGAGGGAAGGCAACCTGATAACTACAGCACAGGGTATCCTAATGTAGGTATCAGTGAGCCAACTTTATGCTGAACAGAAGTCTGTATTGACACGAATTGTAATATCTAGCATAAGGGCCACAATTTTGTACTTCTAATAAATAAATAAATAAAATAAAAAAATAAAAAATTACGACATTTGCATGTATAAATATCGAACTCTAACTGCTACGAATAAGCCGAAGATCGGCTTCTGTGGCCGTTACATATCTTTAACCTGTTAATTTGTGAAAAGCACTATCTATCTATGCTGTGATCAATATGTCAACATTATATTTATACCTATTGCTATAGATATTGTATATGTATCGGTATATATTTATATATGTAAGTGTTTGTTTATATTTATTTATACTTATATATGTGTATATGTTTGCATGTATATTGTGGTATATATATTTATGTATTTTTTGTGTACAATTTATGTATCTTATCATTTTATTTCTATTTTATTGTACCTACTCCTCTAACATCTACTTCTCACACAAAAAAGGGTTACTGGAAGAGATCTCCTATAGAGATAAGTTAACCTATTGTACATTTAAGATTGTAACAATTGTTTATAAGTTTGTGGTACAGAAATAAATAAATAAATAAATATTTTAATCAAATAAAATAATAATAATAATACTTAATGCATATGGATGTATACACGATACATAAATACCAAAACAATATTTTTTACAATTTCTGTCTGTCTTTCTGTCTGTGTTAATCTCTGAAATGGCTGGACCAATTTTGACGAGAGTTTCACTGGCAGATAGCATATGTATCAAGGAGTAACTTAGCCTACTTGACATCTCGCTACGACCCATAGGAGCGGAGCAACACGCGAACGAAGTCGCGCGGGTCGGCTAGTTAAAAATTCACTTGTCATTACAACTAAGAACGTAGTTGTCAAATTTTTTAAAGGCACATGGCGTTTTATCAATTTTTTTTTGCGTCTTTTTATACATATCTTGTTGTATTCGATAAGAGGCAATAAGCGTTTCAAAGTGCTCTTTACTACGTTCCTGGTTTTGAGTTAAATGTCAAACAAGCAGTACCAGTTTGTATTGAAACCTATACTAAAATCCTAGCCGCTACAGTGAATCATATTTTCGATCTCCTAATGGATACGAAAATAGAAATTCCATTTTGATACTCACTAATATTCTAGTGATACTGTGTTGGTTTCTTCTTTATGAAAAATTCAAAATATATCATCAATTGTTAGTCTTTAACATTTACCAATAGTGGAGGGAATAATTATAATACATTAAAATGGTTGTACGTTTGTCATAAAACCTTGTAATTGTGATGAGACCTTTGGTGAATTATTTTTCGCACACCTGTAGCAGTATTACCCGTACTTCTATACAGTAACACGTTAAAGATAATTAATTGTTGGTTGTTGATAATTAATTGACTCTGCTTTAGTAATTACATAACTACATAATGGATATTAAATCTATGGTGGTAGGGTAGGCTACCAAACGAAAAGAATAGTTATATTATCTAGAGCGCCCGATCTATGGAGTCATAGTGGTTGTCGAAATTCCGCCGCTCACCCTATAACCATATCTTGGACATTTATCACAATTTATTTTTCCTACTAATGAGTTATTATTAACATAACAAAGGTTTCAGTGTTAGTAAGTGCGTTTTTTAATGACTCATCTTCTGCTGCCACCTGAAAATATCGAGAAGTTGAAAATGCAATAAGATTCGAATAAAAAAAAAGTTGATTGAAAAAGCGCGATTTTTATTTCATTTAATTTTTTTTCAATATTAATATATTAACTTAATAATCATTTTATATGTAAAGATTTGTGGCACGTTAATAAAGTTATTTCAATATTTAAAATCATATTTGGTATTTTTCTTACAGGTTTCCAATAAAACTTTGGTCAGACTTACTTATAAAATGTAAAAATTCACTACCATTATGTTATTGTTTATTCTCACACATTATTCAACCTTTACCATCACACACTTAAAGTATTTTTATAATATAGTATAAGATTAAGAAAATAAAATTAATTTTCACACAATGTGAAGTTTTTAAAATTAAAATCTGGAGTCGGTAGAAATAGTACGATTTCGGGAATCTCCCGCTCAAATCGGGAGAGATGGCAACCCTACCCTGCTTTAACAAAAATATTTTTTTCTACGATTTGTTATATAGCACCAGAGTAACGAATAATGCACTGCAAAGAATACCACTAATGAAAGTATATGGGCGATTCTCTGTAACCTCGTAATCGGTTGTCCCGACCGATTTTTTCAAAAAGTAATTAAATTATTATAAAAAAAATCACTCCTAATGAAATTTTAACACCGAAACATTACGGTCCCTTTGTTTTTAGAACCATAACTATTTTTAGTTTTTTTCTAGACGTCATAGAAGCTCTAAAAATACAGTCCCCTGGCTGTCCCCATCACTGCATTTTCACCTAGAAATTAGAATTACGAAGAAGTTATTGAACCTACATACATTTGGAAGTCAATATCATAAAAATAAATAATGAAATTATATTATTTCCGTGAAACAAGGTCTCATTACGAATTTTATTTATTTAGTAAACTCCTGTAAACTTTGTCCCCAGAATTTTTATACAGTCTCCTGCCAAATTTTTAAATTCATAATAAAAAAGAACTATAATATTTAAGATAATTTTTTTGAGTGAAACGAAATGCAATTGCTGTGAAGTAGGCAACCTTGCCGAATGCGACGTTGAGACGCCATTTTGTTTAGTGTCAGAGCGTCATTTGTGAGGTAAACATACGCTTGGATCGCTATCACACACAGTCCTCTGGCAAGTCATAATATGTATGTTAATTACATTAATAATCTCTTAATAAAGTTTATTGTTACATTATTTATGTCATAATTGATTGGTAGATTCTTAAAAAACTATTTCACATCATTTTTGTAAATATTGTGAAATCTAACCGAAATGTACAGTCCCCTGGCAACAGTCCTCTTCCTGAAATTGCAGCAGGGTACTGTTTTAGATAACAGGAGACTGTGTATTTTGCGTATTGGTTATTGTTTTAAGGTATTGATTGTGTAAATTTTTCCGCTATATGTTTAATTTATGTACAGCGGCCCGTCCCGGCTTCCTTTCAATTTTTTTCATGTCATACTTGCCTGAATAAATACCCGAAATATAAAAAAATTGATGATGATTAAGACTAAAAAGCCCCGATAGTGACTAATTGTTTGAAAAAAAATTTGAAGTACATCCAAAGCAGCTCATAACACATTTGTAGAAAGATTTACAGAAATTATTTGATCAACAGCGAAATATTGTTCACCAAAATTAGGCCATGAACGATTTGAAGTCACATCTACAAGGTGATGAAGTTCTGATCCACGTAGATTTCAGCGGAAATTGCACTAAGTACGCAGAAGAAATACATAACATAATATGTATACCGTAGTTTACCTACGAAATTCCATTATTTCTTTTTGCATAGTCTCCGAGAACATCACCTGCTACCATTTGGACGCATCTGCGATCAATTTTCAAGACTCTTCAAGTATAATCAAACGCATTCTTGAACAACGGCCCTCTAACGCAGTGTTGTAATAAAACTAGGTTTTTATAATGGCAACCGAACTCTGAAGAAATTCCAGATATTGATAACTTTACATGGAACTACACCGAAAGTAAGTTCATTCTGAAGGCGACATCAAAAATATCGATAAGTTTGTTGAAATAATCCAAAAGCGATATCTTGACATAACATGTGTCGCAATCAACGGTAAAGATATTCAGGCAACGGTCGATAAAATTGAAGAGGAATCAGCCGATCAGAAGGGTTTTAAAGGCACTTTGAATGTATTATTCCAGGTTATTCCAGGTCAATCCTCGGCTTTCCAAGTAACTGTAAAACACTAACAATGAAAAAGTCTCAGCTGCTTTTGCAACAGCGGCTCTTGTGAACATTATTAGATTGACAATATCAACTGTGCTCTAAAACCTAGACGGACAGTAGAAGAAGTGTTTACAGAGTTTAAACCGGAAGATCTTGAATCTACTGAACCTGAATTGACACCTACTCAAAACAAGTCCCGTTAAAGATTATAGCAGGAACGAATGACATTCGGGATTGATGTTACAGTACTGGATACTACGTTCTTGTGAAAGTTCCAACGAAAAATGTAAAATATCATTATGCTGCCGTAATTAATGAAAATAATGACCATGAAAATGACTTACTATCCTCTAAATTTATGACCATAAAGTGCAGACCTTTAGAATAGATGATAAGGACATTTCAGACGTGTCATTTGATCAAGTTATCCAAAAGTTTGATAATCCTGACTTGATTGTAAAGGGAAAGAGAATGTTTTATCAATTTTCTACTCAAGTTGACGTTTACGGGCTCTAATTCTTTTAATTTATTCTCTTCTCTTCTTAAACTTTGTTATGTGCCGAATTAGAAAAATTCTTAAGATTTGACTGAAGATCTCACTTTAAATATCATATATTTGAGAGAAAAGACTTGTTTTCTAATATTTATATTAATAATTGTAAGTATTTCAATGAATACTAAATGAAGCATTTAATTGTTGATAGTATAATAATATGACTATGTTGATCTCAGTGAGTACAAACGGTTTCTAGCACTTAAGGTTAATTTTTGATATAAATGTTTATAGAAAGTTCTTATTTCTGTTCATTTTTTATAAAGAAATTTTGTTCACTATTGATGCGAAAATATTCTATAAAAATAATAAATAATTGATTATTGTAGAATAATTTTTTAAAGAACAATTATCCTCTGAATCACTTAACAGTAAACAGTCTCCTGATGTCTCAAACAGTCCCCTGTCATGATTTTTTTGAAAATCGCTAATAATTTAGAAAATATAAATAATTTCAGTGGGACTCTTTATCTAACTAAAATAAAAGTTTATTTTCTTTGAAATAGATCAAGATTTTTTGGCAAATGTTAAAAATAATTGCCAGGACAGTATTTGTATGGGACCTGTACGAGCTTACAGAGAAATGCCCATATATTTATACCATGTAGCAATAATAAAACCAACATACATATTTAGTAATATAATAAGTAATATAATGCTAGTGCAATTAGTTAATCAGTGTACATATATCAAATGTAGGTGTGGCCATGTTTATCCGAAATGAAATTGACATAAACGCTTAATACAACACGCGAACAAAATGTCTGTTTTGACATGGTTTTGACGTCAATTGTGACCTTGTGTTCCAACCACTCAGGCAGATATTATAGTAGGAAAATAATTAAACTATCTAATGTTTGTTATAACTACTTAAGCTAGAAAGATAGAAATTACTGTTACTAGTTTAAACTTTACAATATTTGGTTCTCATTTTTTAAATAAATATAAACACAAAATGTTGTATTATGAAACCAGAATTTAAAAATAACATGTGCCACTAACTAATCTGAAATTATAATATTTATTGATTACTATTTATTTTCGGGGTCTATTAACTTAGTAAACATTTATAATATAAAGTAATTAGAACAATCATCATTGACAGATGATAAAAAGTATCCTAAGTATATTTCGAAGAATATTGTTTAAAGGTTCTATGTACGCATTTTTATTTAGGAATTACGTTTCCTTTACGTAATCAAGAGTACGTGAACTAAAATGTAGTATTTGTTTTTGCGCGACCGCAGAATTATCACATACTCTTAAAGCGACTGATCGTTTCATTAAATGGTAACATTATATTTACACGCATTTATTAAACATTCTGTTGCCCATTTTAAGTGCCTTAATCTTCGACCACTAATAAGAAGTAGATAGCACACAATCAGAGTCAAAAATGTCCCATCCAAATGAACGCCCGTTGTAAAATTTGGTAGGCCGTTTTATTTACACAATTTCGGACAATTCAACAGTAAATATGAGTGCTCAAAAAAACCTTAAAATCTTGCTTTTGAGACAATATACGCACTGATAAAAACACTATATATGCAGCGGGAATAGGTTGCATATAAGTAAATAGAGGCCCAGTTAAAATAAATATTACGTAAATGTATATTTTGACTGAGCAACTATTAGTTAGATGGTTACATAAATTCGCGAAATTAAAATTGATATGAACGTTAGGAACATCTTATATATAAAATTCTCATGTCACAATGTTAGTCACCATACTCCTCCGAAACGGCTCGTCCGATTTTTATGAAATTTTATATGCATTTTGCAGCAGGTCTGAGAATCGGTCCACATCTATTTTTTATACTCCTAAGTGATAAGGGCGGCACGGTGGCAAAACAACGTTTGCTGGATCAGCTATATAGCAATTATTTAAAGTCATCATCTCTCATATGCAAAATTCTTCTAGGTCACAAATATAGTTTCTTTTTTAATTTTTCTCTGATACATTAATTAATTGAAAGTATCTTTGAGACTTCAAAGAGTACAATCATTAGAGTACAATATTTTGACCAGAAGAAAATTCCACATTTTATTGTTAGATTTTACTTTTTTGAAACAAACAATAAGAGTTAGTAAAAAATGTTGAGTTTGATGTGTAATTATAAATTTTGCATACAAACTACAAAAAAGTCAAGTTTCAAAATTTAGGCTCTAACGGGACCTGACTGACAACTCACTAACCCCGAAGCGAAACGAGGGCAGGTCACTAGTGACTAATATAACTCTAATATTTTATGATGTTAATGAGATGACAACATTTGCAGTACCAGTGAGATGCAGGGTAAGTCAGAAGCTAGGTCATTGTACGGGCGACCCACTACATGTCTTCCTGATGACGTCGGTCTTAAAATTTGGGTCATGAGGGCGCGAGGTACGAGTCTCGCAACAATCGACCCGAATAGCTTATCGAACTAAAACCGACCACTCTTTCGTAAAATAGAAGAGTTGACGTAAAACCTAACCATAAAACTGATGATAAACATCTTGATTGATAGATGCTGAAGATAAAATGAAACACATGTTAAATTGGTACTTAACGATATTGTTTTTTGGATAAAATGAAAAAATATTTCGGCACTACATATTCAAAAATTTTTAAATATATTTTTAATCATATCTAAATTATATTTGATAAGAAATCAAATCAAGCTTTGACGTTAAGAACAATCTACCCGTTCTCGGTAATGATCTCTTATTTTGAAATTAAGGAAAATAAATATTATTTCTGTAAGGTTCATTTTGTTTTACTTTTCCGGGTAGATGTTGTTACATATTTTGTAAATTTGACTTAAAATAAGCTATGTCACGTTATGGATCAGTGTCATTCAAGTAATAAGCTACATATTATTATTGCAATTTGAGTTTATAGTAGGAGATAGCGAAAAGGAGACTGTCGCCTATCTACGACTACAAAAAATAATCAACAGTATTCTAAGCAAACCACATCCAAATCGTAATGTATTCTAAAATTTTATTATGGCTTCATTAATATTAGGTCTTTACCTATGAAATTGCTGTTTTGCCGTAATGGCTATTTCAAGTCCAATTTGTTCTTTTTTCACTATGAATTTTAAGTTCAAATTATTTTTATTTTTTAAATATGGAATTCTTTTTTTGAAAATTAGTCATTTGTTTAATGCTTAGCGTTCTGTTTTTATTGAATTTGTATGTTTTCATTATGTATGACTACGCCGACGTTATATGTCTCTTAAGCCACACTCGAGCAGACATACAGACCAAATTAGCGACCTACACGAGCAGCCAGCAAAAGCAGGACTCAGAATTAATATCAAAAAGACCCAGGAAATGAGGTGTGGGACGGCGAGTACGTTGCCGTTAATCATTGGCACAGAGGTAGTGGAACGCGTCCACCTCTACCTCGGCAGTTGCATGTCAGAAACTTGAGGAACCGAAGAGGACATCACTTCGAGGATTGCCAAAGCAAGATCAACCTTCGCACAGCTTCGACCCGTATGGCAATAATGGAAACTGACACAGAGAGTCAAGCTTTAAATCTTCTGTTCTAATGTCAAGTCTGTATTGCTGTACGGGTGTGAGACTTGGAAGGTCACCAAGAACATCTCGCAGCAACTTCAAGTGTTTGTAAACCGATGCCTTCGTAGAATCCTCGGTATCTACTGGCCTGACAGAATTTCCAACCAACAACTTTGGAAACGCTGCAACGAAGTCTCGAACGCTCAACAGATCAAACGTAGCAAATGGAATTGGATAGGTTATACTTTGCGGAGGGATCCAGACCATATACCGAGGCAAGCCCTAGACTGGAATCCCTAAGGAAGACGCAAACGTGGCCGCCCAAAACAAACCTGGCGGCGGACTGTCATTGATAAAGCGAAGACTATTGGAAAAACTTGGAGCGAAATAAAGCGCGAAGCTCAAGATCGAGTGGGATGGCGATGCACTGTGGACACCCTCTGCCTAGATGGCTAGGGGGCACAGGTATATAGGGGAAACATAAGTCAAGTAAGTCCACAGATCAATCCCGGTTTAAATAACTTCGCGTCTCAAATAGACTACAAACGAAAATCTAGACTAAATACATAGTTAATTTTATCCTTTTATCTAGCTTCCTTAGTAATAACAACGAGACCTGAGTCTAATCTACGTATATGTATCTATATGTAAAGATGTCTTTAAAAAGATCCTTTCGAATGGAGCAACTAGCAAGAATCGATTAATAAAAAAATTCAGTGGTGGTGGCTTTTGTTCAAACTATGTATTATTGTCTACCTAATCTTTTAGATTAAGATCGATTATTAATTTCACCCATTACTGGCAATCAATTTAAGACAATACCCAAGATGCCAGAAACTCCCCATGGTGCTTCTCTAATGCCAGATGTCTCAAAGTTACTAATTTAAAGTCAAAATTATGTCATAGTATAAAATCTGAGTTTCATGAGTTTATATAACTATAATATTACAAAGTAAGGCACGAAAGTAGAAAAAGTTTAATAGGCATATCAGCAGCAGAGTGGAACCAATCAATGAACATTCCACAATCCTTCACGTGGTTGACATGTAGCAAGCGCGTGCTCCCTCAATAAGAATAAACTAATCTACTGGTGACCGCTTCGTTATCAGAATGTTTTCAGTTCAGTTTGTTTTACATCTTTTCACCTAGAATTATTATGTATCAAATAGTCAGCGGCATCTTTTTCAGAAACATTGATAAATAGAAATACCAAAAGTCCATGATAAGTTCAAATGTAAAATAAATAAAAGTAATTTTTGAAAAAGCAATAAACTCAGACAGATTTCTTCTACCTCTGTTTGCATGAGATTATTTTTAAAGATTGCTTTCAAGATTGCTTCATTGCAATTGGGTTTTATGATATCTAGTAAATTTTTTAAATAAAAATCTTTATTGCGGTAGTGCCTAAAAATAAGGCATTTTTTTCTATAAGATATTTGAGACAGAAATAACTGTTGTTGTTTCTCGTGTTCATATTTTTTAAATTAGTTTTCTTTTTTGCAATCGTGTTGTCTGAATTTTAAAAATTAAATTTTTTTTTTTTCGATATTTTTTAAAGTTAACTTTTTACACAATAATTTTTATATTGATAAGATTAATGGTAATATGAATGGTTTAAGTACGAAAGTTTGTCTTTTCTATGTCAAATAATGGCATACACGAAATGAATGACATCGACTAAACGATGAATTTTTTTAATGAACTATTCCTTCCTAATATTATGATAAGGTTAGTTATTTGCTTTTTCGCAATATGGCGCATGTTTATTTTATAACAAGTTTCTATTTCGAGTAGGATGTGCATTGTGCTTATTACCAGAATTATCATACTCAACGTCACTGATACCAATTATTTTATTGAGATTTTCATATAAAAATTTCATCCATATTTACGCTTTATCCTAATAGATTTTAAAAATTGTTTTCTTTAAAAAATATATTGCTGCAGTTATCTTAAATGTGTAACACATTCGCTAATTGATATTTTGTAGATATCTATGTATTCTAAGTGTTTGCATAATATAGTGTATGTAAATTGAAACAGCTATCACCTTCTTGTTATCTGTGTACACCACCTACCGTTTATAAATATTAATCTAAACCCTGTACTGTAAGGTTGTTTGGTAGAGCTATATATTAAAATAAAAATAAAAAGCACCTATACTATATAAACCATGATATTACATTTGATTGATTGAATTATAGTTTTTACATATTCCACACTGACTACTTGTTTTCTTCGGATTAAAATCTTTAATTTAAAACTTTCTTAATATTTTATTATACCACGGAGAAACTGAATATATATTATACTAGCTGACTAGTCCTCGCGAAAGTAACTATAGATGGTATTTCAAAACAAAATTAGCCGTTCTGAGGTTTTAACACTAACAAACAGCGTTTCATTTTTATATATGTCGGAAGCGTAAGTTTGCCTTAGTTTAGGTTAGCCTTGTGTTAGGTTAGGTTTATATTAGGCTAATCTTAGGTTTAAACAGTGGAACTAGGCAGTGGAGGTGAGTGTCTCGATCGAATAAAGGAATTCCTTAAGCCTACACCTTGGTCACAAGTCCAAGGCACTGCTTGGGTCAGAATAGTACGAGATCGTTATGTTTAGTTATATCCTGACCATATTGCGCCCGTAGCTTATATTATAGGTCATCGTTGTGCACATACGATGGTTATAAATGATTGCACATCACTATAGTTTTCGACATTTGTAAGAAGAAGATTATATATTATATATATAAGGAGGGATACGTGTAGGAGACTTGGTACAGTCATTTTACCAAGCTATTGTAAACCAAGCATTATTTAAAACTAGCAACATTGTACAAGTAAATTTAATCTCATAAAGATATCTCTTGTAATTGACCAGTTTAATTGTGGCGGATGCGAGATATTTTTATCATGGTTGGCGAAAATTTTTATAAGTTTTCAAATGTTTCATACAGTAAGAATTAATATTTCGCTTATTTCTATTACACATTAAGAAAACGTGATTCATTTATTTATAAAAATTATTTTCTTTTTATATTATTAAAAATATCGGAAGAAAATAAGTTTAAGTTGGAAAGATTCTAAAATTATACAAATAGTGACTTTAATGTATCTAGAAAGACTTGATCCCCATCTAAACTCTCCCAAATAGATGAGAAATTTAGTAAAAAAAATCTTCGTCTCCCTCAGCCAAATCTTCAAAGAGGATAATAAGTTTTAAATTTTTTTTTATAAATTCTGCATAAAACAGTAAGAAAATATTCCTTAAAACTATTTTAGTAAACAAAAGGGGGTATCAAGTATCCCTCCTTTCCTTATGTATGTATTTAATATATTTTAAAGCATATACGAGTTAAGTACCTGCGAGCTAAATTAAAAAGGGAGGTAATTGCCTTATACTTAAGCATTACTACACCAGCCAGTGCCGCGATTAAATATTTAAGCGTTTATTCTTAAAAGATTGTACATAAAATGCCTTTTTTTTTGTATGACGAATTCAAGTTTTCTTTTCATGGCACGTAAAAGGGACATTTATCTTGCAGAACTCGTATTTATGATTTTAATGATAAAAATTTATCAATATCTACCTTAAATGTAATTACTACAACTAAAACATCTAAAGTGCTTATTTATTCGGTAGCATTGAAGATATATTTTAGCCAGCGACCGGCACCGTTCTTATGACGTCAAGAAACTTGATTTATTCGATAAATATTCTGAGACTCTTCAACTGCGAATAAAACTGTCGATAGTAAAATTAATTAAATGCTTAATTCCAACTAAAGAAAAGAATTTGTGACTTCAGTTTTCTTGTATAAATATTTCCTTAATATTTAAGGAAAACGATAAATAATATACGTTATTTATTGTAATCTTTATGGATTTATAAGTGTCACAGCGAAAGTAGGTTTTTACATATATAGGGAAACATGACTGAATTTATTAATCAAACCATATCAATTCGCGCATTTTGCGATAGCAAAATTCTAAGTAACTCTACTCAATTTGTAAGTCTGCGGTTGAAGTACCGCGTAATAACACAAACAAATAATTGTATATCTTGTCCTGTACAAACAGTGACGAAAGTTCTTTATCTACTTAGCTATAAAGGAAATTATTTGTTCTGATTTATTTATTAAAGAAAATCAAATACGTAACAAAATCAAAGCAATTTTAACAGCCAAAAATGCATAACAATAAAAATAGAGGAAAAATAGTTTGTTGAAATACGTCGGATTATTTAGTGTTTTATATAATATTCTGTTTGTATTTATGTATATTTAATAAATATTTTAAGACTTCTAAATTAAACTATTCAGATTTTGTAGGTAATATACCTACATAAATCGATGTTTATGAACATTATTGTCGACGAACATCATTTTTGACGTCAATAAGATCGCATATCGTAAATATTAAAAAATAAACTCAATATTATGGTATTTGCATAACATATTATATTCTATAATAATGAAGCATACAATATACAACAACAACAATTATTCTTTTGTCTAATTAGATGTGAATTGTAATGTCAAATTTTCTAAACAACGAACCTACCATGTAAGTAAGTAAGAGTACTTGCTCCTGATCAAAATTTTTAAAACCTCCTAAGAACAAATCTTCCTAAATTATAACTAAGAAACTTCTCGTTTAATACATCAGTTTCCACACCAAGGGAAGGACCAAGTTAGACAGGCAGGTACTTTATAAACTTATAACACCTCGTCGTTTTCGTGTCGAGGGTTAAATATGATTTTAATAATATATCTCTGTAATATATATATCTAACACTTCAATTATTACACTTACAAAATATTCAGCCGAACTTTGATCAGCCAGCGATGGTGTTAGCAGGCAGCTGGGCGATGGTGGCGCAGTGGCGGCGGGCGGCGGCGGCGCCAGGGATAGCAGCTCCCCGGCTGAAGCAGACATGTTGCTCGCCGCGGCCAGGCTCCTTAGGCGGTCTGCGAGGTCTGTGTGTCCACCATTAAATGTTTTCACAGCACCACTACACTCATCATCACCACTTAAATTGTTAATAATGCGAGGCCGGCGAAGTTTCCTGGATGCCGCCCGCCATCTTCGAAGTCGGCAAGCGGCATTATTAAGCACCTCTTCAGTTTCTTGTTTTTGATGTGGTTCGTCCTCTGACTGTACTGCCTCATCAGTATCCACAGACTCATCAATAAAGGGTAGTTTTTGCTCAATATTGGACGGAGAGGGACCGTCCTCCGCTAGATTAATACTGGGTGGCCCCAAAAAATCTCTCAAAGCAAAAGCAAGTTTTTGATCGGCATTAAGTCCTATCGGAGTTCCATTTTTGTCAGAGTCCGTAGCCACATACTTCACTTCTTCTTTTTTATTTCCTTTAGATTTAGTTTTGAAGGCAACATTCTCAGTCAAATTAATGTCTACGTTTATTTTTTGACTATAAGAAGGCATTACGATAATATGTGAAATATCAAGTCAAGTAGATCAGGGCCGCATCAGTCGATAAAACTAGTTTGTATTTTTCAGTAAACATTTCTCGAGTACAGACTATATTTTTACATTTTATCAGCCTATGATAAAATCTATCACAATTGTTTATGAAATTAATATACAATTTTAAACCTATCCGCATTAATCGATACAGCTAACATTTTGCATGTAGAATATTATATCACTGTACTTAAAGCAACTGATATGAACGTTTATAAAATAATACACATGAATCGATCATTACCCGCAGAAACGCTACAGATTTTATGCGTCAAACCGTAACACAATCACCTCGAATATATCAAGCAATGTGCGCAAGCTAAGCAGTGAGCACTACTGACTGCGACTGGACTTATAGGTTGACATAAACCTATACATATATTTTAGCGCACTCGATTGTGTAGTCTTTCTTGTTTATATATTGACGTGCACCAAACATGCGCGAAAGCGAATGCGTAATATGATTTCAACGCCCTCGAACGGCAAGCGGCGGTAGATTTTATATTATAACTAGCTCCATCTATAGTGATGTTCGTAACTACATTAACCGTAGTAACAATCGCGAATACTTTTACTTTACTTCATAGTAGTACTGTCATTAGGCGTAAGAGGACTTAATTTAATGTACGATGAAGCAACATTTTGTTAAACATCTTTAAAGATGAATTTTCTTCTACTTTCTTTTCTATTTTTATAGAATTAGATTGAGTAATAATAGGATTATGATTTTATAAGGTTTTGTTATTATACAATTTTTTAAATAGGAAAGACAACCAACAACGTTGATGTGAAATTAATAACGTGAATGAAAATGAATATTGTATATATACCTACCTAGGTAGAAAAAAATGAACTGAATGATATGACCTGAAAATTTGCACTCTGGAGTCCCAAATCTGACTGTTAGAGATTTAAATTTTTGGGAAGGCAGCAACCATCTACACAATAGCCAGAGGCGCCAGGCCGGCGTAGCGGATAGGATAAAAGGGGCGACAGCAACACATCTCTGGCTTTGGGTATTTCTTTAGATATAATATTTGTACCTAATTTGCAAAGATCATGATAGGTACTTAACTAGGTAGCATAGATAATAATTTTTATTTCTTAAAAGCTAGATATAGGTACATAATGGAAATAAATTTCGACGAATAGATAACTAAATTATAGTCATTATCAACTTGACGTCATTTAGAGCTCAGATACCGTACATTTGTTTTTGCGAATTTGTTAACAAATATATTTATATAGAAACTATTTTTTTAGTATACAATTTCCTTTACAAGTAGGTACTTTATAAAATTAGCATTATATTATTTTGTTTCATTAAAATGCTAAGGCAATTATTATAGAGAATTTTCTCGAATTGATTAAGTGACTCTTTTTAATAATAGACAGACGTCTCGCAGATCGCATACTGTCAAAGTATTCATTTTTATAATTGCCTGCCACACTAACGACGAAGAGGACGGGGACCAGAGACATATTTGTCTTATGTTTATAGAATTTCTTTTTAATCACTTCTGATATTATTAAGTGATAGTTAACGTACTAATAAAAAGTAGGTACATTACAACACTGATAGCCTAGTGATAGATTTCGACGTTTTATTCAGGAGGTTCGAGATCGACTCCGAGCACTTACACCTACTTTTCCGAGCTATGTGACTATGACTTAACACCCGGTTTACTGTGAGGAGAAAACCCATCTCAGCAGTGGGGTTATGGTGATGATAACATCATGTCTTTATTCTAACTTAAGAGTAAAATGTACCAATTTTAAAAGGAAACGATTTTCTTAATAAATTAAAACAGGTTTTACAATGCTCTTTTATACGTATGATGGTTTGGTATTTTATATATCTCCATACGTAATACGATTGATGTAACTATTTCGGAAAATATAAAATGTAAATTTTATTATAAATTGCTCTAAATTTTTATTATACTACCAAATAACTATGTTTTATTGTGACGGCCACGGTTCCATGATTTATGTGTGAAATCGGCAATTGCTGTGCATGCTATTATTTTGGAAAATTATACGATATATGTACGAGTGTTTAATGTATAGGTATGTGTTTTATTAAAAATATATGATTAAATGAAAATTAAAATATTATGATTTTCTTGATACAACATCGCAACCTTTTGATAGCTATATTGTTGATAACTACTGATTAGCACTGCAGTTATTGCTGGTTACAAAATAATTTAGCTATTACAGTCGGCATAGGGATTGCAATGGATTAGTGATTCACATTTTGTTGATTGCGTCAATTTATCGCTTTATAATCACGTTCAAAATACCATGAAGGCTACAATTGTTAGGGGAATACCATCAATTGTTATACTAAGGACATATTTAATACTAGTTCATCTCAATCTAAATTTAAACTATATTACAAAATGTGCTCAGTACGATTCAGTCCGCTTTATGATTAGCTCGACACAACCAGTCTAATGCAAAAATGTGTCTGTGGCTTTTAACTGCTTGTTTGGGCTTATTGCCGGCTAATCCCTCACCGCCTGCAACTATTGTTGTTGTAGGCGTACCCACACCGATACTACAACCTACAACTGCGGCTACGACAACTACAACAGCTACAACAACCACTACCACGACAACAACCGTGCGTCCAACAAATGCGACAACCATGGCTCCTCCGCCGACATCAATGCCACCGCCGATGACAATGTCAACACCTGTACCAACAATTTCGACGGCTGCACCTACAACCACAACTCCTCCCAGTACAATGACGACAGCTAGAACTACAATGAGTGGTAACAACTCTACGCCTTTACCCGTGCCTGGAAATAATAACATTCCTCCATTATCAACGACCATACTACTAACTGTCATGTCTTCTAGTACTAGTTCAGTAACTAACAATTTTAAACCATCGCTTGCCGTAACTAACGGAGAAATCTTGCCTGTTTTACTTTGTAACAATCCCGATGTCATTTGTTTATCTAATCCCGATGAAAACGCTACAGGCCAACTGCAGATCGACCCACGACTTGGGACTACACCGGCGCCCTTAGCGGTACAGCAAGGCCCATCAATCGCAGGATACAGTGGACAGGTCCCAACATACGATACAGCTGTCAGATTTCCCAGAGAACGTAGAAGTATAGAAACAAAAAGAGAAAATATAGAATATTCCTTATATTTCGAGAAATACTCACACAATAGTAATCATATAATACGCAAAAGGCAAAGTTGTCGCTGTGTCCCTACAGGAACTTGTACTGTAACGACAACTGGTGCAGGAATGATCGATTTTAGGATTGTAACACCTGTATGTTGACCTTAATTAATTTAATTGTATTGTTTTAGATAAATATAGATGACTTAAATTTATGTTCATTTATAGACGGTAGCATCATGTCCGTCTGGACAAGAATATTGTTGTGGAAGTACAACTCTTATAGGATGTGGCGTATTACAGACTGTGCCGGCTCCAGCTGTTATGCCTGCTGCAGGTCAAGCTAATTTTGGCGAATATCCATGGCAGGTAAAGAAACAAACAAAACCTATTTAATTTCACCTTAATATAAATAGTAAAAAATTAATTTATATAACATACTCTATAAGAAAGTGTGAACTCATAATTATTATTATTCGAGTATTTCAATGTGTGAATAATTTTTCAGGCTTTAATACTTACGAAACAAAATGACTACATAGCTGGTGGAGTTCTTATAGATCAACTAAATGTCCTCACAGTAACACATAGAATGTCGCCATATATGTAAGAAAAAAATTAGATTTAGTTTTTTCAAATTATTAATTATCATTCAATATAAACATTAGTATTGCCATTCAAAGAGGGAATGCAGCCAGCATCTTCGGCACCTTCCGATCTGATTGCGATGAGGCCTTAGGTTAGGATTTTAGTTAGTTTATTTTCAGTTAGATTCAATTTCACATATGAAATTAGTTATATCAGCGTTTGTTTAAAAATTACATCTTTTATTATTAAAACTGTATCTTTTATGCGATAGATAGATTAGATTCTGCGGATCAGCTTACCTAACTGACACGCACCACTTCTTTTGCGTCACATAAAGAGAGTCAGCGAGAGTTGAGCGTAGGCAGTAAGGACCAATAGGAGGATACAATTCTAAAAGACTAAAACTTGCGTCGTTTTATTCCCGTTTACGCAGCGCGCGCAACGGGAGCTCTTAATAGAAATACATTTTCTCCATTTTCAAAGCATTTTTCATTGATGCATTCATTGATGGGTCGTGTGATGTTAAATAGGCTACAACCATTCTCGTTAAATGGGCAATGAACACTAAAATAATTTTTTTCAAATTCGAACCAATAGTTCCTGAGATTAGCCATACAAACAAACGTTCAACCAAAGATCTCTTCAGATTTGTAATTAGGATAGATTTAAATTTAACATTGAGCCTATGTTATATTTTGGCTGTAGAGTAATCTTTGTGTGAATTGAAGAATTGGTGAAAAAATGGCGTAAAAAAGAGAATTGTATGGTACGTAAACATATAATGTATAAACGCTTATATTTTATTATAGCGTTTCAGGAACCGCACCAAACGTTAAAGTAAGATTGGGTGAATGGGATGCAGCGGGAACATATGAACCCATCCCTCTCCAGGAATATACAGTGTCGAAGGTCTTTTCTCATCCTTCATATAACGCCAATACGTTACAATATGATATAACTGTATTGCGATTAGCCGCACCGGTTCCTTTGACACCTATGACTGGTTCCGTAGCTAGTATAAATCGGGCATGTCTTCCACCGACGTCAACATCAGCTTACACAGGACAAAGGTAATTTATAAACGTAAATAATTAATATGCAATACTAAAATTCTGTTTTCGACCGAGAGTTTGTATGTCATGCCATCTCACTTTTGGCTATATCCAGTAGTATTGAGTCACATTTGTAATTCTATTAAAATTTGTATATGTAAAGAGATTTTATTAAAACCTAAAGCAGGAATAATTTCTTGTTTACAACAGGTGCTGGGCGTCAGGATGGGGTAAAGATATGTTTGGCCTTCAAGGACAATACCAGCAGATATTGAAAGAAGTAGATGTGCCAATTGTAGCATCGGCTACGTGTCAAACTCAGATGCAGAATGCTCGTCTCGGATCCACTTTTGTGCTTGATACTACATCTTTTATTTGCGCTGGTGGAGAAGCTAATAAGGATTCCTGTACGGTTAGTTAAACATTACTACTTATAACTATTATATTGCTACAAGTCGAACTTGAAGTTACTATAGAATTGTATTATCATTTAAAAATGTTACCAGTCGAAGTTAGGGCGGGTGGACTAGTTTGTAATAATAAATATATTTTATCTTAAAAATTAATACAATACTCAAATAATTTCGATTTTAAAATTACAAGAAAACATATTAAAGATACCTAAAAAACTATCAAAATAAGATTACGATAAATATGAAATATATTGTATATGTGCTATACAAATAAACATTTTCCAGGGTGACGGAGGATCTGGATTGGTGTGCCTTGTGAATGGGCAGTGGGTAGTAGTTGGGCTAGTAGCCTGGGGACTTGGTTGTGCCAACGCAAATGTACCAGCTGCCTACGTGAATGTTGCTGCCCTACTTCCTTGGATACAACAACAAGTTGCCGCTACTTAGACTGCTGAGAGATATTTATCGATGAATATTGATATTTTTTTACTCCTTTCAATTGATGTTTACTATTTAGAATATTAACATATTATGAGAAATTAAAAAAATCAAATCTCATTATTTTGGATATGTATGTATGTACAGTGAAGTGGCGTATACAAAGTAAATTTTAACACAATAATTTATTGAGTTAACAAATTTTTACAAATAGGCGTGTAAATATTATTACAAAACATACGAGAGGCAATACCTACTAAAAAAAAAGATGTTACATTCTATCTACATATCATATATTTTACACAAATCGACGTTCTAAACGCACATCTTTAACAGTAATTATACTAACAAGCTAACTAATGTGTATTTTGGAAGGACGTAATCTAGTATTGCAATAGGAGCGGATCCCACACCGGACGATAGCGTTCAAAAATCCTCCCGTTCAGTCTTCGCTACTTTTCTCCTGTTTTACCACCGCGGGAGGAGATGATGTTGAATCAGATGGTAAAGGCGCAGAAGGTGGAGGAGACGATACTTCAATATATTCATCATTTTTTTCTTCTTTTATTTCTATTTCTTGTTTTATTGGAACTTCATTAACTGACGGGACAGGTGTTGATGGCTGTGGAGCCAGATCAGTAGGCTGCAAAGCTGCCCACGCTGAAGCAGCTCCTCGAGCGTAAGCTTCGTAAAATGCTCTCTGTGCTATTTCTGCCTCCTCCAGATGGACAAAGGCATGGTTATCGAGTTCAGCTCGGAAGAAAAATTTCATGCCACATCTGCCACAATCATAGGGTCTTGGCGCAGCAGCATGTTCTGGTAAATGCCTTTGAAGACCGGCTGCACTAGTAAACATTGCGGAACATAAATAGCAAGTAAATGCTCCAATTCCGGCAAATGTGTGTTCAATCAGATGAGCTTGCAAACGAGTAGGTGAACCAAGAGTGCGTCTACATAAACGGCAGTCGTGCTCGCTAGGGGCTAGAGGCCGAGGCGTAGCATGACGAGCATAGCAAGATGAACATGCTCTTGCTCCTTCTCCAGCTTCATTTTCTGTCAGCCCTCTTAGACAGATTGCACATCTTTGTTCATCTTCATTTGGTCTTAAATGAAATCTTGCATGTAATCTAGCTTCTGCTTCTGAAGCTAAAGTCTGACGACAGACAACACAAGGAGCTGGAAGCGCTGGATGATGACGGGCCATATGGCTTAAGAAAGCTTCTTCTGAAGGTAGTCGAGAACGACATCGTGAACAAGTATCACCGGCTATCACCTGTAAGAAGACAAAAATAAAATAAAATAGATTATTATTAGCCTGCTGTATCTAATCCTCAAGACATAGCTTATTAGGCTATTTTTTATCCTTCTTTTTTAAGATATTTTATAGTAATCTTAATACAGTAATAATTAATTATATTGTGGTTGTTGACCAATTTCTTGAATTAAATTGTGTTATATCGAAAACAAATTCTTTTTTTTTGTATCCTTAATATTGATATGTCCCTTTAGGATTTTTCACTTTTTAAGACAATAATCTCATATATTGGTAAATTTAATCTTTCTGTCAACAGTATTTGAATGTTGAAAATTCCTTTATAATCTTATATTGTAACGTAATGTTGGTTTTTATTTGCTTAAACTGCAACAACTGGTTACGCAAAATGTTCCACCGCATTTTCAACATATATGTTGACTTAAACAATACGATATATATACATATTCGTAATGCGAACGCCAAAACCTTTCTTTTGATACCAAACACGTGATAATTATATCAGTATAATTTTTTTCGAGGTTAGAATCTGAGGTTTAAATTCCGTCATAAAAAAAAATGTCATAAAATTTTTATAGCCTATGTCACCCGCGCCATTATTACGAATCTATTGACACTTCATTCATTAAAATTGGTTCAGTATTTTAGGCGCTAGACTGAAGCAGTCTATGTATGTATGCATGTATGTATGTAGAAAAGCCAAAAAGACTTTACCTTGCAGTGAGTCAGTTTGTGTTCAGCAAGAATAGCAGCAGATGGGAGTATTTCATCGCAAATGAGACATTTATGGCGAGCAGCTCCTGATCCCGAATGTGCACGAGTGTGAGCTTCCAGTTCTGCTCTGCTTCGAGTACGTTCCCCACAGTACGCACATTGTAACGCTACAGCTCCGTTTTTACGGCGACGCTCTTCAACACCGGTTGAAATAGGTACGTTGGCGTCTCCACTAGGAATATGTGGAGAGCAAGCGCTTTCATCTTCACCGGCATTATTGTTTTCCGTTCGTTTAGACCTTGTTTTGTCACCATTTATACCCTAAGAAACCAAATACTGATATTAGTACTTGAATGATAGTACATCCGCTAGTTTCCTTTGAGTTATTATTTATTAGCAACTAAGTTTTCATCAAATTGTTAGAGTCGTTTTCAACACATTATACCTTTTTGAAATAAGATGAAACTGTGTTAGATAAATATAACAAAGTTTTATACAAGTTGTCAAACCTGCTAGACAGAAATTAATTACATAATATCTAGAAGAATAAAAAAAATATATTCCTCGTGTTTTCATTTCTAGAGTGTATTATAATATTCAATGAACTCAGTGGTAAAGGCGTTGGAAGCACGATCTGAAGATTGGGGGTTCGAATACCATGCACTACTGACGTGCGTCCACGTCACGTCCTAATTAATATTTGTAAGAAGATATAACATAACATGTAAAAAATGTACCTGATAAGCAATCGCATGATTTATTTGCATATGACGTTCGAGTAAGTATTGAACAGCAAAGGTTTCAGTGCATGATGGTACAGGACAACGGTAAGCATGGTGGGCAGCAGCGTGTGCTCTTAGAGCTCTTGCACCGGCAAGTACTGCACCACAAGCACACCGGGAAGCTGCGTGACGAGCACGGACATGCGCTGCACCTTCAGCTTCCGTTCGTAAAGAGCCTCCTCCAGAGCCACATGAACGACAAATCCAAACTTTATTTTCGCCCCTATGAGCCACAGCAAAATGAGCCTACAATAAAAATAATTTCTATGGTTTTGCTAATTACTCCATTACATTTTATTTTCACTAGTCTTTTATTCTTACCTGAATTGCAACTTTAGAATCAAATATTTCTTTGCAAAGAGTACAACGATATAAGTGATGAGAATGAAGATCCAGAAGATGTTTTTGTAAATCTTCAGGTGAGGGAAAACTGCGCACACAACTATGACAAGTATATTCGCAAGAAACGGCAAGATAATGCGCAGCTAAATGTCGCTCGGATGCTGCTGCATCAGCAAATGTAGCACCACAATGGAGACAAGGGGCAGGACTAGACCTGCCTAATTCTCCGCCTTCTTCGAGGTGACCCTTTAAATGAGCCCTAAATGCTTCGAAATCAGGAAGAGCTGCATCACACTGATTACACAAAAGAGTACTAGGCGAGAGAGTGGTTTTTGGCGGCGTTGAACCAGAGCTTAATCTTGTTCGTTTTGCGGGAGATTCCTCCTCAGGACTTCGCCTACTTAAGTCAGTTGGTAGAGGCTGATCTATCGTATAATGTGATGGGGATTCTCCGTTTAATAGAGCTGAATGAGCTGCACGTACATGTAATTGTAGTTGTTCCATACTAGTAAATGTATCACGAGTACAATAAATACAAGCTAGTAGTGTGGGTGGGGGTTGAGATGCTACTCTTCGAGGTGGGGTTATTGCAGTTGATTCTACGCCATGAGCGCTCGTCATATGAGCCTAGAAATAAGAAATATGATCAATAATATATTTCATAAAACATGTTTTTTCAATATTAGATTTATTATAATATTCATTAATTACTTGTAACATTTCTGGACGTCGAAATGTGTCCCCACAACGAAGACATCGTAAAGCCCGCTTCCGTTCAGTCTCGCGACCTTCGCGATCGCGCTTATGTCCTTGCATATGTGCTGTTAATGCCGCAGCTGTGTTATATCCCCGATTACACACAGTACATTGAAATGGTTTTTGGTTGTCGTGGGTCTTCATATGAATCTTCAAATGGTCACTGAAATAATTTAAAAAATATATAAGAATTCCTATTTGTGATGAGGATTTTTAAGTAAGTATATTATAACGTTTTAACAATATTTTTCATACTTTTAAATTACTTGCTTAACACTTAATAGAGCTGTATGGTGTCGACTATTTATCTATTTAAATATTATATGAGTTTAAAATAGAATACAATAAGTCGTCTTTATGCGACTGGAGAGACAATTTGTCATCCGAGACATAAGTACCCACATAAAGCATGGAGCCACGGACCAAACAGAATTAACAAAGAAGCTTTCACGCAAACTACAGAATAGAGGCGATCGCCCAAACACCTCCACTAATGACTACGCTCACTACGCAGGCTTAGGTACGGATGATTATTTTATTTTTGTAAGTCCATCGACGCTATTTGTCAGTGCGTCATCTCTTTTCACTTGTCAGTGGTTTGTTGGGTCGACAAATTGCGTAGAATTAGTCACGTGACCGAGTTGAGGTGACGAAAAAGGTGACTCGTCGCCTCGTAGCCGTCTCAAGCTTTGTGCTATGGCTTACGGCAATCAATCTTACTCCTCGGCTATTGTCATGCAAGCACCTCTTAAGCGATGTTCTCGTAAATACTTAGTGCCTAATGGCTTCAACCAACAACATTTTTCTTAAATAACATTCTCGTGTTTCATACTTACGAGTAATATGTTTTGAATATTTTTACATTTATAGGTCTGCATGACATTTAAACAGTCTTAATAAAAAATTCATAGATACCTCCTAGAGAAAGCGGATTCGCAATGCGCGCAACGGTACTTTCTGTCGCCAGTATGCAGCTTGACGTGGCGATCCCTGGACCGCTTGTGCTTGAACAGTCGTGAGCAAAATTCACATCGAAATGGCATTTGATCCGAATGAGTCTGTAAAATTATGAAAGTTAGAATTAAAATAAACACCAAATTTTATAGCTTTTACACGTTCAACGTGAAGAAACTTATCCATTATCTTTAGAAAAACCAGTGCCGGGGGTTTGGAGTTTAACGCACACAAAGCTTATACGAGTACATGGCAAATATCGATATGGCTAAAACTCAAATTTGAGCCAATGACAATCGAACTCGCAATCACTATTCAGATCATTCATCTGAGTCTGGTTGTTAAAACTAATAAGTGGATCTCCGTCCTGAAGCGGACCATCGATTAAATATCTTCCTAACGGTAATTCCTGACGTTAAATTTGTCAGTGATCTACACTGATACATTCTTGTATGAGAATGCCCCTTGGAATGCTATTAAGTTATTGACGGTTAATAAGAAGATTAAATTATATCTGATATTCAACTACTTACCTATTCTTACAAGTAGAGACCGATTAATAGATCACTTTCGTTGTGATTGAAGATTGTGATATGTATAATATAGTGAAAAATTAATAGTGATTATAATATTTTATTTATTATATATTTGCTTTTTTATTTATGCTGAACTACAGCTACAGGAATAACTTAGGTTTTAAACAATACGTATAAATCCAAGCCTGCTTAATAAATGTGTCAAATAATATTATATAGGCTCCTATTTATCCTGGAAAAATAAATATTTAGTTCCTGCGGTTAATAATGATTATTGAATGATAAAGTTTTATTAAGTTAGATATTGAAATTTATTTGAATTCATCAATTAATTTACAAAAATTAGCGCGAATGAAAATTGATTTTAGTTAGTTAAAACTGTTTTTATCTGTATATGTGAAAACTTGTAATTGGCATTAAGCAACTTCAATATTGTTATGCAATATTCTACAAGTGAGCTGTAAGTTTTCGTGTAATAAAATAAGAAATAAAGATCAATTTTTGATTAATATTAGATATAAACTATTGCTTTGAAATTGCTCCCGTACGAAGCCGGAGCCAGTCGACTAGTAATCTATAGGGTAAGATTTTTAGATTTTAATAAAATATATTTCATGAATTTACGAATCTACGATCATGTTAGTTTATTATCCGTTGCCTATCCATCGAAATCTAAGAAACTGATAACTGAATTTTTAATTGAATTTATATTTTCCGGGGAGATATATACAGCTATTTTATTACAATTAATAAAAAGAAATCGCATAAGGTCAAATAAAATAAATATTGCTGCATATATTGCGCTATGATATTATAGTAATTGTTAAGTATTGCGAAGAATTCTAATGAGCTTTTAATCGATGGTCGAATGCCAGTAAGTGCCAGGGAGTGACCATAACTCAAGCGCGGCACTTTGAGAGTTTAAAACATGATTTATGTTCTATTTATTTAATTATTTCCCCATTCAGAAAAAGCTTAAACATGAACTAAAGTCAGGATTTTTGTTAATAGTTACGTAATTACGGACAACGTTTATTCAAATAAACGATCTTTATGTCACGTACCTACTGTAAAAAATAACTATTACCCAGTGACACGTATAATGGAGTATTCATAAGTTTATTATGAAAATGGTAATGAGACTTCAGTGCCAGTATAATGGGAGCCGTCGGCCTTCGCCACCCGTGAACTGCAGACGAGTAAACAGCTACATTACAAGTATACACTCCCAAACTGACAGTCACTTCACGCTTTTACTAATTGACCACCTCGCTGATTATTATCTACTATGATGCTAAACATGTTACACTTGATTGACTGAACCTCTGTTACCATTGAGCAACATGTTAACTTTTTTTGTCCAAAAAACTTGTAAATGTCGCCTAGTTTAAGATATTGAAATGAATGTACCTATTAGCTGACACTGCACTACATTAAAGAAAATTCAGTGTTCAATCAGTCAACTGTAAGATCCCTCTATATGTTTATGTGGTCATTAAGTATTACTTATATGACTATATTATTGTTTTAAGCTTGAAATTTAGCCTCGCTACATCGCGGGTCGTAGAAAACAAATGGCCCTTAAAAATTGAAGTATCTTCGACATTAACTTAATTATTACCCCATATTGTTTGGATTTCATAAAATTTAATTTAACTATAAGTGTACTGATCTAGAATATTTACTTGATTAATTAAAGTAAACCTTAATTTTAATATACATTTTTCTGAAATTTTTCATCAAAACAAGAAATCAATCGAGTTTCATATTGATTGTTTCCTATCTAATGTAAAAGTAGAGCGGTATCATATCATAGTTTTAATTACTATATTTTTGTCATATTTTTAGCGATTGATTTACAGTCTAACTAAATATTAGTATCGAATAGGGAAGTGCTTAAATGCTCTGATAGTAGTATGATTTACACGTAATACACAGAACTGTATCGACGTTAGCTGTTTGTATAAACATAAACAGTACCTTTATTTTCTATGAACATATTTTTATAACTAATCTATATTTGTAATAAAATCGTATACAGGCCGTGTCTATATGTATACGTGTGTATATTTACATTGCAGATTTTTGCAAAAAAATTAGTGGAAGACGCGTGACATAAGTAATAAGTAATAGAAGATATAAAAATAGTTCTTAAAATTTTTATCTGTTTGCCGGTTTGTCTATTTAATTGTTTGTTTATGAACGCATTACTTTAAATCGGCAGAAATGAAATTATGTATATGGATTTAGATATAGCAGGTTTTAAAAAATTTGTGAAATAAGTTTTTCTTGTTTTTTCTGACGTATATACGAGTATGTGCACGCATCACGTTAAAACATCTGTACCGATTTGATTGAAATTTGGTAATACAATACAATAGGTTCTGTGGGATGAATAATTATTATTGGTGCAAGAGTGTGCAAAGTGCATAAAGTTCGTAATTTGAATGTAAACATAGAATTCTTTATTTCCCAAAAAAATAGACTTCTTGTGGGATAAATGTTATTATTCTTACAAGAACAGCTAATGAGATATGAATGAACTTTGGTTCATAATTATATCGATTGTAACACGAATCGACACTTGGACATGGACAAAGTCACGCAAGTCAACGTTTCCAAATAAATTTTTAAAATAATTAATTTTGCTTTAGAATTTAATAGAAATGCTTATCACATTATTTTATGATCGTTTTTAGATTCTACATAATTTTAGGTTTCACTTAAACTGAAACTTATTTTATAAACTGTACATATTATATTTCTTATGTCCTGGATCAGCGCATAAGGAAAATCGTTACATATATATACTTTATTGATATTTACTTTATCTACTTCGATGCTTTAAAACCTTAAAGAGTGCATTTCGCTATCAGAACGTCGCGCGCTGTAAAAAAAAATATATAAATTTTTAGGATACCCGCTATTTTTATTCGATATTTTTATTGTTTTATTTACAAAAAAATGAGCCTTCCAACATTAAAGAACATATTCGAGTGAATTTTACTACAACAATAAATAATTCTTTCATTAATACATTGTTTATTTGTATATACTCAGTAATGGATGATGTTAGGTTAATAGGAGTGGCTGTTTTAATGTTAGCAGTAAGCTGTTTCAGAATCTTCTATAGAGGAAGATGGGTATTAAAACACTCATGTGATAAACCCACACTCTTGTCTTAATACCCATTATTATACAACAGTTGTATAAATAACTATTATTGCTTATATTAATAAATCTCAAAATGACAATTTATTGATTATAACATTCTTAAATTATTAAATGTTGTTAAGCACAATTGCTTTAATGTTGTTATTCGTGCTAAAATCACATCGCTATCAGGCTCCACGGGATTCGTCCCAGGGTGCGTGCGGCAACCCTGCTGTTTTGCTTGTGGCTCTCACCATGAATCCACAGAATTTCTTATAGCGAAAAAACACGCAAATGACGCTATTTTTATTATCACCCATCAACAAGATATATCGTGAGAGTGTTCATCGTAATGCGCGCGGTACGGTCAAATTTCCGCGTAAAGAACACCAAAACACATTTGAAACTAGTTGTGAGTAGTTTAAGGCGAGCATGATAGCCAATAAAGCTTTGAAATGGGCAGCGGACGGCTACCGAGCGACTTTCCCAGCTACAATAACTGCGATGTCATCAACGGTAAAGTCTCCCGCGCAGTCGGGGTCAAATTGAAGGTATGTAACTTTGTGACAACAAGAGCACCCGACAAATTATACGAGTATACATATATACCACCGTAAAAAATATTCCACGAATTAGATAAATTACTTAATATAAGCTACAAGTTACAAACTTTTTATAGTTATTATTTATTTTTGGAATTTTTGTATCAATGTTACGTGAGAACGTAATTAAATAATTAATGATGTTTTAAATACTAACAATCAATACATTACATGCCAATCGTAGAGTTTTGCTTGGGTGGGATGTTTTGGATGGGATAATAAAAACCATCATCAATTACGTAACTCACAACTACAAGAAATGTTCATATTTCAAGTTTTATTTGTAATTTATCATACGTCATAGGTATTCGTAAGATTCTGAATCTTGATTTAAGTTGATTATTTTACAAAATATCTGTGAAATAACAGTAACATTCATAATCTTTCATACATAAATAATAATACACAATAACAATATACTCAATTAATAAAATCACTGTTGCATATATATAATCTTTCATTAAAAACTGGTATTTATCCTACACTTTGGAAACAGTGTCGTGTTACTCCGATTCCAAAAACAGGTAACCCTCAAACTGTTCAAGATTTTCGCCCTATAGCTATCATGTCATCACCTGCGAAAGTTTTTGAGAGTATTTTGCATGACCAAATATATAAACAGGTCAATGTATTTCTCTCCGATGAGCAACATGGCTTTAGGAGTAAGCGTTCAGTTAACAGTAACCTCTTAATATTGGTTGATTATATTTCCGAATGCATGGATCGCGGTGGACAAGTAGACGTTCTCTACTTCGATTTCCGAAAAGCATTCGATAGAGTCAATAACGACATATTATTAATGAAATTAAGTAAGATCGGTTTTGCTCCTAACTTTTTGGAGCTTTTATCAAGCTACTTGCGTGATCGTAAGCAATTTGTTCGGCTCGGTCTATATGAATCTAAACCTTATCATACACGTTCCGGTGTCAGTCAAGGTTCCATACTCGGACCTCTTCTTTTTATTATAATGATTAATGACCTACCGTTACTACTCAATAGAGCTAGGTGCCTGTTATATGCCGATGATCTAAAGTTATACTCCGAAATAACGTCAGACTATGATTGTTTTGCTTTGCAGAGAGATCTTGACTCCGTGGTTCGTTGGAGCGAGATAAATGGAATGGAGTTCAACGCGGCTAAATGTTCTGTCATGACATTTGGCCGTATTAAGAAACCAGTTATCTTTGCTTATAAAATGGATGGAGTACTACTACCTAGAAATACTGTCATAAAAGATTTGGGAGTTACATTTGATCCAAAACTAAATTTTCATGATCACATTTCTAAGGTTACTGCCGAATCATTTAGACGGCTGGGTTTTGTAATGCGAAACAGCCGTAATTTTAGAAATCGTCACTCCATCAAGCTTCTATTTGACTCTCTCGTTCGTAGCAAATTGGAAACTAGCGCTTGTATTTGGAACCCATATGAAAGTACCTATGCGCTGCTACTCGAGAAAGTACAAAAGGCCTTCCTGAGATACCTGTACAAACGTCTCCATGGTTACTATCCATATCTATATCCCACTAATTTTTTATTGGGACACTTGGGGTATAATTCACTAGAAACACGGCGCTCCTATATACAACTTACCACTGTCTGCAAAGTTTTAACAGCTAAAATAGACTGTCCAGAGCTACATAACAAAATGTGCCATTTATGCACCCAAGAACTACTGTCGTCTACGTCGCCACACTTTTTTTGCTATCCCCGCATGTCGCACTGTCTCTCGAGCTCGATCTCCCATACTGCGGTCATTGTCAGCTCTAAACAAATTGCTGATGACGTATCCTCACTGTGACATATTTGCAGACGAGTGGGTAAAGTTGGCGAAACAATGCTTGCAGTTCTGCGAAGAACTATGACGTTCTCTTTCATTTTAATATATTATAATAAGAAATCTTTGTGTAATTTAAATTTAATTTGTATTGTAATATAATTTATATAATAACTTATAATGTATCTTGTATCATAATCTATAATCTAATTTATTTAATACAATCTGTTAATTAGTGTAAGTGGAATATGTATTTCCGTTCTAATTAAATAAATAAATAAAATAAATAAATGATTTGTTTTACAAGTGTACCTAATACAATTTACATATGTTCTAATCAGAATTATATATTTAGATATTTATATAAAAATAAACTAAACTGACGAGTGTATTTAAATTTAAACATAACACTTCCGAATTGTTGCAACTACATATTTGACTATTTTTTTTTTGTATTTGTAATTTCGAAGACAAGATTTGTATGAAAAAACGGTCGGAAATTCAAATAAAAATCTTCGAATATACCTATCGTAATATACCTATAATACCTAATATTATTTGTACTTTTCATTTTCACTACTACAGGTACCGCCGGAAACGTAAAAATAATACCATAATATAATACCAATACTTTTTGTATCAGCTATTATGGATAAAATAGGACTTGTTCAACCTTTTATACAATGTTGTATGTCTATTTCTTAGCAACCTCGATCTTTGATGGATATCTAGGATGCAACGTCTGCTATTGATTTATTTTTATAATGATTGCCTTTCCCAAGCAATAGACGGCATAGGTAGAGGAGTGCTAGGTAAGGGAGTTCTTATCGAGAGCCTATTTCCGGCCGTCACCGAGTTGTCGCGGCGCGAGCGCAACACGATCTTCGCGATACATTTGTCGGCGCAACACCAACGGATAGATTGATATCGTTAAAACGCAACACTCACTGCAATTGCATACCGATAATCTAATGAAAACCTTTTACGAATATACCGGCCAATTACAAAAATAATCAATTCAAATAATAAATTTAATGATGAGCAAGTTAAGTTTTGCTAAATGTTTAGCTAAGACTTTGACTTGAATTATAGTTTGTGGTTAGATTCGAATCCAAGTTTTAGTGTAGGCGGAATACGAGATACGTTATGCAAAGTGACGTTTCTATTTTCCCTATCGCAGCTAGATCTGTCGCGGCGAGGTCGGCGCGACACAAAGGAGACGAGATGGCCATGCGGACTGCGGCGTAATGGGCCGCATGTCACAATTTCGCAGATCAGCTTCGTCGTGCACTGCAAGGCTACTTACTGCCTGTGCCTACTGAGATGCATATATCAATACGCACTGTCTCTACAAATGGACCATTTTGGGTATCTACTTGCTAATGAAGCTCCCAGTTGCATGAAACTGGACTTGAGGAATTTATAGATATGACTGCCTTAATAGCAGTATTGTTGTTGTGTTATGATATCAAACTAGTCTGTTATTGCTCAAATGTGTTTCGTTATGAGCTTCAAAATGGGGCCTTCGTAACTCTATGATTTTAATCTTGCATTGAAAATAATAAAAAAATAATTAAATATTACACCATATTAAACAGTTATGCTGACCTGTTCATGTTTCTTTAAATATGATAGCCTTGGGAATGCTTTTTCACAGAATTGGCATTTGTAAGGCGTGTGCTCGGTGGCACCGAGCGTAAAGGGCGGTTCTGCATCAGCATCAGCATCTACGGCGTCAGCTGACGTTGGCGTAGAAGCTGGCGACGGAGACGGCTCCGGCGTCGACGAGGGCCACGAGCTGCCCGCCGTGCTGCCGACGCTACCCAGTGCTTCTGTTGAAAAATTTATTCTAAGTTAGATCATTTTTGTTTATTAGTTTTATTTACCTATGGCAAGACTATCACATCATCATCACTTATATGTGAAGTTTGAACTTATTATTATTAAAATATCTAGACTTTACTAAATAACTTAAAAGTAAACTTCTTTTTATCTAATCTTTTTTTAAATCATGTATTTGTTGTGTATTTAATAGTTATATAACATATAATCCTATAAGCATAAATTACCTGTGTTAATACGATGCTACAAGACTATATTTGAAGAACCCATAAATAACATTAGGATGCGCTAAGAAACGCATATTTCTAAATCGCTCGTAAATATCCTTAGAGTCCATAATATTTCGGTGTTACGAGCAAATATATCTTAGAGCACCTCGGAGTAGCGTGAAATATAAACAAATTGAATGGGCCGCAATGACGAGTCTCAGCACCATCAGCGCAAATGATGACTAATGTTGAAAGCTGCGATACTCGTCTGGAGGTTGCGTGAAAAAATAGGAGGAGAACAAATATAAAAACTATGGACTATTTCAGTATATTTGAAACTTCTTGTTATAGTTTAAAAACATAGACTTAAATTCAAACAATTATTTGTTTGAAGTATCTAACACCAAAAACAAATAAACGTTTTGGATGAATGATTTACAAACGCATAGGGTACAAAGAAAGAACACATACATTTTTGAGGTTTATAAAAACCTCACACTTCTTTTTAAAGAGCAGTAATTTAAGGTTTCTATACACCTCTCTATATCATATTTTATGCCATTTTTATTAAAGATATGTTTCGTTGTTAATTTAAAAAGAAGACACAATTTATATCAATCAGGAATAAAGACCCTTCACAGTTCTACAAATCTCCACCCCGGAAGTGCGTTACGGTAACGACACCCTTAATGCATAAAAAATTGTTATCATTTTACTTTTTCATAGGGTAATATTGTTTTTTATAGATTTATTATTAATTATATAATAAATCTATATTATTAATTATAGATTTATATTGCAATTATTATAAAGTTACATGATTTAATATTAAAATTATGAATTATTTTAGATATTTTTGATATCATTCATTGACTTTTACTGATCAATGTTAAAATTTGATTTTGCATAATAAATATGAAAAATATATATTTTACACATAGAACGAACATTATTATATTTTACACAAAGTTACGAATGGTATTAACTTTCTATTGTAATATAAATTGTGTAATATAAACTTAATTTAATTTTTTTTGCACTATCATTTTATTTTAATTCTAAGGTTGGAAATCCTGATCCAACTAATGCAGTTACCTCGAAATTAAAGGATTTTTAAGTAAATTTTACAACAACAGCAAAAAATGTAAGATAATCTAAAAATTGTATGTGTAGGAATAAAAATCACACTGTAGTGGATCGAAGAGAGCTTCATATGACAATAAACATTTCAGACAAGTTGATTGAAGTTAACATTCTTAGCTATATAGATAGACTAGCTCACCCGTCCTCGCTTCGCTGAGGTGTATTAGACTACTGATAAATACATATTACATATATATAAAGACTTTTATACCTACTAAATTTGCACCCCTCTTTTACCTCCTTAAGGGAAGATTTTCGAAAAAATATTTTACACTTGTTTCATAACTTTCAATGAAGAACCTTCATACTGAATTTCATTTGAATAACTTCAAAAAAGGGAAAGTTTCATACTAACTTTGCACAACCGTATTGAATTTTCAAAAATCCTTTCTGAGTGCTCCCCTACGTTATAAAAGGAACGCCTGTGAAAAATTTCAAGTTTCTAACCTTTATAATTTAGGCCCTGCGTTGATATGTCAGTCAGTTGGCTTCTCCTTTTGTATATATGGATTAGGAATGTTGCGAATAGATTAGTTACAATGCTGCTAGCAGCAAAGTTATATATTAGTAGAGGGCTGCCCTCGCTTCGCTCCGGGTATTTAAAACAATATTATAATTGATGTCCTTAAATTGTCACTATGTAATTGTGTAGTTTTTCACTATTTGAAAAAAGAGAGCGAGAGTAAAAGTTATACAAAAAAAAATAATAGAAACAAATATAAAAGAAAGCGACAGATGCTACGAAAGGGAGGACAGAGCAAAAATAAAATTGAATAGGTAAAGGAGAAAGAGAAAGAGCGAGAGAGATAATCGAAAGAAAAAAAGTGGAAAGAGACTGATCATACTGAACAAATAAAATTAAGAATTAAAGAGAGAAAAAAGAGAGAGCATGAGAGACAATGATAGTATTATATGGGAAGAGAGATGGAAATACTATAGACTTCTCTCAATGAAAGAATTTTAAAAATCGGATTAGTAACAACAAAATGACCATATTCTATTAATTAAAAAATGTATATGGCAACACTAAATCACTTTTGTCCCTTACGAATAGTGTAGTTTACTATCAGTGAAAGAATTTTAAAAATCGGATTAGTAACAACAAAATGACCATATACTATTAATTAAAAAATGTATATGGCAACACTAAATCACCTTTGTCCCTCACGAAAAGTGTAGTTATCTATCAGTGAAAGAATTTTAAAAATCGGATTAGTAACAACAAAATGACCATATACTATTAATTAAAAAATGTATATGGCAACACTAAATCACTTTTGTCCCTCACGAATAGTGTAGTTTTCTATCAGTGAAAGAATTTTAAAAATCGGATTAGTAACAACAAAATGACCATATTCTATTAATTAAAAAATGTATATGGCAACACTAAATCACTTTTGTCCCTCACGAATAGTGTAGTTTTCTATCAGTGAAAGAATTTTAAAAATCGGATTAGTAACAACAAAATGACCATATTCTATTAATTAAAAAAATTATATGGCAACACTAAATCACTTTTGTCACTCACGAATAGTGTAGTTTTCCATCAGTAAAAAAATTTTTTAAATCGGATTTGTAGTTCCTGAGAAACTCTTCAATTTACAAAATAGCCACCTTATGGCACTTAAATTGCCATATCTTTTTAATTAGAGTATTTATGGCAAGACCACATAGCCTATGTTACCCGGAAAGGAAGTAGCTTCCTATCGGTGAAAGAATTTTCAAAATCGGTTCAGTACCTTTAGAGCCTATTCGCAACAAACAAACAAACATACAAATATACAAACAATCAAATCTTTCCTCTTTATATAATAGTATACATATAGATATAGAAGTATAGATGATCTTTTCAATCATCAAGAGAAGTGGGACTTAATTTTTTCGCGTAATTTAGACACAACGGTGTTATAATATGATGTCAAACTGTCTCAGACGACAAGTGTTTAGATCTAAGGATATCAAGAAGTAGGAGTTAGTTAAGTGTGGACTGTGAAGGATAGGACGTTCGTAATTAGCACCGATTGCGGCAATTCAGGGGCGATTGGCGCCGCGGCTTGTTCGGTGGGCGGCGGAAGCTCATTTCCTAATTGCGGCGTCTGAGACACCTCGCCCGGCGCCTCGCCAATCAACGACAATCGCCAAACATTACACTCTATACGAATCGAATTTAGAATCTTGCTTGAGTAAATAATTTACAGTTTCTTCCAAAAGCCTGTCTTCTCAGTTAAATTTGACTCTGAAACGAGGTTCAAAACTAAAAAGCTCGAACAAAATAACCATATTGTTAAACTGGTATCATACATGTTGCGAAAATGAAGTTAAATTTACAGTCAATTCCAATCTTTTATATGCATGATGTTATCTTCAATATAACCTAAACCACACTTCAAGCCTACCCTGTATTGTGCTTTTTCAATATTTTTATTTCTAATATCCTATAGATTTACTAAAAAATAGATCCTAGATATTTCGAAAGATCTTTACTTTTCTAACTTATAAATATATTTTTTTTACTCCAAAATGAAACTAATTTGTATTAAGAGGTTTGTTGGGTTTGTTAAATAAAAAATTTAAAATTCATTTAACTCTAATAAGCAATTTTGGAAATACAAGGCCTCTAAACAATACTGTGCCCCTAGACAGTAGCTACATTGCCTTATGTATGATACGATCTTCGATTTCGGTATGGATTTATCAGTTTCAATTAATACTCTCTCTAGAGACACTCTCTAGTATTGCCGGTTTTCATGAGCGACGGTGACCACTTTTCATCAGGTGGACCGTGGTTGCTAGCTTGCCTCTTAACTGTCATAAAACAATACTTGCGCCTGCATAATCTAATCAGTTTGTGTAGCATGTTATGTAAGTCTTAATATATTTTATATATAGAATAATTATACTATAAAATTAACATTAAACCCACATAATATATTTCCTGAAGATCATCACACCGTTTGGATGGTAGAGTACCCAATAGGCAACGCTGCGAGCGCGATGGTTTTTCCTCAAGGCGAGGCCTCAATCGATATATGACAGTTCTCTTCGATCAGCTGATGGGCCTAAGTAGTAGCATATGTAGTATTCTCTGTGAAGAATACTACATATGCTACAACTTAGGCATGTCTATGAAGAAGTAAAGAGTCAATTTAAATATTCAAAATTATTTCTTTAGGCTTTCCTTGCAGCAACATTCTGTTTTGTCCTGCTGCTTCAATTTCCGTCCCACTATGGTTCCTATTCCATTCCTGATAATAATACCTAAATAATATTCCAATTCCTAAAAAGAATGGTTAGACTTCCCCGTCTAACCATTCTTTTTACGTTGCGTAAAAACGGCAATTTTTTAAATAACTGAATAAGTTGATATATGAACATCTAATAAAAATAAAAGTCAAAGAAATTATGCATTTAATATGCATAATTTCTTTGACTTTTTATTATGATGTTATTTAATTATATAAGTAATGTGCATTTACAATATAGGATACTCAAGCTTTCCACAGACGAAAATCTTCATTGAATTTAGTAGATATAAAGCTTTAAAAAAACTTACAATGACAATTCATTGTAAAAATCTAAGTGTTCATTAAAGCTAAAAGCATATCCTACTAATTAATTATTTACTTTAATTCCGTATTAATTGAAGGACGCACCAGACGAATCATTTATTAACCGTTAATAGTTTATCATGACGATAGTCGACACTGCACATAATTATACAGATAATTTTTAATTATTGCATGAAGTCACTGTCAAATTATTTGTTTGTACTCGTCATTCGTAACGTTATATGTTCCTAGAACAACCTCTACATATAAATTACCAAAGATTACCTACTCATAATATTGTTAAGTAGTTTCTGTAAAAGGTTTTTTACAGTATAGGGAGATACCTAGTTATAAGAGTTGGAATACAGGAGAAGCTCTACTACTTCATTGAGGTAGCTTTTCGAAAAAAGTGATTATAACTATTAGATTGATAATGAGGTCTATTATCCAACAGACTTTAACCGTTTTCGACACATTCTAGTCGCGCTACAGGTAGATTAGAATTAATCTTTTCTATTACCGTAAATAGAATGCCGAAGAGCTCTCAATAGGCGTTTGCTGAACTTTTAATAAAAAAATTATCTCTCCCTGTGGTCATTGTCTGACTAATGGTGTAACTGACTAGATATTAATTATTACATTTCACTACATAACATATACATAATCCTTCAAATTAACTTAATGTATAAATCTTAGATATTTTTATGACCTAAATATCTTTGCTATTCCTGAGATAACTATACCGTCTCTATCTGGGCTTGTTTAGGTTTCTTCTGTCGTGATATAATAAATTCAGAAAACCATTATGAAACAATTAAACATCAACAAAAAGAACCTTATTTATGTGTATGAGTTATATAGGTACAAATTACTGTAAAATTATATAAAATGCATAATGAATATAAAATTATATTATTTGATTAAAGGTTTCCTGAATCTTATTCTCTTTCCAGTAGATCTGATTGTGCGATATGCGTATACCACAAACGTACAACTCAACTGAGCTATCAAACTCACACCTATTTTATTCGGGTGTTCGTACTCAACTGCCACCAAATTTTTGACATTTCCAACCTTTCACTTATCTTCGAATTCAAAATTTAAATATAACAATTAATAATATGAAAAATTAACTCACGTTTGAAATCTTCAGACGTTACGTCGTGATTTTCCTTGTTTGCCTGTATCTTCTCTATGAGGTGCTCTAGTCTACTGCTGTTGCCTTTAAATAGCATGATCATATCGCTGGCACCCTCGCCTGGCTCTCTAGTCACTGCACTGCGGCTACTGAGGTTTGCCGCAGGTGCATCGATACCAGTTTATTTTGGATTTTTTTGCGAGCAAATTTATCGCGAGTGCAAATTAATGCTCAGCGCGTGTCCGACAGGTGTCTCTAATTGAAGGAACCCCGCTTACGGTTTCTTCACGGCAATTATTTGGGTGACTGTTATCAGGATAATTAGGGACAATCCTTTAAACATGCACCTTTGCAATTTGGTACCAGGTGTTATAAATAAAGTCATTTAAAGAGCCGTTGTTACGTCTCGGTCGTAACGACGGTCACTGTAGTAGTGGTGACCGTGCGCGCGATGAGACTGGCTTATGCGGCACAACTGCGAACTCGGAGGCGCCGGTGGGCGAGTCCGAGGCGCCCGATCGCACCTCAGCACCCTGCGCCCCGCCTTTAACCCCGCCCATCGCCTCCCCCCTTATTGCACCCACCATTTTGGTTACATTTTAGTTTTAGGCTTAAGACCCCATTTAGTATCAAGAAGCAAAAATAAACAAATACAGTTAAAGTAATGATGCATTAGGTACTAATTCAAAAGTAAGATCTAATTCTATGTATTTCAAAAACAAGGTGTATTTGAAAAACATAGGATTAGGATTAGCAATAAATGCCACATGATATTACGCGATGTGCGTAGGTTTTTTGGAAAGTTAAAATATGTAAAATTAATTTCCACCACTTGTTTGTGACATTTGGACTTAGTATATTCATACATAATCTAACCTTAACTTTATTTTCAATTCTCGCACCTATAGCTACGAATAACAATAATACAAAGAAAAAACATTTTAATGGTTTAAAATATACGATTTTTGGTACGAAGGGTTGATCAAGTCCCTCGCGTAATCAATCGTCAGGTGTAGACGCTTTTACAAAACAAATGAGGCATACAGTGCTCGGGTATAAATATCGTATAATCGAAATGACAGCGGCTTGATGCTAAAAGCTTTTCAAATTTGGACAAGGAGGAAAACTGCTGGAGTTTCCCCGTTCCACCCGCAGTGGGCGCGACCAATGGGCGCACACTGTCACGTCGCGCCGCGCTCTATTTAGGCTCTACCACAGCGTAGTTAAAAATAGCGCTAAAATATTTCTTTTAAATCACTTAGTCTCTTTATCTATTCATTGCTTATTATTGTTTTCCTGAGACCCGGAGTGTCTGCGTCAAGACCAAGAAGGGAAACTACCAAGCTCACCGATCACCTATTTCTCGGATAAGTTACCGACTGATTCAGATGAAATTTTCGGAGAGGAAACCGGAGGAAGTTTTTAATTTATTAATAAATAAAGGAGCATATGACAATTGCAGAGATCGTCAAGGTGAAACACCGCACTTCTATGCAATAGCTAATAGAGATGTAAATATCATAAATTGCTAAATAATCACTAAAAAATGAAAAATAAATAATAGTTAAAAAAACTAAAAAATACGCTTTTATAGAAAATTCAACTAAAAAATGAAAAACAAATAATAGTTTAAAAAAAACTAAAAAAATACGCTTTCATAGGCAATAATTTTGGTTTATACAGTAACCATACATGACTTCTGTCCGTCCTTCGCCCACACGTCAAAGAAATTATAAAGCGTGTTAATTAATAATCGGATTATGGCAGATAACTATACATTGATCAATCATCAGTCAGAATCTAAGAAATTCTTAAAACAAATTATAATGCTTAATTTTAAAAATCGCAATACCTGGACTCCCATCCCTTCATAATATTAGGCACTTTATATAAGTATCACGTATTTTGGATCTTCTTTATGCCAATTAGACAACTTAATCTAAAATAAAACCGTCTAATTGACGAACCTGCAGGTTTGACCATAGTCCATGGTCAATTTAGAAGTAGTAGGGTGCTATGAAAATACTGTGATCTAGTCTATCTGCGTAGTCTAGTGGTTAAGATTACGGTGTCTTAATACTTAGAATATTAAAATTCGATCCCACCTCTAAACTTTGACTATTCCAGGTTATGTCTGTTTTAAGCAATTAGATTGATTTTTGCCCCTGAGAGTCTCACAATGTCCCTAAAGGTTTGCGAAGTCTGCACTTGACCATGGTGGTATGGTGGTATTTAATTCATCTAATTCTGAGAACAATATGAGTACTCAGTAATGAGTCGTTAGTGATTTATTGTGATGATGATAATGTAGGTATTCTACTCTAATACCTATGTAATATTTTTTAGTGTTTACACAATATTTGTTAATCACATAAGTCAGGTATAATTTTGGTTATTTTAGTCCGTTATTATTGATAAGTTAAGGACATCCGAATAATAATATTGAATAACGTAACAATAAAATGATAAATATAATATTAAACAGTCTTAACTAAGCTACTAAGCATCGAAGAGCCACCCGGTGTCCGACGATCGGTCCTCAGGGGCCAATGGACGCGACTCGCGGCTACCTTTTAGTTGTGAATATATTACACGGATTACATACAAACTGTTGTAATTTTAAGGATAAACCCGAGAAATATCTGCATGTGAGTGCGCCCAAGTGGATTGTCAGGATATATTTGTAAAACCGTTTTTGTTTGACACTTGAAAGTTATGAAAACGAAAGTTATAATATGAAAGAGCTAAATTTTCAGTCTTATTTAGCATAAGTGTATTGCTGTTGAGCTGCTTCTTTTTCCTACATAAATCATTAATTGTATTCTTCGAAGACCAAAAACATAAAGAACTCTACTTCAGAAATTACTACATGCCATAATGGAAAGTCGAAATTGCAAACATGAAATACACTTTTATGGACCTAGACAGTAGCCCTTTTACATTTCACAGATCCTTAAATTCTTTTCTCCATTTACGTGGACCTCCTGCACCTCCGATGATGTCCTCGATACACGAAGGGCAGAAAATATATCTCGACCTCCTTTGAGAATATTTTAGTCGTTTATAATTAACAAACATTCATCAGATTAATAATTATTTATTTATTTATTTCGTTATAATTAGGTTACAAACGAGTATTGAGAAAAGTTTTATAGTTAATCTAATTACAAAAATAATTATTAAGTAACGGACAGATAATTTTACAAATCAACGTAGGTACGTAGCTCAAGACAAATATCAGCCTAAATCGCAATGTTGTTGCAAAGCAAACTAAATGGGCGTACAGTAACTGACAAATTAATGAACATTAAATATTCACGGGATGTTACGAGCCAAAATGGGATTGACACGAAGTTGTCGGGCGCAGCAATGGCTGGATACAAAAGGGTTAAACATTAATACTTAAGCGTCCCGCACCTCGCTTCTGACATGACCGATTAGGCTGTCACTGAGCTAAATCTCCGAGCTCTGAATAAAGTATTACGAAAAAGTATCTGTTCCTTATCTAGAAAGCTCTGTTTGCGACTGCCACCCGCAATGATGAGGGTTCGGCTTTACATTTTGCACTTGTTTCTTTCGCGAGAATTATGTTACCTTAGTCAAACTTTCAAGGCCGATACGGCAGCTGTTAACGCAATAATATAATTACAAGCTTGTAAATAAGGAATTTATAGTACTTACTATTGGTTATTATTTTGGAGGTAGTGGTTTAGTCTGCGTTTAACTTGCGCAACTATTACTTGTTCCATCAAATACCTAATGCGACATATTTCATTATTATAAAATACCTCCTGTCGTTGAAATAAAATCTGACTTAACACTGCCTACTCTTTTACCAATAATCTGATAATTATTAATAACACAGGCATCTATCACACTATTAATAATATGCAACAACTACTTAACTACTTACTCAAAATTAAATAAAATTTCTAGGATTTAAAGTTTTGCATAAAATCTTTAAAAGTTTGTCGTGTCTCAGTTAGACAATTTGGCATTATATGGCATTTTAAAAACAGGTTTAAAATGTCAAAATAACATTGCAGTCATAGCTACAAATCCCCTTGATTTGTTTTACTTAACGTTCAGGTGTCATGATACTATTTGCCATCGCCTCACCAAAGTTTTAACTTTCTTACTTATTCATAAGAACCCTTCGTGAGCCTCGATGGGCTGACATAACTTTTTGGAATCCTTTTATAATTTATAAAAGTTATGGGTACTTAACTATTTCCACTTTGTATTGATATGTCTGTGTAGAAAAAAATTGACGTATTCCTCCAATGTAAATATTATATATATTGGAAGAATACGTCAATTTCTTCATTATTCTAGGCATATTAAAACTCAAATTCAAATATGTTTTATTTCAGTAGTGAAATGAATAGTGCAGGCAATAAATCCAACAATGTCTTTAAAAAAACATTTTTATATAGTCTCTTTTACAAATCATGAACTTGAGAATCGACAAGTATTTTTATCAGCAAAGTAATCCTGTACAGAATAGAATGATTTTCTAATTACTCAAAGAAATATTCGTGTAATCCGTAAATATCAAAATCGTATGAATAATCACACAGGTATAAAAATAAACTGATTCTATATAAACCGTGACCCTGCACCCTGACGAATTTGGGTTGTCAACAAACACCCAGAATATTTTTTGTGGTGTCAAAGGACCCAACTCTCGAGAGTCGGGACACGCACGTCTGTTACCGATCTAATAAATCAGTGAGACAGCTATCATTCCACAGAATGGATTAGCCTTTATTATTTTGATGTCTTCATGTCCTGGAATTCAAGAGTCTTTATAGAATGCATTAAAACAAAACAATTTTATTTACAAGTCTCAGTCAACAAATATATATCTTCAGAATACAGTAGGTAAGTGTTTATTTAGGATTATTTAAAAATAAAATACATACATTCTTGGAATTTTTATGAAACATTCTTCTGAAATTTCAGTAGTTGAATTTTGTGACTGAGTCAAAGGTGCTATTTCCAGAGCTAGTTATATATTATCCTAAATTGTATAATCACATTTTCATTAACATACCTATAATTTGTATAACCTTATACATCTCTAATATAACCATGACTTCTATAATACTTAAAGAAGATATTAATGGTACGTCATGTATTTACCGCCTTTTGAAAAGCTGCAAAAGAGAAACAACATGAAATGTTATTATTTCAAAAAATATTTATTTAAAGAGGTTAAAGTTCATTTAATTTCAACTTTAAACTTTTAGGCAGTGTCAGAACTACAGATAAATATTAAAAAAAACAATTAATCAAGAGAAATGAATTACATATTATATATAAAATTGTTAAAGGAACCTATTGAGTTACTAGCAATATTACTTCCACTTTACATTCGTCCTAGAGTAATTGAGAATACAAAAAACAGAACCTTTCAGAGATAATTACATGACCTTCCTTTATGTCTAGGATAAACGATTTCACAGTTATCAATGAGCGTTAAATGAAGGCCACACAAGACAAACAGATCGATTGCGGTGACGTTTTTGTACATAGATGGCAGCGTGAGATAGGAGATGCAACTTGCAGGGTGGTCCATCCTGTTATCATGATCTATAAGATCTTCAATTTCACCCAAACCTTACTTACAATACTTATAAATACACTTCTTCAAATAAATTTATCGCAATTCTAGTATCTAAGGTGAAATTAGGGAGTAATAATTATCACGCCAAAAGTTTCTAGTAGTAAGTGCTTATCATTTAGTGAGGCGTCAATCAAAAAGTGTAATTTTCTCCATTGTCGTGACAAAACATAACATTCAACCACAAATGTCCGAGATTCCAACATGATCGTAGATCTAAGCAATAAACACTCTTGTTCACGAATGTGTTTGACGCTGATATTATCGTGGCTGTATACCCGAAATATTATATGATGTCTACATTGTAAAGTAATTGATCCATTTGTATTGCTGATACAAATTTATCTTAAAAAACAACTTTTTTTCTACAAATAGTGTTTATTCACAAGTGTTTCAAAATGTATTACATAATACATTGCACTTAAAAAATAATATCTTCTAACGCTTTACATTGTTTTAAACTTTTCCCAATATAATATGAGTGAAATCTTAAGTTATGCATTTTCCTTGAATTATTTAAGGGATTAAGGATTATGTCCGTATACTTCGCGTTTACTAAACTTCCATAGGTTGTTGTATGAGCTAAACAATAACTTTAATATAACTAATAATTTCTGTATGTTTTTTGTTTAAGTATCTGATACTTAATCCTAAAAAAAGGCCAGACTTTTAAATTTAAAAATCACAAATGATGTGTGTGTGACGAAAATAATATAATGAGTTTGCACCCGCTATATACACATTTTGCTGCTATAAAATAAAAGTACTATACAAACTGCTATTATTAGAGCGACTATACTTTCGCGTCACAACTTAAGTAAAACATAGAAATAAAGTAAATGGATTGAAAGTAGAGCAATAGTAAGACAAGACATTGTCTATCAAATGTGTGACAAGAATAGAGTTATAGAGCGATACGCGACATCACGTCCTGCGACGGTGGCGGCGCGGTGCGGCGGCGATGGTATCCCAGACGCAACGCGCTTTACGCGTTACATCTCACACGAAATAGGTCAATTAAGACGTGGGAGTGGGAGTGAGCCATACGTGACCGTAACGCCTGATCTCCGGTAACGATAAACAGTTTATGTTTGACACCTTTGTTTATCTGCAACTACACTATATCAGACCCTGAAGATACAGCAACAGCATAACAGCTACTTATAATCTTGACTTGCCTCCTTATTTTTATCATGATTTTATTAATCTTAAAACCTTAAGTCACATTCAAACATTATTACTTTAAGTTTAGTTGCTTCGGCTTTGTATATAATTAAACAGGTTTGTTTGCAGAAAAAGACTTTGTTTAATAATATAATATTTATAGACGGGAGTTACATTTGCCTATTAAGCCACAGAATCTACCACCCACCTGAGAAGTACGCCCATTTGGGCCATCGTCTCTTTCCCAAGGTTTGTAAAATTGAATTTAAATTACTTATACTTAATCACACGGATATCATTTAAGAAATACATTTAGTTATGCTTAAAAATTTGACGTCAGTCAGAGTTGACTGAATTATGAACGAAGAACACAAATTTTCAAAAATATTTTAAATTAATTTATACCATTCAATAATTACAGAGTAGGTACTTGCAAACCCCAAACGTGTTTGCGTTTATACATTCCACGTGTCGTTCGAACGCTCTACTTTTAGGGCGTGAGTACACTTTTACTTACCCTACGGAAGTAATAGGATAGGGCTTGACAGCATAAACGGTCCCTAAAACTTTTGGGCCATTTGATAATTTACTAAATAATTAATGTCGTTCATGTAAATAATGAATGTCGTTCGTTAAGAATATTAACCCATTTGGCGTATTTATTAAGAAAACGATAGCATATTACATGTCGTACGTACTTTATATGACAGACTATATATAGTCCAGCTGACAAAATAGAACGAATATTGTAAAGATCACTTGAGATGCAAATCTAGATCTAGCAGCCAGAGCATTGGAAAATTGGGTACATTTGGCATATTTTAGAAAATTCTAGCGTGGGAAATAGTAAAAGTAACAGTAAAAATAAATTTGGTGATGCACCATGACAAAGCGTGAGCTGGTGTAGCGAACCACAGAGCGCCTACTACGCAAGGGTCACCCAGACGCCTTTAGAGTATGGTGACCAGGTAATAATGAATGTACATACTAAATATAAATAAACAACGATCATCATTAAAAAAAGCAAGACCGATTTAGCAGGTATTTTTTATTTTGTTCTTAATTAGGGCAAAGTTTATATGATCCGAAGTTTATATCAAGTGTTTGGAAAGTCCACTAGTATAGTAAATATTTGAATAAATGAGAAAAAATGAGGTTTAGTTGTGTTATACACAAAGAACCTTGTGAAGCTATTTTGCTTAACGAACTTCTTATTTTATTCATTACTAACAAGCTAGAGGTATTTCTGCTGTAATATTTAGTATAGAAATAATACTCAATTGTATCTACAATTAAAAACACTATTAGGTAGAAACCACGACCAAAATGATTTCAAAATAAACTTAAATCTTGGTTACTCTACATAATTCTGCGACAAATACTATTGTCTCTGACTTGAGTAGATCGCTCGTGATCTACAATAACCACGAACTGACTGGTCACGCAGTTTTTTGTCAGCTCTTGGTGAGTTATGCTTTATTCACCACGACTAGTGACGACACGGAATAATGCATGTCAGATAACAAATTACAACTATTTCAAACATACGAACATTATTTAACTGTCCAATAACTAAAGTCAAAGTGATATGGTATTATGTACAATGTACATATTAAAATAGATTATATCATCAGTTTTCTGAAAGTTAAGTGTAAAGTGGTGATATATCTCGTGGTTTTTAAACTCAATTTTTTAGTTTAGTTAAGTGTTGAGCAGTGGAGGCGCTTGGGCTACAATTTCCAGGCATTGCTCGGTGTCCTGTCTATGCTGTCGTCGTCTTCGTATTTTAATAATGATGAAAGTGGTGACAGGACACCTTTTTTAACCGACTTCAAAAAGGAGGAGGTTCTCAATTCGATTGGTATATATATTTTTTTATGTATGTATATTAATTACGCTGAGATTTATGATCCGATTTACGTGATTCTTCTTTTGTTTGATGCGGAATAGCTGCCATTTGGTCCCATAAAAATTTAAAATAGTTTGCCCAGTTGTTTTTATTTAATGAACATTTTTGAACATTTTTTCCGTTCTCGTACCTTGGGATTTGTATTGTTTATTTGTGTATGTATATCGATTACACCGAGATTTATGAACCTATTTACATGATTTTTCTTTAGGTAGATATGGAATAGTTGCCATTTGGTCCCATAAAAATTTAACATAGTTTGGCCCTGTATTTTTCATTTTATGAACATTCTTTCGTCATGAACAGTATGTCGTACTTTCTGTTTCTCGGGATCTTTATAGTTTAAGGCGCGTGGCACCTTTCGTTTCTTTCTTAAAATAAAATTACTATTCAATACATTACAATAAAAAGCAACGAAATGATAAAGTCTACCTGATTTACAGAACAACCTATTACAGACACTAAAAAGTAAAAAATAAATATAATAATTACAATAATATATAATAATTGTTATTTTTGTAGTCGGTGCCAGCAATAGTATAGTATAGTAATAGTAGTAGTTAAATAGATATACCTATTATTATTCAATCTCACTACACGTCTGTTCACCTGGCTGGCACCGACAAAAATAACAATTATTATATATATTGTCTTAATAAAGAGAGAATAATAAATAACGGACTTATTTCTTACTTTTTAGTGCCTTTTTAGTTTGAAGTCGGTTTTTTAAACGTAGTTTTTTTTATTAACAAGCTTTATTAATTTACAATGTTCGCACATATGTTCGGAACAAATCTTGCAACTGACGCACGAGCTTAGATTGGATTACAATGCATGGTCAGCTAAGAGAGGTCATTTTAAATACATACAATATAGCGGGTAGCCTAAGATGGCGCTCTAGTTATTTTCGTAATAATAGCTTTGTTTTTAAACTACTTATTTTACTATTAGTTTATAATGTACGTATTATTATAATGGAAGTGAGATACATATCTTCCAAGTATAGGCTAAAGTCACTATCTCAACAAATTTGAAAATTTTGTTACGGTTGGAGAAAACCTGAGCAATTTGTTTCCCCTATTTCTGTAAATCGTTGAGTGAGCAGACAGACTCGATAGGCGAATCGGCACGTAGTTCCGGCATTGCGGCGGTGGCGCAGGCGCAGGTGAGATGCTGCGGTCGCGCACCACCGAGTACCTGCACCTGCTTACACGATGTATAATTTCAGTCAATCACTGTAGCCGTTATCTATTAAATTAAAGACCGTTATATAAAAATTGCCATGTACCAATAAAAGAGCATTTTTTTATATCTATTTTATTATTTATTAATCGAATGGCGCGGAAATGATTTCACGTATATAATTGTTAGTTACTTGAATATAAAGATTATTTATTTATTATTTATTAACAAAATACGTTAAATAAATATCATTTTAACGAACTTGAGTATTTGTGCATAATCAAGAAGCTCCTTAAATTTGCTCCTGGGTCACAAGCCTCGGGCACTGTTAAGCTTTCTGTCTAAAGTCTATGGTTTCTTGTGTGTTGCTATGTAATATAATATGTATGTAGTTGATGGTGCTTATTTTATTTTACTAACTATGATATTTCCTCAACTGTAACTACAAATTATAGCAACTTTAATTATAAAATTAAAATCGGGTTTATTCATCTTAAGATTTGCATATAAAGTTTTTGTCTTGAATTCATGGGGTTGGACAGGAAGACTAGCCCTCAGTACGCGCACGTCCGGCATCACTTCAGTTGCGACTTAGATGGACTTCCGCCTTTTAAGTACTCTACCCGACGCGCCACGGTGCTTACAAACACAGATAACTTATAAGATAGTGTACTAAACATGTTAATTTATTGCTATAAATCTATTTGTATTTATTTACAGTATTTTAATAATCAACTGGGAGACTTTAATTAGTAATCGATTAAATAATTCGAGGTTTTAAGGCTTCTCGCTTTCTAAAAAGATTCTACATTGATTTAAGATTCATCATCACTATTTTTTCAAAATATAGGCGAAGTGCGAGTCAGTCTCTTGTACCGAGGAATTGATACATACATCTAGATTGCGGGACAAACGTTACTTTATCTTTGAAAAATTAATGTTCTTTAACATCGACATCGGTTTAAGCCAATTGATCAATTGAAAAAAAAATGGTTGTGATATAGTGATACTACAAATTTACGATTTTCAGATATTTCTCTTTACTTGTGCTATTAGAAATAGTTTCTTATCAAAGAAAAAGTTTCTTACCAATTTCATGATGATGGATTTCAGATTAGAAAGTACTCTATACAGGGTGGGAATATAATTCTATCTATTCGTATAATAAAGTAGCGTGGGTTTGTTTTTTAATTTTTTTCCAAGATTTGGGAATCGATCCCAGGCGAATTTGAGAAATCTTGGAATGCAATTTCGTTTCGTTTTGTTTGTTTACTTTCAGTAAAATGAGCTAACTAAAGGGTCCACCCTGAATGTAAAATAAAACCCACCTTTTTCTTCAGATGACGTGAATCGAATAATTGTTTTATTTTTAATAATTCAAACATTACAAACCATAGAGGATACATGACAATAGAGTTTATATATGTCGGAGAATAGTAAACGACTATAGAATAATCGAATCGTTATCGGTGTCTATGGCGTTGGAGTAGGGTAGTAGTCACTTCCGTTGTTTTGACAGTCTCCACCCACGACTCGACTCGTTTTAAAATCCCTGACATATATATTAGTTGATATTTAATTACAGCACCCCCACTAAATATCAACTTCTAAAGACAATGAAAGCTCTAAAAAATAAAACATTACAATACTCTAAGAACATTATAAAAGTTAAATATTCTCAAAACTTCTATTTAAACGATTGTGTTTGATACTTAAAACCTAAGAACAGCAGTAACATCTCCAAATCTATTACAAACACTGCCGTCAGCTATCCATCGACATCTTACAACTTTGTTTTAATAACGTCTGTCGTGATAGGAATTCCTGAATGTTCAACAGTTATAATCATCGGCGAATATTTCTGTCAGTCCAGCCAATATCAATCATCCGATCCATTCATCGTTGATATTAAACCCGGTACCACTTAATTTCTGTCCGAATTCGACAATCTGCGTCACATTCGAAGTCATAGAACTACTGTATTCAAAACGAATTAATATCAAGTTACGAACTAAAGTAATCCTCCTCGAAAAACCAAAATCATCAAATTATATCCTCAATTTGTCCTATAGAATCTATTGTCAGTATCAGCTTCGCTTTTGTTTTTGCGTCATCTGCGGAATCTACTACTTTTTCTGGTACTTGCTTAACACAGTGCAACATACCTTCTAGAATAAGATAGTTCTCCGCTACGAAAATCCACTCGACTTACTTTTCCCGGCCCTTTAACTAAGGCACATTGACCAAATAGCTTGTGTAATTATTTTCAATTACACAAACTGTGAAAAAATTCTAGCTTTCCTGAACAAATATTTCAGGCGATTTTATCAATATCTGCGCTTTTAAATCATTTTAATTAGTGTCTGGAGCTCATGACCTAAAATAAAACCACCTATTTCTTCAGATTTTAAAATTAAAAAATTACAAACCATACAGGATACATGACATATAGTTTATATATATTAGTTGATATTTAATTACAAAAATATGTTTTAATTCCCTTACGAGTATCTTTTTTCATTAGATTATAAGTTTGATATTTTCACAGAACCAAGAGATTGCAAATTTTAAACGATTTTATGGTTTTACACCCACGTACCTGCTATTTCAAAATAGTAGACGTCGTTTTTTTGACGTTAGGAAACATTAAAAGGACTAAAGATGCTAGATAACTAAAATATAGAGTGACGTATTTTATAAGTACAACATTTGATTTGATTATAACCAGTCGATCTCTGTAGGTAAGGAATGTAAACTAATCCAAATAAGCGTATAGAGACAGATAGACAATAGATGTAGAACACAGGCAGGAAATGCCGGGGAAGCCAAGGCGGCTCAGCTATCACGCACAAAAGCAATAACAAACAAAGGAGACGAGGAACTCAACTTACGAATTATTGTATAAACAATAAACGTCCTAATATTCTGCTACGTGTTATATAGTAAATATTTGTATTAAAAACAGCCTACTTTAAAGTTAATCAATAGTTCCTCTATAGCCTCGATTTGTGACAGTATTATTTACTAGTAGTTAAATAAATAAAAAAAAGTTCTACCTTTCTGTTCAATCGTCAACCTGCTTAATAACTGTAATACCAAAGCACAAAGTCGATTATGGAATTTTTAACTTTCAACCCCCCAGGGGGTTTTTATTAACCGGTTTGACACTGATTATAACTAGGGATTGATTGGTAACTCCTAAGATTACAAAATTTTGTTTGTATAAAAATATTGAAATTTTTATACCTAATAATATGGTTAATATAAAAAAAATAATAATGATTAAGAACAAAACTTAAAAAGTTATTCAAATAGTCTGATATTATTTTATATACATAACATTGTATTTGATTAATCTGTACTAAACAAAAAACTACAATAATTTAACGCCTATTTTTCTTGGATTGTAATAGTTCCTAATAGCCAACAACAAATTACTCGAACCCGAAATCATTAGTTGCGCACACGCCGATGAAGACGTCATTTTATTTATCACCTGCTTAGCAATTGTTACCAACAAATCAACAATACACCTGGCTTGAAAATGGTCACATTTCAATAGCCTCGATCGCCCTTAATAGTGATATAATAACTTTATATATTGGAAATACTATTGAAATATATTACTAGGTTACCCGCCCTCGCGTCGCAAATACGGCTACGGTAAAAGTTTTATCAAAATCGATTAAGCATTTTTTACATTTTAAACCTACCTTGGACATCTACAAATATTTCAAAACCCAAATTATCCTAATAGGTGGAGCCCTTCTGAAATTTAAGAGAGACTATACAAGATGCCATACCAATACGAAGGTTATCATTATCTGTTTCTCGCTGGCCATCAGCGCAGTTTGCAAGTGAGATTTGATTGATTTCGACGACCTAAGTGAGGCCGTCTTCTCCTTGGCATTTTAAAACATTAACAGTATATAAAGTCCTCGCGCACTGGCAAACTGATGATAGATTTTAATAATCGTCTTAAATTTTATTTTAATTTTTTCGACAACCAACTACCACTTTTACACTTTTTTTTATTTTTGAAACAGAACTGTTTTGTATTCCAACATAACAGACCAAAGAGATCCTCGAAGAGAAAAAGAGACCTTACACTACAGCTATGAAACAGAGAAATTTCTGAACGCACTTATAAATATTTGACAACCGAGTGACAATTTTTTATTTCTAAAAAGACAAAATAATTTTCCAAGACAAACAAGGAACAGATTTTCCTTTACTTATTATTTATGTTTCTCACCGTTTAAACCTTCCCTGAACTTCCACAAATATTTCATGCTCAAAATTAAGCGAATCGGTCCAGTCATTCTCGAGTTTTAGCGAGACAAATGAACAGCAATTTATATCATACGAGCAGCCTGCCCTCGCTTCGCTCCGGGTAGTTAAAGGAATATTATAATTGATGTTCACTCGATGAAGAAAAAAATAGAAAGAAAAAAGAGAGGACAAAGCAAAAATGAAATTGTATAGGTAACGGAGAGAAAGAGATAATCGAAAGAAAGAAACTGAAAAGAGACTGATCATTGTAAACAGATAAAGATAAAAATTAAAGAGAGAAAAAGAGAGATATCACTTTTGTCACTCACGAATAGTTATATTATCCAGCCATTTGATTAGATTCATTTTTATTCCTATAAGTTTTAATGTAATTTAGGAAGCCAATCTAAATTAACTAACCAAAATAAATTAATTTTAACTGAACAATTAAAAATATGCGACCAAATAAAATTATAACAATGAGGAAAGAAAGCTTAATAATTTTTTAATAATTACTGAGAAAATATAAAATGATGTACTTATTATCATCAAATTGAGTATCAGCAATCTAAAATTTAATGCAAATTTCGCACAACGAGAGAAATTTAGAGTACAAAATTTCGAGAGTCTGAACGTAAGTTGAAACGTGACGAGTCTTTGGCGGTTCCCACTAACTCATTAGGTAAAGTTATGTGTTCTCATAAAATCGAATTCAAATTGAGTTACCTTTCTTATTTTGACGAGATTTCGCAGTTCATAACATAACCACAACTAGAATATCTAATTTTAGTGTAACTCGTTACCATTTACAATTTATTCTGTCTTCAATTGTCTAGGTATTATTTTGTATCTTAAGTTCTCATATTTTACTGATTATAATAACTAAAATTAATAAGATTTTGAAATGCATATACATATTATCATACTCATATGTATTAAAAAGATGTAGTCTTAAAACATGGGCATTTAGTAAGATAATTTAGGTATATTTAGTAGCATAAATCAATTCGTATATTAGATACAATACAATTATAAGGTTGAGGAATTGTTTTTTTTTATTTATTTGCTGTTTGACAAAGTATATGATATTCATTCGATAAAGTTTCTCTTTCTGGTCCATAATTGTGTGATAATCGTATTTTTGAATAATTAATTAATTAATTATTTTTCGGGCTTAGAAATGGAATAACCAGAAGATAAAAAGCATCATTTTCGACATCTACACTTCTGCGCTTTTCACCGAAGCTTTGGGAAACAGTTAAATTCCATTGAATGAAGAGGATTGAAAAAAGTTTAATGATCGTAGTTTAGTTTTTGGCCAATTCACGGCTTGTTCGGTGGCCAGTGGCCCCTTTAAAATCTTTTAAGACTTGCTGAAACATTACAACCCGTTAATGGCCCACTGCTAAGCCAGGTCTCCTCCTCATAATGAGCAGGGTGTTGCGCCATAGTCCACCACGGTGGCCCATGATGGGTTGGCAGATGTCACACACCTCTGAGAATTCTAGGGAACTATCAGGAGTGCAGACCTCTCGAGTAAGACATTCAAGTGTTAACCACAGGGCTGCACTGCCTTTTTCTCTGTTCAATGCAATCATTTTCAATTTCTTACAGTAGTTATTGCTTGATGCGCGTACAAACATACGAACAGACAGACACGTATTTTTAATGAAACCTTGCAATTGAATTTTAAAGCAATTAACCTCAACCAATTGAAAAATTTGGAATTCATAGTAACCTAAGTGGCATCATTTAAATCTAATATTTGGTTAGCCAAATGTGGCAGACAGCCCGATATGACAAACTAATTTATATTTTGAAGTTCTCTCTTAATATGGGTACCAAATGAAAGGATTTTTTTTGACAAAATAATATGCTTGCACTCTAAATCCAACGCAGCAGATCGCCCTAGACGGCGGACTAATTATCTCAGCTATTGCCTGGAAATAAATATCCAATAAAAGTTGATCCAATTCTATAGTTTTATTTGTAAACTAATACAAAAAGTTGGATTGTATAAAAACGTCATGTTTAGGTTGTGATATGTACTGATGTTCCAAAAACTGCGTCATCAGCGGATGTCTTATATTGGGTGGTCGCAACGTGGGGCTTATTTCATGCATTTTATCTGTTATTTATATTCATCGTCAATGTTGTCCCACTTTTTGTAATTGACTGCAGAATAAGGTACCAACTTTTGTGACTTATTACTAGCTTAACTATTTTTAACACAATAATTGATATTATACTTAATTGTTTACTTAGTGTTTTCTGGTGACATTTTGCCTAATTCAATTTACTACAACTCGCGATCTCTATGTTACATAAAATCTCAATCAGCAGTTAGTTATTTTGAAGGTTACGTATCTCAAAACGCAAAAGAAACTCTTATGGAATCACTTTTATTGACTGTCTGGCCCATTTTTGGGAACGCGTGGAAGCATCGAGTTGAAACATTTCTAAAAACAAATAATTTATTGTTTAACGTTAAATATTGCAAAATGGGATGGTACTTGGGTGCAGGCTTGGGTGCAGAGGGCGGAGTTACGACCGCCCATTGCGACGCCCTTGTGAAACGCCTACCTAGCTTTTATTCTAGTAAATTCCTTATTATCACAAACTATTTTTAATAAACAGGACAAGATCAATGTACTTTAAGTTGTCTTATTTTTTTATACACATGGGTCAGGACCACGGATCAGGACACAAGAGATTAGTAGAGTGGAGTGAAGGAAAGAATATAGGTACATAGTTACACTAGCCAATTTATAGTCCCAAAGATTAAAACCTGAGTCGCCCGCCTTCATTTAAAGGAACGGAGAGTCTAGTAGGTATTAATTTATGGCCAAGATGCATAACCCATCCCAATCCAAAATCTTTGGATTCCAAATTAAAAATAGATTCCAAATTTGAATTTTATGTGCACAAATTTGAATATGGATTTTTTTTTCAATCCATATCAAAAGATTTTGGGTTAGGAATGGTTATTAATTTCGGCCGATAATTTTTTTTATTTTTGAAACAGAACTGTTTTGTATTCCAACATAACAGACCAAAGAGATCCTCGAAGAGAAAAAGAGACCTTACACTACAGCTATGAAACAGAGAAATTTCTGAACGCACTTATAAATATTTGACAACCGAGTGACAATTTTTTATTTCTAAAAAGACAAAATAATTTTCCAAGACAAACAAGGAACAGATTTTCCTTTACTTATTATTTATGTTTCTCACCGTTTAAACCTTCCCTGAACTTCCACAAATATTTCATGCTCAAAATTAAGCGAATCGGTCCAGTCATTCTCGAGTTTTAGCGAGACAAATGAACAGCAATTTATATCATACGAGCAGCCTGCCCTCGCTTCGCTCCGGGTAGTTAAAGGAATATTATAATTGATGTTCACTCGATGAAGAAAAAAATAGAAAGAAAAAAGAGAGGACAAAGCAAAAATGAAATTGTATAGGTAACGGAGAGAAAGAGATAATCGAAAGAAAGAAACTGAAAAGAGACTGATCATTGTAAACAGATAAAGATAAAAATTAAAGAGAGAAAAAGAGAGATATCACTTTTGTCACTCACGAATAGTTATATTATCCAGCCATTTGATTAGATTCATTTTTATTCCTATAAGTTTTAATGTAATTTAGGAAGCCAATCTAAATTAACTAACCAAAATAAATTAATTTTAACTGAACAATTAAAAATATGCGACCAAATAAAATTATAACAATGAGGAAAGAAAGCTTAATAATTTTTTAATAATTACTGAGAAAATATAAAATGATGTACTTATTATCATCAAATTGAGTATCAGCAATCTAAAATTTAATGCAAATTTCGCACAACGAGAGAAATTTAGAGTACAAAATTTCGAGAGTCTGAACGTAAGTTGAAACGTGACGAGTCTTTGGCGGTTCCCACTAACTCATTAGGTAAAGTTATGTGTTCTCATAAAATCGAATTCAAATTGAGTTACCTTTCTTATTTTGACGAGATTTCGCAGTTCATAACATAACCACAACTAGAATATCTAATTTTAGTGTAACTCGTTACCATTTACAATTTATTCTGTCTTCAATTGTCTAGGTATTATTTTGTATCTTAAGTTCTCATATTTTACTGATTATAATAACTAAAATTAATAAGATTTTGAAATGCATATACATATTATCATACTCATATGTATTAAAAAGATGTAGTCTTAAAACATGGGCATTTAGTAAGATAATTTAGGTATATTTAGTAGCATAAATCAATTCGTATATTAGATACAATACAATTATAAGGTTGAGGAATTGTTTTTTTTTATTTATTTGCTGTTTGACAAAGTATATGATATTCATTCGATAAAGTTTCTCTTTCTGGTCCATAATTGTGTGATAATCGTATTTTTGAATAATTAATTAATTAATTATTTTTCGGGCTTAGAAATGGAATAACCAGAAGATAAAAAGCATCATTTTCGACATCTACACTTCTGCGCTTTTCACCGAAGCTTTGGGAAACAGTTAAATTCCATTGAATGAAGAGGATTGAAAAAAGTTTAATGATCGTAGTTTAGTTTTTGGCCAATTCACGGCTTGTTCGGTGGCCAGTGGCCCCTTTAAAATCTTTTAAGACTTGCTGAAACATTACAACCCGTTAATGGCCCACTGCTAAGCCAGGTCTCCTCCTCATAATGAGCAGGGTGTTGCGCCATAGTCCACCACGGTGGCCCATGATGGGTTGGCAGATGTCACACACCTCTGAGAATTCTAGGGAACTATCAGGAGTGCAGACCTCTCGAGTAAGACATTCAAGTGTTAACCACAGGGCTGCACTGCCTTTTTCTCTGTTCAATGCAATCATTTTCAATTTCTTACAGTAGTTATTGCTTGATGCGCGTACAAACATACGAACAGACAGACACGTATTTTTAATGAAACCTTGCAATTGAATTTTAAAGCAATTAACCTCAACCAATTGAAAAATTTGGAATTCATAGTAACCTAAGTGGCATCATTTAAATCTAATATTTGGTTAGCCAAATGTGGCAGACAGCCCGATATGACAAACTAATTTATATTTTGAAGTTCTCTCTTAATATGGGTACCAAATGAAAGGATTTTTTTTGACAAAATAATATGCTTGCACTCTAAATCCAACGCAGCAGATCGCCCTAGACGGCGGACTAATTATCTCAGCTATTGCCTGGAAATAAATATCCAATAAAAGTTGATCCAATTCTATAGTTTTATTTGTAAACTAATACAAAAAGTTGGATTGTATAAAAACGTCATGTTTAGGTTGTGATATGTACTGATGTTCCAAAAACTGCGTCATCAGCGGATGTCTTATATTGGGTGGTCGCAACGTGGGGCTTATTTCATGCATTTTATCTGTTATTTATATTCATCGTCAATGTTGTCCCACTTTTTGTAATTGACTGCAGAATAAGGTACCAACTTTTGTGACTTATTACTAGCTTAACTATTTTTAACACAATAATTGATATTATACTTAATTGTTTACTTAGTGTTTTCTGGTGACATTTTGCCTAATTCAATTTACTACAACTCGCGATCTCTATGTTACATAAAATCTCAATCAGCAGTTAGTTATTTTGAAGGTTACGTATCTCAAAACGCAAAAGAAACTCTTATGGAATCACTTTTATTGACTGTCTGGCCCATTTTTGGGAACGCGTGGAAGCATCGAGTTGAAACATTTCTAAAAACAAATAATTTATTGTTTAACGTTAAATATTGCAAAATGGGATGGTACTTGGGTGCAGGCTTGGGTGCAGAGGGCGGAGTTACGACCGCCCATTGCGACGCCCTTGTGAAACGCCTACCTAGCTTTTATTCTAGTAAATTCCTTATTATCACAAACTATTTTTAATAAACAGGACAAGATCAATGTACTTTAAGTTGTCTTATTTTTTTATACACATGGGTCAGGACCACGGATCAGGACACAAGAGATTAGTAGAGTGGAGTGAAGGAAAGAATATAGGTACATAGTTACACTAGCCAATTTATAGTCCCAAAGATTAAAACCTGAGTCGCCCGCCTTCATTTAAAGGAACGGAGAGTCTAGTAGGTATTAATTTATGGCCAAGATGCATAACCCATCCCAATCCAAAATCTTTGGATTCCAAATTAAAAATAGATTCCAAATTTGAATTTTATGTGCACAAATTTGAATATGGATTTTTTTTTCAATCCATATCAAAAGATTTTGGGTTAGGAATGGTTATTAATTTCGGCCGATAATGTGATTTTATGAATAATAGTGTTTAAGAAGTAATGTAAGATATAATTCCCTAACAATATTTAATTAGAAGCTCTTTTAATAAAAATAACTCTTTTTTGACTATTCATTTTGAATAAATGAATCTTATAAAACAATACTACAACATAGATAATATTGCTATACATACATTTTTAGGTTTATTTTAATTACCACAACATGAAATCCTAAATTCAAAAGCAATAAGTATTAAAAAGCTTGAAAAACATAGGTACTCTACCATATACTAAGTTTCAAGAAAGTACGTACTGCTATAGAATAACGTTCTCTAGTATTCCGTTAGATGTCGGTAGGAAGCACAAGGTTACAAGGCGTATCACATCAATGTGATACAACCTCGAAATAAACCCTGTTGACTTATTCCCTGAGTTCAACGGTAGAGTGCGCTGTTGATATAATTTTTAAACATTGCATTACCTAGTAACAAAAATATTTTAATTGTGCGCAAAATAACAGAATCCATTAATATTAACTAAAAGACATTTGAACACGTAGATTAAGCAAAGCAAGCCACGTAAGTACGCGACAGCAGTAGGATGGCGGTAACAGCGGCAAGATAAAGGAGCTCGATACAATCAGCGCCGCTTTGCGACACCTCGCCGCCGCGGCCACGCGCCTTACATCTAATCACAGATAAAATAAGCTCATCTCACATTTCATCGCTACGCAAATCTATTACAGAAGTTTAACGTGCTAGGTTCGAGAACTTGGTTATAATTGACAGTTATGCGGAACCCGGCTCATACAAACTCTCAGTTCCCACGCTGCGCGACATTGCTTACAAAGGCGACTCGTCACGTCAAGCGTCATTGCGTAATTTTAAACCTTGCAGTATTTAAAAATCTACCGTTTTATGTGTCTGATCTGAGTTGTACAGGTATACGAACACTGAGTGTTAACTTTTCAATGTTCCCTGATTACAAAAATCTTGCAACTCCTTATTTCCGCCTCAAAGTATGTAAAATTGTTTCATGAGGATTGGAGTACGCATGTATAATATGATTCCACAGCCTATATTACATTTTCCACTTCAGGAATTTATAACACGAATAAAAAATCACTAATAAAGAAAAAATACTGTTCTGTCCATGATTAGGTAGTTAAATGGTAAGAATTCTTGGAATGTTGATATCGTTGACTTATATCGTTCAGTGATTTAAAAAAATACTGTGCGAAAATACCAGTAAATTTATAAAATATTTATAACTATTGATAACATGCACCCCACGCTTTATTTACAATAAAATCATTTTTTTCTTACACTATTTTTAATTCAAATTTATTAAATTTTATTTCCTTTTTTTTATTTGGATTTTCTATAAAAGCGTATTTTTTTAGTTTTTTTAAACTAATATTTTTTAAGGAATTAAAATTTGATAAATTATATTTAAAAATATGCAGGGGGATGTTTTGAGACGATATAAAAAATTTGACAACAAAAACGAGACGGACACTAAGCTAAATTTTGAAATTTTGTATATGTTTATTATAAGATAGCGAAGCTATAAGGTAGGCTCGGTGTGGAGTATATTAATGAATTATTTAATTTTTCGTTCGTTCTGAATGATATCTTAACAAGAGTGGTGTCGTTGAATAGGTGATAAAAAACGCTTTAATTGAAATAAATAAATTTAAACTTGATTTATGAACCAAATTTTGTTAAAATTTAACAATTTTACTGAAAATTTCGATAAATTTTTCTATAAAACGGGGGTGACAACTACTTTAGAATATAGGGGGACGATGTACATATAAGATAGGGAAAGTATAAAACATAAATATAAAGTGTCTTGACGCAGACACTCCGGGTCTCAGGAAAACAAAAAATCGCTAATCCTGATTATCCTAATAAGGATAACGGATCAATTAAAATATTGAATTGTCATCGATCGTTAATAAGTATGCCAAATTTCAAGATAATCCGACGTTTTGAAGGGGGTCAAAATCACGTTCAAAGATTCCGTTACATACATACTAACATACATATGAAGCTAATAAAAGCGTATTAAATACTATAATTTGGATAAATATATTGTTACTACTACTTAACAATCACGTTATTTAATTTAAAAAAATAATACAAAAATCTATAGCATTAAATAATTCTTGAAATCAAGTTTGATTATATTTAACTAGTCAAGTTTCAGGTTTGGGAGTTCTAGTATCTCTGTCCATGCATAAGTTAGGTGCATCTGTTTCAAGTGTTGACGCAATATCGGAGAATCCCATGGGTAACTAACTTCTTGTCCACTGGATGGATTGGACTATAGGTATCTTATAAACATATATTTAGACATATTACCAACCATTAAGTCATTGGACATGGACATTGTTATTACATAAAACTATAAGCATTCAAATAGATACGTACACTATTAATTAAAAAAATATCTTTTTTTTTGTGTATTATAAAAAGTTTGAAAAATATTTTATAAAACGGCTCCTATCGTGTTAAGGTTTTTCTTTTGATTTCCTGACGTTTCGAACACTTTTCAGTGTGCATGATCAAATTGATTTTTTTTTAAATATATTAAAATCTATTCTTGGCCTCATCAATAAATTCAAAGTACTTTTTTCACCATATTCCTGTAGGCAACGCCATTTGTAAATGAGTGTTCGCGGGTACTAGTTCCTTTTATATTATTTCAACTATACCGACGTGTAGACAATGTATGCCTTTACTGACATAGATTAAAATCACTGGTGTTTTTGTGTAATGTATATTGAAGTTAGTATTATAGTGGTGTGATTAAGGTACCCCTGCTTGAGGTCCACGCGAGTTAGCTTTATTATCTACAGTAGTTAGTGTACGGTCAGCGAAGGGGATCGTTATAATTGTATAAAACGCCTTTAACCCTACAGCTTATACGTATTGCTGTGCAGTAATGAGTAATATTCCTGTCCCATTCTATGACAATCCAATCTACAATACCAACAAATAATAAAAATATATTTATTTTTTGCTATATTAATGTATATATCATTTTTTTGTATACAAAAAGTTTTACAACAACAACAATCTCAGGATCCATTACAGTTAACAATACAAAATTAATCAAGTCGTCATAAATAAGTACGATTTACTCATAACTCACAACACGTGTTGCTTGAATTGACTTGGAATTCCCGATATTACAACAAAATACATAAAAATATTGATCTTAGAAATAAATAAATACATAATTATGTATTTAAAATCAATTTCTATGTAGGTAGGTAATTATCTGTGGGAGGTTTGTTGTTGTCACCTCATGCGACCCTGTACCGCCCTAAACCGCCTCATTATTATCTTCCTACGATCTCCAAACGTTGAACACGTGAATGCTCGAGGCCCATTCATACACACAATTCACCATAGAAACAATGCGCGTACCCTTCGCCCGGCTAAAAGACCATAAAATGAAAAAAACGAAAAATATACGTACTTCTTGGGAACCCTTTAATATCGGCAAGGGCAATCGAATGCTTAAAACACTGCAATCGAATATGAGTCGTTGGCGGGTTGCCGGAGCCGGCGTGCCGAAGCACAATGGCGGCTGGAGGCGCGGGCCGCGCCGGGCGCGCGGTGTCGTATGTCGCGTCGCCCACGCCACAACGCACCGCACCGACACACGATATCGCCTTTTTATTCCATAATTTCTACACAATAAGAACGCTGCAAAGGCGTAGGGCGAAGACAATACGCCCGGAGGCAAAAACTGCTCGGAAACCCTTTATACTCAATTTATTGTCTCAAAATGAAATCGGGTGCAAATTAAAATAAGTACTGAAGTGTATAACCGGTGGGCCTTGCAAACACCCCACTGCATCAAAAGCTTACAAAAGATATCCTTCGTATTCGTAAACCCATTTAAAAACAAAAACCAGTGCTTTATACTATTGTACGGATTAATAACAATAAATATATTATACGTAGCCTACGTAGTCAATAGATGTGGACTATAACAAAATCGGTAGTGTGTATCGAACTACCTACAGATAGATTAATCTTCGATACGTTGTTTAAATTGGCAAGGGTCTGCAATAAATTTTTACTTGTATCTTATCTAGACGTATAATCCAGTTAATGTGTGTTTCTGGTAATCAGATCCTCTTGCAAAAGTTTTAATTCCCGAGGAGAGCCTCGGCCGAGCTGAAGTCCAGCACTAACACCAATAGCACACATAAAAAGGTTGCGGATTGCTCGCTTCTCCATCCACCGATTGGCTAGGCGGCGCTCGCTGGTCCCCTGGGTCCTATACGAGAAGCGAAATGGGCCCCTGAACACCCATAAGAGAGCGACCCCGCCCGCCACGGCCGAATAATTAGGGCTCTTTGTTTAGATAGCGGCAATTTTATTTGGGAGAGAACGGGCGCTAGGGACATCTTCTGCTATTCCAACCGTCCGATATTAATAAGAAACGTGTGTGCCATGCCGTATAACTCGCCAAAGTGTTGCTCCGATTTCAGTTTTATAAACTATAATATTCTACAAAATTGGATAACTGCTCAGAACAAACACAATAAACTTATACCTAGATTTGCAAATAACGTGTACAAGTCGAGGCATAAATTACCCTACTACAAGCGCAAGTTCATAGAAAAGAAAGGGGAAAGGCGACACCGAAAGTCGCCAAGCAATATAACATAAATAATGCATCCAGCGAAATTGGGATTTTGATTTGTATTAGTTGAAAACTTTTATTTGTCTTTGGAGAAAATGGCGCTACCAAGTATTATGGTCTTGTCAATTTTGAACAAAGAAGGTGCTTTTTAGATAGGTATGTATTATCCAAGTAGATAATAATATATTTTTATTTAAAAGTTCAAAGATTAATAAGCATACTTTATTAACATTATAAGTAAAGTAATAAAAATAATTATATTATCAAAATAAGTATTAAGAATGTGAGAGCACAGTAGCTAAGGTATAGCGAGAGAGGCACGCTGAACGGCTGAACGCGGCTGGAGCTACCGGTAACGACACGCGCCACTCCGCGGGGGCCTCCGACCAGCCTTTGTCTCGACCCCGCAAACTTGCCATAAATGTTAATATGGGATCTCACATTTGAATATCTATTTCTTCGCGAAGTTGGTTCGTTAACGCGGCCTTGAATTTTAAATTTTATCGTCGCACTGGGATTGCCACAGATGAGGTGCGTTCCTACGTGATCTCCCCGAGAAAATAACCGAGGAAAAGTTCTTTGTTTGTCTTATCTTGAAATACATGAACTCTATATTATTAATGAGTAGATTTTGACTGAAAAAAGGAAAGGAAGGCTTTTAGATTTTCATGCACATCTAAAACAGTTTGAGATTATTATAATAATGTTAAGTTTTATTAAAATATTAATACTATAAAATATCTATATTAAATATAATTAGAATAATTTGATCAAGTAAGCGTTATTAAATTATTTTTTAAATATTAACTTGGCAGCACAGGCCTACGGCCCCACCTGTCATTATAGTGGAAATAGATGAGGGGGGTATTTTGTATTATAAAAAGGACGACTTACGCAATAAAGTTTAGTTGCTCTCGGCACTCGTGCGACTTCAGTGTTGTAGATTTAAAGATAGTTTGCTGTATATTTAAATAATTAGTGTAATTGCTATTAGGGTCAAGAGGTCGAGCGGTGCAGGAGAGTGTTTACTGGTAGTAGAAAAGCCTTTTAATTTTGCACCTGGGTCGCAAGCCCCAGGCACTGCTCGGCTTCTGTCTACATTTTATTTTATTGTAATCTTTTAAGTGTCATTGTACGCTTAAGCTACCGTGTACCATTTAATAATAACAGGAATAAATCAAAACTCATTAAAACAACTTGTCTGACCATTTAAATCTAGCGTTTTAAGCTTATCTTGTCCGTTGTAGATTTCTTTAATCTTGATATTTTTTAAAAGTACAAGTACTTGTTATAGAGAAATCCATTTCAAATCCTTTTCTTTCTGCAATAATGCAATGTCGGTTTAGGCCGTCAATGTCGCAGCGACAACGGGCAGTTTGATGACGATAGGATCGGAAAGTTTAGCGAACATTTTAATGTGCCTCCACAATCCACATCCACCCTGTCTGACCCTCAATTATTGAAAATGCATTTCTGTCCGCGCCCTGCGCTCGTAGCACCGCGCCACATCGCAAATGCACATTTTAAACTGCACCTGATTGCAGAACCGTGTTACTATTCAACCTATTAAAAGTCACCCTGTCACTTTATTTTAGGTATCATCGATTATAATTTATTTTTGTCATTAATTGTATTTCGACTACAAGCGAGTTCTATTTATTTTTGGAATGAATTTTGATATGTGTGATGTCAAAAGTTATTCTAGGTCAGGACTCGCGGCGCGGTCATAGATATGATTGAGGTCTTTGTTTATATTATGTGTATTAAAATCGCAGGGCGTTATTATTATTTTTTAATTATTTTGTAATATATAAGATCTAGGAGGAAGCAAACCGAGGCACCTGACCTGCAAGTTTCAGGCAGCGCCAAAATGATAATATAATATTATTCGAAATAAAAAAAATTGGTCCACAAAGCATGTTGAGCGAAGCGGCTGCTTAACAATTATCTCCGTTTTTTTACTCTTCCCCTCACGGATCGGCACTGACTATAAATTTGTAGAGAGGGACTCCACTATATCCGTAGATCCGGGGCTGTATATTATATATGTATGGAATTTTAATAATGAGAAGGAAGGAGGAGAGGGAAATATTGGAAAACGAAATACATTGTAAGGTACTCACGTGACCTTAATCGGACAGCTCTTCCAGCACCAACACAACATTGCATTTAATACTTCACTAGCATTGTCCAGAGACTACTTCACTCCTTGAGAGACCGCGCAAGGGTAAAACTACAGTCAGACTGACGAAGGCATATAATGGTTCGAGACTATCAAAACGACGGAAGTGACTACCCTTTTCCAACGCCATAGATGGCGATGACGATTCGATTTTTCGATAATGTTTTACTATTCTCCGACATATATAGGATCAGGAATTCTCAAATGCAGAATTCACTCACTCATCACGACCCGTCAACGGCCCACGGCTGAGCCGGATCTCCTCTTCAGAATTAAGAGGGTATTATATAGTCCACCACGCCGCACTGCCCCAGTGCGGGTTGGGAGACTTCCCACACCGTTAAAGCAAGTTATATTTAATTGCTTAAAACACATATAACTCAGAAATGTCAGAGGTGTGTGCCTAGGATCGAACTCAGATCTCCCGTGTCATTGATGTCTCAACCACTGGGCCATTGTAACCATTGAAGTCTCAGCCAAATGCAGAATAATTAATGAATATTGTATACAAATACAAAAGAACACTAAAATATTCAATCGACTTTAGGACTTTGCTTCTTATACTTCAATTTTTAAAGCATTGCAAAGTTAACGATTTCGTAAACATTTATATAGTACGTAGATTAAGTTTTGTTTATTTTAGATAAATAATGCCCGGATAGGTCTGTGGCAGTGTAACAAGTGATTTCAAACAGTGATGTTAAGCCTTCCTTGTTGTTAATTACGAGAGTTATTTTATTACTAATTAAGTGACGAGGTCGAGCAGTGGATGGATCAGTCGAGCACACATTCGTATGAGAGAGCCTTGTTAACTTACACGTTAGTTACAATCCACAGGCATCGATTTGTTTGTTATGTAAAGTGTATGTTATTATGATATGCAAGTTGATGTACAGTAACTATAGAATAAAATAAATTAAAAAAATTATTAACTCATGTTAATAACTGTATAGTGGGAAGTGTATAATATAACTCTAAAGCGGCAGGACAGGCCGCTGTGTTAACGGAGCCCTGGAGGGTCCTTGCCGAGTCCCCGCTTCGCAATACTGCCGAAAAGATAAAATGAACATAAACTTGAGGAGCAGATATTCCTGCTCCGAGGAATCGTAGTTTCTCTCCCGGCGACACTAAAACAAGCCTCGACTAACACGCAGTTTGTACATGTGTACCATTCTCGGTTATAAACGTCGTGGTATTATAATTGAATCGTTATTATAAAATCAAATTTTTCTTTGCTTTTCATAAAGATTTTGCAATTTCAGTAAAATTTATAATAATTATCGCTTTTCTTACATACACAATTTTATTTCAAGTGACACCTTCACTTGATACAGTGATTCTCAAAGAGGTCTATTATGACACTGAATGTCAACGGCTCCATGTAATTAGGTAGAAAAAAAATTTAGGTGTCGGTGAGTCATAAAAAGTGAATTACGGTTCAGATAGTGTATTTAATATGTAATTCAGTTAGGATAGAACTTCAAAATTTTTACCTCTTTTCTTAAAGTTTTGGAATAATTGTTTGGAATTGGAATTGGAGTTAAGATATGTGAAAGGGTCTCCTTTTTTGTCGTCAACAATCGAATTACATGCTAAGTGATTCTGTATAAACAAGACATACACCACACGTAAGCTTGCACTCCTTTAGTCAATGTTTATCGACATCCATCCGCACTATTGTATAAAAAGGAAAGATTTTGTGTGTTTGTATGTTTTTTGTTACTGAACCCATCTTAATAATTTTTTCGCCGATCAAACGCTGCATTATTTCCGTATAACATACAGACAGACTACGTTGTGTAGTACATTTTTCTCTCTTTCTTCCTATTTCTTTTTTTTCAAATAATGAAAAGCTACACTATTACAGAGTGACCATTTAAGAATATCAATTATAATATTGCTTCAACTCCCCGGAGCGGAGGTATATATAGACCTTTGTTCAACATATAGGAACTGTTAACCAAAAAGGGGTCTCTAAAGTGTTTCTAACAATTTTAACAATTAAATAAGATACCTGGCCAAGAATGCTAAATAATAAGTTAGTTCTATTAAGTACCTAAAGAGAGTATGCGGAAAATACGGTGCTAAAATTGCATTGCGGACGACGAGCACCGTCCAGAACTTACAATTAAAACGGACGCCTAAAATTGTAGTACATCGTTCGTCACTTAGTACGAGATGGCCGGGGCGTAACGTTTTATACAGGTATTTTCATATCATCTTATTTAGATGTAACGAGTTTGTGTTTAAAAAAACTTGTTATATAAGAAATTAGATTTCAATATTTCCTCTGTCGTGTCTTAATCTCTACTTATGATAATGCTCGTACAAATTGCATAGATTAGATTTATATTTCGTTTTTTCTACGTGTTCAATAGGAAATCTTATCCAGACTAGTCAGAGGAAAACTTAATCTTAACTAAACCTACTATTAAAAGAAATGTAAATCATAGACATTTTTTTGTTACAAGTGACAATTTAATATAAGTATGACATACAAAACATTTGCTCATGTTTCAACCCCGGTTTGATAAGCATTTTGTTGATAATTTCCAAAAACTTAATATACTAGAACTGAAGGAAAAATACATAATTATTTTACCTTTTTTATGTACTTGTACACTGTTTGTTTTATGGCTCACATCTTCCATTGTCCATTATTGTAAATATTCAACTTTAGTGTCCCAATAATATATATCTACAAAATATCAAGAAACTCAAGCTCACCGAAGTCACTGTGTTTACGTCTTAATTTTCCTGAAAAACATTGCATGCACTGTTACTAATTGAAATTCTTACCTGAATCAAAACTGTCCATACTATCTGACTTGATATCTGCAACAAAAAAATAGTAATTGTAAAGAACAACGTTTATTTACTTGTATTGTTATATGTTAATGAATGAATGAATGAAACGGAAGCATTGTAACAGTAAGTGAGTTAAGGAGTAAGTCGTAGAAGTGTGGGGCAGGGGGCCCTATACTGAGGTCGCCTGCGGCCAGACTCTCTAATCCACTTGCGGCCCGTTTGCCACAACGCAGCGCAGCGAGACAATTTTACCCTGTTTTAAATTCTCAATTCGAATAGGTGATCCTGTTAAAGTTTCACAAAGTTCAATTTTATAGTTTGACAGACCTTTTCTACGTAGATGTAGATTTAAGTATGATATAACTATGAGCAGCAGGAAATATGTAGTATGTAGCGTATGCGGTGTCATGCTTACTTTCTTTTCTTTTAATATCATAAATTTAGAGGTTACTGGGTCGTATTGTGAATTAGTTAGGTTTGGATTAACATTACTCTGGATTCTAATTAATTATGCTTTTATATTATGTTTATCTTTATCAGCCGATTTTAAAAATAAAAAGATCAATTCGGTTGTAACTGGAAATATTTTTTTGTATTTGATAGAATATGTTTACAGATTGGACCCATTTTTTTAAAAATCTAGTTCTGATGATGGGTTCTAAGAGAACTTCTTAAAAGTTATAGGCACACATATAGTGACTTTGATATTTTCAGAAGGGTTTCAAGCATATGCATTATTTATCACCTAGTGTAGTGGAACTGATGAGGAAGACCACAGATAGCCATAATTTTGGTAATAAGTGGTAAGCGACTATTACGATGAAAAATTACATAAATACTTATCATACTGATGTTACCAGTAGATTCTTAGACCTTTCGGCTTCATCTACTATGATGGCACCAGAAGGTGGACACAATTTAGGTTAGGAGGTAACTAAACATTACGATCTCTTACTATTCTGGCAGGTACTATTCTGAGGGACTCAAGCAGTTCTTAGGACTTCTGACCGAGCATGTAAGTTTAAAAAGGTCTACAACACAATTGCAACTCGAATGTTCAGTCGCCTTGAATGTCTAGGTTCTTGGTCCAAGCTTAGAGTTAGGCTTACAGAAGGCTAACGCTAAACGAAAAGCTAAACTAAGCCTAACTCACGGTACCGACATATATACATGTATTTGAATGTGTATATGTATGAATAAAAAATAGTAATATGGTTGGTACTGTGTAATTCGAAAGCATAGTCCAGTCAATAAAATGTGAAGCAATTTGACTAATTTATTATATAAATTGTAAAAGGCTATAGCACTTTGGAATAATTTACCACATACCATAAGGTTATCAAAGACTCAACACATTTTTAAAAAATCCGTTAAAGACTTTTATCTTCTGTCGGAAAATCGATGATGACCCCAAACTTATTTATGTATGTATTTGATCTTTTAGTATATATAATTTGTTTATTTTCATTGATATTTATATATATATTGATAGTGTATTATAAATATTTATTATGTATTAGAATTTAGATATCTGTATGTAGTTTATGGTTGCACCACCCTATACCCCACTCTAGTATAATTTTCCTTATCTAAAGGTTGTCTGGAAGAAATGGCTATTAAGCCATAAGACCGCCATTTTTTAACCACAATTATTATTTTATATTTGTAAAAATTTATACTTTGTGGTGTTCAATAAAGAATAATAATACTTCGAACACTCGGTTGAAGATAGGGCAGTTGTTTCCCGAAACAGAGGAATTTATGCTAGCCATACGGGATCAAGTTATTGAAACTCGAAACTTTAAAAAACACATAATACACAGCACCCAAATAGACCTTTGTCGCCATTGCCATAGTGCTAGTGAAACTATACAACACATCACCGGAGCTTGCAAAACCATAGCCCAGGAAGATTATAAGCACCGCCACGATCAGGTAGCAGCAATAATTCACCAGTGCTTGGCAAAAAAATATAATCTCATTAAGCAAACAACCCCTTACTACAAATATAAGCCAGAAACCGTAATTAAATCCGCTGATATTAAACTTTACTGGGACAGAAGCATAATTACCGACAGAACAGTACATCACAACAGACCTGATATAACTTTACATGACAAAAAACAAAATACAACCTATCTCATAGATATTGCTGTACCAAATACACATAATCCCCAATACACACGCGCAGAAAAAAAATACTAAATACACAGATTGTCCATCGAAATCAAGAAACAGTGACGTGCTCATACAGTTTTTACAGTCCCCCATCATCCTATCGTCAACGAGCGCAATACTACACTTACTACACAGCAGTCTAAAGCTACTTGACATTTACCCTAACTATAAGTATAACTAGGAAGTTTTTATCACTACAATAGTATCATTCACACAAAACACCCTAGTGTTTAACAAAGTCCGCGTTAGTGTGAAAATCCCCAGCAATGGGAGAACTGTTTAAAACCACACTTATATTTAAACTTTTTAAATGAATAAAGAGTCCACTTTACTGGATAAAGGTGAAGCCGCGGCCGAAAAGAAAAGTATGTATCATAAAATAATGATATGTTGAAGGATCGCTCTGTCGCATTGTCGCACATGGAGGCAGGTGCGCGACACTGGGAGCGGAGATATTAAATACATCCCGAGTGGGCGCGGCCGACGGAGGCTCTAAGGCTGCTAGATTTCCCGCGGGGGCACGTTAATTTTCTGCCGCCTTGAGCATACTGCCCCCAGGGGGCGCTACCTTTCGCGGAGTCATTCAGGCCGAGGTGTTATTCTGTGCCACTAGTACCGATACCATTTCATAAGGATCTCTAAATTGTATCAATATGTATCAGTATACATATATAAATGTATATGTTACCGGAAAATTGTTAATACCGTTAGATTATAATGTATCTCGTGATATTGAAAACTGTCGAAATATTATAAACCGTAAGATACTGCTTATAATTTAACGCATTTAATTTCGGTAGATTATAATTTATCGAGGTGAAACCGTCAAATTGTAAATCATGATGTATTTACCATAGAGTTACAAAACTATTACGGTGGGCATTATGAAAATAGTAAAAAATTAGAATTTAATTAGATGAAAAAATTATAATTATAACTCACAATTTTCATCCCCTATTTTAGACAAAAGTCTATTTCCACATTCAGATTTAGACAAGATAGAGTAGAGTCAACTCGCGCGAAGCGTGGGCCATATAGTCCAAAATACATATAAACATTTTAATCGTCTAATCAGTCTGATTTTTAAAGGTTCAATATTGTATAAGTTAATCAAATCTTAACCTAAAGAGTTAAATGATATGAAAAAGTATATTCATGAAATCGAACTTTTCGGCTTTATTATTTTCAATAAGGTTCGCGTACCTACAATGTCATGGTCAAATATTTTCATATTCATATATACATATATATACATACATATATATGTCGGGGATTTTAAAACGATGTGAAAGGAGATGGAAGGAGGGAGATGGGGAATATTGGGGAACACTAAAAGGGGGTGATGGTATTGAATGGAATATTGGGTAAACGCGATGCAGATACTTGTACTGAACCGATAAATGATCAAATATGATCTTTAACAATTACGAGAGAAACCTAAGCAGTGCCTTGGACTTGTGACCAAGGTGTAGGCTTAAGGACGTCCTTTAAATGATCATAACACTCGCCTCCACTGCTCAGGCTCTCTGTTTAAACCCAAGGTTAAACGCACATAAACCGAATCTAACACAAGGCTAACCTAACCTAAGGTTACCTTACCTAACCTAACATTGTGTTTACTTAACCACGTGGCTATTACATTGTAAGGACTTACGTGACCTTAGTTGGACAGCACTTCCACACTACACTGCACTTGACACTATCACTATCACTAGCACTACTTAGATGATGTTCACTTCTTGAGAGACCGCGCATGACTAAGACTTCAGTTAGACTGTCGATCGCATAAAGGGTCGAGGGTAGAGACTGTCAAAACAACGGAAGTGACTACTACCCCACTCCAACGCCATAAACAACGATAACGATTCGATTAATCGATAATCTTTTACTATGCTCCGACATATATATATGAATATTTATGTTGTTCAATTGAGATAATTGCTAAAATAAAGAAATAATAAATGTACTCTATATCGAATATTATTACACTTGCTATATTAAGTCATTATCCGTCGGCGTGATTAATGCAACCGCACGAGGTACACTGATTGCCAATGACGCTAACGGGTACATGTTATTTTGCATTCAAATTCTTAATATATTATCATAATATTTGTGCTTTACTTTTAGGGTTTCTAAACTCAACAGAAAAGGACGAAATTTTCATTGTCCGTCTGTTTGTCTATTCAAACTCCCTTTTTTGTGAGAACCAGATACGGTCATACAGCATACAAAATTAGGAGACATACAGCAGAAAAAATTCGAGAACCTTCCAAAAAACGGAGACATTATTTTAAAATATTTTTTGGGTATATTATATCTTAACATCTTTATTCAATCGAGTTTTGATTTTGTTAGCAACATTTTAAATATCCTTTCATAAGCGTATAGTTTGTATAGCTTTATATAACGATAACTCCACCTGCACCGCCTCCATATAATATAACATCTGTCCCAATCTATCTGAGGCAATTATCAAACGATTTCATACAGTTAACATCGTTGGCGCTAGTTTTTCCTTATAAGGGATACGGTAGCAATAACAATTTTAAATAATCCAAATACTGCAGAATTCGACTCTCATTTAATCGGCTATTTATTAATATATAGAAATGATATAGGACGTTTTGCAGCTTTGGTGCAACTCGTGATTAATGCAGCCTCCTGGGCCTCGAACTGATTGCCACTGACTCTCTCGGGCATCCCCACTGCATACTATACTATTGTTCACAAATATTTTGATAAGCTTTCTACGGCCATTGTTATTCAAAACATTATTTCATACACATACTAATTATTTAGCTCTACGTCTATTTTATAAAAGTCTAGACACAGAACTCTACGAGACCCATCTATTTTAGAAGTAGTATTTAAGTAGGTACATTTTTCTAGCGCTGTAAGGATTTTTAAATCGCTCTATAAAAGAAAACATTATTCCATACGTAAAATAAAAAATCTCATTACGGAGGACGAGAAAACTTTTAATCGATTGCATTCATTTCAAACCGTAAATTCTAATGTACTGTTATAATAATGATATAGACAATGCAGAAAATATTGAGAGATAAACTTTTTATCATTTTTTGTATTTATTAGAAAGTTTAGATTTTGTGAGATTACTATTTGTATCAATTGGGTTTATATAATTTGGAAAAGTAGATAAGTATTACTTGTAATAATAGGGGTTAAAGTATGAAATTGCCGTTCTACTGTAATAAGTAATTGACAAAGAACCTTCATGGTTTGAGATTTTTGAGCTAGACTTTTTTCACATGGTACCTGTGTAGTTGCAATGGCTGACCCCAGGTCAAACACTGCAACATTGGACACAACGCAAAGCTTACCAATAAAAAGGTAATGGTAACTGTTTGGTGGTCTCAACATGGTGTTATTCACTATAGCTTTCTCCGATCTGGTCTAGCAATAAGGGCAGATGTCTACTGTGCCGAACTCCGAACAATGATAGCAAAACCAGCAGTGAAACAGTCCCGACCATCAATCGATCTCCACCATTATTGCTCCATGAAAACTCGAGACCTCATACAGCACGAGAAACCGTTTTAACTCTACAGCAACCGCAATTAAAAAACATTCGTCTCCCTCCGTATTCGCCAGAACTTGCTCTACCAATTTTTTTCTTGATTTGGACAATTTTCTACGTGATAAAAAGTTTTCTTCTCAAGGGGCAGTACAAAATGCTTTCACACAGCTTGTCTAATCTAGATCTAGATAACCAGAGTTCTATCGCAAAGGCATAAATTACCTATTAGACGGCAGCAATGTATAGATAATAATTAAATAAATATATATACTATTATATAAAGAGGAAAGATTTGATTGTTTGTATGTTTGTATATTTGTATGTTTGTATATTTGTATGTTTGTATGTTTGTTTGTTTGTTGCGAATAGGCTCTAAAAGTACTGAACCGATTTTGAAAATTCTTTCACCGATAGGAAGGTACATCCTTTCCAGGTAACATAGGCTATGTGGTGTTGCCATAAATATTCTAATTAAAAAGATATGGCCATTTAAGTGTCATAAGGTGGCTATTTTGTAAATTGAAGTCCGATTTAAAAAATTCTTTCACTGAAGAAAACTATACTATTCGTAAGTGTCAAAAGTGATTTAGTGTTGCCATGTACATTTTTTAATTAATAGAATATGGTCATTTTGTTGTTACTAATCCGATTTTTAAGATTCTTTCACTGATAGAAAACTGCACTATTCGTGAGTGACAAAAATGATTTAGTGTTGCCATGTACATTTTTTTAATTAATAGAATATGGTCATTTTGTTGTTACTAATCCGATTTTTAAAATTCTTTCACTGATAGAAAACTACACTATTCGTGAGTGACAAAAGTGATTTAGTGTTGCCATATACATTTTTAAATTAATAAAATATGGTCATTTTGTTGTTACTAATCAGATTTTTAAAATTCTTTCACTGAAGAAAACTACACTATTCGTGAGTAACAAAGGTGATTTAGTGTTGCCATATACATTTTTTAATTAATAAAATATGGTCATTTTGTTGTTACGAATCCGATTTTTAAAATTCTTTCACTGAAGAAAACTACACTATTCGTGAGGGACAAAGGTGATTTAGTGTTGCCATATACATTTTTTAATTAATAAAATATGGTCATTTTGTTGTTACGAATCCGATTTTTAAAATTCTTTCACTGAAGAAAACTACACTATTCGTGAGGGACAAAGGTGATTTAGTGTTGCCATATACACTTTTTAATTAATAGAATATGGCCATTTTGTTGCTACTGATCCGATTTTAAAAATTCTTTCATTGAGAGAATTCTATAGTATTTCCATCTCTCTTCCTCTTATAATACTATCATTGTCTCTCATCCTCTCTCTTTTCTCTCTCTTTAATTCTTATTTTTATTTGTTCAGTATGATCAGTCTCTTTTTACTTTCTTTCTTTCAATTATCTCTTTCTCTCTCTCTTTCTCTCTCTCCTTTACCTATTCAATTTTATTTTTGTTCTGTCCTCCCTCTTTTAGCATCTGTCGCTTTTCTTTTATTTTTGTTTCTATTATTTTTCTTTTTATAACTTTTTCTTACTCTCTCTCATTTTTGAAATAATGAAAAACTACACAATTACAGAATAACAAATTAAGGACATCAATTATAATATTGTTTTAAATACCCGGAGCGAAGCGAGGGCAGGCCTCTAGTGTTAAATAAAAAAAAACGAATTTCAATTTCTCAGTGCAAATCGGCAATTTCATACTTTAACCCCTAATATTTCCATTGCTAAGTAGTATTATACTAATACAGGGCATGATAGTGATAGTTCCCATCAGTAATAGGCAAAGAAGCGTTCATACTCGTAGAAGGAAAAAATTAAGGTTGTTAGATGTGAACAAAATTTATTTTTAATTTTATCAGGCCATTATTTTGAAATAAACATAATTACAACCACATTAAAATCTGAAAATAAAACTTTCTTTAGGTTATTAAGTATTTCACTATGCTCACTTTATATATTAGTGAAACCTAAAAATACAAGTAAGTTTCTTCTAGACAATATCATTTAGTGTAAATGCCATGGGAATAGGTTCCTTTTTCCACGTTTCCAAGCACTTCTGTTACCTTGTAGCCACATATGATAAATGTGTGAGAGTTCTACGAGTGTGTGCCTGGGTCGGGAATTCCCAAAGGAGGGAAGGAAGTGTGGCCAAAACGATGCCACCTGGGACCGAGGGGGAAGGCTAAGAAAGTAAAAAGCGACTTTTATATAAGACTATTCGATTAATTTTAAGTGCTAGTACGAAGAAAAGAGTTATAAAATAGGTGCCTCATATAATTTTCATTCAATAGCTATATTACACTTTAGTCACAAAAATGATAAGTAATCAATAGCAGTAAACACTGAACGGAAAAATTAGTTCTTTGGGCTATTGGTAAGAAGTTACATGTACGCTATAAATATGACAATCAAGTTATAATGTAAACTAACAAAAGTAATTTAATTTAGAATATTTCACGGTCTTTGCCGAAAAAATGGGGTGGTACTGACGTTAGTTATTATTATTTATGTTATTATTTATTATTACTATGAATTATATTTTACGGACAATAGTAAAAATTGGACATATTTTCTATTAAATGAGAATGTATGTAAGTAGCAATAGTACATTTGGCTACATAACTATGTAGATAGAGATACATTGTAGTGAGTAAATCCCTACAGTAAACAAACACTTTTAGTAATTAAGCATTGGCATTGCGGCTCAGGTCGCGGGTCATCCCCAACGGGTGCTGATAATATCTAAATGCCTAATGGCTGCTGGGCCTGTGACGAATGTATCGCCTCCCGCCACCGCCTCTCTACTATGTGATAATTCCGAACGCTGCGGCCGCGCCACCTGGGATCATCCAGGGACGGACTATTATTTGTACGTTACATATTTATTTAACTTATTAGTCAATTCTTCTTTGTTATAAGTGAGACATTAAATAACTCCTCTACAAAATTAATAATCAAAATACAAGTCAAGACGAATCAAATGAACCCAAAATCGTCGGAGTGAAACAAAAGGTGACGATTGCGTCAATTTATTACAGAATTCCCATGATCATCTTCCAGCTCTGTGATCAGATCAGCTGCATATCTTAATACTTAATATTGCATTGTCATTCGATTTTATTATAAAACAAAATTTCATTTTAATTCGTAATCTAAAAATGCGTCAAATTTAATTTACAAGCTTTAAGGCAGGCACTACAATAAAGGTGTATAAAAAAAAATCACTTTTGTACGTGTAAATTCAGTTAAATATATCGATGTATATATCGATGGATATAGACATATATCGATGGATATAGACATATATCGATGGATATAGACATGGAGTTATGATATCGAATGGAATGATCAACAACAACAACACCACAAACAATAATGTTAACATCGATACCACAAAATTGAAGGCATGTTCAGGAACAATTCAGGTTTGTCGACTTAGTAACGAAGTATGCGGCACGGTGTCGGAGGACAAGCGCCTCACGCCGAACGGAATTCCGAATGCACCCCCACCGTCCAGCCAACATCGGCATTTAATTAGCCACGTGCCAATTGGAGGCAATCCTATGCTCGAGCCACATTATTCGCATTGTTATTTTGGATAAGTTACCGAACAACTTATAGATGTTTAGCTGTGATAAACTATTGTTACAATCACATCGTAGGTGTAGTATTATGTTGCATTCGCAGTTAATATTTGAGGAACAACATAATCTTCGTGTAAATGCAAGCTTTATTTGTTGAACAATGCCCATCATTGCCATTCGAACAAGAATATAAATTAACAAAACACAATAAGATTAACTTTTAGCGGCAAGCGAATTGCATGGAATATTTTTACAAACTTCTGCTGCCAAGATATGCGTGTATTTAGGTAACGCTAGAAAACATTCTGTAAGAATAAGTATTTGATTACTATTACCAAATGTTTCCTGTAACTACAGTGTGTTTGATGAGCAGAAATTTTGGCTAATTTAATTTCTTTATTTTAATATAATTTTGAAGGTTTTAACATATCGTTCGTTGAGTACAGTCCCTACAGCCAGGTCCCTCGGGAGCGAGCCCACGCGCCCAACTTCAGGCTCAGCGGCGCCGGCTGCCCTCATCCCCCTCCCGTCACTCCCGCAGAGAATACATTTGCGCACCACTCGTGTTGGCCTAACAACGGGACTGCGACGAGAATCGACTATGGAAAAATTACTCATTTTCCGATTATTACTACAACTAGCCTTTGTTTAAAAACAATTGAATATTCAAACGCTCAATGCCAATAGTGTTTATAGTTGACGAACAATACGTAATTCGCTTAGAGTTAAGAGAGAGGGTGCTGTAACACAACAGTTTCGCCTTTATTATATTTACTGAGGTTTCAAAGCATCACTAGCTCTCTTTTGAGTTGTCGAATAAATTTTTATTTTCAAAATTTATGAAATGAAACATTATTAAAATATTATCTTCTTTCTATCTATTTAATGTTAGAACACTTAACAACACCCGTCCTTGAGGTTGTCTTATACTTAAGTATACACGAACTTCACACTTTTAAGTAATTATCATAAAAAAGTAAAAACTAATATAATTTGGTGACCGATAAATTATGTCCACAGAAGAGAGTAAAAACTTCAAAAGTCGTGAAAGATAAAGTGGCGGTGGCGGGTTGACGATAGGCCTCGACGGTCAATTTATTTATAATCTTGGGTTCAGAATTGGCTACGAATTAGCATGTAAATATTTGAGGTCCAAGGAGTTTGGTGGAGATTTATCGCAAATGGCTGCAGATAAGCGGAGACCGGGTCGTAAAGCAGCGAGCGGGTGGCGGAGACGCGCCTCGAGCCACTCAACGCCGCAGCACACCCTTTGACGAAGTTGTAAAAACACCATTAAACCGCAGTAAAAACGCATCGTGAACGTCATAGCTTAGAACATCACTTGGGAAAAACTTCTTATTATAGTGACCTTATGAATTTCAACGAAGTTGTCGATGAAATAAGATACTCTCGCTCTCTAACAACCACATTAAATCCTACCGTCTATTTTATCTAAGATAGTTAAATGAATTTCATATTTTACTAAGCTGAAATGTAGGTGTAAATATTTCATTAACCGCAAAATTTTATTAACAAAAGTTAGGTTTTGTTTTTGTGTTAATTACCACCTATAATACCTACTTTTATACTAATAATTACTTAAATTAATACTTAATTTAATATATACTTATTAATTAATACTTAATTTAATAATAAATTCTTACCGGCCTCATCTTCAGCTTCAAATTGTTCAGGATCCTTTTTAGAAATGCTGGTTTCGTCACCATCTATAACAAAATAACATTTATTTCACCAATTTAATAAGAAATAAAATTTAATATATTTTGAGTTACAGATAAAATACGCAATTAACATTTTAGGTATATGATGAGTAACCTTTTAATATCATCTTTAAAAATCCTTCAAGATTTATAATTAATTGATCTTATTAAACACTTTTAGCAGAGAGACATACAGAACATATATATGCAGATAAGTATGATAATGTAAACGTATCGAACTCCAGAGATAGCAAAGATATTTCCTTTCCCTTCGTACAACCAATTCACATGACGACGAATGCCTTTTAAACCGTATGACAGGAAGCTGTACACAAATGCTCCTTTTAACACTTAAGAATTTCTTTAATGTATCCTGCTTTTATATTTTACTGTAAATGTAGAGTACGTATAATTGAAATATCAAAAGTGTCTCCTAAAAACGCTTTCTTAAAAAAATAAATATTTTATAACATTGAACTTTAACTAATAATTTGAAAATTACACTATTTCATTACAATTTTTACTGAACGATCATACCATTTTTAGCGTTACAAATAATAACACTTGTTTTTATTGGTTTGTTTTTTATTTAAATATTATGTTCTTTTCTTCTAAAACTTCATATTGTTTTGTACTTGAATGTATCCCGAATAAAATATTTCTTTATATTATATACCTAGTACCTATATTTTCTTAAGTTTCCTGAAGCAAGATTATTAAACAATATAGCAGAGCTCAATAAGTGGACGTTAGTGCCTATTTCACGTAACTTATTATCGCTTTAGTCGTCGTCGGTCTTATATGACTAGACGCGAGTGACTAATCTGACGATAAATGACCTCGCACGGGTCGGCCACTGAATTGTGTGTAGCCGCGAGTGCATCTGACAGGTGACTAAGTGCTGGGTGCAGACGCCACCGCAGCGGCGGCTCAATCAATCTCCATTGAATTACTGCAACGGCTGGCGTGATGCGTTCATATTTACATCAAAGCCTTCCCCAGAGCTCACTTAAATCTCTGAGCTCTAAACGACAACTGCATCGCTCTGACCAATATTTGAGCATGACGAAACAGCGGAGATGCTTTCTCTATTTTTGTATTTTCTAAAACAATACATGTTTTTGAATATAACTTTAGGCCTACTAAATGTTTATTGTGTCAGATGGCCCCTTACTTAATTAATGTTTATCAGCCCCAGCGCTAGAGAAGTTCAACTGTTCCGATTTTATTGAGAAGCGATAATTTATTACATTAATTAATCATTATAATATTCTAAAATAAATTATGCGCAATAAGTATGCAAAAAAAACATTGCAAAATGCGGGTCTAAAATCTTCTTTTTATTAATTTACAAAGTTCATACTTAAGAATTAATACTTACGAAATGATAAACGTTTAAAGTAACTTGTTTTAACTAGTAAAAATATGATAACATTTTTAATGACATGTTCTCACTGTCTTTGTTCTGTTAAAATTATATCTCTTATATAAAAATTATATATCCTATACTTCTACAAGTAAAAATCCTTTGAAAATACACCTGCACAAATCATCGAAGATGACTTCTATTGACAGACTCAATGCCAGTTCTGTTCACGCGGCAATAGAAGCGAGTACGCAACGATCTGTCATTCGTAAATCGGCGTGCACCCACTACAGTCGAACCTTCGCTCGTACGTCATCCTTATCCGAAGCCGTGTGTCAGTGTCACCAGTCTAGCGCCTACATCTACATTGTACATGCTTTACGATGCCTCCCACCTCCAACCATTTATGCAAATGTTCTATCCACCAAAACATTAGCTAAAGTCTCGTTACAATTAGAAGTAAACATGTATAATTATATAGAAAATATTTCCAAATCCCTATATCTTAACCAAGTGTATAGAAAAGTGGAAAACAGTTCCATCTAATAATCAGACTAATAAAAAGATTTTTCTAATAACTATAGGACTAAAGAATGCCAAGAACTACCTTCAAAATTTTCATCTATATTTTGCTCATTTTCTTCAGCCATTTCGTGGGACTCTTCGATATTTGGTTCTTTCTGTGTCTCTTCATCACTACTATGATTATCTATATTGTCATCTTCAATATTTTTTGAGCCAGCTCCTTGAACCCATTCCTCTTCCTCAGCTGCGAAAAAAAAAATTAAAATTAAATTCCTACATTTACAAAGCAAAAATAATATTACATTTACTGTAATGGTTTTACTGTTATTATTATAGTTTTCCGAAATAAAATGAGTATGTTCCAATTTTGCAGAGCGATTTCATTGGGACACTGTTTAAACCATAACAAGGGATTTCCTTCGCATTTACGTCGACATTACTTGCTATAATAATAACAAAAATAAAGCGTACAATATCTTTTCAACGGTGACAACAGTTATGATAATTTTATTTGTTATGAAATGATACCTATACAGTTTTAAAAGAGGACCAAATATGATGTCTATTTAATGTTACTGATAAGTAGAAGTGGCAATAGTAGAAATGACGTAGAATTTATATTTAGTGAATAACATAAAATCAAAACTAAGTATATTACTATTTATTGAAGACCATAAAGTAATCAAGATACACATAATAAATAGTTCTGTAGACTTTCTTGGTCTACATAAAATATTTTTTTGAGATTTGTTGAAATTTGATTTTGAATTCTTTATTGTAATAGTGATAAGTTAAACAAATTTATGTTTCTCATCCCACTGATTATCTGATTGAATATCTTGTGCTAGAGTAGACCGCAATAATGTTCCATTTTGATTTAGCGCTTTAACCCTCAAATCATAAGTTTGTCGGTTTAATCCTTAATTAATGTTTTCTATGATTTATCCTAATTTTCTCGTTACAATTTTAGTTAATAGAGTATAAAATTGGTCTAATACGTTACTTTCATTAGTTTGTTAAAATTTCAAAATTTTATGTTTAAATTTTTTTTAATAAAAACATTCTATTAAAATTTATTTTTACTAAATAACTAAAAATAATGTAAATATAATAATCTTCGGATCTAAAGTTTTTGTGCTTGTCTGTAGATTTTAGAATCCACGGAAAATACAGACACTTATGTTCTTAAATGTTTATATAATAATAATGTTGTATATAATGTTCTTAAATGTTTCATGAAAATCCAAATCTAGAATGGTGCGGAAAGTTTTTATTTGAAACAGTGGGTGCGGTACTGACGAGCGCTGAACGCAATCACGCCACACGCGCCCGCGCCTTGGTACCACTAATTATGTCCTGAGCTTCCATAAAGAGGATATCACTTTTTTTATATCATTATACTTATTTTTCAATTCTCTAATAAAACTTTCCAACTGTGACTTCTTTTCTCAATTCATTTAATGAAAGGGTGTGTTCAGATGTCCCAGAAATTTCCGAATATCAAATTTGAGGGCGTGCCTGTAATGAAGATCAGAATAATGACTCTAATAGTATCCCTAAGGGTAGTATACACTAGGGTCTAGGTAAATCGTATCGCTCATTTTTAGTAGTTAAAAATAATATTTATTATAAAAATAAAAGAAAGTGTAACACTATTACTACCTGAACCTAAAGAAGTGCCAATTCGTTTTTCTTAGTACAAAATAGTGTTTCTACATCTATACTATTATATAAAGAGGAAAGGTTTGATTGTTTGTATGTTTGTTTGTTTGTTGCGAATAGGCTCTAAAAGTACTGAACCGATTTTGAAAATTCTTTCACCGATAGGAAGCTACATCCTTTCCGGGTAACATAGGCTATGTGGTGTTGCTATAAATACTCTAATTAAAAAGATATGGCCATTTAAGTGCCATAAGGTGGCCATTTTGTAAATTGAAGAGTTTCACAAATCCGATTTAAAAAAAATTTTTCACTGATGGAAAACTACACTATTCGTGAGTGACAAAAGTGATTTAGTGTTGCCATATACATTTTTTAATTAATAGAATATGGTCATTTTGTTGTTACTAAACGGTTTTTAAAATTCTTTCACTGATAGAAAACTACACTATTCGTGAGGGACAAAGGTGATTTAGTGTTGCCATATACATTTTTTAATTAATAGAATATGGTCATTTTGTTGTTACCGATTTTTTAAATTCTTTCACTGATAGAAAACTACACTATTCGTGAGGGACAAAGGTGATTTAGTGTTGCCATATACATTTTTTAATTAATAGAATATGGTCATTTTGTTGTTACTAATCCGATTTTTTAAATTTTTTTACTGATAGAAAACTACACTATTCGTGAGGGACAAAAGTGATTTAGTGTTGCCATATACATTTTTTAATTAATAGAATATGGTCATTTTGTTGTTTATAATCCAATTTTTCAAATTCTTTCACTGATAGAAAACTAAACTATTCGTGAGGGACAAAAGTGATTTAGTGTTGCCATACACATTTCAATCCGATTTTTAAAATTCTTTCATTGAGAGAAGTCTATAGTATTTCCATCTCTCTTCCTTTTATAATACTATCATTGTCTCTCATGCTCTCTCTTTTATCTCTCTTTAATTCTTATTTTTATTTGCTCATTATGATCAGTCTCTTTTCACTTCTTTCTTTCGATTATCTCTCTCTCTCTCTTTCTCTCTCTCCTTTACCTATTCAATTTTATTTTTGCTCTGTCCTCCCTCTCTTAGCATCTGTAGCTTTTCTTTTATTTTTGTTTCTATTATTTTTCTTTTTACAACTTTTTCTTACTCTCTCTCTTTTTTCAAATAATGAAAAACTACACAAATACAGAGTGACAATTTAAGGACATCAATTATAATATTGTTTTAAATACCCGGAGCGAAGAGAGGGCAGGCCTCTAGTTTTAAATAAAGAAAGATATCATCACTACATAGTATAAAAAAGTCGCTTCTGTCTGTACCTATGTATGCTAAGATCTTTAAAACTACGCAACGGATTTTTTTAATAACCTGTGATTCAAGAGAAAGGGTTATATATGCCGGGGCGGGTCGTTAGTAAATTATAAAGCGCATCCATATAACGATAGCGTCATAGAATACCTGCAAGCCAGTGATTTCTGGTCCCTATGGGCGCGCACCTAACTCGCACCTTTCATGTCTATACTGCGTTGTCTACATTAACATAATTAGCTTTTATTTCACTTGTGTATCATGTAGCCAATTTGACTATTGCTTTTCTTTTTTTGAAAGTTTGTATCAGTCATCTATGTTTTCTGGAATCTACAAGGTCTAATGTAAAAAAGAGTGCTAAGAAAATTGCATATCCTGGACGAAAGTAAGCATATCCAGGAGTTGGAAGGTTGTGCATAAAAAAGTCCAAGCTCTATTTAGGCAATTACATATATCTAACTGACCATATTACAAGAGAAGAAAGTGTGTATATGACTGTGTTAAGAGAGAAAATACAATTTTAGGGACCACGCTGGCTTGCAACTCTTTACATGGTAAACGTCTTAGAGCAGCAAATAAAAATTGGAATAGACGAAATATCCTACTAAAATTACAAATATCAAAGTGTTAAAACAGTTACTTTGCAATCTAGATTAACACATAGGTTACTTTTTCTGAAAAGTCAAAGGACCTGTAGGACAGAAGGGAGTTATTCACTGTTGTAGAAATGTCGTTTCGATAAAGTTATAATGTCTATGAATGTACGGAGTGCGTAAGTGAGTAGGTAAGTGTCTCACAAACTCCAACCACTCAGGACCTAAGTTTAATTTCGTGGACCAAGTAGATTTAAATATAGTTAAGAATTGTACCTAAGCGTTTATTATAACAACCTTGATTGTTTCAATTCATTTTCTTGTGATAATGTAACTTTAAATATGTTATTAGTCAAGTTGTCTACATTCTTAAATAGATATTTTCTTCTCAGTGCAGAGTAGGATAGTATAATATTACAAGAACAAGTGCTAGTAGCGAATGTTTCGTATCGCAGGGCATCCGCAGCTCCGCGGGCAATGGGACATCATAACTCTCGCAATGTGCCGCGCGGGACGCATTCAGCACCAAAGAGCCAACACGTTGCCAATTCAATTTTCTTGCTGACCGTATTGGTGTAAATTGCTTATTATTTCAGAAACAATATTAATTCACTGTTGTATGAAGTGTACTATGCAATTCATACAATGAACAATATAAACATTATACTTAATTTATTGCTAAACCTCATTATTTTCAGATTACATACAAAAATCGAGAAACCTAATTACGAGAGGAACCTAAGCAGTAATTTTGACTTCTGACCAAGGGGTAGACTTAGAGACGTCTTTTAACAGAATTTGAACACTCGCCTCTACTACTCAGGCTCTCTGTTTTAAACTCACACTAACCTAAACTAACACAAGACCCGGCCACTGCATTGCAAGGTCACTCACGTGACCTTAAACGCGCAGCATATTTTACACATATTTCATGACGTTCAATGAAGAACCTTCATAATGAATTTAATTTGAATAACTTCAAAAACGGCAAAGTTTCATACTAACTTTGCACCCCCCCCCTTTTACCCCGTTTAGGGATGATTTAATATATAAGAAATATTTTGCACATGTTTCATGTCTTTGCCCCCTTAGTTATTATTAATTTATCCTATCAAATTGGTGTATTGTCATCGGTCCTCGATAAATCTACAGAGTTTGAATGAAATCTGGCCTTTTAAAGTGGGTCAAATTCGCGCCCAAAGGAGTCGGTTACAAACATACATACAAACATACAAGTGAAACTAATATAAAGCGTGTAAAAATATGAAAGAAAAATGGGGGGGCTTCAAATAACATATTTTTTTACGGCGCACGACGTTCTAGATAGTAAAACGCGCGTGAATGCTTCTTTTTTTGAAATTCATACAGGTACCACGCATCGCGCAATAAGAATGTGGCTGTCTGTTGAGTAAACCCTTTGCGCAGAAAGAATTTAAGTCTTATTATGAAAATCAGTACAGCATTATATCACCCGTTTGGATGATATAATGATTATTAGGACATTAAGTGTTTTAATGTTGGCAATAAGCTAATTGTTTCAGAATCTTTTATAGAGGATTTACAGTATGGGCTTAGATAAAATACATAATTAAATATCTACGATTGTAGACTTAAAAAATCAAAAATGATTTAAATCACAAGTTCGTCTAAAATTAAATATTAATAGAAGTAGTTAGTCGTTACTATTTTAATGGGTTACAAACGCCCGAAGAGTCGACCTATTCCACCGGCAGCTGTTTACATGTAGATAATAACTATGATTAAGGAGCTCCCGAACTGGAGCAAAGGAATAATATCCCAACTGCCATTATAGTCTAGGTCGTTTCCCTCAGTACCTTGGAAACTCTAATTTTAATGTATTCTGGGCGTCACTACAAATTCAGCGGGGAATCGTGAAGCAGTAGTCATCCCATCGGTGGTAGCTGGTCCAAGGCTTAAACCGATAGCAAACTGTGAATTAGAACAGATAATGTTTTTTGTTCTTCACATACGGTAAGATCACAGACTGCCGAGTATAAAAAAGAATTATTTTAATTTTACCGAATTAATAACCTCCTTTTTTTGAAGTCGGTTGAAAATGAAAGCAGCGGGTAATCAGATATCTATGACAATTATAAGAAAGTCTGTTTCTTTGTTTGAAAGATTATTGTTTTTTTTTCTTTGTTTCAAGCTGTAACGGAGAAACAGAACTACGTGTTTTTTTTATTGACTTTGTAGTAACATAAGCTAAAGTTTTTGAAGTTACTAAATAACAATATAATTGAAGAAATTAAACTCACATGATCCTCAATAAGAGATATACTAGTATCACCACACTACACAACACTCTCGCTGACAATGCTTACTGTAAGAAATCACTTGAGCAGTTGGCTATTAGTAAGGCAAAGGCGATTGGCGAGGCATTTTAAAGAATAAATGTATAGGAACTACCAAGCAATAAATTCTTTATAAATTTTTGGTAACCAAACTGTAAATTTTTTTATTGTTACCGTTTTCAACGAAAATCATAATCTGCCGAAAATTTTCCTATATCTAATATTAGAAGTAAGAATGTAGACGATTGACTTTTCTTAGAATCCTGAATACACGAGTGTATGAGCGGTTATCAATTAAAAGTCGAACATCTCTGTTTTCCTGGGAGACTGCAGGGAGACGGGTGGAGGAAGAGGGTCTCCTGAGAGCAGGCGGCGTTGGCTGGGCCAGGTCCCGCGGGATAAGGCGTGGGCGGCGAGAACTTCGCTCCACTGGGATCACCCTCTATGGGGGGACCGTGATATTTTTAAACAATATCGCGGACGAAACTTGTTGGAAACTACGTAGGTATATGATTAAAAAACGTCTAAGCGTGTTGATTTTGGTATGGACATTTGTGGTTGGAATTAAACTAAGTAAGTAAGGTTATAATACAATACCTATGTATTGTTTGTGATCACTTGTGAAAGCCGTTGATTGCTAGTTCCTAAAGATTTATTTTAATATTGGGGTATTCTTGCTCTACAAATACAACCTCTATACCGATAGTAGCCTGACAAGTGATTTCATAAGGTGAACATCGTCTAAAGATTAGTGCGATGTTGTTAATAGCTTACTTAGTATAGTTTAATGGTAAGTCATGAATCACAAGCCTCAGGCACTGCTCTAGTACCTGCCATAGCAATGATATACCTATATATTTTACCCGTTACTACGCAATATAATGTTTATTAACGGAGGGTCGGGATTTTCAGAATTGTATTTTAGGTATAATAGGTATAATATGTTGGATTTACTATCAATTTTTTCAGTTTTGGTGTCAGTTCTATTGTAATTTGACCTTGGGCTGTATTTTTTGTTAAAATATGGAGCTATGAATATACATTATAAGATTTAAAAAATACACACATAATAAGCATAAGACATACCATTCGTAAAACATTTTTGAAATAAACATGCTTAATGAATATAGCAATAATACATCTTCGAGATACGTCAGATACTCATGCGGCACCGGCAGCGTTGTTATTTTACCTGTTATGGATTTTTTGCGTGAAAACACGTGAGTGATTTATTGAAGTCGACTGGGAATACGAAAAAATAATGCTTGGTTGTGTTAACAGATTGCATTAATATTTTTCTTTCCAAAAATATGAATGTTTTCATTCTGTACGTGACAAGTTCTTTGTTAATTCATTTGAGATATCTATTTATTTATTTATTACTATGGTACATACAACAGGTAATAACTAATAATACTTACAATTTGATAAGTTATAACACAATTACTCCATGTACACATCATGATAATATTTAGTGAGTACCTAGGTTACAATTACCATATTAATTTAAAAATTAAAAAAGAAACTATTAAAGAAAAAATAAAAATATTAAATGAAATGTTTTACACAAAAATACAGTATAAATTAAAAAGAATATTAAGAGAGAGGAAAAAAGCGACAAGCAAAAACTAACAAAATGTTACAATCCGTTAATAATAATTTTGTTTAGGATCTGTTTCTAACTAATTTTAATATTAAAGATGTCAAAAGAGCCATCAGGTTCTACAAAATCATTATATAGGACAAAACAAACGTTTTTTGGTTTTCTAGTTTTATGTCTAATATTGAAATTAATTAATGATAGCAAGATAGGACAATCTATTTTAGCATGGATAATTTTATATAAAAACAATATGTCGCAACAACTATATCATCTCTACCGTCATCTACGTCATATATCAAAGTAATTTAAATTAATTATGGTCGAATTTCGACTACTAGGCGATCGCTAGTATGTAAATATCATGTATTTGTATGCTCAGATAACAACTTCAATCAAATGAAGCTAAAAGGCACCTTATCTTTGATCTTGTAGCACAATGTAGAGCATCAGAAATGTTGAACTCAATCTCATACTACACAAATAAAATGGTAATTAACTGGTAAGAAGGTCATTATAATATTTTATACGTATATTAGTATTCCATAACAGACTGCGTCCACGGGAAAAATTAGGCAAGTGCGAGTCGGATTTGAGCTCCAAGCGGTCCGTACAAAGGAAGGAATAAGATACACATGACTTTGCCAATACATTATAGTCAAGTTGTTAACTGAAAGTAAATCTTTGTGGTGTAACTGTAAATTACTCGTCGATTCTAATTTAATTCTAGTTTCGTTTTGCATGTCATGTTTCTGCATACCTGTAGGTTCTAATTGAGATAAACGGGATCTTTTGAATGCGTTGACGTAAAAGTTTAATATTTTTAATAGCTCTAATGAATAAAACGTCTAACGTTGATTCCTTTTGTATCCTTAAATCATATATTTTTTTTTTTTTTTTTTTTTTTTTTTTATTGACCAAAACAAGAAATATACACATTTTATAAAAAGTTACACCTATCCACAAAAGCCATTTTGGTTTCTGCGTGGATAGTTAGTTCCTTAAGAATAATTATAATGTTACATAGTAATGTTATTTACATAATAAGACTATTTACTATATCAGTATATATATAATAAAATTATTTACTATATCAGTATATAGCATTTGTAGGTTCAAGGAGCATTCCTAAAATACTCCTTGAGCCTACATATGCGTTTAGGATCATTAAGGTATATATATTGAATTTCCGAAGGTAGAGTGTTAAGTATATTGGGTAACATATAATTACAAGTTCTAGTGCCGTATTTATTTTGGTATGTGGGTAATATAAATTTTTGTTTATTATTTACTTGTCGTAGTCGTGGATCTCTTAAGTGTGTATTTAATAATTTTATATTTCCAATCTCATCTTTCAGAATAGAAAACTTTATTTTATTTTGCACAGGTGACACCCCACAATACCGAAACAAATCGGTGTCTTCTATTATGTTATTGCAGTTTCGTAGTTTTTTAGGTATAATCGTTTCAAGTAATCTTACCTGCAGGTTATATATTTTGTGAATTATTGTTTTGTTTGTCCTTCCATAGCTACTTAAGCAGTAATTAATTATAGAATCTGCTAAAGCCATGTATAGGATTCGTAGCATTTTATATGGGATTTTATATTTCAGAATTGAAAATTTACTGAGTATACATCTTAATTTATCACATATGTAATCCACATGCGCAGACCAATTGAAGCGATTATCGATAATGAGTCCCACATAAGTATGTTTATCAACAAATTCAATTTTTGTACAGTTACATAATATTGGAGCATTGGCGTTCATCGCATGTAAGCAATCGTGGCTGTGGGCGAATAATGTTGGTCTATAGCTGGTTTTGTTATGAGAAGAGTGAATGTGCATGGCTTTGGTTTTAGATGAATTTATGACCAGACCAACATCATGCGCCCACTGGCACAGGGTATTGAAGTTATTGCCAATTGTTTGTTCTACTATCCTTATGTCGGAATCAGCAGCCACCAAGCAGGTGTCGTCGGCAAATTGGTATACGGAGCCCTCTCTCAAGTTGTTACACATATCGTTAACATATAAAAGGTATTCGATTGGCCCTAATATGGATCCTTGAGCGGTTCCTTTAGTGGTTAATATTTCCTTGCTATAGGAATCCCTTATTTTTACCATTGTAGATCTGTTTTTGTGATAATTTTGGAACCACTCGAGTAGAGGACCCCGAATGCCATTGTCTTGTAATTTCGTATATAATGTTTTATAAATCAGGCAGTCGAAAGCCTTGCTAAAGTCAATGAAAACAACAATTACATGTTTCTTATCATTCATATAATTGTTGATTTCATTGGTAAATTGACATAGTAGTTGAGCGGTGCTACGGTTTTTTTGGAATCCGAACTGTTTATTGTTTATGATGTTATGATTTTGTGTGAAAGTGTTAATTTCTTGGCTGATGTACCGCTCAACTATCTTGTCGATGCATGGTAAAATAGTAATGGGCCTGTAGTTATTATAGTCTGAATGACTACCTTTTTTATATATGGGGCGGATGATTCCTTTTTTTAGTTATCTGGATACTCAGAAGTAGCAATGCATGTATTTACTAGATGAGTCACGACGGGTGATATGTATTGTGAAATTTGTTTTAAGTCCGAGGCACGTATGCCGTCGTGACCCGGTCCCTTGTTGGAGTTTAATTGAGATATAATTTTGTTAATTCTAAAATTGTTTGCTTTTCGTAATCGCATTGTTACTTCTATGCATCGTCTATAAGTTTCGGGCTTAAGAATATTTTTATTGCATGGGCTAGTTATGTCATCTACGTTTTTTTTAAACTCTTGAGCAAAATTGTTACAATATTTCATTATTATAATGACAACACGACAGTGAGCATTAATCAATAGAATTTGAATAAGAGATAGAGCAACTCTCAAACTCGTGACTAGCATAATTTTTTAGAAAAAAAAAATCAATTTAATCACATTTGTCTTAAGTAGTTCAATTAGTAAAAACCAGTGATTGAAAATGTATATCAATCAGTTAAGATCAAAGTTTAAGATCTCACACAATATGAAAGTGACCACAAGATGAATGACCGTTAGTCGAAAGCTGGATAAAATCTTTAGTTCAGTTTAGTTTTAAGGACGAGTTAAATATCTAAACAACAATTAATGAACATTTAGTTCATTAAGTTAAATTTCCCGATTAGAAAAGCAGCAATAGCCCAGTGCGGCCGGGGTCGACATCAACATAAAACTGTTATGATATGGCTTTACCGTATTTCCCAGCGCGCAGGGTGGAGGTGCGCGCCACCCAGGGGAAATTTCGCGGCGACTCTCTGTGGGCCTCTACAAGTTTTATGGACGCGCATCGCCCCACTCACCCTCCCCCCTACGCCCTCCAGGAGCCACCATCAACTTCTTATCGTTTCATATAACAACAGTTACCAGTAAAGGCTGAACGTAATTACTTGTCTAGCTTAATAAGTATTCATTACCGTTTTCCAACTTGCGAAACCTACGCACTAAAATGGGAACAAAAAAGAGAGGTAATTGCCCAACATTCAGTCAACCTCATACCAGCCAGTGTGGCTACACAATACGTAAAGTTCTAGTATTAATTCTTTAGTTTGTTTATAAAATGCCTTCCTTTGTTACATTTTATACATAAAGTCGGTAGTACTTGGGTTTTGTGTCCCACTAACAGATTTAAAGTCGTGCTTGACATGATCACGACACCGTCCACTGCTCAACTTAGCTATTCAAAACAATATATATATGTCGGAAACTAATTAAAAGGAGAAATGGAATGGATGGCCTATTTTAAAAGCTATACGGGCGCAACACGGTCAGGATATAATTAAACATTACTATCACGTACTATTCTGACAGGAACTAATATGTCAGGAACCCAAGCAGTGCCTTGGACTTGTGACCAAGGTGTATATGCGAGTGTTGTAATTACTTAAAGGGATCCCTTTAAGTAATTACAACACTCGCCTCCACTGCCCAGGTTCTCTGTTTAAACCTAAAGTTAGGCTAATAAAAGTCTAACCTAAACCTAACAACAATGTTAACAACATTATTGAGACGGTGCGTATCCTACTAATATTATAAACGAGAAAGTTTGTAAGAATGTATGGATGTATGTCTTTCACGCAAAAACTGCTGAATGGATTTTGATGAAACTACAATAATATAGCTTACACATAAGAATAACATAAAGGCTATAATTTCTAATGGTAGCTAGTTCTTAAATAAAAGAATTGGATCTATTCGTCAAGCAAAGATTCGTCGTATACAAAGTTATCAAAACTTTTGATAATTCTACTACAAATAAACGTAAAAAAAAATCATAAGTAAATATATTCTTTTTTTTATTATAACAATATAAATATGGTATAATAAAAATATTTTTATTGTTATATCAAGTGTTTTTATTCCTGCAAACGAGAGACAAAAAATGAATTTCGCATTTGAGTGGGATTATATTGAGAAGAACTGTTAAGTAAAAAGTTGACAAATAAATCCAAATGGAATTAACCCTCATCACAGTTAAAACCCTGTACCTACTCGTATAACGATTAATTTATTTAATTACAGTGTTTACTTGCTCATATTTTTAATCATAAGATGAGAAGTTTCATTGAATTCACAAATGCAATATTTTCGTCTCGATGCCAAATTACTGCGAAAAATTTCATTTCGCACTGAGTTAGGTTTTTTTTGGCAACATTGTCCATACACTCGATATCATGCCGAGTCCATGTAGTTGACAAAATTATACTGACTACTTTGCATAACGACTGTGCATTTGATGGAAAACAATTGAGAAAATGGCGAATTTCTAATGTAGTATTGGATTAAGAAACGACTTTCTTAACCCTCCTTACTTAACTCCTTGCTTTTCTACTAAAGCCTTCAGCTAGTTAACTAGTTTTGTCACTCAGGTTATTTTGCATTATTTTGTATTCGACATGTATTATATATATTTAGTACAACAGGTAACAAGTTCCTACGAGGTCGGCAACGCATCGGCATCTCTTCAAGTGCTGCAGATGTCCATGGGCGAAGGTGACCACTTTCCATCAGTTGGACCGTCTGCTCGTTTGCCCCTTTTTTAACAATAAAAAAAGGAAAAAGTACCTACATAATATTATTGACTTAAATTTACTTTAATCTTCTAAAATGGAAAATTCAAATGCCATAAATTTTTAAATGTTGTTTGGCATAGCGAAGATAAACATTTTTGTTGGGTGTAAAATATTAATTCAACAAGAGCGTCGGCGTGGCGATGGCGGCGCGGCGGGTGTATGGCAACCTGAAATTGACGCGTTATTGGACCCTCGTGTCCTAAACTTCTGATACTTATGTAGATCATATAAAACAAATCACGGGATGTAAACATTAAAGTACGTTTACTGCTTTATAATATTTACTAGTATCTGCCCGCATAAACTTCTAAACTGAATCCAGACTGAATTGAAAAACACATACACCAAGTCACCCTCAATTACAATCTCTTATTTACTTTGTGACTTGAGTGATTCTATATTCTTGAAGTATACAAGTACCACTTCTACTTTACGGAATAAAAAGTATCCTATATTTTAGCTTATGAAGTATCGATAGTCAACATTGACTTTCAATCAGTTGATCTAAAAAGTATCTTATGTCCCGACGTATTAATCCAGTTGAAAAAGTAGCTATTTGCCAAACTGTATTGAAATCAACTGTTTGATCTCAGTTTGGGTGAATTAGAAATTAGTTGAATTATATATAAATTAATGTCATCTACACTGCACCCATATCGCACTGTAACAGCCATAAACTTCACCAGGCGTGCTCCGGTCTTTTTTTCTATGATCGTTGGCTCCGTTTGACCACTGGCTCAAGTCTATCGGAACAGTGTTTATATATGTCTTAGAATGACATATATAGTACTACACCCGAATATAGATTTATCAACGGTTTTACTAACTTTAATAGTTTTTTATTTGAAGGAATTATATAATAGAACAATACTCGTTTACTTTAATGACCATAACATTTTAATTGTATTATTGTCACCATACATTAAGTCACTCGCCAAAATTAATCGACTAATTTAATTATACAATCAAATTAGAAGTTCCCATACAATTAGAAAAAATAAATAAAAAAGAATTATCCATGAAACCATGATAAACAATAAATAATAGTTTAAAAAAACTAAAAAATTACGCTTTTATAGAAAATCCAACTAAAAAATAGAAAATAAATTTAAATTATAAATAGTCTAAGAAACAATGATTTTATTGTAAAAAAAGCGTAGGGTGCTTTTCAGAATATTATGAAATAAACACTTCTACTCATATCTGTTTATTAAATATTTATAACTATTGATAACATGCATCCCACGCTTTTTTTTACAATAAAATTATTTTTTCTTATTTCCTATTTTTTTAGTTTTGTATAAAAGAGTAATTTTTTAGTTTTTTTGAACTATTATTTATTTTTCATTTTTTAGTTGAATATTCTATAAAAGCGTATTTTTTAGTTTTTTTTAGACTATTATTTTTTTCATAACATCAATTTACTACTAAAGTGAGTTTAAGTATATATTGGCTGCTTTTAGAATATATACTCGATATAGCGACTTGAAGAACTATAGTACACAATATTTTCGATATCCCACTATGAAAACCAATGATTTTCAATAAAATTGAGCAGTCTTTGGTGTTTATTTTAAGTCGGTAACTTTCCGAGAAATAAGGAGTTCAGGCGCCTGCTGCCTCTCTCGGATGAGATAGGCTGCGGTTCTCAGATTTCCTCTCCGAAAATTTCATCTGAATCAGTCGGTAATTTATCCGAGAAATAGGTGATCGGCGCGCCTGGTAGTTTCCCTTCTTGGTCTTGATGCAGACACACCGGGTCGCAGGAAAACAAAAAATCGCTAATCCAGATTATCCTAGTAAGGATAACAGATCAAACTGTTTAAAAAATTGAATTGTCATCGATCCTTAATAAATATGCCAAATTTCGAGATAATCCGACGTTTTGAAGGGGGTCAAAATCATGTTCAAAGATTCCGTTACATACATACTAACATACATATGAAGCTAATAAAAAAGCATATTAAAAAAACTGCAATACACTATCGTGGACTTTGATAACTTCCGATCCTTAGCAACAGTTGACCCCTGGGGGTGGATATAGACCACTTGAAGAATCACTAACTTAGTTAACCCCTCACCAAGAATGTAAAAATGTAGAATTTTAAATGTGGTTAGCAAAACTGTTGATAAATAATTTATGATTGCTGAGTAGTTTTTATCACTTTATTTCTAAATGCCCTTTGCCTCGACGAATTATAACCTCCACGCCGATAGGTTAGCAGTCATTTAACGATGGATTTCATAGAGTGAATGTTGATTAATATAGTGAAATATAAATACTCCTATTGGGAATAATGTTAGTTAGTGTTTTTGCAATCTGGCCTTTTAAACCTGTGCCTGAGTAATGCCTGGGGCTTATAATTCAGTCCCAGGCTTATAGTCTAAAATCAATGGCATTTTTCTTAGTCTTTTTCTTTTTTATGTTATTATGTATACGGATGTAGATATATTAATAAAAACATGAAGTGTAAAATAAGCCAACTCTTCTAAAAAGTGACCGCAAAAAATTGTGAAATTACATGGAAAACGAAGTTAGTTATTTTAGTTAAGACAATATCATGTATTAAAATCAGTTTAGTATGCAGATTGGATTAGTATAACATAGTAGTAAATGTATCGATAGATAACTGAGTTTGAGATAGCAATAAGCAGGCTGCGGGAGGTATTGCATTAGGTATCCCAGGAGCAGGAGCCGGAGCAGGCCGTAGAGTCGCAGCATCCTCGCACTCCCCACGGGACGCATTATGAAAGCACTACACTTGCAGATCGATACCTTAAGTTAACAACATTACCTCGCCGTTAAACCTATCAACTATTATACGTTTTATAATATACGCACTTAATTTTTGTTTAATTTATTTATTTAAAAGGGAATAAAACTTACTGCTGTAAGATTAGATAAATTCTGCCAAACTGCTTAGCAGTTTATGGGCAGAACAACGCTCTCATGTTTAATTTATATAACTTAGAATACTAAGGACTAGAAACTAACTTAATAACACATTATATGAAAAAAAAAATTTAATGTAATAAACTACTCCAATTACCTACCGGTAGGTAACTGCTTGTGCGTTTCAAAGGCACGGCAATGTATACAATATTTTTCATGTCTAAGTCTAACACAAGTGTATAATTATTAGTACTGCAAGAACTCACGAGTATTACATTTAAATATTTTGTTGGATTCTTTGTGTCTGGTGGCAGAAAATTAAATCGGAATTTTATACAAGAGATCTTTAATGATCTTTTACGTGTCAGATGTTAATGATTTAGTTTAATTTTAATTCTTCACGCCAAAATTCAGATATGTTATCAAAAGGATTGTTTTTACTGTGCTGGAAGAAGCTGGAATTAATTACATAGTTTATATAAAAAATAATTACATAATTACAATTCTTCAGGTATTCTATATTACGTTTAAATTATTTATTAAAAGTGTAATCACTATAGAGGAAAACGTTTTGTGACGCATACCAAAGGTTAACGTCAATTGTGAAAAAAATGAGGCCATTATTTTAAAACCTGAACAATGTTTACACATTCACAGAAACCACCCAAATTATTTTTAAATAGAGTACAATATTTGAATTAATGAATTAACCAACAATTGATAGGTACTCGTCATGACATGGGTTGGAATTTAGTGTGTAAACTCGCATCTTTCTCATCACCTATACTTTGCATTAAAATAATCATATTTAACTTTCGTACTATTACTATTGTACAGCTCTAAATCCCTGTCACTAGAGACCCGTTAGAATTAAGCAATACTGCCGCTGAGCGCGACCACAGGCTGTGGTTGCTGATAAAATGCTTATATTAGAGCGTTGCAGCGCGGCGGCTGTCTGTCCATCACCGCCACTCCAGCGCCAGTTCCAATGTAGGCCTACTGCTAAGCACTGACGCGATCACTAATACATTGCTTCTAGGATAATCCTCGTCGTTCTAATTTACTTTTTTTGGCCAAATACTAAAAAGGTTAATCTCTGCGTTACTTATTCAAAATGTAAATCAAATGTCTGTACATAAAAGACATTTTTTTGAGGAAAAGGGTCTTGCGTGGCAGTCAAAAAACGTTAATTTTCTAGTGATGTAGAAAAAAATTACAGTTTTTTTAATTGTATCCTTTACTTGTGCTATGAGACCTTACTTCATGCAAAATTTTACGACGCTAGGTCATTGAAAAGAACCTTACAATTATGTAAGTGATTCCATTAACGGTCATACCTAACTTTTCAATGCGTGGACTTAAAACTTAGATTTTTTGACAGCCGCAAGAGACCGCAGGCTTAAGTATTTGATATTAATTTCAACATGATACCTCCACGCGATCCTGAGATTAATGATCTTGACAGACAGACAGACGGACAACATGAATCTTAAAGTGAAAGTGATCCTATAAGGGTTCTTTTTTGTCTTTAAGGTAAGGAACCCTAAAACTATCCCAATGTTGCAACAAGTCATTTGTTAGAAACATTTTTGACGGGGGTATATCTATTTTAATAAGTGGATATACGTAACATCTTTTAGTAAAACTCATCAACCGTTTTATTTATCTATATCTATACTATTATATAAAGAGAAAAGATTTGATTGTTTTTATGTTTGTTTGTTGCGAATAGGCTCGAAAAGTACTGAACCGATTTTGAATATTCTTTCACCGATAGAAAGCTACATCCTTTCCGGGTAACATAGGCTATGTGGTGTTGCCATAAATATTCTAATTTTAATGCCGGATTTTGGTATTTATTCAAAAGAAGGGGAGTCAGATATTATCTCTCATAAGGTATATATAGTACCTACAAAGAGGAGCGCTATTTATATTATCTAACATAATAAAATTTAAATTTGTATGATGTCTTTAATGCTGGTAAGCTGAAAGTATACAAAACTTTATACTCAGTGTGACCATAAGCGATACGAAGTCTATATCTATACTAATATTATAAAGAGGATAGATTTTTATTTTTGTATGTAACGAATAAACTTAAAAACTACTAGATTTCAAAAATTCTTTTGCCGTAGAAAACTAAATTATCGCCGAGTAACATAGGCTATATTTATTACTAGAAAATTCTTACTAAAATCAACCCAGGGTGTAAAAAAAATTGCAATAAAATGTCTTTCATCGCATGCGCTGCGAAAAGTATTGATGATAGAACAAAAAAATGTTCTTCAATATTATAGAACGTATCAATATCTACAAAAAACTTCGCGAGACCATATTATGTCCAACTATTGTAGTTATGTCACTATAACTACCTTTTTACATTTAAAAAATTGATAGAAATGCCTATCAAAATCAGATTATGTTATCCATACCATTGTATTAAAACTTATCCAAAAAAATCTATCAAATTTCGTATTCAAGACTGTTTCAATACCTATAGATTACTTTTTGAATTATTAAAATAGGACATTCCATTCAAAAGATATTACGAAATTAAAAATATCAATACAAACAAAAAATACACGGCGATGCGCCGGCGTGGCTCTACGTTACGCAGCAAGCAACGCGGCGAGAGAGAGAGAGAGAGAAGGGACACCGGAATGCGGGAGAGCCCAAAATATTGCCTATCTTTGGCGGGAAGACTCAGCTCCAAGGCTTAAGCAGTAAAAAAATTAAGCCAACTAACTGATATTGATACAGCCACACTTGTTTATTTTAGTTACTTTTACAGTATTATGTCCTACGGCATTTTGTTGTGGGGCAGGGTCGTAGACATAGTATCCATTTTTATCCTTCTAAAAAGAGCAGTTCCGGCTATTTACTATCTGAGAGCTAGAGATTCCCTTCGAGATGTTTTTAATAAAATATATTCTTACGGTGCCGTTACAATACATTTATTGTAACATTTTATACATTAGGCAGAACATTACTTTATTTTCCAAACATAGTGACACACACATTATTAATACTAGAAATAAAATAAACTTGTTACGCCAAACTATCGTTCACAAAGTTGGTAATTATTTCATGGGGCATGTTCGCATCTATCATAAGATTCCACAGCCTATGTTAGATTTGTCACTTCAGCGATTTAAAACTCTTATACAAACGTGTTTAGTAAATAAAGCTTAGTACTCTCTACAATTATTTGAATGATGACAAAGCTTGGATTCAAAATGACTTTGATGCTCAGCTGAATGATTACACCTTTGTAAAACAGACTGATGTAAACAATGGCATTTTGAAAAGAGCAACTGATGAGTTTCTTGCCAGTTCTTTTCATCAGGAAACTGCTTTCCAAACTGGTGGTAGCTTCAGACAAACTATTTGATTGACCAATTTTTACGTGTCAAAAGTACTTTGTAAAAAGTCTATTTGAATAAAATATTTTGAGTTTGATTTAAAAAAATTAGTCCACCCGTGTGAATAAAGCGCCAATTTTCACGATCACGACACAACGCACTACTACATTCTCAGGCGTTCATTCGAAAAGGCTAAACAAGGAAACAAATAACAAAACTTTATCCTTGGGGATGTCTTTGTTTAGTCGGTATTATCCATATTAATAATATAATACGAATATTTATACTAATAATATAATAGGAAAATCCAGCCAGCCCAGAATCGAACAAGGACCTCCTAAGAAAAGTTTTAATATTTAATAATTTCGCATTCATCATTATAATGTTAACTCATAAACAGTATAATATATAATGCGTATTTACTATTTACTCATTACCCTAAGCACATAAATAACACTTGTGTGAAATGTGTCGCCTAACTTAACAATACTTAATGTTCTATATATATAGTGACAAACGAGCAGTTGGTTCACCTGATTGAAAGTGGCTACCGTCGCCCATGGACACCTGTAAAACTAGAGAGTCTCTTCTTTTGCCTATGCGTTATTTTGAAAATTGAGAAAGGAAACAAAGAGAATAATGTAATTTCAGTGGTTTTTTAATCAGAGTCCATTGGAACCGCAGCATTAATGGAACTGGAGACATGCGGCGCGACCACAATGCATTTAAGATACTTGGCGGTAGACTGGTGGTGGCTAGCTAGTTGAGGAAAAGATCCCTCACCGCGAAAGTGTGCTGAGTTACTGACTACTTACGAGAGGCTCTCCTGGCGACAGAGTACAATTGTAATCCGTCCCCTCGTTAGCAAAAATATTATTGGGGAGATATATTATTATAAAAAACGACAAATATTAAAACTAGTGGTCGAAATTCGACCATAATTAATTTAAATTACTTTAACAATTAAAGAAAGAATATATATGCGTGTGTGTGTGTTAATTACATGGTGCTGTGTGTAATGTTGTTGTTATTGATTTTAACGTATTTTATATGCATTAGGAATTTAAAATATATATATATTATTCTGCACTCCTTCTGTATATGGGTAAACTACAAGAGGGGGAAATTTCATACTCCTCCGTCTGCACAATTTTGGTAAAAAGTGTTACAAAGTTTTTGCTTCACGTATTAATATATAGATTATTTTAGTTCAAATATATAAGTGAAACAAATTTTTATAAGCTTAAAGTGACAGCAAAATTGATATTTAAGAAATCAAACAAATGTTAATCTTAACTACCTTCCCTGTATTTGAATTTATTATCAAACTAGCTGACCCTCGCAAAGAAATATTCAGGACCTTCAACCTTCCTACAAAACCTTCCTTGGACTTTTATAAATATTTCAAAACCAATATTAGCCAAAACCGTCCAGCCAGCATTATCGTGTTTTAACGGCACTAACAAATGACAATTACTTTTTTTTATATATAAGAAAGAAGAATATCGATATTTTGTTTAGTTAAGTTACTTCAACATTATGGATTATTTTAAAGTGTTGAAGGACATGGATATTGAATATTAATTACATATTTAAAAATTTGGAAGAAACAATAAGAAAAGTTACTTAAGTACTGTACAGGACACCAAAGCCACTTACGTTTAAGAGATCTAGGTTTTGCTTGTTTTCTTCTGGACATGTTTTACTTTTAACTCATTATGTGAATTAGTTTAGTTGTTGAATCTCATACATCAAAGTACATTCACTTCCACAACACTATATTTTTAACGACAGCGGTTTTTATTAATGAACTTGTTTTCAACACTTGATTAGAACACGTAGAAAGTTTGTCGGAAAACTCTGTACGCGTTGAAAGGACAACACGAGACGCGAGAGCGGACGGCTCACCCCGCATTCACTGAGCTTACTGGCGCCCAACAAGTGGCAATAACAATATTGTAAGCTGCCGCGCAAACTCCGCCACTAGCACCCAATAAGTTGCTAATCCTATCTTATAATAGACATATACAAGAGTTTCTTAATTTGTATATTTACGTAATGAAATAGGATATTTTTACTGACATCTTCTTCTTCTTATATATAAAAATGAATCCCTATTTCCCTTGGTCACGGCATCACGCGTGAACGGTTGGACCGATTTCGATAATTCTTTTTTTGTTGTGTTTGTTATTATCAGGAGAAGATTTTTATGATAGAAAAAAATAAAAAAGGTACGCGGAAAATTAGAAAATTTAAGAAAACTTAACGACCATATAAACTTTTCTTATGTAACGTTTATGGCGGTTTTCATAACTGTCAGTCATTTAATTATAGGTATTCAAAGTTAAGAGGGAACGTCTGTTGGGTCAGCTAGTTTTCGATAAAATAAAAATACGAAAAACAGCAAACCGTCATATCATAATAGTAACCGCCGATCTCCAATGTTTGTATTTGATAAACGAAGGAATAACGTCATATCTTATTATTTCAAAATATTCAATTATCTCGTGTAATCGTAGTTGGCAAACTAATATTGACCATTTCTCGTTGCTATGGGAAACAATATTGCATATTTAAATTATTTAGTTTTCCATTATCCTGTTTTTCTCAATCGGAAAAATACGTATTTTATAATCTATGGATCCTATTAATATGCAGTTTAAGTTAAATATGGTAAGATATCATAATGGGAAGAAAACATAGAGAACGTACCGATATTTCAGCTAAAATCAAATTTTTAAGCAGAAAATATATCTTTCCAATAGAGTAGAAAATGGTTTTTCTTCCGTTTAATTCCGATTAATTTTTTATATTACTATAGTCTAAAAGTAAACCACTTCCGCCGTCATTTCGGGGAAGAATTGATAGGTTTTTTCCTAAAATGGTAATCGGGTCACAGGAGCCACCTAACGATATCAATTGTAATTTAACACTATCTAGGGACCTCTCATATATTCACAATAATTTCATCAAAATCGGTCCAAACCCTGAATTGGAACGATGTATCCTTTTCGCTTGTCGTTGTTCTTGATTCGTGTATCATTTTAACGTATAGTTATGCGTGTTTTCTTCAAAATTGCGAAATATTTACATACCAATAATTCTTATTAACCTATCTAACTAGTTATCTTCTGCTTGTGCTAGCGGTTCACGTCAGTAATGCAATGAAGGGATAAAACCTTTTATTATTTGCCTGCATATTCAATTAGGTCTCGGATGCAAATTGTTATTCAACGGAGTTACACATTACCTTCTTGTTTTACTTATTTCTAAAGGTCATTACAAATGGCACCATCTAGTGGCGACTTACAGCTTTACTTACAAGTTAGTACTGCTAAATGGGCAGAATGTTTTAATTTAAATATTAAAATTAATTTAATACAAAGAACATATTTTATTATTAGACTAATTATTAAATCTTTATATTATATATTTAAAACAGATAATGTTGCCAAAATATCGATTTCGTCCGTATGTGGTCTGTGACATGTACGTGAACTGTGGATTTTTATCAGTGACATGTGACATTTCTCATCAGCTGACTGTCAATAGTGGTTGGCCGTCAATTTTGTTCTCAATGTCAAATTACAAGAGTATAATTACGGAATCAAACCTAAATATAGTGATAAAAATTAATAAAGAAATTTTATCATGTGAATAAGAATTCGTGTCACAACTCATTATTAAATGATGGCAGTTGAACTTCCTTATGAGGTAGGGTTTCTTATAAATAAATGGGTATCACTTCCGCCTTAGAAAGAATTAATATTTTCTTTGTTTGCACTTTGTGTTAAGTACCAATTTTTCACGTGATCAAACATCGCTCAAAGATAAAGCAATCAATATTTTTTCCTATACTTATATAACTAAAACATAAATATGATTCACATAATGGCTTCGTTATTTTTAATATAAAAGTAATACATAATAATTGTTTTAAACTATACATTTTATTGTTTACAATTTATACTATATCATTATTTACATAATAAGTTCTTTGTTATATATGTGTTTAAAAGATAAAACCTTCATAAATCAATTGATTTATGGTTTTTTACACCATACAATACTTAGAAGTAAATTCTATATAACAAACTCCCATACAAATTTCATTCTATATATTAATCTCTGATTCCTTTTTCAACTTCTCCTTTCTTCTGTACCAAATTTCATCATAATCGGTCCAACGGTTCTTGAGTTATACATGGTGTAACTAACACAACTTTGTTTCATATATATTTAATTTTATATGAAAAATTCCTTACAACAAATAATTTATAAAAACTATTCTGTAAAGCTTAATATTGTTCTAATCTAGAACAACAATATTTTCATAAAGAATCTTACCATTCATTGTTTTATTGAAAATAACATTAACCAACAAGTACTCATAAGTCTCAAAATTATATAAATTTAGTAGCTTTTACAGTAATGTATGTAGGTATCTACTAAGTATGTTAAAAAATGTAACATTTAATTATTTGTTATCAGGTTCTGGTATACCTCTTTAAATATTTGTCCAGTTCTGACCGAAAATATGCCAGTCAAACTTGTCAGTCCTGGTATTTAGCTGCCAATGACTATTGGTTTCTTAAAAATAAAACAGTTGTATTTTTTAAAACTGATTTGAATGCAGAGATATCACCAATACAAGTGATTGAAAATTCTGTTGTAACTTATGAAAATTTTCTTTTCAATGAAGTTGAAATATCAAATAAATTAAATAATTTTTGGACTAAAGTTGGAGAGAACATAAAATCTTTGACAATTCGGAAATGTGATATCCATGAGAAGGTAATTGATAATGTATTAAAAAATTGTACAAATCTAGAAACACTGAACGTTCAAAATTGTAAAGAACTTTTTATGTCTGGATGTCTGCTTGAAAAGACAGATACTTGGATTACAAACAATTTCAGAAACCTAAAATGTTTAAATTTGTCTGAAAACAAATATATAACTGATGCATTATTTTATAGATTTGTAAAAGGTGCACCAGTTCTCGAAGAGTTATGTTTGTCTTTATGCCCTTTACAATTTCATGGAGGGTTCATTAAAAAGTTTTATCCAAATACTAATAACATTTATGATAATCCATCAGAATGTGTTTTTACATTCTATTTTGTTTTACAATTCATAATATCAAGAGCCAAGCATATAAAGAACTTGGTGTTTTCAAACACTCTAATTGATGGGGCAGCTTTGAAAGCTCTGTCTGAAATAGCAGACCTGAAGCTTGAATGCCTGCAGTTAAACACATGTGATCAACTTACAAATGCAGGCATTATTGCATTGACAACACATCAACAATCACTTAAAGAATTAGATATTGGCTTATGCACAAGAGTTACCGATCAATCTCTCATGTACATCAGTGAAAATTTAATTAATCTTGAAAGTTTAAATGTACAAAGATGTAGAGCCATTACAAATTTAGGTGTAACAGAATTACACAAATTGAAAAAATTAAAACATTTAAATATCTCGCAGTGTGAACTCATTACACGAGAAGGAATAGAGAATGGCATTTGTAAAGAAGAAAATGCAATATTAGAAGAGTTAGATATTAATTCATTGAATTTAGTACAATCTGGTGTAATCATGATTTCTGAAATTTTAACAAACTTAAGACATTTAGATCTTAGTTTCTGTTTTAATGCAGTGACAGATACGTCAATACAAGTAATCTTTAAAAACCAAGTATTTTTACACACTTTGAAGATCAGTTATTGCGACAAAGTTTCTGACGCTGGTTTGACTGGAATGGGTAAAGTGGAAACTGAAGGTGAAGACGAAGGACCTGTTATGTCTAATTACAATGAAGTCATGCCCAACAGAATCCATCTGGGTTCGAGAGCAGAGGAAGAAATAATTCGTGACGCAAGAAGAAAACGTGATGTCATGAGAATGTGTGAAAAGTTGACATTGGATTCATATTCTGGATACTCTTTGGCCAGAATTAAATCTCTGAGGGAGTTAAATATTAGTGGTTGTAATAGAATTACAGATGTCAGCTTGACATATGCTTTCTCTTTAAAGGAACTTCAAAGTTTAAATCTAAGTAGATGTCAACAAATAACTGTTGATGGAATAAAACATCTAGTCAAAAACTGCCCAAGTATTGAATACCTCAACCTAAATGATTGTTATAATCTAAAAGATGATGCTGTGATAGAAATTGTGAAAGGGTTAAAAAGATTGCAACATCTTGAATTAAGGGTGAGTGTACATCATTTTAAAATACCGAATAATAGTAATACCGAAAATTATTAGTTCTTTAATTTAAATGATTAGTGTTCTCATTTATTTTTCTCTCCATTTTGTTTCTGGTAAACAAGGATTTCTATACTTTGAGGTAAAATAATGTTTTTGGCAAATACCTTGGTTAATTATATACTTTAATATCTATTTTATTCCAATAAACCTATATTTTAAAGAAAAAGCAATATTTAAATTAAGTACGTATTTTGTATTTAAAAAAAGCAATTTAGATTTCCCTCGAAAACGTTGAATAGTGTAGTGCCGTCTTGAATGACGTCAATCTGCGAAATTAAACTGTTTACATCTGTGTCAAGTGTCAACTGTTTTCTAAAATTGAATTCTTCGTATTACTCTGTTGTATGAAAACGTCAACAACAACAATGTTTTGCGTGGCGTGACGTAACACTTTCTGATTGGTGTTCGCTGTCACTTAATGCCTATTTTTTTAGAATTTATTTTCTAAAAATATTAATAATCTTTAACTTTTATGTGACTATAAATAGACTGTTTTTTTTCTTATCTCGTCTCTTCATTTATAATTAGAAACTATAAACCAAGCATTTTTTTATAAGTGGACGGACACAAGCCTATTTTGTTGGGGCACATTATAAACACATCTGTTAATATGATTCAATGGTTTCCAGGGTTGTAATCAGCTGACAGACAAGACATTGGAAGCAATAAGAAACCACTGCAAAATTATTAAGATGTTAGACGTCCAAGGATGTCACAACATTGCAGCGGAGCTTGGATGTACAATTGGAACACTACCTACTTTGCATACTGTATTAATGTCTAAGCCGGGGCCCTATATAACAGATGGGGTTAAGAACAGAGCCCCGGCACCGCCATTATTGCCATCTTTACTGCGGAAATTACGTTTGCATTAATAACTCACGTTGAACATTGGTAAGCACAGAAAACTTAAAAAAAATATATCTATTTTCTATTTCTGTGCTTTGTTTATTAATCTATATAACTGACATATATATTTTGACAAAGATTTCTTGGACGTTTGGGAAATGAAATAAATTATTTTTAAATATAATTATTAAATAGAAAAGGTATCTTATAAAAGATTTAACTTGCAAGGTTATGATTCCTTTGTTATGTATGTAAGTGATAAATTATTTGTAGTATTTCTTACAAAATAAATTTACCAGCTATAAAGATTTTACAAATCAAATCTACTCATATATTATTAAACATTAAGTAATTTTTTTTTCAATTAAAAATAACTGTAAAAGGTAACTACTAAAGGTTCACAATATATATATAATTTTTTTTACATAATATACTTTTATGGTGGTAGCACTTTTTTGCCTTTCCAAAAAAAATAATACTCCCACGTGGATCTGTATTGTTCTCTGATTGTAATTTTTTTTATTTCTACCTATATAACAATTAATGCATATTTTTTATCTAGCTTTACGTTTAAGATATCAGATATTTATATTTTTGTTTTTAATTTATAGTATTTTGTTCTATATTTCTATTCTACCGTATTAATTTCTATTTTGTTTATATTAACTTAATTGGTTATATTTTTTTCTTAAAATGTTTATAAAATATTGTATATAAAATATATCTAGTCGTACATTTCTAATTGTATATGTACTAGCACTGATACTGCTGTGAATAGGATTGCCACCTTTTATAAAATAATTTCATTTAACACTCTAAACACAAAGTAATTATTAGTCGTATTACCTATGTGGCGCAGTAACGGTTATTAAAACAAATACATAAATATAACAGTGATAAAAATATAGTATTTTTCATGTGATATTGTTTACAACATACGTAGTAGATTTCCGTCGAAAGAGTGACAATTGTGTAAGGAGCAATCTTCGAAATAAAATAAAATACTGACAAAATGACAACTAATATTATTCAAGCCCATTTCCGTCGGAAGTGCGAGGTTGTGCAAAATTCGAAATCAATTTGCTAACCAAATCAATGCTACCATAATTATAAAGTGTAACATAAGAATTTTGTTTATAGCAACTTCCACAAATGTTAATGTTTTTGTTTATAGAATGTGTTAATTTTCCATTAACATTCCAATATTATAATTATAAGCACATAAAAAATGTTGCCTGCTTTATGGTTTCTTCCTTGATTGTGTACTTGTTAGAATTAACTTATTTCACAATTTATAACATAAATGACAATTCTTTGAAACTGCTTACAATATCCTCTAACAATGTATATATTTAGACTAGCTGTGATAATACCTAATTTTTAATAAACACTCAAAAACTGTTTTTGTTTTATTTATTCTATACAGAAAATAATATGCTATAGAAATTAAAAACTGAATGCATATAGTTTCTTAACACCTATTTAATTTTTATCTAATATGCCACAGATAACATATTGACAATATCAAAATTGAAATATTGATCATCAGTTTGGAAATTCGCACACGGTTTAACATGATTGATATAGTCATTGACTATAAATAGTATTGGTGAAGGTGATCAATAAAAAAACATTGCTTTAAAATATTTTTATTACAAATTCATTTAAAAATAACAATTTTTACTTAGCACAGTATATTTTGGTCTATCCGTCTTTGTTCATTCTCAGAATGATAATGCTATAACGACAACACATAAAACAAACAATATAGTGTAAACTCTAATTAATTATCACTACTCGATATTCTGTTAACGTCATCTACCATATCTGGAGAATACACTATATTTTTAAAAACAAATACTTTCTTAATCCAGTAAAAAAACTTACATTATATTATGTACCTGGATTAAAAGAAATTTCATCTTAACTTTAGAGTTCATATAAAATAATAATTGTACGATTCAGGTATATTATTACAATTTAATCTAAAAAAATATTATTTCATTTATTGGTTAAAATTAAAAATATTACAGTCTTGGCGATGACTAAGTAATTAGATAATCAATTATGTATGCTATCAATAGTGACAGTATATTGTTTTTTATATTAACCAGTCACAGCAAGCGCCATATTGGCGTTGGTGCTACAATTAATTTGGTACCGCGGTATAAAAATACTAATAAGCGAGACCGAGGAGCGACGCTTTATTAGTTTTTGGAAGTTAAAATAAGATTTTTAGTTAAATATTCAATATAGAAAATTAGATTAATTTGAAATAAAAATTGCTTGCCATATAATTTAGATGTAATTTTTCGGAAATAAAATACCATAATTTAGCTATCATAGTATATTTACAATAAATACAATTAGTTTTTATGAAATATCTATATTAAAGAAGCAGATAACACGTACTGAAAAATGTATCAAATACAAACATTTCCGTAAAGGTTTTCATGACAATCTTCAGTACAATGTATAAATTCAACGGCCAATCTATTATTCTATGAAATCTGTATAGGTATATACTTTTAAATCAGCCACAACATTGTAATTATTATAAATCAGTAAACACTAAAACTATACACAAAGGTCATAACAACATATCTAACATATAACTTACGATCGAGTTCTTTGTTTCTAAGCCAACATTTTTAAAATTTCCTTAAGAGATATTAATTAATTATTAAAGACAAATATATTAGTTGTGATGAACGAAAATAATCAAAACAGATAAATTATAATGTCTAATATTATACATACTCAGCATTTACATATGAGTTGCCTACAAATAATCTATCCAATTTGGTATGAGACAAAATATATACGTAAACAAAGAAAATAATGGCTGCTATAACCCAACTAATAATAAAAAGAATATTTTTGATACATTTCGTAGTGTAATTAAATAATTATTAAAATCCATATTCAATTATTGTTTTAGATATAAATAACCTTTCCATGATTGGTTTACATTTTGCCTGACGCCAAGCCGCATAAAGTATTTTGCAAATTATTGTAATTATATATACAATTCTTATCACTCTGTTAATAACTAAATACTGTACATCTATATATAATATACATGTCCATCACAAATCTCCTTGTTCGGTACAAATCAGTGTATAAAAATATGAAATACTTTATTAAGGCACCAAGCAGAAGAGTAATTTACCTTATATGCTCATGCAAATAATAAACAACATATAGCTGTATTTATTACACGAATGTTTATATTATTATTTGCATGAGCAAATTCAAAATATTTTATGTACAGCTATACTTATACTTATTTGTTCCTTTTAATTTTATTGTAATGGAAAACGTCAAAACTCGGTAATGAAAATGTATATAGAAAACGGAAAAATTAAATGCTTTGTTGCTTAACAATCTAAATATTAATCTTTTTACAAATTCGAGTAGTTTAAACTTTTGTTTACGTTCAGAAACATCACTGCAAGCATGAATACTGCCGTTATGAAGAAATAGTGTACAAAAATTAGATTATGACAGAAATATATGATAAAGACAGAAACATCGAGGAAATGATTAGCACCGCCATATTTAAATCTTTTGTTTATTTTATCACGGGTATGTTATAAATAATCTTTTATTAAAGTTACCGTAACTACTTTTCATTATTAAATTTAATTTGCTTTTAATATAAGACACATGTATGTATAATGGTAACGTTTGTTACTATAAATCATTATCGTACTTTATTATAACTGTTTAAAATGTAGTACCTAAGTTCCTAAATTAACTTTAAAAGGCAAATTGACAGCATTGCAATAATTTATCAACAGTTGTTTAATCTGTAGCTTAAGACAGTTTTATACTCTGCACTTTTATACTAATGTACTGTGGATTAATAAATATTTAAATAAATAAATCAAGCTTTAAAGAACTGCAGTCACAGATAACCTCTATAGTTCCTAACTATATGTACTGCTTCAATATCATTGAGTTCTACGGCATAGACCAACAATTTCTAGTAGGTTATCTATGATTGCAGCTCTTGTGATAAAATCAATAGCTATGACGATAATATTAGGAATCCAATTTGGAATATAACATAATCATCAATAAAAACGCTCTTAATGTCATAGAATCATTCGTGACGTCACATACAACTGTTGCATTTTCTACTAAGGTGTGAAGTCATCTGGGTTGTATTCAGTTAACATGGTGAATGCAGTATTATATTGAAATTGTTTTTATTAACATATTAATTCCCAGTGTCACAGTTTAATAAAAAAATTCTACCACATGACAACATAATTGTTGCACGCAACTACTATTATAGCAAAGCTACTTTTTTTTCTCGCAAAACTAACCGAACGTTACTTGTCAAATAAAAATCTTAACTGCATAATACCAAAAGAAACTCTCTCATAATAATGAGGATAGATTATACAATTCTTTTGTCTCATCTGAATGAATATAAATTATATTTTATTTAAATATTGATTAAATAAATAGCATTGATGAAATAGTTAACAGTTTTCATTAATTTCGATAAAAATCATAAGATACATTGTATCATGCAACAGTTTACTTGTTTAACTGCTTAATTATTTTTCATTAATACTCAAACGCCTCTTAAATTGGGCATCTTTATTTCGCTATAGTTGTTTTCTTCTTTTTTCATGGCTTGAGTGTATACGACGGCGAATTAAGAACTACCTGAGGCGTATTGAGAGTCGAGCTCAGCGTTGGCGACAAGCACTCTTGGGAATGATCGGGATCTAGGTCTGGCATACTGATATCCTCAAAGTCTGGAATATTCCCTGTATACGATATAAGCTGATTCCCTTCAGCTGAAAGTTACCCAAGAAAATATAGATTAGTTGACGTTATATGTGTCAGGTCCTATTTTCTATTTACGAAATTCGCAAACTCAATTGACATAAGAAAAGAATTACTTTGCGAAATGTTAAAAGAAGAATTTACAGACTATTGAAGCAGATAATTATAAAATAGTCTTTAAATTCTTCTTTCAAATTATTGCACTTTATTAGGGTACCAACTAATGTGTGGTAAACAAGTAAATTTGACTTTTGAAACTATTTTTAAGTATACAATTAAATTTTTCATTACGGTAGTAGAAAAAACATTTGAACTCTTAATTCTGCATAGTAATAGATTGACAGAGAGCGTCATCAAATCATTCACTATCATAAATCATTTTACTAGTTCATTGAGTTCTCGAATATAATATTAATTAATACGTATGTAAAACCTATACCTTTTAAAAACTAAATACTAATCAATACAGCTAAATAATATTCAACGTATAAAAATAGCAGAATGTAAAAGCTAAAATAAATTCCCAGCGACACCTTAATCTTACTAACAGTATAATGTATGCAAATAATGTAATAACTGCAATTATAATCAATATATAATCTACTAACAACTATAACGAGAATTAAATTAAATTATTATAAAAGTGGTAAATCTTATTTCTTACTTCATTACATAATATACACAATTAATAATATAATATAAAACATATTTTTTATATAGCATAGATAAGATATATTGGTATGTATAAGCGAAAAACATCTGGAAGTGGGCGACTAAAATAATATTGTGACGATAAAATATAATCATAATAGATTGAATTCAAGTAAAATAAGTTTTCCAGCATCTTACCTCATCACATATTCTATTACGTGACCTATAAACTACAATTTACATGCGTTCTATATTCAAATTGAAGCATCTAAAGAATATCGAACAAAGCATAAGTGTTTATTGGCTCTTTCGATAGCATTTATAATGCTTAAAAAAAGACAAAATCCACTTACAGCATAAACTTTGCACGTATAAAATTAATCGACTAAATAACCGTGCATAAGGGCTAAAATTAGGGATGACGATCAAAGATCGATTAAGTAATCAATATCATCGATCTTGCACAAGAGAATACCAAAATTCGATTTTTCTTTATTTCGATAACGATAACCATATTGAAAAGGAATGACAATTCTTAATTTTATTAAAATTCGAATTATGATTGAAGATTCTTTGCCTGTATAACAATGAATTTTATGAGAAATATACTTATATGCTCCTCAAAAAATTGATCCTCAAAGTATCGATCTTTTATATGTGTATTTTATGAAAAGGAATCGTCATCCCTACCTAAAATTCCAAAAATATCAATATTACTAATTAGTACCATCGTCTTCAAACGGGCTCTGGGCACGAATCACGTCACTGCTTACATTTGAATTGTCGCCTTTCAGCTTCCTCGCTTTAATTAACAATAAAACAATTCACATATCTAACATACCATTTAAATTAAACCTACATTTATTTGCTTTAAAGACTCAAACGGTTGGTAACAATAACATTGAAACTAGAGTTAGTCGGTTATCAATGACTGATAACTATAGCGCAGAAACGCGTCTCTAACAACCACTAATACTTAACTATACAATTATCTTTTTCTAAACACCTATAGAACACGATAACCGTATCAATTACAGCTATTATAATCATTCATAATCGTCCATCTCTAGCCATAACAGATTTATATAAAGGACTCAGTCAGATTGACACCCCTGGCTATAGACCCTTTACCAATAGTCCACTGATATTGTGAAATGATGTCGTTGTATATCGAAGATGAGGTAGGTACGGGTTACTTTGCTTGTGTTGTATCGCTGGTACCGATCAGCCAATCAAAATCAATCATCGGATACTGTTTGGTTGTATCTACAATTAATATAAACGTAAAGAAACTGCACATTCTATTTTATGTTACAACTGTAGCGTGCACGCTCGTGGCCACATATCGGGGAACCTGTTATACTGAAACTTTACTACTAAGTAATTTTTTTTTAAATAAATGATAAAATACATTGTTTTATTGACGACATTAAATATTAATATATAAAAGAATCGAGTTTACCGCTCTAGGCCGATGCAGCATCGCTATAAGCACTCCTGAAGGAAGTCATTTATAGTATGTTTGGAAAGACAACGTTTAACTTACCATTGTTGGAACTTTTAGCTTTGTCGTCCGATGAATTGTAAGTCAGTCCATAGAAAGGATCGTCTGATCCGAAAAGCTGGAATGTGATATATTTTTGTCATTTAATTGTTTATTAGTGAAATATTATTAACCGCATTCGATGCAAAATTACATATTATTCTTAAAAAATAATTATTTGTATAACCTAATAAATTAGACTCGTGCTTATCTATATTCTTGATATTTTATATGTTATGTGTGAAATATAAAATAAAACCACGAAACTAATTATCATTATTATGAATGCGGTTAATTTGGTTTCAAATAATTTTGTTTCTTTTGTGATAAATAATTATAGCAATAGAAGAAAAAAAATCATAAAATTTAAATATTTCGTTATTCATTAATTACATTTGGTTTTGTATGGTGATAACCTGTAGGTCTTATGCTTTCATCAATCTGAGGACAATACAGAAGTTTACTTTTATATATGTTACTTAATAAATTGAAATATTTAGGTATTGTAAAAATCCATACAATAAAAATTGCATTATATATATATATATTTTTACAATCAGTAATATTTTTTAAAAGAATATCAATTTTTAATAATGAACAAAAAATATATATAATTGAAACTAGTATACAAAACATCTGACGTAGGTACTGATAGGAAATCGCTATCGACAACAAACATAATGCCGAACCAGTTATTATGTAGCCGGTCTGCGTGAGTCGCGAGGGTCAGCACGCGTTCTCAACACGTTGGGTGCAACGTGACTTGATGCCGCGGTACCAACTTGAGGGCACAAATCGAGTGTAATACACTACTTGCGCCTGTGTGCGTGAATGGTTTCATACATTACCAATTCAAAGAAACGCGCCAAATTTAAATTTAAAATTTAATGACAACATTATTTACCCGTGTTTAATCATAAACCTTATACTATTGTAACTAATAAGATATAGAAAATATTCAATTAATTTTTAAGCATATACGAATATAAGATTTGTGTTATAAAAATAAAATAAAGATTATATAATTTAAAAATCTGTTTTTTTTTATAATAAAATTCCATAAATCACTAGAAACATGCTTAATAGAGGTATAAATTAACACTTGAGACAAACACTTGAAATACCTGTTTTTTAGGTTTTAACAAAAATTATATTGATTCAGTATTATCTCAGCAAAGCAATAGTGGCTAGGTATTTTGTTATAAGTCCAAAACTTTAAATTAGTTTTTTAAGAATATTACGTGTAATAAATGTTTAACTTACCCCTAATAAAGTGTTGGTGTCTAGTGAATAAGTGTCACCTCTAAGCAGCTCTCTTAAGGAATCCAAATCTGTTTGCATTGTATCCAAGTGATCATCGATATCATTCCTGAAACATTAACAATTTCTTTATATTAAAAATCATCCAACCAAAGTCAAAGAGATCAATTTATTCATAAATGAATATATGGAAGTATGACCAGTATTATAAGACTTATGACCAATAACACAGTTCAACAAAAAATATTTTATTCTTACTCTTTTTTGAGATCTTTACAGAATATTAGATTTAGAAGTACATGATTACGGTAATATAAATAAGAGTACTCTAGTTTTTATGATTTTAGAAGGAAATAAGAATGTAAGATAAGTTTTCTCATATTTTTTAAATCGATTTAAAAAATATATAATGTGTACATTATAGAAAAAACGTTTTAATGTAATCAAAATAATATATTTAGTGATAATAATATTATTTTATAAAATTTTAATTTTATTTGTTACTCTTAAGCTACTCTTTTTGTAGTGATATTTTTAAAAAACTAGCCAATTTTCCAAAATTATTAATTGTTACATAAAGTTCAAACATAAAATTATTCGGTACTACTTTCATATCAAGGGCAACAAAACCACAGTTGCCCAGTGTAATAATTGATTACAGTAAATGTTTTCTTCATTTTATCAGATTTGCTTTAGATATGAATAAGAGAACAACTTTTATATCCATATAGTAATATCATCATCACAACCCGTCAATGGCCCACTGCTGAGCCAGGTCTCCTTCTCAAAATGAGGAGGGTATTAGGCCATAGTCCACCACACTGGCCCAGTGCGGGTTGGTAGACTTCACACACCTTTGAGAACTTTAGGGAACTCTCAGGAGTGCAGGTTTCCTCACGATATTTTCCTTCACCGTTAAAGCAAGTGATATTTAATTGCTTAAAACACACATAACTCAGAAAAGTCAGAAGTGTGTGCCCAGTAAGACTTGAAGTCTCAACTACAGGGCCATCACTGCTTCAAATATAGTAATATTAAATTATCCTAAGTGTATGATTAAACTAATTTTTCAGATTAGTAATAAATGCAGCAGTCTATTATAGATACTTATTGAAACTAATAATTATAACAAGTTTAGTGTTATACTTTATTTTCTCATAAATCATTATGTATTATGAGAAAAATATAATTTCTAATAAATATTTATAGTAGGCTACAGAAGCAAATATTTTGGAACCATTATTATTATCACATACTTGTTTGAATTTGTTCCATATTGAGATGGATAGTTTTGTTCCCTAGTTTGGTTGTTATCTCTTCTATACCTGAATACATAAAGAGATATAATAATAAAAACTTAAAAAGTATTATATAAATTTCTTAAATATGTCTCTCATAATATACAATGTCATATAACAAAAAATATAAGTGTTTTAAGCATACTGCATAGTATGCTTTCAACTTGGCATGAGGCAAAAAGTAAACCAAGAGTTAATGCAATAACCTGACAAAATAAAAAATATGTTATGTGTACAATATAAATAATATAATAATAGCATAAAAAGTCAAATAATTTTAGATCTATTTTAAAATTAATATATTTTATTATATAACAATTTGTCTCACACCTAGCTGGAGAGAGTATATAAATAGAGAAATACTTGATATACTCACACAGATTGTAACCTATTTACACTTGGGTTATTAACAGTTGCTAGTGTCATGTTATTCCAGTCAAAGTCATCCTGAAGTTCAGTCTTTATATCAGCCAGGTTCAAACACGTGTTTCCACTATCCCTTGATTTCTTACACTTCTTTGAACTTTTAACATTCTCAGTTGGTTTCTCCAGTTTTATATTAATACCACCAAGCATTTTATCTTTTGTTAGTGTTTGATCGGACAGTATGGAATCCTGTAGTGCAGTCAGATCTTCATTTGCAGCAACACCAGCGTCACTTACAGAATCGTCGCTTGCAAATATTTCGGCTGGAAGCTTGAAATCAGCTGCTGGGTTTATCGTATTAAAATTGCTCGGAGATAAGAGACTCTTAGAGTTTGCGGAAACATGTTTGCTCGGCCTCATCTTAGGTTTTGATGTACTTGGATGTATATTATTTATTTGCTCCATCACAGATTGACCTATAGGAGATTTAGCCATTGTAGGAGAGGGTGAAGTAACTATAGGTGGAGTATCAGGTATCCTTAAGTAGCCATTTGTGTGCACTATGGGAAATGCTATTCTTGTACCATCTAAGATGTTGGGATTAAATAAAAATTATAACAATAAATATAAGCATATAGTATATGTTACATGCATCATAATTAGGATCATGCTGTAAAAGGAAGATACAATGTTGTTTTGCCATTACACCTGTTCTAAACTCCCATTGCTTATTTTATTAAACTTCATATTCATGATAGAGTCACACAGATCTTCATATATAACTTTGTTGAAACAAAATATAGTTAATTATTGTCAGGTTTTTTAAAGCAAAATGTACTCTAATAACAAAATTGCATAATAAATGTGCTCTTATTATTCTTAGAATTTATGATTCCAAAGCAAAACAAACTTCAAGAAATAAAGAATAATGTATACCTGTTTCAGTATCTTCTCCATCTTCCATAGTAACATGATACTGTGATTGAGTTGGATCAGAATTGGGTTGTGCATTTGATATTAAGGGACTACTGGCCAAATCTACAGATACAAATCCTGAAGGGTCCAATGAATCTTGAGATGTTTCATTGTGTAAAATATCATCATGTGCTAGTTCATGAATAGTTGGACCATCCTCCTAAAAATGGTATAATTTCATAGTTATGTATGTTGCTTTTAAGGCAGATAAACTAAGTGAACTAAAGATTTTTCACCCAGCAATTACAGATCAAAAGAATAATTGTACAAAAACTTTACCAATAACAAAATCATTGATACAGAAGATTGGGTGTTATCATTCAGTCTTTAAAAAAACTATTTAAATAATAATAACATACCATGTTTTCTTCATTTAAATCCTCCAGTATAATATCCTTATCTAATTTAATATTTTTTATTCTACTAGGATAAGCACCGTCCGATGTAGAATTGTGTGCAGCGTTGTTTATCATCAGTTGGTAAGGCCTCTTTACACCAACATTATTACCGCTAGGATTGGGGGCTCTTGATGGTTGAACAAGGGACATCAAGAATTGTATTAACTGAAATCCAAAATATTAATGTCAACCTTCATAAATAAAATCCTAATCCTTACACATTGAAAATGATGCCTATGCAAAACAAGCTGGGTATAATACATTATGAATACTGAAATAAGATATTTTAAATGACCATTACAGAAAAAACAGCTATAGAAATTTAAAACCAAAACTATTTCATTATACTGAACATTGAAACCTTGGAAATTATTGGAAAAAACTGTTAACTCTATTTTGCAACACTATTACAACTAATTATGAAAAAGTGTTTAGAAAATTGAAGCGTTGTATTTTCTACTGTTTGTCAAATAATATTTAATTGAATAGGTTAGTTATAAGAGCATTACATTGTTCACAATTTGTTGCTGCTTGATATGTTTCTGCCTTAGCATCGCCACTTCTCTCCATAGTGCTTCGTTTTCCTGTTTCATTGCACTAAACTTAGCATCAAGGCTCTCTTGTTTGCCTTTCATTTGTTTTACATCTGCTAACACTTTGTTCATCAATTCTGGTTTCAGCAGAATTTTCTCACCACTCTCATTACTAGCTACAATTGATTTAGGGTTTGCAATTTTTCTTTTAATGTGTTCCAACAAATAAGCATGACCTCTCATAAAACAAGGATGAGAAAATTCAATTTCATCTTTTTCATATCTTAAGCCACCATTTTCAACAGATGTTATCTTGTGAAAACCATACATATTTAACTGCCTTATAAAGCTTGCCATATTATTATGTTTATAATATAATGGTAATAATTCCCTGGCAAAATCTGCTTGGTTTTTTATAACAAATGTCTTCCCACCCTGAAAAGTAATAGTAACTTCTTAATTAAAACCAACTGCATATAAACTTATATTACTGAATTTATTTTACATATGAATATTATATATTCTTTTAACTAAGAGAATTTAAATTTATAGATTTTATTCTAATGATGAAGTTTCAAAGTAGGTAATGTGAAAAAGACAATTAAGTGTACTTTACTTTGCTAATAAAAGTAATTGGTTCTAAATTAATTATCAAGTTTTACTAAAAGTATCTTTTAGATCAGACATATAACTCAGCAATATTTTGTCAATCTAACGAGACTGCATTTATAAAATCACATGAATTCCTAGAACCTTTCAGCCTGAAAATGACTGTTGATACCTCTAAAATACCACAGAAGTTCAAAATGATATGTCCATTGAAATAATATTAATCATTATTTTTCTAGTTGTTTTCTATTCTAAATGAATACGCAAAAACTTTCTTAATTATATGTAGCCTTAAAATATAATTTTTAACAGAGGTTTATTCATTATTTTTCATTTCTTTCATTAGGTAAGCAAACTGAGCTGCATTTTTCTCATTTATGTTTTAAATGTATGCAATATTATTGTGTAATGTCATGGAAAACTACTGAATAAAAAATTAGATTTACGCGAATGGAGTTTTAGTAATAGATGTTTCTCCGATGTACTGCAGAGTGAAAGTTAAACATTAGTTTGGACGTCTTACACAAAAAAGCATGCTATAAAACGTGACTATGAACTATTTATTTATTGAATATACTCAATGACGAACTGTCAGCTGGCTACGATTTAGGTTGTTTGCGACGGACTTTCAATTAAGACTCAAAACAAAATACGATGGGTTAGATAATTCTGATGTGTCGTATGCTAAAATAGGAACAGGGATTATACTTCGATTAAACAAATATACACTCACAGGGCTCCATGAAATCAAATGATTGGTCTCTGAATCATTTACTAATTTCCATAATTTTCCCAAAAAGGCTGGGACACTAGCCCCAATTTCTACCACAGAACGCATAATTAGACGTTCTTCTTACTTTAAAATAACACAAATATTTGTAATCTTCTTTAATGTAACTTAAAATGCAATAATTTGTGAAAAATACGTCTCTATTCACGAATCGCCATTTAATTTACTAACACATACAAATGTCATTTATTAATACAACAACACCGCACACATTTACAAATTGAGAAATTTTCCCACACAACCAAAATTAATCTTCTGTTAGGCAACTTTCAAAATATTGTATAAATGCGTTCGTTTATCTAAAAATGAACCAAATTACTAATGCGCAAAGTTTACCGAATGCGTTTCCACGACAAAGCAGAGTAATGGAAATTGCAGGTACAAAAATTAAAAAATACACTAAATATAAAAAGTCCAGTAGTTTATTTATTCTTTTAGATATCAATTGTCATAATTGATACTTAAAACCGTGATAAAAAACCTAAACATTGTGTTTCACATTTTTTTTCTTTAGATGCTAAGAAATTAAGCTTTAAACAGGAAATGCAATAATCATAATTTTTAAGAAATGTATACACCATAAAAAAATGGATAAATAAACCAAAAGACAGGGATGCAATCCTGTTGAAGACTCTCTTATCTATCTTTTGATGAGTTAACTCTATGTAAAGTGGCCAAAGTTTATTTTTGCGTGATATTATTATACGTACGGTAAACTGTGAAAATGTTATTTTAAGTCTATACTATGTATAATCTTTGGTTATTATTATTAAAGAATTTTTGCTATTTCTTGAATAAGGAATTAACCTACTGAAGACAAGGCTGTACGGGGTAATACCTTTGCCTTTTCCATTATGGAATAAAAACAGAGGAAAAAAAAAACTTTGCTATTTCAATTTTCACGATTTCTAAGTTTGACGTTTACTGTGTCCGCACACATTCCGAAATCTCAAGAATTCATATTTGGTAGGTAATTCAAAATACCTATATCATTATTACTGTTTTGTTTAATTTGAATAAGGCTATTTGTTTCACCAAAACTGAGGAAGTATTATTTCTATTTACGTCAATTTCGGTAGAAATTGAACACTAATTGGGCCGAACTAATCGACTTGTAATTTATTTAAAATTTTGACCTTTGCCTTTAGCTTGTGTTGGAGTTAACTGTTTAGTTGTTAACAAAACTAGTATTCCAGTCGGTACAGAAGTCAATTGGAAGCAATTAGGAAATATAGCAAGATAGACAACAACTATGGAGGTATATTATTAATGTAATTTATAACTGCTTTACTTTGGTGTATTATATTATCGATGTGTACAATCATGTTTTATTCATTTTTAGATTGAGATATTAAGCGTATCCGGTTCAAAACCGTTGGGGAAAGTTCATGTAAATGCGGATGCAACAATTAAAAATGTAAAGGATAAAATTCATCAGACCATAAAAAAATCTTTATATCCTGACAGACAATCTATTAAACTGGAAGCAAAAGGGAGATCACTTAAAGATGAAAGCACTCTGAAGTCTTTAAACATTGATAACGGTGCAAAGCTGTATTTACAAGATCTTGGTCCACAAATCTCATGGAAAAATGTATTTTTGGCTGAATATGCTGGACCATTATTTGTTTATTTGTGGGTATACCAAAGACCATGGATTCTGTATGGAAATGTTACATCACCACCTGGTACTGTTGCAACGTAAGTATTAGTATAGAACTTACTAAATAAGACATGTTTATATTACATATGTTATAATAGATTTTCCTTAATAAGTAGTTTTTTCCTTATATGATTGTTAAATATTTCAGAATTGCTGCAGCATGTTGGTCAGTTCACTATGCTAAGCGTTTACTCGAAACATTGTTTGTGCACCGGTTCTCTCATGGAACAATGCCCCTACGGAATTTATTCAAGAATTGCTCATACTATTGGTTATTTACTCTGTACATTGCTTATCATGTAAACCATCCTTTATTCACGGCTCCTTGCAATACATGTGTGTATGTGGGGTTAGCTGGATTTGCTGTGAGTAAAATTCTTTGATCATTTAATTTTTAATATATAATATTTTCCTTATGAAAAGTTAAGCTAATAATTATATACTGTTTTAATTGTTTATAAAGAGTTTTCCTTGAAAATATAATATTTAAGACTTTAATCAAGGTAAAATTATGCTCAATATAAATTAATTTGTTATAGATTGCATTTTAATATTTTCAAATTATTATTTTAGATTTGCGAATTAGGCAACTTAAGCATTCACATATTGTTGAAGAACCTCCGACCTCCTGGTACTAAAGTTAGGCGCATCCCGAAACCTGACGGAAATCCCTTCTCAGTGCTATTTAACTTTGTGTCCTGTCCAAACTACACTTATGAATTTGGATCTTGGTTGTTCTTCACAGTGTTGACAAAATGTGCACCTGGTAAGTTTCTAAAGATCTTTTTTTTTGTCATCACATAATTTGTTTATGATTACTAGCAATTTTATTAACAAAATTAACTCCTCGAATTAAACTAATGGTAGGAGTGGATTCACTTGAATAGTGTGATAAGTATAATAAATATTAATTATGAAAAACAATGCACTGTTGGTTTTATATTGTTCGTAACATTTAAAAATAAATTGTGCATGTCATGTCATTTTTGTTGTTTTTGTTCATTTTGTTAATTTTATGGAAACTAAGACTTTTATGTATATAAAAGTATTATGTTGTAGCATTGCCGCTTAACAGGTGCAATCTTGACCTTAAACTTAACACAATTTTTGTAACAATATTTGTTTTCTTGTACAACAAAACCAATACTGTTAGATCTTCAGAAAGTTCTTATTTCTAATCAAGTATAATGACTACATTTACTCAATGTTTTTATGCAATACTCAATGTTAATATATGGCCTTATCTTGACCTCAAATGTAATTAACATTAATACATAATTTATAACACATATTTAATATGTTGTGTGTTGTAACTAATACATTTCTAGAAATAATAAACAAGAAAAAACTAAAATGCGAGTCAGACTCGCGCACAAAAGATTCTGTGCCAATATTTAGCAAAAAAATCACGTTTGTTGTATGTTTAATATTTCAACTGTTGCCATAAATACTCTAATTATAAAGATATGGCCATTTAAGTGCCATAAGGTGGCCATTTTGTAAATTGAAGGGTTTCTCAGGAACTACTAATCCGATTTTAATTTTTTTTTCCCTAATAGAAAAATACACTTTTCGTGAGTGACAAAGGTGATTCAGTGTTGCCATTTACATTTTTTAATTCACTAATTTGGCCATTTTGTCGTAACCAACCCGATTTTAAAAATTCTTTCGCTAATAGAAAACTATGCTTTTCGTGAGTGACAAAGGTGATTCAGTGTTGCCATATACATTTTTTAATTCACGAATTTGGCCATTTTGTCGTAACCAACCCGATTTTAAAAATTCTTTCGCTAATAGAAAACTATGCTTTTCGTGAGTGACAAAGGTGATTCAGTGTTGCCATATACATTTTTTAATTCACGAATTTGGCCATTTTGACATAACTAACCCGATTTTAAAAATTCTTTCGCTAATAGAAAACTATGCTTTTCGTGAGTGACAAAGGTGATTCAGTGTTGCCATATACATTTTTTAATTCACGAATTTGGCCATTTTGACGTAACTAACCCGATTTTAAAAATTCTTTCGCTAATAGAAAACTATGCTTTTCGTGAGTGACAAAGGTGATTCAGTGTTGCCATATACATTTTTTAATTCACGAATTTGGCCATTTTGACTTTTTGGTTTTTTTTTCGAGAGTCTCTCTCTCTCTCCTTTATTTTTTTTTTTCATATATTCTTAATTTAACATATACTTTAACGTAGACGAAGTCACGGTAGTCGACTTGTAGATTATAAAAAATATTTTCGATAAAATAAAAAATACGTAATTTTTCAACTTTGTTTTAGCGAAAATTTCAAAATTACCTAAATTTTGAAAGTTAATACACTTTTTTCTATATTTTCAGCTGGTATATTTGCTGTGGTTGGACTTTACCAGATGTCAGTCTGGGCTTTGGGTAAACATCGCAATTACAAGAAAGAATTCCCAGATTACCCCAAAAACCGGAAAGCCATTTTACCATTTATTCTTTAAATTTTAAAGATGACTGAAGATTATTGGTTAACAACTATGCTTTTTTCAAAGAATCATCGTAATGTATTTAATTGAGTATGTGCACAAAATGCCAATTAATGACTATTTGTATAACCATGTATGTATATAATGGTGAATAGTGTTTTAAAAAGAATTGCAGTACAGTCTGAATACTCACTCAGTCAGTCATAAGCACCCATAAACTTATAGAACAAATAAATATATTTTTATCTATGATCGCAGACATATTGTGTTAAAACAAAACTGATTGATTTATTGTTAAGTTGGCTATTTAACTACTTGGTTTTATTAAGGTGTGGGAAATTTAATTTAGATTAAAATTAAATATTATTTTTCTGAATGAATTGTTACGATTGATTTTCAATTTTATGTTGAATAATAATCTAATTCAATTTCTACTCTTTTATGGGGATATAGGTCAACTTGTAGCAAATAAAGGCATTTAATAAAATAAATACTTTTTTGTAAATAGTTTTTTTATTTATAACTTTATTAGAAGTGTTTACGATTTTTAATACGCAATAACCTGTTATATGATTTTTTTAATCGTTTATTTGCGCTATGATTGTGTGTCATATTTCATGGCTACGGGGGCCTAGCTAAGTACAATTTTTTACTAATTTTGAATATGTGGTACATGGTTTAATATCAAAAATTGTGTAATAAAAATTAGTAGAAATAATAACTGTAAATTAAACAACGTTTATACAGACGTAATTTTTAATAGGAGTATTATCGAAATTACAAATTAAATATATTAAGTTAATCTAAAATGTTTGTCTAATCTTGTGATAAAAATGTTTATCCTTCGGCAGTGTCACCTCCACATGCGTTGTCTCCACATTGTTGCATTTCGTCAACGCGTCTAGCCTTTTCAAGCAGACGTTCATTTTCCTCTTTAAGAACAACTATTATTTCTTCCCTTTCCTAAAAATATGCATTGGTAAAAATAATTCCTTATAAAAAAGTCCTCCTAAACAAGTTTTAAAAAAAGTAGGCATAGGTGGTTTATTTTATATCCATATAAATAAATAAAATTGGAGTGTCTGTTTGTAATATTAAAATATCCGCTTATTACTAAGTGCATATCGATATATACACGGTAGGTATATATACCAAAGCAATTTTTGTTTGTCTGTCTGTCTGTTTGTTCCGGCTAATCTTTGAAATGGCTGGACCGATTTGCACGGGACTTTCACTGGCATACATATGATGTAAGAAGGAGTAAATTAAGCTATTTAACATCTCGCTACGACCCATAGGAACGAAGCAACGCGCGGGTCGTCTAGTAATACATAATTAACACAAACGACACTATCTAGTCTATTTAGTTAGTTTGTTATAAGCATTTTAAACAGCTTTCTTTATGTTTATAATTATACAATGTACAAATCACGACAAAACCCTCCTTCATCACAACGATGGTATCTTTAGGTATAAGTAATAATTAATGAGGCAATAAAAAAGCATATGTTGTTCAAATACATTTTTGTATAAGAACGAATTTTATTATTTTAGATAAAATATCGATGTATGCTTTTTAACACACTAAAGTATCTATATAAAAAAAAATCCATCAGTTGTGCAAAGTAAATGTAAATAAAATTACAATACAATGAATTTACAAATAATTACAATGTCAAATGAAATAAAAACAGTAGCGAGGACTGGAATTTTATATTTTAGTATTGGTATTTGATTTACAGAAGCAAGAATATTGAAATAATATAAAAGTTTGTACTAATCTAAATAAACTATTCTTGAGACTGTAATTGGTTACTCGAAATTGACGATAATATGCTCCCTTCATATGTATAAATGTCGGTCGGAAACATCATAAACCATTTAAACACAAATAATGTCGTATCATAGCTAAAGTGACCATTTTATTTTGGGGTATTTAGGGGTCTTTCAGACATCTACGAGTGAATAGACAAATCAAACAATTTGTATGTGTAACAGACAAATCTGCATAGTGATGACGATATCTCATCAAAATAGGAAACAAATAATAATCTTAAATTCTTAACCTTTCATTTGGTAGGTAAAATTATGAGGCATCTTTAGTTTTTTTTTTAAATTGTGCGATAGGGATGGGTTTGTCTTACTGCCAGTAATTTTAACGCGATTACAGAGGCACTGCCGACCGAATAACGGAAGTGTCCCGTTCAAAAGGAGACGTGTGGTCACATTAATCATAACTACTAAAACTTATTAATTTACTTACTTCAATTTTCTGTTTATACTTTTCATCCAGTTTCTCTCGATCTTCTGTGACGTGTTTAAGTTTAGCTCGAGCAATTGTGGGTGGTACGTATCGAGCAGAAAGTCCGAGGATCGATTCCATTTGGAAGCATTGCGTTCTTGTTGACTTCAATTCCGTTCGTAGGTTATTAATTTCTGATAGTAAAGTGCAGTTTTCCTGTAGGATATAGTAGATCATTTGAGCTCTATAACGTAAACGCTCTATAATAAATAAAGCTAGAATCAACTAAATTTAATGGCAACACGACAATCCATTTTTGTAAATCTGGTTTTAATAAAACTTTATTTTCATATTACAAAAAGCTGTACATACATAAGTATAAGAAAGAAATAACTAAAAACGTAAAAATAAACTAACGTTTTAAAAATATTATTTTTTGTTTCAGTTTATATTTATAATAGAAAAATAGAGAAACATTCGTATAATCTATATTTTACGCTAGAAAAACACTTCCTTTCTATGAAATTTTCGTTCCTAAAATCGGAAATACTAAGCCAGGACTATCACGAATATATTTGAAACTAGTGTACTTCAAAATATATAAATCTGTATATTTATTTAGATTTCTAATTATTTTTGTTTGTCCGCGAGTCTATAGATCTAAATATTAAATTATTTTTTAAAATAGATTACCCTAAAGTAACGTCTGCTAGTTCAAATAGAACAACGATTGTATAATTCTGAATAACAAGGTTAAATCATCACGCTCTCTTTTAAGGGTTTATTAGAATTGTCCGGCAAAATCAATTTACATTTATGTGCAAATAAACGAACTAACATCCATAATCTTCCTGATGTCAGTTTTAGATCCATCCAATGATTTGGATAATTGCAGTTTAAGTGCCGCCACTTGTTTCTCTAGATGATCCCGTTGTCGGTTAAATTCTTGTATCGCTTCGTCCTCTGCAATACGACTGCGCACGAAGTCTATATCTTCAACATATTTTTGAAAAAGTGCCTAAAGTAAAAGAACATCTGTAATATTAATTGTCTTAAATAATTGAATCATTTAAACTCTATTAACTTTGGTGCGAGATTAAAGGCCGCCTATGATTTTCTGCGATACTTTTTGTCTCAAATCACGCTGAATAGGTATATAGTATTTATACATTTATTAAATTAGCGAATCATCTTCAATTTCTATTCAACAAAATCTACTTAATTTTTTGCTTTCTAAAACATATATAATTTGCCGGGTCTCACCTTAACACTAAGCTTCAATTGCGTTGGATCTTGGAAGTTAGCTGTCATATTGTGTAGATCTATTTTTATCTTTTTCAGAGTATTTTTTAAAGTTAAATTTCTATTGGCTTCATTTAGGAAATCTTTCTTCGCTGATAATAATTTTTCATTTAATTGACTAATCTTGAGTTCTTAAATGAAACAAAAATACTACATGTAGGTATATAGTGTATTAAAAGTTAAACATATAACACCATGCATGAATGACCAACAGAAAGCTTGAAGCAAAATATTTTCTAATCTACACTAAATTCTACAATATGGGATAAAAAAATTACAACTGAACTTCAATTTACCACGGAAAGCCTTTTGCTTAAGAAGGGTTTCTAATGATACCTCCAACTCTAGAATACGTATTTTTTTCTCTTTAATATCACGTTCTAATGGCTCTATCTGTAGCAAAAATATTTTCTTATAAAACAGCTGTAACTTTTTTATTTGGTGAAGGCTATCTAAACATTACCGGTACATAATATGATTTTTAATCATACCAAGCTCATGTTTCGTATTTAACAATTTTAATTCTTCGTTTTCCATGTCGTCTACCTGAACCTTTAACTCTCTTATTGTACGTTCTTTAGGTTCGATCTAATGTAATATGATGTAAAGCGTATTAAAAAATATATAAACTGTCAAAATTTGTTACACACGATTTATTTTTGTATTAGTTTCCAGATGATTTTATATTTTGTTATATTTAGTCAGTTACAAAATTTAATAAATAAAATTCTTTGACATTCAAAGACATTTTACCTGGTTTTTCAATTCTGTTATTTTGAAATTTAATACAAATTTATATTTTTCAAGTTCCTGTTTCTTTCTTTTTAATTCATAAATCCTTTTTTCTTTGTCTTGAATTGTACCATCCCTCTCAGATATTTCTTTCTTCAAATCAGCTACATCTCGCTCAAGTGTTGAAATAACTTTTTGAAACTGTTTGTGTTCAGCTGAAAATAAAGTTAAGAATAATCTTCAGATAATGTCAGGTTAAAACTTAGCATGAAACAATCACTTACCTTTAAGTTGTGACACTTGATGTTTAAATTCATCAATTTCTTTATTGGCGGATATTAATTTCTTTTTCATTAGTCCAGTTTCCCCTTTCAGTCTCACGTTGGCATCTTTTTCTTCTTTTAATTGAACTTCATAGGCTGTTCTTATTTCAATTATTTCACGATCTGCGTCTTCTTCAATAGCGGCCTTTATAGTTTCGTGCTCTCTTTTTTCCATATCTGCTTGCTCTTGCAACTATATGAAAATTTAATGTTAATCTTATTATTATCTTATATTTTAGTGAATTTAATGTATGCGAGTAACCTCTTGGAGTATTAGATCTTTTTCCTCAAGTTTTGCCTCGAACATATCATTCATTTGTCTTAATGCTTGACGCTTGTTTTCAGCTAAATTTTCTAATCGCTGTTCAAAATCCGTCCTCATACGAGCTGTTTTGTCTTCCAAGCACTACAAATTTTACATTTTTAGAATATTATTTTATAGTCATTTCTCACCGTCACCAGTCACCACTACATAAGTTTTAAATTTAAAATCACGACAAATAAATATATAATTTATTACATTACGCCATCAATACTTACTTGATATCTATCATATTCGCTTATGAGTCTAATGTTAAAGTCAGCCTCCAAAGCTTGAAGAGTTCTTTCATGACCAGATCTTAATTTAGCAATGTCTTGTTGTATCATTCCGATTTCGTGTGTGTGTTCATTCTCCATTTGCTAAAATAAAGTAAAACTATTAGTTTTATATCTTGACGTTGCCATGGACAAGACATTTTTAATGAATACCTCATTTTTTTCTTTAAGTTCTTCAATGGCAGCACAATATCCCTCATGGACTTCTTTTAGTTTTTCTGCTTGTGCAGCTTCAGCTTGACGAAGCTGATATGTATGTTCGGTTTCCAATTCACTCATTCTCGTACTAAGTAACTAGAAACAAATAGATTATGGTTTTATACGAATACCATCTTCAAAAATTATTCGTATATATGTATGAATATATTACTCACATTAATACTGTTAATTTTTTCTTGTAAATCTTTTTTGCTGATCAAAATCTCTTTAGAGTACGCAAAATCTTTATCAAGCGCTATTGCTCTACCCTCAGCGTTCGTCAATCTCCACAAACAAATAGATGAATCTTCAGCCACCGAGACTAAAGTTTGATCATCATATGATAAAGCGATTCCAGTCACTTTTTTGTTATGCATATGGAATTCATTAAATATAGCTTTATCTAATAACGGTAATTGCACTGCAGTGACACCTCCCTCGCCGCCGGTTATAAATAGCATCAAATCTGAACGTGACAGCACGATGGTATCTAGAGCGCATCCGATCAAACCGAGATTTCTTCGAATTGTGTTGGAACCGATTTCCTTGATTTCGCCGTCGCTTCCAACACCGTACGTGGTTTTTCCGTTGCTGTAAATATATTGTCTCGCTATTATTTAAATTCTTTCAGTTCCAGACGTATCATATAATCTTATTTATATACTGTGTATTTGTTTTAAAATAAAACAGTCCTATATTTATATTTATTTTAATTCCCCTATATATACTGACAGGAGATTTTCCCCTTGGTTGCAAACGAATACCATCATAGAAATCAGACTTCTATGTTTTTGGCATGGCCGAAACTAGTAATCAATCTCAATTCTAAATCTCTGGATTACATATTGCAAATAGATTCCAAATTTGGATTTCCAGTTCACAAATCGAAAGATATGGATTGAGGTTGATTTTTAATTTCGGCCGTAAATCTACATAGAGTGTGATTGTCACAAACCTATTCACAGCACATGCATTAAATTGATTCGTTTTAAGTATGACTTCGCCAACTCGTTGACCTGATGACATATTCCATTCATAGACTGCGCCTTCCGTACCACATGATACCAATGTTAAATCATTCGCTGACCATGCCAAACCAGTAATCTAAAAACAAATCTTACGTTGTTTTTTGCTAAATGTATTATCGATAATATTAGTTAAATTTTTAGTTTTATTTGACTAACGAATAGAAAGTTACCCTTCCATTATGGCCTTTCAGATTATAAATATTTTGAAAAGAAACTGACGAAAATACTTGAATGATTTGACTATTAACAGCTGCAAAAAGATGTCCGTTTGTACTAAATTGTGCACGTTTACAATTACGGATCGGGAATTCCCGCATAACTTCGAAATCATCGATAAGCACAACCATGAAACGTAACTTATCTGAAAACCCTACTATTGCAAAAAGACCTGAAATCGAATAAAAAAAATAACGTTTTATTATTAACAATATTAATAAACTACACATAATATTTATAAAGTATTCTCATATTACCGGTAGGATGCAGGGAGACACAATGCACCTCCTCTTGATATAATTTAATCAACTCTACATCATCAGTCATATAATTCCATATCCTAATGCTTTTGTCCTGTTCTCCCGACGTCATAAATATTGGTTTCCAAGCGCACATTGATAACGAATTTATTCGTCCGTAATGCATAGCAGGTCCGAGTTCCGCGAATGCTATCTCCGGATTCTAAAACCATTTGACATTTAGAATTGAATAATAATATAATTTTTTGAATAAACATAAAACTCACTTGAAGCATGTGCTGACCAAATAACTTTACGTAATACAGTTGTTTTCTAAGAGTAGTTATAAGAAGTGTTTCTTGATTGGGATCTATAGTAATATGTTTTATGGCATCAAGTTGTGACCACGTTGGGTGTTCTCGGGTATGTCTACAAACATACAAATTATTAATGCAGGAATTTTATTTGATATTTCTAGTACAAAGTTATATTTTTATCAAGTACAAACTTGTAGGATTTTTTTGAAATTCGATACAAGTTCCTCTTGCGCCAGTGATGCGGTGTCTCTTTTTCAAACATGTGAACATAACCTTGTCCGCAAGCATATGCAAAACCTAAAAAAAGTTTGTTTAATTTAAATGAAAAATAGGTGCTATTTTACATTTTCCACTAATACCACCTAGGATACCTTTGGCAAAATTAACGAAACATGTTACTGGGTAGTCTTCTGATTCCTGAATTGCCTGTTCACTGGTTGTTTTTTCTTCACTAGTTGTACTAGTTTTTTCACTTTCAGCCGTTCTACAAGATAAAGTTATATTATAATGTCTTTTTAAATACAATTCACAGTTATATTAAATGCCTTTAAGTAAACAGACTTACTCGACATCAACTTTCTTGAGCGACATTTCTAAGACTTCGGCAGCGCGGAATATACAATTTTGTCGTAGTTCACCGTTTTCAACCATCATAATCACTCCGTTATCCGTTCCAAACATGATGCGGTCAGGTGTTAACCACATGGTACTAGTAATGTTAATCTAGAGGAAAAACGCAGTAAACATAAAAGAATATGTCAAGAAATTAACATTGTGTTATATTGAGTTTACTAGTAGTTCTACACTTATTTGAATGTGAATACGATAACCAAATTAAACTAACATTCTCTGCTTTACACCAACCCCATTGACGCCACACGGTTTCAGAAACATTCATGATACGAAAAGTATATGGTCCAGTTATAACTACAAGTGTTGCATCCGAAGGATTACATTGCACCTGAAACTCGACAAAACTATCAATAAAAAAATGCATTATACAATCAACAGAATGTTGAGCGTATAAAAATTTTTAGGAATACCCAATAAATTTTAAAATTACGAGTACATTCACTGATACGGCTCGATCTGTAACCTACTAACATTATAAACGCGAAAGTTTGTAAGAATGTATGGATGTCTGGATGTATGTTTGTTCCTGTTTCACGCAAATACTACTGAATAGATTTTGATGAAACTTTACAATAATATAGCTTAGATATCAGAATAACTCATCGCAGCGCTGCTGGTATTATCTTCATTATCTTACGCTTTCAACAGTTCCTTGTCCGCTTGGATTTTGAGCTTTGGCATGGCTTTCCACTTTTCCCTTATCCCAGTTATAATAATACAAATACCAATCAGGTTCACCAGTGATGGCAACCAAATATTTCGAATCATATGTAAACTGAATACAAGCAAACTCTCGAGCAGTAGAATTCTCGAAGGGTACAGTTAGAATTTTCCGCCTTTTATATGTTGTAAGGTCGTAAATAGTAATTATTGGCTTTTGGCCTTCTTCCGCGATTTCATTTAGCGCTAGCCAACGTCTGAAATCATAATACACTGTTATGATATCTTTTATTGGAGATTGATAGATTAGCTTTTGTTATGTAAATAATTTATAAGAATACACACCTATTGGGAGCCAACACCAATGATTTAATTGGTTTGTGCTTGTCTTGGAGACGGATAAATTTTTGCTTCTTTTGAATGTGATTATGTATCACTATCACGCCACCGGCAGGGTAGATTATTTCCGACTCCGTCATATAGTGAGCATTGTATCTGTAGAATACAATAGGTCTTTGTATAATCCCTGTTCGGAGTGTTATTGAGAGGATTTTAGGATGATTGAGCAATTGATGAAGATTGCTTATACAAAATATTTTCATTAGCAATATTATATAGGTATTTAATAGCTACTACTAATAATTCTAGCTACAAGTTTTTAATTTTACGTAGTGTACTATCATCACCTGTTTGTCATAATATATTTGCGTACAGTTTTATTAATTATTTGGCTTTTCACAATATTACCGTAATTTTGTATCGTACATTATTTCCTATATGTGTAAACACGGGAGAGGAAATCAAAAATAATGACAAACTCCTATTAGAGTTATTTTTAGACTATATAGATATATGCATGCACACGGTTTAAAAATGATTATGAATATTTAAAACTAATAATTGAAATAGATTTTAATACTTTGTATTAACGAAATTACACAAGAATATAAATTTATTTTAGGAATATGTACCGCGTAATCGAAAGACACTTACTGAATGTCTGTTCGTAATCCATAAAATATACGAGCAGATATACTCGGTGGAGTGTTGCTAGCCATTATAATATAAGTAATACAAGATTCAAACTAATAAATATAACGTTAAAATACAATCAATATAACGTTAAAATGAGCAACGTTAGACACAAAAGAACTGTTTAATACAAAGTGAATGTGTTTACAGTTGCTGTGACAACTGTTCTAGTATTGATGTCTGTTAAATTTTGTCTATACAGTTGTATATTAAATAAATCCTTCTTGATGACTGATTCTTTCAAAATTGTGAATAAAAAAACAGTTTAACGACGAAATATACGAAACATTAGTCTTTTAATAAGTTAAATTGCATTCATAGCTCTGAGAGGAAAATTAATTTTATGCCCCATAAAACGGTATTTCAAAGTAGTATTACAATAAATACTTTAAAAAGAGATTATTTTTTATGTTTTTGTAATGGTTAAACTACTAAACTGATTTAATTCTTTTTTACCTATACAAATAAATATTGAAAGCTACATGTAATAAGGGTGATCACCACACGACAAAGCAACTTAAAGGTATTTGTAAATTTTACTTTAATATCCCGAAACGAAGCGAGAGTGGGTTTATAATATACTAGCGGCCCGTCCCGGCTTCGCACGGGTGAGTAATTTTTTTTAAACATTTTGGCTCTCCCGCTTTTCGGTGCCGGTCTCTCGCCGCGTTGCTCGCTGCGCTGCGTGGAGCCACATCGGCGGGTATTTTTTGTTGATATTGACATTTTTAATTTTGTAATATCTTGAATGGAATGTCCTATTTCAATAATTCAAACAGTACCTAATCAACAGGTATTAAAACTGTCTTGAATATAATTTATTTGGATAAGAATTAATACAAAGGTATCGATAACATGGTCTGATTTTGATAGACATTTCTATCAACTTTTAAAATGTAAAAAAGTAATTATAATAACATAACTACAATAGTTGGACATATGGTCTCGCGAAATTTTTTGTAGATATTGATACGTTTTATAATACTGTAGAACATTTTTGTATATCATCAATACTTTTTATAGTCATGTAATAATAATGAACCTCTTAAATAATGAATATAAATATGTTTTAATAATAATATCTTATGTAGTTACGATGTTATGGTGATGCATGTGTTTAGATCAGCCTCCTTACAAAAGTGTTCTGCGGGAATAGTCTTGCAGGACCGCCATATTTCGAACGAGCTTTGGCATATGGACGGAAGGTGACTCTTAGATGATCTTGATTGTCTTTGAGAAGTCCATCTGTCTGTTGCTGGAGACCTGCGTATCTTGGTGGTACGGACACGAGATGCCTCTTAGTGTGATTAAGTTCTACTTTGAGAATTCTTGTGTTCGGTGCCGGATATGCTTTATTCTTGACGATGCGCTGTGGACTGGTTTGTAGGCTTTGTGGCTACATCAGCTACTAGCAGACTACCCCCATGACAAGTTGTCTTGAATATTTCGTGATTTGATACTCCGAGGTCTCTGGTGACTCAGACGATGTTGTTTGTGTCTATCACTTTGTGATTTGATACTTCAACGTCCTGATGTCCTAGTTGATATCGTTGTGTCTATCACTCTGTGATTTGATACTCCGAGGTCTCTGATGACTCAGACGATGTTGTTTGTGTCTATTGCTGTGATTTGTTACTTCAACGTCCTGATGTCCAGTTTGATATCGCTGTGTCTATCACTCTATGATTTGATACTCCGAGGTCTCTCGTGGCTCAGACGATGTTGTTTGTGACTCTCACTGTGATTTGATACTTCAACGTCCTGGCGTCTCAGTTGATATCGTTGTGTCTATCACACCATCGTATCCAGCTGCTGACCGGTGCGGAGGCTGTAAGCCGAAGTGGTACGTTCTAGCGATGCTGGGTACAACCACGAGCATTGTCCGTGGACTTTGTTTATGGACATTGTGAGTGGCATCAATAGTCCTTGTCAGGACTGCCCCTTAGCTTAGTGCTTTTAAATAGACATTGTAGCATGTCATAGTGCTAGGGCGTTTTATCAGCTCCGGCTGCAATGATTATCAGCTACGGCTGCAAGGATATCCACTCCGGTGGCAACGATAACACATTTATGTGAATATGAATATGTGCATTCCTTGCAATCAGCCGCCTAAGTGCTGTGAGTTCTTAAGAACTGATGTTTGAACCAGTGATTTATTTATCACTTTATTTATAACCAGGGCTTGTCCCTTTGTCTTCGGACACCTTGCAGCTTTGCTGTTTTATTGGATTCATTTCCATCACAAGGCTCACGCCTTTTTATTATTACAGCGTCGGCTGATTTACTAAGGCTTCGGCTTTCAACACTGCAGTCTTGACTGTATGTATTACCCGGACTTCGGTCCTTGCTAATGTAGCATCAAAAGTGTAGGCGCACTAGAAATAGCTCCCACCTTCTATCCTGGAGGGTTCACGATTTTATTGGAACCCATTGTCGGTGGCGGGTGTGGGGCTGCCGACCCCTTTTCTCTTTTATATTTTAACATTATAAGAGGAAGGGAGAGACTCAGCTATCTTCTTTATCACTAACATTCTTCTGATGTCATTATTTATAAAATTATTATACATCTATGCGTCATCACAACATCGTTATTACATTAATTTAATAAAATGCAAATCGATCTTTATTTAGTTTAATTTATCTTCTTCGATGACCTATTGAACTCATGCCTCTGATACTCTAAAAGAACTTTGATGGTTATTGTTTACACAACGTATTAATGGTCCTAACTAGATGATCACGAGCCTGATTAAATATTATTTAAATGCTTTAACCGTAACAGACCTGCCGTCTTCCTCTTGCGTTATTTATTTATATTTTTATGTATTCTATGTATATATTTTATAGAGTTAGCTCGATATAGTTACAGTATAAATATAGATTTTCTTTACATAGTTTCATATTTTCAATTAATATGTATTTAATAATCTTAGCTCGTTAGCATAATGACACAACAGTTTCATGCGGACGTATTCACATTCATAGAGTGTTAGAGACGTAATATAGAAAGACATAAAAACTGAAAGTAATCTCGTCTCATGTATAAGTGAAGTGTCGCTTCTAGAAAAGGTATTAAAACATCAAGTTTCAAATATCTGCGAAAGTTTCAACACTTGCAAAGTAGGTACTCTTAGAGTAGAGGAGAAGAAGAAAAAGAACCAGATCATTTTATTAACACTTGTTGGATTTTTATAGTGACCCATTTAGGTGGTAGTGGAAAGAAATATCCTCAACCACCAAAAGTATGTTTTAGGAAATTACTTTAATTTTTTAAATGTATCTGAATGTTATGTTTAATTTTTTGTTGTAAAAATAAATGTTTATTAATCACTACATAGTATAAAACAAAGTCGCTTTCTCTGTCCCTACATCCCTATGTATGCTTAAATCTTTAAAACTACGCAACGGATTTTGATGCGGTTTTTTTTATTAGATAGAGTATTTTAAGAGGAAGGTTTATATGTGTAATACATACATAATATAGTAGAGAAACACTGATAATTTTACAGGTTTCTAATGTGATGTCGTCAATAAACACATTTTTTTCAGCTTACATTGTGAACGCTGGCTGAACCCTACGAGATAAAACAAAATAATCTACTACAGTATTGTCCACCTTAAAAAGGACTACAAAAAAGTCCGCGATGCTATATGTCTATCTCTTAAGGATAACCTACAATAACCATTTGTTATCCTTTACTTTTTACGAGAAATAATGGATAAGAAAATTATTTACGAAGTGATTTTAAACAATACAGCATTAATCACTATCCAATTAGGTACCTTAAATACATTGTGCATTTAATATAGCTCAATATGGTCCTTCACAGCATGAAATAAAAATGAATATTTTCGAAGATATTACAGATTTAAAATGCAGGGACATAGCGGGTACGGCTAAGTACACGTGTTAAATTGCACCCGGGCGAAGTTATTAATAAGAGAATTAAAAATATTGACTCACTTGTTCATTATAGACCACTTGTCAGGATTAATCAAACGAACCTGAACTAAATGGGAAAGCATCATTTTATTACAAAGTAGTTATAGTCACTTTTCGACTCCATCATCATATCAGCCTAATGCCTTAATAATATTGTTGTGTCGTTGATATAAAATTTTAGTTTGAAATTTAACTCGCAAGATTTGATTACAAAGAGACACCGGCACCGAAGACGAGATTAAATAAAAGTAATGCAATGCTTCACCTTCATTAGGTTTTTAAATCAGCATAAAATCTGAACAAAATGCGCAACATTTGACTTGAATCGCCATTTATCTCAACTCTACCTGATTGGTGCTCAATGTCATCTTTAGTAGAGCATCCTCTTTGCAATTCCGAGGTAACTTGCCGCTTCCTCCCTGTGCAACACATAAACACATCTTCACGTACACTACTCATAAAAATGACTTTTTAGCTGCTATGAATTATGTGAAAATGGCTTAACTACTATTATCGTTACAACATTGTAATCAGTTGCAATATCACAGTTATTAAAGACTTGTTTCTAACTCATTATCACCTAACTCATTAATATTATATTATAACTTTCCAGTGCAGTACATATTATTGAAAAAAAAAACAAAAAAATAAATGATTACAAACTCTAGTGTTAAGCATATGAAGCTAACCTCTCATCTATTAATAAATTTAGAATTAGTTGCTAGTTAAAAGAAGATTAATAAAATTGTCAATTATTGAAACATTTGACATTTTTTTTAAGATTGAAAATTTGTTGGAAAGGGGGCATCCATTTATTACGTGAAGTGTTCTAGGAGGGGAGGGGATCTAGATAAATTTTTCCAAATCTTACATAGGAGGGAGAAAAAATCTTAGCAAATATCACGAATTTTTTTTTAGCAGACAGCGGTGTAAAATTGCCTTGAAAAAATATTTCTTGAATATAATTTTTCCAATAATCCAACACGTTTACAGCCAAAACGTAAACTGAAGAATCTCGCGTGATTAGACGAAGGAAGTGAGGAAAATCTCACGAAGGGGGAGGGGTTAAAATTATTAAAAATACCATACGTAATTAACTGGTAAAACAGCCCAAGTTGTAAGTTGTTTTATTTAGTCACTTATTTTTAATTTTAATTATGGAGCTTTGCTTAGCTGAGGTGAAATGAAGTATATAATCTGAAAAATTTTAAAATCTACCGAATTCAAGTATGACTTAGTACAAGTTCACAAATCATCAAGGACACTCATTTAGGAGTGATAAACAAACTGACCCTGAAAATAGTTCTTCCATAATGGGAAACTTACAATTTCTGTGTCTAGTTTAGAATGCCTATTTCCAGCCTTGGAATAAAAGGTGCCCCGATTGAAATACCCTATAGATATTTGTTTTTCATTCAAAGCAGTGCGAATGAGGATGAAATAACATTTCAGCATGTTTTAAATCTACCCAAAAGATGACAAATAATTTGATTATTTTAATTCTAAAAATTGTAATAGAATAAAAATGTTTTGCAATATATTTAACTGATACTTATCAAAAGTATTGAATATGTGTATCAATAATAATCATTTTATCTTAACAGAGAGTTAATATGAGACATGTCAATGAATTGGCGGTATTCGAACGCAATTGATGTCGCACACATGATAATGGATACTAACGTGCCCTCTGACTATTCAGTCCAAGGAGTATACAACAGATCCTTAATAAATTGTCGCCTTGTTATGTTTAACAACATTCATGTAGGTCAGTAACCTTATTATTTTATCAAGTTATCTATATCTCCAAACAAATATAAAATGTGTGCTAAATAAAGATTGGTATTTAAAAGAAAACATGTGTTCGCCTTACAAATATAATTGTTGAGTCCACACTCAACAGTATTAGTAACACTTTCGTCGTATATGTGTCGTTTTTCATTAGACGTCATCGCGTCAGTATATTTAACCTTTCAGGCTTTTTATACAATTATATGTTAAAGCACGCGGAACGCTATAGGGTTGAAAAGTTGTAACAACAAAAACATCCATTCTCCAAATGAGATGAAATTTCCCTTTTATGTACAAGTAAGTTTTCCGTTTTCCTAATAATAAGAACTTCGTTCGAAATAAATCTGTATGCAAATTAGTTTAATGAACCAAAATAAGCAATGAATAACACGTTTTTATTTATAGCCTACCTTTTTGCAGATTTCCCTTAAATTTAAACGTAGGTATAATAAACTTGTACATAAGTAAAGCTAGAAAACCACCGCAATAAAGTATTAAAGGTTATCGTGATGTCCGACCACACAGATCGATACTACAAAACATTTGATGGCTGGTTGTAGAAATTGGGACAACCTTCTATAACTTTTCATATTAATACTTAATAAACATCGGGAGCTAGAGGTACTTACTATATATATTTACTAGACGACCCACCCCAGCCTCGCCTGGGTGCAATTTATCACAGACAATACCTAAATTTATCATAAAATATCGTTTCTGCGTAATTGAGTAACAAACATCTGAACATCCAAATATCTATAAGTATTAGTAAGATAATATATAATAGTATCAATTAACACATATTGCTTAGATGTACTCTATAATTAATATTTCTTAGAAAATCATTGTTTTTATATGTGAGTGCAGAAGACACAATGTAAATATTCAGTAGTTAAACGATTACGTAACGAAGTTGACATAGCACTCCTAATAAAATATTCCAAAGTGTGATATTTTCCGAAGGTTACTTGGCCTTCGAGACATAAAACTCTTTACGTGCGTGACGTCATCCCGGTAATAATTGGGATTACGTCAAATAACTATCTAACAGTTTCCTCAAAATACTTTGGTAACACAAACGATTTATTGACCAAACTGTCTGCTGTAAGCCTGTAAATAAACCGAGACAAAGATTTGTAAGTTGCGGCGCAGTTTGATTAGTCGCCAGTCATTAGTGTAGGTAATTAAAGTTACTGACGTGAAACAGATTTGCCCTCTCACTTCTTAGTGATCAAAAATCGTTCATTGTGCAGCACGTTAATGATACATAATATTATAAATGTATGTTGTGCAAGTAGCATGATGCATTGTATGCAGGTTTAGCTCATGCGATAGCGGTACCGTGCCGATGCCGCGGCGCTGCTGTGGCAGTGCGAGTAGTGTGCCTTTGGCCGTGAAGCGGAGCGCCACCACCGCGCGTCTTGCATCCTGGCTTGCGCCGCGAAAACAAACTCCGCGCAATTATCTCTGTGATAAGACGATTCAACGCGCTATCAGTTTGTGATAAGTTTACCGTGTGATACTAGATAAAAAACGAAGTGGTCGACGCCTGTATTACTGTGTTGTCGACTATTATGTAAATCCCTGAAGATCAGAATTTCTCAACTAGTGGTTTAATTATGACGACCATGGCGGGACCTCGTAAGACGGTCTCTATTCATGACTATCCGGAACACCTGAATCCGTTTCGGGAGGAGGATAATCACAATAAGATCAGATTTTGGACTATTGGACGAAAGCTTAGCAGATCCAACAGCATTACATTTTCAGGGATCAAGGACTTTAGAAATTCATGGTAAGTTTACTCGAACAAATTTCTAAGTGTATCCAATTTTTTTTTATTTAATGACGTCGACGCAAGTATTCTTATGCGTTCCTTCCTTTTATAATGGTTAAGTAATGACTTTCATTAAATTCTTACGGAAACTCAGACGGAGTTTCAAAATAGTGAAAGACATTTCAGTACAAATATTCTACATAAAATTTGTATTAGTTTACCAACTTAGAATTGAATTTTAAAGAATTTGCGGTCACAATAACCACAAGTGAACAAATCACATCAACTCACGACACAGTTTTCGTCACCCTTGCTCATTTACAGTTTTTGTAATTACCATAATAAAGGTTATATTCTGCAGATATATAGTTACTTAGTTAATACATTTAGGTAGGTATTTATGCACTGACCTCGGCGAGGATTTATCTTCTTGATCAAACATTATTTTATAATGTCCGATGTATTATGTTTGCTTAGCATAGAGATTTCTCTTCTTTTAAAACTGAGAATTTTTGCACTTAGTTATTACTTAAATAGTATAAAATACTTATATCACGACCTCATTTAATAATTGAATTCTTTAGATTAAATTCAATTTATGTAGAGTTTTCAAGTGTACGGGAGCCTGTGAGATTTGGCATCGTTATGTTTATAATAAAGAATGAGTGCACAACCATAAATTTATTTATAACGTGTTAATCATCAAATACAAAATTCATTGTTTACGTTCATGCTGCCGTTGTCAAGCAACAAGACGTACGAAATTTACCTACAAATTAAATTTATTTGAAAAAAAAAAATAAACTGTAAGGATAAGTATATTTTACTGTCTTCAATATGAGATATGAGTTCTAATTGTTTTCACGGAAGTTGAACCTAAACATAAAACGTTCATGAGAAGAACAAGTAGGCACATATAAGGTGTATGTATGTTGCTACATATCAGAACGTTTTCACTTTTCACAACTTTCAGCAGAGCAACGATGACTATAACTTATGTTATGATTTATTCTCGAATGATTATAATCATCAAATAGAGATTTGTACTTTACACCTGAACTTCGTAAACTCTAAAACATTTATTTATTCTTATAATAAAATTAATATCACATTAAGCCGCAATGATGCATGTTTAAGTTTATCCAGTATAAAATCAGTATAGTATTTATAATGTAGTATTTATATAGATAACAAGACAAATCTTAACAGTAGAGCGTATTATCTCATTTTTTTCTGTTTTGTATAGACTGCAATTCTTAGGAGCAAAAGGAAGAAGTTCATAAGCGAATTCTTATCACTATATAGTATAAAACAAATCGCTTCCCGCTGTCTGTCTGTCTGTCAACATGAAACGGATTTTGATGCGGTTTTTTTAATAGAGGACGGTTTATATGTATAATAAATGCATATTATTGCGGAGAAACAAACCGTGCGAAGCCGGAAGGGGGTCGCTAGTATTTAAAAAAATTGTTGCTCCTTATGTTCTGTATCGGTTTAAAATAACATTGTTAATCAACTTATTTGTTTATCAAAATGCAGAGAAGCATCGAACTACGCAACTGTGTCAAGCATTTATAAATAGTGTTGATGTCACTTTATAGTTCTTTGCAAACAGAGAAGGATCAACATTCAATTATTTACTATAAAAGATGCTCTATCTATTAAAAGATTAGTCACAATATTTCCTTTCTAGCTCTATTTTTATATACATTATGTAAATCAATGACAAAAACCTTGTGAAGTACATTAAATACCTACTTACTCGGAATCTAAAGTACAAAGGCTAAACATAAAGTAGTAGGTATAGACGTTCTGCAATTCTTGATAAATACCGTAATTAGCTATTAATATATGTAATTGATATTTATTAAACACAAGAGACATGAACTAATTGATATTATTATAATAACTATAATTTAGCACCTATTTAAAAAAAGCGATTGGTTCTCTTTCCTTGTTATCTTGTTTCCTGTGTTGTTTCTATTTTATCTTTTTTGCGTAGATCTTGATAAAATCATGCGAATCACATACGGAACCAAAATAACTATTACTTCTGATTCTCTGTTAGGAAGAATGTCGGATAAAATATCAATTATTTTCGGTATAATATATATCAGCAAGTCAACAAGTCAAGAATATCTAAGATACGAATCTTAATTGTAGTGGAGGCACCTAAATTAAAAAGTAAACGATTACTTTTTTATTATCTAAGAAGAGAAATAAAAATTTATATTTTAACAAATAAAATAAGTTTTGCTGTATGCTTTAAAATTACCTACATTACTTGATCGAAATTATGACGTTACGTAATTATTATTAATAAGAATGTCTATAGCAAAAGTTATTAAAGTTTTTTACCGCCTTAATTTCATTGCCGTATTTATTCTAAAAATATGTTTAAATGTTTGGTAATGTTGCTTCATGTATAATAGTATATTACAAACGATTAGTTAAAACGATGTGCAATTAACCTCTGGAGACATCTAGGAAACGATCATTTTGTCAATTATTAGGCATTGTCTGACAGTTACTCTACTACCTATAAATACTCTATGAATCTATATCTATACTAATATATAAAGCTCAAGAGTTTGTTTGTTTGCTTGAACGTGCTAATCTCAGGAACTACTGGTCCGATTTAAAAAATTGTTTCAGTGTTAGATAGCTCATTTATGGAGGAAGGCTATATTACGCTAAGATCAATAGGGACGGATGATCACAGGCACAAAGTCGCAAGAGCCGGCTAGTAAGATATAATGAAACAAAAATAATCCTTTGAAGATAAAAAATAACTCTTCTGTGAACATGACAAGAAGCAATATATTTTCTAATAGTTCGTTTTTTTTAACCAATATAAAACTGTATTACTCATACGTACTAGTATATTCACATTATTCAAACTCATTTTCGTCGGAAGCGCGACTTCGAAACTAATGCAATGAAATATAATCTTCTGCATATGCAAGCTAATATACTATCAAAATCAATGCTACCAAAATTACGACAAATATTACATAAAAAACATCATACATTAAAAATAGTTTTCGTGTTTACATATAATGGACCCTTAATAAAACATTGTTCGGAAGTCTGGACGTGCGATGGCAGTTGGCACTGCGCCAAAATATTCATTACAGGATAACTCTGTTACTTTAATTACTTTCATATATTACGATATAGCGTATGACCCCAGCTAAATTTATTTTAGTATTATCGTTTAATAATTTTTTTTTGTTTACGCCGAGGAGGAATGCATTTACGCATACCCGTCCAACCCTTAGGGGGGGCTAGCTGAGTTATGTGGGACTCACCGGTGAGAAACGCCGTCCTACCCACTAAACCTCCGCGGTTACGCATTCGACAACAGCGTCTCAACAGGCGGCCCGCACTATAGTGGTCCTGCTTTTCTAATTCGGAGATGTCCCGAGTAACGGGTACACCCTCGGTGCCCCTGTGTCGTGTAGGAGAAGGAGGTGGGCGTAGCGACGCTGTCTGGTTCCCGGTAGAGCAATACGGATCGGGTCCGAGGAGGTATCTACCTCCCGGACCCGCTCCGCGGCCTCCTTCAGCGAGATCACTGTTTCGCAAAAATAGGCGACTGCCATCCAACCTGCCTTGCTGCCGAGGATGGCCCCAACCACACTTGGGAGAGACAGGTCTCCACCTATAAATGACATCAGAGCATGTCACTGGGGTCCCCAGGCAACGCACTCGGCCAAAGTGTGATGTGACGTGTCTAAAGCCGCCCTACACTCATGACAAGCCGGGGTAGGCTCCCTCCGGGAAATCTGGTATAGATACTTCCCGAAACAGCCGTGTCCGATGCGCATCTGCGTCAGCCGAAAGGTAAGGACACCGTGCCGCCTGTCAACCCAACGATGAACCGAACCGAACCAGAGCTCGCTGAGCCCTGATCCGGACAACCGCCTCTCCAGGAAGGAAGTCTCCACTTGTTCTCCGGCTTACCCCGAAGCGGTACTTCTCTGCGAGCGCCTTCGCCTGCAGTACCCATGTCATCCGCAAGAACAGTGGCCGCCGTCCAAATAACCGTACGGTAGCCCCGTATTGCCCTAACCGCCTCACCCCACCCATACCCACCTCTGCGTCCTTCATAGCAGGGCCCTGCTGTATGAAGTTAGGGCGTCCACCCATACCGGTGCTCCGTACAGCACCATACTCCGTATTATGCCGGCGTATAGGCATCGGCATAGTGAGCCCGGGCTCCCGACATTAGCTGCCTCCCCAACGCAGCGGCGGTGCTGATGAGCCAGGGAGCGAGCTGGGTGAAGTGTGCCTCCATGCACCACCTTCCGTCTAGAGTAAGGCCCAGGTACTTCATCTGGGCCTTAATCTCCACCTCCATGCCTTGGATGGTGATCCTCGCGGAGAGCCCCTGCGTGGTCCGTGGAATAGGAGGGCCTCCTATTCCACGTTTATAGAATTTTAGTTATAGAGACCCTCAGGCCCAGCCATCCGATACGTTCCACCATTAGTGCAGTCCCCACCTCTGCCAAGCGAACCGCCTCCCGGTAGGTTCCTTCCCTCGCCGTCACAAGTGTGTCATCTGCATAACAGATGACCCCCATGCTGGGAAGGAGAGGTGCCCACAGGACTGGCCCTAGGACCGAATCCTGGGGAACACCGCATCCCACTAGGCGGTGGCAGAGCCGTCCATCGCTGCCCTCCCACAGAACCTCTGCCTTGGAGGTACGCATGCAACAGCCTTCTGAGATAGGGAGGCACCCTGTGGAAGCGGAGTGCCTCAAGAAGCGTCTCAAAGGGGAGGCTGTTAAAAGCATTCTCCACGTCCAGTGAGACTGCCAATACTACGTCAACCAGCTCGACCGCCTCCGTGGTCTCCCTATCGTTTAATCATTATGTCCCAACAAACTTTATAGAAAAACAAAAAATTTAATCATTTTCAATGTAACAAAAAATACATGTGCTCATCTTTTAAGCTTTCCCGTGTAGATTACTTTCGTTAAATTTTCTTAATTGATTTAATTATTAAAACATTCAGTAGGTCTGAGAATCGGCTACTATCTGTTTTTCATACCCCTAAGTGATAAGGGTGGCCCCGTACCAAATTTATATGGCAAACAACGTTAGCCGGGTCAGTTAGTTTTAATATAACTATAAGATACAAAAGAACTTACTCGATCATAGATAAAAATCATCAATGCAATAACGAGTGTTGTTTACTCAAAAAAGTGACGAATACTTCACAAGCGGGGAGTTCCCGAGAGGCGCAGTGCGGGTCTGTTGCCACGTGTACCTATACGCATTCGAGTGAACCTCTGCACCCACTAGAAACGTCTCCTTTAACTGGGAGGATTCTCGTCTGTAACTCCCCAAAGGTCGGGAGTTAAAAAAAAAACCTCTGCACCCGCGCGGTTGCCCGCGCTTTTTCAGTGTAATTTTAACTTTGCGCATTTTTGTAATCTTACGTAATTACTATCGAGAATCCCTTCCACCCCCTTGTAAGAAAAAGTAAGACATGGTCGACCCCCATCCCCCCTAAATCGTCTTACGTAATTAATGAATGGCCCCTTATGAAAATAAGATTTTAAAAAATTTTTAAATCAATTTAAACATTTATTTTTAATATTTACTATTTGTGTGTTTTTAACAGAAGGAAATAGGTTTTAAAATGATATTTTATATTCGTGAAGAGTTGCGAACACACGAGATTCGGAATTATTGTCGTTCATGTAAAAATAAACATGGTTTGTTTGTGTTAGAGATTCTCTTCATTATAAAGTTTTAAATACTTGTTTGATTTGAAAATCAGCTATAGCAAAACATATTCTGTAAAAAATACAGCTTATATTGCCATTTTACTAAAAGGTAATGTGCATTTACGATTATATAATGCTTTACTTATTATAAAATTAGTAATCTTTTTATTCTCTTAAGAAAACTCGTGCACATAAATGTTCTTTCATGTTCATTTAAATTCCGCCCGACCTCCACGTTTGCGGTAGTGGTGTTTTTTACATTTTATTGTTTTTAATGAGAACAAACTGCAGAAACCTAATATGTCGACAACTCGACACTTGTTTAACTTCTGTGGATATTTTTCAATCAACATGCTGGAGCAAAGTGAGTAATGAATGCTGAATCTATGTAGATAATGTTACGTAATTAGATATTCCACATGTAAAGATCAGGATATATCACAAACTTTTTAAAATTTATTTTCCTACTACTAGTATTCACAAAAACATAAAATATGTTGCAAAAACAACGTTTTTTATCTGTGCTCAAAGCGGCAAGAATTGGGAATGTACATATACTAAATAAACTCCACTGGTATTGGATTCGAGTAATTGTATTAGCTAATCATATCTCTCAAAATGGAGTTAGAACATTTTATACTTATATAAATTTCACATTTTACTCCGTTGCGTAAAACTAGGTTGCCTGGAAGAGATCACACTGAGTGATATAGTTCTGTAAGTTTTCATATTTTAATTTTATGCAATAAAGTATTTTTGATTGATTGATTGATAAATAGGTAAACACAAATATTTTATGAAACACTAAATTATGATTCAGAAACCAAAAACGCTTCTATCTTACCGACTCGTCATAGTGTGTAGTGTGTAAAGTATATGAAAAATATACTTAAACCCTTATTGACTACTATACCTTGAATATTTAACCTTAAGTTAAATCAATACAATACGTATTTACCTTAAATTTAGCATAATAGTGCCGGTGGTGGACTCTTCGATGCAAAATTTAGTCGAATCGCTTATATAATTTAACAAAGTCAAAGAATCTAATAACAATTAATGAAAGCGAGTCTAATGACTATTAGAATTGGTCTGGTTATATTGCTTCATGCAATTAATATCAGTCAATAGTTAGACTAAATGGAAAGTTTCATTTCGTAAACAGTCGAAATGGAAGATCATTCGCAACACACAAAAATACCGGGTGTTGACTAACTAGAGAGGATAAAAATATTAGAGTGCTATTGCTAAAATCTGTGTATGTGTAAATAGATATAATTGTTGAATTAATAGTATCCGATAAGAGTTCTTACGAACCAAATCACTCAATCACCCTTCCAATAAAAGATTCCTCACTTTCTCACAAATTGTCTCTAGTCTCTATGAGGATTAGAGAAAAAAATTCAAAAAAATATTTTTTTTTCTCGAAACCAGGCTCAAAAGTCGTTTATATGCCACTATTTTGGCAATTCATCCGTTCAATTATCTACAAAAATATTCGATGGAAATTGGTTATATGGTTCATTAGTTACAAAAATCAGAAAAAAAAATCCTGTTATTCTGATGGAAAATCGATCGAATTCTGGTTCTTAAAAGAAAAAAAAAATTCCGAACCGCTAACGCGCCTAATAAGGATCTATCAATTCGTTCACTATACCATAGGTACATTTCATTGAAGTCGGTTTACCAATTTTGTGTGGAAAACTCCCTTCTTTATCATACATGATTGTTGTTTATTTTAGGATAAATAGTAGCCTGTATCCATATTATAAAGTGTTTATCTGTGTACCAAATTTAATTGAAATATATCATTGAAAAATGAGTAACAAACTTCTAACCTTTTAAATTTACAATATTAGTACGATTATGTTAAAATGCGCAAAATTTGTTTGCAACTTGTTTACTTTATGTGAAACAGATATCATAGAGAATTTTAAGTGTGTTAGTCAATTACTATTGAAATACGAACACTGTACATACCTACAGACATTACTCGTCAATACTAGTTGTCACAACTAAAAATATCTTACGTTGAATTATTGTAATGTATTAGCTATAAAATTCGTAAAATGGCTTATTTCTTGCTCCTTACCATTTGTCTATCTTTATCTGCTTATTTAATTATAGTTATTACGTAATTATATCTAATTAGCAGCGCCCCGCGGTTTCACTCGCTATATTTTGGATAATTCACAGTTTCATCAAAATCCATTCAGTAGTTTTTGCGTGAAAGAGTAACAAACATACATCCATACATTCTTACAAACTTTCACGTTTATAATATTAATAGGATATATAAAATTCTCGTGTCGCGATGTTTGTTACCAAATTGCTCCGAAACCGCTCGACTCAAATTTTGTGTGAATCGGTCAACATCTATTTTTTATACCCCTAAGTAATACCACCACAATTTTTTAAAATTTATATGACAAAACAAAGTTTGCCGGGTCAGCTAGTTTTATAATAAAAATAATTTATACAGATCATGAATTTGACAAATATGATTTAAAAAGGTTTTAGATTATTCGGCTGTTACAGGCAGATCCATTTAAATATCTTTACAAAATACGTAATATTACAAAGAAAAGCTGACACAAAAAAATATATAGGTATTAAGTGAAATAATATTTAATTTAATATTTCTGTTATTTAAATCACTTTTTTATTATTTCGGTTTAGCTAGTTCCTCGTATAGGGTCGGTTGTCTCACATTGAACCACGTAAATTTCAAAGTCTTGTAGCGTGCTCGTTTTTCGATTAATGCCTTTAATTTTTTGTGTATAGTTAGTGAATTTATTAAACTACAATTGTACGAACATTTATTTTCTAAATTCCGTTTCGTTTCGGCATAAAAAAAGAATTTATGGAAAATTAGATTTGGTTCAATGCGTACACTAGGAGGTACACATTTAACCGGGTTATTTTCCACATTGAACCACCTTATTAGTCATATATATTTAGACTAATTTGTATTTAATTTGCGTTGTAATATAAAAGCTGATTTTTGATATTATATATTTATTATTTTACTATAAAGCTTTAGGTACAATGTAATTAGTCTTTATTTGTACCTGAACAACATGTTTTTATCTCATACAACCTAAAGTCTTATACAACCTAAAGGTACTTTATGCAGGTCAAAACATTTTATATGACTTTTACATTGGTTCAATTAGACGTTTGCATCAGTCAAATACTTAATATAATAATATTAAAAGTTAACATAAGTTACAACAAAAGTAAAATATTTAAGGTAATGAAACATAATAAGACTCATAAACACTGCTATCTTCAGCATCGTTCAAATAACTTTCACTATAGAAATAAACAAAAACTTAGATGCATTATTCAGACTTTAAAAAACCATAGCTCTTCTAGCCAAAACCAATATTTTTAGAAAAGTAATTAACAGATAAAACAATAAAAATAAAAAATAAATAAATCATAGCTAAAACCAATATAATATTAAACAGATAATTTAATTTTCAGCTGAGATTGATGAACCTAACGTAAGTTAATAGTCGGAGCAACTCGTATCGGAAAGTTAAACGTTGAGTTTCGGTTTTGAGTTCCATTAATTTTTGGCTGTGGTAGAATTAATTTAATATCCTTTAATTTCACATCAGCCAAATCTGACTCCAAAGGCATCCGGTACTTCATTGTTTCCTTGCATTGCCCTAGCGTATTCTTCTCCAACACACTCCGCCACATCGTAGATATTCATAGACCTTCCTGGGTGTCTTACCATCCAGGAGTCGATTGCACTGTTATAATAGACTTTAAAGGGGCCATTTAACCCGACATCCAGAGAGAGGAGTAAGAATAGTGACACCTGAACTTTTTGCCAATTCTAAGGCTTCGATTGACAGGTGTGATTTGTGATTGTCTACGATTAAGAGTGCTGGGTTTTCTGGGCTAGCAGCGGTATGTTTGATGAAATTCTTCATCACTTCAACAAATAAATCAGATGTCATCCAACCAGAAGTATGTGCCAACCCAAGAGAACCTGGAGGAGCACCTTTCAACATTACATCCTTGAAATTTTTCAGCGGGAAAATAAGCACAGGCGGTAAGGCTTGACCTGAAACACATAATATTATGCATGCAGTTACTAAAGTCCCCTTTTCGCCACTGGTGACCTTTGCAATATTGTGCTTTCCCTTAGGCCCTACAATTTGTTTGTGGACGTTGGACAGTCGTTGTGGCTGTTTCGTCCAAATTGTATAAACGGCAACCACTACTGAAGGACGAATGACGACCCATTGCTGTTTTCAAATTATCGAAGAATGATTTGACCGTCTTCCTGTTAAATGCTGTCGCGCGGGCTAAGCTGCAAGCTTCGGGTTTCTTTATTAAGAGATCGAGGTGACCTAAATGACCGAAACCACTCTTTACCTGCCATTTTATCTCGCTGCCAACTCTTTGGGATAGTTACGTTATTTACATTCGCCATTTGGTACGCTATTTTGCGGCAGTCTCTTAGGATCAGCCCATAAAATTTTAGAGCGCAATCTTTTATGTACTCTTTATAAATTTCTTCTTGTTCACTTGTGAAAACGTTGATTTTCATAATTCGGCAGCAATCTCTTCTCAGCAAGGTACGTAGAGGACGTTGACGTGCAAGTTTTGTGCTACATAGCGTCGTAAGGTTGGGTACGCAATATCATAAGTTTTCGCTGCTTTTCTAATACTTTCACCTGATCTATGCAATTGAAGGGTCTTAAGCATATTGGCAGCCGAATGTCCACCTCTTTTTTTCACTAATACCTTTTTTCGCGCCATCCTGTATCGAATAAAAATAATAACAATCTTAGTACATATTTAACCACTGGGGTGTACACAGTGAACCATGGTTCAATGTGTACCACTCAAAAGTGGCTCATTGTGGGACAGGCCACGTATTGACAACTAACCTCAAAATTTTACCTGGAAAATAATCTTGCAAAGTAACGAATTATAGTGCATTTATATGCTGGATTACTATGTAAAAATATGTTAATATAAAGAAACCGATATCATTTAAACCAAAAAAGTGAAAAAAGAAAGAAATTTGCAGAAAAAACTTACTTTTCGAGTCAATTTTCGTAAAAATACTTCTCACACAACCTCTTCGCACGCTATCGCCACGCAAACTAGTGGGCAGACAGACAACGTAAATACCTCTCTTTTACACATATTAGCACAGATTGGCAATGTCGCATTTCCGAAATAAGATTGTGGTTAAATGTAGCTGCCTGGTTCAATGTGAGACACCCGACCCTATTTGAAAAGAAATCTTGACGACCTTGTACCTACCAAGACATAATTAAGGCTCAAGTGAAACTTATAAAAAAAGCAAATATTACAGAAAAGTGAGTGCGCTATCTGAAGAACAGGACTGATTACATGATGAAAGAATGATATCATCGTTGATAAGACGCTAGGCAGATAATTATGAGTCATCATAAAAATATATAAGAATGTAAAGCCGAAGTGGGTCATGAATATGCCCATCATTGTTTGGTTAGAACATCAAGCGTTCATTTACATCACCTATTTTTCGAAGGTCGCAAGTCGCAACCTCGTTCGATATTAATGCATTAGTGATAAAAACAATAATATTTTTGAAATCAGAGTAACTACAAGTAACCCCAGGATAATTCTGGCTGGAAAATATATTTGGATATAATTACCAATTACTTTTTACAAGCTTTTATTTCACTGTTAGTATGGGACAAATCTGGCGAGTTAAATTAGAACCACTTCTCGGTTTCCGATTGAGCTGAAGTTTTGCATGCATGTATAAATCGAAAGACAATATTATTGACATAGAGCTGATCTGATGATGGAGCTGGAAGGCGGTCATAGGAACTCTGTAATGAAACGACGCAATCTCATCGAGTCTCGGCTCGTTTGATTCGTCTTGACGAGTGCTTTATTTTTAGATGGTTACCAGGATCTTGACATTAAAGAACATTTACCATAATTACATTACATGAAAAATATTTTTTCAATCTCACAATGTAACACGCTTTTATTTATAAGAAATTGAGTATGTGATAAAAACGCAAAGATTTAATATAAGGTGTAAAGTTTTTAAATTATCATTTTTAATTTTTTAGTTCTTTTTATGAACTAGAAAATAATAAAAGCTTGTTTTTCAAAAGTTATTTTTTTCTTTTAATTTTATTACTACAACTTTTGTAAGATAACAATTGTCCAGAAAGTACCGCTTTCAACGCTTGCTGCGTCGCATCATGGCGACCAACGTAAAAATAATAATAATTGGTTATACTTAAGACAAAGAGAAAAATAAATATAAAAAAAAACAAAAAGGAATTATCTATTCCCGATTAGAATTAAATAAAAGTATTGTAAATTTATAAACTACGTCCGTGTATGTGTGAACGAGATGTTTTCAATTTTTAGATGTAACAATACATTTTTACGTATTAAATAGACAGACAAGCACGCACAAAAAAAATCATAAAAATTGTCCAATCTGGTAGGTATATCATTTTCAACTTTAAATCAAAACTCATTTAAATATAAATACGACTCATACTCTCTTAAGATAAAATTATTTCTATAAACGGATAGTACATTTTTTGGCTGATAACTTTCTTATCTCTTCTTATTCGAAAAAGAATACTGTCGTAGACAAGCAAAAATTATGAATTTTAGGAATTTATAATTTGTAAGCAATACGTCATTGTAAGAGTAGAGCTAGTTGCTTTCAAAATTTCTAAAGATGTTATTAATTTCTCACACAGATCTCGCGTTGATAACTTAATGCAATTATACGAATCAAAATAATGATCTACAAAATGTATTGTCCTCGTTTAAAAAAAGTACAAATATTTAAAAATTATATTAGGCGTGTCTACCTCTATGACGCAAAGTTTCACTCTGACTCTCCACTTTCGTCTCTACAAAAGTCGATTATGCTATACGCGTACTTACAATCTTAAAATACTGTATTTTTTTCGTAACATAACCAAAGGGAGATCTCTATGCAAATCTTTATAATTAGTTATTAGACAAATATTTGTGTCATTAGGCACCTGACTGCATGCTGTATGTGTAAATATAAATTATCCGAAAGATTACGCCGGTCACAAGGGTAAAATATCGTTGGTTCAAGAACAGGTCAAATCCCGTTTTATCTACTCGACCTAGAAAGATTTAATGTCAAACATACGCGCGACGGCTATAATAGCTTGTTTACAAATATTCTATATCTAAGCATGTGTTTTCTTGTAGTATTATTCCATGTCCTGAAACTAGAATATTAAAATGTTTTCATGCATATAGTTTTCCCATGGATGTTGCGTGACGTCCTAAACTTAAAAATCGACATAGGTATTCCTATTATATTACAAGGAAATAAAATAAAAGGATAAGATATTCTAAATTCTTGGTAGTGAATATTGTGCTATTAAAAGTTCACTGACTTTACTTCCTTTTTGTTTGATTTGGAAATTTTATGCTGACGGTAATTCGTCTGTTCTGCGAAACAGTTTTTTAATCAAAATAAACAAAAAAATGTAATCTAATCGCGTAAGTCTAATCAGCATAAACTTTATTCCCTGTTTAAAATTATTTATTTTATTTCTTACCATATACCTTTAGAGTTCATATGTACAATAAACATAACGTAACGTTTAGGTTACCTACTGCTTACCGAAGTGGAAGGAGGAAGTCGACGTGAGCGAAAATTATATAATTGGGTGTCCGTGAATTCCAAAACGATGTTTATGGTAGTTAACCTTTTATTTATAATAGTGTTATTTATGCTCTAAGTAGATCCCACACTTTTGCAGATCATGATTCGTAACCCTAATCCTTGAACTGATATTTAATTTGCTAAAATAAAAATTGGAGAAAGCAGGAAGGTCAATTTACAGAAAAACCTAGCATGTGGTCAGCGAGGCAGTTAACCTTGGGAATCTTTGATTTCGATATTAAAATGGGTAAGAGAGGGTGGGTGTGAGAGTGTCCCTGTCGGTACAATTGTGACCATTCAAGTGGAATCAAGTACACTAAACTTCCATTACCTTTGTCAGTGTCCATTGCGCCTACAGACATCCGCCGAGCTCGTGTAGACGACACGATACAAGCTTAACTCCCAAATATATAATGATATCATTATCCACCTCCACAGTACAAGGCTCCTAATCGACGTTGGTTTTCAATCAAACAAAAAACAAACAGAATAATTTCAACTAATTTAGGAGTCATCTTCATTGATATACTAGATATTAATTCAAATGATTAAGATCTATCTGTTTCACTTAGTATCTATATTATTTAGATAGTGAGGGCGTCGTCAATGAGGGGAAGGTAGGGGCAGCTAATTTGCGTTGATTTGACGGATATAAACTTCACTTTATATTCAAATTCCAGGTCTTTGCGCTCGTTCATGAAAAAAGGAAAGAAAGGTGAGCAGGCGTCATCACAGAGCAATAAAACTAACCAAGTCAATGGAGAGGCCAGTCCTATTGTGTATAGACGAGCTTTGCAATGTAAGATTTTAATGCTTTTTTAATTATTATTAACCCTCAAGTGAAAAACGCTTGTGTTCGAGACAAAAGAAATATTTTGATATGTGGCATTGTATTATTTGTAATGATAAGAAAAGTTCCATGACTATATTTGAAATTTCGCAAATCGACCTTTTTGTCATATGACCATCAAAATATACCTACATAGTATAAAATATAAAAATATAGTATAAAATTTATTTTGTACTCGGTTAAGTTTTTTTTAATGTCAGTTTGTTTGAAATCCCGATATTATGTCTCGTTCCCGTAGTTAGCACGATTCTGGCATCATACATCGCGTCGACGTATTACTATATTTGTAAAAAATTACAATTCGACAAAAATATCCAGCGTGATGAATTTTTCTGAAAGTTACACTGATTTTAGGTAGCAGAAACAAATATAATTCTTGTCATATTTTAATACATCTTACCTATTAACCCCTTTAAAAAAAATATGAATGAATCGATATAAATGTATAATGAAATAATATAAATTCGCAGACTCATCAGGGTCCGGCGCGCGCAGCACGGTGGGCTCGCCTGAGCGGGCTGACCGCTACGTGTACGGCGGCTCCGTTACTCCATTACCACGCTCGAGGTTCCAGGAACGCTTGCGCACTTCACAACAAGAAGTCAGTTCGCCTAGGTAAACAAAACAATTCAGCATATCAACTTTTATTTTTGTTTTTGTGTGTAGTCGTGCGCTATCTCCATGATGACTGAACCAAAGAATTTATCTGTACTAATATTATAAAGCTGAAGAGTTTGTTTATTTGTTTCAACGCGCTAATCTGAGGAACTACTGGTTCAAAATTCTTGTGCTGTCTGATAGCTCAATAAATAGTAATGTAGCCTCAGCCTCAATAAATTATTGAGGCTATATAACATTATTTTTTAAAGATTACTAGTAGTATGGATCACCTACTACTAGTATTTATTCCCTATACCCCTCCAAGTAAGCTAAAATCCATAAGGCCCTTGTCAGTAGTACAATGACTGGGATTTGAACCCACGACTTATCGATCGTGAATCCAATGCCTCAACCACTGAGCTACTGATGCTTCGACTATACCTATAATAGGAGTGAAGAATCACGAGGACAAAGTCGCGCGGGTCAGCTAATTTAAAATCACCTTGTATGTTCACTTCTATTTTTATAATATGCAATATGAATATTTTTTCCTGTTGTTACTTAAACTTAGTAGATAATCAATTCTACGGAAGCGTTTTTATCAATATGTTTGACTGGTTCTAGTAGGGTTTCGGGAATCGGGAACTATCCTTAATGATTGATTTCTTGACATGAATACTGTCCTTATTTTATACGTATATGTATTTACATAATTTTAATAATGTAGACAAATTTTCTTCACGGTTTCTAGAAAGGAGTAAGATTGAAGAATGAAACATATCTTAATAAAAGGTTTGGAAAATTACTTATTCTATTAGAATAGATTTGAGAACAATGTCAGACATCCAAATATTTGTATCTATAAGAAATTTTACTCAATATCCAAAAATGACAATACATGTAAATGAAAGACAAAGGCCGTTTAACATAGCGCTTTATCAACAACGGAATAATGAACAATAGATGACAATAATATTAAATACTTAATGCATTCTCACATAAGCAAAACATATTTATCTTTAAACAGTTCATTCGCCTTGTGATAGAATTACTCATCAATGGTTTTAACAAAACTATGCAATAATGGAGACCAATAAACATTTAAAATTTTAAGCATAAGCACAAAAAGGTTCCTTTAAGCAAAATCTAATTCACATGACGATACCTTATATAAATTTGACACGAAAAATCAAACACATTTACAAATTATCGTATACGAGTACTTATTGAAATACGACCCCTGCGATCTGTGCGACTGTGCCTGTGTGTAAATGACATTGCCGATTATATTAGCTACTATAAATAATTAAAATGTGATTGTTTATAAATGTAATAGATTAGTAAAGTTATTCGGATTTATTGCCTAGTCCATTCAAATATTACGAAAGCGGCAAAGGGAGGTGAGAAGTCGTTGCTATGCCTATTTAGACGACATGAAATCTCAATGATGATCACGTCAGAAATATTTAGCAAAAATTGCTTTAAAAAAAATTGTCCCCGGCCCAAGTGTCAATTCCCCTTGATAAAATAGAATAATATCGCACATTGAGAAGAAGACCGTCACTATACAAAAAAATGTGTTTTTGTAAAAGTGGCACCATCTCTTAGCCCGGAAATTTTTCTGCGAAAATGTATACTACATTATAAAAATTTCCGGTATATGTCGTAGTGTCGACTGCTGTTGCAATACTAGTCGTTACTGTTTGGTAATTGTTAAACGCTTATACTGAAAATAACTTATTTGTATAGTGCCACTCTTGACATGACCACCATCCATACATAGTTGGCCTACGAACGGAACAAAATGTAACATCTTAACAAAAACTAGTAGTGTTTTATTATTTTAGTTAGTAGTTAGTATTTAGTTAATTTATATTTAATCTTAAGTATCAATTTTCAATAACTGACGGACACTGCAGGATTTCGCAGGCATTATAAAAATTAATAATTATAATTTCCTCCCAGACTCCATTTAAATCTAAGATATTGTCAATGTTGTCAATGCTGTAAAAATACCCCCCCATACTCAGATTTTAAAGTTTTGTTTTACCATTAGCAAATAAAAATTGCCCGTATTATCAATTGCACAAATGGATTGGCATAAGATACTTGTTTTATCTACGGCCGCAACACATAATGTGTTTAATAAAACACATAGTGTGTTTTTGCTGGTGCGTGTCATTAGTACAATGGGGAGTATTACTACAGTCTTGGCAACATTAACAATATCTTAGATTTAAATGATGTCTGGTTTAGAGTAAATTATAATTAGTACTTCTTAAAATGATTGCTAAATCCTGGAGTGTGCGCCAGTTATTGAAAATTTATTCTTAAGTTTAAAAATAAATTAGTGATTCTCGTTATGATGTTATTCCGTTCGTAGGCCAATTTGAACATTGATCTTTAAAATTTAAATATAATAAAGTCGAGGGTTATTGGTTAAAAGTCTTAAAATTTGGTATAAAATCGAATTTTATCAAAAGATATAAACGGTCAAAAGGCTGGTTTAAGAACTCTCTCGATTAAATCAGCCTTCTAACAAATGAAACCGCAGATACAGATGTTAAACTCTGCTTACACTTCTTTTTGCATTACCAAATTTAACAGGATTTGGTATATATCTTGAATGAATATCAGAAACCTACTTCTACACGACCTCGATAACATGTATTTGATGTTACGAATAAAATTTGCAATTGAAGTGTTACATTGTTCTCAGTGCTACCCCCCGTATGGCACGTAGCGACATAACGGGATCAAGGCTAAGCGTGGAGAGCACCAATCCGTTTGATGAAGCCCCTATACCGCCCATACGAGCATCACGACGAAAGAAAAAACGTGCCCCTCCGCCGCCCTCCGACTCAGCAGCCGATGACTCGGTAAATATTTGTTTTATATTAAAAAGCTAACAACAGCCTACATCATCAATGAACCAGTATAGCATGACTAAAACACCTCGCTGTACAGCAAAGCAAAATACTATAAATAGTCTGTCTAATGAATCGTGTCACAAAAAAAGATGGAAAATTCAAAAAATCTTATGCTGTTATCACTAATATTACTAAGAAAAATGTTCATGATGTTTTTTTTACATTTTTACCCTAGATGTCTAGTAAATTCTAGTGTTCATATTAAAAAAGTGAAAATAAGTCCATTTATTCCTCATAGGAGTTTAAATTCAATAAATAATAAGAAATAGGTGGCAACGGACTACTCTATACGAGTAATTAATAACATTTTGAAGACTGATTAATTGTTGATAAGAAAAAAACTGTGAAAGAAATTAAAATCGTTCAATAACAACAATAAGAATATTTTAAGTTTTATTTTATTTATCATAATCAAAATCAGATTCGAGAAATTCGATGCCTGAATATGCATCTTCACTTTCACTTCTTCATCAGTGACATCTATAATGAATAGTTTCAATTCGGTCTCTCGTTTTGTATTCATTTTCATTGATTATGTAATCGGTGATTATTTTCCAAACATTGCAGTTTTACAACAGTTTGTTAAATAATCCTCATTGTCCAATTCACATAAGCAAAAACAATATTCAAATTAATATAAAATGGTAAAATGAACGACGCGATTTCATCCAAAAGTTGTTGTTTTTCCCTTAATTCCACGTCAATATCATTTTATCTCATTATATTTATTAATCATGGTAAATAACATACTCATGACGCCACTTTTAATTGTTTTTACCATTTTGAACAAATATTTCACTGAATTCCCAGCTAAGTACATACAACAAAAACAAATCCCACTTGACGGAAGAAGTGTTGCCATATAAATGTTCGCTATATAAATTGGTTATAACGTATCATAAAACTACTTTTTTCTGTTATAGGTAACAAGCGAAAACTTAGAACTTCGCATAACAGAACCTGATGAAAGTAAGACTTTAAATGTTACTGCAGACGACGAGATTGATGAAATGAATCTTAAGATAGAGTTAAAAATAGTTGAAAATGAAGATAATAACAACCTTGAAATTAAACCGAGCCCCGATACATCTCAAGACGATAAAGGCGAAGAAGGTCAACAAATACTTGTCTCGGACCAAGAGGAAACCAAAGATATAGAGAATAATAGCGAAAACCAAACAAATGAGGTAGGAGAACTGGAACAAAGATCCGAATCAGTAAAAGACCTTGCTTCTGAAGAACATTTTCCTAAAATAGACATAGTGAAATATAGAAGGAACTCTAGTGTCGACGAAGATGACATCAGATTAAGACGAGGAAATTTAGAAGATTTTCATTCATTATCAAACAAAAGAAGCAAAAGTTTGACGAACACTGCCGACAACACATACATCGCTTACGATATTAATTTAAATCAGAACAAAATCGATATCAACAGCAACGAGGAGCCTCAAAAAGTTGTCTGTAAGGTATACGACGAATCAAGAAAACAGAGCATTGACAATTCTATTTCTAGCACGGAAAAGGAATTTTTAGAAATCGACAAGGCAACGAGGGAATTAGAAAGAGAAATAAGTAAACTAAACACAGCCTTGAATGAGGATGACTTGACTTTCGATAATAGTCGCCTTTCAGTGTCTGAAATAAGACAAAAATTCGATAGAAACGGTGCTAATTCCCCGAATCCTATACCAAAGCCTAGAAGAAGTCATTATGGCGAATCTAGTTCACCTGCGAATGGTAATCTTCAAGTATAAGGCATTAAGATCTATAGAAAACCAAGAGCAGAAGAAATTTTTGACCTTTAAAATTCAAGAGCTTTTTTCGCAATCTTTACGACTCTAGGGTTTATTCAGAAAGGTTACTAAAACGAGATATACATTACAGTTTAGATTTACGCGTAGGTGGACGTAGTTAAAAATATAGCACGAGTTTCGAACAATATACAAAGTGAAAAAGCAAAATTTAGAATAGAAAATATTCAGAAATAATAGTTTTGTGGAATTTCATCGAAATGGTATAATTTAATAATTTACAAACAGCACGTAAGCTTCTAGTATTTTTGTAATCCAACATGTTTCGTGTCATGTCATTTCATGTCAATAGTGCAATGAATGGGTATCGAGTCCACGGCATTAAGGTCGTGAATCTAACGTCTAAACCATTGAGCTATGAAATATTTCATTTGTAAAATATCTACGACTTAATTATAACACTATATAAGCTTGATTTAAATATAAATCAAATGTTAATTTAGTGCAAATTGAAGTCAAATTTTAACAAGAATTAAACCAAAAATTTGTTTCTATGTCGTAAAACGTAATAAGACCTATAACTTTTAAAAAGTTGTGTACTAAGTAGGCAAATGTTACTATGTGTTGCCATAATAGGTGTTATATTTATTTAAGGACATTGTGTACACTATACTACATACATCACTTTGTTTTTTATTTGGCAGTGGCAAAACATAAATTAAATTTAATATTTCTGATACATAAATAAAGCCACACTTTCCTATTCAAGTTCATTCGAATAAAAAAGATGTTTAAAAATATCTTGCGAGGAAAACAGGATCAAACTTTCAATGGAATTTCATAAAAAAATATAATTAAAAATTTTTGATAATAATACTGTTTCTACTTTAAGAAATTTATTTATTAATAATATAATGTAATATGTTTTTAGTCTAGCAACACATGTGCAATTGAAAAACTGTTGATATAAGAGAGTATTTATATAAACTGGGATTTATATATTGTTGAATATTAAATTATTATTTTTAATAAATGAGTTTTAATAACATTTTCCCTAACCTATAAAATAAGGAATTAAAAACAAAATTACATATAAATTATATTTTCATTACAAATATAAAACAATATATGTACATAGATCAACTATGATTATGACGGCATCTTACAATAAACTAATCTAGTTTAATCTCGCTTTTTTATACTTTATAAATCTAGGTAAATTGGAATTTGCTGTATTTACCAACACTTTGTATTCTTTTGGGAGTTTTTTCTGCTGCCTGGCCTGTAATAAGGTGAAAATAATCATTTAAATATTATGCTTGAGTTAAAATTGTTTTTTTTTAATTAGAAGGGGAAATATTTGAAGTGTCCACAATTTTTTTTATTATAGTATAGTAGTATATATTTTTTATAATAATAGTATAGTGATTGATATTGGTATGTTTATGATAAATGATAAACAGTGTAAAATATTATTAAAACTTAATACTTAATTCAATCTATATCTATCTATCCTATTAATATTATAAACGCGAAAGTTTGTAAGAATGTATGGATGTCTGGATGTATGTTTGTTACTCTTTCACGCAAAAACTACTGAATGGATTTTGATGAAAATTTACAATAATATAGCTTATTCATCAGAATATCACAAAGGCTATTATTTATAATGATATACTGTGAATTATCCGAAGTACAGCAAGTGAAATCGCGGGGCGCAGCTAGTACCTTAATAAATTTGTTTACCTTGTTCTTTAAAATTGGAGCTAGAACCTGTAATTTTTCCACTAATTTGACTTTAGCTGCTAACACATCAGTTTCATCTTCAGAATACAAGTCAACTAGTGTGTCTATCGCTTCTGCTAACACCCACACTTCATTCTCCTTATGTGCTTGATCGAGTATAAACTCGGTAATGGTGCAAATGACATTTGAAGTTGTTTCATTTAAATTATTAACTAGTAAAAGCGCCAAAATACCAATCATACGGATGAGATTTGATCTAATTTCAGGAACAACACACTCTTTTATTCCTGTCAACATCACCTGTAATAAATTGCAACTTTAAACAATAAATTTGAGTATATTCACTCATTGTGATTCTTGGAAATGGATCAAATTTATTATAGAGATATAGATAGATTTACTTATTAATTTTAGTAGTCATCTTCTATGAAGAAAAAGATAATTTTAGAAAAAAATCAATCTTAATTGTAAGACTAAAAACAAACAGAATTTAATTTTCAAATTTTGAAATTACTTGTAATAAATTACTTAACCACAAAAGGTATTTTTTGCTTATATTAATTATTTATTTTATTAGACAAATTTATATAAATAATACAAAACAAACCTCAATATCCGATAAAGCTAACTCATTAAATAAATTACTTTCAGATTGGTTTTTATTATGACTTAGCTTTATTTTATCTAAAGCAGTTCTCATGACTGCAGTCGCAGATTCTATAAGGTTTATATTTTCTAAACTTTGCTTAAACACTAATTTCCCAGCATCAATCCAAACTTTATAAACACCGTTGGTGCCTCCAAGATTTTCTAATGGCAAACTCAATAGTATGTTATTAATGCACAGTAATGCACTAGACTGGAGGCTGTGTAACCTGAAATAAAAAAAATAAAGAGGCTAATAAAAACTTGTAAATAATCTAATTTTATTTTATGAATACCATTCCTCAAAGAAATATAAAGTATGCTGCTTTCCAAAAAATTTTTTGGGGGAGTGTGATTGAAATTTGTTTATTTAAAATGCAGTATATTTTATTAAACTTTTTTATTTTAAACTTTTATATTATAATTATAGAGCCCAGGGCTGGGCTTATATCCCATTTTCAAAAGTAGTTATTTTCTATATATATTTATTTGACACTTAACGATCCCTATAAGAAAATCTGTGTTAGGGTCAAAAAAACAAAAAAGATATCTGTAAAACCATTACTGACATTTGTCCTGAGTAAGAATTACACCAGGTGGATAACCCACTAATTTATAAAGGATTATTTAAAGTAATTGATCAATTTATATGTTCTATAATATATTGCAATTTCAAGTTTTTACTTACTTTTTATAAAGCAATTGTGAACCTTCATACTCTTTTAATATTAAAAGTACATTTTCAGGAGGTAGCTGCGTCCGAGCCCATACTTTGTCAAATATTTCCAAACCTATCAAAGCTTCCAAAATAACCGGTGGTAATTTGTCTTCTGAAAGAATTGTCTCCTCTTGTCCATTACTACAGATTTCTTCATCTATTTCATCACTGTCAGATGAGTCAAGACCCTCCATACCATCATCTGCATCTGGAAAAAGCGTCTCAGATTACTTAAAATATCTAACGTTTGAACATTATAAAAAGTGGAGCATATATATAAACTTAATCAATAAATATCTATATAAATATTATAAAATAATCTATATATATTCCCAATTGAATAATGTTTTAAAGATTAACATAATCATCAACATTTTATAATAAAAATCTAGAACTTACCATCACAAGAACATATATTTGCAATAATTTCAATTGAACTTTGCTGTGCATCCAATATTTGTGACAATGATTTAATTTGATTATTCAGTTGAATACCCTCTTTGCCTGTGTAAGGTTTAACATTGCCTGAACCATCTGCTAAAGGCAAATTACTTGATAATTGATTACAGGCCAGTCTATGATCAGCAGACAAAGTTTTGGCTAGAATTTGAAATATTTGATTCATAACATCTACTGGTAGAACATTTATGTTGCCTCCACAAATATTAATGATCACACCACCAGCCAGAGTCTTGATTAACAAACATGATGGATCATTGCTTTCCACAGACAAAAGTTCCAATAACTGCTTTTCTGATGAACCTTTTACTTTAGTTATCGCTAATGGATTATCTTCAACAACTACAAACAAACACTGCATCACAGCAGTCACTATGTCAGTTCCAAATGTAGTCAAATCTAAATATCTTGAAAATATTTCTAAAATTTTTGAATCACCCAAATATTTTACAGCTAATTCTGAAAAATAAAAAACTATAACAATTACACATATGTTGGAAACTAATTAATAGAGGATATATGTACAATCTTTCAATAAGCATTGTATGTGCACAACGGATGGCCTATCATATAAGCTGCGGGCACAACACAGTCACAGATATAATTAAAAGTTACAATTTCTTACTATTATGACAGGAACCCAAGCAGTGCCTTGGACTTGTGACTAAAGTGTAGACTTAAGGGATCCCTTTAAGTAATTACAACACATACCTCCACTGCTTAGTTTCACTGTTTAAGCCTAAGATTAGACTAACCTAACACAAGGCTAACCTAAACCTAACTCACACCTCAGACATATACATGTATAAATTGTATACATATGCTTATATTTAAAAATTAAATTGATTGATTAAAATTTGTATTATAAGGTTTTCAAAACAATGTACATTCAAATTACTACACTTACAATAAGTAATTGGCTAGTTATTAAGTAGTGTTCTTTTTGTGACAATAATATTCAAATAAGGCACATAAAGAACTTATTATAATTTGTTTACATTTTATTGTACCAAGCTAATAGAGTATAATATTGATTTACCTGAACTTTCACATAAGTTTAATAAAAGGTTAGTACATTGAACAAAGGTATCAATATCTTCTTCTTTTGTATTAGAACAGTGGTTTGGAGTCCATGATTCTGTAAACTAAAAATAAAAATAAATTTAATTACACAGTAAATAAAAATATTCTCATTTAACTAATATATCAGCAATTCATCCCAGCTAGATACAGATGCAATTAGTCAAACACATACACTCACTCAACATGTAATTAGGACTTAACAAAAATATAAAAGAATTTGTGTCACATAAGCCAGTAACTAAAAAATTGATTTACATACCTGATGAAAAAAACAAACCAATGGTGTCATAACATCATGCTCCATTAACACATCACATATTTGGAAACGAAGGGCAGAGAGGTTCCTCAGAGATCCAGCAGCAGCATTCCTAACAGAGGAGGCTTGATCCAGCAGAAGAGGCGCTACTATTTTTATTAATCCACGATTTATCATTTGTTCCAAATTCTCGGGACTTTCTATCAACATTGCAAAAGTTTGGAGTCCACAATACTTTTCTTCGATGTTTACGGTCTAAATTAAAACCAATAATTAAATATGTTATCGTAAAACAGGTTAATAGATTAAAAAAGTGATGTTTCTAACCTGGAGTTGATCAATTATAGTTTGTATAGCATTTTCTTTAGAGTCTACGAGTAATTCTTCCTCAGAATTATTCTCGACAACATCAATTGCAGATTTATTCTGTTTACGTTTTCTTACTTTACCCATGATTAATCAAGAAAAATAAAAACTTATTGAAACTAAAAAATAACCTAAAATGTGCCGAACATGTAAAATTCAAAACGTTTGACGTTTACGCCAAGTTTACGCTTTAAGTTTACTTCACAGGTAACTTCACGATGCGATCCGAGATCGATTAATCGGAGAATTAATTTTTGGGCCAAAAAATCGATCTTTTAAATCAATCAATCCAGTGAATCGATATTTCACCCTAGAAAATCGACATTTCTGTTATTCTAAAAATTGATTGTTTAGTTTTGGCGACAATGATCTTTTTTTGCTCTTCACCTCAGCGGGTCCAAAAAACAATCTCGCTTTACCTCGATCTAAGGCTCTGTTGACGATGATGGTTTTTTTTTGCTTACAACTAAGGAGGCACAATATCTACATTAAAAATGAAGCATTGATCTTTTGTACTCGATTTTTTGTGACTCGAATCGATTTAAAAATCGATCTTTTTAAAGAAGAATTGCTATCCCTACTTCACGCTTGTCTATTAAATGTCACCAAAATGACACAGTATGACCAGCTAAGCAGCTTGCCCTAATTCTGCTAATTTCTACTAGATTACGAGAATTTATCTTTTTTTGTAATAAAGGACGAAATTCTGGTCATTTTTATCTACGAATATATTATTAAAATAAAAACAATATTACATAATATATTTAAAAACAAATGTAACATATATAAACAAAAAAAGCTTTGAACGTCATTTATCCTTAAAATTAACCTTCATTAAAATTTAGGCATAAAATTTTAAATGCAGGTAATATAAGAATTACAATTGTACAGATGTATAATAGAGGTAAACATTTCTAGTGCCAATACCCAAGTGAAACAATTGTTTATCAGTGTCTAATCTTGCTTATTTTCTGTGTAGATTTTATCAAATTCTGCCAAAACCGGCTACCTTTTCAGATCTGCGACATAGTCCCGAAATTGGAAAAGTAATCAATCACAAAAATCGTAGAACTGCTAAATTTGGTCACACTGAAATATCATTTAGAAAAATATAGTGCTGGATGAAAATATTAAGCGGGAAGGTAATGATGAAAAGATTGATGCTAATGATTAAATAATTGATTATGCATAAATTATGTATATTATTCAGCTTATGCAATTTATTATAAAATTTTAAGCTAAAACTAACAAGACAATATAAGTGGAGAAAGATTTATCATCATATTTTATAATTTACAATGCCTCGTAATAATATGCATAAAACGTAGCAATATTACTGATTATAGCAATGTTACTGACTTTTTAATACATATTTTCTTTTATATAATACCGATTTTTATAATCGATTCTTTGATAAATTTTTATTCATATTTGTTATACGAAAAGGGTGTAATTTTTTAAAAATTAAAATAAGTTCCGTACTAATATTAGACAAAAACGCCGTATACGTTTGTTGTATGGGAGCCCCCCATATTAATTTTATTGTTTTTAGTATTTGTTGTTATAGGGGCAACAGAAATACATCATTTGTGAACATTTCAACTATCTCGCTATCACGGTTCATGAGATACAGCGTGGTGACACATAGACTTACAGCGGAGTCTTAGTAATAAGGTCCCGTTTTTACCCTTTGGGTAGGGAACCCTAGAAATGAGATAACATATAAATAAAATCAAAAATCGAAGACATAAATTAGTCGAACAGTCGAAGACATAAATTAATATTGATAAATATAATTAATATTGATAAATATAATTAATATTGATAATATTAATAAATTTTCAAACTCTTCCTTGTCACGTATTAATCTGTGGCAGTGTTGCCAATGTGCGAGTGCGAGCTAAGTTATAGTTAGATTTTCGGGTAATTTGAGGTTTGATGGATAATTTAGCGGATAATTTGAAATTCCCGAGTAAATCTATATTTAATCTTTGGGTAAATTTACTAACTGAAATACCGTCTAATTATGTAAATAAGTTAAATAAAACATCTAATACTAATTTCCAGCAAAATTGTATTCTAAAAGACACTTTCCTCGTAGAAAAAAGTTTTGTAATAATATTAAAAATGTGTGAATATAAACCATACAATAGCCTAAGAGTGCATTTATTTCTATATGTAACTATTTATATAAACAAATTAAAATTTTTATTATCGACACTATCTATACATACACGAACACGGTAGATGCAATTTTCATACAGAACAGTCTATAGAAAAAAAAATTAAATCTTTCTTGATACAATATAATAAATCATCATTGAATAAACCATTCAATTCAAATCTTAACTTGTAATATATTTTTTGATTATTTATGTAAATGTCATTCTACACCCATTTGAATTCCATGAATCCTCTGAATTGTTTTATGTATTAATTAGCGACCCGCTCCGGCTTCGCACGGTTATTTTCTCTACTATAATATGCATGTATTATATGTACATATAAACCTTCCCCTAAAATCACTCTATCTATTAAAAAACCGCATCAAAATCCGTTGCGTAGTTTTAAAGATTTAAGCAAACATATGGGCAGACAGAAAGAGAAGAGACTTTGTTTTAAGTAGCGAAGAAATTATTCCGTGTAAAAAAAAACAGATAAATGTTTTAATTTTGTTTTGTTTTTTGACAAATGAATTTATAATTTATTTGTCAACCTATATTCTCTTTTTTTGTAGTTATTGTGGAGATGAATCGTTATAATTAACATTATTTGGAAACAGTGACTTTACTCATATTTAAATGTAGAGTGGAATATCTAATAATATTTTAATGTTGCGAAGAGACTTATATAAAAATACATTTATCATATAAAAACGTCGCAAGAGCGACAAAAATTGTAATTATAATCAAGATAACGATAAGTAATAACATAATGATGTCACTAGACGTGCATCAGGGGATGAACGGCAGCGGCGCCCGGTAGCCGAGCTTTCTTCATAAATCAAAATGTTGTTTTTATTAGTTATCGCTGGATAATGGATGACTATCGGCGACTACTGCTTGCTGATATCAGGGAGTCGGCTCCCCGTTTTACACCCACATTTAATATAAATTAAAGTTTTTTTTAGATTAACATTATCATGTGATGTTTAATAAATTTTATCAGTAAAATTTATTAATAATTTCTGATCAGTCAGAGAATACATTCTATTTACTAATCTGAGTCCTGGAGACCTACGTTTATTAAATCTTGAAATACTTATAACAACTATAACTAAATAGTAGCAGTTCATTTTGTTAATATTAAAGTTTCTGGTGTTGGTATTATTATATTACGATATTTAGCACACCTTCCCAACTCTTGTCACACGATGTTACATTTCGTCAACCTCCTTCCTCCCCCTTATAATGTGACGTATTTTATAGATGGCCCCTAAGGTGAAAATAGTGTGGGTTCAACGCGAATCTCACAGTATAAAACCTGATTTTGATGGTTTCAACCCTCTGCCTGATCTGACTCTGACAGGAGAGTATAAATTTTAATAATACGCTTTATACTCAATAATTATAATAGTCAAATTAAGAATACCCATGGCAATGGCGATGACTTTACAATTTTTTTTACAGATATTATACTTTAACGTATGATCTCATCGTGGCAGGTACTTTAAACGACATTAACGAATTTAAAAATATAATGCAGTCATAAAAATAATTCCTTTTAGACTAAAAGCTGTTATTATAAACGGCGTATAAATTACGATGAACATTAAATATTCATAGTCTCACAATTTTCATTAATGGTATAAACGCATCATGAGATGGACGTGGCGTATGCGCGTCGGCGTGTCAGCACATATACTTCGTCTAATTGCATCCCCGCAGAGTGATGGATGGACCGTGGCACCCTCCCCTGCCACCCCCGCACTCCCACGCGGCGAACCCCACAAGCACAAGGGTTGTTCCCAGAAATTCCATTATCGTTCGCCTCGTTTCATTTGACAATACACCGACTGTTAACATTCGTACACAAGATTTTTGGAATTCCAAAACAATTGCAGTCAGATTATATGAAAAAAAGTTCTAAACAAATTATACCAAGTATACGTGTATTCCGTGCGTATACCTGTGAAGTAGTTAGTACCTTCAAATAATAAGCATTATAACTTAAAATAAAATAACTTATTGTTTGAGAGATTTACTACCTTAATTATTATCATAGGCTTAACTTTATTACAAGCTTTTATTTCACTTGCAATGTATGTATTTATGTTTGTTTGGGTAAAATCTTGCAACTCAATTTTGATGCAGATATCTTCAAGCAATTGAGCTAAATTTTTATAGGATTCATTTCGGATGACAATGCATGGTTAACTTTGTGACATCGAACTAAATCCAACATGGCGGCATATTCAAGAAGACATACTAGTTATTTTTAATGCACTTCTACAATATGGATATCAAATGAAAGGGCTTGCTAAGAAACTTGAAAACCCTATTATTGATCGAAGTATAAACCAATTAAATACAAACTTTTAGTACTTATTATAACAAAATACATATATTAACTCTAATTCCTCTAGACTACCATTTGCCATTAGGTAGTCTCAGTCCCTACATCCCGACGCCACAAGATTTCCACCACCTTTCAGCAGCAGAGGGGTTATTTCAGACAAATGCTGATATGATATGATAAATTAATGATGATATGATAAAATTTATAATGAATACTGTACAATATATATATATGAGAAAATATAATTAAAATAAACTTAACGCATAAATCTTGCCTTTGAAAGGCATATAGAAACCGTGAAGCATGCCGTGTAGCGATCCATCATCATAAGTATTAAAGGTAGGGCTTCATATAAACGCAAAAAAGGGTGTACAATTCGTATTGATTACATACGTCGGCAGAAATCTACCACTTCCTTTCAAAAGAATGGAGAGGAAATTAAAAAAGGGTCAATATTTGGACAGAATTGATTATAAGAGCATAAGACCGGACGCATATTATGTTTTCTACGCCAATAAATTTAAAGAATAGGATGAATTTTTTAAAGGAATCAAAGCCCGGTGTTGTCAAAATAACAATACAAAAGATGCAATCGTATTTCTCTACTGGAATGTAATTGATCGAATCGGAAATCAATCCTACCTCGGATTGATGCGGCTCCAATTTCGTATTAAATAGGACTCGAGCATATTTCCGCTCCTTAAATCTGAAATTTCTGTTACCGACTTTATTTTAGTACGATTTAGAATAGAATAAAATAAAGTGTATTCTATTCTACAAGTAAATAATTAGTGTTAGCAACACCGTTTATAAAGTAATATTAGCGGGTATGTCATTACCGATGTGAAGACCTTTCGTGCGAGTCACTCCGATGTTTTCGCGCAGTGTACATTAAAGTTAGTATTATAGTGTCGTGGTTAAGGTGACCCTTCTTGAGGTCCACGTAAGTTTACTTTATTATCTATTGTCGTTAGAGAGGTTCAGTGCTGGAGGTGAGAGTTAATATAATATGAAAGTGTCCTGGGCTCAAGCCCCAGGCACCGCTCGTCTCTGTCTAAATTGAATGAATATACCTACGTATTTCTGTACAGTAACGGGTATCATTCCTCTCTCATTCTATGATATTAGAAATTGAAATAACTAACACTTTACACATAGTTGCAGAACGCAAAATCAATGTGTGAACAACTCTCTTGGTCGTAATTTTGTGGCTTAATGGAAAAGTTAGGTAAATACAATTATTAGCTAAGGGTCTACTTCCCACCCCATGGCGCCATATAGTCGGCCTAAGGCGCTGGTAAGTGAGTATCCAAATAAACTAAGCCGGAAGTTGTTCTTTTGTTTATCTAAAGATGTGGTTGTCCACACTCCTATAATATGTTGTTTTTGCTAAAGATTTTACTTCATTATAGACATACAGAATGATTACTAAGTATAGATAAAAATTCGGCCAAGTATGAGTGGGACACGCGCATCGAGTGTCCTGTACCTCAAAATATTCTTCAGATCTTTCCTATACTTTTGCTTAAAGGCATTTTTTCCTTCTTCAAACCTTTTTTTTTCGCTAGGTATTTAAAAAATTCTTACCTTTTTAAATATAACTAAATATACTTACAGAAATCATAGACAATAATTCTCTTTACAATTTACGTTTAAGGATGATAATAACAAATAATTATTCTTCCCAAGTTTACTCTGAGCTGTTATTTCTTTCTTTATTTACATTAAGGCAATGATTTCCGACTTATTTACACAAGTTGATAGATAAAAAGCGATAGCGTAGCGGCGCTCTTGTCATGGGAAGAAAACAAAATAAATAAAGAGATCCGGATCTTAAAGCGACTGTGTAACACCAGGGGTAGATTTGATAGAACAAACAATGGCGACGACTTATTGAAATATGTAAAATTAGGTAGAATTAATATGTTAATTTACTTATTTATTAAAGCAAATTTTGTTCCTGAATTAGAAATGAATATAGTAGAAAATGTTATTTTATATGTACATAAAGCTCCGCGACATAATTAGATGCTTTCTGCTAAATAAATCAATTTCGATTTTCGAAGCTGAACATTCCCTCCGGCTGATCGAGCTCCCTCGCCAACTCCCCTAATATGTTTGAGGAAATTAACGTCTACACTCCATACCTAACAATTACTCGCTAAAACGTAGTCATTAAATGACAGAAAATTTTAGAGTGAGTATTGTGAATACGAATAATATTATCCCTACTAATATTATAAATGCGATAGTAAATTCTGTCTGTCTATCGCTCTTTCACGCCAAAACTACTGAACCGATTTAAATTAAATTTGGTAAACAGATAGTCTAGAGCCTCAGAAAGGACATAGGCTACTTTTTAATGTGATGATAGGTGGGGATGAAAAGTTGTATTGAAGTATCGTCATTTTAAGAGCTAGATACTTATTTTTTAGGCTGTTGATTCGATATAAATAAATATGACATTCAAAGTTTGTAAAATTACTTAACATCCTCAATAAAGATATTAAGCGCTATGGCGAACTTTTCAGAATATGATTCTAATGTAGTATTTTATTTTGTGGTAGTAGAAAAAATATCGTTCGCACCCATACAAAACGGTTTTTCTTATCCTTGGGATTAAAGTTTAAAAAGAAACTAGCTTCCACCCTCTGGTAAGAAAAAGCGTACTACTATTATCTACTACGCAGCAAGATTTAATTCCTCCTATTTTCTAAAGACGCATATCCAATTTATGCGGTCTCCGCGCGTTCAAATGATTGTGAGGAATTACAATTTTCATAGCAAAAGTGTCCGCGCGGTCATTACGCACTATTTTTCTTGCCGGATGTGCCCTGAAGATATTCTAAAGAGTCACTAATAGAAGTATCTAGATTAAAAAAATAAATATATTATATACATACTATGTATATCAATTAGATATAACATAAATAATAAAAAATAGAAATCTCTTAGAAAGTACCTGTTTCGTGCCAGCTTCCTGATACTAACGCAAGTGTAGCTAGAAATTCAAACCAGTAATTTGAATATGGAAGGCGGCCAGGCCTCCTCTACTCGCTAACGATGCCAGCCCTATTCGGAAACTGCCTCTTAGAATCCGATCCTTTAAAAATAACAATATTATTCTTAATGCCTACTTTATTCTATTTTTTTTACAAATATCACGTATTAATTCTAAGACAGAAAATTTTTAAAAAGTTCATTTTGGAGATTATGAAAATATAATAAGTAATTAAGAATAGGTACGATCGATCTTACTTATTGCGTTCTGATTTCTTAACGGGTAATCATTCTTCAATCATTTAATGTTGCACTAAATCTATATTAAATAAAATTTAATCTGTCACATGTACACTTATAACTTCAGAACGACTGTAACAAATTTAAAAATCCATTTTTTAAATTTCAAGGTCGGCCCGACTAGTACAACATATTAAATGAAAATACCTTTATACTAGTAAGTTTACACACGACGTAGATGGCTTAAACCATCAACACGATGAAAAAAATGTGTTCGATACTTAAACTCCTCAATACCTTACTGTTTGGTTTTATATATTAAAGGTTAAAGATGCTGTGATAATATGTTTTGTTATTATTATGTATCTCAAAAAGAAATAGTTAGCGTTTTCGATGAAAAATACCACGCAGTTCTACCTGTTCCAACAATTCCAACAATTATCGTCATATTTCAACCAATTCAAACAAAAACTCATGAATTACTGTGTTCAGTAGTTTATGAGATATACAGACAGAGGATGCATGGGACTTTGTTTTATATATAATTTGTAGTGAAAATATGTAAAACATTATTAATCCATACTAAATGCTAAAGGAACTCTATCTGTCTGTCGCGCTTTCATGGCAAAAATACAGAACCGATTTAAATAAAATTTGGTATTCAGATAGTCCTAGAAAGGACATAGGCTATTTTTACTGCGAAAAAAGGTGTCGTAGGGGGTTGTAAGGGGAGGATTTAAAGTTATATGGAAGTATCATCATTTTTAGAGCTAGAAGTTTGAAACTTATTTTTTAGGCTGTTGATTCGATAAATATAAACATGACATTCTATGTTTGTAAAAGTTTTACCCTCAAGGGTGTAAATTAACAATTGGGAATGGGACGAAGTCTCAGGCACAGCTAGTAGTACTAGTACATATTTAAAAATGTTTATATTTATATAAACTCGAAAATGATCGAATTTGTGGCAACCAATCTGTTTTGCTTAATTATTTACAAGTTCGGATACAGTAAAAAGGTGAGCAGGTGTGCTTGGTAACTGGAGACTGGAGAGCGTTCTTCGGACCTTTATGGCGGCGTCGGCGACGTTGAGCGCAGCGGCAACATCAAAGCGCAAAGCCGCGAGGGTCGACGCACGCGGCTCTCGACTTCTCGAATCTCGATCGTCCCGCGCCCCTCATCCCAGGCCCCACAACATCTACGGTAACTACGTTACGGTTCGATCCGTTCCTGGTCGGTGTGCGCAAATTACTCTCAAAGAAAATCTACCATATTTGAACCGGTTATTATTTACAAACGGCTTATACATCATGGCCTATCATTTTGATGAAATATTGTAGCTTTTTCGTCGAATAGTAATTCAACAAAAAAGCTACAATATTTTTAACTATATAATATTTCTTTCGAACAATTTGAAGGCACGGCTAAGCAGCTTAAAAGTAAATACATAATATTATGTAAGTTCTTACGGTCTATATAGATCGTTGACTATAGCACGTTAAGCCGACTAGTTATTATTTAGGGTTTTAGTTTTAAATTTAATCCTTAAGTTGTTACCGGTTTAATACTTACCTTACTAAAATATATTAAAGCATTATTGGATATAGAAGGAATTTAAAATTTTATGTAAGTATACGATTAAGTTCACCATAATTACACTAATCAGGAGATAAATTCTATTGTTTGCGACATTACCTGTAAAATACCGTATGTCTTCAATAGTTTTAGTAGTAATGATAACATACAGGTTTAAATTCGACCGTAGATAGAAACCAGAAAGTCGCTGCAAAATACAATAAGGTATATAGAGAACTAACATACGAATACATATTGCATATTTACATAAAGCTCTTAACCAATTAAACAGCTTGGTTTAGAATAAATAAAATAAAGACGTGATATACGGTGCACCGTGCACGGCACGATATCCAAAAATTTCTTTTAAATAGCTTACTTTCGTTGTTTCAAATGTGTTTGTAGATCCGTATACAGGATGTATATGTATAGTGTTTAAGATGAACCAGTTGGATTTAACAAATTCGGGGCACGTAGCAACTTCTACAGTGACGACCATTATACGGATGTTGTATAAAAATGGATTTTTATTCGGTCAGTCAGATAAAGGTCAGAAAATTTATTACTTACGAGTAAAAGTCAAGAAAACGATGTCTGAACAAATCTGGGGCTCTTCATTCCACATGAATAAGTAAAAATTATAAACAATAACACTCTCAATTGTAGAGAGGTTTAGGCCGTATCAAATAACATGGAGTTTATTGAAGAACTTTAAGAAAGGTTAACTATTTTTTGTGCTGAAAGGTCTAACGTCATGCACATAGAACACCGGATTGAATTAATTACGAGACAAAGGCATAAGGCAGTTCCTGGCGGGCGGAGGGCGGCGGGTGCGCCGCTCACTGTCTTTACAACATAATTTGCACTTCACGCGGTAAGATCAAAGCCGCGGCCGTTCGATGGCGGTGTCTTTGATCACACAGGCCTTTAGATGCCGCCGCACCGCTCCACACCGCGCACCGCCTCAGGCTATGCCTCCAAATACTCAATTTTGGACGCTGTTTTTTTGTTACAATGAGTAACATTGCTTAACACACATATCTAGACAAATTGGCTGAAAATAAAATTAATTTACAGGTATTGATTTTTTCTGATAATCAAACTAATATATACTATTTTAAGTAGTGATGGCCTAGCGGTTAAGACGTAACTTCTGATTTATCTGAGTTAAGTGTGTTTTGAGTAATTAAATATCACTTGCTATGACGGTGAAGGAAAACATCGTGAGGAAACCTGGACTCCTGAGAGTTCTCCATGTTTTCTATCGTTCTGTGAAGTCTGCCAACCCGCACTTCCCAAGCGTGGTGGACTATGACCTAATCCTTTTCATTCTGAGGAGACCCGGCTGTGCAGTAGGCCATTAAAGGGTGATATAATGATATTATTTTTATAATATTAAAGATTGATCAGATAGTTAAAAATTTCGCCACCTCCATCGGTCTGAGATTTAATTCAAAAATTTGATACAACTGCGCTGTTAAATCCGCCAAAAGTGTAGGATGATAAAATCTTAAAAGAAAATTACAAAGTTTCTTTCCGAGGTACTTTCAATTTCCGCGTATCTAACCTAGAAAAGTGCACTATTATTTAAGAGTTTCTGAGGCTGAGTAAGAAGTCGAGTATTTTTTTTTTTTTATTAATTTATCAGGAAAACACATTTATTCAATAAAATTTGCCCTATGTGTTTCAATCTTATAAAATATGTATATTTCACTAAACCCGTTAAGCTTTTTTGTGTTAATTTATCGGGATAAAAAGTATGTAAATCCTATGTTAATCCAGGTTACAAAAAAATCCTTTTTATTAGCGTTCCGTACCCAAAGGGTTAAAACGGCACCTTAGGGCAAGGCCACACGAGCAGTGCGACGTCGCAATGTTCGCAACAGGGTTGGCTTCTCTTGCCCAGTTGACGACAATCTACAACAAACAATGGATCGAAAAAGACGTGTATTGCTGTTATTATTATTACTACGCCACCGACGAAATCGACGTAAAAGCACACGAAGGTACTGGATCAGTCCATTTCTTACCTTAAGAAATAATGACGGCCGTTTTTTTTTTAAAGAATATCGAGAGTTGCTCTTAGACGAAAAAAAAAAGCAGTTATTTTTACTTTCGCTATCAGATAAATGCTGGTTTGCCGGATTTTTAGTTACGGATATTTTTGTACATTTATTGACTAATAAAAAAGAATACTGAAATTTCTCATAAATTTGTTATTGATTCATATGAACGCGCATTCTTATGATATTTATAATATTATTTACTGATATCTAAATGTCAAAAAAAAAATTTCGATATTTTGTCTTTGATATATCGACGTCGATATTGATTATATTTTAACAAAAACACTTCCGACATCCCTAAACGAAGTTGCTGCGGCACCGCACTGCTTGCACACCGCCTCGTCTGTCTCGAGCCGTTGTCCGGTGCGCCTGCGGTGCGGCGCCGGAGCGGAGCCGGACGCGCCGTGTGGCATACCATACATTTATATATGTAGAAAACCATTGCGGCACCGCTCAGGCGCCGCGCGAGAGCCGCACCGCGCCGTGTGGCCTGGCCCTTATTACTAGTACTCCGCTGTCCGTCCGTCCGTCTGTCTGTCACCATGCTGTATCTCATGAACCATGGTTCGTGATAGCTAAACAGTTAAAAGTTACTATTTAAATTTATATTACAACAAATACTTTTTACGTTTTTATTGCGGGTAGGTCAAAAGTGTGCATCTATTTAATTTTCTCTTTCTTGGATTTAGAAACCTTTTGTATTATAGTTATATATTAGTTATTTCGCAATTTTCAATAATAAACTTTCTCACACTCGGGGTTCGCTAGTAGAGATCTCTAATGTAGAGGAGATAAGTCATCCTTTGTATCCATAATAATACTACAATCAGATAAAAACAAATATTTAAGGGGGGCTCCTATACAAATGTGATTTTTTTGACATTTATTGATCAATATTAACAACGGCACGGAACCCTTCGTGCGCGAGTCCGACTCGCACTTGGCTGGTTTTATAACTTGAACCCACTAGTTATTATTATCCTGACAAATAGTACAAAAAGTGTCAAGGTGTCTTCATCCCTAATATGGGTTAATTTGTTATTAATGTAGATAGGCGAATTGTATAAGACATCAATATCGTATACCTAATAGATACAAAAAATAAATATGTAAATGCGTGTTTTCCCTACTGTGGACAACGCGACAGGTAGGGAGGTAATTAAATAGTTGTTGGTGTAAAGTGACATTGTTAATAATGCCCTTAAGGCAAGCCTATCGCTGGGTATTGTTGCATTCGCGTGCAAAATTCCGATAATGCCGCCTGCTTAACTGGAGTAGCAACCAACAGGCCGCTTGCCACAACAAACGAAATTACCACCCTCTTTGTAACAACCAAAAAAATTGTCACACTAAAGTTATAATAACACTATAATTATAAAAAATAGCCTACGACCTATTCTCAGACCTATCAAATATACACTAAAAATTTAATATAATATTGGTAAAGCTATTTCTGAGGAGTCCTATTAGAGTTAAACCACTATACTGTGACAAGGGATTTTTATAATTTTCCGCGCAACTTTCTTATTTTTTTTCTTACATAAGAACCTTCTCATGACAATAATAAACACAACAAAAAAAGAATTAGCGGCTAGCGGCAGGCATTATCGTACGGTATTGTTCTCAGCAAAATCTTAAGAATGAAAGTTAAAATTGGATTTAGAATTACGTCTCTTACAATCTTAGCTAACCATGCAATGCATGCATCCAATCTTAAATGTGCCTGCAAAATTTTCATCCCCATCAATTCAAGTCATCAAATCAATTCAGTAGTAACAGTGTAAGTTATATAAAGCTTTTAAAAAGGAGCTCTTCCGTTTAACGATACAATACAATATAACAAGCTAGTGCAGCAAATTAGTGCTACTAACACTTGATCCGTTTTTATAAAGTACATATTTAACATACCAATAAATAACCATTTAAAAATTACTTTTTCTTAACAACTAAAATATTTAAAATTAACAGCTGATATCCCCATATAGGAAAAGCTCAGAAGGGTTACTTTTTTAATTTAAAATTGTAATCGAATTTAAATACAGTTTGTTTGCCCTTTATCGTTAATAACAATAATTTTTTACACACAGTCCACATATTTGAAGTCCTACTTTGTATTAGTTTATGTTTTGGTTCTTTTAGGTCGATTTTATTCGTTTAAAAATAACCTTTATTTTAGTAAATATTTATGTATCATAAAAACTTTAAGAAATAAATCCAATCGTTAAAAACAACTTTTTAATTAAATTATAAAAAAATAATTCAAATTTGTTTTTTATTCTTTTCTTAACCCTCTTTTTTTAATACAATATATAGTGTTAAATAAAAAGGAGAGGTTGTAGTCTATACGCTGACCAAGTACCAACAGTATGACGGCTTGACTAGAATATCCTCCTGGTGGTTATACTTTAGACTCAATGGTTCGGCGTTGCTGCTAGAATACTCGCGATGCAATAAAGATTATTCTGTCGTGACGGTGTATTTAATTTGCAATCTCTACTTCTTTGATTGATTTTTATCTGTTGTCTAACGTTATAGAAAGTAAAAATGCTACTCATATCAATCCTACCAACATCAAATAACAGGATGCTATTCAAATTATAAGTGTTGCCAACATTTAATAAAATGTAACTTAAATAATGTTTGAACGTAGACTACATTTAAAAAAATTTAATGTATAGTCTTATAACAACAGTAGTTTGTTTGTATTACGTTTGTACGCGCATCATGCAAAAATAAGTTTTTTTTTATAAGTGCAAATCTAACGAAAAATATAGGCTGTCTCATTTAAATCGTATGTTCTTAAAAAAAATTATTGTCGTTTCAAATATCGTGGTCAAGACAGGGCGACTAGCCAACATTAAAATTTGAAGTATTACTAATATTTCAACCGAAAACGAGGAATTTATTAGTTTTTTCTTGATTAAAGTGCAATTTAAAATCAGAATCTGGTTAAAACGCTACCAATAGCGATGTGGAAGTCGAAAATTACAGTTAAGCGTTGTTGGCAAGCCTTAGCCGCGGAAGCCGACAAAGGGATAAAATATAGAGGTAATTAATTTGATGGCGCGCTGCTCGCCGTCCACTGCGATGCTATCTGCCCTACCCTGCCTTGCCTTGCCTTACCATACATCTAGACTATCACTGCTCCGAGCTACAAAGAATCTTTTTGAAGCTTTTATTTAACTTGCAATGTTTGTATTTATGTATATTCAGGTCGAATCTTGCAATTAAATGTTAAAGCTGTTATACCCACAACGAATTGAGATGAAATTGAGACATACACATTTAAATTGAATTATACTGTATGGTTAGCAAAATGTCGTCATTGTAATTCCAATATGGACTAAGATAGTGGACTTGTTATTTTTAAGCACTTATAATATGGCTGTCAAATGTTAGAGTTTGTAGAGAAAAACACGAAAAATAATGATAACGAAAAATGTTGTAATCTGTTTTATTTTTTTTATTTCTACTACTATATATAAAAACTAGAAACACTTGATGTCTTCTAAGTATCATTACCAAAAACATAGTGCTTATTGCTAATCTTATCGATCGTTTTGAAGAGCCCGAATCACGTCACAATATAGAACTATCTAACAAACAACTTAGAGGAAGAACTTGATAATTTTAAAAAATGTACTTTACATACAGTTCAGAGTACAAATATTTCTAAGAGTAAAAATAAAATTAGTTTGTCTACTACCTTGAATACAAAATAAATTAGCAATACGTAGTCTCTAAAAATTTCCATTAATGCACACTTTGTAGTCATTATTTAACAGGACAGCCATTTCATTTCATTAATGCAGTAGGTTCTTTACAAGGTCTTTTTATATAAATTCATATTTTATAATATTCCCGGTGCTGTTGTTGAAAATGATGCCCGTCAAACCCCACGACATCAAAAAGAATCATCACATACTCATGACAGTTAAGCTTTCATATAGATGTCATATGATCCGTAATTTAATGATTTAAATACTTTAAATTTATCATAAAACGCGTGTGATTAACAATAATAATTATCATAAATTGAAAGTATAATTTAATATACTCTTTGCATTGAAGAAAGCATTATTCAAAGCAATTTTTTTTTTATTTAAACCCAGCACCCCTTGGTGGTAAGGGACATCTTCCGCGACGGGCTTGCGACCACCAGCCCTTTTATGTTTTTTTTAATGTAAAATTTATTTACAAAAATAACGTAATTACTAGGCTAAGCGGGGAGGGATCAAGTAATATAAATGTGACAATAACATTAAGTGCGATGTCGAACTTTTCTAAAAATGACTCTTAGAAGTATTTGGTTCTTTAAATCATTATGTTCCACACATACATATAATATTTAAATTGTAAAATAAATGAGAATAAAATATAACTTAAAATTGTGGCCGAGACAATGTGGTGTAGGTGGTCTCTGTGTAATAGCGGTAAGATCAAAGAGCCGAAGATAAGTATCACTACCAGCGAGGAGCAACCCGAGTGCCGACGCCCCTATTTTTGGATATGTTTTAACAGTTTTGCTCCTTATCAATATATTATTTATAGAGATTTTGTTTTATTACGGTTAGATTATAGAGGAAAAACTGTTTTTTTTTGGTTGCTCTACTTTGGACAAAGATCACTATATGAAATCATTTAGATTGCCGTACCATTTAGAGTCGAGGCAATATTATTTAAGTTACGAAGCCAGCAAATCAGAGCTATCTAAAGGGTTCTAGCACTTAATTTTTTTGGTTTTGGACGGCGTTTTCCAATTTTACAAAAAGCGATATGCGATTGTAGCGTAATGTCTCTTGATAATGGTCGAACTTTTACTGTGTAACAATTCTTTGTTATCTGTAAACTATTGTGAGTCTTTTCCCACAGGGATGCAACGTAGCCGATGGCGGGTGGCGGCGTATCAAAGGGATATAAACGACATCAAAACTTGTATGCTACCGCGGCTCTTTTGTCGGCTGATATGGCTGCATCGCTAGTGACAACTACGATCGTTGCCGATACAAATGAATGTCAAAGAGACCGCCTTGCCCTGCCAGACCAGTTCCGAGACACGTGCTATTTTTATTAGTAGTATATAATCTCAGTTTGAGGAAGTAGAAGAGCAAAAAATATAAAGATAAAAGCTTAGCGTCCAAAATCCAGACAACATGAATTCTTATTATTACGAATAACACTTAAAAAGCCGATGAAGACTTTTTTGTGTAATAATTTTATTCCATATATTGCTATAGATAGCTTCGTTCGAATGTACCTTATAACGGTGCACGTTTTAACTGAGCACAATATTCAACATGCTCTACACAAATAATATCCCAAGGCCTCATTCTACCAGATGCGCTAATCATCTTCCTTCCCTAGCTGTCGCTAAAACTAACATGTGTTAAAATGTCAGTTCGGTAGGTACTGGCTGCAACTTTCCTTAATATTAAATTTGAGGCTCATTGACTCCAAAATATCATAGATTACAATACCTGTTCATAAATCCGAAATAGCTACTTAGCACAATATTTCACACTCTCTATATTACTTACACAATAATTTAAAAAAATAAAATTATTTTTTGAAGGAGCTCTATTAATTAAATCTGTATTTTGTTATATAATAGTAATAATCACACCTCGAGGCTATTACGGCGGAATCACTTTTTGAGATCGTCCGACATTGGTAAAACTGGTTCTGATGTAAAAACTAAAAAGACGTTTACGCCGCCGCCGCCTGCCGCCAGGTGAGAAGGGGAAAGGAGGAACTGTAATAGTATATTATTACTGCTTTGAAGTGCCGACGATACCCGTACCGCGTGCTTAGTTGCTTACCATAGATTAAATGATAATTACCAAGATACTTCACGCAACTTCCTTTTAACCCAGCGACCGTCTCACCTTACTATGTTATATAATATATTTATTTTCCAGTATGTATATATTGACCTTTTTTCTAAAATTACTTAGATGTCCATAAACAGCTACTAACGTCAAGAAGCGTCAGTAGCTCAGTGGTTCGGGCGTTGGATTCACGATCAACAAGTCGTGGGTTCAAATCCCGGACATTGGACTACTGGCGTGGCCCACTCCTGACACAAGCTATTTATTAGCTTACTAGGAGGGGTAACGGGAATACTAGTAGTATGTGATCCATACTGCTAGTAATCTTTTTAAAAAAAAAAAAAAAAAACGATTAATTTCTTTATTATGGTATATTTGGATTATATTTTATATAGGATTTCACCTGTTACGTCTGCTATTGTTTTCATTTAGAGAGTTTCTAAGGGCACAGGCACAAGACCGACTTTTAAATTTTATGTTTCCCATCGGTTTGTTCATCATATTTCTTCTTTTTTGTCAGGTTATTATAGAGCCTGGTATTTCCTTCAGAATTGAATCAGAATCGAATTCGCGTAAACCTTCATAACATTCTTTAATTAAATATAGATTAATTATAATAAAAAAAAAGTAAACATAATTAAAACGGGTTAAAAAATAAAAAAACAAGATATAAAATATAAGACAATCGTTAGTACGTAAAAACCTACTGAATTTTAATTACCTACAAGATTTAATTAGGTATATTTTTTGTAACACCATTTTTTATTTGATTTTAATGATAAAAATATTTTAAATGACTTGAATTTTAAAGTACGTATTACTCGGGAGATCGGAGTTCGTTTCCGGGCACACACCTCCGACTTTTTCAAGCTTAATAGCAAGTGATCTATATTTATTTTTGTTTTAAGTAAATATAGATCACTTGCTATTACTGTGAAGCACCTGTAATTCTGAGAGTTCCCTAAAGTTCTTAAAGGTGTGTGAAATGTCTGACATCCCGTACCATACCAGCGTGGTGGACTATGGCCTAACATCCTTTTACTCCATACTACATACGTGGGCATGGGCGTGGGCCATCCATAGGTTATAATGAAGTATAATATACAATGCTTATTAAATTCTAAAACTTGAATTTATAACATATAAATACCGACTCGCCCCGGCTTCGCACGATTTCTTTCTATACTATAATATGCATGTATTATACATATAATCCTTCCTCTTGTATCACTCTATCTATTAAAAAAACTGCATCAATCAATTATCAAAAGCATCCGTTGTGTAGTTTTAAGGATTTAAGCATACATGGGGACAGAAAGCGACTTAGTTTTATACTATGTATAGCCACGTTTAGAAAAAATATCAAATTGCGCTCTAATCAACATCAATTGCTGTGTGTTAAACAACAACTAGTTAACTGCTGAGATCGTTTGATAATGTTATCATCGGCAGAGAGTTGACACAATAGGTTAATCGTAAACAATACATGCAATGTGTATATTAAATGAAAGGAGTATTATAACAAAAAGGTAATTGTATGAAATGACCTGGAATGTTGATAGTGGCGTTTTATTTCTGCTATTCATTTATCTGGCGAGCTGCCAGCTGCGGCTGCGGTCGCTCTACTTCATCTGCGTGGGCATTGCCCACTCGCGGACATATTTTATTCACCTAACTATATCAAAAGTATTTAATTTACTTATTCAATAGATAATGTACTTATTCAAAACAATTATTATAGAAACACAAGAAGAAATTTAATACATTTTGTTGTACTATTGGCACCTATTATTCGATACATTTTTAAATGATAGTGAATAATAAAACATTCGAAAAAAATTATGATAGGTATGAGATTGAAAAAAGAACAAAAACAAAAAGAAATGAATGAATGGCATGTGGAAAATGCGGATTTGCGTTTTTACTAGAAAAGGCAGAATTAAATATAACATTTTTATTTTTTTAAATCCATTTAATAAATCAAATAATACTTTAATAAAATCATAAATATAATATGAAGTTTTTATTTAGCTGCGCGGACTGACTTCGTTCTGTCAACTAATTTTTTTTTATTATTAAAACCTTCCGTCGGCAGAAACACAAAAAAAAATTAGCCACATTGGTCGAACCATTCTCGAGTTAGGCGCTTAGCAACATTTTTTATTTATTTATATAATAATAAATAATTTTTATTTTAAATTGATGGTAGGTGTGCTGTATACAGTATATATTTTTTGTAATAAGATCTTCTACTTTCAGTATTGATAGCATCGCAGTATCGTCCCTTCGAGGAAGGTCCGCATAAGTGATGAAACAGTAATAATGAATAGTAGCTCCGATTACAATACCATAAGGCGAGTTACTACACTACAGAACGTAATAGGTAAGTATATTCTAAGCATATCGATTTTTTAGGGTTCAGTACTTCAAACGGTAAACACGGAATTCTTATCTTATAATTTCTTAGGATCGGGTAGAGAGATATCAAGTTGAAATTAATACCATGTACTAACTTATACAATTCCTTGAAAGTTTAAAAAAATACTCAACTAAATATACATCAAATGGCCGATTGGCATAAACTATCGAATTTGCATATTATCAAAGAACGGTTATCTTGAAAAACCAAATGTCTTAATGCAAATACAAATACTTCAATAATAGTGAGCCTGAGTCCAACGTCATTTATAATTCAAATAAATAACTATGTGCGAAAGCTCTGTCAATTTCGGTTCTTAAAACATCTTGTTTCTTTCATTTTGTATGTTCTTGTAGAGTTCGTATTATGCTTTAATAGATAAATATTTATAGTTAAAGGTTCAGGAGTTACAAAGCAGACGGTTTTAAAAACTTCAAGTTTAGTTAAAACATTATAATTTTTATGTTTTAAAAATATAAGATTATCTATTAATTGTAATAGTTTCAACTGTTTTTATATTTATTTTACTGAATATCTTAAATAAATAGATTTATATGTTCGCGTTAATAGTTCATGAGTTGGCAACCCTGAATCGGAATTATGCAAAAAGCTTAATGTTATAGCCATTAGCCATAGCATGACTACGTAGGTTAGTATCAAATGTGAATAAATAAAATCAAAGAAGCCGATACCTACACAGTATTATTGTATTCCAAAAGAACATTTTATTAGGGATATAAAACTGTGTTTGTTGTAAGTCATTTTTGGAATACGACCTCATCTCGGTCGCAGATAAATCGTCGACAATAAACCTAACACGAAGAGATCGTAAAATTCTAATTCGAAGCCAAGCGTTACGTTGCCGGGGCGCCGCGGCGGTGCCTCATGTCTGGAACTGGACTCTGGACTCTGCAGTACGGACCCATCATAATTTCCGCTACTGAATAAAACAATATTTTGATTAGGCTGGTAAAGCTTTAAAACACGACTTCTAATTAGACAATACTTTATAGCACAAGTAACATAATCTATACTAAAGCTGAAGAGTTTGTTTCTTTGCTTGAACGAGCTAATCTCAGGAACTACTTGTCTGATTTGAAATATTCTTTCAGTGTTAGAAAGCCCATTTATAGAGGAAGGCTATAGGCTATATATCATCACGCTACGACCAATAGGAGCGGAGCTACTCGTGAACAAAGTCGCGCGTGTCGACTAGTATATTTATATAATAAAGGGATTGTAAAATAAAGGGTTCTTTCTACGACTAAGTAACAATCGTGTTGTTAATCTTGGTATCCGAGTACACCTTTAAATATATTTAAAGTTCCTGGTTTTATCCAAAGTAGGTATCGCTAAAGCCATAAATTCCTTTATTTCATTCACGTCACGATGATAAATCATAATCTAAATGTAATTTTTGCAGTAAATTTATAAAAAAATACCTTTATTAAAATTAAATGTGATTATTTGCTTTATTGTATAATGGTTACTGCACTGACTAATGTTTTTACAATTATATCACAAAATTCATAACATGTAAGTATACATATACGACACGTATACATATCTAATTGCTTTCTTAAACATTTTTGTTCTACCTTAACAGGTTTGTTTGATGAAATTGTTAGTGTAAGACTTAGATTTGTTATGTTTATTTAGTAAATGTGTTTTCTCACTCGAGCGTAAATAAGAGAGCAGCTACCTGAATCTATGCGGCATTGTGTTTAATGTTTTACCTGCATGGTATCTAAATGGATTAAAGTAAACGCTAGGTACATACTAGCTCATGCTTTATGGAATTAGGACGAGTGCCCCACGTTTGATCTCCCGGTGTATAGTGGAAATCGCTAAGCACCCATAAGGCAACAACTAGGTTTATCTAAGTACGTACTATTATCTTTTTTTGTGATCTGTGGCTTAGGGTCGTCGACCGGCCGGAGGCTGCCATGAGCCATCGAAGCGGACCCATAGTATGCGCGTGCACCTATCTTTGTCGGTTGGCCTAAACAGTAAACATAAATTACTACTTTCTATGGCCTAGAAAAAAAATGTTTGTAATATAACACATTAAAGCACTTATAATACCATGTGTGTCCTATATATCTGAACGCTATCCATTTATTTTAGGCTCAAATATCGATGAGTAAAATTATTTGAAGAACTGAAACCTAAAAAAATAATAAAAAAACAGCTGTAAAAGTTTAGGAATTGCAAATATGCACTTACAAAAGAAATATTTAAAAAAATATCAATAGTTTTAAACTATGGCGAAAGGTTTATAGTATACTAGTCGACCCGCACGACTTTGTTACTCGTGTAACTTCGCTCCTATTGGTCTTAGCATGATAATATATAGTTTACGCCCTTCTTCGGTAAATGGGCTATCTAACACTGAAAGAATTTTTCAAATGGGACCAGTAGTTCCTGAAATTAGTGCGTTCAAGCAAACAAACAAACAACTAATATTAGTATAGATACTTTATAGATGCGAGATGGATTTACCCATGAATTGTTATTTATTAGAAGATAAGGAACAGTGGTGAGGTGAAGAAAAGAATGATGTGGCTTTAGTAATTCCAAGGGCAAAACGTAAACAAAACGTAAACGGGCAAAAGTATTCGCACAGCTACCACACCACGCGCGGCTTCTCTGTTTGGTTTATTTCGCGGAATTTAAATGTTGTTCTTGTTACCTAGTCGTTAGAGTTCAACTTCACACTGAGTGGTGATTTCGCGGGCGTTAATTGTTAAGATTAAAAGTTAGTAACATAAATAAATAATATAAATATAAGCTGCATCAAAGTTTACAGTAGGTATTATTAATTAAATTAGATTTCTCAGCAATCAATCTTACCCTGTGCTGTAGATATCAGGTTGCGTTCCCTTTAGGTATAACAAAAACTGTTTAACAATATTGTGTAATACATATTAATAGTAACAAAATTACAACTAAAAATGATTTTATAGACTAAATATAAGTATAAGAATTATCAATAATACCTTTTATAATAAAGAATGTGTATATACTGGGCATGTATGTGTGCAAGTATGTTTAAATGCGTATGTGTGTGAATCTCTATAATTCAAATAAAATTATAAAATCTATGCGACAACTGATACTCGTAACCGAATTCGCTAATTCTTTATTGATTTAGGTATGCATCTACGATACTCGAAAGCGAATTTCGAGTGTACAGGTCCAATAGTTTTTGAATTTAGTGGTCGAAAATAGCTTGAAACGTCTCGTGGGAATATGCATATATTGATGATACAAACGATTAACAATTTTTATTAATTTTATGTTAGGATATTATTCAAGTTCATTCATCATTTCATACATTTTTATAAGTAAGGTCTACTTTAAGCATTTATAAATTCGGACTTTCAAAAACCACGGAGCACTGCTTGATCACCTAGTTATAAGAATTAATAACTAAAAGCACAGCGCTAAAATAGAAATGATTATTGTATCAAATTATATTACAGGGATCAGAATATATAGGTAACATTTCTGTGGTTCATATTATAAGATTTTAATGAATGTAGTATTTCCACATTTAAAAATAGGGTTGTACAAAGCCTATCTCGTATAAAGAAAGGCTCAATTGTTTTAGGGCAGTCATTTGATATTAAAATCTAGGATGAGTTAAAATAAAAATAAAATCGTTTCGATCCTAGGACATATATCAGTCGCCTTTCTAGTAAAATATATTAAGCATTCTCTTATGTACTTTATGAAATCGAGAATTCTATACCACAGTAGTTCTTGTAATAAAATGTATCCTATAAAAAAATGTCTTTTTTTTCGTTAATTTAAGATAGTGTCGTGTGTGCCAAATTTTACTAAAGTCCGTTTAGCTTTTTTTCGTGATTTAATATCAAACACATACAACTTTACCGTTTATAATGTTACGACTCGCCCCGGCTTCGCACGGTTTCTTTGCTATATTATGCATGTATTATACATATAAACCTTCCACTTGAATCACTCTATCTATTAAAAAAACCATATCGAAATCCGTTGCGTATTTTTAAAGATCTAAGCATACATAGGGACAGACAGACAGCGGGAAGCGACTTTGTTTTATACTATGTAGTGATTAGGGTTATTCTAAATAAAAAAAAAACAACATAATCTCTTTTTTTTAAAACTTTTATCAACGAGGAATCTTCAGAACAATTATACAGTAATCTGAAGTATTAATAGAATGTGATATTAGAACATTATTAAAGCAATACTTTACTGAATCCTAAACAAGAGGTAAATGACAACCCTAAAAATGCTACCGCACCGCGTCCGCCGCTCAACCCGCGTTTCCCCCTTCTCAGTGCTCCCTTCTTCCATCCATCAGTCAGTCACTGAATGGAACGCGAAGGGGACGGTTGCACGCTCTCTTGCCGCGGCCAATATTCACGCGACCAACTGGGTCACGGGCTTCGTACGAGTATTAATTACTATAAAATCTATTGGTCTGAGTGTTGTGATCTGTGTATTAGTGACAGTGATTTGCGTATATTTGTGAAACAAGAAACTAGCGGCGCTTTTGAAGTGTAAGTGATGCGTGCGTGAGCGCAGCGCATGACGTGCTACGAAACGTTGAGAGCTTCGGCACCCGCCGCGGACGCCCCCATGGCGCACCACTTTGTCAAGTGGTGGCGCAACAAGTTTAGAAATGGCTATAAGAAATTTACCAGTAAGTACTCATTCATTTCAATACCACGAAACTATCAATTGACAAGGTGAGCCCACATAGTACAACGGTAATTGCGGTAATTGGATACCTCGAGAGCACGCAAAATTGAAAAATAAATATTAAACACAAAAGCAAAATAAAGTGCTGAATAGGCAAGTAATAATATTGTACCTATACCTTACATAGTTACATATTATATACAATTGGTATCATTAATAAAGTATGGAGTCTTAAATATTGTTTATTCCTAGCAGTGGGTAGAAACGAATGAAACAACATTGTCCAAGATAATAACATGTACTTAAATACTTATCATTTTAAATGGTTTTCGTGTAATTAAAATTGAAAAGCAAACATTGTTTAAAATTAAATTTAAACTGATTTTTAATATAATTTTTAAGCAATTATATTTATAACATAATTATGGCATACCTACACATATCCTTTTATGTTTCCATTTTTTATTGTTTATTTAATGTTGGTTTAAATAATTTAAAAAATAGTCGAGATATCAAGAGTGGGTGTGAAAAAAATATTGAAGGTCATAAAGTTTCAGTCGAGAGCACTAAATATAAAAACTAACAACTACATTTTATATGTAACACGTGTAATTACTTACCTTGTACATATTTAAATGACATGTTAAAAAAAGACTTCCGCTACGAAGACGACCCATTTGATACTACTTCAAAGTAGACAGATCCCTTTGATCTCGTTCTATTTAGTTACGAAATATACGTAAGTCGAACACTTCAATTAGAAGACGATACGAATATTTTTGTTTCATAACGTACTTGTATTAGAGAGTAAAGCAGTTTGTAAATATAATTTTAAATGCAAACTGAGCCGCGCTCATTTGATTAACTTCAAAGAGAAAAGTTGAAAGCACTCGCCGAAGCGGAGACAAAATACCTTTTATTTGACATCAAAGAATTCACCGGGCCGAGCTTTAAGCTCTTCTTTCGAGTGAATAGTAGGCATAGCCCGCTACAATTTATAGTAAGCGGCGCGGCGGATACAAAGAACTTTTTCGGAGATGCTGATCCTTTGTCGCATAATTTAACGTATCTTAGTATGCGGCTCATATTGTTTTATAGATATATAACTTATGTTATGGAGATTATGAACTTAAGATGAACTGGTTTATGAACTATTATATTATTTTTATATTTTATATTGATTGAATATCGGGTTTGAATTAAAATATGTTCCTTGAGGCGATTATAGTCTACTTAGTAGGTCCAAAGTTCCTATAACTCTTTGGAATTAAGCATTTTTATGCAATTAAATTCGTGAGGCGTTATTCAGTTGAAGTGATAAAAAAAAACTTCAACGCAACATATTGCTTTCTATACGATAATCTGTACCTAATATATAAAGCTGAAGAGTTTGTTTGCTTGTTCGCGCAAATCTCAGGAACTACTGGTCTGATTTGAAAAATTCTTTCAATGTTAGATAGTCCATTTATCAAGGAAAGCTATAGGCTATATATCATCACGCTACGACCAATAGGAGCGAATGATCACGGGCACGAAGTCGCAAAGGTCGGCTAGTAATATTATGGAGCTAAAGAGTTTGCTTGGTTGAACGCACTAATCTTAGGAACTACTGATTTAAATTGAAAAATTCTTTTAGTATTGCCTAGCCCGTTCATCAACGAAAGCTGTAGACTATAAAATATTACACTACCACAACTACCAATAGGAGCGGCTGGTATTTATATGCTATGTAGCTTGTGTAACTAAGTAATGTAAGGCAATCATAACTCATAATTATTGTTGACATGAATTATTTTCTTACGTGGTAGGTAGTAAAATTTTAATAATAAAATAATTTTAAATAATGTTAAATATTTAGGCTAGGTGTCTATTTAATCTTTCGCGTAAGCACGTTCTATATTAAATAAAACGCTAATTAATTATGAGATAATTGGAAAATTAGTAATGGCAAATTATTACACTACTTTCCGAAATTGCGTATAAATAATATACGTGACATAATATTAATACGTACGTACGCGAACTTGCGCACTGAGGGTTCCGTACAATTTCAATAATGATAGTGATTTGATAGTGTTAATCCCTTTATAACACTATCAAATTTTGATTTTTGTGTGGGGGCAAAATATAATCAAAAGTGTAGCGTTTACTCTCGACATTAGCAATGCGTATTTCAATTGACATATTTATAATTACTTACAAAAAGAATATAAGAAAATATTTTTAAGAAAAATAAAATTAACCGACTCCAAACTGAAAAATGCAATTAAAAGTAACAAATAATTACATTAAAATAATTTTGAAGTCGGAAAACGTATATCAATGAAATATATATTGTCAATATAGAACCTTCTTTTTTGGACTCGATTAAAATATTTTTCATGTTATCATTTAGCAACATAACACGTCAACAATCGTTGCTAAGATATGTACCCGAAATAGCTTTAAATTTATTTCACACGATACGTCAACTAAAACGTTGTTTGCGATTTTACTAATATTCGAATATGTCTTTACCCTGATGAAGCTAGCATGTATACCTACTATGATTATTTATATGATTAGAGGAACATCTCCATGAAACAGACATGGTATACATGGGTGCGACCACGGTTCACTTGACCATTTTTATACTTATGCATTTCTGTGTTTCTATCTGAATTATTTTCTTATTTCGTTCTTTTTAGACCACTTTTTACGTAGTCGGGTTATATTTTTTTATAGTTTATTTTTTTATTCAATAGTTTTCCGTTTCTCGATCGAGATTTATTTCGTTATTTACACGTTTATTTGCTTAAACGAATAAATAACTGCAACGACAGGACCGCGCGGACTTTTTAAACATATATGATGACATAAACAATAACATATAGATACATATGTGCTCACCAAGACCTTTCTTTTGATACCAAACACGTAATAATTAGCTCAGTTTAATTTTTTCGAGGTTAGAATCTGAGGTATAATTTCCGTTATAAAAAAAACCATGCCATTATTACGAATCTATTGACACCTCATTCATGAAAATGGGTTCAGTAGTTTAGGCGCTAGAATGGAACATACAAACCTAGACAGCCAAAATCATAACCCTTCCTTTTGGCTTCGTCGTAGTCGTGTAAAAATTGCAGCTGATGACCGCTTTATACAGATGGTATCGAGGGCACGATAAATATGGTGGACGCGTATGTTACTCACGAATAATGTAGGAAGTGGTACTATGTAGGTAGGACTTACTTATTTGTAATTGAATATAGATTCTGAGACTTTAGCATCATCCTTACTTGCTGTCATTTCGTATATGAAATTTAAATTTCGCACGCATTGGACGGCAATAGGTAACAAATTCTAACGCAACAAAATTATGAAAAAAAAGCAGCTCATTTTTTTTGATTTAAATATGTAAAATTACGTGATTAAATTTGATATCATCATCATCATCACGATCCGTCAATGGCCCGGGTCTTCAGAATGAGAAGGCCATAGTCCAACACGCTGGCCCAGTGCGAGTTGGCAGACTTCATACACCTTTTGAGAACATGGAGAACTCTCAGGAGTGCAGGTTTCCTCACGATGTTTTCCTTCACCGTTAAAGCAAGTGACATTTAATTTCTTAAAACACACATAATTCAGTGCCCAGGATCGAACTCGGACATCCCGAGTAAAGTTCCAACCACTGAGCCATCACTGCTTGTGATCTTTGATGTGCCAAAATATAATTTTCAACTTGTACATGTAATTGTCATCAATAAGAAGGTGGAAAACATCTAAAATGGGTTTATGAATTAGTACTTAACAAGATCGATCATATCAATAAGTAGCCGACCCGCGCGACTTCGTTCGCGAGTTGCTCCAATCATATGGACATACGTACGTAGCGAGATGTCAAGTAGCCTAAGTTACTCCTTGTTACATCAGCTATCTGCCAGTGAAAGTCCTGTCAAAATCGGTCCAGCCATTTCAGCGATTAGCCGGAACAAACAGACAGAGACTGACAAAAATTGTGAAAAATATTCTTTTGAGATATGTAACAGACACTCCAATTTTATTTATTTGTATGGATGTATGGATAACGGAGATCATCCATAGATAATACAGATAAAAATACATAATTTACTAACTAATAGTATAGCTAAGCACTGCGGAGTAAACAACGCTATTTTTATTCTAGCGATTTATTTTTACAGTGCACGAAATTTAATCGAACACTAACTGCGAATAAATCTCCACATGATGCTTACGAATTGTATGTAAGCGTACTTTAATAATAATTTAAAAAATAATCGCGATGTTTTGAATAGCAGTAGAATATATTTTTTATCTACCGCGCGCTAACTATCGGCATCATCGGCATTTCGTGCAGGAATGTAAACCAATGACAATTAATTGAATCCATGTGTTTTGTTATTTATGTAATTAGTTACTACTAGTACTATGTTGAATTTAAAAAAAATCATCGCTAAACAATGACGCGTTTCTTTGTAGTAACTGTTACAATAAAAAAACACGTGTTTCATTTAGATTGTCAAATTCATGATATTTATTATTTTCTCTTTATTGAGAAACTCGCATTTTATTTTTAAGAAGAGAAAATAAAAAATACATTAAATTGATAATAAATAAATCGTTATTTATTATAATATAGATCTAAGATTTATAATCAATGTGAAGTTTTTGGAAAAGTACTATATTGTGGAAAAAAAATAGAAAACGAATTTATATATAAACTATAAATGTAATTTACATAACTATAGCAAACTAAGGAGTTGTAAAATTAGAAAGCTCGTGCAACATAGGAATTCTGAACCGAACAATTTCTATTAAAGAATAAATTAATAAGAGTAGAATAGATTATATTTCTACGTAAGAAAATATGGTGGACGATTATACATGTTATATAAAACAATTTTCGTACAGAAAATTCGCAAAACATGTTTTGTATTTTTGGAGAACTTTATCAACATTCTTAAAATAAAATTTAACAATATTTCAATTATCATCGTAGTTAATTTTTTTCATTAATTGTTGATTCATTTTAAGCTTTTCAGTCTTAACTATAAAGTAATGTTAAGCTTCTGTAAGAATTCTATGAGATAAGTTCTTAGAACTATTTTAAAAGAAAAATAAAATTACCGGCAGATGTGGGCCGGCAAAGGCAGAGCTTTAAAGCATTAGGCCATGGCAATCTCTGGGCCTTCCGAGAAATAACTACGCCCGCCCTGCGAGTCTTTACTGCACCCGCAGTCCGCACCCGTCGTCTCGGACCCGTACGCTTTAAATATAACATCTTTTGAATATCGCCGCTCTTATTCTTACTATTTTTTAGCGATGGCGGTCTTATATCAACGGAGACCCGGAAACCAAACAAGACCTCAGTATACAGTTATAAAAAAAGCTCGGGAATTTTGTAAAATATTAGTTTCAAAAACCGTAAACTTTATTTGGGAAATATAAAATGTACGAAATTTCATAACTTAATCACACTAGATTTCGTTGTCCAAGTGGTGGTAGTTGGGAATATTATATTTTTCCGATATTCTCTCTGATTTAAAATTGGAAATTCAGATAGAAGACATCTTTAAATATTAAACTAACTCTTGTTAATTATGATGTTGGCAACACTTATAATTTGAGTAGCATCCTGTTATTTGATGTGGTAGAATTGATGAGGGTAACATTTTTACTTGATGTTGGTAGGAATTATAAAATAAATACGGCGTTGTGACGGCGTATTCTAGCACTCTGAAACTCCGAGTCTAAAGTATAACCTCCAGGAGGATATCTAGTCTAGTCGTCATACAGTTAGTCTGCGTATAGACTACAACTCATCTCTCCCTCTTTTTAATTGACGCTATTACTAATACTATTAATATTATTTTAGTTACAATAATTCGTTCAGATGAAGTTCCGTGATATCTCGTGTATCTTGCGTGTGGGTTGTGGTCGATCCATAATGTCAACATTGTGTGCTATGTTTACAACAACTATGTTTAAAACAATGCGTAAAAAATTAATGTTAGCGCAAATATTATGTAAAATTACGGGATAAAAGGATATATGTACATTAATATTTGTACGCTGCTTGCTGCTGTTTAAACGCGATTATAATTCAAATAATTATTTTTGAGATAAAATTAGATTAAGTTTGTATATTTATTTATAGAAAATTTAATCAACTTTATAGAAAAAAGTTTTTAACAGGAAATATTTTTTTTCAGTGGGCACGGAAAGCGAGAGAACAGACACCGAAGAATTGATTGGCCGCGCAGCATCTCAATGCTCCGCTCCACCAGATCTCTTGCCCAGCGAAGCGAGGGCTTTACTACAGCCAACGCCAACCCCACCACCTATTCCAGCAAGAAAATCTGAAAATGTATCAAAAAGAGTACATTCTGCAGAAATAAATACCGAAAAAGCAGAGGACAAACAGCCGAGATTGAGATTTGAGGTGTGTTATTTACTCTTTAAACTGATATAATATTTTATTTATTAAAATAGAAATTTGTCAATAGTATTTACTTTGACTGTATTATTTACAATGATCATAAACTCTCGGAATGGAACGGAATACTACATACGTATAATTTAAATGAGGTGTTTATCATTCATGAATTGAGTACGCTATCGTAGCTAGCAATTTATTAAATAATCAGATGATTCATCTATTTGTGGCGTAGCAGTCTCCATGCCGATGGCGAGGCGGCGCGGGCGGCGGTACGGCGGCTAGCTTTGTTTCATATTATCTGAGTGATCGTAAAGGCGCGACTAGTTTCCCTTTTAAAGTTTAAGATAAGAGCGCCTGTCCTCACCGCCGCACCGCCTCCCTGCCGGACTGCCTCACTGCACGCGCCGTTGCTTGGCGCCACTAGTTATCTGTCTCCGTTAACTGAATACCATTCTGCTATTCCTTATTCCGTGCTGCGTTCATACTATGGAGCCCTCACTAGCGTCCAGTAAGCCACACTAGGGTTACCATCCGTGAGCATTTCGCCGGATGTATGTTAGGCCGGGCATTTATTATTTGATATTTTGATGAACGACTATGCTACTAGTTCAATCCATTATTCTTTATATAAAATGCATATGTTTTTTTTTTCTACTAAATTTAAGTTTCACTTAATAATTATAAAAACACTACAAATAAGTCCGAATTTCAAGCTTTAAGTCCGGGGTTTCACACATCTTGTCCAGGCTCGCAGTTTTGTTTGTGCAGTGGCAACCCTATGCCAGAGTCGTTCTAATAGACGAATAGCTTTAATAGTATTGCATTGCTTAACAAAATGAGCTTGACAAACAAAATAAACGATATTGACATTTATTCTTTTTATCTTCAGGAATTAACCTGTGATGTGGAATTACAACACCCGGAATCCTCAAAACAACAGCCTTTGCAATTCTCTTTTACCCTGTACGACCTCGATGGCCACGGTCGAATGACTAAAGATGTAAGTATTTCATACAGAAAATAGAATAAATAGACTAATTTATAAAACAATTATTTATGTCTGTATTTTGTTGTCAGGATATAGCGGGAATTGTGTCGACGATATACGAGTCAATAGGAAAGTCCGTAACGGTTCCACATTACGGGTCTAAGACAATACAAGTGCGATTAACGGTCGTCCCGGAGGATGGACAGACGCGTAATCACAGAGAGAGGCGGAGAAGGCGTAGAAAGGAACAACACAGGGGAAACACTCAACCGCCTGACAATAACTGTGTTGATAATAGTGACAATGAGCAACATGAAAGATTGTCGAACGATGACGACGCATCCTCTAAGTCGTCGTGTTCAGACCAACCAATCAGACAACCTGTAGAGAGACACATGCCGCTCCTGAGGCAGAGACCGCACCGTCATGCGCGAAGAGAGCCTCGTGAACGGAAACACACTAAAAAACGGTCGGGGAGTTTACAGCGTAGGGAATTACTGGAAATAATTCAGGCTAACATGGAGAAAAATCATCTGAGCTTTCAAGCTACAAGGTTAGTAACTGCTAATTTATTTTAATTTATCTAAGGAACTAACAATGATTGTAATTAAGTTAATAACAAAGATTTGCATTTTTATATGTTTGTAACAAAAACTCAAAAACTACTAGACCAATTTCAAATATAACTGGACATAATTAGGTAACACTACTAAAATTTCAATATATTTTTTAAAATTATTAGCAATAAAATGCCTTTTAAGATAGAACAAAAAAATTTTCTGTAATATCAAAGAAAATATTATCTTTAAAAAACTTTGCGATTTGTGCAAGTCCAACTACTTTCTTATATTTTAAAAGCTGATAGAAATGCTGACCAAAATCAGAAAGTTATTCATACATTTGTATTAATCCTTATACAAATAAATAATTTCATATTTAAACCTGTTGATTACTTTTTAAATTATTAAAGACATTCCATTCAAAAGATATTACGAATTTAAAAATGGCAATTTAAACAAAATACTAATGGGAAATGCCGCCGTGTCGGTGTGACCCTAAGCACAATAAATATTACTAAACAAGCAACCTGCTCCGGCTTAGCACGGTTACTTTCTCTATTATAATATGCATGTATTATACATATAAACCTTTTTCTTGAATCAATCTATCTATTAAAAAAACCGCATCAAAATCCGTTGCATAATTTTAAACAACTAAGCATACATAGGGACAGACAGATGGGAAGGGACTTTGTTTTATACTATGTAGTGAAGAAAAATTGTTATTTAATAATTACACAACAGTTCAGAAAGGAACCTTTTTGTATTGATGATTTATATTTACTTTCAAATTAATGAAGTATCATTATTTATCATTTCAGAAAGCCCAGTGAAACTGTTGCCAACGAGGAGGAGATTATGCATAAGTATCAGAAGTTAAGAAATAGATCTTACACTGTTAACGATAGAACTGCATTCCAAAAATCTAAACCGGAGCCGTCTAACAATGGCTACTTAGACCTGGCTTGCGGAGGTGACTCCAACTTATGTAGATACGACCGGTACTTGCACGCTGTGATATGCTCCTCTGCGCGCCACGCCAACACGGGCTACCATCAGAAGCGAGCGCATGGCCAACCCACCAAACATCGCGCCTCGCATAACTTGAACTCTAGATCTCGATCACACGATGTCCCTCAAATCTTTTCTAATCAACCGAGAGTTCTCCAAATTATATTCTTATAGAATTCCTTAAGGACAGTCGGACTCTGTCTTCAATTCACATTTTCTTTATACTTTGAAAGAAATTAATTTGTTACCAAAATACTGTATGAGAACTACAATTACATAAGAGTGAAGTTGTTAAAGTGAATTTATAGTGCAGTGTGACAAGTAAATTAAAGCTTTAGGATTAGTATTTATCATTCCATATAATTTTAGACAGACTATAATTTTTGGATGATAAGCTAAAGAATTGTCTAGTGTTAATAACATTATTCATATTAGAAATGTTAAGTTCAGTCATACAAATCTAGTGTAGGAGATATTTTTAATATCTTATTTTTAAAAATTCTAATCTCTGGCTATTAAATGTTTGACTGATATGGAATTGCACGGATTTGTATATTTTTGATACGATTGTAAGTTTTGTGATGAGATTTTATGAACTTTAATATTTTAAAAATTGAAAATCTCATTAGATAAGACATTATGACATTGTTGTACAAATATTTTAAAGAATAGTTTTCGATTAGAATCATGGTTGCCGTAAATATGAAATTGCTTTTTAAAAGGTTTAGTTTTTAAAGCTTTTTAATTTCTCTGAAAGTACATAAAAATATACTGTACAGTGCCTTAACTTTGTGTCTGTTTGTAAAAAAGGATGAATTTCTTTTTTAAAAAAATGTAATACTTGCAATGCTCATTAGTATTGATATATCTTATAGATATGTTAAAAAAACTCATTTATGGAGTTATAGACTGATTTTTAGGTTTAAGTTAGGTGGTTAGACATGTTCATAATTGTGTTACACTTAACAGAGTACTTAAACAACTTGCATTCATGATGCAGAACAGTAATAAATTGGTGTTTTAATTATTACCATTATCAGTATTCATTACTTGTAAGTAAATTTAATGAATCTCTAGAATGTTTTATCTACCTCTAATTTTACTTTATTAGTTTTACTCTACAAATATTTATTGTAACAGCTAAATCCTAAAATTATGTTAGTGTTTTTTATTATGTGATAAACGAGTGGTTTTATGACAATGTCTCACTCGAATTTGTATGTTTTGTAAGATGGAACAGTATCTTCTTATTATAATTATTGTCTTTGTGTAGATTTATACCATTGACTTATGGTGGTGAATAGAATATGCAGCACATTGCATATCTATCACTATTCAGTATATGAGAAAGGAAACATGTAGTTTTTAAAATGAGACAAACATTTAAATTTCATGTTTCTTATAATCAATATTAAGGAGTTTTAAGTGTTTAGAAATATTGATTGTATTAGGAAATCATTTAAAAAGATCTTAAAGTAACATCTCATTAGTAAAAACAAGTTTGCTATTGTTCCATTTTAGATGTACAGTATACAAAATGCTTTATCTTGTCAAAAATATTTATTATCAAATATAATCCTTGAGGTTAAACATATTTTTATTTAACAAACCTTATCCGATTGTTCTCTTCCTTAATAAATATATAATCAGAATACATATCATCAACACAGCTGATACAGCTATGGTAGTTTCTGTTGGAAGCCCACATTTTTCTACTGCATAGTCATAAGGTGTTATACTTGCCTGAAAAAAACCTTTATTAATTAAAAATTGCATATTGTAAAATAATATTAGATTACAAGTTTAGCAGATGGAATCGACATACTTTATAAACAAATCTATTTAGATATACCCACTTGTTAGTAAATGACTCAAGGCTGATAAATTTTTATTTCATTACTGAATTACAGTGAACACTAAGATCAAATTTATAATGATTGGGATATTATAAGCTTAATTTCTATTTGTATAAATTAAAAAAATATTCTAACCAACATAAATTTTGGGTCCGGTCTATTTCTCCACGAAAAAGAAGGAACTGAATACTCTAGGAAGTTAACATCAATTTCTTTATAATTATGCTTAACTAGACATCCATGATGAGTATGCCCACCAAACACTGCTCTAGGTCTAAACTTTGAAATTAAATAATCTGTTGCTTCCCGTGATAAGGCATCAATTTTAATCCTGAATATTTTTTTCTTTTCCGGATATGGTGGTGCATCAGGCTCAGTACAAATAGCATCAGATAGTCTGTAAAGTGGAAAATGCTGAAAATAAAGAAATATAATTTAATTACTTTTAAATTCTTGAATCTTGAACAGAAGAGGAAAAGGATAAGGTAGGGGAGGAGTGTAAAATATTAATATGGTTGTTTCTACCTGCATTAGTATGGGTTGACTATAATTAAAGTTTGATGAACAATGATTTGAATTCTGAGAACATTTTTTTAATGTATCTGAAAAAAAAAATAAAAATACAAATTTGAATCAGTTTTATTATAACTTATAGGGCATACCATGTTATACCCCTCATGGATTTTAACCACTTGATTTTGTAACTCAAAGATACTAATAGTATACAAGATAATCGTCACATGAGAATAGTCAAAAGTTATTCTTGTCCGATAAAGAACAAAATTGATACCAAAAAAATATATATGTATCTTTAATCCTAACCTGAAACAATCTCTATTTGGTTCCTTGCTTCTCTACATAAATTGCACGAATCTCCCTCCATTGCCATTGAATTGATTAGAATAAAGTGATTGTTTTTTAATACCAAATGTTGAATAGAAGGGGCCTTCATGAGTTTTGAGAATCTTTCAGCAAATCCTCTTCTTATACTAAAAGCATACAACACAAACATTAGCAAAAACGATTGTGCTATGAAGGTCTAAAAGATAAAAATACTTTGTAATTATGTACCGATTATGGAATCCTATGTCATGATTTCCAGCAACAATATACATTTTTATATGATTTGGTAATGCAAATAATCTATTGAACCGTTGCACATATGCTTTAAACTGCTTATCATTAGTCCACTCTCCTTCATCAAATAGATCTCCTGCAATAGGTATAATCAAATAATTATCAAACATGACATGATACATTTCAACTTAATGAGTTTATTCAACATATAAAATTTTGGGTTCATTAATTACTTACCTAGAATAAATACTACATCAGGTTCATGAAACCTTATTATTGCTTGGAATGCTTGCTGCATTTGCCACTCTCTTCTCCATTTATCTAACCAATGGCCTCTATAAGGACCAAGTAAATGTGTATCAGCTAAGATAAATGCTTTTAAAACATCACCTTCTCCTAAATTTTTTATAGTTGGCCATTTACACTGAAATCAATATCATAACTGTTGGTATTGTAAGCAGAATAAATTAAAACCTTTTCAAAATAGGTATTTAAAAAATAAATAAATCTTTTTTATTTTTGTGATAAAAGTAGTAATTATGTAATAACAAATCTACAAAATGGCAATGCCTAAAAAAGTCAAAAATTAATTATTAATGTAATAAAAGAGGATCTCTATTATACTAAAACTTAAGTTAGAACAGTTATCAATGTATAAATAAATTACGATACCTGCAGGATAACAATATAGTAGATTAAAAACTCACAATAAAACCAAATGATAAATAATCCTACAAGAAAAATTAATAACTTCTTTGTTACTCTTCTCATATTTAGTAGAAATCATGTTCAGTATAATAACTACGTTACTTGTGAGTTATGATAACGATGACAATTATTGATAGTAAAATGAAATTTAGCCAAATAATAATAATAATATTGGTGGACTATATGACAGTTATGTTCCTCACAAAATCTACTATATACACAGATCATATAGTTATATATCCAAACTACATAGAGGCAAATGGCATTATAGAGGTCAATGCTCTATACTCCGAGTAATTGTATTCTATGCTATACTCTGTCTCATAGACCCATTTCCCATAGCTCTGTCCCGTAGATGGTAAAATCGATTCCGATTCTACTCGAGAATCGATTCTGTGGTCAAAAAACTCGACTATTGAGACTCGATTACCAGTTACAGAATTCTTATGGCTTACTGCTAACATTAAAGCACCTAATGTCTTAATAACCATTATATTACATTATACAGATTCATTACAACTTTACATTACAAATTTAAAATTATACTAATTTATTCCATCTAAATATACTAAACCATACCTGAAACGAAATTTAACGTTTATACTAATGTTAATATTTTAATGAATAACTTTCAATCTTAAATTTTTGTTGTCTTTCTGTTTAAATAACATATGAAACTTAATAAACATAATATTAATGAACTTAACTAATACGTAATCTGTAACAGTTACGTACTATATGAGCTTACAAAAGAATAATGAAATGGGCAAAGGGGGTAATTTTTTTAATATTCGTTGTTTTTAATTTTATTTCTACCGATCATTTGTAATCTTTGGCGCAATTTTAGTCATGGTAATGTGTGGCACATCACTAAGGAGGCGGTACCCGTCCATGAAGTATAATATTATTTATATGTAACGTAAACAATAACATGGGCGTGAGCTCTCAAAAAACTATTATGAAAAAGCCATTCTGACTTTAGTCAAGAATCGATCGAATTATGAAAATAATCGTTTTTTTTTTAAATCCGTCAAATACGATTATAATCTATTCTCATCGGAAGTTAGTTTTTTTTAAGTTGCAGTATGCTACTTGTGGAATAACGCAAAATTTATTATGCTGGTCATATTACTTTGTTAGGATAGGATAGGATTTTTAATCTCGTCATTGTTTTAACGACTCTTGTAAAATACATGTGCACCATCGAATAACAGTTGTACGGTATCATTTGACCAGTTCATATTTTTATAAAAACTGGATAAATTTAAACATTGAGTTTTGCAATACAAAAAAATCACCACAGAAATTTTATCCCTAAACATATCCAGCAAAGATTTATAAATTTCTCCTGAAATTTAGGGGGAAATCACCTTTCTCAGACATACAGTTATTGCTAGCAGAGTGAGGCTAGTAAATTAAGCGATTCTATTGGTTCTTAAAAATCATCCCACGCTGCTCTTCCCTCATCTCTGGTTGAAACGCATCTTCAGTGTGTCAAATGTTAACGTCGAATATTTTGCGGGAATAATAACGTTATGACGCGACAATAGAATAAACAAACGTAGTACAAAATTAAATAAGTAATAGATTCAAAAAGTTTATTTTAACTTAAAAAAAAAATTATTCACATCTTAAAAATAGAGCCTCAATTAAAGTAAAAAAAAATATTATTAATTCATAATATTAAAAAAAAAACATACAGTGTTGAAACCAATCAGGATCTTGTACCGTCTAATTTTTTAAATTGATTTAAACATTCATAAACAAAATTTCATTATAATTTTACAAAAGTAAAAACCAACAATTTTTCCTAAACTATAGTAAATTCGTTTAAAAGTACTAATGAAGTCTATAATACATCAAAAAGGTAAAACAGTAATGTTAATGAAGTAGTTATTCTGTTATTAAGGGGGTCGTCTAGTGTGTCAGGTCAGTCATAAACCATTTCTGCAACATGTGTGAACACGTGAGCCAAAAGCATTTTTCGAAATTCAAAGCCGAAAGAGGTCGTTTGGGTGTGTCATTTAAAAAAAATCAGTTTTTTCAATCGTGCACAAGCGTTCGTACATAAGCGTAACGATTCTCGCATCGACCGCTCAGTGTCGCTTGAGCGATTTGGCTCGACAAGCCCGGATTTCAAACAAAGAGAAAACGGCCTTGCGTGAGTTCTTGGAAGAAGATGAAGGTGTATTCTATGGTCCAGGTATAGCAGATTGATGGTGAGACCATTCATTTTAATTTCCTATAAATTTTATACAAAAACTTTCAAACGCTTTTTTCTCAAAAACACGAATTTTTCAAATTGCTGCCATAATATCTCAAACACTAGGCGATTGATATTGTCCAAATTTTTACAGCATCTTTAGTCCATGTATAACTACAGATCGATCTAAAATAATTAAAATGCTCCGTCAGTTTTCATTTTACTAGCTAAGTAGGCCTCAAAACATTGCGAGAATTAAAATTGTTCTTCAAAAGCGTAAAAAAATGTTAATTTTTTGAAATTCTGACTTTATTTTAGTTCCATGTAAAGCCTCAAGCCTCACAATAAAATGGCGTTTTTTTTTTGATTTCAGATAAGCAGAACGACCGGAATCATGGCAGCAGTGGAGCACCTTTTTTTATATATTATGTGTTCCTGTTGCACGGTATATCTCCGATTGTGTTAAATATATTAACTTCAAAAAATACACAAAGTTTGTTCAAATATTAATAAAAATGACATTTAGAGATTTTTTCATTCTAAAGGTTTGTCCAAAAAAGCATTTAAAAAACAGCCTTTACACTAGACGACCCCCTTAATGTTAGGTTTTCCTTATAATAAAAGTTGTATAAACAGTTAAAGCCTATTAAATAATGAAGAATTAAATATCACTATTATATTATTTGGTAAAAAAATACTACATCTAAATTTTAAGGAAGCAGTAATGTTTTTATTGTCAAGGTCTCTTGAAATCACAGATCAGTAAACAGCATGTTTGTCAGTGTACAAAAATCATTAGCATCATTAATTTAATTAGTCAAAACAATAATTTTAAAATGGTAACAATTGTGTTAGTTAGTCACAATTACATCTAAACATTGTTTATTCAAAACAGAATAATGGCGTAACTATACCGAAGGGTTGAAATATATTTTAGTTTTACTATCTCTATGAAGCGATTCGAGTCGCATGGCGAGTCTTCAGCAGCTAGTGTTGTTTATTCTCATCGTCAAATGTATAAAAACTCCTTTAGGGAGATAGAAAACAGAATATCAACATAGAAATTGAAGTATCTAGTTAAACTAGATCTAAACATCCGAATATGATTAGAATCTCTTGGCTCTTGGCCACAAGTAGAAATAATGGTATTCGCGTCTGTGACAATAAATTAGGAAACTTGTCCATTTATCAGTTACTTACTTATAAAACTAGCATAGATAATAATTACTAATTAAAAACTATTTTTAGTTGTTGTGAATAAGATAATTTTGTGGACCATCTTGTCCGCCATGTTGAATTTAGCGTGACGTCATTCCATGTTTCGTGTTCGTTAGAAAAACTGTTCATTTCATACCCTTATCATAGGGAAGCCGCCATCTTGGCGTGTTCACCATATTGGATTTAGAACGACGTCACTTAATTAACAACTTATTACATGCCGTCATTATTTAAAATAAACTACGACTTACCGTAAAACTTACTATTTAATAAGAAAATAAGTAAATTAACGTTAATTTTAGCTTTGCCGAACATGTCCATAATGGTGCAACCTTCATACTGCTTTTGCAATAGATCTTGAATGTCAACGTCAATCGATTCCATTTCGACGCCCATAAATTTACCTTTAATTGCAAAAACACCATTATGATCTGTTGGTGTAATTTCAAATTGTACGTTTTTAAATTGCGACGTAGATAGTCCATCTATTTCTAAAAGCACTCCTCTTTCCACGAGCTTGGCTGCTGAATATTTAACTGTCAATTTTGATTTTAATTTCTGCATATCTTTTCCTGATCTCCTCAGGCAAGCATGGACACTTCTGAAATAAATTTAAATAAATGCGTTGATAATATTAATAAATTATGACTTCCATCAAAAATATATACAAAGATCTTTATTTTCTGATTTATATGAAATAAAGCCTAAATTTTAAATACAAAATACAACTCCAGAAATCGTATCCAATTTCGTGCAGTAGTTGTTGCGTGATACGCGCACAAACATACGGCCAGACAGACAAATGACACAAAAGTGTTATAAAGATAAAAAAAATTATATGTATAGATGAAAAAAGTTATATGATACAATCTGTGAGGGGACGGGCTAGAATACTATTGCTCTCTGCTGCTGGGAGAGCCAGCAGCATCTTGTAAGAGCCAAGTAACCCAACACCCCATAGGTGGTAGGGGATCTGTTTCCCGACTGGCTTGCGATCACTAGCATACAAATCCGACCGCCTAGTGTCATAGACGCGTTCCGGTCTAACCGCACGTTGCTGGGCCACTTACCCCCTCCCTCTTCCATCCCATTAATGCTGCGGATTTAGTGGAGTCTGAGCTCTTGCTCAGGGTCCTCTGAAACCACAGCATTTTTTTCTTCAGTATCCCTCCCCGCTCTATCTTCAAGGATGCAACCCATTGGTAAAACAAGAGTATCTTTTGTTTTGCCGACGTCCATGAGCAATGGTGGCCACTTATCATCAGGCGGACCTGCTGCTTGTTTGCACCTTATTTACCATAAAAAAAAGATGACAGGTTTAAATAATAGCAAATAATTATTTTAAAAAGAAAATACCTTTTTCCAGCATGAAGATTAGCAAGACAGGATTTGATATACTGGTCATATGATTTACACTTTTCCTCATAATACTTTGTCTTATCTAGCAGACTCTGTTTAGTTCTTGTCAAAGTAGCCAGCGCTCGTCTTTGAGCCTGTCTGTACTTCCCTTTATTACACAAGTCGAGAGCTATGGAAGTTATGAGTGCTTGATATCCATCTTCACGAGTGACATACCCCTGGTCTTCCAGCATCTGTAGGTTTTTTCTTAACTTGGCGATATGTTCGCGAAGTGTGATTGCCTCGTCGGGTCGCGCCTGACCTGAGTAGATACGCCTCTGGACTTTCTCACTGTATTGTTCCTGTTGCTCTCTAGTGGATCCAATACATAGGGCTTCCAATAGATGTTCACCTTAAAAATATATTAAGTTGTAAAGCAACTTTAAGAGTTAATAATACTAATATTTTATATACGAAAGTTTTTTTGTTGGTTTATCCATTTTTCATGCTAAAACGGATTGATGGATAACTTTATTTTATATATTGAAAAATACTAGTACAGTTCATTAGAATAAACCTAATCTTACCATTTAAGAATGGTATAATAGCAACACATAGTTCTTTGGTTTTGATGAACAGTTTATTTAAATCAGTCATATCATCTGCTGGAGCTTGGAATTTGTTAACGAGCGCGAGACAAACTTCTAATCTCGCATTTTCTTCGGAATCTCCCATTTGCTGCAAAATATATCAGAAATAATAATATCTTTTGTGTTTATATAAAATACTTAACCTTGTTTGAATAAAATACTTACAGAATTCACATCTCGGGAAGCTAGTTGAGCCACTGAGGGCACATCCCCTAGGTCATCTAAAAGCTCATTGAGTCTGTCATGTGTATCAGGGGCCAAAATATCTTGGTATTCCACAAGTAAGGAATGTGTGTCCACTATTTCCTGTATTTTTATAATTTGTTCTTAAATATATTAGGGTATGGAGATAAAAAAAATATAATAAGGAAGAATAAATTTATAAGATTAAATTATTACTTGAACTGTTATATAAATATGTGGATGATGGAGCAAAGTGGCTTCGGTGTATTCGTCGACAGCAAAGTATTCCTCGAGGGTAGGACCTCGGCAGCATCGTCTGAACAACTCTTTCATTTTCTCATGGCACTCCACAATAAATGGGTTCAAGCAGCGAAGATGTTTGGATTCCTCACCAAACTGTTATAATATATGGTGGATTGAGCTTAGTATTAGTTAGTATAGCATGAAACAAGCAAAGGGTCCGTGTTTCCATACAGAATCTGCACTGGATTTTTTTTGAAATTAGTGCACACATTATATTATAGGTTATTATTGTTAGAAAAAAAATTACCTAACCTTATTACTTTCCGACATATAGGGGTTAAAACACAAAGCATCAAGATAATCTATAAAACTATGATATATATTTAAATTATCTTTATGACATATAAATAGCTACTAATTAGACTCATATCTTTATGACATATAAATAGCTACTAAATAAAATAATGTATTCATATTGTAGTATGGTAGAAAAAACATGTGGGTCATTTATTGGGATAATTTTTGGAGATAAGCCCACCAAAAAAATTACTTAGAAACATTATTTGTCCAACTATAATGTAAAGTTGGAGCTGATAATTGGCTAAACATTTTTTCTAACAATAAGCAATATAACGTCTGCACTAATATCAAAAAAGATTCCTCCTCCTGCATGGAAACATGGGGAGACCCTATATTTTTTAATTGCACGTTCGAGAGCAATTTACCGCTAAACTTCTAATTAGAGTTGTATTAAAAACCTATGTAAAGTTTTAATAGTATGCATTGTCCATTTACAATCTAAATTTTATTTAAACATACCGCACCGATAGTTAACAAATATGCTTTCACATTTATTAATATATTACAAAATTGAGAAATATACTGTGTATTGATACTTACGCCTTTTTTAGCTGCAGCAAAATGTAGAATTTTAGCAACTGAAGCGAGATTTTTCCGTTGATCCGTTGTGAGACCAGCACCACTCGGCATGTTGATTATATGGAAAGCATCAGGTGCCACTATCGCCGCATTGAAGAACTGGTAGTAAACTAAGTTACCAATCACCTAAAAAATATATTAGAATAATAATAGGATAGTAGCTAAGTGCGAAAAAATGGCGGCAGTACTTACATTATGCTCATTGCTCTACAAAAATGTCTAACACACTAGCGAGTCACAAATCGTGACGTCACATTATCTATTTTAGAGATTTTATTTTGTAATAATATCTATATATAAAATAGTCTTTACACTTTTAACAAATATTAATGTTTTTAGCAATTTCTAAGTCATGATAAACATTCATATATTCAATTTATTCATACTTAATAATTTTATTTATTATAAAAAATACATCATACTTTTAAAATATCTTTTTCTGGTGTATGAGGGAATTTTGATGTTAGTGATCGATGCAAGACACGAGCCATGTATGTAATACAATATGGTATTAATTCTGTAGAATTGGTTATTTTGTCCAAAAACATGATCACAACAGTTTTAAGTTGACAGAGAGCTTTTTCTAGCCTTGATTTAACTTCTGGATAGGTGAGTGCTTCTTCTTGTGTCACTGTGTAAGGTAATTTTCTAGAAATAACAAAAGAAATAGTTAAGCAAAAAATATATAAAATGTAAAAGATTGTATGTTTCATTCAATCATACAAAAACGGCTGAACGGATCTTAATGAAATTTGGTACACAGATGCTTTATAACCAGGATTAATACGTAGGCAATTTTTAATCCCGGAAAAAATCATAGTTCCTGAGAGGTGAGTAGTTTTTATGTAGCCATACTAGCCGTCAATTGCGACTTCGTGTCTGTGATCAACGGCTCCTATTGGTTGTAGCGTGAGGATATATAGCCTTCCTCAATAAATGGGCTATCTAACACTTAAAAAATATTTCAAATCGGACCAGTAGTCCCTGAGATTAGCGCATTCAAGCAAACTCTTCAGCTTTATATATTAGTATAGATAATGATTACTTTTTAATATTACTATTTACCTACCGAACCGAACTACCCTGGCTTCGCACAATTTCTCTTCTATAACATGCATGTATTATATATATAAACCTTCCTCTTGAATCACTTGTCTGTTTAAAAAATCCGCATCAAAATCCGTTACGTAGTTTTAAAGATCTAAGCATACATAGGGACAGACAGACAGTGGGCAGCGACTTTGTTTTATGTAGTGTAGTGAAGTACACATGGTAAATTGCATCCAAACCGAAGACAGTTGACTAGTTATACATAATATAATAGATTCCTAAATACATACGAAATTTGTCCCGTTCTCATTTCTGTTTCATTTCGCCAAGCTTTATAAATTTCGACAGGTCCAGTCTCGATATTCAAATCTTTATCTTTTATTATTTTTTCCACAAGGGGTCCTATAATTGTTTGCAAACTATTTAATCCCGACAGTTGTCTCGAGAGACTGACTGCCATTTTCAACACTAGCGGCGTAGAAGCGATTATATCAAACGGTTTCATAACTTTACAACTTATTTCTTCCTCTAAAGTAAATCTGAAGAGTTTCAGTAACAAATATTCATCTCTTGCGTAAGCGCCAAAATTGTATAAACTCAAAACGACATTTTGTAGAAAGGAATTAGTTTTATTTTGTGGAATACAAAACAATAACTTTGATAGATAAGTAGGGTTTGTTTGCAACACATAGAAAAGGTGTTGATAGCCATCCAGAAGTTGTTTGCTTTCTTTAGTAAGTGATTTAAGGCCCTTCACCGCTGACGTAATCGTCGTTAAGGGACCTTTGGTATCTCTATTTATTAATAAGGTTGTGGTATTGTGTTTGACTAAATTATTCAATTTCAACCCATGTGCTGCAACTTCCTGTAAAGCAATTCGATTTTGCACCAATAATCCAATTTTTAAATCCATATCATCTATTTGTTTAGATAGTTCCTGATTTTTTCTTATGGCTTGTACCACTTCAGATTTTAGGGTCTGCAATTCAATTTCTCTGTCATAGTCGTCTGTACTAAAATCCAACATTGGCACAAACTTTTTAATCACTTTTAATGGTGGATTGGGAGAGTGGAATAGTGAAACGAAGGCGCTTCTAGCACGACGGCCGCGCCATAAAGCCTGTATTTTGATTATGTTTTGTTCCTGTAACAAGATTCTGTTTTAATTTGTAATATATAAACTTCGGTAAACATAATGACTCACATATAACGAAAAATACTAATCTCAAAAGACAAAGGATTAGTAATGGGTAAAAAATACCCTATCCTTACCTATATTATAAATATAGCAAGACCACTCAACCGATTTTAATGAAATTTGGTATACAGATAGTCTAGAGCCTGAGAAAGGACATAGGGCGGGGGATAAAAGTTGTATGGAAGTATCGTCATTTTTAGAATTAACCTATATAATTTAAAAAGCTACCCGAAAACTTTACTATGAAAATTAAAATAACTGCCCTGCTATTTATCATACTTGACTAGAGTCAAAAGGAAATATATTTACCTGCACTTTATACCATGCCCAAGGATTTTGTTTCCTCTCCCTCTTGAGTTTAGCCTCAATAGTTTTCATTCTCAATACGGTACCATATTTCCTTTGAATTAACACGCGCCTCCACCATGACTGGATCTTAATAATAGCATCTACTTGGTATTTAAAGAATTTAAGTCTATTTACGGTCCTCCTCACTAAATACCCTTTGCAACAAGCTTGAAATCTAATAATAGATTTCTCAAATAATTTTTGTCTGTATGTATTGACGTGATGAACATTTGTCTTTTCAATAATACTGTTAATGTCTTTTTTGGTCAAATATCTCGCATAAGGTACAAAATCTTTAGGAGTTGACCAACTGTAGCTGTACGACTCCACGTCAATATACACCGTATTACCGGCATCTGTATGACAAACAATCCAGGGACAGATGTGATGTCCTTTTTTTTTCAAAGCCCTTATAAACATTTGAAAATACACATCCCGACAGGAACTCTCAAGAAATCCAGATCTAACTAGATAAGGCGATTGAAGGACACTCCAAAACTCATTGACATCAGTTTTAAGGACAGCTAAATTCAATTGAATTATTGCATCAGTTAATTCTTTAACTTTTATCGCTTCAGTGTTAACGTCGCTGATTGCGTTAACAATATCGTCGAACCATAGATTTTGTGATTCCTTCTGTAGTAATAGCTTCTTCAATGTCCTCATGTATAAGTGATATTCTTCTTTCTGCAGCGATAATGGTAGCTTTAAACATGAACTCTTTAATAAACCTATTAATGAATTCACATCCTCTTCAGAGACTGCTTTATTTATATTGTCTATAACTTCAACCACTGTAAAAGTAATTTGTATTTTAATATAAAAAATATTAAGCATTAACATTAATTTTTTTGTAACACCCTACTTTACATATAAATTTATGGGTTACTCACATTCATCATTGTCGTCATCTTTCATGTTTACCATTTGAATAGTATCTCTAATATCCTCCAATGTCAAGAGGGTACATTCACACTCTTCCCTTACTTTAACTTGCAAAGCTGACACCAAAGCAGACATGTAGCGACGCCGACAATGCGGTCTGAGTGCTTCTAATTGAATATGCTTAGATTTAAGAGCATTCCATATAGCTACCTCATCTCCCCTTTCAACTGCTTGGGAAACAGAAGCAATGGCACTCAAATACAATGCAGAAGCAGCTATTTCACTCTCATTAAGATTTTTATCTAATTCACATTTTTCCAGTCTCATTTCCTCAAACAAAAGAGGTGCGGCATATTTATCAATATTAAAATTCAAGCCAAGTTTTGGACTTACTAGAGTTCTGTATAAATCATCCGAAGTACCCTCATCTAAAGCTCTATTTACACTTGAAATTGCACTCTTATGTTCAGTATGTTCTGAAGCTTTCATATTTCCGTCATTTACAATATTTTGAAATATCTTATGCCAATTTGTTATACTTTCAACATCAATGTCTTTGCAACTTTCAGTAATTTCTTTAACAACATCACAGTAGAAATCTAAGTTATTTGAATCATAATTGTTTATCTTAACCCAATCTTCATTAAAGATTTTGTCTAATTTAGACACGTCATTTACTTTACAAGCCGAACATAGTGATTTCCACAAATTTTTGTAATTAGTTGCAGTTATGTGACCCTGTATCTCAACTAGGGTGAGCAGTTCATCATATTCATCTGGTACATAACTATCATTAAGAGAATGATTGTGAGCAACTTGTAACTTTTCATACTTTGCAGCTTTAAGTACTTCTTTATATTCATCTATTAGATAATTTTGAACATATTTTATTTTTAAATAAGGGTTTAGTAGTGCATGTGTAATAGACTTCTCTGACTCTAATAAGTTATTGAGCTCAGTCAATGCATTTTGTGCAGCAATATTATTGTCAGAATTGTTATTTTTTGAAAGTATACCACTTATTTTTTGAAACACTGGAAGTGGATGTTTACATTTTTGGAGATCTTTAGAAACTGAATCCAATTCTTCATCTAAAAATATGTAGTATTATTTATAAAAATATGTGTAAAATTTTTTGCTCTAATAGAAATAGGGAAAATACATAAAGTAGAAATAAATTTGAAAATATCCATATCCAATGATAAATTATCAGACAATTTATTTATTTATATACAAAGGAAATAAAATTACCTGTGAATATGGCTTTACCAAAAACATCATGAATTAGTGGTGCCTTTCCTAGTTTAAACAAATGTGAACTCAAAGCATGCAAACAATAAATAACTTTTGGCATATTTTTGTTGTCATAAATATCTGTTGTTTCTGGTTGAAAAGTCTGCAATAATCAAAAATGCATAATGTAGAAGCAACAATTCCTTCATTAATTCTTCTTCATTTAGGGATGGTTGAGAATTTATGTTGAATTTTTTCAATTTTTGAAAATAAAAGTAATGTTTTTTAAATACAATTGTTGTTTAATAAGCCACATTAAAATAAATATTTTGAAAAAAGTTAAAAAACTGACTTTTGGAGCTAATACAATCAATGCAAATGAAGTTATATCAAAATTATTTTCGGGCTTTTGAAAAGTCTTGAATACTCTATAGAAAACTATGATCATAAATATGTAGGCTGGTTTCACCAGGCCAAGGTCTAAAAATTAGAATAATTAGTGATTCAAAATACATACTTTTTAAATAGGAAGAATTCAAAATAAAAAAGGAAGTACATACTTAGAATCAAAATTTAGGGGTCTTTTTTCAGAGTGAGGAACAAAATTTAAGATGTCAGCAGAAAAAAAACATTAATTTCAAATGAAACACTGTAATTAGTATATTTAAACATAATATAAGTATTTTATTTTTGGTTAGTATAGGTAAATGGTACATAAAATTTTAACTTTGTCACACTACCCTTTCCTAAAAATAAATTCTGCACTTTCGGGTCGCCTATAAGAAATTGCTCAATAAGTAATAAGGCAGCCAATGTACACTTTTCATATTTTAAACTTAGACTTAGCACTCGCTGTTTTTTCTTTGTGTGTTACAAAGTTTTTAAATAAATAAGATTGACAGCGATACTAGTAGATAAGACTTCAATGTCTTACTCGAGGAGTTTTATTATGTAATGAAAATATTAGGGACAATGTTACTGAATCATTTTATTTCTCATGACTGCATTGAAAAAATTATAATCAGTAGCTCAGGTGACTGAACATTGCTCATCTTTTAAGCAGAAAGTTTCATTGTAAATTACTATTACATTATTTCTACATAGTATTAAGTGGAATATCGACGAGCTACTACTGTTTAAATGTCCTGGAAGCAGCTTCTATATAGTTTACAATACTTTCAAAGAATTATATTTAACATTTTTGTGAATCCAGTTACCTAATTGGAAACATTCATATTTTTAATATTTAATAATAAGCCACCACTGAATAATCTTTTCTATAGATCTCATTAGCAATTTAAAGAAAGTTGGTTAAAACATCTTTTAATTGTGTTAAATCAAAATCTTTTATTAGATTAATAAACTTAAAAATTGTTTCAGACTACTTACCACAGGTAATTCTGTGCTCTTTAGTACTTGTAAAAACTTATTGATATTATCAGTATGCTTAAACTGTAAACCCATTATCTACAAAAAAAGATGTTATTAGTTATGATATTTATAATAATATAAGAATATCTTTAATTTCGAATTACACGATATATATTTTTCTCAATAAAGGAACTTAATTTGGGTCTATCTATAAATACGTGCAAATATCTTAAAATTATCTAAATAAGCAATCCTTCACTCACTTTGTAGCGCCTTTGATCAATATCATAAATTTTATTGATAGGAAGTAGATCCGGTGCAATAAAATTTCCTAATTTAGCCAAATAGACTCCATTACGCAAGTTTTCTTCATATTCAGTAGTAAGAGGGAGTTTTTCTTTAAGGCAAGATTCCATCCATGTTTTCGCTTCTTCTAACCGACACAGGTATTCATATGCAATAGTCCGTTGTCGTATACTATCCATTTCTTGAGCTGTTTTACGAACTTCTTCATCGCCTATATAAGAGGAAAATAAGAATCGTAAAACTGAAATTAAGTACTACTTAAGCTGTAACAAATAATATGAATAACGACAGCACGTCTTACAATCGTCAATTCTTCCAATCAGCATTTCCTTCGTGTCCTTTCCCATGATTACATTAATTGGTAAAATTATTTATCTTATTATAGAAATGGCTAATGATTACAATTATTTTGTAAACATAATTATTTCCAGTTTTCACTTTCAAAGAGTTCAAAACAAAGATTATATGTTCAAAACAAGTTCAAAATATATTGACGGTTACATTCACCAACAGTGCTGCCACTAAATGAAATCCGTATTATCCGTGTTTTCCAATAGAATAACCTAATAATTGTTACATATTATATCATAAACTCATATTATAAATAAAACATTTATTTATTGTACTTCGTAACCGAACCCAGCGAATTTCGAATTTCTCAAAAATCGGTACCTAATTAGCGCGCAATGGTATTTACTATTTAGTAACACTGTTCAGCACAGATTATATCAAAAATATTTAATATTATAGACTGAACATAAAATCGTGTAACAATCGATGAGAATTGATTGTAAAGTAACCATTGAGGAATATAATCCGAGGTTGTAGCTTGAGACAAACTTACTGAACGACCAATTAAGTTTTAAAGAAACATTATTAAAATTTTATATAGGTGTTATATAGTTAAAAAAAAAACATAATAAAAAATAGCATAGAAATATCTTTCAATCAAATCTTAATATTTAGTTTAAATGTCAAGTTGTAACAAGAATTTTTAAACCTTTAAAGAAACTATATATATTTAATAAGTGCTTTATAAATTGTTAAAATGGAGGAGGAGAGTATTTTTATTGTTGATAATAACAGGGAGCTTTTATCGGAACCGAGATGTTTATGTTATGATATTGTAACCAAAAAATCAAGTGAAAATGTAAAAATTTCAGAAAGAAAAGAATTAATTCTGACTACCGTTAGTAGAACTGAAAGCTATCTTCGAAAACGTCGAATACCGGAGTTGATCCGCTTCTTATTTACTATGGTTTTATCCCATTCACCAAATAAACCTATCTCTTTTCTTGAAAAAATGTTAGATGACTGCATGCTTTTTCGAGCTGGGTATGGATTACCACCAGTACTATATGAAAAAAAGTAAGTTACAAGTAGCACTAGCACTAGGTCTTACAAAAAAAGGAATATAAATTATGCACTCATAAAATAAAAAAGTTTCATAATTCTTCCAGGAAATAGAAATTATTTAATTTATTTGTGAAAGCAGAAACATAATTTTGCACGTTTTTTTGTATATTCACACCCAGGCGTGCTGACAAGCATTATAGGTATTTTAACACTACTTGTACTGATGAGATGTAATGAAACTCTTGCTCCGAGTGGAATAGTAATAATAATTTATTTTGTAAACTTATTTATAAAAATGAAATGAATTATATTTACAAAAGATTAAAACTAGAAAAATAAAAAACAACCATTCTATTGGTGGCCTTAAAATAAAAACTGAAAACCAACAAAAATATATACATTATTGTTATGCAGATTGAAGGAAAAGTAATTAAAAATTATCAAATGTACAAAATAGATAGGCCAATAATAAGACATACATTCATTACAATAATCAATGAAAATGACTACATTATTGCTGAGTGCCAGGGGAGCATGTGTGCATGTGGTTTGGATTGCGGGGGTATTCGCGCATGCGCTTTGGACTCATGACTCGGCTCACAAAACCGTCTGCGCATCATTTTCTCCCACATTCGGCATACATCATATTTGCATTCGGCTGCGGCCTTCACAATGTGACGACGTTGGCCGAATGTCTCGCTGTTTCATACAATGCGTACATTACGTCAAATCTTCTTTCTGTTTCTGTTAAGTAGCTCTTCGGAGCTTAGACAACTGCTATTCTCAGAGCTTCTCTTTTCAACATTTTGACGTTGATGTCGCTGTTACAGTATCATGAATGAACTAGATCTAATGTAAATTAAATTATTTTAAAGTTCAATTCTAGATATAACTTTGATGAAGGGTTAAATACAACCTTTTGTAGTCTTTTTTTACATCCCTGTAAAGCATGCATAGTTATCTCTCATATAAATTAAATTAAAAATAATAACTAGTTTTGATCCTAGTCGACGAGGATGGTTAAGTATTGTTAAAGTTCAACGATTATATGCAATGTTAGGATTTCCATGTGAAGAATTACTTCAAGAAAGAACACCGTGTGGTTTTGTTTTAAACCATTTGAAGAAAACTCAAGAAACTGAATTATTGCAATTATTATCTTCAGGAGTAGTAATTGAAGACCATGATGATGATTTGAATTCTGATAGTTCATCTAATTAGCTGTAATGGCCAACACAAAAATATATGTAATATATATCAGGTTTTACACTTACTGTCTGATTATCTGAAATAATCGGTTTTGGACATGAAATAACTATAATAAAAGAATTTCACGAAAATTCAATAATGTCTGTGTATTAATGTCTGTAGTGCATAGACGTAGTAGAGGAGACTATAGTAGTAGAGGAGTATTCTAGGATGGGCTATATAGTGGCCAGAACTACCCTTTTTCCTTTGCTACCTTGTGCTATAATTAAATTTGTGTAATAATTCTTCCTGATTTTGTAATTTGTAAAAGTAAAATTGATCTAAAAAATATTTTTGGGTAAAATTTGACAGAACAAGTACTTGTCGAAATAGTGCAAATAATATTTTTTTAAATGATAACTACGATATAACATCTAAAAGCCCAAAGTAAAAGTCTAAAACAATCATCTCTCAACTTATCACACACTCAAATTGTCATACCTTTTCCATACCTCCGAGGATATTCAGCTTATCAATTAATGTTATAAATTATAAAAACTAAATTTATTACTTTTGCATCAAATTTCGCATCCCTGCCTATGGATCCTTTTATGTTAAGGGCTCACATATGTGGACCGACGCAGAACGCTGAATGTTCTTGTCCAATATTATGGAGTAAAAGAGATTAAATATTTGGGCATTATCGAAGACAGTACTCTGTGTTGGCGTAATCAATTAATTTCCTGGTCCAAAGAGTTAGAAAATGTATGTACGTATTTAGAAAATTAAACCAGATAGTCAGTAATGAAATAATGATGATGCTTTACTTTGCATTTGTATTTTCTTGTTTATGTTGTATTTACTTTGTATGATCTGTTAGACAGCTTTACATTTTGAGTACTGTTTAAATATCACTCCAGGGTGCCTATAGAAAGATTGACTAAGTCCAAGGGTCGCGGGACAAATGACATTATTTTTCGCTTCAAATGATTTAGAACATCACTGGCTGGTCGTCACAATGCGCTTGGTGGGCCGCGATTATATAATAAAATTAACCGGAGGATAAACATTGTTAATTTAGCCAAATATAAATTGTTAATTTAGCACACACACACACCCACGCACATGAGGAAGGTTAGGCGTGCGTAACACTGGATTTTCTTTCCTAACATGCATGTCTTAAGGTTTTATTTCTAGATAATTAAGGAGAATTTTGTACTATTTGAGTATTTGGTGTAATAAAGAAGAAATTATTATTATTAAAAAAATGTTATATGTATACTGTTTACTGTACTCTGTAGTCTGAACGTGTCACAAAAAAGGCGGAAAATTCAAAAAATCTTATGCTGATATCACTAAAACTACTAAAAAAATATTCTTGATACTATATATATATATATAAATATTTTTACATTTTTATCCTAGACGTTTAGTAAATTCTAGTGTTCATCTTATAATTTCTTTAATACCAAATGAATTACCAATGGCCATAACACCAAAAGTTTGTTTCTAAATAATAAAAATAAATGTATTAAAACATTTTTAGTGGACTATAATGCGGAAATAATTCCATTTACTTCTCAAAATAGTCTTATCTTCCATAAATAATTGCAGAAATAGGTGTTACAGACTACTCTATACGTGTAATGAATAACATTTTAAAGATTGATTGATTAATTACAAAATAGAGAGTAAGAAGAAGTTCAATAACAACAATTCGATGCCTGAATATGAATCTTCACTGTCACTTTCTCCATCACAGACATATTTTATTGTTACAATTCAGTCTCCGTAATTTTGTCTATAGTTTTGTATTCATTTTTAACATTGATTATGTGATCAGTGCATTTTTTTGATTCAGTGCAATTCTCATGAATTGCTTTCAAATACCTAAGGGTAGATTGCTCATTTTTATTTTTTTTTGAAATGGAAACCATTCTTGCGCAAAATTTGTCTTTATGTTTATTCAACACAAATATTCAAAATTCTTTAATTTTATTGCGTATTAAAGATATATCAAAGTCATCTAAATATGATACAGAAGGTTTCCATGGGCGTTTTTTTCCTGGTGTATTCCACTCGTCATGATTCATAGAACCTTCCCTTTTTTATCCTCTTCAACCTTCTGGTACTTACTTCTACAAAGGAAAATAATGGTTAGTTCTAATTTATCTTATTTTCATTTTTTTATTTCGTCCGCTAACTTTGACATTTTTTTTCTATACTAATATTATAAAGAAGTAAGATTTGTATTTTTGTATTTTTGTATGTAACGAATAAACATAAAAACTACTGGACCGATTTCAAAAATTCTTTCACCATTAGAAAGCTACATTATCCCTGAGTAACATAGGCTATATTTATTACAAGAAAAAATTAGAGATCCTCAGGAAATCTCACTAAAACCAACCCAAGGTGCAAAAAAATTAGCCATAAAATATCTTTCATCGCATGCGCTGCAAAAAGTATTGATGATAGAACAAAAAAATGTTCTACAATATTATAGAACGTATCAATATCTACAAAAAAGTCCGCGAGACCATATGTCCAACTATTATAATTATGTCACTATAACTACTTTTTTACATTTTAAAAGTTGATAAAAATGCCTATCAAAATCAGACCATGTTTTCTATAACTTTGTATTAATCCTTATCCAAATAAATTATTTCGTATTCAAGACAATACCTGTAAAATACTTTTTGAATTATTAAAATCAGACATTCCAGTCAAAAGATATTATGAAATAAAAATATCAAGATACATAAAAAATAATCCCAGACGGGCCACCGGCGCGGTGTGCAGTGCCTCGCAGCGCAGCGAGTAACGCGGCGATAGAGGGAGCGACAGAATGCGGGAGCTAAAATGTTAAAAAAAAATTATCCACCCGTGCGAAGCCGGGACGGGCCCCTAGTATATATATATATTAGTAAACCTGCGATCAGTTATCTAGACTATAATCAGGTGGGTTGCAAGAAGTTGGGGTTTGGCGAGGTAGAGCCACTGCTCCATCTCCCCTTAGTAGGGCAGCACTTCGGCTCTCTTGAGTCTTCTAATCGGAATATGCTGCAAGAGCAAACTGGATAACGAGTGGTTTGTTAAGCGGTCCTTGTATTTGGTTGTGAAGCGTTTTGCTTCGTCCAGGATGGTTGGGATTTCCACGTACTCATGGATTTCCGAATTGCGAGCATACCAGGGCGCCGATGAAATTACTCGTAGGATATTTTTTGAGCTCTCTAGAGGCACATGATGTTGGATTTACTGGCTGACGACCACAGTTGGATTCCATATGTTAACTTTGACATGAATAGACGTTTGACTATACCACTTCAATGGGGACTATTCTGAGCGCTATTTTAAAAAAGTTAAATTATGCAATGGAATGAAATCGAGTGTTTGGTAACTTTTTATACTTCTGGGTTTTTCAGAAATACTGTTTATTTGTTGATTCATTGAAAAAATATTGTAATATATAGTTTTAAGCCATTATTCTATGATTTGTTATGCTGAATACTCTTCATTGACATAACATAGAATGACAATTATGATTCGAGATAGATTTGAACTACAAGAATCTCTTAACATAAATTAACTATTAAGATTGCGTAAAAATAAAACAGAAAGTAAAAGTATAAAATATCTTAGTTTTAGAGAGACAGTAAATTTACCATATTGGAAATCTTTGCAAGGTTAGTTTCTGATATTTTAAGTTAATTCTGTTCAATACGCTTTTGTACCAATTTTTCAAGTTTGCTTAAAATCCTCATTACCCAAGCTACCTAGAATCAAATATGTTGCACATAAGCAAAAACAATATTCAAATTAATATAAAATGATATTTAAATAATAATTTGAACTAAAAAGTATCAAAACGTTCAGGGAAGAGTATCTGAGTAGCAGTTGACGGAAAAAGTGTTGCCATATAAAGATTTGAAATTATTACGTTGTGACAGGACTCCCTAGACAGACTAATAGTTAAATAAAAAATTATCATCGAAAATCGCCTATATATAATATCACAGTATTGATTTAATAGGTACTACAGATTAACTAGAGATACTGATAGGTATATCTCTAATCTCTAATAAAGTAGGTACCTAATAAGTCTGTGTATTGACATTTGACTAAGTATGACTACCTGTTGATTATTGTCTAATATCTTTGTCTCTAATGTCAAATAATTGTTACTGTATTGAATCAATTTTAATTGCACTTCGCTTAATATAAAATAATAATACAAAAAAGGAACAAGAAGTTTATAAATCATATTTGAAATTTTAATGGAAGAAAAGAATGAAAAATTTATAAGAATTCGCTACTACCCAATTAAAAATGTGAACATATTACAGTCGTCGGTTACAACTTTACCTTTATTAATATATAATAATTGAAATTATTATTATTAGGCTTCAGTATTAAATTTAAGATAATTGTTTTAGTTGAGCTATGAGAAATTTTACCTTTAAAAGTATTAAATAAACGTAAACCATGTTTCTAATCGGAATCTTTATCCATCTTACTTTTTTATTTTCTATATTTGATATTTATTTCAAATCACCTGTTGTTAATAATGTTACACCATATCAGTCAATTCATGAGGCTCCTGCTGATCGATTAGTTCTTTTCGTTATTGATGGGTTGAGAGCTGAATCATTTATTAATTATACAACTATGCCATATTTAAGGTAGGAAAAATGTATTTTGAATGAATTATTTTATATATCTGACTGACTGTATTCAATAAATGTATCTTTTTAGATCAATAGCTAATACTCATGGAAGATGGGGAATATCTCATACAAGAGTGCCTACTGAGTCTCGCCCTGGTCATGTGGCTATCATAGCGGGTTTCTATGAAGATCCTTCAGCTATAGCAAAAGGGTGGAAAGAAAATCCTGTTGATTTTGACTCAGTGTTTAACCAAAGCTTATATACTTGGTGTTGGGGCACATATGATATTATAGAAATATTTGCTAAGGAAAATACTAGTCATATTTTTACTGAGAAACTTGATCCATATGATCAGAATTTCAGTTCTGATAAAAATACAACACTTTTGGACCACTGGGTTTTTACAAAAGTAAAAGATTTCTTCCATAAAGCCAAATATGAGAAAAGTGTGTACGAGAAATTACAAAGTAAAGGAATAGTATTTTTCCTACATCTACTAGGGACTGATACATCTGGTCATACACATAAACCTAAAACAAAGTAAATGTTAATGTACTTAAAAATATTCTATAATATATACCTATTATAAATCAAAAAAAAAAAATAAATCTTATCATATATTACAGGAATTTTTTGACAACTATAAGATTTGTTGATGAACATATACATGAAATAGAAAAATTAATCACAGATTTCTATGATGATGACGGCAGAACAACCTTTTTAATGACTTCAGATCACGGCATGACTGATTGGGGTAATTACATTCTTGATGGCTTATTTATTTTAAATATTAGATACTCAATTATTTTTAGAAGACACAGTTTAAAATTTTGATATTTTCTACATAGATTATAGTGGCATTTAATTTGGACAGGTTCACATGGTACAGGTGATGATCATGAGATCCAGACTCCATATGTGTTATGGGGGGCTGGTGTTCAACAAATTCAAGGCAAAGAAAATCAATTAGATTTAAAAAAGGCTTCAATGTCCTTAAAGAATAGATTTGATATAAATCAAGCTGATTTAGCTCCTCTTATGTCAACTGTACTTTCAATTCCTGTTCCTACTAATTCTATAGTAAGTAGTATTAAAATTTTACTAAAAAAATAAATTTTTTCTTTACTACTTGTAACAAGTGGAAGTTAGTCAATTTTTAAGTAATTGGATCAAATTAACTAGGTTTTAAAGTAGTTGGTTTATGTTCATGGTGGCTCTAAGTTTATATTATTTTAATATTTACATTATACCTCATACAAGTTCGAAAGAGAATGAAATTTGTGTTGACTGGTGTTATTTAAAAACTAAAGTATTTTCATTGAGCAAAAGGTTTTGGTATACCTGATGAAGTTATGTGAGTGATTTTAGTGTCATGTGGTACGTCAGTCAATGAATAAGTTGTAATTGAAATATTTTATTTAACTTGGTGTTGTAATGACTCTAAATTCGCTTTGTTTTGTTTAATTCTCTCTTGCATTTGGTTGATGTATAGATATTAGTGTTTTTAAGTATAGACTAATATGTATGAAAGTAACTCCGACAGAATTGTTTCTGTGTGTTCAATTCTTTCTTCTTGCAATTGAGTTACTTTAAAATAATGCAATATATTTCAACATGTTAATAAATCCTATGTGATGCGTTCCGGTCGAGCCGCATGTGGGCCAGACTTCTCCCATCCCATTAATACTAAATTAATTAAGAAAAAATGCTACGGTCTGTAGCATTTTTTCTTCACTCCCTCTCCTCCCTCACTCTATCTTTAAGGGAGCAATGCATTGACAAAACAAGAGGGTATCCCTTGTTTAACCAAAGTCCATGGGCAATGGTGGCTACATACCATCAGGTGGACCATCTACTCGTTCGCACCTCATCTATCATAAAAAAAATTATCACATTTTCTTTAAACTATTTAGATTAAAAAAATGGCTTTAGGACACGTTTTGAGGAAATATTGACAGTGTGTCTATAACTAAAAATCAAAATTATATTTCTTATTTTTCAGGGGCAATTACCAAGTGGACTTCTTAACATGACACTGGAAAATAAAGCTAAAGCCATTTACAGCAATTGTAGGCAAATGATCGCACAATACAACAAAAAGAGGCTAGATGTAGAGGCTAATGCAATCTCATCCCTATACCAACCCTTTGAATTATTTGATGACAACAAAGTAAAAGAAATACTTAAATTTTCAGAACTATTGTTAGAAAATGAACAATATGAAAAACTTATTTTGTTAAGTGAAGAAATTATGGATTTAAGTTTGAATGGCCTCATTTATTATCATAATTACTATCAAACACCATTACTAATCACTGTAACTCTTTCATTTATTGGATGGATTTTTTGCTTGATGAAACTATTATTGGGACAGAAAATGATAACTGAGGAATATTCTAATCTTAAAAGCTATAGAAAAACATACAAAAGTAAAATAATTGATACAACATTAAAAGCCATTTTGGGTGTAATATATATGTTCCTGTCTATTTCTATTTATGGTAATTATAAATAATTTTTTTTGTTAAATTACTACCCAGAGAACTTTTTCAGCAATAGCTGTTATATTCAATACTATTTATTGTTTTCACATATATTATATTTATGTAAAGTTTATTTATCAAAAACAAAGTAGAACATGTTGGTCATGGTGACATAGATATTAAAATTAAAGAAATAATAATTGTATTCTTCACTAAAGTTTGATCCCTAGTCTCCCTAATAATAATTCTTTTTCTAATAAACATTATTATGGGATTACTCTCATAAAAAACCATTCGATCTCTTCAAAGTCAATGGTGTTGAGAAAAAAATCAACTATTCCGTACAAAAATATAACAACACACAACAAAAACAAAAGGAAATAATTCCCACAGCTCATAGCATCTTCCATTTATATCAATTTACTCCCACCCAAAACAATTTTTTTAATCTGAAAATATTATGAGTATCAAGATTGTAATTATGTATTTTTATTTCAGTACAAAGCTTACCAATGCAGTATTATGTATATTTTTTGATGCCAGTATTTTTATGGTTTTATGTTCTAACACCAATTCAATTTTGGATACAAGGTATTTATATCTTACGCAACAAGGGGAGACCATTCTGGTTCATTGTGGAAATGCTATGCTATGTGTTGGGTTCCATATGCTTGGTAAGAAACACTACAACTATTAGCTTTTTAGTAAAATTTTATTTTTAGCATTTTTTTTTAGATTTTCTACAATTGGGTCCATTGAATTTATGTGTGATTTTAAAGTTATTTTAGATTTTGTGATAAATCGCGACAAGGGACTGTTAGGTGCAACAAGTGACGGTTTTATAAAGAAATAATTCATATAATCAGTATTAATACTTTATTATTTTTATGCCATATTTATGAATCTACATAAAACAGTATTTCAAAATTTCTGAATAAGAAATATCTCTCTTCATAAACTTCTCTATTTTTTTTAATATTTTAATCTCTCCTATTCTTTCTTCTCTTCTCTTTTAATAAGTTACTTTTAGTGAGATAAATTAATGCGAAACATATTCTTTAGGCTCCCGTATATCTTATTAGCGTTTTTGCATATGCGTGTAGTTTACACTATATTACACATGAGGATGGAATTTAATTTAATACTTTGTAAAATAAAATTTTATTCCTTATGACATCGATAGCCGATGAAAGTTTCGTCTAAATCGGTCCAGTCATTTCGGAGAATGCCTCAAATTGACAGACAATTAAAAGATTAAAATTATATTTGCTATCCCTAGATATTGAATATACTTTCATATGAATTTAGTAAAAAGCTATTAATATGACTTTATAACTAGACACTTCGATTTGTTAAAATCACTTATCAGTAGGACTTTATGTATGATTTTAGGTTTTTAAATTTTTGACAAGGCTCTTTATGAAACCTTTGGACAACATTGACATGACACTATTACATTTAAAAAAATGGAAAGTAGACTTAGTGGTATGATATAATTATAGAGCAATTAATCTATTTTTAATAATTAGATATGAACTACAAAATTTATTTGGTGTTCATAGTTTTTTTTTTACCCGACTACGACGAAGTCAAAAGGGATTTTGGCAGTCTTTGTATGTATGTATGTATCTATGTATGTATACTATGTTTGTATGTTGCACCCTAGCGCCTAAACTACTAAACCAATTTTCATGAATGAGATGTCAATAGATTCGTAATAATGGCGCGGGTGTCATAGGCATAGGAATTTATGCTTCAGATTCCAACCCCGAAAAAAATTAAACTGAGATAATTATCACGTGTTTGGTATCAAAAAACAGGTCTTGGCGAGCACATTACAAATATGTATATCTTATTGTTTAAGTCAACATATATGTTTAAAATGCGATCGTATAGTTAGCGCGGTCCTGTCGTTGTAGTTATTTACTCGTTTAAGCAAATAAAAACCAACATTAGGTTACAATATTAGGTTTTAAAAGTTATCTCGATCGGGAAACGGAAAACTATTAAATAAAAAATAAAGTTTAAAAACTATAACCTGATTACGTAAAAAAGTGGTCTAAAAAGAACGCAACAAGAGAATAATTCAGATTTAAACCCAAAAGAAATACATAGGTAAAAAAATGGTCAAGTTTTAAACTTTATTTTTTATTTAAATATTTACTGTAACTGAAAAAGGACAGCCAGGGGACTGTGTTCTTGAAAATTGTTATCATTATAAAAACAATAGCACTATAAAGTTCAGCATTTCATTTGAATTAAAAGACATAGTCATATATATATTTACAGAGAATCGTCCATATATAAATAGATATAGTAAAATCGTACAGTTACCGTGTTTGTGCACACATTACGTTAAAACGTCTTATCAGATTTGAATGAAATTTGTTACACGGATGATTTCAAAGGTGGATTAACACATATGGTACTTTTTATCCCGAAAAAGCACTAAATAAAAGCTGTAGCTGAAAATGTTGTACACATAATTATACTTAATTTATCTTAATTATTCTTTACGCAGACGAAGTTACGCGCATCGCCTAGCATGTAATATTCTTCTTAAGAGCCATTTCACAATTTTTCGCTCTGCAAGTTTAGGTAAATTTGGTCGCAGCGCACGTGAGTCTCACGAGCCGCGCGGCCTCTGTCCTACTCCGTATAGTGCGACAACCAAAAAAACATCTTAATCTTTTTCTAATGTATAATAAAAATTAATAACTATTATGTTACAAAATATTTTTTACATAATTAATTTGTTAAAAATTTCAAGTCTGTTTTAACAACAGTCAAGAAATTTAAAACAAAAAATCAATTTTATAAAATAGGTTTTTAGATAGATTTTTAAAATTGATTTGATTGAGTGTCTTGAGTTTACGAATGAATCGAATATTTGCGATATCGAATATTTACGATATAAATAAAATAGCCTTTTATTATGCTCCAGAAAATCTGAATGTGAATATGTGTTGCACAGTTTTGGATGCTAGCAGAACATCAAATTTTTGCCTGTTTTAATTTATTTATAAACTTGATGACACAGTCAAACAGGTTTATTTTAAATGCCTATTTGTATTGATAAGATGAGAAAAACGATTTTAAATAAAATTTTACATTACTTTTCGTATAATTTTCACAATTTTTATTTTACCGTGGTATGATAATTAGAATAGAAAAAAATACCACATTAATCTATCTATTTACAAAAATGCTCATTGACATATAGCGGTATAATAATTATTATTAGGGGTTAAAGTTTGCACTAAAAAATTGAAATTCGTTTTTTTAAATTTAACATATTAATTTAATCAAAATAATTACTATTATTATCTATACATTGCTGCCATCTAATAGGTATTCGATCCAATATTCCTTTATTTCTGTATCGATTCAACAAGTCAACACAAGTTTCAACACGCTTTCTGCAGATCAGTCAAATCATGAGGCACCCATTTTTCATATTTATTGTTTTGTTGATTTGACGCAAATTAGTCAATTTTTGGTGAGGTAACGTTAAGCTATGCCGCTAATTCCTGGATAGTTTGGCTCGGATCGGCTTCCACCATCTCTTGCAATTCATTGTTATTCACCTGTGTGGGCGGTCTTCCACGTGGTTCGTTCTTCAAATCAAAGTTTCCATCACGAAAGCGTTTAAACTAAAATCGCATTCTGTGTTTGCATACAATCTGATGTTGTAGCTTGTTGTACTCTGGTTCCTAGAACATTATAAAATAAATGCATTATTATAAATATTAATTTAAATGTATCTCTATAGGTATACAAGAAAAAATACAAGAATGAGAGTCAAAACTATATTCTTAGTAATATGTCAGTTAGTTACGAATAAACATATAGAAATGCACTCGCTAGTGACTACACTTACCAAGATCAACTCTTCAAATTTATTCTCCTGTTGGTTTGATCTGACTGTCCTTCTGAAAAAAGACGCCATTTCATACATATCTATTTGTGATTAAAAAAATGGTAAATAAATGATAAAATAGCATTAAAATGATTCAAATACCTATTCAATGATACCCCGCTTGAAGTAATTTATGACTTTAATTTTTTATTTTCACAATATGGCGGCAAGTGGTCACCATTTAGAATTTTTATATACTCAATGTATAGAGGTGGTGAGAAAAAACTAACGAGACCTCGAACTTCAAAATCCGTCATGCCGTTTAGGTTACAGGGCGTGAAAAAGAATCGTATATCGAATATATATAAGAAGAATATATATATATATATACTAGTCACCCTAAAAACATAACCCTCCTTCTGAGCAGTCGGGTAAGAATATAAATGTAAAAGTAAAAGCATACCCTGCCTGCACTGCTTAGCATCGTAATTATGACGTTTCCTTTTTTTATGCAGTGATAAGCAGTCTTTTTTCGACCCATTACCTAAAAAATTAATTTATAATTAGAAAACTATCTACTAATATATTTGAAAAAACAATTTAAATATTAATTTGAAAAAACAATTTAAATATTAATTTTACTTACTTGAAAGTTTCAAATACGGTGTATCACACTATAACATCAGTCGCTTGGCGCGTGTGAATGAGACCGATGTAAGAAAGAGAGCTGTTCAAAATTTGGCGTAAATGCTACCTCTAAGAGCGCTGGCGCTCGACTAATTTACTGGGCTCGATGCATGGTATTATATATTTTCTTTTTATTTTTTAATACAAAAGGTTATATATTTTATTTTTTTTTTCTGTTCCTAAAAGATGTAAGTTTAACTTGGTATAGATAGTTCGTTAAAATTTCTTAGTTTTGTAAGAAAAATATCGTTTTAAAATTGTACTTATTTAGAAAATATTCGTAACTTTAAAATTTTATTATGGATTAACGGAGGTACTAATGTAAAAAATTCTAAATTGTGTATCAATAATATTCCACATAGGTATATATTATATAGGTATAGATATATATTAATAGATATTTTTTTAAACAATTTCAAAGTAGTGGTTATTGAGAAATAGGACTTCAAAATATACATTGCGAGCGTTTACCCAGGTAGGCGGCGGAGGAAAAGGGTAATAATTTTATACACACAATATAAATCAAAATTCTGATAAATTAAGTTACTACAACAAAGGTCACTCTATTCAATTATAAATATATGCTCAGCAATGGATGCGACGTCAAAATGTTACAATTTCGCGGATTTTTACCGAATTTTGTGAAATGGCTCTTAATGCATGATGTAATTACAGAAGACTGTCCTTCTATTAAGAAATCATAAATATAGCTCCTTCATACTACATAATATGTATTTTATCAAAATAATTATCTGACTGACTGCCTTATAGCAAACTGGATTGGGACTGAACATTTGCATGTGGTTTTCTTTGTCACATTAAGAAAATATTCTATGAATCCCAAAATTTAATATTTCAATTTTCAGGCAGTAGCACTGACGCATAGATGGGTACTAAGCATTCCACTAATTGGTATGGGGTTATGGCCATTTCTTTCACCATGGAGACATCTTGTAACTAACCCAGTACGTGTTGTGTGGGCACTCGGGTGTTCTCTTCTCAGTATGTTTTCATTCATGTCAGTTATTGGGAAAGATGTTTACATTGAACTTGTGTAAGTAATATTTGACAAAGTTTGCAAAAATTAGACTTTTATAACAAAGAAGAGCGAGTCTGAATTATATGCAAATGCAAATAAAACGGTTCAATCATACTCAAATACATTCAAAAGAAAAGGATCTACCAAGCCTATTTATCTTGTTTAATTAAGATTTCCAAATTTTTTAAATTATAATATTAAACTTGTACCATAATTTCTAATGTTATTAATTAACATGTACATCTTAATTTTTTAGTATCCTTGCTGGAATCCTTTGGTTTTTCATAGTAGGGTTTTATTATTGGAAGAATCCTTTGATAAGCTATGAGGCAAGGAAAGACATTATTATCATTATAGAATCCCTACTTCTGATGATATCGTTGCAAATAATATTCGTGCAGTCAAAGAGGTTTGAGCGCGGGGCTTCTATTTCACAAGATCTACAGTTTTTTTGTTGGTTTACATCAGGTAAAGCATATTGTTTTTTATTTTACTACTTTAATAAACAGATGAAAGGTTTATAACAAAATAAGTATGTAAAAAATGTAGAGAAAAGAAATTAAACATTTACGCTTATGTATAACGAATGTGTCTTTAAAGGGTTTGGGGTAGTAAGAGTCATGAAAAAAATGAGAATTTTAAGTATTTTTTTTGCCATTAAATCATTTTATTTTATAAAATTAATAATATCAATAGTTCAAAATTGAAATTTAAAAATAAAAATATAAAAAAAATTGATCTATGAAATTTAAATAGACAATTCGGGACACAGTGGATAGGAACACATAGTCCAATTAAGTGGCCAACTCGCAGCCCCGATCTAACGCCTCTGGATTTTTTTTGTGGGGCCACTGAAGTCTACAAAAGGAATTACGACAGGTTTCAGCTGAAAGAGGCATTAACGAGGATTTCAAATAATATCCATCCAAGACAATTATCCGCTGCTACTTTATCAGTACAAAAATGAATAAACTTACGTAGAAAACGGCGGTCATTTTAAGGAATTTATTTCGTAGAATCACCTATTTTTAAGTTTGTGTGACATGTTGTGTCGTAGTTTTTGTATTTAAATTTCAGTTGGTTCAAAAGAATCTTTTTATCACTGTAAGAAATAGAATTGTGTGGAAATAAAATATTACGAGTTGAGTTATCGTTTTAAGTACAAAATGTATGGAAAATGGTTTTGGCGCGTTCTGACATTTCTAGTACTCAAATCTTATATGGTCCCATAGTCTTTTGATCCCCATACGAAGCAGGATCGATTGGATTTTAGAACTTTCTTCGCTAACCGTACATTTTCTCAAAAATCTGTGAATGCAGTTCAGAATATCTTAAAAGTTATAGATGGTTTCCTAGGAACGTTTTCCTGTAACTGTAACGGTTAACTTACTGATCCGTCTAAAAAATCCATCCTGTATACTTATTATTATTCTACGTCTTTTCACCTGGATGGCACCGACTTCAAAAATAACAATTATTATATAATATTGTCCTAATAAAGTGAGAATAATAAATAACGGAATTATTTCTTACTTTTTAGTCCATTTTTAGTTTAAAGTCGGTTTTTTTAAACGTAGTTTTTTTTATAATAATTAGTTATTATTTTAGTAAAAATTTGTGAGTTAGTTCACAAGTTGCGTTAGTTTTTAGTTAATTAAATGTATGTTTACTGCTTATGAAAATGAGATCATCTGTCTGTGGATATACGGCTGAGCAGCAGACATGAATGTTTAGCACTAAGTTTTTTTTTATATTAAATAAATAAATGTAAAATAAATTTAATCAGCAGTACCAAATAATTGTGTTTTGTTACAGCTTTATTGACCATATTGCCTCTATTTTGCACTACGAGTTTCTTAGACCGACTTATAAGTATAAATACATCGATAATTACTTTTTATCTTCTACTATCTGTGTCCCATGAAGGTTTGTTTATCGTCACATTAATGTCAAGTGTGAACTGTTGGATGTTCATCGAATTTATTATTATTCATCAAAACATAAAAGCGGTAAATATAATTTATTACTATAAGTTATCTACACTTGATTTTATTTAATTATGTAGCTAAACTCAATTACAAACATCATAGACATCATATTATATAACTTTTCAGAAATAGTTATTTTATTGTTTTTTTGTGTTTGATTTATTAAACTGTATTTATATTAGTTTTTTTTAAATATTTTTAATTATTATTACAGATTACGGTATTTTCTTTTGAAAAAGACCAATACAAAAAGTTTCAGAAATGTTATGTTTGTACAGGAAGAAACCTAAACAGTCATGATTTCAGGAGAGCTTTCTTCTTTGTATCCTTTTTGTTATTTAAGCTGCTTAAAAAAATACTTATATACTTTGCTTATTAAAATGATGTGATTTTCACTCTCTTCGAGGAGATAGTTCTTCTTGAGGAAGGCAGCTGGCCCTACTGAACCCCATTGTGGCGATGGCTCTTGCGATTACTATCCATCATTTAAATAAATCATCATCATGTGATCTAAAAGTTATACATACAGGTTGTAATTCTTCAGGACTACCATGTTTTTAGTTAGTTCGTAACTAGTAAGACTTAATATATGAGATATAAAACAAATCCTTAATATGTGAATCAGACTTCATACATAATTGTAGCTTATTTCGGCACTGGAAATATAGCATCACTTAATTCTTTCGAGGTGAGGTGGGTGGTGTGCTTCACGACTTCTTTCCAGCCCTTCGTCATAACAACACTGGTTCTATTGAAGACACTAGCACCCTTCCTAAGCGTGGCGTGCACGTTTAGGGCAATTCAACAGTTTACCAGGGTATTTATACAACTTAATAACTTTTGTGTTACGTTTTTGTTTTTAATACCATTTGTGTTTTGTTTACAATATAAAAGAATATTAGATATTAAAACGACGCGACGGTAAAATGCAATAGGCTTGTGTCCACTAAAAACAAATTGCTTGGTTTATAATTTCTAATTATAAATGAAGAGACTTAGATAAGAAAAATCCAGTCTATTTCTCATAAAAGTTAAAGATTATTTATATTTTAGAAAATAAATTCGAAAAAAATAGGCATTAAGTCACGTGACAGAGAACACCGATCAAAAAGTGTTACGTCACGCCACGCAAAATATTGTTGTTGTTGACTTTTCATACAACTCATTATAATAAAATTCATTTTTAGAAAACAGTTGACACAAATGTAAACAGTTTCGGAGATTGTGACGCCATTCAAGACCATCACACTATTCAACGTTTTCGAGAGAAATCTTGCTATTTCTTTAAAATATAGGTTTTTTGGAATAAAATAGACCTAAAAGTATATAATTAACCAAGTTTTCAAATTTAGTGAACTAGCCTATTGTATATACATTTTTAGGGATTACAGTAAATCCTACGTCGTGAGTCTCTACTCTATATTCATTTCTATAGATAATGTTTTAAACTTTTATCTACACTGATTTAAAAAAAAAATTTTACTGTGAAATCTATAGCATTCTCGTCACTCTTCCTCTTTCATACTTTCATTCTCTCTCATCCTCTTTCTACTTTTCCTTCAATTTCTATCTTTATCTCTGTTCATTCTATCACTTTTCATTTCCTTTATCTCTTTCGCCTTGCTCTCTCTCTCTCTCTTTCTCCTTTATCTCTTTAATTTTTATCCTTGTCGCTCTTTTATTATCTGTCGCGTTTCTCTTTTTTTCTATATTTTTATTTTATGACCATTTAAGGAAATCATTAATAATATTCCTTCAAATACCTGAAGCGAAGCGAGGTCTGGCTGCTCGTTGTTAATAAACTAATCACATTGTCTAAACTGTATAGATTATCCTCATTGTTGATGTATGTTAAATATGCATCTAAATATAATTTATAATTTCAGGCACCGGTGGACTCTTTGAGCATGATCGTCCTTATATTTTCAAACATAATGGGTCTCTATATGCTTTATCAAGTGAAAAATACTGGAAGTTGGCTTGAGATAGGCACATCAATATCTCAGTTTGTAATCGTTCAAGTGATTACTTTATTTATTGTATTGATTAATATGATAGCTAAAGTTTTAACAATCACTGACGCGTATTGTAAACTTTTTAAAACTAGAAAGAAATACAATTAAAACTGATATGCTAATGGCGCCAAAAGTTACTTTATGCACAAGCGTTTATAATCGTATATTCTTTCTTGCGTGTTTACCATAGACGTAAAAAAATTAAGTTTTTGTAAAAAAGTAAATTAAAAATACATAATAACGAAATGTAAGTTATTGTTAGATACGTGTATACCATTATTATTGCCAAAGAATATACTCCTTCGCCCTATACTCCCTCTTACTAAAATATCATAAATATGTAAAGTATTGAAGCTGTATATGTGTGTAGAAGTGTATTAAATAAAACAAACATGTATTGAAGTTGTTTTATTTATTTTATCTTTCTCTTATATTAAAGGGATTTAAGTCTTCCCGCTTTTCCCATTTGTACGGCCTTTAAAGAGCCTGTAATTTTATCTTATTATGCTGGATATAAAAAAACTAAAAGTAAAAAGAAGGAGACATACAAAAGTATATTTGGAAGGGATAAATTGGGTTGGAAGAAAATCGGTAGGCTATTTATTAGTAAAATTGTAACATTTCTTAGGTTTTTTAGGAAATTATTATCTTGATATAAGCGGTCAAATTACTAACTATACTTTGTCTAATTTAGGATGATAATTTTGACATTTCAAGTCTGAAATTTCGTATTTTTTTCGGTACCTACTTTATGTACCTACTACAGATAATATCGTACCTACTTTATTGATGGGTAACGCCCACGTTCCGTAGGGAAGTGCCACGACTACAAACGCAAATAACCACAGAATATCGAATTATTCATTAGATTTGCGATCAAGAATGAATCATTTTTGTTTACTGATTTGACTTTTATTGTATCTATAAAATGAGTGAGTTTAGATAAAATAGTGTATGAAAATAATTATAACTAGTTATTAAATGACAATTAAATAAATTCTTGTTTGACTTCACCCTAAATGTCCTTTCATAACGATTTCAACTTGAGCGTAGGCATGTGGAATACACAGAGTAAACGAGTAAAAAAAAATACTATTGTTACTACTAGTAGGAGGAACACGGGTAACTAAGGGGGAAAATCAAGGATCCCCTTTAATGTTAAGCTTTAATTTATTTTTATTATCCGTTGTTGTAGAGGCAATAGAAATAGGCACTCTGTGAAAATTATAACTCTCTAGATATTGCAGTTCATGAAATATAGCCCGTTGACAGACAAACGGAAGGACAGCTTAGGCAGGTCGCCTTTGCATGCCTTTTGAATTTTGAAACTTAATTTCATTCATATTATTTGTTTTAATATTGTGTGTGCAATGAAGATTTTGACTATCAATCTATATATAATACATTATGCAGTGTGATAACCTTGGAACTATTCCAAGTTCTATGAGAATAATGATCGATAATCGAATAGATTCTTTAACGATACCCCATCCCTATTGTAAGCTGTCAAAATTATCATCCTATATTAGACAAAGTATAAACGGTATAATATAATTATATATATGGTTCAGTTGAAAATTTTACACTATGTAGTATGAAACACTCAACGATTACATACGTAATATATAAAGCAAGAAAAAAGTAATGGCCAATGTATCTCGTTTAGAAACCCCGATAGAGTATGTAAATTTTAGTTGGTACTTGCATTTTATTGAAAAAAAAAAATTTTCTTTAAGCGGTTTTTTAATAAATTATATTCGGAGGTAAATATGGAGAGAATGACACAAAGTTGCATCGCAACCCTGCTTGGAAACATCGGCGTTTCAATGATTGACATCGATGTTAAAATTATCGGTCATATCTACGAGTAAACCTATTTCTCAGTGGTATAGCCGGCTAAATACCCACCTACCAAAATAAAAATAGCGCGATGATATTGTAATCAAAACAAGTGACATCGCCGCCGGACTGCAGAGCACTAACAAAATGAATGATCGATGTTCATATTTATCAATTAGTGCCGTATGAGATCGCGTTGTTCGTACTTATTTTATTTCCTAACTCCATATAGCGCTCTTTTTAACTTTTTAACTCTATATTGACCTAATATTGTTTAAGAGTAAGGTAATCTGATTAAAATTACATGCGTCTGCAAAATCGATTCTCCAATTAATCGATCTTGGATCGCAATCCCTAAAATTCCAAATGTTTGGTTTTGGTCTTTGGTGCCGGACCATCTTTATTAAGTCTGACGTCTGTGTGCCGTTGGTGTGCCCAGTGCCGGACATATATCATATTTGTGCCGGACTGTTTTCTGTTATATGTTGGTTATATATTATCTTAATCTTTGTGCCGGTCTGCCGGTCTGTCTGTTTTTTATATATCATCTTTGGTCTGCCGGTACTTGCTTATTATAGTTTATGTGAGGAGTGAAATATTTTTTTATTGAGAAATATTCAAAATCGTTGATTGGTTGGTCATTTTACATTGATTGGTATACCATATGTTTGAAATTAATAAAAATTAGAGTAAACTTGTACAGTTTATATGACACAAGTAGTTTTAATTAACCAACTATTTAAAAATCTACGCCTATCCATTTATCGGACTATGTCGAAAACAAGTGATGTTGCCTGCAACTTTATTAATGAAACAGATGGGTGAGAACTAATTATTAATATTTGCAACCTTTTTTGTAATTAGTTTTAAAATGCAATGATTACATGATTCGTTTTGCAGGTATAAAGGAGAAAAGCTGATAGCTACTGCCGCTTCAAGGAACAAAGGGCCAATTTTGCAAGTTTTGAAAAGATTCATTTTCTGTGATACAGATGAAGTAGATGAATCTAGTCCTTTATTCTTAGAAATATCTTCAGGGACCGGCCAACATATTGCACATTTTGCTCAAAATTTTCCTGGAGTGAAATTTCAACCATCAGAATTTGATATAAATTTATTTAGAAGTATTTCGTTGTATACTTTTAACTGTTGCGCTAAAAATATTCTTCCACCAATATTCATTGATGTACAAAAAAGTCTTGCAGAATATGGATTTGAAGAAGGAACCATTGACTATATGTATAATGCTAATATGATTCATATTACTCCTTTCGAGTGTACTGTTGGTCTATTTAAAAATGCTGGAACTTATTTGAAGCCTGAAGCCCTTATGATTACCTATGGTCCTTATAGCAAAGATGGCATATTGGCACCTGAGAGTAATATTTCATTTAATGCATCTTTAAAAGCAAGAAATCCTTTATGGGGTATTAGAGATATTAATGATTTGGTTAAATTAGCTGATGAGAATAATTTATCATTAATAGATACTATAGAAATGCCTGCAAATAATTTAACTTTAATTTGGAAAAAAGACTAATAAATGTAACCCGTGTTTGTAAGTAAGGTTATTTGTTAATGCAAATAAGATTGACCTTATATGATTTAGTTAACTAATAAAATTTTTATTATTACATAAAATAATAAAGTGTATTAACACTTTTCTGCTACTAGTCCCGCAACTGCTATTTATTACATAGACCTAATATTAAAAGAAGTGTAGAAAAAAAATGTATTAAATGATATTAAACATATAATTTGCTGATTATAATATTACTAGATAAGAATTGAACTTTGTACCTCTGAATAGCTCAATTTATGATTTTATGGAAGTAACACTATGCATCTTATATATAAAAATGAATTTCTGTTTGTTAGTCTCGCTAAAACTTGAGAAAGGCTGGACGTTTTGATTTAGAATTATTTGTGGGAGTCCAGGGAAGGTTTAACCAGTGAAAAATGTTAAAACGATTTTGATTAAACTTTTACCTATAGTTTAATCACCTCAGTGAAGCGAGGATGGGTCAGCTTGAGAAGGTTTAAAAGGTGAGTAAATACGAAAAAAATGCGTATAATATAATAAAAACAACAATTTCGCTTTCCCTTAGAAACTATTCCTACCTGTGAAACATTTGATGTTCGTACCGTCATCTAGAAATCAATTAAATTTAAAAGAATACTTTTGTACTGGTTGGTTGGTTTGGTTATGATGATTAGGTTAGATCTGCAATTATCATTCACCTTTTGTATTTATCGATTCTGATGTGGTATGAAGTTTGCCAAGTCAGCTAGTACAAAATAAATTTCTGAAGGCAGGTATATATATGTCAATCCTTTTTCATTACTCACATCCATATTTTTAAAATGTAAAATATGCCATTGTGGACTGAATGTTGTAGATAAATCCTGCCTTTATTAAATATGTTCCTTAATTTGAGGGGAGAATTTAACGGGATGAACATTAAATGTTTGATAGTAACAAAACCCATCAAAATTTTTAATGGGAAAATGTTTTTTCTTTATTTTATCGTCCATTTTCCTAGGTTTTTAATGGTTATTCTGCTATTCGAGACGGTGACTAATGCAACAAATCAAAAACCATGAAAATCAGTCCAGCCATTCTTGAGTTATAACAAACCTGATTTTGTTCTATATATATGTAATTTATTATATGTTGTGTAAAATTTAAATTTAAGAGTATTAGAGAAGCTCAATGTTATTACATAATTTATAAATTTTTGTTTAAAGCTATGTAACATGTTTTATATTTAATAATTTGCAAACACTCAGAAAGACTAAGTTATAACATTTTTTTAAGTTATACATAAGATAGTATTAGGGATATTTAAAATAGTAATAAAAATTATTTAAACCACAAGGTTTTCGCATAACAGTGTAGTGAAATTACATAACCATTTTTACATTGGTAAATTTAGAAAAGTAATCAATAAAATAAAAACAAACAAAACTTGTTTTTTTTTCAGTTTGTGTATTTTTATTTTGGTCAACTGGTTTTATTAGGGGGGTGGCCAAAAGCAGCAACTGCATAGTGATTGGTTCTCATGGGGTGGCAATTAAAAAAAGAACAAAATTTCTGCCCCTACTGTTATATCGCTTATTATTATATCTCTACTTTTAATTTTGAACATATTTTACTATATATTTATATACGAGAGATAGAAAGACAAAGAAAAGCGACAGATAATATAAGCGGAAGGTAAGAGCATAAATAAAATTCAGTAGATAAAGGAGAGAGAGATAATCGAAAGAAAGAAAGTGAAAAGAGACTGATCATTCTTAACAGAGATAAAGATAAAAATTAAAGAGAGAGAATGATAGTATATAAGAGGAAGAGAGACGGAAATACTATAGACTTCTCTCAGTGAAAGAATTTTTAAAATCGGATTAGTAGTTCCTGAGAAACCCTTCAATTAACAAAATGACTACGTTATGGCACTTAAATGGCCATATCTTTTAATTAGAATATTAATGCCATTAGGCAACACCACATAGCCTATGTTACTCGGAAAGGATGTAGCTTACTAGCTTTCTATCGATGAAAGAATTTTCAAAATCAGTTCAGTAGTTTTTGAGCCTATTCGCAACAATAAAATATACAAAAAATCAAATTTTTCCTCTTTATATAATAGTGTTGTGATGTAGATGAATCTTAAAGATTTTAACGGTCACATAACCGCTTTCATCCCCTTTTTCAACTCGTTCAAGCTTTTTTTCGCATTAAACTGATACTACATTTTAATTTTTCCCAAGCTGTTTGTAATCTGTACATTCATAATGTTGGTTGGGATTATGTTACTGTTCAGTAATGGCACACGATGTTTGAAGAAACTGTATATATTTACAAAAATTGTCCGAAACTGCATATTGCTGCCATTTATTTAAACATTGCGGTCACGCTAGAGCTGAAACAAAGACTCCGACATTCAAAGATTATATATTGAAATTATTACAAGGCCTGTTTGATATCTGCCAAACTAATAATTAGATATAGTTTATGGTTTATAGCCTGTTTTGAGCTTAATAAGCAAGCGCTCTTAATCTTATTTGATTTAGGTATCATTACAACTGTTAATTGAATTTATATTCGAAAAATTAATGAAACAAAGGTGTTATCTTGATATAGAGCGATTGTCTTTTGACGATATATTTTCATACACTTATGGGTTTGCCTATTAAGTATAAGTATAACCTAGTAGTGGTTTCTTCTTCTCCTTCTTTAGGTTAGGATGGCTTTCAGTTGCGCACTACGACTGTGCACAAAGTAAGCTCTCTTAAGTTGGCGGGGTCAAATGATTGTTTTTAATTTTTTTCTTGATTGTTCGATCAAAGTAGGTCTTATTTACGCTGATAATTAATTTTTTATCATTGAGCTCTCTTAAGATACATTTAAATTCGATACATTTAAAAATTTGACTACAAAAAAGCTAAAAATGCAACGCAAGCCGCGAAAAAAATTGCGATGTATATAGACTTAGTGCAGTGTCTGTGAGAGTAGCTCAAGTTTGGTTTAAGCGTTTTCATTTCGGAAATTTTGATATCAAAGATGCACCTCGCTCTGGTCGCCCAATTACGGATAAAATGAACGCCATTTTTGAAAAAGTGGAGCAAGATCGGCATATCAGTAGTTAGGACGTAGCTGAAGAACTAGGAATCGACCACAAAACAGTCTTGGCGCATTTGAAAAAAAACTGGGTACACAAAAAAGCTCGATATTTGGTTACCTCACGAGCTCACTGAAAGAAACCTAATGAACCGTGTACTCATTTGTGATTCTTTATGACGACGTAATGAAACTGAACCATTTTTGAAGAAGCTGATAACTGGTGATGAAATGTGGATCACGTACCACAAGAACGTGCGAAAAAGGTCGTGGTCAAATGCCGGTCAGGCTTCACAAACTGTGCGAAAAGAAAGCGAAACCCGGGTTAACTCGCAACAAGGTGATGCTGTGTGTGTGGTGGGATTGGAAGGGCATTATTAATTACGAGCTGTTACCACCAGGCAGGACCATCGATTCTGAACTCTACTGCGAACAACTGATGAGATTAAAGCAAGAAGTTGAGAGAAAGCGGCTGGAATTAATTAACAGAAGGGGTGTGGTTTTTCATAGTGATAACGCTAGACCTCACACATCTTTAGCCACTCAGCAAAAACTAAGAGAGTTTGGCTGGGAGGTGTTAATGCATCCGCCGTATTGTCCTGACGTTGCACCTTCAGATTTCCCCCCGTTTCGGTCTCTTCAGAATTTTTTGGCCGTGTCAGGTTAACATCACGAGAGGACTGCCAAAACTACTTGTCACGGTTTTTTGATCAGAAGCCTCAAAATTTCAATAGCAATGGGATCATGTCCCTACCTACAAGATGGCAAAAAGTTATCAAACAAAATGGTACCTTAGTTGATACTTTAGTTGAATGTAAATAAACTATATTAAAAAATGTTTTGAATTTTATTAAAAAATGCAAAGAAACTTTTTCCCCAACCTAATATACTCTTCAATTCTGAATATAGAATTTATAGATACTTAACGGCCATACTGCTTTATGATTGCCCTATGAGTTTTGACAGTTTGACTTTTGTTTTAATCTAACATTCATTGCTGAAATACTCGCTATATGATATGATTCCTGCCGATGTTCAACTTTCAGTCCACATAAAATGTCGTTTGAATTTGGTATTTAGCCCATTTATTAAAAATAAAACTTTAATCATTTGTTTGCTGTATTGTTATTTGTTGTTTACATTATTGTAATAAAAATGTATGGTTGCTCCTGTAAATAATCATCGTTCTTTATGTCATAATTGAGTCATATATTCCCATTAACTTCTAGATGACGACGATACTGCGCAGTCTTCTTTGTGTTTTCTTCATTATACGCGACACTGGCAGAATGTTTTTTGCATTGACCTCCATATAGATCTATGGTTTTTTGTATAAGCAAAATACATAAATGTAGCCACAGACTAATACTAATAAGAGATACTACGTATAATGTAGCCAATAATTTAAAAAAAATTACAGTATTGTTTATTCTTTCGTAATATGTATAGTAAAAACAGAATTATTTATTGATTGGAAGTATCACAAATCAATAAGATCTGTGTCAATAAGTATCAACTATGGATGACATTGGTACTGAATTTGTGATGGAACTCTTTTTAGACGATAATGTTTCAACAATAAATAGGCTAATAGTTGCGACAGCGAATGTAGTTAATGAAAATTTTGAAAATGTATCACGTTTTGACGATGCTGTCATAAAAGAAAATAGCCAAATTTTACCCTCTATATCAAATAGATCGGAGAAAAAGTTTAATGATACTTGTAATCAATCATTTTACGAGAGAATTGTAATATACTATTCTGATGCTGATTATATTGAGAATTTCAAAATGAGCAAGGCTACTGTTCAGGTAAATATTTTTTTCGACTAGACTTGGTTAGTGCAATTTGCCACTCAACAGCTTAAATATTTTTTATTACTACGGACTTATCCTGGCTTTGCTTAGAGGAAAAAAAGGTTTCTATGTTTCAAAGTTTTCATTGTTATGTCCTTTTTCTAACAGTGGGTCACTTCTGATTTGATAAAAATATTTTATTATTAATAAAAAGTATATGTGGAAGATCCATTTTCTAAAAATAAAGGTGTCAGTGTTAGGGTTTATAATTTACATCTGCATGCATAATGAGTATTAAATTTAAAGAGTATTTAAGTTAAATATATGTCGGGGTATAGTTGGGGTAGGATAATAGTGAAGGCCATGTCGAGCTATAATTAGAGTAAGATAAATAGGATAAAGAAAATTTATTGTCACTTCCATCGCAATTTTTATATTCAAGGATTTTTGACAGCCTAAAACGAGTAAACGATTATTTAACATTTTAACAGTCTCAAACGAGTAAAAGATTAATCGATAATCCTTTACTCGTTTGAGGCTGTCAAAAATCCTTGAATATAAAAATTGCGACGGAAGTGACAATAAATTTTCTTTATCCTATTATCCTACTCTAATTATAGCTCGACACTGCCTTCACTATTATTCTACCCCAACTATACCCCGATATATATATGTGTAATATTAGTTAATTATTTATCACCAAAATTCTTTTTTCAGGCATTATTAATATTTTTAAAGGAATATACAAGACCATGCAATTCAATAGTGCCATTGGATAAAAAGCTTCATATATTTCTTTGGCTCTTAACAAATGACGCCTCTTTTAAAGAAGTTGCAGAAAAATTTGGTTTGCATAAATCCTCAGTAAGTTACATTTTTCATGAAATAGCTGCTTTAATCTCGGATCAGAGACATCATTATATACATTGGCCTTCAGTAGAAGAGCAACATATAACAAGAGTGAAAGTAAATAGCAAGTATAGCATACCAAATTGTGTTGGTTTTATTGATGCTTGTAGTCTTAAAATTGGGTCAAAAAGAAAAAGACGAGATGAACCTAAAATTGTCCTCCTACAAGCAGTTTGTGATGAAACATTTATGTTTATTGATACACATGTGGGTGAAATTGGTAATGAGCGAAAAGGTCGAGTCTTCAGGAGTAGTCCATTATCACATGAACTTAAAAATTTTATAGATTTTGATAACCACATACTTGGAGATACAGATTATAAATTACGGAAGAATTTAATAACTCCATTTTTTAGGAATGAATTGTTAACAAGTGAAGAAATGAGATTTAATGAAGTTCATTGGAAAGCTCATTCTTATATAAGACAAGCTTTTAGAATTTTTAAAGGAAGATTCAAAAAGTTAAATTATATTGATATTAGTAAACCAGAAGCCATTGAAATGTTAATATATGCAGCATGTTTTCTGCATAACTTTATTCTTCTCCATGAGGGCAGTCCAGTTAAGGAAGAAGCAGTATTAAATGATGAGGGTATTACAATGGATGCAAATATTGTTACCAGTGCAGTTGAAAAACGGCAGTTTCTTTGCAACTATGTCAACTTTATGCACTACTCAGTCTGATATTATGGGTTATATGTACAGAGATGGGCTGCACTAATATCAGTTAAGGTAAGTTAATATATTAAGTCATCATATATATGTGTCAAATATTACAATATTTACGCTAAAAAAATTATTGTAAAGTTGTCTGTAGTACTTGGATTTTTAGAACCTTTTCAGTGCTGGATTTGAGATTTTTCTCTTTATGAATTTTCACTTTTTGCTATCATTTATTTAAAGCGTTTGAAGAAAATTTATTGTTCTTCAAAAGTGATTCATACAAGTATATCAAAAATATCATTAGGTTTCTCACTGTACTGAGTTTAGATTAAGAGTTCTTGTTGTTTATTTTCCTTGGTATGAAATACTCAAACCATTTTCAGAATAATATACAAACAACTTACTTACACTTTATGGAGAAGTAAGAAAAGAGTTATAGAGCAGTGTCTAAGGTAGGAAGATTTTTCCCAATGTCGGGAATAAAAACTCTAAAGCCTTTAGTTGAAAAAAGCAGTAAGGAAATTAATATGGTTAAGGATTTTCATAAAACATGAATGGTATTATTATAAATATATAGGAAAATTGATAGTCGTATGAATATTTAAATGTATTTATTACAAAGAATATAAATAATACATATTCTGATATAAACAGTACAGTCAATTTAACCTGAATCTATGTACAATTTCAGTTATGTTTTTGTAACAATTTGTTTTTACGTGTTTTATTATCTATATAAAATATAAAAACATTTTAAAAATAAAAATTTCCTAAGTTTTTAAAGAGTTTATTTCACCTCATCTATAACTATAATATAGAACTCTTTCTATAATTTACATAGCATGAATATGCAGAAAAAAATTTCCACTTACATAGGTAATAACTTTGATTGTTTAACGGTGGGAATATTTGTAAATTTTTATATCTCTGGTGGTTTCTTCAGCCTAACATTCAAAGTTAACGTTTTAGGACACAAGTTTAGTCTTAGAATATTAGTTAAAACAAAATTCGACATAGAAACGCGTAATCGGTAAATTGGGGTAGAACTTAGAAATCTCTAATTGGTTACATAGGTATTCCTAACATCAGCAGCTCAAGCCATGCTAAATTATATAATCGAAAAATTATTTACGTACCTACTTACATTTCACAAGCTTATAAGCTTCAAACAGAGTAACAGTAGAACAAACATGTATATAATATTATCTTCCTGATGTATCCTACAGTACATTAGGCACTAGATTGGCAACCTACAAGGCACTATGCAGTTAGCACAGCAATTAATATACACAATTTTATTTTTATTTTTACTTTAACAAATTTTATATATTTCAATGATCTTCAAATAATGGCCGTTTTATAAACTGCTCGCAATAATATTTTGATATTGCTCAAGTTAGGTTTGGACTCAAGTTACTTAAACCACATAGTCATAGTTCCTTTCTTTGCTTGCCTTCTCTATGTCGAGGTACTTAAGCCAAATCGCTACAAATAGCGTCTATCGCGTAGTATTTACAATTTTATTTACAAAGTAGATCTGCGATTATTAATACTACATACCTAAATTATGGAATGTATTACTTATAAATTTAATACTAAAATCAAAATCTATTCCCGTTATTTTACTTTGGCATTTAAAGTATACAGCAGGAAACAAGATATAGACTAATTGAATTTAGTATTGAATCTATTTTCATCAGATAATATGGTAAACTGGTCAATACTTATTATTATTAACTTCAATTCTGTGATACAAGCAGTAGTGTCCAAATATCATGGTTTGTTAGCATGAGCAAGACTAAACCTTGCCATCTAGCTTGTTTTACACAGAATTTAAGTTATATAACGCCAATTATAGGAAAATTCTTCTTAATAAATTCTTCCATACGAGATTGTCAAAGTCAGTTCAAAAAGTAATCAGTGTAGTATCACTGTAGACGCATTTAAATGCAAAAAGAATAAAAACAATGTATCGTTCAATAAATGTAAACTGTACATCGAGGCAACGCAATATTTACAAGAATCTAAAATCTCACATCATACTGATCACACTTGGCACACGACGCACTTTCATTGTCACTATCACTTATGTCATCACTTCGTAATGGTACCGTATACAGTTTGTTGAGTTAGATTTCAAATATAAGTCTTTTTCACTTTCTGGAGGGTTCCGCACTTAAGATCCTTATCAAGGGACTCTGTAGAGTTTCTTAGATCGAGTGTTCTCTCCTTGCCCAATTCTAGGTGCAAGTTGTCTTGCTTTGCAAGAGGACACACGTTTGCCACCATGTTTACGTTTTTCGATCTGGGTGGCATATTGTATCCAGAATTTACATTTAGAGGTGTCTCTAATGCACTGAGTCTGAAACAAAAATAATATTTATTTTTCTATGGACATTTAGTATTATAAATATTTTATTCTAACTGATTTCAAAAAACGCGGACTATGTTTTGTCTGTAGTAAACAAAGTGAAATAAGTTTTATTGTAAATCGTACGTATATACATACCTATTTAAATGATTGTGTTGTTCATTAAACGGCGATGTATCCGTAAAAAAAGGATGTCGAAATCGCCGGGAGAAAAGGTATCCGATGACAAACCCAACCATCAATGTAACTATGCACGACGCTACTACCGCTGTCAACAGCGCTTGAGCGGTGTAGATATTTCCATCTGCTGCTTCGACTGTTAAATGATCTAGAAAAAATATGAATAATACAAATTTTAAAATTAGAAAAAAGCAATGAATTTAAACAGTCAATCTCAGAGACAGAGAAGAAACCACTAGAAAGTTTATAAAGGTACATACATGTCAAGAGAAATACATAAATGTACTATGACAGCAACCTTTTTGCTTTCCTTTAGACTGGGTTATGATTAAACTATATAGAGGAGTTTAATTAAACATGGTTTTTAAACCGATTTTGTTAGCTTTGTCAAAATGATTAACACAGTAGATTATAAACAATACTGTAATTAATTTTCTAGTCGTATTGTTATATTTACCTGTTTCATGTTTATTATTATTAGCATTTTTATCTTCAGAAAGGACATTCGTTTCAACAACTTCTATGAGTATTTCGTTCTGGATATCGTTTGTCGGTTGATTTGTTTCAGATTGAGGTTTCTTAGTGGCTATATTTCTATTCCTATCTCCAGATGTCAGTGCTGGTAGTTTATTACATATTTCAGTCTTTCCGTTTTCTATATTCTGTAAGAATCTTTCAGGATTTGGGAACTGTCTGTTGCCGACCCAAGAACATTGTTGTTGCTTAGAATCCCATGCGCAGTGGGGATCTTGAAGTGCAACGCATTCTCTATAATTAAAAAGATGATTTGAGTAAATGCCGAGTTTAATACAGTATAGTGACTAGCATTTTATAGTATTAATTTTTTTTTTTAAATACGTTAATCAAATGTTAATTTAAAAACCTTTGTAATACTATATGACCTCAAAGATAAAAGATATGATTTGTGTAAAACAATGTAAACAAAGCTGATAAAACGTACCTGCACGATTGGACGTTGGTACAATGTGACAAAGTGACTGCTTTTATCATATCGCCGGATGACACAATTAATTTCTCGGTAGTAAGAGCAACATGCATTTGTTTTATAGGAACGCCTGGCGGAAGGACTTGAACTTCGGATATCACAGCCGTTCTTACAGGACTTCTGCTGTATTCATCCATATTCGAGTCGAAATCGCCTTCGTTTGCAGCAACATTCACAGCCTTTATTACCCTACCGTCATCCGTACCAACAAACATAACGTCGTACCTGTTGCCGTTCATTGCTTGGACTTGTGGATGGACTGCAATGGCTGAAAACCTATATTGTAAGCTAACTCTTATTAAAATCGGTCGCGCTAAAAATGATGGAACCGCTTTATCCATTAGCGGATGAGATTTAATGAAATTAATGGCCGAGTCTGAAAGTGTTCGGCTGTCTTCAATGCACGCGCCTGGCTGTGGCTGTGGGACTTTTTCTTTAGGTAAGGGAAGCCAGTTTGAGTTCATATTCTTTTGGCTTTTAAATGGCCCTTCGAAAGCGTCGAGGATATCCCTCATAGAAAAGGCGCATACTGCGGATCCGCCTATTGCGTTCTGGGGTGTCGTAAACACTGCGTAAACTATGTCGTTTCTACTGCCGCTACCGTATACCCCGTTTATAATTTCGGTTGTTCCCTCTGGAAGTAAATAATTGACAAGTGAGCTATTACTAATTCATATTGCACAATTAATCGGAGTCATGCCATATAATGTAAAAGCGTAGAAACTTTTAACCGTGAATAAATTTGAATATTAAACATAAAGATAAATCACAGCTGGTAGTTCGGCGAATGGTTTAAAATAAACATTTATATTCTAAAGTAAAAAAAAAACTTACGAATTTCATCGAAATAAAATGGATATTCTCCAGGTATTGAACAGTTGAGACGAGCTTTGAGAAATGAGGTCCATCTATCGTTGAAAGGATGCGGCCCGCCTTTATCGTTTAAACAAACTCTCGCAACTCTTGAATATACAGCCTGTAAAAATAATTGTTCAATTAAAAGGTGTTCTGGAAATTTTAATGTAATTAATCGTCGTGGAAAAATTTTGCAGATATTATTTTTATTTCAATTTCAGGAGTTACATAAAGGAACTCGTTGTATTGATTGATAAACACAAGTGTTAGTATCGTGTTGTATTACGAGTTAGTTTATTTCAAAATGAACATACATACTTAGATGGATTATTTTTTAAATCGCGTCATAAAAATGATAAATGTTAGAAATGTATCAAAGTACTGACCTTCCCACAATTCATGTACTCCACGGCAGTTTCGCGATAAAAGAAATATACATGGCTCGTGGAAGCGACTGCTCCGACAAATGAGGGATCGTTTAACAGTCGCAAATCCGAGTGCTCAGTTCGTACAGGCTCTCTGTATATTAATGGTTCAGACCCTGAGAAATCAGCAGCAGTTGCCGTATATAGATGACCGTCTATAAAGAAAAAATAAAATTATTCCATGCTCATTATTATCCGTATGATACCGACAGGATTTTAAAAGATACATTAAAAGTTAAACTTCAGCGAAGATCTCATGTAAAATAAATTTAGTACCTAAGCCACACAATATGCAAGCAGTGCAAAAATTTAATTGAACAAGACACATAAATTTTGAATATTGATACACATAAATATCTCTTTTAATGCAGTTTATAAATAAAGTAGAAGATATCTAATTGAAGAACACCTATATATAGTAGTACAGTACTTTTATTGAACCTGTTACAATTATTAATTAGTGTAGTATTTGTATTGATTTGATTGTATATTCATAGAATTTAATGTTATTAAATAATATCGTGTTATTAGCTTTGTAATAGTGTAAAATCAAGCTAACATCTTTGAAGCTTCGCTATGGGATATTGTCACTGAAGCAAATGCACTTTCGAAGATAATGTTGCATAGAAATTGGATATAACAGTAATGGTAATAAAATCGATTCATATCGGTTTAGTGCGTCGTGTTTGGCTCAACCCCCTTGGCGTGTTTGAGGCACGAGCACTAGTTTATGCCATCTGCCGGAGATCTTTTTAAGTACATACAAACGAAGTACTCTCTACATTGAAGTTGTAACTTTGAATTTGAATAATAGATAATGCCAAAAAAATACATCTGCAGGATAGAGGCCACCTCAGGGATAAAGTTCGTTACACCACAAAAGTCACATTTACCTAACATTAGATGTAAATAAGGATGGCCTCAAGCGTCTGATGATAAAATCGAAACTGACTCTGAGGAAAACTAATATTCGAGAAGGGATATAAAATAGCTAGAGCAAATATTTTTAAAATAACATTATATAAAATAATAAATAAATGTTTAGGCAGCTATTTGGTTAAACATACCTGTAAATATGGCGGTAGAGTTATGTTGTGGACTGTACGGACATCTGCCAGTACCGTCGAATTCTTCTAAATGATGATTCGGCATATGTCTGTTGTATCGTCGACACATCGGCTTAAATGCATTTGTTCCACATACTAGTAAACGACCGTGTGCTCGCGTTGCTACTCTTAGGTAATTCTGACAATCATCGACTGACTTGCCCTTGACCTGGCAAAATTCTCTGTGAGCATCTGTAGACTGCCATTCTAAACGCTATAAAAAAAGAGTCAAATTTAGTACCTATTATATCAATAAAAAGTAATGGGCCACCCTACATTGTATGTTTGACATATTTATATTCTGGGGCTTACCCGAATCGAGTTTTGTGTGATTAGATAAACAGGAAATTATGAATTAGATTTGCTTGTTAATGTATCCGGTGATCTTTATGTTCGTAATATAAACATTATGCGGAAATTAGATTGTGTTTTTCTATTCAATAATTCATATAATAACGTAGATGTAGGGAAAGAATCTTTATATTTTAATGAAAAAATTAGTCCACAAAAGAATGACGTCAAAGAAAATAAGTAAACTTTTGATCGCGTGCACATCCATCACTAGTGTATAACGTGACTATAGCAATTCTGTCAAATTATTCGTATTGCATGACGGTGATATCGCTGCTCAAACCGTTTAATATACAAATGAGTAAAATATCAAAATTACAATAAGATATAATGTCTTAATATATAAAGTTATTATAACAAAATGTTCATTTTCAAGGTTTAGTACTTGTTCAATGCAACTCATTCATAACAGAGACGTTACACACCACACGTTAAGGAATGCACTTGCGTGCACCGAACGTGTTTACCTGCATACTAAAATATACTGCTTCACGCATTGCGTTTATAAACTTTGAAATAACCTATGTATGCATTTGAATATATTATTGATAAATATCTGTTAGCTTTTGAGTCGTACTCTATGCAGTAGCAGTAGCCAAACTTGCAACATCTATTGTAGCTGCGCAAAGCCAGATTTGTATAAACGGGAAATTGTTTGAATAAGATTTAGAACATAAACTAAGAAGCTTACATTAATTTTCGTAACCGTTGCCGTCATTACTATTAATATCGTCGTACTAACTACACTAAACTTTCTTTTATAATAATATGCTTGTAATAACTTAAGTAAAATTAAAATACAATTTGCAATTGTTCAAAATCATCAAAAGTCTTTAATAATAAAAGCAACTTAAACCTAATTCAAAATTATTATTCGTTTAAATCTGTTTAATGTTTAGGTATATATTATTGTATATTTACTCCATTAGTTTACATATAAATAGAAACTTTATTGGCTCATGTAAAACATTTTGTATTGTTAGATGTATAATTAATGCTATATGTTTCCCAATTGCATAATCAATGAATAAATAAAAATATCTATATATCTACGAAATATTATAATACCTATAATATACTTGAGTACAACGTGGTACTTTTTCCTTCTTTTACGAACAAAATGGCCTACAATAATAAGACAATTTTAACAAAAGACCGATTTAATTGTCTTGTCATAAATTATTCAATATTTTAATCACTTTTGATCTTCGAAGTATAATGGCAATCAAATTAAAGTGAGCCTATCTTTCCAAAAAATAATCTAAATCGATTTATAAATAAAGTTGTGTTCGAACATTCGTTATAAGTATATGTACATAAATATAAAAATAATCGAATTCTGAACCTTTGTCTTATGTTAAGTCGGTAAAAAAACTGCGCAAATAATGTAATGTAACCTAATGTACCTAGTATTTTCAAAGGACCTGCCAAATAAACAGCTCGTCGAGGGAAATAGGTTGTAACTAAGAATAAGCAGTCGGGTTAGTAGCAACGGGAATTGGTGTTTGCATAAGATTAGATACATAAACTAAAGAGCCAAGTGCTTTGGTTTTCGTTGCCGTTTTGATAACTAGTTTGCAAAACTTGTTGTACCTACTTCGAGTTTCGAGAGGTACCTATAACTCATAAATTGATATCAAATTCGATAACGAGTTTTACGATAGTAGCGTTTCAAGTATGTCTAAGTTCATTACTTATTTTATTTGTAAGTAAATTAAATTAGCTTTTCTCATAATTATTATTTGTTAGTATAATGTTAACTAGAAAAGCTTACCTGTTCCACATTTTCGGATAAATCGTATAGGCTGAGATTGTAGACTGTACTCCTAAAAAGGAATAAGATAAGTTTTATTGTAAGCAAAAGGATTCAACTAAGCGTGTTTAAATAATTGTAGTGACTACGTTGACTAGTCATATATTAATAAGTATAAGTATGCCAATATAAATAGGACAAACATACACAGCTGCTATGGCTTATTAGGCATGAAGCAGGTGCACATTTGATCCAATGTAGATACTTTATTGGTGCTGTATTGTTCTTACAAAATTGACATTTTCGTTCATGAACATCAATCATTTAGAGGTTCGGCGTTAGAATTTCAAGGTTTGTTATAGACACCAAACGATTAAGCGTAGTTGTACAATACAAATTATTATTTTTAATGAATTAATAATTATGTTATCGGGTTTTTATGACATAATAATATCATACGGAGCGATATGAAAAGTTTCATTAACTCATGAGCAAATTACTGACCTGCCACCTACTAATATTGAGAAGTCATCTTTGTCTAAAATACGGAAGTGATTTGGTCCCGTTGCATTGCCCACGAACTGCTCTGTAGAGTCATCGCCTAAAACAAATACTTTTTCGTGAATCTTTATCTTAAATACAATTATTGAGTTAATATATTTATATACTAGTCATCCGTAGTATTTCAACCCGTTTAAGAGGAAAGTCATTAAAATGGCGAAATTACTGACTTAGGTTTCCAAGTAAAGAATTCTAACCTATTCATCGCTGTGTAGACCTTAAAATTAAAATTACAAATTATTCTTATATTATATCAAAATATAGATCAATTTTAATAATCTAAGTGGTAATAAGATCTATGAACTGTCGACATTCTAAGCTAGACGCTTCACAAACCGCAAAAGCTGGTTAAACTCGTAGTTTGTAGTCAGTCTCATACTATGTCAAATTCAAAGGATTGCATATCAAATAATTGAAATTGGTTTAGAATTAATTATCTTAAAGCAACGGTAAATTAAAATGGTGTTTTTTTTTATTTTATTTAATAAGACTTACTCGTCAACGTCTAAATGAAACTCTGGTCTTATCTATTGCCCGCAATCTTAATTACTGTTATATTTGCTTTATACTTGAACATTGCCAATTAGCTTCTATTTAGTTGACATCAAGCGTCAACTAGTTATTAGTTACTAGAAATCTTTTTACATGCACAAAGCAAAATGTAGACTATTAGAAAGTCGATGAATTATTAAAAGTAGGAAAAATTCCAATATTCAGCGTATTTTAAAAGCGATATATTATAGAGTCAATTCAACATACAATGATTTCCTTATTGTGTAGTTCTATCCTTTAGCTTTTGAGTTGTGTGATTTTATGTGTGTGGTTTTGTAACAATTCACGACAAAATTCCCACGTGTCAATCTTGGTGGCACCGGTATTAAGCAATTCATAAGTTAGCATTACACATTATTTTTTTACATTCGAAAACATTAGTTGGTGGTTATGGTTTGTCTCGATTCTTAGTAATTTTTATAGTTACATTAAATTCACGTAGTAATTCGCACGTAAGCTGATATATAGTAAAATATAATACTAGTAGGTAATATATAATACTGACAGTTACATTGTACGTATTACATAGTGACTAGTACAATTTGTACACTGAAATAGTAGTAAAATTATACTAGCATAGGGTTAAACGCTATTCTGGGAATGGACTTCATCTAAGAACTGGCTGATGTGAGCCTGTTTTTTATAACCATGGTCGTGTGTCTAGTTTTTGCCCTGGAAGATTTCCACATAGTATTTAACATACATACACGGTAACAAACTATACAAGCTATTTCCTGCGGCTCTGAGAAAAGTTCTAATTAAATGAAGAAACAAAGAATAGAAATTAAACGTTGTATAAAAAATAGCTCTGCTTACCAAATTTGACATGTATTCTTGCGTTAGCATCAGGCATCCACGCGTGTGCAGTGGACGCTAGCAACACCAGGACCGCGCGGGCGACGGCCATATTGCTTAGTACATTTTTTCTAATGCCATTCTTTCTTCTTTCCCTGTAACAATACATAGATGGTCATTAATTATTATGGTTTATTGAAATAACACACATAATATATTAATCGTTATATGTATGAAAGTTTTATCAATATACAAATAAGTTGGTCATTGACTTTAGATGTTCCTTCAAGTAAGTAACGTTATGGAATGTTTAGAAAACTTTAATTGATAATTGATTTTCTACAATAGATAATATTAAAACCGTTATCCGTACCGTAACCATTATTAAAAAATATACATTTGATAAGTCGTAAGCCAAGATAAGTTTTATACTAGACTAAAAAAATGATAAGTGAAAATCATAAAAAAAATAATTCTTATCACCTTGTATTATTAAGACTGCCTAGTGTTTCCATTTTAACAGATAATAAACATTTGTTATCATGCGGTATCATATAACGCAACACTATAAACAGATTTCTACTACACTTTATTTATCTTACACGAGACTTCTGCGAGAGACAAAAAGTTCTAATAGTTACACTTCAAGAAGTAGAGTCAGAAAAAAGTGTTGAAACAGAATTTTATATCTTTTATCATGATGATAAAAAACTGCTTTAGTTTTAACTTTGAGATGTCAAAGGTCCTCAATCCACGTAGATAAGAGATGTTTTAAATGTTCAGTATCCAAAGCATGCGTCGCGCGTCATGAATCTGCTCGGCTAGCGATAATTCCTGCCGTAACGAGAATGAGCCATGTTGCATCCGTGCAGACTGGATTCACATTCTAGTTTTTTACATTAACTAGTATTCTGATCGTGAGAAACTTTACCTGATATTTAACCTGACTTTGTATTTACTCTAATGCAGTAGTTAATTAGGAGTCCATTTAATAAAAAAGAATTTATCACGGCCCACCAACCAAATAACCGTTTAATTACCTCATAGGCTTATTTTATTATATTCTTTAATGCATTTGGATAGAGCGATATAAACATATATTTCATAAAAGTCTCACAGGACGAATTATATTTATATAACTGTCTCTATTAAATGCAGTTGATCTCATAATTCTGAAATAATATCGGAAAGGGTTGGCAGTTTTAATGTAACAGAAGGCAGAGCAGCGAGTGTCTGCAACAGACGCAGCCCGCAGCCCAGATGTCGCATTAAGAGAAATTGAGGGTGTGTACAATGTAATTTTTATACCATTAATTGTATACTCTTTAGAAGCCCCAGTTACTCTATAAAGATTAATATTTATTTTTTGTTGGGTACGAATTAATTAACTTTGGGAAGGTATCCTTATGCAACTATTACTTTTCCAAACGGTTATTAAGTTATTTAAGTAACTCTGTAATTCGATAACTTAAACTTGGTAGGTATAATTTTGAATAATCCTAATAAAAATATTTGTACATATATTTTCGCATGGACCCTAGTAGTTGATACAACTTATTGAGGTGAATGAATTTGTTTCAGGGTTCAAGCTGAGAGACTACATTCTGGTTTGCAAGTTTGTGATTCTTCAAAAAGAAAATTTCTTAAATAGTATACAAATGGTTTTACGTGCTCTGATAAAGTAAGATTGTCCGCTACAAACCTTTATATTTTAAGTCATCAGATGAGCATTGAAAGCATACTTTTTTATAAGTTTTTAAGTAAAATGTGATATTTGTTAATAAAATTTTATATTATGCCTGATTGTATTGTAAGACAAATTAACAAAAGTAGTTTTTAAAAGTTTTTTTTATTTAAGTAATAGTTTCTCGACTTAAATAATTATGTAGTTGTTATTCACTCTATTAGATATTCCATAAAACCACCATACATTTAAATATGATAAACCATAGTGCAAGAAGCTTAATATTAAACGGCTACGTGAAAGAAAAAGACCTTAAAATTTACAATAATAGGGACTTTGATTCTCACTGTAGTAAATATTCCTTTGATAGGTTGGTAAATATTTTTTGATCCATTATGGTTTAACTGTAGTCATGGTAACTAATAAGTGCAGGAATTTCTACTCATAATAAATTAAATTGTCCAAATTATAATCATTGGTCCATTTGAATATTAGTATGACGCGAGTGAAGCTATAATAAATGTATAAGTATATAATATAGAGGGTAAGTTATAAACTATAGTTCCATATCGATGGTTTCTCAACCGGATTACGTTGCATGCGTGTAGCGTGACCAAAGTATGCCTATAATTATGTTGATGTGGTTGACATTTGAGCCCGAGGCGTTGGTTGAGGTGCTCCGTGCTGTGTTTAAGCGATCCCACGCCAAGCGGGAAGCTGCGGTTTTCATACACCGCTTACATTTGCACGTATATCTGAGAATATAGCTGATAAACGAGAGCAGTTTATCGTCTTTTTCATATCTGCACATAATTTACTACGGCTTCTGGCGGTGTCACGGGTGAAAAGTATGGCATTTAAACGAACGTGCACTGGATAGCGGATAACTACAAACGTGTTGAGACTCGAAAAAGGATTTAATGGAGACCATCAATCGTCCTTAATGCATTTATGTATTATCGTTACATCTTAACTGTAATGTATAAGGTCAGCATGAAGATAGTATAGGCGCCTTTCTTTTATGGCCTTTCTACCTCTGAAGGCGCTTACTTTTCACCTTATAAATACATAAATGAAAGCATTATTTACAATTCTAGTCATGGGTCGTTAACCCATCTATATTAGCAATAAATATCCCTACAAGAACCTTTTGAAAAAGTTCATTCTCTATACTGAATACTAACTGTAGTAACTGTAGTGAAATCGGTACTGTTTCCTCATTTTGTGTATAAAAATAGCATGTATATTTGTAAATTAATCACATGAGCTGATTTCAATATGTTACAGTAAGTATTTTTATTTCAATTTTCTTCAATTAGGCAATTACCACCAATCGGTATACGGTGCCATCGTAATGAGTCAGTTATCTACGCTAGAAGAATGCTAAAAAATATATTGATTATACATTCACCACTACAAGTTTAATGATATTGGAAGCTATTTAGAAGAAGATTCCAGATATATCGTCAAACTTTTATCTTGCTGAAAAAAGAATAATTGATTTTAATCACGAGTGACAAGTATCCATTTTTAATTCTTCAGTTTTTAATGTAGCACTTGGTTAACGTCGCACATTAATTAATGACTAATAGATAATAATAAATTCTATCAAAACCATTGACATAAACATCCAAATTATCGTAAATTGTCCGATATAATCTGAACAAACAGGTATTTTAACCTTGCTCATTGCTGTTTACTAATTATGCTAATTATTATTGTTATTGTGAATCTATAATATGCTTTTAATTTGGAGGATTTGGATATTAAAACATCATGTTGTTTATTTGGAGGTAAAAATGCCTAAGTTTTTGAATCTAAGTAATTTTAAGGATGGATTAACTTCTTTACCAAAGTAAACATTTTGCATAGAATCAAGCAAACAGGTACTTACAGTATATTTATTGTTAGGGGTGTCCTCTGGTTTACTACCTATAAAACGTCCACAATTGTGTTGCTATGGGTTCAGTGGCAATATTATTACTGAAATCGTCAAAGAAAACTTGATTTTTTCGTTTAAACTTTTAAGTATAAGTTAATTAGGCCAATATAATAACTTAGTGGTATATTGGTTTCTACTAGCGGCTTTCATAGTCTCGAAATGAGGGTAATTTACATAATGATAATGATTTGATTAATTTAGTATGTTGATATGTTAAAACATTAACGAGCAAGAATTTAGCATAAAATAATTAGTTTGAGAAAAAAGTCAAGGAAAGTGTACTAAATTAAAATGAATGGTTTTATTTATAGAAATATTCACCTTTGATCCTAAGGTTTAATTTGGTAAGTTGTTATGTTAACCTACTTATTACTAACGTCCTAAGTTTACTAAAACTTCTTGTTATTCTATACGTAGGTACACTATACATGCTTCTTGTAGCCCTTTTTCGAAACTTGACTGGCACTCCCTTGTGTTTAGATAGTGAGATAACTTTAGTAAATACTTGGCATCGTCAACGTGGGCAAATAATGAAACTTCAGCTCTCTGTACCAATGCATTTATCTTCTTTGGATTTTTTACAAACAAAATAAGCAGGTAAATATAACTTGAACTTCGTATGACAATTTTAGTATCCTTACGCTAACAATTTTCATTATCTTGACACATGATGTATGCGCAATAACCCAGGATGCTGTTGATAATGTGTTCATTCATTACATACTTAATTTACTAACTGCGGTAATTGTAACATCTATAAATATACTACGGAAGGAACCTCTTCATTCTTGTATGAGTCACATTTTAGAAAGAGATAATACTAATCGCTACTTTAATTCAATGATAGTATAATTAGTAGGTAAATGGGTTATTTGTAATTATAAGATAGTACGTCCCCAAAATCTTATTTAAAATTAGTAGTAGTGAGTAAATAAAATCTGGTTATCAAAACTTCACATTCATTTTTTCTTAAACGGAAAATCTAATAATACAATCATATCTGGTTCTGGTTCATTTGTGCCTATACTTTATTGATTCTGAGCGAAATTGGTCCAATAACAAAAATAAAACAAGATGTCGGCTACTTTTTAACGTATTAAAATTGATTCGTGGTGATTTTGAACACTACTCCAATCTGTAATCGTTCTAGTTACAAGTCCCCCCCCCTAAAAACTGTTTAATTGACGAATTTCTTAGGTTTCACGCTATATACAAAAATTATAATGAAAATTATTTCAACAGTTTAACAGTGAAAGCGTAACAGATTGCATTAGACCAAAACTAAAAGAGCAATACAACTATTTTATTAGGACAAATGTTTATTTGAATTATAACAATTTGTGAGTTCTTGCTAACCAGTTTTGAATTTGGAGAGCACGTTTGACGTGTTTTTTAAGACTGCGCTCATTGGGTTGCGAACGTTCATCTGGATATAAAATATCCGGACTTTAGCCTTCTATCGGATATATTGTACAGCTTTTTATTTCAGAAAATCCGAATGAATATTCAATTTTTGCATTGATGAACAAATTCAACATCAATTGATATCTTAACCAAAATTTTCGCTGTTTTTAAATAGTTTACGTTCTTAAGTTACGGTCGAAATTATTATTTGATCAAAAAGACTAATAAAACGAATCAAAGTTTTTGTGTCTTAATAATTACATATATCAAAAATCTGGAGGCACGGCAGTGCTCCCGCCAAGACGAGCCAAGCGAAGCGCAAGGGAACTACTACCTTTTCTCGAAGCTTCGTCGTTTTTTGATAGTTTTGTCTGATCATTGCTTAATAGTGATTTTGACTGGTTGAAAGCATTTAACTGATGTGTTTGTCCAAAACTTATAACACTAGAGAATATTAAAAAACTTAAAAATGTAACCTCTAGAGCATAATAAGTCAAAATTACTTTTGACTGGTTAGAATGTTCATAGTATATTATTTATGTATCGAGATTTAATTTATTATAATAATCACAATATACAGTTATGAATACATAGACCGATCAAGAACTCCCTTGTTGTAATAATAATATTTTAAGGTAGGTAGGTAAAGAAACATCTGTCACGGTTAAAAAAGTGCTAACACAGTGCTTTTCACAGATTTTCATAAAAACTGGTAATTTTTGATTATAATTTCTGGCTGGTAAGACTTTCGACTGCGACATAAGTAATCGTTTAAGTTATGTTTAGATAGTTATTTTCAAATAATTTAATTAAGTATATAGCTTCGTAAAAACCTGCATGATCTGTACATACAGTATGTATAAAGATTTGAGATAAGTATCAGAACTTAATAAGTACTAAATTGTTTTATATTTACATAATACGGTTTCTCTTGAAAAAAGGTAATAATAAGTTCGTCTCAACTATCACACACTAATCACTTACAAAGTAATGTTTAACTTGGCGGTTTTTTCTAGGTTATCGAATTATCGGTCATATCATACCTCTTTATCTTTGGTTCAGTATGTTCTTGATTGTTTTTCAGTTTAAGGAATCAAGTTTCTTTGTCTATATATACGTAGATGAATTTTAATTAAAAAGTTGTAGAGTTATATTTCGTTACTTTTGTTTGTTCTCATTGCTTAATAACGAGAAAGTACTTACCAAATAAACACTTTAAATATTGATGTATTTTTAAGTCTTTAAAGATTATTTGTAGATACAAAAAGTGTAGTGCTCTGTAGGAACTTTTGTTATACTAATAATAATGAATAGATATGCGTGTGTATAGAACAAAGCTTTTGGGTATAGTTCTGTTTACCCCGCAGCGACTCGTCCGCGTCCGGGGAGCGGACCCACCAATTGCTTTTGTGTAGGCGGTCCATATTGACGTACAAATATAGGACTGAACTAAGGGTATCAAGAACTTGGAAAACTATATGCATTTTGGGTCTGTGTTAATTTGTAATTTATACCTATTAAGTAATATATTTTTATTAAAGTTGAATAAATTCCCACAGATAAAAAGTGAAATTATACTGATGTTAACTATTTATAATATTCAAGAAGAAATATTGATCGATGTCCTAATTCACTTTACAACTTTTTTCTTTATCCGAATTTGTATTGACGGTATTGTCCGGTAAAGGTAAACATGTTATGGTGTCATTAGCGGTTTATCAACAATATGTGCACACCCTACTCTCCCCTACATTTGAAGCGTTTTGTAGTAATAAGCCATGCTGGACTCTCTGAAATATTAAAGAACCATTTAAAAACGAATACTCACCGTTTATATCACTCCCAACAGAAAAATCCAATTTATCACTAGTAAGAGCACAGGTCATCGCTTCATTTAATTGTTTTCACTAACACTATATTAGCACTTTTTTCTAGTGGAACACATATAAAAAGGTCACTGAACACATCGATGTCACAAACCGTCTTGTATCTGTTTAATCGAGTAACCGGTTCCTAGAGTGAAGTGTAACGTGTCTGCAGTGTTTACAGTTTGTAGCTGTCGACGCACAAACGTACACCCGCAACGCTTTCGACAACGCCACTGGCGGCGGCGGCGGGGCTGCGGGGTAGCGGGCCGGCTACAACCGCGCGGGGGGCGCCACTACACGAACTCGCCCGACTAGTTTCTACGTTCTATCTCTCTTCATAGCATTATGCGCTTGCGTCGCTGCCACGTTCACCTCTCTAAAAAGCGTTGCCAGCTTTACCATAGTTTTTGTTTTGTATTCTTGCGTCTAAATGAGGGGCCATAAAATAGAAACGCACTTCGTCGTCTAATATAGAAGGCAATGATAGAGTTAGGGACAGCTGAAGTGCATACCATTCACACTAACTGGATACAGCATACCTTAAATGTAGAGCAAGAACTTCATTTCTTAGTAACATCTGTAATGTACCTTTTTTATTATATTTCATTAATCGTCTTACAAAATTATCAACTTACAGTTGCTTATCCAGTTTTGTCTATTATCTTTGAAGAAACGTAATAAAAGGAACACAGTATGACGCTATCTCGGTCCTACTTATTAGGGGACGCGTCAGGTGCTACGACATGGGTTTATACCTGCAATAGTTACTATTATTATCTACATCTTTTTCGGATTAAGATGGTACGGGCTCTGCAACGCCAGATGCTTTACGAAATATGAATTAAAAAAATACTGCGTTAATTTGTAATCATCTAAACATTTTCGTTATATAATACTGTATTAGGAGGTACTGTAAGCGAATATTGAAATGCCTGTTTCATTTTATGAGATTATTTATGTTTGCACAAGTGAACATATGTATAGTAGCCGGCAGCTAACTTTAGGTTTGAAAAAAATAGTAGGGGAAAGCTGTGTTGCTGTGTGCCTGTATTGGCAGTTCCATCCGTGACGTTTACTATTTTGACAAATAGCAGACGCGCTGGAACTGAAACGTCGCTAAAAAGGCCTCAATAGTGACTTCAGCGCATTCAAAGTCAAACCTATACTTACGTGCCGGTAGCTACAACAATACATGTAAAAAATTGAAAGTAAATTAAAATGAAAGCCACTATTTAGCAATAGAAGGCATCACGAACAAATTATGTTGAGCAAATTGATAGATTGCATTGTCAACATATCCAAAAGTGCAGTCGTATTGACACGAATTTAACAAAAGCTTAATTCCACTTCGATAAATTATTTTCTCGCTTATTTGTATATGAAACTAGCTGACCCAGCAAACGTTGTTTTGCCACCGTTATCAATTAGGGGTATAAAAAGATGATAGATAGATGTTGACCGATTCTCAGACCTACCCGACACGTACGCAAAATTTCATAAAAATCGGTCGAGCCGTTTCGGAGGAGTATGGTAACTAACACTGTGACACGAGAATTTTATATATAAGATGGTATACTAATAGATTTTGTGACGATAAATAAGTTACTATTTAAAAAAATACCGATAGTAATTTAGAACGCCTGAAGGAATAAACATATATGTCGGCGCGTAAGTTAGGCTTAGGTTAATCTAACTTTAGGTTTAAAAAGAGAACCTGGGCAGTAGAGGCAAGTGTTTCATTTGAATAAAAAACGTCTTTAAGCCTACACCTTGGTCATAAGTCCAAGACACTGCTTAAGTTCCTCTCTTAATTGTAAGAGATCATAATGTTTGAATATTTACCGGTTCAGTAGCAGTATCTACGTTGCGTTTACTCAATACATCAATAGTCCATTCAATATTATCACCCCTTGCAGTGTTCTTGAATATTCTCCCTCTCCTCTTCTCCTCATCATAAATCTAGGTACGAATGTATATCTATCTATGTACTAGGTATCTACATCTTCAATATGGGGAATATCTCCTATATTCCCCATATTGAAGAACACTACAAGGGGTGATAATATTGAATTAAACCTAAGGTTATGTCGCCGACATATATAAATTGGTTGGTAAATGCGAACTTGGTTAATTCTATTAAGGAACAGGGATATTCAACAGATAATATAATTGCATTTATTAATTGGATTATTAATATGAATATACGAAAACTTGAGTAAGATCCAGCGACTCAAAACTATGAGGGAACTACCAATTAAGTAGGAAGTAAAAACAAAAACAATGTGTTGTATCTGTCGTTGCAACATAATTTCAATGCTTCCTTTGTGACACTATAGTAAATATTTTTCCCTAAATTCATAAAATCTCGTGACTACATAGGGAAACAGAATAATAACATATTAAGGTAAGTTATTTTTACATTTACACACCACTAACTTACACACCCTATCCTTTATCAACCCCGTTTGTGTATTCCCAGAATTTAAAGGGTTTATAATATTAATTTTTAAATAAAATTAAATTGTATTTGTTGATAGAAGACACATACCTAATCAATAAATATAAATATCAATCCTACTAATATTATAAACGCGAAAGTTTGTAAGAATGTATGAATGTATTTTTGTTACTCTTTCACGCAAAAACTACTAAATGGATTTTGATGAAACTTTACAATAATATAGCTAACACATCAGAATAACACATAGGCTATAATTTATAATGATATAGTGTGAATTATTCAAAATGTAGCGGATGAAACTGCGGTGTTAGTTTCTAATAAATACACGATAATATCTTTAAAATTGAATGAGGTTTTTGCAGTACTACAGATCCGATCTTGCTGAGGTAAAATAGATAATAGATTAAACTGTAACTTAGTAGATACAAATAAACTTGATAAAATTGATCAAGTAGAATTTTACAAATTAAAAAAAAATATAATTTATATACCTACTATATGGATATGATAAGATCAACTTAATCCCGTTTTATCATAAGCAGAGCGAAAAACAATTATTTAATTCTGGTCTGATTTACAGTAAAATATCTCTTGTTATCTTGTTATATTCTGAATAACGTTATCTGATATAAAACGGTTTACGATCTCTGCAGAGCCTATTTGCATATCAGTTGCGGCGGAGAGGAGCTAGGCGGATACTAGAGAGCTCAACAACCCACCGAACGATATATTTTAACGCAAGACGTTGTCACTTGCCATCTTCTCTATTTTACTTTTTTCAATGTTATATTACTCAATTTTATTTCAGTACGGTTTTTTAACCTAATATTAATTTGATAGAAAAACTATCGAGAATTTTTCTAAAAATTATTCCGATGTTAGTTAGTAGCAAAAATATCGATAGAACTGAATACAAATCGGCTTTTACACCCTCGGAATAATAGGTATCGACGTGTGCTTTCAGCTAGCTTAATGCGTAAGCAAAAGCGTTATTTTGTAGTCTGCACGAATTGTAACTGTCAACAGAAAAATACATTTTTATTGATTATATATTTGAAATATAATTTAATTTACATTGAAATATATCAGAATATTCGAATTCAAAAGTTTGTAGGTTTAACGTTCGTATCTAAGTTTCAAAGTTAGTTTCAAAAAAGGCGGCAAGTCGTATATTGCTCTATTTTGAGAGTATATGTCTGTTTAATATGGCTATAGCAACTATGTAAACAGTTACACAATCTGGACGCAATTTTTAACTTAGTGATCACTGACATTACTTATCGAAGTACTATGAAATTTTCTATAAAAACTAATTTTATAGAAAAGCAAGTGTTGACCAGTGTTATCCATACCTAATAACTATTTAAAAAACTGAATGATGAGTTAGATGATGAGATTTAGATACTAGTCGACTTGATCTCGATTGTTACGTAGTTATGCAAATATGTAGTTATACTAAACATTATCTAAAATGTAAAATGCTTATCTGCAATGCGACTTAACTTTTTCACGAACAAATAGTTGTCTGTCTGAAAAAACTTTGGGTAGGTGTTATCAGCGAAATGGGAGCTTTTGTTACGATATCGCCAGACACCAACTCAACATTTATCTTACTGAGACCGCTAGCTCCATTTGTCATTACCATCTCCCGTGTTGTGGTTTGCTTTGTCTCAAAAGACATCAGCAACTACGAAAAATACTGTTAGTGTAATAAATGATGAATAGTTGAATTCATCAGAAATCTCGGACAGTGAGACATTCGATTTTGAGGTTATAATTTTCCTAAGGCACCCTGTATACTTGCTTTTTAATAAGTATACCTAATACATATCCACAGAAATAATAACTTATATTGTATTATATACTTATAATGTATGGTTTTTTAATATAATTTCTGACTTGAGTCAGTCACTATCATTGTCATGTTGCGATAACAGTACTTAAATTAAAAATGAATTACATTGTAAATATCAGAGTCCTTTATGAATTTAGTTTTTATTGTTAAACGACTGAATGTTTTGTCAATTTTTATTTGTAGATATTTTTTAGAATATTTTCATAAAAGAATTAATATAAGATTAAATGTTAAATTAATTTATAATTGTCTATTTTCCGAAAACAATTGTGATTTGTGGTTATAATCAACATACTATTATATAATCTTAAAATCTAAATGAATGGTTAGTTAACATAACATTTTATTGATGTTCTATTATAGATTCACACGAGATCACTGTGCACTGTGCAGTGTGTGTAGTCGCGTACGGTCTACCCAGTGTGTGAGCATCGCATTCAAGTTTATCCTCGTCCATTTGTCATTGATGTCGATCTATTTCCAAACAAATGTAAATTCTGCGGGCACACTGGCGCAGGTACGTCACTGGCATTCGCTGGACATCCGCTTAATAGCGGGCATTGTGTTCGCGCTAATGGTCGGGTAATTGGTGCGAGGTCAGCCGCGGTCATAAGCCCCACCTGGATTCTTCAGTAGCCCTAGTGGCCCCAACGCCTCCTTGCTCCCGCGATAGATTGATCTTGTGTCCCTTCATAAATAATATTTCAACCGTAACATTTTATTATTTAGTAATTGCTGTGATGCGCCTGTTTATTGGAACTTGATAGCGATGATACTATATTACTGGTATTAAAGAGTCCAAATTTGTGAGACGTTTTCAGAAATAATATGTTACACATCATTATTCTGAAGGCGTTATGTTGGAAACTTTAGTACCTACAACCTACTTTCATTGAGGCAGCATTTAATGTTAATTAATTTAGAACCTCTTTCTTCGAAATATTTAGTTTTATTTTAATATACTATGAATTAGTAGAACACATTAAACGTTTGATACATACCTACTTACGGAATTTTCCTACTCAAAGCTGAAAAAAATATCGTCTTTGAACCCCATAAAAAAAGGCATTAGACTTACATAACTACTTGTAATTTAAATATAATGTTTGTAAAAGACCTTTCGCGGTATCTGATAGCGTGTATGGCTTATGGTCACTTATAACAGGAAGAGGCTAATTGTGTGATTCCAAGTCTAGGCTTTTTCAGATGTTTAATATGTTAAACAAAATAGCTGTGTTTATAAAATTATGCTACATTTATTACTCCAGTAATTAATTATTGCTCATGCAAAGACGACGTTAAGAACTCAATATCGAAAAAAATATTTGGTTGTAAGATTATTTTAACAACAGTTGCCAAATCGTCCTTGTTAGTTGACACTGGCCACAGGAAGTGGCTCGTTGTTCGCAGTGACCCGTGCCTACCGAGCATTGAGAGTGATATAGGTACTAAAATGATAATAATAGGTGTATTTGCTATAAATATACAGCAATACCATTTTTGTATTTAAATAATTACACTACACTCTAACACAGAGTAGAAAGTTGTACAGTACATTGTATCTGATTGGAAAGTGTTAAGGACGCAACGCATTGTGTGTAGAAAATTATTAAAAATTAAATTTTTTATTTAATTTAATATTACCAATAATTTATATCATTTCAAATAATTTTTTTCTGCTTAAATAAGGTTTGACAATTTCAATATTGATTGTATTAATAGCGAGTGTCGAACAACTTATATCTTCTAGGTAGAGTTTTGATTTAGTAAAATAATTTACTATCTATCTAAAACTACTATATAATTATATACTTATTATGAAGACCTAATAATAAGTTTCGGAGGATGTGACTAATGTATCATAATGCCTTTATGGTGAGAGTCTCCCTGACAAATGGATATATAAAGGGAGTGTATATGTATAGATTAGCACAAGACGTAACAATTAGCGTCTCCATGACGTCAAGCTTTGCTGAATCTTCCCACGCGACGCCTGCTGCTTTATCATGAATCGCTTTGACCCGCATTGACCAGACATTCATTGCTTCTACTACTTTTACTCTCTTATCAGTATTTTCTATATCTGTTTGAGTTTGATTTAATTGCTCGTAACGAATAGGCTCGAAAACTACTGAACTGATTTGAATAATTATTTCACTACAAAAAAATACATCCGTCTTGAGTGACATATTTATGATATGTGGAGTAGTCATAAATGTTATAATGAAAAGAATATTAAGGAGACTAAAAAGATGATAGGATAAATTTGGACCTTAAAGTAATTGTTGGTTTCTTTTTTAATATAATTTCGAGTGTTTGAATTATCCCATTAGTTTAGGTTATACAGGTAACCTTAGTACAGCATCCAGTCTCTCACAAACATTATTTGTATACCTTGTACTAATCGATATAATTGTTCATCTAGAATAAGATAATTATGTTTGTGAAAGAAAATAAAGATTTTGAATTAGAAAAAAAAAACAAAATTTACATAGAAATAGATAATATAAGTTTAAAGCACCTTAACAACAACCAAAATAATAGAGTTAATTAAAACGTGTTACCTATTTCCGCATACACCTGTAACAAAAACTATCGTAGGTACTTGAACTTCCGCTTGATCAATAAAATGATAATATATCTTTGATAAATGTTATGAGAAAAAAAACTTCATGAATGGCTGCCGTGAGACCGCATGCAACAAACGATGCACAAAAGTCGCAAAATAAAATGTTCTCACTAGCAAGTTTAATGTACGACCATGTAATATAGCTACATGAGAATTGCATTGTGATTTGTGTCACTCGAAAATCGTTGTTAGGTACTAATCAGTTAGGACAAGACGTAAGGACAATGCCCAACTTTTGTTCCCACGTCGAATGGTACAATAGATCCGATCCGAGGTAGTCAGCACAACGATTTCGCACGATAGATATATTAAACTTAAGTTCACATAGGTTGTATGATATTTTACGGTCACTGAAAACAAGAACTTTTGGTTACATTGTTTTACTAGTAAGTTACAAGTTAGTTTTGTCCTTAGACAATTTCCTTTATGTTATTGACGTAGTAAACACGAATAGATGTGTAAGAAAGGCTTGTTTTCGCGATGTTCTGTTAATTAGTTTCTCGAAACCATTTTATGATTTCAAAAACAATAGACAAGGCTCATAAAGTTACACGTGAACATCGTTCTAAAATAATTCGACTGGTAAACCTTGCTCTACATATTGCTAGATACTCGTATCTCGTCTATATGTACCTATGTAGAATTGTATGTACACGCGCATTAGATGTGATTGATCGCTTTTCGTAAGTTCCGTTTGTGCTTGAATCAACATTCTCGAGAAAATGGCTAAACACATTTGTTGTTCCGTTTTTGTATTCCAGATTAGTTTCTAAATATAACCAACTTCTTTGTACTCTGTTCAAGTTAAGAATATGATTATTTTGTAATCAAAATTGCAAATGAACTTGTTTATTCTATTTACTCTTCATTTACATGTGGTAGTTAGAATGCAATAATATAACGAGTGTGTAACGAATAAGAATAAAGGTTTAAATGATGAGTCAAGAGAGTACTGAATAAAATTATATATCAGTAGTATCATTTTCTACAAAAGCAAATAAAGAATATTACAGGTCTTGATTAAAATTATAATCTCATATCTAAATTACTACTACATTTGTTACTTCATTATGATATTATCAGTTTGGTTAAGACTTACGACTAATTTTTGCCTTCAATCGTTTAAAAAGTAAATCTCTTTCGTAAATCTAATTAACGTTCGTTATGTTCCACACATCATACAGCTTAGTTCTCTAGTTATGTTTATTTTCTACTTATATTTTTTTTTACTTTATTCATTTTTTCAGTTAATCTTTTTAAGTGTAACTTGTAGACTACTCCCGTTCAAAGCCAGTATGAGTTGCTATTACAGTTATATACGGATATATCCATTGAGTCGAACATAATATTGTATACAATGAAACGAGTGTAATTAACAACAAGCAAAAAGGACATCCTGATATCGCTACACAGTGTGAACTGTGATGCGATCTTTTTGTTTTTCATATTGTTTTACTCTGCACTCGACTTCAAACGACGGATGTCAGTTGCAATAAGATGCGTCACTCACTCTGCTGAAACACTGGTATTTGCAAAGTAGTAGACGAGATCTAGACGAACCGCAACTTGGTTATGGGTCACCACTTTATAGAGAGTTTAAACTAAGACGTCCTGCGCTACATAAATACACAAATTCATAAATTAAAAGAAGAAAAAAAAATATTGAAAGACAAGTATTTAGTAATTCAAATATATAGCTGAGCATCAGGCTAACCACATAGTTTTAGAGGGAGCAGATTTTCCGCGCAATTGATTTCCTTCCTTGACGCACGAGGTGTGAGTTGATGCCAATACATTTAAAAAAATTAAAAAATTGATGTAAGTTAAAAAATAATAAGTACAAAATGATTAAAAAAGAATCCTTCCTAAGCTGGTTAAAATTTATACTCAATTTGGTAGGATATTCACCATAATTTTGTATCATGGTGAACATTCTAACAATTATAGGATATAACAATTATACATGCTTAAATTTTATCTAGAGTTTGCCTTGCTCTACAAAGAATTAAAAAATTTTGGACTCTTAAAATATTTTACTTATACAGTACCATTATATGAGTAAAAAAAACCTTCCAGTAGAAATTAGTAACAAAAGTACATGTTTGTGATTGTCCCACAAAAAAAAAATATTTCGTGGTAGGTAGTTATGCATTTTCATTATCTCTCGACTACGAATGGGACTTGTATTGTTAAAAGTTAAATTAACCGAACAAAAGATATGGTTGCCATTGTTTATAGAAAATACACCCTCGTGAATTATTGCGATTACGATTTTATATTCAAACACAAGTTATTTTTAAAATAATATTTTGCGTGGAACCCGTTACACGCAGAACTTATTAGTTATTTACGTTACCAAATTTTTTATTCATATTTTTTCAATCTTTTTAAAATATGTAGCTCGCTCATACAGTATTGATTATAGAGGCACAGTTTTTCGCAGAACCGACAAATTGCGTTGGTTAGGCGCGTGTCAACATTTTGTCGGATTAGTTCAGAAAACACTGAAATAACCTATGTTTTCTAGTAGTCCAATGTTGTGTTAGTGGAAACCAGATATTATACAATCTAAGTAGCTATTCATGAATCATATATTATCAATAAACTACTAGTCATTTAAAATACTTACTTGAAACAATTATTAAGTAATTAATACAATATCAATCATCAATCATCAAAAACGTATGTAATGAAGAAGCTATGTTAACGATTTCATTAACGGATATTACACAAATTAAAATGACCGACGTGAATGAGTAAGCGGAATTAAAACCCAGTATCAAATTATATCAGGAAAATAGGAAATGTAAAATATCGTTTTATGACATAAAACATTATTCATTCTACCTATAAGTATTATCATGAATACCTATTAATTTTAATACTATGTGTTACTTTCATAGATTTTATGATGAGAAAGAGATATATTGAAAACATTAAAAAGGGTGATGATATTGAATGGACTATTGGGTAAACGCAACGTAGATACTGCTACTGAACCGATAAATAATCCAATATGATCTCTTACTGGACTTGTGACCAAGGTGTAAGCTTATAAGGCCTTTTAACAGAATTCCAACATTCGCCTCAACTGCTTAGACCTGTCTCTGTTTAAACCTAAGGTTAAACTCACACAAACCTAACCTAACACAAGACGTGGTAACTACATTGAAAGGTACTCAGTGACCTTAATCGGACAGCACTCCCAGCACTAACACAACACTGCACTTAACACTTTCACTAGCACTACCCAGAAATCCACTCCTTGAGAGACCTCACGTAAGACTAAGACTACAGTCCGACTGTCAAGGGTATATAAAGACTGTCAAAATGACGAAAGTGACTACTACCTTACTCCAGCGCCATAGATGGTGATGACGATTTGATTATTTGATAAACGTTTACCATTTTCCGACATACAGTTGTTATATCAAGCTATAACTAAACAATAAACGTCCTAGTAATGTATATGGAATCGATATTGGACGAGAAAATAAAATCCTTAGAATACATAGCCTCAATATTATTCTTTATACTGTATATCCTCAACTAACGGTTTATAATAAGGATATTGATTAATAGATGTTTTTTGATTAGATTTAAGTTTATAATTTCCATGGCTGCAAAATGTCGACTACAGTTTTATATGTTGTCTATAACTGCTCAAAAATAAGTTTTAATTTGATAATTATATTTAAACCGATCGGAGTATCTTACATGAAACATAAAATTAGAAATATAAACATCGGGCATCATCTTTCAACACCCTTATGCTAAAAACCGTTCACAGGTTATAGTGAAATTTCAAACTGTTCTTAAACTGTCCATATTCGATGTTTTTCCCGTACTCCATTTTTATACAGTTTAAATACCAAATTATGCCTTAATTAGCTAAGTATTAATTTAACTAATTGACAATTAATTTCCCACACGTATCTTCGTCCTACCTCACGTCGTGTCGCTGTTAAACTTTGGATATCATAACGGCTCCTATCTAATGTGATACGAATACGAATGGTTGTACGTATTGAAATCATAGAGCATATATTTAACCTCAATTACTTGATTGCCTATCACGCTTTCCTGTGAGTACCATGAGCCCTCGCCGTCAATGATGTCTTCAGGGCATGTCAACGATATTGGTCCTAAGTGGACCTTGAGAATCTGTTGTGTCGATTCACGTATCAATTGTCTGAGAACGTTCTAGTGTATTAAGTGTTCTATCAAGTGCTACACGATCTATTTAAATTGTTGTTTTTGTTTTAAAACTGGCATATATTTTTGGTGATGTTTCTACATCATCAAACTCAGTAAGAGCTTACACTAACAAAGGAGCTATTATAAACCCTAAAAGGATTAATGAGCGTGGCAAAGATTGTATGGGTGGACAAAAAATACTTTACTAAATACTTTACTATTTTATATTGTATGGGATACAGTTTTCATTGCTTTAGTTTTCGTTTTCATTAAAACAAATATGAGGATAGGTAACTTCGTTTATAGTTATTTATAACTCAGCGAAGTAATAAGTTGACTCCTTGAATTAAAATTACTAATAAAATTTGCCAATAGCAGAATTTATTTCAAATTAATGGTTGTTCCCTTAACGTATCTAAAATAAACATGTTACAAAGACATATAGCACACATAAAGTAAAATGTTATTTATCTTTTATAGTGTGACTCGATCGTAATTGAAAATGCTACAGGGAAATACACAAAAGGTATACTAATTTCAATGCATATTATACTTTGTATTCACTTAATGTATTTTTAGTAGTCAGCCAGTAATGAAACGTGTTTAAGGTGGTGCTTTACGGACCGCGTACCGACATCTTACAGATCTACAGTGTTAGCGAATAATAGCATATTTAGTCTTTTGATTTTTTCTTTAAACAGAGGAAGGAACTTTCTACTTTGAAGACATTTAAGTTTGAAAAGTTCATATGAAATTTTAAAAATACATTATAATAAATAAATGTTTTTAAACTGTCCATTACTGGGGTGCTTACTGGAAGAAATAGCACAATATGCTGTCATTAAATAGACAATTTGGCATCATATTTTATATGAAAAAAAAAAATCGGCCAAGTGCGATTGTGGAACTCGCGCTCTGAGGGTTCCGTACAATTTCAATAAAGGGACAAACACTATCAAATTTTGATTTTCGTGTGCGGGTTAAAATATTATTAAAAGTAGTAGTAGTATTGGGATCATTTGCATCCGACATTAGTAATGCGTATTTCAATTGACATATTTATAATTACTTACAAAAAGAATATATAAGAAAAATAATATGATAAAACATTTTAAACAAAAAAAATGCAATAAAAATAATTTCACTAATAACAATAACTTTAAAGTCGGTGAACATATATCAATAAAATATAATTGTCAAATATAGAACCTCCTTCTTTTTTTGGAGTTAATTAAAATATTTTACAAGTTGTCATTTAACATGTCATATTGTTCACAGGCGTTGCTAACATAGCTTTAGATTCATTTCACACGATACGACGACAAAAATGTCCATGTTTGCCATTTTACTAACATTCGAATATGTTGTAAATATACACGTATTCGGCACAGATTTACTTATTTACGGCCCTGATGAACGTTAAGCTTTGAAGGCCTTGAAAATTTGTCTAGATGGAAGACCTTACTTTACACCTTATTCCCCAGCCTAAACATTAAAAAAATTATAATGTAATGGAATTTATATTTTACCAAATAATATTTTTAACACACATTTTACATTACAAAAAATTTCTTTCTTTCTTGGAATAAATTTATTTAAAGTTTTTAAATTTCAATTTCATAAAATTAAACTCGTTAACTAGAGTTAAAACGGTAAAATATTTTATATCTGTATCAAGGGGAGTATTACTAAAATTGCAAACATCGACTTTTTTCATGTCCGCATATCATGTGGAATGCCCAGTAGAAAAACTACTTGTTATCAGTTCAGTATATTTATTGATTGCTTATATTTAGAAGTTTGAATTTTTCACAGTTTCAAGATATTATAGACTTACATGTTTAGTATTAATTTCAACATGATAACTACACGTATTCTTCAAATAATGCGCCAAAACCTAAATGTATAAAAGATCAATGTTTTCGTGATCTAGCAAAAATTGCTATTTTTAGGATTTTTCTCCATACAAGTGCTATAAAACCTGGCTCCTTGACAAAAATCATGTTCCTAGGTCAAAAGACAAAGCTTGGGAATTTTGATTTATCTCGAAAATCAAAATTACAATACATTAGGTAAAAGCGGCTGCGTCTTTTCATTAAATTGACTTAGTTTCAGTTTGATATTTTTTCATATTTGAGGAACTAGAGATTAGAATAATTTGTATTAATTTCAACTTGATTTCCTCACGTTTTTCTGAGAAAAAGGGTCATGCGTGACGGTCAAAAAAATTAATTTTCTAGTGATGACGAAAAAAATTTACTGTTTTTTAAATTTATCCTTACTTCATGTTAAATTTCACGACGCTAGGTCATTGGGAAGTACCTTATAATTATATCATTTCAATGCGACTTAGAAATTTTTTTTTGCCAGCCGCCAGGGACCGCAGGCTTGAGTATTTGATATTAATTTCAACTTGATACCTCCTCGCGATCTTAAGAAAAAGGGTTTTGACAGACGGACAGACAGACGTACAACGAAGTGATCCTATAAGGGTTCCTTATTTCCTTTTATGTTACGGCACCCTAAAAAATAAACTTAGTCATATAAGAAATCCTATATTATTTGTACATAGTATATTTGTGCTTATTCAATGGTCGTATAGTTTTCTGCCCGGCAGTAGTTACGACTAGTGGAGGTAGAGCTGTCTCTACCTATGCTTAGTTTACGGCGTCTGTTTTCCGTGACTAAAATAATCCACAATAGTCTGCATCCGTTATTAAGCGCAAGTACATTTGGCATTGGCCAGAGCTGGAAATATCCTAATCGTTTTCTACCTTTGCAAAATAAACTTCACATTTCAAGTTTAAGACAATGCATATTATCTGGTTTTATTTATGTTAATGTAAACTTACAGCATTTCGTGAAAACGTGTAAATTTTATTTTTCTACAAGGAAAATGAATGAGTTAAAGTAACTGGCTGCGATTCATAAGTGACGCATTGAGCTAGTAGTCGAAGATGGCTGCCTTTACCATCGGAAATGGAGACCGGTTCTGAGCATTCCTATAAATCTTTCAACGCTCTATCCCTTCGAGTTACTTGACCTTATAATATTCTCCATAAAAATAAATTATATCAGAACTAAATTGCTTTACATTAGGTGTGAATAATTGATTATTGAAGGAATAGATCTCGATCGGATTAATGGAATACATTTGAGGCATTTAAATTATATTTCCTACCAGTGGTCGCTCAGTGGCCCATTTGATTTTTAAGAACATTGGCAAATTGAGTGTGCAGAGTTATTTATATGCCTAGGTGTCGTATAGTTGTATTGTGTAATGTTTATTTTAACTATTTACTAATGCATTTCTAATGTATTTCACTTCTTCAGATAAATATCAAGGGTGCCTCACACTCCTCCGTTCGCGTCATTCTCTTAAAAATGGGTATTAAATTTTAGGTTAAATTTAATTTAGATTTGGTAATTACTGATTAATGATTTAATTTAACCATGAAGTTTAGTGTTATTAAACACGAGTGCATAATATTTAATCATTAAGGTTCTGTATCAAAGGTGGAGCGTACTCTGGTCGGCACGTGTGGTGATTGATCTATCAATGTTGCGTGACCTATCAGCCGCCTTTATAGCCAGCTGCGATACTTATACTTATTCACAAAATGATCAGATGTGAAGCAATTGTTTTATGCATTGGTCCCTACTTGTCATGCAATGCAGCTATTATATTTTTCAAAGGTACGCCGCCAGGTTTGCCCTCGGCGTCCACGGGCAAGTGACAGTGAGATAAGCAGTACGAATATATTAATAACTATTCATTATTCAGTGATAAAGTTAAATAAATCAAGAATGGCAGTAAATATATTTTTTTATATATTTCATTTGTCGTTACTAATTCTAAATTCTTGCGGCCTGAGTTAGTCATTGCCATTTTACGTTGACATATTAGGATTTAAATTTTCGTATCGCATGAAACACGAGAACCATATTTCAATCACTTAACAAGCCTTGCTTTGCAAGCGGTTAAATAGAATTTAATGCACTTTTAATGTTTGTAGTGATGCGGGAACCTATTAGTCGTACAATCGTTTGTGTATATTGCGATAGACAAATAATTATTACATGTACAGACGGCAGACAATAGAGCGACCGGACTAGATGACCGTTTAAAATCTGTGTTACGATAATTTTTATGTAGGCCACGTCGCTTGCACGTAACCAATTGTGAATGGCGTTATAGTATACCTTGCCTTATTAGTTTTTCTTCCAAATAAGTCATAATTAATGTTTTGCATGAATTGCTTTATGAGTTATTAGCATTTAATCTTCCTATACGCTGATAATAAATTAGGTGGACTAAAATTTCGGGTGCGCTCGATTTTTATTTTATTTTGCAATTGTCTAGTGTTGTAATATGGTTTATCCTATTAGTCATTTATCGGATTATTGTGGTGAATTGACTCCTCGATTTTTTATTTTAACTTTTTAATTATTATTTTTTATATTATTCATTCAATATACAAGGTCCTCAGCAGTTTATACCACGCCAAATAGAGAAACCACAATAAAGCCAATTAGTATTTTTGCTATTTAAACTATACCTCCATTGTATACACTGTGTGTTTTGCGCGTCAATGAGAGTTTTAAGTTTTGTTATTTACAACTAAAAAAAAATAAGTGTATTATGCTACTCTATCGCTGTTCAAATTTAAAACACGGGCAATTTGCAACGTAAAATATTGTCATTTGCTAATAGTAAAACAAGTCTTTAAAATTGGAAATTATTACAGGCTTGACAACATTGATGATATCTTAGATTTAAATGGAGTTTGTGATGTGGGTTTTCTAGAAAAAACCATACTTGTAATCTAATAGGATAGAAACTATCAAAAAGATTAAGAATTCATAATATAATTTATGTTATTTTAAATTAATTAATAATGAAAATATTTTACGTAAGCGTGCGAAAATGTATCAATAAGATACGAAACGCGGTTTCGTAATCTTAACAAGCCTAAAATAGTTCGAAATTTGATCACGTTGTTATTGAATGAGTGTGTCGGAAGCTTTTCTCCGAGTGGCACAAATTGTTGATTACAAAAGAGCAGCAATTGAGATGTCAGAGAGCAGGAAATGTTCAGATTGAAACTTATGTCTGCGTTGCATAGTAATCGCTGCTTATAGGCTATTTTAGGCATCTTAGAATCATTCTAGTTGCGCTACTCTGCCTCTTTGGCATTTTGATTATTTAGTTGATCGTTTAAGTTTGAATTTGGAATTGGAGAGAAGAGGTTTTGATTATTTTGAACGGTTAAACTTGATGTCTCAAAATTTCTTCTTGCATTAAAATAAGCAGGTTTTTTGAAAAATTCAAATAATTTATTTAAATATCCACATCCATTGATCTTATTGTTTGTGGGTTTATAGTATTGATAACCTATTTTATATTATTTTGTAGTGAAGTAAGACATAGATCCCAATTTACATGAGTGATAAATTAAACATTAATAATTTTGTTTCAGTATGTCTAGAAATATAAACAAAATAAAAAAAAGTTCTAGTTGATACCTAAGGCAAGTTGAAATATTTTATAAAGGTTAAAACAAAATCCTAGAAATCTTAGTAAAAATCTCTCATCTCTATATATATAAATAAGCTAAGTATAATTTGTCATTACGATTGCATGGGTACAGTATTTAATTAGACTCACTGTTCTAACAGCTGCAATGTAACGATATTTATACAAGTAGTTGTTGAAGACCTACATCGTTGACATTTAAATAGAAAACTTGTACGAGTCAAATAACCAAGAGAAACAATGTTGTTTTGGAGAAAGTTACAGAGCACATAACAATCCCTTCCGGTGTGCCTATTGTTTGCAAATGAATCATAACAGTTATATGTAGTATGATAATGGTTGTGTTGTAATGTAAATTGTAATTCTTTTAATGTGTAACTGGAGAATTTTAGCTTCGCCGCGTTTTTCGGGGTTACCATACTTTAAAAAAAATATACTACTTCAAAAGTTTACATATATTATACATCCGTATCCATACACAATCCGCCTGGAGAACTGTAAAGGCGGTTAGCATTGATCATGGTGACTACTGGTCTGATCACTTGCCAAAAATAAAATACGATGGGGTATTAGAACGGATGACCAGATCTGTAGGTATCATGACGAATGCAACAGTAAACTCAAAGATATCACTTTCCCTGAGTATTGTATGTCATGTAGTGGAAAAATGTGCAATGATTTAAAACATAGGCAAATACTGGATGACATGTATTGTAATATTGTTTGGATTCTGTCTCAAGCCGCTTCTCTGACATATGGAGACAACAAGAATGGACGCCGAAGGGACCGTGTGGTTGGGTGGAATAAGTACGTTAGAGACGCACACTGGGAGGCACGAACGAAATATCAAACTTGGTTGCTTCATAATAAACCTAAGTCTGGGAAAGTGTAGGAGGAAATGTATAAAAGCCGAAAATATTTTAAAAGTAAATTAAAATGGTGTCAAAACCACCAAGATGAAATTAGGATGGATATTATTGCTTCTCACAGGAAAGTAAAAAATTTCTCAAAAAAATTTCTCAAAGCAAATTTTTGGAAAGCAACTGACAAATTAAATATTCGACCGAGCCTGCCAGTGTGTGTAAATGGCTGTAATATACAAAGAGACATAGCAAACATGTTTAGGCATCACTTTAGCGTCTCTTCACCACTGGGGCCATCATCGAACGTGATCGATGCTGAGACATGTTGTGATAGGGTATCACTGTGTTTCTCTGCAGAGCAGGTTTCTGAGGTAATAGTCAAAATGCCCAGAGGAAAGTCACCTGGACATGACAGCCTCAGCAAAACACCTGAAATATACAGGTTTTCACCTGCCTAGGGTGCTTTCGACATTTTACTCACTCTGTTTGAGTCACTCATATATCCCCACTGACATGATGGGGACTATAGTGGTCCCTATTGTTAAAAACAAAACTGGTGATCTGTCGGACAAATCTAACTATAGACCTATATCGCTTGCTACCATAATAGCAAAGGTATTGGACGGTCTGTTCGGCTTTCGTCCGGGACTTTCTACTGAAACAGCGATATTGAGTATGAAGCAGATCGTTCAGTACTACACGAGTCGTAAGACTCCGGTGTACGCCTGTTTCCTCGATCTGTCTAAGGCTTTTGACCTCATCTCTTACGATATACTCTGGAAAATGATGGAGGGAGCAGGCGTGCAGCCTGAATAGCTTAGTGTTATGCGTTATTGGTACTTGAATCAAGTTAATGTTGTAAAGTGAGGTGAGGAGCTCTCTGAGGTGTATGGGATGGAGTGCGGGGTGAGGCAGGGGGGTTTGACCTCGCCGACGCTCTTCAACTTGTACGCGAATGAGCTAATTGTGGAGCTCAGCAAAAAGCCTGTCGGATGCTGGATTGACGGAGTATGTGTTAATAATTTAAGCTATGCTGACGACATGGTGTTGCTGGGTCCCACGGCTGGATCAATCAGGGAGTTGCTCAAGTCCTATGAAGAGTACGCTGCTGGGCACGGTCTGTTATATAATGTGTCTAAGAGTGAGCACATGATCTTTGAAGCCCCCCGTAAGCATATAGATTATGATGCTTATATTACACTCAACGAATCTTTACTCAAACGGGTATATCAATACAAATATCTAGGCCATTATGTTACGGAGGACCTTAAGGATCATGTAGACATCGAGCGAGAACGAAGAGCCTTAGCCGTGCGATGTAATATGCTGGCCCACAGGTTCGCTAAATGTTTTAAGGAAGCAAAAAGGACAGATAGAGAGAGAGAGAGAGAGAGAGAGAGAGAGAGAGATAATCGAAAGAAAGAAAGTGAAAAGAAACTGATCGTTCTGAACAGATAAAGATAAAAATTAAAGAGAGAAAAAAGAGAGGGGATAAGAGAGAATGATAGTATATAATAGAAATTTTCTCAGAGAAAGAATTTTTTAAATCGGATTAGTAGCAACAAAATGGCCATATTCTATTAATTAAAAAATGTATATGGCAACACTAAATCTCTTTGTAACTCACGAATAGTGTAGTTATCTATCATTGTAAATTTTTTTTAAATCGGATTAGTAGTGAGAGAAACTCTTAAATTTACAAAATGGCCATCTTATGACACTTAAATGGACATACCTTTTTATAAGAATATTTATGGCAACACCACATAGCCTATGTTACCCGGAAAGGATGTAGCTTCCTATCGATGAAAGAATTTTCAAAATCGGTTTAGTACTTTTCGAGCCTATTCGCAACAAACAAACATACAAATATACAAAAAATCAAATCTTTCCTCTTTTTATTATAGTGTAGATAATAATATGAATTATATTCACAAGAGTCTTTATGGTTTAAAAAACCTAAACCCTATTTTCTGAAATTCTTATATAATATTAGTAAAGTATTAATATAATCACTAAAATGTTTATACGAATTGATTATCATAATTCTGAATGAGTTTTATTTATAACTCTAGATTATACAATAAATATTAATTATGTAGGTCTTGGTACAGGGCGACGAGTTCGATGAGGCGTAATATTGGTGATGCGGTGAAAGCGGGCGGAGTTCGCAGCCGCCTAACCACTGAATAACGAATTTATTTGTATAAAAAAATTAGTATTAAAAGTTTCTACATACATCACTGATTAAAAAACTGTTATAAATGTATAAGATGTTTATAAACGTCTCAACATTACGCGTTGAAGAATGAATAGAGAAATTAATAATGTAAGGTACATTGATGCGTTATATGGGCTTTTAAGCCCACACTACTCAGTTATTGAGTTATTTAAACAGATTGTAATGATCAATTTCAATTAGGACAACTTATTAAGCAATGACGTGGCTGAGATTTATCATTATTATATTGCCATTTGTGTTACGATTTCACTCATTTGCGGTTCGTATCTAATATTACATTCAACAATAATTATTATAGTCATTATAAACTGTTAGGTGTCATAGTTCTCTAATAACACAAAAAAATACTTATATGTTTAAACGTTACGGATAAGGCTAAAGCTCATACCATTTAATTAGCACGATGCAATGAGGCACAAATTGGTGGACGCAGTCGCCGACCCAGCCACGGCCGGCCAGAATCTCATTAACGGTTCAGATTGATGGCCCATGGAAAATGTTTCAAATTTTATTTAACGCCATATTGCTATTCAATATTTACGACATCAACTATTAATACTTACTACCTCAAAATTAATTATTACTGAAGTTGCTTGGGTTCGTTCTTCTAAAGCCTGGGTTGGTCTTCTCCGAGTGGGTTGTAGATTCAGACGTTCAATAAAAGAATATAATATCAGTTATATTTAAATTTTACTCTGTAGAAACACTTAATAAAATGCTATGTGGATAAGATGTCGAGAAGTACCTGGGAGTTGTGACCTGGTTTAAGGTCGCAATAATTTAACGCGAACTCCTCGCTAATGTAAGCATGTTTCAACAGTGGTAACAGTAAATTGCTATTTTGAATTTGATTATTGACTTTAACATATAATTTTTTACTTTAAGGTATTGTTAAAATAACATAAAATGTTAGCAAAACAAAATACAATTTACTCAAGGTACTAGCGTTTAACGAAATATTGCAGATATATAAAGTTATAGGTTGTATTTCTTTATCGAACAATCTCAAGGGAAATAGCTAGTATTAGTGAGTATAGGTACACGTTGTTTTCACGCACGTAGAGGGCAAATGGACTTCAAATTTTCTGGGGACTCGTGAGGTCGGGTGACAGCCGTCGTATTCCTTGTATACTGACATTTTGTGGTAGTCATTTATCATTCTGTTGCTCACAAAAGGTAAGGATTTGTGACCAACATTTTCACACACCATTAGTTGCTATTTTATAAGAGAATGAAGAAAGTTAAAATAGTCAATTAAAAAGTATTGTTACAGTTTTCAAAAAAAATTTTTTTTTTTATAGAATACGGGTGCAAACGAGCAGAAGGTCTACCTGATGGTAAGTGGTCACCTTCGCCCATGGACATCTACAATACACGGAGAATTGCAAATGCGTTGCCAAAACTGACCCGTGAGGGTTACTGTAGGTGTACCGTGTGCTTATTTTCACTTTTTGGATATGAAAATCATTAAATTGACTAAATTCTAAGTAATAATGATTTTAGATGCATTGAAAAGCTAAAAAATTGCGCGAGATGTTACAACCATCTTTATCTGATTATAATAGAAAACAATCTTCTTTTTAAGCTAGTCCTTTCAGGGTCTTTATAATATTGTCATAAAAAGTCTAAAAACTGTGACGTGGTAAGAAAAACCATCAATCAAGTAACGGATATAAAAGAAAATGTTCTTTTGTGTAAGTTTACTATTCTGCGCCAAACTATGGGAGATGACTGATTGCTCCTTTCATTATTTGATATTAAAACTATTGTATTTGTCATGCAGCCAAAATGGTTTTATATTTAACTCTGTTGAATGGTTATGATGATAGAAATCACTTTGGTCAACTATGTTCACCCACGTTACCTACTTCACTGCGCAACACTTAAAGGTCACTATCATTAAGACATTATCAATACTATTAGTAATAATTTTTTTAAATAATAATCAATTATAATAATGTTAAGATGTAAGATTAAGATGTTAGATTATTTCTACTGTTATTAAATATGATGTTCCTTGACAAAGTATATTTATCAAAACTCAAAGATTAAGTTTGCGTAACGTTAACTTTGGTGTTTGTATACCGTAGCTTATGAAATGTGGTTAGAATAAATTATAATTATAATAAAGCTTGTAACGGATCTTAGATCAATAATGTTTGAGTGTTCTCTATATTTGCTATTCATAAGTGGATGCCGTTCAGAGAATCGGGGTCCTCGTGGTGTTTATTTATGTGACGTTTGTTTAATTTTATCTTAACTCCGATCTATTGCCAAACAGAAATTAGATAAACTCTGAATATAAAACGTCAAGATTTTTTTAACTATGCACTAGTTTCCATGATCACTACTAAAGTCGAAAATACTCATGGACGAGGGTAAAAAATGATCCGTGAAATTAATGATCGAGTAAGCCAGATCGCTGAGACGGGCTTTCCTAAAGACCGTGTCATTAGTTACCCGCGAGTGCGGACGCCCGTCACCCTCACTGGCCCGTCCCTTTGTCGGATATACAGTGCATGGCCATTCAATAAAAGGAGCACATTATTCGCTATCTCAGTTTATATTCCTAATATTTAATAACACTATCAAGTAGCAGAGACAGTAAGCTAGCAGCTTTCTTTACACACTGCAGGAATAGCTTACATTAGGTTACCGAATAAAAATCTGACTAGTGGATAGCAAAAACCACTGCAGTAAGTTTTTGATCTAGCTTTTCTACACTATAATTTTAGGCAGAAGTGTAACCAAAGCTGAGAATTTTTCAATCTTTTATGTGACTTAAATGACTGAATATTGAAGCATTTTAATCATTGAAGATTATAGTAATTATCACGTATTTTGTTGAAAAAAGAAAGTTTGACTACATTAGATCTTTAGCAATAGTTTATAGATAATGACTGCCTTTTTTATATATAAAAATATCAGAATAATGTTTATCAACATATTAGGTTTAGTAATTAAATTTCAAGAAGTCGCTATCTATTTCTTACATTAGAGATTTTAAAGGTAATAATTATTTAATGTTAGCATTATCAAATGATTCACACCCTCAAGCTTCGCCACTGGCCAGCTTCACTCCATTCGCTGTGGGCAACCGCGGAAACCATTATTCAATGTAAAGTTTCTTTTTCATGGGATATCAGAAGCGTCGTGATCACTCAACCGGCAGATATTTATTGGACGATTTCCTTTAACTTTTATTTTCTAGTTTGGAAAATGAAATACCGAAGAAGATTTACTATATTTATAAGATTTATAATCACCTAGGTTACATTGGCAACATAAAAAATATTGATATAAGAACTGTCTTTAACTTAATAATAAAATGTTAAATTGTTATTATCTTCAGTTTTGTAATTTTTAATTAGTGTGATACACAAAGTATTAAAGGTACCTAATTGGACAAGAATTAATGCTGTATTTCTCGTAAAAAGTAAAGGATTAAAAATGGTTATTGTGGGTTATCCTTAAGAGATAGACACATATCATCGTGGACTTTTTTGTAGACCTTTTTAAGTTGTACAATACTGTAGTACATTATTTTGATCTATCTCAGGGTTCAGCCAGCGTTTGCATAAAGACCTTCCTCTTGAATCACTCTATCTATTAATAAAAAACCAATGTGGGTACTGGGTATATCAGCTTCAGTTACTCGTTACTGCTTTGTTTTAAATGAATGTTTTAGTAAAACATAATTTTTTCCTTCGCAAATGTTTTGAAAAAACGTCGTATGAAACTCGTGCGGATTGGTCATTACAGTTCTTGGCTCCGTTACGCCATTTTTTAATGTGATGACCATCTTAGCACACTTGTATCATAATAAAGTATTATTATAGCACACGTGTTAGGAAAAATCTGAAAACCCTAAAAATGTTTTTGTAGTAAGTAAACAGCTCTATATATCAATCGTTTTCTAACGGAAAAGTTAAGTTTGTCCTTGAAATCAGTTTTATGTTTGTTGCAATTGCTTACTTGTGTATTATCTTAAATAAATTAATGGCCATATTTACTCATTGCTAAACACTAGAAGTTTGATTTTGATTTCAAGATATAAAAGATAATTTTTTTCGTGCTGTAACAATAAATATCCAGTTTTCGGATTTTTCCCTATACTATATGCTATAAGTTCGTAGGTCAAAGGACCAACCCTGGGGGAATTTTGATTCTTGTGGGAATCAAAATGCATTAGATATAAGTCGGTGTATCTTTTCATTACGATTACGACTTAGAATTCTGATTTTTTCAACCGACTTAAAAATTAAGGAGGTTATCAATTCGATTGTATTATATTATATATATTAAAAAAAATTATTTTATTTACCTCAGAACTCCGTCATTTATGGACCGAATTGAAAATTTCTTTTTTTTTTGGTAGGTTGGTAGGTGATTACACATTGGTCCCATTTTTTTCAAAATCCAGTTCTGATGATGGGATCCTCGAGGAATTGACTCCTCAAAAGTTATAGGCACACAAATAGTGATTTTTATATTTTCAGAAATGTTTCAAGTCAGAAAAGTTGCATTCAAAACTTATCATTTGGTGAAGTGGAACTAATAAGGAAGACTACAGATAACCATAATATGGTTAAAAATGTTAAGCTACTATTACTATGAGAAATTTTAGATAAATATTTATCATATTGATGTTACCATTATATTCTTTACCGGCTTCATCTACCATTAGTTAATGATGACACTGGAAGGTATGTACTGGAACCAGAAGGCATGGGGCAACGTAAACTAGTCGTGTTTGTGTTTAATGGAATTGTCTTAAAGTATTCTTATGCTAAATTTTATGATTCTATGTTACCGGGAAGTAGTTTAAATATGGTGAGTAACCACATTAACTGCCATATCTTCTCAATGCATGGACATATAAAATTGATTTTTTGACAGCCGCAAGGGACTCTGATTGAGTATTTAATATTAACTCAAGCTAATACATCGACGGACAGCGATGATCCCGTAAGGCTTCCTTTTATCCTTTTAAGGTACGGAACCCTAAATATATAAAATTTTTGACAAGTACGTAATCCTTACGCTTCTTTTCTTCCAGACAGTTTGACACTGTGACAAAAATATAACTTATTATGAGGCATCAAAGGGTTTAAGACATGAAATAGCGGTCTATTTTCGTTTATCTAATCTCGGTAAGCTTTAGCCGAGCGCGTGAGCCTGCGGCCTGAAGCCGCTACGTGAATGGCATGACATGGTGTGGCAGCACGAGAATGAAGACGACACCCGCCACCACTACGTTTGCATCATAACCGTTTGCATAACACTCTATTGCACACACGCTGAATGTCAACTTCGGGGCTATGTCCTCTTTAGGGTTCTATTCAAATCTCTGTCTTTATTGTCTGAATGTAAACTATTAGTTAGGTACTGTGTACACAGGCAACAATATCTATGAAAACAATGCAGTTAAATTCACAATAATATGTTGGTTTAATCCTCACGCTGCGCTATAACAGAGTGAATGTCAGGTTATTTTTTGTATTAAATAGCTTTCGGACCTAAAAGTTATACTTTTACATTACTTAACTAATCCTGAAAATTTTAAACTTCTATTGGTGTAATATTTTTTTTTATTCGGAACAGCTTGAACACTTTTATATAGCCATATATTGAAAATAATTTGTTTCAAATACCATTTGAAATAAATAATAATTCGGGGTGGCTTCCTAGTATAAAATATTTAAATTGTCGTTAAATAATATGTTATAGGTCTAATTGCCTGATTTATCACATTACTGCTGCAGTGAAATAATATTTTTACTTTCTTTATTTTTCAGAACCTGCACAATAATATAAACGTGGTAATATAATAAAGTACCATGGATTCTATCTACTCAATTCTCATCAAGCGCGGTGAATAGGCAAGGCCTAAAACAGATTCTGTATCGTCAATAGGTACGTGGGCGAAGATATATGTTTAGCGATAGCATAGTATTTACTGTGTTTCGTCCGTTTTGAAACAGAAAATTTATATACGAAGTTTACAATAATCATCTCGTGATAACTACTTACTATTCGTATATATATATAAGCTTACCATAATAATTATTAAATGTTTTCAGTTACGAAAGTGGATCACAGGAATTCAAAAAAAAAACATATCGTTGATGAACAATCACTGTGATGTACTGTTAGTGATTCATGAGCAAACTGACTCACAGAGACGGCGCTAAAAGATACACTCAGAATAGCAAGTAACCTTGGCAATCGAAATCTACCTATAGTAACCAGTGAACTGTATCTACATCAGGAATATTTGCGGATTCGTTTGGTAGCGATTTTACATTTTTGTAGTACTAAAATTGATATAAAACTGCGCTCGAAAGGCGTGTCAATTTTGAAGATTTTTACATCCATAACGATTTTCGTTAATCTAATCGCATATTTATATTGGATTAGCTGACCCGGTCAGTCGTAACTCGTATCTATGAATATTGGTCAAATCACTGACAGTTATGTCAAACGCCATAAAGTTACATTAGAAAATTTTATACTATCAAAGCGATAAGGTAACATTAGAAAAGTTAATATGGTAATTAAGTTTTCTTAAATTTTATATTTTCCGCGCAACTGACTTAATTTTTTTTTACATAAGAATTTTCCTATGACGGTAACAGACACAAAAACAAAAAGAATTTGCGAAATCTATCCAGCCATTCATACGTGATGCTGTGACAAAGGGAAATAGGGATTCATTTATGTACGATAAGACGATTTGACTGACTTATGCCAAACTTTATTCATAAATAATAAAAGCATAATTTATAACTTATTGGTATTCAGTCGGATGAAAATTTAATTTTCTGTCTGCTCGTATTTTGTAATGATTTATTTTAATGGAGACAATTTGCCGCCTTTTGTGTTTATGTGACATGCTCGTCTGTGTGGTAGGGACGAATGTAAGACTCAATCATCAACCATAGTGTAAGGTCGATGGGCTCAATTGATTTCGATACTCAAGCCATTCGAGCGCTTGGATCTTGTGGGGCGACCCTGTCGAATGAAGATAGATGGATTCGGAAGAGCGGTTCAGAGGGGCACTGAAGTGCGGAAAGAGGTATACATAGGGGTATCGGGCTAATTGGCTGTCAACGCTGAGTCCAGTTTAACGAGTGTACTCTACGTTTGAAATACTGCAGAGCTGTTATCGTATTTCTGATGTAATTAACTTTCAATTAAGTATTCTAATGTGTTAAAACAATAAAATACAATTAACTGTGCAACGCTATGAGTTCGAAGTAAAAATAAGGGAAGGGTCAAGGGCAAAAGGTCGACTGTTTACAAAGCAACATGTAGCAATCGCGTCAGGTGCAAGCCTTTAATACAACTTCATAACTTATATGTAACCGCTACATGAACCACCATCATTAATTTAACTTGTCATTCTAAATTTTACAAATCATTGAATTTAAAAATACGACAAACTTTCTAAAAATACTCTGACAGCTTATTAGACTTCTATATTTTGTAATTAGAATTATATTGAAACAAAATACAGATAGATTAAAATCATTCCACTCCGACAATCCAGCTATAATAATAATACGAGTAGATTTTACTTATATGTTTTTATTAACGGGACAGACGAGAATCAAAACTGGTTTTAACAACTCGTTTTTTGTATGATCAAGTTGGTAAGTACCACTCGTTTTACTTTCATTGTAGACTTAATGTAACTAAATACTCGTGCATTACAATTCATAATATTCAAACATGTATAGATGGTATTCAATGAAATATGTATAACTTTACTGAGAATTTTGTAGGTGAATTTCATTTTAATTTATGTTCTACGAATGTGTTTGTAAGCAAAATAGCTTTTTTTAGCGAGCGTTCATGCCATTGTGTCTAATGTGCTTCAAGGTTCAGTGGTTCTAATTGTTAACATTTGGATCAGGGAGTAAGTAATTAGAACACTTATGATCGATCCAAAAACTCTGTCATAAGTTAGTACTTGGAACCATATTGGATATTCTAGTAAATCTCACCACTGTGTACTTCTAGTAGACTCGGTATCTACTATATATCTTTATTTGTTTCTTCACGAAGAAGTTTATTTTAAGTCTTTTTTCATATTACATCTCAGTATTATGTTTTTAAGGAAAGCTTTTTTTTTAAGTCTTTGTGGATATTTAAGTTTCAGGAAGATAATATTATTCATTCTCTTTCATCAAAGCACAAGCACTTTCGTTGCAATTATTTCAATAGTGTTGAAGAATAAGAAAAGCGTGTTAGATAAATCCAGTGACAAAATATAAGAGTACTTTGAACGAGACAAAGTAATGAATTAATTACATTAGACACGCGCAACGAGATTCGAATTGCATGAGATGAGCAAACAACATTTTGATATAGTATCTTCTATTTACGAGTTAATTTATAAGACAGTATCATCAGATTTAGGCTAGAAGTAAACAATACTCAATTGAGAATCAAATTTTAAGGATGGCCATTGTTCGGATTTGTTGAAAAATAGTGTTCGAGTATGTATAATATTTGCTTTCTTGGGTTACCGAGCAATACTCTGACTTCTAAAACTCTACGTAGTCTCTTAAATATGGGTTAGAAAATCCCTACGAAACAACTACAGTTCAAACTTTCCATTCAGTATGAGTCAGTCATCAGTCTATCTCAGACTCAAACTCAAAATAGTTTATTTAGGTTAGGCTTTTTTACTAAGTAAGTTTGGCACGTCAATCAGGTCGGTCAGTAAGTTTGTATGAAGCTATCACCAGCTCGGATTGGTGTTTTCTGTTTTGAAAAGCCGGCAAGAAATTCAACATTCGCTCTTTTCAAAATATGTCCAATTAGTGCTATCAGGAAAGTGTGAAAAGTTGACTTATTATTATGTATAATAACATAGAGTAATATTTTGGGCCTACAAAATTGTTTCAAACTCTAAAGATTAATGTGAGAAAAATAAGTTTACTTTGAACGAACTTTCGCAATTTCGACATTTGGCATTTGAGATGAACGATGTACAAAGCTCATCCTAGAAACGATGCGCATGAGTTCCTTGACATTTTCTTTCATACCTTTGCTAGGTTAATATTTATTACAAGTTACTAACACGGAAACCTTTGTTATACCGCAAAAGTAATAACGAGGAGGTCTGTTAAGATGAAAGTAGGTCTGTGGTTGCAGCTCTTGCTGTTAAACTGTTTTAATTATGACACAATTAACAAAACTAAATAACACTCGTATAATGTTAGCAACATTTATGCTAGTAGTTTCCATTATATTAACAATATCCCAATCGATCTGAGGCATACGTCTAAGTGATTTCATACAGTTAATGCCTTCTATAGTACTGCAAGTACTTGCATTAGAAATTGGGAAGCGGAATGCAGTGTTGTTAAGTTGACAGAGCTATGTAATACAGCCTGGGTCATAGATCCCAGGCTCGACTTACTATTTAAATGCATGTTTATTATACGTATTGTTGTGCAGTAATAGGTATCATTGATAATAATAATTAAATTTTGATGGAATTAAGTGCCAAACTGTATGAAACTGTAATAGATTGAAAAACATTCTGCTCAGGAGTTTTAAATGTTCCTAATTTTTTTTTAGATGCGAATAGAATAGTAATGGGCATGAATAAATTATATTTATTTGCGCGTGGGTCTGTTTTGCAGGACCGTCGGTCGGTAGAGAAGTGTTTTTTCGTAATCAATTTTAGATTTAGAGTACAATCGTGACTTGAACGCGTGAACCCCTTAGGCGTCCGCAATTTGCTGACATCAAAGGGAGACAATTTCTATTTAAAATCTACTTCCTGTAACATAAACATAAAAATTAATAGTATAGACCTATGGATTCTAAGAACAAAATTTTTTAAGCTATTGATAAAAAAGGGAATAAAAGAAACAAACATTTACAATTTATGATTTTTTTTACTTACTGAATACAATAAAATGTCATCTTCAAAAAACGAAGTTATTTAAGTCGAAAAGTATTGATATTTAGACCGGAACAGACCAGATAAAAGACCGAGTTGTTCACAATACTAGTCTTTGACGTAATGAGATCAAGTCAATTTCAATTATAATTAGACCAATACTTTTATCTTCAGTGTTTATCCTACTGTTCATTTTAAAATACTGTTGTTACTAAATATGGAAGTTCGTAGAGCATTCCTTTGCTTAATAGCATCCTAGCATTTGTAGATAATAAAATATTCAGGAAGATATAGTGGAAAATAGTTGGGTTAAGTCCAGGACAAATTGTTGGCGAGGATTTTGCGGTCTGCAAGGAAATGATTTTTATTTATGTGAAACGCAAAATTGAAGGCTGTGAGATAGTTTTTATTCCAAGCAATCGTACGTAACGGTTACGGTCGGGTTAATATTATATAGCCGTAAATTTGTACTCACAGCATTATGGAGCAATATTATCATGTCTATAATTAATAGTTTCTCACAAGCCAGTTTCAGGCGAAAAAACTTTGCACAGTTGTAATTACATATTCGTATATCTAATTAGTGTCAATCGTAATGTCATTTTACTTTCCGGTACAAGAAATCTTGGTAAAAAAATATATATTCTGCCTATCATTTATAGATCGTTGTTACTTATCTTTTAAAATTTAGAAGGAGATAGGTACAAAAATGAATTTAGTCAAAATTGTATTTGTAGGAAATGAGCAAGAAAGTATGGTTGACTATGTACCTAAGTTGAATAACTTATTTCGTTGTGTTTATGTTAGAAGAAAATTAATCTATACTAATATTATAAAGAGGAAAGATTTGTATTTTTGTATGTAACGAATAAACATAAAAACTACTGGACGGATTTCAAAAATTCTTTCACCATTAGAAAGCTACATTATCCCTGAGTAACATAGGCTATATTTATTACAAGAAAAAATTAGAGATCCTTAGGAAATCTCACGAAAACCAACCCAAGGTGCCAAAAAATTAGCCATAAAATATCTTTCATCGCATGCGCTGCAAAAAGTATTGATGATAGAACAAAAAAATGTTCTACAATATTATAGAACGTATCAATATCTACAAAAAAGTCCGCGAGACCATATGTTCAACTATTATAGTTACGTCACTATAACTACTTTTTTACATTTTAAAAGTTGATAAAAATGCGTATCAAAATCAGACCATGTTTTCTATAACTTTGTATTAATCCTTATCCAAATAAATTATTTCGTATTCAAGACTATTTCAATACCTGTAAATTACTTTTTGAATTATTAAAATCGGACTTTCCATTCAAAAGATATTACGAAATTAAAAATATCAATATAAACAAAAAATACACGACGACGCGACGGGCCAGTGTAGCGACGCAGCGCAGCGAGTAAAGCGGCAAAAGAGTGGGCACCGAAATGCGGGAGGGCCAATATATTTTTAAAAATAATATTCCACCCGCGCGAAGCCGGGATGGGCCGCTAGTTTGTAATAAAATAGTATATTCATATTAATAGATTAATGCGAAAACAAGTCTGTACGAGTTTGTTTCTCTGACATGTTTTTAAAACAGGACAAAAATTAATCCCAGAACAGGTAAAATAGTGGTCGCAACTTTGAATTACATTTTAGGGGACCGATTGCAATTAAAATTGATATTTCTAAATTTTTTGGTTGCGAAAACATTGTTAGATTTCACTTAAATTCTATTTGTTCCTATCTAAAGAACGGATAAATTGGTCCCACCAGTTAAGATTTTTAAACCTAATTTGTTTAAATTCCATCGAACACTTCTCGTCTGGGTAATTGACTGAGATGATGTTTGCCTTTTACTAAGAGCGTAAACGTTTTGTGAGAGGACCAGTTTTGAAATTAGGTATCCACATTTAAGAAACAGGAAACAGAAACAGGTCTCTTTTATGGTCAATTATTGCCATTATCATTTCTACTTTACAAGTATTAAAGCATTGGGCCAAGTGAAAAATAAATAATAGCCATTATTTGAAACGCAACTATAAAATGTAGCTTTTAGCGTTTAACAAGTTTAATTACACGAAAAATTTAATATATAATGACAAAAACGACAAATGGGTTTAGTTTTTTTTTTGTGAAGATTCCTTTAGAAGTTTTTCAATATAACAGATTTTCTGAACCGAAAAATCTTCAAAATTTGGTGAGGTCTTTATGAAACGTAGATTTCTCTTAATTATTATTTTAAGTTAAATATCGTCTGATGGCTTACATTTTTTGTGTGTATTCGTTTAAAAAGTCCTCGTGGTTCCCGACATGCATCTTTTCAGCAATGGGCTTTCTGTGGCTCTTAATTATTTCAACGACAATGTCCCGGAATATCTAATTTCCTCACGTAATTTGTCCGGAATTCATCCCCAGTTGAATGCTTGGAACAATTTTTATTGTTTTGCTTATTTCTTATTCGTTTTATTCTTTGGGGAATAATAATACTTGAAGCTTGTGAACCACCCAGCTTTTCTAGTAGCAAGTGTATTGTAAATTGCACGTTTTTCGTCCGTTGACACAATGTTCTTTTTGATTCTCCCTTTTTTTGCTAACGTGGAGACATTAATGTTATATAATGATTGTACAATGCCGTTCCGTTTTAGAAATAACCGTGTATGGTGCAAGCATTATTACATCCCTATGAATAACTCAAAATCGATTATGCGGCATATCGTGTTAAAATCTTATCCGTCTTCTATTTAAAGCAATATCATAGAATGAGATGATACCCATTACTGTATAGCACTACATACAATTTAGATAGAAAGCAGGGCAGCGCCTTGGACTTGCGACCAAGATGTAGAGTTAAAGGCCTTTTATATAATTACTACGCTCCCCTTCGTTGCCCGGGCACCAACTACAGTAGATAATAAAGAACACTAATTTATCAAGTTACCAAAATATTAAGTGTAGTAAATCTTAAAGATTATATTATTATACTATGTTATTTAAAATCAAATAGCCTATTTAAATCATAAAAATCCTACAATGTCGAGGAGGAAATTTTTTTTGTTGTGCTTGGTGCGAGTCCTATGTTTTTATTTTTTGGGATAGCGTGATATAAAATAAGTGATTATATAGGCTATGTTATTTGATTTTTCATTTCTTCTTCAGGCTTTTTTCTTCTAAAAATTTGCCGTTTTGATACATTGTTAGTTGTATGCCTGATACAGTGAAACAAAGGACATTTTATTATCCCTATCTCACAAATAGTTCCCAAGAGAAGTTCTGTTCTATTTGCATTGTAATTCCACGCGTGGGTAGCCGCTACAGAATCTACTTGTATTTATTTAAAGCTAATTAGCTTTACTGCAGAAGCTGACATTAAAACTTTATTTAAAATAATTTAAGGTAACAGTTAAATTTTTAATGTTTTGTTAACAAAAAATATCCAGTTTAGTTAGTTAGTAGTATCCAGTTATATTTTCCATAATTTTTACAGATTATTAATATTTTTTTTTAGGATCAGTGCGCTTTTATTTCTAAGTGCTAACAATACTATTGATTGGCTGACGAGTAATTTTTGTTGGTCAGTCGGCTTGACAACTTATATGCTCAGTCTAGTTTCGTAAAAAGAATATTGACTACTTAGTTAGATATTGGGTAGCGAAGTTGAATACTGGAGTCAAGAGTCATATCACAAAAAAATTACCTTAATACTACTTGAGCGAAAACAACAGTATTATATAAAGAATGCAACGTTCTCTCTAACAAGTAATAAGATGAAAATCTACAGGAGTTTTTTATTTAAAGGCAATAATGTAAACACTATTCTAATTAGAAAGTGATAACTTGTGTGGAGATTAGAAAGAATATTTTTCTAAGTGAAGCGAGTGCGAGTCATCTGGTAATTAATAAGGTTCATTGATATTAGAATGGGAGTTGATAGTTGACAATTAGTCAGCATTACTGAGCTTAAGTTGCGAAGGCGAAATAAAGGGAAACAAGTGATTTTGGAATGACGCCAAGATGGGGCCCGTCGAGCCCCACTCCATTTGCGCTTTACATAACTTCGTATTCAAGGGATCATTAATCTTCCTAGTTCCACGCCAGACCGACTTTAATTTTAATAAACGGCTTAAGCTAAACTACGACATTCATTTACATGACCTGACAAAATCAAGGTGAACGCAGTTACTATTTTGTATCTGAGACAACTGCTCACTCTACTGTCTACATTTAAAGCGATTTTTTATTATTGTATAATTTAATTTTTCGTTTGGCAGGTGCAATTGTTTAGCATTTTCTCTAGTGGCAACATTAATTCGTATTTGATTGGCTAATGACAAATGACCGGGAACTCACTCTATTCTTTTAGGCAATCAGAACGTTTTTCGCAACAACGATCAGAAACCGAACGAAATATGGCCTTAAAACGAGTAAGACTTTAGATATAGATAATAACATGAAAACTAACCTTTTCATGTATGTAATAAACCTGTACCTATCTGAGTTGATATTTAATAATAACATGCACACAAAAATAATCCGAGCAGTGCCTGAGGCTTGATATCCAGTTTAATCTACTACAATCTAATGTTGTCTGTATTTTTTTTAAATAAATAAAGATTTTGAGATCATCATGTGTATAAAGTTCCGTAGTTATTTTTTAACGTTACTAGTTATGCTAGTTTCAACTTACAATGGGGACAAACTTTTTGCCGAAATATATTATTTTAGACAAGAGAGAATTTTTACATTCTATTCAAACGCTCTTTCTGAGAATCTCTAAGTGTTTCTGTTGAAACAAATTACACTTGAAATAAAATTTTAAACTATAGTAATTTCAGCTTCACAGATATATTTAATTTATGCCACTTTTATGATACTACTAAACTATAGTCTTTAGTAGGTATTTGATGCAGATAGTATGGTTTATAAAATTAAATAAAATTTAATTTTTATTTTCTAAATAGTAAAAAAAAAACAAATAATGTTTTTTTACTATTTGGAATAGTAAACAAATATATATATGTCGGGGATTTTGATGATGAGAAGGAAAGGGAGAGAGGGGTAAAAGGGGTGATAGTATTAAAAGGACTATTGGGTAAACGCAACGTAGATATTTCTACTGAACTGATAAATAATCAAATATGATCTCTAACAACTACGAGAGAAACCTAAGCAGTGACTTGGACTTGTGGCCAAGGTATAGGCTTAAGGATATCCTTTAAGTGATCACGACACTCGCCTTCACTGCTCAGGCTCTCTGTTTAAACCCAAGGTTAAAGTCACATAAATCTACTAGTCACTCACTCCTAACACTAACACTGCACCGCACAACACTAACACTATTCAGAGACTACTTCACTTCTTTAGAGACTGCGCATGACAAAGACTTCAGTCAGGCTTTTGATATGATATATAGGGTCGATACTATCAAAACAACGGAAGTGACTACTACCCTACTCTAACGCCATAGATACCGATGACGATTCGATTATTCGATAGTCTTTTATTATTCTCCGAGCTATAATAATAATATTTACAATCCCAATCTATTACTAATTTGAGATTAATTAATTTGAAAATTTTAATAGGTACATATGAGATACATTTCATTCAATTGCTAGTATGATATATTCAAATAAAGTTTATACTCATATATATCATTTATGAAATATAATACAACCATTTTACAGTAAAAAGTGTTAGGTAGTGTCCAACGTGTCAATATATGATCCAACCTTCGTCAGCAAACGTCAGCAGTATTTTACGGCTGGGTCTAAATGGTGTAGTAAACTGTAAAGCACAGGTGTACTTGGAATTTCTTCGGTAACCCAAAAGAATCATAAACATAACCGTTTTAATATATAAGTGCGATTTACTTGGATTTTTATGACATTTAGTGTGAAGGTTATTTGATCCCTGAATAAGGGCATGAAAGGGAATTCTATAATTTTAGTTAATTAACATGATAAATATTAACATTAAATAATTACTATGTAAAGATCCGATTTTACCAAGATTATCTCCGTGAACAAATTCGCAAGATCAAAGAAGAGAAGTTGCTCATTATGGCGGATTAGTGGTTAGTATATTTATAATATTATATAAGAATTATTTGTCAGCAACGCTGTTTGTAAAGTAGTAGTAGTGGGTAGATAATTTTATATTATGTAAGTATACCGATGTTTTTGCGCAGCGTACATGGACGTTAGTGTTATAGTGCTGTGTTAGGCCTCCGTTATCGAGGAGCACGTGAGTAATCTATTTTAATATTCGGTAGCGAGGTGGAGCGGTAGAGGTGAGAGTTTGTGCATAGTAGAAGACGTCTTTAAACCTGCTCCTGGGTCTCAAGCCCCAGGCACTGCTCAGCTTCCATCTAAATTATATGTTAATGTTGTACTTGAGTGTTACTGCGCAGTATAGCTCCCATATACTTAGCAGGTTCATATTTTAAACTTATATATACCTAAAACACGTATTAATATGTCCTGATAGGATCAAACCTTTATAAAAGTCGTCTCAAAACATATATAAAAACCGGGAAATGGTAATTAGGCAATTTCAAGTATCAAATTTCGTACTATAACAACTTTTAAAAAATAAACGAGATAATTAATTAATATTTAAAATGTTCAATTGCAAATAAATAAATGTCACAAAAACTAGTACTAAAAGGGCAAAACGTTATTAATTTTAATAAAAGAAATTTTTGCATTATTGACAAATTCTACTTTTTCAATGCTTTGTACATATTATACACATTTGTAAAAAAATATTGAACTGTGCTTGAATATTGACTACTTATTATAGAAAAGCGTTAGCTTGCTCTTACACGCGTGGTAGTAAACCTAAAGATTAAATATTATTGGGACTACACACTTCAGAAAATTAGGAACAATATGTGGCATCAAGCGTGATTTACTGATCCCAAGGGAAATAGGCCTTTCGTACTGATGCGGGTAATACCTTAATTCCGTTTATCTCGCTTTGACGAGAGCTTTACTGTTACTTTAGCTTTACTGTGCGCTCGAACCTCTGTTAAGAATTATCTAGAAAATATATGAAGGCTGAAAATGAAATTGATAGTAAAGTCAAAGATTACAGTTTAGTAACATCAATTAGTTTTAGAAATCCCTTACTCGCTTGACAACTTATAAGCTCTTCTCCGATAGGTCAATAGCAGCATGAAGTGTGATTTTATAAAGTGAATATTAAATATCACAGTAAAATGTAAATGTTGTGAGTTTAGTCCTTATTGAGGATCATGTGTATGATTAATTTTATTACTTGATTGCTAGATGTTAGGTATCAAGATTTTATGCCTTCTTTATTCCATCTTAAATGAACCAAGCTCTCCCACCTATTTGTCTTCTAAATTTAGTTTACTCTCTTCTTCACATGACAGGTCACTACGTTCTTCTGATCGCCTCACTTTGCGTACGCCATCTCACCACTCCGGGTTCATGTCTAACTCATTTACAGTAGCGGCTGTACAATTATGGAACGAGTTACCTGAATCTGTCAAAAATGCTCCTTCGCGAAACTCGTTTAAGAAACAGGTGAAAGAGTTTTATTTAAAAAAATCTACTATCTGAATGTATTAATCATAGTTCCATGATAATGTTTAGTATACTAGTATTGTACTGTGTATATATATATATATTATATATATGTTTGTGTATCTATATCTATACATGTATTAATATTTTGTGTATATATTTATTTTTAGTTATATTTATTTATAATTTGCTTTTACTTTTTGTGCACGCCTACTGTTTACTCTCTTGCACAATTCTGGGTTGGCTGGTAGAAAATCCTGTAATAGCGTTAAGTCCACCCTTGTACATTGTTTTTATTTTGTGCAAAAAGAATAAATAAATAAATATCAAGATGGTGACTTGATGAGTGTTGTGATCTTAACAATTAGCGTCAAGAGCCTGAATTATAAGCCATCTCTCTCTCCCTTACTGCCTTAGTTCATGGTATTATCAGTTGATTTTATTGAAGTTTGCGAATTAACAAATCTTATTTCCACTTTAAATACTTACCTATTTGTCTAAATCATGATTAATGTTTAAGAACGTGTCGGGTCTCGCATATCATGAGCTTACGAGTACAAAGTAAGAAGGTCAAAATCATGAATTGGAGAACCAAAGTTCTTACCGTGTTCACATACAATGTTTAGATTTCGAGGAATTCGACCATTTTTTATAAAAATTGTACAGGTACAGATTCGTATATATTATTTTTGTAAACTTATTATAACATTTCCTTGCTTTTTGAGCAAGTTATAAACAAGTATAATATTATATTTTAATTATTACGTTTACCATATTTATGTTAATAACTGGGTTGGAGCTCTACTCGTTGACATTCAAGTCGCCGAACCAGTTTATACAAATGTTTTAAAAAGGTACCAGGAAAATCTTTTACACTCACTAAAAGCTGCCTTTTAAAAGCTAGTCTTAAATTATTATATTTCACATGTATATTACGTACATTTTGTTTTATAAATTCGCATAAAAATCGTGTAGAAGGAAAATAATTATTATTTGGAACATTTTTTAAGGAACAATAATTCCTGAGAATATGACACATTTCATTTTCATCATGAATAGCAGCAGAATAACATATTTGGAAGTTGTTTTTGCCATATTTAGTCATAACAATGTGACCGTACCGGAGTCAATATTGGCGTTTATAATTTGTGTTTACCTAAAACTCGAGGTTCAGCAATAAGGCTTTTGCGAATACTGCCTGTAAGATTTTTTCTTATTAAATTATTTCAACCGATTGCTCACATCAGGAGTATATAAAATATATTTATTTAAAAGTAATCAAAAAATCTCTTTATTGTACACACCAACACATTTTATTTTGCGATATGATAGATCTTCACACATTTTGTTTATTTTACTCTTTTCATCTAAACATATTGTTATACAATACTACTACATACTACAATACAGCCTACGAATTTTATTATTATAATACCTACAAAAATGTCTATTATATCATACGCTCTCTATTACCTTTCTATTTTTTTACACGCTTACCCCAATTTAGTAGAGAAATGTTCAATTTTCGCATTATATTTTATCAAACAATTTTATGTTAGCAATAACTTTGATATTTTAAGCTCTATTTAGCGGCAGATAGATCAACGGAAATTTTCTGTCGAGTACTTTCATGAAATGAATATTGAGTTAAATAGGCATAAAGTGTAACTTTTTTGGGGATCATAAGCTTAGTTATATTTAAGGAAACGACATAGAGCGGTAGAAGTATTAAAAAAACTTGCTATTGGGTCTCAAGGGTCAGACCCTGCTTGGATTCCTGTTCAGGATGCATGTTATTATTATTTTTTACGTTTTTATTTATCTTCCAATACTATTTATATGTGTTCCAATATTTTTCTCGACTTCTTCATCATAATTTGCCATTCGAAATTGAGCAAATATTTATTATGTAAATGGTCCTTTTATTTTTAAAATAAATTATTAATAAATTAAATAACGAATAGAGGTCAAAATGAACATACTACGTAATAGTGGATTGACGTTTTAATAAATTGAGAATTCAAATCTGCTGCGTGTTTAGAGGCAAGGGCGACGCTGCGTCACGCAAGTGCTTCTGACACCCCACTAAATATTCATAAATATATTACTTTTCAATATATTCCATGTGTTTTTATGAGAAGGTTAACTTTGTTAGTTATATATATACACACACATAACAATAAGTTACTTTTATGTTATTTAAATATGGAGTTTTTAACGAAAAACATATTTCACAAGCAAAGCTGTAGGACTAAAGAATGCTAAACTAACAAAAATAATCATTAATAAATTTTCAACATAAATTACGTTGATTAATTAAAAACGACGACGAACACGAAAAATGTACATTTTTGTTTACTGCTTTTAGGAAATAGATGACGTTGTTTTAGCTTTAAAGAAAATGGAGCAATATTGAATTTTGTTACAAATAAATCATAACCCGTATGACCTGGGATGACGTAAAGATTTTAATGACATTTTATACATACTTGTTCAGGATTTAAAAAGTTAGAATAAAGAAACTTACTGACATGAACCCTGAAAACATTACACTGCTTTTTCAAGGTAGTCGTGTAAAAATTATTATAGTTTTAAACTTAATCGCAAATTGTAATGTTTAATCGCATTCTACATAATATTTGAACATGTAAATGAATAAAATACTACTTCTCAATAAAATTTATTTAAATAGTTAAAGTAATGTCTCGATTAAATAGCTGCAGCTTGTCATGCATAATCAATATAACGGATTAAGGGTAGTCGTATAGGATTTAATTATAGGGCGTCATGTTAAGGCAAAGGGGAAGCATACAGCCTGGAGAGCCCCATGAGTCACTGCAAGCGTCCAGACGGCGCCACTCAGTACGCCACGCACTGTCTTACAGTATACCCAACCCCTTCATTAAAAACTTCTTTTCACTATAAAAGTTCACTGGTTTTACAATTGATTCTCTATAATCTACAGTATTATATAAAGAGGAAAGATTTGATTGTTTGTATGTTTGTTTGTTTGCGTATAGGCTCGACTACTGAACGGATTTTAAAAATTCTTTCCTCGATAGAAAGCTACATCCTTTCCGGGTAACAGGCTATGATTTGTTGCCATAAATATTATAATTAAAAAGATATGGGCTTTTAAGTGCCCATTTTGTAAATTTAACAGTTTCTCAGGAACTACTGAATGTACTGAATATTTTCAGGAACTAATGTAATGCCCCTTGGGGATGCAATTTTGACAAAATTTAACTGTTACTCCATATTAGTATCACTGGTATCAAAAATTTGTCTATAAAACTGAACAGTTAAGCAATATGTAATCTAATGTTTTGAAAATGATGTAAGTGCGTTGTAGAATATAAGACAATGTACCTACACCCCAGTCGCCATATAACGAAGCAATAAGACGAGCGGCTAAATCATTATTTGTGCCTATGGAAGTCTTGTTTAGCATGCAAAGGGTTTTACTGCCGGACGCGTTGCGTAAATATCTTATGAAGTTCCCGTTTAGGTAGCCCGATAAACTTTCCCGCTCTGTATTTTCTTTCATTATTGCAACTTGTAAAACGGTTTGTTATGGTTAACGTAACGATTCGCTATAAATAAATTATGAGGAAATTATAAAATTTTCAGAACACTATTTTTTGATCGAAGTTACAAATTTCTGCGGCTTCTAAAGCCGACAAATAAACTGTGAAAATACTTTACAGTTCGCCGTATTCTATTTATGTCATATCACAGATGCTATTGGCTACCGAATGGAGAGATTCATCCAAGGAACGTTATTGATTGTGTGTATTCAGATACATCCGTTTGTGGTTAGACTCAAGGAATTAGGCACTCAACGCGTCTAGCTTAAGCTGTGCAAAATGATCCATTGCATTCCAGGTATCGCTTTAGAGCTTCTCTTGTTTAATATTCAAAGCTGTGCGCGTCACTAAAAGCTCGTGTATACTGTTTTGTCTTTCTGCACAAGGATCATGGTAAAAGCTTCTACTACTATTTATGGAACGTTACAAATGTTAACATGATGGTATACGGGCTTATAATATTATATTTCTGTTTGGAAATGGGCATTCTAAAATAGTGCGGTGATTGAACTGAAAACAAAATGTTAATAAAAGCGACACGTCAATAAAGAAAATAAAAGTGATAAGATGGGAGGAGACATAGCGGTAGACGAACGCGCGTCCACGATCTTTTTATAGGATAGGCGCCGCAGAAATAAAAGCAGAGCAGACGCACGGCCATCGACGCCTCGTCACTAACAGATTGCTTTCTACTCAAATTTAATAATCATAAAATATTTTTAAAGATAATACGTATTAAGGCACGAATATAAATAATGAACATGACTTGGATAGATGTCATTATCTTAAGCTTCAGATGAAATAATATCCGCAGTCACAAAACGACATAAATAAAATACTAAAGCGTTATATTTTATTATATTTCATAACCTATACAATTTATCAGGATTTTTTGAAACCAAGAGCTTTTGTGCTCTATAAAATATGATAAGCTTAAGGAGTTATAAAGTGCAATGACCGTTTGAAAGGAACTTTCTCCCCAGTTTCAACCTCTCACCGCGAACAGACACTGTGGTTTGTGATACACTAAGAAGTTAGGAGTTAGTTGCCACTTTATCGATTCCCTAATGGCCTGTAGGATAAATACAAATAAATAAAATAGCTCACGAAAGTAAAACATTTGTCCTTCAGCCCAATTACAAATTAACGATAACTACTTTAATAAAACATTCTACTTCTATTTTTAGTGAATATTAAATAATTTAAAAAATAATTTGGACCTTAACTTAGATTTCTCTAAAAGAAGGTAATTTTAAAATAAGCAGTTGAAACCATTTCGTTTTCAAGGTTAAGTCGTAATTACAAGCCAAGAAAAAAATATAAATTAACAATTACCACACTCAGAAATACTGAATTGTTTTCTAGATTATGTGAATTATCATTTTTCTGTTTAAGAGTATGAGTGGTCCACGTGTAGTTAAGTGCACTGAATATTTATTGTAATTATCTGTTGAATCTTGCATAATAAAGAGACACCATCGTCACTCTCTACTGAGTTAAATACGTGTTCTATTAAGTTTTTGTAATTAATGTAATTATTGATATTTGAACCCACTATCTATTGATCCAACGTCTTAACTATTGGATTAATCATGGAAGAATACAGTTTTTATGCTTAACAAAGTAGATAATTTTACTGTAAGAACTTTCTTCACATTACAATAATTAATGCATTAAGTAACACAAACCGTTACGTGCAAGTGTTATATAATATGTTATTAAGGTAAATTATTAAATGTATATGATAAATATTTTCCTTAGATTGGCAACATTTTAATGGTTTGACCATCAATCAAAGTTAACTATTAATTTTTTTTTTATTTATAAATTTGTTTAATTTCCAATATTTGAAATTCTAAGATTGAAATTAATAAATTAAACAAGTAATTTAGACAAATAATATGAAAATTATACATAATGTAATTTAGTATTTAAGTCAGCATATATATCGCCTACCACTTGCCTAGCTTAGTTTGTGACAGTATCTTTAAAAAATACTCTCACATATTATTAAGCTACGGATTGGATCTGGGTACACTAGTCTCTACTCTAGTTGTTGTTCTTTTGCTTTGTAACGTGGTGTTGGTGGTGATGCTGTTGGATATTCTTGGTTATTTTACGACCATATAAAAAAATTATGTTATATGATATTTGTAAATCTATATTTTTTCTTCTCATAATGTATTATCACAAGTCCAAGGCACTGCTTAGGTTCCTGTCAGAATAGTAAAAGATCGTAACGTTTAGTTATATCCTGACCGTGTTGCGCTCGTAGCTTATATTTTAGGCCATCCTTTGTGCACATACGATGCTTATAAATGATTGTATATTCTTTTCTTTTTTAAATTTCCGACATGTTTATTACTTGTGTTTGTTTACATTCTATTTATAACTTAATATTTTAAGAGTACCCACATATTATTATATTTTGCTATGATTTGCATATTTTTATTTTGCTTTATAGTAAATAATATTATAAAACTATCATCATTTTACTCTACATCTAAATCGCAATCTATCACATGCACTATTTTTTTCATCTTATCTCTCGTTATCTGTTGTTGTGTTAGTAGAATTAATTACATTTTATCCTCATAAAAAGGATTTCAAATTTCCTTTCAGCTATATGTATATTCAAGGTATCCAAGATTATAGGTCCTTTTATATTCAAAGAACTTTTCCTCGATATTATTGTTCCATCTTGTAGTATGCACGTTTTCACATCATCAGTGATTACATAAGATAAATCTAATTCAACAAGATCAAAGACAATACAGAAAATTATAGTTATGATTAGATCGTGTTGTTTTAACTCGTTCTAAATCGGCGTCTGGCGTCTTGACGTGGGCGGAGCGGCGTCCGACCGGTAAATGTTACACGTACCCTTGAATATAACCGCATAATCTATCGCTGTATACGTTTCAGTTTTAAATACTGCTGCTAAATGCTGACAGATTCTATCTTCAGTTCAGTGAACCAATCCGTTTCTCTTAATAATCGTACCAGTCGTACTATCATTTTTATGTCACTGTGAAAGAAAATAAAGAAGGATTGGGGAAAAACTTAACATCAGTTCACCATCTACAAAAAACATTATATTAGGTTGGGGAAAAAGTTTCTTTGCATTTTTTAAGAAAATTCAAAACATTTTTTAATATAGTTTAAATACATTTAACTGAAGTATGTAGGTACCATTTTGTTCGATAACTTTTTGCCATTCTGTAGGTAGGGACATGATCCCATTGCTATAGAAATTTTGGGGCTTCTGATCAAAAAACCGCGACAAGTAGTTTTGGCAGTCCTCTCGTGACGTTAACCTGACTCTGCCTAAAGAATTCTGAAGAGACCGAAACAGGTGAAAATCTGAAGGTGCAAGGTCAGGACTATACGGCGGATGCATTAACACCTCCCAGCCAAACTCTCTTAATTTTTGCTGAGTGGCTAAAGACGTGTTAGGTCTAGCGTTATCATGATGAAAAACCACACCCATTCTGTTGATTAATTTCGGCCACTTTCTCTCAACTTCTTGCTTTAATCTCATCAGTTGTTCGCAGTTTAGTTCAGAATCGATGGTCCTGCCTGGTGGTAACAGCTCATAATGAATAATGCCCTTCCAATCCCACCACAGACACAGCATCACCTTGTTGCGAGTTAACCCGGGTTTCGCCACATTGTGTAAAGCCTGACTGGCCTTTGACCACGACCTTTTTCGCACGTTCTTGTCGTACGTGATCCACTTTTCATCACCAGTTATCAGCTCCTTCTCTTCTTCAAAAATGGTTCGGTTTCATTACGTCGTAATAAAGAATCACAAATGAGTACACGGTTCATTAGGTTTTTTTCAGTGAGCTCGTGAGGTACCCAAATATCGAGCTTTTTTGTGTACCAAGTATTTTTCTAATGCACCAAAACTGTTTTGTGGTCAATTCCCAGTTCTTCAGCTACGTCGTAACTACTGATATGCCGATCTTGCTCCACTTTTTCAAAAATGGCATCCATTTTATCCGTAATAGGGCGACCAGAGCGAGGTGCATCTTTGACATCAATATTTCCAGACTGAAAACGCTTAAACCAAATTTGTGTTACTCTTACAGATACTGCACTAGGTCCATAAACATCGCAATTTTTTTTCGCGGCTTGCGTTGCATTTTTACCTTTTTTGTAGTAAAATTTTAAAATGTATCGAATTTCTTCATTAGATTCACTCATCTTCACAGTTCGAAAAACAAATAAAAATCACACATTTTCCTAATTTGATTTTGGAATTATCTTCTTTAAAATGTAAACTTTTTATGATACCAGAACCAGCCAGATACAAATAGTATAGCCAAAGAGATTTTATTACAAGTTCATACATACTATAATGCGAAAAGACTTTTTCCCCAACCTATTATACTACTATACTATTATCTCTCCACTTTTATTACCTTTACTTTTTGTCAAATTTCACTATTCTAGTTCAACGGTACCCTATGGGTATTGATTCCTTTAAAAGTGTTTTATTTGTTAATCAGTTGCCTTTATTTCCATAGCTTTAAGATCTTGACAGATAGACAGAATAGATAGAAAATTATTTCCTTTTGAGGTAAGGTATCATAAAAAATATTAATTCATATCCAGTGACCCATGAAAAGTATTTATAATAGCATGGCAATGGTGTTGTGACAGAATAAAATATGTAACACATGACGTAACTTAATATTAGAAAAATAAATTATAAAGTGAACTGCCGGGTGACGTAAACTACTAGCTTTTCAGATAAAAATAAGTTAATTTTAAATAAAGTTATAAGAACTATTGTCCCGAACTGCCCCCACGCCTTGACCCAAGGTTTACACCCTTCCCAGCCGCTCTGGGTCAGGCCTCAAGGGTAAACATATTGCGAGTCGGATTGTTGCTTTGGGAATTTGATACCATAACAACTCAACTTTCTTTAGCTGTTATTGTTCTAAGACTTGCAAACCAAGGATAACGTTTCTTGCATCGCGATTTCTACTACCACTAACTTTTAAAATTATTTGTTTGGATGCGGTACATATTTATATTAGTATAAAAATTCAGACAAGTGCATTTTGGTGTGTGATAGATATTTTTACTTCTGGGCCGAAACGAAGGTAAGACAGAAACGAAGAAAACTCAGGTTTGTAATAAGTCAGCAAAAGCTTTATGATATGGTTGTAAAGCTTCAAATTTTTTTTTAACCCAAATTTTAGAAATACTAACTTAAATGGCAGTATCCTTCACTCTTGATCTATTGAATTAGGTCGGATTAGGCAGCAGTAGGCTACGTCGGTCAGACGATAAATTACTGAATTAAGAACAGGTTAAAATTTGGATTTCCAATCATACCAGTAAAGATATTTTACAAGACTTACCTAACTCTTTGTTCAGTAATATTTAAATAACCCAAGAACGCGCTCATTGGGTTTCTATTGGCCAATATTATTTTACATGTTATTAAAAATATACCTGAAAATTTTAGGTAATAGCAAAATTTATATTATTGATCGTATAATGGTATAGGGTCAAGGAACGGTGGCAAATAACAGTCACTTCACCCCACTTTAATGCTGCCCGCCCCTTTACAAAATAATTACCCTTGGGTCGTTGCAAAAACCGTAATGATTTAAGCCGTGTCTACAATTTACATATATGTTACAAGTATGCGACACTTTTTATAACGACATAAATTTCTGTGGTTTTGTACTGCAACAAAAAAGCAAGAATTTGATGAACTTACAGGTTACAATCGTTTTATAATAGTTCAACCTCTTGGTGCAATTTCTCACGTTTTAATGCTATTTATTTTGCATGTTGCTGTCAAAAAAGTTGCAAAATATCATTAAAACTTTGGCACATTGTGTAGACATGCCTTAGAGTTTCTGACAATACTTACACAAGATAAATTCTAGTTAGGTAATCTCTTATTTGCAGATCATAAGTAAACAATTAATAATGGATACCTGCGTTAAACAGATAGTTGTTAGCAACACGTATTGCCAACTAGTTTAGATGTTTACGGGAATTTAATTAAATACAATGATACACGCACTTTTTTCAGGTTTTTGGGGAGAGGGTTTAAAGTGTTATTTATTATAATATAATAACATTCGCCCTCAACTGCTCCATGTCGTGGTACGTGTCGACCTTACTTTTGAATTAAATAATACAGTTTACTAATCACGTGAACTTCAATAACTACATTTACATTTGACTATGGTATCCAATGTTCAAAGAACTGTTCGTTTGCTAACATATAACTCATTTAGTCAATAGTTTATATTGTATAATATTTTAAACATAAATATACTTAATTTAATTTTTTTGTCAAAAAATATTTAATTTTTTTTACCAAAGATTAAATGATTTTATTACTAGATCGGTAAATTTTTATATTATATACCTATCTATATTATATACTCATATATATATTACAAACAGATCTAACGGATAACTAAATCATACACGCAAATAAAGTTGGAATAGGTTACGTGGTTAAAGTAAACATCATAGAGTAATAAAAATATATTGCGGGAGTTTTATTCGATATATCGTAACACTTAGAGGAATAAAAAATTATATATCCAAAGCTCTTTTGCTCTCGGGGAATATTCTAGATCAAAGGGCTATGTGTCAGAATAGGATACAAATTAGGATGGCTCAGAGTAAAACCTCGCGAGAGTTAAGCATTGGATGAGTACGGTCGTGCCCGGGGGAGATAACTACTAAAATAAACGAGAATATATTCTAAATAAATGCAACATACAAGTAAATTAATGACATTATAACATAACATAATATTTGCAATAAATTTGTTACGCACAGAGTGTTCACTATGATGGTTGTCGACCAGTTAACGGCAACATATGAAAAAGTTATTTAGGTTGTAAAGACTTTTTATATTACTCACTAGCGAGGCGCCCGGCTTCGCACGGCTGCAATGTTGATGCATTATTTATCGTAAAAATTAAAGGATAAAAAATTGGTTATTATTGTTTATCCCTAAGAGATATACATAAACCATCGCGAACTTTTTTGTAGAACTTTTTAAGGTGTACAATATGTACAATATTACTTTTTAAGGTGTGAAAATAATGTACTACAGTACATTATTTTCATCTATCTCGTAGGGTTCAGCCAACGTTTGCAATGTAAGCGCAAAAAATGTGTTTATTTACGACATCACATTAGAAACCTCTGAAATTATTAGTGTTTCTCTACTATAATATGCATGTATTATACATATAAACCTTCCTCTTGAATCACTCTATCTATTAAAAAAACCATATCACAATCCGTTGCGTAGTTTTAAAAATCTATGCATACATGGGGACAGACAGCGGGAAGCAATTTTGTTTTGTACTATGTAGTGAAGTATGCATTTCTTACAGCTCCAAAGACGACTGAAAAAATATGAGAATGAGAAGAAATTCCAAACTGATATCGATAGAGTGTGAATTCATTTTGCCGTACGCATAACTAAAACTGTTGGTATAGATCGTTGACCTAGTTGTAAAATAAAGCTTTAACATTATGTAAAGTACTAGCTGTGCCCGCGACTTCGTCCGCGTGGAATAGCAATACTTCCATATAATTTTTCACCCCCCCACTTTCAAACCTTTTTTCGCATTAAATAAAGTAGCCTATGTCCGTTTTAGATTTTTAGATTCAATAGTCTAAGAAAAAAGTTTCAAGCTTCTAGCTTAAAAAATGGCGATACTCCTGTACAACTTTCATCCCCCCTTTTCAACCCCTTACATCATTTTTTTAGCAATGAGAAGTAGCCTATATCCTTTTTTAGGCTCTAGACTATCTGTATACTAAATTTCATTTAAATCGGTTCTGTAATTTTGGCGTGAAAGCGCGACAGACGAACAGACAGAGTTACTTTCGCATTTATAATTTTAGTGAGAATTTTTCATAACAGTTTTACAAATTATTCAAACCCCCAAATAAAATCCTATTAGATTTTAATTGGATCACATACATATTTTAGGTGTATTTGTAGAGCAATGTAAAGTGGCGTTACTGGTACATGTGCAGGAAGGTCAGTCGGGTTCAGTGTTCTCCTGATAGTACAGGTGCCTATGGCAGCTGTATCCAGCATGCGCCATTAATTAAGAGTACGGTAAAAAAAATAAAAAATGTGATTCTACTAGACAATGTCACCTTGAGATACAATTCAGTAGACAATAATAACAAAGTAGCTAAATTGTTGAAATTATTTACGTAAGAATAACAGCGTAACTCTAGACTATTACAAATACCTACCTAAATTATTATGAGTGATACATGATTTTCCCAACAATTTGGTATAAATATAATAATAATTGCTGCTTTGTTGTAACATTAATTATACATTTTTAATCAGTACCTGAATAAAGCAATGTCAACGAGTATTGTTGGCACTTTGGTTATCTCGCTTTAAATATTATTATCCATTTAAATTCGAAAACATTATTTCATTTTAGTGGTTGATACGTTCAGTAATAAACGATAACCAATGATCATAATAAATATTGATAGTGTCAAAATACCTCTATATTCAGTATAATTTTGTTATGACTGAGATTTTTTTAATCTATCCAGTCCAATAATAATTTTTTTGTACTGATACAATACACACATAAAATTAAAAACCTGTTTAGCTACACTCTTTTTATTGAGTTTTTGGATATGAGTAAATGTATCCCAAAAGTTAAATAATCTATATCACTATGTAGGTTATAAAGCTAAGACATTAGAAATAGATAATGAAAATATAGATATTGGACAAAGTTTTGAAATATCGGTCCTTATGGTCTATATAAAATTAAAATCTAAAACCTGTGAATAGTTTGTATGTCAATGGTTCAATTAAGACCACAGTAAAGGACTAGTATACTACTTATAAACTCTGTGTGATTCGTAAAATCACTCATTAATATGTTTGTAAACCATTACTTTTTTAATTGCAATGTCTCTAAAGAATAGGTAATATTTTAAGGCGTTCAAAACAGCTTGGAACTATATTTTATTTAGGTTCCGTCTTGCAGACAAACGGATGGTCTGGTTCTCGGAACACAACAATGCAAATGCTAATACCGACATTTGGGCGCGACCTCCACTCTTGATTTCTCATTTAGAACCAAAGAGGCTGTGAATGTGACGCGATATGATTTCATAAGATTTATTTTATGCAACTTTTTCTTGGAGAATTTTTCATAGATTTCTTAATGTGATTAGTGATTACATAAATCTAGTTCGCTGGGATCTTCTACAATCCAGCTGTGCCTACCTCGATGGACTTTCGTGAATCTCTATGGAGACAACAACTTCATATTGTTGCATGATACAATGTGAACATATTTATTTCAGTTTTTCCGCTCTTAATTGCTTCATTGTTTATTGCTATACTGTTTCTGTTTTAAATTAAACATCGATTAACACAACACTATTTTTATTAATAAATACAATCAAAATTTATGTAGAAAATAAATATTTATAACGCTCTCATTTATTAATTCTTAGTTCAAACTTCAGCTAAAAAGATTCATTGAGTAGATTAAAAATATTTTACTCATATTTTTAATAATAATGATCTTAGTCTTTACAGTCACAGCCCGTATATTTCTCTGCATCATTGTCAACTCTTAGCCTTGAAACATTCTAATGTGTTTAAAGCTTAAGCAATACAATCATATAAAATGGATACCATATTTCAATTAATTCTTCAAACAGTTGATAGAGATATAAATAATATTTTACGCGTGCTGTCTGTTTCTGCTTTCTGTTTTGGTTTGCTAGTCTAATTGAAATTATGATTATTGTTTATATAAACTATACTAGAATGCTATCCTCGGAAATCAGAAGTGTAAATATACTTAGATGAATCTTGACACAACCGTTTCTGAGAGATTGTAGAGCAAACAGTTGTCTCGTCTTATTTCATCGTTATGCTCTATATCGCATAAGAATAAGTCTTTGTAGATATCGTTATTATATCCAGCACTCTGAGAACTCACTAATCCAATTCAAACGTCATTCAGTACTATGTTGAGTAGAAGGCATACCTTTATAACGAGAACAAAGCCTTGAAACTTCCATTGGAGAGTGAAGTGACGTAATGACTTCTATGAATTTAACGTTAATATTTATGAACGAGGAAAAAGAACGACAAATTTCTTTACTACATACTTTATTGAGTGATATATTATCAACATATACACATACATAATAAATACCCACACAGCACAATAATAATTAAAAGATAATATATGTAATTTAGACAAGAAGATGTACAGTGCCTGGGGCTTGAGATCCATGAGTAGATTTAAATAGCTCTTCTTCCGCGTAAGCTCTACCATTCGACTTCCTTTTTCAACATTTGACATTCATATGTTTATATGAAAGTATTACGTCCTAGATAATGTACCTACCAAAATGATACTAAACTACACAACTTGTTAACTGTGTGAAATCACTGAACAGACTGCATCGGATCTATCGTGACACAGGCTATATATTATGAAGACTGTAGGTTTATTTGAAATAAAACAAAAGGAACTACTCTCTAATACAAAGTTATTAACAGTGTTATTAAAACCTACCTTTGTATGTTCTCATTTATGTCACGTATGTATGTTAAAAATGTCTAGTTAATTCGGAAAGGGTTGCACAAACTATAATAAAGATCAAAATATTAAAACATTGCAAAAAAGTCTTCAAAAATCACTAAAACAAATTCGGTACGTGAGTAATGTGTTCCGTGGAAACTTAACTGATTTATGTTTTGTCAAATAAGTATGTGTTTAACTTTAAGTCTTATTATATATTAGAAACTTATATGTTTCTGCTATATACCATCAATTTGATACTATGTCACATATTTTTCAATGCTTTACTCACGTAGTTTGTACGAGTTCTAATGGATGTCGCTACTTGCATGGTGAAAAATATACAGATGAGCCTACCCTCATTTTGAAATCATCGATTAACAAAACAAAGTCATTAGGTACAGCTTAGCGTTGTAAATTATAAATTCAACGTTAGAAATACATTTGGTGTCAGTTAAACAAACGCCTACTAGTCTACAGATGTAATACAGTTCGTATGATATTGGCGTCATGACTCGTGGTCGTGGTCGCGTGGGCGCGTGTGCACAGTGGGCATGAATGAGCAGGTGCCACCTCCGCCGCCCACCCTACAATTATTCGATTACTTATGTTTATCATCTACTTTTGTGTGTTAGTAATGACTCGAGACAATTTTAATGTTAACTTGTTCTTTGTGCAACGAGAAGTAATACCTACATTTTAAGTATTAATTAAGTTTAAAAAGCTAAAATTTTGAAATCAAATTTTAGCTTTTTAAATTAAATTAAATTTAATTAAATTAAATTAAGCAGGTGATTTTTTTTAGGAAACAGCAGAATTATATATAATAAAAATGCACATTAACTTGTGGAGAATATTGCTAGCAACACTGTTGATAGCATTCATTCGATTGGCTATTACTTTCTATCGGTTTATTTTTAAAATATCCCATCTATTATACTGTTACGTTAGATCCACAACAGTTCAACTAGTAATTTCGTTGACTAAATATTGACTTATCATATTGAAGTGTTAGGTTTGTTAGATGTTGGGTTGTGAGGTTAAGTGGTGAAGGCGAGAGTTTACACATATTGAAAGAGCTCTAAACGAGCTCCCGAGTCTCAAGCATTATGTGTTCCTGTTTAAAATGTATTATAATAATCTGTTAAATTTAGTGCGCATTATACCCAAGCAGTGCCTGGAATTTTTGACCCAGGTTCAGGTTTAAGGGTTCTCTTGATTCTGATCATAAGCACTTACATACACTGCTTAAGTAATAAAATTAACGTCTCACGTGATGCAGTGTAACACAGCACTATACCTTATTATATACCAATCCACTTCAATATAATAGTCAATATTCACTCTATAAGATTACTTCAAACAGTTTTCTACAGATCTTCTATGGTCTCGACCCAGTTGGTTATTCTTAAAATAACGAAACAGAAGCTAAAGCTATTTTACGTAATCTCTATAGAATATAGTGTAAAAATTGTTACATAAGAGCAATATAAAAAACGTACCTAAGTGCATTCTTGTTATAGGCGTGAAATATCTAAAGAAAAACACTAATAATGTTATTTCTGGTTGAACCGGATTACGATATCGCAATAACTTGTAACACTTTACACTAGAGGGAAAAAGTACTCACCTACTTTCGTTCAATGATGTTTGTGTAATCAGAAATCAATCCGATAGGATTCCTGTAACAAATCAATAAAATACTTTTAAATAGTGTATTTGAAGTAACAAATGTCAAACATCTATTAGGTTTTAGTTTTATTCTGTTTAAAACAGATTGATACAGATTTCTAACATCTTAATTTAAAGGTTTCTCAAAAGATTTTCTAACTATGTATTTTAAGAAGTATTTTAAACGTAATAGCAGATTTTTCAAAGGCTTTTAGCAGAATTAGAAAACATTTATTGTATAAAATAACAACCTTGAAGCACTCTAAGGTTAGACATTTAAAATTACTGATCGAACATTAAAATAATTGAAATGAACTTTAAATGCTTTCAAAGTAATTAATTGCTAGTGTTTTTATTAATTCTTGTAATTAAATTGTAAAATTACAAGTTCGATTTAGTTTTGGCATACTGGAAATAGATATACTAGATATCCCACTCTTGCTTTGTTGGGCTAAAACGTATTTAAATGGGTGTAAGAATAAAAAAACAGCATATATTTTAAATTAGATCTGCAGTAATGCAACTGTGAAAACCATATAAAATTTCATGTAGCAGGTTTTATATGGCACACTTATAAACATACAGATAGACAGAAAAAATTGATTCTTTTGGCTTCTATTTGTGAATAAAAATCTCTAACATTAAATTTTCTTAAATACCTTATACGTACAGACCTATGATAATATACATTTTCTTGTAATACTTAAGCTATGGATATACAAAATTTAATTTAAAATTTATTTGCATTTTTTAATGTCCTTAAATATATTTTATTTATTATCATAAGAATTCTTTTGCTCTTGAAAGCTACAAGCTCATAATAGCTAATTGATGTTGCCGTATTACAAAGAGAAAAGGTCGTCTTTATATAAAAGCAAAATTAATTTTGAAATCTAAAATAAACCATCAAGTTGACATTTAAAATCTAAAGAGAAACAAATAGAACATTATTTACAAGTCTTATAATTATATTTATATATTCAAAACCTTGATAAACTAAACTGTTAAATATTAAGCTCTCACCCAATTGATCTCCTTGAAATTATACAATATAGATTTGTAATTTATTCTTTGTATTAATTATCATGGTAATCAATGGCACCGCTTATCTTCTATAATGTGATTTAAAAATAACAGATCAATAAATAGCCTCAATAAATTAAATATATGACAACTAGGAATTTGTCAATATAAATTAAGTAATGTTAATAGTATTTATTTTGATATTCCAGACTTCAATTTATTATTTCTTTATACAATCCAATGGTATTGAAGGAAGTATTCCATTAAGATTTTTAAATTTAAAGACCTACCTAAAAATATGTAAAATTTAATTCGGGATAACTATAGGTTAAGTTAAATTACTTTATAGACCCAGTCTCAGAAACTTCAATAAAAAATTTATAACGTATGGGCTTTTGAATGCATCCTACGGCTTTATGTTGCTTTAGTTGGCCAGAAATATTGAATTGCAAAGATTTTAAGCAACTGTCGTTTTCGTTTCAACGCTTGCTTTAATTGGTAATCGAATTTCACACATCTCAGCGTAGAAGAAAAAGTGACTGAGTGACGTATGAACTAGAATCAAGGCTAGGTCAGTTAACGTTTTAGACTACGTGATTTGAATTTCGAGGATAACCTCTATTAAATATCGTTGAATTTAATAAATCCCTGTCAGTTAATTTTATCTAGTCAAGAAATGGAAAAAGAAGAAAGATCTATCTGGAATTTTCAGTTCAGATATTAACATAGGTTTTTGGTTATTTATAATTCAGTAGATAATCTACCAAAGTCGATTCTTAAAGAGTATACAAATATTTGTTGTGTTATCTATTAATTAATATTCTACTTATTTTATTGTTCATTCGCTTTGACTTTTTTCGCTAATTAAAGGATCATTATAATACAGCAAGTAGATTATCTAACTAAACATAACTGCTCTATATATTAAGTGATCGTATATGAAATAAGAATTAAAAAATGTAATGTCTCTGTAATTTATATAAAATTATAAACAAAGGATTACGGATTATGTTTAGAGTAAGCAATAAGTCATATTTCACTTTAGTTTTAACGAAGCATGGAGATTATGTATGAATAAAAAGTAAAAAGGTAATTAACATTAATCACTGTGATGGTTCACGGGAACTAATTGTGAAGCACGCATGGAACTCATCAGATAGATAAATGAGGATATTATAAAAATACGCGGTATCTAAAACATTATAAGTGGCTCTCGATATATAACCACTGGCTTTTCATGATTCATAAGTGATTATAAGGTTGTTATAATATAGAAAGTTTTTCCGAGCTTTATAAGAGCAGAACAGACAGTAGATATAGATTGATAGAGTATAAAGTATCTCTTGAAATATTAACTTTTCAGAATGCTTGTAAAAAAATATATTTATCTCATGAAGAAATAGTGCTTAATAAGAAGAAATAGAAAGAACATCGATCCTATGATCCGGAACTCGAGGTTTCTACTAGATACTTCTACTGAAGAAATCCTTTGACAGCAAATTATAACATTGTCATCCAAGTTTTATAATATATACATACAAAGTTTCTTTCGAATGAATTGGGTTGCATGTCAGTCACCAAACATTAATGATCGGAAAGATAAGGTTAAAAATGTATTTTTCGTTCAACGCTCTATAATCAGTCAGTTCCAGTCACTCCTATAATATACTTACCCATGAGAATAAGAAGACTTTAATGAAATATTATAAAAACAAATAATTATTATAACCAATTCGTTGCCTATTTAGTGCGTAGGTAACTTATCCATACCTTAGACTATATTTACACGACGTTCTGTCTCCCTTGACTATAAGTTAGAGTTTGAAAATTCGACATAATATTTAGTAGTTATATAAAATTAAGTATACTACTTGACTAGTGAATGTAAAATCGCGTGACGGAAACGGCTTGCGAATGGCGCCGCGGCGGTGCCAGGATCCACCGGCGTCTTAACCGTCAACGATGTCATGTTATAGTCACGCTATTACCTACACCTACACACTCAGAAGCAAACAGAGAGAAAATAGAAAAAAAATCTATTGTAAACTATACTACATTGAATGAATATGTTGTAAAGACGTATTTTATATTTACCTACTTCACGAGGCAATATTGAAATTAAGTTTTGGAAACTGAAGTACGACTTTTGGTTTTCAATTAAACTTATAATTGGTGTTCCATAACATATTTTCATTATCATCAAACTTATTCAAAATATCTATTATACTACCTACATATAAAAATTAATACATAAACACATTGGTACATAAATACATTTCCAATTTATTTCATAAGTATACTTCTGTATCTTCTAAAGCCAAGGTCTAATGCTAATAAAATTAAAATTGTGCCACCTAAGAGGTTTATAAACAAATTTATGCTTTGACATCCATAAAAAATACACAATTTTTTTCCTTTTTTGAAGTCGGTTAAATTAAATTATAATAATTATTATTACTAAATCTATAAAGGAAATCGTTTGTATAAATTGGCATGTGAATGGTTTTTGCATTTAGTTTTTATGTAATCTAAACTGCGACTTCCTAGCAGGAGGCAACGTAACAGTAAAGACAAGATGCAGCTGCATGATTCCCCACTGTACATCGACGCCTGCGCATCTCGCGCGTCGGCCAATGGGAGAGCGTCTAACTCATGATTTTGTTTCACCTGCCGGCAACGGAAGTTCTGCTAAGGTGCATTTAAACACCGAGGGATAAGGGATTGTAACGAAATATAATAATTCTGTAAAATAATGATTTATAGTAACTAAATTTTTATTGAATGTGGTTTGTATGTGTATGTAATTTAGACAATAATACTATAATTTAATATCTTGGACCTAACCTGATGATAAAACTCAGAAGTGGATAATGGAAATCTCTCAGTGACTACTAATAAATACTTTTAAAAAGTGATTTATATAAATACTAGTTGATACGCCCCGGCTTTTCACGGGTGGAATTTACAACATGTACTTAGATTCAACAAAAACATTTAATTTTGTATCCAACAGGAACTATGATTTTTCCGGGGTAAAATAGCCTATGTGTTAATAATCTAGGCTACAATTATTTTCTATTGAGTAACAAACATCCAAACATACTAACTTTTTCATTTATTAATATTAGTAAGATAAAATACACTTATAGATTTTGAGTAGTGTATAAAGATGATGGAGCTAGTAGGTAGATAGTGTTGTCTTCAATAACGACTAGAGATGAGGTTGAAACTACATTTATTTTTTGGACGAAACATTTCCTTACAGATATGAAAAATCCAATGAAATTAATCGATTTTTGGATTTTAAAGCATAGTTGGCGAACTGAGCATTTGTTATATGTATGTGAGATTAAACAACCCAAACTCGTACTCGTGAAACAGTCTAATTCTATATTAAGATCCAAGCGTTGCTAGTAGCTGGAAGGATTTGCGTATCTCGTTGCAATGGCGGGCGGTATATCCGTACAATAGTTGCTACAGTTTTCATAATATGCATATTATTATGAATAACAGATTACAGTTTCAAATGTATGCTAAACCAAAGTTTATGAAGGTAATGCGATCAAATGCATAAGCAAGTTCGATCATTGCATTTAATTCACGTAATTCTTGCACAGGAAATATGAACTATGGCCATAATCGTCGTTTTTATTACACCATTGTTTAAGATGGCTTCTGATATGTTAATGGGTAATAAACGATACTAATAATAAAACTATAAATGATCCTATAATAGAAGAACTACCTATAATATTTTACTATTGGAAAAAGTTACAGGTATTGCTTTATTTTAACTCAATTACTTGCATAGCTATTTCTGTTAATGAGTGACGATAGAGAAAAACAACTTGCCTCGATTTTCTTAATGTTTTTTATTGTGGAATTTTCTCTGATAAAGAAATGTATCTATTAACGTTTTAACGATAGAACAAGTATACCTTTTTCTTGTATTACATTGTGCAATGATTTTAAATAGCTTTCTATTTTTATAAAATATATCTTTTACGAGATTTACGATTTAATACTAATAAAGCTAAAAATAAAAGTAATATTTATTACTAGCCCTATATATTTAAATCATTCACTCATTTATATTATTTGCCAAATCTCTTGCCTACCTACTGGCATATATTCATACTCTTATTAATTTATTAAAGATTTTAAAAACATTTCCTTTTAAAATTTTCTTTTGTACTAACTTTACAATAATAAACACAACAAAAAGAAAAATCCAATTTGGTGCTTTCGTTCAAAAGTTATGCGCGTACATACATTTCAACCATTCATTTTTATTTATATAGATTAATAGCAAATATTATAATTTCAAAAAATTTGGGTGGGCCACCCTTACCACTTAGGGGTTACCCTTAACACTGCGACACGATAATTTTATATATTAGATTTTATTTACTATGCATGTTTAACAACTATAAAAGTTTATTTTCATGTAGGTAGGTACTATTTAATGTAAAGATTTAATTAATATATTAAGCTTTAATTTTTTTCATATATAAAAGAGATTTTCTTTTGATGTGTGTACATTTATTAATTAAACATGTTGGTGTTCCTTTCAGATGGAGAAATATGGTAAACAAGGTATGAATTGAAATAGGAAGTATCAAGAAACCCGTCGTGCCCCAGGCGGCAGGACTCGCGTACTGTGTATGGTACCAAACGATTAAAATTCAAAGCCAGTAGAAAATGTAATTACTTCTGCGTCTGGTCACAGTTCCAACGACTTTTATCGTAGTAATTAAGCTTAATGGCAGATTTACATTGCAACTTGGAAATCGACTAGATGAATAAGATCATTGCTTTCAATCAAGCAAAATTATTACTTTTCCGTGTTCATATTGTACGGTTTTTTGGGTTTTGTGTATCTCAAAGAATTCAAAATCATCTATCTGCCTTAACTGTTAATGGGTTCTCAATGTCCTTAGAGGTGTGCGGAGATTGCTAACCTGCACTTACTCGGAATGGTGGGTTAAAAGGTTAGGATAAAGGTATTATATTAAATAATAAAAACAAAATATAAATCAATCTTTAAAATTTGTTCAGAATCTGTAATTCTATATTACAGTCTTATACCTGCTTCCAAGAACGACCACAATTACACGTAAATCGTATTATATATCACAGAATAACGTGGGAAAGGTAAAATGCGAACATTCGGGCCAAAACGAATTAAAATTAGCTAAGCAAAGTTATTGTGATCGTCTCATTTGATGCGCAGGTGGCTGCGGCTGCGGGGCGCAATCAGCAGTAAAAAGAAACGATATTTACAGGCTTAAATTTCGCAGACGCTTGCTTCCTTCTTCAAAGTGTTTATGCTTAACACAATTCTGATATTTAATGAAGGTTTGGAAAATTCATAATCAGGGAAATATTACCTCGATCTACTTTAAAAGGTACAAAATTACACGAGAATTGCCTACTTTCAATGTAAATAGTTTTTTTAGGGAAAAGAAATGAAATGAAAACCTAGTAAACATCGGCAACGGTAAAAAAATTACATATGTTTAATATTTATACGTTCCTAAATCATTCGTTCGCGAACCATGCAAACGGTCTAAAAGAAAAACTATTTTTTCTTATTATGTTTAATCCTCTAGTGCAAATTTTATTGATTCATTAATGAAGTGAGGGCGGATAGTTAGTATAAAAATTCATATAAGTCGAAGATATGTGTTAAAGGCTAACAATAACTAAACATAAATATGCAGCCACATAAAGAAATAGTGACAATAAGTTCGTATTCATTTGTTTTGCATATCTTTCATATGGAATTGTTTTTTCTATGCGATATTGAAATATTAACAATAACATATACTGAATATTAAGCTCTAGTGGTTTAACAATAGAACTTATAATTCTACAAATAGGTATTGTTTCTTTCATCTAGAGCGCAGGTTGCAACGACGTAATATTCTGCTGGCGCGCCGTTCTTGGCTGTTACTATGTTTATCTTAGCATGTTATAAACGAACGCAAACACCGGCCATGTTTTATATTTACATTATCGATTTTCCTCCTAAATGTAATAATAAACAGCATTAGGCACGCTTAGATTTTTTAGTTTTATTAAATATTCTGAATCTATTAACATATTCTTACTACGTATACCATGGATTCTCAAAGTGGGTTTCGCGGAACCTAGGAGTTCCGTAGAATTCGTCCGAATAGTTATCAGGGTTCCGCCAAAAATTTATTCATTAAATAAACTGGTCCTCTATTGCATCGTAGCGGTAAATTAACTTATTTAACCTTATTCGAGTAAATATATCCTTAGATATCTCTGAGCTTTTTGAAGTAGGTACACAGAATACGAATATATACATAAAAGTTATGGATTGACTCTAGTTTTTATGATTTTAGGTGAGGCGAAAAAATATACAGAAAAAGATTATATACAAAAAAAATCCTATATATATAAAAATGAATTGCTGTTCGTTAGTCTTACTAAAACTTGAGAACGACTGAACCGATTTGTCTAATTTTGGTTTTAAATTATTTGTGGGAGTCCAGAAAAGGTTGAAACGGTGAAAAGTGTAGAAAATGATTTTGATAAAACTTTTACCTATAGTGTAATCACCTCAGCGAAGCGGGGATGGGTCAGCCAGTAATCAATAAAAAATTTTATTAAATGATAAACGTGTTATATCTTTCTCATACTTATTAAATGCAATAATTAATTTAAAAAAATATAGAGCTAATTTTTCAAAAATATTCATAATTTTCATAAAGTTTAGACAAAAAATTGTTGGAAACCACTAATCACAATACAAACAAAACCACTGTTGTATTATATATCAGTAGTTATTATGTTATAAATTTAATATTCATAAAAATGTATGAGTTTATATTTTATTTTAAAGATTTTTTAGACGTATACAGTAGATCGAATAAAATTTTAGAGCTTTAAAAAAATACCTAAAAGCAAGTTGTTGTCAATCTATTAGGCAGTATAGTTCATGTAATACTCATTCTATTTTAGTTTATAGGTACTTGATATAACGATCACGTTCAGCGCAGAGTAGATAGACCTAATAGCATTAAACTAGACTGCTTAATTTTAAAATTAAATTTTATGTCCTGTTTGGTAATATGGCAGAATTCGTGATACCATACCAGGATAAGATAACATGTGTATTTATTATTTTCGTAAAAAGGTAGTTCATTTTTTGCAGGTACTGCTTTTAGTTGTTTGTTAGCAACACTTTTAATATCATTTAATATCATTCATATATTTATTGGTATGAGGCACAAAACTTAGGGGGATAGTCGGCTTACTGTCTAAATATCCATTGTATTATCTTTTACTACTTTTACGTTCTAATAAATTTCGATGAGAATAATGACTTTTATCTGTAGAAACCCGCCTCAGTTTGTGTGATATCTACGCCTAGCTTGACGAATTATTTCAGGTTAGTTCGACTCTGTTTCCAGTATTTTTAAAGATAAAGCTCTGTTATTCATGAAAATAAATACAGCCAGATTTAATAGCGAGCGTACCATTTGCAATGTTAAATCAAACGGTGCTGATATCCGATTACGTTAAATACGCTACTGGTTATTTACCTCTGATTTGTCTTCACTATAACCATTGTAATACTTACACCGCTGCGACCTGTTATAGATTATAAATGTATTTTAATGAGAATTAATGTTCTTAAAAAAATTTTTAAAAGCCTATATCCTGTTTTTAAGCCCTTCTACCAAACACACAGCATACATACAAATACTTGGATGTGTTTTTAGAAACCAATAGAATCGCGTCATTTGTGAAATCGCAATTCCCTAGCTTTGAGAGTCGCTAAGCATTTTCTTTACATTTTAGATTGCCAAGATTAGACAGTCAAAAAATATTGTTTCTTGGTAACCAAGAAACATTCTCTTGGCTTTACTGCTTAATACCTTGTACTTAATATTAGCCTTAAGAGTTTTCAAAGATATCAGAGTTATAGCAATAAATGTACAATTAAGAGCAATGCGTCTGTTATTAGTTCACTGTTTCCTGGAGCTTATTGGGTTTATTCTAAGCCCATCTTCCTCATTGCGGGTTATCTTCATGTCTGTTAAGCTTGCAATTATCCTCCCGTCGTCGTCGCATACCCGTCCTCAGATGTAATTGCTAGATATGTTAAATCATGTCCGTTATACTGCAAGGAATTCATGACATGAGACTAATTGCTGTCAGAACTACAGAAGACCGCTTGGCGTCGCATGCGCAACAAATAATCTCCGACATATTTGCCTTACATGTATTTATTACCTAAACAACACAAAACGGTTTGACAAATCTCTTATAATTATTAGACAGCAGAGATTTATTGCTCTAAATATAAAAAAGGTTTTAAATAATTTATGTCTAAAATTTAAGATGATTTTTTGGGAAAGTAATAAATATTAATAATTTCCTAGATTACCAGAAAATCTATCTATATGATCATGAAGAAGCATATGCTCATGACACGCTTTTAAAGTCATTAAAATTAGTGTCAATCCAGAACTTTTAAGTATGCCTATTGTTATTAATAAGAAGAGAAAGATTGTTGTAGTAGTCTAGTCTATATGCAGACTAGAAGTATGACGGCTTGATTAGAATATCCTCCCGGGTGTTACTTTAGACTCAGAGCTTCAGAGTTACTGCTAAGAATACTCGCGATGTAATCCGTGATAATTCTGTCGTGACGGCGTATTTATTTTGCAATCCCCACTTCCTTGATTTGTGATTATCAGTTGGCCAACATTCAAGTAACACGATGCTACTCAAATTATAAGTGTTGCCAACATCATAATTACCACTATATTCATAACTTATAATCTACAGAGATATGTAAATAATAAAATACTATTGGTTTCTATATTAGGTAAAATCAATCTTTACATATATAAGATAAGAAATAAAGGTAAAGTATATACCTAAAGATTTAATCACGAGTCACGACATATCAAAACAGCAGCGTACGACGCAACCAGTTTTTTATTTATTTTTTTGTGTCGTGATGTAATGATTGAGACCTTTTTATTTGTATTCAACTTAGACTCTTAAAATGTTCAACTCAATTTACTACGAAAGTTACTATCGGTATACCAAGCCTTGACCGTTTTTTATGTTTTAAAATATTTTTTGTGGTGTTTTTGTTTCATATCTTAGAGTGAGACATTTTTTTATTTTTATCTTAATATTGTGTTTTATTCAGAAGTATTACGTTATTTTTTAATCTGAATAATTCAGTGATCGTTGATTTTTTTAACTAAAAATTTGTTTTAAATTATATCATATAAATAAGATTCGCCTTTAGGATTAGCAAGTGAGTTAAGTGAGAACACGCTTGCATTGTTAGGTACTCGTATATAGCCCATGCCAAACGTGTAGATGCAATCAATCTCTTAGTCGATTGCAACTCTGATCTACAAGGCAGACAAGGTAAATAAATTTCACAGTTGCAATTGCATCAGATTCGTTCGCCTTTTCAACTTTTTACCTCGATATAAATTACCAAGGAGAATTTAAAGGTTACTTTCATATGAGTTGATTTCTTAATATTTTGAATTTACTGAAAAATGTGAAATAAAGAAGTTTCTATGCATGAAATGTTTTTGTAAATCCTGAAAAAAATTCTATATACCATAATTATTAAAATCATATAAAATACAGGTAAGTTTTTATGATGTTAGTTAGTAGACAAAGTTATTTAGTAGTTTGTGTGCAAAAAATAAACTAATTTGAGTTAGGAAATATTAAGATGACTCAAACTATTAAGTACTTCAACCCAGCAAGCAATACATACGTATAAAACATTAGGTTTTTGGTAACATAAAAGATCGCCGCTAGCTATACAAGCAATAAGAATTAAATAGACATCATAATTATTACGAAATACAAGGCCATGGGCCAGCGTGTTTAGCATCACTGTATGAGAAGTAATACGAGAGCTATTTAGATCACGCCGCGCCAAGGGTAACCGTTGATTAATCGTGGTTCACTCTGGCATCGTTCTTTACCATTAGATGCTGTTACGCAACGAAGAGAGTAATTAAACGATGCCTCGTAATTCCTATACGCACGCTAGGTAACGCTTGGATACGTAATAAATTGCGTGAACACAAACTTGATATCATTTTCACGAAACATTCTGATGGAATTAGATACGAAACTTCATAAACACTCCGATATTACCTTTATTAGTTTCCCAAATCTAATTATTATCTTCGATATTTTGGGCTCGGGAATTGACCACACTCTTGCTACTACTACTTTCGTTATTATGTATTTATAAGTATTCGACTAGACCTACCTAGAACCTACATCGTTTTCTAATTTAAAATATGTACATCACTACCAATAAGAACAATGAAGTTAATTATTAATATGTGGATGAAATATGTTGTAGAGATTAAGCGATATTTCAATTAGCCAAATTAAAACCATTTAAATAATTACATTTAATTGATTGTAACTATTGTTATTAAGGTCAAATCTTTAAGGTCATAGATGTTGAATAGCTATAATTACAACCAAAAAAGTTCAATATCGAATAAGTTGTTAGACGATCAAGTTATTACCAACAAAACATTTTCAATAACATTACAAGTTTCCTAATACCATCCATTATGATAACACGCTCTGTATTAGGATACGTTTCTTTGTAAGAGTTCTTCCCGTTATTCCCATTATGGTATCGATAGTTGCTAAGACTGAGGTAATGTTTGCTTTCTCCGAGCGCATGTAAATGGGCTTCATTGTTGATCTGTTACAAACAGGCTAAAATTATAACTATTGTTCTTACACGTCCTTTAAACAAAAAATATATTTAAAGACTTATAAAAATTTTCTTTATTCTTACTATAGTTATCTATACTATTATATAAAGAGGAAAGATTTGATTGTTTGTATGTTTGTTTGTTTGTTGCGAATAGGCTCTAAAAGTACTGAACCGATTTTGAAAATTCTTTCGCCGATAGGAAGGTACATCCTTTCCGGGTAACATAGGTTATGTGGTGTTGCTATAAATATTCTAATTAAAAATATATGGCCATTTAAGTGCCAAAAGGTGGCCATTTTGTAAAATGAAGGGTTTCTCAGGAACTACAAGTCCGATTTAAAAAATTCTTTCACTGAAGAAAACTACACTATTCGTGAGTGACAAAAATGATTTAGTGTTGCCATGTACATTTTTTTAATTAATAGAATATGGTCATTTTGTTGTTACTAATCCGATTTTTAAAATTCTTTCACTGATAGAAAACTACACTATTCGTGAGTGACAAAAGTGATTTAGTGTTGCCATATACATTTTTAAATTAATAAAATATGGTAATTTCGTTGTTACTAATCAGATTTTTAAAATTCTTTCACTGATAGAAAACTACACTATTCGTGAGGGACAAAGGTGGTTTAGAGTTGCCATATACATTTTTAAATTAATAGAGAATTTGTTGCTACTGATCCGATTTTAAACATTCTTTCATTGAGAGAATTCTATAGTATTTCCATCTCTCTTCCTCTTATAATACTATCATTGTCTCTCATCCTTTCTCTTTTCTCTCTCTTTAATTCTTATTTTTATTTGTTCAGTATGATCAGTCTCTTTTTACTTTCTTTCTTTCAATTATCTCTTTCTCTCTCTCCTTTACCTATTCAATTTTATTTTTGGTCTGTCCTCTCTCTTTTAGCATCTGTCGCTTTTCTTTTATTTTTGTTTCTATTATTTTTCTTTTTATAACTTTTTCTTACTCTCTCTCATTTTTGAAATAATGAAAAACTACACAATTACAGAATAACAAATTAAGGACATCAATTATAATATTGTTTTAAATACCCAGAGCGAAGCGAGGGCAGGACTCTAGTTAATAATAATTAAAAAGCTAGGTTCCTGTATCTATTAGTTACAAAATGTAATATTGTTCTTCTTTCATTCTCGTCTTAAAATATAAGACAAAATAATAAGTTGGCTAAGTTTTTGTCAACTTTTAAGACAATAGAGTTCAGCATAAAAACACTTGTCTGGCAGACAATGCGTCTCCGATGACACCTCTCCCCATAGAACAATAGCTTCATTACGTGCCACAATAACAGCCCACTTGCGGCTACTCCGACTCTATGTAACGATATTGAAAAATATATTTTAATTGAATCCCCGTCGATCCCTCCGCCTCCGTTGCGTACTGCTCCCATTTATTCGCACTCTATTTTGTTCTGTTGCGACATTTATACTGACGCAACCGGTTTACTGAAGGCTGTGCCTACCTAGGAATTATGACCGAGCTGATATATAAACAGCACGAAGCAGACACAATAAACATGAAGTTTTATTACTTGGCTATGTTCCACGCACGGATGTTAAGCCCGCGTATTTACAGGATAGTTTGTTGTGCCAGATAAGGTAGATGCACTGCACAAGTGCACAGTGTGCAGACGTTTTGCCTGTGGCACATAATGTGCAAATTTTAAACTTCAATACAAAGTTATTACTTCCGACACGACGACATAAATCAAAATCTTACTGAAATAATATAATATGTATACAAGTACAAATACAAGTAAAACTTGTTTTAAATTAGTGTTATAACACGATGTAATAAATATTAAAAATCAATAAATATTATAATAGCTACAATTTTATTTAGCTACGTGTAGCTCTGATAAATTTAAGTAAAATTTTAAAATAAGCCTAACTTTAAAAGTTAGAACTTGAATGAATGGAAAAAGATATAAACTGTAAATAATTTTGGTGTTTGAAGTTTAATTTTTATTAATAGATAAATCACCTGTATTACGATATCTATTTTGTGATTTTGCTTTCAATGAGTTAAGTTTATCAATATTCAACTCCCTGTCTGTCTCCCATGAACAAGCGGCGCTGCGTGTGCGTCGCTCACCTCATACCGGCGGCGGCGCTCGCCACGAGCGTTGTCGACGAGTGTACTCGTATAACTGCTATGTATTTAGTATATTACATGTAGGATTGTTTATAGCACGAGATCAAATAAATATTTAATTTTGTCACATTTGAGTAAAAATTAACCTAAATGTTTTAACTTTCATTTTAAAAGGAATTTCATTTTATAAGGAGTATAAAATGAAGTCGTTTCCGCTGTCTGTTATCTTATATCTTTTAAACTACCCAATGTACTTTAATTCGGTTTAACCAATAGACAGATTGATTCAAGAGGAAGGTTTATATGTATAATACATGCATATTATCGTATATAAACCGTGCGAAGCTGTAACGGGTCGCTAGTACTATATAATTGTATAAAATAAGTTCCTTGCGAATGACCGAATGCATGTTCTTTTGAATGACGATCCTTGAATCACTTTGTATATAAGTACCTAAGTTGATAAAACTTCAACTAAAATGATACTATAATAACTTCTGCTTCTATGTACAGAAATTAATTTAGTAACGTTTTTATTATATCTATAGTTTTTATAGTTGTTCTAATTTGCGAAAAGACGTTTAGCGATGTCTAATATGTGCACAGAATATACACAAAACGTATTTCAGACTAAATAAAAAGTTAATACCCAACGAAAGTAATAAGACTGAATGAGTCTTGCACTAAAATAATTCACTGAATCAGTACTCAGAATAAACTTATGTCTAGATGCTGGGAAAGGACTAAAAGAACATAACAGCTCAGTATTGCTTCTATAAATATATTTTAATCTCCATCAAAAAGTTCTGAACATTTAAATAAATAATCACATTAAAATGTCTATTTTATCAAGGCTTCTAATTTGAATAGGATTTTAATTCCGTTCTCTTTTAACTGAATAACAAAATTAAATATTTAATGTTAAATAATAACTTTTAAGATTTTATTTTCCTAATTTTATAGCTATAAATTCTAAAATCTTTCAAGAATTTATTAAGTAGTAATAAGATTTCATTTTTATTTATGAAATTTATTAGATATATTATGACTTGTGAAGACGTAGATAACAACTATGTTAGTGTCAAAAAACCTATTTTATAGGAAAATGACTATTTAATAAACATAGAGCACAACTACAACGCTCATAGCGTCGCATTGTGTTGCCATTATGGTTTATTCATATATTTTTTTCATTCATATGTTTGACAACAATTTTTAAATCCAATATAGAGTTTTAAAAATAGTAGCCATTCGCCGTATTTTCCCTAAGGCAAAAGGTTTCTTCTGTAAATAATCTAAGAATCAGTACTAACATAATCGATAAGAAAATATTTTAATTCCTCTTTTATTGCACAAAATGATTCTATTATATTAACCAGAATAATAATGTTTATTGTCTCTTGACAAACTATATTTCTAAGGAAACCGGTATAAGATTTAAAGATATTGTAAATTTGAGATATTCATAACAAACTAGATACAAACACACCTACTAACCCTAAATCTTTTCTCTGTATAATATTAGTGTTTAAATCATGTTATTGTGTTTTGGTTTCATAATTTAGTTAGGTAAACAGTTTAAAGCCTCACAGTACATCCAGGATTGGTATCGAATGCTGGCTCTCGCTCAATGGAACAGGCTACGGGTAGTTTGTCTAATCATTACAAATGGACGTCTGCCAATACCAGTAACAAATGCGACTGCGTTCTTACTGCTTACTGCGATAATAGATAAACGAAGCTCTGAACTTTAAACACTGATCTGTTTGGTGAATTATTAGTTGAGCAAAAGCTACTTAGTTTATGCTACATAATATCTCGAAAACTAAGGACGTGGTTATGTTAACAGGAAGTTGCCGATAGATTAGTCTCTAATTATCCTATAGTTACGAAAGAAAGACTTCGTGAACTAACATCTAATAAAATAAGTAATAAAATTAAGTTATCACGTCTCCTATTATCAGGGAAACCGAAAACGAATTATGCACTATTTCAGACGATGTTCACTTTATGTGTCTATCTTTTGGGTCATGGTTTATAAACAAAACCCAAACCAATAGGAATTACAGTTTAAATATTATATTCGTGGAATGTTGCCATGTCTCAACGGAAAAAATTCTTTACTTAATTTTTGCATCCAAATGTACTTATATCTAATAGCCTCTCTCAAAAAATTTACTGTGATAGAGAGTTAGATTTTATACTAAAAAATCATTTTTTTTACGTATTATTTCAGTGTTTTTTTAGGTTTTCGTACCCAAAGGGTAAAAACGGTCTAAGACTTTGCTGTCCTAAGACTCTGCTGTCTGTTTCTTTCTCACTAACCGTGATAGCTAGACAGTTGAAATTTTCACAAACAATGTATTTTTGTTGCCCCTAAAAAAATACTAAAAACAGAATAAAATAAATATTTAAGGGGGGCCATAATACAACAAACGTGTTCGACTCCCACTTGGCCGTTTTTTAAATTATCATTTTACTTTATTTTCTTTACAGCGCGAACATTTAATACGTGTAATATTCACATGACATAATTAAGATTTGTGCACTGACTAAATCTTAAATTTTTATTTAGATTATAAACTCGAAAGCTGCTCATTTGATTTTCATGTGGTATTAAGTTAGTGCCAAAGGCTAACTTTTATGCAACGTAAGTTTGGCTAGAACAGCTTGTTTATGCATAACATCTGCATATTTACCTAGTTGTTCTGGACTAAATGCCTTCTGTTTGGGAAGCTCTGTAGATTATTATAGTTCCGAAAGTAGTATATAAACTCAAGAATTATGATGCCACTTTATATAATGTATACCGAAAGTCTCTTCGTGTTATATTTATATTTCCTGCACTACTGACATATCGAAAAGTTGTTCATATTGTTTCCTTTTTCGTTTTTGTTAAATTTATCCTAATATTAGTAACAGGGTCAATTTAAAAAAAAAAACATTTGTGTTAGACAATGATTTGTAGAACATACAAGACAAGCAAAATTAGTCCAGCGGATCTCGATTCGATTTTGATTCTGTTAGGTATTATTTAAATTAATTCAATCTTTGTGACACTGTTATTGATATTTTTATCGTATTTTAAATTAAAAATCAGCCATATATGTGGTATTCAGTATAAGCACTCAACAATGCCGTTCCATTTAATACATTTTCAGTACTTATCCAACAGCAGACGTTGTTAACGAATGAACTAGGTAAGTAAAGTATTATGAACAACGGCACTACAACGTCATCAAGTAGACATTCTGACACAGTTTCTATTTAATTCAGGAGTAATCGCAATGGACGCTAAATATAATTACGTATTGGCATTCTCCCCACGGCGCCGGCCCTCTGACGGCGAGTACATCCTCACACGCATCCAAATAAGCACGAGGCAACCCTCCTGCCTACGGATGAGTATTTAATTTTATGTTCTGGATAGTAATTCGTTTTAAACAATGGCGTCGTACTACCGTATGAATACTTATGCATGCCAGTTTACTTCTTAACCTGCTGAGAATAGGTAAATGGTTTTTAAAGCAAAGCGTGCGTTAATAAAACTCGTTCTATTAATAATATGCGCTCAAACGTGACTCGGTATGTCAATTGTTATTGTGATAATGATCTCTGAAATTACAATTTTTCCACATGAATGCTATTAAACATACAGATATGTTAGGTTTTATCAAAATATTAATACTATACAATATGGATATTAAATATAATTAGAAAAATTTGATCAATATCTCGATTGTCTAATATTAACTTGGCAACACAGGCTTACGAGTTACGACCCCACCTGTCATTATAGTGAGAATTTATGTACTTTTACGCAATAAGGTTTAGTTGATCTCGAATCTCGCGTGACTTCTAAGTGTTGCGTATGTATTTTAAGATAGTTTTACCGAATGTTTAAATAATTATTTTGCTGAAGCAGTGTCAAATATTAGTTAGTCGAGCTCTGAAGGACTGCGTTTACTGGTAGTAGAACGGCACTTTAATCCTGCACCTGGGTCGCAGACTTCCTGAATGTGTATTATTGTTGTCTTTTGACTGTAAATGTGCAGTAAAACTACCGCGTTAGCTTTCAGATAGAAGTCACTTACGTTAGAATATACCTACTTACTGCTGCTAAACAAAAAATTATAAACACCTGACTATATATTTTCCTCAGCATATCAGTACGTAGAAGATATTTAATAAAACATAAAAGGAGAATTACTTAATAACTTCTGAATGAAATTGGATGCGGTTTTCATAGTTGTATTGTTTCAGGACTAACTTTAAAGCTTGAATTTATTTTAATTAAATCGGATGTATAAAAACTGTACAATTAAAATTTCAATAATTTAACTTGATATATTTAAATAAAATATTATGGGTATAAATGTAATCCCCTAAAATTAATTTTATTTTATGAGATAGTTTGAAATTATTATTTAAATTGTCTACAAAATTTGTGTAGTAATAAACAAGATGTAATAGATTTTCTAACTTATAATGTGTAGAATACAAAGTTGTTTTACAAAAACTTTCCATCAAATAAACGACTTTTACTGTTAGTGTACATGGAGTAGGTACATTGCATCCATACTAAAATGTTTGTAACAGTAAAACAAGTGCAACAAAAAACTCTATAGCATTTAAATTCGGGTTGAATTGGCAAGTTCGGTGGCATGGTAATACAAAGCATAGATAGAGAGCATGGTGTATCGAGTGCAGTAATGTAAACAACGGGATAACCGCTAGAGGGCGCGCCTCGGCAACGGCAGCGGCAGTGTGGCAGGCGGCCGACCAGTTTAATGAAGAGATTTGGCACGACTGCACGAGCCTTAACGGTTTCTGTCTGCAGATATATACTTTGCTGAATAGCTCGGCTAATAACTATCGCTACTTCGTGCTTAGTAGCGCTTGTTAATAATAACTAAGCAAATACCATTCAGTGGCTTTGTGTGTCTGAGTACAGAAAGTATTCTATAATAAACACGTATGCAATAACAGTTTGATATCATAGATTATCAAATACCACAGTATTCCTCAAAACCTCCTGTACCTTTTGATAATTCTCGATTGTGATAAAAAGCAGCAATTATAATTTTAAAAAATTCCCCTTCCAAGGAAATACAGAAGAGATTTAAAACTTTCTAGCTAATTTCCTTTGGATTGCAACTTAGATTTAGGGAATTTTCGTTACAATTTGACATAATACTAGAGAAATTTTCAAAAGAAAACTTTAATTAATTAAAAGACAAATAGTTAATTGGATCTGAAGATTACAACTTAAAAATTCTCATCTAAATCGGTTCATAAATAAACAAATATTATTTCTTCAGTCAACTTAGCAAACATTCTCAAAGATAAGTCGATCAATCTTAATTATCATTACTTTGATTAATTTTTGATGTTATCTAGTAGCGCTTGGAAAAAAAGCAGTTTCGATATGCGGCAGTATGCAGTATGGGCGTAGTTGATGACTATTACAGTCTCCATTGAAGAGCACATTGTGAAAGCAGCCTACCGCTAGCAGCAGATACATAACGCATCGTGTATATTGATAACTATGACCATACATTGTTGATTTTTTTTGACGATATTCGTACAAGTTTGAATATATTGACGATCTGATGATAAATTAGTATGCAAGCTTATGATGAATTCATAGTAAATGACAAATAGTACACAGAATAAAAATTACTAAAATAAGTTCAAAATGCCTATGTTAATAAGTATATTATGTATGTTATTAAAAATAGAGATATTTTATTAATACTTTATCATTGCAGCACTAACAGACTACAAAAAACATAAATTAACTAAGACTACAGTGAGAATATATAATGGTCGTAATTAATTCCGAAATTCTAAATACATTTTCGTGTCTGGACGAATTCAGTCAGAGAATATTAAATCAATAGAAAGAGAATTAAGTAAGCTTTAATTCGTAAATTAAGTTCTTTGGATACTTATATAATGTTCATCAAATCGATTCATTTTAAATTATAAAAACCAGTATTACACTTAATTGAATGAAGATCATGAATAGAGATTTGATTGTAGTGAATAATTCATGAGGCTCATGTTGCTAACTAAAACCTTTGGTCTGAAGACAGGTAAAGCATGGTAACCCTTGCTCGTACGTTGATAACTGCGCACTGAGCGTCGACGTCTACTTCCAATTTTACTTCATTTGCATATTCCACTCGCTGTGTAATGCCACCTTAACATGTCGCATTGACTACTGATGGGTATCACTAGTTGAGATTACCTCTATTCGACGCTTCATATAACGCTTTAGTATTTTAAATACATAACTGTAACTGAGGAACACAGATAAATGCCTAAACTTGTTAAATAATACTAATAATTAGCTTATCAGTTATTGAATTAAACTTTTCTGTAATAATTTGTGAAAAATTAGTATATTTTCATTGCTCTTGCGCTTTTTTAGTAAAAAAATTGTAAAAGTAGTACAAATAAATTATATTTGAAAATAATGATGGTAAATTCAATTATGTATTTCACAAGTAAAAATAAGGTGTTTCAATTTCCTGCAAATCACTCAAAATAAAGTGGTGAAAAAAAAAATTAGACAACCTATTTTAACAATTGATTTGTTAATTTATTTAATAAAACACTAAATTCTAGATTTACATGTTTGATAAAATTCAGATTTTTATGAATAAGTGAAGTAACTACCAATAATAAAACAAATAAATAAAGCGAAGTCCAACTTCAATAGGTCATACCGATAGTGATATATATAACTTTAAAATTTAATGTACCCATAAAATTTATATTATATCAGCTTCTTAAAAGAATTCTTAATGATAAAAGGCAAAGAAACTCAAACATTAAAAATGAAGCAAAGTTCTCATGAGTGTTCAAAGGAATGACTGTGTTGTTATTTATACACACAATTTACGAGTAAATTGGAAAGAATGTGCGCAATCAGGAAAACATTTTGCTTTCATGAAATCACGTGTTTTATAAAATTTTATGATGCTTGCATTATTAACAATTTCGACGCGAAAATATCCCGAGATAGCACGTCATTAATGATAATGTATCAAACAGCAATTCTTGTAATAAATTGTAGGTAAGTCCCTTATATATTACACATTCATCTTAGTTCGGTAGTTTTAATATTAAAAGACTTTTTAGTCTACATTTTATAACACTGTGAAAAGTAACTATGAGAAGACAATTAGAAAAAAGACAGAAACTACGAGCAAACTAGCTCACTTTTAATTGGATGAGACTACTTCCTTTAAACGACATCTTGCAGTCGCCGACCTTAGACACTACTCGCTTTTTACAGGTACCGATAATTGTCTTACAAAAACCCTAATGTTGCTACTAAGTTTCAAAATGATTATTATCTTTTGTAGAATTTAGTTGTCATTTTTTAAAACTCTAAGCATTAATAATAATTAATATTTTAGAACATATTAATGTAGCAGTATTCCCATCTGTATAATAAAAAGCGTTTCTTTCAGGTATTTATCAAGAATTTATGAACAGCTAAAGACTCTGAGTCAGAAAATACCAGAGGCTTTGTAAAATAAGAAAAAGAAATCAGTTATATCTTCCAATATTTCGCTGTTTGTGCATGCTTTTATTTTGTTTACATTGATGCATTTCTACGTCAATGTTAAATGAAGAGTTGGGTTGTTCCGTTCCAAAATCGACTTTGACAGATTTCTTTAAATGCAACGTGATTTCCAAAGCTCTTCTAATTTTTTCCTCTTCCGTCATTTAAATGCATAACCTATTTTTTGAACCTCAAATTTCATTGCGATTGAACAATCGATATTAATGTTTTACAAATGCTGTAAATATTTGAATAATGGTCATATTCATCATCTTTTTATATTATATCCAAAGGATTTAATATAAAATAAAATTTAAACAAGGTTACCACACGCATAATATATAGTAATCGGACAGAATTATTTTATTAAAAAATCTAAGATTTTCAATATATAAGATTAAACATATAGCTTGCCGCCTTAAGCGAAGAAAATTTGTAGCAGTCTGTAAAATCCTGCAAATAATGCTCGGATGCCATTTTCTTGAACTGTGCAATGTCACGCGAAACTTAGTTCTGAGTCAACACCAACTGTTCGCGTATCTTACTCAATTGACTAAAAAGCATGTAGACTAATAAGTAGTTATCAGGGCGCTGCCACGGTAAAGTGTAAAGCTTTCTATTTTTATATTTCCTTATTTCTAATGTAATAAAAACCTGTCGAAATCATGTTTTTCTTAATTGCTTTTGCTAATTAAGTTTGCAACTATACAGCGTTAAAACTTTCTTGAGACCTAAGAGTAAATTTGTATCTAATAAATATCGATAAGACGGAAGTTTTCTATAAAATATTAAACTTTCAATGTTGACCATTCAAGTATTCAAAAGTTAATTCAGAAAGCTATTAAAAGGGAATAAAATAAACATAAGACTTAATGTTTATTACGGTAAGATAAGATATACCCACATAGGTTGCCGTAAATAGTAGCAACAATAAGTTAGAAGAGAAACCATATTATCTAGTCTCGTGTTGGCGTACATGCGTACCACGCTTAATTTGTTTTCGACAATCAATGGTGAGCGGTCACCAGTCACGACGAAGTGTGCGCCAAACCATTTGTTCATACGACCACGGCCACAAAAACACCTAATTTATATCTATTAACAATAATGAATTTATATAAGCAACTTGTACGATCTAAGCTTAATAGATCAGCGACTTTTTTTTTGACTTTACTGATGAGGTCAAACAGTAGAGGCAAATTTGATTAAAATATTTAAAGGCTTTATAAACCTGTCACTGCGCCCCGAGTCCAAGACACTGCTCGGCTATCAGTTTTACTATCAGAGCATAGAGTATAGTTTGCCTAAAATTATTATTGAAACGTTTTAATCGACTAAGTCTTAAAGCCAAGATACCCGAAAAGCTGAATTAAAGTGAAAACATCCTGTAATCTTACTACTTCCTATATTATTCCACTACCATAATTATAATCATCTTATTATTGGTATCGTAAATCGTACTCCCTAGTGAATTAAAAACACGTTTCCATGTGAACTACCCTATATTGCTGTTTAATCGTGTCCATTGGATTTTATAAATGAGACGAAGATTGTAACTGATTGGCCTACTTAATTGACACAAACTGACATCAGTCTCTGTTTATTTAGGTAAAGTAGAAAAGTGAACGGGTTCTTGTCCTATGTAAACATTTTGAACTGAAGTGGCACGCTTTCCTCCCCTCAAAATACGTTATCTGACTCACTAAATCTACTTTCAATAAAAGATAGATCGTTTTTTAAGGATAACTTTTAGCCATTGAAAATTGTACTCAATTGTGTGTCTCAGTGTGTCAATCCAATTTAAAATTTAGTGATGTAGTTCTATGGCCTCTCAAAATATTACTAGCGACATTGAACTATCTTAAGTCTGTTTTTTATTTAGTATTAGCAGGACTCACAAAATATTAAGTAAAAAACGGTCAGGCGTCACTTGGTTGAGTAATCAGTAGATTTTTTATTAGAATTAGTTCATCGCAAATTGGTATTGCTTAATTACGCATGGAGGACAGACGTGTTCAGAATCATTCACGTTTTAAACAATAATTATGACACCTAAAAAATCAAATTCTTTATTTTGTAAGGATATGATAAAGACTTTAAACTTCAACTTAGTTGATAAGGGGCCATTCATTTATTACGTAAGTCTATTTTCGCTAATTTTTGACCCCCCTCCCCCCTTATGATAAGATAAAATAAGAATAGGCCGCTTTTTTTACTTACAGAGGTACTAATAATTTGTATTTTTTGGTAGGAACAAACTTTAGTTTTAATCATTCATCTTTACCTACATAAGATTTTCAGTCCAGGGGCTCAAAATCCACTCGGAAAGTGGATCCACTAGAACATTTTTTGTATTGTTAAAATTAGGGTAGAACTTTAATATAATTATAATGTACAAAAGGAAATTACTCGATCATAGATTAAAATCATCAACGCAATCACGAGTGCTGTACACCTAAACAAGTGACGACTAGTCCACAAGCGGGGAGTTCCCGGGAAGCGCAGTGTGGGTGGCGCGGACCCGTTGCCATGAAAATTAAAATCGTTTACCTATACGCGTCTGAGTGAACCTCGGCAATCGTGCGGTTACCCGCACTTTTTCGAAGTATAATTGAAACTGCGATTTTTTGTAATCTTACGTAAAAACCGTCGCGACTCCCTCCCACACCCTTGTAAGAAAAAATAAGACATGGTTGACCTCCCTCCCCCTGTAAATAGTCTTACGTAAAAAATGAATGGCCCCTTAACTAGAAACTGACCATCGTGTGTCCTAACCTATTGTAATGATATGTTATTATAGCAAATAGGATTATGTTAATAGTAATTTCTACTATTTCAATAACAGTAATGCCTGTGACAACATCGAAAGCTAATTTACATTGGAAATTAAACCTTCGTCACCTGTTATACAAACAATAGCCATTGTATCATTGATCTTAAATCAGCTCAAATTCGCGCAATAGTTAATAATGGCGATAAAGATCAATATTACACTGTAAGTAGATATTGCTATATCATATAGTCTTATTTTATTATTGTTGTACACGGGCTGGATTGATTTGGACAGACACAACTCGTAAAGATAATTACTTAAAATTGAACTATTTATTGAAGCTCCGTATCCTCTTTTTTAATTTTGATCACTGATAGCTTCTCTATTTCGTAGCAAAGTTCTTAGTAAATGTAATAAGTTTATAGAATTTGAGTATTTCAATATGGGGGTTTTTGATTTGAAAATAGCAAATTTAAAAACATTATTAAATACAAACTATATGTTAGCCCAAACACTCTCCTGCCATTTGTCATTAGAGAGTTCCAATCCCTGTTTTCTGGCTCCATTGATCAGCTCAACTATATCAAAATTGTATACTAAATTTTAATGCAATCGGATACCAGGAAGTGACTGAAAAAGGAGTGTAATAATTACATATTTTTAAACAACTTGGATTTCAGTTTAAAAAAATAAAAAAGCTTCGCCGATTAAGCAGAAGTTTTATTTTTCACATAAGCAGTTTCACACAGCGGCGTTCATTACAAAGGTGCAACCCGACACTTTGCAAGTTCTTTTATTTATTGCATAATGAAGTACTTTGTCTATGCCTGTAAATTATTGTAATTTATTTTAAACTGAATTAATCTGGTCAGTACTGCAACAGCCTTGAAGTTTGCTCAACTCAAGGTTTTTGTGTTATACAATGCTGGCCTATCAAAAATTCTAAGAGATATTGATTTTACAGAAACGTTTAGTAAAATATCGTAACAAATCTGGCCCCGGTATGAAATTATTCTCAAAGTCAGTACCAAATATTATATTATAATAATTCGTACTCCATATTATCGTAGTTAGCAGAAAAACCTTTTAACTTTTCTGTAACTGTACGAATTATTTTAGGAAACAGAAAAAATATCATACGCGCCGAGTACAGAGTGTATTTTTAATCCTCAGAATAAAAGTAGCGTCGTTCCTCGAGTAAGAAAAATAATTATTTTGTAAAAAAAGGTTTAAGTATTCACCTACATTTTGTTACGACATAAACAGTTGATTATGTTTAAGGATTCAACAGAAGCGTCTTCAGTACACGTTTTGCTACTTAAACGCTTATTTTATTTCTATAATGTACTGAAGGTCGTTGACGAGCTCGGTAGGATCATATCTAAAATCTAAGACTGAGGTTATTTTGTTGGTGCTAAGTGCTATCGTGTCCACATTCTCAGTGCTGGTAACTGCATGCTATTTGCATGTTAGCTTCGTTATTATAATATCATCACGTACACGCTTTCCCGCGAGGTCAGATCTAACTGATAAGCGCAATACAGCTACAGATAGGCCCTGGATATGGCTGGGTTACGCTAACGACGTACAATTAAGTCATTCACATAAATATTTTTTCAAATTTTTGATCTCATCTCGTAAAAGTCCCTTTTCTCGACTAGCTATCGTACCCCAACGTGCGTATCCGATCGTCAAGATCAGGTTTATCCCTTGCCTTCACACGTCCCAATAATGTTGCGGTTTCAGTGACTTTTAAATTCTGGATTCGGGTCCGCAGATACCGCAATATCTCTTCACTCCTCTCCCCAGTCAATTTTCAGATGACCATTTTTCTTTTTTTTTAATCTATATAGAATAGAAGTTTAATGAACAAAAAATACAGCGGCCAAAACCTAAAGGAAGGGAAGAGGGAAAGTCTGGCTGATATACAAACATTAGTTCGCATTTGGATTTACATGATGTTCCTGAAGAATGTTTCTATACTGATAAATAATTAAAAAGTACAATACATTTAAAAAAAAAGTGGTCAATATATGTTTAATTCCAAATAAAGGCACTTTTAATATGACAAAAAGTACATACCCAAATGTATATATAATATAAAATAATATATAATATACCACTAATTCTGAAGAAACTTATTTCTACATCATCCAATGAACTTTTCTACATATCATTAATTACAACAGCATGTGGCCTACGTTTGAATTACGAAATAGAGCATGACCACTTAAGTAAAAACGACAAGTTATTAAATACCAATTGTTCAATCATACACATAAATATTGAACATATAATTACAGGGAGAGCATGTATAAATGTCAATAAGGCAGGTTTAGTAGGTGAAGGGTCGAGGGTTACAGCGCATCTTCGCAATTCTATTCGGCACGATCGAGTAATACGGGTTATTTCTAAATCATATATTAATATAGTGAAATATACTACTTTGTAACGTTATTATGACTGTAAATCCTAGGACTAGTAACTTGAAAATGACACTGCAGGTGAGCCCTAAGAAGGAATATGGGTACATTTAACAATAATGATTATGACAGGAAAATAGTTGTTTACTTATCATAGTTAACAAAGCGCGACTATGACACAGGTGAAGCCGCAGGCGGTGAGCGAGCTAATATATAGGAGATACTATACTAAACTCCAAAGGCACCTTACAACTTATAAATAAAAAAAAACAAGTTAAGAAAACTGATTATACTTTTTAAAAGAATGATTATGAACATATAACGTATAACTAACAAGACGTTCGTCTAGGTTGTCATCTTCATAGGGGGGATATGTTATTGTAGATACCAACTTTTTTCTATCGTAATTTTTCAATTAAAATTTACAAGAATAAAAAAATCCCAATTGCATGATATGTTTTCATGTTAGTGTAAAAATATTTGTAGAGCATAAAACAATAACTTTTTCATTGCACACCATGAATTTGCGTGAGAAATTTTCCTCTCTAAAACAAATATTTCAGTTAGATTTTAAAAATTCATTTGATTGCGACGAATAAATTTTTTACATACGCTATAAAACTGCGTACAAAAACATAAATGTAACGTTAAAAAGAGGAATGTCAAATAAAAACCCTCTGTTATCCCGAGAATTTTAAAAATGACCTCTCCACGCGTATTATGAGTTGTGACAACAAAACCTTTCGAGATTACGCTCAAAGCGGATAATTTTTAATGCTCGTACTACTATTACCATTGTATTTAACTAATGGAATTAACGATAGGTGCTTCCTGAAATAACGTTGGTTTAATGATTTTATATAACAATTCTCGAATGTATTCATTAGCATTAAATATTACGTTATTATTTAACATTATTTTGCATATATGAATGCTTGGATATTTGTAACTTAATCACACAAAAACGATGACGAAACGGATTTCGATGGATTTTGGCACATAGATACTTTATTACCTGGATTAATACAAAGGCCGCTTTTTATCCCGGAAAAAATTCTGTGAGACAATAATAAAATGTTTATCGAACGCAAAATGTGAATATTTTCATATAGCAATATATATAAAATTTAATATTTTAAATAGAATACACGCGTTAAGTTAAACGCGAAGCCAGGGCAATTTGTCTAGTAATAACTAAAAGTCATACTTACTTCTACCAATCGATGACATTAATAATGACTGTTGATGAAAAGGTATTTATTTTTAATTTAGTTTCTGAAATACTATTCACGGAATAGTTTAAAATAAAATGTATTAATTTTAATATAATCGCGTAAAAATGTCAGACGTAAAATTTAGTGTTTTGTTGTTTTGGCAACGCATTATTTGCGCGAAAATTCCTTAAAAAAAATACTATTTCAGTCTTTTCATAAAACTTATGAACCCAAGCGTTCAAAGCTCCTCTTCATATTTTTTCAACTCAACAGTTATAAATGGTTATAAAACAATAAGTATAGGAAAAACATTGTTTTTGTTTCTTTTATTTGCACAGTACCTAAGACTAGGCTTGGGGTAGGGCAAGATTGTTTTTTGTGCACCCTAAGGTGAAGAGCAACAAAAGGTCATCGTCGCCAAAAATCATCGTCGACGAAGGGTTAGATCTATAGATGCTGCTTTAGACCGCCTCTAACAACCTCATCGAGCCCCCCTACAATGCTTTTTGGTAGCCCTTGCTATATGGCGCCTAGAGCGACCGCTCCACTCGTTCTACCCTGGGGCCGATACTGCGTCAATGGTGTCAATGTATCTTCATACTAAATAACCCCGTCAATATTTCTGTTACTTTGTTCATTAGTTATTATCTTGGATATCTTTTAAATATATATATATATATACATATTACAATATCATTGTACAATTATGTGCATATCTCTATCTATTTAGATTATTATTTGTTTATTTAAATCTATATTAATTATATTCTTTGCTATGATTGATTTAAACAAAATTTCTTAAAAATAAGGACTACCTATATATATACAGTCATAGTTAGATATTATTTATTAAATAAAAACGCTGATTAAAATATCTCGTCATAATATAAAAAAGTCAAGCTCTATTAGAAAAATAGCGTGACCAAATATGGAATAATAAATATTTCATGTGATGTAATTTATAATCTAAGCAATTATTAAATTAGTTCGATTGGGCCTTACCTTCGTGTTCAATGCTACATACATAATACGTCACGACGTTCACTGCGAGCAAGCAGGCGCTGAGCATAACCTTATTCCCACTTCTCATTTGACAATCACCCACTTTCAATAATAAACCGGTTTTAACAACAGTTTATTTTTCGTAGCAGTGCACTAAACAGCAACACAAATTAACAGACAACAGCATGTCAGTTCCCCAAAGCTCAAATTTAATATTCACTTTGAATAGAACAAAACTAGCTTTTAAGCTCCTCACAATAAACTGTGTGCTGTTTATTTTCAGAAAACTAACTTGACCTCATCAAGTATACTGCGAGTTGTGGCGCTGTATTCAATATAAAATAATTATTTCAAAATATAGCAAAATAGTATAAGTGAAGAATTTGTGTCATAAAACAAAGACGTCACGACTATATCGCATTGAAACTGCCGAAGTCGGCGTAAGCGCTTCGGTATTCGTCGAGTTTCTTCGAAGGGAAACAAGAACGTACTACAATGTCCTATCTCCCTCTAGTTCACGAGATAAGCAATGTACACTTGATCAGATCACTGAACCGAAGGAAACAGAAATAAGTCTCTCTCATCCGGTGGTCGGGTAGCCGCTGGTAAACCGGTTTTGTATTGTTACTTTTTACTCCACACAAAACTATAACTCTTGCATATATAACTAAGAGAACGAGCTTTATGCGAGGGGCTAAGCTTATGACGATGGAAGGAAACTGTTACTGAACGGAAATGGACACGGCCGGTGCACCTATTATAATATTTAAAGTTATTAAGGGAAATATTAATAATATAGGTGCTAAGAATTTTTACCTTATGGCTGGATTGCTTTTAAAAATACCATTCTTGTTTATTTAATATATGATGTTAAAATAACTTTTAACGAAACTGAGTTTAAAAAAATATATGTGATGAATTAAGACTTAAAAGTCAGGAAATTATAAGTTGATAGAACTTAAACGATAATAACTACACGACTATCAATTAGTAGATTTAATACACAATAACCAAAAGATTACATCTGATTAAGTATCTCTTTGAAACACATGACTATGAATTGTCTTTTTATTGCTAGTAATACTCTTGTTTTATCATTATCCTTTCTTGACAAAACAAATATATAACTCATTAACACGAAAGAGAAGCTATGGCAGGTATTTAATAATAACAATACTCTTTTCATTATATATAATATTTAAGTACACCAAGTATAATAAATAATTATCTATCACATGAAAATGGTTGGAAGGTATGATAAAATTAACATATTTTGTTTAAACCAATATGGCAAAAATTTTAATTATAACTGACCTAACAGGACACAGGATACGTTGTCAGGCTTTTGATGAAGCTTAACGCAAAATTATTTGAATTTGTAACGCAATTACATCGTTTTAGCATATAAATTAAAGAAAGTGTAATCTACGGACTTGTTTTTGCCCATTTGCATTGCTAGTAATTTGTGCAGGATGCCGCATATCAATAACATATTTGTCAGTTTGCAAGCTCCATCGTCAAATACTATACAAGATCCAACTAATAAGCTACTGTTTGTTTTCCCACGGCTCTTAAGTCTCGATGGCTGGTCAATCCATGGAAAGCGGTGACATGGTTGACCGCAAATAACGGCCGATAGATTTATTTACACTCATTAATAACGGGATGTAAATGTAAAAGTAATGATTCTTAGAATTAACAAAAAATTAAAAAAAAAAGGTAAGTGTAGCTTGATATTTAAAGTACATTGATGATTCCATACATAATAAACCCGAAACTTAAGTATATGTTAAAAAAATTTGCATATTTACCTAATTAATAGTAATTTATTTTGAAAAACCAGCTCTTGAATCTATAATAATATTTAAAAAATCCAAGTGTTTAACTAATGGTGGGCACGCAATAAATAGTATCTTAAATATCTTTTTTTTTTTCAAATATATATTTTTTTAGTCACAAAACAAGGTGTTGAGTAGTTGTTATCATTATATAGTTTTTATATTTATAATCGTTATAAGATGGCAAAGGATTCCTTGTAAATTAAAGAAAATTGTCGACGTAACTTAATAAACCGGTTAACAACTGAAATTTGCAAATAACCAAACAAACAATGAAAGCTGGGATCTTTTTGTACCAGATTATTTAAGCTCTAGTAGATTATCGTAGGCGAAACACCGTTGAATCATAGTTTCATTTGTATTAAGGACTTTAGCCTAAGACGAAGCATCAACTTAAGTCAAAAGTTTCCGTGGAAACGAGAAAGAAGGATTAGCTTGGGAGGTTAAGTTCCTAAATTATACCATTAATAGGAAAGGCTTTGCAGCTGTTTTAAGTATATAAATCAGTTGGTGTGATGAAATTAATTTCCTGTTATATTCCAGTCACTTAATTAAGACTAGGTAAACAATATTTTATTATTAATCTATCTAATCTCTAAACACACAGTAGTATATAGTAGTATAGTGGTACTAACACTATTTTCAAGATTAGATAAAGATATTATTTAAAATAGGTCAAGAAATTAAGTACTTTAGAGAACTGCATCCATATAATTTGAAATTATTATTATATTCTACTAATTGATCCGCCCTAGCTTCGCTAGGTTTAAATATCTTTAAATATCTTTTGACAATAACTTTTTTTTAATCCAATATAAATGAAAGAAAGCCTTTATTTTGTTTTGATCAGCAGTAATACAATTTTGTAAATCGTATTCTAATTAAAACGTACAAACATACATTTAAAAAATGATACTCTCTTGGAAATGAGCAACGCAAACGAGCAGACGGTCCACCTGATGGTAAGTGGCCACCGTCATCCATGGACATCAACGATACAAGAGACAGTATTGCCGATGCGATGCCACCTCAAAGGCAGAGTGAGAGGGGGAATGAAAAGTAAAATGCTACGGTTTCAGTGAGCCCAGAGTCCACGGGAAGGAATAGGAGTGGGAAGGCTCTGATCTATATGCGGCGAGACCAGAACAGCGTTACATTGACTGTTTAGCAAGTTCGAAGTATTCAAAAATTTTATGACACGCAATAATCTCTAACGTAACAGCGCATTACCGAACAAAGTAATTTAAATGTCTTAGTTATGTAATAAACGCAAATTGACAGTTGTGATGAAAGAAAACACGTAGATAATTATATGTTGCACGTAATCAAATAAGCGTGTAATGAAATTTACGTTTCTCAACAGATCAGTCGAGCTTAGGCAATTTATCAGCAGTGGTGAAGTACCACTAATGTATTCATAGTCTTTAATTTTTGATGAATTTTGCAGGTAAATAAAGGTTTTTTTATTACGATGTAAACTGATCTACTACTTTTTACCTGATATCGCCCAAAGCCACCATCACTGAATATTCATAAGTATTTTACCCCTGAGGGGACGAGTTAGAATACAATTCCCGCTTTGCCGTTGCGAAAGCTTCTCGTAAGAGGCGAGTACCCCAGCATCCCCATTGGTGGTAGGGGATCTTTTCCCCGACTGTCTTGCGACTACCAGCATGCGAATCCAACCGCCATGTGTTTCTGACGCATTCCGACCGAACCGCATGAGAGCCAGATCTACCCCCTCCCCCATCCCATTACTGCTGCGGTTTCAATGACCACCGAGTTCTTGCTATGGGTCCATTGAAACTGCAGCATTCTTCTCTTCGATCGCCAGGACACTTTATTTTTGAGGTGGCAACGCATCGACAAAACAATAATTTTGTTGATGTCCATCGGCGACGGTGGCCACTTTCCATCAGGTGGACCGTCTGCTTGTGTGTCCCTTATCTATCATAAAAAAATGGTACATTGGTAGATATGATTTTTTTAGATTGTTTATACATTAACGTAGGTCTTGGCTTTCCAGTGATTTTGGACTAGACTAACAAAACTAATATAAACCTGGCTTGTCAAAATCTCTATCGATTTAAACTTATAAATTGCATATCGAAGATAAATATTTGGAAGTTTGTTATTAGAAAGGTACATATGAAATTAGATTATGTGCACCTTTATAATTTCAAAACTATCTAATTAATTTATACAAAAACATATAGTTACAACTGAAAATTCGAAGTTATTTTTCGTCTTAAAAGATATTTTAGACCGTTTGACGAGATATGTTTTTTTATTATAAAACATAGTTTTATCACGACAAAAGCTTAAGTTCTCTTAACCCGCACACTCAATAAGGGATTTACCACAACTACGAGAACTTCTCGGCTCTTAGTAAGTAGAAGGAAAGTGCGAATATAAGCGATAGTCCGACTGCAAAGTTAAACTTTGTAAAGTGCATAAGAACTCTTACACTAACTTTTTACATACATCAACACGTCGCAACGTTGAATGCTTATAGGACTTTGTTTATAGTTTTCACAATTTCGTTTTAAAAGTTTTGAGTGTGAAATTTATAGCAAGATACAGACAATAGAAGAAGAATTTGTATTTTGTGACTGCTGCAAATTGTATACATTTACCAATATTTTTATTTCTACGTTAACAAGGTGTTTAATTTATCTATGTCAATTCTGAGGAGGAATCAGATAATTTAAAAAAATAGGTAATTTTTGATTAAACGACTTTAATTTATTACTACCTTGGAATTAAGTGTTTGCACTTAATCATTGATTTTTAAGATTTTTATGTAGTTTTTACAATAACGATAACTTGTTAGGATTGCTACACCATAAATTTTAAAATCTATGTTTAATATAAAACCAAAAAGTTATTTTAACTTACCTTTGACTATTTAGTTAAGTCCTTTATCAGAAATGTCTTTTTATTCCTTTTGATTTATTACATTAACAGCTTAGCAGTTCCAAACTATTTTAAAACATTAACATACGGAACTTTTTTTTAAAATTTCAACTACACTGTCGAAACATACGAAAGTAATACTAAACTTAGATATGTATATTTATAAATATCGTTGTTAGTGTTAGTTTTCACTGTTTCACCCACTAGTCTACATACGATAACAGTCACGTGGTGCTTTGGTACTATCCTGTACACGTTCGTCGCGTAGGGCGGCCAGTTGGACACTGGGCGGGCGCCCGCCCTTGCAAGTTCATGGCAAGTTAAGGCGAATTTTTACTGATACATATTTTCAAATCAATCGAACTGTCGTAGCAATATTTATTTAACTTTTTTATTGTTTCATTTTTTGTGAATTTGGCTGCTGAGGGTTCGGGTTTAATTTATTTATAAGTATGTCATAGCCAAGTGGTTAAGTAACTCTTAAATGTTAGTTAGTAGTAGTATAGTAGCGATCTTTCGCCGTACACCGTATAATATATGTGTGTAGATTAGCTGAATATCTGGGCACAACGCCCAACAGCACATGTGTTTGCTTTATGTTATGTATTGGAAGGGATAAAAAAATTAAAGATATTGTCATATTATTTAATGTTTAAAATTCTAACTGAATCCTGAAATTTAGCCTTTGTTGTGGTTAAAAAGTTATAACCTAATCTACCCAGTACTCTATCTACCTACCTAGTTTCTCGTTACAAATAATAACTCCTTTGTTTGAGACTTCTAAATACCATGTATTTAAATGTATTTTATATATTTCTTCACATCGAACTAAAATTATCAGCTTTTAACACCATTTCACCGTTTTAGAAAAAACGAAACTAAGTGGTCGCGGAAAAGCATACTATTGTGATTCTAAACGCCCAAACATTTCAGTTATTAAATTAAGTGTGTTAACTGTATATTAAAGCAACTATTTTAATTGCTTCACTGCATAAAGAGTAGTTTTTCTTGCTTGCTTGAATCTCACTTACAAATAACTTGATACATTGTTAAAGAGTACTTGAAGTATTTCAATAATTTGTACGTATCCCCTCTTTATTAAAGCAGTACGACAAGAACACCAACACGTTCATTTAATTGGTCCATTTAGTCAAGTATCATTAAAATTTCCGGAGATTGTCATAAGAGTCCAAGAAAAACAAATTTCGTTATGTAACTGATCCTCCCACTTTTTGTATGTCATTAAGTCAAATATTAATAATAAACCGGTAACCAGAGAATTTTCGCATTCAGGGTGTAGCGTGTAAGTCTTAAAATAACATGATCGATTTCCAATCATGAAAGTATCTACTTAACAGATTATAGTTACTTTCCATGGTTATTAACAACACTCTATGCACGAACGGATCGGGGACAAATATAAGGCTAGAAGCAAATCAGTCGTGAAGTACAGACTCACCTTGTTTAAGGCGCCAACCTTTTTTGCGGTAGTTTTATCCATGGCTTCGTTATGAGACCAAAAAAATCGTATCAGAAAATACGAAGCTGCAGCGTATATTTTCTTTAGCGGCAAAATAGCACCCATAAACAACCTCTCGATATAAACGATTCCTAAAAAATTAGCATGTATCCCGTAACCGGAAAATTTGGCCATAAGGCATTCGTGCCAGAACCAGACCCTTAAAATACATTGAGAGAAGCGGCTATACCTTAAACATGTCCAATTTTCCATATCCTTGAAGGATAACTAGCGAATTAACCACGGTATCGTTCGTGTCATAGTCACACTTTGGGTACCTTCACGACAGTTGAATCATATTGGATATAAAAATGACAGTTTTTCATAAAAACCTTAGGAGATATAATTATCTCATTCAACAAAAAAATTATAACAAAAATCATTCCTTAGTTAGTTATCACCTACAGTGTTAAAGTAAAATTTAACTGAAGTAGGCCAAAGTTTAGTTTATTGTGGTGGTGCCTGGATTATTATTACCTAATTTAGTTAAATATTAGGGGTTGTAAACGGTGAATTATATGATTATGTTAAAGGTTCTTTTAAACTAGTACCTGGTTCACAAGCTTTAAGTACTACTTCGCTTTCTATCTAATACCTATGTAGTATTAGGTAACATTTATTACAAACATAAAAATAACGTTAAAAATAGGAAAAGTTTTCCATTTCGTTTACTTGTATATCCTGAGCCAGTATAATGGAACGCTAGTTTCCTAAACAAATGCTGACAACTAGAATTCTTGCTTTGTGTCATTTGTCACAATGTCTCTATTTAGGCGGGCTGCAACGCCACCGTCCTCAAACACTTGTAAAACAACGAAGTAGAATTCCAATGTCCGATGCCGAACCTCAGATAACTGAAATATCTTCTATCCTTGCCCTGAATTATACCGGTCTTGTTTACATTACGACCCAAACTATCGCTAACAATGTAACTACTAACGTGATGAGATTTATAATGAGACCTCTATCCTCTAGTTACTTGGCCTATTATATAATACCGGAATTCCAGAGTTACTTTTTAAAACAACTCAAACATTAAATTTCATGTGATAAGAACTTAAATATTCTTCTTCCGTCTAGTATATATAAAAATTCATTTGTTAGTTTCGCTAAACCTTGAGAATTACTAGACAGATTTGGCTAATTTTGAAATATTTGAAGAAAATTTAAAGAAATTGCGAGGAAAGTAGTAAAAATAACTATTTTATTTTCCCATACAAACTGTTTGTACGTGTCAAACAGTATGTGTTCATGAATCAATATAGCCGTTTATTGGCGGCACTAATTTCACGGGTTGGCTATTAAGATAATATAGATCTTTAATTACTTCTATTAGAAAAAAATTAGTAAGCCTTAAACCATCGTTATTGCTTTCGATTTCGAATCGAAGTGTGAATCGATTGATCGTGAGATATCATTAATTTTTGTCAAGCTGTAACGCTATAATAAGTACAAATTCAAAAAAAATGCGCATTAAAAAGTAATAATGAAAAAAAGATTGATAGACATGAAATTCACGGCAAAGTACAATTACCAGTTTTCTGATTTCTTACTATGTTTACTTATGTTATTTTCTTTAATGGCTCACCAATAATCACTCAGAAATATTAAATTAAAAATTTTTTAGTACATATTTGATTTGAAGTAGTACATATTAGATCAAATGCTAAGTATATGGGAGCTGTATTGCGCAGTAACACTTAAACGACGATATCAACATGTAATCTAGATAGAAGCCGAGCAGTGCCTGGGACTTGAGACCGAGGAGCAGGTTTAAAAACGTCTTTTATAACCGTTAACCCTCACTTCACCGTTCGACCTCGCTACCAAATATTAAAATAATAAAGTACATTATTCACGTGGCCCTCGATAATCTGAGGTCTAACGCCACACCACTAAACAGCACTACACTATAACACTAATTTCCATGTACACTGCACGAAAACACCAGAGAGACTGGCTCTAATCTATCGCACTAGCGTTCATGTATTGTCTACCCATCGGTATCGGTTGTCATTGCATAAAATAATCTACCCGCTAATACTACTTTATAAACAGTGTTGCTAACACAAACATATTTTGACAGTGTCAATCTTAAATCCCTTTCAGTTTTTTGTATTATGACAAAGAAAAGAAGATAAGTAAAGAAAACTTTCAGACCATAAAAAATATTGTCAGGCGGAAATGTGATGTATCGAAAACCGATATGCGATACAATTTATCAACGGACTGGATAACATCCTATTATTATTGGGTAAATGTTATTCTTACACCTGAAGAATATCAATACTATTTTTATGAATTTTGCTGTTGAATTAAAAAGTTAAACTTTGCAAATTTAAATTATTTAAAATATAAAGAGTGTGTTATAAAAACGGTAACTGAGAATACCTACTTATAATATACTTCAGAAGTTTTAAATGTTAATGAGTCTTATTGTCTTGTTGTTACAAACTAAGTATGTAAGTGAAAAAATATCGATTACGATATTTCTGTCTTATTGATCTTTAACCAGTTAACGTTTATTACTGAATATCTTCAGTCTGGAAGAATCTATTGTAGGAGGATATTGTCATTATCTACTTTACTAGGATTCATTATTAACAGAGATAATATTGTTAGGTAAGGTAAGGTAACTGAGACTTTAGATATTTACAATGGATTTTAATTTACAACATAGTCCGTTGAATATCCTAAAGATTGTAGACTATCGACATGAATGTCGAGTCATAATATGACTTGCGAGTGACGTTGAGTCTACGAATCACGTACATACAAATATACATAAATCCGTCCGAATGGCAATAAAATTCTTCTGGCTAGTGAAGTTCATACTGACATCATAAATTTGAAACAATGTGTAACAATTTAGTCTGGCTGTCGTGCAATTTATCAGTTGATTTAGAAATCGATTAATTGTTTAATATTAAAAACTTTAATTTTAACTTTGATAGTTCAAGCCTAATCGTGAAATTGTTCTTACATATTTAATTTATAAAAAACTGCATGGTTAGTAGGTGGACTGCCAAAGATGGCGAACCAATTATTTAAGATATTAGTATCAAATGAGAATAATTATATAGAGTTTTAGGTGTATAAAATCGTTACAACAGAAATATAAGTAAATATTAACGAGTAGACAGGCAAGCACAAGCAATCAATAGCTCTTTTATGACGAGTCAAAGAATTTCAAGCCCGCATGAGAGCTAATGAATCATTTTCACGATCGGAAACCTTTAATATGTAAAGGTTTAAAAATTTATGGTCTATGCATCATATTGTTGGCATGTCTATGGCTAGACTCGGGTTTTCTCAGTTAATTCTTTTGTATTTTTCAATATTAATATGCCACATTTCATCAAAATCTTGTGTAACAAATACAATATTTGGAAGTAGTTTCTAGAAATATAGTGATAATGTTAAAATCATTCATCAGGTTATTAATCAAGCAGCTGATGAGATTTTCAAATTCCTAAAGAAATTATAGTCATTAATAATATATCTCAATCCGTTGTTCCAGTTAGGTAAGTTGTACGTGAGAAACTAATATTATGTACGTACTCATGCTTGCACTCTCATAAACGGTTAAAGTTACCCTCCTTAAGGTCGTGCTCTCAAAAGGTGAAAGTTTAGCCCTCGAATGTAAAAAAAGGTTTAAAAAATCGTACTTTTTAACTTTTAAACAATGGTGAAATTCCTTAGTCCATATCAAAATCATTAAATTTTCTAACAAAAGTATATTACGGCTTCCAATTTACATTTCACTAACACATACATTTTTGATATTTATATGTAATTTTATTAATATGACCCTTTATGTTATGAGTGTTGAATTCTTAGTATAACACGTAAAACCTTCACTGGTGACTAATAAAAGGGCAAATTTAAAACGAACATGTCACGAATACCACTTATACCATACATTTTAAAATATTAACAACATACTATAATTTCAGATTTCTAGAAAATCATAAACCTTATAAGGCATACAATAGACATATTCTAGAAACTTCAACAATATTGCATTGCTACGTATCATAACCATAATGTAGTATTAAAATAATCTAAATGCCAGTTCCATCAAGCACGCACCAAGCTTCCGTTCCACTAAAAACGACTTTTTTCTCAAAACCTTTCTGTCGCGACGGGATATGGAACCTGTAGGAACATAAAAACTAATAATTATTTCTATTTAGTTGTTATAAGGTCTTCACGGATCTGGTTTAATATCTCCACTACCATAAGAAAGATGTCTGGGTTATTAACTAATGATTTATATGGAAAAGGCTACTTAATTGCAAGGAACATCCGACCTAACATTAAAACTACTAGGGAGTAATCAAATTGATTTCATAATTATAAAATTACTCTCAAAACTGTGTTTTAATGTTCCTCCATAAACAATTCAAATCACGTAATATTTATAGTGATCATAGATTAGTATAGAATAAGTATACTTAGGGTTGCCGTTCGTCGAAGTTTCCCCGCATTTGTCCTATTTTAAGATATTCGAGAAACGTCTGGGTAGAGTTATAGAAACTTTAAGATTATCAAGAAAAGTATTATTGAAGTGAAACTTCTTTAGAATCGTTGTGATTTAAAACCGGATGCAACGGAAAAAACGACAGGTAAGAGACACAAATACAAAAATGTGTAGAAAAGAATGAGTCAGAAATATACAAAACGACAGGTAAGAGACACAAATACAAAAATGTGTAGGAAAGAATGAGACAGAAATATACATACTATTTTATATTATTATATATATTCATCTCATTCTTTTGTCAATTTACTGAAGTTTCACTTCTATCGTGTGTGAATCGCACACACACCTTTTTATTTATATGAATATAATGTAAGTCTGGGTGCAATTAGCGTTTTAAAACTTGAAGATTTTGTTTAATTAAGAAAGCAGTTTTTCTGTTGAAAGTTGATGAAAAACTTCTATTTATTTATTATACAACAAAAGTTTTACAAGAATAACTTAGCCTAGTTAATTGGAAAAAACAACTGTTGACATATTCGGGTTTAAAGGTACATAATAAGAATTTTCACACTTTTTGTGCTTCATCACAGATTTTAAAGTTGGCAACCCTGTGTCTACGTGTAGTATCTCAGCGTACTATTGCTGCGCTTACGCTTCCGATGAATGCCAAATCACGCATTGTCAAATACCTATTGTCCATTAGCAAGTGTTTGTTATTCACCTGGCGCTAGACCTTCGGGAAGCTACATCTATTTTGCAGGTCTTTGTAACACAAGGTGGAGGTTTAATAGGCACAAGCGCGACATGCAAATTAGGTCTCTATTATTTGACGACGGATGCGCTAGACTCTACAGGAATTTACATAGGAATGGAATACTGGCAGTTAGCTGTTTCCGTGCACGATGCACTGCAGAGACTGGGGATGCTCCTAAGCTTAGTGTCGCACTGTTCCGCGTCTCGCTATGCGTCCTATCATTACAAACCTAATCTAAAATGGTCATTCATAAATTATGTAAAATATATATAAACATACTTACAGTATTCTGAATGTAAACTGGAGAACAAGTATTAAAGGAATAAATTGTCTCAATTAGGAATTCCTTTTGAGGTAGCATTTGTTTATGCCCAAAGTTAGACGGAGATTAAATTATACGTATAAATATTTACTTATAAATAGGAATTAGGCCCTATAAATTCCAAATATAATATTTAAACTCCCATATAATATGTAAAAGGTAAGTATAATGAACTTTTAGTTATTTCTTGTACTAATTATTTCTGTGGGTCAGGCAACTTGACAGGCGTGGGTTGCGTAATAACGTATTGCTTTGGCTTGTGCTGCTTTCTGTTAACCTTGGACCGCATGCGACGGAATCTGTTTGATTTAGAAACTTGTAGTTATCTTGCAAATGAATGCCCTAATCTTAATATTTGAATATACAAAATTAACATTCAATATTCAAGCCATTTAATATAATTCTAAACGCGACCACCTCTTTTAAAGATTCAAGAATATAGCTATTCTATTTCTTTATTCCGGTCTCCAAACCTTATCTCGATGGCAAGGCAAAGCATTAGATACAAGTCCTCATAAAATCGGTAATAAGATATGATAACTTACAAGAAGATAAGATTCAAAACCCATTTCATAGTTATAGGATATCTACGCAAATGAACCAAGCTACGAAGCTTTCAAAGGATTTAATGGATTCAACATAATACTCTAAAAGTCTATAGAAAATAAAATACAAAGTAATTTTTTTGTTCTATGTATGTACAGAAACTAATTTATTCAAAACAATATAACACAAATTAAAAAAGAACTCTAATTACTACTCCTACTGCTAGTGGTAATTTGTAAATTTATACATTTTACGAATAGGTTTATAAAAATCCTAATATACCAATAAGTATTGACAATATTGTAGTCATTATTACGTTGGAGGAAATGCAATAAACTGAATAACATACAAACACAGCAATGTTATGTAATAAGCTGATTTCTGACAGTGTTTAATATATTCTAATTTGCTACATATATTTTAGATTCCAAATCTTAAGACAAACTTTTGCTGATCCTTAAAAACGTGGTCACGTCCTCGAAAATGTACCCTTTTTATTTTAAAAGAAAAGTAAAATGTTGTCTCATGCTTTGAATGATTAATTACAAAAAAACTTTAACACGATTACGCTTCAATTAACAAGTTTCGGTGAGGACGAAGCTTTAAATTCAAGTCTGAAAGTCGAAAAGTAAACTTAATAATGATTAAAAGCTAAATTGATAATGAGACTATCTTGGAAAATCTTTTGCATTTAGTACTTAGTGTCAACAGACAATAATGCAATTTGCTTCTTCAAAGTACTTCGTTTTTGAAAATACATCTCATTAATGTATACTAGAAATAATGAAATAAATAAAATAGAAAGCAAAATCTATTCTTACGAGCTTCTCTTATATTTTGTAACTCCTAAATTTCTACGCTAATTTCGAATATAGACATGAGCATTGATAATGTTTTTCATTTTAAAATCAAATCATAAGTACCTATTGCAAGTATCGTAAATTACTTTAGTTACTCAAAGGCAAATGACCCCACGACCTGTGTTGTCCACAAAATTGTTAAAACTTTCATACTTTCGTGACAATAATGCACGCGCAAAATTAGGGTCGATGACCATTTTCGGGCTTTATTTACTACTAGCTGCGCCCCGCGGTTTCGAACGATATATTTTTGATAATTCACACTATATGATTATAAATTCTAGCCTATGTGTTATTCTGATGTGCTATATTATTGTAAAGTTTCATTAAAATCCATTCAGTAGTCTTTGCGTGAAAGAGTATCAAACATACACCCATACATCCAGACAGCCATACATTCTTACAAATATAGTCGAACCGCCCCGGCTTCGCTAGGATGAATAATATCACATAATAAATGTTTATGTTTAATTACACGTGATACATTTTATATCTACATTTTAATTTTCAACATATTTTTCTATTATCCGTGAGGGGACGGGTTAGAATACAATTCCCCTCTGCCGCTGAGAGAGCATCTCGTAAGAGCCGAGTAACCCAGCACCCCCTTGGTGGTAGGGGATCTGTTCCCCGACTGGCTTGCGACCACCAGCATGCGAATCCGACCGCCAAGTGTCTCTGACGCGGTCCGGCCGAGCCGCATGTGGACCAGATCTACCCCTCCCTCTCCTATCCTATTTCTGCTGCGATTCCAATGAACACCGAGTTCTTGCTCGGGGTCCATTGAAACCGCAGCAGTCTTCTCTTCGCTCCCCCTCTCACTCTATCTTCGAAGCGGCAACGCATCGACAAAAAGATACTCTCTAGTTTTGACGATGTCCATGGGCGACGGTGACAACTTTCCATCAGATGGACCGTCTGCTCGGCCCCGTCTATCATAAAAAAAATATATGTAGGCATATGAGGATCTTCCATACAAACTGTCACATCCCCTATTTATAGACAAAAGGTAGCGTATGTCATTTTCCTAGCTATATTCTATCGGTGTACCAAATTGCATCAAAATCGGTCCAGTTCTAGAATTATAAATGGAGTAACTAAAACGACTTTGTTTACAACGACGGGGTGTTATACGTTTAACGTGTGTATCTGTATGTCTGTCTGTGCATTGCAGCGCCCATGATAATGGACGATTGTGATGAAATTTAATATTTTTGTCTTAGCTACGTATTGTGAAGATCTGATCAGAGGTTTGAAGACTATTAGCTCATGGCAAAATACAGACTTACACTGAGTAGAGGTAAAACTGTATTTCGCAATATCAAGTATCGAATAGAATCGAGTATGAAGCTTTTTATAAGTACGTAACAGTATATATTTTACGTATAGTACTTTCTTTTGCATTTCATGAATATTTGTTGTCTGTATTGACTGCTGTTTTTTGCTATTTAGTTTTTATCAATACAAAAAGATCGACTTATAGGTGGTATTATTTATTAAACGATAACTGTATAAAATTGCTGTGTTTCTGTCGGGGGTACTTTAAATGTTTAATTTAATAGTTATTATATAGATTTATTGTAACGAAATATAACATAAATATTAAAGCCTAATTAATTTTATAGAAAAGTTTATAAATCTTCTTTAATAATGGAGCAAGTTGCGAAAATTTTAAGCAGCCGCCAAAACTAACCCGACCACTTCCTTTTTAAACAAAAAATCTCAGTAAGCAATATTTTTCGCTACAGTGGTTACGGATTCAAAAAGAAAAGCCAAGAGGTGAAAAAAACAAGCCTGTTATCTTCAATTAGTTTCCGAAGAGAGCGGCTGGATCAAAATCATAAAGCGGACCAATAAGGGTGGGAGGTGCTTACGGGATCCGGTTTAATACTAAGTATCCACTAGAATATAGCGGGATATTTTCTTAATAATCTTAGCTCTTTGATGATGACACAGATGCTACCGTTAGATGGATTTATAACGTTAATGGTTAGTAAGTGTTACTAACTTAACAATATTATATTTACGTACAAAATAGTACAAATTATTATACCTATTTATTGCTCGAATGGGGAAGATGAAAGAAAAAAAAAGTATTTTTTTTAGTTTATCCGAACGATAGCCTATAATATTAACAAAAATCGTCAAGTTTCTAATGTTTTCTTGTCAATTTAAATGAGTCTCGACGCTTATCTTTCAAGCAACTGACAGATTTAAAAATGAAATTTCATATAATCGCACTGACCTAAAAATTCATTACAAAGTGTGGTCAAAACTGTCTTTTAGAAAATCATAATGGATCTTTATTTCAGGATCTTAATTTTTTGTAAAATCCTTTCCTTTAAATATTTGAATAACACATTGATTATATATATTCTATAAAAGAAAGATTTAAGCAGTGTTTTTATTGTACAATATTCGTATTTGTTAGGTGAGCATCCTAAAAAAACACGCTTGCGGTCCAACGTAAAGAGTCCGAAGGCTACGGAGGGAAAGGGTTTCTTATTTGTACTCCTTACTTATTTCACTTGAAATATTAATATCTTTGTTATCTAGAAACATTGCATACAATATATTGTTACATTTTTTTGAAAGGAATTTTTTGGCAAATTTTAATACTATGATAATTATGAAAACCAATCGAAAATTAAATATAAGACTTAAGTTGGAATTTTAATACTATATTTACGAGCAGTCATTTCCAGCAGTAGTTACAGGAACTTTTTCGAGTAGCGTGACGTCCTTATACTTTTTTTAAACCAAATTCCCACTTTTATATTCGTCTACCCTCGGTTTAATTTCACAAAGTTTATTAATTTAATAATAACGATGTCTTACATCGACAAAATTATTTCTTGATTATAGTTCTATTTTAAGCTATTTTTTTCGTATATTTTCATTAATTTCACATGATAATGTCGCAGACACGACGCACGAAATATATTTTTTAATTTTGTATATTTTCTTTTAATTTTGTTTCTCTTTATCTATACACTCGAGGGTCATTGAAATACATCTTTAATGTAATCATTCTTTTTACATAGTTTTTATTTAGATTAAACAAAGCTATAGTAATGTATTGTTTAAAGTCTATTTCACTAATATAAAACTTGAACCAAACATAAATAAATTGAAAAAAAGAAATGTTCAGTTCTGTATGATTTTAAAGAGACATTGTGAAAGATAGGTACTTATCTATACCCTTATTGGCACTTATCTACTATAAAGTAGATCATACGAAGTGGCATAGATAAAATATTTATCTATAATAACATATTACGTTATGTCATGCAGAGAGAATAAGTAATCTAAACAAAAAGAAGTGAATACAATCAAGAAATGCTGGTACTAATATTATATAACACCAGCCGCTATTCATTATGAAATCAAGTTCGAGTTGAGAGTGAACAAAATAGTGTTGCGATTACTTTCGCTTACGAACCACGTGAAATGTGCAAATACCTACAATCCGTAAATACTAAAGTAAGTTATAAAACTCATATCTGCTTATTGGTTTTTGCTAAAGCTTTCGACTTGCGACATGCATTACGCACCTTTATAAGAATAATTTCTGCGCCATTTTGAATGTTTCAACAGAAGTTATTCCGCAAAACTTGAGTCAGTGGCGCGACATTCGGCTGTACGTTTTGTCATAGAAGACGGACTCATTGCTAATTGAAAAAAATAAAACCGTAGTATATTTCACAGTAGTGACTCATTCATATTATGACTAACTCTACGCTATAGTGAGTAGTTTTTGCTGATTTCTATTTTTTGTAAAAGTTGACTACAATGATGTAAAAAGTATTCCTTACTGTTTTCCAGTTACCTTCGATAGACACGATATGAAGTTAATAAGGCTTCTTTTAAAGTTGTGAGTATATCTACTATTGTTATAATATTATGTACTAATGTTACGAGTACATACGGGTAAATTTATTATATAAGTACTGTTATCACTTTACGTTTATTTGTTAATGTTATAAGCGATTCGAAAACTTCGTTACTTAATCGTATTAAATTTAAATATTTATATGTCTCACAGTTAGTCTACATGCAATTAGTGTAATTAGGTATAATTAAGGAGATGAATTTGCTGCAATAAATTACTTTAAGAACTCCTTAATTATCCGGTGAATTATCTATTCCTATATCTATCAAGTAAGTACTTATAATATAAGAGTCATATAACACATTTATAATATTAGTAATGCGTTGTTACTACAATTGTATAGATTTGCGTTCTGTAACTAATATGAAAATTATATGCGAGTGTAGAAACTAACGAAATAAATTTGTCATTGTGTTTTAAATCACTTTTAGTTTAGTCTTTGGATTTGACAGCAAGACGAGAGAAGTACGTTTGATCCTCACATAATAAATACATTACTTGATTGAACTCTCTGTTACTCGTAACATAAGCATTTGGATCTTTAAAAAATCATAAGAATTCTAATTTTTAGGGCTCCGTACCTCAAAAGGAAAAAGAAATCCTTACGATCTTATTTCTTCGTAGTCTGTCAGTCTTTAAAGACTTTTTCTCAGGATCGCGTGGAGGTTGCTAGATTTATTGCACTGAAGTGCAATCAAAAGATGTAGATATTTATATATCGATACTCAATATGGAATCACATTTATAGATTCATTAATAAACCGTTGATATAGTATCATGAAATTTATCAAGAACTCATTTCAAAGTCAAAAAGCAAAGTCGCGCACAACAAAGTTTAAACTATTTTTTTAATTAAAAGTACAAGAGTTTTCAAGAGAGCAAGTTAATATGGTCAAGAATAATCACTTCGTACGGAACCCTCGGTGCCAAAACGTAAATTCAATGGGAAATTAAAGGTAAATTGTTATTATGTATATTGAATAAGTATTCCCAGAAAAACAATAAATTCAGTTTTCCGATAAAATATTAATTTATAAGGCAAATTAACAGCGTTGTAAAGGTTTTTAATTTCATATATACTAACTGTTCCGAGAAATGTTACAGAAGTAACAAGGCTTAAGACAGAAAGCCGAGTACAGTGTGGGAATTGTGACCAGGTGCGGGCTTAACATGCTTTTTTAGATTGCAACAACACTCGCACTCGTTGCTATCTTGGCACCCAAAATTTAACTAAATCAAGTAACAAAGTAATGACAAACGTGATCCTCAATAAGAGTTATACATCAATCATGATGGGCAATATTCATTATGTGAATCAACTGCCGTTAATCTATCAATTCTTAATTTATAATTGTTGAATCAGCAAGTATTTCAATAGGGTGTAAACGTGTAGTCAATCAATAGTTGTTAGCAGTGTTGCTAACATAAAGAAATCACATCCACATCCCATAGCACTTATCAATTTGGGTTATTTTTTGAGGATATAGTGTACAAACGTATCGGGACTCTTTTCAAATCCCAATAACGTGCACATCGTTATTCGACTGAATTGAATTGAAATAAAAAGAGTGAAACGTACGGTTTTCGATTCCAAAAGTCGGTAAAACTTATGTTCAATTTCCATTGAACGCCTAGCTTTAAAAGGCGCCATGTGCGCGAGATGGCGGCTCTGGAAGCTATGGCGGCCATGGCGGCGACTAATTACTGACCCGAGGGGTTGCGCCGACCGGTTTCCAGATTGGATTAGCGATTTATAAACGACTACCTCTATTCAAGAGCATATTTAATATACTGATGTTAAAACAATTTATTTTAAGTTGGTTAATTACACTATAAATGAGTTTATAGTGTAATAGTAACGACAGAAATGTAAGTAGACTATCTAAAGTCGACATTTAAAACAGTGATATCACACAGTAAATATTGTCAAAGTTGTGCAAGTTTCGCGGTTTGGTGACGTATTTTTAAATTGCCATTATAGAGTAGAGCTCCTTTTTGTCAAACCCCAGGTAGTGCTGGGTTTCTGTTTAACGTGCATGTTATTATCTTCTTTTGAGTGATGCTGCTCAGAAAAGCTCATTTAAACTTAACTTTTAGTTTACAGTTTAGCATATTCTATTGGCAATAAAAACAGTACATTGGTATAAATAATGAAAAAAAAATTAAACTTGTATTATTAACTTAGACAGTGAAAGACTAGACTGCGTGATAGCCTGACGGAAAAAAGGAATATTAGTCTATCAATCTACGAGTATGTATTGTTAATTAATAAAAGAAGAGTAGAAGTTGTAGTCTATACACAGACTATCCTTCAGACTCAGAGCTTCAAAGTTACTCCTAGAATACTCGCGATGTAATCCATCATTATTCTGTCGTGACGGCTTATTTATTTTGCAATCCCCACTTCCTTGATTTGTGTTCATCAGTTGGCCAACATTCAAGAAAGTAAAAATGCTATTCGTAATAGTCCTACCAACATCAAATAACAGGATGCTACTCAAATTATAAGTGTTGCCACCATCATAATTAACAGTATATTTCATCCGTTGTAGCACTCTGTAGTTAATTTGTGGATCGACTTTTAATGATTCTTCATGAATTTATCTTAATCTTCAAAATTTTAGTGAACCAGATGCCTTATTGAATTGTCCATCATAGCTTTCAGAAAATCTTGTTTAGTTATTTTTCATTTGGAATTATTTTTACCTAATTTCCCTCTTGGCTGTGTTTTACTGTTAAGGAAAATGGACATCCAATTAATCCAGTGTAACACGACCATGTATCGTTCTAGCTAATTTAAAGGGGAATTTAATGCGAATATATGGAAGTGGATAAAAAATGTTGGCGATCGGCGCTATTGTCGGTCCCCGGAGCATTGTTAAAGTCCACGATCAGATTACATTTAACCTTTATTGTCCACTATTTCTGTCCGATACTTTCATGATACTATTTGGCTAATTTGTTACAATGTAAAAATCTGATTACAATCTTTATATGGGTATTATTTATTTAACAATTAGAATTGCAATCGTGTATATATTCCTAAAAATAATAAAATAATAAAATAAAAAATACCTAACTTAGTACTTTGACTTTGCAAATAATACAATGTTTCTAAATCGTGACATCAGATTTGAATTAAAATTAAAAAAGTTGATATACTGTTCGTAATTAATACAAAATATATAACATTATAATATACCAGTACATTAAAATACAGTTATATAACAGCGATGTAAAAAGACAAACAAATCTAGCTTATTTTCTCAGTACGAGTAGCTTAATTAACGTGAAAGTGTACAGAAGGGGTTCGGTGACTTGTTTATCGATTGAATAATCTCAGCAATTGTTCGCGTAAACGAATTAATTATTTTTGGATTCTTTCATACATTTATTTGAATCATACAACCATATGATGTATGTACCTAATTACTTTGAGATATTCATCCACGATTACTAACATTCGTTGTCGGTCTGAGGGACAAACAAAACAAAAAACAGGTATTTTTTTATTAAACCAGAATATACAAGATTTTCTGCCTTAATTGTTTGTGGACTTTAATAGACGTCCATATTCATCAAAAAAACAATTTTAATAAAATGTATCTCTATAGGTCTCCATGTTACACATTATAGACGAATTGACACGATAAATTTGAATACATCACATAAATCTTAAGTTTTTGGATTATTAAAACATTTTAAAATCTTAAGATGTTTTTAAATACTTTTGCTTTATAATACTTGAAAATTAATCCATACAGAATTTCAATTCTGATTTTGTTTTATTGCGCCTTTTAAACAAAGATTATCTGGAATTAAACGCAGATGTTTTAAAGTAAAAACTTTACCAATCATAAGTCCCGAACTATAAATATACTGTAAAATGTTTTACATTAAATATTCAAAACTATTCAGTTTCATAGCTACTAGCTCAGTTGTATCGCTCTAGATTGGAAATAGTTTTTAAGCTTTTTAGGTGACATTTCTCTTGTCAGAGTCCTGTTACAAATAAGGATCATCCATTGTGAAATATTTTAGGCTTTCAAACAGTAGTAGATGTATAGTTGAAATATTAATTAAATATTCCTGTTGAAGACACTGTTCGACATTTAGATAAAATAATATATCAACACACAGTCTTAACTCTTTGAAACTATTAGTGAGCACTCAGAATGAATTTTTAAGAATTTAATTCCTAATTTTGTAAAGGGGTAAAAGTTTGAAGCAGTTTTGAGTTAAAGTATGATGCGAGTGAAGCCGTGAAATAGGTTTTTTAAACTAATATATGTAGAATGCTTAGCGAGGTGGTGTTATAGCTAATTTTGTCTATTACTGACATTCGCAGGTGAAAGAAAGTACGAGAAAATAGTACAAAATAATAATATAGTACTTACATTACAAATAAATATTACGTTATAATATATAATACGGGTCAGTTTAGTTACTAATAATGTTAAGAACACAACGCAATGATATTTTTAAGAAACCTGAACTAAGATAATACCTTGAAATTCAGCAATGATTAACATCACGTAGTAGTTACTGCACGTTAAGCAATTCGCAAATTTTATAAATCTTTTAAAATCAAACGCCTTCTTAGATAAGTATTCTAGAATTACTAGGTCAAACGAATGATCTTAAGTACTGGCAATTTGAACAAATCATCGCAACTAGGCCACGTTATTACATGATGACCGTATTAGATGCGCGCCGTCACCTACATTTGATATTTATGAACCGCTACACCAATTACATTAATACGGTAATGTCAGGTAAATGCCATTTTAATTAAATTAAATAACAATTACTTTACAATTATATTAAATCGATAACCGTACTACTGCTCAACCCGAAGAGATTGTGCTGAAGAGACAATTTGGTTTCCCTTTCATAACTCACATTTTATATGAAGAACCGCAAAAAATGGATGAGTATAGAAAAATTAACAAAGTCATTTTGAACTAGTCGACCCGCCTCGATTTTGCACGGGTACATTTAACATCGCGCGTTAGAAAAACTTTTCCGAAGTAAAAAGTAGCCTATATATTAATGCGAGTTATAGGTAAAGTACCCATCTATATGCCAAATTTCGATTAACCGTTCTTAACACCCAAACTTTTAAATCAATAATATTAGTAAGATAATTATAGAGATATCAATAACGTAGAACAATTAAGCAATCACGAATAAATATTGACTTTTGGTTGACCACAATCGCAAGTTAAGTACATGTTGATAGCAAAATACTGATCGAGAATAATAAAATCCACTTGATATGGTGGCACGTTAGGAATCTCAGTTTATAGGAGCAAGTTTCATTACCACTCTCGACGACCTTACCAAGAAGACTCATTACAGGTTGCATTAACTATTAAGTATGGAAGACGGCAAACTTTAACAATGAACAGTTTTCCTTGCACCACTGGCTGCTATTATAAAATGTATGAGGTAGTCAAATCCATAGGGAATTTATATGCAATTCGTCAAACGCAAATTGTTCGTGTTAGCTTTATGAATATTAATTAGCAATAATATGGATACCGACATGTCGTTCAATCCATACGTAGTGTCCTTTGCCTTTTGTTTCATGTCATTCGCAACCTTACAAATCAAATCAAATCAAAATTATTTATTTCAATTAGACTTTTTTGAAAAGTACTTTTGAAACGTCAAAAATTTGTCGGTCAGTTAGTTTGTCTGAAGCTACCACCAGCTCGGAAAGCAGTTTTCTGTTGAGAAGAGCCGGCCAGAAACTCAACAGTCGCTCTTTTCAAAAAGCCATGTTTACATAGTCTGTTATACAAATCATTTAACTTGAGAGTCAACGTCACTTAGATTCCAAGCATTCTCATCATTTAAGTAATCCTGTACATTATAGTATGCTTTATATATTAATGACTTCTTGATACGAGTTTTAAATTGTTGAAGTGGCAAGTCTAATATAGGCTGTGGAATCATATTATAGATGCGAACACCAAGCCCCATGAAGCTATTACTCACTTTGTGGAGACGATAGTACGGCGTTACAAGTTTATTTCTGTTTCTAGTATTGACATTATGTTTGTCACTGTGTTTTGAATACAAATGAATATTCTGGTAAATGAACAAAATATTACAATATATGTATTGAGATGGGACTGTAAGAACGTCTATTTTTTTATATACATCTCTAAGGGAATCCCGCGCTCTTAAGTTATAAATGGCCCGAACAGCTCTCTTTTGAAGAATAAAAATGGATTCAATGTCCGCGGCCCTACCCCACAGTAAAATGCCATAAGACATAATACTGTGAAAGTAACTGAAGTAAACTAGCCTAGCAGTATTGATATCAGTCATTTGTCTGACTCTCCTTACTGCGTAGGCAGCTGAGCTGAGTCTTCCCGCTAGAGATGATAGATGGGGGTTCCACTGGAGTTTTGAATCTAAAGTTATACCCAGAAATACCGTCGAGTCCGCCACATCTAAAATTTCATTATTTAAACGTAGGTTAAATTTTTGTTTTTTAACATTAGGTAAAGCAAACTCAACGCATTTGGTTTTTTTAGCATTAAGAACTAAGTTATTTACCGTAAACCATTGAATAACCTGCGATAATGCACTGTTTACATCGTCATAATTATGTTTATTTCTGTTTACTTTAAATATAAGAGATGTATCATCAGCAAAAAGTACAATATCACACAAGTTCTTCACATAGTATGGCAGATCATTAATATAAATCAAAAATAAAAACGGGCCTAAAATGGATCCCTGTGGAACGCCCATTTGTAGCAAAGATCCAGAAGATTTTACACCATTAATAGTAATCCTCTGGACTCTTTGATTTAGGTATGAGGCAATTAGATTCAGAGAAACATCACATATACCGTAATAATTAAGTTTTTTTAAAAGTGTTTCATGTTGAACACAATCAAAGGCCTTGGACAAATCGCAAAATACACCAATCGCATTTTGTGATTTCTCCCATGCTTCATAAATATGCTTAAGAAGAGCAACTCCGGCATCTGTTGTTGACCTACCCCTAGTAAAACCATACTGTTCACTATGAAATAGTTTATTTTCATTAAAATATTCTAAAAGTTGGTTTAAAATAATCTTTTCAAAAACTTTACTCAGTGATGGTAATATAGAGATTGGTCTATAGTTACCGGGATCTTTCCTGTTTCCATTTTTAAATAGAGGTATTATTTTACTGTGCTTCATTAAGTCCGGAAACTTTCCTGTATCGACACATTTATTAAAAATATCAGCTAGATGTGGGGCAATATTATTGATTATTGTATTTAATATTTTTACTGAGATGTCCCATAAATCACCAGTTTTTTTTATATTAAGTGTCCTGAAATTCTTAATAATATCAAATGAAGTAATATGTTTAAACTCAAAGTAATTAGCATAGCCTGGGAGTTTATTTTTAAGTAGAGAAATAGCATCTAAGGGCGATGATTTTAATGCTTACATGAACTCAATAGTCACTTCCGGGCCTAACCTAGTATATCAAAACGATTGTTCATATACATAAATAACACGGAAATAGCAATGAACGTCTATAATTTTGAATACCCCAGTGTAAGTCACTAACTATCTGAAATCGAAACAGTTTCAAATTGTGTACAAAGTTTAGTATGTGTGTCATACTAAACTTTGTATTCACATTTAGCGTTATATTTTCGGTTTAAGAAGAATTACCCGATACACCAAAAGATGACTTACACAGCATTATAAAAAATTTAACATCTATCACAAGTAGCAAAAAAAGGTTAAAATATTAGGTAAAACTTAAGGACTTGAACATATCAAAAAATAAATTATTAAAATAGAAATTATGGTACTGAACAAAATCAAGCATGAAAAATGAATAGACAAAGTTGCTCGACTACAAATTCAAAGTTAACAGAGAATTTGGGTTTAGCTCTGATTTTAACTTTCGATGAGTTGCGGGGTTCCGTATAGTTTCTTCATCCTAGGAGTATTCGTAACTTAAGGCAGTGCACTTAGTCATACTAAACTACGAAAGTAATAAATCTTACATCCAAATGTTGGGTAGATAACTTTTGATATATTTTTTTTTAATCTGACAAACCCATTTACAAATAAAGATAAAATCATCTTTTAATCAAAACATCTTTTACTAAAATCCTCAATTTTTCAATTCAGTTTGATGATATTGACTTTTTTTGTAACCTTTATAAGCATAGCATATTCTAAGGTTTCTTTTCATAGAAGTTTCTGATATAAAAATTAATTTATAAAAATAATTTAAGTACATGAAAAATTGAAGACTTCATCACACGCAAAACATAAATGATTAGCCTCATAGCACGCTAAAAGGACATCGAGCTGCGTGCAATGAACTTTACAAAAAAATACAAAGCCTAACCTAGAACCTATTAAACACTGCCAAAAATCTTTTGTTAAGTATAAGGTATACAATTATATTTAAAACAATTACTGCGTACCAAGCAATGCTTTAAAGTCTTTGATATTGTGACACTTGAATTTTTTTCAGTGTTTAGTAACCTTAGAAACTATATTTTGCAACTGAAATGAAAACCTAATTTGCAAAGCTTTAAGTAACAAAAATGTTGAAATTCAAATTATAACGCAACATGTTACCTTCGTCAAGATGAGAAAATAATTAAATCGAGGTTTCGGTTATCACTTAATTGCTAAAAAAATATATATTAAGGAAGCTGTAAATAAACAAAGAAGAGAAGCAGATAGAATGGAGTGTCAAGCTTTGAGAAGACATTCTAAATGCCGACACCTTTTTACTCCACATTGTTGAAGGTCTCTCCATCTTAGTCGACGGTCCCCAATGCTGATCTGTTTTGCACTAATGTTATCTCTCTTCCATCAGACTCAATAGTTATGGACAATCATACCCATTTCTATATAGCAATATAAACATGTACTTTAGATAGTACCTTAGGGCTTTGGAGTGACGACTAAGGTATAGGTTTACATAATCCTTTCAAGTAATTACAACTCACAGTCCATTAGTTTGGTTCACGGTTTAACTTACTTAATGTAAACTGTGAGATATTGAGATATTGAGTTGAGATATTTTGATAGCCTACAATTGGCTGTTAGTTCCCATTATATATTTTTTTAATATTACCCTGTTGCCTCTACATAGTATTGTGTCCCGAAAGATTTAAGTCAATATGTTAAATGATTTCGTATAGAGGACATGGTCTAAATCAGAGTAAGTGGTATATGACGAGGAAGGTGAGTGTATCACTTAGTTTATTGTATGAAATAACTTGTCAGCACAGATCACAATTACATAATAGATGCCGCATTCAGGACGAAAAAGAGTGTCAAACATATATGTGATATACAAGACGTCGCTCGTAAACACAAACTAAGTATCGACCAGTTATTAGACCAGTGCGGACGCATCCTGATTAGATTTTCATATACTTTAACAATTCTGTTTTTAAAGAAAAAATTAGATTAGTCCAGTCTAGCAGAGCTCAAGTTATAATGGTTCTCATGTAAAACTGTCAGAGGCGAATTGTACGCCCGTTCCTGTCTTTTTGGAAAAATCTCTCATTACACATTATTTTATATTTACATCTTTTGCCATTAAATGATGATAATCGATTATTTTTAAATGCATAGTGTTGTGAAATACAAAATTTAAAAATTATCGAAAAATATTATTATTTTATATATATTTTGGAAGAAAATGTGATGCGCTTGTAAACACAAAAGAAGTATAGACCCGTCATCAGACGTGCGGCGGGAGCTATTCTTATAGTCAAATAATTAGATGTTTAAATAAATCTTACGAAAATGTGATCTATCACTAGATAGGAATGGCCTAGTAAACCTCACCTTAAGAAGCTTCATTAATGAAGATTCTTTTTTTTGGAAATAAATATTCATCAATTTGATTATGAAAGTTGCTATCATTGATTTAACCGAGAGCGTGTTAAAAAAATATATTAATATATACAGTATTTAGTTAGACGAACAAATCCGAAAAATGCTGTAAGGGGAATTTACACAAAATTGATTCATTTTAAAAATCAATAGATCATGTGTTATGTAATGAAAATGTGATTATATATATGCCTTAAATTAAACCAAATACTTTTAAATGACTAACAACTTCAGATGTATCGAGACAAAACTTATATATTTTGACAAGACAATTTGTATTCTTAAAATACGCCGTAAACTAATTTGAAACTGTAGTTCTCGGTAGTTGATTAGCCTGTGTTAATCAAAGGCTATCTAAAGTGTTGCTACCATTTGCAAAAGTTTTACGTTTAAAAATGTAATATAACTGTAAATAAAGTAAATTGGTAAGAAAAGCGAAATTGAATCATTTGGGTCAGCGCTAGTCTTCTTGGACGTGTAAATTATAATTCTCTTGTAAGTGTTATTAGATTGAATGGGGCAAAGAGGTCGAATAACTGACAAGTCATGCAATATAATCATAGAGCTTTTATGTCATTGAATCATTATCCATAAATTGGACGTGTCTTGGAGTGCATAGGGTATAATTGTTGTTTTATGTTTTCTCTTAAGACGTTTTAAAGAGCATGTTTGTTAAATATTCTCAATTTCTAGTATAAAGATAAGGTTTATATAAAATTTGGTTAAAAAATATTATTCTTATGGATGCTATAGGAATTAATTTTGTAATAAAATTTTATATGTCTCCAAGTTATGCATGTAGGTTATTTTCATAGAATGTCGGATTATTATCAGGTAGAAAATCCATAGGAACAAAAACTATAATTTTTCAAAATTAATTCCGCTTTTTATTTGAAAATGTTCGCTTTATATATGTTATTAACCCTTAATCATTTTAGTAAGAGGTTAAATTTACTATCAAAACGTTTAAGAAATAATCGTACTTACACAAGGGTGACTGTATTCTATATTTTATCTAAAATGTAATAAGGCCACAAGTCAATGGAGCTTAGTTCCGGCCTGACCAAGATGGCGGCTTTACCCTCGCAAACGAGTCGTTATTATCAGGGAAAGTTGCGACTGCCGACAGCTATCGGTCCCTTCCGACGCAATTTTTGACGACTATCATAAAATCGAAAGTGCATCATAAAACCTTGTATCATTTAATTGCGAATATTATTAGTGGTGAAATTTTGTATGCAAAAATAACAAAGGCTCTTCAGGATAAATCGCTCTTAAAATTTGGAAGTGTTACCCGAACCTAAAACTAAGCACTGTATTTGGTTTAAATTTGGTTTTTACAAACATATTCAACATAATTAAAGTCGATAAAATAATAAGTAATCAGTCTTAAAATAATATAACTGATTAAATGATATAGTAAGATTAGTAAATAGTTCATTAAGTTATATTTAACGACGAGTCGAATTTTAATAAAAAGGAGTTTCCTTAGGTTTTTAGATTTTACGAGATTAATTGTAGGAGTGAGGATATTTACGTATTTACCTAATCTTTTTATTTAAATTGCTGAAAATTAAAATACTTTTCGCAAAAAAGAACATTCCAGAAAAGTTAAACGTTAAGGTAAATTTTGCGTGTAATCGTTGGCAAAAGTTCAGTGCGGTTAAAAAACCTCCGCAATAATGAAACCGCATATAAATACAGAAGGATTAGTGCAGTGGGCTATACAGTGTGAACAAAGGTTTGGAGTGAGGGTTTAGAGGGGTCGAAGTCGGCAGTCAGTACGGAGTCCAGACGGACAATGCAGTGCGCGGTCAAGTTCGGTAATTCAGAGGCAACGGGCCACGACCGGTGTTTGACCTACCCGACTTTACAAATTATGACTTAAATGAATAGGGATGTGTATGAATAAGAATAGTTGAAAAATCCTTTAGCCTACATAGAAGTAGGCATTTGTATTATTGAATAAAAATTACTTTTTACTTTTAAATATTATAGTCAAGTAGCTCAAAGTCCAGAAAATCAATAATCTTTATAAAATAAATACCACCTATGTATAAAAGTTTTTGAACAGACAAGTTTTAGAAGAAAAATTAAAACATACATACTCTAACATTCTCTTCTTCCAACCTAATTTAATTATAATGTAAGCAATGTATTAAGTTATAAATGAAAACACATTTCTATCAGTATACTGAATTTGCAAAATTATGAAATAAAGCAGAATTAAACCAGACCTTTCACCAGATTATTGGCACAATTAGCATCTGTTGAACAATGTTAACTTGTAACATTTAGATTTATAGTAATTTAATTCTATTTAATTCTGATACATGTACGTACGCAAAACCTTGTAACAGACTATTGTTGCGTTAGCTTAAAGATCATTATACAAAATGAATAGCAGGCGTAAATAACAGCGTTTCCAATTATTGTCATTGTAAAACAATGCAACTACTGACAGAACAGTGTTATAATATTACAAAAGACAGAAATAACAGATAAGTTAACATAATTATGCGTGAAGGTTGAATCTACCTTATATTTGAGAAATCTACTTATGTGGTAAGTCCTGGAAATAAGGGTATAAGCCAGGGATACTGAAATTATTATGTAGACTGTAGTGTATAAATTAATCATTATTACTAACAATTAAAACTGCTGTTAGCACCACCATCTGTTTTTTAATTGATTAAATAATATGCAGTGCTATAAATAACACATATGAAATAATTTTTTAGGCATCGATTAAATAAATTCTAAAGCAGGTTTCTGGGTCAAGAAAATATCTGTACAATACCAATAACAAACAACAGGACATATTGGACTGCGGTCGCCGTAAAGTAATTTCAAAAGGAGATTGAACAAATTTAGAAATTCATAAAAATAAATAGGTTATGTGGCAGGCAAGGCGTTAGGCGAGGAGCGAGGCAGGCGGGGCAGGACGCGTCAGAGCGAATGCACCTCGTTATTCCTGTTTAGACCATATCTAATTCACGACGTGCGACTGGAGCCAGATTGTCGCAATGTGCCCAGGAGGAAATGTGATAAGTTCGCGAGTTATCCGATATCTGCCGCGCACATCTGCTTGAGGACGTGCCACCGAGAATATTGTATATGAGATGAGTTAACACTTAAAAGTCAGCTCTAGCCGTACAGTTTTTCTGACTCTTGACACGATACTTCGCAATATACGAAATAAACATCCACTTAAAACACGTTTCAATATAATAAGTGCTTTTTTAAAATAAATTAACTAAAGACTAGCAATAAAAAAGCTTTTCAAACCAATTACCCTTTTAGGTACTTAAAAAAATGTTACATAAAACCGATATCAGTAATCAGTAGTCAGGTTTGGTCAACCACTTTTTTAACTCTTGACACTGTTTCCAAAATACACTAACGTTTCACACTATACAAAACAATAAATCATACATGCATTTAAATAAAAAATGTATAAATATTGTTTATTTGGTCAATTTTTTGTAAAATAGCTAAGGTATTGTTATCGGACGACTCCATATAATTTATCACATACTAGACTATAACTTGTTCTCTATTCCCTACGGGACTGCCAACCAACGGTCAACATAGAACTATACCAAACAACCGACCTACAAACTTTTAGTTAGAGTTACGAAATATACAGTTTATAAGGTAAATAATTTACAGCTCAATATTAACTGTGTTCAACACTATAGATTAATAGAGCAGTAATTCACGTATAAAATGAAATTAAAGCGACTAAAGTCCCGTAGAATCTGCGCGATCATAAACACAACAATCTTGAGTGGCGCGATAAGTAATAGATCTGCACTTGCAAGAATTAGGGATATATAATATAGAATTGCCTTAACCAGTTTCAAGTCGTGTTCCTGATTCAGCTTCAATTTGTCCACCCACTGTGTTTTGCAATTGAGTAGATTGTTCGCTTATGTTAGTTTCCTTTTTAGAGATAAAGAACTTGAGTGGCATTGTTAGTTATAGGATTAGCTATGAACTCAATGCATAAAAACGCAAACGCTTAAATTAAATTATAATTATACAACATACATTACTAACCGGCAACAAAGCGAATTTTACAAAGAGCCTCTTTACATTTGAAATAATAATCAAATTATAGGACAAAACACAAAACCATAGGTAATAGCCATTAATTTATAATATTTCGCATAAAATTGTTTATCGGAATGGGGAGGGAATAAAGGAGAGATTAATTAGGTGGTAAGTGTTTATCTCCTTGATTGATTGATTGATAGATATATACCTTATTGCACACAAAATAAATACAGTATTACAGACTTAATAGGACTTATATTATAATATATATACTTTGCAAATATTAGTGTGCAAAGGCGGTCTTATTGCTTTAAGCAGTTTCTTCCAGTTGGTAAGGTGTTGCATAAGTTTAAAATTTATTAATTTTTTTTTAAATATATCCTTTTTAATCTTTTATAAAAATGTTGCTCAATAGTAAGGTACATATTATTACAAACTCTTATAATCTTTGATTTCGTAATTTTTTATATAAATAATGAAAACGTAACGAAATGTATAAGTACAAAATCATGATATTATTGTTACAATTTATTTCAATTCTATTAAAATCCGATAAATCAGATTTGGCAGATTTACATTTTTATCATGTCCAATACCCATTATGAGCAGAATACTATAGTTTATAATAATTACAGAAATTTGACTTTCGTGATAAAGCAGTTAACTAAATCTCCATAGTCGTGGGGTCGCTTATTGAGTAATCGACGTTCGTCACGATCCACTCAACAGCGACATTCTGAATTTAGTTTTGTTTTTGTTATTATGAAGACTAAAAACCTTTATTATAACAACTCATCGGTACTTGTTACATAAATATATTGCTAAGCCGGTTATACTCAGAGATATAGTATCGCAACATTAAAAAAAAAGAATAAAATGCTTGTGTTAGGAGTTGGCCACGTCAGTAGTCCAAGGACTGGGCTTTGAACCTACGACCTATCGATCGTGAATCCAACGCCTGAACCACTGAGCTACTGACGCTTAGCTATCATCAGAGTATTATTCGTTACCCGTATTAATAATGGTGTATCATGTCAGTGTATTTATTTGATTATCCCCTATCCCATAGGTAGGCATGTAATAGGGGGTTTAACACGTTTTTTTAAAAGCTGTTTCGAGAAACTTAAAGGAAGTTATCAATATTTTAACTAATTTCCGTTTGTAATGAGTTAACAACACCGTTCATAATTTTATATTCGAAAGAAGATCCTTTTATTTTATTTCAAGTATACCAACGTAACAATTCAAAGTGGTCTTGCCCGGTGATCATCAAAGGTATGTCGTGATGCTGGGACTCCGTTACGAAGATTTGTGTAAGTGTTCGGTATTATTTGCTCTGTTTCCGTCGAAAGTGCATTGTTCAGGATAGCTCCCATATAGATAATAAATATATCAGTTGTTAAACCTTTCAAAACCAAACGCCACTTTTGCTAAAATTATAACAATATGAATTGTTTATATTGTAATTAAATTCAACCGATTTAGTGTTTGTTACCTAATTATGATATTGGCAGTATTGATTTTAATTAAGTTTTGGTTTGAAACATTGCACAACTGTTACACTTCCGCAGAATATATATTTGAATAGAATTTTCTTAAACTTGTAACAACCACGTGTATGTGCGGTAGACGGTAAATACACCGACATGACAGATATCATGAATATTTATTATCAGAATTATGTGATAGTGATAATTAAATGCTCTCTCGAATGAGAATGCAATTTTCGAATTTATTCAGCATACCTATATCTTAAGGAATAGTATTCAATGATAGGAATCTGCAGTTGAAAGCTCGAGTATTTTATAGCCGTGGTCAAAGCACCGTGATTTCTTTTTCGCTAACGACCTGGGATGTGTTCCTGACGTTCAAGTCAATTGAATTAATTTACCACTGCAATGCTAGAGCTAGGTTAATCGTGTATATCTGCACATCTAGGTCGATTTTTTCATATACATAAAAACGTCTAGCAACGTGATAAAAATGACTTGAAGTTGAACTTTAAATAAGAATTAACCTTGTCTCGAATATTATTACTCTTATAATATTGTACGTTTCCCGAATAAATATACAAATATAAATATTAACCAGCAATTCGCGTATTATGTTTAATTTCACATTTTAATTTTCAAGAAAATAGGACGAATTTCTATAGAAACTTTCATCTCGTATCGCAATATCGGTATTTTTTTATTTTTGACTGAGCTGCCAAACTCCGATTTATAATATATATATATATATATATATATGTCGAAAACTATTAAAAAGGGTATAGATGGATGGCCTATCTCAAAAGCTATATGGGCGCAACACGGTCAGGATATAACTAAACGTTACGATCTCTTACTATTATAACAGGAACTATTATGACAGGAACCCAAGCAGTGCCTTGGACTTGTGACCAAGGTGTAGACTTAAGGATATCCTTTAAATGATCATAACACTCATCATTTAAAGGATAGCAGGATCCACTGCTTAGTTTCACTGTTTAATCTTAAGATTAGACTAACATTAACCTAACCTAAGGCTAACCTAACCTAAACCTAACTCACACCTCCGACATATATCAAAATCAAATTCAATCCAATTCCCAAAAATCCTTTTTTAGTGCTCATCTACAGTGTAAAAGGAACCATGCAAAATTTTAGGGCCCTAGCCCTTGTAATTTCGGCTGTCCATTGATGCTTCAGTCAGTCGGGTTCTTCTTTTACGCTGGCAGAAACGGCTTACTCTAAACAATGTTTAATATGTTTGGTCGTATAATATATGCGCTAACAAACCGAAATTTCTTTTTATAGTGCAATTAATGAAGAATTTTTTATTTAATTTTTTTTTGATTATTTTTGTTAAGTTTTTACAGGTTTTTCTTGCAATAAAGTGAAATACTACCGCCACACTTAACAGTTAAAAACACACATTTAATATTATATAAGTATTACCTTATAAATCGACGATCAAGCAAAAAATTTAAACTATTGTACGCAGTTTCGCGGTTACCTACTCTCGCAGTACTCTACTAACTAGAGATATTAAAAAAATTTGTAATATTAATATCTAACGGAAACTTCTATCTGCCTTACTATTATTTAAAAATAGCGTACCGATAATAGCGACGTGAGTGGATCAACATTTATTTTTGCAATGCCACCCGCGGCTTCTCACTTCATCTAATTCGGCGTTTATAGTAGGGATAGTGCGGATAGAATCATAAAATGGCCCTATAAAACTGCTCTTACGTTCAATCTACGACCTACTTTATTAGTTTCCTTTTAGGTCCGCTGTGATAGCACAATTTTGTAAAAATAAAATTTATGTAATTATTTACTTGTTAAGAAAATTCAGAAATTTTGAAAAAATGTACTTATAGCTACAAAATGCATGAACCTAAATTCAACTACTTTTCCATACTTTTTAGCTAAAACTTTCATTTATATCTTGCGCATGCAAAAAAATAACTATTTCGCCTTCTTGAAAGGTGTACCATATTGAATTTAGAGTTGTGATTAAATTTTTATAATTTGTATTCTTCTCATCAAACCTTTCATTTCATATCTATGATATAATGTGTTAACTTTATTAAATTATTTAAAAATATGTATTAAATATTAACTTGGCAACATAGATCAACGACCCTGTAGCAATAATAGTGGAAAGATGAGGGGGTTTTACGTAAAAAGGTTTACTTATTCTCGAAGGTCAGGTGACTTTTGAAATGCTATGTATTTGAAGAAATAAAGCTGAAACTTTAAATAGTTTATATTATATTAGGGTCAGGAGGTCGAGCCATGAAGGAGAATGTGTACTTGTTATAGAAGGGTCCTTTAATCCTGAGTTGCAAGCCCCAGGCGTTGCTTGGCTTCCGTCTTAATTGTATATCATTGTACTATTTTGTGTGTTATTGTGCAGTGAAGCTACCGTATAGCTTACACATGATTGTGCATTAAAATATTATAATAATATACGTATATCTTGGGCTGTCCACCCAAAAATGACGTCATTTTGTTAACCATACATAGATATCCAATCTAAACGTGTATACCGAATCTCATCTCAATCGGTTGCAGGTAAGTGTTTTAAAATTCAGTTGCAAGATTTGACCCGATCATACATACCTACATACAAAAATTGCAACCTATATAAATCTTGAAAAAAAAACATATATTACACTTCTTTGAAATAATGCTGGAAATATTTAACCTAAGGGCTAGGGATGCACAAACTCACAACATGAATCGGGTTAGTCGCTCCGGGGGAGTTAACTTCGTTACTTATGGGTGAGATGCGCCGACTTCATTTTGCAAGCAAGCAATGGCTCGGTAATTCATTACCCCGACCGAGACCGACCGGCTGATCATTTGTGAGCTGCGCTTTCCACCACGTGATTACGAGAACACTCAATGGAATAAATAGATTGCTAACCCTGCACTCAACCTGCACCACAATCTAATTGAACGATGCTTACCGAGAGTAGCGGCGTTTAAGTACAACCTTTGCATACACAGATTAGGCCATCATTGTACGCGCTCGTCACAACATCATGTGAACAATCTGATAATTTCTTTGAAGAAACGCATAAAAAGTAAGATGTCGCACATTTAATGCTTTGTAAATCTAGTATTCATTACTAATTGTAATATATATTTTTAAAGGTATTTATGTACAATTTGTTAGCTCAATGGTGGTCGCATTTTAATTTTAATGGCATTGAAAGACCAGGAAACTCCTCATAATCGAAAGCAAAATGCACCCTTTATATTATAACTAAGATACTGGTACGCTTTTGAATTATCTATTTTAAATAAACTTACTGTTTAAAAAAAATTAAAAAGAAACTTTGTAGAGTTAAACCAATTGATAACATAGTAATTAATAATAGTGGATTAAAATAAGTATTGTTTCCTAAACTTTCCAATTGGTTACTCGTCCAGTTAATTTTTGTAAACGATGCTTAAAAAATGTGAAAGAGTTTAACGCCGCATGCAAATGACAGCGTATCGATTTGCGGTGCAGTTTGCAATCAGTCGCATTGACACAAGCGCCGCGCCGCCTGCAGGCAGCGTGTCGCGCCGCGCGCGTCGCACTTCGTGTCGCACTCCACATCGCCTCCACTGTCGCGACTACATTTTTCATCCCCCTGACATCCGCTCTGTTAGCGTCAGCGCACTCGTAATTTATGCCAATGTAACTCATGCGACGGATAGAAATAGTGCTTCATGTTATTGCCGATATCAAATTTATTATCTAAAGACGAGATGCCTGCTTTAAGCAAAATAAGTATTTCGAATCGAACGATATATTTTGATAGAAGGAGATTTAAGCTCCTATAAACCGTCCTCGCTTCGCTGGATTAAAAGTAGAAGATCACTCTTTTATTATATCTTCTTAGTATATTTTTCTTATGATTCACTCTATATATATTATGAATAACAAATGATAGATACAGTTATGTTTAACTTCTTCAAGTTAACGATAAAACATAATTTTTTTCACTATTTTAATACCCGTCAGTCGTCATGTCAGAAATGGTCGCTAGATCAATAATAAATATTTAATTCATGATTTGGGAGTATAGCCTATATATATAGTAATCTAAGCCAGATCACTATGCTCAGTAATTAAAAGCTAAACAGATAGAGTAGGTACTTATCAGTCCCCTCCTCAGTTACGCGGCCCCTAACGTCTAATGTCTATGTAAGTGCTTTCGATCTATCCCTGGTACGCACATGGTCATATTGAGTAATTATAAACAAATACATATACATACAGGGACATAAGGCAGAAATTTTATTTTATTTGTACTTGTAAGTTAGGCATAAGTTTTACTTAATATAATATTATCTAACATGATACTTACATTCTAACTACTGAACTAAGGTAAATTACCTTAAGCTTATTAATCATATTTAAAGATATTAAATAACATTACTAAGAAAATAAGCAAAGCAATTTAATAGGTAGTTCTTTATTAATTACTAGCGGCCTACTTAAATTGTCACTCTGTAATTGTGTAGCTTTTTATTATTTGGAATAAGAGAAAGGGAGTGAGAAAGAAAAGAAAAGGTGCTGCTAAAAGAAAAAAAAGGTGCCCAAAAAAAGGAGAAAAGCGACAGATAATAAAATAGCGAGAAGGACAGAGCAAAAATAAAAATGAAAGTGAGATAAATAAAAGAGAGAGAAAGAGAGAGAGCAAGCAAGGTGAGAGAGAGATAATAGAGAGAAAGGACGTGAAAAGAGACAGAATGAACAGAGATAAAGATAAAAATTGAAGAAGAGAGTAGAAAGAGAAAGAGAGTGAGAGAGAATGAAAGTATAAAAGAGGAAGAGAAACGGGAGTCTCTCTTCCTCTTTTATACTTTCATTCTCTCTTTCTTTTTCTTTTCTTTCTATTTTATTAATACTATAGATTTCTATCTGTGAAAGAATTTTAAAAATCAGATCAGTAGTAACAAAATTGCCATGTTCTATTAATAAAAAATATATAGCAACACTGCATCACCTATGTCACTCAGGAATAGTGTAGTTATGTACTAGTGAAAACATTACAAACAACTTTACAAAATGGCCACGTTATGGCACTTAAATTGCAATATCTTTTAAATTATAATATTTATGGCAACACCACATAGCCTATTTTACCCGGAAAGGATGTAGCTTTCTACCGGTGAAAGAATTTTCAAAATGGGTTTAGTAGTTTTCGAGTCTATTCACAAAAAACAAACATACAAGCAATAAAATATTTCCTCTTTATATAATAGTGTGTATAATAGTATAGATTAAATGATTTTATTACATAAATATGTTTCAGACAAAAACTTTGAAGTATTTTATTTGCAATTTAACGTGCATAGATGTTGACAAAGAAGAACAACAGCCTTTTAGACCTCAAAGATTTAATTTTCACTATTAATGAAGATTTGACTTGTTATGTGCTATAAATTATAGCGCTATTAAGTTTTACTGTGATTAATTATTTACTCCACTCTGACATTTAAATAAGTACTGTGAACTAAGGAGAGTCACGTCATAGGGGATGTAAGAGGGGTGAGCTTGATGGAAAAGGCGAATAATGGTCTATAATAGTTTTAATAGTACTTAGTCCAAGTTAAGGCAAATCTTTTGCAAATACAACTAGAATTAAATTACTATATCTCAGTACAGTTTGTACCATTGTTGTGTACCGTCTGTACTTCCTTCACAATTGGTTTCTCATCGAAGCGAGGGTAGATCTCTACTGTTTGACAAATTCTTGCTTAAAAAATGGACTAATACTTAATTAAAAGAAACATAAACAGTATTTTACATCGCCAACGTAACATTACAGAAACACGCCCAATACCACGTATAATTTGAATCTAAAAGTACATATCACTTAAATAGTGAAGTAATCAACAGAGCATTAATAATCACGGCATGATTTCATGGCCGAATTACAGTCTTAATAGCTTGTATCCGCATTTTACTGCATTAACTTATCAATTACTAAACTTTCTATCGCGATATAACGATACAGCGGCGACGCTGAACAGAAAACCGATAATATTATCACAGATATTAAAGTATCTGATATCTCATTACATGATCGTATCACTGAACACGCTTCAGACCAAATTACTGCTTCGGTAGCTCCCAATTGATATAATATCCGCCACGTTTACACGAGTAATCCCAACAATTGCCTTTCTATGCCATTATGGGCTTATTACTGAGTTTAACAAGACATACTCAACAAATGTAATAGTCTCATCGAGAATGCTCCATTTATGTCTTTATAGAAAGTTAATTCGTCCAAATGTCGTTGTCTGAGTTTTATTTGTTTAGTATTTACTCAGTTTACTGTTGGGATCTTAGAGAGTGATTAAATAAGGAAACGGATTATCTTCGAGGTTTCTATGTTAATTAAAACCGCGTCGGATGAATTGATTGCTCAAATTTGCATTTATAGCCTTTACACATGTTAGACAAACAAATTAAATAACAATAATGTCTATTACAAAGTTATGTTTTATTGCCTTATTCTATTGTATAATGGTTGACGATGATTGACGCTTCATTAAAAAACCAATTTTTAACAGAACTTGAATGTAGACAGTTTAATACCTTAATTATGATAAAGTTTAACGGTACATTGAACAATACTTATGAACATAAATTTCAATTGCATTTGAGAGACAGTAATAATTTTTATATATATTAATAACAAAAGGCTTCTATTTTATTATGAATACAGGCGTAATGAAATCGAAAGTGAGTCTAAAATATAGAATTTATTAACTCCAGTACGCCTTTAGCAAGACCGTGTATTATTTAAACGGAATTGGAGCCAACAACTTGAACCTTTTACCATATCGTAAAAAATATTGTAGACCGCGTCAAATGCGAGGTCGTTAACTTTTTAACAAGCTGACTTAAAGGGAGCTGTGGGATGTGAACGCCAATAAACTTTTATATTTCAAACATGATGTCTTCCCATTTCCTAGATAAATTCTACGTTTTTGGTTATAAAGTTACTTAGCAACCTTTTCTTCGTTTAACTTAAAATACTACAATATTAATATTTTACATATTTTATAGATAAACTAGCTGCACCCCGTGGTTTCACCCGCTGTATATTAGGTAATTCACACTATATCATTATAAATTATAGCCTATGTGTTATTCTGATGTGTAAGCCATATTATTGTAAAGTTTCATCAAAATCCATTCAGTAGTTTTTGCGTGAAAGAGTAATAAACATACATCCATATATTCTCATAAACTATCGCGTTTATAATATTAGTAGAATACTTTAGACTAAAAGTATAATATTTTAAATATAGAATGCAATTCCAAGATTCATTTATTTGGAACTGTTCTTAAATGTTTGCTTAGCAATAAATCAAGCTATTAATAAACAATACATTTTTTCTGATCTTAAATCGTGTGACGGTGGAGTGTCAACAATAAGCGACCGCTTGTAAACAAATCAAACGTAACAGTTCCATGAAACTTGTTCACAGAGATTTTGTTTATACTTTGGACCTTTGTAAGTTTATTCTTTACTTACCATTTCGATGTGAAATGTCCCGATGCATAACGAGGCAGGTTGATTATCATCTCTTGCATAGTGCTGGGTTACACAAATAAAGTCACTGTGTGTAAATTGATAGACTCCACTAGAGACTAGAACTGGTCATGTTCAACTGTTAACGACTTCTTACGCAACATTTTGAAAATGTATACAATAATCTAACGATACTTGTAACATCAATGTTATTATATCTATAGGAAAGTTATTATATAGACTTAGATGTTGTAGAGTCTTCACATATTTTGTACATAATGTTCAATTACATTTATTTGTTGCTATAGCCCCATAAAGTCTTCCCAAGCTAGGAATGGACCCTAAATTTAGCAGAGTAGATTTAAAAAAAAGGATTTTGAAACACGACTAACAAATTTTTATTTAAATTGATATTCATAAGACAAGTTATTGTTATTTATTCTTGTCTATGTTTTTTATCTTTTGCAATTATTGACAGAATTGAATTGCCTTTCTCCTGCTCTTTGTGTACCTCCACTCTATTCCAAATAGACGACGACTTTTGATATAATCAAAAAGTTTTAGGTTAAAATTGTAATAGTACCGAAAAAATATTTAACCAGCTATAATTTTTAGCTAACAAGAGACAGCAATTATTTAAACGTATACTCGTAGAGTAACTGAAACTCGTAATTTGTGAAGTGTAACAGGCCTTGTTAATTATCAGGGCCTGGTAATGCTTGTAATTTGTGCCACCATGCCGCCCTTAACTGAGTAGCTGCGGTGACGTACAGTACAAATTAGCAAGTGATAACGCTAATGAAGATATCATGGTCATCCCCTAGTTTATGATTTATTTGCTGTTTTCATATTCTGAGGGCTCCGATAAAACTTGATAGAGTTTAGTGTTGGCTAATTTATTACATTTGTCTGTTTTTATGTGTACTTTTAATTTTATTTTGTATATTTGTTCTCAGTGAAAAACCTATTGATCTTTTAGTGGAACTTCTTAAAAAAAAACAGTGCGAATGAAATGACGTTATGGTATTTTTCTGCGATATTTTAGCTTATTGAGGATTTGTTTCGGAAAAAGTTTGTAGTGAAATCTTACATCTCCTTAAACAGAGGAATCTACAACAATTTATTACGAATAAAATTTTTGTCAGAATCTAAATTTAGTATTTAAGTACTCTTCTGTCTTACGTATTTTCATTTCAAATTAAATTAACTAACGAATAATGTTTTTGTTTTAGCATTGAGATAAGACAAATATTACTTACATAATATTAAACATAGATAAAAGTAACGGCTATTTTATTTTTATATATAAAATTATAGATTTAAATTCAACATGATGGGATTTGGGCATGAGAAACAGAAATCGTATTTCCCTGGAATTTAAAATTCACCTATATAAAAATGACAAATAATGGAAAGATAATTTCATAAAATTAATATTACTTTTTATGTGGGGTATGCAAAACTTGTTGACCTAGCTACCAGAGCACATAAACACTTAAAATATAAATTCTCTAATAATAGGCTGAAGTATAATTAGCATACCAAAACGAAGCTTGACGCTCGTTAACCAACTAACAGCATTAGCATTAAGTATCCACTTAGAACTTGTTGGAGTAACACAAATGTAGTACAGCCTCCATTCCTATTATTACTTTATGTAATTTGACTAACTTGATTTAATAGAATATTGTGTATGCCATCGATTTTGAATACAAGTACAAGAAAAGTGTCATTTACGGCGGAAATTAATAATCAATCAATCGCAATCCAAAATTTCATATTATTAATTTAGATAGAATATAAATTCCATAAAAAGTCTACATAATCCAAAGATTATGGATTAAGATTGATTATTAATTTCGGCCGTTAGTGTATACTTCCCCTATATTACGCCTTGGTTACTATGACATTGTTACCACAGGTACACCAAAATAAATAAATAATGATGGATTTTCATTTACATTTTCATCCATTTTTCTCTACCTTGTATGTTAAATTATTGTAAATCTGTTAGTAGACAAAATAAACACGAATATAGAAGCCCTAGGAGTTTTAATTGTGTTAATCATAGCTGTTATAATTTTTTTCTATTGAGTCATAATATCTGTTTTTATTTTTTTCTAGTGTTTATTTACCTTATACGATAATAACCTTACAGTATTAGTTAGCAAAGATAAAGCAGCATAATCCATAATATCCATTAGTCCTTCTTTAACAGTGTAACTGACGGATTAATAAGTTATTATTTTTGGTAAAGGTCAGCTTAACGGCTTAAGAGATACCAAAGGTATCTTTTTATCCTAAAACAATATATACAGTTCCCGATTATGTTGAGATGTAAAATGTTTATCAAGTTGAATAATTAATTAATGGGGAATGAAGAAAATATTTGAGAATACACATTCATTCTATATTTTCTGTAAACCCTAAATATGTCAATAGTAAAACTATCGATTGGCGATTGTATATATTATTTGTTGTAAAATTATCTTTTTCACATAAATTCAAATTTTATTTCAAAAACTCAACTTTTAACAATCACTAAATCATACGTTTATGGTTGGTGCGGCATATCGTGATTCGTGAATAATAATAAATCGTCATGTTTATATAGTTTCTGCTTTATAAACGCTTTTATAAAATATCAAAAATTCTCCTACTTCACTACATAGTATAAAAATTTGTTTAGGGCAGAGTTATGAGGTTCATGTAATTAAGTATAATAATGGTGATAGCATTATGAAAAAGTAGAAGTTTTTCGTAACCTCTAATATTGACGTTCATCTCGACTCTAACTTCCTCGTTCGAGTAATATACCTACTAACTTATGAGTATGAGTATGAGGCTTGTTATCTATTAAAGTTATATTTCTCTATGGATGCAATTGTTACTAGGTATTATAACAATTGTATAATTATAACTAATGCTATTCTACTAATATATATGATATTGACACGTCTTGTTATAATGCAGGACCAAGGTACAAAGCCAGTTTTTCTAGCGAAGTGGAATGCAGTCTAATGCACCTGCTGTATAGACCCGCACACTGGACAGAGCTAGAACTTGTTCATTACTTGCTACATTTTATATATATTATTTATTTTATTTCCTACATAATATATTTAAATCGCTCACATCAAATATTAAAAGCAATTTTACCACTACTTAATATCATGCAAAAACTACTGATAATAAAGTTTGTAAGTTTGTTGTTCATTCAAACTTCAAACAGCAACGGCTTCACGGATTTTAATTAAAAAAATCACACACATGACTTACATATAGTGTGTACTTGTTAGTACAATACTTTTTATCCCGAAAATAAGCATATATAGTGTCTGTGGCAAAAAAGGAAATATTAAGACTGAACTACTTAACAAATTTTCATGTTATTTAATGTTAATCTGGATCTACACACAGGACGCTTTTCTTCCCGGAATAAATTAAAATCAGTCCCCGTAAGGTAGGTCATATTTTATGTCGTACGAATGAATGAGTGAGATTCTATACCTCTTTATTGCAAAAATAGAATTGATAAAACGTTAAATTTATGTGCGTACCAGCCCTCACCAGTTTCAAAATAAATATGGAAAAAAACCCCGAGGACGAAACTTTAATAATAAATATCCACGCAATGGCATACTGGGTATAATTTCCCACATATGAAATACTTATGCGGCATGTATAACATCAGTAACCAAAATAAAGTTCGCGAACTCCAAAACAACGCACGTCATGCTCCTGTCGAACGCACACTGAATATAAGATTGCGGGTCCTTCTCCTGTTGATGTTGCTTCCTTTATATTCATTGAACACTGAACACTCCATGCGCAATCATATAAATAATAAAGAAACTGTCTGTTAGTGTGTTATTTTATATATCTAATACGGGAAACGTTGGGGAATGCTTCATGCTTTAGTTTAGTGATTATTGGCTTCCAACAACTTTAGCTTACAAAATATGCAACTTGTTGTTCACTTCGATGAGTTAAGCTTCCGGCCAAGTTTTACGTCTAAGAAATCGTATTCCGTAATTTTTAGGATTGATTTCTGCTTTTATAATGACAAAAATATTATGAAAATGAGGAATTTTTCTGAACGGAATGGGCCAGCAAACCCAGGGAGAGAAGCGGTTAAATAGCAACTAGCGCCATCTAGTTTTTAAAGAGATGACAAAAAAGATAATACTTATTACGATGCAGTGTAATTACCCGACTACGGCGAAGCCAAAAGGAAGGGTTATGATTTCGGCAGTCTATGTATGTATGTATCTGTGTTTCATGGAGATGTTCCTCTAATCATATAAATATAATCATAGTAGGTATACATGGGTGCGACCAAGGTTCTACCTTGACCATTTTTATACCGATGCATTTCTGTGTTTCTATCTGAATTATTTTCTTGTTTCGTCCTTTTTTGAACCACTTTTTTACGTAGTCGGGTTATATTTTTTAAACTTAATTTTTTATTTTAGGTGGTAGAAAGCTAAACAAAACGACTTTTCTATTAAAGCGTGTTTATGTACTCAGTACAAAATATACTATTTATAACATTACATGACAAACAATTGGATTATATTAAGATGCCAGACACGAGCAGTTATAATAACAGATGGTCGTGGTTTTTGACGAACACGTTTAGCTGACGAGATTTAGTATTGACTTATTACAATAATAAAGTTGTATTAATGATCACAAAATAATCATTTCTTCTCTGGTTATGGAAAAATATCTTTCCCCAATTTAATTATATATAAATCGCATTATCCTCGTCTTTAACGTAAATCACAACAGTAATTGATTCTTATGAACTTAAATCGACTTCTAGAAACTTATATTCGTATCGAATCCATTATGCAGATTCAATCGAATATTTTATTGTTTTCCTCTTGGCAGATTTTGTGATAGCCATTACGATATTGATTCCCTTCGTCCGTCCGCAAAAATAAAACGATCCCGCATACACTCAGACCTCAGAATAATAAAGCTATAGGTGGAAGTCCTTTTCAAGAACGTTTCGGTATTTCGCAAGTAGTATATGCAGTTTTTAGCTTTGTTGGATTAATAACACAAGGTAGTAAATAATTACATCTATAAATAAATCTGTATCAGTTGACCCTTAAGAATAATTGAACTTTAATTGTAATTCGCATCGTAAACGTTGTTGAATGTTGAGTATAAAATCTAGGCTTTAGATTATAAATGTTCAAAACATATTTATAAATAATATATTTGATATCATTTCTACAAAATTTATAAAAATATCTGAGATTTATCCTAACCGAGTTTGTGGACCCACCGCGTGCAAAACAGGTCGGATTTAGACTAATAATAAACTGCTTGAATCTTTCTTTGCTAGCGATGTTCAACTACACAGACATATAAATACTAGCTGTGTCCGCGAGTTCGTCCGCGTGAATAGTGTTCCCTATTGTTGTTTTACACCCTTAAGGGTAAAACTTTTACAAACTTTGAATGTCATATTTATTTATATAGAATTAACAGCCTTAAAATAAGTTTCAATCTTGGAGCTTTAAAAATGACGATACTTCCATACAATTATTCAACCCCTTACCATCGTTTTTTTGCATTAAAAAGTGGCCTATGTCCTTCCTCAGGCTATAGACTATCTGTATACCAAATTTCATTTAAATCGGTTCAGCAGTTTTGATGTGAAAGAGCGACAGACAAACAGTTTGAAAGGATTAGAATATATATTACTTTTGGAATATATTTTAACCGCCTTATGCCACACCTGTGTACGTATTTTATATTAAACTTATCACTAGGGCAACCTACCAGTTTCTATAGAAGAACTGGGTAGACCATTACAAAGGTATAGGTACAATTAATTACGAAATAATTCTCGGACAGAGTGCACCAAACTATACAGTGCCCCATGATTTATGCACCAGCCTGTGTCTGCGTGGACCGTCGCGGCTGGCTGGCTGCTGCGTTGGCGATTATTAAATTCACTATTAATTAATTCGAATAGGTAGTTATCCTCTTAAAATATATTAGCACCTAGTATATCAAATGTTTTAAAACAACTGCCGGTTTTCGAAATTCGATATTTGATATAAACCATAATAAAACATACTCGTCTCTCAACAATCTTTTTTTTATATAATGTAGGTATATATAGATTAAAAAAATTCACGTTAGCAAAAAATAGAAATATGTATTAGGAAGTTATGTCGTTTAGTTTGGTCTTATTGTATTTCCTATTGTAAACAAGTTATAGTGCTGCCATCTATTATCAAACGCGATTAACATTCACAATTTCATATCGAAATTGAAATAAATATTAATATAGAATAAGCAGTTCTTGTAGACATAATTATCTTTTATTTAAATATTCGTGGATAACTAAATCTCCTAATTTAACGCCATCTAGACGAAATAGTGTGGACTTCAAAAGAAATTTATATTACGTCTTTTCTAGTAGTTTTAAGATATTGACACAGCTGTCGCTATTTACCAATTCTAGATGTTGTTGTAATTTTTAAGTAGATGTCGCTAAATGCTATAAAGTCATCATCACCAACATATTTGTCCAAATGGATAATATTAAAACTAAAGTTAAACTTGTTATTACAAAATTAATAAATATGATCAATTATCTAAGTTATAAGACCTGCAAAGTAAACAATCAGTGGTTGAGGCGTTGGATCCAACGCCAGTCATTGGACTACTCCTAACACAAGCTTGTTAGCTTACTTGGGGGGAGGGGTTATGGAATACTCCTAGTATTCTTTTTTTATAAAAAAAGTACAGCTCTTCACAGGCCTTTCTTATGTGTATTTTACATGAGTACCTAAATAGTAAAATTCAGGAAATATACTTCTGCATTTGTACAGCTTGATAATAGCGCATAAGTGAAATAGAGCATAGGTAAGTGACTTATTTACAAATATATAAAATTTAAATCCTAACTTATTTTTTTAATATTTCACTTCTATACATTTAGATATGTTTATATTCGTAAACATAATCATTGAAAACGTTTCATGCAACATCCTAACATTGGTTTTCTTTAGGTATTATTACAATTCCTAAGAAGTAAGTATATACCTTATATTTTTATTAAAATTTTAAATTTTCTGTACTTTACACACGCAAATCTCTTAAAATTCATATTTTGAAACTCTATAAAAAATATATAAAACGTCAAACCGGATATTTATGGTTATAAAACTTGAAGGTCATATTAATGTTATTAATTTATTATAGAGCCTATCGGAGGTACATAGTAAAAACACCAAGAGTTGGTTAATCTTTTATCAAGTTTGTTTATTTGTATGAGTTAAAAACCACGTGCTATAAATAACTATAATCATTACAGAAAGCTGTTCGAAAATAATCTACATTTTATAATAAACATATTAAAACTAAGTCAATAGACTAAATATTTGATATTGTTAAAATTAATAATATTTAAATTCTATAAAATTTCCGTTTTGAATATTTATTTAAATGAGTGGTTACTTAATAAGCCTCCAAACCATAAAAAATTTTAAATAGGTAATGGCACGTGCTCAACAACAGCTAAATGGCAATTATAGATTCATAGATAAAACCTGTTTATAGGGTTAGTTTTAACAGCTTATTATTCATGATCATAACTACAGTTTATACCCTGAACAGAAATAAGTAAAAATTAATAATATGTTGGTTTAGACAAAAAGCTGAGTAGGGCCTGGGGCTTGCGATCTAGGTGTAGTATCACAACTCGACTCGATATCAAATATTTTACTACGTAACAAATTTAATGTTCAACGATAAGACAGAATTAGCAATTTTAACTTACACTGCGACAGACGCATTTAATTTTACAGTAGTTACTACTTATGTTGTCCAGTAAGTAAGAGGGGATGTTCTTAAAATTAACCAGTAGGAACTACTTGCCAATCAAAGGCTATCTAATTATTAAATGTTGTGAAAGTAGTACCAATACCTTAAGGAAGAAGGAAGGACTTAAGATATATAAAGCACAGCAGCAAAGACAACAATATAGACCATAAATATTCTGTCAAACAATAAAAAATCTTATTTTTTTGACAACATAATAACTCCTTATCAAATTACTTAGTATCTAAAAAAGGTGTAGATGTTTTTTGTAAATAATTTTTTTTTATCATTCTTAGTGATGTTTGCGGCGTTACTCCCAGAGTAGTAGTGATATGTATTACCAATTGAATAGACCGGATAGGTCAATAGCTTTCAATAGACATACGAGTACATAGCTACTCAGGCCATTTTCACATCTTATATTGTATTTTTTACAGATCAGAAGTATAAAACAGATACAAAAAAAATATACACGAGGCAGTGAATAATTTTTTTTTCTCTTTTATACAGCCCACAGACCGAAATAAAAATAGCGTTACGTCAACTTGAAGATGACCTTGATTTAATCATACGGTAAGCTGACATTATAATACAGCTATAAAAATTAAAATTTTTGAAAAATAGGCTTTTTTTTATTTGATAAAACAAGTTTGTAATCTTAAATTCATATATTATCATTCCTTTTAAAATAAGAAGGCTTTAAAAAAAATTAAAAGGCTTCAGAATCAAATTATTGATATATTAATCAGTATATTCACTAATTAGATACATGTGCTCATCATCACGACCCTTCAATGGCCCACTGCTGAGCCGGGTCTCCTCCTCAGAATGAGGAGGGTATTAGGCCATAGTTCACCACGCTGGCCCAGTGCGGGTTGGCAGACTTCACACACCTTTGAGAACTTTTTAGGAACTCTCAGGAGTGCAGGTTACGATGTTTTCCTTCACCGTTAAAGCAAGTGATATTTAATTGCTTAAAACACACATAACTCAGCCCAGGATCGAACCTCGGATCTCCCGAGTAAGACTTGAAGTCTCAACAACTGTGCCATCACATGTGCTCGTAATTCTATAATACCCACTTAGCCCAAAAACGGATGTAATAATTATTCGTATTAATATTAAATAATTATTGTAATTATAGGTACCTAAATATTTTCTCTGTTTGTTTTTGTATAATCTAATACATATTGCTAATAAAAACAAATAAACACATAAAAACCCTAAAAATCATTACTAGTACTTATTAAAACTCATTTCTTTCATTAGACAAAACATACTAACATGTTCATTAACCCATTTATTCCCACAGTCCTATTTTAAACACCATGTTTGAAATTGTCCTTCAAACTTCGTGTTTTCTCTTTTTATTTGATCTTATCAAATCTGTATCTATTCTTATTTCTAGGACAGGCGGATTTATCAAGAAGGGATCAGTCAGCCCCTCCTGACACAGCCAAATTTAATAGACAAAGATTTTTCATTTTAAATCATTTTTTCCAGTTGTAAACTCAATATATGGTACTCATCTCTAATATTGATTATCAAAATGTGACAAATTGCATCATCAATAAGATCAAATCCTTCACGACCTTTTCGTTACGTAATCTTAAGGACTAAAACTATAGATATTATTTTTTTAATACCAAAGAGATACATATAGGTGTCCCTTTAGTATTTTTATAAAAATCTAAAATAAATATAATAAATTAGGGTTTGATTACAATATTTTATTATTAACATACCATTTAACGATAATAACATAGTAACATTATTTTACACCTTATTTTGAATTTTATGGATCAAATTAAAGAAGTTTACAAAATTCACTTCCAATTTTTAATTGAAAATTTTAGTCACCAGAGGACAAAACATACTGTAAACAACCAAAAGGTTAAAAAAATTATTATGAACATTAATAATAAACCGGTTTGTGTCACATTTCATATTAAAAATATCTAAAGGGCCTCTACGCTTTGCCTACTGCTCCGCGCACGTCTTCCAAAGATCCAAGTCACTGTTGACCCGTGATTGGAAAAAACTAAACAATATTTAGTTTTTATTACTTGGAACACATATGTCCCTGTGGTCGATAAAGGTTAGATTAGGTTATTATTAGAGCTTTACAAATTAAAAAAAATAAAACGATATCTTTTAAAAAATAATATTGATGTTTCAGAGGACGAGGTCACGAACAGAAACTAATACCGGAGTAGCTATTCAGGTCGAATGAAATATAATCCCACCTAGCTCTATCACTGTAAGTTACCACGCTTACATAGTTTAAAGTTATGTTAAAATAAATACACTATCTGACCCGACAAACGTTGTTTTGCCGTATTCATTTAAAAAAATTAGTGTGGGTCACCCTTTTCATTTAGGGATATAAACATAGATGTTAAACGATTCTCAGATCTACCCGATATGCACACAAAATTTTATAAAAATCGGTTGAGGCGTTCCGGAGGAGTTTGGTGACAAACACCGCACACGATAATTTTATAAATAAGATTTAAAATGGAGTAACTACAAAATGCGCTCCAAGAAATATGGTTGCAGCTCTCAATAGAACGAAATTGATTGAATGACAATTCCGCAATAGATTAATCAGACAGTTTACCATTTGACGTCGTATATGTATAACAGTTATAAAGCTAAGTAAAACTTTTCATCAAAAAGCTAGTTAACACAATCAAATTAACTAATTTGTAGATACTGTGCTACGAACAAACGGACTAGTTAAACTCACATGACCGTAGGAATCCTTTCAAGCCACACGCGTCTAGTTACCTTTGAATTGTGAAACATAATACTAGTGCCCTCAATAGTGTAGTGACGATGTTCGGAACAAATTCTGTGTTGGATTAGAATCAAAGTTTGGCTGTTATACAAATAAATCAAAATGAGTACGAAATATGGAGCAACGAACAACAACGGCGATGTATTCATAAATGATAAGCAAGAGAAGTCTCTTAACGAAATCGATGTAAGGTAATGTGTTATTTCCTGTAAAAATCTATTAAAAATCTATTAATGGTAAATGGTGACATTCTGTCCAATTTGCAATTGAGTCAATTTATGACACGGGATGGTCAACGTTAAGTAAGTAGAACAGAAAAGGAACACTATCAAGCTTATTAGGAAATGCTGCATTACAAGTTTTCCTGCCTTCAAACTTGTGAAAATTGCTTTTTTACATCTCGTGATATCTGACTTTTAAACGCCATAATACAATAATACAATAATTGATATGAACGTAAATTTGAATAAATTTAAATGAGTGTGTCTTTTCACTAAAAAGGAGTAATAATATAGTATTTAAAGAAAATGAAAATAATCAAAAGAAAACAACTATGGTATAGGTTACTACCTACTAAAATTCCATTTTCGACCTAATTAACAAAAAAAAATTTTTTTAAGTCGTAAAAAATATTCGTTTCCGATCATTTAATTGTGTAACGTAATTTATATTCATAGTAATATTTAAATAAACGCGTGCCTTCGGTAATCTTGAAATCAGTTATTAATGGAGATGATTGTGAAGTGTTTATTAAAATTAATACATAGGCCCGAATCGTTTTATTTTATACTCAAAAACCACATGGCTGTAAAGTGTATAGTGAATGAACTCTACGACTACACCTACTTGTATATTGAATAAGATAATACTTGTTATGTTCTTATTATATCACATATCACTGTCATTTGGACAGCATTCAGCGGTCAGCAATATAATATAACATTGAAAATTCTCAGAGAACATATCGAAAAAAATATTATAATTATTTTAGCTACCTTATTGTAAAATCACCTCTACCAAAATGACTGTTTGATTCCCTAAGACGAGGCGATAAGTTATTCATATTGGAGCCACAAGATAGAACTATTGTGTACCCATAATACCAAACGCAACAATCATGTAAACTTTTAAATTAAATGAAATAAATGCATCCTTAATGTATAAGGAACCAATAATCGAGAAAAAATTTTAACTGAATTTTAACATAACTTTTTCTTATCATCCCAAATCATCTTCACTTTTATACATACTTATTATTGTATTTATACTCAACTTCATAGTTTCATAATAGGCTTGTTTAGATGCCCTTGACTAGGTTCATGTCCATTACTGGGATGTATACCTTCTGTCCATAACTCGTAATTTTGATTTGTTAATTATATTTAAACTGAACGTAGTATCTTACATTCTGTTGTTTAACTGCCTATAGTTACGGTATCTATTTTTTTATTACCCAATTTAAATATTATATTACTATTTATATTACAACATATAATAGAGTTACATCGCATCACTTCGCTAAAAATGTTTTACCTGTGTATATTTAACCGTTAACTGGTTTAATGGTTTTATTATTGTCTAAGGATTTAAATGCAATATAAATAATATATTTGCAGCATCCCATGCAAACGCCGACGATGGTGGAAGCTAAGTCAAAACCTCCTCTATGGCTTGGGGCACATGTACAACGATCTATGCGCAGCAATGTGGTTCTCATACATGATGCTGTTCTTCCAAGCGGTACTGGAAATGAGGGCCGTCGTCTCCGGAGCCATGATGCTACTAGGTATTATATTACATGACATTGAACTTACGTTCAAGTTCTAAATAACTTAACGTAACATTTTGATTTAATTTAGAGAATGAAATATCAACATATTAAATATTCCTAATGGTACTAATTAAAATTTATCACATGTTCATATTAATAAGGATTGAAGCCTAGAAGACATTTATCTAAAAAAATTTAAATGTTCAAAGTGCCCGTGCCTCTATATTTACATAGAGCCTACTAATTAAACAAGTTTCAGGAAATTTATACATAATTATAAAATATATTTGCTAGTATAATCTAATTCATCGAAAGATTTTTGGTTTTTGAAGATTTTGTGTATTTATTTATTTTAAAAAATATGTGTAATGCGTTTTAATTTATTGGATACGAAATCTTAAGTTTGTTACAATAAATTATGAGTGTGGAGTTTTATTAAAAATGATATAGTAATAACGTGCAGTACACATATAGTAATAAATGAAAAACGTCCACAATATTCGATCGAGATGTTGAAAGTATCCCTACTAAACGGAAATATGTCGTTTTACTTCGGAATTCATTGTTTTTATTTGGTGCAACGTCATCAAAAAATTTCTTACAGTATATTTTAACAAGATACTTAGAAATAATGTTCTGTTTCAGGACAAGTCGTGGATGCGCTGGCTACACCTGTTGTAGGAGTGTTGGCTGATAAATATAGTACAAAAAAAATTTGGCATTTGACAGGTAGGCAATTGCTATATTATTCAACTTTTATATATATTACTAAAAGCCACTAATATCCATAATTTAAGAATTGAATTATTTTTAAAATGAAATTACTGGTTGCTATGTCAATTCAATAGTCACAATATCAATGTTTTCAAATAAGCACTTACGCCGCTTTATACCTACGCGTAATTAATATACGTAAACATAACGATTTTTATGTAAAGACATTGTTGGAATCAAATATGCTAATACAGATCAAAAATAATACCATTTTACGAGTTTATTTACTAAAGAAAATGTAGTTTTATATGTCACTAGCTGTGCCCGCGTCTTTGTCCACGTGGAATAGTGTCTTTGAGTAGCATTTTGTCTCTTGTTGCAAACTTATAAAATATTTACATAAACCTTTCATATTTCCATACAAACTTTCCCCCGCTATTCCCTAATGTTATTTTACACCCTCGAGAGTAAAACTGTTACAAGCTTTGATTGTCATATTTATTTATGTCGAATCAGCAGTCTAAATATAAGTTTCAATCTTAAAATGACGATACTTTTATACAACTTTTTTTCCCCCCTGTTAACCCCTTAAACCCCCTTTTTCGCATTAATAAAAGTAGCATAGGGGAAGTCCGGGAGAGAATACCCGCCGTCCACTAAAATGCTCATAAATATTCCTATTACTACATATTGCTATTTTCTATGATTTAATTTTTAAGCTGTATTACTTAGCTATATTTTATCTTAATAACGTTTAATGTAACTTTAATAATTTCTCAGTTATTAACGAATTCTTACAAAATCATATTTGGCTAATTTCTCACGCCTAGGTGGGAGACTTGACCCCTCAAATAGGGAGAATTTACCCGAGTTTAAAATAATAATTAAAAAATTGTAATTTTATAGAAAAATTAATCTTAAAGATCCTTATCTTAGAATAATATAATAAAATGAGGACATGAGGTACTTTGAGTATTTTTAAGGTATATAATAGGTTGGCGAAAAAGTCTTTTCGCATTATAGTATGTATGAACTTGTAATAAAATCTCTTTGGCTATACTATTTGTATCTGGTTGGTTTTGGTATTATTAAAAGTTTAAATTTTAAAGAAGATAATTCCAAACTCATATTAGGAAAATGTATGATTTTTATTTGTTTTTCGTACTGTGAAGATGAGTGAATCTAATGAAGAAATTCGATACATTTTAAAATTTTACTACAAAAAAGGTAAAAATGCAACGTAAGCCGCGAAAAAAAATTGCGATGTTTATGGACCTAGTGCAGTATCTGTAAGAGTAGCACAAATTTGGTTTAAGCGTTTTCAATCCGGAAATTTTGATGTCAAAGATGCACCTCGCTCTAGTCGCCCTATTACGGATAAAATGGATGCAATTGTTGAAAAAGTGGAGCAAGATCGGCATATCAGTAGTTACCACTAAGCTGAAGAATTGAGAATTGACCACAAAAAAGTTTTGGCGCATTTGAATAAAACTGGGTACACAAAAAAGCTCGATATTTGGGTACTCACGAGCTCACTGAAAGAAACCTAATGAACCGTGTACTCATTTGTGATTTTTTATTACGACGTAGTGAAACCGAAACATTTTTGAAGAAGCTGATAACTGGTGATGAAAAGTGGATCACATATGACAAGGACGTGCGAAAAAGGTCGTGGTCCGGGGTTAAATCGCAACAAGATAATGCTGTGTGTGTTTGGGTGGGATTGGAAGGGCATTATTCATTGTGAGCTATTACCACCAGGCAGGACCATCGATTTTGAACTCTACTGCGAACAACTGATGAGATTAAAAGAAAAAGTTAAGACAAAGCTGCCTGAATTAATCAACAGAAGGGGGTTTGGTTTTTCATCATGCTAACGCTCGACCTCACACATATTTAGTCACTTAGCAAAAATTAAGAGAATTTGGCTGGGAGGTGTTAATGCATCCGCCGTATAGTCCTGACCATGCACCTTCAGATTTCGACCTGTTTCGGTCTCTTCAGAATTCTTTTGGCAGTGTCAGGTTAACATCACGAGAGGACTGCCAAAACCACTTGCCGCGGTTTTTTGATCAGAAGCCCCAAAATTTCTATATCAATGGGATCATGTCCCTACCTACAAGATGGCAATCGAATCGAACAAAATGGTACCTACATACTTTAGTTAAATGTAAATTAACTATATTCAAAAATGTTTTTAATTTTCTTAAAAAATGCGAAGAAACTTTTTTCCCAACCTAATATGTGACAAATTAACTAGTATCACTAATATATAAATATATCGGGTCAGAACATATTATACGTTTGCGTTATTCTTTATACTTTTGACTGTTATCCATCCAATTGGATACGAGTCGCGTTTTTAAATTGATTATTGCATACTCATATGCCAGTTTCATAGCCTTATTTCTTGTCAAGCCATAATTTATTTTGCTACAAGTTGAAAATAGTCAACAAAAGTGCTTTTTCTTCCGTTATTGTAAATATTTAAGATGTTTTAAATTGTTTTCTTGTTCTCTTATTTTAGTTAACTTATTCCTGTCTCTTAGATAATTCCGTAATGTGTTACGATCTATTCCACTTTCTAAAGCAGCACCTCTAATAGATTTTCCTTTATCAATATCATCTAAAGCATTTTTATATCTAAATTACTTCTGTTTCTGGTTGTATTTGTCTTTTTATATTTAAAGGATATATTTTGTAAATGTTATGGTGTGTATCTGAAATATAAAAATATATACTATTTATTATGAAAAGAAAGTTTACCTTGGATAAAGTCTCCTTAAGACGCGTGGCTAATGTCTCCCACCCCAGGCCAATCTAGCTTTTATTTAATTTTTATCTAAAACTATAACATGTAGATAAAAGTTATTTGTCGTGGGTGTTACTAGGATAAATACACTTGCGATTTATAAGAGTGACTTACTAAAATCTATTTATACAATATAACAGTTATAAAATAACTAAAATAGAAAAAAATCACTTACCGGACGCGTAAATGTATTAATACTTGTTACCTCTAAACCAAACTATCGAATGTAATGTCGTCACGTGAGCGAATCAGGAGGGGGATATGGCATTTAAAAAATGCGGCAATGGCACAATACTTATGTTCACAAAGATTCTATAAGCAATGGTTATTGTCTCCCCCTTGATAAACGCTCCCCGACTCCTCCTATGTTCTTTCTCAGGCTCTAGACTTTCTGTACACCCAATTTCATATAAATCGGTTCAGTAGTTTTGGCGTGTAAGCGCGATAGGCAGACAGAAAAAGAGTTATTTTCGCATTTATAACATTATAAAAGTAAAGATTATTTACAGGTTGTATATTAGTGACAGCTACTTTCCCGCTACTGTTCATAAGATGTTGGAACTGCTGGGCCTCAAGTACTCAAGATTACCTAAAATGGTGGATGCCCTTCTACTACGCCGTTTTAATTGTTTTTTTTCAAATTGGTTGGGCTATTGTGCAAATCTCACATTTAGCTATAATACCTTTGATCACAGATAGCCTGGAAGTTCGTTCTGAGTTAACTTCTATAAGGTAATAAATTGAACTACAATGTTTTTAATCGAGATGCCACGGATATTCGGCAAATATTCGGTATTTGGCTATTTTTTCACTATTCAGCCGAATAATGGGGACTATTAAAAAAAGAATGCATATATTATTACCAATTATTTTTATTTATTATCAATTATTCCAAATATTTCATCAATAACATAACATTATTTATACTTAAAATCTACCAGTAAGTTATGATGGTTGAAAACACTTTTTTTAGCATTTCCTCGTAAATTATACCTGCTTCCGAAAATCGCTGCTCGTTGTATACACTGCGACCGCGAGATGATACATACATTTTAGTAAATTATGCTAGATTAAGATATTGTTTTGCGTTTGCTGACTTCTACTTTTAAGGGACTGCTGTCCTTTCAACAAATAAAAGCGCTCACGACGCATCGTCATTACGCGTACCTACCCACTTTAGTAAAACACACGCGAAAGATTCTAAGCTTTGCGCTTTGGCCAAGAGCAGTGGCGTAAATATAGAGTGGCATTTCGGCAAAATGACAGGGCCCCCGGGCCGAAGGGGGCCCCCGGTCAGAGAAGGCTGTGAGCACAGGTGGATCTCATTATTTACTATTACAATATTCAATAAAATTTATAACTAAGGTGCAGGTATTTGCCACGCAGGATTCTTGTTGGTGAACGACCTTTTTTTTTTGCTCTTCAAGTATAGGCGCTTATAAATATTTCGCACACTTGCGCTGAAGATGCGCTTGGCGCGTGCCTGGGTTATGTTTCTTAATTTGAGGAGGGGCCCCATCTGATGAATTTGCCAAGGGCCCCGAACGGTGTAGTTACGCCACTGGCCAAGAGACTAGCCGAATATTCGTTATTCGGCCAAATCACTATTCGTGGCATCTCTAGTTTTAAAAGTGATAAAGAAATAAGTAAAGTAATATAATCAATGTACTTAATTGTAAATTCTTTCAGATATATGGCTTCAGTGATATCGAGTCTCGCCGTGTATTTCATTACATGGATTGTATTGAGGGCAACGAATTACAGTAACTTTATTGGGCCTTCAGATGACTATAAATTCCGGGTATTTTTTTAAATTAAAATTATTAAGCTTACGACTATTGTAAGTAATTACTGTAATTTAAATCTATTTTTTTCCATTGAGTAAGTCTGTTTCTCAATCTTAAGTCACACGAATATAATACGTAGAATATATATTGAAGAAACGCTTATAACCACTTAGTTATGTAAATCTATTTCCATTTTATTTTACAGGACGTCTCAATAATTATTACTGTTATTGGTGTAATGTCATATGTCGTATTTCACATTTACTTCAAAATGAAACCTGCTAAAGAATTTAAGGCAAATGGTCACGTGGTGAATACTCCGGAAGCTCAACCTTTGCAGTTATCAACGAATTCGAAAATAATGCATTTTTTACGAATGCCTTTATTGTATCAAACTAGCTGTCTGTGAGTACAATAATCCACTATATGACATTCGACATGTGTTATAATGTTAAAACATATTATATTTAATTTATTTGTAAGAAAATGAAGAAGTTCTGCTCGTGAATAATGTTTGTAACTATATAAATTTAAAAAAAAAACGGTTTTAAGTTTTGAGTTCACAATGCAAATACAAACTGATAAATTTCTAATAATTTAACTTGGCAATGCAAAATATTTGTACCTAAAAATAAATAAATATATTAGAGCTTAAATAAAAATAAACCGATCGTACATAGAAACGGGCTAGAGTTTCTAAAAGAAAAAAGTCATATTAATTAAACGTAATTATGATTTTTTTTCAGGTATGTATTTTCGAGATTATATTGGGCGCTAAGCTTAGTATATGTGCCGCTTTTCTTAGAAGAACGGTTAGCAGTGAATCCCACTGATGGTTCCGAACTGGTCGCCAGCGTACCCCTCGTTCTTTATGTCTCATCCTTGATATCTTCATTCTTTTTAAAGAGCAAGATAAATAAAATGGGTCATCAGGTAATGAACATCTATTAACGGAAAAGAATCATACTTCTCTCACAGATAATGAATTAGGTCATATAAAAATTAACTCGTTCTAGAAAAAAATATACCTACTGGTACTAAAAAAATATAAAATATCGCTGGGAACTGCGATTGATTTTTCACTGATTGCTAATTAGTTTCTAAGTGACAAAGGCTATTTAAACTGATATCGCCTTAAAGACATGACTATTAAAGTATACAGGCATTATAATAAATAAGCAAAGCAAAGGCGGGCGGATCGTTAGTATTCAATGTACCTATATAATCATAAACTAGGGTTTTGATTAGTTTTCGATGTTCCAAGTAATGATTTAATAATGTATTGAAAATGTGTTTTTCAATATCTATATATATCTACATCTACATCTACACTATTATATAAAGAGGAAAGATTTGATTGTTTGTATGTTTGTTTGTTGCGAATAGGCTCGAAAACTACTGAACTGATTTTGAAAATTCTTTCACCGATAGAAAGCTACATTCTTTTCGGGTAACATAGGCTATGTGGTGTTGCCATAAATATTGTAATTAAAAAGATATGGCCATTTAAGTGCCATAACGTGGTCATTTTGTAAATTGAAGGGTTTCTCAGAAACTACTAATCTGATTTTAAAATGTTTTTTCACTGATAGAAAACTACACTATTCGTGAGTGACAAAGGTGATTCAGTAATTAATAGAATATGGCCATTTTGTTGTTACTAATGCGATTTTAATAATTCTTTCACTGACAGTAAACTACATTATTCGTGAGTGACATATGTAGGTGATGTAGTGTTGCCATAAATGCCTCTCTTCTCTCTTTTTCCTCTCTTTAATTTTTTTCGTTATTTCAGAATGTTTCAGTTGTTCAGAAGTCTCTCTGTCTCTTTTTACGTTCTTTCTTTCGATTATCTCTCTCTCTCTCTTCTTTATCTATTCAATTTTATTTTTGCTCTGTCCGAGAGAGAACCCTCTTTTATTATCTGTCGCTTATCTTTTCTTCTTATTTCTATCATTTTTCTTTTTATAACTTTTTCTCACTCTGTCTCTTTTTGCAAATAATGAAAAACTACACAATTACAGAGTGACAAATTAAGGACATCAATTATAATATTGCTTTGAATACCCGGAGCGAAGCGAGAGCAGGTCGCTCGTATATATATATATTATCATATTTATCGTACAGGTGGCGTACTTTGTGGGCAGTTTCCTTAGTTTAGTTAGCTGTATGTGGATAGCGCTGGCTATAAACCCTGATGCGCTAGTATGGCAAATATATTTAGTGGCAACATTAATAGGTAAAGTTAACGTTAGTTTTTTAATCAATTCTAATATTATAAATGCGAACATGTATTTTTTTTTGTTTATTTACGTAATCTCACGGTGTAAGATAATGATGGTTGAAGGCATTGTAAAAGACAGACAAGCAGGATATAAAAATAATAGGCTATTTGCAATGCCCATAAAATCCATATTTCCAGGCAGATTGTAATAAAATATGCGCTAAGTTGGAATTGCCTGACTGTTTTAATATAACAAATATTTCAAATGAATAAAATATATTAAAACTTTTAAAAAAGATACTTTCTATTTTTACTAAATATTTTTAACCATTATATATTATTTGCTAGTATTATATATAACTACATACATAAATTGCTGAGAGTTAGAAAGAGAAATTAATTTACTTTTCTTTTTTATATCAGGAGCTGGAAGTTCGATCACACTCGTATCAAGTTTATGCATTACAGCAGATTTAATCGGACCGCACTCGCATCAGGGAGCTCTTATATACTCGATTGTTACATTTGCCGACAAACTGGTCACTGGGGTAGCAGTGGTGGCTATTGAAAACTAGTAAGTAGAGGAAACTTTGTTAACTTGTGTGAAAATCAAGGATGTTATGGATATTAAGTTTCGGATCTGGATACGGATATAATCATATAAGAAAAATATTATATCGGTTTCGGATACGAAATTATTTCGAATTATCCGTTAGTTTCAGATAGTTTCGGTTAAAGTTTTTTTTATAGCAGTAAGGTCCAAACGAGCAGACGGACCACCTGATGGTGTGAAGTGGCCACCGACGCCCATGAACATCAGTAACAGTAATACAAGAGAATAGGGTTACCAGATGAAAAAATCAAAAGCTCGGAGAAAAGGCCTGATGTTCAATGAAAAATCTTGAGATTTTTTACATTTTGAGAACTTTCTCTCAAAAGTACTTAACAATTTAAAAAAGTCGTAATAATATCGTTTTTATATACTGCGGGTCTAGCTCACCCGTTGCACATCGCACAGGCGGCAGCGGCACCCCCCTATCCTCTAGTACACATTGATGAAATTGCAGCTCTGAATATTGTTTCACGATAACCAGAGTTAATGCGTATTTGCCAATATATATTTGAAATTACAGCCCAGAATGCTAACGTAGAAAGAGATTTTTTTGGGAGCTCAGTGGTCGAATAAAAGAAACCGACTAACGTTGTCTTCAGTTCGCGCCACGGATGTCAATATTCGCGCTATAGTTTTAGTTCAATATAATTTGAGGAGTTTAGCATGTGGGGCATTTTATAAATCAATAATTAAAGAAAAAACCTTACTGAAAAAGATATCTTCATATATTAAGTATGATAAAACTGATTGAGTACCTACTTGGATAAGTAAGTACTGATTTTAATTGTGCAATTATTACCAAAGGAAGATTATTTTTAGTTTGTTTTACTTTTTATTAAAGAGGTCTTTAAAAGGTAAGCTATATTTCATTAAAAATTCAAAAAATCCTGAGATTTCCTGAGATTTGCAAAATCCAGCCGCAATCCTAAGAAGAGTCCAAAAATCCTGAAATCTCAGGACAAATCCTGAGATATGGTAACCCTACAAGAGAATGACTCTTGTTTTGCCAATGCGTTGTCACTCTCACCAAGATAGAGTAAGGAAGAGGAACGAAGAGAAGAATGCTACAGTTTCAGTGGACCCTGAACGAGAACCCAGAGTTCTCTAGAACAAATATTAAGTATTTTAAAAGTAAAATACAAATAGGTTTTGACTTTATTTTTTTTTCTATGTTATCATTTGGTACTATAATAAGTCACATAAGTAATAATAAATGAAGATTTCGGTGAAGCAGTGGCCCTTTTTGTCCGTGAAAAATTTACCCAAACTATTGACATTTTGCGGAATCTGCCTTAACTTGATTAAACAATTTCGAAAATCAAAAAAGGCTAGTGTATTATCTGGCTCGGCTGGGTAAAAACAAAATCAATTCATAACTACCATCATTTGGACTCCGCTCCTATCTGAAATTATTCCAAACTGTTATATCGGATTTGGTTACGAATAGGGATAATTTTTTATTTCGGATATCCGAAAGTTTCGGTTTGGTTACGGAGCTCCATAACATCCCTGGTGAAAATATTATTGGTGGCAACCAAAAAAAGGTTTATCTTCATTCTGATCCTCGGTTACCACTAATTATAATTTAATAATTAGTGGTAATCGAGGCAAATATATTTAATTTATAATTTAATATATTTGCCAGTTTTAATATTTTAATGTTTTCAGCAAATGTGATGATGCATCAAGCTGCCCACAGTATTACAGAGGGGTTTTGACATACGCTTGTGGTGGGAGTGCAGTTCTAGGCATTATGTCTCTATCAATAACAATGATAGGTTCCAGAGGCTCCAAAAATAAACCACAGACTTTAAAATAGTTATTATTATATCACAATTCAACTGTTATTAGTTTACATATACTACTATTACAACAGATAAATTAGACTTATGTATTCAGTGCAACAATAAAATATAATTAAATACAGTGATTAACAACCGAGTTTTACATTTAATTTAAAAGCAGCCAGGTTCGGATCATAATAATTCTGGAATTCTTTTTTACTAAATAAATTTATCTTTAAATAACTCTTCTGACATTTTGTTTTAGCACTTTTTAACAGTTTTAAGTTTTTGAGTCGAGCAGTACCAGTAATTGTCCCATAAACATACAAGCAATACAAATGATTACAATTGTGAAACATAACATATGGATCTGATAAATTTAAGGTGTCAAGGGACATATCACATAAGATAACATTTTCTAATCTTTTACATAGGCTCATAGATGAAAACAGAAGTTTATAATCCATTCTTCTGTCTAATATTCTGATATTTTTAATACTTTGACTTAATGGTATTGACTTTGCTATTGACGAAAAACATGAACATATAGGAGGTACTTCTATATTAAAAGTAAGAAGTTGGCTACAACATCTAAATAGTAAATTAAAAAAGTCACCACTATATCGCACAACACCACATAAATTCAAATAAGTTAATTTCCTCAAGTAGTTGGAACTTGTTGATAATGTCACGCCACTTTTTATATCACCATTAAAGATGAGACTTAATTGTAATTCATGTTTTTCTTGAAAATGTTCATCATAGTTTAAGACATAGTTTGGAGGCACATTTCTTTGCTTTTTAAAACCAACTTCTTTGGCATAACTCGAACATGTCTGAGTTTCTTGGGTTGGGGTTGTGATATACCAATCATGGTTTTTGCATGAAGGAATACTATTTGATTTGAAAAAGAATGGTACTAGACATTTTAATCTGTCATATAGATTTTTAAAGAATATTTGGTTAAATTCAGTACAACCTTTCCTCCAAATCATTATACAAGCACTTCCAGATAAGACCACACCAAAACTCATAACATTTTGTATATGTAGGGTAAAATTTTCTTCAAAGAATGGTTTAAAAAGAGGTGTTACAAATACAAAGCTTCTAGGCTCATTCAAATTGCATATAATTATAATTTCATATTGTAGATCATTCAGCGTATTAAATAATGGCAATTCTAAAATATGATATCTTCTTGAACTCATTCCATTAAAAATATTAAGATAAAAATTATCAAACTGTATTATTTTATCACATTCTACAGACTCATAAGTAACCATCTCATTTTCTATAATTGTATATTCCAAGGTCTTTAACTTGGATTTATATAAAATGAAACATGGAAGAAGAGAATATAATAAATTACTAGCACTTCCAATGAAATGTACATTTTCAAAGTTTTTGAACACTTCTTGGCATTGTAGCAAGGACTTTTTGGATACTTTGACTTTGTTAGAAAATAAAAAATGTATACATATTGTAGTTATCCTTTCACATCCTTCGTAGATTTCAATAAAATCTAAAATATCAATATTAGTATAGGAAATATTTAGTGACTTTAAATTAGTCATTCTACTCAGAGAAGACGTCAGTAGCTTCTTGTTTAGGTCTGTAATACCGCACAAATTTAACTCCTGAATATTTGCAGATATATCTTTAAAAAAAGTCGTTTTAAGTGTTTTAGCTGTAGACAATGTACTCAGAGATAAATCACATGTTGGCATACTAACATATTGAGCGATTATAAGTCGTATTCTTTCACTGGTGGTGCATAAATTGAATAGTGATATTAAATCCAACTTTTTAAAAATTATTAAAAGAATTTCTGTTGGTAGGTTAACTATATTCATTTTTACCAATTGTAATTGTGTTGTAAACTATAAATCCAGTATATTACTTATAATGCATTTCCTTTTAAAAAATATGTATAATTACAACAGCACAGCTGATGTGATATCTATTTATTTAACTTTTCAAACTATGACTTATGAGTATCAGTGTTACCAACACTGAAAATAAACTTCTTCATAAAGCTTTAAGCCTTTGGGAGTAACAGTAGTTAAATTACTTGAATAGTTATTAAAAAATTATAAATATACAATAATAAGTCAATAATATTCTGTAATATCCTTTATTTATATAATATTTAATACTTCCAATACAAGTTCATTTTCTTCTGGTTCTAACTTTTAAAAATTATATTTAATAAACTTGTAATATAAGCTGATTGATTAAATTTTATGCAAGACGTATATCTAAAAATATAACGCCTATTAAAAAGTCCAACTGGCTTATTTACATCCTAATTTGGGAACCCAGAAGACATGTGCACCAGCACCATCTAATTACAGTAGTATCATTTGATCAGTTCAATTTTTTTAATAAACTTCGTTAAATTTAAGTAGGTAGCAAAAGTTGTTAAATAAAAAAAATCATTTATAATTTTTTTCCTCTTAATTTAAAGGGAAAACCTCTAAGTTGGCGACAACGGTTATGACAACTTAAGTGATGTTCTAATGCGTTACCGATTCGATTTCTTATAACAAGTTATAACACTCGACTTTGTGATAGTTTTTGTATATATGAACAAGTTTACAATTATATTTAATTTATGTGCATTTGATGATGTTTTTAAATGTCTAAATATCACATGATTTTCTATTTAGTGACATTGGTAACAATGTTAAGGAAAGATTATGTGTATTTATGTATATTTGTATTTATACGTACGTATGTATGTATAAAGATATATATTTATTATTTTATACACTTATGTTCATAATTATGTAATGTATGAGCTTAAATTGGTAATACTTTATGCACCGTAGATTACCCTGCTGTATCACATTTTATTCCGTTGCGTTAACTAGGTTGCCTGGAAGAGGTCACTCTGAGTGATAAGGCCGCCATTGCATATTTATTTTATTACTGATAGTTATGTAAGTTTTTATATTTTAATTTTGTGCAATAAAGTATTTTTGATTTCGATTTGATTATTCTTTTGATTGATTGACTACACAATGATGCCATAAACTCAATGTCCTCTATGCATTACTGATTAATATTTTTACTTTAAGATTAGTCATTCTTCGATTACGATTTTTTTGTATAAATTTTAAAGTATACAATTAGGAACATTCTTTCTTTGTAGTTAGATAGAAGTTTGTATGTTCTTTATTGTTATATAGATATACAGATACTGTATAACCTCGATTAACACAAGCTTTTTATTATAAAAAAGGGGAAAGGTTGAATGGTTGTGGTAAAAAGATGTCCCAATTAAAGAACATCTATAAACTTAAGCCTTTTTTTCTCACAGATAATTAAATAAAGCCAATTTTTAACATGTAAGAATAATAAATATCCAAAACAGATATTATAGTCCTCCAATCATTCTGATAACAATTGTGTATTATCTTCAGATTTACAATTTAAATAATATTTTTTTAGTTATAATTAAATCATATTTAACTATGGTATTACATTTATATTTCACAATATTCTTGGTTTGATGAAAAAATTAACAAGACTCCACATATCATATCACTCAGGTATAGTGTAGCTTTCTAGTGGAAAAAGAATTATCAAAATCAGATTCACATAGCAAAATGTCCATGTTATGGCATTTAAATGGCCATATCATTTTTACTCTAATATTGAAGGCAAAATAAATGTAGTTTCCTAAATGCGAAAGTATTATCAAAATCAGTTAAGTAGATTTCACAACAAACAAACAAACAAAAAAAAATTAAACCTATCATCATTATAATAGTGTAGACAAAATAATAAATATTATCATAATTTTTATTTTACATATATATTTCAAAATCAATTCTGTTTGAGCTGTAAAACTGACTATCTTCACCATGTTTTCTAACCCAAACTCCAGTTTTGAAGTAGTCTTCAGTTGACCATTTATGCATTTGCTCTGTAGAATGAGGACCAGAAATTTCAGCATTATCATCTTGTGTCCATTTGAATTCCCACTTTAATTCTGTAGAAGCTTCATTTTTTCCATTGCTTTCGGATGTTCCTGGATTTTGATCACCCATACTCATTTTTTCTTTTTCATCAAAATCATCTGCATACATGTCTAATTGTGCATCTTTCTTTTTAGCATTATCTTTAGCAACAATACTATTAATTTTTTCATAGGTCTCTTGATAAATGTCCATGTTTCCTTCTTTTGTTAAAATTTGGTTTGCAAGTTCTGTAATTCTTGTAACAATTTTACTGTTTTCATCCACAATACCAGCTTTCTTCCTTTTCCAACGTTCAGCACTTGAAATTTTGGAACTGGCACCTAGAATATAAAATATAAATTATCTTACATTAAAATTTAAATATATATTTTAAAATCATTATGTACTTTTTTAATTACATAATTGGATACCAATCATCATGCTTTAATATAATTGCAATTATCTAATTACAATATCTAATTACAATTATATTAAAGTATGTTTGGTTAATCCCTTAGTAGCAATTTCTAGACTTCCAACAATTTATATATTTGGTCTTGGGCTTCGCTTTCGCGTTAGCTTGTTTATTTAGAATTTGTTTTCACAGGAGCTGGATTGCTTGTTTACCCGAAGAAAAGAAAGAAAAAAATTATAGTTTTAACTTAATTAAAATAATTCAACTAGATGTTTATTTTATAGTTTTTTGTTAATTTTTGACTGCTGTTATCATGATAAATAAATCTTTATTTTATTTTTATTTACAAATCATAACAGCAAAACATTTTACTTATCGATTGACTGCACTGAGTACTATAAAAGTGCGGTATTTTCATACATGGAATAAAAGTAGTTGAATAAGCTGAATGCTGAATAATAACTGAATATTCTGGTAATTACTAAAACACTAAAATAAATAGAATACTTACCAAGACGCTGTATACATTTTGCGATTGTCTCTTTTGGTTTCATAAGTTTTAATATTTCTTTGTAGTTTGCAATTATATCATACTTTTCTTCTGTTTCTTCTTCATCAGAATCGGAATCAAGCATAGAGTTTTCTGTATCTTTAAAAATTTTGTACTTATCTTCAGGTCTTCCTTTAATTTTGACCCAATCAATATTATCAAGCCATCCATCTTTTATGTCCTTTTCTTTTTTCCAGTGATAGTGACCTTGTGCATCAAAATGACCCTCTTCTAATTCCTCTTTCATATTAAAGGGGGTAATAGTGACCTGAAAATAAACTCAATTGTTTTATAATTCATAAATTTTATTAAATATATACACTAGGTATACTGAAAGTGACTGTTGTTTTTTAACCAGAGTGTGACATCAGGTCTTTTGAACGACAACCACAACAGTAGGACTATCCCGTTTATAACAGGATGAATGGTGGAATATATAACTACATCTGTAGTTTAAATATTATTGTGTAAATCTGACAATGTGGAAATGACTAAACATACAAAGCACATCAAACTATAATGCAGTGTTTTAAAAAAATTGAGAAGTCAATATGATGTTTTATACTGACTAACTACTTACTTCACCTTCTAAACCCCCAACTCCATCTTCTTCGCCCTCTATATCATCAGCGTTGAGAACATTTTGCTTCTCTTCCTCCGCTGCACTGTCCTCTTCGTCAGAGTCCAACGAATGTTTTTTACCTTCCTTCCCTGGCTTACTACGAACCTCATCATCAAAAGCTACTGAAGCTCCCCTTTTCGACATGTTTAGAGTTCTGTGATACTGATTAATTAAATGTAATAAGAAATAACCTTAGGTAGGTACATATTTAGTTATCACACAACAATCAATAGAGCAGTCAAAGATGAATAAAGAGAGCAGTAGCCAGTAGAGCAAATAACACCACAGATTACTATATACCAAAGCTATATACTATGATAATCAGTGTGACCAGATTTATTTATATTGAACATTATGCTATTTGACTGCGCAAATTCTGCTAGACTATCCAGATACTTTTTCTGTGTCACATTGCATCTTAATAATCGTTCAAAAAAGATATTCTTTAAACTATTAACCAACTACATGCAACACGTTTTTAAAAAATCTAGTGTTGTTGGATCTTGATTTAGTCCAGTCATTCTAGTCAAAATTAAGTAATAATCGGAATTTGACATACCCAGCTGAATATTGGTATAAACTTGTATATTGGCATTCAAAAAGTTGTCTCGAAACCTAAATATGGTAGAGTGTACGTGTTTATTAAAATTGTAATTGTAAAATTTGAGGTCAAAGGTCACAAAAATTGATTTTTTTGCATACTTTTTGCAAATATCTCATTTTATATGGGTCTTTCGCTATTTTTATTTAATATCAATATTGTATAATGAAATTCCCCACAACTTTTATTCCAAACATTTTTTTATACGTAGAATCGTTTTTGAGACAAAACACGCTACATACATTACATTATATTTAATGATTTTTTTTACTTTCGTGGCTATTTTCGAAAAAAAATAACGATTTTTTAGTCGATATTTAATGTTAAACAGCGTGTAGGATATAATAATTTGTATTTATATTATCTTTATTTTGTGTACAACTAGAAGACACTAAAAGAAGAAGATAGGAAGGTAAGATCATTTTTTTGATGGTTTGACTTAACATTTATCAGTGTAACCGTCTCGTAAAAAATGTAAAATATCTTTACAAAAAAAATACGTTAGAGAATTTATACTACTAATATTACTATTATTCCTAATATAGCATGTGGTCTGTATGGAATCTCATGATCATGCAAAAAAATTCAGATCTGTTTTTTCTGATGCTTTGTGATCGATTTGATAATTTTTTTTCCGAAAATAATCGATTTATCAAACCATATTAATATCAAACAAAATTCTAGTACCATAATAATAAAAAAGGTATAAAAATAATTATACCAAATTCTTAATTATTAAATTTCAGTTATTCAACTATTAGAACCACCATCTGACACAAAATATTGAAGCTTTAAATTGAATCGCAAGGAGAGTCGGTGATTACGCTCGATGTCATAATAATCCTAATCATCAAAAGTTATTTGTCACATCATGAACAACTATTAGATTTATACTTAGTACATACGATGCGTCATTCGATTTATTACGAGAAACTCACGTCTTATATGGTTTTAGACTTTCACATCTCTAGGGTATCATAAACAATAATTTTTTATCACAAAAAGGAAACTGTGTTGTTTATTGCAATCTTTGGTTTATTTCACCTAGTTAATCTGTGTATTCCACTAACAACGGGGTTTTCAGATGTACTTTTTGAAATTTGCCAATATCCGATCGTAAATCGATACTTTTTACTCTTTAAATATATTTGATTTAAGATAAAATTTTATTTAAAAACAAAAGTTTTGAGAAAGTACTATTTATTATATTAACGTATAAAATAACTTGTTTATGATTTAATTCATTTAAGTTTAAAACTATATTTTAAACTACACGAAAAAGTCAGTACTTATTTGAAAAGATTATAAATATATTGGATTACAAAATGAAAATACAAATATTCTTGACTTTTTTTTTATAATACATAAGATGCAAACGAGCAGATGGTCCACCTGATGTTAAGTGGCAACCATCGCCCATGGACATCGGAAAAACAAGAAACATTCTCTCGTTTTTTTGATGCGTTGCATCCCCGAAGATAGAGCGGGAAGGGGGAATGAAGAAGAAAAATGATGCGGATTCAACGGACCCTAGGCAAGAGCCCAGAGCCCACTAGACCCACAGCATTAATGGGATGGGAGAGGGAGGGGGTAAGTCTGGCCCACATGCGGCTCAACCGGAACGCGTCTATGACACTTGGCGATCACAGTCGGAGAACAGATCCCCTACCACCAAGGAGGTGCTGGGTTACGCGGCTTTTACGAGATGATCTTCCAGCGGCAGAGGGGAATAGTATTCTAACCCGTCCCCTCACGGGCTATCTAATTTAATTAAATACGTTATCAACTACTAAGCTAACGTTAGGATAACACTTGGTGTTTTTATGCCCGCGTACCATACCGACGATACTTTAGTGTTTATTCGATAGTTTTGATATATATATATATATAAATTACTACGAAAAATAAAGCTCTCATCAAGCAAACTAATACAATCATTGTTTGATTCAAACCTTTTGAGCGCTGAATTTCGATAAAGGTTTTGCATCCAATGATAAATAAACATGCAATGACTTTAGGCCACTATTTAGAGAAATGTCGTTCAGAATGCGCAAAATGATAATGTATTATTTTTGTAGTCAATGTAGGGCACCTAAATGCCTAATTCATAGAAGTTAGGACTACCGGGACCGTGGCGTCCAAATACATAAACATACTATGTAGCTGCTGCCTGCAGCCTAATTTTAAAATTGAACGTATAAATGTATTATATTATATTTTCATGCAGTAATATATTTGAAGTTAAAATTGTTAAGTTTACATGGTAAATTGCACCCGTGCGAGACCGGGGTGTATCGACAAGTATATGTTACCTATATATTTGATATGCAATTATAACAAAAGCGGATATTGCGTCATTTTATAAGCAAAAGATTGGTCACACTATCGTCTAGTTTCATGTGGAGGCTCTAGCTGTGGCAATATGGCTGTAGCATTCGAGTTTCGCTGGTAGTGCGCGGTGCTCAGATCATTTTCACTAGTATAGACCGAAGTATTTCCGACGGATCAAAGTTTCATTTTTAAATTTTTAGTGATTGTTGTTACTGTTTACCTTGTTTTTACCATAGTTGCTTAAAGAAATTTCCGAATTTTTCTGTACATCGTCACCAGAATTCACGCGACGACAAAATGGCGTCGCTTGACAAGATTTTGCTGCAAAAAATAATTTTCAAATTTTTCGGGTTAATGTAAAATAAATAAAAAAAATGCTACAGCAAGTTTTTCAATGATTTAATATTAAGAAAATTAAGTACTTTTTGCGTATTTCTATTGAATATTACTTATGATACGGCGTATGCGTAAAAAGTTCAACAAAATGCTCTTGGTAAGTATTTTTAAAGCTTTTTAACATTGTTTCGGTTTATATTTCTTCATTATTACTATTTTCGGGCTCTTTATGTTCAGTGAATGTTCTAGAAGCCGTGGGTGTGGTCATAATAAACGAAGAAAATTTAAGACGTAATAGTGAATAAAAGGTTTTCTACGATTGTTTACAATATATTTTGGTGTTTTTATGTATTAAAATATAATTGTTCCACCAAATAAATCGTTTTGATCGATTCTTTGTTACGTAATCTTTGTACAGAGGCCAAGTAAAATGATTTTGGGAAGGGACCCATTTTTGCAATTTGGCTTTGAAAATTGCGTTTACAAGTTTGTGTTCACGTAGGAGCAACTGTTTGAGGTTATGTTTTTAGTATATTTTTCAATAATTCAATGTATTAAGTGATATATCTCCAATTATGCATTGCCTTTCTCAGCTTTTAAATTTACTTATTTTTGATGGAATTTTCAGAAAAAAAGACTGTATTATGGGTTAATATTGTTTCTTTATTGTTTCTTTAAGTGTGAGTGAAAGTAAAAATCTTTCTGTAAAGTATTTCTCAGCTTTCTCTCAAAATTATGGAAATATTTTCCTGTTTCTATTTTTTTTTTTAGAAAAAAAAAAATTGCACCTCTGTTGCACCCACATTGCATTTATCTAATTGTAGTAACAGTTAAATCTTAAAAATAATAATGCTTTACTGATTTTATAACATTTATTAATATTAATACTTTTTAGCATTATGGCATTGCAGTTCTGACCAATTTATTTAAATTTTTTTTATACTGACATGGTATATTGTGGTTGTCTCAAATAAAATATCAACTTCATGATTTAAAACATACAGTTATTATATTGTCTTATTTTCTTAAGATTATTTGTGAGAAATTAATAAAATCTTGTTTTTCAGACGGGCTTCATGAATGAATCTGGTAGTGAATCTGTGAGTGAGAAAGGAGGGAAGAGTGAGTCTAGTGGTTCAGGTTCAGGAAGTGAAAGGTTAGTTAAATAAAACATTTTTACATAGTTGTCATTGGTGTGATTTGTATGATTTAAAGTATTTTTTGACAGTGACAGTGGTTCTAGTTCCTCTGGGTCAGGGTCAGAGAAATCATCTAATCAAGATAGATCTCATCATAGCGATGATACGAAATCTTCTCCAAAACATAGTAATGCTAACTCTTCAAAGTCTGATCATCACACTGACAAAGATTCATCAGATGATTCAATCACAAAACGTAAGTCTAGAAATCATCATGGAAAAGTCAAATCAGATCTCTGGGAAGATAATCCTGATATGTTTGGTATTAGAAGATCTGCCAGATCAAGAAAAGAACCAGATAGACTTAAACTTGCTGATAGTGATTCTAGTGATAAGGGAAGAAGTAGCAGCAGAAAAAATAGAAAAAAAAGGTAATTCATTGTGGTGTTCATCAATTTTAATCGAATATAATACATACTTTGTTCAATTATACAATAATAGCTGACTTAGTAAACATTGTTTTTCCATATATATCAATTTTTGGCGACCACACCCCCACCTCTATCACCTATAAAAAATAACTTATGACCTATTAAATTTATACAAAAAATCATAAATGTTGGACCAGCTCTTTACAATTTCTCTGTGTCATGATATTTTTATATAATATGTTACTTCTACATCAAGTCATGGTTGTTGAAATATATTGTACGATTAAATATGGCCATCAACAATAAAGAGTTTATAATAAAGCACGGTTTATTAGAGTTTTGAGATATATTAGGTCTGTGAAATTGCTGTTTTTCATGAAATAAGTAAATGCCCTTTTTTCTCTAAATTTTTTATTTTTATTATTTCAAAGTAATTACTCATGTAATTAATGCATTTTTGGCAACATAGTGGTAGCTTGTTGATGCGATTCTTGAAAAAGTCTGCTGGATGCTTTATAGACTGCCTCTTTGTTATTGAATTTTTTCCTCACCAAGTTGTTATCCAAATTCTGGATAAAGTTGAAGTTATTAGGGTCAAGGTCAGGTACGGTGGATGTTCGAGAACTTCCAACCCCAGCTCTTGTAAGTTGGAGACCGTCTGCTGTGCAGTATGAATTCGCACATTGTCGTACAGAAGCAGCGGAGCCGAACAATTGACAAAGATGGTTGGAGATGTGCGAGTTTCTCTTTTCTCATTGTGTACAGTTCGTCACAGTAGACATTGATGATGCTTTGCTGCCACGGCAGTCGTCATACTCCATAATTACTCGAATTTTCCATGATGACGAAAAATGTACAAATGCGATGAAAACCTAGCTCTAACCATTAAACAAATGACTAAATTTTTTAAAAAGAATTCTGTTTCAAAAATAAAAATAATTTGAAGTTAGAATTCTTTGTGAAAAAAGAAAAAATTGAACCTGAAATAACCAGTACGGCATAACAGCAATTTCATAAGTAAAGACCTATTATATCATAGTTTTTAGAATATGTATTCTCAGAAGTACAGGTTTGAACCATAATATTTCTCAGTTACCTTTTAAAATGTTAGATTATTTTATTTTAGTGATTCATGGAACTCAGATACCTCAGATAGTGATAGTGATCTAAAAGGTTCCCCACCTCCACCATCAAAACGACCAGGCCAAAGAAGTGTACCTCTAAGAAAAAAGAAGCCACCTAGAAGAAGAAGGTTTACTAGTGATGAAGATGAGAGTACAGAGGCCTCTGATGAAGAAACTAGGAGGTAATGTAGAGGTTTGAATTCAAATTGTATTATTTTGTTTAAAATTTAGATTAATGTTACATATTTCTGGTTGAGTGGAGATCCTATAGTGTTGTTTTAGATTTTTTAACAATTATTAACTGGCTATTGATAATGTGCATCTTTGTCTTCATTATAGGGGAACATACCCATAATACGTGACCAGTTCTGAGGGGCAAGGGCAGTCTTCAAAATTCTTGCTGATGGCTTAGTTTTCGTCACATAGTCAATATTTTGTAGGGAAATCTTGAGCTTTTTTGGGAATATGGCAACACTGATGTACATACGCCGGAATGTTAGCTTATTGATTAGTTCTCAAGTTGTAGTGCAGTATAGTTTTCAAGCAATTTAACAAAAGTTCCAGCTGTACATGAGCCAAATGTTTTTTTTTTAACTTTCTGTCAGCAAAAAAATATTTGAAAGGACTAGAGGGAGTGGGGAGGGGGAGTCTTGTTATATACTACTGGTCGTGACCGATGACAAAAAATGTAAACTTTTTTCACACTTAAATGCTCATTAGTGATTTGAGATTGATGAAGGCGTATCAACTGTTTGCTTCCTCATCCTTTACAGTTATAACTATTTTCTCTGATTCTACCTTAATTTTAATTTCTGTTTTGATAGTTCCATTTTAATTCAAGCATAATATTATGTTATTCAGTAGTAAAATCCTCAGATAAATTGTGGGAAAAAATTAATGGGATTTTATGACGTCACATACTTGTAAACAAGGTCTGTAGGATAATTAAAATTTTATTTGTAATTGTAAGTCCTCAGGATCTAGAATGTCAAACAGAATTCATAACCTTACCATTTTATATAAATACATATATAAATATATTTAAAAAAATCTCATTATGGAGGTTTTTAGTATCTTATCATTTATTACCTAAATAAAAAATATTTTATGCTGTGGTATTAATTTCAACGCAGTGAAAAACAATTATTTACAATAGTGAATTAATCATTTTCATATTAAAAAACAGACTGTAGGTAACATTATTATTTAATTTGTAAGATCCACCATTTGTGTCAGACGCCATCTTTACAAACTGACAGCGTTATACAAGATGGCGGCCACGGCAAGCGCTGCTGCAATGAAGGTTGACTGAATGACGTCAGTACTCAATACTCTGCTTAGTCCGTGTAATTATAGTACAGAAAATATATATTGGGATGAAAAAACTTCAATATGCCAGGATTTGTTGCGAAATTTTTCTTAATAGTATTTTTATTTATTTATCAATATTATTAATTTAAAAATTCACATAATTAAAACAGTGGGATTTTCTAAAGGGAGACTTCGTCACTACAAATGAGAAATATTTTTTCGCTATAAAGAAATATTTTTTTTAGTAAAGTCTGACTAAGGTTTAAAAAACCTTTATTTATTAGTTTTTTTTTAATTACAAAAACAATAATTGCTAAATCAAAATCATGTTTAAAATTAATAAAATATAACATTGAAAAAAACTAAGGCTCTATAGAAATGTTATTACAATAATATTTTATCATATTTATTGGTATTTAAACAGTACTATACTCTACTGAGAAAATACGTACTTTGCATTCGTTTTAAAACTCAAATACTAAGTCCCGAATAACTCGCAGGACGATTGTTAGCTATCCTTCCTTATATTATACATTAAAAAAGACGGAATAGAACTATAATAATGTAACAAATTCGTACAGTGAGTATAATTCATTGCCGTAATCATTTTAAAAACAAAATAAGGCTCAATTACTCTTAACGATAAATCTTATATTGTTCCTGTATCTTGAAGTGGTTTTCATACGATCGGGTTCGTGAGTTCGATTCTCATAAAATGATTAATTTGAGACAGATTTTAATGTTCAGAAATTAATAATAAAAAATCATATATAGATTGTATGCCTATAAATAAAAAAAATATTGCAACGATATTTTATAAAATAATAAAACGGTTTAATGATTATGAGTCTGTGTTATAGCGATATTTGCTCGCTAATTGCCCTCATCTCGCCGCGGGATCTAGAGATCTATCGGTCTTAAGTCCGATTACTTTAAACCAGAGGTTTATAATAGACCCTTAAAGCACTTGCTATTTTGGCTTGACCCTATGCTTTAATTTGTACATTTCGAAGACAAAAAAGAGCTCAACTTATCAAGTGGTATCTGGAGAGTTAAAGAACGTTATTCGTCCCCTGTAGATACGTCGTCGTCCCCTGAGAATCAATGTAAACCAATAGAAAATACCGATCTAAACCTTCTAGGGAACAACTTCACACAAAACATTTCATTATAATCGGTAGAGCCATTGAGTTAGTGACATACACGCTGTGCAAAAACGGCAAATGAAGAGAATGTTGATTATTTTTATTGATATTTATTTCTCTTATGAATTATTTTATAATATTTTATCGTATGACTTCTTTGTCATAGCATTTTTATTTCTTTTTTCTGATGACACAATGTCAGAATAATTATTTACCAAAAATTATAAAAACCTCGTTGGAGTTTAAACAAACGCATTTACAAGAATAATATATCGTCTATTTCTATACTAATATATAAAGCGAAGAGTTTGTTTGTCTGTTTGCTTGAACGCGCTAATCTCAGGAATTACTGGTCCGATTTGAAAAATTCTTTCTGTGTTCGATAGTCTATTTATCGAGGAAGGCTAAAGGCTACATATCATCATGTTAAGACCAATAGGAGCGGATGATCAAGCGGCTAGTTCTTAAATAAGTACCAGCTAATATTATGAATGCTAAAGCAACTCCGTCTGTTACACTTAAACCATTGAACAGATTTTGATGAAATTATGAGCATAGGCTGAATTGCATCTCTAGTCTAGTCTTGTGTGTCTTTGGAAATTAGTCAATTTTCTGGGAATTAGAAAGTCTGCGAAGTTCTTAAAGTCCATTCTTAATGTAGAAGATCTTGTTTATATAGATTAGTATTTTATGGATTCAATGTTTTTGCTTTAGTCGAACGGCTACTCGGCGCAAGGGCGCTGCAGTCAGTTACAAAGAAGCCAGCGACGAACAAACAGACTCTTCAGATTTGGTGGAAGTTGATGGAGTTGAAGGGGATGGAGAAGCTGAACCCGAACCGGAAGATCATAGTGAAACTATTGAAAGGGTTCTAGGAATTAGGCGAGGGAAAAAAGGAGGTAATTATTTTAACAAAATTATATAAAAAACTCTAGTTTTGAGGATCATCTTTAGAGAAGTTTTTGGAGCTTGAAGCAAATTCTACATTTGTAAATATCAGTATAAATAATTAGGTACTAATGTTTAGCAGCATTATTTGTGCAATCTAGTGTTAAATTTTAGCTAATGTCTTCTTATCATTGTTCAGTCACTGGGAATGTGACTACAGTTTATTATATCGAAGAGCATGGAGATCTCAATGAAGGTGTTAATCCTGATGACGAAGAAGCAACTGAACCACAGTACCTGATCAAATGGAAAGGATGGTCCCATATTCATAACACATGGGAGTCTGAGAAATCACTCAATGAACAAAAGGTTAAAGGAATAAAGAAATTAGAAAATTATATTAAAAAAGATGCTGATCTTTCATGGTGGAGACGACAAGCGGGCCCTGAAGATATTGATTATTATGAATGTCAGTCTGAGTTACAGCAAGAGTTAGTTAAAACCTACAATAATGTAGAAAGGATAATTGGTAAATATATTTTTCATATTTTGTCATACATTTTTATGACTAACAAATAGAAATCGTACTATATTTTATTGTATTCTAGCTGAACAAACACGAGAACTGGATGGTGGTGGAACAGCCCATGAATACTTTTGCAAGTGGGAATCGTTACCTTATGCCGATGCAACGTGGGAGGATTCCTCTTTGATTCAGAAAAGGTGGCCTGTAGAAGTAGACCATTTTAAAAGCAGGGAGGCTGCCAAGACTACTCCGTCGAGGCACTGCCCTGTTCTGAAAAGAAGACCGAAATTCCATCAAGTAAAAGAACAGCCAGAATATATGGGAAAAGATTCGGTAGTTATAAATTTTTATATATATTTCGCATTTTTATTATATTTGAGTTTTTACAGAATTTTAAATCTTTCTAGACTTACGTCTTGCGAGATTATCAAATGGATGGTTTGAATTGGCTAATACATTCCTGGTGCAAAGACAATTCTGTCATACTTGCTGATGAAATGGGCTTAGGGAAAACTATTCAGGTAGTTTTAATATCTTATAATTTATATTTTATTTTTTAATTATGATTCTAGTTATTATTTATCGTGTCTGTTTTAGACAATATGCTTCTTATATTACCTTTTTAAATCTCAACAATTATATGGACCTTTCCTCTGCGTGGTTCCGCTCAGTACGATGACGGCGTGGCAAAGAGAGTTTATGCAATGGGCGCCCGACATCAATGTCGTCACATACATCGGTGACGTCACCAGCAGAAATATAGTAAGTGAGCCACTTATAATACAATTATGGAAAACTTTCGAAACAATAGTTCCATTTTCTACAAAAAAGTGATGAATGAGATTATTTTAACTTAATTTTTACAGATCAGGCAATTTGAGTGGAGTTTTGCAAGTTCAAAGAGACTGAAGTTTAATGCGATACTGACGACATACGAGATTTTATTGAAAGATAGACAATTTCTAAGATCTTTCAGCTGGGCCTGTTTGCTAGTTGATGAAGCACACAGGTTGAAGAATGATGATTCTCTACTCTACAAAGCTTTAAAGGAATTTGATACAAACCATCGGTTACTAGTCACTGGAACGCCTTTACAAAATTCGTTAAAGGAATTGTGGGCACTATTACATTTTATTATGCCGTACAAGTAAGCATATTTAATATTATTACACTAAAATTATATACTTTTTGAATTAAAACAAAAACAAAAAAAAATTTTATTTACAAAAATACATTTTATAGATTCGAAACATGGGAAGAATTCGAAAGAGACCATGAAGATGCTGCAACTAAAGGGTATGAGAAATTACATAAACAGTTGGAGCCTTTCATATTGAGGAGGCAAAAGAAAGATGTTGAGAAATCTCTACCAGCTAAAGTGGAACAGATTTTGAGGGTTGAAATGACTTCAATTCAAAAGCAATACTACAAGTGGATTCTTACAAAAAATTACAGTGCCTTACGGAAAGGAGTCAAGGGATCAATTAATACATTTATTAATATTGTTATTGAACTCAAAAAATGTTGTAACCATGCACTTTTAACAAAACCTGAAGACTTTGAATCAAGAGCATCTCTAGCCACTACAGATGCTGTTGAGGTACACATAAACAGTTATAAGATTTTTTTTATGCACTGAATTTTAAATTTTATTTATATTGCATCAAAACTGAATGTTTTATATACTATTCAAGTGTTTGCGGGGTATTTTACAAAATTGCCAACTGTTTTAGGCATAACTGTTCTTGACATATATAAATGAGACTATGATATATAATATGATAATATTATTACAAGATTTTTTATAGAAACACAAAATTTTTATATACAACAAAATTTATTTTTCTTAATTGTGTTATTCTTTCTATTATATATTGAATGAATTTGATATCCTTCTTACTATATCTGATTCAATGAATACTTCAAATGATTTTCTGCGAGAGATGACTAAAGCAAATATAAAATGAAGTGCTCTTCTATATAGACTTGATTTGAAAACTTTTCAAAGTGAAAAGTGAACTTGGTTCGTTTTTAATTTATTTTTTTCTCCAAAGGTATAAATTAGACGTTATAATAATTATTGTTTTAGAAACTTCTAAGAGGCTCTGGAAAACTACTATTATTAGACAAACTATTGTGCAGGCTAAAAGAAACTGGCCATAGAGTGCTTATATTTTCTCAAATGGTCAGAATGTTGGATATACTGGCTGAATACTTACAAAGGCGACACTTTCCATTTCAACGGTTAGATGGCAGTATTAAAGGAGAAATAAGGAAGCAAGCTTTAGACCATTTTAACGCAGAAGGTTCTCAAGATTTTTGCTTTTTATTGTCAACACGTGCTGGAGGGCTCGGTATTAACCTGGCGACAGCGGATACTGTGATAATATTCGATTCAGACTGGAATCCTCAGAATGATCTCCAAGCGCAGGCTCGCGCTCACCGCATAGGGCAAAAGAATCAGGTATATTCAAAACTAACCATTAAGTATTTTATTTATATCTTATTTAGTACTTCTTTCATTATTATTGTCTAATAAGCTAATTAATAAAATTTTTGTAGGTAAATATTTACAGATTGGTAACTGCCAGGTCTGTAGAAGAGGATATTGTAGAGAGAGCCAAAAGAAAGATGGTTCTCGACCATCTCGTGATCCAACGTATGGACACTACGGGACGGACTGTTCTGAACAAGCGAGACGCGTCAGGAACAAACGCGAATAATCCTTTTAATAAGGAAGATTTAAATGCAATATTGAAATTTGGTGCTGAGGAACTTTTCAAAGATGATGACGAAAATGATGAAGAACCTGTCGTAAGTTTCATATTTCACAAGTTAGCGGATGGAGGATATATACTATGTTCCATAATACCCTTGTAAAATTAGATACTATAGAATTCAAATTGTTTTTATTCCCTTTTCAGTGTGATATTGATGAAATTTTACAAAGAGCAGAAACTAGGGATGAAGGACCTACAATGGTTGGTGATGAGTTACTTTCCGCTTTTAAAGTGGCAAGTTTTGCATTTGATGAAGAAAAAGCAGTGATGGAAGTTAAAAAAGAGGGCTCTGAAGAGGAAGGCAAAGATTGGGTTAGTATTGTTGTAAATAATAAGTTTATTAATAAGAAACTGTTTTTTGTTTACTCTTATTTATTAAATATGTTTATCTTCTAGGATGATATTATTCCTGAAAACGTAAGAAAGACAATAGCTGAACAAGAGAAAACAAAGGAAATGGAAGATTTGTACTTGCCACCAAGAAGAAAGAATATGCAGCAGAATAACGCTGATGGTGAGTTTAAATTGAACATTCACATCAAATATTATAACAACTAATACTATACTTATAGTATTGTAAAAATATGCTTAGAAACTGTTTATTATCCACAATTTAACTACTCTTATGTGGCTGTAAGTAGTCTAAATGACCAGTTTTTTCACATCTAGGAAAGTAGATATTTGTTTCTTCACTATTTGTATCAAAAAGTTTTTAAAGTTACTCATGCTTAGTAAATGAGACCATGAATTTCATCTTATTTCGAGACCTTAATTTTGCACTACGATTGATAATAGTCATAACTCAATCTCATATTTCAAATTATTAAAGTTAAAAGTATATTACCAGGTTGTCGCAAGGGACGTAGTCGAGGCCTTGACCTTGCGGATGGAGGGGACGCCGACGGCGAAGGCGACGCCGAGAGCGACCTCTCGGACCCCGACGCAAGTGCTGACGACGACCGGCCTAGGAAGAGAGGCCGCCCGCCTGCCTCTCACAGGGAGAAGATTAAGGGTTTTACAGATCAAGAGGTAACTTACCAGCTATACATTTGAAGTCATTAAACCAAATAACCTGTCATTCCTAAGCCAACCAATTGTTAATATATGAAAGTTAACCAATTGTTAATATTAAAGAATAAATATATTAAAGAAACGTAAATTCTATTATTAGTTTGAGGTCACATAGTGATTAGTATCTATGTGGGATTGGGAATTATAAATTATTATTTAAGATTTTATTGGTAAGGAAAGATGCATGAAAGGGGGTATGTGTAATGGCTAAATATAAGATGACAAATGAGGATGATGTTTGATTGAAGAAAGAATGACGCAGCATGTGATCCAAGACATAGAGAAGAAAATAAATTAACTTATTTTTAATTATATAATATTAAACACAGATAAAGATATATATATTAACTAGTGTAATACATATTTTGTAATAAGATATTTATTGGTTATTTTAGATTCGAAGGTTTGTGAAGAGCTTTAAAAAATTTTCTGCACCTTTAAAGCATCTCGACAGTATAGCATGTGATGCTGAATTGCAAGAAAAACCTCTGGCTGAGTTGAAAAAGTTAGCAGAAATTCTTCAAGAGAGATGTAAAGCTGTGTTAAATGACCCTTCTGAAGCCCACAGTGAGTTTTTACTTTGTGGTGTCAAACTGAGTTTCAGCTGTAAAGTGAATCACAGTATAATTTATATAATTTAATTTTTATCTTTTAGCCGAGTCAAATGATGGGCGTAAGAATGCTAGAAAAACTTTCAAGCTGGGTGGCGTGCCAGTTAATGCCAAAACGATGGCAGCTTGTCAAGATGAGCTGGCGCCTTTAGATGATTTCTTACCACAAACTAAAGAAGAGAGGCTAAAATGGCAGTTAGATTTCAGGTAAACAATAGTTTTTATATTACTTCATGAGATTTTTTGTACTTCCTACTTAATTTTAATGTATCGTTTCAGGACAAGACCTGCAAATTTTGATATTGAATGGGGTGTAGAAGACGATTCTAAGTTATTGGCTGGAATTTACCAATATGGAATGGGATCCTGGGAGGCTATTAAAATGGATTCATCCTTTGGTATTGGAGATAAGATTCTTACTAATGAGGACAAAAAACCACAGGCCAAGCATTTACAGTCAAGAGCTGAATATTTATTAAAACTCATCAAAAAGTTGTTGGACCAGAAAAACGGCAAACAAAAACAGAGAAAACCGAGAATGAAGAAGGGAGTCAAGGAACCTGTCACAAAAGATATAGTTGAAGATGAAATGACTTCGGGTGATGATAAAAAAAATAAGAATGCGAGGAATGATAAAGAAAAGGTTTGTATTTATTATCTATTTTGATTTATTAGTTCTGATATGTAAAATTGTAAATAAATCTGTTAATAATTTTGATGACTTAATTTATTTTAAGAAAATTTACATGTATTTCTAGGGTAAATCGAAAAATGAAGATATTTTAACTCATGATGAAACCTCTAACGATAGAAAGGAGAAGGACAAAAGGCGCGCAAAGAAGGAAAGTAAAGATCGGCTTAAAAACGATAAACTGAAAGGTCGTAAGAAGCCAGCTGGGCCCATGCATTTTACTGCTAACAATGAGCCCCGGGCTTTGGAAGTTTTGGGCGATCTAGATCCTTCTGTGTTTGAGGAGGTATGTACACAACTAAAGATATATTCGTAAACAGTCTTTATAATTAGGGATTATATTATATTTACAAATATTGTTTTAGTGCAAAGAAAAAATGAGGCCAGTCAAGAAAGCACTTCGAGCTCTTGACAATCCTGACCAAACATTATCAGAGACTGAACAAGTATCCAGGACCAGAGCCTGCCTTGCCCAGATTGGTAGTCAAATAGATATATGCCTATCTGAATATCCTGATCCTGAAAAGAAAGTTGAATGGAGGAGTAATCTCTGGTATTTTGTATCAAAATTTACTAACTTTGATGCTAAGCAATTGTATAGACTTTATAAATATGGCCTTAAAAAAACTGACAAAAAGGATGGAAAACATAAAGAAAATAAGGTATGGACAATATTATTAAAGTGTTTATCAAACTTTTAAATAGTCTTGAGTGTACCACTTTAATACGTTTTTTCAGTTAAATGCGAAAAATAATATCAACAATTCTAATAACCATGTAAAGCACAAGAAGGATGCAAAACATGATGATAATGATAGGAAAGAGAAGAGGGCTAAAATAATAAAGGACAAATTAGATAAGAATAACGATAAGATACCGCATGCGTCTGGAGTGAAGAGGAAACTGGAGGAGGGTGAATGTGACCCTGAGCCCAACGAAAATAAAAGACATGAAAGGTAAGAATTAGATTAATTAGTAAAAATAAAAATTTATCAGGGATATCTAGTTCAGCATGCTGCTTAAAATTAAAAAGTATATCCATGTTTCCATTGAAAATCTGTCATTAACCATTTTTTATTTACTTTGGAGAACTTTTTTTTGGTAAGAAATATTCAAATAAAAATTGTAGTTTTTTGTAGAATCAAATGTTATAAGAATGAGTTGTTATTAATAGTAAATTTTCAAGAGTAAAGGAATATAAAAGACATTTTCTGCCAATTGTCGCCACCAAATTTTTGTGAGGAAACAGGATTAAACTTATTTTTTTCATTTGTGATAAAGATTATAAACGTGATTCCAAGTATTAGTAAAAAAATGGTCATATATAAATTATCAATATGGAAATGTAGATTTTAAATTTTCTAATATTGTAAGGAAACAGCTATTTAAAATAATATTATTAGAAAAGTTAGTTTTCTGTTTGGTACCACAATTCATAAAGTAAAGTAAAAATCACTGCAAGGATAGATTTTAGATATATATATGCTTTGGTATGGTATTATGTCCAAGCTGTTATCATTATCACACATTAACACCTACTTTCAAATAAGTGTGCCTCATTCCTCGCTTCTTTTCTTCTTTGGTTAAATAACATCTTTAATTTTATAATTTTTTGTCATTGCTAACTTTCCCGTTCATCACCATTTCGCTTCTTCCGTAACTGCAGAACTAAACACAAGCATAAGGATCGCAGAGATAGGGAAGGAAGCCTGAAGCGAGATGATTTGATGTACAGAGAGCGGAGTCGCAGTGAGCGAGAGAGGGATCGAGAACGGGATCGCGACCGGGATCGGGAGCGGGATCGAGAGAGAGATAGGGAACGGGATCGGGATCGGGACCGGGAGCGAGATAGAGAGCGGTCTAGGACACGCAGGGATAGCGGCGGTTTGGGACCGCCCCGTGTGCGTCCGCCCTACGTGCCGCACTCACACGCCGATCACGGGACACACGCCGTGCACCCCGCGCATCCGTCGCATCCCGCCTGGACCCCGCCCGCCTACCCCGGGCCACGCCAGTATCGCGGCGACCGCAACTCACGACCGCACGACAAGAGACGGTATGTTCCTGGATATTTATATCATAACAAATTAAACTTACATTTTTATAATAATCTCTATAATCTCTTTTTTCATGAGATCTCTTTATAAAACTTTATGTATTATTATAATATTGGCCTTAAAGAAATGACAGACAGGGGTGTTAGGTAAAAATGTTGAGCTTTTCCTATTTAATTGAAGAATATTTAACAGAAAATTTAGTGACCGTACAATAATAGTGGATTATAATTTCTATTTAGGTTTGGAGGCTACCCTGTTATGGGTGGACACACCGGGCACACGGCATACAGCGGCTACGGCTACGACGCAGCGGCTATGTCCAGCGGTATGGGCTTCCCGCCCGTGCGGCCCTATCCCGAGGATTGGCGCGGCTACGCGGCGCAGCCCGACTACCCTTACGACGAGAGAGACTACGAGCGCGAGGTGTACCGTCGCGACTACGACCGCCGCGCGCCGCCCACTTAGCTACCCACCAAGAGAGGCGAACTATATACCACTAACACTTTTGTAAATATTAGTCTTAAACTACTTCATTTGTAAATAGCCATAGTGATTGAATATCTCTTCCTGCGAAACTGAAGTCAAGTGAAATAGTGCTGTGGTTTTTACCTGAGTGATAAGCAAAGAATAATGTGGATTTGTAATTGACAATTGACATTTAAACTGCATATAATATGTGAATGTATCATAAGTGAGACTGTATAGTAAATTTATTTATTACCGAGTCTGTAGATTATTTGTTTATTGTACAGATTTTAGACAGTTAATTTTTTTATATTGTTTCAATTTAGTTGCCAATTTTACCGAATTTAAAAAGTATTCTTGATCTGCTATATCTTGATTTCTTAATTTATTTAATCTTAATGGTTCAATGTTGGTGTTTAACTTCACAGAAACACAGGTGATATGCGTAGTGGTTAGTCATTGTACAAAACTGAGCAGTTGTAAGTAGGTTTGCATATTAATAAAATCATGTGCAATCTTGAACATTGTATAGCTTGAAAAGTGGCACATATACATTGTCATTGCATTTTAGCAGTGTACAGGAAAGAGTTGATTTATATTTCTTTTCTCAATATACATGCATTTCGGAGTCCTAGTGGGACTCGTACAGTCCTATTTTTATACAATATGTAAAAATCTTATTCTCTGTTACACGCAATTGAATACTTGTAATAAGAATGGAAGCGTCTTGGTTATATACCATGATAATAAACATATTATTAAAGTTGACTTATTTTTTTATACCCACATGCTAATGTATTGACGCGTAGCCGTGCCGTGCACTATTACCGAGTTGCGACAGATAGTTGATTATGAATTTGGAGATAATCAGTCATTTTTAAAGATTTTAAACGGTAAACACTCACGTAATTTTTTTTTGTATCGTAGTTTTACTTAAGTTTCAGCCGCATTCGGCGGCCTTCTAGCGGAGCTTATACATACCTACATATTATCTTACCCAAAGCACGCGTCAAGCATCTGCGCCGTCGTCGTGTCAAATACTTATGAGCCTATACTTAGACTTAAAATTATTTTTTTTAAAACTTGACCTTCGATCATTGAACCAAGTAGTTTTTCTTCGAATCATATATTTTCATTCTGGCGCCCGAAAAAGCTTCTCGACGCCTTTTTCCACCTGACGTCGAGCGCCGCACGACTTTGCACATATGTGCGGCGCCTCCCTGAGCTAGAGTATAGATAATTTATCTTGATAAAATAATAATAAGAATGGTTATTTCTATCATAAAATTTTACTTCTTATTTTGCTTACATATTACTTTACGTGCTTATTTTATTAGGTTATTTTATGTTTTAAAATCTGGCTGACTGACCTGACTGGCTTGAGACCAGCATGCGAATCCGACCGCCAAGTGTTTGACGCGTTCCGGCCGAGCCGCATGTGGGCCATATCTACCCCCTCCCTCTCCCATCCCATTACTGCTGCGGTTCCAATTAACACCAGGTTCTTGCTCGGGGTCCATTGAAACCGCAGCATTCTTCTCTTCCCTCCTCACTCTATCTTCGAGGCGGCAACGCATTTTTTTTTTTTTTTTTTTTTAATTATATAATGGGCTTACTCTTGACCCTAGTCTAGCTCTAGAGCAGAGACGAGGTCGAAGATGGAGCGAGCTCGCCTAGAAGAAGCCTGTTCACTCGCGCTTTAAAAACATTCGGGTTATATTTTCTCGGAAATACAGACGCCGGCAGGGAATTCCAGTCCTTGACCGTGCGCATTAAAAAAGATGATTTGAAGCGCTTTGTACGAATAAAGGGTACATTAATCAGGTGAGGATGAAAGCCTGCGGTGCGTCTGTAAGTCCGATGGAAGAAAGGAGATGGGGGTATGAGCTTGTGCAGCTCCAGGGCATACTCCCCAAAGTACAATCTGTAAAAGACCGTTAGGCTGGCAACTTTTCTTCGATGAGCCAGAGTGTGAAGAGACTTCACCAAACTGGCGTTACCGAATAGCCGCTTGGCTCTGCGTTCCACTGAGTCCAGTGTGGCGAGTTGATATTTAGCTGAGCCATCCCACAAGTGACTGCAATATTCCATGCACGACCGGACTTGAGCTTTATACAGTGTTCAACAAAACAAGAGATACCTTCTAGTTTTGTCGATGTCTATGAGCGACGGTCGCCACTTTTCATCAGGTCCATTATCTATCTAAAAAAAAAACTTTTTTCTGTAGTCGTTTGAGAAGTTTTTGAGATTTAAGGTTATAATTAAGTAGTTAGGTAGAAGTGATACAATTATTGTATTTTATTTTCCGTTCAAATAATTATTCCTTCCGCCAAGCAAGACCCGGTTAGCTAGTATAAAATAATAATTATCATCCAACCTTGCGAGTATTTAATTTAAGCGATATCCATTCACAACTCTGGACCTATTTATAGATTAAATCCTCAATGAACGAGTCGGGTCAACTGCGCATGTCCTGAAATCAGGTACATGAAAGGTTTCACACTTCAGTCGAGTACTTTCATGTTAGAGCATATCTAGTGAGTATAAAATGTAGCTTAATTTACAGATTAAGTGATAAATTGATAAATAATCTGATAAAAGCTGTTAAGTAAGAGAGGTAAGTGCTTATAATCAATATGTATTAATTAGCTTGTTCTAATTAGGTTATAGGAATGTTCAGACTTGAGTAATATTGATTCTAAATTTTTTTTAATAGATTATGTTAATTTGCTTAATCTTATTTAGGTCAATTCATTAAATTAAGTTACATAAAATAGACTTTTCAACTTTTTAGATTCTCTGAGATATTAAAAAGCTCGGTTTTTTGGTTACGTTTTTTACATTGATTTACTTTTCATGATATTTTTTTTTAATTTTCAATCGATTCATTATATCATAATTCGTTGTTGTTATATGACGTGTGAATTTAATATGAAAGAATAATCAAGTTTTAACAATATTTTGAAAAAAAAAGTAATTATTACTCAAAAATTAAATATTTGTGTATCTGCATCCATGAGTCATTGACGTGTCTTCGCTTCTCTGAGGGTTACAAACATGTAAAGAAAGAATAATTTTGCCGTTTATAGAATCGGCCGCGTAGTTTAGGACAACTTATCGATAAACATACAAACAGTTCGTTTAATTTAAATAAATATTGAAAATGCACGGAGGGCTAAAGTTGAATTTGCTCTGCTCTGTAGGTACTAAATACATGCTTGGGTCTCAGGGACAAATTTTTTGGGTGTAATCAGATAATTTGATATTGATTTTAGCGTAATCCGTCTATTAAAAAAAATTTAAATGGCGCTTAATACTTTTTAAAAATGAGGTGTGGTGATTAAGAGGTTTTTTACTTTCAGTAACTGAAATGACTATACAACGTGATTTGTAGCAGCATTGAATGCTATTGTGACGACAATGTTGAATTTCTCGATAACATTGACTCTGGTAGTGACAACTGCATTTGCGTGTTATCTTTTCCCGAGTGGTAAGTGCTAAATATATACGATACGATATAATACAGTACGATACGATATAATACAGTACGATACGATATAATACAGTACGATTACGATAATTTTATATCTTTGTATAAAATAGAAAGGAAAAGTTTGTAAGAATGTATGGATGTCTGGATGTATGTTTGTTACTCTTTAACGCTAAAACTACTGAATGGATTTTGATGAAACTTTACAATAATATAGCTTACACATCAGAATAACACAAAGACTATAATTTATAATGATATAGTTTGAATTATTCAAAATATAGCAGGTGAAACCGCGGGGCGCAGCTAGTGTCTAGATAGATTTTATTTCGAACTTTTACGTTGAGATTTTAACCCTTACCAATGTATGATAACATCTTTGAATAGGATTAGGAATATACTTTAATTGAATTAGTGTTTTATGTTCTTTAAATTAATACAATTTTACATCTCTGGTTTATTTATCTATAAAATATTTGTATCGTAGATTAAAGTTTTCATTGTTACAGTTAATTGATGTACATGTTGTGGCAGACGTGCCGGACCCGTGTCGGGGGGTGACGTGCGGATTCGGAGAGGAGTGTCGGCCGACAGCTGACGCGAAGAGTTATCACTGCGAGTGTCCCGCTTCTTGCCCGAGCTATGGAGACCACGAGGGCTCCAGACCCCTCTGTGCCAGCGATGCTCGGGACTACCCAGGAATATGTGAGATGCGAAGAGCGGCCTGTGACACTAATACAAATATAACTTTTAAATATTACGGTAAATGTGGTAAGTATATTTAGTATTACTACTACTTATAAATAAATAATAATATACCTAGCTCATTGGTGATTAGGTTGGAATTTAGCTTTCACATCAAAGTAACACAAAATTAATAACTATTGTAAATTGTCCAAAATATAATCAAGCGCAAAAATAATTTGAAGAACTCATGCAATATTAAAATAAATTTGTTCATTTATTAAGGCTCGATGTTTTTAAATTGACTTGGCTAATAAAATTAAGGTTTCTATGTTTGGGGTATCATAGCTTCTAAACTAATGGATACCTTTCTTGTTTACCAGATCCGTGTTCCGGCGTAACCTGTCCGGATCCTGAAGTATGTCAACTCGATGATAAACGACAAGCATCATGTCGCTGTGCTGAACCCTGTCCTCTTGAGTTTTCCCCTGTATGTGCTTCTGACGGAAAAACTTATTCAAATGAATGCCAAATGCATAGAGAATCGTGTCGGGCTAGGAAACAATTAAAAATTATATTCAAAGGACAGTGTAGTTCAGGTAAGAGGGAATATAGAAGAACAGAAAATCTTCTTAGTATTTAGAGTTCGTGACTATTCTACGTAATAAATATTTCTTGAAAATAGAAATTATTAAGCATTATTAAATTATAAGCATTATTTTTAAAAAAAATTTAAAGTAAAAATAATGTGTTTGTGCATATGCATTTTTATTGGTCAAAACTTGTATAAGCATTTTATATAATAACAATACTATATTAACTAGAGTATTTCCCTTTATTCGTAAATCTTTTTATAAAACAACTTTCTCGTTATTTAATGCTAAGAAAGTTGATTGCATATGACATACAAATATATTAAGGAAGAGGTAACATCTCGATCACTTTAGGCTCCCAAGCAAGTGAGTATATCTATATTTGTTCATAAATATTTTATATTTGATTTATAATTAATAATCCATCATTTTAAAGTTTATATATTACTATTTTTAGAAGAGCAATATTTTCTTTTATTAACTAGTCAACTAAGTCACTAGCATTTCCTTACCATTATGCTGAAATCTCGTCAATTATTACCCATAAATTACTGATAAAAAAGTCAGAAAACTTAACTCATTTCCTATTTTTAAAAAAATATAGTTTTTTCAGTATAATGTTTCTTAAAAAAGCTCTTACTATTACATATGTACATTTGAAGATAATTTCAAGTAATCTCAGATCTTAAATGGTGCTTCAGACCTTGCTAGTCCATTGCGTTTTGGTAGACTTCACACACTGTTTGTTAAAGCAATTCCATTTAATAGCCTTAAACATATAAAAGCGTGATAGCTTTACATTTTATTATTAATTGTAGGTGTCAATCCATGTGCTGAAGTAGAGTGTCGTCACGGAGCGGAGTGTCGTGTAGAAGGCAGCGGCGCAGTGTGCGCGTGTCCGCCTCCTTGCGAGCCGGTGCTGCGCCTCGTTTGCGGCTCGGATGCTCGCACTCATGACAGCGAGTGCGAGTTGAAACGTGCTGCATGTCTAGTGGGAAGAGAGCTGAAGGTTGTGCATGCTGGAGCTTGTGGTAAGTTTTAAGAAAGAAACCTCTCTTCAACATAACAGCTGGCAAAGTGGTATACTTCGCACTAGGCCGTGACGTTGTAAAAGACATTATTCGATGAACTATTCATGTGTGGTAATAGAAAAATATTTGTGCGTAAAAAATAGCTTTTTTTCCGAATAGAAACTCTCGTTTTCTTGGTTTTTTGCATCATAGCTTATTGTTATATTTTCCGTATATGATAGACTTGTGTTTTATTATGTGCATTTTTATTTCTATTAAAAGTTTACTAAACATTTTATACCAATAATGGTATTAAAAGTTTACTAAACATTTTATACCAATAATACATAAGTATTGATTAAAAACATAAGTAATTTAAACATAGGAGGTAATTCTCGGAACTTTTCGCTCATAAATGCTCTATTATTGAGGTAGTTTCGCTTGTATGGATTGATTGTAATGTAGTTATTTTATCCAAGGTTCTAACGGAGTATGCGCCGGTCGAGTATGTCCTCACGGTGGTGAATGCGTGTCAAATGGTGGTCGCGGCGTCTGCCGCTGCCCAAAATGTTCCAATGAATTCGCACCAGTTTGCGGTTCAGACGGTATTTCGTACGGAAATAGATGCAAACTGCAGCTCGAGGCTTGTCGACATCGACGACACGTGCAAGTGTTATATGATGGACCTTGTAGTGAGTATAAGGAGCTAAAGCTTTATTTATTTATGTTATTTAAAGTATTCTTTATGTTTTTATAATGTACTTACAAATTTTAGATGGATGCGAAAATAAAAAGTGCGAGTTTTACGCAGTATGTGAAAGCGACGGAGTTTCTGAAGCAAGTTGTGTTTGTCCTAAACATTGCGAAGATGGAACTGTTAGTAGTATTCGTACCTTTTAACTCACAACTGAATTATTCTAGTAAAAATGTATTGGATTGACATCATTGAAAGAAAATGATAAGGTTTTTTGATTTTGAAATTATATCTACAGGAAACCGAAGAAATCTGCGGTAACGATAATCAGACTTATAGCAGTATTTGTGCTCTTCGCGACTTAGCTTGTCGAGAAAAGAAAAGACTTCACGTCAAGCACATGGGGTCTTGTGGTACGAATGTTATATTGTTTATACTTGTTTCATTTGAATATATTTTTACTATTTATATTACAAATTCAAATATCAATAAGTACCCAAATAAAACTTTCTGGTATCAACGGTATACTCCTGTTTATATCAAAAAACTTTTGTGTTATCTAGTTATTAAAACGCTAAATGTTATCATAACCAGAATCATGCGGCGGCATCCAATGCCCAACAGGCATGTGGTGTTCTCGTGGCAAGTGCGCATGTGCCACGTCGTGTGCAGATGCACCACGTGAACCCGTTTGTGCTGACAATCGTAGAACTTTCCCTAACGAGTGTACCTTACATAGAGTGGCTTGTGAGGCAAGAATGCGCGGGGAAGCGGCTCCACAAGTCGCTTATTATGGAGAATGCACGGATGTACACGATGGAAATCTTACTGCTGGTTAGTAGAATTTGTAAACGCGACAATAAATGTATGTTACAATTAAACGATATTATCTGGTTGGTTTTATATAAGAGGAGGACTCGGAATCCTCTATCCTGACTAATTGGCTATAGCATACTTCATTAAATACAACAAACAGGTGCAAATACCACACGGCATACATATAAAAGGTCTTATCTAATCCCTACAAGTCAAATTTATTACTCTTACTGTCTAATTTTTATTTAAGATGGTTTTAATATAATGGAATAAAATTAGAGAACTGAGATGCATTTTAATCTTTTGCATAATTTCATGTCTTTTTCAAGGATCAAATAAATCAATCAAAATATTAGACAATGGCAACGAAATTCGTTTATTGGATGACACTGAAAGTACTAGCGTTGCGACTGGGACTGCGGTCTGTGCTCGAGTACAATGTGCATATGAGGCGACTTGTGCTGTAGACGCGAATGGGCAGCCTCGGTGCGCTTGTCTCTTTGACTGTGCTGCGGCTACTGCCGCTGCTTCTGCTCCTGTTTGTGCTTCGGACATGAGGATGTATCCTACTCTGTGCCATATGAAACTAGAAGCGTGTAGACGTCAAGAGGACTTGAGACTTCGCCCTTTGGCATTATGTAGAGGACTTGAGGTACGTAATTATGTTTTGGAAAGAGAGAGAAATATAAAAGAAATTAACGTTAATATAAGTTTTATCTTATTAGTTTCGTCCATGTGGTGATGACGAACCACTTATGGATGCAGAAGGACGCCCAATGGACTGCGGTGGTGGTCCACATCGTAAAGATTGTCCTACTGGTAGTTATTGTCATCACACTGCGAAAGCTGCGCGTTGTTGTAGAAAAGGTTTGTTGTACTTACCTAAACAGACAGACAAAAGTTACGATAAAATTAAAGAAATAGGGAAAAGTTTAAATTTTAAATTATTTCAGACAAAACAATATCAGAAAAGAAAGACTGCCAAGAATCATGGTATGGCTGTTGTGCTGACGGTGTAACCTCAGCTAGAGGGCCTGGTGGAGCAGGGTGTCCTTCCCAGTGTGGGTGTCATAGATTGGGATCAGTATCAGAGCAGTGCAATGATGGTGGACAGTGTCAGTGCAGACCAGGAGTAGGTGGTGAAAAGTGTGACAGGTGTGAACCGGGATATTGGGGATTGCCGCGGATAGGTACAGGTCATACTGGGTGTATACGTAAGTGAAATACTTCGATAATTTATCAATGTCATTTATATATTTGATAAAATGTTGATATTACATTCCTTTCTTTTTGTACAATAGCATGTGGTTGCTCAGCTTTTGGTTCAGTGCGGGAGGACTGTGAACAAATGACGGGCCGCTGCGTCTGTAAGTCAGGAATTCAAGGACAAAAATGTACAGTTTGCTCCAATCATGAACATACACTTGGACCAAATGGCTGTTTCGATCGTAAGTATATATATGTAAGGCAATTAAAGAAAATAAAAAAAACATTCATTCATTTATAATTTTTTTTGACAGCTGAATCAACACAATTACCTGCAACAGATTGTGAGCATATGACGTGTTATTTTGGTGCCTACTGCCTAATTCGTAGTGGTTTGGCGACTTGTGAATGCGGGGCTCCAGAGTGTTCAGCCACCGAGGCACCTGCAGTTTGTGGCAGTGACGGCCGAACTTATCTTTCTACTTGCCACTTACGAGCTCACGCGTGCAGAACGCAATCTGACGTCGTAGTACAAGCATTCGGACCCTGTGGAGATGAAAACCCAATTGTTAGGAGAGGTAGTCGCTCGGTTGAAAATCGCTTGAATAACACACGTAAATTTTACATCAAAACAAACTCCTTAAACCAAATAACAAGCGCACAAAACTCCCTGTTCACAGACGCTTCAGTAGACACAAGCGATAGCGGCAAACCTGACAGCCCCGAACCCGAATTGACCTGCATCGATATTTTGCCACCAGTTGATTATCGTTAGATCGAAGCTAGATATATTTGCACAAATCGTAGTTAAGCACAATTTTCTGTAAATATTACTATTTTATCTCTTACGAATTGATTCATTCGCAGAAAAGATACATACATCCTATTTAAAAGCGAAGGCGGGCGCGGAAAGTGGCTGTAATAAAAATGTACCAAAACCAATTCATATTGAGAATGAATCGGAGGAAGAGGAAAATTATATAACGAATGAAGTCGATGAAAATTATCCTACATATGAAGAATACGTAGAGGAGAATGAAAATGAAATATATACAGCGCCATTGTTCGACGGGCACGCTCGAATGACGGCTCGCTCTCGGTTGCCCGCTAAGCGATTTGATATTTGGGCGGAAGTTTCAGCTGTTTGCGGAAGGGGTGCTTTAATAAGTGCCTCAGGTGTAAGAGATTATTTATGGTTGGGGTTCGTAGACGATAGGGCTATACTGCGATGGGATGCGGGAAGTGGCCCTTCGGAATTGAGATCTGGAAAAATAAAAGTTGATGTTAGGTCTAAAATAACTGCTAGGAGATATAAGAAAGACGCGATGTTAAAGTGGGGATCGACTTCGGCTAGAGGGTCGACGCAAGGACGGATGAGCTCCCTGGACGTTGATCCGTACATCCATGTCGGATTACCGCCGGACAACATTACGAAGTGAGTGCTATTTTGTATAAAGATTTATATTATAATAGGTTTTAAAATTGAAAAAAAAAATTAAAACATATTATATTAATCAATTAATAGTATGAGATCAATTATTAGATTACAAAACAGAAATATTTGTATTGCATAAGGTTATCGGGCACGCATGCTCTACACGGCTTCGTTGGGTGCGTTCATCGTTTGCGTGTAAGTGGTCGTGACGTCATTCCGCCTTCGCGGGGGATCTCTGTTTCCTCACACGGCCTGCGACCTTGCACTCCATACAATCTAGCTCAGATTGAATGTCCATAACCAAAAATGGACCGATTTATTGATTTTTAATAAAATATACATTAAAATCTCACAGGTGAAGTTTAACTAAGCAGTAGTTGGATATAAGATAGTAAAGAATAAAATATAAACTTCATTAAGTGAGATAATGGGAAAAAGCCCTTCGGATTTGAGATCCTCGACCAAATATTTATAAATAATATTATAGGCATTATATTACTTAACTTCTTTGAAAAGTCTCGAAAGTAATGATAAGCTTGATTTTTAAACTTGATTTAACTATTACAAATTCATGATAATTAAATGCAAGAAGTAATTTATAAATTTTTAATAAAATACGCTCAGCTCGTATATTTTACCATCACACTAGTAATAATAATAAAATGAAGGAATGTAAACTAATTGAGGGAACAATGAATAAGTATGATGTGCTTTGGCTGGCTGCATTGGCTGAAAAAGTTGAAAAGATTGGTTCCGCGAATGTTTCATGCAGATATCTAAATATACCAACTAGAATTAGTAAATTGTTTAGATGTTATTAAATCTAAATTTTCTGACTCCAGACTATCTAAGTTAAGTGTTACTACTACTTGAATAAGTTAATTAATATGTTTACGAAATAGAGGATGTATACAGTATTATACTGTATATATGTTACGAATCAACGATATCTTATTTAATAACTCAAATGTGATATTGTTCAAATTATAATCGTTATTGTGAATAATCGCATATCTTTAAAGTACCAGTTAAAAATTGTGTAAAAATCTATTTCTTCATCTCCGTGAACTATTTTGTCACTTTTGTAAATATATTTTAGATAATATTAAAAGAATATTATTATGAGTTTGTTTTATTTAATAATTAATGACTGATTTTTTTTTATTATTAATAAGTTATAGTTTTTAATGGAATCAGTGGTGATTTGATTAAAAACTATGACTTAGTGGTGGTGAGTCAAACTGATCATAACAAAGTAATTCTTAAGTCGAGATGAAACAAATTAAAAATCACTTTATTGTTTGTCATCGTTCATTAAGTCCTTGAAAGAGGAAGAAGAGAGTGAAGAGACTTATTAATATATTATTTAGATAATACTTGACCTAAGTGAGCAAAGTCACGGGTCTCGCTGTTCGCTAATGTTACATAAATATTCAAAGTGTATAATTTATTATAACTCATTTAAACATGTTTTAGCCCAGCGAAGCTAGGGCGGGTCGATATAAAAGGAGCTTTTAATATTAATTCGATTATATTAAATGCGGGCAATGTGTAGTAAGGAACACAAAGTTCTAGTCATTTTCCTCACTTTTCAACGGCAGCCCATTATTTCTTATCAACATTTCGTCCCCACTTCTCTTTATAATCCTTCTTATCGCTGTCTGCTTCATAAAAGGCCGGGCTTCAAATTTAAGCTATTATTCCGCTGAGAACTAAAAGCAACTCGTAAAAGTTTTTTACAAGTATCTTCCCATAATTTAATTTAATTATATTCGTGATATAAAGATAACAGTTGGTTAAAAACCTCCTCCTGAAACATCATATCATTATTACTAGTCTACAGTCTGTTAGTCAGTCTTATTTAATTCGTATAGAAAATAGTGAAACTTTGTTTGTCTTTTTGATGTCGAGATTCAACGATGAACAACTGACGAACAATTGGATATAATCTATATAGATTTTGTATAAATTATCTGGATTTTATATTTTATTTATATAAATGTGAATAGGATGAGTGCAATTCCTACGGAGATATATTGATACCATTTATGGTTTACTTTTTTCGAAATTCCGCTTCTTCTCGTATACATATTATTGTTTATACTGTAATCTAGCTTGTCTATGTACCTATTCATTATTCACCTTACTATTATTCAGTTACTAAAATGGTAAATTCAGGCACGCGCCAAGCATATTCTACGGTGTTGTGCAATATACTTATGAGCGCCTTTACTTAAAGTAAAGAGAATTGGGGTGTACAAATCCCACACCCGTGGAAGATGACTGGGCCCTTTTCAGCTTTTAAAATTAATTGTTATCTATTGTCAGTTAGGCGATAAAGACACAGTACTCACAAGTTCTTGATGATCTTGAATCTTCTTTCTAATCTTCTTTGAGCATGCCCATTACACATTTCACACAATAGTTTTCACTTCACCGCCAGTCAATCAGGGAAGGGTCAAATAACTAGCGTTTAGGAGATATAGCACACACAGGACTCGGGATATTATTAATCAATAATCACAGGAATGTATATCGCGCGCGCACGCCGGTCTCGTCCAAATACAACTGACACTCAACGTTGGTGTCTTCAAAAGCAGAGTAAACAGGTACCTTCTAGGCAAGCGTGTTACATCCTAGACCGTATCGTGCTTAACATCAGGCAGATTACGGTCAAACGCTTGCCTATAAACGATAAAAAAAAAAAAAAAAAAACTCACTCGGCGGCGCCACTAACACCCTCCGCCCACGCAAGCAACACCTCGCCCCCCCTTTAATATATTAAACAAGATTTTTTTTTTAAATAATGTGATTAACATTCGCTCAACGCGCTCTTTGAACCATCTTTTTTTCCAATAATATTATATTTTATATTTTCGTTTTGGCGATTCAATGATTGTAAATAAAATTAATAAAATAAATTAGGCTTTAGTTAAACAAGATATAGGTAGCTAAAGCTTGTTCAGTCAGTATATAACATTAACCACATAGCGTGTGACGGTTTAATATTATGAAGAGCTGCTGAGGAATGTTTAGTTACCGCGGTGACATGATCACATCTTGTGCCGCGACTCACGACTCACGAGGCACTTGACAACATCGCTTGTGAATGTAAGCATGACTGTTTTTGCGTTTATACGACTATGTTTTAAAGTACCCAATTCAAGCAATTTTTTCAATCGATTCGTAATATTTTATGACTCTTACTTATTAATAAATTCCTTTTTATGTAGTGGTTATTAGGGTTCGTATCTTAAAAGGAAATCAGGAGCCTTTATGGTATCACTTCGTTGCCCGTCTGCCTGTCACGACCCTTTTCCTCTGGAATTGGAACTTCTTAGAAAATCGCGAAGACACCAAGTTAAAATTAATATTGATATTATATATTCAAGTCTTTAGGTAGTCTCTCGGAGCGGAAAAAAAAATCAAACTGCTGTCAACGTAATGAAAAGACACAGTCACTTAGATCATGTGTTGTTAATTTGATTTCTCACAGGAATCAAAATTCCCAGGCTTGATCCTTAGACCAACGAACATGACTTTTGGCAAGAATCAAGGTCTTATAGCAGTAGTATGAGGAAAAATCCTAAAACTAGAAAAAATATTAAATTCATTTTGCAAGTAATTATAAAAATGTCAATTGAAACCCCCAATACTAATATCGAGAGTAAACGCTGCCCAATACTAATTTTGATGATATTTGGACCCATCACACAAATCAAAATTTGATAGTGTTTGTCCTTTTATTGAAATTGTTCGGAACGCTCAGTGCGCGAGTTCCACACTCGCACTTGCCGAATTTCTAATTGGTATATCGGAAATTTCAATTTTAATTGGAAACATCAGGAAACATCGATTTATCGAATCAAAAAAACATCATACTCGTACTCTTACAATATTGATCACATTAAATTCTACATTACAAATTTTACATGCATGCATGGACTACAAATATCATTACAACATACATTTTGATTTCTTATAAAGGAAAGTCACAAATATATTTCGAACTTTACCATCACATCAATACGTAAGCTTACGTAAGCTATAGGTTAAGCGAAGCCTTAGTCACAAACCATCACAGCTTTATTATTAACACTCCGGCTGTAATAGAATACTAATTGAGAATTAAGTGGCGCAACAGGCAACAGAAAAGCGAGCTATCTCTCATGACACCGCTACGCGAGCGATCTCATAGATTTCTCTTTTGACGCAGAATTAGCGCGAAAGCCACGACAATTATTTATGAGGTTTTCGCAGCGGAATTACAGTTCGTTGCGCTACCGTAGCCTTTTATGTTTATTCGCGGGTTATTATTTCCGAGAGCAGAGATTATTTGAAAACGTAAACGTAGGTACTTCCATATATCATGCGGCCGCACTCATCTGGCAGTTGTGAAAATAATCGCACCAAACATGTTGGAAATTATCCCTTATGTGTGTTTGCAGAGGATGAGGTAACTCGTTTGCATGCACATATAGAATGCATTATAGGTTGGATTTATTCAGCTTTTCAACATCGTACACCTCGTGCTGTGCAAGGTTCACGCGCTGAATTATGAAGTTTGTCAAAACAACTCTACCTGGATTAATAGCATCGTAACGGTATAATTGTTCTCTTGTCTTTATGAGTATTTTATTTAGACGATAAGGAAAATCGTAGATATGACGCTCGTAAACATAAATAAAGTGGTGGTAGGTGAGTATTGGCTGTCAGTGATAATAAACGAGGGCTATTATTACGTTCGAAATGAGTCGTTTCATGAAACGCCAATGATCAAGTGTCAAATAGCGACTATTAAATTTGGATAACGCAGCTTTACATTTATATTTCGCACGTAATCCCCTCGTCCTCGTGTAAAATACGGGCCGTCAGTAAATATTAAAGTCCGGTATAATTTCGCTTCTGTCAGTGTCATAAATATTGTCCAGAGATTTTCATATTAATTGCAACTCTACAAGAGCGCCTTTGTAGGCATGAATTTTAATATAATGACCCTTACGTGCGTATCGACTCGTGTGGGTGATGGAATATTTATTTTCGAGTGCTCCTTTAAAACCTAAGGAATATACGGCTATAGCTGAATTAGTAATTAATTGTTATGCTAACACAAAACTCTTTTAATTAATTTTATGTAATGGTCTGCTTGATATGTAATTAACAGTATGTGAAGTTGGCCATAGTCATATATGGATCTGGTTCTCTTCTAGAACTTTTTTTCTGTTGCCTTCTTCAAACCTGCAATTACATAATTACCCTATAATTACCCTATTATAATTACAGTTATCTTATGAATATAGTAAAATTGCTCGTGTTGATGTTTTGATATTACATACGATGATACGTTGTGATATGATCAATCAGTATGTAAATTTGTGGGGTAGGTGAACGAGCTGGAATGAGTGGGTGCGAGCCTGCGCGGCGGCAGCCTCCGGCGCGGTCTGCGCCCGTGCGCACGCTCCTCGCAACTAGCTGTTATCCTAGTTCCAATTCTGGAAATTAAAAATAATGATAGTTAATGCGATATCTTCAGGTATAGAATCTTCAAAGCTCATTTCATATTAATTTTCTTACCCCTGTAGTTATAATAATCCGTCATGCGGACAGCTACAGCATTAATATTGTTGTCACTCTCGATGGAGGTCGCCAACACGGGCGTCCAATTATCGGAACGCGTGAATACGTTCAGAAAATATCTTCAGAGCAGGTCTGGTTGCATCACTTACGACAAAGTTTTATTAAGAGAAGTGACTATCCGCTCGCAGTACATATTCACTGGCAAAGTGCATAAAGCCGATTTTGGGAGTGGAAAATGGACGTATAGAGTGAACGTACATAGAGTGCTAAAAGGTGACTTGACCGAAGTAGGCGTAAAAGTGAAAACTGGAAAAGTGGAATCGTTGCGTTTCAGAAATGCTACAATTTTAGTGTATAGTGCGAAAGCTTTTAAGTGTCCACCGTTGCGAGTGCGAACCTATGCTATATTTTTGACAGAAAAAAAGTATGAGAAAACTGCGCTTCGATTAAATCTAGTTGTAGAACCTGTTTTGCTAACTCTGCGAAATATTGATACAATCGAAGCAGCGATAAAAGGTAAGTCGGCTTGTAATTTATTAGCATTCACCTATCTTAAGGGAGAATCACACATACAAACGATATGAGTATGTATAAATTAAACAACATTTTAATGATCTAAAGCATGATATTTCCATGAAAAAAATAATTAATGAAATAATAAATTTACTATTGAATATTTGTCTTACTCCGAATATGTGTACATAATACATTAGGGTATTTAAAATAAAATAATAGTAGTGACTTGATTTTTGAAACATAGAAACAGCTCAAGCCAAAATCTCAGCTACTTGAGCCTAAGAGGAGCTGGGAGTCGCTGCCTCTGTAATTCAATATCGAAAGTATAAAGAAGGACTCGCCCTCTTCTACAACGCGAGGACTAGAGTCCTTTGCAACACTACCAAAAAGTAATATAATGCGAAGCCGAGGCGCGTCCTCAGTACTATATATGAAAAAATCGTATCGTATCTTGAAGAATGGAAACGGATAACGGCAAAGCAAATAGTTGCAGTTTGTTGGTATGTAGCATAGACTTGTAGGTATTGCGTAAACAAGTAGGCGGCAATTAGTCGGGGCGGAGCGTCACTCAGCGGTCTCATGACGGGAACTGATTGCGCTCGAGAAAGCCAACATTCAATATTGCTGTTTAAATTATTTGCTTAATATTACCTTGGAATAAGTAACGGCCATTTCTTAAGATTTACTTTACCCTGAGGCCACAGTACGGTTTTTTCTTTTGTTTTTCCGCAAAACTGTTGATTACATGCTCATGCGGAAAAACCGCAAAAGAGATCGGTTTTAATTGAATCTTAAATCAATACTTTAATCTTAGGAATAGTTACATTTTAAAAATAACTATTTTGTTTGCTTTTAAGCTTTGATAGTTTAAATTTTCCGCGGGCATATGGAATATTATACGATAATACGAGCACTTGTCGTTTGAATATGACTTAAATTGTGATATGGCTGATATTGAGATTAGACATGGTCATTATTAGCTTCCAATAAAATTTTTAGTAAGGCAAGGTAACCCAATAAATGCAAAATATAAAAAATATATTTTTAATTTTAATTACAAAACTAAGCAAACCAAGATTTCCTAGTGACACACATTATAATATAGTTGAATAACTACGTACATGCCACAGTAATATTAAATTTTCTATTTGCATGTCTCCAGAAAGTTCCTTATGTTTTAGTTTTGTGTACCTGTGCGCGGCTACGAGATATTAATTTTATGAAAATCTAAAGTGAGCATTAAAGTTCTACAAGCAAATGGAAGAAATTAAGTTTTTAATGCTATTTGCTTAGTCTGCTGAAATTTCCTCTTGTAATTATTATTATAGAATTCTGTGGGAATAGGTATTTAAAAGCTCGGTTTTGTGGACTTTGAAAAAGAAATGGTGTATTATTATAAAATTTAAAACTTTACATTATTATTTTTTACAAATTAGGACAAGTAAATGAGTTTTATGAGAATGAGCTGTAAAAGCTCATAACTGAAAGAATTAAAGGAGAAAACATAAAAAATAAATTTATTACCGTTGTCGTATCAGCGGTTACATCAACTAGATAATAAAAAAGTTAAGCATAATAAAACATTCCTATTTCAATAAATGTTTCCCTTCAGGTCCTTTTACGTTTATAGCACGATCATCATGAAGAATAAACTGGAGTTCTGACAATGACTTATTTGCCGAGTTATAAAAACGCAAGTCAAGAGCATTTTATGTTTATTTCGGTCTTATATTTCACACGTCGTCGCTGTTGAGATTATAAGAAAACATAAAGTTGGAGTGCCGTGTTTTATATTGACAGAGTAAGATTGTCCTCCACTCGGTACTCAGGACTCGGGATACTATCAATATTGTTATTGAATTTTATTACTTAAAGCCGTCGTAAACTAACATCTGCACTGTTTAAGAACACTTCACTTTAGACAAAATTGAACTTGTAGTATCTGCCAGTACCAAAGTTACAAACTTAATTTAAAAAATATTTGTAATTAATGAAAAAGATAGCTTAATATCAAAATATTACTGGTCGTTAGGGTAGACACTTTAAGTTAGAGCTACGGTCGAGCTTAAATCCTTTGGGAAAACAACACCAACTAAAACTTTTTGTTTTTCATCTCCTGGTGCATGCTACGCTATAGGGACCAATATTTTTATGTCTGAAAGTTTTTTAATAATGTCTAAATTAATCAGCTTTATCGAACGCCCCCGGTGTTTTTAAATGAAATCGTAAAATATGACTCGAGTGCTAGTAATTGTGTTGTCTCGGGTTTAAATGTTCGAAAACTATTGAGAGTTGGACGGTGATTGAGTGAATTAATCGGGTATAAATCGGTCTCTCATAATTGTTTATATGGGATTAATTGTTCAACTCGATTCGAATTGCCGGGGGCTAGCGGCTGTGACTCGCCTCTCGTATATCACACGTAGCTGCGACGTGCGATTCAATTAAAGCATCCACTGACAGTGGCCAGTCAAATGCATAAAATTTTATAAATCATGGTTTGTATACTCTGTCATATCACGAGAAGGCTGTTGCGGTCAGCACAACGGTCTTCATTTACGTTTTTCAATTCATTTTTAGCTTGACTTTTATTGTTTTCACAAGCGTTATTTATGGATGTAAATTATTAATATTTAATAGTGTATAAGATTAAAAAGAAGTCAACCATGTAGTTCATTAATTCATGTTGCTTACTAATACACAATAGCTGGAGAGAAACAATATGCATGTTCTATTTTATGTGGCACCGCAGGGAGGAGTTAAGTATAGGGAGAATCAGTTAGGGGGCATTTCAATTAAGCGTTCAGGCATATGTTAATAAGTTAGCGAGTAAACGTCTCATCCGGGAGCGGGTTGTTAAATCTCGTAGATAATAAAGTGGACCGTATTTACGACACGCCAGCCAAGTTATAGGTCGATTCGATTAGCCCGATACAGAGTTTGCTGAAAGTGTTTGCGTCAGTTGAGCAACTTGTGTGTTTAGCTGAACCTCGATTACACAGGGCGCTGTACAAACATTTCATGTCACATCAGTCACTGCTAAATGAATCGACTTTATATTTTATTTCTTACTCTAATATTAACTTTATTCGGCGATATTATTTTGAAGAATAACTGTATCATTAATTTTGCCCAAGGTTTCTTGTTACTTTCTGTTCCTTGGTGAGAAGGATTACAAAAAAGTACCCCTATCTGTAAATAAGGGTCGAATCCCTAGTCCGATGTGTTCTGCTATGTTGCCGATGGGAAGTCCCATCAGGCACAGGTGAAGTAAATTTATAAATCTTAAATCTATTACTTAACTTATACTGTACCTAAATGTAAAACTACTGTACTTAGAAGAATATTGTATATTCTATAGTAGGTATATTCTACTTTTCTATTATAGATTCATATGATTATTGATGGCCAATGGGAAGGTTTTTTTATGATTAAAAAAAGTTTTAAATTATTATGGTACATTTTAAATTGCGATACTAAAAATTAATTCGATTAAATAATTTCTAGTTTAAAACTCGCAACCCGTCTCACCCGCAAAACTGAGGCTATTTGCATTTAATATTTAGTGATATAACGATAGTTGTTGTCGTTGTCCTAAAACAACAAACGAGTGAGCCTGTTTCAGTGATACGGGTTCCTTAATCTGCATTACCATAGTTTATTGTTGTACAGGTTACTAAGCTAGGCTTTATTTGACGTTAGTTTACAATATCTTGTATCACACCTTTGTTCTATATGAAGAGGAAAGCAAAATATATACACTTGCTATCTAGTATAAATATATACACTTGATGTACTCGTAGTTTCCATCGCTAATACTTTATTTTATGTTTATGTACCTACTATGTATTATATAGAATAAGGAATTTCTTAGGCGCGGTTAGCCGTAAACTAAAGGCATGGTAAAATCAGAAAATCACCGCTTGAGAAGTCCTGTAAGTGCATTTTTATGATTCCGTACTCAAAGGGTAAAAACGGCACCCTATTATTAAGACTCTGTCTGTCCGTCCGTCCGTCTGTCACCAGGCGGTATCTCATGAACCGTGATACCTAGACAGTTGAATTTTTTTTACAAATGTCTGTATAACAAAAATACTAAAAACAAAATAAAATAAATATTTAAGGGCGGCTCCCATACAACAAACATGAGTTTTTTTTCTAAATATTGGCACAGAACCCTTTGTATAATTTTTAAAGAGAGGCATTTTTTAACAAAACTAAAAGCATATTTCAAAAATATATAGACAAATAGGAGGAGGAGGAATTAAGTATACACAACGATGTAAACAATGGTTAGGAACTTTCTAGCTAACTAAGCTGAAAGATTGATTAAATTCTTTTTATGTGCTATAAATGATGTGTTAGCATTGACGGAGTTGCTCCAAAACAATATGCAATTGTCGTGCCTATAATATTTTTAAAAATAATATTTTTATAATATTATAATATTTTTAAAAATTTCGTAAACAAAGAAATGGGCTTTGGAAAGAAAACCATAATCATATAAGTGATTTTTCATAACAATGAACTTCATTAGGTCCGCACTTGTTTGGGCGAGTCGCGGGCATAAATTGAGAGTTTGTTATGGCGCCCATTAAACCTTTTACGATTCGGTGGCAACTCCGATTTCGTTCCAGACACGTTTGTAATTTAATTAATTTTGTATCTGTCGCCTTATCACAGTAGTAACACTTGGTAATATACAAATAAAATTATATCTGATGGGTTCATTGACAAATTAATGTTAGACTAAGAATCAAGAAAATCTAATCACATAAGCGTGGAATTGCATATGGAAAATTCATGTTTGGCTTTAAATTGTGTTTTATTTTTCAAATTAATTTACAGAAATGTCAAAGTTTATGTAAGTATTAAGTACATATGGGCTATACTACTCAATAACGTTCAAAAGAGCAATCATCAATAATATGCACTTTAGATAGCTGACCAGTGCTGGGGGTTTAAAGAGCTCTTCTACTTCATTTACTTTCGCCTACATTGCTCGACTTTCTTACCTAACATCGAGCTACAACTAAAAAGATTTACATGATTTTTAATAAGGATCACGTCTCTATAACAATTCAATATTCACATGAATAGCTTCTACCGCTTTTAAAATGAACCAATAGAAACTACTAGCAATTCATACGCTTTCAACTTTACCAATTTATTTGTTATATAATGTGTTCTGCTACAAAAAGGCTTAAAGATTTTGCTTATTATGAAAATTTCCTGCACGAACAGGATTTTTTGGATTGTGAATAATTATGGTTTTCCATATATCTTTCAAAACGGTTATACGATTAGACCATCATCAAGAAGTTGTTCTGTATAAGAAATTAATTGACATAAAAATAAAGAAAATATGGATATCGTAGATAAATACTACAGTCATAAAATGCCATATTTAATGGTAAATACTTTATTCAGTTACTTGAAGCAGCGAAGCATATCATGGGACATGACTTTATTCCATATAATGAGTGCCTAAATTATCTTGAATGGCGCAATTAAGATTACAGATTCAAAAGTGGCCGTAATGACGTCGTCCTCAGCTCATTTACAACAGAGGGCAGTAAGATGGCTTCTGGGCTGTTTTTACGCATTTATAACGATATGGGAGTGCTTCGACTCAGTCAACCTAATTGTTATTTTAAATTTTAATTGTTATTGCCCAAGTTACTGTCTTTATCAATAATAGATAGAATTGTGTGTAAGAAGAGTGGAAGGAAGGAATAATAAATATTTAGGTAACCATAATAGAATGTTGGCAATACTTTATTTAATTCAGACAAGCGTGTGCTGCAAGTGTCTTTTAATGTTTTCCTTATTGGCATTATTAGTTCAAAACTACAATATGAGTGGCCAATGACAAACTTCACAATGTGCTATTTTTTTTAGTCGATTTGTTAAAAACTATCGAAATGTGACGTTTTGAGGAAAAAACGAATTCTCATTCGGAAGTAGAAAAAAGAAAGAGGTCTTTAATAGAGTAAAATGTTTAAGAATTAATGTTGATAATAAGAAAAGGCATAAAACTATTCGATTTCGATTTGAGGCTAGGTTTTATTTATAAAAGGAGTGTGCAACATATATCAGAGATGTTACAATTTTCTCTCTCAATAACTCATGAAACGGAATCCCGACATGAGTGAGACGTAACCAGAAACTAAGGAAAATCTCAGCATCTGTTAAATCTCGCATGCACTTTATCTGTGGCTTAGATAACATACTCACTGCGGAAAGTAACGAACACATCGCGTGGCGTATGAAAATCATTAATTTGTTGGATTTAAGATGTCGTGAATCCAATATTAGAGACTTAGAATATTAGAGATTTGTTCGTTTTAATAAAATTATATTTATTATAATTTGTTTGATAATGTTACTTGGTAAAATGTTTTTCAGCTTCAGCTTGATGATTCGGGTTTAAACAAATCAATTAAAATAAACGACATGTAGCGTACATTCATTCGAGGTTCAATGTTTTTGCTTGCATAGTGTTTTTCGGTGCTAAAGGATTATTGGAAAATTTGTCAGCGCTGCTAGCCGTCCTTTGTTTTCATTTAATCATTAAAACAGTTATCAGTATATAAAAGAGCCGATTGCTTAACCGGCTTTTGGCAAATAAAATCAAAATATCCAAATGTTTTCATCAACAAGGACAAACAAAAGCAGCATAACAGTACACCATTTATTTATTTTGTAAAATTTTTGTGGAATCAAAAATCAATAGATGTATAAATTTATATACTAACTTTTTAAATCTATCGTTTACATTAAGTGTTTTACGTTTTCAAAAACTGATTTAATCATCGAAAATGCTAAGTGACTTCACGTTTTGTGTAAGAATCTGTATTACAGTAGTTACAATATCTGTACCCATTCCTATATGAAAAACGTCGACAATGGCATATCACAAGACGTGAAGTCATATTGTGTTTCACGTCACATAACGTTGAAAACGATGAAACTGTCAGCCTATCGTTTAATTCTTAGTGGATAGTGAATACCACCCTATTCCTATTACATCTTATAATATAATATTGTACGAGTATATAGCATAGAGGACTTAGGGGTTTAGGATCGCGATATTTAGGCATTGACAAAAAAATACATTCGACGCAACGAGGTCATTGTTACATCTTAGTTTTATGTAGCTAGCAAACGAGCGTCCATTGTGTTGTAGCGATCGATTTAACCAACCGGCGACACAATATCGAGCAAAACGACTGCGAAAGTTGATTGTACATTCAACACTCAACAAATAAGAGGGATATTTATACATTCAAATTTTTATACAATTTATATGAATATGTTTTTAAGACTTCAAAGAATCAGTTTGATCCTTCTACGTCTCCACTAAATATATCTAAAAATGCTATATTAACAAAAATCATGCTTTTTAAAACATAGCATTTTAATATATTGTTTTACAATCTCATCATTCAAGTAATCTTGTATAAGCGGCTAATGTGTCTGAGATAGGATCTTATAAAATATTCTAGTACTTGAGTTATAACACAATAGCTTTTAGAAATAGCGAATTCAATTTATGTTTCTTCTTAATGGCAAATATAGAAAATATTATTAGTACAAATATATTGACGACATCTTATATCGTATCGACACTAATTTTAAACATCTTTATCCATAGCCAATGTAATCTGGCAAATAGTATTAGTACAAATATATTGACGACATCTTATATCGTATCGACACTAATTTTAAACATCTTAATCCATAGCCAATGTAATCTGGCAAATAGTATTAGTACAAATATATTGACGACATATTATATCGTATCGACACTAATTTTAAACATCCTAATCCGTAGCCAATGTAATCTGGCAAATAGTATTAGTACAAATATATTGACGACATCTTATATCGTATCGACACTAATTTTAAACATCTTAATCCATAGCCAATGTAATCTGGCAAATAGTATTAGTACAAATATATTGACGACATCTTATATCGTATCGACACTAATTTTAAACATCCTAATCCGTAGCCAATGTAATCTGGCAAATAGTATTAGTACAAATATATTGACGACATCTTATATCGTATCGACACTAATTTTAAACATCCTAATCCGTAGCCAATGTAATCTGGCAAATAGTATTAGTACAAATATATTGACGACATCTTATATCGTATCGACACTAATTTTAAACATCTTAATCCATAGCCAATGTAATCTGGCAAATAGTATTAGTACAAATATATTGACGACATCTTATATCGTATCGACACTAATTTTAAACATCCTAATCCGTAGCCAATGTAATCTGGCAAATAGTATTAGTACAAATATATTGACGACATCTTATATCGTATCGACACTAATTTTAAACATCCTAATCCGTAGCCAATGTAATCTGGCAAATAGTATTAGTACAAATATATTGACGACATCTTATATCGTATCGACACTAATTTTAAACATCTTAATCCATAGCCAATGTAATCTGGCAAATAGTATTAGTACAAATATATTGACGACATCTTATATCGTATCGACACTAATTTTAAACATCTTAATCCATAGCCAATGTAATCTGGCAAATAGTATTAGTACAAATATATTGACGACATCTTATATCGTATCGACACTAATTTTAAACATCCTAATCCGTAGCCAATGTAATCTGGCAAATAGTATTAGTACAAATATATTGACGACATCTTATATCGTATCGACACTAATTTTAAACATCTTAATCCATAGCCAATGTAATCTGGCAAATAGTATTAGTACAAATATATTGACGACATCTTATATCGTATCGACACTAATTTTAAACATCCTAATCCGTAGCCAATGTAATCTGGTAAGATGGTTCTAAGTGTGGTTGATTCTCTAAAAAAATCAAACGCACTAGAATCGATTCAGGATTAATCAATTCTTCTTAGTTTTAAATAGAGCCTTTTTATACTTACAGTTATTTTCTAGGATGGAAGAACGATTTACTGTTGATTTTTTCAAATGATTGATCTCAGATTTCCTTCCCTAGATAGTACTTTTCAATTTTTTTGTCTGTTTATTTCTTCTCACCTAATTTTAACCTGAATATGCTAATTAAAAAGCTTGTTTAGGCTATGTTAAAATATTTCTATAGTTCGGAATGGCCTGCTTCGAGATAGTATAATTTCAAATTCATTATAGCAGAACCAACAAGGGTCTATTGTGTGGCGATCGATTTAACTAGCGAAGCAATATCGCCAAGTAAAACGAGTACGAAAGTTGATTACGCTTTAGAATTGTACGAATACCTTACTTAGTCTACATGGAGGGTGATAGCTTCACTCGTCTCTACTTTCAGGTTCAACTCAATTAATTTTAACTTACCTCCGTGAAGCTTTCCAGAGGTGTTTATTGTCGGTTCGCTTACACTTGTTTGTTTAGTACCAAGTGTTGTTTCCTTGTTACACACTTTTTGTAGGAGCGTTAAGTTTTAATTGGGATTTATTACTTGCCTACTATAGCTCGTATAAGCAATCTCTTCATCATCCTTATGTCATAACGGTCATACACATATTGTGCACACTGCATGTAATTTGGTACAACTTGAGAGATAAGACATTTTTCATCTCGATTAATTAATTACCTTAATATTAAATGTTTATTATAGGACAAATGATTTTAAATATACGGTGCAACAACGATAACATATTTTGAAGGCATTTAGTCGAGATGGTTCTGAGATATAATTTGTGATAAATCTGGTCAGTCATTTGGAGACTCAAAATTCGAAGAGTCATTTATAACTTGAGAGTTACGTGAAACTATTAATATATTGGCAATTATAACAATCTTGCAATCATGGGAACACACTGACATTGTTTAGATCTAAGTACTAAAGTAAGTATTTCTCTATATCGTAAGTATTGTATAGAATTGAGTATCAAGCTTTTTACGTACTCAACAGCATATATTTTATATTTTATCATATATCATTTGTTCTTTTTGCATTTCATGAATATCCGTTAAGTCTGTACAGTCAATGCAGACTTGACAAATATTCCTGAAATTATTTTTTTTATTCAACACTACAAAAAATCGACTAATACAAGTTAATATCGATTTTTCTAAAGAGATGGCGCGTGTGTGGCATACTTGGTGACTATTAAATCTGCAGATAGATCTTTTTGAAGTACATTTCATTTTCTAGTTTATGAAAAATGTTAGCTACGAGTATGTTAAAGCGCAGATAGTCTGTTTATACAATTGTATCTTCTCTGAAAATATTCATAATATTCATGACTAAGAATTTTATTTCTGTTATTACTATTTCAGTAGCTGAAATTATTTGCATCTTTGCTTAAAAGTATGCACTTTAAGGAGATTCATTAATGCAGACATAAAAGCGGAATGCAAATTGGAAAATCTACAAAGTATGCGGTATAACGAAGTTTGTGGTCGCGGAGGTGCTAATTTTGGTTTGCGAACTTTTGTTTTGTGGATTCCCTGCATTACTTATTGTTGTTCCTTGTTCTGTTGCCGCCGGATATGAATTTATAATAAATATTAAGTTAAATATCTTGGAAATAAGAAAGGATTAACTAATATTTATACAAAAAAAATAAATTATAATGTGTATAATATTACATCAAAAATATCGTTCTAAGGCGTGTACTTAATTGCTTTTCCATTGCGCTGCTTGAAGGTCCGATCCAGAATGTATTTAAACGTATGAACAAACACAATAGATCATATCGCAAATCGATATATACTTTGCAATTTTTCCGAAAAGCCATTTTAGCGCAAAAGTAAAATTGTACATTTAAAATATTTTGCACTTCCTATCTCTTTTATGAACTTTATGAATATTTTCGATACCATATTGATGAATTCTTACAATGATACCATTGATCTATTTTCATCTTTTATCCCTTATTTTCTCATCAAAAATACATTAAAAATATAACTGAATGAAATAAAAAAAATGTAAGTAACTACCAATACCTATTTGTCAAAGCCTTGGTGAGCAGTTTTTGTGTATTCAGAACGTTAAGAAAAGTTTTTATTAAATTTCTTTTGCGACGTTTCATTTCGACCTTCAGTTGCCTGACAAATGGTACGTGCTCGTTCAAAAGAATATATTCAGAGTTCTTTAAACAGAATATTTTATAAAAATTGGTATAAGCTTATTGACATTGTGAGCGTCGCAGAATCGGGTAGACCAGAGGTTCCCAAACTCATTTGACTCTTAGAGCACTTAGTATGCTATTTGCTTCCTCATAATTATTACAAAATCATACGCAGAATTTGATGGGCAAGCGACAAGCGAAACTGTAGATCAGACGTCTCCAAACTTGTTTAATTCGTACACTTGGTGTCGTTTTAGTTAATTTCCCCTTCCTTATACTACTAATAAACTACCAACACTGTAGACAATTAAATTCAAAAATAATTTGCCAACTTTTATCTTATAGACCCCTTCATACGTCTCATCTACCATCAATACGATCTTTCATCTATATGGACTCCCTATAATTTCTCATCGACCCTTGGAGAACGATATATTTAGGGATTACCAGTGTAGACTGAAATTTTATCCTGACTGGTTTACAAACATAAAGTACCCTAATTATTTTCTCTTTTATGTGTATCCCCTGTAATGCATTAACGATCCTTGAGGGTCGATATAGACGACTTTGGGAATCACTGGGGCAGATCATGCAAATGAAGCCGAGTTGGTCGGCAATGTTTACTTTTTTGGGTAGTATCCAGATGTTAGCACTAGTGTCGTTTTAGCCTTGTTTGGTATGAACCCGTTTTGCGTAGTAACTTCATTGCCATTTACATATATTTGCGGTTATTTAAGTGTAGTTACAGCGACATTGTTGGGAGCTGAAATTGTTACTCAATTTCGTTAATGTTGTACTGGAGTTGTATTAAGGGCTATTAAGTTAGTTATTTTGTGTTAATACATACGTTACTGTTATATACATTTTTAAACATGTATTTTAGAGTACAAGCAGGATCTAGGATTTGTGATTCAGGCTTCCTTGACATTAATCATAACTGTCGATCTTTTACCGATAAGCAAAACTCAGTAAAGTAAAGTTTATCTTCATGAGGTAAAGGTGGATCATGACAACATTGCAGTAACTTTCTCAAAGAGTTGTTGCTTATCCACGGGGGGCGGGGTTACATATCGGTGTAAGGCGAAACCGCGACGATTATTACAAGTATATCGACGTGAAGACAATATATAACCTTTAGTGTGATAGATTAGTCTCAGTCTCTCTGGTGTTTTCGTGCAGTGAACGTGGAAGTTAGTGTTATAGTGTCGTGATTAAGGTTACCCTTCCCTTCCTTTTCGAGGTAAGTTTACTTTATTATCTATTGTCGTTAACGAAGACGAGTGGTGGAGGTGAGAGTTAATATATTATGAAAGAGCTCTTTAAACCTGCTCCTGGGTCTCAAGCCCCAGGCACCGCTCGCCTCAGTCTAAGTTGCATGTGTATACGTATTGCTGTACAGTAATGGGTATCATATCTCTCTCGTATCTTAATGGCTCGCTCTTGTTTCATTTTGGTATTTGTAAATAGGAGTATACTTAATGATATCTAATGCTTCTAATGCAATAAATAAAGTTTTAATTATTGCTATTAGAAATGTTTAGCGGTTTTGTATGAATAAATATGGTACGAAATTTAAATTGGGACTGCTGAAGATAGTATAAATACACTCATTACTATTTAATAATTTTAAAATTGTCTTCATCCCAAAATCCTTATTCCATGAAATAAATGGTATCGGTGAGCAATCAGTCTTATTGATCCCTTTACATACGTCTCAGCCAATGCGCGAGAGAGTTAGCCATCAAAGAAGTGTCTCTAAATGGATTTATGAGGGTACGCAATGGCTTGGGCTGGATATAAAATCGTTCATGCTAAATTATTTAGGATATAACAGAGAAAACAGTAACAACATTAAAATAATTCGTTCGTTTTTATTAACTCGTAGTTGAACAGGGTGGTTTTTAATTCTAAACGTAAAGTGAGAAATTAATGTCTTAGCTAATAGCTATATACTTATGTTAATCATTGAAGTAGGTGGGGCAAAATAATATAGCAAACATAACTTGCTAGCAGCTTTTACTAGGTAACATCTTCACTAATAGCATTTTGATGTCCCCGCATACATTGTAATGAAAAGTCGTTACATAAATAAATGATATTATCAGCAAGCTCGTTTTAATCAACTAAATTCAGCAGAAATTGGTTAAGCTAACATTCATTAAGATTACTAATGGAATTGTATGTCATAAAGTAAATGAAGTTTGTATGTACGCGCTTGGAAGGGCTGTTTAAGTTAAACGCTATTAAAAGAGCATCAAGTGAGTCGAAGTACGCAGAACCTACGCAAATACATCGCGTAAAGTTAATTACCGGAGCGCTCGCGCCCCTCGGCCTCCGCCCCCGGAGCACCGCACTGCTTCACTTTTACGCAGTATAATTGGCGTATATTGACTTGTTCACGTCTAATTATATACTGCAGCTGTTATGCAATATTAAAACAACTTTAATGTAAAAAATACAAAGAGGTATAAGCTACTGTTAATCATTTGTGCGAATAGCAAACCTACCTTTTTTGAGGGCCTCTACCTGTTTACTTACTTAGGTACTATATACCAACAGTTTTATACGAATTAAACTTAACCTTTTTTTGAGTTTTCTACGGATCTCAGTCTACAACCTTTTACCAATTTATCTTTATAGATACATTCCTATGATCATTACAAAAAGGTTTACTTAGTTGTCTGTCTGTTTGTCAAGATCCTTTTTCTATTAGTAGAAGTTTCAAGTTGAGTTCATGAAGCTAAAAGAAATTAAAAGATACAGCCGTTTATTTTTATATTTTATGAAGGAGTTCAAAATCTATAGCCCTTCTTATTATCCTAAAATCATGGAAGTTAGCAGAGAAAATTTAATCTCTGGCCGTGTTCTATGTTGATGTACTCGTATATGGGCAAAAGTTTTCCGACTGCAAAATTAAGTTTTTCTATAGGACTTAGCCGGATTAAAAAAAATTAAACACTTTTTTGTATCTGTTTTATTATAGGTATGAAGAAATAAATAATACGTTTTAAATTAGGTGACGCGACAAAAGTGTACTTAACATCCACCGATTCCTATTTGCATTTGTATACTTAGTTTGGCGTAGCTCGTAAGCAGGATAAGTACAAGAGAGTGAGGCTGGTCAGACCTTCTTAATGTATAAAATCTGAAAAAAAAAAGTGACTAAGCTGCGGGAGACGGGAAAAAATTGTTGTTCTAATGACAACGTATATTATTAGTAATATAATATCAAATTTTTTGATACTATATTGCAAGGCATTTGATAGATTGGTTCTATTGGTTTATTGTAAATATATCGATAACCATCTTTTTCAAAAGGCTCTGTTACAATAAATACGCGGCAGTTTGACACGAACAATGAAGTAAAGATTATCGAAGCATTTCACCTTTTAAGGATTATGTTAGTGGCTAATATATATTTTTTTAGGTTAGTTAAGTCTGAGTGACTAGACTGCTAAGTCAACGGTGGAGAAGTGAGTCTACATGAAATAAATGAACACTCTTTAAACCGGCACCTGGCTCTCCAGCCCCAGGACAAACTTTAGAGTGCATGTTTGTATTTCTCTTTACGTGTGACTGCGTATTGCAGCTTCTAAATACTTCAATACAAGGGATATTATTAAAATTCACGCCCTTAAGTGCCAAACGCTTTGTATGATGTTATAAACTTTGAGTGACGTTACGCAGTCATTTTTTTTTTCAAATTTTATTTAAACGTACATCTGTTAAACCTTAGCTCTCGTACAATATTTGCTGAGTTAAGCAGTAGTCGCTCAGTCGCGCGTCACTGACTAGAAATGCAGCGGACTGGCTCTCATCAATTAACATAATTGAAAACCTGACACACGCGACTCAAAATAAAATATTATCTTTGCGTTATGTGCGGAACGAACACGCCATTACAGAGAATGAGTCGCATTGAATTAGTTAGTAGTGGTCGAATACAAGTGCCTTAATGGCGAAAATCAATCACCAGATTAAATTCCCTCTATTGTTTGTGTCGCACACTTACGAATTTTCGTAAGAGCCGAGTAACCTAGCACCCTCTTGGTGGTAGGGGATCTGTTCCCCGACTGGCTTGCGACCACCAGCATGCGAACCGACCGCCAAGTGTCATAGAAGCGTTTCGGTCGCATGTGGACCAGAGTTACCCATTCCCTCTTCCATCCCATTAATGTTGCTGATCTAGTGAACTCTGGGCTCTTGCTCAGGTTCTGCTAAGATCGGAGCATTTTTTCTTTACTCCCTCTCCCCACTCTATCTTCGAGGATGCAATGCATCGACAAAACAAGAGGGTATCTTTTGTTTTGCCGATGTCCATGGGCGATAGTGGCCACTTACCATCAGGTGGATCATATGCTCGTTTTTTTTATAAAAAAAAGAATTACAATAAAAAAAAAGAATTAGAAGTAATCGAAATGTGGATTTTTGTTGGATAAGTTTTTCAGAGTTATGTTGCTGCAGGTTTAATGTAAAAATATAGGCTTTGACTCATTTAAACTCGATCGAGAAAAATTTTACTGTCCTTTAAAGATGTTTTAACCCAACGAAGCTAGAACAAGTAGAGTAGTAAATTTTTAAAATTTCCCAGTTTGAATCCTCGTTTCGGAAATTCATAACATTCATAAAGTAATACTTCTGTAATCTAATTTAATTACCTATTTTGAGCTTAAAAAAAAATTAAGACTTATCTTATTTTATACTAGCCAGCCGCTCTGGCTTCGCTCGGGTACTAAATAAAATGAAAAAAGACTATCTATTTGTTGGTGTTGTGAGTATAGTAGTTTTGACAATTTTTAGTTGTTGATTGAAAAATATGTAACTAATAAACCTAAGTCATTATAGTTACTCCTAGGAACAAGGACAGACGCGTAATTTCAGCTTTTCTCACAATGAGTTTTGTTAAACTATGAAATGCTGCTGTAGTTTGTCTTTATTTACTAAATTTAAGGATATAACTTAATATTAACCATGCTGGCATAAGTTTCAAATAATGTCTCTTATTTACGAAAGTATTTTTAAGGAATTCACATTTCAATAAATAAAGATTGTCGATTATTATCTAATATTGATCTAGTAAAGACCTGGCATCTTTCACAGTTTATATCTTTATTGAGATTAATTTAATTCAAATTTGTGATATGTTATTAGTATGTCAATTGAAATCGTCTGCTTACTATGTTTATATATAGCTGGTTAAGACACTATCCATCTATTACCGCCTACATTAGCGATACCACAGTGATTATCGCGCGGAATGCAATCTGGCCGTAGGTGCTGTCCGCGTGGAATAGGGCTCAACTAAGAAGGGCCTGCTTGTTTTATTTTAGACTTCTCTTAATCATATTAATACAAACCTTTTCAATTAAATGTGTTACTCACCCAATATTGTTCAACAAAGCATAAGACGAAAGTAGTGTTCGTAACTATAAAGTCAAACTTTCTTTTAATCAAGTAGTAAGTTCCTTTTTTAGGTAAAAATATTAATTTAATAATAGATTTCTACAAGTTTGAATACAATTAGCTCATCACTCGCGGCTAACTATGGTAACATTATCATGGTTACTAGGAAAATATAAAATAATTCAAAAAGGACGGATTTTCATATATTACAAACTTGCATCCTCTTTTTTACGCCAGAAGTTAAATTTTCATGAATCCTTCATTAGTGCTCACCTATTTGTTCGTGTCAGCTATAGGATGTCCACTCCTGCACATATGCCTCTCCCAAAGATTTTCAGTACGATCGATCAACTGCGACCTGTATTGCTTCCAATAGTTCTCTGCCGCTTGTGCTATCCATCTTGTGGATGGCCTTCCAACGTGAAAAAAAATATTGCGGGCCATAGAATTTTCTTCTTTAACACTCCTGATAGATTCCATCTACTACATGCGCGTGTGTGGGTATGTTACATGATTGCTTTAAATCTTTTCATCAAATATACAATATAATCCGACATTACAAAATAATATTGTCTTTTTACAAGTAAATAAGTAATATATGTTTACACAGAATTAAAAAGTATTTAATTCCATAGAATTGATACCTACACCTGAACACGTAAAATAAAATAATGACATGAAGTGTAGGCACAAGGTCAAGCAGTGTCTGGGTCTTGTGACCCAATTGCAATTTGATGGATCAACATTTTATGTCAAAAATGACTTACGTGATCCTCATTAAAGAAGTCACTCTAAATAGTAGAAATAATTCCACAGAGTTAACAACGAAATGATCACAAGAGTGAATCGTTCACTCACTCACTTCTTCACACATTCTCTAACCTTTCATTGGACATCCATTATTACACATTTTCTGACATTTTTAATAATGAATGTCATATTTCTCTGCCTACTAATGAAAACCGCATGAAAATTTGTTCAGTAGTTTATGATTTTATTGCAAAAATGACAGACTGACGCAGCTTTCTGTCACATTTACTAATAATTTTATGTTGTGCATATAAAATAAATACAAAACAGAATATATGAAATGTGTATTTCTGGTAATTACCATCCGATAGTATCGAATAGTCAATTCAAAATGGTCGATGCATTTCATCAATTTGGCCTCGCTCAAATATATAGCTTGATTGAAGTAATAAGCGGAAAATAGTTTCATTTATAAGCGCATGTAAATCGCTAAATCCGTATCATGTTGTCACTTAATCACACGCTGGATTATTTTAATTAAATTCGATATAGCATACTTTTGTAAAATTAAAACAAAACGTAAAAATAGATTCACTCACATACATATAAATAGATGTTAAGTACTCGTACTCGTATATAAAATTGGCATTTAATTTTTATTTGTTGTTGGTAACACTCGCCGGTAAAATGATGCTGTGATGATATTACTTACTTTGTCTAGTTGAGTCTAGTCGATTTTTTAAGGCTTTATATAATTTTTTTATGTTAGATAAGGGACAAACGAACAGATGGACCACCTGATGGAAAGTGGCCACCGTCGCCCATGGACATCGGCAAAACTAGAGAGTATCTCTTTTGTTGCTGATGCGTTGCCGCCTCGAAAATTGAGATAGGAGAGGGAATAAAGAGATGAATGCTGCGGTTGCAGTGGACCCTGAGTAAGAACATAGAGTTAACTGGAACCGCAGTATTAATGGGATGCGACCGGAACGCGTCGAAGACACTTGACGGTTGGATTCGCATTCTGGTGGTCACAAGCCAGTCGGAGAACAGATCCCCTACCACCAAGGGGGTGCTGGGTTACTCGACTATTACGAGATGCTTTCTTAAAGTCAGAGAAAGTGAAAATAATATCACAATTCGTTTAAGTATGGCAAGTATGTTGACATGGAGATAAGATGTTGAGGGAGCTTTCATACTGCAGATAAGAAAAGACATTTTGAATTTGTTAACAACGATGATATCAAGTATCAATACAATTTAATATTAAAAAGGTCTTAATCGAGTAACAAATGAAATAGCATATTGTATGTCGCACTGACCAGTCATCACAGTTTCAATTCCGGTGTTATGTCTAACTGCATTTTTCATACCGAGTGGTAGTAATATTTAAAAAAAGTTAGTCACATTTACAGATAGTAATATGTTATTGTTCAGTTACAAAAGGGGTTTGATAAAAAATATAGGAGACGTGAAATGATAGCATCGTATTTCTTGCGATCGGTTTGGTAATAGGCATAAATATTGATATCAGGAATGAATGCTGCGGGGCACATTGTCTGAACACCTGCCCGAGCCCCGAGCCCGTCCGTCGCGTATCTCCTAGCTGCGAGCAATATCTACGGGTAACCCCGCATAAATATCCATGATGTTTCAATTTATATTCATGATATTAGTAACTCAGTTGGAATGCACGTCACATTTGATTTCCTTTGTTGGATAAATATATGTAAGCAAAACTACACAGATACACGGATACTATGCTGTACTTTGAGCAAAGTTAACTTTCTGAACAGAAAACCTACTTATTCTGAAAGTTTAAATTAACTTGCAACGATGACTTCTCCATCAAAATTTGCAAGCCTGTTTTAAGTCACTTCCTGGAATACGTTTGTAACTATCATGACAATACATTATAATATTATCATGACAATGATACAGAAACTTCAATGGCATTGTATCGTAGTACCGCTGTGCTATGTTTTGTTGTCATAAATAATTAAATTTTCTATTATTATTAATATTCTATTTTTTAATTAAAGAGTTATTAAGGTCATTATTTGTTATAACAACTTTAATATGGTATAATATAGTATAAGTGAAATTGTAATTAACAGATATCGACTCTTTAAACAGCAATAGAAGCCAAAATAATTAATTCTAAAAAATTCCATGGTTATCCATGTTATTTAATTTTATATTCATAATATTATTAACTCAATTGAAATGCACATCAATTTTAATTTCCTTTGTTCGACAAATATATGTAAGCGAAACATTTCAGCTGCGTTAACTTTCTAGCTTTTTCAACTCTACTCGTCATCGTTGAAAAACGGAAAACGGTTTTATTTACTTCTTTAGCTATTTCGGACAACTCACTTTTCATTGGTTCTATGTTTTTACTAGCGTGTATAAAAACTAGTTCGTTCGTTTTAGAATTTACTTTTATATTATGCCTAATAATATTGATAATTAGCGAGATCTAATAATTGGAAAAATCTCGCAAATTTTTCAAATTTGGTAAAAGCTGGACGTTACTTTTGGATGTTACTCGTATTTGATACTAAGTATATATACTTCGATTCGTGAGTGAGAAAATGATGCATGAAAAAAAAATCAATATTTAGATTTATTTCCTCATATTTAATGTACACCCAATATTCTTTAGTGTGAAGGTGAGTCAGCTTGTGATATAATAATTATGTAATTAGATGCTTAGTTACACAAAAAATATATAAGAAAACCAAGTGAATCTTTATGCAGTAATAGAGGCAAAAATATTAATTTTTAAAAACTATGTATTTCTCTCAGTACTTATGTATGTTTGTATGAACTGAATTGTTATATCTAAATAGAATGTGAAGAAAAGTTATTCTCATATTAATAACAATAAATCGTCCGTACAGTCAAATAACTTTTATTTATTTAAAATGACATAATTGAAAAAATCGTACCATTGTTGTGAAAAGATTATCTTTAAGGATTTAGTAATATTACTGTATAAAACTACATAATACCTATTTAATTAAGAAAATACAACAACATACATAATAAATAATATAATAAAGGATTAAAGCTAAGATAGCGTCTAGTATTTCTAGTTTATAGTCTGGAAAATCCGTGTAAAATATTTCCATGCTATGCATTTGTTACTAAGAAACTCATTTAATTTATTTAAATTTATACACTTTGTTTTTAATATCTTAAACTATGTATTACTAAATAAAATATTAAATTGTTTACGTTTATACGTATTGATTACGTACGTATTTACAGTAATTCGTTTTAGCAACACTGTTATTAACTTTTTCTATTTAATTCTTTTTGATTTGTTTTTAAAATACCCAATTTTCGTAGTTCCGTAGTTTTACTAGTGATTTCATACAGTGAATATTGACTATTACGTAAGCACTTAACTGTATTCTTTGACCGTCGTAGTCGAGCAGTGAATTCAAATGTATTCCGAAGCTTAAATTAAATCTGCATTTGGGTTATAAGCCCCAGGCAGTTACTTTGAACATTACTTTATAAATAGGCAAAATATATATCGATGATTAAAACATAATGATTTGACAGATTGATTTTCTAGTTGGTGGAAGATTGATTTTAAAACATGATTTTATTCATTAAACTGAGAATCTATTTGGCAATTCAAAAGTGTAACAGTTACAGGAATAACCACAATATGTAGTTCGGCTAGCCAGTAGTCAGACGTGCCAATCTTAGCCAAGTTTGTAAAACTTAGTACCACCGACACCAACACCGGCACCGACACCGAAGCGATGAATTAAATTATTGATGAGAAGTCAGTGCGAGTCCAAAGTTCGACACTCACCGCATGCTGCACGCTGCACGCTATGTGTAACTTTGACGTTACTTGCTAGTTTATAAATAGAATTATTGTTTGGCAACGATTTCAAAATGAGGATATGCCAACTGTCACAACTCGAACGAAATACGTGATAAAAGCATTAAAAAGTTAGTTAACTTCGCGTTCGATGACAGCGTGTCAATGGACTATGAAAATAATAGCTTAAATAAAAAGTAGTGTACGTTGTTGTATATAGATAGAAGACGAAAGAGATGCTTAGGCCATAAAATGCAATTTTACATACAGTAGAGACTATAGTGACTATAGACTATAGATTTCATTCATAGCTAACATATTTAATCCTTTTAAATGTATCTTAAAGTTGAGTATTTAATATTACCTCTTTTTGCGTGCGCGTGTCATAATTCTTTTAAATTCACTTTGAACACAATTCTGAAGTTCCACCGCTAAACAGATTTCAGTCTCTAAAACTCGTGTCTTTATTTTCTTTTATACATTCAATTGTTGTCTATCTATATCTAAATCTAAACTAATATTATAAAGAGGAAAGATTTGTATTTTTGTATTTTTGTATGTAACGAATAAACATAAAAACTACTGGACCGATTTCAAATATTCTTTCACCATTAGAAAGCTAAAATATCCCTGAGTAACATAGGCTATATTTATTACAAGAAAAAATTAGAGATCGCCCAGAAATTCTCACTAAAACAAACACAAGGTGCAAAAAAATTAGCCATAAAATACCTTTCCTCGCATGCGCTGCGAAAAGTATTGATGATAGAACAAAAAAAAGTTATACAATATTATAAAACGTATTAATATCTACAAAAAACTCCGCGAGACCATATGTCCAACTATTGTAGTTAAGTCACTATAACTACTTTTTTACATTTTAAAAGTTGATAAAAATGCCTATCAAAATCAGACCATGTTTTCCATAACTTTGTATTAATTCTTATCCAAATAAATTATTTCGTAATGAAGACTGTTTCAATGCCTGTTAATTACTTTTTGAATTATTGAAATCGGACATTCCAGTCAAAAGATATTACGAAATAAAAATATCAAGATAAATAAAAAATAATCCCAGACGGGCCGCCGGCGCGGTGAGGAGTGCCTCGCAGCGCAGCGAGCAATGCGGTGATAGAGGGAGCGACAGAATGCGGGAGCCAAAATGTTAAAAAAAAATTATCCACCCGTGCGAAGCCGGGACGGGCCCCTAGTATTTTATAAGCAAATTAAACACAATGAAGTTGGCAAAAATAATATTATTAAAACACTTATTTGAATCAAAAACGTTACGATCACACGATCAAGACAAGGATTACAGACATAATGACATAGTGACGTGCGCGTACCAACTCTATCGACAATTAGTGTTGTTCTGGAATCGATTTATTTCGTCTAACAGTTCATATTATTTAAAAATAAACGCATTGACATTCAAACAAGGAAGAAAGAAGACGAATCTTAGGATCGATTTAAATGTTTCTAGCAATAAATTGAAATAGAAAACTAAGTTTATAACTAAAGTCCGACTTTCAATTTAAAAACCCTCATCCTGCTTATCGCAAAGTATCCGATTTCTACAAAAATAAGGGTCACTTGGATGTCAGAACAACTTTGTTACGCAATACTCTTGCTAGTTCAAACGACTACAGTCCGAGGAGCACCTTTGTGCTCTGAAGAGTTTCTGCTCTGCTGAACTGAGATTTGTACAAGACTAATGATGTAGCCATTTTCAGCTAACTGTGCTTTGATGTATTATATTATCATTGGTTTGAACACCTGTGAATTAGGATCTGAATTATTCTGTAAAGAGTGAATGATGAGAAAGCTTGGAATATATAAATGAACTCGACACTCAAGTATTATATATGTGTAAATTAGATTTATGTAAAAAATGGTACTTTGAGAAGAGCAACTGTAGAGTTTCCCGCCAACTCTTCTAAATAGCACAATAAGAGCTCAAAAGGAATTCTAAACGCCAAAAGGGTTTAGCTCCGTTTTAATCACATAGCTACAGTTTCCATAAGGGCAACCCTATAATGTCGAGCTAAACACTGCTCTAGCGTGAAAAAAATTATAGTTTATATATATATTTTAATAAGTAGGTAACTATTATATGATTTTAAAGTAATGTGCGGGCTTTCGACGCCTTTTCGTAATATTTTAATGTGCGTCAGTTAATTGTAGATTGAATTTAATATAATTTCATTAATGACAAAATACTCATCAATTAGGAAAGTAGTTAAAATTTATTAATTTGTGTGAATTATGTTATTTTCATAGTTTTAAGCAAGTTTGCGTATTACATTCGGCCCTAGCATTGTTCGAAGTTGCAGATAGTGGTGTAAGCGCTTTGCCGGTGTTCTGCTCCCGTACACTCAATTCAGCACCGGCTTTGCTAGCAGTGCATAAATCGAAAGCGGCTTATATAGGTGACTGCCTCAGCTTTTATTTGCTTCCATACTATATTTATACAGATAACTCGTATATTACTTAAACTCTTTTAATTCTGACAAAATTATTAAGTTTTTTTAAATATTAATTTTTATTCTTAGTCATCCTAGTCCCGGCATTACAAATCTATTTTGTATTACAGCAAATAATGAATTTTCATTATATTTTACAAAATTTTTGCTGTGTAAGCAAATATTATTAAATTTTATTATGTGTAATGTAATGTTAATGAAGCATGAATGTAAATTTTACAATTTAGATTTAGTAAATGAAGATTTTACACAATTTTATTGTATTTACAAATTATAGTAATTGCTGTTAGTCATCTTAGTTGTTATTAACAAGATTTGTAACTAAGCAAATCTTACTTTTAGTATATTTTAGTAAAGTCATTTGTAGTTTTAAGAAATGGTTTTAGCTATGGCAACAACTAAAATGTGTAATTTTAGTTATGCGTAGTACTCATGTCTTTGTGTTTACATACGTTTTACTTGAAATTACTAAAGAAGTTTATAAAATAATTACATTACATATTGTTTTGTAATTCTAAGTAACTTGTCATTAATTCATATTTGCAATTTACTAAACTGATTGTACTTCTCAGTCATCACAGAGTACATTATTATAAACTGAAATCAGTCATCGAGTGTCCACAAGTAGTTGAGGTGATTTTATTTTTAATTTTTTAGTTAGGCCATTAACACCGACTGTAGTGTCACGAAATAGGTCCTTAGCAATTTCACAATATCCAATTAAAATATTACTTGGCAGTATTAACAGTGGCTGTTATGGTGGTGGAATAATAATAAACTGTCTTTCGAATTAATTAAACTTATTGTAATTGAACTGTGAATAAAAAAATGTTAAGAAATAAGTGTTTTATTAAAAATATATACATTTAATATATAGTTTATTGCTGCTATATTAGTGTTGCTTTTGTAGTCCAGAATGTAATGTGCTTTAGTTTAAAAATATGTAGCTTAGTATTGGTTATTAATAATAACTGTCACTTTGTGAGTTGGTTTTTATCTATAACTAGGGGCCCATCCCGGCTTCGCACGGGTGGAATATTTAGTTTTAAACATTTTGGCTCTCCCGCATTTCGGTGCCGCTCTACCTCGGCGTTACTCGCTGCACTTCGAGTATCACCGAGATAGAACTACACTGGCCCGTCGCGTCGGTGTGTATTTTTTGTTTATATTGATATTTTTTATTTCGTAATATCTTTTGAATGGAAGGTCCGATTTTAATAATTCCAAAAGTAATTTACTGGTATTGAAACAGTCTTGAATATGAAATAATTTATTTGGATAAGGATTAATACAAAGGTATGGAAAACATGGTCTGATTTTGATAGGCATTTTTATCAACTTTTAAAATATAAAAAAGTAGTTATAGTGACATAACTATAATAGTTGGACATATGGTCACGCGGAGTTTTTTGTAGATATTGATACGTTTTATAATATTCTAGAATCAATACTTTTCGCAGCGCATGCGATGAAAGATATTTTATGGCTATTTTTTTGCACCTTGGGTTGGTTTTAGTGAGATTTTCTGAGGATCTCTAATTTTTTCTTGTAATAAATATAGCCTATGTTACTCAGGGATAATGTAGCTTTCTAATGGTGAAAGAATTTTTGAAATCGGTCCAGTAGTTTTTATGTTTATTCGTTACATACAAAAATACAAATCTTACTTCTTTATAATATTAGTATAGATATAGATATAGATTACTAAGTTACATAAATTATTAAAATAAAAACACTGCATTTGGATTACAAAACCAATACTAATAAACTAGGTAATAATAACAAAAAAAATGTAATTTCCTAAGACGTCATCATTATAGATATTACTACTGCGCTCTTGAAATTACAAATCAGTTAGTATTTGCGTATGACGTCATCATTCCTGATACTACTATAACACACTTGAAATTACAAATTAACTAGTATTTGCATATACTTGAAATTACAAAAACCTTCGCTTGTAATATTTACTAATAGCATTAACAAAAATCGATTTGTAGTTATTACAGGGCATTTGTTGTCCTCGGGTTTATAAATATTTTAGTAAAAATTTCTGTATTTTAGTTAGTTTTTTCTCAGTGTATCTCTGTACCAAATTTCACCAAAGTCGGCAGTTATTCACTTATAAATGGTATAAATAACCAAGCATTGTTTTATATTTACATATATACGAGTAAATATATTTTATTGGGAGTAATGCGCGTTGGTACCACTAATATAATTAATTATCTATGCTGTAGGATCTTAGAATTACATTGTACTTTATTTGAATTCGTAGTGGCGTATAAATAAGCTTCAATATTAATACTCTTAAGTATTGAAAATATTCCTCAATAATATGTCACTAAATACCATCAATTGGCCTTCTCGCTGAAGTAATAAATTATTTATAATTTAAGTACATCAATATCAAGCGGGCAAATATTTTTTTAAATACATATTACAACTGTCAGTAATACTTATTAATTTTAGTGTGTATGAGATGCGATTGATGTGTTTGAAATGTCAAATGATATAATGAGATTATACAAAAAAATATATAAAAAATATTCTTCGTAATCCTTCTAGACATATTTTGGCCAACCTTAATAACTGTTACACAAGTCGTTTTTGTCAACATTGTCATCTAAATTTTCTTACCATAACGCTGCCAATTAAGTTAATATTTAGAAGTTTGGGGGAAGAAATCGAGAATGTCATTTAACGATAATTGCTCTTGAAAATTTTCATTAAGTGACGATAATCTGCTGTTAACGGTTCGCCTGTACAGTAAAGAAAATTTTAAGCAAGAAAGCTTTCTTATTAACCCAGTACCGATAAATTTGCATTTTCAATCTGAGAAGGATGAGCGTGGAACGAATTTTTATCCTGCTACTGGTCCCCTTAAGGATGGTATTTCTTTACGGTTTTTATTTGGAACTGCAGGCGTTCATGTCTGGTATATTAATAGAGTTAGTGGGCTGTAATAGAAGTGTATCGGTGATTTCAAAGCAGGGCGGACTTATTAAGCGGCTTGTTGTAGTTTGACAGAGTGATTTAATAACGTGGCGTGATCGTTCCAGTAAATCGGGATTAGTTCGGGATGATACTGAATGGGAGTTATGGTACAAATATGTCGTGTAAATTCTGAATTGCGTAAACTCTTCGATCAGAAATTTCTATTATAATTTGAGTGCACTTTTAACTTAAAAACATTGATAAATCATTCTAGTTGGTAGATAGTTTTGTAATTGTTATCTAAGTTTAATAAAAATTATTATTTCGTTAAGATATTAGAGTCAAAATATTTATTTAACTACTTTGGGTGTAATTTTGTATGACACTATGTATCTAAGGACTGTGTGAAATGAAATTTTATAATTTAAGATAGAACTACATAAAATAGCTCGAATAATTTAGCTAGTAAACTATTCGGTAATTATATGCAAAGTTAGCTTAGAAAGGTAAGTGAATCCCTAGAGTTCTTTATCCATTTCTTTTAATTGACTTAATTCTGTTGGTATTTTTTTATTTTAATGTAAACTAAACAAAGGATTATGCTACAAATATTCATTACATAAATGGCTCACATTAATTATACGTTGTGAATACGCATATGCGTCGAACAAAAGCAAATACATTTTAGAGAGAAACATCTGCACAAAGCTGCACATACATTATTTAATAGAAATACAAATGTCGAGTAAGTGCATTTTTCTTGATGTATTAAATCATATCATGATAAATTCTACAATAGAATTCTAAACAAACCAAACAAATGTATGTAATGACAGTAAGTTATGTAATAAGCTTAATTTCTTGTGCGAATAACATATTTATTAGAACTTTAATCAAATAGGGTAAAGGCTTTATCTAACCTTTTTGTTTTGAAAATTATTAGTGGTCGTATAGTTATATAATAAAACAACACTATTACTTGAAAGTTAATAAATTCAGTGATAATTAGACAATTGATTTCATGAAGTGAATATTGATACTACTATGTTATGGAAGTATGAATATTGCGAGTCGTTAACTCTCTGGGTCAAAATCCCCAGGCGCTGCCCGCTATCCCGTCTAAAGTGCTTGTTATTATTTCTACATGTTGTGTTGTTACTACTATGTTTGAGCAAGTGTGGGGATGAGGAATGTGAGATACTCTTTCTTAACGTACATGTAGAGCACTAACTTCCTTGCGGAAAAAGTCACTCTGGTTGCCTAGTACTGAATATATGTAACTTAATTCGTTACCTACACCATCGTAGTAGTTGCGGTGCGGCGACGGCGCCACTGCGCCACATCCAGTCCGCCCACGCGTCTCACGCATCGCGAGCTTTCACAAGCACCGTAGCTGTACGCTGCACGCCGTACGCTGCGCCGAACACAATCCTACTATTTGTAAAACTACTGCATACCATTTTAACATTTCTGTAAACATAACACGGGTTATGTTTGCGACAGGTTATTTTATTTTATATGAAGAAATATTTAACACGACGGCAAATGGGAGTTATGCCAAAATGTAACAACAAATAAAATTACTATTAAGTTAAATTCTCATTATTTTACACTGTAACTTTTTTCATTTAATGTAGTTGAATATAAAAATCCTACAAAAATCAATCACGTCTCGTTTACCTTAAAATATTTCTGTTGTAGCATTATAAGATAGAAATACAACATATAGTAGCTCTGTTTTTCCATTACATATAAAACAAATAAAATGATATTATACGTTCTATACGGAATAGTATATCATATGGTAGCACAAATTATATTTTTAGAAATATGCTTGTCGAAGAGGTGTGTAGGGTTCTTTTTGGTATGACTTGATCCAACTGAGAATGCATTACGAGTATTATGCATAATTCTTTCGATGAATACGTCTAGTGAACGGATTTATTTGCTAATGTTTTTCACTCATGATTTACACAACAATGGTACTATGTTTGTTATTTAATATTTTTTATTATTTTTTTATAACTCAGCTTCAACAAATTTATATTATTTTATAAATAATGCTTAGTATGTATAGTTCACTTAGAAATATAGAGATTTTCCTTTGTATTAATTAACTAACCTTCACATTACTCTGGCGTTAAAATGAATGCACATTCATTAAGCTTATCTATTTTTTCTTTTTAATACAAGACTGAAAGAACTACAATATCTTGTAAATTAATATAATCATCAATTAAATCTAATGTTATGTCAAAGATGCTTTGTTTGTAGAATAAAGTCACTATTTTGGCAAAAAATGTCGGCGTAGACGACCCTTAGGTTAAGGTAAACTTTTAAAAAGCTTGTGGCAAGCAACTGTTGCATCTCAACTAGTCTGGTAAAGTTTAAGGAGGCCTCTTGAATTATGCATAGCTTCTCCTCAGTTTTTTGTTGTCTGATGTAACGTAATATTGTATATAAATAGGTGTATCTAAAAATCTTATCTAATTCATGAATCTTTAGTAATCGTAAGACTTATATGAATAGGTATCTACCTCTCAATAGTCAGTGAAGAAGAATAGACCGAGGAAAGAAGTAATAAATAACCTATTATAATCACTTCTATAATTTTTGATTACAATTTTTACTGATATAATTACATTATTACATAAAGGTTCATATTTTGAAAAGCATGTATTTTATTAACTATTTTCTACGGAGATATATTACCTATAGATCAAAATAATTATCATAACATCTTTCTGAAATTAATAGATCATGAGATAGTTAATTTTGAACCTAAATATATTACCAGGGCATTAAATTTCAGAATATGATAATATAAAATTAATTAGACGTGTGATGAAGCCTCCTATCACCGATGGGCGGCGATGCGTGCCAGCCTTCAGTTAGCTCCGGCGAGCTGCGCGCGCGCACGCGTTTGCCGCCTTTTACACGCACGTTTGTTTACAAACTACTTCATCGATCGATCGCGAACACATCGCAGATTCTATGATTCATTATGTTATAAAATAGATAATAACTTCTAAAATTATTATTAAATACTTATAGGATTACATATTTAAATTTGATGACTTTTTGTTAGTGAGATGTTAACGTCTTGGCCCTTTAATAAATGTCATCGTCGCTTTATGAGCTTCTGGAAACATAAATAACTTGCATAATGTGACAGATATATTTGTAGCGACCAGTATAAAAGTGTTTTAACATCGATCCACAACATGAGGCCGTCAATGATCATTGTTTATATTATCGCTGTGGCGATCGTCGTCGGAGGCGAGATGCGAATCCGCGGCAAAGTAAGAAAAAGAAATAACGCGCATAGAAGGCACCGAGCAATTTTGCCACCGTGCAATTTCAATGAAAGCCTTATTGAGGACGAATGGGCTTTGATGGAAGCGATAGGGAAGTCGAAGTTTATTTTTACGGGTAAAGTTTTGACGGTTAAGAAGTTTAGATCGATGCAGGAGATTCGGATGAAAAGGTCGAATTTGTATAGAGTGTATATGCGGCGGGTTCTAAAGGGTGACGAGAGTGAATTGAGAATGTTTGTCAAACAAGATGGACCGAATGTGGATTCGTTAAGTGGTGCAACGGTGATGGTGGAGAGGCCGCGCGCACGAGAGTCTTGCGCTCCGTCTCCGCGTCCGAGACTTTCTGCGATATTTTTAAGCGATGGAATATTTGCTGACAACAAAAGGGGACCGGCGGTACATCTACGTCTTCTTACTGATCCGGTACCACTGACGCTATATCATCTAGACAGAATCAATGCAGCTGTTAAAGGTAAGTTGTACTAGTTTTCATAGATAAGTTTAAATATTAACTCAAATAATATTTAGCTACTTGATACTGATTTTTATAGTAGTTAATAGTAATCAGACTAGAATTGAAATAGTGCCAGACGTAAACTGAGACTGAGTAATAATTTAAACGGATATTAGGAATTTTTAAATTAATAATCAGAATCTTTCACGAAAAAATTCGTGCAATATTAAATCACAATAAAATGCCAGTCGCCTCGAATAATTTCACAAAGGCGATTATAAAAAGCTTTGGGCGAGATTGAACAGGGCAAAATTAAATACTGAATAGCTGGAGTCTGGTAAGAATTATAATAACGTGTAGGTGTTGTATCCATAATGTACATTGTGAAGGCATTGAGATGTGGTTTGATCGACATCTCGACAACTGTTCGTTAAGTTAATGGAGTGAATGCGTCCGATGCGTTTGTGCATCTCCCGACAATGCGTAAACACGAACCGTACACTGTAATATAAACTTTAAGTACCCAATAGCTTTTATTATTACGATGATAAAGTTCAATTTAAAATGAACTATCCAATCTTAAATGATCTTTTTGTATCGTGTTATTAACTTGTAAACTATGTAATTTCAATTTGTAACTTTTGCGCTTTGTTATTAATGCAATTAGTACGTTCCTTCCAGTTAAGGACCTGTTTTATTAGACACACCAATAATATGTATAATAATACGCTTAAGTTTAAAAATATATACCAGTATTCTAAATCTTTATAACTATTTTTTTTATTGGATATAAAATCTGTGACTTAAGGTTTATTGTTTTTCTCCACCTTTAATTTGAATACTCTTTTAAGTATCCATAAAATTGTTATTCTAAGTCAGGTTTAATTGAATCCGTGGCAATTCACGAATAGATTTTGTGCGGGGTCAAATACTTTGCAATAAATTTTATTACGAGAGCCATTTCAAGCTAAAAATTCCGAGAAGATCCAATTTAAGCCTCGCATAATGCAACGAGATGAGTATCGTGTCTCCTTTAGGTGGAATACTACGCCTTAAACCTTTGTCTGGATTTCAATGTCCAGTTCCTTATTGTGTATTTAGTTGAAATACTCGTAAAGTAGTAGTGCGCAGTATAGTTGACTGCTGTAGTAACAAACTAATATACAATTAGTGATTTTACTGCTTACTAGAATTAAGGCCAAATACAATTTGAAAAGGTAATGTTTTTGTTAGAAAGAGGTAAAGTTTTTAGTTAGTAATGAAAGTTTTTATGAAAGTGAAAATCGGTGTTAGGTCAAGAAGAAAATTACATCTTATTATCTTATTATATTTTATAATTAATGTTTCATTAATGTTCTCTTTCTTAACGTAAATTAAATTTTTTATTCTAAAGTTTCCTTATGGAGAAAACTAAAATTTGTTAATTACGCCTCAGTGTGTAAAGGTAAATGCAGTATGCGATTTTATGATAGATTATAAATTACCCAATACACCAACCTGAGTGTCTAATATTTATTATCACACTAAGTATATTTGAACAAAACACGTTGAAAGTTATAATGAACGGTAACTGCAGTACGTCGTAAATAAATAACTGTTAACGTATCAATAAATATTGAAGTTATGTTAAATAAACGCTCCTTAGACAAAGCTTTATAAATTATTATTATAATGAATATGCGCGAATAGTTTTATATAACGAGATGATCTTCTTTTTTGTCACATGTTGTTAAAAGCGTGTCACACATTGCATTTTCGCTGAGCTTTTGCAAGTTAATAGCGCTTTGCATATTATATCATTTTAGAGACGTTTAGATAATATATCATGATCTGATATATTATCTAAAGGTCTCTTGATTATTTGGCATCTTTTAAATATTCGTATTTATAATTTTAGGAACACCAAAATTAAAAAACTCTAGCTAGTCTTAACAAAAACGTAGAAATGGCTATTCTTTTTCGAAGAAAAAAATTATGTGGACATTTGTTCAACTGTTCTAGCCTAATATTGCAAGCTTAAAGCAAGCCCTTTTAATCCTGTAATACAGATTTTGATTTGATTCTGCTTTAAAATATCAGATTATTGTTAGCAATCCGTGCTTCTATACAATATAAATAGTGTAATTAAACAAAAAAAAACAAAAGAAGATGAGTTATCTTTATTTAAGATGGTTAATAACATACTGCAATACCAGGCAGGCCATAAATAGAAGATAAAAATACAAAAGCAAATAAATATAAGGGTGTCCAGTGTGATGCATATCGGCCCACCACACGATACACTAGGGTTCAGAAATAAAACTAAAAGTCTAAATCGATGTTTATAATAATGATATATTAAGGGAACACACGCAAGACAATGCAGAAAATATTTGCAGCTCGGTTCGCACGAGTTTATCTATATAATTACTGGTGCCAAAAACGCATAGTGTTGCCACCTGGTGACAAAAATGCTCAGAGGACATAAGAACTTCTTTCGCGCAGCAACTAATTAAAAGACTTATGTAATTTATTAGTGGAACTTAGAAATAGTTTAAATATAAAGATAGCTCATCTTTAGGCTAATGTTCAGGAATAAATAAGAACGTAAAGAAAAAAAATCGGAAAAGCTTTTGAAACGAAATTGCCTTTCCCATGACCAAAAGATCATTTCTCATACAGTCCAGAACTTTTTTTCTAATTTAAACTGCTGCAATATTTACAAGCTTGTGAGGATAGGTTGATAGTGTGGCTCCTATCTGCAGTTCGGATCACAGGAGGCGTTATGGAGTGTGGAGAAAGTAATGGGCAGGTACCATTCGTCACGTTGCGCCGCCAGTTCGCCACCCCACACGAAGCTAGATACCGAATACGCATAAACGTTAAACGAAACAATGCGAGTGTAGATAGGAATATTATAGGAATAGAAGGAAATTATAATAATTTATTAATGACTAGCTGCATACTCCAACTTCGCACGGGCATACTGACGATGACGAAGAAGTAAACATACAAACCTTTTCCAAACCAAAGAAAAACACCACAAGAATGTAATCGATTTTAATTTAGATTACTATATAACGAGAAATATAGAATTATCGGTTATATAGTAATTTTACAAGTATCTCAAAAAATCTACTTTATCCATAGTCCAAAATAAAGGCATCGGAATGATGATTGATATGGCAAACATAATGGAATAAACCGATATATCTAAACATCTTACAAAATAATATAGTGCGACCGTAAAGATTCGTCAAGAAGGCGACTGCCTCAACTCGCCCGCCCACGCTCGTACCACTTTCCAAATTCCTCGTGCAAGCACTGCAATCATCAACTCGCGCTAACCACGACTACGACATTCTTTTATTATTTTCAGCAATACATATCTAATAGATATGTATCTTATTACACTCTAGAATACCATTAAAATTTATAAGAGCAATATATAAAGGAGTTTAACGCTTATCCAATTAAAATGAATTGTGCACGTAACTTTTAACATTTTTTGATGTTGAATTTACTTAAAATATTTATTAAAGATATATAATATGAAACTTCTATAACCTATATTTTAAAATCCTTCGCTTCCGTTTTATGAACATGCCACATGAATAGTATATATTGCGACAAAAGTAGTTATCCCGAGCGATCCACCGCTGCGCTCGGCTCTCGTACATGAATATTCAGGGCGTAGTAAGGCGGCGAGTCGTTCGGCAATAACTGTTAACTTGGGTCATATTGTGCTCTATGTATTATCTCTAACCCTGCGGCCATTGTGCCTCTGTTGACCCATTGAGTCTTACACGACGCAACTTATGGCCTATAAAATATAAAACGTATTTTATTTAAGGTGACTCTTAATACAACTCTCATACACCGGATGTCATAAAGTTAGTACAATTGGGGCGTCGTTTTTACACATTCCGCCAATAAGGTAAATTGTCAGCTCATTGGTGGATAAACGTAACGTTAAATAACATATTTTGTTTACGTTTATGAAGGTTGCATAGAATTGCGAAGGCTCCAGTATACGCGCAGGTCTCAGCTCGCGCACGCGTCTCGGTGGCGCCAGCTCGGACTCTTGCGCAACCTCGTGTTCTCCGAATTTTACGACCGCCTCAATCAAAAGTTTCTCCACATATAAAGATACTTAGAATGCCTCTTTTATTTATTTAACAACAGAATAGAACAGCTCAAACAAAAAACATGAAGCTTCAAATTTTAGTGTTATTGCTATACTCCTATACTACGATTCTCGCCTACTTTCATACGAGTGGCGCAGTAAAGAAACGGGATACGATACACCAAAAGAAAAACATAAATGGACCTAAATGTATTTTAAACGACACGATAACTAACGATTACGAGATTCTGTCGTCGGCAGTGTCAGAATCTAAGTACATTTTCACGGCTCGAGTCCTCAGCGTTAGAAAAATAAAACGAGGTAGCAGATTCAAAGGAAAAATATTCATGTCATACAAACTTTACATACGCCTGGTAATGAAGGGGGATATAAACGAGCTGAAGAACCATGTTTTTTTAGGGGACGAGCGGACACTAAACGGGGCGATTGTGTTTGTTGACTGGTTACGAACGAGTAAATGTGCTTATAAGCTCTATAGACATTCTTCAGGAATATTTTTAAGCGACGGTTTTTACGAGAATTATAGCTGGAAGACGCCTCGACTGCGATTGTTGTATGAGCCACTTCCACTGTCACTCTACGATTCGGATAGAGTGAATGCAGCGCTAAAAGGTAAATGTTTACTATCCTATTATGTTTCATTTTATATGACTTATGATTGTTTGTGTACACATGTTATAAAAGCTGCGTTTGTTTGTCGTAACGTTTTCACGACCTCTTCCGAGTAAATTTTATAGTGGTAACGGCGGCACACTATATAATTTAGTTACAGTTGTCTATTTTTATTTGTCTCCTTCCAAGACGCCATTTCGAACCGAAAAAACAAAAACAGAATAAAAAGTCATATTTATTTTCGCTTTATACAAATTCCTCAAAGGTTTATGTGTTTGTCCTTCTATCTAAAATTACTACATATAAAACAAAGTCCCACACTGGTTATGTCTGTTGGAAAAAAATTATAAAACTACTCAATGGATTTTCATATGTTTTTCACGAATATACAGAGCGATTCAGGAGGAAGGTTTAGGTGTTTATTATCCGAGCCACGCCAGGTTGGATCACTAGTACCTAATTAATGTTGATTTTTACTTCCTGGATAAAATTAGTAAATCTTTTAACGCTAAAGTATAAAGCTCACTCCAGGAAGTTCATCAACTTCGAAGTTTCCGATCACTTAAATTTATCTCCGGTAAATGTTTAATTAAGCAATTGTAATCGTTTTCGAATTGTTCAACAAACATCTCGAATGCTGTGTACATACGCGTACGTCAAAGTACCGTCAAGTCATCAATCAACATAGCGTAATAAGGAAACTGGGCATTTTAGAAAAAAAAATAGATTTAAAAATGGTTTTAAAAGCACATGACTTCTCAATTTTAAAACTAAATATATCAAATATGAAAGTTAATGATTGTCATTTTTATATATCACTTTTATGTACAGGCCATCCATTGTGCACAGACGATGCTTATAAATGATTGTACATTCCTCTTTAGTATTTCTACATATACATGTAATGGGATGGATAGGAAAGGACCAATATTCCTATCAAAAATGATAATAATAAAGTTCTTAATAATTTCATTAAATTTTTAAATTAATTTAAAAAAACTTTAAATTATCTGGGATATATGCGTGCTAAGATAAATTTATTTTTCCTATAATAAAAATTAATGAAACAGAAAAAAATGTTAATTCGTCTTACGTATCATTTATTTACGAAACCAGTTCAATTTAGAATTCTTAGTTTCATAGGATAATTTAGAAAAGTGCTTTTATTTTCTGCAATAAAACATCCAATATTAAAATAGTAGATGCAGGTCCTTGAAGTGATATAGTGTCATTACCAACGTCCATAGTCCATACGTAGAACGTGGGAGTGGGCGGAGATTGGCTACACCATGCAATTTACTCGACGACTACTAACAGTCCCATTATTATCCACCCATTGTACATAATTATGGTTATCTTATAAAAGAAATCGTACTCTTTGTTCGTTTTTGTAACTTGTAAAAAGGGAACATACCGTACCTGTATTATTAATACTAAAGTATTGATAATATAGATTACTGTTTTAGCGCAAACCGGTGTTGCCAGAATTTTGCGCGAGCGATAGCTATACTTCTTCTTTCACGTCTCAAGTTATCAATTATATAATATGAGCTTTATTTCTTTACCAAAGTTATTAATTATGTTACAATATATTGCAAGTTATAAAATATATTATTATGTCGATAATGAGTTTATGATATATGTGAACGTAAAGTAAATGAAAGCTCCACCGGCTTAAGTAATTGATATTGATTTCAACTTGATGCCTCTACGCATTCCTAAGAAAAATGGTATTGACAGACATACGCATAGACTGTCAGATGAACTACCATGTGATGTGGTTATTTTTTTCGTTTATTTATTGAACGAAAAATTGAAACAAAAAATGTTACGTAATAGATTTGTCTATGAACATGGATCATCTCAAAGATGGAGTAAACTTAAACATAATAGATTTCGTGACCCTATCAAAAGTAGAAAGCTTAGACTATTTACATAGAAAGTTGTCTTTACTTTATTATCTTGACCATTGTATGCCATGATTTTCATTGATTTTCACTTGAGCTAAACAAGAGCAAGAATAACATAACTATAAAAGTTCATTGTTATCTGCCACAATAAAATTTTATCTTATAAAAAGACAAAATCTATGTTATCGTCAAAAAATAATTTATGATAGACCATAAAAGTCAATCATGCATTGTTTCCTTATTCGGCTTTTCTAAGAGTTTAGCTAATGAAGAAAGTTTACTTTTATGTCATGTTTATCTACGCTTTGTCCAAAAGGCGAAGGGAATATTGGTATTGGTTATTGGAATATTGTTATCGTCAATAAAATTTATTGTTTGTTATTATGAAAGTATGATCTATTGTACCTTTTAATATAATATACAAACTTGAATGCTTCATTTCATTATAATTATAATGGGCAACATTCTATAACCAATAATTGTATTAGTAACAGTATTGATGCAGTCTGCCAAGTGCTTTCACAAAGTAAACATTGTCTAAAGTAGTGTTAGGTCTTTCTTATGAAGCATTACATGACTTATCGGTGCTATACTTTGTTAACTTTATTGATGCAACAGAAAGGCCGTACTAAACTTTTCACTGCTTCACAAATACCAAGCACTTCTTGGAAAGTATTCAACATGTGGTAACATTGCTAGTAGATGTTTATAAACATATGCTTTTCAGCTTACTAGATACTGAAAGATACTCTTTGATATGATTTTTTAATTTACGGTGTGGGCAAAACCGTTAAAAAAAAAATTACAAGTGGTCGCAAAATTAAAAAAAAGTTGCCTAATATTATATTGCCAGATAATACTTATAAGGAACCCGACCATCTCTACCTTTAAATTTAGATTGAAGGCATACTTCTTTTCTCTTCTTTCTTAATATTATACTAATACAGCTATATATGTAAGTTTTTGTGTATGTATGTATTTATGTATAGTGTATTTAGTATATTGTAGTTATTATTAATTATAAAACACTTGTTTCTAATCATTTGGGTTAGCGGCAGAGATCTGTTATAAGAGATGAGTAATCCTTTGTACATTAGTTTTCATATCTACCAATTTTCAGATATATCAAAGCTTCGTAGTCGTCGTAGTCGTAACATTCAAATCTGGATAGCCTTGTGTGTAATCAATCAATCTGCCCCGGCGCCACTCTGGTTGTTCACACTAGTGTTTTTGGTGAATGTTAATTAAAGCTGATTAGCTTGTAACAGAATGTGTGTCGCTACTTTCACCGTATCGTCTTAATGTTTGTTTGATCTTTGCATATTGATATAATCAATTAATTGTCTTTTCTTGTCAATGTTTTTTTTTTCAGATAACAAAACATTTAATCTATTCCACTTCTAATCATCATCATCTGGCTCCAAAGCGCCTATAGCTTGAGAACCTGGAGCTTGACAAGATCTTTTTATGAACGTAAACTAAACCATTACTAATTATTTGCTTTCCTATAAACCTCTTTAACTTTGCCATAACATTCGTGACAAGAGTGAATACTAACATAACTGTAGATGCTGATACTGGACCTTGAAAATGAATTTTCTACAATTTTTTTAGTTTGAAAGTGTTTATTAATTGCAATTGATTGATAATTGCAAATATCCCTATTATACATGTATACATATTATGATTTATAATACAATAAGCTACATGCCAGATTCAACGCATTTATTAGGCTTAGACACATAGTGTTATTAATTGGTTACTGCTGAGTTTTTCAACATCAGAAAGAAGGACAATCTAACCCAATAAAAGAACCTCAACCTGCCATGCCACTACAGTTGCTAATCAGGTGTGAAGAATTTCTTCTTGCTACTCGTACTCGTTTTCTTGTTTTTTATGATATTATCTTTCGAAGCATATTATGCTAATGGAGTTATAACAACTTTGAAATAACTACAGAAAATATTAATATTATATTTTCAACAGTGAAGGTGAAGTCCTTACATAAAACATTAACGACTTACGTAGTCTAGACGATTGTTTAATTTACTTTTGTTTGGATCATTCATGTCTAGCTCAAATAAAATGAAACTTTTATAAACCTTTCATATTTACCATCCTTATTTTAAATAATTACAGTTTATTTTTCAGTTTGAACATACTGAAATGCATGTGATATTAAGACCGGAATTATTAATAAACAATAAAAGTATCGTGACTAAATGATAATATTAAATAAAAAAATAAGCTGGTATAAAATAATATAAATATTTTTTATCAACTGTACGCATATTTAATTTTAAGTAATAATTCAATCTATATTAAATAGTGCAATTTTCATGTGAATAGATACAAACAGAGTGCTTATTTATTAGTATCATGGTTTATCACTTCCTTACATTAAAATATTAAATGCACACAAAACTATGAAACAATCTCAAATATTTTTTCGCCGAGAACTTTCGACTTTTCATAGCGAACGTAAAAATCTTTAACAGTTTGTAGGAGAATATTAAAATACATCCATTAAACTTGAAGGTAACTTTGCATTGGTGCGTTGAGCAAGTTCCAAGGTTCATGCATAGATTAGTTATTAGTTAAGTATATAATTTGAGTTGTAGCGCCACGCCAAGTAGGTTAATATTTTATAACGAACAAAACCTCTAAGTATGAGCGATAAAATCAAATTATTTTCTTTAACTAGTCATTACATGTTGTCGATACGCGTTAGGTTCTAGCAAAACGGTAGTTTTAGTGCTCTTGTAATTAATATAAACACGCAAATATAAGCTGAATTGCGTGTAAGTAAATAGGAAAATGGCATGGACAGATTTCCATATCCCTCAATTATATGTAGACAGCTTAGTCTAGTTTGAATATTTTATGACTAAATATAACATGCGTATAGTTTTGCACAGTTATTACTAATTGAATTATTATTACAAATATTTAGTTTTTTGAATAAATATAAGGCATACTGTTAATGCTTTACTTTGAAGAATATTAAATGGGGATAATAACAAGCGTAGCTTATAATCTAGTTCTATTAATCATGACTATACTTGATTGTAAGTAGTTACCTGGTGTATTAACATAGTTCAAGATCCAACGTCACAGATAAAAGGCTTTTTTTAAATTTGAAAGTTGGCAGATGACTCTACTCCACCTGATAGTGGCAGTAGAGTCTAAGCACGAGGGCCTTCACGAGTTGCAGAATGCCAAACTGCACTAGCCGCAGGTCTTAAGCCTTAGGTTAGGATTTTAGTTATAGTTTATTTTTAGTTCGATAAAATTTCACATATGATATTTAGTAAAAAGTATATTGATGTAGAAATCTTTACAAGGGACTCATTATTTGACCTATCAAGTCATATCGCATTCTAGTAGAATATCAACCGGTCTGTACCGGCTCTTAGGACCGTCTTTAAGTTATATTTAAAAGTTTAAAATTTATCAAAACAAGAATTTCAAGAAAGTACAAAAGTATTTGTACAATATTTAATCAATATTCGATATCCGGATCACAATTTGCTGGCAGGTATCTTTTGTGGGTTTCGGTTTTGTACAAGCTGTTTCAGTTCTCGTCTCAGAATTTTCCCGCTGGCGGTTTTTGGTATCTCCTTTAGGAATATTACGCCGCCTCTCAGTCTTTTCCAAGGTGAAACCTTAAAAAAACAGATTAATAATACACAGACATTTAAAAATATTATTTAAAAAAGTGAAATCTATAAAGATTTCAATAAATAAGCGAAACTTCGCTGAACGGCATGTTAAAATTTTTTTGTGCCATAAGTTCTTAATCTAATGTTTTAAAATTTCTTATAGTTTACTTGTAGGTTACAAAAAGGAGTTTTATATACTAGTCTCATGTAAATAACTTGGCTAATTGACTCATAGACAACGTATTCAGGGCAGGCTTTAACCACCTAGGCGCCCTGGGCGAGTCCTGGCCCCCAAAAGTCATCAAAGGATATCATTGTATCCTCCCCTAGAAATCGACGCCCCGGGCGGTTGTACGCTTTTCCCGGGGTCTTAAGCCGCTACTGAACATAATATACCATGCTTCCAACATAATAATATATGCCATGAATACTTTAGTTTTATAACTACTAGGTTAGTACTAACTCTAACACTAAACAAAGGTTAGTACATACATTATTTACAATAAAAGATTTTAATAAAAAACGAGAGCAATTGCAGGTAGAAACTTGTGGATTATGCAGTTTTCTATTTGACTTTCACTTTGTAGCCTACGAAATCCAGTTTACTGTTGCTTGTTATAACTGAATTGTCAAATGTAAAATAACATGAGAAAATACAAGAATTTTTGAAATTTAAATCAGATTGAATACTTTAATAAACCTAAGTTCTATAGTATTGTCTATAACTAATGTAAAATTATTAAGTGTGATTACTACTTTATACTATATTGTAAGTTATTAGAAGGGTGCAAATTTCAACTGGTCCTTCACTCTCTTAAAGATTTAAAGATTTCAGCATACAATTATTTAATCATCTACCCAGCACTTACCTTATCAGAAACGAAGTTTATAATTTCTTGTTCTGTAATATTGGCATTAGGTTGCTTCACCACGAACGCCGTAGGCAGCTCCCCAGCCAACGCATCCGGCGCCCCCGTCACTCCGACATCTTTAACTGCCGGGTGTTGGAGTATTAGCGCCTCAAGTTCTGATGGTGCGACCTATTAAAACATTCACATATCATATTATTTACGACGATTTTTATTTCAGTATTGCTTCGTAGATCGCAGAGATAGCTAGTTTGATCAGTATCACGCTATACTTGTGCAATGTCCATTGGGGTCTACGACTCGCGTTCAACTGCTTCTTTAATTAATTATATATATTTAAAATAAATACACATACACTATACTGAAGGAGAAGTAAAAAAAAATCTCTCTTAACTTAACTTTTATCCCAAAGACACGATAAATTTGTGTCTCGTTACAAATAGTAGGTAATTTATAAAATTAGTATTTGTTCCCTTACAAATTTTCTAAACTAATTTAAATTTTGTATTAAATCTAATAATAATCACTTAGCAAAAAGTAATTCATAAAATCTAGTCACTGTCTAAGCCTTCAGTGTTAGTTTCATCTTGATAATAAAAAAAGTAATGTCTTCAGTAATAAGTTAAAATCTTGGATGTAACAAGCTATAATTGTTCAAATAGCACTTGGATATTGAAAATCCTAAGATTTATATGTTAACTAACTTACCTAAGATGAACCAATATAATATACCTTCGAGTTTTTAAAGTAACACACTTACTTGCCATGCCTTATACTTGATGAGCTCCTTAATTCTGTCGACAATATAAAAGTATCCTTCGTCGTCATAATAAGCAATATCGCCGGTTTTGTAAAACCCTTCTTCATCAAGATCATCTTTTAAATCTTTTCCTATGTAACCCTCAAACACAACAGTACCCTTGATACGAACTTCACCAGGTTCATTGCTTCCTAATACTTTATCGGTTTCTGGGTCAGCTACCTAAAAAGTGTAAAAAAATATATCTCCCTAATTATAAAAAATGGTGACGATGTCCGCATGTGTTTGAGCAACCTAAAAAAGTAAGGAAGCATATTGCAGCACAAAATTGTTATAACTTTTTGTACTAATCTATATTAATATATAATGCTGAAGAGTTTGTTTGTTTGATTGCTTGAATGCGCTTATATCAAGAACCACTGGTCCGATTTGAAAAATTCTTTCAGTGTTAGATAGCCCATTTATCGAGGACGGCTATAGGCTAAATATCATCACGCTAAGACCAATAGGAGCAGAACTACACGTAAACAAAGTCGCGCGGGTCGACTAGTCATATAATAAAATCATAAATAAATATCTTTTTTAATGCGCACGGCCAAGGAATGGAATTCCCTGCCGGCGTCTGTATTTCCGAGTACGTATAACCCGAATGCTTTTAAAGCAAGAGTGAACAGGGTTCTTCTGGGCGAGCTCGCTCCATCTTCGACCTCGTCTCTGCTCTAGAGCTAGACTGAGGTCAAGAGTAAGCCCATTTTATAATTAAAAAAAAAGTCTGTTAAAGAAAACCATTACTTTAAAATTTGAACGGAGAAAAAAATTACGTCATAAAAATTGTGACAAATCCTAAAGAGATGCAAGTCACAACTAAGGCTACCTAATGAGTTCTGAATTTGGATTGTGAATGGTCTCTGTGGAGGGATTTATTTAGATACATCAGCTGTGTGCTCGTCATGATCTAGATATTAGGCCTCCAATGTAACGTCATAGTTTTATAAGGATAACTGAAGGAAAGTTAGTCCCTTATGCACATCATGACATAGAGCTGATCAAGAATACATGTTTGAATAATTGTGACAAGCAGATTGTCATATCACAAAAACTATATAGTATACTATATATTTTAATAGTATTCTTGAAGAATAATATCTTGTCCATATAGCTAGACACTGGTACCTTAAGAATTATCCCTGCGGCTGGTATCCCAACACTACCTTCTTTAGGTGCAGTATCCAGATCCTCAGTAACGGCTCCTGTTGCTTCAGTCATCCCATACCCTTGTAGAACATACTTTATATTTGGAAACCTAATAAAAAACAAAGTATTATTTTTAAATATTTTTGTGTCTTGAGATTAAACCCTCAAGGTCAGCCAAAAATTGATAGAGAGACAATTATATACTTGTAATACTAGAGTCAAGAGAAAAGCTTTTTAAAAATTCGTTTTAGTAACCTTACCTCATCTTTATTTGCGCAATACTTTTGGGATCAATAGGCGCACCCCCTGAATAAAGAATTTCGACAGTACTTATATCGAATTCATTTGCTATCTTCGATTTATACAACATCACGATCAGTGGTGGCGCTACGAGTAGCATTCCAATCTGAAATTGATATGAAAGTATACATTTCATGTGAAAATATCCATTCGTTCATTACATTGCTAGTGGTTAAATCTACATATGCCACAAAGTATTGTGAGATTTGAATGCACTATGAAACAACTATAATGATGAACTCAGAACAACTCATGTTTGTATTTTACAAAGTTTGGTTTGTTTATATCATCATAGCATTGGAGCATCATTGTGCTTATTAGGAATTATTTTAACTCTGGACATATATGATAATTTAAGTCGCGATACATTAATGTTTTTTTTAAAGAATAGACAAGGGACAAACGAACTAACAGTTCACCAGAAAAAAAGCCATCTTGGCCATGAATATCGGTTTCTCATTGAATATCTCTTGTTTTGCCGATGTGTTGCTGCTTCGAAAGTTGAGTTAGTAGGGGCGCGAGGACAAAAATGCTGCGGTTTCAGCGGACTCTGAGCAAGAACTCAGAGTTCACTGAATCCCCAGCATTAATGGAATTGCATTAAAAGAGGGGGGTATTTCTGGCCCACATGCGGCGTGAGCGGAATGCGTCAAGGATGGCTGGGTGGCCGGATTCGCATGCTAGTGGTTGAAAGCTTTCGAGGATCACATCGCTAGTGAGGGTACTGGGTAACAGAAACTAGATAACAGATGTGGTAGGAGTCATTAGATATATCATAAAAGGAATGAAATAAAGTAACAAGACTAATTCTTCTTTCAATCTTATATTATTTCTAACTACTTATTTTTAATTGTTTTTCATAACATCACATAAGACAGTTTCTGATTAAATATTTTGTTACCTTATATTTTTGAATGGTTGCTAAATATACTCTTTCGATATATTTTGCCAAAAACACGACTTTTCTACCATAAACTATTTCTCTTAAGGTACATATTAATCCCATCGTGCTGGACCAAGGTGCAACTGTAAGTAGTATTAGGTTTCTGGTTGTCCTAGTATAAAATATAAAATAACACTTAATACACCACATTAATTATTACGACTATTAACAAAAATCATAAAATATAGTTTAACTTGTTAGAATTATTGATCCATTTTTTTCAGAAGCCTTTTTAAAGGAGTGACAGCAAACTTAATTGTTTATTATATATGTGAATGTTCAGATATTAAAACTTTTAAAAAAATTAAGCTACTGCTCTAAAAAAATTTAGACTACTGTTTTTTATTTTTGTGATTAATAGAAATAAATTGTTGTTATAAATATTTGGCTAAAGAATCAATATGATTCAAACCTTTCTATTGTGTAATAGGTATTTACAAAAAAATAACATTTTAAGCTAGAAAATCTATGCATAACTTACGCAATGTTTTGGCATCCTATTATCAAGTTAAGATGATTTAACTTAGCTCCTTTAGCTAAACCTGTGGTTCCAGACGAATACAATATCAAGCATGTTTGTAGAGAGTCTGTAAAAGTAATAGCATTGATTTACCCTATTAATATGACAATAAATGAACATAGAATAAGACAAAAGTAAGCTTTATACCTTTAAAATCATGGGCTTTGTAACTTCTTATATCTGTATGTTTGTTCACCAGATCATCGAATTGAATGAAGTCACTGGACCTCGATACGTCATCGTATAAGATATATTTTTTAATCATCTTTGTACTTTTAATAGTTTCGTAATGATTTTTAAAAACTTCTCCCGAAATAAAAATATATGACGGCTTAGATACGTGTAGCGCGTGAATAAAGTCATCTGGAATAAATAAAAAATATATAATAAACTTGTAATTGATAGTATGTATCGATGAATATGATGTCACTCTTTTTCTTCTCTCACCTTTAGTATAGGAATTATTGAAATAAGTAACAATAGCTCCACAAGAAAAAATAGCTAGACTCGACAACATATATTCGATTCTGTTTTCACTAGATATGGCAACTACATCGCCGACTTTTACGCCGAGTCTTAAAAGAGACGATGCAATGTTCACTATCTTTTGGGCCATCTCGCCATATGTGATGCTCTCTCCAGTTTCCCCATTTATCTGCGTATTTGATTACTGTTATTTACAATTAAAGGGCTATGTGAAAATAGAAAAACTGAACTGAAACTGAAAGATATCTCATATTAGACCCAATTGTTAAAGAATGTTATCATGATGTACATTTTAAGAATGTATTGTTTATTATATTATGTAAAGGTAGATACGATGTCCACTGCAATTGCAACAAAAAAGTAAGGTAACTGCCCAACATTCTCTCAGTCATTCACCACCCAATGTCGCGTCTACACAAAATGCCTTTCTGTATTTATTAATCTATCTACAAATAACACTGCTGTTGTAAAAGGAAAAATGATTCATTTTATACGTTATTTAGTATATTTAGATGTAGTTATAAATCGAAACTTTTGCACTATTTCTTTGCCACAAAAAAGAATGTTCCGTAGCGAGTTGAATTAATCAACGTAATCTTTAGTTTCTTTTGCAAGATGCACGCAGTTAAATTACTCTGGAACTGCACCTTTTTGCTTTTCAATGTCTCAGTTTAATTTATAGCAGGCAACATCTTGAGTACTTGCGGGTTCTTTTGTATTCATTCATTTTGCAGTGTCGAGCTGACATCGCTTACAGCTAACCCGCTCTCGATTGTTATGTTTAAGATACGCTCACGCAATTTACGACGTGAACCTATCCAATTTAAACGTCCAGGTTATCTTTAGTTTCAATTTTGGACATTAATGAACTCTTAATAATATTTTTTATTGACAACCATGTAAGTCTGTGAAATCCATATAAATATTATCAGTAGAGATAGCTTAACTTATATCCTTGAACAATTTTGTGTTCTCGATCTGGGATAATAATAAATTACACTAAAAGTTTAAAGAGTTTATGAGAAACGAAGAGAATCTACTATTTCATAGTTTATAATTTATCACATATTTATACTTCCATAGTTATACTAATTTAATAATTATAAATATGAAAGTGTGTTTGTATGTTTGTAAGTTTGTCTTTCTGTCACGTTGTATTGGGGTGAGGGATTGACGTGAATTCTTGCATACAAATTATGTGAGTCTGAAAGTAATATACGGATATATTTGTATATATTGTATAGAGATTACATGTTATAATACATAATTATTGAGTCGGAAGTACACTACCTACTACCTACTACTTACATTTACATAACAATATTATAAAATACTAGCCGACGCGCAATCGCTTCGCTAAGTCTTTTTTCCGTAGTCATTGAGACGATAAGTTTATTTATTTTGATAACAATTCATAATTAGCGATAATGTGACCAATAAACATGGCCTAATGATTTAAATTATTTTTTTATATTAAAAACTTCTACTGTAGCTTAAATATAAAAGTTACATATGCTGTCGCTAACTTTTTTGATTCCAGTGATTACCCCTTATAACCAAACAAACTAACAAACTTTACCTCTTTATGATATTAGTATAGATAACATAACAAAATATATTAAAAACTTGTGAAGGAGATTTTTTAATATATTTTTTTTACTTCGAGTTGCTTTAAAAATTGTACTCGAGTAAAGTCCCTAGTTTAATAATTATATACTCACCATTCCAGTTTTATCCCTTTCGTGAGCCAAAATTTTTTTTAAAACAAACTCGCCAAAATTTAAATTTGGTGGTACCGTAAAGTTTTGATCTCCATATATAATACCACTTTTAATTTTTTTAGTCGACATGTTTGGCAGCGAGTGTGCTGTGTTGATGTTCAGAGTATAACTGATATTGTTGATATCTTAGGAAATGATATGAATTTCAAGGTGAGATTGCTTTGACGTATTCCGATAATCTTAGTTCATATTATGTAATTGTTAAATACCATAAATACTGCGTACTTTGTTTTTCCTTTGTAACATATATTGCTATAGACATTTCGAAGTGAAACAAACATTTATGGAACAGTTTATGGAAGTATTTATTATTGACTTCTTGATATTCAAGTCAACATCTCTTGTGGGTGGATTTTTATTCTACCTACACATTATCTACGTAGTGTTTTCGGGGTAATATCAAAATAGTCGTTTAAATATTTTTTTTTAAACATAGATTTCTGCTAAGTTCTATAAAGTAACGCCTGCTTCTATGGAATAGTTAAATACATATAATAAAATTGGTTGTGCACGCATCTGGTTGAACGGCTGAACCAATTTGAATGAAATTTGGTACACGGATACTTATACTTACTTTACTTGGGTGGTACGAAAACCACACATATGTATGGTTTATTTAATATATTATACTTCTACGCAGACGAAATCAAGCAGATCAACGGCTATGTAAATTTAGAAATATTAAATTTTTAACATAATGCGATATTTTATATTCGCGATTTTGGTTATATTCTTAACCAAAATCGTTTGCAATATATCTCTTGTTTTACGATCTCAACTATATATGATATGTCAATATTTATCTACGTATTATCATAATAAAAAGTATAAGATAGTGACTATGTTTTTCGTGTTAAATCTTATCTACTCAAGCCACCAAAGCTGCTATTTATTTCATAATATGTCTACCGGTACATTGACTATAAATACTTAAAATATATTAATAAAAACATAATTTTAGAAGTTAAAATATTCGTTAGCGCGGGTATATTGGGGAGAGGTTATCGATTTCCTGATGATATAATCAAATAATTTCAAAAAAATAATTTACTTTTGACTACCTAAACATATTTACATTCTACTATTTATTTTTACGTTACAAAAAATATGTATTTGCAGTAGTTGACAATTTTTTTTATTTCTGCCCAAGTTAAGCTTATCCTTGAAGGACTTCAAATTGTATTGAATTTTCAGTGCGAAAATCCGAATCCGAAAAAGACCTTGACAGTTTTTATTATTTCTTAAAATATGTCTAAGTCTTTATTGAGCTTAAAGTCAAGGAATGTATCATCTTAGTCACAGAAATGGCAAACTATTTCTGTAAGGCATTTCAACGAAATCGTGACTCGACTTGTCTCTCTGAATAAATTAGTTCTTTGCGATAAATAGCACTTAAATAATTGCATACGGTACTCTAATTGAGACTGTCAAAGATATAAGTTTAAGACTGTAAATTTATTTTCATTACAATCCGAGTCTGAATTTAATTAATTTTCACAATATTTGTTTTATGTAATTTTATCGTACTGGTAAAGTTTTATTTAAAATGCAGTATGTTATACCACATATTTTGAAGGAGAGGATAATGCCTATTAATATGTAAAGCAATATGTAAAAACATCTATTAGACAGGACGCCAAGCACGTCTGGGCCTCAGGAGTAGGTTAAAAGACAATCCTGATATACATTGTCTATCTTCGATTCCATCCGTTATACGTCATGAAAAAATATAATGTACGAGTAAATATTACCTTATGGCGTATTTTGTTCGTATGTATTACCTACTTCAAGACTTTAATACACGATATCTTATCAATTGCGATAACTGAGTGTTTATACAACTTGCCGAAAAGATAAAACCAGCAGCCAAGTCCGAGTCTGACTGGCGCACGAAGGGTTCCGTACCAATACTTGGGAAAAAAATTACTTCATAATTTGTTGAATGCGAGCGAAAAATAAATATTTATTTTTCCTGTTTTTAGTGTTTGTTGTTATAGGGGCAACAGAAATACATCATTTGTATAAATTTCAACTGTCTAGCTATCACGATTCATGAGATACAGCCTGGTGACAGATAGGCGTACGGACGGACAGAGGTTTCTTAGTAATAGGGTTCTGTTTTTACCCTTTGCGTACGGTACCCTAATAAATTAATATATTTTTCCTCTATCGTAATCGAGATTGAAGTAATAATTCAGTAGAGTTTGCATATTGTATAACATACAGAATGTTATGCTAACAAAAATAAATTTATAGTGAAGGAAGCAAACTGTGTCTGAGCCACAAGCCCCAGCCTAATCTCGGCCTTTTGCCTGAAATATGTTATTGTCAGTAGTATCATTCCTTACAGAAAATGAAAGTTATTGATATCCTTATGTATATTTGCGCTAAATCTTTACAAATTTAAAAGGAAGTTTAATTATCCTGCCTGTCACTATCCAGATACGTAAATTATGTAGTAATAGTGTAGGCATCGCTTTGTAGTATTGTTGCCAGTGCGCGTTCACATGGTGATAAATCAGTACCCGTTTTCTTAATTCTGGAATAAGTATGATACGTTTAGAAGTAACTTTCGGTATGTATTTATTCACATATATTTTCTTATTTCTAATGGTTAAGATATTATGTATCAATGTCCAACATTCATAAGTGATTCGTAGTCGTCGATAAGTTCATAAATTTCGTATTTATATTATGATTTAATTCCATTTTATGATGTATATTTTTTAACTTATTATAGCGGCAAATTCTATATGAAAATATTTATTTCATTTGGTTTAAAATGCTTTTTACCTATCTATAAAATAAAAATCAATTTCTGAATGTATTTAGCGTACTTCTAATTTTCTTCTTATAGTTTAATAAATAACAGTTAAACGAAACAAATCTTACATATATCGTCGGTCGAGTTTGTTCGAAGTTCGAACAATTATAACTCGAGAACGGCTGGACTGATTTTCATAGTTTTTTTTTATTTTTTTGCATATATGTCTCCGTCCTGAATAGCAGAATAATAAATAAAGAAAAAAAAACATTTATCTTACAAAATACGATTATATCGATTGAAACCTTTAATTAAATGCGTATTTAATCAAAGGTTTCAATCGATAAGATATATCCACAATATTCGGATAATGACGTATTTTAGATTTGAAAAATTTGAAAATATCAGTAATGAAAAAGGATTGACATATATATTGGTAATCAACAGTACAGCTAATCTATAACAAGACATTAATTGAGCTAGTAATTTAAATAAAATTTAAATTCCTTTAGAGCTTTGCAAAACTGATCTCCTTATAAACCCGATACGTCGAAGCCTCAAATGTGGCTGGCTCGGCAGTAGGTAAACGTAATTTGTTACTACGCCTGCGAGGCTAGCGCGGCCTGCGTATGAGACTAGATCGCCCACGCGTGCTGCCGTGACGATGCCGCGCCGACGCTCCGCCAATGCCGCCGGCGCCGGAGCCGGACCATTCTACTATAACTGTTTCAAATTTTAATACTTCATACTAATATATTAGGCGTGGGAAAATCGTTTATGGTAATGTTAATGTCATTTTGCAATCTAATGACAAATAATTTTTCATTTGGATGGATTTGGGATTTGTGATAGAACGCTTTTTACGTTCACTCGACTTTTTGTTATATCACTGTCTAATAAAATTTTAGATTGCAATGATACCCACTGGTTAAGACGTTTGTGTCTCACTCGTGAGGTCCAAGTTCGATCCTGGGCACACACCTGTGACTTTTCTGAGTGATGTGTGTTTTAAGCAATTAAATATCACTTGCTTTAGCGGCGAAGGAAAACATCGCGAGGTAACCTGCACTCCTGAGATTTACTTAATGTTCTCAAAGGTGTGTGAAGTCTGCCAACCCGCACTGGGCACCCTTCACATTCTGAGGCGGAGACCCAGCTCAGCAGTAGGACATTAATTGGTTTTGATGATGATGATGAATAAAATTTTAAGTACAAGCACCAAAACTGGTTTTATATTAAACATACAGAACAAATTGGGTCTTGTTCACTACTTCACTTCTTCAATCTAAACTATATCTCGCAATATAAACTACCAGCTATCTCATGCTGCCAACATATAAAAAAGTAAAAATCTTTTGACAAATGTCTGAAATGTTACAACGGAGTTATTCAAACCAATATTCTAATACTGTCCAATCAATTACTAAGTAAACGTTAAATTCATAATGACTGGTTCCAAAACACAAGACAAATATGTTATATACAAGATTTCTCGTTTAAATTTATTAGAGTTAAGTCAATTCACTGTGAATAACCTGTCTAATAAATATTTCATGTTAAAAATGGCACGCTTCAAAAAATATCTGGTAGTTGTGTCCAGACTCCTTTGTTTGAACGTTTCAAATTCATTTTTCAAAGCTCAATGGTTTTCATTTTATATATTTCGTATCAAAAATTAGGCAATGTTTTTAATTTTATTTTATAAATGTGATCATGTATGAGAAGAGGCCGAGCAGCTCCTTGGACTTGTGACCAAGGTGTAGGGTTAAAGAGCTCCTCTATGTTCCCCGCCGCTTTCTGTACTCTAATTAAAATAGATAATAATGTAATAGTTACATAAACATTAAGAAGGGTGGCCTTAACCACACCACTTATACTACTTTAAACGATGTTAATTGTATGGAATTACTTGCGTGTTTGCCTATATCGATTAGTGTAGTGGTTGTATATTAAAAAAAATAACAATCTGAATATTTGAAAAAACACGGTCGTCTAATATTTTTCTACAGAATTCATATTGGAATAGTCCAAGTTACAATTCTTATAGCAATATGAGTCATAAGCTATAATAATTTTGTACCATAATAGTATCGATAAGTGGAGGTTGTTCCAGTTAATTGTACTTCAAACCTTGGTTCGACTGATGATTCATTTATGGGACATGATTTATTCAACTTAATACACAATCAAGGATTGAAGATAAAACTTTCAATTATTATCAATTTAATACGAAGCTATTTATAGATTATACATACAATGATAATGTAAATTTTCATCCATAGAAGATAAGGCTAACCTAATGTGAGATCCCTAGAATCTTTTTATTTTTGTTTGTCTATCTGTCGTATTATTGTATATGGTTTTTACAGTAGTATTGCTTAAAGTTTGATTTAAAATAGAGGCTTTGAATGATGTTAATAAAAAAAAAATTATATTAAAATCATAATCATAATCAATCAGCCCAGCGAAAGTGATCCACCTTCGCTGGGCTAAAATATTTTTATGAAGAGGAATTTTTTTATGAGGAGGAAATGACTGAAAAAAAAAATTATTTCGACATGTTTGGGAGGTTGCCGCTGCTCCACCACCACCCACCCACGGAATCGCGGCTGACGGTCACGAGTAATCATAATATTAACCCCTTATGCATTTCACGAATTTTCGCTTGGGAGGGACTTGGTCATGAAAATCTGTCACTGGCTCCCGTACCATATGAGGAACATAAGATTTATATTCTCATAGACTAATTTTAAAAGTATAAATATTGACTTACAAGTTACAACACACACACACGCACGCTCTCACGCACATCCACACGCGCACGCGCACGCGCACACACATACACTCACATATACAAAGATTTAAAGGTTTTTTGGCCATAAGGATACAATCAATATTTTAATAATAATTTTCGCTATCGTAAATTTATAGACAAGTTAACAACTCAAGTACTATTTCTCAATACCTCCTATAGTGATGAGACAACTTATGGAAATATCAAGGGAACAGCTTTACTCGGGGTTAACATCCTGATTCATTAAACTATCGAGCCATAGGGCTTGCTTACACAGAATATAGCTTGAATTAGTTTGCCATATAATAAATCTCGCGGTTTTTAGCTGTAAACATAAATTTACTATGCGGGGCAGGTAAAAGAATCCCGTTTTTCTGGCATTATTATAACCTTAACACCATTAATTTATTGTAAAGTTTTTTTAATCCTGCTTTAAAAAAAAATCTGACGACGCTGACAGTCACTTTCTACTACTTATAGTAGTAATATTTCACATCTTTATAAGGAATGTGACGTAAATATATCTTATGATTTTGTAAAAAAAATATAAAATATACTTATGAAACCTAATAAGACAGGACAATTTTGGTTTAGACTTAAAACTTAAAGTAAAGTACTTTACTAATTTTCTGTATGTTGTCAAGTTTTAATCATTTATTCGATGTCTGATGATTTTGCTACATTTTTTGTTCCTTTAGAGGGAGGAGCTAGTGCCATTAATCTCCCCACCCCAGCGACACCCTTGCTTTTCGTCTTAAATTACAGAATTAAATTCCTTTTTGCAATTTTTTTAACTGTTCTCTGGGAGAGATTGCTTTTGTAAATTGTCTGCTTTTTTATGTTTTTGTAGTAATGTCTTATTTTAGATGTGTGTTTAATAGAAACCTGTGGACGACCAGGTTTCCGGTGTTGTGCTATCATAAGCATATGCTGAGTAATTCCGAGCCACCAACGAAAGTGGGAAGGCACTTATTTACACCATAAACTTTGAATTGGCTCGAACCGTTTGTGATTAGAGTTGTAAACATAAAACCATTAGAATGGACTAACTACTTTAAAAACTCAATTAGCTTTCACTTCAATACTACCGCTTTTATGAATATTTTATAGTTGAATTAAATATTTTGAATAACTTAACTTTGTATAATAGAATATACTTTATTATGTTATTACCTACTATATTTTATCAGACAGAATTTTATATCTTTGTACCATTACGTTGTAATAAAATGTATTATTTTTGTTATTAGCTGTGGATCTAATTTATTTTTTATTAATTAAAATATTCATTAAAATATATAATATATTACCTTTTTACATTATTTATATTGGCCTGTCTACGTAATATATAAAATATGTATAAAATAAACAAAAATTAATTAACGCAGATTAAAAAAAACAATTATTAGGGGTTATTGCTTGACCAGATCGGAGAAAGCTATAGTAAATACCACCATGCTGAGAACATCAAACAATTACGATAACCTCTTTATTGGTAAGCTTTGCTTTAGGACAGTGGTGCGGCGTTTGACCTTGGGTCAGCCATTGCATTTTTCGCTTACGGTTATCGTAAAGAATCCACTTTTCATCATATGTCACAATTCGATCCAATATTCCTTCATTTCTGTATCGAATCAACAAGGCAACACAAGTTTCAACACGCGTTTCTTTCTGCGTATCAGTCAAATCATGAGGCACCCATTTTACATATTTTTTTATTTTATTGATTTGACGCAAATGAGACAATATTGTTGGTAAGGTAAGGTTAAACCATGCCACTAACTCCTGGGTAGTTTGGCTCGGATCGGCTTACACCATCTCTTTCAATTCAATGTTATTCACCTGTGTGGGAGGTCTTCCACGTGGTCTTACACAAGGATAACGTGCGCGTTGTGGCAATGAGTTACCATGTGGCAATCACATTGTAAGGTACATTGACCTTAATCGAACAGCACTCCCAGCACTAACAACACTGCGCTGCACTTAACACTTTCACTAACACTATCTAGAGATTACTTCACTCCTTGAGAGACCGCGCAGAACTAAAACTGTCGAGGGCATATGTATATAGAATTGAGACTGTCAAAGTGACGGAAGTGACTACTACCCTACTCTAGCGCCATACATGGCGATGACGATTCGATTATACTATAATCGTTTACTATTTTTCGACATGTAATACCACTTTAATAGGTTTATGAATTAACAATTTATTAATTTTTTTAAGTCCTCTTTATTGATACTTATTTGTATAAATGAAAAGTAACTTCAATAGAACATCGAAGTAAATTCGTAGAGTGTGAATAAAACACCTAAAAGCACTTCCAATTCGAGTGGTATTTTAAACTTTTAAAATGTTTTTGTACTAAATTTGTGTCAGGTCATTGTATGTCGCATACAGATTTAACTTTGCTATTGCAACTATAGATTAAATTGCAACAATAAAGTTTAAATATTACCTTAATAAATTCATGAGGTTGATTGGCATGCTTTAAATCCTCTATAAAAGATTCTGAACCAGTTAGCTTATTGCCAACATTAAAACACCCAATGTCGTAATAACCATTATATCACCCAAACGGATCATATAATGTTGTACTGAATTTCATAATAACACTCAAAGGAGTGTGAAAACATATTCAAGTGAATTTTAATAATTGCACTATACAAAATGTTAATGACTACTACAATAAATAATTGTTATTGTAGTATAGTTTATATGTATATACTCAGTAATGGATAATGTTAGGTTACTAGGAGTGGCTGTTTTAATGTTAGCAGTAAGCTAACTGTTTCAGAATCTTTTATTCAGGATTCATATCATGATGCTATTATCACCCCTTATTATACAACAGTTGCTTATATAACTATTATTATATATTAAATTACCTTATTATGCTGTATTAAAACAATTTGAAAACAACTGTATTAAGTGTATTGGAACTATAATGCGCAGTAACACTCAAACGACAATATTAACATGTAATTTAGATGGAAACCGAATAGTGCCTGGGGTTTGACAACCAGGTTTATAGACGTCTTTTATAACCGTAAACTCTCACCTACACCGCTCGACCTCGCTGATAAATAATAAATTAATATAGAAGGATTATTAAACACACACTCCTCACAATACTACACTATTAGGCTCACTACATTAATATGTACTGCGCGATATTACTTGACAGACTTACTCAATCCTATTAGAACAAAAGTTATATATTGTCTACTCGAAATAAGATAAAATGAACTACCCGCGAATACCAATTTATAAACGGTGTTGCTTACTACTGCTTTAAGCAAATTGCATTTTTGGGAAGTAGTTATGATGAATAACAGTGATATGATCATGGTGGTGATCCTATACATATAGGTATTTTGGAGATCAATAGGAAATATGTTATTATATGAATGTTTCCTAAGCATAAATGATAACAGAATACTCGAAAGAACTTTCTCGATAATTATTATAATAAGGAATTTAGAAGTATAGACTGACTGATTTACAATTTTTATTGCTCATTCGCTCCTTGCCCTTTCAACCCAGTAAACCGAGCAACCATGTCAAACACTTGTACGCCAAATCTTGGTAACGGAGTTTCTAACATCACGATACCAAGCACTAATCGTCGAAATCACTGCCGGGCGAAATCACTTTGAAAACTAGCTCGAGTCTATCAGAACAGAAGTTATAATATTGTCTACACGTCGTCGGTACACTTGAAATAATATAAAAGAAACTACCCGCGAGTACTAAGTGTATCAACAAGTTGCCAATAAAGTTTAGTAATAAAGTTGTTGTAATAAAGTGTATTATTAACATTCTTGGCTAAGAATTGGATAATTAATTTTCATCCAGTAAACATTGTCTAAAATAGTGCAAGTAGTGCAAGTATTAGTAGTGTAGTGTAGTGTGGTTGAGGCTTTAGAAAGATTTTAGGTTATGAAGACAAAAAAAAATCAGTTTTTATTACTTTAATATTTATGGTAAATAGCGCGATAATACCAATAGAGTCTAGACTACCATTGACAAATAATTTATTACTATTTAGCATGTATCTAAGTGGTATTCCACTTATGGTGGTCACACGCCTTGTGTCGGCTGTAACCAAACATCTTAATGACTTCGCTTTACACCGCACTTTCTCATAATGTTGTTACAATCACTGTTAACTATATGTTAGACTAGTATCTGCCTGTGACTTCTGAGTATACGGGACCATACCTTTTAAAATATTTTTACAAAGTATCTATGCGCTAAACTTTAATGAAATTCATTGAAAATAAAATAGTAAGATTAGGAAGTAGAATTCGTAGGATATGTAACACAGTAGTAAAAATATACTAATATATAAAGTTGAAGAGTTTGTTTGTTTGTTCGCTTGAACACGCTCATCTCAGGAACTACTCGTCCGATTTGAAAAATTCTTTCAGTGTTAGATAGCCCATTTATCGAGGAAACTATATATCATCACGCTAAGACCGATAGGAGCGGAGCGCCATGCGGATGTACTCGCATGGTTCGACTAGTATAATAAACAAACATTAAGTAGGATAGCCAATATTCACTCAATGAAATTACTCCTTGAACTGCCGCTGATCTGTGGGCCACTACAACTAACTCCCCAGTAATGAGCCATTATTACTACTTTAATAAAAAAATATAAAAGTATCTAAGCTTTTTAAAAGTTAATTCAAAAGTCAACCATAATCATCCTATAATAATTAGGCAACTGTAACATTAGGAGAATGTAAATGTAATTTTTGAAAATGAGAATTTTTACCTTAAAAACCGTCTAGTGAGATATTTCATAATCTAAAAATTCACTACTGAGTTTTTATAAAAAGTTGAAAGAGTTGAATATAATGTTTACTTTCAGTCAGATATTTTTTATTTTATGATTTGCTTAACGTATTAAAAACTCTTTTATATAAACTTATTATTTTAACCTATAACTTTTCTCCCAGATAAAGGTATACAGAAATTATTTATTGAAAAACTATGTTTGGTCAAGTAACTGTAAAAGACCTCACAGTTTGATAGTAAAAATTATTATTATTGCTGGTTAATATTATTTCTAACAAATGACCTTTAGTTTAGAAATTAATTTCAGTGAATTCTACAATATATTTGTTGTATTCTTGTTTGTAATATACACCTGTCTATAATTCATTATGTAATGCCGTATATACAATAGAACAAAAGTAAAAGCAACCCTTAGAAAAATAAGTTTCTCTAGTTTATGTTTGTATATCCTTTTAGTTTTTCTTCCTGGTACTATTCATTTACGTTATCCGACAAATCTCAGATATTTTATTAAAGCCTTTTCCAAAATTATAAAAGCTGATAGAACAGATGACGTTTGACGAGTAATTTCATAGACCAAATACTGTCTATCTTTGTATAATTAGAAATTCTAAAGTAGTGTGCTAGGTCTTTTCTATCTATTTAGTTAGTAGCTCATTTACTCACAAATCCCATGACCTGCTCAGCTTTATATAATAATATTAGCTGACCCGGCAAACGTTGTTTTGCCATATAAATTTGGGTTGGGCTACAGTTATCACTTAGGGGGATGAAAAATAGATAGTAGCCGATTCTCAGACATACTGAATATGCATATAAAATTTCATAAAAATCGGTCGAGCCGTTTCGGAGGAGTATGGTAACTAACATTATGACACGAGAATTCGAGCCTATTCGCAACAAACAAACATAAAAACAATGTGAGGAGGAGTACGGTAACTAACATTGTGACACGAGAATTTTATATATAAGATTATTTAAACAGTAAATCATTACAGTAATAAGTGCAAATAAGTAAACCTCACAAACTAAATTTAATAGTAGTTACTATTCACTTATATGTATTACTTTGCAGTAAAGGTTATACTGTTGATACAAGTTAGAAACTAAGTTAACCAAATAAGTTATATAAGTATAGTAGAGTAGCGTGACTCTATGAATGTATATTAGATTATTAGTAAGTTGCAGGTCTAACAGCTAACGTGTAACACAACGTTTGCAGAGAGCGTGGACTGTCGAGTGGGCGGGCGCGAGTGCGACCGTGAGAAACAAATACCCAGTGTCGCACTCACGGCCTCTTTCAACGGAGGATTAAAGATCTGCCTAATGGAGAGTGCTTTTATAATTAGGGTTTACCCATTCACTATTCATGACCCCTGGGATGAGCCAAGATATTATAAAGTCCTTAAATGGGGAAAAGGTAACCCATTAGAGGTTTATTTTGCGAGAAATATTCACTTGTGTTTTGACGATGCTAACAATGAAATTATGAGGCATAAAATTAAAATCGTAGAATCTTCTATTACCAAAGACATATAATTATAATAAAAACATGCAATTTAAATAGCTAAACTCTACTTGGGTCTTGAGACTAAGAATGAGACACACTAGAGATAACTTGAGATGAGTTCCAGAATGTTCTCTAGCTGCTTTCTATACTTCAAAATACACTATTCATATTTTTTCGTAAAAATAAAATTAATTTCGTTTTCTCATCATCGTCGAGATTTTCTGCTCTGTTTATGACTCAGGCCTCTTTGGTTTTCTTATAGGCAGGTCCGGCCTTTACCACATGGGCAGCCTGGGCGAGTTATGTTTCTGGCTCTGCTCTGCTCATAGGAGTAGTTCCATGTTCTTGTTATCATAATTAATTATATTTAAGTTAAAGTATTAATTTTGCCATTAAAAGTTATAATACAAAATTAAAATTAGTTATTACTTCAGTGATTACGAAGAAAAATCTCATAAACCTAATGCATGGGCACGTTTACTTGAATAATCTGTCTTAGAAAATGTCTTTGCGTCCTGTTATGAAACAAATTCCTCAGGTTCAAATTAGCCAATGGACACGGCCATAAAAGATGCCGCAGGTATTGATGGCGATCGTGCGGAATGGTCGGTCCATGTTATACTCATGACGTTGCTGAATTTTTGCTATTTTACTCTTATAAATCTAGGGGTCTCATAGGTGATTGGGTACAAGATTCATCGTTTAGATAAAGAGATAAAAATCTTACAATGTTATAAGTATACGTTACATTATTCTGCTTGGTGTTGGTACTTCGATTTATTACTGTAGAGAAATACGTATTACAAAATGCATTTTAGACAGGAAACCGAGTAGTGCTTTGAACTTGTGACCAAGGCGCAAGTTTAAAGATGTCCTTTACCTCATCAAGAAACTCATCGTCTATTCCATTTTGCTACACAAAAATTAAATAATCAAAGAATAATTTTAATAACTCGTGTAAGACAGCCCTTTGATAACGAAGATCTACGACACTAAATTGCAATACTTTTACAATTTTAGACAATGTTTATGGTGTGAAATCCCTAGACAGATTCAAATTTGAGTCTTTGTATTGTTTCTGTTATTAACAGTTGCTGAATTTTGCTCGGAGTATAGAACACGCAAACTAGGTTATTTCACATTTATAAAAAAAGATGTATTAGCTGTGTTATTGAAATTTAGAAAAGAAATACTTCGTTTTTTAGACTTAAATCATATTAGGGTATTTGTTTGTTATTTTACAAAAATATTGTTCTACTACAAAATGTACGTACGAAATAATAAGCGCAAGTAGAAATATCAGATGTACATGTAATGGTAGTGCGCGTCATTTGTTACAATACACTTCGAGATATGATATTCGGTATTACACCGCAGGCTACCACCGTCTCTAAAGATAAAATGGACAAGATAAATGAGCCTAACGTGCAAAACGTTTAAACCCATTCCCGACTAAAATCCGACGAGTCAGTTCCATATATTAGTGCTAGCGAACGTTTCTGGCACAAATTTTGATCATTAACCAAATTAGTTAGCTTCAAACCATCCCGTAAAGCTGCTCGAGACCGAGCCGTTATACGAACGAATAGAATAAATTACATACTCTAAAATGCTATCCGTAAGTGAGAATTAGACTGTTTAGAATGTTCTGGATGTCGTACAGCTTCGATAGAAATTACGCTATATATAGCTTATTAGAATATTCACCGTCCTTTGCAATTTAGTAAGTCTAATATAAACTTTTTACACAATAAACGACATTTCTAAGATTGTTCTACTATAACAGTATATTTCATTTTAAGTTAAAAACACTCTTCCCTACTTCATGAAAGAAGCTAATTTTATGAAAGCTTTCATTTCGCTACCAAAATTTCATACTGACTTGAGAATAAAATAACAACGAAGCTAGTCTTTTGATTTTATTACAACTAAAAGAAGAAAGATCACAATTGTTTTGGTAAATGAATGTGCACCAATTTTGTTAATCTCTTTTTAAAAAATCTCAATATTTACTTTTAAAGCTTTCACTACGAAGACTGATCAGTATGGAATCATCAAGAAAACTTAATTTTCCAGGTGGAGAAAAGGCTCTTATTATATTAATATTATACCTACGCTCAATATTAGAATCAAATTTAATAAAACTTAAAGTTATTTCATCGTAAATTAAATTTTCAAACTCTCACTGTTAAATTTAATTAATGCTGAAAGTTTTAAAAATGAATGTGTACTGCGGATTGGTTTGTACAACACACCCGTCACGTCATGTTTAAATTAAATTTTTAAACACATCGCGCGCTACTGAATTACTGGGCTTATATTAAACACAGAATTTGAGTTACTTTATTGAAAATAAAAAAAATCTACAATTGAAAGTAAAGTTGTATTATATACTTTTATTAAAATAAATACATTTTAATTTTATCTTCAGGAATAAATTAAGTAACAATTTGTTTTAATTATATGAATATTTGTCTTATTTTACTACTTCTCCGAACAATGGCATTATTATTTATTTGGTATTACGATAATAAAATTTAGGATATATAGTGCAAATCCAAGTAATTTGCATTTTAATGTAAATAAGTCCACCTAAGTTTCACCAAAAATAGAATAAGTTATATAAAATTCGAAATATGTGTTGTATAGTACTTTAAAATATATGTTTAGAAGATATATCTGATAGAAAATGTATGTTACTTTTAAAGCGCCAATGAACTTTTGCAGGTCGTACAAAATAACTTATGTCCTTAATATTTTAACTACACGCATTCATATTCATATTACATCTGCAAATAGAATGCAAATGTGTATTCACGCGGTATTCAGATTGCACATACCTATAAGCTTTCAGTCAGTGGTTCTCAAATATGTATCACAGGAGACGTCATGAATCCCTGGAGGTATTACGGAATAACTAATTATAAATAAAATATATATTTGAGGCCTGTTTCGTTCTCTTCCATAAAGATAGTTGCTACAGTCTAAGAGTATGTTTAAGTATGTGCCTAGATCCTTTTAATGTTTGATTTTAATAAGTTAATCAATTGTTACTTTAATTTCAAATTAGAAATAAATTTTATGTTTAGATTAGATTTTTCTCTTTAAGAATAATATATAGGTGCATAGCTGTTTAGATGAAAAATAACACGTGTAAAAGGGGTGAATATGCGACTGGGGAATACGAGGGCACGTTCGAAATCAACTACGTTGACATCAAACTCTCCCTCAATGTAGAAATGGGAGATCTGATTCGGTTTTGTAGCTTCTGAGTATTGTGCCACAAATTCATCTTAACTTAGGCTACTTAGTTAGATAAATCGCAAAAACATTTAATAACTATGATGTAAATTATAATTGGCGCCATCTAGTATTAAATTCGGGACATTTGGGAAATATAAACTTAATATAGTCTATAATTTATAAAATTACCAAATGCACTTAAACCTCCAAGGTGCTTTTTTAAAATAATTATTCCAGAATACCAATGTTTTGTCAAACATTTGAGAGCCACTGTCACACTCAGTATACACACGAGTATAGTATTTTTCATAGCATCTTACTGTCAGAGCGTCCTACTACTCTGTCACGATAATAAAACCGTAACGTTGGTGGTCGCGCAGTGTGAGGCGAAAATTGTTTACTATCTGTTTTATTGTCCAAGATATTGTACTATTACACTTTTATAGTTATATCTATTTAGATGATTATGATAAACTTGTGAAAACTGTAATTTTGTTACTTTTACTCCTATCTATATGCGTTTTTACTACTTATATGTATCAGTGGCTGTATATTTTATCTGTATTTCAATATTGAAAATTCTTTTATATATTATTATCGTTAGACGTTTTAGTTCTATGTTGTATGATAAAAGATATATCTACCGTTTATCTTGTTTTTAATGTTAATGTATTATTAAATAGTATCTGCGCCCCACGGTTTCACGCTATATTTTGGATAATTCACACTATATCATTATAAATTATAGCCTATGTGTTATTCTGATGTGTAGGCTATATTATTGTAAAGTTTCATCAAAATCCATTTAGTAGTTTTTGCGTGAAAGAGTAACAAACATACATCCACACATCCATGCATTCTTATAAAATTTCGCGTTTATAATATTAGTAGGAAGTAGGATTGTATGATGGGTTATACAATCCTACTTCCTACTAATATTATAATAGTTATACTATACACTCAGACCTACAGTATTACGGTGTGATGACTAGAATATTACCTATGAGCGTTATAATTTACCCAAAGAGCTTTTGCTTACTGCTTGGTTACTCGCGATATAATAATAATGATTTCTGTCATGGCGGCGTTGTTATTTGGTCACCTTTTCGTAGGCACAACTGATTCAGTTTGTGCTAATTTCGAAAGTCAAATTCTACTGAAATCAATGTAACCAACATCATAATTAACATTATATATGTATTATACGTGTAGTTCGATATAATTTTAAAAAGAAATACACATTTTCTATTGTATAAATCATTTAAATAAATGTGTTTTTGTGTAACTTGTTCGTTGTTTCACCTCAAAAAATATTATTGAGGCTTAGAAAAAAGATTGAAAAAGCTTAAAAAAGTTGTTCTCTGGAGTATAATCTTTGTCTATTTTTGTCACTTCTTTTAGGGGCACGTTAATTCTCGAAAGTTTGTCCATAATTTTTGTATTGTTTTTTCAAGTTCTTATTTTTTCTGTTTTGTAAGAGAAGTGATGATCGTATCGTGTGAGCGTGGCAACAAAAGCAGTATAATAATTTTTATAGCATAATTATTATATTAAGAAATTAAACAAATGTATTGAGTAATCTATTAGCCTTTTTTACTAAAGTTACAACATTATGGAATTAAGAGTTTTATATAAACCAGATTCTACATTTCGAGCAGAGATACATTAATTACGTTAATAAGAGGTACATGGTCCCCGTCTGAACCATTTTACGGACAATTTTGCAAGAATCTTCATCAGTAAGTTGTTTAAAATTTAAGTTCCTTTGAAGTTTCGTTCAGTTTAATGTTCATTGCTTTCCTCGGGGAACGGCGTCAAAGCTACTTACTAAGGCTGCGGTGTTTTATGATCTGCTCTTGTTTGCTTCTAAATGCGCTCCATACAGATTCTGTGTTAAATCCTTTTAAATACTTTAGATTAAGTAATCCTACTAACATTATAAATGAGAATATCTGTACGTTTATTACTCAATCACAAAAAAAATGTTGTTCCGGAAAATGAACCTTTCCTCCATGTTTCTCTTTAATTTCAATGAATTCGTTAGTGAGTCGGTAAAAGATTGAGTGATTGAATGAATCAATAAGTGGTTGAGTGTGTGGATGAGTGAGCGAGTGTGTGGATAGTTATGGCAAATGAAAGTAAGCAGTGCATTAGAGAAACATCGCACTAGTTACGATTACTATTCACTGCGCTACGATGTTGCTCCATCTGATTTATTGGGACAGATGTTGTAAGTTGTGGAGCCAGTATGGGTTTTGCTATACTAAATTAAAAGGAAGAACAAAGTGTCGCTGAAAATAGATATTTGCTGCTATCAAAAATAGTTAAGTTGAGTAGGATATAGAATAGGTAATGTTAAAGTTATAACAAATAACGTTCACTGATCAATACTGTAAAGTAAAAGTCGTTGAACAAAATTTATCGTGCAGTACTTGAACCAGCATTGTAACAAAACTATCGAGTGGCATTTTTTGTGCAGATCAATTGGCTCAATTTGTGTAGCGACAGCCAGACGGTTTGACGACTATTTAGAGTACAATCGTTACGTATCATTGTACGTATGCAGTATGAGTTAAATATACGTGTAATGCACGTATCTGATTGAGTTTTTGGATGGCTAATTGAAAAGAAGGTCGTGAAAGTGAGTCCTAGGGAATAGAAAAGTTTGTATTGTTTTTCTGCGAATTATTAAAATGTAAGATGACCTGTCTGTTTGACTTTAGATATTGTTTTCATCATGACCATCATCTCAATACCTTAAAAGTTAGGTATATCAGTCACCACTCTTTCGCCCAGCCTCTCCCCCGCACTCTCATTCGCTCACTCTCACTCTCTCACTAATATATGCACTCAACCGCAACTTTGAATACTAATATCTTTTTTTAATTATAAGTTAGTAAATAATATAACTAGTCTCTGAAAAATAATTTCCCTAGTAGGACTCCCTAGTACTTTTTAGGTCCAGTTATTTATAAGAAACTGAATTGAAGATGAATGTTTAAGCAATAGCCCTTCTATAAATGGTATTTTTACGGCCAATGGTTCAGTAAATCGAGTTCAACAGTTCACCTTCCCTTTAAATAAGCGACGAAGGTTAAGTGGTATGTCTGTTTCACTTAACCATTTCCCGGAGTTTGGGTAAGCGGTGGTCGTTCTACAATATTATATTATTTCTGTGGCAACCCCTCGGTAAAACAAGAGCAAACAACAAGAAAATGAGTAAAACAGATTTGTATTGTTCTCTATAATTCGGTATTTTCAGTTAGGAAGTTTATTTGGTGTTTGTGTAAATGGATATTGAATTTCTAAATTTTTAAAATAAAATAGCCTTTAATCCCAAACTAATTTATTTACAAAATAACACTCAATATAAAAAAACATATTTTACATTTATTTCTAAAATTATATAATTCAAATATACTTTGAATACATTTGTTGCTAATTCATTAGATTTAGTATTTACTAGAGGGCTGCCCTCGCTTCGCTCCGGGTATTTAAAGTAATATTATAATTGATGTCCTTAAATTGTCATTCTGTAATTGTGTAGTTTTTAATTATTTGAAAAATTAGAGAAAGTAAGAAAACGTTATAAAAAGAAAAATACTAGAAAAAAATTAAAGAAAAGCGACAGATGATAAAAGAGGGAGGACAGAGCAGAACTAAAATTGAATGGGTAAAGGAGAGAGAGAAAGAAAGAGAGAGATAAATTATCGAAAGAAAGAAAGTGAAAAGAAGCTAATCATTCTGAACAGATAAAAATAAAAATTAAAGTGAGAAAAAAGAGAGAGGATGAGAGACAATGATAGTATTATAAGAGAGAGATGGAAATACTATAGACTTCTATCAGTGAAAAAAATTTTAAAATCGGATCAGTAGCAACAAAATAGCCATGTTCTATTAATAAAAAAATGTATATGGCAACACTAAATGACCTTTGTCACTCACGAATAGTGTAGTTTTCTAACAGCGAACGAATTTTAAAAATCGGATCAGTAGCAACAAAATAGCCATGTTCTATTAATTAAAAAATGTATATGGCAACACTAAATCACCTTTGTCACTCACGAATAGTGTAGTTTTCTAACAGTGAACGAATTTTTAAAGTCGGATCAGTAGCAACAAAATGGCCATGTTCTATTAATTAAAAAATGTATATGGCAACACTAAATCACCTTTGTCACTCACGAATAGTGTAGTTTTCTAACAGTGAACGAATTTTAAAAATCGGATCAGTAGCAACAAAATCGCCATGTTCTATTAATTAAAAAATGTATATGGCAACACTAAATCACCTTTGTCACATCAGTAAAAGAATTTTTTAAATCGGATTTGTATTTCCTGAGAAGATCTTCAATTTGCAAAATGACCACCTTATGGCACTTAAATGGCCATATCTTTTTAATTAGAGTATTTATGGCAACACCACATAGCCTATGTTACCCGGAAAGGATGTAGCTTCCTTTCGGTGAAAGAATTTTCTTTTTCCAGTATTTTTCGAGTCTATTCGCAACAAACAAACAAACATACAAACATACAAATATACAAACATACAAACATACAAACATACAAACATACAAACAATCAAATCTTTCCTCTTATTATAATAGTATAGATAAATTTTTTGTAAACTATATCTATACTATTATATAAAGAGGAAAGATTTGATTGTTTGTATGTTTGTATGTTTGTTTGTTGCGAATAGGCTCGAAATGTACTAATCCGATTTTAAAAATTCTTTCGCTAATAGAAAACTATACTTTTCGTGAGTGAGAAAGGTGATTCAGTGTTGCCATATACATTTTTTAATTCACGAATTTGGCCATTTTGTCGTAACTAACCCGATTTTAAAAATTCTTTCGCTAATAGAAAACTATACTTTTCGTGAGTGACAATGGTGATTCAGTGTTGCCATATACATTTTTTAGTTAAACGAATTTGGCCATTTTGTCGTAACTAAACCGATTTTAAATATTCTTTCGCTAATAAAAAACTATACTTTTCGTAAGTGACAAAGGTGATTCAGTGTTGCCATATACATTTTTTTATTCACGAATTTGGCCATTTTGCCGTAACTAACCCGATTTTAAAAAATCTTTCGCTAATAGAAAACTATACTTTTCGTGAGTGACAAAGGTGATTCAGTGTTGCCATAAACACTTTTTTAATAAATTGAACACGGCCGTTTTGTTACTACTGATCCGATTTTAAAAATTCTTTCACTGAGGAAGCCTACAGTATTTCTGTCTCTCTTCCTCTTATATACTATCATTTTCTCCCATCCTGTCTCTTTTTTCTCTCTTTAATATTTATCTTTATCTCCGTTCAGAAAGGTCAGTCTCTGTTCGGTTTTTTTCTTTCGAGAGTCTCTCTCTCTCCTTTATTTTTATTTTTGTACATATATTCTTAATTTAACATATACTTTAACGTAGACGAAGTCACGGTAGTCGACTAATGTTATATAAAAATGAAGTTCGTTAATCATAAATTTGTATAATTTTCATTTCAATGTATTTGTATAATTTTCATAGATTCTCTACTAGCTTGTTAACATGTTATGTTTACTAGCTCGCGTATTTCTTTCACGTCTTTTTCTTTCTTCTTCCAGAGAACTAAAATACGGTAGATTTGGTGATCAAATTCAAACTGCTCGCAAGCTACATTACAATTTAGTTACACAAAAAAAAGTTATATATACAAATTCAAGGTATATATAAAAATTAAAGGTGAATACCTTGAACAATAAAAATAATATCATAAAAATGTAAAAATAAAATCTAGATTGGATTACTAGTCCAGTTATTGGATTTGTAGCTGAATACTAAAGGTGAGCGTTCGTGGCGCGTGGCGTCTCGTCAAGCGCCAGACTGAATGCACACTCGTGACTCGTCCGAATAGTTTGCACAGACAGGATTGCTTGGTGTGCCGCTCCTGATTGAATTCACCCGGCTGCCTGATTACCACTTACCACTGTATACAAGCCAGTGTCAAGTGGACTTTCAAATTATATAAATTATTTAAAAAAATCTAAATAGTTATCTCTCACGAGAGACAGGCTCTTTCAGTACTCGATGTATAAATATAAGAAATAATAAAGTATTTTTATTATATGTGGCCGCAAATGTTAGATTAAATTTATATAAACTAAAATAGTGTGACAGAGTGTAGTGTACAGGAGTGTGGATGTAAATCTTCCTGATAGAGGATCATGTGAGTCATTCCGTTATCTAGTTTATAGAGCCAAAGGGTCGTTCGGCAAATTTCCGACTATATAACCACAAACCTGTGCCACAACATTAGTTTACAATATGGGTTACTATTTTTGTTTAAAATATTTTATACTAGCGGCCCGTCCCGGCTTCGCACGGGTGGTTAATTTTTTTTTCTCTCTCGCCGTGTTGCTCGGTGCGATGCGTGGCGTGCCATACCGGCCCGTCGGTACGTATTTTTTGTTTGTATTGGTATTTTTAATTTCGTCGTAATGAAATGTCCGATTTCAATAATTCAAAGTAATCGTTAGGTATTGAAATAGTCTTGAATACGAAATAATTTATTTGGTTAAGAATTAATACTAAGGTATGTATGACATGGTCTGATTTTGATAGGCATTTCTATCAACTTTTATTGGTTCCATACAAAAATATTAATCTTTCCACTTTATAATATTAGTATAGAGGAATGTCAAACATTTGAGAATGCAACACAATTTTGTTCTTTAAAATAGTAAAAATAATAGACTTCCAGATATCTGAGATTCTTGCGCCCATTCTTCTCAGATTTGGGTTAGGTCGTTTCCGAAAGGGTGGTAGATTCCGACGTTCAATAAGAGAATGTAAATTCCAATATTGAATAAAAAAAGTTTTGATTTTTTTTTGACTTTCTAACTCTATTAGGTTTAACGTTCATATTCGTATGCAAGTTTTCAATAAACTTCAGAGCTTATTATATGAGGCAGCATAAAAGGAAATAATATTTGAACATTTTACTAAGTAGTTTTGGTGGTACCGTTGAAGATGAGGGCCTCTTGTGGGCTCTCGTCCAGCGTCGGATTGAATGCACACTCGTACGCGTCCGAATCGTTTGCGCAGAGATTGGTACGCGTGTCGCTTCTGATTGAATTTATGCCCGGCTATAGAGAAAATTAGGTTGATGGTTACGAATACACACTTAAATAGTATTGTTACAACTTCTTTACATTTGACAATCAATAAAAGATAGCATTTTATTCAAATCTTTATATAAAAATAATCTTTTTATGTTTGTCTTGGCAATCGCTTTATGTCCATCAGTTCACGATTTAGAATTACTTAAAGCCATTATATTTATTCATATAATTATGTTTAATAAGTGATTATTCTTATATTATTATAGAAATATAGATATCATAAATAATTGATTTAGTTTTACTTCAGATGTGACTGCGAATATCATTGCGAGAATTCCCTTCTTTTACTATTTAAGTTTTATTGATATAGGTATCTATATAATTTAATTTTTAACTTGAGATAAAATACTCTTCGGAACATTTAAGATTTTCATCATGGAAAAATAATAACAACGGGATTTTGACGTTGGATTGTGATTTAAAAAATATCTGTGTCTGAAGGTGTAGGCTGGAAATGACTTCTCATCTGTTGTGGGCCCTATTGTTACGTATTCAAAATTGTAGATGTTAAGTATAAAATAAGACTCCGTCGTTGGGGTTAAACTGTAAGGTCTTATGACAACTTCGGAAAGCTACCATAAAGCGTCTTGGGAAATCTATGTGCGCAGTCTGACTGCAAATATAATAAACAATTTTGAATCTAAGTAGGATAGTTTATTTCCCCTTCAAAAAGACTTCATTTTTTATATTTATTTTAAGTTAGCTTGAAAATAACGCGACAGTAAGAACAATTTATATTTAATTAAACGTGCAATGAACTATACCGTGCAAATATGATCTAGATGTAAATACAGGTTAGTAGGTAAGAAACGTTTACGATCGTTTTATTAAAGCACATTAACACTTGTTATGTTTGTACTTAAAACAACCGTTCGTTCTACAAATTTTGAATTGAATTAGCAACAGTATAAGTGAAAATTGCATGATACAGCGGCTCTGGTATCAGATGCATGTTAATCAGCAAAAAGACTGATGTTTAAAGTAGCAAGAAGTGTAATAACTTACAATAACGAGGTTGGAAGACGTTAACGGCTGCTATCTTGACTATTAATGAAAACGTTAGATCAACTTATCTGGGGAATATCTGTATGCAAATAAATTGTGCTCAGTTGCGGCTCGTTAGCGTGGGTCAGACGTTTGTCACCTTTATACGAAGCGCCAGATTCATTGTCGGCTTAAACTGATGGGTAAATTGAAGGCAAGTTTGTGAGGACTGATCACTGTTTACTCCGAGTTTGACGCAAGTAACTACTGCTTTTGTTGCTCAAAGATTAGATTTAGATATTGAACTTTGAGTTTGAAATGGGTTTAATATGTTTGCACTTCATAGAGATGAAGTTTCTTCATTTATTTTATTTGTAGGATAACATTAAATGTAACTTCCGTTGTGGTATATTTGTAGTTTTGAAAGTGCCTACTGACTCCAAAATATATATAAGTATGTCGACGCATCTTAGAAAGTCTGAAAAGTAATTTCATAGAGTGAACATTATTTAAAGTACTGCTAAAGAAAGTGGAATAGTGTAGTGAAAAGATTTTGCCAGGTGTGCCTTACAGAGAAGTATGTAAGTTATTCGATTTCTTAGTTACCTAAATGTTGGGAAACAAGGTCGAACAGTGCAGGGGAGTGTTTTCTCATGTAAGGGTCCTGTAATCCAATACCTAGGTCACCAATTCCAATCACTCCTTGATCTTCTGTCATAGGCTATTAAATAGTTAGATACTTATCCTGACTATATAACTCACATCTTAGTTCTAGAAATAAGGATTTCCTTTTGCTTTATTCTATTATACTTCATGTTAGACAACATATCATAAACATCGTCTTGAAAGCTATATATTTTAGTATATGTTCCATTTACATTTACGTAAGTGCGTTGTACGTAATTACCCGCCTATTTACATAGGCACTTCGGTACTAAGATAAATGGGTGCAATATTTCGTACTTGTTATACGACCTCGACTTTAGGTATTGTAATACATACAATGTTGGTAACTTTAAGTTTACGATACATTTAAGCTTCGAAAATAGTTCATAGACATTAAAAATTTGTAATTAAAACAAAAGGTAAAGATTTATCTATGATTTTGATGATTTAACTATTACTTACTGCAAAACTGACATAAAAGTCAGTATTTATTAATTATTTTATTTACATTGACCAAAACACCTTCAATCTTTCATGGTGGTAAAATTCCATAAAAATCCAGAAAGGATGGTTCTTTAACATATCATTTTTAAAAAGCTTCTTAATTATGTATAAGTTTTTTTTGTGTATAACATAATATGTTGTGTTATGATTTGATATATATGACAGCTATTAGATCGTAGTATGATAATGTAAACAATTAATAGTTGTTTGAATGACATCCTCGCATCAATGTCAAAAATCAGCACTACTCAGTTACACTAGATTAGTAGTAGTTTAGTAATCAGTGTTTAATTGTTTATTATTGACCGATAAATTAAAGTTGGTCTACCGTTTACCGAATGCATTGTTTCTGAAAAACATTGAAACTTAACCAGCGATTGCAAAGCGATAAATCTCCACAAACTGTTTGGGTATACTGTAGGAATTTAGGAATACAATATATCCGTTGCATTAGGTTAATGTACGCGCCGTTTACAAAGTTGATAGGGCATGCGGTCCGATAATGCGCTTAACTCGACAGGGGGAGATGTTGCGCATAAATCATTACTAAGTGAGATCGGACCCGATGTGTGAACTCGTAAATCACCCGAGTAAATGAGCTGGTTACCCACTGCTGGTGTCCCAGCCCATCTTTGGATTTATTCAATTAACCTTGCTGGTCTTTTAATATCAATAGTCTCAATATGTAAAAACAATAGTGGCCATTATAAATATATATTTAAAAAGTCCTCAATTAATAATTAATTAGTTACGGGTAGGTATTTCAAATAACAACATAGTAAACAATTTAGTAGAAATGCTATACTGTGATCATTATGTTCAATATGCACCTATTTAAGCGAATTTCATTCCCGCTTTTGTATTTTAATACTTAGATAAAAAATAATAAAATATTTACAGAATACTCCCTAATACTTTTAGCGTCCTAAAAATATGTATTACGATCCGATAAATATTAGTATGAGTGGCTATATTATTGGGTTTTTTAAATACAAATTAAAACTAGAAGCACAATCAGTGCTTCTAGTTTTAATGAGTAAAAGAAAGTAGATGAACTAAAAATAATAAGTACTCTATTCTAATTTCCAACTATTTGTAATTACTACGTCACTAGTAAAATTAGTATTACTAACTCGTAATTTTTTAGATTATTTACAAACCAAAGTTAAAAAAATATAATATAATATTAATCAAATATAAACTATAATTTATCATAATAATATCATATTATGAGCATAATCATTATGGAATTATTATTTTTCTCAATACGATCAATGTTACAAAGACCACAGTTAAATAGCATTTAACTCAAAACGTTATAATTTTAATAACCAGGAGTTAGTTACAACATGCTCACAGATTCATGATCTAACTAACGATCTATTGTTATTCTATATTAATATTTCACAGACATTGTTTGTCAGAATCACAAATTTAATAACAAGTCAGTCTAATGCTGTAAAGTCCACTCAAATCCTGGTCTTAGCAGCGACGTGGAAAGCTTAAATTTGCACTTACAAACTTGCAGAAGGTGGTTCCTTCTGTTTAATGAAGTTGTGTAGAACGGAATCGATGTTTGCTACCATCATTAGCTTAACGATAACATTGTAATTACAATATGGACGGTTAATTCTACTAACAAATCATCTATCAGAATATTGATCTAATTATCTAACATTATACCAATTTCTTAGAGTTTTGATTAAAACAATATTGAAGTTTTCTCAAGCACCAAATATTAAAAGCAAAAATTATTTCTTTAATATATAAAAGTAACAGTCAGTGTTGATATTTTTTTAAGAGCTCATGATGAGATAAAATTTCAAAATAATTCAGATTGAATTTAAATTCAAAGAAATATTATGACGTTTACTGAAACGTGACGTCATCATCTAGAATGGCTAAAAGCTAAAGTTTGCACAAATGACAAATACTTCCAAGTTTAAAGAAGTATACATTTCAAATTCAAATTCATTTATTTCTCTTATCATAGAGAGTTTATTGAGTCATGAAACATATCTGCAATGTTTGTAAGAGACTGGATGCTGCACTAGGAGACCTGTATGACACATACAGGCTCCCACCCCTAAACTAAATGAACACATGCTAGATTAAGTTACATGCTAGATTAAGTTAAGTTGTGTGTGAGTGACTGTGTGTGTCAGTGTGTGAGTATGTGTGTCTTAATATATTTTATCAACTCCCATGCTTTAAATCCTCTATAAAAGATTTTAAAAGTTAGCTTATTGCCAACAAAACGGATCATAGGTATGTTATATTAAGGGTTAAAGTATGAAATTGCCGATTTGCACTGAAAAATTGAAATTCGTTTTTTATTTTATTTACCATATTTATTAAATCGAAATAATTATTATTATCATCTATACATTACTGCCATCAGGTCATTTATCCCTTTGCGATAGAACTCTGGTGATCTAGATTCGACAAACTGTGTGAAAGCATTTTGTACTGCCTCCTCCAAATCACGAAAAAAATGGTAGTCCGTTGGAGCAAGGTCTGGCGAATAAGGAAGGTGACTAATGGTTTCTAATTGCAGTTCCTGTAGACTTGAAACGGTTTCTCGTGCTGTATGAGGTCTCGCGTTATCATGGAGCAATAATGGTGAAGATCGATTCATGAGTCGGGTGTTTTTAACTGTTAGTTTTGCTATCATTGTTCGGAGTTGCGGCGTTTGACCTGGGGTCAGCCATTGTACTTTTCGCTTACGGTTACCGTAAAAAATCCACTTTTCATCACGTGTCACAATTCGATCCAATATTCCTTTCTTTCTGTATCGATTCAACAAGGCAACACAAGTTTTAACACGCATTTCTTTCTGTAGGTCAGTCAAATCATATAAAATATGAAAAATGGGTGCCTCATGGTCCTGGATAAAACTATTTGCTCGGATCGGCTTCCACCATATCTTTCAATTCATTGCTATTCACCTGTGTGGGCGGTCTTCCACGTGGTTCGTTCTTCAAATCAAAGTTTCCATCACGAAAGCGTTTAAACCAAAATTCCCTCTCAAAACGCAACATTGATATTGCGAGCTGTTTCTGCCGCGTTAGTCCCGCGTCGGTGCTCGTATTCAAAAATCACTCGAATTTTCGAAGTATCCATCTTTCTTGTCTTACTTGAATAAAAAAAACAACTAAAAGTCGATAATCGAATATTGTACATCTTTAAAAGAAGAACTACATAGGTACCATGTGAAAAAAGTTTCACTCAAAAATCTCAAACCATGAAGGTTCTATGTCAATTCGAAGTACCCATTACAATAAAACGGCAATTTCATACTTTAACCTCTATTATCAATGTTGTACAGAATTTCATAATAACACTCCTTTGAGTGTGATTTTTTTTCAATTCCTTCTGCGCAAAGGGTTTACTCAACAGACAGCCACATTCTTACAGCTCAATGCGTGGTATCTGTATGAATTCAAAAAAAGAACAGTCATTCACGCGCGTTTGAGTACTAGAACGTCGCGCGCTGTAAAAAAAAGTAAGTTATTCGAATCACCGCTAATTTTCTTCGACATTTTTATTGTTTTATTTACAAAAAAAATGAGCCTTCCAACATTACAGAACATATTCAATTGAATTTTAATAATTACAATATACCAAAATATTTATTACTAGCACAATAAATAATTGTTTCATTAATACTTAGTTTATTTGTATATACTCAGTAATGGATGATATTAGGTTGGTTGGTTGGTAGTGGCTGTTTTAATGTTAGCAGTAAGCTAACTGTTTCAGAATCTTTTATAGAGGATTCATATCATGAGTGTAGATAAAGTCTTGTATGCAACTGTTTATAGTTAGGTATTAAAATACTCATGTAATATTATTATCACACTCGGCTTCACCTCGTGTGATAAACCCACATTCGCGTTTTAATACCCGTTATTGTACTACAGTTGCATAAATAACTATTGTATTAGTTTACAGTATTATGAGTTATCTTTATTGTCCTTAACAGAATGTATTTTCTAGAAACCTCTCATGGTCAAGAATCAATACGATCTATGGTGAGTAAGAATACCAACAGGAACGTAGACGCAATCATGTCTAACACTTTGATAAAAATACCGAGACTTGATTATATTACATTGATTGACGGATTGATATGGTTAAAGATCGCTCAACGCACTGCTTAAATCTTATAATTTAATATAGTAACTACTACTATGTGTAAGGAGTAAGTAAATTCATAGTTTGCGAAGAATATCCACAATTTATTGTGTAGCCATATGCAAAAGCTGGTTTTAAATAAGACGCTTTATATCTCTTTTATCTAATTCGTTTTGTTCGCAATTCCAGTGCAATATTTACGGGCATCGGGTGCGGAGTGAATTATAGATATAAATTACTTTTATATTTTGGCTTTATATTTTCCGTGACAGTTTTATTTTAAACATTTTATTGCTACACTTGTGCGATACTTCTCGCTATAAAACGTTATATGCGTTAAGTAATTATTGCGTGGTAGAGCTTGGTTAAAGAAATATTACGCTAGTGCACATAATTTCAAGCACTGGGTCTGGATAAGCGTAACACGTATTAATAAAGCTTAGATATAAATTATACAGCAGCGATTCAAAAGAAAATTATGGTACTAGTTTATTTGACGGCGTATAACAAATAGAAACCGTTTTATTAAAATTTTGACTTTTATTTATTTGGTAAATTATTATATCCAGAAAGATATATTATTTTTGGTAAATAAAATTAAGTGTATAAAGGCGAAATGGACATAGACTAAGGATATTGGCACAAATAAAATAATAACAACCTTAAATTAGATCATTAATTTAACTGTTTCTTTTTTTGTTTTTTAATTTAGTTTTTCTCAAATCACATATTTTACTATAATATTAGGATAATTTAAATATTTGAAAATACAAAATGGTAAAAAAAATCAATATATTAAAACTTCTAGATGTAATATCGTTACATCTGTAGAAAAAATAAAAATATGTTGCTTTGTATTAAAAAGCGCGAATAAGTTGTTCTAGTTGTTCTTACAATGCAACCAAGCATTATCATTTTAAAATCGTTTTGCTTTTAAAATAATTTCAGCCGGCGCCGGAAGTAAGTTCCAGTTCCGGAAGAAGTTGGCAGACCGCACGGAGTACATACACAATTTCTAAGCATTTCATGTGCAGACATGATGAATAATATATTTACTGCTATTAATTTATTGTAAACTGTACAAGAGTAGTTATTAATAGATTTATTAAAGATTTATATTTTACTAACCTCGTGCTGCGATTTCATCCACGGAAATTTTAGATTTTGATGACTCACTTATTCACGCTCTATTTATAAGGATAAAAATATTCTGATGTTTTTGTAGCGATGTTCCGACGTATTGTTCTGAATGTTATTACAAGTACCCAAGCAGTGCATGCCAGCAGCATCAACCCTTTTCACTTGCAATATTGGTCTAAGATTCCAAGTGAGGCCGATTTTAACCGATTGGCTAACCGGGTGAAATTCATATTTTATCAAATAAAATTTGTTTCTGAACTTGTATCAATAGTGTTATTATTAGGTAATTAAAATTATAAAATTAAGATCATAGGTAGTTTGACAAGTGATTTAAAAGAATATCTACATCTATTTTATCCCAAGTAAGGCCGATATGCTTGTCTTGGTCTTGTCTTGATAATTAATGTTTATGCTGTAGGTAGAGCTTTCTGAAGTAGAAAACTCCTTAAAGAAATCTAGATTATGAGAGTGAAAACGTTAGCAAATTTATATTATAATGGTTTTTAAGATTAGCACAGTTACAAAAAGACAGACGCTCCCTAGGGATCATTCATTATACTACGTACTATTTTTGCTGCAGTATTTTCGACGAAATCGAGCTATACTAAAAGTTTTACTACTAAACTCCGAGGTCATTTGTCGTTTATACAACTTTTGAGTTACTTAAGTATCTCTTTATCTCTGTAAATATTTTAAAAGTAAATAACCCTGGACTGAGTTACAATGGCTTAGTTGCTTTTAATTTAGTCTACAATTTTTGAAGCTTTCAGTAAAACATACGAGTATTTCATATTCTTTAAAACCAGTTGTGATCTGATGTTAAAGGTTCAATTTTAAGTTCCTATAGCTTTCTGTTATTTCTCAAATTAATATTACTATTATTTTTTAGTATCTCATAGTCACTTCTAAAATTATAAAAAATTTGAAATCAAAAAATAATTTTTTTTGAGCTATGTATTGAGATTAAAAGTATAGTGTTGTTTGGTGGCGTGGTGTTAGGCCTTTCTACTATATTACTTTATGTTTTTAATATTTAGTAACGAGGTCGAGCGGTGGAGGTGAGAGTTTATGCATAAGAGAAAACATCTTTGAATGTAATGCCTGGGTCCCAAGCCCCAGGCATTACATATTAATATTGTTGTTTGAGTGTTTTACTCTTAATAATACTCTATTACTATTGGTAAAGTTATAAACAAAAGCAGTTATACAAGAGTTTCTAAAGTAATATACAATATCTTAGAGAATAGTGGAAATACATCTTCAATATTGTATATAAGAGCTTAGAAATTGTTTATAGACAAACAGGACACAGGAATTCAATCCCAATAGTTTGTATGCACAGCGCTTTTAATCCGCTTATACGGAAGCACCGATATAAAAGATTTAGAAATATTAAAAACTTAAGGCAGTGAATCCCAAAGTATAACTAAGGGTCGATGACGAGCTACCGGGGGTCTGTCTAAAAAAAAAGAAACGTGGGTCCGTGAGATTTAAGTCTAAGAGTAATCTCTACATACTTTTTTTGGTTTTAAATCTTGTGTATCTCAAAGTTTCTCCAATTTTTTATGCATTTGTGAATCTTGGAGCTTGGAGAGAACCATATACACAACATTGAAGACTAAAAAATATGTTCTAAAACCTTTTATACAATACAATCACTATTTTTATTTTCACCGACCCCAAATATTTTTACTTTTTCTTGGACCCTCTGTAACTAAAATTTCATAATATGATTTAGTTATGAAATATGAGAAGGTCTATAATGAGAAACAGAGTCTACGTATTGAATAAGTTTGGAAACCTCTGCTTTAAAGGAAGTACGTAATACTGCAGGTCTTCCACCGGCACTGCAGATACGCCATGTTTACTATTAACATAAATACTAGATTCTAGTACTATATAGTTCCTAGATCTCGTCCTAGGCGTGGTACGAATGTGAAATGCGACTCGTATTCAATTCAATAAGATAAAGAGATTGGCTGTTATTGATTTTTTATGTATTTGGTCTAGATATCGCGTCTTAGTAGCAGAACCAATATTTATACAATGTCTTGTCTATCTGTCTTTGTTTATCTCCAAAAATATTTTATTTAATCTATCACCGATTATAAATTAGTATTTGCGGGTTCCGATAGGATTGAGTTAGTCTGTCAAGTGTTGTCGTGCAGTAAATATTAAAAAAGTGAGTGTTATAGTGTTGTAGTGGTTGGTGGCGTGGTGCTAGCCCTCTGGTTGTCGGGGAAAACGTGAGTAATGTACTACTGTATTATTTTAACATTTCGTAGCGAGGTCGAGCGGTGGAGCTGAGAGTTTACGGTTTTAAACGACGTCTTTAAACCTCCTGGGTCTTAAGCCCCAGGCACTGCTCGGCTTCCGTCTAGATTGTTGATATTGTCGTTTAAGTATTACTGCGTAGTATAGCTCCCGTATTCTTAGCAATAATTTATTATTTATATTATAGAAACCTTTATTTTATTTTCTGTTACAGCTCTTTATTTTCTGAATCGATTTCAAACATTTTGTGCGAGGGTGTACTGTTTGTTTGTAATACCTATATAACTATATCTACCTAAATATCGTGACAGAAAGCCGAGCAATACCTGGGACTTATTTTTCAGGTATAATTTTACACTTATATGGGTATTTGGGCTTATACTGCCTCTAAGTAAAAAAAGTTAATGACTTACATAATTCTCAATCAACAGTTAACACTGTATTAAATTGTATTACACTTCACTATGATAATCTATGAAATTACTTATCAAACTGCAGGTGATCAATCGGATCAGAGAATATAAAAAATGGTTTAAACCTTTGTTTCTCTATAATTTATCGTCTACTTTAAACAGAAACTAATACAAGTAATATGTATTTGTAAGTAAAATAACATTGACCAATATCTTTTTAGGTCAGAACTCGCCCCATTTACATTTCTACTATGAAATCAAAAATTATAGCACACAAAAGGCTTTTGGTCACGCTTGCATTGTAATGCCTTTTGAAACTTTTGCTTCATAAAAAACGTTAACGCCCAATCGTGACTTCAATTACTAAGGGAAAGTATATATTCAACTTAATCATTAAATAATTTAATAATCGTCGATCACTTAATTCCGGCAGTTTCAGCACTTTCAAAGTCTGGCAATTAATTCAGGCTATTCTATGCTCATTGCTTTCAGTGTGCGATTATTTAATTTATATGTATTACTAGTTGACCCGCCCCGGCTTTGCACGGGTGCAATTTACTACGTACAATACTTAGATTTATCAAAAACATTTCATTTTCTTTGTATATTTTTGATAAATAAAAATATTTATGCACTTACGACGAACGAATACATATTTAACTATTATCCCCGAAAAACTGTTTTTTTTTCGGATAAAAAGTAGCGTATGTGCTAATCCAGGCTATAAAGTATCTATGTACCAAATTTCATCGAAATCTGTTAAGCTGTTTTGTCGTGATTGAGTAACAAACATCATATCATAATATTAGTGAGATATTCCTGCTCAGTATATAATATTAATAGTATTAAGATAAAAAACATCACACCAAAATTATTAGCGTCCTTTTTACTGTGACGTGTTTACTTTAAAGGGTATGTTCAAGTTGGCAACACTGCATGGGTGGCCAAAATCATGGTTGACAGACGCCACGGCGAGCTGACGAGTAAGGACGAATATTAACGTGGATTTTTGCTCCAACTATTCTGCTTGTTAGTTTATTTCAATAATTCTGATAAAATGAAGTTATTATTGAATAAGCCATTTTAACGAAACGAGATCTGGTAAATAAGAAATAATTACATATTTTTTCCATTTTTATTCGCTCGGATTTAACACGAATCGGGAATATTGTTTTCAGGAAATGAAAATACTTCACCAGATACAATTATACAATTATAGACTACGATTTTAAATACCTTTTGCACTATTCGTAATGATTTTAAATTTTGCTATGTAATTTAATACGGACGTTCCCAAACTTATTCGACCTCTAGATATTGCAAATTTGTAGGGCTATAAAAGGGACAACCCGATAGTCTAAATCTATATTCTAATTATTATCTTATTACAAACATAAATTCACTACAAAGACCCTTTCTTTCACCCTAATACTTTTTTCTGTTAGGTATGTCGATCCTTGGGGGTTGATATAGACAACTTTGGGAATCACTGATTCAATATATCATATATATACTGTCTTTATTGTATCTTTTTTTACTAAAATATTCTTTTATAATTTTATAAAACATTTTTTTTACTTTCATATACCGATCCAACCTTTGCTTCACAATAGTATAAAATCTTATGTAACAAATCCGTTACAGATAATAAAATAAACTATAGATATATGTATGTCGGTGCGTAAGGTTTAGGTTAAACTAACCTTAGGTTTAAACAGAGAAACTGGGCAGTGGAGGCGAGTGTTTCAATTAAATAAAGGACGTCCTCAAGATTACACCTTGGTTACAAGTCCAGGGTACTACTGCTTAGGTTCCTGTCGTAATTGTAAGAGATCATTATTACGGTTCAGTAGCAGTATCTACCTTGCGTTTAATAGCCCAATTTAATATCACCCCCTCTCTTAATGTTGTCAATATACCCCCTATATAAATATATAATACTAGCCACCCGCTCTGGCTTCGCAAGGTTACTTTCTCTACATATAAACCTTCCTCTTGAATCACTCAATCTATTAAAAAAAACCGCATCAAAATCCGATGCGGAGTTTAAAGATCTAAGCATAAATAGGGACAGACAGACTTTGTTTTATACTATGTATGAAAATAAAAAACTCAATCAAAATTTCCTTTGATAAGAGGAAAATATTATAAAATATCACTTTAACTTGCCTTTTAAAAGGCTCGATTTGTAACGTAACGTGTACGTTTGATGTTACGTCCTCAAAAGCGCAAAAGCGCCTTCTGAGTACGCCCTCTACGAGAATTTTTACTTTGAACATGTTTTTCTAGCAAAGTGTAATAGTAACATAAGATTTGTTATGGAGTTAACGTCACAAAAGATAAATCAAGTTTATGTGACGTCTTTTGCCGCGAGGGAATTTATGTGGTTGTGCAAGCTCTCCTTTACATCTGTTAAGAAATAGAGTTTACTGTAAATAAAATTAAAATTGTAGTTATGTTAAGACTATGCTTTTCTTACCATAATAATTTTAAAATAATGGATATGGCCTGACATTCAATCATTTTCTAAAACATTAATTTCTTTAAGTTTATAGACAGCGTTTTTTCCAGATATGTGCGAGAATGCGTAGCGATGGATGTGTTTGTTAAGAGCCAATCTAGCCCTGCTCAGAGTGTACAAAATGAAGATAACAAATACATCCCTTTTCATATTTCATTTATACATCCTCGCATATCTCAAGTAGAAACGCAGCCTCAAATGCTTTCCGTGATTATTTACACTGCTATATGAAGGGAGAGAAAAATGTTTAATTTGATATGCAACTACTATGTCATTTATTATATAAAAAATAACTTTGCTTACATTAAAAATAGTAATATGTAGATACATAGAAGTAAACGAGATATGATCTTTTTATTACTTTCTATTATTTCATATTAAATATTATTTTATATTCGCCTTTTTTAATGCAATAATGTTAATGTAACACGTATATTAATAAAATGTCAGTTCAAACGTTTTGTATTATCATTACACTTTAATTTGTACCCTGGGTAAAGACTCTGTATAGTTTTATCGAGATATTGTTCTATGATGAACAGTCATTATGTTAAACATACCGTAAAGGAAGTTTATTAAATATAATTTCAAGAACTCAATACTGTGATGGCTTCATTGTGCTCAGGCCGACGTGACTCAATTTAAATAAAAAAACCTCCAAAATTTAAACACAAAGAGCTATAATTAGGTCCAATAATAATAAGGCTTCGTTTATCGTACCGGTTTGCTATGTAAATGGTTATGATAATGTATTAAAATTGAGCTTAAACGGAGCAGAATATGTGGAGTCATGATTTTCTTAAGCATTCAACCGCGGTGGTTTGCAGCCTGTGAAACCTGTACGGGTGTAGCATGATGCTGCAATTATATTTTAGGTATTGTTTATTTTAAAATTAGAAAGATTATACGAAAATACGCCATAAAGCAGTGTTGCCAATTTATTTTGATGGCTAAATAAGCGCGATATTTGCATTTATTAAAAGGCAAATTTAAAAAAAAAACAGTATAATTATATGAAATCAATGCATTGCTGTATTGATTACAATAATATTTAATTTTAATAGGGTAAATCGTCTAATTCTATTGAAATATCTATATCTTATCTAGTGGCTGGACCATCTAGGCAAATCTATGAAAAAAAGTGTTACCTTACATACTCTACTCTTTCTGTACGAATTAAAAACCATAAGCAGTATCACAAGATAAATAAAAATACAAACGTCAGTAGGTATTCATAAAGTTTCCAATTTAGTAGCTAATTAATGTCAGATAACAAGCCACAGTGTATAATATGCATATATTGTTAATTATAAGATGTCTATGGTAATAGTGACGTAATTAGAATTTAGGAAACGATCATAAAATTCATGTAATTGTCTATCAATTTCAATATTTATAAAATTCATTACGTTGAATGGAATTAATTTTACTTGTACAGAATAGTTATAATGAGATCGATGCTAGTGATCAGCTATTAAGAAAATCTTTGTAATTAAACTTGTGTGCAGTGTTATAAATTGTGTCTAATAAATTATTGAATATTCATTTTTAGGGTTTCGTACCTCAAAATATAAAAAAGAACTCGTTTAAATATTTCTTAAAAACGCGTTTAGGTATCCAGTTAAAATTATTATCAAATATTCAGGTTTGAAATTCATTATAGAGCTGTAAAAAAAAACAAACTTTTAAGTGAACGCAATCAAAAAATACGGCTGTAAAGCTACTTATGGTACTCGTTGTAGACTTTGAATCAATAAATTTGGCTATAAACAAACTTTTACATAATATCGATGTATCTCCATACCCCATACAACAGATTTCCAGCGACAAAGTTTGTCCTTCAATTTAAATCTAGTTATTGTTGTTTCTTATTTACAACTAAGGAGCTTTTCTCATTTTGAATTCGTATTTTGCGTTTATCTTTCCAAATAGTTTCATGTTAGCTTACGTTTCCATTCAAAATTTAAATTGCAGAGTGTTGCAGAGAACCAATAGTCCAGTTTCACGCCACCGGTTTTATTGAAAGCACACGCGCTAATATTTAGTTTTCTTTCTTCTACAATAGCCGAGCAAGCTTTTATCGTTGGCTGCACAATATTATTTTTAAGGTGTTATGAAATTTCGCTTTGTGTCGTCCAAAACGAATTTTGCATACATACTTTCGTATTTTCTTTTCATTAAAGTCGTGTAGTTGCTTCATGAAAACGTAACGATAACGTTATGAGTGTTATCGCCACTGTACCTGGGATATTGTTTTCATTGGATATAAATGTTGAAGTGTGGGTACTTCAATCTCTTGTCCGCCGTTGGCTATCGTAGACCACGAACGTCGTCGTTCGAAATTTTATGAAGTGCGTCCCAGTCTCTCTTTAGTAGTCCTCTAGTAACTAGTAATTAATTTATTTTATTTTGAGCTAAAGATTTTAGTCTTATCAAATATTTTGATTCCAAATTTGTATATCGCAATGAGAAATGTGATATAATGTAAAGCATGTCTATCTCTCCCACTCTTGAAACCGTTAGTCACTATATCAGTGCAGTATAATCGCCCACGATTTCTGTAGGTCTTTTGCACATTTTAAAGTTATTTTTATAAAGCAAATTAATGATTTAAATGTTGCTTTCCAAAAGTAGTTTCAAAATTATAGAGATTTTGAGAAAAATTATTTATCTACCAAAAAATTTAATATATTGCCGCTTCATTTTTCAAATAATTATATAAATATAAACATATAATAGTATCTGTATATTAAAAAAAATATAAAAATAAATTTATTAGGATTTTTACCTAGAATCATGTAGGGTTGCAGTAGACTATACTCTTATAACACGAGTAGTAGGTAAATCTGGTAATTGTAAATAATTATTCTTATTTCTCAGATTGATCTAGTTGCTATCGCGCGATACTAAAGTTACGAATGTGCTAGCAACACTTGAAGGCAAAGCTTAAAATTGCACGGTCACGCTACATGAGCTTATTTTAAAGAATGCAATAAAAGTGAAAAGAATAAAACATGTCTCAATTAAGACTTAAAACACTAAACAGGTTTTCGTTAAGAATACATTGATCTGGATTAATAATATTCTCCATGAACTTTAGTTCGATTTCTTACGTATATTATATTGCTGATAGTTGCCATTTATTAATTTTAAGAAAACTTCTACTCTATCCCGATAAAAACTTCTATTCCGATAGATCAACAAGTAATTTCTTTGAATGAATTTTGTGTATTGTAGTGCAGTATAACGGATGCAAGATCTCATTTATCAATCAAGTAACTCGATAAAGTAGCGAAAAGAATAGGATGGTCATACATTATAAAAGGTCTCAGTAAACCCGTACCAGGTATACCAGCCCCAAGCTCTGCTCAAATCCATTTGAGGCAAATTAAATATATTACTACAAATTAGAAAGATCAAATCTTTAGTTAATTCTAGATTTTATTACAATAATATACTTTGCTAATAGTACAAATAGAAATAAAGGAGATACTTACTGAGGAGAGATGACAAAAAATAGCAGAAAATAATTGGATGGATATTGGTAAGGATAGAAAGACGTGGATAAAGTTTGAGATGAACGACCACATCTAGATATTAAGTCAAAAAAATTTCTGAAATATAATTTAAATAAAGCGATTTTTATTATTATATTAACAGTGTAAAGCTGTTGCATTTCAAATTAGTTTTTGATAAGATATAATATATTCTAATTCCGCGAACCCACTTCAAGTCAGAGCAAGTTTATGAATACGTATTATAGAAATATGGTTACTAGCAACGTTAGACCGGTACTCATCGTCACCCACACGGATTTGCTGGGTAGGGTTAATGCACGAAATAAAACAGTATTGTTATTAAAACTGATGAATCATAGGTGTCACTGGGTTTGTTTACTCGCGCGATAGTTGCAATAGTATGTTGTTAAGGGCTTTATCCACTGTATAGTGTTTTTACATTAACAAGAATAAAGGGGAACATTGCTAGTAAGACTACCTGTAATTAATAGTAGATATATTTCGTTTCGAGTACAATAATATATTTTTTCTTGACCTAGGGAGGAGATAGTAACTAAGTTAACAAAGGCCATTTTGTTATTCTACTACACTTCTCTTCTAATTTGATATTTGAATTATTGCACTAAAAATAAATAGTAATAATATAATGTATTCATCAATCATATATATAAATATATAAAATGGATTATTACGTAATTCTATCTAGCCATCTTGAAAATTCATTAATTTGAATAAAAATATGCTTTCTATTTATGATATTTCATATGAAAAATTTATTTCGCTGGACTATGGACGATGTTCACTGTCAATGATAGTTATACTGTCAAATGAAGAGGTTCTTTTTAGAGTCCCGTCTCAGCGTACAGTACTCACTATCATTTTGCCAACAACATTATAAATTGAAAAAAAACCCAAGCGAGTCTGAATTGAAATTTCATTACGTCGTACGTTTTTACGACTAATATTAAGTATGTAATAGAACTTTTCATTGAGGGTAATAGAAAAATGTATTTTCAAAACACTCTTAACTCACCAGTTCTATTATTATATTATTGTGGAGGATAATATACTCTAGGCCACTCCCTGCGACATCCCGGCTGACAATAAGATCTATCTATTTGGATTACGTGCCTATGGCCGCGTTCTTACGACTTACTTGTTTTTGTTATCTCAAAATCGTTAAGGCAGGTCGTGGCAACACTTTTGTTTTTGTGTCCATCTCACGCCTTTTGCGTTTGAGACCGGACGTGACAATGTATTTATGCTTTAAGGACTATTTATCATACTGTATTAAATTATGATTGATAGAGACAGCATGTATTTTGCATATTAAGTACATACGAGGACAGTAACAATAGTAACATGGACTTTAGACAGGAAGCCGAGCAGTGCCTGGGACTAATACTCAGGACCTCTCCCCTCTATCGCTTGACCTAGTTATGGAACATTTAACTAAGGTAATAAATATATCAGACTCACGTGAACTTCCAGCACCATGACACTACTTGCTATATTTTAGATTACTTTTACTGTGTGAAATCACTTGATAGATCGTCTCATATCTATTGGAACAAAGGTGTGTATGAAATTTTAAGAAGTTAAAGAAAGGGAATTATTTGCAATACAAAGTCATCTATAGTGTTGCTAACTAAATAATATATCTACCAAGATCTATGGCATGGAAGATTTTTTTAAAATTAAAATGCAGGTGAGTGTAATAAATATTTAAATACATCATATTTATAAAATACATTAGCATATTAAGTTTACGTATTAGTAGATTGAAACCTTTCGTCCCAAGGTGGCTATGGTTTATGTAATGGAATTGAACTCTCCGGAAGTATTTGCGGAAAAAGTTACATTTATCATTTCGTTTTTTTTCTATGAGAAGAGAAGTAAATAGTCATACGTTTGCTTTCACTTTACTGTAAGTTGCCAAAATATTTTTGGCTTTTGATATTGGTTTTTATTGAAGAATAATAGATATTATTGAATTTATCTATTTTTTATCTAGATATTAAATATCTTAATCTCTAATATTGATAGAACTTGCTTTTGTAATATTTAAATGGTAATAATTAGCCATCTATACACAACAAAAAACTAAATCGTGTTAGTTATTTCATTAACGGTGTTGCCGTTTACAACAAGTGTTCGCGGGTAGTTCTTTCTATATTATTTCAAGCATAACCATATGGAAGTTAGTGTTATAGTGTCGTTGTTAAGGTCACCCTTGTCGAAATACACGTAAGTTATTATCTACGACAGTTACTGTTTTTGGCAGCTAAGGGGAGCATTATAATTTTATAAAAGACTCTACACCTTAGTTGTAAGTTCAGGGCGCTGCGCAGCTTCCTGTCTAGATTGCATATACAGTAATGGTTATCATTCCTCTCTCACTCTACGACAATCATGTTACTCAAATCGGTAATTAAAAACTTTAAAATTCTTAATCCTTTAAAAAGTAAATGGAAATAACACAGGATTGAAAATGGAAAACGTGAAAAGTTGGTGCTATTAAAACATGTAATAGCAAATATAATTAAGCTTGCACATGTTCCTTTGAAATCAAATATTTGTGAGAGATGTATGTAAATGTTTTTCTGAGCGGCATTTACTGATGTTGCGAGGAGATGGCAATAACGCCGACAGACGTAATGAGGAAGGTGGGTTGTAAAACCTTACAAGGTTATATGTGTGGTACTCGTACGGATATAATGAGCATATGTATTAAGAGATAAGGTTTAAAGTCGTTCAGTTTTGTAATTGTGAGATGTGGTGGTAAGATTGTAGGAGCTTCCCCGACGCCGCGGGGCTTACTATAACGAGCCTGCGTTGACGGGGCGCCGGCGATCGCGACAAACAGCTTTCAAGTGAGCCACTCTTTAAATAATTTCTTAAATTTCAAATTTAACCTGAGCTGAAATGTTATACATTATGCAGAATTTAAATACGAGATTCTCCTATGCTTATTATAAACTGGCAACATCTATGAACTAGGTACAAAAAGCTTAGTAATAAGTAACATGTACTAGACTACGCTTTACTTATTGTTGAATGTTAGTTTATTTCTATTATTACTAAAAAAGATAATAAAAGAGAGAGACTAAAAAGTAAAAATAGGGAAAACGAAGGACAGAAAGAGAAAAATGAAAGCGAGATAAAGACAGACAGAAAAAAAAGAAAGATGGCAATATTTTAGATTTCTATCAATGAAAGAATTTTAAATACAACTGATCTGTACAAACAAAATGACTATGTCCTGGCAAACAATGACTAAAAAGTGTGCATGCATGAAATTTCTATACGATATTAATGCACACTTATTGTGTCATTATGTAACGAGAGGAGAAAGTTTTCATTTCAAAATTAAAATCGACAACATAATGTTACTTTTTATTCAAGGTAGTAGAATTTTCTTTATGTGTACATAAGACGCAAGACCAATTTTATTCTATGTGATAAGAAGATCTGTGCCTGTAATAATGTTACCATTTGAAGTGTCTGTAAATGATATAAATAAATTTAATTCACATGGAAAATTGAACTTGAACTTTTATATATCTATGGCTTTTTTCATCTGAGATATTAAATTTTAAGAAACATTTGGCCAGAGCAAATGCATTTGGGTAGAAAAAAATGTTCATAAAAAAAAAATTTTTATGGGACCAAATGGCAGTTATTCCGCATCAAACAAAAGAAGAATCACGTAAATCGGATCATAAATCTCAGCGTAATTAATATACATACATAAAAAAAAAATATACTAATCGTATTGAGAAAATGAGGAGGTCTTTTTTGAAGTCGGTTAAAAAGCGGAAGGAACTTTTAAAGTGAGTGAATAATTTTTATTTATTCCTTATTTATATTTGAGGTAGGTTACTAGTATCATATAAGTTAATTGTACTTATAAGTACATTACTTACCTTACTGGATTTTTAATTGGCTTACAGGGCCCAATATATTTTTGAAGTTTAATTAATAACGATTGGGTTGCCTATTATAAACGGGACTGAACGAATTTTCTTTAACAGGCTCTTATATTTTCATTAATTAAGTATAACACTATTTTTTAATTGGCTTTTGTTATTTTTGTGTTAATAAATTACGCTATTTTATTTATATTCCCACTTTAACATGTTTCCTGTACAAACCGAAACAACTAAAGCACTGTTTTAACATGAGATTTTTACAGTAGTTTCTTTTTGGAACGCTTCGAAAAACTATTATCGATTTCAGTTTGCACTACAAAATAAACTTTTATTCCAGCATTTACCAAGTCTGTTCCTCTAAATGTGTATAATACGGTGAGATTATTTCATCTACTTCATCTCAGCGAAGTGAAAAACATTCTGTAGGTACTACAACCTGTTGTAAAATAAGAAATAATAAGCTCGCAAAGGGACTGTATAGTTCGTATAGTAACAAAAACAATTTTAGATACCTTAAAACCCGTACACATTCGGCGTGACAGTTTCTGCATAATTTATATCATGTAAATTTACATGATTTTATATAGTCAAAAAGGTGAATGTATGATATGAAAGTTATTTACAAAGTAACATCTTTACGGCTCAATTTATTCTTTTCTAACATGCATCAGCGTGTTAATAAAAACTTCTTATTCTGTCTGTGGACTGTACTATCTGGTGTAATTCTGCGTTTGCAACTTATAATTAAACTGACAATGTCTTCTAGAGTAATAATTAATTAGACTATAACTGAGTAAAGCAATTGCTGTTGGAATAGTAAGAAATTACTTACATAGAGAACCCATCCAATTTTAGATTAGAAAGTAGAAAGCGTATTATAAATGTTTCATAATATATTTACTGACAAGAATGCTCTAATATGTATGTAACTTTACATTTAAATATCTCATAATAATGAATTATATTTAGATGTGAACTTTAATTGCTTTGGGCTTAAAATAAAACTTCAATAGCTTTACTCCAAGAGCTTACTCTTCAATACCAATAATAATTAATTTTATTAGTAAGAGAATAGTTAATTTTTAAATCTGTCAAGATACGAGTCACGACTATGTCTGTCATATTATTATCCCACGCTCAATTAAGAATACTTAGAAAAATATTGTATTACTTTCTTAAAACTTTAACTCTTGAAAAACATTTAAATGTAAACAATGATTTTAGAAAAAATGTTGTAAGAATAATTAAGAAGGAAAGTTATCCCTCACGCAGCTTACAACTAGGGTTGCCATCTGTATCATAATAATATAACATATGTAATATTGAACGAAAAATACCATATTCTCATCCCTATCTCAAATTCTAATATTAGCTACGTAGGATGATCTGTGCTTAGAAATATTTATGGTAAGCGAAATTATTTCAGAAGGTTTTTTAATCTAAAAATATTGCTTAAAAATGACAAGTGCTTTTCAAAAGCTCATATAAATAAAATTTATTTTTTTTGGCAGTTTTTTTCTTTATAACTTCATTTTCCTTATGTATAAAATTGTAAAAAGGAAAAAGCATTTATTAATCAAATATATACTGAATTTTTCTTTTTTGTTTTACGTCTCGATGTGTAAGACTCCTGTAATTATATTTTTGTCTAAGAAAATCTGATTGGTCATAGCCAAATATTTTTCCAAAACTAGGTAGTAACCCTACTCACATTGAAACGTCAGATTAGTTTGAAATCCCGTGCACATCTTTGATTGTGCAAATAATAATCCAACGGAGTCCCGTGTCCTGTCACAGACATTGAGAGAGCGTCACAGTCTAAAGTTAAGGTATAAAGAGTCCAATTATCCGAGCAGGCAGGCCGTGGGCTTTTAGTGAATAATGAGCCGCTTATCCCAGCGGATGACGACTTCACTAGAATTGTTCTTGAGTGGGTCGAAGACCACCCGGCCTAAAGTACAGTGACACGCCAGGCTCGAGGCGACGACGCGAGGTGACTCGGTTTGCACGCGGTCACTGCGTCAACTAAGGATTTCAAAATAAGGATAGTCCTATTTCATAAAGTGTACATACATTTTTTCCATATAAGTCCAAAAAATCGTATACGTAACTAATGAGTAAAACATTAAAAAGTTAATTAAACTTTGCGTACGGTGACAGAGCGTCAATAGCCGTCGACTCCATGAAAAATTATCGCTTTAATAAATGTAGTTTATTCATCGATATCTATGCTGATCGACGAATGAAAGGCACAATAGCTGTTTTAGGGCCCATATATTGGAGTATATATTTACATGTAAGTCCATGGCGCTAAACCTATTTTGCGTTCATTTTACACCTTCACCTTACTTTGACATTTAGTCCAGTTTTACTCAGATGCGGTCACCGCACACGTCTGTCCAATATAACATTTATAATACTAACTGGCGAGTGCCCTAGTTTTTGTATATAAATGTTTAATTAGCTTAGGAAAATCTAAGAGTATACAAATTTTGTTATTCAATATTAATACTATGAACTGCAAGCAGTACTCTTATTAAATGTCCATCTAAACTGAATTTATTGATTTGTTTTCTCTGATTAGTTTATATATTACACATATATTATTATTATTACAAACCTATACCATATTCAACCACTTCCTAGTGTCTCAACAAAAACTTCAATATAGTGGTAAGTTAGAGCTTATGTGATGATGAAGCCAGGAGATAGAGATGGGGTCTCTTACGGGATATGTTTTTGAAGCTCTTATTAAAATATTTTTAAAATTTCTGTAAATCCCGTATATCCTAACACATAGTAGTAACGTGTTTTATGTAATGTGTACATTATTTCTCTATATATTATTTAAGAAATAAATTAAACAATCGTTTACTTAAAACTCCATAAATAGAAAAGCATCTTATCGTATTACATAAGTTCACATTTTTTTCACAAATGGGTGGACAAAGGGCAACTGAGGGATAATAACAAGAGGAGAAATGCTTATTTGTCTCCAGCAAATCGTTTATTCCAAGAGAATGCCGACGCTGAATGCCTGGGAAATTGTCCTGACGTTTGAACAAGGAGTATATTTTTAAAAGCGTCCTTGATTTCACTCGTAACTTTCAGTGAGGATGCTTTTATTTGCAAGCGACTATCCCGACACAAATTATTCGAGTTTAAAGTAAACGTTACTTCAGGTACTTCGTTCCCAATAATGTCGTTTTGGTATGGTTGGTATTTATTGGCTAAATTTAAATCATCTACAAGTATAATTTTTAAATTAAATGTATTAGAATCTGGGCTACCTGCTCACCCTTCGTCGAATCATAATATTTTTATTTAAATGTAACAAAAATCCAGAACTTGAACGAGGAAAACCAATTGCTTCATTGATTTATTAGAAAAATTCGTTAGAACATTTTTGATATAAAACAGTATTTAACAGTATTTTGTCCAGAAATTAGCACAACAATAAATAGATTTTGTTTTCAAGATTTTTTATATTGTAATTATTGTACATTGTAACTTTAATAGTCAAACATTAACTCGGCAGTAATAAAGTACTACTACTCTATTAAGGGTTACTTAATGATATTGTGCGTACTAGAATATAATAACTAATATATATCATCACATGTAACTTACAAGAGAAACTTTGTTTATGAAAGGATTACCTATATCACAATTATTACACTCTCTGTTATTCTTAAAACTAGCAGAGCCATATTTTGTTACATACGTTCATACTAATGATATTTTGGCAACAATTTTGTATATTCTCCCAAAAACTCTTTATATAAAATAAAAAGGATTATGTCAAAGCATTTGATGTGTGAAAATAAAGATCATTTTATTTAGGTATATCACATAGGTATAGAGCGACGTAGTCAGGCGTACGCAATTTGTGGACCATTTCTCTTCGCATGCCGCGCGACACTTCTGCGGATTGGTGCGAAAGATATTTATGGATACACTTTATTATTTTAAGCGTGCTTTAGTTTTTACAAATTTTGTAGCTAAATTGCATATAAATAATAATGGATGAACACCTATTACAGTATGATATTGGTAACGTAATTTTAGCTTTAGTCAACGAATTTTAATATGACATTTTATAAGTATACACCAACCTAACTGTAACTACAATAAAATATGTTCTTCTCTCCTATGTATGAGCACTGGCTGATTGATTAAATGTGAGGTAATTACCATTTTTTATTATTGCAATTTTAGCGTCCAGACAACACATCCTTTAAATATCTTAGTTATTCATAATCGTGGTTAGTGATCATTATTTGATTTTATGCACGTAGGTTATAACTTGAATACTGTATAGATCTATAGAATTTTTCTAAAACCCCAATATACAAGTCTTTTATACAGTCAAGTTAGGCACAAAATAACCATTGTAGTGACTAGGCATTGTATTCGAACGGCGCTGCAGTCGCGAACGCAATTTGTCGTACATTTCTCTAGTGTGTCGTCGTAATATAGCTGCGAATCGGGCTGACAGTGAAACTATCGATAACTCTGCGCGGAATTAGTCGTTTTATTTTTACATTCCCTACAGATTTGTTCTTTACTTTTTGTAGCCAACTACATTTTCTGGAAATAGTTATAGAAATTGAGATCATCAAAATTTAACCATTCTTTTATCAAGCTTAGCCATTTGTATTGGCGCCTAACATATTTATCTACACAAAATACTTTGACTAGTTGACTCTTACTTGATTCGATGAGTTCAAATAGGTTTTTAATGAAAATAACTTATTCAGAACATCATTTAATGAAACAAAACATATATGCTCCAAGCGAAGCTCAATGTACTAGTAAAAACCACAATAATACGAAAAATTATTAAAAAATATTATGCCGTATTTTAAGGATGAAATTTATAGTAAGTTTATTGTTTATATTGAGTTGAAAATATTTATGGTATTTTTGCTTCTAATAATGGCTTGGGGTTTAAATTACTAGTGTGTCCAAGACACACCAGTTTCTGTTGTATGTTGAAGAGTTTATCAGCTTTATATATTATAGAGAAATAATTGTAGTGTCTAAAATAAAAAAAATGGTACAGGTAATGTCACAAACTTTCATTTACTGTTAATTGTTCGTAAAAGCTGTGAAAACGTTAAAGTACTATATGAAGCTTTCGTACGTTTTTATCGGGGAGGCAGTAGTTTGTTACGTTTCTACTCGCAGCAATATTTTACGAATGGCAGTGGCAGGCGAAGGCTCTGCGTTTAATCTCGCCTGGTGTGTCTCATTTTTGCTGTAAATTTCAATACAACTCGTAAGTACATTCGTCTGCCTGCCATATCTCTGTCATAATGCTGGATAAAAATTATAATGTTTTGTTTCAAGTGAATTAATGTTACTTTCGAGTAGTATTAATTTTTGTAATTTGTGTTTTCAGTACAAAATAAATAAGAATGGATATAATGTAAAATGTTTATTGATAGATTATCATGCATTTATATATTCTTCATTTCCTAAAAGTCGATAAGATAAAATGCAAATATTTAAGTTCAAGTAAGTGTAATATAAAACAATTATTTTCCTCGTAACTCGTACAAGTGTAAGAATAATGTCTTACAATATCCACTCGTCTTCATAAAGTAAGGGTTTAACTGCTTCATTAAGAAATCGTCTCATTTGCAATTTTAAAGTTGAGTTTTATTACAGCACGGAGTTTCAAAATTTGGGACGGCTTTATCTTACTAAGATTCACGTTTTGTGAATCGTTTTAATGTAAATATTATGTATTGACATTTTCAGCTTTTATTGCTGATAAGTAGATTTTCAAAATTGTTTTATATTAAATATAAAATTAACCTAGACTTAATGTTGGCGGTTTTTAATTTATAGCTGTCTCTTTTTGGTACAAGCCACCACCAGCTTCGCACTCCCCGCTTTATATCGTGCAATCCAAATCAATTATATTCTTATAATACCTTTAAGTCATTCTCCTGTCGCCTTTCCTCCAAAATTTTGGCTAAATTAAAGAATATATTATGATGCACTGTTTAAAAAAATATTTTTCTGACACGCTTACAATAATACTATATCTACTATATCTATTTATAAAACAAAGAGGATATTGCGCTCAATATTAATTTTCTATATCTTTTATGCAATTGCAGATATTTTCCATAAACAAAAACAGATATAGATGCTTAAGAACCAGTTATTTAGTTCCTAAGTCAAAATCTGCTAAGTAACTATCAAAAAATAAAATAAATTTAGTGTAAATTCTGTCGCTGCTCCTAAAGTGGATAAATATACTCACAAAGACACTTCAACTAATCAACACAAATCGAGACAAGACACGGCGCCGATATTTGTACTACTCGAGGCATGAAAGCATTTCGCAGGAACATTGACTCATAATACTATGGACTGGCAAAGAGTTTCAAAACGAAGAACCAATTTTTATTAAATTTATTTCACGACCATTTCCAGCACTGTCTTTGTGAGCATCTTTTTAATATGGAAATATTTTTTTGAAGATAACTAGAAATTAGAATTACAAACTACTAGTATTCTTAACTCTCTCTAACTAATCTAAATGCTTGTGATATGAGTGGGATTTAAAAGCACGGCCTTTAGATCATTAATCCAACGGCCTAACTACTAAGCTACTGCTGCTACTGTTATTAAAAAGAGACAAATGCAAGTAGCATTCGTTTAGATTATCACGAATATCCACGAAAGACCGGAATACAGAACAAATATTTCGTATGATGTGTGCTTTTGAACAATTTTTTCGTCGTCCATATTAATATAGTTCAACGCGTAGCAACTTGTTTATCCGTTCGAAAATTCTGGAAGAAAACTAAAGTTTGTTTGCGTTCCATTCGATCTCGCGTGTTCCCCCCAAGTGGAGCGTTTCGCGACCACAAAATGCAATTATCGACCGCTGTCTGCTGCAGCTATGCTTGAATTGCATTCCAATGCCTCGGCTAAGTATGACCTGCCCCAGATCAGTTTAGGAAATTCGTACCAAACTACCCATAAGCCATAATTCTGCAATTTGTATGGAACGACGCCGACTGCAGATAACACATGCCTTACTCGCTAGGCGCATACGTAAAACAGTTTAGATCGGAAATTATTGTCATTTTGATTTTTTAAAGCGAATTACGTAATAGTCACTATTTGAATAGAAACAGAGATTAATTTTCTTAAATCTATATTTAAAAAAGAACTCAAAATACTTCGTTTTCGAAAGCGTAAATATTCAAGAAAAAGAAGAATTTATGAGACTATTTTGTAATTATCTGCGATTACTAAATAAATAAAATAAAGAATTTGGTAGTTGTTAATTGTTAATTAAAAAAGGGGGTATAGTCTATACGCAGATCAACAATATGACGATTTGACTGGGACTTATCTTCCTGGGGGTTATACTCAGAATTTCAGCGTTACTGCTAGAATACTAGCGATGTAATCATAATGATTTCTGTCATTGCGGCGCATTTATTTTGTTTGATTTTATCTTTACGTTAGCGCAACTGAATAATAATAATCTTTCCTTATTTTGCAAAAAATATTGATTACACACATTTTCCATGTATAACTATACATTTTAATAAAAATCTAGCTCATGCTGTTTAGAACTCTAAGTTCAGTATATGGTTGAGCCCTAACTCCTAAGTAGGTTTGATAGTCAGTACCGATTTCTAAATTTAAATGTTACTCGAATTAATGTTGCCGATATCATAACTAACAGGCTACTACTCAAATTAGTGTTGCCAATATCATACTAATAAAGATAATAAATCTTTGAAGTGGTAGTTATAGTATACCTATACTCGTATAAAAAATATTTTAGATATATCTCAGTGTCGGAGTGAATATTTACGTCCTATATCAGCGTATATATAGTATTATCATTCTTATAGTGTATATCTATTTTGTTATGATGATTTTATTGTATACAAAAAATAGTAGAAGGCACAAAACTCAACGTTAAAATTTTTACATTCGAAATGGTATTTTAAAATAAACACCTACTTCCATTATAAAATCATACGAAGAATAATTATAAAGTAAAGAAAACGAGGTGACATTTATGATTGCAATACGCTTTTTATAGCCACACATTTTAAAGCTATAAGCTAAGTAAAGCTGTCAGTTAAAGTTTTTTATACTTGCATTTGTATATCAGTTGGGCTAGTTTTAATGGCTTTTCTTCGTTCTACTTTTATCCAGGTTATGTAACAAAGTCAGATTCTATTTAAATTCAACTTGCGTTAATCAGTTTAGTTGAGAACTTTATCTGTTCGTTGGTATAAATTAATATGTACTTATTAACTCGCTACAATCCGTTATATTAAACCTTTGACTTTTATAATGCTGATAAAAGTGGTATTAAGTTATATTTTCATTTTTAACAGTCTAGAAAACAAATGTGGCTTTGAGGATTATTATATTTTCTAGAGTAAATCTAAAAAGTAAATGGTTTCTTAGAAATGAGTCTCAGTAACGTTGTACCTACGAAGCTCGTTTGCTAAAGTAAATTGAGGTTTTGATAATTGTGAAGATATTTCTTATCTATTTATCTGGGGATCTATTAGGTTAAGGCTTTGTAAGACTTGTCTGTGACATTGCTACTATCAAATACAAAGGTTAAAGGATGTTTCTATCAATTGTGACGAGAACTTGCTTATATTTTGCTTAATACAGTACAATGTTACAGTACTGTGTTAAAAATAGTAAAACATTTAAATATTTTTTTAATAATTTAAACAATGTATTTGATTTTATATAACTATATGAACCGAACTCAGTTACATTCAAGTCAACCTTTGATATGCAATTTGTGAAGAAATTATGATTATGGTTCTTCTTGGCAATCATTTTTCAAAAGCTTGTATTCTCCGTTTTGCCCCTGATATTTTTTTGATTTTGAGGTAGAAAATTATAAGCGAACGTGAAAATAGATCAGCGTGAATTGTTGAGGAAAATGTCAGCTAATCCGTGGGGAGTTTTATAATAGCTAGTCATCCAGTGTGGCGGTGCTAAAAGCGTTTCTTCTGTTAATGCCTCCCCGGTGGAGCCACTGAAATTAGGACAGCTTTGTCGTCTTACGACGGTCCAGTGATATTAAAAAAATGTAAGGAATTGCCAGATAAAAATAATATTGATTATCAGATGTTCATTATGGTTAAATAAATTTAGTGGTATTTTTTAGAGTTTATTTACTGAAAGTAAGCACCAGGCATTTTTGCTATTTTAACTCCCAAGTTGGTAAGGAAAGGTCATGGTATATGAAGTAAATAACGTACAAGTTGTTTGTGATATCAGAAGAGACTAAAGTCCATGTCATAGACTTGGCTTTGTTTGAACATTATAATATGTACAAATATAAATGTAATGTATAAAGTCATAATACAAACTTTATCACGTTATATTTGAAATTATACGCGTTGCTAGGTCTCCTATGTCGAGAAGTTGAGTTTGGTAGCGAGATTAAATAGTAATAGAGTATTTTGATCGTATTAAAAACTTCATATTTCTCTCCTCATAAACGTACATTATAGACGATTGTAGGTGTTTTCTTTCATTTTTTTATATTAACCCATTACTTCTCACACAATTTGGAATTTTTTATTCTTTATTTGTATTTAAAGCTTAAATATGGTCAAAAAAACTATAAACATAAAAAACAATTATAGTTCATCCCTTCTTTATGAATCGGTCTGGCCTACAAATAGGAATAAATGTAGATTTAATGTGATAAAAAAAAAATCTTAAAAGTGAAATTCTTAAAATAATTTCAAACAAGGAATTTTTGTTATATTTAAGTAAAATAAATAAAAAAAAAAAACTTACTATCAGAGTAACGTTACTAATGTAAACTTTATAGCGGTCAAAAAGTAAAACTAGTGTATTTGCATTAGTTGGTTTCATTAGTGGGGATGGCACGCAGGCGCAGAGTGTAGTGCGCAGGCGCGGCCTTGCATCCGAACTGTCACGGTTATTGCCTAAGCCAATGTATCGCTCTACTTGTTCACCTACGCAGATACTTCTCGAGTAGGTGTGAGAGTATACTCCATTTTACATCTGACTTGCCATATTATCTGTATATTAATAACTTGGATTGACACAAATACAAGTTATTGCTTTATCGTAAATGGAAGACTTATCTCGCTACAACATCGACTATTAGTGTTTTAATAAAGTAACCTAAGAGCCAAACAGAGCTTCTATAGCCTAACGTTAATTTTATAACGCTGAGTAGTAGAGAGTAGTAATTCCGATTAGAACTGTTAGCCTATTCACTAAAGCTAAAGTTTCAATGACCCCAAATCAAACAGAATCAATTTTTAGTGATCTGAAATTGGGCTTATAATATCCTTTTTCTGAATTCGTTCTATAAATAAAATCTGATAACAATAACTAACTAATGATTAATTCGTATCAATTACCTACAAGTTCTTAGATTCTACAAACTTCTATAACTAAAAACATGAAATTTAGGAAGTAATTTCTTTTTTCAACGTAGTGATTCAAATAAAAAGCTAGGAAGGGGTAAATGGACGTGTAAAAGTTGCATGGGGGAAAAAGTCTTCACCTATTTACATAAAAATTTTGAAAATAAACAAGCTAAAGTGTGTGAAAAAAAGATGAAAAAGGCTACTTCACTTTTAGGGTTCCGTACCCAAAGGGTAAAAACGAGACCCTATTACTAAGACTCCGCTGTTTGTGTGTTTGTCTATAACAACAAATACTAAAAACAGAATAAAATAAATATTTAAGGGGGGCTCCTATACAACAAACGTGATTTTTTTTGCCAAATATTAGCACGGAACCCTTCGTGCGCGAGTCCGACTCGCACTTGGCCATTTTTTTCTAATATTTATTGGTTTATTTAGCTAATGATACGAAACCTATGCTTCAGAATATTTATTCCAAACATGGTTTGCATAGTAAACAGTGCATAAAAGAAATAGCACAAATTATAGACTCTACCTTAGCCACTCTGTCAATCTCTGATTTGAGCTACTGATAACGTTTCTAAATCGATAATAATATAAGGAAGGCTGCCCTATCTCGTACTTACGTTAAGATCTCACCCACAGCTTTGAACAGGTTTCACAAACTCTTCGTTATTATAAACTTCGAATTGCTCATTATTTTGAATTTATGTTTGAGAAAATTCTAACTAAATATTAAGCAAGTATTTAATAAAATATTTAAGCTCATACAATAATAGTTTATTAATAACTCACAACTTTGTAAATGGTTAATCCAAATTTTCGCATATGCTATAAAGATAAATTTTTTCAACTGAAAATATAACATTCACAGCTTTATTTATTACAATATCGTGGGTAATAAATATAAATTTATAGCATCATAAAACTTCGTATTAATTGATAATAAAGCCACGTAGAACAGTGTCTTTATAATTAAGCGTCGTCACACTTTTTTATTGATCCTTCATAAAAAGGCCGTGTTAAATATTTTCCCACTATTCCTATGCATAATATTCAACATCTAAGTTATACTTAAACCGTTATGGTTGTCGCACAGTTTTCCAATACTATAATTTATAGTTTAAGTACGTTTTCAAGTAGTTATTTGCATTCAGATGATTGGTAAACGATATTGTGTAATATTATTACGAATACCTACGACTTAATATCGTGTTACAAAATCTTTATTGAATGATATATATTATCTAAATTAATTATCCTTGATATGTAAGTAGATTATACAAAATGTTATATAGTACTCAAAAACCAATGAACGGATTCTCATGCAGTTTACACCAACAAGCAGAATGATTCATAAGGATGGATTAAGTATTCAATTTGTTTGTGTAAATTGTTTGAGATATGACAATAATTGTTGACAATGTCGAAAAAATTCAAGATTGGTAGCTTTTATAGAAAACGCTGCGTAATCTTTTAATAAATGTAATAATTGATGTGCAATGAGAGTATAAAGAGTGTATGAGTAAATGATTAAAATATACTCTGCGAAGCGAGATCGAGTCACCCAGTAACCCATATGTGAATATAGTCATATAAAGGTTTAAGTATTTACATTTTTATACATTGAAATTTGTATTTATCGTTTTGTATTTACGCTGGTTGTAGTAAAGAGTTTATAGTTTTAACATAACTTAAACAGGCTGTAGCGCGCTATACAGCCTCCAGTTACTACTCGTTCGCCAACCTGCGCGCGCGCATTGTCCCTGTTCACTAAACCGGCTAATACGTACGAAGTCGTAAAAGCTTCGATAACAATATTAATGCCTTACAAATATTACAAAAAAATGTATAGTTTTAAAATTAAAAATATAAGATATATTAAACATAAACAAAAATGACACACTTTCCTTTTATTATAGTTTTTGCAATTTGTGTTTCGTTATTAAATGTATGTGACGCAGATATTAATATAAAAGGAAACGTTAAAAAAAGAAACACGGTTATCAATATCAACAAAAATGTAATATCAACGTGTTACAACAGTACAATATTTAAAAGTGTTAACTCTTTGAAGCGAATCGTGTTTGCATCCAAATATATTTTTACTGGGAAAATTTCTAGCGTGCAGAGTAGAAAACGAGGCGCGGGAAAATCGAAGCGGAGCATATTTAAAGTGTATGTCAGGAGGATTTTAAAAGGCAATAGAAGAGATCGAAGTGATTTGTTAAGTTATGAAACGTTTTCGAGAAATTCTACGTATTTACTAGCTGAAGGTGGGGAGTTTAGACACCTTTGTGCTATACCCAGAGGATGGTCGGCTATTCTGTTTGCACAAAGTTTTTCATCGCCGTTAAAACTTTTGATTGATCCAGTTCCATTAAGTCTCGATCGCGTGCGGAAAGTGAAAACAGCTATAAAAGGTAATTGTAGTAAGTTACAGTTAAATGGAAAATTATTTTCTATTTATATAAGAAGAATAGTAAGGAGTTTACAGCTAATTGTTATATGTACTAATTGACATCAGCAACACGTCGAATAAACTATCTAAATATTAAAACTACATCAAGTCAATCACAAGTATGTACTTTCCAAACATTTACGGATTTTTAATTTTATATAAGAAATTAAGTATTATGCAGTGAATCATAAAAAAATGTATATGTCGGAGGTGTGAGTTAGGTTTAGGTTGCCTTAGGTTTGGTTAGCCTTGTGTTATGTTAGGTTTATGTTAGTCTACTCTTAGGCCTAAACAGTGAAACTAAGCAGTGGAGGTGAGTGTTGTAATTACTTAAAGGGATCCCTTAAGTCTACACCTTGATCACAAGTCCAAGGCACTGCTTGGGTTCCTGTCATAATAGTAAGAGATCGTACCGTTTAGTTATATCCTGACTGTGTTGCGCCCGTAGCTTATATGATAGGCCATCTGTTGTGCACATAGGATGCTTATTGAATTATTGCTTCTTCTTTTAATTTGTTTCCGACTAATATTTAAGTAAAACTGTTAGAAAAGTATAATATTTTAAATCTAATATTTTTCTAATTTTTGGTCCCAGTATTATCTTAAAAACTATGTTATAATTATTAAATATATTGAACTACTATTAATATCCGATACAATATTTTGCAAGAAATGAGAGATTTTTGTTCACTACAATTAAAAATTGGAACTTGAACTTAGATTTTAATATTATGTAAATTATCATAATAATACTCTTCAGATAATAAAGTTGTATCAAAATCCATTAAATAATAAAATATATAGGTACTATTATAAATTCACGAATACATTACAAAACACAGTTTATTTCTCGTAACGTGGTAAAGACATCTAAATCAAAATGTATAATTCTTGTGATTTCACGGTGATGTACCGGCGGCGCTTTATCTCAAAGATGATAATCGGGTGTGAATTGTTAGACCCAAACGTGGACTGCAGTTGTAAAACCATGGAATGGAGAAACAACCTAAACTGGAGAAGGCTATTTTACAGTTATGCATGTAAACATATATATAAAATTCTCGTGTCGCGGTGTTTGTTGCCAAATCCTCCGAAACGATTTTTATGAACTTTTGTGTGTATATCGGGTAGGTTTGAGAATCGGTCAACATCTATTTTTTATACCCCTAAGTGATTAAGGTGGCAAACCCCATTTTAAAAAAAAATTATATGACAAAACAACGTTTGCCGGGTCAGCTAATCTCAAACATAAAATTCAACTTATTACACTTCTACTTGATTATGTACAGACGACAGATGCATGTCGAAATAGGTCGCTGTCAGTTTGTTAAATGCAATTTTTTTTTGTGTTGACAATACAATTTTATGATATGTTGACAATACAATTTTATGGTTGTCGAAAAACGAGTTACCTAATAGTTTCATAAGCCCGGAGGTTTTGATTCCTTAGCTAATATTGAAATATGCATAAAGTATCGTTTCTGAGACAGACACAAACAAACATATTCTATAAGGGTTCCATTTTATTTTGTGGTATGGAACTTTAATAACGATATGACTGTACTAAAAAGACAGTAATTTAATCATCTGCTTTGTTAGTAATATTTCAATTCATATTTATTCAAAGATAGTATAAATCGAAAACCTTATAAAACATTTTTTCTTTTATAATAGCTAATAAATTATTAAGAAATATGATAAAATACACGTAGGATTATTTGTCAACTTTGTCACCATAACAATTTGTCGTATCTACAGGATTTAATTTACTCCTACTTCAATGTAACAGTTAAATTATGAACACAAATTCTGTTTCTTAGCTAAAGTAATTTTATAAAGAGACTCGTGGGCGGGTAATATCGTGAGAAAAGAACTCGAAACGTGAATGGATACTGAATACATAAAGTAGGGAAATATTTGGAGGACATCGGGATTATCTTAAATCTTCGAACTAGTACTAAATAAGACAAGATAAAGCCGTCGATTATTTGATAAAGGGTCGTTTTAGAAGATTTATTATAATGAAGACAAGTTCGGAATTAGATAAAAACAAACAGCCATCCACCGAAACAAGGGTTCGTTCCCGATCCCTAGTGCGGTGTCACAGTCACAGGATGAAGCGCCACAGGACGATAGAGTTTATCGGGACCACCGGCGACGCGGCAGGACTGCAGGCGACAAATTTATTGACACTCTTTCAATTAAAGCTATTGTTGCCGCGAACGAGCGTGCCGGTTACATCGGAATAAAACCTGATAACTCGCAGCATGAATCTGTAATGCGTCTCCAGATATCGCTCTCCGCGCACCGTCCATCGTAAAAGGAGATTTATTAAAACTATTTGGAAACTGATTCGATCGAATCCGAACGATTTGACATTTAGATAAGAAAGTAAAATTTATATATTTTTTTCTCTCGATTGCGTCGCTTCACTTCGGTGACAATGGAATAAAAAGGTTATAAAATGCGCCGGTTGCGGCAGGTCGCCCACGTCTCGCGGGTGTCGTCGAATGTTCATACGGAACACGACATATCGAGGCAGGGACTTAACTAGGCACTGGCAGATAAAATGCGACGACCGCGCTGTTACGAGCCTCCGATACTAGCAAGCATGTGTAAATATCTGTATGAGAACAGTCTAGATAAGCTTTGGTGCGTGGGCTGTAGCAAATGCATGGTACGCACACCGGCTCAGCTTTGTGCTACGAATGTCGCTATTACGAATATGTCAGTCTTTTAAGTAATGATAACCGAAGAAACAATCTTTGATAAGAGATTTAGGCTTTGGCTCGAATTTAAATGTTTAAATTATATTAGGATCTATATATTTGAAATAATTGTGGTACCGAGCTAGTTTTTGTGTTAACTCTATATATAACCTATATTTATTAACGTATATAAGGTACAAAACATTATCTTTTTAAACATAAATATATTATGACATGTACGATTGCGCAACCTTTTCTTATAAGCCATATAAATTAATTTTCGGAGTCATAAATGCCTTCATAACTGTCTGATGAACCTAACATGGATAATGGTGCCGCCTACTAACATTTTCATTTTGGTAACATTATTATTTACTTCAAATAGATTTATCTTATATAATAGAATCATTTTTGTACAAAAGAGCAGAAATACTTTACTTTACTTATCGGTTTCGTTTAAAGGTAATGGTATAATATATAACGTATTTGATGTTGTTAATCAAGTACTTTTGTCACTTATTTTTGTTTAAAAATAAATACTAACTTAATATTTTACCATTTACTTTATATTCTATGTTTGTATTTCTAAGTGTCTTCGTATTCATATTTTCTATGTTCGCGAATGTTAATCTTAAGATTAGTCTAGTTTTATTCACATTTCTTTAGAGTAAGATAGAAACGCTATAGAGTGACAAAAATGATATCCGTTATTACACAGCAATACAGATAGACATGCCTTTTTGACAGGAAACTGAGCATTGCCTGGAGATTATACTGAGAAAGCCTAGAAGCAGTTCTATAGAGCTCCTTTATTATGCATAAAGTTTCACTTCTTCTCTTTGACTTCAATATTTAATATTGAAACCAAGCCAGCAGCAACGCCATATACTCATGTGTACCATGTCTTCATACTCACTCACTGTGATGGTCATTACGAACTTTAAAAGTTATAATGAAATAAATATTTGTTTTTAAAATACTGGTGAAGGACATTTTAAAACTTTAGTCAATTTTTAAAATAAATTATTAGAAACTAGTCAATCAAATTTTATCAATAGTGTTGCTAGCCAAGGAGATAAAAGCAAACATAATAAAAAAATTGTAGAGCTTTTAATTATAATAATGAGATAAATGAAATATATTTCTTAATGAAAAATTATATAATAAATATTATTAATAAGTTTTGTAATTTACATATTTATTTAAAATTCAGTATATATTAAATAATTTTAAATATGTACCTATATCTTAACTTTTTATTAAAATTATATTTACAAATATTTTTTCCGAAATTAATTTAAAAAAGTTCTTGAATTCCAAACATTAACAATATCTAAGGTAGATTTGTCAAAAGGGCCTCCATAAATAGGTAAACATAATACAAGCAATTCACAATTTAAAGTATAAAACAGATTTTATGATTGTTTGGGCAATTTACATATCTTCATTGTATTCGGGTGCGTTTCAATAAAATTTAACCGCAGTCATCTCCACGTGTCCTGTGAGTACCCAAGATGTTATTTTACGACGATCCTCGAGACCGAGTTAGGGTTATGGCTATAATTCAGTTTTATGAAACCCCTCATGTAACAAAGTGTGTATTTCTTAAGTTCATATACATGGCATGTTAAATAAGGCTAGATTTCAAAAAAAAAGTTATGTGATTATAGTGAAAAAGTTAGTATTGATTTATAAAAATAATAATATAATTTCGAAAGTTCTACTCATTATTTTCTATTTCCTTTCATGACTCAGCAATGCTATGGGCTATTATTAAACTAACATATTATATGTATACAGTATATCCTTCCTTACCTTTTCTTTCATACCTTTTTACTGTAGCAGGTGTGAAAATAAAATATATTCTATTATAAATTCAGGTGCTCTAGCAGTCCAAATTGGGCAAATTGAGGATTGTTACTTCAATCAAAAAAGGTCACCAAAAGTGAGGCAACATTTACTAAGCAATACTTATTTTTTGTTTTTCAAATGATCGATTTCCCGTTTGATTTCAATATTTATTTGATAAACTGAAGAAAATCCATTAACACGATTTATCTTAAAATGTTATTAAAAAAACCAAAAATTAGATAGGATTTACGGCACTTTGTAAAGCGATTTCACGCAGTAACAGTAAAGTTGTTTAAAGTAGTGCAAGTAGTTTAGTTGTAGTATTAGGTCTTCCGAAGATCACGTGAGTTGATGATGATATCCTTTATTTAATTTAACTTCTACTTGGGTCACAATTCCTAAGTATTTATTGACTTCACTACTTATTATATAATTCTAATTTAATACAGTCACAGTATCTATACATACAAGAAAGGTATCGACGAATACCCTTTCATCTCTACTCAGTCTGAGCAATGTCACTATGGTTACAAGATTGTTATAATTGTCAATATTGTCACGCAGCTCTCAAGTTAGAAATGATCTGATAGTCTTCAAACGGCTGACCATATCTTGATAAATTATAGATAAGAATCGATTACATTACCTTTCAAACGAATAAAACTTAATTACAATCGGTCCATTATCTTGGGCGCTTCGATTCCACAGACAGACATACAGATACGTATGTCATACGTTAAACTTATAACCCCATCGTTGTAGCATCGTTCTGTTTGCGATATACTCAAAAAACTACTAAACGAATTTTTATACTGTTTTCACTAATATACAAAGTGATTCATGAGGAAGGTTTAGGTGTATAGTTCAATAAGGTTTTGTGTAAATTGGTTAAAATATAACAATGACTGTTAAAAATATTGGAAAAACGTCAAGCCGCGAAAAAGCTTTCTCCAGGCGAAACAGGGGCAAGTTGCTAGTAGTATCTTAAATTGCACGCTTACATTCCTGTAAAATAATAGATATCATTTTCATCATTTGCTTTAAAACTTGTGCAATAATAAATTTTTAATGGTTTGCTGGAGGACGCATCGTTCTTACGTTCACGTTAAATTAGTTTTATTCGTGTTGTTGTTGAGCTATAATGCAATGTGAAATTCTTAACAAAGGTTTACGGTTCCAATAACGTAGTTTACGACGTTCACTGCGGTTACGTAGCACGTGTTAAAAGTGTAGCGTCATCTCTATCGGGAATTTATGTTATTATACCTACATCTGATGGTGAATTTTATATTTTTTTTGATTCTACTAGCAACACTACTGATATAATTTTATTGCTTATATATTTCTTATATATAAGCAATCAAATATATTTGGTTTAATATAAAATATCTTTATCAACAGAAATTTCTTAGGTTGTTACGATTCCGCGGCAAGTTTGACAAGTATCTTCGTAAATGACAGAGGGTAAATTTTGATACATTACGTATGTTATAGGTTAGGTTAGTTGTATTTTGGATTACGAGGTCAAGCGAGGAAAGAGAAAGTTTATGTGTATTCAAGAGATTTTTAAACCTGCTACTGGGTCTCAAGTCTCAGAAAATGTTCGGCTTCATGTCCAAAGTGAATTTAAAGAGATCTTTGATATTATGTAAACGCTTGTTAGTATTGCGCTAATTGCCATTTAAATAAGTTGGTAATAAATTAAAGACTCAAAACTAGCAACAAATCTGTAGTAATATAGTTTATAAATTGTATAGCCGGTGGGAGGATTTTGTCAAAACAAATATATGGGAACATATTCCCAGAACATACACAATATATTTGAAAAACTAACAGAGATTGGCTAGTGCTCTATCTTTATTTTTATTAAAAATAAAACAAATCCTCTTGAAGGCTTTGTTTCTGAAATTTTACCCTATATTTTTTGATGTAAATATTTTTTTAACACCTAAATATACAGCGAATATAAAATATTAAAAAAGTGCTGTTGTTTTATTAGAAATTTCTTAGAATAAGGTTAAAAGGTAATATCTTTTTACAAATAGATATCGATCCCTCAGTCAATATTTATAGTCGCCATAAAAGGCATATTTTTATTTACCTAACCAAGGTTAAGTACAAACATTGATATGTATTATGTAAGTCGAACTCTATCTCTATATTTATCTAGTTTTAAGTGTTATACAATATGTATAAAGTAAACAGATAACTTTATACGTTTATTAAGCAACGCTTTTGATAGGTTTTGACTGACTAGTTCCTTTTGGTTTAATTTAAAAATACTTAACAGGTCGACAACTGTAACTAAAAATCTGTGTAACTAAAAATCAAAGACAGTTTGATAAGTAATTTCATCTATGAATTATTGTCTACAGCAGAGCAAGTGGAAAGGTAACAAAATCTGAGTATCACTTGAGTTTTCAACGTTGCTTTATTTAGGTGTTATATAGTGAGTTCTAGTAGTGCAGTAGGAGTTTTATTGCGCTACAAAAGGATCCCGTAAACCTACAACTAAGTCACAATTCCCAGGGCATATTAATTTATTAAAAGTCCATAGTATTAGCGAGTGACCTAAACAGTAAAACGGTTAGAGAATTCTTAATAACTTTTTTATACATAAATGCGGCGCCTCTATTTTAAAGTAGGCACATTTTTGGACAAAAAAACGTGCTTCTTAGAATACTGTATTTTTTGTCCACGATCCTAATCGTTTGAACTCTATACCTTGCAGGTAACTCGACATTCCTTTCCTTTGTTCATACGACTGTGACTTTGTCTCCTCCTACACGCTTCCGGAGGCTATACAAATTTTATTTAGGAGTGATTGAAACCTATTAGGTAATAAAAGTGTATTTTATTATAAGGAAACATTTGTCATATTTTATATTTAATTTACATTTCGGTTTTTATAATGTGAATTAAACGATTAATCTTTTGCAAAATACGTACTAATATTAACTATAGGTACTATAAAGATAGTAGTAATTATTAGTTATAACTCACTTGATCCTCAATAAGGTAAGGTAAAAAAGCACCACCACGCTGAACCTACTTGCACTACTTTAGGACAATGTTTAGTGTTTGAAATTATTTTAATTCTATCGGGATTAGAGGTTATATAGTAATGAGTGAATAGTTAGTTATTCTTAAAATAAATCACTATTGCTTTATTTTAAGAATAACTATTCTAGTACTAGTTTCTATTAACAGTGAGAGAAATAAAAAATGTGTTGCTAACAGTGCCTAGTATATTTATATTAACATAATAAATGCTAAAATATTGTTGGTTTGAAATAAATTAATGTGTGTAGCAAATTTATATTGCTATATGTTATAGTTAGTGTTTGCACTTGTCTTTCAGTAAACGTTGCCATACATCAATTCTTCATTCAGCAGCACTCAAAATATATTTCAAAAATAGTTTTAAAGGTCTCCAATTTTGAATACAATGCGGCATAACTTTAAAAAGACTGTTGTGTTTATAAAGGCTTCGTAATAAAGCTTGTATTGGGTTTATTTTTATTATATTTGGCGGATAATTTATAGTCCCTTTTTGACAGCTGACATTATGACATGCTTGCGCTTTGTTCATTAATCAAAGAAAGCGACTCATTTTGTTGTTTTTTTACTTTGATTTCTCGATCTCGACATTGACAAGTGGGCAATAAGTAAGTAATTAAGAATATTCGAAACTTCACTTAAAATAATTTATAAAGCGAAAGTTTTGTCTTCTTTGTCTTAGTCAATAATGTATAAAAATTTAATTATGAAACTATAATATTTATGTAAATATTCGAAAACAGTTTTATTTTTAATTAATAAGGTTCAAGTTATAGCCCAAAAAGCAGATGTAGCCCAGTGGTTAAGTTAGCCCAGTCTTGCTCGGGGGGTCCTCATTCGATTCTGGGCTCATAGTTATGGGTCTTTTAAGCAATTAAATATCACTTGCTTTCATGGGGAAGGAAAACTTCCTGAGGAAACCTGCACTCCTGAGAGTTCCCTAAAGTTCTCTGTCAGTGTGTGAAGTTGGCCAAGTCGTACTGGGCCAGCGTGGTGGACCATGATAAGGAGATCCGGCTCAACAGTGGGCCATTAATGGGTTATAATGACGATGAAGGTTCCAGTTAAAATCTATTAGTTGAAATATTTTATACACCTTACAGAATTCTAAATCCTATATGGCTGATTGAGCATGATGGCGAACTAATTATCCTTTATGTGCCAGAGTGTCAGAGAAGAAGATGAAAAAATTACAATGATTGTATGAGAATAGTTCGTCAAAACTTCCTAGTGACTGAAGGACTGGTCACTCATGACAAATAGTAGGACTTTCGAATTTATCTTAAAATCTGTGCTTATTACAAGAACTTAAAGCGTGTATTTAATATTTATTACATTTGGTTACGACATTTTAAGATACTACACGAACTTGATTGTCACCAGAAATCATTATCTAGCTGTTTAACGACAAGTTTTAATACATGAATTTATTTGGTTATCTGTACTATTGTTAATTTTAACAATTAGAGGTAACTCCCACTACCATGACGGCATCATTTAACACAATGATGCGGGGGCATTGATATATTCTATTAGATTGGGATGAGGTAACTTGTTTACTAATTGATTTTTTTATTGTTACAGGTATTATATTGGTTAGAGGCGTTTGATCAATAAGCTTTGTAAGTTTTAGAGGCCCACGGTTTCGTTTAAATATTCAATAGATATATGTAACGAGGCTGATTAATGGATTCACACACACACATGAAATTTTTTGAGAGGTAAAGACTCCCTAGCTAACGGTTTTTCAAAATTTAATCTCTAATGCGATGAGCAAAGTTTATACGGGTGACAAAAATCCTTTACATTTCTAATGAACATAAATAAACTTTAAACTTAGCGAAGTGAGGAACAATATGACTAGTTTGTCTATATTTAGATACTGTCAAACACAATAATATCATATTGCAAGATTATCAAATATTATAGCATTAAATCATAAACGATTATTGAATATGGTTAATATGTATATATGTTAAAGTAGTCACTGTTTTGATTTTTGTGCTCGAATTTACTATTTTTACTTATTCTAAGTACGTGGAACTGAATTATTATATGAGAAACTAGTCGACTACCGTGACTTCGTCTACGTTAAAGTATATGTTAAATTAAGAATATATGTACAAAAATAAAAATAAAGGAGAGAGAGAGAGAGACTTTCGTAAAAAAAACCGAACAGAGACTGACCATTCCGAACAGAGATAAAGATAAATATTAAAGAGAGAAAAAAGAGACAGGATGAGAGAGAATGATAGTATATAAGAGGAAGAGAGACAGAAATACTGTAGACTTCCTCAGTGAAAGAATTTTTAAAATCGGATCAGTAGTAATAAAACGGCCGTGTTCTATTAATTAAAAAAGTGTTTATGGCAACACTGAATCACCTTTGTCACTCACGAAAAGTATAGTTTTCTATTAGCGAATGAATTTTTAAAATCGGGTTAATTACGTCAAAATGGCCAAATTCGTGAATTAAAAAATGTATATGGCAACACTGAATCCCCTTTGTCACTCACGAAAAGCATAGTTTTCTATTAGCGAAAGAATTTTTAAAATCGGGTTAGTTACGTCAAAATGGCCAAATTCGTGAAATAAAATATGTATATGGCAACACTGAAACACCTTTGTCACTCAGGAAAAGCATAGTTTTCTATTAGCGAAAGAATTTTTAAAATCGGGTTAGTTACGCCAAAATGGCTAAATTCGTGAATTAAAAAATGTATATGGCAACACTGAATCACCTTTGTCACTCACGAAAAGTATAGTTTTCTATTAGCGAACGAATTTTTAAAATCGGGTTAGTTACGTCAAAATGGCCAAATTCGTGAATTAAAAAATGCATATGGCAACAATGAATCACCTTTGTCACTCACGAAAAGTATAGTTTTCTATTAGCGAATGAATTTTTAAAATCGGGTTAATTACGTCAAAATGGCCAAATTCGTGAATTAAAAAATGTATATGGCAACACTGAATCACCTTTGTCACTCACGTAAAGTATAGTTTTCTATTAGCGAAAGAATTTTGTAAATCGGGTTAGTTACGACAAAATGGCCAAATTCGTGAATTAAAAAATGTATATGGCAACATTGAATCACCTTTGTCACTCACGTAAAGTATAGTTTTCTATTAGCGAAAGAATTTTGTAAATCGGGTTAGTTACGACAAAATGGCCAAATTCGTGAATTAAAAAATGTATATGGCAACACTAAATCACCTTTGTCACTCACGAAAAGTATAGTTTTCTATTAGCGAAAGAATTTTTAAAATTGGGTTAGTTACGACAAAATGGCCATATTCTATTTATTAAAAAATGCATATGGCAACACTAAATCACCTTTGTCACTCACGAAAAGTGCATTTTTCTATCAGCGAAAAAAAAATTAAAATCGTATTAGTAGTTCCTGAGAAACCCTTCAATTTACAAAATGGCCACCTTATGGCACTTAAATGGCCATATCTTTTTAATTAGAGTATTTATGGCAACACCACATAGCCTATGTTACCCGGAAAGGATGTAGCTTCCTATCGGTGAAAGAATTTTCAAAATCGGTTCAGTACTTTTCGAGCCTATTCGCAACAAACAAACAAACATACAAACATACAAACAATCAAATCTTTCCTCTTTATATAATAGTATAGATAAGTCTAAATTTTATTACTTGTAGTAGTATATTTTGAGTTTTTTTTATAATTTCATTACTCTTCGTGTTAAATGTTAGGTTAGGTTCGTTAAATATTGGTTAAAAGGGAGCAGCGTAATAGTCTACCCTATCTAAAATTCTTAACGTTTTTGTTTACTAGTTCTAGGAATCGAGTAAAACCCATACAGTCGATCCAAGCAATAAGATTTCTCTAATTTCTATTCCAAAACCTGTCGTGTTTAATATTTACTCAGTGTCACACAACACACTGCACAGTGGCCGCGAAGGCAGAACAATGTCAACATTGCGCCGACACGCGTAAACAGAACTTTGCGAAAGCCTGCCCCCGGCCCCGGTCCCCACCCCCCAGGCCCTAACTTATATTATTTACTAAGCGAAGTCTCTGCTGTAAACTAACAAGGCACTTCTGTTTACGACGGCTACAACACTTAATTACACAAACCAGCTTACAATTAACAATTTCATTTATCTAAATCAAGTCAGAAGTCGAGTTATATTCGTTTTTCTTTTTTTACTCATTTAAAGTACCATTTAATTGCTGTCTACATTTTAATAATAATAATGGCAACACTACACGAATTATGTAATTCTGGCATAGAGTTATCCATATAGATTATCTCCTACTTACGAAATATCCATCTCAGGTCACTTAAATGGATATATCTTCTTATTTATAATATTTATGACAATAGCTGATGTAACTTAAAAAGGATGTAGCTCGGTGAAAGAATTACCAAAATCGATTTTGTAGTTATCGAGCATAATCTTTACAAATCGAAATATAAATCTTTACAATATCCTTTAACACAAGGAATATGAATGTTTACTCGATTTAAATATTAAAAAATGTGTAAACTTCTCAAATAAAACATTTTAAAGTATTATACTAAAGAGAGAGATAGATTTTAAGAACAATGAAAAATGGCAATAATTTATTAACATTGAAGAAACTCAACTTAAATAATAGTCAATACATTTACTGACTGTTTGGAAGATAAATAAGTACGTAAAGCTTGAGTTTTACAGCTTGCTATTACGTGTTAAGTCTTATACAAAATAACTTTATCTTGTTTACTGTTATATCTGTAAATAATTTACAAACAAAACAATTTATAAGCAAACAAACAATTTCAATCACTAAAGAAACATTTTCTTTTAAGTTCACATATCTCTCCGAAACCTTTCACGCTAAAAAACTAACTTTATGCAAAATGTAGATTAACTTAGTAGCTTGAATGATAATGTCAATCAGATAATAGTGTAGCCCAACAACTCAGGATTTGGAATAGCAAAAATATTACTTAGTTAATCAAAATTATAATATTTTAAGGGAACTAACAGTTTCTGATCTTTATAAACTTAGAAGTGTTAATAATTAACGAAAATACCTATTTTCAAAACGTTAAAACGCTTGAATTAAATACGTTTGGTCTCTCATGAGCAAAAGATGGTTTACGAACATCAAATTAAAATAGGTCAAAAAATATCTTTGCTATCATATCAAAGAAATAAATCTATTTATGTAGACTAAACCATAATTTGAACCTCTTAATTATATAACCAATTAATTCCTTAATATACCTAATCAGTTTATTATAGCTTAGGTCATAATAGAGGAAATTCCCAGTAATTTCGTAATATAGCAGAAGATGTGCGGTCAAGTCGACCTTATCACTATCGTTCCCGCAATCTGCATGTCTTAGCATTAGGCGCTTACCGCCTCTAAGTGCTATATTACGAGTATAACCCGAAGATGAAGCTCTTTGTTAAGTGCTAATATAGACATAAACAACGAACATTGATATTTACTCTATCATATATTAATATATTATACCAGTCGACTTGTCCTGGCTTTGCCCGGATGCAATTTACCACGTGTATTTAGGTATAATTTCACATTTTATCTCTATATCACTATATTTAAAATTTTAATTTATGTATGACTAATTACCAAAGACATAACGGCCACACAGCTCGTCATGCACTTATAAGTATTTTTTCCTGATAAAACAAAGCCTATGTCCCTCCTCAAGCTCTACTTGTTCTCTGTATCAAATTTCATCAAAATCAGTGGTTTAAGCCTGATTGTGTTACAAACAGACTGAAGACATATTCGTCAATAGATGGCGTAAGTAGTAGATTAAATCACACTTTCGGTTGTTTAGTTTGTATTCTTAAGTATTTTCTATGTTACCTAAGTGTTACTTCCGAAATTATAGTATTAATTAGGATTAAAGGGGTACAGTATAGTTTAAAATAAAGATTTACATTCATTTTATCTCTATTGTAATTATTTAAAGCTGATAAAAATTGTTTATAAAATTTCTTTATTAAGTTTTCGTTGTTTAGTAATTAGAGATGTGACTTGAAGGGGGCAAAATAGATTATTTAATAATCGATTAACTAAAAAATAATCGATTTTTTTTTCTAACAATTTGAAGAGTTGCATTTTTTGTACGTAATAAAAAAAATAAGTTAGTAGTTACTAAAACAAAAATCTGACGGTTTTTAAACTGAAAAAATCAAGTTTTTTAACTATAACGCATCTTATCTTTTTTACTTAAAAAGTTGTAATAAAATCGATTTATTAAAAATCCATTTTTTGTCTTTAGATAATCGATTAATAAAAATCGACATTTCTAAAAATGCTTCCTAAGGCCTGATATTTTATTAAAATTCTATTGGATTGAAATGCTTATTTTTTATTATATTCTGTCATATAAAATAAAAAATATATCAAGTAGAAAAAGGACGTAAATCGCATAAAGAGATGATGTTAATATTAAAAAAATGATTATGTTATAGACGAATATTGTATTTTATGAAATGATCCCTAAAGCTCAATTTAAGAAAACATAACTAATAATATATCTCCTTGAAATTTGCTACATAAAATCAACAAGGCACTTAAAATTTTCTAAGCAATCTTTATGCAAGAAATCATGTATTTTTTAATACAAGGACACACAATCGCATTCACAGAACACATTTTAGACATTTTTTACTTTTAATACTTAAAAACAAGATAATCTCTTCCTAACGGCCACGAAATAATCCTAAAACATTACCAATGTGAAAGTCCCACTAAATACGATAATAACGAATATAAATGTCAATTATGAACAACGAAATAACTTTTCCTTTTAGATATATAAAGAAAAATAAAATTGAAAATACTTTTTATAATAAACTTTCTTAACTATTAAAAGTTATTCTCGATAAAAAATTTTGTACATGTCTGAATTCCCAAGTTACAAAAAGTACTAAAACGGTATAAGTGACAAGTTTTCTTATTTTGTTTCTTATTAACTGTGAGTATTTATGATTATTTGAATAAATTATAAGTAAATTGTAATCATCTTTGCTGTCTTTAAAAGAAAATTAATGATGTACTGAATGATGGCCGAGGCCTTTTTTTGGGATAAAACGATCCTACGAATTATAAAGTATTTGTTTGATAAAATTCGTACAATTCCCTAGACCGTTTCTATGTGATTGGATAACAAAAATCTTATCATCCAAACATTAAACCCTCACATTTATAATATTAATACAATTTGGATGAAGTTCCAATATCTTTATCATGTTCATTAACGTTTTATTTATGAACATTGTTATGCGATTTATCCTTATATATAGATGCAATCAAAGATAATAAAAACGAACATTTACGTTAGCAGTGCGCTTGTGCAGTTAATCACTGGGTAGTCCGAGTTCAGACAGCACGAGTTCGCCTACGCAGTGAGTGGCGCCACCTATCTGCTTAAGCTTTTGGTCTACTTTGCGCTTTACGAATTCTCATTTAAACATTCCACAGATGATTTATGTGTAAATACATAGTAAACTAGTCGACCCGCCACGGCTTTGGCTGGTGTTTGTAAAAATCATTTAATTTTTAATATGTTGCTATATAAAATATTTAGGCGTAAAATAAACATATTATTATTATCCTGCAGAAACTCTGAATTCGAATCCGTTCAGCAGTTTTTATTCAGTAACAAACATACAAGCTTTCACATTTATAATATTATAATAAGAAGTAAGATTAATATATGCTATTAAGGGTTTTGCGCGGCCTAACATGCTATTATGCCTACATGATTTTCTTTCGTAAGGTGTATAGTTTGTTAGTTCTACAATTAAGGAACTCTATTCTAATAAAGCATTACGTGAGTCGATGCTTACCTATTTGGTAGAGAGACCAAGTCGAGGGTCACTAACTCCAGGGATTGCTCAGTTTCCTGTATAGATTAGGAGTTACTGCGCAGCATAGCTTATGTTAATTGGTAATATTATGCTTAAAGTACATACAATGACCAATAAATGGTTAAGCGATTTTTTTTAAATTGAATATATTAATATTTGTATAAGTGATCTCAAATAGGACAAAAAATTAATCTGTATTAATCTATTAGCACAGGTTATAATTGCATCGCTTTACCACATGAAAATGAAATACCAACATAATATTATCTAATATGTTCGCGTAATAATGCTGAAATTGCAAATAGATGCAGATTAGAATGCTTGTTATTGCAGTAACTACATGTCTTTACGCTGATAATTTTGTCAGTAAAGCATTAAATTAATATGATAGCTATTTGTAATACAGAATAAATCAATAAAATTACATAAAATACGTCTTTCAAACGCTTGTCTTTTTGGCACGCTTGGCGTGACGTCACAATCTATAATAACAATAAAAAGTGAACAATGACATAAAATATTATACTTTATTACTTATCATTATAGTAGTATTGTATTTTACTACTATTATACTATGTAATACCACAAAAAATTTAATACAAGTACTGTTATGTTAAATACTAAATTGTTGCTTTCACTTTATTGCATACTAGGGGCCCGTCCCGGCTTCGCACGGGTGGATAATTTTTTTTTAACATTTTGGCTCCCGCATTCTATCGCTCCTCTATCGCCGCGTTACTCGCTGCGCTGCGAGGCACCCACACCGCGCCGGCGGACCGTCTGGGATTATTTTTTATTTATCTTGATATTTTTATTTCGTAATATCTTTTGACTGGAATGTCCGATTTTAATAATTCAAAAAGTATTTTACAGGTATTGAAACAGTCTTGAATACGAAATAATTTATTTGGATAAGGATTAATACAAAGTTATAGAAAACATGGTCTGATTTTGATTGGCATTTTTATCAACTTTTAAAATGTAAAAAAGTAGTTATAGTGACATAACTATAATAGTTGGACATATGGTCTCGCGGAGTTTTTTGTAGATATTGATACGTTCTATAATATCGTAAAACATTTTTTTGTTCTAACATCAATACTTTTTGCAGCGCATGCGATGAAAGATATTTTATGGCTAATTTTTTTGCACCTTGGGTTGGTTTTAGTGAGATTTCCTGAGGATGTCTAATTTTTTCTTTTAATAAATATAGCCTATGTTACTCAGGGATAATGTAGCTTTCTAATGGTGAAAGAATTTTTGAAATCGGTCCAGTAGTTTTTATGTTTATTCGTTACATACAAAAATACAAAAATACAAATCTTACTTCTTTATAATATTAGTATAGATATAGATATAGACTACGACGTAACAATTCATAAGACCTATAATTCATAAAATTTAACTATTTTAAATAATCATTTTTACGTATACGATACGGTAAAAACGATTGACTAGTAGTTTCTCTAGGTTTATTAAAAAAATACCGTGGTTCTTTGATGAGTAGGTTTATATACCTAGTATAGTAAAGTGTGCAGTGTCTAAATTCTTTTGTCTATTTCGTAGACATAGGACATAGGAGTCGATATAGAAAACTTTGGAAATTACTGTTCTAACGCAATAAAATTTACCCTATTTGAATAAGTTGCATATTCTCAATCGAAAATTTATAACTCATTTTATGTAATAGCAGTATAAACTGATACAAAGCGCTTTGGGAAATTTACATCGGTTGTTCTCTAGCAATCGGGATAAGAACCGTTATAAATTGCAAAAAGGCGAACCCTGCTTTTGAGAATTTCTACAAGTACTTCACAATACGATCTCAGAGTATTGTGCGTTCTGATCCATTGGATCTGAAGGCTTTCTTTGCACTTTCTTGACAGGATTTATATACTTTTATTCCGCTGGCTCGTTGAATGCCATGATCGGATATTGTGTTTTAAATCTTTGTCGCATTTCTAGATAAATATACGTTTAATAAAAGAGTGTGTTTCAAATGTTCGATTGTTAACATGGAGGGATACTTATAAGTAAGGGAAATTAACTTAAAATTACTAAAAGCAAATGCTATGAGGAATCTAAACAACAACCCTGTACTGCTTTATCCAATAACCCACGTCCCAGATAAATCATTGAGGTCAGTATTGCTAGCAGGCAATACGGCATTGTTAATATCTGCCTTATCCACGAACGCTATGTAGATAATTTGGTAAACGTTTCACTCCGACACCGACTATCCTTAGAAGATGTTAACACTCTACAAAGTCAATTGCATTCTGTTCAACCAGCAAAATAGAGTTAGCAACACCGTTATTCGCAAGCAGTTCTTTTTATTTTATTTCAATTATACCCCCGTATCTCGAGGTCGCCTGGTGATCACAAAGGACGTGAAACTTGTGTGGTGTCGTTATGCTGGGAGTCACAGCATTGTGAAGGATTTTGTGTGTTAAAAATCATATTTTTTTGAGTTTTGTCTAAAGTGCATAATATTATTGTTATTTACTTGTTACTGTGTAGTTTTCATATAGATAATAATAGTATGAATTTTCAGAATAGATGAAATCTTTTATTATTTGTAAAGATATCCTTCATTATTACTAAGTCCATATATGCAATTAAATTTTGATTGGAGTTTTTTTTATTGATTAATGTTTTGTTAAATTAAATAAATTTCTAAGTGCTGTAAATATTCTGTCATATGACATTAGATTTGTGATGTTTGGTTTACGGACAATGATAGTTGCTCTTAATGGAAGTCTGAGAGGGAGTGAAGACTCAAAAGTTAAGAAGTTATAATTCCACTCAAAGTTTGTCAAATAATACCTAAAATATCCTAGCTTTTAGTGGGAAATAAATAAAAGAAAAATATAAAATAAAATGCGTAACATCCGGATGGAATCATATCGTAGGTCCTGTTAGTTTATTTTTTAAATACAGTAGTAAGTTCGAAAACTTATAAACTCTGTTTTAATTTAACGAGCAGTTCAACAAGTGATTTTATAAAGTGAATGTTAACTTAATGAAGTGTAAATTAATTGAGCAACTTTAAGAGTTCGATAACGAGGTGAAGCAGGATTCTTGTAACTTGCACGGGGGTCACGAGTCCCGGGCACTTCTCAGCGTATGTTATATTCGTTTTATTATATGTTACTACAATCTTACATAGATATGTAGTCAAACAAGTGATTTCATAAAATAAATAATGTTTGAGAAGGAGACTTTTACAATAGTGTGCAAGGGTTTATAAACCTACATCTAAGTCCTGTATTAAAGTGTAAGTTGTAATTATATTATATATAGCAATACGTATTGCTGAACAGTAACAGCTATAATTTCTTCCAATAGTTAGTATTTACGTAGCCATACCTTGTTAACTTCGGTCAGGTTCCAGATATTAGCCGAGTAAAGCAGCAATTTGAAACAGATTGTTGGTTTTGCGTCATGTCTTATCTCGTATAAGCTGGTTCACTCGATTGTAGAGCATAATGACTTAATACAACACGTACGGAACTGCTCATGACTGAGAAGTTCATGGCATTTGCTACTTTGTCATACAGATTATACTTGCATAAGAGCTTCTAGCGTGCTTAAGCTGTAAGCGCAAGCCAGAGACGATTGAGTTAGTTTCATGCAATCAACGGTCATTATAAACTTATATTTGTTAGGTAAATATAGGTATCAGTTGACCCACCATAGCTTCGTTGGGGTCATATATTATTCCTATTTCAATAAAATAAAATAAAGCTTGATTATTTACTTTTATAAGAATCGTATGTGCACAATGGAAGGCCTATCTTGAAAGCTACGGGCGCACTGTCAGTCAATCAGGATATAATACTAAACATTATGATCTCGTACCATTTAGACAGGAACCCAAGCAATTTTAAAAAGCTCCAACACAATCCTCCACCTCCACTGTCCAGGTTCTCTGTCCGAGCTTAAGTTTAGGCTTACTTAAGGCAAACCTGATACAAGACTAACCTAACACTAATCTAAACCTAACTCACGCTTCCTACATATATAAGAAATAAGATTTTTAAAAATTATGTTATCATATTCATTATCTGAGACAGACAGACATTTAAGCTATTATATTATTATGTCCATATATAATTATTTAAGTAACAAGACTTTAATTTATTCAGTTTAATCTACTTTAAACAGCTTAAATTTAAGCATTCTTGAACGGTCTTTCACAATTATTTCTAGAGGTACTTAACACTATGTTACTTTACTGAAATAATTTTATCAAATAATTTAAAGCATTTACAAAATTCAAGTAAAATTATAAATTTCACGTGAACTTCAAAATTGAATTAACAGAGGAGTAAATTGTTAAAGACTTATTTGGAAGCAAAATTCCATTAATAATTGTTTAGAAAAATTCCAGAAAGTCACATCTAATAATTTATATATGCATCTGTTATTAGGATTTCTAAATTAGTTAAATAACTTTAATTTATGAATTACCAACTCTGTTGACAAGATTGTATTGGCGAAGCAACGTTTGTATTTCAAATAATATATAACTTCTGACCTAATGGATATAAGGCAGACTGTCAATTGATTTCACACGGTAAACATTATATAAAATAGAAGAGGGTTGAGTAGATGATGAGTGTCACGATCATGTTAAGCATTTTTTCAAACCTGCACCGGGGTCACGAGCCCAAGGCACATCTCTCACCGATAGAAAGCTACATCCTTTACGGGTAACATACGCTATGTGGTGTTGCCATAAATAATTAAAAAGATATGGCCATTTAAGTGCCATAACGCGGTCATTTTGTAAATTGAAGGGTTTCTCAGGAACTACTAATCCGATTTTAAAAATTATTTCACTGACAAACTATTCGTGAGTGACAAAGGTGATTTAGTGTTGCTATATATATTGTTCAATTAATAGAATATGGCCATTTTGTTGTTACTAATCCGATTTTATTTCACTGATAGAAAACTACATTATTCGTGAGTGACATATGTATGTGATATAGTGTGCCATACACGCTTCTCTTCCTCTCATATACTATCATTCTCTCTCATCCTCTGTCTTCTTTATTTATTCAATTTTATTTTTGCTCTGTCCGAGGCTTCAATGCTCTTTTATTATGTCGCTTTTCTTTTCTTCCTGTTTCTATCATTTTTCTTTTTATAACTTTTTATAACTTTTTCTCACTCTCTCTCTCTCTCTTTTTCAAATAATGAAAAACTACACAATTACACAGTGACAATTTAAGGACATCAATTATAATATTGCTTTAAATACCTCGCTCGCTCGTATTATTTATAAATATAATAGTAATCTTTATACACATATTGTTTCAATGTCTGTAAGTTAATTAAAATAGTTAGTTTACCTTATCCCAAAGACTGCAGCGTCAAAATGTTCGAAGTTTGTTGGAGTTATCTCTAAAGTTCAGCAATCTACCTCGTAGGTCAGGTCAATCTCTTTGAATATGGCTGTCTAAGTAGTCCAGAGCAGTGTTCTAGTCTCTTTGGTGGTTTAGTGGCCCTTCAGCTTTCGAATGATATTATAGTTTCATGAATACTGTCTTACGATTATTTATTGAAAATTATCTATAATAATCATTATCAGATACTTTGACTTTATCTAAAATATACACGCATAGTAACCAACATTTAATTAGATCAGTATTAGGTTTACACTAATTTAGTGAGATTAAGGTTTAATTTCACCGGTTTTGGTAAGTTTCAGATATTTATCTGATTCGTCATAACAGTTTCTCTTTTTATTAGGATATAAATCTTCAAATGTTTCAGCAATATAAGTTATATCGAATAATAAAAATTAGATAATAATACTATTTAGGCAAGAGTTCCAAGGTCGGGAAGGAACAGAAATTGTAAGTATCTGGCTATCTATGGCTGTTAAAAGGTTGTTGGAATAAAATGAATTTAAGTGACTATTAGATATCTGTAAGTACTCCAAATTATCAATGCTACGAGAATTTTTGGTGTTTTTATAGTCAGTTATCTAATTTCAGGAACGAACATAACAAGCAAATGCTACCCAAGCGGAAAGTTTAAAATGCAATCTTTGCGGAAGCAAAAGATTAATGGTGTAAACGTTTAAATGCGCAGAAGTGACAGAAAGCAAAATTCCTGCTCCACGTTGCTCTGGTTTTATAGATGATGTACGTGAAGTGAATCTAAGGATAATTTTTAATAATCACAAGTATATTCTTTGTAAGGAAACAGTATATAGACTCAGCCCAGTGTTTATTTGAAGTAATGAAGACTAAAGATTTTTTTATTTTTATTTTAGACAAGGAACAAAGGAGCTGACGGTCCACCTGATGAAAAGTGGCTATGGCCGTAGCCCGTGGAAACTAGAGAGTATCTCATGTTTTGCCGATGCGTTGCCACTTCAAAGATAGAGTGAGGAGAGGGAGCGAAATGAAGAACGCTGCTGTTTCCGCGGACCCTGAGCAAGAACTCAGTGTTCACTGAAACCTCAGCTCTGATGGGATAGGAGAGGGAAAATTTTCTAAAGTAGTGTAGTTTTCTTTTATTACGTGACTTCATTAACTGGTTTGGTTTGGTTTAAGCACTGCTCGGCTTTCTTAAGTGATTTGTTTGTATAACTGTACAGAAATGGTATCATTTCTTATACTTTTAATAAGATAAGTATATATATTATCTAACAGAAATTATGCGTTTTATTTGTCAACCAACAAATCAATGAACATACTTTCACGTTATTCACGTTATAACATAAACACTACGGATTCGTCAAAGAAAGTAATATACTCGTCAATTCTGCAATGAAATATAACTGTGATTTTCGTTGAATAGAAATTGGTAAATTTAAATTGTATTGTAGAAAATAGTATATTGATTGTCGTGATCCAACCGAGTTTGCATGTTTAAGTGTAGATAAGAGGTTGTTACATTCTCTGGAACACGACTAGGCAGGGTCGGTGTTAGCGGTCTTGGCTACGGGCTACGGCTACGACGACCGGAAGTAAGGCTTGGATATATTGAGTTCTGTCCTCATTTTATCATGAGTTTATTTCCAAAATTGACATTATATTTATAAAAGTATGTTATCGCTGCCGGCAGGCATCTTTTGGTTTGCATTGTGAGCGTACTGCTTGCCTACAAATGTGGTTAAAACCATGACGTCTACTATTTTGACAAATAGCGAGCCCGCGCAGCGAGTCGCGTAAGAACCAATCACGTGTGTCGCGTTCCTGTCGCAACGCGTCATTAGATACACTTACAAAAGCGGGGAAAGGACATGACCACCTTCCATACATCATTGGCCTACGAATGGAATAACATGTCATCATAACGATAATTACTCATTTATTTTTAAACTTAAGAATCAATTTTTAATAACTGACGGACACTCGGAGGATTTTGCACATATTTTAAAAAGTACTCATTATAATTTCCTGCAAATCAGACTCCATTGAAATCTGATATCGTCAATGTTGCCACGGGTGTATTAATACCCCCCATTGTACTCCTGTCATGCACTGACTAAACGACCTCAGTGTATTTTGCGCATAAACAAGATTTTAGAGTGTGCTATAAGTTTTTTAACTATTAGCAAATAATATAACATTTCGTTTTGCCTATAAGTTTAGTAAAAAAACGTTTATTTACGCTTTTTTCTTACCAGGGGGGAGAAGCTAGTTACGGAATAACGAAAAGCTCGTGTCGCACACACGGTATTGTATACCCATATAAAAAGTCATAAATAAAACAAATATTCAACTGTTGATGTTCAAATTGATAATACAGGCAAATTGCATCACAAAATATTTTTCTTCGCTGATAAGCGAATATATTATAATTTAACTATTGTTAAGACAATACATTAATATACTTTGACATACACCTATTGATGGATTTAAAAAAATTGCAACGTTATATTTTATATGATTAAAAAAATTACTTTGATTTTTAGAACTAAAAATGTATATAACAATTTTTATTCTGTAAGTTTTTTAGGTTAGGTTTAATGTGAATGTTAAAGTCATATTTGTTGTTATAATTTTTTTATTACTCATTATTTAACTATAATCGGGTAATAAAGTGATAAAATAATCTTTAATATTTAAATAAAATCTAATTTAAGCTTAAGTAATACATAAAAGAAAAAAAAACTTTATTTTTGGTGCCATATATCTCTAGACGTTAATATTTTTTAGGTATTTTAACGCCAAGGTCCTTTTGTAGTTTGCCGGTGCTTGTCACGAGTAAAAAGGGGGGTATTATTACAGCTTTGGCAACATTGATGATATCAGACTTAAATGGAGTCTGATTTAGCGGAAATTATAATGAGTACTTTTTAAAATGTGGCCGAGTGGCCGTCAGTTACTAAATATTAATTCTTAAGTTTAAAAATAAGTTAGTAATTTTAGTTATGACATTTTTGTTATATCATTTTATTCATTTCGTAGGCCAATTTGAACATTGTCCTTTACTGTCTAGTCTGCCGGTTGCTGCTATGGATGACGGAGTTGCCAGCTTGTAACTACTTGAGTTAGTGACAAAGTTACCAGTATTTAGTTTTCATTCTAAAATTTACATCATGAATCTCATGTGAATCCAGGACAGTTATTTTAGATACTGTCTATGGTAGCACCGATTCAACAACTTTGACCGCTGCATTATTAGACCTCTTCACCCACATCCACACTATTATACGAGTATAAAAAGGAAAGATATTTTTGTATGTTTGTTTGATGCGAATAGGCTCTAAAACTACAAAATACATTTTGATAATTCTTTCGCAGGATCAAAGCTACATAATTTTCGGGTATCAAAGACAATGTGGTGTTGCCATAAATATTGTAATTAAAATGAATTGGCTATTAGAGCGCAGACATTCGGATATTAAACGGCCATTTTTAATAAAGGATGTAATCTCAGAAATTACTAATCCGATACATTATTCTTTATAACATAACTGATTTAGTGCCAGCCACTCTAGCTCTTTTTCTTTTTTCAGTATTTTTTTATCAAAAATTCTTAGTTAAGGCTTATTCTGAATTTATATCCGATATTATACCTAAAATAAGAGTTATTATTTTAGGTCTTATATTCCAAGGACGCCAAAAGTTATTTTTAGTAGAGTACTTAGAATAGCTTTTTCACAAAACAAACTTATAACGGTAAGAGCTCTTTGGTCAGTACTAGTACTGTCTTCTATTTTACTTTTATTTCTACAACATAGCTTGAACTTAAAAGTACTTGAATATAGGTTTTTAGTGTTACCCAATATTGGTTTACTGTACCTAGGTCCTTAGGGCGGAAACACGATAATATCTGGGCCTGGCGTCCGACCGATAACAGAATGTCTGATCAGATACCGCGCGTTCATTTGCTTATTGCTCTTGCTCTGATGACTTCTTTAATGATTATACGAAATTTTACCATCACTATCTAATTTGTTAATGTAACTAGCTAATAAGTGTATTACGGAGCTTCTTTCAGAGCTTCGGCAAAATGAGATAGAATCCTAATGTAATAGGTTTCACTTAAATCTCATCATTTCACTCACCTTATTTTCGTAACGTGTTTTTTTTATTATATCGTTCCCAATATAAGAACTTTAATACTTTGATAGTAAAATATATCTGTACGCTGGAGGCAAATGATGATAGGTCATTATTATTGAATAACAAAAAGACATTAACACAATTATTTTTCATCTAATACTTGAGTATAATATATTTAAACATATTGTTGTTAGTGCGTAACAATTGAATACTAAAAGGATTTAAAATTATTTCTTAGTCCATATTATTATACGGTTGACTGTCCTTATCATTTCATGATACTTGGCTCGGTCTGGGCTAGAGAGCGTCCATTAAAAGTTTAACCCGAAGTCCCAAGTTAGATAGGTCATGTGACATAACCATCGGTGAAACGAACCAAGCTTTATCCAATAACTAAGACATAAATGTCTCTACAAACGCTATAAATAATACAAATATGATTTTTTTTACTACTTATTTCCTATGAAATATTTGTAACCTATAGAATAACATATCTTTACTTATTTTGTTTTGAAATTGCACGATGGTTGAACTTCCATAAGAAATGCGGCAGAATATATTTTTTGATTTAACACGGTGAATATTTTTAAAACATTTAGTGACATTTCTATATAGCTTGATAGATACACTGATAATCCAGATACGATTACTGAAATTAAAATCACCCTATATTAGCCCATTGCTGAGCCGGGTGTCCTCCTCAGAATGAAGAGGTATTAGGCCAAAGTCTACGCTGGCCAAATGCGGGTTGGCAGACTTCACACATCTTTGAGAACATGGAAAACTTTCAGGAACGCAGGTTTCCTCACGATGATTTCCTTCACCGTTATAGCAAGTGATATTTAATTACATAAAAAACACATAACTCAGAAAGGTCAGAGGTGTGTGCCTGGGATCGAACTCGGACCTCCCGAGTAGACATCAACGTCTGAACCACTGGGCTATTACTGCTTATAATATGACATCTATTTGTACATAATTTTAGTTTTTTTTTTTTTTTTTTTTGTGCGGTGGAAAATGCATTTACGCATTCCCTCTTTGAGGGGTATGTGGGGCTCATAGCAATCAAGTGCTATACTACCCGCTAAAAACCACCGGGACCATCGCCGTCTGCAAGGGACGCCGCGAGATCGCTGAGTTGCATTCGACCGCAACGTTCCGACGGATCCACCTCCCGAAATTCGGCGTTTATTCTTCGGTTAATTGCGCGTACTCGCGCCTGCGCCTACCTTGCCTCCTTCTGCGAAGTAGGTTCGCAGCGGGATCTGTCTCTCTTGCTCGTTCTGCAGACTCCTTCTGGCTGATTACCACTTCGCAGAAAGTGGCAACGGCCCTCCACTCCGCTGTCCCCGACAGCATCGCCTTAATAAGGTCCGCCAGCGACGAAACGTCACCTACCACACACTGTAGCCGGAAGCGTTGCGGCTCCCATGCTGGGCACTGCACAAGTGTGTGTTCCGCAGTATCCGACGCCGCGCCACACTGATGACAGACCTCCTCCGCCTCCCTTTGAGCAACCCGGTGCAGATACCAACCGAAACACCCGTGACCAGTAAGTACCTGTGTCATCCTGAAAGTCAGGGTACCGTTCTTCCTATCTAGCCACCTACGCAGATGCGCTCTGACTGCTTCCACCGTCATTATTCCCGCCACCGGATTGCTCAAATCCTCCTCCCATCTATCAATGAGGATCTCCCGTACCCTCCTTCGGACGCGCTCCGCAACTTCCCTTGGAGGATTCTCACCTTCGAGCCTCGTTGCTCTCCTGAAATGGTATACCTCCGCCAGCACCTCCGCCTGGAGTTCCCATGGCGGGTCGCCCGCAAGGAGGGTAGCCGCTGTCCAGGAGACTGTGCGGTATCCTCTGATGGCTCTCACTGCCACTACTCTTTGCGGTCTGCGCAGTAGGGGTCTAGTTTTCGTGGTCAAGGTTCCCGCCCAGACCGGTGCACCTTCTGCATAGAGCGCCAGGTCCGCCGACGTTTGGAAGAATTCGGCTCAAGGCGGCCGCAGTATTTACCAACCTAGGAGATAGTTGTCGGAAGTGTTCCGCAAACTGCCACCTACCGTCAAGCACAAGCCCCAGGTATTTCATGTGCGATCCTATCCTCACCTCCGTGTCTCTGATCTTGATCCTTGCACCCGGAGGGGGCCCCCTCTTCGGCCCATGAAATACAATGGCTTCGGTCTTTGTCATCTGCACCTCTAGACCTATGCTTGCAATGCGCTCCACCATCATTGACACACCGACCTCAGCCAGGCGCGATGCCTCGGCAAAATTTCTACCCCGAGATGTCACCAACGTATCGTCTGCGTAACAAATGATCTTCATCCCGGGGAGCACCGCACCGCGAAGCACACGATCATAACCTATGTTCCACAGGGTCGGGCCCAACACCGAACCCTGTGGAACACCGCGTTCAACCGCATGCCGACACAAGTTACGGGCACCGTCCTCCCAAACCACCTCTCTCCCCCGAAGGTATGCTTCCAACAACCTTACCAAGTAGGGAGGCACTCGAAAATACCGAAGCGCCTCACCTATGGTTTCATGAGGAAGACTGTTAAACGCATTGGCTATGTCGAGAGACACCGCCACAACAACTTGTCCTTCTCTCACTGCCTCTTCCGTAAGGTCCTTGAGTGCCAAAATCGCGTCTATAGTCGACCGACCTTTCCTGAACCCATACTGGACGGCAGAGAGTTGTGGGCCCTCTTCGCCAAGATATTGTATGAGACGGTTCACGATAACTCTTTCAAAGAGCTTTGCCACTTCGTTTAAAAGAACAATAGGCCTAAACGCGGAAAGTGATTCACCAGAGCGGCCCTCCTTAGGTATAAGACAAAGCTTGCCAACTTTCCAGGATTCCGGGAAGCTGCCCTGCCATAGACACTGGTTGAACAGATCCCTAAATTGTGTCCTTAGGTGGTCGAGAACAAGACAGATAATGCGACCCGGAACGCCGTCCGGACCAGGAGCTGTCTTCCTTCCCTTTAATTTATCAAGGGCTGTGTCTAGTTCCTCATCTGTGACGAGAGGACTCACCCCCAAACCTAGATCATTTGACTCGGATGTAGGGCAGTGTCCTATCGAAGCCGGAAATAGCCTACCAACCGTGTTTCGCAGTAATATAGCAGGCATAGTCTCTGTGACTGGAACCCTTATGATTCCTAGCTTCTTGCGAACCATTCGATAGGGACGCCCCCAAGGATCTCTATCGAGATTAGCCAACATGTCCTTCCGCGCAGATGCTTTAGCACGACGTATTTCCGCGTGGAGAGCCCTCTTTGCTTGTCGATAAGCATCCCGCAATTGCTCATCCAGTATAAGGTCCAGACTGCTTCTTCTACGGGAGCGCATCAAGACTCGACGTGCTCGACAACAGGTTTCTCTAAGTGCTGCTATCTCTGAGGTCCACCAGTACACTTGTTTGCGCCGAGCGCGTCGCCAGATCCTGGGCATCGAAAAGTCACATACCTCTGCCAACGAATTTCCAAGGCGACTTGCCAGTTCATCCACGCTCGGTGATTCTGAATGACCTGAGGAGGACCACCTTTTTACGATCGCCGCCTCCACAGCGAGATTTGCATCCAGACGATTAAGCGCCCATTTAGGGAACCTAGCAGAGAGCCGCCGCTGTTGCCCCTGTGGTGCTGACGAGGTGGAAACTTCGAACCTTATGTAATTGTGGTCCGAGAGAGTTTCCACCTCATCTTCCACCCTCCAATTTCTGACACGACTGGCGACGGCAGGCGTCCCAAAAGATAGGTCCACAATCGACCCTCCTTGCTGACGCACGCATGTAAATACCGAGCCCCTGTTCAGCAAAGCGAGGTTCCATTGCAGTGCCCAGATCTGAACAGCCCGACCTTTGGCGTCACTTGCACGATTTCCCCATGCTCGCGATTTGGCGTTCAGGTCACCAAGGACGAATACTTGCCTCGGCGTCTGTCTTGCTATCGCTGAGCCTACATGGTCGAGAAAACTTTCGAATTCCGTAAGTGTGCGATTGGGGGAGAAGTACACGCCGCATACCACGTACTCTCCACAAGCAGCTAATACGAAACCCGACCCTCTTTCCAGTACCGACAGCGGTATTCCGTTGGTGTCTCCTGTTAGAACCGCCACAACACCTGTACTGTCCCCCACCCAATGCGGTACGGGCGGGATAAAGTACGGTTCGCATACGACCGCTATATCTATACCCCACTCTGCGATAGTCTGCAGGAGCAGGTCCTGCGCCCCAGCACAGTGGTTAGCGTTCGTCTGGAGAAAGTTGGCAATGGGCCGCCTGGTCATATTGACATTATCTCTTCCTGTGTGCTAGTTTCCCTCCTTGAGTGCTGGCGCGCACTGATCCTTACTGCTGGGGGGTTACAACTTCTTCCTCCCATAATGTGGTCCGCCGGTTTCCCCGAGTCCGCGCAAATCGCGCATCGAATCTCCCTCACACAGTCTCTTGCTTTGTGACCAGGACATCCACATCTATAGCACAGCTCTTCGCGTACAACGGTGGAGGTGCAAAGGTGTCGCGTATGCCCGATGGCCATACATCTGTAGCACCTCAGTGGCCGCTGTTCCAGAACGCGCACCCCAGCAGAACTCCAACCCACCAACAGTCTTCCTGCGTTACACAGCAACTTTGCCGAAGCAATCGGGCATCGCGCGATCGTCATCCCCATTCCACCGGGGCCAGGTCGGATTTCACCTACTCTCACGTTTTCGATCGGGCAATTGCCTGAACTCGCAATCGCTGAGGCAACTTTTTCTTCTGAAGCTGAGTCGTCCAAACCCGAGATCCTTATAGTTGCAGATATTGAGGGTCGTACAACATCAGCAACACCATCAAGGGCATCCCGCAGCTTCTGTGCTAGTTGCTCCGCCTGTTCCGGAGACTGCTCCTTTGGCAACTCCAACAATCTCGCGCCCGTGGCCGATTGCCGAATCTTAAGACCAGATCTAATACCCAGTTCCGCAAGATTGACAGCCTGCTCTGCTCGCTCCAGGACCTTGGCATAGGTAACGCCGCTGGTGACCGCCTGTGGCTGAAGAGTAATCATTACGGCTGCCGTACGTGGGACTGCCAGTCTAGGCTTGGCTGGTTTCTTAGAGCCCTGCGTCCTTGTCGGTCTAACATCTGAGGGGACAGATTTTTTCTTGCCCTTCCTCGCCACGGTAGTCCAACCATCCGCCGCCTCCTCGCTCGGTATATCCAAAGGCGGGAAATCCCGGTTGGACAAGGACTGAGAAGGTTTTTGTATGCCCGAAGTTAAAGCAACTGGTGTCTCCAATGAGCCAGCAACCGTTCGACTCACAGTTTTTCGCTTTCCAGCTGAGGGATCCGCAACCAAAGATTTCTGAGTAGAAATGGAATTCGAGGCTTGCGTATTACTCTGAACCCTTTCTTTTCTTCTATCCCCAGCCAACGGCGGTCGATAGTTCTTGGCTGGCAAAAGACGATCTTCGATCCCCGCAAGTCGAGCATCGATCAATGCACCTACCGACTTCGTTATGGAGGCTTTTAGCGTCTCCAACATATCAGCTTCCATCGATGGTGCAGAGGAAGGAACGCTTGCTGCGGCCACTGTCGCCCGCATCTCCGAAAATTCCCGGCGATGCGCCTTTAACTCCACCCTAAGTTTGTCAACTTCACTCCTTAGGCGTCCATTATCAGCTCTGAGACGCCGAGTCTCCTCTGCTTCCGTTCTGCTTGCTAACTTTTCTACAATATTTTCAAGAGCAGCAGCAGAATCTTTAAGAAGCTTAATAAATCCGCCCTTAAGATTTCCTGACTTCTTAGCAACCTCGAGAATTGTCGCAGTGTTACGACACGCAATAGCCCTCAGCTCTTCGACGTTAAGTTCCGGCTGTATCTCGCTATTTTGGGCCTCTGAAAAGTCAGAAACGTCTGAATCTGGAACTGAAACAGTCGTTTTACGAAAAGCTCGACTGCTCAGAGAGCGTTCAAACTCTTGTTCCATAGCTTCTTCATTTCTTTTCTTCAGTTCAGCTCTAGCTCGACTAAGCTCAGAATTTCCGCCTCGTCCTGCTTTGTAGACCTTCACCGATGCTATTCTGGATTCGAGTTCGGAATCAGATTCGTCCAAGTCTGCTGCAGGTCTTTTTCTTGGTGGAAGACTTTCTACCATATTGTCTTCTCTTCTACTTTCACTACTCCTACTCCTCTCCAAAGGCTCATCCAAAGACTCACACCTAATCCCGCTTCTACTTCTACTCCTATATGCCCTACCATCCCTTCTACTGCTACTAGCCCGACTTGTACTCCCACCTCTACTACTACTTTCACCGCCACTTCTACTAACACCACTGCACCTACTCCCCCCTCTTCTTCTATTTCCCCTGCTTCTACTTACACCCCGACTTCTACTCACTCCACTGCTTCTACTCTTTGTATCTATATTATCTTGGCATACGTTGCCCCCCTCAGAATTCGAAATGGGGCGCACAAAGTCCGCAGAATCCGTGCGGGGCACGGGTTCTACGGGCTTTGCAAGGGATTCTCCGACTGCAATGCAGCCGGTACCCTCCTGAGGTATATCTTTTTTTGCGTTTGCCATTTCATTTTTACCTCCTTATTTAAAAAGGTGGAGGAACCTTTATCAAGCGCTAGCGACCGGGTCCCCCCCGGCCATGCATCCCGTCAGCACGCTATACTTTGGGATTCAGGGTAATTTTTTAACGAGGTTTTCTTCCTCACCAACAGGTAGTAACTCCTGTTATCCGCCCTTCGTCATAAGATCGCTTACACAGTCTATTCTGCTTATCAGAAAGGTACTATGAGCGATCCAAGTGACGGAACTCCTGTGACATATCCATCCTCTGATGCTACTCTTAGGAGCGCAAGATTACCGTTGCGCTTATCTATCTTTGTCAGTTGTTCGCCATGACCAGCAGCTTCCCCTCATAATTAAGTGAAGCTGCCAAACATGCCCAGGGTGCACCACGTGGAGGTAACTGACCTGCACCCCTACATAATTTTAGTTGTTGTTGAGAGTTACATTAAAAAAAATTATAATTTCAATAAATTGTAGCCTTGACCATATATTTTATGGCAACCCTATTAATATATGTTCAGACACAAATTTTATTTTCACCGGTTATTTAAAAATATTATTAATTCTATTCATGTCTTGTCTTGTCTTGGTCTTGTCTCGGTCTTGTCTAGGTCTTGTCTCGGTCATGTCTAGGTCTTCTCTCGGTCTTGTCTAGGTCTTGTCTTGGTCTCCTCTTGGAATAAATATATTCTATGGCTCACATCGTAGATATTTTGTCAGAACATAATTTTTGCCATAGTATAATTTGATTCCATAATTTAACCCATTACGCGATTGTTCAGTTTAAATATAAAACACAAACCAACTAAACTTAGAATCTTTAAATCATCAAATAATTGGATAATATAAGCATCTAGTTTTAATTATATGTACTCGAATAATACTACATAGTATAAACAAACCCATTTACGTGGCCCATAATATGTAGGTAGCAAATAAACGATGTAGAGCTGCGCAAATAACCATGACCACAGGTGGAAACAAAAAGCTAATTAACAGTAATAATAAATTACAATAGATTTAACTTAGATACTTTAGATACTCCGCTTTATTACGACTATGCTATTACTTTTATTCTTTGGATTATTCAACATTATATAACTACTAAATATTAGTTCTTGTGATTTTATATTCATTAGAAGTACACTTACTTAATAGTAGATTAAATTATGAGAAACATCTTTGTTGTACCTGCATTTGTTTACTCTATTAATGTTATAAATATGAATGGACGATGCTCCATTAGCTTAGTTTTGTTCGGAACGTCGCCGTACCGTGCGGATCTTTGAGAAAATAATGTCAAAATTAAATAATAAAAGTTTTATTTGAAGTTATTGAAGAGAATGTCGATAATCGTGACATCAGCAAATAACTGAAAATTTTGGAGTTCGATACTCCGTCGTCCATTATATTATTTTGCATATAAGGATCATTAATTTATTTTTGTATAGTCAAATAATATTTATATCAATATTTTTAATATAATTCAATTTTATTTTATAAAAAATAAAAATATGAAAACATTAAGCGAAAAATTTGAAAACCGTATTTTTGACTGAAATAGTACTTGAATTCCACTCTAAATATATCATAGTTAAATAGCCGTTAGATACAAAACATTGAGTTAGTAAATATCATAGACTTTAAATTTTTTTATTTCTTTACCTTTTAGTTATTACTGCATGTATTTATTTATATAAATTTTACGGTAACTTTTTAACTATTTATTTCAGTTAAATTTAAATGCAAAGAATGTATCCTAACCTGTAAACTAAAACTAAATTCGCAGAAACAATGTTTGTTCGCCGTCCATTGTGGTACACATAATTTAATAATTATGCTTTAGCTAGAAATGCAATAAACGCTCGTTTAATTTCAAAGCAATTAACGCTCTGTTTATTTTCAACTCTAGAATATAATTTTCATTGAGTTTCCGAGTACCTATTTTCAATATATTTTCTAAAACTGCTTCAACCATTTAATGGTAAAACCAAGATTTTAAATATACAAAAAAAATCATCGCAGTTAGAAATCATGGTTATGGTATGGTTATTAATCCTTACAGAGGAAAATACATTTAAGATTTTTTTTAATAAATTAATATCTATATTTAGTAGTTTAATATTGTATATATACCGAAGGCATGTGAAAAATACTCAACCTTGTAAGATTATAAAATTAGAGTTAAAGGTTGCGTTTCCGCCAGACATGTGCGAGGATGTGTAGCGAGGAATGTGATAGTTAACAACAATTACAATCACTTCATGCATTTCAAATATATCCTCGGTCATTTCTGGTCACACAGTCTAACTGACACTCTCTGAAGTTAGAAATATGAAGACTGGACAGTAGACAAAAAGAAAATGTACTTCCTGCTTTGTAGTTGATACATAAACTCAAAATACAAGTATTAAAATGTTCACTAGAGTGTAATTTAAGATGTTGTGTATCATTATAACTAAAAGGAAAGGTATTAAGCCTCATCTGTGCACCAGTTTCATAACCAGGGGAGTACTTCCGTCTCCGTATGAATTACTAGCACTCATTAACCCACATGATGGGTTAGATCACTATGGCATTAACAATTAAATGAGACGCGAGATATATTGCCAATTTCCAAGGTATTAGATGCTATGACATTCTTGTTTATTGTGAGATTATGTTATGAATAAGCGAAGCGAATCGCTTTATGTGTCACTGAAACTGTTCTAGATAATGTACTGCGCATAACCAGTAAAATATTATAACAAGTTAAAATAACTTATAAACAATTTTTTTTTTATGTATTTGAACACTTTATCATAGATAATTGATGCAAAAAAAAAACTATTTAAAAAATTGATTTCAATTAAATATTTACAATTAAAATTCGATAAAATATTTACAAAAAATTGTTATAAAACTTATACGACATTTTCATTTATCCTAAAAACATATTTTTTTTAAACCCAATAATACAAACAGACAGATAGATTAAAATAAAAAAATAATTAATTTCGGCTTTTATTGGTGTTATAAAAAACCTATTTTGGACACTGGAGGGAAGGAGAAGGTTGGAGGGAGACTCCAACCTTCTCCTTCCCTCCATTGAATGTATATTTTCTATGCATAGATTATTGTAGATTAATTATTCTTGAAGGAAAAAATAAAATATTAAGAGTTTTACAAAAGCCTAATAAATTTATTCCGAGTACATAATTGCAGGTTATAAATAGGCCTCTAAATTATTCAATTAATTACCTCCGATCCATTTCTGTAATATACAAGAAATAAGATACACAAGTACGATGAGTACGAAGTACCTGTTTCTTACTGCAGGTTGTCAGCAATTTTAATAATTTACATGCGAACCAATTATCTGGGTTGCCCGTTGATTGAGCCGTTTTATAAATGTTAATATCTTGTAAGTAGATCTTTAGATTTGCAAAATCATAATTTAACAGTTTTATTCTTATTTGACAAACTTATTCTATGTTTTTTTATTATTTTTGCTGTCTATCAATAAATAAATTAAATAAATATCAAATACTTAGGTCTGCAGTCCCTTGGACCTTAGAAAAAAACCGTTTTGTACGTCAACGCAATAAAAAATAATATCAATACGGTCTTTTATGTCGTGTTCTTTCTGTACCCCTACAATCACATACAGAACAATATTTTTATATTGATAAATTGACCATGACCTAAGTCAGTGTATGGGTACAACAGTTTTCATCTGCAAAGTAAAGTTTGCCCCATTAAATCCAGATTGTACGAAACCCACATGCGCGAGTTTAACTCGCACTTGGTCAAAATTTTTTTATTACAGTATTAATGATTAAATATTCCTGCGTTACTTCTGACCTCATTGATTTATAAATTCGCTAAATAATTAATTATGTTAGCAATATTATTGATAACATTGGCTGACTCAACAACTTATAAGGCCTGTTCTCTGCCCTGATACATCAGCGGTTTGTCAAGTAATATTGTTTAATATTGTATATATAACTTTATTAACTAAGTTAGATGTTGGGTTAGATTAATTTCCATTTAAAGTATATAATATGTCGGTGTTTTCTTAATCAAATAGTAATATTTTAAAGCAAAAACAAATAAAAGGAACAGTAAATACAAAATATCCACGTTAATCGCTGTAGGCTTCCCACGTAGGTTTTGTTAAGAAGAAATGAATAGCCATTTATTTTATACGCTCTTCTTCGCCGCCTCGATCAATCACTTTGAAGATTTGTGAAGCGGCTCATTAACTCTTATTATTAGTTTTGTTACTGAAAATATCAATTAATGCCAGTTTAAACAAATAACGTTATAAGTTTTGACGTTATTTGTTAAAGACAAACTGTTTTCTGTGTAACTACTACCTAATTATTTTAAGGCTGCTCTATAGTTTATATTATATCATATATATTTTGTTTAAAAAAACTCGACATGTTATACAATATATAACATTTGTCGAAAGAAATGAGGCAGTTTGACTAGCGTTTTCTTAAAGTACCTAAGCAATGTGTAAAGTAGTTCAGTGTGTTGATACTACATACATAATCGTTTTATTACTTAGTTTGGTTTAATTTTGAGTGTCGTGGTTGCGCAGTATATGTTATAATTATGTGAAAGGACTTTATAAAAAAATATCTGGGTCACAAGCTCCAGGTAATGCTCGTTTACCTGTTAAAGTGAAACCGAATATTATAATATTAAGTATTGAGATACACGAATAGGTACAATTTATTACAGAAATTAATTTTACAATTTTAATATGACTTTTATTACATGTACATTATATTTTTTAAGTTATTAATATTTGTAGTTTATTTGCGATGAAATCTTTTGTATAAAAGACAAAATATAAACAAAATCATGTTCTGATAGAAATAATTCCCGAATATCATACGCGAAACCAGAAAATACTGCGTATAAATAGTACCTACTTGAAATACACATTTGAAAAGAATTTGAAATGAAATAAATTTATTCCGGCCTGAAGCAGGGATTCAGATTGGAAATAGAGGGATAAAGTAAAGCAAGTGAAACTTATGCAAAGCTGGAATCGTCAATAAATAAAAACTGTTTTTAATAAAAGCACTGCGTGCAACGGGCGCGATCCGCAGGCATATTGCATTGGATCGTATAAATTCGCTAATACGCCTGAACAGCCTGAACTTGCACGATAAAGTCTAAAATCGTGCAACTTATTTTACTACCGGAATAATTCTTGGGATTTTTGACAGCGCAATCGAAGTTTGCCGGTAGGCTTTGCTGTGCTTTAATTAAGAGGACTCATTCCTGAGCTATATGGGTATCTTATGAGACCACAGGGTCTTCAGTATTTGATGTTATATTTTTACCCTATTAATTATCTAGTAATTTAAATATTTTGACAAAAGTTATAGTCCAGTTTCGGTATTAGCTTTCACTGACATACAGTGTTATTTAAGCTCTAGTAAACACATTAATTCTAATAACATTAAATACATTTTAATAAAAGGACGAAATTTATTTTCATATACGGCAACATTATTTCATTTAACGCCTATCGAGTAAAGTCAGTTTTAAAGGAATCCTAAATACTATTGGCCGAGTAAAGCACACAAGGTCATTTGTCAAGGTAAAAGTGTTGTCCCATCTTGAGAATTCACTTGATTTTAGGTAAAAAATTGGCATAGTTATGGGCATAGTTTTAAAAACATAATATGTAGTACAGTAATATGTAGTGTTAATATTAATTAAATATAAGAAGAGGAATGTTGTAGTAGTAGTCTATATGCAGACTAACATTATGACGGCTTGACTAGAATATCCTCTTGGGTTAGCTACTGACGCTTCATTCAGTCTAAAGTAACTTTAGACTGAATGAAGCGTCAGTAGCTCAGTGGTTCGGGCGTTGGATTCACGATCAACAAGTCGTGGGTTCAAATCCCGGACATTGAACTACTGGCGTGGCCCACTCCTAACACAAGCATTTAGCTTAGTTGGAGGGGTAAAGGGAATACTAGTAGTATGTGATCCATACTGCTAGTAATCTTTAAAAAAAAAAACTCAGACCTTCAGCGTTACTCCTAGAATACTCGCAATGTAATCCATGATTATTCTGTCATGATGGCGTATTTATTTTGCAATCCCCACTTCCTTGGTTTGTGTTTATCAGTTGGCCAACATTCAAGTAACAGGATGCTACTCATATCAATCGTACCAACGTCAAGATCAAGTAACAGGATGCTACTCAAATTATAAGTCTTGCCAACATCATAATTAACAGTAGATATAATATAAATAATATTGTGCAACGTCTGGGGATTGTGACCCAGGTGAAGGTTTAAGGATATCGTTGCAATGATTACCACACGCACTGCCTACTGATTAACTTCGCTACATGTTATTAAGTACTTTATAATATTTTCTGTGCGAAACTACTCGATAGATTACTTCAAATCTATCAAGACAGATTGTCAAGGTATACACAAAAGGCTTTTCTTGCCAATACAAAATTATCGACATTGTTAAAAGCCCTCAATAAAATTATAAGGTGTATAATGTAAAAATTATAATAATTTAATCCTGAATTACAAATTTATGTATATTTAATGTAAATGATGTGATGAAATTGGTTTGAAATTGGTTTGATTATACGAAATGAATCCTATATAATCGACGGGTTTCTGAGTTTACAATTCGTTTACAAAAAGGGGATGATTACTGTAATTCGGTGAAATCGCAATGTGCACAATCAGCTAAAAAGGAATGAAGTTTTTATCGGCTGTCCAAGGGCCGTGTCCGGGCCGATTCTAACGAGCTCATTGGAAATTCAAATTGACTAGACCGCCGCCGCCCTGCAATCAATAATATTAAAAGTACGTGTTTTCTGAAACTGTTACTTGACGCGTAGAACCTCTAAACAATACTGAAGTAAATATGGGTCATAACTCCGTGAACTTACTGGTATAGGATGCTCAGGAAATGACAACTTCATCTTGTAAGAAATAATAGCCTTTACTCTACAGCAATACTTAAAACTATGTATTTTAGACAGGTAGCTGGACAGTATCTGAGGCTTGTAACTTAGTTGCAGGTTTACTCATCTAGTATTCGATCACCGCCACTTAAGAATTACACTATTTCCATTACTTTGAACAATCAACTTCGCTAATCTATTTATGAAATGCTGTTTAACTATAGAAAAGAGCAACAATTAGGAACTTCTTGACAATGTAAAGTTAATAATAACAAAAAAAATCTTTAAAATAGACTTTTCGTTATTAAGAGATAAAAAATTTATTAGAATTATTTTCCCTATACAAAACTACTAGAATATTCAAGTATTTCTAATAAGCTTTCAGGATAATGCAAGATATATTTTAGTAAATAGTTCAGATACGCTATTCAGTATGATACACAACAGTCTAGAGACTAGAATCTGGCTTATTTAATCTAGCTTTTTACTGGCTTTGTTCCAGACTGAGACGTGGTTGAGCTAATAATTTAACGGCACTTTGGAAAACTTTTCAATTTTTAAGAACACTATCGAAAATAAGCTTTTAGTTTACTAACCTAAAATAGATTTACAATTTTTTCTTAAATGATCGCGAATCCACCGACAAATCAAATTTTAAAAGTATCCGAGGTAAAAGTGCTCCAAAACATAATGTCATAGAATGAGAGAGTAATGATACCTATTACAGTACAGCAATATGTAACACATGCAATTTAGACGGAGGCGAGCAGTTCCTGAGGCTTGAGACCCAGAAGCAGATTTAAAGAGCTCTTTCATAATATATTAACTCTCACCTCCACCACTCGACCTCGCTAACGACAATCCTACTAATATTATAAACGCGAAAGTTTGTAAGAATGTTTGGATGTATAGATGTCTGGATGTACGTTTGTTACTCTTTCACGCAAAAACTACTGAATGGATTTTGATGAAACTTTACAATATATAGCTTACACATCAGAATAACACATAGGCTATAATTTATAATGATATAGTGCGAATTATCCAAAATATAGCGGGTGAAACGCGCGGCGCAGCTAGTAGACAATAAAGTAAACTTACGTGGACCTCCAGAAAGGTTATCTTAACCACGACACTATAACACTAACCTCCATGTACACTGGGCGACAACACAAGAGAGACTGAGACTAATCTATCGCTCTAAAGGTTACTGTCTACAAGTCGGTATACTACTTTATAAACTGTGTTGCTAACAATAAATAGAAATTCAATTCTGCTTAAATGACTGTACAACCGTTGCTTTAATAGTACCCCAGCAAAGCTGCATTAATCGTATCTACTCGAACAACGTGAGGAAATAAAATTTTAGAAAGTAGATTATTATTTATAATTTTAAAGTCTTTTTGCTTTTTACAAACGATGTTTTATTTATAAGTGACAAAAATAAGTAGTTAAGAAATCTAAAAAACGAGTCAAAACCAAACGTAATATTTGCAATACATAATATGTAGTATAGTATGGCTTCTAAATTAGATTAAAATACTTACTTACATATACTAATACATATACTTTACATAAATATTTTTTTACAAATGCTGTACGTCGGATATTTTTTTGAAATATTTGTATGAAAACCCGACGTCCATACTATTATAGGTCGATATTTTAAGTAAAAGGAAAACTGTTCCAGTGACATGTCTGTCCAAATGGTTCAATCGAAACCCAGATCTACATCTCCCAATGGAACCACTGGCTGACATATTTCGAAATCCCTTTCCTTGTTCGACATGTCTAATAGTGATTTAATTAAAGGGGAATCTTATGTGCTAAAATAGATTGAATTTAGCTACTATTAATACTATAGTAAATAAAGATCTTTTATAGATGAACTAGTGTACCCGTTACTATGTATAACACTTTAATTTATTAAAAAATATTCAATTTTCAATATATTGTTGCTAAATAAAAAATTCAGGCACTTACAACCGTAAACATGTTTATTATTCTGCAGTAACTCTTTTTTGGGATAAAAAGTAGCCTATACGTATATCCCGGTTATAAACTATCTGTCTGCCAAATTTCATTGAAATCAAAGATTATGACGTTTAGAATTCTTATATTTAAAAATGTCAATAATATAGAAATGATATTATAAATAATACAGAATTTTTCAAAAATAAAACGGTAAAATCTTGTTTTACTATTTATGATAACGAAATACATTAGCGTAAATTCAACTTTTTTAGCGAACCTTCCATTTGCACTCAAAATATTATGTAAATGCTTAAAAATAGCTAGTCCACCATCTTGTGAGTTCCGTCATACCGGATACGAAGAAATAACTAACTAAATTAGTTGTTTTGGTTTTATTTGAAATCACTTAAATTTTTTAAAGTTTGTTATATTGGATCTTTATTTCATCGCTCTATTAAACTGTAAGCATCAGAAAGAAATAAAATAATTTTATTATGATTTTGTATTAAAAGTTATTATTAGTTGCTTTTTATTGGTGTTTAAATAATTTATAAAGACAATTAATTACAAAACATTTTACTTCAAATATATTTTATAAGCTTTACTTCTATAAAACTTTTATAAACGATCTGATGATCTAATGAATTTGTAGAAAGAATTCCTTGAAACTTGTATGCTTCAAAAATTATAAAAGTAGATCCAATCCTGAACTTGAAATTAATATATTCGAATTAGGCAAATTATTAAATTGTAGAGTATATAGCTGCTGACACGTAAGTATAGGTGTGACCATGAATGCGCAAAGGCCTTTTTAGCGGAGAGCGCAGGGCGAGAGCAGCGCGTTATACGCGTTTCGTTTCGCGACATTTTAGTTCTCCCGCGTTTGTTATTTGTAAAAATAGTAAACGTCACGGATGGAACTGTCCCTTTTCCCCCCTATTTTTCCTCCGCCCTAAAGTTAGCTGCCGGCGGTGCAATTCTTCTCTGTCATGGTTCTTATGCAGCACAGGGAGGAAAGGTGAAACATTGTATCAGCCCACTGCCCCGATGTGGGATAAAAAAACAGGATAACAGGACAATAACATAGAATAAAGAAAGAGAGAGAGAGAGAGAGAGAGAGAGGAAAGCAGCTGTGTTCGATACAATGTCTAAATGACTCCAATAAAGAAATTAAAATATGATTGCTCTAATATAAACGTCCCCTGTACAGCCGTAGTCGGTCGATTAGCTAAGCAATCGCACAGGTAATGATGTGTTATCAACTAATGCATTATTAATTGAGTCGCATTGGCGCCATTTTGCTAAATGTATGGATATTCATTTCATATTTTAACTATTTTACTGCCATATCGGAAGTTAAGAGACAGTTACTTAGCTTTCTATGTATGCAAGTTAGGTGTTAATCTTGGAATGTATATTTATTTAATTATTCAGTAAAGTTAGTAGATATCATTATGTAATATCTAGTATTAAAGGATATTAAACTTGATACTTGATCTACATCTAGAAGATATATGTATATTATTAGCAACACAGTTTGTAAAGTAGTAGTAGCGGGTAGGTCATTTTATATTATGTATATCGACGTGTAGACGATATATAATCTTTAGTGCGATAAATTAGTCTTAGTCTCTCTGGTGTTTCCGCGGAGTGTACATGGAAGTTAGTGTTATAGTGTCGTGGTTAAGGTCACTCTTCTTGACATCCACGTAAGTTTACTTTATTATCTGTAGTGTTTACTGTAGTGGCGAGGTCGAGTGGTGGACATAACAGTTAATATATTATGAAGAACTCTTTAAACCTGCCCCGGGTCCTCAAACCCCAGGCACTGCTCGCCTCAGTCTAAATTGCAAGTGTATACGTATTGCTGTACAGTAATGTGTATCATATCTCTCCCATATCTATAGCAATTGGTTACCCGGTTTTCGTTTTAAGTGTTGTAATATTATTGTTATCTTGTGCGGTATCGGTCTGATTAAGATAACATAATTAAAAATGTTTTAGTTCGTCGAAGCTATGGCAGATGGGAACGACTAACTCAGAGGTAGATCGACTTATAGGTATTATACCTATATAATTGTAAATATAATTGCAAGTAAATATTGTAGAAAACTCTGTTTCATATTTAACAATCATAGTCGATACCGATGTAAAGTTAACTAAAATATACTGACTAGATAACCCGACCAAACTTTATATTGAGATGGACTAAAAATATAGTATCATTTTAAAGACGGTAAAGCAATAATGACAGGAAAAAACTTTAATTAAAATTTAATATACGTAAAATAAAATATGTTACGAAATGCTTTGAATTCTCTTTTATAGAAAAAGTTATAAAAGCTTGAAATCTTCCAGTTTTAATTTCGAAACTCTTATTAAGCTACAAACATGCGTTTCATTACACAAAATAATTCGTTGATATTTAATGCTATATGTTGGAACGTAATAAGTTACCATAAGACATACAACAGATACGTTTTAACTGTTTAGCAAATATCATCTATTAATACAAAAAAATAAATTAAATTTAAACATGTGCAAAGAGACATCGCAGCGGTCTAAGGTATAACTAGATATTAAAACAAACACATCAATATATTAACGAGAAACTTTATTTCCAGTTTAGTCGTTCTACCTATCATTTAAAGGTGGTAACGAACTTTCTTATCTAGAAGGACTCTAAAGAGTGTTGCTTATAGAGTTAACAAGTTAACTAGTAAATTAGTTATACGTGACATAGTTGCTTATTAAAAAATAATAAATTTGGTTTTAATTTGACAGAAAAGATAACTTAATGTGAAACTAAATCAGTTGTATTTGAATTAATCAATTCTTTACCAACCCACTCGTTTTTCCCATGAGGGGATGGGTTAGAATACGATTTCCCTCTGCTGCAGAGAGAGCATCTCATAAGAGGCGAGTAACCCAACACCCCTTGGTCGTAGGGAATCTGTTCCCCGACTAGTTTGCGACCACCAAGCACGCATGCGAATCCGATCGCCGATTGTCTTTGACGCGCTCCGGCCGTGGCACATGTGGACCAGACGTATCCCTCTCTCATTTCTATTAATGCTGCGGTTTCAATGGACTCGGGGTTCATGGTCAGGGTCTGCTGAAACGCTTCTTCATTCCCTCCTATCACTCTATTTTAGAGGTGGCAACGCATCGATAATATAAGAGAAGCTCTCATGTATTGAAATATCTGGATTTGGTGGACATATATTTTAATGTTTAAACTACTTTGTTAAAAATGGCAATGTTTTCAGTTATTTATTTTTTTCATATTTAAAAAAAATCTTTCTTTTGGATATTTGGGCTTCGACTGTATATGTAATACAGTCCAGGCCCAAATATGGTAAATATATAGTGAGTAACCAACGATAAAATCTCTCACAATTAAGACTTTGAAGTCATTATCTGGCCTAGATATTACATAATATAATAAATGATGAAATACCATAATAATTGCAAGTTAATTTCTGTATAGAGTTGGGAAAATACTGTTATACATTAATAACCTGTATAAAACGGACGGTAAATGTACCGCTTATAATCTAACTACGAGTAGTAACAGAACTACTTGGTTCCCAGGAGCGATGCCAAAAGCAATTATTAAGTATTATTCATTCCGACCATAACGCTCTCGATACTATTCGTGTAGAGGCGAAGAAAATTGCACTAACTAATGATGGTATCGTTTCTTGAATACAAATTTGACTCTTTCATCGCTGGGTTGGACGTATTACAGTATTACAGCCGTGTAAGACTCAGTAAATTGAAATGGTGTTATGATTTATAGTGGGACTTCACGAACTAGTATTACGGTCAGCTTCCTGCACGGACGTGACTTGAAATTAAAACGCTCACTCCAAATTATAATGGCTATGTTATTTTAATATGTACAACTTATATAAATAGTGACGTTGTTGACTAAAAGTTGCTTGAAGCTAAAAATTTAAAGAAATATTATGTCTGTAGAAAAAGGCGTATGTCCTTCGGTCTTCTTGTTAATAGATCTGATTCTATAAATGTCACTCTATCAGCAAAACAGGTAAATAGAGCAGTCCTAGAAAATCAAAAAGTAGTATTGGCGTAATGGTGAAGACGTTGACGATCCTGGACACATACCTCTGACTTATCCGAGTAGTGTGTAATTAAATATTACTTGTTTTAACGGTGAATAAAAACATCGTGAGATAACCTGCACTCCTGAGTTATCCATGTTTTTAAAAGTGTATGAGGTCTGTTAACCCACACTAGGCCAGCGTTGTGGACTACAGTCTAACCTCTCCTTTTTTTAAGGAGGAGACCCGGATCAGCAGTGAGCCATTAACGGGTTATCATAATGATGAGAAAATCTTATTAATCTTAAATAAGCTACTAATGTTGTAATAACATCGACACTTCTTTATCTTCTTGAAAATAGCTAAGTTTCGAAGCACTAACAAAGGAAATGTTAAAAACCTTGAATAATACGTAATTAAGTTCCTATAAAAGGTTTGTATAATTATTGACAGTGGAAGGCCTCTATGATCTAGAATCATATTCATTGACAATGAAATACAGAATTTTTAAAGGGAAAAATTGTATGAGTTTTATTATGCTACTAGTCGGCCTGCACCGGCTCCGCACAGGTGTAGTTATAACGTATAATACTTACATATGTTAAAAACAATATATTATTGCCAAATAAAAACATTCGGGCACTTACGACACTAAACAAATTTTATTATTGTCCCGCAATAACTCAATTTTCTTCGATAAAAGTAAAGTAGCTTATGTATTAACCCTGGTTATAAAATAAAGAGTATACAAACTTTCACATTTATAATAGTATAGTAAGATTAGCTTTAAATAAAGCTACTTTTCATAATAGTAACGACCTAGAAAATTTATGTATAATATTTTGTAGAATGTATTAAATCTGTAGTCATTAGTCTGGATGCAACAATAATAATTTTAGTTGGTTTTTCTCAACCTAAATATTTCACTGTAAGCTGGCTCACGTCGACGTAATAACATGAGTAAGACACTATTTGTTATTATTAGGTCTTAGTTAAGATAATATCAGTTGACCTCCGTAACTAAGGCTTAGAAAAATTCCTTCGTATTTCTCTTGTGATATATTTAATCGTAAGAAATCGTAGCTTTGATTCTTGGGATTAAATAAGCATTTATTTATCTGGAATTAATCTAACATATTTCTTTAGATAATACAAGTCTAGTTTAGCTTGTTATATTGTGCTGATTATTAATAATGTAATTATGTTATGTGTTATAATATTTTAAGACACATAATTATTGAAATTCTGTATCTTATCTGTATTTTATTAATAAACAAAATTATTTAAATTAAGTGAGACTGATCGTTTATGTAGTCTACTACAACAATATTCTTGACATCTATCAAGAATTAGAACCTGTCCAATGCTGTGAAAGGTAGAGGATCTGGTTAATTGGTACAATTTGATATCTTTATTGCATTCAAGATTTCTTGGTACCAAAATGCATAAAAACCATGCTAAGACTATACTGGGCAAGGAAGGAGCTATACTGCGCAGTAACACTCTAACTACAATATTAAAATGTAATCTAGACGGAAGCCAAGCAGTGCCTGGGGCTTGAAACCCAGGAGCAGGTTTAAAGACGTCTGCTACTATGCACAAACTCTCACCTCCACTGCTCGATCTCACTTCCGAATATTAAAATAATAAAGTACATTACTCACGTGATCCTCTGAGGTCTAAGACGACACTATACTAGTGACTTATGTACACTGCGCGAAACCACCAGAGAGACTGACTCTAATCTCTCGCACTAAAGGTTATATATTGTCTAGACGTCGGTATACTTGACATAATATAAGATGACCTACCCGCTAATACTACTTTATAAACGGTGTTTCTAACAAAAAATTGATAAAACGGTTTCTATCGTGTTCAGCTTTATTTATTTAATTTCCTGACATTTCCAATACTATTCAGTGTAAAGGAAAGCCTCACTCAACTGTATATCAGTCTTGAAAACCTAAGAAGTTACAACTAAAACCATTTACCTAAACGAAAACTGATCCTTTAAGTTACATGTCACAATGGTCTTTGCTGAATAATATCAGTAATTTGGACTTGTCTAAAGTTGTGACACTTCAAGGATTCTTGTAAAGTATCTTTTTATCTATACACTTCAAAGTTTTAAGTATACTTTAGGCTATATGACAGAGCATTCCACTATTAAGTGATGTTAATGTTTGTCTCATAATTGTACATACATAAAATCAAAAATTACCATAGTTAATGTAGATAATGAATGAAAAGGGAAGTGTAGCTGATCTGAGTTTAAAAGTCATATTAAGTTAATTACTGCAATCTGCGGTCCAGCTACCTACAGTAAGATAGGATTCTATTTGAATTTGTTACTGAACATAATATATTCTTTTTAATCTGAGTTTAAAAGAACCCATTTATCACAGCGCGCGTGTAATAAATTGCACAAATTGAAAGCGATGTTAAAAATCCTACTATTTATGCCAACAGCGATACGTATTTTAATTGATTTTGAATTTGAGTTTTCTGTAAATATAAAATTGATATTGATGTAATGGAATAAATAAGCTGAAAATTAAACATTTATTTCTGACAGTGAAATATAAAATAGCACTTAAATAACTGGACTTTATGTAAGACAAGACGATAAATTATCAGTTTTTGATTGATATTTTCTATAGCAACAGGTTGATAGACTTTGATTGGATGGTAGGTCCTATAGATCTATTTAAAGAATACCCTACTGCATAGACAAAATATAACATCTAGACAGACATAACTGAGATAGTTTGACAAGTGCTAAATTATTATTTAATTACCTAAGTAGTGTAAACGTCGTTTAATATAGATGATGACTGTTATAAAATTATGTGATAATAACTTTTAAGAGTATGGGAGCATTCTGCGTAGTAACGCTCAAATGACAATATCAACATGTAATCTAGATAGAACCCGAGCAGTCCCTGAAGCTTTAAGCCCAGAAGCAGGTTTAAAGACATCTTTCATAACCGTAAACTCACACCTTCACCGCTAGACGTCGCTATCAAATATTAAAAAAATAAAGTTCACTACTCATGTGCTTCTCACAACTTTAATAAGTACTGCGCGATACTACATGACAGACTAACTCAATCAAGGTATAATGAACTACCCACGAATACTAATTTATAAACGGTATTGCTAACCTACCTATCTCACCCTTTAGCCTACTTTAAAGTATATTTTTTTAATTTGAGAGGGGGATAAACTATTTCTAAAGCAATTAAGTACTTTGATTATTAGATTCGTAAACTAATAGGCTAAATCCGAGCTTTCGGCAATCCTAAAGCCTGTCATTCCGATGCAAGCTGATAGTTACGACCAGCAGGAATGAACCTATCGCTAATTCTAATGATGCAACCATTCCTACAGCCAAACTGTAACCATTGCGGATTCGAAAATGGTATCCAATGAAAACATAGTACTATCATCAAATTAAGATATTATTATCGCAGAAGATATTATCATAAAAATGATTGGCGCTTGATTTCTAATAAAAATGGGAAAAAATGCATCTCGATCATCGAAGCTAAGAGCGAAATTCGAGGGTAGATTGACTAATTTGGATGATATTTTTCCATTGCCTTTTTCTTATATTTCCTATGGAACTGAGGCTCTAAGACTTTTTAAAAATAAAACTAATTGCTCTATAAACGGTTGAATACATTTTACAATACATGGTATGTAATTGAATAAAATAAGTTAGATAACATTACCTTTAATGACATAGTTGTAATAGTCTAGTCAACTAGTTCAAAAACGTGTTAAATAGAAATAAAGCTCCTAAAAATATGTACGATAGCTCATTCGATTCGGAATGACGTCTAGAAAAATGTTTTTAAGGGTATATTAGCACATAAAAAATTGCGATTGTTATTAACAAAATAAGATAAAAAAAAAAGGTGTTAAGTTTTTCTATAATAATTTCGAAAATAATGATATTTAAGGAGTTTTGAAAAAAGATCCTGAAAGAGGAGGAAATTTCCAATTAAAAAGTGTCTAGATTACACCATAATTCATCCAAATTTTTATTTTGTTATTTATTATGATAAAAAAATTATTTTAGGTGATATACCGGCTTTTTAGACGGCGCGCCTATGCCATAACGGCCTCGCGTAGCCCTATTTTTAGCGTTAAAAAAAATTTATAAATAATAGAGATAGAGTTCCCTCCCGGAAAGGACTTTTTTATATGAAAATTTCCTCTTCTTTCAGGATCTTTTTTCAAAATTCCTTAAATATCATTATTTTCGGAATTATTAAAGAAAAACTAAACACCTTTTTTTAAAATCTTATTTTGTTAATAACAATCGCAATTTTTTATGTGCTAATATACCCTTAAAAAACATTTTTCTAGACGTAATTTCGAATGGAATGAGCTATCGCACATATTTTTAGGAGCTTTATTTTTATTTAACACGTTTTTGAACTTGTTGACTAGACTATAACCAAAATGTATAGTTTAAATTCGATCCATTACCAAAAAACATGTATGAAAATTTTATTGTTAAATCACTAGTATTCCAAACAATAAGTCTCCTATCATATACTTAATATACACCTAAAGTTTTGCCTCATATCTAACTTTTAGCTATTAAAATGAACAATATAACATTAATGGGCATGGAAACTTACGCTAAGACTTGTAATACCTAACCTATGTACAACCTACAGAAACTGTAAGCTGTTATTACACAAAAATTTATGGCCTGAATTGTGCTGTAAGTTTCGACTTTACCGTAAACAACAATGTAGAACTTGGCTCGTGTTTAGGCTACGACCTAATGTGACACGGAAAATAGAAAGAAAGCTGTGCTGAAAAATTTGTGTAACCTCGTGTTATGAAATTTATTTTATTCCACAGCTTTGTTCAACTTGATAAACTATTTTACAACTATAAATGAGCAATTCTTGTAGGTAAAACTCGGTTTCAAGTTTTTTAGGGGCATAACAAAGCAACTTTTATAAAAATTTAAATTTCCGAGAGTTATTAAAAAATATCGATCCGCATTAGATGGTCGTAATCCCACTAAATTGGATGAAGTAGGGCAGATATCAACAGAATACACCCACACGAATAATATCAGCAGTTAATTAACATTCTACTTCTAAAACTGTAGATTTGAGACCTTTATAAGATAAGATTTTGTTAATATTGTAAATTGGAAAGTTTCAGCTAGGTCGAATATGAGTTGATAGCAAATATCTATTTTTTTCTTAAATGTAGAGGATTCACCTGTCCTTTCAATTTCATGCCATCTCGTAAATCTCTGAGATCCTTATTTATATACTCTAGATATAATGTAACATATTTGCTATTGGTTATTAGTTTACGGGTAAATTAACTTATTATTTAAGAGTAATATAATAGAACTTTGGATAGAATAAGTATACGTTCACAATTTCTCAAACTAGACCAAATAGTTTTCCAGTTTCCACAGTTCTTTAACACGTGTTGTCTTTACAAATATTTGGCGAAATCGAAACCACGACATCTGCTATAAAAGCGCTTGCTTATTACTACGAAAGCCGCTTCACAGTACATGTACTGAAATAGTTCTATACTGAATCGTGTCCCGCATTTGAATTGCTTATCAAATATTACAAATGCATTGCCGATATTATATTATTTAACTCACATGAATAATATCGGCTGTTAATAAACCTTTCACTTTTAAAAATATAGATTTGACAGCATTTTAAGGTAATGTTGCTAATAGACTAGGATGTTTGTAGTGTTAACTAATATACGCAGACTAACATTATGACGGCTTGATTATAATATCCTCCCGGGGTTATACTTTAGACTCAGAGCTTCAGTGTTACTCCTAGAATACTCGCGATGTAATCCATGATTATTCTGTCGTGACGGCGTATTTATTTTGCAACCCCCACTTACTTGATTTGTGTTTATCAGTTGGCCAACATTCAAGTAACAAGGTGCTACTCATATCCGTCTTACCAACATCAAGATCAAGTAACAGGATGCTACTCAAATTATAAGTGTTGCCAACATCATAATTAACAGTAGGTAATCTAAATTAAATAGCAGACAGGGTTTACAGACATCCTATTTAAATTTTGTAAATTAATATAAAATTAGAAGTTATAATAAATATTTTCAACAGTTCTTTAACACGACATGACATCTGCTATAAAAGGCACTTAATAGTACGTGTACTGCAATAAATCGACGTTTTGAATCAAACTCAAAATACTTATTTCAATTAGACTCTACAAAACTATTTTTAATACGTATTAAATTAAAGAAGGCTTTTGCAAAATAAAACGAATATATTATTTTCGCTATTTATTTACACAACGCACAATAAGATTTTCACTACGTGATAAAGAATATGCACGATTGACAATTTAGCTGGTATATATAGAAATCGTGTAAACTCAAACTCAAAATTGTTTATTTCAAATAGACTTTTTATAAAGTACTTTTGACACGTCAAAATAGGTTAGTGAGTTTGTTTGAAGCCACCAGTTCATAAAGCAGTTTCCTGATGAGAAGAATTGGCAAGAAATTCAGCCACTGTTGAATTTCTTGCCAGTTTTCAAAATGCCATTGTTTACATTAGTCTGTTTTACAAAGGTATAATCATTCAGCTGAGTATCAACGTCATTTTGATTCTAAGCTTTGTCATCGTTCAAGTAATCCTGTACAGAGTAGTAAGCTTTATTAACTTAACACTTTTTCATTTGCGTTTTAAATCGCTGAAGTGGCAAATCTAATATAGGCTGTGTAATCTTATTATAAATGCAAACACCAAGCCTCATGAAACAGTTACTCACTTTGTGGAGACGATGTGTATGACATATACTGTGTGTGTGTGTCAGTATGTTTGGAAAATAAAGTAATGTTCTACCTAAAGTAGAAAATGTTATAATAAATGTATTTAATTTAATACCTATTTTATTAAATATATCTCGAAGGGAATCTTTAGCTCTAAGGTTGTAAATGGCCCGAACTGCTCTTTTTTGAAGGATAAAAATAGATTTTATGTCCGCGGCCCTGCCCCACAACAAAATGCCGTAGGACATAATACTGTGAAAATAACTAAAATAAACAAGTCATATCATTAGACACAACAAATAACAAGTCTAGCTGTATAAATAGAATAGTAAAATAATGTTACAAGCCCATCATCCGGCACATATATATAATATAGGCTATGTTGTTATAGCTACCGGCACGTAAGTATAAGTTTGACCGTGAATGCGCAGAAGTCACTATTAGGGTTTTTTTGGCGGGGAGCGCAGGTTGAGAGTAGTGCGTTACACGCGATTGGTTCTTGTGCGGAGTTTGAGCTTAAGCTGCTGGCTACTATACATACTAGTACGTAAAAAAGTATTAGTCAGTCAGTAAAATTATCTGAAGCTACCACTACTTTAGAAAGCAGTTATCCGTTGAGAAGATCTTGCAAGAAATGTAATACAGACTGGAATCTTACTATAGATGCGAAAGGATTACTTTGTGCAGATGAAAATATGATGTTAGAAGTTTATTCTTGTTTCTAGTGTTCAGATTGTACTTCGCATTTGAATTGCTTATCAAATATTACAAATGCATTGTCGATGTTACATTATTTAACCCATTACTAGCGTAGCAATCAACGTTTAAGTGTAGTGAACACGCCATTTAACTATTAACAATTCTAATTCCTCACGAAATGTTCACGCGATGATATATTATGATGTCCCTTTTGTCATTTTTCAGTTAGGCCGTTATGTTTCCTTTTACGTAATTGAAGGATGACCAGACTATTTCATACTTATGTTATTGATTCAATATGTTCGTTGATTTGTCCTTTTTTCACGTCGTAACACATTGATGTACCATCGTTGATTTTATGCATGGAGAAAGCTTAAAGGTTGTAAGGGATGGGGGGATATAACAGAGAAACTTTAAATGAAAAAAAAAAGAAATTTGTCACTAACATACAAAACCTTTATTTATATAAAAAAATATATTACTCTGTTTTCCCTTTTATATATTAAGATTTAACATCCATCGAAGATATTAAAAATATAAAAAAAGTAATGAAGGAGGTACGTTGACGAAATCTGGTCACAAACCAAATCGGCGAACTAGCAACGTAGAGTCCTCGTCAGCTGTTCCCACTTATAGATTATTTCAATATTATTTACACCTACAATTAATTTAAATTGTTTAGTAAAATGTGTGTATGTGTGTGGTTAAAAAAAAGGAAAAAATAAGCAAACCTAATCTTTTGGGATAGCAGCATCAGCAGCAAGCTCAGAGCAAAGGGTGTGGTCACCACAGCCCTCTCAACGAAGAAACTATGTCTTCGGACAACAGGAAACTCCTAGGTAAGAGAGACCGCATAGCGAAGGACGGCATCACAGATGATTCAACAATCTTCCATGAAAGTAGAATCCTCACAGATCCAATGGAGAAACTTCATAATATAATAAGATAGTAATATAAGATTTAGAACCAGTTCCCAAAGCATAATAAAATAAAATGCGCAATGTTATTGAAACTATAATTGCAATTAAAGAAAAGTATTTATGTTTGACTGTGTATAAATGAAGTATCTATATTAGAATCGTGGTAACAAAAGTTATATCAAAATTATTATTGCCAATTCTTTGATTATATATTAGAAGAATTGTACGATAAAATATTATACAAAACAACCTGCCTCCCTTTTATAGGAAGCTACTGAAATTAATATATAGCAGGACTTTAGTTATAATATGTCTAAATATAATATGATGTAAACCGATAGATTTCTATATAACCTATGCCGAGTAGCATATAGGACAGGCTAATAGAGGCTATAGCTCGACTACGCCCTTTCTGTCGGTTATTAATTGCACGAGAACAAAAGCAAATGACTCGATGGAGGTGATCCCGTGAGGGGTCGACGTTATCCATTCAGCTACCAGACGTCCATGCGAAAGAGAAATGTTCATTTAAGATAGTAGAATTTATGTGTTTGTTTTACGTTAAGCTTTCACGTGGTACAACATAGGGTATTTTCTTCATATATAGATAAAATTCGGATACATTAGATGTTCCGTACAATATGGATTGAGGAACAAATCTAGCTATTTCTTTGCAATACTGTTGTAAGATCATAATTACCAAATTTCAAAGATTTCCAAATTATGTAATCCAACACGTTTTAACCACTAACGAATTCAAAACTAACATAACTGGTTGTATCTTTCTTATCGTATTATTATATATATGTATTTTGTTGTAATTACTTGACAAATGTTGTTCAAAAACTATTTCATACATTATTTGAAATTAAGTTCTCAAGATCTATGTACCAAAATTCTTACAAAAAATTGTTCTGATTTTAATTCATATATTTAATTTATAACATAACTACCGAAGGTAGTCTGTTCGAGATCGCTTATTTAGCAATAAGACCGCCCTTGTAGGCCCTCTGTTTTTGTATTATTTTATATAAATGCATAACATTTAACATAACATGTTAAATGTTTATCTATCTATCTACCTACACGGCAATACTAGGTGTTAATAGAAGAATGTATTCCTTTCAGTGTTCCTTTTTCCATTTGAGGCACGGAACCCTAAAAAGGGTCCAAGATTGACATTTTGATCAGTTCGTTATTATTGCATGTTTGAGCCGTGTGCTGTTGTCACTATTCAGCTTCCATCGACCGTGCCGAATTGATATAGGATCCGGATAAACTCGAGTGCGCATTTACATATTGTTCGCTTTTCAACCCTTGTCTAACTGAAATATCGTGATAAATCAATTTTAAATAAAACGATTCTGGAGCTGTTGCTTATATCGAAAACAAAACAAATTGTTTTTGTTATTACAAGCTTTTATTTAAATTGTACAATTCGTAAATATATTGTTCGCCAAAACATTTTTCAACAATTCAAACCAGTGCAAGCCAGAATATTAAGACTAAGAATGTCTGAAGGAAAATGTCAGGACAGTTGTATTTGGGATAAATTAAATTAAATATTTAGATTTTTTTTTAACTAGCAATTTTGGCATATATGAGTGGTATGTCAACATTAACAAATATTTTTTTCTGAAGTTACCAAATCAGTCTAGATTAGTTTGATACCAGAAAGTCGTATAGAGACTGAAGTCCGGAACTGTCTAGTGCAGTTTTAGCTTGAATAATATGTTAATTTTTTTAACCATAAAAGCTTCTTTAGATGTAGTACATCACGAGTCGTTTAAAAACACATTTGTCAAAATGAAAATAATAGAGTTGGGAAACATCCAATGCAAAATGATTACGTTCTTGTTGTCATCACAATGTTCGCAGCAGTGCAGCGGCAGTTAGGTAGTTTTATCTCACACAATTTCAATTTTTCATCTGCAGCTGTCAGCTTGGCGGCGGCAGATAAGTAACGTTCGCGTCCCGGCAGAAAAGTTTGTTCCCCGCCAGTTTGTTCGCTCCACTTCCTTTTATAAACTTTTTGTACGACTCGCTACCAGCTACCCACTAACAACTACCCGCTACCAACTACTCACGCGATATCAATAATTCTTACTATTTTTGATACTTCTCAATCGATAACGCTCAACCACTTCAGGTTATTAAAAGTTGAACGTAAACATCCTTAAAGCGTATTGGCTCAAGTGTAAGATATAACACCTATTATAGTTAGCAACACCTTGTAACAACGATAATAATAATAATGGAGTTTGCCTAGTGTCCATTGTGATAATGCAGGTGGTGTGGTGTCGTAATGTTGGGATTCCAATGTTTTTTTTTAACATGTTTGTTTTTTATTATAAGAGATTATCTCCTGTTTTGTCGAGGCGTTGCATCCTCGAAGATAGAGTGGAGAGGGGGAGTAAAGCAAAAAATTCTGCGGTGTCAGCGGACCATGAGCAAGAGCTTAGTCCACCAGAGCCGCAGCATTAATGGGATGAGAGAGGGAGGGGTTAAGTCTGACTCACATGCGGCTCGACCAGAACTTTAACCGGGCAGCCAGCCAGTTGGAGAACAGATCCCACCAAGGGGGTGCTGGGTTACTCGGCTCTTACGAGATGCACTCCTAACGGCAGAGGGGGATAGTATTCTAACCCGTCCCCTCACGGGTTAATGTGAAGTATTTTGTGAGTGTTTGCTCGGTTTTCGTCTAAAGTGTATGTAATTATAGTTTTTACGTGTTAATGTGCAGTATAACTCTCATATAGATAATATTTTCATATAGATAATATTTTCATACAGCAATACCTACGTATGATCATACATTTCAGAGAGGAACCCGAAAAGCGATTAAGACTGGCGACCAAAAAGTATGTTTAATGGGTCCCCTTCATATAACTACTTCGCTGGCTACGATAGATCATAAACTAAACTAACATGAACTTTAGAAAAGACGGAAAGGTGACGATAACCTATACCCAATACAGTAAACTTTACTTCTTTAAACGATCGTAACATCTTTTTGACGACTGTGCCTCAGAAATGTAGTAGTAGTTATATAGCATCGAGCAAATGTTAACATAAATATATATGAAAATGTGTTCATGACTATTTTTAATTAAACTATCGCATTTGTAATAAATATTTTAAATACAAAGCAATTAATCAACTTACCTGCCATAGTACAATAATACATACATACATATTAAATATACAAAATAATATACAGCTTATTATTCTTATTAAAAACTAGTCGACTACCGTGACTTCGTCTACGTTAAAGTATATGTTAAATTAAGAATATATGTATGTACGAAAATAAAAATAAAGGAGAGAGATACTCTCGAAAGAAAAAACCGAACAGAGACTGACCATTTTGAACAGAGATAAAGATAAATATTAAAGAGAGAAAAAAGAGACAGGATGAGAGAGAATGATAGTATATAAGAGAAAGGGAGACAGAAATACTGTAGACTTCCTGAGTGAAAGAATTTTAAAAATCGGATCAGTAGTAACAAAACGGCCGTGTTCTATTAATTAAAAAAGTGTTTATGGCAACACTGAATCACCTTTGTCACTCACGTAAAGTATAGTTTTCTATTAGCAAAAGAATTTTTAAAATCGGATTAGTTACGACAAAATGGCCAAATTCGTTAAACTAAATAATGTGATATGGCAACACTGAATCACCTTTGTCACTCACGAAAAGTATAGTTTTCTATTAGCGAAAAAATTTTTAAAATCGGATTAGTTACGACAAAATGGCCAAATTTGTTTAACTAAAAAATTTATATGGCAACACTGAATCACCTTTGTCACTCACGAAAAGTATAGTTTTCTATCAGCGAAAGAATTTTTAAAATCGGATTAATTACGACAAAATGGCCAAATTTGTTTAACTAAAAAATGTATATGGCAACACTGAATCACCTTTGTCACTCACGAAAAGTATAGTTTTCTATTAGCGAAAGAATTTTTAAAATCGGATTAGTTACGACAAAATGGCCAAATTTGTTTAACTAAAAAATGTATATGGCAACACTGAATCACCTTTGTCACTCACGAAAAGTATAGTTTTCTATTAGCGAAAGAATTTTTAAAATCGGATTAGTTACGACAAAATGGCCAAATTTGTTTAACTAAAAAATGTATATGGCAACACTGAATCACCTTTGTCACTCACGAAAAGTATAGTTTTCTATTAGCGAAAGAATTTTTAAAATCGGATTAGTTACGACAAAATGGCCAAATTTGTTTAACTAAAAAATGTATATGGCAACACTGAATCACCTTTGTCACTCACGAAAAGTATAGTTTTCTATTAGCGAAAGAATTTTTAAAATCGGATTAGTTACGACAAAATGGCCAAAATTGTTTAACTAAAAAATGTATATAGCAACACTGAATCACCTTTGTCACTCACGAAAAGTATAGTTTTCTATTAGCGAAAGAATTTTTAAAATCAGATTAGTTACGACAAAATGGCCAAATTTGTTTAACTAAAAATGTATATGGCAACACTGAATCACCTTTGACACTCACGAAAAGTATAGTTTTCTATTAGCGAAAGAATATTTAAAATCGGGTTAGTTACGACAAAATGGCCATATTCCATTTATTAAAAAATACATATGGCAACACTAAATCACCTTTGTCACTCACGAAAAGTGCATTTTTCTATCTGTGAAAAAAAAATTAAAATCGGATTAGTAGTTCCTGAGAAACCCTTCAATTTATAAAATGGCCACCTTATGGCACTTAAATGGCCATATCTTTTTAATTAGAGTATTTATGGCAACACCACATAGCCTATGTTACCCGGAAAGGATGTAGCTTCCTATCGGTGAAAGAATTTTCAAAATCGGTCCAGTACTTTTCGAGCCTATTCGCAACAAACAAACAAACATACAAACATACAAACAATCAAATCTTTCCTCTTTATATATTTACTAGAGTATTTATGGCAACACCACATAGCCTATGTTACCCAGAAAGGATGTAGCTTCCCATCGGTGAAATAATTTTCAAAATCGGTTCAGTACTTTTCGAGCCTATTCGCAACAAACAAACAAACATACAAACATACAAACATACAAACATACAAACATACAAACATACAAACATACAAACATACAAACATACAAACATACAAACATACAAACATACAAACATACAAACATACAAACAAACAAACATACAAACATACAAACATACAAACATACAAACATACAAACATACAAACATACAAACATACAAACATACAAACATACAAACATACAAACATACAAACATACAAACAATCAAATCTTTCCTCTTTATATAATAGTATAGATTAATATTAGGTATTAATCAAAAATTTATCATGAATAATATTTGATGTAATATACTTTTAATCTCAGTGAAAGACGACCTCTCTTTGAATGTTATACTACATTGAATAGATTTCGTCAGTAATAAGTAAAAGGTCTCTTATATTATGTCTCTTATATTATGCCATTAAAGTATAGTAATTGATTTTTAAATAAAAGTATATTAATGTCGGAAATATCATATGAATATAAGATGGTTTTTAAATAAATTATAATCCAAACAACTTCACCTATCAAATATATAATTGTTTAAAGAAAATGTAAAAAAATATTAAACTATTAATAACAGACTGTTGTATGGATTTACTAAAATGAAGTAAATCCTAGTTTCTTTGTACATTATATATCTACATTGTTATGTTATGCATGTTGAGGTATCTGATGAAATGTAGCGAACATGAAGACAATACTCTATACAGCATCAAGTATAATAGGCTATACAAATATTATTTTGACTAGTACAGGATGCCATAATGGAGCTCATTGTAAAGGAAATACATATCTATTAATCATATTGTTATTAAAATGCTTGCAATTAAACTGCTCGTACTTGTTATAATTATGCTTTAAATACCCTAATCGAAGCGAGGGCGGTCATATCGTAGGTTAGAAGAATATATCTCAGGACATAGTACCGTTAAGATTATAATAATTAGGACATTATAGTATGGATAAGTATTTCAATTACTTTTGTCAGACAATATGTAAGGGGAGATTCCGTAAACTCGAGTTCCTGTTTAACTATCTACTTTTATTTAAACAAAAGCATAAGTAGTGTCTGGGTGTAGTTACACTTTTATAATTTTAGTCTGTCTGTCTGGCTGTATGTTTTGGATACAGAAATGAATTGAGATATGGTTTTCACAGTATTATTGTTGCAGGTGTAATTTAAAATATAGGTTTAAAAAAATGAGGTTATTGTTATTTGAAGATGTTTTGGCCGAACGAAGTTAGGGCGGGTAGACTAGTTACTTTACAAAACAACGTAATATTAGATATTAAACTTACAAGTCAATAACTGCTATAAATTTAATTTAAAACATTGAGAACAGATATTAGCCGTTTAAAGTTATCGGGTCTTTGTTTGTTTGTCTTGTGTTATTTTACGGACAGTTAATTAAAGCTGTAGGTTCTTAGTTTAACTTGGTAGAACTTTATACCGATAACAACATTAATGAAAACTCGTCTGGATTTGGGCAAGTGGCGGTGACAGAAGAGGCGGGTAAGGTGGCAGGGAAGTGCGGCGGTGGGGAGGGCGAGGGGTACCGTCGTAGCGGTGTAGCCAGTTCGCGCCGCGCTACGGCTCCGCTACGTCGGCGCTACGAAACTTTGCGATCGGGACCGCGAAACACATGTCATTAGCTATTCGCATTATACCCGACACTACTCTTTAATTATGGAAACAATTATTTTCGTGATAACAGTATGATGGACTGATGTGTTCAGTGTACTTGGATGTGTCATTCATATTCTGTGAACTGTTTAGTTTGTATGGGTGCATCGGTGGATCGTTCTATGCGGTCCGTCACTCACTTTCAATCATTAGAATGACCTAATTGTTTTATTAAACACACTTCACGTAAGAATAATATTATGATGCTACCTCTGATATTAACTTCAACACATTTTTTTAATATACGGCCCGTATCCCAACACGTCATGAAATATCTAAAAAATATCGTTTTATTTCTATATTGAATTTAATTAAAAAGTCAATTTACTCAATTACCTGGGTTCCACAGTAATTAAAAATAAATTATAAATATGCTTATAATAAAAATAATTAATATTTATAATTTTTTTAATACTTAAAGCATTTTGATGACTATGAGCGAGAGTTATCGCTATTTAGAATCAAAACTATTTTTCTACATTCACAATAAAATAAATCAATCTTAAATAAAAAAGTTTTACTCCTAATGGAAATTGAAAAATTACTTTAGAGTGTAAAATATTTTATGTGATGGATTAAGGAGACTAGGTTTTTAAAAATGCATGAATTCTGAGGAAGTTGCACGTACACACTAAATAAAAGTTTGATATAGAGAAGCAAGAATAACTTCTAGGGTAAATGAAAAGAAGTTCACAATGTTTTCAAGTTATTCGTCATTGAAAATGCTTCTTTCATATTTCATTCCGTTTAGTGATAATTCTTACTTAATTTAGAGATATTAAAAAAAAAATTAGTTTTTATTATGTAAGGAGTTAACCATTTGAATTATTCATAAGTAAATTGAATGCAACTATTAGATCAAACACTATTAATGTCAAATAAACTCGCAGGTCCATTTTTGTTTTCACAGAAAAGTTTTGTTTCATAACAAAGTTTCATATTCCATTATATTTGTAGTTCTTGTTTCAATATTATGTTACGGAACAAGGATGGTTACAATTTAATATGTTATATCTGGAAGTTTATTACTGTAAAATAAATATTCCTTACTTATTAAATAAATATCCATTTTACATAATGGATTACAATATTACTCAAGATGCAGACTTGTAATTACTTTAACGTCAAATTATTAATTTCAGAATAATTTAATTTCAATAACAAGATGTCGAGTTTTTGTTAATATTATTATATTATATTTATATAAATTATATTTATTTAGACATTTTTTATGCTTAAGCACATTAAGATCGTTAAGTGACAATTTTTGCTGTTGTTTTCATATTGCTAAAATTCTTGTTCAACTGATTTTAAAAAAATATTCGATTTTATTATAAAACGTCAAAACGAATTACACAAAGAAAAACTTGATGGGGTTGCGTGGTTTTATTATAGAATTTCATTGCCATTATCAGCCCAACTCCATGTCACAACGATATTGCATTATCCTCCGATTTACATAAGTGAATTTAATTAAACTTGCAACATTTGATTACAGACAGACCGATACAAGAGGTGAACTATATAGTTTGTTATTCAATCTATATTTATTATTATTTAAATACATCTTATAATTACAGTATGTTACAAATAAACAAACTTAAAAATAATTGAATTATTTAGAATAAAACTGTTGTAAAACAGTATTATGGAAAACAAAACAATCCAAAACAATTCAAACAAGTGAATTAGTGGAAGTTTGTATAAAATTATATGATTCGGCTAACACAATAAGTTATTAGGTGGTTATTTAAATGTTTTAGGTTATTTGCATACATTTCACGTTGCTACCGATCGTATACACGACCCGGACCATTTGCTGAAGCTGCTATTTCCTACTTTATAGACTCTTGTACGTGTTAATATCGCTTACTAAAGTAGAATGGATATTTTCGAGGATTTACACTATTTATTTTTTGTTTCATATAAAACTAGTCTCTTAACTTTTAATGAGCAAGAGACATTTCGCTAAGATGCATTACATTGTACATTGCTACTTTGAACAAATCGAGAAAATTTTAAATGGAATTATGCAGCGATAGTTTAAAGGCAAATTAACTTCTTTTTATTAATTTAATCACGCATTTTTAAAGTTGTTTTGCTTGCCATTCAGAGGTAGTAGCGAACGAGTATGTCAACTCATGCTACATTTGTGCTATAGTTTTTTTTTTAAAGATCAATTTATATAATCAATATACATAAATATTTATCAACGTATGAAGGATTTCTTTTAAGTTATCTACAGCTAAACATGAAAATAAAATGAACTTAAGTCTACCTGGTTAAATTTGAAGACTTCAAATTTTGGTGTGCAAATTTTTACAATTACTGAACTAATTAAAAAAGAATGAATATACTATTAAAAGAAAAAAACTTTTATTTATGATAATTTATTGAATAACAGAATATACTACAATAAAATTTCTAAAATAAATGAAATTTGTGTAATTTTAAATTAAAAAAATTATATATTATAGGTACACATAGAATACATAAATCTAACTAAGAATAAATCTAAATTCTAAAGGCTCATCGTGTTCAGATTGGAAGGTGCCGAAGATGCTGGCTGCATTTCTTCTTTGAAATATCTTATACAAAAATTATGTAAAGAATCTAAACATCAATGTACATTGACATTTTTTATTACATAGTAATTTCATAACTACTCTGACATAGTTATGAAGAATAATGTATATGAATACAACCAACATAAAATGTTGTGGTTTAATCAAGTTAAATAAAGTGAATAAACGTCGGTCGAATATTGACAAGCAATATCAGTATACATTATTTGCCAAATTATGCATTTCGATATAGTATTATTTATTTGTTAAATTGGCTGTTAATCTCATCATCAAATTTTATATAGGGAAAATAAATTTGTAACATTTATATCTTATACTAATATATAAAGCTGAAGAGTGTGTTTGTTTGTTTGCTTGAATGCGCTAATCTCAGGATCTACTGGCCCGATTTGAAAAATTCTTTCAGTGTTAGATAGGCCATTTATCGAGGAGGTCTATAGACTATATATCAACACGCTAAGACCAACGAGAGCGGAGCTACACGCGGACGAAGTCGCGTGGGTCGACTAGTACAAAATATAGATGATAAATTTCCTAAAGACGCGTGCTCAAACAAATCAATTTACAAACAAACTTATGGACCTCTAGAACTATGGACAATCAGTAATTTAAAGTACCAAAATACAGCAAAAGTGTTTCAAAACCCAAAAGAGAATTTAGATTTTACCATTTTGCGACAGTTTTCTTAAAAGGTTTTTGGAAATACCACACTAAATCTATAAATACGAGTATAAAACAATGACGATTTTGTTCGAACAAAAAACTCGAGAACTGCTGAACCGATTTTCATGGATTTTGAATTGTTGTATTTGTATCCGTCCCGAATATCCACAATATTCGGATAATGGTGTATTTTACATTTAAAAAATGCTCATTAATGTAGTAACGAAATATTTACATATATAATGGTTGTCAAAAGTTCAGCTAATCTGTAACACGACTTTCATTGACTATTAGAGTTCGCCTGGTCAGTAAATTAGAAATAAATTATAGTATCATATTTTATCGTATAAACAAATACAACAGTTTATTTCAAATTATAAAAAAAAAGGATTTCATTTTTATATTTTGCAAGCAAAACAAAAACTTATACCGATAGTTTAAAACGTTTATATAAACGCGAATATCACAAATAAAATTTGGAGAATAATTCGAGGGGCTTTCCTATACAAACTGAGTCACGAGGTAAGCACTTTTAATCCATGTCAAGTCTCGCTAAAGAGATTTTAATTACGAAAATTGGAATAGGGATTACCTACCTAAATGGATCCCTACTCAAATGAAAGTTAATGTACCATACAAATAAAATATCAAGCGTTTTAATAAATTTTCTCTGTGTTTTACATTTTTAATTTTATATAATACCGCCCGTCGTTAGTTTGACTGTTAAATTAAGTACAAATATAAACTTAAAATTGACTAAATTTTTCAAGTATTAATTTAAGTAAACCAATTTCGTTATCATCTTAAACCATTAATGATCCACTAGGGTCTATTTCTTAAAATGAGAAGGAGGTCGTAGTCTACTACGCTGTACTTACGCCAAATCTGGGTTGTCAGACTTCACATACCTTTCCCCTACGATGTTTAATTGCCTAAATACACATAATTTCGAAAAGCAAGAGGTGTCCGTCTAGAACTGATTTCAGACCTCCCGCGTAAGATACCAAAGCCTTAATCACCATGCTATCACCACTTTGTAACCTAATTATTATAATTTAATTAAAGGAAACACAATCATATGTTACAGATATCACATTACTATTAAAACCCAGTTGTATCGTACTTGACTTCTGACTAAAGAAATTAACTTTTATTTCTACCACAATATTGATAACTTTAGCTTAATTTAGCCCAAAGATAACTTGTGGAAAATTAGATTTATCTACAAACAAGTTTGTCAGAAAAGTTTATTTACTCACGTTGCTACTTCCTTGTCTACCTTATCCTGTAGCGAGTGATGAAAGGGCGCTTGTCCTAACACAAAAGATAAATACCACCACTGAACAAGAGGCGTAATTGAGATAAACAGATGTCTATTTTACTCTATAACTTTCTGCTTCCAAATGTAACATATAACAGAATCAACAAAGTTTGTCTACCAAGTTATCTTCCCTTTTCCGACGTCCCTAGTTCATAATATTATATGAAAACCTTTTCTCGGTGTTTGCGAAATTCGATTATAATGTTTCGATGAGGATAGCATCATAATATTTATCTACAGCTTCTAGTGAATTTGCAGTATACATAATGCTACAATTTAGTGAAAATAATTTCAAATGTGGCGAATAAAGACTGAAGATGAACAGGTCGGGCTACGATTACAACGTGCCTGTATCTACTACATACTACGCTACCAATTCAAGGCCTCCACAATATGAGCGAGGATACGGCCAACTTGCGCCCGTACCACTTTACAGTCCCTCCTCGCACCCTCTCTCTAATTACGCAGATGTGTACGAAGGAAATAATGACACGACACTACGAGCGGAGGAAAGACATTGGTATATAGAAAACCATAAAAATTTACAAAGTAATTATAACACAAACCATGAGACCACATCTGAAGATATCAAAATTAAAAAAGAGGAGGAGAAGAAAACCGATGCTCAAATCACAAGGTCAGACGCAGCGCAAGTACGACAAAGGAGGAAAGAGGATCGCTGTTCCTGTGAGTGTTGGCCTACTACAGATACTAATGGTATACAGGACGCCAGCGGAAATGATACGACAAGATCCCTTTCTGGGGTGGATATGGTAGCGTCGTACGGTGTATACGGAACCTCGCAAGATGAAGATCACTCTGGGTTCGCTCGTATTATGGAGAAAAACTCAACATATAATAATCAAAGGATTGAGACTCCAGTTCAGGGTGTAATAGTTAATCAACAGGGAAACAGTGCAGTAGTACGACCAGCGAGTACATCAGATTCGTCGTGCAGCAAGTGCTGTTTGTGGTCATCTAATGGTCAAGCCGCGAACTCGGAAGATTATTGTTGGATACATTACTGTAGACCAGCACTTATAATATTACTACTGTTATTTTTTCTAGTATTATTGGGCGTTTCAACAGGGTTTTTATTGACAAATAATTGTAAGTATTGAATTATTACTATACATTATTTTAATTAAACTAATTAAGATTTCAGTCCTATCTGATTTTGTAGTATGTACCATTTCTTATTTACAACACGAATTCTACAATATATATGTCAAGACTTTCAAGTAAAATAGGCTATAATTATTCCATCAAATATATACTGAATAGTAAACATGGGAACGAAGCTCATTGTAAACAGCAGAAAGTTTAAATTGTGCATCGCTAAAGCAATATAAATGATAAGTGCCGTTTGTATGGCCTACGCCCTTAATTCACAGTTGATTCTGTTGAAATGAAATAGTGAGGTGAACGAGTGTGGGGCGCGCCGCGGGTATGGGGAGTAGCGTTCCGCTCGTTTTTCTCTCTGACAGAACATTTATTTTAGTGGCACTTTGGCTGCCACGTAGAGAATTTTTAAAATTGCAATGAAACTATCAGAAGAAATTTAAATATTAATTTACAAACAAATTGCAATATTTTTTAAAAAATAAAGTAAATAGTATTACGTATCTAGGAGCTCCCAGGTACACTGCAGCATATCACTTAAAAGGCAATTGTAACATTCACTTTAGATGGAAGTTAATCGGTGCCCTTGGCTTGAGATCTATCTCGCGTAACCTCTCACCAATAATACTCGTCCGCGTGAACCAAAATTAAATTAAACTAAACTAACATTCAATTAAGATATTGAATATATCATAGATTCACGTGATTCCGATAACATTTCATTATTAAGAGGGATAATATTTCACTAATCACTAACTTATATTTCATTATGTCACAAGTTTATATTTACTTCACGAAATAATTTGACAAATGTTTAATATAAACTAATAGAACGTACTACCCGATCAAACTATCAAAACTATTGCTAGCAATAGGGGCATGTATAATCCCATTAATGCTTCCATGGCCGAGACACAATACAATAAGTAGACAAAGGTAAAAAAAAAGTGACAAGCGAAAGTGAATTATAAAACCGAAAGAATTAAATCGTGGAGATGGTGTAGCTCTATTCGATAGTCTGTCGAAAAAGTAGAAACGTTTGGAATGAATTTTTCTTTTTTTCCTGAGAATTAATTTCTACCAGTGCCCGGGGACTGATTCACGGGTCACGTCCAACTTTAGCTTTGGAGCGAATGGCTAATCGATCGATTAATTTTCACGCTGCTCGAGCACAAAATTCTTGTGGAATATATGAACCGATTTGAAATATTTAGTTCACTAAATCCTATCTATGGTTACATATGACTGCAGTGTTTCTAGTCCAGTGAATTGACGCTGGTTTAATTGTAAAGATATTAAGGTAATTTTTGTAAAACGGAGAAAGTTACAATATACAACAAATGTCTTTTACGTTTTTTGTACAGGCGAAAAGCGATAATTACATTCATTTTTTAAACAAAAGTAACCAACCAGTGCCAGGTCTCGCTCTTTCTGTTCGTTCATCGCTGCCATACATTTAACTAACCGTAACTATATCAAATACACACGTGAATAACTCTTAATTTTGGTAACACAATGTATTTTTGTCATACAATGAGACAGGAATGATACCATGCAATTTAGACAGAAAGTCGGGCCAGACATTCCAGCCCAGGCCAGGACAGAAGGTCTTTGATATAATTATAACGCCTTCGCTGCCCGAACTACAAGAGAAACCCTTAACTATAGTAGATAATAATGCTAACTTACGTGGACCTCAAGAAGGGCGACTTTAACCACGATACTATAATACTAACTGTACCAGTGTACACTGCACTACAACACCAGGGACTGACTCTAATCTATCGCTTGGTTATTTATTGGAACCACCCGCAAACATAAATTTATAAACGGTGTTGCTAACGTACTATATAAACTTATACATATTTTACTATGATAAGTCAATATTTATTCCACGAAATTAACTTCACAAAACTTCGACAAATCTATCGTACCAAAGCTTAACAGCTTAGCAGAATATTGCTATTAATGGTGAAAAATCTTCTGGATCCTTCTTAAGAATGGGCGTTCCACAAGGTTCTATATTGGGTCCATTTTTATTCCTGATTTATATCAATGATCTGCCATACTACGTCGAGAATTTATGCAACATTGTACTTTTTGCTGATGACACTTCTCTTATATTCAAAGTTGAAAGAAACCAACACAGTTACGACGATGTAAACAGTGCACTGTCGCAGGTTCTTCAATGGTTTACGATTAATAATTTAGTACCTACTAAACGCAAAAAAGACTAAATGCGTGGAATTTTATTAAATAATGAAATAACGAATTTAACTGACTTAACGATCTATTTGGGAATAACAAGTTTTGAGTCTAAAACTCAAAACTTCAGTGGAACTCCCATTTATCATCTTTGGCGGGAAGACCCAGCTCCGCAGCTTACGCAGTAAGAAAAGTAAGACAACTAACTGATATTGATACAGCCAGACTCGTTTATTTTAGTTACTTTCACAGTATAATGTCCTACGGCATTTTGTTGTGGGGCAGGGCCGCGGACATAGAATCCATTTTTATTCTACAAAAAAGAGCAGTTCGTGCCATTTACAATCTATAAGAGCAAGAGATTCCCTTCGAGATGTTTTTAATAAAATAGGTATTCTTACGGTGCCGTCACAATACATTTATTGTAACATTTTATACATTAGGCAGAAATTTACGTTATTTTCCAAACATAGTTGACACACAGTATAAATACTAGAAATAAAAATAAACTTTTAACACCATACTATTGTCTCCACAAAATGAGTAATTGTTACATGAGGCTTGGTGTTCGCATTTATAATAAGATTCCACTGCCTATATTAGATTTGCCACTTAAGCAATTTAAAACTCTGACTGACCAATTTTTATATGTCAAAAGTACTTTGTACAAAGTCTATTTGAATAAAATATTTTGAGTTTGAATTGTCAAAAAACGAAGAGTATTGCTAATATTTAATTCCTAGAATTCTTACTATTTATGAACTACTAGCTGGGGTCCGCGGTTTCACTCGCTATATTTTGGATTATTCACACTATATAGTTGTAAATTATAGCCTATGTGTTATTCTGATGTGTAAGCTATATTATTGTAAAGTTTCATCAAAATTCATATAGTAGTTTTTACGTTAAAGAGTAACAAACATCCATACATCCAGACATCCATACATTCTTACAAACTTTCGCATTTATAATATTAGTAGGATTTACGCGTGTGCAAGAATATTGACTGGTCACTTGTTTTGAAATAAAAATACCAAAAGCATGAACTCCATTACCTATTTTTTAATAACGTCACAGTATAAAGTTTATATTGTTTAATTATGAACATAATTGAATGAGGTTTATTTTCGGTACATTAACAAACTAGCACTGTTCGGGGTAAAGTTTTCGAATCACGCACGAGCTACGCTTGTGTCCTGCACAATAAAATAATGAGAATAAAGCTATAATTTATACTGTATAATAATGAAAATGAAAATGACTAACGACGGTTCAGCACGAAGGTTTTTACTCTAATAAGTAACGCCAAACTATCGTTTTACTATAAAGGTGTTGTCTGTGCAAATATGTATTATCTAGTCGGTCTGGCCTCTTTTTTTAGTTATTTTCGAATTTCTACAAGAGAACCCTCTTGACTGGATTTCATTATTCCTGAACATGTTCTTCTACAATTTTTTTCACATCGCTATTCCTGTTACTGTATACTAGCTGCGCCCCTCGGTTTCACCCGCTATATTATGGATAATTCACATTATATCATTATAAATTATAGCTTATGTATTATTCTGATATGTAAGCTATATTATTGATAAGTTTCATGAAAATCCATTCAGTAGATTTTGCGTGAAAGAGTAACAAACATCCATACATCCGTACATTCTTACAAACTTTCGCGTTTATAATATTAGTAGGATATTATTAGTATACTGGCTAACCCGGAAAACATTGTTTTGCTATACAAATTAATTTCAGGAGAGGACCACACTTATTACCTCGGGCTATAAGAAGTTTAAAAATACCAATCGAATTGAGAACCTTCTTCTGTTTGAAGTCGGTTAAAAAACTATAACCCGACTACGTAAAAAGTGGATATTTTCTTGTTATAGAGTTTTTTTAAACCTTATTTATTATATAATAGTTTTCCGTTTCTTGATCGAGATTACCTTTAAAGTCTCATATTGTAATGTAATATTGATTCTTATTTGCTTAAACGAGTTAATAACTGAAACGACTAGACTACGCGAACTGTACGACCCCATTTTAAACATATATTATGACTTGAACAATATGATATATATATTTGTAATGTGCTCGCCAAGAATTTTCTTTTGATACCAAACAAGTAATGATTATCTCAGTTTAATTTTTTTCGAGGTTAGAATCTAAGGTTAAAATTCCGTTAGAAAAAAAATAATTTCCGTTAGTTTAGTTCCGTATAACAGTGTATGTCACCCGGGCCATTATTACGAATCTATCGACACCTCGTTCAGTAGTTTAGGCGCTGCGGTGAAACATTTGACAGTCTCAAGGAAAAAGTTTGACAGTCTCTATATGCCCTCGACTGACTGTAGTCTTAGGCTTACGCGGTCTTTCAAGGAATGAAGTAGTCTCTGGATAGTGTTAATACTGGGAGTGCATCCGATTATGTCACGTGAGTACCTTACAATGTAATTCCCACGTGGTAGCTAATTGCCACAACGTTACGTTAGCTTAGCCTTGTGTATGGTTAGGTTTGTGTTAGTCTAACCTTGGGCTTACACAGTGATTCCCTTATTTTGCTCCCACATACATACATAGACTGGTAAAATCATTACCTTTCGTTTTGGCTTCGACGTAGTCAGATAAAAACTAGCCTACGATCTATTCTAAGACTTAGCAAGTATATAAAAAAAAAATATTTAGACCAAAGAGTGACAGCGCGTCAATTGCCGTAGTCTAAAATACTGGCATATTTTAGTCGACGATGATAAATTAATCTCGGAAGTAGGAAGGTATTTTATTAAATTTGTTTATATCTAATAGATTTAGTGATCTTAAGATATAGATCGCAGTTAGAGTGAGGCTAGGTGGAGGTGCGTGATTGCGCTTGACACCCGTAATATCCGGTACCGATGATATCAATTTCAATTTGTTGCGGCGCTGTACCGGCCGCCTCGATTCCTTGTAAATCGATACCACTTCAGTTTCCTGTTGCGTTCCTACCGGATTTAATCTCGGACTCGATTGAAATGCACTCTATCCGCTATCTGTTAAATTTTGCTTTTTATTCCACGTAATAACGATTGGAATGGATAATAACACGGTACGTTTATAGATTGCGTAATCGATTTAAAATAGTATTTTTATTTATAAATTAGTAACTGCCGAGAACTTCTTCCGTGTAACTTTCAGAATTTGGTCTAGAATGGTTTGAATGTTTTATTTACTTTATGATTCACTCACACATCAACCAACTAACTGAGACAGTAATTCATTCATATTTTAATTTATGAATTTACTCTTTTACTTACCCACAAATTGCAATGCATCCAGCCAATATGGTACATGAGCCAGATTCAAATTCGGTCAATCATTTCTTCTCGAGTCAAAATTCGTATACTGCACAAGGAATATATATTATGATTACACGTGACCGTCAGCTGCGATTCCTTGGGTGGAGCGAGCAGTTGCAGCCTCCCAAACATGTAGAAAAAAAATTCAAAAAATTTCCTCCCGTTTGAAAATTTGTCGGATTATAGTTTACCTACCTTTTGTTGAAGGAAAAATAAAGTCAGCTGACCATAACGTGATGAAATATACGTCAACTGGCTGCTTGACCATGTAGCATTTTGATTTTTTAATAGCAAAATCACAGTTACCATTTATGTAGCTTTTTACAAACAGGAGTTCCATGAGTTGATGAACAGAGTCGAAGTGTGATTTTGTATTATTTTACCAAGTTGCCAGATATTTTATTCATTTTTAAAAATGTAGCCAAATCGTCAAAGTTCGAATAAATTCGCTCATCTTTACGATTTTTCACCAAGGGACCGAGTCCTGAAATCACAAAAAAGCAGCTGTTCCAATGGAACACTGGTGACACTAGGTTATATATTATACTTTAAATAAAAATCGATATAAATATATAGTAAAATATATAGAATAGTCATTGGCAAGTAATTGAGATTCTGCAAAACATTAGCAATGTGAGGAATGTTAGGAATGCATTAGTTTTTGGCAAACGAACAGAATTTTTTAGATTGCATAGCTACAGTTTCGAACGTGGAATTGAGTTTGATATTTGCATAACGTTTTTTCGAACCTTAGTTACGTGTCATGAGAGTTCTCCGTTCTCTGCTCTCCGTTCTCCGTCTAACATTGTGCAGCTATCGGATTCGTTTAACACGTGACTGGGCACCGGTCGTAGTTTAATAGCCTCGTATATGTAAAGGACAGGCGCGGTACGTCCAACCAATTTGCAATAAAACAATATGGCGTCCCCGCACACCCCGGCCTGTGACCGCGCGTTTTGCCAGCCTCTTGTATTTTATATTTATCCGGACTGCGAACCCATTAGGTGCCTCTTTGTGTCGCATTCCAAAATTTTATGTCTAAGGTGGAATTAATCCACAGTAAATGTTTCTGTTTATTTTTGCAAGCAAAAAGTACTTTCCACCATTTTAATAAATTAAATAATACTCTATTAGTTTAGCATGTTTATTTAGGAAACTAATTTAGGTAGTTATTGTTTGCCAGAAATATAACATGGGTAACAAAGTAATGTAGCCAAAAATCATAAAAAAGTGAATGTACTTACTTTTTTTCAAATCTCAGAGACTAATAAATTAATACATGTTATTGTCAAGTTTAGAAATAATTATTCATTATACGATTAGCTTCAAATTTTTCTATAAATCAAACCCTATTTAAATTCACATTAACGTTTTTCAATGTCTTAAATTAACAATAAGAATGACGCCATCTGTTTTGTAGCAGTAGGTACATGGTAATACAACAATATACTAAGTAATATATAAACAGTTTTATTATTATGAAGTAAAATCCCACGCCGCGTCTGTCTGTCTTTTTGTGATAAAACCAAAGTCCAGTAAACGGATTTTTATGCGGTTCTGACTACCAATCAGAGGTTTCGTATAAACTGAATGAAGTGTGTAAGTTGCTTCGAAGCTTTCAGCGGATACGCTGCCTTATGCCTATTTGTAATATAGGCATAATATGCTCGACTATCCGGCGAAAGCCAGGGTGGGTCACTAGTCCTAAATATTTAAATATTTAAGGTGGTTAAATCCACACAATGTTGCAAGCCAAATGTTACATGTTCTATATTAAATCCTGAAAATTAAACATTATTTTGGCTCAACCAACATACTGTATGTATATTATATTAAATTCTACTAAAACTATTGAAGCAGACAACGAGTAAAGTTAAAACAGTGCGGTGTGTGTGGACTCGCTTAATAATTAGATTATTGTGGTTTCTGCTCTAAATAACAGTACGAATGGATTTATAAATGAACTGGTGATGCACAATATAATCAGTTTTTTTTATTTTACTTTGGTGTTATTACCATTTATTGAACAACGGTGCTTAAATTTTTATTTTGATGTCTTTTATAAGAATAATAATCTTTACATAGTTTATACAAATTTTAATGCGGTTTTCAAAAATAGAGTCGGTGATAAATCAATTTTTTCGATGTTTTTACATAATAGGTATTCTTTTTTATTACTGTGTCATGTAAAGTGCATACTGATTTTTTTTTCGTCACAGTATGCTAATTTGCGAAAGCGATCCTGTGACGCCTCATACTGACGAAAGGAAGCAGCGCTGGGTTTTAGTGGGTATCTAATGAGTCCCACATACTAGTCTAAGTACCTATACCCAGATAAGATGCATAAAGCATTTCACAGCGGAAAAAAAAACTGATTTTTTTAATGTCACATTATTTCATATACCTTCATTAAAGTCTCCTAGACAAAAGAGATTTAAGAAGAAGATTATTGATTTATCATCAATCGGACATCTATGTCTATGTCTAAATATCTAAAATCTTAGTTAGAACAAACATATTAATATTAACGTTGTGTACTTTTGAATATTCCCAAAAAATAAAAATCAAAAACCGAATGTAATGTATCTCTGTAATGTGTTATTGAGATCTGGCTTACATACGCCGAGACCAGAACGTGTCACGGGAGTTTAGAAAGAAAATGTAATTCTACAGTTTAAGTAACCCAAAGAACAAAATTTAAAAAAAAACTAACGCTATTATTATTTTCGGTCAGGTCACGTGTCGCAAGTTTAACATTTTTTACCCATACCAAAAAAAAGTATTTGTGTACCTTTTTTTGAAAACGCCGCTAAAGAAGTTTTCACTATCACAAAAAAATTGTTACTGTAGATAGATATCTTTATGGAATATTAGATTTCGAACTACAGAGATAAAGGATATATTTATGAAAGTTCTGATTTTAGGAGGAAATATGAACGTAAGGTATGCGTTCTCTGTACACATCTGGGTAAATTTCCTAATAATCTGGGGTATTATAAAAAAAAATTATAAACACAATAATATTTTAATGAAAATATTATTTCATCTCATAAGCTACTCTTTGAGCACAAACTTTGTGGAAATAATATTTAAAAAAAAATTAAAACCATTTATCTAAAATTTTTAATTGTTTCATAAAGTGCAGACATAAAATTATTCGAAACTTTCATATCAAGCAAGTATTATTTGACGAAAAAGGTGTTGGAGTATTGTCCAAGATTTGTATAAAGATTCCCCGCCCGTATATTACCAGTTAATAAATTATTATTAACTTTATTAACACAAAATATCTTTTTGTTACAGATTTACATTATCAGCCAAGGCCTCCTGCTCCAGAAGGTAAAGTTATTTCTAAATATTTTGAATAAAATATAGTTTATTTATTAGAAATGTTTCAAATTATTGACAAGTTGATCCTTAAAGTAGCTAGACAGTAAATAGCTTAGATCGCGACTTCAGCTCTTTAAATTGTTCTCTATTGAATTTGATTTTCTAAAGCTCTTTTGTCGAGTAAGTATTCTATTAACATAAATGGTAGGACTATTTGCTGATGGCGAGTACATTACTTAAATATCTATTCAAATAAAATTCAATAAGATAGCTGGCTCGAACGGTTTCATGAAAAAGGATGTATTTAATAGAGATAAAGTGATTCTTAATAAAATTTTGTTAGATCTTAGTTAAAAGAAACAGCAAGATAAATCTTACTTTAAAGATGTGAAAATTGTTTTTGTACTGGATTTCGTATCTATTATTTTTCTACTACCTGAAATTCCAAATATCAAAGTTCGCCTTCTTCTAAATGATTTCCTGTAAAAAATATAAGTTCTTTTACAACTACACGGTGCGACATAAGGCTAATTAAATACAATATGAAATTTCATATAATAATAAGGGTCAACATCTTTCCCGAAAATAGATTTTTCCAAGGACAATGTTCAAATTGGCCTACAAACATGTCGTGTCGTAGAATAACATGTCATCATAACGAAAGTTACTCATTTATTTTTAAACTTAAGAATCAATTTTCAGTAACTGACGGACAATCGGAGAATTTCGAACACATTTTAAAAAGTACTTATAATTATTTCCTCCAAACCAGACTCCATTTTAATATAAGTAATCATCAATGTTGCCAATGCTGTAATAATACCCCCCATAGGTTATAATTTATTATGTAGTTTGTAGCGTCGCTTTAGAAATTAAGTAATATTCTAAAAGTAGTATAATAAATATAAAATCATTGAAATAAATGACAGTATAGATTAATTTCTAATTCATTTATTAAGGAATTTATATTCGTTTATCTAATTTATTGTAGTAGATCGGTTTACTAAGCATATTTCTTCACTTTTCTAGTTAATTTTAACAACATATAAAAAATATCAACAGTTTTAAAAAAGGGTGAATATTCATAGGTTTATTAACACTGGTGATGTTTTTCATTAATAGAATATTGTTTATAAGATTTAACAGCAGCATTCTTTTTAAAATGTTAATAAATACCTTAATAAATGATTTTTTAATAGGGTTGGAATGTAACATGTTTTTTTTTATTTTATAAATCAAACAGTTCAAATTGTTTTAAATAAGTATTTTTTTATGTTTTTCTTTTTCGTTTAGGGTTAAATTCAAATCAAATAGACCCATATTATTAATTTCTAGACGAGGTATTTTTAAATTCGCCATAGTAAATTAAATATTTACAAAAATCGATCAGTGGATAAACATTTATTCTTTGTTGCGTATATCTCTAATCCGTACTAAACGCTTTACATTCATTCTGTATGTTCTAACTAATGTTCATTTTTAATAAAGGAAACCCCAATATTTATATTATTTATATTGAAATAAGGAGAATATCCACTAGTCCATTGAATTACTTATTTTCAACGGCTGAGTGCCGACATATCTTTGTTTTGTAAATACTTAATTAAACTGTTTTAAACATGTGTTTAAAAAACTTTGTTTTAATCAAGCCAACCCTGTTTTATAATAAATCTATACTGTCATTTATTTCAATAATTTTATATTTATTATACTACTTTTAGAATATTACTTAATTTCTAAAGTGACGCTACAAACTACATAATATTTTTTTTAAAACTTAGATAATAAATTGCAACTTATGGGGGGAATTATTACAGCCTTGGCAACATTGCTGATTACTTATATTTAAATGGAGTCTGATTTATAGGAAATAATAATAATTACTTTTTAAAATGTGTTCGGAATCCTCCGAGTGTCCGTCAGTTACTAAAAATTGATTCTTTAGTTTAAAAATAAATCATTAATTTTCGTTATAACGACATATTTTTCCGTTCGTAGGCCGATTATGTATGGAAGGTGGACATGTCCTTTATTTTCTGATTCTACAACTTTTAAGAATTTGGAATCATTAGACGCAAAACTTTTCGATTATAGACAATATAGTCTCTGTGGAGTCAGTCTCCTTCTCATATGATTTGTACCAGATGCTCATTAAAAATGAATATTTTGTTAATTCATTCTTTTAATTCAAGATAAACTTCTTCCGCATGGAAACTTTTTTTAAAAGATGACTCGGTTCTCTACAATACCAATACATTAATTTTCAGTACTTTTGAGAAATCGGCAGAATATTCTTAGAATAAAGCTTAATAATGTGCAAAATTAAGAAAACGTATTAATGTATAAGGTATTCTGAAAAACATATTCTGTTCTTATTTTTGCACGTCAGATCCTTTTGCCCCTTTAATTGATTATCGCATCGATAAATTTTTCTATTGAACGGGATTAGAAATCACGATATCCAACAAACACACTTTTTCATTTCATATAAGAAGGGATATGGATTTCGTTAAAGCCCTGAGAGTAATTTCGCCAGGATCAAAAAGATGAATATTTAAAACTACTTTTGACTAAAATATAATAATTGTGAGTAATTAGAACGTGCAACGAGTTCTGTTAGAAGTTTCCATGCCTTATCTCTGGTCCACAGTGTACCGTGTGTTGTGTCGTGCGGGTGACATGCCAACTACGAGACCCAGCGAAATCGCTTTGTACAGACTTTAGGAGGGCGCGTCCCACATTAACCTCTTTAATCCGTCCCTTATATTATAATAACCCTTAGAACTGCCTACACTAAGTAATTATTTGTGTTTGACATGAAACCTTGTTGTAACATATGTATTTGCTGTAGTGAATTATTATCGAATATCACCTTTAATTCCTTATAATTTTCCTTATAATATAGAATGTAAGTGGTGTCAATAGAGTCGCCTTAGTCGTGAGAGAGTCGTGAGACTGGATACATTAAAATAAAAAAAACAAAATTAAGAATTTTTGGTGGCAAAAATTAATCCAAAAAAAACAGTTTTCAAAATACATCGAGTGTAGTATCAAAATAAAGAATTTTTAACGGTGATTACGAATATCCTTATTAATATTATAAATGCGAAAGTAACTCTGTATGTCTGTCTGTCTATCGCGCTTTCACGCCAAAACTACTGAACCGATTTAAATGAAATAGGCTGAGGCCATAGACTACTTTTTATTGCGCACAAAGTGTTTTAAGGGCTTGAAAGGGGGGGGGGGGGGGAAATGGAAAAAGGATGGTATGGAAGTATTGCCATTCCACATGGACGAAGTTGCGGGAACAGCTAGTACACTATAAATATATACTTTAATGTCAGATATTAACGCAGTTAGGTTTTTTTAATATTTTTTTATATATATAATTATGACTATAGGAACTGCCCGAGAACACTAAACGAATGAACGAGAAATATTGGGTGTATTTTAAATATACATCATTCATTTTGCACATGATGAGATTTTTTTAACGCGGATGTTTCAGATGCCTGATTTTAAGGTAGTTGACATAAACTCTGGCACCGGTATAATATGAAATATATTTTCATACTCCATTGGGATTTTTTTAATGTCAATTTATCCAGCCACTCAATATCATCTAGTTAACAGAATAGGATTGGCGACTTCACACCGCGCTGTGATATTAAAACATATTATAATTTTAAACGACAACCTTATAATTTGACTTTTTCTGAAAATTATTTTGGTGTAATATAACAGAGCAGTATAAAATATCATTCGTACTAAGTACAAAATGACTGAAGATAGCTTTCTCCTTTCCATATTTTATCTTTTAGTTGTTATCAATATTCGTAGCACTTATTGTTTATTTATATAAGAACAATCACAAAGCAATTTGTTTAACTACCAGTAATAAGATTCAGTGGCAAATCCATTATACAAAGCAATTGGAATATAAGAAAATTATTCGTATACCTAATCTTATTTACTCAGTACAATAATAAAATATACAGAAATCTACTTATCGATAATTTAAACAGTTCGAGCGTGGCTAAAAGAGCAACGCGGTGAATATCCTAATTTTCTTCAATTCACGAGGCATCCGCCATCATTTTTATCTCCCCTCCTGTCTCCATTTATATCAGGCGTCTACAGCGATTCGCCTTCTAGAATTTTGTTTGTTTCATTCGAAATTGTTATTTCCGTTGCTTTCGTTTCTTTAAGCGGATTCGTCTACAACCTTTATAAAAGTAAAGGAAATGAATTTTTGGTTAAATCCCGATTTTTGATGTTATTTCCTCTTAAATCTTGCGAATGTATCCTTTGTGGTACAATAATATTATTTAGGTTGGAATTTATGAATGTTTTTATCGAGATATTTACTTTAAATCTCTATACAAAAAGGTACGACGATCCGTCGCTCTGTTATAGTGTGACAATCCTACAAAATTACATGATATTTATAAAATCAATTTATATATAAATATGGATTTTACAGTTATACATAGCAGTCATAGATATATTCAGTTTAAGTAACATCAGTTCTATAAAAAAAAAGTTTCAAACCCTCAAATTAGGAATATACAAAGACACTTTTCTTAACTGTAAATATTGTAAGTTTGCAACAACTTTAATATCAAAAGTTGCGCATAAATATGATCAAAAGCGTTTTCAAGTTTAAAATCAAGAAGAAAATTGCACATTAACTTTTGCTAAAGCGTTGTGTGACTTCGCGCTCGACAATCTCTGCCTGGAATTTTAACTAGACGATAGAGATCGGTAATCTCAAAGCCTGCTAACACAATGCGGTGAGGGTATTCGCATCTTATTTGAGCTTGCCTTAATAATTTAGTCACGGACTCGTCTCCCCAGGTAGAAAATTGAGAATTGTGCTATTCTTTAAGGTTTGCCTTAATCATGTCACTTCAGACCCTCGTGTTTATAAATAGATTTTGTTTATTGCTGACTGCATTTGAGAGCTTTTAAAAAATCAATTTCTATAAGTAACTAGTTGTTATTTATCACAAAATTAATAATCACACTTCCGGTTTTTAGGCTTAGTATACATAGAAAAAATTATAGTTTGTTATTTCATACTTTAATATAACTATGAAGTATATTAACAAACTATTTTCTCCATATTTTATGTCAGTAATCTGTCCTCTTATGTTCTATTAAGAATTATTTTTACTTTTCTTAGAAGCATGTGAGAAAACGTTCTGTCGATGGGGGGCGGAGTGCGTCTCACTAGGGGATGGTCGCGCCCACTGCGCCTGTCCCACCTCCTGTCCGTCCACAACAGCACCAGTGTGCTCCACAGCTGGAAGAACATACCGAAATCATTGCCATTTAAGAAAAGAAGCATGTGAAAGACGACTTAATTTACGTATAAAGCACGAGGGTGAATGTGGTAAGTGCCAAGTCTGACTAGTTATTATCACAGGTCTGCACATTTGAAAAGACAAAGACTGCTCCAAAAATATATTGCTGCGCTGATTACTATATTACTTAGTTTTGTAGATACATTTCCAAGGGTTGAGATTTCTTTTAAAACGTTTATTTATCTTTGTGCAATGCTTCAAGTATCTTCCTTGATACCTACATTCAATTTCTTTCAAAGCCTGCTTTAATTATTTATTAAAGAAGATTGAAAATTTTAATTTATTTTCTTTTAATGTTTTCAACAATCTTTTATTAAATTTTTAATTATGACTAGCGCAAAATATGGAATAATAATAATTTTTTTATAGTAATCAGCACACCAAATCTATCAAAATCAGTCAACAAATCAATCAAGACTATAGGAAACTTGTATTCTATAAAAATACTTCCCAGGTATTATAATATTATAATAAAATTGTTAGAATTTATCTGCAAGCGAGATTTAAACTATGAAAAACGATAGCAGCTACGAGGCTACGTCGGTATTAACTTTTTTTTACGTTCACGTATCCTCGTAAAAAATATCTTTACTTCAGTGTATAGCTTGTTAATACATTTTATTAAAAACTCTATATTTTTACTACTAATGAGATTGATAAAAAATCTTGTATAAAGTAGCTATTAATAAATATTTTTGTTCACATAATTTATAGTTTAAAACTCATAAAAATATACATTGAATAACTAAATTACTTGGGTACCAAACTTTATTTTTAGATCCTATAAACAGAATTCAATGCTTTTAAATGTCCCATAGCTACGACTGCAAATTTTATGCGTCGGGTTAAAATGCGAAAAATATACAACATTCCTGCATAAATTTCAACGTAAATTAGTGTAGGAGGTAAATAACAAAACATGAATAACCCTTTACCCCAAGTCATCTCATAAAATATGTCGTCTCGCGACAGCAATTGCGAGTATTTTGCCACGGTAAATTGAACTGAAGTTTTAGTTCATTTAACATCTCGGAGAGAATTTTCGAAAAATACAATGTTGGCGGAGCGCTAGCATTTAATTTATGCATGCATTATGCTATAACTTACATTAAGTATATTTTTTGCTACGATGAAATAAAAAGTTGAAAGGCCATAGAGAATAGCATTTCCATCCTTTGTTCTTCTATTTGTACGTAGAAAGGAATTCGAGCTAGGATGTAATGTCTGAAACGACCTGAATACTTTAATGAAATATTAAAATACTATGAAAAATATATCCTTCTATAGAAATTAATTTTAAAGTAATTTTTAATACACCTAATTTTTTTATTATAATGATGCTGTTGGTAATAATGAAAGAAAAGTACAATATAATTATAGCATATTTAACAGCTTAAAAATAAGCTAAACTCCAAAAAATTATCTGTAAAAATTGACATTTATAAGTGAAGATACTTATATCCGGAAATAATGTTTAGATTACATTTACTTATAACCTTATGGATGGGATTATCCTTAATATAAGAATATTATAATAATTCCATTGTAACTGAATCAAAACAAAATTATTCAGGCAAAAGGTCGTAAAATGAAAGTGAAAGCTAACGGTTTTTGATATTCGTAGAAGCCGGGGACCCATGTAGCGGAGTAACATGTCCAACAGGCGCCAGATGTACTGTAACTTACGGTCAGGCCGAGTGTCGCTGTCCCCGAACTTGTCAGAGGAGGAAGCCGGTGTGTGGCAGCGACGGACGCGAATACTCGTCCGCTTGTCACCTCGATAAGCATGCTTGTGACAACCAACTTAATATTACGATCAAATATCATGGAAAATGTGGTAAGTTGTCCTATCTATTCAATCAAGTGTAAAATCTTTCTATAATGTTAGCTCTAGAACTATTAACACAGATATTTCGTAAGAAAAACACCAGCACTTTCACACATAACCACTTTAATAACACTTATTACATCAAAAATCAAAGAAATACTGCGCTCTGTCATCTTGCATCATCTTTTTATATCCTACCTTAGCCTAAAAAAATAACGGAAACAATATCAATGCTGACAATTCATCACTAATATGATCTAACTCATAGACAATTAATTTCCTGTAAGGTAAACAATTTATCATATACCATAGATAATATTCAAGCATTGTACGGACATATAACAACCATTTATATAAAATTAAAACGGATGCTGACACAGATTACTAATAAAGAGGTATTTCTCTACTTTATATGTTAAGCGCAGAACATACCGAGTGCGTGTGCATTTAAATTATAACATATAACAACAATTTAGATAAAATTAAAACGGATGCTAACAATACATACTATTAAATAATTCATCCAAACATCAGGTCTTTTGTAAACTATGTCTCCACACCATTTATTTACAAGGTGAATTATTTTGGTAACACACATTAATTGGAGCCAAAACAATTATTTAAGAATTTTTATTGGTATCAAAATCATTGTTTAATTTAGCACAAAAACGATAGACAACACATGAAGCAACAATTGCATAAAATTGGATAGGGTATTTATTCTTCCTGCTTTATACATATAAGATTGTAGAATCTCTAAAGTAGCAAACAGACGCTAAGGCGTTGTTTGGCTTAAAGATACAAGAAAAAGGCGTAAAGGAAGAATTCTGGCAAAAACCAATAGCCGTTGAAACCACCGCGTTTATGGGAAAAAGTCCAGCCTTTTTTCCAATTGTAACAATTTTTTATACGTAAAAATAATACTTTGGTATATTATAGTGTTAGGGCCAAATCTCGATTACATTGTAATGAAACGTTCTTTTTTCCTTCTTTATATATAGTAAATCTCACTGTACTGTTACCGTAACAATAATTATCAATTAATTAAATAAAATAATTCAAATAATTATAACTGAAATTTGGAAATTGTTATGTTGTAAATCAAAACAGACATTGCTTTTGTTTATGTGTCAACAGTAAACAATTTCTTACAAATGCTAATAACTTTAACAAATTAATACTTATAATTAATATTTTCCCAAATGAAATTATTCAAAACAAACGGCTTCGTATTGTTCCGCTTAAGTTTGAAATCATGAATGAAACTCGTTAATAAGAGGTTATGTCCTAATAAAAGAAATGGAGTACACAAAAAGGGTCCACATTTTTGAAGTAATGTTGCTGACCAAAATTTTTGCGTAAAAGCAACGCACTTTGGTGGAAACGAGAGGATAATTAATGTTCTAAAAATGTTACATTTTTTCATCAAAAATTTCAAAATTATACAACTCAACAGCGTATGCTTTTGTAGAATAACATTCATGTGAGTAATAGAGAAAAAATAAGTCATTTTATAATAAACCTAAAGGCATGTTACAAAAATCTTGTCTTGAGAGTAATTTAATCTCTTTTTCTTTCTACGTTTTGTGAACCCTTTTCACAAAACTTGTCCCAGGAACATTCGATCTGGACTGAATTTGTACAAGACCAAATACCCGCACATTCCAACAACCTTTGTGAAATTCACAGTTTACTTTACTAGCTCGCTTTGTATTTATATTAAATTGTTTATCTTTTATTATATATGTTAGAAACACTATCTTTTGATTGTTGGTAGGTCCTATAAATATATATTTAGAACAAGCCAAATCGTGGGACTTCGTTCACGTGTTGCTCAGCTCCTATGGGTCGTAGAGAGATGTTAAATAGCCTAAGTTACTCCTTGTTATATCAGCTTTCTGCCAGTGAAAGTCCATTCAAAATCGGTCCAGCCATTTCAGAGATTAGCCGAAACAAACAGACAGACAAAAATGTAAAAAATGTTGTTTTGGTATACGTACCGTGTTTACATGCATATGCACTTAGTAAAAAGCGGTTATTTTAATATTACAAACAGACACTCTAATTTTATTTATTTGTATGGATATCAACTCCACTTGCTCCATAATATACAAGCATTGCCCTGATCGTTCTGAAGTAGTCAACTACTTCAGAAATTAAATATTCTTGACTAACTTAAATCTTCGTTGTGAATATTTCCGTCTATTGTTGAAACCTGTGTTAACATCCATTCATTAGTTTTTGAGTGAACAGACAGTTTTATAACTTGTTGTGCTAGTGATTGTAGTTAGTGTTTGATAAAATACTCCGTAAGACTCCTTTGTCGTAAATACAAGGCACTGTTTGGTTTCTTGTCTAAAATATACTATGATCGTTATTCACACGTAATCCTCTAAAGTAATTGGTATCATTATTCACATATTATGTTCTTTTCATGAATAGCAGAGTGTCGGATAGCACTCATGTATGTCACAAAAAGATATAAATTTTAATAAAAATATAGCAGAATATTTAGAGGAATTTTAAAAAATTAAGTCAAAACTAGATTAGACCACTGTATGCAGCATGCACTGGTTAAAATATTAAAAGCTTCACTTCCGACCATACACTCACGTTTACTTGCAAAACACTTTTCGACGCGGGAATTTCTGTATTAAACGTGACGTAGAGGGTAACTTTATTCAAGTGAAATGTTTTTTAAATTTTAATACAGCCTTGGTGCTGTGATTAGATTGTTAAAGCGCGGATGTTTTTACTATGCCGACAAAGACGCCTTCGTTGTTTAACATTGAATATTCTATATATTTAACGTTTAAAAGTTCTACTTAGTTATTGAAATGTCAATTGAATTTTTAGTACTTCAAAGGACAATTTTAGGAAACTTAAGTAACATTAATTTAATCACTTACACTATGTCACACACTATAACTAATAAAAAAATAAAATCTTATTCGAGAATTCTCGAGCAATACTTATTGAACTTTAATAAGAGTATTTTTGCAGATCCATGTGTTGAACACGAATGTGCCGACGGAGGGATTTGTCAGCTGAATGAAGTTCGTGCACCAGTGTGTAAATGTGGCCCCGCTTGCGACCTGGTCGTGCGTCCAGGGTCTGCAGTGTGCGGCTCCGACTACAAGGACTACATTAGTGAATGTGCGCTTCGCCAGGAATCTTGTCGCTCCCGGCAGCAGCTCTCCATTGCTTACAGAGGGGAATGCGCTTCAGGTTCGTTCACAATATTACTTAGAAAATATTTGCCATTCTTCTCTAAATTATGTGTAAATTTAGCTTTCGTAGCTGAGAATATTTTTAAACACCTATTTTATTTATGTACAGAATGGTTTCATCTCACTTGATTACATAAAAAATTTTATTCCGAAAATAGCACGGTATCTCCATATTATACACGGTATACTTTTAAGTAAGTGGGTATTCGTAAATCCTGAGTGAGGACAGGACTGACCGCTCGGCACTCGCATTCGTCAAGCAATAGGGGTCAGACGTGCGTCTAGATCTGATAATATGTAACTATCTATTTAAATTTACATAATAACTAATTAACGAAATGATTGATGGACTATAAAAGTATTCAATGAGTATGCTACAATTCCTATTGAATCCAAGTCTTAATGGAATTTCTGCATACCAAATAACAGGTAACTTTGCTAGTAATCAATAAAACTTTAGGGTCTAAGATCATTTTCGCAGCAAATGTCCCCTATAGGCAAGTAGTTACGTCCATTCCTCGTCTAATCTAAAATTAAATCTTTATTCGGAAACGCAGAGCCGCCGTTATTGAAGCTCTGTTGAGGAGACATTTTGTTCTAAAGCAAGTAATTGGACACGAGCATCGAAGCGTAGGCTTCCCAAAAGCAATTGTGACAGCAACGATATAATTCAATTTTCTGGAGTTATTAACTCAATATTTGAAGGGTTATTATCTTTTATCTGTCCTTTTATCAATAAACGAATACTCTTTCGACTGAAATAATATTAGCTGGGAAATTAACGGCTATTACGCGTTTCCACAAATATTAATATATTAATATTCAAAAATGAATAGTTTAATGATTACAAATACTGTTTGGTAATTGTTAAATAAATGTACCTAGGGAAATGATTTTCATTAATATTATTTATGCATAATTATAATACGAATGTAAGTGACTTTTTTTATTATATGCCATGTCTGTTCAAGGAAGACATTTTATCTTCATCGTCATTATAAGCCGTCAATAGTTGAGCGGTTGAGCTGAGTCTCTTTCTCATTCTGAAGAAGGTTTTAGGCCACACGCTGGTTCAATGTGGATTGGCAGACTTGACCATCTTTTCCACCTTTAAAATATTTAAAAAGGTTGTGTGTTGTGTAATGTAAGATTTACAACATCAATAGGAACTATATAACAATTTTCAAAAAATATTCGTGCGTCTATTCGCATGTTATATAAATAAAAAAAATAAAACAAAAATATGTAACAAATGTTTGTACGCATATTACAAAAACTTCAAAACCAAATAGGGTTCAATATTCGCATTTATTTTGATGCTAGTCTAACTAAAAATATAGATTTTATTTCATTTAACTCGAATATTTTAGCCGACTAGTATCTAAAATGTTGATCAATTTGGTACAGCTCAACATCCCTGCGAGTCAGTAAAATGCGGAGTACGTGAACGTTGCGCATTAGATGCAAGAGGAGTCGCTGTATGCGGATGTGGAGCTGAATGTGAAGAAATTATCCGTCCGGTCTGCGGGACTGATGACCGGACGTACGACAGTCCATGCCATTTGGACCGGACGGCGTGCCTGGATAATCGGGACATACGAGTCGCTTATATGGGATCTTGTGGTAAGTTATTTTCATATTTTCCTTATTAAAGTTTTGACTAGTAGGTATATGTATGATTAGAACTAAAATTACGATCGACCGACGAAACCGACGGTTTTCAAGAAAACTTTGATAATAATATGTTAAAATGATTCTTGATAATGAACTAAAATTAATCAAATCAAACATGTTGAATCTCACGTCACTCCCTAGCAAACTGTTTGTCTTGTAAAATGTTAAGAGTAGCCAATGCATTTTACTTACGGCCGAAATTAATAAACAGTCTCAATTAAAAATCGTTGGAGTATGGATTGAAAAGAGATTTCAAATTCAAATTGGTTTATATAAAATTTTCTTGGTGTAGGGGATCTGTTCCCCGACTAGCTTGCTACCACCAGCATGCGAATCCGACCGCCAAGTGTCACAGACGCGTTCCGGTTGAGCTGCATGTGGGCCAGACTCACCCCTTCCCTCTCCCATCCCTTTAATGCTGCGGATCTAGTGGACTCTTGCTCAGGGTTCGCTAAGACATTTTTTCTTCACTCCCTCTCCTCTCTCTTTCTTCGAGAATGCAACGCATCGATAAAACAAGAGGGTATCTCTTGGTTGTCCGATGGCGATGGTGGCCACTTACCATCAGGTGGACCATCTGCTCGTTTGCAAGGTGCAACCTTATAAAAAAATTAAAATTTAGATTCTAATTTCAATTTCTAATGTGGGGATTTTGGATTATTAATTTTCAAAAATTTCAATAAAAAATTCCCAATACGTCTGAATATTTTCGACATAGTTACTATTGCGTGTAGATAAAAGTAAAAAGTTTATATTAAAATGTCTCTCAAAGTTTAAATAGTAAATGTTTTCGCTTTCTCATAGTTATTCGTGCTGTGTATTAGAAATACTGACTGTTTGTAACTTAGTAACCTAAGTTAACGATGTTAGACCTGTTTTCGAACAAACAATAGCATGTGCCTATTAGAATAGATACTACGTAACTATCTGGATGTAACTTCGTAGCAGGTTCAAACTTTACCAATTAACTCTAAAAGGTGTTTATATTTTAACTTCGATCCCAAAATTTAGATACACAGTACCCTAGAATATGACACCCTACCCTTAATCAACTATATTATATAATATAAGTAATTTTTACTGTTACTACTAATATTATAACGATGCCAACCCGCCCTCGTTTCGCTGAGGTATATTGTAATCATTCACTCACTTACTTATTCACTCGCACATTGATTCCATTATTAGTTCATACTTAAACTCATTCTCTCGGAGACTTCGTTGAATTTCTATTCTATATGCTTAGTATGTCATCTATTTGCAGTGGAAACTTCCATATTACTAATTGTCTTGTACCTGACTTACTCATAAATAAATAATAGTTTAAAAAAACTACAAAAATACGCTTTTTTTTACAATAAAATCGTTTTTTGTTACACTTTTTTTTTATTCAAATTTATTTTCTATTTTTTAGTTGGATTTTCTATAAAAGCGTATTTTTTTTAGTTTTTTAACCTATTATTAATTTTTCATTTTTTAGTTTAATTTTCTATAAAAGCGTATTTTTTAGTTTTTTTAAATTTTAAATAATTAAAATTTGATAAATTATATTTAACAATATGCAGGGGGTGTTTTGATACGATATAAAAAATTTGACAACAAAAACAAGACGGACACTGAGTTAAATTTTGAAATTTTGTATATGTTTATTGTAATATAATATACTAGAGGCCTGCCCTCGCTTCGCTCCGGGTATTTAAAACAATATTTAAAACAATATTCTAATTGATGTCCTTAATTTGTTATTCTGTAATTGTGTAGTTTTTCATTATTTGAAAAATGAGAGAGAGTAAGAAAAAGTTATAAAATGAAAAATAATAGAAACAAAAATAAAAGAAAAGAGACAGATGCTAAGAGAGGGAGGACAGAGCAAAAATAAAGATGAATAGGTAAAGAAGAGAGAGAAAGAGAGAGACAGAGAGAGAGAGATAGAGAGATTAAAATCGGATTAGTAGCAACAAAATGGCCATATTCTATTTATTAAAAAATGTATATGGCAACACTAAATCACTTTTGTCCCTCACGAATAGTGTAGTTTCCTGTCAGTGAAAGAATTTTATAAATCGGATTAGTAACAACAAAATGACCATATTCTATTATTTAAAAAATGTATATGGCAACACTAAATCACTTTTGTCCCTCACGAATAGTGTAGTTTTCTGTCAGTGAAAGAATTTTATAAATCGGATTAGTAACAACAAAATGACCATATTCTATTATTTAAAAAATGTATATGGCAACACTAAATCACTTTTGTCACGCACGAATAGTGTAGTTTTCTATCAGTGAAAAAAATTTTTAAATCGGATTTGTAGTTCCTGAGAAACTCTTCAATTTACAAAATGGCCACCTTATGGCACTTAAATGGCCACATCTTTTTAATTAGAATATTTATGGCAACACCACATAGCCTATGTTACCCGGAAAGGATGTAGCTTTCTATCGGTGAAAGAATTTTCAAAATCGGTTCAGTAGTTTTAGAGCCTATTCGCAACAAACAAACAATCATACAAACATACAAATATACAAACATACAAACAATCAAATCTTTCCTCTTTATATAATAGTATAGATATAGATAAGGGTAGGCTCGGTGTGGAGAATATCAATGACTTATTTAATTTTTCGTTCGTCCTGAAAGATATCTAAAGTGTCTTGACGCAGACACTCCGGGTCTCAGAAAAACAAAAAATCGCTAATTCTGATTATCCTAGTAAGGATAACGGATCAAACTGTTTAACATATGGAATTGTCATCGATCCTTAATAAGTATAACAAATTTCGAGATAATCCGATGTTTTGAAGGGGGTCAAAATCATGTTCAAAGATTCCATTACATACATACTAACATACGTATGAAACTAATAAAAGCACATTAAAAATATTATTTAATGCTGTAGTAGTATAAAGTTATGCGTGTGCATACATTTCGGTATGTTCATCATTTTTAGGGTTTGGTACCTTAAAAGGAAAAAAGGAACCCTTATAGGATCACTTCGTTGTCCGTGGTCTGTCAAGACCCTTTTTCTCAGGATCGCGTGGAGGTATCAAGTTGAAATTAATAACAAAAACTTAAGCCTGCAGTCCCTTGCGGCTGGCAAAAAATCAAACTTCTAAGTCCGCGCATTAAAAAGAAATGACTGTTAATGTGGTCACTCAGATAATTATAAGGTACTTCCCGATGACCTAGCATCGTGAAATTTAGCAGGAAGTAAGGTCTCATAGCACAAATATGTGATAAAATTAAAAAAATGTAAATTTTTATCTACATCACTAGAAAATTGACTTTTCTTGACTGTCACGTAAGACTCTTTTTCACAGAAAAACGTGAAGAAATCAATCTCTTGTTCCTCAAATATGAAGCCATAAAACTGAATTGAATTAAATTAATAGTAAGAAAATACTCGAAAATAATCTAGCAAAATATAATTCATCCTGGATGGATTTTGATCAGATTTTTTTTCCAAAATCCAAAATTCGAGTGGAAATATATAAAAGTTTTTTAAGTTTTATATTGTAATGTTGGCAACAATAATCTAAGTAGCATTTGATCTTAGAATTATTAAATAGATCTTAGCATTGGACGAATGACAATAAAAGAACGGATTCTTTGCAATGATAAAAAAATACACTCCCCCCAATCTTAATTATCAAACCCTAATAAGGAGTTAGGGGCCTTTAATTGTCCACGTGCTTACATAAAAATTAATGCATGCATTTTTCTCCCTACTCATTCTTTGCAGGGATATTTACGTTTCGATGTGTGTGATTACTTTTTATCGCTTAAATAACAACCATGCAGCACCCCCCCGCCAAAAAAAAGCAAAAGCAAGGTCCTCCCCCTTTACTGCTTGCGTAATACTTGAGCGACCTATATATAAGTAATATTCTAGTCGCTAGTCCAAAAGCCGTGATATATTTAGTCTGTGCGTATAGATTACCCATCATTAACAATATCTATTATTAAAGTCCCTAACAATATATCCCTTAAAATCGTACCAAGAAAGAGACAACAATTTTTTAATCGTTAATCAATATCTTTTAACGATGTTTTAATAGATTAATATTGTGAAAGAAAATGACTTCCTTTCTGTGTCAGCTATTAAGTAAATTAAAAGACTTCGTTACAATGGTATTATACACTTTAATCCATTTAATACTTAGAAGAGGTTTTTACTTTTCTAACAATAAAACAAGAGTGCTACTCGTTTTATAAACGTTAGAAAACACTACGTATATACGAATACTTTTATAGGATCTTTATTTTTAAATGATTAATATTCATAAATATTGAATCATACCTAAGTGTGGGTAATCCATCAAAACTTATATTTATAGATATTATATTTTTTTTTTAACATTATGAGATTATTTCGAGTATCTTTACTTTTCCTAAGGATTAAAAAATAAATTTTTTTTGTTTTTGAGTTTGTGTAAATGGCTTTTTAACTACAACAGAGACTAGTTCTTTTCTGTGCTTCATACATTTCCTAATAATATAAATATTTAAAGCAATCCTAGCTTTACTAACGTATATTATGGTTTTATACGTACTGAGTAAACATGACCTCAATCGACTAATGACCTCAATATACTACTATTGAGCTTATTAAGTCTGTAGCATATAATTGAAACCTTTAGTTTTATGTCTATATAAAACTTTTTTCTTAATTTTACTGCTTACCAATATTATAAATGTAAACATTTGTATGTTTGTACTTTAATCACTTAAAAACACCTGAACGGATTTCAATAGAATAAGTACTGTTAATTACGGCTTGACTAGAATATACTCCTGTGGGTTATACTATACACTCAGAACAACAGCATTACTGCTAGAATACTCGCGATGTAATAATAAATGTGGCGTCATGGCGGCGTATTTATTTGGTCTGAATGTTATTCAGTTTGTGCTAACTTCTAAAATCAAATGTTACCTCGATCGATGTTGTTGACATCATCATCACTATCATTACATCACTAATATGCTTCCACACAAATCAGTGTTGCCAGCATCATATCTAACAGAATACTACTCAAAATTAGTGCTCATAATTATCAGTACACATTGTAAACTGCGTGCGAAGCCATGGCGGGTCGACTAATTTGTTCTTAAAATAACTTAAAAAAAACTTTAAATTCATCAAACTATTACTTGGAATATATACTACAAATAGTTCTGAAATAAAATTTGAACAATTTACAAAGTTTTTGACATATTCGTATTAAATAAAAAAATACGAAAACTATTCGAGGCGCTTTTTTGTGGCAAATGTTGTCGCGTAGAAATAAACTATTTTTGTATAAACGAACCTTTTAAATGTTTAGACCACATAGCACTGGTTTCCGTTAGTGTCGATTCTTTTTATTGTTTTGGTTAAATTCACTTATTTGTAACAACTTTTAGGATGTCTGAACAAATATTTTATCGAAATAGAAGTTCGTTTCATTAAGGACATATGAAATCTTTTTTATTTTACAGTAGTGAATTAGAGCTCTAATTTAGTGCTCTTTTTTTTAAATATTAAAATATTATACTCATTAAAATATCCTAAAAACATAATTGATTAGTCTACGATATCGAATCGTATTAAGTAGTCTCCTTAAACTACTCAAGGGATATTGTAAAAATATTATACTAGGCAAGGAACCGTAAAACGCACTTAAAAATATCTAAAAGTTTTGCGACTAACCAAGCAATTATTAAAAAAAATAAAATACAAAAAAATTATTAAAGTTTTTGAATTGTGAATTTAAAAAACTTACTTGTGCTAAAAAATAAAATATCAAAAGTTATAGAGCCAAGGTCAACCAGATCTACGAGTAGTATTTGTCTTAGAAGTTGGCACAAACTAAATCAGTTGTGTCAACGAAAAGGGATTGAATCGCGAGTAATCAAGCCGTAATGCTGAAGCTTTGTGTCTAAAGTCCCTTGGGAGTAATATTCTAGTCATTAGATCGTGGTATTGTAGATTAGCGTGTATAATATAACCTATATTTAAAAGTACAAAATAAAGAAGGTATTTAATTAAGATATTTTGTCCAAAGGCGTAGAAAACCCATGTGCTCGAGCAACATGTCCATGGGGTGGCGCCTGTGTGACTCGAGGAGGTGCAGCACATTGCTCTTGTCCAGTTTGCGATTCAACTCCAGCTCCGGTCTGTGCTTCAGATCACAACACTTACGGCAGCGAGTGCAAAATGAGGATGCACGCCTGCCAGAACAGTTTACTGGATGGAGAACTGCGTGTGCTGTATAATGGGACTTGTCGTAAGTATGAAATATTGAATTATTCTCAAACAGCCTTGGAGACCTGAAAATTTCTTCTTAAGGATATTGCCATAGTGGCAGAGATAGTAGCTTTACAATATATCAGCAATTATAATAACGGGCTAGACCCAAAGGATGCTCAAAACTATAAAGGCATATTGTAACTTCTTAAAGTTTGATGTCCGTGGAATTTGTTAAATATTTTTAAGCGTTCTCAAAAGGAAAATATTATTAGGCTTTATTAAAATATTAATACTATAAAATATCAATATTAAATATAATTAGAAATAATTGATCAAGTTAGCGTTATTAAATTATTTGCTCTCGAAACTCGAGTGACTGCAGTGTTGTGTATTTAAGATAGTTTGCTGAATATTTATACAATTATTGTAATTGCTATTTTGCTGAAGGCCTTTTTATCCTGCAACGGGGTCGCAAGCCCCAGGCACTGCTCGGCTTCCATCTGGATTGTGTATTATGGTAGTCTTTTGAGTGTAATTGTGCAGCAAAGCTAACATGTAGCTTTTAATATTCATTTCATGCTTAGACTTTTTTGTGGAGTTAAATTTCCTGTCCTGAATCTTTAGATTTTTTTGTCAGGTAAAAGTATCAAAAAGAGAATTTCATTGATATTTTATCTTTGACTTCAAAGTAAAAGTAATCGAACTACTTAAAATTAAACGGAAAGGATTGAAAAGGAGACAAATAAAATTTTCACTCACAAATACCTATTTCATTACAAATTAATTTAAAGCTGGGTTTGAAGCAGAATTTACACATTTTTCATTTAAATCGAATTATAAAATAAAATTATCAACATTTAAAGATCTTTTTGCTTATCGAAGCGAATATTTTGATGGGTCCACTACTTATTAATTATCTGCGAGTGACATTTAATTGAAAAATATTCTCATCAATTCAAAAACTTTACTTCAAAGCAATTTAAATTCGTATTTTTCCTCTAGGCGTACTTGTAAGGAAAAAAGAAACATTTTTACCAGTTTTTCAGCTATTTGAATACGACATCAATGAGTAAGAAGGTAAAGATTCAGAGAATCAATTATAAATTTCCTTCCTGAGAAAAATCGCAATCAATTTTTCGTGATAAAAGTCTTTTCCTTTTAAAGTAGTCAATAAAGAGGGACAGAATTCTTTTAGAATAAAAATTTAAGGCGATCTCACTTTTAATATTGAAACGATTTGTAATTATCATTTATCATAAGGTGAAAGTTTAACCGTACCTTTACATAGTATATATAAAACTTCCCGCTGTCTGTACGCTCAGATCTTTTAGACTACGGAACGGATTTTAATGCAGTTTTCAGTGATAGATAGATTATTAATTAGTAACATCAATTTATATCTGTATACATAAAACACTTTCGGGTTAGTTACACCAATTACAACTCACAAACTTATGGACTGATTTTGATGAAATTTACCTTTTATCCCAAAATAGGATTGAAGGGGTTGAAACTGGGGATGAAAGTTTGTGTGTGAAATCGTCATATACAACTCAAAGAGAAGGAGATGGGGAATATTGAAAATATTATGAGGTGTGTGTGATATTGAATGGGCTATTGGGTAAACGCAACGTAGATACTGTTACTGAGCCGATAAATAATTAAATATTATGATCTCTTACAATTACGACAGGATCCTAAGCAGTGTGTTGGAATAGTGACCAAGGTGTAGGTTTGCAAAGCCATTTAACAGACTTCCAACACTTAACCTTCATTGCTTAGTTTCACTATTTAAACCTAGGTTAACTTAAGCCTTATGCCTACATACGTATAGCGAAATATATTAAAAATTAAAACTTAAAATAAGTATTATATATTTTGGTATGTTAAAGACAGTGTTGTGTAATTCAATAAGATACTATAATGTATTCCTTCTAAGCAGGTACAGACAGTGTAACAATATACTAATAGTATATTATTCCATTTCATGAACGTCTCTGAATTAATTCTGAGATTTGTACCGTTACACGTCTATTAATAATGAGGGAATTAAGTGCTATATACCAATATTAAATGGAATACGACTACTCTAACATTCTCTTGTATATCATATATTTTATAGGAGATCTGTCGTCACAAGTAAAAAGGGCTCAATTACCTAAAAGTTGATTCTGAGAATAATGTAGGACTTTTGTCTGAAATTAAGTTTCGGGTATTAGCAGACGTATGGAGCCGCCGTTCAAGTATTACGTAAGCAGATTTTTTGCAATTCTCTACCTCACCGCCCCCATGTCAGCAAAAGTAAGCAAATCCCTAACCGGGAAGGGTTGCATACGAAAACATTAATGCATACATTTTCTCCCTCCTCATTATGAACAGGGATATTAACGTTTCGATGTGCATGTTTACTTTTTTTTATAGCTGACGTAATCACCATGCACACCCCCATCCCCCATGTCATCAAAAATAAGTAAAGCAAGACCTCACGCCCCCTTCAATGCTTACATAATACTTGACCGGCTACTACGGCAAATTACAACAACTGGAAAATACTTTTACAGTAAATATTGTTATTTTCGACAATTTTATTGATTTACAAATTTCTCGATGGAAAAAAGGGCAATTATGGTATCTCCTGATTTAAATTCAATTCAGATTCATTCCAAGTCAGGAACGAGGAGATTTTTTTAAATTGATTTCGAATATATACACATAAGTCATTTTGTTTATTTTGACAAAAATATTACGTGAAATTGAGAGCAGAGAGATATGTTATTATTTATTACAATCCTTTTGCGTCCGCATTTTATAAGTAGAACGAAGCTAGATTATGGTATTAATTAATTTATACTAATTGTATTTACATAAGTTCTAAGCTACCCTATCCGGTTTTACAAAAGTTGGCTCATTAGCTTAATAGGATAAGCGAATATTAATAACAATGGATTTATCACTTCCGTTCCCCCATTCCATTCCCCAGTTCCGTTCCGCTGGAACGTCAATTAGAGATTAAAATGACTGTAGTGAATAATGGAACGACTCAGATTAATGGAAGAAGACAAAGGATTAATTTTACAGAATCTTATTGGTTATTGAATCAATATTGGACAGCGTCCTTATAATCGCTTTCATATTTTAATGAAATCTTTCTGAGGATTTCAATTTCGCACTTAGAAAATCATTTGGTACCGACTGTATTCCCCGGATCGAGATTAAGCTCTCTGGCTTTAATCCGCTAGAGAATTGCTTAAACACGCGGTCTTAAAATATAAATTATAAACGAGGATACTGCTGGGATAAAAATAACTAAATGTATTTACTCTACGGCTTATTTATCAGGATTTTAATTATTTTTTTAAGGTTAAAACGTGTCAGTTGCTAACCATCCTAAGTAAACACTGTTGATACAATTGCGATCTGTTGCTTAAGCGTTTAATTAAAATAAATAGCTGTTATCTTTAATTGGTGACAAAGGGAAATGTTTATTATAAATAAATACTACTTAACCCGCCCTAGGGCTAATACAACTTTAAAAATTTTAAATGACAATATTTTTTTTTTCTTAAAAAATACTATTTAAATTATATAATACATCTGTGAAAACCTACAAACAAACGGATATTTGTTCTAGTATATTCAGTGATTAGTTCAAATCCCAGTCATTGGACTACTGACATGGCCCACTCCTAACTTGACAAGCATCTATCTAAATTGGAGGGGTTAAGGAATACTAGTAATTGATCCATACTGCTAGTATCTTTAAAAAAATAATTAAATACAAGTATACAAGTTTATATTGTAAAATCATTTTTTTAACAAATTCCTACTGCTTATGAAGTATTTATATATTTTATAATCAATAAAGTTCTTTATTTTTAAACAGAAACATGTGGAGACGTTACATGCGAAGGTGGCGGAGATTGTGAAGTGAACCCTGAAAATGGACGTCCTGTGTGCCATTGCAATCATAATTGTACGGAAGCTCAGGTTTGTTTTTTTTTTATTAATATAAACATCATAATGTCATCTAACTTAATGTTAATTATCGTAGTATCAATGTGAATAGCGTTTGGTTTCAAAACTTGTACAACTTCAAATGTGAATTGTAGTAGCTAGTGTATTTCTTTAAGTAAAATAAAATCTGACTTTGTTGTTTACTTGTATTCCCAGAAATTAACTTAATTCGCATATTTCTCTCAGAAATCCGAGACTTGTTAAGCCATTCACAGAAGCCTTTCTAGAAATCTTTCTCGCACATAAAACAAAGAAGTTTAAAGAGTTTCTTATTTTAATAAATAATAAGAAGTACGTTTATCTTGTAAGTAACTTCAGAGTGCCTTTTTATACAAAGTTTTGTATCTTTTCTTTTGTCGAATCAAATAAAAGTAAAAAACACAGCAACTGTCGTGATAGCATAAACGTCGATCGACTGAATGACGTCACGACTCTGTAAACTTCATTATGTTTTATTTAACTTTAACTAACTGTTGACTTTTATTTTGATTAATTATCGACTGTATTTGATATATTATTAAATTCACAAAACAAGTATATTATTAGATGTACACTTAAAATCTTATTAAGAAATAATGACGTCACTGCTCATCATTCCAATTGCGTTTTGGTGATTTTGTATGGAAGTATTATTATTTTGCAAAAATATATTCTCGATCATCATAGGATTGTTATAAAGTAAAAGGATATTTTGTTATACAAATATAAATAAAAAAGACCAAAATTTTAATTTGAAATTGAAAAATTACCTCTTTATCGCCGTGACTTAGGTTTTATGGTCTTAATTATAAAATTATCAGCGTTGGGTTTTAATGGTTTTGAATACAAAACAGGTAATTTTGAGCGGAACTTTTATGATGTGATATTTCGTGATCACAAATTAAAATATTGCCTCTCTGTTATTGTAATATAATAATTGCAATACATAATAATTGCTGTTTTTTTTAAACTATTATTTACGTTGCTTCTGAATATTCCTTTACGAGCAGTATAGAATTTTTATTCAGTTTGTATTTAAAGTTGAAGTATGGTCAAAAAATAATATAACTTCTTAATGAATCAACCTATCCTATAAATAGGAATAAATATAGATTTGATTAGAAAAAAAATAGAAAAGTGAACTTTTAAAGATTTTTTCAAATATAGGGTCCTAAAAATAGAACGGTGGAAAGGAACGGGTTAAAAATCAATTTCATATTAACCTATCATATACTATCAATTCTATGAATATTTATGCTATTATATTTTACATGTTTGCCTATTGTGTATATAAATAAAATAATGTTTTTAACAAAAAATCCATATGTCTATTGTATGACGTCGTCGTCGTCGTCGTTTTGGACCGAGATATTTGAAAGCAATAAATATAATTTAATACATTTTTGAATTTACTTAAAGACTAAACACATTGAAAAGGTCATTTCCGTAATTCCCTACAAAAGACTACAAAAGTCATTTTATACATAAAAAGCAAATTAAATTTAAGGAAGGAACCTAAAATAATGTATGAAATTTCCTAGAATAATATAATAAGGGTTAAAGTATGAAATGGCCGTTTTGTTGTAACAGATACTTCGAATAGACATAGAACCTTCATGGTTTAGATTTTTGAGTGAAACTGTTTTTCACTTGGTACCTATATAGTTCTTTTAAAAAATGTGCAACATTCGATTACCGACAGTTGTTTTTTTTATTCAGCTTAGACAAGAAAGATGGATACTTCGAAAATTCAAGTGATTTTTGAATACTAGTTCCGACGCGGAACTAACGCGGCAGAAACAGCTCGCAATATCAATATTGCGTTTGGAGAGGAAACTACTAATGAACGCACCATGGGATTTTGGTTTAAATGCTTTCGTAATGGAAACTTTAATTTGAAGAACGAACCACATGGAAGACCGCCCACACAGGTGAGTAACAATGAATTGAAAGAGATGATGGAAGCCGACCCGAGCCAAACAACCCAGGAATTAGCGGCATGGTTTAACCTTACCTTACCAACAATATTGACTTATTTGCGTCAAATCAATAAAATAAAAAACTATGAAAAATAGGTGCCTCATGATTTGACTGATCTGCAGAAAGAAAGTTGAAACTTGTGTTGCCTTGTTGAATCGATACAGATATGAAGGAATATTGGATCGAATTGTGACTTGTGATGAAAAGTAGATCTTTTACGATAACCGTAAGCGTAAAATGCAATACTGACCCCAGGTCAAACGCCGCAACAGTGTCCTAAAGCAAAGCTTACCACAAAACACGTAATGGTAACTGTTTGGTGTTCTCAGCATAGTGGTATTCACTATAGCTTTCTCTGATCTGGTCAAACAATAACAGTAGATCTACTGTGCCGAACTCCGAACAATAATAGCAAAACTAGCAGTGAAACAACTCCGACTCATGAATCGATCTTCACCATTATTGCTCCATGGTAACGCGAGACCTCATACACCACGAGAAACCGTTTTAACTCTACAGGAATTGCAATTAGAAACCATTCGTGACCTCCGTATTCACCAGACTATTTTCCAACGGACTAACATTTTTTTCGTGATTTGTAAAATTATTTACGTAATAAAAAGTTTTCTTCTCAGGAGGCAGTACAAAATGCTTTAACACAGTTTGTCGAATCTAGATCACCAGAGTTCTATCGCAAAGGCATAAATGACCTTTCGATTAGATGGCAGCAATGTATAGATAATAATGGTAATTATTTTAATTTAATAAATATGTTAAATTAAAGAAAAAAACGAAATTCAATTTTTTTTTCATTCGGCAATTTCATACTTTAACCCCTAATAATAAAACTAGCTGACGCGGTAAACGTTGTTTTTCTATTCAAATTAATTCCTAGAACGGAACATCCCTATCGCCTAGGGGTATAAAAAATAGCCTACGACTTATTCTCAGACTTACCAAAAATACACAAAAAAATTTGGAAGAATTCGAAATCAAAGTGTTGCTCTCACAGTGGTGACACGAGATTTTTATATATAAGATTAATAACGTATATATTAACCAATTATATAATTTACAACTGAAGTAATTTTCTAAATTTTAAGTTAAATTTGTCCTAGATAATATCACATAATTATGACGTAAATATTAGAAAATTACTCTACATAAGCTGTAATAAAGCTTTTACAAAATACCACCATTTTAATTTAAACATGAACTTTGGTCTTTATAGCTGCGACTTAGATTTTATGGCCTTAATTATAGAATTTTCAACACGGCTCTTAAAGGTTTTGAATACAAAAGCAGGTAATTTCGAGTGTAGCGATTATGGTGGTGTTTGAGATCAAAATGATTGCGATTGCAAAACAACTCATGTTAATTTCATACGATTAATATTTATTCTGAAACATAAACCATTTAATAAAGGGTATTAAAAGGTTTGGTTATGTTTTTATCTACTGCCACACTTTAAATCCTCTATAAAAAAAAATCTGAAACAGTTAGTTTATTGCCAACATTAAAACACCCAATGTCCTAATAACCATTATGTCATCCAAACGGATGATATAATGTTGTACTGAATTTCATAATAACGCTCAAACAAATTCTGCGCAAATGGTTTACTGAACAGACAGCCACATTCTTACTGTTGAATTTTAATAATTGCATTATACAAAATGTTCATTGTAACTACAATAAATGATTCTTTCATCAATACTTGGTTTATTTGTATATACTCTTTTGCAGCTAACCATTTCAGAATCTTTTATAGAGGATTTAATTATGGGTGTAGATAAAGTCTTGTATGCAACTGTTGATAATTAGGTATTAAAATACTATTATCACACTCGGCTTCGCCGATAAGCCCGCATACGTGTTTTAATACCCCTTATTATACAACAGTTGCATAGATAACTATTATATAACTCATTTCAGTTGCTAAAATTATATTATCTGACTTATCAAAACATCTTATCTGTATTCTTCTATAAACCATTATAATAACTAAAACTTTAACACCCTGACTCAGAAAATCATGAAATCCAGTATGAAAGCCAACGATTTTTTCAGAAGAGTAACGAAGAAGTTTTTAAATTAAAAATGAGCTAATAATCTTCAAACAGCAAACCAGGTCTACACAAATAATACTTAAGAACTATCTCGATTAAATCATCTTTCAAATAAATAAAACATCATCTAAATCGGTCCATTATCTTGGGCACTACGATACCACATACCTTGAACCTATACCGCCCCATCGTGTTAGCTTCATGGGTTTATAATTTTATTTAACTTATCGAATGTCTCTGTACATAGAAAATATTTAAGAAAACTACATGTGCAACTAATATTCAATAATTTTGTTTATCTGTCCGTATTTCCGAAATTAGATACGGTTTTAACAAAAGTTGTTACTTAAAGTTGTTTTGGACCAGCAAAGTTAATGGCCATATCATAAAAATAAATAATGATTAATTTTCTCAATATTTACATAGTATTGACAAAATTGTTTCATGTTTAGCGTCGTATAATAAGCCTCATTAATCATAATTACGATACATTTATGTCACTTTATTTTGGTACCATTTGGAAACATAGATTTACAAAAATCATGAATTATTCTGATTTCAAATGATAATAGTCTTTTAATCTATCGTATTTTATTTCCATTTCTTTTTTTAACGTATACTCTTGGAGTTTAACATTCTTCCAAGTTAACATTCTTATTACTCACAATCTTATAAGAGTATCTTTTAAACCGTTATATTTACTTTTTTTTCAATGCAGTTTACCTACAAAAAGTTTATACTTAGCTATTAAACAGATGCCAATCATATGAAAGAGGAAATCATTAAAACGATGAACACATTTTCTACGGAAGTTTAAGCCTTCTACGACCATTTGACCGGACGCGAATGTCCGATTAATTTTTTTGTGAAAACAGAAAATAAATATTAATACATAAATGTTTCAGTGCAGAGTGTAAATCATAATAATTAACTTATAAAATATAGACTATACACCAATTTATTTTTCAATCAAACCAAGTGAGTAGTTTATTAAACAAAAACTTTTATTTACTAGTATTTCTTATAAGAATTACAAATACTATAAAATCCTAGTCGTGATTAATCTATACTATTATATAAAGAGGAAAGATTTGATTGTTTGTATGTTTGTTTGTTGCGAATAGGCACGAAAAGTACTGAACTGATTTTGAAATTTCTTTCACCGATAGAAAGCTACATCTTTTCCGGGTAACATAGGCTATGTGGTGTTGCCATAAATATTCTAATTAAAAAGATATGCCCATTTAAGTGCCATAAGGTGGCCATTTTGTAAATTGAAGGGTTTCTCAGGAACTACTAATCCGATTTTAGTTTTTTTTTCACAGATAGAAAACTACACTTTTCGTGAGTGACAAATGTGATTTAGTGTTGCCATATACATTTTTTATTAATAGAATATGGCCATTTCGTTGTTACTAATCTGATTATAAGAATTCTTTCGCTGATAGAAAACTATACTTTTCGTTAGTGACAAAGGTGATTCAGTGTTGCCATATACATTTTTTAGTTAAACGAATTTGGCCATTTTGTCGTAACTAACCCGATTTTAAAAATTCTTTCGCTAATAGAAAACTATACTATATTTCGTGAGTGACAAAGGTGATTCAGTGTTGCCATATACATTTATTAGTTAAACGAGTTTGGCCATTTGGTCGTAACTAACCCCATTTTAAAAATTCTTTCGCTAATACAAAACTATACTTTTCGTGAGTGACAAAAGTGATTTAATGTTGCCATAAACACATTATTAATTAATAGAACATGGCCGTTTTGTTACTACTAATCCGATTTTAAAAAATTCTTTCACTGAGGAAGTCTACAGAATTCCTGTCTCTCTTCCTCTTATATACTGTCATTTTCTCTCATCCTGTCTCTTTTTTCTCTCTTTAATATTTATCTTTATCTCAGTTCAGATTGGTCAGTCTCTGTTCGGTTTCTTTCTTTCGATTATATATCTCTCTCCTTTATTTTTATTTATGTACATATATTCTTAATTTAACATATACTTTAACGTAGACGAAGTCACGGTAGTCGACTAGTATCTTATAAACTTAAAGTGACTCTTAAGAAACGTAGGTTATATTTAAGAATATAAACAAAACAAATGAATGTGCGATTTAATATACAACTTACGCCAGCCGTCAATATGCTATACATATTATGGTCTGTTTGTCTGTTAAGCTTCGCGCTATGTAAGTCCAAATATTATGATGATGTCTTTTGTATTGTATTGTATGTGGGCTCCTGTTTCCGCACTTAGACTCTAGTTCAGTCCATTGTGCGTGCAGGTATGACTGGCTATACTAGCCAGCCCAGCTCCTTCCAGAAGCGCAGTAGTATCCTGGGAGCTTCACAGGCTTCTTGGAGCGACCTCATGTCCTTGAGGATTTGTGCCCGTTGTGAGGCGACGCCCACGCATTCGAGAACAACGTGGGCAGTCGTCTCGTCTGATTGGAGGCATCCCCTGCAAATAGGACTATGTGTCATGCCTATAGTAAATAGGTGTTTATTAAGTGGGCAATGTCCCGACATTACTCCCACTATTAAAATAAGATCCAAGCGATTTAGACTGAGCAGTTTACGGGATAAGCTCTTCGACAGAGCAGGGAGAGCTTGTTTAGACTGCCTACAGTCTGCCGTGTTCCTCCATCTCGCATTGTGCGTGTCTATGGTATACTGACTCAGCCATGAGCGAAAGGTATTAAAGGAGAGAGGAAGGTGTGGTACAGGGCCTGACACTGTGGTCATTGACCCTTTCCTCGCTAGCTCATCTGCTGCGTCATTACCTAGCGATCCACTATGCCCTTTTATCCATTGAAGGATGACCCTGTTGACTGCCGCAATGCGTTGCAGTGCAAGGTGGCATTCGTATATTAGGCTCGATGTGACAACTTCACTTCCAAGCGCCTGGAGGACAGCCAGAGATGATTCTGATTCCAGAGTCAGTTATTCCTCTGTTATAGACTGCGTTAGCTGCATGGGTGATAGCCACACATTCGCATTGAAAGATGGTGCTGTGGTTACCCAATGCTATAGATAAATTGATGTTTAGTTCCATAGAGAAGACACCGGCTCCAGTACCTGACCCCATTTTGGAGCCGTCAGTGTATATATAATACTCCAGTGTCTTTGTATGGCTTTGTGGTTCAATTAATTGTGTTTGGTAGTTTCTGTCAAATATATGTCGTCTTGGGATCCTATCACTGGGTGCGGCTAATAGTGGTTGTGACACTATCGTTTCCGACCACAGTTTAGTATATGGACCCCCCCTGTTTTACCATAGGCCTAAGTGATAAATCGTGTTGCTGCCCTGGCCGCCTCCTATTGAATAAACAAATCTAGCGGTGGCAGACCTACGAACATCTCAATGGCTGCAGTTGGGGTCGTGCGCATGCAGCTTGTTACAGGAGAACAAGCCAGGCGCTGAAACCTTTGCAGTCTAGTGATAGCGGTGCTTAATCTGGTCCTGGGCCACCAAACCACAGCACCGTAGGTGATGATGGGTCTAATGACAGCAGTGTATAGCCACAGTGTAAATCTGGGTGATAGCCCCCAGGTCTTTCCTAATAGTCTTTTACACTGCCAAATGGTAATACATGCTTTCTCAAGCTTGTCTTCTAGGTGTTTGCTCCATAACAATTTGCTGTCAAGTATTACGCCCAGGTTCTTGACTTCATTTGTTAATGTGAGTTTTGTGTTGAAGAGTTTCGGTAGTCTAAGATTATTTATACTCCTCTTGTTAGTGAACAGCACTAGTTCCATCTTAGTCGGGTTGACTGTGAGTTCATGTTTGGTGCACCATTCCTCTACAACCTTGAAAGCAGCTTTCATTCGATCGCAGAGTATGTTTTCAAATGGTCCACTGATTAGTATAGCTAGGTCATCTGCATAGCCCACTGTGTACAGCCGAAGTTATGATGATGTCATTGAGAATTTTAAATTATGTTGATGTTGAAAATTAAAATGTAAAATATAGTCATACGAGCGGCCTGCCCTCGCTTCGCTCCGGGTATTTAAAGCAATATTATAATTGATGATCTTTAATTGTCGCTGTGTAATTTGGTAGTTTTTGATTATTTGAAAAGAACAGAAAAAGAGAGAGAGTGAAAAAATTGTATAAAAGAAAAATGATAGAAAGAAGAAAAGAAAAGCGACAGATAATAAAAGTATATAAGTCATATTCTATTAATTAAAAAATGTATATAGCAACACTAAATCACCTTTGCCACTCACAAATAGTGTAGCATTCTATCAGTGAAAGAATTTTATAATCGGATTAGTAACAACAAAATGGCCATATTCTGTTAATTAAACAATATATATGGCAACACTAAATCACCATTGTCACTTACAAATAGTGTAGATTTCTATCAGTGAAAGAATTTTTAAAATCGGATTTTTTAACAACAAAATGGCCATATTCTATTAATTAAAAAATGTATATGGCAACACTATATCACCTTTATCACTCAGAAATAGTGTAATTTTCTATCTGTGAAAGAATTTTTAAAATCGGATTAGTAGTTCCGGAGAAACCCTTCAATTTACAAAATGACCACGTGATGGCACTTAAATGGCCATATCTTATTAATTAGAATATTTATGGCAACAACACATTGCCTATGTTACCCAGAAAGGACGTAGCTTTATATCGGTGAAAGAATTTCAAAGTCGGTTCAGTAGTTTTCGAGCCTATTCGCAGCAAACAAACATACAAACAATCAAATCTTTCCTCTTTATATAATAGTGTAGATTACGATATAGCGAGTAAAATATGAAATTAAACCTAAATACATGGGATAAATAGCATCCAGGCAAAACCTGGACGGGTCGAATAATAATCTAAAAAGCTTAGTATAAGATTTTAAATTTGTATATTATATATTTTAGTTTTTAACAGTTGTGTAATTTTTGAAACTGCTACGCAATCAATCTAAATAAATAGTTTTATAATGTTGACTATTAATAATAATATTTATTTTTAACAGGAGTCAGATGTAGTGTGTGGGACGGACGGACAAACATACCCATCGCAATGTGAACTAGATTTGACGACCTGTCGCGAACAAAGCACACTACGGCTGGCCTATAAAGGGGATTGTGGTAAGTAACTAGCTAAATTTATTACCAATATATCGATTAATTTTATGTTAGTCTATCTTTTAGTGCTGTGCAATGTAGACATATTAACTTCGGAGGTATTTTATTAGTCCCGCAAACAGAATTTTCAAGATTCCATAAGATATGTCTTTTTACAAATAATATTAAATAAAGAATGGTTGTTTATTTTGTACTAACCGACCCGCGCGATATCGTTCGCGTGTTGTTCCGCTCCTATGGGTCGTAGCGAGACGTTAAATAGCCTAAGTTACTTCTTGTTACATCAGCTATCTGCCAGTGAAGGTCTCGTCAAAATCGGTCCAGCCATTTCAGAGATTAGCCGGAACAAACAGCCAAACAGACAAAAATTGTAAGAAATGTTGTTTTGGTATATGTACCGTGTATACATACATTGAAATTAGAAGAAGAAGAAACCCGTTTTGCTCACTATTATATTATAGAATATACAAAACAATTTATACTTAGCTATCTCTCTGAACCGATACTCCAACTTACTGATTCTCCTGAACTTACTGATTCTAATTGAATAAATTATTTAGGATTAAACAAAGTAAGGATTACATAATTGCTTTTATGAAATAGTCTACCCATTTTGCTTATGCTTATATTCGAATATCAACTGCACATCTTGACTGTGAGTAAGCACGATAAGCTGTGTACACCGTGAATGGTCTCTAGGAGACTAGAATATAGTTAAGAGTGACTTTAACCAAAAAGCCACTAGAATTAACTTGGATAAATCTTGTGTCAAGATTCAGAAGGAATTAAAGGAAAAGAACATACGCTTAAGAGTGTGAAAGACTACGATTATAAATAAAATCTGTACGGCAATATAATTATGTACATCTAGTAAATGCGTATTTTATGGTTTATCCGAAATATACATACATAATACAAGTTTTAAACCACTTGTTCGGACATTCAATAGATGAAAAACATTTGTTATTACTACTACAAATTCGAAGCAATTTACTGATAAAATATTTTAGAATGTAGTTGTTAAAATATTTTTTTGTATTAATCAGTTTTATCATGACAAAATTAATATAAGAAATAAATAAAATTAGAGTGTCTGTTTGTAATATTAAAATAGCCGCTTTTTACTAAGTGCATGTGAAAGTATACACGATGCATATACCAAAACAACATTTCTTACAATTTTTGTCTGTTTGGCTGTTTGTTCCGCCAGTCTCTGAAATGACTGGACCGATTTTAACGGGACTTTCACTGGCGGATAGCTGATGCAACAAGGAGTAACTTACGCTATTTAACATCTCGCTACGCCCCATAGGAGTGGAGCAATACGCCAACGAAGTCGCGCGGGTCGTGCAGTTTATAAATAAGTTTTAGTAAACTATACAGGAATGGCATAATCAACTTTATGACTTAACTCCCAAGAAAAATAAGAGAGTAAAACATAATGATATTGCATATAGTCCCTAACTTCCATATTTGCTAACTTTTACCACTTATATTCAACTTCCGTGTTTCTTACGAAGCTGTGGTTTCCCTTGTTTAAAAACTTCATATTACTTAAACTAGAATAATTATTCTGAGAAATAATTATAACTAACTACAAATAATTTAAGTCATGTAATATGTATATCTAACAATTGCACTATTATGTTTAATGATAGGGACAAATGTGTAGTTTCGGTAGCTTTGACGGGTTAAAAATATGATTGGTAGACTAATGTTTCTCACGTTTAAAATTTGTGTGATATTATAGCGGTGTTCTTAAAGAAACCGTCGCAGAATGACTAAGACAGATTTGGATATCCTCTTGTCTACATTCTTAAGTACAAATTGTGAGCCCCCTATTATGTGTATGTCATATGTTAAATCCAGAAATCAAACATTAATATATGTTCAACGATCGAATCTACGTTTGAATAGGCTTAGCCACACAACTCATGTCAGGCTGGAGCTAATAATATACGCTCCATTACACTATGACAGAATAGTCCACTACTAAATCCATATTACTATAGTTTGCATGGGACACTCTCTTGTAATGTATATTACATTCATTAAAATATTGATTTATTGGAATGAAGATTTACTTCTCCTGTTGTTTGTTATTATTAGTGGAATTTAGATAATTATGGCGGTTTTAGTTAATCGAATGTGTATCAAAGAGTCAATCCAGGTTATTATATGATATTGATTCACATGTCCTCTAAATCAAATTGTCTTACATTATCGTTACAAGCGTCTGATTATCCGCTGATTATACAGAATGTGTGCAATCATAAATAAAAAAATATATTGTAAGATGCCGTGTTGGGTATCGAATAAAAGATATTGTGTGTATAAGGCGAAATTTCTACATAGTTTTAATTCTTTCTGATTACTGTTTATTTATTTCGATTTTTTTATTGTAATTGTTTTAGTCGATCAAATAATTTTTCTTTCATACAATTTAAGTATATTTGCGAGATTCTTGAAATGATTTTCCTTCTTAAATCTGCAGCTATAATTGTGGCGAGTTAAAAGTTCTATTTGACCACAGTACTTCGCAATACTATTTAGCTAAATATAAGCATTTGCGGTTATTCAGTATTCATGGAAACTATTTGTAGTCCACTATGTTATTACTTCTCATATTCTTTTACTTTAGCAAATACTAGCTTTACCGTCAAAACTCGTACGAGCTAGGTAAAGATTTAAAAACTTAGCTGAACTTCACGAACGTGACAACGCGTCAATTGCCGTCGCCTCTATGGAATTTATCTTATTAATCTTACTATTATATACAAATATGAAAGTTTGAATGTTTGTAACTCAATCACGTAAAAACAGATTTCATTATAATGTGGGCAGATACTTTATAACCTGGAATAACACATAGGCTACTGGGCTTTATAATAATATAATATGTTTACCGTCGAAAGTGCCCAAATATTTTAATTTAGCAGTAATACTAGGTTTTTACCTATGAAACTGCCATTTTTAATGAAATAATTTAACGCCTTTTTTAATTTATATTATTTATTTTTACTAATCAAAGTAATGAATTTTTGCCAACGTAGCTTATTGATGTCCTTTTTGAAAAAGTTGGATGGGAGGCAACAAATTCGTCAAAAGCATTTTGAACTGCCTCTCGGTTATTGAATTTTTTCCCTGCCACGAAGTAACAATGAGATTAAATATGCTTTCGTTTGTATGCCTGTTAAGCAATGCAAAGCTCGACTCGACACGTTCTTCGTGCAGACGATCACTCAATTCGTGGGGCGCTCATTTTCTCAAGCTTTTTTACCTTGCCAATTGCAAATGGACCAATATTTTTTCGATGCTAACATCGAAAGCTGCTGCTAATTCAGCTATAGATTGAGAATAATCAGCTTCCACAATCGCCTTTAATTCGTCATTGTTGACTGAAGTTTTCAGTCGATCACGGGGTTCATTTCTCAGGTCGAAATTCCCAGAACGGAAGCGAGCAAACCAATAACGGGTGGTGCAATCTTTAGTAGTGTTCGCTCCGCATACGCCGCTGATGTTGCGTCCCGCTACTGCCGCTGTGCTGCCATGACGGTACTCATATTCCATAATCACCCGAATTTGTAACATATCCATAATTTAAAACTTGGACTTAGAATAGTCACGGCATAACAGCGTTTTCATAGGTATATCCCTATTATATTGAAAATTGTTATTTCATCTATTTAAGTAGCTATTTGTACATGTTAAATTTCATATAAGCCTTGGGCGGTTATAATTTGATTACGGAGCAGGTAGACGCTATAATAAAAATTAATTATTTACTTGCTAAACAAAAAACTAATACATTGTAAGACTTAAGACTTAGCGATAATAATTCTTCTAACTTCTACACGCACACGCACTTCTTATGTCCACTGCTTCTCGCTCCTTAGGAGGAGTATAGGTACTAAAATTAGTCTCACTTTACTTTACTTACATACTTCTCACTATCATAACATAAAGCGGCATTTTGTTTTAAATAGACGAAATTTATATCCTAATCTGCGGAAGAATCGACGTCGAAAGTTCTACATTAGCAATGTATGTCATTTCAACGTTTTCCTGAAAAATCGGTCTATCCCTATCTATTTATATGAGAATTTTCTACTTTCTGTGTTTCTTTAGCATTGATATCTGTTCACAAGTTATTCATTCCTTTTGCATGTATCTTTTCCAATCAAGGTTACACATTGACCCGAACCTTTGGAAGGCATGCGCGGAGCCGTAGCGTAAAGGCCTTTTAGACAATTTAATTTAATATGAGATGTGACACAAACCGGCGATTGTCCCTGTATGCACTATGAAAATGCACCCAAGGACAATCCCCGGCTTATGTAGGACTATGGCAATATATGGAAACTACTAATGGTATTGGTGGGTGATAGTGGACTCGGCTTAGTTACTGGTATAGATTAAACTATGGCTAGGCGCCCGACAATGTTTTTATACATTCAAAAATAGGTAGACGGAGACTCGCCAACTCATCAATGGGCCCCCTTGAAAGGTTGCTTGTACGGTGCAACTAGAGCGCAACATTTGCTGAGCGGCTTAGAGGGTAGGGATGTGCACCCGTTATTCTACTCCATCATTGGTCCCTCTCCCCTTAGGGGAACCTAGCGTGTCAACTAACCACTTACGTGACACATGTACCCTTAGAACAAAAGTTCTCGTGGCTCCACTCTGATCGGCCGGTTAAGGCAAGCCAGAGGTAGGGGACCTATTCCTCGTCAATGTTCACTCCAACCAGCTAATATGAGCAAGCAGGAGATGAGGAACAGGACCTTCTCCTGGGAGCACTCAGGTCCGTGGGGTCGCTACTCCCCAACAGCGGGTCTCAAGTTGCTCTGCGGATGATTGACTGCAGTAGCCATGTAACTTGTTAGCAGACAGGTCCATGCAAGTTACATGACTACAATTATTTCTTTATTCTTTAGCATAGTATTGAAGTGCTATCCAGTATACATTAAGTTCATACTAGCGATTACATATCAATATTATGACATAAAAATATCATAAGTGTTATTAATTGTAAAAGAAACTTTAGGCGTTAAGTCCTTAAATAACAAAATATTTAAATTTCCATATAACAATTTCTAACTAACATTTAAACAGTTGACGAAAGGAAATAATTAACGTGGATACAAATTACGTTTTCAGGCTTTTGTACAAAATTAGAGCTTACATTGTCCAAAATTTTAATTAGACTTTGTCAGCGTGTAGGGTATAATAGAACTGAAGTACAAAGAACCTGATATGAAGATTGACGTACTGTATGAAATAATCTCTGATTATATTCAGGCACAAAAGACGCTATGTATGATGTAGGTTCAATTTCTGATGTAAGGTTTCTTATATTAAGCTAAATAATAATTTGGAATATTTGTATTTGTACTAATGACATCTATAAACGATGTCTAACACTAGGTAACACCACTTCGATTCTGGGTACACCTCTCTCTTTTCTGAGTAATGTGTGTTTTAAAAAATTAATTATCATCTGCTATAACGATTAAGGAAGACATCGTGAAGAAACCTGCATTCCTGAAAATTCCTTAAAAGATCTCAAACTTGTGAGAAGTCTACCAACCCTCACTGGGCCAGCGTGGTGGACTATGGCCTAACCCTCTTCTCCATTAAAGAGTTGTGATGATGATGGTGAGGATGACTAATGTCATTTTATAAAAAAATGGGTTTAACACCAACATCAGTGCTCTTAAACACGGCGAATTTATCAATTATATTTACATACATACGAATACAGTGGTAAGATTTGTCGAAAATACAGGAAAAAATAAGCATATTATGATCTAAATTTATTAGAAGGTTTGAATTCGCTCTCGTAGGAGGAGAGAGTAGGCATAGGAGTGACCTATATACAAACCCATATACACATCTCTCTCACTCATAATGTAAGCAAAGTTATAAAATTACCAGACCAACTAAAAGTACACAATATGTTTTCAATAGAAATTGATTGTAAGTTATAGTTGTGACTATGGCTAATGTGTGATAATATTTTAAACTAAAATATAGGATATATTTAGACTTCTAATTTATCTCTAGATCTGATTATTATATAAGTCTGCATAAGTCACTGGTTCAATTCTCATGAAGACAGTAGTAGTTTTTTTTTATTTTAACCAAGCAAGCTTAATGCACGAAGTGGAATCACGTTGTTTGTTCAATCAGAGGGAATCGAACTTATGTAATCTTGATCTTATATCCAATTCCTAATTATTGAGCTACGATACAGGTTATTATTCAATTTTGCTTTAGCTCATAAAAAATCTTTTTCGCAAAAATTTTCAAGAAAATTAGAAATGGAGCGTGTAAAAGGAAATTCATCACTGAATCTTAACATGAGATTATCCGCATAATTTTCATCCCACAATCATCCGCCCTCGTCGAGCTATATAAATACGCTACAGGGATAATATTTATGTACCTCACACTCCTGAATGAAATTAAAACTTTATCATCATCAAAGAGTCTCTTTGCTGTACGACTTTTTGTATATTTGATTTATTACTCCCGTAATGCTACTCTTATAGTAACCGTCTTTATTTTCTAGCAATTAGGGTTATATACGATGCTCTCTACTAGTTATCTATAAATGTAATATTTAGAATATATTTAAGATATACACGCCAAAAATTGCCTGTTTGTATGTACTGTACGTGCTTATTGTCACGGTTATAAACCTTACATAAAAGTATATTTAATATTTAAAATAATTTCCCCTTATTTAATTTTCAGTATTACATGCATTTAATATAGAGCATAACTTCCATAACTTCTAACTGAATTTAAAGCATACCTATAACAGATACTTAATCCTTTCTGATATTATAAACGTGAAGGTTTGTATGAATCTATATATAAATACTCTTTCTTGCAAAAATTAAAGAATAGATATTGATGAAACTTTATAATAATATAGCTTATACATCAGAATAACACATAGCTTATACATCAGAATAATACAATTTATAAAGATATTGTGTGATTAGTAATTGTCCAAAATATAACGATAAGTGGCAAGTAAGTAGGTGAAAATTCTGCCATCTGCGAGCTATTCTAGGGTGCGTGGCAAAAACCGTTATATAATGCACAAGCGACCCGCCCCAGCTTCGCACGGGTGCAATTCTGATATTAAATATACTACAGAGTGTCTTTATATACAATGTTCACAGCTTTTTTGTCATTGGACAATACAAACGTGTTTTCATAGACACGCGCCCCTGCATTTTAAATCTCTAATATCTTCGAAAATATTAATTTAAATTACATGCTGTAAAGGGCCATATTGATTTATATAAATCACACAATCTATTTAACGTAACCTAATTGGATAAGGATAAATGCTGTATTATTTAAAATCGCTTCGTAAATAAGGCATTATTTCTCGTAAAAAGTAAGGGATAAAAAATGGTTATTGTGGGTTATCCCTAAGAGTGAGGGGACGGGTTAGAATACTATTCCCCTCTGCCGCTGGGAGACTATCTCGTAAGAGCCGAGTAACCCAGCACCCCCTTGGTGGTAGGGGATCTGTTCCCCGACTGGCTTGCGACCACCAGCATGCGAATCCGACCGCCAAGTGTCATAGACGCGTTCCGGTCGAGCCGCATGTGGGCCAGACTTATCCCCTCCCTGTAGCATCCTAATGCTGCGGATCCAGTGGACTCTGGGCTGTTGCTCTACTATCTTCGAGGATGCAACGCATCGACAAAACAAGAGAGTATCTCTTGCTTTGTCGATGTCCATGGGCGATGGTGGCCACTATCTATCAAGTGGACCATCTGCTCGTTTGCACCTTATCTACCATAAAAAAAAGACTTATACTATTGCGGATTGTAGACCTTTTTAAAGTATACAATACTGAGTACATTATCTTGATCTATCTCGTAGAGTTCAGTCAGCGTTTGCTATGTAAGCGCAAAAAATGTGTTTATTTACGATTTACGACATAACATTAAAAACCTCTAAAATTATCAGTGTTTCTCTACTATATTATGTATGTATTATATACATAAACCTTCCTCTTGAATCACTTTTGTTAAAAAAAAACAGATAAGCATACATAGCGGGAAGCGAGAACGAAAGAACATTATAGATACGATAAAAATTGATACTTAATTTCTAATATATATTATGCACATTTGAAAATAAATACTTTTTTATTTAAAGTAGATAAACTTTAGCTTAAACTTTAGATAAATTAATAGTGATATAATCATATAGAAATATAGCGATAGGTGATATTGCGATTAAAATGTGAAATTAAACTTAAATACACTCGGTAATTTCACCCGGGCGAAGCCGGAACAGATCGGCTTGTGTATATATAAATATAGATGATCTAATATTAACATAATATGACTTATTATTACGGTAAGATTAGACCTAGATCAATGTTATTCTAATTATCTTAACGCGTTATGTATGTATATGTTAGTAGCTAAGAATCTAGTTAATGTAAAAGCGCCTCGTAGACGCTTAATTGCTGTTTAAATACCCTGCAGCTACGAATAAATGTCTGAAAAACATACGGTTAATGTTATGTCTGAGAGACTAATTGCGTTTATTTGCTTTACTTGGGCCAGCTTTGATAGAATATAAAATAGATACAATCTAAAAACTATTTGGAAATCAGACAAAAATTAATTCCTTCTTTGAGTTCCCATTGTGTTGAAATTCGAATTTATTTTATCTTACTTATATTATAAATGTGAAAGTTTTTATGTTTGGATAAATGGGTTTTGGATGTTTAGACGTTTGGATGATTGTAACTCAATGACGTAAAAACGACTGAACAGATTGTAATGAAATTTTGCATATAATATATATACTTTATCACGATACTTCATAACCTGGATTAACATATAGGATACTCTTATTCAGTCTTATAAATTGAAATTTAGTTCTAAACCTACATACGGTACTATCACAGCACTCGCGTTATAGTAATTCTATGATTACTATAACAACCGTTTAATTTATAAGGCAATTAAAAAATGTCAAGTTTTCATTCACTCTCCTTCTTACCATCTAAGGAGAAAAAAATTCAAAAATTAGGTTATATGTTTTATATTGATAGAAAAGGGACAAATGAGTAGATTGTCTACCTGACGGAATGTGGCTGCAGTCCCACATGGACATTGGCAAAACAAAAGGGTGTCTCTTGTTGCGCCATTCTTTACCTCGTTGAAAGTTGAGTTAGGAGGGGAAGCGAAGAGAAAAATGTTGTAGTTTCAATGAATCCTGAACAAGGACCCAGAGTCCACTGAAACCACAGCATTAATAGAAAAGAAAGGGAGGTGGTAAGTTTGGCCCACATGCGGCCCGACCGAAACGCATCAATATCACTAGGTCGGATTCGCATGCTGGTAGTCGCAAGCCAGTCGTGGATAAGGTCCCCTATTACTAAAGGATGTTAGGTTTCTCGGCTCTTACTAGATGCTTTCACAGTGGCAGAGGGAAAGTTGTAGGGTAAATTTGGTAGATTTATAATATGTTTTTAGTAGTACCTATCATACTTACTTAAATCATAACATTTTTAACTTCGCGACGTCTTCGGTAACAGATCGATAAAAGATTAAAGTGGTCTATATTTGGCGGGAACTCAGAAGTCAGGCGAAGTATATAGGCTTTTTGATGTCTGTCCTTACTTTGTGCTCGCTTGTGAATCTTTCAATCTTTTTGACATCTATCATATTTTAAAGGATACAAATAAATAAAAATGTATTTATATATTATATAAAAATAATTGTAGCATTACTTATGATACGAGAATACATGAACCTAAATTAGACTGTTCTTTCGTATTCTTCTCAACAAAACACTTCATTTGATCACCCAGTGGCGAAAAATAAATAGTCCTCCATCTTGGGTGGTCTGCCATATTTGATTTGGTTGACGTCACTTAGCTAATCATGTATTGTCATTCAATCTAAACATGTATGCAAAATTTCATTTCAATCGGCTAAGGATAACTGCTTTAAAATTCAATATTTAATCGATTTTTTTTTTTTGTAAGAATATAATGTACCTAATAAAGGAAGAGTAATATCGGAATATATGCACTTTAAAATGTATAATTAGCGTAATGAAAACTATACGAATATATTAAATTAAAAAACAAAATATTGTTAAATCTACTTTAACAATATTGACGTCAAATGCAGAAAATTTAAAATGTCAGTTACCAAACTGTTACAAAAATTCTAATGAGTTACACTGTAGTTGTTCACAAACTTTTTAATTAGCTGCTGTACCTATTTTATATTCCTTTTCTCTTGCCCCCGGAAAAATATATTTTTAATTCAAGCAACCCATTTCTGTTCTCAGTGGCTAGTAATCGACCGTTCAACAATGCTCTCATTTTGTGCAGAACTGGTAAACAATCGTTATTAAATTTTCACGGATGTCTTCTCTCATCCTTCATTTCGGTAAATGAGAACCAGAACATGTCTCGAACAGTAATGGTGTTGTGTGCGGGAAATTTATCATTCTATAGCGTGATATTAAAACTGTGAAGATAAATGAATGCTATAATATAAAAGATTAAGAACATATCAACGCAAAAACTAAACTACGGGATGGAGAATTTTAGGAAATTCAACTTTGTGATTTTTTAATTTGTTATGGTTTAACTATAGTAATCGTATCCAAAATGCCAATAAGTTTTTTTACTTACTAAGACGCGCCCTAAGCCGCGGCTAATATACTAGTCAACATATTAAAGAGAAATATACTTTATCTATATTTAGTTCATACGAACAGCACATATTTATTTTGTTTTATAACGGTAGTAAAAATAAATGTTGTTACAGCGCTCTGCGAGGGTGTTCAGTGCTCTTTTGGGGCTCACTGTGTAGCCGGCGAGTGTTTGTGTCCGACCGACTGTACGAGCGCGCCGCGGGAGCCCGTCTGCGGTAGCACCATGCAGACCTACCCTAATGAATGTGAACTACAGAAGGCGGCGTGTACACTGCCTCCCCCTGCCAAACTTCACGTCATTTTCTATGGAGACTGCAAAGATAGACTCGCAGTAGTTCCGCCAATTGCTATGAGTACGTATCAGAAACTTTACTGTTATTGCCTAACTTTATAACTAACAACTTCACTTATTAACATAACATCGTACCCTTCTTGAATATAACTACTTTAAATTACTATTATTCCCAGCGTTCTGTTTTTATAACTAATATGAATATCTACGTAAAACTTACTCTTCGTAAAATATAATTTACATAGATGTTTAGCGAAATGCGAGAATATCTCCAGACTTTCTATCAGACATTTAAGTTTTGATATTTAATATTTTATTTATTTTGCGAAGGGTATGTTCATGATATAAAATGTTTAGTATCGGACCGTCATCAACCCGGTCGTTAGTAATTCCAATAAAGCGAACCCATCCGATCAATTAACTAACTTTACGCTTTACGCTCGACTAACACGCAAATATTTGGCTCGGTGCGGGCAGCTACGACCGCCATGACCACAACTGAGGGCGAGGGTTCTACGGATTTCTTGGGCGTGACGGAAGTTGGAACGATTAGTTCGTCGGCGTGTCGCGATATTCGCTGCGATTTCGACGCAAGCTGTGAGATCGGCTTCGACGGGTACCCGCGTTGCTCCTGCCTTTTCGAATGTCCCCCCGATGATGAATACTTTCCGGTCTGTGCCTCCGACTTTCGACTTTATCCGAGCTTGTGCGCGATGCGGAAAGAGGGCTGTCAGAAACAGTTGGAACTTAGATTAAGACCTCTGGATCTGTGTAAAGGTTAGTTCACTTTGCATGAACTTCGCATTTATATATTTTGCATGTGTTTAAATAACAAATTATTGATTTATAGTTTTACAAAAATTATTATTATTAAATATTGGATTGCTGTTGATATTTCGACCAGATAATAAAAATCTTTTAATATGCTTCGTTTATTTTAGAATAAAAAATAAAAAGAACAAGTCGTTCAAAAACGATTAAATAGATGTTTAATTAAATGTAAAGAGTAGTGTTTTAAAAAAAAGTGCGAAAAACAAAATGAGGCAAACGAGCTAACCTTGCGTAGCTTCGCAAGAATAATTAGTAATAAAAGATTAGTGAAATATATAATAAATGTTTCTTTACAACAGGTATGGAAGTACGACCATGTGGAAATAACAAGGCAATGGTGGATCTATCAACAGGCCTTGAGATTGACTGTGGTAACGGTCCACATAGGCAGGACTGTCCACCCGGGACTTACTGTCATATCACGCTAACTGCTGCTAGATGCTGTCCTAAAAGTAAGTCTTTTGTGACAACTTTAAATTTAAAATCTTAAAATTCAATACTATTATAATGATTACATTAAAACTGACGTTACAGAGTTGTAATATTATAATAATTACAACTCTGTAACGTCAGTTTTAAAAAGTTGTTTTGACCGCCGTGTCACAACAGAAGTTATAATAATTCAAACTCATTTCCATCGGTAGTGTCACAGCTATGCAATCTTCTAAACTAAAATGATATCCAAATCAATGATACCAACACTATAATTAAGAACACTAAAACTTTACTGCTCTGTGAATCAATGTAGAGTATCTTATATCCAGTATTTATTGCATTGGACTATTATCATTCGTATCTGAATAAAAAATCATGTATTGTTAGCAAAGAACATGAAGCAAACCAAATAGAAAAATAATAAAATGCATAACTTATTCGGTCCTTACAACAATATAGTAAAACATATTATGTAGCTACCTATTGGGTCCACATAAAATTTTATTTGTTTCATAAATAGAGTCATATAGCCGTGTACAAGGTTATATCCCAATTTATATAAAAATCACAAACAAAATTTCGCGGAAATGCCGTTTTAAGCCTAGCATGGTATATAAAATTTTAATGAAGCCCTTTTATTCTATAGAACGAAATACAACTACTTATTTATGAAATGTCGTAGTAAAGATGGTGAATGTACAAGACGCTACGAGTAAATTGGATACAATCACGCTAGCTGTTACCGCTTTGAGTCCTTTGTTCCGATCTCGTAAAATGCACCGTGAATAAAATGTAGTATTTTATAAAGCATGCGAGAAGTTTTATTCACGATTTTCGTGTCATTTTTATGCAGACGATACAAAACAAGTGGTTTAGGTGGGGTTCACACTGTCTGCGGTGAACTGCGGTCTAGGTTTCGTGCTACAAAACTATCTTAGAATCACGTTTTGGTCTGTTTGAAATTTTATTTACTTTAACTTATAATATACATATATTTATATGTTCTAAATACGAATTATATAATGCTGTTCGTATGTGTAGTGACTACAAAATCAACCTTTTTTTTATACAAGTGATAGAGAAAGAAGAAATTTCGAAAGTATTTATTTCGAAATTAGGAAAAGCCGTACGATATTTTTTCTAAATAACTAATACCATTCTTATTACACAACTGTGTCTAGATAAATTGACATGAAAAGAATTTAGCTGCGTATGAAAAGAAATTTCGTACTCACCTAAAATTTATTTTTCACCGGGTTTTTAAACATCGACCTTGTAATGAAAGATTTCGTTTGATTGTCTAGTTGTTCATTTCTGTATTTATAGAATTTGTATCGTAAAATTATTTTTATACAGATGACACAAAACAATCAGAAGATAGACGTATATCTCACTGTTCAGAGAGCATATACGGTTGTTGCGCGGACGGAACCACATTCGCTTCAGGTCCTAACGAGGAGGGTTGTCCAATTACTTCGACTTGCGGTTGCAATCGATTAGGCTCGGTGTCGGACAGATGCGATGATAGCGGTCAATGCGTCTGTCGGCCGGGTGTGGGTGGCCTTAAGTGCGATAGGTGCGAGCCAGGGTACTGGGGCCTACCGCGGATAGGGTCCGGTCATACGGGATGCATACGTAAGTATGGGCTTTTAAGTCAAATTGTTTAAAAGCTACAGTATTTTTGCCTTAAAATTATAATACATACATGAGTAATAAAAACTTAAAATTAAGGTTTATATGTGACACGTCCCTACTCTAAACAAGTTTTGTATATGTTAGTAGGTACATAAAGTACTATAAAAAGAATTTCAGTCAATTACAATTTAAAAAAGAAAACGTTAAATCGAAGTTGAAGAACTGTGAAATAAGATTTAGAAAATCAAAGAACTTGTTTGACAATCTACCATCTTAAATCAAAAATATTAATAGTAAACCATTCTTTGAAGACCCTACAATTTTAAGTAATATGTTTTTAAGATGTTTCAACTTCGAGATACTCGTATATCTTATAAACCTTTTGATCGGAGGATTGATGAATTATCTTTTGGATTGCCATTTTTAGTATTCAAATCAAATAGTAAATTTACCGTATTAGTATAAATAACACAAATCCCATAGCATGTGGATGTTCGGCGTTCGGTTCGGTTCGCGAGGACTGCGAACAGATGACCGGTCGCTGTGTTTGCCGCACCGGAGTACAGGGGCAGAAGTGTACCGTCTGCGCCGACCATCGTCGTCGTTTAGGCCCTAACGGCTGTTCCGATCGTAAGTACCCGATAATCCAGATATATTACCCCTTATATTGGAATATCTTTCGTATACGACCAATTTTTTATTCCTTTTATGTGCTTAGGATAGCTAGGAATAAAGACGTTACGTTTATTATAATTTATTTGTATTATACTCGTTATGGGCAAATATCGTCGTTGGTAAAGAAATACTTTTATGAGAAATATTTTTTTTGTGTGTAAAATAATAAATTTCGTGTCTTGTAAAAAATAAGGCTTTCTCATACCTGATGGAAGCGTAATTTTCAGATTCAACTTTATATACATTTGCTATATCCACGATGTTTTGCTATAGTCATATCTGAACATGAAATTAATTTTGATACAACATTCCTCCTAAGAATAATTTCGCATCGAAATTGTCGAAATTACTAAAAATAAATAAGGTATGGAACTTTTCAATCAAAGTAGTCGATTATTTTACCTGTAATTCTCATATGATAATTGATAACGTATATGTAAATACTCAACATTAAATGCTTATTTGCATATACAGTAATTCGCATTAGAACAAAATGATATACACGACTTACTCAATTATGTATCTATAATACATCACATTTTATAAGCAACATTTTCATATGTCTTTCTATTGAACAGAAAATAGAAATATATTATTTAGCATAACATATTGCGAGGCTACGTGTCAGCACAGCGTTTGGAAAAAATACGTGCTAAACTTTTTCATTTTTGTTCAACATGTACGTGTGATGTTGATACAAAACTAAAACGTGTCAAAAACATTGCAAGGATTTATTATATAACGAAAATAAAATTTTTGAAGGATCCTAAATCAATTGTTAAAATGAACGAATCTAAATTTTTTTACACACAAGATTTAAAATAATCTTTTCGATACGAAATATACTCTTTATATAAAATATAATCTTTTTCGTATTTTATTTAAAAGTCGAGTATTAATGCTTTTAATTTTTTTTATTTGTATTGTTTAGCTGAAATCGGCGGAGTGGTTGAATCCTGCGCAGAACTATCATGTTACTTCGGCGCAGTTTGTACAGAGCGTACAGGAGGAGCCCTATGCGAGTGCGCAGCCGCAGCTTGTCCAGACAGCGATCTTAATATGTTGGTAAGTTGTTCGACTATTATTTAACCTGGCGCTCTTGTAGTGACCAAGTGGAATACGGCCGCTTTATCAGGGTGAATTTCACCTATGTTACATTATCTCCTAAATTAATTTTATGTCTATATTAGTAGCCGATATTCATAGAAACAATGTTTTATTATAGACTAAAGAAAAAACCAACAAAAAAAGTTAATGCTAAGAATCACAAAATAAAACTGCCGGGTATTAGATGCCCTACTTCAGTGGGTTAAAATTAAAAAAAAATCCAAAGTAGCTCTAAGTAAAATATCGAAATATTTATTTCTTTTAAAGTAAAGAATATATATAATAATACTGAATTATAAGACGTAAAAGGTATTTACTTATTGACTGAGTCATGACTTCTATTACTATGAAGCATCTTATTTCACGAAATATCTAGAAGAATATTATAATATTTTTATTTTATTTCACTATCATCTACATAAGAGGATTTATATCATTTTACGTTACAGAAAATATGTATAATTTCACACACATTTTTATTGAGAATAAGCGACGCGATCTAATCCACTTCAGAGTGATATTTGCGGAATGTATTGAATACATGCTATGCTAATATGTCGCTTTTCATGCAGACATTAATATTACTTTTATTACGCATATTTGAATATTCGTCAGGGTATTGCTATCACTTGGAATATAATTTGAAAGAGCGTTAACCTGTTTTGGCAAAGAAACTGAATGTACCTATCTAACTATACTTATATCCAAATTAAATCCTTACTAGAATTATAAACGCAAAAGTTTGTGTGTATGTATGGACGTTTGTTACTCATTTACGCAAAAACTACTGAATGGATTTTAATAAAACTTAACAGTAATATAGCTTATACATCAGAATAACACATAAACTATAATTTATAAAGATATTGTGTGAGTTGTCCAAAATATATAAATAAGTGTCAAGTAAGTTGGAAAAAATTCTGCCATATACGAGCTATTCTGACGTGCGCTGCAAAAACCGTTAGAGCTACACGTATATAATGTATGATGGAAATGTTTATCTTAAATAATCCTGCACACCATTATTGCCAAAAAAGTAAACGGTAAATACGATATAGCGATATAATGATATTGCGATTAAAATGTGAAATTAAACCTAAAACTAAATACACGTGGTATAATGCACTTAGACTAGATAAATTATAAATGGATGGATCGATATATTTTTTTACTCTTGTAATGATAGTTATGTTCCTACTGATATAACTTTACGAAATTTAGTTTATACATGAGAATAACAGGATATAGCATATGTATTATAAATATATTGTTTAAAAAATAAAGATTGGAGTAAGGTAACTTCTAAATAAGAATTTTCTCCACTTCTTAGTCTGGTATATCGATAAGGATAATTTTAATTTTATCTATAATACAGCATTTTATCACGACTTCCCATTATATGAAATTGTTAAGAGTTTTTATTTTATTTATTCTATTAAAGTTAGTAGAAACAAATTATTTATAATACTTATAAATTTTAAATATCAGTAGGTGTAAATAGTAACTATTAACCTTATTTTTTATTAGATAAACGTGAGGGTCGTAAGACCTTAATTATTCTAAATTAGGAACGAAATAAACAGTTAGAAGAAATACTTTAGTAGCACTAAATCATAATTAAGTTCGTATTTATTACAATTGTATAGATGTACCGACTAAGTTAGAAGTTTAATAAATAGATTCAATTAAGTATTAAAAATCGAAGTAATAACGTTTATTTAAATCTTCAAGTGCAACAAGTGCTCAGTTTATTGGTCTCTCAGCGAAACTTAAAACTTGAGTGCATTTACAAACTAAATTCTCTTTAACTTCGCTAACTGCAATAAAAATCAACAGGTATGCGGAAGCGATGGTAAAACTTACGAATCTGAATGCCACCTTAAATTGCAAGCTTGTCGCACTCAGGAAGACATTGTAGTTCAAGCATTTGGACCTTGTAAATTATCAGAAATAGCGGGAACGGTCGGCCCCTTGCGACCGTCCTCACCCATTCAATTCACCCAGCAAGACGATGGAGCAGCTTCAAAATCAACAAGACATTTACTAAACCCAGAAAAATACAAATATGATTGGACAAGAAAAGAAACGCCTAGTGACTTTGATGGCATTGTAACGGGACAAAAAATGAAGGGTGAGTAATATTGAGTTCAAACGACAATGGGCACTTTTCAAAGCAATTTGAATATTTCAAAGTCTCTAGAGTGTTTTCATTGTTTCAGCGTTCGACGATGTTAATTGATATTTTCGTTTTAATATCGTAGTTCCAAAATATTATTCAGCCAACATTTGCATATTGCAATATTTATATTTTTCTCTATTCCATATTTATGAACGCGATTTGAAATTTAAATGTTATAAAATGACTGTTTATTATACAATTACGAATTTTAATAGTACTTTGTTCGCTGCCAAATTTTGCCAACAGCACGATGGTCTAAAGTTCTGAAATGAGTAGTTTCGAAATTACTTAATTAACTGTAGACTATCATCCGGCTCTCGTATTTTAGTAACAACTCAATTCATCTTAATCACGTTAATTTCGTAGAGATTACAGTTTGGCTTGTTGTGTGAGCAGTTTCCCTTGTCACTTTGTGACACTGTTCCTCGTATCCTTAACTTAGTTACCGATTTATCTTACTTATTAGTTTCTCCAAAATAATGATAGAGAATTTGTTGTTATTTAGTTACATCTAAGAAGGGCACAATTAAGTTAGAAGTTTTAGCTGAAATTGTTTGCTGCATTACTAATTTACGATTTATTCATTAGAATTGAAAATTATTTGAGAAGATAGTAACGGAACTTTGTTTTTTATATACTAAAATTATATATTATATAACTGAGTTCTTAGAATTTATAATTTTTTTGGAAAATAAAAATCTGATAACTGTATATAGGTTCACAAACAGCAACCACTGCAACTGTTGGCGCTGTTGGGCCGCTACTAGGGGATCTTTGCGCATCTGATATAGATTGCGCAGCACTACCTGGGGCTTACTGCGCAAGAGGTGGATGCGTCTGCAGGCCAGGTTTACGAGCTACTGACCACAGGAAGGCGTGTGGTAAGTTAGCACTAAACTAGTGTACATAGTATTTATGCTTATATCTTACACACGAGCTGAATACAACTACTGAGTAGAATTTCATAATAATTTCCGTTTGTATGTAGATCATCACTGTTAAATAATAAAATAGGTAAATATATAATGATATTGCAGAACAAATGACTCAAGAAACAACTGAGGAGTATAGTGCGTGTTTATCCGAACCTTGCTATAATCTAGGCACATGCATAGACTTGCCTTCCTCAACGTACACTTGCGTCTGCCCCGATTCATACACTGGGCCAAACTGTGAAAGTCATATCAAAGACGCTCAAACAACCAATTACATAGAAACTCCATCCTTTGACGGATCAGCCTATATTCGCCTAAAACCACTTAAAGCTTACCATAAGTTGAACATCGATATCGAATTTAAGGCATTCTCAGAAAATGGAGTCATATTGTACAATCAGCAGAAACCCGATGGAACGGGTGATTTTGTTTCGCTTGCGCTGGTAAATGGATATTTGGAGTTCAGGTAAGTTTTATTCCTATTTCATATTTCGATTTCGGGACGAAACTACCATTTTAATGTCTGTATTGGAAAATATTTTGAACAAGTATAACCGAATAAAAATTAACTTCTATCAAATCTAGCGTATATTATAAGCGTAAAAATATTGTCAATTTTTCAACTTTATGTAGATATCCATAACTTTTTATTAGGTACAATCTTGGAAATGGCGCAATAATTCTAACATCACTCGAAAAAATAACGCTGAACGAATATCATAAAGTGTCAGCGAAACGATATCATCGAGATGGAATTCTCTCAGTCGATAATATGGAAGACGTTGCGGGACAATCCACTGGTAATTTGAAGGCATTAGATCTCGCTGAGGATGCCTATATAGGAAGTGTGCCTACAAATTATTCTAGGTATTTAATGAAAAAAATATACATACAAACATATTAAATTATTATATTACTATTATTATTTAATCTTATTAAAAATTGTAAAAAATTATTGATACTTAATCACATAAATATCTATATAGAACCATTGTTTTCATCAGGGTATTCGATAATATCGGAACTCAAAGTGGGTTTATCGGTTGTGTCAAATACTTGAGGATAATACGTCATCAAGTCACAAAGAAATTGGGTCGTCCGGACTCATTAGTGATATCTATAGAGAACGTTCGAGAGTGTCAATCTAATCCCTGTATGAGTATGCCTTGTAAGAACGCGGGTATTTGTAAATCGAAAGATAGTGAGGATACCGACGATGGTGTTGGTGGATATATATGTAGATGTCCGATAGGATTTCAAGGAGGCAATTGTGAGAACAGATTAGATCCGTGCGAATCGAATCCGTGTGGATATGATGAGGGGCTATTGTGCGATATCGGGGCCGACGGCGGACACGTTTGTCGCTGCCTCTTTGGTGATACTGATTCTAATGGAAATACGTGTAATAATGGTAATTATTACGTTTCATTTACTTATAATTATTTATTATTTCAACAATTAATCACAATAAAAATTAAATGTCATTATACAGGAATGTATAAAGCAAGTACCTACTTAAAAACTTTACAAAAATTGGATTTGAAATTATTAAGTCTTTATTGTTTCAAACGTTGCCTTTGGTGGTATATAAAGGTTTTATTTTGTCTCAACATCCTTTTAGGCCTAAAGTACTATTTATTTTCAGACGTAAACGTTGTACAAGAGACCTGGACGCCTCAATTCAATGGAACGAGCTATATCGAGTTAACACCGCTCGAAGGGCTCGGAAAGGCGTTCAGAATCGAAATTTGGTTTTTAACGAACCGATTTTCTGGAATGCTTCTTTACACCGGCCAGTCAAATAAAGCGAAGGGAGATTTTATAGCAATTAACTTAGTTAATGGGTATCTACAGTTTAGGTACAATTTGGGGAGTGGAATCGCAAATATCACGTAAGTAAAGCTTAGAGGCTAAAGAATTAATTAAAAGAATTAAGTCTGTTCACGCTTAGTTCACCGGAAATTATTTATTTTGTTCATGCTAACAGAATCTCTGCCAAGTTTATAGCTATAGAAGCTAAGATGAAAATTAATAGCATAACAGCGTGATGAGTAACGGCCAAATAATAATTACTCTGATGGAGCTATTAGTGCTTTTGCTCAGTAGACTGAGATATATTCGAGCTATACGTTTAAGCAAACAACATCGTGATACAAAGGAACATTCTCTTTATACTGTTAAAATAATAATGATTTTTCAAAGTATTTTACTATTTATAATTATTAATATTTGCATGAACCTTAAATTTATTTACAATGGTTTTGACAATTCTTAATTAAATTGAATATCTCTATTTTCATTACTATTCATATTCTAATTTTGTGTAAGAGAAATGAGAATAAATAGTACAACTAAGTTGTCGATACATTGAGTTCTGTGAGTATATTGTCGATAAAAAACTTATTAAATTAATTCAAAGTTAACTCTTTCAAGGCGTAAAATCAAGGTAATGCTCTATAATAATTATGTCCGAAGTCGGCTTGAATACTGTAGCACTGTTTGGAGACCACACTACTCCACACACGCTTTGAGGCTTGAACGAATTCAAAAGAGGTTTCTTTGGCATCTCGCTCAATCAGAGCAGGTAGCGGACAGCTTGAAATCATACGCTAAGAGATTCAAACATTTTAATATGAAAACTCTCTCCAAACGAATGGATGTTATTGATATAATTTTTGTTTCCAAATTGATTTCATCTCAGAGCGATAATGCTAAAATTCCGTCTCATCTCAATATTAAACTTCCGTATAAATTCCCTCGTAAATTTATTACTAATCTTTTCTTTACTCCTCTCCGCAGAACGGTACTCGGCGCTAACTCACCCATTTCACGTATTATTCGTCTTTTGAATAAGTTTGCATGATTGATTGATAATTTTGATATCTTTTCGGACACACCAATTAAAATTAAAAATATGTTATTTAAATTGATGTAATTATTTTTATCTCTAATATGTATCTCTTTTTTTAATTCAATTACAACTAGTGTTTCGATATTATATCTACTGTATTAATACTTTTAATTTAAACTTGTAGAACTTAAATAAATAAAATAAAAATTTAGGGAACGAGTTCATATTGAGAGAACCGAAATTAATAGCCAGCAAGGTGTTGCTTGACATATATTTTTAAATCTTGTAATTTTAATATATTAAAGCAAATTCTTCTTGTAGTTAAATAAGATTTTATTTTGGGAAAAATAAGTATATTATTTTAATAGTATCCTGTCCTTTAGGTCTCCGGTTTCAATAACAAAAGGTAGATGGCATAGAGTGCGGGCTACTCGTATAGGCAGACACGGAAGCTTGCAGTTCGATCATCATCCAACAAAACGCGGATCATCTGCACCTCCGTTGACTCACTTAGAACTCACTTTACCACTATTTATTGGATCGTTACCGTGAGTAAATATATTTCACAATCAATCATAGATTACTTTACTTCTGTGTTTTCTAAGAATCCTTAGATGATAGGATATAAAACTAATAACTGTAAAGCTGCCTTATAATAAGTTAAATCGCTTATCATATCACTTTATTATGTTACCCAAAATATTTTCTACCAAAGCCTCTCATATAGCTTAATGCTATCCTCCACCCACTCCATTGATTTAACGTTAGGGTAATGGTCGTTAAATAAATCAACGTGCCAAACTCTACAGAGTATTCAACCAATATTGAACTTTAAGTAAGTACCCTCTTCATTGTTCCCATGTCTTCCTACACTAAATATTTTGTTTTCAAATTTAATAAATTAAATAACTGTATCAGTTTTGGAGCATTATTTATGTCTAAATAAATCTTTATAATGCGATTTACGCGTGTCAAAAAATGTACCTCAATATGTCAAACACTTTTATTATTAACTGTAATCCACCAGAAATTTCTGTAACCAGGCACTGAAATTTATGACAGTTCACATGCATTATTTACATATATTACTCACAGTAAATTTTGGTATTTTAGTCAAATTCGTAGCGCCACGAAGCACAATTTGTCATATGAGAATGAATATGAAATATTTTGCGCGAGAAAACTCATTTTGTTTTTAGTTTCTGCTTCACTGACATTCAATTTACGGTTAAAATTTGGCGCGAGAACAATTTATTTTTTGTAACATGGTGAAAAAATATTGACTGACACGTAGAATTAATGGAAGTTGTTCAGCAAAAATAATATCAGGTGCTATGACGGTTTATTTAAAGGTGTTAAAATGAGCAATCTTTTTCAGTGCTTATGTCCGTCCGCATAAAATGTCTGGGGTGACCAGCAGTTTTATAGGAGCAGTGCAACAGGTTTTCGTGAACGGCAATCCACTGTCTCTGTACAGTAGTGATATAGCCAAGTGTTCTGTAGTGGCGGAGGAAGATAGACTGCCTTGCGCAACCAGCGGCGTGACTAAGTACACTGGACCGCCTTGCGGGGACGGTAAGTGTATGACTAATGCTTAGAGATTTACTTGGTTGCTATTCTCTTTGATATTTAGCAAACTTGAATGATGTATTAATCAGTTACTATAAATAAAAATATTAAACATTTTGATTATTTAATTGGTCCAATTAGAAGTCTCTGAAGCTTTCTTCAATACTGATGAGTTTATGAAAACAAATACTTTTGATATTAAAGAATAAGTAACTGATTGACTGACATATACAATGCCCAAACTCCTGGAGATACCACCTTTACAATTTGACACTGTAAGTTAGTGCTCACTAAGAATTTTTGGAAAGATTATTCTTTATAGGTACTAGTATAGTTGTGGTAAACACCTTGTATAAACTGAATATATTGATTGCGATATCTTGTCTATAATATTACTAATTTAAAGATGTCAAATAAAATCTTGAAGGGAGATTTAGAACTTACCCACGAATATTTTAAACATGTAATGATAACTATAGTAAGTAAAACAATCTATTAGGTCTTACCCCATGCAAAAACAACGGTACATGTATACCGCTACTGAACGAATATAAATGTATATGCCCCGACGGGTACCAAGGAAGGAACTGCGAGGTGCAATTAAAAGTGGAGATGTTAAACGATGGAGCGCCCATTAAGTTCGACGGAAATAATTATTACTCGTACAGGAGTAGAGGCGGCCGCAGGTACGTTCAATAGGAATTAATATTCATCATACTATTCATTACCTTCTCTTTCCTATTAAATCAATAGTCAACATTTATCATAACATTATGCGTTGCATTGTGTATTTGTCGAATTAACGTTAATTTATCATTTTCAATACGTTTGATTCGTGTCGTCAATTATGGTAATGAGTATAAAACCGCAGCGTAATAAAGTAATTGCAGCAGAAAAATATAATTTAAATCAATGGATAATTTGATTGTTACATACCATTAAGGTTGCTTTCATTTTCGCGCGGTTCGTCGCATCACAAATGGTTTTACATTGTATACTTTAATAATATTATCAGGTTTATCCAGTCTGATTGTATACTGATACGCTGCAGTCAATTTAGCAATTGATGGATCATATTAACTTTTGATTTATGATTATAAAACAATTTTGAGTATTTATTTTTAAAGTAATTATTAAGGTTTATGGAAATTTTATTTACGTTCGTGAAACCCAAATAATTCAAATTCTTTACAGTAATAAACTTTTAGATCTCTAATTAACATAGTTAATTTTCTTTATTAATTAACTTAGTTTCTAACTTAATTTCTTTTTTCTAGCTTACAAACTAACTCTGAAGGTGAAGGACATTATGATGTAAGATAGCATTTGAAGGATCTTATCAGTAATGCTTTTAGCTATAAGTTTTAATGAATCTACAGTTTAACATAGATTAGGTAATAATTTACATTTTAATTCATTTATCTTGCATGTTATATAAGTATTCTGTATATATGACTATACTTTTAACTTTTTTGTTAATTAACATATTGGTAAAAAACGTAAAAATAAACACACACGTTTAGGATTTAGAACTCCCTTTTCTCTTCTCTTTCTTAAAAATAATAACAAGAAAACAATTAAGTCTAATATCATACTGAAGTTTTGAGAAGAATTCTTCATCATATATATATATATTGTATTTAGAAATTCTTTTTACTATATATTAATACAAATACAGTAACTTCTAACGGAAAGAGGATCAATTCCTTTATATTATCAAATCTGAGTTATTTTCCATTAATATAATCTCGTAACAATTTTTACGCTTCTTTTGGCACCTCATCCTACATTCTCATTGGTCTCAGTAGCTGATTCTCAGAATGGTGAAATATAAGGAATAATTTGCATTGCTTTGATATTTACAACAGTTTCGAAATAGGATGACACTAAATAATACTAACTACTAATGAATGCTAATAATTTGACGAGTCCAACTTATCCGGCGCATTATACAGTCGGAGCTTATTCCAGTAGTGGGACTTCATTAGCCTTTGTAAATTGAGTTGAATCTATCAGATCACGCTAAAGTGCTTGTACGTGACTTGCTTCAGTTCAATGGAATATGCGAAACTCGTAACGTCCTTTCAATGACATCAACTTGTGTCAAATTGTTGTTCAGAATTAACTTTATTCATTTTAATTTCTTGTTCTCTCAGATACGCTTCTAGAATACTGCCCACGTTTTTATTACAAAGTTCTGTACTATCTTTACTACAATATTCTTTATCTTTCTTTCTTTTCTCAGACTTATTAAACTTCAATTATTCAGATGATTCTCAGAGTCATTAATATTAGTTCTCCTTATAATGAGTAATTCTTTCAAGTATTCGCATCTACAGTATAACTCCACAGTTTATATTAGAGCTGCCATTTAGACGATTTAATAGGCATTACTGATTACTGAATAATGCATATTTGAACGATAAAAGTGTTTGGTATTTAACTAACGTTGACTTTAGATTTAGTGATTTGAGAAATATATTATCAAGGAAATGGGTATTTTCAAAAAACAAATATTGAGTCAATTTGCTGGCTCTTCCCAACAAATTTCGATTTCCAAGATGGTGTTTGGCGACTTCGGTGTGTCTTCAGACATATTGTAAAAAAAGTGTAATTTAAATTAACTATTTTCAGTTTAAAATTGCAACTAAGTTCTTCGAATAAAAATCTTCTTTACCTTTAGCTTTTCTCTAATAGTTTCTATTTCTTTCTGTCAGTTAATAAAATGCTAAAAGGGAAATTTAGTATTCTGTTTAGTGAAGTAATAACGCTGTTTCATATATATCTATTTAGTATTAATATTTTAACTTTTATCTTTTCTGTTCTTTCTGTTGTCCCAAATCATGAAAGGTCGCTCGAGTGATTTAGGTATTCTGTTTAGTTAAGAAGATAACACTGTTTTCATATGTTTATTTAGTTACTTTAATGTTTTAGCTTCACTTCGACGGTATGACACTGTTGTCCCAAATCTATAAAACGACGAGAAAGTCATTTAGGTATCAATTATGTTTAGTTAAGTGGAAGATAACGCAGTTTCCATACATACATTTAGTTAGATACGAAGTTACAGCTTTTTCCAATAGTTTCTGTTCTTTCTGTTGTCCCAAATCAATAAAACGTCGCCGAGTGATTTAGGTATTCCGTTTTGAAGTGTTCCGTTTAGTTAAGTGGCGCGCACATTATTGACGAAGCGGTCGGAGCGTAACACAAAATCCGTTCGGATGTTTTCATGCATTTTATATGATGCGGTCCGTCCGTCCACTCGATAATAATATAATCCGCGTGAGCATTCGCGTGAAAATGCATTGCACGCATTATTGCCGGGTATTGTAGCTAAAGCTGCATCATAGCCGGATATTGAAAGTTATTATAGTAATGCTATTATATAAATATTTGTCATTATCTTACTTCGTGTTGTTATATTTTTATAGTAAATATTAACTATGATTAAGGAGATTAATATACATCATATTTCTACTGCGCTGTTACAACAAAAATACTTTGATATAAGATATACAGAGAAATAAAGTAATAAAAAATGCTTAATGTACAATTAATTGTATCTTAAGAATTGCTTAAGCAAATAGATTTTTTTATAATTTTTATATCCTTTAATTATGATTTTTTATTATTTTCTATTAGAGAACTATAATATACTTACTACTGAACCCCGTACGATATTAAATTAAGCGGCTCTCCAAATGTTCTTTCGAGAGTCTTAATAAATTAAATAAGATTACTAATAACTATTTGTACATTTTGGTATATAAAAATTTTATATCTCAAAGGTTACCGTACATGCAAAATAAAATATTAAAAACAAATTTCAAATGGAAATAAAAATAACTCATTTCAACATTTTTCAAACACATATTTCCATATTACATGGCACCCTTGTTAAATATTCCTACATCAGCTACCGAGTGTTGAAATCGCAGCGGGCGATATAATAAAAGTTTGGGATTTGCATACAAGCATAAATTCAAAACACTGCTTTCCACTACTGCATCTATTATATCAATATAACTAATTATTTGCATACAGATGCTTCAATAATACTTTTAAGAATAATAAAAACAACATTATTACCAATTAAATATATTTATAGCCTTTTATTTCACATTATTATCCGATTCTATAAAATAACAATGTGCTTTAAAGCTTTATTTGCAAATTATGCATAATGCTGGTCATATTTTATTTTATTTTATGGATAAGAATCTACGATTCAACTATTTAAAGTACTTATAGCTTTATATAACCTTAAATGTTATATAACCTTTGTGCAGTTTTACTCCAAAAAATACATATTTATTTTATTTCTAAGTATCAAAATTATAACAATTATTTATGAGGACTCATGGCTTACAGATATATTATTAATAATTTTATAAAATAATTTGGTTTTAATCGTCACGATGACGTCACGTCGTAACTTTTCCTAGAGCAATGAGCAAAATTATGTAACTAACTGAATTTTTAATTCAGCCAACTAGCCTATTGTTTGTAGCTCCTTAACAATTTCTGCAATTTCTGAGTGGTATATAATATTATATTGGTCATGTAACCAAAGCCACAGCTGATCTTTATTAATAAAAAATACTTTTAGGAATCGCAGCCTTCGCGGTATCAGATACGAGATAAAGTTTCGAACTCATAACGATTCCGGACTCTTGATGTGGAGGCGAAAAATCGGGATACGACGCGATTTTATTGGACTCGGACTTAGTTACGGGAAGTTACAGCTTATATACACTGACACAGATTCAAAGGAATCCAGTGAGTGGTTCCAGAGTGTGGAATCCAAGGAGAGGGTGGACGATGGGCTTTGGCACACGGCTGTAGTGAGGAGACGGAAAAGACTTGCGATGTTGCAAGTCGACGATCTCCCCCCTGTTAGGGGTTACTCGCAAGCTCTGCTCGTCCCCTCGAAAGCAAACCCTAAGATTTGGATCGGTGAGTTCAATTTTGTATGTGAATTCTAAATTATGCATCCTTGAAAACGGGTCAAGTGGATATAGCTTTACATTAATTAAAAATTGTACTCTATTTTTATTTGCATCACATCTTGGTTAGTGGATCGTTATTAATATGCTGATTCTACAATATTTTACAATAGGTATAATGTGTCATTTATAAAAACGACTTCATAATGAAAGTATTTACCATTTATTTTGAAATTACTACCAAAACTCATGGTCACCATGAGCCCCGATGTCATTTTTCATCAGTTAAATGTATCTAAATATTAAGTAACTCTAATAATTATATATATGGTTTAATATAAATTTTATATTGTATAAGCATTATAAAGTTTGTTAAAGACTAAGTTAGTTAAAGTTGATGACTAAATTATGTTTACTAAGTCGTGTGATGTCATTCACACGATCGGCATTTATATCGTCTTTCCTTTGTCAGTAAATATTCTTATCCCCGGATTTTTATAATAAAGCTGTATTATTTAAATAAATAATCTTAAATAAACAAACCAAGTAACCATGAAAAAACACGGACAAAGGAACAAAAGCGTAACAAGTACAAAATATGCCAATCGTAGTCTTAAGCTCTTGAAATCCTATTTCGCTAAGACGTTGCCCTTCTATTCTGTTTTATGAAGTGAATTAATTTGACGTTTCATGATAGGGGGATCCCCGACGCTGCCGTTGGGATTACCGCCGCCATTTTATACTGGGCTGAAAGGCTGTATTGCAAGTCTTAAGTCCAGTGGTCGTCACATCGATGTCACATCTCCTATACGACCGATGACGATGATTCGGTATTGTGAGTAATGTATATGTAAATAAATTGTCGTATCATTATGGATCGTCATACAATTAGTACGAAAAAGTGTCCAAACCCGGCTAAGATGTTTAAATATTTTTGTTCTGTCTTCCTTACTTGATATTTTTTAAATTATTTTTTCTGAAAATCATAATTCAGAAACGTACCTAAAAATAATGAAATAATAATCTATCTGCTCTCATAGAGACAATAGCGAAGTGACTACGGGTGAATACGGAATTTAATCTCCTTTTGCGTTTTGGAACTCTTATGCTTCGGACACTTTTAAGCGCTGATTATAAGTTCATAATATTACAGGTCAATAATAGGCTAAATCAGATTTTCAAGATCATCACAAAATCCACTACTTCAGTATTATTTTCTGTTAAAACAATTGATTGAGACTTTAAATCAAAATACATTGTCAATAATAAGATTGTTTGAATTTTAAGTTTACTTACCTCAACATAAATAATCATATTTAATTACTAAGTCCTAAATACATCATTATTGTATTATTTTTTTGGATTTTTAATTGCATATGAAAGTGGACAAAGATAATAATTAAACTATCATATCTCAATCATATCACATTTGTAAGAGTGAAATGTAAAAGTATTATTTTTTGTTTATTGTTAATATTAGTGTACCTGTTAGGTGATATTTATCTATGTCTGTGTTGTAGCGACATTTTAAATAATATTGGTATAATATATAAAACTCAGGTATTATTTTAGGAGTACGTGTAACAGCTTGTTTGATTAACTGACTTTTTTAAACATTTGATTACTTTTTGCTAAATATTTTACATTATATTGTATTGAAAACCTTGCATATTCTATAGAAAACTCGATTTTACATAAACATTTTAGTATAAAAAAGTTGAAAATATGTTGCTACGACGTAGACTTTGCTTCATTGAAGAATGCTCCAATACATATCTGTTCGCATTCATTTCCTTTGCTATCCATAGTTTTATAAATCGAAAAAGCATCGCATATATAACCAAAATATTGTTGCCATAATAATTTATATTTATAGTTTAAGATATATCTATAGGTTTAAATACTTTAAATCGGTGCTCGGTTTACACATCAGAGATTTATCAAAAAGCGTATCTGAAAATTTAAATGTGTTACAAAATATATTAAATTTAGGTCAAAAGGACAAATTATCTACGTCTGATTGGTAAAACTATTATGAATATTATAAAGGGTATTCACAGTAAGGAAATTAATGTTCAATGGGCTTTAAATATAACATTCCGTATTATAAATGTAACGCTTTCAATATTTGTTTACTTATTGCCAATATTAAATAGAGGCGTAAGTAAATAACTATTCCTCTTTATATGAGGTTATTAGATTCTCAAATTACCCTCATATTTAATTTAGCAATTCCATTGTTATCATTCCATGTTAAATAAGTACATAATATAGTTAAAGTAATACTATAAACAGTGCCATAGTTGTACAGTAGACGATTTTATTAGGTTTTAGGTCTAGTGTAATAAATGCTTATTAAATATATTTTAGTTATTAACACTTGCTAACTCTTATTGATTTATTCTGTCTAAAAATGAATCACTGCCACACTTTTAAGTTATTTACATTATTTATAAAATAAAGGAAGTTTAAGGAAAAAATCAAGTGTGTCTAGACAAACTACGAAACACTTTAACGGTATGTTTTAATGCAGATTAGCAAGCAGTCACGCAACTCTACCGTGATAGAAATCACTTTTTTTAGAACTTTTTAATAGCTATTCAGATTCATGAGGTGAATGCACGTCACTATACTTATAGTGTGAGAGCTCTGGAAAGGGAGACAAAGTAGAAAATACAGACAGAGATGAGAATAATAGTTTACTAATATGGTGATACAGGTATGGTTTTGAGGATGTTCCGAGTCGGGTAGGAAACTTACGAACTTGGAACTTTATGAAAGTAAAATTAGAATTATATATGTCGGGGTATAGTTGGGGTAGGATAATAGTGAAGGTCGTGTTGGGCTATAGTTAGGGAAGAATAATAATAGAATAATAATAAAGAGGACTTGTTGGCACTTCCGTCGCGTCATTTTAATATTAGTCGATTTTAGATAGCGAGTAAACGATTATCGAATAATCGGAATACGAGCGACATCTACGGCACTTTATTCTACGATTTTTGATAGCTTTAAACTAGTAATCGATTATCGATTAATTGGAACACCAGCGCCATATTTCCTATTTGTTGATTTACTTTGGGTAATAATAAAGAAAATTAATCATCATTTCCGTCGCGTCATTTTAATATTCAACGATTTTTAACAGTCTCAAACGAGTAAAAGATTATCAATTAATCGGGATGCCAGCGCCCTATTTCCGTTTTGTTGATTTACATCTCCCCACTAGTGGAGGGGCGTTGCTACCATTGTCTAGTCCCTTTATATTCCAAGACTGATCGATTACTAGTTTAAAGCTATCAAAAATCGTAGAATAAAGTGCCGTAGATGTCGCTCGTAGTCCGATTATTCGACAATCGTTTACTCGCTATCTAAAATCGACTAATATTAAAATGACGCGACGGAAGTGCCAACAAGTCCTCTTTATTATTATTCTACCCTAACTATAGCCCAACACGACCTTCACTATTATCCTACCCCAACTATACCCCGACATATATATATTCTGAAAATCAGGATAATTTTAGAGCCTTTTATACCTGATATTTTCCAAAGCTTTGAATCTCAAACTGAAACTTTCACGTAGGTCTGCCGCACCAGGGCTCTTGAACTATTGTACGAGTAAGTGCAACAAGGTTATACGATAATATCAATTTATATTCTTTTAATATGAAGATACATATTTCGTACACTTCTTATCGTAGCCATTTATATCAAACACAGTCCTTCGTTTTCTTTTACGTTTTCTAAGAATAAAACATTTATGATTAGTTGACATTTATATAAAAAAATTATATTATCATTTTCATGATATCCTTAAAATACTTTTTACTCAGTTCAAAAACATCACATAAAAAATTTTTTTTTCGGTTTTTTGTATTAATAAAGAATAAGTAAGGGGTTTCAAAAAACGGGTAAATATTGTCAAATGATATAATGATTTTTTTTCTGTTACTGTTTATTGATATGATTTTACACGCCTATATGTCAAAATTAAGTATGATTAGTAGGAAAATATTTTTACCGATGCAATATTAATAATTGTTCATGCTATACATTTTTTTCATAATCGTTATAGAATTCATTTCAGATACTTATAACGTTTTGTAATATATGTAAATAGTTATAGACTAGATTTTTTTACAAGACGCTTAATTATTACAGAATGTCCATTACTTAAAGACTTATTATTTTGCGATAGTAATTTTTTAACCATTTTTTCTTTAAAAATGATCTTGTCAAGTTATAGTGTATTGTTTAATTATATTTTTTTAAAAGTTTAACTTGTTTAACGTTTCTACTCTAATATACATGTAAAATATAATACGTAAATGCTAATTTAAAGTAAACAATGACAATATTAAAATATCTACGCAGCGTTTAGTATTACTTTTATAACGTGGTAGTGCTTCATGGAACGTAACATAACCATTTCTATACTAGATTAGGTTAAGTATTGCTATTATTCGAAATAATCGGAGAGTGGAGAAATTATACCTTTCGTAGAGCTAAGAGATATTTAGAAATAGTTTTGGAAAGTTTGTGTTTCTCTCGACCCTTTTTATCCATTATCCAGAAATCTGTTTTAATCTAAATTTACTTTGGTTGTCCGAAGGGTATAATTAATAGATTATTTGCTTACTCTGGTATCTACAGGAGTATCCAAATCTATATCAAACTCGTTCATGCTCTAAGTGGTTTTTCAAAGAGTATTTCTACTCATATGGAACTTTATACTGTGTAAAGTACAGTTGAATCGAAACAGCGTATTACTGTTTTCAATTGCTTGCTATTATTATGGAAATTTAAACTGTGGATAGTATACATAAAGTTCAATATTCCATGTTTAACAGTAAGCCGCATTGTTTCCATGTTTTAGTATGGACGGTTTGAAATAGGTTTACCTAATGGTATTTTTCGTCCGAAGCATCGGGTGATTGCAGCAATAACGACCTGTAGTAGTTATATCACTGATTCTAGTGGGGTTACGAATCAGAAATAATTTTAATCATTCCATTATAAATGTATGTGCACGGAAGTTATGTTAGGATAACATATAATATCCTTTCAGTTTTGACATGGCAACACTAGTATGAATTTGTATAGCCTGAGATTGACTAATAGTTCTTATTGGTTCAAAATACCACACTGCCTTAAAAATAAAACTACTTTTTCGAGTAATCAGATTCAGTCGATCTATCAGTTATTTCATAGAATAACCATGTCCAAAATGGTTCTAAAGGAAGTGTAATTGTTTTTTTCAAATCACTTGTCATACTATCTCTGAATTATCGAATATAGTGTATTGTCTAGTTAATAGGGCATCTTTGACAATCACAAGTCTGCCTAAATTTGTTGAGAGTTGCCATGTTACGTTGAGAGGAATATTAAGTGTTAACCTACCATTAATTTTGCGCAGAGTAATACTAGAAACTAAAAATTTGAAGAAATTTATCAAGAATTTCATAATGAAATGATTTAAAATTAATACGATTTTTAAATCCATGGTCTAATCTTAAAATATCTTCCGATCTAATTTATTACGCATGTGTGTTTTGATGTACCTATATTAGTTTAAATACAAATGATAAATTAAATGAGACTGCAGATATTTTGTTGTTTTATTCTGTACCTCTTCATTCGCTTAAGAAAACCCTAAAATCTTAGAAATTAAAAAAATATATAGAAAGTTTTCGTTTTCCTAAAATAAATAGATTTATTTAATAAATAAAAATAAGGTAACAAGATGATCATTTATATTTAATATTTAATAAACAAAGGATGATAAGACTTTAAAACAAAGTTGTTTGACATTTAGGTATGTCTGTCTATAGTGTCAGTAATTGCTTATCAAAGTAAGAAACTTTTAAAAACGAATATTGTAAGACGAGAATTTTGGAAAAGTTTTAGCTTGATTTTTCAACATGAAATGTTAAATTTATTTAAATAGAAGCATATAATAAAAGTTAAGAAGGCTGTTCAAGTGTTCAGCTAATTAGTATGCATATTAAGTTTCCGCTTTTCACCCCCTTTAGAACTTATCGTTGTACAGGCATCTTATGCTTATTCTCTTTTCTACTTTAGATTAAACGCGATATTCGTTTAAGTTTTCTAAATATTTTTTTCATCATTAATAGAATATTCTTCATAAGAAAATTTTCTATTTGAAACCCTTTGAGATCAAAATAGAAACAGTAGTTCTTGAGGTTATCTTACTTTACAAACTTTCCCCGCTATTACTTATATATTTTATAGTTAGCTTTTATATGCAAAATCCAGAAGGAATTTAAAATTAAGTCAAATACATACCTCGTAGGGAGTGATGAGTGATAGGTAGTCCAATTGAGACAAACTAGAATAATAAATTGCTATTGAAAATTACTTCAGCTTTACAAAAATATACACACTAAATAGTGTTTATATTTTTGACTTGCCTGTGTGTGTGTCTGTCTGTGGCATCGTATCTCCCGAACAGATGAACTGATTTTATTTTATTGTATTTGAAAGGCAAATTCTTCGGAGTGTTCTTAGCTATGTTTGATGAAAATCGGTCCAAGATGACCGCTACCACAAAATAGCGGATTACACGTTTTTTCACAACTTCCTCAACATGAGCATCAAATGAAAGGACTCGAATAGTAGAAAACTATATAGTATGGTAAATTTCAAATCCAATATGGGCGCAACCACAAAACGGTGAATTACAATTTTTTCACAACTCCCTCAATGACGAATTTCAAATCCAAGATGGCCGCCACCACTAAATGGCGAATAACGTTCATACTATTTTTATTATTATGTGTCGAGGGGTTTTTAAATTTTTGATATACACAACAACGTTGATGAAGATTGATATCATAATTACAGTAAAGTCGTTATTAGTTTATACTGACCTGATAGAAACAAGTTTTATCAAGCCAGCGTAGTCACGAAAAAAGTTAAGTTAAACTGGGCCTTGTAGAAACTTGTACAATTTAATCAAAATACAAAAAACTGATCGTGCTCTATCAACATCTTGATCAAAACATTTATAGACAGTAAATTAGACTATTCGTTCAGTGTTGCCCTTCACAAATAGCTGGAGTTGCAAATTATGTTCCTTACAACCTTCGATCACGAATGCTTGGGTAAAAGCTGCTGGAAATCAATTTGACTGTTAATTGGACGATTTTCTATCTCTGTAGTAATGTAATAATTTATTGATAATACAAATGTGAAAGCTTGTATATTTGAATGTTTGTTACTCAGTCACCCAAAAACGGCAGAACGGATTTCAATAAAATTTAGCATACTGATACTTTATAACCTAGATGAATACCTAGGCTATTTTTAAGCCCCGAAAAAAGTTAATAGTTCCTGTGGATTAACATTTTCATAAATTTACTATGTGAGCACCTAAATATTTTTATTTTGCGACTATATATTAATAATTAAGTGTTTTTGATAAACGTGGTACATAAATCAGTAAAAAACGGATCGGCGAGTCGACTAGTATTAAATAAATAATCTAACAAATATTAGTACAGGCTACATTGACCTATTCCGATACTCATTATGACGATGGGTTTTCATTATGATGCAAAAAGTTTCCGACGCCTGTTCATTAATCTTTATTCAAGGATAACTGTAAATAAATGTATAAAACAAATTTTAATGTACTTATTGACTTATTTTGGCGACTCGGAACTGAGTTTGAGTTCATAGTTATCTATATCTATACTATTATATAAAGAGGAAAGATTTGATTGTTTGTATGTTTGTTTGTTGCGAATAGGCTCGAAAAGTACTTAACCGATTTTGAAACTTCTTTCACCGATGGGAAGCTACATCCTTTCCGGGTAACATAGGCTATGTGGTGTTGCCATAAATACTCTAATTAAAAAGATATTAAGTGCCATAAGGTGGCCATTTTGTAAATTGAAGAGTTTCTCAGGAACTACAAATCCGATTTAAATTTTTCATGAGTGACAAAAGTGAATTAGTGTTGCCATATAAATTTTATAATTAATAGATTATGGCCATTTTGTTTTTACTTATCCGATTTTAAAAATTCTTTCACTGTTAGAAAAGTACACTATTCGTGAGGGACAAAAGTGATTTAGTGTTGCCATATACATTTTTTAAATAATAGAATATGGCCATTTTGTTTTTACTAATTCGATTTTTAAAATTCTTTCACCGATAGTAAACTACACTATTCGTGAGTGACAAATGTGATTTAGAGTTGCCATATACTTTTTTTAAATAATAGAACATGGCCATTTTGTTTTTACTAATCCGATTTTTAAAATTCTTTAACCGATAGTAAACTACACTATTCGTGAGTGACAAATGTGATTTAGAGTTGCCATATACTTTTTTTAAATAATAGAATATGGCCATTTTGTTTTTACTAATCCGATTTTTAAAAGTCTTTCACCGATAGTAAACTACACTACTCGTGAGTGAAAAAGGTGATTTATAGTTACCATATACTTTTTTTAAATAATAGAATATGGCCATTTTGTTTTTACTAATCCGATTTTTAAAATTCTTTCACCGATAGTAAACTACACTATTCGTGAGTGACAAAGGTGATTTAGTGTTGCCATATACTTTTTTAATTAGTAGAATATGGGCATTTTGTTGCTACTGATCCGATTTTAAAAATTCTTTCACTGTTAGAAGTCTATAGTATTTCCGTCTCTCTTCCTCTTATTATACATCTCATTCTCTCATTCTCTCTCTTTAATTTTTATTTTCATTCTTTCGATTATCTCTCTCTCTTTCTTTCTCTCTCTCTTTCTTTCTCTCACACTCTTACTTTCTCTCTTTCCTTTAATTATTCAATTTTATTTTTGCTCTGTCCTCCCTCTTCTACGCGTCTCTTTTCTTTTATTTTTATTTCTATTATTTTTCTTTTGACAACTTTTTCTTTCTCGCTCTTTTCAAATAATGAAAAGCTACACAATTACAGAGTGACAATTTAAGGACATCAATTATAATATTTTTTTAAATACCCGGAGCGAAGCGAGGGCAGGCAGCTAGTATTATTATAAGTCAATGATAGGAAAATTTAGATTTAATTTAGAACTATAAAATATAGGCTTATCAAATAGTTAAGATTAGATTTATAGAACCGTTGCAGAAGAAAAGACGCATCAAAACCAGTACGATAGTAATGTTTTTAGAACTTGTTATTTAAATATTAATTATTGTTTGTTATATACAAAAGAAATCTTAATAACTTAACATAATGAACTCTCTAACCTTAATAATCAATCAAAAATCAATTCTGTGAATTTCTTCTTAGTCCCCTTATTTAGTTTATCTCTAAATAAAATTAAACAGTAATAAAAAGCAGTATAGCAGTAAATCCAAAAACGGAAGCTCTCGTTATATCATTTAATAAAGTTTCATCCTGCAAAGTTGGAATTTGTTTAAAACGAGGGAAGTTTGTCTTCGATAAGCGTGCGTGTAATATGTAAGACCTCCATCGCATGTGACCAAACTTTACGTTTAATTTATGCACCCTTACCACTTATTGTCCTTATAAACGAAGCTATGGAGGGAATTTTCTTTACGTCATATGAGGGTCGACATAGTTTCGGTTATATTAATACGTAAAGCAAAAAGCAAAAACGCGGACGGAAATATAAGTAAAGTTTATATGAAGAAGAAGTGTAGAAAGCTGATATTTATATATAAAATATATATAAATATTTTATTTTAATTATCAATTATTAGTAATTAATGATGTTTCATTTTTTGACACTTCATTATTTTCCACCAGTTTCCTACTGAAGCTCTAGAACAGACTGGCTTGCTCTCTCAAGCAGACATTTCATAGAAATTTAAAGAAAATATTTATCTTATTGCTAAGGGATTGTACTTTAAGAAATTTTACATTTATAATATTAGTAAAAAATAAGATAAATTAATATTGCTTTATCCTAAACAGTTGAAACCACAAAACAAAATTAATGTTTATGTGTGGATCAAATCTACGACTTCAGACAAAAATATTAATATCTTTGTCCCAATAGTTCTTCCAAATAAATAAAATTACCTATAAATTACAATGATACTCAATGAGAAATGCGAACAATATAACATCCGCAACAAATAAAAGAGGTCAAAAAGAAAAAGTATTCCCTCATAAAGTAGATTGATATATCATCCCTTACATAGTCCGCTTCTAATCTCAACTAGGCTGAATTATGGTGTAGAAAATATCCTCTCATTCTTTGCATAAGCCATAAATCAAGTGAACCACCGGAATCCCTCGGGGCGGGTGGGAGAAAATAAGCAATAGATATTAGGCAAAACGTGTTATGAACACATTTTTTACTCCTCCGTGAGCTTCCTCGTTATAGTTTTTCCGAGATTAGGGATATATCTGTCTTATATTTTATTTATTGCCGTAAATAAATTGTTACTACTATCCTATACCTTTTTTTAAGGTTTCGTACCTCAAAAGGAAAAACGAAAAGCTTGTAGGATTATTTCGTTGATTCGCCATTTGTCTGTCTTAAAAACTTTTAGAGGTTTCGATTTGAATTTGATATGAAATAATCGTGATTATTAATACTTTAGTTTAGCTTAGTTATATCAATTGTCAAAAGATAAGGTTGTATATACCGTTTTTGCATGTTTTGATATTGTACAGTCGTAAGGGATCAAACCCTTCGAAAACATTACGATGGTCTAAAAACATGAAATTTAGTAAGAAGTGCTGTCTTGTATCATAACATAAGAATCAGGGGACAGTTTTCTAACAAAAAGTTAAGTTTTCATTGCAATCCAATATTGTATATCAAATCTGAATTAACTTATATTATTTAAGCTTATAGCTTTGTAACATAGAAAATAAGATGTTATGAGATATTGCTATTTTTTTCCTTCTTTTAACGACCAACTATAAAATGTCTCTGAATCTGTAAACTTAATAAGATTCAGTTATTTTTCTTTTTATATTTAAAAAATAATTACCCAGTATCTATAAAGATATATCAGTTGTTTGTAAACTGAAACTTGATGAGGCGATACAGCGGATCATCTTTGATCCGGATCATGTAGGATCTGCGGTTCTAAGAAATTGTGATATGTTGTTATTGAGGGACCAAGAACCCTCGTAAATAAATTCCAAATGATTCAATATAGAAATAAGCACTCACTTTTATCAGATAGTTGACTACTTAATAACTTTATTTAGCTATTATTTATTTAGGTTTTTGTTTATTGTAATATTAGTAACTACTTGTCTATGATTGTGTATTCAATCAATTGCTATAGATCATATACTCGTATAGAAATATATGAGTAACAATCAAGTTTCTTGGAAAAAGATGATCAGGGCGTCAAGGTCTATTTGACGAGAAAAAAAAATTCAAGATGGCGGAATTTATTTTTCCATATAAAATATATATGGGGAATATTGAAGAGAGTACAAGTTGGAAACTATGCAAGAGACTGATACGGTTCATACAAGAACTTTTATTCTGACAAGTGATGATTAAGGATTTCGGAGAAGGGAAAGGAGCACAGCCAGGGTATTCAAGATAGGTGGGGAGTGCTCGAACAAAAATCATTCGAAACCTCATCCAATTGGCAGGGAACAGGAAAAACACTCAAAATAAACACTCAAAATGGCAGATTGAAGATGGCGGCATGCAAATATTGTCGGTGTCTATCTCAGAAAGTATTTTCAAGATGGAAGAGTGGTTTTTGGAAAAAGATAATCAGTGTATGAAGGTGAACCTACTTGACGAACAGAAAAAAAAATTTAAGATGGCCTAATTTATTTTTTCATATGAAATATATATATATATGGTGAATATTAAAGAAACTACAATATGGAAACTATGCAAGAATTTGATACGGTTCATAGAAGAACTTTCATTCTGACAAATACATCGAGGGTTTCAGAGATGGATATGGAGCACGGCCAGGTAAATAGGTGGGCGCTACTCAAATCAAATCCAAATAGTTGGATTCCGGATGACGGTTTTGTAGAAAATGGTAGAAAGTAATAGAAAATGGTAGTGAGTTGTAGACGGCGGTAGAAAACGGTAGTCGGTGATTGGAAGTGAATAGATAGTGGTCTACTGTTTTACGTTCATTAAATTCTACTGTGCACTGTCTGTAACTTACTTTTCTGCTATCTTTAGCTGTGTCCACTGTTTACTTAACGGAGTCCTATTCCTACTCTTCACTCCCCAACGCGGTTCGCTTTAGCGGGCCGCACAACCAAGCCCGTACTAGTTTATATATATATAGATTATTATATACCTATATAGATTATTGACTATCAAATTACTTTTCATCTGCCGCTTAAAGATAAAAGAGGCAAAAAAGAAAATGTAAAGGCAATAAGAAATCATAAAGAGCATCGCGTGTTTGGCACAAACGTTTTATAACTTTATTAAAAGCTGATATTGTGAAGCACAGAGCTCGTACTGCTATCGTGCAAAAATATTTTTCATTCGTTACCTAAAACTCACATTTGTACTTCTTATTTTTAAATGGTTACCTCAGCCGGCTTCCCATGGGTGTTATGTTAACAGAAAAAAATATTGTAATGAATTAGTTTTAGTATAGTTATTCGACGAATTGCAATATTTAAATACAAACAGTTGCATGCTAGTAGTAACTAAACAAATGTACTTTTTGCCTCATAATAATTTCTATACAAAAAATATGTTGATCAATCCGCTATATCGTTAAAAAAGGAAAACCAACTTACCGATTAATGCTTTTGCATTTATATATTTTTTTTATCATCACAAACAAAATATTTCTATAACTCTCCTTACATAAACCATTAAAGTTTTTACGTGGATAGTGAGTTCTAGTCCTAGTTAGCAACATCGTTGATAACTTTTTATTCGCGGGTAATAAATACCTTTTATTTAACTCTAAAATTGTACTTATTCCGATAGATTTGACCAGTTCTCAAACGGAGCTCGCCTCCATTACTAAGGTTTAAAGTGAGTTCTTAATATTGGTTAGTCGGTTTCTCTTTTAAGTGCATTTTATACAATGTTTTGTGCATGTACAAGACAATAATAAACTATGCGGTATCGGTCCCATGTAGATATCAGTATACTGTTATAAAAAAAAATACTAAAAGAAAATTTAATACATGGTAAAAATATAGTAATTAACATTGAGCTAATAAAAAAATAATAAATGATATGATAATAATTAGGACGGTATATTTATGTTTGTAGTTTGGAATTCTGGAAGGTCATAAGTAAATAACTTTATTTTATAATTTTATTTTAAAATTTGAAGCGTCTGTAGCTCAGTGGTTCGGGAGTTGGATTTACGATCAACAAGTCGTGGGTTCAAAAGTTATAGTAAGTTAAGCCCTGTATTATGTATACATGCGTATACCTTGAATAAGTATAATATAACAGTGATACGAAATCTCGAGCATTTCCTATTCAATTGCGCACAAATAAGTCTAAGGTGAATATGAACATGGATGTGTATATAACAGATTCTTTACATCCTCAAGATTTAGTCTGGAAGATCTCGTACGACTCTATAGACGTGTATTGAATATTTATTTACCTGTAGGTAAATACGCATACTTAGAAAACTACTGGATGGATTTACAACACGTAACTTATACTAAAAAGAATTTTAGACTTTTTATAACTAAAAAGAAAATACTATTCACTTTTATGTTAAATTTAATATTATTCATGGCCGCAACTTTCGAATTAATGAAAATCACACTTATCAATTTAAAGCAAAAATTTAAAAAATACTTATAAATAATAATGATTTGCCTGATTCAAAAAAGCATATTGCGATTTTTTTTTTACCTGGGGAGTTCGATCCTGGGCATATCGCAAGGGTATTAGATCATAGTCCACCACGCTGGCCCAGTGCGGGTTGGCAGACTTCATACACCTTTGAGAACATGGAGAACTCTCAGGAGTCCAGGTTTCCTCACGATGTTTTCCTTCGCCGCTAAAGCAAGAGATATTTAATTTTTTTAAAACACACAACTCAGAAAAGTCAGAGGTGTCTGCGCAGGATCGAAAATGGACCTCTCGAGTAAGATATTGATGTCTCAAACACTTAGTCATCGCTGGATTTTTAGAGAAACATCTAGATCACCTGAAATATCTAATATAAACAACCGCACCAAAATGAGTTCATTTTACGATGTCACAGACAGATACACATATACACTGTTAAACTTATAAAATGATGGCACCTTGATCCCATCTGCTTCCACACCGAAAAATCCGCATCAAAATCAGCCCAGTCTTTCGTGAGCTATGATTTCAAAAACAAATACACATATGTACTGTTAAATTTATAAAACGATGGCATCTTAATCCCATCTGCTTCCAGACAGATCCGCATCAAAATCGGTAACGGTATTCGGGAGCTACGATATAGACAGACAGACTAAAATTACCATAAAAACAATTACTTACAGCCAAAGTACACTTTAAGACAATTCCATTAAACCCAAACGCGAGTAGTTTACGTTGTCCCATGCCTGTGTTCCAGTACATACCTTCCGGTCTCATCATCAACTAATGATAGATGAAGCCGGAAGATCTAAGAATCTGCTGGTAACATCAGTATCATGTGATAAGTATTTATTAAAATTTTCTCATAGTAATTGTTGCTTAACATTATTAATCACATAATGGCTACCTGTGGTCTTCCTCATCAGTTCCACTTCACCAAATGTTAAATTCTAAATGCTATTGCTTGAAATAAATCTGAAAATATCAAAATTGCTATATGGGTTCATATAACCTTTGAGGAGGTATTCAGAACTGGATTTTGAAAAAAATGGGACCAATCTGTAAGCATATCTTACCAAATACAAAAAGAAATTTCCAATTCGGTTTATAAATGATGGAGTTCTGACGTAACAGACATAAAAAAAATAAAACCCAATTGATCACCTCCTTTTTTTGAAGTCGGTTAAAAATCTAGCGATAACTCTCTCTATAAGAAAAAGAACTTTTATAACATCATAATAATATTTTGTTTCGGATAAGCCATGATGAATGAGTGAGTCAAGTTGACGTATAAATCACTTACATAAGCCGAAACAAGAGCTATATCGGAAAATATTTTAATAAAGATTATACTCGACCATTTTACGGTATACGAGAGGACAGAGAATCCGTATTATGAAAGGTTAGTAAAGAAAATAAATTTGGGTTGATATATTGTCCCTGGAGTCTCACGGAATGAAGCACATTGAAATATGATTGCTGAATGATACGGTTCGTACTAATCCAGAACGTTAAAATAATTTTCTTTATTAATATGGCAAACATGAGCTATTTTAAATAGGTAATGTTATCATTTATGAAGCTTAACACAGTTTATATCTCGTAATATACGTATAATATATATATATATATATATATATATATACATTTAGTGGACTGATTAAAATTTGTAGTAAATCTGTACTCATACTTGCACTCAGATTCATAATATTTAAAATTGGTTTAATCAATTTAAAATTCAATTTAATGAGAATAACGTTACATCGGTCAAGTTGCTTTCCTATTGAAGTTAAACATTTTTATAATATTAAATTTGTATATTACTATTATTCTTTTTCTATATAAATAGAGTTAGCAACACCGTTATTTGCGAGTAGTATTTTTCAATTATACCCACGTAACAAATATATCAAGACAATATAAAATCTGTATTCCTATAGATTTGTGTCAGTTGTCAAACGAGCTTGCCTGGTGACCATAAAAGCTGTGGAACTTGTGTAGTGTCGTTATGCTGGGAAGGATCCATTGTGAAGGATTTTGGGATCATATTTCTCGGTTTCCTTCTTGAGTGCATATTATCTTATATATAAAATTCTCGTGTCACAATGTTAGTTACCATACTCCTCCGAAACGGCTCAACCGATTTTTATGAAATTTTGTGTGCATATCGGGTAGGTCTGAGAATCGGTCAACATCTATTTTTAATACCCCTAAGTGATAAGGGTGGCCCACGGTGGCAAAACAACGTTTGCTGGGTCAACTAGTAGTTAATAAAATTTACATAATATGCGATCGATGCGATACTATATGTATATTTTGTTTCATAAAATATATCACTAAATCATACCGTACAACAAGATATGAAAATATAAGCACTCCTCAATATACAATCAATCGTATAAAACAAAACAAAATTTCCTTTACCCTTTTATGAAATATGAGGGTACAACAAATTTACTTACTCAAAAGGCAATCCTGCCAATAGAATTAACATTACATGAGCTCAGAGTAAGTAATATAATATTGGTATCTGCGACAGATCCAAAACTGGAGTCCATGACGATAAATCGTTTAATTCTACCCTCGTGACTCGGTCGATTGCGAGGTCAGGGTAGCATCACAATTTACTGCGATACTGTTTCAAACTCAAACTCATGTAAGGAATGCCATTATTGTACGGCAATACTCATAAACATGCATTTTAGTGACTTAACAGGGTCCTGGGCTTATGACCAAGGTGTAGGGTTACATCCTTCCTTGACTAACTCATTTACTCAATCACTCCCTGTCTGATTCACTTACCTACTTACTCACCATCCTCTCAATTACTCGTACACTCACTTACTATTACTCGTTCAGTCGTTCTCTAATTCATACATGAAGCCACGCACTTGCGGACCCACTCACTCACTCACTTTGACGTGGAATGAGTATAAGTCACTATTAAGGCTTTTTTAGCGGGAAGCGCCGGGGCAGAGCAGAAACTCCCGCGCGTCTGATGTTTGTCCAAATAATAAATGTCACGGATGAAGCTGCCAATACTGCCAATATGCTCACGATGCACAACATTTCCCCACTATTTTTTCTCAGACGAAAGTTAGCTGGAGGCTGCTACACTCTTACTGCAATTACCCACTTACACTCATTCGTTCAAAAAAATTAAAGGTAAATATGATGATAGATTGCAACAAACCTACTAACGCAAACTTTTTGTGGAGTGAAGCGATTAACAAATTCTGGTCAACTATAAATTATAGCATCTTTTGATCGAGTGAACCGATTAACAAATTCTGGTCAACTATAAATTATAGCATCTTTTGAACGAGTGAACCGATTAACAAATTCTGGTCAACTATAAATTATAGCATCTTTTGAACGAGTGAACCGATTAACAAAATCTGGTCAACTATAAATTATAGCATCTTTTGATCGAGTGAACCGATTAACAAATTCTGGTCAACTATAAATTATAGCATCTTTTGAACGAGTGAACCGATTAACAAATTCTGGTCAACTATAAATTATAGCATCTTTTGATCGAGTGAACCGATTAACAAATTCTGGTCAACTATAAATTATAGCATCTTTTGAACGAGTGAACCGATTAACAAATTCTGGTCAACTATAAATTATAGCATCTTTTGAACGAGTGAACCGATTAACAAATTCTGGTCAACTATAAATTATAGCATCTTTTGATCGAGTGAACCGATTAACAAATTCTTGTCAACTATAAATTATAGCATCTTATGATCGAGTGAACCGATTAACAAATTCTGGTCAACTATAAATTATAGCATCTTTTGATCGAGTGAACCGATTAGCAAATTCTGGTCAACTATAAATTATAGCATCTTTTGAACGAGTGAACCGATTAACAAATTCTGGTCAACTATAAATTATAGCATCTTTTGAACGAGTGAACCGATTAACAAATTCTGGTCAACTATAAATTATAGCATCTTTTGATCGAGTGAACCGATTAACAAATTCTGGTCAACTATAAATTATAGCATCTTTTGAACGAGTGAACCGATTAACAAATTCTGGTCAACTATAAATTATAGCATCTTTTGATCGAGTGAACCGATTAACAAATTCTTGTCAACTATAAATTATAGCATCTTATGATCGAGTGAACCGATTACTATGAAACAAAAACCAAATTATATTTCAAAATCAGCAAATATTTATTATAAACGTAAAGCGAATTTGATTACTAATTTTTACGTTTATCTTTGTGCATGATAAACTTAAAAATTACTAATCCAACGATAAACGGACAAATTTGAAACGCAAAAATTGTTTATAATAGTTATTAATATTTTAAGCTAGCCGCTATTTTTAAAACAAATCCAATGTATGTGAAGTCTACAAGATTTATTAGAAGCAAAGAAGATAGATTGTTATTTATAAATATTAGAAGTAGGAAGGCTGTGATATCATATTATATACATACTAGCTGACTAGCACAACTACGTCTGCGTCACATAAGAGAAAGAGATAGAGGGCTAGAGAGAGTTGGGTGTAGGCGCCTATAACACAATTCTAGAGGAGTTTAAACTTTGTTTTAGCGCCGTTTACGCAGCGCATGCCACTAAAACGAAGCAAAAGGAATATTTTTCACCGTTTTTGCCACATTTTTCTTTGATGCTCCGCTCCTATTAGTTGTAGAGTGATGTTATATAGCCTATAACTTGCCTCGATAAATGGGCTCTACAACACTAAAATATTTTTTCGATTCAACTATTAGTTCCTGACACCATATGTTTGTATATGAATTGTGTATCTGAGCTGTGAGCCTGTGACAACAATTGTGGACAAACGATCTCCAGTAAGTATGTGAAGCGTCTTGGAACACGAGTATTGATCTTCGTACAACTTTGACATCGCTTCTGAGGATTTATAGCATGTGCAGATTACAGATCTATTTCAATGTAACGGACATGTGAGGTGGGTTGAGAATTTAACCTGCTATAAATTTAGGATTATCGTAGATTTTATTAAATGTTAGGAATAGCTTTTATTCATTTTTATAAGAATTATTTTATTGGTGACCCACTAAGGTTACGACCGGGTAGTATTATATATCCATTTCTAGTAGTTTAGATTGTGTGTATAGCATTTTTAATTACCAAATACTTATTTCACATAATGCATTTTGCATTTTGTATTAGTTTTCACAAAAATATTCAAAACCTCTTTTTTTATTCCTCCTATTATACCATTTGATTTTCCACAAAAATAATTTTCTTAGTTAGCAATTACAAGCATAACAAAGGAAGTAAGTGTAAAGAACTAAGTGCCTGGGTTTTGCTACCATGTTCAGGATTTCGGAAATCAATTTTGGAATGCTCTCCACCGCTTTTCGACCAACAGTAGATAGTAAAATAAACTAAATCCTCATGAAAGAGGACGTAGCAAAACACTAAATTAAAAAAACTTGCATTATAATGTTAATTCTATGAAATCTCTTCCACAACAGCCTCACATTTATCTATAAGTACTACTAACGATCAAAAATTATACATAGCTATAAATATACTACTAGCAGTGCTAGAAAGTTACTGAAACTAAACACCTAGAATTTTTTTGTTATAATCTTTTATTCTTAATGCATAAGTAGGTGATTTGGTAATATAAAATCTTTCTTTAACTTGTTTTGCGTAAATCAAATTTTAGCATTCATTATTAGCAATTTAAATTCATGTAAATAGGCTTTTCCGTCATATCCGATAAGAGCCCAAAGAAGATTATTTTGCTTCAGTTATTTTGAGTAAGACTGAAAATTATCGGATGGAAGAATGATCGCGTTTAAAATTATGCCTTTGATTAAATTAAATTAAGTCAATATTAAAAAAAAGTACAGTAAATTAGTGCGGCTGGTGTATGACCTGAAATTGATAAGGTGTTTAAGATTATTTGACCAAATGTTAGTTTAATTGTGACGTGCTTTTTCTTTAGTGGTAAAGAGAATACTTGTAATAATATTATAAATCTGTAAACAGCGACAATAAGACAAGTTTTAAAATAAATATTTCTTAAAATTTGAGATTAATTATTTGTGAAAACCGCATCTAAATTAATTTTGAGGTTGCGAATTTTGAAAACCATCATAGAGAAGGACAAAAGCTCTTCAGGAATTTTCTTCTACTATGAAAGTAACTTTTACTTTTTCTAGGCTAAAATAGTTGTATTCTAGGCTAAATCGTGCAGACTGGAATTTTTTTTTCTTAGACCTACCGCTTTAAAATATTCATTTCATTTTAAAGTTATTTGTTAAATTTCATATAAAAAGGAATAAAGTAATTTATGTAAGCTCTAAATTTATTAATATTTTTTTTTAATGATTTATACTTAGAAGTTAAATCTTCATAAGGTTTCTTAATTTTTTGTGTTTCAGGCCAACTCAGCTACGTTACATTTTTTATTTGTATAGCTGTAAGTTTTACTGTAAAAAATAAAAAAAAATATTAAGAAATCCAATCTTAGTAAAATTTGGTATATTAATTCAATATCAAAAATTAATAGTTCTAAAAATGTCTCCAAAAGTATATTTCATGTTAAAATAGGTCATCATTTCATGATCGATAGTACTTGCTTGTATGGATCTAACCAGGTACTAAAGAAAATTATCTCGTTACGTATCGAGCTTCAATAATCATATTTCAATTCTTCATTCGAGGAAGATTTCTACAGGGACAATATATCAACCCCAATTTATTTTCTCTACAAACCTTTCATAACCCCGCATTTTCTGACCTCTCGTGCAGTCCCGTAAGACGCCTCAATATTATCTTTATTAAAATTCTTTTAGATGTAGCTGTTGTTTTGCTTTTTATAATGTACCCCATCCCGGCTTCGTAAGAATAAACGCCTATATAGGATACATACATTGTTTTGTTAAATCTCAAAAATATGGTGATGGCTTGTTAAATCACAGTGATTTATGAAAACTGCATGAAATCCATTTAATAAATTTTCAGTTCATTACTAACTATCATAGGACTACCAACATAAGATAGTTTCACATTATTAATTTAAAATGGATATTGATAGTATGTGTAATTACAGCATGTTGTTTTACAAGTACATGCAATTAAAGTCAAACAGACGCACAAACACACACACACACAGACTATATATATATAATATATATGTGTATATTCACTCACACAACATTCATACACAACTGTGATAATTTAATAAAATTAAAAATTATTTTAATTGAACTTTATTTTAAAGACATTGATGGCTTTGGATTGGTTAGTTTCTATTGGTATATATTTACAATACCTCAAACGACTCGATGGCATATAAGATGATTTCATGGAGTATATATTGAGTTATCATCAAATATCATATAGTGGTCGTGAAGTGTTGGAGAGAGTTTTTCCAATGTACAAGACGTCTTTAAACCTGCTTCTGGGACAATTGCTTATGTCAAAAGGAAAACGAGTGGTTTTAAAATTAGGAAATGTTTAATCGAAAAACTCTCTAACTATCCCAGCTACGATAGCAGCCCAAGTAGTGGCTCAGACTGCAGACCCAGGTATAGGATTACTAAGCTATAAATGATATCTAATTATATTTAAAAAAAAAAAGGTAACCACACTGTAGCTATGGTATACTAAACTACACTTTTATACTTTAATGAATTTAAACTATGTTAACCGCATGCTACTTATGTTCTCTATTATTCTGTAATTTTAGTCGTAAAATTAATTTCTGAACGCAGACAGAATGTCTGACACTACGAACAATTTTAGTTGTTGTTTATATATTTTATTAGCGGTACGAATTTCACCGATAATACATAACAACCTGAATATGAGTATTTTATAAACTTTTAAATGTAGTTTTCCAGGCAGTATATTCGTATTACGTCAAATATAAAGGGGTATTCAAAACACGTCTCACGCTACGGAGAGACGAGATACAAATCCTTCGGGATGCAAAGAATCTGTTCGCGTATACTCTCATGTTCACCTTACCCTTATTTGTATGCGATTGAATGAAAAATATGTTTAAGATTGCGTGTCACAGTTATATTATACTTCTAAAATTTTGCAGAAGACATTTCTATAAGCTACATAAATTAAATAAGCCTAATAGTGTTAAAATACAAATATACATATAAACAATTTTACTAAGATGTTTGATGATTTGATAGCTTAAAGAGACTTTAAATCTTAGATGAGTATTTGAACCTTTACGTTCATTTTTCATTTTGAGGTAAAGAATCCTAAACTACAATAATGACTTGTAAAATATCTTTAGACACTTAGAATTCTCAGTAATAGCATCACTGTTTAATGCTTTAGCCAGCCAAACGTATTAAATAACTAGTCACTAAAAAAATTTCACATATACTCGTTCGAGTATTTTTTAAAAAAACCGAAAAATTCAATGAAAATAACCCACAATCTTGTGAAGAGTATGTAATTATGAGTGGGATTCAAAATCGTAATCCGTGCTTTTAAACTTAAAACTTGCGTCCCACATTTTATTAAAATACGCTATTTTCGAATCAAACATAGTGGTAATAAAGCATCGTAAAAGTGATAGTAAATGATCACACTATTAGCTCTTTATATCTCTCAAATAGCAGTAGAGTAACTGCTCAGGGAACATAATACTATCTTATTCGGTTCATTACCCCTCTCGGGCATGTGGAGAATATACTAGGAAAAGTATGCAATGTAGTAAACGACATACAATGAGTATGATGCCGGTTCAAAAGGTGTAAAATATTGAGTGAATTTTCATTTCGGTTAGATACCTAATTTTTAAGGTAAGATTGTAGAGACACTCGAGAGTTATAACTTCGAAATTATCGGGGCTCCGTAGTTGACAAAATGATATTGGCCTCTCGGTGACTCGAAGCAGTGCTATGACAATGTAAAAGACCTTTTTAAGTTTTTAGGCAAACATGGATATTTTTTCGTTTCGATTATTTTGACGTTTCGGCCTGAAACCATGATAATCATGGAATTTGATGTTCCAGAGCCTTTTGTTCGCATCGTAACTAGAGAAAAATATAAAACCTATATTTATTCTTTTTACGAAAATATAATTTTTTTTTATGATTAAGTATTTCATTTCATCTCATTGATGAAGAAATGAAAAATTATTTTTTATAGAATGTATTTTAAAAGAGCCTTTGATGTATTTGAAAGAACATCACAAAAAATATAGAAAACTTCTACTTTATAATCTGTGGCTTCTAGTAAAATAGGACATGTTTCATTAAAATCGGCTCTACTAAGCCTGATGCAGCTTGATATCTCTGCAGTACACGGTTGACATATAAAGCTTGATACACAACTACAGTTTAGTATATTCACCATTAATTTTTATGACAATTTTGTTATATAAAACTTTTTTTAACGCTTTTGTAAACGACAACTATTCCATAATTATGTGGATCAACAAAATGCAACACAATAAAATGGTGATGTATTTCAATTTTTGCAACTAGTTGTTGTTATTTGTTGAATGAATGTATCACAGGTAAAATAATGTCATTCATCTTCTTGAGATTCGATGATTGATTGCGATAGCTTTTGAGTCGTTGATTACTATAAAAAATGTTACCTGTTCTGTAAAATCTTATGGGTAATTTCATAGCGAATCATTATTTAAACTTCTGTAATTGAACATGGTAGATAGAAATATCTCTTACTTAGAATTTTAAAAAAATGTTGTAATAGCAATTTAAAAATCACTTAAGATAAATACTAACTAGTTAGCCGTTTATAAAAAAGTAATCGCCATTTAATTTTTGAAGTACTTGTGGGTAACGTGTAGGCAATATATAACCTATGTCGCAATTGATTATAGTGAGTTTCTATGTTTTCGCATAGGAAAGTAGGGAAACTATTATGTAGTGCCGTAATTAAGTTCACTCTTTTTGAGGTTCACGTAATTTTTACTTATTATCTATTGTAGTTAGTGTTTGGGCTACGGAGGGAATTTGTAATAGCTTAAAATGCCTTTAATCCTGTACCTTGTTTATGTATTGCTACTATACGATAACGGATATCAATCCTCTCTCATTCTCTGACAAGGTATTGGTTAATATGCTAGAATTGAAAATTAGGCAACTATAAGTTATGATATAAAGATATAACTACAATGTAGCTCTTCAACCAAAAGTGGCATCTTAGTTTAGTTCTAATGTCACTAGAACTTTGGCCAAGTCGTATTTAACTTGTGTGAACACAGCTTGCCTCCTAACCGCATACCAACAAATTTTGACAGTGTATATGTTATGTACAGAATGATAAATTAGTGCATAGCTACAATGTCATGTCAATATGGATAATGTTAATTGAAATTGAGCAATCTAATAAATGTGATTCAATAATATTATTTAACGTTCTATGTTTCTATTATATTAACAATTCACTACGGTATAAATTAATAATTATTATTTACTATAGAATAATATCTATTTTTTATATTTACTTATGTTAGTGTGGTGTACTATTTTCGTACAATATTTATTAGTGTATTATGTTTGTATGTATATAAATTATTTGTATATATGTAGGATGGTTATGTATTCAGGTGTTAGTTGTTAGGTATATGCTACACCACCTTACAGATAGAATTTTATCTTCGTTTGCTTTTCGAAACGAGGGTTGTCTGGAAGAGATGGCTAATTAGCCGTAAGACCGTACTTTACAGTTAACTCTTTATATCTAGGTGTATCTAGTTTATTAAGTTTTCCCTACCCTTTAATAATAATATTCAAAAATAACATACAATACATCTAGACTGCAGTGATAGAACCTTTAGTTCTTGCCGAGTTCAAAATGACTCTTTTTTATTACAGAAAGGATTCAAGGGGGAAAAAAGGCATTTTGTATTCGCATATACATGCGAACGATATTCTTTCTATTACTTCAAATTTCAAGGTTACATTGAAGGTTATCAGAAAAAAATCATTTCTAAATGTTTTCCTATCAAATATTTCCTTTTGACAAGGTACACATAACAGGTAAAAACTAAACATTTCTGCTTTAAAAAAAATTTGAAAATTATGATCTAAGTTAAAACCCAAATATTAGGTTAGGGAAAGGTTATCAGAAAAAAATCATTTCTAAATGTTTTCCTATCAAATATTTCCTTTTGAAAAGGTATACATAACAGGTAAAAACTAAACATTTCTGCTTTTAAAAAAATTTGAAAATTATGATCTAAGTTAAAACCCAAATATTAGGTTAGGGAAAGGTTATCAGAAAAAAATTATTTCTAAATGTTTTCCTATCAAATATTTCCTTTTGACAAGGTACACATAACAGGTAAAAACTAAACATTTCTGCTTTAAAAAAAATTTGAAAATTATGATCTAAGTTAAAACCCAAATATTAGGTTAGGGAAAGGTTATCAGAAAAAAATCATTTCTAAATGTTTTCCTATCAAATATTTCCTTTTGAAAAGGTATACATAACAGGTAAAAACTAAACATTTCTGCTTTAAAAAAAATTTGAAAATTATGATCTAAGTTAAAACCCAAATATTAGGTTTCTTCGCATTTTTTAAATGTTAACCTGACACTGCCCAAAGAATTCTGAAGAGACCAAAACAGGTGAAAATCTGAAGCTGCAAGGTTAGAACTATACGGCGGATGCATTAACACCTCCCAGCCAAACTCTTAATTTTTGCTGAGTGACTAAAGATGTGTGAACCTCTTCTGTTGATTAATTTCGGCCACTCTCTCTCAACTTCTTGCTTTAATCTCATCAGTTGTTCGTAGTACAGTTTAGAATCGGAATAGGTCCTGCCTGGTGGTAACAGCTCATAATGAATAATGCCCTTCCAATCCCACCACACACATAGCATCACCTTGTTGCGAGGTAACCCGGGTTTCGCCACAGTCTGCGAAGCCTGACCGGCCTTTGACCACGACCTTTTTCCCACGTTCGTGGTCGTACGTGATCCATTTTCATCACCAGTTATCAGCTTCTTCAAAAATGGTACGGTTTCATTACGTTGTAATAAAGAATCACAAATGAGTACACAGTTCATTAGGTTTCTATCAGTGAGTTCGTGAGGTACCCAAATATCGAGCATTTTTGTGTACCCAGTTCTTTTCAAATGCGCCAAAACTGTTTTGTGGTCAATTCCCAGTTCTTCAGCTACGTCGTAAATACTGATATGCCGATCTTGCCCCAACTTTTTCAAAAATGGCATCCATTTTATCCGTAACATGGCGACCAGAGCGAGGTGCATCTTTGACATCAAAATTTCCGGGTTGAAAACGCTTAAATCAAATTTGTGCAACTCTCACAAACACTGCACTAGGTCCATAAACATCGCAAATTTTTTTCGCGGCTTGCGTTGCATTTTTACCTTTCTTGTAGTAAAATTTTAAAATGTATCGAATTTGTTCATTAGATTCACTCTTCAAAGTACGAAAAACAAATAAAAATCACACATTTTCCTAATTTGAATTTGGAATTATCTTCTTTAAAATGTAAACTTTTAATGATACCAAAACCAGCCAGATACAAATTGTATAGCCAAAGAGATTTTATTACGTTCATACAAACTATAATGCGAAAAGACTTTTTCCCCAACCTATTATACAACATGAATTATTATAACTAATTATATATTTTTTTTAACTATTTTTTATTCTTTTTAATAGAAAACATACGAAACTAGAAACAAAATGCCCCCTCTCTCTCTTCCATCACATTATTGCTGCGGTCCCAGTGAACACTCAGTTCTTGTGGAAGGTTCACTGAAACCGCAGCACTCTTCTCTTCGCTCCCCCTCCAAACTCTTGGAGTTAAAGATAGAGTATTATTTAACGTTGCGAAGACGAGGCGGCAACGCATCGGTAAAATAAGAGATACTCTCTAGTTTTGCCAATATCCATGGGCGACGGTGACCACTTTTCATCAGGTGGACCGTTTACTCATCACACTCATGTCCTTGATCTTTCATAAAAAATAGAAGTTATAAAACCTAAATACAATAAAAACAATTTTGAGATGCTTTCACTACAAGAGGCCGGTACAGTTTTGTCAACCACGGCTTCGCTCGCAATATCAGGTATCACTGAATAGTGTTATCAAAAATAACCTAACTGAGTGTTTAATGAAAATATATAGAATTTGACGCATTTTTTGTAAAATTACTTTCGTGTATGTTAGGGAATTTTTAATTAAAGTTGTTATTTTACTTTCATATTGATAATCACTTACTACTGTTTTTTTCACGAATTTAAAATCAGTTTCAATAACTCAATATGACACTGAAAAAAAAGTTTCTAAGTAATCTAAGTCATTTAATAAAATGTAAAGATATTCCAAGCAACCACTGACCTTGTATCTTCGTCGTCCTCTACGGTCATACCCCAGGGGTTTGCGGACGCATTTCAATGTGAAGTTTTATATTGAGTGTGTCACGTAAAATAAAACGTGGTGAGAAAGCTGTAAATATACTCTGAAATCAGTTTAAAAAAATTTACCTCGCTGCCTACTTGGTCGATCATCAGACCCTCAACATCTTCTATAATATGTAACATCAGCTCTTTACTTGTAGCAATCAAAGTTTGGGTTACAAACTATTAGAACTACTACTTGGAGGACTTAAGAATTTAAGCAATCCTACTAAGCTAAATGCCTATGTAGTAGTGGGCTCACGTCAATAGAGCATTGACCGAACGACCTTACGATCATGAATCCAATGCCTAATGTAATTCTTAAACCAATATAGCGGATGGCCCAAAATGGCGAAATAAGTATTTTGTGAACCAACGATATGGGAATAAAATGAAAAATAATAAGAAAAATAAATTGAGTTCTATATAAATCTAATATGGTTGACCACTTAAGATGTCGGATTAGTTAATTGACAACATTCAGGTACTCTTTTTACACAACAGTTTTTGTGCTTAAAGCAATGAATTGTAAAACTAACAAATCTGGCTTAGAGCAAAAAAGGAAAAATGTAGGAAAAATTTAAATCCCATTCTTGGAAAAGGAGTGAGGACAGTAGGTTGCATAGTCACGGCTGGTTGATTTTCTTCGACGACAAAATGCACTCTCGCCTCCGTCCTCCGTGCACTCCCGAATGCATTTACATATTGATCTCTTCGAATCACAGTCTTACAGTAAGCTACGTTTGTATCTCTATGCTAAGTAAATACTTCTTTAGTCTTAATTTTGTGAATAACATAGCTTTAAGTCCATTAGAGTTGGCAACACTTTATTCTGAGAAAAAACCGTTGTCAGATATTACAAACACCTGTTTACGAGCAGATTATGTTTGTAATTAAAAAACAGATGATAATAGTGATGGTCTTCAGAAGCCAAATACGCCTACTTTATCTTATGGAGCTTTTTATACAATTAAACTTATTATTAATATGTATGTAATGTGAAAACATTAAACTTTTAAATCAAATCAATCACAAAATATAAATACGTTCATGAATATATCGACGCTCACAATGGAATCAAACTTTAAGGGTCCCAGTCTCGTTGACCTAGGATCACATAATTTTCTTGAAAAGTAGTTTTAATAAAGTACAATTGAAAACCCGTAAATTTGTTACATAATAAAATGTATCCAAACACTCAATACAAAAAATACTTTTTTGCATTTTGTAAGCTAGGTACTTAAGTCGATGTAAGTGAACAATAGTGTTGTAACCGTAGTCTTTGTCACTGATTTAGAGTGTACTGAAACCTCCGTATGCGATTTTGACTCGACTTTGGCCGATTTTTTTAATATTTTAAGTATAAAGAACTCGCACAATTTCATTAGACATTTCACATTAAAACAAATTATATGTCAGTTCCATCTGAAGGTATATAGACGGGAAAGGAACGATGAAATTGTCTTTGAGAGTTAGACTATCCCTAGTGCTGACTAAACGAAACGTGTCTGAACAATCTCTAGGGATAACCAAGAGCAGTTAACTGGCAATGTTGTCAGTCTTTATAAATTCTGTTAGCAATTTACTGTGTTTATATGCTGTCATCATTTACCACGTTATGTAAGTGGATAACATTCATCAAAAAATGTGGCGCGAAAGTCACAATTTCATATGATTAGCCTTTAATTCTCTACATTTATTACACGCGCAGGTTTTTTTTCGTCATATAGTTCATAGTACAACCAAATAACCAAACTAAAAATCAAATTTTATCAAAACCGGATCGGAGTAGTTCTTGAGTTATGATGTAAATGGTGTAAATAACCCGACTTTCTTTTATTGGATTATTATAATATAATCTTTTTATATATAAAAATGAATCCCTATTTCTCTTGGTCACGGCATCACGCGTAAACGGCTAGACCGATTGCGCTAATTCATTTTTTGTTGTGTTTGTTATTGTCAGGAGAAGGTTCTTATGGAAGAAAAAATTAAAAAAGTTACGCAGAAAAATATAAAATTTAAAAAAACTTAACGACTATATTAATTTTTCTATTATAAGTCAAAACAGCAAATTCGAATTCAATATTCATAGTTAAGACAGGACAATGTCTGTCGGGTCAGCTAGTATAGTATAATAAAGAAAATATATTATAAAAAAAAATGAAAGGTAATTATAGCCTAATATATTATTATATTGTGATTAAGTATAAATGAAGTTAGAAACCAAAGAATCCTTGTATGTTCAGTACCGTGAGTATCGTGTATGAGTTATTCAGTTTTATGATTCAACCGAGGAAAGTAATTAAGTTTTCCTTTGTAGACGAGTTTTGCTTGAGGCTGGCTCACTGTTAATTAATCATCCAAGCTGTCTCTTTTCTCCACTTTCTGAAATAAGTGGATAATGGTTGTCTTTTTACATCCTTTCTAGAGATTCTTTATTCAATAAGCAAATATACCCCAGAATTATTTATTTAGATTCATTAGGCTCAAGAATATATTTGCTTATATTTATATTAGATTACGAATTTGTTTATGTTATGTAACTTCTAGTGATAATGTAAATTTGAATATCTACCTGAACAGTGTTTGGGGCTTGAGAAGCAGGTCCATGTTTACAAGGAGTTTTTTTATGCACAAAAATCTAAGAGGTTACATTTCTCTAAATTATACTTCACTATGATACCTCAATATTGAGTCCGCAAAATTTCCTATCAAAATAACTAACCATTTTAATTTGAGTCATTACGTTAATTGCCATGAAAAAAAAAACAAATTAAAACGAAAAATAATAAAAATTCTTTACCGCGTAGAAATTTTAAATCTAGCTGCCTTCATTAGTGCAGAAAATCCCTTAAAAGTGGTATTTTTCATAGTAATTGCAGCATTAGGGAAGCTAAATAAGCTATTGTAAGCATGCTGTCCAGCTTTCGCCCCGTTACTTCGCTTTGCAATACAATAGCAGGCTTCGAGATCAACTTTTATTGAAGAATAGCAATCAGTTTAAAAGGAAAACTGTTATATTTTTTCTACTGCTAATTAAAAGTTTTTACTATTGGGGTGGATGATTATCCTTGCTAAAAAAATTACTAACTGATACTACCATTTTTACTAAGATATCAAGTAAGGTAGGTAAACATTAACGCTAATACTTGGTTCAGTTAATTTTGTCATATTGTTATTTATTTTTATTAAAAGATACATTACAATACATTCCTAAACAACTTTTTCAAAAATTTAAGTTTCATGCAGCGAAAGTGAAATCAGGCACGACGGAAGCTCAATCTAACTTGATCTTATACCCCCTACAGAATACTAGACCAGAATACAGGGGGTATTCTGGTCTAGAAATTTGAAAAAAATTGATGTTTCAAAATTCGAATTATTTTCGGAGATACAGTGGAATTTGTATGGATTTGGCATCGAAATTGAAAGTCCGAGGTACTGGAATTGATTCTAAAACTTGCGTTTTTCTCAAAACTACTTTTTTTAAGTGGTTGACATGAACTTGAGATAAGTTCGACTGGAATCGGTTTTGAAATTTGAAATTTGGTGGAAATCTTCTTTATAAATGTGCCTATCGTGTCTGCCTTGGATTTAAAAAAAATTCAATTTGGAGTATTTTTAAAAAATTCGAAAAGATCAAAAAAAGGGTAAAAAAATTGATATTTCATGTCGACGCCATTTTGTGAATTTTTATTTAATTTTTTTTGCTAATGTCATGCGATAGCGACATCTCTACAGGAATGATGTCAACTAGAGTGCACCGTTTTTTGTAGCCCCTACTTCACCGACCTGTAATTTGTCGAAATTCTGATTTTTTTTACAATTTAATATTCTTGAAATGTCAATAAACATCATATGAAAAAATGTATCGTAAAAATATTTTTTTTTGTTAGTTTGAAAAATGCCTAAAATTTAGGTTTCTAGACCAACCAGAATAAGGGGTCAAGAGATTCCAAATCAACATTTTTCATTATATTATTATTTTCTAGTATTATTTATTATTTTCCAATAATCGTAAATTACATCTGGTATAAGATTGTATTAACTTATATTTGTATGTCTACTCCAATCACGAGTCAACAGAGACCCGGACCTTTGGAAGGCATGCGCGGAGCCATAGCCAAAGAGAATTTAATTTCATATGAAATGTGACACAAACCAGTGATTATCCCTATATGCACTATGAGAATGAACCCAAGGATAATCCCTGTATTGTGTAGGACTATGGGAATATATGGAAACTAATAATGCTGGGCTATGGACTGGGGTGATAGTGGACTCGGTAACTAATGCTACGGATGAAACAATGCCGCCTACCCGACAATGTTTTTATACATTGAAAAATGGGTAGACGAAAACTCGCCAACTCATCAATGGCCCTCCTTGAAAGGTCGCTTGTATGTTGCAACTATAGGGCAACATTTGCTAATAGACTTAAACTCGATTATTGGTCCCTCCTAAGGGGAACCTCACGTTCCAACTAAACACTTAGGTGACACATGTACCCTAATAACGTAAGGTTCTCACGGCTCCACTCTGATGTGCCGATTAGGGCAAACTAGAAGTAGGGGTTCCCTTCCTCGTCAGTGCTCACTCCGACCACCCAGTAAAGGCAAACTAGAGATGTGGAACAGGACCTTCTCCTAGGAGCACTCAGGTACGTGGGGTCGCTACTCCCCAACGGCGCGCCTCAAGCTGCCCTGTGGATAACTGACTGCAGTAGGCATGTAATTTGTTGGTACACAGGTCCATGCAAGTTACGTAACAACTGGACGATAGGGTCGTCAATTCCCTACGCTTGTATTAAATTTATTATTAATATTTTTGCAAAACTATAAAACATTATATTGTTAGATTATCCAATCTGCGAAGCAGAGGAACGTACAGCTTTATTACAATAACTAGCACGCTGTTATAACATAAACTTTAAATATTGTAATACAAACATTCGGTACGTACGTATATTGTAGAGTGAAATGGAAAATATTATAACATTGTGTAATATAATTTTATTTTTGAAGATGCTTCTACTAGGAAATGAAAAGTCTTATACCGCGCAGTAGCACTCAAAAGGTAATAATACAACATGAAATCTTGACAAAAGCTGAGCAGTGCCTGAGGCTTGAGACCCAGGAGCAGGTTTAAAAGGCGTACACATAAATGTACCAGGATTGCTCGTAACTAATTACTCTGCCCGTAAGAAGACGGGTTAGAATACAATTCCCCTCTGCCGCTGGGAGAGAATCTTATAAGAGGCGAGTAACCGAGGTAGTAAGAAGATCTGTTTCCTGACTGGCTTACGACCACCAACATGTCAACCCGACCGCCAAGTGTCATTGTCCACTAAAACCGTAGCATTCTTCTCTTCATTCCTATTCCCCACTCTAACTTCGAGGTGGCAACGCATCCTGTATTGCCGATGTCCAAAGCCGACAGTGGTCATTTACCATCAGGTGGGCAGTCTACACGACTGCGCTTAAGCTGCCATAAAAAAATATACTCTACTATATATATTTGCACAACTTTAATGATTACCTGGTAAGATTACGTTGACACTGGTTCAAATCTATTGTAACAAAGGCCATAATTATATTGTCTATACGTGGGTATACATGATATAAAATAAAAGGGATTATACGTTAACAAAAAATTATCAACAGTGGTGCTAACTGAATTTCCATACTTATAGATTTTAGTGTCCCCTGTAAAAGCAAAAAAAAAAAATTTTTGGTCCTGTAGTTCGTTTATACAGAATGGGTTTAAGTTAGCGGAAAGGATCACGCGCTCCATAGCGTGTAACATTTTATGGTGGATCCAACCTCCCCTCTATTTGGGATGAGTGCTCACCTGGCAAACTCAATGAATCGTTCTCAGAAGGTTATAACATAATACTGTCTCAACTTATGCATTACACGTGTGTATAGGAGGTAAACATATTTATGTAGACGGATACTATTTTTTTAGACCATGCTACTAATCAAATTCTTCGCTAACATGTATATGAATGAAAGAGATAGAAAAGAGAAAAATTTAAGAAAGACATAGGGTAACAGAGACAGAGAGAGTAGGGTATAATGTAGATTCGTATCAGTGAAAATGTTTAAAATATACACAAAACGGCCAATTACCTGCCCAATTAATTATAAAATATATGGAAACACTATTTGAAATATGAGAGGAGTACATAGAGCTTTACATCAGTATTACATCAGTTAATATTTATGAAAACACTAAATAAAAAATTAGGTCACCTGGCATAGTGTAGCTTTATATCAGTGAAACAATTCAAGAGGATATCTATTTTTTTTGCCGATGTCCATGGGTGATGGTGGCCAGTTAACAGATGGCAGATGACTCTACTCCACCTGACGGTAAGAGGCAGTAGAGTCCAAACACGAGGGCGGCCAATAAAGTTTCAGAATGCGAACTACACTAGCCGCCCCCGCCCTGCCTACCCGTAAGATGTCTCTTCATGGTTATGTACTTTTAGAGATAATCACCAACTTATAAAATGGCCACTTTAGGACACTTAAAAAGCAATATCTTTTTAATTATAATTTTTATGTCAACACCACATAGCCTTTGTTACCCAGGATTTGGTTTGTTGAAAAGGATGACGCTTTTGATCGGCGAAAGAATTATCAAAATCTGTTTAATAGTTTTTGAGCCTATTTACATCATATAAACAACAAAAAACTAACAATCGAATCTGTTTTCTTTATATAATAATGTGGAAATAATAGGATCGAAAAATAACTGTTTGTCTAAATACTTGAATAACCAGCCGTAATGATACGGCAATCATTTAACAAGTACTGAAATGAGAAATAAATTGTTATAACGTGAGTAAAAGTAATAGTTTCAACGAAGTACAAAAAAAATGAGGGCAGGAAGGGACTAGTACTGTAACATAAGAGTAAACGTTAAAATAAACTATCATACCTACTTTGATCAATCTGCAGCATTATGATGGAAAGCTGAGGGTTTAAGGGACTCAGTGAGTGCATTTTGTCGTTGAGAAAACCAGTGAAGCGAACTTGCTGCATAAACATGGGCTTAGAAATGAGAATCTTAGCTCTTTGCCAGGCAGTGCCATATTTTTTCACGAGATTTGAATATTGATTTTTAGGGTTACGTACCTTAAAAGGAAAAAAGGAAACCTTATAGGATCACTTTGTTGTCCGTCTGTCTGTCTGTCCGTCTGTCAAGACTCTCTTCCTCAGGATTGCGTGGAGGTATCAAGTTGAAATTAATATTAAATACTCAAGCCTGCGGGCCCTTGCGGCTGTCAAAAAATCAAACTTCTAAGTCCACGTATTGAAAAGATATGACCGTTAATGTGGTTACTCATATAATTACAAGATACTTCCCAATGACCTAGCGTCGTAATATTTAGCATGAAGTAAGGTCTCATAGCACAAATAAAGGATAAAATTATAAAACTTTAAATTTTTTTCTATTTCGCTAGAAAATTAACTTTTTTTTACTGTCACGCCATACCCTTTTTCTCAAAAAAACGTAAAGATATCAAGTTGCAATTTACAAAATATTCTAATCTCTAGTTCCTCAAATATGTAAAAATATCGAAACTGCTAAGTCAATTTAATGAAAACCTGCAGCCGCTTTTATTTCATGTATTATAATTTTGATTTTCGAGATAAATCAAAATTCCCAGGATTCGTTTTTTGACCTAGGAACATGATTTTTGGCCAGAAGCAAGGTCTTATAGCACTAGTATGGGGAAAAATGCCAATTTATTGTGACATCACGAAAAAAAGAAATTTTATAGATTTAGGTTATTACGCATTAATTGAAGAATACGTGAAATTATCAAGTTAAAATTAATATTAAACGTGTAAGTCTATAGTATCTTAAAGTTGTGAAAAAATAAAACTTCTAAGTGTAAACAATCGATAAATATGGACATTTATACTTACGTGTTAACAAGTAGTTTTTCTATAGGGCATTCCGCATATAATGCGGACATGAAAAAAAATCGATGTTTGCGATTTAAGAATTATTCGAATATTTTATACAATAGATCTCTCTTCGATACAGATACAAAATATTTTTACTGTTTAAACTCTAGTTAACGATTTTAATTTTCTGATATTGTCATTTAAAAACTTTAACTATATTAATTCCAAGAAAGAAAGAAATAATGTGTAATGGAAAAAAGTATGTAAAATGATTATATGGTGAAATATAAATTCTATTAATGAATTTATTAAATTTTTAATTTCTAAGACTGTTCAATAAGGTTTAAAGTAAGGCACCTCTTCCAGTTACTTAAATTTTCTAAGCCTTCTAGCTTAACGTTCATTACGGTTTAATTCTGTACCGAAAACGTGTGTATGTATAACACATTTGAATATTAGTGAAATCGCAAAAATCGACGTTTTTGTTGTAGTATCGTGTAAAATGAATCTAAATTATTACGCGAATCTTAGCAACGGCTGTAAGTTGACAATATGACATGTTGTTAAATGACAACTTGTAAAATATTTTAATTGGCTCTAAAAAAAGGAGGTTCTATATTTGACAATTATATTTTATAGATTATGTTCACCGACTATAAAATTATTTTAGTGAAATTATTTTTTATTGCATTTTTTTTTGTTAAAAATGTTTTAATATTCTTTTTGTAAGTAATTATAAAAATGTCAATTGAAACACGCATTACTAATGTCGGGAGTTAGTGCTCTCAATACTACTTTAGATAATATTTTAACCCACACACGAAAATCAAAATTTGATAGTGTTTGTCTTGTTATTGAAATTGTACGGAACCCTCAGAGCGCGAGTTCCACACTCGCACTTGGCCGAATTATTTGTACATAACAATAGTATCAAATTTTAAAAGGTAAAGTACTTTAATTTTATGGATCAACATAATTATTTTAATATGCAATATTTTCCGATACAAAAAGTGTGGTGGTAAAATTTATCTCGAAGGTGCAGGAAGTTCTGCTTCCACTTTGTTAATTTTAATATTTTTTTTTTCCAAACCAGAAATAACCTTTGGAGTCATGATTGAAATGAAAAATACTGCATCGCCAGTAGAAATCGAAGCTTTCCCACGAAGTGCCCACGGCATGAAAAATTGATAAAATAGTAATATTGAAGATATTTATGAAATTCCTAAACAAATTTTGTTGGATATGATAAACGGTTGTGACTAATAAGACAAATAATAATTTATATGATGTAGTGGTTATTATTATGAAATATTCGAATAGACGAAGATCGCAAGCCTGTGGTGACAATGACGCCATAAATCTAAGTACAATGATCTGACGATTGTATTCGGTTAATTGAGTATTGATTTTAAGATCCCTTTCATCCCTATTCGAATAATTAATTCCTATGAAAGATGTTATATGTTCGATATTAGATCTGTATTTCTATTTTATATAATAATATGATTTATTGCAGTAGTTAGAATATTTAACATTACTGTTACTGGTTACTAATTCAATTCCGATTTGATTTCAAGAAGTTTATTATTAAAAATGTAAGTTAAATTGGCTGGAAAGTACGAATGCCTTAAGCTTTACAATAGAGATATAAATCATTTGTTAATAGATGTCAATGCTAAAAACTAAGATATTAAAATTAAGTTTTAGTTAGTGAACATCTTTCACTTCGATTCTTGAACCTAAGCTTGTAACAATGATACCTATTAGTACTATTAATGATAAGATGTCGAGTAGAGCCTGGTGCTTGAGACGCCTATAGTTTGACCTCTTCAACCGACAGCAACAATAGTAAAAATCCATGTGATTCTTAATAAGGGCAATAATCTATCAGAACAGAGCTTATAAAGTGCTGAAATAGCGAGGGTATATTTAGAATAACCCAACAGGATAGTACCCAATCAAACGCTAATTAACAATGTTGCTAAGCACTATATACTTGAGACAATCAAACTAGACTAGAAATTAATTATTAACCAAGATATTACAAAGATTTTTCTAAAACTTCACAGTTGAGAAGGTCGCCGGAAGCAATTTTCACAACACCGAGAAGCTTTTATCTCTCTGAATTTCACAACAGAATGCTCCAGATAAAATATGTTATAGCAAAGCAATTGGCATTTTGTGTTGTTGTTTTGAACGTAACTTTTCTTATTTGGAGAAATAAATATTGATAATCAAACAAATGTACTCGAAACCTTTCAATGTCCTAAAGAACGAAATATATTTTCTAGTTATTTATAGAATATGAAATTCCGACGAATTGCAATAAACTATTTTTGTAAATAATAATCACATTTAATTCACAGTCAGTCTTATAAAAATTTTGATAAAAAGTGCATAATTTAAATATTTTTTACGATTTAGAACGGCAATATTTTATTTAAAATTATTATTTATTTAAAAAAAAAATATTTAATATTATTTATAACTAGTCGACTACCGTGACTTCGTCTACGTTAAAGTATATGTTAAATTAAAAATATATGTATGTACGAAAATAAAAATAAAGGAGAGAGAGAGAGACTCTCGAAAGAAAAAAACCGAACAGAGACAGACCATTCTGAACAGAGATAAAGATAAATATTAAAGAGAGAAAAAAGAGACAGAATGAGAGAGAATGCTAGTATATAAGAGAAGAGACAGAAATACTATAGGCTTCCTCTGTGAAAGAATTTTTAAAATCGTATCATTAGTAACAAAACAGCCATGTTCTGTTAATTAAAAAAGTGTATATGGCAACACTAAATCGTTAAATCGAAAAGTGTAGTTTTCTATCTGTGACAAAAAAATTAAAGTCGGATTAGTAGTTCCTGAGAAACCCTTCAATTTACAAAATGACCAGGTTATGGCACTTAAATGGCCATATCTTTTTAATAAGAATATTTATGGCAACACCACATGGCCTATATACCCGGAAAGGATGTAGCTTTCTATCGGTGAAAGAATTTTTAAAATCGGTTCAGTACTTTTCGAGCCTATTCGCAACAAACAAACATACAAACAATCAAATCTTTCCTCTTTATATAATAGTATAGATATAGATAAAAACAATTAAAGAGTTAAAAATATGAAAAAAAAATTGTAGATACTTCTCCTTTTTATTACTTTTAAGAGTGCAATTGTTAGATAAAGATAATTTGGTGGAAATGTAATGAAGTTAAAAAAATAAAAGTTCAAAAAAAATAGCAATTGCAAACTAGTATTAATAAAAACATTAAAGGGTTAATATATAAAGTAAAGTCCTATTTATAATATATGGCCAATCCTTTTTCATTTCTGACATTATTCTACATCCTTGAAATCTAGAATACGCCAGTAACCGAATATTATGGATATATCTTGTCGATTCGAAACCTTTAATTAAATACATTATTTAATTTAAGGGAAGAGTATACCATATCGACGGGATGAACATTAAATATTTAACAGTTACAAAACCCATGAAAATTTAGTATGGGAAAATGTGTTTTCTTTTATTTTATTAATTTTTCTTCGTCAATTTGGCAATTTGTTTAGTTTGTGCTATTCGAGACGGAGACTAATACAACAATTCAAAAACCATAATAATCGGTCCAGCAAACTCGACTTTTTTATATATATAGAAGAAGATAGAAATACACAATATATATTAGTCTTTCCAAAACCTATTGCAAAACCATGATAAATGATTTAATTGTACTCGTATGTAGATATATAAAACTTATTTCAACTCGTTTTGGTACTTTTACATATTCTACATTGTTACGTAAGAAGTTGCTCGCAACCACAAAAATGATAAGAAAATTTAAATTAGACTGCTTCTTATCTTCCCCCATAACAAATGTATCTTGTAGCACCTTGGGCATTTCTAAATAAATCTCTGCGTCGCGTAAAATTTCATTCTTATTTGTCTTAACTTATTTCTGTATCTCAGCATATACAGAAAGATATATTTTTCGTTAATATAAGAAAAATAATCCCTTTTGATATTTGTGTTATTACATACGAGCGACCTGCACTCGCTTCGCTCCGGGTCTTTGAAGGAATATAATTGATGTCTATAATTGATACAGAAATTAAAATGAAAAAGAAAGTAAAAGAAAAAGAGGAAGAGAGGGAAAGGACAAGAATAAAAGATAGAGTGGAAAGGCAAGAAAAAGAAAAAGATATAAAAGAGAAGGTGTAAAATGTGAATGTGAATCAGAAACAGTTCAGTTGTTTTTGAGCCTATTCGATACAAAACAAATAAAAAAATCTTTAATTTTTATATAATAGAGTAGATATTGAAAAATAAAATTATAATACCTCAAAATTAAAATAACGTGTTTTTAATTATGAAATATTATTTTTTTATATTAAAATGAATCTAAGAATCATCATTAATAGATTAAGTCCCACTACGCTAGGTAAGAAAAGGATAACAAAAAAGATATTAGGTACAAAAAACATATCTCTTTTTCAAATTGGTACGAGAAAGTTTCATATTTTTAGAATCCTTGATTCATTGGGTCAGAATTGTTTATACCAACCTCAACCTATAATAGTCTCCGGCACTTCCTCATTCGTTTTGACAAATTAATTAATAATATAAACATCATAAAGTAGGGAGAGTCACTACTTTCGTCCTTGCTTTCCGAATAACATGTCAAGTACCACTCAAGTAAGTTTATATAACTCTGCTCTAAATCTAGAATACTTGAAGTACGTAAAATTCATCTGAATTTACAACAACAACACCCAGGCTTCCGTTCTGTCTTGAAAAAAGGACAAGGCTTTCTATACTAATAACAAATTAAACTTTAGCTTGATGTCGCGACGTTTCGCGAAAGCCCTATGTGGATAACATTGTGGTAATTATTATTACTGTTTACTTTAATTAATTATAACAACTTGCAACACTGGTAAACTCGGCTGTACGAGATAAGCCATTGCTCCTGACCATAAATATAGAGTATCATAGACAATAGTCTATATCCTATACCATAGAATCTTGTCGTTGTTCATAAATCTCACAACGACGACATTTAGCGGAAATCTCGCCATTTTGGATTTACACGTTGGAGAGGTGGCGTCGCTTGGGGCAGAGCATCCTGCGCCGGAGTTTAAGTTAAGTGCTAGATTTAAGTTTTTATCTGCTTGTTTGAGTGCCAAGCCAATTGTAATTTTGTATTGTGTGGTAAGTCTATATATCCAAATAACCCGTGTGGCATGGACCAGAAGGTCCATAAGAGGTATTATAATGCCTGAGAGTATATATCAGAATAACCCGTGTGGCATGGACCAGAAGGTCCATAAGAGGTATTGTGATGCCTGAGAGTCTATATAACAGAATAACCCGTGTGGCATGGACCAGAAGGTCCATAAGAGGTATTATAATGCCTGAGAGTATATATCAGAATAACCCGTGTGGCATGGACCAGAAGGTCCATAAGAGGTATTGTGATGCCTGAGAGTCTATATAACAGAATAACCCGTGTGGCATGGACCAGAAGGTCCATAAGAGGTATTGTGATGCCTGAGAGTCTATGTATGAGGTTAAGCGCGTGTGTGATGTGAGAATAAACGTGTGTGTGGGACATGAGTGCTCATGTGGGTGATATGAGACTGATTGAGAGCAAGGGTGCGTGGTACTTAAATCAAAGTCGGGCGCTGTGGTATCACCCACGATCGGGGTGACATCATAGCATTTATTCTAATTAACAGGTCACAACATAATTGAGAAACTACGTGTACACTTGAGTATGAAGTGGTGTCATAGGCTGTACACCAGAGGTTAAAATACGAGGAGCGTGTAATGCTGCGAGTCCGAATTAAGGTAGGATACATTATTAATGATTGTAGGTATGTGAAGTGGGTAATTTCACGGTGCCCTCTTATGATATTGTGCTGATTGTCTATTGTGTCATAAATGATAATAGAAATATATACATGAATACGTAAAATCCGGGGGGGGCGCCGCGACACTTGATATTTAACGCTATTATGTCTTTTTATAACACGAGCGGCCTGCCCTCGTTTCGCTCCGGGTATTTAAAGGAACATTATAAATGATGTCCTCAATTTGTAATTATGTGATTTTGTAGTTTTTCATTATTTGAAAAAGGAGAGAGTGAAAAAAGGTATAAAAAGAAAAATGATAGAAAGAAAAAGGAAAGAAAAACGACAGATAATATAGGTAAGAGGGAGAACAGAGCAAAAATAAAATTGAATTGGTAAAGGGAAAGAGATATAATCGAAAGAAAGAAAGTGAAAAGAGACTGATCATTTTGAACAGATAAAGATAAAAATTAAAGAGAGAAAATAAAGAGAGGATAAGAGAGAAAGATAGTATATAAGAGGAAGGGAGACGGAAATACTATAAACTTCTCTCAGTGATAGAATTTTTAAAATCGGATCAGTAGCAACAAAACGGCCATGTCCTATTAATTAAAATGTATATGGCAAAACTAAATCACTATTGTCACTCACGAATAGTCACTGATAGAAAACTATTCTATCAGTGAAAGAATTTTTAAAATCGAATTAGTAGTTCCTGAGAAACTCTTTAATTTACAAAATGGCTACTTTATGACACTTAAATGGCTATCTTTTTAATTAGAATATTTATGGCAACACCACATAGCCTATGTTACCCGGAAAGGATGTTTTCTATCAGTGAAAGAATTTTTTTAGTAATTGGTTTAGTAGTTTTCGAGCCTATGCGCAACAAACAAACATACAAACATTAAGGGGGTCGGGAGACCAGTTTACGCCCCTAAGGATTACTTTCGAAAAAATATTTTACCCCTGTTTCATGACTTCCAATAAAAAACATTCATACTGAATTTTATTAGGATAACTTCAAATACGGCAAACAATCAAATCTGTCCTCTTTATATAATAGTGCAGATAGACAATATTTATGAAAAGTTTCATGTAAATCGGATGTTAGCAAAGGTTTTACGGATATATATTTTTTAAATGCAACATTAAAACATAGAAAGAAAAAAAGGGATATTGAATCGAATAAATGCGGAGAAGATACGAAAATAATAACGATTATTAACCTATTTCAGACTGAGAAAAGAGACAGCTGAGATAATGAATGAACAACGAGCCTCAAATAAAACTCGTTTGCTAAGGGAAATTTGATTATCAACCTTTCTGAATTTACTTTAGTCTAAATTGCCATCATTCACAACTACCTCAGTTTCAGTTAATTATGTTGGACCCTTATCATATTAATTTTATAGTTATATCTGTTGTTTAGTTAGGTAAAATGTATATACTATATTATAGTACTTACCCTTATTTAACTTTAATCTTCGTAAGCTCGATTCCCATTAATTGCATACATTTATCAAAATCTCAATGTGTTCCTAAAAGTCGGCACATTTTCTAATAAAAAAAATATTAAGGTTTATTGACCCTCAGAGGGGCCGTTCAAGTATTACGTAAGCACATTTTTTTCAATTGTTCACGCCTCCGCCCACCGTATAATCATAAGTAAGGAAAGCTCTAATGTTTACGTAAACATTGATGCATTTTTCTCCCTCCTCATTCCTTGTAAAAATAAGCGAAGAAAGGACCCTTCCACCGCAAATTCTCACGTAATACTTGATCTGCCCCAGAGCTAAATGATACGTTTCAGAGGGTCTATGTCAGTAACAAAGAATATGGAGATCTTAAGATATCAACGAGGTCCTATTTTTTGTGACGTTGATTTAAAAAAAAATATTTTTCAGTTATTTCAGTTTTATCCCAATGCCTCACTTATTAGCTAATATATACAAAAACCAATAATATGGTCAATACATAAAAAAATTAATACGTCTGCTAAATGTACTTTCAGGACATTAACAACATTAAAATAAAACATTTTCTTTACTTGAAAAAAAATCATCTACAATATAATAAATGAGTTAAGAGTATATATGTGTAGAGTTTATTATAATATCTAGATGTCATTGCAGTATCAGAAGTAGTGCTAGGAGCTTGTGAAACAGTAGCAGGTTTACGCGATCTGTTTACATTTAACCTACATTAACTGCTAACAAATCTATATAACGTACTAATAAACAATACAAAAACATTATTTTTAGTAATGTAATATTCTACTGTCACGTTGATAGAAGTTAAAAATAATTCAATTCATAATGGCTTATTTAAACTGAAACGAAATATATGAAATGATGTAGTCAATGTCAAGTCAAAATTTGCAACTTTATTAATTCACGCTACAGACAGATATTAATATTATTTAAATGAGCCATCATCATTCTAGCTACTTCATCAACCTTTTAATAATATTTTACGCAAATTAATTAAGTTATACATCTGCTTAATACAACTTTAGTACTCCCAAGATAATCGTTACTTTATTACCCGCCCTTGCTGAAACATCAATAGATTCTTTACTGCGCTTCTGACGCTTAATTACTACGTCAAAATCGATTTCAGAAAATATGTTATTTTAATGTTTTTGTCACGTAGAATTACCCTATTATATCGAAATAATAAATAGTTTAATAACATAATATTTTAGTTCCTTCGACGACGAGGATGGGATTAGATATCAGAGTGCATCCAATGTATTATGATTTTTGGTTGCTGGGCTATGGGTGACGTAATATTTATATGACAATTTTATTGTCAAATTAGTAGGTACATACAAAATATGTCGCTTTAATAAATATATGTTTTAAAGAACCCGACGAAGTGCGAAATGAAATGTGATACGATTTTTCACACTCATCTACGAGTCCATATTGTAAATTTTCCTTTAGCAAATCTTTTAAATAGCTTGGCTCTAGGCTATGGGGGATGAAATATCTATATGACAAAAAATATTCAAACTATGAGGTCTATAAAAGTTATCGAATGTCGATTTAAATAAATGTACGTTAAAAAATATCTGACCAAGTGCAAAATGCAATGTCGTATAATATTTCACACTCATCAAATAGTATGACTAATATAGAGTATACTAGCTGACCCAGCAAACGTTGTTTTGCCACCGTAGGCCTCCCTTATTACTTAGGGGTATAAAAAATAGATGTTGACCGATTTTCAGGCTTACCCGATGCACACCAAATTTCATAAAATTCGGTCGAGCCGAACATTGTGACACGAAAATTTTATATATAAGATATTGAAAATTTTATTTCAAAGCAGTAGAGAAAGTACTATATTGCAGATACAGAGTAAAGAAAAAAATAAAAGCTGCTTAATTAAATCTCCAAGTCTCATGCAAATTAAAAATTCTTAGTGACTTATTTGCTTATTGCATAAAAGAAGCGGGAGAAAGGATGCGAAAAAGATAACAATTATTAACCCATTTTAAAAAGTGAAAAAGAGATAGCTGCAATGATTCATTATCACAGAGATTCCAGCAAACCTCGTTTGCGAAGTTAAACTTGATTATTAATGTCTGAAATCATATTAAAATAAGTTGAGATATCACTGTCTTTGTGATTTAATGTTAACACCCATCTCCGCGCATTATATGTTAGTTAGCAATACTGTATTTATATGGTGGGAACGACTAAATGCTTATCGAATAATCGAATCGTTATCGCTGTCTATGGCGCTAGTGGAAACTTACTAATCACTTCCGTCGTGTGATTTTAATATTCTCAAACGAGTAAACGATTATAGAAGTTTATCAGTTTGTCTGTCTGTCAGCTGAAAGGTTTTTAGTTGGAACTGATGCGTATAACGGTAGATCATCTGCATATAAATGATACAATGAGGACGTAATACCATTAATAGAAACCAAACAAAGTAACGGTGAACGTATGCTTCCCTGAGCTGAGCTGTCAATAGATTACTCCAATGAGATTTTTCTTCATCAACTCTGACTAGTTGTTTTCTGCCGAATAAATTAGAACTAAATCAAGAAATTGCAGTAGGTGTCATCTTAAAAGTTTTTAAAACACCCACGAAGATCCACGGAGTCAAAGGCACCACTAAAATACAATAACACTAAAAAGGTTAGTTTCTTATTTTCTATATTGAAGCGACCACATCAAAAACCAGATTGTAACGGATTAAGGAGATTGAAACGTGTATTGAGGATCATGTGAGTAATTAAAATTTACTTTTTTTATTTCAATGTTGGGTATCGAGGTAGTTTAGTGTCAAGAACGTGATCAAACCGACTCTTGTTTCACAAACCCCAGGCAGATTATCATTATTTTACCGTTTCTCAGTAAAAAGATTGTTATTTTATCTAAGAGCTCATTCTATTAAATATAACTTCCTTATAAAAAGTTTTAACGCAATTACTTTTAAAAACGCTGAATACGTAAAGTAAAATGCATTTATCTCATTCTGTAACATGGCAGATTTATATCCAACTCCTATATTTCAAACTCTTTTAAGATTACAAAGTTAGACGCCGCTTTCTTACAGGAAAAGTGGATTAAAATTCCTCAGTATACCTAATATTTTGTATTACAGTACGTATGATTTATAGGAAAACTTTTAAAAGTTTTGCATGTCATCTGCGGGCTCTTAGCGAGGCTAGGGGAGGATATATCATCAATTTATAATATGACTGGTAACTCCTCGCCTCGCTCAGGTAAGCGACTTAAGTCTATAATCACTTTATTTTACATGTTATACCAGGAATAGTTCGTTGTATATTATAGTATTCATTATGATATTGACAACCCTATTTTGAGATGCATCCTCTTATGTATGATGTTGATTGCATAGATTTGAGTAGCACTTTTACTTTCTCGAATGTTTACGCCTTCACAACAGAGATCATAATCGCGAGTATTCTAGCCATATTAGATAATATGATGTTTAGTTTAGATAATATGATTTTTCAGGAACGAATTATAGAAAAATTTAAAACGCAATACCGTATGTGAATACAAATAAAATTCTCGATTTATATGTCGGCGCATAAGTTAGGCTTAGGTTAACCTAACCTTAGGTTTAAACAGTGAGTCTGAGCAGTGGAGGCGTGTGTCGCAATTGAATAAATGAAGTCCTTAAGCCACGGTCATAAGTCCAATGCACTGCTTAGGTTCCTGTCGTAATTTGGGTAAATTGGGTAAAATATTGGGTAAACTCATCGTAGATATTGCTACTGAAATTATAAATAATATTTAGTTATTTATAATTTCAGTAGCAATATCTACGATGAGTTTACCCAATAGTCCATTCAATATCACCATGTTTTTAATATTACCCCCCTTTTTCAATATATCTGTTTCCTCTTTGCATTTTCTCCGAGTTATATATGTGTGTGTGTGTGTGTTAAAATATAATATACTTTTGATTTGATTGCATATATATAATCTTTTGTCTGTATATTCAATTTAATTTTAAAATTTAACAATAAAGAAATTTTTGTTGAGTTTATTTATATATAACGAACATATAAGTAATAAGTGTGCACTGTACTCTGTGCATTGTGCTCCAACAATACTTCTGTTCAGCCTTTATCGTAGCCCAATTATTGTCGGCGCTAACAATCACAATTATATTGGTGCAGTCACTTTTGATGTCACTTTAATTACCTTTTAGTTTCTGAATTTATTTATTATTCTCGAAAATCATATTCATACAGTATACGTATAATTTATTTAATGTATGTACTGTCATAGAATAGGAGAGGTATGATACCCATTACAGTACAGTAATAAATATGCATATGTAATTTAGACAGAAAGCCGGACTGCTCTTTGGGACTTACGACCAAGGCGCAGGTTTAAAAGACTTTCATATAATTATAACGCTCCCCTTCGTTGCCTGAACACTAACTACTTACTGTAGTTGCCTGAACGGGGACCTTAATAACCATGACCTATCTTTCATGCGAAATATATACTATGCGAAAACACCAGAGAAACTGATTTTAATCTATCTCACTAAAGGTCACATATTGTCTACGGGTCGGTATATTTGAAATAATACAAAATGAACTGCCATACTTATATTATAAAGCTGAAGAGTTTGTCTGTTTAGTTGAATACGCTAATCTTAGGAACTACTGGATCGAATTGAAAAATTATTTTGTGTTGGGTGTCCATTTATCGAGGAAAGCTATTAAATATTACGCTACAACTAATACATGCTGAGGATCAGAATACAGCGAACGAAGCCTCAAGGGTCGGCTAGTAACAGATATTATTTCAGTAAACCTAATGTGAGGGATCTTATATCAATAGAAGCCAAAAAATTAATTGTAAAGATGTCCGTTTTGTATCTTTGTACGCGTGTCAGAAGTTATTTTTTTTGCACAAAATTGAATATGTTTACACAGTTAAATTGCTGCAGATCTATCTTAAAATGAAAGATTAGTTTTATTTATTAATCGGATGTCAGGCAAAAGATTATTGTTATTTTAAAATGTTTTAGTCCAGCAAAGCTAGAGGGAGTGTACTAGTATTAATTAAAAATGAACTGTACTCTAGCAACAACGGTAATAGTAAGCAGTGCCTTGGAACTTGTGATCTAGGAGTAGATTTACAAGGACTTTTGTATGTGCATACACACTCGCTTGCACCGTTACACCTTCCTACATATTCGTAACATCTAATTGAACTAAAAATAAAAGCAACAACTCGCATGATCTCGAGTAAGGGTTATATTTATCATTGATCAACTTGCTATTGAACTATTGGGACAAAGCTTATAATTCTATACTCGTATTTTATACATAGGATACTAGAAACATAGTTTTACATATTAAAAAATTACGAATAAAAATTATTACAAGCATATTTATTCGTTAGCTAAGTTATTCAACAGCTTAGCAATGGTAATTATATTAAAACCATTCCGCATTTCGTGGACTAACAGCAAAAGTCTATTGTCATGGAAAACTAATAACTACTAGGGCATGTGTAAGTGGGATTTTAGGTCAAGTTAATATAATTCAAAAACGTCAATAACCAGTATAAATTACAAGGATATATGAGTTGTATTGCATTGTAACACATAAAAGAAAATTAAACAGTATATTCTGGGACTTGTACGTGAATGTAATTTAACCCAAGCAAAAAATTAAAACTTACGAGATCCTCAAAACAGTGATCGTCATAGCTAGCTAGTTTATATTCAGTATATCATTAAATCTTAAGTGTCCGAGGCAAAAGAGTTCTAACTGTCAATATAGTCAATACACGAAAATTAATAATAAAAAAAATTAAATTACATACTCATTCTTGTCATATAAGTTTTTTCTTTTAAGTAAAATTGTAATTTTTCTAGATAAATGTAATATTAAAATTTAAAAAAAATTTGAAATTTATTTAAAAATATTATATAAACAACGTTTTATGATAATATTTAATATTTGTAGTTTATAAATGATATTGAGGTTTAAGTTAATTGATTCATAGAAGTTCAAGGGCTAAACCAACTGAATCAGTAAAAAACATGAAGCCTACGAGCAGCTGCTACGAATTAGTAGTAGCTACGAATAGTTTGGGTCGTTGTGATTCTAGTTGGACTTTTTGGGAACGTTAAATTAGATAGGGGGCGTGCGTGACGTGCTTTGTGATGCCACGATGTTTCTATTTTTATATTGAAACAGCTTCTCTTTCATACTTCCAAACAAAAGTAGATGCGGGTGCATGTTTTACTTAGTGGGAATATGCATTTGTTTAATAGTTGAAAGTCTAACAACAGGGTTGACTTATATTTTGTTATAATTAATTGTTTAAGTTGCCACATTGGTGTAAATTTTAGTGGTATATTTTTGCTTTATTTGAGATCTTTATAATATTCAAATAACAATGAAATAGAGATAATTCGGCGCACAGGTGTAAAATACGCTTTAAAAAAAATCTTATAAACATTATTTATTTACCCGGGTGCAATTTAACAAGCGTATTTAGCAGTAACCGCTATGTCCCTGCATTTTAAATCTGTAATATCTTTGAAAATATACATTCAAATTACATGCTGTATGCCATATTGATCTATATTAAATGCATAATGTACCTAATTGGATAAGGGTTAATGCTGTATTAAAAATCGCTTCGTAAATAAGCCATTATTTCTAGTAAAAAAAAAGGATAAAAAATATATATTTAAAAAAAAAACGCATCAAAATCCGTTGCGTAGTTTTAAAGATCTAAGCATATATAGAGACAGACAGACAACGGGAAGGGACTTTGTTTTATAGTATGTAGTGATGAAGCAATATTTATATTTACAAATTAGGAGATCAATTAGTATTGATTAACCTTGATTTTCGGAGTGATGTATATTTTAAACACACACACAGACACACGTAGACTATAACCTAAACCCTTTTACGACTTCTTACTTTTTTTTTAAAAATACAGTATTTTATTACTTACGTTAATGAATTTATTTTCTGCATTATCTAATGAAGAGTTGAATAGCAAATAAATCAATAGGAGTCAAAACGCAGCAATCAAACGGCATTGTCCTATTTGTGCTTCAAACTGGCGGTTAGCTGCGATCCTTGATTACGTAGTGTAGTAGAGAGGTAATCATCGACACGAGCTGCGTGTACCAACCACGCAATTATGCACCAGCTTTGATACTCTGATGGGATGAGTACATTACAGCAAGCTAAATTTCAAATTTCTGTGTGTAATGTTTTGTTTGTGTTTCTGTGTTCATTTAAAAAATTGGCATTACTCGTCAAACTATTTTATATTACAAAAATATATACTATTATATTATTATCTATATAGAAAGTAGCAGCAGTAGCAATGTAGGTGAGAGTTTTGATTTCTGCTCGGTTTTCTGTCTAAAGTACCAGTTATTATTATTTTACTCGTGCTGATATTTTACTGAGCAGTTCATGATTCTGTTATCTGATTTGTGAAGGTGGATTTAATAGATTTCTTAATAATTTACACTGATGCCCACTATCATTATTCAAACTGCCAAATTATTTATAAGTAAAGAAGAATATAAAATATATAGCATAAGTCTTAAATCACTTAAAATCTAGTCTTTGTAAGAGACGAATCCTTTCATTAGTACATCTTGTCCTAATTGCAGTATTAGGGTACAATGAGCTATAATAGCCCGTTGTTGTGGCGCTGCTACTCCGTCGGCGGACTTGTTTTATTTTATACGCTTCAAGAGATCAAAATGACAGGACTTGAGAGCAAAAGGGATGAACAAGATATTTATTTTTTATTTCAAATTCGAATTTTATTTAAATAAAAAAAGATTAGACGAATTTGTTGTCGCCGCGATTAAGAAATGTTTCAAAATGTTCGAGCTAAGAATCAGAAATCAACAAAGTTACAATTTCTGGAAATCAAACTCCTAAGTTGTTAATAAAAAGTTTGTATAATAATTCATCATTTTTAAATCCATAATGGTTTATTTGTCTTCATCTATCTTACAGTCTTCACGGATACCGTAAAAGGTTTAAGTGCAAAGAAATGTCGCTCAATCTTACAAATTATAATAAGCTTAATTTATAAACAAAGCAAGAAACTCTTCTTTTTCATTTACAGATGAACCGATTTAGATGATTTTTATTTTAATTATTGATATTGCACTACAGATGTACCAGAAAACTTTTCAATATTAAATCAGAAAATAGTTACTGAAATATTCGTACATTAATTAGTAAGAGAATGTAGAGTGTTGGATATCACTGGGTGACTGTACAGCAACACATATAAACATGCATTTCAAAAAGCCCAGCAAATGTTGAGGCTTGCGACACATTAACAAGTTTAAGGGCGTTCCTGACGTGATCAAGTAACTAACTATTACAGTATGGCCTCCCTACTTTACATTGAAAAATTACAAAACTCAAGATATCCTAGAAAAGTGTTGCAGAAAGTTTATAGTGATTCTCGTATCATTAGATTTACAACAATTCTGTTAAAGTAGATCTTCATAAGACATTCAAATATAACTGAATAGAAGCTGTATATCTGTGCTTGAGCATGGTACGAGTATGCGACTCGTATATTCGGCTTGTGAGCGAGATGTATGTCTGAGGGAGCTCGTTTAGACAGGATCGGTTTAACTTAGCGCGAAGGATCACACGGTTCATCGCGTGAACGCTTCATGGTGGATCTACCGAACTCCCCTACTAATTTAGAATAACTGCTCACGTACCGAACTCAATGACTCGGTTCTAAATTGAAAATATAACGTCTTCATCTATCTATATATGCATATCCCCTTTCAAACCCTTACAACTCTTTTTTCGCAATAAGAAGTAGCCTATGTCCTTTCTCAGGCTCTAGACTATCTGTATACCAAATTTTATTTAAACAGGTTCAGTAATATTGGCGTGAAGGCGCGACAGACAGAGAGTTACTTTCGCATTTATAATATTAGCTAGGATTAGGATTGGGATTAGACACTAAAACTATATTTTGATTGATTGGTGACCATAAAATTCCATTCCATTGTGAAGGATTTGTTTAGAATTATATTTCTAGATTTCCTCCTAAAATAGTTTCCATATATATTATAAATAGTTTTTGAATTTATCGCAAAAATACCAACAGACGCGGCGTGAGCTTTAAACTGCTAATTTTTAACGTTAGATAACAACTTATTATAACTTTATAATATTTGCCAGTAGTTCCTTTTATTTCATTTCAAGTATTACAATATATATTCTCTGTTCCGATAGATTTGAGTCAGTTACCAAAGTGATAATCATCAAAGTTTTGTGTTGTGATGATATGATGAATGTTTCATGTATAGTGTTTGACATAGTGTCGTTACTGTGCAGTATAGCTCTCATATAGATAATAATATGTTCTATATGATAAGGTTTTTCTAAACTTTACCAACTACCAGAATTAAATATAAAACAATTGTGTACATTTAAGATTAGAGATACTTATTCTGACAATGTTGTAAGTATGGAAATTTCAGTTTTTATAGGAAGTTATTCCCTTGCCGAGAGCGATTCCCGCAACAGCGAGAAGCTTTTAGTGCCTTTTTATGTACTACATTGGTAAAATATTTTACTTTCATTTATGTTTTTGATTTTAGAAAATTATCCTGTTGTTTTCAGCAATAAGGAGAATATACGTACATCAAACTAGCATTTATCTTAGAATCTATATATTAAAGAATTTCGCGAACGGGAGAGTTTGAGGAATAGTTAAAGCTAGTATAAAGAAAGTAGTATACATAGTTTATATTTTTAAAATTATATGCATTAGTAAATGATTACCGCTGAACGACATTTACACCTATGTAATATGTATATATTTTAATTTATTTCAAACTGCGGTCTGTGGTCAAACTGAGAGCTATGATTACATTTAAACCCTCTACCAGGGACACATATTATACAGTGCCAAATAGAAAGAACCAAATAAAAAGATAATTTTTATTAATTTTGGTGTTTTTACTAAACTTTTCAAATTATAAGGTTATTTACAGTATGTCATAACATTTCTAAATTTCATAAACATCTTATTTAAGTTGTAAAAGTCATATAAAAGAGTTAATTACTAACAACATATACATTAATTTTTTCTAATCTATATTATTGTATTATTTTTACTAATCTATAATTAAGAGCCAACATTTAAATAGTAAATTTAATAGTTTCCCATTAAAAACAATTTATTAAAATGTTTTTTTTGGAAATAACTAACTATTTCTCGTCTCTAAAGAGTCAATTAGTTACACAATTTAAAGGTTCATTTAAATAGTAAATTTAATAGTTTCCCATTTTAAGAATTTAATAAAATGTTTTAAATTTGGAAAAAACTATTTCTTCGTTTTCTAGAATTGTATGTAGCCGAAGAAAACTTAAAAGTGGAAGTGCTGATTGGAAGAAACGTGTTTGAAAACTCCTCAGGGATATTCAAAGAAAAGTGGCTACAGTCTACGCTCTGTCTTATTACCTGACAACTGAAAATCGATTTCAATACTTTTTTTATCAAGTTACTGTTACAGATGGAGGATCTGGTACTTTTTAAGAGGCTTTCTATTCTATATGGGTAGTATGACACTGATTTGCATTGGACACCACCATCTCGGTGACTGTCTTCTGACTCACACACTTTCTTTTATACGAACCTCGTGACTATAGCTAAGACAATTATCCGATTTGGTGCAGGACGTGATTATTTTATTTAGGTCTATATTAGTAATCGCTTGCCAATAATATGATACAGTGAATACAGTGGCCTAAGGTCATAAAAATGATCAGTGTGGTTCAGATCTCTATTATTAGATAGAGATTATTAGCTCCCTTGCTTTCATAAACAATTTCAAAATTAAAGATCTGGTTTATTCTGTCCTAAATTAGTGTATTTTAGTGAAGATTTGATAATTGTTAGCAGCAATGTCGAGCAGTAGTGGTGGGAGTTGTAATCATTATAAGACCTTTCTTAGAGACTTTATCAATCAACAATTTACTAAACGTAACTCGCGTAACGTCCACTGGTAATTTTGGTAGCCATTTTATCCACGTCACAGCAATTCGTAGTATGGCGTTGCGCATGCTTTACTTGACAGATTTATTATTTTAAGCATTTTACACCAAAGCTCGCTTGAAACAGCCTATGTTAGTTTAATGGAAAAATATATTATCTAAATCTAAAATATAGCAAGTTAGCAACATCATTTATAACTTTTATTTTATATCAATTATACCCACGTAACAATTTATAACAAGACGATATATCATTGTCATAGTCAAACGGAAATAGCCTGGTGACCATTACGGTAGTGTCGTGATGCTAGGTCGCCATCACTAAGCTTTGGAGTTAATTCTTAATATTGCTTATTCGTTTTCTGTCTTTAATGCATATTATTATTGCTTAGTGTGAGTTACTATGCGGTATCGGTCCCATGTAGATAGCAAGTAGTTCAATTCAGTTAACAAAATAATTTCTCATCGAATGTCTACTTGTCTGAATGTTTGTACGCGCATAACAGTATAACTACTACAAACAATAGGACGGTTTTCAAAGTTTTGCTACAGGGCTAACTTAAAATAAAGGCATTTAAACGTTACTATAATATATGTAAATTTTACAAATTACGATAAATTAGCTTTTTACTAAATCTAGGATGATTAATTTTGTTTTACAAATTCAATTCTCAATATAAAGTTTAATTTATTAGACAGTCTATTACGGAAGAATTTAAATAAACTCCCAACAATATTTAGGATTTCTAGATATTATTATTTAATTGTGATTTTTGTATGAAGGATTGTTTTGATTTTTGAAATTAAATAAATGTACTACGTATTCACAATAGGATATGTGTAGTGATTAAGAAATTGGTAGTTATATGGTCATTATACGAAACAGCTTTTTAAAGAAAATATCTCGTTGTATGAATTTGGTGTTTTTCAAATCCAAACATCATGTTTAATTTGGAAACGGAAGTGTACAAGATCTGTGTCTCGTTTAGACTGGGTTTAGTTAGCTCGAGGGATCACACGCTTCATCACATGTAACGCTTTATGGGGGATCCGCGCTCAGCTCCAAGACTAATTCGGGATAAGTGCTCACGTAGCGACCTCAATGAGTCGCTTCCTGCGTATCTTTGATCTGAATGTGCTTTGGTATGTATTTACTAATATTAAGTTTAATAATCCGTAGAAAATTAAGTTTCTTATGAATAATCCACAGTAAATGAAATCACGTACGTAAGACATATACAATGTTAAGAATAAATATCTGATCCTCTATCCTAATGAGTTCTAAAACTGATTGGCAGAGGAGTAGGAATTTTCAGTAGTTAAAAAAAAATTATAAAATTAATCTCTTAACAGCTATATTTACGTAGATTGACTTGGATTGGCTGGTTTCCACTGGAATATGGCGGATGTTCAAGATGCAAGCGACAACTATAACACGCTAATCAGAAGTGCATCCTTCTGGTCCTTCAGCAAAGACAGCAGCAAAATAATCGCAACTTATTTGATGAAGCTCAGTGGTTCGGGCGTTGAATTCACGATCAACAAGTCGTGGGTTCAAATCCCGGACATTGGACTACTGGCGTGGCCCACTCCTGACACAAGCTATTTATTAGCTTACTAGGAGGGGTAAAGGGAATACTAGTAGTATGTGATCCATACTGCTAGTAATCTTTAAAAAAAAAAAAATATTTTTTTGAAAATTATAATTTTATGAACGTAAAACCTTAAAGTATCAAGACCTGGGACGCACAGGACGTTTTCTGTTAGAAAACGGGAATTTCAACGTCGCTGAAAACCAAAAACCGATAAATGGTTAAAATAATAAATGGTTTGCATTTTAGACGGCCCTTCGTAGTGCACCAGGAGTACCTACCGTTGTCTTTTTCTAGTGACGTTTGGGCGTCCCGAACTTCAAGGGCGTGTAAGTAAAATTTAAATCGTTACGAATTTCTGATAATGGAGTTGACCTAGAATTATTATTTACCAGCTGCGCGGTTTCATATACATTCCCGGTATACTTTGAAAAATGCGTAATATATCATTATAAATTATAGCCTATGTGTTAATTTGATGTGTAAGCTATATTATTGTAAAGTTTCATCAAAATACATTTAGTAGTTTTTGCGTGAAAGAGTGACATACATACACACTTCCATACATTCTTACAAACTTTCGCGTTTATAATATTAGTAGGCTTAAGAGATTATATTTTAGACCACCGTGTGAAATATATCCAAACAGAGTCTAACAGACGCCATTGAGTTAGTTAGGCATAATATCTTATAGCTAAGGCACCTTTCTGTGGTGTTTCAATGCAATATTTCAATGGTAGACAACGGAACAAAAGCCGCAGCTGTAAAGCTATGCGAACAATGGTGTCGAGGGAATATACCAAATACGATTATCATCTGGCTAATTGGGTATCGATCTCGGAATTGCTTTCATCCCTCAACTAATGCTTCATATTTCTATACAAATTTAACAAGATACGACATTTCCTATAACACTTTCAGTTACAAATCTATCTATACAATCGGTATAATGTGTGATGTGGGAAAATAATTGTTCCCTTACAATCGACATAGGTCACGATCAAGTTTATCAACTGTAAATATTTTTTATGTCAAAAATGAAGTGCTATGAGACAGTGGTTCTAACCAAATTGTATGATTCTAGGTCAGCAGGACTTTAAAGCTTATCCTGAAAACTGTTGGAATATTCTAAATCATCTGACAAAAATTCAACGGTAGTGAAACATAAGCTTGTTTTGTTTAAAAAAAAAATACAAAACTCCCCATCCAACAAGAAAACAATAAAGTAAAACATTTTGTCTTATTCAATTATTTCTATTGTATAACAGTACCTTCTGTACCTAAAATATACTCCAACGAAATTATATCGTAACATAAACATCATCTGCAAATATTTTCTTAATCTACTTAGTATTTAGATTTCAAATTAAACAATCTCATTCAGTAATTCAATTTGCTTTGCAAATACACGTTGTGACGTCGTAACTTCTGATGTGTACTCGTCAAATTATTTGCTTTAAGTCAGGAGAATAACGATTTAATATTATTGCTAGATTGTATTACTGTAATATACTGAAATAATTCGATTAAAACTTTATGACGTCATTTTGTAAATATAAAGACGTCTTAAAAAATTTATTTTTTTAGCTTTCTCATTGAATACTCTTAAAGGAAAAAATTGGTTCATTTTTCGGTCAAAGATTGCATTTCAGGAATATTCGTTACTATACAAAATTTCAGCTTTTTTCATACATGTCTAGTTTGGTTTTAACATAACAATTAATTAACATAGTAAAAAATCGTCTTTTTGGGTAAAATTTGTATTATTTTTTCGGCCATTTTCATACAATATGTAATAATTGTTATTATATAAAATGGCTGTCACATTTTCCAACTTTTTACATATCATTTAATTCTCTCCTTATACGATTTGTTTTTATTTTTTGACTGGAGGACTGCATTTCGTCTGAGGCAAAATATACTCACGTCGACCAAACAACGCACAGTTACGAGTTGATTTACATACATAATTAATTGTTATTAATCAGGTAATCACAACATATACAGAATAACAAATATGAACTATTTAGGTCTCTAGGAATCTATGTAAGATTACGGATATACTCGTATCAATGAGAGTTCTGGACTGGATCTAGTTTTTATGATTTTAGGAGGAGATATGAACGTAAAGTATGCTTTCTCTATACACATCTGGATAGATTTTCTGATTATCTAGGAAATTAAAAAAAATATATGATGTCAATATAATAGAAGAACAGTTTGTTGATTGAGATGTAAACGAAAAAATATTGTTTTATAAAAATATCATTTTATAAAATTTTAATTTTATTTGTTTCCCGTAAGCTATTCTTTTTGTAGACTGATAGGGAATTAAAAAATAATAGTTTAAAAAACGCGTGGGGTGCATAGTGTCAATAGTTATAAATATTTTATTGGCAGATATGAGTAGAGTGATTATCATTTTGATAATATCTTAAAAAGCACCCCACGCTTTTTTTTAAATAAAATACATTTTTTTTATTTACACTATTATTAATTTATATTTATTGAAATTTTTAACACTATTCTTATTTTAAATTTATTAAAATTTATTTTCTATTTTTTAGTTTGGTTTTCTATAATAAAAAGCGTGTTTTTAGTTTTTTTAAACTATTATTTATTTTTTACTTTTTAGTTTGATTTATTTATAAAAGCGTGATTTTTTTTTTAGTTTTTTTTTTAAACTAAAAAAAATCACGCTTGAGAAACGGCTACCAGAACCAAGGAAGGCCGCAGGCGCGCAAATTACCCACGGAGAGTTACATACTGACATACTGACATACAAGTGAAGCTAATATAAAGCGTGTAAAATATAAAAAAACTAGTGCCAATTTCCCAAAATTATTAATTGTTTCATAAAGTGCAGACATAAAATTATTCGAAACTACTTTCATATCAAAGGCAACAAAAATAGTGTTAATTAGTGTTATAAACCAGTTTTTTAAAGAGTTTAAGTGAAATGTTGTTGTTATTGTGGTAACAACTTATAGTTATTATTGTAAAATTCAAATTTTAGATATTATATACAACAATAATAATATTCCAAATATGTTCAATCCCTTTTAAATATTATAACTTCATAAAATACATGAACGCTCATAAAAGGCAATTCGGTCATTTAATTGTAATTGTTGTTATCTACAATTGGCTTTAACAAAAGCTTAATACGGTGAAAGCCATTGCATTATTGACATTTAGTGTACGTACGAGTCAATGGCACTTGATATCCATAGCTTTAATAGGAATGGTATCTTAAGCTCAAATAGGAGTTCTATCATAAATGCAGTACATCCATTAGCAACAGATATCCTTTGGGAAACTATTACTTAAACAGTTATTAATAACTTAGATTTTGGAACGTAACCTCTGGAATCAACAGAAATACTTTAAATTACTCTTTTCTCTCTCTCTTTTTTCAGCCCATCGCCACCCAGTAGGCCTCTTCCATTTCATGCGAACTTGAGCCTTCCGCATCCAGTCCTTCCGTGATATCTTAACCAGGTCATCGGTCCATCGGTTTGGTTGCCTACCCACGTTTCTGTATCCAGTTCTCGGTCTCCACTTTAGCACATCGTTGCCCCATCTGGTGTCATTCCTTTATTACCACGCTAACACGATATTAGTATCGTGTTTTTATATTACTATTTCACTTACTTCACACACAAATATATTTAATTCACTAATTTGTAATTAATTCAGCTAGTTGCGACTTGGCTACGTGTGTCACCCACTACAGTTGTCGACGGGGAAATACCTAGAATTAAATTATATATACCTAGAAATTAGATTACTATTTCAATTATATAAGTAAGTTTTTAGTTTGATTTTCAATACTTTTTGGGAAGATTGTACGACGAATTTTACGGTGACATATATAATATTCAAATAGTTGTAGTTTGTTAGAAATATATTGTAGGATATTGGAAAGAAGTGTTTAAATGAAACAAAGTGAGGCTTGTTCGAAGACGAAGTTAATTTCACGGGCCGTGGATGCGCTTCAGAGCTCATCTCGCTCGAACAATCCTCGAGACGGTCATCATTAATCACCACTACCAGATAAATACTATTTTGGAGTGCAAGTATAATGGAAAATACGTACCTGTAAGACAGGTTTAATTTTTTATTTAATCCATACAACTAAATAAAATGGAGTGTCTGTTTGTAATATTAAATTAACCGCTTTTTACTGAGTGCATATGGTTGTATACACGGTAGGTACATATACCAAAACAACATTTTTTTACAATTTTTGTCTTTATGTCTGTTTGTTCCGGCTAGTAACTTAGGCTATTTAACATCTCGGTACAACCCATAGGAGCAGAGCAACACGTGAACGAAGTCGCGCAGGTCGGCTAGTTTGTTATATAATCCAGACCCAGTTTTTTACAATAAAAAAATCATCATGATTCACGTGATCTTCATTTACTTTATTCTCTCTATGAAATCATTTATAAAAAAAGCTTAATAATTAAACTAAATTTAACTAAAAAAAAAAATTAAAATTTTTATAGCCTATGTCACCCGCGCCATTATTATGAATCTATTGACACCTCATTCATGAAAATTGGTTCAGTAGTTTAGGCGCTAGAGTGGAACATACAAACATACATACATACATACATAGACTGCCAAAATCATAACCTTTTGGCTTCGCAGTAGTCGGGTAAATAAGCATTATAAAAACTATTGAAGTTTGTAAAAAATAACAATGAATTGCATAACAAACATAGTTAACTGTCAATAAAACTAATACAAAAAATAGTAGTTAACATCAGGAAAATCAAGTCAAGGAAAAATATCAGGATTTATTTGAGACAAGTATGGGGTAAAAATTCACTCACAAACTCACACACATACCAGCGTTAGTCGAAGTATATGTTTCGCTAATAATTTTATTTACTTAATCCAGGGTTTAAGGTTCTTTGACATAGCGTAAAGTAATTTTGTAATGCTTCGAAAAACTGAAGTGAAAGTATTTTTCTTTTTCTTCTCTTAGAATAAGGCCTTGTTATAATAAATATAATCATTTTAAAGTAAATTTTATGTTCAGATTCTAATCCGTTAGAGTCAACGTAGACAAAATGTTCGCAACTATCACGGCGTCTTCAGTGACGTCACGCCTTTTGTTCTTCCGGGATAACAAGTAGTCTATTTCTTAATCCAAACTATTAAGTATTTGTGTGCAAAATTTAATTAAAATCCGTTATCCGTCCGTCCATCGTTATTACATGAGTAACAAACATACAAACTTTAATATTTGTAATATTACTAATCATATAGAAGTAGATAATAATATATTATCATCTTAATAACGTAAGAACTTTTAATTTTCTTTAAAACTTCGCTTAGAGTTTGCGGATGACATGCGAAACTTTAAAAGTTTACCTATAAATCATACGAACTTACTGTAATATGAAATATTAGATAAGTATACAGAACAAACTTTACAAAATCACTTTTCTATCTACAGTTTCCGGTTATGAGTTATATTCACTTCTTGAAATTGAATTAACTTAATAAAGTGGTGGGATTTGACATATTATTAACAAGTGCGTCAATGGTCCATGTAGCGCCCGTGTGCATAATCATCCTAGCATCCTAGTTATTTAATTTAAAATTTTGCTAATTAATTTATAAATAGTTACAATAAAAATCAACACTCCACACGCCATAAATTAATAATATTAAAAAAAATGTTACAATACATAATTGTTAACTATTAACTAATTAATTTTTATTGTATTTATCAAGGGATGGGGGAGTCAATTCCGTATAAAGGTAAGCAAATTAATAAAACAGGAACCCAAGCATTTGTGACCAAGGTGTAGGCTTGGTCGTTGGTTTTTTGTTGGCTGGTGGAGTCAAGTGTTTGAATTCTGTTAAAGACGTCTTTAACAGAATTCAAACACTCGCCTCCACTGCTCAGTTTCATTGTATAAACCTAAGGTAAACTAACATAGGCCTAGCTTAATACAAGGCTAACATAACCTCACGTTATGCTTACTTAACAACGTGGGAATTACATTGTAAGGACATAATCGGAATGCATTCCTAGCACCAACACAACTCTGCACTTAACACTTTCACTAGCACTTCTCCATTGTCTAGATGGCGATGACAATTCTATTATACGATAATTGTTTACTTGTTCGAGGTTATTCGAGGCTATCAATCGTTGGAGTATAAGGATTAAAATAACGCGACGGAAGTCATATTTAATTTTCTTTATTATTATCATGCCCTAACTATATACCCCGACATATATTTGATAGATCAAAAGGTTTTTAATTTGTATTTTAAATATTTAAGTACTTTAACAAGAAAAGGACAATAAAGTTCACTTCGAATTTTAGTGCAACAAAGTTAGCTCAATGAACTAAGCGTGTCCAAGACCTCGTGGGATTTTGAAGAGAATGTAACTGGATACATTTCTTATAGTTTTATAGACGGTGCTATATTAATTCGCCAACAATACAGCTTTAAAAACTTTAAACAATTTTCTTACCCAACTAATTTTTATCTCATAGTTTAGTATATTATTCAAGTATTACGTATATAATGGGATGGGAGAGGGGTAAGTCTCGCCCACATGCGACTCGACCGGAATGCCTCTATGACATTAGGGGTCGGATTCGCATGCTGGTGGTCACAAGCCAGTCGGGGAGTAGATCCCCTATAGGTAATTATCAGATCAGAATTTATTAACTAATCCTAATCCTTAACCTATCGGGAAGTGATAATTCTTGATAAAAAAACTGAAAATTCTTTTTGAATACAAATAAAATGTAGTTAGAGTTAGGTAACTTAATTAACTAACTACTTAAAAACTACTGGTTGAACCACTTGTACGAGTAACTTTTAAAAATTAAATTTCACTAAGTCCTCCTTTCGTAGACATCGTTTACTGTTAACCATTTCTATGGATGCTAATTAAAATGTACGAGTATATCATAAAGTACATAAAATTATAATAAATTTTCATTAAAAATAGAAAATATTTGTTTTAAAATATTTAACTAACAATACAACGATGGTATCACAATTTCTTATATTTGTTAAGAGAAATTATACTATATCTAGGTTATATTTAAATTGGTATAAAAAGCTTGAAACGAAGTCAATATTTCTTATATTTTTTATCAAAAACTATTAAAAGTTTAATTAGTTTTTAATTATTTAAAAATACATATTGCTCTCTCGGTTAAGAAAGAAAAGTAATAAAGTTTTCCTCGGCTCACTGCTAATTAGTTCACTCTTTTGTGGCTTCTGCTAGAAATACTATTATAGCGTTCGAGTAACTTTTTAAAAGACTAAATAGACGGAGATTTCAAGATATTTTTAATTATGTGAAACATTTATTTCGTTCACATTGCGTTGCTTTTACATGCCATTCCTTATCCAATAAATTGGCGCAAAAGCCACTAAGCCACAAATAACGTCTTTAATTTTTAAATTCATATTTGGTTCAGATATTTTCTTTAACACAAAGTAGAGCGAGTGTAAGCAACACCGTTTATAAATTAATCATATAAGTTCAATTTATCTTCTCTTCTCTTCTAGGATTGAGTCAGTCTGTCATGTGATATCGCGCAGTACATATTAAAATAGTGAGACTAATAGTGTGTAGTGTTGTTTTGGTGGCGTGGTGCTAGGCCACTATTATCGAGAAGCACGTAAGTAATGTACTTTATTATTTTAATATTTGGTAGCTAGGTATGTGGTGGAGGTGAGAGTTAATATTATATGTATGAGCTCTTTAAACCTGCTCCTGGGTCTCAACTCTTCTAACCTGTTCATCGGGAGTGGGTACTAAAGTGTGGAGGAGTGGCGTACGCTTCTATTGATATATAAAACAATGCACTGTGGGATACATATAGGCCAGGTTTAGTAACTAATAAAGTTCTGGAAAAAAGTGTTTTATCTCTACGACACATTTTTCAATAGCAACGCAAATAAGAAAGCACCTTTTGCGCTATCCTACATATTATTATAAATATTTTTATTATGTCTAGCAAATGACAGAAAATAGATTTAACGATTCTTAATTAGAAAAACTTTTAGAACAATTTATTTGCTATCTTCATTAGTAAAGACAAATCCTTTCAGTTGTATTTCTCGTACTAATTGCAGCATTAGGGAGCAGAATGAGCTATTGTGGCGCTAGTCTCGACGCTCCATCGTTTTAGAGCTTTATGTTACTCTTCGAAATTGTCTTATTTCAAACGACTTTCTGAAACAAAATGGAGATCTTCGCGTGTATGTAGTTGTAAATTGTATTTGTATTAGCTCCAATACTTCTACAATTGAGAGTATTAGGATAAAAGCAGCTTTATTTTTAACTAGTCTACACGGGTGACTTCATCCACTTTTTTACAGCAGTTAAGGGACAAACGAGCAGAAGGTCCACCTGATGGTGGACCACCATCGGCCATAAACATTGGCAGTACAAGAGTGTGACCTATTTTGTCGTTGCGTTGCCACCTCGAAGATAGAGTGAGGTACACAAAGTTCACTAGAACATTATTAACACAGCATTAATTAGTTGGCGAGGGGTAAGTCTCTCCCATATGCAGCGCGACCGGAACGCGTCGGATTCTCATGATGGTGGTGCAAGCCAAGGTCACTTACGAATCGAACAGACACCCTGCCACCAAGGGGTCCTGGGTTACTCGGCTCTTACAAGATGCTCTCCCAGCGGCAGAAGGTAATTGTATTCTAACCCGTCTCACGGGCGTAATGTAAAGAAAGGGTAGTACGTCCCCATACATAAAAGTATATGTTAAATTAAATATATATATTTATTTATTTTCAAAATTCACAGACTCTAATACAAAATTTAAGCCAAATAGTAAATTTAGAACTTAGAAAAAAAAACTAAATATCATTAAGCTGTGCCAACGTAAAGATAAAAGCTAACGAAATAAATACGCCGCCATGGCAGAAATCATAATTATTACATCGCGAGTATTCCAGCAGTAATGCTATTGATCTGAGCCTAAAGTATAAGTTTAACCCCTAGGAGGATATTCTAGTCAAAAGCCGTTATACTGCACCTCTGCGTTTAGACAATGACCCGTTTAATTAATATATAAGACAAGCTTTTACCCGCAATAACGTTTGCGATAATGAGGTTGTTATATTAGCCTACAGTAGATCGTCTCTAGACATATTTAATAATTTTCTGAGGTAGTCATATTAACTTTGCACTTTCCCTTTTACCCTCTTAAGGGCTGATTTTGGAAAAAAATGTATTACGTGTTTCATGACTTTCAATGAAGAACCTTCATAATGGATTTCATTTGAAGTTTTATAAACTGACTGACTGACGGGGGTACAAAGTTTCATACTACTCTGTACCCCCGTCAGTCAGTCAGTCAGCTTCTTCTTTTATTTATATAGATGGATAGTAACTACTTGTAAATTTTCATAAACAAATATTTCAAAATCCAAACAGTTTACATTTCATAAAATACGTGTATAAAAGGAACATGTCGCGACACTCTGTTGTGATCAATAATATTAGAGTATTGGAATTCCTGGCTGAGTGCACGCGAGGCGGAGGCGGAGGCATCGTGAGTGCATTTTGTCGTCGAGGAACCCAGTGGAACGTGTCTGATGCATAAACACAAGCAGAGCAGCTTAGATCTTTGCATCAAAATGTTCAAATGGTATATTTAATGTTTAATGGAAAAATTCCCGAGATAAGATTATTAAAAACTAGAACAATGTATATTATACGCGCAACAATGATATGAGAAATTGGCTCCTATTGGGTAAGACATTTGAAATTGATAGACTATACTATAAAAAAATTGTTGTGTGCAAGATTTTTAGTTAACAGTTATAGGTATTTAATTTGAAAGGGTTTTAAAACAAGTACCTACATACTTTATTTCGTCAAGGAAAGCCGATGGGGATTCTCCCTTTTTACTTTATCACACAGCTAAGGACACGGCCATCATCATTATTACATTCCTTAGCAAAGTATTTAAATAGAAATTGAACAATAGTTCCATAAAATATATGATTTCCAGGACAAAATGAAGAGTAACAGCTTGTTTCTACGTAAAGAACAATGCAACAGTCAATGCATGAACGGTTGGATAAAAGTAGAGAAAAGGCTACGATTTCCCCGATAGGTACACTAATGAAACATAGTTGTGCAGGGTTGCCAACCATAATAATATAGTATCTAGTATTTTACTCAATAATAAGAAAAAACGGTAGTAACAAAAAATAACGCTGAAAATCGCTAATAAAATTATTTGCATTATTTTCTTCATACACGTACCTGAAATTTTCCAATATGGAGTATATCATAACGATAAAAAGTCACAGCATTTATTAATTAAATAAATAATAAATTGTTCATTTAATGGATTTTAACTCACTGGATTGTGTTTGTTTAAAAATAATATAATCTTGAATCTTGATGACCAAGTTGCATAAGGACTTAACAAATATTTAATGCAAATAAAAGTCATTCTAAAAGTACTATTTTATATTTCTTTGAAGAAAGAGGTAACCCTAAATACGTATGACCTAGTTAGAAGAAAGTAATAGTTCTTATTTATGTATAACATAGGGTAAGCGTTGAAATCTATTATTCTATAACAAATAACATAATAATTAACATTTTTAATAATAACGATGATTTACAACATAAATGGTACATAAGTTAGCAACACTGTTCACAAATTAGTATTTGCGGGTAGTTCATTTTATTATATTTCAAGGATATGGACGTGTAGCTATATACAACCTTTAGTGCGATAGATCAGAATCAGTCTCTCAGGTGTTATAGTGTCATGGTTATGTTCACCCTTCTTGAGGTTCACGTAAGTATACTTTAATATCTAATTTATTGTAGTTGGCGAGGTCGAGTGGTAGAGGTGAGAGTTAATATATTATGAAAGAGCTCTTTAAACCTTCTCTTGGGCCCCAAGCTCCAGCCACTGCTCGGTCTTCTAAATTGCATGTCGTTAGTATGTATATCTTGAGTGTAACTCCGCAGTATAGCTCGCGTAATTCTTATTATATAACTCGGAGAAAAATTATGAGAAGGAGGGTTGGGGAGGGGGGGATGGTCATATTGAAAATCACTTCAAGAGGGATGTTATGTTGAATGTACTGTTGATTAAATATTGTATTGAATGGACTATTTGGTAAACGCAACGTACTGAACTGAACTGTTACTGAACCGATAAATAACTAAACATTATCATCTCTTACAATCACGACAGAAACCTACGCAGTGACGTGTGACCAAGGAGTAGGTAGGTTCAAGTTATAACAACACTCACCTTCAATGCCCAAGTTCTCTGATTAAACCTAAGCTTAGGTTAACCTAAGCCTAACATACGCGTCGACATATATTCATGTTATAATAGGCACATTAATACATACGGAGGGTATTTCTTAAAATATTCATTGAAATAAATTAAATATTGAAAGGCTTTTTTACCTCTAACCATTAACCTACCTCTAACCATTAACCACTAAAATTGAACAAAAAATAGGGAGAAAGATGATATGAAATGGCGATTGTTATAAAAGTGATATTTTGTTTTAACATATACATTATATAGGGTTTTTAAATAATAGATAAACAGACTTTTCAACCGACTGAATAACATAATAATCTCAATTTTCTTCGCTATCATCATCACAACCCTTCATCACAACTCTTCAATGGCCCACTGCTGAGCCGGGTCTCCTCCTCAGAATGAGGAGGGTATTAGGCCATGGTCCACCACGCAGGCCCAGTGCGGGTTGGCAGACTTCACACACCTTAGAGAACTTTTTGGGAACTCTCAGGAGTGCAGGTTTCCTCACGATGTTTTCCTTCACCGTTAAAGCAAGTGATTTAATTTTCCTTCGCTATATTATGAGTAATATCTACAACTTGCTCTATCGATATGATACGATTGAGATGACTAACTAAATATTCAGAATACTTACTATACTATTTAACAAATGTTTTAACCACAAAAAACAATTACCAGATATTCAAATTCTGCGGTTCCTGAAGTTGATGAAAATTAAGTAAACTTACGACAGCGACTGCAGGCGTCAAGCTTTAATAGGACGGCAAAACATACAACCGTTCAATCAACTAAAATGGATGTAGTAAATCGCTAAATTGAAACAAACTTATCTAATTCGCCTGAATGTTATATTAATACTTAATTAAATTTGGTTAATGATACGAATCGAATTATTTTGCTTCTATACTAACTGCATAATTTTTTATGATGTAACAACAAATTTACGGTTTGTTTTTGAATCCCCTTGCGAGGGTCAAGATGTCAACATATTATGCGACGTAAACGGACTTATCATTATTCGATGTAGTTTTGATACATAGTGGGCCTACGAACGGAATAACATCTCATCATAATGAAAACTACTAATTTATTTTTAAACTTAAGAATCAATTTTAAGAAACTGACGGACACTCCAGATTTTCAAACATATTGAGAAGTACTAATTATAATTTCCTCTAAACCAGACTCCAACTAAATCTAATATATCATCAATGTTGCCAAAGCTAAGCTCCCTTCTTTGTACTCATGGCATGTACTGGTAGGACACACTTTGTGTTTTGCACATCAACAAGATTTTTTAGTTTTGTTTTGGATAATTTACGATTAAAATTAAAACAAGTGTATTATGGTACTCTATTGATGTTCAAATTGATGATAGAAGCAATTTATACCACAAATTATTTTTATTCGCTATTAGCCAATTTCAACATTGTGCTTCATGTCCTGACTGTTCTGTAAAATAATTAATAAAGCGTCCAGGTGGACTGAAAAATAAATTATTTGTCTCGTTGTAACTGCTACAGTTTTATAATCAAACGCTTTTAGGTGAAACAAAAGTGTTAGTTTTGATAAATTAAGAGTCTTGATAAACATACAAACATAATAGTGGTATAGAGAGTATAATATTCGTTCTGATTGCTATTCTATCTTCATCATACATAAATAGTGTTTTACTAGTAATTAGTATAAGTAACAATATCAAAACATAATTAGGGACGCAATTAGGTCCTAGTCAATAATTACCTCATTGTGTAATCATAGACCGAAGCTAAACACTAGTTTGACTTCAGACAATGCAGTGTTTGATTGCAGTCAATAACCACAAAAACTTCATACATCGAAGAAAAGGGGGTTAGTAGGACAATGAATTGAACTTATTGATTATCGCATAATTTGTAGTTATTGTGTCAGACTTAGCTATAATACTGTTATAAAAGCCTTTATTTACTTATTACCTTTTCTTTCATTTAGTTTATTATCTACTGGCACAATAATCAAGCAATATTTAGTTTATTTAGTTAATAAACAATGATCTGTCCGCAACTTCTTCCGTAAAAACTCTCAAATTATATACAGAGAGGATTGAAAAGCGTATGACTATCAAATTTAATTTAGCTATTTATTCACTCATTTGAGTTTCTTCATTATCATCATCAACATCATCACAACACATTAATGGCGGACTGCTGAGCCGGGTCTCCTTCTCAGAAACCCCTTCTGGGTTATGCCATAATCCACCACGTTTGCTCAGTGTAGCTTGGCAGACTTCACACATCTTTGAGAACTTTCGAGAACCCTCAAGACTGCAGGTTTCAATTGCTTAAAACACACATAACTCGGAAAAGTCAGAGGTATCTGCACAGGTATGAACTCGGACCTCCCGAGGAAGATACCCATGTCTGAACAACAAGCACTTTATTATTATCTGTTTTTGAAATTTAATTCAAATCTTTTTTTCTCATTTTTTCGTTTGTTAATAACACCATTTTATTTTACAGATACTGTACTTTTTTCTGATTAAAAGTATCTTATTTGCTAATGAAAGCTATATAGTCAGCCATTCAAACTTTCATACTTATAATATTAATAGTGTTATCAAGAATCATAAGCTTTTCGTAAATTCTTTATATATTTTTGTACATTAAACTTAAAAGCTTTACTTAAAATGGCCTCTGATACACCTAATATAAATGTTCTTTCTTTTTTAAACACATAAATTTAAACTTATGTTCCAAAGTGAAAGGTTTTAGTATTAAATTCAATTACGAGTACTTCCACGTTTTACACAGAAAGTGTTAATCCAACAAAGTTTATTGGTTGCGAAGAGATCTAATTTATCCTTTTGTGACAAGGACTGAGAGCTGCGGCTTTGTACCAATCGTTTAGATTAAAATACTTCTTTTAAGAGTACTACTATACAACATAATTATCATCTAATGTTTAATGCTTTTACTCTAATGTTTAATCTGTGTGGATATTTAGATATTAAAATGTTGGTTTCTCAATCACTCAAAAAATCATTATCCATGGATGACACAAAGGTTTTATAGGATAACAGTAACATAAACTCGCAGAAACAACAGAATTGGTATTACTTTTATATTTTGTTTTACAGTGTAACGATTAATTAATTGAAATAAAAATATAATATGGGGTTGTCGAATATAAAAAAATCAAATTTTTGACGCCACAGGAAGTCTAAATGTAAAATACTAATAAAGCTCAAATAAATAATAAATAATTTATTAGAATTACGAAATATACATTTATAGTCTAGAATTTTCCAAACTAATAGCATATTAAAGTAGTAATTACGAGGTGAATTGTGATATTGTCATTGATAAAATGGTATTAATGATACGCTTAGTCTAAACTAAGGGAATATATCAAAAATGCTTCAAATCCAATTTCTTTCAGAATACATTAAGTCCGATTACATTAGAAGTTTAAACCAAACCCGCATCTAACTCACGTTCTCTTTTGATCTCGGTATGAAGCAGAAATAGTTCCCAAAGTAAATACTCGTATTGTTGGACATTGCAAAGCGGAATACGCGTCTCGTTTCATTTAGTTGTAATGTGGAAACCGACTTCAATTGGATTGTCACAAATTACTATACATTTTCTAATGGATTTTTGAAGATTTTCTAGTGTTTATCTGAAATCTAAGTACAACGCCTAAGAACTAAAAATGATACCACTCTTGAAGTATAATTTAAGTAGTGTTATCTAAATTGCTCTACGAACAAAGAAGTTCCATCAAAAACATAATATATGTCATCGTTAATATGTGGATGTCATATTAAGATAAGTTTTTTGTAATATATAGAAATTGAACTTTAGTTAAGTTATATCCACTGTAGTACCGTTATTATTTATGATAAATTATTCTTTAGCGACTGAGAAGTTTCAGTTTGTTTTACGTAAAAATCTTACGTTTTTTATAATTTTCCTGTATTTGTATAATAGAATTAAGATCTTTTTTTTAATAAATTACACTTAATTAACATATGATTATTTATCTCTATCTATGTAAGCGCATAAACTTAAAACGACTGCACCAAAAGGTAGTATTTACTGACAGAAAACGCGTTGAATAAAAAAGTTTGACGCTAAAATATCAAAAGCTGGAAGGTAAAGTTTTCTAAGAGAAAATAGTAAATTTACGCAAGATACGCGTTTCTATCGTCGACCATTTCCACTGATACACTCGTCTAAATTCGATTCATCCGTGACTAGAGTAAATAAAACTGGCTACTCTTTAATTTGTTGTTCCTTCAGTGCCACAACGAATACTACGAAGAAAAACATTGGATAAAACAAGCTATTTATAAATGTTTTCGGTGTTAACAGAATTTCAACTAAGAAAATTCTGCAACAGTTAAATTTCAGCAAGTAACAAGTAGATCTCATTCGTAATTTGATATTTTATAACTTGAATAACATGTACCTAGTATACAATTATGCTACTTTTAACCCGCAGAAAGAATTGGCATTATTATGCTAGATAAGCTAAATCCATGCGAAAGTAAAAAAAAGTAATAACTGTAAGTTAAGAAACAGAAACAATGTTTTAAATGATTTAACTAAGTGGCAAGCATGTATTATTTTAAAATAAACCCAAAAATATCAATAAATTATTCCGGGCACATAGAACTTGATCGATCGCTTCACGTTAGTGCATACGAAATGCGTGCAAATTCATCGTACATACGAATTCCCTTAGAAACCACTCCAGAATATATTATTTACATACTTAAAGCTGAATATAAAATACTTTTACTGGTGCAGCTGTAATACGCTACGGTATAAACATCAACTTTACATATTACATCAGAATACTCATCTTTACGCATATGTATGAGATGATTCTTTATGTAAAACAAGACAAATATTATATTAATTTATTTACTTTAAACTATATTACTTGTAATATTTATTTGATTTCTATATGCAGACAAACCTATTAATCAAATCTTTAAATGAATCAAACTCTTATTATCACTTTAATCTTCAACAAACTTTACGATGAAAATTAATTATTACCGCGACCACAAGATACCAACGACTTATTACAAAGATTACCTTGCAACGTCCGTCGCCCATAACAGCTATCGGCATACTAAAAAGTGTAGCACCCTACAACTGAATTTATATCCAATGTGTATTAGTCTTAAATTTTACAGACCATTTTTATTTTATTATTAGCTATTAATTAGTATTACAATGAAATAATGTGTCAAAAAATGTTTTTTTCTGTACAAATTCTGATTCTATGTATTACTGAAATTTATTTAATATATATGTATCGAAAAATACAGTTTCATCTCTACTCAGTCTAAGCCACGTCAATGTGCTACAATTCATACGAGATTAACAATCTCAATTATCAATATATTAATAGTGAACGCAACTCTCAAGTTCTCTTCGCTTCCCCCCTCACTATCTATTTCCGAGATGCAAAGCTTCGACAAAACAACATGGGCGACGGTGATCACTTTCCATCAGGTGTACCGTCTGCTCATTAGTCCCTCATCTATAATAAAAAAACAGGTGATAGTCTTCAAACAACTAACCACATCTACACTATACGTATCCCATCGTAAGATTTTTACCAGATTTTTTTTTACTTATAAACTTTTCCTTTGGTTATTTTAATTAAATTTTGAATTTCCTAATTCCTTGGAGATACCTTGCAACAAAATGGCGTTAAGTCATTTATATCATTGTAATGAGTATTTGTTTATTTCGACTAGGCAATATACTATTTTTTATAACAACGAAATTTCTATAAAAACAAACTTAACATAAACTATTTCTACCTTTAAATGAAAGTAGCAAATGATAAGTAAACGAAATATAAATTCGATATTCACGTTGACTGGTCTTTGTTAAATATTCTATTGTCGTGACTGTTAATATAACTGGAAAGATATAATTGTTTAATTCTAGTAAAACAATTATGACACAATGAAGTACAAAAAGGACTTATAAACTAAATAGTAAGATTTATTTAGAAAATGATCCAGGATACCTCCAGGTATTCATATATGAACGTAATAGGAATATTGGCACACGAGGCATAAAATAAGACTCAGGTGTAGTTGATAGCTTTTATCCGCCAAAACTGATAAAATATGCTTTCCGTGCAGACCCTCGTATTATGTTAAGTTTATGTTATAAATTGTTGGAATTCTTCAATTACCATTATAATAAAATATAGGTAATATATTTGATTATAATATACTCCAAAGAAATGGGATTGCCTGACTAGTGATTTGACATACTGAACAGTGTAGTGAGTGTTAGAGTTCTGTGAAAAGACCTTATAAACTTGCATTAAGTCACAAGCAAGAGGCTTGTGCACTACTCAGTTTGGTGTCTAAAATGCATTTTATAATTTTATATATTTCATTAAATTACAAACTATCATTCCTTCGTCGTAATTGGCAAAAATATCATGATAATATTATATTATATCGATAAACCAAGAGTTATATAAAAATACAATGTATCACGGAATTATTCCTCTTAAAGTTTTATTAAAGTGGAACAACGCTACAAACAAGATTAATATACAATAATGAAAAATTATTGCATGATAATACTTTAAGATATATTTACATTTACCAATAAATATTAATACAAATAAGACCATCCTTTGAACTAAAATAAAAAATCATTTATACAAAGAATACGGGTCAGTACTTTAATTTATAATTATATAACTTACCTGCAGTAGGATAAACGACATTTAATTATTATTCTATTATTATTTAACACTTTTTTTAATTCTTTACTAAGTAACAATAGTATTAGGATAATAAGTTTAAACCTTTGCACAGATTTGGCTTCATACATTTTTAAAATAAATATCATTAGTAGTAATAACAGGCGTATTGGTAGCTCGCAGCGAGCAGCGACATTTGGTGCTTTCATTATTTAGATACGTGATCGGAATGTCGATATCAAGATTAGCCGATGGAGCAGGAGCTGCAGCCGGAGCTGGACCGCTTCCGATCAATTTTGTTTAGAAAACCCTGTAATTACAGCTTATTTGATTTCAGTTGCTGAAACCGGTAATTCGCTGCTAAGCTTGTAAATGGGAGAAACGTTTTGATATTCTATAAAACTCTAAACTTTTTTAACCGTTATTGTAAACAGTATCTTCTTTGTTTTTATTTTTAGTTTAATCACTCGCTAACCTACACCCACCCATACGCACACTCAATCATTGTTTCATTTATTTAGTTGTTCAATTCAATGTCCGCTTACTGTCGGTAATTCGTCCACTCATTTTGCCGCTAACTCTATCGTCCTCTGGCTCACTCAATTATCTACTCGTTTATATGCATACGCAGCATTCGCAGTGAGCCGTTCTGTCATCAATATATTTAAATTCTTAGCTATTTTTTGTGTCACTCAAAAGGTGTCTAGCGACATAGTATTGCCATGTTATTATAGCAAATAAATTTAGTCGGTTTATTTTTTATATGGTACCAGGGGTAATTGTTTTATTTTCTTACAACATTAAGTTTTCTTTTTTGAAAATGGCAGACATTTTTTAAATTATTTCCTAGCAATAAAAAAGCGAATATGATGAATATCATTGTGATTATGTGTAAAGTAGGATCGTTAACGTTTTTTTCTTTATTAAAGTAAATTCCGAGTTTACAGCAGTGAGAGAGCAGAGATCGTCTAACAATTCAAAGTGACTGATATCTCAATTAAACTTAAGGTATCTAACCTGCAGTATTCGAGTCGGAAAGCGTTAATTTGGCAAACTTAATCAGTAACAATTGAAACTAATCCATTTTAACTCAAATCTCAGTTTTGACTTCCTATTGTTTGCTCAGTAATATTTCATTAACATATTATGAGTTAAATATGAAAAGTTTTATATTAAACTATTTTTATACAACATTTCATTTAATCTACTATTAGCAACACTGTTGATTGCGTTTGATTGGCTAACACTTTCTATTGGTTTATTTGAAAATACGCCTATTGTTCCGATAGACCTGCAGCAAACGATTAGTTTCACAGATTAAATATTTGTAAGATGAGATTATGACGAAGTCAGTATGCAATATAGTTACTAACTTAACTTATTGGATAACGAGGTCAAGCAATATAGGCAAGAGTTTTCGCGTGAAAAAGTCTGTATCAAGTGTATTTAATTTATAATTGCTATTATTTTTTAAAGATTTGGCTTCTGTTTTTTAGATTTAACTGTCATTGTGATAACCGTTTTAATGGTAACCAAATACATATTAGAATATTATTTACTATTAATTAATAATTAATCTTATTATAAATAATAATGATTGATGTTTGTAAGTCCCGTGAAAACTCGAGAACGGCTGGACCGATTTGGTTAATTAAGTATTAATTTTTTTTTATATTTGAAGAAATCCAAGGAAGGTTTAAAATTAAACTATTATGATAAATTCTTATAGGTAGGCATCTTCGCGAAGCGAGGACGGGTCAGCTAGTTTTAGATATACCTAAATTAGTTACGAAATATGATGTTTAATACTATGAAGCTAGTTAAATTAATTAATATTTATTACAATTCTATAAACCTATTTTATTTTTATTATACTATAGCGATAAAGTAATTTTTTACGCTCATATACAGGAAATTAATTAATGTCGGGAATGTCCACTGGGATCCAGGCTTCGTTAATTTATCGCTTACCTAGCAGGTTGAGTTTTGGCCACTGGTTCTATTTAGCAATATTTAGATTATTCAGCATTATAGTAATACAAAATATAGAAAAGATTAAATTTTCTTTGCTGTAAAAATAAGGCATTCTAACAAAAAAACTTAGAAATCTTATGTTTTCATAGAACAATATAGTTGTTTCTTCAGAAACTACTTTAAGAAACAAATCTTGTTATGTAGTAAAAAATTTAAGTTGTAATAAAAAATCCTTTTGGTATATAAAGAATAACATTAATTTTATTAAAAAGTTATCCAAAGAGAAAACTGTTAGTTTGTGTGTATATTAAAATTATCCCTTACAAAGTAGAAGTCCTAACTCGCTTAATAAACTTAACTTAGGCAATAAGTAACTATAATTATTTATATAAACTTGTTTTTCTAATTTTCTACATTTTATTAAAACAACAAATTCTTATGTAACTTTTATAACTATTAGGTTGGGGAAAAAGTTTATTCGCATTTTTTAAGAAAATTTAAAACATTTTTTAAGGTATGTGGGTACCATTTTGTTCGATAACTTTTTGCCATCTTGTAGGTAGGGACATGACCCCATTGATATAGAAATTTTGGGGCTTCTGATCAAAAAACCGCGACAAGTAGTTTTGGCAGTCCTCTCGTGATGTTACCCTGACACAGCCTAAAGAATGCTGAAGAGACCGAAACAGGTAGAAATCTGAAGGTGGAAGGACTATACGGCGGATGCATTAATACCTCCCAGCCAAACTCTCTTAATTTTTGCTGAGTGGCTAAAGATGTGTGAGGTCTACCGTTATCATGATGAAAAATTCCGGCCTTCTTTTGATTAATTCCGGCCGTTCTTCAGCTACGTCGTAACTGAAGAACTGGGTGGCAAATCAAAATCAAAAATGGCATCCATTTTATCCCTAATAGGGCGACCAGAGCGAGGAGCATCTTAGACATCAAAATTTTCGGATTGAAAACGCTTAAACCAAATTTGTGCTGCTCTCACAGACACTGCACTAGGTCCATAAACATCGTAAATTTTTTTCGCGGCTTGCTTTGCATTTTTACCTTTTTTGTAGTAAAATTTTAAAATGTATCGAATTTCTTCATTAGATTTACTCATCTTCACAGTACGAAAAACAAATAGAAATCACACATTTTCCTAATTTGAAATTATCTTCTTTAAAATTTAAAACCAAAACCAGCCAGATACAAATAGTATAGCCAAAGAGAATTTAATAAGTTCATACATACTATATTGCGAAAAGACTTTTTCCCCAACCTATTATTAGAATTAAAATTTTAATTACCCCCCACTCAAATCTCTAATTTAATACTGTTACCAAGTATCGATAACCACTCCAAGTAGAAACGATATTAACTTGTATAAGACGATCTTTTCGTAATGTTAAAAACAGCAATCGATACAGACTTAACAAATATTTATAAAATGCAAAAAAAACAAATGATAGATGAAAAATACGTACTTTAAAAAGTCTAAACTCGATCCTATTCGATACTTGATATCAAAAGAAAGGTGCTGAGAAATACCTTTATTTAATGAAATTTAATGATTTAATGAATGTTGAGTATTGTTTATGCGATACTTTTAAATGTAATCGATACTATTAACAATATAAATTATTTACTTTGCTTATAAGTCTACATATTGAATGATATGAGTCATTTTTAATTCATATTAAATCATATTTTATTTCTTATTAAACTACCATTGTGAAATAAAAAATCTTGAAACAAAAAAGAGTATAGAAGGTATTTTCTGACAAAATTTGTTTAATTTATTTATTTTTTAAATTGGTTTACAAGTTGAGATACATATGAATAAAAAATTAAGTCTTTGATTCGTAAGTATTGAGAAAATAAATTAATTTGATTTCCAATCGAACCCCAAGTGCATATCAAAAAAGCCCTTGATATATTTTTATTTTTTATACCTAATTATATTGGATATTATACGTAATAATTCCGAATGTTCAGTACTAGAGCTTTATTGACATATAAATCCGATTTGCAGTGAAAATGGACGCGTGAGCGGAATTTCGATAGCAAGATTAAAACATTATGTTCCAGCAACCAAAGTTAGAGTAAATCTTGACTAATTCCACTTTAGCCACTGCAAGTATTATAACTTTAGGAATAAGCTATTAGAAGGTTTCTAATCCTATCGCTTTCGTAACTCTACATCGTGGAGAGCAAGTTTATGCTCTACGTACGATGAAGACAAAGATAAGCAAAGTCATATTATTCACCATTATGATCCTTGGATAGCACACTGTTGAACCGGGTGCCCTCTTCAGTATGACAGAGGGGTAGGCCATAGTCCTCCACACTGGCCACGGTTTAACAGACTTCATACACCTTTGTTATGAATGAGTGCATGTGAACTGATTCTATGAATCGCAGGATGTTTTCCTTCACCGTTAAAGCAAGTGATATTTAATTTCCTAAAACTCACATAAATCAGACAAGTCAGAGGTGTGTGCATGGGTCTCTTGGTAAAATTCTTTTAGATCCCATATAGGATTCCAATAAAATGGGGTTCGATGGGTAAGGTTTTTTTATTATTTACAGTCTGATATTGTTAACAGACTTCCGTAATAGATTTATGTATTTTTTATGTATTTCCACTTAAAAAAATATGTATAATATTTCCCGAAACCAGGAAAACCCTAATATTGTTTATAAGTGATAGTCTGTTTTGAAATCGGATGATTTTTTCTAAAAGCGACTTATATTACTTTTAAAAGCAGTTTAACTAGAGCGCGATTAATCAACGGATCTGCTTTGTGGCGTCTGTTATACGTATAATTATAGTTGTAGTTATAGCGAGCCAAGAAGCCGTGTTTTCTCATCTTAATTAAAGGAATGGTTAGACGAAGGAACGCTTATCACTAGTTACTTACGTAGATGCAAAGCTTATAAAATATATATTTTTATTTGAATTCTGTTGAAGAATTGATATCAAACTTAAGTAATGTTCCCATTCATACTAAATAATATTACATTATATATACACAACAAGGGTTAGTAACAACCTATTAGCTATAATTTGTTAAGACCTAGTCAGCCGTCTGTCTTGTTTTAAAAATGTATTTTTCTTTAGACAAATAAACAAATGTACTCTATTAAAATTACTTTTAGTAAGTATCTCTGATTCATATAAATTATCTTAAGTTTGAGGTAATAATATTTTAGGTTCCATGGAGTACTTGTTTTTGTCTTTACACTTAAGTCTGTCTTATCCAATGTTATTTTTCCATATTGTATGTTTCGCTAAATTTGCCCATTACTTAAGACTTCTGATACTTCGTTTAAACGTATGATTGAGGATGGATCTTTTATAGATTTCCATAATGTGAACAAGTTATACGTATGTTCAACTATTAATGGCATAGGGGGATTGCTAAAAGTGATATTTTCTCATCGTGATGTATGTGGATCTTGCTGGGGCCGTAATGAGAAATTCCGCTGTCACCGCTTTTTGTATTACGGGTGGGGAGCGTTTTTGAATACAATTTGCAATGACACGCTGTGATGGAAACCTTAATTATCAAGTTATTTTTATTTATAGGTTTTTACGCGTTTTGTACTCATTATAATTACTTAATGTGAGGACACCCCTTTTTTAATCAAAAACACAGATTTGTTTATACCTACTTAGAATTACAATATTAAACAAAACTAAATCCAATGTTTTTTTTAATATTTTTTTATTACTTAAAAGATACTTAAAATTATAGTTTAAGTAAATCCTCCAAAGGCTTGCCGGGTAGGCTTATCTGCCACAGTTTGACGAGTAGTTTCACAGATTAAGAATTTACTTGTACTTATCTGGTATAAGTTAGTGCAGTGCAGTGTATCGCTAATTAAGGATCACGTTAGTCTTTAGCTTATTTAATTTAAAGTCGGTAGCGCATGGAAAGTTTTACCAATCAAGAAACACCTTATAAACTTGATTCTGAGTCTCAAGACCTATAATTTAGCCTACTGTCAATAGTACTAATTATGTATTGTGTTTTTGGCGTTACAATGCAGTATAATCAATATATTTTCCGTAATAAAAAAGTACAAACAATCTTTTGGAGTACATCACACATTTAAAGTTTGGCTTTTGTCTCAGTATCAGTAAGTATACTGGTATCTCTCTGACATTTTCCTTTTCTCATTGTCAAGTAAGTCTTTTCTTCAGTATATTATTGCGGTTCCAAAGTTACTCCGCTATAAAGGACTCGATTCTATGTGAGGCGATAACATTTTCATGATTATGCTAAAAGGTTATATTCTTCGTACGTGTTGATATTCGTAACTGTCTTAGTGAATTATAAAAATACTAGCTGCGGCCGACGGTTTCACCCGCTATATTTTGGATAATTCACACTATATCATTATAAATAGCCTATGTGTTATTCTGATGTGTAAGCTATATTATTGTATTTCATCAAAATCCATTCAGTAGTTTTTGCGTGAAAGAGTAGCAAACATACATCCAGACATCCATACATTCTTACAAACTTTCGCGTTTAAAATATTAGTAGGATGATGATCAGTGTATGAAGGTGTACTCTATACGAACATAAAAAAAAATCAAGATAGCGGAATTTATTTTTTCATTTAAAATATATATGGAGAATATTAAAGAAACTACAATATGGAAACCTTGCAAGGGTTTGATACGGTTCATAGAAGAACTTTCATTCTGACAAATTCATCGAGGGTTTCAGAGATGGGTATTTAGGACGGCCAGGTTATAATAATAGGTGGGCGCTACTCAAATAAAAACTAATCGAAATCTCCTCCAATTGGCAGGGAACTGAAAAAAAATCCATATTTTTGGATTCCGGGTGGCGGTTTTGTAGAAAATGGTAAACAGTGGTAGAAAGTAGTAGAAAATAGATAGAAAACGGTAGTCAGTCATTGGCAGTGATAGACAGTGGTCTACTATTTTACGTTCATTAAATTCTACTGTGCACTGTCTGTAACTTACTTTTCTACTCTCTATACCTTTGTCGACTGTCCACTGTTTACTGCCTAGATGTTCTAAAGCGAATATCACATTGCTATGCTATCGAGCACAGTACAGTGCAATGTAAAAAAGAGACCTTCTGTAATGTAAAAAAGAGATCTACCAGAGCCATAAGATGTAAAAATACATCCAGACATGAATGTCACTTCAGCGCTCAATTCATAACATGATAATAATATAAATCTCTAATTTGATGAGGAGACATACCTAAGTTATCTACATTAAGCACAGGTAAAAAATTTTAATAATCTTTTAATAGTAGTTGGTCATGTGACATGAAGTTGAAATAATTTTTTTTACAATATACCTAATTAAAAGTTTAACTGTTACACATCAAATCCAAACGGAGCCCTATTCCTACTCAAGCGGACCGCGCAACCAAGCGCCGTACTAGTTCTTCTATATAAGAATTTACTTTTTTATACGAACATAAAAAAAAATCAAGATAGCGGAATTTATTTTTTCATTTAAAATATATATGGAGAATATTAAAGAAACTACAATATGGAAACCTTGCAAGGGTTTGATACGGTTCATAGAAGAACTTTCATTCTGACAAATTCATCGAGGGTTTCAGAGATGGGTATTTAGGACGGCCAGGTTATAATAATAGGTGGGCGCTACTCAAATAAAAACTAATCGAAATCTCCTCCAATTGGCAGGGAACTGAAAAAAAATCCATATTTTTGGATTCCGGGTGGCGGTTTTGTAGAAAATGGTAAACAGTGGTAGAAAGTAGTAGAAAATAGATAGAAAACGGTAGTCAGTCATTGGCAGTGATAGACAGTGGTCTACTATTTTACGTTCATTAAATTCTACTGTGCACTGTCTGTAACTTACTTTTCTACTCTCTATACCTTTGTCGACTGTCCACTGTTTACTGCCTAGATGTTCTAAAGCGAATATCACATTGCTATGCTATCGAGCACAGTACAGTGCAATGTAAAAAAGAGACCTTCTGTAATGTAAAAAAGAGATCTACCAGAGCCATAAGATGTAAAAATACATCCAGACATGAATGTCACTTCAGCGCTCAATTCATAACATGATAATAATATAAATCTCTAATTTGATGAGGAGACATACCTAAGTTATCTACATTAAGCACAGGTAAAAAATTTTAATAATCTTTTAATAGTAGTTGGTCATGTGACATGAAGTTGAAATAATTTTTTTTACAATATACCTAATTAAAAGTTTAACTGTTACACATCAAATCCAAACGGAGCCCTATTCCTACTCAAGCGGACCGCGCAACCAAGCGCCGTACTAGTTCTTCTATATAAGAATTTACTTTTTTTAAGTTTGTGTGACATGTTGTGTCGTACGGTAGTTTTTGTATTTAAATTTCAGTTGGTCTAAAAGAATCTTTTAATCACAGTAAGAAATAGGATTGTTTGGCAATAAAAGTATTACGAGTTGATTTATCGTTTTCAGTTCAAAATGTATGGAAAATGTTTTTGGCGATTTCTGATATTTCTAGTAATCATACCTTAAACGGTCCCATAGAGTCTTTTGATCCCCATACGAAGTAGGATCAATAGGCATAAAAACTTTTGAAGTAAAACTTCTTTAGAATCGTTGTGATTTCAAACCGGATCTAACGGAAAAAACGACAGGTAAGAGACACAAATACAAAAATGTGTAGGAAAGAATGAGACAGAAATATACATACTATTTTATCTATATCTATACTAATATTATAAAGAAGTAAGATTTGTATTTTTGTATTTTTGTATGTAACGAATAAACATAAAAACTACTAAACCGATTTCAAAAATTCTTTCACCATTAGAAAGCTACATTATCCCTGAGTAACATAGGCTATATTTATTACAAGAAAAAATTAGAGATCCCCAGAAAATCTCACTAAAACCAACCCAAGGTGCAAAAAAAATAGCCATAAAATATCTTTCATCGCATGCGCTGCGAAAAGTATTGATGATAGAACAAAAAAATGTTCTAGAATATTATAGAACGTATCAATATCTACAAAAAACTCCGCGAGACCATATGTCCAACTATTAAAGTTATGTCACTATAACTACTTTTTTATATTTTAAAAGTTGATAAAAATGCCTATCAAAATCAGACCATGTTTTCTATACCTTTGTATTAATCCTTATCCAAATAAATTATTTCATATTCAAGACTGTTTCAATACCTGTAAATTACTTTTTGAATTATTAAAATCGGACCTTCCATTCAAAAGATATTACGAAATTAAAAATATCAATATAAACAAAAAATACACGCCGACGCGACGGGCCAGTGTAGTTGTATCTCGGTGATACTCGAAGTGCAGCGAGTAACGCCGAGGTAGAGGGGCACCGAAATGCGGGAGAGCCAAAATGTTTTAAACTAAATATTCCACCCGTGCGAAGCCGGGATGGGCCCCTAGTATTATTATATATATTCATCTCATTCTTTTGTCGATTTACTGAAGTTTCACTTCTATCGTGTGTGAATCGCACACACATTTTTTTTTTTTTGGATTTTATCACTTTCTTCGCTAACCGTACATTTTCTCAAAAATCTGTGAATGCAGTTCTGAATATCTTAAAAAGTTATGGATAGTCTCCTAGGAACATTTTCCTGTAACTGTAACCGTTAAGGTAGCTGCCCTTACTGACCCGTCTCAAAAATCCATCCTATATATAATATATATAACCTGGTGTAACATTTTGTACTAACTTCTGCTCTTGTAATTTATCGACGCAGTCTCTATTGCAGGCTATTGAAAAATAAATCTTTATTGCAAACGTGTATCTACTTTTAATCCCACACGTAGCAAAAGTTAGAAAATTTAATATTTTCATTTCAAAACTCAATTCAAAATGAAATAATAAACTGGACGAATACGGAAATTATGACTATTCACGATTTTTTTCTCGAAACGGTTTCAGTTTAAGGCATTATGTTTAACTAATTTAAAGAATTTTTTTCTACTTGCCGGTGATTTTTTTTTATTAGTAAGGATCTGCCACTCTGAGTGTAACTCAATAAATAATACCTGGTATTTATTGAGCTATTCCTATTTATAAATACTATAAGTTTTATTAAAAGCTAATTTGACAAATGTCAGCTTCGTTACAAGGATGTTATTTTACTTATATTATGTTATAAAATTTCCTACGAAAGTTTAACAATTGTACAATTTTTAGAACTAAAATTCAATCTACATCAATACTTTTAAAATTGTTAGTTATATAACCTCATTATACTTTACTAGATATCTCGTTTTTACGAGAACTCGCTTAGCTTAAATAATAATAAATGTTACAAAACTAAAATCATATTATAAATCCGAAAGAGTGTGTTGGTTTGTCTTTTTTTCACACAAAAATAAAATAAATCTTTGAAGATACTTAATAAACATTTTCCGTTAACCCTAAGAAATGTGTAAAGACACGATAAGTCCCTAGTATTTATGTTCTCAAAAATTCAAAAAATGTGCAATTCCGAAACTAAATTTTCACTATTGTGTAGATATGAATTCCCGCTTTAAATGCAAGCTGAACCAGTTAAACGCATTTAGAATGGAGTGTAGTTTAGTTGTTGAAATTATTTTAATTGAATGCCTTCACTTATTAAGAAAATTCTTTGCCTAGAAATAATTTAGTTTAGTAAGCTAAAATAGTTAGCCTTAATCCACCCTTGACTACTAAAAATATAAATATAAATATTCATTATTGATAGGAAGATGAGCAGACATACACTTACGCTCGTCTTCATTGAACTAACAATGTAATAATATTAATGACTCACTTGGCCATCTATAAGAAAGACTTACCACTACCAAACTAAACTATACTACTTACATTACTTTAGACAATATTAATTGTGCAGAATCACATGTCAGATTGCTTCTAATCTATCGGATAGATCAGGATGTTAAAAAAGTGGGTATTATTGTTATAAGTTTAATAAAAACTATTTTATAAATATAGTAATCAGAATCGACAAGTAAAATTATAAATAAAATAATAAGTTGGCAACACGCACGTCCATTCTATTCGGCTGTTCCTACAGCACTGAATATAACAGGACGATTGATCTCTCTGTATTTGCTTCTATAGTAGCCGGCAGCTAACTTTAGGTCTGAGAAAATATAGTGGGGGAAAGTGCTTGTATTGGCAGTAAAACATCACACAGGGAATTTACTATTTTGACAAATAGCAGACGCGCTTCCCTCACGTCACATAAGAACCAATCGCGCTGCTCTCTCGCCCTGCGCTCCCCGTTAAAAAGGCCCTAATAGTGACTTCTGCGCATTCAAGGTTAAGCCTATACTAACGTACTAATAGCTATACCCATTGTTTCTATAGATATTAAGTAAACCCAACTCACTCAATAATATATTAACTACGTCCCAGTCCCTCTGAGGAAGTTGTTCAAGTGATTTCATACAGTTATATTCTAAAGTAGTGCGAGAATTGTGGTTGATTATTGTGGTGTAAGGTCTCTTGAGGAATCATGTGAGATTCCTTTGCTCAGTAACCTTTCTCCTGGGTTGCAAGTCCCAGATGCTTCTCGGCTATCTGTCTGAAATGCAGTAATAGATTCATTTTTACAAATTAAGTTTTAATTACATATTATGTGTATGATCTTTAATACTAACCACTAACTAGTACAAACATTGTTTAACTTCCCGCGTAAAATATGAAATCATATTTTTGAGATTAGTATTAAAATAACTTATACGAGGTGCCAGATAAGATAGAATAATAGTCGACCTCTGCCATTTTTAACTATCAAACTTTTAACTCCAGCCATTTTTCCTGCCTTTGTGAAATGTACGTTCAAATTTTTTGAGTTTTCCAACTGGGAATAGACGTTTTTAATCTTTCGTGATTAAATTTTTGCATCAACTTTTATTCCTTTTAATATATCTGGGTTTTAAACCTGCAAAGTTGCTACAAAAGATGTTATTAATTATTATTAGGATCTGTTATTTAGTATAATCATAAGGTTTTAGACCTTAAAGACTATATTGTTGAATAAATTCGTAAATTAATAATAACTATCTTAAGTCGATAAACTAAGAATGTAATTCTTACAAATATCCTTAAATCTAAGTAACTAAGTACTTGATATAAAATACTATTATAAGGTGGGTAATTGTAAGATGATGTGTAAGATCGTGATTATCTTGTAATTTTTTTGTTGAACGGCATCCTCCTGAGTTTACTGCTTTCTGATGAGCATAGAATTGCATGGAAAAAAATAAGTTTTAATATTTAAATTATTGCTCTTAAATATACTAAGCCAGAGTCAAATAATTCACAATATTGTTTATTAAAATTAATCCTATCTGGAAAACCAACAAAATATAAACATAAAGGCAGTCAATGTATTGTATTGTTTAATTAAGTCGCCAGTTTGATTAAAAATGACCTTACTCAGTGACCCAAAAAATTTATGTTCATAGCGTCGTTACAAATAAATGTTAATATTTTATGGGATTACTTTTTTCTCAAAAGTAGTGTTATTGTACAGCAATACGTGCAATTAAAACGGGAAGCTGAGCAGTGCCTAGATCTTGTCACCTACGTAAAGGTATAAGGTACGACACCCGCCATGTAACCTTTAATTGATTAAGTACGCATAGTTATTTTTACTCCATACCGGAGGAAGTTCTTCTAGTGATAATCACTCAATATTTGAAGAAGATCACCTAGTAATAATCACTCAAAACCCGAAAAAGCTCGCCTAGTGATATCTCTTAAAACCTTAAAAAACAGTCTAATAATAATCACTTAATATCTGAAGAAGATCTTCTAGCAATGATCGCTCAATACTTGAAAAGAATGTCTCGTGATTATCACTCAATACATAAAAAAGATCACCTAGTGATTCTCACTCGATACCTGAAGAAGATCACCTAAAGCCTAAATTATTTTAAACTTAGTCCGATATGCTAGCTTCATTTACGTGAGTTCCGGTTAGCTATTTTATAAAAATTTAAACAATGTCTTTGACAGAGACAGGAACCGTCAGTCAATCAAAAACGTTTCTTAAAATAGCGTAAAAGATTTAGATTTGTTATATTATTCTCGTAAAGCGCTGATTTTTGCTTACAATAAGCGACAAAGAGCGGGTTTATACATTTCTTTCCCGAGCGCAAAGGTACGGGAATTACCTCTCTTTGTAATGCTAATTTTAAAACCAAGGAATTCATTTTTTATTCATAAGTTTTTCTGCTCCAAAGCCTGCAGTCGGAGCATCCAACTCGTTTGTGATGAGTTTGAAGTTAAGCTTTTTTGTGTAAATATTATTCATATAAAAAGTTGTGTTTGAGTTAACTCGAACGTTTTGTGATTAATCACTTTCAAATAAAGACAAGTAATAAGATGGTTCGATTTAGACTAAAGTTCTGAAATAATATAAACAACTGTAGAATATAGATCGCTTTAACTATTTTAGGTATAAGAGTTTGAAAATGAATATTATCGTATAATGCTCAACAGATGTTTAATAACTTCATATCTATTTAACATTAACTTTTTCCTAACATCCCATTATAATTTAATATACCCTAGTTCTTGAGTATGATTTGCATAATAAAATTCTTTAGAAACCGTATATTAAATTCATGAAAGAAAAACTACTTTTGCATAATACGCGTTCAAACACAAATTTTAAAATTAATCAAAAATCTACTTCTTTGTTTAATATATAAAGCAAAGAAAAATGAAATAGACACCAAAAGAATTCTATAGTACACAATATGATGATGAAGATACGGACAAATAAATGTCAAATAAAATGTCGCAGGAGAAAGGAGACGTCATCAAAAGTTTACATTGCAGAAAGTCGATATTTTTCCTTAGCAGCGCACTTTTACGTTTCCTCATTGAGTCTCATTGACGATTCAACCCTTGCGCGGCCTAACAAACTAGATTAGCCGAGACATGTTCACTGGCAAGGGAAATAAATTGTTTTTTTTTATTATTATTTTATTCGTCTTTTGTGTAGGCCAACAGTGAATTGTAACAAAATGGTGATTAAACTATAAAATATTTAGAAGACAAAATGTCTTGCTGATGTATCTGGGACGTATAACCCAGGTGCAGGTTTACTAATCTTCTATATTACGTAAAAACTCACCTGCACAGCCCGACTCAACTAACTTAAAATTAAATAATAAAATACTCACGTGTACTCCATCGTTATCAATCGTATATGCGAGTTATACTGCATAGTAACGCGTAAAAGACCAAGCAAATACTGTCACACTCATGAAATCATTTACAAAGGAGTCTCAGAATTACGACACCACGTCACCTGTATAGTCACGAAGGTCACCAGGCGAGCTCCGTTTGATAACTGCCACAAGTCTATCGGAACAGAGATATTAGAGAGTATATTTTCTTGTTATAAAATGTTACGTGGGTATAATTAAAATAAAATAAAGGAAACTAATCGCGAATACAGGTAATGAACGGTGTTTCTAACTTATTTATAACGAATACTTCAGCTTTCAGCTTACTTTTTATGAAAAAAATACAGTGGTACTAAATTTAAATACGAACCTTTGTTGACTTATAGGGAAAAAATTTATTGATATTCCAGAAGCCTCTACAAATTATATACACAGAATACACAATAATATAATACAAAGTTATTCTTGAGAGGCTTTTCTATTAATGAAAAAGTATTTTCATCAATGTAAGCTTTTGTACGTTTTCCGCCATATTAAGAAAATATTATTATATTATAAAAGCTGATATTTGATTCTTACAAATTACAAACCAAAACAGAAAAAGAAAAGAAATTGTGTTAACATAACTGTAAATTGTTATGGATTGTCTTCCTAATGATTTATTTTTGAAATATCTCTACCGAATCGACAATTCAAAACCACAGCAGTTTGACTAGTATTTTGCTAAATTAATTTTGACTTGTTGTAGTGAAGTATACGTTAGTGAAGTTGTTACCTGTATCTATGTCTTTGATATTGTTATTAGTTTGTTTAGATATTGGGTAAAAAGATCAAGCAGTGGAGAGGGTTTTATGCAAAGTTAAGTAGCTCTGCAAACCTGCTTCTGAGTCTCAAGTTCCAAGCACTACTCTACTACGTGTTACTGAATACTAGAGCTCCTATACGTACACTATGAAAATATAAAGAGGAGAGATTGGATTCGATTTTTTATATTTGTTCTTTGATTTTGATAATTATTTCACCAATAGAATCCTACATCCTTTTCGATCATCATTATCTATTTAGTACTTCCATTAAAATTATATTAAAAAGGTATAAGCATTTTAGTGCCATAAAGTGGTCATACGGTGGATGTTAAATAGAATTAAGGAAAAAGCAGAATAAGATATATTATTTGAGCTGAATAAAAAAATTTATTGACAGCTGAGCTTTATTAACATCGTCTGTTTACAAAATTGTTTTCAATTCCGTTTTTACTTGCTCCCTTGATAATCAAAGTCCAAATGTTATTGAGTTTGAATTTTGTTGGAATTGATTAATTTATTAGTTTAATTTTGATTGCTTTGAAATACAGAAGTTATGTATGGCATTGCTTTAACACTCAAATGTCACATATATACTTAAGTCATATTTGTAGAATATTACGTAAAAGATAGTACTTTAAACAGGAAGCTAAGCAACTCTTGAGGCTTGTGACCCAAGTGCAGATTTATTAGGCTCTTTTATATTTCCACACCACACTACTCGACTACTCTAACTAACATTCATAGACGTAGCAAAGATTTTTTATATAGAGCGGCCAACCATAACCTTTCATCACTTACATCTACAAACGTACTTCTACAAATATATCGATATTTATTCGACAAACTTACAGTTCATATTCTAGAATTTTTTTTTTCTTTCCTGCATCGCTGCGAAATTGCTAACATCTAACTAAAGTACCAAAGTTAGGTCACGTCCTAAAAAAGGAAAGATTACCGTGTTTCTTCCCGCATCATGTTAAAACGGCTGAACCGATTTGAATGAAATTTAGTAAAGGGATACTTTAGAATGTGGATTGACATATAGTAACTTTTTATCCTAAAAAAGGATCGTTCCCGTCAGTTAAAATGGCAGGGTGGTTCAAAAAGACTTAGGCTGAAACTTTTGCACACAATCATTATTCCGAGACAAAAATCTCTATGCCCCGGAGACTAACTTTCATTCAGGGATAAAAATTAGCCTACGTGTTAATCTTGGTTATAAAGTATCTGTGTGCCAAAATTCGTTTAAATCAATTCATTCGTTTTTGTGTGATTAAGCAAAAAACTTACAAAAGTTCACATTTATAAAATAAGTAGTACTATTGTACTATCCAACACGTTCAATAAAAAATCCGTTAAGAAATATATTTCCACCGAATAGAGCAGACTTGTTTCAATTTTTGTAGAACAATGAATCGCTGAAACTTGGGATATTGGATGCCTCTACGGCGTTGTATTTTTGTTTGGGCTATGAAAATCCATTCAACTTTTTCATATCGTTAGCAAGTTGGCCGTATGAAATACGAGTATACATAATATATACTAGGTACCTTCTGTATAAATGTAAATTGCTTGCAATTTTGCCTTTTTTCTATCATTTATATCATATTTTATTTTAATAATAGACGTGTTATTGGAATCAACCCCCATTCTAATTCAATCTAACTTGAAAAAAATGATATTATCATAAAACGAAATTTTAGTAAAATATAAAGGGTGTAAAAATCATAAGTTATTCAAAATTTCTAAATTTTTCCAAAAATTTTAGTTTTCTTTTGGAAGTTTTTTGGGTTAATTTTAAATAACTTGGAATAGATAATTTTGAATAATTTTTTAATTTTATTTTTAAATACTACTAATCTACTCCATTCTACATTATTATAGATTCAAAAAAGTGTTGGTTGTATTTTAACATACAAAATTTATTTTGTTCTAATAAAACTATGGAAAAGAAGTATATTTATAAAAATGTAATAATTTATAAATAAGAAAGAATTTTGCATTTCTAAAAACTTCAAAATTAACCAAAAAAAATATTGTAGATTTTTTTATTTAAACCTTTGCTGATCTTTAATATAGTAATTTGATTAACGAAAATTTAAGTAATTATGAAAAATACAGGTACTAACATTAAATAATATTGACAATTTTCTATAATGTTATGTTTCTTAACTTGATTACAATTTAACGAGTACTACTTAAAGAGTCAAAGTAAGCATCTTCAAAAAATGCTGATCGGATTGTGTGAAGTTCCTGAGTTGCCTTCACTCCATCGTCAATTCTTTAAAGCTAAGCAAAACCTCAGACGAATCTTATTAACATTGGGAATACAAATCAGAATTTAAATATCCTTAAGTATATTTAGTACGACTGAATTTCCTACTATTTCCGATAAACTCTTCTCTATTTATTCTATTAGCTTCGTTGAGCTAAATTTAAAGCAATAGTAAAACTAAAAATCCTTCTTTTCTTTTCTCTTATCATCCACACTCCATTTCTGATATATACCTTCAAAGGATTCTAAGATTATGTACCCACTTTGACCCATTGTGATTTATTAACGCTAACGCTCACCTAACTAAAACACAAACAAAACTACAACAAGTACTACAAAAAAAATCAAAAGATATTTTTACTGCATTGACCTTCGAAAGTGATCGCAAGAGTTTTATTTAAACACTTTTCCTACTGAAGTGTATATCATTTGTGCAACTTATAATTATAATGCTTTTTGTAGGGACTCCTTAATTTTTCTATATCTTTTCATTTATTTTCTTGCGTTTTAAGATTTTTAATTTGGGGTTTATTCCTTTTAATTTGGGGCTTATTCTGTCAAAAAATTATTATTATTAATTTATAGTTGAATAATATTTTTAATACTAAACAGATTTTTTGTTATATTATATCCTTTTTCTAGTTTTTTTTTAGTTATTCATCTTTTATACAAGTATTTGCAAAGCTAATAAATATCTTAGGTATTTCATATTTACCTTTCAACCAAAAAAAATATTTTATGTTAACCGGTTTTTTTGAAAAATTAAAGGTACCTAATAATAATGTAGTAAATAATGTACTAAAAGATAAATATAAAAATAATTCGATAGGCCCTAGGTCTTCACCACTTTCTGCGTCAATCTAGGGCATTAATCAGATAAAAAATAATTTTCAAGTATTTAGTTTTCACTACGTTAGTTACTTTTCCCTTTCGATATGATTTATATTAATCTACTAGTAATTTAATTCGCCATTGTGTGGTGTCGGATATCTTGAATTTGAAATTTATCATAGTGTTTTCTACTAGTTAAGCCTTTTCAACTGATACCCATATTGAGGGAGTTGTGAAAACCAATTTTCTAGATTTTTAGACTAATTTTCATCAAACATAGCTGAATACTCCCGACCAATTCACCTCAACCGCCCGGTTCAACCTTTCGTTTCGTATGCTACTATGCCACAGGCAGACACACACACACACACAGACACGTTAAACTTATGACACCCCGTTTTTGCGTCGGGGGCTAAAAACGCAATACGAATAAGTTCTATCCCAAAGTGAATGAAACTAATTTAAAACACTTTTTATTATAACTCAGAGTAGTAATCAACTGTTCATTGTGACGAAATGAAAATATAAAATTATTTTGACTAATTGGAGTTTTAATTAATGACAATATCGCTGTTACTTTTTGAAGTTTCCTTTGAACAGTTACAAATGTATTCCGTTTCAATACTACAATAAGCTTGATTAATATATTAATTTATTTATACAAGTTATTAACGATCCGTTTGTCAGGATTATTGGATTTAGTACTGTGAGTTCAAAGGGAAATTTAGTATTGAAATATTAAATTCCAATAAAAACAAACTGTAAAATAAGGCATCTCTCGCAATGAAGTTTTCTCATGTAAAACCGAGTCAGTTATTTTAGTTAGTATCTATCTATGGAAGCACCTATTCAACAACTTTGACCGCATCAAAAAAATTCAAAGCCACTTAGCAATCATAACTATACGACTGAGTTTAATCGATTGCTAAGTAATACGAAACGGTTTGAATATGGAAATCAATCGTGGGATGACAAAGATATTATTCTTGTTGCAAAGCACAGCATTTTTGATTTCCTGTAAGTTAGTTCTTGATGCTTTATCTAGAGCTAACTCTATCAAGGAATCTAAATTTTCAGCAATTAGGAGGAAAAAAAAACTTTCAATAATAAGTTGATAATCATAATTATACATAGAAGTATAATCGTTCGTTAAGTAATTCTAAACAGAGTACTGATGGGTGTTAAGCGTATCATTTCCAAACAATTATCCTTATCAAAAAGATCCTGATCATAGAAAAGTATGTAAATTGTTCTAGCTGACTCAACAGACGTTGTCCTGTCTTAACTACGAATATTGAATTCGAATTGGCTGTCAAAAGCTTACATTAGAAAAGATAATATGGTCGTTAAGTTTTTTTAAATTTTCTAATTTTCCGCGCAACTTTTTTAATTTTTTCTTCCACGAGAACCTTCTCCTAACAATAACAAACACAACAAAAAAAGAATTAGCGAAATCGGTCCAGCCGTTTAGGGGTGATGCCGTGACCAAGGGGAATAGGGATTCATTTTTATATATAATATTTAGAAAATTGATGATCAGATAGTGTGTATGAACATAGATTATGGATAGTTTGTAAAATATAAAGTAAAATAGTCATTAATTTATGAACTTCCTGAACGCTTTATCCACAACAAAGTTACTGAGGGTCAAAAATGACGTAAGTTACTTCGAAGAAATAATGTTATGGCCCGTGTGTTGCTCGACTTAACTGATTGCATCGACTTGACGACACTGCTGTGCCCCTTGATTTGTATGACGATACGCTATACGCCTAATACTTGTGATAGCCAATTAAATGATGGAACTAATTACAATGGTTTATCATGATACATGACAACCCTCAGTGAGTGCAATTAACCTAATAATTAGACTGATGAATTAACTTAACTACTTAACTAAATTAACAATTATTACGAAATTATGTTTAGTTTCATCTATTTCAAAAAATGAAAAAAAAGTTTATTTTTGATAATTCTAATTTTCGAAACAATTATTCTTATTCGCTGATATAAATGAAGAAGAGGAGTTTCCATCAAAGTATTTGGATTATAGAAGAATGATTCTAGGTTTAGTTTCTATATAAATACGTACACGTACACGTACACATATTGTATGAAAAACAAGTTAAAAATAGCCACAAATAAAACAAAAAATGTATAAACGTGAAACCCTGTAAAAAGAAAAATAACGTTGAAATTATTACCCTACGTAAGTACTGTATAAGATTTTTTTTGATTAAATGTTGTCGCGTTAGGGGACCGCTCTAATTATTAACCTAACGTTTTATTAATGTAAATACGTAGGTCCTCAATCCATTTATGTACTAAGCGCTGTTATATTTATGTCTTCAGCCTACCTACCTAATGGTTTTATAGGTAAAGAGCGAAAGGCTGACACAGCATATTATAACTATCTTTTATGTGTAAGCCATTATGGGATAGGGATTAAAACGTGAAATTAAACCTAAATACAACTGGTAAATTGCATCCGGGCGAAGCCGGGGCAGATCGACTATCATATCATAATCACAATACGATATCAATAATAATAATTTACCCGATAGTTTTCGCTTAAATCATTTTAAAATTGGTTAGCGTGGCGTGTAATGACCATTCTTATTTTAATCTAGTACGGAGCCTCGAAATATTGTTAAATAACAATTTATAAACATTAATTAGGATTTAGGAAGCTAAACAAGTTCGCAATGAAATTTCACGATGACCTGGATTCAGCAAACTGAAATATTAGAATGAAATAACAAATGAAAATGAAACACTATAACAATAAACTTAAATTATATCTTAGCAAAACTTTTATAAAACCAATAGTAAATAGTATATCTATTATAAAAGCAAAGAAAGACAATGGATTTTATAACAATCCTACTGGACTCTAAGATAAACCGATACTAGAGATGGAGCGGACGTGGCCGGAATGTGAAACACATTACTATCGCATTACGAATATATTTTGCTCTACAGAATTTATATAAATACAACAAAATATTCTTAACAACAGATCTTTTGTATATAAAACTAATTTTTGGACAACCATCCACCTATAAAAACATGGACGCCAATCGCCATACAAATTACAAAATCCGTTTAAATATTGTAAACTAATTAATTATTGTTAGCAACAACATTTATTAAGTAGTAATAGCGGGTAGATTATTTTATATGATGACAAGTATACCGACGGCTAGATAATATATAACTGTTAGTGCAATAGATTAGTGTAAGTCTCTCTGGTGTTTTCGCGCAGTGTACATGGAAGTTAGTGTTATACTCGTAGTATCGTGTTAGGCCTCCGTTATCGAGGAGCACGTGAGTAATGTACTTTATTATTTTAATATACGGTAGCGAGGTTGAGCGGTGTAGGTGAGAGTTTGTGCATAGTAGAAGACGTCTTTAAACCTTTTCGCAAAGCAGTGACTCCCCACCTGAACTACTGAGAGGTGAGACAACACTATTCAGTTTCGCGTAATTACAATTGTCACTATATTGAGTGCGCTTAAGAAACCACGCCCACTTATGCTTCATTAGTGCATGCAACTGCAAGAAGCCACGCCCCTCATTAACCTATAACAAATCGACTCCTGCGCACATTTCATCATTAGGTAAATGTGTTAATTGCCACGCCCCGTCATTAGCAGCTGGAACCAATTGTCGCTTGCGCATAGTTTGCCGTCTGCATAAGTAAGCTCCTTGCAACTACTGTTGCCCTAGTACATCAAGACGACCACTACTATGGATAAATCTCACTCGGATACTGAAATTAACATAGGAGAAGAAAGTTTAACATCCACTCCTCCTAATTTTATGTTCAGACGCTCGAAGCGAGCCAGAAGAGAGGACAGGAGTCCGAAAAAATCAGAGATGGCTAACTTCAAGGACGAGATTTTCAATATGATGAGCAATTCGTTAAAGTCGCAAGAAAATGACATTAAGAAAATTTATGTAACTTTAAAAGACATACAGAAAACAAACCAAGGTATCGAAAACTCAATTGCATTTTTAACAACGCAGAATGAAGAGTTTCGGAGAAAAATTGAATTACTAGAGAATCAGCAAAAAAACGACAGGCAATATATAACAATCTTAGAAAACAAATTGGAGGACATGCAAATGAACATTCGTAAGTCAAATTTCGAAATAAAAAATGTGCCTAAAGTGGATAATGAAACAAAAGAAGATCTCATAGACAGGGTTATATGTCTGTCACAGACGATCAATTGCAATATCACTAAGGCAGATATTAAAGATATCTACAGGGTAAGAAATAAGAAGATGGACAAACCCAATACGCCTATCGTAGTCGAGACCAACTCAACTATAATTAAAACAGATGTTCTAAAAATGGCAAAATCATTTAATCAAAAGCACAAAACTAAGCTCTGTGCGAAACATCTAGGAATGACCACCCATGTAGACACCCCAATTTTTCTGGCAGAACAACTTACGGTTAAAGGCGCTCGCCTGCACTTTCTAGCACGAGACCTAGCAAAGACGAAGACATATATGTTTTGTTGGACTGCATATGGGAAAGTATATGTGAGAAAAGACGAAAAATCGCCAATCATATTAATTACTAGTGAGTCACAGATACAAAAACTACTTCAGTCAAATAAGTGACTACATCTGGTTCAATTTAAATTTAATTACTTACGAAATATTGCATATTATAGTAAAAATCGCACTATATGTGATTATAAGTGCATAATTAGTAATAAATTGATTAATTTTGTTATTAAGACTAAAATAATTATCCTAACGTATAAATCCAATAAAACAAAACCTTACATAGTATATATCCTAAAAACATATACATTTGCACAATGGTCATTAACTAACACTTTACACAAATACACACAAATTTACCAAACAATTTATATTTATTACAAAGACTTAAATCTTATGTTAAACAATATAATTTCATTAAATGTACGTAAAAAACTTTCACTCTTAACTTATATATTTTGTTTAATCACTCAAACAAACACATATGTGGGAGATATACTTTTTAAATCAATTGATTATGTAATTATTAAATTATATTTATTAGTATATAAAAAAACAACTCTTGTATACGATAAAATAATATATAAATATTTTATTAGTCTTCCTAAAGTTATAAGACATTCTATAATACGATTCTATTCGCTACAACTAAATGAAATATGTATTATGTATTCACACAATGATTTCTTAGGAAAGAATATAATTTTTTTTTTAACTTTCTCTTAATGGCGAGTATTCATAACAGATTGCACGAGATAGACACCATTGAGTTGGCTCATACATTTGAGTGTGACCCAATTAACCTTAAGAACGTAATACAAGTACAAAAAAACGACTTTACCATGATCTCACAAAACATAAGGAGTATTTATTGTAATTTTGACGACTTCATGACAACTATTTCGAGTATGAACTTTGATCCTGACCTAATAATACTAACAGAATGTAGGCTTAGTTTGCATAAACCCATTCCGCATTTAAACAACTATCGGTCGCATATCACATTTAACCAATTAAATCAAAACGATGGGGTAGTAGTATATGCGAAAGAATCTCTCCACGTTAAAGTAGAAGAAATAATACTTTCGCAAGCTACGTGCTTAAAGGTCGAAATATTTAACAACGTCATTATGTGCATATACCGGTCCCCATCAAACACTAATGCATCAATATTTATAGACTCTCTAAACGATTACCTACAAAATCTTAAATCAAATAAAAATATAATCATAACAGGAGATCTAAATATAAACATTAAATGTAATCCCTCTGAACATTTATATGAATATAAAAATAGAACCCATTACCTAAACACGTTGTCTGCTTATGGTATTCTCCCTGGACATGTTATACCAACAAGGGGAAAGAACAGCCTAGACCATATTATGTTAAAACTGGATAAAAATAAGTTTTTGGCTAAAATAGCAATTCTACAGACTTCCACCACTGATCACTTTACGACTTTATTGTGCTTAAGTAAAACAAAGGGAAATTATACAGCAAATAAAACAAGAACTAAAATAGACTACGAAAAAGCAACACAATTCTTACGAAATAATAACTTAAACGAACTGCTTCTCTACAAAGACCCCAACAAAATTATAAATCTTCTTATAATTAAATTAAATGATTCTATCAAAGCCGGTACTTACACTGTATCGATTCCTAAAAATAAACGCGTTCTTAAGCCGTGGATTACCCCCGGCCTTCTTCGCTGTATTCGACACCGTAACAAACTTCAACTAAAGCTCAAAACAGAAAGTAACGATCTTAATAAAATTATATACACACGATACCGAAATCATTGTAATAAAATCTTAAAAAAACTAAAAAATAAATATGAAAGAGAACTTATAACTAAATCTACATCTAATAATAAAATGCTCTGGAACAATATTAAAAATATAACAAATACTAAAAAAAACAATAGACTAAATTCCGAATTGATGAACATATCTCCTACGCCCTTAGAATCAGCTAATAAGATCAATAAGTTCTTTGCCAATATTGGCAAAAACTTAGCTCAAAGCATAAAATATAGTGACAAAAATTACATCAACAATATACCATCACAGTTACAGTCCTTTGTGTTATTTGATACTAATCCAAATGAAGTAAGCAACATAATTCGTACTTTAAAATCTGACAGTGCTCCAGGATTCGACAATATACCTCCAATTTTTATTAAACATGCTCATGATGATATCGTCCCAATAATAACCTACCTTTGCAACCTTTGTTTTCAAAAAGGGATATTTCCAGCTCCCCTCAAGAAAGCTATTATTACACCTGTCTATAAGGATGGCGAGAAAGACAATGTCAGTAACTATAGGCCTATTTCTGTTCTACCGGTAATATCAAAAATCGTTGAAAAATTAGTTAATACCAGATTAATTAAGTATTTAGAAAAATTTAATATTCTTACAAACTCTCAATATGGTTTTAGAAAAGGTGTAGGAACGGAGGACGCAGTAACTGAGCTGAGTACTCATGTCACTGGTATGCTAGATAAGGGAAGTAAATGTCTAACCGTATTCCTTGATTTAAAGAAGGCCTTTGACACCGTTTCTTTCCCCATCCTTATAGCCAAACTTGAAAAAATTGGAATAAGAGGCACCCAACTATCCTTTTTTAAAGACTACCTGTCAGACAGAAGACAAATGGTCAAATTAGATAATTATGTTAGTGAGGAAGTCCCAGTTACCTACGGAGTTCCTCAAGGAAGTGTATTGGGACCGACTCTCTTCCTTATATACTTAAATGATCTTGGTAAACTAAAACTAAAAAACGCAAAAATTGTATCGTACGCTGATGACACAGCAATCATATTTAATGGATCTTCATGGGATACATTAAAGGAAACGACTGAAGAAGGATTAATACAAGTAGCCAAATGGTTAAAAAATAATAAATTAACTTTAAACACAAAAAAAACTAATTACATATGCTTTAGTATTTACAATAATTCCCAACCAAACCGTAACTTCAACTTAAAGATTCATGCATGTAAAAATGTTATAACTGGGTGTAACTGCCCAAGTATAAACAAAGTAACACAAACAAAATACCTTGGAGTAGTGTTAGACCAAAACTTATCCTGGCATCCCCAAATCACGCAAGTATCAAATCGAATTAGAAAGATGATCTGGATATTTAAAATTTTAAGAAACGTTGTCCCCTGTAGAGAAAAACCTAATTCGTTAAACCTTTTAAATATCATCTACGTCAGTCTTGTACAGTCTGTCATAACCTACGGCATTACTATTTGGGGTGGTGCGCTTAAATCCCGATTTATGGAAATAGAAAGGGCACAAAGAGCATTAATAAAGGTTATGTATTCCAAAAATTTTAGATATCCCACAGATAAATTGTATAGTGAAAGTGACCTATTGTCAGTAAGAAAGCTGTATGTTCTCCAGATCATATTAAAGACTCATAGAACCTGTAAAATAATTAAAAACATAGGAATAAAAAGAAGAAACCCTCACATTCTCACTGTCTCAGCTACAAAAACGGTATTTGCCACTACTCAATATAAGAACCGATCAGCTACAATATACAATAAAATAAATAAACAAATTAAAATACATAATAAAAATCTAAAAGAGTGTAAAGATGAAGTGATTAAATGGATTAAACCTTTAACATTACAAGAAGTTGAGTCACTCCTCGAACTGCCCTTAATATAATATGAACTTGAAACTTACACCAACTAAATTTATGCACACTTATACACAGATGTATTTACTTTCACACATACATACCCAACAGACACGTGAACGCACATTCACACACACACACACACACACACACGCGCACACACACACACACACACACACACACACGCACACACACACACACGCACGCACAAATAGGATAAATATTTTACGTTTTGTCAAGCTTAGCGTCGTTCAAATAATTTAGTTCACTATTTATCTGTAAATTCTTATTACTTAATGTTAAACTTAGATATGGAAGAGCGTTGGCTTCTGTCACAGGTGTTTAAGCCTAAAAGAAGTCAACAACAATTAGTTAAGGAAAACTGTAAATTTAAAGGAAAATAAATAAATAATTATTAAAAAAAAAATAATAATTATTATTAAACCTGCTCCTGGGTTTCAAGCCCCAGACACTGCTCGGCTTCCGTCTAGATTATATTATACAATAAACTATGTTTTTTTTAAATCTATACAATTATAGTCTAAATTTATTCGTCGGCGCGTAAGTAAGACTTATGTTAGATTAAACTTGATTTAAACTGAGTGGAGATGAGTTTTCACATTTGTGGTAAGGAGCTCTTTAAACCTACGCCTTGGTGAACAAGTCCAAGGCATTGCTTAGGTTCCTGTCGTAATTATAAGAAATCATAATGTTTAGTTATATATCGGTTCAGTAGCAGTATCTACGTTGCCTTTACCCAATGGTCCATTCAATCACCTTGTAGTTTTTTCAATATCCCCCTCTCCTTCTCGCTTCGTTTTATCCGAGTTATTTATGTTTCTCAAAGTTATTATACGATCACAAATTAATAATACACTTTCCATTATAAAGGTTTTCCCATTGAGAAGGTTACAAGGCCTAATGCAATTAGATTTCGGAAAAACTTGAAAATAATAAATGGCAAATTATAAAAATTCATCTAATTATTTTTTATTATAAAACTATTATTACTAACGAAATGCATTTTTTAATACGATCCTATAATATTTAGTTTTATAGCATATCAGCATTTTATTAAATTTTATATTTCGTTTGAATGGAAAAATCTCCTTTGATATCTATTTTGTATGACATTAAACAGACTTATTTTAAGTAATTATATTGAGCTTAGATGTCTACTTTTGAGGCTTCATTTTTGTATGTAGAGAAAACCTCTTAGTTATCCTTTAATATGATTAAAATCCTTTTTACGTAGAAAACCGTAAAATGTATTTTATATTAAAGTAGTTCATTACTTATACTTATAGACTTATGGATATCCATAAATAATATCACATAAACAAAAATTAATAATGTATAGTTCTGTTTTATTTTGATTGGATTTCCAGACTTTCGTGCGATTTAATTCAATTCTAGATAAAATGTTATGTTTTGAAGAGTAATTAAATGCTAAAGTAATAATGTACTTACGAAGAAAATATACAAAATATTCAGCTTAACTACAGAATAATTAAACTTATTTATTTTAAGTACAAAATATAAGTATGTAAAATATTAAACTTATAAGATTTACGGTTATATAATATGTAGATAAAGTTTTAAATTCACGTTTATAAAACTCAACATAATAGAAACAAATAAAAAAGTCCCGAGGAACTTTTACCACGAAAATATTTTACTGAAAGAGTTTACTGCTTAAGCTAATAAGCAGCTCTATAACATATTTAAATAAAGTCAGTAAACTGAATATTTTTTTTTATAAATTTTACTTGTAATAAATTACTTATAATAAATACTATTCGACCCGCGTTTTCGCACGGGTGCAATTTACTACGTAGATATGTAACACAGATTTATCAAAAATATATTTTAATATTATCCCACAGGAACTCTAATTCTTTTCGGAATAAAAAGTAGCTTAAGTTTTAATATAGGTTATAAAGTATCTGTATGTTAATTGTCATTCAAATATGTTCAGCCATTTTCGCGTGTTTAGATAAGTTTTAAATACCATTATAAATACGCGAAAATTGCTATAGCTATAGCTATTGAAATAAAATATTGTGAGTCGCTCTGTTGATAAATTTAGATTATTTCACTCCTGGTCATTCAGTGGCAGTTTGACGAGTACTTTCCTGAAGTTCATTAACAATCATATAAAATACAGTGTTGCCTTTAGTTATAAATTTTAAAGCAGTGCGAGTAGTGTGGTTAAGACTCTGCGCTAAGTCTCTTTTATTGAGGATCTCGTGAGTTTTATACTTTATTTAGTTTTAATACTGGGTATTAAGGTCATGTAGTGGAAGGTGGTTTCTTGGCCATGTCATGTCTTAGAACAAACCTCAAATTTATATCGAATGTTGCATTTGTATTATTGCTGTATAGTAATGGGTATCATTCCTCTCTCATTCTATGACAATTAGTATATAATGGAACTTATTCAAAGTAGTAGTAGTAGTAGTAGTTGCGGTGTGACGACATAAAAGTTTATAACGTGAACTTGTGCTGCTAATAGGGAAGCTATTAGAGCGAGGTAAAATGTTGCAGTTGTGGTCACATCGCTAACCTCCGACTAATACAATATCGGAGCCATGGAACATACACTTTTTTGGAAACTTAATTGTTGCGACATTACACCATTTATAACTTTATGTACTAACGAGTAGTTCTTTATATTTTATTTCAATACGTGGGTAATAAATGTAACAAGACAATATATAACCTCTTCTCTTCCGATAGATTTGTGTTTGATTTTTTGTGTCTGTACAATTGGTGTAGTGTCGTGATGCTGTTACTCCATTGTAAAGGATTTCGTGACTGTTTAATATTATTTGATCGATTTCCGTCTAAAGTGCATATCATTAATCTCTTTTACATGTTACTGTGCCGTATAATAGATGATATCTTTTTCTAGTTTTTAAGATAAACTAATAGATTCTGTAAACAATCTTCGGTATATAAAAACTTCAACACTTTATTGTAGAATATATTATTGATTTAATCTGACAAACAATGTTTCGATATATAACCTTTAATTACCTACCAATACTGTTGATACCTTTATTCGCGGGTAGTTGAATGGTGTAGTAATTTGGTATGATTAGTTATGTTTCTGACTGAAGTGCATACTATTTACATATAAAAGCGGATTCCTTTGGATTCGCAGAACTCACCAGTCTCCATATTTCGCTTCAAAAATTATAATAACACTGTGTCCAAATTAGGCAAATCAACAAATTACGGAAGTGTTATTTTAAACAATACTTCTTTTCTTATCTGAACACAAAGATAATTATTTATTAAAGTTATTATAATTGTATATAATTAAAAGAACAATCAGTTTTAAATAACTCTAATAAAAGACAAATTACTTAAACAATTTCCGGCGTCAACAACATCAATTTAAATTTCAAAGATTTATAGTAAAAACTCTAACAAATACTTTTTAAAATAAAATAAAATTAAATTATATAGATTTATGGTCACGGTAAGGACTGAGGGTTGAGAAAACATTTGCTGTTCTAAGCTCCATGAGACGTTTCCGACCTTTCCTTTCTATTCTCTCTTACAGACCATTCTTGATTATGCAGATGCAAGCTATTGTAATTTAACTGAGGACCAAATGAATAAGCTTTATCGTCTTCAAAATATTGCTTTTGTGTTCATATTCTGCAAGCGCAAATATGACCATGTATCAGAATTTTGTTCAAAGTTAGAGATGTTTCAAATACGCTGTCGCTCGATTCTGCATGTTCACTCTCTTCTGTACTGTTTTGTTTAGTCCAAATGAACCCTGATATTTGGAGGAAAAATTAAGTTTTTTTGAAAATTCTGCTGGGTTGAGAACATCTAAAAACTTAAGCTGCAATTACCTGACTTCTCGCCTAAATTTTAAGAAGTCTTTTTACTATTTATGCTTTTTTGATCTGCCACTCGATATTTGACAATCTGGTACATTACAGAAATTCAAAAAATCTGTTCAAAATTACTATCTTTATAAGTAAGACGACATTATTAATTATTTTACATGAAATAATATCTATTTATTAAATTTAGTTTATATATTAGTGTATTATAAATGTATTAGTCTATTATAGCTACAACTTTCTTAAATTTTGTCTTCGTTTTTTTCGTGTTGTCTGGAAGAAATGGGTAATTTGCCATAATTCCTCGGTTGTAATTCACAGTTAATTCTTAAATATATAAATATATCTAGTTTATTAAGTTTCTTTTTGTGGTGTACAATAACATTAAAAATACATGAGTTAATATTTACAAAAATTGTTTGTTTCTTGCTGTCTGACATAAATCTGCTTTCATTTAGTCAGAACTCAAAGTTTGACATAAACTTCGTTATTAATTCCCTTACAGATAACGAGAACACATTTACGTGTGCTAAATATGACAGGAATTTACTTTACGTAATCGGAATGGAGGAGACGAAATGCCAACCTTTATTATATTAAAGCTAAAACGTATTAACCGTCTTACATAATCGTAACTATGAACCGCAAGATTTGGCGTAGATTTGTAGTAGACGGATGCCTGGTTTGCGTAAATAATTGTTATGTAAACTTCTTTTGTTCCATGTGTACAGAAGAACTTGAATTTGTATTAATTTTAACACGAATTATTGAGAGAATTTACTTTACTTTAGAAACAGAAAAAAAAAACGAAATTTTTGGTACGAGTCGGGTAACAAGGAAAAACTATCTTGCCCCGAAGCGCGTTTATTATTTTTATACAATATATACTACAGTTTTCAATTGTATTTCATTTATTAACTCTCTCACCTATAATTATTGACCTATTTACCCATCATTCAATCACTCACTCACATCTTTATTCTGTCATTTACTCATTCCCTCACAACCAAATAAATTTTATTTAAATTCAACCCAGCGTTTTTGTATTAACAATTTATTTTAATTTCCTAAAAGCGTTTTATTTTATTTCAATACAAATATAGAATAAGTTAAGTTGTTTCTAAATTAGAATAATTTACTGAAAATTTTCCAAAAAGTTAAAAAAAATTATTCAAATTGATCCAGTCGTTCCTAAATTTTGATGCAAGCATAATACTGACAAATAGAATCTAATATTATAACCCTACTATCCCTGGATTTACTGTGTTATAGCAGATTTTCATTTCAGCAGTACCTCCTTGTTTAGAACTCTCATAAAAAAATGTTGAAACTATATAATGTTATGCGTACAAACAATACAACATACTATTAGCACCACTGTTTATAAAGTAGTAGTAGTGGGTAGATCATTTTATATTATTACAAGTATACCGACGTGAAGACAATATATAACCTTTAGTGTGATAGATTAGTCTCAGTCTCTCTGGTGTATTCGCGCAGTGAACATGGAAGTTAGTGTTATAGTGTCGTGATTAAGGTTACCCTTCTCGAGGTCGACGTAAGTTTACTTTATTATCTATTGTCGTTAGCGAGGTCGAGTGGTGGTGAGAGTTAATATATTATGAAAGAGCTCTTTAAACCTGCTCCTGGGTCTCAAGCCCCAGGCACCGCTCGCCTCAAAATTGCATGTGAATACGTATTGCTGTACAGTAATGGGTATCATATATCTTTCGTCGAGTATGACGATACTCTCAATCTTAAATAAAATCTGAATAAAAGTTATCGCAAACCATTTCAGTATTTTTATGTCTTCAGAAGTCGAAACTTAACTTCTTAAAAACTTAGTTTTCAATTAGATGGAGGTTTCTTTTTACGAATTAAATTGTGAAGCTCAGTAATATTTTCTCAATCTTTCTTTACTATAAAACCTAATTTCGACTTAACTAATAGTGATTTAGATTATAACTTGACTTCTTTTATGGCGATCGTAGGTATGATTTTCCGCCATGAAAAATCTTCTATATATTGTAATGAAGGCTTCATTAGAATATCCTCATGGGTTTATACTTTAGACCCAGAACAACAGCATTACTGCTAGAATACTCTTGATGCAATAATAATTATTCAGTCGTGTAAACGTATTTATTTTGGAATTCTACTTCTTCGATTGATGTTTATCATTTGTCCAACATACAAGAATCTAAAAATGCTACTCATATCAATCCTACCAATATCATAAATAACAGGATGCTACTCTAATTAGTGTGACCAACATCATAATTAACAATAATATCTATACTAATATTACAGAGCCGAAAAGTTTGTTTGTCGAACGCGTTAATCTCAGGAACTACTGTTTTGAATTGAAAAATTCTTACAATCTTGGATATCCCATTTATTAGGGAAGGTTATAGACTATATAACATCAGACTGCAACCAATAGGAGCGGAATTCCACGCGAGGGAATTCGCGCGGGTCATGTCTACACTAATATTACAATTGTTTGATAATTTGGTTGAACGCACTTATCTCAGGAACTAATGTTTCGAATTGAAAAATTCTTATAGTGACGGATAGCTAATTTATTAACAAAGGTTATATGTTATATAATATCAGGCTACGACCAATAGGAGCGGAATTCCACGCTAAGGAAGTTGCGCGACTCGGCTAGTACCTAATATAATATTTCACGGTTTTTAGGCAAATAAATTTTTTTCTATCTTCTTATTTTATACTTCTCTTTCTCTCTTGTTTTTAAAATGTCTTATTTTCATATTTTATGTGTAACAATTTTATTACCAAACACCGTACTCGTGAGAAGAATATTAATGTTTTCTTTCATTTCATTGTATGGTTCTTTTTAATATTTAGAAACCCATAAAATTCACTGTACATTGGATCCATAGGATAATAAACTGATTATGGTTTAAAAATTTAAATGCAGACGTTACTTTTATTAATGTTTATCTTTATTTAATTAATGTATCTTGTCTTAAATGAATAAATATATTTTTATGCATAATTTAATAAAAATATTAGCATTCTGCACTCCTTCTCTATATAAAGTATTTTGGGAAATTTCATACTCTTTCATCAGCGCAATTTTCGTAAAAAGGGGTACTAAGATTTGCTTCACGTATTAATATATAAATAAATGGCTGACCTGACAAACTTTGTTTTGCCATATAAATTTGAGGTGGGCCACCCTTATCACTTAGGGGGGTGAAAAATATATAGTAGATTCTCAGACCTACTCAATATGCATATAAAATATTCATTAAAAATCGGTCGAGCCGTTTCGGAGGAGTATGGTGTAACATTATGGCACGAGAATTTTATATAATAGAAGATTATATCTACTATGACTTTGTCTAATTATTTTATTAACTAATAGCAGTGTGGTGAAGATTTAAAAAAATAACTTGATAATTGGTTTCGGATTGGATAACATTATAAAGTTACTGCGAAATCGATAAAAGACAATATTATCGGTTTGACGATTCAGCTAGTTTTATTATATATTAACTACACGTAGTATGTATTTTTTTTTATGATAGATAAGACAAACGAGCAGGCGGTCCACCTGATGGAAAGCGGCCACCGACGCACATCGGCAAAACTTGAGAGTATCTCTTATTTTGCCAATGCGTTGCATCCTCAAAGATATATTGAGAAGGGAGAGCGAAGAAAAGAATGCTGCGGTTTCAGTGGTGTTCACTGGGACACTGGAGGAGATATTATTGAAATAATATAATAGGAGTTCGTAGTTACTTAGAACGAGAGACGAATTATACTTTAATTTTTTTGTAGAATACTGTAGTGGTAGTTTTTTTATATCATTGTAACGCTCCCATCGCTGCCCGGATAATAACTACAGTAGAACTAACAGTAAGGTTAACTTACTGAATTTCAAAAAGGTCACTCACCTTAACCACAACACTTTAATACTAACTTACATGTACACTACACGCAACCACCAGAGAGACTGACTCCAATTTGTCACGACATACATTATATATCGCATACACGTGGGTATACTTCAAAAAATAAAAGGAACCACCCGCAATTACTAATTAATCAACGCTGTTGCTAAAAGTACTTAGCTTCTTTAATATCGTAGTACATAATAATCATATCCTACAAGGGCTGTTAATCATAACGAGAATTTTAGGCTTCATTCCACGTTGTTCACATAAGCAAGATGAAATTATTAATTCCGTTTGCGAAGGAGATAATTTTGCAAAATGGTCGCGTTGTTTGACTTTAATTAATTCCAGGCTTGTCAACGGTGGATGTAATTTGGAGGATGTGATCGAGGAGTGCTGCTCGTAACCATGATCGTTAACGTTCAACGTGTTGATGATATGGAGGAGGATACCATTTCTTTGATAGATTACCCAATTAGTGACTACCACTACCACTTGTGTTAGCTATACTTTAGTTATTCTTTGAATGTCGGTAGTAGTTAATATATATGTAAACTATCTCAATCGTCCTGAGTTAATTGTCCAAGTGATTTGATACAGTTATGACAGATTAAAGTATTGTTTATGGTTTAGTATCGTAGGACGAATACGAAGAAAGTAAGTTATTTGTGTAGTTTTAAGGGATCCCTGCCATAGATATGAACACTCATCACCACTGCCTAAGGCCAATCTAACCCTAATCAAAATTAAGCCTAACTTACGCTTCCGAAATATTTGACAATTTATTAACTTTATTTGAACAACATATAAAATTTGATTATGTACTAAAACGTCCTACAAAACTACATATGCATACAACAGACTGAAATTTCAAACTTCCTTTTATACATGGCTGAGCACCAACAAAAGGCGGTTGAAAATCTGCACTCGGCTTGCATCATGAGAATGCTTGACTCTGAATGTATGGGGCACGAAACAGTGACATCTTTCCCGCTAAAGAATAAAAGTAGAGTACTTGTTATCCTATGGATATATGGAGAATATTTTCTAAGAAATAATATATCACAGAAAATAGAGATAGAAAGCTTTTCCAAACCATAACTCTAATACAGTTAACGACTCACGTTATACTCTATCAAGAACAACTAGATCCAGTTATAATACTTAATTACACTGTATCACATATCTTGACAGCCAACTGACTTTGATGTATTAAGACACAGGTTATATAAGTATTTTTTAATCTAGTGAGTGTATTCTTAAAATAAACTATTTATGAGTTATAATCAAAAGACAATAATCATCAACATTAACCTCTTAATAGGAAGCCGAGCCAGTACTTCCCTATAATAAATCAATATTTACTACATCATTTTTAAAATATACCAATAGAAACTACTAGTCAATTAAACGCCATTAACGGTGTTGCTAACAAGTAAGTTAGATATCTTCAATTGCTGACTTTAGAAGTCACAACTTATCGTTTAAGACTGAGGAAATTATTTGTAAAAATAATATTTATACATTCACATTATTGTTTTGAAGGAAATCCTCGATAAGTTCACCGCCTTTATCTTAACACTAGCACTCTAGTAGACTCATAGAAATTGAGACAAAGGGTGAATTTGCCCCAGGAATGAGTTCCAGGTTGTTTTCCGAGCGTTGACCGCCTTTGACGCCTCTGCGGTTACTTATCTACGTTGACAGCGTGCTCTATTTAAATATTTTATTGTGAATATTCTAAATATCAAATTATACATACGTTTTAGACAGAAACCCGAGAAGTGCCAGGGGCTTGTGACCAAGGAGCAAGTTTAAGGTAGTCATAATATCAATCCATAATTATCCATCCATCAAGACATAATTATGATACTCAGTGTAAATTTCCTAACCACGCACGCTACTTAACATTAAAGTAAATAATTCACGTGATTATATTAAAGTTTATTTATTTTAAAAAGGGAAACTTAGCATCACGACACTAAACTACACCACTTACACTTCTTTAGATAATGTTTATTGTGTTAAATCACTTGAAAGTTTGTACTAAATTTGTGGGGTCTGAGGTTATATATAACCCAAAGATCGGAGTTTGTTGAAATAAAACAAAAGTTTTTGTACTCGGTATGAAATATATCTACTATTTACATTGATAAATATTTTTAAATATTTCGTTTTGTATTAAAAGGAAAAATAAAATAATTACCAGATTTTTTCATACCTATTTGTTGTTTTTACTATTTACGATATTTATATTATAATATAAAACATAGTCGTGTTAGTTACACCACTTATAACACAAAAACTGTTCGACCAATTTTGGTAAAATTTTGTACAGAGATGAAAAATAAGTAAAAAATTGAAATATACATAAATACACGTCAGCAAAGCGAAGCCGAAGTGGGGTTACTAGAATAAACATTATTAAAAATATAGAAGAATTTTTTAAAGGCACTCAAAGTGTAGGTAATGTTATAGAACAGTGTTATTTATTTACCAAGTTCATCAGATTGTGTTTATCTAATTAAAGCGACTTTACGTAGGACCTACCTGAATTAATGTATGAGCATTCCAGATGTTTATACATTTGAAATACTCATACATTAATTAATTTCTATTTCTTACCTTCTGTAAGTATTTTCTTTCAATTATAACATCACACAAGTAATAATAGTAAACTTGTATTTACGTCTGCTTTTAATTAGATGTAATGGATCGCAAATGCTTGTAGCGTGTTTGCCTTTATTTAAAACGGTGTGCTTCTAAAGAATTAAAATGTGTTAATAAAATCTACTTGAAACTAATTTAAATTCACATTTATAGTATTAATGTTAAATGCGTTTTTGGTTTATTTCTTATTCCTGTAATTATTTTCTTACTAATATGGCATTTGCTTTCATTAAAAATGTAATAGATAGTATAGTAGCCGGCAGTTACCTTTAGGTCTGAGAAAAATAGTAGGGGAAAGTTGCGCATTGCGAGTTTTTTAATCGCGAGAATCGCGTGTGACGTGCTGCTCTCGTACCACGCTCCCCGCTAAAAAGCCCCTAATAGCGACTGCTGCGCATTCAAGGTCAAACCTATACTTGCATGCCACTAGCTATATACGCTTGTAGCTTGTGACCTAAAAGTAACAGACTATTTATTATCCCCGAAAATTATCATAAAATATAAGTCAATATATTGAAAATCAACAAAATATGTAAGAAAGGGTGGTATATTTTTTATTAAACAGTGTATGCTATGTAAAAATATTCAGACGCTTCCAAGTTACTTGTAACACATATTTTATTCTATTTATTATTTTATGGGATAGCAGCGAGCTTTAGTTATCTTCAGACTTTCTATCTATCTAAGCTATCGTAATGTAATCATCATCAAAATATCATGATAATTTCTCACGTCGTTACAGCATGATGGACAAACTAACAAATACTTTCCCGTATATAACATTACAATGCACAGGCCAAATAAATTACTTACTATTTAATGACTGACTATCATTAATCACAGTATCAATAAAATCATATCAATCCCAGTGAAGTTGTAAGTTATCAAAGTTCCAGCTAACTTTGGCTAACTTATAGCCTTCACTGTTAAAAAGTTTTGCCATTGCAGTGGGATCCATTAACTTCGACATACGACGTCTTAGTTCCCATCAGCTGTTATCAATTAGGAAACTGACTATTTTTCTTAGTTTCTAACTTTCGTTGATTTTATCATAAAATCAACGAAACCGGGTCAGCTAGCCCGGCGAACTTCGTACCGCCTAACAGTCAATGAATGTCGGGTTACATATCAGCTGAAGCTTGGTTGTCAACTGACCCAATATATATGTAAATACTTTTTCTTTACCGACATTATTCTACATTTTTAAAATCTAAAATACGCCACTATCCGAATATTCTGAATATATCTTGTCGATTCGAAACTTTTATTTAAATACTTTCTTTAATTTGAGGGTTTACCCTACTGATGAACATCAAATGTTTGACAGTTACGAAACCCATCAACATTTTGTATGGGAAAATAATTGTTCTCTTATTAGACTTTGTTTTATATATATTAGATTTCTATTTTAATTTTTATTAATAAAATATTCACAAGACGAATGGTTTAACACAAAGTAAGCCTTTCTCCATTAATAAATCATATACTCATACACAAATTTTAAGACAAGGAAAAGATAAATAGGAGGATTAAAATACATAGGATACACCTGGAACCTAGACCCATTTATGAACTTAAATATTCCCTATTCTTTTTTTTTATTACGTGGGTCCTCTGACACAGACTCCAATGATTTGATTTTCTTATATTCTAAAAATTAAACTTTTATTGCTTAGCTGTAGACGTACATACCTAAATAATTAACTAATAACAAATATAGTAAATTAGTGATTATTTTTAAAAAAAAATCTTTAATAATAGTTTGGGGAAAAAGTCTTTTCGCATTATAGTATGTATGAATTTGTAATAAAATCTCTTTGGCAATACTATTTGTATCTGGCTGGTTTTGGTATCATTAAAAGTTTACATTTTAAAGAAGGTTATTCCAAATTAAACTTAGGAAAATGTGTGATTTTTATTTGTTTTTCATAATGTGAAGATGAGTGAATCTAATGAAGAAATTCGATACATTTTAAAATTTTACTACAAAAAAGGTAAAAATGCAACGCAAGCCGCAAAAAAAATTTTAATGTCAAAGATGCACCTCGCCCTATTACGGATAAAATGGATGCCATTTTTGAAAAAGTGGAGCAAGATCGGCATATCAGTAGTTACGGCGTAGCTGAAGAACTGGAAATTGACCACAAAACAGAGTTTTGGCGCATTTGAAAAAAACTGGGTACACAAAAAAGCTCGATATTTGGGTACCTCACGAGCTCACTGAAAGAAACCTAATGAACGGTGTACTCATTTGTGATTACGACGTAATGAAACCGAACCATTTTTAAAGAAGCTGATAACTGGTGATAAAAAGTGGATCACGTACGACAAGAACGGAAAAGGTCGTGGTCAAAGGCCGGTCAGCCTTCACAGACTGTGGCGAAACCCGGGTTAACTCACAACAAGGTGTTGCTGTGTGGTGGGATTGGAAGGGCATTATTCATTATGAGCTGTTACCACCAGGCAGGACCATCGATTCTGAACTCTACTGCGAACAACTGATGAGATTAAAGCAAGAAGTTGAGGGAAAGCGGCCGGAATTAATCAACAGAAGGGGTGTGGTTAATCATCATGATAACGCTAGACCTCACACATCTTTAGGCATTAAGCAAAAATTAAGAGAGTTTGGCTAGGAGGTGTTGATGCATCCGCCGTGTAGTCCTGACCTTGCACCTTCAGATTTCCACCTGTTTCGGTCTATTCAGAATTCTTTAGGCAGTGTCAGGTTAACATCACGAGAGGACTGCCAAAACTATTTGTCGCGGTTTTTTGATCAGAAGCCCCAAAATTTCTATAGCAATGGGATCATGTAGCCTACCTACAAGATGGCACAAAATAATCGAACAAAATTGTACCTACATACTTTAGTTAAATGTACATAAACTGTATTAAAAAATGTTTTGAATATTCCCAACCTATTAGTTTTTTTTATATATAAGGAAAAAACACTGAAATATTAATAAATTTAATTATAAATTTCTAGATAATTTCTACGTTACCCATCCGACTAAAGTACGTTACGTCAAATATTAAATAAGATTTTATAAGATATACTATCAAAAGTAGTTAATCAAATAAGTACCAATGTTAATTCGAATTTAGTTCAATAATCGTTAAACAATCTTTATTACTGTGAATTACAAATAAAAAGAAATTTTCAAATCAACAGCAAGATAGGATCGTTAACTGCAGCTCTCTCAAACAAGAAGCGTCGCAGTCGAGTTTAAATAAAATATTTATTTAATTTTCATTGCTTTTCACGCCCTACTACTCGAAGTTATTGTACTCTAGAAAGTAATAAATATAATTTGATTTTAAAAACGTAAGATAGATAGATCATATCTAACGTGATATCTAACTTACATCTCACAGGTCCTAGGCAATAAAGTCTATAAGTCTATTACTTCTTTTTTTTAGATCATTTCTCGTTCTCAAAACGTCAACTCATTTTTTTGTAAGGTCTCTTTCGGCCTCTATAAGAAATTAAAAATCACTTCTTTATTAAACAACAAGGGCACATTTGCCGTGTGAGTGTGATGAGTTATACTCATCCAAGTTCGAAAGCGAATGTTTACCAAGAAAACGTCGCCTAGCAACCGATGACAGGTACATTTTCCAAACCTTTTTTATCATACACTTTAAAGGTTTTTTTTTCAAAACTGTTATTCCTGTTAATATTACCTACGTAAAACGTATTATAAAGTCAATCGACTTTTAAGTGTCCTCAATTTGAAAATTGCAATTTTAAAGTAACGCCTAATCTTTCAAAAAAAACCATATAAAAACTAAATTATTTTCATAGAGTGAATGTCATTACATATTTGTAAGTTAATATCCAGTATACAAATGAATAAGCAATTGAAACATTTTATTTGATTGAGCGTTGTTATGTCTTTAAATTCGGTTTGCTTTAGTAAATTCGCTCTTCAATTTGGCTCATGTGTAACACATATATAATTCTCAAAAACCTTTTATGGAAATATTACAATGAATTTTGCATCAGTTTCTTATTAACATAATTTAACTACTATTAAAAAGTTATTTCTGTATCTATACAAATAATAATCATAAGAAGCATTTATAATTATTATAGATAGCTTTTATAATAAATAATATATGGGTGCAATGAAAAACTAGTAAAGGTAAAATCAGTTATATTTTCTTACTTATTTTATTTAATGTTAAATGATAGAAGTAATAATTAAAAAAGCAACCATTTCTCTACTACTTTAAAAACTAGATATTACGAAAAATACTACTTTATGCTTTCTTACGTCATATTTCCTTAATATTCCCAAAAAACACTTTAAAAAATTGAATTTTTGCATCAACATGAATATTGCTATCCAAACAACTATCATTAATACTATCTTATACTGCTGTAGCGTTTTATCACCCAGACATGAAGTTAGTATCGCGTGACTCCAGAGATATAGTGCCCATAATCCTTTGTCTCTGTCATAAGTTAACTACTACTCGCTAGCAAACACGTAAATTATTTGTTATATTTAATAGATCTTCTATAAACCACATGATAAGGAATTAATGATAATTAAGGTAAAGATCATTTCTGATACCGCAACTGCATATATTCTTATAAGTTAGGCTTGGTTTAGATTAAGTTAGCCTTGTGTCAGGTTAGCCTTAACCTTAAGCTTAGACGGATAGCCTAGGAAATTAAGGCAATTATTGCAATTGCTTGAAGGACATCATTAAACCTACACGCTTGGTCACAAGTCCAAGGCACTGCATGGATTCCTGTCAGAATAGTAAGAGATCGTAATGTTTAGTTATCTCCTGTCCGTATTGCATCCGTAGCTTTGTATATAGACCTCAGATCACAACTACATAATAGATTCCGCATGTTTAACATTTTGTTCCATGTCAAGTGTGGAAATTCGCTGAGGAAGGTGAGGGTCGCACGGGGAAGTACTGATGCGATTTGATTGGTCGTGAAAAAGACATAAATATAAAATAATGTGATGTGATGAGTGAAAGAGACTTTTCCAAAAATACAAATACGAGCGTACAATTCGCTTCTGACAGTTTAAACATTAAATCCATTATAACTTGAGCTCTGCTAGACTGGACAAATCACATACGAATTACACACTTTTTCGCCATGACTGTGGCATCTATTATGTAGTTGTAGACCATCCCTTGTGCACATTCTACCGTTATAAAAGATTGTACATTCTATCTCCTCTTCGTTAATTCTAATTTCTCCATCACGTTTCCATTACTTCATTATTTTATACACTCTCCATTCGTACTCACTTTTTAATTTTTAACGCATCAGCAATGTAAGATGGAGTTGGTATTGGAGCATTTTCTATATCATATTTATATTACCGTTTCTGATTTCATTTCGGCAAAAATTTTTAATAACCAATTCCGTTCCTGTTTCTGTTATATTAAGTACTATGTACTGCATTACTAATGATAACAGTTAATTTTTGTCTATAAATCTTAAGTTGAATTTCAGTTCTAAAGTCTGTAACCTAAATCTCATTTAAACTTACTAAAACTTTAATTTTAGTTTAAATTAAACTAATAGATAATATCTACAATCACATCCAATTTGTAAAGTTCGATTACACTCAAGTAAGTACACAAAGTAAGCTGACTTGCCTCTTGGAGAAAAAGCGAATTCCTATCGTCCTTAATATTTTAATATAAATTCGGTTTTCCATTTCCTCGAAATATACACAAATCAGATACCGTATGGCTGAGAAATGAATTCCAGTCTCAATAAGGCGTACGAGTCCGTCTAATCGAGTAATTTTTCCAATTCATTGATCTGAATACGTCGCTGGGAAAAATTTTAACTGAATATTTTGTAGGGCATTTATTATTATTTAAATTTAAACATTTTTGTTTTGTTTTGGGATGTTAAATAAATTTGGCGTAGGTATAAGTTTCTTCAGCAGCAGTGATGACCCAGTGGTTGAGACTTTAAGTCTTCCTCGGGAGGTCCGAGGTTCGATCCTGGGCACATACCTCTGACTCTGAGCTATGTGTGTTTTAAGCAATTAAATATCACTTGCTTTAACGGTGAAGGAAACCATCGTGAGGAAACCTGCACTCCTGAGAGTTCCCAAAAAGTTCTCAAAGATGTGTGAAGTCTGCCAACCCTCACTGGGCTAGCGTGGTGGACTATGGCCTAATACCCTCCTCATTCTGAGGAGGAGACCCGGCTCAGCAGTGGGCCCTTGAAGGGTCGTGATGATGAGGTATAAGTTTCTTCTAGTAAAAAAACATCTTGTCGAAGAAAATTCCTTTCTTTTGTTAAACTTATGATGACTAGAATTGAACTATTTCCGAAAAATACTATCACCGATTTTGAATAATATTATAAACAGTAAAGGTTTTTCATTGTTTGTTACCCAGTCGCTCATAACTCAACTAAAGAGTATAGATTATTTATAGTTAATATCAAAAGTGGGATGACGAAATAGTTCCCTCAAATTGTAGTGAGTGTAGTGATAAAAAATCTCATTTTATATTCATTCTTAATTATGTCAATTCTTATTGGGTTGAGTTAAGGTGAATGTGTAACTAAAGCTTTTGTTAGGTTTTTGTAACCTTAAACTCGCAGCTGGGTTGCAAGCTTCAGGTATTATTTGGATTCCAATCTGATTTTGTAGGTTTTTTTCGAGGGTATAATTAAGCTTGTGGAGAAACGGACTATAATTTTATTTCCGGCGATCGGGCGCGCTAGACGTTATTATAATTTCTGTAGCTTAAAGTACTATAGCTTACTTACTATCTACTTTATTAACATCCATGTTTATGGAAGTACTACATCTGTTGCTTTTATTTGAAATAAAACAAAATAATCAGAGAATAAAAGTTATTGAAGTTTCAGCGATGTGTTTACCTGGTTGATATATATCGCAAGAATAGAAAGTTCTAGATCGTATCATCTTGTCGGGTAAAGTATCAAACTTTTGAACTCCTGATGTAAGCTTCCTTTGTTAGGAGCAATATTTTGCAATTTAAGTGATGAAGTGCACTTACAACGACTTATCGAATGCTGAAACTTTGCCATTTGGTAGGCGTCTTTTGACATGACTTTTTTACTTTAAAAGTAAGGTTTTTTTACTTATGCTTCTGTTGAAATGTTGACTCGTACAATTTTTAACATATACCTAATGATAAAATACATACATAGTTTTAGGTCGGTTAAACAGATTTAACGAAAAAAGTAGAATCATAATCATCAATAAAGATTTTTAACCCATTGATATTATTATGGAGTCACAAAAAGTTCCAAAATGCCAAATGAGATTCAACACTGTTTTAGTCACTTCGACAGATTCTATGAGGGTACTTCTACTCTGTTTCAATCTAAATTCTCGAGTATTTTAAGGAAATAGTAGTAGTGTACTCATAAAAATAGGTTTTAATTGTATTTTTGAATATATCCATCATAATTGAAAATCCATCATAAAATATTTATTTGTGTGCAGACTTCTTGCAATTTTTTTTGGGATATTTGTGTAAAAATCCAGTGATTATTTATAGGTGTTCTTTCATAAGTGGTTAAATTCTCATTGACATAATTCAGACATACGAGGATAGAATTAAGCACTCTTGGAAAATTATCAAAGACGTCAAAGGCATCTTTCTCTTTCAAAGTGTTAAAGAGTTCTTACTTCTTAGCTGTTTAAAACTGAGGTTTAACCTTAAGTATTAGGTTATAGGATTTTACTGATTCATAGCTTACTTTATTTAAATTAGCGTCGAAGGTTTAACAAAGAAAATCATACCCCAAAAGTTTATTTAATTTAAATAACGCTTAGGTTTATTAATTCGTGACTGCGTTTATTCGATCGGTTTTTATTATATTACGGCGGATTGCTGTATTTCGAGTATTATAAATACGGTATTTCTTAGCCACGGTTCCTATTCCATTACATAGATATAGTTTTAGGATTTTTTTTACAGAAGATCTTCTAAAGATTAATAATAAAACTTGCAAATTATTATACAACATAATTTGATGAAATTCTGACAAATTATGAAACTATTTCATTCCTGGTAAATAGTAAAGATGAGGTAGTCATTTCAAAAAAGCGAAATTGCGCGAGAAGCACACTTCTGCGAACACTGACCGCGTTTCGTATTCTCTCTTGTTATTTGCCGCACTATTAACAAATACTATTTTATTTTTCATTCTTATGATATCACGGAATTTTGAAAGATCAGATAAAAATTCAGACAGTTTTGGAATACACAAACTGATAGAATAATAACAAAAACTAAAGTCTTATAATATAATTGGATTTTAATGTAAGGTACACTTTACAATAAATAATTTGACGCAACGAAAAGCCAGGAGATCGGAAAAACGTACATTAAAGACAGTAATTAAAACAATGTTGCAATTTATTTTAATTTAATTACCCAACATAAACCAACAAAGTTAAAATATAGACGAATAATTCTTTAACTTAGAACATTTTAAACTTACTGAAAGCCAAATTTTACTTTGACTTAAGTCTAGGAAAGGTTACGAATAAAAAAACCGAAACATTTTCGTCTCTCAAAAACTTACGTACAATCTTCACCCTATCTTATATTCAACTATGGTAATATGGTAAATCAGATAAACTGTGGTCGATGGAGGGAATTCCGTCAGCAAAGCGTGTACCGTGTGCGTCCTAATCAAGTAAACGTTTCCAAGTCAGCGGTCCGAGTGAGTCGATAGACCAGTTACTCGGTCTATAGCGTAGGCGTCGCAATCGGCTGACTTAAATAAACATTTGTATTGCACTCCTGTTCGACGCTTTTGATGCATCGTAACAAGTTCTAGTCACTAATTGTTGGAAAATTATTAAAATATAGATAGAATATTTTTCATGATAAAGAAAATGTACAACTAGGTAGTTTTAAAGTTATGAAAAGAGCCACAAAGGAGCCAAGCCAGTCTTAAGTTCTGATAGTTCTGATATTGCTAGTAGCATAAAGTCTTTTAAATATCATCTCTATTATAATCAAAGAGATGTTTCTACTTACTTACGCAACATAATAACTTTAAACTTTTGTACCGTTGATATTAGTACTGGAAGTTTAAAAATATAATCAATAGACGTTTTTTTATATTTTTCGGAGGCCGATAACCATGTAGGTTTATGGTATTATGTCCCTATACCACTAACTTTAAAAAAATTATGAAATAACCTCCAAATCCAAAGCTACCAATTTAATAAATTAAATTCCGACTTCAAGAAAAGAGTAATTTCAAGGAAGGAGGGATTTTAATAATATTGTCTTCCCAATATTGAAGGAAATTATTATTCTTACCGATACTTAAAGTAATAATATTACTTACAGTTTCTATTCGATCAGCTCAAAGTGTATATAGCTGGGAGCTATCGGATATAAAATTACTAATCTTGTATAAATTCTGTTTTACGTTATAATATTTTACTGAGCTGCTGAGCTTTTTATAGTAAAAAAATATAATTTATATTTTACTTGCATGGTAATAAATGTATACAACACAATGTTTATTCATTAAGACCAGCTCAATACCATAATCTAAAATAAAATTCAGGGACAATATTTTGAATCATAAAATCTATCTATAAAATTTGAGGAATTAAGACCGTGTATAGATAATGTTGTTTTTATTAATTTTGATAATATAATTTGATGGAGAATTTTTTGTTTATGAAACCTAAACACACGTTGAGTGGAAATTGCACTCGTCAACGTCAGGGCGAGTCCCTAGAGTTAGATTGTTGATAATAATTTATACATCAAAATACGTAGCCGGTGGTTCCGTTTATTTTATTTCAAGAATAAACTACACGTAGGTAACGTATAGATTATAACTTCTGTTCTGATGGATTTGAGCCAATTGTCAAATTAATCTTGCCTGATAATCATCAAAGTTGTGAAAGAACGTCTTCACCTCTAAACAATGTCGATGTAGGCGCTTTGTTGACGACATTTTTTTGTTTTTCATCTCAGAAGTCACTATATATAAAATATGAGTACAAACAACAAATAATCTCCCCGTGAGGGGACGGGATAGAATACTATTCCCCTCTGCCGCTGGCAGAGCATCTCCTAAGAGCCGAGTAACCCAGCACCCCCTTGGTGGTAGGGGATCTGTTCCCCGACTGTTTGTCCATGTCCATTGGCGATGGTAGCCACTTACCATCAGGTGGACCATCTGCTCGTTTGCACCTTTTGTACCATAAAAAAAAAAGTTGAGAAACAAGTTGCCGGCGCCCCCGGCGAGTAGCGTCGGCGGCCCTAAAACCGCGGCGCCTTTGTGCAACGCCTAGGTAAAGCCATCCCGGGCAGTATAGGTCTCATATATGTCGGAGCATAGTAAAAGATTATCGATTAATCGAATCGTTATCGTTGTCTATGGCGTTGGAGTGGGGTAGTAGTCACTTTCGTTGTTTTGACAGTATCTACCCTCGACCCTTTATATGCGATCGACAGTCTAACTGAAGTCTTAGTCGTGCGCGCTCTCTCAAGAAGTGAACATCTAAGTAGTGCTAGTGATAGTGTCAAGTGCAGTGTAGTGTGGAAGTGCTGTCCAACTAAGGTCACGTAAGTCCTTACAATGTAATTGCCACGTGGTTAAGTAAACACAATGTTAGGTTAGGTTAGCCTTGTGTTAGATTTGGTTTATGTGCGTTTACCCTTGGGTTTAAATAGAGAGCCTAGCAGTGGAGGCGAGTGTTGTAATTACTTAAAGGATATCCTTAAGCCTACACCTTGGTCACAAGTCCAAGGCACTGCTTAGGTTTCTCTCGTAATTGTTAGAGATCATATTTGATCATTTATCGGTTCAATAGGAGTATCTACGTTGCGTTTAGCCAATATTCCATTCAATACCATCACCCCCTTTTAGTGTTCCCCAATATTCCCCATCTTCCTCCTTCCATTTCCTTTCACATCTTTTTAAAATCCCCGACTTATATATATAAATAAATATATTCTGTAATCTCTTGTCATAAATACTAGATGTGAGTGCACATTATAGCAACAAAAATGTAACAGATAAAGTTGGTTTTCGGGTCGCGAAACCGATAGAAGTCCCGCACGTTGAGCCGAGCGGAATCCGTACCATATTTCATGTCCTTTACGTTATGCGCTCTGTGAAAGAAAATACATTTTTCACTCTCTTTCGAGCCATCGCAATATATTTCTTTTATTTGTTTCACTCGAATACCGACACTTTTTGTCCAGCTCAAAATATGGATAGTCATTTTTAAATCGTATGCAACGAATTATAATGTATGCTACCAGACATATCGAGGTTATGTTTTTAAATTGTATTTTATTGTTAGTGAATAAATTGTTACGAGTTTGTGTATACTTATAAAGAAATAAAGAGATTTTGTCTTAGTTTTACCACATGTTTACTTCTTCTCAATTAATATTATTAAGTACAATTAGGTATTTTTTGTTTGAATTACCATGTCTTCCATAGACTTATTTTATTACTATTCGATCCGTCCCGGCTTTGTCCACGTCAAATAAACCACGCGTATTTTGGTTTAATTTTACATTTTAATCGCTAAATGACTATATAGCAACGTAATTTACATATATACGACTATTCCAAAAGACAACGAAATCACAACTCGACTTCAACTCTTTTTCTCGCGATAAAACGTAGCTTATGTCCTTCCCAAAACTCTAGTCTATCTACATATGTATGTATCAAATTTCATCAAAATAAGTTCATCGATTTAAGCGATAAAGCGTAACAGGCAGACAGATGATAAATCAATAGATGGCGTAAGTAGTATATTAAATCGCACATTCATTTATTTAGTTTGTACTAGTATTTGAGATAGTAAGGAAATTATTTAAAACGAGGATATTATATTTGAAAAATACAAACATATACCAAAATAATTTTATATTCTTGCCGATTTATACTGACATAACTATACCTAGCGTTGCAGTTTTAATAAGTGGCGCTTTTAAAACAATATTTTTTTCATTTGACTGAAGAGGTTACTTATACTAAAATATAAAGAAAATACTATAAAATTTAATAAAGTATCAAAATAAATCTATGTTATTTTCATTTTTCAATATTATAAATAATATTTTAATGGTGCTAGAGCCAGACATTAGTGTGTTAACTTATTTAAAATCTTATTATACGTTTAGAATGAATTCTTACCAACCTCTTTTCATACTTGACTCGAACCAACAAAAGACTATTGAAACTGCGCTCTTGCACCATGAACTATGAAGCATATTTGACTTTTCGAGAGCGGCAGCCTGCAAAACATTGACATAGTTATTTCCCATGAGGTAAGGAACGCAAAATGATTAAAAAACTTTAAGTTTTATTAAATTACACAAGCTACAATCTTTACGTGAAATACTTCAGACAAGTTTAAAAGAGAGAAATGATATTAAATACAGTATAACAAAATGTATTCTATATATAAGACATTTGAACCTTGTGAGTCAATAACGACCTTATTACCTAATATTGTACTTTTTTTTTTTTTTACCCGGAGGAATCTGTATACAGATACTTCCCCAAGCGGGGACTTGGGAAAGTTATGCGGGGTTGGTGTGACTGCCTCTGAAGGAGACAGCCCAAACACTGCTTCGGAAGGAGGCAGCCCGACCCGCTAAAGCTAAAAACTAAAAAAAAAAAAGCACAGATCCTAATGCCTAGTGGTTAAGACGTTGATTTTTGGGAGGTCTCAGTTCGATTCTGGTCACACAATTCTGACTTTTCTGAGTTGTGTATTTTAAGCAAATATATATCACTTGTCTTAACGATAAAGGAAAACATCTTGAGGAATCCTGACTCCTGAGAAACCCGCACTAGACCATAGTCCACCACGGACTATGGCCTAAACCCTCCTTATTTGGAGCAAGACATAGTATGGATAATGATGATGAAACTACGATAAGTCAATATTTCGAGAAATAACTCGTCATGCTGCTGCGGATCTGACGTCACAAAACTTATAAATTCTCAAGTGTTGCCAGTAAGTTCGTAAATTGTTTAATAACTTTTGACACGTCAAAATTGGTCAGTCAGTCAGTTTATCTAAAGTTACCACCAGTTTGGAAAGTGGTTTTCTGATGAGAACTGACAAGAAACTCAACAGTCGCTATTTTCAAAACGCCATTGTTTACATGAAATTGTTTTACAATTGTATTGTCATTCAGCTGAGTCTCAACTTTACTTGGTTCCAAGCTTTGTCATCGCTCAAGTAATCATTTAAAGAATAAACATTATTAAACACTTTTTAATATAAGTTTTAAATCGCTTGAGTGGTAATTCTAAAATAGGTTGTAAAATATTGTTATAGATGGGGCTTGGCCCCATGAAACAATTATTCAATTTGTGGAGACGATAGTATGGCGTAACAAGTTTACTACAGTTTCTTATATTTATATTGTGTCCGTCACTATGTTTTGAATATAAATTAATATTCTGCCTAATGTACTAAATATTGCAATAAATATATTTTGACGGTACCGTATACTATATTGTATAAACCAATGTCAGAGATATACTAATATTGCTATCATAATATTTCTTCATTATACATTTTACAGCTTTTTTTTAAACACTTACCTTAATTTATACCAGTGTTATCATGACTAATATTTTGATAGAGTTAGCAATACCGTTGATAATTCTATATTCGGGGGTAGTATTATTTATGTTATTCTAAAACTGTATATAACCACAGTTCCGATAGACTTGAGCCAGTTGTCAAACAGAGCTCCCCTGGCGACGATTATGGCTGTTACTGTGCGATTTCGGTCCCATGTAGATGACTTCAGCATTGTGAGTAGTGTAGTGTTCGAAAAAAAATAGTTGTGAAAGTAGTTGAAAATTGGGATTAATATTTTGAAGTAGGATGGCCGAGTCGAATAAAGTATTATTTTGTGTCTAATGTACTTGCTTCTCGAACAAGGTGTGAATCAGTGTTGTGTAGCAGTAGATATCCGGAGTGAACACTACTGTCTACTGTACTGGTAACATTCCGATACACGTTAAGAGTTGGCCTCAGGCATCTCTTTTCAAAACCATGATATAAACTTACCGTACACGTACACTATCACATCTTGAGCAGTTAGCGCATTGATAAGTGATCGGTAAATGTAAAGTTCAATGGAGTGGTCATTCTAGGTTTAATAATTACGCCATTCGGGACGAATGGGTCCGCAGGATGGCCGAGTTAGCAATACCGTTGATAATTCTATATTGGAGGGTAGTATTATTTATGTTGTTCTAAAACTGTATATAACCACTGTTCCGATAGACTTGAGCCAGTTGTCAAACAGAGCTCGCCTGGCGACGATTATGGCTGTTACTGTGCGATTTCGGTCTCATGTAGGAGACAATAGATATATGAACATTCATATAAAACGTAAATAATTTCAGATTAAGTTCAGACAGCGCACGTTTCATCTACAAAACCTTAAATTGTTTTTATTTTTTTAATATAAATTTCTCCACATTACAAAGTTTAAAAAAAATTACCTTTTACCAATAATAAAAGGTATCATAGAAAGTAATGGACCTAAGTAGAAAACTTACTGACATTTATATATTCTTCACAATTATTCCTTTCTATAGAAAGAAATCTTTTGATTCCAACTCCTAACATTGGTTCTTTCGCTAAAAGCAATATTTTCCAATTTAAGTGACAAAGTGCACTTACAACGGCTTGTCGGATACTTAAACTTCGCCATTTGATCGTCGTCCTTGCAACAGAAGTCTAAGTAAAACAATTTTACTTCTTTTTTCTATATTGATGTCGTCGTTATTTAATACAATGTAAAAGCGAAGTAAGGTTTTTATTGTCAATAGCTACAGCTAACACAGTGAACTTTTAATGTATGAAAAATTTCTGAGATGGAAGTTTTGTTTATGCAACCTATTTAATAAAAACAGTGTTTCAAGTAGCTGAGTTTTTCTTTGAATCTCTGTTCTAACGATAACAAACTCATTTAATAACGATATTTCTGTGGAATCAGTGCACAGTAAGCTTTTTAAAATAGCACATAATATTAAAAACATCTTATTTTACATTTGCTTCTTATATTTAGATATATAATTTTTTGCTTTAGACATAAAGCGGATGCCGATGACATATTCTGGGTATGCAATGCATGCGTCATGTACACAAACGTTTGCCTTTACTGCTTGGCATCTAACTATACAGTCAATCCAAATCCTATTTTGTGAAGCTTGATACTCCTAGAATCATATATGTGTGTAGAGACAGACGAAAAAAAATGTAGTGTTATACAGACCCCTAATATTTTTCTTAAATATCTTCTATCTACATTCAATAAGTTGCATTTTTATTATATACATAGACAGCTCTAAAATTGGTTAAATATTTTAGATCCAGTAAATTTTGTTCGCCGATAACAGGTTATTTATTCCTTCCGAGTTTCGACATGTGAATTTGGATGCACATTTTAAACTGGAGCAATAAACAAATGCAGTGAAAAACTTTTTGAGTCGCATACGATAGAAATCCCAACGCACTTTGCGAACTGAATCCGCACCACATTTCATGTCCTCCACTTAATTCCAATGTTTTTTTGTCTCTTTTAAAATTATTGCACTATGCTATATCCATTTTAATGCAATAACTTTGATTATACTTTTAACATAGTCATAGTTATTTGCTAGCTTTTAGAGCAAGATCCGGCGACCTTCAGACTTTCGTGATTTTATAAAACCTAAAAGGCTATGTATGTCCCTTTAAATATGTAAATGATCCCCAAATAAGTTTTGATCACAATTTGTAAGATAAGATTGAAAAAAATTTAATGTGTCTGACAAGGTGTAAGAATGAAGGTGTGAGAAAACATCTTCTAAAAATAATTCCTCAAGTAACATATATAAAATTTGCTTTTATACTACAACGTAAGTATAGTTATAATCGGTAAATATCAATAACTTATGAAAACTTTTTTTTTTTTTTTTTTAAATATATTATTTAAAAAAAAAAAAAAAAAAGGTATTCCCTTTACCCCTCAAAGTAAGCTAAAATGCTTGTGTCAGGAGTGGGCCACGCCAGTTGTCCAATGTCCGGGATTTGACCTCCCAAGACCGTGAATCCAACGCCCAAACCACTGAGCTACTGAGGCTTGAAAAAAAAAGGATATGACAAGGGGTTGCAATTGTACTAAGTATCTGTCGATGAACGACGTAGTTTCTAATATTATTTCAAATTAAATATAAAAAAAACTGAGTTTTATACTTTAACGAATTTACGGTGCGATTTAATAATCCATGGCAGCTTTCGCTTTGAAATCTTGCCGTGATCCAAACTTCATAATTAAGGGATTCTATTAACGACATAACTAACAGTAAAAAAAACAAAGATCTGATCTTCGCGGGTTCTTGGACATGCTTACAAATGTGGAAACAAAAGCCAAACTCTCAATATTTAGGGAGAATAGGACGCTTAAATAAGGGCAATTGTGAAATGGGTAATAAAAAAATAAATCGTTTAACTAGTCTTTTTCAACATGGCTTTTAAGGCAAAGACATCCTATGGAAAGAGTTTGTAGGTTAGTAGGTAGTTAGAAGATGCTTAAAACTTTAAAAGCGTCTTATAGAAGGGTCGAATGATGCGAAGAGTCTGGTTTTGGTATGGTTTTATAGTAGTGCGATTCTTAATCTCTCTTCATTAAAAAAATTATGATAAGCCATAACATATCCTTACACTGATTTTTTTATTAGATTTTATATATTTATTATTTAATGATACTCTACAATTGAACTAGAAAGAAGATATTTAAATATTTTTGAAATAAAGTAGCGATATTTGGACGCATCAAACGTCAAACGGACAAGAGTGTTACACAAATGTTTATTTAAGTCAGTCAATTGCGTCGCCAACAAAGGCTCTACGTTGAGCTACGGACCTCGTACTCGTAACTAAGGTATACTTGCACAGTTGACCGCTACACTTTCCATTTAAAACGTTATAAAATGTTGCCAGTTTTTAACTATCAACCATTAACTCAATCACCTAATCCTAAATTTTTTTTAACGTGCGTCTGCGAGTAGATACTTGACAAGAACTCTCTTAAATATTTTGTTAATGACCTTTAGGTGTACTTTGTTACAATTTTATGATCTTCTAAATTTTCATCAATTTTTACAATTTATAATAGTTAATCTTTTATTTTATTCTACTAGTTTCACTTAACATTGTTATGTGTAGTAGTAATAATTGTCTTTGGAAAATATCAGGAATAAAAGTTCAAATGGCCACAGTATATAATTTGATTTTTTGAAGTTATTATGTTATACCATTCGAATTCCCTCATAAAAATGTTCATATTCATTTTTAACTCAGGCCGATTTAAATTTAATAAAACGGAATCGATATGTGAACTGTAGAAGTGGAGTTTCGCAAATAATTAGGTTGTCAAAGGAACGTTGAAGGTCGTACGTGAGCACTTTGCTAAAATTAGTCGCGTTTGCTAAGATAATCAGTCGCGTTTGCTTGGATTTTAGATTATTTAAGCAAATTAAAATGAACCATATTTAAATGATTTCAAATAAAATCGATTATATAATCAATTATGTTTTTCTTAAACAAATAGATTTCTGTAAACAAACTAAGTAGGTACTTTCTTCTAAATTTTATTTATACGATTATTTATACCCTATATCCCTGATCCTATCGTATAGGTTATAGGATATGATTAAAAATCCTATGAATATTATAAATGTGAAAGTTTGGATGTTTGGATAGAAGGGATTTATTTTCGTAGTTGAGAAGATTATCATCCCGAAATAAAATGATTCTATAAGTCATATTTTATTTAAATTTCTTTGAATTAATATGCGCTCCTGAAAGTATCTGTATTAAGATACAGACAGTTGGAGGGTGGGAAAGCAAAGTGAGGGCCTCTCACTTTTAATTCACTGGACCAGACCTTCTAAAGTTTCCGCGGACAAAGTCTTATGGTCAAAGTCAAAGGTTATATGAATATTTTCTATATGGGTTTAATTTTAATACTAACGTCAAGCAAAGCGAATTCATCCTGTTTTTAATGTAGTACAAAAGCATTACTGTGATTGATAATTTTTTATCAAAGGAAAACAAATATGTGTGGCATAAATGTATATTTTTAAATATTTGATTTTATTTTCACTCATTCATAGCTTAATAGCAAACAAACTGTGTTTCTGTCAAAGCCAGTTGATTAAATTAATAAATCCAAATGAAAGTATGCTATAAACATGGAGAGAAATATGATACCCATTACTGTACAGCAATACGTATACACATGCAATTTAGACTGAGGCGACATTGCCTGGGGTTTGAGACCCAGGAGCAGGTTTAAAGAGCTCTTTCATAATATATTAACTCTCACCACCACCACTCGACCTCGCTAATGATAATAGATAATAAAGTAAACTTACGTGGACCTCGAAAAGGGTAACCTTAATCACGACACTATAACACTAACTTCCATGTTCACTGCACGAAAACACCAGAAAGACTGAGACTAATCTATCGCACTAAAGGTTATATAAAGTCTCCACGTCGGTATACTCGAAATAATATAAAATGATATACCCGCTACTACTACTTTATAAACAGTGTTGCTAACAAGTATATCACTAACATTGACTTGTTTTACCTATGAAAGCACAATCAGCGCTTACTAAAGTCCGTAGCAAACGAGTTCCAAAACGCAATAATAACAGTGTAACATTTTTAGTAAGTGGATTATATTTGTAACTATAAAATATTTTTTATGCTCATAAAATAACACGAATATCTATAAAAACCTGTTAAAACAAACGTATAAATTTTTGAATGGGTGCAATTTACCACGTGTACTTAAATTTACAAAAACATTTAATTTTTGTCCCACAGATTTTTTTTCGGAATAAAAAGCACTCCCTTTTTTCGGGTTAAAATGTATCCTATATGGTAATCCAGGCTATAAAGTATCTATGTCCTAAATTTCATTGAAATCTCAGTCACACAAAAACGGCTGAACGGATTTCAATGAAATATAGCACACAGATATAGGATACACTTTATCCCGAAAAAAAAACAGAATTCCTGCGTGAATATTTTAGCAACAATACTTTCTTTTTTTCCTTAATTCTTTCTTTTTTTTCTTTCTATTTTCAACTTTATTTTCAAAATTTTATGTACCTATTTTGTTTTAAAGATAATTTATTTTAAGTTAAAATATTTTACCTTTTAATTGTAATATATCTAAAATTAAAAAAAAAATGGTAGGTATTTATAATTTTTATTACAGTACAATTTGTACTTATAATAATATTAAACCGGTTGAGCCGCATGTGGGCCAGACTTACCCCCTCCCTCTCCCATCCCATTAATGCTGTGGGTCTAGTGGACTCTGGGCTCTTGCCTAGGGTCCGCTGAATCCGCATCATTTTTTTTCTTCATTTCCCCTTCCCACTCTATCTTCTGGGATGCAACGCATCGACAAAACGAGAGAGTGTTTCTTGTTTTTCCGATGTCCATGGGCGATGGTTGCCCCGTACCATCAGGTAGACAATCTGCTCGTTTGCACCTTATCTATTATTATAAAAAAAGAAAAAAAAATCCTACATACTAAATTCTCTTATTATTTTTTGTAACATATCCTCCTCCTATTAGCCTTTGATCAACAAGAAAACACGTCAAAATAAATCATTGTTGTAATATTAAAAAGTCAGTGGTGTCCAATCCACTCAAGAATAAGGAAGAAATATTGAAAAAGATTGTTTTCATCAACAACAGTAATATTTTATTTAGATATTATAGTAGTATTAGTAGTGTAATTATATTAAATCTGAAATGAAGTGGATATAGTTTGGATAATATTATTAAACAAGAGATGCATAAAATGTGAAGTGTTCAACATTGTGGTTAGTAAGGCATGGTAGAATTCTGATACTGCTAAGTCATGTGCGTTGGCCTACTCAGGTAAATGTTTCCATCCCACTGCCTGAATACGTCGATACCTTCGATTAGGATACCTGAGGTACCATTCACGACAATTCTAAATGTACAGATGTAAGATGTAATGTGGTGTTAAGTGCAAAACTCGAAGTCAACTGGACTTTAGATGACGCAGAAGTTTCAAGAATGTTTTTATGAAGAGAAAAAAAGAAAAAATGTAATGGAAAATCACAGTTTTCTTTATACAGCTAGTCTAGCTAGATAATCCTAGGAATGGCGATCTGAGATGGATTTATCAAAGAATTGATTAAGTAAATGGATCTTAGTTACCCTAAAATCAACTTTTAGTTAGAGTACTAAATATATTACAAAAATATAAACATTTAAACACAGCAAAATAAACTTCTCTTTCTAAAATTCCTGTTAAGTGAATTTACGAATAATTGAAGAATAATATTTTCCGATTTTTAATTTTTCTTATGCTACAATTGAGTGTATAATGAGGTGAAACTTAGTTATTTTTGGATAGATACAATGAATGGGTATTGAACCCTTTTTTGATTCCCTCGCAAAGCTCTCTAAATATCAACATATACGGTCTTATTTTTACTTTCTTGTTATCTTCATGGGACCTTTACTTCACACTAATATTAAAAACTTACTTCTAACCTTAGTAATGGAAATCCAACATCACGACACCACACCACTGCACAGCCATAATGTTCACCAGGTGAACTTCGTTTGACAACTGACTCAAGTCTACGGAACAGTGGTTATATACAGTCTTGGAATAAAATAGAAGGTAAGAACCTACTTACCCGCGAATATATAGTTATCAAAGGTGTTGGTAACTTTAAAATCCCTAATTGTTAAGCTCAGCAACTTCTTTTTATTTAAAATTATGACATAATCTTTGTAGTATATGCATGATTTCAAACATTGTTTAAACAGTATTCAAGCATTATCAACCAAAAGTAATCTTATCAAAAAAAAGGTGCGAAAACGAAATAATTGATTTGGTTTACAAAAGAGAATTAAACGGAATGGTCGCGTTGTTTGACTTTAATTAATTCGAGGCTTGTCAACGGTGAATGTAATTCTGGGGCGCGTCTGCCTGAAGCATGTTTCTCGTTACCGTAATCGCGTAATGTTCATTTAGTGTTGATGACATTTTGCGGTTGGAACACACATGTGTATGTGTGATCACTCATCACTCATCACTTGTCAGACTGGTATTAATTATTTTGCAGAACTAAGGATTTGTGTATTATTAAATTCCATTTGATTAAGTGTAGGTAAATAGATTACTTGATACTATATATTAATCAGAGTCTAATAACTACAATCTTTACTTAAGATATTATATATTAAAAATATGATATTAAAATTTTCTTAATATAATTAATAAAATTTTTAATTTACAAACATTTCTTTAAATTTAAAGAAATGTTTGTTTATTTCATAAGGAAGTTTTTATATTTAATTTTAAGTTAACATTTTTGTGAGTCTGAAAATCTTAAAAGGAAACTATAACTATTTTACTTTCCAGCCTCTAGCTTTAGTAGTTTTGGCACAATCAATATAAAGAGCAATAAAAAATATTTGACAAAGACATTTCTTCCGTACTTATAGGATTATGTCACTCCACACAAGCAACAGTTTTAAAGATATTATTTGTATGTATGACTGAGTCCCAAAATATTAGATTCATAATTAGACCAGCTAATGAAGAGATAAAGCAAAGAAGGGTAGCTTGTTTAATTTAATAATATCCTTATGAAAATGTAGCCAAACGGTTTTACTAATCGATGCAAAACAATATGATAGCATAATTGAGTTATGGATCCAAATGATAATGGACTGTTAAGTGTCGGGGAGAAAAAACATCAGTTTAATACAGAATATCTAATAATTTAAGATAGCAGGGAATACGCCTTTGATGGTGAAAGGTTGATGACTTTGTATTTTATTAAATCCTAAATTATATTGACGTCAACAAAAAGGTCTGAAGTTGACCCAGCATTAAAGTCAGCTTATGACACAACGTGATAGATTGCTAACGGCCCAGGGCCTCCTATTTTTTATTAAATAAATATCAAGCTTCCAATGCGGCAACAGAATTTCATATAATGTTTCACAATATACTCGTAGTATAATCCTATTTTCAACATTTGTTGAGCTCGTAGATTTTTATTTTTTTACTGAATAATATTTGCAAAATAACAAAATAATTTTTAATCGAATTGTAAATTTTTTATGACTTTATATACGCTATACTAGTCGACCCGCCCCGGCTTTGCAATCTATTTAACTTTTAACCTTCTAATATATAACAAAAAATAACAGTATAACAATATTCAGGCGTCCATTAAACGTTTTATTATTTTTTCGCAGAATTGAAATTTTTTTCGGGATAAAAAATTGTAATGTATTAATCCAGGTCATAAAGTCTCTATGTGTTAAATTTCATTAAAATCCATTCAGACGTTTTTATGTGATTTAATAACAATCATCAAACATCTAAACATACAAACTTTCACATTTATAATAATAGTAGATAAGTAAAAAGATAGTAAGATTAGAAGAAGGTTTCTATAACACCAACGGAACCCAAAATCATCATTTTAAGAAATTTTGTTTGTATAACACAAAATTGGTACGAAATTATAAATTAAGCATCGTCTCTCATATCTGTTTCTCTTTGTTTTTAATTCTGTATATTAGATTAAGTTAATAGATATACAAACGAGAAACTATAGGAAACTTTCTAAGGGTTATATTAAATAGATAAAGTATTAATACAATACCTAGACTACTTAATTTTGCCATTAAGTTGCAATAGCTTTAAAATAGAGTTGCTAAAAAAGCAGTAAAATTGAAAATTAATATTCCCATCAAATAAATTGCGTACAAATTTTAACAATTCACGTTCACGTTTGAGCTTGGCTCTGTTATTTTTAAATCAAATTGCGGATGAAAATTCGTAGACAAAAAACATAATTTGAGGAGCAAAAACCAATTTATGGATTTCAGCGACACGAATTCATTTTCTTAAATTTCCTTTGCGATATTGGAGTTATATTAATTTCAAATTATTAAAATTCCCGCTCGCATTGTACGTTAAGCGTTTGCGATAAACTTTTTTGATATTACTCAGCACCCGGTGCACGTATCTAAATCTGCCCTTACAGTAGTCTTGGTAACTTTTTCAATTTAACAGGTAAGGATAAATCGTTCAATCTTTTTATTTGACTACATAGAACTGGCAAACTCTCGAGAACTTGGCGGTCTATTGTTTGCTCGTATTAACTTTCAAAATCTTTTGCTACGACGGAAATGTGATAGTTTTTGCTGTATGAGGCCAAAGTTAGGTGAGTTTGTCGAAAATTTTTGAAATATATCATTGTCGCTTTTGTACACTTAGGCATAATGGATTGTTAGCAATTTTTTAAGACTCAGATTAAATATTATCGATATATATTTTCTTCGTAAATATCTAGTAATGATATCGTTTATAATATAAGCGAGGGAATTGTATCCAAAGACATGTTTGTGGTGATATTATGTGATCAAACATACAATCCTTGATTAATATTGTATGCATGTTTATACTATTTGTTAGCCAATTGCTTTTAGAATTTGCTTAAGCGGTTCTCGCATAACTGATTAAAAATATGAGTATTTTAGTAGAGATATCCAGTAAAAACAAAATTAATATTACACAACCTTAACAAACTTTTAATTCCCAATATTATGCACCATACATTAATAGATAATTTTGAGCAATGAAAATAGTTAGTGGAAACATCTAGCGACGTTTAGAATAATCTTTAGGTTGCCTCATATTTCTCCATATTCTCCAAAATGCTCTACATAGTCCAATATCGTTGAAAATTAGAAAGAATAGACCACCAAGCATTATAGCGGTCATTCCATAGACGGTAAATATTGCAATTCTTGGAATCAGGGGTCCGAACAATAGCACTCGGATGTACTCTACCATGATTGCTTCCATACCCCTGAAAAGCAGAAATATTTTAGATGTAAAATACGGTTTTGTACAATTTTAGGGGAGAAAAAATTCGTTTAGTATATTTCCACTTAATCACTCATATATTATTCTTTCCTATTTTAGTTAGAATGCACCAACAAACGGACTTTCAATCGATATAATCACAAAGTTTGGATGTTTGTTACTCAATCACGTAAAAACGGCTGAACGGATTTAAATGAAATTTGGCACACAGATACTTTATAACCTGCATGAACATATTATAGGCTATTTATATGACGGAAAATTTTATAATACCTGTGGGATCATAAAAAATATGTTTACATTTTTATGAATATTTTTTTTTAATAATAACTTTTATAAAAATATTCTCTTATTTTAATATAATCCATTTTTACAGCTATATATCCCTACTAATATTATAAATGTGAGAGTATGTTTGTTTGTTATGCTTTCACGCGAAAACTACTTAACCGATCATCATGAAACTTACATAGGATACTTTTTATGAAAAAAAATATGCAGTCGAAACCGCGGGGCACGGCTAGTATATATATATGTCGGAGGTGTGAGTTAGGTTTAGGTTAGGTTAGCCTTAGGTTAAGTTATCGTTATGTTAGGTTAGGTTAATGTTAGTCTAATCTTAGGTTTAGACGGTGAAACTAAGCAGTGGAGGCGAGTGTTGTGATCGCTTAAAGGACGTCCTTAAGCCTACACCTTGGTCACAAGTCCAAGGCACTGCTTAGCTTCCTGTCATAATAGTTCTTGTCAGAATAGTACGTGATAGTAATGTTTAGTTATATCCTGATCGTGTTGCGCCCGTATAGCTTTTGAGATAGGCCATCCATTCCATTAGTTTTTCTTTTTTCTTTCCGACATATATATATATATATATATATATGCCCCAGTAGATGTCGCTATTACATGTGTCCAGACCTATTCTACTTCAGAAAATTTAAATTTCAATATAAGTATATTAGCCCTAATAATAAATAAGATCAATTTTTTTATAACGACTTTATGGCTATATAATGTACTACTAGTTTATTATATAAGTATAGTGTACTAACTACTACTAGTTAATAATTGTATTTTTAATATATTCTTACCAATAGCTATGAGCAGATATAAGCAAAGCAATTATAACATCGAATAATTTGTTAGGTATCAAAATCCCGAAAGGAATAAGAACCACCATAAGTGCTGATGTCGCTTTTTCGATAACCCATAGCCTGGCATGATCATGAGCTTTCTCTTCATGAAACTTAACCGACGAAGTATTAAATTTTCTTATCTGAAAAAATGTATAACACAGTAAGAATGTCTGTTCATAAAAGATATTTCATTGTCACCCTTTGATGGCGCACTGATGAGCGGGTCTCCACGCTGGTCAAAAGCGGGTTGGCCAACTACACACACATTTGAGAACAAGGAGAACTCTCAGGAGTGCAGGTTTCTTCGCGAGGTTTTCCTTCACCGTTAAAGCAAGTGATATTTAATTTCTTAAAACACACATAACTCAGAAAAGTCAGAGGTGTCTACTCAGGATCAAACTCCTGAGTAGACATCAACGTCTAAACCACTGGGCTATTGAGAATCAGAAGATATTTGAGTTGATTCAGGTGATCATAACACCAATAGAAACCCAACCCCATGCATTTTCGCATTTGTATTGCTGCAGGTCTAACTCAAAATAAAATGTATGTTTCATTAAAATATGATGGCAAGGTAATTGTCGAAAAACTTACCGGATTCACCAAAGGTATAGTTCGACTATTAACTGAGGCATTTTTTACTAAAACAGTAGTAGCAAAGGTACAAGGCCGTAAAATAGGATTCATAGCTGTTTTTAGAAATCGACGACGAACAAATATATTCGCAGAAGCTGGAAATTTAATTTATTGGTTAAATTTAACAATTGTTAAGAAGGTAGAACTAACGGTTGTAATTTGAAAACTTATTTTAATGCTAAAGTCCGATAATTCAATATCAAAAATTATTTTTAGCTATTGGCAATACCTAGAAATTATTATTATAAACACCAATGTGAAAAAAAGACATTCTTTCAAAAATCTTTTTCTTTTTTTTAAAATACTAATTTTAATTATACTTGGTTTAATTTTTAGAAATTATTTTCTTTACAGGACTCTACCCCAATCACTTAGTAAATTCCTCAAGTATTAAGTAATAGGCTATTAAGACTCAAGCAAGCGAATATTTTAGTTATTCAGGTAGGTAGATATTAATATGCATAACTTTACCAGAACCACTTTAACTGGATATGTTGTACTTAGCACTGACGTAAGCACAAAATAGAATATTCCTCATAAATTTTAGGAGGTAAGTTCAGCTATAAACAATTTAATTAATTACTCTACGTCTCATGAAATAATTTTTCCTATTCTAACTTTCATCACAAATCTTCGTGAATTTAAATCTATAGTATTTTAGATAGTAAGTGTTTGGGGCTTGCCACCCGGGTACTGGGTATCAGGAACCCCTAATGACTTACATGATCATTGATAAGGAAAAGTATTACTAGGCTACTACGCACTACTTTAGACAATATTAACAATATTAAACCACTTATATTACTGATTCAGATCTATCGACTCTATCTATAGAGTTAATATATTGTCGAGAAAGAGAAAATACTTGTTAAAGCAACTAAACTTCTTGCCAATATGAAGTTATCATGAATATATAGAAGTTATCTTCTAACTTAGTAATTGGATAAAATATTTAAGTTTTCTATTAAGAGCATTCTTAATATAACCCTGTGTAAGGTATTAACTATGACTGTTGTTTAAAATCTACAAGAATTTGAGGTACAACAGAGATAGAAATAGTTTATCTAAACTAAAACAGTGTGGTTGGATGCGACGTTATTAATTGCAGTCTTAGGCAGGTCAGTTACGTTTCTTGGGTTACTAACTGGGTCTATCGAGGTAACAAATGTCAGGAGACAGCCACAGGCGATTTTCTATATATAACAGGATTGTTTTTTATAGTATTAACTTTGGCATTAAACTCTATCCAAAATCGCATGACAGTGTTTCTGTACCTTTGTGCAAAAAACAATGCTTCATGTTTAAAACGAATTATAAAGAAAATTGCTGTAAATGTACTTACCTGATCTAATAAGAGACGCGTAAAAAGCCATTTTTTATATCTATAAAAGAAATACTTTAACAGTATTATTCAAAAGACACAACTGGTCAAAGTTTGAATTGTCTGCGAATTTAGATTTTTTGTTTACGTCAAAATAACTGATCAAATGAGTTCTTAATGAAATAGGTAATATATAGATTTATTCTTTTTCAGATAAAATCTATTGATTCTTATAAAAATTGACATCAAATATTATAAATGTATAAATTCGATAAATAGTTGTGATTTATTGTTCGTAACTGATTATCTTTGCTTAGTATAAAACACTGTCGCTTCCCGCCGTCTGTAGGCTGCGATCATTTAAACTACGCAATTGATTTTAATGCGGTTTTCATCAATAGACAGAGTGGTGGAAGATATACATATTATAGTAGAGAAATTGTTCGAAACCGGCGAAGATAATTTCATAATCAGTTCCTTTGCCTCCACAAATTTCATAACAGATTTTACTTACAAAAAAAGTCAAAAATTAAGACATTTATTATTACAAAAAGTAACTCAATTAAGTAATATATTCAAGTAAATTTCTCAGTGTTAAGTTTACAAAAGCAAATAATTCTAGGAGCCATTTTCCACTGAGGACCTCCATTGAACGTTGACAATGCTGTCTGTCGGTGGACGGAAGACTATTGTTATACTCGGAAGCTATTATTGACGTTATTTAAACTCCTATTAAAACTTTTAAATAAATAGCTATTCAGTTGATTTTTAGTAGAAATTCGATTATAGGTTTTATATCGATTAAAGTAGATATATAAAATACCGTGTACAATGAATTCTTAACCGATAAGACAGTATTTTTCTCGATTAATGATTTTTTTTAATTCTATGTGAATTTGTATGTTTCATAGATGGTGGAACAAATTAATTTATTTACACAACACTTCAACATTTTTCTATCTACGTTGGAAAACATCCAGTAGATGGCGCTGCGTTAGAATTTTAAAAATTCGTATTACTCTTTTTATGTTTTTGTTACCCTTAATTACAATATGCCAAAAATATGACAAGTCATTTACGCCCACAAGAAGTCAAGATGGGTTGCTGGTGAAGTTTTCTAAAGACATAACTTTCGCACAAGACTTGTGCTTTTTTCAGGATAGAAAATACCGCATTAGTAATTTATAAAGAATGCCGCAATTTATACAGAATTTGTGTTTCAAATGTCGCTCAAAATCCGTTCAGCATTACAAATCTCTAAAGATCGAAACATACAACCTGTTAAACTCATAATATAAAACGATTAGTATAAAAAATTTATTATAGAAACTAACGTGGTAATTAGTCATTTTTAAAACTACGAAGAAGATCGCCCAATGCGATCGAAACTGTAGTACCAAGTTAACACAATAATACGTGAGTGTTACCGTTTGCCATAGTATAAAAATCGCTATAAGTAATATCAGTAATTCATAATTTACGTACGATAATTAATTGTTAATTTTACAAACAGAAATAATATAAAATAAAACTAAAATAAAGGGGCGCAACGGCGGACTTATTTCAAATAGGAATATCTTCCAGTCAACTTTGAATTGATTGAAAGGAATTGAAATACTTTGTTAGATAGAATTGTTAATATTAGAATTATTATAAACAAGTGTTTGTGTACGTTCTAGTTTAGGCTTTATACTAATTCAGTAAACACTCTTGTTTAAATCTTAAAATCTACAGACTTCCTTTGACTGCTTCATTAGGTTAGAATTTCGTTTTGTGGTCTTTTTAACTGAGCCACAACACCACAACACATTGAGGTTTTCCCCAAATGCCCCAAAATGAAATTCGCTTTGTTGCATATTATTTTATAAGCCTGAGATGTGTTTTTTGTGTTTTGAACTAAGGTATAGTATTAATAGAAATATAACTGTGAAAAAAGTGATTTTTGTAGAAGTTGTTTGAAGTGTACACGAAAACTGAGCTTGGTTCACTTTTTTGTAAAATAACGCCGTCTCTAAGAATTTTTGAAGTACTAAAAAATTTACATTTAAATGCAAGTACCGCAAAAATTTAATCCAAACTACGTTTAGCGTAATATGTATTTACAGGAACTGCTCCCTTACGTTATATATACTACTAGGATTACCTCTAAACAAATATTAAGGACTGATTAAAAGGACCCACATAGTTAAACACATTTCTTTTAATCTAATACATCTAATTAGTGTTTTTGATCTGTGTTTTTGATTTAATCTAATATTTTTAAAATAGCATAAAAAGTTGCCTAATAATACTTTTTACGTAAGCTTATTGTATGTAAATTAATCGATTTATCTCTCCGTTACAGCGTAAAAAAGGACAAACCTATAACCATACGTTTATAATATTGATAAGCATAACATTATGATATATTCCATGGTCCGATATTACCTAATATAGATAATTTAATGTATAGATGCGTGAAAGTCAATTTAGCGATGAGTGGGCGTTATCTAGTTTCATGTTCGTCTATCGCGGCAGAGTGCTGATGAAGCGTTTCAACGCTGTCCTTGTTGACACGATCAACATTTGTCTGGCATTTTAATGGTACACTGCGATCCGAGATCGGTTAATCGAACAATCCATTTCTCAGTGCAAAAAATTAATCGATATTTCACCCTAAAACATCGACATCCGATTTTTTTGTCATTTTTCTAAAAATCTAAATATAAAGTAAAATGCGCTTTAATCAGGAGCCGACCAAAGCCTGCTGCTTATGACTTGTGAGGTTTTATTATTTATAAACACTTGCCCACATTGCGAGATACCACTGCATAATATTAAATAATTAAGTCAAAGCCCATATTCGCGTAATAAAATCACTCAACAAAGTACCGCTAAACTATAGTTAGCATCACCGTTGCGATGATATAATTTACTCAAAATTAAGATAGCTATTTTAAGTGTTGTAAAGATTTGATGATTTTATGTTTTCTTTACTGTAAAGAAACAATCAAAGAAAATAATAACATCACTTACGGGGCTAGAGATTGAGAAACAGCTTTGAAAACATTAAAATTCTCTCCTCTACTGTTCGAGTCGACGTAACCTAACCTAAGGTAATAAATATATCAGTCTTACGTGATTCTTTATTTTACATATATCACTATAATAATTAATTATTTACTCCACGAAATCACTAGTCAAATTGTTACAGGTTTATACAAAGATTGTATTTATATTTTTTAAATAAATTAACATTTTTATACCAAAAATTTGTCAAACAATAAAGATATCAGAGAAAAATTGAATAAGTATATCATATAGGTTTCTCTATTAAATTTTTGTGACTGATATTATCAAAGGAGATATTTTACAATTATTTTCGATCAAAAATAAGCGAATTTATTGAAAGCTTTTGCAAGGAATTTTGTCATGTAATAAGCGGGTAGCTGTCACCGCCAAAATTAAATTCTTGTGCGGCTTAATAAAAAAGTAAGCCTTTGGTATTTGGTGGCTGTGTCCAAAATATAACGGGGAGTCTCAAAAACAATATTGAAATGCTAAAAATTTAGAATATTGAAAATTGAGATTTATTTTCTATATTGTTCACTTGTGAATTTGTTGTATAAAATCTTGTTGAATGTTTTGAACAAAACTTTTCCCTCATTTTTAAAGAATTTGTTTCCATAGAAAATTTCTTCTTAATTTGAAAAGCAATATCTAAAATAATTCGAACAGTAAAAATATACAATCATACAATCTTTAAACGCCCCTACGCGACTTGTCGTCATTTATTTCAAAGTATCCTGGTCATTTTTTTATATTTACAAACAAGATTCTTGCATTATAATAAAATAACAAAATAAAAGAAACGTTTTTATCTATGATAAATAAACCTCGTCAAAGCCATGTCAAATATTTTTACTGTCACAATATATCAGTAACTTGTTATTCAATCCATAATTTTATACTTTCGTTATTTGCTATGTTACCAAGAACACCACTTGCGTTTCCATTAAAACGGTATTTCCATACTTTTAATTATTTACGTGATAAAAAACTTGACGCAGTCCCAGTGAGTAATCCTTTCTGTCTCAAACCAATAGAATATGAGAGCCATACATTACGAAAACACGACAATGTGAAACGTCAAAAACTTTACGAATTTGGTCTTTACGTTGCAGCATGTATGCCTAAGTATGTCCAAAAGATCCAAATGCAACATACTGATGAACTGGAAATACTTATCGCTCCTGAAGGTTTTCTCCCAGTATTATCATTTATGGCTTATCACCACCATGCTTGCTTTAACCAGTGTTCCTTAGCTACAGCTGTTGATGTACCAAGTAGAGAATACAGGTTTGAGGTTGTCTACAACCTCCTTAGTTTACGCTACGGAGCTCGTGCTAGAGTCAAAACATACACCGACGAACTCACACCATTACATTCAGCAGTAAGTTTATGGGGAAATTGTAATTGGCTAGAGCGTGAAATATACGACATGTTTGGAATAATTTTCACTAACCATCCAGATTTACGAAGAATTCTTACCGATTATGGTTTTAAAGGACATCCTCTAAGAAAAGACTTTCCACTCACGGGCTATGTAGAAGTTAGATATGACGATGAATTAAAAAAAATTGTGTATGAACCGGTAGAGTTTGCTCAAGAAATGCGAAATTATCAACTTGAGTCGCCATGGAATTACATGAAAAACTTCCATGAAGGTTATAACGACCCTGAACCTCAAAAAAAGAAGTAAAAGACTCGAAGCTTCTATTTATTTAGTTATGATCACTAATACATTGCTGATTGGTTCTATTAGTCTTAATAAACGAATCTTAGATTAACACCCTATTATTTTTATGTTTCGGTTTGTAAGATAATATTCACATATTCGGGATTTTCTATTCGCTTATATAACAGCTTCTATTTGACTATATTAAGATCACATTTATTATATAAAAGAGCAATTCGTGTTTATGTGTAAATATTGTATCCGGATTATTTACTACTTTCTTTCACATCTTTGTTTTCTTTTACCATTAAAAATATTTACTGTCATTAAGTAATTATATAAAGTATAATTACATAATGGTATCTCAAAAAATATTTAACTTGTATTAACACAGAGATCACTTTTCATCCTAATAAAAATAGATTCTTTGTGGGATAGAAGGAAGTTATTCACACAAGAACAGTTCAACTGATTAAAACATAATCATAATCATCAAAATCACCCGTTAATGGCTGCTGAGCCGGTTCTTCTCCTCGGAATGAGGAGGGATTAGGGCCATAGTCCATCGAAACTCGAACCTCCCGAGTAGACATCAACGTCTTAACCACTAGACTATCACTGCTTGATTTAAATATAATATTGCATACAAATTATTTATAATAAAATGAAATGAAATTCAGTGACTGAGTAGGTAAGTGAGAGGCTCACACATTTTACAATTAATTCATGACCCATGTATGTCTGAAGTTTTGGTGAACGAAGTCACGAGCAAATAGTAATATGTGTATGAATGTTTCACAGAAATTAATCTGAATATTACATCAATGTTATCGCTAGTAGAAATAATGAAACATAAACCACTCCAGTATATAGAGTCGTTGCGCAGTGCGGTAAAGTATGTAAATACTAAATGAATGATTGACTGCGACGGATATATCTCTTGTAAGATTTATATAGATGTCCGGTGCTGGTCACATGATAGCTAAGAGTTATAGTGCAACTGTCCTGAAATCAGTATACATGGACCTATTGGACATTTCCTTTTACAATGAATACTAATAATTGTGCTCATTCAATCTATCAAACGGGATATACAGATTATTCATAGTAAAGTTTTTTATGAGAGTAACACTTAAAAAACTTCTAGCAGTATGTATCACAGACTACTAGTATTCTTTAATCCCTCCAACTAAGCTAGCTAACTAACCAAATAATTGTGTTAGTAGTCTCTGGGATTTCAACAGAAACCTAGCTATCGTGAATCCAACGCCTGAACCACTGAGCTACTGAGGCTTCAAAGAGTAGATTTTCTTTAATTTAAATCTCAATTTCATGTGATTGATGCATATTACTGAAACAACGCCTACTTACCTTAAATTCTCTCAGTTAAATTCTCTACTCATTAAATAAAATAACTTATTTTACAATTATATATAGATTAGCTATATAAACTTTACCTCTTTATACTATTAATATAAAAATAATATATTGTGCGGCGTTCGCTTTTCTTTTCAGACAAATAACATTTCAGTAACTTAACTTTCAAGTCACGTAGTAACGTATGACATACTTTTTCTTAATATCGTAAACTCATTTCTTTGCATGGCTGACGTACTCACATACGGAAAAATCTTATTTGTAGCAATAAACAAATAAGTACTTATCTAACCTTCAATCACTAAAAACTAGATATTATTTATCGCATCAAAAACATAAATGTGGTATGAAAGCCAAATGCAACATGGAGAATATACATCGTTGTCAACTTTGACAACAAATACATTGAGATCTAGATGTATTCCAAGTTCTAGTTTCAAGAACAAGCAAGTTCATAAAACTAGAAAAACAATATCTAGCTAACTTTTTCAAAATATTTAAAGACTAGAGGGCTGCCCTCGCTTCGCTCCGGGTATTTAAAACAATATTATAATTGATGTCCTTAAATTGTCACTCTGTGCTGGTGTAGTTTTTATATAAAAATATATAAAAGTTATAAAAAGAAAAATAATAGAAACAAAAATAAAAGAAAAGCGACAGATGCTAAGAGAGGGAGGACAGAGCAAAAATAAAATTGAATAGGTAAAGGAGAGAGAGAGAGAGAGAGAGAGAAAGAGCGAGAGAGATAATCGAAAGAAAGTGAAAAGAGACTGATCATACTGAACAAATAAAAATATGAATTAAAGAGAGAAAAAAGAGAGAGCATGAGAGACAATGATAGTATTATAAGAGGAAGAAAGATGGAAATACTATCTCTCAATGAAAGAATTTTTAAAATCGGATCAGTAGCAACAAAATGTCTATATTCTATTAATTAAAAATGTATATGGCAACACTAAATCACCTTTGTCCCTCACGAATAGTGTAGTTTAATATCAGTGAAAGAATTTTAAAAATCGGATTAGTAACAACAAAGTGACCATATTCTATTAATTAATAAATGTATATGGCAACACTAAATCACTTTTGTCACTCACGAATAGTGTAGTTTTCTATCAGTGAAAGAATTTTAATAATCGGATTAGTAACAACAAAATGACCATATTCTATTAATTAATAAATGTATATGGCAACACTAAATCACTTTTGTCACTCACGAATAGTGTTGTTTTCTATCAGTTAAAGAATTTTAAAAATCAGATTAGTTACAACAAAATGACCATATTCTATTAATTAATAAATGTATATGGCAACACTAAATCACTTTTGTCACTCACGAATAGTGTAGTTTTCTATCAGTGAAAGAATTTTAAAAATCGGATTAGTAACAATAAAATGACCATATTCTATTAAGTAATAAATATATATGGCAACACTAAATAACTTTTGTCACTCACGAATAGTGTAGTTTTCTATCAGTGAAAGAATTTTAAAAATCGGATTAGTAACAATAAAATGACCATATTCTATTAAGTAATAAATATATATGGCAACACTAAATAACTTTTGTCACTCACGAATAGTGTAGTTTTCTATCAGTGAAAGAATTTTAATAATCGGATTAGTAACAACAAAATGACCATATTCTATTAAGTAATAAATATATATGGCAACACTAAATAACTTTTGTCACTCACGAATAGTGTAGTTTTCTATCAGTGAAAGAATTTTAATAATCGGATTAGTAACAACAAAATGACCATATTCTATTAAGTAATAAATATATATGGCAACACTAAATAACTTTTGTCACTCACGAATAGTGTAGTTTTCTATCAGTGAAAGAATTTTAATAATCGGATTAGTAACAACAAAATGACCATATTCTATTAATTAATAAATGTATATGGCAACACTAAATCACTTTTGTCACTCACGAATAGTGTTGTTTTCTATCAGTTAAAGAATTTTAAAAATCGGATTAGTAACAACAAAATTACCATATTCTATTAATTAATAAATGTATATGGCAACACTAAATCACTTTTTTCACTCATGAATAGTGTAGTTTTCTAACAGTAAAAAAAATTTTTTAATCGGATTTGTAGTTCCTTAGAAACTCTTTAATTTACAAAATGGCCACCTTATGACACTTAAATGGCCATATCTTTTTAATTAGAATATTTATGGCAACACCACATAGCCTATGTTATCCGGAAAGGATGTAGCTTCCTATAGGTGAAAGAATTTTCAAAATCGGTTCAGTACTTTTAGAGCCTATTCGCAACAAACAAACATACAAACAATCAAATCTTTCCTCTTTATATAATAGTATAGATATAGATAAATTTTCTTTTATTATTATGAATTATTTTTTTCCATTTAAATATTGCAAGATTTAAATAAAGAATTATTGTATAGTCAATAAATCAAAATTACGACATATTCATTACATAAAACATAAAACTTTTTTTTTGTTTTCGAATATTAAATTGAATTAAACAATTCACTTTGGTGACATGAACGAAACTTTTTTGTAGAAAATTGAATTTCCTTCAACTTTTGTACTTAAATGTTTTCGGTAAAACAAGCCATTTTCTCCATTTTTTTAAAATATGAGAATTGAAAGCGTTAAATACTCTCTAGAAAACTATGATCATAAATATGTTAGCTTGAAACCAGGCCAAGGTATAAAAATTAGAATAATAAATAATTGTAACGAAATACATGCTTTTTAAATGGGAAAAATTAAAAAGGAAGTACTTAGAATCAAAATTTTGGGCTCAAATCTTGAGGGTGAGGAACAATATTTCATTATGTCATCAGAAAAAAAAACATTCGTTTCAATTGAAACACCATAGTAATTTATTCTTATTTAGTTTAGATAGACAGAAATTCTAAATTACTTAGCTATAGCTGTGTTTCTCAAACATACAATAACTCGTACATAATGTTATATACTTACCAGGTATTACATGTTATCGAGAAAAAGAATGTTTTCTCTACCTCAAGTAACATAAATGCGAAGTCACATTTCTCTTTGTCGCACAGTAAATAGCTTCAGGGAATGTTACAAATCTTAGAAAGTCACAAAGAGCTTTTTGTACGTGTGTAGCTTTACCGAAGATTAATATTTATATTTAGATAATAATAATTGTTATCTTATTTCGAAAGTATTGACGTCATTTTATGCAATTTTATCATACTTGTTATTATTAAGAGTATAGGAGCTATACTACCCAGTAACATTCAAGATAGAATAACATGCAATTTAATTCACTGAGCAGACAGAACTGAGCAGTGAATGAGGATCGAGACCCAGGAGCAGGTTTAAAGAGCTCTTTTACATAATATATTAACTCTCACCTCCACCACTCGACCTCGCTAATGACAATAGATAATAAAGCACATTGCTCACGGTCTACTCGTTAACTTAGGCCAAACACCATGTCACCAAACAACACTACACTATTAGTCTATTTTTTTTAATATGTATTGCGGGACACCACCAGGTTATATAAATATATAAACGGTGTTGTTAACAATATTTATTAAGTTTTATAACGCACAGTAACATGTTAAAGATAATATTACCATTGATTTTAAATGAAATAATGTTCCACTTATTATTTTAATGTTTTACTACACTATCGGACTTTCACGATAGATAGGCTAGTTGTAGATCCGGTGAAGGTTTACCAGACCTTTCCACGGTAATTAAACTTACTACCTTACGTCTTACTAAACATATTAACGACTTACATATTCCCTTATAATTATTTAATAATTATTTTTCTATTTTCTCTATGATAACAATCACTATATAAAATTGCTTATAGTTGGGACAGACTTCTTCAAATAAATCTTACAGGAACTACTAGGTAATCGACCCGACCCGGCTTGGCACAGGTATAATTTACCACATTTACTTAATTAAAAAAAAATCTACTAGATAGAAATATTTAGACGCTTACAATAAACATATTTATTATTATCCCACAAGAACTTCCAATTATTTCAAGATAAAAAATAGCCTATGTGTTAACCCAGGTTGTAAAGTATCTGGGGTGCTAGCTGCGGAAACCTCCTCGAGAGCCCACTATTTTGTGGGCTGGTGCACCCTGGGCAACTACGGATAGTAATTTTCCACTATTACTATCCGGAGGCTAATATGCGCAGATGAGACGGTGGCTGCGTTGCAGCGGCGAGTTCAGTGTGTCCCGCTGCGCTTCCGTTCGTGGGGTAACCACTCAGTGGCGCAACCGTGCTCCATGATCGGGGGGGGCAGTTGGACATATCTGATGCTGAGGGGCGCGTATGCGCTAGTGTTTTTTGCGCTGGATGTTTCGTTGCCGACTCCAGTCTCGGTTTAGTAGCGTAATCCGGGATGGGGGAGTGGTAGGGCAGCCGGCGCAGAGGTTTGCGCCAAGGTCGGGCGCGGATATCGTGGAGCGCCGGCGTGATGGGCGCGGGCCTTAAACTCCAACATTCGTACCCTGGACGTCGCAGACGGCGGTTAAGTCCAGAGGGGTCCGGTGGCCGGAGGTACGGGTCGCTCCGGGTACTCCTCTGTTTGCAGAGATGACTTGCGAGCGACCTGATCTCGAGGGATATGGGCCGCTTCTGACTCCTCCGGGGGCTGAGTGTTTTAGTAGACATGTCCTGGCATCCCCCCTCGGTTAGGTGCTTGGTAAAGCGAGCCATGGGTGGGTTTGAACTGCGGGTACTTGTACCTGCAGACGGGTGGTTGTGCCGAGGCGTCCGCAGTAGTATGCTATCGCGTTCCTGCGGCGCCTTACATACGGCATGGACGGTGGTGGGTTTTAGTGCGGTAGTCCAGCGCTTATCACTGGGAGTCCCACATAACCCCTTTTAAGGGGTATGCGTAAATGCATTTCCCACAGTAAAAAAAAAAGGTTGTAAAGTATCTGTGTGCCAAATTTCAATAAAATCATTCATCTGTTTATATGTGATTGAGTAACATACATCCAAACATATAAACTTTCACATTTATAATATTAGTAAGATATCATGAAGTAAAGTCGTACGTCGTCAGATGTATCTAATCTGTTCTATCTCCGTGAATTCCCAGTAGTATAAGCTTATCTATGATATCCAACACTAGCTTTAAAGGTAAAAGCCATTACAAAGCCCGTATGCCACATAATAAACGAGATAAAGCAATTTTGCGAGAGCACAATTGGTTACTTCAGCAGGAAAACAAAATGCTGCATTTCGTGAGATATCAAAAATGTTATATTTTATGGTTATTACCTCTAGTATTACAAGTGTGATTGTAAAATGAAAAGTACTTTAAATTTATAAACATTCCACTTGTACACTCCATACTAATAAAAGAAAGTAAAACATCAGATTAAAACGATATTTTAGTTATTTATAAGACATTTATTGTTGTATCTAATACTTTAATATTATGGCTGTATATAAAAAAAATAAAATACATATTATGTTTCTTCGATATTGATTTCAATTGGTACATGCTAGGCCAAATATTTCGCGGATTTCTTTTTCTAAGATGTTTTGTTCTATCTTTTTTTTTAACACGCTGTACATTGATATAGGAAATCCTAATTTTTCTAATTTCTTAATATTTTTACCCGTTTTGATGCAGGCTGAGTACTGAATAAATTGCACTAATCAAAACATCTTTTAACGTACAACTAAGTACTCGTATAAAACGAATTAACGTAGGTTAATTCATATTTAAGTATAAATAATAGAATATTATACATTTTTGAAGGAGTGCGAGGTGGGGTATGTGATACCCCACTTCGTATACAGAAGGTTACTCTAAAGGTAGAATATTTAATATTCCGTCGTAAAATATTAATATTACTTGAAGCCTTACAATTTTTAACGTCCCTTCTAGGTAGTTATTTAGGTACTTGTTTGTAACATCTGTTCTGGCAATCATTTACTACTCGCAGCGACATAAAAATTTTGCTCGATAAGGAACGACGTCTAATGGCTGCCTTGTAATTAAGTACATACAGAACGATCTAGAATATTTATTACCGACACTTAGGTGAAAATAGAGTGATTTTGGGAAATTCAACAAAAAGCTTTTAACATAGTTTTATAATAAAACTAACAAAAGAACTGTTATACGTTTGAATGCTATCAAATTATTTGTACAAAAACTGATAACATACTTTGTACCTATTTTAAACATTGTAAAAAATTACAAAGAAGTGTTAATTATATGCTTACGTTTTCGATCGATTGTCATCTGGACCGGACGAGCACATTCATGGTAAGTGGCAGTTATACCAATTACACCACTACACACTATGCAAATCTATTATTAACCACTTAAGAGACTGTACGTAGTAACAGTCAAAATACTGTACTGAACGTTGCCTGTAGGGATTGTACATCGAAGAATTGTAATGTACGTAAAATATAGCATGACCTTGAAAATCAAACATAAGACCTAATTAATATATCCGTCAACAAAGATACGTTACGTGTATGGTCAACATTAAAAATATATGGAGATAAAACAAATTTATTTTTAGAAACAAAAACGTAAGTAAACTAACTGAAATTATCATTCAAAATATATATGTAAAAATTGCCTTTCGTTAGGTACTTTCAGGCACTACCTGAGGGCTAGCCTACGCTCACCAGATAGATTTTGCTAAAACACAATAAAAAGATAAAAAGGGTCTCAAGATACAGAATCTGTTTAAAGAGCTCTTCTACCACTCGTAAACTGTCGCCTATTCTACTCAACCCTGTACCATCTAAGACTCACGTGATTACGTGAAGGTAACACTACACAAGTTTATTTCTAAAATAAACTAAAAAAAACTATTAACCAATCAAATTTTATATTCCTATATTTTGATGTTGTCTGTACCTAAATGAATATTATGATTTTAGCAATAATAGTAGCGTATAGACAGAGTTACGTAAACGTTATCAAGGTAATCAAATCACGTTATTGTTAGCTTTCAGTCATTGAAAAGCAAATACAAACATGAAGTCAACAACGGATACAGCCGGAAGTACATACAGCATAATGATGTTACATTGTCAGTTTAAATTTTGGACAAACAAGGATAACAAGACGCAGCTGCACGAGTTCAACTAATTTTAGCCCGACATGACAAGGGTATTAGTTGGGTCGAGACCCTTTTTATAACTCAGGTTACTGATATTCACTGAGTAATGAAGGTATTATAAAAACTATGAAATAAAAAAATATTCATCTTCGTATTTTTCCGTATTTTAATAAATAATTCAAATAAAATACAAATGGCAATGAATTTTTTTTGTTTTTTTTTTAATTTGGAAGAAATTTTATCAGGAAATCGAAAGCTATTAATAAATAAATTATTTTAGAGAATTTTGAAATCTAGCAACACTATTGATTTTTGGACTGGAATATAAGTAACCCTCACTTAGGATTTGTGAGTCATAGTTATTATTATTACATACATGAAAAGAAAAAAAAAATATTTATTTCCAAATAAAAAACTGAAATATCCCTTCCTCTCTTTATAATCACAAATATCTCATTGTTTAATTCCCAAACAAAGTAGAGAGTCGGTAGTTACGAAAGGATTCGCGTAATACTTACAAATCATCCTAGCTTAGCGTATTAAAATTCATACATTTGCTAATCCAGTGGAAAGACAGAGTTATGTGGTCATTTGTCTTGAATAAAAGCTTTGTAGCTCCTTCAGTGAAACCAGTCGAGTTTGGGTAAGATTTAAGAACGTTGCAAAAGTGACAGAGATAACACTGGATCGTGAAAACCCAGTAAATTACTGACATTTCTTCGTATAACGTTTATTTCGTTTCTTGGAATTCTTGAAAACTTATTCATGTTTGAATTATTGTTTCAAGCTAGAGTAAGAGGGTTTATCTTCAAGAATATAATTATTTAATATTATTTAACCAATGGATAGATAGATAGATCAAGATCCTTACTAATATTATATATGACAACCTGAGATAAATAAACTTATTTCGGGACAATTCTGGGTAACATAATAAAAAAGAACCAGCCAAGTGCGAGTCTAACTCACACACCAAGAGTTCCGAGTTTGAATTGAGGAACAAAGTTAACTTAACCGTTGATATACTATTGTAACCAAACATCGACATATTGGCGACGAAAAAAAAACAATCGTCATCTCCGCATACAGAGCTAAGATTGCCTATTGTCGGCTGGTCTCTTGTCTTATATATAAAAAATATAATTACTACTAGATTTTCGATAATCCGAACAATAAGATCTGATTACTGGACTTCTTCTTGGTGTACTTCATTACTGAAGGTCATGCCCATCCTGATAAGCTTTTACGGCTGCAGTTATTAGCCACCCTATCCTCCCTGCCCTATCTTCAGCTTTTCTAAGCGCGGAAGGAATAGTGAGTCCCGTTATTTTGCTGATTTGATCTCACCATCGGGTAGGTGAACGCCCCCGTGATCTTTTGGTTTACTGGACAATACCTAAAATTCTAGGACAAATTTCTGGGACACTAGTCAAGTAATGTGAAAATGTGTATAATGCTTTGATTAATTATGTTTCATGCTGTAACCTACCGATCTGATGTTTTATAGAGATATTTCAAATCGAAAGTAACACATTCAATCTATGTTTATGTATAGTTCTTTGCATAAGAAATTTAGGGGAACTTCAGTCTAAAAAAGAGCTTTGAATTTGTATAAAACCTAAGTAACATGAGATATTTGTAAAAGGGTATTAAAAATATTTAAAACTATTTTAGCGTCTTTAAAGCGCAATAATATTTATTTAAACAAACAGACCCTATATTTTAAGTTCCACCTGCAGCTATACAACTGGAAATCCGTACTTAGTATTATACAGTGCAAACGCGCGTACAGACATACAAAAGTCTAACAGACAAACAAAAAAATTTAAAGTGTTTTGTTTTCTATGCATATCGTGTAGAAGATATATAGTTCAACTTAATATGAAGAGTCTATATTATATCTTCTACGTATAGGCTACGTATTCGATAAGTTATATTTTTACTATAATGTTTATAGACTAGCCTACGCGCGAGATTTCATTCTCTCTTTCTCTCTCTCTAGATTTTGTTTTCTACATACTCACTCTTTGCAATATTTTTATTGATTCTACTCTTTTTCGACAAATGAACTATCCAACACTAAAATTATTCTTCTATCGGACTGTAGTCTTACGAGAAGTCTCTCAAGGAATGGATATCTGGGTAGTGCTAGTGAAATGTTAAATGTAGTGTTGTGTTAGTGTTGGGAGTGCTGTCTGATTAAGGTCAGCTGCAAACAAGCAGATGGTCCTCCTGATGGTAAGTGGCCACCTTCGCCCATGGACATCGAAACAACAAGAGATACTCTCTCGTTTTGTCGATGCGTTGCATCCTCGACAACAATTTTTGACGTTTCAAAAGTACTTTTTAAAAAAAGTCTAGTTGAAATAAATATTTAGTTTGAGTTTGATAGCATGGGGAGGGGGAGTGAAGAAAAAATGTAAGTCTGGCCCACACGTGGCTCGATTGGAACGTGTTTATGACGATGAAGAATAAAGAAAGAATTTGAACTTGGCGGTCGGATTCGCATGCTGATGCTCGCAAGCCAGTCGGGAAACAGATCCCTTACCACCAAGGGGGTGCTGGGTTACTCGGCTCTTACGAGATGCTCTCTCAGGCAGAGGGGAATAGTATTCTAACCCTCACTGATAAACAGTTGCCACGTCTTGTTAGGTTAAGTTTACGTGAGTTTAAACTTGGGTTTAAACAGAGTGCCTGAGTAGTGGAGGCGAGTGTTTCATTTGAATAAAAGACGTCTTTAAGCCTACACCTTGGTCTCATGTCCAAGGCACTGCTTAAGTTTCTCTCGTAATTGTACTAGATCATAATGTTTGATTATTTATCGGTTCAGTGGCGGTGTCTACGTTGCGTTTACCCAATAGTCCATTCAATATCATCACCCTCACCCTTTCTTTCTCAAATTACCGACATATATAATTGTATAGTTAAATTAGTTCCTGAAATTAGCGCGTTCAACCTGACAAACCAAATTGAGTTTTATAATATTAGTTAGATTTAGTCTTGTGACAAATATATAGTGTCCTCATAAGAAATTCACCCTTGTCGCTGGCGTGGGGAGGGCCTCGTGAATTATAACATCAGCTTCAACTTTTTGTGCTGAGATTAACTGCGTATTACAAGCCTAAAGTATGCCAATGAGGGGTGTTTCCTAAACTTCTTAATTAGTTACGAAAGGTTTTTCTTACGAACGCCTTTTAGGCAGCTAAGGAGTTCGTTTTAAAACAACTGGAATGTCCATATTGGAATATTTTGTTCTAACTTCTCCAAATATTTCATGTTATTAGGAAACGTTCGCTTTTATTAAGAAATTCCTAAAATCAAACATTTATATTTTTTATTTATTCAGGGTTCAGTTAATTAAAAATGATACATGAATATAAATTTTTAATCTTATTTTTCATTATATAATATTGCTAGCTACTTCCCTTTTCACATTCTTAATGAATCATACCTTACTTACGACTATCTAGAAAAAGAGTGTAATGTTTACAGGGTTCACTGTATGTGACTTTTTTATTTACTACCGTAACTTATATGTACCAAAACTCATTTCGGTATATGATAAGAATCACGTCAGGACAATAGTGTTTTTTAAATTACATCACTTGTTTAAGCATTCATTACAACGAGCAGAAACATTAAACACACCATATGCATATATTTTATAATAGTTCTATAGATATTGTTTCGATGCCATGTGAACTAGGTACAATAATACAATCTTAATAAAATCTAGGTACAGAAATACTTTCTCATCCATAAATTGATTATGGATGAAAGATTATGGATATAAGGCTTACTCAATCAAAGTCCTTTACAAAATTAGACAGAATAAAGCGAGATAATATGGCACTGATGATAAACGGCAATTCAATAGAGGTACTGTACTGGGGTGAAAAGTAAACTAACTCTTTCAAATTCTAAAGAAACATTTAAAATGATCGACTAAATCAAAATATATCTAGCTTTTAATCACCAACATAAATCAACGAAAATTGTGAATTAGATCCAAACAACAATCAAAGATCGTTAGAGCGTTTAACAAGGTTCTAACGCGTATTACCAGTATCAAACGCTTTTCGCCTTTCAGCAAAGATAATACTGAAACGGTTCATCAGTATTCAGCGGCGAAGCAATTGAAACTGCGGTAGTGCTCGGTCCTCCCACTCAATTTTCCTTGTTCCGACGGCTGGAGTTATTTGCATCACAAAAACACAATGTCGAGGGAACGCGAGACCATTAATCACGCGTAGCGAAGTTCAACGCAGTCGTGAATAGCGTCAACCACACGCGAATGATTCAGACGTTTTACTCTGATCGAAGGCAGCCAAACGCATCATACGAGTACTACATATCAGTATAAGTACATGTTATTGTACCATAAGGACAAAAATATTTGGCAGTTACAGAATAAAAAAAATCATTAAAGTGTTACTAACACTTGCACAACCACCAATTAAAGTCTGTATAGACTGTGATTGCTGGTAGTTCCAATAGATTTATTTATCTAGTCTCACAAGTGATTTCGTACGATTAACAAGCTGTAAAGTTTACTGAGAGTTACGTAACTTTACTTTGTTAACTGTGGGTCGCAAGCCTCAGGCGCTGCTTCCTGTCTAAAAAGCAATTAATATATGTAATAAACTTACTAAATCAAAATAGTAAATAATCCGCGTGGTCCTTAATTACTCCCTTATTGAACTTAGCTTATCTGACTGATTTAGCACCAATTATTTTATTTTATTTTATTATATTTCTTATATTACCTACTTTACAAACTGCGTCAGTTCTATCATAAATGGACAGGGATCATCATTGTTAATGGATATTCCTATAACAAACCTTATAGAACTACTTGTCAATCCAAAGCTAATAAAAGTGTTGCTAACATTTGTGGTTAGTGATATACTTAACATTTCAATTTATTACCAAAGTATCTCTTAGCGTTTATAAGGAATAAGAAAAAAACTGGTTAAAATTGTATCTGGCGATACTTTAGAAGTTTTTTAAGTGCCGGAACAAGCCGCCGTTTTAATTGCGCCAACCGGAAAGGGGAGAGATGAATGGAAGGAAACAGCCTTGCCAACCGCCCTACATTATTAAAACTTGCCTCTCACTGGAGCACCGCGTCTCTCAACTCTGCAAGCATAATGAATTGCGATATCATCTCGAATAGACTTCAAATAACTTTGCTTTCAAAGGCTCTACGCAAAACATTTATTTTTATTAGATCATTATTTATAATGTCCCCACAAACTTATTAAATTACATTTTAATGCACAGACAAACTTTGCATTGCTAGGAAGACTTTTGATAGCTCCATTGACTCGACATTATAGTCAAAGCTCTTTCTTCAACTAAAGCGGTCTGACATTGTCTAAAATATAAATATAATAAAATTTAGTGTAATCCAACTACTAGGTTTTCCTCAAGAGTCAAGTTAGTTGGTAATTTTATTGATTAGCTTAATTTAGTTTCACGTATTATTTTAGTTAGGCTGACCAATCAGTGGAGGCAAATATTATGATCTTCTAAACTGTAACCCTACACCTAGCATCCTAACCGTATAGTGTCATACTTAGACCATAGTTATTGACGTATTATAGTGCTGAGTATCTTGTACCTTAGACGATAGTCAACCAGAAATGTTAGACTTTACACATCTTTTATCAGCATTATGGAAAAATCACAGCACTGCTATGTCCTCAGCTTTCATTCGCCGTTAAAACAAGATAATTACTAAAAAAACTCAAAAACGAGGTAAGTAAGACCGAATTCTTAACCACTAGGCTAATCTAACAAAATAAACAAAATTATACATATTACGATAACACAAAAATAAGCACACAAGCAAACTAATTGCCTCTCGAGACGAAGCGAGTTAGCACGCGCTCAAGATTGTTTATAAAGGTGCGAAATAGGGAATCCCCGTGTCGCTGTGGCCGTGGTCGCGTCTTATTACATTATATGAGTCTCAAAGCCTCTTCGTGCCTTATCGGTGCCGCAAGAGCCTCGTAAGCTCAGGTACAACATATTGTACACATTATGCGGTAAGGCGACAGCGGCCGCCTATCGTAATAAGAATATGCTGTCTTATGAATATTTTGTCTTACAATGTTATATTAGAGATAACAAGATGAGGTTGCGGTAAATTTTTAGAACAGTCGTTGTAAAAAATTACATTGCTAATGTAATCTACGAGTATATTTATAAATAACTTATCAAAGTTCATTTAAAGTCCTGCGACCTGAGCACGAAGAAAGTCACCGATTTTCAATGACTTCCTTCACTATCATGTACAAAAAAGGATTTGAAAAAGCTAGAAAACAGATCGGATAGTGTTCGCTTCAAAAATAAAATTAAAAAACCATTTTTTTATATTCATTATAACAAAACATATAAGGCCAATATTCTCTTTTCCGCGGCTCCAGCATCGGATTATATTATCACGGTATTTATAATAACTATGCCCAAATCAATCAGATCCAAGAAGTGGTTACATAATAATATGAAAATTTTGATTCAAAAGGAATCAAAAGGTTACCTTGCTATACTTTTATATGGGCAGGGTGCTCTTCTGGGTTGTGCCATACATCAAATACTCTGTTCACATACAATCTTGGCAATAATTTTTATTATTATCTAAAACTTAATAACCTTAGTATATGCTGGTTCTATTGTTCAGCTACCTTTTCATGCTCAATCGCTACGCTGCCTGCTTTTACTACTAACTTCATGCTTTCTCTAACACATAACTTCTCACTCACTCAAACGATCTGTTTATGAACTCATCTGGAATCGCACTGTTTAAAACTAAGTTTTGTAGAGAGATTATATTTCTCATAAATTAATATTTATATTTTATATTATACTACTTATACGTTAAACCAACAATACCACAGTGGAAACTACGTTGAATTTCCTGCAGTACTTTTTGATGCTCTTAAAAACATACAGTCAAAGAAACGAAAATTTAAAAACTTATTGTATGTATGTCTATGTCACTTAGTTGTAATTACGCTTATTTAACTTATAATTTAACTCATATTACTTTAAGTAAAAAAAACCTCGCAAAATGTCTTGTAAATATATTTAGAGTTGGATTTCATGTAAATGTGCAGAACTCATATTTTCAATAAGCTTGCGCTTTTGTTCTTTAATAGTTTATCATTAAAAACTTTCAGCGAATCGTGACACAATGTGGATCTGCATGGTACAATTTAGATTGTAACACTGTCTTTGCACAACGATGGTCTTGTGTATGAAGTGTGTAAGCTATTCTTATCCAAGTATTATAGTTGTACACGCTCCTTTTAAATGCTAACATAGCAATAACCTAACGCTAAGTAATTTTCCATTGTATTATTGATTAAACTAGTTTTGTACAAAGAGGTTGTGTTTTTCTAAAATCCTCTCTCAACCCCCAACATCACATGGCGACCCTGCCTAAGGGCTCTGCCAAGGGGGCCCGTGTAAATAAATGTATATTGTGAGAAAAAAAAAAATACGTAGTTACAAAAAAAAAAAATATTAATAATGTGTCGCTCAAAAATTGAGAAAGAAGAGGTCTTTATAAACCAAAATGCTGCTGGGGGTAAAAATGAAGAAACCCTAAAAAACATTCAAGGACATCTGGATAACTTGAACATAGTCGTCTATGTCGCACTTTTTATATTAGTTCTATTATTAATATTTTACATAAGGAAATTCTACGAAAGATTGCATCGCCGGTGGATAAGTGAGGAAATGCAGGCGCATGTTATGCAAAGGATCAGGAGCTCTCTAAGAAGAAGACCGGTGGAGGAACGGGAAAATTCTGGTGAGCGAGCATTATAAATCATTATAATAAAGTGAAGTGATAGTGCAATAAATAAATATTATAATAATAAGTGCGGAAAAAAAAAAAAACTATCAAGTTATATTATAAGTATTATGACCTAATATCAAATTACATTACTTGAAAAGTAAAGAATGTTAAAACTGCGCGTGGTTCCGTTCGCGACGAATTTGACACCTTGTGTCAGCAATGAACTTTGGTCTCTCGGTGATATTATGTATTTCTAGGTAGAGTTGCGCAATAATTTTACTAATATTTTATGTTTTAATTTCATTTATTTTAGAGTTAAGATATAAAGGAATATGCCGTACCCATATTATTTTACTAACGCAATTAAGTTTTTTTTATAAAAGTTATAAATTTAATATGAATTAAATTCTTTTACTGCTTTAGAAAATAAAATATATATATTTAAATATGATGTAGGTATGGCATTATGATAGATACCTTAATAGATTATTATAATCAGTTATTAGAAATAAGAAAATATTTAATCAAAAAGGGACAAACTAGGTATACAGGCAAGACTATTGAGACAAAGTTATCGGAGACAAATTATATTTTCTGTAAATGTAAGGAGGTTTTTTCAGCCCTAGAAATAAGTAAAGATAGTGACATTTTAGCGTTGGCTATTGAAACTTTTCAGAATATAAAAAAGGTTTTCGACGAAATTAATAATTTATGTATTTTACCTAAAATTAATTTAGATAAAATGGAATTTAATCTAAAGGAGGCTTGTAGCTTGATTCCTATTATGGATGGTACAGAGGCGACTACGAGGCGCATGGTAGACTCCATCGAGATGTACGCCGATATGCTCGATGAAAAAGGTAAAGTATTGTTAATTACTTTTATTTTAAAAAGCAGACTTTCCATTAATGCAAAATTACGAATCTCGCAGTCTTACAAAAACATACAAGAGTTGATTGCTGATTTGAAACAACACCTTTTACCTCAAAAATCATATATAGCGTTACAAACGAAACTGCAAAATACCAAACAAGGATCTAAATCCATTGACGAATACGCATCAGAAATAGAAAAATTATTCTCTGATTTAACTATATGTCAATCACAAGGAGATTCGAACGCACTAGCTATTCTAAAACCCTTGAATGAAAAATTTGCCGTAAAACGTTTTTCAGATGGATTACGCAACCCTAGATTAAGTACGATTATTACTGCACGTAACTACAATAGCTTGAAGAATGCCATCCAAGCTGCTAAAGATGAGGAAACAGTATCTCAGACATTCACAGGTGATATACAAACTTTTAACCATAACAGAGAAAATTATGCCAAGCGTCCTCAGAAGAATCAATACTATAGGGGTAATTTTTCTAAAAATAATAGGCAATTTTCATCAAATTCGGTTCGAGGACAATTTCCTCGCTATACTCAAGGAAATCTTAAAAATTACAACAGAAATTATCCTTCAACAACATCTTATAGAGGTCAAGTTTCTTATCGAGGAAGAAATATTAGAAGCGCACATAATATTAGATATCGAGGCTATACCCGTAACCACTCTCGAAACATATATTTAACAAACCAATCGAATGAATCAAATAATGACAATCCAACAGTAAATGAAAATAAAAATCATCAAAATCAGTTTTTTCGTTCTTAAACAGATATTATTATTTAACGGCAATGCAAAATTCATAACTTGCTATATAAATAACATAAAATATCATTGGCTTATTGATACAGGTGCCACATTATCAGTTATTAAAAGAGAAATGTTACCAAATAAAATTGTTGTTAATAGGGATGAAACGATAATTAATGGAATAGGCGGACAAAGACGGTCTGAAGGTTCAGTAAACTTAAATTTGAGAATATACAATGAAGTTTTCCATCATAATTTTCTTATATTCGATTCATTGCCATTAAAAGCAGACGGAATTTTAGGATTAGATTTTCTAAACAGGTACCAGGCAGAAATAAATTTAAGCACAAATATTTTAACATTAAATAAGGATGGACAAAAATATTTACTAAGCTTTATTGAAGATGACGAGAGATTAAACAATAGCCTATATATTCCACCGCGTTCTGAATCAATTCATTACATTTACGTTAATGAAAGCGTGAATGATGAGGTGATTGTATGTGGGAAAGAGTTGATGAAAGATGTACTTTTAGCAAACTCTATAGCTAAGGTAAGAAATAATAGGATACCCATAAAAATTCTTAATGTTAGTGAAAAAGAAATACATCTTAATTCTTTTGTGCCTGAATTGCAATATTTGAAAGACTATAATATTTGCACATTTGATAAAAGGAATGCAGATTTTAATAGAGTACAGAAATTATTAAGTGAACTTAATTTAAGTCATTTGAATGAAGAAGAGAAAAAGTCTATTGAATCGATTTGTATGAAATATTCTGATGTATTTTATGTAAGTGGGGATAAATTATCTACAACGAACATTTATCAACAATCTATACCTGTAAAACCAAATTCAACTCCTGTTTATGTGAAACCATACAGACTACCGCAATCTTTAAAACCAGAAGTAGCTAAACAAATTAACAAAATGTTAGAAGAGGATATTATTGAAAAATCAAATAGTGAATGGTCTAGTCCAATTTTATTAGTACCAAAGAAAAATAAAGAAAGTGAGGTAAAGAAATGGCGTTTAGTTGTAGATTACAGAAAATTAAACGAAACAATTTGTGAAGACAAATTCCCTTTACCCAATATTACTGAAATTTTAGATTCTTTATCTGGTGCAATTTATTTCAGTCATTTAGATCTTCACCAAGGATATTATCAAGTTAGCTTAGATCCAAATAGCCGTAAAATAACAGCTTTTACAACGAGTACGGGACAGTATCAGATGAAGCGTTTGCCTATGGGGTTAAAAATAAGTCCTAGTGCTTTTAGCCGTATGATGTCTGTAGCTATGTCAGGATTAGCTTATGAAAAATGTTTCGTGTATTTAGACGATCTTATTGTTTTCGGTAGAAATCTTAGTATGCATAATGAAAATCTTATTAATGTAATGGAACGATTAAGAAAAGTAAATTTGAAACTAAACCCACAAAAATGTCAGTTTTTAAAGAAAGAAATTTTATATTTAGGTCATGTAGTATCAGAAAAAGGAGTATCACCAGATCCAGAAAAGATTAATGTTTTAAAAAATTACCCTATTCCCAAAAATTCCATTGAAGTTAAACGTTTTGTAGCATTTTGTAACTATTATCGTAAATTTATTAAATCGTTTGCACATATAACCCTACCTTTAAATAAATTATGTAGGAAAAATGAACCTTTCATTTGGACAGACGAATGTCAAGAAGCTTTTGAATTTCTAAAAAATGCTTTAATGTCACCTCCTGTACTGCAATATCCTGATTTTTCTGAAAATAATGAGTTCATAATTCAGACAGATGCTTCAGGAACAGCTATTGCTGCAGTTTTATGTAATAAAGATTTAAGACCAATTGCTTATACAAGTAGGCCATTAAATAAAGCAGAGAAAAATTATCCTACAATTCAAAAAGAGCTACTAGCAATAGTTTGGTCAGTTAAATATTTTAGACCGTATGTTTATGGAAGACAATTTACTATTATGACCGATCACAAACCATTAGTTTATCTTTTTGGAATGAAAGATCCATCTAGTAGATTGCTTAAATTTCGGTTAACGTTAGAAGAATATAACTTCAAAGTAATTTATATAAAAGGTAAAAACAATTCAATAGCTGATGCTTTATCAAGAGTTAGTATTACTTCTGATGAATTAAAGAACATGAATGAGCAAGTTATAGCTGTAATGACAAGAGCTCAAAAGAGAAGAATGGATGAGTTGACTGAGAATGAGAGAATAAATGACAAATCGGATCTTAGTACATCTACTGACGATTGGCCTGATCAACCAAGAGTTGTAGATATATTAAAAAAACCGTTTGATTCTGTAGAAATGAGTTTTATTGAGAAAAATGCATTAAATAAAATGAGAAAGGTTGGATTAATTACAAAGGAAATTGAGTGTTTCGCTTTTGTATCAAGTAAAAAGATGATTTATATTAATCTTGATTTCAAGTCACATTTCTCGCGAGCCGAATTTGTGCAGAAATTAGGTTTATTTTGTAAAAAGATACGTATCGATGAGATTTATATAGTTAAGGACGATGAAAATGCAGATTTTATAAAGAGTTTGTGTGATGAGATAAAAACTTTTGAAAACTGGTCCGGACCACGAATATGTATTTTAAGAGGAATACAAAGAATATGTGATGATAGGGAAAAGACAATTATTTTGAATGACTTTCATTTACTGCCTTCTAGTGGTCACGCTGGAGTACGCAGAATGGTAAATACAATCAAAAAACGATACTTTTGGCCAGGTATCGATAAGGACGTCCAAGAATATGTAAAGAAATGTACGACATGTCAAAAATGTAAATATTTTCGTTATATAAAGGAACCTATGGAGATAACTTCAACGGCTTCCTCAGCTTTTGATAAAATATTTTTAGATTTAGTAGGTCCATTAGATAGGGATATAGACGATAATTATTATATTTTGACTATACAGTGTGAACTTACTAAATATGTTCAAGCTATTCCGCTTAAAAACAAACGAACAGTATCTGTTGCCGATGCATTTGTAAGACACTTTATTTTAAGATTTGGCATTCCAAGGACAATAGCCACTGATCGAGGAACAGAATTCATATCGGACACTATGGAGCAGGTTTGTAATATTCTTAATATTGGAAAATTATCTTCAACAGCCTACCACCATCAGTCAATTGGTGCTCTAGAAAATGCGCATAAAACATTGGGCTCATTCTTAAGAATTCAATGTGGAGAACACACTGATAGTTGGAGTTATTGGTTGCCATTTTGGTGTTTTAGTTTTAATAATACAGTTCATTCCGAAACGAATTACACTCCTTATGAATTGGTCTTTGGTAAACTTTGTCGTATACCTAGTTCAATTAGTGATAAGGTAGAACCATTGTATAATGTAGACAGTTATCCATTACAATTAAAATATAGGCTACAATTAGCTCAAGCAGAGGCGAAAAGAAACCTTTTGTCCAAAAAACATAAAAGAAAAGAATTGTACGATATGTCAAGCAACTCAGTTACATATTGTAAAGACGATTTAATATTATTAAAAAATGAAACAAGTCGTAAATTAGATTCGCTGTACGATGGTCCCTATAAAGTAATAGAAGACTTAGGATGTAATGTTAGAATAAATAAAAATAATAAGATAGAATTAGTTCATAAGAATAGGACGAAACCTTATTACGATTAAATATCTAAATGCGTAAATGTATGTTGTTAACAAAGATTCCTTTGTTTTTTTTTAATATAAAATTATCTTTTAATATTTTTAAAAAAAATATATATATATTTAATTTTAAACTTTGCTATACATGTACAAAAAAAAAAAATTAATTGTAATTAAGTATAAATTTTTTTTTTTCTCTCGCCCTCGGAAGGTGAAGTGTGTAAGCTATTCTTATCCAAGTATTATAGTTGTACACGCTCCTTTTAAATGCTAACATAGCAATAACCTAACGCTAAGTAATTTTCCATTGTATTATTGATTAAACTAGTTTTGTACAAAGAGGTTGTGTTTTTCTAAAATCCTCTCTCAACCCCCAACATCACATGTATAAGTATAGTAAAAATGTGGTAAAAATGATATTACTGTGATAAAATCGTGGTCCTTACTTAGTCCCACTTTCATTAGAAAAGCAGCCAAAATGAAATCTGAATATAATCCCACAAAAGGATAATAAATTTTTCAGGGTCACAGATAAGCCTTTGTTATTTTAATATAAAGGGAAATGGTCTTTAAGTCACTATACGTAATCTCGGGTAGAGTAGGGCCTAGTGAAGGGCGTAGAATAATCGTCCACGGAGACGTCAATCACACGGTGGACCAAAACCGGGATAAGGCTGAAGGGTTAGATTATAAGGGTCTGACTCTCCTGGGTAAAGAAATATTAATATTCAGGACCATGAATGGCCTAATTTACTTTTATGGGATTTCCAATTGTATATTTTTGAATTAACATTTGTTCTCACTGGACTTTGAATAATGAATTGATTAACATATCAAATTAACTGACTTACTGACATTTTAGATCCTTTTGTGTTGCTGAAGTCTATGTCCGATGGTAGATATACCAGATTCAGAATATTTTATGAAAAAATTAAACTTTTTTATTTTATATTAAAACACTTTTGACCTGTCAAAATTGGTCGGTCTAGGTTTAAATTTTTGAGAAGCTTGGAAAACAGCTATGTATTAACCACACTATTACCACCAGCCTTAACTTCGCCTTTCTGTCATATAGAACAGAATATCTAAAAATTTTAGATATAATGCAATTTTAGCAGAATATTACAAATTATAAATTTTATAATTTCAATATATATAATAAATAACGTAGAAGTTACGTCATAACTTTAACAATTGGGCTACATTTATTGACACCGTGATTTAAACTTGATATTCGCGGGTAGTTCCGTTTATTTTATTCACAGAAAGTATATAACCTCTATTCCGCTAGACTTGAATCGGTTGTCAAAAGGATGTGGCCCTGTAACCATCGGGGCTCCGCCATGATGTAGTGTCGTTTAGTGATTAATTGATTTTTGTGAGTATTTGATGTTATTTTCTCTATATTTTATTACTCCCATATGAATATTATTACATCATAGCAATCCTCGACGATAACTAATAATAGATCTTCACATTGATATATCTTACAATAAATCTATCACTCTAATCGCCATCGTGTCAGTCCATTACTTGTAGTTAAAAATATGCTTCCAATAATGCTAACTTGAATTAGAAATAAATATAGAAATATACTTAATATAATAAAATATAAAAAAGTTATTTTTAATGGTAAATTAAAAATATAAATAGCTAAGTAACGAATAACATGATATGTATACTCGTATAAAAGTTTTAATGTTAAATTATGATTGTCTTTTTTTTACTGTTCTAGGAAGCACTTAAAAATATTTTAATACACGTTTTATGTCAAAATCTAGCAATTAATAAATACTTGGTTTGAAAACGAGTATATACCGCAGTAAGGTAATTGTTTTATAATATTTATGGAGTTTGCAAGCTATAACTCAGTGTCAAGCATATGCGTTGAATATAACTTTAGTCATTTAAATTAATAATTGTATTGTTTCAATTTAAAGCTGTAATATATTATGACTAGTATAAAAGCGGTCCCTACCGTACAAATTTATTACAATTTTTTTTTATTTACATGGAATTAGTCACAAGTACACTAAACATTATGAACTAATAATCAGCGTCTGTAAGTGCCCTGAATGAGATTCAATTCTGCTTTAGTTAATTTCAAACTGTCTTCAAAAGAACGTATTTGTACAATCATTTAATAAGCACCGTTTGCGCACAACGGATGGCCTATAATATAAGCTACGGGCGCAATACGTTGAGGATATAACTAAACTTTACGATCTCATACGATTCTGACAGGATTTATTCTGACAGGAACCCAAGCAGTTTCTTGGACTTATGACCAAGGTATAGGCTTAAGGATATCCTTTAAGCGATCACAACACTCGCCTCCACTGCTTAGTTTCACCATCTAAACCTAATATTGGACTAACATAAACCTAACCTAACACAAGGCTAACCTAAACCTAACTTACACCGACATATTTATTAACTCATCAAATATTATTATTATTTTTTTTATTAAAAAACAAACCTTTATAATGTTTTACGTCTTAAGTGCATATTATTATTGTCTTTTATGAATGACTGTGCAGTATAACCCCAATATATAGATAAAATTACTCAAATTTTAAGAATTCGTGTGACATTTTTTAAATAAAAATATAACTTGTGAATAAAAAAGGTACATTAACTTGGTATAATGATCAATAAACAGCAGGTATAAGCATAACGTGTTCCCAAACACGCATATTCTAATTCAGTTTCGCAGTTAATTAGTTCCTTTGCGCTGCGGCGTTTATTTCAATCTGAAATGAAATTCGTTATTACTAAATTGGTTTAATTCTTCAACATAACTGTGTTAATTACTGGTGTTGTTTTACGTTTGTCTTTAACATCTTTAGTTAATAAAATTTATATTCTACCCTTGGCAATCATAATATTTGTCTGCCACTCCATTAAAAGTGTTTTGAGTTATTAAATTTTAAGGATATATTTCGTCATAAACGATCTCCACCTTAATAGTCGACATGTCCGACTTTTGCAGTGCTTAGACCTTTTTAAACGATAATAGGTATTTTTTTGACATCTGAAACCTATAAACAGAAATAAAGACCATTAAAATTTTTAGAAATGATTGTTATGGCTCCTATTGAAAAGAACCATTACAATAGGTTTTCTTAAATAACTTCTGTCTTTAGAATAGATATGTGTAGGCCTCAATTTTTTTTTATAACGTTTGTATACCAGTCATCCATATTATCCATATTATATTATAGGTTAATGTACCAACACATAGATGTATACAAATTAATATAACAGGGAAAACAGGCAGATGGTTTGTAAAAAATATTGATTGTGAAACAATTCCATTTCGACAAGAATTCAATACATAAATTAATAGCAGAAATCCTACGTATTTTCATAGCAGCTAGGAATAAATTGAATTATTTAGGCCTCCGGTCGTTAATTTAGGATATGAATTGCAAATGGAGCAAAAGATTGTATTTACCTAGAATTTACCTACACAATTCCGTCTAACGAAGTGTTTGCTTTCTTTCTACATTTTACTTGCATTAATAAATTAGTTAAGTATTTTGCAATACAAGCAATGTATAACTATTATTCTTTAATTAAGTCGTTGCAATAAATACAACTATTTTTTAACAACGGACTAAATATGTTAGTGACAAAAGATTGATCGATTTTTAACTAAGGTTTAGACTTAGTTATTACATAATTAGTTTTTAGATTAATGCATGCCGTGAATGTTGTGATCATTGGAATATGGCCTAAACATATACTAAGGTCACGATTCTCAGGCGTTCCTGTAGTATATATTATGGTTCCAATCATAGTATTTTAAATAAAAATGAAAAACTTTAACTTTTTAATTAGTAGCAGTACAGATGTTATACTACTAGTATTCTTAACCCCTCCAAGTAAGCTATAATGCTTGTGTTAAGAGTGACGTATCCAGTAGTGCAATGACTGAGATTATCGATCGTGAATCCAACGCCTGAACCACTGAGCTACTGACGCTATGTTAAGTCTATATAGACTGCTGTTTTTTATATTGTTTTTAATAATACAAAAGATCGAGTTATACAAGTCAATATCGATTCATCTAAATCGATATCGTGTGGGTGTCGATACTTGGTAACTGTATTATATTAGAGTTTCAGTCGGATATAATTTAAATTTTTAATTTAAGTTATTTATATAAATTTGCAACTAACATAGATTGAAAGCGTCTTCATTAAACAATCAATGTCCTCAATATGTATGGTACAGTTGTCAAGTTAACCCACATCGGAATATATAAACATGTCCGATAAGGAACGTTCAGTTCAGTTAAAGACAAAGGAACACAAAGCTACGAGTATTCTGGGCAAGTCGAATCTCTTGAGGGTTGTGGTTTGCATTTGCAATACATACTGTTTGCAAATGTTATACGATGTGCCTGTTGCTGTGAAGCGGACAATGAATGCCTAATCGGTGTCCCTGGATCTACAATACTATCTAGTTGGTGGTTTGCGGTGTATAAACGTTCATTGTTATGTGATTACATTTTTAAGTTACTTTAGAAGTAACTAGATAACTTTCAAATAAGACTAACTAATAAGTTCGTTCGAGTCACTCGCCAACACGGGATCCCTTCAATAAATAATTTCTTTTTGTATTTTCTATGACCACAAACACAATTTGATAACATGAAAATTTTGATAGGATATATTTATTAATTTTCGTGACATATGAAAAATCGATATGTCCCCTCCGTTCGACTTTCTCTCTCTCTGTCTCTGCCTCTCGCTTTAAACATGCATTGAATGTCTTGTACTGAAAAGAAATCTGTATATTAAATACAAAAAATATAAACAAAAATATACGAATAAGTGAGATTAAAAAAGAGCAAAATAATATAAAGAACATAAAGCAATTTTACAATAAGCTAACGAACTTACACGCTAGTTTTTACACAATACACACAACTACAATGGCATACATTTTCATGGCATGCTAACAAGTAGTATTAATTATAAGCTTGTTAAAATGTTCATTTTCTGCTTTCTTTTTACACATAAGCTATGTAACCGACTAGTCGACCGTCCCGGCCTTGCCTGGGTGCACAATGTATTTAAGGTACCTAATTGGATAAGGATTAATGCTGTATTGTTTAAAATCGCTTCGTAAATAAACCATTATTTCTCGTAAAAAGTAAAGGATACAAAATAGTTATTGTTGGTATACCTAAGAGATAGACATATGCCATCGCGGACTTTTTTGTAGACTTATTAAGGTGTACAATATTGTAGTACATTATTTTGATCTATCTCGTAGAGTTCAGCCAGCGTTTCCAATGTAAGCGAAAAAAAATGTGTTTATTTACGACATCACATTAGAAACCTCTAAAATTATCAGTGTTTCTCTACTATATTATGTATTTATTATACATATAAACATTCTACTTGAATCACTCTATGTATTAAAAAAAACTCATCAAAATCCGTAGTGGTGAAGCTACAGCAACGGGGTGTTATAAGTTTAACGTGTGTATCTGTGTGTCTGTTTGTGGCATCGTAGCGCCCAAGATAATGGAACGGTGCCGATAATGTTTTTTTTGAAAGGTAATTTTATCAAGATGGTTCTTAGCTATAATTTGTAAAGATCTGGTCAGCCGTTTGAAAACAATCAGCCCATTTCTAACTTGAGAGTTGCATCACAATATTAATATACATTATAAATTACATTGCTGACACTGATTAGAGATGAAATGGTATTTCTCGATATCTTTATTTCTATATCTAGAGATACATGATGTATGTTTTATCTATATTTTTTGCACTTTATGGATATTGATCTGTATTGACTTCTATTTTTATATTTTGCTTTTTACAACACAAAAAGATTGACTTACACAAGTTAATATCGATTCTCCTGAATCGATGCTGTGTGGGTATCGATACTTGGTGACTATATTAAATTAAAGTTTCTGTCGGGGGAAATTTTAATTTTAATATTGGTTTCATTCCATTATCACCAATGTTGGGATTTTGATAGTTTTGCATTATAAATACTTATTAAATAAACTACAGTGAAAAGAGAAAAAATGTTTTATTTCATACGTAAGTATTTAGTAAGTAATTTATATGAAAATGTTTTGTTTTCTATTGTGTTTTATTTAAAATTCCTTTCTTTATGAATGAGAGAGACGTCTATAGTGATTTGTTTATGGGAGTAAGCAAGTGCGGATTATCCTTTACATATAACCTTGGCTGATGATAGGTTTTTTATTTCCCTTTCTTTCCGAGTCTTATTTCTCCATTAGTGTGTACTTATATTCTATAATCTATACAGTTTTCCCGTTTTTCTAAGCTTAACTTAAAGGCATGATTGCATAATTGCAAAAACTCTCGCCTACTCTACTCGACACGATATGCAACAATTAACATAATCCAAGACTTACTAGTACTGTCTATATGAGTGCTATACTACATAGTAACAGGTAAAAGACAAAAATATACACTTTAGACAGAAACCGTTCATTGGAGTCTAGCATTACGACACCACACCACCTGCACGCGATCACCAGGCGAGCTCCGTTTGACAACTGGTACAAGTCTATCGGAATAGAGGTTATAATATATTATCTTGTTATAAATTATTACGTGGGTATAATTGAAATAAAATAAAGGGAACTACTCGCGAATACAAAGTTGTCAACAGTGTTATATCCTGCAATATATAAAGTTGGCAACATCGTTAATAATTTTATATTCGCGAGTAGTTTTTTTAATTTATACCAAGACTGTATATAACCTCTGTTCCGATAGACTTGAGCCAGTTGTCAAACGGAGCTCGCCGGGTGGTGTAGTGGTGTGCTGTCGTGATGCTAGGACTCCATTACTAAGGTTTAGAGTAAGTTTGAATATTGGTTACTCTGTTTCCGCTTTAAGTACATATTATTATTGTCATAATAAATTAAAATGTATTATGTTATCATTAAACCTTTTAATTTGAGTATTTCATAAATGCAGCTCATTTTATATTCTTTCATTTCATTTTTCATCGCATTACAGCCGCCGCTTCAGATTGTTTTATTACAACTTTTTACATGTGGATTTTTTACATACCTCTGTTTTGTTTCGTTTCATGAATTCGTAAAGCGAAAACGTCCGTTTTAAATGTAAAAGTTATTACTCGTAAAATTCTATGAATTCGTGACTTTAAAATGATATATATAATATTTATTTTTGAAAGTACATATCTTTATTTTTAAATTTACTTTTACAAAATATAATATTATTTTATTCTATATTTTTTATTTATTTATTTATTTATTTATTTATTTATATCATAACTTTATAAACTTAAACATAATGTTACTCCCACTGAAGCTTGTATGGCTTATGTGTGGGAGTGAGCCACATAAGTAATGAGAAAAAAAAAAGAATATAAATGTTTAAATAACATAGTGCAGTTACATATGCTATACATATATCTATATGTTATATTTACCTTGTATATACCACCTTTTTAATACCAATTTTAAATGCTTGGTATCTTTGCTTATCATTAATTGATCTATAATGCTTTTAGGTAGATTGTTCAATATTATTGGTAACAGACACTGCCAAGTGCGCATTCCATAGTAATTTTTGTAGTTTGGTACGTCAAAATGTGGTAAATACTCTAGGTGACGAAGTTGAGGAGGTCTTACCCCATATTTTAATTCTTTTAGGTGCTCGTATTCTTCACTACTAATTTCTAAGTGTATTCTGTCATATAAATTGACAATTTGACAGTATTTAAATAAACCGTTTAAGTCATTAATATATAATCTTTTAATATGTGATGGAACCATTGCTTTCAGAATTCTCTTTTGTATTTTATATATTTCATCAACATAACTTTTGAAGGTTCTGCCGTAGCTACTAAGGCCGTAATTGATAACAGATTCTGCTAAAGCCATATACAGCATACGTAAAGTTTGATAAGGAATTTTAGTTTTAAGTATTACAAATTTACATAGAATAGCACGTAGTTTATCACAAATGCTATTAATATGGGGTCTCCAGTTAAATCTGTTATCAATCACCAGGCCCAGGTATGTATGTTGGTCCACTATTTCTAGCGGCAGACACTTACACTGTATGTTATTTTGATGTAAGCAGGTGTGCAGGTGAGAGACGATGGTTGGCTGTATTAGATTTTTTATATATGGTGATTGCAAGTGCATCAATTTGGTTTTTTGTGCATTTATAATTAGGCCCACATCGTGTGCCCACCTGCACAGCTGATTATAGTTATATTGTAGTACATTTTGAGCTTCAATTATGTTTTTATTGGCTACTAAAATACATGTGTCATCTGCAAATTGGTATACAGAGCAATCACTGAAAATATTGCACATATCGTTAGCATAAAGTAGGTATTCTAAAGGTCCTATGACAGATCCCTGGGCTGTTCCTTGCAATGTATTTATTTTGTTACTATACTCTCCTGCTACTTTTACCACCGTCGAGCGGCCGGTGTGATAACTTTTAATTAAATTAAGGATTGGTCCCTGTATACCATTTTGCTCAAGTTTGGAGAATAAAGTGTTGTAATTTAGAACATCAAAAGCCTTACTAAAATCTATGAAGATAACGAGCACATGACTCTGATTATTCATGTATGAATTAACCTCATTTGTAAATTTAGCAAGTAATTGAGAAGTATTTCTGTTTTGCTGAAAACCAAACTGATTTTTATTAATAATTTCATTTTGTATGAAAAACTTGTTTATTTGGTCACCGAAACACTTTTCAATCACTTTGTCAATACATGGTAAAATTGTTATTGGGCGATAGTTATTTGTGTCCATATAACTACCTTTTTTATGAATTGGTGAATATTGTAATTCTAGACTTGACGTGTCTGAACTTTGGATTTAATCAAAAAAATGTAGCGAGCATAAGAAATAACCAACAGAAACCATTTCAGTCGTCAAAAAACTTGATGTTGTGGATGTTTATAATATATAACTACTAACTGTGCCCGCGACTTCGTCAGCGGAATAGCGTCTTTCCCTATTGTTATTTTACACCCTTGAGGGTAAAAATTTTACAAACTTTAAATGTCATATTTATTTATATCGAATTGACAGCCTAGAAGACAAGGTTCAAGCTTCTAGCCCTAAAAATATCGATACTTCCATACAACTTTTCATGCCCCCCTTTCAACCCCTTACAACTCTTTTTCGCATTAAAATGTAGCCTGTGTCTTTTCTCAGGCTCTATACTATCTGTATACCAAATTTCATTTAAATCAGTTTAGTAAAAATTACTGAAGTAATTGTCTGTCAGAACTGTTAAACGCCAAAAGGCGTGAAAGTGCGACAGACAGTCAGAGTTACTTTCACATTTATAATATTAGTCAGGAGTAAGGATTGCGCTAATTTCAGAATAAATCTGGTTTTTGCTTCATCGTATTCAGTTCACTGAATCAAAGCATATTGTAATTTTTAGTTGTGGGTGAGTATGTCAGTGAAGGACTAAGTTAGACAATACATGAATGAACGATCAAAAGCGGGGTATGGCAATGAGTGAATGGCTCTTGAAGAGAGTACGTTAGAAGGCGAGTGAGAGAACGATTTGAATATGCCTTAGGAAAGCGAATTAGGATCTGTATAACTATCAATCTAGATACTTACCTAATAAACAAAAACTCAGCACACAACCATGTTTTTTTATGATTGTTTTTTCAAATCTCATTCCAAAGTATATTTACAATTCTCTTTTTTAGTTATTTTCACAGTAACTCAATATAGAGCCAATAATCTATCGCGAAGTATAAACGGTCCCACAATTTAACAAAATGTATAGCAAACTGACAGCTGAATATCCTCACAGGAAATTAAATTGGAATCGGAACAATTCCTGTTAAAAATTTCTCATAAATCACTAAGTTGTATGATATTTCTATTTATACACCAACTTATTGGTGTATAAATTATTCGTATTGTTAAAAATTATAAAAAGTTTAGAAGTAAGCCATTGTGATTGTACTACATGTCTACTTATTATGTATTTACATTAAAGTAAAAATGAGAACAATATTAAGTTAAGCTACTTTAGGTTACTTTATAAAAAAAAAATTCTTGTTAGATTTAATTTCTTTATTTATTGGTCAACTTCTATATTTTTTTCAGGATACCTTAAGGGTGGTTTAATTTTAATTTTATTAATGACTGACTTAGCTGTTAGTTGTTAGAATATATATGTCAGAACAGAGAGACAATTTAAATGAATAAAGTGATCGATTATCACGATTCCGTAGTTTTTGAACAGAAACCCAGGCAGTACCTTGGATTTGTGACCAAGGTGTAGGCTTAAGGGATCCCTTTACCTAATATAAACCTAACCTAAGATTGTGTTAACACATCTAAATACAATGTGGGTACTCACAATAAATAAGACTTAAGAACTCACATGATCCTTAATCCGATATGTCCAATATACGTGATGCGACACACTATTTGTTACATTTCAACTCCAGGTGATGTTCACTCAAAGAGACGTCGAGAGACTCAAGTGTACTGCGTCAGTCGGGGAATATAAAGGGACTAGACAATGGTAGCAATGCCCCTCCACTAGTGGGGAGAAATAAAGCAAAAAAAACGGAAATAGGGCGCTGGCATTCCGATTAAACGATTAATAATTTTCTTTATTATTATCCAAAGTAAATCAACAAAAAAGAAGTATGGCGCTGGCGTCCCGATTAATCGATAATCTTTTACTCGTTTGAGACTGTTAAAAATCGTCGAATATTAAAATGACGTGACGAAAGTGATGATTAATTTCCTTTATCATTATCCTACTCTAATTATAGCCCGCACGGCCTTCGCTATTATCCTACCCCAACTATACCCCGACATATACTAAGGAAAAACTCCAACTCAAAAAAACATTTTTTTACATTAAATCCTTTTATAGTTCTTTCTAAACGTAAAAAGCGTATTAGAATCCGTTGCGTAATTTAGGAAGAATTAGCTGATAAACAGACACAACATAAAACAGAATAATACATAGCAAAATGTTGATATTTTGACACAAAAGTGTAATATAACAAAAAACAGTGTAGTGGTATTTACAGCGAGCAAAAATACCGCATTTTCTTTGGTTTACGTAACAATTAGAAAAAAGGAAAAGTAAAAGGTGCTCTAATACCCCTTAATGGCCGCGGCGCGAGAACCAAAATTAGCTTTAAGTACATCTTCCTTCCTGCATGTTTTGGTTTCTTTTTACACAATTTACGAGTAAATTAAACAAAGTAAATTAATATATTGTAGGGTTTTTCAAAACCTGCAATTTCTTTTTTGACAGCTAAGGTGCAATCGTGCACAGTCCTGTGATAGCCTAGTGGTTAAGACGTTTACTCGGGAGGTCCTAGTTTGGTCCCGGGCACACATCTCTGACTTTTCATAGTTATGTGTGTTTTAAGAAATTTAATATCACTTGCTTTAACGGTGAAGAAAAACATCGTGAGGAAACCTGCACTCATAATATGTACATCCACTAATTAAAAGGCAACGACGTGAACTAGTTTGTTTATACAAACGAGCAATTTAATAGAACAAAAAGGTATAAAGAAATAATAAATTTATTGAACAGACAAGAATGTTATTTCTTCATTAAAAATACAATGATGTTCTATTTAGTTATTTCTTCTAACATCAGTGTTTGAAGTATTATTTCATTATGGATTATGAAAATAATTCTAGCCAGACAAGTATTATTTATCGTGAAATACTTTGAAAAATTGCTAAGTGTATGAGAGAGATATGATACCCATTACTGTACAGCAATACGTATACACATGCAATTTAGACTGAGCCGAGCGGTGCCTGGGGCTTGAGACCCAGGAGCAGGTTTAAAGAGCTCTTTGACAATATATTAACTCTCACTTCCACGACTCGACCTCGCTAACAACAATAGATATTAAAGTAAACTTACGTGGACCTCGAGAAGGGTAAGCTTAATCACGACACTATACCACTAACTTCCATGTTCACTGCACGAAAACACCAGAGACTGGGACTAATCTATCGCACTAAAGGTTATATATTGTCTTCACATCAGTATACTTGAAATAATATAAAATGATCTACCCGATACTACTACTTTATAAACAGTGTTGCTAACAAAATATATTTATGACTCGCTGAAATGATGGTTAATAGCTAGTTTTAGTATAGATTCATTTTTTAAACCTACAACTAACTATATAGTCTGATAGCATTACCCCTAATAGTAATTAGGTTTCGTAATAAGTAATTTGGGAAATTCTGCTCCGGAGCCTCGGCGATGGTATAATTAGATATGTCGTTAATTAGACGGTAGACTACAAGAGCACTCGGGCTTTCGTTTACTTTAGTATAAGCGTTGCTACTTGCCGTTCTAACCCTATTTAGAGCTTGAACACTAATATTATATTTTCAGTTTATACTTTAAACGTTTTATTTATCTTAAGCTTTACTTATGTACTTTAAATTTAAATAAAAAAAAATATTTTTACGGGAACTTAATAAGCTGTGTGTCATAGAATGAGAGAGGAATGATACCCATTACTGTACAGCAATACGTATACACATGCAAATTAAAAAGATAGCCGGGCAACGCCTTGGACTTGCGACCAAGGTGTAGGCCTTTTATATAATTATGACGCTACACCAACTACAGTATATAAGGAGACCTTAACCGATACACTATAATACTATTTCCCATGTACACTACGCGAAAACACCAGAGAGACTTTAATATATCGCATTAAAGGTTATATATTGTCTACACCTCGGTATACTTGAAATAAAATAAACGGAACTACCAGCAAACTGTAATTTACAAACGGTTTTATTAACATATGTGAAGTCTAATTGTAAAAGACAATAATAACATGAAGATAATGCTGGGTAGTACCCTTGACTTGTGACCCAGGTGAGGGTTTAGAAATCTGTTTTCATACACATAAACACTCATCGATCACTTCTCGGCCTTTTTACTTAAAATTTAATTAACCCAAGTAATTAAATAACGACTGAGATGTTAGAGACATTAATCGTCAAACTGCCATTAAACTTTAAATGTTATTTAGCATATATAAACTGTATGTGACTAATATAAAATGATCGACTTAAAAGCACAAAGATATCGTTGTCTTGTCCCGAGGATGACCACAACAAGGGTTTTAATGGATAATAATACAATACAATCCATACTCTTTCAGGCTATAGATTTATTTACCTATTTTATTTATTTACGTCAAGATCAAGTTACATACATTTTGCAACGAGCTTTTATCTCTTTAAAACTAAGTCGCTTTCAGCGTATATTTGTTTTTGATGTGGTTTATGTATAATAGTACCCGTAGCGAAGCGGGGGCGTAGGATCATATAAGTTGTGTAATGTTGTAATTTATGGGTTTAGGTTGTATTCGCGGGTAGACCCTTTTATTTTCGTTACGCGTGTTGCTTCACTCCTATGGGTCGTACCGAGATGTTAATTTTTTTTCTTTATTTGTATAGATATACCGACTTGTAGTCAGTATATAACCTGTGTTATTAGGGCTTGATGTCGTGATGGTGGACCTCTGGACATGCTGGCATGTCATGGTGGGGATGCCAACCCATATAGATAATATTCCATTTAAAGTTTATTAAGATCTATCGCATAATATTAATATAACACCTTTATTTATTAGATAAACAAGAGATACATTTTTAATACTTTGACATATTACAAGCTATACAAGGTAGAAACTACATATTTCTGGCTTTATTACGAGGAAGAAAAATAGGTGATATAATTTTTGGCGAACACATGGCGTCCTGAGAGCGAGAGCATAGGGGAGAAAGCTATTTTGTTAATGGAGCACAATGGAAAAGAAAACTCAATCAAGCGCAAGTCGCCGTGATTTCTGCGCCTAACTACAGGAGATATATTGTGGCTAGGGTTGCCATTTAGCTAATATTTTTTATCCCGGGAAGTTATTGTTTTAGGTCTTGAATTTCATGCGAATAATATAATCGACCTTATGTGTTGTTATTTTAATTGTTTTATACAATTGTTATTACGATTAATATAATATGTTAATAGCGTTTGATTAACTCCAGTGGCAGTTAGATAAGTAATTTCGTGAAGTAAAACTCTTAGATAAATTTCATGTCGAGAAGTGGAGGTGAGAGTTTGTACATAGTCAAATAACTCTTATCTTGCTCCCGTGTCTCATAGCTCAGGTGATGCTTGGTTAAATATATGTATGTTATTATATTCTTTTCGTTACATCGTGCGATAAAGTTCACGTATACTTGATAAAAACAATTTGTTGAAAATAAGCAGGAAAATGTGTAATAGATCTTTTAATTCTTTTATTACATGGTTTTAGTGTACACTGTTTTTGAGTTAAGTTATTGTCAAATAATCATAATCATTATTATTTCACAACCTGGTAACCCTAAAAGAACGCCGGAGGTCGTCATTAGCAGAGAAACGCCGCATTGCCCTCACAGCCGAAATTCTTCTAAATAACCTCTATAACGTTTTCATATGTAAGCCTAATTTACTGACCGACATTAGTTAACCCGCGTTTTTGTGATAAATATTCGTATTTGTGTACCTAATTAAGTACTACGTTCTCCATGTTTGGATGCGGGAAAACGAAGAATTTCCTCACATTAATATTGAGAGAATGATCCTATTTTTGTTATTAGTGTAATCCATACTAATATCATACCTAAAGCTGAAGAGTGTTTGTTTGGTTGAACGCACTAATCTCCGGAACTGCTGGTTTGAATAAAAAACATGCATGAGATATTATATTATTTATGCTATGACTAATAGGAGCGAAGCATCACATAGCCTTTTGATCGGACGAGCAGCCATTACTACTCATAACGATCTGTCCCTCAAGAAGTCGATATCCAAATGCAAAGGCCAGCAGGTAAACCGTATGAAGGAAGCTTGCTAATAAAGCCGTCGTCCCAAACCCTGTGGATCGCCTTCGATACAGCAAGTGTCTCTCCGTGCCTCTCTATGGCCTCACTACATGACATGTGGCATGACGTACGCTAGAAGATCACCAGTAGACCTATTGCGGCGAAATCTGTATTGTCGGTCAGTTAACAGCTCATTTGCTTCTAGGTGGGTTGTATTGTAGTATTTTGTCTGAATCTTCTGAAATATTGTAGCGATTCCAGTCTGAGTAAATACTAGAAGGATTATTTGACTATAGAAATTAAATAAATTTATGTATTAATTAAGTACTACGTTCTCCATGTTTGGATGCGGGAAAACGAAGAATTTCCTCACATTAATATTGAGAAAATGATCCTATTTTTGTTATTAGTGTAATCCATACTAATATCATACCTAAAGCTGAAAAATGTTTGTTTGGTTGAACGCACTAATCTCCGGAACTGCTGGTTTGAATTAAAAACATGCATGAGATATTATATTATTTATGCTATGACTAATAGGAGCAAAGCATCACGCAGACGAAGTCGCGTTCGTGGGCTAGTATCTTGTCAATGTAATAGCAATTTTATTCATTCACAAATTTAAAATACTTTATATAGGAAACTGAGCGGTGCTTGTGAACCAGGTATAGGCTTACGAAGAAATTTAACAATCTTGAATTAAGTCAGGCGTTACTTTGCGGAAATTCATGATTAAAATGGAATCAAAAAGTTTACCTTGCTATAATCCGCAGAATTCTGAACAAACCCACTCGTACGGCACAACCCAAAAGAGCACACCGTCCACAAAGTAAGACGCGCGTGATAGATTGGTATTGAGATGTAGAGTAAAATGATGATAGTTTTAAAATATTATTTATAAAAAACATAATATAATTAGGAAAATTATACAACAATGTTATGTACATAGACAAATAAACCTACTTCAAATCATTTTATTAATCTACTACCTACTACTAATAATATTAATTTTAGGAGAAAAACTGGCAAGAAACTCCCATTATGTTACTTTCAAAATATAGATTTACCAACATTATATAACATCAATACTATTTAGCAAAGTATCAGAATTTATACAAGATATTAGTAACTTATCTTTATATGGTTTACGGTAACCAAGATTATCCAACAGCATCACGACCAGCACCTCGTTACAGAGCAACAGCGTAACGATTATACAGAGTAGAAACTAGAGTATCCAGATCCAACCCGTATCTGCCCTTTTATAGAAATACTGTCACAAACTAAGTTAGACAAGTGGTGGCACTATTAATACTAACTTAAATACTAAACTACATTATCTATAATGTTACTCAATAAATTAATGTCATTCGACCGGCTTAATATTCGTCTTTATTATTTATTTAATTTATTAATTATAATATTAGAGTAATATTAGTATTTCAAATATTGGAAATTGAACAATTTATAAATAAGAAATTATTGGTTAACTTTATTTGAAAATCAAACATTTAAAATGTCGCCAGTCTAAGAAAACTATTTACCATACTCATTTAATTATTTACCCTAATAATGTTATTATTTTAAACAAGCGAACCCAAACCAGGACACACCACACAAGTAGATCGCTCAACAATCGACGTACGTTTCGCTCCGAACCGCAGCATTTACAAGAGTAGTTGACTCTACAAGCAACTTCGCAAGTGACGCTTCGCAAGTTCAGAATTCCGCGGATTATAGTAAGGTAACCTTTTTGATTTCTTTTTAATTTTAAAATCCGTTAACAATCATTTAATTAATAGATCCACTTGTACTTCGATAGTAAAGTTCACCTTACGAAATCACTTTACATCCTTTGCATTGTAACGCTTATTATCACACAACTTTTAAATGGCTTCAAAATCTTTCCATGCGGCCTGGAAATCAGGTTATATAGTTCCGATAGACCCAAAATCTCTAACCCTATTTCTGTCACTCAATTTTGTCCAATCTCAATCCTAATATAATATCATAAATTTTAGAGGATGTCATACATAAACAAATGTCTCGTTATCTAAGTAAGTAAACTTCTTAGCCCCCCTTTGAATCTAGTTTCCGTCTATTGCATAGTGCATCCACGGCTTTACTCAAAGTTTTTTTTGTGCTGTTTTATAAAATGTTTATTGTGCTAATCCTATTAGATTTTAGCAATGACTTCAATTCGGTGGACTTAGACGTTTTACTGGGTATCCTTTCCTTGCTTAATTTCTCATATACAACTGACTGGTTTAAATCATACCTTTATAGCCGCCGGAAAGGATTTACTCTGATGAGGCTTGTTCAGAGTGGGTTGAACTTTCTGCTGGAGTGCTACAAGGCGGTGTACTATCGCCCCTATTATTTACGGTTTTTATCAATGAGCTCACAAATTCCATTACTTCATCTTACCAACTATATGCGGATGATCTACAGGTATACAGACACACATCAATTGCAGACCTTACATCCATAATAGCTCTTTAATTAATGATCTCGCTAAGATAAAGGAGTGTTCTCACACTGCACTCTTTAAAACGCATTTAAAAAATTTTGCCTCATCAAATGAAAATAACTTTAGCCCAATCTCTACTACTTCCCCATTTAGATTATGCTGACGTTTACTATTTAGATGCTACTGAAGAGTTGCTTGACAAAATCGAATGTCTTCAAAATGTGTGCACCCGTTTTATTTACGGGTTGTGCATATTTGACCATATATCAGATTTCAAACGTTAATTAAAGTGGCTTCCCAACCGACTTCGCCGGAATTCACATATTCTGACTCTGCTTTACAATGTGTTGAAAAACTCCTTTCCTACATACCTAGAGAAACGCTTTCACCTGGCGCCATCCAGAGACAGACAACTGCGAGCGTGTGTTATGACCAGATTCCTCGATATAACTCTTTCGAACACGACTCTTTAAAAAAAAAACTTTCACCGTCGTTGCTACCCAACTATGGAATTCGCTACCAAGTCACATTTTTTATGACAACCCCTCGATTAATTTATTTTAGCCGCAAGCCGGTGGCTGTTGTGGACAACAATCGTCGCCAGGTCGCAATTATTTGACTTAACTTTAAAGTAATTACTTAAAGTTAATACTAATTTTTTTTTAATCTTAAAGACCGATTTTTTTGACCGTTTGACCGATTGTCGCGCGATCTACTTGTGTAGTGTATCCTGGTTCGGGTTCGCGTGTCTAACTTTTTTGTGGGCTTTGTGCTATTCTGGGTCGTGCAGTCCGAGTCTGGTTGTTTAGATTACCGCGGATTATAGCAAGGAAACCTTTTGGATTCCTTATAAATTGATAGCCTTTTGATCGGACGAGCAGCCATTACTACTCGTAACGATCTGTCCCTCAAGAAGTCCGATATCCAAATGCAAAGGCCAGCAGGTAAACCGTATAAAGGAAGTTTGCTAATAAAGCCGTCGTGCCAAACCCTGTCGATCGCCTTCGATACAGCAAGTGTCTCTCCGTGCCTCTCTATGGCCTCACTACATGACATATGGCGTGACGTACGCTAGAAGATCACCAGTAGACCTATTGCGGCGAAATCAGTATTGTCGGTCAGCTCATTCCCTTCTAGATAGGTTGTATTGTAGTATTTTGTCTTTATCTTCTGAAATATTGTAGCGATTCCAGTCTGAGTAAATACTAGAAGGATTATATGATTATAGAAATTAAATAAATTTATGAAGTAATCTGTTCACCTTTTATACTATTTACATATGTATAAGCTATTAAATAACCACCTAAGACATGATATAAGTATCTCCATATTTATAAATACTATCTCAGTTGTCAGGGCTGTCACGTCTCGCGCGTGCTCGGATAAATTGAACTGCGGAGTTCGCAACTCATGACACACGCCCTAGGCGCAAATTAAAAATTAATTAAAATCCTCGTTGTTATGTCAACGATACGCACTCATTACTCTGTATTGGATTCATGAGTGAGTGAGATGAATGAGATGATAATCATTGTTATCATGTTTTTTTTTTTAATATAAAAACGCCGACGCTTCATAGATCAATAACTATTCTCACAACTATTTTTCCAGCGAAGTTATCACTTCTATAATAGTATATTATTGCTATAATAATTAATAGTAATAGACTACTTTATAAAAGAGACTAAATAAATTGATTCATTCATTGACCTACAAATCCTAGAATAAACTTACTGAGTTTGAATGTCCGATTTAATAATAAAATGAAGATAATATAATATCTTCATTTAATTTTTAAAATTAATATAATATGTCGGTGATTTTAATGATAAGAAGAAAGGAAGAGAGGGAGAATATTGGAAAACACTACAAGAGGTGATATAATATTGAATGGACTATTGGGTAAACGCAACGTACTACTTCCACTGGACCGATAAAATATTCAAATATGATCTCTAACAATTACGAGAGAAACCTAAGCAGTGCCTTGGACTTGGGACCAGGAGTAGGCTTAAAGAGCTCTTAACAGAATTCCAACACTTGCCTCCACTGCTCAGGCTCTCGGTTTAAACCCAGGCTAAACTAACATGAACGGACCTAACACAAAACGTGGCAATTACATTGTAAGGTACTCACTTGACCTTAAAAGAACAGCACTCTCAAGCACTAACACTGCACAACACTAACACTATCCACGGACTACTACACTCCTTGAGAGACCGCGCACGACTAAGACGACAGACAGACTGTGGATGGCATATAAAGGGTCGAGACTGTCAAAACGATGGAAGTAACTACTACTCTACTCCAACGATGACGATTCGATTATTCGATAATCCTTTATTATTCTCCGATAAATAAATGTCGTACGTCTAGATATATTTAAAATATATTTACTAAAATATTTCTTTTTCTATAATTGTAATCCCCAAGATGATATATAACAGTCGGATAAAGGACTTACATTTATAATAGCTTAGATCAAAAAACTTAGAAACAGCATTACCGATGTGCAAGTTCAACCATTTGGGTTCATTTGGAAAAATAAAAAACTTGACTTTCAAGTTGTTACCGAAGTCGTAATCCCAAAAACGTCTGTTCCTAATTTCTTTCCCGATTTTAAAAGAGCCATCATTCATTTACGACGACATTTAGAACAAGAAAATTTCGGGCTTCGACACGAAGTTTTGGCAATTTCCGTACTCGGTGACGCTTTTTTTGTGACCCATACTTTGTCGTTAATCTTGGGAACAAAAAGTGTTTGGTCCTTTGGTCGCACAGTCGTTACAGTAACACTGTAAGACGACAGATTTAAATGGCCAACCCAAATTGGCCCTCAATGAAATATTGAAGCGATTATTAGGGTTAAAATAATTTGGAGAAAAGCCTCTAATTTATGATAGCAAATTTGTTGGTCTTTCAACAGTTTTCTTAAGGAAAGACATATATTTATTGAATTAGGTACTAAGAACAAGCCATCGGTGTAAGAAATACATTTTATTTATTGATTTTTTTGTTAACAACACCGTTTACAAATTAGTATTCGCTGGTAGCTCATTATATCTTAATTTGAGTAGACAATATATAACTTTCGCTCCGATAGGATTAATAGCGAGGTCGAGCGCTGGATGGTGAGAGTTACAATTGTGCCAAAGAAATCTGTTGACCTACACCTAGGTGTCAAGCCAGACACAGCTCGAATTCTTGTCTAAAACTAATATTTTAACAACAAATACCACAACAAACTTTTCGCCTACAGATTAAAAATAATTATTTTTTTCTATTTTAAATAAGCCGTTATAAAAAGGCATATACTAGTTTTGAAAATGAAATGCGGCGCTCGCGAGCTGTGTTAATAAACGCATTATTATAATAATATGTTAAAAGATAATATTGTAATTTACTGATTACTGCCTTTAGTTGATTACAAAGTATTATGCCCGAAAGCCGCATTATAACAGTTTTAAAATTGTGTTAAAAGCAGATTTCATAAAAATAAAATAGTCGACCTGTCTCGGCTTTGCACAGGTGCAATTTCAAACGTTACATAACATTTCACTATGGATAATAGGAACGCAGGAACTATAAACATTTTTCGGGATAAAAAGTAGCATATTTGTTAAGGCTATTAAGTATCCGTGTGCCGAATTTCATAAAAATCCGTTCAGGCATTCTTTGAGTGTTTGGTGAACAAACATCCAAATGTCCAAATATACAAACTTTCAAATTTATAATATGATTCATCGGCCTATAATACTACAGGCTCTCAGTAACGATGATTTGTATGAGTATCCTTTGTAGAATATGCATTTTGAATATAACTAATTGAATATTAAATTCAAACTTTACTTCTCATAAACTCAGTATCTGCATAGCATGTCAGTTAAATGAGCCACAGGCAAGAGATGGTAGACTGTACAATAAGTGTGTGAACGCATCTGTAAGTTCACTAACATAGTGCGTACTGAGTTTTAATAACTTAGTGTGTATATTTTCATAATACTCACTGAAATTGTTAGTAAATATCCGTGAGTGTACGATTTAGAATATAATCGCTGAGATAGCATCTCGTAAGAGACGAGTAACCCAGCACCCCTTGGTGGAGGGGAATCTGTTCCCCGACAGGCTTGCGACAGCGTGCGAATCCGACCGTTAAGTGTAATTGACGAGTTCCGGTCGAGCCGCATGAGGGCCAGACTTACCCCCTTCCATCCCGTTAATGCTCCGCTTCTAGTGAACTCTGGATTATTGTTCAGGGTCCACCGAAATCGTAGCATTCTTCTGTTCATTCCCTTTCCTCACTCTATCTTCGAGGTGTCAACGATCCGCAAAACAAGAGTCACTCATTACACAGTCATACAGTCAGGTGGGCCATCTGCTTATTTGCCCCTTAACTGCCATAAAAAATAGTTAATAATATATTACAACTATTTAGATTATTTGTTAGTTAGATTATTTGCGACCGATATTGAAAAGAAACTCAATAGAATTATTATAGATAAATGGAATGATAATACTATGGATAAAACTTATTTTATATTTAACAGAATATTACAATTTTTTTGAATAAGCCTTAAACTAAATCTTTATATTCATGTATACAGTCACAGAATCGAAAAAACCTTTTATAGGTATAGAAGATGATAAAATAACCAGCGCAATAAGATATTGTATTCACTTTTTGATCAAGGCCTCGCTTAGAATACAAATGATCTTGATCAAAATACGTATTCTACTCATTTCGGTTATATTCATTCAATATACTAAAAAAGGTTCTCACTGGCTTCTATATTACGACTGTAAGGGATCGTTTAGTCTACGTTCGAGGTTGAAGACTCAAATTTGTCCAAATGCAGGAACATTTTCGAAGCACTTCATATCATTTTTTCGTTTATAGGAAATAAAAGAGAATTTCGATTTTGTTACTGGCTTTTTAATATCTGATATAATATTTTATTAGTAAAGCAAAAAAAAAGGAAACTTAAATCGACCTATATTCCTGGATGCTTTAATATTAAAAGTAATAACTAGAAGTACCTAAATTAATATGATTTTAATGAATGGACTCATAAGGGTTTATTTTGAAAATACCACTGATGACTCTGGTTTGATAAATCCACAAAAGATTCATAAAAACATTATGAAACTACGTCAATTTTTTGATAATGATATTGGCTTGGTTAAATCTCAGGTAACGAGATCAATCAGGCGAGAGTTCTGCAATCTAAACGCCTTGTAAACCTGTTTCTGGGTCACAAGTCTTAGGCAGACTATAATATATGTCGGAGCATAGTAAAAGATTATCGATTAATCGAATCGTTATCGTTGTCTATGGCGTTGGAGTGGGGTAGTAGTCACTTCCGTTGTTTTGACAGTATCTACCCTCGACCCTTTATATGCGATCGACAGTCTAACTGAAGTCTTAGTCGTGCGCGGTCTCTCAAGAAGTGAACATCTAAGTAGTGCTAGTGATAGTGATAGTGTCAAGTGCAGTGTAGTGTGGAAGTGCTGTCCAACTAAGGTCACGTAAGTCCTTACAATTTAATTGCCACGTGGTTAAGTAAACACAATGTTAGGTTAGGTTAGGTTAGCCTTAGGTTAGGTTAGCCTTGTGTTAGATTCGGTTTATGTGCGTTTAACCTTGGGTTTAAATAGAGAGCCTAGCAGTGGAGGCGAGTGTTGTAATTACTTAAAGGATATCCTTAAGCCTACACCTTGGTCACAAGTCCAAGGCACTGCTTAGGTTTCTCTCGTAATTGTTAGAGATCATATTTGATCATTTATCGGTTCAATAGGAGTATCTACGTTGCGTTTACCCAATATTCCACTCATTACCATCACCCCCTTTTAGTGTTCCCCAATATTCCCCATCTTCCTCCTTCCATCTCCTTTCACGTCGTTTTAAAATCCCCGACAATTCAGAAATAGTTAATATCAAATGACATAGTTGCGAAGGTAGTTTAAAATCTTAAAATCGTGATTATTATTTGACGTAGGTAGGCTTTCGCTTTAAATTAGGCTTATAAGCCATTTCGGTAGTAAATTATGGTGTTGACAGTTTTTACGCATTGTGTTTGGAAATTACTGATCATATTAACGTTTTATTACTGCGACAGAGAGCTTTTACGCTTTGTCGGAAAGATGTACTGGAAGCGTTGTCGCTTTGTTGTTATTGAGCCGTTGTAAGGTGGCTTTGTAGGCCCCGACGGTTGGGGCTGAAAGCTGTTACGCTTTGCTACGAATTTGAGATGTTTTCTGTAAAGAGTGTTGAGAGCTCTTTGTTATTTTGTGCGTCAAGGATTGAAATTCTTATGTCTAGTGGAAAATAGTGCTGAAAGCTGTCACGCTGTAACAAAGTTATTGCTTTATGAAACTAGTGTTACGTTTTACGTTTTTGAAACTGTTTAAAGGCAACGCGAGAGCGCGTTGATTATCAGAATGGCCGTGTCGGAGCATAGTAAAAGATTATCGATTAATCGAATCGTTATCGTTGTCTATGGCGTTGGAGTGGGGTAGTAGTCACTTCCGTTGTTTTGACAGTATCTACCCTCGACCCTTTATATGCGATCGACAGTCTAACTGAAGTCTTAGTCGTGCGCGGTCTCTCAAGAAGTGAACATCTAAGTAGTGCTAGTGATAGTGATAGTGTCAAGTGCAGTGTAGTGTGGAAGTGCTGTCCAACTAAGGTCACGTAAGTCCTTACAATGTAATTGCCACGTGGTTAAGTAAACACAATGTTAGGTTAGGTTAGCCTTAGGTTAGGTTAGCCTTAGGTTAGGTTAGCCTTGTGTTAGATTCGGTTTATGTGCGTTTAACCTTGGGTTTAAATAGAGAGCCTGAGCAGTGGAGGCGAGTGTTGTAATTACTTAAAGGACGTCCTTAAGCCTACACCTTGGTCACAAGTCCAAGGCACTGCTTAGGTTTCTCTCGTAATTGTTAGAGATCATATTTGATCATTTATCGGTTCAATAGGAGTATCTACGTTGCGTTTACCCAATTTTCCATTCAATACCATCACCCCTTTTAATGTTCCCCAATATTCCCCATCTTCCTGCTTCCATTTCCTTTCACATCGTTTTTAAAATCCCCGACATATATATGACGTACTGCCAACAAACCTTCTTCACCTAATAGTTGGTATATTTTCCTTTTTTTTTTCATACAAAAGTGACCCGACTTCGTATTCTATAGATTGTTGCGATAAAACAGTGATATTTAATAATTATTATATACATAAAATCGACAAACCAAGCACGTGAGTCGCTAGTATCAAATGTTTAATATTAGAGCAGATACTGAGCACAGCCACACCCCACTGATGAATTTTTTACCTCCACCATTACTATTTAATGCGGTAATCGCGTATAAATTTTTAACTAGGCGCGTTTAATGGCGAAATCGCTGGTTTCTAACGCTCATGCTTTTAAAGCTTCACATATTAAATTAAGTAAATTCATATTACGACAACATAACGTTTAAGTGATATTTTATATAATAGGCATCGATTGTTCAAATAGTACAAGTAATAAAAAAAAATCGATATAGGTTTTAAAATATTACAGTGATTTTGATTAAATTGGAGAACTCTTGAAATGTTATTTTCATAGTAATACTTTAATGTCCTAAACTACACAAGCTTGCCATTTTCTTCTGGCTTATTTGTGTATATAAATATTGTTTTATATGTAACTAGCTAATTATAAAATCTGTAAATATATAATATAACTAGCAACCGACCCCGCCTTCACCCGTCTCTCTTCTATTATATAGCTATAAACCTTCTTCTTGAATCACTGTATGTTGGTAAAAATCTCAATAAAAATCTAAGTCTACAGACTTATAATAGAGATAGATAAATATAGATTATATACTATGTAAAGAATTTAAAGAAAACTAGTCAGGTTAATAACTGTCGTTGCACGTAAAAGCTTGTAAACAAAGCTGTAAGTAAAAAATATAAATTACCACCGACGGAAACTAATTTAATACAGTCACCAAGTATCGATACCTATGACATCGATATTAACTTGTTTAAGTCGATTTTTTTTGTTGATTGTTTGTTTTTTTTGAAAACAAATATAAAAACAGTAGTCAGAACTGACTTAAAAAATATATATAAAATTCAAAAAAACAAATGATAGATTAAATATATACTGTTACATACTTTGCAAAATACTTTAAAGAAGAATAAAGGTTGATACTCAATTAACAGAATCGATACTTGATACCGAAAGGAAGGTATCGAGAAATAACGTTTTATCTCTACTCAAGTCAGTCAGCGTCAAGTTAAAAATGAGCTGATAGTCTTCAAGCCTATGACGTTCTCCCTCGGAAAGTCCCCCGTCCTTTGAGTGTTAAATGTTTTTTTAGTCCCTTATGTACCTTATTATGTAAATATATTAAAACTAACAATATTAAATTATAAATAACAATATTTTATTATTTTTACTTATATTATGATGTGTGTGTTTTTTTTTGTTGCAGATAATTTACTAACAACTGCTACCTATTTTTCATGTACATATAGTCTAATGAATGTTAAAATATTTATTTTTTACCGTACTCTAGCTGAATTTGACTGCTTTCTCCATCTCACGTGACATTGGCGGAGTTAAATGTGCTTAACTTGCACGCCTAAAAGCCATAAATCTAAGATTGAATTGAATAGTCTTCAAGCGGCTGACCAGGCCTCAACAAATTATAACTAAGAACCATCTCGATTAAATTTCCTTTCAAACAAATAAAACTTCATCACAATCGGTGCATTATTTTAGGTGCTACCATGCCACTAGATATAAATGTATGGATATAAATGGATTTGAACCTATATATGTTCAAATCCATTTATATCCATACATTTATGTCTAGTGGCACCTATATATATGATTTTCAATAAAGGGACAAACACTATCAAATTTTGATTTTCGTGTGCGAGTTAAAATATTATCAAAAATAGTATTGGGAGGCATTTATTCCCGACATTAGTAATGCGTATTTCAATTAGCATATTTATAATTACTAACAAAAAAATATAAGAATATATGATAAAACATTATTTACAAAATAATGCAATAAAAAATAATTTCACTAAAATAATTTTAAAGTCGCTGAACACATTATATCAATAAAATATACTTGTGAATTATAGAACCTCCTTCTTTTTATGGAGTCAATTAAAATATTTTGCAAGTTGTCATTTAACATCATGTCATATCACCAACAGCCGTTGCTTAGTATTCGCGTTGATATAGCCTTAGATTCTTAACTTTTTAAACCTCATCCTGGGTCTCAAGACCTAGGCACTGCTCGCCTCGGTCTAAATTGCATGTGAATACGTATTTCTGTACAGTAATGTATTAGCATCCGTTTTAATTTTATCTAAATTGTTGTTATATGTTATAATTTAAATGCACACGCACTCAGTATGTTCTGCGCTTAACATATAAAGTAGAGAAATACCTCTTTATTAATAATCTGTGTTAGCATCCGTTTTAATTTTATATAAATGGTTGTTATATGTCCGTACAATGCTTGAATATTATCTATGGTATACGATAACTTGTTTACCTTACAGGAAATGAATTGTCCATGAGTTAGATAATATTAGTGATGAATTGTCAGCATTAATACTGTTTCCGTTATTTTTTTAGGCTAAGGTAGGTTATAAAAAGATGATGCAAGATGACAGAGTGCAGTATTTCTTTGATTTTTGATGTGATAAGTGCTATTAAAGTGATATGTGTGTAAGTGTTGGTGTTTTTCTTACGAAATATCTGTGTGAATAGTTCTAGAGCTAACAAATGGGTATCATATATCTTTCGTCTGGTAGCATATTGTATAACATATTCGAATATTACTAAAATCGCAAACATCGACTTTTTTCATGTCCGCATATCATATGGAATGCCCTGTAGAAAAACTACTTGTTATTACATTACTTCAGTATAAATGGTTATATTTATTGATTGGTTATATTTAGAAGTTTGATTTTTCACAGCTTCAAGTTATTATATACTTACATGTTTAGTATTAATTTCAACTTGATAACTACACGTATTATTCAAATAATGCGTGAAAACCTAAATATATAAAAGATAATTTTTTTTCGTGATGTAACTAAAAATTGACATTTCTATGAGACCTTCTTGCTAAAAATCATGTTCCTAGGTCAAAAGACAAAGCTTGGGAATTTTGATTTATCTCGAAAATCAAAATTACAATACATGAGATAAAAGCGGCTGCGGGTTTTCATTAGATTTACTTAGCAGTTTGATATTATTACATATTTTAGGACTAGAGATTAGAATATTTTGTATAAATTTCAACTTGATTTCTTCACGTTTTTCTGTGAAAAAGGGTCTTGCGGGATAGTCAAAAAAAGTTAATTTTCTAGTTACGTAAATGAAAATTTACAGTTTATTTTAATTTTATCCATTATTTGTGCTATGAGACATTACTTCATGCTAAATTTCACGACGCTAGGTCATCGGGAAGTACCTTATAATTATATGAGTGACCACATTAACGGTCATATCTTTTTAATGCGTGGACTTAGAAGATTGACATTTTCCCAGCCGCAAGGGACCGCAGGCTTAAGTATTTGATATTAATTTCAACTTGATACCTCCACGCGATCCTGAGAAAAAGGGTCTTGACAGACGGACAGACAGACAACAAAGTGATCCTATAAGGGTTCCTTGTTTTCCTTTTAAGGTACGGAACCCTAAAAAACCATTCAAACTTCACTCCATATAGGAAATTGCTAAAATATTACTGGAAAATTTTATGTTTCCTCGCTTTTTATAGACTCATATATCGGAGCTAATTCCACTTTGAAACCATTTTTACTGCCTCCACGATCATAAGTAGGTGTTTTATAGAGCTTAGGCGGAAAATTACGATATGCTTATAATAAATTTTTGTATAACTATTTTTAATGAAATTTTGTCGATTAATTTGGCTTGAAGTAAAGATATTTTTAACTTACCTTCAGGTTGTTCAAGATATTCAAAAATTAAATTGATGAAAATGAGAACACTGTGAAAAATAAATACTTGAAAATTCTTATATCATTGGTTTCTTATTGATACCAAAAACATAGAAATACGTCACATAATAACCAAGTGTTCCAAGGAAATCAGTTTTAAGACGGATTTAAAAATACCAAGTGTTGTGTGACATAATAAAATCAAAGAAAACATGTGATACCGTCCTATCAATATTTACGTTGTATTTATTTATTGTTTATCCATTAAATTTACTAGTTTTAACTTAACCGATAATCTTCATAAAGAAGTCGATGACTGACGCGTTCATCATATATGAAATTTTCAGACGAGTCTATCCTACATTGTTAATAAAATAAAAAATGCTTCGTTACTTATGTAGGTGAATGTAATTTGTATAAACAGTATCCTCAGTCTCCTAAATGGAGCGAGCCCTCGTAAAGTTTCACGGCACAGCGCCTTCGGCCATCGTGCAGATAGAGCGTGCATCACAAACTATTTACCGCGATCAATCTCAGATCTGGAACGGTTTCTGTCTTTATTAATCTGAAGTTTGAACACCTATTTTGTCTTTTGTAAAAAGGACTTTAAAAAAACTAATATAAAAAATTTTGTAATAGATGTTTTATTAAGAGTTTGAGAAATTCAAATCAAAATAAAACGTGAAAAAATTATTGAGTCTATCAATTTTTTTACGTAAAATCCATGGTATTCAAAGCTAATCTGATCCGTCCAATTTAGACCACTTTTTCAAATAATAGTGGCTTAATTTCTCAAGGGCAAGGAGCCCTTAAAATTTCTTCCTCCGATCTTTCAGAGTATTTAGTTTATAAAAAATAAACCTTTGACCCATAATAAAGGACATTTATGTAAATTTAATTGTAAGAGGTCTTTATAACACCAATAGATGCCAAAATAATGATTTATAAAATGATAGTTTCTACGTTTTACTATTCCAAGCTATGATTTGATAACTTTATGCAAAACTGATAAATGATGCGACAAATTGTACTAATAAAATTATTATAATTATGCAAAATAATCAGTAATCAAACTCTATTGTACATATGACCCATAATGAAAAGTAAAAATATATTATTATTTTAGTTTTATTTCATTATTATTTAAGATACTAAATTTAATATTATTTTAGTCATAAATTATAATTATTGGTTACATAACTCAGTGGCGTTTAAATTATTGTCTTCATCGCAAAAATTAAAAATTGTAGAAAAAGTATGTAGTGTAGGTTAAGCCTCACTTAAGTTTATTCAACATTTCTCACTTCTTGTGTATACGACTTGCTAATCTGTCTCTTCCCTTCTACTTCTCTTGTAAATACATTTATAGTACCCACGTGGTTAAACAAGACTATATATATATACATTACAACTGTAGTTAGTAAAAGATAATATTAACATAGAGTATAGACAGGAAGCTGGGCAGCTCCTGGAGTTTGCAAACCAGGCGCAGATTTAGGAACTCTACTGCCTCTTGGAGGTAGACGTAGCTTGGAAAATGAAAAAATGGCTCCATGGAATTACATGTCAGACTATCTGACGACGAATCAAGTGCTAAGGAAAAAGCGTTCCAATTCAGTTAAAATACTTAATTTAGACCAGAGTGAATGAGTGCGAGTGATCAAACATTGAATGGTTTTATTTTACAAAAGCTACTTAATATCAATGAATTAATTTACAAACACAGCTAACAATGTAAGAGATTTTTAAACGGGACATTGTGTACAAAGCTAGAAGTTATAAGTTGCTAAGCGAAACTCAAAACTAATCAAAAGTCTCTGTAAAACGCGTTGCCAACAACCAATGGTATCTACGAGTGATAAGACTGCGTGGAATAAAGAACAATGGTTTTAATTTGACAAAAGCTATTTAATATGAATGAATAAATGTACAAACACAGGTAACGATGTAAACAGATTTTTAAACGGGACATTGTGTACAAAGCTAGAAGTTATAAGTTGCTAAGCGAAACTCAAAACTAATCAAAAGTCTCTGTAAAACGCGTTGCCAACAACCAATGGTATCTACGAGTGATAAGACTGCGTGGAATAAAGAACAATGGTTTTAATTTGACAAAAGCTATTTAATATGAATGAATAAATGTACAAACACAGGTAACGATGTAAACAGATTTTTAAACGGGACATTGTGTACAAAGCTAGCACGCTGCACGCCGCATGTCGAGCACACTTGTTCGCCTAAATTATTGCCGGGCCCGACGCGCCAAACTTGCTGTTTTTGTTTTTAAGATTAACGATGAACAATGGCCTACAAAAAAGAGTTTGTAACGCCTATCGCTAAAACCATTTGTTGTTATAAATTTAAGAATAATTTATTACATTGAGAACATTTTTAGAGTATAATTTTGCTTCATTCCCCGACTACAAAGCAAAATTTATTATAAAAATTTTAGACGCGATATACACGAAAATAATTGTACAGAAAACGACGAATAAAAAATTGTTAAATAGTATAGCAGTAGTTATCGCTGTCTTCTGTACTATATGCAAAATGTGCCTTCTAGTAAAAAATAAACAAAATAAAAACTAAACTGTTATAATAAATAAAGTATTTACGTATAAAATAAGTCATTGTTTCCCTGCTTTTTATTATCAATATTTGCGATACTAGCAGGTGTGTGACTCATTGAATGCTGGGTTATAGTATAAAAATAACACTAAACCTTTATAAACATCTTAAGGTTTTAACTACTTTTCACTATTAATTCAATCTTTTGCGAAAACATGAAAATGAAATATGATTTAGAGAAATTAAATACTTTTTTACATGTCATTAAAATTAAAATCATATATTAATGATAAAGTAAATATTTTTGCTACAAATATGTATATAACCATAATCAATGTTTATACAGACATCAACACCAGATCTCCACGTTATGATTGATTGGCTACGAATTCGTCCATTGCTTGCACTCGTGTAGCAGAATTTCCTATACAATGTAATTCGAAAAGTCTCATTAATTCCCAAAGTGGTTTCTATCGACCCTCAACGACGAAGAGCTGGGGGTTTACTTGAGAGAAAAAAGAATTGTGAGATTAAAAAACATTGGTCTGCGATAATTATATTCTTTACTTTTTGTTGACTTTCCATAATTATTCCATAGTGTAGTGTTTCCATTGAACAAAAGTGCGGTCCGCGAGTACATTGTGCTCTCTCTGATTTTTTGAATACCTACTTTATTCAAAAGATAGTTAGTATACACTACATAGACTATAGTGGTCTTTGAATTGATATAAATGATTTGTTAATATAAAATATGAGAAAGAAGATCTATCCACACGCGAAAAAAATGGGGGTGTCTATGTGTTGATAAAGTTTAGGAACCTCTGGTCTAAATGAACTTCTAACGATATTTTTATCGTATTGAAAATTAAAACAATTTTTAAAAATTTATACTAATTTATAAGAAGAAGAGAATTTTATAAACAAGATCTAAGAGGATTATTTAGCAAGTTATAAAAGTAGGCGGTGTCTTCGTTAAAAATAAGTCCGGAATATCCTTATTTTCTTCCTAAGTATAACATTTTACCTTATAATTAAAAATAAACATCCGGGTTACGTGTTATCTCAACTGCAGAAAGCGTTGCTGCTATTAGATTACGTAACAAATTGAAATAAATAATTAAATATATACAAGCTATATTATCATCATCATCACGACCCTTCAATGGCCCACTGCTGAGCCGGGTCTCCTCCTCAGAATGAGGAGGGTATTAGGCCATAGTCCACCACGCTGGCCCAGTGCGGGTTGGCAGACTTCACACACCTTTGAGAACTTTTTGGTAACTCTCAGGAGTGCAGGTTTCCTTACGATGTTTTCCTTCACCGTTAAAGCAAGTGATATTTAATTGCTTAAAACACACATAACACAGAGTCAGAGGTGTGTGCCCAGGATTGAACTTCGGACCTCCCAAGTAAGACTTGAAGTCTCAACCACTGGGCCATCACTGCATACTACAGCTATATTATACAATAAGTAAAAGGTAATAAGAAGATAAGCCAAATAACTAGGTCTGAGAAAAAATAGAGGGCGAAAGTTGTGCCTGTATCGGCAGTTCCAACAGTGACGTTTACTATTTTGACAAATAGCAGACGCGCGGGAACTGAAACACGTCGCCTCGCGCTCCCCGCTAAAAAGGTCATTGTGCTCATTTAAGGTCAAACCTATACTTGCGTGCCGATAGCTATACCTTAAAAAAAAAGAAGTAAAAATCCGATAAACATTAACTTTTATCAGATTTACATTGGCGAGAGTGAAAGGTGAATAGTGAGTGTTGTGATCATACAAAGAACATACCTGAAACTGCACTTGAATCACAAGCCTCAAACATTATTTGGCTTCCTATCGAAAACGCGTGTCAACGCGTATTTCTCCGTAAATAATATTTTGATTTTTTAACTTATAACACAATTAATTTGTAACTTTCTTTTAAACATTTTCCTCCCTAAAGCAATAAGTAGGGAGCCGCGGCGTCCGCAGCGCCATTAACCACCGCATTATCTCGTCTCCTCGTCCTAAAATTTGCACGTTTTATTTCCCATCAGGACGTATACCTACTAAATTTTATGCTTAAATATAAAAGTTGACCGCTACCGTAAACCACTCATTTTTTAAAATGTTTTTAATATGTAATAACTTCATTTTTTATTGAAATACTATACAAAGTTGTTATTTTTTATACATCTATAACTCCACTAGAGTTGCCAACAATGTTGATAATTTTAGTACTCTTAAAATAAATCCAAATAAACTATTAGAAGTATGTGTGTTGCTGACAGAAAGCTGTATCTAACGATATCTCGAAATTGAAATTCTATCGTCGTATATATTAAAAAGTACACATTACCTACTCTATCTTTTCCAGAAATTTCACTCATTTCGTACGAATTGTATTATACGGAAGTTAAAAAAAGATTATAATTAAAATATTGAAAAAAGGGATGATTTAAAGTTCAGTTAATTGTAAGTGAAACTCACGCACCGAGTGTTCCGTAAAATCTGGGGTGAAGGACAAACATAAGCCGTGGAAAAAATTACTACATATATTAACATTGCAGAATATTTTTATTATGTATATGTGATCAAATTTTTTATTTACTCGTCCTATAAACCTTTATCAACCCTAGAGATTTTGATCCCTTTATGTAAAACGACATTTGATGCACCCTAAGCGAGGTTAGCTAGCTATATGAAACGGTTTTATTGGTTCTTAACAAACACATTCCTCGCTACATATCCTCACTCATCTCTGATGGTAACGCACCCTTATAAAATTGCAGACTAGAGTATTTGATATTAATTTCAACAAGATCATTTTGCGTTCCTAAAAAATATATCTTGAAAGACAGTCGGACGGACTATGAAGTGATCCTAAAAGGGTTCCTATAATATAATATCTCGAACTTTTTGACAATAAAATAGAGTAACTCATAGACAATAATGATGTTAGGATAATAAAATATAGAAGCAGACAGAATAGACCGTAAATCCAAACATTTTAACTAGCCCATTTGGAATGGTAGTTTAGGAACGTTATCGACGTTCTGTGACACAATATATTAGTGGTTTAAAACCATTAAAGCGGACTCCCATGGGCATTATGGCCGCTACGTATAATTAACGACAATAGTTAGATATTGCTGCTAGAAATATCTAAATTCTATTGTAGTAAAAAATTTATTTTGTTTTTCAACAAATTTGATTAAAAAAATTGATGACAGACGGACTACGAATTGACCGTATAAGGGCTCTTAATACGTATCCCTAAAAATGGTTAGTAATATTACTAAAAATATTAGTAACCCTTGATAACTTTATACCGGCGAGTAGCTCCTGTATACAATTTATAATCTTAGTCCTGATAGATTTTATAGCGTGAATACTATCTTGAATAAAATGTAATTAAATAGTACTGAAGTTCATCATTATTGTTGTTTATTTTAAGACATTAACAATGTTAATAAAATCTAATCTTTTTAAATACTCAGGTTGACGTCAAATGATAGATGGTGTTATTGCAGTACTAAAATCTCTTTAAAGCTGCATCTGTGTCACGAGCCCCCAAAACAGCTTGACTTTCTATAAAATTTTTAGAATTCAGTTTAAATCAACTAAAGATAGATACATTATGGACTATAATCTGGCGGATCTCTTATGGAAGAAAATTTACAATTAACAAGGGTGCAATAAACCCCCTGGTGAAGGTCAAAATTGAGTTAAAGGTATACCTAGTGGGTAAGAGTTATATTTTTCGCATATTTAAAGTAATAAACTACGTATAATATAATACGTGGAGTACCGAGAGACTGTAATTACAGGACGGTAGACCCCTGGGAAAGCGACCGAAGATTCGAGAGTGGTTCCAAAGATTTAATGCTCCTGACCTCGCTTGATAGCTGTATCTAATATCAATATATTGTTGTCACATGGCTATATATAAATAAATATTTAAAAAAATATCTGTTACATTAGAATATTATTTAAGCCTCGACGCTAAGACGACGGCTTGTTATTAGTTTAACCTGTGTATCTGTATGTCTGTGGCATCGTAGCGCCTAAGATAATGAACCTACTCTGATGAAGTTTGATCTGTTTGAAAAGTAATTTTATCGAACTAGTTCATAGCCATAATTAGTGAAGTGGTCAGCTGTTTGAGGACTATCAGCTAATTTCTAACTGAAACTTAACTAAAAGTGACCATTTATGCCTGTTGCAAAAATTTGTACAACCTTGGTTTTCATATCACTCATATTGAGTCAGGGGATAATTAAATTTTAGGATGTGTTAGGTTAATTGACGATCACGTAACTCTTTAATATTATAGCTGGTTAAATTGAAGGTTAGGTAACAATGAAAGAGCTCTGTAAACCGTTCCTAGATTTCAAGCTAGTCACATCTTAGACAGCTCGATTTCCTGTCTAAGATGCATTATTTTCTTTTAAATGTTACCTATAATAGATAAATAGAGAAATTACAATATTTACATAATAATGTATAAATAAATTTATTCCGTAATCAAATAAGTTTTTGAATAACGCAATCTCGCAAACAGTATCTAAATTAAACAAATTATGCTTAATCTCTTTACAAAGTACGAATCAATGTTGTTTTATAGCTCCAATTCTATTTCTGTTACCCTCCTTGATTCAATATTGGGTGTTTTTATTTAATTTCCAAGGTTTACTCAGGCACGAGGGAGATGAAGTTGTAAATCTTGATTGATAGCTCGTACGGGTCCCATCAGTATCCCAAAAGCCGAATTTGCACTTAAATGGACACACTGATTATACAAGACCGCTTTTTTCCATAAATGTATAACTATTTATAAAAGAGGATCAATGCCTTTGAGGGTACTTTCTGCTGAACGTATATAATGTTTATTATTGTTATAAAGAAGATTGGCTTTGCGTTGGAACTTCTTTATCAACATATTTAAACCGGACTTTAGATACTTTGTCTTTCGTGTGCATTTTGGAAACTGCTTCATATGCACATGGATCCCAGACTTCGAGGGGTCAATTCCTATATAATCTCTTGGGCCTGCGCATCTAGTATCGCCTGTCTCATTAACAATATAGTGTAGCAGATATCGTCACTATCCGAAAAGTCTCAGAAGAAACTTAAAACACAGTACCATAAGTTCTATAATAGTTCCTTGCTGAACCATAACTCTCTTACCTGATATCTCTTAAAGCCAACACCACTGAATCTTCACAAAGTCAATAATTACTACTTAGCAAAGTCCTCATATAGGATTTTGATTGTACAAATTGTATTTTTTTTCGGTGGTCTGCTTGGCCAATGCACTAAAGTAACTAATCATTGACTCTAAAACTTTATTTTTTTTAGTTCTGTATCAAATTTGTTTTAATTGTTTCAAACTGCTTAACTACACTAAATAAGATAAAAGAGTTCAGTCGCAGTAGTATCAACGCTGCAACTAAGCCAGTTAAACCTCCGATGGGTATTAAAAACAAGCTGAACATTCTAATGAAAAGTTTAATATGCAGTAATTGTATTTATTCAAAGAATTATAAAGTAAAAACAATATGAGTGTACTCGTAAACAAATATGAGATGGTTCCTGGGGGATAAACTTTTTCATATTTTATACAAGCGGTACGCTCTCGCTTTGCTTCTTTAAAAATTCTTTCATAAATATAAAGCCGAGAGAGATTGTTCTATATTTTACTATACTATAGTAGATATATGTATATAATAATAGATTGGTAGGTAGTTCCCATTTTCCTTTTAAATAAAAACTGATGTCTGGACCACTTATAAAGTGTTGCGATAGATCAACGCAGCGCAGGTTTTAATCCCTTATTACATAATTAAGTGGGTCACAAGGTCCAGGCTCGATGTCCAAAGTTCATGACTTTATTATATTATACTATAATCTTAATTTATATTAAAACGATACTTACTTACTTACTTACTTTTTTACGACATTCAACTTTAAGAAAACAACTGGCTAAAAACAGATTAATTTATATGTGATAGTTCTCTTTAATTTTTGTATTATTTATCCAATATTATTTATGAAATTATCAATAAAAAATAAATAGAATATACAGCTTGTGATGTAATCCAGAAACGCAGAACCTCACTGACATATAAATCGGTCTCAAGGGCCGAAGACATGACAGCCTTCTGAAATTATGTGCCCGGGACGATTGTTGAAAGAATTTATCTATCAACGATGACGAGTAACTTCCCTCAGAAGAATTGTATTTTCCATCAGTATTAAATTACAGAGGAAATTGTTATCTGTTCAATTTATATCCTGGTAGTATTAAAGATAAGGATTTATTACATAAATAGTGTCATAAAAAACTAGTCACGGCACGTTTAGGACGCTAGACTTAGAGATTTATAGGTATTCTGTAATTTTATATTATATTCATCATCACAACCCGTTAATCAGTTACTGCTAAGCCAGATCTCCTCCTCATTCTGAGGAGGGTGTTAGGCCATAGTCCACTACGTTGGCTCAGAGTGGGTTGGTAGACTTCACATACCTTTGAGAACTTTAGGAAACTCTCAGGAGTTTTCCTTTACCGTCAAAGCATCATCATCATCACGACCCGTCAATGGCCCACTGCTGAGCCGGGTCTCCTTCTCAGAATGAGGAGGGTATTAGGCCATAGCTACGCTGGCCCAGTGCGGATTGGCAGACTTCACACACCTTTGAGAACTTTTAGGGAACTCTCAGGAGTGCAGGTTTCCTCTCGATGTTTTCCTTCACCGTCAAAGCAAGTGGTGTTTAATTGCTTAAAACACACATAACTTAGAAAAGTCAGAGATGTGTGCGCCCAGGATCGAACGTGTACCTCTTCCCATTTTAAACCACTGGGCTTATCACTGCATATTATATTCGATAGATATAATAATATTCGAATTGGATATCCTCTAAATAAGGCACTATTCTTTTAAAATTACTATTCTTTGCAAATAATAAATAACAGCAGAATCTATAAAGGACTAATGAAACATTATTTTATTATGACAACATCTTTCAATAAAAATCCGATTTTAAGAAAAAGCAGAATTTATGTTTGCCATACAGCAACCCAACTGGGAAAAAACTGTCAATTTCGAGTAATAATAGTTTTTACTCCATCTCAGATTTTGAAGTGAAAACTTCTTTGGCAACGTTGTGCACTTGTAGGATGGATAAAAAATGTTGAACTCGAGTCAGGACACGCGATCTAAAATTCGTAAGACGGCGCCTTGCACGCTTAATTGGTAGCACGTTTCATACAAAACTGGATTTAAATTTGTGTACGATAGAGCGCAATAGATAAATATTGTATTTAACCACATAAATGATAGTACTTTAAGCAAAATTATTTCCTAACAATTCCAAAATATTTAAAATGCACAACGTTAATGTTCAAGTTTTCACGTTTGCCGGCAGTTCCAGAATGCAATTTTTTTTAAATATCTTCTATTTACAAACATGAAATCGAATCCATATGAATCCGCGAGATATATATTTAGATTAGATACTTTGTAAAAATTCATTTATTTAGATATTGTACATTGTAAATACAACAGTGTTGCATAAAGTGCTAATAAACGATTTGACCTGTAATTAAAGTTTGCGGGTAAGATAATATCGAGTGTGATTGCCGTGAACTACTTAATTACGGACGTAACGCTCCACCGGGATGATCGGAACTTGAGAGTGGCTTCAAAGATTTACTGCTCTTGACCTCACTTGATCGAGACTTCAATGTCGATACTTACGACCTATAATTACTTATATCAATCGTGATTTAGGTGCTGAGGCTTAAATTTTTTGAATGAATATACCGAAGAGATATATAATATAGAGAAGTTTACTCTAACGCATTTTCGCAGAAAAAAACATAATAATATAAATTTTACGTTGATATAAACAACATAAGTCATCTCTGTTTAAAACGCATAAAGGATACACTAAAAAGAGTAACCAATTTCTTTTATATTCTAATAAAAATAATAAATACTTGAGCATAATTCCCAGAAACAAATTTCTTATTGAGAAAAATATTTGTTAACTGCCACATCAAATAAAGAAGTCAAACCACCAAATATTTAATTAAGTAAATTCGGTAAAGGAAAAACAAATTCATTTGAAGAAACCGTAAGAAATGTTTATTACGAAGTTTTGGTGAATTCAAGCTACAGATTCTTTACACAAGTCTGCATGATTTTCTTCCTTGAGATTTGATTGATTTTGGGGCGCTGATAACTACAAAAATTATGAAAAAAATTCAGGTCGTTACATATGGACGTGCTGGATTTTTTTTCAAAACTTTTATTCATTGATTTCATTTCATTACTATCACTGTAACGACAAAAAATATTATGAAAAAAAATAAATTATATGGACGGAATTACAAACGTAAAATTGCAAACTATAAGAACTTTTTAGAGAAATTATTTAAAAAATTTGAAAAAATTAGTTGTTCGATGAGCATTAATACAGATTAACTTTTTGAATTCTCACTTCTGTAAATGAGATCAGCGCAGCAAAATACCCTCGATTGTGTTATAAATCCTGGAAGACCTAGTGCAGACTTGTGTAATCACTTGCGTGGTGGACAAGAATTAATTAATGCTTCCTGGAGGTCGTAGCCTGGTGGGGGTGGATTTTGTAGTAGAGTAGTCTGGCCAGAGATAGGTTCACAGGAAAACCTGTCTGACCTATAAAAAAAAATATACTTGAAAACCAAGCTATTTATTTAGAATTAAATAAACTATTTTGCTACGTAGAAATTTATAAGATATTTGATAATTATAAAACCTTGAAATAGCTTAAAATAGTAAAAATTATAAGAGTAAAAAAAAAACAAGAAAAATTATATTCCAAGTAGTGTCATGATTAAAACATGAAAAAATTATCACAAAATAGTACTGATATCCTTCAATTAAGTGAAATCTTTAATAAATTATACTCACTGAGGGCCACATGGTGGTATTCCTCCACACTTCAAAGTTTGTATGATATTGTGAATAGAACAATTAGTTACATCTTCCTGTGAAATATTAAGAAAAATAAAATAGCAGAAGATAATATGCAGCATCCTGTAATATGATAAATCATTCACTCATTTATTCACTTACAAAAAACTAAGAAGTATTTCACAAGAATTAAAAAGAAACTTAATATATGTATTGAATTTCAAGCAAATCCATTCATCCGTTTTTGTGTCTTTCTTTCTGGGATAGAAAGAACAACTCATTCTTGGATACAATAGCAACTTATCTAATTTTTACATTTCTAACATTAGAAGGTTATGAATAGCGTACTGATTGAATGATACTAACATAATAATCATCATCGATAACGACAACAGGAGCATTGACGCAAGCTCCCTGGCACTGCACTGTATCTACACCGAACATTCCATCAGCAGACACACCACCAACGCAGCAGCATGTGGCCTCCTCTACCACCTGCAGGAGAGTATCTGCTCCTCTCAACATGCATGGCGTTGTAACGCAAACTTTAACGTTGAATTTGCCTCTATATCTCCTGCAAATATAACTTTATATAAGTTTTATATTCCTTTTGTTTCTTGAAGCGAAACATTGTCTGAAGTAGTATAAGTCAATTCTCTGAAGAACAGTTAAAATGGGACTTATCGGAAAGACCAAATTTAAGGCACATTTGATTTAAAATACAAGTACATTCGGTGCTGAAGTATAACTTTTGTGTGATACGATTTCAGTATTCCTGTTCATGCTATAAAGAAAACTATTGTGAATATTCCTTTCAAAGCCTACCAGGTTTTGTTATAAACCGGTATTCAAGTTACCTCTTAGTCATTGTATAGAACGTAGCCCACTCGTAAACCCTCATCCTTGGTACACTGAGAAGTTCAGCCACTTTGTGCATAGCTGATATTGGGACCCATCCGATCTGCCTTTGTACTATGTCTATGGCAGCGCCTATTGCCGAACGCTGAGCTCCTTCAGGGTAATTCTGGATTATTGCAGTCAGTCTCTGAAATACGATAAACAATATATAAAAATAATTTGCTCTCTTACAATTAGTACTATCTTACAAAAAGCAGGGTAAAGCAAAATTATTTCATTAATGAAAATAATAAAGGTGATTGTAATATGCGGGGTTTTTGTTGATCATAAATCGAATAGTTCATAGAAATGAGTTCATTGATTTGAATCAAATAATTGTGAGGGGGGGGGGGGGTAAAGATGATAATCTAAAAATGACATGTCATTTGGAGTATTAAGTTAGACTGTCATTACTTTGCTTGAAGTAAAGATCAAAAGTTGTTATATTTTCCGTAGAAAGTTTTTAAGGACTGTTTCATAATTTTTGGTTCACATTGAATACTTTCAAAATGTGAGCATACCAGACTAAAAACGTAATGATAAGATTAAGGCATATAATAGTCTAACTATAATACTACTTGTAAACTAAATAACAATATATTTTATAACTAATTATAAACCTTTAAATTTGCTTCAGAGTAGTCAAAAGGTATAAGAGCGTTATTATCTTTGCTGTCACGATGAATATTTAATTCCTCGCTGTATAAACGTTGTAGTCGTAAAAGATAAGCCCTAGGACTTAATGTCAATATTTTACTAAGAACCCTAGTCTTCAACATATTTAAATCTGAACAAATTAAATGATATTAATAATATTTTGTCACGTACATAAATATTTATGTGACATACAAATGTTATTTGTCAAAATTGATTATAAAAGTTTTTACTAATTTATTAAAATGTTATCCAAATTAATCCTTAAAGACTGTTCTCACTGGAATTCAGTTAAAAGAAATCGTGAAAGAAAAACTAAGTTAAAAGGAAAGTTAGAGCAAATTGAATTATGCATTGAAAGTCAACGATATTTTATAACTACAATAAGCGATATATATATATTTACTATATGTTTACTTTGTATGCTTATAAGAATAGTGGTTAAATTTTTTTAATTCCCCTTAAAATCTATATTTTTTGTAATCGAGGAAAAACTTTTCTTAAAGTTAGATCGTAAGTACAAGTAATTAATTAAGTAAGCTAACACTATAACTAGCTTATTGAGAAAACCCCAATTTCTAAATTAAGTTAAAATTTACTAATAAAAAAATGTATATATTATTGTTAATATTATCTAATTTGCAAAAAAATATAAAAAGACAAATCCCGATTACGACAGAAAGATTTTTAGGAAGTCAATAAAAAATAGCCGCCTAATAACTGCCAGTTACGTATAACTATGTATACATATATATATGCATTAAATTATAGAACAAACTAAAAATAATATGCAAATTAACTCTATCGCGTTCAAATATCTGAATGTAAGTATTGGTTTTGCTGAGTCAAAAGTTAAAAAATATAAAGTGAATTTTAATCGGTATCGAGAGTTCGGCTTATAGAAAGAAGTTCGTTTTTATGTGCTAACTTAATCCTTTTATAAAATTCGTTTGGAACTTATTTCATAGAATTAATTTGGTTATGATTTAATAAGAAAGAATTTTATATCCTCAAAACTATTATACTAGTTTAATTTTCCTTATTACTTTTGATAACAAAACATTAGAAATATTAGAGATTTTGAGCAAATCTTATGGACTTAAATTCGATCTGCTTCTAACAGAATTCGAATAATCAAAAAAAAAAAATTTAAAAAATGTTTTCTTATTATACATACATATAAACATTGATGAAAATGTACTAGAACTGGTTTAAGTTAAAATAAAACCAACAAAGCCTCATCATACATTCAACGGACGACCGTCATTACGAGGAGTGGTTTTGATTTTTTTTTGATCATTTTGATGATCCTTCCCAGACTCACAGACCATAAAAAATGGTAAATGTTGTGGTTGGTACCCGAGGACGTGGCCTCTTGGTGGTAAGTACCCCTTGCCCTTCACCTGATTTCCCCTCGTCATAACAGCAGTACCCTTCAGAGCTTTAAGGCGTCTTTTTTCTAAATACTTGATATCAATATACTTTAAATTGATTCATGATTGTCAAACTAGGTGAAGACAGATACATAGCAATATACAAATGATTATAGGTCAGCGGTTTGGAATGATAAACATCGTTTACGATGTTGAAATTGCCTTAGCTATCTGCCTTCTCGGCGAATTTCTATAAGGTCAATAACGTACCCAAGATATTCGCCTCGAGCGATTTTATGGGAATGAGCGCAGATATTGCATCCAGAATATTAGTGCCTACTACTTGATCCGCCAAAGTGCCATCTTTTACCGTCTTTTTCCAATATCCGTGAATATCAAAATCAGTTACGACTTTTACATCGTTGGTAAGTCGTCGGTTGTGCTTCCGTATTGTTTTCAATGTTCAACAAGTTTATTAGTTTGTTATGCGTGAGGAAGTTTTATGAATGATTACTTGTGCTGTAAATAGATAATTATTTAGTAAAAAATCCCTATTTAATGTTAATGATAAAACGGTTTAATTAATTGTATAATCTACTCAGAATAAAGAACCGAAGTGAATACATACAACTTAAAGAAATCCAAGAAAAAAGAAAAAAAAGAGGGAAAGTTACATCACTAAGTGATGAAATGATGTTCCGGTTTTGGTTTAATTATAATAATATTTATATAATTATATATAAATATAATTATAATTAAACCAAAACCTTATTTATGAAAATATTGCGGACGGAGGAGTATGAAATTTCCCACATTTATAGTTTTAATGGAGAAGGACAAATATTTTTTTTTAAATTATTCATAAACAATACATTAATTCAATTAAGAAAAAACATTACACACGCTACCATGTATTACTATGTATATTAATCTTGTTTATTGTAAAAGTCTGTGGTCAAATTAATAATTAATTAAAATCTTTGACAACAGAACCTTAATAATGTTCAAACTTATAATTTAAATTATTTATAGTCGAATTTCGATCATTGGGCGACTACTAGTAGAGCTATTAGTTTTGACTACGAATTCATTCTCAACCGAATGCATTACTCATATACGAGTTTGTCTGAAATACACAGGACGTATATTTAGGATGGTTTTCAGTATTAGCAACGCTGTTTATAAAGTAGTAGTAGCGGGTAGGTCATTTTATATTATGTCAAGTATACTGACCTGTACATAATATAATAACCTTTAGTGCGATAGATTAGTCTTAATCTCTCTTGTGTTTCCGCGCAGTGTACATGGAAGTTATTGTTATAGTATCGTGGTTAAGGTCACCCTTCTTAAGGCCCACGTAAGTTTACTTTAATACTTATTGTAGTCCGTCCGTAGGGTGAGGGTTAATATATTATGAAAGTATATTATGACATATTGCTGTACAGTAATGGGTATCATTCCTCTCTCATCTAGATGACATCAGTAAGATTTAAATTATTAATAAAATTATGTAACACCTTTCTCGTAATAATAAATATTAAAATAAACTCTTCTTCGTCCACCGAAATAAACCAGTGAACTGTCAAACGTCGTTAATGAATCAAAATGGCATCCATGACCGCCGTAACGAATTTTGTAGTGACTATATTGCCAGCAATTTTAGTGTTAATTAAAATATTGAAAACTGCTTTTAAAGTATTCATCATTTTTAATATAGTGTACAGATAACCTGGTCGTCTTAAAACACTTCCCTTATAAGAATTCTTTTAAGAGAACATATTAATTATAAGTTTGTATACCCTTAAGGAAAATATATCACTAGTCTTACACATTTCCGTAATGAAAATAATACGTGACTTGTTTACAGCTATTACGCACTGTCGGCTTGAATGTTGGCGCTTCTAGACTTTAACGACTTCAAGGAAAATCTAGAAAGGGGTCTAGAGTTTTTCTGAATGAATATTATTATATTATACGAATTTTCTTATACGGTAAGATTTGATCTGCTGTTTTAAATAGTTAAAAATACGATAAAATATTGATAAAACTTAAAAATAAGGAATCGAAAATATAAAGCACCAGCAGCTCAATGGATCAGGCATTGGATTCTCGCTCGATAATAAGGTTTAAATCCCAGTCATTGGACATCGATTTCTATCGAAACTGAAGTAGTCTGTGGTAATTTATTTTAATTTTGACATTTGACAACTCAGTTACAGTTGCCATGCTAGAAGAGTTTTTTTTATATTTTAAATCTCTGTATTTTTTGAACTCATATACATAATATCTATACATAAATAAGTATCAATTGCCTCATGTATCATGCATCACATGAGAACGAGGACTCAATTTTTTTAACTTAATAAAAGTTAGATTAGTAATGTAAATTTAACTCGGTAGCAAAGCAATTACAATAAAGTGAAGTTAAAGTTAAAATTAACTGCTACTATTGCAGTTCGGTATTAGCATAATACAAATAAAGGTATTCAATATAAAATCTAAAATTTTTTTAATAATATTTATTACTTATTTAACGCTTAAGAATCTTTTATAGAGTTGAATTGAATGGAAACCACAAATACATTGTAAAACGTCAAAGCTAACTATATAATGTTATTCCAAAGTAAAAGAATCGAAAAAGAGGCTGTAAAGGATTCATCCCCTTTGTTTTATGAGACAATTAAGAAACGTCGGCCGACGGAACTTGCAAGACTAAAATTGTTTCTTAAATGAAAAGCAAACATTTAAATGGTGAATTGAAAACTCTTAACGACCCATGTTAATCTCGACAAAAAGAAAATTTTCACCTCGCTCATTTACAAGTAAAATATGCTATGAAATATAATCTGAATTTAAAATTGAGACCACAATTTAAAAGAATCCGATGTTAAAGAATGTTTAGTCACTGCAAGAAAAAACTTTAACATTTTAACAGTGCACTCCGCCTGCCTCAGTTAAAGCTAGAACTTTTCCATTTTAACTTGGAAACAACTTACTCTACATATATAAAAGGACTAGTAACAATTCAAGAAGTAGCTCATCATCTAGATTTTAAAATATACAAGCTAAATATAAATAAAAATCATTTATTTATTTATTGAAATAGGAAGCCAACGTGGCATAAAATGTTTCTTAAAACTAATTTTCACAATTACTTTATCTAAACATTCACATTGTATACCTCCACTTATAGGCTAACATCACATGCAAATGATATTAAAAAATAAAATAAAAACAACTGTAAATTCGTAAAATGACAACTGTAAAAATTTTAGACTTATGGCATACAATGGCAAAAAAATAGCAACAATAAAAAAACTTAAGTAGAAAATATATTTAAAAATAAAATAGTTTGGCGTTTATTTAAAAACATACTCTCAGACCGGTAGCACCTATGTAGACTAATTCTGTTTTTGTTGTGCTTGTACTTATCAGGACAACGCTTGTATGAAAGATATTATTTTAATATATTCTACGAAAACAGAAAAAGGTATAAATTTGGATGGGATTTGTATGAAAGACTGTTAGGAAAAAAAATCTCGTTTTCATATGATGCATTACATGGGTTTTTATGATCACAACTCTATTACTCTACCTCTAACATGTAGCTAAATTGTATAATAACATAGATTACTCAAGAGATGCTAGATCAGGTTCAGATCCTTCTGCTCTATGAAATTACTTAGTAGTCTGTCTCTTATATGTGTGGACAAAAATTAGGACTATTTATTTATTAAGGTTAAAAGTTTTCAAATAAAGCAAATTTGCGTTGATATAAAAGTCCGAACAGGAAGAACCCTAGTATATATTTCTACATTTAACACATAACCCTTAACTTGATTTTTTTAATAGGTCCTCCTCTGGTCCTCTAGGTGGTCCTCGAGGTCCTTAATACTAGTGTACTATAACAAAATGTAAGTATATGTCTAAAACAGTACTTACAATATGTCAAAAATTATACTATACGAGATTAACGAGGTCGTTTAACGATTTGAGGGGGTCTTTGTATCTTCCTGACCCTCGTCACGAGTAAACGTGTTATGAAGCAATTAACTCACATTTTCATAACGAAATTCCTTTTTCCGTTATCGTTATTTTTGTTAAGGTAAGTGGTCTCAGAAATACAAAGTTCTGCTTTTAAAGTGCTTACTCTCAAAATTCTCTTAATGGAATCTGTATTAATTAAATTATGGTAGACATTAGCTAGCTGTAGCTGTTCTACGATTTCGTCTGTTTGAAAATTAGATTATTTTCTATATCAGACTGGTAAACTTTGATATATGTGCATTCTAAAACAAATGTTTCAAATGAATAGTTTTGCAACAGATTTCATCATCACAACCCATTAATGGCCCACTGCCGAGCCGGATTCTCTCCTCAGAAATAGGAGGGGGTTAGGCCATAGTCAAACCTATTGACAAACCTTTGAGAACTTTTAGGGAACTCTCATGACTGCAGGTTTCCTCACGATGTGTTCCTTTACCGCTAAAACAAGTGATATTTAATTGCTTAAAACACCGATGTCTTAAGCACTAGGCTATCACTGCATTTGCAGCAGAATTAATAACCAATATTCTAAACTGGAATACGTTGAATATGATGGCTATAGTAATTATATATAAAAGTATACAAATATATAACTGAACTGAACTCTTGTGCACCCGAGCACTGGAACCAAAGTAGCGATCGTCCTTCCGCTGCTCATAAATGTCAATCAGTCATGACGTCATGACATATGTGTGTTCAACAATTTATTCATTTAATATCTTTGATCTCCTTTGTTAAAATAAAGAAAACTTTAAATTGAAGAAAAAAAGGGAAAAGATAGAGAGAAAGTAAGTTTCTTTTATTAGCAACACTTACTATAAACATTAACCATTCCTCCATTTGCTCGATAATATTTAATTACTATCCCAATCAAACTGGAAGTATTTGCCCATGTGATTTCATATAATTAGTGTTATGGTTAAAGTCACCCTACTTGAGGTTTATATAAGTTTACGCCATCATCTATTGTAGCTAATAGTCGAAAACTCCGTAACCTTACGGCTCAGTCGGAAGTCCCAGGCGCTGCACGGCTGTAGCTGCACAATAGTATTATTTTTTAAACATTAACTATTTTCTTGTTATTAAATACAAGAAATCTGTAAATAATTTATATCAAAACTAAGGTAAAATTAGCCTTTAAAAACCAGCTTATCTTAGACCCTTATAATCCCTATCCCAAGTTTGATCCTCCGAAATGGAGCAGACCTACGGAGATTGACATTTACAACGTTATCTCGCCCTGGAGACTGCTTGGAACTCCTAAATTATATGACTCATCCTTTAAATTAAAAAGGATTACATGCGTTCCGCCATTTTGGTATGTAAACTTAATCAAAGAATACATTTATTCTTTAGAGTCAGAGATGCCGAAATAATTGTTCTAAGATATCTAAAAAAAGCTCTTAAATCTATGATATACAACTAGATGTAAGTCTACAAGTACCTCAAAATGTTGTGAGAATGATGCCATCATTACATAAAAGACAAGAAGCAAAACTTGTTACAATCTATAAAGTGAGTATTATTAAAGTGTTAAGTATAACAAGAAGGTGGTAAAGTGAAGATACGTCGCAGGTATAAAATTATTGTCAACTTTAATAAATACGAGCGGTTATTTAAAGCAAAATAATAATCCATGTCCTTAAATTTTCACTCGATAATAGTTTAAAGCAGTGATGGCCCGGTGGTTGAGACTTCAAGTCTTAGTCGGGAGGTCCGAGGTTCGATCCTGGGCACACACCTCTGATTCTGAGTTATGTGTGTTTTAAGCAATTAAATATCACTAGCTTTAACGGTGGAGGAAAACACCGTGAGGAAACCTGCACTTCTGAGAGATCCCTAAAAGTTCTCTAAGGTGTGTGAAGTCTGCCAACCCGCACTGGGCCAGCGTGGTGGACTATGGCCTAATACCCTACACATTCTGAGGAGGAGACCCGGCTCAGCAGTGGGCCATTGAAGGGTCGTGATGAATAGTTTAGTTTTTCTTTAATCTTTAGCTTTATATATTATTAATAATTGAAAAGAGAAAGAAAGATAGGCATAAGATAGGTAATGAGCTCTCATCAAAAGAGAAGGAAATGTTGGGAGAGTGTGTAAGCGAGACAATAATGACAAATAAAGAGAGTAAAGGGGCAAAGAATAAAAGTGATAGAAAGGCAAAAATCATAGAGAGACGGAAGTATAATAGATTTATATCTGTGAAAGATTTTTTAAAATCGGGTCAGTGCATTCAAAATGTCTTATAAATTGAAATAATATGGCAACACTAAATTATCCACGTCATTCGACAATATCAGTAAATTATTTTTTATAATTGGATTTGTAATTTTAAAAAAATAACTTAACCTTGAAAAATGTCTATTTTATGGTACTTAAATCCTCATATCTTTTTATTTATAATATTTATGGCAACACCACATAGCCAATGTTATCCGTAAGGTATGTAACTTTCTATCGGTTAAAGAATTATCAAAATCAGTTCAATAGTTTAAGAGTCTATTGGCAACAAACAAAAAATTAAATCTTTCCTCTTTATAATATAATAGTGTGAACAGAGACAAATCAAATATAATTTGAATCATAAAATTACAATGTAAGAGTATATAATACGATGTGTAGATAATGAGTCTAGACACTCAGGTTTGGCACTTTTAAGCGTAATAGGTACAGGTTTAGCAAAATATATCATATGACATCATAACTAAATGAAATATCAAATAATGCTCTCGAAAATGGTTACGATTTACCAACATAAGTCCATACTAAGCCTCTATAAATTTCCAAAGGATTACATTTAAGTCTACCAAATATCCGACCGTTGTTCAAAGTAAGTAATATTATAGATGGTATTGAATTTGATATATGAAAGACTAGTAACCTGCACTAACTTTGCACGGGTAGTAGTGTATACTACCATGCATTGTTTTGCTATGGATTATCTCGAAAAGGTTTTAGATACCTGTCTAGGTGACTGTTCTCAAGCGATTTCTCAAGCAGTTATAGTGATATTTCTCCCAAATTACACAAAACCTTTACAAATTATACATCTAAACCTTCCTTATGAATCACTCTGTCTGTCTATTGGAGGAAAACTCCCGAAAATCCGTTCAGTTTCATCATGTACAGACAGACAGACGTGAGACTTAGTTTTATAATATGTATGAAAGATAAGTATTAATCCGCTCTGTTTGCTTTGACCCTAAAACCATAGACAGTATCCCTTGTGGCGGTGACATCGTCTATGCTCAAAGGAGCTTAGGTGAAATCTAGTGGAGCCTTAAATATCTTCATTGCCTCCCTGGAAGCGAGAGGTATATCTGCGTAATCTGATTATACGTTTCTTGTTTCCGCTGATATTATTCTGACATTAACAAAGCGACTATAAAGGAATTAAATTTATAATTGTAGTCACTAACACAATCTTGGTGAATTTATACTCTAAGTATCTAAAATAAATAGCTTAAGTAAGACGTATTAATATAATTATTTACATAAACAAGTATTCTTGAGAATATTTATAGTGTTGGTATTTAGAAAATAGGTATAATGACTTTATATATATTACTACTTATTTACATTGCTGTTATTGAATATTAGTGGGTAGTTAGGTACGGATAACGTTAAATTGTTGTTATTACTTGTATCTATATTTATACTTCACCTACTAATACTATAAAGAGGAAAGGTTTGTAATTTTGTATGTAATGAATAAACTTAAAAACTACTGGCCCGATTTCAAAAATTCTTTTGCCATTAGAAAGCTACATTATCACTTAGTCACATAGGCTATATTTATTACTAGAAAAAATTAGAGATCCGCAGAGATTCTTACTCAAACCAACCCAATGTGTAAAAAAATTAGCCATAAAATACTATAAATATCTACACAATACTTCGCGAGACCGTATGTCCAACTATTTTAGTTATGTCAAAATCAGATCATGTTATCTATACTTTTGTATTAATTTTTATCCAAATAAATTATTTCGTATTCAAGACTGTTTCAATACCTGTAGTATGTTTTTTTAAATTCAAATTCATTTATTTCCTCAAGCGTGTTCAAATACAGGTTTTGTTTTTATTATTATGGTGGCTGCATGCTCTGCCATTACAATGACATGGAAATATTAATTTAATGCAATTAAATAAAATAATAATTAAAATAATGTCGTAAAATAAATAAAATTAGAATATCATGTCAAATTATTATAGGTGTTTATGAAAATACTCATCAATGGAGTAAAAACAATTGTCAATAAGTAATTTAAACATTTTATTTTGGAAACTCCTTATTGATAAATTTCTTAATTTACTGGGTAAATGGTTATAGATGTTTATTGCCATACAATATGCATTATTGCTGCACACTTGTAATCTTTGATGAGGTACGTATAATTTACTAGGATCACGACTAACAGTTTTGCCTAATTTTGCATCCTTCAAAGGAAAGAGGTTTTGATTTTTTTTAACTAATATAATTACTTCATATATGTATAGGCAGGGTAACGGTAGTATGCGAAGCTTCTGGAATAAAGGCTTACAGTGGTCTAGGTAATCAGATACATTTTTTTTGCACTACAAAAGCATGATTTATATTGACTGAATTACCCCATATAATTAAGCCGTAACGTAGTATAGCTGAGACATATCCATGATAAGCTGATAATGCCACACTCGTAGAACTTTGTTGCTTGAGCCTCCTCAAGACAAATACTATTAACGTGTTCTTTCCAGTTAAGATGTTTATCTATAATTATACCTAAATATTTTGTATAGTCTGTTGGATACAACACGAGAGGTGTTGTATCCAACAGACTATACCCTAAATTGTATCGAATAAGCAAATTCGGAGTTATTATATGGTTGAAAATTTATAATTTTTGTTTTGTTGATATTAATTTGCTAACTATTTGCTTCTAACCATTGAATAACATTGTTTAATTCTAATTTTGTAGCTTGCTCTAAATCACGTTTATCTTTTGTTTTAATAATAAGTGTAACGTCATCAGCGAAAAGCACACATTCATGTTTTAATATATTTGGTAAATCATTAATATATATCAAGAACAATAAGGGACCCAGAACACTTCCTTGAGGTACTCCACAGTGTTTTATCTTCCACTCAGATTGAAAGGTATTATTATTAGCATTGACGATTTTATAAAATTGTACAGCTTATTGTCTATCTGTAAGGTAACTGCTAATCCAGTTATTTGCTATTCCTCTCACACCATACTTTTCTAGTTTTAAAAGTAAGCGTTCATGTGGGACAAAATCAAAAGCCTTTGTCATATCAATAAATAACGACATTACAAAGTCTTTGTTATTAAATGATTGTGTCAAGCTTTTAACTAAAGAAAAAACTGCTAATGACGTGGAATGGTTCTTTCTAAATCCAAATTGAAATTCAGACAGCAAGTTGTGTTTATTAAAAAAATTGTTGATTTTATCATACATGAGTCTTTTTAAGGTAGATAAGGCGCAAACGAGCAGATGGTCCACCTCTTAGTAAGTGGCTACCATCGTCCATGGATATCGGCAGAACAAGAGTATTCTTTTCTCGAAGGTAGAGTGGGGAGGGGGAGTGAATAAGCAGCAAGCAACGCGGTAAGAGAGGGCACCGAAATGCGGGAGAGTCAAATGTTTAATCCTATTGGTACTTTAAAATTTTGTGGGATATTGTTATAAAAGAGATTTCCAAGTAAAGTTCGGTAGTCAAATATATAACATAATTTGAGTTAGAAATGAGCCGAAAGTCTTCAAACGGCTGGCAAGATCTTCACAAATAATAATTAAGTCTGTGTCGATTAATTCAGATTTCAAACAAATGAAACCGCACCCGCACAGACAAACATACCATGAGCAAATCCAAAAGTCAACAGTTGTGCTTTTGAAGTCAAAATAAAAATTTAAAATCATAACTAACAATATGAAAGCTCTCCATAGACACTTAAGTATATCATGAAAGGATTTACAAAAGCGGCGACACTTTTTACTTCGCACATAAAATGTAGTGCAGCATTTTCACAGCTGGAAATAAATAAAATCTTTTAGTTTCTCGCATTACGACTCCATCATATTTCACGTACACAAATCCCATAATGGTGGAAGTCGCTTAGCGTTTCAGCAGAACTGCACCGGCGACACTCCATTAACCGACGCATTATTCCTCCTTTCTATGAAAATTTATATATAAAAAGCGTCTACGATGTATAGACACTGGACAGACCGTTTGATTACTGTACGAAAGCGTCTTATGGTTCTCATCCTAGAAGATTATACCAATAAAAAGTCAAAACTATATTAAAACAACGACGTGAAGGATATAGAACTATTACTATAATTGACCAGTATTGATATTGTTAAAAAAAAAAGTATTTAAACAATTCCTGATAGCCATATTTCCCAATTAGCAAAAATTAAATATGATGATACAAGGAAAAACTAGTAGCGAAATATTTACCTTCCTACTTAATTCCGCAAGCAACATAGTTTAGTAAACGAATCTTTTATACCAAGTTTAAACCGAATCACGCGATCTAACTTCGTTACCTTTCAATTTCCAATAAATAAAGGTATAAAGAAATGTTGCCTCGATATCCCCTCGAATGTTCGTTCTTTTCAAACTTACAAATACTCGAAAGATGCTTGCAAAGCGCAACTTTCTTTGAGCAAACTATCCATGAAATGAAATCTTCAGGTAATTGGATTCCTTAGACTTCTTATTAATCACTATATTATATAAAATATCATTAAATGTGGTACCAAGTTAGAAATTAGCTGATAGTCTTCAAACTGCTGATCAGATCGTCACAAATTATAGCAAAGAACCATCCCGATTAAGGGGTCAGGGGTTATTTTTTATTTTTAAATTTCGATTTTTTATAAACAATTGACTGTTGATTTTGTCCCCAAAATCTAGAAAAAAATCTCCTGTGGCCGTCATTTGGTTAATTTTTGAAGAAGAAAAAATTACTTTGATCAGGCACAAGATTATCTATTTATAAAACAATTTTTTTGTTGATGATCACCGCTAGGTTGAAACTGGGTCAACACAAACAGATAACTTTTGAAATTATCATTTTTTTTTAATTTTCGTGACTTCAAGTCAAAACTTTGTTTAATGATGCCATATTATTAATTTAATAAAATAAAATGATTTAATGGCAAAAAAAATTACTGAAAATTCTCATTTTTTCATGTCTCTCTACCCCTAACCCCTTAAATCAGCTTTCAAAAAAATATAACCGCATCAAAATCGGACCATTACTTGGAGGTTACGATGTCACAGACTCACACACACATGTTAAACTTGTTAGTTATAACACTGTCGTTTAAATATCAGGGGTTAAAAACAGTCCTACGTTTGTTGTTTGTTTGCCATAAACCCAAAAAGTACTGCACGGATTTTCATGCGGGTTTCTCCAATAGAAAGAGTGACTTATAACAAATATTTAAGTGTATAGTTTGTTAAGGTTTTGTGTAAATTAGTTGAAATATGATGATAATTGCTGAAAATGTCGAAAAAATTGCCTCATCAATTTTTGAGATATATACTCATGCAAAGCCGGGGTAGGTCGCTTGTTATTTTACACAATCCTCGCGGTAATAATTTTTATAATATTTTTAATAGGCTCACCTTTATTCTGTAGTCGAATTACGAACTAATTAACCAAGGCAAGTTTCCTCATTGAGGCCCTCATTATAAATTAAGAACAACTCGTTTATCTTAAATGAGATTGGGTTACCAAGGTTCAGTATTTCTCTTTTGTTGAAATTGTTTTGAAGTTTTGAAGTATAAATTTGTTCTCCTAAGACACTTGATCTAATGTAACATTCATCAAAGACAAAAGCAATTAAAGGACGCCTATTTTCTTACTTAATTGTATAGAAAATTAATTGTTACAAGAAGTTTAACAAATTAAATGGCTTTGGGAATATACAAACAAAACTTGTTCGTTTTTGGGGTTCTAAATACTATGGTATGGTATACATATATTTATTACTAGCGACCCGCCCCAGCTTCTCACGGGTGCAATGATTCAGTCCTCTCGTGATGTTAACCTGACACTGCCTAAATAATTCAGAAGAGACCGAAACAGGTGGAAATCTGAAGGTGCAAGGTCAGGACTATACGGCGGATGCATTAACATCTACCAGCCAAACTCTCTTAATTTTTGCTGAGTGGCTAAAGATGTGTGAGGTCTAGCGTTATCATGATGAAAAACACCATCCCTTCTATTGATTAATTCCGGCCGCTTTCTCTCAACCTCTTGCTTTAATCTCATCAGTTGTTCACAGTAGAGTTCAAAATCGATGGTCCTGCCTGGTGGTAACAGCTCATAATGAATAATGCCCTTTCAATCCCACCACACACACAGCATCACCTTGTTGCGAGTTAACCCGAGTTTCGTCATAGTCTGTGAAGCCTGACCGGCCTTTGACCACGAACTTTTTCGCACGTTCTTGTCGTACTTGATCCGCTTTTCATCACCAGTTATCAGCTTCTTCAAAAATGGTTCGGTTTCATTACGTCGTAATAAAGAATCACAAATGAGTACACGGTTCATTAGGTTTCTTTCAGTGAGCTCGTGAGCGAGAAATATCGAGCTTTTTTGTGTACCCAGTTTTTTTCAAATGCGCCAAAACTGTTTTGTGGTCAATTCCCAGTTCTTCAGCTACGTCATAACACTTCCACTTTTTCAAAAACCGCGTCCATTTTATCCGTAATAGGGCGACCAGAGCGAGGTGCATTTTTGACATCAAAATTTCCGGATCGAAAACGCATAAACCAAATTTGTGCTACTATTATAGGATAGTATTAAAATTCCATCGAACACTCTATTGACGAGTCCTGTATGATAATATTGCATTTGAGAAGTACCCCTGATGGTCTTAGTACCTCAGGTATATCAGCAAAACCAGTAGGTAACTTTGCAACAGCTCCTTAATAACACTGCATAGAAAAGATTTAAGAAAACTTATGTGAAATGTCTTTATAAGACCAATAGAAGTTTTTTTAAGTGTAAGTTTTTAAGTAAACTTCTTTAGCGGCGTTGTGCAGTTGTGTAGTTTTTTGTTTTGGGATGGGTAAAAATATAAAACTCGCGTCAGGAAAATTCGTAGGCGTCAGATGTTAATAATTAAAAGTAGTAGAAATGAAAACTCGGAGTTATGCATTCATATTTATAATTCAATTGGATATTTTATTGGCCAGTTCATTGGCAGTTTGACGAGTAATTTCGTGTAGTTAATATTGACTATCATAGTTTAGTGATCTTTAATTAAATGATTTGTTGCAACGTTGAGCAGTGTAGGCGTGAGAGTTGCGGCAGTTTGACGAGTCATTTCGTGTAGTCAATATTAACTATCATAGTCTAGTGGTCTTTAATTAAATTATTTCTTGCGACATTGAGCAGTGTAGGCGTGAGAGTCGCGGCAGTTTGACGAGTAATTTCATGTAGTCATTGACTATCATAGTCTAGTGGTCTTTAATTAAATGATTTGTTGCGACGTTGAGCAGTGTAGGCGTGAGAGTCGCGGCTGTTTGACGAGTAATTTCGTGTAGTCAATATTGACTATCATAGTGTAGTGGTCTTTAATTAAATGATTTGTTGCGACGTTGAGCAGTGTAAGCGTGAGAGTCGCGGCAGTTTGACGAGTAATTTCTTGTAGTTAATATTGACTATCATAATTTAGTAGTCTTTGATTAAATGATTTGTTGCTATGTTGAGCAGTGTAGGCGTGAGATTCGCGACATTTTGACGAGTAATTTCGTGTAGTTAATTTTGACTATCATAGTCATACTGCTTTTTCGCATTTGTCCTTTGGGTATTGTGACGGTTATAAACTTTACATAAAGTAAATTCAACATTTAAGATAATAATGATAATATTAAATAATATAAAGAGGTAATAAAATAGTAATTAATAAATATTATAACATAATATGTACAAATAAACATAAAAAGTAATTTATTTTATATTTAAAACGTCATTTAATACATTAGAAATAATAATCGATCATAATTTTCAATAACTAAATATTTTACAAATGCATTATTAGCCGTTATTGACTTGCCGTCTTCCTCTTGCGTTATTTATTTATATTTTTATGTATTCTATGTATATATTTTATAGAGTTAGCTCGATATAGTTACAGTATATTCAAAAATGCATAACGTTAATGTTCAAGTTTTCACTTCTGCCGGCACTCCCCCAGTGCAACCCGTTTTTTTTCTGTTTGTATGTCCGTAGGTTTGTACGTGTACAACGCAAATACTTCTGAACGAAATTAGAAACAGTTTTATTTATGCAATCTATCTTAAATACAGGCTTTGTTTTACTTTAATCGAATATCAGAAAAAAAAGGTAAAATAACGACTAACGATGACATAATAGGTGTCTTAAAACTGTGCGCATAAATCTTCAAAGTTTCCTAATTTGAATTTAACTAAGTAACAAGTTAGATTTTCCTGAAGAATACTCAGAACTTTGGGTCATCATTCACTTTAAGAAGGACTAAGGTCATTCTATATCGCTTGCATCGAATTTTTTATATTTTTAAAGACGTTTTCACATCATTTCATACACAGCAGACTAAGTTGCACAGAATTTAAAATTGTATGTACATGTTTTGGGGTGAACTTTATTATTCATTTAACAACTTTAATTTCACCTTTAAAAATAAAACTTATAACACTTTACAATTGACACCTTTCCAATCTACTATTACCATATAAAAATTAGTGTTGCCTGAACTATCCACTTTAATTTCCCTACATACATTTTCAGATATTATTATAACTAGGATGAAATATGTTTAAAAAACTGTACTTAATTTTGTACTGTACTTAACTATTAGATATCTACTTAACAATACAATGATCTATAATACTGTTTGTATGTTGTACTCGTCCATAAAGGAATACGATTGCAATGAAACTTATATCTATAATTTATCATACCTCACCGAAGTGAGGAATAACATCTATTATTTTATGAAGGAAAGTTATGAAGTTGGTAAAATTACAAATAAGTTTGAATACATAGAATATAACAAAATCTCTTAATAATCCACTTAATTCTACTAAAGTAAAGGAGTGATTTTAATGCTATTTATACCAATTTTTTATACAATAAATAAAAGATTAGCTGCACATTAATTTAAGTTTGCCATCAGAATGACGCTTTAATTCACGTACAAAGTGTTATTATTAAACATACATGCTATTAAATATTCATCCGGCGTCTCTAGCTCTTAGGAAGGCATAAGATTATGTCAAATTCATGAACTCTGTAGAAACATGCTTAGATGAATGTCAAAGAGATAGCGAATATCTTCACAAGGAGCTCACCTTCAAAGACTTTATATCTTACAATAATATTTAGGAAGTTTCCTTAATAACATACGAGACTTGAGAATGTCTAGGAAATAACTAACGTAAAATATATTGATGTAAACTTTAAGTAGTGCATTTTTACAGTAATCTTTGCCGACATGGTCTTGTGGTGTGACAAAGATGAGATCGTACAATCGAAGTCCAAGAAAACAACAACAGTCTGTTAATTTTCCTATCATCATTACGGCCCTTCAATGGCCAACTGCTGAGCTGGGTCTCCTCCTCAGAATGAGGAGGGTATTAGGCCATAGTCCACCACGCTGGCCAAGTGCGGGTTGGGAGACTTCACAAACTTTTGAGAGCTTTTAGGGAACTCTCAGGAGTGCAGGTTTCCTCACGATGTTTTCCTTCACCGTTAAAGCAAGTGATATTTAATTGCTTAAAACACACATAACTCAGAGTCAGAGGTGTGTGCCCAGGATCGAACTCGGGACCTCCCGAGTAAGACTTGAAGTTTCAACCACTGGGCCATCACTGCTTTTTTCCTATAGCTAACCAGTAAACTACTTACCATAATCTCCCGTTTTTAGGTTGGAGATAAATAACACCAAAGTTCGAATAGAGATTTTAAAAATAAATTACTGTCGCTATTATTTTTAAAATCTCTAATGGTGGTTGATAAGCATTTAAAAATTCACCCCTAAATAATTAAGATATATTTTTACCACTTTCAGTTACTTGGAAACGTATGAAAAAAAAGTGAATACCAGCTTTTATAGTTAGTAGCTTTTATGTCCTATTTACGTATACAAATATTCATCATAGTTTTATAGAAAAATGACTGCAGTTTTGGGTTATAACACTTTTATTTCAAAAGTAAGGGTCTTAATAATATTTTAAAAACAAATTTCACTACTGTAGAACCTCGTTTATCCAAACTAATTGGGACCGAAACTATTTTGGATAATCAAAAGTTCGGATAATCGAAATGTGGGTACTTGGGATCAAATATAATCAAACATCTTATCACATAAAAATAGTACAATCTATTAAAATTTGACATACATATTACAACGTTAATACATATATATAACACCTAAAAAAGTCCAATGCCATTTTTATATTATTCTTTTATATGTATCAGCAATATAGAATCTGTATGGAAGTAAGTAATAATGACTTCATTATTGATGACATATATCTTCTTATAATTATGATATTATCGCAGCTGAAGTGCAATAACAAAGAATAACAAGTGCAGAAAATAATACTCCAACGCTTAGAACCCATAATAATTTCTTTTTCAATTAGGTATATTTCTTAATAAAGAAATTGTAACATTCATTTTAACACATAAAAAACTGAACATTCTAACGATAATTTCCATAGCAAGTATTAAAAGAGGTTTGAGTTAGAACTGAAGTTTATTTAATTAAAACCGTTTTCCGATACGATAATGTATAAAATGTTATTTCTATTCCATTTTATTACATTTTCTCTTTAGAATACAAAGATTTCTCATTAGATTTTTAACTGGGTTTTTTCCATAAGATAATATTATTATGTTTAGCTTTTATAATAGGTATTTAGTCCGACAACAGCTTTTACGGTGCCCTGGAGATGCATACCCGGATATTATCTATTCGTAATTTAGCTATAGTAGAGAAAGTAAAAACAAAAACGTTACTTTTTTGTAATAAAAGCATTTTCTATAACTTTAACTTACTATATAATAAGAAATAGTAATACACGATCATAGCAGAAAGCCTGGAGCTTACAAAGTCAACAAATTTACAGTCTTTTCACATTACAATAAGCAAGCATAACGTCCCCGAATATTTAACTATCTCAAGAAATAAAATAAACAACTTTAGTGACCCTTAATAAGGGTTAAACTTAAAAACTTTTGTTAGTTCTCCTTATTGAGAATCATGTGAGTCGTTTACTTTGTTATTTAGAATTCTGACCTTCTTGTCGTAGACATATACATAGACTATATTATTATTTTTAGCTGATATTGATAACGTGTAGTAAAGTAATATGCCTTCCTGTAATAAAAATGATACAGATATAAGTATACAAATAAAATTATAAGTGGCCCTGAAGTGGTAATTCATAACGTGACGCCATAACATCCAACTGACGGTTATGTCGTTAACTATAGTAACTTAGTAAGGATTATATTTAACCAGCTGACCCGACAGACATTGTCGTGTTTTAACAATGAAAATTGGTCAAGTGAATAACAGTTATCACAAACGCCATAAAGTTACATTAGGAAAGTTTTTACCGTCATAATGGGATAAGGTTACATAACAAAAGTTAATATGGTCGTTAGTGATAGTGGAACTTAATTTATTGTGATTTTGAGAAACACCAAACAAACATACACTTTTATACACCTTGTCATCGTGATTTTAATGGTCTAGCTTAGTATGTAGTATTAATTTAAACTCTTAATCAATCGGTAAGTAGACTAAATAAATAGATAAAATAATCATATACAAGTTGTGTTTTCAGCAGAGATATAAAAACTTTAAAAGTAATTTGAAGAAGTTCACAAACTTAGTTTTATTTTCCAGAATATAGTAAAGCTTTGTAAAATAGCATTTAGAAATAAAATTATATGAATGTTGGGAAAACTAAAGGGAGAATTAAAACAACAGATTCTGGTTAGTTGATGCGCTCAAGGAGTTTATCTTATCTGTATTGGTTTAGTGTCTCCCCGACCAGAAAATTGCATGTCATATAAATTATAACAAGATAATACATGAATTTTCAGTATATTCAGTACAGTGATATTGTATGTTCAAATATTGTATGATAATATCGTTTAATATGATGTAACGTAATGGCATAACTGTTCAAAAAAAGAGTGTATAGTGTTAGCTACACGGGAGTTTCATTACTAATAACACTCAAAAGACTACAATAATATACAGTGTAAACGAAAGCTGAGCAGTGTCTGGGGTTTGCGACCCAAGTGCAGGAGTAAATGCCATTCTACTACCAGAAAACATGCTCCTTCACCGCTCGACATCCTGACCCTAATATTTAACACACAAATTATTTAAATATTCAGCAAAATATCTTTTGAGTCACACGAGCTCCGAAATAGCTAAACCTTCTTGCGTAAAAAATCATCCTTTTTCATTACATGTATTACCCCCTCATTTCTCCACTATAATGACGATAGGGTCGTAGACCTGTGTTACCAAATTAATATTTAAAACCTCACTTTTATTTCAAAATTCCCTATTTTAACCCATCGCCATCCGTTTGAACAAAATGTGAAAAATTAGTAGAACTTCGCGCACAGTGACAATACGTCGAGACCGTTGTCTCTATGAAAACTATCGCTTTAATAAAAATTAGTTTATTTAATTATCAAACAAGAAATCAATAAAACGTAAGTACCTACGGATAATACGAAATCTCTAGTTTCTTTTAAATCCTAGGATCATAATTTTTAAATTGATATTTTATAGCCTGAAATACCTTTTAGCTAGTAATCAGATTTTTGAGCATCTATTTACATGCAAATGCAACATTTCTATCGTATTTTTCTTCAAAATACAGGTGAAAATTGCTGTGTTCATATGGGAGTTGTAACAAAAAGCATTTTTAGTTTCCACGTACACTGTATGAACAATGGAGAACTGATTTTTTTGAAAAATATTCTAGACTTTTCTGCTTAATTTCATCTTTGAAATAAGAGAATTTTAAAATATATATAAACAAAGTCACACTCTAGTATGTAGTGCTTACAACCCAAGTTGAAGTTTAAGGCTTCTTACAATACGCATTGATTCATCAGTGCATCATCATTCTTGATGTACCTTGTTTGTCTATCATTAGTTTATATCTTAATTGTTAAGCAGTACGACAAATTTTTTTTATACTGTAAATAAAGAAATTTCATAGAATGAATAATTATTAATAACCTGTAGGTATATAATGCATGGAGTTGATCCCAGACGTTAATTATTATTAAGGATCACGTGAGTCCTATAATATAAAGGTGGACGTTTAAACGAAAAGCTCTCAGAACAGTCTGCTTTTCAAATAAAATACACAAGCACGCTTGCAAGAGTAAGTCGATTTCGTTTAAACGAAATCCTTTCGTTGGCTGAACCACGCTTCTTTGATTGAAAAAAAACCTTATTCCTATGGCTATAAGACTCATTTTAGAAATCACTAAGTATATCCATAATAACCAGCTAAATTACGTTTGACATATTTACGTAATATTTCTTTTGATTAACCGTACCTCATTGTTTTGTTGTCTATACTTTCGCTTAAACGATTTTTCAGTTTAGTAAATACAACGTTAGTGTGCTTTGCACTGTCAACGAATGTGTACTGTGTCGATGTTCATAACAACTTTCGCGCTATTCGCTATATACATTCGATGTTTTGTTGTAGTGTTTCGTTGCATTTTTGGTGAATTGTGTTAATATTAATTATTAGGTATAGGCTAGAAAAAATATAGTAGTATAATAAACAATGACTGTATATAATTTAGGTTCAATATATTTTAGGTTAGAAGTCGATTAGTTTATAATAAACTAAATGCCTGCCCTCGCTTCGCTCCGGGTATTTAAAACAATATTATAATTGATGTCCTTTTGTAATTGTATAGTTTTTCATTATTTGAAAAATGAGAAAGAGTAAGAAAAAGTTATAAAAAGAAAAATAATAGAAAAAAAAATAAAAGAAAAGCGACAGATGCTAAGAGATGGAGGACAGAGCAAAAATAAAAATGAATAGGTAAAGGAGAGAGAGAAAGAGAGAGACAGAGCGAGAGAGATAATCGAAAGAAAGAAAGTGAAAAGAGACTAATCATACTGAACAAATAAAAATAAGAATTAAAGAGAGAGCATGAGAGACAATGATAGCATTATAAGAGGAAAAGGGACGGAAATACTATAGACTTCTATCAATGAAAGAATTTTTTAAATCGGATCAGTAGCAACAAAATGGCCATATTCTATTAATTAAAAAATGTATATGGCAACACTTGTCCTTCAGGAATAGTGTAGTTTTCTAACAGTGAAAAAATTTTAAAAATCGGATTAGTGACAATAAAATTGCCATATTCTATTAATTAAAAAGTGTATATGGCAACACTAAATCACCTTTGTCCCCCACAAATAGTGTAGTTTTCTCTCAGTGAAAGAATTTTAAAAATTGGATTAGTAACAACAAAATGACCATAATTTATTAATTAAAAAATGTATATGGCAACACTAAATCACCTTTGTCACTCACGAATAGAGTAGTTTTCTATCTGTGAAAGAATTTTAAAACTCGGATTAGTGTCAACAAAATGACCATATTCTATTAATTAAAAAATGTATATGGCAACACTATATCACCCTTGTCCCTCAAGAATAGTGTAGTTTTTTTATTAGTGAAAGAATTTAAAAAATTGGATTATTAACAACAAAATGACCATATTCTATTAATTAAAAAACGTATATGGCAACACTAAATCACTTTTGTCACTCACGAATAGTGTAATTTACTATCAGTGAAAAAATTTTTTAAATCGGAATTGTAGTTCCTGAGAAACACTTCAATTTACAAAATGACCACCTTATGGCACTTATATTTATGGCAACACCACATAGCCTATGTCCTATCGGTGAAAAAATTTTCAAAATCGGTTCAGTACTTTTAGAGCCTATTCGCAACAAACAAACAAACATACAAACAATCAAATCTTTCCTCTTTATATAATAGTATAGATATAGATTAAATACCTATTATAAATGTGTAAATAAATAATGTAAGAAAAATCGATGAACTTCTAACTACGCCTGACACAATACCACATTGTACGCTTTTTCAACATAAATAACGTACGCGTTTGAAAAACGTATAAATATTTAGCTCAACAACTATAGGTTTTCATAAAAAGCGTTATAAGTGAAAAGCTCTTTTAACAGCAAGCTTACTAAATTAAGAAAACGTTTAAACGCGTTATCAATTTTAAGCCGTTTATACCATCTCTACTATAATATACAGGAATGTTGTCTGTAATATATTAATGTCACGTCAAAGGTTATATGATTATCACACTACCCTTAGTCCTTGGAAGTTCCACATGATGATGATACAAGTGACGAAAAAGTAAGAGGTAACCAAATAAATACACCGCTATGACAGAAATCATTATTATTACATCGCAAGTAATTAAGTAATAATACATGGACGTATCTAAAGTATAACCCTCGGGAGTCACTTATTTAACAATAGTCATAATACCATAAACATAATATGTTATACAAACATACATCCTTTTATGTAAACAGCGTAGTATCGTACATCTCTAGTTACATAATGATTAATTATCATTACTATTACCTGTATTAACTGTTTGCTGTACAATAGTATTCGATGGTTAAAGCCTAAGCCCTCTGGCGACCAATTGGCTATGAGTTTCATAGATTTACAAATTTAATTAATGCAATGTGAAATATTATCATTGAACAGCAACACGTATATTCTAATTAACATGCAGTTTAGACAGGAACATGGTTAAGATACCGTCCTTGATCTCGCTGCCCAACATTGAAATAAACAAAATATTACTTACGTGATCCTCGTGGAAGACCTAGCAACACGACACTAAACTACAATTCCAGCACTTTGACATTATTACTTTCTATACACAAAACCTTAACAAATTATACACTTAAACCTTTCTCATTAATCACTATGTTTATTGGTGAAAACCGCATGAAATTCCATACAAGCCCTAATCATATCTAGTGAATAACACTGTTAATGGTTTATTTTAAAAATTCAATATTCAATAACCTATTACTCTCTTCCAGTAGTGACGGTGATTAAGCGGTTCCCCCAAACTGAATATTGACTATCATAGTGAAGTGTAAGTATTGAAGAACGTGTTGAGTCATTTGACTAGATGGTAAGTAGCGAGCGCAAACAGTGTACGGTGGCTGTTGGGATCATGTTGTCCTTGCACCTACACTTGGGTTTCAAGCCCTAGTCACTGACAAGGAGCTAGTGAGCTTCTTGTCACATTTGGCTTTTACTTTAAGTTGAAATTGTGTTGCACATATCCGTTTAGTAATTTTTGAGTGTATCGCGAAAAGACAGTCGCAAGTCGGACTTTGATTTATTTTCTTAGTATTTCCTTATTTATTATTTTTTACCTACAACTTGATAATGTCAGTTTAGGCCGTGTCTCAAGTAATCCACTATTATAACACAAATGTCACATTTCCGCGACATTCATTGCCCAGCGCGACAGTTATGTAGAGCTCATAAAAAGGATCAGAGCAAACTTTGTCGGCTGCCTCGTGGATAAATGGAATACTTTCTACTCCCTTTTTATCCACAGCTATGTTTGGATAACCTTTTTATTTTTTTGAAAAAATGCTAACAATTATTAAATTTCAAAAAAATAACCAACAGCAACTGATGTAACTTCCGTAGCGACTTTTTGGTGAAATTTTAAAAATCCTTAACGTAATACAGACTTATAAAAGCTATACTGCACGGTAACACGTTGAAGACAATAATAACATAGACTTCAGCTTGAGACTTAGTTACAGGTTTAAAAAATCGTATCAGAGCTCATAAATTGTCATGTCGGTGAAGGAATCTTAAAAATAAGTATATCATCCATGTATTTAAACAATTTAAAAGCTTGCATAAACTAAATAATAATATAATCAAGTATTGAATTGAATAATAAAATCTAGTTTCACCGGTTTCATCTTGAATGTTCTTTCATGATGGAGAGAAGATGAATGAAAACTCTTCTCTCAATCTCTCATATACATCGTTTTAAGGAATCCAACACATTGCATTTCAAAGGTCTGAAAGTGGAAAATATAATTCTTTAATGTGAACCCTATAGTAAAATCATTTTTCAGATTTATCTATATCTTCTGTGATGAGTTTTTTTGGTACTGAAATTAACTCTTACATCTACTAGAACATTTTATTTCTACTAAACTTTTTTACAAAAGTGCACTTCAACATGGTCAATCAGTTAGTTTATCTGACTCTACCACTAGTTCGAAAATCAGTTACATGTTCACTAGAGTCGTAAGAATCTCAACAGTCGTATTTTCAAAATAGCCATTGATTACTTCTCTCTGTTTACTCATTATAGACTCTCTAGATTCCAATCTTTTTATCAAACATATTTGAATCTATGTGAAGAAGGATAATAATAACAGTTAAAGTTTTATGATAATAAAAGAAAATACGTTCGTTTACAGTAGAAAATTTCTCTACGGAGTCATGAAACACTACGCACGAAGGGATTCCGAGGTGCTTATCCGACTATCCCCTTTCGCTTTAGCATTCTGAGTATTACGCCAAATTTGAACTGACAATATACTTCTGTCTGTTGTTTTTTTATTATTATAAAAATTTTTGATAAAAGATTTATAAAAAGAAAGGGTAAATCGGTCGCTAAAATTATATCGTAATTGTAGTCATTACTTCAAATACTGAAATTAAAAAAGAATCAATTCAAAATCAAAGTTATTTATTACGAATATAGGTTACATAAATGACAGACAAAAAAATAGAATCGTTATATTCAGCCGTAAGATGTGCAACATTTACAAAATATTCATACAGGATAAAGTATATAAGTGACATATATTATATATTTTCATCAAACAAAACTATTACTAGGAATTAAAAAATATATATCAGAAACCGAACGTACTTAAAACAAGAACATTATTTTTTAAATTCTTTAATATCATAGTAAACAACAATAATCATGCAACTTTTTAAAAAAATCATTAATACTTTTTGATAACTTATAATAAATGTTAAATGTATAAGCAGTGATAGCCCAGTGGTTGACATCGGTGTCTTACTCGGGAGGGTCCTTACGATCCTGGGTACACACCTCTGACTTTTCTGAGTAATGTGTTTAATGTGTCAGTGATTGATTTGAAGAACAAACTACGTGGATGACCGCCCACACAGGTGTATAACAATGAATTGAAAGAGCTAACCTACCCAGGAATTAGGGGATGGTTTACGATCGATCTGCAGAAAGAAACGCGTGTTGAAATTGTGTTGCCTTGTTGAATCGATACAGAAATGAAGGAATATTGGATCGAATTGTGACACGTGATGAAAAGTGGATTCTTTACGATAACCGTAAGCGAAAAATGCAATGGCTGACCCCAGGTCAAACGCCGCAACAGTGTCCTAAAGCAAAGCTTACCAATAAAAAAGTAATGGCAACTGTTTGGTGCTCTCAGCATGGTGTTATTCAGTATAGCTTTCTCCCGTCTGGTCAAGCAATAACGGCAGATGTCTACTGGGCCGAACACCGAACAATGATAGCAAAACTAGCACTCATGAATCGATCTTTATCATTCTTGCTCCATGATAACGCGAGACCTTATCTCTCACAGCACGAGAAACCGTTTTAACTCTACGGGAACTGCAATTAGAAACCATTCATCACCCTCCATATTCGCCAGACCTTGCTCCGACGGACTATCAATTTTTTCGTGATTTGGACAATTTTCTACGTGATATAAAATTTTCTTCTCAGGAGACAGTACAAAATGCTTTCACACAGTTTGTCGAATCTAGATCACCAGAGTTCTATCGCAAAGGCATAAACGACGTTCCTATTAGATGGCAGCAATGTATAGATAATAATGGTAATTATTTTGATTAAATAAATATGTTAAATTAAAAAAAAAACGAATTTCAATTTTTCAGTACAATATCATACTTTAACCCCTAATATAACCAAGCCAAGAAAAGTATGGGAATGGTTTTTGAGGCCAGATGTAAAATACCAAGTACAGTACCACTTATCTTCCTAAATAATACTGTCCTAGAAAGGATTTTCAATTTTAAATATCTTGGACCCCCGGCCTCAGAAACAACACCGAGATAACGAAGAGCGATATCAGTGAGAACGAACATGATTGTACGTAGATTTGCTTACAGGTCAATGATCTGCACGATATTCTCGAAGCGTCAAGATTACCTGCCTCGTTTAGAACATACTGTACAACCAAACACGTGCATTCTATGGGCTAAGCACTCTGTAAAAACCTATAACGCTCTTCGAGTGCAATATATTAATGTATTCAGTGTTGCTTCGTTTTTGTAGTGCATCACGGATGTTTGCAGAAGCCTGCGTAGACAGTTTTTTCGCCACAAAACGCAAAAGATGTGGATCCCTGTTGCATAAGCTGCCGAGCTGAATCTTCCCGCCAGAGATGAGATGAGATTTAATATTAGTTAGCGAGGTCTATTATCTGTAAGACTAAGTAAATACAGGAAAAACAAATCAATTGTCACATTAAAAAAAAACTATGTCTATCCTACTAATGTGTCGCCGTAAAATTGTAAAAACCGTTAGATTATAATACTAGTAATACTTACTAATATTATAAACGCGAAAGTTTAAAAGAATGTATGGATGTATTTTTGTTACTCTTTCACGCAAAAACTACTGAATGGATTTGATGAAACTTCACAATAATATAGCTTACACAACAGAATAACATATAGGCTAAAATTTATAATGATATAGTGTAAATTATCCAAAATTTAGCGGATGAAACCGGGGGGCGCTGTTAGTTATAATATCTCGCGACATTTTGAACTATCACAAGTTTGTGAACCGTAACACACTGCTATCCGAAGCCGGTCCATGATTGGTCGGTCTTATAGTAGCCTGTTCTATGTCCACAGAGTTGTCGCAAGCCAGACGGAGAATAGATCCCCTACCACCAATGGGGGTGCTAGGTTACTCGGTTCTTACGAAATGCTCTTCCAGCGGCAGAGGGGAATTGCATTCTAACCCGCCCCCTCACGAGCGAAAATTGTAATATATTTATTATTGAGTTACAAAACTATTACAATGGGCATATTTATAATAATAAATAATGTACCGAAAATTTATGCATTAAATTAAGCAGTAGGTATTTTACGGTATACAATCTTACGACAATTTACAATATCGCGAGATAGATTTTTATTTTTCGTTACTTACGATTTTACGGTGACATATGCATGTTCTACGATACTAAAGTGAGACGGTAATTTTTAATACATATTTATACGATACCAATATTTCCGCAAGCTTCAGCTGCGCCGTTGACGGCACACGCAGATTTTAAATTGGATTTCAGATATCACTAGATATTTGTTACATAAACATCATTTTATCTTGATGCACGAGTAATTGAAATGGAAATAAAACATACTGTAAAAGAAACTCTTCATTTCAAGTAACATCAGATATTCAAAATAGTATCTATGGAAGTAACTATTTCATTATTTCTCCAATTGGATATTATATTAAACGTTTAAGGTCGAACACACACCACTCTTAATGTATTCATTTTTCAAATAAAAATAATTTAACTTATACATTTGAGAATCTGATTTTTAATGTGTTTTAAGTATTCAATAAAATAAATTATTAACAATCTATTAGTGCCGTATCTGAGAGCATAATTAGAGAACGACAGGACCAATTTGTTAAATTTCTGTATTAATCTTACTAGTCCAAATTAGGTTTCGTAAAAATAAAATTGTGAAGATTTGAGAAAATAATTCAATAAAAAAAAACTAAATATATATTAAAGTGTGAAGAGCAAATTTATTTTGTACTTTGTTTTTTTTTTCACTATTTAGTCAACAAGCAGTAAAATAAAAAGACGTTGGAAATCTCAACAATTTTTAGAATTGTCGCCATAATTCTCTTTTCTGTTCATTGATTTCTTCAGCTACTTAAAAATAAAAAATTTAACTTTTTAAAGAAACGTTGGTTCTATTGGAAAAACGTAATCCGTATTCTCCAAAGGTCGCTACGTCTAGCTCCATCGAGATGAGGTAAAGAGTATTACATGGATGAGATAAAGGAGAACACTCTGTAAATGGAAATGGAACGGGTCAGTAAGCTCGTGATTTTTTTCGCATTTCATGACGTGATAAATGGACGAAGCGCAGAGCAGGGCTCGAGCGCCTAGACTCAATCGGAAGTATTGCCAATGATGCGAAAAATTGCTCTTATTTTTCTCGTCTTAAAATGTTACGCAATCTAAGTTTAGAGAAGTTTAAATTGAAATAATGATAATGCAAATAATATATACTAGCTAGCCCGCTTAGATAATCACTTCACTTAGACAATTTAAGCAAATTTAACCTTCATTAGTCGATTTCAGATCGCCACCTATATAATATAAGCTGACTTTAATATTGAAGTGTTTTAAATTTTTTTTTTTTGCTATAGAACCTCCCTAAGATTTTAAAATAAGTAAGTTTATAGAAAAGATCGCATCGTTCAAATAGCCCATTAATTTTTATTGATATAAATATTTGTCTAACATATCTAACAGTAATACAACTGGATATATTTTTTTACTATTCATAAAAGTCTAGGACAGATAATAGTTATTTACAACAAAACAAAAAGCAACAAAGTAATTCACGTTTATTTAAAAGAATACATAATTATTTTAATTTTAAAAAATAATACAGTTTAGCGACACCTATTATACAGTACGTTCATTACAACAACAAAGCAAAGATTTCTTCAGCGTAATAACGCGTTACATATCTTTGTCTCTAGATGGCGTAGTAATGAAACAGTAAATCTTCATAAAGACGCTAGGTGTCGTTACTTACAATTATGACTATGCAAAGAATTTATTTAATTTAAAAAAAATGTTAATAAAAAAATAAAAATTTATAAGTTATACATTTAAAATATACTACTTACATATAATGTAAGTTATCTTAGACGTCAAAGTTTTATTATTAATTTTTGTTATTTAATTTCTTTAAGGATATTCTTAAAAAAACTTTTAAAAAAATATTTAATGAAAAGGGAACAAAACAATATTATGTCATTTAAATCTCTGATTTATCCCATAACAAAAAGATAAAACAAAGTCTTCAATTAAAAAATAATGGAAACAAGCGATGTGTAGGAAGGAGGAATTGTCGAGAGCGAGAGTTGATTGATATTTCTGATTGGTTTATTCCAGACAAATAAATAAACAAAGACTAGCCAATACAATTGATATCACTGGATACGTTTATAAATAATGTGTATTGGCTCATTGAATAAATACTATACATATTATCTATACAAGAGTGTGCCTTTTGAGGAAACATTTTTTAAACTTACATATAGGTAGGTTGGATACTTTCAGAAAAATGTAAAAATAAGCCTATTCACAAATGAGCTACTAATATCACTGTTATTAAGATATGTAATTTTTTGTCTGCAATATTTGGGATTGGATATCATACAAACTTATTTGTAATTTTTTCTAATCGGCCATTTTTACAAATTTCATATTATTATATCCTTTCTACTTAATATTCTGATAATTTCAATAAAATTGGTGTCTCAATGCAAAACTGCTAAACTGTATTATAGGCTTTAGAGAAGCCTCGCATTGCCTGAGACTTGTGACCCAGGTGCCCACGAGAACGTGGAACGACCCATTTGAAAAAGCTATAATATGAAACATAACACTAACTATTCCTTGCAACTCGAGATCTAAGTAATTGAATTCACGATTCACAGATCTATGATAGGGACAGTAGTTAGAAGAACCTACTAGACAGTATATTTACACTCTACGATGATCAATATTTAATTTTTGGACATATAAAAGAACAGTGTTATCATGTTATTGAGAAATACCACACTAGAAGCCTGTTGAATGCACAAAGTAAAAATGCGATGAAGGATGCAGCTGTAGCGTTTAAAAACACTGAAACGTTATAAAGGAAGCTGGATGTCGGGAATTTCTGTTCATTTCGTTCCCGGTATTTTATACGAATAAGTAAAAGGTATTAAACTTTTAGAGTACTTTATCTCCTTTACTGTCTTTATTGTGCTTTATTATATAATTTTTTTATATAATTCACTGCGTGTTTAGATTTATTTTACATTTTAAACCTGTTTAAACCCCTATAAAGTTTTTTTTTCCTGATAAAAATTAGCCTATGTCCTTTCCCAATCTCTAGTGTGAGATACACTATACCAAATTTTATCAAAATCGGTTTAGTGATTTAGGCGTGAAAGCGTAACATACAGATAGAGTTATTTTTATATTTATAATATTAAATTGTTCGCTTATTTTATAAATAGACTAACGTTATTGCATTTTAAAACAAGGAGTATATATAACTATGCTTACATGTCAAGTTAAAGACTGTCAGGAAAGGATAGGGACAAAACCTATTATAAAACAATTATGAGAAAGGGATGATTATAATTATAACAGCAGCTACACTGCTCTCTTTTACTCCGTTTGCCTTGTCGATGCCGGAGTATCTAGCCTTGGCCAGCAGAAAGCTAAAGAGAATTACTCTCACTATTTGTATTTAGACATGAAATTCATTCATTAATAATTTTGGAAAAGTTACGAAATCTTATATATTATTAAACAATAAGTTTTAAATGTCAATTCTTTACAAACCCAAACATATAATATGAGCACAATTACTTAAAAACCTGAAAAGAGAAGAATAACATGCATTGACATAAAATATGATTAACTTTGAATAAAATCACTTATCAAACTGACGATGATCTATCAGGACTGAGCTTATAAATTGTTAATCCAGTTTTCTTAGAATAAATCAAAAGAAACTTTATCAACATTGTTGCTGGCAAATATGACTTCATTCAATATTTTTACCAATAAGTACTGTTTATTTAAATGTACCCAACAACGTCGAGCAGTGTAGGCGAGACCTATATTAAGAGATTTTTAAACCTTTTTCCGGTTTTCAAATAATTATTGTCCTTTGAGTGATAATGCAAATATTACTTATAATTTTTTTTAACATTATAAAAAAAAGTAACTTTGAACTTTGGTGTTCGCGATGAACTCAAATACTACTGCGGTTTTCACTATATAATATACAGAGTAATTAATAAGGAAAATCTAGGTGTATAATTTGTTAATTTTGTGAAAATTCTAGGTAGTAAAGCAGGAGCAATTCGTAAGTTAAGTTAAAGTAAAATGATTAATTACTCAAAGCAAATATAATATTCTCTCAATTGACATTTCGTTCCTAAGAGGGTAAAAGTAGGTTAACGAGAATGAAATGTGTCAATACGATAATAAAATACACTGTTTCATCTCAGTGCTCAGTGAGTGGGATACGAGATAGCTTGCAATCCGATACCAGTTACCACCCTCAACCGCGACACGCGTCAAATATAACCTAAATATTCATGCTTCGTCTTTCTCCATATAAAGTACAATTCCACTGAACTTATAGCGCTATAAATTGTACCATTAAGTATGACAGGAATAGCTTAGTTATATTTGTGCATAGAAGAGTTAATACTCTGTCAAGTTTTTACATAATGTATTAGTGAAAATTATATATTAGATTTACCCGTGAGGGGACGGGTAAGAATACAATTCTGGGAGAGCATCTCGTAAAAGCATCTTGAATTGCCGATGTCCATGGGCGACGGTGACCACTTACCATCAGATGGGCCGTCAGCTCGTTTTCCCCTTAACTGCCATAAAAAAAAATATAAAATATTAGTGAAAACTTGGTTGAGATGAGTATTAGCTACGAACATTATTTTTATATTTTATAAGATATGCTGTTTGTTTTCCTAGGTATGAAAATATAAATAAAATAATAATTACTCATGTTTCCCTAGCTTCAGCGTAACGTCCTGTTATGTATGTTTTTTTTACCATGACAAGTATTTCTTCGTAAATATCATTCATTAGTTTACATACAATCTCAACGAATCATACTCATCCCAGGAGTTTAGCCTATGGATTCATATGTCAATTGATCAGTGATAAATTTGCTTTTAATTACTTATATTATGATCTATGATTTATATGAAGATATGATTATGATCATGTCTCTTACCTTGCTACATAGATGTCGCCACATGTCAAATATATAACATTATAATATTATTAAAATTATATTTTTAGCAAAAGCACTATCTATCTAGATTTCTAAAACAGTGGTCTAAAAAAGATTTGTTAAATTCATTACTCAAATTTTATAGTTTATACTTTTTAACAACATTCTTAGTTATTAGAATTTTCTTCTCAAGTGAAAATAATCTTCTAAGGAAATTTGTTACGATTAAAATCGAACGCACTTATTGATTTTTATATATATCTTGCCTTTTATTAAAAATAATTTGAACATTTTAAGTTATTTATGTTTATAATTGTCAACCTGTTAATTCTTTATATTACTCGCGCTTTATAGCATATAGCTTTTGAAATAAAACAGGCTTGAGAAACGTATATAGCCGCATCCTCATTAATGCGCCAGGTTGCAAGTTAAACACTATCTAGGTAACTCATACTTTGTTTAATTATAAAGTGATCGGGTAAAGTTTCCAATACGTTGATAACGAAGTTAGAAGTGATATTGTCTTTCCTCGCCTGTAAACTGTAAAGGTTTTAATAACATAATGTAAACTAAGATACTTTACATGTAAGAGTTAGTATTTTAATTAAAAGATATCGTGAGTATCTATCTTACATTATCTTTATTTCTTAAAGTAGCTAATTTTAGTAACGCTAAATTTTTTTATAGAGGTGATGACCAACGACGCGTTGTCACCGTACACGAAGTTCAAGTAACTTTTCATTATTTTACTCACGTAGTTTAAATAGGTTCTTACAGATGCTACTACTATTTATGTACTATCTATCACTGCTTAATGGCTAATATAGTTGTGACTAATCCAAACAAATAAACTAAATAACCGCTTTTTATTGATTGCATATGAATGTATACATGGTACTTATACCAAAACAACATTTTTTACAATTTTAGTCTGTCTGTCTGTTTGTTGCGGCTAATCTCTGAAGGTAACAAGGAGTAACTAAGGCTATTTAACATCTCGCTACGACCTATAGGAACGGAGCAACAAGCAAACGAAGTCGCGCGGGTCGACTTAAGTATACATTTTTTATGTAAAAAGTTTTCAATCGAATTTACCTACCTTATTCTAATCTACTTTAGGGGGCTGAAACTATTTATGCTAAGATTTCTTTAATCATCAAATTCTCATTATCAAGCACACATAATACATTAAAAACGATAAATAATACTAAGTGGCTATCATATTGCCAATAAACTTAATCTCATCCATCATATCACAGATAACCTCGTCAGAAAGAAGCCAGCTTTTGACATATAAGGAAAAATTTTCGCTAATTTTTGAAGCACAAATAATAGTTTTATAAACCCCAATTTTATACGAAATGGTGGTAGAAGATTATTAGTAAAATCTACTAATGCTTTATGCAGAACGTGAAAAATAAGTGTGTAATTATTTTCAGAATAACCATACCAAATAGCATATGAATTACTTAAATTTATTGCAAAATATTTTTTTCGTTTTAAGAAACAGAAGTGGTGTTATTGAAAATACTTTAATATAATGAATTAACTTTAAAGTATTGGTAGCATCAAGTTAATTAATTCAGAATTTCCGGGTAAACTAAACTTTATCTAGAAGCCGGTAAGGTGTGGCGCTTGCAAGCTGACGCATTACACTTCCTACAGTTATACCATAATGTATGAATAATACATACATTTTTATTTTGAATTAAAATTACATTTTTTCCCATGAATGCCATATAAGGTAAAGTTGAATTGATACTATTGGTTCTTGTGTTATGATTCATTTCTTGTTAAATTCAATTAATAAACAGGAATTGTATTATATATTTTCACTTACAAAATTTAAGTTACCATAGAGTTTAGATGATATATATAAATGGAAAGAACATGTGTTTTGATTTTGATTGATGAAAAGTTTTATCGAAATATCATCATTTTTAGAGCTAGAAGCTTGAAACTAATTTTTTTGGCTGTGGATTCGGTATAATAAATATATAATTTAAAGTTTGTAAAATAATTAGCCTAATTAATTAAAAGACACTATTCTACGCGGACGAAATTGCAGGCACAGCTAGTATTAAATATAAAATCAACGTTAGACTTGTTTTCGTAATACACGATTATGCACCTTTGATAGAAAGCTGATCAGAACTTTTATATTATGACTGAGATACAGGTTTACAGATCTTTTTCTATATATATATACCTATATATCATTTATAATTATAAAATTACTCGTCATACGTAGTATTTCTACCTCGAACCGGATCGTAAATGTTGCTAAGATTAGCAACAGTTCTGCTGACGTAATGTTATAAGATGTAAGGACTTAACATGTAAAATTGTATCTTAAAGAATCAAATTTATCTTGTGAAAAATTTAAATAATTGTTTTAATAAAAATTGTGTTACTATAGTGAGTTACTTGTATAATAACTCTTATATATATTGTATCTTACTTACGAAATACATTACGTTGGCGTCCCAGCATTTCGACACCACACAGGTGCACTACCGCAATAATCACCAGGCGAGCTCCGTTTGACAACTGGCACAGGTATTATCTTGTTATAAATTGTTACGTGGATATGATAGAAATAAAATAAGGCGAACTACTCGCAAATACTAAAGTTATAAACGTTGTAGCTTACTTTGCTCATTGACATTTTGATTACTTCTACTAATTAGTCAAACAATACAGAATATGAAAAACCCGTGTTTATTTACGTTATTTGTTTAGGCCACGGTTGGCCATGAAGCGGGGCACGTTCTCGTATGCGCAAAATATAATACTCAGATTTTCCCAATCTGTTTACCTGTTCAGTCATAAAATCGTATTTGGATTACGTGACGCAATGACGTACTAAAATGCGGTAACTTTTTAGTTGTCTACCTACTTTAACTTATGGCTAATGTTAAATAAGTCATTATGCACGTATTTGTAGTTAAAATTTATTACGTCAGGGTAAGTTTTCCAAGTTGGCTGTTTTTAAACCGATTACAAAAAAAAATTGAATGGGTTATTAACTTAATTATGTGTGTTACTAGGTACTACTACATACCCGTGAGGGGACGGATTAGCATATTAATATCCCCCTTTGCCGCTGGGAGAGCATCTCATAAGAGGCGAGTATCCTACCACCCCCTTCGTGGTAGGGGATCTATTCCGCGACTGCATCGCATCGGCAAAACAAGAGATACTCTCTAGTTTTGCTGGTGTCCATGGACAACGGTGGCCGCTGTTTTTTTTTTAATAGATTACTAGCAGTATGGATCACACACTACTAGCATTCCCTTTACCCCTTCAACTAAGCTTAATGCTTGTGTTAGGAGTGGGCCACGCCAGTAGTCCAATGTCTGGGATTTGAACCCACGACTTGTTGATCATGAATCCAACGCCTAAATCACTGAGTTACTGACGCATTCCATCAAGTGGACCGACTGCTCGTTTGTCCCTTGTATATCATAAAAAAGTACATTATCAAAATGTATCAATGTCAAGTATAGTATAGTCAAAGAGGTCTTTGAATCTGATCCTGGGACTCAAGCCCCATGCACATCAATAACGAATATGGTCTATCATTATTTTCGATAAACCAGGATAATTATAATTCGCTTCCCAGTTTTTCTTGGGAACAACAGGATAGAAAAAAAAAGGACGTATCATTCAATTTAATATATCTAATATTATATACATTATATTTCATAGTATGACGTATCATTATTGTTAGTAATTTTTTTCATACTTAGTTTATGTTCTGAAAAGAAGAATCAAACAGTAAGTTATACTTCAAAGTATTTAAATCTGTTTACAGTACCTAAAGTAGTCTGAGCGTATGAAAGTGATCCTTTAGAACGCGTCGAAGGATTCGAAGGAAAGAGTTTTTAGTTTCGCTCAGTGAAGCCATAGTACTCGGTACTTGAACTCCAGTATTGACTCAAGTGCGAGGTTTCTGTCTGCTACATGTTTGAGAAATAAGCCTTCGGCGTCTCTACACTCGTACATTGACATATTTGACTTTTATGAAAAGCCGCTCGGTTCAAATCCGAATTTACATAACTATATACATATTGTTACTTAATACATATTGTTTTTATCTGTTATTACAATGTCGTATTATATAACCATAAGATATGATAATAAGATTCGAGGTACAATGTGTGTGTGTGTTCGTATTTATTTTATTTAATAAGTTCCTCCTCACTCCTTAAAATTTAAACAAATCCCATGAGAGCGCTACATTTTGATAACCTTGAACTGATCTGATGATGGAGCCGGGAAATAGGCACAGGCATTACCTGATACATTAAAATTTTATTTTCTTTATAACACCTTACATAATTTATCAATCTTTAACATGATATCGTTCCGCATTTTTGATGAATTTATTTCTAGAGAAAGTCAACAGAAAGTATATAAAGATTAGAAAAACAGAAAGCCGGAGTCTTTCCACGTGTGAACTCAAAAACACCACTACATTATAAAGTCTAATATGGACCTGGGCAAGCAAGCTTTTCTTGGCATTTTTATTCACCTTCCGGTACCTAAAACGGGAAAAATGCAAGACAAGCTAGAAAGGTACTAATTTAAAGCCAGTTGAAAAATACACGAAAAACTTAAATATATGAACATTATTCATATATTTAATGCTTATTATTAGACAATTCTATTTTATATAGCTATGTGTTTTCTTTTCTTGTAACATAGGTAATACTTATTTGTTTAAACAATTCACGAACCTTTACATAACATTGAGTGAAAACGAAGATCCGAGTCAATTATCATACCAAAGTTACGTCGAAAATTCACTTATCACCAAACCGGCAAATATCAAAAGCATTCGCGAATACTGATCTGAATAAGAGAAACAATAAATTAGACCAGTTACATAATAGCTCGGTCAATAACATCCTTACCCACGCTTTAGTTATGTAATGGCTACCTCAGCGATACATCACTTTCTCTTTATAGATATCAGTTATAGTTTAAGAGCCAAGGACGCGTATAGAAGCGTCAGTATCTCGGTGGTTCAGTTTCAAGCGTAGGATTCACGATCAAAAATTCGTGAGTTCCCAAATCCCAGTCAGATTACTGATGTGGCCCACTCCTAACACAGACATTTAGCTTAGTTGGAGGGGTTAAGGAATACTAGTAGTATGTGATCCATAGTGCTATTATTCATCCATTGATCCATACCTATTACTCTACAGCAATACGTATAAACATGCATTTTACACAATGCCGAAAATGCCTAAATATAGACTACAAAGACATTTCACACAATTGTGTGTTTCACCACCCACTGCTCGATTTCCGAGACATCTATAAAATAAAAATATGTACATCAATAAGGGTAACCTAGCACCAACACACTACGATACTTGCGCTATTTTAAACAATATGTGTTTAGTGAAATTACTTATTGCATCAGTTTCAACAGGACAGAGGATATATTATGTTGTCGTGTAAATAATTTATCATATAATCTTCAATTAACCTAGCGACATCGAACTATACTGCACTACTTATACATAATCTGTTCTGTCGGGACAGAGCTTACATGTTGTCCTGAACATTGAAATCGTCTGGCAGAAAGTTAGAACGAAAATAGAAAAAAAGAACCATACAAATTAGTATAATAATCTCAAGATTTTTACTTTAATGTAGGTCTGGCATTCCTTAGCTCTTGTACTATTTATTGGCTTTTATTTAGGTCGCAACTAGTGGTTTTATAGTTTATAGTTTCACTGGTATCTATTAGTAATATTGTCTATGGGTATTTTATCTAATCAGAAATATGAAATAAATATGAACTACATTATTATTATTAGATAAGATAACCTTGTTGATACTCATTTTTCGCAGGAGAATGAGATTATGTGTGCTTAAACTTTATATGAAGAAGTAGAGCAGAAGATTAATATTTTCAATATGTGTTAGTAGGTTAAATTAAATTAAACATTCATTGTTTTCATGGAATAAGAAATATTATGTATTGATTATTGGGATGTAAAAACCTTGATGACGATTATTCTTAACATATTACGAATTAATCACATCAATATTAAGATGCACTTTACACAGGAACCTGGAATTTAAGACCCAAAATCAAGGTGTTTAAAAAGCTCCTTTATTATACTTATACTACTCTACTCAACCACGTTTTCTAAGTTAGCAATAATATAAAAAAAAAATTGCGTTCTTATTATTAAAACAAACCTATAGACACTACTAGCCAGTAAAACGTTATCAAGAATAGACAAAGAAGTTATTCCCGAACACCTCTCTCTCTCTTTTTTAATTTTGCTAAAAATGAATCTTAAAATCGATTTCAAACTCTACGTGTCAACGAAAGAAGTAAGAAATGCAATCATTTATTATATCAGTTAGTTTGTATTCTCAAAGTAACCGACTTAACAAATCTAGCCCGTAAAGGTCACTCATAAATAAATCATTTCTCAATGATGATCTGTTATGAGTAAGTATGTATTGTTGCGATGATCAATACGCAATACTAAGCAATGGACAATGTAATAAAAATTTATTTATCTATCGAGAAATAGGTTAAGTGATCTAAACATGGATTTAAGTATCCCATAAAATTTCCTTGCAAAATTTTTTAGATAAATAATCAACTCAGGAGGTCCAGAAAACATATTAACGTTTACTGCATCATGATAAAACTTTAATATAAAAAAAAAACAAATAGGTAGAAAGAGATAAATGAAAATTAAAATTAAATAGAATAGATATAACCAAAAAAAACGGATTTAAAAAATACACAAACACATGTTTAATGAATTAAATTACTAATTATATTATTCAAACAAGTGATGTAAAATTATAACCGGACTTTTCAACTCAACAACAAATTACTTCAAAATATCGAAAGATCTGGAGGAGATCTGTTTCTATCTTCGATATAGAATTTTCCACTTTTGCTATTTACATCTTTTTGAAAAAAATGTATTTAAGAAGGCTTCTTCATAATATTATACAAATTATATGATATAATTGGCGTTGAAACATACTTCTCGTGGTCACGTCAATCAAGCTTACTCATTGTCATAGTAAAACCAGTTCTAACTATACTGCGGATATTACAAGCAAATATGTATATTAAAATAAATAAAAAACAATTTTAGGTCAATGTTAATGATAAGTGTAAACGTCTTAAAAGTAATCCGCCTTCTCACTATGATTTCATTGATTTTGTATGTCATAAAATTTCATATTTTAAACGTGAAAATTTGTACGTTTGGATGTTTGTTATTGTTACTCAATCATGTTAAAACGGCAAAATGGATTTCAATGAAATTCGGTATGGCATACTGATACTGGATTAACACATAGGCTACTTTTTATTGAGGAAAAATTCATTGTTCCTGTGGAATGTGGAAAATTCGAGCACAATCAATTTAAATTACTATAACAAAAAACAAAAGAGCATATATATGCGTGTGTGTGTGTCAAATACACGGTACTTGGTATAATTTTTTTTTATATAAAAAAAACATTAGCATTTTGCACTCTGTCTCTATATAAACTACTAGGGGCCCGTCCCGGCTTCGCACGGGTGGATAATTTTTTTTTAACATTTTGGCTCCCGCATTCTGTCGCTACCTCTATCGCTGCGTTACTCGCTGCGCTGCGAGGCACTCCACACCGCGCCGGCGGCCCGTCTGTGATTATTTTTTATTTATCTTGATATTTTTATTTCGTAATATCTTTTGACTGGAATGTCCGATTTCAATAATTCAAAAAGTAATTAACAGGTATTGAAACAGTCTTTATTACGAAATAATTTATTTGGATAAGAATTAATACAAAGTTATGGAAAACATGGTCTGATTTTGATAGGCATTTTTATCAACTTTTAAAATGTAAAAACGTAGTTATAGTGACTTAACTACAATAGTTGGACATATGGTCTCGCGGAGTTTTTTGTAGATATTGATACGTTCTATAATATTGTAGAACATTTTTTTGTTCTATCATCAATACTTTTCGCAGCGCATGCGATGAAAGACATTTTATGGCTAATTTTTTTGCACCTTGCCTTGGTTTTAGTGAGAATTTCTGGGGATCTCTAATTTTTTCCCGTAATAAATATAGCCTATGTTACTCAGGGAAAATGTAGCTTTGTAATGGTGAAAGAATTTTTGAAATCGGCCCAGTAGTTTTTATGTTTATTCGTTACATACAAAAATACAAATCTCTCCTCTTTATAATATTAGTATAGATATAGATAGATAAGTGTGGGAAATTTCATACTCCTCCATCCGCGCAATTATCGTAAAAATGGGTACAAAGTTTTGCTTCACATATTTATAGACAGATTATTAGAGGAAAATACCATTAATTACATATTATACTAATTTCCTACTTTATTATAATATCATCGTTCTGATCTATTTATTAGAAAGTCATGGTTTCAAATGGTTTTAAGATAAATGTATACACAACTTTCCAAGTAGTTAATACTATTGATGTGAGTAAAAAAGAATTACTTAAACTGTATATTTATGTAATGTAATAGTATACTTATTAAACTTTATAATATGAACGAGATTAATGTTAGCTTGAAAGCTGATAGCGGCAATTACGTTACAATTTAGTAAATTACATTGTGATTGGTTGTACTTTAACTATGCAGTGTTTTTAGCATGGTAGTTTTAAATACTAAAAAATAATTTCTGTAGAAATGATATTTTTAAGCAAAATTAAATACACTTAATAATTAGTGAAAAGCTTTTTTGAATTAATCACCATACCACAAAACATTTATTTAGTTTTGTAAAGCCTAATTATTTCTTGTCATTCCTAACAGTTTTCTTCATAAATATGATATCTCTATTTTACGAATAAATTACAATTACATTATTTATATTTAGCCGCCATTCATGTCATCAATTACTCTGATGTGACAGCAAATCCATTAGAGATTTCCTTTCAACGCTTTCTGAGCGAAGTTAGCCGATATATCCACTACCAAGCCATATTGAATTACATAGGAATTTTCCTTCTCTTTTTACTTTTTCACTACTTTGTGAAACAATAGGAAATCGATAATATATAGCATCAGCGGAGTAATAAAAGATTTTATGTGTTTTACCTAGGAGACGCCCCTTCGCTTCAATTTTAATAATATTATGGTGGTTTTAAGCTCCCAAACATCCAAAAGACACATTTCACTGTAAGTATTAAAGCAGTTATACTTTATTGTAAATAATTATGATGGTGAAACACAAAATGGATAGTTGTCTAGCGTCTACGAACGCTGGAGAGAAAAAAACTAGTAAGTACTTGATTTATTCGAATTAATATCAGCAATAATATGTATAATTATTGAAAAATGAATATCCAATCATTACAGTTGACGATAACACAATGAATACGTATCGACTATCGATATTCGATATGGCTGATAAAGCTAATTGCAAAATCGTTATCTATGGTTAATGGTGTTCAAACACAATTTTTATTAGCTCCATATAAAAAACTTATAGTAGTGAGTTTTAAAAATATTGTATCACTATATAAAAGTCTAGATTCTGTGATTATATTTACAAGCTTTTATTAACTTGCAATGTTAGTATGTATCCTTCTACTCCTGGCGGAGTCGCCGTGGTCATGATCGGCTTCCTACCAGACGGTTGCAGCTTTTGCAATGTTTCTCCATCTCATTTAGAAAATACCTTGCTGATGACTTTAGAAGATGGTTGAACTTCCATTCCTCCTTATATTAATCGTTCCAGTGAGCTTTACTTGCGGATGACATGACCAAACATCTTAAAGATTCGCACTTGCACAATCGACGAAATTCTTTGTTTGATATGCAGTTTTTTTAGGATGAAAACAAAGATGAGCATTTTACCCTCAGCAAGCTCCTTCAACCTTCTTACGATGGATCGTTTATATTTCAGCATTAATCTTGCAATAGAATTTTAAGCAGTTACTCTCAACCGATTGAGACGGTTGAGAGTCAGGTTCTGGTAAATTTTGCGGTTGAGGTAAATTTTGATTAGCTAAGCCGACCGCCTGATTATTAGATTTAGAATGAAGAGCAATCCTTCCGTTGATGGTAGCTTCAGATAATCGGCATGACCTATTTAAATTAGCAAAAATGGTTATAAAGTAACTAGTTTGAGTTTGAATGTAGGTAGATAAAATAAATCATACTTCTCATTGATGTAATTCTAATCTTAATATCGTGATCTAGATAATCTTCAATAATAAGATTCTTAAAGAGAGAAAGGTTCATAGAAATATTTTATCACTAAGATATTACAATTCTAGATTAGCCTACTTTTCTAATATAAAAACAGTGTAGAATAAAAGCAGTAAAAGCAAAGCTTTTTGCATTGTGACATTGATGGATGCGTTTATTATCTGTTGTGCACATGTAGTGAGTAGTGACGTCAAAACAAAGGATTTGCGTGCACATGTGTCGCATCCGGCACAGTGCAGTCACACGCATTGCTTCTAAATAGCACGTATTTGTTTATTTTGATTCCAGTATTTCTTGTTTCTAGCTTTAAATAAAATTTAAAAACTTAACTATCTTTCTTCTCCAAATCAAAGTGTTCTATAAATAGATTACGAAGTTCTCTTACTTATTACTAATATTGTAAATGTGTCAGTTTGTATGTTTGGATGCTTGTTACTCAATGACGCAAAAACGGCTGAACGGATTTCGTCATTTTTTTTAACCAGCAATAGTATAAGTATTGTAATAGTCGGTGCCAGCCAGGTGAACACGTCTGTTCGTAACGTAGTTTTTTATCTTTTATAATTAATTAATAAGACTTTCAGCTTTATGTTGTGCTGATTGTTATTAAAAATTTCAAATTCAGTTTTAAAGATGAATACTGCGTAGATGATAAGACAGATAATGAGACACCCAATAATATCTTCCCGTACATAGCAGCATGACGCTGGCCACTTCTCGCTGCTACACTACTCTGTAAAAAACCTCCATCTTATTACTTCGTTGCACCTAAAAACTTACAAAATACCTATCTTGGCTGAAATAAATTTTCATTTTATTTTATAGAAGATTGCACTAATATTTGAGTTAAAAATTAAATGTACACAGACTCCCTTCCTAACAAGAACATTGTCATTTAACCAACAATAGAGAATTTACATGTAAGTTAACCTATTGTTAGGCTAGTTACGTAAAACACTAATTTGATATGCACCCAGGCTATTATGTAAAAAACAGAGGGTGAATTTAACGCTTAAAACTTGCTAAATTCACCCCTATATTCTATTGAGCTTAGTTGAAGCTTTGCAATACAAACAAAGGCACCCGACCCAACACCAACATCGGCCTGCGGGTCGTTCACAATATTTCAAATAAATATTTAATTAAAATATAGAATTCATTAACACTGCAGAAAATTGTAATATTTTATTTTATTTTTCGAAAATATTTTTTAGAAGTATGCACATATAATATATTGAATTAAAGTTAATGTGAAAATAGGTTAAACACCAATAAAAGCCAAATAAATCATTTTCATTTTTTTTATGTTATTATGTTTTTATGTGTACACACATTTCGCAAAAAATACAGCATTAAAGTGGATACTAAATAATAAAAATAAATGTTTATCCCTGCGGAACAAGAACGAGTCCACTAATTTATAATTATCACCTAAAATGGCGAATATAAAATTATATTTACTATTCTAATGCAGTAATTTGACTGTAAGGAAAAAAAGGGAAAGAAAAAACCTATCATCAGTTCTATCAACAAAAGCTCAGACACTAAAGCTGCTTCATAATCATCCGATCTCACTCACTTTTATACATATACAAAATAATCTATAGTCTCTTTAACTTATTATGTAAGTTAAATAAAACGCTATAAAAACAAAATATTTTATTATATTTATAAAACTATTTTCTCTTCTCTCAGGACTTAGTCAATCGTTCAACGTCAATGAATGTAAGAAGGCATAATAGCTACAAACTTTTAACAAATTAACCAAATTAACATTAACTAGTCGACCCGCGCGACTTCGACCGCGTGCAGCTCCGCTCCTATTGGTCGTAGCGTGATTATATATAGCCCATAGCCTTCCTTTATAAATGGTCTATCTAACGCTGAAAGAATTTTTCAAATTGGACCAGTAGATCCTGAGATTAGCGCGTTCAAGCAAACAAACAAACTCTTCAGCTTTATATTTTAGTAAAGATAAAGTACCTAACCTCGACACTAGCTAGTGTTGCTACTGAATTGATCATGAATAACGCATCCACAAAATAATTTCGTCAAAACAATGCATTAATTCAAATACTTACACAACTTTATAAAATATCATATACAAAAAACATAAACAGGAATGTATTGATTTTGTTTACATCGTCGCTATGTGAACAAAACTTTTGTCTGTCAGGCAAACCCGAAGTCTGAACCCAAAGCCAGAGCCAGTCGGAAACGTACGACCGAATCGTGCTTACGTTTCATCCGCGCTTACAAACTTTATTCATCGCATATTGTGACAGAAGGTGACATAGTGGTGGAGTGAAACTTGTGTAAAATATAATATATTTAAACAATTGGATATAACAAGCTGTGTTTACACGTAAATTGTACAGAGGGTCTCAAATTTGTTTTCGGCGGCCCGTTTATGCTGCATTAATTGCTGTTTGCGGAGGTAGGTGAAGTTATTTTTGTTTTTATATAGTGTATTTAAAAAATATAATATGTTGTATACTTCATTAAATTATACATATAATAAAAATTTACTGGATGTACAGACATTTAAGAAAACTTATCGTTTAAGCCTCTAATAGAGGTCGAAAAAATCATCTTTAAAAATTTTGTTTGTATCGTAACGCATCAAACTACTAGGCAAAATTGGATAAAGTTTTGCCTAGTAGTTTTTGCGTTGTATTTACTACACAGTTGTATTACTGTAAATCTAACTTAACATGTAGGGTTTTTTTAATATATAGGGTTAGTATCATGTAAAGATGCTGGTTTAGGTCGTCTAGTTAATCTTATATTAACAGTTTCTAGTAAAAAATCATTGATACCTTAATAATGGTTTTGAAATATAATTAAAGCTTTATTCATGTTCAACACGCAATAAAAAGGAAGCTTTATATTATTTCTATAGCGGTCTCATCCGACGAAACCGGTTCCCGGTCAGATGATAGTTTGTTATTATTTTTTTGCTTCACGAGTTCGACATTAAACAACTGTGGAGCTCATCTTTTAGCACTATTTTAAGTGTTATACAGAAATGATTTTTGTTTATCTATTGTTTAGTAACTTATTATAGGTGTATCGCAAATAAGGTTTGGATACAGAAACTGTCCCGATTTTAATAAACTTTTTAGTCTTTGTCTCGTATACCTAAGAGTTTAGAACAAGGAAAGAGCCTTTTTTTAAAGTCTTAAGAAATCAGACTATATTTTGCTTAATAAGTTGAATATATATTATTAATTACTAAAAATCAAATGTTCAGAGTCGTTAAGGATGTGAGAATATTTTATTTTTTTAAAGGCAACCTTAATTAAAGTATTTTTTAAATATAGTATAGTCTTGATTTTGTGTAGCTAATTTGTTATGTATGTCTCTTAAGTTTTGCAATATTGCTATGTTATCATGTAAATGTATATTAATACCAGTGTAATATAGCTGATAAGAAACCGCTATGTAGCCCCCTATTGTTTGCCTATTATTGCGGTTCAGTCGATGACAAAGCTTACGACCTACAAAAAACACTTAAACAATTACTAAACTGGGTTTTGAATGGTGAAAACCTAGTGCTATTATGGAGACGAAACAAATATTATCTTCTATACTTATAATAAAATCGTAGAATTGTTTGTGCACGCATCACGTTAAAACGACTAAACCAATTTGAATGAAATTTGGTACACGATACCTTAGAAGTGTTATATTCTCGTAAAATAGAGTGGCAGGACACATATGCTTAATTTAACTTATAATAAGAATAAATATACTTTATTGTACACCAAATATTACAAAAGTAAGCCAAAAAATTACACCACAAAAGAAATATATGTACAATAGGCGGCCTTATCGCTCAGAGCGATCTCTTCCAGGCAACCTTGCCGTGGAGGAATCATTATTTAAAAAAAAACGGTAGGCGCACTCATTAAAAATAATAAGCAAATCAAACACTTCAACTTAAATATTCATTCATAAACAGGTATATATATTAATACATACACTACATACATAAGCATAATATGCCTACATATATACATACATACACTACATGCATAAATACAATATGCCTACATATATACATACATACATACACTACAAGTATAAATACGATATACTAACATATAAACATACATATATTTATTAGATAAATATTGTTAAAATGATCACTTTACCAATAAAAAAAAAAATTACAACCGTTCTAATATGAGTTGGAAGAGAATTCCGAGGCAGACTGCTTTGACCATAAAGGAATTTACATTATACTACGCGGACAAAGTCAAGCGTGTTGACTAGTAATCAATATATTGGAGATATCACCATTTTCTCTATAACTGCATTAATAAATAGACCTTGGAGATAGATGTACCAGGTAGTTTATTGATATTTACTTCCAAAATACTTATGCAGTACACTAAAACACACTAAGAAGTTATATAAAATTGTGGTAAAAATCTTTTGACAATGTTATACTTGAGAAGTTCCTGAGAAATCGGAAATTTGATTTAATCCCAACTCCAACTAGCACCAGAGAGAGATGATCGACTATTAATTGAAATTCTGACTTCAGCTTAAGAAATCTGGTTTTCAAATTGAGTAAATTCCAACTAAATATGATATATTATTATTACCTACTTTACTTACTTTTAAAAATATAGCCTAAGAAATGAATTTAAATAGATTCAAAAAAACTTTAATACTCAACTAACTCATATGAAGTAAATCCTTGATATCTAGACAGAAAAATTCCAATATGTCTGCTCGTTTATTTTTTATGATTCTGTGTCTGCAGTCTCGACATAGATAACGATCGTTTATGATTCAAACCCGGTATAAAGTCTCTAAAATTGTGCTTTTTTACATACATACCAAACTATAATTAGTCTTGTTTTTAAGCCCGACGCTCAAGATAATGGACCGATTCTGATGAAGTTTTATTTGTTTGAAAGGTAATTTTATCGAGATATTTCTATGCTATAATTTGTGAAGATCTTGTCAGCCGTTTGAAGAGTATCAACTCATTTCTAACTCGAGAGACAATATATTGACAATAATAACAATCTTGTAACCATGGTAACACGCTGACATTGCTTACACTGAGTAAAGATGAAACGGTATTTTATATATTAAACTTTTTTTTAGTATATTGCACTATCATTTGATTTTTTTGCATTTTATAAATATTTGTCTTTATTGCTGTTCTTATATTGATTTGTTTTCTACAATACAAAAAATCGACTTTTACAAGTTAATATCGATTCTTGTAAATCGAGGTCGTTTGGGTATCGATACTTGGAGACTATTAAATAGGAGTTTCAAAATTTAAATTATTCATTTAATAGTTATTATTTTTTGAAATAGATGTGTATAAAAATTAAGGAGTCTATATTTATCGCTTTCTTTACCGAAGCAACGGTCTTCGAATCATCGGAGCGATGCTTTGGCCCGTTAAATTAGCACATTATTTATAACTGTCCACCCCCACGAGCTAGTACTAACAGAAACTTTCAATACTACATTCATATACGTAACTCACAGGTTGTACGACCAAATCAACTAAAGTGAGATTAAACAAACGTAGTTATTTGTTACAATCCCTTAGATAACAGTGATAAACCTAAATTCATAGAGATATTAGAGTTTATGGGAAAAGAGTGAAACTTTTGCTTTTGAGGTTTAACAAAAGTACTTTCAAGAATATTTTCTTACTATTTTATGCAGAATTTGGCAATCAATTATCATTAATCAAAAAATGTTTGTTGTATGAAATAATCGTAACATCTGCAAATTTGTCATTTGTTCGATATTCTGGACTTGGTACAGAGGAAAAAATAACAAACAGATTAAAAAAAAGCGCAATGTGGTTTCATTTGGTTGCTATTTTGTAATTTCAATCTTATTTTATTGTTCAAGTAGGTTATCCCTCCTTTCCCCTAACATTGAGAATTTAATTCCTAAGAACAAATCTTAATTTTTTTCTGCGGTGAAAAGAAATGTACAAGTGTAACAGTTTGTTAAATTATAATTATCATTATAATCGTAACATTAACTTACTTTTTAATTAGACAATAATATTAAAGCTGTCGCTAAATGCAGCGACAACGAAATCTCATTTAGCAGTTTATGGCGTAATTCTACAAATTAAATTTAAAAGACAAGTAGGAAATAACATATGTATTTAATAATACAAGTGGTCGAAATTCGACAAGAATTCATTCTGCAATCGTTCTCTATATACACTATAAAGTGTGGGCATACTCCTCCATCCGCGCAATTTTCGTAAAAAAAGGGGTACAAAAGTTTTGCTTCACGTATTAATATAGATAATAAATATAGGCATACTTAAATTCTTGCTTCAGTAAGAAAATAAAAAGCATTTATTTTTTAGTATTAGAACATATTTAAAAATTAGAATATCAATGCTTCATATTTAAAAAAAAAGTGAATATAATAAGGTCAAATCCTAAACTTAAACTTTAATAATAAACATATATAATATTCGTACCTAGGGGTCAAAAATATTAACCTTTTCGATAATTATTTTATAAAGTAGAAAATTGCAATGTCTCAGGCTACAAAATATTTTTTTAATGTGCCTTAGTATGTAATTACCTATTAAATATTTATAAGCCACTAGCAACCTACCATTAAAAGTCATTTAAAAATCGCAGACAGAAGTAAATTTTCATAAGATATTACGTATTTATTAACCTCGAGTATTGTAACAGCTAAAAAAACATAGATTCAACCTCCATTACAAAGATCCGATTTTCTACGCACCACTTAGTTGCGAGAAATAAGAGGTTTATAGAGATCTTTAGACTAATAGTACTTAACTGCCTACAGTTGTTTTATTATGTTTAATGCTATTATTATAAATGATTCTTTATGCTATTACTTTATTTTAAACTAGTCGACCCCACTTAGATTTAACAAAAAACATTTAATTTTTAATATATTGCTGTATCAAAAGAATCAGACGTCCAATAAATATTTTATTAGTATCCCGCAGAAACGATTTTTTCTAGGAAAAATTATCCTACGGGTTAATCCAGGTGCCAAATTTCATCGAAATCGAAATTGAATAAAAAACACACTTTCATTCAACATTTACCTATAATATTAATATCGATATGGACTGTATCGTTTATCAAACATATTTATCATAGTTGTAGTTTATACCCATAAAGAAGTGTTCTGTAGAAATCTAAACATTATGTACATAGTAATTTTAAAAAAAATATATGTAAGTACATTATGATTAAACGAATTGTACCTATATACAAAAAATATTTCAGTAACTTAGCATTTTATAATAATATTTAATTTAATAATATTGGAAATATTCCATATCATTCAATCGGAATATAATAGTAGTGCCAACTGCCAAATAAGAGTAATAAATCTAATGTATTACAGTTTCTAATGATTCATTATGATTATCATCAAAATATTTATGTTTATTAATATATGTAAAGATTTTTATTATTAATAATTTTGTGCAGTGAATGATAGACTAGTCGTTCAGACGTGGGTGTCTTACAAATAGATTAACTGACTTTTCGGAGTGTGTTTTAAGCAATTAAATGTCTTTGCTTTAACGGTGAAGGAAAAACATCACAATATGGCTTAATATTACCTAACACCCTCCAAAATCTAAGGTCTCCCGGCTCAGCATTGGGCCATTAATTTTTCTAACGGCGGCGTTATAAATTTATTATGTGTATCTTTATGTCTGTCTGTGGTTGCGTCCAAGAATATGGTCTGATTTTTATGCGGTTTTAATTGTTTGACAGCTGATTTAATAGAGTTGGTTATTCTACTACCCTATTAAGTTTTATTTGTTACAAAATAAATTCGATATGACTTCTCACAATATTAAGTGCAGGATTTATCACGGTTTAGGAGTAAATTAGTCTATTTATAGTATTATAAGTAGGCATATTTATAGTGTTATAATTGCGCTTGTTATCACATACCCGCATTCGCCATCTAAGCAAGCTGTAGGTTCATAAGGGACATTACCCTGTCTTATCAAGCCTTTCTCTTGCATTCTTGCTGCGACATAACTTATTTGTTATAATTATTTATCATTTCCTTTGCGGTAAACAGCCGGTTGCATAAAATATCACATACATCGTTAAGATAGGACGTTCAAGAGTTAAGAGGTATTTGCACTAGATAGTTGAGATTTATAATTCCGGTGGTAAGGTTTGTTTAAATTCCAATAAGTATTTAAATAGCCCCAACGTTTAGCAGTTAAATAAACTATTTTTTATTAAAGCCATGATTTTTATACACTGTCATAAAAGAGTAGAACAATTCAACTATCTTTTCAATGCTTTACTTAAATAAGTCGTACAAGTTGTGACGGGTGGTACTATCATTGGTAGAATATAAATTCTAAAAAGTTTCAGGAATTCTAATATATAACTAATAATAGATAATAGGAATTAATTCTTAATCGTAGAAGTAGTACCAGTAGTTCTTGTTACTAAAGTAAACAAGTATTTTAGAACCGACATAAACGCTTTCAATAAATGAATAAAATTTTGTCTTATTATTTATTCATCTTATAATATGTAGATTTAGAATAATAGGAACTGAAATACGGTAACGTTTTGTAAACTCTTTTTCTCTCTAGGTATATTTATACTTAACTTATGGAGATAAGCTTACACATACAACTAAACCAATTTTACAATAACTATTGATATATTAAAAGCTAAACGCGTTAAACAATCGCTTGCAAAGCGATGTGTAACCGCAATTTAGATCTATTACGATATAACCTGAATTACGAAACATCGATGCTTAAGTTGACAACTAAAGTATATTGTAATCAATGTTGCAGAATGCAGATGTTGCATTTCATCGTTTGGTTTTATACTTGCGACCCGCTCGGTTTCACACGGATTTACAATTTTTTTGTTACATCACCAAAATATTTAAGCAGTGTTATCGAAGATAGACATTTTCAACAATTATCGCAATAATTCAACGACATTATTTATTTATTTATTTATAAGAGATAGACTGCACAGTAACACGTAAAAAACAATAATAAAATACACTTGAGAAGGAAACTCAAACACTTACATGAAACCTTCACAATGGAGTACCAGATTCACGACACCAAACTATTTGAACAGGCTTAATGATTTCTGGGCGAGATCCCTTTACTAATTGGTTGAAGTATATCAGATTAAAGGTTGCACAATAAAAGGAACTCTACACGCGAATACTAAGTTATCAACCTTATTGCCAACTTTTATACACCTAACCTTCTTCATGAATCATCTGGTGGTGGAAAAAAGCATAAAATCCATAGAGTAGTTTTTGGGTCAATCGCGATAAACAGAAGAATAGACAGAAGCGATGTTTTATAACATGTAGTAATAGGTATGACATGATGCCACACAGTGACAAGGCCAGTGTTTACTGAGAACTGTTGGTAACAGCTTCGTGGAATGGACAACGAATTCTAGTTGGTCAAGTTACGGTACCTAACTAGTACCTGCTGACTAAAGATTTTGTGAACAAGTTATTGTACTTTAAGTAATATGTACAAATAATATTTTTTTGTCTTATGGCCGGTACGTCCAGAAACTGTGGATTTTTAACCGCTACTGCATCATGATAAAATCCGTACTTTTGCGACGAAATTATTTGAATTTTCAGCATCCCCTTAAAAATAAATTACCCGATAATAGATTTATATTTTTAGTACCCGAAGAAACTACTTTCAAAATAATATGTTATTAGTTCAAAAAGCAGACAAAAACATACGCTAAAAGTAGTATAGGTGTCTAATAAAATTGATTTCCTAATCAACTTATAGATCTTTAAAATATTTTGATAGTAACAGCATAAATTATTTTTTTAAATAAATTATTAGTAGTCCAATCCTTTATTATAATTTAATGCAAAAGTAGCCATTTTTTATTTGTATGTTTGGCATTAATTAATTAATACTATCTGATTTAAATTCAGATAGATTTTCTTATAATTATTTAATAACATCCGTGATAACTATTCTTGAAGGTGGTCTTCGTTCCATCAGTTTTAAAGACGTGTCTGATGAAAAAACTAGTTATGAAGCTAAAAGCAGACTTGCTGTTACGAAATAGAGTGAGTTTCACTCTGCGTCATTCAAGAGCGTCTGAAGGAGCAGTGAACTTTGTCGACTGGTGTGGTTTCCTTCCCCACACCTGAGGTTCACTCACACAGCTATTAGTTCCGAACGCTTATAGCTTTACAGCTTTTACTCCCGATTTCTCTCGTAGAATAATTGAGGTGTACATTGGTATTGAAAAAAAATAGCGAAGTCCTTAAAAGAAAAGCAATACAAACCAATCCAAACGTTTGTCGGTTTGTGCACGTTAAGGGTAAACAGTATTGAAAAAAAACGATTGGTATTAGTATATTAAGGTTGTACTGATTTTGGAATAACTGTCGGTTTTTGTTTATAATACTAGTAAGAGCGTCAGAGTATGAATGAATGGATAAGTAAAAGAAGGGAAGTGTGGGTGACAGTGAATGAGTGAATGTACGAGCAAGTGAGTGAGTCAGTGAACGATTTGATAAATAAATATGTTTAAAAATGACCAATTAATATAAAATTGCATTGTTTAATAGTAAAAGATTTCCACTTCAATTCCACTTTACAACATGTTACATAAATCTGTCATGCGGTAATGAATGTCACTTTGATTGATTAATGACGTTTGACAGTTGTCATTAATAGAAATAGGTGTAATATCTATTATTATTATTATCTTGTTATCATGAAAATGTACCAGGATGAGAAAATCTCAGACAAAATTATATTGTACTGCGGCTGAATTCACAATCCGAATTGACAGATGACAATACATTATCTATGGTTGGACGCCATTTTGAAAATTGATATACATATCACTTATAATAATAATTACAGAAATAACGAATAATATATATTTTTATGGCATTCCTGATAATTTTATAGCTTTTTTTGCTTAAAATAGTTCACGTGTATAGATATTTTAAATTTTACAACGAACAGACAAGACTATTTCACAATTTAATTTTATATAGCATAGAAAAATCTCACAATATCACATATTATTGTAAGGTTAATAAAGTAGAATAAAAGATGTGAACTTTTTAATTGTTACTCGTTTTAATGATACTATTATAAGAATTATGCAACTAGTTTCCAGGAAACACACATAATTTATATCATTAATGATTATCAAGTATGTTATTATACCTGCTTAATATTATATAACTTTTTTGTTTGACCTATAACCACAATCAGCAAAAATAAAATACTATAAAACATTCATAACCAACAAAACGATTATATTTAGCCCTGTCACTTTACTTCTTAGTGAGATTGAAGAGAACTATGAAACTTAAATAAGTTTCAGTAATTAGGAAAGGCTGCAAGGTTTGGTTGATTTAGGTTTTAAAGCTTAAAACATTACATAAAGCAACACAGATATTTATTTATGAGCGTGGTCTAAATACATTTTTATAGTTAGGTTTTGTTGGGGTCAAATTATAAACTTGATAGTCAAACAAATTATAAAGTAGATAGATAGGTAAATAAAAACACTCTAAAAGTAATTTATAATGTAAGTTTTATTTAAAAATATTTTTTTAAGTAATTAAAATCATTTTGATACACCGTGCAGCGTGGGATTGTTTTAACGCGGCCTTTTGTGTCTTTACAGCGTGCTAAATGTTAAATGAAACTAAATTTTGAGTTGTTTTCAGCAAGTCATCAGATTAATGGTGTGGAGATTGCACTGTAATTATACTTTAAAAGGAAAATTTATTTTTATACACCAGTGCCGAAGCATTTGAAAATGTCAAAAAGTAAAAAAAAATTATAGTAGGATGAAACCCATTAGAAAAGGAAGAGAATATAACCAAAATAAAAGCAAAAATAATTTACGGGGAAGTGGTAAAGGGGTTAGGGTAAAAAACCGTTTATCTCGATGTTCCGCAAAACTACAAGTCCTATGGAATATTGTAGGTAATAAAAAGATCTATCACTTTTGTATTTGCACTTTTTTCACATAATCTCAAAATTTATGTGAAAAAACATTGTTTTTTTCACGAAATTTGGTGAAAACTTACCTTTTTACGTCCCAAATACACAGTAATTTTTTTGATTTTAAATATATTTTATTAACCTTATTTTAACTTAATATCGAAAAAGCACCCCAATTTTAAAATCGAAAAATCTCACGTCAAAATATCTGTTTTTTTTTTTAAAAGTCGGTGACGTTTTTGTTCGCTGAAATCTCTACTTTCTGATGGTGAAAAAAATACATTGGTCTATTAATTATATAACTAACTAAAAAAGTAAACTTAGAATTTATTGTTAAACTTGTATAAATAAAACTCGCGTTAGTTTTGTATTGCTTCACTGATATGAGGTTTTGTCCGAAAATTTGATTTCAATGAAATTGAACAAATGGACTCTCAAAAAGAATCAAACGAGCCTTTCATGGAATCAGGTGATTATATTACAAACTTACAATGGATAACTTCCAGCTCCATCATTAAAACAGCGCCATGTCATAATAATATTGTATTTGCAATAAAAAAGCGGAAGATGGGACAAATTTAACTGATTTATTAACAGAGATAAACACTGCAAGTAAAATGAAGCCAAAGCCTGTGAGAATATATTTTCAAGAAGTTACTTTTATAATAAATTCGTGTTTATCGACTAAGCAACCCATGGCAAGTCAATCACCAGGAATTACCAAATCAGTTCCACTGTCTATTTAATAGCGTGAAATTGGATTTTAACATTTATATAGAAACTTACTAAAGTCAGGATATTAAAAAAAATACGAAGTTTTTAGACTTACTCAATTATTTTAGTAACATTTTATGTACATATCTCAAGAAAGTGTCCAAAAACCGTACAAATAAACAAATATTTCTGTTCTAACTACCGATATTGATGATGATGATGATGATAAAGTAATAATCTACTTCCTACAAATGTGATACACTTTAGTTTTATCCCACTTCAATCGAGCTATATGTAGAATTTAATGTATCATTATACCTACTCGGAAATGGATCTCTTTGAACGATTCTTTTACTGCTTTTGATTGCGAGTGCATAGCATATTCCATTTTAATTTTATTTATAGAAAATCATAAGCGAATTAAAATAATGATATAATTTTTTCTATCCACCATCTAAAGTGACATAAAGTCAGGAGTGTACATATAAACCTTTCATATATCATGTATGAAAGTAGTAATTAGTGTGAAAATCCTCTGACAAGAGTCTCAGTGGTTTGAAGTCCTCTTAGGGCTCATGTTAGACTTCTATAACACTGTACAGCTATGCAACTTCTAATGACGGCTATTTATTTTGAATAACTCCTGTCATGAAAGCTTTACATTGGACAAAGTTTATTTAATGTAAGTACTTATTTGATGTTATTAAAGTTTAATATTTTAACTTATAAAGGCATATTATATTAATTACTGGATGACCTAATATTATGCTTTAACAATTAAGCCACCGAAAACGCGGATTAGAAGCTTGTTGGACTTCTACAAATATTTAAAAACCAAAATTAGCCAAATCGATAAAGGCTTTTTCGAGTTATAGTAAAACTAACGAATAATTGATAAGTATCGTTTGGTGAATACCTCCTGTTGGCTTATTTTTGAAATATCCATTACCTTGACAACTTATTAATTGAAAGCATTAGCAACAGTTTGAGTTTATAGATTAAATATCTAATATCAAATTAATACATTTATAAGAATTTAGCATCCTTCATGTTACTTGCGTTAAATACGGATCTATTATTAAAAACCTCCATATATTTACTTCTGGGTCACAAGTACCAATTACTGTATTATTAGTATCTTCGAACTAATTTGATGATGGCACTACGACTTGGCTAGTGGAATTTTTAGTTTTGAATTATGGGATAATCTTTGTTGTTTTTTTTTTTTGCGCTGTATACTACATCTGTATTTATTTAGAACTATGTTCTTATAATAAAATACAACAATAATTTGTAGGCAGACGCCCACCTCAACAATAACAATAAACATTCCAGCACCAAATTTGATATGAATTACTTGTAATCATACAATGATGCATGTTAAAATACTATTAATTGATAGCTACATGTTATTATGTAACCTTGAGGGTTCAGGGACCTCACCCACTTCCTCATATATTCTTTATCCTCTTATTGGACATCAATTATTACAAATGAGAAGACAGTATTTTGTGACATCACAAAAAGGATTGAGCAGCGTTTTCGATGAAAGCTCCCAGGCTTGACTTTTTCCAACATTTTGTACAATTAACGTCTTAATTCAACCTGTTTACATAAAACCATAACATTTAATAAACCTAAACCTTTCTTATTGATCACTTTATCTATTAGTGAAAACCGCATGAAAATCTATTCATTAGTATTTTATTTTTTTTCGTAAACAGGCAAAATTGGATCACGATTTGTTTTTTTTTTATAAAGAAATCTTTAAATACAGAAGAACCTGGATTATCCGAACCCTCAATTATCCGAACGCTGACTTCGTTCATACGAACGCTTAATTATCCGAACGTTGGCGGGAATTTGTTGCTCGCCGCCATTTTATAAAATAGTAATATAAAAATGGTATAAGACTTTTTTTAGGCGTTTTATATTACAAAGTTAACATAGTATGTATGTCATTTTAATAGATTGTACTGTTTTCTGTAAAATGTGTCTTTTTTGATGTTGTCTTAAATATTGATCATAAGAGTGTGTGTGATGTATCTTGTCTTAAATATGTGTTTGATATGAAGAGGTGTGTTGTTTTATATTGGTTTTGTCTTAAAGTACCCATATTTCGATTATCCGAACTAGTCTCCACAGGTCAGGTCAGGTCCCAATTAGTTCGGATAATCAAGGTCCTACTGTACATCTCTACTGTGTCCTCATTTGGTAAGCAGATGGATTAAAGATATCTCTAAAAAAAATATAGGCCTAGATTTTATCTCCACTTACGTATACTGTTAATGAAATCATCAAAAGTGAAAATTATTTCATCCCGATGAATGAATCAGGATCAACATAAACATCTCTTTCAAAGACATAAAGAAGAGCTTTCGTCGCTGCTAATGAGATATTTATTTATAACTGTTTTTGTGAATATTAAACTTGTCGTCCATAGAGTGGCAACACTACAGCTAGCAGTTTTAGTATAACTTTCAAAAAATGAACTACAAAATCACAGACTTTAAAATTTATTGGAATTTCTATTTTTGTGTATATTTTTATTGCGAATTGGCTCAAAAACCAGCTATTGAAACTATTTGGATAATTCCCTTACCGATTGTTAATTAAATTAATTGAGTTATACTATACCCGCCGACCGACAGAATGACAGGTTATACTTTAGGTTTAATCCATAATTACTGTTTGAATAGAATATTACTCACGGGGTTTTACTACAGACACTGAGCTTCAGAGTTATATATAAAATATTAGCAATGTACTTAATCATCATGATTTCTGATGGCGGCGTTTTATTTTGTTTGAACTTTTATCCTTACGTTGGCACTACTGAATGATATTCAGTTTAAGCCACTCAAATCAGTGCTACCACCAACGATTAACACCATAGAAAGCTACAACCGAGTAACGTAGACTATGTAGTGTTGCTATTAATATTATAACTAAAATGATATGACCATTTAAATGTCATAAATTGGACATATTAATGACTGGTCGGCCTGCGCGACTTCGCCCGCGTGATGCTCTACTCCTATTGGTCTTAGCGTAATGATATATAGCCTATAGCCTTCCTCGATAAAGGCTATCTAACACTAAAAAAAATTTTTAATCGGTTATTTAATCCAGTTCTTCCTGAGATTAGCGCGTTCAAGCAAACATACAAACTCTTTAGCTTTATATATTAGTATAGATATACTAACAAAGAATATTGTGAAGAAAGCTCCCAGAAAAGAGAATATAATATCTAATAGTTCACCATACGCTTAACAGTTTGAGTGTGTACGTTACTCTACGATAGCCATATCGAGAAGCAGGTGTCAAAACAACTTTTAACGAATATAGATCTACTTTTAACGATATTTCATCGAAACACTAATAGGGAGAGTGCTGTCAGCTGGTGAAACGGTTCAAAGGTTTCTACTTTTAGGGTAGAAAAAAACGTTATTTAAATGTTTTATTACCATCAAACTATTTACATCGGTTATTTAGTATCTTGAAGTGTATTACAAAGCTTAGATATTACCACCACTAAAGAAATGATTCTCAAAAACCAATAACAAAAGACATTAAGCAAATTCAATCAATATACCTAAATAAATAAGGGAGAATCAAAAAAATTGATTGTTGAAAACTTTAGTTAGCGTGAAGATATTGTTCAAGTTGATAAAAAAATATCTGGTATACTTCAAACTCTTAATATTTATTTTACGAGACTTCATCGCAATTATTGTCTTGCCGTACAAATTATGTAGGATTTTTTTTTGGAATTTTATTGCTTTATAACAAATTGTAAAAATCAATACATAGTAGGAAATTGAACCATTTTCAAAAAAGGTTATATAATTTTTCGTTAAGTCCACTTGTTTCAAAGTTATTCTAGGTTAAAGTTCAAGTATAAGCGGTATATGAGGATTTTCAAGTTTTTCTATTTTATCATGGTGCAAAAAAATAAAACCTCATATTATTTTCCGTAAACTTCATGAAGTTATTGAAAAACATTTTAACTTAACACAGGACCGTTTTATAGAAAAATAATTAACCATTTCACAAACGCACATATTTTCTACTATAGTTGATAGTTTTGATTAATTTAAAAATATATTTAGAAATAAAAATATTTAAATTTAAAAAGATTTTTAAAATATATATTTTAAAAATCTTTTTAAACCAAGTTAAGTTTTTTAATATAATAATGTTTTATAACTGGATTTTATACCATTATATATAACCGATTTTTATTTTCTACACATCTAGAGCACAATAAGTTTCAAATTTAACTACTACGACAGTATTGATATATAAATAGCTTTATATTTTGTGTATCATATATCACTTTCGTGTATATTGTGTTGATTAGTAAACTTACCGGGCTTTCCCTTTCATGTTATTACCCCGGTTTTATGTTACGTACGTCAATACGCGCAAACTCTCTTGTTTCTTTAGAGCAAACACTAAATAATTAACTAAGTACGAAATACGAGAGACATGAAAATGTAAGTGAAAACCATTTTAAATATATTAAGCGTCAGTAGCTCAGTAGTTCAGGCGTTTGATTCGCGATCGAGTTGTGGGATCAAATCGCAGACATTGGATTACTGATGTGGCCCACTCCTAACATAAGCATTTAGCTTAGTTCAAGCGAATAAAGGGTCAAGGAATACTAGTAGTATGTGATCCATACTGCTAGTTATCTTTTAAAGAAATACAATGACATTTATCACTGCATTAAAAACCTGTGAATATACTGAATATCTATAGCTATATGACATCCATTAAGAATTAAGGGACCAGTACTCGACTCAATAATATCGACGAAATAAAACTCTTTAAAACATGCTCCTGGGTCATATGCCCTGGGTTTATGAACATTGCTGTATAGAAAAATTGTCTTTTAATTCACCTTAATCGTAACAGTTCAAACATATACAAAACAGTTAATAGCATTTCCTTACAAACCGTTTAGATAAAAAGATAAGTAAACAATGCACGAAAAAAGCTTACCTACTTACTCGTCAGTTATTTTAGTCACGACTCGCGACGCTACATAAATTAGAAAGCAAAACTCAGAAATGTACTAAAGCTGAAAACCTTTTTCAAATACAGCATCGTGGGTCGAGGGTCAAATTAGTTAAGGTCTGCCGTTGGAACTCTAGAAACGTGAAGTGTAAATTGATTAAAACGTGTTGTGAGTATGAGTGTTTATACAAAGCAAAAAAATTATGTTATTAATAAAATAAAACATACTTATACTTAATATATTTTTTTACGTCTGTACTGCTAATTTCACAGATTAGTAATATAGATTTATGTATGACAGAGTCGTGTCAGTGTTGCCAATATTCCATAATGAAACTGCTGAGTTTAAATTTGAGTGATTATAAGAATTTTTTATCACGATAAAAATCCTTATGTGTTTCGAAAATTCGAGAAAATTAGATTGATTTTATCTTAAAAACATTTTTTAACGTTTAAATAAGAATCAAATACAACAGTACAAAATAATTGGAGAATAAATTAAAAGAATATTTTTATTACATATTGCATTCTAATAACTCCGAGACTAACTAATTCCGAGAAGTAATTTAATAGGCAACATTCTCCGAAAAGTCAGTTCATATTGCTGACTACGTCAGGATAGTGATAGGTGTAATTTATTAGATTAGGTCTTTTATACATCGTCTTTGCGGTCCATCTGTATGTATTTCCACGAACCATTGACTCATTATATTGCTAATATTCTTTCTTTTAAGGATCATTTAATTTAAACAACCATGGCTGATGTTTTTTTTAACTGTACCTAGTCTTAGCTAGCACCCAGGGATGTGGAAGATATGATATTTCGATACTTTGAACGAAATAAGTTTGATATATTCCTAATTTATTTTAAGTATAATCTTTTGACATTACGGGATGTAGCTTTTTTTAACTTACATTATTAATTTCTCACTTTGCAGAACTATCTTACATTAAACAAAGTTGTACTCCTATATTACAAGCTTAAGGCAAGAATAAAAATAAAAAAGGAGTGATGGTCTAGTGGTTAAGACGTTGACGTATACTCGGGAGGTCTGGGTTCGATACTAGACAAACACTTCTGACTTTTCTGAGTAATGTGTGTTTTAATAAATTAATATCACTTGCTTTAACGGTGAAGGAAAGCATCGTGAGGAAACTTCGGTGATGATGATAAAGGCAAGAATGACTAGAAACTGTTCATGTTTACTGTTCCACGAAAAAAATACCTAAATATGATGAAATATTAAAAACGGTAGAAGCAGAAACATTCCAAAAAGGGATATTTCAAAAATTTACACAAACCACATTGTAAAATACGACTTCAAATGCTTTACATTTTCAGCAGCAACGGAACTTTTTTTTTCACGCATTAAATAGTCAAACATGTGACGGAAAGTTATAACCAAACATGAATTTTTGGTTAGGCATATTTCAAACAATCTAAAGTTCTTAGGATGGAGAAAGGAAATAATTGATATTACACCATCGATGTTAATAGTAAACCTTAAGTGCTTGGAACAGGTGACTCAACTCAGGTATTATGTAAAAAGTAGGCAAGAAGTCGAGATTAGAACCTTTTTTGTTGATGCCACTTAATGTGAAATAGAAAGGACCCTGTTTTATATATATTCCAGCTTTATATAAGGTTCAAGATACGTTGGTGATGATACCAGCGTGTCTAAGGCTTCGTGCTTACATTAAATAAATGGTCGTGTAAAATGAATGGTGCTAGGAAACTAGGCCTCGACTGTATAAAGTTGATTATTAATATTTGAAATATGCTTTATTTAAATGAGTAATGGTCATATTGACCTAAAATACCATGGACTCACAATCGGCATTAAAAAGTGTACTAGCAACAAATTTCCTAATGCTAAAAGGAGATCAAATATCTGGATGGAATTGTTAGAAACATATAAAGTATGATTTACTTTCTTTTACATTACTATGAACATCATTATATTATGTGAAACCATATATATGGACTCTTTTTTCGTGAAGAGATATTCGTTGAAGAGAACATATATGGTAAATAAATGTTAAGCAATAAAATTTTGTGGAAAGAAAATGTTGGAAATAAAATGTTAACAGCAGCTTATTATATTTAATACAACCATTGGAAAAAGGTTCAAAAATTTAATGAAAACTCTTAGCTTATAATTTTATTTATAGTCAAGTTAGAACGGAAGAATAAGCACAGTGTAGGTAATGGAATTCCTGGCTATCCTCCCAGTACCCGGAAGTGACCCAGCTTAATCGACTAGCGAATGCAATGAACCTTTATTTTTGTGTTCATTCGTTTCATGTTTCCTTTTTTGAAGTGAACAAACGAATAGAAACGGAATTAATGATTGTAATATGGATTTTTTTTAGTATAGGAATTCTAGGATTAACTAATGTTAATTAATAAAAGAAAAAGAGAGGGGAGAGCTGTAGTAGTCTATATGCAGATCGCAGACTAACATTATGACGGCTTGACTAGAATATCCTCCTGGGGTTATTCTTTAGACTCGAAGCTTTAGCGTTAGTCCTAAAATACTCGCTATGTAATTCATGATTATTCTGTCGTGCCGGCGTATTTTTTTTGCAATCCCCACTTCCTTGATTAGTGTTTATCAGTTGGCCAACATTCAAGTAACAGGATGCTACTCATATCAGTAGTATCAACGTCAAGTAATACGATGCTACTCATATCAGTCGTACCAACATCAGGTAATAGGATGCTACTCATATCAGCCGCACCAACATCAAGTAACAGGATGCTATCTACTCAAATTATAAGTGTTGCCAACATAATTAACTCTAAGTAAGAACTAGATAGGTACTACAAGTAGTTATATAGATAAACTAGTACGGCGCGTGGGTGCGGTAAAGAATAATAAATTGACGGATTCCGGATGGAGGTTTTATAGTAAATGGTAAACAGTGGTAGAAAAAAGAAGAAAAAGGTAGTGAGTTGTAGTAGAAAAAATGGTGGTCAGTAATTGGCAGTGGTAGACAGTGGTCTACTACTTTACGTTCGTTAACTTCTACAGTGCACAGTGTGTAACTTACTTTTCTACTATCTATAGCTCTGTCAACTGTCCACTGTTTACTGCCTACATGTTCTATAGCGAATATCACATTGATATGCTATCAAGCACAGTACTGTGGAATGTAAAAGAGAGACCTTCTTTAATATAAAAAAAACATCCAGGACATAAATGTCACTTCAGCGCTGAATTCGTAACATGATAATACAATAGTAGGTACTTAATGTATGGAGATATGCAAACGTTTTATGAAACTACTATTATGAATCCGACAATTTAGATATTTATTCAGTTCCATGCCGATTGGATGAGATTTCGAGAATTTTTTTTTTATTAGCGCCCACCTATCTTTAGTAACCTGGCCGTGCTCCATACCCATCTCTGAAAACCTCGATGAATCAATTGTCAGAATGAAAATTCCTCTATAAATAGTATCAAAGTATTGCATTGTCCCGAACTTATAGTCTCTTCAACATTTCCCATATATTTAGTATGGAAAAATAAATTCCACCATCTTGATTTTTTTTCTATTTATCAAGTAGACCTTTATACACTGATCATCTTTTTCCAAAAAATCACTCTTCCATCTTGTATACTTTCTGAGATAGACGCCGACGAAATTTGTATGGCCGCCATATTGAATCTGCCTTTTTGGTTTTTTCCAGTTCCCTGCCAATTGGATGAGGTTTCGAATGATTTTTGTTCGAGCACCACCCACCTATCTTGAATACCCTGGCCGGGCTCCTCCCCCGTCTCCGAAATCCTTAATCATCACTTGAAAGTTCTTCTATGAACCGTATCGAAGTCTTGCATAGTTTCCAACTTGTCTCTTGAATATTTCCCATACATTTAGTATGGAAAAATAAATTCCCCCGTCTTGATTTTTCTTTCTATTTATTTCATCAAATAGACCTTGAGGCCCAGATCATCTTTTTTCAATAAATTATTCTTCCATCTTGTATACTTTCTGAGATAGACGCCGACGAAATTTGTATGGCCGTCATCTTAAATCCGCCATTTTGGAATTTTTTTCAGCTCATTGCCAATTGGATGAGGCTCCAAATGATATTTGTTCGAGCAACTCCCACCTATCTTAAATATCCTGGCTGTGCTCTTCCCCCGTCTCTGAAACCCTCAATCATCAGCTTTCTCCATATTTTTCCTCTAAATGAATTTTCGTCCTCTATACGAAACCATGAGTGAAAAAAAAATTTTTTATACAAAATTTTACAGGAGGTGATCAATCAGTCAGTCAGTGAATCAGCACAAACAGCTATATATACGTATATGTCGGAAGCTATTAAAAAGGATATAGATGGATGCCCTATATCAAAAGCTGTACGGGCAGGATATAACTAAACATTACTATCACGTACTATTCTGACAAGAACTATTATGACAGGAACCCAAGCAGTGCCTTGGACTTGTGACCAAGGTGTAGGCTTAAGGATATCCTTTAAATGATCATAACACTCACCTCCACTGCTTAGTTTCACTGTTTAATCCTAAGATTAGACTAACATTAACCTAACCTAACACAAGGCTAACCTAACCTAAACCTAACACCTCCGACATATATATATTAATAATAATTATTTCGAATAAGTTTATAATGAACTACTTAAGTAGAAATGCTATCTTGTTGTTCATCAATTTACACATTTTTAATTTATTTGCACCATATTGCAGCTGTGTATACATATGTAACTAAATCTTGATAATACTGAATACATAAAACTCCCAAATTTTTTGCGTCCTTATAATATGGTATTTTAAGTTTTTTTAGGGGCAATGTAACGTGCCCTTACAGAACTTAATTTAAAGACCATTTCAGGCGCTAATTGTGTATCAAATTTTTATTAATGTCAAAGACCTTAATAGGTAATTATAAAGTTAGGTATTATGTTATCGTTCATAGTGGTTTTAAGAAAATTCAAGAAGTTAACTTAAAACAACTTTGAACGATGTATCTAATAATGCCTTGTTCGAAAACAATTAACAAGTTAGTATCGGTAAGACAAACAGTAAGACGAAAAAATATCTTGGCCGGTTTCTCAGTAACGTTCAAATTATTGAGAAAAACAATAGATCTGTATCTGCAATTTCGTTAACCTGATACATCAATGTTTATAGAATCTTTTCTTATGAATTAAATGTAACTTGATATTATGAAATTAGTAATAAAAATGATAACAAAAATAAACTGAAGGCTTGGTGTGTTTCTACATTACTAATTTAGCTAAATAATTTTTTTCTGTATCTACAATAATTACTTTAAAAATATAAAAATATTATCAGTCTACATAAGGTTATTTTGATCAACAATGATGTAGTCTTCAAATTATTCAAAAAAAAAATTCAGAAGCTTCTTAGAGAGAACGATCGTAATTTAAAAGCAATTTCAAAAATGTTTCCCACAATTTACACGGGATATAACCAAGGAGATGCGCCTCGACAATTTCACCCAGGCATTATAATTTCATTCTTGAAGGGAATTTATTTACGTGTGACTTGTGAGTAAAGGTGGACGTTTAAACGAAAAGCTCTCAGAACAGTCTGCTTTTCAAATAAAATACACAAGCACGCTTGCAAGAGTAAGTCGATTTCGTTTAAACGAAATCCTTTCGTTGGATTGAACCATGCTTCTTTGATTGAAAAAAAACCTTATTCCTATTGCTGTAAGACTCATTTTAGAAATCACTAAGTATATCTATAATAACCGGCTAAATTACGTTTGACATATTTACGTAATATTTCTTTTGATTAACCGTATCTCATTGTTTTGTTGTCTATACTTTCGTTTAAACGATTTTTCCGTTTAGTAAATACAACGTTAGTGTGCTTTGCACTGTCAACGAGTGTGTGTGTGTGTGTGTACTGTGTCGATGTTCATAACAACTTTCGCGCTATTCGCTATAAACATTCGATGTTTTGTTGTAGTGTTTCGTTGCATTTTTGGTGAATTGTGTTAATATTAATTATTAGGTATAGGCTAGAAAAAATATAGTAGTATAATAAACAATGACTGTATATAATTTAGGTTCAATAAATTTTAGGTTAGAAGTCGATTAGTTTATAATAAATTAAATACCTATCTTAGATAAAAAAACATTGTTTTAATCTATGATACCTATTATAAATGTGTAAATAAATAAAGTAAGAAAAAATCTAATAATGTACATAAAATCGATGAACTTCTACGCCTGACACAATACCACATTGTACGCTTTTTCAACATAAATAACGTACGCGTTTGAAAGACTTATAAATGTTTTGCTCAACGACTATTATAGGCTTTCATAAAAAAAGCGTTATAAGTGAAAAGCTCTTTTAACAGCAAGCTTATTAAATTAAGAAAACGTTTAAACGCGTTATCAATTTTAAGCCGTTTATACCATCTCTACTTGTGAGAAATCCTATTTGACTATACATACTGATCTACTTATACATTGACGTTTATAAAATATTGATATTCATTGCTGATGAGTAATATATTGGAGAGCGGGAGGTGTTATCAAAAAAGGAAATGGATGAAAAAGTTATCGATAGGTGCATCAAGAAAGCGTCTCACGTGCTCGCCCAGTACTATGTCGTGTAACTTCGATTCAGTTGAGTTTGGCGTTCCTATGGAATGGACGTGTAGCGGCAACATTGTTGTGCAGTGTTTTATTATTATAGTTTAATTTAAACTTATAAGTTAAAGTAAATTGACTTAGGTATATCTAAGTGTTTTGTGATTTAATTTGTGGTGTTAATTACGGAGCTAATTAATGTTATTAAACAGGTGAGCTTACATAAATAAGTAATGATAATTTGTCAATATAAAAATTATTATAACGAATCGTTTATTCTTAAATCGTTTATTCGTAATTAATTCGAGATTAGCTTCGAATTCACTTTCCTTTAAATGCAATTAGGAAATCAGTCAATTACCGGTCGTTAGTTCAACGATAAGTGTCAATTTATGAGCGTCAAGTTTATCTTGATATTTGACTTGGATTACTCGATGACGTTATTTTTATTAGACACCGAACATCAATGCATTCCAAAGAATGATTCACTATCAATAACAATCATAATAAAACAATGCGGTTGTAGACAAGTTATATTAATAAAAATCTTATCAAATTCCAAAAGATTAGGCAATTAACACTAAAATCACAGCATGTGGTCGTATAAGACCTTTTAGAAAGAAAATTTTATTTAAATATTAATGTAGGTACTAATAATTTCATTAAAAATATATAGAGATAGGCGGAATAAACATTCTAGCATATATATACCTATATGTATTTAATTTTATAAAAAAAAACAGTTTTTTATGATACTCTTCCTTTGACTTATTTACAGCTTGATAATTTTTTTTATTAATTTCATTGACCATAGAGTGGTTTTTAAAATATCACATAATTTATTCTATTATCTAGAAGTAGTATATTTCCAATATCATCATTCAATATCAACCAACCCCCCCCCCCCCCCCATCAGTCTTTTTAGTGTGGAGCAGATAGTCAAAGCGATAGGAACCCTATTTATTTTTCTCTGTACAAAAGGTAACGAAGAGGAATGAACCTCTATCTTTTTATTTCAAAACAACGCTAGATAGAGTCGGAGCAATCAAGTAAAGCAATTTACGCTCGAGTTTTTCAAGCCAAAGTTCATCCACGAACAAAGGATGATTTATTACGTAAAATTTTACACAATTTTGATACGTAACCTTTGAAGTAGGCACGTTTACTGAATAAAACAACACCTGAATAAACATACTTCCTATTAAATATCATACTTTTGTAAGTTATCTCTCAGGTTTCCAATCTTAAATATGTCTACCACACTTTCTGTAGTGACCGTAAGTATTGGAGGATAAATATTAAAAAAGAAACAATAACAATCAGGATAAGGAATAATTCTCGAGATTTTAGACGTGTTACAAAATAATATTTTTTTCTTACAGTTTTCTTATCACCAGTTGACATACATTATTTATTAAAATATATGTGGCATATCATATTGTTATCATTTGATCTTCATCTGACACGTTTCAAAAGATAGAAAGTAGAATAATTATCTTAATATCAATATTTAAATACATTATTAGTATGTTTTAATATAAGCATTAAAATTGGCCTTGATTAACTGAACAGGGGGTTAAATAATGACCTTAGATAAATTAATATTCTGTTAAAATTGACGAGGACATTTAATTTCGCAACGGCAAAGCAAGGCGAGAAATTATTATTAAATGGAAATTTTAGAGACCTTTGTCACTTGCTAGGATTTAATAATACTGTCTGGTATTTGAATGAAATTAAGACTCCTTTGGCCAACGTATTTTTAGTAGACTTTATTGTTGTCGTTTGGACACAACAATGGCAGCCAAGTTCGGGAAAAGGACAAAAAAAAATAGACGGATGTTTCTGAACTTGGTTGTCATAATCATATTACTGTTTTTGTTCTTGCATAACATTACTCTGGCATAATTGTATGCTAAAATAACTATGTTGTCATAAAAACACTAATAAAACTGGCCTTGCTTGCGACGTGCCTTATATCTCAGCTTCTTATTTATATTCATTTTCGATGCAAACGAGTTATGATAAATAAGAATATGTATGGTATAATATTTTTTCCTTGTTCCCGCATATTGTGTTTTTATTACTTTGCCTCGTAGAATTCCCCAATACTTATAAATTTAATTTAAAGTACCAATAATTAAATGAGGATAATGGGATTTAACCCTAGACAGCTATTGTTCGTCTAAAGGACGAATGTCATGCATATAGTTTGGCATCAACTCAGCGACTGATGGATTATGGTGCATAGTAATTGAGTAGAGCCAGTAAGTTAATTTGCTACGAATTCTTGTTTTTTGCAAATATACAGTTGATTTGTGTCCAACACTGTACTGTTACAATTTGTGTACCCAATTCCACGACAGTCAATTGTGACATAGGTAAGACCCACATCATATAACACAAGATCCATATTATATTGCCATTAATATAATCTGAGAGTTACGAACTACGTAAGGCATTTCACTCATATTACGCAAAGAAAATTATCTCAGACTGCTAATTTTACGCATATTAACTGTTTATTGCTTTACAGTCAGACAATGATACTTTACTCATTAATAAGTATGACACAACAAAAGTTAATTTAACCCCTCGAACATTTAGGCTATTTTTTTTTAATTGATATATTTTAGTTCGTAAATTATGGAATAAAACACAAAATTATTAATTGAAATAATTGTAGCAATCGATAAACATTACAAAACCAAAATGAATGGGGTTAAAATAACCCCACCTTGAATGCTGGAGGATTTAAGGTGAATTGAAGGTGTATATTTTACATGCATAGCTCAATTATTTGACTTCAAGTACTAATTAATAATTACTGTATAGCATGTGATAATGTATAGATATATGGATTGATATATACATATATTAAACGAATTACCGATATACGGATAAATAGATTTATAGATACAACACGTTAAACTTCAAACTGTATCGTTTTTGCGTCAGGCTAATAAACGATAGAATCTTAGTTCCAACTGGGTATTCCAGAGGTTTCCGACACATCTTGCACTTTTTCCCAGTTCGTACTTCGTGTAAGAAATGCCTTATACATTACTTTCACTTTACAGTCAACACATCACGATTAGTATTACGGGATAGTCCATATCTAATCGTTGATATTGTCAAGCCGATCTAAGAAAGTAAATCGAAGAAATTGATCGTGTCTTTATATATTTTGTTTTATTATGATCTACACTATAATATGTCTACATTCAAATATATTATCTGTAATTAAACTAAATTATGAATTTTATTTTTGATAAAAGGTAAGATGCAGGGAGATGAAAAGTTAGATGTATTTCGGGTACTGTTAAAGCGCGTCTCATTTCTTAATTTTTTGAAAACGTTATCTTTGACTTTAATATTACGTTTTGGTGAAAGCGTCAATTAGATTAAATTCAGTTAATCATTCAATCAAGTGTACAAAGACTAATGTCAGTATAAGAAATCGCACAGAACATGTTATTATTCTAAGTAGTTAATGCCAATTTAATAAGTTGTTAGTCTCGGTTTAAGTAATGCTTTGATTTTCACTTTCTTGCAATTTTACTTTTTAGTGGTAACATAAGTATTACGAGTAGACCCATAATAATATGGACTTCAGGACATCATACAAACATCGACAATTATTCAAGGCTCTTACATAAATAAATATCTACCTGCGTTTTTATGGGTTTAAGAAATAATGTAAACCCTAATCTATTAGTTCGACTGTTCTGTTAATTAACATTTCCAGTCCCTACACCCGTGTCAAGTTGTAGCTTAATCGCAGACAAATGGCTGAAGTAACTAGTCCGCCATCTCAAGCCGCCATATTGGATTTAGAGTCAAGTAATTTCTTCGTCTCGTGTTTTTCTCAACAAACCGTTATTTAATACCCATATTATGTGCGTGCACTAAAAAATAATTAGTCCAACATTTTGGGCCGTCCGCCATATTGGATTAAGATTCACGTCACTTAGCTAAATTTATTGACATGAACATCATACAAAAATCGCAGATTATATATAAGCTTGTAAGTTCTTTTTACATATACTTGCTCAATAACATATTCATTAGTTTTTGCCACAGATAAATTATAATATTATAGATGGCATGAGCCCAGGTGTGCTGTCAGGTGTTGAAATGTTTGCTCCCAAACGAGTTACAAGGCCTAAGAATGTAATATCACTAGTCACTGGTACCCTCAATTAATTATACATTACAAATTACAATATATTTGACATTCACTTTTTTAATTAGCAACATTAAGCACTATTTGAAATGTGTACAAATAAATGATCACGTCACCAAACTTATTTTAAAAAGTTATTCATAATATTTACATAAAAAATAAGGAAAATAATAATAATTGTATTAATCAAAAATTATTATAACATACATAATTGAATGTCTTTAAATTTTCTTTTCTTATTAAAAATAATTAAAAAAATGGAACTACAAGGTTTATTTTTTTATAAAGGTTTAATTTAAAGTAAAGTCTAAAAATAGGATAAAAATATTTGAAAACTACTAACTTAGGGTAGATATACAAAAATCTAGCTAAGACTTATGTTAGTATAAAGTAGTTATGTTGGCAATACCGCCGTATACGAATATTAATCTGAAGTTTAATTTAAAATACGTGAAACCATTTTTTTAACAATATACCAATTTATTATTATTATAAATATATAGATTAAATAATAAATCTAATTAAGACGCATATCATATTAAAATAACAAGATCCAAAATTTAATTATACCCATGTTACGGGTTTTGACAAATAGACAGATAAGCTTATTAAAATTATATAACTGTTAACATACGTCTGAACATAGAACAAATCTTTATGTTATAAATATTATTAACATGTTATAAAAGCTTTTTTATATGTAAATACCACCTTCGCGGATATAATTTGTATAATAATATGATGACATCTTGTTAATTTGTACTCGTCCTTGACTTTTAAAGGATGACTTTTATTGTAATAGAAGTCCAAATTCGTCTGGAATTTACGCCCCAGACATACTTTTAATCTATCTGCGTAACAATCTGATATCTATACATTAAAAATATAATAAAAATGAGACAAGTCTTGCACCAAATCGGATACGGCTATGTTTCTATAGATCTAACATAGAAGGCTTTTTTTTAAAAATTAATTTAAAAAAGTGTTTTGGCCCAACGTAGCCACGTGAACCAGTTATAAAATAAAAACTTTCAAATGGCAATTTTTTTATACCAAAGTTTTTCCAACTATGAAGCTGTACTTGTCTCATTAAATATTATATACCGATAACATTTCCTTGAATTCCGCACATCCATTGTAGCAGTTAGAGCAGTGACACCCAAAGTGGTCTATATCGACCACTAGAGATTAATGTCGAATTACAGGGGGTTTTTGTAAACGAAATAAATACATGAAGGAGGTGACAATAACAAAGGGTCCGGTAAATATTAATATCTCTAATACAGTCAGGACATAAATAAATTTGAATAAAATTTGGGAAATAATATGTATTTATCCCGAAACACAAAGGTCCTGTGGGATAGAAGAGAAAAATCAATACAAAAATAGTAAAAAGTTTGTAATTAATGTATGGCAATGAGATACTTCATAAAATTCATTAAAAAAATACGTGGGAGAGCGATTGAGTGAGTTGGTACATCAGTGAGACCAAAGAGATCGCGGATAAAGTCGCAGGCAGAGTCTAGTATGAAACATGACAAAACGAATGCACATAATATGCTAAGTAGTGTAGTGTTAGAAAAGTTTGGGAACTTCTGAGTTAGAGCGACGTTACCTACCGTACCAGTACCGGTGGGAAGATAGAGATCACTGAACCTCCGATGCCCATTCATTTCGCATTACTTCCGACTCGCTGATACGCTGATATGGGATTACCAGGCACAGGCTATATTTCATTCAGTCTAACAGATCTAGCGTTTCATTATTTTATAGACTATTACGCTATTGTACGAGGAATACTTTATATTATAATTTAGCTCTTTATTTTACAAGGAGCCGAATTTACTGAAATTAAGACATGAATTTTGTACTAAACGGTTTTAGAGAAGAAAATTACTCATTAAACAACATTGTTTTGAAAATGTAACCAGGCTATACGAAAGTATCAGCTCATCAATTTAAAAAAAACACCTGCACAAATGTTTTTTTATAAAAAATAAATAAATTACTTCACTATTGTCTGTCAAATAGGAAGATAAAGCCCGACGTAAAGCAGACTTAGCCCTCCTCCTCCCATTCCGTTACGGCTGCGGTTCTAGTGAACTCTGGGTTTTCGTTCAGGGTCGGCTGAAATCGTAGCATTCCTTTCTCCATTCCCCTTTACTTCAGCAACTCACTCTCTTGCATTGCCAATGTCCATGAACGACGGTGGTCGCTTATCATCTGGTGGGCCCTCTGCTTGTTTGAGCTTTAACTGCCATAAAAAAAAGGAAAATCTCTATTTAAAGAAGTAAAGAGAGGTTGGATTAGTCGTTATAAATTTGTAAATTTGTATGGACTAGTCGTTATAATCTATAATTTGATGATCATAAACTTATGAGATAATGTGAAGATGCATTTTCGTAGGTGTATCTTCGAAACCTTAATCGCCGGAATCCCCTTATCAACAATCATCTAAACCAGTTCATAAGAGTATAGACTACATTTAAATATTCGAATAAAATACAAACAGTCGGTTTAAGTACGATAACGATATTAACAATGATTTATTCAAAATTAGGTAGTAATTAGTATGCAAAGTAGTATTTTAGCAATTTAAGGCACTTTTTGGTGACCAGCTCTTGTCTAGTCAAGGTAGACAGTTTAAATTAGCTTAGGTGTATTAGAATAAATTAAAACTAATTATTTCATACAAAGCTGTTTAACAACAGTGTTTTAGTAATTATTTTAATCTTCTCGCTTGAAACACATGCTTTATGTTGTAAATGTCCATATTTACGGTTAAACTAAAGTCTTGTAAGACAAAGGAGCTTGTGAATATTTCATGTTGTAAACTTGTACGCGGCTAAGGAATACAGAGAGTTATGTTTACAAGTCGCATACGTATAATAGTTATGATTATTTATGTATATTACGTAGTTTCACAAGTAAAACTTGTCTCATGTCGCCATTTTATTACGGTTATTATGTAAAAGCCTGATAACATTGTAAAATTGTGTTTATTATATTTTTCTTCTTTTACTTTCCATCTCGACAACATACCGGATATTATTTTTATTCTCTTATATTATTCTAATTTCCAAAAAGATATATAAACATACACAACTTTACACAGAAGCTTAAGCTGAAGCCACTTTAATGTTCGAACGCTCCCAACCTTTTCTGGAAGGTTTACTTCTCATGTTTTACAATGATTTGCCGTGTTCCTAGCACACGTTTGTGGATGTGGGTAGATTATTGAAAAATAGGCTATTTATTATCTTGAAAAAAAAGAGAAAGTAGATATGAAGTTTAACGTGCCATGATACTTTAACGTACTGTTGAATAATTTCCTTTTTAATCTTTCTTTCTTATTTTTTGTTAATAACCCTAAATACACTTCTCCTTGTCTTTATTATTAAAATGCACCCGTACAAAGGGTCTGATCGCTAGTTGTACATTAATTGAATACGAAAGTCATTCCATTCTTCTTGTATTCTGGCAAGCAACACTTTCTTTAGAACTTCAGTTATTTACCAAACAAAAACGTTACAAAACAATGAATATTCATTACCGTATGACAGTAAACCCGAAACATAATTTCCTTATAATTATGAGCTACACTTCAGTGCAAGTGTTATTACGTTTTGAACAGAATAAATGGCTTTTCGTTCCGACTTTAGTAGTATTTAAAATTAGTCGACCTGCGTTCGCTCTGCTGAGGCATATTCAAATTGTTCACTCACTCACGCCCTTAATCGTTTATTCATTCTTTCTCTAATTACAATATCTTTTAATTCAGTGTTATTTGCGATAAAACAAAAACTAAATATTACTCCGAAATTGACACAATATTTATATATAACGTCAATTACATTGAGTCAGTACTATTAAGGTTGAACAAAGACTCTTAAAATGGTTTGTATAGGTTATCGTTTAAGCCTTCCGCTACCTTTTTTTCAATATATCCAATATATATTTAAGGTTTGATGAAATGCTTAGAAAATGATTTTAAGTCCAATATGGCGAACGGCCCATGATGGCGTATTAGTACCTAAAGCACTCTCATAATATGGGTCTAAAATGAAAGGGTTTGTTGAGAAGAATACGAAAGAAAAGTCGAATATCATCAGTTGTAAAAGCTTCTAATCAAATTTAACGATTGCAAACTTTATTATATAAATTCTAATGATCTTATCATTTTATCTTTTTAACTGACGTGATAATGAAAATTAGGTGAATTTCTCTTACAGCTATAATTTTTAAAGCTGGTCATAAAAAACCGTATCATAAACTAAATGTGTAGGTACCTAACGACTAAAAGCACGAAATATAGTGTCCTGTAAAGTTTTATGCTTATTAGTTATTACCTTCTACATTAATTTAATGTTTTATTTATTACCTATAAATTTCGAATAATTTATTTTTAGAATTGCTATTAAAATAACGTTAAATGTTATTTTATTTAATCGATAAGTGGAAAGTTTATATACTCGACTACATAAAGAAGTTCTAATTAAAATGTAGAAATATTTTTAATTGAACTTTAAGTGATTTTTTGAACCTAAGACTTCAAAAACACATCCGGAAATTCTCAAAAAATATGAAATTTTTTTTTTTTAAAGTTTTAATTACAACAAACATATTTTAACATATAACAACTTAAATAAAACTCGCGAAAACCCATTCGGTTTATGTGCGACTAGTGAGTTCGTGCTTTATTAGTTTACAATAAGTTATATCTAATAATAGTAATTAATTATAGATTATAATATATAGTTGGAGTGTATTGGTTGTGTTAAGTAGAATTTTTTTACTTGATAAGTATTTTTAATACTCGATAAGTATTTATCCTGTACGTCCAATGGCAGTTCATTCATAATTTTAGGTAATATATAATCAACAATTCTCATTCCGTAGTTGTTGTTATACCTAGGTAAAATGTAAGTTTGTGTATCCTTTAAATGTCTTAAGTTGTTATTACGATGTTTTTTTTGGATATATTGAATTTTATTATATTCGTTCTTTAAGATAGATATTCTAATTTTATTTTGTACTGGCATAACCCTGCAATATTTAAATAATTGAGAAAAATCGTTTTTAAATTTAATTTTAATTTTATTAGGCACAATGGTTTTTAGAATTCTTAATTGTAAATTGTAGATGTTAATTAAATGAGTTTTGAATGTCCTACCATAACTGCTGGGCCCATAATTAATTATAGAATCAGCTGTAGCTAGATATAGCAAGCGGAGAATCTCGTATGGTAGTTTAAACTTTAAAACAAACATTCTACCCAGGATGGATCTAAGTCTTTTACATATATTAGATATGTGAGAGGACCAATCAAACCTGTGATCTATTATCAATCCGACATACTTGTGCTCCTTTACAATTTCTATAGTATTACAGTTGCAATTGTGGTTATTATTGGAATGTAGACAAGAGTGACTGTGAGATGTGAGAGTTTTAAATCTTGATATACCGTAAGAATATAAGAAAGTAATAAAGCCCATTTATATGTACAAAAATGTATATAGAAATCCATTTTAGATTTAAAACCGAGCAGGCCTTAGGGCTTGTGAACCTTGGAAGCAGGGTTAAGGACATCCTTGACCTTACCAAGACACTTACCACCCACTGCTCGACATATTTACTCAACTTTAAATAAATAAAGCACATAAATCACGTGATCCTCGTCAATTTTAGATACTTTACTATTTTTATTAGGGCTTAAATAACCTTTAAATGCTATAGTATTAAAAAAATAAAACTTTGCTATGCAATAAACCTCAGTAAAGTTTTAAAATGCAATAAATCTTAAAGAAAATACTCGCAATTCTTCTTTCCGCTTTATTAACCGTCAGCTTGCAGTTCATTGAATCTATTATATTGAGACTCAATAGAATTCCTTGAGAAAGCAGCGAAAGCCTGAGCCTGTTGAGTTATAAAGGAAGTACATAAAGGGTTGCCGTTTATTGAAAGTATATCCCCTCTTTTATTTGTTTAGGGATAATAAGAAACCCCCATAGACTTAACGTATCAACTAACTAATTAATATTTGACATGTTTACATTAAACTTGTTACCTCACTGCCTCGACAATATACAGCCTCTATCTGTATCTTGGGTCACAAGCTCTGGGCACAGCTTACAATATCCATACAAATAAATAAAATTGGAGTGTCTGTTTGTAATATTAAAAACTAAAACAACATTTTTTTTTTTACAATTTTGGTCTGTCTGTCTATTTGTTCCGGCTAATCTTTGAAACTGGACCGATTTTGATGGGACTTTCACTGGCAAGTAGCTGATGTAACAAGGAGTAACTTAGGCTATTTAATATCTCGTTAAGACCCATAGGAGCGGAGCAACACGCAAACGAAGTCGCGCGGGTCGGCTAGTGTAATAATAAGTATCAATGCGTATACACTGTTATTGTATCTGTAAATAAAATCAAAATAGTTTTACTACTATGATGCGTCATTTTTCTTATTAATCTAGAAAAACTCAGGTCGTAAGGCTGATAAAAAATAAACCGTGAAGTAATTTAATAAATCATGTTTATTCATACATCAATTATACTAGATTATTAAAAAAACTGAAATGCGTCTTTTTACAAGATTTTATTAAACTTGCAATGTTTGTAGTTAGTTTAGTACTAAAGCAGATAGTTTAAATTGGATCAAATTGCATGATAAGTTAGCTAAGTGATGTAATTCTAAATCCAATAAGTTAAACTGCTCAAAATGGCGGATTAGATTTTATGTATAAGCCCATACGGTTGAAAAAGAAGTCGAGTTTAGGATAATGTATTTTGTTTATTTTTTTTTAATTTCTAAACTTTATTTAACTTATTTGAAATCTATATGCAACTTTAAAAAATCCGTTGTTATATTGTATGAAAATTTTATAAAACGGTGTCATTAATGGCGCAGACTTGTAAAGTATTATAACATAGTAAGTATGTTTGTTAGTAAAAAAAACTTGCTGGCTAAGTTACTCGTAAGTCCGATGCGTCAGCGCTAATCTTAGACATTCGCAATATAACTAACGTCACAGAGGTTTTAACCTCTCGGTCATTGGTCAGATATACCTTTCTTGAGAATAAAATACTTGTAAAATAAATGTTCATAATTTGCTTATCTTTTTAAGTGTTTTTTTTTTACAACAGCCTTGGCCAGACAAGTCTACGTTAAAGTAAAATCACAATATAAGTCCTGATTTTTTGACATTATATACGAAATATCTTTCTTATTCAATATCAGACTCATTGCAAGGTTTCAAACACATGCCAGATTCAGTTATTAAGGACTTTGAAAGCGTTTGACCTTACGGGTTAACGTGATATCTCCCAAACCCACTAAATATCTTACATCTTTAGTCTGGCGATTCTAAGCAAGTTAGGTAAGCAATTGATCTTACCTACAATCTTCACTGGGTAAAACTGCTCGATAATAGTTTTCTTAAAACAGAAAGTGTAAGTAACTCCACCTTTGCTTTAATCTTGCAACTGGATATGATGTAACAATAATTTCCCAATTATACTGGTCTCATAAATTTATGTCAACACAAAATTATTTGATTCAATTTAAATAAATTCGATTTCGGAGAAATAACTATTGAAATATGCAACTTATTGCCTTATTGCAAATTATTGTTTCTACGAAGTAAGCTTATACAACTTTTTAAGTATTAGTCTGTTGCCAATATTCTGTTTTAATGGGACTTACAAAGCATATAGACGTCTAGACTCTAGACTTGATGTAAAATATATTCCAATTAAACATAAAGTGTGAAAGATGCCAACTCTCGCAATGAATGTACGAGCTAAGTCAATTATTTTGGTTAGAAATTTAGAATCTTTTCTAACAAACAAATTTTTAACGTATTTTTATTAGACATATATCTATGATAAAGATAATAAAGTTATACGTAAGTTTAATTGTTTTGCTATGTTATTTTGACCGACTGACAGAGACATGATCAACATTAAGCTTGCGACTGCCATCCATCCAAGTTCTTTGCTTAATCAACAACGTGAATATCAAGCAGTTGGTGAAGAAGTGGGTCAAAGATACCGTGAGTTACTTCTAAATATAGATGTTACGATCTGTGCTTTTCTTATTTACTTTGCTCAACTTGTCGGGGCCGTGTCCCCTGATTTCGTACACCGACCTGCTTACATATTGCATAGTAAAAGCTCGAAACGAAGCTATAAAACTGGTCGCTAGTAATGAATATTACGTAAAACTCCTACTTGTAATATAATCCACACTAAACTAAGCGGTTTGCCTTGGTTTTAGTGAAACCAGAGTATAAAGTATACCGGACATTGCTCAGTTATGTGGTTGATCGCTCTGTGGCTTTTAGAAATTCCACCCGCGTCTGCTGTGTATTGCTTCCTTACAATTGAATATCTTTAAAGCTACATACGTTACGGATAAACCTAAATAGGTAGTAGAATTTTTAAAATACATCAGAAATATATTTTAAAACTTACTGAGTGAGCTAACATACACAATAATATTTACCTAATTTAATCTAGATATTTAGTGTCACTTATTATTATGTATTTAGTCTGTTTGTGACTTATGATAAAAATCCAAATTAACTTAATTTTTGTTTATTTTTTGAATCTCCTTTGTCACCTCTTCAAAAATGACTTACTTGACTTATGTTCCTGTGTCCCCTAGATGGGGCAGAGGGCGTCCACTGTGCATCGCCATCCCACTCGATCTTGAGCTTCGCGCTCTATTTCGCTCCAAGTATTCCCAACAGCCTTCGCTTCATCAATGACAGTCCGCCGCCAGGTTTGTTTTGGGCGGCCACGTTTTCGTCATCCTTGGGGATTCCACCCTAGGGCTTGCCTCGGTAGGGCTCGCTTTCAAAAATGAAGGAATAAAAAACGGCCAAATAATAAATTAATTATTATAGATATGAACATGACAAGAGCATATTAAACTAATGTATTCCTTGTACTTGCGAGATTGATTTATAATAACTATACAAAACTAAATTGTCAATTATCTGACAATACTGATAGTGACTAAATCTAGGAAATATAGGAAAACGCATAATTGCTTTGTTCCTATTACAAACATATAATAGTTATAGAATTTTGTCTCGAAAATAAATCGTAAAATAAAGTAGGTCAGATTTATATCGCTTATCATTCAATTTAAATGACTTATCTATTATCCTTGTAGTTTCTGTATTATAACGTGTCAATATTACTCATAACATTGTTTTATTTAAAAAAAATACTTTTACGTAAATTTTGTAGTTTTATTTAAAAAAATACTGTTATCACAATTAGCATAGCATATTCATTAAATACTTCGTGAAATTCTTGTTAAGGTTTTTAAAAACTTTACTCATAAGATGTCCTTTTTTTCATTAGAATATAGTATTTGTTTGTATTCTTTTGTAATTATAGGAATCTGTTGAAATAAAATATTCATTGGTCAATAATTCTAAACCTAAATTAAAACAATTTCAAAATGAAAAATTTCACTGATTCTTATTGCCAGACCGATTTATTATTGTTCTAACTGCTAACATTTTAATTTTATTTGTAAGCTTTTACGCGGTTTTGTTATACTGTAAAAATTAAATAATTTTCTTTTAAATATTATCACAAATAATGTGAAAATATATAAATTTTAATTGAAATCGACTAGTTTGTAAAAAATATTAACTTGGAAATAATATTGTGGATTCCTAAGTCTAGTCCAGTAATAAACTTGGAACACTTCTCACGTTAACGTAAGTACAGGATCTTACATCCGTATTTTTTCCACGTTACTATTCGAAATCGTGGGTTCGCGACATAAATACTGATCACTCGAAAACGTGATCAATACCAAATAAGTTAGTTTCTCTTTCCTTTTTGCATATAACATTAACATAAAAATGCGGATGAAAGATCAAGTTTATTGCATAATACATATGATATCTATCACTTAATCATACGTTTAGAAATAAATTTTTCTGTTTGATTAAATTTATTCGAATTTTCAATTTTTTATATCAGTCATACACATTTCTGGATAACACGGCTTTCTGCCTTGTTGTGAGATTTTTGTTGTGTTTTCTTTAACTTTGCTTACCTCACAATTGAGAGAAACATGTAGAGAATTTTGTACATAGGAGTGAGCGAGAGCGGATCATTATGAATAAATACGACTACATTATCGGTTGTATTGCTGCTTTATTTCTAATAACTTAGGTTTACAATAAGTTTATTTTTTGCCTTTTTTTACACGCCGTTTTTATTTATAAAATTTCATTGGATCCAGCAATATACAGTATTGCCAGGATGTACAGTAACAAGAAATACGCCTATGTATATGCTTATCCTTGGAAGCCTTGGATTTAAGCCAAATGAGGGATACAAATGCAAATACCAGCCGCTCTGAACAAAAATTATGCGATGATTTATGTTGTATGAAAATATATTTTGTTATTTACGGTTTCATTTTATAAATCCAAGGATATGAATATTTTAATATTCCTACCAATATTAAAAATGATATTGTAAATTTTAAACACCATTTTTAAAAAATAGTAGTTTCAACATTTGCATGGTAATGTTGATATTTTTCAAACCTATATGAAGAATTAGCATAGCGTATAAATTATAATATGAAGGAGTAATTTAAGTAAATCTCAATAAAACTTATATTTACTAAGTTGTTAGTCATTAGTTGTAACTGAGTATTTATAGTCTGTTGTATGTAAACGCAGTCAAAAAAATTTTTTTTAAACATTTTAAAAACATTTTTGTATTATGTCATGAATGGTTAACGCTGTATGTTTCCCAATAGCAAAAAATAAAAGTTTTGATATAGAAATGTATATATCATATCATTCTACTTCCTACTAATATTATAAACACGAAAGTTTTTAAGAATGTATGGATGTATGGATGTTTGTTACTCTTTCACGTTAAAACTACTGAATGGATTTTAATGAAATATTACAATATTATAGCTTACACATCAGAATAACATATAGGCTATAATTTATAATGATATAGTGTGAATTATCCAAAATACAGCGGATGAAACCGCGGGGCGCAGCTAGCATATCATAGATGGAACATTGGAAAAAGACCTAGCCGCAGACAAAAAGTCGTTATAATTAGTTATTTTTCCAAAATAATTCTTTACAGCAAATCGCGTAATAATAATTCCTGAAAAAAAAATGTACACGCGGTGTTATCATGCTGCTCTTAGTTTCAGTGGCCCATCTTTGATAGGCTACTTTTACATAAGAAAATAAAAATATTGATTGACTACGAAAGTTTTTAAGGGAGACCAAATTCTGAAGTACGAAGTACTCATAAGTTAATCGAAAATAAAATTTAATTTAATTCGAAACAGAGATGGACAAAGTCGCGACTAATATTGTGTATCCTTTACTAATATTATAAATGCGAAAGTAACTCTATCTGTCTTTCGCACTTTCACGGCAAAACTACTGAATCGATTTAAATGAAATTTAATATATAGATAGTCTAGAGCCTGAGAAACGACATAGGCTACTTTTTAATGCGAAAAATGGTCGTAACGGTTTGAAAGGGGGGAAGAAAAGTTGTATTAAAGTATCGTCATTTTTAGAGCTAGAAGCTTAAAACTTATTTTTTACGCTGTTGATTCGATATAAATAAATATGACATTCTAAGTTTGTAAAAGTTTTACCCTCAAGGGTGTATAATGACAATAGAAAATAGGGGATAAATTTTGTATGTTAATATGTAAGGTCTATGTGAATCAATTTAAATGGAATTTGGTTAGTCTAGAGCCTGAGAAAGGACATAGGCTACAAGGACATAGGCTACATTTTAATGCGAAAATGGTCATAAGAGGATGAAGGACGGGGGGAGGGAGGTTGGGGGGTAAAAAGTTGTATGAAAGTATTGTCATTTTTAGAGCAAGAAGCTTGAAACTTATTGGTGTGGTACGGCGTAGTGTAGATGGGGTAATATGCCTAAGTGTAATTATCCGAACGGGCACGTGAGAGCATATGTGTCTCATTTGTAAAATAATTAGTCTAAATAAATAAAAATGCTACGCAAAGACACTATTCCACGGACGAAGTCGCGGGCACAGCTAGTAGTTTTATATTGTAGATAAATCTTGTTTGTAAAACGCAAACAGAATTGTATGAAAGGTTCAGCCCGACCCGTCATAACTTTTTTATGACCTATGAAAAATAAACAGTACAAATTCTCGTTTTTTATGTCAACACAGTTTCAGAAGTAAAAAATGTTTAATAATCTGCAAGCTGGTCAAGTGATGGTGTACAATTCCGCAGAACCGTAGGAAAAGTTTTAAATAGATACTTGTGTTGATTGTGGCACGGTTGTAGCTCGATGCTTCAATCTAAAGCCTGTTCAAAAAAATTATACCAACTTTGTTCTAGCAGCATTGTTGATATCTTTTTATTACTATAAACTCTATCTCAATAATTTAGCGCAGTTTAATTAGTATTTTTGTAAAGTAAATATTATAGAAGTGTATGTAACTGTTATGTAGGATCAAGTGAGTCTTCAAAGACTCATTAGAAACAAAGAGAATATGTTTTACGCTTGTTGCTGACTGAGATATATGTTGAGAAACAAGAAGCTTCTTTACCTACCCGTCGGCCTCAGTGCCTAGGCACTGCTTGGCTTTCGGTCTAAAATTGTTAATTACTGCTGGTATTGAGTATCATCTATATTATTTGTGAAATACATCCATTGAATAATATAGCGTTATCAAACTGGAAATCTTCTTCTACATTTTGAAGAAAAAAGTGAAAAAAAAATCAACGAAGAAAGTCGTATTCGTGCATCAAGGATTCTGTACAGACGGTTGAGGGACAAACTTAACTTTCCCATTGTAGAACTCTTGTGATATATCTACAACTTTACGATTTTCGGATTTTTACTTAACTTGTTGTTATTAGATTCGTGTACAACGGGAAGTACTCTCTAGGTTTTAATTCCCTTGAATTAAGATTACAGATGTAAATCTTATATTATAACTCTATGAGTTTCTGATCATCCATAAGAGTAACTGAAATAATTTAAAAGTGTATTGTATACTTGCAGTAAACTCTTCTATAAAGTACAGTTTCTGGTCATTTATGTAGCTATTTACTAATGACTATAACTGTATTCTATTGAATCGTCCGTGAGTCTTGATCGTTACCGTTACTAGAAGCTGTCATATCACACAAATAAGTGAAAATTGTTCCGACGATTATATTCTTTTATTGCTTTGCTTTTATTCAAGTTATAATAAAGGTTTTTAATTCGTTTCCAATTATATTAAAGACTATCGACCTACTCTAGCACTAAAATTTTTCTTGATATCCGATTTAAATGAAATGATTAGTTAACTCTTGAAATAGTTATTTTTAGAAAGTTTTAAAATGAAGTGTTTTTGTAATATCATATCAAATAAATGTCTTACGTTTACATGACGCAGACATACATTACTCACGTATCCGTATATTTTGAGAAAATAATGACTCATAGCTCGTCAATATAAGACATTATATTTGTAACAAATCGTACACACAATCATACAAGTGTATATACAAACATATAATAATACAAATGGAAATTACTAAAAACTATATATAGAAAATATAAAAAATGTTAATGTATTTATTTTACCAACCAGTAGGAACCAAACAATATTTTTGGAATTTTGTGCTATTCCATGTTTGTGCGCTCATCATGCAAAAACTACTGCATCAAATTAGATACGATTTTCACATGTCATTGCTGCATGTCAGAAAATAATTTTACTGTCATTAAAAAATGTTTTAACCCAGCTAATCTTGGGTGGTTTGACTAGTAAAGTGAAATAAATAATCTTTTAATCAAATTGGCAGGAAAGTGATATCATATTAGTAAAATATATTTTACATTTTGTAACTAATTACAATTTATTTCTAGAATCGATTACATATAATTATGACTTCCTTTGTGTCGTTACGGATATTATATCAAAAAATATTATTCAATATAATTATTAATAATCTAAATTGAATATTCTAATCGTAATGGTTTCCGGATCCTTCACACATTGCGTTGGCTAAATGACAAAATTGGCTTATATATTAATTATGAAACCATGATTTTAATTATTACAATTTTAGTAACTTTTTTAAAATAATACCTAATTGAAAATGTTTTTCTATTTTATTTGTATTAAAATGATAACATTAAAGTATTGTTTAAAATTTGTATACTGTGCTAGTAACAAACACCCGTTTTACCCGTGAGGGGACGGGTTAGAATACAATTCCCCTCTGCCGCTGGGAGAGCATCTCGTAAGAGGCGAGTAACCCAGTACCCCCTTGGTGGTAGGGGATCTGTTCCCCAACTGGCTTGCGACCACCAGCATGCTAATTCGACCGCCAAGTGTATCTGACGCGTTCCTGCCGAGCCGCATGTGGGCCAGATCTACCCCTCACTCTCCCATCTCATTACTGCTGCGGTTCTAATAAACACCGAGTTCTTGCTCGGGGTCCATTGAAACCGCAGCATTCTTCTCTTCGCTCCCCCTCCTCACTCTATCTTCGAGGCGGCAACGCATCGACAAAACAAGATTTACCCTCTAGTGTTGTTGATGTCCATGGGCGACGGTGGCCACTTTCCATCAGGTGGATCGTCTGCTCGTTTGTCCCTTATCTATCATTAAAAAAAAATTCTGATTATCTATTATACAGCATCACTTTTTTTAATCTGTGAAAGCAAAACTCTTATTTTATTTGTTTTATAGTAGCAACATTATAACAGTATTTTTTATGTGTAGAAGCAACACTTAAGATCCTTTTAGTCTTGCTTATTAAGCCCTTAAGAGAGCACGACTTCACAAAATTCAGTTTTAAAATGCTCAAAAAATATAATAATGCATTCAAAAAATACTTAATTAAAAAATATATGATATTGATATCTAGTAGCAATAACACGTTTACACATTTATGTACAAGTCTAAAACACTTGCTTATTAATAAACACTTGAGGCCTTAAAAAATCGAATAATCCACTTTTAAACATGAATGGAATCCCTTTTTGTAACCTTCACGTAGACGTCTAGTTTTTATATTTATTAATAATTGCATCGCTGCTTCAGTTTAACGTATTTGATACTTAACTCATATGTACTCACTAAGAATAAGAAACAAGATTAATATTAATAGTTTATAGAATATACAAATACACCTACTTAATCTAGAATTAGAGTTTGTGACCTTAAAGTTTCTTACAGATAAGATAACATTGCACAATATCTTCTAAACTCAGATAGAGCGGATAAGTAAATATTTCGAAAACAGATTCAGAGCTAATGTCTTCAATGTTGTGAGTGATGCAACAGTATAAGACCAGTTCAGCAGGTACAAACATAGATCTATTGTATACAAAACTGCCCACACGCCATTACGACCCACTAGTAAGGTAAGCTTGTTCAAATGCTGTTATCATCTCTGGTGGCTGATAATGCGTTTTGTAAAACGATATATACATACAACTAGATAATCTAGATAACATTTAATTTTAAAATAACTTAACGTATGAAATCCGATGGTTCGACTAAAATTTTATTATGGGATCGATTGATGACATTCTAACGTGATAGAAACTATATTCCTTCACGTTCACTTTACTTACTACGATCAAGACTTATCACTACAGTAGAAATAACCTAAATGATAATATTTTTAATGTCAGAATAAAAACAATATGAGTTATAGTTATCACTGCGTTATGATAAAAGTAAATTATATATAATAATTTAAAATTTACTAATTGTATAATAATTTAGTTTGGAAGTGCTGGCAAATTTCAGCTTGTTTTTTATTAATTAATAAATAGTCTCTAGATACAAAAAATCATTCTTAATAATTAATTCAATATCCAGCGGAGATCTGTTAATTTTCACTCGACAACTAAAAAAAAATCCTTTTTTGCTGATGGTCGTAACTAACTTTTTTTATATCTTGACATGAGACATAAAATGGCGTAAAAAAATTAAAACTTACATCATATATCAGAGATATTGAAAATATATAATTGGGGAAACGGCAAAAAATTGTTGGTCCACCATGGTTTCTTTCTTATAATTTTCTTATACTATCGTTTATTTTAATTATAAGGACAAATTACTAACACGTTGTAAGTAAATACGGAAGTTCATGAGCCCTTCATCCTATGAAAGATTGTCAACATGAGCTCACCTTAAACCAACTTCCTGATATATTTACGTAAACATGTAGGTAATTAGCTATACTTGTTTATACTTCAATACTCTTCCGTTCTCCTAATATAGGATATTACAAAAACGAGAAGTTTCTCTACACGTAACGTAACGCTTATGTATTATTACATTAATTTCTAAGAATGATCTGTTAAATTACTATCACTGTTTTCTCTGTTTTTATACTAATATCTCCTAAATTGCATTTAATGTTTATTTATTATTATTTTATCTTATATTTACTGCACAATACCTACATCTAACATGCACTTTAGATAATAAGACAAGCAACATTTGTGGCTTGACCAAGATTAAGGTTACTGAGGTCCTTTTGTGATATATATACGCATTTTTAACTCATCACATGTTTCTCAATAAAGCAAATAAAGACCAAAATGGCGTATAACCAAACTAAGGGGACTTCTTGGACGTTCTTGAAAGTATGAAATAAAGAAATTAAAAAATAACTGCTGATTAAACTGTTGCTAGTTAAAAACCATGATCCTTAAAGTTTTCATTCATCGGTCAGATTTGAAAGATGGCATAAGTCGAAAATAAAAAAATCCTGATTTTAAAATTATGATACAAAGTATTTGTTTCTATTGATAAGTATTTCACAATCGTATTTGTTTCTTGTATTGCTAATGAACTAATTTTATTGAAACGATAATTTTCATAGAGACGACAGCCATTAACGCGTACACGAGGTTCAACTAACTTTTCAATGCTTTCAAGTAGTTTGTATGAATACTGACGGACAGAATATTGGGTTGTCAATTGTAAACTGTTTAAGTTGCATTTGTATTTAATGTTACATGACTTCTTCCATTTGCGACTTCCTGACGTATATGGGCGGTATTCACGCGGAAAACGCGTAAGGACATCATTACCTGCATACTGAATGTCATTAGTGAGAGTGTTTACGTTTATGTCTATGTGTCTTTTATATAGGACTAGATCTTTTAAGATCCTATTTACTGCAAATATGTTCAATAGTGTCTTAAGTTGCATAGAAATTCTGTAACATAATATCTAGTCGTACGAATCCTGTAGTAAAATATATTTAAATAAAATATTACATAATACTAAATTAACCTTTTTATTTATCAAACAATTCTGTTTTTACTTTATTTTTTTCATTATCGTTATCTGTAGGATAACAATAATTAAATAAATAAAATATCCTTCAACACAAAATTATAATAAAGAAGTCAATAGAAAACATGACCAATAGAAATTATATTATCTGAAAAATTTAAGTTAAAATATGTAATATTTATATTAATCATATACAGTACTTACCTAAAATATACTACAGACACATAGACAGTACTTACCTAAAATCTATAAAACATCTAACTGTGACTATTTATGGTGATTATTCATTAAAAATTTATTTAAAATATTAAAATCTATATTATTTTCCTTTAAGAGTGACAAATAGTATAGATAGTAATTATTAAACATTCGACAAGTAATTATATAAAATTTTATGTGTTATTTTTATAATAGTATCCTATAGGTATATAGGAATCAAGTTTATGTAATGTAGTACCTATACTGATTTTAAAATTACATCAATATGCGAATATCTAGTTTCAAAAACATATTCAGATTCAATATGCAATAATTAGGAAATATACAGTATTTGTGTCAATAACCATATGACACCCGATAACCCAGTCTGAACCCAGTCACATTAAGTTTCTGCAAGTGCATAAATTATCACTTTTGATGTTTTGAGACTCATTTGATTGGATCAGGCGGTCGTCGTACTGGCGCCAGGGTTGCTTTTTGCGTATCACAAATTTAATAAGGATAGGTATTCAATTTAATAAGAAAATATTCATATATATGTAGATTTTCGTACATACGTTAACAAGATCTCTAAGCTCTCTTTATGATTATACCGACTAGGATAAAGTTCGTATGAAAGAAAATCTCTAACAATCTATTGGGAAACTCGTAAAAGGCGTCAATCGATGGCATTTTTGTATAAAAAAATCTCAAATAATATACGTTTGTTTGTTTGTGCAGTTCTTCTATAGGCAAAACCTAAGCCACTGTGGATACACTTGTTATAAAGTAAATACCAAATATATTTAATTCTTTTTCCACTTTTCATTTTCTCATGTACCTAGAGTCTAGATGAAGCCAGGTGGTTCGCTATAAAAATAGTTCGTTCTGTATTATTTAAAAATTTATGTAAAAGAGTCAAAATATGACAAAACTATGTTCAAAAATCTGTGCTAGGTATACCTAACTTTGCTCTATTTCGTTTTTTAATAATAATGTTAATAAGGTCTTATCTTTCTTCTGAAATTTTTCTAAAAATATCTGGATCGGAAACTATCTATCTAGACTTATGTATACTAATATCGGATGATGTTCTTCATTATTATGGTAAAGGATATCGCAATATAATCGATTGCGACGAATATCTTAAGTTACACAATACTCTTTTGCCATGAGCAAGGTTAAGATGTTACATCAATAGAAACTTTCTACTACATAGAAAAATACTAACAACGCTTATCATTTACTTGATAAATAACCGTAATATTATCAATATTATGTAAACATAATGCTCCGTGGTATTTGATACTTTGGCCTAGTTTTATTCTCTTTACTAAACAATTTCGCTACTGGTTGAACAGTTTGAGTTTAGCATTATGGCTGTCCTAAATAATCGATAACTATTTTTGTAAATATAGCTCTACTGACCTACTCTGATTAGTTGACTTCTCAATAATAGCAGCAATGTAAGATCAACAATGTTTTGACAAATTCTTGGAAAATTAAAACAAACGCTCCTTGCTCTCTTGAATTAATACATTTGCATAAATAAAGTTAATAGAAAACTCATAATTTTTAAAATTTTCTGTGACAGCTTTATTGGAGGGTCAATGTAGGTTTTTAATTAAATATAAAAAGTTTAAATAATTTGTAACTTGCTAATACTTAGTAACTTTAAATATTTGTATACTTGTAATTCTAGCCGGTGGTTTGCGAGAAATATTTTAGCGTTCTTAAAAACATTGTGAATTAATAGCACCAACTAGATAGACGAGTTGTACTTGTAGTATTACTTAATTTTTTACTCTAAAACTTCCATCACCTGCGTCTTGAGTATAAATTTTATGTATTTTTAGCAATTAGTTTTCGTAAAAGGAAACAGACGACATATTATTAGGCCCGGTGATACATTACGGTAAAAACTATGTAAAAGATGTCAAAATAGTTTATTAACTATGCAGTCTGCCTACATACCAATATCGTCAATGAGAACCACTTTTTACTAATGCTCTTAGTTAGGTTAGAACAACATTTTATTACGGTACTATATTGGAACGGTATTTTACGAGTGAATAATAGTTTTTATTATTTTGTTTCAGTGATATTTAAGTCAAGATGGTATAATTAGAAGCAAGATGCGGTGGTTCAGGAAGGCTGAGCCGCCGCGGCTGCTTGCCGTCTCACCTGAGGCTGAATCCAGGCCGTCGCGGAGATCAAGAATAGGTAACATAACTTTAAATATAATATTAGCAATACAGATTTCTATATAAATTTGTCTACTTGCCCATCATCCTCTCCCTTTAGCCGGGCCTCCTCCACAGAATGAGGAGGGATTACGCCATAGTCTACAAAATTGTCAGAACAGGTTTCCTCACGATGTTTTCCTTCACCATTATAGCAAGTGATATTTATTTGCTTAAAAAATACACATAACTCAGAAAACTGAGAGGTGTGTGTCTAGGATCCAACTTGGACATTCCGAGTAGACATCAATGTCTTAACCACTGGGCCATTACTGCTCACTGCATCACTACTTGCCCAAGCGGTTGATATTAAAAATTCAAGTTTTTAGCAGTACCTTTTCTGATTTCAGATATGTCTCCAGTGCGCTATGGTAATAGAAAAAGTAGCAGCAGTTCAGTAGAAACTAATTTTTATAATTTGAGCGATCAAATAATAATCGTAGAAAAATCGCCCCATCCTCTTCATCGAACTGAAGCACCACAACCTACACGACGAATATCTTTGCAGAACGGACCGACTTCCCCACAAGAAGTTTGTAATACTAGTCGCAAAATTCGCGGAGGCTCTTTAGAAAAAGAGTACGTAGTGTATAGAGAAAAACGAAACCCGTTACTCGACAAGGTTAAAAATACAAAACTGTCGTGTTTTAAATCAAATGCTCCAATGCGGCACGGTGACGACGCTACATCGACGTCAGGAAGTGATTGTAGTGGATTTGGACACGTTGAAGAAGTTACACCTTGCCGTTATAACGATAGCTACCCAACACACACGGAGTTCGAAAATCAAAACCCTTGGGTCAAAATGCAAAATTATGACGACGACGTATTCTTTGCAAAAAGTCCAGTGGAATGTAGTTGGCGAGAAGGAAAGTCCTTTACTAATAGGGGCACAAGATGTTATAGTTCCGGTTCAGAATGTGATAGATACCATGTTATACCGAAAGCCGGTACAAAACTATCAAAATCAAGTGATCAAATATTTAATGATGATTTTGAACCATATGAAGATACTTCAATGACCATGAGAAGCCATAAAAAGACTGATAAGCTTAGACCTAAAGACGATAAAGATACGATTGGACCTAGTTCGTGTCTCTCAGCTAAGCTTCGGGCTATGTCTGATAGGTATCTTAAATCTTCAACAAATAAATTTTTCTCAAAATTGTATAAACAAAATGGAGAAGAGGAAGACGTTACGCAAAGTGGCAATGAAGTTTCAGTTAAATCATCCAGTGCAATAAGTAAAAGTCGTAAAAAGCGTGGTGGGGTGAGAGCTAAATTAAGGAGCTTTTCCTATGGAGCTTTGCCTGGGCTCGATGAATTTCAAAAGGGTCATAATTCTGTATTTCATGATGATGTTTATCAAGTTTCTTGTGATGATGAAAATATTTTAATACAAGACTGTGAAGATGCAGATTCAGGTATTCTAGTCAATGAGTCAGCCGCTTCATCTATATTTGATAGTGATAGAATATCGTCAAGGTGCGAGAGTTCAGCTTCTCACACAAATCCACAAATTCCGTCTCATAGCAGGAGTGTCTCTGGTGATCAAGGTTACGTTAGAGTGAGAGTTTCTAGCCGAAGAAGTAGGGAAAAAAATGAACAATCAAAATCGAGACCACGACATAATCAAAGAGCTTTATCATTAGATCGTAAAGAAATTCTCAGACGAATGCCAAAAAATCCAGAGTATGCCGAACCTCAATTTCTCCAATTAACTGAGAAACAAAAGATGCGCCAAAGGGACGCCAGCCAAGGGGACTGTGGTATTCCTCCTATTCCTCCATGTCGGAAACCTGCTAAGAATTGCTCTAATAAATCTCAGTCAGAATTTAAAGTAGTAAGGATTGTCAGAAGAAATCCTTGTGATGAACTTGGGATATTCATAGCTAAAACAAAGTTAATTGATGAAGGTCACGTAGGATATTTAGTTGCACATGTAGTTCCTGGTGGATTAGCTGACAAGTGAGTCATAATTTACGTAATGTTTATTAAAATAATCGCTTTAAGAATACTTCCTTTTATACTTAAGAAAAAGGGCGTTCTTTCTTTTGTTAATAAAAACTATATATTATAATATTATAAAATGTATTTTTATTTTTAGGGAAGGTACATTACGCGTAGGGGATGAACTTCTCAATGTAAATGGCCGAAGGCTACGAGATCTTACAATGTCAGAAGCCAAAGAAGCACTAAGATCAGGATCGTCTGAGATTGATATAGTTGTATGCAGACTGCGTGAAACTGATTCTGAGATGAGACATAGGAACGCACCTCAAAAGAATATTATTTTGATGCGTGAAAGTTCCGTCGATTATGAAAATGCAATAATATTAGGTAAAGAAAGACGAGAACGTCAGTCTCATGACGAATCCCCATGTAATCGTGACGCTTTATCAGTGACGGATGAGGCCGACGGGGCGGACACGCACACCCGCTTCCTGAAAGGCCAGAACGCGAGCTATAGCAGTATGAACAACAAGCTACTGCGTCGTCAGGTCGTGAGTTATGGTGGAACGAACAAGGATGGCTTAACGCTTAGCTGTACGAGCGATGTTGTGGATGTGGATGTTCCTGACGGTGTTGAACGGACCGACAAAAATGATTGTGAAAGTGATTTACAGACTCAAGGCAGCAATAATTTTTGCACATTACCCAGACGACCGCGGGCGCCTACGCACACGTATCACTCAATAACCTTTGAAAAGGGTCACGGGAAAAAACCGCTTGGCTTTACCATTGTGGGAGGACGTGATTCTCCTCGGGGTCCTTTGGGTATCTTTATAAAGAGCATCCTTCCACAAGGGCAAGCTATTGATGATGGCAGACTCAAAGCGGGTGAGTTCATAAAATATTAGACATCTTGGAAATCATCAAAACTTTGATGTTGTTATTTGAGATTGTGTTATTACAAAATTTTTATTTATTACGAAAGGTTTTATTTGAATCATTACAAATAACGTAGTTCATTTCAAGGAATGCAATTCGATAAGAATAGGAAGTTGCAGCGATTGTACAGAGTAACAATAGACGCATAATATCAACCCAAGGGGCTACTGTATCGCATTGTTCACTATACGTAACAACTTGTTTATGACGAGTGAATCTATTCAAATCAGTTATTAATTTCTTTCTAGTTACTTTTGTAAATACCTACTTACAATTTCTATTTACGGCACCTACCTATACATTTAATTTCAATTTATAATCTTTAAAAATCAATTTTATTAATGCGTACGCATTTTATACATAACTAGCTCACCCGGAAAATGTTGTTTACCATATAAATTAATTAAAGGACCACCTTTACTACTTAGGAGTATAAAAATCCAATTACCTATTCTCAGATTATATAAAAAAAATCATAATAATCGGTCAAATCTTTGCGGCGGAGTATGATAAACACTGTGACACTATATTTTTATATGTAAGATTATATCAAATATTTATAGTTTTACTAAATCTGAATGTGTGATTTATATTTGTGCTACTGTTTATGATAAGAATATAATATTGGTATAAAATTAAATTTGATAGACTTCTAAGTAAATGAACTTATTAAACAATGTTATCTATCTAAATAAACTAAATGCGAGACAACATGGCGCAGGATGTTTTCTTGCGCAATGTTAGGATACCGTTCTTACTCGAATTTTGTGTTGGTATTTCAGGTGACGAGGTGCTGGCGGTGAATGGTCAGGCATGTCATGAATTAGCTCATGTAGAGGCTCTGGCTTTGTTCAAGGCGGTGAGGAATGGTCCCATAGAACTTCGAGTTTGTCGCAGAGTTAAGAACCAGTAAGGAAACTTATACTTAATAATCTGTGTTACCAAATTAACTAAATTGTAGCTAAATCTTTGCTATTTCTAGATACGTTTTTAAATTCATTATTATTAAGTTTTTTTAAATTATTTTAAATATACTCATAAAAATTTAAAAATATGTTTAGGTCAGGTATATTGTTTTAAAACTTCAATAAATTCAAATTAAAACATTGGCCAAGATATTTTAGAATGCATATGTGTAATAATATATTCTATTCGTACAATAAGATTTTATTCGGTTATTTAAATTATTTTTTAACATTTTTTTTATACATTTATGAAATTTGATAATTTAGTTTTGTCACGACACGAAATGCGTAAAGTAAGCAATTTAAAATACATATTTTGAACTTGTATTTATAACATAATGGCTTTTTATTTTCCAGATCTACCAAAGCAAAATCCTGCACAGATTTACTGAATGACGACGATTGAAACATTTCAATTCAAACCAGCGTACTAAGTTCTACTTTTAGAGACAAAATGGCATGTCTACAGTTTTGGAATATATTTAAAGCTGTTGCATTTAAATAGAGTAGAATTTAAACTCAAAATCAGTGCAACTAAAGTAAAATAGGATATACATAATTAGTGCCATTTACCTAATTTTATGCAGCACACTCCATACTATTTTTCTAAATAAAATCAGGGTTGCCAATAAATGAAATCGGAATTGCCGGTTTTTCAAGAGTCCTCGATTTTACTTAATGATTTTCCAACATAATATTTCCATAAATTAAATAATTATTACAATTTACTTCATATTTATATTGATTGATATATAATTTCAATATATAATTTCATGGAAAATTATATGGATAACAATAAAACCTAAACTTTTCTGTGAGTTTTAAATCAAACCGAAACGAATTAGCCGAAAATCGAATGGTTTTCACTTTGGCAAAACTGAAAAAAATGTCAAGCGTAAATAGAGCTCGCCTTTTTATATCTGTTGTACCTGACTCTTTTCTCATTAACAAAGCTCAACTGCACTTAATTAAGGATAATCCCAAAGATAAGATTAGGCTATCCTTTTATATAACAAAGCAAGATTTGTAATAATTCTGTTATCCAATAATGTAGGGGTTTATAAGACTGCTTATTTGTATTCAATGCAAACTATGTTTAACATAACTTTAGATTCCAATGTTACTATTATGATGAAAAGAAGCACTGTTACTGATTATACAGCCTTCATGAATGTGTAAAAAGAAATATAAAAATTTATCAAAACACTGATCATTTTCCATACATAATTTTGGGCAATATAATATTGGGAACCATAGACAAGCATATTCTCATGATGAACTTGGGCCCAAAAATGGTCAGTCTCCTTTCATAACTTAAACGAAAAAAGTTTTATATATGTACTTATATATTTAGGGTTCTATAAAATAAACTTATTTGTACAGTTACTTCTGCATGTAGAGAAAAAGTTTATAGTGTTGTCCATTAGAATAAATTGTTAATTTTGTAATAAGATTACATTGTCAAGAAAAATGATAAAATAATTAAATGCATGTATTATTTTACGATCTGACTACTGTGATAGACTAATCTGACCACAGGATACTAAGAAATAACACGGTCAAAATATCCAAACAATTATTTATAAATTTATTTTTAGTACCATAATCAATTGAATCTGTCATTTTAAAAACCACATGTCAATTTATTTTTAATATTTTTTTATTTAACGAATAACACTATATTATGTGACGTTAAATGTTATTTATGTTTTTTTATTTACAATTTATTTATTTATTATCATATTTTTTTATTTTATAAAGTATTATATTTAATAATAAAAAAAATTGCTATCTAAACGGACCATACGGTGATAAAATAATTTCGATAAAAAAATATGGAAATTTAACTATTTATTAAAAATGATTTGAAATTACCACTTTATTTGTTTCTTGCTAGAATAACAAGTGAAGATATACTTTTCAGGTCTTCATAATAATTATTAATATTTAGTCAAAAAAAAGTCAAGTAAAGCTCTTTTATTGGTAAATTAAAACTATATTGCTTTCTAAAAAAATCTAATTGTGACTTATGCGGTTTTCGAAATGACTAATGCAATTTTTTTAAATTCGAAATTCAATAAGCAATTTTGACCGTACTGTAGATTTAAAATGTCGGGATATACGACAACTATAAACATAAAAGCTTTTAGAAAATGTTGTAAGTAGAATAAAATTCGTAATGTTTGTTTATGATAGCTTATTTTATTATACATATCAATGATTTTATTATAATGGTGGAAATAAAAATTGTTTTAAAGCGGACTGTTATGTGTCATTTTCCTTTTCATCCCGACTTATATTAAATTGAAGATTAATAACTTAATCTTCAATTTAATTTTAAAAAAATCTCAAAATATAAATTTTAAAGACACTGCCATCTAGTGAGATATAATAGAACATTTGGTAATACAGTGCCGTGTAGTGAGATATAAAAGAACATATTTAATTTTATACAGTGCCATCTAGTGAGACATAAAAGAATTTTTATTTTTTATAAAAGAAATTTAATTTTTTACAATACCATCTATAAAAACTTTACTGAACTACGGAACATTACTTGAATATCTCCCTTCTTTGTAAGGGCAGTGACGCCATCTCTGATTACGTTTGATTTTTGCAACATATTAACTAGATGGCACCACAGAACAGAGAATAAAAAGTTGTGTTTGTGTTTTTGAATCATTACAATAGTATTAGTATTATATTAAAAACTAGATGAAAACGTTTAATTTTTATTTATTAAATTTGGATGTTTGATGAATGTTTGTTACTCATCCATACAGAAATGGCTAAACGGGTTTCGATGTTATTTATCACACAGGTACTTTATAACTTGAATAGATATAGGCTACTTTTTGTTTTAGAAAAATTAGTAGTTATAACAGTAAAGAAAGATTTTTCACACACGCAAGAGATTTTTTAAACCAATATTTGACTATGCTTGGGTAAAAAATGTCGATATATTAAAATATCGAATTTAAAAAAAAATAACCGATATATATCTTCGATATTTTAAATATCAAAATATCGATAATCGATATTTATTTCGAAGTATCAAATTAATATCATATTCGATATTTTTTAAAAGCTCGGTAGATACATGAAGCAGCACAATTGAATCATTCCCTTTTTGCTATCTCTTGCTAACCCACAATTTCCACACCCCCACTACCAGTAGAAAGAGTAAGCTCTCAGTAGCTCCACTATCGTTGCATGTATTCAATTGTGACCAGCGACAAACTCCGATCACATCACCTAAAATATAATCACGATAAAATATCGATAAATCAAATTATCGATATTTTATTTCTACAGAAGTATCGATATTTCATTTCTACAGAGAGAGAGCATAGACAAACTATAATCTACATGTTTAAAAATCACAGGCACAATGTTATACAGCCAAAATATAAAATGGGAAGTTGTAACCATCAACAATTTCTAAAATCCAAATACCCAAAAGACATTCTGCGCTTCTACACATGCACTGTTAAATACAATTCCAGCTTCTTTAATTAAATTGCACACGTTGGAACCAGCGCGGCTCGACTAGAATAATTAGATAAATTAAGTATTTAAATAATCCATTATTGAATTTCACTAAATTGTATTAATACAAGTAGCTGCTAAAAATAAAAAAAAGCAAACAAATAAAACATAATAGTCGATCTGACAAACCAATGCGACAGTTTTCTGTAATAGACATAAATAAAAAAGCATTCTAGTTTTTATTTAGATACTGAGATACGAACTCATCGGTTATCTTTTATGTATCTCGATCGCTTCCACGTCTGAATAAAACGATGTGAAACTTTCACTCTTTATTTTGATACAAAAAATAATGACACGCGATTGTATAAAACGACATAAAATGTACTTATTTACTGAATTACAATTTCCACGGTTTATCTTTATTGTAAACTAGCTGCACCCCGCGGTTTTTTGGATAATTCACACTATATCATTATAAATTATAGACTATGTGTTATTCTGATGTGTAAGCTATATTATTGTAAAGTTTCAGCAAAATTCATGCAGTAGTTTTTGCGTGAAAGAGTAACAAACATACATCGATACATTATTACAAACTTTCGCGTTTATAATATTAGTAATAAGTAGGACTAGCCGACCCGCCCTCGTCTCGCTGAGGTGCATTCAAACCGTTCACTCATGTATTCATTCATACTCTCAACGCAACTCTGAATATACTATTTCCGTTGAATTTCTTTCTATTGTATGTTAGGACATTGTCTGTCATTGATTACCAGCGAACACCACTATCTCACTGTCTTCTGTCTCACTCAATTTTTCTTATATACAAACCTTGTCCTATATGGTAACTAAAACAAAAAAAAATATATTATTTATATATAAAATAATAATGATGAAAAATGGTATTATGGGAACCTAAATTTTTTTTTTTTTTATAAAATATTACTAGCAGTATGGATTACATACTACTAGTATTCCCTTTACCCCTCCAACTAAGCTAAAATGCTTGTGCTAGGAGTGGGCCACGCCAGTACTCCAATGTCCGAGATTTGGACCCACGACTTGTTGATCGTGAATCCGAACATACTAATTTCCTTAACCCTAGATAGCGAATGTTCGTCAAAATGACGATCTGGGTATCTACATCACATGGCTAATGGTTTATGTGTCAAGTATACAATAATTTATACACGAACTTTCAATTGTAGCAACATTAAGTTAACTTTTGTTCAACTAAAAAAAGTCAATGTCATTTGAAAGTTTTAGCAAAATTAATTTTATTTTTTATATATTTATATTAAAAATATAAGTATTGTTACTTTATTATTTTAAATTTCCTGATAATATAATATAAAATATATAATCAAGGTTCACATTTTTTCGATTGTAAAAACTTATTTACAATCGAAACTTATTTGGTTTGCTCTTATCGTTACCTACGTAATCAGTTTGTGCCAACTTCTAGAATAAAATGTTACTCGCATTAATGATGCCGACATCATAACTAACAGGTTGCCACACGAATCAGTGTTGTTAGCATCATAATAATTAACAGAATGCTACTCAAATGTATGTTGCCAACATCATATTTAACGTTAGTCCATAGACCAAGAAGTTATCCCTCAGCAGCTTATAAGAAACTTTTAGCTAGAAAAAATAATATTTACAAAGTCAACGACACAGGCACGAAACTTATCAAGTAAATATTGTGTAATTTGTAAAAAGGGATGCTGTAAAGAGATAAAGGATGAGTTTATAGAGCTTGGCAAACGTTGCACAACACTTAATTGTATGCACGGTGATAATGTTCCATGATATTAAACTTTCGTAAGCAAGTTTTTATGATCTTCAGAATTATATTTTTGTGCCTCAATCAAACAAAAATGGCTTAAAGGATTTCGATAAACTTTGGCAAATACATACTTTATAACTTGGATTAACAAATAGGCTAGTTTTTATTCCAGTAAAATCCCTTTGTTCCTGCGGAAGTAGTAAATGGTTTATTGGACCCCTGAATTTTCTTATACAGCAATATATTAAAAATTTAATATTTTTTTACTAAAGCTAAGTGTGTGAAATGGGACGTATCGACTAGTAATGTAATAAAAAATAATATGGTAATGAAAATATATGAAACAAAATTGGTAAGTATCTATCTACTCGAAAAAATATGAGACTCGTATTTAAATTTAAAAGTATTTAAAAAAATCTGTAGAATTCATTACTTTTATTTTAAGCTTGTTAATCTGTCTCTCATTCATATTGTTTACTTATTGTATCATTCATACTGAAAATAATACAGCAACAGTCCGGCATATTTATTAATATTTACCATTTCCATTTTTCCAAGTTCCTTTTCTCCTCATCCAGTTGCTTAAGAGTCCCAAACCATAACTAACTATACTAATTCTTTTCTCTTTTAAATTCTAAATCTCTCGAAAAGTAGAAGTACCTGAAGATTCGTTCTTAAAAATAAAATTTCACAAAGTCTTTTTGAATAAATTGTATTATTGAGTTAGGAAACTCAATAAAATATTCGTTTTTATAGTTATTAGCTATAGTTTAATAAAATATTATAACACGTGTTTTCTACTTTCTACTACCCAATAAAATTTAATTAATAACTGTAGCAATAAATATGGTTAGTTGGTTATGTATGTCAGTGCATCACGCTAATATTCGGATTGTTCACTTACATTACTAATTTGTTATGAGGTTTTATTTCATTTTTCATTGTATTCTTATATAACGGTTAAACTAAAACTTGAAAATTCACATGAAGTTCGTTCCTTTAGTGAGCAACACAGTTTATGACTTAGCGGGTACTTCCTTTTATTTCAATTCGAGTATACCCAAGTGTAGACAATATTTAATGTCTAACAAGTGGTGTCGCCCAAGATATATTAGAGTATGAACTTTATTATTTTTATATTCGTTAGCAAGGTCGTTGTCGAAGACTTCTTTAAACCTGCTCCTAGGTCTCAAGCCCCACACCACATACAGGGACACAATAACATGAATTTAATATTAGAACAATGGCAAACAAAAGGCGGCCTTATGGCTTATTAGCTACCTCTTACAGACTACCTTCAGGTTAGGAAAATTATTACGAGACGAGTATAGGGTGGTGAAACCATAAACTACATACACATACATAATTACAACCTAATACGTAAATATACTTCCGTTATTTTGACAGTCTCGACCCTCGACTCTTCATATGCCATCGACAGTCTGACTGAAGTCTTAGTCGTGCGCGGTCTCTCAAGAAGTGAAGTAGTCTCTGAATAGTGTTAGTGTTAGTGCTAGGATTGCTGTCCGATCAAGGTTACGTGAGTACCTTACAATCTAGTTGCCACGTCTTGTGTTAGGGTTATGTGAGATTAATCTTAGGTTTAAACAGAGAGCCTGAGCAGTGGAGGCGAGTGTCGTAATTACTTAAAGGAAGCCTACACCTTGGTTACAAGTCCGAGGCGCTGCTTAGGTTTTTCTCGTAATTGTTAGAGATCATATTTGATTATTTATCGGTTCAGTAGAAGTATCTACGTTGCGTTTACCCAATATTCCATTCAATACCATCCCTCATGTTAGTGTTTCCCAATATTCTCCTCCTTCCTTCTCATCATTCAAATCCCTGACATATATGTTAATAATAAACTAATAAATATCCTGATTAAAATAAACTAAGTATAATTAAGGAATATTTATACAAATTAGGTTATATATCAAAATCAATATGATTTGAATCCTCGTTCAGCTAGAAGATAATGATCTTTAACGGAATTCTTACAAATACTAAGAGACTGACTATTGATACAATTTCTATAATAAAGTATTCGATTCTCATATTTTCTTGTAATTCATACAAGTTCTAATTCTTCTCCAAAAATTCCTCATAATTCCTGCTTATACTGAATTTATTTCTACTTTTCAATACGTTAATATAAATTACTTCGGTTATCTCCATAATCATTTGTTATACTTTGGTTCAATATTTCACGTCCCTAATAGGGTTTGATGAAGCCATCTCAACCCTATCCGAACTTTATATCATAATAACAGGAAAATGCTTTTACTGGGCCTAAGACAGGCGTCCCCTGTAACGCATCGTCGTCTTGGGGCTCGTGCCGCTGAAAGTATAAGTACATCATTGATCTACTGTGTTATAGACTCACAATCAACAAAAACTAGGTTATTATTTTATCAGTGTAAAGAATTCAAACGCAAAAAAAAAATATATTTTTAAATTGCGTAAAATCTAATTAAATATATTTATAAATTAAATTGTAAATTTATTAAATTTATTCAGTTTATAATTTTTAGTCGTTCATATGTAATATAATTAAATAATATTTATAAAACAAAATGTATACGTAAAAACGTATTATTGTTAGAAATGTTTGATAATTGCAAAAAATTGGCTAACGTAGTACTTGAACGACAACAAATACGTACGAATTACATTAAATATAACAAACATCCTGAAGCATCGGAAGGCAGGACAAAAAATATTTACGTGCCCTGAACAAATGTAAACTTAAATATTTTTTTCGTAATATAAAACCCGAGCGTCCATATTATTGTAGGTTGATGGTGTACATTAAATATTTCCTCTTCGCAGATGCTCCCCTGGGTAAGTAGGTACTTTGGGTCCAGTGCTGTTTATAAATTTATAACTCCAATTTTTACATTGCCAATATCTTTTTATTTCTAAACCACATCCCAAATTGTTTAGCAATAGAACAGACAGTGTATACTAATACATTTATTAATACTAAATTAGGAGTTGTGGCTGTTTAACCTTTACGTTTATTAATTGTAAGAAATAATTATTTTTTATAGCAACATCCGCCAAATGTTACTTTCAGTCTCATCCGCCAAAATACGAGTATTTAATGTTTTCCCGTTTAACTTCCTTAATGATAAATATGTTAAAATTAGGTTAGTTATCTTGTAAAATTTCCCTTTTCAACCAAATAAATGAATGATATAGGAAATTAATTTTTTACTGCTATGTATATATATTTAGATAAAATTAGCATTTTTTTTAAAATATGTGATATTACAAAAAAAAACTTACTCGGAACTCCATCGAAATTGCTACTAAATAGTATTTTAGATTTCTAGTACGTCTAAATTCTACTAGATGGCATTAAATTGTTACTAATAGTTATAATCTATAACCAACTCAACGCTGAAAGTAGATTGCTCAGGAAATAATTATTATTGGACATTTTATGGCAGTTAAGGGGCAAACGAGTAGACGGACCACCTGATGGTAAGTGGCAATACAAGAGATATCCTCTTGTATTGTCGGTGCGTTACCACCTCGAAGATGGTGAGGAAGGGGAATGAAGAGAAGAATTTTACACAGAGAACCCAGTTCAGTAGAACCGCAGCATTAACGGGATGGGAGTGGGAGGGTTAAGTCTGGCCTACATGCGGCTCAACCGGAACGCGTCAATGACACTTGGCGGTCGGATTCGCATGCTAGTAGTCGCAAGCCAGTCGGGGAACAGACCCCTCCCACCAAGGGGTGCTGAGTTATGGCATCTTTTGAGTGCCTACGTGATTTAAATTAAAAAAGATTAAAAATCATAAACTAATGAAAGTATATAATGTAACTTGTTTAGGTATTGTATATTTTATAAACGGTGATGAAGTTCTATATAATATGTGCTGATTTCCAATGTACTAGAAGATGCATAAAAACCGATTCCTAAGGTTCTATAATCTCTACAGAATGTGTTTACGGTACACAGAGTATAGAGTATAGAGTAGAGACACGCAAAGGCACGCAATAAGAATTTTAATCTGTTACATTACAATCAATCACTGTTGCACTACCTGTCTTTAATTAAACCTTTGAGTTAACGCCAGTGAAGGGCTATAAATATGCAAAGTAGCGGTTGTAGAGCAAACGCTGTGAGTTTAATATCAGAACAATTTTAGTATACAGCAAAACAAAACATTCATAAGTTCATAAAATGTCATAACCATTAACGGCGTAAAGGTCCGCGTTGTAGTCGCAAAATTGTCTTTAAATGGGCCCTTAAATAGCAAATTTTGGCTAAAGCGATTCATTATTGGGATATTTTAGAGAACTATGGAGATTTGTGAATTATATACTCGTACATCTAAGTTGCGTCGTGAAAGACTGTCAAAATTCATACAAACGTTCAATAGAAATATAATATTATCAGAATGACTGTTTAAATAAATATTTTTTTATTAAAGCGAAAATTTTCATAGAGTCGATGGTCATTGTTAAGTTTTCACTGTACGTGGTGAACTAGATTCCAATGTTTTTTACTTATATGGAATATATGGAAAATGTTCAGACATAAACTATCCCTATTTTGAAATCGTTAGTTATATCATATTTTAGTTATAAAGAACTAAATCAAGTGCTCACGAGTATAAGTGAAGCTAATATAAAAGCGTGTTAAAAATACAATATAGATACGCATATTTACATAACGTCATAAAACCTTTACCTTCCCTTTGCTCTATCATACGAATAACACCAAATGAGCCTCACAAATCATACAAAACCTCTCCTTTATTACCAAGAACCCTCAGGCGATGTAATATTATTGCGTCAACAGTATTCCCTATATTGTCGGAGCTACAGAGCAACATTGATTGTTTGGTGTAACATATTCATATTGAGTTTAGGCTGATAATGATACAACTCAGTAATAAATCACACAAACAAACTGTTTACTTCTGCGACTAATCTTTATTTTCGAAGGATGTGAAATAGGAGTCAAAAGTTGTATAGTAGACGCACTAGTAAAGTACAAGGAACCAATAATGGATACGAAAAAAAATACTCGCACAACAAAGGTGAAACTCAATTGATTTGTAGACCTTTTTTTTCTATAAAGAAGGCAATATCTATAGATACTTGTATAATGAAATCATTAAATTTACGAGTACTATCATAGATAAGGAAATTGCAAACTATTTTTATTTCAGAAGTAAAAACATTATTTTCACATTAATTAGTGAAGTTTTCATAATTAGTTAAAACAATCGTTTTTAAATTGTTAATAACTAACATTTTATATGTAACAGCACGTTAAAAAAAAACAAAGTTTGAAAAACTATAATCCGACTACGTAAAAAAGTGTATACGTACGTAATAGTTACTCTTACGGTGCCGTCACAATACATTTATTGTGACATTTTATACATTAGGCAGAACATTACGTTATTTTCCAAACATAGTGACACACAGTATAAATACTAGAAATAAAAATAAACTTGTAACACCATACTATCGTCTCCACAAAGTGAGTAATAGCTTCATGGGGCTTGGTGTTCGCATCTATAATAAGATTCCACAGCCTATATTAGATTAGCCACTTCAGCAATTTATAACTCGAATAAAAAAGTATTTATTAAATAAAGCTTACTACTCTGTACAAGATTATTTGAATGATGACAAAGCTTGGATTCAAAATGACGTTGATGCTCAGCTGAATGATTATACCTTTGTAAAACAGACTGATGTAAACAATGACATTTTGAAAAGAGCAACTGTTGAGTTTCATGCCAGTTGTTCTCATCAGGAAACTGCTTTCCGAACTGGTGGTAGCTTCAGACAAACTGACTGACTGACAAATTTTTGACGTGTCAAAAGTACTTTGTAAAAAATCTACTTGAATAAAATATTTAGAATTTGAATTTGAGTGGTCTAAAAAGGACGAAACAAGAAAATAATTCAGATAGCAAGACTAAAATGCATAGGTATAAAAATTGTCAAGGTAGAACCGTGATTATTACAAATCTATTGATACCTCATTCATGAAAATTGGTTCAGCGGTTTAGGCGCTAAAGTGGAACATACAAACATACATACATAGACTGCCAAATCATAACCCTTCCTTTTGGCTTCGCCGTAGTCGGGTAAAAATATACAATAAACATAAGACTTTCAACACCCTTTTTAAAAATTTACAAGTAAAGTTTAGTAATGTCCATAATTAGGGAGTTACCTTAAATAGTCAGAATTCACTGATAATTTCTGTAAAATACAGCCATATTATTATACAGTATAATATAATAAGTTGACCTTCTACTGTCTAGCTTTCCCCCGCTAGCGATATTTGTGATATTTTTGCGACACTAATGCCCATCGGAGGAAGTCGTCAGGGCTGCGGCGGAAATTGTCATGCATTAAGAGATACATTAACCGTTAATATAAGGGACATCGCCCCTTTGCGACAGTTATGATGTTTACGCAATGCGCTTTATTATTTGCTTAGATCATTCTTACTCTCACTCAAATATTACTAGCACAAAACTTACCTATTGCATTCTTAGGTAATACATGTATTTTTAAAAAAAAAACCCCATAGACTCGACAATTAGCTATTTCGTTGACTTAATATAATAAAACACAGATTAATGTTGTGTAAGTTGTAGGCGAGATTTTATATGTGTTCTCAAAAATTTATATGTAACTCAACTACAACCTGTTAATCTTTTTTGAGTGTTACTGTGGAGTCACTCACTCAATATGTAGCAGCATATATTTTTCAACAAATCATGTACAGTAACTTATAGAAAATCTGCTATATCATGCAATCAATAAAGCTTTTAATGTAATCAGCAAAAACTCGATAATGAAAAAGAAAATGTGTAAAATAATTAAAATATATAAAGATTATTTATTACTTGTTTTACATGATAAATACGGCTAAATTCTAAATGTAAAAAAGTATTGCATTCAGACACGGGATATTTTACATGATGTGACGTCACCAACATCTTTTTCTTTTGTAAAGCTAGGACAAGAGTTATAACGTTACTAACTGCCTTACAAAAATACTTGTTCCACAAGGTACGTTTTTTGAAAACGTAACATACATTATGTAATGATGATTTTTTAAAATTATATAATATTTTTGCTGAAATGTTAATTGTTTTTTCCTTATCTTGACTATTATCCTATTCTTCATAAAATAGACTAATTTATTTCTAAAAAAATGGTTTCTAGAAGACAATTAATAATTAAAATTTAATAAGTAGCAAAGTTATGTTTGTTTTTATAATGAAATAAAGATTTCCATTTATCCTTTAGTCACAGAGAGTATAATACAAAGGATGTGAATTGCGTAGCGTCCCATGTCTAATTAGTAATCAAAGTTTTTATGCGTCAGTTAATGTTGTAATCATGTGTATAAAAAATTTTGCAAATCACTTTGACCTTCATTTTGATAATATTATTTTTGTGACATCTGATTTATATGAAACAGAGGCTATATTTGAAGTTAGATCTGCAGCAATAACCGTAATACAAGTGTAATAACCGTATCCAATTTTGTGCAGTAGTATCTGCATCATGCATAAAAATCTTAAAAGTAATGTTTTACAGAATTATAAAGGAATTCTTCCTTTACTGCTTGACCTCGCTAACTATCATCTAATAAATTCCCTTCACACACTCCTTAATAAAGGAGACCTAGCACTTCTATTTGCGCTAGGATAGACAAACTTCATTCTATAAAATTACTCGTCTGCTTTATCTGAACTACCTACAAACTTTAATCGCCTCTGATTTAGTGACGTATTCTAAAATAATCAAATAGGAATTACTAGTCAAACAAAGGCTCTACCTGCTGCTATTCGCTAATATAACTTAGGCACGTTTGTTTGATTTGTTATCTAACTTCCTGAAAGTTATAGAGCGTCTCTTATCAGAGGAATTAGTTGGTACAAAGTTGATATTACGAATTTGATATTGATTTCTCATTGACCCTCACAGACACAAACAATTGAGTCTTATTTTCAAATATGATTCTTATTTCTTGATATTATTAAGGTTTTATTTTACTTGTACTAAAATTATATAATACTGGTTCGCAAGTAAGGTTGCCACTTTTCACATTTCTTTTTAATCATTAATTATTTCTCCATATATATTATAGAGCAAAAAATAAATAATTACTACAGAAATCGAAAGAAGAAAATGTATGTTTAAATTTTCCAATTTTAAGGATATTTTGAAACCGAAACTTATAACCTGCAATCTATAGTACACTACTGTAGATAACGTTAACTGTACGATATCAATTGTTACAGTGTTTCAGATTTATCGGAAAACAGGTTATTTATAGTCGAGCAAGAGTAATAATAACTCGAAGACATTATTACTTTGGTGGATGGTAACCCTATTCACAGGATGTATTTAAGCTGAATCATGTAATTACATGTATCAAATGAATTTTTATCTGTTTGTCTGCTCAAGTAAGTTTAAATAGTTGATGTAATTATGTCTCGCAAAAACATAATCACTGCCGGTGTACGGTGTTTAATTAAATTACTTGTAATTTTGGATAATATATTATTACGTATAAGTTATTGATAATTTTGTTTTCGGGAGTACCCGCGTATAGACAATACATAACCTCTGTCCCGATCAATTTCAATCAGTCTGTCAAGGTGTGTCGCGCAATAAACATTTTTGGTGGCGTGGTGCTAGACTTTTATTATTAAGGAGTAAATGAGTACTTTATTATTTAAATATGTGAGGTAGCGTGACCGAGTAGTACAGGTAAGAGTTTACAGATATTACACGTCTAAACTTTCTCCCGGGTCTCAAGCCCCATGCACTGTCCGGCCTTCGTCTAGATTAGATCTTATTATTGAGTGTGATAGTTCCCATATAGATAATAATATATCTGACAATCTTACTAATATTATGAATGTGAAATTTTATATGTTTCGATGTTTGCTACTCAATTACGCAAAAACGGCTGAACGGTTTTCGATGAAATTTTGCACAGAGATAGTTTAACTAGTATTAACACATAGGCTAATTTTTATCCCGGAAAAATGTAAGTTCCTGCGGGATAACAAAATGTATTATATTATTGTTGTAAGCGTCTGAATATACGTAGTAAATTGCACCCGTGCGAATCCGGGCGGGTCGATTAGTATGGAAATCGGAGAATGATTAGTACTGTTACATACATTGAACTGCTATATCGATTTGAAATCAGGGTATACATAATTACTCAACGGCGCATTCCAAAATAACAGAGCATGTCGTTTGGTGTCATCACACTACACAGTACACACTGACCGACGCGCAATACCCACTGAACACATTCACACACCACATTGCATTTGGTAGACATTTAATCATCTTTAAAAATAGATGTCTTAAATATGGATTGTACGTAAAAATTCTAATAACTTTAAACAACCAATTCTTGTAAATATATACAAGAATATACATATCTATCTCATCTGGAGACCTCACATCTTTAACGATTTCGATCTAATGTTGTATTTGTCTAAGATAGAGCTTTTTAAGTTATAAGAAAATATGTGTACATTAATCTCATTACCAAATACAAATAAAAAAACATTCATGGAAATAAGTATACTCATACATATTGATAATATAAAATTGTAACTATTTTTGAGGACTACGTAAGTATTTTTACTTGGTTTAAGTTGATGAGAGCTAACGCAGAGCAGTAAAAATTACTTAAAACTGCCTAAGTCACTATCATCCTGCACTACTCGTCTTCCTGTCTAAATGTGTTACTCTTAGTATAGTCATTTTATTGAATTTTATTTATTTATGTCAGTCAACAGTAACAAGTAAAAAGCTTCTAAATAATGTAACATCTAGCTCAGAACTAATATTATCGTCAAATTTGACGAGCAATTTTTAAATTAAAACTTTATACAGATTATTTCTTTACCTAATACAACTCTGTTATATTGTGAAGACTGTAAACAAAACCATTTATCTTTTATCGATATAACAGTAAATTTGCGATATTGCCTATACTGAATGCTCCATGCAATAGCTTCCGTTAGCTGACGAAATCAAATAAGACTTTTGCTTACAATGGCTCATAAAAACTAAACAATAAAGGCTATTTTGGAATATTTATATTCTACTAGAGTATGGAATGCAGACATCGATATACTGTTGAAATGTCTAATGAAACTGTAGATACCTTTCGTACTTTGTATTGAATTATATAGAGGTGTCAATTATTAACCTTACGTTATACCATTATGGTGTACCGGTAGTTTTAAATTGGATACCTTTGATATTTATGTTTAAGCAATCTATTTATTTTTCATTATTAGAAATTTCTTAATATCTACCTTTTAAATCACCACCAGCATGCGAATCCGACCGCCAAGTGTCATAGACGCGTTCCGGTTGAGCCGCATGTGGGCCAGACTTACCCCTTCTTCTCCCATCCCTTTAAGGCCAATGAAACCGCAGCATTTTTATTTCTTCACTAGGGAGTAAGAAATAAAAATGCTGCGCCCACTCTATCTTCGAGGATGCAACGCAACGGCAAAACAAGAAAGTATTTCTTGTTTTGTTGATGTCCATGGGCGATGTTGGCCACTTACCATCAGGTGGACCATCTGCTCGTTTGCACCTTAAGTACCATAAAAATAAAAATAAAAATGACCCTGTGTATGCTCCATTTAAAACCTTTTCTTGATCTTAAACGCATTTATTTTTTTCTTTTGAAGCTTTTTCTAATCCGAGGAAGTAACTAGGTTCGAAAGCTTTTGAGATGAAATGAAATTTCATATAATATTTCTACTATCTGTGAACTATTTCACAATGAACCTAGTAAGTAATAGATTTCTTCATTCCGCATTTTTTTTGTTAGCTATTTTTAAATTAATGTAAACTATATTTTCTTTTTTACTATTGGTTTTTTTTTCCAGCCAGTAGACAAATAAGAAATATTTATTCTTTACCATTTTTCCTCAACAAAATTTTATCAGCCCTGAGACCACAAATGTTCATCTACCTACTTAGGTCCTTTTACTAATAACCTGTTACTATAACTATATAAATTTTCAATTAAAATTCCATCGATCTATTTTTATAATATTGCATTTGTATGCAATTTTCTATTAAATCGATGAACAAATGCGCCCATTACTCTAACAACTGTTTTGCATAATTAAAATAATCTTAACCGTGACTCTAAGCGGTATGGAAATTATTAAATTAGTTCTATGCTTCAATATTTTCTCTTATCGCTTATAATAAACGACTAATAGAACTGCCATATTGAATACTTGATCCTATCTAATATAATTATTTAATTGAGATATTATTACTATAATATCTATTAACATTATCGAAAGTCGAAAGTATTATTTCTTGTGTAAAGCCAATTGATGATTCTTATTCGAGAATTCAAGCTGTGTCTAGGGATTGTAACCCAGTAATAGGTTTAAAAATGTCCCAAACATGATCTCACTTACTGTCCATTGCAACTCGATATCATAATACAGTAAGTAAAATATTAATCACTCACGTGATACACGTTTAGACAACTGGGACCTATACTGCAGAAAATAGGAATAATTGAACGACTTGCTAAAACAAAGTAATGAAGTCTAATCAACGAACCAACTTTTGAAAACTTTTAGGAATACTTCCAAGGTTTTTAGGTACCTAATCAAAGTATATCTTACTATTGTCTAATGTTGTTTAAAAGTTCATATGTTTTTCTATTATTATCTGGACATTACCAACAACTTGACCGTAACACAAACGTTGCCCTTTTAACAAAACATCGACACTCCTCCATTGCTAATATTCCACAGTTATCTCGTTACAAAATCAACTACAGGCTTCAAGGTAAGCGCTCACGAAGGGAAATCTAAAACCTTATTATTTAAAGAGCTCCGTTTTCTCAAATGCCGGATATAGTCTTGAAAATATCACGTCTTTATAGTTATTTTCGATCTCCTTTGGAAACGAACTTTATGTTTGAGATCGGAGAAAACTGTAGAAAGTTTTGCTAACTGATCTAAAACTATGTAATGAAGGATCACATGTTTGAGTAACTTAATAAAGAAAGAAAGAAATAATATTACTTCCAATTTTCTTGTCTGTCTCTAAATATTTTTTACATTTTATTATACGTTTATATAAATATTGGTTCGCATTATCTATAAGAAAATGAGACTAATCGATGACTACAGCATATTATTATACATCATTAATCTATGTTCTACTTATGATATTATTTACTATAACACAATTTTACACATCATCAGTTGAAAATAGGCAGTAAGGTTATTACACTGATGCAACAGACTGTGCACAATATATTGGAGTGAATGGACCTTTAAGCCAACAATTCGCTGGTTATCCAAATCCTCTCACCGGCTAAATGTCATCCATTCCCATAACTATACCATAAACGGGTGTGGCAAGTCATATCGGATTTTGTGTACAAGTATTTAACTAAATGGTGTATTAATACATCATCGCTATGTCAGTTCTAATATAAACAATATTTACGAGTTTTTATTTCAATTGCAATGTTTTTGGAGTACAATTCTGCAACTGAATTATAAAGTAGCGTACAATAAATATTTAGCCAACTTTTAAGACGTCCGAATCCAAAATTTTGGACGGCCCATGATGTCGTACTTGTAATTTTTTTGTACACCCATCATATGGGGATCAAATGAAAGAATTTCCTGTGTAGAATACAAAAAATACGAAACGACTAAATTAAATTTAATATAGACTACCTAAGATGGCGGGATTTTTCTTATACAACTCGACAGTTTTGTAAACGTTAAGCAGGAATAATATATTAATCAAATCTGCAAGGTAGGCAAACGGTTACAAAATTTGTAAGCCATCGAGGCGCATCGCCTATTCCATTTCCTTGCATTGTTGATTGTTTCTATAGTATTTCGATGTGACATCTCAGTGGGTTACAACTACTTCGCCGAAAATTGCTAAATTATTTTTATTTAATTTGTTTATTTTAACGTTTTAATGTAGCTCCGACACTGTTAACAGATTATAGAAATCATGTATTTAAAAAAATTAAATACTGCTGCTATATGTGAGATAATGCCAAATGCCAACAGTCACGAGTTGAATCCTTAAAGTTTGAAAACCCATATTTAATCAGTTCTTCCCTTCTCATTATTTGAGGAGTCTGCTGTATGCACCTTATGTTGAACCCTCAAAAATACCTAAATAAATAGTAAATTGACTTGTCACGATTGAATATACAAGACCTTCAGCTTTGTTATATCACTAGATAAAGTTTCAACGGAAGGATCGTAAAAAGTTTAGTATAACATTCTTAAAATACAAACATGTCGAAACAAATGTCCTAAATATGTTGGTAGCATAAATTATGTCATGTGTATATTATGGCACGATTTTAGGGCAAAGGGAACGTAACACGCGTTGTAAGCCATCATGGCCGCCGCTGATACCAAAAGCAGATGTTTTATTTTCGTGTGTCTCTCGCCTATTTGTATTTTACGACCAAAACCGCTAGCAGGAAGATATAATTAATAAAATAACATTAACAGGTCGTTTGTAATACACGCTTTAAGCGGAAACTCTGGTTTAAACATTGAATATTATTATTATTTGTTTCATTTGCATGTAATGAAATAACAAGTATAAGAAATGATACCTATTACAGTACAGCAATACATATTATAATAGTAACGTGCATTTTAAACAGGAAGCCGAGCAGGACAGGTGCCTTTCCTTGTCGCTATGCACTCGCCTCCACTGCTCAACCTCACTATTGCTATCTAACATCTAAGTAACTATTTTATACAAATTATATTTTATTAGGGCAATGTGCAAATCCTAAAATACATCAATAGCCAATAAAAACTAATAAATATTATGGTTTTATAATAATTGGTCAACTTTTTTATTTTGAGCTTAACCTTACTAGTTTAACTTATATTTTAATTTTTAATGCTCCCTCTCACTCTCTCTGTAGGTTGACATTTTCTTTGGTATTTATGATTAGTATAAATCTTACATTGTGCAATACAAAATATTATGCTCTAAAATACACGAGATTTATTTCTCTCAGTCAGTTTTCCAGAACATTATAAGTTACAACAGTTAGAATAGAACCGTCATACAAGCACATAAGTAATCTCGAAGGCTACATAGAAGCATAAATATTTATCATTCGGCATAAAGCCTCAAGAAGTCAAGACGTACACAGATAACTTATAGTGAACAAAATCTAAGTCTGTGGCATCTTTGGCATTCAAATTTATCTTGACCCTCATAATTTCATAAGTTATACGTACAGTAATGAATTATCTCTAACAAGTATCGTAAATTCTGAGTACGGAACTAACTTGTGTGTAAATACACAAAGCAGGTGCGAGCTTGTACTAGAGCTTTTAGATTATTTTAAATAGATCTTTAATTTTTTTATATGTTTAAGGTTGCTATGTCTAAATTGAACCAACCTGGACAATAGTGTGTGAATTTCGTTGGGGTTTTAAATCTCGACAATTTGTCGTCTACAACTACTTTTCTGTGCACAGAAACCAGAGCTTTTTAGATTAAAAAACATAAACTGAGTTTCAAGCAAATTGGTTAATGTAAAAAATCTGGATAGTAAAATATTGCCTTTAAAAAAATTATGATTCATAAATTTATTATTCAAAAATTAACAAAATGTGTTTGGTGGTTAGTATTTCTGATGTAACGAAACTAAAGAGATAAGCAATTTTTTGTCTATGAATAAAAAAATAAGGTTTTCTATGACCTAATAGTAATATTAAATTATATTTCATAACATTTATATTTATCTGTAAAACCTAGTAACACTTCAAATGTTCTAACATTGCGACTATTATGTCATAAACTTGGTTACAAAAGAAATAATATTCTACTCGCTTCCATTTTTAGCATTAACACTTATAGAATGTAACATAAAAACACGTAACTAAAATGGACAAGTTGAAGAATTACATAGTAAAAATGTGGTCCAGACCTCATTTACTTCTTTGGAATAAGTCGCAATTACTTACTGGCTACTCAGTAAACTAGTTGAAGTTAACACACAGTAAAATAAATATTTTGCTGCCTTTAACTATACTTGTATAATATTATTATCTTTTTTTAATTTGTTAAGAAACTTTTAACCCTATAAAGATATTCTTATCTGACTACATTAAAAATAATCATATGTACGTCTTGTAGAGTTAGCAAAAATTAACGAAGCATATTTGTCATAATCCCATCACAGTTATTTTATAAATAGTTTAGTTTCATACTGAAAATAAAAACCAAATATTAACGAAACTACTCTATAAGCAAATAGGAAAATAAGTGAGATCTTTTATGAAAATGTATGGTTATACAAAGATCTATTACAAATATTTTATCTATGCAACTTCATTATGACCATCCGTTGTCTGTCACTCCTATATACAAAATAGTCTACACGTCTCTCTCACTTCTAAAGTAAGCAATGTTAAATAAAATATAATAGAAACAAATGATTTTGTCACAATAAATAAATTATTACCCCCTTTTACAGTAGTAGAAAGGCATTTTATGCACTGTTTTAGAAGGCGACTTTGACCATTTAATTGTTGGGCAATTGCCCCACTTTTTTGTTACCATTTGGTACGCAGTTAACGCAAGCCTTTATAATCATCATTAGCCTTTATAAATAGCGATATTCCACATAATATTATAAACAATGTTTTTGTCACATAAAATTCTTATAAACAGGATCCATATCCAGTTGATAAACTTCAAATTTATGGCAAAGTGATCATTAAATAAGTTTTTATATGAAATGTATTTTAATTGGCAGTTATGGCAAGGTTGAAATTTTTAAATAGGATAACCGTTAACTTGATCAGTTCTAAGGTAGCTGATTTATTTTTTATCATTAAAATTATAGACATTACAGTTGATTCTAATTGGCATGTGAACGTTACTTTTTCTATCCATCGATTGCTGATTTTGTTGTGGTTTCTAATCTTCGTGAATATGATGAACATTACCTACTAAGTACAAAATATGTAATAGAAATAAAATTTAATTAAATTATTTAATATTATCTGTACATAGTAGTCTTTATAAACAACTGAATAAGGTCTAAGATTGCTAAAATTCAACTTCTTTTTTATATGATAAAAATATTCTAAATCTTGTACTTACCAATATATAAAGAAGATAGTAGTAGTAGTTTGTTTGTTTGCTTGAACGCGCTAATATCAGAAACTACTGGTCAGATTTGAAAAATTCTTTCAGTGTTAGATAACCTATAAATGTATAGAGGAAGGCTATAAGCTATATAACATTATACTACGACCCATAGGAGCGGAGCACCACACGGAAGAATTGCGCAGGGAGACTAGTTATAGGATATACATATTAAGTTTAAGTTCATTTAGGCCCAATGTCGGTATTGACTAACATTATCTAAAAGTCTATTTATAATTATTAAAACAGTAATAGTAATTTATAAAATCTTTACAACGTTGACAACTACAGATCATTGCTTTTCCAATAGCAATATATCAAGCAAATTTTCGGAAAACTACTAACTGATAATATTGATCTATTATTTTTACAAAATATATGTCCATATTGGAATTTTACTAGGTCGTGAAATGCCAGCCGACCACGGCATTCATTTATAAAGCAACAACAGACATATTTTTACTTGTTAAATATTTGATATTAAGTAATGCTATTATTGAGCCCGTGTAAAAATACATCAAACATTTAATAGTACCACAAGTCATTAACCTGTATTGAGTGTAAAGAATGAAGCTTAATGTTGGTAGGTATTGGATATTGGAAGTATCCTTCAGTTTTATAAAATTACAACCTGACCAAAGTATTGTTTTATTCATTTTAATTTTATTTATTATTATAATAAAAAAGCAGGCCTACCGGAATAGAATCTATTTACTTTCATTTTCGTCAGTCTTTGGTCGTACTAATGTACTCGTAATTCTACCATTTTCGCGGGAAACGTTGTCTAAAATAATTCCTTCTGCGGTCGTTTGTATTTGAATACTTAGTAAATAACCAACAATATTTTTCATTATCGCCACAGAATAAAAAAATAACCGAAGTAATTGTTAATTCAATACTTAGTAAGTAATTAAGACTATTTTAATTCAGTTAATTAACAAGAAAGTTCACAAAGATGGTAATTTTTTTACCTCCAAAGTTTCCATTGTTCATAAATACATATAGTTTGTCTTGCCTAATAATACAAGTATATAACATCTTTAATACAAAATTTCATCTAAGTAGTTTTAATATTCAGGATTTAAATATATAAATTTATTATGTTATTTATACTATAGTAGGAAGTATTATAAGAATTAAAAATTCTTTACTGAAATTACTTTATATATTTTAAAAACATATCTTTATTTCGCTCACTCGCTCCGAGTTAAAACTTTGCTGTAACTCAGAGCTTTTAGTTACAAATTTGAATAATACGTAAAGCTAACTAATAAGTTTCAATATAAATAAAGCATTACGAACTTACTGTTTATTTTGCCTAAAGAAACGTAGCGTCAGGAAAATTACGAAAATATTAATTTAAAATTCAAATAAGACCGCCCGAAGCCCGCAGCTAGAAACTGAATGCAAATTTGTAAACTTTTAACCCTTCCCAGAAATTTATGTATTGGACGAGTGAAGCATACAAGCATTGTAATAACATCTGTATTGTATTGTTTGTATTGGGTGTACACTAACTTGCTTTGGTAATTTCATTGTAATTATACAGACATAATATTTTACTTTGTAAAATATATGTTTAAATTAAAAGAGACATATTAAGAGTCTTAATCTATATATATAAAAGCGAAAAGTCACTGACTGACTGACTGACTGATCATCACGAAATCTCAGGAACTATAAAACCTACAAACTTGAAATTTGGAATGTAGGTTCCTTCTAGGACGTAGGTGTCCACTAAGAAACGGATTTGAGAAAATCCCCCCCTAAGGGGACTTATGAAAATCGGTATTTACATTAATAACTTACAATAATAAAAATCTGTATAATTTATTTTGCAAAATACCCCCTTAAGGGTGGTAAAATAGGGGATGAAAGTTTGTATGGGAAAGTTTAACTTATTGTCACTCTTAACTTGAAATTTGGAAAGTAGGTTTTCTCTAGAGGGTAGGTGTCAGCTAAGATTTTTTTTACGGGGGTGCCCCTCCTAAGGGGTGGAATGGGGGTTTGAAGGTTATATGAAAGTCCTATGCTTTTAAAGTTTGAGGTTAGAAAAGCGGGAATATGAAAATTGGCATTTAGATTATTACAGCAGCGGGAAAAATTATCTTTTTATAATCTCATAGAAAATCAGAACTTCTACGCGGACGAAGTCGCGGGCGCCCGCTAGTTATTTATAATTGTGGACATATAATTTTTCAATGGTGCAGGAACAATTGGTAGGTAACAAATATTGTATGCTAGCAACATCGAAATCATTAAGTCAACTAGTGGTAATTGAGTGTTCAACAATAAACTGGCACTGGGATAATTCTGGTTAAAAAAACAGTATCACGGTTTGATGTGTAGAATATTACTCCCATACACTTCAGCGAAACTCCTAGATTACTCGCGTCGCTTATAATGATTTCTGTCATGGCGGCCAAAGATGACATATAAAAATAAATAATAGTTTAAGAAAACTAAAAATACGCTTGTATAGAAAATCCAACTAAAAAATAGAAAATAAATTTAAATTTAAAATAGAGTAAGAAAAAAACTATTTTATTATAAAATTAGCGTGGGGTGCTTTTCAGGATATTATCAAAATAATCCTTCTACTTCAAAATTATCCTAGTAAGGATAACGGATCAAACTGTTTATAATATTGAATTGTCATCGATCCTTAATAAGTATGCCAAATTTCGAGATAATCCGACGTTTTGAAGGGGGTCAAAATCATGTTCAAAGATTCCGTTACATACATACTAACATACGTATGAAGCTAATAAAAGCGTATTAAAAATGGCGGCGTATTTATTTGGTTACCACTTATCATTTTGTTGACAGAACTGATTGACTTAGTTTGTGCCAACTTCGCTATGTCAAATGAATGTTGCCAGTTTGATAAAAGATTTATCGGTTGTAATTTTTTTGTTGTTCTGTCATTCAAAATACTCCTCAAATTATAGTGGCCAACATCATTTACGTAATAACAATATCTGTTTTAAAAACTTGAAATTTACGTACGTTAGTAAACTATACATTTATTTATTACCACAAATAATAAAACTAGTCTTTCAGTTCAATGCGATGAAGGACTCATACGCACAAATATTTAAGGTTGGACCTTTTTTAATTAAGACCTAAAAAGTGATATTAATATAATAAACAGAAAATAATAATTCACAACTATAATAATTAGATAACTAATCTCATACTAATATATAAAGCTGAAGAGTTTGTTTGCCTGAACGCGCTAATCTCAGGAACTACTGGTCCGATTTGAAAAAATCTTTCAGTGATAGACAGCCCATTTATCGAGGAAGGCTACACGCGGACGAAGTCGCGCGGGTCGGCTAGTTAGGTATATAATCTTAAATATAAAAATGAATTTCTGTTTGTTAGTCGAAAACTAAAACTCGAGAACGGCCGGACCTGAATTATTTGCGGGAGTCCAGGGAAGGTTTAATCGGTGAAAATGCTAAAACAATTTTGATAAAACTTTTACCTGTATTTTTATACACCTCAGCAAAATGAGGACGGTTCAGCTTGTTAGCAATAAATTTAACACAGTCTCAGTAAAAACAACTTTTCGCGTGAATAGTTTTCGCGAAAATTTCTTAGAAAAGAGTACAGCTTTTTTCAACAGTATGTTATAAGTTAAGTGGTAAGTAATTTAATTATTCAGTAAGAGATATAGACAAAAGCACTTTAAAATTAATTTATTATTCAAATGGCAAGGTGTTAACCAAGGTCCAAAGCATATTTAGAATATCAGCGCGGATGATGAACTTGTCCGATTTGCATTCGTGTCTATTTCAGTATCGTCAGAAGCACGCAGTTGCGTCTTGTTTATGTGAAGATACATTATACTCTTTCCATTTGTTTTTAATGTATCTTACATTATAGCAATTGCTTAAAATTCAGCTAAATTCTAATATTGCTTTTAATAAAATCATTATAAAAGGTTAAGTACAATAAGTATCTAAAAGTATCGCGGATATGAATTTAAATGTGTCACTTTTCTACATTAGGCCTAATTCAGGTTAGTCCCTATGTTACAACAGTAGACATACGACAAATTGGTATGCTTTTATCAAATTCTTTTAGATAGAAAATGAAGTAGTCGATATCAGATATCACAATATTGTATCGTCGTGTAACCAACCCGTTAGTGCAGTGTTTATAGAACCCACGTCACTCGCGGCTGAGGAAATGCAATGCCTGACTGGTATTTCAATTATTTAGTTCATAGAAAGTGAAGGATCTAGCATTTATTAAATATACAATAGGCAGGTATTTACGAATATTTAATTAGGGTTCATGGATGACATTATATATTAACTATAATTTTATAAATATCTAGACCTAGAACCTATATCTATACTAATATTATAAAGAGGAAAGATTTGTATTTTTTATGTAACGAATAAACTTAAAAACTGGACCGATTTCAAAAATTCTTTTGCCGTTAGAAAGCTACATTATCACTAAGTAACATATAACATAGGCTATATTTTAAACTAGAAACAAATAGAGATCCTCAGAAATTCATACTATAACCAACCCAAGGTGTAAAAAATTAGCCATAAAATGTCTTCCATCGCATGCGCTGCAGAGAGTATTGATGATAGAACAAAATTATGTTCTACAATATTATAGACCGTATCAATATCTACAAAAGATTTCGCAAGACCATATGTCCAACTATTGTAGTTATGTCACTATAACTACTCTTTTAAGTTGATAGAAATGCCTATCAAAATCACTCAAACGACAATATTAAAATGTAATCAAAATGGAACCCAAGCAGTGTCTGGGGCTTTAGGTCCAGGAGTAGGTTAAAGACGTATTTTGTAATCGTAAACTCTCACCACTCGACCTCGATACCAAATATTAAATTAATAAAGTACACTACTCACGTGCTCCTCAATTTTATAGTTTACATAGTTATTGTTAATAATTTTCACGATAATTAACAAAAATTTAAGTTGCTTAAATATTAAAAAAAACTTAATTAAATATATTTTTTATTTATTTTATCTGTACCTTAATTATTGATAATAAAATGAAAAAAAATTTGATCTGACTATACGATTTATCGATTTGACTATTTAACGATCGATTTAAAATTCGATCGTTAAATAGATATGTGTTAGACAGGTTTTAGGGAAAGTTACTTATCCATGGTTAAAAAATATACAGTACTATTTTTTTAATTATTTATATTTAAAATAAAAATAAACAATAAAGTAAGGTAATGTAGTCAGTAGTTAATTATTTTATTACACAAACATTAAGAAACATAAGGCATGCAGGTATTGCTCAGATAAAATCGTAACACGCATCAACTGACGGCCTACAATCTAGATAAACTATTTCTATTTTAAAATATTATTCCTATCTATTCTATATGCAAAAAGAAAAGAATTCAGTAGTAGTTATAATATAACAAAGTACAAATCCACACATAAAATACAAACTCATGTTTGCCAAACCTTTGTTGTCTGAGTTGACTGTAATGTCTAAATGCATCTTATATGTAAAAATTTCGTGTCACAGGGTTTTGTAATGGAACTCCTCCGAAACGGCTTGACCGATTTTTATGAAATTCTTTGTGTATATTTCGTAGGTCTAAGAATAGGTTGTAGGATATTTTTTATACCATTAGGTGATAAGGGCCCTCTTCAAAAAATAATTTATATGGCACAATAACGTTAGTCAAGTCATCTAGTATTTTTATAGATTTTTCTTTAACCTCTAGTTTATGGATATATAAAAAGTTCCTGATTTTATAGACAAAAAATATTGTAGATTATTTTGTATATAGGAGTGAGCAAGAAAGGATGATTATGGTAGCCTTTTCTTATAATTTCGGTTTTGGAAAGGTTACCCTATATTCGGTGCTTATGAATGAAATGATCATATTAACATCACGTCATAATTCTTGAGATTAGCGCGCTCAACCTAACAAACACAACTTCAGCTTTATAATACCCAGTATATATTAAAAAGCTATTAATAGGTAATGTTACATAGTATAACAACATAGTTACTATAAAAAAGTAAGCAGATACATATAACATAAGCGTTTGTAAAGATATTATGGACGGATTATAAATAAGAGAAATTAGTGTATCAATATATTAATGAGAATATTATATGGGGGACAGCGCGTACGCAGTCCCCACTACCAAAAATTACGCGTCCGAGTTATCCGCATTAGGGATAATCGCAAAGGTCAACCCGACCGCAGTGCAATGGAAGGGTCTCGCTCTGGGGGAACCGCCTTTTAGATCACGGTGTCCCCTACGCCAGGTAAGTATGCTTAAATGTTCTCGAACCGCGGTAGTAACTGTTTTCGAGAACATCTTTCCAACGCGATATAACAGACACACAGCGCCACCTAGTTTTATAAAAGGAAACTTTTGTTTATATAATAGGTGGCTATTCCGCAAAATTATAACCTTTTATTTTATATATTTAGAAGAGGCGAAAACACTAAGAACTATAATGACTAACTTCATTGCGTTTTCGGCTTCAATTTCTTGTAATATATGATCTATAAATAATTTAAAATTTTTCCTTAATTAATCGACCAACAATAAGTAGTTTATTCAATCCGAGCATTTCTGAATATTATTTTGATTAATTAATATTTTAATTAAATATTTACGTGGTAAAAATAAGCAAAAAGGTAATTGGCAAAATGGTTTTATACTACTGTTTTCTTTTTGAAAGCGAACAAAGTAAATGGAAGCTATTCCTTCTAATCTAAACGAGTGAGGTGAAGGTAGTAGATAATTCTGCACCTGGCGACTTTATGTGTCCGCACTTTAAGCAAAGGAAACTGACATTACACATATAAAGTTAAATCGATAACCATCATATTTAACTTAACAATATAAATGTAATGAATGAGAAAATTAAGAGAAAGAATGTAATAAAATACTTACTTATTGTATTTAAGTATATTTCCTAAAAAAAATGCGATTTTGCTTTAAATAAATGATTTACGTTTAAGCATCACAACATCGACAATTATTATTGATTGATTTATTTTAGGAGTATCCCGCTTGCTCTTCTTGTTCGTACAATGAGTACCGTACATATAAAGTACTATAGTTTAGTAGAATGTCGATGTTACACTGATCTTCTCAAATGAAATTGATCCTGCACCTGAGTTCCAAGACCCAGCACTCTTCGGCTCCTGTCTAATATTCAATTTCCTGTAGAGAAATGTATCCATCCATAAATAAGTCCTAACTGAATTAATAGTGTATATACTAGTACATTAGTCATATGCAGTGTATTAAATGAGATAGTGTGACAAGTAATGTGGGGCTCTAGTTAATCGGATTAATATGGCCAACCAGTCGACCAGTTGACCAGTTGAACAGGTCCAGTGTGGTTTCGTGAGAGATGTAATTACATCCGCCAAACAAATAAACAAACTGCACCCGATGACAGCTTCGCTTGCATGAGAATTATAGGAACATATGCTCTGATACAAATATGCGTCTAGAAATAATATATTTTTAATTTTTGTGTATTTTCTGAAGTAATTAAACGTAAACTATGTTAGTCAAACTGTTCATAACTTTGATTATTGATAGTAGTTCTTGATAATATAATTAATAAAAATGTGTATTTTCTTCTCAAGTGAAAGTTATATAAAGAATAATAATTTTGACAAATATTTTCTTTAAAAATTTACTCTATACTCAGGAGTAGTAGTAGTAGCAACATATTTACATTTCCTATTCACTTGTTATAGTGATGTATCTAATTGTAAACAAGTAATTTGCATTAACTGTCCTTGTTAGTCCTTATGTTTTATCTTAAATATGGTAAGATCGGAACTACGAACTCCAGTGACAAAGTTGTTACTAGTATTGTAAGTTACTTATAGATAAAATAATCGATGATATTTTGTCCTTATATCAATAATGCACTTTTCTGGTTAACAAGCTATTAGGTAGCAAGGTTGAGGATTTGAGCGTGTTTATATTAGAAAGACATTGATAACCTGCACCTGAGTTAGAAGCCACAGGCACTATTTTACTTCTCATCGTTATATATAGATTAAAGTAACAGAGTGTGGAATATAATACCCAAACGACAGTCTTGATGCTAGTTTTTACCATACCTAAACTTTCATTAAACTAATTAATACACGTTTTTTTATTTAAAATCTTGCGATGTATTTGTATGGGAACTTTGTGTTTGAACTGAGCCTGACATTTACTTGAGAGTGATATTATAATCAATACGTAGTGACAACCGTTTAATATCCCACATTAAGCATTTAACAACTGCCGCCAGCTGACTGCGATACACTCGCATTACACTAATAAATGCTTTTAAGAAATCTTCGATAAAACCAGTATGATTTAAATAAAATAACTTGCATGACCAAACTAATTAACACGGACTTATGAATAATAGAAATAAAGCATTAAAGAGTGAGGTCTATATGAAACTTAAGTACACCAAGCCAAGTGATTTGACATTGCGTTTTTTGGAAATTATCGTTAAATCAGCAGTGGTTAGTAGGGTTTAAAATGTACATCTTATGGGTTAACTTCATTATTAGTATAAATCATGTATACAACAGATTCACTGTTAAGTATAATTTTGTACTGACGTCTGTAGAAGGTAAATTAAGCTTCGCAAAAGACGGTGGTGCCTTAATAGCCGTCGATTTTATGAAAAATATTGCTTTGCTAAAAATTAGTATATCTAATTGTTTAAGAAGATATAAATACAATAGATACATACAATATCCGAATTTCTCTGTAGTGTCCTATTGACGAATGAGATATGTTGGCTCTGCATTGCTATTTTTGGGCTTATTTATTGGAAACCGTTATCCGCATCTTGACGCCGAAAATATATAAGAGATTGAGTAATTTTTTCTATTTAATAATTTCTAAAACATAATAAGAGATTGATTAATTTCGTAGACTAGAGACACGAGCGACATGACTAGCGTCAGGGATTAACATCGTAATAGTATATATACACATTTGTAAATTCAACATTAATTAAGAGAAGGGCGATGAAAAGTAAAATATTCATAGCGTTTCACATTGTTTTATCAACGTAGTCGGTAATTCAAAAGGCTATATAGGTAATACGGCGCGAGAGACGAGACGAGACGGGTCGATACCGCAGTCTGCTCCCAGATATAACCGCCGATTTATTGAGAGGACACCACTTGAATGTTAAGAGGGAAGCATTTTGGTTGTAGGTACACTCTTGTCAATATTATTATGTTATAAAGTAACATTTAGGTATGTAAATCTAAAAATGATACGAAAAATTAGCTGCCGAATATAGCGCGCATCATGAACGATTTTTTTAAAGTCTTCTGAGAAAGGTTTAAATTTGGATGATATCTTTGTCTGAAAGTCTCAATTAAATAATATATGTTTGATTATATCTGTCAAAGTTCTGCACGAGTATACGCACAACATAAACCTGGAAATAGACAAATATACTTATTTTTTTAGAATATTTCACGCTGTAGTATCGGAGAAATTTAAGACGAAGTACATAAAAATGGCTTTCTAGGCAATTTGACACACTATTTAAAATTTTATTACACAATTTAAAGTTTGAAATTGCTCCCAAGGTCAATGAAAATATCGCATAAATTTCTTTGTAAGGTCAGACATGGTTTTTGGTTTATGACCTGCAAAGAAGTCTGTTTGTTTCTAGTAAAATATTGCTGAAAATATTTTTTGTTAGAATTATTCATCTCGTACTTTGTTTTTTATATTTCCTATATTTTTAGAACTCTATAAGATTTGTAGCCTAATTTTTATATATTTATATAATACTTTTAAGCATTTGTAATATAAACTCAAAACGTCAAATATAGGTTTTGTAATTCAGTATTTAATGTACATAATACGGCAATGGAATAATTTAACATGCTCAACCATTTATAAACATGAGACTGAAACATACTAGACTTTAAATAAAGCTCTCATAAAATTAATTTATCTCAGTAGGTACCGGCCATTGATCTTTATATTATGTCCCGAACATTTAGAGGTCGGTAACTTGACATAAAGTTTAATTTACCTCCCTCAAAGACCTTAGGCGTATTTCAGACGCTGTTTACCCTCTCCCAATATCCTCGTTATTAGTATTTATCTTTTATGAGCATCAATAAGAGGTTTGTTGACGTATAACGTTTAATTTATTTGAAATCGAAATATAAAAGTAAAGTAGTATAAAACGATAGTTTAAGTAACTCATTTAAGCTAATTAATAATTTATTTGCTTCTATTTATTTCTATATATGCAACAGGCGCCGTCTCTTAAAAGCTTAATATTTATCATTGAATTATCTTAAGTAAATTGAGAAACAAAAATTGATAATTAATTTTGTTTATACAAAACATGGTTTAAATTGTTTATAAAGCAATAAAAGTCACTGAATATTTCAGTTGTAATAAACGTCCGACCGTAAATGGATTTTCAGCTGAAAACCGAAAAGATTTGCCTATTAAAAACATTAACATCACGGATTTACACTGAAATGTTGTATATTATATTGATATTTAGGGAGAAAAAGAGCAAATACATGCTTAAAAAAATAGAACTTAATGAAATCTCCTTCGCTTGGCTTGAAAAAAGTCACTAGTAGCAACAAATAGGTCGCACAGATGCTTTTTTAAAGGCGAAAACGTTAATTAACTTAGGATGTCATAACCCAAGAGCCATATTTGAATTCCTAATATAAAATTTATCAAAGGATAACCATAGATAGACACAAAAACAGCAAAGGAAGAGAGGAAGTTACAAAAACGTGCCTTCCGCAGCGACATGTGCGTTCCGAGCTTTAGCAAAACCAATCGGAAGTCGAAAGGCTTCGCATCTAAGACACCATTTTGTATTCTGAACATTCTTCGCAGGTACCATACAAATTTAAAGTTCATTACGCATAATTTTGTATGAATAATATTTGAAGATCAAACATGAAGCAAAATCAGTTAAAAGATAGGAGTATGAATTAGAAATTTTATCAAATAATGAAAGTTCTAAGTTAGTGCGACGTATTGCATGAATTTCATTAGGTACTTCGTTAGGTTCTTGTTAAGGTCACTTTACCAGACATTCGTCACTAACATACTTAGTTAACAGAACAAAGTTTTCGCGTTATTGTAAGACCTTATATAGGAAAGTGTTTCTAGTCTAGCACTGGAATTTCGGGATTCAAAAAATAAAATAATTAATATTTCTTTTCTTAATTTTATACGTTACTTTTTACTTGATATTTCTTTTGTAACGATATACTTTTGTGACATAAAAGTGTAAAAATAATTTTGTATTTTTCCAGCAGTCAACTAATGACTGTCATTAAGTTTGTACGTATTGGTAGAGACAAAAACAAAACTATCCACGCCCAGAACGGATGTCAAGTTAAAAATATATCGCAACTACTAAAAAATCTATAAAAATGTGTTTGATTATTTTTATACAATTCCGGAAACTAGTGCTTTGATTTTTATCAAATAATTTTAGGATTACAGATAAGGATTATTATAATTATTTTGTACCTTATATTACCTTCTTTGTCAATTTATAATAAAGAATTATCTGAATCATCAAATTCATAGAATTATTTCTTTATTAATATCCGTTATGGATATGTAACTTACATTGATTGACTGTTTACGTAAGTGCGGTTTTGTCTGGTAGTATATTAAGTTCTTTTATTTATTGAATTATAGGGTTAAGAAATAGTCTATATACTTTTCATCAATACTTTACTGAGAAATTCTTAATAACTTAATAACAAGAACGTTAATACAAGTATGTCAGGTATAATATATAACTAAGAAAATTAATTTCATCCGATGGATTCATATCGGTAAGCAAAAGCAGGCTTTTCAAAATAATCTTTAAAATTAAAATTGTCCCGAAAGAAGATTAAGGAGATAAAAATAAAATCACTCTACCATAGAGTATAGCTAGCCGATAAAAAAGAAATCTTTGTGTTCTAGAAACTTTCATAGATAACAGACACAGATTAAATTTATCTACTAAGTTCATGGTAATTAAAATGAAATAGTCCATATACCAGATCAAAAATGGACTATTTTAGTAAAGATTAAAATAGATAGGTCGCCGTCGAAAGTAACTGAGTGTATCTGATAACTATTTATCATGTCGCGCTTATCTCTTGATATATCAGCTACATACACATTTGTTGTAAGGAAAAAATATATTCGGCGACGCCTAATCTTTTACACAACATTTTAAATAGCTCATTTACTTTTTAAATTATTACCTTAAAGAAAGTCTTAGAAATATAACATCTAATATGACTCAAAAAGGAGATGGAGATGCGAGTAAGAGGCAATGCAAATATCTTATAATAAAAAGGGTAAGCTGACTGATTGACATATCAACGCAGGGCCTAAACTATAAAGGTTAGAAGCTTAAAATTTTGCGCTGGGGTTCCTTTTATAACGTAGGGGAGCACTAAGAAAGGATTTTTGAAAATTCACTCCTTAAGGGGGTAAAACGGGGATGCAAAATAAGTATGAAACTGCCGTTTTTGAAGTTAGTCAGATGAAATTCAGTATGAAGGTTCTATATTGAAAGTCATGAAACACGTGTAAAATATTTTTTGGAAAATCATCCCTTAAGGTGGTAAAAGGGGGGTGCAAAGTTAGTATGACTATTTCATTAAATTATTAAATATGTTTACTGACGATCTACTATAGGCTAATATAACTACCTCAATATCGCAAACGAAGCTAGTATCTTATAATATTAAATAGGCAGTTCTTATATTACTACACTGTATCTTTAGTGTCTTGTATTATGTATAAAATTATAGTCGAACTGAAATAAAATGTAATGAACTGTAATTACGACCATGCTACTAAAGAACCTGTGCTGTTGATCTTTCACCAAATATTTAAAAAAAATTAAAGAAGCGATATAGTTTATGCAATGATAAAATTAATTAATTATTTTTTATTACAAGCAAAAAAAAACAAAAAAAGATATATATAATATTCTTCTATATTTTCAGACGAGCTGTCAAAAATCTAGTAAAAAGTAAAAACTATAGTCTCCAGATTTTTCCTCAACTTGATAACCCGATAATAGATTTGCATTAAAAATTCAAGACTATAAAGGAACAGGGTTTCATTTTTATTTATAGAGCTTAAAATGTGAAAGACCAATATTATTTCTAAAGTAAATAAATTATTGAATTACATTTACAAGTTAAATTATTATTGAATCAAAGCTAAAAACGATGAGAAATTGCAAAATAACAAGCAAGTTGGCGTAATCTGTCGGATGAGTGTTCCTACGCACAAACGTATCCTGTTGACTCATAATAATATTGGTAAGGGAATGCAAGTGGCTTATTGAAGTAAATCTTACATTATCATCATTTTATACTTATGGTTAACGCGCCAGTAATGGACAAGGGATCAATAATCAATAATGTTTATCTAAAAAAATAGGAGTTCAAAATCATGTTGCTTATAAAGAGAATTTAGCAAAAAGTCTAAGAATTTAATTCTAAGGTCTATTCCTTGTTAGATCCTTGAAAATAAAAATAAATGAAATGATAAAATCAGAATAGGCCCAATACGTCTGAACAATTTTCATATATTTTTTTTCATACAAATAAATAATGTGTAAAGCATTAAAAAGTTAAACTCCGCGTTCGGTAATAGTGAGGGGCCATTAATTTATTACGTAAGACTATTTTCCCTATTATAAGAAAGAATAAAAATAGGCCGACCCCTCCCCCCCTGTTTAATATTAGGTCGGGGAAAAAGTTTCTTCGCATTTTGTAAGAAAATTCAAAAAATTTTTAATATAGTTTATTTACATTTAACTAAAGTATGTAGGTACTACTTTGTTGGATAACTTTTTACCATCTTGTAGGTAGGGACATGATCCCATTGCTATAGAAATTTTGGGGCTTCTACTCAAAAAACCGCGACAAGTAGTTTTGGCAGTCCTCTCGTGATCTTAACCTGACACTGCCTAAAGAATTCTGAAGAGACCGAAACAGATGGAAATCTGAAGGTGCAAGGTCAGGACTATAAGGCGGATGCATTAACACCTCCCAGCCAAACTCTCTTAATTTTTGCTGAGTGGCTGTAAATATGTGTGAGGTTTAGCGTTATCTTGATGAAAAATCAAACCCCTTCTGTTGACTAATTCCGGCCGCTTTCTCAACTTCTTGCTTTAATCTCATCAGTAGTTCGCAGTAGAATTCAGATTCAAAGGTTCTGCCTGGTGGTAACAGCTCATAATGAATAATGTCCTTCCAATCCCACCACACACACGGCATCATCTTGTTGCGAGTTAACCCGGGTTTCGCCATAGTCTGTGAAGCCGGACCGGCCCAAATATCGAGCTTTTTTGTGCCAGTTTTTTCAAATGCGCCAAAACTTTTTTGTGGTCAATGCCCAGTTCTTCAGCTACGTCGTAAGTACTGATATGCCGATCTTGCTCCACTTTTTCAAAAATGGCTTCAATTTTATCCGTAATAGGGTGACCAGAGCGAGGTGCATCTTTGACATCAAAATTTCTGGAAAACGCTTAAACCAAATTTGTGCTACTCTCACAGACACTGAACTAGGTCCATAAACATCGCAATTTTTTTTCGCGGCTTGTGTTGCATTTTTACCTTTTTTGTAGTAAAATTTATAATGTGTCGAATTTCTTCATTAGATTCACTCATATTCACAGTACGAAAAACAAATAAAAATCACACATTTTCCTAATTTGAATTTGGAATTATCTTCTTAAAAATGTAAACTTTTAATGATACTAAAACCAGCCAGATACAAATAGTATTTCCAAAGAGATTTTATTACAAGTTCATACATACTATAATGCGAAAAGACTTTTTCCCCAACCTATTATTTATTATCGTTTAATATTAGAATCCAAAGGAAAAATTGGATGTTGCCCGCGCTTTTTCAAAATATAATTTTAACTTTGAGCATTTTTGTAATCTTACGTAAGAACTATCGAAACTCCTTCCCACCCCCTTGTAAGAAATAAATAATAGTTTAAAAAAACTAAAAACACGCTTTTTATTATAGAAAACCAAACTAAAAAATAGAAAATAAATTTTAATAAATTTAAAATAAGAATAGTGTTAAAAATTTCAATAAATTTAAATTAATAATAGTGGAAATAAAAAAATGTATTTTATTTAAAAAACGCGTGGGGTGCATGGTGTCAATAGTTAAAAATATTTTATTGACAGATATGAGTAGAGTGATTATCATTTTGATAATATCTTAAAAAGCACCCCACGCTTTTTTTTAAATAAAATACATTTTTTTTATTTACACTATTATTAATTTATATTTATTGAAATTTTTAACACTATTCTTATTTTAAATTTATTAAAATTTATTTTCTATTTTTTAGTTTGGTTTTCTATAATAAAAAGCGTGTTTTTAGTTTTTTTAAACTATTATTTATTTTTTACTTTTTAGTTTGATTTATTTATAAAAGCGTGATTTTTTTTTAGTTTTTTTTTTAAACTAAAAAAAATCACGCTTGAGAAACGGCTACCAGAACCAAGGAAGGCCGCAGGCGCGCAAATTACTCACGGAGAGTTACATACTGACATACTGACAGACTGACATACTGACATACAAGTGAAGCTAATAAAAAGCGTGTAAAAATAAGACATGGTCGAACACCCTCCCCCCCTCAATCGTTTTAAGTAATTAATGAATGGTCCCTAAGTCAAAGGGTAGGAATCGATTTTTTTCTCTTTCATATTCAATATTAATTAATAGGTGACGAGGTTCAAGTTTGATACTAGATCTCCATGATTAGAGGCTCATTAGGCTCTATTATTGAGGTTCTTTACTGTCCACAACTGAGTAAAAAAATCTAGTTGCAATACACATCTGTTTATTCATTGTCTAAACACATTTAACGTTAAAAATAATATACGACAAGAATTACCTTGTCCATAATAAGTGTCTTTAACGTACTTACATTTAGCATCGAATACGAAGCTATTAAATTTCATAGCGTATAACTAAATATTATAAAATATTAGTAATATTGGTGCAAATATCGGTAGTTAGCTGGATCCTGTTGATTGGATCCTCTTTAACATTCCAAAGCTTGTTAGCTTATAAAAATCATTAAATTTCTATAAATTAAATATTCAAAATACATTTATTGCTTGCTACGGTCATATTATGATATTTTCTATTAACATGAACATACCGATACACATTTTTTGCTATAATATTTCTTCTGCTACTAAAACTAGTCAGTTATTACAAACTCTTTTAAATTTTATTTAATTTTTTTTAATACTTAGATACTTGATCATTTAAATAATAGTTTTGGTAAAAATTAATCATGATCTTCAGGGTTTTTGCATAAATAAGGATTTTTCAGAATATTGTCGAAAGTGCAAATAATTTAACAATTGATCTCCGTTTCTTTCATTTAATATTGAGTTGAGTTACACCAATATCCATCTTCTTCTTATATATATCTCGAACACTTATAACTCGAGAACGGCTGGACTGTAGTACAAGGTTTTTGATTTGTTGTATGTGTAGTAGAATAATTATTAAAAACATTCGAAAATTGACAATAAATAAAATAAGTAATAAGTAACTGTCAAACATTTAAGGTTCATCCCGTCGATATGGTAAACTCCCCTCAAATTAAAGAACGTATTAATTAAAGGTTTCGAATCGACAAGATATTTCCACAATATTCGGATAATGGTGTATTTTAGATTTTAAACATGTCAGTAATGAAAAAGCATTGACATATATCTCTATTGGTTGTCAACAGTTCAGCTATTCTGTAATACGACATTCATTGACTGTTAGGCGGTACGAAATTCGCCGGGTGAGCTAGTTATGTATAGATATTATCATTACCGAAATATTGATTTAAATTTTATCACCTGTAATGATACCATTGTTTTTATCGGCATACGGCGGACTTCGCCTGGTCACAATTTTTTAGGATATTTACATAGCAAGATTGCTTTTTTATAGAAATTAAATATGTGTATCGAGTAATCTGTTTGACTTTTACACATAATCTTGCCAGTAAGAAAAAGTAACAGTCATCTTTTCCACTTTCTTCTTTTGTCTCGTCTACAAGAGAAATGAAAATGAACTTAATCATTTAATCGTATATGTGGAATAAAACTTCGCTATTAACCACAGATTATGCACTCCGCCATATTATTAATATACCAAACGGTCCGGCACAGCACAAGTAGGTTCGCGGTTGAAATGTATACCAGTCATTTTATGTTAACGTTATATGAAAGTACTCGCTATTTTAAAATTAAAATTTTTAAGTAAAACTTGAAAGGCCTTCAATATAAAAGAGGTTTTTAAGTGGTGAATGTAAGTTAAGGCCACATTTAGTTCTAAAATAAATGTAGTGAGAAATAAATGTTTGACAACACACAATTCTTATAGTACCTACTAAATATTTCTATGCCATATAGAATATTTTACAACTACTTTAATAATCTGCATTAATTTACTATTAAAATAATCTTGACAAGTAAAAGCATAATAGCAATAACTGTAACTGTATATTAAGATTATAAATTCGGCGTTAAATGTACAAACTGTTCTATTTCTTAATATTTCTATATCTATACGCATATTTTGAAACTTGAGACTTGGCCCTTTCTTATTTGGCTATATTTTAAAAAACATAGCGTAGGACTTAAGAGATCCCCTAACAAACATTTAATTTGTTTCAGCGAAAGTTTTCTAGTCGATTTGTTGTCCGTTTGTACACAACAAAAATGAACTTACTTGAATTAATTCAATTGTCTATATATAAATATATAGCTGTTTGTGCTGATTCACTGACTGATTGATCACCTCTCCTGTAAAATTTTGTATGAAAAAAATAACAAATTTCGTCGGCGTCTATCTCTGAAAGTATACAAGATGGAAGATTGGTTTATTGGAATAAGATGATCAGTTCATCAAGGTCTATTTGATGAATAGAAAAAAAATCAAGATGGCGGAATTTATTTTTCCATACTAATAAATGGGAAATATACAAGAGACTACAAGTTGCAAACTTTGCAAGACTTTGATACGGTTTATAGAAGAACTTTTATTCTGACTAGTGCTAATTAAGGATTTCGGAGACGGGGAAGGAGCACGGCCTTGAATACCCTATTCAAGATAGGTGGGGGTTTCTCAAACAAAATCCTTCGAAACCTCTTCCAATTGGCAGGGAATTAAAAAAACCAAAATGGCAGATTCAAGACGGCGGCCATGCAAATTTCGTCGGTGTCTATCTCAGAAAATATACAAGATGGAAGAGGGATTTTCTGGAAAAAGATGATCAGTGTATGAAGGTCTACTTGACGAACAGAAAAAAAATACAAGATGGCGGAGTTTATTTGTTTATTTTTCCATATAAAATATATATGGGGAGTATTAAAGACACTACAATATTGAAACTATGCAAGACTTTGATATGGTTCATAGCAGAACATTCATTCTGACAAATTCATCGAGGATTTCAGAGATAGGTATGGAGCACGGCCTGGTTATTAAAATAGGTGGGTGCTACTAAAAAAAAAAAACTAGATATCTATTCCATTTGCCAGGGAGCTCAATAAAAATTTCCAAATTGTCAGATTCCGTATGGCGGTTTTGTAGAAAATAGTAGACAGTGGTAGAAAGTAGTAGAAAAATGAGTTATAGATAAAAGAAAAGTAAGTTACAGACAGTGCACAGTAGAAGTTAATGAAGGTAAAATAGTAGACCACTCGCTATCACTGACTACCATTTTCTACCGCCGCGCCGTCTACAACTCACTACCTTTTCCTACCATTTTCTACCAATTCATTGGCGGTTATGTAGAATAACCGCCATCCGGGATCCGACAATTTGCTATTAAACTGTGTGTAGCCACGCGCCATACTAGTATATAAATATTGTGCTAATTATATTCCATCGTATTTGGTTAACTTAATCAAAAAAGATTGTATCTAATTTAAAGTTAGATTTTATTATAATATTATTACTATAAAATATCGATATTAAATATAATTCGAATAATTTGATCGATATCACGATTATCGAATTTCGAAAAACCTGCCATTATAGTGGAAATAGGTGACGGGGGTATTTTGTATTATAAAAAGAATGACTCTGACGCAAGAAGATTGAGTTGGTCTCAGAACTCGTATAACTTCAGTGTTGTGTATTTAGAGATATTTTGCTGAATATAAAAAATTGCTGAAGAAGTGTTAAATAATAACAGGAGGTCAAGCGATGAAGGAGAGTGTTTACTGGTAGTACATAGGCCTTTTAATCCTGCACCTGGGTCGCAAGCCCCATGCTCTGCTCGGATTTCGTCTAAATTTATATTGCTGTAGTCTTTTGAGTCTTATTGTTCAGTTAAGCTACCGTGTAGCTTATATGGGAGAGTAAGAGAGGTAAAGAATTAGTTTTCAAGCGAATTGGTGGTCAATAGATTGGGCGAAGTAATAGATGAGTAATTGTGTGTGTAAGGAAATGAGTGAGTGAATCATTTGATTTAGCGAAGAGAAGGCTATGTATGCTGGCTATGTTTAATACACAACAATATAAAAATATTACATGAATAAAAGTGTGTAGGCATCATAGAAAAATGGTGAAAGAAAATAGGTTGGTAGCAATACGCGGATTGCGGTATACAGAACATTCCGGGAACCTTTCCAGCCCAACCGGCGGCGCTCAGCATGGAATACTAAGTATGTACCGCTTCTTCCGCCACTGCTAAATAATAACTAAATTTGAATAACTTCTTATTTACTGCTGCTAGGACATAGTAAACGTGTAAGATTGTGCTTTATGTCTTTATAACGGTACCTTTTGCATATAATTAAGTAGCGCATACCCATTATCATGACGACGGTTAATCCAAGTTTAATTCCCTTTTTACTACCTTAGGAATTAAATATCCAACAATCCTTCTTTAAAGCTCAGCTACAGTGGCAGATAAATCCACATGGAAATTTTTATGGCCTAGCTCTAAGAGTTTGGGCTGTGCAATGTCTGGCAGTCAGTTTTTTCTGAAATGAAATTCGTAAAATGGAATTCATTGAATATTCAAATAAAGACTTGGGGATGAAATGTTATTCTAAAGATGCTATAACAAAGAAATACTTAATAAAACAGACGTGTTTGTTGCCAGTCCTCGCTGCATGTGTAAATAAGTTAAAAATATATATATATTGGAGCGTCTTCCAGTTTCTGTTCTTTGGTTTGTCAACCAGTGTATTAACATTTCCCCCTGTAGGTCAAATAAAAACGGTACTTTTTCTGTTTAACTTTAAACAATTGCATAAACATTCGACATTCCTTAGCATATGCAATGTACAGAAGTGAGATCAAACAGTAACATGGAAATTCTTCGCTGAGGTAAAGAGAACTTTAAATGAGGATTTTTTAAAAATTCAAATGAAAAAGTCCGTCAAAAATTAATGTACGTAATCATCATTTCTACAGAGATACTAGCCTCTACTTTTATATCTAGGTATGTATAGAATAATTAGGGGGGTTAGGTTAATGAATATTCTTTATCTATTATAATGTAATATTTAATTACGATTAATAAATCGCTATAGTTACATACATACGTTCAACAGTAAATTTGAAGTCAACTTTTTCAAATTTGATATCTTTTATTGGCTAAATTTGATATAAGTATTACTCTAAAAGATAGCCTGTTAAAAGTCCTTTAAAGGATAAAAACTCTAACTAGAATATATTTATAGTATTTTTAAGTCAAATACCATTTCCAGTTTTTGTTCTAAAGGCAGGGCAAGTCAAAACACGAAAGCCTTTTAATAACGCAGTCACGCAGTTATATCTCCACGGTTTTGTTTTACAACGTTGTTCACACATCATTTAAATTAACTTGCTTCAAGTATAAGTAATTAATACACGAATAGTCGGTATGATAAGTTTTTATAGAGGGTTCTGCTTTAATTTTATTTTGCTTTATACGACAGGCAATGTTCAAAAAGTATTTTATTTTCAACTCTACAAAAAATGATTTAAAGGTTTATTTCATTATAAAACAGAAGTGTGTAGTAAAAACACTAAATAGATAATCTAATAATAGAATCTTAGTGTTTTTAATTTTGTAAAACTAAACATAAGAGGTAAAAAATATACACAGTTAAATGAAAAGCCTCCTTTTTTGCAGTCGGCTTAAAATATCAAAACAAATTTGTTTGACTTTGAGTCAATTATTTACTTAATGTCAAGGCTCTTCAATTTATTCGTTCAACCGCCATGACTATTTGGACAACTAGTAATTACTATTTAGTACTTTATTTAATTTCATTAGACACGTATAACATGGCTGTTTTTTGTGGTACCAAAAATATAAAATTAAGTTTTTTGTAAGTATATTATGAGCTAAATTTATCAATTTCCGTCTCATTCTACGTTCAACTACAAATAGTACAGTGATTTCCAATGAGATTTTCTATTAGAAAACTATTATTCAAAGCTTTTCTTCTTCTTTTCTAGAAGTTTCTTTAAAATACAATAATTTTAAGAAACTATTGAACATAGATTTTTTCATATTTTTAAGTTTATGTAGATATGCAAAATGTATTAAATGAATAAAAAAATACAGTAAGAAAATAATGATTTCATGAATTTTAGATGAGAAGTCAAACAGTGCTTGGATCTTGTGACCCAATTCCATGTACACAAAGTAACTCGACCAAACTTCTTAACATGTAACTAAACTAAGTAATATAGTTATTGCACTCACGTGATCCTTAATAAAGGTTGGGCAAACTTCACTATAATAATACTATATAATAATTCTATGAAATTACTCGTCAAACCGTCTCTGTTATTAGAACTGTTCTATATAAAAAGTTATGCCACATAATCTTAAAATAAATCAATAAGACTAGAACAGAAAATACGAACCGTTACAGATTCTCACGCATTCAAATACGAACTTCCGATTTGGCGAAAATTTGATAGAATCCATGAAATTTGCATAAGCAAAACAAAATCTTTTGAAAAGGAAGAAAGTAGGCACGAATTCCTAACAACATCAGGCGTCCCCGCTGGCCTATTTTTCGAGAAAGGCCCCTTTTTGGGACATCCGCTCAATAGAATAAATGAAGCAAGAGAAATTTATGTAACGTTCTGGTGCTGAAATTGTCGACTTCTATATTGTTTTCAGACTATTTTTGCTTATCGAGGATATTAGTTGCGTAGTTCGGGGTTTTAGTTAGTTTCAATAAACCTACATTTTTTTAAAATATGAGTACGTTTAAATAATAATCTTTAATTTGAATAAGGCGTATTTAGGTTATTTGAAAGATTGTGAGAGCTTAAAAAGATTAGGTCCAAGTTTAAAGTCCTGTTCTGATATTAAAATAACGATAATTGATTATAATGATTTGCTGTCTAAAATTACCCTGATAGATTTTAGTCATCTAGGTATGTATATAACGGCCGACTTGTAAAACGGGAATCTCCTGACGGTATTTCGGTTTATTTTTGATTTGTAAAAGGCAAACAGATTATTCGATACATTTATTAAATTTCTATAGTCAAACATTTTTTCTAGTTTTATTAGACTCGAATCACTGCAACTCAATCCAGATACAAACTTTATAATAACGATCGGCGACATCCGTCATCCACGTGTTAGTTATTATTCACAAATAGTTCCTTTTATTTTATTTCAAGTATACCGACGTGTAGACAATATATAACCTTTAGTGCGATAGATTAGAGTCAGTCTCTCTGGTGTTTTCGCGCAGTGCATATGGAAGTTAGGCTTCTTGAGTTTCACGTAAGTTTAGAGGTCGAGTGTTGGACGTGAGTGTTAATATATCATTAAAGAGCTTTGTAAAGCTGCTCCTGAGTCTCATTCTTTACATACGGCAGTCAGGGGCAGACTAGACAGTGACCCACCCCCTCCTGTGTATTTAAATCTAACTAACGATTACCCAAGGGCTTCGCACGATTTCTCTACTGTAATATTGCTGAAAACTGCATTAAAATCCGTTGAGTATTTCAAAAGATCTAAGCAAACAGACAATATTTAAAGATTACAACTATAAATAACAAGTCTACATTTTATAGGTCTATAAATATAAACTTATTAAAAGAAGTCATGCATATTTTGTCCTAAAAACCACATATTGTAATTAGAGAGCTCTTACTCGTAGTTCAAATAACTGTGTTCGTTCGTATGCTCCATCACCGCTGTATCAATATTAGAGTTGCATGTACTATAACTGTTGTCCAAACAACTGATGTCCCAGCCTAATTTATATACACGTGGTATCTTAGTGTGAATGAACGTTTCCATTGTCCAAGTTAAAGGGATATTTATGTGCTAAAATACTGACAAAAATGTGAAATTATTATTTATTTTATTTATTAACTAGTGACCCACCACGACATTGTTATTTCGTTAAGTGGATAAACAACATATTAATAACTTTTGATGGACTAGTAGTTTCTATTGGTTTTAAAAGCTTATTGAAAATACTCCTGGGTTTCAAACTCCACTGCTCAGCTTTCTGGCAAAAACACATGTTACTATTATATTTTACGTAATACTGTGGAAGATAGGTCATTAATATTATATATATAGCTTAGGGCGTTTAAAAAAGAAAAAAAAAAAATTATTTTCTCGGAACCAGGCTCAAAAGTTTCGTTTACATGCCAAAATAGGCCTCTGAAAATATGAGCCCTTAATATTAATATTTAGGTAGTCCGCATCGCACTTTTCGATTTTCCATAAGAATAACACAGGAAAAAAATTTTTTTTTTCTTCTGATTTTTATAACTAACGAACGATAAATTGCATTGCAATACCTCTTATGTATTTTGTAGAGAATTGAACGCTCTACAAAAAAGGTCTGATGTCACTTTTTGATAAATCAACTCAGTCGAAAGTTATTTGAAATAAAATATTTTTAATTAGTTATAAGTAATGAAAACTTAATAACTCTGATAACTTTTCTGGCCATGTGAAAATCGCCCTAATATAGCTGTTTGTGCTCATTCACTGACTAACTGATTGATCACCTCTCCTGTAAAATTTTGTACTTATGGAAAATTATTTTTTCACTCGTGGTTTCGTATAGAGGACGAAAATTCATTCAGAGGAAAAATATGGAGAAAGCTGATGATTGAGGGTTTCAGAGACAGGGGAAAAGCACAGCCAGGATATTTAAGATAGGTGGGAGGTGCTCGAACATAAACATTCGAATATCAATCGAAACCTCATCCAATTGGAAATGAGCTGAAAAAAGATCCAAAATGGCGGATTTAAGATGACGGCCATACAAATTTCGTCGGCGTCTATCTCAGAGAGTATACAAGATGGAATATAGGTTTATTGGAAAAAGTTGATCAGAGCCTCAAGGTCTATTTAATGAATAGAAAAAAAAATCAACATGACAGAATTTATTTTTCCATACTAAATGTATGGGAAATATTCAAGAGACTATAATATTGAAACTATGCAAAACATTGATATGGTTCATAGAAGAACATTCATTCTGACAAATTCATCGAGGATTTCAGAGATGGGTATGGAGCACGGCCAGATTAATATAATAGGTGGGTGCTACTCAAACAAAAAATACTAGAAATCTCATCCAATTGGCAGGGAGCTGAATAAAAATTTCCAAATTGTCAGATTCCGTACGGCGGTTTTGAAGAAAATGGCAGACAGTGGTAGAAAGTAGCAGAAAATGGTAGTCAGTGATTGGCAGTAGTCATTCATTAACTTCTACTGTGAGCTGATGTTATTCTCATGTCATGGATGCTTTTTTTACACCTTATGGCTCTGGTAGATATTAAAGAAGGTCTCTCTTTTACATTCCACTGTACTGTGCTCTATAGCATATCCATCTGATATTTAGGCAGCAAACAGTGGACAGAGCTATAGATAGTAGAAAAGTAAGTTACAGACAGTGCACAGCAGAAGTTAATGAACGTAAAATAGTAAGTAGACCACTGTCTAACACTGCCTATCACTGACTATCATTTTCTACCGCCGCGCCGTCTACAACTTACTACTTTTTCTACTACTTTCTACCCCTGTCTACCATTTTCTAGATAACCACAATACGGAATCCGACAATATAAAAACAGAAAGATAATTTACCTAGAGCAAAAGGGAATTGTCTAAATCTAGAACACATCATTAAACTTACAACAACCCTCTTCTTATTGCATTATTCACTGTTTCTCTTTAATAATTCATAAATTAATAATAATGTGATTAAACAAGAGGAGGTTGTCCCTTCACTTTTATTTATACTCGTAATATTCTTATCGATGTAATAAACGTAACTTATGGCTTGTAAATCTTAAAAGCCATTACTCGTTAAAGCACAATCACCAAAGTAAACGTAAAGTTTAAATATCTATACAAATAATATTGATTACGGCATTATCTAGTAAGCATACAAAGAATCGGTTATCGGAGCCAGGCGTAACTTGAAACGATCCAAACGGTCCAAACCAGTGCATTCTAATCTCATTTGTTGATAAAGAGACTCGAGCGACATCTGGCGGCTCTACATCTCAAGTGTCGAGACCATAGACTAAAAAACAGACCTTTTAACCCTAAATTAACCTTTCATCTTATCTGTGTATATAAAGATTAACTAGTATCACCCAGTAGTCGGAATTTCAACCAAACCAACTTCGTTTAAATTTTAGGTTGGAACGTTGTCTATTTTTTACTATTAAAGAGTATTGTATATCTATAATAAAAGAATTTAATGACTACACATTTAATTTGTCTTCTTCCTACTAATTATATCAATTAAATAAAAAACAAATCCAAAAAATGAAGAAATGCCATAAAAAAGTAATCCATTGAATATGCGTCGGTAGCTCAGTGGCTCAGGCGCTGGATTCACGATCAATAAGTCGTGGATTTAAATCCAAGTCATAGGACTACAGACGTAGCCCCCTCCTAATACAAGTGTTTAGCTGAGTTCGAGGGGTAAAGGTATGCTAGTGGTCTTCGATAAATAATCCTCTACAAATCATATTCGATAAACCATGTCGTATTTGTAGCTGTAACTACAATAAAATAAGTAATTAAATATTTTTGTTTTTTTATATTTTTTTTTTCAAGTTACATGTACCTAATAAATTTTCTCTACTCATTTATTAAAATGAAAATCGATTTTTCTCTATGTATATTTATATAGTATAAATGGAATCAATATAATGATTTTACTATATTATCAAAAAAAATAAACATACAATTGATTTTCGTCCAAACTTAAATCGTATTGTGGTTTCTAGTTGCATTAAACTATTACAGAACTACTTTTGTGTAAAAACACAACATTTAACAATAATATAAAAAAATACTGAAGTAACTAGACGATGAAAAAATTACTGCAATCGATCTAGTAAAAGATACTTAATAAAGTGGATACTGTTTTTGTTACACGCTAAATATTTCAAAATGTATAACAATTAAAGTAATTTACGAGAAACATATTTTGCTTAATTATAATAACTTGTAGATGCCTAATGGTCGAAATTCGACCATAATTAATTTAAATTACTTTAACAATAAACAAAAGAGTTTTTATGCTTATGTGTGTCAAATATATGGTAGTGGATGTATAATTGATTTAATGTATTAAAAAATTAGCATTCTCCAGTCCTTCTTTCTATAAACTATGTGTGGGGAATTTATTACTACTCCGTCCGCACAATTTTTGTAAAAAGGGGTACAAACTTTTTGCTTAATGTATAAATATCCATTTTTGCGCAATGGTTATTACGTGTTCATTCGATAAGTTAATTTTTTATTAATTATAAATTACCTAGGAAGCAGTGTGGCCATCAGCGAGCATGTTATAATTGTAATGTGAGCCGTGTGCCTCTGATTAGTGCCAATGAGTGACTCCCAAGTCACTTATACTTTGTACACCTGGCTTTAATGACTTCAGTGTGGTCGTATTTTGATAACACTTAATATTTTATTCAATATTTTTGGGTTCTGAACGTCAAAAATATTCCTTATACAAAGTACACGTTAAGGACAAAAATAATTGCGGGTCGATGTGATGTAGAAGATCGAAATTGTGTTTATGTTTAAATATTATATGATTAATATGAAAAACGAGCTCTATCTACAAATAAATAACATGCTAAATGGTCTAGGGGTAAAATAAGCTTGAAAATTTCTGTCTATAGGAGACTGACCGCAACTTTATCGTAAATATTTACGTCAACATAATATATGTAATTTATTAAAACTTTCATTCTTCCTTATATGGACAGAAATCTCTCCCAATTATTAGATTCATTTCATCATATACCGAGGCGGATTTGTTTTCGTAGAGCTGATTTATGACACAGATAATGCTGCTGCCTTTCATCGACCAAACATATTTGGATCAGCAAAGTCTGAGTGGAGGATACCGTCATTTAATGGATCACAAATCATCGAAGAGGGTTCCACATACCACTGCTATTGGCAGCTGAAGTAAGGGATTGTTTCGAAAAATATAAATCAAGTAAAACATATTTTTTAAATTTAATATAAAAGTAAATGTCTGGATTTCTAAGATGTTAAAAAAACTTAATGTATGGATTTGTCGTATCACCAAAAGAATACAAAACAATAATTTTTAACTTTTTTGTTTATCAATCTGTCCGTTTGATTCTATCAGGTTATGTCTCTATTTCATTTAAATAGGGTGTTTTTATTTCTAATTTATTTGCTTTAATCAAACTTACCACCAAATGTGAATCGTGTGTCTTAAATCTATTGAATATTTTCATCTTAATTACAAAATAACGAGCTTTCATGAACCCTGTTTAAACTGCTTCTTTTCTCATGATTCATTGAGCACGTCATGTTTTTAATATAAAACATTCTAACCGCCATATTGTGTAAACATCTTAGCTTTATACCAAATCCCCCAGGTTCCCGCACGTGTTAAAATTCGTTATCTTGAAAAAATGTTTATCTTACAGTGTTCCGAAACTGAGGTCAATGGCATGAGGATGATGAATGGGATTGCTACAAGGTTTCACAGTCTAATGAACATCTAACACTTTAATGGAAAAGTATATTTATGCGCAAGTTAACTATCATACCATTAATCTACATTTTAGGTAAGCCAGAATATGCAAAAATTAAAAATATTTTCTCAATTTTGTAATAACAAATGTGTAATGTAAAATTAAATTAACAGGATGATACCTATTTTTGTATGGCAATACGTATATGTACATGCAACTTAGACAGCCTTGGGATTGCGACCAACTAAAACTCATAACTTTTAAACTAACGACATAGACAGACTGATTCAAGAGGAAGGTTTATACCTACATACTATACTAGTACATGCATACTATAGTAGAGTAATCGTGCGAAGCAGGGGCGAGTCACTAGTGTATAATATAACTAATTAGGAAGATTATGCTTATTAAAACTAGAACTTATTTTTAAAACCTTAGGATAAATGAATGAAAGCCGCCACAATAAGGTGTAAAATTCTATATGAATTAGCAGTTATTTTTATAATCAAATATTGAATTATAGACTGAATACTTTCTACTGATTTTGTATACATAATCATGGGTGTCATTCTCCAGCAGCAATGACGCAGCTCAATGTATGTAACAGGACCGCTTCATTATTAGTGCAGATGACTCGTCGGTTTATCCGAGCAGCATTGGTATCCACAATACGTTAATCTGATCTCTCAAAAATCGATACAAACTCATTTATATCACTCATGATAAGTGAAAATTTTGACTAAAAAATGTGTCTAATTATAACTTCTTTTCGATTCAATAGGGTAAAGAAATATTTAACTACGTTACTAACGTACTACAGTTTTTGAGTTTTACATACAAACAAAATTGTTTTTTTTTATTCGAGTAAATAATGAGGTGTGATGACCCCTAATAGAATTCTACATCTCCTACGGACGGTCATTAGGCAGTTACAATTTTATTACATGTACCTAGAAGCAGTTAAATAAATAAATGTCGTACTTGATATTCGTATTTAAACATTATATTATATGTAAAAATTATTTTTAATTTACTGAGGTATAACTTTAAACGTAAGCTTTATAATAAAAGGATGTTTAATATACTAAAAAGGAAAAATAAAGTTAACACATGTTACAGCTTCCTTTCTAAGCCAAAAGGTTATTTAAATGTTAATATAAACAGAGATATACCACTGCAATGTAATGATTTAATGAGTCGTCATTTAAAGCACGTCGATTTGTTCCAGCTGAGAAACAAAGACCACGTTCCTGTTAATTCCTGAACACTTTCCCACTCCATCAATGTTAAAAAGGAAGTCACGGAATCAGGTTCATTGTACCTGGTAAAAATGCCATCTTGGTTTACAGAAAGGGTTCAAGTTTAATTAGAAAATCAAAGTCAGGAGATGAAAACAAAATTTTTGCTCGTTTTGTAGAAAGGTGAAAGTTGATGCACATTTCAAAAATCAAGAATAAAAGGAAAATAGTTTTATCAAGATGAAAAAAATTAAAACATTCATTATAAAAACAATGGCGATAAAAGGAGAAAGGTAGAATAAAATCTATACATACATATAATAAAGACTGTAGACATGTCTGTACATTAGTTTTCATATTTAAAAAAGACATAGATAAGCTTTAAAATTAATTTCTAATGTTTTTGCGTTTATGTGTTCCTTGTTTTCCTGTGCACGATGAATGTAAAAAATACAGACTCAATACACGTTTATTTATAAGTACCTATTTCGAAATAGCATATATATTTTATTTTATTAGTAATTTAAAGATTTAGAGTACAAATTAGTGAAGAGTGAGTATGAGAGCGAAAGAATGAATATGAGAGTGAGTATGAATGTGAGAGGAAGTGAGTAGGTGAACGATTATAATAAACCTCAGCAAAGCGAGGGCAGGCTAGCAGCTATTTTTATACAATAAATGTGTGGTCCTTTGACTAAAATTTAATATTTCATCACAAAAAAGATACTTTGTTTACCTTCGAATCGAATCAATTAACTGCGGATACGACTAATCTACATGCTTGCACGTCAGATTTCTACTTCCTACGATCAGCTATTTAAAATATCAACACGTTTTGTTATTACTTAAGAAGATTTTTACATATAACAATACAATTTTAAACAAGAAAAATCGAATTCAATCGGATGGCCAATAACTTAATCATTACATTTTCTTTTTATTTTGCGAATAAATCCTAACCATATTCCAAAAGAAAATACCTTACACTTTTCCAGTCTAGTAATACAGTGAGTCAATCCAGCCCTGGACTGGAATGGATAGTATCTACATTATTCCAGATTTTTAAAACGATCGAAGTGTAAATACTTCTGTGACAATGATATTACACATCAATACAATTCCAAGAGCACTGGAATTGGCGTGCTGGATTGAAAAGCTAATCTTGTACTGGACTGGATCTTTTAATACTTCTCGTGCATTCCAGTGCCCGCATTGCATTATTTAAGTCTCATTCCAGTGCTGTTTTAAATCGTGGGCCTGGAATGATACAAGTTTTACATGAATCGGTCATTATACATGAACGTTTATGAAAAAAATATAGACAACCGAATCCATCAGTAAAGAATAGGTTTGCAAAATTGTTGGTATAGTAAAACGTTTCGTAATGATGGTCAAGTTCGCTTACACTATTATACTTAAATCGATGATGATTACATGCTATAAGTAGAGCAGGTAGAATGTAAATAAGTTTTTGCAACAATGTAGCATCCAAGTCTTATGACTCACTTTATCTTAGGGCTTTTAATACAAATTTTATGCATGTTCTCTAATCTTTATGCAAGAGATTATGACAGCCATCTTTGTTATTACGTTCCTTACTCCCTTTACGTTTTCCTTACATAGTATAATAGTATCTAATCGTTTTTTCCTAGTAGAACATTCTTTAAATAACTACTCAAAATAATACAGGTTAATATATTAAAAGGACATTTAAAGAAACTTCAATCAGTTTAACTAATTTGCTACTATTGAATGTAAAGTACTAAACATTAATATGTATATTAACTTTAACCTTCTAATATGTATATTTACTAAACGTAGTGTAGTAATATTCGTATAAAGTAACACAGGAGAGGCTGGATCATAAAATAAAATAGTGTTAATAAAAACGACATCTGAGTGGCTATTAATATTTTATGCACCTTAAAAAGACATTGTGCTATTAATGTTATAGGTCTATTATTTATATCGTAAAGATTTTTTAGATTACGCCATATTATGCTATTGTATGTTAAATAATAGAGTAGATATTATATAAATCAATAACAAGTAAAATATGTAAATTTTTAACATTTTAGGAATAAAATAAGAAATTTTATGCAATTAATATTAATTTATCTAATTACATTTGACTAAAATGTAATCGTACTTGTCCATTCGTAATGTGTAATTTCTCCTTCACCCAGCTTCAATCAACTTAAGAACCGTTGACAATTTTATTTCAGTCTGTATTCATAAAATTCTAAGCTAGGTATATCAAATAAGAAAATGTCTTATAAATAAATCAGTGATTTCGAGCCACCTCATCTCTTATATTACAATAATAATAAAAACTGGAATCTTAATTTTGAACGTTTCTTGATGCGTGAATAAAAAATTAATGTAGCAGTTTCACCATAAAACAAACGTAATTTACGAGTATTGTAAATCGATGTCACTTATCCGTTATAAGTACATAAATAAAAACCGACAGTAACTACAAAGCATTTTGCAGGCGGTAAGCGACCACGTCCTGTGTCATTGGAAAAACGTCTGTTTGTATCGTTCTGTAACCAAACAAAATAATTAAAGGTACACTTTTTAGCTGCTACATCCCTACTAAATGTTTTAGGTAAAAATCATTAATCCTGGCAACATTGATTTGAGTAGCGTCTTACAATAGGCAACTTATCAGTTATGCCAATGAAAAGATAAGAGGTCACAAAAAAATTATAATTACCTACATCAGGAATATTCTAGATGTAATGCTGTTGTTCGGTGTCTTAAGTATAACCCTTGTGCGTGTCTATGCTGACGCAGCCATGAGCGAAAGGTATTGAAGGAAAGAGCTGCGTCATTACCTAGAGATCAACTATGCCCCTTTATCCATTGAAGGACGACCCTGTTGACTGCCGCAATGCTTTGCAGTGCAAGGTGGCATTCGTGTATTAGGCACTTCCGAGCGCCTGGAGTACAGCCTTGCTATCAGAGAGGATTCTGATTCCAGAGTCTGTTATTCCTCTGTTATAGACTGCGTTAGCCGCATGGGTGATAGCCACACATTCGCATTGAAAGATGGTGCTGTGGTTACCCAATGCTAGAGATAAATTGATGTTTAGTTCCATATCCATCGAAGCATGCTGTCTATCCATCCGGCAACCATGGGATCTACATCATACTTCTCAAGGGCTAGGCTTATGCTGGTAAAGTTTGTTTTATCAAAGGCACCCTCAACGTCAATAAAGGCGCCTAAGGTTGATTGTCCTGATTGTAATCCACACTCAATCTTTGTTACAACGTTATGTAGTGCAGATTCTGTTGATTTGCCCATACTATAGGCATGTTGATTGGCGTGAAGTGGTTTACTTTGCAACGTGTTATTCCTTATCTCCCAGTCACACAATCTCTCCAGCGTTTTAAGCAGGAAAGATGTGAGACTTATCGGCCTGAAGGATTTAGGTTGCGTGTAATCACTATTGCCGGGCTTAGGTATGAATACTACATTGACTTCTCTCCATTGAGAGGGGACAAAGCGGTATTTGCATCCCCTGTAGATATGAACAAGGTGTGCTACTATTTCCTTCCCACACCATTGCATGAGCCCTGGGAAGATTCCGTCAAGGCCTGCACTTTTGAAAGGAAGGAAGCTGTTGATCGCCCATTTGACTTTGTCGCTATTGACAATTTTATGAGCTGTGTTCTCGTCTGTGTGCGTAGCTGTAGAATCCAGGGTCGGCTCCCAAAGTGAGTTTCAAAAGTGAGTTTCTATCAAGAGCTCACAAGTTTCTACTTCTGTTTTTGTGAAGGTGCCGTCTGGTTTTTTCAAACTACCAAGGTTGTGTTCGGGTTCACTGGCTATAATATACTTAACCTTCACTGATTCAACCTCCAGGCGGCAGAGGGAAATAGTATTCTAACCCGTCCCCTCACGGGTAAAAAAAATAAAACTATTTTTTTTGTCCGATTGATTTTAAAAGAACCTCCAAGGACATATGATGGTCACCGCACGGTTGGAACTGGGTCACCAAAAAATTCGAAAATTTGTGTAATGATGCCATATTTTTAATTTTATAAAATAAAATGATTTAATGGCAAAAAAATACTTAGAATTCTAATTACTAAAACTATTCCTAACCCCTTAATTCAAATAGAACTGAATACGGAGCCCCACTTGGCCGAATTTTAATTGATTTTGATGTACCTAACAATAAGTTAGCATCGAGGCAGACTTTATTTTTACAAATAAATATTTATAATTTACTTTTTATACATATAATAATTATGTAAATTAGTTTGGTAACGGTAAAGATTCGGCAATCAAGCTGTCTTGTAAACAATATAGATTATAACATTAAACTTTACAGTAACTTTCGCTAAAAACTTAAGCATACTTTCACTTTTACTTTATTGGTAATCTGCACGAATTTAAAGTAGAATGAATCAATCAGACCTTGCTGATTACTGACACGCTTACTGAAAACTAAAATAACCAGCCGCTACTCCCGAACCGATCTACTTTATCTACTTTAGTTAATGTTAATACAGGGAAGGGGAGCGTTATAAAAGGCCTTTAGCCCTCCACCTTGGTCGCAAGTCCAAGGCGCTGCCCGACTTTCTGTCTAATTTGTCTAAATTGACTGTCGGCTTTCTCTCTCATTCTATGACAGGACTGCTTTTAATTTTGTACAAATATATCATTGCTTAATTGCCTACTACATTGCCACTAATGTTATTGTGCACCCTCTTATGTTCTCTCCGATCCTCCTTTTCTGCGACTAAAACTTGTGTTGAAACCCTCGCAATATACAGATTAATTTAAATAAATCGCGCAAAATTTTGTGTGTTTTGGTCTCATCAGAATTAAAATATACTGGTAAAACCTTGGTTATAAACGTAAACTACGACAATTCCAACGAATTATCAGAAGCTTCTACAGACAGCTTTATAAAAATAAATACGTTAAATATAAAAAGCAAAAAAGTTGCCCCAAGAAAAACCCAGCAAAGCAACAAAAGACATTACCATTAGAATAAATTACATAGAAGTAACTGTTTAAGGTTAGCTTGAATGTTTTTGAGCGCGGTTACTATCCTGTCTATGGCTATGGACTATGGAGACGACGGGAGCTCCCGCCGGCTTCAAACCTGTACCCATTAGCGACCTAGCCGCAAAAACAACTGGGAACGAATCGGGAATGCGTCCCGGATCAAGTCTAGAGATCAGTGTTGCTACAAATTGATAACTCCCCATATCAAATAAAAAAGAGGGATACGTATCTGTTCATATTGCACAATCAGTTACAGAACTAAGCTTTTCTGGTGAATGTTAAGCAGAAAATAACTCTCATTTAGAAAACATACTAAGTCTAACTATTGAGATCGGTATTGATATATTTACGAAGGTTTGGAATATATATTGAATAGTACCTGAGTGCTAAAATTGCAATGAATAAGTAAGGTAATTGCCCAATAATCTGACAATAACCGCTGAAATGACGATACGTTAGTCAGAGACGTTCAGATTGTTTGTTGATTATCAACCAGCATCTGATACTGAGATTGCGTATTATATTCATCCCTTTCCAATAACTTTGACTGATAATCGCCATTTCTAGTGCAGTTTTACTAATGTATATGGTGTATATTTATAAAGTGCATTTGCATAGACGTAAATAGAAATAGAAGGTATTACAGGGCAGTTCCTTAAATTACCGAATTACCTTTCTAGCGATACTTAATACACATATTTATTAGCAGACACATATAGGTATCATATTACAATATTTGCAGTGCTATCAAGTAGCCTGTGGGAAAGGTTATTTTACACTGGTATCACTGATAACGATTCCATTAGGCAGCGAAACAAACAGCACACGTCCAGCAAGATACTCATTTACGATGAATAGCCATCCGATCATGGAGCCGGTTCTATGTTTTAATTACAGTACGCCAACACATTGTTTTATTTCTAATATAATCTATATAATACAAAAACATCAAATTCTTGTACCTTTTTAGACTATCATATAGGTAGTGCAATAAAATAGACACACAAACATTTTTTTTTTGTAAAGCAAAGGTTTGCTAAAATGTTCATGTTTAAAAATTAACTAAATTATGAAATTTTACTTTATTTATATTTAAAGATTTTATACCCATTATTTTACACATAAATATTTTTGATATCCTTTGAACCGTCGTTTCTTTTTGATTAGTTTTAAGAATATCCCACTTCTGGACTGGACTGGACAATACCTCCTAACCTCTGCCCCAATAGATATGAGAAGACAGTCTGACAATTGGTTTAATGCATGAATATTGAACAATGAACATTGTTTAAAGTAGTGCAAATGAAAGTGTAACATAGTTTAGTTTAGTAAAAGGTCACTATCAAGTATCCCAAATGAAGATCCTGATTGCCTGAAACTGTGTCGCAGCCTCGGCTTCCTGTATAAATATTAAACAATCTTATTTATAAAATACAGACCTAGAAGAAATTCTCTAACAATAGGAGCTGTGATTTTAATTTTTAAATGAGGTCAACAGACCATAGCGCAGCAACAGTTTATCGTAGACTTTTGTCTAGAAATACCGACACAATTATTACACATAATTATGTTTTATAGTTTATATTTATTTAAAATATATTTTTATAAATATTTTTAACGTTTAGTTTTTACATTGTCAACATTGTAAATTATACTTACATAATAATGCAGTAATTAGATTGGTCCGAAATAAAGGGAAACGAAAATATCCATAATGTTATCTGTAAGAAAGGGATGAATAATAAATAGCAGCAGTTATGTCGCCGACACCGCTACATAATCATCAGTTCTCGCTCTGTTCTAAATACATAGCAATCTACACGTCTCACTCACTCGTAAGTTATGCAAGGTTATACAAACAAAATAAATCAAAATATTTTTGGTATAATATACAAATCACTAAACTTATTTATAGGTATATTTTTTTTACATAGTAGCAAACAAAATCGTAACTTATTCTATGTGGTATATGAGTTGGACTACCTAAATTTTCCGTTGCCATAATGCATAACTCTAGTTGTATGTTAAACATTCACTTTACTCCAAGTTATATAATGAAAGTTGTACAATTTTCATAACACTGACACACATAGCGAGCATCACAAAGGAAACTCGTGATATCTACGGTAGGGTATACATAAACGTGAAGGAAACCGTGTTTACATTTGGGTCGGCTCCTAATTGGTGTTTTTCGCGCAGCTAGGCGCTTGTTAGCGCGGTGCCAACAGCCCCTTTGTTGACAATGTTCGGATCACTGAATACATTACTATACTACTTTACGCTGTAAACACTGAGCATAGTTAACTACGAAATCCTAAAAACCACTGTTGTCTTACGGAACTACTTTATATTGACGTACTTTTTCTGGCTGGTTGTCTTTCCTATGCAACAATTAAAGCAGTTAAAGTACTAAGGTTAGTAAGGGTAAAGGTAAATAAGCAAGACCTACTATACTCAACGACACCTGCATTACTTTAGACATTATTATCTGTATGAATTCTGTCGGAGAGCTGTCTCAGATCTATCTGGATAGAAATTATGTTTTGTCAATACGATATTCTAAAAATATATGTTTTTCAAAGTTTCATTTTATACCACCGGAAGTATGATTTTCATAAACTATCGATACAAAAATCATGACCATTCCTTGCTCTGTTACAGAGTGAAAGATGGAGAAGCCAACAAACATAATTTTACATTACATAGAAACCAAAACACTACTTTTTGAGTTTATATTTTTTAGTTTGTCCATTTATCATGAACGAATGAAACACTCTTATTGTTACAAAATATAAAAAAAAACACAAATATAAAAAAAAATACGGAGATAAAAACACCTTGATAAAAATGACGGTCTAATCGCTTAAAAAGCTCTCTTCCAGGCAACTAGTCTGATACAGGACATAAAATACCTATATGTAGAAATGTACAAAATAACGTCATATAAATTGCACACTCACACCCTGCATCGTTCTTTCTTCTTTCATACATCATCGTCATTATCTATTCAGCCAGTCTACAACGTAACACATACAACCTCTTTCATACGTCCTTCCTTACTATTAAATTTAAATTAAACAATAACTCCAATTTCCAAATCCCACATATATTATCCTATTCTTCAATAAAACATTATTTTCAATAACCCATGTGAAAATGTTCGCATTTTTAAAGCATGTTGGATGCTAATGCTATTTTTATATTATTTTACATTCATGGTTGCGGTTTTGTGGTTACGCAACATCCGATTTAACTCAGTTCTTTTATGATAAGCCTGAGAATTTGAAAAGGTACATAGACGCGGCAAAAAATAACTAAACTATAAGTTCATTATTTTTAATTACTTCACATCCAAAAAAGACGAACAAGATTTGCCGCATATATTTTGATGTACAGTAATTTTTTATACTTACAAGTTTTAGCAACACAACGATTTTTGATAGGTTAGAGTTCCTGTTGGTTATTTTAAGAATACCCCACGAGTTTTACAACTTATAACTTATTTTTCCGATAAATCAGAGGCAGTTGAACTATTAGGTTCATAGAGTAAATCATCATCATAAGTAGGATCCTCAAAATGAGTAGGGATTGGGCCATAGTCCACCACGCTGGTCAAGTGCGGGTTGGCAGACTTCACACACATTTGAGAACATGACTCTCAGGATTCTCAGGAGTGCAAGTTTCCTTACGATGTTTTCCTGCACCGTTAAAGCAAGTGATATTTAATTACTTAAAAATCTATAGAATTAATATTACATGTGTATTCTTCTCGATACTTATTATATATTTTTTTCAGGATATAATGTGGTTTGTTTCTTTCAGACTCATATAAACAATTTCATTTCATTTACTAATCAATAAATCACTACTCTGCTATGTTAAAGCGTAGAAGGAGGAGTAATAGATATCAGTATAAGTTATATTTGTAACACAAACACATTGTTTAAAGTTATATCTATAGTTCGTGTCTCGTGGTAACTTCCTATAATGAGTCATATAGGCGACCGTCTGGCACATTGCCTACCGAGTGTATTCCGGGTTGAATTTAGACAAAAACTTAGCCATACTATTTTAAGGACTAGGTTATACAAGCTTTTTTGTACACCCTTTCGTTCATCGCTTGCCAAAAATTAGCTGATTGAAGGAGTGACTTTTATCTCTTGAGCACAAGTTTGATGCCATTGATATTTTTATTTCATTTTTAGAGAAATTTTAATATTCATAGTTTGTACTTTCATAACAAAAGGAGTTAGTATTCACTCGCATTGCAAAACCGTATTCTTTCCTCTTATTACTGGCAATGTTTTGGAAAAAAATAAAAATTAATATAAACGGTTGAAAATGTATCTGGGACACCTACTCGATATCAAATATTTGAAATATTTGACTTAAGGTATAATTTAATAAAGCTTAAATTTAAATTTTATTGTGTGAGTGTTAAAAAATTGTCCATGGGCGACGGTGGTCACTTACCTACAGGTGAACCGTCTGCTCGTTTGCCCATTAATTGGCATTTAAAAAAAAAGTATGATGGATGTCATTTTTCGTGATAATTTTCGTTTGTATGAAAACTTCACGATTGTATGATTATTATTACACAGCTTTTTCTTTTCATTACTTAATACTCTTTTTATTACAAGTACTTTAAATGTGTTGGATATGAATTTAAGTGAATCATGTATATGTTGATTTGTACTTTCAGTACGTGTAGAGTAAGTAACGTACCTAACGTTACGCGCTAATCAAAAGCATCATATATCGTGAGATCGCCCGAAGTCCAAGTGAATGACCAATTACTTCTGATTGCGGATGTGCCGTCGGTCCTAGTCCAAAAGTAATTTCATATCGCCATTACGAACTACCTGCGTCTCTGTTGCCTCATCGTCATCGTCATCACTGCGTAATTCATATAATAAACGCAATCTACTGTCACCTGTAATTTCAAACTTTTGTGTCGTCACTATTTCGTGTTAACGACTCATTCACAGAGATATCTTTTTATTTAAATGATGGCAATTTATATTTAATGAAACGTCTCAAAATGCTACCAGAATTAAATATGACAGAGGAAGAAAAAAATATGTCGGAGAATAGTAAACGATTCTCGAATAATTGAATCGTCATCGCCGTCTGTGGCGCTGGAGTAGGGTAGTAGTCACTTCCGTCATTTTGACAGTCTCGACTCTTTATGTTCCGACAACAGTTGGACTGCAGTCTTACGCGAGGTCTCTCAATGATTGGATATCTGGGTAGTGCTAGTGAAAGTGTTAAGTGCAGTGTTGTGTTAGGGTGTTGTGCTGGGAGTGCTATCAGATTAGGGTCATGTGAGTACCTTACAATGCGGTTACCACGTCCACGTTAGTTTAGGTTTATGTGAGTTTAACCTTGGGTTTAAATAGAGAGCCTGAACAGTGGAGGCGAGTGTTGGAATTCTGTTAAAAGACGACTTTGAGCCTACACCTTGTTTAGAAGTCCAAGGCACTGATAAGGTATCTCTCTCTCTCTCTCTCTAAGAGATCATATTTGATTATTTTTCGGTTTAGTCATAAAATCTATATATTGAAACAAACTAATAGCCGTCTGAAAAAAATAATATTATTAGGATCACTAATCAGTAGACTAGAATGATCAAAGTATAGCATAAAACAATTAAAAAAAATACCTTTAACTGTTTTACAGACGTTATGCTTTTTACTTTGAAAACTCCCAAAGTATTTCTAAACTCTCAAGAAACAATTCACAAGATTGTTTAAATATAACCTCACAAATTTTAAATTATTTGAAAACTTTGTTGTTTGCTTCTTAATTAACGTTTTCGAAGAATGTTTCATTTATTGGTTTAATTACATTTTTAACCCTCGAATCTATACAGACGGTGTATCTGCGTATGTGTCTCTGTGGCATCACTGGACCGATTCTGATGAAATTTTATTTGTTTAAAAGGTAATTCAATTGAGATGGTTTTTAGCCATAATTTATGAAAATCTGGTCAGCCGTTTGGAAACTATCCGCTCATTTTTTTTTAACTCACTATCAACTCATTTTTAACTTGAGAGCTGCGTCCAAAGATGATATATGCTGCGTCACAATATGTATTGACAATTGTAACAATCTTGTAACCATGGTAACACACTGATAATGCTTACACTGAAACAATTATCTCGATACCTTTCTTTCGATATCAAGTATCGAATAGAATCGAGCATCAATCAAGCTTTTTAAAAAAATCGTAACAGTATATATTTTATTTATTATTATTTTTTGTCTTTTTTGAATATTTGTTAAGTTTGTATTGACTGTTATATATATTTTTTATCAACGATACAATAAGATCGACTTATACAAGTTAATATCGATTCTTCTTAATGGATATTGTGTGGGTGTCGATACTTAGTGACTATATTAAATTAGTTTCTGTCAGGGGTAATATAAATTTTGTTTTTAATAGTTATTATACTAAGTATATGCTACATATATACTTGAGTATTTTATTGGGTAGTGTTAGCTTTTACTACATGATATCAATAAACTTTTTGGGCCCTTTCTTTTTAGGTTTGTTTTTAAAATGTGTAGTAAATTCTTTCATTAAATTAGCAAGAGATGATTTACGTTAAAAACGGTGACTAAGTTATTATACGTACACTACATAAATAGGTGAAAATAATATATGTTGATAGTGAAGGCAATAAATATAAACAGTAGCTACGAATACGTACTTTACTTTCATGATGAACAATGCCTGTTCAGAATTCTCGGTAACGCCGCAACAAGAAACTAAGCCGTACACATACACAACTCGAGTTTTATCCTATAAAAACTTGAACCTTTATAGATCCATGCCGAGTATTAAGAAGAGCCTTATAGAACTTTTATTCTAGGTACTGGAATGTATTATTGCATTAGCACTCGTACAAAAAGTACTTGGAACCGACTATTTAATATAACTCTGGCGAACCCTATTTTGTTACCTTTTATGGAAAAGTTGAGAAGACTCTATTTCATATTGCACATCGAAAAATCTGTATTACTATTATTTATAAAAAAATATTTTGTTAAGTCAACTTTTTTTGTTGTTTAATTTATCTTCTATTCTTTAGTAAGCTATTGTTTTTATTTTATCAGATAATAGAGATTTTTGATAGTTATCATTCAAAAATTCATTAAGATACGCCAAAATCATAAAAACCGCAGAAAATTACAGTACTTTCATGAATGTAGAGACAAACTGTGTATTTGAAAATATTAAAATCCACAGAGATGTATAGGACAAAATCAAACATAAAATGTGTAGTTTTGTTATACAGTTTTATTCTGATTAAACATGATACTTTGAAATTATACTAAAACTTTATGTATAAACAAATTACCAACAATATATTTAGCGCCTGTAGAGTAATTAAACGTTAAGGAATAAATACGAGCAGCTAAACTAGAATACTTCTCATTATATAAATGTTAGCATAATGGAAATGATGTCGTAAATAAAGGTACTCGTTATACAGTGTTATTTACTGAGGATGTTATTTTTCTATTACAGTTTATAGCCCAAGATCTTGCGTCCATCTGTTATTTTATCAGTTATGGACTATAAATATAAACTGAATTGGACCTGAACTATAATATGAAGAGATTGCTAATACCCTGTTTTACGTTTTAGCTTTGGATTATGAGGTATTTACACATAGAAACAAGTAAAAGACAATATTTATAATAATATGCACTTTAGCAAGCAACAATATCAAAGAACCATCTGCACGATACTGAAAGATAGATAAAATTTTATTATGAACTACTCTCGGACCTATTAGAACAGATTTTATAAATTGTCCAGCCAACCAAACACTATTAACAGTCTTGCTAGCATCAATATATATTTTAGATGTTTTTTTTATTACACAATATATAAACTGTTTTTATCTATATTTAAAATCTATTTAACGTCTATCTAGTTTCAGCGATACAATAGAAAGTTAATTACGTTGTTATAACCAATGTCATAATATGTCCAGTCATTCTGATGCATGAGACTATACATCTATATATTTTTAAATATCTGTATCTAACAAGGTTTCCCTTCGACAAATGGAAACATATAGTGTATCTTGTGAATAATTAGAACATTTGTGTACAAATTTATTAGTATATTCACTAATGGGTCCTTGACTTTGTTCACCAGTATAATAATGATTACATTTATTTATTTATTAATTTCTTAAATCCGTCTCAATACCTAATCTAACATACAGTAAGCTATGTAAAGTTAGCTTTTAAATAGATTCTATTATTATTTTAATGGGTGTCTTAATTCTTATACAATTTTTTACTTACCCCTATATATAACAAAATGTTTTATGTAGATTTTCTTTAAATGAAATATATAATTAGAATTAAAAGTAAGCTGCTCTATTCAGCTATTCAATAGTGTCATAAGAGCTGGCAATACAACTGGTATTAATTAATCGTGCTAGGTAAATCATTATGGTCTAAGATCCCAAGAAAGGTCGATTTTAACCGATCGGCTAACCGGGTGAAAATAAATAGGGTTGCCATAAAAATATGGTCAAGTTTATAATTAATTAATATTATGATTTTTTTTCAAAATTCACTGACGTGAGACGAATAAACAAAACTCGGAAGGAAAGCTTAAAATATGTATGTTTGACAAACAATTGCTTATGATTTTGACGAAAAGTAATTGTTTTTTTTTAATTCAAAAATGAATTGTATTGGAAGTCAATGAATAGATTAAATTAATGAAATGTGGCAGTACGGTTACCCTGCAAGTTGCCAGTTGCCAGTAACGACCTCGAAGGACGAAGCGTAGCGCACAATGTGTTGCGTATATCCGCATACCGACCGACCGACCGCGCGGCTAATTGCTGATTAGAACACAACATATACTTATAATGGAATATTTACATAGAATTTTTTTTTTTTTTTCAATTAAATAAATAAGAACAATTGTATAATTTATGTAAAAACACTCTAGAACACGGTCTGTACGAAAGGAATGTTAAGTTAAAGATATTTGTTAGATTGCGTGAAAATTGTTATCAAAATATTTTAATTTTAAATTTATCTACATTTTATATTCTTAATGTTTGAATGACTGTTCATATAGTTTGTTGTTAATTTTAGGATACTAATAGGACAATAACCTATAAGCTTTTTCCCTAAATATATTTATACTTATAGTTGTGATATTTTATTATAATCATTAAGATTAAGGAAGCGAGTGTTGTAATAACTATAAAAGAGCTGCTAAATTCCATACCTGGATCATAAAACCCAGGCAGTTTTTGTATCAGTGGTCAGCATATACATAATGAAAACTTAAATAAATTTAAATAATTCTTGACCCGTCTGTTCTTATAGTCAGCAGTTATGGAAAATGTTTTTTATATTTTAATCGTAAGTGTATGTACGCAAAGCGTTCTCTTTATAGGCGTAATAACACAACAAGGTTACCAAATAGCGTTCAGTGACCTGTTCAGGAAACTATAGCATTCCGCGGCCCACTCGCCCGATGAGCGATAGACCGAGGGCTTCTTAATAAATACTCGTAACACGGCCCACTGCCTATACTAAATTATCTATCTTCCAGCTGATGCGAGTTCGCCATTCGCCTATCACAATATGGACGTTGCCTCTTTATATAAGTACTCGTATCATGAGAAAAGTGTCCGAGTCTGACATCAAAAAACATTCCAGTTCCTATACATAGAAGATATTTAATAAAACTTAATGTAGGACGTATGTAATAAGACCAAATGCCAAAACATATTTTTTAAAGATTTTAATTTGCCTTTTAGCTGTATGTTATATACTCGCATCTAGGTAAAACTACTTCACAAAATTGGATACGGTTTTCACAGTTGTATTATTGCAGGTCTGACTAACTTAGAATATAGGCTTTATAATATTTCAGTCGTATGTCAGAAAAAAGATTGCCATTTTAACATATTTAAAACTACCCAAGCTAAAGCTAGTCGTCTTGTTATAAATAAAATGTTGTTTCAAAAAATATGTTACTCTATAATTTTTTCCTTCTATATTCAAACATTTAAATGCTCTTATGAAAACCGTCGCAAAGTCACTAAAGTGGAATCAGATCTCTTTTGTACAATTTTAAACACTTTTAAGTCCATAGCATTATAGGTCAACGAAGCTCCAGCTAGATTTGAACTAGGAGACGAGCAAATTAAATGAACTCTCCACTCCAGGCATATTTAACTGCAGCAAAAGGATATAAAAATATTAAAAGCTTTTAGTCTACTAATATTATGAATGTAAAAGTTTGTGTGTTTAGAAATTTTGATGTTTGTTACTCAAACAAAAACGAGCGGATTGAATGAAATTTGGCAGACAGTACTTTATAACCTGGATTTAATACATAGGCTATTATTAATCCCGAAAAAAAGAAAGGCTGCGAGGGATAGATGGGAGCTGTTCACACAAAAACTAGTCAACGGTATTAAACGAAATGTTGCTTACAGATACGTTAAAAGCTAGAAGACCACATTTATAAGTAACCGCGGACGTTGTCACGGGAAGACACTAGTGCTTTATAATTTTTTCATAGTAAACTCTGTATGAGAGTACTTACTATGCGGAAAAATCCATTGCGTACCGTAAAGCAGCGCTCAGCGGAAGATCATCATTAAAAACCACAAGTTATGTGATTTTCTAAAGAATTCTACGGCAAATGCAAAGTCACTCAAACCGCATTTGCCTACGCTCTTTCTAATTGCCGTCTATTACTATTTAGTTATTTTATAATCGTACGCTAGTCATCAATTAAACATTATTCCGCTAGGTTTAATTTATGAAGAAATATTAAGTATGATTTATATACTGTGTAGTAACAGTTACAAGACAATATTGAAATTAAAAGGCAATGACAAAAAAAAATTTGAAGCCGATGTAGAAACCCAAGAAAATAGAAGAAAGAAGCCGTGATAGATAATTTTGAAGGTTGAAACGAAATATAGGCTGTGAAGGCAAAAGTGTGGACACGTAAATATTAGAAAACGGAGGAAGAATATCGGTGTCTTTCGCAGTCATTTAAATAATTTAAACCAATTTATTTACCTACGCATCTTGAACTGTAAATAAGTCAGTTTGATTGGGACAGAAGTTAAATTGAAACAGAAACTATAAACCTGCTTGCTGATTGCACACTAAATGTATACTTATAAAGAAATGTAGGTTATATAATAAGGTAAAACCTTTTTGACCCGTTTGTCTTGCGATAAAATAATGCAAAAAGCTTAATAAAACTTGAAAGGAATTTTCTTACCATTATGAGGGTACGAGGGATGAATACAATGTTTGTAATAATAAAGATGGCTATAAATATGATGTCCCTATTTATATAATACTAGCTGACCCGCGTGACTTCGTTTACGCAGAATTTGTTTTATTCACTTATATTAGAATTTGATTCAAATAAAATAAATTATATTCGTTAAAACTCATTAAAAACTATTTTAGACATGTACGTGATCAAAAAAAAATGTAGAAAAAAAATTAAAAATCGAAAGTGTTATATTATTATTTTCGTAGTCTCTATTTCTAATCTAATACATATTTCCGACGTAAAGAACTTAAACTCATTCGTTTCTTCGTCTCTCATTCATTACATTAATGCTAATGCACTAATTCAGTACATTATGCTGGTATAAATAGTACTTATATCAGTCAGATCTTTCTTATATATAAAATTCTCGTGTCATAATGTTAGTTACCATACTCCTCCGAAACGGCTCGACCGATTTTTATGAAATTTTATATGCATATTCAGTAGGTCTGAGAATAAGTCAACATCTGTTTTTTATACCCCTATGTGATAAGGGTGGCCCAACCAAATTTTTTAAAATTTATATGGCAAAACAAGGTTTGCCGGGTCAGCTGGAATGTGTATAAAATATCATTTAAGTTATAGAGCCGTTACTATATACGTAATACCCGTGAATCCCACAGGAACTGCGCTTTTCCGGGATTATTGTATAATTTGAACTATTGCAGCCTTAATATCGTTTGACATACATTTTATTAACTATACTAGCCTGCAAAAGAAAGTTAAAAAAATTGAAATAAAAACATCATTTAGAACAGTTAAAAAATATTTTTTGAACATAAGTTTATTTTACTTAATGTTTTTAACATATATGATACATAAAAACAAAAAGTAACTATTTTCACTGAATGGCAAAAACTTAAAAAAACCCTGAAAAAGGTGTTTGTAGTCTTAAAATCACTTTTTTAATAACTGGTGTTGCCTTCTAGGGCTCTGATCACAGCTTTGAGTCTGTTTGGCATACTGAAGACGAGGTCCTGCATACTCATTGAGGATCTCTCGAGCATATCTCACTTCAGTACAGAGCCCCCACCGTATTGGACTCTTTCTGCAAAACAGACAAAAGTTATCGTCGCGTTATACCTCTTTTGCAGGCCAGTGTATGTATAAACTGTAGTACTATACTGTAAAACATAAAAGTAAATATGTGTATGTAAGAATGGAGAAGTGTTTGAGACTTGGGACTAAAGGACAGGTTAAAGGAACACTCAATATGGATTAAATTGCACTACCCTAAAGTTACCTATGATAGTATTCATACAAGAAAATTAGTCTTCAAACTGCAACTAAACTATCGGGACCAGTGTTGAAAACAATTTTAGTTGCATACTGTACCAGTACGCCCTTGAACGTGGTATGAAGTATTTGTTTCGCTGCGTTACATGCATATAAATAAGTGAAAGCAGTATTCTTCACTATATTATATTATAACGTGAACATGTTTCTAATAAATAACGTTAGATGCCAGTGTAGTATAGATACACTTTATCAATTTCTGAATTAGCAACATTGTGGATATTTCTTTATGTATTGTAGTTTCTTTCATGTTATTTCAAGTATACATATAGACAATATATGTCATAAATTAGGGAGATGTATGATACCTATTGCTGTATCATACATCTCCCTAATTTATGACACATTTATACACATGCAATTTAGACTAAGGCGAGCAGTACCTGGGGCTTGAGACGCAGGAGCACGTTTAAAGAGCTCTTTCATAATATATTAACTCTCACCTCCACCACTCGACCTAGCTAACGACAATAGATATTAAAGTTAACGTACGTGGACCTCGAGAAGCGTAACCTTAATCACGACACTATAACACTAACTTCCATGTTCACATGAATAATATAAAATGATCTACCCGCTACTACTACTTTATAAACAGTGTTGCTAATACGGCCATCCGGCGGGGCCATTCGTCCCGAATAGCGTAGGTACCTACTTAACAGAATGATTCAAAATTCCTTTCAACCGTATCGAAATCTATTGGTTGAAATCTGGATAACCACTCATTCACACGTTACCTGTCACTCATAGCCTAATACACTGATAAAATGCACACACTAATCAGTCCAAGATGTGACAGTGTATGTGTAAGTTTATACCATGGTTTAGAATAGAGATGCCTGAGGCCAACTCTAAACGTGTATCAACATGTTACCATAACAGTAGTGTTCACACCAGATATCTACTGCAACACAACACCGGTTCACTCTTGTTCCAAAAGCAAATACATAAAATAAAACTATTTAGCTCGGCCTATCCTACTTCAAAATATTTATCACGGCTTCAAACTACCTTCGCAACTGTGTAATTTCTAAGTTTTTTTTTGTTCTGTACTACCTACCTTACTTTAACTTTATCAAAAACTATATTTACTCGTTTTGAAAGTGAGATACTGAGATACGCAAAGAGTTCTTTATCACACTTCTGATGTCATAAAATGAAAGAGATATCATGATACCCATTACAGAAAGACATGTACAGAAATACGTATACACATGCATTTTAGACTGAATCGAGCGGTGCCTGGCCCTTGAGAGCTTGTTATTATCGTCTTTTTCGAGCTCCATCTTCGGCCTCATCTTCACTTACTATCAGGTGAGATTGAGGCCAATCGCAATCCCGTCACGAATAAAAAAAAGGAAAAAGTGTCATCATGCAGTACCTAGTAGCTCCTATTAATCTATTATTTACAAACCTGTAATACAATAAATGACCTCGCCCTTTGTATTACTAATAACAATTACTCATCTTTCATGAATGATTTGCTTACATGTAAGGCTAGATACATCCTACTCTCCTCCTTGAAACTCCTACACTAGCAATATCTTAAAAATATTTACGAGGTCTTTAAAATGTTTATAGATTTTAATCACCTATACCTACTCTTTATAGAGCATCAATTGGTATAATCAAAACTTTATGATTGTCACTACAAAAATTTGTTTGATCAACTCTTTATCTTTTTATCTTCTGTATATTGTTAAGTCAGGTTTTACTTTTATCACAGAACTGCAGTATCACGGCATGTTCATTAGAATGTTACTAGCGATGTTATGATAATGATATCTCTTAAATGTGGATGACATTTAAAACCTGTTTTAAAAAGTAACTTCCTTTTTGTTATACGCATTTCCGTCAAAATTGTATCAATCGTGACTTGTAACCGTCGAAACTAAAACGTTATTCAAATCAATGCTTTTTTACCTGATGGTAAGTGGTCACCACCGCCCATAGACATAGGCAATACTAGAGAATTACTCTTGTTTTGCCGATGCGTTGCCACCTCGAAGAAAAGGTGAGGAAGGGGAATGAAGAATAGATTCCCTACCACCAAGAGATGCTGCCAAAATTATAACTAACAATAAATACTAAAGATTAAATATTTTTTTTATTTACAAAAATGTAAGAAAATTTGGCGCTTTTTGGTAAATTTATCCTTGATACACGAATAATTATAAAGTTTATTAAGAAAACAAAATTTTATCTTAATTAATTTCTTTATTGTAAACATAAAAAATGCAATTTACAGTATTACAATAAATAAAGGCAGTAAAGGCAGACTTATTCCATTTAGGAATCAGGAATACTTAATAGAATCAAACATGTACATAGTTGCGTATCGAAACAAACAAAAACTAGTGAACATTTCTGTCACGAGTTGTTTGGTACGCTGTTTCCTTCTCAAACGTGCTCAAGTTGGCACAAATGTGTAAATTTTGCTTGATTCGTAGCAAGAGCAAGACATGGTAATAAGTGTCTTTAAAAAAACTAAATTCCTTTTCAAATTTATTTTCCTTGACCTTTAGCTCACAATAACTATAGAGTTGTACTAAAGAATTAATAACAAATAAGAAAACAAAAGTATAAAAATCAACAATCAATAATAGAATCAAACACGTTTAAGTACATAGTTGCGTATCAAAACAAACAAAAACTAGTGAACATTTCTATCACGAGTTGTTTGGTACGTTGTTTCCTTCTCAAACGTGCTTATGTCGGCACAAATGTGTAAATTTCGCTTGATTCGTAACAAGAGCAAGAGCTAAGTAAGTGTGTCGTGCACAAAGATGCTAAACACAGCGTCCGCCAATCATTCCGTTAATTGGAGAGAATCATCGCTGTAGAAAGTCCGAGCGGCGCAAGGGGGCGCGACGAGTTGTGGTGTAGTGTAGTGTCAACGATCAAGATGAGTGCAATAAACTACGTATCATGTCTGTTTATCACTAAACATGCCGTGTATCACGCTTTAAGATACGACAACAAGGAAGAAAAGATTTAACTAATTATAACTTACTTATTATTTTATCAATGAATAAACATATTTACAGCTTAATCTCATATTGACGTAATACAGATAAATGTCTCATTAAAATGTCTCTCTAATTCTGTAATAGAATATATTGAAATAGAATATTAAAACAGTTCATTCATAGATGTTACTGATTAACAAACAGGATTTACTTGTAGTTCGAAACCTTTTCAGTTTTCAAGAACGTATTAGCCTGTATCTACATATTATATACTGTTACATTGAGTTGGCTATTATACATGTAGCACAATTTAAAAAAAAACCTTTTTCGATGCACAAGAATGCTAACATAATAATAATAAGCTATTTCTTATAAGTAGATATGTAAACATGTAAGATGTATATTAATATATTCCGTTTCTCTAAGAACAAATTATATAGAAAAGTCGTGTTTATTAGCAGAAGGGTATAGACGGTGTCCTAAAAATTTAATTTATGATAGCCTTTTCCTTCCAGTAAGAAAAAATGTTAAAATTTTTAAATATTTAACTAATAACATTTTTGAAATAACCGATTCAACATGAATGATATTTAATTATTCGCTTATAAAGAATAAGATTATGTTTTTATGCATATTCATAGGTATGCCATTATTAGCGCACCTGTTATATACAAGACCAAATACGGTGTAGTATTAATGTTAATCAATAAACATGTTGCGTCTTAGATTCTATTCATTATCGTGAAAGGTGTATGCTGTATATGATACAACGCAGTCGCATGAGGTCGTTGAGTCAGTGGCCCTTCCTGCGCACACGCATCCATTTTGGGACATGTTACGTGAGCGACAGGACGCGACTAGCACTTCAATGTCAGCACTGTCAAGTTGCGACGGTGTAACAGCCGACACACACGAGCCTGAATGGCTGGACGGTGTGGCTAGGTAAAAGCTAAGCGAAATAAAAGAAAAACAAATGGATTACCTCAATATAACATTAACCGTCATATTTTATTTATTATTCTTTTAATATTTATTTTACTTGTCAAATAAGAATAATTATTTATTAATATTTCAAATATTATTTTGCTTTAATAAAAAGTACATACATAGGTCTATATATTCCTGTAAGCAATAATGCATATTTGATCCTGATGATTACTTTGCTGTTTTTTTTTCAATATAAGTTCGTAGCGTTTTTATATTTCAATTTATAACAATTTTATTTGACAAAGTCTATAATATTTATTCGATAGAGTTCTTTCTGCTGTACAATCTTTCATCAGTCTTCCATCAATCAATTTAATTTTTTAATACGTTTAGGCTTAGAAATGGAATATCCACGAGGTGAAAAAAAAAAAAGAAGTTTTTAACACCTGCTCTTCTTCGCTTTTCGTCGAGGCCAAAGAGCTGAATCAGTTAAATCCGATTGAATGAAGATGATTGACAAAAGTTTTATGATCGCGGTTCTTTTTTGGCCAATTCATAACTTAGTTGGAAAATATAACTTATAGAAACTTTAGAAAAATAATGTCTGGTAAGGGCTATTGACACGAAATGATTAGGTCTGACAATCCATATTTGATTCCAGCCATCCCAGTCTGTGTGTGTCGGCTATAAGGATAGATGAGTTTTCTTTTATGGTTACCATTGCCAGCGCACTACCAACGTTTCAACTAGTACTGTATATATGAAATTGTAATTACATAATATTTTATGGCTTATTGGACAAAGTCTAATATAACTTAGCTCAACGTCTAAAGTGAAGACATGTTGTGTCAAATAAATACGTCTTTAAAAGACACGTATAGAATAAAAATATATATGTATATACAGAAGTTGATTGATACATCAACGTATTAAATCACACAAAAAATAAAAGTAAATTAAAAACCTTCTTTTTGCTTTCTAAGTCAGTTTAAAAATAAAATTTTTACAATGTTTTATAATATAGAGCTCACTCATAACCGATTTTTCGAAATTAAATCCATAATGGCAAAGATACTTTCGGTACTATCTTTCTGAAAATAAGTAAAAAACATTTCAAAAGAATTAAAAAGAAATTTAATTTTTAATTTAGTCTTTTTACATGTAGTACCTATATATCTAATTATTTAAAGGAATGTAATTTATGAGCATGGTACAAGGTGTCTCAGATTTTTTAAATCGAACGTCATGAAAATCTAAAATTCTCTATAATTGAATGAATGTCCTTATTTCGTATTTAACTCTATATCTAGAATATAACTTATAAGCATCACGGATCCACTACGTCTTCAATTGACCTACTAATCTAAATCTTATGAGCAAATCTTATCTCAAGTTTATTTAGTTAGAACAGCGTTAACAAAATACCAGTTAACCTGCTTATTGAATTAAATAAACTTGGCAAAACTACTCAAAGCACATTTAAAATATCTTTTACGTGTTTTAATTATTTTCTTTCTGAGTATTTCATTCCCTTAGATGTTGCAGAATTATCTTCCCATATTAAGAAAGTGACTGTAAATGACATAATATTAATAAGAACTTCTAATTTCCGCAATTTCAGGATATAATATAAGATAATGTATATAATATAATCATCTTCATAATATCTATTGGTAGTCATTATCACCTTTCGGTTAGTATAATCGTCATCCGATTAGGGTTTCGCTTTAACAACAAACGTGAATCTATTTATAAATTCAGAAGTGATTCACAACTTTACAATTAATAAAACAAACACTCCATCTTATCACAATTCAATGTGACTTGATGTCTACTAAACAATATTTAACAATAAACATTTACAAACATGAATGGAACGTTAGCGTAATCAAAACAGAGATATGTACAACACAGAGTAACTGTATGTAGTAAGGAAAACTCGTATTAATAACAGGCAAATGAATAATTACTAATAATTATTAGTAATTTAAGTATAATAAATTGACTACCATATATACTGATAAAAACAGAGTTTAGTTGAAATCTCTAAGTGTTGTTATATTAAAATGGAAACTCTGAGGGATCATTTTCCTAAAGAAAGCAAGTGATTGATCAAATCACTATACTGTTTTATGATTCTGTTGCGATCAAAAGAAATTCTAATCTGACTAAACCTTTTACTGTTTCAACTGATAAATTCAATAACAAATGTATATTTAGTATATTAATTTATAACTGTCTCTCTCTTAGAGTAAGCAGAGTTAAATATTCATATACATTTCATAAACATGATTTCGGAAAAGAAATAACCCAAACCTGAAAATTAATAAATAAATTATGAATAGTTAACTTAGTCATTTCACTAAAATTGATAAGGCATTTCATGAAATTACTCTATAGAGTTGTTGTTTTAACACTCTCTGTAAACTGATGGATTTATCATTCCCCAGCAACATGTATCCCGAGGGAATTGATGAAAAATATTTTCAAACTTAAGCAACACGTTTGTATAAATTAATGCACATGCAACGTACGACTGAAATTATTAAACTGTGTAGCCATATTGGCCTAATTAGTAAGTGACAATACCACTTTGTTCTTAAACTTTATGTAGGTCATTCACGTTTATATTTTCGTAGGTGCCAAAGCATCTTAAAAGATTAAAAGTGACACATAAAACATCCACAATTATTATTAACCGCCCACCTTACTCCTACTAGTTGCACTTTAAAAGTTATAAATGACACCGATAGTTCTGTAGATAAACTTTAAAATATGCTACACGAAATATATAAAAGACTAACAGTTCATATAAGGGAATATTAAATTAATAAAATTATAAGATAAAATAAAATTGCTAAGGTTAATTAGTAACAAAGAATCATAATTGGAATTGCGTATTTCTTAAATATCAAGGACCAAAAAATTTACAAATTTAGTAGAAAGGAAAAAATCTTTATTCTCCTAACCATCCTCTCTCGCTCACTCAATATTAAGACAAATTTAAATAAAACACAATAAAAACAAAATATTTTTATTGTAATAAATAGGTTCTAGTACTTATGAAGTCATTTTATTCACAACCTTTATAAGAATTATTTTTTAGTAACCGCGATACTGATTATTGTTTGAATAAATAATTGCGAAAATACTTTTTTATTTCTATAAGATCTAAGATGTAAAAAATATATAAAATAATTTATTCTTACACATGGACGGCGATTACTCTTGAACAAATTCGCCTCAATAAGCTTAGTACAATCTGTCACATTACAGCGATAAACGAGATACTGTCGACTGCAGTCATTGAATAGCTTTAAAGCCTGACATGCTCTTTATAGCTAGCACAAAACAGAGATGCCTCAAACGTCTTATTGCATTCAGTTTTCGATTTATCGAAGTCAAACAGAATCACCATCTTTGTCAACTGCATATGAAAACTTGGAAATGAGAGCAATAACAAAAATTATACTTATTGTTATACAGCAACGTGAATAAATATTTATACATATCTATTATAAAATACCACGGCGCGTCTGTCTGTTTGCAATTAATTCAAGAACTATTAAATAGATAGATAGAGTGATTTATACAAAAGGTTTAGGTATGTAACTTGTTGGGTAATCATTTTTGAAAATTGTTACAAAAAATTAAGCCGCCTGTGAGCTTTCATCACAAACAGTTTTTGAAATAAAATAAAACAGTGTATAAAGGGATATATTATGTAGTCATAATATGCTGTACAGTGATGGCCCAGTGGATGAGATTCCAAGTTTTACTCGGGAGGTCCGAGGTTCGATCCTGGGCACACACCTCTGACTCTGAGTTATGTGTGTTTTAAGCAATTAAATATCACTAGCTTTAACGGTGAAGGTAAACATCGTGAGGAAACCTGCACTCCTGGAAGTTCCCAAAAAGTTCTCAAAGGTGTGTGAAGTCTGCCAACCCGCATTGGGCCAGCGTGGTGGACTATGGCCTAATACCCTCCTCATTCTGAGGAGGAGACCCGGCTCAGCAGTGGGCCATTGAAGGGTCGTGATGATGATATGCTGTACTGCCAGCCTGAAGCTAGGGTGAGTCGCAACATGTACCTGAGACTTGTGACACAGACACAGGTTTACAAAACTCTTTTATACAATACATATCCTACTTTAAATAAGGTTAAACTGTGTTAACAGCCTGATAAGGGATTTTTGATTAACGAATTAGTGCTAAGTTTAATAATTATGTGGATGTATATGTAAAGGTTCACACGCCCCAGGCACTACTCAAGTTTCTGATGAAATGCATATTATTATTATATAATAAGTATGGGTGTACAGTAATATGTATCATTTATTACAAACTAGCTTATGTATAATTATATGGAGCAATGTAGTGGAAATCTATAACAAGCCAAATAAAGGAGAGCAAGATTTTTTACAAAAATCATGTTAGCGAGGCAGGTGTCTATGGGCAATTATATCTGAGGATGTGGAGTGACATTTTTCAGCCAGTTAATTGTGGAAGATTCTCGAATAAGAGTCTGTTTCCACGACAACACTTCAAAGTATAAAATCAAAAATCACTGATTTCTTTTTAGTGTAATAAGAACTAGAGAAATAACTCGTACATATAAATGCCTTAGTTATTGTAGTATATCGTATAGTATATGAGTATTCCTCGTCACATGAGCAAGACTAAACTCTAGTTTTTTGACGGACGAGTATAGGAATCCTGCTGACATTCACACACCTGTCTCGACATACACGAAATAATTGTATTTGTTTCTTGCATTCCCTTGCAGCTCTCCTCTTGTTGCGTTCCCACGTTAAGTACGTGTATTAAATTATTGAATTATTTTTGCATTTTTATAATATTTGTATCTGACTGCTTATAGAATAATTTTAAAATGTGATAAAAACTTGCGAAATTACTTTCAGTTCTGTGTGAAATATTGTATGAAATTTCATTTCTTACTCAGGTAACTTTAAAAAAAATCGCTGTACCTCCATTAGTCTGACATCTTTCAATTGATTACAATTATCTTTAATGTTGAAGAAATTTTCGTGAGATAACCTGCATGCCGGAAAGTTATCTATAATGACCTAAAATATGTGTGATTTCTATCAAACTATACTTGGGCAGCCTATAAACTTCTAATTATATACTTTAAAATATTGATAGTAATCAAAAACTTAAAGTAGTATGGGTGATCTTTAATTGTAAGCATTGTCAGGTTTTATAGTCTGTAATCTATAGTGTGTAGAGTTCAATCGACCCATGCAACACATACCCGCACATTCGCCTTGTTTTCATTATCTCAGTCATCTGCAGTTTAATTCCTCGTCTATTTATGCCTTGCGTGCTAATGATATTGCAAAGTCATTAAAACATAATTCGTTGTGTTAGCTAATAAAATCTAAGTGGAAATCTTATGCGTAATAACTCAATAAGTTTTATAATCACACTTATGCAAGTAAATAGTAAAAATATACAATCTTGATATATACGAAGATCAGTTCCTCGTTTGCGTAATTTTTTTTACGGTAGAGATACCGCTTGAAATGAATAGGGCTAGAATAATTAGTAATAGTATAATATTTACAGCTGAATAAGAAATTAAGCTTTTTCTTATCCAAGGAAGGAATTGAATTCAAACGTCGAAAACTTCCACCCCGATGGAAAGAAAAGCTTTCTTGTTTTCGATACGAATGATATTTTTCTGTTACCTAAAATTAAAAGTACTACGGCTTCTGGTGATTACGGGGCAGCGAAGTAATTTAACTAGTTTCTGCCAAACCTAACTAGACGGGTGCGAAATGAATGTTTTATAAATTTCATACAATGTTTTATACTTACCTGAGCTTATATCGACTCAAATTTGATTTTAGAACTTAATTATGGGCTCAATATGGAACTTTTTATTCGAGATTGGTCGAAAACAAAAACGTTTTTAGTCAATTCATGTTTTAAAATATTTATTCTTTATTTAATATCCTGTAGACAATATGACTTGTGTTCATATTTTGAAGTGATAACTTCTTATGGGAGGGTAAACTGCTTCGTAACGTAACGCGTTACGGTGCCACTATGTCTGGCTTTCTTTTCTCTCACGCATACGGCAGCAGTAGATAGGCTGCTCCTCTCTCACTTTAACCTACAGCACTAGCCGTATTTCGGACAGAAGCTTCCCCCTCTCTCTACTCAGTGTACAATTTCAATATTAAATAGTTCAACTGAGATTAGTTGAAGTTATCACTTCTGTCGAGCGTCCCGAGACGCACACATTTTTTTTTCGATGTATAATATATTCGTATGTATAATTATGTATCTACCATATGATTGAAACATCGTTTGTTTGGTAACGCAGATAATTATGATTTATTTCATGATATTATCGTCCTAATTACTTGTTCACCGTCGTTTTCGTAATATCAAATTATTGATCATATAGATTTGATAGTTGTTCCAGTTCAATGTACTATATAACAATATGAGTAAATCATTTTATAGTGACATTAATTATGTTTATTTGGTAATTTAGGATATATTGACAAATTTGTGTGTTCCATGAACTCTCCTTATCTTCATAAATTAATTGTTAAAAAAATTTAACCACTGTCTAACTAAAATTTTTAACCATTTTGTTGAAGATATTTTTTAAATTAAAAAATATAATTTCTGGTCATCCTAATCTGTAATTTTACAAAGTGTTGAGACTGAGCTTTGAGAGTTTCATGTTTAGCAGCGTATAGAAAATGTAATTGTTGTTAACACAATTTTAGAATTGCTTTCGCAACAGAAACGTTTTACGTAATGAAATATTATTATCGGAACAAAATCGGAGCTAGTTTGTTTGTTGTTTCGTACAAACTGGCTCATTGGAACGATGCGCGATGGAGTAACCTGCGCCTGGCACTGCCATTGCTGTACGGTTGGCATGCCAGTACGCTTCATGTGTTCTGCGTATGTGTTTATTGCATTAAAACGTACATATGTGTCTGTTTAAAAACATTTTTTTATACAATTTAATATTTATATAAATGAATATGAATGTTTCTTTGTATGTTTGCCTCATTGTGATGATAATCCAATTAATGAATTGTTAGTTCTAGGTTAATTATTGCACGCATCGAATTCCTGACTAAGTTGCATTATTAATTTCCTGATTCTTCGAAAATTCCAGGACAGTGCAAAATATTTTATGAATTTTTTTTCGTACTTTTTATTTTCTTCCTTTAATTTGTATATTTATAGATCGGTCCGACATTGTAAAATACCTTATAAATGTAAAATGTAATACTGATGAAGTACTCGAATTTAAATAGTTAGAAAAATTGTTATTCTTTGCACCGAGTACAAAATGGCTTTTCTTACCATTTGAACGCTTTTTTAGCCGAAAAAGTGGCTACCTTATTGTTAATATGTAATCGGCAATTTTTAACTTTTATTGTCAAAGGAAATTGGACATTTAGCGAAATATGGTAAATTTCTATAATTTATTAGAAAATAATAATTATACCTAGTGTAATTTTTTTAAATATTTTTAGGATATAAAAATTAAACAGAATACTTTTAAACCGCGACCCACAAATACAATAATCGCAATCTGATTAAAATGTTTATGACGAAGGAAACCTTTCGTATTTTCAAGTATATTACCATATGCCGACATACCGGGGCAAGGTTAATGTTGCATATTGTATTAAATGTACATGTTATAATGTAATATCTTACAACAATTAACAACTCATCTAATAATCATTTTTTTGTCATTTAAAATGGCCTGAAGAACCTAACCTAACCATGACGGAGTTTGTGGTTGGCGACCAAAATGTAGTAGTAGTGAAATAATAACGAAATACATTATTATGATAACAATTATAACGACTTAAAAGTCATTGTAGTTGAGTATTTCAATGTAGATTACGAGTATATAATAATATGTATGCTATTGTGAAAGAATAATATAAAATATATAAAGATTTACCAACTTAAATTGGTCAATGTAATGTTAGTATAAACAAAAATAATTGTTATTAAGCCATTAAATATGTAAATAAATATAAGCGGTTGAAAAAAAATTAAACGAGGTTCGTTTTAAACCCTAATAGAGTCTATTTTTATAAATTTCTATTTGTTTCGAGAAACTTCTCGGGTCAAAGAAAAATGTCACGGATTATTTTCCATTATCTGTAAACGCCGTAGATTTATAAGATGTTCTCCGATATCGGAGCATCCTTAGAAAATGTTGATTCTATAAAAGTAGATTGTAGGAATAGAAAAATAATATTCTGCATTTTATCAATCAATATGCAATTTCTCAAATTAAACAAAAATTATCCATCATATAAATAAAAATCAATTGCTGTTCGTTAATCTCGCTAATGAAAAAACTCGAGAGTGGCTGGACAAATTTGGCTAATAATGGTCTTGAAATTTTTGTTAAAGCTCAGGGAAGATTCAAAAGTTAAATCGATTTTGAAAAAATTTTACTGTAGCTGAATACACCTTGTGGCGGTTATAAACCTCACATATAGTAAATTCAACGTTTAAAATAATAATAATAATAAATAATATAAAGAGGTAATAAAATAGTAATGAATAAATATTTTAACATAATATTTACAAATAAAAATAATAAGTAATTTATTTTATATTTAAAAAGTCATTTGGTACATTAGAAATAATAATCGATCATAATTGTCAACAATAAAAATATTAAAAATAATGCAGGAAGTTCGTGTATTTCGGAAAAGTTCGTGTATCAGTTAGTATGGGAAAGTATGCAATTGCCGATAGTCTGACCGATCGCCCAGCATGTATAGGGAGGCAGTGTGAGATCGTCGGCACGGCATCTCACATTCATGTACTACATATGATACCGATATAATAAGAGGTCATAAAAAATACTTATCAAAGATGGTTTGTAGGTGGTTTGATGGTTTGTATCATTTATAGAATTATAACAATACAATACATGTATAGGGGCGATGCATGTAATAATAGTTAACCTCTTAATTAATGAATATAAATATGTTTTAATAATAATATCTTATGTAGTTACGATGTGATGGCGATGCATGTGTTTAGATCAGCCTCCTTATAAAAGTGTACTGCGAGAGTAGTCTTGGCATACGGACGGAAGGTGACTCTTAGATGATTTTGATTGTCTTTGAGAAGTCCAACTGTCTGTTGCTGGATTAAGTTCTACTTTAAGAATTCTTGTGTACGGTGCCTGATATGCTTCTTTCTTGACGTGATATTTCGTGATTTGATACTCCGAGTTTTCTGGTGACTCAGACGATGTTGTTTATGTCTATCACTCTGTTATTTGATGCTTCGACGTCCTGATGTCCTAGTTGATATCGCTGTGTCTATCACTCTGTGATTTGATACTCCGAGGTCGAGGTTCGAGGTTTCTCATGGCTCAGACGATGTTGTTTGTGACTCTCACTGTGATTTGATACTTCAACGTCCTGGCGTCTCAGTTGATATCGTTGTGTCTATCAAACCATCATATCCAGCTGCTCACATTGCACTAAGGTGGCCCATAACACATATTTATATCAGCTACGGCTGCAACGACTTATCCACTGCGGTGGTTTTTACTTATCAGCTACGGCTGCTACAATATCCACTTCGGTGGCAACATTTATCAGCTACGGATGCAACGATTATCAGCTACGGCTGCAACTATATCCACTCCGGTGGCAACGATAACAGTGATTTATTTATCACTTTATTTATAACCAGGGCTTGTCCCTTTGTCTTCGGACACCTTGCAGTTTTGCTGTTTTATTGGATTCATTTCCATTACAAGCTCTTCTCACGCCTTTTTATTATTACAGCTTCGGCTGATTTACTAAAGCTTCGGCTTTCAACACTGCAGTCTTGACTGTATTACCCGGACTTCGGTCCTTGCTAATGTAGCATCAACATGTGGTGGATGAACAATTATTCTAGAAAATTCTGGACTGGATAAATCTTAGGATTTACTGTAGTTCTAGTTTTTACTGTAATTTATGCCAACGTTATAAAGTATTTAATAATGACTTTTTTAGACGATCACTATACGATATACGAACTGCAATAACCGTTTACCTCTAACCGTCACTTAATGTTTTTTCAAATATTTGAATAAAAATGCATAACTGTACTTTGTATCCTATTTTATAACGATGCAATCTCAATTAATAATATGATAAATTTTAAGTATTATACTAAAGACTTATTCGACGAAACGAGACGAAGATATAATTTGTCTGTCTCGTTCATTGAACTGTCTACTCGTCTTACATTGTGCACGTACAAACAATGAAAAATTATACTTTAACGATGATATTACGTGATTCATAGAAATGAATGACATTTCTTGATAGAGTATACAATTTCAGAAAAAAATTGCAGTCAATATTATGTTGGTAATAACACATATTTGTTCTATTTTATCTAGATCCTGTTTACCAGTTTAATTCTCCAAAACAAGGCAATGGATTTTGATATTGTTTTTACTAAAGTAAAGAGAAATAAATGAGTTATATTTGTGCATATATTACAGATATTTTGCAAATTTTTTTTTTCATAACTTACCGATGTGCTAACCGAATGAACTGAACTCGGAAGGAAAAGCTTAAAATATTATGTACAATGTGCCTCAGCTAGGTTGCCTGCATTTATCTGACAACAATATATTACGGAAAATTTTATATGACGGACATACTAGAATTTTGAAGTCTTAAAAAGCGAAAAATAAACAGGTATAAATCTATATCCAAATTAAACCGTCATAAGCATTGATTTGTTAGAAATATGGACTCACGATCAAAATTTATGTACCATTTCCGACTTAATTTCATTGCTCATCTTTAATAATCTTTAACTCTATATGTTTACTCAAAACTTAGCTTTTTATTTTTCATGATTGTAACACAGAGCTGCTGCTATTAAAATTAACCAAATGGTGCAAACCGTAGACACTTTTTTCTTCATATTTGTATGAAAAACCTAAGTCCACACTATTATACGTTCATATTCATAACTTCAACACGTGATTTCGTAAAGAAACGTGTAAAATTAAAACCGAAGGATAGACCGTGAGATATTGCGATTTAATGTAATTGTAATATGCATGATATGTTAACAGTTAGATGTTTCATTGAAGGTTCATTCTAGAGTTCAAACTTAACTCGTGTACATTAATTTTTGTCTGTTAGAAGTACTTTTTCTTTACACAGACAAGTTTAATTTGATGAATTAGCATCCAAATTAAATATTATATACTTTTTTTAAATAATATTTCTTTCACTTCAGGGTTTAAAAGTGTCTGAGAAAAAAGAAAAAGGCATCCATTTTCGCTTTAGTCACTTTGCGACCTTCTTCTAGAGTGCACAAGTGTCACGTTAAATTGTAAAGCCAGCTCGAATGAAGTAGGAAATCTCATTCTATCATATTATAAGAATAAATAATTCAAAGAAAATAGATTGTTACTTTAACAGAAAGAAAACATTTGATTTATACTTGAATTAAATTGCACAATAATCTAAAAACAAATTAACACAAATAAAACTACTAATGTTTGCTTTTATGAACTTTACCTATAAAATGTAATGTTTACATTCTTATACTAAATGTGTAAAAAGATAAGTCCTATAAATCTTATTTTTAAAAATAAAATATCAATACTCATAATATACATGTTATTAAATTCATATATGGTCAATGAACAAACTATAATAATTATGACTAATGAAATATACACAACAAAAGCTTTTATCATATTTTTTTGCTTTTATTTTATTCAGGCAAATGACCGTAAGTGTGGACAATTATATACCAATTAGTAAATTATTTCCCATGGCTTAAAAGATATTACAACAATTATTTGAATTAATTTAATTCATAGTACTCTAATGAATGTTAAGTTAGACAACTTTTCGAATTATTTTCCACAAAATATTCTGTTTCATTAAATAATCTTAATACTTGATCAGTTAAGTAATTAATGCTAAATCCATTTAATTTAGTGCAAGGACGTTGGACGTTGTAATAGTTATGATTAAACTCTTAAATGCGAAAAAAATTGGAATAAATTAATTCTTACAAAAAATAGTTTGTATAATATATATTTTTACATATCATACAAAGAATTAAAATAAGAAATCAGTAAGAAGATTATCCTACTGACATTATAAATGTAAATGTTTTTATGTTTGGATGTATGGAAGTTAGATGTTTACATATTTGTTACTCAATGACTCAAAAACAACTCAACGGATTTTTACGATCATAATTTTTTTGAATGCTTGAAAACATAATTAAAAATAAGATAATGAGAAGGAAATTATGTTGAGAGTATTTCAAACACTTTTTCTTTTGGCCAAAATTCCGCGAATGAAGCCACGGAAAAATACTAGCCTATAATGTGTTGTGGTAATAAAAATCTATATCCGGTCTCATTAACTTTAATTACCAATAATAAAGCAGGTAGAGTCATATTAACATAATATCGGTAACTAAAAGCCGCACTTAATAGATGTAGAGGGTTGCGTTGCATCAAAACTACAAAGTTCTGCTATTAATAACTGGTATTAAAATATCCTTCTTCAATACCACATGAGTGCAGTGGTTCTGTGTCTAAATCGAGCGAGTGGCGAGTAGCAAGTGGCGACCGAGCTAGTAGAAAGGGAATGAATGGGTGCACTTGTCGTATGCGACTGCATGTGCTTATCACCAATAGTATAATGGAATAGATCAGTGTAGAATAGGGTTGTTACCCGTACGATATTCTCTTACTATATTTTGGACAATTTTTTATGGCAAACCGGCAGAACGTGCAGAAGACCCACCCGACGGTAAATGGTCACATTCCTCCACAGACAACTGCAACATAGAAAAATTGCAGTTACCGACACTTCTTCCTAACGAATCTGTACCCTTAACGTTTGAAGATATGATAACGCTCTAGGCAAACTTGCATATGCCTAAGAGGAATGATCTTATAAACGTGTATTGCTGGTATGTCAAGTATCCAGATGGTGATGATCCATCATCTGTCTCAACGGCGAAGAGTAGGATGGCGGAAAAGTGAAGGAGGTAAGTCAAATAATTCCTGTGAATATTCTTCATTGTGCAGATAGTAGAAAACACACACAGTACCAACGTCTCTTTTGAGACTTATTTTCTTCCAAATCTTCTGTTTATTTAATATTTTTACAGTTTTAAATTTTTTAATACTTGAGCGAAACTTTGTCGGGTCGTTAGTAATTATTAAAATAAGTTTTTTTTTCAAGAAAAAGGTGACATCCCTAATGTAGACCCGAAATTTGTTGTCAAAGCAATGAAAAGCGCTGTAGCATTAGAATTAACAGCTGATACATTGAGTTAGAAATGTAGAATCAAAAGATATAGCGCTTGTGTCGCTTCTAGATGTACAGAACGGTTGGTTAGTCCGTCCGTACCCCGTAGTCAGTTGCGCCGTACGCATCGAAGCGTCCGCATGTCCGTGCCGCAGCCTCGCGCCGCCGCCCTTATCAAAACATTCCCGCATTGGGATCGATCTGCACGTCTACGCTACCCGTGATAACGCACGACCCCCGAATAGCGGTGACGTTGCGCTAGTGTCCCCTTTTGTGTTGTGACTTATTTGTGATTGGATTATTGTTTACTTTTTTTTGTTTTGGTTTACACTGCAAGCCTACTAGTAAGTATTATATTGTTTTTGAATCTATACATATATATATATATAAATACCTATGTAACTAATTGAAAGTATGCACATCATACAAAATCGGCTGTATTAATTGAAATGATATTATTTGTGAATTCTTCACAAATAAAAACTGAATGGATCTGAAATTTGTAAACATAATATACTTTATAATAAAAAATAATTTTGTCTTGGAAGAAAGTACAGTTCCCGTGAAATAGAAAGACTTTTTTTACACAAAAACAGCTGAATGGATTTTATAGTTTGTTCAGACTGAGTTAGTTTTATGAAAAAAGTTATTTTTCATTAAAAGATAAAATAAAAACTAAGCAAATAAAACTTAACTTATTCCACGCGGTTAACGTCGCGCGTGATGGCTTGCTTATTCATGTAGAGTTTACATATGTAGGTAAATAATATTTAAAAATTCAATAATTTTATAAAATATATCATACAACGTAAATTATCGACTGAATATATTAAATGCATGTATTTACATAGACATACATTTAAATAACATGAATTAATTTAAAATAAACTTGTACTAATAAAAAAGTAGGTTTAAAATATAAGAAACCTTCAACCTACACAATTGAGTAGACGGATAGAGTGCGTAACATTTAAAATAATATCAATCGAGTGCGGTAATCTCACATTGACCATGATACATGTTTCCTTGTTATGATTAAGGTTATATATAATTCCGTTATATCATATGGAAAATAATAAATATAATAAATAACAATTATAACGACGTTATATGGTTAGTTTAACACTAGATTTCTAATTACGTATAAACAATAGAGTATATAAGTGTAAATTATCGTTACATAAAAAAGTAAATATGGACATGGTAAATTGGATATTATTTTTGACTATCATTTTCTTTGCTAATAAAAAATTGTAGCTTGTATCAGTAGAGTCATTAATTAGATAGAGCTTAAGATAATCACAAATATCATCACTACCACAAAAATATAGAGTATACCAAAAATGTTAGACGAGACGAGACAAAAGACATATCCTTTACTGCCAGAGCATCAAAAAGACGTGTATTTTTACACACAAACACAAACATTCAAAGAGTTACCGAAAAGACTACGCAGCTGTTTGTAACATTATTTCAGTAAAAGCTAGTTGCTCTGATGTATGTTAAAATTAATTTACATTTATACTATATAAGGTTTGTTTATTTGTGAGAGACCATCTTTAAGACTATTGATTATCTTTTACCCAAAAGTCATTAGTTAAGGATAGTTTTTATCCCAAAAAATCCGCGATCTGGAATATAACGAAATAATTCACACTAATTCAAATAAAAACCGATTTATATTATATATAACCTGGATTTATATTTTGGCTACTTATATTTATCTTTTTCACTAGATTCTGACATTCTACTTTTCTTCATTCACTTCACTAAATTTTATAATAAAAGTAAGGGTAAATGTTAATATAATTAAATCTTATATTAAATATTAGTACGAATCAATAAAAATATCGCACACTCAAATTCAATTCAATATAAATGTTTCGTCGCATATGAAGTTGAGGGCGGAGCCTTGTATTTAGTTTCGTTAATAGTAATCTTAATGTTATAATAATTAAAAGTAAACGCATTTAAATAAACATTACATAGTTATCCTTATACAAGCATTTGTAATTATCATCAGAACTATCAGGTGACAACTTTATCTAAGTCCTAACGACTTTGGCTAGACTTATAATAAAGTACAGTGATTATCCTACAAGTCTCAAGTATCCACAGTTTTTACATGAACGTAACTGCTGACGGAAGCCTAATGATATAAAATAATGATAAACCTAATGATTCCTCAAGTTCCGTTATATGACATCTGGATGTTACAGTAAATAAGTTTTTATCGAAGCGATTCCTGATAGCTCTTCGGTTTCACTTCCTGTAATCATTTCTATCTAAAGATAATGTTAGACTCAGTCTAGAATACTTGATTAGTAACAGAATATAAAATCTATGTTTTCACTGTATTTATAATAAGAAATGTGTAGTAAATATTTGGTACCCTATTAAATATGTATGTCAAAACCTATTCGGATCAAAGCTTTTAAACTCTTCATTTTTAATCCTTTAACTGCTGGAAATAAGTAAAATATTATGTTTTTATTTTTGGTGAAGTTATGATGATAAAAATCTGTCTGACATTGAAATTTAACAACTTGAATGTCGGGTCTTCATACCACTGTCACTATAAAGAGTCCGAGGCTCGCACACATAAATAAATATCTATATTTTAATAATAATAATTAAAATAATCTAAGCCATAAATCTATATGGTTTAAGATTTGTAAGGAAGAAATTAATATGACATACTTACAAGGATAAGTATACATGTTTATTTTGGCCGATTTTTTTACATTTTTACGATATTTATTTGTGTTATTGATAAAAGGTTGTTTCTAAGCTGAAAAATACTACAAAATATAACAATACTAAATATATTTTTTGTTTGGCTTATATGAATAGATATATAGGCTTATATAATATAAAGGAGTGAACACACATGCTGCACATTTATAATATAATTTTTTGAATTCCCATATTTGTTTCTTTCATAAAAATAGGGTGAAGGTGTCTAATTTTGTGAGTACGTGTAGCTTTAATTAAGGCTATTAAAAATAATTCGCAAAAAATATGCAAGCAAAATAGAGTGAGAACATTAAGAGTGGCCGCGATAGGCAGCTTGCGCGGACGCATATGCGCATATGCGACCTGGATGCGCGGCCAGCAAGTAATCCGGTCACTACTCACTACAACGCGGTCATTATTGGCTCTGGCCAACATTCTTGCTACTTAATATCATTAACCGCTGAAATGGACTGATTCTTCATTATAAATATGAATCATCATTAACTCTTGACCGATTAAGTTTTTGCTGTTGTTGTATTTATAATTACTAGTCACCCGCCCCGGCTTCGCACGGTTTATAAAACTTGCGTATATAAACATTCCTCTTTAATCACTCTGTTTATTGGTAAAAAGCGAATAAAAATCTGCCTAGCGTACAGTCAGCTGAAAGTGACTCTCAATTTATTATGAAGAGAGTTAAAGCACTACAGAGAAAAAATCTGAGTCAGTTTTTTTCTTGAGAAATTTTTAAAAACTTCAAACTATTAAATACAATCTTTATACTCCTAATTTCAAAGTAAATTAATCTTAATTTAGTACGTACAATCTACAATACAATAAAAAACAAAATAAATAATAGCTCTCAATATTATATTTGAGGTTAAGAGGCATCTACCTTTTTTAATTTTTTTTATTATGGCAATTAAGGGGGCAAACGAGCAGACGGCCCACCTGATGGTAAGTGGCCACCGTCGCCCATGGACATCAGCAATACTAGAGACTGGCTCTTGTTTTGCCGATGCGTTACCACCTCGAAGATAAAGTGAGGAAGGGGAATGAAGAGAAGAATGCTACGGTTTCATTGGACTCTGATCTGGATCTGACTGAGAACCCAGAGTTCACTAAAACCGCAGCATTAACGGGATGGGAGAAGGAGGGGTAAGTCTGGCAACCAATGTTGTGGGTAACCAATGTGTATTTATTTACAAAACTACAAACAATAAGTTATTCATATTGTCTCTAGTTTCGGCAATATTTTGTGTTCGAAGTTTATGGATAGAGTCTTTATAACTTCTGTGTTAACGAGTAGAGTGTGTTTAATTAGATAAAAAAGCCAAAATTGAGGTCCTCTGCCTCGATTATTTACTATACATTACATAACAGTAATATACACTTTAGATAGTAGATTGAGCAGTGCCTGGGGTTTGAGACGCAGGGTTAGATTTAAAAAGTACTTTTAATCCTACATCTACGACATTAAACCATACTATTTGCACTACTAATTAAGATAATGTTTAATGTGTAAAATTTCTTCTTGTACATAGTCGTGAAATAAAACAAATTAAATTACTCTCCAATAAAAAGTTATCAACAGTGTAAATTCTTAATAAATAATAGTAATCCTCATAACAATTATTTAATTCCAAACAATTCCAACAGACATTCGTGTTAAGAGCAAATTTGCATTCCTAAATATACTTAAGCTATTAAAATCTTCTATTTACATCCTGTTATCGGCATGAGTAATTCATTTTAATTTAATAAGTGAAAAGTTTAAGTTTATTGCATGTTTTAACGATAAAACATACTTAATATTCAAAAGCAATAAACATTGATCCAGATTTTCTCATTTGAATATTTTATAGTTAAATTACCTTACAAATTTATGGAAATATACTAATTATTTTTGAATGATTAAATTAAAGTTCTTTTTACTTATAGATATTAATTAAAACCAAGTTTGAGTCGGACTATGATAGCGACAAATTATAAATAATCTAACACTGTTTAAATGATGATAAAAGCAATGATATTTTCCGTTAATTTAGACTAAAAGTGTCTTAAGGAATGACAAATTCAGATAGACAATATAAAATCCATATTAACACTTCATACAGAACCCTAAAAATATTTAAACATGTTAAGTGCATAAATATGGAGTGAAAAAACTTTAAATTTTTATTTTTACTTATCAAAGTAATACAATATAATACTTTATGCATTTTATTAAAGTGGATAAAAGTCTCAGCATCCAGATTGAGAATAATGGAAGCCTAGAATAGATATCAAACCTGAATTACGTGTTGAATAGAACTGTTTATCAGTTCATTAATTCAAGTATGATACTTTGTTGCATATCTTGCCCCAATGTTTATTCATACTCATAAATTACTTTTAAAATCATACTATTCTTAAACCAAGTTACAAGTATTATATTTATGTTAAAACTCTTTAACCATATCTGTTCAAAAAAGTATACATAAAAGAAAAAATGTTTTACCACAACGCTACTTCTGCTAATGTTAATTGCGAGGCAAACAAAAAGGTATGTTTTAAACGAGTACAGAATAATCTTTACATTTCGCTTTTTACCTTAGTGGGAGGTGAACCTTTTACGTACTTTATTACCAACTCAATATCAATTAGCAGTTAAATACTATTTCAATATTCATAAGTCACTTGATAGGGGAGACTTGGTATAGTCATTTTACAAAGCTATTTATTTAAAAGTAACATTGGTTGTCTATGCTACAAGTAGATTTTGCACCATAAAGATATCTTTCGTAGTTGAGCAGTTTAAATATGTCATATTTGTGATGTTAGGAGAAAATTTTCATAAATATTAGAGGGACGATATAGCGTAATAAATCAAAGTTATTTATTTAAAAATAAATTTTTGATAGTTTTCAAAATATTATACGTTAACGTTTATACGTTGGAAAAATTTTAAAATAGTATGTTCTTACTACTTTCGATATATCTGGGGTTTTTATGGGGTACATTTTTTATGGGAGACTTGATTAAAAACATGACAAATTTTCAGACCTTACTATTTTTACTCAAGGTTACTCGTTAAAGGTTTTTTCTCGGTATAAAATAATAATAAAATATTCTTATAAACTCTAACAGTATTTTATTAAAAATCAAAATGGACTATCAATTCTCCCTCTTTTCCCATATATGAGAAAACCATATATTCATTATGATATCTTCAAAATTATTTTAATTGCTTTGCATAATAAGGCACTTGGACGAGATATGCAAAACCACATTATAAATGATTTGAAAAAGAAACAAATTGTGAACATCGGACTGGTTCGGCGTAACTCCGGAAGCGAACAGGTTCCAGTTTAAGATACATAAGAATTAATTGAAATTTTAATTTTGATATTAAAAATGATCTTGAATTGAGTGTCACCGACCGCAGATTGATTTTTTGTGTCTATTACGCAGATGGAGTAACAGCTTTCACTTAATACTAGTTGTTATAACCGAAGCATCACGCAACTTTTAGGTAACGCAGTACTGGCGATAACTGAGCATGTTATGGTGAAGGTACTTTTATAGCGATTAACACTTATTAACTAATAACTAATGGTCAGTTGTGGCAATTGTGTCTTCACAAGAATTACTAATTATATGTAATCAATTGTTATCGAACTTCAGTCCGACTTTAGCTTGATTTCAGACAGTATTTTAACAGTTTATACCAACTTGAATTAGTAGGGGTAATAAGTGATTTACAATTATAAAACGCTAAGTCAGTTTTTCATTTAGGTAATAATAGGTTTCTTAACGATAAACAAGTATTGTTATAATAGGAAAGATAATGATGAGTTATTACACATTGTGGTGGTGAAATTTTTTTATAAATCGTTGTGTCAAATATGTAGAGCACTGAGTCACATGAATAAGACAATAATTGATGACTGATTTAAAATTATTTTTTATTACATTTAAACTTTCACACCGCTTGACTTCGTTACCTAACATCAAACCAAATCAAAAATAATATCAAAAAGTTCCATGATGTCAACTCAATATTAATTTCGACTATTCACAACGTGTATGATAATCAGTTTTTATATAATGTACAAATTAAACATTTGTGGAAGAACAAGAAAGGTTAAAAGGTGAGCAACACCAAAACGATTTTAAACACTTATACCTGTAGTCTAATACAGCGAAGCGAGGGCCGGTCAGCTAGTATATAGTATGAATAAAAGTGATAGTAATACTAACATAAATTAAAGGTTACTTACTACCAATGGGGTTGTTAGCATAATTAATCCTGTCTAATTTGAACCGAGTTTGACGGATAATTCAAAAATGCGGTTATTTTAATTTCTCAGGATTTCTCTCCTAATAATAAAATATGATCTGTGATAATTAAAAAGGGTTATACAAAAGTATTCCGTGACCGTGAAGCGTAACAGCACGAGATAGCGTTTAATCGCTAAATTCTTCTCCACACGAGAAACTAATCACCTCCAGTTCCGGATATCATACGACCATATCGAAATCCGATCCATTGGTGTTGTAAAAGTAAATGGCTTTTCCATTTTGCGTAAAAAACATCGAGAAAAGTTATATGGAGTTATGATACAGTTTTCTATTCGACTCTCACCACGCGAAAATAATATCAAGTTTGTTTGCTAGTTTGCTGTCACTCTCAATTTTATGGAACTTTGTATAGAAAAGTTATCATGATTCACTCTGCCTAACAAGGGCTAATATTTATCATCCCACCATCTCGGAAAGAGTATTTTTGCTCTTCGATATCTGAGTGTAAAAGCCGTTTTTATCCTCTAGAGAATAAAGTAAAATTGAATATAGAATATCGTGTGCACTAAGTTTGTGAAATCCAAACATAATTAAACGTTTTTAATTCTACCTTTTTGGTGCCGAATTTATCATACAACCTTTTTATATTTGTTTAAAACTCAGACTCGGAACCTTCTTGGTTGTGAGACTTTAAATTCGATAGATTTTAATAATTGAAACTAGTAGAAATGAAAAATTGAAGTCTTGCGTTCATATATATATTCAATTGAATATTTTATTGACTGTCACAAGTGGATTGGCAGTTTGACGAGTAATTTCGTAGAGTTAATATTGACTGTCATAATTTAGTGCTCTTTAATTAAATGATTTTTTTGCTATGTGGAACAGTGTAGGCGTGAGATTCGCGGCAGTTTGACTAGTAGTTCTTCTGAATTTTGTTCTTTGGGTTACTTTAATGAAAAACGTTAATGTTCTAGTTTTCACTTCTACCGACACTCCCCCAGTACAACCAGTTATTTATTTCCTCGCTGAGGTGGGATGAAAAGTCACGTGTTGCACTCGAGTGAAATAATTTTTCACCTTGTCCTCTTTTGATTCCCTCCCTAACGCTCAGGATTCTAATTTCTTTTAGAATCCTTCGCTTGCTCGGACATCAAAATTGAGCACGCGGTTAAAAAGCAACTTTGCACTCTTGTATAACACATAACTATTACCTAGTTTTTTTTATTATTTCTCTTCATTTCTATAAAGTTGGAAGTTATCTTTATTTTCTAGGTTGTATAGGACTCAACAAAACGTATTGTATAGCTGGATGTATATAAAAGTAAAAGTATCAATATTTTTGTAAAACATAATATATCCTTTCCAATATTCATATATTGTCCAAGACGACGACGAAAAGATAGTATAACACAAATTGCCGGACATATGTTTTTTGGACAAACATATTATCCGGAAATTAACTTAACTTCAGCCACCACCAAAATCAAGATTTTGAAAAAATAAACCCTAACCCCCACGGTTCCTAATCCTAATCCCACGTTTGTAATTAACTAATTAACATCATGTAATTAGATTTCAAAAAAACAATTGTTATTCCGCAGTAACTACGATTTTTTCTGGGATAAAAAGTAGCTTAAATAGTATCTGTGTACCATATTTCAATAAAATCCGTTTAGCCGTTATTTATTTGATTGAGTAACAAATATCCAAACATACAAACATTTAGAAACCTTATAACTCGCAACTTAGTAAATCCTTAAAAAGTCATAAAGGTATGACTTATAAACCGACATTATGATGATTTTATTATTAGTAAAAGTGGTTTTGATGGCAGGAAATAGTCTGAGATATCGCCGAGCACGCCCGTATTTGTTTTATTACCAACAATTAATGTTTGACGCATTTGATTTAGCTCTGCACTAACTTCCGATACTAAATATAATGATATCTAATCAGTGTTTCAGTACAATGACCTCTTGTAAATAGAATTTAATCAGTGAGGGAAAAGATATAGATTAAATAACAGGTTCACAAACCAGTAGACCATTTGTTGTGTAGTCCGGATGGGAGCCTTTAATATATATTTAATTATTTAGACAACTTTGGCGACCGAAAAGTTTTACCATGAAAATATTATGGTAAATCAGCAATTGATACATCCCATAGACCTATTCTTTTTTGTTGCTCAAGTGGACTTCCTGCCACTAGTTATCAACCCCTGGGTGTTAATATAGATTTTAAAAACCAAAAAATTTAATTATTAATATGATATGGCTACAATATGATTTTTTTATCATATTGTAAGCATATCATAAATTGGTAGAGACGATTTCTAACAAATATTATTAGATATATGTATTTCTTTTAGGACAACATTAAGTTTTTATTTAAATTATTTATACTCATAGTACCAAAACAAAAATACTAAAAAACAGGCTCTCTTTTTCCTTTTTTATTTATTTTTAACCATAAATTCTCTAGACTTTGTAATGTCAATAAAATATAATTAGGACAATATATTCTAGATTCCTTACTAAGTGGTTAACCACTTTACAACTTCATTGTAGTTATTCTTTAGGGTGTAAAGTTTTATATGGAAGTTTTTATATTATATAATAAAAGGCAGATCAATGTGTAGGTGTAGACACTTGCAAAGGGCATTTCTCGTCAATGGCGTTCGCCCACGTGCAGACCACGGTGCGCGTGCGCATGCGCCGCCCACACTCGTATAAATTGTAAGCCTAACAGTGCTTACGACAAATTGCCCATGTAATAACTATGATACTCGTTCTATTATAATATTACTTTCATACGAAGAAAGGTCGTAAATGTTTTTTTGTTTAAGAATGAAAGTCAATGTGAGGTGAATTTATTAAAACCAGAAATACCAGAAAACAAAATGTCATAATTGTCCTTATTTCTACCATAGTATTGTATATATGTATTTATATTTTTATTATAATAAGGTCAAAGGAAGATTTGCAAATAAATACAAGTCACGAATCTTTCTTTTTCTCTTCCTGTATTTTTCAGTTATAAATGGCAAAGATTTTCTGCTAATAATCAAAACTTCTTTTTGGACAAAAGTATTATTTTCTCAGAATCAACGTTTAGGTAATTACGCCCTTTTAACTTAAGACGACAGACTACTACTTTCATTTTACTTGTCATAGCGAATAGTCACGCTAACTTGATATAGATATCAAACCCAACAATTAATTAAAGTCAAGACAAGTAATTAATAACTTGTGAAAAATTATCAGCAGGATACTAAATATATTTACTTAAAATATATTAGAAACTGAAAAAAATTTTGAAGGTCACGAAACTAAATTTATTAGTTACAAAATTGAAAGCCAGCTATTTTTGCATATCTAAACGCAAATTTAAAAACTTAACCATCCATAATTACTATCAATATTGATAAGCATTTTAAAGTTAAAATCGATAGAGATAAGACAAGTAAAAATTCCAATGAGTTAGTCCTTAAAAAATTGCACTTCTGAAAGTATTAGCCAATAAAAAAATATGTTTATAGTATTATTTTATGCCAAATATAAATAAGTACTTTATAAAGTAAATTAACTGATCTCTAAAATTATTTTTGAATGTGTCAAAAATATAATTTCAAGATAAGAATTTGTCTGTGGCGTAAAAATAAACATTAGCGTAAACTTGAACACCCAATACTTATCAAAAACAGGTAGGTGAATTAAAAATAACATTTTACCTGTTTCTCAAATAACATTTAAGTTATAAAGATAAACTAATAAGAAAAAGGTCATTTCATAGCGGGTATGTCACTCTCAGATATATTTGGAAACCAATATATGATTTTTTTTTATGAACTAGACTAGCTTTTGCAGAAACTTAGTTTGCAGTCTTAGTTTGCAGAAACTTAGGCTAATGTTACACATGCTCTAAAACAGCATGCTAAATTCGTGTTATAAGTATGCTTATTATGAGCATACTTATGAGCTGTTTACATTCGCTAGCAATAAGCATGCTTGTTTTAAGTATGCTCCTGAATAATCATGCTCAAATCAAACACTCTAATACACATGCCTATTGATAGCATGCTCGCTGCCAATTCAAACAAAACTATGGAGAATCAGACAGCCATCCGCATGCATCTGAATAAAATTATACTTTTACTGACCATGCAATGTATCCAAAAACTTCTCTCAGCTAGAAAAAGGTAAAAAAGGAATATGAAGCGCGTGGATCTTGTAAACAAGATCGATACTAGCATGCTCATTATGCAAACGCGTTCACATTTGCTATTACGTTTCCCCCTTCCACCCCCGCATCAACTAGCATGCTTAAACGAACGGAGTGCTATTATCCAGCATGCCACTAAATAGCATGCTTAATAATAGCATGTCCTGCTCACACACGCTAGTAGGTAGCATTTGCTTAATAATAGCATGCTTTCGTGCTAGTAATGAGCATGTGTAACAGTAGCCTTACGAACAGAGTCTGAGGAAATAGAAAACTGACCCATTCATTCACTCAAGCTTTCATTGACTTTTCAAAATAATAATTAATTCAATAATTGAAATTTTATGATCTATCTTACAAGAGGTAGCTTTAAATTCAGAATAAAAAGCGTGTGTGTGTGTCCATTTAGCCGTATTCGTAGTCGTAGACATCCAAATATTCAAACATAAGATATTTACGATATTATCAGAACATGATAGTAGGATAAATAAAAAAGGATACAATAAAATGAGTCCCATATAATTCGCATCGCATTCTTCGTACAGGCCGGCTGCGCCATTTTTCTTCTAAGTAAACGGGCCAGTGTAATCACGGTTGATAGCCAGCGTGCTTGTCATACCCAAGCGAGCAATCCCTCGCAAGATCACATGATAATCTCGTTTAAACCTTAATATTTCCTTTGACGCTTAAAATATTGGAATAAAAAATGTTTCATTATCATAATATTCTATTGCAAGTTAAATCAGTTCCCTAAAATTCATAATAAATAATTCCTAAATAAGGATAGGCTCGTCTGTATTTTCATATATATTTTTATCAACAGACAAATGTAAGCCATCGCTGCCATATCTATGAAAATTAGCGCTTTATTAAAATCAGTCTATTAATTGTTAAGTAAGAAATGAATATGAAAGGATTTGAAGTAGCGCCTGGAACCTGCGACCCTGATATTAGTGGATATGTTTGTAATGGTTACCATACATTAATAGTCATTATAATAAGATTTTTCTGTTTAAAAATCTAAGTTAGATAACAGTTCATGATCTATCACTATAGACTTACTTCATTAAATATACACGTCTTGGTTTTTCGTTTTAAAATTCTTTAATATTTTTAAAAGAAAAGTTTACCTGTTTTTTCAATTAAACATTTTCCTACGAAAAACTAAAATTACTCGGTATTGACATATTTAATTAGTGATTGTTTAGACCACCCTCATTTTATAAATAAAAATTAACCTGAGAAAAAAATGCTTAACTTTAATATTTTCTTTTGTCATATTCTCCTAAAGCTTTTGAGTCCTTTGTATTTTATAGAGAGAATACCATTGAGCGTCATTAGAAGTTATTTTGCCGCTGTATTGTCCTACGAAGAAGGCGATAAATACTCTACGTGATGGAATTTTTATATTTCCGATTCCTATATGAAGACAGTTTTATGATATTTTAAAGTAATTGCTTGTGTCGGCAAATACTTGTATATTTATTTTGAATAATGTTCTGTAGATCAATTGAAATGGTTTTCTTGACTTTATTATATTTTTATTTATTTTAATATAATTTAACAAACTTATATACTTTAAATTTCTAATTAAAATCCTCCTTTTGAATTTATCCGTCTATTGCATTGTTTGTGTACTGTAATAAACTTTGTATCAAAAACACATTTCATTGTTTTTTATTTTCCATTTTTGTTTGCCCAAAACTGCACAACTGTAAACTTAGTTATAAAGTTGCACACTTCCTCAGGAAATTCATTTAATTAGAACTTCCGTGGTGACATGGTGTACAATAGTCAAAATAGATTTTAATAAAACGTATATTAGATAGGACATAATATTCAAGGGAGCAAGTCTATGTATGTGTTTATGCCCTATAAATTATTTTAGTAGGCCACCCTTATCATCTGGGGTAAAAGAAATAGTCTACGACCTATTCTCAACTTACCAAATAAACACATAAAATTTCATAAAAATCTGTTAAGCCGTTTCGGAGGAGTAATGTTGATTTTTTATCTTGAGCTTTAAAAGTCTCCGTTTGTTTATTACTTGCATGAGTGTTGCATAAATCTTTGTAAAAGTAATCTTTTCATTAACATCAAGCCAGTAACATGATAAACAAACACAACGTCATTGAAAGTTGTTTTTATTTAATTTTTCAGTCAAGCGTCGCCTGCGCACGCCGCTGTCCGTCTGCTCCATGAGCATTCCTGGTATGAGGTGAGTCATGCTACTGTATTTATAGGCTATGTACTTACTTACAATGTCTACAGCTACAGTCTATAGCTATAGAGATTTGTGGGCTGTGCACTGAAGTATAACACGCGTATTACATGCTAAACAAAGCTCATGAAGACTCCCTAATTGCTTAATACATATTTAAGACGTCATGACTATTTAATGAAAATCGGAATTACTGTTACTCACTTATAGAAAGTGTATTTACAATATACATCAAAATAAAAGCTCGATAAAACAACCTTCACTTTCAGGAGGAAACGACAACATAGTTTTAAAAAACTAAATGCTTTTTTACAGCTATACCGTACTGTAGTAATATGGATAGTATTTTTAAATACTATTTAAGTATTATATAAGGCCATTATTTATATAAATAATAGTCAAATCTCTATCTTAATTTTTATCACTGTTTAAAGTAAAAAATACTTTTTAAAAAAATAAATCAATTTTACTTAAAATTTTATTTGTTTTACTGCTGGTAATTCTGAGGCCAAACTACTAGGACTAGGACTAAAAATTTGAATGTGGGTTTCGCGGGTAAGTACAATAGGTGAGCGATACAATTATTATTTGCAAATTATTGCACCTTACAAAATTTTAATTCATAAATATAAATAGACGATATACGACAAAATTCGATACTGGTTTTACTGTCCTTATTGTTACCATGACATTATCATGTAGCGAGTGAGTTATACCCTAGTAGGTGTGTATAAATGCTGGGTTGAGATCAACATGGTAACTTAAGCTTCATGTGCCTGAATTCTCTACCAAATTTTGTAAGAAATTGTTCACCGTACAATTTACCTCTGAATATTAGTGATCAGAAACCCTTTATAGGTTTAAGAAATCAATGAAAGATCAATATCTTATTGATTAGATGACATTATTCATTATTAATTTAATATTTATTAGTTTGTTATAATTGTATGTATGTATATTATATAATATTATTGTGTAGGTGTTTATGTATCCGGTTGTAACTTATTAGTATCAGTATACTGAAGCTACACCACCTTCTTTATTTCAAACTCCGCTCTTTCCAAGACAGGGTTATCTGGAAGGGTTGGCTAACTAGACATAAGACCGCCCGTTGTACTTCACATTATATTTATATGTACAATAAAGTTATAAATAAATAATTCGTATTTATTCTAACATGTTTATTAGTGGCTATTGGCAGTATTTGTTAAGATAAACTGCAAGTAATGTGGAAAATATCGATATTTGTTAGTTTTAGTAGCTCAAGTATTGTTTGAAGCGTTCGTGAGTTCATTATTAGCAAAGAATACATTAGCCTATGTGTTATTAGTGTGCAGCGCGCACCTGCCTCGCCACTCGCCACTCGATGTCAATGCCCGTCAAACGCGGCACTAACTACTTATACTCAGACCAGAGGTTCCCAAACTTATTTCACCTGTACTACTTTGCTGTGGTTATATGCAGATAGACCCTTTTTTAATTTACCAATAGTAATATACTTCGTATTGCAATATGAAAACAGAAAAAAGCTACCAACGCAATGGACAATTGATGTTTCTCTTTTTTTAACGATTAAAAAGGCATTGCGTTAGGGGCCATCCCGAGTAATTCACATTTCTGGCGTCGAACAGTGATGACAAAAAAGTTATCACCGTGCGTAAAAAAAAGCTAAATCGCATTCTACCGTAAAAAAATATAATGGTTTCTGTAATCTTATTAAGTATCTGTAATCTTATTAAGTATCTGTAATCTTATTAAGTATATGTTTGTCTGTCTGTCTGTTAGGCTGTAAAACTTTTTTTATCTGTTATATATCTAGTTATTTTTCGTAGACCCCCTGTTAGATCCTTGGCAGTCAATATAGTCCACTTTGAAATTGGGGATCGCTGACTTCGCAACTTATACTACAAACAAAACCTATGTTTAAACACTACCTAATTGCATAATACTTGACTGCACAAAAGTGCATACATCTCCGGATATCCATTAGTAAAGACGTGCCTATTGCCTATTATACAATTTATAATTACTATGAGCCTTTCTGCGATGCCGCTACGTACGTGTGCAGTAAGCAATTAGTTTTGCAAATCAACAATAAGAAGTAACATGAAATATTTTTATCACTATTATATGTACATACAAGCTAAAATGTTCTTTGTGTTAGAATTATGTTAGAATCCGCGTATAACTCATACACTCAGATAAAAGTACTTAAAATTGTGACGCTCAACGAAGCGCGTACGGGTTACGAATGTTCAAAACATTAATACAAAATAATAAAAAAATCTCCTATAACAACAATAAATTGTCTGTTAAATTAAGTGATTTAACATATAATGAATATAGAAATTTTATTAATTAAACACTATCAGATAAAAAAAGATTGATCATACCTAATCTAACCATTTTTACATTTTTTTACAATTTAATCAAGGATAAAAATGTTTAACATGCTGTTTTTCAGACCAGTGTCTTACAATAATTGACCTAACATCCAAAAATACGTTAAGCATCTGGTGCATTCTCTTGATCGTCAACCTTTTTTTCGCTCGCCGCTTGGGCTATCCTAATATTATTATGTTAAAAAGTTAGATCTTTATAAAATAATTACGAAAACTTGGTGAAAATGGAAATGAGATCATAACCTGTAAACATAATCTACTGCAGAGGTGATAGCGTGCAAGGTATTTCCATACGCACAAAGGAATCTTAAGTAAGTGTACAGTAATCTAGGAATCCAGAGCCCTAGCCGGTAGGATTCGTTGGGTCCATCAGAGCGTGCGTGTTTGTAACGAATGCCACAATTATTATGCAATTACCAGGAGACTGTCGTTGGTACATTCAGAATATAGTTCAGTAATGTTAACCTTTCATCATCACTATAATTTCGCTCTAACTGTTTATATACTTAACACGTCAAAGAAATACTAGCTCATGCATGTGTAATGGAGAAAATTGTCAATATTTTCCTAATTGTAGATAATTTGTACTTTTTTTAATTTCCTAGTTAGTATGATGTTGTATATTATAAGCGTCACATGATGTATTTATTTTGACTGTTTATAATATCTATTTTATTCATCATATAAGATATGGTATTAAAAAGAATGCAGAATCGGTCGAATTTGAAACAATTATTTTGCTTAATTAGAAGCAGTGATAGCCCAGTGGTTAAAACATCGATATCTTACTCGGGAGGTCCAGGTTCGATCCTGAGCACACCTCTTTTCTTTTCTGTGTTACATATTTTTAGTTTTAAGAAATTAAATATCACTTGCTTTAACGGTGAAAGAAAACACCGTGAGTAAACCTGCACTCCTGAAAGTTCCCTAAAAAGTTCTCAAAGGTGTGTGAAGTCTGCCAACCCGCACAACAGCGTCGTGGACTATGGCCTAACCGCCTCCTCTTTCTGAGGAGGGGACCCGGCTCAGCAGTGGGCCATTAATGGGTTGTGATGATGATGATGATGATTTTGCTTAATTACTTAGTAGACAATGTGTGAATGCATTGAATTCAAAATTGTTTCGAATTAAATTGATGAAGTAAATCATGGCTTTTAGTCATCGTTTATTTTTACAATTCAAACCTAATTTAAATCAACTAATGACTTTAAGGGGATAGTTAAGTATTAGCTAAACAAGCTACGATTATAGCCTATATATAAATATAATATTATAAAGTGAAGTATTTACTATAGAGTGTAGGTTAGAATACAATTCCCCTCTACCGCTGGGAGAGCATCCAGTAGTAAGTAAACCAGCACCCCCGTTGGAGTTAGGGGAACTGTTCCCCGACTGGCTTCCGTGCAACAACTGCATACGAATCCGATCGCCAAGTATTTCTGACGCGTTTCGGTCGAGTCACATGTGGGCCAGATTTACCCCCTCTCTCTCCCATCCCATTAATGTTGCGGTTCCAGTGAACACCGGGTTGCTGCTCAGGGTCCACTAAACCGTCTATTCACTCTCCTTCCTCACTCTATCTTCAAGGCGGCATCGCATCGCGCCGTTGTACATGGGGGACGGTGGCCACTTTTCAACAGGTGGACTGTCTGCTCGTTCTATCATTAAAAAAAAGTATTTTTTTTGCAAGTTTTGTACTCCCTTCGTTTTTTTAATTTGATAGAAAATATTATCTCAATCTGTTTTATCATTTTAAAAACCTTGTAACTTGAACGTCGTTTAAAAATGAATCTAATAATATAACTTAACGCTCGGCTAGACAAAATTACATCACATTACATAGTGAAATAAAAAACACTGGCGCTTAAAAGCCGCTCGGGTTTCCGGCCAACAAGTTCATCAACTATTGATACCCACGGTGAGTCACAGTATGATGAATACATTTAAATGAATAGTTACGACATAACTATCTCATCTTAGTTAATTATTGTAGTTAAGCGTGTCCGCGTGTCCGTCATACAGAAGCAGTTAATGATAGATTCGAATGAATCGCATCCTATGGAGTTACCGTTGTTCACCTTCGTACAGTTACTCTCATTTCCTTAACAAATAGCACTACCGTTGTGGAAATGAAGATAACTAATACACCTTTAATAATTACATAGTACTCTTACATTTATATAAACTAGGTGCATAATAGTCGAAATTGTATATATGCAAATTAATAATATATATTTTATTACATCAAGTGAGACATAGACGATATTTACTTTTTATTTATAAATTAAAACAAATATTTGGTATGTTTATTTTTATTAATTTAATGTATCTATAATGAATATATAAACAAAATATTTGAATTATTACTTAAATATTTATAATAGTCGTAATTTTATTTTATATTTAAATCGGTTAGTGTAATATTCTTAAGAAGATATATATTAATAGTTTTAAAATAATAATCGTACAAGTGCAAGGTATATTTGCATATGAAAACATCGCGTGTGAACAATAATACGCAGTAATACTATAATACGGAGATATTTGCGTGCTCTACATTGCATAATTCATTGAGTCAGTCTAAACGTTTAAACGTAATAAACAAACTATTATTTGTTATTTAATCAAATTATTATCTAATAAACATTACACACAGTGTACTTGATTTTTAAATTAAAAAGTAATTTAAACTCCATAATTTGAAAATTAAGGCATTCTGGAAATGCAAACTGCACTCCTAAACCTCATACAAATCTATATTTAAGGAAAAGTAACTTCGATGGTTGTTCGCGTCAAACAAAATAGAGTAAATAGATTTAATTGAAATTTGGCACTCGTAAAATATAGATCAAAACAAAGAAAATCTTTTCATTCCTGAAAATGGGGTCCTGTAGGATAGAGTAGTATTCTCGATACAAAATAGCTGCATGTATTTGACAAAATTTTGTATTCATAATATAGTTTGTTAAAGAGGTAAGCGAGTGTGTGGTGTAAATAAGTTATACTTATTCCTTTAAAAATATAATTAGAAAATAGGTAAATGAAACTTTAATCTACGTGAAAAAAAATCTACATTTTGCACAGCGTTTACTTACTAGTTACTAGCTTACTAGCGCTTACTATTAAGCGTGGATCGTTGTGGATGTAAACTATCTAAAAACATAAAAAAAATATTAAAAAAGGCTTTAATTACATATTTTTAGTAGTTTATAGTATCCTCAGATAAAAACTAAATATCGATTTCATTTAATATTAAAATTGTTTATTTGCAGAGCAGGGTGTGTAGTGCGCGCGCGATGGTTGCGTGAACGGTCACCATGCGCCTCTTCCGCGGAGCGAAGCGCAGGGAAGTGACCGGGCCGCAGGCCGCGACGTCTCCGCTCGGAGACCTCGCCCCCAACACCCCGCACAACTATACGCTCGTCACCGCACTACCCGCCATGGTCATGGAGGACGATGTCAATGATATGAAAAAAGGTATATAAATAACGATAACAAATACGTACGACCGACCCTTGAATAAATTACCGATTTATTGATATTACCTCCTTTATTATATAAAATTACCATTTAATGCCACATAACATTTATAGCTAACGTGCAGCCAACCAACAAGAATTATGTTACTCGAGTGTAGTATAGCTTTTTATCCGTGAAAAAGAATCTACTCACAAATATCCATTTTAAGGCAAAGGCCATAATTTTTGGTGTTAGTTTTTGATGCCATTTGCAATAAACAACATCAAATATTTCTCTTTTATAATATAACTGATTTTTTCATACGACCAACACAGTTATTAATTTCGTTTACATAAACAATCTTCAAAAAGATTAATTAAACGTTACTTTGTCTTTCAGTGTTTGCAACATGGGGTCGTCGCATGGGAAAAAAATTAGATATATTAAAAAAACCAGATACTAAGGACTCACCGGAAGAAGTAACAAAACACGATATTGTTAAAGACGAAAGCTCGACTACTATTACGGGACAGTACAAAAAGAAACAAAACTGGAAAATGGGAAGGAGCAGCTCCGACTCAACGTCGTTAAAAAAAGATAATGATACTGATTCTGTACGAAGTGGCTCAAGGGATAGATCACCAAGTCCATTTAAGTCATTTTTTCATAGAATGGGATCGACGGGAATGTTAAATAGTTCTAAAACGCAGTCTCTTAACGCACCCAAAACCCCTGACAATCATTCCTTAGCAAATGGTCCTACCCTTTACCGTAGTTGTTCAACATCTCACTTATCTACATATGTTAAAGCTGATGATCCTTCCGATGATATAGACCTACAAAATACAGGCTCTGAAAACAAAACTACTCCTACTAAACAAAAGAATAACCTATTAACGGAAGAAAACTTAGTAAATTCGTCGACAAAAGCTATCAGTTGTGATAATATACCTAATAAATTAGACGGAACACAAAATACTGGATCTTGTAAAAAACCAAATTTTCCATACGCTTTTTTGAGATCTAAATTATCAGTTCTTCCGGAAGAAAATAGTATGAATTCACAGCATAGATCTATATCAGTAAGACAAAGTTTTTCAGAGAGAATAGATCGCAAATCTCCAAAGTTTAGAAGAGACAGAATATACTTACCCAATTCAAGATCAGAAGAAAGATACCAAAGCAGTGATAATATTTCCGTCCATGATGAAAATTTACTTATGAATCGGAGTCTAAGAAACAATTACGATTTCACAAGGAGCTCAATGAGAAGCATCAATGATAGTGAAATAAACTCATACCAACATCGGTGTATCGATGATGTAACTCGGCGATCATCTATGATATCTCAAAAGACTCCTTTTGATTATGATCCTATGTTAATACCGAGAAACAGAAATAGTTTGCCGGTTTATGAATATAATGCAGCCTTAGGTTCTTCACAAGATTTAAAGACTGATCTTGCATCTTCCACACATAGCATACATCAAGAAGTACTTCAAGCCCACCGGTTGAGCAATTATGTAAGCTCGAATGAATCTGGCTATGATAGTGACGGTAGACCAACGGATGAACACACAAATCATTCACCTCCGGTATTTTCGAGTAATACAAAAAGTTCTTCAAATAACATAAACGGTGAAATTACTCATAGCACTTTTTCGAGACAGTTGAGTTTAAATCATAAGATAAATGTTAGCAGAGTTCAAGTTCCAACAAGAAGAAGTTCTACTCCATGTGCGTTATTTCCCATAGATAAAAATACACCTTATGAGTATGAAAATGAAAACAGAGACTATAACAAATATAAAAGTGACGTAAATCAACTTATTTTGATAGATTATAATGATGCTAAACCACCGCCACTTCCAAAGAAAACAATCAATAAAAAAATACCATACATTTACAAAACAATAACTCTAGACGAACGAGTTCAAACGAGGAAAATCAAATTATTGCAATCACAGTTAGTTTCTGTTGATCATTCTTCTACACCAAATTTAAGTGAAAACTTGTTAAATATATCTGAAGAATCAATCAATGTTCAACAAATTCAAGAAACAGATATTCTTGGCAGAGGACCCTGTACGAAACGATTTAGAAAGATTAGATTATTGAAATCTCGATTAGATGAGAGCCTCGGAGTTTATTTAGCGCAACATAGAGTAGATTTCGACAGCAGTGGTTCTAATTATGAAATACGTTATATCGTTGTAAAGCTTGATTTTGATGGTATAGCTCACAGAGATGGAAGGCTTCGAATTGGGGACGAAATAGTCAATGTTAATGGCAAAGTCTTAAGAGGATTGTCTTCACTAAGAGATGTTCAACATATTGTCAATTCTTGTTCAACTGAAGCGACAGTTGAAGAAGGTGCCTTTTTTCAGAGATACCAAGTTGATCTTGTCATGGCACATGATGAAATATCTCCAATTATATTAAGTCGAATTATTAATAACCAACATTGTGAATCAAGCCCTATGCATTCAATGTCAAGTGTTCCACCAGATATTATATCTCAAACTATGTACAAACCGCCATCTCCTAGCCAAATTGTAATTGAAACTCATTTTCCGAGTGAACATCAAACGTATGCGCAAAATATAAATGGGTCGAGTAATATTTGCATGGATAAAGAAGAATTGAATAGAAAATGTGAAGTTGGAGTTCAAGTGAACAATAGCCTATTGTTATCGAGTCAAAAGAGTGATGATGAAAAGTTATTAGAACGAAATTCTTATACACAATCTCATCCCTCCCTTCAAAATATCACGAACATAGAAATTTCAATGAGATCATCTCCTACCATGAGACACACAAATAGTAATAATTATCGCCCTATATCACTTCACAGTTCTCGGCCCCAACCATTGATTGGTCTACCAGTTTGTAATGATAACACAACTAATGAAATTAAAGAAAACTTCTCTCATTATATAAAAAATACACAAAGACTTTATCAAAATAGATCATTTGAAAGCATACCAGAACAGCTGAGTAGTAGTAGCCGCAGCCGAGTCTTTAATAGAGTTGGATCACAAAGATGTTCACCTAATTATGGACCGCACGTCTCTCGACACCATGAACATAATAATAGCTCAGAAAATATACATGTTTCTCATAATACTTTGCATAGAGCTGAATTTTGGAAAGGCTCGGGTCAGAAAAGTCTCGGATTTAGTATTGTCGGAGGAACCGATTCCCCAAAAGGACAGATGGGAATATTTGTTAAGACAGTTTTTCCAAATGGTCAGGCGGCTGATCAGGAAACTATCTATGAAGGTAAATAATATTTAACTTTAATTGAACAAAATGTTAACCTATTAAAAGTATTCTTTTATTTATACTTTAAAAACATTTTAGGTGACGAGATTTTGTCTGTTAACAACATACCCACGCGTGGACTAAGCCACGCTGGAGCCATATCGTTGTTTAAACAAGTCAAAGAGGGAAAAATAGAATTGACGCTTTCAAGAAGAAGGTAGAATAACAAATTCAATAACCATAATTATTTTTATTGAATGTCGTAGAACTAACTTAACTATTTTTAACAATTATTTTACAGAGCTCCTAGGTCAAGATCTGTGGAACCTCTCGGCAATTTTCGTGGTGACACCAAAAGAGATTAATGCTAGATGCGCCCCAAAGACAGTGAAATATGTTTTTAAATGTAGTGCAATAACGTTTATTTTACTTTACTATTTGGCCTAAGGCGGAACACATTTTTTTACTATTTAGAGTTATTTCCTAGATGTTAAGTAGGTACGTGGTACTATGTAACACTAATGGTACACGAGTTAAGGTGGACGTTTCTGCTTCTTGAACCTTCTTGTTCATGTTGTTTATTGTAGCTGAAGTAATATGTTAATTAAATGTCAGCTTTATTAAAATATTATTGTATATATTATGCAAGCGCAACGCTTTATTCCTACTTTGGTATATATATATAAACATATAGTCATATTGCATCGATATTCTATGTGAAATGTTGTAATAAGTACTTTTTAATGTGAATATGATAAGACTGTATGTAATATCTTCTCGGTCATAAGTTCTCGTCTTAGGTATGTTATAATATATTATGTTAATTATAATATCCCGTTAGGAATGCTAGATCTCGTTACTCGCTGTAATTGTACGTATTCCACTAGGTGCTAAAATATGTTTACCTTAATTTATATCTTGATGATTATCTTTACAGAACTCATGACTTTACCTAATCTTAAACATTGAATAGACTGATAATTCGATTTTCAATATCAATAATAATTGTTTGTACCTATATTCACAACCAAAGCTTAGTCGTAACGTGGGTATTATTTAAATCATTTTACGATGAATATCTGTAGTCGCAGTTCAATCGATGGCAGCGAATGTACTCCGTCCAATTAAATTGTTTAGAGGATCAATTAATTTGTTTTTATATCAAACTTTGGCAACACTTTTCTGACGACATGTTTTGTAACTTAATATTAAGGGAATTGAATCGAAACCATCCAAAAAACGAACGAAATTAAACATTATATTTTTAAGAGGAAAAATTCAAAATCAGTATTGATAAATTGATAATAATTATAATATGTAAATAAATTGTTAAGACGTCTCCCAATGCTTCCACATTATTAGTTGAAAATAAAACATTTATGAATTAAAAATCTTTTATTTCTTTAGTTGTAATAGAATAAAATTAATATTAAATAATTGAATATTATAAATAAGTAATATCTAATAATTATAAAACAGACACCTAAAATGCACTGAATAATGTAAATTCTCCAAAAATACACTAAATTATTTAATATCGCATAAAATAGCAACTCCTCTAAGAATCCAGTGATCGGGGTTTTTAAGAGTAGGAAGCCAGAGAGGTGTTATGAAGGTCAAGTCAGTGCGACAGGGTTTCTTATAGACAGGGCACTAGAAACAAAAAATATTTCTTATATCTGAAGAGAAGAACAATACCAATATGTTAACACTTTAAAAAGACGGCTAGTTTAATGATAGTTTCATAAAAGTAAGTAGTAGTAAGTGTTCTGAAATGACGTGTGTTTCATACACGATCGTCATGGCGCTGTCGTTATAAGTAAAGTGAAAAAATTCTAATAATTTAGAGACTACAAGGAATGAAGAGGTAACGAAGGTGGAATAAAAACAGCACTGTCAAAAATATTACCTGATAAAGTTTAGGATCCTTAGGTGCAGTGGAGTTAATAGCATATATGTGCACAACAGGTAGAGCGGTATATAAAACCTTTAATATTGACTCGCCGAGACGTTGATTACGCCGATCCCAACCGGCACCATCCAGAAACAAGCCGTGGACAAATACGCCTTCCTAAATAATCGAAATGAAATTTAATTTTAGTTTTGTAACATATTATTAAAAGAGATGTAAAAACAACAAATTCTCCTACGTACAGGCGGTGGTGCTTTAATTTCATCGTAGTTAGATTTGGTAACATCATTATGCAAAGAGACCATGTCCAAGGCCCAACCTTTATGGGCTCTGGTTACTTCTTGTCGCATCGCCGTTAAAAATCCTTTAAAAAATACCAATTTTTAAAACTTATTCACTAAGTAACTGATTTACAATTTATATCTATTTTTTGCGTAGAATACGTAGGTATATTTCGAGGTAGTAGATCAAGAAAGTGTTCATTTTCAATTTTATTTTTAGAAAATTAAATAATTCTCTAATACCTACTAACAACTAACCTTGAGGATTAAAAAAGCCAGTCATCCAAAACGAGAAAGGTCGGGCTTGGAAGCACCAGGTGGAGAATTGAATGTTACGCTCTAAAAACTCTGTAAACCAAAAACCTAACGTTGACGACGACCATGAACCCTTCTGCCAGATATTCGGCACTTTCGCGTCGAAAATATTATCTAGTGAATCTCTGAGTGCCTGTAGAAAAATAATAATAGTACATTTAAAAGTAGATATAGCAAAAATTAAATAAAAAGCAACCCTATGAGTTCTGAGAATTTTAATTATATCAACTTGTCAAATAAATAAATGGTTTAAATGAGATGCAGAGTCATATTTTACGCAAGGAAGAGCGCAATTAAAATACCTCATTCATAATAATTGTTCCGTCTATAGCGAGCAGTAAATCTTTAAGAGTAGTTCGCACTAGAGATATTACTTTCTGCATTCTGTCAATTTCCTGTCGCAGAAATATAACCATGGAATTCAATATTCCGTAGTGTCGCAATCTTAAACAATTAAAAACATTTTTTTATAAAATAGGTGGGAATCAAGAATACTTACTTTTTCCATTATTGTCATTTTCAATATTATTAATAACCAAAGCTTAAAATTTACCTTTCTTTTACTTCATGTGGATCAAAGTTAGGTGGCACTTTTTCTAACATCTCCTTACTTTGCCTATAAACAGAAGCTTCACGAGTTTCTCCTCCACCTGAACTAGATTCTTTTGGTTGAATTGATAATATAGTATCTAAGAGGTCTTGTGTTTTATTTCTTTGATAACTAAAAAAATATTTTTAATATAATAATTTTTTCTACACAAAGTAATAGCTTAGCGAAACCTTAAAGTGCAACTAACGTAATATCAGCATTAGTATGTAATCCGTAAGCTTGCGGAGGATCAATAGTCTTCATCTTCTCGATTTCTTCAATATATTCAGGGATATTCTTAAACTTCATGATGTCATAGTTCTTATAAAATTGGAACTCTTCAGAAAACAACTGTTCCGTAAACCACACTTTGCAAAATGTTCCAAGCAAACGATTGTCATAGTCGTCCGTTACCCTTCCTCCATATTGAACAGCAGAAACCATATACCTAAAAAATTATTCATTATCTAATATCTGAATAAACTTATACTTCATAATATAATAAAATGGGATTTAAATAATCTATTACCGTACTGTAGTCCAGCTAACATTCTGCCCGGGTTCCAGAGCATCTAAATGATTCTGCACAAACATACACGAAGCCAACCAATCAGCTGAATTAAACTCGTATGGAATATTCCAACCTAAAGGTCCAAATTTACGTCTTTCTTGTACGACAGTGTGAAGAAATGAGATCGTGTATATGAGAGGCAAATAGAATGGACTGTCACTATAGTCTAGGAAATCTTGACTCATAGAGTCATACGTCCTCATCAATCCAGCTTTTATACCTAGGATTAAAAATAGGTAATTCTAATAATAAAATAGACGTTTTAAAATCTAGTTATAGCGATAGTAGTATTAAAATATAAAGAAACCGATACACTGACTGCAAAAACTACCAAAAAATCTAAGGACTTGCCTGATGGTGGTTCGCAGGTGTACTTTATTGACATTTGTAAAAGTGTTATTGGAAACTTATCATGAACTTCTGTCGTTATCCACAACCTTAAACATAATGAGTCCTTTTATAAAATATTTTAGCGAAAGAAAAAAAAAAACAAAGAAAAATAAAGAACCTGAATGTTTCGTGAATTTTTTCCGGTTCTTTTTCCAATTCACCAAACTGCTCCATCACCTCTACCATGTAATCTAAACCTAAGTGGCAATTTTGAAGTAGCACCCACAATCCCTATTGATTTAAAATAAATATTAAAACTACTTCAAAATACTGACACAGACATATCGTGTTGTATAACGAGTTTGTAAGAAGTTATCTTAAAAAAATATTATTTACTGTGAAAACTTGCTTAATTTTTTAAACTTCCATGAATCATCTGTCATTAATGATTCTTTATAATTAATGTTTTCTTAAAATCTTTAACAGTAATTAAAATATAATTATAAATTTAAAAGACATGATGATTATTGAAGCATACGAATAGTATACGTAGAGTACAAAACTACGAAAATCAATTCGTATTCATACTTCCTGGAGTTTGTAATTTCTTACCTCTTTTAAAGCCCGATCGATCAATTTTCTAGCATGAACCTCTTGACCTTGTCCCATAGATATGGAAGAACAAAGGCATTCCAGTCTTTTTGCAGATGTCTCAATGGATGGCGTAGGATCCGAGCCCATTGATAGAAAACCAATTAGAGGAACCAAAGGACGAGATTCTATTACCATGTGCTATAAACAATTATAATAATAAATCATGTGATTTGTTTTTACATTTAATTCTTGTTTTATTACTTTACCTCATAATTCACAATGACAGCTTCAGAGAATTTTGAACCCATAGAATGTATTACGTACTTTCTAGAAACAAATTAAATTAAAGTTGACACAAATCTTTTATGAGTGAACATTTTTTACGAAGACTTTAACAATTCAGTTTAACTTTGAAGTAATTAAAGTAGTCTTAACAAATAATATGCCATTAATTTTTTTATGAGAATTCTAAACATGTAGTTTTCTTGACTTACAAGCTTTGTGCCAAAGCTCGATCGGGACACCATGATCGGACTACTAAAAGTTTTCTAAAAACATCGAGAGTGTGATATCCATCAGGTAGTGGTTCATCTTCTGGAGCTTCTTTGTCGAACCTAAAGAAATCGTTATTAACAATAGAAATAAAGCTAAGATGTAAATATTAAATTGCTAAATGACTTACCAATTTTTCCACCCTTTTTCATTGTTCGTGACTTGCTCTAGTATATTAGTGAATTGTCTTAGACTAGACAGTTGTACTAAATTTAGCCAGGACATATCAGTTATCCATTTGAATGGTTTTGGAAGACAAGCGTTCAAATCCAATGCAGCACCGCCTACATAATTTTATATAACTTAATTGAAAAAAAGAATAGAAGAAGTAATAAATAATTAAAACATTGATATCATTTTTTGCAAAAAATTAGCAAAATATTTTTAGTACAAAATAAACAAACACCAACACATGCCTTATGAACTTTCTTTTATGATAATGGTTAAAAACATTGACAAATCTTAAATATTATAAATGTGAAAGTTTGTATATTTAGATGTTTGTTACTCGATCATGCAAAAACTGCTGAACGGATTTTCATGTTAGTCATAAGACATTTCTTTAGTAATCATTGATGTGCTATACGATATTTAATTATAATATAAGTGACAAGCAGTCAATTTTTACCTTTAATTAATGTCTGGAACTCATCATATGATACATATTCTCTTTGAAGGTCTATTTTTAATGTTAATAGTAATGTGAATAGATATTTATGTTTTTCGTAAAACCCTCGACTTATATATTTCCACACATCAAAGGTCTAAATGAAATAAGGGATGATAAAACTTATTAGATAAACGGTTAAATAAAATGATTAGGATATTAGAAATTGTACTGACCAAATATTCAATAATGAAAGCGATTCTCTTAAACGTGATCGGGCTTTGAGGTGATCTTTCCATTGATATGTCGAACCTTTCAAGAAATTGTGCCAATGAAGTTTGATACATATTGCATACTAAAGACATGTTGCAAATTAAGAAATATAGAACAGAACCACGAGTAGCCACCGGTCTAAATTCTTCCCGGGCAATATTTATCTTTTGCTCAGTTTCCTTTGCTCCCTCTAATTTTTCTCTAACCTTTAAACAAATTCAATACATGTCAAAAATTACTGAAAAACTACATTTTAAATTTTACATTAAACGGAAATATACCTCAGTAGCTGTAGCCTTTGTAATATTTAATACTTGAATCAAAGACACATCTTCTACCAAGGACCCTTGTATTGTGGTCAATTTGTGTAACAAATTCCCTTCTAATTCTTGCATTTTACGCCTGTTTGCTGTTACATCCATTATCAATTGGGTTCTTTCTGCCTCCATTTCTGCTTTCTCGGTTAATATTACTCGTCCTAGCAGTTGATCTTCCAGACCTTTTTAATATGTGTTTGTAAGATATTTGTCAAATATTAAAGTATATAAAAATGGAGCTAAATATTTTGCATTACCTTGCATGGTAACGGTAAAATCTATAATAGAAGTTCTAGCTGAAATCTCAGGTGTATAAGCAGGATTTGGTAGTTTTGTTGTAATATAAATTTTGTGACCTGCAGTTACGTCAATTTCTTTATCCCCTAATTTGACCTAAAAATATTTAACATTTTTTACCTTATAAAAATTGATCTTTTTATCAATTCTTACTCTTAATTATATGAATAACATATTTTAATTTTTAATTACTTTATATGAAGATCCAATTTTTATATAGTTTTTCTCCAAAATATTATCTAACGCTGGATCAAGTTCCTCAGCAACATCTTCAATTAACATAGGTCTACCTAATGACACACAATCTTCTACGTGGTTCCTAAAATTAGTTCAGTAGCACTAATTTTAAAAATAAAACATGAAAAAGAATTGTATTCCAGTATTCCGTGAATACTTAAATACTGATTTAAATATCAAGGTTTACCTAAAATACTTATGATTAAGGGTAGTGACGATAAGGTCATTAAACTTTTCCATGTTTTTGATCCAGATTTTTCCTTGAGTTTGAGGATCAATAAGCAAGGGGAAGCGAGCAGCTTTAGTTACAATAATACCGTTTTGTACCGACAATTCGTCACTTGGCAACCCGCAGAGATTCCAATCACCAATCTGAATTAAAATATAATTTTAACATAAATTTCTATTACAAGTTTAGTTTAGTTAGGTAAAGTTAAATATAACGTATTGTATTATAAACTAATTACTGTAGCAGCGTCTGTAAGTTGATCCGTTATGCTTAAATTCATAGAAACTGGAATTTTTCTTCGTAATAACTCATGAAGCCAGTTTTGTATTAAAAGTACTCGAAATTCTTGATTAAATGGTCCAGTGTAGGATAAAAATCTAAAATAGTAAATATAAAAATTAAATATTTTAAGTAAATCAAACCCAGCTAAGGTTAATTTCACCAATACATACCCAGTAAGTAACAATATATCACCAATAAGGCGCTCAATTTCAGATTTAAATAACGCAGATTGTTCAGTCCAACGAATCCTCTCTCCACTTAATCCATTAATCAATGCTGTTGCGGCGTCCATTTTCTGTTGACACTTTGCCGCATCGTCCAAGACAGCTTGTTTTAGAGACATCGCTTCTTCAAATTGACGCTGGACATCTGCTAATTCACGCTACAGAAGATAATCATTAGATTTGTTTCATTTTTGTTGCTTGTGAAAGCACGAGTTCAAGTCAACTTCAACTACCTTTATGAATCTTTAAACATCTTAAAGTCTACAATCAAAACAAATTAATACCACAACGTACCTCTTTAGCCTCTAACAAAGCTTCAGCTGTTTCCAACTCCCTCTTAGCAGCTTGGTACTTGCCTTGCATAATTGCTAAGTTAGCTTTTAGAGGCAAGACATCTTTATTAACCGCGTAAAACTGAGCCATAGCAATAGTCCATGATATTAAACCGGCTACATTACCGCAAGCTATTTTAGCTGCCTCGAATGTATATTGGCTGAAAATAATTTGTAAAATGGAAATTTTTTCACTATCTCACAATTAATACTAATATAACAAAACAGATTTAAATTGCATTCTGTTTTCGCTGTCTTTTAGCTTTCGAACAGAGGCATTAAATTACATATTTTTGAACAAGAGTATAAAATACTAAATATCCTACTATTAGAAGTCCTACTCCAACTTTACCTAAAACCAAAGTAAGGTTGCAACAAGTCAACCATTTCAGCATTAATTTCATCCTTTGGATAAAACTTCAGGTTATTTAAAAATCTTGAGTCTGCCATGACCTATTCAAATTAAAATATTTTGAATATATGATTTTATTTGTAACTAAATATCTATTTCCATTTAAAACAAAAATCTTTTTACTTTTAATGATTCAGCCCAAGATGCAGTCAAAAATTGTTTTTCTGGATCCGGTTTGATAGGATCGATGCGTTTTCTAAAAAGAATTATGACGGCATCCATGATCAAAGTAATGAGATAAGGTGGTTTGCCTAGTTTTCTGACCGTTGCTATATCAGCTGCATTTATGGTCTATAAGAAATAAAAAATAACATAAGTCAATATTATTTATTTTTACATAATTGTGACATAAGATTATAAATTTTACCTGTAATGCAGCTTCAGCGGCATCAAGCGCAGGTTTTGCTGCAGCTAATTTTTCTTCTGCAACTGCAGTCTCAGCTGCGATTACGTTCACAAGTTTCACTGCACGATCTTTTACTGCTAAAACCTCTGCTTTAACTACTTCTGCAGCAGCTGCTGATTCTGCTACTGCTGCTAGTACCTAAATAAATAACTTTCACATTAATTCGAAGAACTTACCGTTTTATAAAATAATATTAGCAAAATTATTAAAAACGCACTTCTTCCGCTTTAGCGGTAGCTTCTTTTATCTCCAATTCTTTAAGTTCTAATTCCTTTTTAAGTATATCTACACTTTCAGCTGCTTCTACCAACTTATCTAATCCCGTTGTCATCCTATACAGAAAGAAACATTTTAAACACTTATTAGAAATTCATCAACTATCTAAAAAAATGTAATAAATCATTAAACCTTCTAGCAAGTTCAGCAATTTGCATATGCTTCTCCTTATACAAAACCTTATAGCCTTCAAGAAATGACAAATAAGATTTGGGAGTAACATGCGTTTGTCGCCTGAATCTGTCGTAGTACATAGTACAAGTTTCTGCTACGTTATCTTGGACCATGCCCATTATTTCTATTAACTGTTGTTTGGTTTCGGGTGAGCACACAACCTATGTAAAAAACATATTCAGTTTATAAATAATTAGCTAATTATATAAAAGGCTATTATTCTGTTGCTTTTGCTATATTTTAATATAAATGATGAACTAACATGAAAGTCCCAAAGGAAATGATGTGCTACTTCTATCAATGCCTCTTTTGGCCATTTTTGGAACCAATCCATAGTCGATCCAGAAATTAATCCGGGGAATTTTAAAGCTCTACTGCGGAATTTCTCACCAACCTAACAAGTATTAATATTATTAACAATGAAGTAAAAAAATTAAGATATAAGAGATAAGGGTAAAAACTCAGTTCTACAAATGAAAAATTTTGTACTAAATATTTTTACATAATATATTACCGGAGAGAAGCACAGAACTACGTGCAGGTTGGCTCTGGAACGCATAATGAAATATTCATATAGCACATCTGGCACTGGAATTCTCTTCGGTGCATATTTCTTCATTATTGGTGTTAACTCGTTTAATATTTCATCTGCAGTTAGAAATTATATGAATTTCGTAAAAATTATAATGAATAGCACATTTTTGTAACCATATTTTTGTAAGATTAGGTTTATCTGAGATAGACGTCAAACCTTACCCATTTCATCCTTAGGGAAAAGGTTAGCAATTTCTCCCGAGCTTAGGATATTGTTAAGAAATTCAAGGAATTGTTCGTCCTTGATGTCGTTATCTGTGAAAATGAAGGACACGCCTTGTCCCTGTAGACCGGCTATTCGGTATAGAATCTTTATATCATCCATAAAATTATTTACGTTGTACGCTCTACAACAATAAAACAAGTCCAGTAATTTTCTATTACTAGTTTATTATAAATATCTTTCTAAAACAAATCTTAAGTCAATAAATACAAACCTAGTCAATGTTATTTGATAGAAAGAAAAGTTCGCTATGAAAGTAGCGAGTTTCGTTAAACTTTGTTTACCAGAACCTCCCACTCCCACAAGTAGAGCATTTCCACTGAAAAATAATGATTCGTAAAAATATATAACACAGTGAAGTAAAAAGTAAGATTCATTATTTAAAGAGAAACTTACCGAGCAGTATTTATGATACGTGATATAATAAACAAATGGACCATAGCATCGTGGAAAAACACTAAATCTAAATGAGCACCTCGGATCGCATCATTGAAACTCTCTTGGAATGTACCTAGTTTACTCAAAACAAATTCCCACCTAAAAACATAACAGTTATAAATAATCATTTAAATTAGCCCCAGCTTTTCTTTTCTTTGGTTTTCTTTTAGGAGCATAAAGAAATCTCTGCAAATATAAAAATGTTATATTAAAGGAGGATTTATTTATTAGAATTAACTAACGAAGGCAGTTCTTCATATATCTTAGGAGCATCAGTACTGAAATCCTCATCTTCATCACCGGTGGGCTCGATCGGTTCCCTCAAGAAATTGACAAAGAACGTTTCTTCTTCAGGAAACTCGCTTAAAACATCTGATAATTCTTGTGTTGCAGTTTTCCAGAAGTTGGCGACAAACCAATCCTTGTCTTCGAAAGTAGTGAATCTGCCATTATTGGAAACAGAATTTCATCATAATTAATATTTAGATGATTTGACACTGCATTGCTTCTCTGCAATATTCGTTATGAACTTTAAATCAACCAAATAAGGATTTTTCTTGTTAACGGAGAATAAATAGTTTGGTCGAACAAAATCATGTCTAAATTTCATTACATTATCCTTAACTTACCTATCAGATATAACCCGTAAACATTCATGGAACCATAATTTTAGCGCTGTTTTAACGGTCTGCAACTCTTCTTTTTTTATAGTAAGTATCCCCTCCCATATTCTCGACAAGTCTCTAAGATTAAATACGTAGTGGAACTTGGCTGGTGTTGGTAACATTTTTACCTATAGAATAACATTGTTCTTTAATATTACTCATAATCATTTTTATCAAACTGCTATCACACATAATGCTACCACCGGCCTGAAGTTTACTTGATCTATAATATTCAGAGATAGAAATTATCTCCGTAATCGCAAAACAATCCCATTTATAATATAAAATAATACTTGCCTTTGTCTGTTGCCAAATTATACGAGTTACTGATACAAGTCGGGGCATAAATTCTACTATCTTCTTATCAAATCGCGTCTTGCAGAAATAACCAGCACTAATTGTTTCTGTTAAACATTACGTTCTAATGCATTCTTTGATTTTAACGTTGATTTTATTTAATTCAGAATAGCTTAAACATTATTACCGAAGATTTTATCCATAGACACGTCGCTTGGTAAGGTACAATTAAAAATATTAAATTGACGTTTTAATCTAGGAGGAATATCGTTTCGTCCGCCACCTGTAAATAAAGTATGATATATCGTTACAAGAATTCTGAAATAAAATATAATATATCTAAAGTTTAATAGTTACCAGGATGAATCATGGCACCGAACATTTGTATATCAGCAATTATAAAGAAATCGCCAGGTTTGTCAAGAGAATAAAAGCCTTTGCACTCCATCATCTGACGAACTATTTCATTCGTGACCTAAAAAATTAATGCACTTTTTATTTTACTCTTACCAGGCTTTTAAAATACTTCATTTACCTCACATCATATTTAAATTCCATAACTATTATAAAATAATGATTCGTTTAAATTAAACAGATAAAGGACTCCATTCTCTTGTTTGTGTTGTATACATTATATTTCATTAATAATAAGTTACTAAAATATCTCAAATACTTGAATAGAAATAAGTTAAATACTTCAACTATATAACCTGGTCACCCCATTCGTTGACAACGGGCATATTGATATCATCTACAAAAACTGTCATAGCTCTTCCATTTGGTGGTCCATAAGTCATTCCCACTCTTTTTTCTACATACGATTCTATTATTCTCTGTAATATTATTAATAAGATTTAAAGATATTTACAGCTTCAGAAACATTTAAAAATAATTAATATAATATACTGTTTTAATAATATACAATTGATATCACAGACAATATTACAAACAACTTTTTGAAGGTTTAACATCTATACAATATTACTAACTTGGAACATGTTAGGAGTTGTAGCAGAAGAGAAATTGATCATCTTAAATAATTTGACTTCACTATCATATTTCGCCATATAACTCTTTAACATCACTGTTTTAGCAGTTCCTTGTTCACCAATCAACAGAACAGCTTTGTTTTGCTTGGCAATTGTATCAATAAGAAATGATATGCAGACATTATCAACATTAGGTACCAATATTGAGGCATATTCAGGAATACTATCGGGAGGATAAAAATAGTCTTCCACACTTTCAGACCTATAAAATAGAGTCAGGCAATATGTTACAATGAATAAACAGCATAACGACGAGAATATATTAAAGCGCATATTAGGTATACAAAAATTCAGTCAAGTTGAGTTTATTTACAAGGCTGTTTTTTATTTTAAATTTTTGAGAAACAATATAATAGAAATAAGGAAAAAGGACACATTGTTACTTTTAAATGATTGATATTATCCTACAAGCATGCGTGTATTTCAACATTCAATCATACCAGTGTTGCCAAACCCCATATTCATTGACCATGTACTCAAAAGGCATGACCCACTCCTTGGACTTAGCGCCGGGCCAATCCATGCGCACTGGTAGCTTGGTCATGAACTCCGCCATCCGAAAACGAGCATCTAACTCAAGCACAGTACCGAGTGACCACATCATTGCAAATACAAATAAACGTTCAAGATGGCGATCAGTGTGTAGCTCTATGAACATATTATATTCATTAGTATTAAGGAGCCATTGAACTATAATTTTACTTTTTTAGGTATACTCACTTCCACCGGGTATTTCTATTTGCAACAAACCGACCAAGACGTCAATACATTGTCTGAAATATAATTATATCGTATTTATTATTACTGTTTCACTACTATATTTTAGATATTTAGTTTAAGTCGTAAAATATATTACCTGATGTAAATAGCTTCCAAAAGTTTCATTTTAGCCGGAAGTTTTTGTTGTACGAATAAATGAACGTCATCATAAACCTTGTTGAAAGCTGTTCTAAAAACATCAGCTTCTTTCTGCGGTCTAGTCTTAAGCCATCCCTAAAAGCATACAAAAAAAATCAGAAAATCAGTCAGGCAATCAATTCTTTGAAAATCCTAATGGTTGCATTTATTGCTTATATTAATTAAGAAGATCTTTGGATATATAAATAAAGCTCAATTTACCATTTGTATATTGAAACTTACCTCCAATATAGGTTGCCATTTTAATACAGATGAAGATAAGAACACCATACCCATCCGGCTAACAGTAGCTGGAGATGCATTATCTACATTATCAGGTTCGAATACAAGTTTACTATTCTGTGCCATTGATATGCGATCACCGTTTGCAAGTGTTAATGTTTTGTTATCGTCTAACACTGAATTTAGATTCTCTATCCAAACTGCATCTACAGGACCATCTGCAGATATTGCAAATGTTACGGAGTATTCATTAGCCGAACTATTCTGGTATTATTTTATAAGAACTTGTTAATATATTTAGTTAAGAATAAACCACTGAAGAATTACTTATATAATGCTCTACTGAACTCATGTAAATAATGACATTAGGTCTGTAGGTCAAGAAATTGTACAAATTTACCCAAAACGATCCAAGTGGTATCAGACTTCTTAACTTTCAAAGCTCTTCGCCACAAAGTAGAGAATATACCATCTGTCCAATCATTAGTGGCTACGTCTAAGCGACCAAACATTTGAGGAGCTGTTATGGCCTAAAATATACAACAAAAAAGAAATTATTATGGAATTTTTATTCTTTTTCGATGTTAAGACACACCCACTACCTTTGGATTATCATATTTCTTCTTTTAGTATTATGTTTTTTACAGTTATTGAGCTGAAATAGCTTCAATTTTGTTTTCTTTATACAACTTATGATAAACACACCTTAGGATTCATCCTCATCTCCCTGTGCGGTTTTCCAAGTTCAGTCAAAGCAGCCATCAACGTGTGTATGCATGTAGTTTTCCCAGATCCCGTAGGACCCATAGTCATAAGACCGTGTCTGACTAAGGATGTTTCATATAATTGGATTATTTTTAAATTCCAATCTGGATGATTAACTAATCCTGTCCGCTCTGTTATAATTAATATTGCGCGCTGCATTTCTCTAGAAATTTAGTATACTTAGTTGGCTTCTATACTTCACCAAATAGACTTTTCTTGTTCAATACAACTAATAGTACAAAATATATAAGGTTTACTTACTTTTGTGACGTTTGGCTGAGCTTAATTCCTGGGAATAAGTCTTCAATTAAGGATATGAACAAGGGTTCGTCTTCATCAACCAACTTTGAAACATTCATCTCCCTACAAATAACAAAATTGATTGATAATTTAACTTCAGTAAAAGTTTAGATAGTTCCAAGTATAATGTTTGTAGCTTACTTTAAAACTCTCATCATGATATTTTCTTCGGTACTATCTGGATTTGCTCTTTTTTGGGCACCCATTGTTCTTAAAACGGACAAAATATTCCTTAGACCAAAATCATAATGGACTTGCTTTGAGAGTTGCTCTTCACAAAGTTTGTATAGCGTAAAGAATTTTCGGGCTAAAAATTGTAATATTTAAATAATTGGTATTCGAATATTTCTAAGCATTCCACAAATTATTGATTCACAAACGAACATACATGATAAAGAATTTTATTACTACTAAAAGTCTATGTAAACATTTTTTTAAAAATACCTAATAAAATGTTCTCTTTAAACCCGCAACTAGCCAACTTGACCCTGATAATAATCTGCCTATCAGGAACCATCATTGCAACTGAACGGAACTGTATTTTTAGGTTCTCGGGTAACTCTTGTCTACCAGCGTAACCAGGGTTCATTGTTATTATAAATGCAAACTCTGGGTTTAAACTTACTGTATCACCATCGCTAGAACGAATGATATATGATACATTAAAATATTATAAATACATTTTAAATTTGTGATAAAATTTATAGCAAGATTACCTGAAGATAAAGAACTCTTTCTTCTCTCGTCTTGCCGTGAGACATATGTATATCTGCTGTGCAGCTACTGATAACACTGGCAACTCAATACGGTTGAATTCATCGAAACATCCCCAAGTCCCAGATTGTGCCAAACCTTTATAGATACGACCCAAACCTAGAATATTATTTAACTTAAATTAAACGTTAAATCAAAAAGTTCGTATGTGTGTATGCAAATAATTGCCAAGATCGTTCGTCGCCAAAAATAATATGAAAATTTGATCGTTCATGAAGTAGTAAAGTAAGAATACCTCTAAAGTCCATCTGATCGGAGCAATTAAACACAATAACAAGTTTTCCAAGAGTCCGTCCCATATCTTTAGTTGTTTCGGTTTTACCAGTACCAGCAGGTCCAGCAGGAGCGCCACCCATACTCATTCCTATCGCTTGGGAAAGCGTGATATAACATCTATCAGTTAGTGGCGTGATTACTAGACGCTCTGTTATACCGAGATATTCGTTCTGACAAAAATAAAAATTAATCAAAAAAATTATTTAAATTTCTAAAACATACCTGTCTGACATAATCTGTTGTTAAAGTTCTTACCTGATATAAGAAATCAACATCAGTAATAGATACAACACAGTCATCTGTGTCTTCGAAGTAATAGAATCGGGCTTGTTTTTGCCACTCGAAATCTCCTGGAGTTTTAATCCTCAATCTTACCAAATCATCGAAAATATCTCTAAACAATAAAAAAATACGCTCATGAGTTGACATATCCCTTGAAATTGAAAATTTTATTTTTTGTCTTAAATTTAAAGCATATTTCTGGTAACTTTTGTTATAATTGAATAAATTTTTTTACTTTCAATTTTTGACAAATCAAAACTTTCTAATATATTGAACGACTACTGTAGTAATCTAGATACGTCACCTTTGATGTACATGAATAGTGATCATAGTTTCTACTCTAGTTCTATCCAATGGCACTAAATCTTTCACGGTCTGATCTATTAGTCCATTTAATAAATCAAGATTTTTCTGATTTGTTAGTCTCATTATAAACCGATCTACTTTCGCCTTCTTTAATGCATACTCTGCATCACTAGTCCACAATATTTGCATTCCTAAGAGACTTGCCTAAAAGCCATTATTGATTATAATAATTAGATCTTAATTTGCCTTCGTCCGTATAATACCTACATTTAATAATATTATAGAAAAAGTAAAATAAATTATCATCAAACAACAAACAAACCTGCCCAGGGAAGTTCCAAAATCCTACTAAAAATTCAAATTCGGGATCAACAGCCATAGTCTGTGCTATATTAGCAATTATATTTCTTACTGTATCTTTCATTGTATCTAATAGCGTATTTAACCATATCTAGGATCAAAATGAATACTATGAAACTTAAATTTAAAATAGATAAAATTATGTTTTTAAATTAAGTTAATAGAGCTATAAATAGGGATACTAAACAAAGTCTGACGTTTTAACGTTTAGGCACTGAAATATTATTTAAATTAGTGAGCACAGTTGTTAAAATGATTTTAAAGTAACGCCCTTTTCTTTATTTTTTACTACCTCAATGATAATAATAATTTCGATATGAATCAAAAATTATACTAACCTCGACACCGCCGAGACAAGCTACGGGGCGGTCTAAAGGAATAGTTTCACCGTTATCTGAATTCATATTTATGATACGGTCTTTATCATCGAAATCAACTGTGTACATTGCATCAAATATACTTGGTAGGTGAGGCTGAAAATTTAATTCATTTTATAGTTATTTAAAAATAAGCCTCATATAAAAACAGCCGTATTTTGTTACAAGTAATCAATGTCATACCTGAATGGAATGCGGATTAGATGCTTGGCCCAATATCTCCAAAAGCACGGGGTCTGACACGAAGAAAAATCTCGGAAAGATTAATCGTTTAGTCTCTAAGTATCCAGTCAACGATTTCTGACAAGCTTCTAATTGTTCTATCAGATGTGGCAGGAGCTGCTTCAATGTGTCATCAGAAACACATGTTTCGACACAATTTACTACATCTCGTGCTCGATACATTATTTTTACATAAGTTTTATCGATTGTCTAAAATTATTTAATATTACTATATATTAACTACCCAATAATCATTTATACTCATAAGTTATTAAAAAAATACCGCAAATCGTTTAGCTTCAGCCGGCAACTGTTTGGCGATGTCACCACCAACAAATACAGCTTCTAAATACATCCATAAATTCTGTACTTGCAACCATTTCTCCAATATATCAGTAGTCCCCACTAACTTATTGATCCAGAGCAATATATCTCTTTTGAATGGTGCGTTGTATCTAGACACAAGATAGAAAATAAATAGAATATTTTAACAGATTCCATCTTATTTTTTTTTCTATTTTACAAGCCTTAAAATAAAAATAATAATCACCTATTCGAAGCTAATGAATTGAGAATCATTAAGGAATCTTCCAACATTGTTATAATATCAAGTGTTTCTTGTGGCTTAATCAGTAATTCACCACGATTCTTAAATGGCGCGAACGTTAAATCCACAACCGCCCAATCTGCGATTACTTGTTTTAATTTAGCTTCTATATCTTTTTCTTTCACAGCACTAATGCATATGTCCTATTTGAAATATTTTTTATAAATAACTTCTATAATCTAAATCTGTGCAAATAAAATAGCTAAAATTGTGCTCATTTTGCCTTCTAACTTACTTCAACATCTTCTTTATTTTGTAAAAGAGGTGCTTCCATAACATTAGCTAAAGTAAATGTTTCTGACTCCACATCCAGAACACAATCTGTAATTATTAATGTTGTTTTAGTCATTAAAATACTCGCTTGCATTAATAAAAATAAAAAATAAATAATTGATATACAGTATTAATATATAGATAATAAATAAATACTCATAAGTTTTTCTAATCTCTTCCAATGACGATCTTTCATAGATTTATCGGCCATCAATTCAAGCAATGGACAAGTTTGGTTAAAATCATCAATCTTATTCTTCAAATCAATGTATGCTGGCCAATCTTTCATTCCTCGGGGTAATTTACGACACCTATATTTTAAAGGTTATATAAAAAAGTGAAATAAGAATAAATAGCCGTTTGATTAACTTATGATTGTAAAATATGGAACATATTATTTGTTTGAAACAAGATTAATAATGAGAAGAAAAAAACAAAGTATTATTAAAATACATCTACCTTACATCGAACTCGGCCAACTGAGAAACTATTTGTTCTATATCAATAGACACCCATGGCGTTTCGAAATACCCATCGATCGAGTTCATCACAGCTAGATACAAGCTGTATCTGTAATATTTTGCATTTCATATAAATATCAGTATATTTAGTAATGATTAGATAGAATTGTCTCAGACAGCTGACAGTTTTTTCTATTATGATCAGCAACAAAACTTACAACTTGCTGAGCAAATTAAACTCCTTCTTCTTTTGATACAATATCGGATAATCTTTAACTTCCATACCAAACAGTTTTTCACCGCTAGCATACATTTCAAACCTACGCCATAGTTCATCAAATCTTGATTGGAACATTATTACCCTTAAATAAAAAAGTAGATAATATATTATACATACATTTATATATTATACATATATTTTCAATAACTACTTCATAAATAAAGCATACATTAGATTATATTTTTTGTATATTTTTAAAACACATTTAATTTTATCTCACCTATCACTAGCTTCTCTAGCTGTAAGACCCGGCGTCATAGGGCCAAATGCTTCATAATCAGCATCAAATTTCAACACATCAGTATTAAAAACAGTGACACCATCTGTTAACTCTTTTTGTAAAGGTCCTTGCATATCTACTATCTTTTGTTGAATTTGTTGCGCCTAATTGTTATGTATTAAATAAATAATTGCTGCTTATTCAAGAAAAAAAGTTATTCAAGGAAAAGATTTTATAAAGACTTGACATAATGTTTTTCTTTATCGAAAGAACAATAATAACTTACAGTTAGCAACATATTTTGAAAAGCGTATCGCAATCCATAAACCATGTCAGCGTCTTCCTTAGGGATATCAATGTTAAATTGATTGAAAGTACCATAACTCTCTTCAATAAGATCTAATTCTATGTCCATTCTGAAATTCGGTAATCTTAGGTAGATTAGCTTTTTTTTTCAAAAACAATACTATTAAATTACTTCTTTTTTTAATGTTGAAATATTTTATATACCCTATAAATTCCTCTCGTATCAATTCTAAGCAGAGCATAGCGACTCGTACATCGTCTAAATCTTTAATTTTCTTACTCATCGTCTTCATTCGGTCCTTTATAAATTGCATTAATTTCAACACCCTCTCCTTATAAGCATGGCTCAGCAATTTGCCTAGAATTCTTTTCCACTCTACTGATTCAATGTGTAAGGCTAATTTGAGTTTTTCTAAAAGATATTTTATTAATTTTATATAAATAACGAGACCAAACACGAAACTTTGAGATCCTTTATTTAAAAAGTCTAAATAATTTCATCTTTAAACATATAAAGAGCAATATTGAAAGCAAAATAAGTTTTCAGGTACCCATATCAATTTGTATAGATCCAATAATGTGCCTTTCGGGCAAATTTAAGACTTCTTCTGTTTGATTTTCGTATTGTTTGAACATATCTCGAATTAGAACATTCATAGGATTAGTATCAACGAAAGCTTGAACTTTATGTACTCGATCTTCGTCCCATAAAGTAGAAAATCTAGTATAGCCCTGAATATAAAATATATTAGTACAGTTATGATTTCAGTACCTACATAATACATTACATAATTAACAAATTTACGTACAGTTAGTAATTTCTCAATATCTGGCTTATACATGTACATCATCCCTTGTAAAGCCATAACTGCACGGACAATATCCTTATGCTCAGACACCATACGGAAGTAATTCCTCACTCCCATAATATTCGAAGCAGACCTAGATCCAGCTGAAATCAAAATCATTCATATTCATCACTCTATCATGGACTATTGGATCTCTTATTTATCCTTATCTTGTGGGCTTATAGATACAAGTAAAATGGAAACGGACCACTAACGCTCCTCGTAGCAGTAAGTGAATGTCCTTCGATCATTTCCCTTTTAATTAGTTCCTGTTGTCCCCACATGAATACATTTCTATGTATATCCATTATACAATTTAATACTACCTGAAATTTTAAGTTAGTATGTCATCACATATTAGTGCCAAAACAGGGAAAATTTTCACAAAAAAAAATTATACCTGTGAAAAAGCGGACTGAATCTCTTCTAAAGAAGGTTTAATCAATATTCTTGGTATTTCCAAAAACATCATTGTTAACATAAGAGGTTTTAATTTTTTCTGCTCTTCTGGATTAGTCGTCATTGTAAGAAAACTAAAATCATTAAAAACTTGATTTACATTTTATATATATTTATATATCTACTCGTATAGTATACAAAACACAGAACAAATTAAAACAAGCAAAACATTTATTATTTTATTTAAAAATTATACCTTGATACTGATGCTCGTTTCCTCAAAATATCTAAACTCAGTCTAGTACACTTGATAAGAGATTCTAAACATTTCGTAGCAAAGTAAGCGAACAATTCATTGCATTCGTTAATTGTAGGTGTTACTTCAAATCTATCTGGATTTTCTATCTCCATAAAAGCTGAACAAAAAGATATTTTTTTATGGTAGATAAGGTGCAAACGAGCAGATGATCCACCTGATAGTAAGTGGCCATGATCACCCATGGGCTCAGCGGACCCTGAGCCAGAGCCCACAGTCTACTGATCCGAAGCATTAATGGGATGGGAGAGGGAGGGGTAAGTCCAGCCCACATGCGGCTCGACCGGAACACATCTATGACACTTGACGGTCAGATTCGCATGGTGGTGGTCGCAAGCCAGTCTGGGAACAGATCCCCTAAAACCAAACTGCTGGGTTACTCGGCTCTTACGAGATGTTCTCCCAGTGGCAAAATGGAATAGTATCCTAACCCGTCCCTTCAGGAGTAAATATATTTTCCTTGTCTATTTCATATTAAAAACAACTACTTTAGTGCTAGATCTCTCTAGGTCAGCAAAAATGATGATTTAAAAAGTTAAAAACAATTTAATAAATAAGTTACCTGCATCCTCAGGAAAAACTCTCGTAGCTGATGTGACTTGCTTCAATGCTTTATCTGTATCTAACCTGAATATAAAAATTAAACCTTTTACATATTAATCGGAGTATAATTTAATAAATAATCCGCTAGATTATGATGAATTAAAAATATAAACTGTATTTTTACAGGATAGAGACGTATTAGTTTTTCTATTTCAAGTTTCTTCCCAGTAAACATTTTATTCCGAAGTTAAAATTAAAGTTTTTATACCAATTATTTTTAAGATCTCGAATTTGTTGAGATGGTACACTGTCCAGAAACTTATTTATTAGTTCTATCACAGCTACTTCGGCATTCCACGATTTCTGTTGTAATTCATTGGCTAAAATAAAAAATTAAACGACTTAGAATCCTACGAACTATCAATTAAACATAATGTAATTAAACACGATAAAAATTCTAATAGTAAATGAAAGTATAGCTGGAAACTAATAACATTAGAATTCAAAACAAATATGATGACAATTTCGTGAACATCAGTAGACACTTTAATAATAATAATCGGAACTACACAAAAATTGAGAGAAAGTCTAGTCATCAAATTCATTATTTTATTTTATTTAATATACGTAATTAAGTAGGTAATTCTTTTGGTACATTTAGTAATAACCTATTTCATCACGTCGCACTAGATTATCCTCGTAGAATAAGTTTGGATCCACTGCTTTCTTTGGCAAATACACTAAGAGAGTTTTGGTAATTGAATGTAATATAGCATCGATACGGGCTTCTTTTATATCTATAACCTAAATAAAAATACACATAAAAATAAATGTTTAAAATTATCATCTACTTATTAAGTTAAATAACTGTCTCAAATACAAATTCTTAGTGAGAAAAATTGTATTTTCTATATTTTTAACAATGGTTTGTATTTATATTACGCATTCAAAAAATATTTCATATATCGTTGAGGAATAATGCTATTCCGAAGACAACAAGTCTCAATATTATGGAACGGAAGCCAGTGACAGATTTTCGTGACCAAGTCCCTCCCAAGCGAAAATTCGTGAAATACATAAGTGGTTAATATTATGATTACTCGTGATTCCGTTGGTGGGGCGAGCAGTGGCAGCCTCCCAAACATGTAGAAAAAAATTATTTTCAGTCATTTCCTCCCATTTGAAAATTTATCGGATTATAGTTTACCTAGTATCTTTAAGGAAAAATAAACTCAGCTGACCAAAACGTGGAGAATATACGTCAGCTGGCTGCTTAACCATATAACATTTTGTTTTTTTACAGAAAAATCATAGTTACCATTTAAGTAGCTTTTTACTAAACTAAACTCCTGTTTGAAAAAATGTAATGTGTATATATATTCCTTATGCAGTATACGAATTTTCACTGGGGAGGAAATGATTGACCGAATTCGAATCTGGCTCCCGTACCATTAGAATGCTGATTAAATATTAACCTCCTTGACAAACAGATCGACTTCATCCAATGTCCTTTCAATTTCATCACAGTACGAAGCTATTTCTAGAGATGTCCAGGTAATGATGGATAACCCCGGTTGAAAAGCAGTATCTAATTTGATTAATTGTGCACGTAATAATGGTAAATATAATTTGGGCATACTCCTGTAGACAAAAATATAAAGTGTCTTAAAACTTTATTAATAAAGGCATTAAATTTAATGAACAATGACGTAAAGAGCTTAAATCCTTCTAGATTACAATTACGATTATTTCTTATTATACTATAAATAATGTTTACCTTCTTATCTGGTCGTTACGATCGACCAAATATTTTATCCGTTCATAATCTGCAAATATTTTCTCTTTGCAAAAAGCTACAACTTGCGCTGTGTCTGGTACATCTGTAATAAGCGTCATCTTATGATTAGAATGAACCAGTTTGATATTTATGTACCAAAGGTTTGCTGAAGATTTTATCGAATGGTAGACCAAACCGTTATAAGCAAATATTATACTTAGGTCACTTTAAAATGATACTTACAAAGACCCAACTGCCACATGTACTCCACTTCTCTAATGCATTCAGGAATGTAGATGTTAAAATTAACAATAAATCTATTGGTAGTCGGGTGCCGAATAAGAAGAGGAGCTACTAAACCCAATCTTACCTTTGAAACATTTATTAATTTCTTAGTAAAATTATCTCATAAGATAGGTATCGTTTAAAGTTATAGTTAAGAAAGCCAAAAACAAGCATTACCTGCCCTACATTTTCAGTCCAAGCCTTATGATATATGTATTCAAATTCCGTAAAAACTATACACATAACATTGAAAAGCTTAATGCATCTTTGTGTATTCTAAAATAATAAATAATACTTAATGATTTAAATAGAACATTTTTTTTCGGAGAAAAGGATACAAAATATACTAGCCATATGAGTGATAACTTCATGATGTTTCTTAAACTCTGTCATGGGAAATTTGATGTTCTTATCATAAAATCGTATCCACATAACTCTGCCTGATACAGGCGGCATATTACGAGGTAGGTCTGGATTTTCTCGTTCTTCATTATATCTGTTAATGAAATTCACAATACAGTCCACTACATAACATGAAAGCTGAAAATATGTATAATTACAATTACCTATCACGAATAGATTCGATTTCAGCAGTATATTTGCTTATTAAATCATAATATTGATCTTCTAAATACAAGCACTCAAGCTTCAACTTTTTAAATCTTTCAAGCAAATGAATGGCTATCTCTGTAGTAGGACACTTCTCAACACTCTGAAATATACAGATAATAATCTCCATTTTAGTGACCTATATATTTTATGAATTATTAAACAAAATCAAATTTATATTCTACAAATACTTACACCAATCATAAAATTCTCAAGCAACAATTCTTGTGTAGCAACAGCATCTTTATAGGTTTTATAATCCTTGTCAAAATCAGGTCGCCTTTGAAGTAAAAAGCAAAAAGGGAATTTTATAAAATCAACCCATAACAAAGTAAAAAGGATTCTGTCATTTTAATTACGTTAGTTCCTATGTGTTAAGATTTTCTTTACCTGTGATCTAAAGCATCATAAGTTTTAGAAGAAATTGTCTTGAACAGTTTGTTGAAGTTTACTGCATACTCCTCAATGCCTTCAAGCGTAGTCTTGTTCAGAACATAATAAGTTATGTACGTTTGGAACAGATCCACGATCTACAGAGAAGATAACTTTGAAAACTGCCGCAAGCTGTTACAGGTATATATACCTACGTGCAATAACCAGCGCCAAAAAAGCATCTATTTTAGAAAGTAACTATTTTAAATATTACTAAAAAGAAAATTCATGTTTTAATCACTCTCCGGTATTTTCAAGACGATTAAAAATCAGAATTTTTGAAAGACTACCAAAATTCTGTTTTGGTATCTTCAGATGTAAGTCGATTGTAGAAAAACCCATTGTAAAAAAAGCATCATCAATCCCACTTAATCTTGAGTGTTACAAGAACTTAAGTAAAGGTTATATTACATACCTTAAGTAAACGCTTTCTAAAGGTCTCGAACTTGCCAAAAATGTACATTTCAGAACAATCAAATGGTCGCTCGTCTGCCGCCTCCATCATCTCCAATTGAGTTTCATTATAACATTCGCGATAAAAGCTGTACAGGTTCAAACACAACTGAAAATTAATAGGCGTTTATTTAAAACCCATTAGTTAAAATGTATACTTTGCAGAACAAAAGTTTACTATTACCTTTGCCTTTTGAATAAATCTCAATTTATCTTGATTCCAAATAGTCTTCTTCTCGCCATTAGTCAAATAATCCATGCACATGTTCAAGATCTGATTAGTGACTTTTACTAGCAGTGTTGATATCTGTTTAGTGGTATTATAATACCTAGAAGTGGCGTACACCATTCGTACTGTGTATAGTAGCCCCGGAATAAACTGTTGCATTGTTAGAGGGTCACACCTTTAAATATTTATGTAGTTATAATATATAGTATCATAACAAATTTAATAAGTACTTCAAAACTATGCCACAAAGTATCTTAGTAATCGAAGCAGTACCTATAGAGAGGTTCACAATATTTTTCCAAAGCGTATAAATATTTAACATTGTCAAATGCTTCGTTATAGTAATCAGTCACTTGATTGTCGATGAGCCTCCATTTCTGTAAATAAAGTCCTAGACAGATTTTACAGTTACAGTACTCAGGGTGTCTTAAATGAAAAACAAATCTACGTCTTTATTAATACTAACTCTTTTATATTCAGAAAATTAAATTGCTACCTATGGGTAACCCTAAAATATATAGAACGAAGCTAGTCGTAATATACTGACTTAGATAAACAAAAATTTTATAAATAATAGATTTATGCTCTATTTTCTTGGTAAAGATGTGTACATGCCTGTATATATTTTAGTATGTCACAAAGTTATGTTATTTTTATTATTTACTAGCTGACCCGACAGACGTTGTCCAGTCTTAACTAAAAATATTGAATGGCTGTCAAAGGCTTACATTAGAAAAGTTAATATGGCCGTTAAGTTTTAAGTTTTCTAACTTTCCGCATAACTTTCTTATTTTTTTTACTTTAGAACCTTCTCCAGTCAGTAATAAATGCAACAGAAAAAGAATTAGCGAACTCGGTTTAGCCATTAATTAACACGTGATGCCGTGACCAAGGGATATAGGGATTTATTTTAATATATAAGATTATTTACAGATAACATTAACCTTAATTAGTTTAGATTTGGCTCGTATAAGCGTATGTATGTACATTTGGCAAGGATCGCTTTTGATATGTTCTATAATAGATGTGAAAGAGGTTAATTGTCGACGCCAATGATCGAGCTCAGCCAATGGACCGATGTTCGAAGGCTCTCGACGTAACTGCTGACTTTGTACCAAAACCTATAAACATTATTGAGAAAATATTAATTATATCACTATTCATCATCTAAATAAATGTTTAGTCAGCATAATTTCTTTATTAGAAACGTTATTTTTATAATCAACTCATTCTCATAGATAACGCTCTAATTTATTAATTTTAAGTTAAAGTTTCTAAATGATTTCTATCCATATATTATAAAACAATATAAATATTCTTACCATCATTATCTGTTTCACCCACTGTTTTACGTAAGAACAAATCTCTTCCAGTACATGAGTTTTTGTGATAGCTAATTTCATTTTTTCTTGGTCTGCCAGTTCCTCTTCGTATAGTGTCAAATTTATTTTGAACTTTGTGCAACAATCGAGATCTATTTTGGTCTCTAATAACAACATTTAATACTAATGCTAGTTTTTTGTACAATATAAAAATGCTTATTATACGTTTAACCAGATATTTTATAAACTGTATACCTAAGAATGCACAGAAACTTAATTAAATAAAAATTCTTGTAATGCATTTCTAAGAATTTTTCCTATTATATTAATTCGTTCGGAGCCTTTCATCAATAATAAAAAAGATAAGAAGTAGCGAGTCATATCTACCAACCTAGCTAAATAAAAATATAGATGACTAGCGGCCCATCCCGGCTTCGCACGGGTGGAATATTTAGTTTAAAACATTTTGGCTCTCGCGCATTTCGGTGCCCCTCTACCTCGGCGTTACTTGCTGCACTTCGAGTATCACCGAGATAGAACTACACTGGCCCGTCGCGTCGGCGTGTATTTTTTGTTTATATTGATATTTTTAATTTCGTAATATCTTTTGAATGGAAGGTCCGATTTTAATAATTCAAAAAGTAATTTACAGGTATTGAAACAGTCTTGAGTATGAAATAATTTATTTGGATAAGGATTAATACAAAGGTATGGAAAACATGTTCTAATTTTGATAGGCATTTTTATCAACTTTTAAAATATAAAAAAGTAGTTATAGTGACATAACTATAATAGTTGGACATATGGTCTCGCGGAGTTTTTTGTAGATATTGATATGTTCTATCATATTCTAGAACATTTTTTTGTTCTATCATCAATACTTTTCGCAGCGCATGCGATGAAAGATATTTTATGGCTATTTTTTTTGCACCTTGGGTTGGTTTTAGTGAGATTTTCTGGGGATCTCTAATTTTTTCTTGTAATAAATATAGCCTATGTTACTCAGGGATAATGTAGCTTTCTAATGGTGAAAGAATTTTTGAAATCGGTCCAGTAGTTTTTATGTTTATTCGTTACATACAAAAATACAAAAATACACATCTTACTTCTTTATAATATTAGTATAGATATAGATTAATTTGTAAATAATTATGAAGATAATTGAATCTTACTGGCCAAGTAATCAATGAACAGCATTATCTTGGATTTATAGGATTTAATAATATCCTGACTTCTTGGATTAGGAGGATTTAGATCGCCCCACGCTTGACATGCATTTAATGCGGGTACATACACACGTTTCATTGTCTTAAATATACCAGAAACCACATTTTCAGTTTCTTGATTCATGTCAAAAATAACTAAATAGTAGTCCTAAAAGATATTATTATTAGAATACAAAAAAGCAGTGTTAGGTATGATAATTGATAAACAATAAAAAATCATACTTCTGCCACAGTTTTCATCTCAATAACTTTATTTTTTATTCTGTACATAGCAACGCACATGCCCTCTGTTCCAATTGTCGCTGCGTCTGATATATACGTTCTTTCCATTTTACCCTTTTGATTAGGAACAAAACGACCGGATTCTGTCATTAATTTTAAACATATAAGCGCTATACATATACGGAAAATGAAAATATAATTAATATTGGCAAGTACATTCACCCATTTTTAAAGACGGCAAAAAAGCATCACAAAGAACAAAACAATTTCTACCACCTTCAGCTAAGGCGCTGTCTAATATATCAATATGTATATCTGCATCATATACTCCATCCTGGAAAAATGTTGTATAAAAAATAATTACTTTTAACCAACAAAAAAGAAGTGATAGCCCAATGGTTAAGACTTCGGTGTCTTGTTCGGGAGGTCCAGATTCGATCCCCCACACAGGCACACACCTCTGAATTTTCTGAGTTGTGTTTGATTAATTAAATATCACTTGCTTTAACGGTGAAGGAAAAGATCGTGAGGAAACCTGCACTCCTGAGAATTCTCCATGTTCTCAAAGGTGTGTGAAGTCTGCCAACACGCCCTGGGTCAGCGTGGTGAACTATGGCCTAACTTCCTCCTCATAAATGGGTTGTGATGATGATGATGATGAATAAAAATTAAAACATACAAAATATTAAATAAATAAAAATTACCAAAACATATTCAACAGATTTGTTTAAGAGCACAGCACCGTTCTCTAGTAAAAATCTGCTCTGAGATTTTAATCCACCTACTCTATTATTACGAGCCTCTTTTGCTTTAGCCTTAAAAAAAGTAATATTAATTTATAGTGCAACAGGATTTAAAATTTTCTAAATCAAACACATTCTACTAGTTAATAGCTTTATTTACTTGTTTGTCCTTGTAAGACTCATGAGCCAAACCCAAAGTGCTCATAGAAACTTTACTTTTCTTCTGTATATCTTTCAATCTTGACGAAACATCCAGGATAGCTTCTAGAGCTGTCCTATCTATTTCTAGAATTTGAGCAGACGTGTGAGGCGTAGCCGGATATGCAGATTGCTTCCTTGACATTTTCCTCGTCATTTCCTCTACTTTTGCTGCAGTATGTTCTACATCTTCAGCATGTTCATCCAATGGAACTTCTGGTATATCAGTTGTTTTCGCTTCGTCAGTATCGCCCGTTGGAACTTCTGGCGGCTTTCCGCCAGCTTCTTCCGACATTATAAATAAAATTAAAATACAAACTCTAAACTATTTATAATGTTTTATTTATTTAGAGCAACTTTGATATAACGTTACATCTAAAATTGACTACTACAATGTTGGCTTTGAACTCTATTCTAAATTTGAATGTTTAAATTCGATTTGATATTCTTTTGCTATGGAGTTTAAAAACCCTGTAACCTTTTTGTACGTAACATAACTATCAATATTTAATTATTTTACAGTATAGATTTGAAAACTCTGTTATTGTATTATTAGATTATTGGAATGAACTACCTTCTTAGTTTGATTTAAAAAAAAATTATTAATTGTGATGTATAAATAATGAATAATTGTGATGTAAACTTTATAAAATATTAATAGATAAGGCTTTCCATTCTTCCTTCGATTATCGTTTTTTTTTTTAAAGATTACTAGCAGTATGGATCACATACTACTAGTATTCCCTTTACCCCTCCTAGTAAGCTAAAATGCTTGTGTCTGGAGTAGGCCACGCCAGTAGTCCAATGTCCGGGATTTAAACCCACGACTTATCGATCGTGAATCCAACGCCTCAACCACTGAGCTACTGATGCTTCAATTAATCGCAACATATCGATATACATTATAATCTATAGGGCAAGCACTGATGTTGACGATGCCCTGTGATTGGTTAAGGCAACCCAACAATATTTCTATAAGTTTAATGTCTATGGTTCTGTGATAGTTCTGTGCGTAGAATGATAGAATACAATTACTCTGTGGTGATTCTGAATTTGACTTATTAAGTTATTATTTCTCATTTGTATGCTATAATTAACTAATTATAAATAAATTAATAATGTAAGCTAAGTTGTATATGTATCATTTATATTCTCATTATACATATGGTATAAATAAATACATTTTAAATGTAGCTGCTTTTAAGGTTTACGAAGTTATTCGAAATAGCTAAGCGCGGGAAATTGCGAAACTTCAATACCTTTATATTTATGAATCATTTTAATAATAACCACAATGCGCCGCAATTGGAGAGGTGGCTATAGAAACAATTGGAAAAGAAAAAGCAGTAAACCGTACACTGATGATAGTCATAGTCTTAATAAGACATCTTCATTGTTGACATCAAATGCCTCAACATCAAGAGCCCCTGCTCATCAATTACCTATTGTTATACCAATTCATTCTGATAAAAATGTTTGGAAACTGTATTTTCCTTCTGAAGGTATCTACTTTTATATTTTACTATCATCACCGTCTTAATCAAATAATGGCTCACTGCTCCTTCTCAGTATGGGAAGGGTTATTCCATAATCTATCACCCTGGTTTTTGTTTGGTTTTGTTTTGACGGGTTGGAAGACTTCACCTTGGAAATAATTATAACTTTTCTTAAAACAAGTTATATTTAATATCTTATTTCACTAGTCTAGAGTCTAACTCAGACCTCCCGAGCAAGACACTAAAGTATTAACCAATAGGCAATCACTGGCTTTACAGACATTTAGCACTCTTAATTTGGTGCTTACCCGAATTTAAAATTTGATTAATATTAGTATTTCACAATTCATATATTACTTTTAAAATTGTTGTATTAATATCTATTATTAGAAATATCTAATTATATATTATCAACTTCCAGAGCAATCATCGAATTCTCAAACGCTTGAAAATAATAAATGTTTTCAAAATTATATTGAAAAGAATAGGAGTTTATTTGATTTAGAAAAAATAGATCAAACACGCAGTATATCTTTAGACATGCAATCTCTACTTATTGATGAAGAATTTAAAAACAAGTGGCCAACCTTTCAAACTGATTTATTTGAAAAACCAGATATGGTTTTAAGGATTTTGGAGTATTGCTTACATGAGGTATACCAATTCATCATTTTGTAATAAATAATATTATTTTAATTATAGATCTAAAATTAATATTATAGACAAGTTTGTGAGTAAATAATTTAATTCATATATAAAAGTCTCTTGAGTGTTTACTTAGTTGCCTCAAAGAGAAATAAATGAAAATTTTATTTAATAAATATTGTTATTAAAATAATTATTAAATTAAAAATTTCAGCAGTTTGCAGACTTGCTGACAAACATTATTAACGCTATATTGAATTAGATAGACCTTTTTCTTATATTTGTATTTTATATATATATGATATATATATTTTTCTTATTAATACATAATACATTACATATTTTTTTAGAGTCTTAAGTGTGAATCTCGTATTAAAGTAAGGATTTTAAATCACGAACCAGTTATACCTATTGCAAATTTAAAGGTTAATTATTTTGGTATGTATGTTAAAAAAAAATATACATTATTCTATTATTTCTTTTTTTTATTTACATATTTTTTTCTAGGTAAATTAGTAACCATTAAAGGCACTGTAATAAGAGTTGGAAGCATTGGTTTAATTTGTACATCTATGGCCTTTGAATGTTCTAGTTGTCATAGTGTTCAAGCTGTAATGCAACCACAAGGTGTATTTACAGGTATATATTTTAATTACCCCTATTTCCCTAAAAATTAAATTATTAGATATGATTCACTTAGGACTGTCAATCACAATATAATAATTATATGATGTTATAAAACATTGTAATTTAAGAGCCTATTGTTTAAAAAAATACAGTTTATTGGAATATTAATATTTTACCAGCTCCAAACTTTTGTCAAAAATGTAAGAAAGGGCACAAGTTTGATCCTCTGCAGTCATCTCCCTTTACAAACACTACTGATTGGCAAGTAGCTAAAATTCAAGAAATTCAATCACAGGTAATTTGTTCGATTCTATCCAGGGTATATTTTTTATTTACACAACTGTTTTTCATATAAAATGTAAACTGTAAATTAGTTGTAACTATTTGAATGAGCTTAATTAGCATTTTAAAATAAAATAATTCTAATCCAATATGGCGGACGCGAGAAAAACGAAAAAAAATTGTAGTATTACATTTACTTTTTATATATTTTTCTCATGGAAGGGTTTTATAAAAATCGAAAAGCATGATTTTTTTCAAATTAATTATCTTATTATAGAGCATCTCGGGTACTATTCCAAAAACAGTTGAAATAGAACTCCAAGGTGACCTGGTTGGAAGTGCCTGCCCAGGAGATGTGCTATCTGTTACTGGTATTGTACAGGTAAATGTTTAATAAAAAATCTAATAATACTATTAAGTTATTAATAAAAAACAACCGATTTAAGCGAAAAAGGGCAATACAATTGCATTTTTATAAACCTACCAATTATTATAAGATGTGTTTTTAGGTTCGTGGAGAAAGCAAAGGTGGTGAAGATGGTCGACGAGCAGCAAGATTACTCCAGTTGTATGTGGAAGCTGTGTCTATTCATAGCCAGAGAAACCTAAGCAATCCTACTTTGTCTTTTACACTAAAAGATTATTACGCTATTCAGGTATTATTAACACTAAAATGACATTTTTTCATTGAAACTTTTATTTTGTTCTAAATAAATATACTTTATAGGAAATCCATGCATCAGAGGATGTGTTCAGACTTCTAGTACATTCTTTATGTCCTAGTATATTTGGGCATGAGGCAGTAAAGGCTGGACTTATTTTAGGCTTATTTGGTGGGACAGAGACTGAAAATGGTTCTAGATCAAATCCTCACGTTTTAATAGTAGGAGATCCTGGGTTAGGTAAATCTCAGTTATTGCAAGCAGCAGCTCAGGCCGCTCCTAGAGGTGAGTAATCATATAATTTAAGAAAATATGAATAATTATATTATGAAGATAATAAAAAAAATATTTAAGGAGTGTACGTTTGTGGAGCGTCAGCTTCAGGCGGAGGACTGACGGTCGCCCTAGGACGAGAAGCTGGCGGTGACTTTGCTTTGGAGGCTGGTGCATTAGTATTGGCTGATAAAGGAGTTTGTTGTGTTGACGAACTTGACAAGGTTTGTTAAATTTTGTATTCAAAAAAATATACATCTTTAACTATAAATAACGCATAATGAGTATTTCAAATGTTATTTTTTTAAGGCGACGGCAAAACTTTCACCGATTATCACCAACGTCTATAGCCTCAGATAAATCTGAATTTGAAGCGTCAGTAGCTCAGTGGTTCGGGCGTTGGATTCACGATCAACAAGTCGTGGGTTCAAATCCCGGACATTGGACTACTGACGTGGCCCACTCCTGAGACAAGCTATTTATTAGCTTACTAGGAGGGGTAAAGGGAATACTAGTAGTATGTGATCCATACTACTAGTAATCTTATAAAAAAAAATCTTTAACTTTTATTTTCACTTTACTTTCTCAAACTTCTACATGATATGATGTTTTAAATTAAAGAAATACTTTTTCAGAAATATACAGCAGTCACCATATAAAGTATTTCAATTATGCTTTTTTCTAGTGATTTAAACGTCATCGTAACAGACAGACAGTTCGAATTTATAATATTGGTAGGAACGAATCTTACGTAGTTATTTCATATTAGTATTAATTTTTACTTCTAGATGTCAGCCCACCACAGCAGTTTGCTAGAGGCCATGGAACAGCGCCGTGTAAGTGTTGCCAAGGGTGGGGTGGTGTGCAGCCTGGCCGCACGCGCTACTGTACTGGCTGCTGCTAACCCTGCGGGTGGTTCATACAACAGGTACAAATATCAAAACATAGAGAATTATTCCTCCAAGTCTTATATTAACTCTCGTCCCACATACGAATAACCTAAATAAAGTATCGTACATCACAGATCTCTTATCTACTAAATTGTACATACTTTAAGGTACAAATAAATGTGTAAATCCTAAGATTTTCTAGTAAAACCGAAGATTTACTCAATTTTTCTATGATTTCAGACGTATGGTGGTACCATTCGGTGAATGTCAGGTTTTAACGGCGTTGTGCACTTTTGTGACCTGATCGAAAATTCGTAAGACAGCGCTTGCACGCTTAATTGGTAGCACGTTTCATACAAAACTGAATTTAAATTTGTGTACGATAGCGCAATAGAAATAATCACATAAATGATAGTACTTTTATACTGATAAATAAAGCAATTCGTACGAAATGATTCCCTTACTATTCAAAAATGCACAACGTTTATGTTCAAGTTTTTACAACCTTTACCAGTTCATGTTAGTAAATCCTTAAATTTATATACAGAGCCTGAACTGGGGTAGTTATATCGAAATAAAATAATTGTATTGTCCATTTCAGAGCAAAAACTGTTGCCGAGAACTTAAAACTAAATTCTGCACTTCTATCAAGATTTGACTTAGTATTCATCCTATTAGATTTACCGGACGAGGTGTGTATAAAGCTTAATGTAATGATTAATTTCTCTGTACTTACCACTTTTACTTTTTCAGAAAATAGACGCCATGTTATCTGAACACGTTTTGGCACTTCATTCTAACTCAAAGAAAACACAAAAAGATGCTTCAATGAATAATTTAAATTTAACTACTAATATGAATTCTAGTCAAATTGAGGGCGATATTTCTCTCAGGTAATTAAAGTAACATTGCCACTCTATTATTATGGATATATCTATGAGAATAGAAGTTCAATGGTATTGACTTAAACCCACTCCAAGTTAGGGCCACTAAGAAAAGTTATCAAAAAAAAATGTAAATTGTTTAAAAATTAGGTACTAAAAACAAAAAAATATAATTAAATTATATTAAATATTTTGTATATTTGACAGCAAAAGATTACGCCTTAAAAGGGGAGAAGTCATTGACACATTGCCATTAGTTTTACTCCGCAAATACATAGCATATGCGCGAAGATATGTCCATCCCAAGTTAAGTTTGGATGCGGCCAATATCTTACAAGATTTCTATTTGGAGCTGCGACACACCCATTCTGGTTCTAATGATGGCGCACCTATTACTACCAGGCAACTTGAAGCTTGTATTAGACTTGCACAGGTAAATAATATATTGTTTGTTTCTTCAGATACTATGATAGAGTGATGATTATCTGTGTATTTACTAAAATATCTGTACATGAAGATATCTCATTTACTCATTGATCTCAGTCAATAATAATTAAAACGTAAAACCTTAATGTTTGAATCTATCTGTCTGTAAATAGCTGTCACACTTCGAGACGTAGATACAGGATATATAGATAACTATATTGACATGTCTTCCACAAAGAGTTTATGCGGTTTATAAAATAAGATTAGAGATGAAATCAATTTCGAGACACTTAGCCTAGCACACAATATAAATGTACTGAAGTGTTGACTTCTAAGAGACATCATCTCAATCAATGAGTGCCCATTTATTATAATGGCCCCTTTTGTACTTTTACACTTAACTAAAACTTCTATTATTATTTACAGGCTAGAGCGAAAGTAGATTTACGAGAAGAGGTGACAGCTCAAGACGCAAATGACGTCATTAGCCTTGTTAAACACAGCCTTATGGACACATTTAGCGATGAATTCGGTAATATAGACTTGTCACGCTCAATTAATGGATCTGGAGTTAGTTCGCGAAATAAGGTACGAAATAATTAATAAATAAATAATTGAGCGAGTGATAAGATGTTATAAATTAATGTTTTTATAGGTAAAGCGGTTTTTAGATGTTTTAAATCGACGATCTCATCAATTAGGTAAGTCTATATTCACAAGGCAAGAGTTGAAAGACATACATAAATCTGCAGGCATTGCTGGGGATCCAAACGACCTCATAGAAGCTATGCATGTACATTCATATTTACTACTAAAAGGATCTAATACATATCAATTAATTTCTATGTAACTATTTAAAATATTATAAATTATAATTTTAAAATTAATTTTTGAGTTTCATTAAAGTATTTCTTTCTATAATAATTATTTTTTAATTCAATAAAACACGAAAAATCATATCACAGTTTTTTATCACACCTAAATATTGTTAAAAAATTGTCAGTTATATATTCTTACAACCTCTTGAAGGAACATCCTCCAAGGCCATGGAAACGTGACAACAACAATATAAACAGAAAATTAAAATAAGAGAATTTATCAGTGAAGGTTGCACAAAACTTTCGAAAAATAAATTCCCAACTTCACTCCCACCAAATAAATAAAAATTAGAAATAGCAGATAATGCTAGCAATGGTGAACATAAAAGAGCTATAAAACGTGTTTCCATGGCCTCTGATTTTAAATAATCAAACTTAAACTTTGTATATAAATTATGTTTCGAAAGAGCTTTTCCAAAGTGTTCTAATGCTATTCCTGAATAATTCAGAATTGACCAGATAAGTATGTGCCAAACAGTTCCATGCCATACAAATATGAATATAAAAGTTGCTAGTGATGCTAATAGTTTGTATGTGATGTTGGGTAGAGTGCAGTGATTCCTTAGTAATGAATAGCCAGGCTTGTAAATGTACCTGTAGAAATACAATTATATTAGATAAAAAAATATTAATTATTACAAAGTATAAGTATATGTTATTAATTAATTTTTTTAGAATCAATTTTAATAATATATTTATTATTTATTTAATATTATAAATAGATTCTATTGTACACCAAACATATACAGAGTAAAAAATTAATACATATTATAGTAAGACATATACAACAGGAAGCTTTATCGCTTGAAGCAATCTCTTTCAGGCAACCTTATAGCTGAGGAGAAAAGAAATAAAAAGATGAATTTATTGTTACAACACAATATAATCTGTTAAAATAAAATAATCATCCAGACATACATACGCATACATACATACATATTAGGGTGGCCTAAACTGACTATTTTTTTTTTAGTCTCAAATGAATTAAATGTTAGTTTTTATGTTTTAAGAGCCCTCTCGAAAGAACAGTTCAAATAAAATTTTTAAGTGGTGGCTCAAAATTTTTTAAAATTTCAAACATCGATTTTTTTTTATATTTTTTCTCGTTACGGTAAATTTTATAGACCAAAAAAAAATAAGCTTCTGAAAGTTTTTTGACAGGTCGCTCATAATTTTTTTAAATTAATTAGTGCATTTTTTTGTGCCACCTTAATACATATATAAACATATAAAAATAAGTATATGTACATACATACATACAAATATATACATATTAGCTGATTGTGACTAAAACACAAGAACTGGGACAGAGGAAAAAGTGATGTATTTAAATTCAAAAAGGTAATGATTCTTTAATTGGGGTTTAAAAATATTTAAATTTTTTGATTGCTGTATGTGTAATGGAAGTTTTCAAAAGTATAGTTAATAGTGAATTTAATTCCCAAATGTTCCTAGTTTACCGATGTCATGCAACTTTGGTGACAAATTTCCTAAAATAATATTTCTAATTTTCGGTAATAAAGTATTTAATTATACTCACTTGACTAAAAACCTATACAATCCTACATCAAAATGCCTCCACATCTGAGAATACACATGAATCCGGGCAATGCATCTAGGAGTTGGTGGGGGTTCCATATTATCCAACCTGGCAAAGGCTGCTGTTGTTCCATAAGATATAACATACTTCATATGGAACTCCAAACCCATCCAGAGTCCTCCTCCACAAAGCGCAAATGTTGGTAATTTTCTTATCAACTGGAAAATAATACAATTATGGAACGTATGATTGAATGTAAATTTTTAAAAAGTTATAAAAATGTATTTATATTGTGCAATGACTTCAAGAATTTTTTAGAAAATTATTTTATACACAGTAAGAGTGAGTTTAGGACAATCTTAGAACAATTCAATTTCATTATTATAATATTAAATGATTAACATAATTATTTCTAATACCCACCTGTATGTCATCTTGCATAGCAAAAAAATAAATAAAATGAAAAATAAAATCCAAAATAAATGTATACAGCTGGAAAAATGTCATGTCTATTGCACACCTCTTCACTCTTGTGGTTAATGATTGTCGTTTAGTTGTAAAACTTTTTTCAAACTCCTCATATAATATAACTGGTCCAGTGTAGAGCAAAGGTAGGTACAAAATATAACTAAACATGCTGATAACTTCATACAAATTGAATGATTTGTTACTCTCTTCTCTTTTTTCAATATAATCTAACGAGTAGCTTATGCATCGTAACTCAATCCATGCAACACTAAATAAAATGAGATAAACTTCCTCGTCTTGTATGTCTTCATGATCCAAAAAATTCCAAAAATAGTACTTATATTTCAATGAATTGTAACTTAACAGTAAAACTATGCTTGTTATCCAAATACTTAGTTTTCTTCCACCACAAAATATAATAAATGCATATATTACAGGTTGAGTGATAATAATCAATAATTGTCTAAATCCCATGTACATAACAACAAAAGCAATACTGGATATTATGTACCAGTGTCTAAGGTATTGTTTACATAGGATATGTAAAATTTCAGATATTATAAATTGAACAGTCATGTAATACCAGGAAATTTGAAAAAAATATTTCCAGCTGCTCCATTCAATATCTGATACATCCTTAAACCTTGAAATGAAACTCCAGCCTTTTTGCAAATCATTTAAAAGTAGTGATTCTTTGTTTTCTTCTAATATATCTGAAAATAAAATTAAATTACTTCTTTTGGATAATGAATCAAAAAACAGATTCTAAATTCAAATTTATGTACTGAAAATTCAAAATTGAAATCAATTTTTGATTTATTATTCAAAGATTCTGGGTTTGAGATTGGTTATTAATATCGGCCGCAAGTTATTTAAACTAATAATAAATTAAATATATAGCAGATATAATATTATAATGGCTTACCATTTTGTGCTTCTATAAGCTTGTACAAAGAATAAACATTAGCGAATATCCATATACAAAAGTAAATGAACAATTCTTTAGTTCCAAGTCTAACTTTCATTATATTACTTGAAATGTTTGACTATGTATTGCTTTAAAGCATCGTTGTTCCTTATAATTACAAACTTGGTTCGAATTTTGCCGGTTTTGTTATATATATATTGTATAATAATATAGTTACTCTATAACATAATTATTTATACTATCATGTAAATTGTAACGTAACAAGAATTTGACAGTTGACATTTCAGACGAGTACCTAACAACTACACAGGCATGACGATATCGATAATTTTGAGAACCGATAAGATTTCGAATTCTTTGAATATTCAATTAGGGAATTGCACATCCTTATTAGCTGTTAATTTCCTACGTAGTAATCTATGGCCGCTAAAACTTTTGACGGTATTAAGTACCTATATGAATTCAAGATAAATATACTTGGATTATTCAATTTTAATTAATAAGTAAATATTAAAATTACACTTTTTATTTATAAAAAAATTTAAAGTTATACATGTCGAAAAGTACGATTCCGTAGATCATTAACCTTTTATGTATGGACGCTACGGGAATAATCATAAGATATATTATAATGTGATTTAATGTACCTAGTTTATTAAAAAAGGTGTGTTCAAGTATAACATAAAAAGTTGAACGCGTTCTTATTTTGCTTTCATCATCACATTATGATCACAGCTGCAAGAATCTTATAAATGGTATATGTAACTTTTAAGATCAGTTTCATTTTTATCGTAGCCACTCACACATTCATTTAGATTCTAGATTACTACAGTTATACCGTTGTTTGTGTTTACCATTTTTTTATGTATTAGTCATTACAGAATCTATCGGAGGTCTTATTTATTAGCAATAATGCTAAAAAATACTAGTCTATTCTTAATATTAGTGTTTACTTCGTATGTTAATTTAGGTAAGTGGTATTATTCTTATTGTGCTAAATATTAAGTTTTATCTATTTCCTTAAATTAATAGTGTCATAAGTCAAGTTTATATTGTTATTATTTTATTTATATTTTACAGTTTTTAATAATTGACGATTTATTTATATTTTTGTTTAAATAAATAATTTGATTATTTCCGTAAGACATTGACCTTATAATCTATACGCAAATTGTTTAAATAACCTTCTAACAATCTGCCCTCGCTTCGCTTTGGTATTGAGTAAGATTGTAAGTTTATTTTACGTAGTGATACGCTGTGAAAAGATGTACACTTGTTTTGTGTTAAATTTTCTCCTGAGTAGAGGAGTTACTAAATATTTGTGCTTTTCGAATAAACAAACAATTTAAAACTAAAGGTACATAATAGAAAAATAATGTTTTTAGGGTTCTGTACCTTCAAAGAAAAAAAGGAACCCTTATAGGGTCACTTCGTTGTCCGCCTGTTTGTCTGTCTGTCAAGACCCTTTTTCTCAGAATCGCTTGGAGGTATGAAGTTAAAATTAATAACAAATACTCCCGTAGGCTTGAGTACCTTTTTCAACATTACTAGAAAATTAACTTTTATGATTGTTTATCTCAAAAAAAAACGTAAAGATATCAAGTTGAAATTTATATAAAATATTCCTATCTCTAGATTCTCAAATATGTAAAAAGATCAAACTTCTAAGTCAATTAAATGAAAAGTACATGGTTAAAGTATACAGTTAGTTAAAGTAATTTATTTGATGTATTGGAATTTTGATTTTCGAGATAAATCAAACCGGGCTTTGTCGTTTGACCTAGGACCATGATTTTTGGCAAGATGCAAGGTCTTATAGCACTAGAATTGGGAAAAATCCAAAAAATGGCAATTTGTTGTTACATCACGAAAAAAATGTTCTTTTATAGATTTAGGTACGCATTATTTGAAGAAAACGGGAAATTATCAAGTTGAAATTAATATTAAACATGTAAGTCTATATAGTCTCTTGAAGCTGTATAAAAATCAAACTTCTAAATGTAAGCAATCAATAAATATGGCCACTTATTCTTTAGTAGATTTTATAAGGCATTCAACATACCTATGCGGACATTAAAAAAACTCGATGTTTGCGATTTTAGTAATATTCGGATATACTATACAATATACCTGCCATCGATACAGATATAAAATAATTTTATTATTTGAACACTACCTAACTAACGAGTTTATTTTTATGAAATTGTAATTTTAAATTTTAAAATAAATTTATTCCAAGACAACAAAATTTGTAATGTAAAAATGTATGTAAAAAAGATTATATCGTAAAATATAAATTACATTAATTAATTTATTATATTTTTAATTTTTAGACTGGTCAATAAGATTTAAAGAAAGCCACCTTCTTTAATGTTGGTTCTTAATTTTCGAGTTACTTTTAAAAACTTCTGTAAAACCTGATTTCCATGTTACAGGCTTTAGTAGAGATCACCGATACAATCCCAACAGCGATTTTTTATTACACGAAGGAGGCGGCTTCGCACCAAATAATAAAGACACTTATGCAGCAAACTTTCCGAGTTTACAACCCTCTAAGTCAACTGTATCACCAGTCATTACTAATAGTAATTCTGGTAAACGAGATTATGTAGCACCACAACGCCCATCACCTAATCCAACATCAGCAACTCCTAAGCCTGTGACAAATTCTTTTACTACCTCAGGAAGTACTTTAAATCCGCCTAAAAGGGATTACGTGGCTCCTCAGTTCCCAACTTTAAGGCCTATCGTAACAACTCCCAAAGTTGGATCAATACCGACGTCAAAGCCGACTACCGTCCCAAAAAGAGACTATGTGGCTCCAAAACCTGACGCTGCAAAGCCTATGGCAGGAAAAGTGAAAGATCTCGTTAATTTTTACGACAGCAAAACTCAAGGAGGATCAGTTCCAAGCTATAGTTCAATTTTGCAAGGCTCTAAAGGAAACCAGGCAGCTAGTACAGTTCATACACCAAAGCCCTCAACCCTAAATACTGTTGCAACACCTGCAAATAAGCCAAGTTCTGGCTTACCTACAAAACCTACATTCACAACAAACAGTCTGTCTACTAGTCGTCCAGGGAGCGCGGTTTTGCCCAGTTCTATAGTTAACAGTCAAAGTCAAGGCAACTCGAACAGCGTAAGTGATTCGGAGTTGCAAGTCATCAGTGAAGAATTGCTTCGAAAAGACGTAAACAACGCAGCTAAATATGTAACTGTTAATTATCAGGAGAAAACTACCTCCATGTCAAAAGATGATAAAGCTCCTTCATCGTAAGTAAAGCGTATCTAATATTGTGTATGCCTGGTGTAAATTGCTTAAATGACTATTTTTTTTTTAAATTATCACGATTATAAACGATCTAATATTAATAATAATATTTAATCTAACGCAATGTTTACAGGTTGCTTACCATTGGCGCCGAAGTTTGGAATATTCCAACAATCCAGAAATTCGTGCCATTATTAGATAATTATGAAAGAGACACATTAGTTAATGAATATGTTACATCACAGGTAAATATATAAGTTAAATATAAAGTAGATAATATTATGAATTATAATTAAATTCTATAATGTACATTATAGGAAAGGAATGAGGAAAATGCCTTTATGGATGCTATTATGACTACGAGTGTTATTCGTCATTTAATGAATTTTCTAAAAGATAAAGGTAATTAATTTTTTCTTAAAATAAATAAAATTTACAATTATTAAGTTAAACGTAATTAAAATTGATTACTTTTCTAGGGTACGTCACACCAGACCCCAAACAGCAAAGAGATTATTTGAAACAGATATGGTTTGGATTATATTCTAGGGGTAAAGGAAAAATAAGCAGCTCTGGATTTGAACATATATTTGTATCTGAGTTAAAAAATGGAGAAGTTTCAGGTATCATCAATAAATCAATGAATTATTTTCAGTTTCTGTAATCTATAATATTAATGGATAATGTAAACAAATTTTTAGGACTACATAACTGGATATACTTTTCAAAAGAAGAAACAGCAAATCGTGTAAACTATTTAGGATATCTAAAACACGTGGAATTTAATGATGTAAGTAAACTTTATAAGCTTTCTCCGGGAGCAGTGTGATATAAAATATCAGTGGAGAACTTTAATGTAAAGATTATGTAATGTGAAATACGCAATATCCCAAGTTTACGGCTCTTATGAAAATTTGTTGGATGGCTCCTTTGGCAACGTCTCCCTAATTACAAGCGTAACAAAAGTAGCAAGCTTTGCTCCTGTATTCCTCTTAATATGTCGAGGCTTAATCTGGATTTATTGAATTTCTTCTTGAACTAACTTTTAACCGTAGAAAAACGTTCTTCTTTGTTTTACAGAAAGGAGCTGTGCTCAAGATGCATTTCAACCAACAAGGAGTCGACAAACCAGTAGACACCATGTTCATTGGGACGTCACCAGAATTAGAGATAGCTATTTACACGTTGTGTTACGTTACGCGAGTTGATAATGACTGTAATATTAAATTAGGGACAAAGAACGTCAATATTATCACTCATAATTACAGATATCGTAGTAAAAATTACATTGGCAGTGCCTACCCTCAAATATGATATGACTGCTAGAACCATACCTAAATAAATTTGTATAGATCAATTCAAGATGTGTTACCGCTTACTAACTGTTAAAATAGTAAGTGAGCCGTGAGTTATCGTCGTAAATTGAACTATCTATACTGAATAATGTAACAAGTTCTGATGTTTTAAATAAACTTTATTATTTTTGGTAAAATTATTTTTTATACTTAAGCATTTAAATATAAGCACAGTAATAAATTCTTATTTTCGAACCGAAACTATTATTACATTACGTCAATAAAATATAAAAGGCCTAACTTATTCTAATAGGGTAGTTGTCGCTTCGGCGAGGAAAAATTAGTTTTTCTTTGTATTCTCTATAAGAACTTTCACTTTTTATTGGTGTTAAATTGTTTCTTTCAGTAATAATATCCTCGAGCTACAGTGACTAGAAAAAATATCATGCGAATTAAAATTGTACAGAAAAGATCAATTACGCCTATTCTCCGAATTATGACATTTTTACATATATATTTTTGAAGAAATAAAATATTAGTATCAAAGGGCAACACTGATTTTGCCGGCAAGGGAAACTCCAATTACTGAAGTTGCATGTAAAACGAAATTTTGAAAGAAGATTATATTTCTTTAAATGTTTTATTTTAAAATTTGCCAAATGATTTAAAAGCACTTGAAGTGCTAGAACAACACAAAAAAATTTTTAAAAGATCAGAAAAACATATTATATGAATAAACTTCAAAATAATTTAATCTTTTCCTTATGAACCCGAATGACATTGAAAAAAATGGTTTCGCACGGAATTTTTATTTTATTTTTGGTCCAGATAGTCTTTTTTTTCAGCTCCTGCAAAACTGTCATTATATTCCTGATACGTTTGTATTAAACATTGTTTATACATATATTTTACTATCATCAATTTAGCAGAAGTTATATTAACAATTATTCCTGATAAATTACGAAGCTACGAATTTTTTAGCAATTAAAGAATATAGCGAAAGCGTTATACTTTAATATTTCAGAAAAGTATCCAATAACAGAATAATTTTACGGTAGATTGGTAATACAGACACGTCTATTAAAAAAAAACTATTATATAATTTATTATCAAAAGAACGACTTAATTAAAACTATAGGTATAGTAGTTAAATATTTATATTTGTATCTAAATTAACACTTAAAAAAAACGACAGAATTTATGTATTTTTTTATCTGTTGGTAACAACGATTGACATTTTATGACTGTCACTGTCAGATGTCAAATTGAGAGTTGAGCCTTGACAACTTGAGACAGATTGTGATTTGAAGTGATATGATGTGAACGTGTTTAAAAATTAAAAATTTTCCTTAGAAAATCGTCAAATTATGCAACGATAATCATTGGCTTTATTCGGCTATACGTAGCTTCTTATTATAGTGTTTTTAAAATGTTTTAAATCGATTAAATAGATACAAATATATACAGTTTAGTTTAATTCATAAATTTTATTTACAAAAATGAGTTTGTGCTGCACATTATACCGTAACATTTTGAAATTGAATCGTAGTTTATTAATTAAAAATGTTAACAGTAATTCCGTAGTGCTTATCAGTAATTTTTCTACTCGAGAACTTCTAAAAGAAGCATATTGTCGCACAAAATTAAAATGTAGATGTAAGTATATTTTAAGTTTATTATCATACTATAGTATTAAAAATGTGAGAGTTTGTATATTTAGATCCTTATTATTCAAATACACAACTACACTTGAATAAATTTTGAATGAATTTTTGCATACAGAAACTATATCCTGGTGATAAAGTTTCTGTTGTGATAAACATGTATTCTATCTTTTTGTCAAAACAAAAAAAAGGCAAAGTTCCTAGGTACTTTATGCTGAAATATAATAACATAAAGGATACTTTTGTATGTCTTTTAATTAATCCTGGAACACATTTCAAAAGTTTTTATGGAAATAGCTGCGACCATATACTTGTCTATAGTTAATATATTATACATTTTTAAATCTATGCTTTCTAGCCAAAAAATTACCTCAAGATGTGAATCCTCAAGGAGTATTTGCTTGCAATGAGCTAGATCTTTCTGAAGTGCAAGTGTATGGGTTTGATTATGATTATACTCTTGCACATTACAAGCCAACATTGGATCATTTACTTTACAAGCTAGGCAGAGATATGCTGTTGGATAAATATAAGGTGATATTAAATATCCTAGTCCTTTGTTATGTAATACTATTAAAGACTAAAAAAGTATTGACTTTTGTGAAACAAATGTGTCAATATGGAGGGTATTCTTTCCTCACTACTGTATTGTTTGATTGTGTAATAGTGAATTAATTTATTTAGGGATTTGTTACTACTTGGAACATTAATATATTCAATCAATATTCAAATAAATCTAAATCTATACATATATCAAAAAAATGTATTTCAAGAAATCATTTATCTTTGAATACTCTTTAAGATTTCTCACGAGTCAGAGAGAATTCTGGAAATTTATGTTGTATTTTTATATATTGTTGGGAAGTTCTAACAGTGATTAAGTAAAAAATGACAACTTTATGGGAGAGTAAAAAATTTTTGTAAATTGAGAGTAACCCACGTTCATGCAATTTTTTAAAATTATCATATTGGTCTCGTATCGGTCAGATATTATGTTGATTGGTTGAGACAATGCACACTATTATGCTGTAACCAATGACATTCAAATCTCAAATCACTCATAAAATGATTTACATACTGTTAGAACTTTACTGACAATATATTTATGTCAATTGATTACAAAGTTTATAAAAAATAAACAATAAATGTCCTCCAAAATGGTTGAGATGTGACCTTCTACAATGATTGATCTTTTAATTACAAAAAGAACTTGTCAATCCCACTAGTTTCAGAGAATTCTATGTTTTTAGCATTATTAATTAGTATACTATAGATTTTTTTTCTTTTTTTGAGCCTACATTAATTTTTCTTTTAAGGTTCCAAACAAATATTAATATATTAGTGAATATGTGTTGTTTCAAATACAAATATTTTTCAGTACCCATCAGAAATCTCTAAACTGGAGTATAAGCCTGATTTTGCAGTCAGAGGTTTACATTATGATATTGAAAAGGGTCTTCTTTTGAAATTGGATTCATTTCTACAAATCCAATTTGGCGCAGTTTATCGAGGTTTAACACCAGTCTCTACAGAGGAGGTTCTTAAAATTTATAAAAACAGGATAATTCCTATTGCTTATGTTGAAGGTGATACCAGAGTTCATAAAGTAAGTTAAAGGAAATTTAATTATCATTGATTTAGATATGAAATAATATTTTATCAAGTATATTACTAACAAACTATTAATCTTGATCTATAAAAAAATGTATGTATGTATGTTATGTATCATGAAATTGAGATTAAAAAAATAAGTTTTCCTTTCAATTAGTTTCGTAAACAAGTTTATGTACTTAGTATGATCAATATAATTTACAAGAATGTTTAGTATATAATCTGACTAATATTATAAATGTGTATGTTTGTAGATATTTGGATGTTTGCTACTCAATTACACAAAAACAGCTAAACGATTACATTAAACTTTGGCATACAGATACTTTATAACCTTCATTGACACAGGCTAATTTTTATCCCGGAAAAGGCATCGTTCCTGATTCGGAATAAAAATGAAATATGTTTATTGTTATAAATGCCTGATTTTTATTTTTTAACAATACAATAGTGGGTCAATTAGTGTAGGTATAAAGCACTTGTAGGAGTTCTAGGCAATCATATTTTATTTATGCGTTCCCCTTGCAATTGTCGTCTACAAGGTCTAAGTGACATGATACTTGATGAATAAATGATGCATTGCATATGGTTTTAACAACCGTGTCGGATAAACAATCAATAACTAGCAGGAAAATGATTTACATCATTGCATTTTATGTATGACAGTCTGAAAGCGTCTGAAAATAAAAATTGTTGCCGTATCATTTAGATTTTGTTGTAACTTTGAGAGATTCTTCTTTTGGGTCCCAAAAAACAAAATGTACGCAAATTTAATTTCTGCAAGTTCTCGTTTCCGTGAATTAAAACTTTTAAAAATCGTAATTTTTATGAATTTATTTATATACCCTGTAAAAATTTAAATTTTGCCTAAAAGTTAATTTTATTCTTCGGGACCCTAAAGAAGAGCCTCAAAGTTAGAGAAAAATCTAAAATAGGTCTGCTTCTTCAATTTGACGATTTCATATGGACTGACCCAGTTTTAAATTATATAGGTACGGTATATTTTATCTAATTAGGTAATTATAAAATTTCTGATTATAGTAGTGGTTGATCATTGAAAGTCGAGGCTGAAACCTAAATAACATCCTTAGGTATAGTTGTAAAAATCATTCCGATTAGTTGCCCTTGTTTAACTTTCATGTCTAGTTTTTTTTATTAAAAAGACTCGTCTTAAATCCAGCTAATTTTAGTCCCCTAAAAGTTCTTAATGTGTTAAGTCTGCCAATCCGCACTGGGCCTGCGTAGTGGACTATGGCCTAAACCCCCTCATTCTGAGGAGGAGACACGTCTCAGCAGTGGCTCAAAATGACTCAAAACCGGTTCTACTGCGACTCAACTCATAAAAACATTCAAATGTGAGGTTTATATTTTGTTTCTTACGATGAAGTTATTTCAATAGATACACGGTATGAAGCTCATACTTTATAAGACCTTTAGGTCAATTTGGAGTAGACAGTCTATATCGGACGTTTCTAATTTAACCAAAAATATATTTTTCAGACAAACCGTTCGAAAATGGTACATCTAGCCGATTTATTTTCCGTGCCTGAAATGGGTTTACTTTGCAACGTCGCAGAATATTTTATTAAGAACCATATTGATTATCATCCTGAAATTCTATTTTTGGACGTAAAGGTAAATATATCTTGTGTTACATTATATTTTAATTCGTAACTCGATAGTCTAATAACTTGAGACGTTTCGATTGTTGTGTAATTTATACACTACCTTGGACTGTTGCGGTTTATATTAATAAACTTCAGCCTGGTATCATATTTGGTATTTCATCCGTCTTCGCATTATAAAGTTTGATATTTTTAACGCATTATTTATTATATACATGATGAGTAATGCATATTGAAAATCATCGTCAGCAAATTTATCTCGAGATTGATTATTTTTAACCCCCCAACGCTTATTCGACGGGGTGTTATAAGTCTAATGTGTGTCTGTCTGTGGCATCGTAGCCGATTTTGATGCGGTTATATTTGTTTGAAAGCTGATTTAGTCGCGATGATTCTGAGCTATAATTTGTGAAGATCTGGTCAGCAGTTTGAAGACTATCAGCCAATTTCTAACTTGAGAGCTGCGTGACTATTTAACTGTTATGAAAAATTCTTCGATCTTGCTTTCTATACCGGATTTTATGAAGTTTTATATAAACATTTTCTTTTATTCACAGAATTCTGTACAAAGCTGTCATCCCATTATGCACAAGATAGTTGCTCAAAATGTGGAAGAGTACATCAGGCCCAACTCAGACTTAAGAAAATATTTTCAGTTACTACAAAATTGCGACAAAAATCTGTTTCTAGTCACAAATAGTCCTTATCATTTTGTGTAAGAACTTCTCGTAAATACTAGTATCTAAACCGCTTTTTAGAGAATTTTTAATATCAAACTGCTTGAATTATTTTCATTTTATTATTTTTGTATAAGAGAAACGAGAGCAAGTGAAAATAATAGTAAGAGTAGTAGTAGTAGTAATAAGTGCAAAGTGATTAGTTACTATTTCACATAAGTAAGTAAGAAAAGTTAATTTGAAGTACATGTAGTTAGCACAACCTTTGTTAAAAAAAGGTTTTTATTTTCAAGAATTAGATTTTACTTTTTAACTTTTTGATACAAAATTTTATTCAAATCGTTAGAACCCTTTCTGAGATACATATATATTTAAGAGAATAGTTTGTTGAAAAGTAATTATAAATATTTTTATGTTACTGTTATAGGAATGCAGGTATGGATATGTTGGTGGGATCAGACTGGAGAGACTTTTTCGATGTGGTTATTGTGAATGCAAACAAGCCAAAGTTCTTTACGGAAGTGTCTCGTCCCATACGAGTATTTGATAAAAACGCTAACACACACATTTGGGAAAAGGTTTCTTCGTTGGAGAAAGGAATTATCTATTATGAGGTAAAAGAGCAAAGGATTTCCGCAAGAAAATTATTTTATTTGAGAAATAATATGACTGCTAAATAAATCCATTCATCTTGTGCCATCCAACTTTTCATTACTTTTTTATTTTTAGGAATATTCACATTTTTAGATACATTTTATGGCTGTGATCAGTTGTATGATATGCCAGAAAAGAAATGTAAGGTGCAAAATCAATTCTCTTGACCGATTCATTTCTATTGATAAATTTTCAGGTTTCAAAGATCGAATATTCGATTTATCGATATTTTTTATGACAATTTTTATCCTATTTAGAATTGAAATTACTCCTTTCTGATCTTAATATTTTTACGTACCAATTGCGTTACGTTGTGTATTTGTGTTTAATTTCACATTTTTATCACTATATCCCTTTATTTTACATTTTAATTTATATATTACTAATTCCCAAAGACGTTACGACCAAACAGCTCGATAAGCATTTCATCCACACGTCGATAGATAGCGCAATCGCCTATTCATTTGTTTAGTTTGTAGTCCTATGAATTTTTTCCCGATATAACAGCCCATGTCCTTCTTCAAGCTCTACTTTATCTCTGTATCATATTTTACCAAAATCGGTTCAGTAATTTTAGCGTGATTGTGTTACAGTCAGATAGACATCTATTCGTCAATAGATGGCGTAAGTAGTAGATTAAATTGCAATTTCGTTTGTCTAGTTTGTATTCTTAAGTATTTCCTACGTTTCTTACGGGTTAATTTCGAAATTATAATATTAGTTAGGTAAAGTTTTGTGTACTAATGAATACAGAATTTAAAAGTATTATAAGGTTTTTCTATACTGGTAGGGTACAGTAAAGCAGCTTCAGGACTTGACGGGGTGGAGCGGTCACCAGGTGCTCTATTTTGGCGACCACCCTTACAGCGACCTCGCTGATGTGACGCTGGAGCATGGCTGGAGAACTGGTGCCATTATCAATGAACTCACGGTAATTGATTTTTTCCTGTAATCTTATAGCTATATATAGTTTAAAACAAGATCGCTATTCGCCTTGATCTTTCTGGTTATCTTCTACCTGAACTATAATTAATAAAGACTATATCCTATATCTTGTTGTATTTATTACAGCATGAGATTAACACCTTGAACACACGATCATTTAAAGAGAATGCAAACTGGTTGCAAATGCTGACCCAGCTTATTGAGGATCATCAAGACTATAAGGAACCTGAAGCGATAGAAATCATTAATGAGTGGATGGCCGAAAGAGATTATCTAAGGTGAGTTAGACAAGCCAGAAAAAAACTCAATTCATATTACCATTATATTTAGCTTTTTTTCCTCAATTTTCATGGAACGATATAATATATATAGAGTGTAAGACGTTATTGAATTGAAATATTATGCTCTGAAAAAAAAACTACTTAGACACTCCGGAACAATTTTTATATTATTAGATCCTTTTTGTAAGACACATAAAAAGAAATATAAAAAATAACTTTATTTGGCACAAAAAATAAACCAAAATATCTATTTAATATTGGCAGTAGATTCATTTGTTTAGGTATATTTATTTTATATAGAAATATCTATCTTTCGCAGCTCCCCCCGCGAGGAACTAAGGTACTCTGATTTTTGGTATTTTAAGGTGACAGCATTTTTGTATTTTAAGGTCTGGTTTCTCACCTTTCAGTATAGAATTGTCTTTAAAGTAGTTCTTCTGTATAGAAACTTGTTATATCATATAATATGCGGTAGTAGTCTATTGATTAGATGCTAACATGATTGACAGTATTTACTCTATTTCTAAACATCTTAGTTCTATAGTAACTCTAAAAATATAATTGTACTGTACCAATAAATATAAATTATAAAGTTTATAAGTATTGTGCAGTTGCGCTATTATACGGCAAAGTAACATTTACTGAATCGTGACGTCACTCGCTTGTGTCGTAGAAGCTGTCATGGCGATTAATTTCATAGATATTATTAATTCATGCCTACAGTAATAAGAAAAAAAAACATCTTTGTTATAAGTTTATATAGTTAGATTAAAGCATCCTAATATTTAATTTCAGGAATTCCACAAAATCAGTGTTCAATCGTCAATTCGGTAGTGTGTTTCGGACTTACCACAACCCAACTTATTTCTCCCGTCGACTTTTCCGATTCGCAGATATCTACACTTCGAATATTCGGAACTTGTTACGTTATTCTTTAACACACACTTTCTACCCTCGACGTGGTGTTATGCCACACGAATATGGCTCCTATTTTGTATAAAAACCGTCAAACAAAACCTTTCAACGTAGTGGTTTAGTTTACTGTAGTATTTCCGCCATCCGTAGTAGATGCACAATACAATTTTTATACGATATTTATTCCTAAGGATTGTTTTGTTAATGTAGATGTAAGTAGAAAAAATATCATTAACGAGTAACTTTATCGTGGTATTGATTACAAGTAACTCCAACGTTTTAACTATACAAGGCTGTTTAGCAAGTTATATACAAAAGAAAATGTTATACTCTATTTAAAAGATATTAGTAAATAATTCATAGATTTTACTTTGAAATTCAATAGAGTATAGAAGTTAACTATCTGAATAAAAAAAATATAGAGCCTTAATGTGTATCAATACAATTATAATGCCAATTAGTGATGTAGTTTAAGCTCAAACTTAAATCTCAATGACTAGATCTTGTAACACAGTTTTGTAGTAACAAGTAATTACAAGATTGTTATTAGGTATTAGTTTGTGCTTTATTTTCTGTCCATATTTAGTAATAATGTTGTAATACCGAGTGCTTTTTGTTAGAAAAAATTAAGTACATGAAATGTACTCTGAACATATTTAAGTGTATTTCGTAATATTTAAATTAATGGTAGTAGTAAATATACTGTATCCAAAAAATAATTTAATAAGAATATGTCACTCTAAAGTAAGATATAAATACGATTAATGATTTTGTAATTATTTTTCTATAATTTTTTTTAGTATAAAAAAATTATTATAAATTATAATTATTAATTAATGTAATGACAGATATACCGTCACAAAAAAAAAAATATATAAAACCGACCAAGTGCGAGTCAGACTCGCGCACGAAGGGTTCCATACCAATATTTAGCAAAAAAATGACGTTTGTTGTATGGGAGCCCCCGTAAATATTTGTTTTTATTATTTGTTGTTATAGGGGTAACAAAAATAAATCATTTGTGAAAATTACAACCGTCTAGCTATCACGGGCTGGTGACAGACTAACAGACGGACAGCGGAGTCGTAGTAATAGGTTCCCCGTTTTTAACCCTTTAGGTACGGAACCCTAAAAAAGACAATATCATAGGACATATTTATTTCAAATTTGAACAAAAAGCACTCAGATAAATATTCATTGTTCATTCAACTTTTAAGAAAGATTTTGTTGTTTCATTAAATTAACATGTTCTTGTATTTTATATATTTAACAGGAACAGTATTCTATGGTATGTGACAACATCCCAATACCACCTCAATATTTAGAGCTATAACTGTTTCTTCAATAATAATAGTTATTGCAAGTCAAAACAGTATTCACTCAGTATTCATCATTAATTCAAATATTCTAGTCAAATGTATTTATTGTACAAGAAGATGTATAAAAATCTAGAAAAAAATTTCCATAAACTTAATCAATTGTATAAAGAAGTATTTGTACATAAAGCCCTAATCTTGCCCTTGTTAGTTTTAATATTAACTTATTTTAACTGTGGCTCATTGTATCACGTTTGTTAGTTGTATATATACAATTGTTTAATATCAAGTTTACATATTTGTATTACCTATTTTTATACTTTTATCTACAATACTGTGAACTGTTGCGTAAGTATAGATAACCTTACTGTGCCATCTTGCTAGACAATAAATAAATTCATTTAGATTTTCCTCATTTTTTATTTATTTACCCATTCTTATATTTCAAGAATACTAGCCGAATATTTATAACCATATAAACTCATCTTGTTTTCATATATTTATATTTTATATTTAATTTTGTCCAGGTATTTCTATTATATAATATTTAAATAAGACCACTTAGAATATTATTCTTAAATTTATTTAATAAAATGTTAAGGTAAAAAGCATACAATTATTATATAAATATTCTAATTGGCTATTTTCAAAAATCTTTTTTACCTGAATTCAATTTAAAAATAATTTCACAATTCAAAGAAAAAACTTCTTATTTGTACTGTTTTTATAAAAAAATATATTTATTTTCATATTAATTAGAGAGCTAATAAGAATTAAAGTAAAGCTTCATTCTTTTTAGTTATATTTTTATCTAATCTAAAACTAGTGTTTTCTAATGTCACAAAAAGATTTTCAAATTAATGGCTTTAAATCATCAAATCCCTTACATAATAAGGGTTTGCCTTTGGTTTTATTGAAAAAAATTGATAATGGTTATAAACAAAATAATCTGCAATTAATATATTAGTAAAAATTAAAAGACTGGATAAGCTGTATCCAAAAGGACCACGTTATCCGATTTCAATGTTTTGGTTTGTATGGTGAAAGGTATGTTATTGTAACGCAATTTGCAAGGACGATCAGGGCGAGCCATGAAGCAGAGGGTGTATAGTGCAGTTTCTAATTCGGGGGAAGTTCCTACGAACATGGTAATTTCTGGAGCGTCTTTGGTTTCACTGAGGACGGAGTGTTGCTTGAGGATCATCCCTTTCTGTAAATAAAAGAAAGTGATTAAAAATTGGCAACTGAATCGGTTTTACGATAAGGATTGCGTACATAATGGATTGAGGGACAAGCTTAACTTTGTTGGAATAATATTGTCCTTATACATCGCGTCGTAATCAGTTTACAAACAGAAATATTTTTTTATAATGTAACTACGGTGTCTGTCTCTTACAAAAAAATTGATTCTAGCTCAACGGGTACCCTTTAGGTTTTGATTTGCGAGTGTCTGTATTTCGTCATATACGGGCATTTATTTTTATTTCGGAAATTATTTTCTATAGTTCTAATGAACTCCAGAAGTGATTGAGTGATTTGAATTTCAAATTGATATATTCATGAGTTATCACAATGTTTTGACAGGCAGGCAGACAATGAACAGTGATCATGATAAAGGTTGTTTCATGAAACTTACTCCCGCAAGATCAAGTTTGTCAATATAACCAAGGTAGTTGGCTTTGTTGTCCATTTCACGTTTTGCGAAGAATAACCAGCTGTGAAGACCTGGAAACAATAAAATGAAATAAATACTTGCAAAATATGGATTATTAATATCAAAATGTCATTTGTTACATACCCAAAACAGTATTAGAGCTAAGCTCAGCCATGAAAATGTTTTCAAAAGCACAACTGCATTTGCAGAGGCCGGTCCAATGGCGAGCGTACTTTGTGAACCAGATCTTTTTCAGCAGCTCTATTTGCTCATTGTATTCGTTCATTTGATTCAACCCTAAAAATGAAGAATATAAAGAAAATAAACACTAGTAAAATTTCAATAAATAGGTACGAAACTAACAGAATGTATCTTTTTATCTACCCAGGAATATTACAAAGAGATTTATTAAAAAAAACTCTTTGAAGTTTATATAGTTTATGATAATTCACCACTTAATCGTCTAATTCGTCTTTGCATATTAGCCGGCAGAAAAAATAGTAGGGGAAAGTTGCGCATTGTGAGCTTTCATCCTTGACGATTATTATTTTGATAAATAGCAGACATAAGAACCAATCGTGTATATGACGTGCTGCTCTCGCCCGCACTCCCCGCTAAAAAGGCCGTAAATGTGACTTTTACGCATTCAAGGTCAAACCTATACTTACTACTAACATTTTTCACAAGGGGAAGTAAATTGCAATCAAAACTTTTACTAACATCACATTTATAAAAACTTTCGTTTTATAAATTGTAATATGTATGTATAATTTTTAACAAATATAATTTTTTAATGTTGCCACTTTATCTTATTTGTAGCATTATATTTTTACGTAAATGTTTTTTACACTTTTAATATACTTTCCCTTGTTCTGTGTTAAGATGTTGTTATAAACACTGTGTACTAATAAAATAAATAAAAGATATAAACTACTTACTGATATCTTATACACAGATGGCCAAAATTATAAGGTTAGGGACAAGGTAAAGACAGGAGGTTGCCGCTTGAAGTGTTTTATAAGTGGCTACATACACAGGCTGGCACAAATGGCCGTTATAAATCTATGGTCACATTCTATCGAGTCACCTTATAACATGTTATATTATAAATAATGACCACTATTTATTCCAATACAGGAATGCAAGTAGTGTCTTATTTTAGGTGATTAATGATTATAGGATCCTTAGGATAATCAAGACGCCATTTCCAAATGAAATCGAACCAGCATCCGATATTTAAACGTGCGACTATTATTAACTATACTGTGCTATACTGTGCAATTCCACTTAAAAGACAATATAAACAAGCATTTAAGTCAGAACAAGCCAGAGACATGAAGTGTTTAAGAAGGAGGTCCAAAACCATGATATTAAACCACACTTTAAATAATTCATACTACATTAAATGATGATAACCATACGATATAACCTGGAGGACTAACTCAGATCAATTGGGACAGGGGATATATATTATCAAGTAAGTGGGTATAAGAATTTAAAATAAGTATGAACGATACAGTAATCGTTCACATTACCTCATATTTATTAGTCATGTAGGTATTTACTCACCTTTGCTCACGAGGAATGACATTAGACTTCTCATAGGGCCTGTAGCCAAAATTGTATTAATGTATGTCATTTGCTCTGTTTCTTCCTGTTAACAATATATTTAATTAAATAAAAAATTTAAAATACCGTTCCTTTGATGCAATTTAGTAGTTTTTACCTTCCTTGTACTTTTGAATATTATATGCATTTAAATTGCATCAATTAATTTTAATTTGATGATGTTGTAATAGCTATGAACCATACGTTCTTTGTGAATATCTACAATAGTTTATAGCTTATCAATCATCTCATATATGTATTTAACTATTTAGCATGTATGGAATGATTTTTAACTTACGTTTGGTGTGACGAATTCAGGTCTAATCACATTCTTGTGATAATTGTCAAACAAAGCTGCAAAAGGTCTTATTGTTGGTCCATTCCATACATTCTCTGGCACCGATAACAGGCTGTTGAAAAATACGTTAGTTTCATAAGTTTTATTATTTTTCTGACATTACTACTAGTCAATGGATTTACGCAGTAGTATTCGATTGCTGGACATCGCAATTATAGATAACATGCAAATTATCTTTAAATCTTTATAATATTCTGCAGAATTTAACTAATAACATGAACAAACAACTTGTTTATCATTTCTGACCTAAAGATAACCCTTTGTAACAGATTCTTAGAATTATTGTTTACTTTAATTTACAGATTATAGAATACAGAATTAAGTAAGTACATTAAATTATAATTAACTCTATACTTGTAAAGTTCCAATCAAAACTTGATTATTAGGTCTTTTTTTGCATAGTGCATAAATGGTAGTTGTTGCGAAAATTGAAAATGTACGCCGCTATTTAAAACGATATGATTATGCTATTTACATATTAATAGTCCTTACTGTGATTGAGCTTCATCGCTCTTGGACATGGGGCTGGTTTTGCCTTGCAAATTAACTTGAATGTAGTTCAGCGCGTTGTTAATGTCCGCGTTGAACATTTCTTCACTCACGCGAAGCAGATCCTCGTCCGTGGTCGAATCTTGAACTTGGCGTAGCATGTCTTCATAGCTCTTTTTCTTTGCATAATCTACTACTCCTCCGACAACAGTTCCGATTTGTTGTATAGTATTCGTAGCAGTATTCCCTTGCTGGCCGGTGACCGAGTTGCTGATAAGATTCGGTAGAATACTGTTGAAGATTTGGCCTGCTGCTGATGCTATATCATCAGCTCGGCAAGCGGATACACAAAACAGAAGAACTAGTGTGAGTTTCATCCTGGACACGAGTAACGTTTGGAGTAGCGCGATTACGGCGCACTAGTGATCTGTCGGGTCCGCGGCGAGTAGGCGATATGCACGACCTTTGAATGACGTCACCTTCAACTGTGTATGAGATACGGCACGGCTTGTTATTGAGATTCAACCTGCGGATTTCCAGTTTTAGATGCGGTGACTGCCCTGAATATGTAATGCGAAATACTTATTTTGTCCATGGTAAACAACTTCGACCTTCTTGTCTAATTTGGAAGTAGTCACCTGTAGTAATAATCTCTGTTTTGTATATTTCAAGCGTATTGTCAATTTCTGCGCATGATTTTGATAGTATAGTTTAAATTTTATATATCTCCGAGTAGAAAATGTACCTTAAGTGTTCACAAAAAATATGTATTACCTTAAAGTGCTGGTAGTTTTATTTTCTAGGAATTGTGTACAAATTCTAGATTTTATATGACAGTTCTATATGACAAAAGAACATCAAATTATTTAAATAGTACTTCTATATAGGTACAGTTCTATATTGAAGCTCACAAGTTAAAAGAAAGTCAGAAGAAAATGATTAGCATATTAACTAAATGGTTGCAGACGAGCGCACCCGTGTAATGCATAGTTGCGTGAGTGAAGAACTTCGGGAAAAGTCTAACCACCATCTTAGTTTTGTATAAAAAATTGTGAATATTTATACTTTATGCTCTCAATTTAGCCATGACACTAACCACTATTTAATTTTTGAGTGAGTGCAAAAAAATCTGAAAAAAAAAATTATTTACGTAAGGTGATATAAGTGATATAAGCCGTTGTTAACCATTACTAAGGATAATTTTTGTACTTTTTTCAAATTTTCTCAATGTTTTAGTTGCATCTGAAAATACAATTTTTTAAACAAAAGAAAATAAGAAAAGTTTTAAATAGGTACGAAAGTTTTTTTTTACTTTTTCCGAAAAAAAATTTATCCAATGTTTTTCAAATTTTATTAAATTAAATTACGTCACACTAAAACACCGAGATTTTGAAAAAATGCTAATATTATTTAAGAGGCTACTAGATAATATCCAGAATCTGTACAATTTTACCTTAAATAGATCCTAAGCGAAATGAAATTTCATACGAAATTTCACACTGACCTGATAACACCGGTCAACACGGATTTTGAGTCTGGCAACAAAATGTCAAATTTTGATTTCTTTTACCTTACTTATAATGGGTAAAATAGGTTTTTTGAATAAAGTTTGCTTTTATAGAAATTTCGTTTTCATAGAAAATTTCATATTATTTCGACAAGTAAAGTCTGTATGCTATTCTGCGACTCAGTCATATACAAAAGTAGTTGCTACAGTTTGTAATAGACATACATACACTCAATACAGTAGAATGCGCGACTTGTCGCCATTTTGTTTTAAAGTATTACCAACTATTATTTTACTCTCCACTAAGAACTTTAAAACTTAATTATCAATATAAAACATACAATAGCAAACTTATTTCTTCATAAATTGAGTTTTTGGTTATTTTTCAATGTAAACACTCAGACAATATTCATTAAATAACAGACACAAAAAAAAGTTTTTTTTTTGTTGACTTGTGTTATTAGTTTGCATGAGGTTAGAGAGTTTGTTTTTCGAAACTAATTTAGAGTTCCAAAAAAACAAATTCTATAGACTTGTCTCATTTACTCATACGACAAAATATGCACACATGTTTAAAGTATCTTACGTAATTGGAGATATCGTGTTGCCTGGAATAGGAAAATGAGATCTTATTTGTCATACTTAACTATTTTTGCTGTACCTAACAAACAAGAGTAGATCACAATAGCGATTCCAGTCTAACTTCCTTTATTTAAAAACTTTGCTCGAAATACTGTTTAAAACGTTTGATCGGTAAGTAATACAGGTTTATTTTAAGGTTACCCTTGTCGGTAGTTCTTCAGTAGTTTGACAAGTAATTTCGGGTTGTAAATATTAACTTTTCCATAGTGGAGTACAACCTTATTTACGATCACAATATGTTGGGAAGCGAGATCGAACAGTGTCGAGAGTTTTTGCATAGTCAAAGAGGTGACATATAACCTGTTCATGGGTCTCAAGCCTCTGACACTGCTCAGCTTCCTGTTTAGGGTGCATATTGTTATTGTATGTATGCGTGTGATATATAGTCATTATAAAAGTTTATAATGTGACAGAATCGAGGTCTAATATTGGTAGTATTATACAAAGAGTCACAATGTAAACCAACAAAAGTCGATGTTCAATGTATTAAATGGAGCATATTATAATGTACTTGCATTTATAGCAATGAATGAGGTCATTTAGCGTAATATAAATATATAAGGATGCTTCGTTTAGGTCATTCTTAAATTACGTCATAACTTAAGGAAATGTGAGAAGATTACCGAAATGTTACAAGGAATAAAACAAGTCTTGTGTATTTTATATTTATATATCAAAATGTAAAATGTTTTTGATACTTATTAAAAACTAAAACCTCTATAAAAACTGACACTTCTGCATTACACGAACTATGCTATTTGCCTTGATAAAAAGTATATGATATTAAAATAAATATATATTGAGATGCAAAATTATGAATTCGTTTAGCTGTTTTTTAATGATTGAGTAACAAATATCCAAAATTCTAAAAATACACTACAACTTTCACATTTATAACATAAGAACGAAATAGATTGCTTTTAACGAATATAAAAAGACATTGTAGCTTCATGTAAAATTACATCACAAGCCTTTAGAGATTTTCAATATTTTTTTTAAATATAATACATTTTACGATTATTTTTTTATTAAAAGATTAATACTATTAATTCCACAAATCAAAGAATGTTAATTTTAATCATTAGTGTTCCAAGAAACGTGCTATCATAAGGTCACGCTGGCAAAGATCAATGTAGAGGCAACTGGCATTTCTGTTTCATATTGCTTTGAGATCGGTTGCTCGACCTCCACAGTCCACATATCAAGGAAATATTTATACTCAACCTCATAACGTTTAGTTTACTAATAAACAACAAGTGCTAGTTATTTCATCAGTGAGAAAACATGAGGGTTTACGCGTTTCTTTTGCTGCTCGCCTTTTGTTACGTACGAGTAGAATGTGAGTATTCTTTACAATTTTAACTTTCTTGTTTAGATTAACTCTGTTTAGAAATTTTCACATCCCATGTTAAGACGGTTAATGAGTTCGCGTATTTTGTTATCTTTATAGGTAAGTGCGTTTTAATGACGATTGAAATGTGAATATATGTATTTGTTTGCGTAGGTGATGTCAGCGACATAAAAATATGATACTCAAACTATAAGATTGTTTATTATTCTTAATTGCAGGTCGAAAGGCGGTTGTGCCAATCAATAAAAATGCTAATATTGATTTTATCAATATGGAAAGCGGTGGAAGAAGACCTCCACCAAGCAATAATGGTCCTGCTCCAGCGGTGACCAAGCCAGCAGCACCAGCACCGGCAACCGCACCTACGCAATCTCCACAAGTGGCGCCTCAAACTCCACCAAAACCGGTTGCACCAACTGTGAAACCAGCTCCTACTCAAGCTCCACACCTCATAACTCCTAGACCAGTAAATCCTACACCATCTACTCATCCAATTACTACCCCTGGGCCTGGGAGTGTTAAATCTTTAGTCAATTTCTATGACAGTCAAGGCAAAGGAAGTCCTATCCGCCCTTATTCATACAGTCAAGCTGTTAAACAAGGCTAATATTTTACTACATATTATTAAAAAAAAATTGTACATTTATATATTAAATGATTTAAAATTCAATTTTGATTTAATTTGATTACCCAAGTATGATAGTTCGAGAGCACTGACGTACCAGGCTCATATCAAAACATAATACATAGTCCCCCGCCAAAACTACTTAGCGGAATTTCATGCAGTTTTCACCAATGAAGGGAGTTCGTAAGGAAGGTTTTTGAGTGTAATTAATTAACTGAAATATGTCGATGAATATTTAAAATATTCTCCGGTAAATATTGTTTTGAATATTAAGTAGTAAATTGCACCCATGTGAAGTACCAATATAAAATCTGAAAAATAAAATATTGCCATAGTTAATAACGAGGTGTGGTTTCAATGACGGGAGGATGTAAATTAGGTATATCCTGTATGATATTTTCTGTATACAATATCAAAAACTTTGGTTTCATACTATAATGACAGTTGGTTCAATTTTTATTCCTGATATCTCCCAAAGCCACCACCACTGAATACTATTAATAAACAATCGTTGCTACGTAAGGTAACGTTTCTTGTACTGTCTACTCTTACATATGTTTGGCACGCCAAATCTCTCGGTCTAAGAGGCGAGTCGCGTAAGTTAATACGCTTGTGTTTCTAAAGTCAACGACCGCTACATCAGCCGGATACATCTCGTGACAGAAAAGGCACATTAAGGCGTAAACAATTGCCGCATAGCCTCCAATTGTAGTAGTGAAAGCTGTGACGGAAAATCCGAGGGTGCAACTGCTCTAATTCCATCTAACTGGCTCAGGACTTGTACCTTATTACGCAAATTAGTGAAAGTGAGATATTATTACGTTCGGAAATATATAACTTTCGAAATTCCACATAGATTTATTCAGTTTAATTTTCGTATGAAAGTGAAATTCAATGGTAAATTATTAGCCCGCTTTAGTCTCTTTGAGCGATAACGTTATTGAGATTTTGTACTGATGTAACAATGAAACGGTTGCCTAATTAATGAGGTTGTCTTATGAATAGAACATATCTATACAAATAAAATCAATTTCCGAATATCAACGTATCTCTTCAGAATGGCTGCACCTATTTGGCTTATTATAATTGTTATTAAGAATTTTCTTCTGGGTAATCTACTGGAAAAGGCGTAAATTTAATTTGGTATTCTTATATTAAAATCTCAAATAATATACATATATTTTACAGATATAGCAGAACAGAACTAAAACCACTGAATATATCAGAAGCATGTTATATAATAAGGTTTCTGTCTAAACGTAGTTAGTATACTCAAAAATTATATTTTCATACGTTTTTACTAATAAAAAGAGCACCAAATAATATTTATTTATTATATCTATGTATTGTTTACATAGTATACTTATTCATTTATTATAATTGTTTGTATTCATATTATATAATATTATTGTGTAGGTATGTACCTATGTATTCGATTGTAATATATTAGTATTAATATATTGAAGCTGCACCACCTTTATTTCAACCTCCGCTTCTCCCAAGACAGGGTGGTCTGGAAGAGATGGCTAACTAGTCATAAGACGGCCCGTTGTACTTCACATTACATTTAGTTTTTATTTTATTGTATTATTTTTATGTGGTGTGCAATAAATAATTAAATAAATAAAATAATAATTTATGAGAATGGTTTAGGTGTGTAATTCATTGAGATATTGTAAAATTGGATAAAATATGTTGATTGTTATTGAAGATCGTCCTCTTCAAATTCAAAAATCAAAACAGTGTACTGACAGATCAAATCAAGTCTAAGTACCTATTTCAGAGTTGTTCGTTTTAAAAAGATCTATTAAACTGTAGCTGTAACATAATTTATAGCACTGTTCAAAATAGTACCCATCATATTAATATAATTTAAGATTCACAGGAAACCATTAAGCTAAAAACATCGTAGTTACATCCGCGTGCAAGTATTTCAATATGGGCTTCAAAAAACCTAGTGACGTCACGGACAGCCTTGTGCCGTGTCCAATATCCGGTTTAAAGAGGACGGGTGGCAAGCGGCAAGCGTTAGCGAAATGTGCCACTTTCACTCTCCTCACTCGTCGTGAGTCAGTTATTACGTCGACAGGACCTTTAACGCTCTCATTGTACTCCATTTGTATTGTGCAACACGTCCGCGTTTTAAATTAAATAATAATGATACATTTTGTCTACATGTTATATAATATGAGTTTTGAATGAAGCAACTCTTTTCTTTAAACTAAAATAAGTTAATGAAAGTAAATAGTTATTTATCTTACTTATAGTTATTAGAGTTCCGTAAATAGTTTTCTGGTTATAGCACCTTCTGGTTATCTTAAAAGCAATTTTCGATTTGACAAATATTTAGTCAAATTAGGTAAAGTTTAAAGGGTTGACTTTGACTTTATTGAGCACTTTTATTATTGTTATTAATTTGAACATAAAAAGTTGTCATTGTAAGTTCTCTGCATTATTTTAACAGTTTTTTGGATTATTATATCAAAAATATATGTACTGAAACTTTTAAGCGATACCTTGATAAAGCGAGTGCATTTTATTAATGCTACCAAATCTTTTATTAACTCTTTTTGGTTATAATACTATCATTTTCTACTTTCATTATATTTTAAATTAAACAATTTAGTTCTATTATCACGCTGTATTTAAGTTGCTGTATGTAAGTTTAAATTAAAATAAAGTTTAAAAAATTAGATTAAATAAAAAGTACGAAACCTCGTGTTTGACTTCATCGAGTTTTGAGCATTAAATAATCATTAGAAAATTATGAGAAATTTTGAATGTTATCTAATCGTAACTTTAAAAAGTTAAATACTTACAATATGTAAATAATATGAATAAATCAGTATAAGTTAGATTAATCGGTATAAGGTAACAGCTTTATTGTAAATATAATAAACGTGTTACAGCTTTATATAAAATTTAATACCTTTTTTATTATATATTTCTTTAAAATATATAATGGTAATATAAAACGACTTTTTAACTGGATTAATTTAATTGAAAACCACTCTTCTTCATTTATTAAACTGGTGTAACTTGAATTTGGCAGAGATGTGAGTGTGGAACTCGCGCTCTGAGGGTTCCATAGAATTTCAGTAAAGGGACAAACAATATCAAATTTTGATTTTCGTGTTCGGGTTTAAATATTATCAAAAATAGTATCGGGAGGCATTTATTCCCGACATTAGTAATGCGTATTTCAATTGACATATTTATAATTACTTGCAAAAAGAATATAAGAAAATATGATAAAACATTTTTAACAAAAAGTTGCAATAAAAAATTATTTCACTAAAATAATTTTATAGGCGGTAAACATATATTAATAAAATATCATTGTAAAATAATAACCTCCCTCTTTTTTTGGAGTCAATTAAAATATTTTAAAAGTTGTCATTTAACAACATGTCATGTCGTCAACAGTCGTTGCTTAGGATTCGCGTTGAGATAGCTTTAGATTCATTTCACACGATACGACGACAAAAACGTGCATGTTTGCGATTTAACTAACATTCAAATTTGTTATAAATATACACGTCTTCGGCACAGATTTAAGCCCTGATGAACGCTTTGAAAATTTGAGTAAATGGAAGAGGTGCCGCAATTTAAACCTTATTCTCCAGTCTAAAAATTAAAATTTTTATAAATTATTTAAGAAATTTATATTTTATCTTTTAAAATACATTTTACATTACAAATTATTTCTTTTTTTCTTGGAATAAATTTATTTAAAGTTTTTAAATTATTTCTATAAGACCTTCCTTCTTGCCAAAAATCATGTTCCTAGGTCAAACGATGAAGCCTTGGAGTTTTGATTTATCTCGAAAATCAAAATTACAATACATGAGATAAAAGTGGCAGCGGGTTTTCATTAAATTGACTTAGTAGTTTGATATTTTTACATATTTGAGAAAGTAGAGATTAGAATATTTGGTATAAATTCCAACTTGATATCTTCATGTTTTTCTGAGAAAAAGGGTCTTGCGTGACAGTCACAAGAAGTTTGATTTTTTCCCAGCCGCAAGGGACTGCAGGCTTGAGTATTTGATATTAATTTCAACTTGATACCTTCACGCGATCCTGAGAAAAAGAGTCTTGACAGACGGACAGACAGACAACAAGGTAATCCTCTGAGGGTTAATTTTTCCTTTTAAAGTAAGGAACCCTAAAAAGTATTTTGGAAATATGTATTTTGTTTTTAGTATTGTTAATACAAAATGAAAAACTATTTTGTATTTAAAGTAAAAAATACAAAAAGCGTTGCATCTAAATGAGTACTTTTTTTTAAGTATCTCTGGAATTTGGTCATATAATAAATTATTGCAGGAAATAAACGTTTAAAAATAAGTTAAACTTAGTTTTCTTCTTCTTATTTTGTCCGTAATAAACTTCAAAATCAATTTTGCATTTCAACAATATTTATTAGATAATAAATATTGTTGAAATGCAAAATTGATGATGAACTCTTCACTAAATATACCTATACATTATGATTGGTATACTTAATTAGAATATAAATGATTATATCTGAGCGGTTTCTAATATTTTTTACTAAACCAAAAAATCTAGACACTTAAGCTATAGCTTTTGTCTATAACAGAGTTTTATTAAGTAGATTATAAATAAAGATAATTCCAAAGACAATAACGAAGAAAACTTTCAGACAATAGCTTGTCTTTATGCCAACTAATCTACACACAATAACAAGCAACTACATATGAGCACAAAGGTTGTGATATTGGTTTGTTTGTAGTACATTCTTCGTAGTGGCGAAAGTGGTTTTATATTTAGTAGCTATAGTAAATTATTTTAAGTGATTTAGCAACTATAAAAAGCTCTATTAATAGATTAATATTACTAATAATTAGTAAGTCCTAAATGGAAAATAAAAATTAATCGTTTAAAGTCCTGTTCTGTTTTCTACATAATGTTGGTATTTCCTTAACCGCTTATGACTCTCACTTTCCTTATTATATCCGGATTCTCCGACCTTGGACATCTTACGAAATATTTTATCATCAGCATTCCACTTGCAGATGTGCATAAACTTTGCTAAAATATATTAAATCTTGTATAGACTTTGCTAAAATATATTACTAAAAAAAGTAAATTAAAAAATATAAAACCCGACTATAAGATATTTAAATAAAATGCAAAGAAGAGGGTTTATTTTTTATTGTTGAACTTTTTTCATTACTAAAGTTTATGTATTTGATAATATAAGTATCAATGTATGTAATCATTAAATTAAGAACTCAAAATTATCATTCAAAATTTCAATTAAAAAAACATTCTCAAAAATTACTGTCTTATTCAAAAATCTATCCAATGATGCTCAACAACATAGTTTCATTTTTTATTTATTATAATAAAGCATTTTGTTTCCTGCTATACTAAATTTTCAGTCTTTAGTGTTAAAATCGGCGCACAGAAATGATTTTTGGAATATAAATACATACATACATCTGGTTTGGGATGATAAACTCAACCCTTATTTCGGCACGCAGCAGTCCGTCATTAATATAACTCTATCCATTAACTCCTTATCTACTATATCAGAAATATTTTGAACTTTCTAATTATGATTTATTTTGTTTCAAGTATTTTGCCATTCCTATTTATGTACAATCTAAATACTGTAGCTAACGTATTTATTATACAAAATCATGCTTTCTTTCTAATTTTCCTACACAAATAAATAAAACCCTATAAATATATAATTTATATTACATTATTATTGCGGACATTATTACTGCAACAAGTTATTTAAGAGTATAGGTCAATGGCATGTTATTACGTTAACTGCTCACGTAGAGGGTACATTCATAACTTTTATGGCTGGTACTTAATGGTGCGACTGTTAATTAATAGTTGATATAAGAGTTATATAACTAGACTGTATGAATTCAGTTATTTGCCTAAGACGTTAAGAAACTCTCCTAACTTATCACGGTGTCTAATCAAGTAAGCATTTAAAATATATTTATTTCTATATTTCTGCACTATTATAACGCATTGTTTAATTTTTTAACGCCAATTTTTTTGAGTTTCCGTCATAACATACTACACATTATGGTGAGGTACAAACCTAATAAAATAAAATAATTTCGTGGGAAATTTAACTTAAAGGACTTAACTATTGCTAATAACATTATTTTGTTTATCGAGTCGAAAGCGATTGATTATCTTTAAGTAGTGATATAATAAACATGAATAAAATATATAAAAACTTAGAAGGAAATGCTTTTTTAATGTTTTGTGTTAATCGCTATTTCATTCATGCAAAGCCAGGGAGCTAGTAATTAATAATCAAAATTATTTTATATTATATTGTTCACAATCATTCTTTTGTCTAGACATAAGGTAGTAATAGTAAAAATACAATAATAAGCTTCTTATGCAAATTCGTGGTCGTAGTGACTAATTTAACCCAATTCCTTTGTGACACAAAAAATTGTTATGCAAAGCGGATCAGACGAACCACGGAACTTATTGCAATACAATAAGTGAAAACAATCACTTGTAACGTGTTTGTACATATGTTTTGAAAATTAAGCTATTTTGATATCTTAAAGTAGGTTACAAAACCGTGTTAGTATCCCTTTTTTTCGGCGATATCAGTTAGCAACGCCATTGATAACTTTATATTCAAGGGTAGTCTGAAACCGTTGCGTTGTCTGAAGTTTCGCATAGTAGCATTAAGAGAGTATGGGAGCTATACACTGCAGTAACACTTAAACGCCAATTAATTAACACGTGATCCAAGAGGAGGTTTAAGAACGTTTTTTATCGCTCGAGCTCGCTACCAAATACATATATAATAAAAAACTATAACCCGACTAAGTAAAAAAGTGGTCTAAAAAGTACGAAACAAGAATACATTATTTATCGGATTATATCGGATTTGCCGGGTCGGGTTATTATAGTTTTTGAAAATTTATTTTTTTATTTAATAGTTTTCCGTTTCCCGATCGAGATAACCTTTATAATCTCATATTGTAACGTAATGTTGGTTTTTCTTTGCTTAAACGAGTAAATAACTCCAACGACTGGCCACGCAGACTATACGATTGTACGTAACGGTCGTACCGTTAACTATATATTTTAAACATATATGTTGACCTAAACAATATGATATATATACATATTTGTAATGTACTCTTCAAGACCGTTCTTTTGATACCAAACACGTGATAATTATCTCAGTTTAATTTTTTTTTAATTCCGTTCCAAAAATCATAAAATTTTTATAGTCTATGTCACCCGCGCTATTATTATGAATCTATTGACACCTCGATCATGAAAATTGGTTCAGTAGTTTAGGCGCTTCATACATATATACATAGATATATACATACATAGACTGCCACAATTATAGCCCTTCGTTTTGGCGTCGGCGTAGTCGGGTAATAAATAGTGCTCCTCGATAACGGAGGCCTAGCACCACGCCAACAAACGACACTACACTATTGGTTCACTACTTTAATATCTACTGCGCGATACCACTATCAGACTAACTCAATTCTATCAGTACGATAGTTATATATTGTCTACTCGAAATAAGAAGAATCCCTGCGAATACTAATTTATAAACGGAAATAACAGTAGTTATTTATTTATATAAGTAGAAGACTTTAGAGTATAAGATACTGATTAATGAGCCCTAATTGAAAGATAGAATGGCTGAAAATTTAATCTCAAGCATTCATAGTTTTGAAAGATACTAAACTCTTTTAATAGAAATGTAAAAAGTTAAGTTTTAATTTGTGCCATATATTTGACCAGAAGTAATTATACGATTTGATAGGTTATTTCATAATCTTAATTTTCTATAATAGAAATTCAATGATATCCGCTTAAAGATTAGATATTAAAAGTTAGGTAACTAAACATTAGATTAAAAATTTATTGCACTTTCACTCTCAAAGCTTTTGCTATTACTTATTCTGTGCGGCCCTTTGATACATCATAGAGAATTATCTTAAATATTGCTTGACGCCTTTGAACACGACTTCGTAATAACCGAAGGGCAAATCAGTGATTAAGCGGTGAAAAAGAAGGTCAAAATTTATTACCATTATAAATTATCTAAAAACTCTCTCTCTCTTTTTGTATAACGAATAAAAGATAAACAGAAGCTTTTTGTCATCATAAAACCTAAGCAACTAATTACCGACAGAGAAACTTTTACCAATTAAATAAAAGTATTATTATAATGCGAATAGTTTATGAAATTTCTAATTTCTCAAACGTTATGAATTGCAATTGTTCGAGATTATTTTTTACACAAACCAACCAATATAAATAAATTGTAGAAACTGTATGACCGAATTTTCTTGCCTTAGATAATATGTTTTCAATTTTCCATAAATTAAAAAAAAAAATAACAAAATTGAATGTACAGTAGTATGGACATACTACATACCGACTATAATTGAAAATAATATAGAATTAATTGACTTTGATTGTCAGTGCGTAGCTCACTCATATGCTCTCGTAACCGCCCGCTTCGCCCGCACAAAATTATAAAATTGACGGAAAGAGTGAAATCGAATAAATTGGCCATTGTAAGGTGCACGAATTTGGTAAGCATTACTTTCTGTTTTAATCTCACCATGCGCCATGCACAGTGGCAGCATGATACAAGATAATGCCTGTCGCTGCGCCGGCGCAGGCGTTGTGATTAGTGCCGGTACTGCTTTTACATTTCTCACTATAGAAATGAGTTGGTATGCAATGACCATGACCATAGGATTAGAGTAAAATGATTATGATTTCTTTTAAGAGATATCTGAATAATATACATCGTTCCGGCAGCACTCGCGTTGAAGTCTTTTGTACGAAGATACCGAAATATTATACCAAACACAACAAGCAAAATCTAATGATTATATCTAATAAGTAGATATAGTTGTAAATTACTGAGTATATTTAAAGTATATTAAGTAAATATTAATATGAATTTTGTTACTAGTAATCTCAATATGTAACCACATCATTTACATCAACAAGCAAATCAAATATATGTGCCAAGGGTACGTCGTTACGTCAGTATATCTAGTAATGGGAATCAAACCCATCTCTGATACCTCTAACAGTGGGGCTACGGCTGATTAAAATTATTTAATCTGTTGTATTTATATGCATTTCATATTAAAATTAATATAGCAATACATACTGAAGCAGTAATAGTGGTTAAGACATCGATGTCTTCGATCACCTCTGAATTTTCAGTTCTGCGTGTTTTAAGCAATTAAATATCACTTGCTTTAACGGTGAAGGAAAACATTGTGAGGAAACCCGCACTCCTGAGAGTTCCCTAAAATTCTCAATGGTGTGTGAAGTCTGCCAACCTACACTTGGCCAACGTGGTGGACTATGGCCTATCCCCCTTCTCACTCTGAGGAGGAGACCCGGCTCAGCAGTGGGCCATTAATGGGTTGTGATGATGACATACAGTATCGCCAGTTTTACGATTTCTCAATCATAATAAAATTATATTTATTTTCTGCAAATAATATTTTAAATTTACTGATAGCCTGAATAATAAGTTAAAATAGTTTTTATGATATGAAATTACACACAAGACACATCTTTCTCTAAAAATCTAGTACTATTACTTATGTTATGTAAATTTTTACTATCCCAGTATTACATTATAGGAAAATCCGTCATTCTCATTTGGGGAAACGGATATTTGAAATTTTCTGTAAGCAGCTTAGATAAACTCCATCAATTATATATTATGTTTACTACTTAATAAAGTTTGCATCAAAATCAAAATTATCTTACATTTATAGATAATTAAGAAGTATATCATAATGTTGGGAGTATAATTTAGTTTTACGTTAATTTTTATGATTTATCTAAATACAAATAATGATGACTATAACTTTCTACACTAGGATTTAAAATAAGTAAAGAGACAAAGTTAAGAATCTTTAATATGAGTCAAACCAAGTGGATTACGAAATGTTCATTTCATTCATGCCTTAGCGTGCTCAGTCATAATGACATGAATGGCGTCACAGTTTCAAAATCCAAATCCGCGCCAAAATAGTTTGATCCGGGATAGTGTTTGGAAACGTCGCAGGTGCAGACGCAACTTTCTCGCGTATAAAACGCAACGGACGCCGGCCGCCGCGACCAGTTCGCTCGACACCACCCGCGCCCGCGCATCTCACGTGAAAACGAAAGTGACTAATGTCTTCAGACTGTGATTGTGTGATTGTGTGACTGGAACAGTGATCGGTAGCTCGCTGTGTTATCCTGAAACTGTTTCTACGCCCTCTTACCGCAACGAAAACACCTGAAAAGGTACGGATTTGGATTTGTGCCTGAAAATTAGCGAAGTGTGTGTGGCTATTATAAATAGGATCCTTTTCCAGTTTGTGTGAACAAGGAATTTTGTTTTAGGAGGTTTGCCTTATCTGATATTCCTAAATAATACTATTTTCATAAACAATACCAAAACTATATAAAATAATTCTTATTATTTTAAAATACTACATACTAGTGTTATCAGTACGAATGTTTCTTTATGTTTAACGCTATGCAGGACATACTTGACGTATAATTACTAGGTTAATCGCTTTTTTAATAGGAATACCTATAACTTTGAATATATTTATTGGTAAATGTTTATTTTCACTGTTTAAGTGAGTTGTTTATGTAAACTTTTGTTTAAAACTTTTTTTCTCTCCACGTCGAGAAAGGAAGGAAATTAAGAAAGCTTAAAAGCTTTAATAACAATTAAATATTGATCAGAAATATATAGTAATTATCTGATAGCAATTACAATTATACGTCTATAGAAATCTATACTGATTAGAAATTTGTCTAAGATTATTCCACTGTATAATTAAAGTCGGAATGTTGCATAATTTAATTTTACTTTCACTTACTATAAAATGTCTTTTACGTATCCGTGATCTTAAAATTCAGTATTTGCATGTTTTCAACGTTTTTATAGTCAGCTGCCATTATACGATGTGCGATGATTGTGTGCAGATCCTCTAGAAGCGATATGTGGAAGCCCGTGTGTGGAAAGTAGGTCAAGCGTCACACAGCTCGCATTTTATAGATATACAGGGGTTTCTCGTTTACTTTTATATTATGTGAAATTACTACGAGCATTCACTACAGTTTATTGAGAAAACAGCATAAAATAATAGCTTTTTGTAAAGTAAATTTTATAGAACTCTAAGTTCAGAGTAAAACAGTACACTGACTTCAAGAAAAATTAATGTAAGTTGAAATAGAGACAAAAAGTACAACAGACAAAAAATAAAAAAACCTGTCTGTATTTTAAAAAATGTACTCTTAAATTATTATTTTATAAGTAATAAAAGCTTTTTTCTTTATATATTTATTTTTAAATAGTCAAAAAATAGATAATTATTTAGGAGAGTCGTAAATTCAAAACAATTTTAAATTGGAGGTACTTAAGCTGATTTTATAACAAAAGAATAACGTAAACGCCAATATGTCCCAATATGTTATTAAGTTTACACGTAAAGCATTTTTGTAAACGGATATGGTGACTCTCAGCACACATTACAGAAGAACTCTTGATTACGACACTTCATGCTGTAGGGTTTCCCATTCTATTGTTCTGATGGAACATTTTGTAACCGAAGAGCGTCACGCTCGGTGACTTCGAAGACCATTACCGACATGAAAAATTATAATTAATAATAATGTGTCCTTTAATATGAATGAGAAGTTATTCTTTTGAGTACTAACGAACCGCCGTACGACGACCTTATGCGTACATTATGCGTTTTTTCCGTCGTAAGGCTGAGGAAGCGTTTAATCAGTAAGTCTATATGTAATAATCGCATTTATCGCGAAAAGATAGACGTGATGTTGGATTTTATTTTATTATATGTAGTGATGCTTTTAAGTATTTCAATGCATAGAAATTTTTAGACTATATTCATGCAAGATAATTGCTTCATTGATTGAACGAGAGAAGAGCGTGACAAAGTCGTTCGATTCATCAAACATTTATGGTCACGCTACGTTTCTTGTGGAAAATGTAGACAATTTAAAAATTATAATATTAACTATAGGTATATAGACAATACCTGGTAGGGCAGAGCCGTACCTGGGGCTTGTGACCCTCATAAATTTTAGATTCTTTTCTCACTTAACATTCAACAAAATCAACATTCAAATTGCCACTCAACAGTGTTGCCAACAAAAATTAATAATTATTCACTGCAAATATTTTTTTAAATTTTAAGTAAACATGTTAATCCAAAAATAAAGTTTAATGACCACATAAGTGCATTCCGTTTTGTTTTGATTATTTATAATAAACATATTAAGAATCGTCACTTTCTCTTTCTGTATAGATTTCATATTTGCGAGATAAATTCTCGAATATAACGGAAATGTCATGGTGAAAGCGTTAATGAGTACGTTGAGTTTTAATTTCCGTCAAGACGACTTACTTGCTTAAAAGTTGCACCTCAAATTAGATGCGGTATCCATAATTATTGTTAAAATATGTAATTATGACATGACGTATGAATTAAATTGCAGTTTTACTTTCAAGTAATAAGTAAGTAAGTTCATAATTGTATACCTATTAGAATTCGTCGCTCAAATCATACTTGTAAAATTAACGACAATAAAAAAATTAATTAGAAATTTTGTGATATAATTTTCAATGTCAATAACCTTTCAAAGTTGGGAAGAATGTTTTACAAGTGAGGTATTTGTAAAATTTCAGTTTCTTATATACAACTGCAGGCTCAACTTTGTACTAAAAAACATAAATATATTGAAAACTAGTAACAATACATACACTAGCAATGGCTGTGTATATTACACTAACATGAAGATATATTTTTATAGTAATCTAGAACATTTAATGTTACTCTTCTTCGCCTACAATTTTACATAAAATATTGTAGCAATGTTTACTAAAAAGAGTACTTATTTACATACTATTAAATTTTATTTTCGTGACTTCGAAAACTACTTTACAAATATATCAAATATTTATAAAAAATGTAGTGTTTGCGATGAATATAAGACAGAAGCATGCGCACGCGCAAGCGGTGTAAGTGGAAAGCGAGTCAGTGTGTCAGACCAGCTACGCCACTCCTAGTGCCATCTTTACACCTGATTCGTTCAACTAATACACTTGTTATGCTACAATTGACATTCATCACGATATAAGTAGTTTTCAAGTCAACAAAAATCTAGAAAATTCACTCAATAATTGACTCAATGGATCGGACATAAAAAATCGGAATTTTACAAAAGGAATCTTAAAATAAATGTGCAAAATAATAAATTAGTAGAACTTTAAGTTATAGAGGTTTATTTAAAGCTCAATGAATTCCAAATTTGTAAAGCAGACTATGTTATCAATGGTGATTTTAAAGACTGAGCTTTTTGCCGTCTCAAACAAACTTACTGACCGACCAATTTTTGCCGTGTCAAAAGTACCTACTTTCGCGAAATGCCAAATTGAAATATTTTGAGTTCGAGTTGGTAATATAAAAGGTCAGGGTTCTGGTACTTCATTCCGTGTACCAGAAGCGGGTTACTTGTTGTAATCGATCCGGTTTCTTTGACATCGCTATCACCATAAACACTATGTACCTAATTGCCTTCCACATGCATTGGTGACAAATACACAAACTGCTACTAGATAGATACGATCAGAGCCTATTTTTACCGTCGTGACAATCTATTTACCGTTAGATGTGTCTTTGAATATTAAGATGTGAGATAACAAATTACAGCAGGTATAACTTAGGGATGAGCGATGGGTATCCTTAAGCAGTAAAAATCGATTAAATTATGGATATTAAATATCGATTACAGTTTATCGATATCAATAACGATATAAAACTATTTATTTCTAGTAGTTCTTACATTTAAAATTAGCTATCATGCATCTTACTTGCGTAACAACTTTTACTTTATTGAAGAGTCATTTTTAAATTTTTTTTAATACAATTAACTAAAAGTTAGCAAATCTTGTTGGCGAGTAACCCAGCATCCCCGTTAGTGATGGGAGATCTGTTCCCCGACTCGCTTGCGACCACCAGTATGCGAATCTGACCGCCAGGTGTCTGACGCATTTCGGTTTAGTCGCATGAGGGCCAGATCTGCCCCCTCCCTCACACAACACATTAATGCTGCAGTTCCAGTGAACCCTGGGTTTTTGCTCAGGATACACTGAAATGGCAGCATTCTTCTCTTCACTCCACCTTCTCATTCTACCTTCGAGGAGGTATTTCTTGTATTGCCGAGGTCCATGGGTGACGGTGGCCACTTAACATCAGGTGGACTATCTGCTCGTTTTGTCCTTCATCCGTCATAAAAATAAAAAATTATTTATTTTGAATTTAATAAAATATAAAAAATGGAATCAAAAGGTTAAATAATGAAATCTTAAATCATGAATAAAAAGCAAAAGAAATCTTAAATCCGCAAAGTAACGCCTGATTCAATTCAATATTTACCAAATATAATTTTGCCGAGAGCTAAAAATTTAATCATCTATCAATTTTATCACAGGTAGGTTTCTTTTTATATCAAAATATTGTGTTAAAATAAAAAGTATAATTAAATAGAAATCTATTCAAATGGCTGTCAATTTATCTTAAATCAATGTTTGATCTGACTTGGTGAGTATATTTGAAATCGAAAAGAAACAGCTAATCTTAATTGCATCTGTACTCTGTATAAATGTTACAGTTCCGACATCTATCAAGTCTCTATGAGTATGAGCTATCTAGTGGAAAAACTTTAATTGTTCTGCGCCAAGTGCGATCTCATCAGTGCGCGGGAGCACCTCAGTATTGTTACAAGGCATAGTTATAAGTAGAACTCCTTTCTTTTACTTGGGAAATAACCCACTGGTTAGGTTCATGAATGAATAGACTCTATTTTGTTTCAAGTGCATGAGTAACCCAGAAAGTAATATAATAAAAATATGATATTTATAAAAAGTAAACATTTATGTTAAGTATGACACGATTTTTTATCATATTTCATTCGATCAAATTTGATTGATATTAAACTTCAAAAAGTTGACGTGATGTTATTTGGTTTATTATACAATTTTTAGTCATTGTATATGTCTTCTATATCTTTAGTTATATTAGTAGCATTAGCGTTATTATGTCCTAAAATATAACATAATAGAATTATTAAGAATTGTTACGATGTTTCTACGCGATGAACTCTATAACTATTAACCAATCTTTATGAAATTAGTCTGTGTGTAATTTCGTCCAACTTGAGTGATACGATTATTTTTACGTTTTAATTATTGTCTTTAAAGAAAACGGTAATCATTTTTGGTAAGTTTTATGAGATTCTAACAGATAAGAGCGACATAAGTTAGTTTATTGGCACAATACTTTAATGATGTTTTATAATATAGTGTGTAAGCGTTCAGATGGAGTAATCTATGTTTTCTATTACCACTAAATTAAATATTAATATTATATAGTGAAGCCGAGGCGGGTTGCTTGTTGTAGATAAGATATACCAATGAAATACTAGTGTATACTAATAATTGAATATTGAAAGTGCCTCCATTTAATTTTTGTTAACAATGTTCGAAAACCATTTGAATAAGGATATTAAAAAGTGCCCGTATAAAATACCGACAGTAACGAGATGATAGCGCCCCTATATTTCAGCAATCTGCGAGTAAGTTTACACATTCTAAGGGAGACTTACGCACTGATTTCTCTTTAGGGGTTTATTAATTTGAAGTACTTCCACAAAAATTCTTTTTTCCTTCCATTATGAAAAAAAAGTCTTGTATTTTCTAATTTTTCAAATCTGCATTACTTTAGTATTTACAATTATACTTAATTACGACCAATAACATAGATCCAAGTGTTTTATTAATAGTCATTTTAGTGTTTCATGTTGAAAGAAAAAGCGCAGCGATAGCAAAGCAAGGCGCATAGGTTTATTAATTATAATAGTTACGTTGTAAATAGTATTTATTTTATAATACTTATAAAAAGTCAAGACTTTTATGAAATGGACATAAAATGAGCAATAATTTTAGACTAGTTAATTACATAATTAAATCTGAAATGTATACTAATAAAATGTACTTAAAGAGAAACGAAACGCTATTAATTACTCTCATTGTTTGGCTATGTTATGTTTTGTTGAGTTCTTAAGATTAATAAGAGAAACATCGAGAGAAAGTAAGCTGCCTCATTTTGCTCTAATTGTGATGGTTGTTTGTCTTTATGAATTATTTTTATTATAAAATTTTAAAAATGCTATCTACATCAATTATTCATTATCTTTTTTTCTTTTTATTTGTTAGTAACTTACACTTGTAAAATAATTAACAAGACCTCAACAGGAAAGCATACTCAATCAGTATGAAAGAAAATTCGAAAAAGATTCGGATCACTTATGAAATCATTAACCGCTTGCAGGTTGTTAAGTTTAATCGGTTCGAAGGGCAAAAAGTAAGGGCCACCATATTGATAAAATGTAGATGATTAGAAAAAATCATATATTTATATTCTAAATCCGTCTCCAAATGGAAAATGTTTTTCAATTTATACAAACAGTTTCGCTATCAATAAATATTTTTTCAAACAGCTTAACAATTTTCTATGTAAAAAATACGAATATTGTTTTACTGAAAAGACAAGAATGTTCTTCTTCGTTACAATATCCCAGATATCAATTAAATCGTTCCAAATGAAATATTGATTGTAAAATTACAAAAACCTGAGTTATTTTCTAAATTAATAATATATATTTGTAATATTTTCTATAGTGGTATCATTATATCCTATCCGCAATTTGAAGAAGTACATTTTGTTAATAATAACAATGAATATGAGAAGAATTACCATTACAGGTCATAGAGCGAAAGTTTACTTGAGTTAATTTATAAAACTAATGAATAAAATATAAAGTTATCAAAATGGGATTTTCATAAATATTTTTGTATGATCACTGTATCTTTGAGTGAGCGTGCTAAACTCAGATTTGCAAAATGAAAGTATAAGACAGAATTCTAATAAATAGTAATCGGCGATCTCTACATGTTTAATGGTATATTCGGACGATCGCGTCTGACGGATGTTTCAATTGCGTGTCGAATTGTATATACGATTAGTTATTTTCTCCATACATTTAAACTGCTATCACTTACTAGAAATTATAAATGTATCAGTTAAATTACCATTTAACACTTAAATAGGTAGCTAATTCTATTTCTGTTAGAATAAACGATTTTCTAGTCTTAGTTATCCACACTAAGTTATTCTAAATGGTTGTTAGACTTGTCGAAATAATTACATTCTCGTAACTGGTTAAGGCGAAGTCTAAGGCGAAGGGCTGGCTTGACTGAACTAGTGCATTATTTATTATGGCAGCGATTTCTCGCGACTTGTTTGAGATTTCACCACTTTCATCTTGTAGGTATTCGAGTTGATAAATTTCATTTATTTTATATACCTTATCTACTACATAGTATCTAATTATAAATAGTAGTTTATTTTTGAAGATCGATAAAATTTCTATAAATAAAGAGGAAGCCTTAAAGAAAAGATCCTAAAAGGAGCAGGTGGTAAAAATAAAGTGACAATTTATATGGAGACTACATTTAGACATTAACTAAACTTCATTGAATAACTAAAGCCCCAAAATGTCTCGATAATTTAACTCTGGTTAGTTCATCTTATTATTATTCCCTTATATATAAATTTTATATTGTTCTTTATTATATAACTCGTGACGAAATAATTAAGGGTCATTGTTCTACGATTAAGTATGGCATTGTTGGTGACAATACCGGCACATATCTAAATGCTTTCACTTTCATTTCCGCAAACGCAGCAACACGGGAAGCCTTATCGCTACACTATTGTACCTTTACAATACACAAGGATGATTTTCTTTATTGTTTTTCATTGAAATGTAAAAGTGTTAAGATTAGAAATTACAAAAATATAGTTTTACACATACACACCGACATCAGTATAGTGAATATATGTAAAACATCGCGTCACCAGATTGCTCAGTGTAAAACCAATTTTCACTCAATTCAATGAGCGAAAACCTTTTTATTTTTCCCTAATTATATAACAAATAATTAAGTAGTTAAAAAAATAAATTATTATATTTATTTATGTCAGATTAATTATCATAAAGAAAATAAGATGAGATGTTCTGATGCTTTTGTCATACAGTTCGATACTGCGCTATAATTCTTGATTTATGATGAATTTAATGATTTGAATAATGATTTTACATTCTATAATAGAGAAATATATCCTCATATAAAAATATTTGTGTTATAATATACTTTGATAGGTAAAAAACTTATTTCATTTTTTGTTTCAGGTTTTTTAAATTACTTGGAGACTTTATGCAGCCGAAAAAATATTCTGTAAGTATAACTTTGTGTTAGATTCTTATAATGTCATTGTTAAATAACTTGTTTTTCGGTACTCTTTACGTGTTTTGACCGATCTTTCACCGATGAATATAAATAAAATTGTATTGCGCAACGTCGGCTATATTTCTCGTAAGTGTGTATATTCGATCATCTCTCTGCCAAAATATTCAACTTTCTCTGTATAATTACCTAAGTGCAAGTGGTGTTACGTAACATCTGTAAGTACATTAATGTAAGCTCGATGCGTGTAAGTGAAAGTCCCGCTGAAGGATCACGTTTATAATGCGACCAGTTTATCTATCATATTTACTTTTGTAATTATAATTATAGTATATTTAGTTTTAATTATTAAAAGATAAATGTTTTTTTTGTCAATATGGTAGATTTGAGCGTTAACGAGACTTTTTCGAGATTCTTGTGAAAAATATTACGTTCATTTCATAATATTTTAGGACTCCTGCCCGAAAATAAAAATTGCCATTATAAAATAAAATTAAAATCTATAATTTCATTTCTACAGGTTAATCTTTCAAAATAGAGTAGTTTTTTTATATACCTAAAATTATTTTATTTTTAATTGTCACTGAAATTTGATGTACTTTTGGAGTTTATTCATATTTTAGATATGTGAACTTAAATATAAAGAATCAAAGTTCGTTACAAATAATCGACTCGATAACAATTAAATTATTTAATTATTAGGAAGTGCCACCCTAGTATAATGGTAGGTAGTTGTTATAAATCTTTAAAATAAAAAGTAAAGAAAAAGTGCATGGGAAAATGAAATAGTTATTTCCTAACCCTATTATTTAGTTTCAAAATGATGCAACCGAAAGAATAACGAGTGAAAGCGTTTTGTCTATTATGGAGTAGCTACAAAAACGAGCGATGAAGTCATCGTCCTTTAATCGGTATCTGCATTGTGAACAATACAATCGGTCTAGAGCAGTGATTCCCAAAGTGGGCTCGCAAGAGTTGATGGCGAGTTGCAGGGGGACCACGTCAAAGAAAGAAAGTCGATTTATTTGGTCTTCCAAATTATACCTTCTTATTATACTTATATGAATGTAGCTTAAAAACAAATTGTTCAAATTATTGTTACAAAAATTTTATGACGATGTAAATGACATTCATATTACATTAATTTGACAGTTTTAAAATAATTTATACTAATTGATTGTTTATTTAAAATCTGTTTTAATTGCAATCATTAAAGTCATCCGAGATCCAATCACACTGCATTTTTCAACATCCACACTTGACAGAATCAAAAAGGTATAGCCACAGTACCGAACAGTCTCTTCAGAAAGTCTAAGCAGAGAAGAGAGTACCGCGTCACTACCGCTCATTCTTACTGTGACTGTCTACCCTCCAACACTGACATTGGCAAAATTACTGCTTTTAATAGCGATATAAGTCCACATAATAAGAAGAAGAAGAAGATTGTTTCTTTTGACAATGTATCAAATATATTATTATTCCTTTCAACATAATAAAATTGATAATAATATTATATAAACTGTTAAAACTTTTGCACACATAGTAGGATATGTTAGAACATCATATTTATATAAGAATATTATTTATTACACATTATATGTCTGCAATTTGAATAATTTAGTAATATGATGTAGGTGATAAATGCTAATTGGTCTACGGGTCAAATAAGTTTGGGAACCTCTGGTCTCTGGCTCTGAAGTCTGACCGCATCAATTATCTCACGGTGTTGCGCAACAGAACGTCGCCCTCGTCCTTGAGACATAAATCGACTTTCTCTTTGAAGCGCCCGCTCTGACCTTATTACCATCACATTTCACGGGCACTTATTATTTATTACACAATTTACCATCAAAAATTCTTACCATTACGTCTTTTAGCCGCACGGTTCGTCCGCATTCATTTCAAAATATTCTTAAATACTTTTAATACCTATTCGTAATTTCGTACAGTACAATCCTAGATATTTTGGAAATATATTAAAATTCATGTAAACAATGGCGTTTTGAAAAGAGCGATTGCTGAGTTTCTTGTCAGTTCTTCTCATCAGAAAACCGCTTTCCGAACTGGTGGTAGCTTCAGACAAACTGACTGACTGACCAATTTTGACGTATCAAAAGTACTTTGTAAAAAGACTAATTGCAATAAACTATTTTGTATTCGTAGAGTTTAAGTTCTACTTGTTAGTTTAAGCTTCGTACTGTGTTCTATTTAATTGTAATTGTGAAAAAATAATATAGTAATATTTCTAGAACTGAAATAATATTTTTCTATAATTTTCAAAAAGTACTATATATTTGCAATTTAAAAAAAATGTTTCTTCAAAAAATGTAACACACTAACAGTATTTTTAACCATTCCACAAATCTAAATATGGTTTTGATTCTTAACGACTCAGTTTATCATTAAGCGTTGGTAAAAATTTCAAGGAACTATAGAAAAGATTTCTGAAAGTACTTTTTTGCCTCAGAAAAGTCAACTGTAACATAAAGGATGTACAAATCCGTAGTAATACCTGTTTTCTATAGATAGCATCGATATCTAATGCAGTTGTCATCCGATACCGGGAGTTGGATGTCGCGAAATGCATTGATGTTGCAAAGTTTCTCCACTCGGAAGTTCCGGCTGCACCGCCTGCACACGTACTATATTAATATTGGGAAAATATATCTAATTACAAAAAAGTAGACATGGATATATGGAACCCTAAAATAACCCCTTTTTGCAATTAAAAACTTTCAACATTGTTAACTGAATAATATTGCTATTTTTTTACAAATACTTTGTCTAATACGAATTATCGTGTAAGATCTGTACTTCATAATGAATACATATTGTCAAAACAAAGTCCCAGACAGCGTCTGTCAGTTCGCGATAAACTTAAAAATTACTGAACGGATTTTCATGCGGTTTTAACAAATAGACAGAGTGATTTATCAGGAAGGTTTAGGTGTTAAATTGTTTAAGGTTTTATGTTCAAAATGGCGAAAAAATCATGCCACCTTGTAGTTTGCATTGAAAACGCTACCATATAATTTTTTTTAATAACAGCTCTACTACTTGTGTGAAACCGCAGCGAGTCGCTTATTATACCTAAATGGAACTGACAACTATCCCATTTTTAGTTCAATCACTAAATCAATAATACTTAAAAATAAATATCTTTATAAAACATTTATAAATAGTGAACGCATTTAAATTACATGCAATGGACAAGTTATGTAAATTTCGTAGGGAAAACTAGGCCAATTCCCTGGAGGTACGGAAGTTAGTCTTTAGGCTTATCGTACATTTGACATTGGAAAGCGCTACCTATTAATTGACAGGACATTTTATATATAAAGACCACTTGCTACTCTACTTAAATATTTTAATCAAGCTTTAAATGTATATCAGAAGTAATACTAGACTACTATAATTTCTTATGTCAATAGAATTAGAAAATCAGATATCTTTAAAAGCAAATAAAATATTTATATTTGATACTTTATTAAGTATAATAAATATTCTATTTTTTTGAATAATTTATTTAGAGTCATGCAAAATAGCCTCATAAATTCAATTGACACATTAATTTGCATACGAGGTCTGACAAGTCTTAAAGACGAATTTGGAAAGTACATTGAATTAGTAATGTTACATTATAATATTATGCTAATTTTTACTGTATGATTAAATAATAAAAACAGTGTTTCGCTTACTAATAAGCGCGTTGCATAACAATAATTGACAGAGAAGCAATTGTATCGGTTGCGTTTGCAAGGGCGTCACACCGGTAAACAGTTTACAGTAGAGCTCGCGGAATTTACGTTGTCATACTAACGAAAGTTACCGGACTTTGCGCTTCTAATGCCAAGTGCGGCAAAGAAAGCGAGCAGCCAGATTGCCTCAACAGAGCCTCTCCGACATACAGTCATCTCGCTCTACCAAATTCAGGACGCGATAGTGAGAGAAAGACTACGTGTGCTTAAAAGAGAAAGTGGGCCACGTTACGTTTCTCAGCGCCATTATCATGAGCATTGAACGTACACACCGACGGATATTAGCATGTAGCTTAACAATTATATATATTAGACTTTATGACGAGGCTTTTTTGGTTTAAAATTGATAGCTTCGTAATAAACGTTGCTTCATTTTAATTTTTGATTTCGTTTTTGATATAAAGATGCAAAATTCGGAGAGCATTGACCTACGGGAACCAGAGAAAGTGTTGCGTGGCGTAACCTTGAGCCCATGGCGTGTAGTGTACGTACATGATGTAAAGATACAAATTACGAAGTTCTATTAGCGTAAAAAGTAATTGCGTTGGAAAGCTGAAATTTTGTTATTAACATTTGGAACTTCTAATTTTTATTATATTTCTTCTTTATATTAATTAATTTTTTATAACTTAATTTCTCATTCTTCTCGGGTATTATTCGTATAATATTTTTATTTATTTTAATTTTTATATTCTTAAATAACTTTTATAACATGGCCGAATTTATACAAACAACATATCTAGGTTACGGATATATATTTACATTCACATGCTAATAAATACAACACCACATAGTACAAAAAAAAATGAAAATATGCAGGATATTTTTAAGTTATTTTCTGCATTTGGAGACCATGTAATTATAGTGTAACTTAAACTTTGATAAAAAGTTATCACATATCAATGTGTTAACAATAACAGGCGTGTCTGATCATTGACCTTGAGTGAAAATTCGTACACAATGAGAGTGACGAGAAGGCAGTTTTTCTTTGGAATGGAAAGCTGGCAAAACAAATTCAATGGCTTCATATTATCTTTGTCTCAATAATTCCATTCTCGTTCGACAGTGGAACGTTAGCAAATTATGCTATTCTTGTAACGCTTCAATAGAGTTTGATTATTTTTCTGTTTTTACATCAGAAAGTAGACGACAAATTGTAGAGAAATCTATACGGTGTGTGTTAATTGCTGTATTAACTGCAACAATGTGGATTATATTTATTAATCTAAGACTAAGATTATGATGGGCAACCAATCTTTTAACAATTACCACTATCCCTCTCAAGCATTAAAGTATTGAAGAGAGTTATTTGGGCTCATTACTAAAAATGAAACCTTTTAACATAAAAATTGTTGACAAAAACTTAAAACTTACATAACAATGGTCTCAATTAGTTTCCATTTTGTACAATAAAATATAATTATTTTAATATATCATATTAATGAATTTACAGCAGTTTTTCCTTTGGAACAAGTAGAAAATAAGATCTGGACAAATATTGCTTTAACTAGTTTAAAGTATTCAAAAGAATTTCACTTTCTAGAGTTAAAGATATAAGATAAATGATTGAAGATTATCTTTCAAGCAATGAGAATTTAATGTTTATAATTAACATATAGGTAATGAGGTTTAGACAAAGCAATCAAGTATAAGATAAAAAAGTCTAACTTGCGTGTCGCCTCAGGCATTCTTTGCAAAATTTTGTATTAGATCTATCATAGCTCGAGGTTTTTTAGAATTCGGTTACATACCTACTGGTGTGATGATAGTATTTTCAAATTAATTAGAAAATAGTTTTGATGTATATGAGAAAAATACATATATAACAAAGAAGTAACTGACTTCGTAGCATGCCTACGAAATTGTTTTAAAATGGAATGATAATAATATAGAACTACTTTACATTCGAATAAATATTTGAAACTAATATGAAGTTTTTATTGAGTAATTGTTACATTTTGAATTGTATATTAAAAATATGACAATAACTTTAGACTTTAATTTCGTAGCAATGAGCTACGATTTTTTAGTAGGTTATTCTTTTTAAAGATCTTATTTTTGGGTATTAATTTTTATTACTTTTGTTGGTTTTTATAATACTTCACAGGGACTAGTTTATGGAATTTATTATTATCAATTATAGATTTAATGATATAGGAAGTTTAAGATACTAGTTTATTCGAGTAGTATAAAATCCGTAGATAGCTGTAGACTACACTATTAAAGTACAGTAAATTGCTATAACTTCGCTCTAAAGCCGAATAAGTAAAATGTAAAGCAATGATGTCTAAAGCGATATGTAATGTTTTTGTAGAAAAATAAATATGTTTTTGATTTTGATCAGGCGAATGTCGCTCTACATTTGTGGTCTCGTCGCTCGCGCTGGTTAATTGAACTCGGCCGCCACCTGCTACGAGTACACCGCGCCGCACTACGCCACACCGCCTCGGCTATTATTATAATATCTCCTACAAATTATATGAAAATAGAAAATGCCCGAGGGTCTACTTTCTTGCGAGTGAAGCCTAGTTTGTCGGACGGATTGATCGGCACCATAAAAAACTAATTGTGTTTACGAAAATATTTGCAAGCTTTCAAGTTTGGTAAAAACACTCGTACATAATTTTTTACATTAAATTTTATTACGATTCAAAGTTAGATTTTAGAATTAGTTTATAATTTGAATTGAAATATTTTAGTAAAGAAATTACTTAACAATTCACATAAAACTATATAAAAACATAATATAAAATGGACTTAAATCAAATGTGACATTAACGCAGCAACTTTTTTAAACTAAAAACTTTTTCCAAATTTATTTAAATTATTAATAAATTAACCAGGCCTTAATAACTATATAGTGTACGATAATTTATAAAAATTATTTTGTAGAATCAAATAAATTGCAAAGTAACGCGTACTCGTGTGATACGCGTTACTTTGCCGTACGTGTCAGATATAAACTGAAGATCAATCATGTTATTTTATTTTTAGTCAATGTACTTTAATAGTGTAGTCTACGGCTATCTACGGATTTTTTACTACTAATTTTTTTTTTAAAAAGACCTAAAACATATCTTTTATTGATTAAATGAATAGCTATAAAATATAATTAACATTAGGGTACTGTCATTAGGTACTGAATACATTTTATAGTCTTAAATAATAGAATCTATTAGAAGGATAGTATTTAAGGTACCTGGTCGTTCAATACAAGTTAAGATAAAAAAAAGTAATGTTGCAAAATATAAAACGACCTTGATGTAGCGGGGTGAAGGCCGCGCTTCCGTTAGTCGCAATACGTTGCGCGCAACGGGAGCGCATCAGTGAAAGACGTAAGCCCGTGCAGTTCCGGCGCACGTTGCACTCGGTCATTGGGTCAGCCCCCTATTAGAGAGGGGAGACTTGAATCGAGAGGGGTTCGAGCCGTTGCGTTCGCACACGCCAGTCTCCACGATGCACGCTCTGGTGTCCGAGCCCCAGCGCTTGTAGCGCACGCGTATGCGCACGCGCCGCGCGCTTTCATAGTTGCGCACTACAGCTCATGTGTTGCGTTGGTTGCAGGCCGCCGACTGACCGGACTGCGACTATGAAGAGGATCAGGTTGCTGCTAGTGTTCACGACGCTCCTGTTACAGGTAAGTTCATATTCATACTTCTTTACTCCCTAGAAAGTGAAACATCAATTTTAAGAATTTCGAAATTCTGTAATTTCTATTTAAAATCAATATATCTTTTTGTACGAATAAGTAGGCAAACAATTTTTTAATAAAAAAATACAATTCTTTTAATCATTGAATCGATTTTAATTTATAGTTATTGATGGTGTTCTGTTTAATATGTGCATCGTCATGTTACTTATGCGCTGAACAATATGCCATTAAGTTTCACCGCAATAAAAGATTAAATGCATTTTTTAAATCCACAGACCAATAACACCAAAAATATAACTATTTCTTTTTTTTAAATTTCAATGCCAATGACGTACACTTGCACTATAATTTGTATTTTAATAAAAGAGCATAAAATATTTTTTGTATTAATTTTGAATTTGGCGCCGTCCTCAGTTAATTCTAAAATAAGAACAAGAAGGCAGCGTGACCTCTATATTATTATATAGGTACATATATTTCATATTTTTTTAAAAACTTGTTTGCATGTAAGAAATCAAATCCAAAACAAAAAATAAAGATAAAAATAATTTATTCCAATTAGATTGCTTTCTTAAATTTTTCATGGTTGGTCAGGTCAAAGGATAGATATCTGTTCAGAAGAGCCGTCCGAAAAGCTCAACAGTTACTCTTTTCATCTTAATATTTGTTATGACTTTTTAAATATTATAGATCTTTAAAGACAGTAGTGTACGTATGCACCGTATTATCTTCACGTTACGCTCCTACATTATTCAGCTTTTTCCGCTCGCGTTCCCGACAAGTAGGCTAATGATTCCGTTAGCGCATCCACTAAACCAATAACTTATATATATATATAATTCTCATGTCGGTGTTTGTTACCAAATTTCTCCAAAACGGCTCGACCATTTTTTATGAAATTTTGTGAGCATATCAAGTAGGTCTGAGAGATTTATATAGTAAAACAACGTTTGCCGGGTCTACCTAGCAATTGCATATAATACACCTTTATTTTATCTATTTAAAACAAATTATTACTATTACCTAATAAGATAATAAAATAAATATTCAGCTGCCAAACTGAATTAATTATAAACTTTTACCGATAATAATTTGTAGTGGTTGATTTTAATTAAAATAACGAATATATAAATAGTAATTTGCGTAACTTAAATCCATTACGTGATATTTGAATCCGTTACAAGAGTCACGTTGAGTCAATGAACGTTAAAATATCTACACAGTTGTCACTTTCACTGTGAGTAAAATTTGTAGCCCGGATGATGCAAGCTTCGTGTGAACAATTTCATTTTCAGCTAACGTTATTGCGTAATACATCAAAAATAGTACTTTTACTTTATAATTTTAATATAATAAAATTAATTTTTTAAAAACGTTTTAAACTTTTGAATTTAATTTACTTTGGACCAAAATAGGACTTCTTTTGTATATGGAAAAAAAGTTTGATTACTCTAATAAGTTTGACTCCATTTTCGCACATGCAATAGATAGATGTATCCTTTACCGGCCAAAATTAATAACAATCTCTATCCAAAATCTTTGGATTATGTATTGAAATCAAAATCCAAATTCAAATTTGTGTGTATAAAATTTGGATTGTAATCCTCAGATTTGAGATAGAAAATATATTACAAATTAAAATTTTATATACTAATTTGAATTTGGATTCTGTATTCCATCCGTTAAAATTATATAGTTATATAAAATTCCAAAAATTTCAGATTGAGATTGGTTATTCACCCCAAAGCTTAAGTCAACAACCCCTAAAATCATAATAACTACCTGAAAGTATCCCTAAAAAAATATAACTTCAAAAAATCCTCTGTATAGATTTTTTGCCCCAAGATGGCATCAGTGCTAATGGAGCATAGAAGAAAAATCGTATTCTACCTATAAGCAGCAAATAACAATTCAAAAAATTCACCAAAATAGCGCTAGTGTAGCAAGAGGGAATAGTATGCTTTATTTAGAAGACTAAAAAAATCAGTGATCATAGATAACATAATATTCTGGAGATTATAATTAAAAAAAACTACTCAGAAACAACATTTATTATCAATAGATTCGGTAGATGAATACAGTATAGACTATATGGTAGACAATAAAACTGAAATGAGAAAATACAATAGATACAAGAAGATATTTTCTAAACAGATGTACATAATATGTATTGTTGAAAGACTTCACTACGTCGTGTTAGAAAGCAATTTGTCATAGAAAGTATAAATTACGGATCACTTTCGTTTATTGAATATCTGCTAAAGCAATCCAATAATGCTTATCAATTAAGCTCAAATACGTATTACGACGGCAATAACTCATGTAATGCGTTTTGATCACCAACCGCTAACAGTTACGTCCATTAATGATATTATTAACAATTTCTTTTCACTTCAGATAATTTTATATATGCCAATAGAGACCCACCCAAAAATAATGGACAAAAAATTAAAACAAAATTTGAATCATAACAACAGTATCCACTACTAGTTAGATTTTATAAGTATTGATTTGGATTGGTCTTTGAGTTTCAAAAGTTGACATAGCAGCTATTTCCCAAAATAGCTTTTAATATTACTTGTAGTAGCTAGAAATGGAATAGACAGTACCCAGACAAATTCGATTACATATTTAACATATCAGTTTATTAATTGACATGATGTTATTATATTACACTAGCTGACCGGACGTCTTTCTATCATAAGTTATATTTTTTTATTTATTTTTTATTAAAACCTTCCGTGGGCCTTAAGGAACGTATAAAAAAAATTAGCCGAATTGGTCGAGCCTTTCTCGAGTTATGCGCCTAGCAACATTCATTTTTATTTATATAGATATATATAAAGAAGACATAGATGGAAAGATTATTATAAAATACTACTACTGAGTTCTACAAAGAAAGTAAATTCTTTAAAAAAATCACCAAAATTGGTGAAGCTATTTAGTAATAGAAAAAGGGACAAGCGTATACCGGAATTTAATGTGAAAATATTATAAGTATTGTTAGATTCAATAATAATTAAACTGTAACTACAGCATGATATGCCAATCCATCTTTCTGAAAGGAAAACATTTTGTAATTTTAAGCGCCATTGACGAAAAACGTTGATGTCTGAAAACTGTTTAAATATTTTAATAGACAATTTTTATTATTTTCGTAATGATCTTAAATATAAATAGTAATTAATTTAAAATAATACGAGCATAGAGCGCCATTAAATGCAAAAACTACGTATTCACTAAACTAAAAGGGAAATGAAAAGGAAACTATGAATGGTGAAAGTACTCACGCACTTCAGCGGGTTCCCGCAAAGTTCACGGTCACGGTATAATCGACTAGACCTTGTTTAGACGGAATTTTTAGCTTAAACTTCTATTTTTTTATTTGAATTTAAATTGTACTATTAATAAATTCAAAGCATATTAATACTAGTAAAATCAGCCATTATATTTTTTGGGCTACGGATACAGATAGGTTTTATGACACAAAACTCCAAGTGAAATTGTTAGACTTCTTTACTATTATCATCATGATCGCAATCCGTTAACGGCCGACGAAATGCCCGAAACGTCACTGCTGAGCCGAGTTTTCTCTTCAGAGTGAGGAGGGTGTTAGGCCATAGTCCACCACGCGGGCCCAGTGCGAGTTGGCAGACTTCACACACCTTTGAGAACTTTAGGGAACTTTAGGAAAAAAAAAACTCTTAGGAATGTAGGTTACATTCCTAAGAGTTTTTTTTTTAAGATTACTAGCAGTGTGGATCACATACTACAGGTATTCCCTCCTAGTAAGCTAATAAATAGTTTGTGTCAGGAGTGGGCCACGTCAGTAGTCAAATGTCCGGGATTTGAACCCACGACTTGTTGATCGTGAATCCAACGCCCGAACCACTGAGCTACTAACGCTTCAAATTCTTTGTTTTCTCATGATGTTTTCTTCACCGTTAAAGCAAGATATTAAAATGCTTAAAATACACAAAATTCAGAAAAGTCCCAGTGTGTGGTGTGTGCCCAGGATCGAAGTTGTACCTCCCGAGTAAGACATCCAAATCTTAACCACTGGGCTGTCATTGCTTTCATATTTATCATATTTCTGTTATTTAAAATAATAATTGATAAAACCTTAAATATATACTACTTGCAGATAAATAAGATTGTACTCATAGTCAAATTATATTAATGTAATAAGACAATGTAAACTGTAAATGAAAACTTAAATCCGGTTCCAACAACTTTCATTTGTTGGTCTTAATATTACACGCATTTATTATTGTTCCCATAACCTTTACCTATGATGTATTGCGCATTAAATTAATATATTTTGAACCATGTCTATCCGTCTGTCTTAACTTTCCATGCCTATAATATTAATAAACTAACTTTTCTTTTTTTTATATATATATACTTTTCACAAATTATATTTGCAAAATAACATCACATTTGTTTTAATAAAAATTGCTAAAATTTTCATTCCATTTCTTAACATATACGGTATATAGGTACAGTTAATATTTAATTAATGAGATACACAATTATACATTTTCATGGTAAAATATATCAATCTTATTAAGTTTGAATGTTTGTTACTACAATAACGAATAAAATGCCTGAACTATATTAGTTAGATAGTTTATAGAATGGATTACCAAAATGTTTCCCCAATACTGATGTTCAGCCGACTCTCAATATAAAAACAATTAGTTCAAGTCGTCGGAAGTATAATAATTCAAGTGAGGATCATGTTCCGTGGAAACGGATGTGGGTAAAGACTGGGCTTTCACCTGCGCAAATGCTACGCACCTGACTCTTGCGCACTTGACCGACTCCATGACTAACGTAGCTTTTACTAACCCTCAAACAAATTGCATTTGTTTGCTGCAACCTTTGTTTTCTTTGCTCTGTCTGTCTGTAATCAAATCTTATCAGTTAAAGATCCACTTTTGGGTAATTGGGTTTTACGGAATATGAAAATTGGATAACAATTCAATAACATTTATGGACATGGATCTCCGATCATATATTCAATCAGTGGTCATGGGAAGTTGGGAACTCTGACCGCAACCCCATCTAGATTAGGTTCTTTAGATTCTCTTGACTCTTAACAAGTTCTCAGTTCTGATGATGAAGTCGAAAGGTGGCAACGGAAATTCTATGGTAATACGACTCAAAACCATTGAATAAGACTGTTTTTAATAAAACATCTAATTCAGTAAGTACTCCGACAAATATTACCAATATCTTATAGGTGGACTGTCATGTTGTTTATAGGAGGTAAATTTTTTTTTAAATCATTAATAGTATTGAAGATATTCCCTTTTTATCTATGAAGAATGATAAACGGTAAACGTCGATCTGTTAGCATTTCTGCGGTATAACGTACTCGGATAACATTAGAAGCACGCGATTGCACTGCGTGAGATGCAGGACAGTTACTATCTAGCCGATCAGTGATACCACTAGAAATATCCATTATAGAATTGCTTTGTTGTCCAACTGTTACGAGTCTTTTTTCAATAAAAAATAATTGACTGTGCTCTGGAATCTAGATTTTATTGTTTTAATTACGATTATCGTGTCAACACTGATTTTGATACTGAACCCTTTTTTTAAAGAAATTAATCATATTTATTTTTATCCTATGTAGGAATAGAAATGTTATTCAGATATGATAGTTATCAAATTTACAATACTATAAACTTTTCGATTTCGGACTTTTCGGGTGTCGTAAAATGTACTATGATTTTAGTGTTTCCTTTAAATTAGTAAATAGAGTTTTTTTTATTTATTTAAAAGGTTCTTTTATATTATTATATTAATTTCCGTTTTATCCCCATGAAGTATTTTTCACGAATGTTAGTAACAACGTCATTCGAAGTTTATATATTTAGATTCAAATACGATGGTCGAAATAATACTACTGTGAACATGTTTTGTCCATCCAACTTTAATTCATAAGTAATAAACATCAAAGTAAAATAACAAGAGAGACAATCTCTCTGAAGTAACTACACACTGATGTCGTCTTAATTTCCCGAACAACAAATCACATTCTATTTTAAATTTCGCAATTAAATTTTATAGGTACTTACTTCAACCTATGGGTAAAACACTATTATAAAGTTATATTCTTTTGGATCTATTATTACCTTCTTCTCCATTACTGGTGCGTTTACTCGCTATATATATATTTAAAATAACATTGTATAATAAATAAAAAAGAAAACCTTACTTAAATTAAAGTATAGAGTTGTGGAAAAAACATGATTATCAACAAAAGGATCATTACAATTTTATTTGTAAAAATTGTCGGCATCACGCACGAAACATTGTTATGCTTTCACACCTTTCTTAAATTTATTCGCGTGGCAACTTTGAATTCTTTGCTTTAAAATTTACTTTCAACTTTCGATATTACAATAACTGTAGCAAAGTCACGGTAAGAATGTCTTTATTAACGGATGGTCAAAGAAAGCTATTTTTTAGAGTTGAATATGTTTGTGCAGGTCCGGTGCTTTCCTCGGTGATCTCGAGCAGTAGGTAATTTCTAACCGGTTTAGAAAATGCGATAGTGAGCATTGCCTCAAGCTTTGCACATATTGACGTTGCTCACTTTATTATTTGCTAGCCAATCTTAGAAAAAAAGTTATTCAAGTTTGTGCTTAGTCGCATAAATTGCAACAACAGCAACCTGACAGATCGTTCGATTACACTTTATTACTAAGTATCTGGCAATGGATTAGTTTAAATCTATAAATATTATTTCTCATAAGTTAGCTATTATACATTATGTTACAGTAAACAATTCAGAAAATAAAAATTTATCCTTTATTTTTGCTATGAGACCTTGTTTTATGTTAAATTTCACGAATCTAGTTCATCGGGAAGTACCCTATATACCGTACCGTATAATTTTGTGAGTGACCACATTAATGGTATCATATCTTTTTAATACGTGGACTTAGAAGTTTCGATTTTTTGTTAGCCGCAAGAAATCGCAGGCTTGAGTATTTAATATCAATTTCAATTTGATATCTCAACGCGTTACTGCGAAAAGGGTCTTTACAGATAGACGGACAACGAAGTGATGCTTTAAAGGTTCCTTTTTTACTTTTGGTATGTACGAACATTAATAAAGCAATTAATAAAAAGCTTGTTAAGACATTAAAGTTTTTTGTAAATTCATAAGTATTATACCCATTTATGTAATAAGTCTATCATTATGTTCTGAATTTTTGTTTTTATACATAAATTCATATACTATGCATCGAAAAGAACCAACATAATATTTTCTTTCGCCTGTTTCTACGATCGTTCATCGATGTTCTTAGTTAATAGTACTTTGAAAAATCTTTTAAAAGTGTACTCACTGTAAAATGCCCGCAAGACGCTTATTAGTAAGAAGAAAACTTCTAGAAAAGCAAATTTAAACTAAATTAAGTCAGACTCAAAATTAGTGTAGACTAGTATAATCTATGTGCTCTTTTACATATAGTTTGTATAATAGTAAAATAAATGATTATATAAGAGAGTAACTCGTAGTTTTGAATTTGGTTTACGTAAAACATGTAGAAAGTCGGTGGAACTCATCTCGCCAGTATGATTGCGCTGATTAATATTATAATTGATCGTGCGAGCTATCCATCAGTGTAGAAAGTCGGAAAGAAGTAAAGGCGAAATGCTGGGAGAAGCGCACGCGCGTGCCGACAACTAGAGTGCGACGCGCCCGCGCCCGCAGCCCGCAAGGAATGTGCTCGTGCTCTAGCCAGCGATGCATTCATTACGACCGTATAATACATTTAATAGCTTGTTAAATGCATTTGGAAAAACTATCAGAATAATAATTTACTCTAAATTACATTTTTGTAATCATAGTTTAAGTTTACATTCTTAATTTAATATAAATCTGCAAAATTGACTTAGTCTACTAACATGCAGGTCCGTTGAAATAATATTTAAAAAGCTTTAGGAACTATCATTATATAGGAAATTTAAGAAAGTTTAGTCAATCTTAAATATACAAATTCATTTAAATTAAATAATAATAGTTTAAAGATATCGTGATTATAATGTTTGTTATTCTTCATTCCAGGATGCAACATGCGAACCTCCTGTGGACTCGGCATCTTTACCCTTGGAACATCGAGGAGGAGCGTACGGGCCACCGCTTGCCCCAACACATTCAGATGATCCCTGGCCTCTAGCAACGCCGGACAGTCCAAAGATAAAACATTTACAAGTACAATGTGAAAAGACCCATATGCGAGTAAATATTGAGTTCGACCGGCCATTTTACGGCATGATATTTTCAAAGGGATTTTACAGTGACCCACACTGCATGCATTTGAAACCAGGTACGGGTCATCTAAGCGCGACGTTCGAAATATTCTTAAATAGTTGTGGTATGGCAAGCTCCGCTAACCACAACGTCGCAGCTTACGGAAGCCCCACACCAAGCGGTTCATACGTCGAAAACACAATCATAGTTCAATACGACCCTTACGTTCAAGAAGTTTGGGACCAAGCTAGAAAACTGAGATGCACGTGGTATGACTATTACGAGAAAGCAGTAACTTTCAGACCGTTCCAAGTAGATATGCTTCACGCTGTCACGGCTAACTTTCTCGGCGATAACTTGCAATGTTGGATGCAAATACAAGTCGGTAAAGGGCCATGGGCTTCAGAAGTGTCTGGTATAGTGAAAATAGGGCAGACTATGACGATGGTCCTAGCAATCAAAGACGACGAAAATAAATTCGACATGCTCGTAAGAAATTGCGTAGCACACGATGGTAAGCGAGCACCTATACAGCTTGTTGATCAATATGGGTGTGTAGTACGACCAAAGATTATGAGCAAGTTCCAAAAAATTAAGAACTTCGGTCCGTCAGCCTCGGTCGTTTCGTTTGCATACTTCCAAGCATTTAAGTTCCCCGATTCCATGAATGTTCACTTCCAATGCGTAATTCAAGTCTGTCGATACAATTGTCCGGAGCCAAAATGTGGCGGATTAGGTGCTGATTATGGCGTTCCATTGTTGGGAGGAAACACTTTAACGGCGGGAGAGTACGGACTATCAAACGCAGTACACGGAGAATATGGTCCCCCACCTCCGGCACCACACGCTGAGTACGGAGTACCGCCGGCGTTCCCAGATCCGCGACATCCTGCTGACGCTACTGGCGCGTACTCAGAGAAACGCGACGATGCAGTCCCGCCACCACAAATTCAGGTTTCTTCGACACCTAACGCACCTAGTCCATCCTCACCCGCTCCTGCGCGAGACGAAGATGACGTAAACCTACCACCTCCACCTCCACCGGGCCGTCGCGGAATATACAACACAGTCAAAAGGAAAGACGAAGGCCATGGTAACCTTGCTACACTCGGTGGACGTCCCCGATCTGTTGAAGATTTACCAGAAAATTTAGTAGGAATAAGAAGAAGACGTGAAACATCTCCGACTCGAATTTACAAGCGCGACGCCCAGGAAATGACTGACGTTAACACAAGTCGGACGATCCAAGTAGTGGCGCCTGGTGACGTGAATTTTGCGCTGAATAACGCAGCCTCCAACGAGACAGTTGTGATACAATCTCCGGCCACCGACCCGGAGACGATATGCATGTCGGTGCCGTCATTCGTAGCAGGACTCGTGATGTTACTGCTGGTGCTAGTAGTGGCGTCGCTGGTAGCCGCCTTCCTGTTCGTGCGAGTGCGCGCGCTGGACAGGAAGGGCGCGCACGGTGCTGCCGCCTTCTACGAAACAGATTATGTGAAACATACGAATTAGCGGTAAAGATCGCGATGGTGTCGTATCGCGTGGACATTCCATAAACTCTTCTCAGATCCAAAGAGCGCGCGTCGGTCGCGGCTGTGATCGAAGCTCGGTGAAATGTGACTTATTTATTTAGTTGTTTAATACGTGTGATGTATATGTTCGACTGCTTTTTTGTAAATTATTTTATTCGTGTTTCTCACACGAACTGTACTGCCCTTTTATAGTCGTTATGTCTGTTGTAATTTTGTAAAGAGTCGTATGATAAGAAATAGACATAAGTTATATATACCAATAAAGTGTCGTGTGCGAGTGATGTTATTGTTTTGAATCATTATTTATAATAAGTAAATATTAAATTCATTCTGCTAAATCTTTTGAAACATCTGAATCTACAACCTAACACGAAAAACGATAATCTTTTTTTTAAATCTTGTTAAAAATAGGTATTTCAATAAAAAGGATCTTACTATGATAAATTTATTCGTAAATATATTATCTAATAATAATAATGAAGACTCGAGAATTTTTTCAGACTTTTACATGAAATTTTTTTACACAAATTTTGAACAAAACACAATTAGTGAAAAATTATCTCCAAGGCAGAATTTTATTAAGCTTAGTTGATTTACCATACAGTTTTCGATGAGAAAACATATTTACCGTCGATGGATACTCATTTCTTGGACTTGTATATAATACTTTTAACTTGTTTTCATGCTTTTGAGCAATTAAGTCAATGAGATCCTGAAAAAATAAAAAATTAACTTTTTTAAAGTGTCTTGTGTAGTTGGTAGTAACTATAATACTGCAAATTGCTAGTAATTAAGAAAACTACATATATAGATTGATAATAATCAGATAAATACTAACATTTTGAAACAACGAGATTTTGTGTTGTGCATTTTTTTTATTTTGTAACAGAGTTGGCTTCATATTAAAAGACTTTTTGAAAACTTTATTTGCATTCACTTTATAAGTTTGTGTTGATGCATCTTTCATTTGAATTTTTCTTTGGAACTGAATCTGTGTATAAAAATGTCAATATTAGGATTCGAATCAATCACGCGGATAGTGAGTGTATTATATTATTATCATATCTTTTCTTCGTATTTTGTCTTTTAACTAAAGCTAAATACTAAGAAATTTTGTCTAAAGAAAATATATTTTAGACAAAAATATGTAAAGCTTAACTTTTATGATCTAATATCTATTATTACTGAACCAATTTAATCGTCTTACTATTTTAATTTTATCCACTGAATTTAACCCATTAAGCATAAGCAAATTTTGTTAAAAAATAAAAATATAACATAAAAAAAATTACAGTTGAATGTTGAATGAATATAGTTTTGATAAAATAAAAATAATTTCCAACATGGTGTCCTAAAAATAGGACGCCGGAAAGGAATGGGTTAAGATCGCAAGCAGATAACGAAAAATATTTTAATTAAATAATATATATAATGAGTACTTTATTCTTATTCCGAAGAGATTTTTGTAATGGTTCCGTAATGTCCACAGGTATGCTGTAAGTGCGACAAAGCCGCGGCACAAGTTGCTGAGGCTGAATCTGTCCACGCTTTCGCCGCTTACGTGGTTTTCGGGAAATTTCTTTTTTATGACATTGACTCTGTAACATAGTATATTGAAATATTTAATTAAATTCCTGAGGTAGTACGAAATAGTCTGAAAAAGGTTGTCGTGGTCGCTGATACTTAACAATAATAGTTCGTTCTCTTCTCAATTATTGACCATACATTTGATGCTTTTTTTGCTCGTTTCATTTGAGTCATCAAACATTTTATGAACAGTAGAACCCTAATGTCGTATTTAGAAAGTTAATTGATAGACTGATCTCTTGTGAGATCTTACTAAATGTGCATTTTCAGTATATTAATTTTTCAGTTATTTGTGGTAAATATAGTATTTACCTGTGCTGGGACAGTCTCTACGTCCATTGGAGGAACCTGCAACACTGCAAGCGGCTTGCGACATCGCGCTCTCGATGCTGTTGGCTGCGTTGAACAATAGTCTGCATAGCGAACACTCGTGCGCCGTACACGCTAAATTTATAAATAAATACCATTATCATTCTAAATAAATTATCTTACAAAGAATCTAATGACTACCATTTACTTTAGTCACGAAAAAGCCGATTATAAAAGTTTTTAACTTTACTATATTTACGACATTATGACGCCTTTAAATTACCTTTGTTTTATCAAAACAAAGTTTATAAAACATCTTAACAGGATTGGTTATTCGTAAATTAACCAATGGAACTATGTACTATCATAACATAGGCTACCTATATAAATGTGAGTTTTGTCCATGTTACAATAAACTCCATATATTTTTAAGTAGTAATCCTAACTTTTGCGCTGCCATATAAACAAAACTAGCCGACCCTTGAGACTTCGTACCCGTGATCATCCGCTCCTATTGGTCTTAGCGTGATGATATATAGCCTATAGCCTTCCTCGATAAATGGACTATCTAACACTGAAAGAATTTTTCAAATCGGACCAGTTGTTCCTGAGATTAGCGCGTTCAAGCAAACAAACTCTTCAGCTTTATATAGTACGTAAGTACGTAAAGATGAGTTACACCACAAGAAAATTTACAAAAAAAGCTCTTTTAAATAAGTACCCAAATAAGCTAAAGCGTACATCAGATCTACCTGGATCGAGGTGTGAACAATTAGAGCTATAGTGCATCTGCTCACGGTCGCCGCTACCACCACCCTCAGTTTCATCGTGTACATGAAGCTTTATGTTGTTGCGCACTAGATATGGCTTGATCTCTTCAAACCATACATCGCATAACTGTTACAAATATCATCAAACATAGTAATAATTCGTAAAACCTCATACAAAGTTTAAACTAAACGTATCCGAATCACATACTACTAGTATTCCCTTTACCCCTCCTAGTAAGCTAAAATGTTTGTGTCAGGATTGGGCCACGCCAGTAGTTTCAACTCTATATTGACTGGATCAGATAAAAATTTATTACAGTGATAAATATTGATTTATACAAGAAGAGAAAAATATGAGTCAAACTATCTAAACGTCCTAATATGTCAATCAGAATTATTTACAAGATTGATTTTAAGGTACAATGTCTAATTAACCTATGCTTATTTTCAACTATTCACATATCTAATTATTTGTTTATTTACAATGTAAGGATCATTACTAATAATGCTATAAAAGAAATCATATCGTTAGAATAAGAATTACCTAAGTCAAAATTGAATTCGTGGGAATTGAGAGAACAAATTTCAAAAAAAGTATATTATGATTAAATTTAAACCCATGTTTCTTTAGAAATTATTGTTTTTTTTTTACTATATTTTGGATCTATTCACCGCTTGATCTTAGAGTTTATTTTGTTTTGAAGAACATTTTATAGCAAAATTCAGAATATCACTTTTATTCTACGTCTACACTAATATAGCAATTAAGTAAAGCGGCTACACACTTAGTATTGCTATTTCAATAAATCAGGAGAACTTACCCCTATCAAAGCATTTTCTAAATCGACACGTAAACTTTTTGGTATTTTATTCTTATTTGTTGTCGAATTCTTTGTAGCTCCTCCATCTCCGGATGCTTTATTAGAATTAATCTGAAGTCGAGAAACGGTATTATCCGTAGTTATACTGTTTACAAGCATATTCAAAAATTAAATTAAATGATTATTATAGCTTTTGTATAAATATTTATAAATTAAAAAACCAATAAAATAGATCAAAATGTCAGTGTCTATAATTGAATACTTTCATAATAAGGGTAACTTTTTTTGAGTTATTATTTATTAACACTAAATAGGTTTTATACAAAATTAAAGATACAATTGACAAGAGATGATAAAGGGATAAGACCGCATTGAAATCCAAAATCATGTCCTACTTTACATACTTAAAGAATCATATTTAGCAAATGGTAAAATATGTGTTTATTTCCAAGAGCCCTCATAAATTTTTTACAAATAAATTATCTTTAATATATCTTTAGTAGCAATTCAAATGAATCAGTCGCATTGAAAGAAGTTGTATTATTAATTATTAAAAAAAATATTTTTGTACCTGCTTTCAGAATATTATTATAGTTAATTTCCCGTTCTTGATTTGGTGGTATACAAAATATAATATGCAGATTGATAAAGATGTGGTAGAATGGTGGGTAGTAAAAATATAAAAATTTATTAGTGACATACGTGATCAAAACTAGACAAAGAACCACGATTACATTATTTACAGCATCGGAGAGTCTAATAAAATGAATCCATCAAATTCTAAAACTATTTTGGGTGGAATATCAGAAAAAATCATTAATTTCACAAACTTCGGGAGCAAGCAGGATGATATAAACGAGGTATTGTTTTATGGAGGAAACGACAAAGAAGATAAGAAAAAAGCTGGTTTAAATAATTTGTTTTGTATTTATTATGTAATAGTTCACGCAAGTCAAGCAATAGATATTTGTATGCCTTCACTGAACAGCGATACGATATCTAAGTGCCTGATCAATGTTCACCGAAAAAAACTTGCTAAAGTTAGAATTATTGTGCACGACAGTGATGGATTGAACAGTTTGAAATGTATCGTCGATGCTGGAGTAGAAGTAAAAGTTATTAACCCAGAAGTCAAGTTGGAGCATGAGTTTATACTGGTTGATGCTGAACACGAAGTCGCTGTTGCTATTATAGGATCTTTAGATTACGAAATAAAACGCGTTAATTGTAATAATGACAATACACTTATTACATCCGAAGCCACACTTATACTTGCTCTAAAACGGGAATTTGAGAGAATATGGAATACTGTTGAATGTGTTAATGACGAAGATTGTATTGGAAACAAAGTGTAGTACTATTATAATTTCAGCAATTTTAAGATTTAATTTTGATTGTAGGCAACTGTATTTTAAATGGCTTCACGTCAGTAATTTAATGCCTGGGGGTTTATTTAGCAACTTGTTCCGTTAAAGACTAAATTTGTATTAAAAATTCAACAATCTATTTCATTGGGATATGATTATGTTTAAATAAATACATGTTAGTTGTTCAATCGCTAGGGGTTAAACTTACGATTTAATTTAATGTTAATGACGTATTTCCATTAATATATTTTAAAATTTAAGTATCATAGTAGTCATCATCATCACGACCCTTCAATGGCCCACTGCTGAGCCGGGTCTCCTCCTCAGGATGAGAAGGGTATTATCATAGTAGTAACTGGTTATTATAATAAAATTCGATATATAACAAAAATATTTTTATTTCATTCATATTACGATAATAATGGCATTTCATACAATTATATTCATTTTTAAAAGTATATACAATATTTGTACTTAAGTGCTTTAAATTAATGCCAAATTCTAAAGCGGAAAACTTGAATATTAACGGTGACGGTATATCACAGATTCACTTGTTTTTGACACAGACGTACATACTAACATCGCAGTCAATTCTAAAGTCTATTCCTAAGAAAATATAATTATTTCTTTTCCATATTTCTTGGCATTAAAATACACTCACCTACGTGTTATCCTATTGCTTATCGGAATATAAAACATTATATTATAAGTCGTCTTTGGCCGAGTTCACTTTGATATATCTCATTTCTTAATTAATATTGACAGAAAAAATATAATAAGTTAAACATTTTTTGATATTGTATGATTTACAAAAATTCCGTTTAAGTGATTTTATATTTCAACCAATTACATTTCGTTATACTTTTTTATAACAAACAATAATAATATTATGTTTTTTTATGAGAAATCGAAACCTCACAAGTAAAGTTTATATTTTAATATTTATTTGTAAAATATTAAATTTTCAATTATATAAAAATAATGATAAAAGTTAAGGTTTTCATAAACAAATAAATAATAAATGTCAAAAAGACTTATTATTATTAACTTGCAAGGTCCCTGATATATTGAAATATCTTTAAAACTTAGTTAATTATTTATCTTTAAGACTTCAATATTTCTCCAATTATCATATTGATATAATATAATATTATTAAAGTTGTACATAAATGTGTTACATGTCATAATTTATACAAAATGATATAATCTACCATGAGGTAATAATATTATATTGCTAATCTGCAACCGATTTCATCTTCCTTTAAAATTATAACACATCAGTCAATCCAGGTTGTGGATTCAATTTTACTCAATCTATAATATTTATCTAAAATACCTTTTTCCTCCTATAAAAATAAAAAAAGTATTGAGTCTTTCCATATGAAATAATCTGAAAATAAAAACAAGTTACTCATTTTAGATTTTTATTTAACTTTAGGGGCTCTTCTTTAGGGTCTCAAAGAACAAAATTTAAGCAAATTTGTTTATAAAAAACTTTAAAAATCATAACGTTTGTGCTTATTTAATTGGCTTTATAATTTTTCCTTTTTAAGAAATCTACTCTATAATTAAAAATGTAAGCTAAGTAGCTGACGTTACTCAATAATTAAGTATACATACCATAGACCAGGTACAGCCATAAGTCGAGCCACATACACAGCCACAGATATCTTAAAAAGGAAAAATTTTAGTCAAAATTAATAAAGTCTAAAAATGAGCGCTTGCAGTAATTAAATTTGCGTAAATGTTCTTTGGGACCCTAAAGAACAGTTTCACAAAATTAACAAAATCTTAAATAGGACAGCTTTTTCTACAACACTATACAATTCAATGAAAGTTCACCAGTGTTGCCAAAGGTTAAAAATTTGCTTAATTTTGGGGAAATTTTGTCACAAAAATAATGTTATTAAAACTCACTAATATTGTTATTTTCATAAACATTTATGTTTCTTATTTTATTTAATTAGTAATTAAATACCTGTATGCTCTTTACTGATCAGACAGGGTTTTAAATACACACGGTAGAGTAACTATAGAGAAATCATAAAATAAATTAATTTATTCAAGAACTCGTCCATATATAATTCAGTATATAATACTTGATAAGATACTAGTGACTAGATACTAATGAACTAAAATATTTTGACAATTGTTAAGTAAGGAGACGTAATTTCCATAATACAAACAGATTCAATAATAATCTATATTTAAGACATGCAAGGCCACATTGGTGTGATATTTATTTAAGCTTAACTTACATAATTCAAATAAATATTTACTGTTTAAGTATATATAAAACAGCGAAAAATTGCACATTATTATTTAAATCAACAATTTTTAAAATTTAAAACAACAATATTCATAATCTAGTCTACAAAAACCTTAAATTGCTTGTAGAATATGAAGAAAAAAAGGAGTTTTAAAAGCCAATGTATCATTCTAAATTCTTAAAAAGAAAATTCTTTAATATTTTAAAAATAAAGTCATTTTAGATATTTCTGAAGATGAAGGCAGTACTTATACAATATATCTATACTAATATTATAAAGAGGAAAGATTTGTATTTTTGTATTTTTGTATTTTTGTATTTTTGTATTTTTGTATGTAACGAATAAACATAAAAACTACTGGACCGATTTCAAAAATTCTTTCACCATTAGAAAGCTACATTATCCCTGAGTAACATAGGCTATATTTATTATAAGAAAAAATTAGAGATCCTTAGGAAATCTCACGAAAACCAACCCAAGGTGCCAAAAAATTAGCCATAAAATATCTTTCATCGCATGCGCTGCAAAAAGTATTGATGATAGAACAAAAAAATGTTCTACAATATTATAGAACGTATCAATATCTCCAAAAAAGTCCGCGAGAGCTTATGTCCAACTATTATAGTTACGTCACTATAACTACTTTTTTATATTTTAAAAGTTGATAAAAATGCCTATCAAAATCAGACCATGTTTTCTATAACTTTGTATTAATCCTTATCCAAATAAATTATATCGTATTCATGACTATTTCAATACCTGTAAATTACTTTTTGAATTATTAAAATCGGACTTTCCATTCAAAAGATATTATGAAATTAAAAGTATCAATATAAACAAAAAATACACGCCGACGCGACGGGCCAGTATAGCGACGCAGCGCAGCGAGTAAAGCGGCAAGAGAGGGGGCACCGAAATGCGGGAGGGCCAATATATTTTTAAAAATAATATTCCACCCGCGCGAAGCCGGGATGGGCCGCTAGTATTATATATAAAGAAGTAAGATTTGTATTTTTGTATTTTTGTATGTAACGAATAAACGTAAAAACTACTGGACCGATTTAAAAAATTCTTTCACCATTAGGAAGCTACATTATCCCTGAGTAACATAGGCTATATTTATTACAAGAAAAAATTAGAGATCCTTAGGAAATCTCACGAAAACCAACCCAAGGTGCAAAAAAATTTGCCATAAAATATCTTTCATCGCATGCGCTGCAAAAAGTATTGATGATAGAACAAAAAAATGTTGTACAATATTATAGAACGTATCAATATCTACAAAAAAGTCCGCGAGACCATATGTCCAACTATTATAGTTACGTCACTATAACTACTTTTTTACATTTTAAAAGTTGATAAAAATGCCTATCAAAATCAGACCATGTTTTCTATAACTTTGTATTAATCCTTATCCAAATAAATTATTTCGTATTCAAGACTATTTCAATACCTGTAAATTACTTTTTGAATTATTAAAATCGGACTTTCCATTCAAAAGATATTACGAAATTAAAAATATCAATACAAACAAAAAATACACGCCGACGCGACGGGCCAGTGTAGCGACGCAGCGCAGCGAGTAAAGCGGCAAGAGAGTGGGCACCGAAATGCGGGAGGGCCAATATATTTTAAAAAATAATATTCCACCCGCGCGAAGCCGGGATGGGCCGCTAGTATACAATAATTTAAAAAAAGTTATCATAGACTTTTGAAAACTCATAAATACATAAGTTATTTATGAGTTTTCAAAAGTTATTGATTTTGAATCTAGGGTATTTAATAGTGAAGGTATTAAATACTGGAAAAAACAATGATATTAATATGAGTTGCTTGCAATGGCTTGATTTTTATTTTCTATCGACATTAAAACTTGAAATGGGATTTAAATGACAATTTGATATTGCTATATCGATGATATGAAAGTGATAAAGCGATTATTATCAATAGATCTTGCATAAAATAAAAAATGTTCAATCAATTTATTAACAAAATGAATGAAAAGTCAAGAGGTCTTTTTGGTTTAGGCATTACAATTATTAAAACGGCATCAAAAATATTAAAAACTTAATAAAAATAAGTTTAATACTTGATTTAATAGAGAAGTGACTTTAGTGTCTGATTTAGATCGATTTCTTTACAGTCGGAATTACAACTAATTTTTTTAACAAAGTCTATTGTATTATAGGTTTCATTAAATTATACCTAGTACACATATTCAGGCACTTTATTTTAAATATTAATGTTTAAAAATAGACACAATAAATTTGTTCTTATTCTATTTGTGCGAAAATTACGTATCCCTAATATGAGAAAGGTCCTAGTCACCTGTGAGGGAAAGTCGGTGTCATACATCCACTTCTATATCACTGTTCATGTCAGGACCAGACTCGGGGGATATGTCTCCGTCGATATCCCTAGGGGAACATGAATAGTCGTGCGGGGAACTCGTGTCGTCATCAGCGGAGGCAGACAACTCTTCGTCCATCATTATTGTTGCTGGTAATGCTGATGATACTTCTTGCAGCTGGCTGGTGAAGACTGAAAGTCCATGATTTTAAATTAATTTTACATGCTACACATTCTGTAGGTTTAAAGTTGAAATTTTAATATCATATTTGACAGTAATAATGGATCAATTGTGCATTCATAATGAAGTTTGTTCTGTGTAATAAATACATATCATGTCTTTCTTAATTGAAAGCGAGTTCAATTGTGAATCTTTCTTAAATGAAATTCCTTGGGCATGGTTTAATGCTACCTGACAATTTATTCAAAGTCTATTTGGTTATAATTCTGTATTGTGCCTTTTTCTTCTTATATAAATTTAAATTTCCAATAAAGCAGTAACTAGTTTAAACTGTACATGTTCTGGATTAAATATAAAATAAATTTTTAGTCAAAAATAGCTACTTTATGGAGGAGTAAAAAAACTTTATGAAATGAGAGTAACCCACGTTCAATGCATTTTTTTTAAATTATTATATTGGTCCCGTATTGGTAAGATATTATGTATGGTCAAGACTATACACAGCATTATACTTTAACCAATGACATTCAAATCTCAAGTAACTCATAAAATGACTATATGTAACCATCCATTTTGTTTAAAATTTTACTCTTTCCATACTATAAAGTAATAGTTACAACAATTAAAAGAAAATAATAATTATAACAATGTAATAACTAGTTTGCAATATTTATTTGCCTAATAAAAAAAAATAAAAAATTCAGATAATATATACCATAACTTTACTTTTTATTCACTCTGTCTTAAAAATCAACAATGATTGTAATACAAGCGTAGCGCCGTATCAATGTTACGGAGACCCTGGTCCCGGCCTTTTATTAGGCAGATAGGTATGGAAAACTTATTGTTACAATGTTATGTTTTCATTATTTCCATTATAAATTTGTAGTTAGATTGTATTATAAAATATCAATATTAATTTATATCAATACCTTTTATATCAGACTTATTATCATCAGTACTAAATGTTAGAGATTCTTCCATAGCCTCCATAGAGAGTGTGTCAGGGTCCAAGCTGTCCAAGGACCCAGAGCATGACGGTGAACTGTCTGGGTTTGTGTTCATTGATATTTGTACAGTATCTAATTGAGGTATGTGAGGCCTGACCTGTAATATTAAATATATTTTATTACTTATTTTATCTGTCCTTTATCATGAGGTTATAGTGACTCGGATTTTAGGAAAATTTTAAATTTTATTAACCACTTATTATTAAGGGATTCGGTAAGGATAAGATTTGTTATCTGACTGTATATTTTATCTGACTATATATTTGTTATTGTTTTGGCTTGGTATTGACAATATTTTTATATCTTGTATTTATTTTCTGCTTTAGCCTGAGTGTGTATCTATATTTAGTATAATAGTAGTAGTAGTACTTGTTCCTATTCTTCTATCTTTTCTTTTATCTATATATTTTTATTATTTTTGATCATTGGCACAAAGTAAAGTTATTTACGAAATTATTTGTGCCTCACAATAGGATTATAAAACTTATCAAAATACCAAACTGCTTTACATAATATTACTTCTTATCTCTAACACATATATATGTAAGTCTGTTCACTTAGTTCTAAGTTCAAGCAATTAACAATCTGATATGTATTTTAATACGCATACATAATCTATTAATTGATCTTATGAGCAAAAGTAGACTAAATTAGAGTAACATTTATTTTTTATGGATTCCATGAAACCAATATTTAGATATTAATTTTGAATGTGAGTATAAAAAAATGGTTTACCTTTAATCCGTCAGGCCTATGGGGATTTCGACACCCTTTGCATTTGCATTCTGTACATGGTTTACTTTCTACATAGCAAGGACATCTTTGCCCACAACAAGTTAATTTACCAGGCGTAGCTGTAGCATTGCCACATCTGCACCCTTTTCTCTTACCACTAGTTGAGCTTTTTGACCTATTAGATGGTTTCTTAAAACCTAATTGATTAGACTGAAATCAAAAAACACATTAACCAATGTTATTTAAATGCAAATTAAATATTTTTCAATGTATTTTGCTTACTTTGCCTTCCCTTGGACTCGTTTCAGTTGGTGATGAATCTGTTTCGTCAACTGCTTTCCTTTTGATTGTGATTTTATTTCCTGAACCTGCATACATAACAGAGTAAAGTGGAGACCCATTCGAAATAGTTCTAGAATTTGGAGAATCTTTACTACTTGATCTTGAATCGGAATTACTTGATGTTGAAGCCGCCTGCGTTTGTGTTGATGCTGAATTGGTGTAAACACATGGTAATATACTATAAGCAGATTTTGAAAGGCCTGCTGTGCTTTTGTAATCGTCATTAAACCCCGCTCCCTCCTGTATTAAATCTATTAAAAAAGAACTTGCTACTGTGCCACCATTCACACCAGCTGCTATTTCATCTTCTTCTATTAATGTTTTATATATATCAGTCCCCATAAAATATTCACAAAGTTTTTTATAACACTGCAAAAGAATTCGTAATTGTAAATTTTCTGTATAGTTCTCGTAGTCTTTGCACCAAGTACACGAAGGTTTTAGTTTTTTTCTTCCGAATTTACAATTTTTACAGACGTGGTGTTGACAGCCGGAGCTCGTTGGAGTGTAAGGTTCCTTTAACAAATTTCCACAAACAGTACACGATAACGATTGTCGTAAATAAGGAACCAAACGAAACAAGTCTGTCCACGAACTTTTATCAGCCGCGTCTGCGAGAATTATTAAACGACAAGTGGAAACATATAAACTAGTAGCGTTCATTTTCATTTATAAAAACTTTATTTAAACAATTATTTATTACACTAAATTGTTTACACCAAAATATTATTATTACAGGGGCAAAAAGCCGCAAACGCTTTAACAAATGTCATAATTGTCATCTGTCAAATGTGAAATTAGATTTTTTTTAATTTGTATAACATAGTCTAGCAACAAGACCATTAAGCCCATTATTGCCAACTTTTAAAACGTCGTTACGGTTTCTGTACTATGAAACGATGTTTTTTTTTAACTTTCTTCAATTTGTTTTTGTTATAGTGCTGCAGTAATTTTGATTAGTAAGTTGTAATTAATAACTTATTTATCTGCACCGAACCGATTAAAATAACTAGCTATCGATGTAAAATTACGCAGTATATATATTTTAATACTTTTCAGCATTTTAATACTTTTTAGCAGAGTACTCTAAATTTTTTTTATCCTAATATAACTAATGCCTAAAATATACTAAGGGTTAAATATGACAACTAGTGAAAATGTATGAATAGTTAACTTAATACAATAACTTAGATTATTGTTAACTGCTTGATTTAAGTCGATAACAAATTTAAAAGAGCCAAATATCACATAATTAAATAAAATATTTGCTTAAATTATAGATTATTATGAAATGGATCATCTGTGCAATTGAATATTCGCGGTAGATTTGAATTTTGAATTATTTTCTGAATATTACGTTACTTTGCAGGAGTTTATAGACTTTCATTTAACGCATTTTAAACATTGATTCGAAAAGATATTCTGAAACACATTTATTTATTTTTACAAGAGGATCTTTTTAACTTCTTCAGTTAGCCAAAACGACAGTAATCTGAAAATAAAAAAAATGGAATCAGGGAAGTAAAATTCCAAAACATATATAAATATGAAATTTTATTTACAGAGTATTAAAGCTTAACAGTAATAAACATGATTGAAAACTTATATTCAGATTTTGTTTTGTTGAGTTTATTTCTACGGTTTATTGTTAGATCCTACTAATATTATAAACACCAAAGTTAGTAAGAATATATAGATGTATGTTTATTAGGTCCTCTTTCACGCAAAAACTACTGAATTGATTTTGATGAAACTTTACAATAATATAGCTTACACATCATGATAACAAATAGGCTATAATTTATAATGATATAGTGTGAATTATCCAAAATATAGCGGGTGAAACCGCGGGGCGCAGCTAGTATTCCATAGTTTGACATGAATTCTTAATTTGTACGTATAGATAATATGTTCTATTTACCTACTTATATAAATTATAGTTGCTAAACCCTTTGCTCATTAATATTTTATAAAACTAAAAGATTCGACAATATCTTCATTGTGAAATTATTTATTACAACTTTAAGGTTCGATTAAGCAAAATATTTTGTTGTTTATTCTATACTTAATTATTTACATAATTAAACTTCCCACTTTAAACTAGTATAATTAACTAATAGCCACATTAAGTTCAAAATAATATAGAGATGTGTTAATTGAGTGATTGTATAAACGTTACAAAGACATATTTATTTATCACGGAGACAATTTAAACATAATCAGAGCCAATCGGTGCATTTAGATAGGAGGCCGTCAATTATGGTTGATATTAGACAGAGACGAGTCATTGTCTTAAACCAAATAGATATTGGGTACAACTTCTGATAAAAGATTACCGTGACAGTTTCAATTGATCCTCCGACGAAAAAACATCTCCGCGAATAAGGACTACGTAGTCACAGTGCGCAGGAGGCGAATAATTGAATCAATTCAGCGCCTTCCGCTGCAGATTGCGGCTCTCTGGAAAGTGTGTGTGATATACAATAGTTCAAAAGTGTTTTTCTTCAATCTAATCTTGGTGATGCTGAGTTCTGAATTCGACATTCGTTAAAACTGGATTAAATCGACCTTATCAAAATGTTCAGGTATATATAGTTTCAAATATTTCATGAACAATCGTAGTTTTATGATAACTACATACACATATAATATAAATAATAAATTATATAAATAATACATTTTTTTAAATCACGATAGTTACATTCTAAAAATTATATATAAATAGAAATAAATAGGTAAAACTATTTCTGATAACTTTGTCATTAATTGATGAGCATTCATAATTCACATTAACACTGCTGATGTAAATAGATTAGTTCACGTTTAATTGGAAATAAGCGTCTAATATAAATTATTTACCTATCTAGAGTGAATCAAAAATATGACTATACAACGGAGATCTTTAGAGTATAAGATACAGTTACAAAAATTATTCCTTTTAATAGTAAAACGGCTCTAAATAATTTTGAGATTACAAGTTTATGGTAATCTGATCTCAAATTTGATCGAAGCGATTGGTATCTTATTTTTATGGGGAACAGTTCCCCTACCACCAAGGGGTGCTGGATTACTCAGCTCTTACGAGATGCTCTCCCAGCGGCAGATTGGTATTCTAACCCGTCCCCTCACGGGTAAAACCCATATAGGCAATAATGGGCACATAAAATATAAATTTAAATAAAGATACAAATATCATAAGACAAATAAGAAATATAAGTAAAATAATAGCGATAGTATATCTTAGAAAAATTTGTCATACTCTACTTTTAAATGATACATTCGTCGTGTTATCAGTCCAATTTTTTCATAGAAAGAAAAATGAATCAATCTTATCGGTCCTAGCTTGATAAATGCTTAATTTGGTTTCAATCATATTTATTAAATAATAATATATAATTGTGATACAAAAACTTTTCATAAGAAAGACCTAACCATTTAATATACTTTAAAATTGTTTTGTTACCTCACATAACGTATTTTTGAAATCATTTGCAAAATCATTACAATTTTCTTTAAGACATGTACAGAAACTATGTTTTTAAACGCGTATCATATAAAAAACTATGTTATTAAATATCTATATTTATCCTACAAATACTATGTTTTTTAGTAGCAACGCATGTTTTATTTTTATTATACTGAGATGAGATAATTATACACATATCTATATCTATATTTAAATTTTATTTAAATTAGACCAGCTACTTTCATCTTCAATTCGATGTTCATTATGATCCCTCCATAAGTAATTAAAAATAAATATTAATCACGTAAATATATCTTATATATAAAATTCCGAAACGGCTCGACCGATTTTTATGAAATTTTGTGTGCATATCGGATAGGTCTGAGAATAGGTCAACATCTATTTTTTATACCCCTAAGTGATAAGGGTGGCCCACCCCAATTTTTTAAAATTTATATGGCAAAACAACGTTTGCTGGGTCAGCTAGTATTTATGTAATATTATACACCGAATACATTGGATCTGATCATACTAGATTCTTATTATGTTAATTTTTAATATTATAATTGCGAAATTAACCCTGTTTGTCTGATTGTCTGTATGTATGTGGCGCTTTCACGCCAAAAATACTGAACCGATTTAAATGAAATTTGGAATACAGACAGTCTAGAACCTGAGAAACGACTGCTTTTTAATGCGAAAAAAGAGTTGTAAGAGGTTAAAAGGGGGTTATAAAAATTGTATGTATGTAAAATGGAAGTATCGTCATCTTTAGAGCTAGAAGCTTGAAACTTATTTTTTAGGCTCTTGATTCGATATAAATAAATATGAAATTCAAAGTTTGTTAAAGTTTTACCCTCAAGGGTGTATAGAAATATGTAAGATTTAAGTGAGTGTTTTATAAGTTTGCGACAAGAGATACGTATGTGTCTTATTTGTAAAATAATTAGCCTAAATAATTAAAAATGCTACCCAAAGACACTATTCCACGCGGACGAAGTCGCGGACACAGCTAGATACCTAATAAATACTTTCGATTAACATTGTCAGGGGCGTGGACGCATCATAAAGATCAATCAGACAATTGGGGCCGCTACGCACGATGCGCAGGAGTGTCCCTCTAATGTGTACAGCTTCCGTTCAATAGCCTGGTGAAGTCAAAACACTCCAAGTTTTTAAAAATAGAAACCGTGTATATATTTTAACTGACTAAAAAAAGTTCTCAATACGACCTCCATGTTGTTTATGAACATAAGATTACCTAACTCTTGTTTTAAAAGTTCCCAATGGTTTAATTGACATTTTGGACTTCGATGAAAAAAGGAGGTTATCAAATAGGTTGTATTTTTTTATGTTTGTTACCACAGAACTCCCTCATTTATGAATCGAATTGGAAATTTCTTTTTGTATTTGGTAGGATATTCTTACAGATTGGTCCCATTTTTTTCAGGTTCCCATGACTTCAATAACAATTATTGTAAATTATTGTCCTAATAAAGTGAGGTTAATGAATAAGGGAATTATTTTTTACTTTTTAGTGCATTTTTTAGACTTTGAAGTAGTTTAAATCTTTTGTTAAAAATATTTATAAACATGCACAGTTATTTATTGCGTGCTCTACCTGTACAGACCTCGAAGAAAATACTAGGTGTAGTAGAAAGCAAGCAGAAAGGACCGAGTATCAAAAAATACTAACTAAAGGAGTGTATAATAAAAATGTAGATTGAAATATTGTTAGGTTTAAAAGAAATAAATAGATAGATATTTAGATATGACATTCCTAATAACAAAACATACCTATTACTAAATAGGTAGATATGAGCTCATATACGTGCATGCTAAATACTTCATGAACTTCAAAACAACAAAAAATTATCACTTTAATGAATCACTTATTGTGTCTTCTGCGAAGTTGTAACAGTTGCTTTAGAGCCCAAGTCGGCAATTAAAGGAATTAATTTGACCTCTACCAATTAAAAGTTGCTCTTGTTCTCGACTACTTTGCAATATCTCGTAGATAAATGAACTCTAATTTTTCTGGTTTTGGAGTTATCTCTGAAACTGCGAAATAGCGGAAAGTAAATAACTAAAAAGAAAGAATCTTCTATATATTCACATTAATAATTCTAAATACGTACATTACTATTATTATATCATAGTACTATTATTATATAATCTTTTCAAAAAAAAAAAGAAAAAGAAAAGAAAGATTATGAAGTAAAAATATACTTTTGTAATCTTGAGTTCATAGATTTAATGAAACTAACCTGAGTGTTTATGTTTTTAGTCAAATTTCATTTGTATTATAAGTAATTGCTAGGCCGAAAGTTAGGTTATTTAGCATACCGTTGTGGTATAATTTAAAAATACCCTCCTGACTCGTTGGTAAGGAATTTCATTGAGTAAACATTGTCTAAAGTAGTACTATTGTGATAATGTGATTCGTACCAGTCCTTCTGTTAGAACTAGATTTTAGGTACCGAGGTCAGGGCGAGGGTTTTTACATTTACAAAGGGCCCTGTAACCCTAGTTCTCAGTCAGTTTTAGGTACTGCTGCAGCTCTTATTATAATTACAGGACGATTAGAGACTCTACTGACTGCTAATTTCTTATCTATATAACCCCCTTAGTTTTGCGCCTTAAATAGTATAAATCGTATTTTTTTTATGTAAAAGAAACTTTAAAAATAAATTTTATTTTTATACTGTGATCTACCTAGATACTAAAAGATGATAGAGAAAAGAAGAAGAGATTTTTTTGTTTTTGGAATTAAGTAAATCACTTTCTTAGCCTTGAAAGTTTTATCATGAAGAGCGCAAATATATAAAGAGATATGCCGTCACAATATCTCCATCAACTATATTTAGGGCATGGTCAATTACTGAAAGATTATGAAACGTATTCTTATCAATTTCAGTTTTGTTAGTCATGAGAAGAAATTGTGTTGTTATTTAAAAAAATACAGTGATAATAATAATAATTTTATTAATTTAAGTTTTTTTACTTATTATAATGATCAATTTTCAATACCTACATATTATTATTATTTTAAATTCTAAGTCATTTAAAGCTTATATATATTTAATAACATAGTTGATAGAGAGAGAGTTACCTCTACTATGATGTATATAATACAAATATCACTGTGTATCTAAGAAAAAAAAATAAAGTACGAAATAATATGTATTTTTAGGTACCTATGCAACTTCTTAAGAACGTGATCGTAATAAAAGTAAACGCTAAACTAAAATTTTTTAAAGTACAGAGAAAGTTTCCTTCTCTGGAAGTTTTAACTTCCGCCTTTTATGATTTGTATTGAATAGAGAGGAGAAATAAGTAAAGTATCTATTAATTTATTGAAATGCTAATAATTATTTTATAAATCATAGAAATTCAATGTCCAAAGCAAGAGACAGTAGTTATCATAATCATGTTTTTGATTACCCAAAAACACTAGTTCTATGTTCATGTAAGTAGCAGTAGAATCAGAATATATTCTTACAATAAATATAACAGAAATAGACATATAAATACATGTTGAATAAACGTATTACATGTGTAATTTGTATGTACTGAAAGATGAACATAGTATTGTTGTATCACGAGGACAACTTATTATCCACTGCACAACACTGTTATTGCATTACTTTAGACTGGCTAATTTACTATTAATTTAACTTCAATTATTTTCATTATATGAGTTGACATTACGAGTAACTAAGTTGTTTTACAATGTCACCATATGACGAAGGAAAATTATAGGTGCAGTGTATAGACGTAAATACTACGTTTTCAGGAAATGTTTTTATTGTGTTTGTCATCATTTATCTCGGTAGATATGTGTTTTTGGCTACAGCCTACAGTCAACTATAATTTGTTTTTAGTCATTACAGAAATCAAAATTACTAAATTTACCTAATATTGAAAAGTACATTCATACATAAAGTCTTTATTGCACTTAGATTACACAGAAAAATTAACAAAGAATATTATAGACAGTAGACAGGCGATCTTATTGCTAAAAGATCTCTCCCAGACATATATCTAATGTTTACGATGAAAAAGACAAACTGATAAAAATTTTAGAACGATGAACATAAGTTTGACATAACCTAGTCTCCTTACGGCATTTTAATAATTCAAACCACTTTTCTTTATCCTTGATAATATTTTAAATGCGAAAGTAACTATCTGTCTGTTGCGCTTTCACGCCAAAACTGCTTAACCTATTTAAAAGAAATTTCGTATACAGGTAGTCTGGAGCCTGATAAAGGACATAAATTACTTTTAAAAGCAAAAAAGTAAGGGGTTGAGAGGGGAGGCGGGCGGTGGGGAATGAAAAGTTGTATGAAGATATCGTCATTTTGAGAGCTAGAAGTTAGAAACTTATTTTTCATTCCCCTTTCCCGGAAAGAGTGTTGTGAAAACTTCTTTAGCGGCGTTGTGCAGTTGTGTACATTTTTGGGATGGGTAAGAAATGTTAAAATGCGAAAATTAGCGAGATTTTAAATTCGAAAAAATTTAATAATTGAAACTAGTAGAAATGAAAAATCGGAGTCTTGCATTCATATTTACATTCAATGGATATTTTATTGGCAGTTTGACGAATAATTTCGTGTAGTTAATATTGACTGTCATAGTTTAGTGATCTTTAATTAAATGATTGGTTGTTACGTTGAGCAGTGTAGGCGTGCGATTCGCGGCAGTTTGACGAGTAATTGCGTGTAGTTAATATTTACTATCATAGTTTAGTGATCTTTAATTAAATGATTGGTTGTTACGTAGAGCAGTGTAGGCGAGAGATTCGAGACAGTTTGACTATTTAAATTTTGTTTTGTATTTTCTTCTTTGGTTTACTTTAACGCACAACGTTAATGTTCAAGTTTTCACTTCTGCCGACACTCCCTCAGTGCAACCCGTTTTTTTTTTGCATCCTCGATTTTATAATCCTTCGCTTGTTCGGTCATCAAAATTGATCACGCGGTTAAAAAGCAACTTTGCATTCTTGTATAACAAATAACTATTTTAAGCTGTTGATTCGATATAAATAAATATACATTCAAAGTTTGTAAAAGTCTTACCCTCAAGGGTGTAAAATTACAATTGGGAAAGACACATTCCACGCGGACGAAGTCGCGGGCACAGTTAGTTTACTGTATATATAAACCTCGTTTTTCTAAAAGATTAAGCTATTTCGTGGATGTGTATACTTGATACAAAGAAAAATATTTTTATTGAACCTAGGTATTCTACAAAAGAAACTTATATGTCCTTGACAATGGATGGATAATAGTTATTAATAGTTCATGATCGAATAGTGAACCAACATACAAAGAAACAATTTAATTTTATTTTAAATAGGTAGATGTTCATATTGAACCATATTTAAGTTTGCATTATCTATCATTGAATTTCTAGGACAAAAACCTAAATGTGAGCATATCATTGAGTTGACTGAGGATTTTTATTTCCTTTTTGAGCTGTCTCTTTTATCTAAATAGGCAATGCAAATAGTGAACACGTTTACATTAGTTAGATTTATAATGCTACCTACATAAATATCATTTGCTAGTTTGTGTATAGAAATAATGTTTTCGAGTGAATATTTCTACACAAAAAAAAGTTGAGGAGAATTTCAAAAATCTAACTAATAATAAAAATTTTTAGAGGATTGATTTTAATTATTTTAGACTCAACATTATGTAAAGTATGCAATTTACAAGATATTATCAATCATTTAAAATTCCTAGTTGTTGTAAACGAAAAACGGTGTTAGTAACTTATGCAATAACAAAATCTAGAGCATATGATAACAATAGATCACCCGTCAAATTTTATCATAGAACTCATATACCTACTTATATACATTAGTTATATAGTTATTTTTTACTACACTTTTTACTAGCGACGACTCCTAATGTTGCTTAAAATATCCAAACAAGACTTAAATGTCTTTAAATATTAAGAACCGTCATTTAGTAGAGCTGAATTTAAAGTTTTGTATATAATTTTATGTGTCTCAAAAGATAAACACCTCAAAAGGAACCAACCCTATAGGATTTATTTTTTCCTAGGAACGCTAGGAGTTTCAAATTAATATGTACTCAGACCAGTAAGTTTAATTAACAGCAATCAAAAGATACGGCCAGTTATGCATATTTTGATACTCGCATTGAGATTGTAATTTATAGGGTATTTCGTGTCGATCTTGATTCACAAAAATTTGGTAAAGTTAAGTTTGTCCCTCAACCTAAATTGTACGGAACACTTTCCAGGACGATTTTTAAAAATCTGTCTTATAAAGCGCATGCTAATTTAGTATCCACAGAAATATAGATAATTAAAATATTTTTTTAAACTATAGTGAAAGAATCCCGTAGATGATCTCATAAGTAAAATAACCGTTTTATAAGAGCTAGGTACTTAGTAAAGCACAAAGTTCACGAAACGATAACCTCAGGGAGCAAATAAACAAATAATGACTGTAAGGGAAGAATGTATCGGAAACGATAATATTAATAGTTTCTTATTAAGATAAGAATGATTTAAATAAACACAAGATCTTTGTTGTTAGACCCTCATTATCTCTTTTGTATGTTCTTAATAATATTATGTTGTTATGAACAGAAAACATTTTTATTAAAAATAATAAACAGAAACCCAAAAGTATAGCACTGAAATATGTAATTGATTCCAGAGTCGTTTTTAATCATTCATCGAGGCCTGTTCTTAGTTTTCATTAACGAAAAGCATTTATCGGAGCTTTTAACATGATGAAATTCAAACTTTCACGTGAATAACCTTTTTTTCTTAGCTTTACATTCAACAAACTTTACTCAAAGAAGTGGTCTGAACGGCAAAATAGTTATGTTTTATACCGAAAAGCGAAATCCACCTAAATATTTTTTAAATTTTGCTAACTACTAAACATTCTATCTGATCTTGGTGGGCGCATCTTTAAAAATAGTTATATTTTTCAGATATTTTTACAAATGAATTTTGATACGAAAAAACTACACAGGTTTTAGTAGCTAATTTAGAAGTTGGTCAAAAAGCCTTAATAACAATTATAAATACTAAAATAAATAAATAACTTTTAAATAATCGCAGTGCAGATTTCGTATGGTAATATGACGAAACCCTTTGTCCTGTACAAGATTTGAATCCGTGATCACGATCAAAAAAACGGCCACTGAAAAGAGTACATGAAAAATTGTCTTAATTTTCAGATTCAAGTATTCTCTAGTCCTGTTTGTGGTGGTTGCGAACTGTTTCGCTAAGGAAGTAACAGATATAGAAGCTCTAGCATCACTACCAACGAGATGTACCTATGCCTACGCTTTCGACATGTATGGAGCGCATTGTGCTGGGCTAAAAATGTCTAAGATACCGAGTCTCAAAGGAGGAATTGAGGTTAGTGACTTATATAGAGTTCTAATATTTGTATTAGTAATGCATTTTGTACACGCACAATGTTCGTCACAAAGAGGGCCTGGTCTCCTCTGGCTGATAAATATCTAGAAGAAGTGTCATGATGAAAGATTATGTTTGGGCCATTATTTTCGTCTTCGAACATTAAATTAAAAATTGATTGTTAATACACCGCCAGTTGGGGTATAAAAATAATAATTCGTCCCCTTAAATTTAATTCGACGAATTAAATGTATAGAAAGAAATAATTATCTATGCAGTATTATATACGTAGGTACATAGATATGTCAATAAAACCGTTTATAAATTAGTATACGCGCTATTTCGCGTTCGCCTTTTATATTATGTCAAGTATTAAATTGACCGACGTGTAAACAATATATAACCTTTAGTGAGATAGATTAGTCTCAGTATCTCTGGTATTTCGTGTAATGTACATGGAAGTTAGTACTATAGTGTCGTGGTTGAGGTTGCCCCTCTTGAGGTCCACGTAAGTTTACTTTATTATCCATTGTAGTTGGCGAAGTCGAGTAGTGGAGGTGAGAGTTAATATATTATGAAATAACTCTTTAAATTTGCTCCTAGATCTTAAGCTCTGGGCACAGCTCGGCTCCGTTTAAATTGTATATGCATACGTATTGCTGTACAGTAATGGGTATCATTACTCTCTCATTCTATGACAAATACATATTGCATTTCACAAAAGACTAAGCAATGACTACTATCTCTCATTTATATCTGTGACGTGCCTGTGTTTTAATGTTATTTATTTAAGTATCCATCATTATTTAGTTAGTAATACAATCCATCATATGTTTGCGCATTATCTAGGTGTGTGTACGTTAAAACAATGTACACCTAATCTAGAAATAACTATCTTATCCGTTTATTATCTTGTGCATGATTTTATTGGCTGTTACATTTTATATTTTACGACATACTTAATGTAAAATAATTTAATTCGTTTAAAAATATTCGTATATAATAACTATCGTTAATTTCCAGATTCTCGACTTCAGCGATAATAAGTTGCAAGAAATAGAAGCCGATACACTGTCCTACTACACAAGCATTAAATTCTTGTACCTGTCGGAAAACCATATCTATTCAATAGATAAAGACGCGTTCGCATATTTAACGTATCTACAAACTCTGGATCTTTCGAAAAATGTAATCTTCCAACTTCCAGAGACAATATTCCAATTACCCTCATTAAGGAAATTATACCTCAATGGTAATCCATTGCTGCATATAAGTTTGAGCAATATGGTAATAAGCAAACCTATAAAAGCACCGCTCGAGCTTTTAGATCTATCTGACTGTAAGATAAAAGAACTGCCAGATCTTGGTATTTTACCACAATTGGCATTATACAACATTTCTCATAATCCACTAACAACACTTGACGCACTATCCATCAGTTCCATGTGCAAGTTATCCAAACTGGATATTACTAGTTCTATAGACGATATAAATATATGCGATTTGAAAGTAACTATAATGTGGTTTCAAGAAAAAGGAATTTTTTTCCAACTGAATGACTACACCAGATTAAATTCTAAAGGTAAGATCTAATACCTTGTATTATTGTTATCTATAAATAACAATAATTATTACCTACCTATCCAGAAATTTGGATCAATTCAGTAACAGATAATTATTTTATTTCTTGCAGAATTTGAAAACTGTCCCAAAATTCCTCTGCCAGAAAATCTCAATAAAACTTTCAACCAATGTCAAAATATGAAAATATACGGGGTAAGTTTTCTAATCATCATTTCAACCTAAAAGCTCAGTACTGAGTCGGGTCTCGTCCTAGAATGAGAAATGTTTACAATGTTTACACTGACCAATTGTGTGATGCCAGACTTCACTCACCTTTGAGAACATTATTGAGACCTAAGGCGTGCAGGTTTTTCTCATGATGTTTTCCTTCGTTCCAGCAAATAATTTCATATTTTAAAATACCCATCACTCCAGTCTCAGAGGTGTGTGTCTGGCGCCCAGAATAGAACACTTAAGCACAACATATTTTTATAACATTTTAACATTATTATTTTTCTTGCAGTCTCAAAACACAAGATCGACTCGTCGCACATGGTTTACAATAGCAGGAGGTCTCGCCGGTTTTCTAGTCGGTTTCGTCTTATTACTATACATCATGCATCGCCACAATGTTGCACAAACTAAGAAGAAGTCGAAAGATATAAAGAAGGTGCCGCCGACTGCAGATATAGCTTCTTCTGCTTTACTTCATAACAGTTCTTAGAAGAAAGTAACATACGGTATTGAGAACGGTCTATAAAGTTACCATTTATGTTCTGAAGTGATGTTAACTCGCCAAAAGGGTCCAAATTACTGACATCCGTAGACTTACCTTATTACATACCAACGACTCAATAATGTAATAAGGTCAATCAAGTTTCGCTTTATAAAATGTACACAGAATGTGTCCAATGTCCATTTTAACTCCTAAGAAAAATAGATAAATGAATTATCTTATAATTGAATGTGTACTAGATTTAAGAGCTAAATATTTTTAGGTTATGTTTCCACTATTTGCAATTATTTTTAAGTCATAGAATATAACTGTGAAGCCCTAGCAATGCGCAGGATAATTTACGAACCCATTTTTAGCACTCGATCACATTTACAAAATAATCGAAACAAAAAAAAACATACAATTTGTTTTTTAGAACTGAAACGATAAACTAGCGAAACGAACTGCAATTAATATATTTACTATAGAATATTATGTTCATATTATTAAAAGATCTGATACATTCTACGAATGATTTTCTGATCATAATGTACAATATAGAAATTATAGTTATTACAATCAGAATTTAAATACAATATTAAATATCACACCGTAGAAAAAAAGTTTCTAATTTTTTTCGAATAGTTAATAACTAATTTAAGTAACATTTGAGGCTTTTGAAGGCTGACTAGATAAACTGTTTACATTTTGCGCTTTAAAGATTTAATAATGGTTAGTTACTATGTAGTTATTTTTTATTGCTCTTATTTTGTGAATTAAATTTTTTATCAAACATTACGAGAAAATGTTCGCAAAATAAGCCAAGAAAAACAAATTAATATTCAGTGTGCAACATAATTTTGCCCCCACTCCCTTTTTGTTATTTCACAGCAATTTTGATATTTCATAGAAGTAGGTGAAGTCATTTTTTATTTATTATTAAAGTAAAATAAATTATTGATTATTTTATGTGTTGGCGATTTGACAAAATACAATAAAATAGTGACTGTGAAAGTTTGTTTGAGGTGTGAAATATTGCGTAATGAGTGGTATTGCCAAAGATAACTGAAAATTATTTTTATATAAATTAGAGTAAGTATTGTACTAGCTGCACTGTGATACAAAATTTAATCAGATTAAATCTTTGTAATTATTATGTTGTTTTATTTTTACTTTAGGTTACAATTATTCTTATAGATATTGCAAATTACAATTGGGAAATATTGATGCGTATATATCTCAGAAAATAGTCACGACTAAATTTTTCTAATCTGTTTCAAATTTGAAGAACATTTTCACATTGACATTGGCAGAATTACTGCAATTAAAAACTGTAGAAAAGCCATAGACAAGAGAAGAAGAAGAAGTTTGTAGTTAATTGGAAATTTAAAAAGTAATCAATATATGAGTCTATTTAGTACAGTAACTCTTATACACCTATTATACCTTGTTGAGTAAATGCAAATATATTTCTTAGTAGTTGATTTAGTATACCTTTTTTTAATGATTTTTTAATATGAAACGTGAAGAATTGCAAGATCTCGTTGTAAATGAAAATTAATTTAATAAAAACCAAAATACCCATTTAAAACGAATTATATTTAAATGAAATAAAACAATTTGAACTAAACTGCCACAAGCTAAAAAGAGCATTTATAAATGCTTTACATGGATTTTAATAATAAAAAAATTGGGGAGCGATCATTTGCGCGTAAATCGAATAAAACGTATAAACACAGATCCACGAGTTGGCACGGTCAAGTGTCCTCTTCTACTTTCTGCAGGAACGTTTGATGCCAGCTGTGGTGTAATTCCGTTGATTGTTGTCCGAATGTTGGGAGTTACAGTGGTTGTCTCAAGTATCTTTCTTTTCGCTGTCGTTAACACACTTTCCTGTCGGTGGATTGGTTTCCTTTTCCTTTGCCAGACGTTGTTTGCTGAACCTGCCCATGCCTGGCTGATAGATTACGAGGCTGGGACGATCCTGGAATAAGTACAGAAAATTTAGAATTCCTATTAAATATTGTGAAGTGCCTCTTCTTCGTTAAGGCAATTACATCTTTGGAAAAGGACTTTAGCTATGTACCAAACAAGTATGAATCATATTTTCAGATCATAACAAACAAACATGGGACAACAGGGATTTCGTTGACCATATCAATTTTACAACACAACAAGCCTCAACATCATCCAATCTATCCATCTGGCACAAATGATGAAGGTAATATAAACCTTAACTAAAATAACCGAAACACGAAAATAACATGAGTCTTCTACAAAACTTCGGATCTATGATATCATCTAAATATCATTGCTTAACTCATGGGCAAATATTTTCAAATCCTAATGTTTTAGATTGGCATTAAATATACTTACTTTATTTCTTATTCTCCTCTCTGTGCGGCGATCACTACTTTCGCTTTTCTCTTTCTCATCAGATCCTTCTCTGTCACTAGATTTACTTCTATCATCCAGAGACTTCTGACGTTTAAATGGTGAATCTTCTTTACTAGACATGTCACCAGAGTCCATACTGTTGCTTCTCATTTTAGATATTTCGAAATCGCGTTTAGAGTTTAATTCATATTTGTCAGTAGCATCTGACTGGCTCCCATCCAGTTTCATTTTGCGATCCATGTCCTCCATCACCTTTGACAAATCATCAGTTTTCACTTGCGGTAATTGAGTAAATGGTTTAATCTCATCATAATTCAGAGATCTAGACTTTCCTTCAGAAGACATAAACTTACTGATAACGGATTGTTTGTCTGATTTTCCAAAGTCAGTTTGCTTCAACCTTTCTTTTCTAGTATCACTATATTTTTTACTTTTCTGTTCACGCGGAGATTCTTTTAATTTATCACGTTTCTCCTTTTTAAATTTATCATCTTCATATTCGTCATCCTTGTAAGTTTCTTTTTTGTCAGATTCAATCTTTTTCTTCTTATCAGAGATGCTGCTAAGGCCAAGTTTCCTTTGATCTTTATATGTTTTAGATTCAAAAACTGCTCCATCTTTACTCTCTATCTTAGCATCGTCATCTCTATAATCGACAGATTTTTCACCATCTCGTGGTTTGATTTTTTTAACATCTCCTTCATAAGAATCTTCTTCCTAAAAAATTTAACGATTTACTTATAATAATTTTATAAACTAATGCTATTGACGGGCTACCGCAGAATTAAGTAACGAAAAAACTGAGAAACATACTTATCACAAAAGTAAGTTTACAAATATTTATTTATGAGAATTATGAACATAACAATAAATCAAAATTGATAAAGCCCTTCACGCAGTATCAAGTAACAATAATAGTTTATATAGAGGATTTATTATTATTTTGAATAACCTTAAAAAAAATAAACAATATTTCTACCATAGTGACATAAGATACAGAACACTAAAAGTATTATCACTAGTTATTTTCAAACTAATAAAAGATTTACCAATTAGTGCTATATCCACCTGATGTAACTAGATTAAAATATACTTTCTAAATAGACAAAAATATTAAATATTACAAGTAACTACAATTTTTGGTGTTATGATATAAATTCAACCTTAAAATTTGTGTCACCACCACTCTTCTGATCTTCGCTAGATTTCTTATTGCTATCTTTATTGGAAGTTATTGTGAATGTATTATGAATTTTCATAGTTAAAGCAGGGAATTGGTTATCCCAATCAGAATCTGTGCTAGTAATTTCATCAGAACCCGTGTTTGTATTTATTTCACTATTAATATGATACCTGTCTCTAGTTTTATGATAAATCCTTTGTTCTCCATACCAAAAATTGTTCCTACATTGTTTGTTATTGTCATTATCATCTTCTGATAAGTCACTCGATTTCTATGTAATAATATTTTTAATATTAGAAAATATAGTGTTGCTTAAGCTCTTACATCATGTAGGTCAGAAATAGCAACTTGTGAGCCTAATATCTTAATATCTTGTGTTCATTTTTACTTTAAATGAATAGGGCTTGTCTTAACCCCTAAATGCATCATGTTTTTCTTAGGAGCTTACTGTTACTATATTTTTTATTTATAAATTAATATAACTTGAAAAATGATATTAAAAAATCGACTTTTCTTTTTGCCTATGAAATATAAAAAGCTATCAGAATATTTTTTCACGTTTTTTTTAATTCTATAAATTTCAAATTGACTGAAACAATGCATTTTTTGAATCTTCAACAAAATTTAAATGTCAAAAATGTGGTAGAAGTTAAGCAATGAAATAAAATCAAAATAACTTATAAAGTTCTATAAAAAAATTATAATGGTAGTAAATTTTAGTGAAAGTATTGTTCACAAATAGAAGTCAATATTTCCAGGTAAAATCCCTGGTGCTCATGAAATACCTTTATGTACAGGTCCTTGCCTTTCCTTTCAATTCTCATTTTACGTTTATCATTTTCACGTCGTCTACGTTCATCTCGTCCCCTCTTATCCAATTTTCTTGCTGCAAGATATTCTAATAGAGGAGTCACTTGCACCTTTTTGTCATTTGCTGAAATTGTAAATAAACTATAAGCCTTTATACACCCAGATAAATATTTTAAAACTTGTGTTAGTTATACTAATCGACACGGATGCAACATACCATATGTACTTAAATTTAACAAAAAACATTAAATTTTCAATATTTAAAATATACAAGCATTCAATAAACATTCCGCAGAAACTAAATTTCCGGAATAAAAAGTAACCTATATTTTAATCTAGGTTATAAAGTAGTGTGCCAAATTTCAAAGAAATCAGTTTAGATATTTTCAAATTTATTTCAGTACGACAATACAAAGCAACAGAGAACATTTTAAAATTACTTTATAAAACGGTTTTTATCATGTTTTTGTTCTTTCATTTGTATTCCCGACGTTTCAACTACTTTGCAGCGCTCGTGGTCACAGGACAGACTGGATGACGGTTGTCTGATTAAAATGCTCATAGAAAATTTATATATTATTTTCAGCTACTGCACAATTTTTGATTTTTACGTAACATTTCGTTTTGCACAACAATAAATGCTCACAGTGTTTTTTTGTCTTTCAGTATTTGTTTTTGTTTGAGATTTTATTATAAACGTCACAATAACAAGCCCAAGGTTGAATGTCGCCGCACTGTCCTGTCTTATGTAAAAGAGTCACAGCCAAGTTAATAGTCGGTTGACTTTTTTGCGCGGCATGAAATAGGTATTAATTGAGGCACTTTTTAGAATATTACCAATTTTGTCTGTACTCAACATAAGGCAGGACATTTTAGTTATACATACATAGTTATACAATCATTTTGATTAACATACTAAATATAATTTCATGTAAAATAGGTCAAATAACTTACTATCATTTACAGGATATGAGTACTCAAGTTTGGGTTGATTCTCAGTTTCCTGGTCTTTATTTAGATTCTCTATGAACTCTTGGAAAATAGGATCACTTTCAATGGTACCAGATTTAGGATCCTTCTTTTTCTTTTTTTTAGGTATTCTTTGGAAAGGTGCATATTCAACAATACCCACATACTCAACACCTAAATATGAGAAAGAAGAATAATTAGAAATTAATTAAGAAAGCTTCCAGTGAGATACATGAAAACATAATCAGTATTAAAAATACATATCAAGTAAAAAAATTCTACTTAACACAACCAATACACTCCAACTATATATTATAATCTATAATTAATTACTATTATTAGATATAACTTATTGTAAACTAATAAAGCACGAACTCACTAGTCGCACATAAACCGAATGGGTTTTCGCAACTTTTATTTAAATTGTTAAATGTTAAAATATGTTTGTTGTAATTGAAACTTTAAAAATAAATAAATAAAATAAATAAAATGTAAATCCAATCTACATGTGTCTTTAGACACATTCTGGTGGCACTGCATGTGGGTCAGATTCCCCCACTAGGTCTACTAGAACTGCAGCATTAATTTCCCTTTATTCCCCCTTCCCACTCTGTTTTTAAGGTAAATAAAGGATGTTTTATGACTTTATGGACACATAAAATGAACACTATTTTTGAGATTATTGTATAAATGTTTCATATGTATATATTATGAAAAATAAAATTGAATAAATTAATTTCTTATTGATAAGGTTGCCATTTGTACAAACATTTTGTGTATTTATCTCTTATTTTTTCTGTATTTATGTGTTTTTGTGTGTACAATAGTGATTCATCAATTTAAAAAAACCACATTAGGCCACATTTTGGTCATAGGGAGTTATTATTGGAATTACCTTTTTCATCCAAAAATATGTAACCATCAAATTTATCTCTAAACAGATAAATATCGTCGACATTAAGAAAGTTTATATAGGCTCTTGAATACACGTTGTTGCCTAACGATAGGTCAGGTTTAGCAAAATAGAAATGGTCATGTTCAGGTATTGGCGAAACTTGCTCTAAGAACGATTCTTCAGTCATCGTCGGCGGTAATCGACGGAATATTATCTAAAAGAAGAGATATAGGTTAAATAATTGATTCACGAATGTTCTCTTAAAAATAACAATGCCCATAACATCTAATCACTTTTGTCAGTGGCCGTTGCGGTTTTGCCTTCTTGTCTTTGTTTTTGTTAACAAATGTTTTACTTCCCGAATCGGATTGGGAGTCTTTAAGATCTTGATCTTCTGTCATTGTATTGGTTTTAGCTTAATTTATCTAATTGTTCAACATTATCGAAACCGTGGATCACTTGTGAAGTTGTGACGTTTATGATGATATTCTTCACCATCATTACTGTCATTGTCAATTTGATATTCAATGTTACCAAGTACCAACCGATGAAGTGAACTTATGAAAAAAAATTATACAATTCGTAGCACAGATTACATAGAGATGCTACGATTCGTAGTTATAAAAATGTCTATCTATAAAATTTAAAACATGTCGACACTATCTATATCTGTATCTATAATATTATAAAGAGGAAAGATTTTTATTGTTGTTGTATTGATGATAGAACAAAAAAATGTTCTACAATATTATAGAACATATCAATATCTACAAATAACTTCGCGAAACCTTATTATATGTCCAACCACAGTGTCCAACTATTGTAGTTATTAGCCTAACAAAAGACCATCTTATCCATACCTTTGTGTTAATTCTTATCCAAATAAATTATTTCGTATTCAAGACTGTTTCAATACCTATTGATTACTTTTGGAATTATTGAAATCCATTCAAAAGATACGAACGAAATTAAAAATGTTAGTATAACCAAAAAATACACACCGACGCGCAACGGGCCGGTGTAGTTCCACGCAGCCCAGCGAGCAACGCGGCGAGAGAGAGGACACCGATACACGGGAGAGCCAAAATGTTTAAAAAAAATTATCCACCCGTGCGAAGCCGGGACAGGCCGCTAGTATATGTATAAAGGCAAAGTGTAAACATGTTGTCAATAAAAACCAAATACTTACATGGGGTAAATTGCACCTTGGTGAAACAGGGTTGACTAGTTTGATATATTTCAAATCTTTTTTCTTGTGGCATCGCGCCTTGTACGTTAATTTTTACTACTTTATAAAGAAAAGGTAAACCATACAATGGGCGCGTTCCACTAAGCGATCTCAACGCCCCAAAAGCTCATTTAGCCGTTCCACTTAACGATCGCGGGCGTCGCGGTGAAAACGTTATTAATGACGTTATGACTTGTGGTCACTCGAAGCTCACGACGACCCATCTCAAATCGTGGGTCGTTGTGAGCGTTGCAAAATTAATGATCTGTGGTTGCAAAATTTGGCAGTATTTTGAAAACAACAAAAGTGGCAATGATGTAAATAACTATTTGATACGGATAGAGATTTATTAGTGGACGTGAATGTTTCTGCAGCGCATATTTATATAAAATTAATTTTATTTTCAAATAAATCATAAGTATAAAAAAATCAATTAATAAAAAATATGAATATAAATTAATTTAACCAATAATTTTAAACTTAATCTCTTGAAACTATTGATTTATAACTCGCTATTTGAATTATTTACGCTAAGGCTCAAAACGCTCAATTACCCGTTCCACTTGGGTTAACGATCGTAACGCTCGCGGACAGGTGGAACGGGAAAAACCGCGGTCGTGAGCGTGGGGCGTTGAGATCGCTTAGTGGAACGCAGGGTAAGTAAATGAGCTTCTATTTATTTTACTCAGTATGATTTACGCATCATTCTTCGTTAGTAAAATTTCTACATTCATAAGTATTAATATTGAAATCAGAAAAAAATATTTAAAATAAAAAATTACAAAACTAAACTTTAAATTTGCCATTTATTTTTAAGCGGTTGTATTTGATTTATTTAAATATCGCAAATTATCATCAATCTGCATTCTGCGGTTTTTTTTAAATGTCAGTGTCAAAGTTTTGTAGGTTATTTTTAAGACTAAAATTTAAAATAAAAACAATACAAACTGAAACAAAAAACTATTAATTAAAGAGTAACTAAAATGTTTACTGGTGCTATGTTATGTAAAAATGTCAAACAAACCCATATTTTGATGAAATTACGACATTTTAGCAACTCTTCGAAATGCTTCGATATAAATTCAACTCCAAGCTCACAACTAGAAAATTCTAATATATCGGAAAAAGGAGGATTTGCAAAATCGTTTGAGAAACAAAATCAGTTACTTGAAGGAGAACCTGAGACGAAACAAACATTTGCAGCCTTACTTCGAAATTCTAAATTTATTGACGTAATTGATGGAAATTATATTTTAATAAATAAAATAGAGCTTAAAATAACATCTTTATTTATTACTTTAATTTTTTTTAGCTTGGAGATCCAGTGGATAAAATAGTAACTGGGAAAATATTTCATATTGTTGAAGATGATTTGTACATTGATTTTGGATGGAAGTTTCATTGTGTGTGCACAAGACCTTCAAACAGAGGAGAAGAATATGTTCGGGGAGCAAGAGTAAGATTGCAAATTAAAGATCTTGAATTATCTTCTAGATTTTTAGGATCAACTACTGATTTGACACTCTTAGAAGCGGATTGCAAATTATTAGGAATTATTTCTTCTGTCAATGTATCAACAACAAAAGAGAAAACTAGTTAAATACCAATATCAATCTTGTTAATAGGTGTAGAAAATTAAATCAATAAAACAATGAATTAATTTTAGATAATTGTATTTTCTTTAATTATTTAAATATATTATGATCTCTTGATATAACCCTGTTATAAGAGTTAATTGATTAAGGTGAAAGGACACCATATAATTATTAAATCAAATCACATAACCCATTTGCTAGTGTCAACATTGATTCCAGATAATGTAACATTAAAGAATTTTACTAAATAAAAAAAAAATCCCCTTTAGAGAACTCACACTTACAATTAATGGGATACTTTATTAATATTATATTTGCATAAAGATATTTATTTTAAGTCAATATTAAAATTTATTAAAAGTATTAAATATGGGGTGCATAATAATAAATTTTATGTAATATAATAATAAGTATATAAACATTATTTTATTTATTACTTTTGTGAGTTAAAATTTTTTATTAACATAACTTAACAATTATGAATAAATAAATTATAATATTTAAAAAAAGTGAGTGATGTGGACATTTTTACTAAGGAAAAAAAACTCAATGTTATTTTAAATCATTTAATTGACATATATTAGTAAGAACAATATAATAAATATTTTAATAATCTACCACACAATTTAAGTATATTTATTGTCACATTCAGATAGGAAAGCAGAAAAAAGCACTTATAATACTAACTGGTTCTTTAGGAAACATTAACACTGGATAACTATATTTTAACTTTACCTACCATTAAATTTAATTTATAAACATTTCAACAGTGGGTATTATCTGTTCATTAACATGGAATGATAAAAGTAAAATAGATTGCATATACACTGGACACACTTCAACATTACTTAGCAAAAATATGAAAATATTAAGTTTTATGTAGATTCCTCTTAATATATTATAATAATACAAAAAAATATCTGTGGTAATTATTGTAGATGCGCCATATTCAAATGTGTTGAAACTTTAAACTTTATTTCATTCTTTATAAGTATTTGAATATTAAATAATAACCAATTAACTGTTACCTATCTACCCAAAAACAATATTTTATTGCTTTTAAGTTACTACATAGTATAAAACAAAATTGCTTCCCGTCCATCTGTCCCAATGTATGCTTAGATCTTTAAAACTATGCAATGGATTTTTGATGCGGTTTTTTTAATATAGATAGCGTGATTCAAGAGAAAGGTTTATATGTATAATACATGCATATATATTATAGTAGAGGAAGTAACCGTGCAAAGCCGGAGAGGGTCGCTAGTATTAAATAAAACCTCTTTCAAATAATAATATACTAGCGACCCGCCCTGGCTTTGTACGGTTTCTCTACCATATTATGCATTTAATATACACAGACAGCGGGAAGCAGACATTGTTTTATAATATGTACTATGATAAAAAAAATATTTAAATAAAATTAAACAGCTTAAATTTATAACCAGTTTTTTGGAAGATTTGTCTGAGAGTAACTACTGATTAACTAAATTGTTGCATTTCTGATCTCTGCCTTTAAAAAAGTGTCAATGAATTGAATAAACAATTTACATGAAATATTAAGTTATGTAATTTTCTTAAAATAGAAAGGTTACCATGATATTGGCTGTTATCTTATCAACTTACTCATCTTGTTTATGTAAGTACCTTCTCATTTACCCTATAGTTTTAAAAAAAAGTCAGAATTACATTGTTATTTTTATATGATATAATATAATCGTAATTAATATAGTTCAAAATTATTATATTTGAGCATAAAGAATATTCTTACAGATATTATACCACAACTCTATAAATTATATATAGTATAATTATGTTTAATATGTAATTGGGAAACATTTGTAAATTAAAACCAGGTATAAAAGCTTGCATAGTTTGCAACTAAAAAATATCACAGCCTCTATTCATTACATATAAATTAATTCAGTAAAAGAAATTTTTCAGGATCGTACTAAAATAGTTAAATTGAGATTCTTTGAAATACAATATGAATCCTTCATCTTTAAACTGATATCATATGAGATATATTTTAAATAGTAGAAATTTTTTTAACAGATCTTAGAGAGACAATTTAGAAATGAATATGTATATGGATCTACAGTTATTACAAAGAAATGTTTTAAAGGAAATTTGATTTATGCTCTGTTAATGCTCCACCAATAACATACTCTGATTACCGAACGTCACGAAGCACGACCTCTGTCGTCACAATAGCAAATACCCACCCACCTCATCTATTTACGTATCAACAATAGAATTTAACATGTTAATTTTCTATATAAATAAGTTTCTGCTGATACTAATTATTTTCAAAATCTCTAAACATAGATATTATCAACATTTACTGAACTTTGTCTCCATTTCTGGTTACAATTTCTTGTATGCTCGGATCTTTTACCGCATCATCTGCGTCCGGTTTAATCTTAAGTATTTCATCAACCCTATCGGGGGCTCTTTCAAGAAGCTTGTCTTGAGGATGCGATTTTTCCCATTCTTTTAAATATTGAACGATGGCAGTATGGTTAAACGTTTCTGCTTCGTTGAGTGGTCGACTACCCCAACGGTCCTGTGGGTCATGCGGTACTCCGCATTGTGCCAGCAAAAAGTCCACGCAAGCAAGGTGTCCTTCAGCCGCTGCTAGATGTAATGCCGTCCTTCCATCATAATCCGATAAAGTCATGTCCATTCCAGAGAGATGATGCCTAAAAATTGAGATAAATAGATAAAACTCTTTGACATACCATTTTAAAAATGTTAGGACTATTCAATCAATATTTTCTTTAAAAGTGCTAAAAAAACAGCTTTAGCATTATATACATTTTGTCTTATGTTTATAAGCAGCTGCAAAATAAATTATTGTTTTCAACAACTTAGCTATACATAGTTTATAAGATTTAGCGAAAGTTTAAAATGAAGGCATACTTATATAACGCTATTGTAATAGACTATATAATATTTATAAAAACGATGAATGAATGGCAAATCTGTTAACGATTAATAAATATTATCAAAGAATGATGTCATATTATGTATTAATAAATACATGGTTTTGATAGCGATTAATCATTTAGCAACGAATTTACTTGAGTTATATATTGCAATTTAATTTCTTGATGGCGGTTTCTCCTCTGTTTCTTGTGGAGACACGTCAGGGTTATCTGAGGTACTGGTAAATGTACAAGATTATGTTTATTGATTTATGACTGCATCATTTGTTTCTATTTATAAAAAGCTATGCTATATTTACGTATATGTAATAAACAAATTATATTGCTGTTTAAATGTTAATAGTTTCAAGGCGTTATTTGGAATTACCTTCGTAAAGCGCTCAAATCTCCACTCGCCGATGAAAACAGGAGATTGACAATGCTTAGTCCAGTAGATTCAAACTTGTAACGACGAGGGTCCTTTTTATGGCTTGCATAGCGAATATTGTCATATTTGTGGAAGTTGAAGCGTTCTATCAATTGCTGAAATAAACAGGATATACTTAGAGTTGGAGTCGAGTCGTAACCACAGAAAAAGAAGGAATATTTCAAGAAATTTAGAATTTTGTGTTATTATCGAGTTTCATGCAACTTGTGATGAAATTAAAAGAATGATCCCATAATAATCGAGCATTAATACTCACATCGCAAAACTGTAGTCCTCGGCAACTGTTTCCCAGAGGATCAAGAGGTGGAGACCACGTACAGATACCCATAACATTAGGAACCACAATCAGCATGGCTCCTGAAACTCCTGATTTTGCTGGAAGTCCTACTTTAAAAGCAAACTGTCCAGAATAGTCATACATTCCACAGCTATGCATCAGTGATAGAACATTGCGCACTGAATCCGGGCGAAGAACCTTTTCATCTGTGATGGGACAAATTCCACCATTTGCTAATGTGGCAGCCATTATAGACATAATATCGCAGTTAGCTTCCATGGAGCAACACTGAAAGATACAAGTTTTACATTTACTTATCTCGTATACACATGAGTACGCAGATAATGTACTTTTAAAGTAAATCATCAATATGAATTTTCATACCTGAAAGTAAAAGTCCATGCACTCGCGTAGGTTAGTTTTTTCTGGATAGCATTTGTGTTCACGCATATAAAATCCCAATGCATAGTTTCTATCTGCAGCTTCACGTTCCGATAAAAATACAGCATTGTTGAAACCTAAGGCTTCATTACCAGCAAGGCGGCTGAAGAATGACATGACATAGTCAAATTTTTCAGCAAGCGTCATCTCCGGCTTATCTAGTGTCTTCAATAAAGAACACACTAAGATCGCGCCAGCATTAATCATTGGATTATGAGGTTTCACTGTGAAATAAAGATTGCACATTTTTTAATATCATCATTATCAATATTTTGTAGACGTGGGCCTAAGGCCAGTTTTCACGCTGGCCAAGGACAAATAATTGTGTGCCATGCAAGAATAATAGTATGGGACATCTAAATAGCACAGATAAGTACCTACATAGGCTCTCTCTCGACTATCATCCCTTCAGAAATCATAAATTTACATGGATATTTTAATTAAAGTCGCATTTAAAAAATGTAAATCGGTTACGTGGGTAAAACCTAAAAATATATGCCCGGTTGAAACGTCGTAGATTTTACAATGTATAATCTATTTTTAAAAAGACACAATGTTTACCATGTTTTGTTCCACAAGATAGCTATATATACCAACAATTATATAATACGTACTGTTGTAATCTAAGACGAGTTCATTGAAGTTGCGGCCGCTCGGCTCCGTGCCAATGTACTTGTGTACCGTGTCAGGGCCCAAAGTCTCTAGTGCCATAGCATAAGTCAGCGGCTTGCTGCAGGATTGCAGAGTGAATGGAACGTTCACATCACCTGATGAAATATCGTATCATTATTACTTATTTAATTACTTTCACTGCGTTCAGATATCGTTATTATATTAAAAGTTACCTATGGAAAATCGTTGACCATCAATAGTGCAGACGCTAACACCCCAATTTTCTGAACTAGCCCTCGCCAACTGGGGAATATAACTGGCAACTTTGCCATCCGAGTTGCTTTTGGCTGCCCAATACATCTCTTCTATATCTTTGATAAAGTCTTGAAAATCAGGAATCACAAATTGACTGCGAAAGGCTCGTGTAATCAATACAATGTTTGGTGAGATTACTTCCTTAAATGTTTTTCTATCTAGTTTTAGAGTTTCTGGTGAGCCTCCTTCAAAATTGGACTCTTTGTGAACTTTGTATAAATTATGCATGACCTCTTTGACCCGGGGATCATTTTTTCTTATGCCTGTTGTTCTTAATGCCTAATATATGAGATGACCAAAAATTAATATAAATTTCACTCTCATTTTAATTATTATAATTTATTTAAGACTTACAGCTAAGAATTTCCCAACAGGAAGAAGTCCCGAGTCTTCATTTTTAAACATATCAAATAAGACATCATCTGCATTTTTATGTGATCCTTCTCGAACTCTACCGAATTAAAATATAATGTTTTATTTGTGTAAATAATTTAATCTATATATTTAGTCATGCATTTACTCAAGAACATAGGTGGAACTAACTAGCTAATAAACGCTAAGTAATTTTTGATAGATTAGTCACACAAACTACTTAATATATTTAGAGTAATTCTACAATAAGTGCAGAGTAAATGTTCGTCACAATCTATTTATATGGCTGGTAAGTAGCGTCAGGCGGGTGTGTCTACGACGTAACTAACAACCATGACAACAACAATCTAGTATTAATATTTTTGGATGACGACCAAAGTTACAAAAATTCAAGGATATACTGTAAGATTCTGCGAAAATATTTTAAAATATTCCATCAAAAAAATATCGGTTGCTGAATAAGCGCATTACTTTAAGATTGTTGCACTTATTTAGTTTTTTTGTTGTGTTTTTAATCTTCAGATTTCCTTTTTTTTTTGGAAATCTACAACGTAAGTCGGAAAAATTTTGATCGAATATGTTAATGAACGTCTAACGGTTTTACAGTATACAATATTTGTGAATTGAAATATATTATGGAAAGGGCATAGCAACAAGCGAAATATCACGATTACTAAGCCTTATCACATCACTGCAACTCAAAGTAACTCAATTAAAATTTAACAAAAAAAACTTAAGCAAAAGGAAATATGCAGTTGAAAATATTTGTTATTTTATAAGTCAGGCTTGATAAGGCTTTAAAACTCAATGAAGCATGCAGTGTCCTGTATGGTATTGTACTCACGCTGGATCTAAGTTGTGCACGAATGAATACTGTCTGCATCATGAAACGTGAACATAAGATACTATTAAAATTTAATCTCTCTAGTAAACTTTATTATCTTATCAAAGTAGAATAAACGTGTAAACTTCCGAGTACATTACATACACATCATTAGGAGTATATAATATCAATATTGCTTATTACTATTTCTATATATCTACAATATCATGTGCATATTAAATATCAGGCGTGAATTGAACACGAAGTACAGCGCACGGCATCTATGATAAAATTATTAGATCCGTCTAGAGTCTTGACTTTAATATAGATCAATAGGAGTCGATATGTGTCATTAAAAACAATTGATTTTTAATAGAACACTTCTCACATTACCATATAAGTGTCTTAATAATTGGTCCCATTAGGAAAAGATATGAATAGAACTTGGGTATTATAAAATGATAATATTCTTACCTCATATCGATCGATTGAGCGGCATAAAAGCTCGGAGCTGAATTTCGCCATTTCTGAAATAAAATTTTCACATATCATTCATGAGAAACCTAAGTTTTCCAAACGGTACTGTTTTTATTCCTTATGATCATCAGGTTGTCATGATATAGCACGGAAGGAACGTAGTAAGCGTAACAGTAGGGACACTCACAGGTCTTTCTATTACATAGACGGGTCTCACTTGACTGTATTGTCGGTGGCAGGTACATGCCGCCGGAGGCTTAAAGAGAGGGTGGCCTACGGCAGCGAGCCTACAGAGCTGACGCCTATGCATAGCGACGTCCGACAGGTTAAAACGAAGAGTGCTCGCGATGTACGCTACGAGTACAGCCTGCCTACAACGCGCAGGCGCTGACTGTCGCTGCCGGCCCCTCTAGCGGCGCACATTTATCAGTACTTATATTATTTACCTCGTCTGTGACGTGATTTCCACGTGAAAAGTGCTCTTGTAAATTTAATGATTCAATATTATTATTAAGCGTGGAGATTCCCAGTATATTTTTATAGTTTATTAATATAGTTATGAATATGAATAGTTTATATTTTTTATATTATTTTTTTTCTCTATCTATAATATTACTTTAAGTTTAGAATAAAAATGTTTTTTTTTTGGAAAATTAATATGCTAAGGAAAACCTTGGCAGTAAGTACCTAATATAAGAAAGATACTTGGAACTTGGGCATAGTGATGTAAAATTTTTCCCTCTAAAAAAACAAAACAGAATGTATGTTTACATCAAACAGATTTCCTCTCTCCTCTTTATTAGTATAGCGTCAGTAGCTCAGTGTTTAGGGCGTAGGATTCACGATCGATAAGTCGTGGGTTCAAATCCCGGACATTGGACTACTGGCGTGAACCACTCCTGACACAGGCATTTTAGCTTACTAGGAGATAAAGGAAATAGTAATAGTATGTGATCCATACTGCTAGTAATCTTTATAAAAAATAAGCTCCCGTATATTATAAATGTAATGTTCAGCTTGTAAAAAAGTCAATAAGTCAGTCAAAGTTGTTCAACTTTTTGTTTAGCTTGTAAAAAAGTTGAATTAATCGGTATTCGTAATGTGCAGATATAACCGCAAAAAAATTATTTTATAGCAGTATATAAGTGTATTAGTTTTATATAGATTAATAGATAAGTATAACAAAATGTAATAAAAAAATCTAATAAACTTATCTAAATTACTTAATAATAATATTATTTATTTATTACTTTATTTGCAATTGTAAAAATTTCTATACGATAATTCAATAACTAATGATAAACTTATATTTAAAGCTCATTCGTTTTAAAATATAATTTATTAAAGCAAAACACTGAAAGTTTATTATAAAAAAATTATACAAGAAAGCAATGTGTAAAAAAATATTTAGCATGAATGGTATTTAATTGAACTGTATTTATTTAATTCTTCATATTGTTTAAACTGATATTAAATTAAAAAACTAGTTAAAGAACAAAATTTATTTATTTTAATATTTGATTCTGATCAGGGATAAATTGAAAAAAAAAACAAGATTAAAATTTAGTTTAATTAGTAAAGTACGTAGGCATTTCATTTTATATTACATCGAAGAGAGTATGTATTCTAAATATATTGTATAGAATAAAAAATATTCTCCTTACTTACCTCAAAATCATTTCCACGTTCCATTATGAATTCGTCAAAACTATAGTTGGATAGCAGACGCATGCGAAATACAATAAAAGCACGTGATTGTTGCTCTAATAGCTCACTGTCGCGTCTCAGAGGAATAGTTGTACTGCGAATCAGGCGTCGTCTTTACGCAAACTGTACTAAACCATTATTTTCAGCATATCGCTTATAAATACTATCCCAAGGAGTGCCAAGAGCTGCGTCGGGAATCAACGTATATTTAGATTGTATATGATTGTCATCATTAATGTTCACGTTTAAAGAATTTATGCAATAAATTTTTTGAGCAATAAGCGTTTATCTATATTATGCGTTAGGATGATTATATTATTTTTTATTCAAGTAGGATTAAATCTTTTTATTTATTTTGTAGGTTTATTTATTATTATTTTTAATTATTTATTATCCTTCGAAAAGGCTTAGCACATCAAAAAGGATATTATTATACTTTTTATATCAAAAGGCACATTATTAATGCCATCTATGTATGAACACAAACTCCATTGTGGTAAGTCGTAAGTGATTATTTTGCAACAATTCCTCTTTAACAATAAAACCAAATAAGTATATCTGAATTATTTAATGTATAAAATTATCAAATTACATACTAGTTATTTATGAAACTGTTTTATAATAAGGAGTATTAAAACACGAATGTGGGTTTGTGATAATAGTTTCACATGAATGTTTTAATACTTATTTATGAATAGTTACATACAGGACTTTATCTACACCCATAATTAAATCCACTATAAAAGATTCTGAAACAGTTAGCTTACTGCTAACATTAAAACAGCCACTCCTAGTAACCTAACATCATCTATTACTGAGTATACTTACAAATAAATTAAATATTGATGAAAGAATCTTTTTTTTAGTTGTAATAAACATTTTGTATAGTGCAATTATTAAGATTTACTTCAATATTATGTTCCTTAATGTTGGAAGGTAGTAATCGCTCATTTTTTTGTAAACAAAACAATAAGCATGTCAAAGAAAAATGGCGGGGATTCGAATAACATATTTTCTTTACGGCGCGCGACGTTCTAGTGAACAGGCGTAAATGACTGTTCTTTTTTTAAAAATCATACAAACGTTCTTTTTTTGAAATTTATACAGATACCACGCATTGAACAATAAGAATGTGGCTGCTTTGCACAGAAGGAATTGAAAAAAAAACAAAGGAGTGTTAATATGAAATTCAGTACGGTTATTAGGACATTGGGTGTTTTAATGTTGGCAATAAATTAACTGTTTCAGAATCTTTTACAGAGGATTTAAAGTATGGAAGTAGATAAAAAATATTATTATACTTAAACAAAAATATAACACTGTTATTAATTTATTTTTATGAATTGAACCTGCACTGGTCCAGAGTTTCTTAAAATTAAATCCGGCCAAAAATGAAGATCAGAATGTTTAGTAACAGGAAGTAGTTTGAAATTTCTTAAAATTGCTGATAAGGCCGACTTCATTTCCATCATGGCGAATTTTTGACCTAAAAGGAATCAAGCGTTAAGTAAATATTGTGTATTTTGTAATAGGTAAACAGACAATAAAAACTTTATATATTATAGTATGTTACGGAACCCTAATGATAAAGATGCACACCTAGCTGACTACCCAATTCATGTTACACGTCCCGAAATTTTCTGATTCCGTGGAAAACAATCACCGAGGACTGTAGAAGCACCGATCACCCCTCTAGTTTTTAAGATTTAATTTTAGAAAAATGTAGAAAGGTATATCTATACTATTATATAAAGAGGAAAGATTTGATTGTTTGTATGTTTGTATATTTGTATGTTTGTTTGTTGCGAATAGGCTCTAAAAGTACTAAACCGATTTTGAAAGTTCTTTCACCGATAGGAAGCTGCATCCTTTCCGGGTAACATAGGCTATGTGGTGTTGCCATAAATACTCTAATTAAAAAGATATGGCCATTTAAGTGCCATAAGGTGGCCATTTTGTAAATTGAAGAGTTTCTGAGGAACTACAAATTCGATTTAAAAAATTATTTCACTGATAGAAAACTACAGTATTCGTGAGGGACAAAGGTGATTTAGTGTTGCCATATACATTTTTTAATTAATAGAATATGGTCATTTCGTTGCTACTAATCCGATTTTTAAAATTCTTTCATTGAGAGAAGTCTCTAGTATAATATAATTTTAAGAAATATTCCGGATTTTCTTCCCCTCCTGACGACGCCAACCCACTAAAATATAACTAGTAGTAAGCCTAGCGCATTATCGTGTTTAGTTAACATGATTAAAACAAAACTGGGTATTAAATGACGATTTTTAATACAAGCTTCAATACCGTTTTTCACCATCTAAGTAGTTAGAAGTTACACATAGTACATCTAAGTTAGAATTCAAAAAAATCTTTTTATTTCTAAAGCTAGTGTTATAGAAACACATACGTAAATTCTCACCGGCCTATCCAGAAGAATTTAGGGTGTTATTCTATACATCAACATTCAACTATATTGGTATTTGATAGATATAAAGTATTTGATTTGTAGAATTAATAAAAGCTCTATATGTGTTTATGGCATCTGTCCTTGCCAGTTTACTACATACACAAACCAACTGCGATAAGTAGTTTTCCAATGTCTGTTCCACGATTACACTGCGCACTTCATTGATGTGTTCGAAACTTTCAGAGTGTAGTCTAGATCAAAGTACACACACAGATTGATACACTAGATGAATCATTAACCATTGCATGAAATAGTGGTCGACACCAAACATTTTTTATTTAAAAGTCTCGTGATCTTACCAATACAGTTTCTTGGACCAGCGCTGAATGGTATGTACGCATAATTATGTCGTCCGACGCTATTTTTAGGCAAAAATCGATCAGGGTCAAACTTGAGCGCATTCTTGAACAAGTGTTCTTGTCGATGCAAATCGTATATATGAATATGACAGAGCGCTCCAGCTGGTACCTTGTAACCACCTAAAGTAGTTAAAAAAATGCTTTAGCCTTCTCAGTTCCAAGAATTAAAAACGATTTCTATACTTATTTACGTGTTTACATAACCTATTCAAGTATTAGATATTCTTAATTTCTTTCAAAACATTTTTATTAGCATGGAATTTGGAATTAATATTTTATATATTAATTCCAAAAATCGTTATATTGAAGTGATATGGAATTGATTTAACTTTCCACATGCTGTGTAATGTAGGTATGCTAAAAACCATTATAAATTTTGTTTACAGGAGTTCCATCTTGAATTAGTTTTATTATTTCTAAATAAAATTTAAATCATTAATGTATTTATACTCACTTTGACTAATTTACATAAATATAAACCCCAATTCGATACAGTCGTATTTTAACTTATGAACGTACCAAATAAGTGTACGTTATTTAAATTTAATTAAGTATATAACTTACTTAATTCAGTGTCAACAGGAATATGCCGACTTATAAAATGTACTGGTGGGTAAAGTCTTAGGGATTCTTTAATACAACAATCCAAATATCTCATATTGTTTAAGTCTTCCATTGTAGCTTGACGTTTATCTTCACCAAAAATACTGTTTAATTCTTGAACTGCCTTTTCCTGTTCATTTAAAAGTAATAGAAAAACGACGTATTAGAAAACTGCCATCAAGATACATTTGATTTAATTATCATTGCAGATTATGTGTGTTATCAGAGGAGCGCCAAGCATTTTCTGCGCCGTTGTGCCAAATACTCAAGAAGGGTTTCTGTCCTAGCCCGACCACAATAACCTGATTATGCTCCCTCCAGTTGTTTTTGGCGCCCTGTCTATAGATACTTTAAATCACAATAAATCATACATTTTGTTATCCTTCGACCAACCATAGACCAAATTTAATTATATTTTATTTTCATTTTGGAGCTAACTTAAAACTTCACGGTGGCTTTTCCCCTCTAGCAAAGCCCCCCTTGAATAAAAGAGCCAAGAGATGAGACTGAAATCCGACTATCCAAATCTTTCGGATCATCCAAATCTTTTACTTAAGTTATTAAAAAATATCGCCCTAAAAAGAGAGTTAAACATTTAAAATAAATAAGACTTATCTATTTATGACGAACCTGTGCAGCTTGATCGTTTGCTAAAGATAACAAACAAAAAGTTAATCCAGATGCAGTAGTGTCATGACCCTGAAAAGATTTTTATGTTATCAAAATTATATTATCTGAGTATATAACTTGCAACTATAATAAAAATTATAAAATAATAGGTATTAACTTCGAACATAAAGGTATCCACTTCTTCTTGGATACCGACACTGTCAATTAAACCCTCCTTCTCAGCTAAAATCAGCAAATCTAACATAGCATTTCTTTTCTTCTTCTTATCGTACATACTATATTCATTTTCTGTTTGTATTTCTATTTCATTGCTGTTTATATCGTCTTTGTTTTCTTCAAAAGTTTTCTTCCGGTTCTGAATAACATTTTCTGTGAAACGGCGAACGGTCTTCAAGTATTTTTTCTGTTCTCTCCCATGAGGCGACAGATTAAAAATGAAGTCGGAAAAATATATTAAATTAATAAATCTCTTTAATAGATTTTTTCCAAGGGAGTAAATTGCTTCCTTGTATGATTTTCCTTCACCGGACGTTTCCTCACTGAGTTGGGTTCCCATTGCAGTTTCTGTAAGTCATAGTAATCAATATTATACCGTGTGTTATTATTAATTACTAGTCAACCCACCTCAGTTTAGGTGCGGCTGCAATTTACCAAGCATATTAAGATAAAGCTAAATATTATACGTGGTAAATAAAATATTCTATTAATTACTGCTGTGTAAATTCTTACCACAAATAGTGTTTAGAGTATATTCGGAAAGAATAGGAACTATATCAACAGTTTGACCATTAGTCTCTTCAAGCATCTTTACGAGGCGCTGATTATTGTCTTCTAAAGCTGGGTAATACTTTTGTAAAACATTAAAATGAAAAGCAGCTGTTAAAATTTTTCTTCGTTGTTGCCATTTTGCACCTGTTAATTTTAAGTTTTTCTCCTATAATACAATTAATTTTAAGGTACCTTAAAGAAGAAGAAGCATCTATTATTTAGTTACATTACAGGTCAAAAATATTCCTTTATAAAGATAAATAAATAAATCTAACCCTTGCTTAAGAGAAGTCCATCCCGGAGCCAAGGTTTCAAAAATTTGTAAATTTTACTTTTTTCGTGATATTTCATATTTGATGTCACCATCTGTAAATCACTTTTCTTGAAATTTCTCACTAATATAACAATAGTAATCAAATGTTTTATGTATTTGGTAAGCTTTTATTAACAACGATGTGTTTATTCTTTTAAATGATGAACATTACGTTATCACAGTTATTTTTATGTATCGAATTGTATGCAATTGTGTATCGTAATTTATAGTGTAGGTACTTAATAGAAAATATAGATCGTACCTAACGTTAAAATAAGCGTGAAATTTAAATGCCTAAAAAAATACTTGTTAACAAACATTACCTCAACGTCCTCTGGGTTGTAAATATTTACAGTAGAAATGAAAAATGCATAATGTCTATAAATTCCGTTAAACTTTTTAGCCCAACGCCTCCCCAAGTAAAACAGTTCATCTGAAATTATATGGATACCGTAACAATTATAATAAAGAAAGACTACGGAAATATTTTTTTTCAAATTCCGACTAGTAGTCTTGTCAACAAGTGCTTTTCAGGTCAAAACTTTCAAAAAATCAAAAATTAAAATTTTAAAAAATTTTCCAATGGTAATCTATTCTAAAGTCTTTGAAGAATAGCGCCACAAAAGAATAAAAAATTTCAGAATTGTAGCTTAACTTTTATTGCACTTGCAATGTTAATGTTTGTACAACAATAAATTGTTAATTAACTAATGAAAATAAATAACTAATTGAAAAATCGCGAAAAAAATGTTGGGCCGCAGATTATTGTTCATTGATCTATTCCGGAGGTGCCTAAATTTTTTCAGTTTTTAATTTTCATATTTAATAAGTTAAAATAATATTTATTCGTTTACGGTCCGAAGTAAGCGTGGCTTGCGAAAGCAATAGGCTTAGCTTAATAAGTACTCGTTATCGCGTGTAGTTTTAAGAGAAAATTATAAATATTGGTCCTACAGATAAGAGTTGAGCCTTTTCTTTTTTTGAGGAAATTTTCTCCTCTTTTTGAATCTTTTCAAATTTGAATTATCTCAAACAGTTTTAGAGATATTTGCGAAAAACCAAACCCCCTTTTTTCACTTATTTGTTTATAACTATTGCAATTTTTGCGAGCGGCCCTTGAATTTTCTCAAAAACTATCTACATGCCATTCCGATGCACTTGTTGACTAGACTATAGTAAATAAAGCAAACATATTTTAATATGATATTCTTTTTCACTGTTTTACCTTTAGCTACAGTACTTTGTACAAACATGATTATATTGTTCTTAAATGTTAACAGACATCATTGTTCGCAATTTGTTCACTCCAATCAGGTAATCATTAAATATCAAAATCTCAAAGAGTCAAATGGCTCTCATAAGCACCTGCAATTTACTATACCTTGGGTATCATGAGAGAATTTCCCAATAGCTCAATGGCACGATTAACTTCGGGTACTGGATTTCAGCAAATCACCAAGAATTTTTTTTCGAAAAAAGGTCGGAAGGTTCCTTCCGTTAAAATTCATTTTTAATTTCAGATAATTCTTGTTTTCGATTAAATTTATATAATATGTTTGTTAAATACTAAAAGAATCTACTTGGTTGCACAATAAATTATTTATTGAAAATTTGACTGAAATAAATTGCTCATTTTAATTGGAAAATAATTTGGGGCCAGGGGGTCTGCACTCCTTTGTTGCCCCGAGGCCCTGAATTTATAATATCTACTTGTAAAAAAATCTAGAATTTTTTAAAATTAATATATTAAACTAACATCATTTATTTGATAATAATACATATTACTATGCAATTTATATATTATACTTGGATTTTTTTAGATGGAGGTGAAATCTTTCTTTATGAAATAATATATGAAAAATAACAATTTTAATCATCTTACTTTTGATTTCATCTTTATGTTCAATTACTGTGTCATGTTTCTATTTTATAGAAATTAAAAATATAAATAATCGTTATTCATACGAACCTGATGAGACTAATATTGTTTCCAGTGCATTTCCAACAAAGAATTTTATGTCTGGTCCGGGTATTTTCCGCAGTAACTTAACATCTTCATTTACATGGTTGGTAAAATAATGAAAAGAACACACTACCAACACGAGTGATAAAATAATTATTAACATTTTGAAGATAACTTAAAGATATTCGGTAATTATTTAAAAAAAATTAATAACTATGCAACGCAGTATACAACAATATATAAAAGTAATAATACAATGTATAACACTTGTCAGCATATGCGTTCGTGCAAGAGTGATAACGAACAAATTTATTTCAATTGTATTGTTTACTGAGTTTTATATCATATCGCACAATAAAAACATTTTAACCTAGTCGACCCGCCTCAGTTTGTCTGGGCTAAAATACGAGTACTTATAATAACAATAACTTTTGTCCTGAAATACTATTTAAATGAAACAAAGCCATTATTTTAAGTTAGACCTGCATCTATAGAACCGTATCCAATTTCGTGGTGTAATTTTTACGTGAAATTTTTTTACGTACTGAAAACATAATTGTTTTGGCATTTATTGGTGCTATAAAGAATCCTCATATTCAGTTTTCTTAAAATATATATCTATGTACAGAAAACCGATAAATTAAATTTTTATAATACATCTTTATACTTAATAATAATTATTTGATGCTCAATCATGATAACTGACGTTATCCTATAAGTATGATATATTCATTGATTAAACCAAAATGTGTTGTTGGTGTCATGACTTAAATACTAAAAGTTTAGTTTTAATAGAGTATATATGATATCTAATCTATTAATTTTTAAGATTCCGTACCTTTAAAAGAAAAAACTACATTTAAAAAAACCGACTACAAACTAAAAAATGCACTTCTAAAATAAGAAATAATTCCGTTATTTATTATTTTCTCTTTATTAGGACAATATTATATAGTAATTCTTATTTTTGAAGTCGGTGCCAGCCAGGTGAACAGACGTGTAGTGAGATAGAATAATAATAGGTATATCTATTTAACTACTACTATTACAATACTGTACTATTGCTGGCGTAATCGGTATACATACATAAAAAATATACGAATCGAATTGAGAACCTCCTCCTTTTTGAAGTCGGTTAAAAAAGGAACCCTTATAAGATCACTTCGTTGTCCGTTTGTCTGTTTGTCAAAATCCTCAAGTTGAAACAATAGACAATAGAAATATTAGACACTCAAGCTTGTGGCCCCCTTCGAGCTAGCAAAAAATCAAACTCCTAAGTTTAAGCAATCAATATATAGTGACATTTATACTGCTGTGATCACAAGTAATTCCACATAAAGCGGATATGAAAAAGTCGAAGTTATTAAATAATAAAAGAAATAGTGTTAGTTGTATGTTTGTCTAAGTGTACAGTAATACAATTCATGTACAGTAACGAATTATGGAACAAACGTGAGCTTGGAAGCTATAATGGAAGTTTATTATAATATTACAAGCTACCGTCCTCGCTTCTCTGATGTATATTAGAATAAAGATTAAAGTTTTATCAATATCAATTTAGTATTTTTCTTATTCAATAAGCTAATCATCATATCTACAACGACTTATACTTACCAAAGTTTCATCAAAAACTAATGAGTGGTTTATGAAGGCATAGAAGACAAACATTATTATAATATTTATTTAGTAACCGAGTCACTGAAAAATTATTTAAACAGTTTTGTTAAGACATTTTTTAGCGCGACTTAGTATAACTCCACTAAGGTTTGCATTTCCTGATATTGTGCCAATATCATCCTGCATATATACTTTAGAATCAAAGCTTAGAGATATATCTCATATATGTACGAATAATCAAACTGAGAAGATAGTTTTTTGTTTTCTATTATTTTTGTGATATGGTTTCCTCTCTATATTTAATACTAGAGGCTGCCCTCGCTTCGCTCCGGGTATTTAAAGCAATATTATAATTTATGTCCTTAAATTGTCATTCTGTAATTGTGTAGTTTATAATTATTTGAAAAATTAGAGAGAGTAAGAAAAAGTTATAAAAAGAAAAATAATAGAAACAAAATTAAAGAAAAGCGACAGATGATAAAAGAGGGAGGAGAGAGCAGAACTAAAATTGAATGGGTAAAGGAGAGAGAGAAAGAGAGAAATTATCGAAAGAAAGAAAGTGAAAAGAGGCTAATCATTCTGAACAGATAAAAATAAAAAATAAAGTGAGAAAAAAGAGAGAGGATGAGAGACAATGATAGTATTATAAGAGAAAGAGAGACGGAAATACTATAGACTTCTCTCAGTGAAAGAATTTTTAAAATCGGATCAGTAGCAACAAAATGGCCATGTTCTATTTATAAAAAAATGTATATGGCAACACTAAATCGCCTTTGTCACTCACGAATAGTGTAGTTTTCTAACAGTGAAGAAATTTTTTAAATCGGATTTGTTGTTCTTGAGAAGCTCTTCAATTTACAAAATGACCACCTTATGGCACTTAATTGGCCATATCTTTTAAATTAGAGTATTTATGGCAACACCACATAGCCTATGTTACCCGGAAAGGATGTAGCTTCCTATCGGTGAAAGAATTTTCAAAATCGGTTCAGTACTTTTCGAGCCTATTCGCAACAAACAAACAAACATACAAACATACCATCAATCAAATCTTTCCTCTTTATATAATAAGTATAGATTATAAATCAAAAATTAGTATATTACTTCAGATTTTTTACTGTAGTTTTAAAATGTCGTGTAATATATTTTTTATTGTTTATTATTTATGTACTTAAGAAAAATTAAAACACATATTTTGTTTTAATCATTTTTATTTTTAAATCAACCAAAGATAGGATTCATAATAGTTAAATTTCCATAATTTATACGTTCAGCCACGCCAGTAGTCCAATGACTAGGATTTGAACCCATGACTATAAGTCAGTAATATCATCGTGAAAGACCGCTGAACTACTGACGCTTCATATCATTATATTTATGATTTTTTTTCACAACGGGACTTTGTACTTTTAACATATTGGTTCTTTTTATATTTATTGACAAAAATATAACACCATTATTAAATTCTTTTTATAAACTGGACCTGCACTGGTCCAATGTTTCTTAAAACTAAATCTGAGCAGAAACGAAGATCGGAATGTTTAGTTACTGGAAGTAGTTTGAAATTTCTCAAAATTGCTGACAAGGATGACTTCATTTCTATCATGGCGAATTTTTGACCTAAAATGAATGAGAGAGCGTTAAATAAATAGCTATAATATAATACATAAGCAGACTTCATAAAATCTATATTTTTTATCGAATTTTTCATGACTTCTTTAACTAAATTTCAAAAAATATTTGTAGTGCTCATTCTAGCGTCAAAGGATATTCGCGGTTCCGACTTCCGGGAGTGTGGGCTGCACTTTGATATAATAACAATAATATTTCTAACAATTCATCTATATAAATATTTAAAAGGCATAATTTATATGACTCGATAAATTTATGTGACAATAATATATATTCGTGGCATTTGCTTTTGTCAGTTTAGTCGGATATTTCTGACTCTATTCTCTAGGTCAGTACTCAGTAGCCGTTAAGTTACATTATGCTTATTAACTAAAAGAGTTTTGTTTATAAGTCTTGTAAACTTACCAATGCAGTTTCTTGGACCAGCGCTGAATGGTATGTACGCATAATTATGTCGTCCGACGCTATTTTCAGGCAAAAATCGATCAGGGTCAAATTTGAGCGCATTCTTGAACAAGTGCTCTTGTCTATGCAAATCGTATATATGAATATGACAGAACGCTCCTGCTGGTACCTTGTAATCACCTAAGGTATTTAAAAAAAATGAAATAAATAAACTAGTAATACTTTGGCTTTTTGAACTATGATTTAACTGCCTGATGTCATGCCATGTAGGTACGTTCAAAAACCTATATCTTCATATCCATCTTTAAATTACTTTTATTATTACTAAATCAAATTTTAATCATATAGATAATATATAAACCTCAATTCAATACAGTTACTTACTTAATACAGTGTCAACAGGAATATGCCGACTTATAAAATGTACTGGTGGGTAAAGTCTTAGGGATTCTTTAATACAACAATCCAGATATCGCATGTTGTTTAAGTCTTCCATAGTGGCTTGACGTTTATCTTCACCAAAAATACTGTTTAATTCTTGAACTGCTTTTTCCTGTGTATTTAAAAATAATAGAAAAATGACACATTAGAAAACTGCCATCAAGATACATTTGATTTAATTATGCTTGCAGATTATTTGTGATATTTTATTCACGTAAATAAAAGAGCCGGCAGATGAGACTGAAATACTCACCTGAAGCTGTTGAAACCATAGTTGGATTATCCAACTCTTATATTTACGTGAGTAATTATTGCCCTAAAACGAGAGTCAAAATTTTCTAAAATGAGAAGTATTTATTTATAGTAATATGACGAACCTGTGCAGCTTGATCGTTTGCTAAAGACAACAAACAAAAAGTTAATCCACACGCAGTAGTGTCATGACCCTAAAAAGATGTTTATGTTATCAAAATTTTATTATTTTATTTAGTAAAATAACTTCCATCAATATTATAAATTATAATATAATAGGTACTTACTTCGAACATAAAGGTATCCACTTCTTCTTGGATACCGACACTGTCAATTAAACCCTCTTTCTCAGCTATAATCAGCAAATCTAACATAGCATTTCTTTTCTTCTTCTTACCGTACACATTGTACTCATTGTCTTTTTGTATTTCTAATTCATTACTGTTTAGGTCGTCCTTGTTTTCTTCAAAAGTTTTCTTCCGATTCTGAATAACATTTTCTGTGAAACGGCGAACAGTCTTCAAGTATTTTTTTTGTTCCCTCCCATGTGGCGACAGATTATAAATGAAGTCGGAAAAATAAATAAAATTTACAAATCTCTTTAGTAGTATTTTTCCAAGGGAGTAAATAGCTTCCTTATATGATTTTCCTTCACCAGACGTTTCCTCACTAAGTTGGGTTCCCATTGCAGTTTCTGTAAGTCACAGTAACCAATATAGTACTTATTAAATACTAGTCAACCCACCTCAGTTTAGGCACGGCTGCAATTTACCAGGTATAAGTTAGATCAGCGGTTCTCAAACTTTTTTGGTGACGGAACCCTTTTGGGAAGCAAAATACTTGATGGAACCCTACAATAAAACAATAGTTTTTAAAAGTGTATTCTTTATTAATAAGCATAATAAAAGTACAATGTAACAGTTACTAATTATTACTTACTTTACCACATGGCAAGTACAATAATAGAAGATATTAAAAAAGAAAAAATCTAACTAATGGGAGGTATGAAACTGTTTTTTATTTTTCATCAATCGGTTGATATCAGGTTTGATAGAAGACAGTTGAAGTCTCATATCAGGTTCGGCGTCCAGTCTATTGCGATATTTTGTTTTCGTGGCTGCATAGGTTGAGAATCCTGTTTCGCACAAATATGTTGTTGGGAACGGGAGAAGAATATTCAGAGCCATTTTGCCAAGCATTGGATATTCATCACGGATTCTGCACCAAAAAGCGTCGTTTTGAACAGTGACTCCATACTTGTGTCTGATGACATTTCTAAAAGAGATTCATATGAGATATATGTTTGACATACTTTCGGGCTTTTCCAAGTTGGGTAAAAAAGGATTATGAATCCATGAATTCAGTTTCATTTTTGTATTCTGTTCTTCGGGAAAATACTTTTCAAAAGATGCGCGCATCGAACTGAGATATTGGACCAATTCTTCAAACACATCATCTTGAACTTGAGTTCGTTCATTTCTGAGTCGTTATCGCTAACAAACTCACTTAGTGACGTAAAGCTTTCTATTTCTTTCTTACCAACGCAAATAATCCAAAAATCTAATTTTCTTTTGAAGGCAGTTATTTTGTTATAGGCCTGAAACACTGTTGTCTGTTTACCTTGCAATGATAAATTCAATTCGTTCAGTTTTTGAAAGATATCCGCCATAAAAGACAATCGGAACAACCAAGTTTTATCATACAAACGGTCCTTCAAATTAAAAGAAGTATCTGCTGCAAGAAACATTTGTAACTCGGCTCTAAGTTCAAATAGCCTTGTTAAAGTTTTACCCCGAGACAGCCATCGCACTTCTGTATGGAGCAGCAGTGTTTTATGTTTGCTGCCATAATCTTCACACAATAATGAGAACAATCGGGATTGTAGTGGTCGTGATTTAATAAAATTAATTATTTTTACCGCTTCATCCATAACTAATTTTAGATTTGACGGCATTTGCTTCATCGCAAGTGCTTGTCTATGCAGAATACAATGGCTGGAACTACAATTAGGCGCTTTATTTTTTATTCGTGACCCTGCTCCTGCTGTTTTACCTGTCATCGCCTTGGCCCATCTGTACAAATGTCAATGCAATTGTTCCAACTGAGATTATTTTCTTCAAAAAATATATTTATTTTATTAAAAATTTCTTCCTCGATAGTGTTTGTGAGCAGCGGTGAACACATAAGCATGTCTTCTTCAAAAGAACTTTCATATGGATATCTCACGATAACCAGCAAGATAGCCAAACCAGCGACATCAGTTGACTCGTCCATTTGCAAGGCGAATCGTGTTTTTTGTAGACGTGTAACTAGTTTTTGTTTGACGTAGCTTGCCAGATCATGGATTCGCCGTGAAACAGTATCGTTTGATAGCGGCACAGTAGAAAGATGCTTTGCAGATTTTTCATCGAGCATACATTTTGTTATGTCTAATACACATGGCTTTATTAAATTCTCAGCGATAGTGTGCGCTTCACCTGCTTGTGCAATGCGATAGCTAACTAAATATGATGCCTCCGTGGCCTTTTCGTTGATAGTTTTTGTTACATGCATCATATTTTTTTGACTTTCCAATAACTGATCTTTTTTACGAACAAAAAATTCTTTATTCTTGTCTTTAGACTCGGGGTGTACAGTTTGTAAATGTCGGCGCAATTTGGCAGATGCCATGGAACTATTAGGAAGCAGTTTACTACATAGCATGCAGAGAGGTGAGCCGTTGGAATCAATAAATCCGAAACTGATATATGATTCATCATACTTCCTTTTTTTCGTCTTTGAAACCATCGAGCTTGACGTCGTGGCATCATCGTCTGGATCGGTGATTGCTATATTCTCCGCGCGTACTGCTTTTGAACATTCAGCGTCATTAGAAGATGTTGTTGCAACACGTTTAACACCTTTAAGCCAACGTTCCATTCTTCTTTATTTATAATGTTACACGTCCGGATGGTGGGGTCTAAATAATGCACAATCGTTACTGCGTATAAGAGACTAAGTTTAGTACAATAAAGAAATGTATAAAACTCAGACAACAGAATACAGCAGGCAGTAGAACAATGAACACTAGTTTCTCGCTAGCGAGCTTGTAAGTAGGTAGGTAGGAACTTATCGCTCCGAACGCTAATCGTCAACTGACTGACGAGGCGCGACTTTTTTTTTTTACGGACTGTGTATGCTGTTGGCCCTACTGGTCTTGACACCGTCACCGGACGGGAGGGCGACGAGGCGAGACGCGCGATCGCCGCTTTTATACTTAGTCCTAGACTCGATCTCGAAAATACTCGAGTCGGCGCGTTTGATAAACAAAAAGCAAAAATAAAAAGAGAAATATAAAAATTGCGTTGTAAACAATTCAGAGGCGGCTTTTATCAAAGGGACTGCACGCTCACAAGTATACAAGTATACATGTTGATACCAAACTTATGAGATATTGTACCAGCTATTGTAACACATGTTTATACAAATACAAATAAATAAATAAATATACCTACGCGCGGCCGCGGAGTCAAAACGTTCGACCAGAGAGACGTGTTTTGATTTTTTTTCTAAATTCTTGAGGAACCCCTACAGAGGTATCGCGGAACCCTAGGGTTCCGCGGAACACTCTTAGAGTATAGCTGACTTAGATAAATCTAAATATTATACGTGGTAAATTACAACCGTGCGTAGCCGGTGCGGATCGTTTCGTCCATCCCTAGTAATTAAATAAATATTTAAATTGCTATGTAAATTCTTACCACAAATGGTGTTGAGAGTATATTCAGAAAGAATAGGAACTATATCAGCAGTTTGACCATTAGTCTCTTCAAGCATCTGGATGAGGCGCTGATTATTGTCTTCTAAAGCTGGGTAATACTTTTGCAAAACGTTAAAATGAAAAGCAGCAGTTAAAATTTTTCTTCGTTGTTGCCATTTTGCACCTGTAAATTATAAGTTTTGTTCCTGTAATACGATTAATTTTAAGGTACTATAAGGCGTTTAGAAGTATCTTTTACCTAGTTGTAATAGAATTTTCAGACAAAAATATTCTACGATTTAAAAACCTTTAGTTACATTACAGGTCAAAAACATTCAAAATATGGGATAAAGATAAATTACTAAAACTTACCCTTGCTTAAAAGAAGTCCATCCCGGAGCCAAGGTTTCAAAAATTTGTAAATTTTACTTTTTTCGTGATATTTCATACTTGATGTCACGATCTGTTAATAACTTTTCTATCAATGCTTCACTAATATAACAATAAGCAATCAAATCTTTAATGTATTTTGTAGGCTTTCATTAATATAGACATGTTTTATTCTTCCAAATGATGAATATTACGTTTAATGAATCTTTAGTTGGGGTAACATTAATGAATGAAAGTTTTCTTAATGAATGAAAGTTTTTTTATGTAGGTACATACTTGACATCATATATACCTAGCCAGAACTTTCTGGCTTCGGTGCTGAATGTCGAATAAATACGAAATGTTATATGAAATTTAATTTCAGTTACGTTCTTTTTGAAGTGAATTTATTACATACATACATTGCAAAAAAATCTTGCACATAGTGATAGTTACGTATCGAATTGTATATAATTATGTATTTGTATACAATTCGATTTGAATGTCTAAAAAATTACTTGTAACAAACATTACCTCCACATCCTCTGGGTTGTAAATATTTACAGTAGAAATGAAAAATGCATAATGTCTATAAATTCCGTTAAACTTTTTAGCCCAACGCCTCCCCAAGTAAAACAGTTCATCTGAAATTTTATGGAAACCGTAACAATTTATAATATCTACTTATGGGTTGACTCTAGAACTTTTCTAAATTAATATATTAACCTAACTTCATTTATTTGATAATGATACATATAACTACACGATTTATATATTAGGCTTATAAATATGTGTATATTTTTAATGTATTTATGACTTTAATATTAGTGAGTGTATTTTCTTCAACTTATTCATAAATAATATACAAAATTACTGAAATATTCAAATTAATATTATGTCCAACATAAATTTCTCTTTAACCTGTGGTTTCACACTATCGGGAATCGCTCACACATCAACAAGTATTCAATGCCGTCTCCTGGCGCAAAATGACCCGGCAGTATCGAACTAACCATCTATTAAATCAAACGTGCTGTAATTTTTGCCAATTTTATGATAATAACATCGAAAAGCAACGGTCAGATTTTGTAACAGGTATGCTATCTTTATTCTGTTTAGGGTATTTTGATTTGCAGTTCTATCACTTGGGTAAAAGTTGTGTTTTAATATGTAAAATAGCGCTTGTTTTTTATGGTATAAGTATAAACAACACAATAACAACCGTTTTGGTGTTATAAGATTATTGTTGTCACATTCTCCTTAACCTGTGTCTCTTTAACCTGTTCAAAATACACAGGTTAAAGAGACTCCGGTCAGGTTAAACAGATATATTTTCTAATTTCTTCAACGAAACCTATTTAACTATTTGATTTCGTATGTGTTTTGACATTTTTGTGTAGTAAGTGCTGCAAACTTATAATATTCTTATATACAGTGATTTTACTACGATCTTATAAGAGTGTAAAAGCCTACAAAACGAAACAAATACTCAGCAAGCCTACAACCACATTTTAAATCCGCAAAAATGTCCGGAAAGTTGAAGACCTTGTTTAGAACGCGAAATATACCCAAAAACACATCAGTTGTAGACAAGAAAAGGGACGTGATAAAGTTTCTATCTGACGACGGAATTAGTAGGTACACGGCTGGAAAAAAGAATATGTAAAGAACGGTGGAATTAAAGCACAAAAACGGTATTTAAATAACTCTCTTGGTAATCTTCACAAAAAATTTAATTCAATTCATTCGTATATTATCAGCTATGCTACATTTTGTCGATTTAGACCATTTTGGATTTTGCCAGGTTCCAAAAGACCAAAAGAAAGATGTTTGTGCGTGATTCATGAAAATTTTTAACTTTTAGTATCTGCCCTACACAAATATCAAATGATTGAGTCAAAGGACCCTACTAATCTTCTTAAAACCATTTGCTGCAATGTATATAATCCTGATTGTTTAGTACGTGATTGTGGCAATTGCAAAGATAAAGTTATAATGTTTTTATCTAATGACAATGCTGTTGACTTTTACTATTGGTCATGGAACTCTAGAACCGAAACTATAGTACAAAATGGACGCGATAAAACTATAAGATTAGTTAAAAAAGAAAAAATAAAGACTACGCCAAAAGAAGCTAATAAACTTATCGAAAATATGATAGATAAATATATGAAACACTGTGGAAGAATGATCAGTCAGCAACAAGCAATAAACAATATAAAAGCACAACTGAAACTAAATGAAGCTGTTATTCACGTTGATTATTCTGAAAATTATAAGTGTTCTTATTCAAAAGAAATTCAATCTGCACATTTTGGAGCTAGTAAGCCGCAAATAACTATTCACACCAGTGTACTTTATTTTTTTGATGTTAATGCGCAAAATAATCACAGTGCTTTGCTACTCTTAGTTCGAATCTAAGACTTGATACAGCAGCCGTATGGGCTCACATGGATCCTATAATAAATTTCTTGAAAGTACATTCACCTCAAGTAACTACTTTCCACGTAGTATCAGACTCTGCAACAAGTCAATATCGTAACTGCAAAACATATTTCCTAAAAACGGCGTTAAGATGGAACTACCCTCCACTCAAATGTGAACTTTGAATTTTTGGAATTATTCAGAGGCTGGACATGGCAAAGGAGCCCCAGATGGAGTCGGGGCTGTTATTAAACGTACTGCTGATACATGTGTTACACATGGAAGGGATATACCTGATTTTAAAAGTTTATTACGATTTTTAACTGAGAACCTTAAGAATGTTGTGATAGAAACTGTTTCTGATTATAAAATATTTGAGAAAGATATGCTTCTACCTAACAAGCTGTTACCATTTAAGGGGACGCAACAAGTACACCAAATAGTTTGGCGTAATACAAAAACAACATACGTTGCTTTGAGATACCTTAGTTGCACAAAAGAAACATGTCTAACAGAAGCTGAGTACTGTAAGCACGGAAAACACCTTGGTTTTCACGATGTCCAAGTGCCGACACCTACGCCGAAGCCTAAAAAACCAAAAAAATCCTTTGGTGTGGCCACTCGTCGAACTTTGAATTTTGGAGACTTCGATGATAGTACTAATGACTTTATTGATCCTGACACAAGTAATATAAGCAACTCCGTTGCAGTTCTTCATAGATCTATACCAATTTCAGCACTTTCTGAAATGGAACTGCCGCCAGAACTTCAAAGGAGTACTTTGGACAGCATTCGGAATTATGGACCTCAAAATGTGACCGAGTCTCCCGTCATCATTTCTAAGGCTGACGTTGATAGTGATTCTTCTGATTTCAATATTTTTTAGTTTGTCTATTATTATTATTATTAGATTATCTACTGTTTTTTTATATGACTGATTCCTTGAGACTGATTAATTTTAGAAAAGAAGTCATTACAAGAGACTTTGTCACGTCACTCGTCACCACTTTAAGAACTGCTGTGGGCTATGATAGTTACAATTCTGATCTCAATGTCTTTTGATTTTTTTAAATAGTGTTAAGTTGTTAACTGTTGTTTAATATGTCTGATTGCTCGAGTCTAATTATTTTTAAGAAAGAAGTTATTAGAAGATAACTGTTGTAATTTTGAGAATTATATTTCGTTAACTAGTATTTTGATTTGTGTATGATGACGGAAACGTCTTGTATAATGAGCTAGGAGTATTATTTTAGTTATTTCAGAATTAAGTTTCTTATTATAATTATTATTTCTTTAAAATAAATTACTAGAATGTCGATTTTATTAATTTTTTTTTTAACCTGATCGATTCTCTTTCACTTGCTTGTATTTTCTCATTATCCCGTGTAATATCTTTAGCCTGTGTTAATTTTTTTTTATAAACGCTGTATTTCATACACAAATGCATGAATTCCATTCCCTTTAATAAAATCTGTACAAGAAATCTTTTTTAGCAAGAAAAAACTAAATTTGATCGAAAACCACTTTTTTTAAAAAAATGCCACTTTTTTGAGAACAACCTTGATTTTTTTACTTGGAGGTGAAAATCTTTCTTTAAAAGGCTGATATATTAAAAATATCAATTTCAATCATCTTTTTCATGGTTAATATTTCTGTTCCATTTCTGTTTTTACAAATTAAAAATATTAATAAATGTGTAGTCTATACGTACCTGATGAGAGTAATATTGTTTCCAACGCATTTCCAAAAAAGAATTTCATGTCTGGTCCGGGTATTTTTCGCAGTAACTTAACAACTTCATTATGGTTGATAAAATAATGAAGGGAACACACTACCAAAACGAGTGACAAAATTATTGTCAACATCTTGAATGCAACGCAGTAAACAACATAATATGTAATGACACAATATATAACAGTTGTCAGCGCTACGTACAAAAGTGTGATAACGAGTGATAAATTAATTTCAACTAACTGTATTTCTTATAAGTCTTATATGTAATATCATATCGCGCGTTAATAACACCTTGACCCGTCTCCGTTTGGGTAGGATAAAATACAAGTGCTTATAATGACAATAACTTATAATTTAAATAAAACAAAGCCATTGATTTAAGTTAGATCTGCATCAATACAACCGTATACAATTTCGTGCTGTAGTGTTTACGTGATGCGCGTACCGAAAACATTTAAAAATAATTGTTTTGGCGTCTATTATCATCTATGTACAGACAATCGATAAATCAAAATTTTATTATACATCTATAAATCTATATATTAATGATTAGTAGGTGCTCAATCATGATAACTTTGACTTCATTCTATAATTATGTGATATATTAATTGATTAAACCAAAATGTGTTAGTGCAAGGTATTAAAACCTTCAAGTTTTGTTTTAATAGAGTATATAAGATATCTAATCCTAAATTTTTTTTAAGATTTTGTAACTTAAAAGGAAATAATTCGGCCTAGTGCGAGTGTGGAACTCGCGCTCTAAAAATTCCGTACAATTTCAATATGGGGTCAAACACTATCATTTTGATTTTCGGGTGCGGGTTAAAATATTATCAAAAATAGTATTGGGAGGCATTTATTCCCGCCGTTAGTAATGCATATTTCAATTGACATATTTATAATTACTCACAAAAAGAATATAAGAAAATATGATAAAACATTTTTAACTAAAATAATGCAATAAAAAATAATTTCGCTAAATGATTTAAAGTCGGTGAACATATTATATCAATAAAATATAATTGTCAAATATAGAACCTCCGTCATTTTTTGGAGTCAATTAAAATATTTTACATGTTGTCATTTAACAACATGTCATATCGTCAACAGCCGTCGCTAAGTTTCGCGTAAATAAAGCTTCAGATTCATTTCACATAATACGACGACAAAAATGTCCATGTTTGCGCATATTATCTGGATTGCCCTATAGAAAAACTACTTGTTATCACTTCAGTATAAATGGCTATATTTATTGATTGCTTATATTTAGAAGTTTAATTTTTTCACAGCTTCAATATATTATAGACTTCCATGTTTAGTATTAATTTCAACTTGATAACTTCACGCATTCTTCAAATAATGCGTCAAAACTTAAATATATGAAAGATAATTTTTTTTCGTGATGTAACAACAAATTGCCATTTGTAGGATTTTTCCCCTTACTAGTGCTATAAGATCTTGCTTCTTGCCAAAAATCATGGTCCTAGGTCAAAAGACAAAGCCTGGGAATTTTGATTTATCTCGAAAATCAAAATTACAATACATGAAATAGAAGAGGCTGCGGCTTTTCATTAAATTGACTTAGCATATTGATATTTTTACATATTTGAGGAACGAGATTAGAATATTTTCTATAAATTTCAACTTGATATCTTCACGATTTTCTGAGAGAAGGGTACTTGCGTAACAGTCAAAAAGGTTAATTTTCTAGTGATTTAGAAAAAATTAAAAGTTTGATTTTTTGCCTGCAACTGCAATTACGTTCGTAGGCCACGTTTAAAAGTAGTGCATTTTAAAGTAGTGTACATAATTACATAGATATCAGACATAAAATAATACGACATTGTTATTATAATAGAATTTATTAAAATAACCTATAATATTATATAATATCTTAGAATATATTCTTACTATTTTACCCACAGGAACTGTTTTACTTCGGTACTATAGTATCGTTCGATTTATGTACAAAATTTTATTGAAATCTAATGAAATTATCTTGTGTAAATAACACCCTTCTGTCTCATAGGAAATGTGCTTTATTCCGGGATAGGAAAATACTTATGTTATCATTTTTTTTATAAGATAAGGAAGCAAATGGGCAGAAGGCCCACCAGATGGTAAGTGGTCACCGTCGCCCATGGACATCTGCAATACGCGGAGAATAGCAAATGCGTTGCCAACCCTACTTTCTTAGTGTACTCGGCGTTTAAAGACCCCCATATTAAAGCGCTCTGGGAAAACCTCTGGTGACAGATTATTCCACAGCCTGCACGTGCGTGGGAGGAATGATCTAGACGCACGTACATTGCTGGTATGCCAAGCATCCAAATGGTGTGGATGGAATCTGTCCCAGCGGCGTAGAGTGCGATGGCGGAAAGCGGCGGCGTAGAGTCGGGGGCACTAACTCGAACAATTCCTGTGAACATTCCCTATTGTATAGACGATAGAGAATACAAATAGATCCAACGTCTCTCTGGAGACATATTCATCTAAACCGTCAAATGGGATCATCGACAATGCGAACAGCTCGTCGTTGAATAGAGTCAAGAGGGAGCAACTGGTACTTAGGGGCGCCAGCCCAAAGATGAGAACAGTACTCCATCCATATGCGGACGAACCTGGGCTTTGTATAACAACAGCCGATGTCACGGTGTGAAGTCGCCCTGTTTAGTACGCCCAGTTTCTTAGAAGCCAGTTTGGCTTTGCTCTCCAAATGACCCCGAAATTTGACCTCGTTCGATATATCGACACCAAAGATCCCAATACTATTGTCTATATGAAGGGGAATGTTCTGGCATTTGGGCGCTATAATAAAGTTAGTCTTTTTAGCGGTAAACGCGCAAACTTGGGTCTTCGTAGGGATAAATTGGACAAGATTATGTCTACCCCATTCAAAAACCTACTCCAGAGAGGTCTCGTTTTCAGATACCAGGTTTTCTCTCTTTTCTTCCACCTCACTACGAGAAATGTTTGCCCAGCCAGTATAAAGAGCATCGCCATCCGCTGTCATCCACATAGCAACGAAAGCTGCTGAATTGCAACATATCGTTGATATGCAGAATAAACAGTGTAGGCGATAACACTGAGCCTTGGGGTACTCCAGCATTAATGAACAAGGTGTCCGAGCATATACCGTCGACAACGACCTTAATGCTCCGTCCACTAAGGAAACTGGATACCCAACTGCATAATGCCTCGGGTAGTCCATAGGAAGCTTCGCTAATAGAGCTTTATGCCAAACCCAATCGAATGCTTTAGCGATACCTAGGCTAACAGCCATAGCTTCTCCTTTGCTCTCAATGGCAGATGCTCAGCGGTGAGTAAGGTACACTAGAAGATCCCCAGCACTGCGACCATGACGAAAACCATACTGTCGGTCGCTGATTTTTGAAGATTGATTGAAGAACACGTTTTAAGGACGATAGCTGGGATTCCGTCAGGTCCGCTGGACTTTTTAACGTCTAGGGAAAGAAGCGCTCGACGCACCGCGCTATGTGTGAAACGCACATTTTACATAGCGCATTCGCATTTAGTGATTGTAGGTGGTGCTTTTCCCCCATAGTCAAGATTTGAACTCGACGCAATAAGAGTGCACAGAAGATCAGCTTTCTCTTTCGCTGTGCCAGCGAACCATCAGTGCAAAGGTGATAAAGAGGACTTACGAAAATACCCTTCAACGGCTTTAGCGAGAGACCAAAATGCACGGCTTAATGAAGGAAAGTTTATTGATTTCTCGCCAATGCCTCGAATGTGGTTAAGCTTTGCTCTGGCAATGTGCTTCTTATTCTTGACCTGGAGGCAGCATTGAATTTCATAGATTTTAAATACATATTTTTGTGCAAAATTTCAGTATCGTCAACAAATTGTATCTATGTACATAACTCCCGTTTTTCTATTCTGCTATATATATATATGCTTTATTCTGGGTTAAGTAGTATCTTATGTGATCATTCTGATTATAAAATGTATGAGAAAGGATGGAGGAGAAAAGATGTTTTATGCAGAATTTAATAAAAGGAATTACCTGAAAAAAAAAAACTTTAACACTAATCTAAAAATGTTGTAGTTTATGAGTAAAAATCGTATGGTATGAAAATCTGTCATGTGTTCGATATTCTGGTAGACTTGATCCAGAAGAAAAAGAAAGAAATAAGACTAAAAACCACACAATGTTGCCAGTTTATCTAGAAGGTATGTGTACTCTTAAATCTCTATTTTTTCACACTATTTTAAGTCATGGGTGCTAATTTAAACTTAATTATATCTGAATTACTCTTTCTTAAATCACTTTTTTAGTACAAGAAGTGACTGTTCAATATTGAATCTTATAGATAAGTGATCTACCGCTTTATTGATAGTACACATTGCATAATTTAAATGTTTCCAGAATATATTTTGATTATTATGTTATAAGATTATTTTTGATATAATTAGACTAAATAAAGCTATTACAGTGTTAAAACCTAGGTCCCGGGCAAACGCTATACTGAAAACAATCAATTCCAGCTCGGACTAATACAATTGCTAGTATTGATCGTACAAGTTAATATTTGACAGGCAGACGGAACAAACACCCAAATCGCAAATTACTAGAGTTAATCACATTAGCCATTAGAGTGTTTGAACCACTTACAAGAGTTTTCCTGCGAGCATTAAGTGTTTACTAATACTGTGAAGCCAGATTTTTCTTAAGCTTGTACACCCTATCCCACTCCCGTTTTGTATCGCAGTGTTTATAGTGTGATTAGAGTGAATTTTTAAAAAAAAGTAAAGTTGCTTAAGGCCTCCGTCTTTTTCAAGCATTCAAAACATTTATAAAATTAATTCTGCTTTCAGATAACGAGTATTATCTGTACAAGATCGGTATTGTTCACGATCCAAGTGTTCTTTGTACCGTAGATAATTTTGTTTATTTCTGTAACAAATCAAAGAGATAAGACTTATTTGGAATAAAACTACTAATGTGTTGTAAAATAATACAACAAATAATGTTAATTAATTAAACTACTTTTTGTTTGTATAAGTATAATTAAGCATAAGTTCTAAGACTTAACCAATAAATCTAAACTGTAATAGGTTATAGGACCAATATTGGACATGTAACCAATAATGTACAAAGAAATACGCAATAGGTAGAATTACTTTTTAATATATAGTAGTGATATATTTTAAGTTGTACTTTGCTGAGAAATATATACAATTATTATTAATATGTATGTCTTTTCCAATCACGGATCAACAGGCGTGCGCGTGGCCGTAGTCAACGCGTAGAGTCCCTTATGGATTGTATGAATTCTAGTGGAACTATGATGATCCATATTTGGCTTCGTATGCATTTTTGACAAAAACATTATGGAGCAATATGGCAATCAGATGTATTTCTTTTTCTTTTCAGCTTCCCTTCCCCCTTACTGCATATAACGCCTTATATGGCTTTAAAAGTGTTTTTTTTGAATTGATTAAATTATTGCTTTTTCACAACCATCGTGGAATCCTCTTACATCATTCCTTTGTTTATTATTAGTTTGGCACACAGATCACAACTTGTGTAGTTGTGATCTGTGGTTTGGCATCAACATTACATACTTATTATCCTCTAAGCTCTAAATGTCATATATTATTAATTAACATACCTTACATTGATGCAGAAAAGTAGTAAATAACAGATTTCGTTAAGAAAATTGTTAGTGGGATTAAATAGAAGGTTTAACTGTTTATTTATTACTCCGACCCGCCCCGGCTTCGCACCGTTCCTGTACTATAATATTCGTTGAGTAGTTTAAAAGATCTAAAGCGAACAGACAGCGGAATCGACTTTATTTTATACTATGTAAAGATTGGTATTTTTAAATTAGAATGTATGTACGGGCGATGACGAGCTACGAACCCTTGTTTTAATCTTAATCCCTAATGGTGGGTACAGACTGTTGAAACGTAACATGAAATGTAACATTCTGCCTTTCATTGCATGTTTGCTGCAAGCGTGGACAATTTAGCGCGCTCTTACTGCGCATTTACTACGAACCACACGCTAACGTCTGTTCCTGCTATTCCGCCGCGAACACAGCCCGTCATCACATGGTCTTTTCTTCATGCGTGTCGCTCCACGAAACCGGTAGATCACACGAAGCATGGAGTTCGAAGACCACGTTCTTGCTCTGACGATTATCTATCTATCTTTGTTATGGCATTTTTTTCCGTCATTGATATCAACTTTGCGATTTCCGACCACTGATTATGCTTAAGATTTCTTAAAATAACTTTCATTTTCAAGTTCAAATTCCAGAGAACTTTACGAACTCTGTACGCATCTATCAAGCAAAATACCTTTTCTTCACTTCACTCTTGTTCCATGTTCGTTGCGAGCACGTGCGAATTTCGAGCGTCTACGCTGCAGCCCCGCGCACACTGCGCACCCCTTTGTGTTCGTTCGAAAAACCGATAAATCGCCGAAACCGATAAATTGGAGTTAATATACCCCTGATTTTTGTTTAGTGACTTATCTTTCTTTGTTGTTGCAAATATTTTTCAGTTAATGATTAGTTTTATAGGTGACATGCACATTGTGTGATTTCAGTCTTCGCAATACGTTCCGAGGCTGGCCCAAAGTATGTCGGAGCGAAACGTACGTTGAATATTATGTTGTGAACTTGTGCGGTGTATTTTGTTCCAGGCTAGTACTAGCTTTTATAGTTGGCACCTTGGACCCAAGGCACACTATACAAATTCACGTGTTCTCCGCGGATTATAGCAAAGTAATCGTTGGATTTCTTGTTAAACATGAAACCCCGCAAAGTAACGCCTGAATCAATTCAATATTTAAAATTTCTTAAACCGTCACCGTCGTCATGTTTGATATTCAATATATTTAATAATTATTTTTGTACACAAAATATAACATCATTAATAATTTCGTTTTATAAACTTGATCTTTACCGGCCCAGAGTTTCTTAAAACTAGATCTGAGTAGAAACGAAGATCGGAATGATTAGTAACAGGAAGTAGTTTGAAATTTCTTAAAACTGCTGACAAGGCTGACTTCATTTCCATCATGGCGAATTTTTGACCTAAAATGAATAGACAAAGCATTAAGTAAATATATAATCCCACCAAAAACATTTTCATGTAAAATGTTGCCAAGACGAACACGTATACCTCATACTGTCAAAAAGTTATCAGATCTCATATAGAGCCAAGCTCCTAACTCTACACGCCCTTCCTACCTACCTTTTTGTAAGTTGCCTATGGCAATATTTTTTTATTTTGTTCTTTTCTTTCACGTCGTAGGTGCTTTTTTCATATCCCACTCTCTTTGTCTATTTTTTTTGTTGGTTTACTGTTTACAATAAGTGATAGATCAGGTGACACAAATGTCATAAATGTCAATGATAATTTTGTAGATCTGGAATAATCCAAACCCAATTTATGAGGGTTCAAAAAAACGACGAAGCACTTCGAGAAAAGGTAGTAGTGCCCTTGCGAGTTGCGCTTCTCTTGGCTCGTCTTGGCGGAGGCACTACCGTGCCCCCAGATACAACAGGATTGAATTAATTTGTTCTTCAGACTCGTTTTTCATAACAACCAAGCTATTAAGAGTTTTATTTAAAAATCTTGTAAACTTACCAATACAGTTTCTTGGACCAGCGCTGAATGGTATGTATGCATAATTGTGATGTCTGTCTCTATTTTCAGGCAAAAATCGATCGGGGTCAAACTTAAGCGCATTCTTGAACAAGTGTTCTTGTCTATGCAAATCGAATATATGAATATGACAGAGCGCTCCTGCTGGTATTTCGTAATCACCTGAGGCAATTAGAAACCATTATAAAAACTTACGATAAAATAAACTCAATATGATAGTGTAGGTACCAAAATTTAATTGGACGTATATTACAATTAAAGCTACAAAATCAAATATTATTAATTAAAGTCTGTAAACTTGCTTATTCGTTCTGTTTGTACTAAAATATTAATTTGAATTGAATGATCGGGGTAGTGCGATATTGTTTTTTTGCGCTCCCTATGCTGAAGTGCAAAATAAAAAATCAGTAAACTAATCATCGACGAAGTCTTATATCTGCAAATGCAGCTTTAGACCGACTCTAACCTAATTAAGCCTCCCTACAATTACTTGTTCTACCTTTGGGCCGCCGTTATTTATAAGTGTGTCTGGTTAAAGTCCTTTATAACTTACTTAACACAGTGTCCACAGGAATATGCCGACTTATAAAATGTACCGGAGGGTAAAGTCTTAAAGACTCTTTAATACAACAATCCAAATATCTCATATTGTTTAAGTCTTCCATTGTGGCTTGACGTTTATCTTCACCAAAGATACTGTTTAATTCTTGTACTGCTTTCTCCTGTGTATTATAAAGGTCTTTATTATGTTTGTATTGTATGATTAATATTGAAATTTTACTAAGATTAATTTATAGCTGTTTATGTAGATTTTGGTACAACATATCACCTAATAGTAACTGTCGATTTCTTAAAGAGAAATCTTATTTATTTAAACAATATGACTAGGTTACCTGTACAGCTTGATCGTTTGCTAAAGACAACAAACAAAAAGTTAATCCAGCTGCAGTTGTGTCGTGACCCTGCAAAAAATGTTTGAGTTACGCCAATGGTACATGATACTGTACAGTATTTGGTGCAAAATCTTACAAGTGATTTAAGCCATGCTAGGCTCGTATCGGTATAATGTAATAATTAAATAATAATTATAGTCAAATGTAAATTAAGATAATTGTTATAGTTAAATATATGTCGGAGGCGTGAGGAGGTTTAGGTTAGGTTAGCCTTGTGTTAGGTTAGGTTAATGTTAGTCTAATCTTAAGATTAAACAGTGAAACTAAGCAGTGGAGGTGAGTGAGTGTTATGATCATTTAAAGGATATCCTTAAACCTACGCCTTGGTCACAAGTCCAAGGCACTGCTTGGGTTCCTGTCATAATAGTTCCTGTCAGAATAGTACAAGATCGTAATGTTTATTTATAACCTGACCGTGTAGCTTTTGAGATAGGCCATCCATTCCATTCCCTTTTCTTTTTAGTTTCCGACATATATATATATTTAGAAATATACACACCTAATTTTTTTGTCTTAATATCAATAATTATACAGTATTTAATTGCCCCATTTATATTCAAGGCAAAGCTAACAAAAAGTTTTGAATATTTAGCAATAATAATATAATAAAAATACTTACTTCGAACATGAAGGTATCCACTTCTTCTTGGATACCGACACTGTCGATTAAACCCTCCTTCTCGGCTAAAATCAGTAAATCTAACATAGCATTTCTTTTCTTCTCCTTACCGTACACATTGTGCTCATTTTCTTTTTGTATTTCTAATTCAGTACTGTTTAGGTCGTCTTTGTTTTCTTTAAAACTTTTCTTCCGATTCTGTATAACATTTTTTGTGAAACGACGAATAGTCGTCAAGTATTTTTTCTGTTTTCTCTCATGGGGCGACAGATTAAAAATGAAATCGGAAAAATAAATCAAATTGACTGATCTCTTTAATACTATTTTTCCAAGGTAGTGAATAGCTTCCTTATATGATTTTCCTTCGCCGGATGTTTCCCGGCACAGTGTGGTTCCCATTGCAGTTTCTGTAAGTCACAATAACCCAATCTCTAACGGTACATGTATCAATTTTTAACGCAGTTAATATTTCGTAATTGTATCACAGCGGCTCAAGATTGTCACAAATAATTTTTATTTTTCACATTAAGTTTTATTTTACATTAAGTTTCATTAAGTTTTATTTTTATTATATTAATGAAGATTCTTACCACAAATGGTGTTGAGGGTATATTCAGAAAGAATAGGAACTATATCAACAGTTTGACCATTAGTCTCTTCAAGCATCTGGACGAGGCGCTGATTATTGTCTTCTAAAGTTGGGTAATATTTTTGTAAAACGTTAAAATGGAAAGCAGCAGTTAAAATTTTTCTTCGCTGTTGCCATTTTACTCCTGTAATGTTATCATAAACTTTCTCAAAGAGTTTTATGTAGTAGTAAGAAATACTATCTCAAAGCCAAGATTTTTTTTATGGTTGTTAATCTTATTACGGTGAGTGTTGCTTGGATGTTCGGTAAATGAGAGATAAGACGTGTGGTAGGTGTCACTGCTTTATTGGAACTAAATTATGATATAACATATAAATCACTTGCAAACGCTTGAGCGTCTTAACATACCGCCCACTAAAAGGGCTTTGACCTTTTCTAAAATGAAATTGTTATATAAACCAAACAACTAAAACAAACATTGATATAAATTGCATGCGAAACTACAATAAAAAATAATGTATTAAATAGAATTGATTTATCACTCAGTGTCTATCGGCAACAAACACAATTTGCTTCCGATGCGTTTCGTTGTATTGTTGCCACTTTTTACGCTGTAGACTCTCGTAAGGCCATCTTCCCCAGGATGCTTTTCTACTATGCGGCCCAATGCCCATTTTCCAGGTGGTAAGTTGTCCGTTTTAATTAGCACAATTTGTCCAACATCAAATTCTTTAACTGTATTAAGCCATTTGGGTCTTTGTTGAAGTTTAGACAAATATTCTTGCTGCCACCGATGCCAAAAGTCTTGAAGTAGTTATTGAGTAAATTGCCAACGTGTTAAACAATGAATTTTTGTGTTTCTTAAATCAGGTGATGGAACATTAATGGGGGCTTCTCCAATCAAAAAATGTCCAGGCGTAAGAGGGTCCAAATTATCACTATCTGAGTCGTCTACAGTGCAAAGCGGACGTGAGTTTAAACATGCCTCAATCTGGCATAAAATGGTAGTCATCTCTTCAAACGTCACATGAGCCGTTAATATTCGCTTTAAGTGGTATTTATGGACTTAACGTCTGCCTCCCACAGTCCAACGAAATTAGGGCTATATGCAGGAATGAAATGCCATTGGGTCCCAACTTTTGCCAGACTGTTCGCTATCAACCCATCAAATTCCAATTGTGCTTCTTTCTAGGCATCACAAAGTTCTTTATTAGCTGCTACAAAGTTTCGTCCTTGATCACTCCACAGATGAGAACATCGACCTCTACGTGCCACAAATCTTTTAAATGCTCCAGTAAAACCTTCTGATGTTAGGTCTCCAACAAACTCTAAATGAATCGCCTTTGTAGCCATACAAATGAAAATACATATGTATCCTTTATAAGTTTTTCCTCCTCTTCCTTTAGATTTTAATACAGGTATTGGTCCCGCAAAATCGACTTCACTATGAAGAAACGCTCGAGCTGGTGTTACTCTCACTGCAGGTAAATCTCCCATTTTCTGTGTTGTAGATCTCGCTCTTTCTTTAGCACATAATAAACATTTATGTATGCACGATTTTACTAAACCTTTGACTTTAATTATCCAGTATTTTGATCTAATATAGTTAAGCATAAGTTGTACTCCACCATGTAACGTCTTAGCGTGAGCATCATTAACAATTAAATTGGTAAGTGGGTTTTTATTATCTAATATGATTGGATGTTTCGTATCTTCATTTAATTTTGCATGTCTTATCCTTCCGCCCACTCTAAGAATATCATCAGTATCCACATATGGATTAAGCGTTTTTAATTTACTATGTTGTTTTACTTGTCCTTTTAGTTTTATATCATTCCTTTCTGTTTCAAATTCCTTTCGTTGTATAATTAAAATGCATGTGTTTAATGAACTTTCATATTCTCCTGTAGTGAAATTTTTGGTGTTAGTTAGGTTCCTTTTAAAATTTAGAAATCTTTTACAAATTATAATTGTTTTCAGAAGTTGTTCGAGAAAGTCAAAATTTTCAAATTGTGTGTAAATATCTGTGTGATCCTGTTTTTGTACATGTAAGTTACTTATTATTTTCCTTTTCCTTTCTAGATCAGTTGTTGTATTATCTAATTTAGTGTATTTTATTTCTTTTTCAGATATCCATTTTTGGCCGTGCCGCCACATCTCCGAGTGTCTCAGTTCTGCAATCAACATTCCTCTAGATGCTCTGTCTGCCGGGTTATCTTCAGTTCTGACATGATTCCATTTTTATTGTTTAAGTTATTGTTTATTTCCACAACTCGGTTAGCAATAAATAACTTCCATCTATTTGGATGTCCAATTAACCATGAGATAACTATTGATGAATCAGTCCAGGCGTGTACTTGTGATAAAGGTAAGTTCAATGCCTGACTTATTTTCTTTAACAATTTTGAAAGAAGTAGTGCTCCACACAGCTCCAAACGTGGCAGTTTTTAGTGGTGCAACCTTTATTCGAGCTGCAATAAGGTTTCAACGACTCTCAGGTAAGCAACTGCAGCATAAGCTTTAGTACTGGCATCACTAAATCCGTGTATTTCTACTGATTTGATTTCTGATTTAGATACTTTTAGCCACCTGTCAATACAAATGGTTTTGATGTTTGTAAAATCCGTTCTTATATCGAGCCATTCTTTTTCTAACGCTGTACCTATTTTTTGATCCCATCCAACTCCTTCTGACCTAATTTTTGCTAAGATAATACTAGGTGCTATCCAACCAAGAGGATCGAATAATTTTTGGATGTCAGATAAAATATTTCTTTTTGTTATAGTCGTACTAATTGGTGGTAAGTTTATGTCATATTCAAATTTATCAGTTTTTAAATTCCACAGAATGCCTAGTGCCTTTACAGACCCTTCAATATTAATATCAACCTTAGCATTAGATGATCTTTCTGACTGTTCTAAAGACTTCATGAATTCTAGACTATTTGACGACCACTTCTTCAGTTCAAATGGCGGATCAAATCATCTACGTAGAAATTATTCAGAATCATCTCCGCAGCTACAGGATACCTTTCACCTTCATCACGTGCTAACTGCGTTAGTGTTTTTATTGCCAAGTAAGGTGCTGACGTCGTGCCAAATGTGACTGTAAGTAATCTATAGTCTTTGATTTCTTCTTCAAGATTTCTTCGCCACAGAATTCTTTGGTAATCAACATCTTCTTTGGTAAGTAGAATCATTCTGTACATTTTTTGAATATCTGATACATATCCCACAGTATGCATTCTCCATCTGATGATTATACTTCGCAGATCATCTTGTAGTATAGGTCCAGGTAAGAGTTCATCATTCAGTGCTATCCCGTTAGAACCTTTACAGGATGCATCGAAAACCACCCTAGTCTTCGTGGTTTCTTTGTATTCGCGCACAACAGCATGATGAGGTAAGTATACTGATTTATTGTTAATTTCTTCTTAGTACTTCTTACTTCTTCTAAATGCTTTAGTTCTATGTAGTCTTCAATTACCATGGCATAGTCTTCTTTAAGCTTAGGTTGCCTTTTAAACCTTTTTTCGAGTTGTAGTAGTCTATTTAATGATATGTCTCTTGTGTTTCCATTAACAGCTTGTGGATTTTCTGTTTTAAATGGTAGCTTCACTATGTATCTTCCTTCTTCATTTCTGCTATATGTCTTATTGTATATGCTTTCACATATTTGTTCATCTTTTGTAAGTTCCCACTTTGTATTTCCATCGATTTCCCAAAATTACCTTAACATTTCATCAACATCTATTTGATTATGCATAACCACTAATGATTCTTCTGCTTGATTGTCTCTGATTTCACAAAATAATATCCATCCTAGATTAGTATTTTGTGCACATGGACTGTCTGGTGTGCCTTTAATTAAACCTTCTCTCAATATTGAAGCGTATTCCTTGATACCAAGAAGTAGATCAATGGAACCTGGCTTAAAATAATTTGGATCAGCCAATTTAGGGTCCTTAATGTGTTGCCAATCACCTACAGCCATTGTGTTGTTAACTCCTAGCTTATCACGTAGGCTTCTATGTGGAGACAATAGTTAGATTCCCATCTTGGATAAACCATAAGTTTAACCTTTGATTTAATCGGTGTTTTAGTAGATCCCATTCCAACTACGCAACCTCTTGCAGGTTGCCTTGCAAGTTTTAAAAGTTGTGCAGCCTTCTCTGTGACAAAAGACGCCTCCGACCCTTGGTCTATAAGTGCTCTCATAGTAATTGTAGTGACCTGGACACTTCTCACTGTCACCACCGCCGTAGCTAAAATTGCTGTGCTCTGTTTTTCATTAAAGTGTGACGTCATCATTGCATGTATTTCTTCTTCTGGCTCCTCTACGTTTGCATAGGCTGATACCTTAGGCTGTGTTGAATTGCTTGATTGACCGAAGGTTTGTTCATGTAGAAGAGAATGATGGCGTTTGTGGCAAATGCGGCAAGACATTTGTAATCTGCATTTTTTGAGAGAGTGTCCGGGTAGTAAGCAGTTATAGCATAGGCCTTTTGTTTTGACATATGCTGATCTTTCTATCGGGCTTAAACTGGTGAATTTTTTGCAATGGCACAGAGTGTGATCACCTTGACATATAATACACGTCTTCTCTAGGGTTGCATGAAGTGTTCTAGATTTGTCTTGTTGCTTAGGTATTGTAGTTACAGGTGCAGATGTAAGAAGTTCCAGGGTTCTGAATTTTGTTTCCAAAAACCTTGTTAAATCGTTCCAGGACGGTAGTTCTTCGGAGTTTTCTTTAAATGAAAATTGTTCCCAGTCCTTGTGTAATTCCAGGTCCAATTTCTGAACAACCAGAAATATAATTAAAGGATCCCAAGAATCGGTGTTAATTTGAAGATTTTTTAAATTATGTATACATTCTGTTGTAACGTCTAACAATGATTTTATATGATGTGAAGATAAATTATTAATTTTCTTTGGCGTGAATAGTCTTCTTAATATTGATGTAACTATAATACGTTTATTCCCATATCTATGCTTCAAAATATTCCATGCTTGTATGTAATTATTTTCTGTTATTTGTATTTGTCTCAATAAATTTTCAGCTTCACCAGCAATACCTACTTGATTTCAAATAATGCAACTTCTGTACATTACTAATCTGTGTATTTTCATGAACAAGCGAATTGAATAAATCTTGAAAAGTGGGCCATTCTTCGTATTTTTCGGTAAAGTGATGCGTGGTAATTTTACTTGAGTAATCTTTAAATCTTGCATGCTACTTGAAGAATCCTGAGATGTATTAGTATGAGATGGTGAATTTTTTGATAATATTTCATTTAATTCCGATCGCATATTTAAATATAAATCTTCGTATAAGAAATAGTCTTCATTAACAAAATATGGTAACTCACTCCTTTTTTTCCATGGTAAAAGTTTTGCTAAATTTTGATGAGTCTGAGAAAAAGTAGACCAGTATTCATCAATACATTTTATTCTATTTTCTAGATAACTTGGAGTCAATCTATGTTCGGGGCATTTTTTCAAATTAATTTGTGTTTTTTGTAATATACTATATCTTCTAATAAATTTATTAATTGTTCTGGTGTAGACATTTTGTACCTTCAAGTATTCTTCAAAATAATAATCCGATGTCACTTAGTCCAAAATTTTATTCCGAAATAACACTTTTCACGATATAATGCATAAATTAATAATTCTTATAGAAAGAATGCAGTTCTTTTTTTTTAACTCGAACTTGTTTACTTCGTCGTTGTTGACCGCTCGTTGGAATCCGGCTCGCAATTTTGACCACTAAGTTAATCGTATTACGGGTGAGTGTTGCTTGGATGTTCGGTAAATGAGAGACAAGACGTGTGATGTGAATTCATTTTTTAAAGTGGTTATAATTATGTTTAATGATCTCAAACTTGAACTTGACTCTCGACTTTGGACACTTTACGTGTTTTTTCAACCGACTTCAAAAAAAGGAGATTATCAATTCGGTTGTACTTTTTTAATTTTTTTTCTCCGTCATTTATGAACCGAATTGGAAATTTGTCATTGTATTTGGTAGTATATATGTTTACAGTTTTCTACAAATTCTTATTATTTTTTACAAAATCTAGTTCTGATGATAGGATCCTTGAGGAATTGAGAAAACTCATCAAAAGTTATAGGCATTCATATAGTAATTTTGATTTTCACGCATTTGCATTCAGTATTTATCATTTGGTGAAGTGAACCTGATAAGGAAGACCAGAGACAGCCATAATATGGTTAAGAATGCAATGAAAAGCAACTAATTCTATGACAAAACTTAAATAAATACTTATCATCTTACCAGTAGATTCTTAGACCTTCCGGCTTCATCTACCATTAGTTGATGACACCGGAAGGTTTGTACTGGAACATAGGCATGGGACAACGTAAACTAGTCGTGTTTGGGTTAAATGGAATTGTCTCATGTCAATTTTAATGGTAATGTTCGTCTGTCTATCTATATCGTAGCTGCCGAATAACTTTATCGATTTTGATGCGGATTTTTCTGTGTGGAAGCAGATGGGATTAAAATGCCAATTTTTTTACAAGTTTAACAGTATATATGTGTATCTGTTTGTGACATCGTAGCTCCCGAGAAGATGGCATGATTTTGATGCGGATTTTTCTGTGTGGTAGCAGATGGACTCAACATGACATTGTTTTATTTGTTTAAAAGTGTATGCCTGTGACATCGTAATAACCTGAAATATAAACCCATTTTGGTGCGGATGTTTATACCCGAAATTTCAGATGATCTAGATGGTTCTTACTTCTAATTTTTCAAAATCTGTTGAGTGGGTGCAGTAGATTTGAGATGGAAGGGTGAGTAGAATGGTAAAGTTTAGTAGTTGAGATCATGGTTGACTGAGTACATACTTTGTAAATAGGCAAGAGTGAGTCGCTTTGTAAATGGGCAAAACGTGCATGGGTGCGTATATGGTCAATGGGTGAATTGTTGATTTAGTAAGTAGTTCAAAAATATCAATTATTATGTATTATTGTCCTAATAAAAGGAGGTTAATCATTTATACTATTTTTTACATTTTAGTGCATTTTTTCAGTGTTTGAAGTCGGTTAAAATTTTTGTTAAAAATGTTTTATTGACCAAATCATTCGAGAATTTGAAAATACAATCTTGGGTTATATTATGGTCCTAATAAATCATAATGGTCCTAGAATTTTAATTTCTTTCTAATCCACGATCGACATAATATACTTATTTTTGGTTACCATTGTTTTCATAATTTACTATTTAATTAATAATATATTTGGCATTATTTAACTCAATCATATATGTTTTAAACAACTTATGAATATTGGAAGTTAAATAAAGATTTGTTATGAATATTACCGCTACTTAAAAGAAGACCATCCTGGAGCCAAGGTTTCAAAAATTTGTAAACTTGACTTTTTTCATGATATTTCATATTCGATGTCACAATCTGTAAAAAAACTTTTTAATTTTATTTTTTTTACAGTGAAAAGTATAAAAACATTCTGTAAGATAAATATCCTTTTGCTTGCTATTCCTTCTCAGTCTGGATTACGTCAATAAGGGAATGTAAATTCCTATTTTGAATAAATAATGTTGGCTTTGACTTAGACTTACCTCTTTACCTAAACAGTTTCTGTGCCTCGTTAATATCAATTCAACTTAAAACCTTAAAAATATTCCTTAATAAACGTGTAGACTTTTTTTAACACGTATATCATCAGCAGAGACCCCTTTTTGCCTCAAGCTGACCAGGTCATAACATTTTATTAATGAAGTTAAGCTGTACTCCGAAAATGTATTTTTCTATTTTTTGTACAATATTAGAATCAACGGACCGTGATTCTTTTTTTGCATAAGCTTAAGATCACTTCTATGTACTATAAAGAATTCTGAGTAATAATTATAAACAATATTACTTATCTGGAATAATTTAAATGAAAGAGTAACTAACCTTAATTTAATTCTAGTCTAGCTTATTTTTAAATTATATTTATATCCTGAACGGAAAAATTATGTTACAAAATAAGTGCTGAAACCAAAAAAAATCACTTGTTTATATAATAAACTTTACCTCGACGTCTCCTGGGTTATAAATATTAACAACAGAAACAAAAAATCCGTAAAATCTGTATATTCCGTTATATTTCATAGCCCAATTTCTTCCCAAGTAAAACAGTTCACCTGAAATTACATAAATACCATAAAAACTTAAAATTTGTGAAAAAAAAATCGAACTTTCCGAAATATAACACCAACAATTATTTATACAGATATAATGTCGATGAACTTAGTGATTTTTTTTTAAAGAAAATTGAGTTCTGTTACACACAATTTAAGATAATACCATTTCTTACCTGGTGATAGAAATAAGGTTTCCAGTGCATTTCCAAAAAAGAATTTTAATTTAGGTCCGGGTATTTTCTGCAGCAATTTAACAGTTCCATAATGGTTAATAAAATAATGAAGACAACACACCACTAATACGAGTGACAGAATTATCATAAGCATTTTTAATAGGATAAATAATACAGATTTAAATAATACGCAGTATTCAATGATTTTATATGGACTAAATTTGCGTCCACTTTATTATTATACAAGTATCATACTGTCACACAGTTCGCGCTATAATTAAAATGACATGTACATAAACTCGCCTCCATACATACATAATTATACATATGTGAGATCATAGTGAATGTTGTGCAATATTTCATAGACGCTCAATCATCCTTAAAGAGATTCTAATATTATAATAATATGGCAATTGAATTTTTGGTTTAGTTAGCAAGCATTTTACACTATGAGCAGATGATCTCGGTAAGCGATAGTGATCACCACAGGTCTAAGTGAATAAAAGTGTATGAAAAAAACTACTTTTTTATTGTGTTCCAGTCTTAATTGCTATTAACACTCTTCAACGCCTTTTTCAGGCTGTATCATAATTTTTACTCTTTTTTAAAATTAGTTGGCTATTGTTAATAATTCTACTGCTAGTCTAAACTAATGCATCAATTGATTAGTAATGTGTGGATTTTTATTTTTCAAACAAGCAGACGGTCCAAGTAATAGTAAGTGGTCACCATAGCCCATGGACATCGGCAATACAAAAGAGTGTTTCTTTTATTTCCGATACGTTGCCTCGTCGACAATAGAGGAGAAAGGGCTATGTAGAGAAAGAAGGAAATGGTTGATTTTCCCCACATACGAATCGGATAACAAAGGTGGTCGCTAATCAGGAGACAGATTCCCTACCACCAAGGGCGAATCTACGAAATGCTCTTTCTGTTGCGAAGCAGAATTGTTTTCCAACCCGTCCCCTCACGGGTAAAATAAAATTCCTTACCCTGATTCTTACAAGTGATATAGATTTCAGATAAGGCATAAATAAGTAATCACTAGTTTCAGCAAAATTAATATAATGCACTCGTATCAATCAACAACTCGGTACTTATACTACTATGTAGTTATTTAGTATTAGATGTTATAAGATAAATTATTATTTTTATGATTGGTTGTAAAAAATGTTATTTTAATATCTATAGGTACATTGAATAGAATTGTGATTTTTAACGATTGACAGAAGATAAGTAAATAAAACAAATAATATTTATATATATATAATGTAAAAATATAATAGTTAAATTTACTACACATATTCCAAAATAATTAATAAAATTCGAAGTTTTTATTTTATCTATCATGGGCGCAGAACTTATGTCTTACGTAAAAAAGATTTATTTTTTGTTAGTAGGATACTGGTTTAAAAAAATCGGTTCGGTTTTACATACTATTAAAAAGGAACTAATATTAATAATATTATAACCTATAGGGAATAAAAGCAAATGCATCCCTTGAAACTACTTAAGACCATTTTATTCACATTTATGTCTACGAATAAAATTTGATTCTTATCGTTTCTCAAATTTAATATAGATATGATTCTTGGGCCGAAGAATAATATCAACGAGGAAGATAATGTCTTGTGGCGTAGTGACAGGCAATAACCGATATTTCCGTAGCACTGCTGACAATACTAATTTCATCTCTATCATTGCAAACTTTTGACCTATAAATAATAAGCAATAATAAGATGCACATATATATGTCGTGACGAGTAAAAGAATCGTTAACCTAAATTATAAGTAAACCATAGGATAGATAATAACAAAATTGTTGCATACACTAATTTTGTTATAACTTAGAACGGGCGATGGTTTCATATTTATGATGCAATATTCAAAATATGATGACTTACGAAGTATGGAGAGTATAAAGTGGTAACTGATTGTTTTATGTTTTATTTACGGCTATGAAATACTCTCTGGATGAGTATACAGACATTCCTATTCCTAATTAAAAATAAAAAATAAAGAAAACTAGCCCAAAGATTGAAGGAAGTAGGTATAATAAAGACAGTCTCGTCATAATTACGAGAGATTTATGCCTTACTGTATGGTCCTTAATAAGGTCATATAAGTTTAGTAGCTTATCATATAAAAAATATATTATATGAATTGTAGTTTGCTGTATTCACTCTTGACGATAAGGTATCTGTAGATATTTTCCAATTTTACTAACCTATGCAATTTCTCGAACCCGCACTGAATGGTATATATGCAAATGGATGCCAAGTAGGCTCTTTCTGAAATCTCTCCGGACGAAACTGCAAAGGTTCGACGAATTGGTCCTGACGACGGTGCATGTCGGTAATTAAAATGGTACAGTATGTTCCTGGTGAGCACTTGTAATTTTCTGTAATAATAAAAATAAAACTATTCAATCAATTCGATGAAATGATTCAGTATGGAACTAATGTCGGAATTATAAAATCTTATTAATAAAACTGTTTAAACTACTTGTTATCTAAAAAAAGCATAATTAAAGACCATGAGAAAAATATTCACTTGACTAAAATCACTTGAATTTTTTAATAGAATTTATATTTATATACGTGGGCATAAAATAGGTAAAATAAAAAAAAATATTATTCACGTACCTAAAGGTTGCATTTTTGCTTTCTAGTAGATTCAGAACAGAATCCTAGTAACTTATAAAATAGTAAGCAGCTTTTTTAATTGCATTTTTACGGTATCCTGATTAAATTTTGAGGATATGACAAAGAATTTCTTAATAACTTACTTAAATGTACCGACTCATTACAGTGCCTTTGTATAAAATACACAGGCGGGTAAAGTCTCATCGTTTCCTTTATGCAACATTCTAAATATTTCATTTCTGCTACATTTTTCATTGTAGCAGTACGATCAGATGTACCGAATATTTTTAAACTCTCTTGATAAGCTTTATCCTGCAACATGTGATGTCGTTTTAATTATATATCTATACAAAAATACTTCTACGTATTACTAGCATAATTATAATAAAGATGGATGGATACTCGTAGATTATGCTTATATTTCAGAAAATAGTGCAGTTACCTGTTCTTCTGGGTTATTGGCCAATAACATAAATGCAAATAGAAGCGCAGATGATGTAGTGTCGTGTCCCTGTAACAAAAATTATATGAAAAATCAAGAACAAATTTCAATAATAATATTAAAATTTGTTCTTGATCTAGATTTTGAATATAAAAGTGAAAATAATAATTTTTCCAGACACCGATATACGTACCTCAAACATAAATGTATCGACTTCTTCGTTTATTCCCTTACTATCTATTTTACCTTTTTCTTCATTCTCCAATAATAGATCTAGCATCGCTAACCGCTTTTTATTAATTCCAATAAATTCATCTTCGTCTTCGGCTTCTTTCATTACTTCCGCATACAAACTCTTGTAGTTTACATTTTCCCGTCGTTGCTTAATCACGTGGTCACGAAATGAGCTTAATAAATTTAATACTTTCTTTTGACTGCGGCCTGTAGGGCTCAAATCGAATAAAAACTTCGGATGCAACCAAATTCTCTGAGCTCTATGAACTAAATAAGTACCTAATGTATGTATAGCTTCTTTATATTCTTTACCAATGTCCGATGTCTCTTTGTCTAACGATGTACCCATTGCAGTATCTAAAAATTCACCTCCAAATGTGAAGTGAGAGAAATCATTTGTCTTTAATTATACTTTCTATTGTCTTAATCAAAAAAAAACTTACCACATATAGAATTTAATGTCATATTTGTTATGAAAGGATAAATATTAGTTTTTTGTTTGCCTACTTCTTGTTGCAAGCTTACGACAAACCTTTCAGTATTTTCCACCAAAGCGGTACTGAAGTTACGTAAAATGTTAAAATGGAATGCAGGAGTTAAAATTTTCCTTCGTACAAACCATTTATTACCTATAAGTTTAATAAGAAAACGTTTGAATTACGTTTATAAATCTATATACAAAGTATAATAAACGAGCCGTATGACCTTCTATGGACAGGGTTCATCTCAGGAATGTTCATAAAACTAATTAATAACCAACTTATACTGTTATAAAATGATAGGAATGATACCCATTACTGTAAAGCAATACGTACATGCAATTTAAACAGAAGCTGCCCGGACACTAACTTTAGTAGATAATAAAGCTAAGATACGTGGACCTCCAGAAGGGTGACCTTAACCACGACACTATAATACTAAATTCCAAATCGTACCCGAAAATATTAGAGAGACTGACTCTAATCTGTCACACTAAAGATTATATATTGTCTACTAAAATAATATAAAAGAAACTACCCCCAAACACTAATTTATAAACGGTGTAACTAACAATACTTATTATTAATTTATCCATTAAAACTTTTTCATTATAGGAGTTTATTTGTGATCATATGTTTTAACATTTCTCGGTTTTGTAATTAGTTTTTTTAATATTTAAACATATGAACTTACCCTTGCTAAGTAGTAGACCATCATTTAGCCATGGTCGGAGGAAGAAGTAAATATAACCCTTTTCATTGTATTTTGTGTTTGTTAAGATCGATGTCTCTTTGTCTAACGATGTACCCATTGCAGTATCTAAAAATTCACCTCCAAATGTGAAGTGAGAGAAATCATTTGTCTTTAATTATACTTTCTATTGTCTTAATCAAAAAAAAACTTACCACATATAGAATTTAATGTCATATTTGTTATGAAAGGATAAATATTAGTTTTTTGTTTGCCTACTTCTTGTTGCAAGCTTACGACAAACCTTTCAGTATTTTCCACCAAAGCGGTACTGAAGTTACGTAAAATGTTAAAATGGAATGCAGGAGTTAAAATTTTCCTTCGTACAAACCATTTATTACCTATAAGTTTAATAAGAAAACGTTTGAATTACGTTTATAAATCTATATACAAAGTATAATAAACGAGCCGTATGACCTTCTATGGACAGGGTTCATCTCAGGAATGTTCATAAAACTAATTAATAACCAACTTATACTGTCATAAAATGATAGGAATGATACCCATTACTGTAAAGCAATACGTACATGCAATTTAAACAGAAGCTGCCCGGACACTAACTTTAGTAGATAATAAAGCTAAGATACGTGGACCTCCAGAAGGGTGACCTTAACCACGACACTATAATACTAAATTCCAAATCGTACCCGAAAATATTAGAGAGACTGACTCTAATCTGTCACACTAAAGATTATATATTGTCTACTAAAATAATATAAAAGAAACTACCCCCAAACACTAATTTATAAACGGTGTAACTAACAATACTTATTATTAATTTATCCATTAAAACTTTTTCATTATAGGAGTTTATTTGTGATCATATGTTTTAACATTTCTCGGTTTTGTAATTAGTTTTTTTAATATTTAAACATATGAACTTACCCTTGCTAAGTAGTAGACCATCATTTAGCCATGGTCGGAGGAAGAAGTAAATATAACCCTTTTCATTGTATTTTGTGTTTGTTAAGATAGCCTGTAAATTAAAAATTAACTAAAAATACTATAAATAAAATTAGTTATACTTTTTCTATTTTAACGAGGTAGTCCAAAATAATTATTTATTTATGTTTTAGGGGTCAAACTAGAATAGAATAGAATAGAATAAATTTTTATTATTCAATCACATATTTTTACATAGAAAAAGGTAAGGTAAGTTACAATACAATTTAGGCTAATGAAAAATGTAAAAACATGTGATCTGACCAATAGGTGCACCTCTCAGCATTATGTTGTGGTGCGATACCACAACGCTGATTTTCAGAGGTGACCCCAGGGTAACTCACGAATGACACCGACATGCTATAATACATATTGAAAAAAAAACTTAATAATAAGATATTTAAATTAATATTAAAGTGAAAAGTAACAATTACATATTTTTAAAACTCAAAATTTCAACAAAAAAAGAGGATATTATAGAACCAAACTGAATAATAATAATTGATAAGACAAGAAAAGCAAACATAAGACACTTAATCTCTAAAATCTTATTATAGTTAGTGGCAGGACAAAATTTTAATCTTACTGATATCGAGATTAAGTTTTCACTAATTTGTTAATAAACTATTTATGAAGTTTAAACAACTTAAAAATTAATATATATTATATCACATATCTGCCCCTCCTACATTATTAGAATACGTTATATACATCTTACATACTTCAATACAATGAGGATTACTGCATAAATACATACAAACTCGTACATATTTTGAGCTCAACAAATAGAATGAACCGGGTCGTTAAATAAATGGTTTAAGTCGGAAACATAACGGACGCGGTAAGCTTTTGTATTATTTTGTTGTTGTATAAAAATACGACCTCCATTCTTCCATACAAATTTCCATTCCCTCCGTCGGACTTAATTGCGCACTTTGTGAAACAACTACTTTGTTCGTACGGGTAGTGAAGTAGAAACCACGTCGCGTTCGTCTAAATTTACTCCAAGTTTGGACACTACTAGACCAACGTGGTTGACATTTTCGCCAGTACTCTCCTCCAAGCCCGCTATCACTATATCAAGGAAATGTTCTTGTTCCCTATTATTCAGTTCCGAACGAAGCTGAGATATTATGATCTCCTGTGCTGATGTGTCGTACAAAAGTACATCAGGACGTGCTGATAATTTAGACTCTATGAGAGGCGCACTTCAACTTTTCATCAACGCGCCATCTCTTGTCTGAATGATGCTGTTTCATGCGCGACGCTAGCGAGTTAAGTGCGAAGCAATTTTATTTCTATTATAAGCATATTGTTAGTTATGATGTTGGCAACACTCATAATTTGTGTACCATCCTGTTACTTGATCTTGATACGATTGACTTGAGTAGCATCCTGTTAATGATCTTGATGTTGGTACGATTGATATGAGTAACATCCAGTTACTTGAATGTTGGCCAACTAATAAACACATATCAAGGAAGTGAGGATTGTAAAATAAATACACCATCACGACAGAACAATCATGGATTACATCGCGAGTATTCTTAGCAGTAACTCTGAAGCTCTGAGTCTAAAGTATAACCCCAGGAGGATATTATATTATTGTCAAGCCGTCATAATGTTAGTCTGCGTATAGACTACTACAACATCTTCTTCTTCTTTTTTATATTAATTAACAATATATATTGGGCCAGTCTCCGTTGGAGTGGTCTCTAAATCTTCACATTGCACTGAAGCGGTTATTGTAGGAGGGCTTGTAGTCTTCTTTTTTCTACTCTACATTCCCGGCATTCCCATTTAATGGAAATAGGGCTTTTTGAATTAATTTTATATTATATATTATATTAATTAACGCATGATCAAAGTCGATAATTTATATCTGCAAGTAACGTTTAATTATGGTATTAATAATAAAACACGTCATCAACTCTTTTAAAATAAATCTAAAAGGATGATACGGCTATTGTGGCCATCTTTACTTATTTATTCGCCGGGCACTCAAGCACAGAATTAACGATCATGATGTCTCCGTGTTTTCCATTCAAGAAGGTAAATGACCTTCATATACAATAATTTGAATACTTCAAAAAAATGAAACAAAAAATCACACTTGATATAATTAAGTAATGTACTTATATTTTTTAAACACCATTTAAAAAATATAAGTAACCAGTTTTAGGTACTTTTCTGTATTTTCACAAAACATTAATATGGATCTTTACCTCTACATCCTCCGGATTGTGGATCATTACATATCTCATAGGTCCTAATTTCAGTTTATATATGTCCTTATATTTTTCAGCAAAGTATCGAAAACGATTAAACAATGAAGCTAAAAAAATATTTTTTGACGTAATAAATATATTCCAAAATTAACCGAATACATTTACGCAATAAATAAAAATATGTATTATATAATGATTACCAGATTCCATCAAGAAATCAAAACTATTTCCAAAGAGAAAAATCCCTTTCGGTCCGGGAATCTTTTCGAATTCTTCATCTTTGTATAAACTGTCACAATAATACAAAATTAAGAAAAGTACGATTAATATCGTTATTAATATCCAGAACATTTTAATAGAGCACTCCAAATAAGTAATATTGTTATAATAACAATTCATAAAACATGACAATCGTCAGATAGGTCGACCTTAATCCACTGCACCGGCTGATAAACACGAGTTCAGATGACACAATGTGACACAGTATGTATTTTTAACCGACTTCAAAAGAGGAGGAGGTTTTTAATACGTCGGAGTCTTTTTTTATGTATGTTACCCGATTTCTCGAAGACGCCTAGACCGAATTAAAAAACCTTTTTTTATTTATTCGAAAGAGTGCACTTCCCAGGTGGTCCCATTGGAACTTAGTCAGGATCTGATGGTAGAATCCGGAGAAATCGAGGGAAACCCTCAAATTTCAAAGGCACTTAAAATGTTTTTCACATATTTTGATCTATAAAATAATCAGATATTGTCTATAATGTTATTGCTGAGCTGATGTGATGGAACACCACAACTCCTCAACGGTTAGGAGTTAGAGGATACTTCTATGAATATTATGGGGACATACTGACACCTAATTGTATACTTTGAAGATATTTAGGTAAGTTGATAAAAATTGATACCGAACCCAAACAATACAATAATAATAATATAACACCGGCACCGACTTGAAACTGATCAGTTGGTAGTGTGTTAAAAATCTAAGTTTGATTATTTTTTACTTTTCATCACTACAAATACTTGACAGGATAATATGACAATCTGTTAGGATAATGCGTTAACGAAAATAACACAATAATATTAAATACCGTTTACAAATTGTAACTACATCGAGCTAACCAATGGCGGCTTTAGGGAAGACGAAGTGTAGGGCCGTCCAATAATGTTGAAAGGCGTTAAATTAAAGGGTTTATAGGTCAAAACTTTTTGAGCTTACTTATTTTAAGGGTATAGAAGCCAGCAGCTAACTTTAGATCTAAAAAAAAATAGTAAGGGAAAGATGCACATTGCGAGCGTGCTGCCTGTATTGGCAGTTCCACTTCCGTAAAGTTTACTATTTTGTTTTGAATTTCGTTGAACTTCTTTCGTCCTGCTCTGCTGAATTTGAAGTCGTGGAAGAGGTCTATTTACAACATTAAAACCATGTTAAGTAGCACTTTTAAGGAAGAACCATACATTGTTATTACTATCAAACTCATACTTATATTTATTTTTATCAATTTTACATATCAACTTATTTACTTTATTTATTTTATATAAATAAACTAAAACAGTATTCAATTATTTTTAATACAATTATATTTATATAATAATACAAAAATAGTATAAAATTATAATCATACAGAATCTTAGAATGTTTTGGAAAATACTTGCATAGATTACTATAACTACCTCTAACGAACAAGAGAGTTCTCCGAGGAAAAGACCTATAACCAGTTGTGTAAGATACAACAAACTTACGATACCTTCATATAACACAACATTTTATGAAAATTCTTTTACTGTTGTCGCAGCCCGACTTTGAAACTCACTTCCAGATAATATTTCTAAGGATAACCCTACCACCTCTTCCTTAAAATATAGATTTTAATTTCTCTTACTTCTTAATATTATGGTATGTACTTAAGTGCAAAATAATGCTGAAAGCTGTCACGCTTCAACAAAGTTATTTTTCTATTATATTAGTGTTACGTTTTAGGTTTTTTGAAGTCTGATTGAAGTCTTAGTCATGCGCGGTCTCTCAAGGAGTGAAATAGTCGCTGGATAGTGTTAGTGTTGTGCAGTGTTGTGTTAGTGCAGGGAGTGCTGTCCGATTAAGGTCACATGAATACCTTACAATCTAATTGCCACGTCTTGTGTTAGGTTAGGTTTATGTAACTTTAACCTTTGGTTTAAACAGAGAGTCTGATCAGTGGAGGCGAGTGTAGTGATCACTTAAATGAATTCCTTAAACCTACATCTTGGTCACAAGTCGTTAGAGATCATTTGATAATTTATCAGTTCAGTAGAAGTATCTGCCCCCTTTTAGTGCCCTCCAATATTCCCTTCGCCTCCTTCCTTCACACCATTTAAAATCCCCGACATGTATATATAGTTCAATCCATGACAGCGCCGCCGCTTCTGCTATATGTAAATATAAAAACCAGGCTGTTCGTCATAGTGGATTGAACCATCTACCCCTATGTATGTTTATATAGTTAAATTATGTATATATAGATTGTTCAATGCATGACGGCGCCGACGCGTCTACTATATGAGAAAATAATAAGGGGTCCGTAGGCAGTAGTGAATTGAACTATCGACACATATGTTTGTTTATATAGTTATTTATGTGTGTATGTATGTATATATCATTCAAATCATAACGACGCACGTTACGTCTACTGCATGTCATAATAATAAGCTATCTATACATTTGCTTATTTCTTTGTAGGTCTGTATGTTTGTATATTTTAGTAAATTACCGATGTTTTTTTTCTCGCAAATATGTTGAAAAACGCCGTATGTACACTCGTGTGCTTAGGCAATTACACTCTACTGACCAATAATGTATGTTAATCTTCGATCAACAATGTTGCTATTGTCGAAGATGGTAATGACCAATTTAGCACACTCGTATCATAATGTACTAAGGTTTTTAAATTTCAATTTTATAAAATTAAACTCGTTAAGCTGAGTTAAAACGGTAAAAATATTTTGTATCTGTATCGAGGGGAAGTATTTTGTATAACATATTCGAATATTATTAAAACTGCAAACATCGACTTTTTTCATGTCCACGCGATCTTGAGAAAAAGGGTCTTAACAGACAAACAGATAGAATGATGTGATCCTACAAGGATGCCTTTTTTCCTTTTAAAATACGGAACCCTAAAAAAAGGAGGGCCCTTCAGTACTCAATTGAGTAAAAATGTTTACTACATATTTATAAATATTTTTTTAAAGAATTATGATAATAATTTAAAACTATATTCTTCAAATCACGTCACGTCTTCTTCAGAAATGTTGTATGTTACCTTTCGGCACATAATATCGGTTTTATCTATACTAATCTATACTAATATTATAAAGAGGAAAGATTTGTATTTTTGTATTTTTGTATGTAACGAATAAACATAAAAACTACTGGACCGATTTCAAAAATTCTTTCACCATTAGAAAGCTACATTATCCCTGAGTAACATAGGCTATATTTATTACTAGCGGCCCATCCCGGCTTCGCGCGGGTGGAATATTATTTTTTAAAATATATTGTCCCTCCCGCATTTCGGTGCCCACTCTCTTGCCGCTTTACTCGCTGCGCTGCGTCGCTATACTGGCCCGTCGCGTCGTCGTGTATTTTTTGTTTATATTGATATTTTTAATTTCGTAATATCTTTTGAATGGAAAGTCCGATTTTAATAATTTAAAAAGTAATTTACAGGTATTGAAATAGTCTTGAATACGAAATAATTTATTTGGATAAGGATTAATACAAAGTTATAGAAAACATGGTCTGATTTTGATAGGCATTTTTATCAACTTTTAAAATGTAAAAAAGTAGTTATAGTGACGTAACTATAATAGTTGGACATATGGTCTCGCGGACTTTTTTGTAGATATTGATACGTTCTATAATATTGTAGAACATTTTTTTGTTCTATCATCAATACTTTTTGCAGCGCATGCGATGAAAGATATTTTATGGCTAATTTTTTGGCACCTTGGGTTGGTTTTCGTGAGATTTCCTAAGGATCTCTAATTTTTTCTTGTAATAAATATAGCCTATGTTACTCAGGGATAATGTAGCTTTCTAATAGTGAAAGAATTTTTGAAATCGGTCCAGTAGTTTTTATGTTTATTCGTTACATACAAAAATACAAAAATACAAAAATACAAAAATACAAATCTTTCCTCTTTATAATATTAGTATAGACAAGAAAAAATTAGAGATCCCCAGAAATTCTCACTAAAACCAACACAAGGTGCAAAAAAATTAGCCATAAAATATCTTTCATCGCATGCGCTGCGAAAAGTATTGATGATAGAACAAAAAAATGTTTTACAATATTATAGAACGTATCAATATCTACAAAAAACTCCGCGAGACCATATGTCCAACTATTGTAGTTAAGTCACTATAATTACTTTTTTACATTTTAAAAGTTGATAAAAATGCCTATCAAAATCAGACCATGTTTTCCATAACTTTGTATTAATTCTTATCCAAATAAATTATTTCGCAATGAAGACTGTTTCAATATCTGTTAATTACTTTTTGAATTATTGAAATCGGACATTCCAGTCAAAAGATATTACGAAATAAAAATATCAAGATAAATAAAAAATAATCCCAGACGGGCCGCCGGCGCGGTGTGGGTGCCTCGCAGCGCAGCGAGTAACGCGGCGATAGAGGGAGCGACAGAATGCGGGAGCCAAAATGTTAAAAAAAATTATCCACCCGTGCGAAGCCGGGACGGGCCCCTAGTTGGTATATAAAACCGTTATATTCAATAACGCCTGCAGTATTTATATAATACACATGCACTGTACATTTATAATATATGGCAGTCTCGAAAATTTTAGATGTTATTTTCTCAATAACTAATATAGATTATAAAGTGCCTTCCATATCATGTAAATCAGTTTAAAATAATAACTCGATTATTTCGCTTAGTAAAAATTTCGTCCTTTTTTATTCCGCATGAATGATCAAATTTATATAGTATATCAGAAATTTATAAACGAGAGAAATAGAACAGAAATATTGACATTTTTAACATATTTTATGTTGGAACGTTCACAAGTAATAGAGATATTTCAAAAGTAAAATAAAATTTCTTAAGTCATTGGATATTATTTTTGTAAACAAAATATAACATAATTATTAATTTCGTTTAATAAACTTGATCTCTACTGGTCCAGAGTTTCTTAAAACTAAATCTGGGAAGAAACGAAGATCGGAATGATTAGTAACTGGAAGCAGTTTGAAATTTCTCAAAATTGCTGACAAGGCTGATTTCATTTCCATCATGGCGAATTTTTGACCTAAAATGAATATGACAAAGCATTAAGTAAATACAGCAGAATTAATTAAATCTGTGCTTTAGCCCCGTTTTTTATAACAACCAAGCTTATTTATTATAAGTTTTATTTAAAAATCTCGTAAACTTACCAATACAGTTTCTTGGACCAGCGCTAAATGGTATGTACGCATAATTATGTCGTCCGACGCTATTTTCAGGCAAAAATCGATCAGGGTCAAACTTGAGCGCATTCTTGAACAAGTGTTCTTGTCGATGCAAATCGAATATATGAATATGACAGAGCGCTCCAGCTGGTATCTCGTAATTACCTGAGGCAATTAGAAACAAATATAAAAACTTACTATAATATTTCAGTTTTTAGTTTAAAGCTTTAGTACTAAACTGAAAATGGGTGTCTTCTAATATACTCAACATGAAAAAGTAGGTACTAAAATTGAATTAGACTCGTATATCTATACTAATATTATAAAGAAGTAAGATTTGTATTTTTGTATTTTTGTATGTAACGAATAAACATAAAAACTACTGGACCGATTTCAAAAATTCTTTCACCATTAGAAAGCTACATTATCCCTGAGTAACATAGGCTATATTTATTAAAAGAAAAAATTAGAGATCCTCAGGAAATCTCACTAAAACCAACCCAAGGTGCAAAAAGATTAGCCATAAAATATCTTTCATCGCATGCGCTGTAAAAAGTATTGATGATAGAACAAAGAAATGTTCTACAATATTATAGAACGTATCAATATCTACAAAAAACTCCGCGAGACCATATATCCAACTATTATAGTTATGGCACTATAACTACTTTTTTATATTTTAAAAGTTGATAAAAATGCCTATCAAAATCAGACCATGTTTTCCATACCTTTGTATTAATCCTTATCCAAATAAATTATTTCATATTCAAGACTGTTTCAATACCTGTAAAATACTTTTTGAATTATTAAAATCGGACATTCCAGTCAAAAGATATTACGAAATAAAAATATCAAGATAAATAAAAAATAATCCCTGACGGGCCGTCGGCGCGGTGTGGAGTGCCTCGCAGCGCAGCGAGTAACGCGGCGATAGAGGGAGCGACAGAATGCGGGAGCCAAAATGTTAAAAAAAAATTATCCACCCGTGCGAAGCCGGGACGGGCCCCTAGTTACAAATAAAGCTACAAAATCAAATTTTATTCAATAAAGTCTGTAAACTTGCTTATTCGTTCTGTTTATACTGAAATCTTAATTCAATACCCTCATAAATTTTTTAACGTTTTCTGGTTTATAAGCAGTGCCGGCCTTAGCCATAGTTTTTTTTTTGCGCTCTCCTTAAGGTGAAGAGCAAAAAAAAGTCATCGTCGTCGCCAAAATAATCGTCAACGAAGTCTATGTCTACAATTACTTGCTCTACCCTTAGGCCGGCATTGTTTATAAGCAAGTCAGAGGGCCTAGCCCAGTTGCAAACGTTATGTTTCTATTCTCTTTCTACAATTTCAAGCGATAAGTGTTGACAAGCCATGTTGACATATTAGATACGGATCGAGATTTATTAGTGGAAGTAAATGTTTTTGCAACGGAAGTAACTATATTTATTTAAAATTAATTTTAGTTTCAATTTAATTATAAATATAAAAAATCAATATCAATCAATACAAAACATGCATATAAATTAATTTAACCAAAAATTATTGAAGTTTATTGTTAGGACTTAGAAATATTAAATAATAACTTTAACCTCTTGAAACTATTGCTTTATAACTCGCCACTTGAATTATTTCGTTAACGATCAATAATTAAAGATTGTAACGCTCGCGAAGAAGTGAAACGGGAAAAACCGTGGTCCTGATCATGATCGTCGTACTCATGAGTGCTTAGTGGCAGGCACCTAGTAAGTGCGAACGCTCATTCTACATATGTTATTTTAATTTGATCACGTAATATATCGTTGACATATGTCATTCCCATACATTTTTTAGGTTTTCTATATGCGTTAACAATTGTAGAAAATCAACTTGGCTAAGCCCTCAGAGTAATGTTCTTTATGAAAATCTATTAAAATATTACTAAGTTTATAACTCACTTAATACAGTGTCAACAGGAATATGCCGACTTATAAAATGTACCGGAGGGTAAAGTCTTAGGGATTCTTTAATACAACAATCCAAATATCGCATGTTGTTTAAGTCTTCTATAGTGGCTTGACGTTTATCTTCACCAAAGATACTGTTTAATTCTTGAATTACCTTCTCCTGTGTATTTAAAAGATAAAATAGTGATATTAAGATTACTTAAGTATTGTAGATGTAGTAAATTTTACATTTTAGATGTAGTATTTTTTAGAAACCTTATTTATTTAACAATATGACTAGGTTACCTGTACAGCTTGATCGTTTGCTAAAGATAACAAACAATAAGTTAATCCAGCTGCAGTCGTGTCATGACCCTACAAAAAGTGTTTGAGTTACGCCAATGGTACATGATACTGTCCAGTATTTAAGCCATACCAGACTCTAATCTGTATAATACAGTAATAAGATAATAGTTATAGTCAAAACAACTGTTTTTTTTTGTCTCGGTATAATTATATACAGTATTGAATTGCCCCATTTATAATTATCCTAACTAATATTATAAACGCAAAAGTAACTCAGTCTGTCTGTCTGTCGCGCTTTCACGCTAAAATTACTAAACCGATTTAAATTAAATTTTGTATACAGATAGTCTAGAGCCTGAGAAAGAACATAGGCTAATTCTAATTGCGAAAAAAGGGTTGTAAGGGGTTGAAAAGGGGGGATGAAAGTCGTATAGGAGTATCGTCATTTTTAGAGGTAGAAGCTTGAAACTTATTTTTTAGGCTGTTAATTCGATACAAATAAATCCTCACTAATATTATAAATGCGAAAGTAACTCTGTCTGTCTGTCGCGCTTTCACACCAAAATTACTGAACCAATTTAAATGCAATTTGATATACATAAAGCCTAGAGCCTGAGAAAGGACATATTACTATTATAAATGCGAAAATAACTCTGTCTGTCAGTGAAAAATTATATGCAAGTATCGCTATTCCACGCAGACGAAGTCGCGGGCACAGCTAGTATTTAATATTTAAGAATAATAATATTATAAAACTAGTGTTGGGTATTTACTTCGAACATAAAGGTATCCACTTCTTCTTGGATACCGACACTGTCAATTAAACCCTCCTTCTCAGCTAAAATCAGCAAATCTAACATAGCATTTCTTTTCTTCTTCTTACCGTACACATTGTACTCATTTTCTTTTTGTATTTCTAATTCATTACTGCTTAGGTCGTCTTTGTTTTCTTTAAAACTTTTCTTCCGATTCTGTATAACATTTTCTGTGAAACGGCGAATAGTCGTCAGGTATTTTATTTGTTTTCTCCCATGAGGCGACAGATTAAAAATTAAATCGGAAAAATAAAACAAATTGACTAATCTCTTTAGTAGTATTTTTCCAAGGGAGTAAATAGCTTCCTTATATGATTTTCCTTCGCCGGATGTTTCCTTGCACAGTGTGGTTCCCATTGCAGTTTCTGTAAGTCATAATAACCCAATTTCTAACGTGTACTTACTGTCATAGAATGAGAGAGGAATGATACCCATTACTGTACAGCAATACGTATACATATGCAATTTAGATGGAGCCGAGCAGTACCTGGGGCTTGGAGACCCAGGAGCAGGTTTAAAGAGTTCTTTCATAATATATTAGCTCTCACTTCGACCACTCAACCTCGCCAACTGGTTAAGATATTAAAGTAAACTTACGTGGACCTCAAGAAGAGGTGACCTTAACCACGACACTATAACACTAACTTCCATGTACACTGCGCGAAAATATCGACTATGGCCTAATACCCTCCTCATTCTGGGAGACCCGGCTCAGCAGTGGGCCATTGAATGGTCATTATGACTCGCCAATCCTACTTTATAAACGGTGTTGCTAACATTACATCGAAATTGTTTCAGCGGCTCAAGCATTGTCAAAAAGAATTGTTTTATTTAAATTATATTCATGTAGATTCTTACCACAAATGGTGTTGAGGGTATATTCAGAAAGAATAGGAACTATATCAACAGTTTGACCATTAGTCTCTTCAAGCATCTGGACGAGGCGCTGATTATTGTCTTCTAAAGTTGGGTAATACTTTTGTAAAACGTTAAAATGGAAAGCAGCAGTTAAAATTTTTCTTCGCTGTTGCCATTTTACTCCTGAAATTTTATCAACGAGTTTAAAGTATGTACTAGTAAGAAACTATATCTCAAAGCCAAGACCCTTTAAACAATACAAAAGTATTTAAAATAGTTAATGCTTAATTAATCTAAAAAGTTTTAATTGCTTTAAAAAAGAACTTGTATTTGTAAGAAAATTTAAATTATTTATTTAATAACGCTATAATTATGTTTAATGATCAAGATCTTGAACTAAACATGAACTTGACTATCGACTTTTACACTTTAGGTGTGTTTTTGACCAAACTATTCGAGAATTTGAAAAGAGTGAAGTCTTGAGTTATATTAGTCATAATAGTTCAAAATAGTCCTAGAATTTTAATTCCTTTCTAATGAACGGTCGACATATACTTGTTTACGGTTACCATTGATTTCATAATTTATCTACTATTTACATAATAATGCACTTGTCATTATTCAACTCAATCATATAAGTTTTAGCAGACAACTTACATACGAATATTGCAAGTTAAATGAAGTTTTGTTTTAAATATTACCGCTACTTAAAAGAAGACCATCCTGGAGCCAAGGTTTCAAAAATTTGTAAATTAGACTTTTTTCAAGATATTTCGATGTCACAATCTGTAAAAAAATCTTTTTAATTTTCTTTTTTTATCTATTTTTCTTTAATAAAGTGAAAAGTGTAAAACACTTCTGTAAGGTAAATATTCTTTTGTTGTCAGAAATAAATTAAATGAAAGACTAACCAACCATAAATCAATTCCAGTATCTAGCTCATTTTTAAATTGTTCATATCCCTAAATGTAAAAATAATGTTACAAAATGAGTGCTGAAATCTAAAAAATTACTTGTTTATATAATAAGATTTACCTCGACATCTTCTGGGTTATAAATATTAACAGCAGAAATAAAAAATCCGTAAAATCTGTATATTCCGTTATATTTCATAGCCCAATTTCTTCCCAAGTAAAACAGTTCATCTGAAATTACAAAAAAGATAATATTATCGATTTATATGCATTTAGTGATTTTCTTTAAAAGAAACGATTAAGTCCTTTTTTACACAAATGCAGATAAAACCATTTCTTACCTGGTGATAGAAATAACATTTCCAGTGCATTTCCAAAAAAGAATTTTAATTTAGGTCCGGGTATTTTCCGTAGAAATTTAACATTTCTATTGTGGTTAATAAAATAATGAAGACAACACACCACTAATACGAGTGATAGAATTATTATTAGCATTTTGAATAGGATGGATAGTAAAGGTTTAAATAATACGCAGTATTAATGATATATAATTTTAGAGTAGTCAGAGTTACGTGTAAAACAGTAATAACGACTGAACTTGCTCATAAAGTGGATCTCTATTATTATACAGTATCATGCTATCACACAGCTTACGCTAAAAATATTGTTAATACATATCTGGAAACATGTATTTGCTTCATTATATAATATTTTCTTCAATACACACGAAACATAATAACGACAGTTTTTTTTATCAAAGGTACTTTTATATTTGAAAGAGATCTCTTCAAGAAACTATGCGGATGACAATAGTAATAAAATACACTCGCCTTCATAATATTGGTTGGGGAAAAAATTTCTTCGCATTTTTTAAGAAAATTCAAAACATTTTTTAATATAGTTTATTTACATTTAACTAAAGTATATAGGTACCATTTTGTTCGATAACTTTTTACCATCTTGTAGGTTAAAGAATTCTGAAGAGATCGAAACAGGTGGAAATCTGAAGGTACAAGGTCAGGACTATACGGCGGATGAATTAACACCTCCCAGCCAAACTCTCTTAATTTTTGCTGAGTGGCTAAAAATGTGTGAGGTCTATGATCATGATGAAAAACCACACCCCGTCTGTTAATTAATTCCAGCCGCTTTCTCTCAACGTCTTGCTTTAATCTCATCAGTTGTTCGCAGTAGAGTTCAGAATCGATGGTCCTGCCTGGTGGTAACAACTCATAATGCCCCAATTTCTTCATTAGATTCACTCATCTTCGCAGTACGAAAAACAAATAAAAATCACACATTTTCCTAATTTGAATTTGGAATTATCTTCTTTAAAATTTAAACTTGTAATGATACCAAAACCAGCCAGATACAAATACCCAAAGAGATTTTATTACAGGTTCATACATACTGTAATGCGAAAAGACTTTTTCCCCAACCTATTACATACATAAATATATATATATATATCAGGACAGAGAGCAAATAAGGTCTATCCCACTTCTGATGTCGGGACAGAGAGCCGATTTGAATGAAGGAATAACCGTATTTAATGATTATTTAGTTTTTGAACAGGAACCCAGGCAGTGCCTTGAACTTGTTACCAAGGTGAAGTTAGGATATCCTTTAAGTGATCACAACACTCGCCTCCACTGCCCGATCTCACTGTTAAATTCAAAGGTTAGGTTAACATAAAGCTAACCTAACCTAAGAACTCACGTGATCCTTAGTCGTAGAGGTAAAATATCCGTAACAATGCGACACACTATTACACTTCAACTCCAGGTGATGTCTGTCGGGGAATATAATAGGATACGACGGTGACAGTAGCAATTTCACTCCACTGGTGGGGAGAAGTAAATTAACAAATGTGATGATAATCCTATTAATCGATAATATTTAATTGATATGACAAAACGGTAGTGGTATTAAATATTAACCACTCCGTCATATATTATGTGATCATTGTGAAGTAAAAATTCGTACAATAATTTATGATACTCAAAGAGAGTATAGACGATGAAGAGATTCTAATCTATACTAATATAAAAGCTGAAGAGTTTGTTTGTTTGCTTGAACACGCTAATCTCAGGAACTACTGGTCCGATTTAATTATATTAGTATAATGATTATTTCAGTGTCAGATAGCCCATTTATAGAGAAAGGCTATAGGCTATATAGCATCACGCTACGGCCAATAGGAGCATTGCATCACGCGAACGAAGTTTCGCGGGTCGACTAGTATTATAAGAATATGACATTGTGTTCCAGACAGTCAACAACTTTTGCAGGCTGGTACTATTAAGAGTGTATTCTTAATTTTCACTCTTTTCACATTAGTTAGCTCTTGTTATTTATTTTATTGCTAGCCTACATTGATTATTAGTAATGTGTTTTTTTAAACGAGCAGATGGTCCACCTAATGGTAAGTGGCCACCACCACAAAATAGTGTCCCTTTTATTGCCGATACGTTACCACCTCGAAGATGTAGATGTAGAGAAAAATTAATGGAAATGTAGAGAAAATGGGAGCTGTCCACCTTATGATTCACATGCTGGTGGTATCAAGTCGGTCAGGGAAAAGATCCCCTACCACCAAGGGTGCTGGGTTACTCGGCTAGTGTTAGCAAATTTTATATAATGTACTCGTACCAATCAACAACTTCATGGTTTAGATACTTATACTACTATGTAGTTATTTAGTAAATTATTATTTTTATGATAGGTTATAAAAATATTATTTTAATAGCAGTAGGTATTAGGTCTTTACCTATGAAATTGCCATTTTTAGGGTACGGAGCCCTAAAAATTACCAAAAATTAAAATACCTTATAAGGAAAAAAAGTAACCCTTATATGATCACTTCGTTGTCCGTCTGTCTGTCTGTCCGTCTATCAAGACCCTTTTTGTCAGGATCGCGTGGAGCTATAAAGTTGAAATTAATATCAAATACTTAAGCCTGCGGTTCCTTGCGGCTGGCAAAAAAATCAAGCGGCTAAGTCCACGCATTGAAAAGATATGACGGTTAATGTGTTCACTCACATAATCAAAAGGTACTTCCCGATGTCTTAGTATCGTGAAATTTAGCATGAAGCAAGGTCTTATAGCACTAGTACGGGGAAAAATCTGAAAAATGGCAAATAGTTGTTAGGTACATCACGAAAAATATGTTCTTTTATAGATTTAGGTTTTGACGCATTATTTGAAGAAAACGTAAAGTTATCAATCTGTATTATATTAATATATATTATTGATATTGCTTAAGTCAATATATGTATATGTTTAAAATGGGGTCGTATAGTTCGCGCGGCCTGTCGTTTTACGTTGGAATATGAGATTATAAAAGTATTTTCTATCGGGAAACTGAAAACTATTAAATAAAAAAATAAAGTTTAAAAAAAAACTATAACCCGACTTAGTAAAAAAGTGATCTAAAAATGCATAGGTATAAAAATGGTCAAGGTAGAACCGTGGTCGCACCCATGTATGATTATATATATGATTAGAGGACAACTACCATGAATCAGACATGCATTTCTGGGTTTCTATCTGAATTATTTTCTTGTTTCGTCCTTTTTAGAAAACTTTTTACGTAGTCGGGTTATGGTTTTTTTATTTTTAAACTTTATTTTTTAATTAGGTAATAGTTTTTCGTTTGTTTGTTTCGTTATATTGTAACGTAATGTTAATTTTTATTGCTTAAACAAGTAAATAACTGCGACGACACAAGATATATCTCAGAACCGATTTTTCTTAAACATACATTTGGTTCTGAAAAGTTTTATTATTTTTTACATCCAATATTGTAAAAAATAATAAAACTGCTGTATGGTTTATTATTGTTATAACAAAATTAATTACTAATTTTGTTATAACAATAATAAACCATACAGCAGTTCAAAGTAGTACGCAATTAATTATACATATTTTAACAGGTCCGTTAAATAATTATTTACGCAAACGTAAATATGAATTATGAATGAATTTGTTTCACGTTTTATGACCAAACGAAGTTGGTCCATTTGAATACTGATTTAGCAGGATGTCAATTACGACACTGATATGAATATTGTAAATTTATTATTTAATATATAAAACTGAAGAGTTTGTTTGTTTGCTTGAACGTGCTAATCTCTGGAACTACTGGTCCGATTTCAAATATTCTTTCAGTGTTAGATAGCCCATTTACCGAGGAAGGCTATAGACTATATATATCATCACGCTAAGTCTAAAACCAATAGAAGCGGATCGCTATATATCATCGCGGACACGAAATCGCAAGAATCGGCTAGTAAATGTATAATAAGTGAGTTGAACAGAAACAACTTAAATAATATTTGAACATTGATCTCAACCTTATTTCCAACGTGTAATAAACCATGAAGATAGAAGCTTTGGTTTCAAAAGACATGCGAAACTAGTTCTCTTTGATCTGATACAATTTATTCTATTATGCAAGAATGTATGGGAATGAATTTAACAAAAACCGTGATATACTATTATTTTTTATTATTTCTTAGTAAAAAAATATCTAAACAAAAGAAAAGAAATATTTTTACGAATAAAATCAAAATTATTTTTGATAAAGCTTAAATTATTATAAATCTTAAATCAAAATTAACTATTTTCTGATTATAATTATAGAGAGGTCTTTTCGATAAGTTTCAAGTTCTGATCTAAGTTTAGATTTAGACTTTAAAATATAATAAATAAAACCACAACCTATTATTATTATTTTATTGTACTTTATCCTAAAACTAATAAGGTAACTTATGTACATATGACTATAATTTCATAATTTCAATATACTTTTAAAAATAATAAAAGGACGAATAAACGCTCTGACAACAATCTCATGCTTTAAACTCCATACCACAATTCCGGTTTTGCTACTAATTCCTTTATGGTCAAAGCAGTCTGCCTGTGGAATTCTCTTCCAACACATATTAGAACGGCTAAAACTCCGAATAGTTTCAAAGACCAATTAAAATTATATTATTTATCGATTATTTGTGGAAATTATTTGATGTATATATGTAACAGAAATAAACTTGTAACGCCTTACTATCGTCTCCACAAAGTCAGTAATAGTTTCATGGGGCTTGGTGTTCGCATCTATAATAAGATTCCACAGACTATATTAGACCTGCCACTTCAACAATTTAAAACTCGTATCAAGAAATCTTTAATAAATAAAGCATACTATAATGTACAGGATTACTTAAATGATGAGAATGCTTGGAATCTAAGTGACGTTGACTCTCAAGCTAAATGATTTGTATATCAATCATTTATGTAAACATGGCTTTTTGAAAAGAGTGACTGTTGAGTTTCTGGCCGGCTCTTCTCAACAGAAAACTGCTTTCCGAGCTGGTGGTAGCTTCAGACAAACTGACTGACCGACCCATTTTTGACGTATCAAAAGTACTTTTATACAAAAGTTTATGCATGTAGTGTATGTATGTATGTATATATGTAGGCATATTATGTTTATGTATGTAATGTATGTATTAATATATACTTGTTTATGAATGTATATTTAAGTTGAAGTGTTTGATTTGCTTATTATTTTTAATGAGTGCGCCTACCGTTTTTTTAATAAATGACTCCTCCACCGCAAGGTTGCCTGGTAGAGATCGCTCTGAGCGATATGGCCGCCTATTGTATATATATTTCTTTTGTGGTGTAATTTTTTGGCTTACTTTTGTAGGATTTGGTGTACAATAAAGTATATTTATTATTATTTATAATAGATGTCTACATTTATTATATATAATTTTATAAGCATAAGCAAAATATATTACATTAAGATACATAGACATCATAGATAAGGAGATCAATTGTTATTATTAAAAACATACATGAAACGTGTTTAGGTACTTGAGGATTGAGAAACATCGACTTGTATAAACTTCAAAATACGTTGCTGTACATGGCTAACCACAAACCCAAATGTGCTAATCACGAATTTCTTTTAGTGAATGATTCTACTTGACAATGATTGGCAGCAGTCCTTGGTCTAATTTGTAGTCTTTAAAATAAGTATATCAATACATACTGCGACCAGAAATGCCTTAAGAATCATTGAAGCAATTTTACATACAAGCAGCACTGCAACGTGTAAATACAACAGAAATATACATACTACTATTTGCAATTATTTGCATCAAAGCATTTGCTTTGGGTGTTTTTAATGATATGAAATGTCAGCAAATTACAAAAATATACCTATACATTTAGAAGCATTAATAATAATACATAAATTTTTAATATTTATAATATTTATATCGTATTTTATTATATAGTTTATTTTGCTAACAAGTTATAGGGGAGGTTAAAATTAACTTAAATAATATTTGACAATTATCAAATATTATTAGTTAAAAATAAATTAAAGAGATCTTGAAATCAAATCTACCCATTAGTAAAACACAAAATTATGGATTCAAATAGTTTGTGGATGATAGACGTGAAATGGCAAGGAACTTTCTCCCAACCGGGTGTTCCACGACACCTCATCCTCTATAAGAAAAATGGAAAATTAGATTGATCTGAAAAAACTATACTTATAAATATTTAAGTCTTTTATTCTATAACTAAGCATAAGCAAAAAAGGCATCAAACTATGCAATGTTATTTCTCTCTTCAATTTTAACGTAGATTGGATCTCTGACTCGAAGTACATAATCAGTTAGGAAAATAATATCATTCGGCGTTGTGATAGGAAGGAGACGGTAGCGACGTAGCACGGCTGACAATGCTAATTTCAGCTCCATCATTGCGAACTTCTGACCTAGATAAACAAAAACAATATTAAAAGTTTCACAGTTACGATAGATTGACAGTACACGATTGCGATTAGCAATATATTTATTAAAAACACAAATTCTCACAGGATATATGAGACATATATGAGACCGTTAAATAATTTTACAGATGACTCTAAATATTCAGGGCCATAGCGGGCCTTGAATTTATAGTAGAGCAGCTGTCGATACTAGTACGGCGGAAGTAAAATGTTATGAAGTTACTTATCTGTTCTATTCACTCGATTTATGACTTTTAAATAATTGTGGGACAATGAATACTTATTTCATCACTATACATATACATATAACTTACTATTTCGTCAAAAATATGATTGGAATATGAGTATGAATAGATACCAATAAAGTCCTTCTCTAAGACAACTATAACATGAGAAAAAAATTTCGCACGAGTACTTCAAATGCTATTTATAAACAGAAAAAAATTTGATTGAGCCGTGTTTAATTCGGAATTGATTAAATGTCAATACATGTAAGTGGTTTTTTTTCTCTAGTATGATTTCGTAAGGTAAAACACTACTTAAAATTGCCCTTACAAGGCCGCGGCTCTGTAAGTATAGCAATTTATTGATTAGTAAAACTTACGATGAATACTAAAGTTTTTTGGGCACATCTCCAGAAACGAGAATACGTGCAGGGTCAAGTGGAAGGTAAAAGATCGCGTGATCGTTCACCAACACGCTGGACCGATCTTATCTCTAAGGCCTCAGAATCAACCGCACTACTGTATACTAGCAACGCAATTAACCGCCTAAAATGGATAAGCATTGCTAGACGAGCAGCAACCCAGGAGAAGGTCGACGATTGCGAGAACCCTGTCATCACTTTAACCACAACCACGATCTTTGTCAAGAGTGCCCGACTGAGATATAAAAATGGCGCTACTGCTTGCTGTACGCGTTATTGGATACATACAAATTTAGGATGCACTTTAAAAAAATATTACTTACCAATGCAATTCCTTGGTCCTGCACTGAAAGGAATGTATGCGTACGGATGCCACGTGGGTTCTGCGAGGAACCTTTCGGGTCGGAATTCTAGAGGCTCGACGAACTGATCGCTTCTCCGATGCAGGTCGAATATCAAGATCGCACATTCCGTTCCTACTGGTACTTCATATTCACCTGTTATTAAAAAGTTATATTTCATTACTTTATTTCTCTACATGACATGATGCTCAATTTTTTTAATTTTTAGGAACTAGTAAAGAAAAACTGCTAAACATTTTAAAACCTCTTCAATTAAATTATATTAACAAAATAAATAATAATTAAGAGGCTGTTGCATCTCTTCCAGCTAACCCATGAAATTGAGAGATAATTTCTAACTTATATCATATTCTTACCTAATTTGAGACGTTCATAAATTTTTCTAGTAACGGCAGGTAATGGTGGATAGAGTCTTAAACCCTCTTTGATACAGCATTCTAGATATTTCATTTGCGTTAGGTCTGCCATTGTAGCTGGACGATCAGAAGAACCAAATATTTCATTACATTCTTCAACTACTTTTTCCTTGAAATTGAAGTTATAAAATAGTTAACGGCGTTCACTTAATTAGCATAAAAATTACGTTAACATTACAACCATGAGAGATAATATTCTCATTACGTATAATTTAAAATAACGTATTAAGCAACATGAGATTTAAGTAGGCTTATCTTTACTTTACAAGTATTTAATTAATGTTGCAACCGCCATAGAAACGCCTATATGTAATGTAATGTAACTAGAATGCTGGAGAGTTAGACCTTGGAATGTAATTATTTTGAATAATTTAAGGTCAGTCTTTTATTTGGATTAATAAAAATTAGAATTTGTTAAAAATAATATGCGTCGCGTTGTTAATATTCGGCATTGATAGCATGATAATGTACTGTAAATTAAGAATCTAAAGATTAAATGCAATTTTTTAATACTTTTCAATGTCAATAACAAGGATTTATTATTCATTCATAGCTTATAACTTAATAGTAAATAACGGAACTAGTTACTAAGATGCTAAGAGATATAATTCTTCCTAATTTATTTGAATACGAAGCTTTTTAATATTAGTCACTGGATCTAAATAATACAGTTTTTAAATGATTACGACACTATAACTTTTATTTTATCAGAATTAAAAGAAGAATAAGAAGATGCGATAGTATTTCAGATACCGAGAAAATAAACATGTTAAAAAAACAAATTTGCTCTACCTGTATATCTTGATGATTAGCAAGGAGCATCATAGTAAACTGCAATGCGTTAGCTGATGTGTCATGACCCTAAAAAAATAAATTGTTTTGTTAGTACGCGTAACCATAAATTTGCTACTCATTATCTATAAAAAAAAATACGTACTCCAAACATAAAAGTATCAACTTCTTCACCAATTCCTTGAGAATCAATGACACCGTTTTTCTCAGCTTTTAACAACATATCTAACATGGCCATTTTCTTTTTGCCGTTTAATTCTACTTGTTCATCTTCATTGAAATTTATTTGATCACTAAAATTGTTGTTTGGGTTATTGATAAGATTCCGTCTTTTTTCTATTACACGATCACGAAAAGATGTAAGTACATCGAGTATCTGTTGTTGTTTGCGGCCTATTTCTGTGAATCCAAAAATGAAGCTCGGGTACATCCATATTCTTTGTGCTCGATACACAGCATATTGGCCAATCTTGTATATTCCTTCCTTGTACATTTTTCCAAAGCTCATAGATTCTTCATCCATTTTCGTACCCATGGCAGTTTCTAAATATATGACAGTATTATATTATAAAATATAAGCTACACATAATCATATTGCAATTTTAACACTACGCTATCTATTTTTTAAGAGACCGAATAACAAAAACTATTAAACTGTTATGTTAATTATATTGTCGCAAAATTTCGGAATAAAAAAATAAATAATTTATTACTTACCGCAAATAGAATTTAAAGCAAATTCATTAACATACGGTGCGATTTTAGTTCTTGGTTTATTAACTTCATTTTTTAGACTTTCTACAAGTTTTTGGCAATTTTCTTCAATTACTGATTTAAAATTCGTGAGGACATTGAAATGAAAAGCTGGTGTCAATAATTTTCGGCGTTGGTACCATTTTGGACCTGTAATAAAAAATGTACTAGAATAATAATATATAGACGACTACTTAAATGGTAAATTTAGTATGAATCTGAAGTTAACATGTATTGTTATGTTGCTGACATTAACGTGTATATCTTAAAATTACCTTTACTAATAAGTAAGCCCTCCTTAAGCCACGGTTCGATAAATTCATACACAAACCCTTTTGTATTATGTTTAGTGCCATTAATCACAGTCTGCAATTATAAAAAATATTTTATTATATATACATTTTCTCGTAGTTGTTTTTATTTAAATTATAATTTTCTTACTTCAATATCTTGTGGATTATGTAAAAGAATCACTTTTACAGGCCCAAGTTCTATTTTATACAACCTTTTGTATCTATTACACAAGTACCTGAAGTAATAAAACTGTTTAACTGAAACAAAATATATGATTATTTTTAACATTACAAACCCTATAATAATATAATTACAATCTAATCTAAGTATAAAAAGACTAATGATTAATTTTATTTTAACCTAAAGTTATTAAAAAAAATTATAAAATTAAAAATACGTCAATTAACACTTTTTTAATTTCTAATGTTACGCTTTTATTGTGAGTAAAGAATACGTCTTTAAAAATAAAATTTTAGTGATATTTAAAAAAACTATCATTAAAATCAAAATAATCGATGAAAGCTTGTTTCAATTTAATGCTGTATGCCCATGTGCTTGTATGCCCATGTAACAACAATCTTGTTTAATTTATTTAAAATTAAATTAAGTTAAAGAATTAATTTTTATTGAGAAAAAGCAAACACAAACTGTCTTTAATAACATTAAAATAATATATGTATAGATATGGCTTTAATACTATTTCCTTTTACGATAACAAAATTACGTCCGGTTATTTTATTGACAGCTAAGTTCATAAAATTTTTAACAATTATTTTGGGATTATCTTACTTCTTATTAATATTAAAAATGTCAAAGATTTTTTTTGTCATACATGTGATAATTCGCATTTACCTCATATACTTAGATTTTACGAAGCCCGTGCGAAGCCGGGGCGGGACGACTAGTAGAAAATAAATACGTAATAATTGTAATTATTCTAAGTCTACATAGACTTCATGTTTGCCTACGATCTAAAAAAGCGAATCTAAAACAATCATTACAAAGTCTAGCCGCAGAGCTTTTTGCTACGATGCTACGCCTATGAGCATGTCCAACATTATTTATCTGAAATATTTGCTATTCCTAGATTTTTCTTATAACGGTTACACCAATACGTTAAAATTAAACAATATTAGATACATAACCCGAAATAATAAGAGTAAGTAATTACTTTAAATACTCGTTTATTGTTATTATTTAAAACAACTCGCTACGTTCGTAGATGCTTGTACTACCTTAAACCAAGATTAATATGGATATTATTGATTGAAGATATGTAGTCTGGTATAATTATTATTAGTATTGAAACTATTTCTCATTTTCATGCTTCGGTAAGGGAAACACAATTTTACCTTTTTTTTAAAAAAAAGATTACTAGCAGTATGGATCACATACTACTAGTATTCCGTTAACCCCTCCTAGTAAGCTAATAAATAGCTTGTGTCAGGAGTGGGCTACGTCAGTAGTCCAATGTCCGGGATTTGAAATCACGACTTGTTGATCGCGAATCCAACGCCCGAACCTCTTTGCTACTGACGCTTAAATCTTGTGTCCAATCAAGAAATCTACCTATAGTACCTATGAATAATTTCATTCTCCATTTTGTACATTATGAGTAATCTCAACGTGAAGTTTTTTATCATTGAAATTTTCGTGCACTATTTTATTTATATTTCAAGTCAATAGTAGAAGATATATTATCCGCCATATAAAAACGAGTCTTATTAATGAATTCCGTCTCAATAAAAAATATAGTCTGAATTTCATATTTCTTATTAACCTTCAGTTATTTAGGCTATGGGTTGATGAGAAAGACAGCTTTCTTTGAATTATAAAAAGATGTGTAATGTTAATTAACAAAATTATACATAAAATAAATATAGACTTGAAAAATAAATTTTAAATATTAACAGGTGAGTAATTTAAATTATGAAAATATTTTTTTTTATAAAATTAATACAAACTTGGATCCATTATAAATTCTAAAGCATTATTAAATAAAAATATGCCCGGTGGTCCAGGAATTTCGTTGAACTTCTTTCTTCCTGTCCAATAAAGGATCAATAAAAAAATCACTATGCACTGTAAAACTAACAACATTTTCACTTTTCACTACTTCTATTATGATTTAAAAAATTAAATTTAAAATGATTATTTTGAAGTTATAACTATTTTCGATGTCCGCGCTCTATGTGCTGCTCTGCTGAATTTGAGCATAAAAATGACCGCTCTCATAGAAGAGGTCTATTTATAACATAAGAACATAATACTCATGTTAAGTAGCACTTTTAAGGAAGAACCATACATTGTTATTACTATTAAGCTCGTACTTATATTTATTTTTATCAATTTTACATATCAACTTAAGTTACTTTATTTATTTTATAGAAACAAACTAAAACAGTTTTCTATTATTTTGAATAAAATAATATTTGTATAATAACACAAAAAATAGTATAAAATTAATTATTAAATAAATTATAACCGATTTTGTATAATCGTAGAATGTTTTGGAAAATACTTGCAGAAATATTATAGATATTGAAACCCTAAAATACATTATTTATTAATTATATTACAATGCAGTATTACATGAATTTTGAAAATTATATATAATAATTAATATTTGTATTACATTTTTTAGTCTATATTTTGGAAGTTAGTCTTTGCAGTAGTCATTGATATCTGGTCGGTATCGTATATAAAAATAAACTAAAGACTACAGATACTTCTGATTGCCTATAACTTTTAATTTAGTTGTAAAAAATTGGAGTAAGAAAACACCGTAGCTTATTTGTATAGCAGAAACTGACTAAGTAGTGAGGGAACGATTAAATAGGGGACGAAGGAAATTTTTCTTATTAACTTAAAACACGAAGACTTACTATTAAAAATAAATAAACACATATCACAGCATTGCCCAAATTTCATTCCTAAATATAGGAAATGAAATTTATTGGAACTTTTAAAATGGTTATTTTATTTCTTGATCATAGAAATGAAACGAAAAAAATATAATTTTCCTAAACGAAGCGAAGACAATCACCTAGGTTTATAAAAAAATACTTGATCTAGGAGAACCCAAATTCGAAACAAGTAACCATTAACAGATTTAACAGTAATATGCCTATCTGAGATCATCACATCTTGATGTCTATTATTGGACTGGAAGAGTTCTTTCATAGAAGAAACTATTGGAGACATTGCCCAAAACTGGTTTGGCATTTCAGAAAACAAGTTTAGCCTACATCGTAGTACGAATAATTACTATTACTATTGATACACGAAATGTTTTATTTAAGGTGGGTTTGATATATAGAGTTGTTAATTTGACAATATAATACAATACAATAGAGTTGTCAGTTTTTAACTTACAAAAATCGCCTGCAAGGCTTTTATTTGGCAACACTTGTTATATTATATCTGATATCAGGAATGGTATGACTGAATTAACTTTTGATTAACTATTCTCTTGTCACAATTTTCACGATGGCCATAAGCAGTGATGGCCTAGTGGTTGAGACTCCAATGTCTTACTCGGAAGGTCCGAGTTCGATCCTGGGCTCTGACTTTTCCGAATTATGTGTATTTAAAAAAATTAAATATCACTTGCTTTAACGGTGAAGGAAAACATCGTGAGGAAACCTGCACTCCTAAGAGTTCCTTAAAGTTCTCAGAGTTGTGTGAAGTCTGCCAAACCGCACTGGGCCAGCGTGGTGAACTATGGCCTAATACCCTCCTCATTCTGAGGAGGAGACCCGGCTCAGCAGTCGGCCATTGACGGGTCGTGATGATGATGATGAATTTTCACGATACTACTGAGATAAGCTATCGATTATTATTTATCAAAAATATGTAACTATAGGAAACAGTTAAAAATTAAAAAGTATTTTGAGGGCCATTACAATAAAATAAATGGAAATGGTAAAAGTATTAAAATAGTAATTAATAATATATTTTAATATTTATAATATCTATAACTGAAAGTGGTTCTTGCTGCTACTTCTGATGCCTCTTTAATATTTCCTCGTTTCAAACCTTTTTAAATATGAGCCATTCAGCCAGCTTTAAAAACACGTCTAACAAACCCGAACTCTAACCACTGAAGAGGTCCTCTATGCACGTCCTGGATTCATCGTTAGTTTTATGACACTAATGTAATATATTTACTTATTAAAATCTCAAATGCGACGGATTTATTGGTAGCCACCGTAGAGTTTCATTATCCATCTCTTGAAACGCTGCGCAGACATTTTATGATTTGGATGTATATGTTACTTTTGTAAGTTAATTTTTTTTTCACCTGTTTCAATTTAGAAGAAAATAATTTATTAAACATGTTTAAGGAGAATTATTTAAAGACACACAGTCACTTAAAAACTTAAGAACTCCAATTTCAATAAAATAACATCCGGTCAGTTTTTAAAGGTGTTCATGAACCGGACATACAATCATTCAAGGCTACATAACGATTTTTTAAATTTACATTACCTATTATTGTGGCCGGCAGCTAACTGAAGGTCTGAGCAAAAATAGTGGGGGCTAGGTGCGCATTGTGAGCTGCGTGCTTGTATTGGTAGTTCCATCCGCGACGTTTATGATTTCGACAAATAGCAGGAGCGTGGGAACTGAAACACACTGCTCTCGCTCTGCGCTCCCCGCCAAAAAGGGCCCTAATGACTTCTGCGTATTCAAGGTCAAATCTCTATTTATACATAGTATTAATACTTAGTACATACATGCAAAGTCGTGCGGTGCACAACGACGCCTTAGCGTAAAAGCCGCCGTGAAGTTTTCACCGGGCGCCAAAATGATAGCATAATATGATTCGAATTTTAAAAAGTTGAGTCTCCAGCGAAGCTGCTGCTCAACATATTGCAAGATTTTTTGTAAGTTTTATTTTGGTTGCTCTCACTTCATTATATATTTGAAATTCTAGACAGTGGCGCCAAAAAGTACTGGATGCTTTTGCTTTTAATTTGTTTTTTTGATGTTTTTAAAAACCAAGGTCAGAAGAAATAGGCGTTCATGAATATTTGAACGACGACGGCGCAAAAGATGATTGACGCCTGTCGACAATACACACTTACAATTATACAAACTTGAAACAAGATTAAATACTTAATAATATCAAATTATGTCGACGAAGGCTCTTAAGAAAAATATCTCTAAGAAAATGTCGCAATTATCTATTCACGAAATAATTGATGATTTCTAAAACTTTTAATATATTTAAATATATTAAATATAATCTAACATTTTATCCCGTCGTAAACCACATTTTTATCATGGGTGTATAAGATTGAATTACATTAAACATTACTGGTTTTTATTCACGTGGATAAATATTATAATTATAAATTGATCGAAATCAAGTTATTATCAGAGTAAGGACTACTCTGAAAGTTCAAGAACAGCTTTGTTATAATATTCTAATGTCTACTAAAATAGGTTAAAAATACCTAATGTTAATAAGTACATATCGAAAATGGAGAGGAAACGATGAGATCTAGATTATAGAATTTAAATATTTAATTATTTTGTCTGTCTCTCTACTTTGGTTGTTTAATCGTGTACATATTTGAAATTATTAAACAGCTGATTTGAGTGTGGTTGTTAAATAATAAATACTTTACGCTTATTATTCAACTTTAGTGTAATATCAAAAAAATATTAAGAAACACCACCACTTTAGGGCCATTCATTTATTACGTAAGACCATTTAGGGGGGGAGGAAGGTCGGTTTTCTCAGGATCGCGTGAAGGTATCAAGTTGAAATTAATAACAAATACTCAAGCCTGCGGTCCCTTGCGGCTGGGAAAAAATCAAACTTCTGAGTCCACGCATTGAAAAGATATGACCGTTAATGTGGTCACTGATATAATTATAAGGTACTTCCCGATGACATAGCGTCGTGAAATTTAGCATGAAATAACGTCTCATAGCACAAATAAAGGATAAAATTAAAATACTGTAAATTTTTTTTACATGACTAGAAAATTAACTTTTTTTGACTGTCACGCAAGACCCTTTTTCTCAGAAAAACGTAAAGTGTCTCGGATATATAAAAATATTAAACTGATAAGTAAATTTAATGAAAACCCGCAGCCGATTTTATCTCATGTATTGTAATTTTGATTTTCAAGATAAATCAAAATTCCTAGGCTTTGTCTTTGACCTACGACCATGATTTTTGGCAAGAAGCAAGGTCTTATAACACTTGTATGGGGAAAAATCCTAAAAATGGCAATTTTTTGTTACATCACGAAAAAAATTATATTTTATAGATTTAGGTTTTGATTATTTGAAGAATACGTGAAGTTATCAAGTTGAAATTAATACTAAACATGTAAGTCTATAACATCTTAAAGCTGTGAAAAAACCAAACTTCTAAATATAAGCAATCAATAAATATAGCCATTTATACTAAAGTGATAACAAGTAGTTTTTCTATAGGGCATTCCACATGATATGTTGGCATGAAAAATCGATGTTTGCGATTTTAGTAATATTCGACTATGTTGTACAATATACTTCCTCACAATACAGATACAATAGTTATTTGTTCAACTAGAGAGGAAAGTTGGTTTTCCAAGCGAGTGCTAATTTTGAATCCCGAGTAAGCGAAGGATTCTAATAATTGAATCACGAGCGTTAGCGAGTGATTCTACATTAGAATCCTGAGCGTCGCGAGGGATTCCAAGGTAAGAGATGGAAATAACTTTTCTCTCGCGTGACACATACAACTTTTCACCTTAGCAGCGAGAACATTATTAGAGATAAAAAGATACAATATGAATAAAAATGAAACCACATATATTTGCAAACATTAAGTATCTACTAAAATTTAAAATTGCTTCGTTCGTTCACTTCAGGTGTTAAATTGCTGTTTTCGTCACTAGACTCACTCATATTTTATGAATTTGTGATATGCAACACTAATTGTAAGTAGTTACCTACCGAAAAACAAAAGAAGAAGAAATAATATTGATTTTTGTTTCCCGCTATTTTTAAAGTTACGTTCTGAAACTGCACCCGTAGTATTCTGTTGTACCAATAAAGATTTTTAAAACTATAAATTATTTGTGCATAACTACTTCGTATTTTTTCTAAAACATTTTCTTTATTTTTTTCTTTTTTCAGTGTATTCATTATATTTTATTATTTAATTAGATATTTAATTACAACGTTACCAAATAATTTTCATTTTAAAGGTTTATTAGTTTCCGAACGTTTTATTGTTTGGGTGTTCTGAAATTTGATAAATCGAACTTCGAATGACGTGTTTCGTACATAATGATAATTCGCAGCATTCTAAATTCAAATCACTTTCCCTCACTCTCGCAGGGAAAACGCGTTTCCCTCACTCTTATTAAGCAGGGAAGCCAGTATGTTTGAGCTGCTAAGGTAAAAAAAAATATTACATTACAAATTATTTCTTTCTTTCGAGAAATAGATTTATTAAAGGTTGCAAAGAATCATGGCAAGTTTCATACATTGATTTGTACGGAAAATTTTGAGAGCGATAAATTATTTCCATTGCTTAGATTATACTCTAGGGATCCTGGTAATATGAATAATATATTTTTATCAGATGGCAAACATAAAATATTCTAAAGTAAAAATAATGGACTTCTGACGTTTTCTATTGCCATATTTAGTATTTAAAAAAATAAAAACGTCAACTGTCAAAGTGACACTTGCATCTGTCAATAAGTCAATACTCAAACTGTTAATTGACAAGTTTTATTTATCAACTTTGAGTTTTATATCTTTGATTTTGTAAAAAATAAATAATAAGGACATAAAAGCTTTACGAAATATAAGTAAATGTAAGACAAATATTAATAATAAAATAAAATTATCGTACAGCAATATAAATTATCGTATTAATCCATTTATTATCGTAAAATTAAGCTCTGACAGTTTAGTAAAACACATATTATGACAAATGACATTTATAGCAATCTGTTTCGTTCAGAAATAGTCAATAGTTTTAAGATTTACACTTTTATTGATTCCCATGTCCTAAAAATATTCTGAATGTTTGAACCTATTATTTAGGCCTCAAAAAGCAGTTCTAAAGTTATTTCAATTTCTCATATTTTTAAGTACAAATTCTGCCATGATTCTTTCAATTTCATAAAATTAATCTCGTTAACTAGAGTTAAAACGGTAAAAATATTTTCACCTTAGCAGCTCAAACATACTGGCTTCCCTGCTTAATAAGAGTGAGGGAAACGCGTTTTCCCTGCGAGAGTGAGGGAAAGTGATTTGAATTTAGAATGCTGCGAATCATTATGTACGAAACACGTCATTCGAAGTTCGATTTATCAAATTTCAGAACACCCAAACAATAAAACGTTCGGAAATTAATAAACCTTTAAAATGAAAATTATTTGGTAACGTTGTAATTAAATATATAATTAAATAATAAAATATAATGAATACACTGAAAAAAGAAAAAATAAAGAAAATGTTTTAGAAAAAATACGAAGTAGTTATGCACAAATAATTTATAGTTTTAAAAATCTTTATTGGTACAACGGAATACTACGGGTGCAGTTTCAGAACGTAACTTTAAAAATAGCGGGAAACAAAAATCAATATTATTTCTTCTTCTTTTGTTTTTCGGTAGGTAACTACTTACAATTAGTGTTGCATATCACAAATTCACAAAATATGAGTGAGTCTAGTGACGAAAACAGCAATTTAACACCTGAAGCGAACGAACGGAGCAATTTTAAATTTTAGTAGATACTTATTGTTTGCAAATATATGTGGTTTCATTTTTATTCATATTGTATCTTTTTATCTCTAATAATGTTCTCGCTGCTAAGGTGAAAAGTTGTATGTGTCACGCGAGAGAAAAGTTATTTCCATCTCGTACCTTGGAATCCCTCGCGACGCTCAGGATTCTAATGTAGAATCACTCGCTAACGCTCGTGATTCAATTATTAGAATCCTTCGCTTACTCGGGATTCAAAATTAGCACTCGCTTGGAAAACCAACTTTCCTCTCTAGTTGAACAAATAACTATTTTCACCTTAGCAGCTCAAACATACTGGCTTCCCTGCTTAATAAGAGTGAGGGAAACGCGTTTTCCCTGCGAGAGTGAGGGAAAGTGATTTGAATTTAGAATGCTGCGAATTATCATTATGTACGAAACACGTCATTCGAAGTTCGATTTATCAAATTTCAGAACACCCAAACAATAAAACGTTCGGAAACTAATAAACCTTTAAAATGAAAATTATTTGGTAACGTTGTAATTAAATATCTAATTAAATAATAAAATATAATGAATACACTGAAAAAAGAAAAAAATAAAGAAAATGTTTTAGAAAAAATACGAAGTAGTTATGCACAAATAATTTATAGTTTTAAAAATCTTTATTGGTACAACAGAATACTACGGGTGCAGTTTCAGAACGTAACTTTAAAAATAGCGGGAAACAAAAATCAATATTATTTCTTCTTCTTTTGTTTTTCGGTAGGTAACTACTTACAATTAGTGTTGCATATCACAAATTCATAAAATATGAGTGAGTCTAGTGACGAAAACAGCAATTTAACACCTGAAGTGAACGAACGAAGCAATTTTAAATTTTAGTAGATACTTATTGTTTGCAAATATATGTGGTTTCATTTTTATTCATATTGTATCTTTTTATTTCTAATAATGTTCTCGCTACTAAGGTGAAAAGTTGTTTGTGTCACGCGAGAGAAAAGTTATTTCCATCTCGTACCTTGGAATCCCTCGCGACGCTCAGGATTCTAATGTAGAATCACTCGCTAACGCTCGTGATTCAATTATTAGAATCCTTCGCTTACTCGGGATTCAAAATTAGCACTCGCTTGGAAAACCAACTTTCCTCTCTAGTTGAACAAATAACTATTTTTTATTAAGGAAAACATACAGCACAATATATTACAAAATTATTCTTACAACTAGTTAACACAAAGGCCAATAAAGTTTCCACTAATGCACAATTCATAAATGGGAATTTACAATATTACTTATCATTATTTTATTATTATTTTTACTTTATAATTTACTAAACTATTTTAAGACTAAATATGAGTTAAAACACAAGATCGTATCGCAATTAGAATCAGTATCTCTAAGATTACAAAAGAAAATACCAAGAAAAATATTAAAATATAAATGTTTTAAAAAATGAAATATGATACTTATATGATATATATCCACCACAATTGTGGTAGGTATATATCATAAAAGCATACATCACTTACAGATTTTATTCTATAGATTTTAGTGCAAGCAAGAATTTACTACTACTTTTATAATTAAATGGATCTGCTTGGTTGTATTTACTGTTATATACATTGCATGCACGGATTAAAAGTTTATTTTTTACGTACTGTCGGTAATTTAATTAGGCCGGGCGAGAACCAGATAGGGTAGGGTACCTCGTATTATTAGTAATAAGCTTAGATGCAACATATTTATCGATTATCAAGTTGACAATAGAATAGAATACGCCCACAGCATCTTCTATGGATTTATCGTCTAGTTGTTGCGCCCAATTGATTTTACCCAATTCAGTGTTAATAGTTTCGTAGTCAGCAGTATGAAACTTATGCATTAAACGAGGGGCGGGGCGCAACCCGAAGAGTGAAATATTTGTTTTAATAGAGATGTCTAGTGCTGGATGATGTCCACCACCCTTATTTTTGTTATAACTTTGATAGTCACAATCTGATCGGTAAACATTATATCGGGTACCAAATCAAATTCAGAATCAGAAATTCCAGGCAGCAACCAAGTTTCGCTTAACCATACAAATTACAATGTCATAATCGTTTTTCAAAAGATTTCTTAAAAAACTAGTAGTTTTAGTTCGTAATCCACGAACATTTTGATAAAATATACTTAACATCTTAACTTACTTTGGGTTATTTTACATTTAAAACTTTATTATATTATATAAGAAAATATCTTGATAGTTAAATGAACCATTGGATCAAATTCATAATGAATACAATATACACGATGTTTACTTGTCTATAAATAAAATATTTTTCACGATTTTTGGGTAATTAACCAATATAGTCTTAAAAGTGTTAACGAATATAATAATAAAGGACAATGAAATATCACTTATATAATCTTCTTTAAACACTCCTCCGATGTAATATGCAAAATTTTGAATTTGCTGCGGCCTTGAGCAGACTGCTTCCAAATATTGGCGGCCGGGGTCTTTGTGCCGTACGCTGTACTCAGGTATAGTTCGGAGCATGGCTCTCTACGGCGCGCCTGTCTGGGCGGGAGGACTTTCCAGGGTGGCTAGATCTCTTTTGCGTAGGCCTCAAAGGGTTATTGCTATCAGAGCAATTCGGGGATACCGCACGATCTCCTGGACTGTAGCGAGAACTGCAAGCGGAGGTGCTGGCGGAGGTTTTCGAGTTCAGAAGATCTGCAAGGGTCGCTGGTAGTAGCCCCACACGGGAGGTAGTAAAGCGCTGCAGAAAGAGAGCGCAGGAGGTCCTTGTTAACCCTTGGGAGGAGGACCTGGGCAACCCGGTAGCTGGCACCCGGTCGGTGGAGGCCTTGAGACTCCATTTGAGGACGTGGTTGACTCGAAAGGGAGGTACACTTACATACAGACTGACGCAGGTGCTTACCGGGCATGGCTGCTTCGGTAGGTACCTGCACCGGGTTGCACGTAGGGAGACGACAGAGGCCTGCCATGAATGTGGTGCAGAAGTAAACACTGTGGACCACACACTTGAGCATTGTCCAGCTTGGGAGCCACAACGCTTCCAGCTACAGTGTGTGGTTGGTGATGACGTGTCGCAGACGGCGCTCATAGAGAAGAGGATAATACTTCGGACCCCTTGCGCAGGAGAAGACCGGGTCGGCGAATGCGTGCATTCGCGCAACTGACTGGACCCCAGGTATAGGCTTGGAACCCAGGTGGGTAGAGAGAGAGCTGAGTGCTGAGGTAGAATGCTTTCCCGCGAACCCCCAGCACCCAATACGCGACGGTGGCGGTACCGATGGGTTTTAGTGGGTATTCGGCGCTTCTCGCTGTGAGTCCCACATACCCCTCCAACTCAGAGGGGATGCGTAAAAAGCATTACCCATCGAAAAAAAAAAAAAATTAATTGCGAGTATCGGTATCGGCATATACTATATTAATACAAACGGGCTGTATTTTTTTGCGTTCAACAGAAGTTTGGCTTTTTTGTTTCTCATATAGTAGCATGGACCTGTATAAAAATGCAGTACAAAAAACGCTCTACGAAACAATTAAACTGAATCTACGATGCGTGAAAAGTAAAGCAAGAAAAGCAGAACTTATTCATTTTTATTGAAAATGAAAATTCACACGTTCAAATTAATTAATATTAAGCAGATTTATTAATAAAATAAATAAGTGTCCCACACATCATCACCCTTTAATGGCTCACTGCTAAACCGGATCTCCTCCTCAGGATGAGGAGATATTAAAGCCAGAGTCCACCACGCTGACCAAGTGTAGGTTGGCAGAGTTCACACACCTTTGAGAACATAGAGAAATCTGAGGAGTGCAGGTTTCCTCACTATGTTTTCCTTCACCGTTAAAGCAAGTAATGTTTAATTTGGTGGTGTGCGCCCAGGGTCGAACTCGAACCTCCCGAGTAGACATCAACGTCTATCACCACTAGGCTATCACTTAGGTATAAGTTGTACTTACACATCCAACTTTACATTAAAGTACTCGTGTGTAGAGGTTACAAAATACTCCTGTGTGGTAAAACAGTATAATATAACATTAAACGTTTAAGTAATTCTGTCCAAATCATACAAATAACTTAATTAAAATCAAAGGCAATTTAAAGAAAATCTTACAAACCAGAAGATTTAGATTTTATTTTGAAATTATTCGAAATATACACATTAAATTAAATATTAATACGGTTATAGTTTCTATTAAATCCTACTAATATTATAAACGCGAAAGTTTGTAAGAATGTGTGTGTAATGGATGTTTGTTATTCTGTCACGCAAAAAGTACTAAATGGATTTTGATGAAATTTTACAATAACATAGCTTACACATCAGAATAACACATAGGATATAATCTATAATGATACTAGCTGGCAAACGTTGTTTTGTCAAAATTGGGGTGGGCCACCCTCATCACGAAAAATAGATAGTTGCCTATTCTCAGACCTACTGAATATGCATGCAAAATTTAATAAAAATCGGTTGAGCCGTTTCGGAAGAGTTTGGTAACTAACATTGTGACACGAGAATTTTATATATAAGAAAGTGTGAATTATCTAAAATATAGCGGGTGAAATAGCGGGGTATAAGATGCTTTTGGTATTTCTATAGATACAAAGAATTTCATTAACATAATAATTTTAGAAAGAAGAAAGACTATGTGCACTTTTTTAAATGAGGCCAAGGCTTTTTTATTTATGAAAAATCTGTGGTGATGATTAAAAAGGGATTAGTAATCATCTTTCTGTACGTTCTCGCATTAAACTTATAAATAAGATTATATGTAGATTTAAAAGCATATAAAAACTAAACGAAACATCAAAGCTTGATTTTCTTAAAAATATTCTAGTGCTACGATTATATTTATTCTTCAATTAAAATTCAGATTATAAATTATTTTTAAAAGTCAAGTGTGTCTTTTTTATGAACTTTTTTACGAATTCTATTGTTGAATTGATTAACAATGCGATTGCGAATCGCAAAAAGTTGTTATTTTTAAATAATATACGTACGCTATTGGTCTTATTATAGGACGTTAAAATCGACGACTCTTTGCTTAAGATAAATAAAGGAAACTTACAAACCCCTAATCAAATGAGGAAATATTAAATACTAATTATAATAATATTTAAGTTTTATTCAATTTATTAAAGTATTGCTACTCATTATATATTCTAATTAAATAAACTTTAACACTATGGAAGTACAAAAACGGTAAGGCTATATTTTTTGTATGTGTGTATATCTAAGTAACAAAAAAATTAGATCTAATTATATCAATGCGTTATATCATAAAACTTACATATTTACATTAATTAAGTATATCAAAAAGAATCTCCAGTATTTGTACCATTTTACAGTAGACTATTAAATTAGGTACTATTCTTATGACCACACTTGTCATCTATTTAATTAAGTGGAATATATATTTTAATATTCAAGACTTTTTTCCATGTTAATTTTTCATGACAGGCTACTTAAACGGAATTATGAACTTGCTGATGACTGCCGAGACAATTGGCGGTAAGATTCGCATGTTGGTAATCGCAAGCCAGTCGAGGGACAGATCCCCAACCACCAAAGGGGTGCTAGGCTACTCACCTCTTACAAGATGGTCTCCCTGTTGCAAAGGGTAAATATATTCCAAACCGTCCCCTCTCACGGATAAATCCGGGGTATAGTTGCTGAATGAATGTGTTACTATAATAATTTATGTATCTATATAAATACAAGCCTTTTTTATATTACGGTTGGTCTATTACTTAATATAATTAATATTTGATGCATAAAATTATCAACTCACCTTAATTTAGATAATATTATTGCGCATATTACCAATTAACTAAGTTATTAGGCACTTATGTAGAAATTTATACGATATTAAAAATTGGTAAATCCGTTTTTTTTAACTTCCTTTCGATTAAGAATTCAACAAAAACTTCCTCATTCCGTATTAGATTATCACGTAGGATTTAGTTGAGTCATTTACAGAATTTAGTTACAATTTAGGCGCTAGTCTCGTGCCTAACCTCGTTGCCCAGCCTCGTTTCGTTGAGATAAAAAGAAATTTAAATTAAGAAAAAAGCTTATCAGTATTCTGCTTCAAATGACTCGGCCATTACATTCTACAAGTTAAAGCCGCATGTCATATTTATGTGAAGTATTCTCATCGGGTTTAGGTAATTTATCTTCCGAATGGATAGCAGATAATTCTAATGAGTATATGTAAATGTAAATTCCTCGTTTGTATAAAATAAATTGCTGTATTCAAAAGGTCCTTTACAAAACACATTTTAAATATGAATTATACATAAATAGAAGTTTTAAATTTAAGAAGTAAAGGCCGGACCAGTAGCGGGAACAGTTACCTAACTTCCTTATATTATATGCGTAATCAAGGAGTACTCCTTTCTATGATGAGCCATTAACCCACCTGTTGGTGCATAAGGTGTTAGTCGAAAGTCACAGCCATATCGATCAGATATCGTAAGTATCGAATTTTTCCTATTATACTTTTTTAGTTATTCTAAAAGAGTTAAACAATGTAAACTACTGAGAACAAATTGCCTTCGTTAAATATATTTTAATGATAGAGCTGCCACCTGATAATGTTATGAAGTATGGAGATATACTTATATGATAAATCAGATTTGTTACATATAATTTACAAAATTGTTTTTTTTATTATTAACTTAAATGTGAATGTGGGGATGTGATTAAGGAAACAATTTATAGGTATAAATGAATAATAATTGAATTAAAACTCTAATTTAGATGATTATTTTATTTTAGATATTTTTTTTTAATTGACAAGTAAAAAATAATTAATTGATTTTAATTTACAAAAAAATATGTTTTTTTTTTATTATTTACAATATATTTAAAAAAATGGAATAAATTGGTTATTATTATTATTATATTAGTAGTTTTCCTAATAAAACTTTTTGGTTTGACTTAGTTGAAAATTCACTACAACTTACGTTATAGTTTATTCTCGCACATAATTGGAAGTTTTTAAAGTAAAAACCGGGAATCGGGGGAAATAGTACGATTTTGGGAATCTCCCGCCCAAATCGGATGTGGTGGTGTTACGAATACTTTTTAATATTACGAATACTTTTTAATACTAAGAATATTTTTTAATATTACGAATACTTTTTAATATTACGAATACTATTTTAACCCGTGAGGAGACGGCTGAGACGGACTGGCTAGCGACCACCAGCATGCGAATACGACGGCCAAATGTCATTAACGTGTTCCGGTTGAGCCGCATGTGGGCCAGACTTACCCCTTCCCCCTCCGATCCCGTTAATGCTGCTGTTCTAGTGAACTCTGGGTTCTCTGAGGGTCCACTGAAACCGTAGCATTCTTCATTCTCCTTCTTCACTTTATCTTAGAGGTGGCAATACATCGGCAAACAAGAGTCACTCTCTTATATTATCAATGTGCATGGGCGACGGTGGCCACTTACCATCAGGTGGGCCGTCTGCTCGTTTGCCTCTTAACTGCTATACAAAAAAAATAATGTAAATCTTGTTCATGGGAAAATTGTTGCCCGCTATATTTATTTGTCTATGGTATTAAACAAAATACGTAGTGACAAAATGAAACGCCAATGTTCAAATATAAATATTCAAAAAATAATGTAGGAAAATCTTGAATTTATCAAAATATAAAACAATTCCAAGCCTAGAACTTTCATGAAACCCTACCGATACACCAATAAATCTTTTATGCTAGAAGTAAGTTATATTTTATCGTAATATTACTTTGGGTATGTTATGAAAATGTGTGAAATCTAGAATTTGTCACAATTCCTATGGAATTTAACATGATTCCAATTTTGGAAATGTATTAATAATGTGACAAAGATTCCCTAATTCACATATTTTCTGTGAAATGCATACATTTACTAAATCTATAATTTTATTATTTTTTTATTTATTAATATATATAATTTTATCTTATAATTTTTTTTTAATATGCCATAAACATTCTGTAAGTAAAAAATAAATACTAACAAAACTGAGAATCCGATCTTACGGCTACTTAAAGGTATTCCTTAAGCCTACACCTTAGCCACAAGGCACTGCTTGGGTTCGGTTATTTTTCGGTTCTGTAGCAGTATCTATGTTGCATTTACCAAATAGCCCATTCAATATCACCCTTAGTGTTTTTAATACCCTCCTCTCCTTCTCCTTATTCTTAATTTTTTTCGAGTTAGATACATACACATAAGGACTAATATAATAGATATGCAAAGTAAAAAAAAAATTATAATAGTATCTTTTTAAACAACGCTTACTCGGGAGTTCCGATCCTGGGCACACACCTCTGACTTTTCTGAGTTATGTGTGTTTAAGCAATTAAATATCACCTGCTTTAACGGTGAAGGAAAACATCGTGACGAAACCTGCACTCCTGAGAGTTCTTCTTTCTCAAAAGTGTGTGAAGTTTGCCAACCCACATTGGAACAGCGTGGTGGATTATGACTTTATACCCTCCTCATACTGAGGAGGAGACCCGGCTCAGCATTAGGCAAATGACTTAAAAGTAATAAGTGTCTTCGACTTGCTTTGATACAAGAAACTAATTCACTTAATATTAAAATATGTATTAGATAACTTAGTAGTTATTACCATCCCTGAACCTGAATAATCAACATCCCTGAATTAATAGATTTCCAAGGATTTCATACATTTCCAATTCCAAAAAATATGAGATATCTCCGTCCGCGCAATTTACGTAAAATGGGGTACACCATACAAAATTTTTGCTAATATAACTATATAGATAAGAAATTATAATTATTTTCTATACTAATATTATAAATAAAGAAGAAAGATTTGTATTTTTGTATGTAACGAATAAACTTAAAAATTATTTTACCCTTAGAAAGCTACATTATCCCTAAATAACATATGCTATATTTATAACCAGAAAAAATTAGAGAACCTCAGAAATTCTTACTAAAACCAACCCAAGGTGTAAAAAAGTCAGCCATAAAATTTCTTTCATCGCATGCGCTGCGAAAAGTATTGATGATAGAACAAAAAAATGTTCTTCGATATTATAGAACGTATCAATATCTACAAAAACTTTGCAAGACCATATGTCCAACTATTGTAGTTATGTCACTATAACTACTTTCTTACATTTTAAAAGTTGATAGAAATGCCTATCAAAATCAAACAATGTTTTCCATAACTTTGTATTAAGTAATTCTTATAATCCAAATAAATTATTTCGTATTCAAGACAGTTTCAATACCTGTTGAACTTTTTGAATTATTAAAATCGGACATTCCATTCAAAAGATATTACGAAATTAAAAATATCAATATAAACTAAAAATACACGCCGATGTTCCGGCGTGGCTTCACACAGCAACGCGGCGAGGAAGAGGGCACCGAAATTCGGGAGAGCTAAAATGATTTTAAAAAAATTGTCCACCCGTGCGAAGCCGGGACGGGCCGCTATTTTTAATAAATACATTGACTTGTAGTATATTCCTTTTAATTTACATAAGATAATAACAAATGAAACGGTTACATTAACCTACATAGTTAACAACTAAATATTTACAATTTTTTCAGCTAAACCTAAATTTCAAGTAGCAAGTATAGAGATATTTGCAGAATATATTAAGACAGGCCAAAACTTTCGTTTTGACAGCTATAAATGTTATTTATTTAGTTAATTAAAGATATTATTTTTAAATACATTTATACTATAAAAGTTGTCGTTGAGTGGTGGATAGATGCATTTTGCATATGCATTTTCAACCAAAAAAACAATTTTGTTATTTGGTTTTGCTCGTATATTTGAGTATCAGACACAAGAGATGAAAATGCTATTTTTTTCACATTTCTAAATAATAGATAAAGGAGCAAAATGGGAGTGACAAACTTTACTTCTTAAACACTCCCGCTTTTCTCCTTAAATATACAATTTTCGTAAAATAACTTGTGGTAGGTGGTATTCCTAAAACTAAAATAACTTGTGGTAGGTGCTTAATGGAAATACCAATTTTTTGGCGATACTATATTTATAATTATTTTTCATATCTCAACCTTTCTTACCATTTAACCTCCACTGGTGTGGTTTTTTCAAATCGTTAATATTTTTTAGTTATATTTTTTTATGTCTACACTATATTTTTGTACAATCATCACTTTAGTTAATTAGTTAGTTACTAAAAAACCACAGCGGAGTGTTTTCTCTTCACCTTAGGAGGCGCCATATTTTCAATGTAAATGCAAACTCGAAAAATCGTTATTGCAATCCTTACACTGCAGGCATAGGTAAAGCTGCCTATGTTAGACGTTATTTCATCTTCAAATTTCAATTCCTTTATATAGTTTTATAAGAATTTTTATTGAAAATGAGTCACTTTTTTTCTTCTCGTCAAGTTTGATTAATTTCTCTAAATTACTATAATTAAGTAACATTATAGTTATTACTCAGTCAAATTAATGTTGAGATTCGTATTTGTAGTTTTGATTATTTATACTGTTAAATTATAATTGGCCTTGAATATATTACAATAAATTTGTATAATAAAGTTAATGTAGATATAATTCATTGTTATTACATACAATTTAAATATAGGGACACCAAATAATGCTTAACTTAGATAGACTATGGTATTAATGATGTCTGTAGAAAATTTAGTTGTTTAAAAGAATCTTAAAAACTAACCCCGGTTTGGTTCTGTTTTAATGAATTGTAACGTATAGAATAAATGTTAAAAATCATACTGAAAAATCAGTAGGAACCAAGGTTATCTTCGTTATTATCACTTAGATTACTAGTTTAAAGATAGTGAGTTAATCTATAAGTGGTATATGTTTTCAGAGTTTCACTGATAAATAAGTCACTATAGAGTTTCGACCTGCCTTCGCTTCGCGGAATTAGGCTACTGTTACACATGCTCTAAAATAGCATTCTAAAAGGCGTGCTATAAGTATGCTTATTATGAGCATGCTTGTGAACTGTTTACATTTGCTGGCAATAAGCATGCTAGTTTTAAGTATGCTCCTGAATAAGCATGCTCAAAGCAAACACTTCAATATACATGCCATTTAATAGCATGCTCTCTGCCAATTCAAACAAAACCATGGAAGATGCCAGCCTTACAGCCATCCGCATGGATCTGAATAAAATTATACTTTGCTGACCATGCAATGCATCCAAAAACTTCTCTCACCTAGAAAGAGGAAAAAATAGGGATAGGAAGCGCGTGCACCTTGCGAACAAGATCAATACTAGCATGCTCATTAAGCAAACGCGTTCACCTTTACCCCTTCCATCCCTGCATCAACTAGCATGCTTAAAGATAGCACGGCGTGCTTTTATCCAGCATGCCACTAAATAGTATGATCAATAGTAGCATGTGTAACAGTAGCCTTAGGTTTTTACTTGAGCAATTAATTTTCCTTTTTTTATTTAAAAAAATATGGAATCTACATAACCGAGGAAAAATAAATGGACTTGGTTATTATAATTTTTTGGCAGATACGAAGCAAATTGGCCAAAGAAAGGCCGATAAAATTTTATCCGAATTGAGAGCTTTCTCCATCTACGATAGTTTTTGCGTCTATTAATGACCTCAACAAAAAAGTTCATGTTTTTTATGGTAGAAAATGTGCAAACGAGCTGATAGTCCACCTGATGGTAAGTGGCCACCATCGCCCGTCGACATCGGCAGAACAAAAGGTACTCTCGTTTTATCGATGCGTTGCATCCTCGAAAATAGAGTGGGTATGGGGAGTGAAGAAAAAAATGCGGTTTCAGCGGACCCTAAGTCCCAGAGTCCACTAGATCCACAGCATTAATGGGATGGGAGAGGGAGGGAGAAGGGGGCTGGCCCACATGCGGTTCTACCGGATCGCGTCTATGACACTTGGCGGTCGAATTTGCATGCTGGTGGTCGTAAACTAGTCGGGGAACAAATGCTCTACAACTAAGGGGGTCCCGTTAGACCCGAATAACCCATATTCGGGTCTAACGAGATGCGCTCCCAGCGGCAAAAGGGAATAGTATTCTAACCCGGCCCGTCACGGGTATTGTAAATATTTCAAGTAAATTAGAAGTTTATTATAGGATAAACGGTTTAAAATATTAATAGGATTTCAGAGGTCGCTAGTAATAAAACAAATAAATTTTTGAGTTATTCTTTTCTTATATTTTTAGTACCGATCAGCAAATGGACTTGGACGAGCACGACTATTACTGCTGGAATTCGGCAAAGACATCCGTTCATTATGGCACTACGGCGCGCCATTTCCCACTTTCCTCAAACTAATTGGAACCTTGCTGCTATGCGTTATCGCCATCTTGCCGCTACTATATCCTGTCTTTGTCCTTATTTTTACTTATTTAACATGTGAAATGCTTTTCCTCAGGTTAGTATAATTTTATAATTATTATTAATAGCATCCCGTGTCCTGTGCTATATCCCAAACGGTAGTTAATTGAACCTTCCCTGACGAAAACAGACTAGTGGTTAAGTGCGAACTATTTAGAACTATTTTGTGTTATTGTGTGAAACGAGCATGCCCAAAGAAGATTAGAAAGAAGATAAGAAATTATCAAGAACTTGTGAGTACTGCGTGTCTTTATCACCTAACTGACTATACATACCCTTAATTTAAAGAAGCTGAAACCGGGCCCAGCCAGCTTCCTCGTGTGTGGGGTTTTGTACACTCCATTTCCTTTTGGTAGCATTAAGCGTAGTTTATATTTGGCAGTGTAAGATTCCTAAGTGTAAACATAGCCCCTAAAAGTGTTGAAATTCCTAACCTAAGTAAACGTGTTTAGTGACGTCATTCGTGACGTTTCGCTTACGTCGCATCCCTAGAAAATCTCGTATACCCTATATATATAAAATATATACAAGTTCCCTATTATACTTAATTAATACGTATTAAAATAATTCCTATTTAAAGTAGTTTTATCAGTGTAACGTGCCTGCGTATATATTATACAGCTACTTATATATAGTGCATTCCTTTCTCGCTGCAATTGGAGGATTTGCCACAATCATTTTCGACCTTAATCATAATAGATAGTTGTGTTACAGATGCCTAGATAAACATACTATAGGTATGTGTACCCGTGCCTATAAGTGTGCCTCGTGTCGTCGCTCGTCCCATCATACTATGTTGTGTTTTAATAACTCGCATAACCCAGTGTATCCTTCCCATTCCCAACGTAATAATAATTATCATGTGAAGTTTAGTGTTTCCCCTCGTTCCCCACGCGCCCCCCACATGGGCGGGAGCACCCGTGAAAATATATATCGTGCGCGTAAACCTACAAATAGAAACTCCCCTCAGCACTTCCCTACGAACCCTTCCCCCCATTCCCCCCAGAGGTATACCCATTCACCCCCTAGAGAAGTTCATTCCCCCCAGCCGCAGACTAGACGTGTTAACCATAGTTATAAACCTCGTGAGGAGTCCCCCCTAGAGATAGACCTACCCAATAGCTAGCGAAGTGTTTAACCCCCCTACCTCGTTCTATTAATGTTTCACCTAACTCCCTTGTTTTATTACCTACTGCTATAATTCATATTAGAACTGCTAGTGGTTATGTTATAGAAGCGCGTGCCCTATGTGATACCGGTGCCCAGGGTTGCCTCATAACTACTGATTTTGTTGTTAATCACCTTAATGTGCCTATCTCCCCTTCATGTGCCCCTGTTCGTGGCATAGGTAATATGCAAATAGTTGTGTCCCGCGGTTATATCCCTTTGTGTTTTAGACCTATTTATAATTCCTATCCCGAGATATCTACCTCTGCCATGGTTATGGATGTGATTGCCGGTGCACATCCTAAATTTGAGTTTCCCGATCGTGTGATTTTCTCTCGTGGTGATTTTTCCCTTGCTGACCATACCTATAATAAACCTGGCCCAATAGATATCCTACTTGGAGCTGATGTGTTGGGATCATTTTTTACTAGAGGTGAAACATTAAACTTTGATAGTCTTAGTGCAATACCTACAATTTTTGGTCATATTGTTTGCGGTTCTGTCCCTGGAGATTATGGTGATCTTGAACCCCCTATAACTTGTGTATCCTTATCCCGTTTAGTAGAGATTTTGGCAGGTCGAAGAGACCCCTCAACCCTTTATACCTAACCCTTTAGATAATGAGTGTGAATTATTTTTTAAAAATACGACCTCTCGGCATACAGATGGTAGATTTATTGTGAGACTTCCCTTTTTAAATAATCGACCTACCCTCGGTGATTCTAAACCTACAGCGATACGCTTCCTTACGTGAGAAGTATATAGCCTTCATGCATGAATATTTAGAATTAAATCATATCAGTTTATTTCCTTACCTTTACCCCCTGGCCATTTTTTATAGGACAACCCCTTAACGCGTTACCCGAGTTTCCATATAAAGACGTAAAACTAAATTGTTTGACCCGTTTTCAAGTTGTGCAATAGATAACTCAACACTTTTGGTCGGAGTGGCAATCAGAGTACCTTTATACCTTACAAACTAGGCAAAAGTGGACAGATCCTGTGAATCCTCCAACGGTAGGCGAATTATTCCTTATAAAAAATGATAATTTACCCCCTTTACAGTGGCGACGTGGTCGCATTTCCCAACTTTACCCCGGTAAAGATAATATTGTGCGTGTAGTCGATGTTAGAACATCGACAGGTACCCTTAAGCGAACTCTAACCAAGTTGGTTCGCCTTCCTATTGACTCCTAGTGTTCTTTATTTTCCTCGTAAACATTTATAGATGTTTAGAGCGGGGGTTATGTTTACTATATTTAAGGCGGCGCGCGCGGCGATAGGTGTTAGTTGTGCTGCCGAGAAAGGCAGTCGTGATGTAGTCATTGAGAGTGTCGCACGCGTACGGTGTGCACAATCTTAATTTAAAGAGGCTGAAACCGGGCCCATCCAGCTTCCACGTGTATGGGATTTTGTACGCCCCATGCATAAATTATCCTGGCTTCGTCCGGGTGCAATTTAATACGTATGACTTACTGCTATGTTCCTGCATTTTAAATTTGTAATATCTTCGAAATTATTCATTTAAATTTCAATATAAAATCTAATATATATGTCGGGGTATAGTTGGGATAGGATAGTAATGAAGGTCATGCCGGGCTATAGTTAGGGTAGGATAGTAATAAAGAGGACATGTTGTTAGTACTCATTTTGATGTGTTAACACAACCTTAGGTTAGGTTTAGGTTAGGTCAGCCTTAGGTTAGGTTAGCCTTATGTTAACCTAAACTGAGACAAACAGTGAGACCAGGCAGTGGAGGTGAGTGTTATGATCATTTAAAGGAGCTCCTTAAGCCTACACCTTGGTCACAAGTCCAAGGCACTGCCTGGTTTCCTGTTCAAAAACTACGGAATCGTGATATTCGATTATTAATTCATTCAAATACGGCCTTCTCCATTAGATTCGATCCCTTCATTCATTCAATTCGGCTCTCTGTTCTGACATCAGAAGTGGGATGGACCTAAGCTTCTCTTTGGGTCCATCAGCTAAATTAAATGTCCCTCTCTTCAGGTCCGTCTTGAGTAAATGTAGATTCCTGTTCCTAATATTTTGATTGCTGCGTAATCAAAATTGACAAACGCAAAGACTGACGTGTTACATTACATGTCCCACCCGTTAACAGTAACGACGATTGAGGACTGACTTCTAACATTGACTAAATCATCTTACTTCACGAATCAGTTTGACCTCTGAAGAGTGGTACCTCTGAGCTAAACCTTGTGTTACCCTTGTGTAACCATGGGTAGACATGTATACACCGCAGATTCTAAATTGATAAGGCCCTAAGATGTCTTTGAGTACTGACATTACAACAATATCTGGAGAGTGGTACCTCTGAGCTAAACCTTGTGTTACCCTTGTGCTAACCACGGGTCCTTGATGCATCCACATGAGAACCCTGAGATACCAATGGGACGCCTTATGGAACCGGGAGTAGACACGTACACACCACAAATTCTAAATTGATGGGGCGGTGCCTTAGAGGTGTCTTTGAGTACTATCTTTACAACAATAATCCTTTCAAAATAAGCAACATAGGCTGCTTACGCAAAGACTGACGAAATACACAGGCGATACCTTTTTAATTCCTGACTGGTTTAAGTAAATAACGAAAAATAGTAATCTCAGTTTTCATTAATTTTAATTGTTATTCTTCGGTGACGGTCAGTCAGGCTGAGCGAACGCAAAATTAAAGCTTTGTTTAAGTTGCCAAACCGAGTATAGCTTGAACCCTACTTGCCAGTATTATTTATCTACTATTGTCCTTCATATTGTCGCTACTTACTTTGAACTAACTGTTAATTCAAATCGTTGTGAAACATCTTTTATAAACTACTCTCCTCTACCTTTCTACTTTAGATGGATTAATTGAACTGACTTGACTTTCTACTACTACCCTCCAAATTAATTTGCAAAACGAGAATCGTTAATTGTCTAGAAGTATTGTGGAAGTATTTACCTGCGTATTTTTTATTGTTAAATGTAATGGAGAAAGGGGGCGATGCAGAGCACGGATCGCACTGCAGAATGGCCGTGTCGGGGTATAGTTGGGATAGGATAGTAATGAAGGACATGCCGGGCTATAGTTAGGGTAGGATAGTAATAAAGGGGACATGTTGTTAGTCCTCATTTTAATGTGTTAACACAACATAGTCTCTCTGTTCTGACATATATTAAATCCACAATGTATTTAAGGTATCAAGTATATAAGTATCAAGACTGTATTGTTTAAAATCACTTCGTAAATAAGCCATTATTTCTCGTAAAAATAAAGGATAAAAAATATTTATTATGGGTTATCCCTAAGAGATAGACAATACACATAAAATTACCATCGCGGAATTTTTTGTAGACCCTTTTAAGGTGTACGATACTATAGTTCATTATTTTGATCTATCACGAAGGGTTCAACCAGTGCAGCGTTTGCATTGTAAGCGCAAAAAAAATGTGTAGCAAGTATCTTCTTATAAAAGATATAAAGTAAGTACGTATTTGTCGCTACCACTTTCATAAGTTGTGTGAATTAGGACCAGCTTATTCACCTTTATGTTTTTTATCAATTATTTTATTATAATATTAATATTTTAAAAAAATCAATTTTAAACAACAAACAAACAAAAAACGAACCTTCAATCATATTTTTTGCTCTTTCACTAAGATCACCAGCTAAGTTTTGTTAGGGTTTGATCCATCTCTTATAACTATAATTACGAATTAATGCCTGTCCTTTAGAGATCCTTTGAAATATTATTTAAATTTAAAATATTACTTTGAAGTCTTTCCGCAAACTGCAGACTTTCTTTTGGTTAATATTTTAAGAGGGTATATGAATGAATACTTGAATAATAGAACAGAAGTCTGCGGTGAGCCTTGACTTTTATGTAGATTTGTACAAGACATTAGTCGGTCATTGCCTTTATTCTATCGAACTGAAATGAATATATTATAATAAACTTGAAATACCTCATTTTTTGTGTATTTATCAAATCAATCAAAGACGTCTATAATTGCGGCCATAAATCGTATATACCCGGAATAATAACCATATATTAATTTAGTTAACAAGGATAATTTATAAACTAGAGATACTTACTAAAAAAGCCAGTACATTTAACCCTAAGAAATGGGAGTCAGGAACAGGAAATTTTAAAATAATATCTCAAAGATTATTTCATACACTTTCCGAAAAATTCTAAAATCTCATTGAGAATAAAAAAGCTCATTATGTAAATAGAAAATGAAATACGTTTTCGGTAAAAGGTAATAGAATTTAGCCAAGCAATGAAAACGGTTGTAATGTATCCTCTTTGAAGCATTCCATAGAATAACTTGTTGCAGTTGGTGGCTCAACCAGCCGTGGCGTTTTCACCCACGTTATATATTGCAGCGAGTCACTTTACAGCCTTGTAACCCAATGGACGTATGGAAAGTTCGAGAAGTACTAACACGTGGCATTCTTCTTGTTCATTCACTCGCCACTTCTGTCGACTATCTCTGTGTCATGCAAGGACTACTTGATGAAGCGTAAAGTAAATCCATATCTATTATGCTAAAAATTCAAAATGATTCTACTACTACTTTAAAATAAACTTATATAAAACTAGGACAATAATTAATTAGAAACATGAAGGGAACCACAAAAACTAGATTATATCAGTGCACATTAACTGTACTTTCACAAATTAAAGTTTATGCTGAATATCATGATACAGGCTTGTTATTATAGAATATTTTACAAGCCTAGCCTAGGCTGCCATAGATAACAAAATCGTTACATGGCGCTTCCCACAGAAAGTTCATAACCTGTAATGCTTGATTGGATTGCCCCTTGTCACTCTCTTAATATTATGTTTTGTTTCATTATCTAATTAATATTCGTTATATATATATTTGTTATAATTTGATCGATTTTACCATATTCTCTTAAATCTAACTCTTATTTCCTATGCTTAGATTATAGTGATTTGTTTTGTTTTAGGGCATTTATTATAACAATACCATATTATTTCCCACTTTCAATTTAGCTACCTCAGCTTGTATCAGTGACATCAGTTCGTCTTCGGTTTTCCTCATTTTTAGTTTTGTCAGGTTGAGATACCCTGAGTTGAGTTTGAGCATATTTCTCTACATTGCTCAGCCACCTTTCTTACGAGATATTTATTTATAGATCCTGTTACGAAGTCCAATATTAGAAAATTGAGATAATATAAATTTTGAAATAATAAAAGCTTTTTAAACATGACGACATAAGGAAATCGTATTATTATACGTCTAGAATTCTATAATGATAATATATACATATTTTAAGAGCATCATCAGCAGGTTCGTCATTTAGTAATGTCATGCACACTTAAGTTTCCCTGGCAACGGTATTAATGGCGACAGTTAATTAACTTCGCATTCCTTTTTTCGCCATCTTAGGAGTAAAATTTCCAACAATCCTTTCGTAGTGCTCACAGGTAATATCAAAGATCCCTCATGCAAAATTTCACGGTCTTAGCCCCAGGAGTTTGAACTATGTTAATTAAACAGCCATATCAGACTTACTGGCATACTTAACGTATTCTAGTAACTGTAGTGTTCACTGTTCACATATATTGTAATTAATATCTTACAAAGATCTTCAGAAGGTACACCATAGGTAGGTATTTATTGATAAATTTAGCGGATTTAATATTTTATCTTCTTTTGATATTGACATCTTGTAGGTAACCACTTAAGATAACAGTACAACGGGAGAGTAAAAAATTGAAGCACCGTAACTGCAGAACAACAGTACAGCGAAACGAGTCGACATCGCTGCACGACACAATGGTAACCACCATTATTATCACCGCCTTAGCTGTCGCCAATTTGTAAGTACTGTTTGTTTTTAAACACGTTCGTCATAACATAACACAATCGGCCATTGAGCGTCACCACACGACAAATCAGTCATACACTCATAGTACGAGAGCCCTGGCTAGCGATACAAAATAAAGATAAAATATCTATCGTGGAGATATCAGAAAAAAACTTTAACTATCATCATATTTTGTTAGAATTTTATATTTATGGTATATTATTATGATTCACCTCTTCCAATGGCAGACCCTTTGCACGATTCCAATATATTCTAGTCTTGGTAGAACCGTAGAATGTTGGATCCATACAAAGTGATATTACTAGTGGTCAGGTCCGGGGCTTTCGAACTATCAACCGATCGAAGTAACGAATCAAATAAGTTGACCTTACAATTGTTATATTGTAACGTCCTTGCCACATAAAACTTGATCAATCAATATTTAGATATACATTAAATAACGTTTGGGATAGTATTTTAATATACAGTTGGGATATTTTAAATAGTATTCATTTACATTTAAATAAATTCCGCCTTCCTTATTTTATTTAAACTACGTCGGAAAATTGAAATTTTATTACTAATTAAACAAATCCTATTTTAGTATATTCATAATAATTTTACAGTTTAAAAAATTATCACGGAAATCATTTATGATTTTTATGATGATGATTACCAATTAAAAAAATATTTTATAACTCTTCTTCTCAGCTAAATCTTTGAATAACAATTTTAAGAGGTGCATAAAAATTTATTGGTCCATCATATTGTATTTAGAATGATGTAACCTATATAACAATGTACTGTGTCAGCATAATCACTTGCAAGATTATGTGGAACATATGGGCATGTTATAATAAGATATATAGAAAGATATTTAAATAAGAGCTTATGAGCTTGGTATTTATCAGACAAAAAAATTGGAAAATTTTACGATTATTAAATCTGACTGAACAAACGAGGGAGCGAGCGAGAGAGTGCACGAGTAAGTGAGTAAATGATTTTGTGGGTGTGTGAGTAATTGAGTGCCTGTATAAATGGGTTAGTGTATACAAATGAATGCGTAAATAAGTCTGTGAATGTTTGTATCAGTATATAGTTGAATGATTAGGCGAGTGACTGAGCAAGCGTGAGGGTGAGATGTTCGGAAGAGCGAGTGCCTGTACAGAAGAAGTCAGCCGGGTCCCGTTAATCAAAGATTGAATATATAAGTTATATTGTTTGAAGTATTAAGTTTAATATTTTTGTAAAGTCCTATGATCTATTCAAATATCTAAATATAGAAGTGTTGGCATCCTGGTAAAACCAATTAAAACTGATAATATATTATAGTTATACCATAAAAATCTCAATGTTCAATAATCTCTGGCTATTAAGAAAACCTGTATTCTGCCAGATTACAGGTTTTCTTCTATCTGATTAAATAAAATATTGAATATAGGTATTATAATATTTAAGAGATTACACTTAGAAAGAAAAAAATTGTACATCTCTTTTTGATCATATTGCTATCCTGGGCTTCACTTCAACTTAATCATAAATCATTAACGTTCTAACTAGCAACATATTTCAAATTCTAAACCTCGCAGTAAAGATATAGTAACTGTACGAGTAGATTATTAATTTTAAATGTTTGACAAAGAACTGTACTTATTTTCATAAAAAATATATTAACAATAGGACATAATTATGGAAGCATCTTATGAAAAATTTATACATAATTAACGAAAAAACTATTTCTCTACATATTTATTTTATCTTATATTTATTTTATCTTAATAAATACATTATATCTTACATCTAATTCTTGAAACAATGTTTTAAAGAGTACAATGTAATTTGTATATAAGTAACTCAAAAAACAGTTTCCATATGTTCACATTGAATTTTTGGTAGAGTTGCAAATTTTTCAAATAGGTATGTGGAACCAATGTTGGAACGAAATTGGTAAAACGGTTTAGGAGAAAACCACGATTTAAAAAAAACAGATAAGAGCAACTAGTACAAATCGTGGGAATGTGACCGAACGCCCGGAGACGATATTGTCTTCAACTCGAAAAGTATTGCGCATAATTTTAAAAATTTCTGACAATATATCTTAAAGTTGTAGAGTAAGAAAACAGAAACGATTTTTTGGCCCTGCCTCCCTTAAGATAGGTCTACGCCATCTACGTGTACTTGTTCTTAATAGTCGAACATTTTGTAATTTATATACTAACTACCATAATTTTTTGTAAATATCACTATAGAAAATGACATGATACGAGAAAAAATAGATAGCGTAAAAATGGATAACTACAAAAAATATTTTTTTTATGTAGATAGTCACTACTTTCGACTACAATAAAACAAAACTCGCGGACACTACAGAATTGCATAATATTATAAAAAGATTAAAACATTATTTAAAAAGAAGGCAAAACATATATATTACTATTTTTAAAATAAATCAATAAATATATTCGGCTAACACGGTTAAAATAAAACGGTTTTAAAGTATATATTTTTTAAGTGTCGTATCCGCCTTGCTTCGCTGGGCACGATCGATTTTAATTTTACTTGTCATATTGAATGTATTAAATCAGTACTGTTAGTTAGGTTAGGTTACATTATACACGCAGACCAGTATAAAGACTTGTCACTAGAATATTACTTCTGAGCGTACTTTAGACACAGAGTTTCAGAATTACGACGAGAATACTTGCGATGTAAAAATAATGATTCCTGTCCTGGCCGCGTATTTATTTGTTTACCTCTTATCTGTCCGTTGGTAAAAATGAATGATTCTGTTTGTGCCAACTTCTAAAATCAAATCAATATTCTTCGTCACCATTTAATGGTGCACTGCTGTGCCGGGTCTCTCAGATTGAGGAGGGATTAGTTTATAGTCCACCACGCTGTTCAAATGCGAGTTGGCAGACTTCACACATTTTGAGAACATAGAGAACTCTTAGGAGTGCAGGTTTCCTCACGATGTTTTTCTTCACTGTTAAAACAAGTGATATTTAATTTCTTAAAACACACATTACTCAGAAAAGTCAGATGTGTGTGCCTACGATCGAACTCGGACCTCCCGAGTAGAGATCAGCGTTTAAATCACTGGGCTATCATCATTGCTTCTTAATTTTTAAATTGATGAATTTGGAATGAATATAGTATATTATAAACTATATATTTAAGAAATAAATATATTTGAATTGTGTTATTTTAAGGGCGTCAGCGAATTACTTGAAGTTTCCTGAAGGATTCACGTTTGGTGTTGCCACAGCCGCACATCAGATAGAAGGAGCATGGAACGTTAGTGGTAAGAAAAATTACGTAATCTATGATATTTAGTGGCATTCTCGTCCACTCATATTTTATACTAGGTATCTTATCGTTTCCTTAGAGACATTCTTAATATTTCAAAGATCATGTCAATCATGTGTTTATTTATCAAAATACGAGAAAAAGCAAACAAGCAATACTTAATCCTTATCATACTTTTATCTTTTCCGCTATTTATATTTTACTTACTCGGTAACAGTTACAAAAGAGGAAGTTAAACCATGGCCATAACGCGATTCTTGCTCACTTTTATTTTCATAAGTTATTTATTTCCTAGACGGTCTTTTCAATGAGGTTATTTACAAAAATATTGTCTTTATTCTCTATATTTTTTTATTTTACATTTTATAAATCGTTTTAAAATTTAAATATACGTTACACACGGAACACGGACACCATGATTTCAATTGCAAATGGATTAAGATTTTAAATTATAAACCTGTTCTGAGGTGTCTTGCTAATAAATCTTTTTGCTAATTGATTTTAATTACAAATAAATTAAACCTATGTAAAAAGGATCTTTAGACGCTACCATTACGTATGGGTATAAATTAGGTTAAAATAGTATTCATATTTACATTATAAATACGAATGTGTATGTTTTTTAGATTGTCTTTTCTTCATGCTGTAATGGAGCGAAAGTAACATATAAATTATAACATTTTTTTATTCATATAATCAACTATTGAGATTAAATATAATATATTAAAAATTTCTATATATTTTTCATGTTAAAATGTTTGTTTTCATTTTGTAGGAAAATCTGAAAATGTTTGGGATCGTCTCACCCATTCACGGCCGTGGATGATCGCCGACGGTACCAATGGTGACATCGCTTGTGACTCGTACAATAAATACCAAGACGATGTCGACAAACTGGCTTACCTCGGGGTCGACTTCTACAGATTCTCTCTATCCTGGGCGAGGATTCTGCCTACTGGTCGTGTTGACTACGTGAACCCTGACGGCGTCCGCTACTACCATGACCTACTTGATGCTTTGGCTGAGAAAAATATTGAACCTTTGGTAACTAAGATCAAATTTTTTTATTCCTTACATATCAGTTTAAACCTTGTCTTATTTATTTATATAAATTTTACAGGTAACCTTGTTCCACTGGGACTTGCCACAGACACTTCAAGATTTAGGCGGTTTCGCCAATCCAAAGATGATTGACTATTTCCGCGATTACTCCGACTTTTGTTTTAGAGAGTTTGGGGATAAGATCAAATCTTGGATCACTTTCAATGAGCCTTATGAAATTTGCGAAGATGCTTATGGTGATGATAAAAAAGCACCAGCTATTGATAGTCATGGTGTTGGAAACTATTTATGCAGTGACACTTTACTTAAGGCTCACGCTGAATCATACCATTTGTATAATGACACATATAGACCCGTTCAAAATGGTAGAATAATGATCTCGATCAACTCTATCTGGTATGAACCTGAAGATCCTGAAAATGCGGAACAAATTGCTCTCGCTGAAGTGGCCAATCAATTCAAAGTACGTTATAACAGCTGAAATTATATTTGTGTAACTTACGTACTTATAATACTTTATCCGTTTTTAGTTCGGGTGGTTCGCGCACCCTATTTTCACTGAACAAGGTGGTTACCCTGCAGTGATGGTCGAAAATATAGCCCAACAAAGCCAAGCCGAAGGAATTCCTAAGCCCCGTCTCGAACAGTTTAATGACTACTGGATTGAAAGGATCAAGGGAACTTCAGACTTCCTTGGCATTAATCATTATACCACACATTTGATTACCGGAGCCGGTGTCGACCCAATAGCAAAATCGCCGTCATGGTTGAAAGATATTGGGGCTGTCACGTCTTTGAAAGTTGGAGGCGACTCAGCATCGGAATGGCTTAGGGTAAATATGCCGCATTAATATTTTGATCACGGTAAACTATCAAAAAAGTTAAGTATAACAAAATAGTAATCTTACAATATAAATGTGAAAGTTTATGTCAGTATCTTTAGATGTTATAATAACAAAATATTTAATGAACGCATAAATATTTTTATACTGCAATATGTTAATAATTTAATCATTTTTTTGTAAAATCTAAGTAGGTACATGGATCGACTAGTTTTTCATAATTAAAATGCAAGGAAACTTAAAATTTTTTGGCGCTGTTAATTTTAGTAGCAGGGTTTTATACTTTTCTTAGTTTTTACTATATGTTATTTAGGATTTACTTCCGTATTTCCAGGTGGTTCCCACTGGTTTTGCTAACTTGCTGCGTTGGTGCAAAAGCTCTTACAACGACCCTCCAATTTATATTACTGAAAACGGATTCTCTGATCGCGGATCTCTAGAAGATTATGGAAGAATACAATATTTAAATGTAAGTAACAAGTGATAAAGGGGATTTTTTTATTAGTAGTCTGCTTTACTGAGTGTGTAAAAAATATGCAAAATGTGTCTCCTGTGTCCACTTCAATTGCTCAAAAATAAAACTAATTCATTGTGCTGTTAATTGTTATTAAATTCAAACACTTCAACATTATTAACATATATTTTTAAATCAATTTTCAGGATTACCTCTCAGAAATCTTAAATGTAATCTATGACGATGACGTCAAAGTTCTCGGTTACACTCTATGGACCCTTATGGACAATTTTGAATGGCGTGCTGGATTTTCGTAAGTCAAAAGAAGTCGAAAATTACATACATATTTTAAACATCACATTTATAAATTCTGAGAAAAATAATACTTAGATTGGAAAAATTAACTGCAATGCTACTCAATGGCTATAATTATTTTATATTATTACAGTGAACGCTTCGGCTTGTATCATGTGGACATCAATAGCCCAGACCGTACCAGGACTGCTAAATTATCTGCTGAGTACTACAAGCAGTTAGTTGCTACACGAGAAATTCCGCAGGAGGATCGCTTCTTACATCCTGCTGTATGTTAATACATAACACTACCTATACTTATAAAACCATATTATATTTTTTATAAAAAAATAACTAGAACAGGTACGATAAAAAATCACCCCCACACTTAACCATGCACAGATGCATATTTTTGCTAATTAATTTAATAAGTTTTAGGTAATTGAAAACACGCGGAGTCATTAGATGATGTGCGGGGCTTTAATCCCTTAAGCGCGAGGCCGGCAGCAATTGCTACATCTACTTTTTGCTTATCCGCCAGTGGTTATAGTATCGGACCGTTAACAGACTTAAATTCATTCGAATAATGTTATAAACTCAACAAAATGGTGTATCTTGTAGTTTAACAAAACTAATAGCACTAACTATTAACCTAAGATTTATTGGATTCCGCTATAAAGTACATCTTGAAAAGAGTGACATTTTTTAAAGATTTTTGTTACAGCCAGTTCCAAGATATATTTTTAAAGATTTAACAAGAATCGTTCTTTAAAGATAATTAAAATTTTAATTTCTGAATTTATTTAACCTGGTGGTAGCGCCCCGCCCCGGTTTCGCACGATTTTTCTACTATAATATGCATGTATTAAAGGTATTAACCTTCCTCTTGTATCACTATCGATTGCTGAAAACTCCATTAAATTCCGTTGAGTAGTTTAAAAGATCTAAGGGAACAGGCAGTGGAAGCGACTTAATTTTTGTACTATGTAAAGAAGATTGATATGATTGTTATAAATATTTCTTGTAATAACTCTGCATGTTTTATCTATACATTTTAGATAATAAAAGTTTTATTAACACTTTCCTTTTATTCATATCTATAAGTACTGCCTTTTATATATCTAACTCAGCCTTTTAAGCATGGAATTTTTAATTTTTTAACAGGTCAGGAGACGTGTGTGAAGCTTGGACGAGTAGCAACTAAAATGCAATATGTATTGTATGAATATAACACAGTATTAAATTATTATTAACACTATATTGTATTTTATTATCGTATTCGCTTTTCGCTTTGTAATCATTGCACTAACATACATCAGTAGGCATGATGACTGATTTTAAAAATTATTTTATGTTGATCGAGATTATCTGGTATATTTATTATTATTATTGTTAGTATTATTTCTGCAGAAATTAAGTCTATAAGTATATAAAATTTCTGTTTAATATTTTTGTAGAAATTCTCGCCAAAACGCTCGCCAGTGAAATGAGACGATGAGTTACGTCATTGTTTCGTTTGCCAGATACTAATAATATATAGTTATCTGTATAAATATAAATCCTATAATTTATAAACGTTATACTGCCAAAATACATCAAAATTACAGAGATTGTTAGTTTTACAAAACAAAATGAGGTTTTGCGAAGTTGTGACGTCATTCACTCGATAGGCTTTAATGCTAGAAGGGATTCCTGTAATTTGTAGTTTTATTTTATTGAAAATATCATTAATATCGGTTATATTCTTTTTACTGTCATCATGCCTATTCTATTATATATTTTTATTTAATTACTTTATTACATTATTTCAAATTCATGTTTAGTGCGTTATTCTCAAATGAATGGCAATACACTTAAATTTAACTTTTTTTTTCTGCAGGGACACTACAAAACAGAATTGTAAGGAAATCGGAAAACATATTGAAAACGAAGATAGATATTAAAACAAATATTTATTTAGTTCATTTAAGAATATCAAATTATGTACAATGAAATTATTACAATTAATTATAATGATATTTATAATTTCATTGCGATAACATTGATATACGTTTACGAGTATACACTACAGAGAAAACTTGCGAGTGTCAGGCTGAAAAGATATGTTTGTAAAATATAGGCTATACTTAGAAATAAACCATAATATAGTTTACACTTGTTATATTGTTCCGAATATTATTCTGAAAGTCCTGGAGACGTGTCGCAAACGGTTAGCAAACATGGAATGTTTCTCATTATGTACTTGCAAAGAAAACATAGTAGGTAACATCTTTAAAATTTAGGCTGCGGTCACGCTAGACCATTTATCACATAAATCCATAATAATATAAAAGTTCTGTTTGAAAGTTAGCTATAAATATATATTAAAGTTGTAATTATTGGAGTTATTTCACTCCAGAAGCGAGATGTAACAAACATTTTTGAGTACACAGTAACTGAAACAGTCTGAACTATCTATATACAACTTTAAAAGTTCTTATTTCTAAGATTTAGGCGTAAATATGAGACGAGTTGTCGATGCATGCCTACTATGCTTTTTCAAGTTTTAACATAATGCAGTGCATGTTTTGTGTATTACTTAAATATAAATACAAAAAGACGCAGCCACATCAATATTATAAGAAGCTACAGCAATACAAATTATTATCTAAAGGGATAGGGTAAGGATAAAGCGAATACTTAGAATAATGAACCGAACAATATGAAAAGCATCGTTACTTACGAGTACGAGAATTAATACACAACAAATACAAAATAAAATACGACGAAGGATCGACAGAATACAAAGTAAAATGTATTATAAACCCAGCACCGTTACACCTACTTATAATAGTTACACAGTCGCTATTACTTCTATTTATATAATTGAAATATTACAATTAAGTCTTACAAGAATAAAGTACTTTTTCTAATATGGCAAAGTTTTCAATGTAGTATTTTAATTAGGCCTAATTTCAACATTATTTTCAAACAATCTAACTGAATTCATAAAAATTCTAAAGACTAGGTGGGCTAAAACGCAAATTTTGAAAATTATTATAATTATGAGGGAGCAAGTTATAGTATTATAGAGGATAGAAAAATAAAGCCACGAGTTATCTTGAATTGCATAGTTTACTATACATTTGAACATGGAGTAATTTCTGAGTTGCCAAGTGGACGCGGTCAAACACATGCGCACGCGCACACACTCTCTGCAACTATATAGAATGAGTTCGCTCCTCGGTTCCTATCGGCACCATGTACATTGCACACGCTAAACACATCGTACACCTCGCATCAAATATATAACATAAGTAAACTTAATAGTTGCCAAAACACTAACTAGATCGCGATCACCTAACACTATACTAAACATAATCTCGAAAAATACACAAGGACGGTGTAAGTAGACAAAACACATTACTACGATATATGTATAAGTAGTTTTAATTGATTCAACTTCGATAGACGATAGTTCCCTTTGTAAAACGTGTAGAAATATATCAATCTTAATTCAAACACAATAAATAACTTGTATAAAAGGCACAATGAGGCACCGTTACATTGAATTTCATCACAATTCTAAGTCACATTGATAACAGTATATAAGTCAGGCTTTACAATAGTCTAATTTAAAAAGAGTACAGAAAACCTAGCTTGTTAAGTTTTGCTAAGATGCACTTCTTAGATGCAGATGCACGATAAGAATTACACTTCTTTCGGCGTCGAAAGAAGATTTGCAACAACCTCGGATCCTCTACGGGTGCACCGCTCGATCTACACTCAGTCTCACTTACGAGTATATAAGGCAAATTTGTATTCACATCGACATTTTTAAAAGGAAACATAATATTGATTGATTAATTGGACGTTTTGGTATCTTGAATGCCCGCATATAATCAAATATATGCATATATGTAAGGTACAAACATTTCAAGGTACAAACTAAATTGACACACGTAATCTCATTCTATGTATCCAAATGAGTCGTGCATGTTATAGAATACTTATCATGCAGAATTTTGCATTCGCATCTCATTCGGATAAATGCCGAGACGTGAAAACCAATTCTGAATAATAAGTGACCGGACAGCACCATGATAAAGGTACATATTATTTAATATTTGCAATTTTTGTCGATACCGCCTTAGGCCCACTGAATTTTACCCCATTAGCATAAATTATGCTTTTTATATTATTTTTATAGATGTATCCTTCAGCATAATAACATCCTCACTTTCGAAATTAGTGTATATACAGATGTATCACTATTCGATTTTTCGCAAAACCGTCATTTCTACGCTTTTACGTTCTATAGCGTATTATACAATTTTGCTATCGCATTGATATGCCCTCTATGTTTCCCTTCGTGGCATCAGTGAGCTTAAGGCGTTGATGCTAAATTTCTAAGCATCAACGAAAATCACGCAGTCCATACACGAATCCAATCATATACACAAGTTATGCTATTTACTTAGTAAAATTTACACCAATACCGTTCACCAACACTCGGGGATGTTCGTAATGTCGAATCCGTTGCGTGCGGTGCGTGCAGCGAAGTTAACGTGCACGTTTTGATACGGTAAGTACTCTACATTTATGATACTATAATACCTAATACAAAGTTTGTGGGTATTGCGAGTCGGTGTTCCTTCTAAAGCCAAGTGAGCACATTGTCGGGCTTGCTCGGCGTCGAGTTTATAAGCGACTGCACGTCGTCCAGTAGTATGTCATTTGTGAATTCACCCAACTGAAATAGAATTTAATTATTTTATTATACACTGCATACTATCTTAACTACAATCACCGGTCAATATAATATTATATAGCGATCCGTTCTTGCTTCGCTTCTATATAATGAACCCCCGTTTGTTTTAAAAATTCAAAGAATGGCCACGCTATCCTATATCTATCCATAGCATTAGAATACAAATATCGAAACGCAATCCCAAACTGATTCCCATAGTCAACTCGATATTATCGATGCAGTATGTATTAATTATTCAGGAACATGACATATCCGTCCAAAATCTCATCGCATAGTTATAGTAAATTTTATTTTATTAGAATATCAACTATCTTGATAATTGATATCAGAGGAGAAAATTGTTTCTAAAATTTTATAGTATATAGAAATATGATAAATAATCAGAATTAACTAATTACTTGAAGTATTTAAATATTACCATTATTTTACTCTAATATCTCTAGAACTCGTGGAGATTGATGGATTTCTGTCTAGGAGTCAGTCGGAAGCTTCTTGTATTATATTTATCGATATATCAGTGGGAAAAAAGTGGGGACTCAATATTACACTAAAATACTATTTACTTGTAAAGAGGGTACCAAGTCGTCTGTGTCGCCCAGCGTGATGTCTGTCGAGTCGAGGTTCGCGCCCGCCTCGCTTGTGCAGTCCATGCGGTCGTCCATGCTCGCGAGGAAGTCTTCTGGCGTGTGCGGCATGGAGTAGGGAGACTGCGTCACCGCCATGCCGAGTCCGCTGTCCGCCGACTCCTGTCTCTGGTGGTCAGTCAGCCCCGAGAGGAACGGGTCCAGAGGCAGTTCCGTAGCCGCACCGGCGCTGTTCGCCAGCGTTGATACGATAGAGGATGATTGCCGCGCCATTAACTCTTGCTGGAGAAATTTTCATGCATCTTGAACTCATACAATTTTCGATGTATCGTTATTATTTTACAGTGAATGCGCTCACGTGTAACGAACGGATTTCGAACTCTGTTAACTATTCTATCTATTATACTACAGTTATTATCGTTGAATGAAATGTCAGAATATAATGAAGCCCATTAACTTGAATATAATTTTGTATATGAGATCTTAAAACGAAGGTAATTAATTTTTTGAAACAATAATGTAATTTTTGAATCAGTGATGTAATTTTGAAATATTAACCTGGAGTCGTATTTCCTGCTGGCGTTGTTTAAGCCGCTCTCTCTCGAGCTGTAGAGATTGCAAACGTAACTTTTGTTGACAAGCCTGTATGGACGCGTTGGCCCAGCCGCCGCCCGCAGCGCCGGTCCCTGTCGGCGTGCGTTGCAAGTGTTGTGCTGAAACAGTGGAGAATACTAATTTATACATCGTACAAAATTTACAGACTACGGCGATCCTACTGTGGGGCTAAATATAAACTTACGTATTCGAGGATCGAACCACGACGTCGTCCGAGCGGCGTGATTGATAAAGTAGATTTCTCCTTCCGGTGTCGTAGCCTGTTCCCAGCCATCCGGCAACGGCCCGAGAGGATCTGTGGTCGTGTTAGTGCTTGTACTCTTCGCTGCTGAAATTAATTAGACGCGTTTGAGTATATTTAAATAAATTTAATTCACATTACTAAAATGACAAACGAGTTTTAATTCTCTCAACAGCGACTAGTTGCAAGCTAAAGGAAGAGATGTATCAACTGTAAGCGTGCATTTAAATGGATGGAAATCGGGTGTGTATGAAGAAGGTCACCGAGATTATTCCGAGAAAATTGTCGCGCAATATTGGCCAGCGTCGCGTGTATCGTTTGTGTTCAGAAACGATGTTCAAAGGAAAACATAAGAACGTAATTGAATCTTGTAGATACTTCGTCGAATGTCAGCAGAACGTTTCCTCGTAATGTTTTCAATGTTCTATAAACAACGGTTTCGGAACGTTTGGTTTACTCTAGACTTAGTATTGATTGCGAATCTTACCCTTTTTTGCTACCGTCACTTCTCACCATGACTAACAAACTAAAACTGTCATTCAAAAACACACACATCTTCGAATATCATCATCAAAATCAAAAGTGCCGAAGTACCTATATAATCCATACAAATAAATAAAATTGGAGTGTCTGTTTGTAATATTAAAATAACCGTCTTTTACTAGTGCATATGGATGTATACACGGTACATATATCAAAACAACATTTTTTACAATTATTATCTGTCTGTGTGTCTGTCTATTTATTCCAGTTAATCTCTGAAATGGCTAGACCAATTTTGACGGTACATTCACTGGCAGATAGCTGATGTAACAAAGAGTAACTTAGGCTATTTAACATCTCGCTACGACCCATAGGAGCGCCGTTAAGACAGACACCGATAACGTCCAAAATAATTTATAACAAAATTGAGATATAATTTTAGATCTTATTTTATAATAAAAAAAAATATCGTAAATCCAAGAGTACTATAATCAGTACAATAATATCAATTTTTCTTTCGTTTAGTCAGTCCATACGAAGAATAAAGTGAATCATCATACAACGGATGTAACGCCAACTCACCCTTGCGATCGCGTATTCACACTCATCTTGCACTGAGAAGGTATGCGAGTGCGACTGTACGACACGTAACAAATAGACGGTCATTCATAAACAACAATCATTATATAATTATTATATATACTAACAAGCGGTCCAGTTCGATTCGCTTAGATCTAAAAATAGTTATCTACTTAAATTAAATATTTCCGAAAATTCATATAGGTATTCTATAAATGGGGTTTTCAACTCTGAAATGAAACCCACATGAATCGCAATACTAATACAAATGCCTGACTTCACTTTCCTATGCTGCATTAAAATCTCATTAAATTACATCTATACTCAAAAGTTATTTATTTTATTTTTGAATTATTAAATGTGTTATTAGTTGCATTTCTAATGATGATCTAAATATAATAATAAACATAAATCGTGAATAATGTAAACGTAATATTGCAAGTGGGTAACAAGCCAAATAAATATAACTAAACATAATTTGCAATATACTTAATTATTCAATGAATAATATTTCAACGAATACGTAATACGTATAGGCTAAACATATTACAAATATAATATATTTCGAAAAACAAAACGTGTTAAACATACATAACACAGAAATGCTGAAAAAGCAGTAATGATAGGATGTTAGAGGATACGTTTTGTAGAAATATGCTCATTACATAGAAATGCAATGCATCATTAGAAAACTATTTCATATTCAAAGGTAATATGTTATCGCGACATTGGATTATAATAAGGAATGCGCTATAAAAACAATATTCGTATGTCAGGTGATCTACATAGTGGAATTGTTTGCGCCTGTAACAAACCAAGATAAGGGGATCTCAAGTCAGCTCACTCGCGTAGCGCCACGGAACGTGACTAGATCACGTATTGAGGTAAACTATCACAAGACAATGGTATAATGTGTCTCTGACACGTGACTGTGTGTTTATGTGTGTGTGGCAACATCGATTTGGCGGGCTTTAGTTTTTGAACACCGCATCATTTCGTTTTCTACAGACGAATAATGAAAGACTTTAGTGTTATGTTTGTAATTACTGAATATGGCGTTTTTCAAATTTCCATTGATAAAAATAAAATTATTTAAGTTAACCTAACCGAAACTTTGCGGTATTTTTTTATTTACCGACGTGTTCGAACGAGATTTTTCCTACTTTTTTATATTAATTCCTTAAGACCAGTGGATCTATAGGCGATACAGCGCAATACCATTAGTTACACTGACTGCATGTTTTTGTAAAACCCTCTTTGGTATTAATATCGAATCCAAAAAAAATCTGGTTTATTTTCTGATCATTATGAGAATAATACTAAATTACTTATTACCAAAAATTACGAAAGCATACAATTATTTAAAAGCGATTATATAAAAATAGCACATTACAGAAATCCTTACTTAAAATTATAACTCTGTCTGTCTTTCAAGACAAAACTACTGAACCGATTTAAATGAAATTTGGTATACAGATAGTCTAGAGCCTAAGGAAGGACATAACCTACTTTTTAATGCGAAAAAAGCGTAGTAAGGGGTTGAAAGGGGGATGAAAATTTGTATGGTATTATAATGGTATGGTAGAGCTAGAAGCTTGAAACTTATTTTTTAGGCTGTGGATTCGACATAATTATACATACGTATGTGTCTTATTTGTAAAATAATTAGCCTAAATAATTAAAAATGCTACCCAAACCCTTTTCCACACGGACAAAGTCTCGGGCACAGCTAGTATATAAATTAGGCTGAAATTTATCTATATTTAGGATGGAACGCTCCGATTAAGTATATATAAGTACAAATGAGATCATCAACTGCAGAATACAGAGGAGTATAATATAACAGGACAGGACAACCTGAAGGTAGATCAAGGATGAAAGGTGGCATGCTGGCAGGCAAATAGTGGTTGATGTAGACCATATTAACAGAAATGTGTCGCAACCAGCGACGCGCGGCGCCGCCAGGGCCGCTGCGCTGGCGCCGACACACCAATGTATTTTCCGAACACCTTTCATCGCTCGTCTCGCATCGACCGACGGAAACAACGCGTTAATTCCCGTCATAAAATCAGTTTTAGAATTCGGGTTATTTACTTGTTTTTATTTTAGTTCCATGATAATTTTAAACGTCGCTCCGAAGCCAATTAGATCACGTGAAAACAAAATCGAGTAATATGTTTGCTACTGAAAACGTAATAAACACACTACACAGTTATTACAAACCTTTAACGCTACTCGGTTTAAAAAAATAATGTAATAAGTATTGTATTATTCAAGACGAAATTTTTAGTGCATTAGTGAATGTAGTATGTCTGGCTTGGTCTAACAATTCTTGCCACTTTAGTCGAATGTTTAAAATGAAGCTGAATTATTAATGATAAGTTAATTAGCCTTATATAATTATATTATAGTTTCTTAAAAAAGCAAGTTTTATTAGGTGTAAAGCTGTTAAATATAAGGTAATTTTGAGTTTGAAGTAGGCGAGTTCCTATTGTTTGTTTACACTAACGTTAAGTGTTTACAAAAACCTCTTGCTTGAAAATAAGCAAAAAATCTTCGTGAGAAATTAATGGCTCCTAAACGTATCTTAAAAAATGTAAATAAGTACCTGTCGTCGCAGCAGCTATAGCCGGCGCGGCAGTCGGTGTGAGCAACGCCTCCGCGCTCTGATGCTGCACAGCACCTGCTACATTTTGTGCGGCTAGTGTCTTTCGAGGATCTTCCCATGTCGTCGTTTTTGTTATATGACTGTAAAAATGAGAACAAAAGTTTTATTATATTCTAATTTAACGATGAGTACCTACTCAATACCAGTGCTTAGCAAATTAAGATTGTTATAAATTTCGCTAAATATTTATACGGGCTCACTGTAAGGTATCGTACTTGTTCAGCCAATATAATATGTCCTATTTCATTTTTGTACTGTTGACTTACTTTTTGTCATATTCCGTATATTTGGTTACCAGGTTTTGTACCATACATGTGCTGAAGGCTGATTTTGTCAGATATATTTTTTTTAATGAGTAACTTATGCTATAAAATTTAGGTCAATGGCAAAAACATTAAAAAAAATATAAGTGAAAACTAAAAATTATACAACCATTTTAAAAATGCACCTTAAACTCATAATTTTAAACTACTGACATATTACGTAATATTTCATATTATTTATGTGCGTTCTTGAAGTGGCTACGATGACCGGAACAAATCACTAAACTCACTGTTCGAGGTGAGGAAGAGAATGTTATTTTTATATTAAATAGTATTTTTTTTCGACAACACGAGTTATTTTACTAACTCTTTAGTTTTTTTACTAACAGCAGCAAAGATTAGTTAATTTGTTTTCACCTAGTTCTATATTTTAAGTGTCATTTTTTATTCAAAAAATTACAAATTCAAAATTCTTTATTACATGAGCTACATAATATTTTATGGAAGTCCACCTCTATAGATTCGCGTATTAATAGAAAGGTTTTTGTTTTCTGGGATCAAATCAGAATTGTACAATTGACCTGAACTTTTAATCTGTGTATAACTGACATTGCATAAATATTTGGCTTGCATAAATATGCCTTTTGTAATCCTAATTTGATTAGGTTAGCAAAGGCCCATAGTACTCATCTTATAAGTACCTAAACTATTATGATACACATACATGATACATTAAGCGTATTTTCCAAAGTACATTATCTTGAATGTTCTTCAAGTACATTACTCACACTTTAAATACAATAATAACACAATTTGTAGAACGAAAGTACTTAAATACAGCGAACATGACATGAAAAATTCATATTATTCACCTTCAACTTTTTACATAGGCACTACTCAGACAAAAGCCGAAGTCTAAACACTCACTACAACAATATATAAAATTAAATAATAAAAAGTGTAAGTATATTAATCAAAATACAAATAATATTAGATATCTTATAATTCCATCTTTATTCACAACCTGGCACACACCTACACGGTCAAATTAAATGAATTTAAAAGCTTTCACCAAATAAGCAAGTTTTAAGATATCCAGTTATCAAAAATCTGAACATACCAGACCACATTTTATTAAAACCAGAATAAATATTTCGTATTCCTTAAATATTCTACATTTTTAAATTTATTAAATTCATTTTCGTATATTTAATAAATTTAGGAAATTTTATTTGGAAAGTAACATATTTTATGAACATATTAAAGCAACATCAATTAAACTTAATCTCAAGATAACTTATTTTGATTAGTTTTTAACAAAAAATAATTTTGAAATGTCAAAAAAGCGAGATATAATCAAATTATCATTTTGGATGACAAATATTTGTCGAGCTGGCAAGAAACTTAAAATTGAATATTTACATATATTGTAGAAAGATTGAGTTGCTGTATTCAAAATTGCCATTGTTTACATCATTTGTTTTAGATATTTAAACAATTAAGATGAGACTTTAAACGTCTTTTAAACTGAATCAAAGCCTAACATATAACTTGCTAGCCGAATTGAAAAAAGGTTTTTGGATGAGAAACAGTCATTCTTCATAAATTTTTCATGTAATTTTTGATGTTTAAGCGGTTAGTAGGTATTTAAACAAAGATTATAAACATATATCCTGCCTTTTTTGAGTTATAAATGGTGTATTAGAAATGGGAGCTGATATTTTCACCAAGGAGGACTGTTGCAAGCAAACTATCGCGTAATACTTTCTTCCTTTATGTTGCTCATCGAAGACCACAAAATACGTTACGTAGCATAACCCACAGGTCGTGCCGATAGGTCTTATGGAGGTTAGGTCGACTTTATGTGTTACTCGAAGGCAGTTTACAATAACTTATATTAAAAGGCCGTTGGTAACAGACATGATGTGAGTCGAGTCTCCCTACTTAGCGGTCGATGTGACCAATTTGTAGGTAAACCGGACGCGGCGTGTGCGCTGGCGACCTAGTGAATATAAGCAGTTACTCCACCTTGATGAATGGCTCTTTTACTTTCTTTACATTACTTATTTTATTTTCATTCAATAAAAACTCTTGGACCTTTTACTCAAAGGGGTACCTTTATTAGTGTCTTTTCATATTAAAAGCCTAATAGGTGTTTTAATCGTTTCAACTAATGATGTATTTTTTCCTTTTATTGAAACAAAGGACGAAGAATTAAAATATCACTTAGTAAGTTTGGTTTTCTTTCAAATAAAAAGATATCCTAAACATAGAAAGTATTTATAGCGTCCCAAAGAAATGAAATTAAGAATAAAGTTTAGTAACAAAAAGCAAACAAAGTGTAGATAAGGAAACGATTCACTAATGGAAAGTCGGCGAGGGCATGACCACGATGAATCGATTTACTCGGGGCGTTAATGAACTTGGCCGCGGTATCAGCTGTTGTCGATGTCGCTCTAACAAACTGGACCTGCTATTGCTATTAACTGCGCTTGCGCACCTGCATCATTTTTCTCGGCATTGTTCTGTTTTTCCTTTACGACTGCTGTTCATTATATGCACTATTTTAAGTAATTAAGTCAACCGAAGATATTATCTACGAGCGGCCTGCCCTCGCTTCGCTCCGGGTATTTAAAGCAATATTATAATTGATGTCCTTAAATTGTCACTCTGTAAATGTGTAGTTTTTCATTATTTGAAAAAAGAGAGAGTGAGAAAAAAGTTATAAAAGTTAGCGACAGATAATAAAATAGGGTTCTCCCTCGGACAGAGCAAAAATAAAATTGAATAGATAAAGAAGAGAGAGAGAAAAGAAGAGAGAGAGAGAGAGATAATCGAAAGAAAGAAAGTAAAAAGAGACTGATCATTCTAAACAGAAATAAAGATAAAAATTTAAGAAAGACAAAAGAGAGAGGATGAGAGAGAATGATAGTATATAAGAGGAAGAGTGGTGTACATGGCAACACTAAATTACCTTTGTCACTCACAAATAGTGTAGTGTTCTATCAGTGAAATATTTTTTAATCGGATTAGTAACAACAAAATGGCCATAATCTATTAACTAAAATATGTATATGGCAACACTAAATCACTTTTGTCACTCACGAATAGTGTAGTTTTCTATCAGTGAAACATTTTTTAAAATCAGTGTAGTAGTTCCTGAAAAACTCTTCAATTTACAAAATAGCCACCTTATGGCACTTAAATGGCCATATCATTTTAATTATAATATTTAGTTATAGCCTATGTTACCCGGAAAGGATGTAGCTTTCTATCGGTGAGAAGAATTTTCTAAATCGCTTTAGTAGTTTTTGAGCCTATTCGCAACAAACATACAAACAATTAAATCTTTCCTCTTTATATAATAGTATAGATAAGTAGGTATAACACTTACGTCCCTTTAACAAACTTTATATTTAAAACTAAAAATTAATCGTTTAATCAAAATAATTTATTCAATTAAAATAGATTTAGATGACTACAAAGAAAGTAAGTTTGTGCCTACGTGCTACTAATGAAGTTTTAGTTCGTATCTGTTTAATAAGCAAATTGTATGTATATCTAAAAATACGCTCTGCGGTTTATTGCACCAGATATCGAAGGTTATATCTCGATGGAGACAACTGGAAGACTTGATTGTTTATAACACGAAAGATGATCCATTATACAGTCGAAGAGTTAAAAATTCTACCTAAGGTGCCCCCGGCCATTTTATCCTATCGGGTTATAAGAATGCACATGTATTTGCACGAACGTTTCTGCACTATAAGATCTCATGCGCACTTGGCTGTTCCCACAATAGGAAATTGGCTGACATGGTAAATTAACGGTGGGTGGTCTTTACAATAACTAAAAAACATATCTGAGTACTTACTAAAGTTTTTCATATGCTTACACGTTCAGTTAACGTTCATTAATTATTAAATATTACATCACGGTTATGAGTTATTGATGAAATTAATACTTATTAGGTGCCTAATTACCCATAACATGAAATCACTTTATACCTATATATATAGACCGCTATTATAATATAATATTTAAAACTTTACGTATGTAGATATTTCATATGCTGCTTTTTAAACTCAATATAATAATGTTATTAATAAGAAAATTGTGTATATTCTCTAAATACGTGATGAAAACACGTGAGGCGGCGTGAGAGGGGGTAGGGTAGGTGGAGAGCGGGGGATGGAGTCGTGTGTAATTACAGCGCAGCCTGCCGACTCGGCGCCCGCGCCGATGATATTGCATAACAACGTTATACAAGCCTGCGTCAAGCATGCTTGTATACAATATGACAATTGCATTGCTCACTTCGTACGCAAATTGAACCGTTCCTGGAATGGAACATCTTTCATTATGTACAAATAAAATTTATATTTCTAATATCCTATACTTGCGGTTTACGTAATATAAATACTAGCTTTACATGAAAACAAAACATACATCCAAATTCGTTTTAATATTTTACGATCAACTTAGCTAACTGACTGATATCTATACTAATATTATAAAGAGGAAAGATTTGTATTTTTGTATTTTTGTATGTAACGAATAAACATAAAAACTACTGGACCGATTTCAAAAATTCTTTCACCATTAGAAAGCTACATTATCCCTGAGTAACATAGGCTATATTTATTACAAGAAAAAATTAGAGATCCTTAGGAAATCTCACGAAAACCAACCCAAGGTGCCAAAAAATTAGCCATAAAATATCTTTCATCGCATGCGCTGCAAAAAGTATTGATGATAGAACAAAAAAATGTTCTACAATATTATAGAACGTATCAATATCTACAAAAAAGTCCGCGAGACCATATGTCCAACTATTATAGTTACGTCACTATAACTACTTTTTTACATTTTAAAAGTTGATAAAAATGCCTATCAAAATCAGACCATGTTTTCTATAACTTTGTATTAATCCTTATCCAAATAAATTATTTCGTATTCAAGACTATTTCAATACCTGTAAATTACTTTTTAAATTATTAAAATCGGACTTTCCATTCAAAAGATATTACGAAATTAAAAATATCAATATAAACAAAAAATACACGACGACGCGACGGGCCAGTATAGCGACGCAGCGCAGCGAGTAAAGCGGCAAGAGAGGGGGCACCGAAATGCGGGAGGGACAATATATTTTAAAAAATAATATTCCACCCGCGCGAAGCCGGGATGGGCCGCTAGTATATAATATATGAGCAGTTTGCCCTCGCTTCGCTCCGGGTATTTGAAGCAATATTATAATTGATGTCCTTAAATTTTCACTCTGTAATTGTGTAGCTTTTCATGACAAATAAGAAAAAATAAAATGAAAAAAAAGAGAAAAGCGACAGATAATAAAAGAGTGAGAATGAACAGAAATAAATATAAAAATTGAAGAAGAGAGCAGAAAGAGAGAGTATGAGAGAGAACGAAAGTATAACAGAAGAAGAGAGACGTATATGGCAACACTGCATCATCTATGTAACTCAGAAAGAGTAGTTTTCTATCAGTGAAAATTTTTTTTTTAAATGGGTTCAGTAGCGGCAAAATGGTCATATTCTGTTAATTAAAAACGTTAAATGGTAACACTACATCACCTATGTCACTCACGAATAGTGTCGTTTTCTATCAGTGAAAGAAAGAAAATCGGATTATGGCACTTAAATGGTCATGTCTTTTTAATTAGAATATTTATGGCAACTTCCAAATCATGAAACATATTAGGTATATTAATTTTCCGCAGGAACGGTAAATTTTCGGCACTAAATTACTTTGAGGCCGATAAAACATCTTTATTTATTACTAGTCGACCGCGTGAAGCTCCGCTTCCTCGATAAATGGGCTATCTAACACTAAAAGAATTTTTCAAATCGGACCAGTAGTTCTTCAGATTAGCGCGTTCAAGCAAGTCTGTTTGCTTGAACGCGCTAATCTGAAGAACTTCAGCTTCAGCTTTATATGTTAGTAATACACCCTGTTCACATCCATTGGCTACTATGTTACTTAGTGAATAAAGGACATCCACTCTATCGTAATTATAATATTAGTATGAATCATCAAAAACCAGTAATAATTACTACATATTGCATTAATACATGTACCTACTCTATATCAATCAAAATATGATTATAATCTATAGTTATAAAATTAGCGTTCTAGAAAGCTGTTCGCACAGAGATTATCATAGACATGAATATGCAAATCTCATAACACATGCGTAGGGAAATTATAATATAAATAGACATGGTGAACAATCGCCGAGTGACAAGCAGCATTGAGAAACAAAATGTCTTTCTCTCGTGAAGGCCTTCTACTCTTACACAATAGCGCTTGCAGTTTCTCGATAGCACAGATACCTCATGCCGCCATGCCGCTGTGCCGTTGAGCCGCACCTTGTGACTTGTGCAGTGTACTATTCAACAAAGCCTCTTAGTATGTCGTACTTTCAAAAAAAGAATTACTATAAAAATTTGTTAATAATGCAAAAACTAACAATAACTTAGGATAAAAAGATCATCACAGTAAGGCTATTTAAGTGTAAGATGAAAGTCAACGTATCACAACTGTAAAGTTTAATCTTAAATAAAATTCGTTTATTATTCTGTTCAATTTAGCAGTCAAAATTTTGAATACTGGAAAATATTTTAATACGGTTTATATCCTATGACCACGAATACAGATAAGTGTTTGAAACCTCGGGAACTAATTAAAAAACTTTTAAAAATAGGTAAGTATGTGTAAAAACAATGTGTACCTTTAATTTAGTTGTAAGAAATACGTCATTTAATACGGACTTTTCTCCTTTTGTAAAAGGAGAAAAGTCCGTATTAAATGACGTATTACATTCAGTTCCTGCAAACCTATCTAGGAATACGAGTACAACTGATAGCACAACGAACAGACCATCGCGCAAACTCGAAACAAAGCAGGTTATTTATTCTCGAGATTGATTACGTAACCAAATAAATTGCGCGGTAACTGCACATCAATTTGAGGTCCGGAAAACAGAATAATCAGGACAAGACTCGGGAGCTGTTTAACAACAGTTATACTAACTTTCGCAACTTAATGTATCTTATAAACTATAAAGTAAGAACATTCAATTTGAGGTAAACGTTGCTCAATGTAGCAAAATGATTATGGTACAAAACTGTAAACTCATAATTCCTAACACAATATTATAATCAAGTCGGTTAAAAAATAATTTAAATAAAATATCTGTATAAACAATGGTTAGTATTAGTGTCATATTGAAGAAGATCAAACAAGTCTAAATGAACGATGATAGTACTTCGTAACAATCTGGTGGATAAATGAACCAATTCTGGCCGTGACTCATTCATTCACATGAATACGCTTTACTAACCAACAGAATTTATTTACGCTAACAGCGTTGAAGATCATGAATAAGTAGCGATATTCCAATTTACCTACAAAAAATATTATTACGACAATGAAATTAGAGTTTTAATTATATCACAGTACTTTGATTTGAAAATTTCTGCAAAGCTTTCACATTAAAATTGTTAGATATTTTTTTACTTTCTGAGTTACTTGTATGTATGTATTTAAAGCTTCATCAAATCTACAGTTCTTATGAGATTGTAATTCGTAGGTTTTTCACCGAGAGCAACATGGCGGAGACGGCGTTCTAAATTAGAATCTCGGACGAGTCGGCGCTCGCGTACGTAAATAAACGCACACAAGTAATCAGTAACACTGTACAAACGAGAGCAACGTGTAACACCATACAACATAAACTTAACTCAATTAATTTCTATGAATATTAACGTGTTTAAGGCACTGTATTAAAAATATTCTATACCCGACATTAATACTCTACTGCATTTGATCTATATTATTGTCTTTGCATAGATTTAATAATATACTACCCACACAAACAGAAGTGGACGAAAATGCCCGCGTGACGCACCGACTTCCGGCCGATGATTTTATTACGGGATCTACTGTTCCAGCCAATCTGTGGGTAGTTGACGAAGCTTTTCTAGAGATAGAATAGAATTATGATAAAAATGAACCAATTCAAAGTTTGTTTGACCCCGTTACATGTCTCCCTGTAAATGAGTATGGGTACACTATGTAGGTAGTTGATACTAATTTGACCAGCTGTATCGGACATTTTTAGTACGTAAATAATACAAGTCTCTCGTTTTTCTTTTCCTCGGACGACAGGAAAAGAAAAAAAGACATTTGGTGGTCGAAAACAAGTCAGAAAAAACCAAACCACTAAACGGACTATGAGAGTGGAACCTTTTATATGGTGCTTATCCAGCTGCGAGGGTATTTACATTTTAATTAGCTTTCTCAGGGATTTATAGAAAGATTTAAATAATAATCAATGAAATATATATATTGAAATCAAAAATAATTACATGCGTTTTGCACTCCACATATACCAAGTATAAGCAAACAAAAGGTTATGTCTACTGGCAAGTGGCGCCAGATCGCTCTCGCTTTCGATAAAAGGACCGATAGATTTATTTATATCGCAAGATATAAGTATTCTGCAACATCTACGCACGATGCTTAAAAGAAACTAGCACTAATAATGGAATATACTTGGCTTAGTAAGATATACCTAGGTCTTAGAAATTAGAATATATAGAACTAGGGGCCCGTCCCGGCTTCGCACGGGTGGATAATTTTTTTTTAACATTTTGGCTCCCGCATTCTGTCGCTCCCTCTATCGCCGCGTTACTCGCTGCGCTGCGAGGCACTCCACACCGCGCCGACGGCCCGTCAGGGATTATTTTTTATTTATCTTGATATTTTTATTTCGTAATATCTTTTGACTGGAATGTCCGATTTTAATAATTCAAAAAGTATTTTACAGGTATTGAAACAGTCTTGAATATGAAATAATTTATTTGGATAAGGATTAATACAAAGGTATGGAAAACATGGTCTGATTTTGATAGGCATTTTTATCAACTTTTAAAATATAAAAAAGTAGTTATAGTGCCATAACTATAATAGTTGGATATATGGTCTCGCGGAGTTTTTTGTAGATATTGATACGTTCTATAATATTGTAGAACATTTCTTTGTTCTATCATCAATACTTTTTACAGCGCATGCGATGAAAGATATTTTATGGCTAATCTTTTTGCACCTTGGGTTGGTTTTAGTGAGATTTCCTGAGGATCTCTAATTTTTTCTTTTAATAAATATAGCCTATGTTACTCAGGGATAATGTAGCTTTCTAATGGTGAAAGAATTTTTGAAATCGGTCCAGTAGTTTTTATGTTTATTCGTTACATACAAAAATACAAATCTTACTTCTTTACAATATTAGTATAGATAAGAAACATAAAAATAATATGTTACCTTATTGATAGACGTATTTTATTGATATACGTTAGGTTAGTATACCAATAGCAATCTCTAATATATTAAATAATAAGAAATGTTGTCAACTTGTCTAATTAACACATGACACGCTGGAGTAAATAATGTATGTTAAAACCAAAAAGTAGAGGGATTGCATGTGAATGTTTAAATTTAGTACGATATTCTGTAACACAGTCGCATTTACGCAAACCAAAAATATATTTGAATTTAATACATAATTTTGTAACTGCTCAAGTTATCAAATTGTCTGTAAGCCAAAAAGGATACCAAGAGTCTTAATTTATTGCCAGAAGTTGTTGTGTAGACCATCCGATTATGTAAAACTTAATATCCTACTTCCGCAACTTTATTGGTCCAGAAAGATTATTTTTACAGTATGGCTATGGACAATTATAGTGAATATTATTAACATGTATTAAATAATTATTACAGAGCAATTGGGGATCTGGCTTCCTGACGCAGAATAGCAGATACTCAGTCAGTAACACTCAGTTGATTATGAGTAAAACTCACAACTCACAAGGCAGTAGAGCGGGCGCGGACTAGTCGGCCTTGCGGCTAGGCGGCGGACCCGCTGCGCCGTTCGCTCTCAGAGGTTAACATGTTTTTCATCTAACTTTAGAAAGTAACCAGATAACACACTCGCTTAATCTTAAAGAAATTATGCACTTTACAAGTATTTAGTAACATATGAATTTAATTAAATACAATGATAAAAAAAAATTGGTTGTAATCATCTCAGTTCTAAGAAGCAACACTTCAGCCATGAGATTTAATTGAATGCTAAATATCAAAGGTATAGGTGGCGTGGGACAAGGATGACGGAGCGTCGTGACCTGTCTTTGTGTCGATTCACAACCAGGCACACAGCATCCGGGTCGAATAACGTGTTGTCATTGAATCCTTAAATTGCCAAACGATTTCGAAAACTATTATGATCAATGAATTATGTATTTAGACCGGTTTAAAGAGCGTTGAGCGACTATAACTTCATAACTTGTTTTGTGACACTTCATATTGTACCTTTATTTTGTTCATACAAATAAATAATTACGTTAAATTATTATATACTTAAAGAGCATTACATAATAGTAAGACATAATAATATAAGATGTCAGCTACCTAATAGGTTATTAAATTATGTAGAAATAATAAATCATTAAATATACTAGATTGCAGTAGATAAATTGGTACAGATGCCAATATTAGTTTCGTGCCATATTTCAGACGTCTAATTCAAATTTCTTTTCTAAAACTGATATTTAACATTAAAAAATGACAAAAGTGATAAATAAAACCAATGTTTCTAACTATTACATTAAAAAATATAAATAAATTACGTGAGTTGAATATAGGAAGTACTTATACTGAGGTGAAAACATCAAACTAAAAGTAAACTGTGACAAGTCTTCTGTTTTTAAGATGAGTTGAGTCACCTGTCACATGGTCATATGGAGAGCTATGCCCTATAATTAGACGTTAATCTGAAAAAGTCAGAACTCTGAGCATGTGTCCGGCGCCAACGGAAGCCGGTCTGACACGAATAATTCATTGTGCATTGCGCTACTCATTCATATGGTTTCCACTGGCCAGGTTGCGGATAGTGCGCCCATTCAGTGGAGCAAACGCACAGGAAGTTCTAATGGTAGCGTCCACTTGTTGGGACTGCTGCACCGGATTTGTGACTTGCCAGGAACTAAACAGTTAGCGCTGCGGATATATCCTTTTTGTTTTATGTCCAGTCTAGACAATCGACAATAATAACTTAAATTTATGTTAAAAATATATATAAGTAAATGTATCCAATCAGATTAACTAAAAAAAAGTATTTTGTAATAATGTGAGCTTTTGATATGCAACAGGTTTCAAAGAGAGCAAGCTTAAAGCGAGTTGCAATGGCGAGGCTACCGTTCTGTTGCGACGGTGGACTTTGGACCTGACTGTTTTTATGCATGTCTCGTTCCCACTTACGAGCCAATGCTTTGTCTCGCTTTTTCCTCCTCCCGCATCACCATCATTAACCTCACCGCTAGATTTATTTCAATGTCTTTTTATGTCACCAGTAACCATGCTCGCGAAGAAGTTTTAGCTCAAAAATTTGTTAGAAGACTTTACCATATTTTGTCACATCGGACTTGCGCATTTATAAAATTATTTGCTGTTTTCTTGAATGATAGTATTATGACAAAAATAAAAATGTTTACAAACCCTGTTTTAAATATAGATAAGAGGCTTGTAAGCAAAATACGTCTTTGAAAAGTTAGTCTCAGTTTAAAAATGTATATTAATTGAAACATCAATTATAATCTTACTAATTTATAATGTTTTATGTAGGTATATAATATGACGCTTAGTTTATTAGAATATTAGCAATCAAACGTAAAAAATAGTTGTAATTCTAACAGTCGTAAAAATGACGGAATTGACTTAAATAGGCCTCTACAATATTTATGCTCAACTCTGCTATACTGGTCATGGCTTATTGTGACATAGTAATACTTACCGTATATTATTCTGAGTAGTTCGTATTAATTTCGTTAAAGAATAGAGTTAGAGAGTAGAGCTCTAACATCACACTAGGAAGTATAATAAAATTTAGTTGTACAGTCTACCGTTAATATATCGTTAATTAGGCACTGTAACCTTACAATTGGGTTGCCAGATCCAGGTGCTCTTTAAACTTCGAAGAAACTCCAGGATAATTAGAGAGTATCTTGATCGGTAACTTCATGACATTACAACCAATTTTATGATTCTATTCATATGTATAAATATTTTTATGTTTAAAATAAAAATATTTATAACTTAAAATTATGAGTTTAGTATTAAGTTTCAACAAAACTTAATAATTGTACGTATGCATATATTAATTGTTGGATGAATGTAAAATGAGTCAAAAGATATATTTTCCTGTTCACTTTGTGTTTGGTGAAACAAGGCGAAATACGGCGAAGCATTGCCATCAGCTTGCATGACTGGTTTACCTTTCTAAATATGCTTAGTATTTAAGATAAACCTATTGAAAGTGTACCTACTAACTAAAAGTGTGCTAAAGTTCTTTTAAAATATGACCTAAGACGGTGCAACAATTTAAATGTGAGTATTACGAAAATGTGTGGGTGTAAAACAACTTTGTACATGCAAAATGTCACTTGTAATAATTTGAATACGATTTGCGCAAAGTACAATTGTTTTATATATCAAGGACGGGTCATGAACTGCTTAGTATAATAGATTTATTAGCATCGAGCAACTAAACATATTTATATTATATAAAACTAGTGGCACCGTCCCGGCTTCGCCCGGGTGAAATTTAACACGTGTATTTAGCCGTAACCGCAATGTGCCTGCATTTTAAATCTGTAATTATCTTCGAAAATATTGATTTAAATTTCATGCTGTAATGGTCCATATTGATCTATATTAAATGCATAATGTATTTAAACTACATAACTGGATAAGGATTAATGCTGTATTGTTTAAAATTACTTCGTAAATAAGCCATTATTTCTCGTAAAAAGTAAAGGATAAAAAATGGTTATTGTGGGTCATCCATATGAGATAGACATATACTATCGCGAACTTTTTTGTAGATCTTTTTATGGTGTACAATACTGTAGTACATTATTTTGATCTATCTGGTAGGGTTCAGCGTTTGCAATGTAAGCGCAAAAAAATGTGTTTATTTACGACATTACATTAGAAACCTCTAAAATTATCAGTGTTTCTCTACTATATTATATATGTATAATATATATGAACCTTCCTCTTGAATCACTCTATCTATTAAAAAACCGCATCAAAATTTGTTGCGTAGCTTTAGAGATCTAAGCATACATATGTACAGAGAGACAGACAGCGGGAAGTGACTTTGTTTTATACTATGTAGTGAGGTACGAACACTACATATTTTTATGTGGAAATACTTGTATATATGAAATATAATAGTCGACTCGCGCGACTTCGTTCACATGTAGCTCCGCTCCTTTTGGTCGTAGCGTTATATATATATATATATATATAGCCTTCGTCGATAAATAGGCTGTCTAATACTGAAAGAATTTTTCAAATCGGACCAGTTGTTCCTAAGATTAGGGCGTTCAAGCAAACAAACAAACTTCAGCTTTATATATTAGTATAGAAATGTAGAGGTGTATTACTTGAGAATGACTACTTATGAGACTAATTCCTTTTTTGTGTAAAACAATTGAGTTTGTTGCTACACTTAGATTTATCTCTAATAGATTAGTTATTTATTAATTGATAAAAAACAATAAACAATTAAAAAACAAATAATCTGATGCCAACTGAGTGGTACAGTCAATATATCAAATTTATATAAAATAACAAATTTAACTGTTATATGGTTCAGGTGAGGAAACGCATTAAAATAACAAATAAAGAATTGTAATATGCGACTTTAAAAAAGGTTTTTACATGCAAGTTCACTATTAAGGTGAATGATATCGTCCTGAGAACGCAGTAAGATTTACAAAGTAGAGGTGAAGTCAGGAAAAAAATGGTTCTCTTTGTTACTAACAACTCACGTATACCAAATAAAAGCAACCTGAACGCAACCTGACAGTACACTTGCGGGGAGGCGCCAAACGTAATTTATCTACATAATAATGTTCTAACGCGCAGAGTATTGTATAACAGACATTATACTTTTTATTGCTTACTAGTGACCCGGCTGTTGCCTGTGACCGTACTGTCGCTACTTTAATATGCATGTATTATACATATAAAACTTCCTCTTGAATCACTTTATCTATTTAAAAAATCCGCATCAAAATCCGTTGCGTAGTTTTAAAGATCTATAGGGAAAGACTATCCCCTTATTTTATATTCCCCTCTGGGGAAGCAACTTTGTTTTATATTATATAGTGATCTTACTAATGAATTCGTATTTATTTATTTATTTCATAAGGGTACTATAAATTTTACAGTATATTTTATTAATAAGATGGTCGCTTTGCTCTGCTATTATACTGATGAAAATAATTAAATAATTTTAAAAATATATAATCAAATTGTTAACAATGAGTATGACAAGTAAAATTTATTATTTAAACATTCATGAATGGACTCATTGATATCAGTTAATTTCAATGGAGTGCAAACAATTGTTAAGAAGTAACTGAAATCACTTTTTTCAGAGCTTTATTGTTGGCAAATTTCTCACTACGCTTTTTATTTAGTCCATTGTTAAAGATCTCAGTATCATCGTGTTTAAATTTTAACTTTATTAACTAAATTGTTAATTATGTTCCAACAGGAACATAACTATTCTATACTCGATAGAGAATAAAGCAAGGATGCTTAGTCCCGACATAAAAAGCGTCCCGAGGAGACGACTACGGTACGGGTGGCGGGGGAAGTATTCGTAGGGTCGATTCCAAGAAAATGAATCGAGCCTTGGAGGCAAGTTGCGGCAACATCACAGAAGGCAATCTTGTTAACTCCGCGAGGTGAAAAATGAACGACCGGCGAACGACTCTTGGATGTTGTACGCAAGTCTCAATTAAAGTTTAGATACCGCCCATCTCATTCTTATCAGGCTGTTATTTTTATGTTTAAGTGTATTAATGCTATATTGACGGTAAAGTCGGTGGTTTTATAGTACCTCTGAGAGTATTGAATATAGTATAGTAGTAGCACCAGTAGTGGACAAGGAAACAAGAATTAATGAAGAAATAAAACTTGTTTAATAAGAATAAATATCAGTTTATGTATTGAATTGAGTCGGGCGTTACTTTGCAGAAATTCATGATTTAAAAGGAATCAAAAGGTTACCTTGCTATAATCCGCGGCAATCTGAACAACCAGACTCGTATGGCACAACCCAAAAGAACACCCTGCCCACATAAAAGTGAGACGCGCGAACGCGAACCAAGACACCCCACACAAGTAAGTAGCTCGACGATCTAACAACCAGACTCGTAGGCACAATCCGCAACAGCACACCGTTCACAGAAAAGTGTAACGCGCGAACCCGAACCAGTACACATCACACATGTAGATCGCGATCGACAATCGACGTACGTTTCGCTCCATAACCTCCTGAAGATGCTTCGGTTATAGCAAGCTAACCTTTTGATTCCTTTTAAATGAGTTTTTGTCATTAGTGACGTATTTAAACTAAAAATGTTTTGTTGAGTAGGTTGACCATAAAATTAGGACGACAACACATACACAATACATATACACACACATATAAGAAATATAGAATAAATATAGGACTTGCAATTTTCAACTCATTTGAGCTTGAAACGTTCACAAGTTATAATAAAAATACATTTATATGTACATCAAAACTATTCTAAACCGTCCATAATTGGAATGTTTACTGTAATGTATATTAGACTTGTATTGGGAAAGTAAATTTGAAAATGACATTGTCAAGTTTGATCAGCGGCAGCGTTTCGGTGGCGGGTTTGCCATGCCGAAATAACCGCATGCGTAGTGTTCAATGGACAGGCGCGGGAAGCGCGGGGGCGGACGTCGCGGCGCTCACGCCAAAATTAGACGTAAACAAGACGAGAACGAGGCGCCGCCACCGTCCCACCGCGCTACTTCGACGACTAACGCTGTGTTCCACTCTGATTTTCCTTTGATATTTCACCTTATACCCTTAAAACTACAAACTTAAAAAGAATTATCATACATGGTTTTCAGAAACTTTACTTTCGAAGTTCGCTTATTTTAATTTATTTTATAATTTGGCCCCTGATAAATACTGTTAATTATAACGATGGCAACACTTATGAGTAGCATCCTGTTATTTAATGTTGGTAATATTTTTAACTTGATGTTGGTGGTAGTATTTTTACTTGGTAGCATTTTTACTTTCTTGAATGTTGGCCAACTGATAAAAACAAATCAAGGAAGTTGGGATTGCAATATAAATACGCTGTCACGACTGAATAATGATGGATTACGTCGCGAGTATTCTAGCAGTAACGCTGAAGCGCTGAGTCTAAAGTATAAGGGATGGATCTCTAGTCAAGCCGGCATACTGTTAGTCTGCGTATAGACTACAACTTCAACACTTTTCTCCTTTTTATTAATTAACAATACCTATTTATTTACCTAACCTAGCTCAGAATACAGCTGTTAACAAAGCTGTCAAATGAATAAAGTTCTTAACAAACACATTCTTCGCTACACATCCTCGCTCATCTCTGGTGGAAACAGAGCCTTATTCTTAGCCCATTTCACGTCATCAAAAGTAATTTTAATACCTTATAATATTTTTATAAAATAGTGGAACAAATCAGAGATAGTAGAAATGTAGAGAATGAAGTGGGTAATATAGGTAAACAAGATATAGAAGGAAAATTTTTGGTAAGCCCCTTTTTCTTGAATGGTTATAGGTTTTAAAATTACATATTACTCCTTCAAGTTTCTAGTCAAGGCAATTACATAGTTTCATGACGTACGTATGTACTATAGTGTGCTACGCAACAAAGGTTCAGACTCCACAAAACAGATTTCCAATGACAGGAAACCTTTGCCCTTTTTAAGACAATCCCCCATTATAGATATCCCCAATTTATTATAAATAATAGCGTAGGTATGCGTATGATTGTGACCTGCCGGCTTTATTTTATTATATACTTAAATCTTTACGTTTAAGATGATATTGATACAGCAAGCGTAATTAAATTAAATATTATTATTATTATCCTGCAGGAACTATAATTTTTGCGGTATAAAGTTTATCTATTGTCCAAATTTCATTGACATCCATTCAACCGTTTATGTGTGATTAAGTTATAAACATCCAAATATTCAATCATACAAACATTCACACTTATATTAGTTAAGAAAGATACCATGGGTGGGATTGATTAATTATTATTATTAACAAGAACAATATTATTGTATAATATGTAATAAATAACTATACCTACAGATCAGATAGGACGAGTTTATTAGTCTCAATAATAAATATGAAACATGACAACAAAGAAGTTCGTTCAAATTATTGAGTAACTATAAACATTAAATACTCGTTAACATTAATATCATTTAAATATGAGTAACATAAGAGTGCAATATGAAATGACGTCATGGTGGTCATGTTAGGAGTCGTAACAGAAGATGACGTAGGGCTTAAGGCGCCCGTCAATGTACACACTTGACCCCTTTTGATCTTACAATTAGGCATGACAATTATATACTCCCAGTTATTATGGAGTTGTACTTACGAATGTGAATTAGCTACCATGAATATTTAAAAAATTCTCTACATCTAGACACAAAAAAATATTAAAAAGCTTGACGCATGACACATCAATCGGCTTTCTTCATAAGATCTTTATAAAAAAAAGGGTAGATGTGTTACTCCTGCGCACAATAATATCAATGAAAAAGAGGAATAATGTCCCCCACATATAGTCATTCACACATACACACACACACGCACCAACTAGTGTCGCGACTACAAGTTACGTCGCGACACTAGTTAAATATTTTAAGCATTTGTGAAAAATTGTGGGTGTGTGCCCATAAATGCGTATAATAATTTGTATTTTACTTTGGTCAAAATTAGGTGAACAAAACCTCGCTCGCCGCCAAAATCAAGTTAAGTATTTAGACCGATAATTTACTATCAGATAGATACGTACGTACTCTACCGGTGTGGTCTTACGTATAATCGTTACAAACAAACATCTTGGTGATCGCATTTATTATTGGAATTCATTAATACCGATGACACAAGACGATGAAAACATCTGTGTCCACAAAGCAAGACATTGTAGGGGTTCGTGAACAAAGCTCTACCCTTGACGACACTGAATTGACTAGAATCAACAAAAATGGCCTCGTTTTCTATATTAATAAAATATATATTAAATAAAGATCTAGAGGTCCACTACATTAACTTCTACTTACCATGTTTGATTTATCTAAGACCAAAATCATTTCTTATAAATAAAAGCTTTTTTTTGTCTAAAATAAAATTCCTAAGCTAAAATAGCCTAAAAATATAATTTTATTTAACACAATTATCTAATCACAGCTTTAACTTTATTAACACGTGGTTAGTATGGAAATAGTTCTGCCAAATAATAATTCGATTGATGATGAGTGAAATTAACTTATTATAAGTAATTTTTATTAATTTAAGTATTGCTTTACCTAAGATAAGCACTTAATAACATGCCGGCAACGTAAAACGTCTGTCAGAATAATTTCGTAAATATTATTTAACATATAAGACTTCTTTACCTTAAACTTATTGTAATTTCGTAATACGAATAACTTAGATAAGCTATTTTTGATATTCTCCATACTTCCTAAGTAAGTTTCTGATCGATTCCGATAAAGACGATGTCTAGAGCCAACATCCAGTAATCAGAGCGTGGAAACTGAGCATCTTGTTTTTGCTACAAACGTTATGATTGATAATATGCTCTAAGTGGTTAACAAAAGAACTAAAATTAGTTTTTGATTTATCTGGAGTAACACAACACTATCGGACGCGCAAAAGGATGTACAAAGATCAAAAAAGTAATAACAAAATTGCTCTCAATGACATAATATAACAAAGTGCAATCCATAAAAAGCATTGGAATAAAATTAAAGTATTTAACTATTCTTACAAAAAGATCGAAATGCGAGATTTTTTGTTCCAGTCATTATTATTTACTGTTTATATACTTCATTTGCAATTTAATGAAACCGACATTGACATCTATTACCAAATGGAATAGAGCATGGTAGAGCAAAAGATAAATAAATACAACAAATCAATCAAGTAAAAACGTAAAAAAATCTATTTTCATATTTCTTCTCTACTTGTGCTAACAATATACGAGATATAACACAATAAAGATATAATTACAAATTGAAAATGTCGACAGATCTCGCTAGAAAACTCGGGACTTGAGAAAACGGAATCCTACTTAACAAATTGTCGTTACGACTCACAAAGAGTAACTTAGAAGAACTCATTTAGGTATGAACACTCATAACATAAATAAGCATCAAACTTTAAGGTTGTTTTTACAAGATTAGTAATAAAATAGTACATAAAAATTCTTGCGATAAGATTACCTAACCAAAAAAACCTAAAACTGTGTTTTACTAGTTTTGTTTTTTTATAAATATGATTAGTACCAGTTCACAAAAGAGATTTTATTGACTTCCTCTGTCTTCCGAAAGGATATTCATTTTAGTATGGTATTTCCTTAATGTTTTATAATTATCGGTTAACGTTTGCCCCACGCAAGGTTTCCATTAACTAAGTACATACTTAGGGAAATTATAAAAACTCACATACGTCAATATAATTTAATAATATAATTTAGTAACCGCAATTACGCAATATCTTATTAGTACTTCATATGGTTAATCCAGAGTGTATTCTCTAACAATTTTAATAACTTACGTCTTTACGTCTGGTTATATTGTATTGTAGGTTTATAAAATCTTATTGTCGACAGAGTTCCGTTAGCTACCTGTCGCGTCCGACGCTTAAGCGGACAAGTTTCTGAGAAGGCGATAGTGTGCCGTATTTCAAACGTTATCGCTTTGAATACACTACGATAAGTTCACTTGTGCATGTCACTTCTACACGTTCTTAGAAAAAATATACTCATAGTTTTAGCTAATTGACTAATTACTGATTACTGAGTACGATACATCTTTATTAATACCATTCGTCAAAAGATCAAAGCTACCTAAAGTAAATTCAAAGATTTCAATTATTATTGGGTATTAATTTTGGGTCTAGGACGAGTCAAATTTAATCAAACACAAGACAGTATTCAATTTTTAACAGTGTTGAATATATTGAGTTGAATGAACTGGACAATTCTTTTCGAAATACGCTTTGGAACTTTGTATTCAGTAGTAGAATTACATCTTATTAAGAATTCATAGGATGATACTTACTTAAAAGGAAATATCTATTGTACGTTGTTGATTTATGTGATATATTATCGAGAGTTTCATTACAACATGAAGTAAAATTGTAGAATTTTAAAGATACTGCTGAGGAGATCACGTGGATTCAGTATCCAAAAATGTATTATCAAAAAAAGCGCGGGTCAAGAGTCATCATTAAGACTAAGGTGATATGCTAAAGCTACCGGGCTGATAGCGCCGCGTTGGGCGACCGCCAAGGCAATTTGCATCGCTGCTTATTTCGGAACATCGCCAAGTCTAGCCGAACAAAACCACAGAGAATTACCCTCCATTCCAATAATAATTAAAGCAAACACGAGACACTCTGGCCGTTATGGAGCTTATAAAACATCGGCCCTTCTTGCAATTAAGAAACGATGCACGTCTATTTGCTGACGCGGAAGAGATGCTCCGCTTGCATTGGCCCAGCTCGTTCTTCGTACTGATGAACTGCTCGTGCACAGTTCAGGAGTCTAACAACTAAATTAACCATGACAGATTTTCTTTTATCCAAAAAATTTAAAACTACAACTTAACAAGAATCGATTATTATATTATAATTATTGTATTATATTTAAATAGTTTTTTTTAAATAATAACATACAATAACCTAACAGGAAATTTGAACGTTTTTTTATGGTAGATAAGGTGCAAACGAGCAGTGGTCCACCTAAAGGTAAATGGCCACCATCATCCATGGATATCCTGGAAGATATAGGGGAGAGGGAGTGAAGAAAAAATGCTGCGGTTTCAGCGGACCCTGAGCAAAAGCCCAGAGTCTACTAGATCCGTAGCATTAATGAGAGGAGATAAGTCTGGTCCACATGCGGCTCGATTGGAACGCGTCTATGAACCTTGGCGGTCGGATTCGCATGTTGGTTGTCGCAAGCCAGATGGGGATCAGATCCCTTACCACCAAGGGGGTGCTGGGTTACACGGTTCTTACGAGATGCTCTCCCGTCCCCTCGTGGATAGATTTATATGTAGTTTAATTAGTGTATAAATATAACATAAATAATATAACTAGATACATAATACGCGTATTTTGTCGGTAGTGTTTATTTACGAGGTGGCAAAAGCTTTGATGTAGCATTGGCTTCTGTCCACCGGTGATACGGACGCGTAACTACCTCTGTTACCAAACAAACGAGATTATTATAGTCCTATAGACACTTTGCTTATTATTTCATATAAGTTTTTCCGACATCGTGATGAATATGAAGAAAATTGAAATTAATCCAAAGTTTTAGAATTCTTCATATTTTCAACATATTATTTTTTTATATTAGAATAAAAAATACAGTTGTGGTCACAGTTATCTATTTAACATTAGAATCAAGGCAGGAAAACAATAAAATTTAAACATCTTACATAAAAACATTTATATTGCAAACATTCAGTTTATTTCAGCCACTTAAACAACAGAAGCCCAGAAATTCGCCCACGCTGTACGATATGATCCTAGACTACGTAAGTAAAACGTAACCTAATAATAATGGTCGTGGCGCCAGGTTTGCAGCCAACAGATTAACTGCTGTTGGGTGTTAGTATTGATATGTAGCCGAACCAATGGTTTTAAAATCTTGATACTCGACATAATTTTTGGTTTTAGACTTTTACAAATAGACTATAGAAACTAGAGATTTAAGCCATGTCAAACGTATAATTAAGTCAAAAAAAAAGAAAAAAAATTATGATAATGAGACAAATACTAAAATCAAATTCGAAATCGTGTATCCTTAAGACTGAACTGCAATGAACGACACGAAAGCTAACTTGCTAGTTGCAACCGCAGCACCGCACGGCGTCCTTGCGGTCATTGTGCTCTTGTGTCCACTAATGCTAAGATTAGACTTAATAGAATACAATATTTATTTCCTGGGAATAACCTAACCACCGAAGTACATGCAATCGCTGTGCGAAGTCCACGCTTTTGCTACACGTTGGCTATGCGTGTGGCGAAAATGCTCATTTAAGTCCAGCCTATCCATTGTCTATCGGACAATAACGAAGTGATTTTCGCGCGGGTGATGAAAATGGGATCAATATGTGTCAAAGCCTTTATTCAGGACAACGGGACAGATGACGGAATAACGGGTCGTTACCAAAACATTAGGTATACCCGAATGTTACAATATAACATATCGTATCTAATTTTTTGAAAACATTTATTTTTAATTACAATAAATATTTTTAATAACTAAGTTGCCTGAAATTTAAGCTCAAAACATTGTTATTTGTACCTGTTCATTGTAAATTGTTATCTGGTTTTGTTCGGATTCATTTCAACTTGGATTATCAAACTTTATCACCAAGTAGATACTTCTGACGAAAGATACCCGACTGCAGATAAGATAACAAGTTGTGACGACAATGTGTTTTAAGATAGAGTGTGATAATGTTTTGGTTCTCAGATTCTGAAAATTGGGCCTCCTAATTATCACTTCTTGTTCACAAATAATCACAATTATTTTCTAGAAATTGCTAATTTCTTCAAAAATTACTTAAGTATGCTTAATGCTTGTTTCAATAAGTAATTATTCTATGGATACTCGAAACTGAAGTTTTAGTATAATTATATTCGCAATATTTCTTAAGTACTTATTATTATATTTTAATTTTATTATATATGGAACATATATTAAACATCCATGAACTACAACTTACGTTAAAAAAAAAATTCTAACATAATTAGAATGCTAAGTGTCGCTTTTATGCTATACACCAAAATTGAAGTTTTAATTTTTTTTTCGTTATTTAACGTTTACAATAATCACAGTAATAAATTATAATACCAATCTCGAACGAGTACTGACTGACAAGGATTAGTCAGCATAAGCTTAATTTTATAATTACCTGTTTAATCTCCTTGTGAGATATTTAAAAAAACGTGCGATGATTGTATAACCGATAAAACGGTCGTAATTAAAAACTACTTTGCCAAAATCAATTAACATAAGGAAAAGCTGGTTAAAAATGAGAATAACGAAGTAGAGAAAGTAGTTCTAAATTCTAAAGTAGTACTTAAGGGAAAAATACTTTGAAATGATGACTGACATACTAAGTAAGTTGTTTTAATCTTCATTTACCGAATTTTGGACTCTCCTTATGTTCTTATTATTAACTTATCAATGTTTCCGGATATTACTAGAAATTCAAGATTAAAGACAACGCATTTAGATTTGTATATAAAGAAATACACTACCATATAGTACGGAGCAGTATTTTCTAATACTGATCGCGACCATTAATCAAAATCGTATTCTTAAGTAACGATACTAATCTTAGTCTTCCTCTGCCTCTATTGCTAGAAAATCCAAAGCCTTAAAATATTGAAATATACTATTTACGTTTTCCGGAATCAAGATCGCAAGCAAGCAAAAGATCTTAAGACTTGTTTCTTTGAGAGTTCAAAATATTCCAACCATTTAAAACTTTCCTTTTTCTTGGATATATCTACTTGTTAGTCTGCCTCTTCTAATAGAATAAATCGAAGCATAAGATGTAACAAAGTATCCAAATTAGCAGTAGTACAACAACGTTACAAAGACCTAATTTTTTCATCGTTTATTATACGTTCAATAAACTTTACTAAAATTAATATTGAACAGCATGACGTCAACAATATATAAAACGAAAGTTTAAAAACATTCAATCAAAAGTGAAATGGTTTGTTAAAGTAGATATAAAAATACATTATGTAGATATAGTACATTGAGGTAGTGCAGTCTATAGGTGATATCCTACTACAGGACTAATCCATAGTGCGAAACCATACAACTAATTGTACTACGTCTAACGGGCTCAGTTTTTTTTTCTACAATAGGACTATTACCTATTTATTACATTGTATCAAATCTTCGAGACTCGCGACATTTAGATTTCCTGCCAGTGTGTAGATTGAATCATAGGTAATACTAGGTATATTTATCTTGAAAAATAAACTCTAGCGTCTTCACCTGTTCACATAGAACGCATTTCGTTGTTTATTTTCTTATTCTAAGATTTACATGGTAGACAAAGGAGACCACTTCAAGATGTAAGTACACTGGACGATAATAAATATCAAATTAATAATAATAATGTAATCTTTGTAATTAACACCTAACTTTTTCTCAATTTTATTTTTTTATCTTAAGGATATTTAGAAAATGAGAACTCAATATGAAGGTAAAAGAGAGATGTTGTTATAAAGTCTATCTTAGTAATTAGTAGAGAGATCAAAACAAACTTACTTGAGATAATATATTTGTCCCTCTGGAGTTCGAGCTTGTTCCCAACCTGCTGGTAATGGGCCAAGATCATCTGGATTATGTGACCCAACATCATAAGACCTCTGCTTGGCATGTTGATGTGGTAGAGGCGGTTGCTGAGTCTGCTGACCTGCCACATAGGTCTGCTGCAAACTCGCAGGTGAAGAATGTGCCCTAGAGTGTGATACTGGAACAGCTCCAGTCGCGGACGATGATCCGAACGCTGAATCAGCCGAGTTTTCCCGTGAGTGTGATACAGATGGCGACTTGGAACCGGTCGACGGCGGGTTAAAAAACGACTTCGGAAGCTGTCGCATACGCAAAGGCACCTGTAGCGGTCGTTTAGAGTCGGGTTTGAGCACTGTGTCGAATAATGACTGCAAAACAGAGTCGGAATCCTGGTCCACGCGGAGGACCAGGTTCGATTTCTGTTCACCGTCCGAATTGAGGGCCATGGTTGTGTCGGAACGAATAAATCTCGAAACCGACCTGGCCCACCGCAGTGACACAACACTAGCACGCGACGGGTTGGCGCGGCGCCACCCGACGTATTCGTAGTATAGCGCTCGGTGCGCGACTGACCATGACGCATGCCCTGCCCCCTCCCGTCTCCGCCTGCCCACGCGCAACACCCGCTACACCCGCCACAGTCTACACCCGTGGAGACCGGTCTTCGAGAACGATGCCCCTCAACCCGCTTACACACCTACCCGGTACCTACACCTAGTCCTCACCACCTCACCACTCACCTACAAGCTACAACAGCTATCTATCCTTCACTTGCATAATGCATTACCACCGTCACAAAAAAAAAGCTTACCTATTAAAATATGGGCCAACGTTAGTGTACTATTTTTATTTTGCATAATATATGTATTTTCTTTTCTCCCAAAACTGATGTTTACAAAATATAAGTTTACTATACAATTAACAGGTTGGACCAAAGTGCCTACAATGCAACTTTTAGGAATTAATAAATTAATACAACCACTCACCTTATATATAGTTGACTACAGAAACAATAAAATAATTTTAATTAATTTTATAGCAATGATTCATGTTGTTGCAGAGAAAAATATTTAATTCTAGCTGACCCATCCTAGCTTCGATGAGGTTTATTAAACTATAGGTAAAAGTTTTATCAAAATAGTTTCAGCATTCTTCACCGTTAAACCTTCCTTGGACTCCCACAAATATTTAAAAACCAAAATTAACCAAATCGTTTGTAAAGGTGACAGGTACCTACTTTAAAATGTTTCTACCATAATTTTATTTTTTTTTCTGTATGAAAACAGCGCTACATAATTATTAAATATATGTTAAATTAATTCTGTGCAAAAACATTGAATGGAACAAAACAAAAAAATAATAATAATTTATTGATCAAAAGGACCCAGCTTAGGTAAGATTTCAAAGTAAAAGATGAATATATGAATTGCAAAAAAAACGAGTCCATTCCTCGAACCAATGAAAGTTTGTCAAAATTACTTATAAGTTAAATAAGTATGTATACATAATATATTATAAAATAAGATATACATTGTAAACTAGCACTAGTTCAATATTTAAAAAAGAGATGGCACTGTATCATAAAATACAAAATAAGATATAAATAATAAATACAGGATAAGCAAACAAACTTGGCTATGGGGTGAGAATAACACATTGATATACTTAATATTTTTTAATCTTGGATGTGATTAATGATTTAAAAATGTATCATACACGAGAATAGTGCAGATTATCAAAAAAATTGCGAACTTCTGCGCAAATAACCGATTTTACGACATCACGTGAGTTTAAATTTTTTAAGTTTTTTTTTCATCTTTCAAGCAATGTTATCAATTCTCGAAAATATTACTCCCTAAAGCTTAAGACAAATCGCCTAAAATCAGAACAATTGCCTGAAAGTACCCCTAAAAAATTATAAACTATTCTTTAACAAATGTAGGTGTAATATTAATTATGTGTATATTATTTAATACTTCCGCTAACTCATTTTTTCTCGTAAAAGCTTATCGACACAGCAATACAACAATGAAATTAAATTAAACAAGTAATTAAAAATCAACGTCTTTCCAGTATACGTAGATATAGTACCACCCACCACACAACCACCTATCACCATAGAGATGCCTCATGTTTATGGTAAAAACTGGTAACCTGACATTAGTTTTTAATATGGAAATCTGCATACTTAGTAATGAGGAACATACTAGATGTCGCTAATTTCATATTTTTTTAAAACTTTGGTTAACCTTAAATATCAAAAGTTGTGCAATTAAAAGAAACGCCACTGAAATTTTATCCGTAAAAATACCCCAAAAAATTTTACCCCCTCACAAATCTCCTGTATCCTCCTTAATTTATGGGGGAAAACCCCTTAATCCGACAACAATCCCTGACAAGTCACCAACACAGAACACTTACAGCATGGACCTCTATACAGACGAATAGAGATTATCATAATAAAACTACAAAATTCTTAGTAACATTAGATATTCTAACAGCTTGTGCTTGTTGTTCATGTTTCATCAAACATGTTTGTGTTTTCTTCACCATTTTATAAAGTTATACCAGACTTACAAAATTTATTGTTTCTGATGTTTTCCTTGCCACAAAACTACATATTTTACAATACCCTGCATGTAATTATATGTATATGTAGTTCATATTTATATGTCTCATATAGGTCGCTGTGATTAAATCATATTTTCCCTATCCCTATTATATATTTGGGGTTAGCTCTCCTCGTTTTTTGGACACCAATTAATATTTCTATCTTGGGTTATCTGTTTATCTAAATGTGCACGTTCCAAATTTCAGGACACGACTGTCTACCACGTAGTAATTGGACGTCATCTTCCTCGCCGTCCTTCAGATATTGCTAATGCTTTTCTTAAAGGATGTTCCTCATTTCGTCTCATTACATGCCCAAACCATCGTATGTGTCTTTCTATCATCTTATCCACGATGTGCTCGTTACACTCTTTATCTAGCCTTATTTCTCCTGCTGCCCGTTCGACAAACCTAGAAATTAAGGATATAATAGCAGAACACAATTAGCTGCCCCTATCTACCTGGCGTCGCTCTTGATATTACAAATTAAACTGTACATTTTATAGCGATAATAGTGTTAATATTACCCAAAAATCAACATGGACATCCTTATGCATAAAGTTTGCATTACAAATAAATTACTTATCGTAAGGAGAACCGAACCGAACCGAAAATGGAATGGGTTGAAAAAGAAGATTGAATTTTTGTAACTTCGATTTCTTTTTTAATATTATTAATTATGATTATAGTGAAAATGTCTTTAAGTATATATATCTCTATGCAACATCGCAAAAGTTATAAAAAAATTAAAGATTATATTTAATAAAGTAATTTTAATAAAATAATTTTAATAAGATTATTATTGTTTATAACATCGATTTCCAAGTGCGAAGGTGTCATTATAATATGATCTGAGTTATAATATCAAATTCACAGTAATAGATAATAGGGATGTCGGCAGTAAAAAATATCGATATATGGATGTATCGATGTATCGTTTATTAATATCGAATATCAGTAATTTAAAAAAAAATGCGTGTTTTAAATAATAGTATATTTAGCTCAATGTATGAATAGTAATTTTTATACAAAATATACAAAAATCTGAATAAAATGGAGGAATATTTATCAGTATTCCTGTTTATAAGGCAATAATTTTTAAAAATATAAAAAACTAAATATCAGGCAAACCAGTATATGTCCAGTAGCGAATGTAAAAAACTGCTCTTTATATGCTCCGTTGTCATCCAGTATAGTTACTTTTTTTTCGTGTTCTTATCCTTTACAGTTTTGGATTATAGTGACTTTAGTTAAATATAACAAAAAATATATCATTTTTTATTTTGTATCGAAATATCGGATCAAAATATATCGGCTAAAAATATTGATCACGTACGTAGTATTTCTAGTTAATCTGTGATGTTGATGTATTGAACTAAAAATATCGATACTTTTTCAACTAGCCTAATCAAGTAATCATCTTTACCTAATAGATAAGTGTAATGTAAACAGTAAACACTTCGTTTTAAGTTTTGTTAGGAATCACAATTACCCTTGAAATTTGAATTCAGGAGTGTTTTCACCAAAAAATCCAACAATTAATATAGTTATTCTATTTATTTAATATTCAACATTGTTTGTTATATGTTAACTACTAACGTGATTACTGATTTGCATTGATTGAGGTTGTGTTGGAGTTTGCGCATTTGTATCAATAACAATGAAGTATAAAGAGTTGAATATTATCTTGCAACGCGCATGCGTTCTAGATGCGTTGGACGCAGCAAAAAAATCATTACTGAAAACTTATAACTCTAAATTTCGTATTGATATAGTAAAATAAAAGATAATGGCTTCGTCTTTGGATAGTTTTGAAAGATGGTGCCGACTTTGCGCAGAAGAGCAAGAAGTTACTGTGATGATATTTAGTAAGGAAGCTGAAGCTATGCTTCTTCAGAATAAACTAAATAAATACTTATTAATAGAGGTATGTAATTACCAAACATTTTTATTATAAGTATCTGTCATTATTAATAATTGTTGTGATAGAGCTTACATTATTCCTGAAACGCCTAATTCAATTTAATACATTATTCCTGTTAGAATATTTGCAAAAATTAATATTTAATTGGTGTACCCGCCTCCTTGGTTTTATTCCAATTTTTTTATAAAATTTTATAAGCACAGAAAAGTTTAATTTTCATTCTACCTATTTTCAATCCATAATCCAAAGTTTGATTATTAATTTCAAAATTAAGATTGATTATTAATTAAAAATTAATAAAAAAATTAAGATTGATTATTAATTTCTGCCATAAAAAATCAAATAAATAAATGATATTTTTTTATATTTATTCAGTTCTGATTATTATCTGTAATCAGTTTATATTATGATCAGATTAATTGTGTGTTTGTTTGTCATATAATTGATCATGTAATTTTAGAGAAGTTTGATAACAAACACTGACACAAGATTCTTATATATCTACATTAATATTAAAAAAGGAAAAATTTGTATTTTTTTATGTTACGAATAAACTTAAAAACTACTGATTTCAAAAATTCTTTTGCTGTTAGAAAGCTACATTATCACTGAGTAACATGGGCTATATTTATTATTAGAAGAAATTAAAGATCCTCACAAATTCTTGCTAAAACTAACACAAGGTGTAAAAAAATTAGCCATAAAATATCTTTTATTGCGTGTGCTGCAGAAAGTGTTGATGATAGAACAAAAAACATTTGTCTAACTATTGTAGTTATGTCACTATAACTCCTTATTTACATTTTAAAGGTTAATAAAAATGCCTATCAAAATCAGACCAGGTTATCCATACCTTTATATTCATTCTTATCCAAATAAATAATTTTGAATTACATTACTTCTTGAATTATTGAAATTGGACAATCCATTCAAAAGATATTACGAAATTAAAAATGTCAATATAAAAATGTAAAACTTAAAATTAAGTAAAGCTTTAAAATAAAAATATGAATAAAGAAAAAAAAATTTCATGAGTAAAAAAATTACACCCCCTAAAAATAAAATTAAAAAAACAACAAAAAATATATAAATAAAATGTAAAAATATAAAAAAAAGAAAAAAATATGGTTTATGGTAAAAAATTTGAAATGATTTAAGAAATATTTGAACATTCAGACAAATTAATAATAATTAGCATACTTATAAGTTTTATAATATTTTTTCATCCCAAAATTAAAAAAAAAAAATGTCTACCCATGCAAACGGTAGCTAGTATAAGATAAAAAAGATTATAATATTGATGAGTTTTCAAAAATTTTAAAGAGATTTTTATTTTTTAGAAAACCTAATTTAATATAAAGAATGAAATATGAGTATGAAGTAACTATTTATTTTTTTAAACACAACAGTCAGTTTTGTGGTCTCGAAATCTACAAATTAAACACACTTGGGAACAACAGGAAGCGACCATGGCAGCTACACAACTTTATCACCTAGGCCTATGGCAAAACAGGGAGGGTCCACATACTAAACTGTGGTCGGAAAGGGTAGGGTCACTACCACTCTTATCAGCACCCAGTGATAGGATCCCTAGACGACACATATTTGATAGAAAATATCAGATACAATTGATTGAACCACAAAGCCATATGAAGACACTGGAGTACTATATATACACTGATGGCTCCAAAATGGAATCAGGTACAGGGGCTGGTGTCTTCTCTATGGAACTAAACATCAATCTATCTCTAGCATTGGGTAATCACAGCACCATTTTTCAGTGTGAATGTGTGGCTATCACCCATGCAGCTAATGCAGTCTTTAGCAGAGAAGTAATAGATTCTAGAATCAGAATCCTATCTGATAGCAAGGCTGTGCTCCAGGCGCTCGGAAATGATATTATCACATCGAGCCTAATATACGAATGCCACCTAGCACTGCAACGCATTGCGGCAGTCAACAGGGTCGTCCTTCAATGGATAAAGGGGCATAGTGGATCTCTATGATCTAGCGAGGAGAGGATCAATAACCACAGTGGCAGGCCCTGTACCACACTTTCCTCTCCCCTTCAGTACCTTCCGCTCATGGCTGCGTCTGCTCACCCTAGACATGCCATGCTACACCTTATACTTATATAAATCGCATTGATCTCCGTTTAATGGTGGGAGTAATGTCGGGACATTGCCCTCTTAATAAACATATATTTACTATAGGCATGACAGACAGCCCCATTTGCAGAGGATGCCTACAGGCAGAAGAGACGACTGCCCACGTTATCCTGGAATGCGTGGGCGTCGCCACACATGGGGCACAAATCCTCAAGGACAAGAGGTCGCTCCAAGGAGCCTGTGAAGTTTCCAGAAAACTTCTACGCTTCTGGAAGGAGCTGGGCTGGCTAGTATAGCCAGTCATCCCTGCACGCAGAATGGTCATTACATTATCTGATTTTCTTTTTTCAGGTTGACGAAGATGACAAACTACCAAAAAATATATGCATCAAATGTTGTTCAATGCTGCAAACAGTGTGTGATTTTATAGATACAGCCCATAAAGCACAAGAAGTCTTGCATAATAAAAGTGTATATTTAGAACATCATGAAGACTCAGATTGCAAACTAAAATCAACAGTAAAAGTCGAACCAGATCATCATGATGATAGTAAAGCTACAACTATGGAAATTAGTGTAGATCCCATGATGGTGTTGCAAAACTCTGAAGACTCATCTAATACGGATGAAACTAATGAGTCCATGGCTCAAGACTTAATATATTTGCATGGGGTAGATGGTGAAGATGTGACAATAAAATTAATTAAAAAGGGAGATACAAGTGAAGATAAAAAAGATAGTATTGTTAAACCATTTCCATGCCTTTCTTGTAATAGAAGTTTCTTCACAGAGTTAGCTTTAAAAAATCATTCTTGGACACACTTTAATGAAGATAAAGCAATTAAACCTTTTAAATGCAGCTTTTGTCGAGAATATTTTGATTATAAAACTGAATTGTTGGTACATTTAAAGAAACATAGAAGTTCTGGTGTGTGCCAAATATGTGGACGATTGTAAGTATTTTAAAAAATTAAGATTTGATTACTTACACTAATTTAATGATACTCAACCTGCAATCATTGAGCTATTGTAAGTGGCTCATAATCCCGACAAAGTAATATATTTTGAAGTTAGTATGGGATAAATCATTCCAGTGTTTTTTTAAAGAAATAAGATTCTTCTGCCATTGCTACATATCTTAGATGTCGTTATGGCATGTTTAAAAAAAGGCTAACAACTGCTAGTTTAGTAGCTACTCTATATAATGTATAAAGTACTATACCTTTTTTATTTTTGTAGGTTCCGATCGGAAAGAAATTTAGTAATGCACATGGCAGCGCATGCATCTCCAACTACTAAATCTTTTACTTGCAAAGTGTGTGGGCGGTCATACAATACTAGCAGCAACTTAAAAACTCATAGTGTCACTCATAGCAATGAACGACCATATAAATGCCACTATTGCAAAAAGACTTTCAAACGTAATCAAGATTTAAAGGTATGTTTTTTAAATAATAGTTATTATGTAGTTCCTTTAAATGTAAATAATTTCTTAAAATTACTGTAAAAAGAATTATCCATAGAAATAAATAAAATTGGAGTGTGTATTTGTAATATTAAAACATCCGCTTTTTACTAAGTGCATATGGATGTATACATGGTACATATACCAAAACAACATTTTTTACAAATTTGGCTGTCGGTCTATCTGTCTGTCTCTCTGTTTGTTCCGGCTAATCTCTGAAATGGCTGGACCGATTTTGACAGGACTTTCACTGCCAGATAGCTGATGTAACAAGGAGTAACTTAGGCTATTTAACAACTCGCTACGACCCATAGGAGCGGAGCAACACGCGAACGAACTCGCGCGGGTCGGCTAATATATAATAACAACAATATTTATTTATTTAGTTAGTAATCTTGTTTTACCTAGAAGGTAAGGTAGGAGAAAATTCTGTGTCGGCGTGCCAAATACTTTTGAGCGCCAATACTTGAAATAAAAGAGCAAAGCAAAAAAAGGAACTCTACTTAAAGAGCCAACAATAAGGAAAGGTTGGATAAAAAGCATCTTCCAGCGTCAGCGCCGGCATGCCAAATACTTATGAGCGCGTAAAGAGCGCCAAAATACTTATTAACCCAGGAAGGTTGGATTATTTATAGTATATAAGTGAAAGTTTGGATGTTTGTTACTCAATCATGCAAAAACGGCTGAACGGATTTCCATGAAATTTGGCACTCAGATACTTTTTAATCTAGGTTCACACATAGGTTCATTTTTTATCCCAAAAAAAAAAGTTCCTGTGAGATAAAAATAAATTGTTTATTGAACGCGTGAATAATTTTACAAAGCAATATATTGAACGATATTTGTTTTATTTTAAACCTAAGTACATGTGGTAAATTGCAATATGCTATAGAAAATATAAATATTTTTATATTTTCATCAATTTTAAATTATAATAAAGAAGCAATGACTTAGTACAAATTACAAATGTGACTTATTTAAAATTTTCATTATCATAATTTTTATCTATTTTAAATTTCTTAGTTTCTTTAATTTAAATAAACCTGTAACAATCATTATTTTTTTACAGGTCCTAATCACTTTATAGAAAAACAGCCTTTACGTCTATTTGTTCTTTTATTTCCAGTTCCATATTAATCAACATACTGGTGCAAAGCCATATCAATGTCCATTCTGTGAAAAAAGTTTTGCAAGTTCAGGAAACTGCTATTCACATAAAAGTAGAATGCACCCGGGTAGAAGAACAGAGTCGAAATTGAAAAAACGTCTTCGTGAGTCTGCTCCACGAGATCTAACGACAAAAATACGTCCTGTACCTCCAAAACCTGCTCCAATTGCGCCTTTAAAAGCTACGAGATTACAATGTACATTGTGTAACCACAGCTTTTTAAGAAGAGATAATTATACGGTAAGATAATTTTATGATATACAGTATTCCAAATGTTTACAACTGTAAATATTTAGAATATTATTCATATAAGTTAGTGTAAGACTACTATTACCTAACTTCATGCAAAATATGTCAATCTTCGAAAAATTAAACTATTTAAAATGTAAGTTCTGCAAATATTTGTACCAGTGAAACTAGTACATTTAAGGCTGAGTACAAACATTTTTTTATTTGAAGGAAGTTCAGTGGATGTCAAAAGCTTTCATTCAGAAGGTATGAATGATACTTATTCTATTACCTATAGTTCCATTTCAGATTTTGCATCAAACATTCTTTCATAATGGCGTGGTGCAGTGTACTATTTTTTTAACTACGTGGCCCCGAAATAATATCAGATTTATTTACAAATTGACATTAAAAAATTCTTGACAGAAAACGTAATTAAATTTAATGCACTTCACTGTAACCTGAGAGTCTCTTTGGGGTGAGAAACTTGGGGTTTTGAACTATTTAAAATTTACTTTTTATTTTTAAATAAGCAAAATATTTAATTAAAATACAAAAAAATTCTATTGTAAAAATGATAAAAAGACCCGTCATATTTAAACTGCTCAACTATGATTGCTAGTTTAAAATAATGCTAGGTTAACTATAACTTTGTAAAATAACTGTGGCGGGAACAAGTATCCCTCTTTTTCCTTAAGGAAACTAGCTATCAGTTAGTAGAAAAGGATTATTATTATTATAATTCATTACAAATATTATTATTATTTTTTTGCAGTACCACATGTATCAACACACAGGCGAAAAACCCTTTCAATGTTCATTTTGTAATGCGAAATTTGTAACAAGAAGAGGTCTTTTGATTCACCATGAAAAGAGCCACCCTGAAAAGGACCCACCTTTAGCCATATTATCTAAAAATGCATTGTTAAAATAAAAAAAATAACATCACTTAACGTTTGTCTTATATTGCTTAAGTCTTAATAATAAATTTTGATTAAGTATTTTAAGTTTTTTATTTATTTATACTTTCATGAATAATGCAGTTTCAGAGTATGACAATATAAAAATCGTTTTTTTTTCCTAACATTGAGAGAGGGAACTAACACGTGTTTATACTAATTCGACAAATCTATATTATATTATTTATTTAGTTTATTTTTGGAAGTGGTAAGTGTTATATATATATTGTGTTGTCCTATATATAATTGGTGTGCGGTGAGATGGGGGACGAATCCCCTGGGGATCCTCCCGATACCGGGCAAGAGCGTGGTACAAAGCGTAGCGCAGTCTACGACATAGGAACTGCAGGGAAGAAATCTGCGTCAGACCTAGAATTGTTTAGCGCGTCAGTGGAAACAGTGTACACACATCCACCGTTGGCGATTTTAGACAGAATGTATAGTTCAGAAGATAAGAAAATTCAAAGCCTGAACTCACACATTTGAAGATCCCTTATTAAGTTATCCCACATTTGTTAAAATTCTTACAGGTACAGCGGACCATCTTTTCCCTATAAAACATCAAAGTCAGCTACTATCACCACCTCCATGGTGGGATAGACAATGTTTAGATGTTGTCACTAAACGTAATCAGATAAAATTCAAATACAATAATGACATGTCACCTGAAAACTTTATAGAATTTCAAAAAATTTCTGCTAAAACACGGAGATCCATGGCAAAAAAGAAAAAACATGAGTGGATTGAATACTGTGAAAGATTATCCCCAACAACCCCTCTTTCACTTGTTTGGAATAATATAATAAAAAATAGAAGTTTACAAGTCCTTCAATTAGTTTCGTCCATGGTTAGAAGATTTTCTATCAAAATTGGCTCCTCCATATTTCCCAGAGAAGGAAAATTTGTTCTTCAGTGATATTCCCCCATGTAATCATAATTTTGACAGCCCATTCTCCATAATTGAATTACAGACTGTACTCAAAGGACTTAAAGACTCAGCCCCAGGCGAAGATGGCATTCCTTACTCCTTTGTAGTTAAAGGTTAATGCAAGCATGTTTGCAAAAAATATATTTTTAAATATTATCAACACCATTTTTTTATCTGGTAATGTACCGAAATCATGGAAAAGTCAAATCATTATTCCAATATTAAAGCCTGGAAAAGACCCAAAAGATGCCTCTTCATATGCATCAGCATATGATTAAAAACAGATTAGAATGGTTCCTTGAAAGTCGGAACATTTTCGCAGAAGCAGAAGCACTATGGACAGTCTATGCATCTTAACTACAGACATCCGCTTGGCATTTTCTAATGGGGAGTCTCTTGTGGGGGTTTTTCTGGATATTTCAGCTGCCTATGACAATGTGCTTCTTTCAGTACTCAGGCAGAAGATGCACCATCTGAGTATCCCTGTAAGAATAATACATTTCATTATGAACAGTTTGTTAGATAGATGTACCAAAATAAGATGGAATGGTGAGCTGTTCTCACCAAGAAGCGTTTGGAAAGGTCTCCCTCAGGGATCTGTCCTTAGTCCCCTATTATATAGTAAATACACATCTAATTTGGAACTGTTTGTTAATTCTTTTTGTAAACCCCTTCAATATGCTGAGGACTGCTCTGAAAGGTTAAATGTGGCCTTATACTATCTTAATCAATGGCTTGTTGAACATGGTCTCACTATATCTGTCCCCAAAAGCCGTACAATAATATTTTCCCCGCTGTAATAAGATTCTAGATATTCAAATCACTTGTAGTGGGCAAATTATTAAAATTGAAAATAGTATCAAGTTTTTAGGCGTTTTTCTTGATTCTAAGTCTCTTTATGGAGTTTGGTGGGGCTCCCATCCATATAGCCAGAAGTTACTTTACAATGCTTTGGTTCGTAGTCATTTGGACTATGGGTCATTTATTCTTGAACCATGCAAGAAGGAAGGCCTGGAAAAGTTAAATCTACTACAAGCTAGATGCCTTCGAATAATACTGGGTGCTATGAAATCCTCACCAAAGATAGCATTACAAGTAGAATGCATTGAAGCCCCTTTATACCTACGCAGGCAATAATTAGCCGATAGATATTTAGGTAAAGCATTGCAATATAAATCTCACCCCTTGTATCCCCTTTTAGATTCGTTGTCTTTAAAAATCAATACCAATTACTGATTGCATAAATCCCCCCCGAAGAATTTTAAATAGTTATATCAGGTATAAGAACATGGAGTGCCAAATATATCAAAATAATATTCACCCTTTATTTAAATGTAACTTTGACGCCTTGGTTTTTAATTCAAACATTATCCTAGACTTTGGCATAAGAAAATCTGAAATTGAAGCCAATAGAAAATTTCAACAAAATCTTCTAGAAAACTTCAATGGCTAGCTCACATTGTTCACAGATGCCTCAAAACGCTCTCCCTATAGCGCGTATGATGAAGACATGGAACCAGCAATGGCATGAATCAAATTTAAATATACCAAAATATTACCGGTCAATACAACCATCCATTCCATCAAAACCATGGTTTTCACGCTACCGAAGATTGACCAAGGGAATAGCTTCAATTGTCTGTCGCTTACACCTAGGACATACTTGTACTCCATTACATTTAGCAAAAATTAGAGTGAGAGATCACTCTCTCTGTGAGTGTGGACTTGACGAAGGCACACCGGACCATATATTTTTTAATTGTTCTAAATATGTAACCTCCTTATATGACTCCTTACCTAGTAATATCTCTCGACCCATTAACATTCAAACATTCAAAATTCTTACACTTAACAACCCCGCTTTATTTTTTAGCCCTTATTAAATTTATTAATTTAAATAATATTAAATTGTAAACTTTTATCATATTATAAATAATTTTATGTTGGAAGATTATATAAATTTATTGTGTCTGTGGCGTAAATTGTGTGTCTTAAGTATGTGTAAAATGTTGTCCTACAGGTATGGACGCTGGTCACCGTACTTACCAAATTAACTAACAAACTAAAAAAAAAGTAAATTATATAAAGAACTGTACAAAAATATTACACCGATCAATTTCCTCAAACCTGGCAGAATTTTACGTCGTCATTGGCAAAATTACTGCGAAATACAAGCTGTATCAAGAGCCATAAGGGAAAAGAAAGAAATATAAAAATCAATTAGACTAAGACTAAAAAAATCATTACAAAGTCGCAGTTATTGGGCGGCGGAAGTAGGACTCCGAGGTCGCCTAAATGGTATTAGTTCGGTAGACAATCGCTAGTGCTATTAGCGCCAAAATGACTTAAATTGACTGATTCTATATAAATGTCTTACTACTCAGGGGGTAAGTACTTATGAGAAGTTAGGTAATAGTCTGCCATGTGCTAGTTGATAGACTTGAAAATACATGACATTAAAAATATATGGGTATATAACGAGGTCAGCTCACAAGACACTATGACAGTGTTATCAATAATTAATTTACTATCAGCGACTATGTACCCGTCAAATCAATATCATTTTTTTATGAATTAATACAATATTTTTTTAAAATCTACAATGACTCATTATTTATTGATAGTTAAAATTGTTTATTATTTTAATTAAGTATACAAAAATTGAACATTAATGTGTAAGTTTAAGACGAATTTAACCTTTGTGAATAACCTCAAGGTTAAACAGTTAATAAAAAATGAAATGCGCATGCGTAATGCGTAGATTAATTTCTGTCAAGTTGCTTGATATGAGCAAGTGAAATAGTATTGCCAATGTCTGGGAAATTACCTTTTTTGGTGATAAATCAAGCTATGACAGGGGATTCAATGAATAAATTAGCTGTTAACTTACTAATTCAAATGTTATGGAACGCTAATTCCCAATATTCTATTTCGGATAGAAGCTTATAATTAGGTCCCTTTGATTATAAATTATACTCCGTTGGGAAAATACATTCATTATTTACGTAAATATAAGTAGCTAATTTGTACTGATATTATAAATGTTGGATTGTACTTCTGTTAACTGAAAGGCTTTCGAGTAAGCAAATTTATGCTCCAGGTCGAGATTCTACATCGTATAGGCACAGAAATTACTGTTGTATAATGTATTATTTATTTCTGTGAATTTCTAAAGAAAGCTTATTAGAATGACAGGACATATTATAAACTAGGCGACCCGTGCGACTTCGTTCGCGAGTTGAGCCACTCCTAAGGGTCGTAGCGAGATGTTAAATAGCCTAAGTTACTCCTTGTTACATCAGCTATCTGCCAGTGAAAGTCTCTTTAATATTGGTCCAGTCATTTCACGGATTAGCCGGAACAAATAGACAAAAAGTGTAAAAAAATAATGGTGTTTTGGTATATGTACCGTGTATACATCCATATGCACTTAGTAAAAAGCGGTTATTTTAATATTACAAACTGACACTCCATTTTTATCTATGTGTATGGATTAGGATTGGAACGATTCTCTTAGAAAAACAAAATTAATAATCGACAGTGAATTTTATTTTTTTCTAAAGGTCAATTTAATGCTAAATATTATAAATTAAATTGGATCGCAAAAAGAGCTATTGTGAAAAAATCACTATATTAATTTATATCCTTACGAGTCCAATAATCAAACGATAGACAATCCAAAAAAAACATTCTGTATATATCGGGCAGTCGCTATAAATCGGATGTCGTGCACAACTTGTGCGAAAAATAGCGTAAAGAAAGAACTGCCAAGCTGCATCGTTCCTCGATTAATGAACAGACTACCCTCTAAGTTAATAAGGACGAGTTCCACTAAGCGATCTCAACGCTCACGCTCACGACCGTGGTTATTAGCGTTCCACTTGTCCGCGAGCGTTACGATCGTTAACCCAAGTGAACCTAGTGGAATAACACGTTTATTGAGCGTTAACGTAAATAATTCAAAATTACACTTCGCAGTTTAAAAAAATTGGTAAATAATGATGATCTGTTTTCGAACAAAGAGTTTAAAAGTATATAGCGTCGCTATAATAATTTTATTTTGTTAACATCATAATAAGTAAATAAATAATATTTTAACAAAAAAAGATATGTAGGAAAAAGGCGGTGACGAACTGATGACCCATCGGCAACACTGAAGTAAACTGTCAAGTCAATCTAAATTGTGTGTCTTTGTCACTTTGTATTTCATGTTTCGCGCGCTGATAAGTTAAGGCTTGTTGACTTTAATCACGATGAAATTGTTTTTCTCACTAGTTATCCGTCAGTTAATCGCTCCTCACGTTAACTACTGCTCTTGTAACTCTTTAGTTCGTGTGTAAAATGTCTAACAATTTATTGAATAGTAAGAAAATGGCTCGTCAAAATGGAATAGTGCAACCATTGCTAACTGGTAAGTTAATTTTAATGTTCTTTTTGAAGCGAATTTCAAAATTTTATACCTAATATTGAAATAACATTAACGTAAGGTAGAGTGATTAATATTTTGGGGTCTTGATATATATTGCGCTATAAAATAATTTGTACCTTATTTTTACCTGTATAATTGTAACTGTATAATATTATACTATTTAATAAAGAGCCAGTAATTTGCTAGAGATTTGTAGTTTTTTTATAATATGTGCCATCCTGAGTGTTGAAATACATTTTGTTGTTCATGATATTAAGATTTTTAGTTATTTAAAAATTTCATCAGGAATTTATTAAAAACTTAACACTAAATATATACTGAAAACCTAAGAAATCATCATGAGTTTACTAATTTATAGAAATATCTTATAATTATATTTTTATTTGTCATTGTAGATTTGTATCAAATTACTATGGCTTATGCATATTGGAAATCTGGAAAAGTAAATGATGTTGCTGTGTTCGATTTGTTTTTCCGTAACAATCCATTCCAAGGAGAATTTACCATATTTGCTGGACTAGAAGAATGTTTAAAGTTTTTAGAAAATTTTCATTACTCTGATAGTGGTAGGTATCTTTCTAAGAAAACTGTTTTTTTATCGTCAGCTCATGTTCACTAATATTAAAAAGATAAATTTTTTATGATATTTATTTTCAGATATACAATATCTAAAACAAACACTACCCGCAAACATTGAAGATGAATTTTTTGATTACCTAAAAGATTTGACATGTAAGGATATAAAACTGAGTGCTATCGAAGAAGGTTCAGTTGTATTTCCAAGGTTAGTAAAATATTTTTAAAAATATAAACTTATTTTTTGTAATTACATATAATAATGTTTCTAAATTCTTTTTATCATACCTATTTTTAAAAAGATTCCTTTAATTTCTTCAAGATAATGAAAAAAGCAAATTAAATGACACTATATCACAATCTCAAGTTATATATTAGTCTCTTTTTCTACACTATTAATAGCTAAAAACATAACATTATAAAATCTAACTTTTTTAAAATGTTTATATTTATCTAGAAATGAAAAGCTATTAATGTCAGTGATGTCAATATATTGATACTTGTGCATTTTCCTGTGGTCTGTTATTAGATATTGTTTCTTAAACACTGAAGAATAATAATATATTAAAGAAATAAATGTTTACGTTGTGTATGTTTCATGTTTCTAATAGATTTTTCATATGTTGTCGCCTAATCATTTAATTTATTATTGGTAAAACTTGTCATCTAACATTATTTTAATTGAGGTTGGTTTTTAATATACAATTTCTCATAGACATATTGACTTAAAGTTGAAAATTTCGTAACATACTTGATGTTAACAATACAATACAACATCTTGAAGTTTTGAATTACTCTAAATATACACACATATGAAGAAAAACTAGCCGGTTATAATTGTAAAACACTTATCTAAGTCTTAAGAAACATCTGACATCAAAATGCTTTGAATGTTTATCTGTTGTTATCACTATTATATAATACAGGAATAAATTTTCTTTGTTTTTGCAACATTTTATCGTTGTATCATAGTGTAATGTTATAAAACCTAGTCTTCTTCAATGAATAACACTAATTTTTCAATTTGGACCCGTATTTCCTGAGATTAGCGCATTAAACCAAACAAACAAACTCTTCAGCTCTATAATAGTAGTTTAGTTTATTCATCAAGTTTTATTTGAAAATTTTAATGTTTGGGAGTGTGAAATTATAGGTTTGATACATTTTAAGATGTAGAAGTGACACCAGTGTTACCAGTGACACCAGTGTTATATCACATTAAAAAGCCATGCCTCCATCGGAGTATATCCTCCATGATTTTCAGCAAAACTATTGTCACTTGTAGTGGAAGTAGTATCCCCTTAGTGGTTAGGGAATTGGATTCACGATCCTTAGGTTGTGGGTATATATTTCAGCAATTTGATTACTGCCGTGAGCTCACTTCTAAGCATTTAACTTAGTTGGAGGGCTTAAGAACACTAGTAGTTTGTAATCTAAACTGCTAGTAATCTTTTTTTATGTCTAGTAATTTTATATCGGGACTATTATGTAAAAGAAAGCCTTAAAAGTTTGAAATATAAAATTAGGAATAGGTTTTAATTAAACAAAGTAATAAAAAACATTTTTTTTTAATTTATGTATAATCATGAATATGTGAAAGATAACACTGTGTTACAAATTAAAAAAAATCAAGTACCCACTCCTACTTCTCCTATATCTTTTTTATATACTAATATTAGCACAATAAAATGTCATAGGTTGTGTATTATTGTGAGCAAGATTTTTTATGTTACTGTATTTTTGGACAAATTAATTTCTCTTCATTAAACTGTAAAGATTAATTTGCATGTCATTTACTTTACATATAATTTTTATTTTATTATAATATATTGCTTTCACAAAACTTATCATAATGGCATATTTTGGTTGTATAGAAAGTAAAATAAAGTCTTTGGTGTCGAATTGACGCGAGAATTTTACATATGACTGATTACACATACTAATTCCATTTATCTTGGCAAATAAATAAATATTTTAATCAAATAAAGCTTATCATTATCTTTGCTATCCAAGAAGCAAAAAAATAACATTAAGATTTAAGGGGATACAACAAACGATATAAAACTTGTTTGATTGGTTAAATATTCCACTACTTTTAATTGGTTTAACTTAATCGTAAAAATTTCACCAAGAAATTAACCTATATTTGCCAATAGAGATCACGTTTGCTGAAAAAGTTATCGTCAAAAACTAGTCTTGATAGAAAAAAACCTCCCGTATTTATATCCTTCTCAGCAATCAGTTTTTCGGGTTCCGAAATAGTGTTACGCTGTATATTTGTTCTTCAATAGATTTTTATGCGATTAAATTTTCTCACAATTTGTTTATTTAGCGTAAAAAGAAAACAGTGGCTCTCTTTAATTTAATCTTGTATTTCAGAGTTCCTCTATTAAGAATAGAAGGCCCGCTTATAATTGCACAACTATTGGAGACGACATTATTGACTCTAGTCAACTTTGCAAGGTAAGTTACATTCCGAAATCGATTTATTTTTGTGTTTAGTGACTTTGTTATTATTCTATACGACGTTTTATATATATGTAGTTTAAATTGAAATAAAAAGTATAAGTACATATCTATGTGTATAGATATATACTAGCTGACCTACTGAATATGCATATGAAAATTTTATAAAAATCGGTCGAACCGTTTCGGAGGAGTATGGTAACGTAAGTACATTGTGACACGAGAATTTTATATATAAGAAGAGTTGGTTGTACGATCTTAATAACTGTAGCATCGCAATAAATTAAACAAAAGAATCGGCAGAATCGTTTCTTATCGACCTATTTCTGTATATATTTATAGCTGTCAAAGGTAATCGAGATAAATTTAGTTTCGATCGATGTAATACTAAAATAATGTGCTCTACGATTACATATGGGAACACGGAATCTTTTATTATCAATACTAGTAAACGGTAGGGCCTTAAGAACCTTCAACTTTTATTACGATTCAATAACAACTATGTTCTGTTATGTCAAATCGCAACCGAATAACGACGACGCTCTTTCAGTTTCATCAAAGCAAAATCTGAACAATCAGTTTAATTTATTTAGTCTACGAGCGGCCTGACCTTGCTTCGCTCCGGGTATTTAGAGCAATATTATAATTGATGCCCTTAAATTATCACTGTGTTATTGTGTAGTTATTCATTATTTCGAAAAAGAGAAAGTGAGATAAAGTTATAAAAAGAAAGCTACAGATAATAAACAGAGAGAAGAGAAGGGAGGACAGAGCAAAAATAAAATTGAATAGGTAAAAGAGAGAGATAGAGAGATAATCGAAAGAAAGAAAGTGAAAAAGAACTGATCATTCTGAATAGATAAAGATAAAAGTTAAAGAGAGAAAAAAGAGAGAGAATGATAGTATATACGAGGAAGAGAGACGGAAATACTATATACTTGCCTCAGTGAAAGAATTTTAAAAATCGGATTGGTAACAACAAAATGGCCATATTCTATTAATTAAAAAATGTATATGGCAACACTAAATCACCTTTGTCACACGCTTGGTGTTGTTTTTTCTCAAAGAAAGAATTTTTAAAATCGGGTTATTAGCAACAAAATGGCCAAATTCTATTAATTAAAAAATGTATATGGCAACACTAAATCACTTTTGTCACTCACGAATAGTGTAGTTTTCTATATCAGGGGAAGAATTTTTAAAATCGGATTGGTAATAACAAAATGGCCATATTCCATTAATTAAAAAATGTATATGGCAACACTAAATCACTTTTGTCACACACAAATGGTAGAAAGAATTTTTAAATGACATGACATTTATTGACCGTACATAGTACGTAGTAGTAGCGGTACGAAGTTCGCCTGGTTAGCTAGTTATACATATATATTAATACGTAGCTAACTATTTTTTAAAAGTATAATTTATTTTTATTTTATAAAAATAATCGCTTGTTTTTCGTTCTAAATTAAAATTAATATGAGTTTTGTTTTAGGGCTTTATTTCTAATAAGCTGGTTTTGAGATACAAACTATTTTTTGCGATTTATATATCATTTTTTCGCAATATCTATTTACCCGATATAAATTTTTATAAAATATGATAGTATTTAATTAGTAGGAAAAAGATCCCTTGTTGCGGAAAATCCCGGATCTTTAAACATATATTTCTTAAATTTTCCATATAGCCAGAGAGATCTAGCTATCCTAGATAAACAAATAAAAAAAATTTCTCTGAGAGAAAACTACACTATTCGTGTGTGACAAAGGTGATTTAGTGTTGCCATATACATTTTATAATATTAGAAGCAAAAAATCCTATAGAACGACATTACCGTAGTAAGTACAATAGTCTGTTATGAATATGCAGTTTTTTTTTTGCCTGTCTGTCTGTTTGTTCCGGCTAATCTCTGAAATGGCTGGACCGATTTTGACGGAAGTTTCACTGGCAGATAGATGATGTAACAAGGAGTAACTTAGGCTATTTAACATCCCGCTACGACCCATAGGAGCGGTGCAACACGCGAACGACGTCGCGCGAGTCGGCAATTTCTAATAAATATGATACTTTAGATGTACAATGCTATCTTCGTCTGTAGACTGATTTATCGTTTGTATAACTTTGTGTGTACAAGTATTTTGTTTTAATCTAAACACTATATACTACATAATAAATTTTTATCAGTTAATATAGGTTAATTGTTTCTGAATCATATCTTCTGAGTTTACGTAGTAGCTTATCTATTTAATAACTACTAAATATTGTTTACTACCTGACCCGGCGAACTTCGTACCGTCTAGCAGTCAATGATCGTGTTGCAGATTAGCTGAACTGTTGACAACTAATATCAATCTTTTTTAATTACTGACATTATTCTACATTTTTTAAATTTAAAATATGCATTATCCGAATATTATGGATATATCTTGTCGATTCGAAACCTTTAATTAAATACGTTCTCTAATTTGAGGGGAGAGTTTACCTAATCAATAATGGGGTGTAACGCATGGGATAAATCTTGAAACATTACAACATTTTTTATGGGAAAATGTTATTCTTTTATTTTATTCGGTCAAATTCGGTCAATCATTTCCTCTCGAGTCAAAATTCGTATACTGTATAAGGAATATATATTATGATTACTCGTGACCGTCAGCTGCGATTCCGTGGGTGGAGCGAGCTGTGGAAACCTCCCAAACATGTCGAAAAAAAATTTTTTTTCAGTCATTTCCTTCCGTTTGAAAATTTGTCGGATTATAGTTTACTTAGCATTTTGAAGGAAAAATAAAGTCAGCTGACCATAACGTGGTGGATATACGTCAGCTGGCTGCTTGACCATGTAACATTTTGATTTTTTATAGCAAAATCACAGTTTAAACATATATTAATATAACGATATGTGTCAAGTTTGAAAAATTTCGCTTATTGGAAGTGGATAACAAAGTTATATTATACAACAGTCACTAGAAAATCTATATACGTAATTTTTATTCATAAAACTGATGATAATTTTTATATTACTCAGCACTTGTCACATTATCAGTCAAGTGTCAATTTGAGGCTCATAGCTCTCCTCTATACGTTGTCATGAAAATAAAATTGTTTTCCACACTTTACATGTTTTTGTAGATCAATCACAAACATATCAATAGGAAGCATCCATTTCATTAGTTTACAATTTCATTGTGTTTATTAATATGAATATTGAATAACGTAAATTTGGATGTAATTATGTGGAACAATCTACCTCGAGATATAAGACGGTCGCAAAGCGTGAATATATTTAAGAACCGTCTGAAGAAGTACTATCTCACCAAGTAGAATTAATATGGACTTTGCATTGTATATACATATATTACATTCAAACTATTATGTCTATATGTATGTCTATATTATTGTATAACATTTTATGCACCATAAACTGCCTAATTACTTTCATTAGATCCTGTAGGAGATGGTTGCCTAGAAGAGATAACTTTTAGTGATAAGGCCGCCTTTCTTATTTGTTACTTTTTACAATATGTTCATATGTAAAATTTATCTTTAAATGTATGCGATAAAGTGTTTTTGATCTGATTATTATAATAACTAATATTGTTGGATTAGAAATGAATTAATCAAGTTCAATGACTGCGTTTAAGTGCAGTAATAACAAACAAGGTCGATATCAAATTTTAATGAATGATATTTATGCAGCAGCATAATTTGCATAATTTAAGTTTGTTAATCAACAATTATTATACTAGTCAGCATGACTATTATACATATAAAAGTATTTATCATCGAAATCGCATCGTAAAGTTTATGATCACAATAAAATGAATCTTGTTTTTTTCCATACATTAAGTAAACAAAGAGAGAAGAGAGTTATTTGATTTTATTTGGCAGCAAAGTTGTTAACCTTTATAAACGATCTAGCCGTTGAGAATACAATATGCACAAAATTACAATTATTATTAATAAATAATGAAAATTAAAAATAAATGAAATCTAAAGAAACATCACACAACAATATTAATCATTTAGATTAAGCCACTTGAAATAACAATTTTTACGCTGCGTGCTTTTAATATAGGAGATACTAATATAGAGTGTTGGCTTGTACAACTTTTCATATTATACTATCTCAATCGCACTAACGACTTGTATGTAAAATAATAAAAAACTTAAAGGTTAATTTGAATAAAAAATCATATCGATTGTTTATCTCATTGTTGTCTTTCAGAGTAAATTACGATATAATAAATACTTTATTAGGTCTTTCTAAGGTTATATTTAACTTTAATTCAGAATTAATTCTTTAAAGAAATTGATTAAAGATTTTAGTTGACTGGTTAGTCCATAGCTTCTTTACAAGTCCGTTAAGAGAATAGTTATACAGGGTAAATCTTAAATTTAATAAGCTATTTGTTTCAGTTTGATGGCAACAAACGCAGCTCGTTATAGAATGGTTGCTGGAAAAAATATATCATTACTTGAATTTGGTTTACGAAGAGCCCAAGGTCCGGACGGTGGTCTATCTGCATCTAAATACTCATATATTGGTAATATGCTCACACGTGTAATGTAGTATGTTAATTTGTTTTCATTGAAAAGATTTTGTATTCAAATTTCAAGTTCGGTGTACATTTTTAGTTCCCTATAGCAACTTTGCTATGTTCGTCGTTTTAGGGATTGAATTTCGACAAATTGCTTCTCAGGTGTTTCTACATAACAAAAAATAATTCAGTAATTTCGACTGATAAGTAAACCAGCTTATTTTGCTTTTAGCAGATGTAGATATATATTTGAACACTGCTGGTGCATATATATGCTTATGCCTTTTGTTTCTGAATAAAGTTTCACATACGAAAAGGCAAAAGCTTATATTACAATATAAAATTAGGATTCATAGTTATTGATTATACTAGCGTAATTCTGCAGCTTATGTTGCTGTGAAAGCCAACCGCTCGGTGCCTGGTACTGGCTTTCAAACTTGTACATAACACGCCCGACGCGCCGTTGACTCATGAAAAACAGACTACCGAATAAGTTTCTTTAATTTACTGCTATCATGCAAGCCTTGACATTGAAAATTTTTCCCATTACTCATGGCTAATGAATTTTCAAATATCTGCAATTATGGATTCTGTTGTTTGACTAACAGTCTGAATTATATTTAAAAATTTTTAAATTGCTTTACACATTATCAGATCACAAAATGGGCCAAATAATATTATATGACTTTACGATACTTGAAGTTTTTTTTTAATATAATTATATACTAAATCGAAATTTTCAGGTGGATTCGATGGAACTAGTAATGTTCTGGCCGGAAAAATGTTTAACATACCAGTCAAGGGGACTCACGCGCATTCGTTTGTGACGTCATTCAGCACACTAGATGACTTACACTTAGTCTTGCTTAAACATGTGGAAACTCAGAAACAGTGCAATTTGTTAGACCTGGCACTGGACTGGCGAAAACGACTTTCAAGTATCTTAGACACGTCTCCCGAAGAGGCGAGCGAAGGCGAACTAGCTGCACTAATATCCTATGCCCAAGCTTTCCCCTCTGGTTTCTTGGCGCTAGTGGACACTTACGATGTGAAGAGGTATAATTTTCAAGGCTTACCATCACGACACAGGCAGCATACGAATGGGCATTCCGGCTACAATAGCAACTGTGGATCCAATGGTCGTACAGTCCAAAACCGCTCTATACTTAATACATGTGGACATAGCACGGTCGAACGCACACTGAGGTAAACATGCGACCGCATTGACTTGGTGTCTCAACTTATTATTGTTTTGCATCGCTCGTGTGCTCCGGCGCTACACTCACTCATACATAACTCATCGGGAGACGCAACTCGACGGCGATCCATCTAACCTAATGTATATATACTTTGGAGAACTCATAACAATAAAACATTTTGCTTCAGTGTGACGTATTGTTCTGGAAGTGGCAAGATTAGGGACAACTCAGTCATTGGGCACAGTTGCATTGTATAGGGATTGCACACATTCATAGTATACTTCTGTTACTTGCATGACTCATTACACATCATTTGGGTAGTTAAGCTAATTTTAAATTTCTCATTCTTTTACAAGTAAATGGTTCAAATTAAGTCGACTTTATGTAATATAATTACATTATTATTTTTAGATTACAACAGTAAGCTATCTCGGTAACAGTATTAATTAACTATAGAAACTATATACATTAGTTTATATTATGAATAAATAACATTGTTATTGTTTAAATAAAATCAAGGTTAAAAGATAACTGCATGTTTTCTTAGACAACTAATGAGAATCTACAATAAATTATATAACATTTTGTTAGTCTATAGCTTGCCATGTTATATTAGTAACAATATTATATTTTAGATGCACTGGATTGAACATTATAATATCTTAAATAAATTAACATTAGAGTAGGCAAATTGTTGAGTATGGAACTGAACCCCATCCATGGGGTTTTGTCCCATCCCTAGCGCAGGTATTAGTTGAGGGGGGTAAATAAATTTTGTAGTTAAAGATGAAAACTTATGCTTAATTATTCAACAGGAGCGGCCTCTTGAATTTCTGCGCTGTAGCGTTAGCATTGAACGATTGTGGTTATCGAGCTGTCGGCATTCGTATAGATAGCGGAGATTTAGCCTACCTGTCAGTACTTGCAAGAGATACGTTTAAGAGGGTAGGAGAAAAATTTCAATTGCCGTGGTTCGCTAAACTTACAATCGTGGCGTCGAACGACATCAACGAAGAGACTATATTGAGTTTGCACGAACAGGGTCATGCTATAGATTGCTTCGGGATTGGAACACATTTAGGTATGTTTAACCCAGTATTAAAATTTAAGGTCTCTAAAATATGATTGATTATTTGTCCTTTTTCACGCTGTATTAAATAGTTAAAGATTGTGATTTTTTGTCTAGAAATTATGGCTCAGAAAATAGCATTAGCAGCATTAGCTGCATTAGCAGTCCAAAATTGTAGTTCCTGAAAGAGCAATATAGCGTAATGCATATTGTTTTTTTATCTTTATACATATACATTATAGATATACATACATATACATTATAGATATACATTTGTAGAATACATAGAAGTTAAAAAAATATTTCCTTTCTACATTATTACATTAAAAATTATCCCTTACATGAAACATTCAAGAGAAAAATTTACTTACATATTATTTAAATAAATACACAATTAGATTCCAAGTGAAAGATAAATTATATAATACAAACAATGAGGTACATACGTAACAATAGCATGTGTTGTTAAGGTACCTGAATCTTTTATCAGTAATGTAATAATGAATATTCATATTATCGCGTTACTTTCCTAGATATCGTATGATGAGAATGTTATTTATTTTTATTATTTATCTGTATACGTAAATTATCCGAGGGTAAAAGTACCTTGAGATAATAATCTATAAGATATTTTTTATCATTAGGCAAATTATAGTTATATTATATTCGTTGTCTATGATTGTGCATCTACGTTATCACGACCTCGGGTTTGACATGATATGGATTTATCTATTAATGTTAATGATCATGTTGATCAATTTACATATTACATTTGATTAATTTAAAAAACTGATCTCATTAGCTACATTTAAAAAATGTCATAATTATGAATATACTCACAAGGTTTTATTTAATATTTAGGGGAGAGGAATGAAGAAATAAGTAATTCTATTCAGGAAGATCAAGTGTTAATTGTCTCTGATCATTTCATATTGAATCAGATTGAATATTAAGAGTATTTTAAGAGGAGCAAAGAATTGTACTGTAATCTGTCTCGTAAAATGTCATAATTATGAATGCACGCACAAGGTTTTATTTAATATTTAGGGGAGAGGAGTGAAGAAATAAGTAATTCTATTCAGGAAGATCAAGTATTAATTGTCTCCGATCTTTTCATATTGAATCAGATTGAATATTAAGAGTATTTTAAGAGGAGCAAAGAATTGTACTGTAATCTGTCTCGTGACCTGTAAAATAAATTAAACAAGCTGTAGATATGAATTGTATAATTATAATTTTTTTTGTTATTCTTATACAGTGACTTGCCAACGTCAACCAGCTTTGGGATGTGTGTATAAACTGGTGGAAATAAATGGTCAACCTCGAATCAAGCTCAGTCAAGATGTTGGGAAAGTTACTATACCAGGAAATAAAGAGGTATTTATTTTCTATTTTAAATCGATAACCAATAATTACTATTCGACTTAAAAGCTACCGTCATTTGAACGTAAAAATATTGTGTTTATTCACAAAGAAACATTTTTTTATTTTGGTCTCACAGGTCAATTTTATCAGATATCTATAAGGTAATTAATACATAAATATACGTATACGTTAATTACGTATGCGTTAATTACGTATGCGTTAATTACGTATGCGTTTCAAGAGTAAAAAAATAAACGCTAATAATATATATGAATAATTCTATGCATACTAATACATTAACTGCCGAAATTAATAATCATTCTCGATCCTTGGATTATGGATTGGAAATAGATTTCAAATACAAATTTGTGTCTAGATATTTCAAATTTGAAATTTTCGATTTATTTATTACTCAAAGATTTGTTATTAATTTAATATAAATATTCTTGTCTTTTTTAGTTTTACTTGCAATGTGATAGAATTAAATTTCCAATAAAAAAGTGCAAGGTTTGGGATGTTAAAATATTATCAATTCATAACATATATATCAGTAAAACTATGTCAAGTAGAAAATTAAGTTTTATATGTTATTTGTTTTACATAGTAATTAATGTGACATATTGATATCGAATAACATTTATTTTTAGTCCCTTGTTACAATTACCATTAAAAATGGGGTTATCAGTAATAATTATCATTTCTTGTTTAAATATATACAAAGTTAAGTTAATAAATACAAAGGTTTTACAGTAAATGTGTTAAATGTCTTTTTTTACCATTACCCGATTAATTGTTTGAAGGAGGAAAGGGTCTTAATATAAACGTATAAAAATAATATCAACTTTACCTTCAAAATTACTGACTTCAAAATTATTTAGGTGAATTTTTCAGTTTCAAATCGATTAATTTTTTTTGTGTTTTAAATTCATAAAATTTAATAAGTAAGTTAATTGACTGTAAACATACGTTGTACATAAAACAGCGTTTGATACTATTGACATACGCATTCCTAATGTCGGGAGTAAACGCCCCACTATACTACTTTTGATCATATTTTGACCTGCAACCGAAAATCAAAATTTGACAGTGTTTGTCCCTTTACTGAAATTGTAGGAAACCCTTAATGCCCGAGTTTCACACTCGCACTTGGCCAATTTTTTTAATAATAATAATAGTTACAGACTCCGTTACCACTTATTTGATGAAACTCCTTAACTCAGTACGAAGCATCAACGGTCAAACCCGAAATAGTCGAAGGCTTCTTAGTATACTTCCAACCTTTTAGGGCTCTTTTTAGCGGGGAACGCGGGCCAGAAAGGAGTACGCTACACTCGATGGGTTCTTACTCGAAGGTTCTGCACCAAGTAATAAATATTTTTCTTTGGGTTATAATAAAGTGTTCTTTTAATCTTTCTAGGCATACAGGTTATTCGGTGCAGATGGACATGCACTGATAGATTTGCTGCAGCGCTCCTCTGAGCCAGCCCCTGAAGTTGGTCAGAAAGTATTGTGTCGGCACCCATTTCAAGAGTCAAAACGCGCCTATGTCATTCCTAGCAAGGTTGAACGACTATATAAGGTATCCATATCTTATAAAATACAATAAAATACATAGGTGTGCCAAATTCACATATGAATTTATATACATCCTCGTTTCGCTGTATGCTGTAAACTACAGCTAAAAGTTTTATCAAAATCTGTAAAACTGTGACCCTTTGTACACCCAACGACCAATAAAACCATTTTTTTGCCCTAAAGACACAACAACGAGACCTCACAACGACAACCAACGACAAAACCTCAGACCAACCGACACCATATAATATTCAACTAACCGTCATATCTGGCATGAATTTATTTCTAGTGCGATAGAATTAATTCTTAACAAAATCTTTTCAAACTCAAAATTAAAAAGATAATAAAAATAAGTAAATCCTTGGGAATAATGCGATCGCTTCAGGCTAGTTTAAATGTGTTTTAAAAATTTGCATTAAAAATAAGAAAAGAAAAAAAAATCTAATTTACTAAAAAGATATAGTCCCGGTGAGTTTCTTGCGCCTTTTCTTCTCAAGACGTTTCTATTTATACTCACTACGTTACTTATATAGTATAAGTATGTTATGAGTAGTAGACGGTCAATAAAAGAAAAAATACCTTTGTCTTTGACATAGTATCATAATTTAGCTATATTATAAGCTTTAATTAATGTTAAGTAATATGTATATTCTAGGTGTACTGGGAAGAAGGTGGCGTTTGTGAAGCCCCGAAACCCTTAGTAGAAGTACGTGAGAGGGTGCAATCGTCATTAAGAACTCTACGTCAAGACATCAAGAGAAATTTGAATCCCACACCGTATAAGGTAGAAATTGTATGCTAATGATTACATATGTATTTGTATATTTTTTTTAGTATAACGCCTTCGCTTTGCTAGAATGCGGACACTTTTATCTTTAATTTCTACCATTTTAGAAGTACAAAGCTGCAAAGTTTTTTTATTTTAGTTTTTTTTTATGGTAGAAAAGGTGTAATCGCCCATGGACATCGACAAAACAATAGACAACCTTGTTGTTTTGTCGAGGCGTTGCCGAGGCGTTGTGATAGAGAGGGGAAGTGAAGACGAAAAAATGCTGTGATCTCAACGGACCCTGAGCTAGATCTCAGAGTCCACTAGATCCACAGCATTAATGGGATGGGAGTGGGAGGGGGTAAGTCTGGCCCACATGCGGCTCGACCGGAACGCGTCTATGACACTTGGCGGTCGGATTAGCATGCTGGTGGTCGCAAGCCAGTCGGGGAACAGATCCCCTACCACCAAGGGGGTGCTGGGTTACTCTGGGTTGGCTGGGTTTACGAGATGCTCTCCCAGCGGCAGAGGGGAATAGTATTCTCCGTACCCTTACGGGGACACTTGTTTTGGACTCTTAAAACATTATGTTTTAAAAGTCTCCTCCAAACGGCAGGTCAAAAAAAAATTTTTTAGGGACACTCGAAATTTTATAGATAAATAGAATAGATTTAGATAGATAGATTAGATGAGTAATTTTATAACTATCATATGTTCTTTTTAACCGTTTTCACAAAGGAGGAGTTATAATAGTCATTTTTATACGTAATATTTTAATCCTTGTAAAACAAGGCACTTAAAGGACTGTTTTATGATTTGTTTATGTTTTGTCAGGAGACTGAAGAAAAAATAGTTTAATGAAATTAAAATTTATTTACAGGTGGCAGTAAGCGATGATCTCTACAACTTCATACATGACTTGTGGCTGCAAAATGCACCAATTGGCGAACTTTCCTGAACTGCGAGAACATATAAACATGGATACCGTAAATCATAAAATATTCTTACATTGTAATTTTGGGTATTTACGAATATTCAATTTTTTGGTATGTCGGGTATATTTTAAATATATTTTGAAGGGTAGTGGTGATTGTTATATAAGTACACACAGTTTAGTAGAGTATCTCGTAATTATATAATTAAAATAAAAAATAAAGGTTATGATTAGGTTCTTATTAAGTCACAAAAAATTTTAGTGTCTAAAAATAAAAAAAAATAAAAATTTAATATCTAAGAGAATATATCGTATTTTTAGGGCACGAAGTTTTTGAAATTTAGTTGTATATTTTTTGTATAGAAATGATGCATGATGCGTATATCTTATTTATATTATATGATTTATTTAGATTTCTTTTGCATGTCATAATATAAAGAATAAGGCAAATTTTAAAAAGAGTACAATATTTATAATTTAGGATTGTGGCAAGAGTAAAAATGTTAATAATTTATAATCAATCATGCAACGAATAGTTGATATTTATAAATTATAGTAATTTTCTAAAGACATAAAGGCATATTTAGTCTTTCAGATCATATTTACATTAGAAAAAAGCGCTCATATAAAAATATTTATTTAATTTTTTATTTCACAATATATTCAATAATTAAAAAGTATTAATCATTCATTTTTTTATTAACAAAATCTAATGTTTTAGGTAATATAAATCTATATCTACATTTGTTTCATATTACATTCTCATGCAGACGTGATTATATGAATTTTTAATGTTTTTGTTCTTCCAAATAATAATGGAACGTACAACTTTTGTTATGTTATAGATTTTTCATCCCTCTCTTCATTCCCAGAAATTATTAGGGCTTTATATCGTCAATTATTTTTTTCATATCTCTATTTTTCTTAACTATACTTCATATTAATGTAACAAAGAGAGGGGTAATTTTACGTCTATGAAAAAATGTTTAAAAATAAATAGTTTTTACAAAGGTAACGGTGTGTTTAATATATATATGTTACCGTAAAATTGTCAACAATGTTAGGTTATATAATCTATCTCATCATATTGCAAATTGTCGAAAGATTGTGAACCTGAACTGTGCTGTCCGAAGGCGGTCCTTGATTGGTTGGTCTTAGAGTAGGCTGTTCTGTGTCTACAGAGTTAGTACTGAAACAAGTAAAATAAAAGAAATGCACTTCAAGAATTGTGACATAAAGTAGGTATTATTATTTAGTAGTTATTCAATAAAATCAATCGAAATGAAATTTTGAAAACTTACCAAAGAGTTATAATTTTATGGTGACATAGGTATATAAGCATAACGAATTACAGCTTTCTCTTCAAGAGAATCAATTTTAATCTGCGCACAGACAGATATAGTGAAAGTACAAGGGTTCCATATTGACTATAAAATATTTAAAGTTTCAAAAGGAATGATGATAACTGTATTGTTACTTCTAAATTAAACCACACTCCTCGAAAAAAATGTATCTGTGATAGTATTCCAAACATATAATGTTTTTAACAACTTGCTAGTCAAAATTATTTCTAAACATGCCATCATTGTTAATCCTGATTAATGCTAGTAGTTTTTGTACATATATATAATTTTTAGGAAGTTATTATTATATTTCCATAAAAATTAAATTTTTATGGAAATTTTCAAAATTACGTAAAATATTTGCAGTTTTTAATTGGGCCTTTTTCGACATACGTGATCATGCAACACACATTGTGTCCAAAATACTAAAATTACAGGTCTCTAAAATTAATTGATAGATAGCATTCTCATTTGTTATTTGTAAAAGCTTGAAGAGTAAAGAAAAAGATAATTAGTAATACTTATATCACTATAGTTACGCCCTGCACTCACGCACCCCTATATTTTTGTCACACACGTGAACTCCTTGAAATTTGTTGATAACTAGAGGGACAATATAAATGAGATTCTAACTACAAATTTTATAATTTATTAATTATACAAGTTACGAAACAATCGTATAGTAAAATGTTTCGGTCTTCGGAATTTAAAAAAATATATTTCAAACTCGACTAAAGTATGAATTACGAAATTTAATGTATAGACATAATAATAATAATTATAAGGATCAGTAACAGCTACTATAATGTGTTAAATTACTTGCGGTATACACTATTGATAAGATGCAGAGTAGATCTTTTGGAACATGTAGGGATATACACAAAAAATTGTATGTTGTATGTTTTTCTAAAAACAAAATAATATATACACTTAAGCCTTTTAGATTTTAGACTAGACGTTATAGTTATTTTATTCCTTTAATAAAAGACTTGTAAGTTCTTATGCTATTATTATTAGATATAGTAATATATTCTAAAGAAAGCCTAATATGTCGTATAAATTTTAGAAATATATTTGAAATACCTAAGAATATCTACTATAGTGATTGTTATGTTAAGGTTTATAATTTTTATAGCATTTAGTTATTTAGTCTTATGGTTGTCTTTTATTTTTTAAAATATAACTTAGAAACATAGATGATCCATCATAGATCTGGCATATCGATCAGTTTCTTCAATAAATCAAGGGTTTATCAAGCCGTCAAACACGAGGAAGGAAGGAGCAAGTGCTGCCTGCCTGCTGTGAGAATAGTCTTCAATATTAATCACAGTAAATATCATACAGTATGCATTTATGTATGAAAATATATATAATATTTCTCCATTATTAAAATGATAAGATGAAAATATTTAATTATTGGTATTGTCAATTTTGAGCAACTTAACTCTTTTTACACTAGACACTTTTAGGTGGTAAGAAATTGGCCTTTATGCCATGTCTTGTAAGGGTTGTCTATGGTTAGAAGTGTGATTTTTTTGATATGAATTCTAGATTCTACGCTGTCGTATAAAAAATAAAATTTTAAGAGAAATTCATTCATATTAATATTATAAATATGACCAGCATCTAATGTTTATATACAAAGCTATAACCGTCCTAAACAAGTATATTTTTATGCATGATACAAAATGAATCATAAAATAAAACATTGTATAAATATATTTTATAAAAGTGAACAAATTGTAATCGAGTTATTTGCTTTTATGAGCTTCTAACGTTGAAGTATAAAGTAAATTTTGAAGTAATTTTATAAAACACTTAAATTATACAAAATATAAAAATGTAACCAAAAAATTGTGCACAAACCCATTAAATATAATGTAATTAAAATAACGTCACTATGTCTTTTATTTATAATGTAGGTACTCATAACAAAGGTCGAAAAATTTATTAAATTTGTAATTTTAGCCAAATTATACATCTCAAATATATTATATTTTCTTTTTAACAAACATGTTTATGGAAGCAAGTTACAACGGGATACTACAAAGAAAATTCTGTCATCAATTCAGCAAATTGTTTGAATATTTTAATTGCACTTAATAGAATAAACAAATTCACATATAATATGATTTTTTATTGGTATTGGAACAAGCCTTTATACATTTAATTTAGTAAATTCTAATTTTTGTTGTATGCTTGGGTAATTTATTATTATCACTTCTGGCAACACAAGATTTCAATTCAAAACTAGCTTGGCAGTGCTAAGTGATGATCGAATAATAAATACATCGAATTGTTTTTACAACACTGATTTATATGTCATAATAATGATATATTTTGTCTTATCTTTAATATGTGTATTTTTTTATCTTGAAGATAACATTTTTTTATATTGTTTTTATTTTATACTCGTATATAAACTCATTGACGATATGACATCGATCATTTTTAAAGGCATATCAATGTTAAATATCGATATTTTTACCCAAGCCTAGCATTGACAATGACAAGTAACCAGTAAGCCAGTAACCTATTTAATCTCTAATCTACTTATTCCAAAGACTGATTTTTTATAATTTTTACTCGAATATATAAATAAGTTAGTGAATAATAGTGCGAGCGGAGGCCGTTCCATATAGAATCTCCACGTATCGTGAGTATATTAGTTATATTTGTACTCGTGACTATAAAAGGAAATACATTACTGACACTACTATACAATTTGCAATACAACAGTTTATATTAAATATACGTAAGTAGACACAACTACATAATTAACGTCTTCATAGCATTATATTTGCATAACCACATAATTATCAAGTTCCCTATGAGATAAGTCTGGATAATAGATTTTTTATGTACAACCATAAAACCGTATAAAAGTTTCTTGATCGGACGTCATTATAGTACTGAAAAGACTACCAAAATAAATAGTTGATAAACTATTTACGATTCTTTATTTTAGTTAATAATTTATATATTTTCCTTACCAGCATTATTGGTCCCAATTCTATAGGTGACAGAAATATATTTATGTAATGATTTCTACATTGTTTGTTAATATTTTGTTTACCGAATTTTTTAAAAATATGTTGTACCTTAATCTTATATATAAAAATCTTGTTTGTTATCAAACTCCTCCGAAACAGCTTGATTTTTATACCCCAGTAGCCTTCTCCTGAAATATTTTTTTATCGTAGAACAATGTTTGCACGACCAGTTAGTAAATGATAAAATATTATTATGTACATCTATTTTGTTTGTTGAATGAGTTATGTACTTCTTGGTATTGTTTTACAGCCAGTTCACAATATTTTAGTAGTATTCTAGTTTAGTCAAAACCACCAATGAAATACACTGGATCCAGCAGAAGATACATTCAAAAGTCAGTAATTCAAGGATTCTCTTCTCGAATTATTGACTGTCAGTCTCAGTGTCATTCCAATGCTGGCTATAACTACTTTCTTTTTGAAATTATCATTATTGCTTGCCCTTCAGCTTCTAAATGACTGGAATAATGTAGACAATATTATACAGTCCTGTACAGTTCTAAATTATTAGACTGGAATAATGTGATTCAGGGTTTATGTTAATTAAGTAATGGTAATTAATGATTTGTGTCACTTTTACATTATGAGTCATGCATATTATTCTTTATTTTTATATTATAACAGGAGTAACTGTTACTTTGTTTTCTATTTTGAATTTTATCTCTGATGCCAATAAGACAGATAATTGAAGTGAACTATGAAAGCTCAGAATGTTACTGTAAATCTTGTCCATAACTATGAGTGAATTAATGACCAAACTAGGTAGAACTGATATGATTAATAAAAAAATAAAGTTTAAAAACTATCACCCGACTACATGAAAAAGTGGTCTAAAAAAGAAAATAATTCAGATATAATCCCAGAAACGCATAGGTATAAAAATGGTCAAGGTAGAACTGTGGTCTATGGAATAGTTTTCCGTTTCCTGATCGATCAACCTTTATAATCTCATATTGAACCATAATGTTGGTTTTTATTTGCTTAATAAACGAGTGAATAACTGCAACGATACTATACGACCGCATTTTTAACATATATGTTGACTTAAACAATAACATATATATACATATTTTTAACGTGCTCGCCGAGACCTTTCTTTTGATACACGTAATAATTATCTCGGTTTAATTTTTTTCGAGGTTAGAATTTGAGGTTTAAATTCCGTCATAAAAAAAAATTATAAAATTTGTATAGCCTATATCACCCGCCCTTTTATTACAAATCTATTGGCACCGCATTCATTAAAATTGGTTCAGTAGTTTAGGCGCTAGACATACAAACATACATACATAAACTGACAAAAATACACAGTCTCGGTTTTTTTTCTGTTCCCCTTAGTTTTCCTCACTGATTATATGTACTTATCACTTAAAGCAACGCTAAACAGGGGCCCTAGAACAGCATTATAGGGGGGCGCAATCAGATGTTTAGAGGGGGCGACAGTAATTGCATATATATAATCTTTAGCTTGTGGGTGAAGCTTACGTAATATAAGCTTACTTACCCTTACTCTTAATAGCTTAAAATATATTGTGCTTAAATCATACAGTAAATAGCCCCATCCTCATTTCTTTGCAAGAAAATTTTAAATTGATGAGGTGAGAAGACATTGGTAAGATAGAGTTAGATATACCTAACTTATTTTGTTATAAAAAAAATACCATTTTTATTAAAGCAAGTTCTAAAGATTAATAATGATTAATTAAGAAACTGGTATAGTTTGAATGGTGTTCATGTATGTGAATGTGACACTCATTAGGTATTTCATTTCACATTGTTTCGAGTATAATAATATATTTAAAAAAATGTAATCATTTTAATATGAAAATACCTTGTTTGTCATTCTTAGTTATTTTGGTAGATTTTTCAACTGAAAACTGAACTGATTGTAAATATCCTATCTTAATAATAGTAAAGATAAAATAAGTGACTGCCATTTATAGTATTTTTGTTAATATTCAGTAAATCATGTAACATAAAATAAGATTTTGTTATCAAATTTTTCTAAGCAGTTGTGTTCAAAATCTAGGTAGTTTGGGGGTCCTTGATCACAAAATAAATTATTATCATTAGATGAGAATAATGTTACCAATATTTTGGACACGAATTCAGGTGTTTTTAGTATTATAAATATAAGGCAATTAGTTCTTATCATGTCTGTTATATACTTTAGTTTTTTATTATACGAGCTTATTTGTGACCACAAGCTTCAATCGCAGATACGCAGACGCGTGCTTCCAAAGCCGTACGTCATTATTTGCAGGCAATTGCGGCTTTAATATATCCCAGGCTTACCCAATCTTCTTGCGTAAATAGTTATATGTACAATATTATGTTTACAATATCATTACGCAATAGCTCTAAGTCTATTTACAATTGCTAAAATTCAAACTTGTGTACTAAAAAAAATTGGTTAAACTTTATTATCAAAGATAGAAAGAACAATATTCATTTAAAATCATCGATTTATCAGTGTTTACAAGGCAGTGAAGACATTTTGCGAGAAATATAAACTAAAACCAGTGGTATCGTCTCAATGTTACGAATGCTAGATAGTTCTCTCATAGTTATTCTGTATTTAAAGACACCACCGAGTTACCAGGAATTAGACAGTTTCATAAAAAAAAGTATTAGGATTCGTCTGGCTATTCGATTGAAGAAAGAGGCAAACAGGTAGGTGGACTGATCATTTATCACTTTCATGTATAAGTACAAGACGGTATTTAAATTTTTTAAGTGTAACTAGAATAGGACTTGGCCAGAAATGGAAAATGTTTCCCCGACTGTTAAATCAATGATATGAATTGAAATGGTTGGGTCTTGATGTCATAAATGGGGATTGCGGAATAGCAAATGCAGTCGTTCGGAAACAGATCGACTGGACTATTAGGACTCGCGTTGATTGCAGGTTAAGCTTGCATGTTAACCAGATCATAGGAAGTAATTTATTTAAAAAAATACACCTTTTTATATATAAGATGCAACTGTGCAATGCTTTTGTAATAAAAAAGTTTTAGGTCTTGAATATGAATAGGTGTTAAACCTTTAAATGAGTCACTAGCCCAACGTTAATATTGTATTGATTGACATTTTTAACAGAATATGTTTTTGTTAACACAGTAATTGAATATTATTACGAACACGAATGGATGGATATGGATATTTTAACATGAATTCATGACTACAATCTTTCGTTCGTTTAGTTTAAAATTAATGTACTTATTTCTAATCTGTGAAATGTATGATAGTTATGTACAGTGTATAATGTCAGTTTGGAGGCAGCTTGTGTACTCAAAAAGCTTTGCAAGCATCTTAAGAGCTGTTCGGAGTGGGCGCGGGTGGCAGGATGCGCCAGGCGGGCGGCGCATCCGCCCTGCGTCAGTCGACCGCCGCCGTGCGCCCGGCCGGCCGCCGACCTTACGACCTCTCAAGCGCACTGTACTTTGTTATGCCGCTGCCGTACACGCGCTTATCGCACGGAAATGCTAAATTAACTATTTTAAACACAATATTTTAACGTTAATAAATACCAAATTATATGTATATATAATATATTTAATGTTGCGATATTCCAAAGTTTAATATATGTTTGTAACAAAGATATATTTTATTCTGTTATTGCTTCAAAATTATGTTTAAAAGTTGTTGTGCACGACCAAGTAAAAAAATCAATAAAATAAAATCGAAGTCTTTAGTAAATATGGATCCTCTTAGCGATCAAGGTGAAGAAAAGGTAGAGGATATTGCTATGGATAACAATTTGAATGCTGACAAAGAGCCTAATCCGGAACGTACTAGTGACTTATCACAAACAAATGAAAGCATTAAAAGAAATGAGGACACATCAGATATTAGTATTCCTATCGAGCAAAATATGGATGAACATGCTACCGATTGCGAAGAAAATCCAGATGAAAATACAGACGTTTTTTGTAAACCAGATTTTGCAAGGAAAAGATTTTCAGTTGATTACAAGAAAAGCCGTATAAATTTCAAGAGATACTCTATAGATTGTAGTAAAAATGTTGCTGCTTTAGAGGAACTTGCAAATCTTGAACAAGAGTTAGCAAAGACAAATGTTGATGTTCGCGTTGGAAGGCGTAAGTCGACTGGTATTTTAAAATCATCATCTGATAGCGGAGATATTGGAGAAAGGTGTCCAAAATTGAGACAAGAATCTTGTTCGGACGCAGAAGACGATGATGTATTTGAAAAAGAAATAGCTACAAGTGACACAGATGGTCTCAGAGAACCGCCAGCTACACCTGTTGGTCGGGATGAGTTGGCTTTACGGAGACATCGCTTTTTTTCGGATCTAGTGTGCGCTGCTAAAGCTGCTGTTGAACACCGAGTAAGATTTGACCCTCTAGGACCAGTCGTTGCTGATTCCGGTAAGAAATCATTTGTCATTTTAAATAATAAAAATGAAAACCGATCAAAACAATTTTGTATTCTCTCGGTTTCTGTACTAAATCAAATCTTGCCAGTTAAAAATAATACTCTTCCCGATTTACGGTTGAGTTGAAATCGAGCATACATATTTAAATCAGATGAAAATGCAATGTTATTATGGTATAAAAGATGACCTAATTATGACGGCGGAACTTACTGTGTAATAAAACAACGCAACCTCATCGAAAAGCTTTTATATTGAAAAAAATAAAAGTATTACCACTAAGCAATTTTTTGGATTAAGTTGAACAAAAAATTATCCTATTACACAAAAAAATCTTCTGTTTTCCGGGTCGCTAAAAATCAATGCGGTTGGTTGGCTAAGGCCCAAGTGGACGCTCACGCTTATCTTAGATAATCCAGCTTCCAAAGCAAAACACGAAAATTATGAATTGGTACGAAATTATTTAGAACAAAATACGAAATTATTTAGCACAAAAGTCTTTTCATAAAATATTTATACTTAACTTAGTTTCTACTTTATGTGAGCACTGCGGTTTAAAATTTAAGTATAATGATACGACTATATTTATACAATCTCCATTTGGTTTCAATATGATTCGTTAAAACCATCTGGTGGCTTCTTAGTAAAAAATTATAAGTGTTAATATTTAAAGTATTATTCTCACTACGATAACAGATGTACCATCTTTGAACGTTACAGTCTAGATCACTTCAGATTGCTAAAAATATCTAAGATAATCTCTTAAAGCGATAGTTCGAGTCGCAGCGAAAACAATACGTAAGTAATCGAAATGTTTCTAATCTATTTTTATGCCTTTTTTTTAACTATATTTTGGAAATGCTCAGACTTGTGGGTTAAAATGTCTTATAGCGATGATAGTTGTTGATACAACATCGTTATTTTGAGAGACTAACGGTACTGTACTGTATTTATTAACGAAATAGTAGCGCTAGGTAGATAACGTTTCGCTTTGCACCTGGCACTTAATTAGGCGGAACCATTCTACCGGGATATCCAGTAATAATTATGAAAACATAACAATAATGCTACTCTTCGTACTTGCAAGTAGATGTAATTTAGTTTGCAACGTGTTAAATAAACATTGTGTTTAATTTTGATACGCTCTACCAGTTTACCTTGTTACCAACCATGTCATTGTCGTTCCCTAGATATATTTATAATATATACTTGCGACGTGACCCGGTTTTGCCCGGGTATTAAAGAAATTAAGATGTGCTAAAGAATTTTATGTATATCTACTTAATGAGTGTCTATTTCCAGTAGTCTAGAGTGTATAGCATAACTATGAAACCCTGCCAAATAAATATTATTTTTTAAAATTTACAGACATAAATACTATAATAGTTTATGCCTTTCGTAAGAGATTTTCCCAAATGATTCCAAAGAATCAGTCAAATAGTTGCAGATGTTTCTAAGTGATACGCTCACATACATCCAGCAATTGATTTTATTTATATAGACAGGTATCGTATTTTGGTCATCCATAATTACGGTCGGAATTTTACGTCACGTTAATAGGTAAGTGAGTCATCGACGATGTTTCACCGCAAACGAGGCAAGTTCTGAACCATGGTAGCCTTTGCTAGTGCAGTTTCTAAAGAATGAGAGACCGGCAAAACGGCCGGTTGGTCTGATTCTGAGTAACATCCGTCCTCGGTCTGGCTGGAGTCAGTATTGGACAGCGCACGCGCACGCCTACACGTGTAGTGCTCATCGTCTGCGAGTGATTTTTTTATATTTACGTGGTTTTCAGTTGTGTGCATAATTTGACTGTATAGAAAAAATTATATTGGTAAGTTGATGACATAATAAATTCATCTGAAGATACGCGACGATTGTTCATAGTGTATGAGATGGCAACAACATTTGGGTTACGCCTTAAACGGGACTGACGTTTGACAGCTATGATACATTGTAGTAATTATTTAATTTTTGTGGTGCTGTGTAAACATTATGTTCCGTACTTAAAACTTAAAGGCTTGGATTAATATCTTATTCTAACATATTATTAAAGCAAAGATTGATATTGTGCCTATAGTAAACATTTAATCCATAAAACATTTTTATATATCAAATGCAAAGCATATAAACAAAAATTTAATAAAATGATTGAATACGAATATATATAAACCTTAGTCAGAGTAAGTTATTTTTAGAATTAACATCTGTTGCCAATAAAGTTGATACGAGTACATAGTCATTTTAAGTTCATTGTTCCATAATAATATAATAATGTTGTGATAATTGATAAAATATAGTAATATAGTATGTCTTCTTATTGAAGACTAAAATAGTTCATTTTATTTTTCATACAAAATTAAGCCATCACAACGTTTAACGCGACATTCCGTAATTAAATAATTAGCTTTATTAATATTAGTAAATATTGCCATTAGTATAAGTTGTCCCGTTATCGTGTACATTAGCTTGTTAAAACTAATTATCCAGAATTCAAGCGTTATCAGGTATCATTTATAATACAAAAACAATTAATTATAATAATATTCGGGGAAAAAATTAGTTCTATGAAACCAACAATTCCTGCTTAACAGGTTTTGTTGAAAAAACAGTAATTTAAGTCGTCAGGTTTCGGGTAAAGAAAAATATTATTAAAGTCCGCATAACTTTTTTAATATTAACGATCCGACTTCGTTTCATTTGGATATTAATGAGATTACTCTCGTAGGTATAATATTGTAAAATTTTATATTTTCCATTACCCTTAATTAAGTTAGTATCCGCCCGGGTTTGTCCTCGTTTAGAGTAAGACCACGGACCGTCCTCATAGATTCACAGGGTTGCTTAATCTTAAATCACAGTTAATATGTTGAGAGATTGAAGACCAAAAATCCAGGATTTGCGTCCGGATTCACAGATTTTAGAGTTTTAGACCCTGCCTTTAACCTTCGTCCCAGTGGTGAAAAAATAAACATCAAAATATGACTTTCAGAGTTCATTGTAACAAACGGTAGAGTTAGTCCACTTCATACTCTATTGTTCATATTACTTAATAGTAAAAAATATTTGGGTTATACTAAACTAATCCAAAAAATTTTACCAAATTGGAGCTTACAACTTTTACTAGGCAAGCATTGCATAACTGAACTGCGGTTGTAACGTAGTTCTTTGATATGAATTCCGTCGTTAAAAATGTACTATACTGGGACTTGGCTCTTTAGAAGGTTAGGCAAAGCAAGTGGAACGAGTTGAAAAGGCTCTGCTGATGTTAAATTTTCCCTTATTTTTAATGATCCGAGTTTTAATTTAATCTAAAATTTTATTTAACATAATAAGTAAAAAAAGTTTTCTATAATAACATCTAAATGGCATCTTTAGCGTCCTACAGGGACTGGATAAAAAAGTAGCCCATATCATAAATCCATTACATCCTGTAGGTGTAAATAAAACGTACAATATACCTACTTTCTTATTTAACATTTTATAACTTTGAACTGACCTTATAGTTATTACACTCGTACTCGTACAGTGTATGATCATTTCTTAAATATAACATTAAAGGTATGTACCGATACCTTAATAGGTAAACCAGCTAACACTATTTCAGTCAGGAGACATTAAAAACTAAATTCATACTTATACATACATGTATATCAATACATGGTGTATATAGCCTAGTGGTTCGGGGTCGTATTCGGGAGGTCCAAGTTGGAATTTACCTTTGACTCTTAATGTTTAAGAGTTTTTCGGGAAAATAAAATATCTTGAGCAAACCTTCACACGCATGTGAGTTCTTCGTAATATTCTAAAAGTTATTCTAAGTGTCATCACGCATTTGGACAACATGGTCGTCGCAATAATCTGATATGAAAAGGCTTTTGATCTATGTCTAAACCTTTCTTATTTTGTAATGAGAACCGTGCTAAATAGTGAGCCATTAGAGGTTTGAGATGAATCATTATCATTAACAAATGATTCTATTCAGAGAAATAGACCTAAAGTTAAATGTTATACCTACACATGTAGTATAGGTAAGTTTAAAATCGTTGTATATATATATTGTTATATTGTACACGCGTAGGTCAAGCATGAAAATAATTAGATCTCTTCAGTAGACTGTGTGTAGAGCGTAGTTGCTATAACTGTAATATGCGGTTACTGGGTATCTAGGAAACTAACATATAATAAAAACAAAAAATACATTTGAACAGCTTATAACAATGTCACTTTTGCAGTTCTGTTCACTGAAATTTTCGAAAGCATTCTGCATAGTATTGTTTTTCATTCGTTTTTTTAATTACTATCGAAGGTAGGAATTGACTATACTACCTGTATTGTATTTGGGTCATGTTTTAAGCTCGTATACACAATTACGTAATAACGTTAGTCATTTTAAACTGGCCTTGGCCATGCGATGGCACAGAAATAAGCGTGAGTACAAGACCCTTTTAGACATCAAGAACACTCATGTAAAATTAGATGCTTCTATATAATTTTGTAAATTGTAATCAACGGAAAGTCGAAAGCTAAAGCAAACGCAAATAACTATTCTTTTGATATTTTCTTTTATATTTTACTAAGTAAAATGCTCAAAAGAAAATATTCTCTAACAAAGAAAAGGTTATGCGTCTCACATCTATTGATCTGAAGAATAATATAAATATTATCCTTCAACTCGCTTTATTCCTAAGAGACTTGTCTCATATAATATCAAGGAAAACTATCAAACTATTAGACCTTGATACATTAGATGACATAAAAGACCGGGCCTATGTAAGAAATGAGATTCATACAATTACATTAATAGTCGATAAGAGAAGGTTAATTAAAATTAGTTTATTTATCAAAAAGTTACTAGCCGTTATATTAATCGGACTTTATTTAGAGCAAATAGTGTTAGCGTCTGTGTATTGATTTAGGCCATGAACACCTTTAAATACTCTGGATGACTGTTGCCCTAAAATAAAGAAAAGACAATCTTAATACAGAATATTATTTATATACTAATACTTCTTTTGAATTCATTACAACGGTTTTTAGTCACTGCTCGCAAACGATTTCCGGTTAATGAGATGAATAATAATGTGCGTAAGCGTTTTATCATTTTAATTGTACTTTTGTTGTTTATTTCAATGTTAGAATTTTGTTTTTTACTATTCATTTAGAAATTTGAAACGCGAATTATGACGGCACTTTTTGTGAGCTAAAAGCCATCCTTCGTCAAGCAAGGATTAGTCATTAATATAATAAGTATGATCAAATAATTACAATTTAGCCGTAGTTTGGGTTGAAGTATTGCATAAATAAATATTAGGATGCGTGCCTTATCGAAGATGATGAACACTTAAAAAGAAGTCAGTTCTACACAGATTATCTCGTGTCCATCTAGAGCTATTTCGCTGCGCAAATGATGCGATATCTAATATCTCAACATGAGGGCTGTCAAGGCCTAAATCGGTCATTATGGTTTTATAGTCTTGTCGGTCATTCACGCTCATGTTGTTAAACAAAGTATGTAAAGTCGTCAGTGCTAGACACAAACATATGAAGGATAATACGCCAAGCGTTTCTTGACTATTTGCCAACTCAGAGTTTATGTAAACCGAATAGCTAACTGATATTTTTGTTATTACAAATAGAATTTAATAGTTTGTTAAATGTTTTTTAGAGAAAGTTTCTTATCCCTCTTATATTATGATTAATTTTAAATCAACTCAGTAATCGTCTCCTATCTCTTTCATTTCATAAGAATTATTAATGTATCATTTAGCTTTGCTTTATCAGCTTTTTACACCAATACCGAGTATTATCGCACCATATCTTTTATTAAGTTAGTCATTTGATAATGTACATTCACTGACGCTACATACATTGTGGATAGTTTTTTTGTGATAAATAAGATTATTACGTTTTAAAGTAGTTTAATAACTTTAAAATTTGATTATTTATTCGTGATGGCAAACGAAAATGGTGGTAGGAATATGAAACATCTGATAGAAATGTTTGAAGCGCAAACTAACTTGCCCGATCTAGACGAGGGTGCGGTCAACGATATACTCGTTGAGTCTAATCAAGAGGAAAAGGAAATTGGAGATACTTTACACGGTATGAGTTCTGACCTGGTTAATTTAATTTATCTGTTATATGTTAATAATAGTGTTTCTGTTTAATGAAATTATATATTGAACATGACTGATGAATTAATGATTTTGTTAAATAGACTTTTCAGTTTAATTTGAATATTGAAAGAGCTAATTTAATGTATATAATATAGATTGTAAAATAATTAATTTGCGTTTTAATTATAATAGACACACAAGTAGCTTCAATTTTGTGTATCTAATCGTATACACAAACTTTGTGTCACTTTGTCAAATAAGATTGTCTTGAATTTCAATCATACTTAATAAACTTCTTGTGGCTTTCTGTTATATAAAACAAATTATCAATAAATCTATTAAGTAGCACTTAGCGTTATTTAAATGATTACATTACTAGATTAAACATATTAATTTAACATATTAGTTACATGAGTAGGTAATTATAATTCTCATCTGCTCACTTTATAGCTTAGTTGGTTGCTACAGATAAGCTTGAATAATTAATGTATTCATGTATTAAATTATACCTGTGTTTCACTGAATTAAATTTAATACTTGCGTATTTATATATATACTCCTGTGAATGACACATTTTAACCCCCGACGCTAAAACGACGGGGTGTTATACGTTTTAAGTCTCAGTCTATCTGTGGCATCATAGCGTCCAAGATAATGAACCGACTTTGACGCGATTTTATATTTGTTTGTAAGCTATTTTAATCGAGCTGGTTTGAATACTATCAGTTCATTTCTAGCTTTGAAGCTGCAAGATCGTTTATATCTTTTAACAAACATAAGCTGATAAACATAATTTATAGACCATGAACCTATGGAATCCTTTTGAAAGGTCAATGTGATACTTATTTTTAATGACAAATACCAAAAAATATACTACAACTTTAGATATCCTCTTAATGACGACTATTTCTTAAAAGTATAAATGTTCTCAACAGGTAGTGAAGTCGAGCCTACTGCTGCAGCTCAAAGCCCAGCTGCAGATCTAGAGGCTCTCATTGAGCGGCTGGAGCGTGTGACGTCACGCCTGGAGCGCCTGCCCGTATTTCGTGCGCGCTCTCCCTCTCTGCCCTGCTCCCCGGCGCCCTCACCCGCCGGAGACACCACACCGATACCACTGACCATCAAGTTTATAGAAACTGACGATATGAGTATCAACGGATACCAGGATTTAATGCAGGTAAGTCAGTCTGCCCTTTTGACCCTATTCTGTCTTTAAAAAAGTTTTGCCAACACTAGTCTGTAGAATTAGGTTAAAGCTTGTTTTTTTTAGAACTTTACTTAAAACTTTTATTTAGATCCAGACAACAATATAGCTAAAATCGTAACGTCTTGTCCAAAATACATTAATTATATGTAGTTCTATAAATGTTTTATTTCTTTTGTAAGAAAAATACATTATTACATATTAAAATTGCGAACGAACTTTAATAGCAGAAAAGAACCTAATTTAAGTTTGTAACTAATATGATTCTTATTCAAATTACATACAATAGTAGCAAAGTTTTATTTTCATTTCTTTAAAACATTTCCCAATTATCTAACTTATAACTTTATTCCAACTATAATTTTTCAAGCCTTTTGTGAAAGCCGTACTCCAGATTGTAGTGGATATGCATTGCAAAGATATAAGATGAAACTATTCATTCATTGAATTTTGATATTAAACCAAATTAAATATTATTGTTATATTCATTTGCATGGAAAAGCGGTACTCAAGTGTAAAGTTGATACTCGTTTGTATGATGTATCAGTTAATATTCTTTACGTGTTGGTTAGTTATTATTCTGATCGTATTCTCCGTATATAATTCTAATTATGTATTACTATATTAGCAACCCTATCCAGCTTGAAGGAAATTAGTGTCAAAAAAAATTACGTATGTTTATATAAAAAAATATTTTGTGTAAAATGGTTCAGGCGTTGGATTCATGATCGATAAGTCGTGGGTTCAAATCCCGGACATTGTACTACTGGCGTGGCCCACTTCTGACACAAGCAATTTAGCTTACTAGGAGGGGTAAAGGGAATACTAGTAGTATGTTATCCATACTGCTAGTAATCTTTTTTTTTATTTTTAAAATAACCAGTGTCTTAACTTCAGTAGTTTGGTCTATGCGTATAGCAAAATTTTCAAACTAAACTAAAATATAATTATAGAGATTTTCCTGCAAAAACCTTATACATTTGTTTTGTATTTTATTACAAAATGTAGATAATAATGGTATTCAAAACTGATACATACTAATGGTAACAATTCAGTGATTTTAAAAAATTTCATACTAGATATAGGTAAAGCAATAATCGCTTTGTGTGAATCTCATTGTTTACGAACGCAGGAAGTCTTCAACCAAGTAATTTCCTAATAATGTCTGTCCTTCATTGTACTATTCCCTGACTCGAAACTTGCTTCGATCTTATCTGTCAATATTCTCTCTTTTCTTTCCCCATGTCCCTACCACGGGGCAGGGGGGCGACACAATGCAAGGAATGGCGATTCCTCCCTGTCCTGGGCCTTACTGTTTATTTCACTCCAAGTTATGTCAAAGTAATCACTGAATGCCGCCAAGTTTGTTTAGGGCGACCATGCATTACGCTGTCCTTGTGGATTCCAGTCCATAGCTTGTTTCCGAATGTGATCCAAGTCTCTGCGCAGTGTTTGACCGAACCAGCCCCATTTACGACGTCGTATTCGCAAATCTACAGGATCTTCATGGCATACTATCAAGAGTTCCATGTTGGCTATAGTGTCTGGCTAGAAGATCTTCAGCATTTGTCGCATTGTTGACAATGTTAATCTGTCAGTATCAGCTATCTATAATACAAATGTGACTTTTTTGAAACATTTATACGAATTACATCAACTGTAAAATTGGATAAGAAACACTTTATCCCCCATCTACGTAACAGATATCAATAAAATTACTTTGTGCGAATTTCTTGTACTCTTAACAATTTCACTATTGAATAAAAGAAAAATATCAAAAATAGTATTATTATGTAAAATAAATAGCCTCACCATTCGAAATACAATAAATACATTTTAAGTTTTGTGTTCTGTTGTCAGTATGAGTTTAATTAGCATTAATATTAATTAAAACTGTTATTTTTAAGTATTTCCATTGTTCGGTATATTCTTTTCCTGCTTATACGGGCTAACTTATTACCTAACTTGATAAGTACTCGTAAGATTTTTATTAAAGTCTCACAAGTTTAGGTTTTGTTAAGTCTTTAAGTATACATTTGGAGCGAGTTTCAATTTATTTTGTGTGTACTTTTTATATTATTACCATAAATCTTTTTACTCATTTTATGGTAAACGTCCTGCTGAATCATTAATCATAATGTGATGGTCCTCTGTGGTTGAATTTAATATGGTGGAAAGTATTTTTATTTTGCATTGTTATTTAATGTTCATTAAATAACAATGCAAACGATTATTCTCAAAATCTGGTTAAGTTCATTATTATTATTTTCAGAAGAATAGCTCTATGAGTCTATACTAATAACTCACTGCTAATACCTGATTTAAAACTATAGACATTATTACCTAAAAATGTAATTATAACGATTCAGTTATTTTATAGTTTTTAAAATAATAAATTAAGATCATGGGCATATTTAATGTTATGGCCATTTTATATTTATTTATTAAAAACAATATTTTTGTATGGGATATGTTTTGAATGAGAAATGGGATATAATTGAAACAATTTTCGTGTAGATGTCTTCCACCATTAGTTTTAAAATATGCAGTAACAACAAGTGATATTTTATTAGGAAAATCTCGTAGGCTCAACAAGCATTGTCATTATAATCTGTTTTCTGATTATGATAAGAGTTTCTGACTCAATATTTGCTGTGTATTTTATATATTAAATGTTGTTTTAGGGTCCCCTGCTAACTTATCTGCAGTTGTCGAAGCAGATTGGCGGCGACATCAACACGCACGCTAATCTTGTTAACGATGCGTTTCAGTAAGATTTTTTTTTTTATAATAAGTTAATAGAAAATTAATTACGCTGTTTTACGATATATGTAATTTCGATCAACCATTAGATATTTTACGTCCACTAGATTCTAGGTGTAATAAAATACAGATCACTAACTTTTACGGTTAGTACGATCAAAGTGCGTCATTTGAAACTAATTTGAGATATTAAAGAAGATTGAACTTCAAGTTCGATTAGCGTCAATAAAGTTAAATGGTCCTCATTAATTCGTTTAATGTAGAATAATGTAGAAGATCCTTTTTTCTTTCTAACGAATTTAAGGTCTTAAACTAAAATAATTTTTCAAATTTTAATGATGAGAGGATTTTATAGAATACTGTATAATTCGGATGCTTTGTTTATCTATAAAAAATATCTAACCTTTTTACTCAGGGAACAATTCCGCTACATTCAACTTGCGACATCCAGATCTAAGCCATCTCAGGCTGAAGAGGTTCAGCTTTTAGCACCCACCAGCGAGAAGATCTCATCTATCCAACAATATCGCGAGAAAAACAGGGCCTCGCCTTTCTTCAATCATCTATCAGCTATATCTGAGAGCATTCCAGCTTTAGGCTGGGTTGCAGTATCTCCTACACCGGCGCCATACGTCAAGGAGATGAACGACGCTGGTCAGTTTTATACAAACCGCGTGTTAAAGGAGTGGAAGGAGAAAGACAAGACCCATGTTGACTGGTGTAAGACGTGGGTGCAGTTACTGTCAGATTTGCAAGCATATGTGAAGCAGTATCACACTACTGGACTAGTCTGGTCTGGTGAGTTTTTTTATAACTAATATATCATAGAAGAATATATAGGTCTAGACTTAATTTATGGTTGTTTTACTGGATCGTTCCGTAATGTAAGCCAAGATAGCTATTATCATATCGATTTTAGATATTCATGATTGCAAAGTGTTACGTAACTCGTATGTTGTGTATAAAGAAATTACTTAGTTTTATAGGTAAGGTTCGTGGCGACAGCCTTGAATTATATAAGGCACAATAAAAGTGGAACAATATTTTAATTAACCTACAAGTCATTATCATAATATATTTTTTTATGTTAAGCCCTGTTCCACTAAACTCGACTGCGAATTGACATGTATAGTTTGCCGTTAATTTTGTATCAAATGGAAAAATAAAAATACCATATCTACGAAACTGTAGAATTTGCTTTTAAATAATTAATGAAAGTAGTATTTGCATGACTTCTACAGATATATCAGTATTAGTTGTTGCGTATCTCAATTGCTTTCTAGTATACATAACAGAACCACAGCCAGAAATCGATATCTTTATTCGATACGATAACTTTATACTAGTACTAGCGGGCGCCCGCGACTTCGTCCGCGTAGAAGTTCTGATTTTTTATGAGATTATAAAAAGATAATTTTTCTCGCTGCTGTAATAATCTAAATGCCAATTTTCATATTCCCGCTTTTCTAACCTCAAACTTTAAAAGCATAGGACTTTCATATAACCTTCAAACCCCCATTCCAACCCTTAGGAGGGGCACCCCCGTAAAAAAAAATCTTAGCTGACACCTACCCTCTAGAGAGAACCTACTTTCCAAATTTCAAGTTAAGAGTGACAATAAATTAAACTTTCCCATACAAACTTTCATCCCCTATTTTACCACCCTTAAGGGGGTATTTTGCAAAATAAATTATACAGATTTTTATTATTGTAAGTTATTAATGTAAATACCGATTTCCATAAGTCTAACTTCAAAAACATAGGACTTTCATATAACCTTCCAAACCCCATTTTACCCCCTTAGGGGAGGATTTTCTCAAATCCGTTTCTTAGTGGACACCTACGTCCTAGAAGGAACCTACATTCCAAATTTCAAGTTTGTAGGTTTTATAGTTCCTAAGATTTCGTGATGATCAGTCAGTCAGTCAGTCAGTGACTTTTCGCTTTTATATATATAGATTTGTGGGAAAGTTTCTTATAAGGTTTTGTTCAACAAACCTCATTTGGATGAAACACTATTGTAATGAATTTAATAAATTTACTTATAGATTTATTCTCAACCAATAACGTACAAATTAAAATGTAGAGCATGAAGTGGCAATAAAATTTTACCTACATTTGTTATTCTATGTAATACTACACTGATTAAGATGTGATTTTTCGATCGCAATATGTTAATCCTAATACGTGGTTTGGATAGGAAAAGGCGCTGGTGCTCCGCCACCACCACCTCCCGGAGGTATGCCTCCCCCACCACCTGCGCTTCCTGATGTGGACTTTGCGAACATGACCGCTGACGATAGAAGCGCTCTCTTCGCTGAGATTAACAAAGGAGAAGCTATTACTAGCAGTAAGTAGATTATCATAACTCACAGAAAATGTATTGTTTTTATATCACTGATTCAATATAAAAAATTTTAATTCTATGCATCGAAAATAATCTAATTCTTTTGCCTTATTTAGTAGTATAAATAACGGGCGGACACGGAAACAGATTCAGTAAATTTTCCATAAATAGGAAATTTTATTAAAGAAACTACTTTTCATTGTATTAGTAAGGTAGGAAATTTTTTAATTTGGTATTTAAAAATCAGACTCGTTATTAGTGTAGACTAGACCCTGAGAACACCTATATAATAATATTAATTTAATTTAAATAATTACATAATGCAGATACAAACAACTCTTGGTACAAGTAGCTCACTCGAAATTGTTGTTGTCATTGTTATATTTGGTCACAATTGCCGTCCTCAGCTTTTTCAATTAATTATATGGCGTAGTAGATGCTGCTATAAAATGGAAAATTTACTGCGGAAAAATAGCGGTAAAAATATTTTAGCGCAAGTGTTTTGTTTACGATCCTTTTTAAAACGATATACATTTTTAGAGAGGGTTTTGTTAAGTGAATATACTTGTTACATTATTCACATAATATATGTTGTATTATAATATTTTACATTATAATGTTGTTACATAATTTAATGTAAATAGTATTTTGTTCTATAAATATTTTTTGTAAAGGTAAAAAGTTGTTGTATTGGGACAAAACATTTCATCACCATTCGTTGGGGTATCGACGAATCAATAGAAAACATTTACTTTCGCGCAGAATTTAAATACTTTAACTCTCGAGTAACAGTTTTTTGGTTCATTTTTTAAATCATAATTTTTCCTTTTTGCTAAAATGTAATAGGTCTTCGCAAAGTAACATCGGACATGCAGACGCACAAGAACCCTCAACTGCGTCAAGGTCCAGCACCGTTTAAGGCGACATCTCCAAAAGTGCCCACCAAGTCGTTGCCTACACCTGGAGCTGGAACACTGCCTGACAAGCCACCCGTCTTCGCAAGAGATGGAAAGAAATGGATTATTGTAAGTACTCTTTATACTTTTACATCTGATATAAAAGTAACCGTTATTATAATAAGATCAGATAAAAAGTTGGAAATATTTTATTATACTTTCTAAAAATCCCCAACCAAAAATTTTATTGGAATCAGAACAAACAAGTTTTGAATGAATTTTATTTTAAATCGGCGATGACACCAGCCATACTGATGTAAATCAGTTTGAAACTGTTATTTAACATATTGTAGAATTTCATGGGTCATTAATCTTCTATTTCCTGTAAACTGCCAATAGTTTTTGTCGCTTCTATGCACCTAATGTGCTCCTAAAATACCGACAAAGCACCCGTTCTATTACCTATATTATTATATGTCCGCTTTATTATATCCCGAGAAATTCGGCATTTTTTGGCGTATTTTCTTATTTTATTACATTCGATGGGTTATATTATACCTATCACGAAACAAAAATGGTGTCATTTGTGCAATTGTTTTGGAGGTCAATCGTTGTGCACCGGTTGAATTTTTACAAAAGGTTATTCCTTTGCATCGCAATAAAGGTGAATGTATAAAAGGAATTACCATTATTTTGGCAACACTTTTACTCGACGGAAAGGACCTCTTTGTTATTCATATTTTTGGGTCGCGCAAACGATTAATAAAGATCCGCAAATGTAGTGTTGAATACTGTATTGGAATGGCGAAAATAGGGTATTTGGGGGTTCTTACTCTTTTGTAATATTGTCGAAAGGTCCACGAAGCGGAAACGTAGTAGATGCGGGTTTGTCACACGGCTCACTGCTTTCCAAATCCCCGTATTATACAATTCTTAATTCCTTTTATGTTCTTTTACCTACTGAATTGTTATTATTACGATTTCTTCTTAACATACGTATCATGTACATGTGTGGGCGAGGTCCTTGAGTACATGATTTATAAAGGTCGTTACTACGCTGTGCCAGACTCCTGAGGCAATCTCATACAATTCTAAGTTTGTTCAAGGGACCAGTCGACCGTTTAATTATAAATGTATGTAACAGCCTTCCGCCTATCCCACTTTGTTTCATAAATAATAACATATTTAGCAAAATACAGTACAGCCGGTAAAATAACGTCACGAACTCATAATGCGTAGTTTGCAATGCTCGCAAATACAATTTCATTTAAATTCAAGAAATTCGCGTCGTTTTTAGTATAATTCTTTTATAAACAGATATATTAACAAATACGTTTTTGTCTTGTTAGTAGTGTAATAATTTAAGATTGAACGCACGAACCTTTCTTTGATCGCAAATGCAACGCCCTATTTGGATTATTTGTGTTAAATGCGAGTTTGTTAAATTCAAATGTTATTACGATATTATATCCAGTAGCATCTCGATAGCTAGAATGGAAATGAAAAAAAATTTGAAATTCGAGCTATCGAATATAGATATGCTACAATGCCTACGCAGAGACATATAACATGTAGTTTGTTCGAGTTATAAAAGCCTAAAAAAAATCGAAATACCTCCTCGTATTTAGGAATTCAGAGGAAGAAAATGGCATTTTCGACTTAACGAAGTTCGATTTAATCAACTCAAAAAAAAAGAAATGTATGTAAAAATTAATGTAAAATAGTTTTAAGAGTCATTAACATAAGTATTTAGAATTGATTTGAACTTACCCCGTTTTATAATAATTAAATTTGTAATGACTTAAAATTAATCAATAAAATTTTTCCAGGAATATCAAAAGGGCAATTCGAACCTAGTTGTTGAGAACGCAGAAATGAACAATGTCGTGTACATGTTCCGTTGCCGTGACTCGGCGCTGACTGTGCGTGGAAAAATCAACGGAGTGGTGCTAGACTCGTGCACCAAGTGTGCTGTCGTATTCGACAACTTGGTGTCTAGCGTGGAGTTCGTCAACTGTCAGTCGGTACAGATGCAAGTAAGTTATCATTAGTCCTTACATACAGTATATTCATTAATCATCACCCTTTAATGGCCCACTGCAGTGCGTCTCCTCCTTAGTATGAGGAGGGCGTTAGGCCATAATCTTCCACGCTGACCCAATTTGGCTTAGCAAATTTCAAACAGCAGCAGAGAACATTATGGAGAATTCTAAGGCGTTCATGTTTCCTCACAATGTTTCCTTTATCGTTAAAGCAAAGGATTCAATTTGTTGAAATACATATAACTCAGAAAAGTAAGAGGTGCGGTGGTGAGGTGAGGTGATATCCAGAAGTGGAGAATCAAACTCAGACCGCCCGATTAAGATTAAGTCTTAACCATTAGGCTAGGCTATATTTACATCATAATTCTGTGGAATGGAAAGAGGATAATAAATATTAAATTTAAAACGCTCTTTATGAAACTGCACTGCACTGATGGCTAAAATCATGGGGAAGATATAAAAAGAAATGGGTGAATATTATGTTTGTTATATTATAATTACTTTTGTTTGCCAGACTTTACTTTTGTTTAAATAAAACTCTAGAGCCTATAAATTTTAATAAAACTCGATGAGTCTCAACATCCAATTAACAATTACCAATTACGTTAGCATTGACGTAATTGGTAATTGTTAATTGGAAGAAAAGTATTCATTTTTTAAAAGTAGCGAGTAAAAATATACCTTAGCCTTCTGTAGTATGTAACTAACATTGAACTTAAGGATGGTAAGCCAATTAGATGCACGAATTTTATTTAATGACAAAAAAAAATCTGGGATAGAAAAAGGAGCAAAAAATTTGGGAGATTTTGTGGAAAATGTTAGTTATAATATATATCAACAGTTTTATCCTTTAATGTTACCTGTTGTCATACTCGTGATTATGCAGCTGTGGTAAAAATTGAACGATAATTCAGAGACTATTTATTATGCGGTCGACATGGACAATATGAACTTATACAAATAGTTTTAAATAACATTTTGCCGTTCATAATGCCACAGCCTCACTAACGAAAGTTTTCGACGTATTTGGTTGATTTTATTTCTTTTACTAATTGCGACTTGCTCTGGTTAATGCTATACGTGAAAAGTTTTAATTAATTTTAATTATCATACAACTTAAGCTTTTGCTGTTTAATTTATAAAAAAATATTCTAGACATTTTTAAGTTAGTTAAGAGACATCGCTTTTAATTTCTTCTATCTCCACTTGGCTTCTTGTTTCTTCAGGAACAATAAATAATAGTCCAGTTGTTCTATTACTATCATACTTTTCGTCATGATTAATGTAAATATCACATTCTTCAACATCACACAATGTTGTCGAGTTCATGTTAAAATCCTGAAAGATTTGTACAATGTTTATAGGCCACGTAATAAGTAAATTGCTTTTTAATCAAAAATTAAGAAAGCAGATACTAGGTTAATTGGTAAAGTTGTCTCAGCATAAAAATGGTTGCTGTAAAAGGTTAGAACTACATTAGCTTTCTCTACATTATAAGGGTTGAGTAGAATCTTAAGATGTTGCAGCACGGAAGGGTTTAAGTTAGCGGCCACCGTGGTCAACGCGTTTTTACTTTACTTGTATACCTCCTGAACAGTTTGTAGGACGCGACAACAAAAATATATTTTAAAATGTGTTATTAAATTAAAAGTCCACTAATAATACGTACATCGTCGTTGAGAACTGGTCTATATTGATTTTGTGACCAGCTCAAATTGTAATCATCATGGCCGTTATCGGCGCTATTTCTGAAGTCACTGTCAGAATCTGATAAGTTATAGTAATTCCCTTTGGTGTGATCGCCCATCGCTTCTTGAGAGGCGATTTCCAAATGCTGCATATCAAAGTTAAGCACCGACAGTTTGCTGTTTATGACCATGTTTAAAGTTTTATGCCAATCATCTAATAGTTTCTTGATACTTTCCATCTGAAAGAGACTTGCATATAAATTTTTAATTTTATATTACTTTGCATTAACATTAAACCCCTGTATAGCATATATTTGGATGTGACTTGCAACACTTTAAGAATGTCCGGCTTATATCTAACCAAGTTTTAATATTATTCATCTGATATCTCTTATTTTTCCGTACAAGTGTAATCATAAACGTAATTCATAAGTATTTTAAGCAATATAAACTAATTTACCTTTTTCTTTAACAGAGCGTGTTTGTTCGCCCGTCGTATTCTTTTTTGTTTAACGTAATGAGGTAGATATGCCACTTTATACACATTAGTCACTTTGACTATTTTATAACGATAATCCTTTTTGCTTTCCGCTTCACAAGAAGGATGATTTTCTTCATACTGAACAGTATCGGGCTCGCCGTCTTGATCACATTTAACTTTTCCCCTCCGTTCAGTCTCTAGTAGCAATGTCTGATCATACTTTAGCTCTTTTAATAAATCCACTATTAGTTTAGATTCTAGAAGATTAATTCTTTTATAATATTTATTATTATGTTATATTAAATTGGTCAACTTTTAATACCTTCTTCTGACACATTGTGAATAGGTTCTTCGCAAGTATAGTTCCTAGCAATCAAGTGATGTAATTCTTTATTCGCTATTATAGTATCTTGAATTCGAGCTCTTACTTTACAAAATTCTTCAATTTTTATTTTTAGTAGTTGTTCCCGTTCAGCACACTCTGATTCTCGTAGGCATATTCTTGTCTCTACTACACGTATCTGAAAACCGTTTCATATATATATCATAAATAAATTTAACATATAAATATTATAATAAAACATTTCATTTACCTGCAATTTTATATCTTCCAATTCCATCTGTTCTTGCTTTATACTTTCTCGAGTTGTATAGAAATGCTTTATGAATTTGTTTATATAGAAAATCATTGGAATGAATTTTATTAAAATTATTACCTACGTAACAAATTATAATTTAATTATGACAGTAAGTGAATTATTCATTGATTTGTATATTAATACTTACAGCATTCCAATATGAATAAGTACAAATATAATGGTATAGAGGTGCCAAAAAATTTATAATATATTCCATATATTCAGGAAAGACGGACATTATACCATTTGTTACCTCTCTCACTCCCATTTCATGAATCTGCTCTAAACTCATGTTTAAATAAAAATACTCTTTAATAGAAATTTATTTTGATTCTGAAACATTTTATAATTAAATCAATATCAATATTTCGCCTTGCGTAAAAATATTTAAAAATAAAATGACAAATACGTCAAAAGTGCCAATTATTTATCATTTATTGATTTTATCATAATAGCCGTTCTGACATTTCAATTTGAATACTATTCTTGATTGCCATTAAATTCTTCTTTTCGGAAAAGTATTCTTCAAAGATTATAGAAGTCAAGAAACAATTTATTTTCTTTTCTTGTACATACAGATCACAACCACCTAATTGTTCATAAATTCTGATCTACGCAGAATATTCGTTAGACTTAAGAAGTTTGTTTTTGCCTATTTTGTTTCGATAAGCTTCGAAGTTCTTAGTTAGTATTATAAATTAGGGGTGGTAGTACTTTGAAACAAAATTAAGGTAAATCGCGTCATGTAACTTGTTTGTTTGTTGTCTGTTGAGTGTTTGTCGACCTATTATAAATATGTCAATGTTTTTACGTATCATTAAACCAAAACATGGTGCTTTCTATAGTTTTTTTAGCCATATAAAATCTCTTCTTTGATTACTGGTTTATGTGTTAGTTTATATTAATGTTTAATTATTTTGTGCAGGTACTAGGTAAGGTGCCAACAGTCTCTATCGACAAGACAGACGGTTGTCAGATCTATCTGTCGCAGGAGTCGCTCGACGTGGAGATAGTTTCTTCGAAGTCCTCAGAAATGAATGTATTAGTGCCAAAGGGCAATGGCGACTATGTAAGTTATTTAATTGAACCATTTTAAAGTATTTACTCTAGCCTTTTTTTTTGCCTTGCGTATTTAAGGAAAGCGTTTGTTTGATAAATACAGTCCATATAGGTACCCTCTTTTATAAACTATTCTTTAGAGAAATATGTCGCTAGAATTTTTGATCTTATTTGATTTTTAATCATGAATAAAAGGTTTCATTATATTAAATGCAATGTTGTTACAGACGGAGCACCCAATACCCGAGCAATTCAAGACGGTGCTGAACAAGCCCAATGGCCTAACTACGACGCCCGTCGAAAACAAAGGTTAAACGTTAATCTACCCGGGAACTCATTATACTTTATTTTATACCTGTACTCCTAGTATCAATATTCGCAAGACGTTTACCATGCTTACTCTTAAGTAAAATAACTAAAGTTAAACACGTAAACTTGCGAAATTGTTACGAGGTGTGCTGATCCCATATAATAACACGCGAGGCGAGGGTATCCTTTGATAGGTAAATTTACATACTTAGCACTATAGTTAGTTCACACGACTCGCCTTAACTTTCTTGAGCACAATATTTCATTCAACTCAACGTTCAAGTATTACGTAACACAGCTTGAGACGAGTCTAAAAATTATAACAGATGTTTTCTTTAACACCAGCTACGTGCTGCAACGTAATACTTAACGTTAAGTATATCATCATAGGTATAATAAAGTTATAGTGAGCTATCCCGGAACTCATTAATCAGTGTAATTTTTTTCTGTAAGAGTACATTGTAATTTCTTGCTCATTTCGCTCGATCCTAGAACTAAGATATAAATCAAATAATATGACGTAGAAATATCATTCGAGTATTTACTGGCTTTCATGTGATTATAAAGATGTTCCTTGGATCAGTGCATATTGTTGGTAAATCGGACTATACTACATTGACACGATGATGCGAATCATCTTAAGGCAATGTGTTTATCTCAGTATAACATAGCTCAGCATTTAAGCGTTCCGTTTAGCCCGCAATATGCATTACACTTTACTTGTATTATTTAGTCGGGCGAGTTTGTAGTACCGCTCGGTACTGGATGCTTATTATTAAGGAGTGTGTATGTCTCGAAATTTTTAATTTAGATAAAGGTGAGCGATTGTAAATTAATTTGCTATTAGTAAATTCAAGTATTTATTTTATAAAAATCGATTTGACAAACTCATTTGTGTCAATCGATTATAGTGAAAAATCGTAATCGCCCACCTTTAGATTTGACTATCTGTAACTTAGAGTGATTTTAAAACCCCGACTTAGTAAGTTGTCTGCATAAGAGATTTCTCATATTACTTTCTAAGTAACTATTTTTTTTATTTATTTTATACCAGGACATCTGTATTATTGAAATTAATTATTGTATTATCGAAGTATTATAATAGAAATGATTGTTATTCTGTTTAAATCTGTGTTTCGTGACTTTTCTGACATCGGTAATAATAATTGTAATTATTTATTAACCGTCATTTTGAAGGTATTTTAATTTATTTGTCGAGATTAAAATAATTTTTAAGTACATATTTGTTTTTATTTCATTTGTATTGCATACAATAGTAAAGAAGACGAAAGACTGGAAAGAAACAAGTAAACACATTTTCAAAATTAATTTATTCATGGTCTACATCGTCCATTTGAAATAATAATTCAAACGAAAAAGGTGGTCCATGCATTTTCAAATAAATAGTTTATTGGAGTACAATACACATACAATAGATTGGGCGATAGATAAAGCTATATGTACAAAGCCCAAGATTTTATGGCATAGAGACGATATCTTTATAAATTATATATAAATATAGTAAAATATTTCATTTGAGATTTACATCCGACATTTTAGTATAACTTAAATTCTACTTATAAAGTATCAGTCGAGATTGAAAAATTGAATTCTAATCATTACTGGCTAATGTTATATATAAGTGACTCAATCTGGGTTAAATCTACTAGACTGTTGGCCATCGGAACAATGCGACTCGTCGCTGCCGTCTGAACATTCGAGAAAGCCATTACACACGCTGGAAGCTGGTAAGCATTCACCAAGAGGACACCTGAATCCTCTACACGTATCGAACGGTTTGTGGATTCTCTTATCTTCTGCAGCTTCCAAATCTGAATACTCTTCGGAATCTTGTTCATCACTGGTAGGAATAGTTTCGTTTTTCTCGGGTGAATATGTGTCCATAACACTGTCTATCCAGTCAATGTAGTGTGATACTTTAGTGTAGACCCCGGGACGGTCTGCGCGTGCGCATCCGTAGCCATTGCTGGTGACGCCGTAGATATACCACTTATCTGATTCCTGAAAATAATTGGAATTTGTTTTAAAGTAAACTGCTTAGGAAGCGTAGTATTGTGTACTATTTTTCATTCAATAACAGGTTATTTGATTTAGTTTCTAGACGTTTAAATAATTTTCATGCTAGAGTGATTTAATATAATTCGATTCACTTTTTTAGATACAGTATAACTATTTAAGAACTTAAACAAATATACGAAATTATAACAAATAATAAGGTTTTTCGTAATCAAGTGATACGTTCGTGTTGTTCTCAGTGCGGGAGTCGTAACTCGTTTATACACCCATTTAATGTTCTTTTTAATATACAAACTTTTAAAATATAAACCGTAATCTGGAACTAATTTATAATCGCGAGTACCTGACACATAAGCGGTCCACCAGAGTCTCCGAGGCAGGCGTCACGGCCGCCGCGCTCGTAGCCCGCACAGAACATGTCGTCAGTGACACGATACAGCGGCAGTAACCGAGTTCGTCTGCGACATTCCGCTGTCGAGATCACTGGCAATTCCACCTCTTGCAACGTATCCGCTGTAAAGTCATCTTACTCTTTAATAACGGCCTGATATTTACTGGTAGAAATATTGAAATAGCATTCATTTTAAGGGTCTCTATAAGCGTACCTTCGTAGCAATGCGTACGTGCCGAGGTTATACACTTTAAATAAGTAGACTTGTAATGGATGATGTTGCTTCGTGGCAATAAAATTATCGTTATATATATTTTTTATCCATGATAGTATTAAAAAAATTTAAAGTGGATTTGACTGAGTCTTTATACTCTATTATAAACTCAACGAGCTTCAATTTAAGAGAAAATAATAAATTAATGAGGAGTCAATGGAATCACCAAGTTTATAGTTATTATAAGAAAAATAAAATAGTATTTTTTGGACAAAAAAATCTTACGAAAAACTCGTTCGTGTTCATAAAGTTGTCCCCATCCAACAACCGTGCAGTGATGACCTGCGGGTGGCTGCGCTCGAGGTGGAGGAAGACAAGCTGGTCGCAATCGTGCATGCAGCGGCAGAGGATCCACTCGCAATAACGCTATATCGTTACGGAAACCTCGCGGTGCATATCGAGGGTGTAAGACGACTTGCCGAACACGAGCTACTCTTTCCCAGGGTCCACGAGGCCAGGCACCACGACGTAGTGCACCGAGGCGGGCGACCCAATGAGCTTCTGTAGCTCTAAAATAAAACAGTACAATTATCGATAAGGAATATCAGTCTTCAAAAAGATAATATTAATATTTTTTATGGTTAATCGCTGGGACGTTACAGTTTTGAGTTATCTGTTACGTGCACAAATTAATGTTCAACAGGCCAGCAATTTCCTTCAACTATTTGCTTTAGAAATAAAGTTTAAAGATCATAAAAAAATTAGCGTTGCAAAGTTTTTTTTGTTGCTTTCCCTAATATCTCTACATCTCAAGAGATATTATGAAACTCCGTAACTGTAATATAAACTATCACATAACCAATGTGATGTGAAATGAAATATTTAATTCCGGAGAAAGCAAAGTGTAAATAAGGGAAGTTATGAGACTTGTTACGCATTCCTTGTATTATTTATTGCGAGCGCTCAAAGATGTGTATGAGAAACGTTGATTATGTGCTTTTATGCTTTGTAATTTTTTATTTAAAAATAAAGATATAACTTACTGGTAAAAACAGTGACTTGCAGAGAGTAGCCATTGCGCAGATATGAGCGTAGCGCCGCACTGGAAGTCGCCGTCCCGGTAGAGCGCCGCCTGCCAGGGCCACGCGCCCGCCGCCGCTCCGCCGCCGCCCACCACCCTGCCCCACCGCACTCGCTCGTGATTAACTGCCCTAACCAACACAACGTCGATACCGAACCACCAACGTACCTCGCTTATACATCTCAAAAACTAAGCTGTTGGCTAACCTGCGAGGTACTCTACTATCAACTAATTTCTATTTGAGAATTTAAATTTTCTAAATATTTATAGTCTCTTTTATTAGTTATTGTGAAATTGTTAAACTATTATTTACTAGCGCAATACCCGCGGCTTCGCTCGCATCTTCTGATTGATATCAAAGACTAAGATGAATAAGACAAAGAAGACTAAAATGAAAAGATGACTGATTTTCTGTCATAAGAAATTAAATTAAGAAAAATCTGCAGTGTCAAAGAAACCCTATGCAAATTTTCATGCTCCCAGCCCCAAGAGTTTGGGCTGTGCGTTTATGTCACTAAGTCTGTTATACCTTTTTTCTTATCTTTAAGATATCAGATTCACACAATAATCTAAGCCATAATAACCGATTAATTATTACGAGGTTTCAATTCTCGATCGAAAAGTTGTAGGTTTCATTTTCATACATTGCACTATTTTAGTGACACTTCCAGTTCTAACACTTTTGTTAGGTTAGGTTATTCTAATAATATAATAGAATTTAACAGTAGTTTTTTTCATATGCATTACTTCAATAATATAAGTTACCTTGGGGTTTGAGCATCAGCATGGGGTCGTATACCACAGTCCAAGTTTTTGCAGCGTACTCTTAAAGCTCGATGGCGCGCACAAGTAGAGCGCTTAAAAGTAAGGCGAGTGTCCGCAGCACGAGCGTGAGTGTTGTGCCATACCTCCCAGTAACCAACGGAGCTGGATTTTCGACCTTCTCTAGCCTCTCTTACCCAAGGCGAATCGCTGAAATAGTTAAATTATATAATTATTATTTCTCTAAAACGCTCTGAGGCTTTCAATAAGAAAGATCTTAAACAATAACGTGATATTCAGAAGGAGTGAAAAATTAAATGAAACTAACATTTTAACTTAAAAGTAGAAGAAAGAAATATTACATTTAATATTAAGAATAACTTTAAAAGGAAATTCATAATAATTAATGCCTAAAAATATTTCACTTACTGAAACGTCATAGCTCGACACACAGCTCTACCTAAATCTGGTAACTTGAGGGTACTATGCGCTTGTGCAACTACATCGTTGAAATTTTCCACGCACAATCTTCCCCAAACTCCACGTTTACGTACCATTACAAACCCTGCAAATATACAAATAAATCAAAAATATTGAAAAAAAATAGCAATAATAGTATGTTTCAATTAAAATAACAGAGAGAAAAGGCAAATTTAGTGACCTTCTTCGTTGTAATTAATAACTTCATTATCTTCTATACTATCGCCCAAAGCCACGCAGCTTTTCTCATCATCCCCCAGAGGACAGTCAGGTGTCCCATCACATACTTTAGTAATCTCAACACACTGCCGCGCATTAGCACATACAAACTGACCTTCTTTACACCAATCTGTAAAATGAATTTTAATGAAATTTGACTAATTATATCAATAAAAAATTGTTATAATGGTCCGGAAGCCAGTGACTGATTTTCATAATCTTTCCACTGAGACAAAGCCAGCTGACTTCAATTTTCATTTACAGTAGCATATTAACTATCACCAATTTTTTTAGTTGGAGGTTTAAGAGGAAATCACTGAATATGTTTTTTTTTTCATAATCAAGCAGCCAGCTGTTTTATAATCCACTATGTTATGGTCAGCTGACTTTATTTTTCCTTCAAGACATTAGGTAAACTATAATCCGACAAATTTTCAAATAGGAGGAAATGACAAAAAAAAATTTTTTTTTCATGTTTGGTCTACCACTGCTCGCCCCACCCACGGAATCGCAGCTGACGGTCACGAGTAATCATAAGATTATTTAATGCATTTTAGAAATCTTCAGCCGAGAGGAAATAATTGACCGAATTTGTACCTGGCTCCCGTACTATATAAAGTAGAAGTACCTACCACATTTGTTTTCATCAGAATAGTCCCAACAATCAACAAAGCCATCACAAATTTTTGATTGTGAAAACTCAGCTCGTAAGTAATCTGCGCAAGAGCATAAACGTTCATCTTCACCCCCTGGACAATCCAATAATCTATTGCATCGTGATGTAGCTGGAATGCATGCACCACTTGCACATAAAAACGAGGTCGTTGTGTTACAAATTTCTGAAAAAAGTCGAAAGTTATTAAAAAATGATGAAGGTTAAATACCATTCTAAGCAGCATCAATTACTCTTTCTTTCTTCCTCTTTAAACTTTTACAGTGGAAGAGATCATCTACCACATAATCAGGTAGATTATCTGATCTTTCGGACTTGTTCTGTAATCTATACTTATATAAAATTTAAAAAAAAAGTTTAAAATCGATCTTACCTTCCTCAAAGTTTTCTTTTTCAAAATATTTTTCCTTTTCAGATTTCTGCCCGAATTTATTGTACACTTTTTCTGGTTTACCTAAACCATTATCTTCGTTATTAGAAGATTCAACTTTGTTATATGTTTTCGTTAATATTTTAAATCCTGCTTGATTCAATGTATAGCTAGATGGGATGGCTTTTGTTGAAATTATCCCACCGGGTGAACGAAAAAATGTATCATTTTTAAAATCTGAAATAGTAGCTAGACTAGCAAGTTGACGTAACTTATCAACGGTCAAGGTTGTATTTTGATTGATTGGTATTTCCAGTACTACATCTGGTTCCAAAGCTAATTCATAAGCAGGAAGATGTTGGGTTTTATTTGCTTGTTTACTGCTTACGCTTCCAGTCACATGATATGATACTCTGTAAGTACCATCTGGTACGTTAGACTTGTTGGTAACGTGCAAAATATTTTTATAATCATTATTGCTGCTAGAGTAGATGAAATCAACGTTAGATTTAGCAAGTCTATTCCCACTAGCACTAGAAATATTATGTGAATCGGATTGCTTTAAGGAATCAGAGGTATTTGTAAAAAAGTTATAACTTCCAATTATATCATCATCAAAACTCGTCGCCTCTGTTATAATTTCAGAAGCTTCTGGTACATTTTCTGATAAATTATGAATGACATCTTCAATATTTTCATGGTCAACCGCGGTACCGGAGTGTGACATATCAATATTAAAATGTTTAATTGTTGCGTCAGGTTGAAAGTCATCATTTATAAAACTTCTTTTATTTTCTTTCATTGTTTGAGATTCAATTTTAGGTCGAGGACGCAAAGGCCGGTTAAGGCCTAAATTCGATTTAGCAGGCATTAGAGTTATTACTCTGGCCGTTGTTGTTTCGAGTTCCTCATCGGAAACCACTTCCACAGATCCAGTCATTTCTTTGTGAGAGTGACGATTTTCAACTTCTTCTTCACTTTTAATGATTTCAAACTTCTTTTCTGATTCTGTGATAGCTTCTTTCGTCGATATTTCGTTAGGTTTCTCTGATGAATTATGAGAATATCTTTTGATTATGTCTGTTAAATTACGTAATATAGAAATTTTATTCGGAAATCTTGAAGTTCCATTAGTAGAAACAGCATCATTTTTTGTGATAATTGCTTGTAAGGTATCATTGTAATATTTTAGAGGAGATATCTTATGTTGGGTGTTATTATTCGTCGAAGTGTTGACTAATTCCCAAGTGTGATGAGGCGAACTAGTTGATGGTATAATTGACACTTTATTGTTAGGACGTTTAGTTGAGTTTTCTTTTTTACTTTCGTAGGTTTTATTCTCAAAAGTTTTACTTGTTGATATTTCTTTAATGAAAGGAATTGGAGTCGTTATAGTTTCACTCTCAGTAATAACTTTTGATGTAGTACTTATACTAGTGCTTATGCTGGTAGAAGTCACAACAGGTTTTTTAACAATTGATGCTCCTTCTATTGATACTTTTTCAGTGCTGTTGTCATTTTGATCAAATTGCATAACATTTATCTTGACAGAAGTAGTTTTTTCTTTTGGTGGTCTCTCAATCGGTTTGCCGTCATTATCATCGTTATCTGTTTTAGTCTCAGGCACTACTTCTACAACACTGCTTATTTTATCAACAGGTATAGGATGTGGCTTTGGGTAACTAGATCCTAAAGTTTCCATATCTTTTAATGGTGGTACAAAAGCTGGAAGAGTGAAACTCGTATAAACTGGGCTAGGCATAGGTTTATATACATCAGCAGCCAAATGAGGATTAATGTTATATAAACCTGAAGGTCTACGTGTAGTTCTATCATTTTGCTTATTACTAGATATCGGATTTAGCATACTTTCTAATAAAGCTACATCTTCCACTACTTCTGCTACACCTATTCTATCTTTCGCACTATTGTCTACAATTTTTTCCTCTAGTATGGCATCTGGTTCTTTGCTTGTTACTTCGTAGTAAGGTCTTGTTATTGGTCGCCATGGTTCATTATCGATTACGTGTGGAACTGTGAATAAAGTATCAATTTTTGGTAAATCTTTATCATAATTTTCATTTGTAAGAAGATCAAACAAAATCTGAGATACGTTTTGAGTTGTTGGCGCCACAGTTGTCGTTGAAGTAATAGTTCCTTTTGTTGATGAGCTAGTAAAACTATCTACAGCCGATGTTGAAAATACTGTTTTACGTGTAGTTATGTCTTTTTCTCTAGTAACATTTGTATCAATCTTTGGCTTAATATTTATTGACGATTTAATAGTTAAAGGATGAATTCTATGAGTAGTAGAGGAAAGCATTTTAGTGGTAGAAGTTCGTAATGGAGGTGTTTTTGCTGTGGATGGTTTAACGTTTGAAGTTGACGTCCCTTTAGTATTTAATTTTTCATCGTGCCGAGGTGGGTTAGAGTTGTGTTTATTTTCAGTTATATCTGCTTCCGTTTTAGTGATTTGAAATGAACCTTGTACGACAGGTATATTTTCAGTATCAATATCTGGCTCGTCTGGATCGTTTTTGGATGCTTGATTGGGTTTTACTGTAGTTTTACGTACGACACCTATCCTGCTTTGTAACGTTTTATCCTTTGTATTCTGAGGTGATAATACTTTTGGGTTATTAACTGTCATACTTTCGTTCATTGCTTCCTTTACGTATTGTTCCGAATGATATGTGTGTTCTAGATCTCTTTTGATGACTATACTGGACCCGTCTATCTTTATCTGTCCAAATGCTGGATGTTTTGACATCAAATCTTGCATCAAAATGCCTTTTAATGTTTCTTCTATGTTAGTTACCGTACTGAAAATAAAAAAATGTAATGCTAGTAAAATGCATAACGCATAATAGTTCTTTCAACTTCATACTTGTTATCAATAAAGGGACAAAAATAAAACAACCTATACCTAGGTATTTTTCTTCTATCAAGATAGAGTCTAAAATGTACGTCGAGACGTCGGTCGCCAAAGCCCGTCACTATGGCTCCAGCAAAAGCTTGTCGTAGAGCTGAGGGTGCTGCATAAACTTGTCGGAGAGACACTCCATAACGTCGTGCCCGTTCTTTCCATGCCGGACTCCCGGGTGCACCTCCATACACATCTCCTCTGGTTACTCTAAAAGTGCCTTCAAACGTCATAATAGCTGAAAATATTATAAATGATATTATTATTAAAATAAAATTTAAAATTATAACCTAACTTATGGAGGAGTTTTACGTAATTTATATCTAAACAAGCAAAGAGAAAATAACTGTATTTAGACTGAATTTGAATAACAACTATTCAAAAATTCTCCGCAAGAAAATATTGATGTGGTGATAATTTTTACCTTTGTTTTAACTCAATGAATTCAACTGGAATTCATTGCAATTACCAAAAAAAACTACATGCAGAATATTATTAACTAAAAATAAACAAGTGTTCTTTAGTTAATTTGATATATGTATTTTTATAACACAGTATAGAAGAATTGAAACTCTTCTTTTTTAATTTTACATTCTTTCTGCAGCAATAATAATTAGCCACGATTAAGATGGTTTTGATTACCTACTGTAGCTTTTCTGGTGGCAATACAGTTTTATAGAATATTTGTTGCATTTGACAAGTGAGGAATGTTAAGAAAGTCAATAAAATTACGAAATTTATGTTGTGTAGATAAATTATTTCAATTTCATTTCATACACTTACGTTCACCATTATCAGGCCGAAGAGCACCCATATAAAAAGCAAGAGCAGCAACGGCCAGCACAGCTACAGCTGCAAGCAGAGCGCCCCCCACTAGCGCTGCAGAGCAGAGCCCGCTGCTGCGACTACTGCTAGGAGCGCGAGGATACCCTCCGCCAGCGAATCTATACTCGCTCTGAAAATTAATGATAACTATCCATTATACAAATACATAGCTGCAAAACTTATAGATACTCTAATAATGTTGTATACTCGCTATATGTACTAAAACTAATGCTGTGTGAAAATCCAATCCAATTTGGACTTGGATTTAGTTTTAATAACAGAGATACTGTTGCATATATTTTATCTTTTATGAAAATGTTAAAAAGCATGCTATCAAAATTGTCTTTAATTTCTAATTGTTTTTTTGTTGTTTGAAATTGTTTGAAGTAAAACGAGATTCGTTTTTAATTAATTTTGCAATTTTAACGAGATCTGTCCAAACACTTGATTGAGTATTCATTGGCAGATTCGCAGCACAGTTGGAACGAGGTTACTAAACCGTCAACTATTCAGCCACTTTCCCACCTACATTTAAATTGGTATATTAAAAGAGAATATTTAATTTAGACAAAAAAGAAGTTTTTAATGGAATATTATTCTCTTTTAATAATTTATTCTCAAGATATTAAAAGGAATCGTTTTAAATAATAAGCAATAGGTTGTAATGATTATATGGATAGTTCATTATTTTAGAAATACGTATAAGTAGATATTTATCCTACTAATATTATAAACGCGAAAGTTTGTAAGAATGTATGGATGTATTTTTGTTACTCTTTCACGCAAAACCTATTGAATGGATTTTGATGAAACTTTACAATTATATAGCTTGCACCTCAGAATAACAAATAGGATATAATTTTTTATGATATAGTGGAATTATCCAAAATATAACGGGTGAAACAGCGGGGCGCAGCTAGTAAGTTATAATGGACCTTTCATTAAATTACATTACATATTACAAAGAAGCGAAAAACAAACTATGCAAAGACATTATACTTTAGCGGAACGATAAAATGATATTTTAGTGAAATTTATGAGATATTCAGTACATCTTACATCACTTAAATTTAACCTCGGTTCTGAATGCCAGCGTGGAAAATTGGCGGAATTGAGTCGAGTCTCGGTCATTACCGTGCCATGCCGATGGGAACGAGCATCTCGTACCCGGTACCACGTACCCGGTGCCCGGTACCCGTGCCTTAGCTGTTATCCATCTCTGGGAACCGCCGGCGGTGGGCCGTTCATTGTTTTATTTGCCCGAGGCTCGACCACTCATCATGTCTGTCATTTGACGCCATTAATCACAATCGAACAATCAATGTTATTTCGAATATACGATATACTGTAGTAAGAATAAATATAGACATTTTCAAAAAAATTAAATACAAGCTATTACTACTCATAATGACTAAATACATTAGTTTCTTCCATTAACGATCAGGCAGTTTTAGTCCATATATCCACATGCCAAGTTTCAACTTAATCGAACACCAGGATATGGCTGAAATAAGCAGTCCGACATTTCGAGCCATACGCCACATTAAATTTAGAACGACGTCATAAGTATATATATATTATAAATCCAATCTTAATATGTAAGAAAATTTCATCTCTATAGGTGGAAGATAAATACTGAATGATTATACCTTTGTAAAACAGACTGATGTAAACAATGGCATTTTGTTTACATCAGTCAGAGCAACTGTTGAGTTTCTTGCCAGTTCTTCTCACCAGGAAACTGCTTTCCGAACTGGCGGTAGCTTCAGACAAACTGACCAATTTTGACGTGTCAAAAGTACTTTTTAAAAAAGTCTATTTGAATAAAATATTTTGAGTTTGAGTTTGACTTTAAAGTTTAGATTTGACTCGAACATACATATATACAAAACATTACAAGTTAAATAAAATCTTGTAAAAAAATATACGGAACATTCATTCTTCCCAGGTCCCACCGAGATTTGAACTCGGATCGTTGGATTCAAAGTCCAAAGTGCTAACCATTACACCATGGGACCGCGTTAACTTTGGTATAAAAAGCCTTTCTATTGTTTTATACATTAGTAATTCATTAATCTATAAATCTGTAACTGTAGGTACTTAAAAGATATTTAAGATATCTTATTAGAAAGGATATATTGTTAGCAATACTATTTATAAAGTAGTAGTAGCGGGTAGATCATTTTATTTTATTTCAAGTATACTGCCGTGAAGACAATATATAACCTTTAGTGCGATAGATTAGTCTCAGTCTCTCTGGTGTTTTCGTGCAGTGAACATGGAAGTTAGTGTTATAGTGTTGTGATTAAGGTCACCCTTCTCGAGGTCGGTCGAGGTTGAGGTGGAGGTGAGAGTTAATATATTATGAAAGAGCTCTTTAATCCTGCTCCTGGGTCTTAAGCCCCAGGCACTGTTCACCTCAGTCTAAATTGCATGTGTATACATATTGCTGTACAGTAATGGGTATCATATATCTTTCGTCTACTTAACAATATATAATACAAATAGAATCTAAAATAATGTTTCATTTTTATAATTTCTATTTGCTGGTCTGTATGTGTGTTTCGACACCGATCAGAAAAAAATAACGATATTTGATGTCGTTTTCACAACTTAGAACCTTTATTTGATATAAATTGGATTTCAGAGAATAAAATTATTTAAATAAAATATTTTTACCTCAGCGAAGTTAGTTTTGGTCGTCTAGTTATTTGTAATATAATAACATGAATCACACTTCTAAAGTCTATAGACAAATGCATATTATCCAAAGAAAGTGGATTGTATATTATATTATTAGTAAAGGTCATATATTATATATAATCAATGTTTGCTTGTGAAAGATAGCTGGATATCGATACTGTTTAACCGAACACAATTAAAATTGTAATCCATTTACCACATTTGTTAGTAGTGATAGGGAAAAAGTTTTTATTCATTTTTCCTCAGCGAAGGATGCATTAGTTTTTAACATTTAACATGATACTCATATTAATTGAATTATACAAAGACAAAGCTAAGTGGGATACTTGTAATAGTTGTTTGTCCATTCCAGTGGTTTTTTGTACATCACCGTAACATTTTGGGGACAAGAGCCGAATTACGACGAGACAAATATTTCGGCGGCATGGTTTTTAGTTGAAATAATTACACAGTGGAAATGATGGCCATTACGAGACGCTTAGCGTTTTTGTATGGCCCAAGCACGCACACCATAACTTCACGTTGACTTAATCAAATAGAAACAAGAATTACAAAAAATACAACATAAGTGTATATGGTAACATCGTTATACTTTGTTATGGAAAAAAATTAGGTTCAAAGAAAACAGGAAAATGTCCTTTAGGTTACAATATATTTAATTTATTTTTAAAATTATTAATTGAATCATAAAATCACGTCACAATGCCAGCATTAGAGCACGAAAGAAGAATAAATCAAACACAAGTCAGATATATAATATTACCATGAATCAATTAAATTAAAAACATCTTTTATAATAAACAGAGGTCTTTGTACGAATGAAAATTATGTATTCCTAAAAGGAACAATCTGCGGAATACGTGTCGAGTCTCGCAGGACCATGATATATAATACAAGTAAATATTTGTGCTCGTTCTTTTTCAGAACAATGCTCTGTATCGTCGGTTGGTGCTTTGTTTTGAACAAAGAATTAATTCAAAGTTAAAATACAATCATATTTTTATGGTTAAGGTACCTGCACTTTTCAATTGATGTGCGTAAAAAGGAAAATATTAGTTTCTCTGATATAGGTATATTTTGCTACTTTCTGTTAAAATGCGGACGGAACTCATTTTTTGAACTTGAAAATAATATTTAATGTTCTTTAAAATAACATCAAAAGACATATTTAATTAAAAAATAAGGTATTGATCCCAATATAATTTATTCGCAGGAAATTTGTTATAAATTATCCTAAATCCGTTTATAAATCCCTCCTAAATGTCTTTGATATCGTGTTTTAACTCGTAATGTCTAAATTATACCCTTAAGCTTACAGTCGATTAAAACATTTCAACTTAAAGTTCAACAAAGAGCTTTTTGATCTGACATAACTCACAAATAATAATTATGAATAAAAATATTATCTTATGCAACCCACGTTAAAGTTTATTATAGTCAAAGACTACTGTTTATTTTATTTTAAATTACATAAAAATACATCAATATTCAATATAGAAAACATTTTTGTTTCTACAAACTTGTCACTAAAGATTTGTAAGTGTCTGATTCTAGTCACGTTTTGTATTAACAAAGAGCTTCACAATTTTATTGACTATTGAAATAGACTTAACAAATTTTAGACAAAAATATAAAAGCCAAATTTTAACAATTTATATTTTTTGGCGTCCGTTTCAAAAATAAGATAGTCCCTATTCTGCTCTAAGAATAAGCTCTATTTGTCCGTAAAAACCACTTCAAAACCGTTCACTGATTTCTAATATTGATCTAAGTGATGGAATCAATTCAAAGGTACATTGTAAATATTATATTTGTACAGATTACTTTCAGCGCTTTCTTTCAAAAAGATCGTTAACGATATTAATTGGATTTACAGTTTTAAATTATTATTAAATATTCTAAAATAAAAAGTTAAATAAATTTGACAAAAATAAATAAGGTCCCACCGAGATTTGAACTCGGATCGCTGGATTCAGAGTCCAGAGTGCTAACCATTACACCATGGGACCGCTGAAAGATCTGACGAAATATGTAATCCATATCTAATTTTTTTGAGTAGAATTCTTTTTATAGTTTTTATTAATAGGATAAAGGCACAGAAAAAGACCTGGCTATACTTATACCCTAGCTTCGATGAGCTCAAATATTTTTGAATGATAATACCTTTTTTCCAACAATCGATTTAAATATAACAATTCTATTATTACATTTTAAGTTAGATCTGAAGTAATACAATTGTGGAAACCGTATCTAATTCATTGCGGTAATTTTTCAACATACAGAAATAACTAAAAAAACGTGTGGTGTCGTGGAACAGCGGATAGGAACGAAGTTTCTTATTATAATAATATTAATTTTAAGTTAAGTTTAAGTAAAATAATTATTCGGGTATACATTTTTTATTACGATTTTTTTATTGATAAATAATAAAATGTGTCCAATGTACGTTACCATTACACACATTTTCTTTTATCTCTAAGATAAGGTTGTACGGTGTAATACCTTTGCCTATTCGATTAAATAATAAAAGTGTTGCAAATGGACTATTGCCATACGCGCACTTTACTAGTTATTTTACCTATTACTCGGTTCGTAGGTATGTGCTAATTTTACGCTCACTTACCCTGATGCTATAAACTACATTTATAAATTGAGTCTTCATCAATAATATTCCGTTACCTGAAGCTACAAGTATTTTATACGAAATACAATTTGAATAATACAATTTAAGCGAACGAGCTTTATACTATCTAATTGATTTAAAAATGGTATATGCATATTTAGTAGTGAACATTGATGTCTGCTGCATGTTTTATATTTCAAAACATTTTAATACACATAAAAAAAAAGTGTGTCTGAAAAAAATATCCCTGCTGGAAAATTCAAAGCTTTCATTGCCATTGTATAATTTTTAACATACTCTCTGTACGTAGAGAAACAAACTATTCTCATGAATTCCTCAGATACAGAAAGCAATCTCAATCACTTGTCTGGTATTTGATGTTTTGGGCTGTTTGCCAACTAACTACTGCAAAGTCATTCATTCACAAGATATATCTATTTATATAAAATTGTAACTAGTCAACTTCTGTATATTAAATGTACTACTAGATATAAATAAAAATGATAAACAAGTGTTGGAAATTTTTTGTAATAGTTAAAATATGTTATTACTTTTGATTCCAAAGCTTTTACTATTTTTATCGTTTACTCCTAATTTATGTTTACAAGAAACTTGAAATAAGTCTATCTATCACCAGGCTGTATGTCATGAACCGCGATAGTTAGAAAGTTAAAATTTTCACAAATGATTTTTGTTGCCCCTATAACAACAAATACTGAAAACAGAATAAAATTTAATATTTAAGGGGGCCTCCCTGTTGTTTTGCTGTTTATTTGCAACAGGTAGATGCTTGAAATATTTAGTTAATGAAATTAAAATAGATTAAATATTTAAGCCAAATATTGGTACGGAATCCTTCGTGCGCGAGTCCGACTCGCACTTGGCCGGTTTTTAAGCAACTTCTGCTAATTTGGGGACTGTTCATATTTACGGGTTTCTGGGCTTTTACTCAAATATTTCATATTGTAGACCTGCCCCCGCTAGTTATAATAAAATGACACCTGTAGATGTAGATGTATCTGTAGCATTTTTTCAGAGAATAAAAATTCAAGCTGCAGAAGAAATAATTAAATAACCTGATCAACAACTGAGTAATGTTATGTAGGCAGTAGGCAATAGGTATTATTTCAAGATGCGCTTACTCGTTGCTCTTGGTAGTAATACCCTTGCTAACTTGGCTGAGACTGGGCGGCCTTGCGGTGCATGACCTCATAGGATCGTGTTGCAGGATAACTCATCTCTAATGAAACATCCCTTAATTAGGTGGGACTATTTATAGCAATGTAAATAAAATTATGTCTTAGTACAACTACACCTGTAATTAATTATTTATTTTTTGTCATTTTTTTAAAATAAATTGGCGGCTATTTATCATAAATGGACAATGTGAACTTAAATACTTAATGTTTTAGGTTTATGAACTTTTCACTTATTGCGATTAAACAAATATTGTATTTAAATTATCTCGAGTGTGTTTGTAGTTCTATCTGTTTGTAATTCTGAGGGGCATATCTTACAAAAGATTACGGTATTTATTAAAATGTTGTATGCTTTTCGTAGCTGCTCATGGACGTTTATTTAGTATTAAAAATTTCTTTATTAATACTGGAGACTTTTATGATTTATTAACAGGCTTCATTAACAATTTAAATCGAATTAAATTCATTTATAGATGTAACTTTATCATAATTCATATTTCATTAATTATTGGCATGTTTAGAGCAATTATGTACACAATGCTAAGACAAACGTTATTTTGTTCACTAAATTTTTAATGAATATTTGTTAATTAAAAGAGGTGTTTTGGTGTTCATTCGTACAATTACTGGGCAAGGTTTCTTAGCTACTGCTTCAGGTCATGGGTGAGCCTGAGCACGTAATACTTTTGACGCACCAACTAACATGTTAGTCATGGTAGTAGCATTGAAGATGATTTTGTTGATGAAAGATATCATGTAATAACATGGTATTGTAATTAGTTTTAATTTACACAGACTTCAAATTACAATGCCCGCTAATTATGAAAAAGAGTTGTTTACATCTTATAATCGTTGTTCATCAGTCATGATAGCTCATGACTGGTGATGTAATTTTATTTTATTTCCTTCTCAAGATCATATTAAAATTGTACCAAAGAATGTTGTTCTCTGCTCGTCTTCATAATTACACGTATTTAGATATCAATAACCGGAGTAATTATTAACAATCATATGCATTATGTTATTACAAACAGTATTTCATAAAAATTCTACACTTCATTTTGTTTGTTATTAATTATATTTTGTTTCGACTATAACTTTCGTTCTTAGTTATCGTGTTTATCCTACTAATATTATGAACGCGAAAGTTTGTAAGAATGTATGGATGTATAGATGTTTGTTACTCTTTCACGCAAAAAATACTGAATGGATTTTGATGAAACTTTACAATAATATAATTTATAATGATATAGTGTGAATTATCCGAAGTACAGCGGGTGACACCGCGGGGTTCAGCTAGTAGCAAAATATGATTGATATTGTTATTTTTGCAAATTTATAAATGATTTTCTAAGATATTTGCGGCAAAATATAACTTTGTATCTCTCCAATCTATTGGGATTGTTAAAATTGGTTCGTAATTTAGACATGGAATTGTACCAGACAGACAAATTCTCATATTCATAATATTAGTACTTCGTTCACTATTTTATTTTAATGATCGAAAATAGGTAGAAATTAATATTATTTATTTGTATTGTAGATATAAATTCAGCAAAAGCTATGAAACAACATTAATAAAACTTGTATTGTTACGGACAGTGTTTTAATAAACGAGATAAAAACAATACGAATAGCCAACGGCTATGTGAATATATTGTTTGTACGTCTTAACCTGTTTATATAGAATATAGATGAAACGTAAAGTCAGTTTTACGAGATGAAAAAGCGTTATCAAGCCTAAGCTCAAATCACAATATAGACTGCCTTTATTGTAAAATAAAATTGTTGCAATATCTATATGATTTTTTGAACTGTTAAAACACAAATGAAATATGTATCCCCTTATCATTTTAAAATCTATCCGGATTATTGTTGAGTAAAAAAACTGGCGTGCTACTGCAAAAAATTCGAAGCACGTCTTTCACGATACTTTTATTGATTACTCTGACCTGTCTTTAAATTTACAAATCCAGATTTCATAATAATTGTATTGCTCTAGGGGATTTATTTACGTTAGAGTATCGTGCAAGTGATTTCCCAGATGGGCCTTTATACCTAAATCAAATAACACAACACCTTTACCAGTAAATTGCCGTAGGGATCTAGACCGGCATAATATATTTACCTGAAGCCGTAGAATGTAACTTGGTTTTATAATATCAATACAATATATCATATATATCATAGTTTTCTGGTATATATCATATATTTCAATTTTTCGAGTCTGGCTTAGTTATTAGCAAAGCTCGACAAGATTGTAAGATGACTGGTCACTTTCCTCTGATGTCTCAATGGTAGAATAACGTATAACTTGATATAATTTTATTAGTATCCTAAGGCATTCAACCTCGCAAATGACAGTTGACTTCATAATTGTTTCATAACCATAACAACGTGATGTATGAATGATTTATTTACGCAGTATTTATTTTACTTGAAAAATTACGTTAAAATTACTATTAAATTTTCTTATATATAAAATTCTCGTGTCAAAATGTTATTTACCATACTGCTCCGAAACGGCTCGAAGGATTTTTATGAAATTTTATATATTCAGTTGGTCTGAGCATCGGCTACTATCTATTTTTCATCCCCCTAAGTGATAAGGGTGGCCCAACCCGAATTTATTTGACAAAACAACGTTTGCCGGGTCAGCTAGTATTATATACTATAATGCTATATTGTCACTATGCAATCTGTGCGTTATGCATATTAATGATTTGCAACCATAATACCATTAAAGAATTAAAATTACGCGTAATTATTTTAAAACAAAGGTATAGACTATTTTATATAATTATGGGTATTACGCATATGCATACAAATCCAAATGCGTACATGATTTTTTTGTACAGCTAGCATATAAATTCCATTTGAACTAATCACGATTGCTAACACACGATTAGATTTACACACGTGTGAAATAAATTAGAATTAGTTACTATATTTACCATTTTTTAAATAATGCATTAATCAAATTATGGTGTGTCTGATGAACGTATATTGAATTTAAAGAATGTGTTACACGTACCTAACTTATGTAAGTATGGCGAACGACACCATTTGGTCCATCTGTATACAACCATTGTAACACGTAAAGAATGTAGGTGCATAAAAATGAAGAATGCGGCGCAAATATCCGCTCCATCTGCTCTGTCGAAGATAGCACACTGATTGCTGTAATGACACATCCACATTCCTGTTGACGGATTATCAGTGATCGTTCATAGGCTTTATATTCATTGACAATGTGTAACTGTACCTGTAATAATTCTAGTGCTCGTCACCACTTCTACGCCTCATTTTGTATCATCTATACACTATTATTTACTATTGAACACGCTATAACTGTGGTTGCAAACTCCTGTTAAGATTATAGGTTTATTACTCAGCTGATTTCTATTTGAACAAGGAAAATGTTTTGTTATATATAGGTTAAACATTGATTTGTCTACTACCTTGAATGAAAAGTTTCAATATATACTCGAACTCTACATAGTTTCGAAAGATGAATTTTATGGCACCGATGCGAAGTGACCTCCGATTCCGTCTAAAATTTTATTTTACGGTCAGTTTCTTTACTAATTTAATGTCTTCTGCCCCTGATAGTTGAATTGACGCCTCTAACAAAAAGGTAAAATGGAGAAAAAAATGTTTGAATGTCAATATCGGGAATTTCTTTGCTAAAATAAAATAAAAATGAAAATGAATTGTGTTCTGAATGATGGCCTACGTATTCATCTTTGATTTCTATTAATTAAAAATAAAATTTGACATTTAATTTAATTAGTTATTTCATAAAATTCTATTCATCTTAGCAAAAAAAATCGAGTAAAATATCTTATGCTTAATTGAAAGAGCACAAATAATCATTTGCATCCTTTCAATCTCGTATGATTATTTAAGTATTTTTATGCTTAGTATCAAGTTCATTCGCTAACTTCCACTTTTAAGAAGATGAGACGCACATGGTTAGAAACGTCTTTTTATTTAAGCATTTAGAATAATAATAGATTATTATGCCTAAGTAAAAAAGAATTTAATTATTTACAAGCTTTACTAATTACTAAGTTTGCTAAAGTAAATGTTCTACTTTAAATTTAACTTACCGATATATGTACCGACAGATACGTGCGCTCGACAAAAACTTAATGTACGAGGTTGAAAGGGCCCTTGTGACAGATGATGACTTTTCTTCTTAGTGTGCATGACTTTTGTAACTACATAGTATCGAAGACGCATATAGTCAGTTGCGTCTAATAAATTTTTCAAGCCTGTTCAACTTCCGAACTTAGAAGAATATTATAAAACTAAATGGCGTTTCTACGTAAATGTGCCTTTTCAATTAAGTTTTAACGAAATCCGTCTTTTTATCTTCTGACTAATAGAAAAAAGGTTATGATTGCGCCCATTTTCGTTATAATAAATCTGTAATGGAGTGAGATAACAAAATATGAAAATGACTATCAGATGCGCCTTTTTTTCTTGATTCCGGAAATATATAATATATAGCTCAATTTCGACAAAAATGTTAGATGCGTCTTTTTAACTATAGGTGGCAGTCTTATTCATATGACTTTTAAAAAAAATGATTTTACTATTCTCAATGAATACAAAACAACTTTTTTTACACTCTGTATTAAAGCTTTTCATGTTCGCCTTTAGCCCACTAACTTACTCAGGTATTTTTACGCATACGCATAATTTACAAACTCTTACAAAATACATAAATCGAACTTATCTAAACTGTATTGATAATATATCTTAATTCTTCTTTTTGTTTAAGAAACGTATAAAAATATACCTCAAAAGGTCTCTATCTTAACTTTAATACGGCATTACCAAAACAGCTCAGCGTCGTGGTGCAGTGGCTTGAAGCCAGTGTGTCGAGTAACGGTGCCTGTGACGACGACGAGGGCGGAGGCGGAGCCGACGAGCGTGCGCAGTGCGATACGCTTCGTGCTCACCACGCTATATTTTGGATTAGAGCTTACCCTTCATACTTTTGCATTGTTTGTAGTCCAAAATTTCATTATCTAAATCACCTAAATAGTCATCAGCATTTTTCAATTAAAAATAAAAGTACAACTCGTACCTGATTACAAGGATTTGATTGTTAAATTTATTAGGAGCTCTATGTGCAATAATGTAAAAGACAATATTGCTTGGATCTAGAAATCTAGAAGCAGGTTTACGAAGCTCCTCTACTATTTTTAAACTCTGGTCTTTATTGCTCGAACTCGATACTCAATTCAAACGACAAAAAGACTTAAGTAATCATCAATAAGGATGACACTTACTCTTACACTTAAACTTTACTATAACAGTTAATATTTATTCTATAAAAATATTCGAAAACTGCTGCTGAAGTATAGCCTTATAAGTTTTCGAGTCGGTGGGGGCATTTCAAAAGAGAAACAACAAGCTAACGTTATTAACAGTGTTGCTTACATAATCATTGCTCTATTGTCCAAAACGACTGACTTAGTATAACAACAGTTGACAACGTGATTATAGTTTAAACAATATTACAAATAATAGTTCTTTTTTTCAAAGATCTACGATTTATTAATTTCAATTTCGGTCAAAAAAAAGGTTTTTTTTTTTACAAAAAATGAAAAATATCCAATACAATAGCAACTAAATACTGCACTGTACTGACTATTCTCAAACTTATTAGCTTCTTCCTCGCTCTACTTACTTTGGAAATGGTAGTAGTTAAGACTGAAGAAAAGAAGTCAATCGACTTCTTACTTGTCTTAGAAATTATAATTTATTTATTTACTGTTCTAATCTTGAACCTGATAACGCTGTCTCTACAATATGTATAGAACAGAAAAAGAAACGCTATATCAGAAAGGATTATCGGAGTGATGAAGAAGATAACTCTTTACAGTTACAGTTGCAGTTTTATTATCACAAGTATAATAAGGTTTTCTTAATTCATTAATCCTTTCCATATTCCATTCATTCTTAATCCGACTAAACTGTTACATAGCAAAATATCTTATGTCCATTAGAAGTTAAATTAAAAGAATACAAATAAAAGCAATCAAGAATACTATGAACAGCGAGCCTAACAAATAAATTTAAACTTCTATTCATACGACCACTTTCTCCGACAGTTACTAAGTCACCCATAAACAATTTCTAAAATGTAGGTCACCTTCATACACGTACGGTTTTGAGAGTAGCGCTGTGACGAAAGATGGAATCTCGCCTAATGCCTAAAACCACAGAAATTTACGACCAAGAATATCGCTACCAAATATCTATGCTAATAATAAAAACGTAGATTTAATTATAGGAGATAAATAAATTGTTTGTTTGTCCATTGGAAGTTTGTAGCAAAAATAGAGAGTAGAAGACTAGAGAGAGAAAGAATAAGAGAAAGGAAAAGAACGATATTTAAGTTGACTATTGGTCATATATCTGAAATTACTAAATGGATTTGAACGAGGTTTTCATGGGTAGATACTTTGATTTAGTTTCATTTAAATCACAAATGTTAGGAAAAATTTTATTAGTATTTAAAGATCTTTTTAACTCAGCGAAGCGAAGGTAAGTCGTTTAGGTTGTAAATAAATGAACAAAGCTAAGGATTAGACAACTTGTAGACGATTTTATATTAAATTAATTCAACTATTAATGAAACCTTAACTTGATTAGATTGTATTCTTAAGTATAATTTATTAAAAATAAATTTAATATGTTCGTAAATTATGAAAAAATGAAAAGAGTTTGATGAATTAAACCTTAAAGCTCTACGACCATGGCAACCGATATGTGGGTCAAGGACTAGGTCACTCACCCGGATCGATAGTTTGATTTTTCTATTTGCATTTTCGAGACATTGTTAAGTATAATAACGTATTATAAAAACAGTGACGGCTCCTTTTTCAATTAGAAAGTTCAGTTCTGTAATTCATTACTGTAATAGTTTTTTTACTTTAGTTAGCCGTGTAATCTAATCCTACTAATATTATAAACGCGAAAGTTTCTAAGAATGTATGGATGTATGTTTGTTACTCTTTCACGCAAAAACTACTGAATGGATTTTGATGAAACTTTTCAATAATTTAGCTTGCACATCAGAATAACACATAAGCTATTATTTATAATGATATAGTGAGAATTATTCAAAATATAGCGGACTAGCGGCCCATCCCGGCTTCGCGCGGGTGAAATATTATTTTTAAAAATATATTGGCCCTCCCGCATGTCGGTGCCCCCTCTCTTGCCGCTTTACTCGCAGCGCTGCGTCGCTATACTGGCCCGTCGCGTCGTCGTGTATTTTTTGTTTATATTGATATTTTTAATTTCGTAATATCTTTTGAATGGAAAGTCCGATTTTAATAATTCAAAAAGTAATTAACAGGTATTGAAATAGTCTTGAATACGAAATAATTTATTTGGATAAGGATTAATACAAAGTTATAGAAAACATGGTCTGATTTTGATAGGCATTTTTATCAACTTTTAAAATGTAAAAAAGTAGTTATAGTGACGTAACTATAATAGTTGGACATATGGTCTCGCAGACTTTTTTGTAGATATTGATACGTTCTATAATATTGTAGAACATTTTTTTGTTCTATCATCAATACTTTTTGCAGCGCATGCGATGAAAGATATTTTATGGCAAATTTTTTGGCACCTTGGTTTGGTTTCCGTGAGATTTCCTAAGGATCTCTAATTTTTTCTTGTAATAAATATAGCCTATGTTACTCAGGGATAATGTAGCTTCCTAATGGTGAAAGAATTTTTGAAATCGGTCCAGTAGTTTTTATGTTTATTCGTTACATACAAAAATACAAATCTTACTTCTTTATAATATTAGTATAGATGAAATCGCGGAGCGCATCTACTATCAAATAATCAAAGCACTGATGAATTAGGATAAATTTACAATCAAAAAAATATAAATGTATTTAAGTTTATGATGGCAAGTAAAGACAATATTTATTCATACTTTATACCATCTTAAAATAAAATAACAACTTAAATATTTGTATAAGAATGATATAAATATATTCAAATGATGACTAATGAAAATTTACGAGCTTTTGTGAAGAGTTTCGTTTCAGATGCTGGACAGGAAGAACTGGGCATTAAAAATTAAAAAGTGAAAAATGAATTCGAACTGCGCTGCGGTCAGACATATTTTACCTTACCTCATTACTGGTATGATGAATGGGTAATCAAAGGCATTTTCTTTTGAGATAACACCGACAAAATACACTTAATTATCTCGGATTATTATCTATATCTATATCTATACTATTATATAAAGAGGAAAGATTTGATTGTTTGTATATTTGTATGTTTGTATGTTTGTTTGTTGCGAATAGGCTCGAAAAGTACTGAACCGATTTTGAAAATTCTTTCACCGATAGGAAGCTACATCTTTTCCGGGTAACATAGACTATGTGGTGTTGCCATAAATACTCTAATTAAAAAGGTATGGCCATTTAAGTGCCATAAGGTGGTCATTTTGTAAATTGAAGAGTTTTTCAAAAACTAAAAATCCGATTTATAATTTTTTTTCACTGATAGAAAACTACACTATTCGTGAGTGAAAGAGGTGATTTAGTATTGCCATATACATTTTTTAATTAATAGAATATGGCCATTTAGTTGTTACTAATCCGATTTAAAAAATTGTTTCACTGAGAGAAAACTATACTATTTGTGAGTGATAAAGGTGATTTAGTATTGCCATATACATTTTTTAATTAATAGAATATGACCATTTAGTTGTTACTAATCCGATTTTTAAAATTCTTTCACCGATTGAAAACTACAGTATTCGTGAGTGACAAAAGTGATTCAGTGTTGCCATATACATTTTTTAATTAATAGAATATGGCCGTTTAGTTGTTACTAATCCGATTTTAAAAATTCTTACACCGATAGAAAACTACACTTTTCGTGAGTGATAAAGGTGATTTAGTATTGCCATATACATTTTTTAATTAATAGAATATGGCCATTTAGTTGTTACTAATCCGATTTTAAAAATTCTTTCACCTATAGAAAACTACACTTTTCGTGAGTGATAAAGGTGATTTAGTGTTGCCATATACATATTTGAATTAATTGATATGGCCATTTTGTTGTTACTAATCCGATTTAAAAAAAATTTTCATCAATAGAAAAATTATATATATTATATATAAAAATTCTTTCACTGAGAGAAGTCTATAGTATTTCCGTCTCTCATGCTCTTGTAATACTATCATTCTCTCTCTTTTTTCTCTCATTAATTTTTATATTTATCTGTTCAGAATGATCAGTCTCCTTTCACTTTCTTTCTTTCGATTATCTCTCTCTCTCTCCCCTCTCTTTTTCTCTCTTTCGCTTTCTCTCCTTTACCTATTCAATATTATTTTGGCTCTGTCCTCTCTCTTTTATTATCTGTTGCTTTTCTTTTTCTTACTATTATTATTTTTTATAACTTTTTCTCACTCTCTCTCTTTTTTCAAATAATGAAAAACTACACAATTACACAGTGACCATTTAAGGACATCCATTATAATATTGCTTTAAATACCCGGAGCGAAGCGAGGGCAGGCAGCTAGTCTATATCTATATCTATACTAATATTATAAAGAGGAAAGATTTGTATTTTTGTATGTAACGAATAAACATAAAAACTACTGGACCGATTTCAAAGATTCTTTCACCATTAGAAAACTACATTATCCCTGAGTAACATAGGCTATATTTATTACAAGAAAAAATTAGAGATCCTCAGAAATTCTCACTAAAACCAACACAAGGTGCAAAAAAATTAGCCATAAAATATCTTTCATCGCATGCGCTGCGAAAAGTATTGATGATAGAACAAAAAAATGTTCTACAATATTATAGAACGTAGCAATATCTACAAAAAACTCTGCAAGACCATATGTCCAACTATTGTAGTTAAGTCACTATAACTACTTTTTTACATTTTAAAAGTTGATAAAAATGCCTATCAAAATCAGACCATGTTTTCCATAACTTTGTATTAATTTTTATCCAAATAAAATATTTCGTAATGAAGACTGTTTCAATACCTGTTAATTACTTTTTGAATTATTGAAATCGGACATTCCAGTCAAAAGATATTATGAAATAAAAATATCAAGATAAATAAAAAATAATCTCAGACGGGCCGCCGGCGCGGTGTGCAGTGCCTCGCAGCGCAGCGAGTAACGCGGCGATAGAAGGAGCGACAGAATGCGGGAGCCAAAATGTTAAAAAAAATTATCCACCCGTGCGAAGCCGGGACCGGCCCCTAGTAAGATATAAAGGTAGCGTAATTTCTTGAATAAAAAGAAATCAAAGTCAAACAAAAGAAAATTAAAAATAAAAGATTACTGGCATTATGGATCGCATGCTACTAGTATTATTAACTCCTCCATCTAGGCTAAATGTTTGAGTTAGGAAAAGGCCACGTTAGTAGCCCAGGGGTTTGAACCCACGAACTATTGATCGGGAATCCAAAGCCTTAACCGAGTAATTTTTTTAATATTAAAAAAAAGCTAAAATACGTGAAATAAACATCCTGGATCCATTATTATTATCAGACCCTCGAAAGCAAGTTCAATATAGACTTTCTAATTATAAACTTGAGATTTTTATTAGTAGACACTAATGAGTTCCGTCGTGCACACCAAGATACCAAATTATAGCACATATTGTATTCTAAACTACATCGTACAAAGTTTCATTTCGTTACGAAAAAAGAAGGTTTAAATTGACAACATTTGACTACATTGTTAGTTTGTTACAAGTGAATATAAGCGTGTAAAAAAGTTTTTCAATGGTTTTAAAACATTTAATACTAAGAAAAAGGGCATTATAATGAATAATAGACGTGGTTTCTATCACGGAATAGAATAATAAAAGCTGGATATATTGGATCTACTTTGTTATTCTCATTTAAAATACTGGTGCATGTCTGCAAGGTTTTAAATTATGAGGCAAGTTGCGGTAACATAGGAGTATTTCAATGAGCTTTGCCTGCGGTGCTCTCGTGGCTTACAGCTTATTCTCTAATATATAGCTTTATAATACTAAACATTTTTAGCTTGATAATCAAAGCTATTGGAGACCTAATTATCTGAAGAAAAAAATGCTACGGTTTCAGTGGACCTTGAGCAAGAGCCCAGAGTCCACTAGATCCACAGCATTAATGGGATGGGAGAGGGAGGGGTTAAGTCTGGCCCACATACCGCTCATCTATGACACTTGGCGGTCGGATTCGCATGCTGGTAGTCGTAAACCAGTCAGGGAACAGATCCCCTACCATCAAGGGGGTGCTGAGTTACTCGGCTAGAGGGGAATAGTATACTAACCCGTTCTCTCACGGGTAAAATACACTCCAAAATAAAAAGAATATTAGATTTGTTAAAATTGTTACTCGAAATTTTATTTGAAATTTGCAGCCTCCAAATAAAATCTAACCAGTCGTGAAATTTTGAAACACGAGTTAAATTATATACAAACGAAACAACTTTAATTTGGCTGACAACGTCACAAGTGCGTAAATAATTAAGAGAGGCAATTTAGCGAGGAACGTGTAGGTATTTATTTATTTTTTAACAAGAGAAACGAGGAGTTACCCGTATGTTATGCAGTTAAAAATTTTGTTGCGATCCAATTATTATTTTTGGTAAAATAAAACGTATTTCTTATTATATTTGAGTTATTTAACTCCAAATTTATTTCTCTAATTTCAAGAACTAAATGTACATATATATGTAGGCGCGTAAGATAGGCTTAGGTTAACCTAACCTTAGGTTTAAACAGAGAACCTTGGTAGTGGAGGTGAGTGTTCACATATGTTGTAAGGGATCCCTAAACCTACACCTTGGTCACAAGTCCAAGGCACTGCTTGGGTTCTTGTCGTAATTGTAAGAAATCATAATGTTTAGTTATTTATTGGTTCGGTAGCAGTATCTACGTTGCGTCTTCTCCCTTGTAGTGTTTTTCAATATACTCTCTCTCCTTCTCTTTCTCATTTCTACGAGTTATAGTTGTATTGATAGTAAAATAATAACTGTGAAAGTATGTTTGATTCATCGAAGGCGGGCCGAGTCTGTTTTATTAAAAGAGTAAAAGAGAAACGATAAACGACGAAAACATAAAAATGAAAAAGGCAGCCAGTACGAGTTACACGAAATGTTTACTTTGTCAATAGAAGGATTGAGATTTAAACAAATACCAATTTCTGTAAAAAAATTACTTTTTAGCTAAAAAAATTACTTCGGAACTTTGGTAAAAAATTAAATTAATACTTCGTGAAATAACATACAGTTATTTATACCCTTAGAATTTTAACGATGAAATTAACAGATTTTAATTATTATTATAGTCTGTAATTAGTAGTAACATCACAATTTACCAAATACCTAGTTTATAAATTATATAATGAAAAAAGTAGAAGGTAATATTACGTAGTAGTGGGCGAATAACTGTAACGGTTGGTATTAAGGTCATATTTTTTCATGACTGTAAAGGTCACGAATAGTACCCTCAGGGGAGTACGTTTAAGGGTAACTGCGAACATATTAAAGAATAATATGTAATTTAAGGTTATTTTTTTGTGACATTCAACGTAATATATGAAATACTACTTGTAATAAGATATAACACAATAAACACACAATTTTGTTTACACATAATTTTGATTAAGAAGTTCATAACAATAATTTTGGTAAAGAATATTTACGTCTATTTAATTAAACATCTTTGTATAAAATAGGTAAGAGAATTTAGAAAAAATAGAAATTGATGAGAATAAGAAACTCTGAAATACAGTAAGTCTTTTAGAAAAAAAACATCGCATTTTAAGTTAATTTCGGTTTAATCTCCCATAGAAGTGACTGAATCTGAGGACTGATAGGAGAGTTCTCACATTTCTATTTGTTCCCAGAATATAAAACATTACAATTTGTTTTCAAATAAATGTTTATAAGGGATGTATTTTACGTACGTAATATTTTTCCTAGCTGGCTTTGTGTCACCCACGTAATCTGAACTTGAAATGAGAGTTCATCTTGTATCAGTTATACTTGGTAGAATTGATGAAATGTTTATACATATGCAATAATACATATTTGTGGTCTTATCTTTTCACCTTTTTTTAAGGTGCAAAGGGAGGGGTAAGTCTGTCCCACATGCAGCTCGACCGGAATGCGTCTGTAACACTTGGCGGTCGGATTCGCATGGTGGTCGCAAACCAGTCGGGGAACAGATCCCCTACAACCAAGGACGTGCTGGGTTACTCTGCTCTTACGAAATGCTCTCCTAGCGGCAGAGGGGAATAGTTTTCTAACCCGTTCCCACTTAGGGTTTAAAACATAATTTGATAATTGAGTGACCAATTAATCATAATCAATAAACATTATTATTATTTCATCATGATTATACAGACAGAAGTACCTTTATTAGTTTCATAATACTGCCTGTCAATACTGTGTCTCGTATGTTCTAGGAAGTTGATTACAATAATTCTTTTAAGAACATTCCTAATATGTAGTAATTGTTAAACAGTTAATTAAGGAGTTCGGTCTATCGCCGCTGGACCAATGAACTCTGATCGGTCAAAAGCCTCACATTGCGGTCTGTACGTTCAATATTACTTGCCTCTTACTCATTTTATTTCTCGATTTTATGACTGTCTCGAGTCCTGACTTGCTTTCTTACAGTACTCTTTTTTCACATCACGTTTGTTGGGCATTGTTTCTTAAAAATATATAACTTTAACGAAAAAGTGCAGCGATTTGAAAATATCTAGAAAATCTGAACTTATAGGTGACATGAATATACAATATCATGAATTTTATCTAATACTTCCAAAATCTCTCAGTCTGTGTTACTTACATATAATTCAGATTACAGAAATTTCTATACGATAGTTAAAAAGAAATAAACTAAGGCATGAATGTGTGATAAATATTATAATAGATAGATAATATTTCAAAAACCTTTTCTAATAGTTTGAATACTATGAGTTAGATAATTCATATTTACAGAAATAAAGACGTTAGAAAATTATTTAATTGTTTTTATCTCCGCTTTTAGTCTATTATAGAATCAGTTTAAAGGAATAAATAGAAATTGAAAATAAAACCAATCTTATTTTGAGTGTAAACACCTCGTGTGGCCTTAGTTTAACGCACAATCAACGGTTCAGACAATTGTTAATAGTGTGATAGACCCCTCTAGAATATTATTACGAATACTACAATAACTATAACTACGAAACAATAATTTGGATCACTAATTCATTTGAAAATATTTTAAAATCCAAGACAAAAGAGAAAGGTACCCACTGACACACTTCCAGATCACTTTCCTTGTGACTATCGTGGTTAGGAGATACGTGTTAATAAAACTTTGTCTTGTTAGTAGTCAAATTTATTACTATAAAACTAGTAAGTAATAATGTAAACTTTGAATTATAGTATGAACTTGTTACGAATTGGTATATGAACTATGCTGAACGGGTTTAGCTTAAATAGAGGTGTCATTTATAATCTACTATTCAACCCGCCCTAGTTTCGCTAGGTTAAAACGATTTCTTGATATCATATTTAAATGCTTAATATTTGAAGTTTATAAATAACATGAAAATAAGTTTATTATTTATAAACAAAATGAATTTATAGTATATTTAATTAGATCTACATTCCTAGCAAATTTATTGGCTGACCCGATTCAAGTGCAAACCGGCTCCGCCACAGCCAGCTATTGCACTGAAGAAGCGCAACTGCAAGTGCAAGGTAAACCTCAATAGCACGAGATTGGAATAATATTGATTACACCAATGACAGCTTATGACATGATATCATGAATTTCCTTTATTTTGTTATGTCGAGCACAAAATAACTTCAACGCATAAACTACAACTTTATGGTTCTATTTTACAAAAAAAATTCATACCAGAGGGAGGAAACTTCCATTCCTAGGATAAGAAAAGCTATTTTATGCTTGGAGTGTAAGATATTTTTTCCGCTACTCTACATTAAAATACGACATTAGAATAAGATTCAGCATGGCTCATAATGAGCTGTTGGTGTTTTTATCATTTTATACTAGATACTCGCTGATCCGTCCGTAGTCGAGCCGTTCGGAGGAGTTTTGTAGAAAACATAGCGACACGAAAATTTTATATATTAGATTTTAAGACGATTAAACTTTAGAAAACGTAATGAAATAATCACTCCGCGTATAAGAAGCAGAAAATTCGATTCGACCGAATGATGAATGAGTTTCATAAAATTTACACTAACGCGACAATTATTCTGAAACTAACATTGAGACTTAACATTAGAACTTTCAATCAAAGTAGTAGAACATTTTTTAAGGTTCTCTATAGTGAACAAAAAGTTTACTTTTAATCACTGATTAAAAAGAAAATTTGAATTATTATTATCTTTTTATTCCCAAGAATACTCGTTTATATGTGGTAATTGACTTTGAAATAATGTCCAAGTTTTTTAATAGATATTTTCCTTCGCACTTCAAGTTGCATTCAGTTGCGTGCATTCGAACCGGCTTTACCGCAGACGGGTGTTGCACTGAAGATGCTCCAGGTCCAAGGCAAGCCAGATCACGTAATATTTCAATATAATTACAAAAAAAACAGACTATGTTTAATATAGATATTTTATATGTTCAATATTATCTTCAACTTTATAATGTTGTACGGTGAACGATATTTCAGTTATTGTAATGTAGTTCATTAAGTAAGTTTTGTGACGAGTAGGGATCCAGGCTTGCTTGTTTCTTTATTTTACTTGATAGAACGTAAGAACATTTAAATTAAATACAATTAGGCTCACATCTTATTCATAATTTTATTTGTTACGTTTTAAATATTTAATTAAGTCAAATTCATGCCAGCATTGTGTATGGAGTTTAGTTTTTAATACAGCCCTGTACTATAAATTTATATATCTTCTAAAACGTCACAGTTCTTTCATACTATATTAGGATAACAATATTACTACGCAACGTCGAAAATTGTATGCCACGCTTTTTAGTATCTACCAATTTAGTGTAATTAATTGAAAGAAGAAATAAATATTATTGTTTAAAAGACTAGATGAGTGACGTTAATTACATACAATTTATAAATGTTATATTGAAATATATTTCTAGTTGGGTTTTCCGACTGATCCTGCTAGTATTAGTATGTAAAATGTTATCTGGGCCGAGTCTACCAGAGCTGGTCATTAAACTGAAGAAACTACAACTTACAAGTGCAAGGCAAACCACAACGCCACGTAACACACATTACGATTGCAGCGAAATTACATTGTAATTAATAAACCTTCCTTGGAAATTGAAAACATGTTCTTTTACTTTAATATATACCAAATATTAAAAATAAAACAATTTATGTATTCCTTTTAATATTTTAATTTCCCATCAATCGCTGTGTATATTTTGTTAATTAAGTCTTTAATTTAAGTTTATTAAGCTCTTTTGAAACTCACACTTTGTGTTATAATATTTTAATTAAAATGCTTTGAACTTCCAAAGTTACAGCATTCAATTAATATTATAATTATTCAAGTTGAAACCATAATATTTTTAATAATAAAGTTTTTGTACGAGATGAATATTCTCACAAAATAATGGACGAGTAAAATAATATGTTTATTGTTTATACCTAATTTATTCTTTATGAATAGTATATAATAGTTATGATTACGGTTAAATTTATGGCAGTGTGTTGTATAATTATTTTTCGTAGTTTCTTTCGACAATTCTTTAAAAAAAAAAATTTTACTTCAAGTCGGCAAATTTAAAATTTGCTCAAAAAAGAAATGCAACAACTCTAAGAAGAACTTAATAAAAACAGTGCTGAAATCCTTTTAGTGTTGGCAACACTTTATATTTTTAACATTAGACAGATTTTTAGTTTAATTCTTTTAAATTATTTATATAATTTGTAAAAGGTAAAAAAGACTTCTTCAAATATTAATTAAGTTGGTAGAACGGAGTCGTAGTTTGCATAAACCGTTATATGACACTTGACCTCGGTCTTTCGGACAAAGCTTTTGCTACTTTTCTCAGGCATTTGGCTAACATTAATGTCTTTTGTCACAAATACTTAACTTTTATTTTTTTATTTTTCTCATCTATCATTATTTTTGTTGACATATTCTTTGTATCCCAAGAAACATATAGATATTCACAGAAAAAATTATTGAGGCTAATTTATTAAGATTTTTGAACTTTTAAGCGACAAATAAGTGAATAAAAAAAATAAAAAATATGTTACTAATTTTAGGACTTTGTTCCAAATGTTAAATTCTATACATATGAAAGGTAAAATAAAAAGGTAAATAAAGATATTTTTAAGAATATGAATATAAAAGCAAAACACAATTCGTCTACACCTGATAAAGTTATTAAACCCTTTACCCACTCTAGGATGATTTTTGAACATTTGGTATTCTCATTTCTAGCTTACAGCTGGACATTTCAACTTGTCCTCCACATATGGAGTTTCTTCTTACCGCTACCACTCCTACATAAATAAAAAAGGTTTGCCTTGGTAACTTGTCATATTTCGAAAATAAATATTTAAGATTAATGTACAAATATATAAACTCAAAAGCAAACTATGCCGAATCAATATATTACTATGTATTGAGATATAAACTGTAAAAACAATATTGTCCCAATTACTGTGATTAACTTGCCTGATGCGTTATAATTACAGTAAATATCTATAAAGAAGGCTTTACGGTCAGCCGCATGTTGATTGCGTCATACATTCGCGAACACGACGCAGAGTAATATCGTGTAGGTAGTTAATTAGAAAAAACACGGAAGAATATTAATTATTTATTCATTAGCAGCATCACGGGCACGAGCTGAGCTTCCTTAGTTTTTAGGTAGGGGCTCGAGGCCCTCAAACGTGGTCGCGTGCTAGTTGGTTATGCTTGTTCCGTGCGCGCTCACCTGACGCATCTCATTTTACATTATATCACTCTTCTGACATTGCGGAATATACGAGCACTTCGTTCTGGTCCATGATTTTAATTATTTTATAACGGTATCTCATTTTTGCTGTACTAAGGCCAACTATTTTTTACCTGTGACAGCACGAGTTAGCGATGTCCCAATACGTTATCAATTAGATTTCTTATAACAGTGGACTTTATTTATGAAGAAAAAGCTTAAATAAATTTAAAAGTGTACAAACTAACAAAGTTTGTTCGTAATTTTACACTAAAATAAATTGATGTTATTCTTTTGCGCCGTAAAAGCTATAGTAATTTTATTTCGAAAAAATACGTATTTGGAAAGTATAAACCAAAAATTCTGCCTAAATTATATCGATTATTATAGAATTACATTTTTCTGCGTATATAGAATGTCAAAACTTATGTAACTTTAGGTGCTTATGTCATAAGTAAAATTTATACTTGAACGTATATAAGTTCTTCTAAAACCGTCTTTATCATTTTAATTATTTGTATTGTTAAACACCTATTGTTAGACTAGCAGAACATATTTAAGCTAATTCACGAATTTTTAATAAATACCACAATGAACTATAATAAGGAAATATTTCGATGAAGTGTTTCTTTAAATATGTTCGACTATTTTTACTTAGCCACTTGTAATAATAATAATATTTAATTAATTTGAGATTATGAAGTATAAATAACTCTTCTGTATTTTTTGTATAAATAAAGGCAAAAAGTTTTACTTGTTCCATTTAAATATGAAAATCTTTAGTCACGATTATACAAAAAGAGTCAGTAAATGTAAATGAGTATTTGTGTATGATATATTCTACGTAATTTCCTTGAACCGTTACCTACCCTACATGTGTAATATCCATGTGTAGCGGTAATGATCTTTAATATTAAGTGCCGATCTAGATCATTGGAGCATATAAATATTTTTTTTTTCTAATTGCATACATTATATCTACATAATTAAATTTTGCTTTATATTTATATATAAGCACTTAAACAAGAATAAAATGAAAATTTGTGTCTTTTACTAGCAATTCGTCCTCACTCGACTAGTATTATGTAACTAAAATTAATGTTTATATAGCTATTTTTTTGAAATTACTATGTTTAACAAAATATATAACATAATAATAATATAGAAGGATCTTTTTCATATCGTAATTTTTTCATACATTAAATTACATCATAAGTCATGAATTCTCTTAAAAAAGCATAGTAAACTAATTAACAATGCACAACCTTTTGTAGATAGAGACAGTAAAGTAACGTGTGAACTTGAATGAGACCAAAAATAAAAAGCTTACACCGTATCCAAAAGCTTTTAACGTTGTTATTTTACTTTCTTTTTATGTGTCAGTATCATCGTCGGCAGCTTTATTCACTTTAACGATCATTGTTGGTTACCGTTTTGTCTAACGGGACCGTCCCAGAGGCCCTAAGCTCAAAATCTATTTGTACCATCTCTGTTACAATATGAACTTTGCCAGTATAATAGACGTGAAGGTATTTGATCTATTAAACTTTTTAGTATCACGTCTCTACTGTTTACTATCATTAGTTCAAACCACTAATTCTCAAATGTAGGGAATTTCCTATTGGTGTAGAATAATAATAACAACATGCACTGTAAATAGGAAACCGAGCAACGCCTGGAGTTTGCGACTACTATAACTATAACTTTGAAGAGTTATAAGTGAGCGAAATAAAGAATCTGGGGTCTGTGTGATGCAAGTTGTTCGGTAGAATTTGCTAATCCTTTTGTGTTGTAACTTTTATTGTCAATTTTTTCATTAATAAAATATCTGCAAACACAAATGTATGAAAGCGGAAAACATAGCAAGTGGTCTACGAGACAAAAAAGATTGAGGGCCTATGGTTCAAACGATCTCAAGCGATTGATTCTCAATTTTGAGATAGCTCGTTCCATATTTATCTTATCATTTTTATTCTATCTAAATGCTTCCAAGTATTAGTTTTTACAACTCAGTTTTGGTTTTAATAAAAACTGGCTTTTGTGAAATTACATGTAATTATTGATAAAATCTTTCTCAAGTTATCGAGAAAAATATTACGCTGCTTTTATGAATTTTTAAATGTTATCAATCATAAATTACCTGTATAAGAAGTTTAGTTTCCAATATTTGTTGTAAACCGAACGTTATTTACAATCTAAATTGACAATTTTTTATTTAATTAAACTTAAAATATTATTTCAATTAGAGTTTTTTATGTTTATAAAATAAAGTCGAGTTGGTTACACTATTTATAACTCAAGAACTGCCGGACTGATTTTAATGAAATTTGGTATAGAGAAATTTATCCAGAATAAACGTTTTAAGGGGTTGAAAGTTTTTATGGGATTTCGTCATATACATATAGAGAAATACGTTGAAAATTAATTCACCTGAGCGAAGCCGGGTCCGGTCGACTAGTTTTGCATAAATACAATCAAATTTTATTATAAGATAAGATAAACATACCTGTGGCCGAAGCGTAGTATGCCGCGAGTAGTAATCATGTTGGTAGAAGTTAGCAGGAGAAAGCGGCGGGCGGTATTTTTTGTGGCCGTAGCCCAAAGTGTCCATGGTGTGCATGGCTATCACCAGTCCTCCACCTCGGGCGCAACATGCATTAATAAACTTATTTCACTTCACATGTTATTTTGAACTGAAACAAAGAGAAAATATTTATTTTATCATCACAAAAAATTCAAGCAATATAAAATCTAACATAAACGAGTAGAAACAATGTCTACCGTAGATAAGTTAATCCATTCAATCAAATAAATGATTTTTTTAAATAGTATTTTTTTATATTATTAAAATACGATAAATAAAAGTTGGGAAAGAACGATAACAAGATCTCAGATAAAAATGGATGACCAATGATTTCTTAATTTACAACGAAAATATAAAGGCAAATTAGCTTAGCTATTCTAGCTAGTTTTTGCCTATTAAATATATGAATAAATGGCGTAATATTTGTATGTACATTAAGATCAAATGGAATGAAAAATGATGTAGGTACAATATATCTATAAGTTGATCAAGATTTTATTATATACTTAATTAAATAAAATATTAGAATTAATAATGGAAGTGCAAGCTTCGTGATTTCGTTTGAATTCTTCATAATTCTAATATTCTTTTTAAATCAATAATAATTAATAATGTGTAATAAGTATGTCAATTACGAAATTCATATAATATTATCAATAACTTCTAAACTGAATTTTAGTCTAAAAAATTCACATTGCATTTATTTATCTATTTTCCTATTGTCATAAACATCCCTTATAACAAAATGACACTGAGAATAATTCTAAGATATGATAAAAAGTTTATAAATTTACTTGTATTTACAAATAAAAGTATAGATGCATAATTATGGAATAACAGTAAAGTGTTTAAAGTGATGGCTTGGATTTCTAACGGTTCCACTCTACGACTGTATTATGTGCCCGGAATATCCGGTTGTCCCCCTACTTGTTGAATTTACATAAATAAGTAACAATCGAAGCCGATTGACCGGCTCTAAATTTGAACGGTCGAATACCTTGCGTCAATAAATAAAATAACGAGACACTGATCACTGTCTAACTGTACTTAATACTCGCTAACATTTCTTAAGATTAATTTATTATATTCTACACTTTTTTTTAATTTGTAATGGAATAAACATGATGACAGTATTGAAAAATAAAGGAATAAAATGTTTATGAATATGAAGCAGTATTAATTAAAAGGATTTCAAATGATAAGATTTTTTTAAATATAAAAATCGAAAATATTGCAATCGGCCATGTTAATTTAAATAATCAGAACCCATGACGTTATGCCTTAGTAAATTGTTTGCTTTGTAAAAGGTGGACAAAGCAACAACTACAGAAGCGTGACGTTACTGAATGAAGAGTAAAAAAAATATTAGAATATAAAATTTTAAAGTAACAAAATCTACCTATCACATATACAGCAATACACACATATACACTATAAGTATAAGGCCAAGCAACACCTGTAGGTTGCGACCCAGGCGAAGTTAAAAGGGTCTTCTACTACCAGTAAACACTCTCCTTCATTGTTCGACCTCGCTTCATAATAATTGTAGGTAAAAACCAATTACCTGATCTAGGTACAGGAACTTCAGCACAACAACACTAAACTAAACGCTATTGACACTAATGTTTCAATCACGCCACTGACCGAACCACCCATGAACAAAAAGTTATAAGCAATGTTGCCAACTTCTCATAATTAAATTACACTAAGTAATATATATTTAATATTTTTGGGTATATTTTATATTAGTTCGACCGATGTTACAACAAAAGGTAACCAAAATACGTAATAATGAGGATTATTACGTATTTTGGTTACCTTTTGTTCTCATATTCTTCAAGCTTCAACAATTCGCATTCTTTTTTAACGTTTTATAATAACAACTTAAGTTTAAAGATATTATTACGTGATTAGACTGAATGGAATACATTGATCATGAAATACAATAAAAAACAGCGATGTAAGAAATAATTGTTGATTGCTATCAGGAAGACTCGGCCAAGTTATTGAACCATAAAATATAAGTATTCATTGTAGACTATTATTAATCAATCAATCTTCACGTTGGGTTGTTATTTTCAATAAAACAAATTATATTTAGATTCATTCACAGTTCAGGCAATAACACTTTGGAATGATCTACCCTTAAGTATAAGACAATCAAAGTCCCTTAGTATTTTTAAGAATTCCGTTAAAGATCATTATCTAGCTGAACGAGGATGATTCAGATCATATTGACATTTATAATCTAATTCGAGTATATATTGTATATCCCTTAATTATTCTTATCAGAATATTTATTAGTTTATTTTTAACATATATATGATATTTATAATATATAAGTAAATGTTCATGTATTAGGTTGTAATTATTTGTAAGTAGTTTATGGCTGCACCACCCTATACTCATCTCGTAACTTTCCTAACCTAAAGGTAGTCTGGAAGAGATGGCTAATAAGCCATAAGACCGCCTTTTGTTTACCATTGTTTTAATATTAAATTTACGTTATTGTGTCCCTGTATGTGGTGTACAATAAAGTGTTAAATAATAATATATTATATTAACAATTTTCTCTACGAATTAAGTACTAAGTACAAAAAAGTAAGTACCAAAATAACATGTCCGTAATAGAATTAAGTGTTGAGCTTCGGTTTAAAGAAACTTTATTCTCATTTCGACAAAGTCATTTACATGAGAACTTAGGTTGCTATACTTACGTTATACAGTTGAACAGCAAAAACATGTATATACAGAAAAATCTTTAAATGTATCAATACAGTCTAGTTGATTTATAAAAGAGATATATCGGAAAGTACATGCTTATACAGGTTAGACTTAAAATGCTAAATTTCTCAAAATGTTTTATTTGTTTAGGTAAATTATTATAAAGTATTGCTCCCTCAAAAGTTATGGTTTTTTGTCCAGATTTAGTTCTAGTTTTAGGTATAACTAAGTTGCTAGCACGTCTAGTTGCGTACCTGTAAGTCTGACCTTTTGATTTAAAAGATATATTATTAATGTGTATTTCATTATGTAATATTTTCTGTATTAATAAACAAGTAGTGTAGAAGTGTAGTTGTTTTATATTTAGCTTAACATCCTATTTCTCACCTGGAGACTATAATACACGATTGAAACAATGCATGTCCATTGGATCAATCGAAAAAAGGAGGATGATTACAAAGGATATTGAGATAATTGGACAAAACAACTTTATGAGGTCTGATGTAGTATCCGATTCTCCTTATATTATATATTAATAAATTATATTACACACAACCATTGGTAATTATTACCCACTTAGAAATAGTTAGAAGATATCGATTTACACTAAATTCAAATTAGGTATTTATTAATATCAGTATTACGATTCTACTGGGAGATATAGAGCTTGAATTGTTTTCTTACTTTAGACGGAAGAATTAAATTTCCAATAGCTTAATTAATCCTAAACAAAACCATAATGATTTCCTGGTTTCCTTCAAACTAAATGTCACTTTAAATAGGCCAAGTTGACATTAGTCCGTCGTTAAAACTGTAAAGTCCATATATGTATTATAATTTTAGCGGGTAGTTTGCATCGTTAGCACGTATGGTTACTCAAGTGTGAACCTTGCTCTGGGCAGTGGCAGCAGTTGAGTCACGCACCGTGGGAATAATCGCTGATTGTGTATCAGACCTTCGTACAATGGCGGCAAATTAAAAGCCTCCTTTAATAGATACAGGTAATGATAACAAAGCATGTTTGTAAGACAGCTCTCAGTAGAGATTTTTTGTTGGTATAGTACAAAAACAGAATTCTGTTTTGGATTAGATTATACAAGCAGCGACACAAATTTGACCACTGCTGACTACTCACTACCTACTTAGGTAAAGCAAGGTGTCGAAGAAACAGATGTTGTGTATTACTATAATTAATTAGTGTTGCTAGATTCCAATAAGCAAAAAAAATAATAAGTTCAAGTAAATTTATTTAAGGAAAGTTTAGGATAGTATGTTGAAAACTATAATATAGTTTAGGACAATTTTTTCTGATACAATATCAAGATGTCAGATGACTATACCAATTATAAAACCAAAATAAGCTTTTTATGTTATCCTTAAATATTTAAAAAATTGCCTTAAAAATGAAACTTAAAAATAAATTACTGATTAGGAAAATATTGGAAGGCCAGTTTATTTTAAACGGGTTGAAAAATTGTTAATCTAAAGTTACTAATTATTTAAGTTTAGTTGGTATATCAACCAAAAGCTCATACAGGAAAGTTTCTAATATGACCTCGATTAGTGAATAATGCACAAAGTTCAACGTTTCTCAGTTTGGCGGGTCTACTCAAAGCCAATGTCAATGTCACCTTTCCATTTGACGAATAAGTTAAATATATGCTTCAAAATGCTTTTCTTTAAACTTTATTGGTTGAAAATGAAGGACGAGGCTTAATCGATGAAATATTAATAAATTTCATCAGAGTTTGGGAAAAGAAAATTAAAATAATTATCAATATATTTTTTTCTCTATAACAATTTAAGGTTACTGAACTCCAGTTAATGAATCGTTTTTACCATTTTCCATACTATTTGCATATAATTTGCTCAGTAGGTCAGGTTGTGTTAATCCACAGTAGCTAGCGTATAAATAAAACTAAGTGGGTGAAGTAACGCGAATTGGTCAGGAATTCGGACATCTACGGTACTCATGGCACGTGCTGCACACTAAATGTAAATAAATGATATCAATTGCTAATTTTGTGAATATTTATACGAAAAAAAAATATTAACTTAACTAAATCATACCGGAAATACAAATAAGAATTTCTCCTTTTTTATTCACAGCAGAATTATATTATCATGCCTTACATCTTAAAGATACAAACTCTTCTCTTATTTCTTAATTAAACTACGATATTAATAATAAAAAAATCCTATAGACTATATATAAGGCTAGCCGACTTGCGCGACTTCGTTCGCGTGTTACTTCGCTCCTATGGGTCGTAGCGAGATATTAAAATTACTCCTTGTTCAAAATCAGTGTAGCCATTTCAGAGATTATCCAGAACAAACAGACAGACAAAAATAGTAAAAAATGTTGTTTTGGTATAGGTACCATGTATACATTCATAGGCACTTAGTAAAAAGCGGTTATTTTTTTAATATTACAAACAGACACTCCAATTTTATTTATTTGTATGGATATAACAACAAAAACATAGAGCTATCTTTTTTCGATAATGACAGTATATCTATTTTTTAATAGTTGGTTGGCTATAACCTTAGGCTATAACGAACATAGAAGTAATTACTGGACACAACGATAAAAACTAACAACCGTCTCGGGTACTCGTAAGTGTTATAAGTAACACGTAAGTCATAAATCATAACAAACAACAGCACCGTCATGCACAGTGAAGCAGCAGACAGCCAGTGGCATTGTCATCATAATGCCAACACCAATACAGTTTAATAAAAGAACTGAGAAGATTTAAGAAGGAACTTATTGACCATCCAGTGACACGAATGTGGAGTCATTTCTGCATTCAACATACAAAAGCACAAGATAATGAGCGGATTTTCTTTATCTTTGAAATTTCAAGTTAAGTTACTGTTTTCCTTTTCTTTTTTAAAAACGTCTGGAGCGATTGCCTTATTTTCAAAACACGGTCTTCTGTAGCAAATAAATAATTTTTTATTATTATTTTTATTTCTCTGCTGTAGCGTAATAAAATTCTACAAAGATGTAACTACCCACGTCCACGTCTGATCGCCTACACAGGTGACAAAAGGACTGGCTCATTCTTCGTCCAAAGCATCGGGATTGCGATTTAACTCTACTTGTTTTCATGCATATGTATTGTACCACAGTTGTTATTAACTACAGTCGGTTGTTCCGGTAGAGACTTTATGTAAGTAAAGAGGCTTCAATCTCCTCAGCATCGCTACTATTATGTGTCGCAATAAAATCCTAAGACCTTCGTAATAATATGCATCTTCAAGGTTTGTAGACTTAATTCTGAGCGATATCCTGACGGTTATCTTAAATATTTCCTGCTGGCTTGATCACGATTTTATAGTCTTGATGCTATGTGTACGGCTGGTGTCCTCGCTGCTCATCGGGGCGGCAAGAATCATTGACCTTGGTAATGGCGTCATATCTGTAATTCTAGCATGCAGGCTATTATGTCAATTACCTAATAGCAGAACCTCACGATAGCAAAACGATTACAGCGTTAAAACAAATAAAACAACGTTAAACATAGATTTGAAAATATTTAAGATATTAACGGATCCTGTTTCATTCCACGATTTTTAAAAATTAAAATATTCTTTACAAATTCCAGGGATCCATTAGGATCATTTAAAAATCTAAAATGATCCTGAATATTTATATAACATAAATCTATAATATACTAATATTGACTCATTATTTTTAACGAATATTGTGCTAATTTCATGAAATTTTGTATTTAAAACACTGAAAGTATAAATTTTCAACATTTTATAATAATAATTTTCCAAAATGACCTGCCGTACTAGCAAACTAAGAGAACAATTTGGTTGCTGTTAGATAATTCGTAGTTTCAGTAAGACCATTTTAGATTTTTATAATAAAATTGACTCAAATACTAAATTGTTCTGATTTCTACAAAACACTATCTATGTAAAATTGTAATTGGCATTCCGTTGACTAAGAGGAAAAACTAAAACTCCTAAATACATTTCAGTATGATAATATTAACAACAATCAGTTAATTTTATTTCCATATGACTTTTTTATAATAACGAGATTTTAATTGAATCGAAAACATGAAAAAAGAAATATATATTTCGGAAAAGAAATTTGGCTTAGGTTAGCCTTTGTTGGGTTTAGTCTAAGCATAGCTTTAAACAGCGAACCTGGGCAGTGAAAGGATCCTTTAAACCTACACACTACACTCCTGACCGTATTACGCCCGGGGCTTTCAAGAAAGGCCATTCATTATGCACATACGATACTTATAAAAGATTGTGTATACTCTACAACCAAAAAAAGATATATGTCCGTAGAAGATGTTTAGAGTGTAGGCAATAGTGTGATATTAGTATAGTTCTATTATTCTGATAGTTCGATCGTTCTTGAACGTGCTCCCTCGTGTTACACGATAGACTGAATGCACCGGTACATATAGACAATAAAATACTCATGACGTAACAGAAAAAGCACTATATGAGTTATCGCCGTAAAAATAATCTATGAAGCGCTCGATATTACCATTGAATGGAATAACAGGTTAGTTGCAACAGTTAGTAAAAGTTGGTATCTCTATTTTGATACAACTTCATATCCTTTATATTTAAAGTTTAAACTGAATTCAAATTTTCAATAAGCGCTTTTTAATTTAATTAATAAATGTTAAAAGCAAATAAATAATAGGCATTATTATAAAATATAGAATATTAATTTTATTTATTATGAGTTGTAAATACATAGTTAGATTGTAATCGAGCCGTTGTCGGTTTTGAGTATAGGATCAATGCAATTTACCATAAATATTTATACATATTATAATTTAAGTAGTGATAACTGCACGAATTAAATTAGATTATCAATCAATATTATTATCAATATTAATTTTTTGAAATTTTTAATATTATCCAAAATTGAGGAATTTGCAACTTAGGTTGCTTTTAACTTATCGTAAGATTATGAGTTCACATGAAAATTAAGCTTAGAACATAAACAACTAGAAAATTTAAACTCTCCATTAAATAACAACTCCTAATAGCCAATTTATATTGTATATAGGTACATGTTTATAAAAATACAATAAACGGGCCTTAAAACGAATCCAGTTTCAAAAATGTTGTTCGATAAAAGAATAAACAAAAATATTCAGTTCAAATCTTTTTATTGTATCCTTTACGAATTGCGAAAACAAATTAAAAAGCTAAGAATTTCTCTCGTAAAGGAGGTTTGATAATGAGGAGAACTTATTTTCACTCAGTATTGGTTGGGACATTTGAATGGCTCCGTTGATTAAACATTAAATTAACCCGCTTGATAAATGTACTTCAGAGATTTGATAAAAGTGACACATTGCTTAAGAAACTTACTAATGGCAAACATTTTATCGCAAACAGTTCTTGTTTTTGTAAATTAAATAAATATTACTTGTATTTTTGTAATCGATTGACCTTGAACTAAAACATCAAATTTTACTAAAAATATTTTAAAGTTCTATGAGTGATCTCTATTTATTTAATTATATAAACTATAAAATACCTAAAGTAGTTTTATTTTGAAGTGAATAACTAGCGACCCGCCCTGGCTTTACAATACAGGTAGTATTGTACCCGTGCATAAAATAAAATAAAAGTCAAATACATGGTTATTAATATTCCAAAAGAACTGTATTTTTTCAAGGATAAAATATAACATAACTTTTAGAACCATAAGCTATCCTTAACGCTGTTAACGTATGAAAGAAACACAAAGGAACAGATAAATATGGATCAAAAAAGTAGACTAGTAGAAGTGTTCAGTGTCTTAGAGAAGTTTAAAAATAAAAATTGTAATGTTCTATAATCGGCATAATCTAAGTGAAATTATCCGATTTCTTCGTTGTTAAAACATTTACTCGACAAATTAAAAAAAAATACAAGTTAAATAACAATAATGTTCATAATTTGAGGATTGTATTGAAAAAAAATTGTATCAAACTTATTTTTATGCCCCAAAGAAGCGATAAGAGTAAAACCCTTTTAGCAAAATGAGTAAAATTTATTGAGATCTAATTATGGAATTAGGTATATGTAGGTAATATAACTAAGTAATTAAGGAGAATACACTACTACTTTAAATATCTGAAACCCTTGGATCATTAATTTAACCCCTGAACAATTGCGTATCAAATTTGTATATAATCCAGTTAAAAATTTTGAGATTAATTTCAAAACTTGTAGGTAAGTACTGCAGAAAATTTAAGCCAAAAATATGTTTTTCAAATGTTGAAAAGGATGTTTTATGACGCAGATTGTGCAATTTTTTTAACTACAACCTGACTTTTTTTAAACCTTTTCAGTTTTAACTCTTCGTTGTAACTTTTTCGATTTTTACCATTTATAATTTTGGTTTAATAGGAGAAGTTTTGTGTTTTTGTTATAGTGACAGATAATGTAATTGGTTGAATGCAAAAAATCCTAATTAATTAGTTAATAATCAACAAAAAAATATAATTTGTAACATAAGTATAAACAAAATACTTAAAATAAGGAAATAATTTACTTATTTTTAATACGCAAACTATTAAATATAAATCTGTGTCGGATATAAAACTTGTACCTATCTGTGTGACTCACCGGATGAACAAAAATTAACAAGTTTTTGTTATTGTCACAATAATTTGTAGTCTAGGTTATAACGGAATTTATAATCAGATAATTTTTTCACATTATAATAAAATTTAAAAACATACAAAAAGTGGATAAAGTTATTTATGTTCTTTCTCTCTTTTGATCTCTGTAGGTGCGGCTAAGAAAAAAGTGGTATTTCGCTAACATTTTAGTTTTTATAAATAAAAGAAATATTATGTTGACATAGTTTGGACAGTTTATTTATTGACCATAGTAATTTCTTGATTTTTATTATTATCATAGAGATAAATTCCATTCTACATCTTTTTATTATATGCACGGCTGATAATAGCTTCCAACTGAACTTCTTCGCGTATTTACGATAATTTATTACTTTTTGTGTTTCAATGGTTATCTATAATTATAGGTCATAAACTATTTACATAATACACATACGTGTAATCATTTAATCAAACATACACCCATACAACGAAAACATAGAGTCGATCTTAAAACTCGTTGAAGTCTTTTGAAGGGGAGTTTAATTATTACGATCTTCATTATATAGTCTGAAATGTTTCCGAATATTTAAAGTAGTTTTATTTCAATAAGTTTTCGTGAATTGAACATAAATTACAACAACTACAGTATATGTACTTATTTTCTCATTTTTTAATTACTTAAAACGCAATACGCAAACATACTTTTCAAAGGAATCTTAATTGGTGAAAATTAAGAGTATCTACAGTAAAATCTTAAATGATACAAGTATGTCAGTCAAATTTTCCAAAACATTCGCAAAAAGTTTAACACAATGATATGAAAGTTTTAAAAGTTCAATAGCATCATCCACTCATTTTATTCTCACGAACTGAAATTAGATGTGTTAATTAAATTTTCGACTTATATTAATAGCCAAGTAAATTTTATACGTATCATTAAAAATGATTACTGTTTATTCGGCATGAAAATAAAAATAACTTACCGTTTGTATAAAGGAAGAGTTCACCAAACTTCCAAATAAACCTTTTTAATGGGTCTCAACAAACACTGTTCACTAGTTCGTTTATTTGTTCATAAAAACAATTGTGTGCCAGTTAGGCCGAATTCGTCGTGTGTCGTATATAAGAGCTGAGACCGATCACGTCAGACCACCACGCGGTTATACTGACTCGTAGTGTGTGCGTCTGCGCACCGCTTGAGCATTGAACTGGCTCGTCTCGCTAACCCGCCCGTGGAGAGATGCACACCGCACGACCACTGCGACCCGACCACGACTACCTTCCAGACATAACGGGGTCGTCAAAACTAAGCGAAGCGCACGCAATGCATCACAAAACCGCAAAACTACGGAAACTATTGTGGTTCACCGAGTCGTGAGATAGTCTAATTGATCGCTCGATAATCGATTTATCTGCGAAACGTTATCTTGCTTTCAAAATTAATATGGATTTTAAAAACACAAAACTGACTATAAGGAGCTCAATTTAACCGTTAGTTATAGAAGATGAAATATAAATTTTAATGATTTTATACTATAATTCGTTAGTGTGTGATTGTTACTCAGGATTGATTGAATACGAAGGCTACGAGTATATTAGCGACATCCTGTGAATATCCTAGCCGTCCGGCCGTCGAACCCTGGAGGCGGCCGCTGCCCGCAACACTCATAGAACCACACTCGTACACCTTTCAAACTTGTATTCATTGCGACTGTAACTATAACTATAAATAGCTATTGTAAGTAATATAACGTTACATGTGATAAGCCAAGTTCTATTACATCAATAATCAATATATGTAATACATTTTAGAATCACTCGTGAATCGAAATCGTAATATAATATTTACCTCTATGTAAAACGCATACACACAAACGCACACCCTCATTATAAATCATGTTTTTTTCGTTAGAAACATGTTAATGTTTATTATACAATAAAGATGTTTACAGAAATAAACAACTTGTTGATAACATTATCTACAATATAATTTATGTATTTTATCTTTTAGTGTTTTAGAATAAAATGAAATATTAATTTGTTCTTTTGATAACAAAAAATCGCATAATGTTATTTAGAGTATCATTTATTCCACTTAAATAAGTAATATTAAACTATGAAATTTACTTTAGCTTTCATAATGCTTAAAATACAAATAATAAAATTTAAACAAAAATTGAGCAATTTTAGAACATTAACTTAGGATATGACTGATACAGTTTAGAAGTCAATTCTAAAATCTTATTTAAGAAAACTATTTCATTACAGATGATTCAATACAGGGTAACAAAAACATTTCGTACTTAACTAATCACAAAATCTTACCTAGTAGGATGTCGTTTCCCTGTAGAGAATGTTGTAAAATTATCTAAAACCTTACAAGACCTGATTTATTGTTCTAAATAGTGTTTTGATATAGCATCTAAGATAAACTGAAAGGTCGCTGGGTTCATCCAGGATAAACCTGATGGGGATTCAGAAGCGTCAACGCTCCTAGCTTTTCTGCCTACTGTACGTTCTAAGAAATAGTCATCGTATTCCAAACTGTAATCTGGAAGGATAGGGTTGAACTTGGCGTAGTAGATGGCTGAAAGACACGCGTAGAGAAGCAACGCCGCGGTGAACAGCTAGAAATAAAATAAAAACATTATTGAAGATATCCTACTAATATTATAATTGCGAAAGTTTTTAAAAATATATGGATGTTACTCTTTCACACAGAAACTACATAATGGATTTTGATGAAACTTTACAATAATATAGCTTATACATCAGAATAACACATAGGCTAAATTTATAATGGTATAGTGTGAATTATCCAAAATATGGCGTGTTAAACCGCGGGGCGCAGCTCGTTTCTATATGAAACTGTATTCTTACACATATTTTATCACTATCCTACAGAAGCTGTCATGTTTCTTTAAAAATGTGTTTTATGTGTTCACCAATCTCAAGAATCACGCGTATATAAATCATAAATACTTCGTGTAAACAGTAAATGTATGCAATTGTTAATTTATACCGTAAAGGTATTTGACCTAGAGAAGTAAACTTGACAGAATCGGCGATCTCGACGAGATATTATGAATACAAATTCAATAAAGAGAAATATATTTATATAAACTACATGACAAGTGGTCTACGGGTCAATTAAGTTTGGAAACTTATTATTCACTAGTAACTCTTGAGGACTCTTTCCTCTCTCCGGAACGAAAAAAAGAATTTTCCAGCTTTAAAACTAGAATCGTCATAAATTTCTGTTAATTATAATATTCACCTTGTCTAATATTACGAAAATTGCATATTGGTAGTAAGTAGAAAGCATTTAACTTTCCTAATTAAAATTGTACCGCAAAATCTTATCTAATTTTTTAATTTTCAGCACGTTCAATTAACCACTAATGGACACTTGTCATATCTATTATCTGATATCATTCATTAATTATTGAGTAATTAATTCTTCCATCTAAGCGATGAATTTATATAAAGTTTATAACGGTGTACGTGATAAGTCGCTGGCGACAAAATTATTTCAATTTTAGCATACTTTCTAATGATTAATATATTTCTAGTAATTAATAGATGTAAAGAAGAAAAAAAAGGCACATTTTTTGCACCTCTGATCGGAAGAATGATAATTAAAATTTAATGTTCATCGCAGGAAAGGCACACATTTATGTGAGATTTGAGACAGCTATTAAATATATTTATGTCGTAATTGCGCCCCTAATTAAGAAAACATACACCTGAATGTTGTAGTGAGATAAATTTATAAACTTTAAACATAAACACTTCCATATTAAAATCTTGCATACATGCCTTACTGATCTTGTCACTCATACAACTTTGTAGATTGACGGCATACTCCCAATATATATTATGAAGAGAGTGACATTTATGAAGAGGTAAAAAAATTATATGGACTATTGTCAATAAGATACATAAAAAACCGACCAAGTGCGAGTCGGACTCACGTACGAAAGTTTTCGGTACCAATATTAAGCAAAAAAAGTCGCGTTTGTTGTATGGGAGCCCCTCTTAAATATTTTTTTATTCTGTTTTTAGTATTTGTTGTTATAGGATAGGGGCTATTAGAAATACATCATTTGTGAAAATTTCAACTGTCTAGCTATAAAGGTTCATGAAGCCTGGTTACAGACAAACGGACAGCGGAGTCTTAGCAATAGGGTCCCATTTTCACCCATTGGGTAAAAATGGGGCCGGAACCCTAATAAAGTATGTTTGTTTGAACTGTATGACCTAAACACGTAGATGGATCGTTAATATAAATAATGAAAAAATTAATTAAAACGTTCTTGACTACATTTTAAACAACAAGTATTGATTACGGAACTTCTAAAGTTTTTATTAATAACAGTAGAAAACAGCTTTGCGTGAAGTTTAATATCACGACCTACACGATGGTTAAAGTTTCAACATACATCACAGTTTACTTTGGATAACTTGATAAATAAATTGGAAGATAATAAATAAACACTACATGAACATTACACCAATTACAGCATAAATACTAAAGATGTATATATAAATAGATAAAACTGCTCAATAAAAACAAAAAAATATATTTAAATTGTAAATGTTCTAATCATATTTGAAATTTACTACACTCAAGTTACATTACGACTAATCTGCTCTATAATTTTGAAGAACTTAGGATAGTCCTTTTTTTAGGATTCCGTGACTTAAAAGGAAAAAAGGAATCCTTATAGGATCACTTCGTTGTCCGTCTGTCTGTCTGATTGTCTGTCAAGACCTTTTTCTCAGGATCGCATGAAAGTATTAAGTTAAAATTAATATTAAATACTCAAGCCTGCGATCTCTTGCGGTAGTCAAAAAATCAAACTTCTAAGTTCACGCATTGAAAAGATATGACCGTTAATGTGGTCACTCATATAATTATAAGGTAAAATTTAGCGTGAAGTAAGGTTTCATAGCTCAAGTACAGGATAAAATTTAAAAAACTGTAATTTTTTTTTCTACATCACTAGAAAATTACCTTTCTTGACTACCACGCAAGACCCTTTTTCTCAGAAAACATCAAGATATCAAGTTGAAATCAATATTAAACTAAAAAATTTGAAATTAATATTAAATAAAAGTATCCTAAAACTGTTAACAAATCAAACGTTTAAGAGAAAGCAAGCAATAAATATTGCCATTTATTCTTAAGAGACATGAAAAAAATCTATTTTTGCGGTTTTAGTAATATTTGAATATGTTATAAAATATACCTCCCTCGATACAGATACAAAATATTCTTAATGTTTAAACTCTAGTTAACGAGTTTAATTTCTCGATGTTGAAATTTAAAAACTTTTAATATATTTATTCTAATAAAAAAGTAATAAATTTGTAATGCAAAAATGTATTTAAAAAGATTACTTGGTAAAATATAAATTCTATTAATTAATTATTTAAATTTTAAATTATTAAGACTGTTTAATAAGGTTTAGACTAAGGCACCTCTTCCAGTTATTAAAATTTTCAAAACCTTCTAGCTTAACGTTCATTAGAGTTTAATTCTGTATCGAAGGAATGTATATATATAACATATTCGAATATTAGAGAAATCGCAAACATCGACGTTTTTCGCCGTCGTATCGTTAGTAATGAATCTAAAGCTATATCGGCGCGAATCTTAACAACGACTGTTGATGATATAGCATGCTGTTAAATGAAAACCTTGTAAAATATTTTAAATAACTCCAAAAAAGAAGGAGGTTATATATTTGTCAATATATATTTCATTAATCACCGACTTTAAAATTATTTTAGTGAAATTGTTTTTATTGCATTATTATTTTTAAATGTTTTATCATATTTTCTTATATTATTTTTGTAAGTAATTATAAATAGGTCAATTGAAACACGCATTACTAATGTCGGAAGCAAATGCCCCCAATACTATTTTCATAATATTTAACCTGCACACGAATAAGCAAAATTTGATAGTGTTTGTCCCTTTATTGAAATTGTACGAAACCCTTAAAGCGCGAGTTCCGTACTCGCACTTGGCCGAAAATTATTATTATTATTATTAAAAAAGAAGCATTAATGCAAGCAAAGTGTGAAGTGTACGTGTTTGAGATATTGCTCTACATTTCTTATAGGCATTATTATAGATATTGCCACAATACATACATCATTACGCATATCTTAAAATCTGAAGGTAATATGATAATATCATAGAAAAAATATACAAAGTGTCGTGATGAATAGATTAAAATATTATTTTTGACAATTATAATCTACCATTTGCCTTGAAGGAATCACGAAATACGAAATAGATATATGTTACAATAACATTGTACATGTTTAAAGATGCTTATAATCTTACATAAGGATTAACAATTACCAACTAATTTAACGTTGCTTATCTAGTAGAACAAAAAATCAGGAACCTCTTGAAGACACAAAGAAGCAGCACTTAAGATATGACCATGAACATACTTATATCACGTTTCCCAACACTGTTCAAAAACTCTACTTCCGATTGTCAAAATGATAAAGTAAAAGCTTTTAAAAATATAATAAGCTCTGTTTTAACAAGTAAATTACAGAAATACGTACACAAGGTCTCTACATGAAGTACATAGACTACTTCCTTAGAACTCATACACCATGTGACCATCAAAACTGTGTCAATGTTAAACCCATAAACTTAAGTTTACCTAACATAAGGCATAAAACAACAAAATTATTGTTTTTGCGGTAAATAACAAACGACACTTATAATTTTTCGGTACGATGCACTACAATGGCTTTAAGGTCGTAATAATTTGTTAGTCTAACAAATATTCAAATGACTTACAATAATTAGACTATTTATAATATTTTTATACAGTAAGTATTATTAATTTAAATATTAAAAAAAGTTTAAACGTCTAATATTAAATGTTACTATCAATGGATGGACAATGTTCACTTATATACAAGTATGTAGATATTTTACGAGTTATGTAATAATAATCGAAGCGTCAGTAGCTCAGTGGTTCAGGCGTTGGATTCACGATCAACAAGTCGTGGGTTCAAAATTCAATGTCCGGGACATTGGACTACTGGCGTGGCCCACTCCTAACACAAGCATAAAAATCTTACCTGAAAGACGCTCCAGAATTTGAAGGAACCTTCGTTGATGATCCAATCATAATATCCAGCCCATGGGTCAGTGTATCTGCCTTGTTTCATAGGTTTGGCTGTGGTAGTTTCGTGGTCGTGTTCATAATGCTCATCGTAGTAATCTTGCATACCACGGCCGGTTCCCACTGTATCATTTTTACTATTTTGGCCCCGCAACTGAAAAGGAAAAATTCAATATGCCATTTTTTCACTCTAAGAAGCTATTGGAACTAAAAGAGCTCAATATGATTTTTTTTTGTCAATAATATTTTTATATATATAAATAACTAATCCACACCCACATTCCTATATTTAAAAATTGTACCATCTATCTACCATCTGTGTTTCAACTGTCGATAAAAAGATTCTTTAATTGATTTAATAAGTATTAACTGTAACAATTTGCATCTACTTTCAATATTTAGCATAGAAAGAGGGAATAATTGCATACCCAAACAAGGGTGCGACTTGGGCCTAGTGAGACAATTAGCGTTACTGCCCGGTCACCTAGTTTACCTGATACCGTTACTGTGTCTATTTCACGGATTGATGACTGTGTCTGGTGTCCTCAAACACTTTTATTATGTCAAATGTCTCAATAATCCTATTAATATTATAAACGCGAAAGTTTGTAAGAATGTATGGATGTGTGAATGTTTGTTTCTCTTTCATGCAAAAACTACTGAATGGATTTTGATAAAACTGTATAATATAGCTTACACATCAGAATAATACATAGGCTATAATTTAAAATTATATAGTTTGGAATTATCCTAATTATAGCAAGTAAAACCGCGGGGCGCTGATAGTAATATTATCGAAATTATAAAATATGCAATTACAAGTTCTGCGTAAAATTTAAAACTATATATACTATAATCTACGTTTAATTTTAATAGTTTTAGAGCAAACAAATTAGTATTTTTAAATTAATCAAAAAAAAATCTAAAAAATACAATTTTAACTTACTTGAATTGAAGTGCTGTTTGATAATTTAGGGAGTGCTGATTGAGCTTTCTGGGATCGATTGCTGTTAATTTTTCTTACTACGTCAAGGGCGGTGCGGAAAACACTTAGAATCAACTCCGAAGTTGACACTCCAGAACTTGAGGTATCCTCTTCATGGTCGACGTCTATTGATTCTTCGTTTTCGTAACTGGAACTAATAAGGAAGTATATAATTTGCAACAGTCTTACATAATGCGAGTCATATACATATTGTGATATTGTTCTAAACTCTTCCTAGTTATTAATTTCATAGAATCTATTAATATCCCAATAAGAAAAAATTTAATTAACTCATACATTTCACAAAGTGCTTGTCAAGACGAATTAAACGAGCCCAAAATTGATGGGGTTACGTTGTTGTATGACCGAGTTGTATAGGAAACTATTCGAACCAATTTAAATATGCATGCAAAATTACTGTTCCAACAGAAACCGGAAAGTGGGTTAAATTGAACTTGCAAAATTTGACACAGACAGAGAAAAATACACTGCAGATGAAACTAAATAAAAGTTTAAACTATAGTTAATATTAATTATAAAATAGCGTGTTTAGATACTTACTGCAAAGGTATATATTTGTATCTATTATTAGGCGGCGTATAGGGCGTCGCGGTATCGTAGCGCGTCGCTCCTGCGCTGACGCCGGCCGCCCACAGTGCGAGCGCCACCGCCCCCATCACTACGAGACCATGCACTGACATAGCGATCAAACCTTTTGCCATTACCAAATTTTTTAAACTGAAATTTTTTAAGGTTCCTAAAAATACAAATGTCGCTTTTCACTTTTAATACATATTCGAATGAACAGTTGAATCAAATTGTTCATAAAAACGTATTGTATACTTTTAGTGAGCGATGTGCACTACTGAATGATACCCAATAGACTGCTCATTCTAAAATGAAACGTCTCAGTTAACCGTGTGTAGGGAAAGACTGAAAAATGAATTCTGCAAACAGTACGCTCGCAGTTTACTCTTTAGTAGTGTGTGAATTTAATTTACGGAATTGTAGGGATAGTGATAATTAATCTTTCTTAAAAAGAAAGTAGTTATATTATACTGGAGCTAAATCAAAACTTTAACTAATCTGATCTAGTATTATTTAGTGTCTGTAAGTAAATTCTTTAAAATAAATAATTTAATCGTTAATTCTTTAACAAAATTTATTCTATTACTCTAAATATTTAAATAGAATATTTCCGAAACTATGACAAGAGGCCTATAGTTTTAAGTGTAAACTGTACTAAAATATACAAATTGACTGAGTTATTAATTGAAATATAATAATAACAATAATGAAATATACTATTTAAATTGAGAATGTAGAATGTAACTACAGTTATTCGTGCAAGGCGGGCGGGGAACGCGGGCGGCACTTCTAGGGCGACGTCAAATAAGCTTATTAGGGGTGCTCTAAAGCAGCAACTATACGTTATGTTATCATAACTTTAAGGTTGAGCTTTTTTTAGTCGTCACATTACGAGGCCAGTATGAACGCTTGTCAGGGGCGGCAAATAGGTCTTAAGGGGCTACTTTTATTTTTGCTTATCAACAATCCGATTACGTACAGAATTATGGAACTTCCCGATACAAATTTAGAAGTCACGAATCTGTTACAAAACCGACAAAGGAGAATATAATATAGAGCACTGTACAATTATTAAAACCTAAAGATATGTTTTTCATGCGATAGTAATATTTACCGATACACTCTTGTTACAGTACACCAAATTATCGTGAAAGTATATGTGTAACGTTGCTAGCATCTAGTGACAAGAATTTATGTAATTTTTTCTTATTATTTGGCATTATTTTTTGTAATGGTATAACCTACGGTTTAAAAAATGGATTTAAATTTTTCGTTTAACGTGATTGTAAAATTCTTAATGAGTATAAAATAACCACTTTACTTACGAAAAGCTTCTATTCTGAGGAAAGATAAGAACATTTTGCACTTGGCACGAAGGAAATTATTCTAATAATTTTTTCAGAAAAATTTGCAATGTTTTCAATGTGTACTTATCAAACTATAAGATATTTTATTTTTAAAATTTTTCATTCAAAATAGTATAGTAGAAAACATTTTGTGAATTGTCTACAGAACTTACAAGGGGATAAAGTGACATAACTTTCAGGTTCTTAATATATGCTATAAAAACGATCATGTCTAGCCATCGTTACCCTAGACAAGAATTAACTTTCACATTTATAATATTATTATGGACTGGTATTTATGTATTGTTTGGAATAATATGTGTATTACATAATTATTATATAATATGTATTCGATACAACAATAACTTTCTTTATGGAATCTGTCTGCTAATAATTATTGCAATTCCATACATACTATTGAATTAATTTTAATATTAAACAACACAAACATAAAATATTTTTGCCTCAAACTTACTGTTATGATGTAATCTATTTAAAGTTACTTCATTGTTAAAAAAGCACCCACGTGGGTTTTGGGTGTAGACAAGAGCTCGTAATATTAATATATTATGATTTTTTAAAAATAAGTTAATACTTAATTGTTGGTTATTATGGTGTCATTTATCAAAAGTAATAAAAAACCAAAGTATTCATACAATTTTTATTATTATAGATATTAAATATTTATTGATACAACGTTGTGACAATGAACAAATATTTAAACAGATTAAATTAAAGAAACATTTAAATATGTCCAGTTCCCAACATTAAGGTTACTTTTCTAACTTACAAGAATATGTACAGTGGATATAGTTACATTTTATATTATTTTTTTCTATTCATATACTTCTCAGCCGCTGTTGCAAGTGCATGAGTAACTCTTCGTGTTACTTCATGTAAATTATCATTGGACAAATAGTCATCAACAGATCGTTTTGAGAAGAATGTCGCTGTCGTAGTATTGGGTCTCCAGCTGTTAGGATAAACGATCTTATGTCGCAATACAGCTTTAATAATTAACGCACCCACGTACACGATGAAGTAAACACTGAAATATAGTGGTAGGTAATAAAGTTTTTTCCCTAAGTAGTAGTAACTGAATCTATTAACACGAGGCATTTCAGTGGTAGTTGTAGTGGGGTGATGAATATGATAATGGTCGTGATCATGATCATCAAAATCATGATGATATTTAAAGTCAGATGGAAAATCACTTGGAAAACCATGATCATCTGACGGTGGTGAATTAGTATCTGGTTTTGTATTTGGTGGTGGAGGAGCCATCATTCCCATATCATTTCCCTTCAGATCATTCATATCACTCGAGCTTGGGTCATCATGAGGCTTAGCAAACATTAAATCGTGGTAATCGTTATCATGACCATATGGAGGCGCATCGTCGGGATGGTCACTAGAATCAGGACCATAACTTGGTGGAGAATCATAACTATGTGACATGTAATCAGTAGGTGGTTTGAGCTCAGGCTTTTTATAATGATAACCATGAAATTCTGGCTTGTCATCTACGGCAATTGAAGGGCTGTCACTGTCCATGCTTGGTTTATTGTAAGAATAGCCCGCGAAAGGCTTATTTGGTGGTTCAGGAGTAGGGTAGTATTGTGGCGCAGGAGGTGAGGGTGGTTTATAATGATAACCCATACCCATAATAGGACTATCGTCGGTCTTTCCCGGGCTCATTGGTGGTTTATAACGATATCCAAAATCCAATTGCGTATCATCACTATTATCACTTGAATCAGGTGTTTCTAAACTTGTAACGATGGAAGGTGTATATTGTGGTGGAGGTGCGGGTGCAGGTGCTGGTGGAGGTGGAGATGGTGGAGGTGCTGAGTCAGATGCAACAACCGGACCAGAATCAGAGTATGTTGGTGCATATGGAGGAAAAGATTCGTAGCTAATGGGAGCAGGAAAATCATCGCCACTTCCTTTATATGGAGGAGGTGGTGGAACTAACATAGCAGTTGCTTTTGTAGGAGAAGAAATAGGGGCTGAAGATTGCTTTGAGACTTTATTTCCATAACTCTGCTGTGGTAAATATGGCTGGGCTGGATTATAACGATCAATATTTGATCTTGCAGGGAGAATATCTTGAACTTCTCCTCTTACTGGTTGTTTTAAGTCAGTAAAATGATCCAAAGACGTCAATAAATTGTTATGGTTCTTACTATTTGATACACTATTAAATGACGGATTCTTAGACGGTTTCATCTGAAATGGTTTAAGATTTATATAAGGAAATCTTACGGCTGGTTCAGTTCGTATAGCTCTTGACTCATTCTCAGCTCCGCTGCCAGGATTTGTACTAAATCTGAAAAAATAGAAAATTATATTAATAAAACAAGCGCATCATAAAAATATGTTGATATTTTAATATTAATTAGTTATTTTAAATAGTTATAATAAAAAAAATACCCTGGCAAGGCGAAATTTTCATCCATTGTAACATCTTTAGGTTCCTCTAAACTGTGTGAATCATTCTCATCTTTTAGTGGTTTTTCATTTTCGTTTATATTTTGGCTATTTGTATCATCTGTTTCTTCTTGCCAATTTCCTGTATATTCATTAAATTTTTCATTATCAATTATATGCCAAATATTTTCGATACCAATTGGTGATTTTTCTGTAGTACTCGAAGTCGTAACTATTTTAGTCGTCGGTGGGTTCGTTGAAGGCATGTATACGGGCGCCGGTACATTATTATAATTATTGTCATTGAACATGAAAGAATAATCTTTATTTTCAGTAGATGGTTCATTGTTTACTTCTCCATCATTTTCTGTTTTTATTGGTAAACCATAATTAACAACTCGAGTCACTTTGCTTTCCTCCTCATCTTGCACATATATAGGATTCATTGTAGCTGGTTTCGATGTTACCCTCTCCTTCTCTAGTAATTTCCTTATAGATTTTTGCATACTACCATTAGATTCGAACTCTGCAAATATTAAATCTGGTGTTTTAACCTTAGGTTTTGCTGTACTGGTAGTGGTAGTGGTAGAGTTTGGCCCAGTATCCATTCTTCTCATCCATTTATGGTAGTAAAATTTTCCATCGTCTTTTTGTTGAGGCCGCACTGACGGAGTAACTACATACACTTGAGGTCCAGGAAAACTTAGCGCATTAGTATAAATTTTGAAACAACACACAAACAATACTACGGTAACCAATTTTGCTTTCATTTTTATAATTATATTTAAAAACGGCAGTGGTTATTTTATTATTATTATATACATTTGTACAACGCGCACGTGAAGACTGCTCGAGTTGATCTCTGATTTTGAAATGTTGAATATCGCTAAAGGCACCCAAATGCATTTGTTTCTGAATTGACAAGTCGGACGAAAATTGTGATAATTTGTAGCGGTATTTTAGTAAGTAGAACGCCTGAAGCACGATTGGGATGAACTCAGTCTAGTTACAATTTACACTATTAGCGGGATAATTCATGCCACACGTTGATACGACTGCATAGAAAGTGTCACATATTTGAGTAACATATTTTATACTTCACTAAAAGAGGTTACTGAAACTAATTTCACATTTCTACATTCCAAAGCAGTGGTAACTTATATAGGTTATATATAGGTTATAAAAGAATTAAAATTATGATAATTTTCATTTTTAATTTATATTGATGATACACAATATATACATCATACATCATCATCACGACCCTTCAATGGCCCACTGCTGAGCCGGGTCTCCTCCTCAGAATGAGGAGGGTACTAGGCCATAGTCCACCTCGCTGGCCCAGTGCGGGTTGGCAGACTTCACACACCTTTGAGAACTTTCTGGGAACTCTCAGGAGTGCAGGTTTCCTCACGATGTTTTCCTTCACCGTTAAAGCAAGTGATATTTAATTGCTTAAAACACACATAACTCTGAGTCAGAGGTGTGTGCCCAGGATCGAACCCGGACCTCCCGAGTAAGACTTGAAGTCTCAACCACTGGGCCATCACTGCTTATATATTGTGTATATGTTACGGTAAATGTGATAAATCAAAAATAATTAACAATTAATTATAATTATTAATATTTACCTCATTATTTGGCAAATGTGAAGATAAAATTGAAATTAATCGCTTTTAGCAGTTTTTACTCTACTCTCGTTGGTGAAACTAATAAAATAAAATAATACACGAAATAATTTGTTCAGGAGGTATTTATTTATAACACCATAGTTCTTACAGACGCATAACTAAAAGAACATTACAAAATAAAAATTATACAATCACATACTCATTATATAATCAATATCAAAATCGTTCACAAGTAACAGAATTACCGTAAGTACCAAATAAAAATAACAATTATTTATTTTGAAGAGTTACACTCGCCAATTTTGCAGATTTTGGGTTGGATCTTAATACAAATCGCCTGAAATTGCTATAACTTTTGTGGGGGTACATTCTTACCTATATACAATAATTTTAACTGTCGGAGTCGCATTTAAAAATAAATACACAATGTAAAAAACAACTTTAAGTTACACTGTTTTGTAAGGTTAGGTTAGGCTTCCGTTACCTACCCATAAGTAGGAGCCCCGACAACCGGGGCGACGTAGCTCTAGCTTGTTCTATCTTTAAATATCACCGATTTGGTTATGTAAAGACTGCATGTAGCTCAACTTTTTATTACAAAAAATTGTGAAATTGCTGCTAAAAATAAAATAAATATACTGGCAACATTTATTTATAATCTTTTTTTTTTCGCCAAAGGGGATAAGGAAAACTGCAAATTTAAAGAAAATAAATAAATAATTATTGGTAAAAATTTATTACATTTTTGGGTACTAAGGTAAAATTATAAATAATCACCGATAAAAGTGATTAATTTCTAATTGTTCCTCAACTTTCGATAAGTATTAATAATTTTCAATCAATCACACTTACCGTAACATATATACTTATAAACGAGAATTAACCTAGTCTAAAGCCTATAATATCTGTTTTCATACTAGACAATGTGTCGAAAAACTTTCACAAAATTTTGAAACATTACACATTTTTGACTTTACTTACACGATAATATTAAGTAGATTAAAATTAAGTTTTGTTAATTTCTACGGCAAACCTTCCTTCTTCTTAAATAAATTCTAATTACACTTATAATTGTCATCACTCTTCCTATCCGTTAAACATTTTTGACCTTTTGTTACTACAACAACTATTGTAAAACAGAAAAGTAATGAACAGTTACATATTGAATATGTGTAGGTACATATATAAATATATAAGACGGAAGAGAAATTGGCAAGCCACATATTTTGACTGAGGTGTAGAGTTTATGAAGTTAGGGATTGCAAAGTTAGGGCTTGTAGAGAAAGAATCTTGGCAGATGTCATGTAGCGTCTGATAACTTTTTGATTTTTACCAGTAAGCTTCAATCTTTACAGATTAATGTTTCAATACTATTTAATTGTTTTATACTGTTCAAACATATTTTATAATTCAGAAAAGTCCGTATCTTGACTAATAAGCTCCAAGCAGTCATTAGAGCACATGGCAGAAACTATAGTTCTTATCAAGTTTAATTTAAATAAAAATAATTTGCATTCCTTTTTTTTCAGAAACAAAATGAATGTTTGAATGATGTTTGTTTGCTATTCCTATAAATCATTTGATTGTGATGATACTTGGACGATACGAGGTATATGGTTTTGGCTTGGCAAAAGTACATAAAAAAGTTCTTGGTTGTATTTCACATCTCTTTGTAAGTTGCTTATTTCAATATTTTTTTCCCTGTCTAGAATAACTTTAAGTCATGACATATATCCTGTCTAGAATTACTTTAAGTCATCACATAATATATATATGTGTGTGATAAAAAATACTGGACGTGGCACAATCATACTTTTGTAAATTATATAAACGCTCAAGAGTAATATGAGTGTCAGCGCAGAAGATTCTTGGCAAGTCCCCGATTATATACTGCTTTTTTCATAGCCCACTCTCCATCTTGCTTTTTTTCTTCGTTGGTTTACTATTTTATAAAGTGATAGATTAAGGCGATACAAATTTCAGCTATCTAGCTAGCTATTTACCTAGACTTCAAGAAGTACCCTAAGAATATTCATGATCAACAATTAGTAACGAAATTGGTGGTTTTTAAATCTCAAAAAAACTTAAGTAGGTACTGTTTACTACTGACTCCTGAATTTTTTTTCGTTCTGGTATAATCCATACCCAAGTTATGAGAGTTTAACAAAACACAACAAACAAACCCTTATAAAGTAGTACCTTTGCGCTTCGATGATAAAACCAAAATGTTTCGTGACCGTATTTTTTATATTTCCTTCACATCAAATTTTGTCAAAGAAATCAGTGTAGACTTATTTCAGTTATACAGATGTTGAAATTCCATTTGCATATTTATTCACATTTTAGGCACAAAGTATTATGTTTTTATATTTTAAATGAAAATGAATAAATATTACCTACATAAATTAAAACAAATATAAAGTTTGTAAAAATTTTATTCATTAATATTCTAGTGTATGTTCTATATAATCTATATAATATATAATTAGCTTAAAGTAATTTGTAAACAATAAAAACTATATATCACAAATATCAAACTCTATTTTTGTCATCCATTTTATCATTTGGCCTAACTTCGCTATCGTTTTCGGTATATGCAGGATTATCGAAACCAGAGTCACTGCTGCCATCTGTACTGTCTCGTACTGTACTAACTTGTAGACTTAAAGCCTTAGGTGCTTCAACCACATTCACTTCATTCTCCCTACTGACATCTATCGGTGAGTTAGTTTTATTTAAATCCTTATCTAAGTTATTACGCTTCTCTGCGTCTGAAACAGGTCTCTTGCAAATATCATTTTCATCTCCCATTGCTCTCTTCTTTATATAAAAGTGATTAAATATGTAATAGAAACACCCAGTTATGAAAGTGGCACCAGCAAATATTTGATAGGTTGGTCTTGTTCCGACGAACTTCATTAAGTAACCTCCTATTAAACTACCGGAGCCTTTACCTGCAACGAATTATTAATGTAAATATATAACTTAACTGCTATGCCCACCAACATTAAAATGATTATGTAATATATTTTTAAAGATTGAATAAGCTTTCGATTTCCATACATGAACAAATAACGCAGCATATGAACACGAAAAGAAACTTGAATAACAATTTCGAGTTAGTTGTAACTTACCAACGCCATAATAAAGTCCTCCTAATAAACCTTGTACCGAGGTATCTGTAGTTGTTGACGAAAGTCTTGCAGCGTAAGTCACCGCTGCTGTGAATGACAACGATGACGTCACCGACTCTAATGCCTCAAAGATCAAGCATAGCCATGGATTGTAGATGAGTGAGTAACCTGTAAATCATGTAAGATATAGTATAATTTATATATATCCTTTTAGAAAAAATTAAAATAAAATAAAATTTTTGCTAAGACTGATAAGTGATAAGTTTCTTATAATAAATAATGATTTTAAAAAATAGTCTTTTAAAATTAAAATAAAAAACTTCATATTGGTGATCACCCAATACACAGATTTTAGTCTGCATATCTATAATTTTTAAAATATAAAATGTTACACATATCGCATCGCGAAGTATTTTGTAGATATCGGTATGTTCTTTATTATTATTATATATTTTTTGTTCTATCTTCAATAGTTAATTCGCAACATGTTCTATATTTTTTACTGGACAAAATACTATATTTCTCAGGTATTTTGAGATTTTTCGATATACAAAAATACAAATCTTTCCTCTTTATAATAATATTGTAAAGATAAAGTGATGTGCCTAACTTAAAATAAAAACTTGAACAATTTTACATACCAAGAAGTCTAATAGCATAGAAGATGAAACCAATGAAAAGTACATTGGCGTGTCCAATTTTGTTGATAATTGGGCCCGAAAGTACTAATAAGGGCAAGCCAGCTATTCCGCCTACAGTGATCGTGATCCCCATGAGAGAGCGAGATGCACCAAGATCTTGGAGCAACCAGAATAGGAAACTCTCGATATATCCCCATGCTGTTCCTGTAAAATAATTTAAATCTTTTGTAAAGCTGTTTCCTTACAACATATTTTTTGATACTTCTTATAGTCTTTTTAAAACCCTTCGAAAAATTGGAAAGGATTTAATAATAAATCGATTAACTCGAAGGTTGTGAAACAAAATTTACAAAAAATTAATATAAATGAACATACCCATAATAAAACATGCAATAAAAAGTACAACGATTTCAATATTACTAAATACTGAAATAACATCCTCAAGCAGGTTTTGTGCTGGTTGCTTAAATTCAAGGTCGATACTCAGCATCAGAACACCAGAAAGTACTTTCAAAACTGCATACAGATAAAATGCCGGTCTGTAAATAAAACACATGAGTGAACAAAACAAATAAACAGTCACTAGTAACTTTATAATGAACTAGCTGACCCATCAAACGATGTTTTGACACATAAATTTAAAAAAGTTGAGTTGTGTCACCCGTATCACTTAGGGGTATAAAAATAGATGTTAACTGATTTTCAGACCTACCCGATATGCACACGAAACTTCATAGAAATCATTCGAATCGTTTCGGAGGAGTTTGGTAACAAACAGTGCGACACGAGAATTTTATATAATAGACTAGCCGACCCGCGCGAATTCGTCCGCGTGATGCTCCGCTTCTAATGGTTTTAGCGTGATGATATATAGCCTATAGCCTTCCTCGATAAGTGGACAATCTAATGCTGCAAGAATTTTTAAAATCGGGCCAGTAGTTCCTGAGATTAACGCGTTCAAGCTAATTAATAAACAAAATCTTTAGCTTTATAAATAGTATAGATTACGTAACTGTAACATTATAGGATCAGGATTAAATAACCGGCAGCAGTAACATTGACTGAAACCTAGCTTAGACTTGAGTATTAAATATCTCTGTATTAAATCTTATAAAACATGTTATTACAAAGGTACGATTTTGTTCTTTTCGCAAGCATAATTAAATATAAACAAGCATTGCAGATATTTGTAATTGTATAGTTTTAAATGACATGATTGAGATCATTTAAATTATAAATTCTTTATAAGATCTTTAGAAAGTGCTAAATTTGTTTTAATTAAATCTTTATTCGTTGAGTTTTTATTAACTTTTTTATTTTTATTAACGTTTTTATTAAAAAATTATTGATTTTTTTAATAGGTAATGTAACGTTATATTTTTTATTTATTTAAAAATCTTTATCGCTTACATTAAAAGTACATTTTTGTAGATACATAGGGACTTATCACTAATAGCATTCTTTTACAGGCCATCCCCATCTATATAGAAACTAATTGTGGGTTATTTGGCAGAATATGGTACATAAAGTTTTTTTAGTCTTTCATGGAGGTGTGTAGGATGTTATCATTTTGAGAGCGGAGGCTTAACATATCACGTGAATTAGTCCTGGGGTATGAGAAGCGTTCTCTGAGACACTCAGGAGAATTAGGATCATTTAGAATACGGTAAAGGAGTGCAAGAGCATGAAGGTTGCGACGATATTTCATAGTGAAACAAGCCGGTGACAGTGATTTGTATTTATATTTAAATTGAATCTTAATTCATTCAGGCATTATTGACAGTTTTAACTGTTTTATATGGTTTTATGGCAACCGTTGTCCATAACAAACAATCACGTAATAAGAAATTACTATTACACGAACGGAGCCACAGATAATATTAAATATATTTTGACTACTTTTTACTTTGAAGCTTAATGTTTTATACCTGAAGTCAGTATAACCTTTCCCTCTGCTCGCGTAGTCGATGAGTAGGCCAGAAAGTGGAGATGAGATCATGCCGCCTATGCTGCCGTACACTCTTTGAAGGCCATAGTCTGCTCTCTGATCCCTCACGATAGCGATCACAGCGCCTTCGAACATCGCAAAAGCTGTACCACTGATTATGCCTATAAATACACGAACCTGAAAGTAATGAAAACATTAAATAACTTTTCGATACTGTAATTAGTAGTTCCTTATTATAATGAAATTGTTATTAAATTTTTCATTACATACCTATTATCCCTTTAACTTGTATAACATAAAACCATTCTTAGTTTTGCTTTAGGATTCTTAAACAATTATTTTATTGATGAATCGAATTTAGATACCTTTATCATTCTTATAAATGTATTATGGGATAGTTATCATTTATATTTATGAACTTTAGGATTCTAACTTCAAAACTTTAGACAAGGATTATATTTTAATAGATCTACACATATTATTTTATCTTTAAAAATTTACTGATTTTTCTGGAAAAATAGTAATTTGATGAACATCTAATAATCCTAACATAAAATTAAATGCACAGACGCAAGCTTAGAATGCTTAATATTGGTCTTAGTCGAATCAAGCACTTTATAATGGGGACAAGGCCGTAATTTACGTCACGTATATGCAATTATGAAACTCATATGTTTCGTGGGCCTCAAACTTATTTACGAGAGCTTACATGACAAATAGATAAATTAAAGCATAAAGAGGATCACAAAAACTACCGTGATTAAATAAAATGTAAGCAACACGTATGTAACCCAATTGATTTAAATACTTTATTATTTTGATGAAACCAAGATAAATGTTCATATAAATATTTTAGTATTTGCCAGATAAAAAAAATTTAAGTTTACATTTAAAAAATTTGATTAACTAAACTGTTTTATTAAAACAATTTAATTATTTTATTTATTTTTTTTATAAAACATATTATCGTACAATAGAAAACTGGGTAATTTCTAAGATTAAATGGTTTAATCAGGTATTTAGGTACCTACCGAACACCTTCAAAAATTTACGTTTCTATTTAGTAACGAATTTTATTTACTCTCTTAAAAATAATTTTTGGTTTATACGATTACTGCCTTGGTAACTTTAAAAATGAATATCTTCGTGAAGAACCAACTTTCTAGTTCAACTTACGAGTTCTTTCTTCTAACTCTTTATAACAGGATAACATGTAACAGGAACAGTCAACGATGGGGCAGTGGCAATGGGTCAGGCCGCAAGTATCAAGTTCGTCATTACCCAGTTAGTAATGATTAGCCGGCAATCTTTCTATCAGCAGCGGTTCCGCCGCTCAATTTGCATACGTTAAAATACTACGAGTATATTTGCACATTAACTTATAATATCTACTATATAATAAATTAATTCTTATAATCTATAGGATTAGGTTATCCAGTGCTACAGAATCTGCGACCATTCTTCTCTTTCTTCTTGACCTATACAATAAACCTTGAATACTGTTTAAGATATAAAACAATACTTGCCGCCATGTACACCCAGAAAGTGAAAGTTGGGTCGAGTTCAATCTGCTGTTGCTGATTGTCACAGAGACTCTTTCGAGGCGTAGTAGCCGCGCACGCCGCGGAACATTGTGTCAAGCGTACTGCACCAGCTTTCACCCATACCGACTCCTCATTTTCCTGGACATAACTATATATTATTTTCCAGTTATTACACATATATTACACTTATGAAGCATACAAAATAACAGTGTATAATCAGTTACGAGCAAAGCTTAAGTTAGTTATTATTGACTCTAAAGTAAGTAAAATCACGGGCAAAATCTCATATCGTTGTAAGTAGTTGAAATGTTGTAAACTATTTATTTAATTTTTTATACCTGTATCAAAGTGTCTTTGCAAGTCGTGGTATCAATACCATCGTAATCGTCCATTTCAGTTGCATTTAATAATACCCTATCCACCCAATAGTTTCGCACTTCAATGGAATTCTTCTGGGCTTCGTGGGAAACTCTAACTCTATACAACGTTTTATTCAGTTCCTCAATAGAATCGTTAATGTTATCAAAAACACAAGTCGTATTACTTCCTGTATTAGAGCATTCAAATTCAAACAATTGCGGAACAGGGTAAAAAATTTTGTTGTCCCCGACTTTGGATGCAGTGGAATTAAAATAAGGATCATTAGTCATTATTCTTGTAGTGCTGTGGTCTCTTATCATTCTCTCTTTATGGTCTAATAATGTGGAAATTGTGTTACGGTAAACGAAGCGTTGTGATTCCTTTGGCGAATTGAAATGCACGTCATACGAGTGTGCATGGATAATAGAATCCATTTCTTCTGTAGAAATTTCATGAGGCAATTCGCAAATAAAGCCGCACGATAACACGCTGTGAAAACAAAAATATATGCCAGGTTATTGCGATTTGTTGTTTCAAACGTTTTCCTTAATGCACTGCAATGTTAACTTTTAATCTGCTAACAATAATCTTCTGAGAAGTACGACAGAAACTCACGAAGCCAATTAATAGAAATAATAATAATTACTTGAGTTGTTGAATATTTTTTTAATATATTGTTTTTTAATAAAATTTTGTAGAAACCTGGACTTGTTAGCCGTAACTTATGTTGCCATCCATGTATAAATAGTATTCGCCCTTGACTACTATTGCAGAGGTATAAATAGAACCTGCGCCATTAGCCTTAATAAATTCTACAAATATATATTTTTTCAACATAAATATTAAATACACAACATTTATATAAGTTCACTAAGCTAATTTTTTCTTATCATTTTATCAGATTTGGATACTACGTCGCTATGAGGTTGAAATAATTGCTTATAATTAATTATAAAAAACATTTGTATAAAACTAAATAATAGAAAAACTTAAGGACATTCGTTTGGAATTGGATTGGCATTAAGAATTTCACGACACAATTTAATTTTTTTTTCTTTATAAATACTTACGTAAGGTTAATGTTATACGCATAAGGATGTAGAGGACGACACGGATAATCACGAACTTGTTCCAGACGTATTGCAGAGCCATCACATGAGGTTAATAGGTCTACTGCTGGAGGGAAAGTCACAGTGATACGACCCACAGGTACTGTTAAAAGTAATAGCGCAGATAGGCCTCCCAATGCTGATGATAATGCTAACAGCAACTAAAATATTAAATATTCATTTATATTTATTGTATATTTTTTTACTTTAAAATTTTATAGCCTTTATAAAGTAAACAAATTAGTGGATTAGATAAAAAAAACAGGATGCAACAGAAAAGAAGAATGATCAACGTTAATGAACAAACCAACATCAACGATTAATTTGATTGGATAACAACACATGGAATAGTTACAGTAAAAATTCTCGGAAAATACCAATTAATTATCAAGTAATACCAATTCATAGATTCACATGCAATTATAACTATAAAATCTGTACTATGTGAGTCTGAATAATTTGTTGATTTTATACAAGTAGCATACAAGGTACAGCACAAACAGAGTGAATATTTTTGCCAAAATGATGATCAGTATGCTTAGTTCATTCTTAATTATTGATTGATGTTACGTTAATTTGCAAAGGCAATGATCCCTATCCAATATGGTCACCTTGTATTTTATACCAATAGATATAAGCGACGCTTCCGGCTTGATGAACTGTGTTGTAACTTATGACGCAAACACAACGAATACATGCGAGCTCATAGAGCGGGACGACGCGACGTTCACAATACAACACAATACAAGGTAAAGGTTATTGTAACGAGAATTGGATGTAATTTGCAATAGGATCAATGGAGATCAGCTTGATTTAATTAAGCCACGCAAATCATAGGCATAATGGCAAATTTCATTAATAGATAACTGCTAAACATACTGAACTACCCTTTTGTATAAATTGGTCATTACTCACACGTAACATAATGTTAAAATAGCCCCGTTTCTATTTCTAAGCAACATCACATCATCAGGTCTCTATCATTTCAATAAGAGTAGGAATGGTAATTTGAGCTTAACTTGTGTGATATAAAATATACCTCTATAATTAGATTCGAGAAACGAATTCCGCTGCTAAATCCGCAGTCATTATTGTAAATTTTTTGCGTTAAAAATATTTATGATGGTTAAATTAAACTAATGTAACGAGCTAATTCTAGAACTCCATAATTAAATATTATCATATACTTATCATATGTTATATTCCCAAATAATAGTAATAAATTACGAACCCTGAAGTTGCCAACTTTATCAGCTAACATGCCAGCGAGTGGAGGCATCACAATTGATATGACCGGTGTTACCGCTGACATTATGGCTGTCTCCTCCACGTTGATGCCAAGCTCTCGCATGTGTATCGTCAAATAAGGGTATAGTACAAAAAGTGCTAAAAAATAATATTTCAATTAACATACGCAAAACAATACAAAAACAATAGTTTGATGTCAACAAGATTGTTGATATCACAATCCCACATGGCGAGAATCTCGTGAAAGCTGAGAAAGATAAACAAATGAAATATATATTGACTTAGCTCATGAGATTGTTGCCATGTGGGATGTGGACTCAGCAGTCGTTGTGCTGATTGTCGTGACGGCTATTGGCCAATCAACATCTTAAGAGGCTCGCGTTAGATGGCTGGGTCAAGGGCCTGATGCAGAAGATGGTACTCTTGGACACGACACGGATTGTGCGGAAGTTCCTCTCTCTGGAGGCCTAACCATCGGTGGCATGAACCGTGTTCCCGCTGCCGGTTAGACTCTATTTTTTATGTTTTTAAATGTATTTTGTTTTTTTTTTAGGATATATTTAAAATATCCTAAAAATTAGGAAATTTAAGAAAATAAAAAACAATAGTTCAATGCCCTTGCAATTAAGAAGAGACTTCTTCACAATTTGAATCCTATTAAAACACAATTTAATGATAATTAAAATGAAAGCCAGTTTTAGAAGCCGCTTTATGTATAATGTAGTTTGTTAAATAAATACTAAGGTAATTCATCATGTTATTAGACTTGCGAGGCTTATGTTTAAACGTTGACCTTTATATAATACCCAACTGTAAATGTCAATATTATTGTTCAATCATTGGCAAATAATATTTATCTATACTTACTGGAAATATGTACGAAAAACAATATTTTTAGAGGTATAAGCTTCTTCTGTTTGAGATCATCTGTGATCCGTTTGAAGAAGGCTCGTATAAACTGCATTTTCGTTTCGTTTTATGTATGGACTGGAACGATGTTTTACTTTCCTCGCGAAGAGGAAATCTTACGTGGGAAAACTCTTACTCGTCCGGCCTGCTGCATATATGACTACGGTACCCTGTTCTAGATACATGGATTTTTATCTGAAAAATAAACAATCACAAGTTAAATAGATTACATTTTAAAGATACAAGATAAAAACCAACTCATATATGAATGTATACTGCATGACGTAAATAAGATGTTCAAGATCCGAGAGCGAAATCTTACAATAACAATATTAGCTCATGATATCAAAGGTAAATGCCGGATGTACGAAATTCGGACAGTCAAACATAAATGCTACCGCTTTGTGAATATAATGATCTCGCAATACACACATAGGTACATGTATACACAAAGAATAACACTTGCAAATATTTTAATAAATTTCTATTATATATTCTATTTAAAGTAATTTAACAACCATAACACAAACCTACTTAAAAATTTCACCAGTTTGAAATTTTTGCACGCCATTCATTTGTATTGTATGAAACAACCAAATGTAAGCGGCACAAGTTACCAAGCACATACAGACTCAAAACAATGGCTTCATGTTTTATAACTACATGCACAGGACAAACACATAGAAAACGTGTAATCCTTATTACAATGAAATAAAAGCAGTTTGGGTACACCGCTGAACAGGTACTACTACATGTATACTACTACTTTTAGGTACAGTTAGTAAAAGTAGGCTCAAACCGGTGACCAAGGTTTGACCGCTTCAACTGCAGCTCAATTATCATCACTTTTATATGCCTCACTATGATGAGCTAGCTTATGATGCCGATTTTCTGTCAACTATTAAATAATAAAAATAAACTAATGTTCACCCATTTGTCTATTTTGGGTATGTCTAGAATAACGAGTTTATTCTAAGAATACATTTGGGTCGAAAAACTAAATGCCCTGTTTGAAAAGTGATATCATAGAGTGAATATTTTAAAAGTAGTGCAGTGTAACCCTTATTGCGGATCATTTGAGTCAACAATCGCATTCTTTTGTATGTTAAATGTTAAATAGCGAGGCTAAAGTAATATTAAATATTAAAGGTCAATGCGTACATAATAAAAGAAGTTCTTTAAAAGGAACTAGGGGCACATGGTCCAGGCACGCTTGGCTTCCTGTCTCGATTGCTGGTTTTTATTGACTTTTACAGATTACTGTTCAGCATAGCATAGAAATTATGCTTATTTTGAAATAGTAATTTATTTAACTAATTTCTTTAAAGAAATAATAATAATATATCATCTATAATAGAAACGTATTTATTATTATTTAATAATAATAATATAATAACCATGAGAAAATATCTGCATACAATTGCATGTTTCGCAAGCATGAAGTATCTACTGAGTTACAGAGGCACGCTCTCTGCAGGAAAGATTTCATCACTACAACAACAGACTTGCTAAAGCATTAATCACCTCAGAGAATAAAACAATAGTAACAACTTTAACATTGACTTTTCATTATTTTCTAGTATACTCTATAAATATTATTGTTATCATATCACACTCGTATTTGTTGCTACTTAAGAATTGTTTTCTATACAGATATAGATGTATCTACTATCTGTAACATATTTGTACATCTTTATATCGATATAAATACAAATTACTAGGCCACTTATGTATGCGATTCTTTGTTATTGTCGAAAATAGGTTTGTATGAAACAACATTTTTGGATAAATGAAAAAAAAAATTTAGATAGGTACTTTAACATCCGATATGATTTTTTTGGAAGATGAGGAGATGCTCCACCAGATAGTAAGTGGCCACCATCACCCATGGACACCGGCAAAACAAGAAATATCCTCTTATTTGTCGATGCGTTGCGTCCTCAAAGATAGACTGAGGAGAGGGAGCGAAGAAAAATGCAGCCGTTTGAGCTGACCCTGTGCAAGAGCCCTGACTCCACTAGATCCGCAGCATTAATGGGATGGGATATGGGAAAGGAAGGGGGTAAGTCTGGCCCACATGCGGCCGGTCTATGACACTTGGCGGTCGGATTCGCATTCTACCACCAAGGGGGTGCTGGGTTACTTGGCTCTTATGAGATCCTCTCCCAGCGGCAGAGGTGAATAGTATTCTAACCCTCACGGGTAAAATGTGATATTCATGGTCAGCGTTGTTAAATTATAGATGAAAACTGCATAAAAATTGTGTTAAAAAGACTGTACTGTCGTATAAGTTATGTCGTAATTACAAATAATATCGAATTGGAAAAGAGAAAGAATATAACGTTTCTGGAGTAGGTCAAGTAAGAGGGAAATTTCGATTTCAAAAATACGATTTTTAACATATGGCATTAAATTAATCGCATTAAAAACATTTCATTCCAATAATCTGAATCATTTCTTTTTAAAGTATTATTTGAATAGCAAAGATTGTTAAACATTTCTTTTGATTAGAGTTTTTGTGTTAAATATCAGGTCAGGGTCAGGTTATTGTTATCCTAGAGTAACTGTGCAGTTTTTTAGATTAAAAGTAGCCTATGTTTTAGTCCCATCAGCTATCTCTGTGCAAAACATCAAGACATCAAACTAACAAACATATAAAGAAATCCAATTTATAATATTAAAGGTATCTTTTAACTCTGAAATCATTTCGGTGTAAAAGGTTGATTCAAATAATCGAGTGCAATATTCACACTCAAGGCAAGGCCGACAAGGGATGGCGATTCTTTTAAGAAAAAATCGATTTGTCAACTAACTAAGTATGTGGAGTAAATAATGAAGAGCAAAAAAAGCCTTACAGAGAGTAGTGACGTAGAATTTTTCATAAAACCTAATAGTTTAAAAGTCTGATAGTTACATCCCCTTAACCCAAAAAAATGACATTTTAAAATATATTTAACTATGTATACGGAGGGGCCAAAATATTTTTACATAGCAATATGTTGAAAATGTGTTTTATGAAATTACACCCGTGCGAAGCTGCGGTGTATTGCCAGTGTATTATATGTTTTATAAAAATATATTTGTGTCATAAACAGAACTTCCTCGTTTTATACTAAGATGACCTTTTAGAATTTTTTCCAAAACTGGAAATGTAGATATTGTTTTCGGAAGAATATTAAGTTTGTATTGATTCAATAACACGTTATTTTTATGAGTCTAGCTGTTTGACATCTCAGTAATTTGAACTATGCAATTCCCAAAAACCTTTGTCATTATTTTGAGTCCCTTTCTTTAGTGCTACAGCATTTTTAAACATTTTATACTTAAATCCATCGGCATACGTTGTTACATATTGTGTGTTCGTCACTGCATTAGAAATGAATGAAATTATACACAAATATACTCTCCTTCAGTTGAATTTTTAAAGAGGAAAATATATTTGTATTAACTCTAAAAGATCCAAAACTTCAAAGTATTGTTCATTGTTATGCAATAACGTCGTAGTTAGGTACTCTAAAATGAATGAGTGATAACTTAATTAATGTAATTATTTTGATTGTTTTTTTATTGTTAATAGTTTAATCAATTAACGGACTATAACGTCATACCTTTATGCAACAAAGCAAGTAACTGTTATTTTAAACTTATCTCGATATAGATTTAATATTATATCTAAACTTAAACGATTATTGTTTTTACATAAATTTACTATAAATTTTAGACTTATTCCAGTTTTATGAATATACATACATAAATGTATTCATTAATTATCCATAAAATAAACAATTCTTTTGCTATCGTTTTCATAAATTTTTGTATAAAAAAACATAGGTATATAAAGATATATAAGATCTTAGTTATAAATAAATGCTACGAAAACATTTAAATTACACTCACCGTGATCGCAAATTGAAAAATATACTCCTTATCGTTTTGACGAAATACACTAAAATTTTATAGCTCTATTCGTGGTAAACTTCCACAGACTTACAGAAAACTCTTTATTTTTTCAAACACATTTTTATTGTGGGAAATTAATCACTATTTGTATCCGTGGAATAAAAAATGTAAATATAAAAAAGCGCGTACTGTACATGCGTTTCGTACGCGTGCTACTTCGAGAGATTTACGCGACACTGGCGAACCTGCAACCCTGTGCACTTCCCACCATCATACTCTACGTTAAACATATTACGAGACTCGGAGTACCTCAACTGACTCAGACACAGAGTTAAACATCGCCAAACTTGATGCCAGTGAAAGGTTGCAGCCACTACCTCGACTGACCGTATCCTATCGCCGAACGGCCACTGATGACCCAAACATTACTTCATTAATATTTATGAGGTTCGACTCTGATTACTTTCTTTTCTTCTAAATCTTATCATTATTATCAAACGCATTTCTATTAAATTCACTAATTCATCTATTTTATATAGCTACCCAAAACTATTAAGTGGTCAAAAATATTTTTTTTCATTTTCAACAAGTTTTTCATATGATTTTTTATTTTACAATATAGTAAAATATGAAAACAAATATTTATATCATAAAAATTTGCCTGTATATAATTAAATATCAATCGGATTGAAATAAAACTTTGTCAACTGCACTGGCGCTGCAATGAATAGCTTCAGCGAAGCGAGATCGTTTCACCTAGGTATAAGAATAATTGAATTATAGATAAAATAAATCAAAACATCTTTGATTGTTTCACTCGCTCTCTGAAATCAATTACGACCAGTAATTCAACTCATTGTTACGAAGAACAAATGTGCCTGTATTTGTTTATACCATTGAATTAACACTCTATAATCAAGACATGTCGATACATGTATACCATATCTAAAGACAAAGGCCTTGATTAGATACTTTGGATTGCCATCTGTGATTTTTATTTTTGCGTTTATATTATGTATTTACTATTTATCTACACTATTATATAAAGAGGAAAGATTTGATTGTTTGTATGTTTATTTGTTGCGAATAGGCTCGAAAAGTACTGTACCGATTTTGAAAATTCTTTCACCGATAGGAAGCTATATCCTTTCCGGGTAAGATATGCTATGTGGTGTTGCCATAAACACTCTAATTAAAAAGATATGGCCATTTAAGTACCATTAAGTGGTCATTTTGTAAATTGAAGAGTTTCTCAGGAACTACTAATCCGATTTAAAAAAAAATTTCACTCATAGAAAACTACACTATTTGTGAGTGACAAAGGTGATTAAGTGTTGCCATATACATTTTTTAATTAATAGAATATGGCCATTTTGTAGTTACTAATCCGATTTTAAAAATTCTTTCAATGTTAGAAAATACACTATTCGTGAGGGACAAAAGTGGTTTAGTGTTGCCATATACATTTTTTAAATAATAGAATATGGCCATTTTGTTGTTACTAATCCGATTTTAAAAATTCTTTCACTGTTAGAAAACTACATTATTCGTGAGGGACAAAAGTAGTTTAGTGTTGGCATATACATTTTTTAAATAATAGAATTTCGTATTTCCGTCTCTCGTCCTCTTACAATACTAACATTGTCTCTCTTTTTTCTCTCTTTAATTTTTATATTTATCTGTTAAGAATGATCAGTGTCTTTTCACTTTCTTTCTTTTGTTTATCTCTCTCTCTCTTTCTCTCTATTCAATTTTATTTTTGCTCTGTCCTCCCTCTTTTATCATCTGTCGCTTTTCTTTTATTTTTGTTTCTATTATTTTCTTTTTATAACTTTTTCTCTTTTTTCCAATAATGAAAACCTACACAATTGCACAGTGACAATTTAAGAACATCAATTATAATATTGCTTTAAATACCCGGAGCGAAGCGAGAGCAGGCCGCTAGTATTGTTATAAAGGTCACGAACCAGGAAATATAAAAAAAAAAGAAGATCGTTTACATTGCTGACAGCTTGGCGACGACGTTTAAAAATTAATCGATGACTAGGAATATATAATAGAAATAATGAATAATGAAAACGTAAATATATTATAGGTGACATCTACAACATTGTCTTCTACGAGTATATATAAAACAAAGTCGGGTCTTTGAAAACTTATAACTCGAGAGTGGCTGGACCGATTTTCAGTTTTTGATTTGTTGTGTATTTGTCTCCGTCCCGAATAGCAGAATTACTATTAAAAACATTGGAAAATTGATGATAAAGTAAAAGAGAAAACATTTTCCCAAACAAAATATTGAAGGGTTTCGTAACTGTCAAACATTTAATGATCATCCTGTCGATACGGTAAACTCTCCCCTCAAAAAGCGTATTTAATTAAAGGTTTCGAATCGACAAGATATATCCACAATATTCGGATAATTGAATTTTAAAAATGTAGTATAATGTGAGTAATGAAAAAGGATTGACATATATATTAGTTGTCAACAGTTCAGCTAATCTGTAACACATTGAATGTTAGGCGATATTTAGTTCGCCGGGTCATCAAGTTGGTTATAAAAGTTTCTTAAGCGACTAAGTTTAACCATGCCTAATTGGAGTCATCAATGCCTCCTATATCCACAAAGGCATATTTGGCCCCGAGAGATAAACACCGACCGCAAGCAAGTTGGTAACAGAAATGCCGTTTTCTATCCTGATGTGTTTGTTATACTTCGCTGGCGATTTCGTGATTGAAGTGACCGCTATAGACGTTCGTGTTGTCCGCGATGTTCCAAAGAGCGTGGAATCTAAGAAATTAACAATACCATGAACGCAAATTCCTTTCAAGGATTAGCTCCGTTAAATAATGATGCGCTGACCACAAAAATCAAATTAGAAGGTTTTCAAATTAAGTTACTTTGGAAGAAGGAAATAGAGTATGAAAAATATAAATTTACTTCAACGAAAGCAAGAAACTGTTCGAAACGGAAAATTACTTAATGAGTTACAGTTCCTACACCAGCATGTATAGATTAAGAGAATATAAATTAAAAATCATATTCGATTAAAATTACTTTTATTAAATGGTGCATAAAAAGTATCAGTCTTTATTAAATAGAATTTGTCTTTAAAATCAGATTAGATCAGACTTTAATTTAACGCAATAAAATAGTAACTTTGAAGAAAGAAAGTATTACTTTCTGGTTTTGCAATACAGTATAGCACTAAGCGTGTTGATTATGGTGCAAGATTTCACACAATAAATATATTATTGACACAAACATTTCAGTCTTTATAGATCCAATATTTTGAAGAAATACTCCACTTCCAACAATCCATCTTCAGCTAAATCACTGCAATGTATCGCGTTCTGCACTTTTGTCTTTCCTAGTTTAGCTCTTAGAGTATGTGGCCGTAATAGTCTGGCGATTTCCTATAAAAACAAAACATATTTAGATATAAAAGAGGATCGTCTTTTTCAAAATAAGGATAGGCCCGTCTGAATATTTTACATACATTTTATAGGTAGAAAAAAGATATGGCGCCATCTATCTGAACTAGCGCGAATTATGTAAGTAAAACACTGAAAAGTTAGAAAAACGTCGCGTACGATGACAGCACGTAACCTTCGACTATCCATAAAAATTATTTAATTGCTTGAACAGAAATAATTACACTGTTACTGATGACAGTTACGATATCTATTTCTAATTCTGTTTCATGCTTCTTTGAACATTTGTATCGTAATTTTGCAGACGCATCTATCACAGCGACGAATGGAACTCGTTGGTCTTATATTGCTATTTAAGACGACACTTACTTTATACCAGTCAATGTGGCAGTCACAACAAACCTAAATTACAGTGTCCTTGAGAATCGAACTCACGAATTTCAGCGCACAAGGGACAATATAATAAGTTAATCTGATAGAAGGCTCGTAATTTAGATAATTTAAGAAAAGCAAACTCACGGGATCTGAGGGACCAACTAATTTCCTAAATTCTACTGCAGTGTTGACGTTTTTGTCTTTGGCTACTATTTCCAAAGCAACGCAAGGTCCGCTGGCCAGCTCTTCAACCATACCCTATTAACAATTACAAACTGTTTATATTTTGAAACACGAATTAATTATGTAATCTATTTAAAACTCTATTTCAATTTTTTATTTTTTTTTAATTACCTTGTACTCTTGGACTATGCCTTTATAAACTTCATAAAACTCAGCGGCATTTATATTCTCTACAATAAACATACTTAATGCTGTTATATTAAAGCCTCCTTCATCAATCCCTTCCAAGGCAGCTCCAAGTTTGCCTTCTCGTATTGCATGTGGCTTTACAATGCATAGTGTACAATTTGAGAGTGTTGCTGTCAATCTGAGACGTATTGACTTTATTGGGGGTGGTGGAAAGAAATAATTTACATCCTGCAATGTTGTCATAATTATTGTGTCATATAAATGTATGTTAACACCTCTTTCAATAGACTACTTGGTAACTACGAAGAATAACAAACTTTTTTAATCTTATAAGTTATAATACCTCCATAGCAGCATCTGAAGTAGGTGATACATGAGCACAATTCCTCACAGGGTCTGTACCATATAAAGCTCTGATGGTGCCAGGTTCAGCTTTCATGGGATCTTTGTCTCCAAGGATTTTGACTAATGCAGTGACAGAATCTTTACCTACTAACTCTAAGCCAAAAACTTGTTGTCCAGTTAAAAAATCTAAAAGAAACCTGAAAAAAGTTAGAATTAGTCTTATTTAAATTAGACTGTCACTATCAGTGGTTTTAAAAACTTTAGTCAACTTTAAAATGTTCTTGTAAATGAAAAACAATTTGATATAGAAGAGATGGAAGAAAACATATTTTGGGACAGAATAGTAACTTGGTGAATAATCAGTATCAAAAATTAAATAGACACATTTGATGGTAAAATACACCATGGAAATATTACTATAATTTGTTTATCCATGATGAAGTATGCAGAAAAGAATGTTCCTTTTTATATTTGTGACAAAATAAAAAGAAACCGAGCCAAATGCTATTTTAAAACTAAATTATATATAAATAAATAAAATGATATTGAACTCACGGAAATGTTGGATCTGATATCTGTTTTCTATATATAAAATGAATATCTTCAGCTGTAAGAGTTGCTTTCTTCATCTTAGTAATTCGCAGGCCTTGCTCATAAAATTGTGTTATTATCTTCCCTGCTATTTTATTTGGCATGGGTTTAATCATTGCAAAGGTTCTAAAAATCATCATTAATAGCTATTATTTAAATCAAATCAAACAAAGCCTAATTTTACATATTATTTAATTTTAAAATTATAAAGCTTTATGGCTATCTCCAAGGTAGGGGCCGCCAAAATGTTATACAAAAACATCTGATATATTAATCTTATCTCATGCATTGAAAATTTGATAGTTAAAAATATTTTAACTTACATTTGCATGTCTTTATGCAAATGAATTCTTGTAGCTTCACAAGCAAAATCAACAATTTTTATTAATCTTCCCAATATTTGTAAAGTGCATCCAATAAAAAAGTTGTCCAATGTGACTCCATCTACTTTTACCCTTCGTAAGAAGGTTTTACGATTTTTTAAATCGTACATCTCTATTGTATCATCTGTGGGATAATAGAAAACATTGAACCGTCTAACCAGGCTTGCTTGGTTATCATACCATTCTCCAATAAATGAATATTTGTCTTTATAAGCACCATCCTGTAATAAAATTGATATTTTTTGTATAATCAGCTGATGCGTCTGTGTATTAAACTATAAGTAAAAGTTTTATCACAATAATTTTAACCTTTATCACCGTTTTGACTTTCCCTGGAAATTTATCACGATCAAATAATTCCAAAATTTTCGAGTCTTTTTTAGGTAGAATAATGCATAATGCCTTTTGGAAATTATTTTTTCTTTTATCCCATATTTTAAAGAAGTACCTATCTATACTATATCTAGACTAACAATTCATTATTATATATAAGATTTAAATTACAAGGTACCTAGTATGGTGTTATTGTTTTGTCCTCAGATCCTCTGAGGATCCTCTGCTTATTTAAAAAAAAATGGTATAAAGATGGTAGTTTTTCAGTTGTTCATGTTGTACAAATAATCTCACTCATGGTGTATTATTTTTAGCATATAACCGAATTATAATAATTATTATACAATAACAAATATAATAAGCAAAAAAGATCATAATTACTTACCATTTTAAGTACGTTATTATTATATTAATGAAATATTTAAAAAAATTAATTTACTGTTTACACTTTCGGCAAAACATGATATCAGGTAACTGTCAAATAATGTATAAACACAAATTGTTATTTGTTACTGATTAGATTTAAACTATTTGTTATTCAATATTATAATATATTATGGTTATTTTAATATAATTTAAAAAATTTTTCGTAAAAATTGCAGTTTAACATTTAAACTAGGGATGTAATAAATTGCGATCTAAGATTTATGACTCGATTTTTTCGAAAAAAAAATACAATTATTACATCGGTATTAAAGCGATTATACAACTTAAAAATTATTTTTCCCATTACAATGATGTGGTTATGCAGATGACACATTACATGAAATTGTTGTATTTTTTTATAATAACAAACACTGAAATAAGCTAGTATTTTTTTTAATATAATTTTTGGTATCGATTATTTTAAACCGTTATTACGAAAATCTAAAATATATAATAATAAAAATAATAGTGTATACTTATACTGAAAAATGTGAAATAAATTGAAAATTTTTAGCCAGGTTAGTCAAAAGTTGAAAGATGTCTAATTTTAGTCGTTAGTTATAACCAACTAAAATTGATTTGTTTGGGAATCGATTACAGTTCATCTGCTGGTTCTCGACAACGGTTTGACAAATATTCTTTCATCGTGTTAAAGAAAATAATAATTTTGAATATTATATTACTTAATTTTATTTTCTTATATTGTTACAAAAATACAATATCATAATTATTATCTACGACTTATTGTTATAATTTATAGAAAATGGTACGTGCAGACTTTTTGCTTTATATTATTCCGAAACTATGTTACCGATATCGTACAATCAAATAAATATTTCTTAAATTTACACACTATTACACTACTGATATGGTTTAGCTATTTTAGATACTAATGTGCACTCAATAACGGATAAAAAAATCATTACATATCTTACCATACTGTCAGCCCGCTCAGGCTGCAGACCAGTAATTTACCACTTATTCAGGGGCGACTCTAGATTATGTTGTGCTCGTGTGCAGTGATCACCCAAGCGCCCTTGTTGACGAAGAAAAAGCCTTCACCATTAAAAATCCAATCCAAGACAGTTTACTTCGCTGTAAGGTTTCATTGATATGATGACCTTTTTTTGTTTTTTGCTCTTCATTATTTCATATCAATTCAAACTCTAAGAGTTAGTTAACAAGATTTATTCCGAAAATAATCGCAGGCGCCTCTAAGAACCGCGCTCAGCACCCCTAAAATAGCAGCGCCCGTGTGCACCGCACACACTATAGGTAAAAAAACATTTAGCGTTTAATATATTGTTGCTAAATAAAAATATTCAGGCGCTTACTACAGTAAACATTTTATTATTATCTAACTATGATTTTTCCAGGACAAAATTGAAAAATGTTGTTTGATGATCTTGAGATGTGGAGTTTTTATTTCTCGAAGTCTCTCGAAATAGGTTTCACATATTATTTCAATTGATGTGCTTTAATATTAAATATTATTTCAGACCTACGATTATTTTGATAAATATACTTTTCTGTGTGAAATGTATGATGAGGATGCGGACGAAATAAAAGATTTAATTTTAAACTTTTTTCCATTCGACAATTCTGTGCAAATAATAGATGGGAAAAAAGGAAAAAATCTTGTCAAACGAGTACATTTACCGCCCTTGAAACGAGAAATGTTACAAATCGGAAATATAGTTAATATATTTTCTAAACTTTTATTCATTAAAGATTGTGCACCAGCTACTAGAAAGATGTTATATCACAATGTTCAAAGGTTGGTTTTTAGTAAACTATTTTCTACATTCTATCTATGGGCGAGCAGTTTCCTATTGCTTTATTTCGAGAATACGCACGATATCGGTTTTTGTCCCGGTAGGACAGCAGAAGCAGTCAATTTTATTTTACTCAGTTAACATTAACTAAAGTAATGGAAGTCGTATTGTTTACTGTAGTAGTTCTAGATCTTCCTTATTGACGTTCATGTAAGTCTTAAATGTTATACTTACTTACTTTTTAGTTAGATGTTGGGCTAATAAAAGTAAGTATTAATGCGCTCAATTGTAAAAGGGTCCTGTAACCCTTATTGAGGTGCACAAACTCCAGGTGCTACTCTACTGCCTGTCCAAAAAGCATGTTATACGTATTGCTGTACAGTAATAGGTCTCACTTTTTCCATTTTGTATTTCAATAACAAATTATTCTTTCAGCACATTTGCTTTAATAAAACCTATTCCACCTAGTGAGCACGGTAAAATTATAACATTTATTATGAAAAAAGGCTTTCGTATTGTTCGCATGAAAAATGGAAAAATCACCAAAGATTTTGCGATGGAATTGTACAAAAATGTCGCTGGAAGCAACATGTTACCGTAAGAAAATATTAATTTTATAATGGATAGAATTCTTTACTGCGTGCGAAATTTGTCATTATATTTAATTACTAGTACTCCTTACTGTTTTAGAATTATAATAGATTATGTAACGACGGGGGAAGTAATTGGTTTAGAATTAGTTGCACCTGATGCCGTGTTGAAGTGGCGGCAACATTTAGGAAATACTGATCCTGCAACCGCAGCACCGGGAACTCTACGAAGACTTTATGGAGAAAATAAACTAAAAAATGTCGCTCACGGCTGCAACACTCTCGAAGACGCCACTAAGGTTTTACTTCATATTAATGATTATTTTTCATTGATGCTCTTCTCCTATGAATCGAGGCCGTCCTCGATAAATAGGCTATCCAAAACTAAAAGAATTTTTCAATTCGAACCAGTAGTTACCAAGATAAGTGTGTTCAATCAAAAAGACAAACTCTTCAGCTTTATAATATTAGTATAGATTACTTTTTATATTTAATACATGTAAAATCGTTGTTGTTTTTACATTTTCGGTAAATACGGTCTTTTATAGATGTTGGACTTATTTTTTGGTTACGACGATGGAGTCCCCAGAATACCCTACAGAGCAACCTTCAAGAACTGCACATGCTGCATTATTAAGCCCCATGTTATAATTGATGGCAATTTAGGAGCAATACTTGAACAAATAGCGACATCCAAACAATTTTACATATCCGCTATAGCAATGTTTTCTGTAAAATTGGCAATTGCTGAAGAATTTTTTGAAATATATAAAGGAGTGTTGCCAGAATATGAGGTACGTAATAATATTAACTTTTTTTTAGTCTTGGAAAGGCATGAAACGATTTGGTTGCACTTGCAGATCTTTTCCTATCACATTACATACAAATCAAAATTTTCTCTTTAGTCTTTCTATCCTTTTTTATTTCCCAGGCAATGTGTATTCATTTAGCAGAAGGAAAATGTGTTGCTTTAGAAGTAAAATGTAATAACCCCGATTTGAGCTGTGTTTGTGAATTCAGAAAACTATGTGGCACGAGGGATCCTGTAAGTTTTTATTTGTACATCTCAATTCTCAATAAACTATTTAATAATACATTTTTAATAAAAACCTGTATGGAAAACAATTTGAAAAGGAATTAGTAGAATTGCAGTATCATGTAATTTTGAATACCTCACAGATATTTTAAACAAGTAAGTTTTAAATAAAATAATAATTTTTCATATTTTAACAACTCATTTAATTAAAACTAAAAACTTAATTAACAGGACTTATGTCGTCAATTGTATCCACATTCAATAAGAGCTCTATATGGAAAGAATATTGTTCATAATGCAGTACATTGTACAGATCTTACTGAAGATGGAGAACTTGAAGTTGAATATTTTTTCAAACTATTAGCCAATGAATGACGCATTTCTTAGAAGTTATAAAATATCTATCTTTTTTTATAAACATTTTTCACAACAAAGTCATTTCCCTCTATTTCAATTTTGTCATACATCCATTTTCTGTTTATCCTGAAACATTAATAAACATTAAAATAATACAAGTTATCAGTTTTAAAAACTAAACTGTTTAAAAAAAACTAATTATATATGTATAAATTTAACAGCCTAACAAAACAAACATGTATTTAAATTTTGTGTTATGTGTGTGTTAGTTATTTTGTGTTATGTTAGTTCAGAATTATCTTACAGCCAAGGGTTTAGGTCTTCTTTTGAAGTAAAACTTCTTTAACGGCGTATTGCAATTATGTACTATTTTGTTGGGATAGTGCATACAACGTTTTTCAACACATTTGCGAAGAAAAAAAACATCGGTGATTTGCGTAAAGTATACAAACTTACAGACTTACAAAGAAACAACCTGATCCTCCACTGAAGCACACAAAGTCACGCGGATCGTTTATATAACTCCATTACCGCACTAGTGTGGTAATATAAAGTAAAAAGCATGCGTGTGTTATGGGGCTGTTTACATTTACAAAAATAGTGAAACAAAACACCACGCATGACGCAAGTGTGTTGAAAAAAATGTTAAACTCGCGTCAGGACACGTTACCTGATCGAAAATTCGTTACTTAAACCGTAGAATAAAGAAGTTTCCTATTTTTTTTGTAATATTAATTGTAGAAATTACAGAAAAATAAAACTAAACTAAAATAATATTGAAGGAATCATTAAAATATCTCAACAAATGAAAAAGTAATGGGACTTTAAAGTTGCGCCTGTAACAATAATTTTGCTTTTTGCGGCGGGCATGAGACGTCATTTCGCCTAATTGACACGCGGCCCATATACACTTTGCTGTATATGCATCGCTTGTGTCGTGTTTTGTTTATTATAATAATTCCTAAGGCTAAAAATATACCTACAAATCTTGTATTGTACCTATGTATCAAAGCACAACAGTTAAAAAAAAATTCTATCACAGCATATATATATCAATTTTAGGTAAATTATCAATTTGTCCTTTTATGAAATTTTCATTATACTAAAATAAAAACTGCACTACTTATAAATAATCAACAAACAGATGTATCATCATGAAACTTCTCCATTATATCATGTCCTGGTCTCGCCATATGTAAGCCAGATATCAATATTACAATTCTTAATTCTCGCACAACGTTAATGTTAAAGTTTTCACTTCTCTCAGGTGCAACCCGTTTTTTATGTTTAGCTTTCACAAAAAATTTCATTAAACTCAACTTTGTATGAGGTGGTGGATGGAGAATCTTTGTAGAATTTAGTAAATTTTTATTGTCAATCCACTAAGGTGTACTAGACTATTGGTTAGTTTTGTCAAAATCGTTTTAGAATTTCTCACCTATTAACCTTCCTTGGACTTTTAAAAATACTTGAAAACCAAATTTAGCCAAATTGGTTCAGTTGTTCTCAATTTTAGTGAAACTAACAAATTAATAATATAGTAGCTGACCCGGCAAATGTTGGTTTGCTTAAAAATATGGGGTAGGGCATCCTTATCACTTAGGGGGCTGAAAAATAGATTGTAGCCGATTCTAAGACCTACTGAATATGCATATAAAATTTCACAAAAATTGGTCAAGCCGTTTCAAAGCAGTATGGTAACTAATAATGTGATATGAGAATTTTATATATTAGATATGGACTAGTGTGACTTTTTTTATTATTAGTATCGGAATCAGCACATCTAATAACATAAGCTATAGTTAAAATTATTGAAAAAGTTTCTCATTGTAGGTGTTTATAAATTTAAGTATAAAGAATTTGAATTGTAAAATGTTAATGACCAATAAAGCATTGTTTTGTTATACCTGCATTCATGTCCACATTTGTTGGAATAACATTTAGGGCATGGAAAGTGGCAGCCAGGACATGTGTTGTCCAAACAATCACAAAGATCTTTGCCCGTCGATACCAGATAACCACGTTCATTATAGATTTTTTTACTTGATCGACTGAAATGTTAAGTAATTGGTTATAGAAATAGAAGAAATAAATTATTAGAAATGACTCGCAATTAACTTTACAAGCAAGCCTTTCTTTAACCATTATGTGTACCGTACACTAAATAACATACTTTAGAAAATAACTTTTTCGCTGCAATTTTCTGCGTTCACGAACTGATGTTTCGGGATCGAAATTGTCTAAGAAACGCATTTTATAAAATGCCAGAAATTTTATGGAAAAAACAAGATTAACAACAACTAAGTCTCAATTTCTCAGCAGCAGACTTAAGTCTTAATCAAAGGTCTTAATAGATACCTATCACAGATTAACTAGAGATACTACGTATATAGATATGTCCACAGAACACTTATTATCCTACCTATGTCCCATGTCGCAACCAAAACCAAACTAGTCTTGAATAGTTCGCGAACGACCTAGTTCAAAAGAGCGCTCCTTTAGGTGAACTATACGAACTAGTTCGTTAATTATCTCGCTCTTAGTTCTTTTTAGTTCTTATATTTTTTTAAATTGAATTAATTACTTTTAGGGATGCTTATGTTTCATCCATAGTTAATTACTTGTTTCTATAAAAATAAATGTGTAATAAATAAAAATAGTGGATTATTTCTAATAAAAAATCGATACATACATACTTATATTTATATTTAAATGGTGATAGAAATATCAAGATATTGTTCATAAACATCAATATTTCTAAGATCGATGTTTCACTACACTGTTTGACAATATCGATGTTTTTTTCCTTTATTTATTATTTTTACTCAATTATTTAAAAAGCCTTTATAATCCTAACCTTTATAATCTCATATTGTAACGTAATGTTGTTTTTTATTTGCTTAAACGAGTAAATAATTGCAACGACAGGACGGTGCCAACTGTTTGGCTGCATTTTAAACATATATGTTGACTTAAACAATAAGATATATATATATGTTGGGGTATAGTTGGGCTGGGATAATATTGAAGGCCGTGTCGGGCTATAGTTAGGGTAAGATAAGGGCTAACGAACTAAAAGAGCGAACTAGTTCGCCATTGGAAAACGAACTAAAAGAAGCGCTCTTTTTGGTGACCGACTAGGCTCAAAACTAAACCGAACTCAAAAGCTCCAAAGCCAAAGATGATTTATACAAAACTCGAAACATATTCATATAAGGGATGTATTTTAATCGATTATTGCCAAACAATTTTTTATGAAAACAGTGGATATTGTAAAAACGCTAAGTTAAACTATTTTTTTATACGTATATAAAAAATAGTTTAACTATATAACAAATGTATTACTTGCACTTGGCTGACATTTTTTTATTAATGTTTATTTCATGTAAATGTACTCAATTCGAATCATAAAAAAGGGTTTCTATTTTTGAAAATTTCAATTTTATCAATATATTTTTTAAAATAAAAGAAAAATTCATTAATAATTAATCAATTTTTGTCACACAAATCCTTAATTTATATATCATATACATTGTGAATTTTATATCTATGATCATAATATATGACTTGTGTGACATTAGGGGTGTCTCTCCAAGATTGTTTAATGAAAGATATCTTTTAAATTTAAATCGATATTGAGCTCTGAACCGACCTTGCGTCCTAGAAAATTATAAAGGCAGCCTTGGCCTCCATTTTTACCTATAACTTCAAGCGTACAACTGGCGTACCTACTTACTATAATTTAGTGTCAAACTGGAGCAATGGTAATCTTTCACGGTTTAATATCTCAATTTGTATGGTAATCCACTTGCTTTTGAGCAAAGAAACCTTCCTCTATGAAACGAATCAAATTCAATCTTTATAAAGTTTGTAAAAGGTTCATTTTTCAAACTAATCTTTTCAGTCAACTAGCTTTATAACTTAAATATATTAAGAAACAGTGTATAATATATTCGTACTAACTATTCATATTACTCATAAAAAATTGATTTTTTTTTAGTCGATCTGAAGTCGATGAAACCTCTATGCATCGATTAATCAATCTAGGATCGATTAATCGAACATCCCTAGACTTAGACTAGGATGTGTCATTATCATAATATTAAATATGAAAAATACATTTGATTTTGAAATACATGTGGTTGGAGATATTCATTAACAGTTATCTTTAGTAGGATAGTATTAAAACATTAAATTTAACAGTAAACAATAAGTAAGATTGCGGCGTAAAACTCCTATCAAAACAAAAGCATGGCTGATACAAGTAATAAGGAGCCCTCTTCCGTTACTAAAGTTCCCATGATATATGTTTGCGGTGGTGAGTAGAAATGTTAATAACAATCTAAACCGGTATATCCGTATCTTCAAGGTTTAATGTTTTCTCACTATTAGGGTAAATAATTATTTATATTCAAAACAGTGAAGAACAATAGAAATACTAAAAACAATAATAAACTTGCAACCTCATACTGTCGTCTCTACAAAGTTAGTCATTTCTTCATGCGATTTGGTTTTTGTATCTATAATATTTCACTATATTAGAACTTCAACTATTATAAATTAATTAGACAGTAAATAATCTAAAAAGCATACTCTTCTGTACAGGATTACTAGAATAATAAAAAGTTTTGGTATTTAAATTACATTGATACTCAGTTGAATAAGTGCAACTGTTGAGTCTTCACTCAACAAATAATTGCTTTCTGACTTGTAGTAGCTTTAGACAGACTGTTACACTTATCTTTATATGTCAAAAGTACTTTGTAAGAAAATATAATTGAAATAAACTATTTTAAGTTTGAATGTACTCCATTTTCATCAATTGTTAATTTTTTATTTTAGAGTGCCACAGAGAAAATGAAATAAAACCAAGAGATCCAATACGATGCAGAGAATGTGGTTACAGAATAATGTACAAGAAGAGAACAAAGAGATGTATCCTTTTTAATACCTGAACCTTAATAACCTTTTTTACACTTTACAAACAAGCATGAACCTAGAAATTTACGTTTTGATTTTGCTTTGCATGGTTTTTACTCATCACAAACTTTATTATGAAATAATAATTATTGTTATGTAGTTTTATAGAGAATAAATAAAACAAAATATTTAATTAACATAGAGTACCTGTAATATCTGAGTCATGGTTGACACTAAACAAATTTTTATAACATCTATGTTATTTAAAATATTGATTGGAAATATCTCATTACTGATTTTTTGAAATTTGTATTATAATCACTGTATGGGAACCTATCGAAGGTGAGGATAAACTCATTGCATTACATATCTTGTTGCTTCCAAATTTTTAATTTCAGTAAAGAGGGCATGAGGTCATATTCAATGTTTGAATTATTGGGATTTTACTATGATAGTAATTATTATTGATGCACTTTTACTTTTTTATAAGAAGTTCACTGGTTGTCTAATAGAATCTAGAGTATCCAGCTTTTTTAAAATAACTAATCACAATGTTAGCTATGGTATTGCTTGACGGTATATCCTTAAAACTCACAGAGTATGAAAAAATGCACGATATTGCATTTAAATAAACCTAACCCAACACCAATCTAAACCAAACCTAACTTACGGTTCCGACATTATTATATATGTATTATTACATACTATCTTATATATAAAATTCTCATGTCATAATGTTAGTTGCCATACTCCTCCGAAATGGCTTGACCGATTTTTATGAAATTTTGTGTGCATATCGGGTAGATCTAATAATCGGTCAACATCTATTTTTTATACCCCTAAGTGATAATGGTGGCCCACCCCTAATTTTTTAAATTTATATAGCAAAACAATGTTTGCTGGGTCCGCTAGTATATACATAAAATACTTTACATATACAACTATATTAATAAATATTCAGTGATTTTGAATTATAAATGTTTTGCAAGTATATGTTTTATTTACTTATAATTTTTTCTCATTTTATGAATATTTTTTGTCTGTTTTCAACAATACAAAAAGTTTGACTTATAAAAATATTGATTCTTCTAAATCGTAAAGGTTACTTATACTTGGTGACTGTTTTAAATTAGATTCTCAGTTGACGGTAATTTAAATTTAATTGTTATATGTTCTATAACTTTATACAGTATTCACATTCTAATTAAATAATATTGTTATATCACTTACTAATTTTTATATGATTTACATAATATCTGCTTTTTTATGTTCATTGTTATCAATTTTTATTTCTATTTCTGCATAGCATGTTTGCTTGCATATATGTTGCATTGATAGAACAACGGATCTCATATTTAAAAGTAACTGGTAATTTTAACTTAAATATTTTATATACTCAATGTAGAAAAATAGATCATATCTCTGGTGGAAAATAAATAAACAAGTGAAGTAATAATATCATTTAATTTTTAAAAATTAATTTAAAGATCAAAGTTATATGTATTATAAATTCTAACTATAAAATCAGATTATAATTCAGATAAGTTGTTGGTATGCATATTCCCAATGTAACGAGGTTAAAGATTGAATATGTGTAAAGTAACATCGGCAAGTTTTATTCCAGAAAAATGTTAGCTTCAGTGTGATAGAACATATAAATAAAAGGAAATTAAAATCATTTAAATGGTGTCCTACTCTATAATCTACATTAGATCTATTGTATTTTCTCTAATTTATGAATTAGACATTGTTTATGAATTAGATATATTATATTTTCGAAAGTAACACTTTAGAATGTAGGAAATACTGCAGAATACAAACTAAACAAACGATAAAGCAATTTATTCTACTACTGACGCCATCTATTGGCGAATAGATGGTGCCCGTCTATTTGTTACTCAATCAGGCTTAAATCAATGAACTGATTTTGATTAAATCTGTTTACAGAGATAAAGTAGGGCTTGAGGAATATAACATAGGTTATGTTTATCGCGAAAAAATAAAAATGAATACAAACTATAAAAATGGGATGAAGTGCATGTCAAGCTGCGTGGCCGTTGTCTTTGAGAATTAGTCCTATAAACTATACATAATATATTTCGATCCTTAATATGTTTTGCGTAGTTTTCATTGCTTTAGGTATGCTATCAATATTTTTTCTTTTTTAATATGGGCCATTTTAAGAAATAAATAAATGTCTGCCATTTTTATCTTAATTCGCTTTTCCCCCTAATGCTTTTTCTTGCTTTATTAAACATAATATCCCTGCACGTTAAATATTGTATATTTATTATAAAGAATTTGCATTTATGCATGATTCATGGTAACTGGGAATAAATAAGGTATTATATAAAATAATAATTAAAATAATAATAATTTCCTTAATATAATTATTACAGTGGTAGTCTTTGACGCGCGATGACATGGAGAAAATAAAAATAAATTGTAAAACTTTACATTTAATTTAATCTTACCATTTATAAAATATTCATCCATATAATGTATACAATATATAATAAATGGGTAAATATTTGACAGAGTGTAATTATTTTCCTTTTTTTGATTCGTTAGGTTGATTTGGAAAATGCAAGTTACATTTTTGAACATATTTAGTGTTATAACATACAAGAAAAATCTAGATTCTATTTTAGAGTCAATATTCTAATGGCCCCACTAGGAAAATAAAAATGTAGCCATTATTATTACAATGTTTATTAAAATTTTGAAAAATAATAAAGTTTAGTGTAGGTATATTGTATTAATTTATTTTCCTTGTTAGGCCTTACATACCGCCAGAACTAACATATAATTTATGAAACGATATGTTTTAGTATAAAACAGTTTATATCCGTTATCACTTATGAATCTTATAATTTAAAAACATTTAATGCCTCTGAAAAATATACATTATGTTACTTTAGTAAATGTTAAATAAATTCAGAGGATATAAAAAAATGTTTAAATAAAATATATAATTTTTACGATATAAATAGAAAAGTACATTCAGTTAGGTATAAAATTGTAATAAGATCTAAAGTTTACATTTTGTATCATTACAAATATTTTCGTCAGCTAAACTTATTAATTACGTTAGTCAAATGTTTACCCACACGAAGAGTACACTAGTATAAAACAAATTCCTAGTACATTACTATTTTTCGATATGGAAGACTTCAAAATATCTTTATCTAAGTTTCGTTTATGGAAGTTGATATGCCAATTACATTAAAAGATACTTTAAAGGATTTTTGGAAGTAGTAGATGTTTAGTGTAAATACAATGTGGTATATATTTTATAAAAATACATACAAAAGAGTAATAACTATAGTACTACACTTTCTAAAATGTAATATGTTTCATTGATATTTCAAGCTTTTTTTTTTATCTTATTCATGGACCACATAATATTATATAACGTTTTGTAAGACGATAGTCCTAACCAGTTTCTTGTATCATATGCAAGAACATTCAACAAATATCCTTATAGATCCTATATGGGACTATAAGTAACAATATGTAAGCCTTATACTGGAAGCAAATATAACAATATTAAAAGTACTTCAATTTGAAATATTTACATGATATTCTCCGGAACCATAATACACCTATTTAACGTAAATTACAAATATGTATAATAATTAAAGCGCATCATTTTGTTTTCACACACGTCTGAGTTAAACCCCAGTATGAATAATTACATCTTAAATTAAATATAAAAACAAAATTGCACATTAATATATTCTACTTAGTTTAATTTTGGCACTAATTATCTGTGGCACTATAATTAACTCTAGTTTCTGTTTCTCGATTGTCACTATTTTCAATAGTTTTTATTTCAATATCTTTTACACTATCACACATTTTGTCAGAGAGCACGGAGGCATCCTCGTCCTCGGACGATTCCCTACCGGCCGCTGGGGGCAGCGCCGCGGCCGCAACCGAGGTCGGCTCTCGGTATTCTAACTTCGAGGGATCTTTCTCGTGCAGTTTTCTCGCCAGCGACTGCAGACTGGCAAGTGAACTGGCGCAATCCGTCGTATCGATATCCGTTAAACTGAGGCCAGCTCGTTCTATCTCTGTAAAAGTGCCGAACGGCAATTTGAACAAGCACTCAAGTCGCATCACGTGCATTTTACTTCTAAGATGCTTTGCTAAATGTCCATGTATTCTGAACGCTATATTACAATCTGAACAACGAAACGGACGTGGATTAAACGAAGTAGCCGCTCCGAAGGTTGATGTCATTGAAACTTTGTTGTGATGGGACCCTGAGCGCTCATGCTTTTGTAGATGTCCTCGTGTTCGAAAACTAACGGCACACACGCTACATCTAAATGGTCTTTCCATGTAATGTATGTTGAGATGCAATCTTAATTGAGATGGTTTTGTGAATGTTTTGTTGCAAAAATCACAAACTCTTCGACCATCTTCCATTAATTTTCCAGGTGAGTAAGACATTCCTTCAAAGTCCTTTCCTTTAGAGACTTTAAAAGCTACACCTCCAACCCCTATAACTACTTTAGGCGCGACTGAATCATATTCCGACTGCCCTAATTTTATTCCTTCACCATCTATATCATCTATCTTAGTTTTTTCGTCCATATTGAATTTTCCACCATTACTCTCATCGCTCGAAATATCTGGATGGTTTTGTGTTGAGTCATCGAGAGTTTTCATTAGGTTTATTCGGGCATGTTTTAAATATTCCGATACTACATGCTTCGCATTTTCGGAATTAGAATTACTAGGCGTCCGCGCCCTAGTTTCACTAGTAGGAACTACGGTATTTTGCGAGTTTTCACAATAATTACTATCTTCTTTAGTTTCTGAAGAATTGTTTATATCATTAACGTTTATTACTTTCATATTGTTATTAGATGTAGATAAATTTAATGAAATGGTATTTCTATTGTGTTTGTCCATACTTTCTTTCTCGGAGTACATGGAAGTTTCCAGTTCAATTTTTTTTAATTTAGAGTTGCAAGTAAGCTGACTTTGTTTAATTTTAGTATCTAAAAGAGCTCTTTCTGTTAAATACGTATGTAACATTGGTTCTCCATTTACCCAATGACTTTGATGTTGAGGCAATTTTGCTGTATTTGAAGCTAATGATGCTAAAACACTAGATTCGCGTGCAGTTGGTATTTCTGGTATGTTTGTAGGCGTTTTTAACTCGTTTTTACTAAGATCCATTGGCTCGTTTTCAACGTCTATCCTCGTATTCGATACTGAAGTTTGGACAACAGGAACTTTTTCTGGCATAATATCTGCCATACTGTCTATTAGTATAGGTGAATAAGGATAAGTTGACGGTCTAGCACTAGTTATTAGACCGGGTGTGGCCGAGGTTGCTGGCCTACTACTGCCCAAAGATAGTAAACAGTGAGCAGCTTCATGTTCTGGCAATCGAGACTTGAATATTTCAGTATCTGAAAAATTAATTTATCATATTATAATAAGTACTATAGACCACACCCACCATTCTTACTGATATATAATTTAAGTTAAATAGGACTTACCACTTGATTCTGTTTCGCCCTCGTTTCCTTCATCTCCATCTGAATCAGTATCATCGTCCGTTTCGCCCGAACATTGCGCCATTTCAATGCCTTCCATATCAGTCCCTTCATTAGGATTTATTCCTAGTTCACAACATTTTTTGTAATGTGCTTTACTTTTCATATGTTTGGTCAGATTCCCCTTTGTTTTAAAACTGGAAAATTGAAATGAAGAAAGATTATCAAATGGATTCAGAATGTACTAAAGTACCCAATACTCGTTACAAGGCAGTGATGTAATTTTTGAAGCGATATTTACCTAAAAACGCAATGTATACATGTATATGGGCGTACGTCAGTATGTGTTCGTATGTGTTTTTTCAACATTGAAGGTTTCTTACAACGAATTCCACATTCCGAACATACATAGCGCCCTCTACCACGACCGCGTACATACGTATACTCTTCATTACTTTCGAAACCTCCGGCTAATTCTTTTTTGGGTGTTGCGAGGTTATCAGAGACATTTTTTATGTCATCTGATTGTTTCTGGTCTATTAATTGCAGCACCTAAAAAAAGTCATAATATTTTATTATTAGCTAGGAGATGTTTAAGAGAAAATTTTAACAGATAGAAATTTAAGCAATAGATAATTTTTTAAGCTAAGGAGCTTAAGGAAGCACAACATATAGTCAATAAGTATAATATAGTAATACTTTAATATAATGATATTTAATCATGAGAGAATCATCATTAATTATTTAAATAATTTTAACATAATGTTTTAAGAAGAGTTAATGATTGATGTCTCGTAACATAGTAGTTATTTATTGTATAAGAATGATGTGTAGGATGAAATCGACAAGTAAGACTAAAATCGCTATAATATAGGTATAATAGAAAAATGATACATTTAAATTTTATCGAAATTGCCTCAGTAGATTGGCCGCAACAAAATGGAATAAATTAAAATGTACTTTGAAGTCCATATTATCGAATTTCAATATTATATTAGAATTTGCAAAATGATATAAAATCAGTATAATTATTTCTGATAAGTATAATAATTCTTCGTAAATGTATTACTTAATATTCCCTAATGAATTCGGCAATTACATTACTGACCATGGTAGGTACCCGTAATATGGTTAGTAATTTTTGTTGTAACAAATATATATTTTACTTCGCTCTCATTGCACTGCACAGTGTACAACTGTAGACGTACAGTCGTATGGTTCATGCTGTTAACAGTTGCTTGATATTTCATTAACATAAAGTAAATATATATTATTATTTAAATATCAAATTACATATTATAATTATGATTTTAATTATTATTATATTATATTAATAACAATTTTATATAATTTATCTGTTTACAAGAAAACTAAATTAAGGAAAATATTTATTAGTGGATAAAATCCCTACTAATATTATAAATGTGAATGTAAGTTTGTTTGTTACGCCTTTACGCGAAAACTACTTAACCGATCATCACGAAACTTTGTACACATATTCTTGAGGGTATTAGAAGTAACATAGGATACTTTTTATGAAAAACCAAAATATATTTTTTACGAAAGATAAACAATTCATTTCTATTGTAATGATCTCTGATACTTATTTAATGGCTTCAATGCGAGCGAAGCCGCGGGTAAAATCTAGTATAACAATAAATATAATGAAGTTTTCGTAAATTGTCTAATAATATTATGTCATCGTAGTTTATACTTTATATTATACCTGTTTGCCGTCCTTCGAATTTTTGTTCCATTGCGATGAATGAGTCAATATGAGATCCTGTTTAATCACAGCGACGGCCACGTTTTGCGGTCGATGACGTGAGTCATATAAAGACATGGCAGACGAGGCTGACAGTCCCAGTGGGTCTGGCGTCAGCTCAGATAATAACTGTAAACATTCATCTATTTACCATACAATTGACAACAATGCTATGTTACTTCCATTCAATACATCAATAGTAATTACCTGCCAATTACTATACATGGAAAGAAAATGTTGATTTGGTACGTATGTCGGCTGCGGACGGTTTATCGTACAATAGAAAACTTTCGTTGAGCATTTCAGACCTAAATATGTGTATGCATTGCCATTTAAGTAAAGTTGACCGTATGCTTTGGCTGGCCGGGGTGTTTCGGGAGACACTAATGGCATGGTGTTGGCATTGGGAGTTATTCCATGATGTCTCTTTGGAGTGAACGTTCCTGGCTTAAGTGGCAAAGTTGATGGTCTCAAAAATTTTGGTTTTCTTTCTTCGGAAATGGTTTTTACTGCCAAAGTTTTTTGAAAATAAGATGTTTCTGAACGTTCATTTTGACTCGAACTAGCTATTTCTTGAGTATTGGAATTTTTCTGTACCTCAGACGAACTTTGGATTTGGTTGTTATAAATTTCTGCTTTAGTTATTAAATTCTCAAAATTAAAGCTTTTTAATTCATTTTCAGATTTAACATCCATAGTTTTTGGAGAATTATGAAAGTTGATATCTTTATTTTTATTTTTACTTAACAAATAGTTTGTATTCTCTTTTAAAACAGGAATTCGAGGGTGACCATCTACATTCCTTTTCAATGCTCCGTCAGTTCGCAATGTAGCCATTCTGGCGTTATTATTTACTGAAAAGGTTTTAGACAACATGGGTTCATCTACGTGTTTTATTTTAATAATTGGAACATTTGGTCCATTTAATATTTCAGGACTGTAATTATCTTTATTTTGGCTATGTCTGTCAATGTCTATGTATGAAGATCTCGTGTTCTGAGACCGCGAGTTATGCACTTTGTCATAATTTACCACAGAACTTACAGTGTGCATATTATAAGCCACATTATCTTGAGAATTTTCGGTTGTTGGTTTTGATACTTTCCTAAAGTTTTCATTATTTTTTAGTTGCGTGTTTGTAGTATTAACAAACAAACCAGGCGTATTTGGTCCAGGTATCCCTGGTACATGAGGTATTAATTTTCCACCGTGCAATATTGTTGTGGCACCATTAGGTGAGGATGTTGGGCTCAACGGCGGGAGAGTTAATGGATTGTAAGCTGTAATAGCACTAAGTGGTGGAAACTGAAAATGCGTAATATCATGAATATTAATCAAATTGGCATTTTGAGGATTAGGTGTGGACACGGTAATTCTTGGTGTTTGGTTATGAGGTGTAGAAATTACTTCTTTTGGCGTGGGTGGATTATGTACAATGGTTCCTCCTGAGTGTAGACCAGATCTAACGACAACACTGCTGGCTTCTAAATCATTATTGTACTTTGAAGGTGAAAGATTTTGATGTATTAGAATTGGAGATAGTTGTGTCTTGCTAGGTTCGATACGTAATGTGGTTGTACTCCCTGAGTGATCAACTATTTTTACTTCGCCACCAAACATTTGCAGTGATGTGGAATTGTGTCTAATGTGAGGAGAAATGTTATCCATACATCTTATTTTAGGTTGCGAATATAAGTCATTAGATCGAGATGATGTGTTATCAAGTGGCCTTGGACTATATGTATCTCTACTATCGCGCCTTCGTTTTGGGCTAGATTCTTTGGATTTTATTCTAAAATTTTCAGTCTTTTTATTAAACTCAGATGGAATTCTAGTATCTACAAGTCTTGTGTTACCAAGAAGCGGACCTGGAGATGGCAATGGGGCGACAATATCATTACATTCAGGTTTCATAATAACAAGGTTGTCTGGTTTATTTTTTAGCGATGTCGACTTTGTAGGAACATTCATTCTAGAAACTGAAGATGAGTTTTCAGGCAACCGAACATTAATAGAATGACTTCTTACGAATATATTATCAGGTCTTGCACATTTAACATCCATATGAGTGTTGTTTGTACTTAATATTGAGTTATTGGTCATAGTACCTTTACAATAATACAATCTATGAATATCTAAATTATCAGCACTTCTATATACTATTTGACATAGCGGACAAACATAGAGGGTTCCCAAACCATCAACTAATTCATTTGATATAGAGTTAGGTCCATTAGCTTTAGTTTTAAGTAGGAGATCTTTTATAATAGAACCTTCAGGATTTAAAGGGTGTTTTTGATCATCCAAAATTGAAGCAAAACTGTCTGAATGCGACCGCTTTCTCATAACAGTGTCAGTTTCATAAGTGTGTTTTGTTAGATTTAATGGCGTTACTTCAGATTTTATCTCTATATCATTTAAAAACAATTTGCTTTCCGCGATTTGTTTAATTTTACCATATTTTTTTTGCAATGGTGTCTCGATGACATCAACTATGGCTTCATTGTCTGATATAATTTTAGAGATATGTTCCGTTAGAAAATCAGCATTCTGTGAAATAGTTTTCTTAATCTTATCTTTGTCTTCATTTCCCTGATAAGATGCCGCTCTGAACTTGGGTTTATAAATTGTTTTTGAGTTTTTGATATCATTTAAAAAGGAAAGAGTACTTATTCCCGCATTGTCAATTGTCAGTTCAGGTGAGGAAAACTCGTTTGGTCTATTATTTTCTAATCGAATATTGGAAGCATCCGAACCAGTGTCAGATATCGAAGTAGGTGGAATTGATGTGTCACTTTCTGAACCACCAGATAAATCATCTTCATTGATCGTTGTTGCGACGTCACCTTGTGATCGTAAAGCATGCGTTCTTGATCTTCGATGTTTATATAAATTTGATTTCGTCTTAAAAGCAAATCCACAGGGTATACAAGGATACGGTCGTTCATTAGTGTGAGCTCTGATATGTTTTTGTAGAACTGAAGGCTTGGCACATGATAGTTTGCAATAAGGGCATACATAGCGCCCAGACCCTCCACTGTAATTTTCTTTTATACAATCATTTTCAGGGGTTTCAGTCTTATTTAAAAATTCCTCAGAAAAACTGGTTTTACCAGAAATTTGAACAATATTATTTACATCACTTAACCTATAATTTTCATTGTTATAATTAATTTGTACATTCTTTTCCACCTCTGTGCTTTGTTTATCGTATTTATCTTTAATTTTTTCTATTTCAGGATGAGCTGCTGCAATACTTCCATTTGTAATAGTATGATTACTTGCATGACTATGGCTACTTTGTCTTTGCCCCATTTCTTGGTTCTTGATTGAATTTGCTGGAAGCACCGACAAAGTTGATGCCATTTTTTTGAACTTCTTATGAAGGTAGCTATGGTCATTGTTGTTGGAAAAATTTGTATCTAAACGTTTTTCTTGTGTAAGCGGCATCTTTTACGCGACTTGTGTACCTGGAACAATTTATAAGTAATAGATTAGGATACATTTTATTAAATAACAATAATTTCATTTAAAATTATTGAATATATAATGTTACAATGGAATTTATATGTCAATTATATTAATTTTCTATTTGTATAAGTAAAAATTTAAATCAAACAAACTCGAAATTTTTTATTTTAATTAGACTTTTTACAAACACTACTGACACGTAAAAATAGGTGAGTCAGTCAGTTTGTCTGAAGCTACCTGTAGCTGACAAAAACTCAACAATAGCAGTTTTCAAAATGTCATTGTTTACATACACCGGTTTTACAAATGTATAATCAACTGGGTAACGACGTCACTTGGATTCCAAGCTTTCTCATTGTTGAAGAAATCCTGTACATAATAGTATACACATATATACTTTAAAAATAAAATTAAGTAATTGTTAAGTACATGCCTACACATATTCGTACAATTCATAAACATGATGACATGGTACAGTGGCGACTATTAGACACAAGGCGCATGTGCTGTTTTATGTTATGTCTAATAGTATGGTGTGACATCATTATGACGTAAGCCGAACTTGCGCTCTACGAACGGAGGATATCCCCATCTTTTCTTCTAATTGGCCTTTTATTTTCGTTACTGACAGTACCTACTATGTATTAATATTACGTATATTAATACCTGTAGCTTTGATATGATTTAATATAGTTTTTGAAATGTGATATATTATTACTTACATATATTTTGCGTAAAGTAAAATCAGAAATTTGATGATGTGTGGGTGTTTATCTCAACACAACACAGATTCATGTAGTTGTACGAATGACGACCTCGCTTTGCGCTCACTCGAGGCATTTGTGGAGGGCTGAGTTGCTGCGTTCCGAGAAGGCGTTACAATTTCTGAGAACCGGAGACAAGCAAGCCGCTCCACTCGTTTATAACGAACGAGCAAATAAGCGCAGTACGCATTACGCACACAAATGTAGTTGATTGCTCTTTAGTTCTGATCAGTATAGCTAAAATATGTCGCTTTAAGGTAGTGTGCGTTTCTTATTAACGATTAGATCGTGATTGTATTTTGTTCTTAGAATATAAGCCAAATTTAAAAGTTGTATGACCGTCTTATATGAATTTTTAAAATAAAAATTAATAATTTGATTTCAGACTAATTTCTATTTAATAAATAGCTTATTAGGATTGTAAAGATCTAAAGATGTATTAGAGACAAAGGAATCCCGATGGTCGGCCGCCGCCCGCCGGCCTGGCGCCAAGCCAGGCGGCCCTGGCGACGCCTGTGTCTGCCGCCAGCACGCCGCAAGCCTGTTTTGCCTCAACTTGTGTCCATTTTGTGTATTTAAAGTATACATGTCTAATACACCTGTGTTTAATGCTACATACATATTGTATTTCATATACATATACTGTAAAAATTTATAAATTGTGTATTAACATACGAAATCGTTATAGAGCGAAAATTCTTTTTTTTCTATTATTATATTTTCCATATTTGGTAGCTATTCCAGTATTTTAACGGAATACTAATTAGTAATACAAATAGTTATTACTTTTACACACAAACGAGTACAAAGTCTGACAGACCAAACAAAAACAACTGTAAAAATTTAGGAAATTCGTGTAATATGATTTATGAATAACAAATCCCATTAAAGCACGAACAATAAGATATTTTTAAAAATAAATTGTTAAATTAATACAACATCAATAAAACATATATGTCTTAGGAAATAGGAATACCGTATAAATAATAAATATCAATAAAAACATGAAGCTAAGAAAGGTCTATTAGGTATATTATACATTAAGGTATATTATATATTAGGTCCCTTGACCTAAGTCCAAACCATCGACCGAACTGAAATTGAATAAAAACATACTACGTGTTTATATAATTCTATATGAAATTGACATTTTGACATACTATTCTTAGTTGTTAAAAGAAAGAATCTTACCGGCCGCGAGATAATCAATCAATCCACCATTATATTAGAAGTATCTTGATATCATTTGTTTACTCCTGAACATATGTCAACAAGTCCGATAGGCTGCATTTCACCCGCGCGCAAGTGAATCATCGTTAATAATTGCGCGACGATCCACGCCACGACACACACACACTTGCACACACCTTTTGTATCTTCACACTGTCACTACTCACTACACTCGTAGAGGACACACACTCTTTTCGTTTATGATAATTATTGATGTGTATGTAATTTCCTATTTCATCTATTTACCGTGAATGTATTTCGGATAAAAGTACATTCCAACGAACGACGCACGTTACCGCGCCGCGCCTGGTTGTTCAACTGTTTGTAGTTGTACTTTGTCGTTGGTTCGTATCGCCCCGTTCCGTTCGGCTGTAGGCTTCCTCCCCCACTACCCGCGATCTCACCGCGCGCCTTCGACTACGTGTACGAGTTTGCTCGCTGTACAAGTGATTCATGGCGCGTTCTATCTATCTCCTTCCTTCTCCGCAACCGGATCGGTCGCTCATCGTAATCTATTTATACGTATCTATGCACGGACTTTAACACTGCGAATACAGCACTGCCGTCTTTACAAATTTTTCTACACATAATAAAGATAATATGCAGAATATAATACGCGGTTTATAAAAAATTACGTAATTTTCGCGTAATTCCTTCATTTACTGTGATGTTTCTTTTAGCATACATACATATTTTAATTATCAAGTACGGCCCTCAGATTGAGTTTATAAATTAATTGCAAGCTATGAAATAATTACAAGACTATCTGTATCCCAATCGTGTAATTTTAATGCAGCAATGATTTCGTAACGGTTGCGTTCGACTAGAACGGGTATTGGCTTTATGTACCACTGTTGACTGTTCATTTTACATTCTCTATATGTACCTATATGTATTTAGCACTAGTCGGTCTAATTAATTCTATATATCACCAATGTTATTCCATCAACAAATTACACATAAAATTGTATAAATTAAAGCCTTTTATACAATAGGCATTTAACTCTTTCTATACGTCTTATGTGGCTGGCATTTTCCTATATTTAAATTATCGTCTGAACTCTAGGTATCACTAAGACCTCTTTATCAAACTGATACATACTTATTTTGCTCGCAAACAAATAAGGCCGCGTCATTCTGGATATTAATCTTAATATTTAGTTACTATACTGTAATATGATAAGCGACAGTGGAGAAACTCCTCAGTACTCAAATGAGATATGAATGTATAAACATATTATTTGCAATGATAATTCAAGGCGCTTATCAGTTGTGCGGAGGCGATGACGCACGCGCTATGTTGATAGCGCCGAGCGCTGTCGCTCGATTCTTGTTCAGAAAATTAGTGATAAGTACATATACAGAACACAATTACTAAACATATAACCAAGTCATAATATGTTCATTGCCTTAAAAGGAAGAAAATAATTACTAGCTTCACAACTAAGTCAAAAATATTATGAACATATCTACGAATACCAATCTAATTATTATTATCATGAGAATGATTACATTTGATTCTATATTTAATATGAAATTACCGTTTGTTATATGGAAAATATTTTGAAAGCAAGTTTCAAATTACTGAATTTAACTTAATGGCACTATGTACCTACCTTATAAAAATAATATAATTATAAGCACAGATTATAAGTCATAAATACGTAACGCTTTAGATATTATTTAAAGCGGGGGCGCCTGCTGTGCCGTGCCGTGGTGCCGCTTAGTCGCAGAGCACTTGTTGCGTTGTTTCTTCAACGACCGACGTTCTCTGCCTGTTGCTGGCGAGCTACGTCATGCCACGACCTTGAAACACGTGCCATAAGGGTTGTGTATTTTTATCATATCATTTTACACCAGCTCATTTAGTTCTAACAACAGATGACGTGTATTCTGCATAAAATGTGATGTATTATATCGTAATAGGTTTGTGTATACAACAACAAATTGCTTGGTTTTTTTTAGTTTCTAATTATAAATTAAGAGACATAAAAACCAGTCTATTTCTCATAAAAGTTAAAAATTATTAATATTTTTAGAAAATAAATTCGAACACCAATCAGAAAATGTTACGTCACGCCACGTAAAACATCATTGTTGTTGTTGACGTTTTCATACACAGTTGACACTTGACACAGATTTATTTCGCAGACTGTGACGTTAGCGTTTTCGAGGGAAATCTAAATTGCTTTTTTTAAATTCAAAATACGTAATGTAAATATTGCTTTTTCTTTAAAATGTACGTTTTTGGGATAAAATAAACAATAAAATAATAAACAATATTAACCAAGTTTTCAAATTTAGTCAACTAGCCTATTAATGCTCTTCTCCTTTTTAGAAAATAAATAAAAATGCCAAAAAAATTTAAATAATAATAACCTTTTTCTGACATCCGGTTTAAATGAAATAAATATTTTAAGTTACATCTGCAACTATATATGTATATGACAGTGACCAACTCCAATTAGTTTTAACGTGATGCACATACGGACAGACACACAAAAATGTAAATAAATATTGTTTTACGTCTTAACTAGTGTTATAAATATATCCCTCATATTGAGTTTTCTCAATGGCTTCCACGTACAGACATTCGATAGATTATTATATGTATAGATAACAAAATATGATTAGTTGAGCCTTTGAAAACGTAGCTATTGAATAAAGTGTTGGTTCGGGCAGGCGCCGTAATGTCGTGTGGGCGGGAAACCCGTCTTGGTGTCAAGCGTTGAAATGAATACAACATTTGCCTACCTACATGTATATGTTATATACTTGTAGCGCTTCTACTGTTCTGAATTTCATTTAGGATGCCAATTACATAAAATGTTTGAATTCCAAAAAGGTTTGTTATTATTATTGAAATAGCTTTGCACTTGAGCTTCCTCGTTGCTTTAAAAAGAATGGGAAGGGTATAACAATAGTACTTAAGCACAAGTGTATAGTTGTAAACATAAAATGAAAGCCTCGGAGCGTGCAAGGATTCCCCCACCCAGAACCATAATCGGGCTTCCCTTGGAACCAGGTCATCGGCTGGCTGCCTGACCGCTATGCACGCTGCTGAGACGAGCGCGGGGGGCTCCGGCGCTCGCTCTCGGCCTCTCCCCGCCCGCGCCACTGCTCTCTTTGTTAGGTTTTCTGTACACCGGCTACGTAACGCCTACTTATTTATACCAAGCTAATCGATAGCGAAATACGAATGAATGGCACGCAAACGCAGAGGAATTTAATGAAAGTCTAAGACACATGTTCTTTAAAACATTTCGTAAAACTAAACAAAACCCTAAAATTATGGAAATGGTAAAATATTAAATTTGGAGAAAATATTTGACAAGGTAATTTTTATTTAAACACTAACATCATTACATGTATAAATTTTTTTTCGTTTACTCCATCGACTTATGGATAGAATTTAATCTCTTAAAACTTCCAGATATTAGGTACGATTATTAGAATATTGCTAAACAACACAAGTGGGTTGAACTCTGTCGCATGCAATAAGTGCTTTAAGTAAGGTAAGTCTTACTATTAGTGATCGAAGGTCAAAAAATATCAAAACATTAACGTAGAAAAGACAATTTAATTATATACACGTCGGAGAATTGTAAACGATTATAGAATAATCAAATCGTCATCGCCATGTATGCCGCTGGAGTACGGTAGTAGTCACCTCCGTCATTTTGACAGTCTCGACTCTTTATATGCTCTCTTAGTCTTTCGCGGTCTCTCAATGAATGAAGTAGTCTCTGGATAGTGTTGTGTTAGTGCTGGAAACTGTCCGATTAAGGTCAAGTGAGTACCTTACAATGTAGTTGCCACCTCTTGTGTTAGGTTAGGTTTATGTGAGTTCAACCTTGGGTTTAAACAGAGAGGCTGAGCAGTGGAGGCGAGTGTTGTAATTACATAAACATGTCTTTAACCTTGGTCACAAGTATAATGCACTGCTTAGGTTTCTCTCGAAATTGTAAGAGATCATATTTGATTATATATCGGTTCAGTAGCAGTATCTACGTTGCGTTTACCCAACAGTCCATTAAATATCATCACCCCTTATAATGTTGTTAAATATTCCCCTCTCATCCTTCTAATCATAAAATCTCCGAGATACATATATATCATATAAATATTACATATAATCTATTCTGTGTAGGGTGAAGAACTTCCTTACTAATTATCAAATAGTAGGTCTAATAGTTTATAGTTAAAGTAACAGCGGTCGCATTATGGTTCTTATAGTTTACAACCCTTCTTTTGACTGCCATAGCTCAATGCGACTTCGCGATGTAGACCAATATTTTGCTGAAAATAGGCTTTCAAACATCAATAGGTATAGATGAAATGCTAATACTTAGAGTAAATCTATAGTTGTAATTCAATTCAATATGTTTGTATGGAAAAAATTAAACATTTCATTATCCGCAAGCACCTCGTAGATATGTAAAATGTTCAACTGTACATAGGCATGAAGTTTCAGTTTATTAATATCACTGTACAAAATGGCCTCGTTATGGCACTTAAATAGCCATATCTATTTAATTAGAATGTTTATGGCAACACCATATAGCCTATGTTACCCGGAAAGGATGAAGCTTTTTATACGTGAAAGAATTTTAAAAAATCGGTCCAGTAGTTTTTGGTCCACATCGCCACAAGCGAACATACAAAATTACAAACAATCAAATCCTTCCTCTTTATATAATAGTGTAGACTCGACCAGCGCGACTTCGTTCGCGTGTTGCTCTTCTCCTATGGGTCGTAGCGAGATGTTAAATAGCCTTAGTTACTCCTTTCTACATTAGCAATCTACTAGTGAATGTTCCGTCAAAATTGGTCCATCATTTCATATATTAGCTGCATCAAATAGACAGACCGACAAAAATTGTAAAAATTTTTTTTGCTATATGTACCATGTATACATCCATATGCACTTAGTAAAAAGCGGTTATTTTAATATTACATACAGACATTCCAATTTAATTTATTTATTTTACATGAGGATCCTCAAGAGATGATGATGATTTTGATTGTACGGAGCCGAATGTAGAATATTATTAAATGAATTATATTTCAAAGAAGTAAAAATTACACACTACATTTTACCTTCACTCTCGTTATTCGAGTGCCTAAGTGTAATTCTTTTCCATAAATAAATTCGCAGAAAGAGGTTGGAACTCATGATTTGCCAAAATGTGGTGCGTAGTTTATTTAAATTACTTTTTGGAATAAAAGTTTCTGGTCTATAGTGCTTTGTAACTTAAAGTTCCAGGATCACTTTGTTTTCTTTCTGTCATCCTCCTTTTTCTAGTATTTGGAGATTTCTTAATACTTCTATTGTATAACGAAAATAATCAAAATATATACAGATAAAATATTTTATCTACAGACATAGTTCAAGGGCAGTGTATTAATATACATATTAATAAACTGCCCTTGATCTATGTCTATTAATGGGGACAACACAGTTCCTAAACTAAGTCTTAAGTCACCCAAAAATTATAAACCATGACTTACAAATATTAATACCTAGAGAAGTTTTGTAGAAATATAAAAAAATGCCTTTATTGAGTAAATTAAAAATTGATTAATTTTGATTATTTTACCTAAATCTTCAACTAATAAAATATGCACAAGATTGCGAAGAATTGAATGTTAGTAAGTAAATAAACTTGAGGAATATGGATAATAGAATGCATAATATTATAGTATGACTAGCTAGCAAACGTTGTTTTGCCTCAATAGATAGTAGCCGATTGTCAGACCTACGGAATATGCATATAAAATTTCATAAAAATCGGTCAAGCCGTTTCGGAGGAGTTTGGTAACTAATATTTTAACATGAGAATTTTATATAATATAATTTCACGAAAAACCAACGTTTTATGATAATACTAATCAATTTTACGAGCGTAACACCAGTTATGCATACTAGAATAAGACAGAGGTGCAGGTATCTTTACCTGCCTTACTGACTACTATTAAATTGAATCATACTGTTCGTAACACCGTTTATAAAGTAGTATTAGCGGATAGATTTTATATTATGTCAAGTATACTGACGTGTAGACAATATATAATTTTTAGTGCGATAGATTAGAGTCAGTCTGTCCGGTGTTATCGTGCAGTGCACATGGAAGTTCGTATTATAGTGTCGTGGTTAAGTTAACTTTATTATCTATTTTAGTTGGTGAGGTCGAGTAGTGGAGGTGAGAGTTAATATATTATGAAAGAGCTTTTTAAATCTGCTCCTGGGTCTCTACGCCCAGGCATTGGTCGGCTCAGTCTAAATTGCATGTTTATACATATTGCTGTACAGTAATGGGTATCATTCCTCTCATTCTATGACATTACTATTCATATGCTTGATTTTAATAATATTAATGAGTCAGCGGATACCTTCAGCACTTGACCAAATAAATAACAATTCAGCGCCGCTTCTCTATCCTCAGTGACGCTTATCGCTTATTGTCTATTTTGCATACAGTAGGTAATATAAACGAGCGACGCGACGATGTATTGGTAATTCAATCCGTAAAATACTCAATTAGCGAGGTATTACGTATGTCACGTTTCTATAATATAAACATACCGGATGATGATGAAGTTAGTACATTTTTCTTGGAGCGAAATGCTATGTTCTCTAAATAGATTTGGCGTACGTCCCTTTCATCACAAATACAGTCCCGAAGTGACAGTGGAGCGAGCTGGGATTAACTTTTGATAATTTGCCAGAATTTGCGTTTGGAGAGGTGTTCCTACTTCCGAGATGCATTCTTGACGCCTTTGCAAACTTCAACCTATTATAAGAGTATTTTATGACAATTTGTTGTCTAAATTATTGTTTCTTAGTAATGAAAATATTCATAGCCGGGTAAAATAAATGATACATCATTCAATAAAGGATATACAACCTTTTTATGCGACTATGTTGGTATCGGTTATATTGTTAACACAGATTGATTGGCTCAAAATATATTACAAAGATAGTGATGTTACGTAAATGTTTTCTTAATGAATATATAATCTTAACAAGAGATTTCCACAAGTAGATACGTCTTTGAGCAACCAATCTTATACTAATATATAAAGCTGAAGAGTTTGTTTGTTTGTTTGCTGAAACGCGCTAATCTCAGGAAATACTTGTTCGATTTGAAAAATTCTTTAAGTGTTAGATAGCCCTTTTATCAAGGAAGGCTATAGGCTATATATCGTCACGCTAAGACCAATAGGAGCGGAGCATCACGCGGACGAAGAAACGCAAGTCGACTAGTAATTATATAAAATACTTACAATTATCAATAGCTTTGGCAATTTACTTATGTAAATCTAGGTAATTCCTTTGTTAATTTTCCATAATTATTTATTTATTTTTGATTTGCTGTCACATATTCATATCAACTCGACTTAATAATAAATAAGAATAAATCAAATCAGATTAAAAATTAATAGCATATCAACGATAGTGAATGATGCTTTTTTTCCATATATTTATTTTACATGACTACAAATTCTCAAGGCCGGTTACAAAGTGCGGTAATGGCACGTGCACTGAACGATACCCGTTTTAAAACTTGGAGTTATATCCGACATTCACATAAAAATATTTATATTATGTACACCAATGAACAAAATATATCATTAGAATAAAATGCGTAGGTGCAGTAAGGCTTATTCTTAGCCAGGGATTCTTATTCTTAGCCATCATCACTACATATCATACTAGGGGCCCGTCCCGGCTTCGCACGGGTGGATAATTTTTTTTACCTTACTACGGCGAAGCCAAAAAGAAGGGTTATGATTTTGGCAGTCTATGTATGTATGTTAGTATGTTCCACTCTAGCGCCTAAACTACTGAACCAATTTTCATGAGTGAGGTGTCAATAGATTCGTAATAATGGCGCGGGTGACATAGGCTATAAAAATTTTATGATTTTTTTTAATGACTGAATTTAAACCTCAGATTCTAAATTGGAAAAAAATTAAACTGAGCTGATTATCACGTGTTTGGTGTCAAAAGAAAGGTCTTGACGAGCACATTACAAATATGTATATATATCTTATTGTTTAAGTCAACATATATGTTTAAAATGCGGTCGTATAGTTCGCGCGGTCCTGTCATTGCAGTTATTTACTCGTTTAAACAAATAAAAGCCAACAATTACGTTATAATATTAGATTATAAAAGTTATCTCGATCGGGAAACGGAAAATTATGAAATAAAAAAATATAGTTTAAAAAACTATAACCCGACTACGTAAAAAAGTGGTCTAAAAAGGACGAAACAAGAAAATAATCAGATAGAAACCTAGAAATGTATCGGTATAAAAATGGTTAATGTTGTAAAACCCATGTATACTATGATTATATATATGATTAGAGTAACACTACCATGAAACGGACATAGTAGGTATAGGGTGCGACCACGGTTCTACCTTGACCATTTTTATACCGATACATTTGTAGGTTTCTATCTGATTATTTTCTTGTTTCGTCCTTTTTAGACCACTTTTTTCCGTAGTCGGGTTATAGTTTTTTAAACTATATTTTTAATATTTTGGTTCCCGCATTACGTCGCCCCCTCTATTGCCGCGTTGCTCGCTGCGCTGCGTGGCGCTCCACACCGCGCCGGCCCGTCGGGGTATATTTTTTGTTTATATTGATATTTTTATTTTGTAATTTATTTTGACTGGAATGTCCGATTTCAATAATTCAAAAAGTAATTAACAGGCATTGAAACAGTCTTGAATACAAAATAATTTATTTGGATATGAATTAATACAAAGTTGTGGAAAACATGGTCTGATTTTGCTAGGTATTTTTGTCAACTTTTAAAATGTAAAAAAGTAGTTATAGTGACATAACTACAATACTTGGACATATCGTCTCACGGAGTTTTTTGGATACGTTCTATAATATTGTAGTACATTTTTTGGTTCTATCATCAATACTTTCTGCAACGCATGCGATGAAAGATATTTTATGGCTAATTTTTTTTACACCTTGGGTTGGTTTTAGTGAGAATTTCTGGGGATCTCTATTTTTTTCTTGTAATAAGTATAGCCTATGTTACTCAGAGATAATGTAGCTTTCTAATGGTGAAAGAATTTTTGAAATCGGTCCAGTAGTTTTTATGTTTATTCGTTACATACAAAAATACAAATCTTTCCTCTTTATAATATTAGTATAGATATAGAACACAAAGTCGCATCCCGCTGTCCTTGATCTGTCTTTATGTATGCTTAGATCTTTAAAACTACGCAACGGATTTTGATGCGTTTTTTTAAATAGTAATTCAAGAGTAAGGTTTATATGTATAATACATACATAATATAGTAGAGAAACACTAATAATTTTAGTGGTTCGTAATGTGATGTCGTAAATAAACACATTTTTTTGCGCTTACATGGCAAACGCTCGCGCTGGCTGAACTCTACGAGATAGATCAAAATAATGTAGGCACTACAGTTTTGTACATCTTAAAAAGGTCTACAAAAAAGTCCGCGATTGTATATTATGTCTATCTCTTAGGTATAACCCACAATAACCATTTTTTATCCTTTATTTTTTACGAGAAATAATGGCTTATTTACGAAGCGATTTTAAGCAATTACAGCATTAATCCTTATCCAATTAAGTATCTAAAATACATTGTGCATTTAGTATAGATCAATATACCCCTTTAAATGAATATTTTCGAAGATATTACAGATTTAAAATGCATTGACATAGCGGTTACGGCTAAATACACGTATTAAATTGCACTCGGGCGAACGGACAAATCGACTAATAAACAATATTTAAGCATCTACTCGTATATGCTGTATAATAATAGTTGCCAAATTATACCGATATTGTCCTAACTACTCGTTACATGGAACGCAGATAAGGAAGGTACGAGTATTATCGTCACTAACAATGACACAGCCGTGGAGTCACGGCGTTAATACTGTTGTGTTGTGTAGAACCGGTGTTACGATTCTCGGAATCCCTAGCACGCGCCACGTCCTCCGCAGTCCGCACTCCGCACCGCATCGAGTTACAAACTTTTTCACATTTACCAGTACGATATTTCCTAGAAGTCAGGAACCATTCTCGTTCGCCCCATGCTATATCTGTCGAAAGTAGAGGTGTTTTGTTATCTTTATTACACACCGAGATGAATAACGAATATAATTTGTGTGACTAAGTTCGCATTATATACTCATGAAATAATAAAACATACAAACGCCGAGTGCAAAAAATTACTTGTTGAAATATATGTATAAATTACTTATTACTTTCATTAAAGTTCGCCATGTTGCATTGTTTTTATCATATAGTTATCAGATGATACGTAGCCTAGCCATTACGCTTTTTTAAATATCTCAATCATTAATATGTTAATTAAATAATACTTTCGTTTTTTTCTTAAATATTATAAACAATAGCGACGAGACATATAAGTTCTATCTACACATGAAAATCTAATTAAAATCAGTTTCGTAAAAGAGACAAAAGCGATCAAATACAAACTAATATTCAAAAGATTAAAAAATCGTTCACTCTACGTTTACAACAAAAAAATGATAATTTTTGAGACTGATTCTCAAAAATTATCATTTTTTATACAAGATATAGTTTTCTCGCCTCGAATTTCCGACCGACTCTGTAAGCCTGCGAGCACTCGTCATATATTTAAACTAGTCGACTCGCCAGACTTCGTCCGTGTGACGCTCCGCTCGTATTGTTCTTAGCGTGATGATATATAGCCTATAGCCCATTTCCTCGATAAATGGGCTATCTAACACTAAAAGAATGTTTCAAATCGGACCAGAAGTTCCTGAGATTAGCGCGTTCAAGCAAACAAACTTCAGCTTTATATATTAGTATAGATTTATTGATTTATTTAGGTGTTATGGATGGTAAATATAAAATAGTTGCAAAGCCATTCTATATAGAGCGCTTCTTTAGTTCTCGTTCTCTCGTGGTTTTTCAATCCCTAAAGAAGAGTTTAACAACATTACAACAAAATTTAAAATGATTTTTGCTTTTCTAATTAGACGATTTCATAAGGAATTACCGAGTGTTATAATCATTTCAAATCTACTAAACGATAACCTTTAGGCTGTTAAAGCCTAAGACAACCATAAGTACTATATTGACCCTTATGGTTTTTTGTTAGAAGTTCAAAAAGCGAGACAATAGTTATTAATTCCAGTCGCCGCGCCGAAGGTGGTGGCGCCCACCGGCCTGGTGAGCGTTACCATAGCGACCCTCATGAATAGTTCCTTGATGCGAAATCATTTAACTATTGCTTTATATTCATGAAATACTAACATAGGACCAAATATAAATTTATGTTTAAACAATTATTTTATATCCATAAACAATTATTCTTCGAGCTTTGTTTTCAATATTAGTAGTATCACATGTAGTCCCACGCCTTAGGCGCCGCCATTTCGCATTTTAGTTAAGAGTAGATAAAAATATTTTGCTTGGTATCGCAAAATATCGCATTTTGTCACGACTTATACATCTCGATTATAATTGAGATTGTTTTAAAAGTTTTAGTAATTTATGTTATAGTTTAAAAATATCGCACAGTGAATTCAATAAATTTGAGTGTTTAAAAAAGAAGAAATTTAAAAAGTTAGAATAAAATATTGGATATCACAGTGAAAAATACATTACACAACATCGTGTGCAAATGAGAAACCGGACTAACCGTAAGTGCTATCTACATGTCACATAATAAAATGCATGTTTTAGCGAAACATTGACTATATGAAGCTTTCCGCATTTAAAATACTAAATAATGGCTACACGGATTAACGACTTGAGTACCTCAAAGGCTTTATATTAAACTAGCATCACGTTGACTAACACTCACATCGTTGACAGTGATAGGGCTTACTTTGTTTTAAAAATACTTCTCAAGGTGTAGTATATGCTTTTTTGACATAACTATTTGTATATTTATATTTACATAATTGAGGGTATTAATATAGACAAATATAATCTCGTGCACACTATGTCAGTCGAGTGAAAGTATGGGCTATGTGCTAGAGCAAGTGATTTAGTGTGTCCAAAGGAACATTACACATGGCTTTATATTATTTTTAAGGTTACTAGCAATATGGGTCACTTACTATTAGTATTCCTTAACCTAAATGGTTGAGTTAGGAGTGGGCCACGTCAATATTTCAATGACTGGGATTTTAACCCACGACTTATCGATCGTCAATACAACGCCTGAACCACTGAGCTACTGACAACTAGTATCGAGCTAACTAGCGTTCGCCTCGCTAAGAGTGAGAGTAAGACTTACCTCTTTTTATATACTACTAGCGAGGCCCCCCAGCTTTGTACGGTTTCTATATTAAAATATGCATATATTATACATTTAATCCTTCCTATTGAATCACTTGCTGAAAACTGTATTAAAATCCGTTGAGTAGTTTAAAAGATCTAAGCGAACAGACAGTGGAAACGACTTCATTTTATATTATGTAAAGATAAATAAATACAGCCTCTCGAATTTACGACTTGATTACTTCTAAGGTTTTAAATTAAACCAGCATCAACCAACTAACACTCGCTTCGCTGATAGTGATAGGGCTTACATAGTTTTAAATACTAAAAACAGGCCGCTCAGAGTTATGACTTCAGTACTTCCAAGTCTGCATCAAACCAATATCATGTTGACTAACTCATGTTAAACACTAATTACACGCCACTCGAATTTACGGCTGGGGTATTTCCACGGCTTTGTAATCAAACTAACATCACATTAAAGCATTGTGTTTATCAGAATGAGAACAATTTTTTTTTCTCTCGGAACCATCAGTCCAAAAATAGCTGTTGAATTGAATCAGGCGTTACTTTGCGAAAATTTATGATGAACCCGAACCATGACACACCACACAAGTAGATCGCAATCGACAATCGATGTACGTTTCGCTCCGTTACCGAAGCATCTTCATTGAATCTAAATTGAAAGAATTGTTGACTCTACGAACGAAATAAAATACGACGAAAAGTGGCAATTTTGTTAAAAATAACAGCCTTTTATAACCTAACTAAATACTCGATACTCGACATGGGTTACTCGATACTTAACTCGGTAGGTACTCGTATTTTGTTCTTACAACTAAAGATATTGAGTAGAGTAGATTTTGACACGTTTGCTTGTCCGTTCAGCAGTTCAAATGTTTGATTGGTATTTTTGATTATTTCTAATTGCTCTAACAAATTAGGTTTAAAACCTTTATCGCATATATGTAGTATTTTGTAAGAATGTCCCATATTGTGGCCGCTATCTAAAAGATGTTTAGCCAAATGGGATTTCTCAGGTTTATTGTTCCTAAAAGTAGCTAAGTGTTCTTTATACCGAATATCGAAACTACGACCCGTTTGACCTACATATTTGACATTGCAGTCAGAACATTGAAGCTCATATACTCCTGATTTTTGTTTGTTACTCACTTTTCTGTGGGCGGTGTGCTCTTCGGCGGGTTGAGCCGTACGAGTCTGGTTGTTCAGATTTCCGCGGATTATAGCAAGGTAACTTTTTTGATTCCTTTTAAAACATAAATTTCCGCAAAGTAACGCCTGATTCAATTCAATACTTAAATGACGATACGCGGGGATAAGGGGCGGAGGCAGAATTTTTTGTTTTTTGGTGTATCCAACATAAAATATTTTTATCTACTCCAAACTAAAGTGCGAAATGGCGATACCTACGACATGAGACTACATTTGTTACAATACTAATATCTTCAAACGAAGCCCTCGAATAATTATGATGGAACTTCACATACAAGTGCGTTTAATCATCAATTAGTCAATAAAACGATTCATCTGATAATACTATGCATAATGATACGTAATAATTTCAAAGATAAACCAGCAATCTTAAATGATGAGTTTACGATTATAGATTACAGCTAATTCTTTAAAACAAAAGCGTAGATTAGGTAAAGATATAATTAATTAACAATTCTATAAAATGATTGAAATTACCTATTAAAAAATTCAAATGTGTGCAAGTTAAAACAAATAAATATGACTCTAATTTTAGTTAGAGTATAATTATCTATACTATTATATAAAGAGGAAAGATTTGATTATTTGTAATTTTGTGTTTGCTTGTTGCGAATATGCTCGGAAACCGATTTTGAAAATTCTGTCCTCAATAGAAAGCTACATCCTTTTCGGGTAACATAGGCTATGTGGTGTTGCATTAAACAATTTAATTAAAAAGATATAGCCATTTAAGTTCCATATATACTAAAACTACAATCTCTCAATATGGGGGCCCCATTGTAATTTAGAGTCAACAGTGATGCCTAAAAATACGGTAGATTCCACTGGTTCCAACTCTTCTCCATTCATAAATACACCAGTCTCTATTTTTTTAACATTAGGTGTCGTAAATTTTATATATTTAGTTTTCTTACTATTTAACATTAGATTGTTAGCACTGAACCAATGTACAATATCAGAGAGAGCATTGTTTACATCGTCATATTCGGTTTGATAGCGTTTCACTTTAAATATTAGTGAAGTGTCATCAGCAAACAATACTATCTTGTTCTTCTTTTCTACAAAGTTTGGCAGGTCGTTTATATAAATGAGGAAGAGAAATGGTCCAAGAATAGAACCCTGGGGGACCCACATATCCAGACGAGCCCCATGTGATCTCTTGCCATTCTCGTCAACCCTTTGAACACTATTGTTTAGAGACGAGTTCCTTTGATGCCATAATGGACACAGAATATTCCAAGTGCATTCAGTAATTAATTCGACACCAGCATCCGTCGTTGAACAACCCTTAGTAAAACCAAATTGTTTCACATGGAGAAGTCTATGTGAATAAAAATGAATTAACATTTGGTTTAAAATTAATTTATCAAAAATTTTACTAAGCGTTGGCAATACTGAGTAAAGTAGTGAATATATGCATAATATATCATAGTGCATTTACCCAAAAGATCCCATTTAATAATTAAACTATAAGCAAATTTTATTTTTAGCAATTTTAGATTAATTCGATACCACATGTAAATGAAAAGAGTCAAATAAGCAAGATTTGATCGGAAAATTATAGCATTCGCTTATGTTACACAACGTGTAAGAAGTACCTAACAGTTACTCATTTGTATATAATGCATTTGTAATTCCAAAAATTGTCGAATAATTTTTCCAAGTATGAACAAGAATTACAATCTCTAGTCTGTCATAGAATGAGAGAATGATACCCATTACTGTGCAGCAATACGTATACACATGCTACTTAGACTGAGCCGAGCAGTGCCTGGGACTTGTGACCCGCTTATACTTCTTTATAAACAGTGTTGCTTATCTTTTTATAATTAAGCGTCTTGTGAACTTTACCAAATATTGAAAAAATTAAAATATCATAAAGGAATAGCAATATTTTCGTCATCTTTCTGGTTATACACGACTTAAAATTCAATATGATTTGAATCTATGTGCATAGGTTATTACCACGTACCTACAAGCTATAAAAAAAAATTATTCGTGGTATTGTCCCCTGACGATAATTCATTGATTTCTCAGTCAAACAATGTCGAGTGATTGAAATATTATATAATTTATTTTTTGAATGTATGATAGCGATCAAAGCGATAATGGCTGTAGGTTCCCATTCTGACGTTATCATTTAATGTAAATTTAATAAAGGCCACTGAGCATTGTATTACGATGACCCTAGACGTTTGCGTACTTACCTGATTGTTTTAAATATAAATAATTAAGTATACTAGAACTTACACCTGACTTAAATCTGTATAACGTCGTTGAAACTTTTTCTAACTCTCCGATTTCGCAAATATTTCAAAAACTTCTTGAGAATTTTCAAATTTGAATGAAGATTCAAAAGAAGAAGGTAATTTCCCATAGAAAAGTCCTCCATCCCATAGAAAACTCCCGGAACTGTAGGACGAATTTTTATAATTTTCCCAAAGGGTTGAAAATACGCCCGAAAACGGGTACTCCGGCTTGCGTAAGCCTCGCCCACTTCGGACTGTTAATGAATAAATATTATTTTAACTTATTAAATATGAAAATTAAGAACTGAAAAAATTCAGACACCTACCGGATAGATCAATGCACAATAATTCACGAGCAAAAATTTTTATCGCGATTTTTCAAATGATTATCCATTAATTAATTAACATTTTTTTGTAGTACGAACATTAACATTCAAATTCACAAGTGCGATAATTGTTAAACTATAAATCTGAGAATATTTTTTTTTCGTGGAGCAATTTTTTTATAAAAAATGTTAATTTTCAATTTGTTATGATTTTTACTTAGGTCAAAAAAACTTCAATCATAATATTCGGATAATTAGAAAAAGTTTCGATCTAAAAGACACTTGAAATATAGACTAACAGCGAATAACGAAAATATTTGTTGTACGCCAAAACAGTTTTAAATCATAACAATTAATATTAAAGCCAATCGAAAATTTCAATAATTACTTATCAATATAGGGTAAAATAGCAGGTTATGTTTGCTTTTTCTAGAATATTCCTTGCTGTGCAAAATCACTTCTTACTTTGATTAGCAATGTCTTGACGCTTTTTTGTGACTCAGCGCTACACGTTAAACAGTTGGTACAGGTACAGCTGTAGTAAACAAACTTACTGTTTATATAATCTAGTAATAAGAACTTATAAATAACCTACGTAATCAGAAAAAAAACTTTATTAGATAAAATCGTAAATCTTCTGCTACTTATGTGTAATTTCCTCTATGTTAAATTTTAAGTGTTAAAAATTGAAATAACTTATATTATCTATATGGAAACTATACTTCACAATAACACCTAAAAGACAATACTCACAAAGTCCTTCACAGAGAAGTCCTTTTTTGGTCACCAGGCGAGCTCCGTTTGACAACTGACACAAATCTATCAGAACAAAAGTTTTATATTGTCTTGTTATATTGTTACATGGGTATAATTGAAATAAAATAAAAGGAACTACTGCCAAATAACGGTTTTGCTAACGATTATAATTCTGGAATATGTCGTGTAGATATTAATAGGCTTGATGTTATATTTTGTCAGTAAGTGGTAAAATATTTAGTACCACAGATGTGTAAATATAAAAATTAAATGATTTCTGTCGAACGATTCATTAGGTAAACTAAAAAATTTTCCGTACAAATATTTGATCCAAAATCCGACCAAAAGCGATACTAGTGTCATGAGTCATGACTCTTGTTTGGTGTTATGGCAACCGCAATGATTCGATATATCTTCTAATGTCAACATTAGTTAGTATCTTATTGGCCAATGACAAACGATTCTTTTGTCCAATCAGAACATTTCCCGCCGAAAATGATTAATGTGACGTTTTAGAACATAAAAGTATTTTTGTAAGAGTAAAATTGAGAATTTGGAAAAAAAAGATGTGCTTTGAAAAGTGATAAAGAAACCTATTTAAAGTCCTGATATTTGATAATATCTAGTACCAATAGCTCTGCTATTTATAATGTATGGAATAAACATGAATTTGAACTGAAATTCGACCGCAAGCGATACCTACTAGTAATGAAAACGTATCGCAATTTATAGCACATTGACTTTTGGCTCGCAGAACTTACTAAACCAGTAGGCACGTTTGAAGGTGCACCTGCCTTCACATAGTCTGTTGCAACGTCGTCCGAACTATTCGGTTGGTACATATATAAAAATATTACGAAACATATCATAATATAGTATCTACCTGAGTACATTCAGTAGTTATATAAAATTCATTATTTGCAGAGTAAATTATTCACTTATCTTTATTGGTACTAATATCATAATACGATGGTTCGTTGGCGCGTTCTTATATTTGTGAACGAGTACTTTCTAAACTATTTAACCGATGAGTTTTTAGCCACACAAATATTTCTTTAGTTAATTATGTCGTTTGTCTGTAACTTAAGATTTTACCGACCAATAAAATTTTTATTCTTTGCAAAATATAGAGGGAGAACGGGCCAAACTTTGCTTTTACAAGATATCAAGACATAGTATAATAATTTAATGTAAATAATAAAACATACCATTCCTACAAACGATTGTTTACTAGCTATCGCTCTGTGGCAGTGGTTTGTGGTGAATTTCGATAATTCATTTGATTGCTGGCATTTTTAACCAACTTCAAAAAGGAGGTTCTCAATTCGATTGGTATTTTTTTAATCTATGTACAACGATTACGCTGAGATTTGTGATCTAATTTACGTGATTCTTCTTTTGTTTGATGCGGAATAGTTGCTATCTGGTCTCATAAAGATTTTAATATAGTTTGGCCAAGTAAATATCATTTTATGAACATTTTTTCCGTTCCCGTGTCTTGAGATCTGTATTGTTTATTTATGTATGTACAGTGTACACCGATTACGCTGAGATTTACGGTCCGATATACGTGATTCTTCTTTAGTTTGATGTGGAATAGTTGCTATTTTGTCCCATAAAAAATTTGTATAGAAAAATACACTTAAAATTAATCTATTATTGTCTATATGGAAACTTTATTGCACAGCGACACATAAAACAATAATAATGTGAAGTTTAGACGAAACTCAAGAAATAATTCCAAACGCTCATAAAATTCTTTACAGTAGTACCAGCATAACGACACCACACAAGTTTCACAACGTTTTGTTCAAAAGTTTGTGGTCATCAGCTCCGTTTGACAACTGACACAAATCTATTCGAACAGAGGTTATATATTGTTACGTGTATATAATTGAAATAAAATAAAAGGAATTACTCGTGAATAACGGTGTTGCTAACTCATTTATTATTTAATTTCCTTATAAAATATGTTTAACAAGTTTTAAACGTTCACGTATTAGGCGTCAGACCTAATGGCGTAAAATAAAGCTTCTTATCTGTATACCTCTGATAATGTTTTAAATATGTCATACAGTGTTCGCATTTTGGTAATCATTTTAGAAATTTTGCAATTATGTATAATTGCAGCAAGTTAGTAATTGACATATAGAGGGCCTTTGAGTTACTTTATAGAAACTAGCAAAGCTAACAAATGCACAAAAGCAGCGTTACTCGTAAAGCTTACGGAGAGAAACGAATATGCCATCAACATTACATATTAGCAGGGTTTTTACAATACTTTTTTTTTGACGACCGATTTTGACGGAACTTTAACTGGCAGATAGCTGATGTAACAAGGAGTAACTTAGGCTATGTTACTACTAACATCTCGCTATGACCCATGGGAGAGGAGTAATACGCGAACGAAATCGCGCGGATCGGCTAGTTAAAGACAAATGGCAATTTAAAATTGTATACCGAATGGCAATCGTGTGCACGTCAGCTAATTGTAGCTAATAAATAATGATACGTAACGCATTTGGTGAAGGACAGGTGAGTGGTGAGTGGACTGCGGTGTCGGTGACGCATCACTTCGAGACTCGGATGAGCGAGTGTATCCACTTCACCACTTATCACACTATCCAATTAGCAGTGCGGCTGAATACGATTTTCTTAAAGCTTAATTATAATATTACGAACAAAAATATTGAGTTTATTTGCCAACCGTGACTTACGCTTACTCATTGCATTGGTATGTTTTCACTCCCTACGCAGAATACAAACAATAATATTATAATGGAGATCAAAGATTTTGCCAATGCCAAATCTAAATTGATTAATCAATCCTAGGAATTCTTTTTGGAAAATTGATTAATTTAAAGACACAGTTATCAATTCGTAAACTCACAGTTCTGTTTAAGTTTTAATAAAAATAATCATTTCCACTAAAAATACATACTTATCAGTGTTTAAAGTTTATCGTTTCACTCGATTATTAGGAACATAAATACGATGTCAACGGTGACATCCTTTTGTTATCATCGTGCTATTGAAATAACACTAATTAAATTAATGTGATCAATGGATGTGATAGTAAGAGCAAAGGCGCCTAAAACCTGTGGGACTGGTTACGGTCGTATGGAACTTTTTGTCCCGAACGCAATCGTCATGTCCCTCACATTCATTGCGAACCGATCATAATCAATCTAGAATATACTTAAAACTTAATTATAGCTTTAGCGCCATTTATCTTATTACTTTTATCCGAGTCTTTAGAACGCGCAAAAATCTTAACTCAGATAAACAACGAATCGCTACATACTTATCTAGTTGAAAGATAGCAATTGATAATAATTTATGAAATTACGAGTACCTACAGGAAATGTCTATCTTTGCCTTAAGTTTTAAGATAACAAAATTTTTATCCAGATAAGAATCGTATTAAGACCTTTTCAAGGTGCAATATGTTCATCTCATTTGACTTGTCTTAATGAAGTGTAATTAATCCACACTATTATATAAAGAGGAAAGATTTGATTGCTTTTGTTTGGTTTGGTTTGGTTGTTATTTTTCTATATTTGTTGATCTGATTTTAAACATTTTCTCATTGATACGAATCTAAATTATTCTCGTCTCTCTTTTTATTTCCGTCACTGTATTTTCTCTCTTTATTTAATTTTACTCATTTCTCTCTGTTTCATTCTCCGTCCCTTTCTTATTATTAAGAGGGAATTAAAAATGTCTATTATTCGTTTTAAATATACGAAACGAAGCGAGGGTGGGCCGCTCGTATTATTATATAACTCTTTATTTTATTTTAGTGAGTGAGTACTCTACATCTTCAAGAAGCAGGTCCTATCGTGAGTTGATTTAGTTTGTAATCATAGGAGGGATTTTAATTGAACTCATTGTTTAAATTCCCAAAACATAAATGCCAGAGTTCGGTGTTAAATTACCAGTAACAAAACAAAATCGCATGGATAGCACATTCTTACCTTTTTCTGAGACTGTACAAAAAAGTTATAATCACCTTGATAGCGACCGCTGCGCCACGCCGTTGCGTTATTCAAGTAAAATAATTGAGTACGTCATAACGCCCCACGCATGCATTCTGTCCAAGACGTGGTAGGTCGCGATTACTCGCAGTCTATATATTCGAATTTGAATCGCGACATCGTGCGGTAGAGCGGCGCACGGCGGCGGTACGCGGGGGCGGGCGGACGTGCCAAGGCAGGCAGGCAACCAACATATTTACTCATACGCCCGAGGCGTAAATCACCGTGCATCTATTTCGAGAGCACGCGCGGGGGAGACGAGCGGGGCGCGGGTAGACGCCGATGCCGGTCTGGCGCCAGAAGGATTCCCCAGCGCCTCGCTCCCCGCGTCTCCTCCCGAGGTCACACACAACCCAATCTAAGCTGCTGACTTCTAATCAACATTTCGCACGCTTATTCAAACAAAGATGTAATACAAAAATAACGTTTTTTGGTAATGAGCGTTTAAAGTTTTGCACTTTTGTCACATCATCTTTATTTAATTATAAACAATAAATGATTAAGTATTTTAAATATGTGATTGTTTTAAATGTTAGTTTAATGTTTGAGGATTGAGTGAAAATTAATAAAAACGAAATTAAATATTAATGAATTAGTAAAATATGAACCTGAAAAAAAAGTTCATACTTATTTCAGTTTACGTTTAAAATGTTGGTGATTTTTTTGAATATCGTCCGGTATAACACGAGATACTACAGTAAATTAATAAAATACTCATTCAGTCGTGTTACTTTAATAAGCTTTATTTCGGTTTATTTTTATTTAAACGGCAAGGCAGCGGGAACACGGTCCAAGCTACCGAAGGTACCGGAGGGCTCCAGAGAGAGGAACTTACGCAAGATACGTGTCGTGTCCAGTAGTACCACTTTCTAAATCAGTCTCTTGACCCATCCATCTCACGCGAGCCTCTTAAGGTGTTGATGGAGGCTTTTGGCCATTAGGCCATTGGCCGTTAGGTTACATCGGCACAACGACTGCTGAGACCACAACTCCTGAGCTAAGTCAAGATATTTCATTTTTTAATCTTCTCAGGTTTCACGAGATTACCGTCATGCGGGTTGGTGACCTCAACAATCATTGTGCAGCGCCCCGATCGATCTATCACCACTATATTGGCTTATTGGCAACAATAATCATGTCAGTGTTGATAGTTCGATCCCAGTACAACGTGACGTGACCATTTTCGTGAACTGGGGGTCGGGCGCATACCCATATTACGGCACCGTGGTCTCCACAAGGCTGTATCGAAGAGCAAGTTGCTGGTAGATAATCTTAGCCACTTGGTTGTGTCTGTGCAAATACTCGCCTATAGCAAGAAGAGGACAACCGGAAATAATATGTCTGAGTGATTCACCCAGACTGTGACATACGGTGAAATATCCACCGTGTCATCCCTCACAATATACCTCCAGTAGTTCCTCGTCATGTTAACTTCGTCCATATAGCACAGATAAAAGCTCCGGTTTCCCCAAATACGTAGCCAAACCGTAGCCAAGATACGGACGCTTTAAAGTCTACCTCGTCCCCGTGAAGGGCGTGGTAGAAGCGTCCGTATAACTCCTTGCTCTTCCATACCTCCTTGCGGTTGTCGGTGCTAAGCACTATAGGTTTGCGCCAGTTCTCTTTTGCCAGGGCAAGCGGGGTCAGTCCCTTGTCCATTGCAACCACATCTTGATACATTCCCACGTCAGTTTGGAGAAAACTCCATGAGTTTGCACACCTTCCGGTTATGGAGAGTTTTAGCATTCAAAAGGGTTCAACCTCCACATTTTCGAGGATGTACAATCTCATTACCGAAGATCGAGGGCGATGCATTCGATATGTGGCAATATTCAATGCACGCACGCACTTTCTATCCAAGTCGTCTAGTTCTTTCTGAGTCCACCTGGGTATGCCGAAGGAGTACATGAGAATTGGCATAACCCAACCATTATAGGCGCGTACATTATTCCCTCCTGACAAAAGACTTTTCAATACTTTTCTCAAGAGAGCAAGGAAGCATTCCCGCACTGATTGTTTCATGTCAGTCTCGATAATTCCAAACGCCTCCAACATATCCAAATACTTGTAGGTCTCGTCAGCAGAGAGTGATCTAAGGTTTAGAGAATCCGATAATTGTATTCACTCTTTCCTCAATCCTCCCTCGCTTCACATGCATGACTGCACACCACTATCTACTCCAAATTCCGTTCTAATAGAGTTACTATAAGTTTCCGTTACTTTTAGTAATTCGATTAGTTGTAACCTGGTTGGAGCGAACAGTTTCAGATCATCTATGTAAAGCAAGTGGGACATTACCTGACCACCTCTCCGCAAACGATACCCCAACCCCGAATTCTCCAGCAATGTACTAAGAGGGTTCAAGGCTAGGCAAAACCACAATGGGCTCAAACTATCGCCTTGGAATGTACCCCGCTCAATCCTTACAGGTTCATTATTTCCCTGGATAGGTCGACACCCTGGATATCGAATAACCGTCCACCATTGCCTTATGCATGATCTCAAGAAAGCGCAAAGAGTTGTATTTAATTTATATAACTGATGGTCATGTCAATGAGGAGTAGCTCCTTAGTGCCACGTGACCCATTCCTACATCCATTTTGAGAGGCAGACATGATAGCATTATTATGTATATGGCTGCCAATCTTATTTCTCACAATAGATGTAAGAAGTTTATAGATCGTTGGTAAACATGTGATGGGTCTAATTTTTGGGTTCCGTGGCTCTACCTGACTTATGGAGCAGGTGGGTGATAAGGAACGTAGAAAGGCGTAAGGAACTGTGGCAGCGACCCCGACTCAAGAGCAGACTAAAATTGAGATGCCAAGCAAACATGTGAGCTGCGCAGCCACTTCAACCAGAAGTTATGCCTTCATCTTGGGTTTGAGATAGGGTGGCGTCTATATCAAATGTATAATGCGACGTTCTGGGGAATGCGATGACATACTGGTAAAAAAAGAAAATCTATTAAAATACTTATAAAAGTCTGTTCCAATAATTATTAAGTTTTTTTTTCTAAAATAGAGAAATTATATCAAGAATTCTATTTAAGTCTAGTGTTTTTTAAATGTTAAAGAGAAATAATCATATATAATATTTACAGTTAGAGTATTATTTATTAATAAACTGCATGAACATTAAATGTGCCACAAACAGGGTGGGTTTTAACAAAATCTAATAATACTAAACTGAAATAATTTAAGTAAATGCAAATGATTTTTAAATTGATTAAAAATAAACTGCAGCAAGTCTAAATGGTTTTACTACTACGTGAATTAATTTTAATCATACAGTGAAATAAGTCGAAATAATATCTCTTTACTAAAAAACCAAAATATGATTTGTATCTTACTTTTGAATAATATAGAGAATTTTTACGTTTTATTTCTGACTTTGAATTGCTTTACTTGAATCACAGCTGACGGATTACTGAATACATCTCTTTACTTGTGTCAAACTTGTCACACGAATACGTGGAAAAGAGCGCGTTGATCTTTTATCTCGCTCACAGACATTCAAATCGAGCGCCTGTTGGAGCGAAAATATTCTCTAAGCTGCGTTAATTTGATTTATAGTAAAATCCCCAAACTGGTCATTTTTGAGTTATTTCTTTGTTTGAATAAGCGTGCGATTTGTCAAGCGAGAATACTAGTGTCTATTAGGAATGCTAAATAAAGAACAGACGTAATCGCCGTAGCAAATGCAACCCCTTACATATTTTTCTCATATGACAGATTATTCCAATGTTCGGTGTATTATACACTGTATAATAACAATTAGAAAGATAAAGAAAATTATCGTTACTTTATCACTTTTCACGCTTTAGATTGTTCCAGAGTCTAAAATATTTCAAAGTAATTCATTCTTGTATTAAATATCTAAAGATTATATAATGAAACATAACTATTGCTTTGATAACATTTATTAGTAGCAAGAAACAAACTCAACACATTTTTGTTGTCTGATATATTAAAAAATATTCTATTTGGGTATGTAATTGTAAATCATTTACTGGAATAACAATGTTTTTGGATACATTTAATTAATTTACAAGCGTAACTAATACATAATCCGCTTATACACATATTGTGTCGTCTACAGTGTAAAAATCAGACAAAAATAATTGTTTCCATTGAATAAAAGTTAACAATTAAAAGCATGAAATTAATCTAGCGACATTCCAGCATCACCATCTTTTTTGTCGTTTTTATCGTCTTGAGGCTTATCCTTTTTTTTATCGTCTTGAGATTTCGAATCGCTAGAGGACGCGCTCTCGAGGGCTTTTAAGAATGCTTTCATGTCACCAGTGTTGGCCGCAGAGGTCACCTCTGGTGGTAATCCGAACTGAGACATCACAGGACCCATTTGCCCCGATGTAAATGCAGAAGAGAACTGGTTGGCCGCCTGAAATATCATCATCTATTAATACTGAACATTTTTTCTATTTCTGAAATAAAAACTTCAGATGTTTTTCCATATAAGTCGCGTCTATACAAAACTTCTAAACTAAGAATTAAATTAAATTCTAGTATCTTTAAGTCAACACATACAAAAGGGAAGAAACTTTTTGGCACACTGTTTTTAATCTAATAAAATAATAGAATTAGGAACCCATTAGATAAATCTATGTCAGGGCTCAGATACCCAAACAGTTCAGAAACGTAGCGTGGGGAGAATTCGCGTTAGGTTAGAGTCGCTTTAAAGAAGAACATACCAATCCCGAAAACATGCGAAATTAAAGCGTCATCTAAGCTAATGTCCCGGTTCACGGAACAATACACAAACGAATTAGAACTTAGTATTCTGTACATACGCTATCAGCGCAACTGTGCTAATCCTATGAATTATGACAGCATAAACGTAATGACATTATCTTATAATTATGAAATTTGGAAGTTTTTAACATCGGTTTTTAGTAAATCCTATCTTTTCAAATAATATAATAGAAATATACATTTTTGTATTATTAGAAGTAAGAAGATAATTAAAATTTACCAACTACTGACTGAAAAATAGGCTTTTTCTACTGAGGACTACATGTAAAATAAAAGAACCATCTTTTCACCTATTAATCCTAAGAGATTTTCTACTCATTATAGAAAAACTGATTTAAAAGATTTTTTTAAAAACAAAGTTATAAAAACTCTTCAATATTCAGGAATTTATTCAACTTTTTAGAAATGGAAAACTGTAGAATTAGCCACAAGATATCTATGAATATCTAAATAGACTGCGCTGATAGAACAATACAGGTTAGTTATGCAATAGTCATATAGGCAGACACCCGAAGCAAATCAGCTAATAAACCGTTACTGAAGAAACAGTCAGTGTTTATGAAAAAAACTGGTGTTAAACACAACTGGAATAACTAAGGAGTATTCTTAAGGAAGAAATAGAAAATCATTTTAAATTAATTCTTAAGTGAGCAATTTAATTTTATTATAATTATTGTTTTTACCAATGTTTTATTTATTAATTGCCTCTAAATTTTTTAATATATATAGGATAATTAAATTTTTAATATAGAAATAGGAACTAAATTTAGTATACATATTCATGCAAAAAATTGCCAATGATAATGATTCTAGTCAGAATGCTAATTCTTAAGTAATAAGCTTAGAGAAATTACAATCAAAATTGTATACTTAATTTGATCAAATGTATTAAAAAAGTAAAAAAAAAACTATTTTGGCATGTAGTTATAATGCTTTGAGGTGGTGGTGTCAAACACACTAAATTTTTTGTGTCTCAACTTTATATAATTGTCATTAAGAAATGAGGTTAATCATGCCAAGTTGTATCTTAAATGCAGTTTTATTGACCTGATATCAACAAACTAAACTGGCATGACCCATGACTGTAATTCCTCTGAAGCATACTATACATTTTTACGAATTAATCTTCTATATGTTAATGAACGCAGCTGTAACTCTAATTGTATTTCTAGGTTTCGCGACGCATATAAACTGACGCATTGTACTAAATCTTAAAAGTTGCGATCATTGTCACATGAACCGGGAGTAAACCCGCGCGTGCTAAGCGATCACCGGGACGTCCAGCGCGTCCAAGGAGTGCGCAACACTTGAGGGTCACCTGAGCGAATTGCGGTGAGAGCAGTGTGGTCCTTACATCGTCCTGGGTAGTAGTTGGCGGGAGATGGGGGGACAGCCGCTGAGCGTTCGATGGTTCAGAAGCTGTGGTGACCACCTCTGGGGTAGCGAGCGCAGCACCCAGATCGATGCGAGGTGCCGCTGATCCACTCACAGCTCCTTCGCCTTCAGGTGGCGCGTTACCTAGTCCGGCAAAGTAGCGTTGTAAGTCAGATAGGAAGATCTGTCCACCTATAACATACAACGAAATAGGAACCATTTATTTATATATTAATACATGAAATTTCAACAACTATGAAAGTTACCTAAACATTATAAAGGTAAATTCTTGATCAAGACAATTTATCAAATACATCAGATTTAGATTTATCATCCTCAAGAGAGTTTAATGAGAATTTAAGAGGATTTTACAACAGCATAATATTTTTAATATTTATTACGATTAATGTCTGTGTTGCCTTGGTTGGCTGACTGCTTTGTGCCTACCAATGTGAGCCCATAAAGAGAGTCATATATTAAAATAAAAAAATGTTTTGATTATTTTACTATAAACACTGGAACCATGATTTATTAGTATGGTTTCACTACAAGAAATTATCATTATATTAAATCTAATAAAATACAAAGATATAGTTTAGCATAATTATTTAGTTTAGAGTAACATTAATACCAGCAGCAGAAGCGGATGCGGAAGCAGGTGCAGGAGCTGTGGCTGTGTTGGGCGGCGTAGCAGTGGGGGCAGGTGCTTGGCGAGGCCGCGCCGGCGTGCGCACCGCCTCCGTGGCCGGAGTGCGCGGCGTACTACCGCTGCGAGAGGCACTGCCGCTATTGCCGGAAGGACGGCTGCCAGTGCTACTGCCGTTATTGCTGAACAAATAATATTATTATATATCAGTGCCGAAGGGTAAACATTTTCCCGTAATAAATTATTGCAGCCAGCTGCAAATATGTTTTAAGATACTTAGGGACTATTTTTGTATTTAAAACTGAATTACTAATGAATGAATACTAGGGGTAATGAAGTTATGTCATCAAGCGAATAGAATGTTAAACAGGAGTCTTTTTATTAAAGTAATTTTAACAATGGACCCCAAACTCCACAATTTAGTACAAATTGAACACTTCCATAAACAATTTAGTACAAAGTTATTTGCAAAATTTTTTTATAAAAAAAAAACATATCAATGTAGAAAAAATTTTCTTAAGACACCCATGTCAATTTAAAAAATCAATTCGAGGAAATTGACTCAAGGCAGATCTACATAAGAAAAAATGGAGAACCTACAGTGGCACCATATTTTCATCCTTAAAAGGAGATAATAACGATACTGACTTAACTATTATCGATCAAACTAGTTTGTGGTAAACTAACCCGTAAAATAGGTATTTAAAATATTTAAAGAAAGTATGGATTGGAAACCACTTTTGGAATTTGTATGGCCACCATTTTTATGTTATTAAGGTGAACTATAAAATATTGATTTTACAGGGACACAAATAAAATTACATAAAATTATTATTTATTAGAATTTTAAGAAATTACTAACTGTTTATTTTGCAAGATGTGTTCATTTAACATGATTATTTATTATAATGTTTTAGTAGACCAAAATTTTTACCCCATAGTCCCAAGAAGTGAAGATAAGCCGCCAATTTGGCCAACACCTCCAAACAATTGCATCAGCTGTTGTTGTGACATGTTATTAAGCAGGTTGTGAAGTTCCCCTTCTTGCCCACCACTGCCACTTCCACCACGTCCCCCAGATGATGTTGGGGGGTTGTTCAGAGCCTCATTAATGCGACGGCAATAGTCCTCATCTTTATCAGTCTTAGGTTCCTGAAATAAAAAAAAAGAACATGTAAAAAATTGCTATCTAAAAATTTTAATATACAAAACATGTACAAACATGAACAATCATCAATTAAGGAAACAACAGACGTAGTAAAACAGATTATTAATTTATCCCCCTCTATCAAACCCCCTATTTTTTTCTTGCCGCTGACGCATATTTTGGGAATTATGGGGGGAAAAAGAATGACTAAAAAATATTTAAATATCTTATTTAAGATTGGCTTAAAGGTCTCGTTGCCAAGCTGTTAATTGAACATTATATTGAAAATGAACTCCATGAGTCTATGGAATAAACCAGTGACATTTTATTATTGTAAACAATGTTTGTTGTAGAATTTTGAAGTGTTATATTTCGGAAACTATTGATTTCTGCAGTTCAAAATTTTGTGAGTGAGTGATTCTAGTGGGCCTACACCTATCTCTAATAAAATTTTAGAGCGAAACCACTGCGTCAGCACTTGGAAAGGTCAGGTATAATTTTTCTTTCTCCCCCCATAATTCCCAAAATATGCATCAGCGGCAAGAAAAAAATGGGGGTATCGAAAGAGGGGACCCCCATCTACCCTAATTACTACCCCTTCCCTCCATTCGTAATGTCAGCACTTGGAAAAGTCCAGCCCATTACTTCATCAATCAAAACAAAGACATTAACCTAACAGACCTACATAATTATATTTTGTTACATAAGTTATTATTTGAAATTCTAGATTCATGCTGCAACTTAGGATATGTGAGCGATTAAGGTTTAAAGTTATTTCTAAAGATAATTAGATTAATTAATACTTTACATGCTTTTAAAGGAGTTATTTAAAAATAACTATCAATAAAATTTTTAAGTATCATACCTGCATCCAAAAGAAATATTTTTTTGAAAACGACTTGAACTTGAGCACGTATACTCTCCCAGTAGTGCATTCATTGACACGAGCAAACTCACAATCATCGGGGAATATCAAAAGATCATCTTCCACCTCTCCAGTGGTGCGATCTTTCCAACAAAAATGCATTAACGAGTCGTCGCCCTGATACACGTAGAGCAAGCCTTTCCTTTTATCTGGGTGTACCATGCGACCTTTGAGTGTCATTCTTCCAGCCCTAAATTCAACTAAATGCTTATTGCCACCAGAACTACCTCCCAGTCCCGAGCTATTACCGAATAATGCTGCTGCTGTCATAGTGAATTCAATCGATCTAGAATATGAGCAAAAAAATTTCTTGACAAAAGAGAAAAGTTTAAGATTAATAATAAAAACTGAAGTTAACTCAATACGGTAGAATGCAAACAAAACTCAACACTGCAAAATGCAAATGGTGAAGAATTGGAGATGAATCATGAACAATTTTGACTGGTCATTGTCATTTCTACTTTGTAGCAGTGTTACCACTTAGTGAAGTTAAAGATTTTAGTTTTTACCCGTCTACAATTTTCCCACAATACGTTATAACTATAACGCACTGAGTGCACGAAAATCATCCCGTCTGATTTTAAGCACTATGTATCTGTCACGCTCAATCTCTGTCAAGCTCTCATTAGTATTTATAATTTTTGTATCAAAATAATAAAAGTTATGGATAATGTAATTATAAATAAGTAATAAAGGCAGCAATTGTAAGAACGGCATAAAAACTTAACTGTAAGTATATTAATAAAAGTGTAAATTGCTTGTAAATAACCATTATTTTACTTGATGAGAGCTTTTCGTTGTTTATTTTTTGGTTGTCACGTCTCGAGCGGCATTGTCGGGATTTACACACTGACGCAAAAATATCTATCGACGGGCATAAAGACACGTATTTTTTATTAAAATAGATTAAAATTCCTTACTATCTGTTTTTCTAACATGTATCTTAAATATCTGTGCTAGGAACTAGGGACTGCTTTTAATTTTTGGTGACTTAAAAAAGAACGTCGCGTTTGCTAAATTAAAATTATAGAAATCTATGATATAAATAATTTTTTTATAGATTAGTGGTTTAACTAACGGTACTTAACAATGCGCACAGGCTTGTATGTAATTTTTATATAATTATGGAATACTGTAACCTATTTCTCTAGCAACACTGATAAAAGTCTTTAATAAATGCCACAAATACATATATTTTTTATCTGCTTTTTTGGTTTCTGATGTGTTCTGATTTCTGAATTTCTGTTTCTATCTGTACTGTGCTACTAATTGTAATTTCTGAATTGATCAGAGAATATTAATCTAATCACAAAAGAAAAACCGAGGAGTTTTCAACACGCATTAGTCTTATTGGATTAATAAGTATAACGAAATAATTATATTTATAAATTATAATACAGATTATAAAATAAATTGATAATATAGTATTGTGCTGCAGAGTTAAGACTGAACTTCTTGAAATTTTCATTACATCAAAATGAGCGGTGTACAAACAGGTAAATATATTGTTTAAGCAATTTAACATCAATTTTTATTTACTTCTCAAATAAGATATTGATATTAAATGGAAATTTGTATCTACTTTTTATAAGTAAATGAATTGATAAGTTAAATATGTTTTGTATTGTCAACAAAATGACTAATATTATAATGTATTAGTTAATTTTTTTGTAAATCTTGAAGAATAAACGTAAATTTATCGTGTAGATGATAAAATTCCAATGTATGCTTGTAACATTCATAAATTATGGTTATTCCAACATTAATAACTATCCCTTTAGGTTCAAATTCTACAATCATTGTTTTTTCAACTGAGTTAAAATAAAAAGGGATATTAGTATGATTGTGCTTATTTATCTTTTTTGGATGTTTGGGCATAATTTTTTTGTTTATATTTTTTTTAATATATTGTAATACCAGATATAAATTAAAATCCTATAATATTCATCATCATTATAACAACCCATAAATGGCCCACTGCTGCTGGGTCTCCACCTTAGAATGAGGAGGGTCCACCACGCTGGTACAGTAGGGCTGGCAGACTACACACCTTTGAGAACTTTAAGGAATTCTCAAGAGTGCAGGTTTCCTCACAATGTTTTCCTTCACTGTTAAAGCAAGTGATATTTAATTGCTCATAAATATATAGGTATACATATTAATATTAAATGGATTAAATTTTAAATCTTTAAACAAAACCGTTGTTAGCAATAGGTTACAGTTATACTTTGAAGTAAAAAACATTGATGTTTACCTTTCCGAACAAAATGTATTTAAATAATTTATAATAAAAGCATGATTTCCTCTTTTAATTAATATTCATTTTTTTATATATCATAGTTTCCATAGAAAAATGACTTAGTTATAGGTTTGATAAATAACAAGTCAAAAATGATTTGTCGCAATTAGGTACTTGGTAATATAAAAATGATATCTGTGTAGATTCAGAGAAACGCAGTTATATTGGGAATTCATATTTTATATATTTTTTATATTATAAACAGACCATGAGAACTGCAATCTGGTCAACAAGGCTGTTTTTCATGTTATAACTAGAATATGATTTAGATGCTGTACTTTAATAAGTCTTAGTAACTTTCCAAAAACAATATCTTTTAAAAAGTTAAGTGTATGTATTTGTAACATAGCAAAACAATAATAACACATTTTATGCTTTTAATGCATAAAATACCAATATAGGTATTATAAATAGGTGTTTTAATGTAATGTGTATATTTCAAATATTTGAAAGATATAATTGCTATCAAATACAATATGCAATTTTTTACTTTATATCAATGGGGTGGAGGAGTGGAAAAATCATTTAAAATTGCATGCATGTAAAGTTGCATGTTAATTACAATTTTTTTGTCTGTGTTAAAAATATTAAATAAAACCAACTTAAATAAGAAAATGTATTAATTTCTAAACAAAAAAGTAAAATAAGTTACAGAATATTGTTAAGAAACAGCAACAGCATTGCCTATGAGTCATTAAAATTTGTGCAATTGGTGTTTTTTGCGTTATATTGTCGAGCGAAGCATGACGTAACTCTTGTATTCAAAGTCGATGGACCAGCGCTGAGTGCTTGCGCCGCTCACTAGCCGCGGGCGCTGTCAATAAACTTTAACCACACGAAGCTGATTTGGTTTTTGAACTCGTTTTATCCTGTCACTATGAACCATATCTGATCCTCGCAAATATTCTTTGCAACTTTTCAGTTTCTGAATTATTTGAATTAAAAATAGGTGGGATTGGAGGTCAAGATCATAAATTAGTACTGGCAGAAACGAGCTCACAGAGTTGTCGGTGAAAGTGGCAAATACGAGCAGTCAAGCTGCAGGCAGCGGCGCGAGACGAACACGAGTGGTCGTGCGAGCGCCCGAGTGGGGCTCGACGTGGCGGACACTAACGAAAACATAACGCGCTACCAAAACATATTGAACATACAACATTTATTGACTTAATCCACTTAAAAAGTTCCGAAAACCATAAAAATGATAGTCAAGTGATAAAGTTTATTTACTATGTGTCTACTGAAGTGATCGTTATTTTAATTATAAGGAGTTTTAGTCTATCTCTTGTGTATCTTTTATCAAAATATGTTAGAGTTCTGCAGCAGATGAAGCAAACGGATTCTATGGAATGGCGAACCATGCGCAGACAAGCGTGGAGCCAACGAGTTTGGAGTATATGGAGGATCCGTACTTCGTGCCGCCAGATGATGACTCCACTCCAAGCTTCGATGTGGCTGTAGATGAATTGGACGAGTTGGAAAACTTAGTCAATTGGCCACAAGATGACACAGAAGCAGAATGGCGTGCGCTACCCGACCTTGCCGAATCGGCTCTCTGCATTGAAACAGAATTTTATATGGACAATCGCCGGCGCAGGCTTCGAATTTTTAGAAAAAAAATGCGAGAAGTTCGGGTGACCTTTCAAGACTTATCGAAACCGTATCTTGCCAAAGTGTCTAGCCACACAAATTACAAAAAATTTCTCGGTATCACACCTGGAGGTTTGTTAAATCAAAAGTCATTCAAAATATAAATATTTTATATTATGTTTATTCGTTACATACAAAAATACAAAAATACAAATCTTTCCTCTTTATAATATTAGTATAGATATTGGAGTGGAATTTCTAATTACATTATCTATATTCATATAAGCTATATCTCTGCCAAACGTTATATGTATAAGTTTTTCATGTTTTATAAATATTTTTCTGAATTAACTATCTCAATTCTTAGATTAATAACGCCAATTTAATAAAGTAATATATTACACACCTGTAACTATTTTAGTTAGTATGTTATTACACAACTTAATAGGTAATAGTTGTGCAGTCAAATCTTTGACAACATTCGACTAAATATCTGTTTTACTTGATGTATTTCAACCCTGAGCACTTTCAATAGTGAAGCAATGTTTAATTCGAAATACTGTCAGAATCAGATTTGTTTTATATATTTATAGATCAGAACATTGAGTTTCGTAATATATTGCGTATATAATATAAGAATAACATAATACTTAGAGCAGTAGAATTGTTTAAAAAGTTTTATTTACTTACTTTAAATGAAAAAGTACTTAAATAAAATTATGAAACAAATTAAATTTATGCTGACATTTCTACTAATTGCAAGAGCAATTGTTCGTATTAATTGGTCGAGTCGATCTTTAATAGTTCGTATATTATCTGATACGATTTTTCAATCTTATTCTATCATATTGATTCAGCATTTTAAATTGGAACTGTTCATAGTCTTATACATATGAAACAAAAGTAAAAAAATCCGCTAAGTGTCAGTGGGACTTGGATATTGAGGGTTCTGTACAATTTTAATTAACGGAAAAATTTAATTTTGCCTTCGGAAAACTTGTCCCCATAAATCAACTTACGATATTTTTTATGTAATATTACGTTTTCGGATTATTACGTATATGTATGCTGAAACAATTACTTCTTATTAAATTTCATGATTCTATATCAACTAAAAATGTCCAATACGTTACGATCCCTATGCGACTATCTATGCATAAGAGGCCGTATTTTTCTATTCCGTGCACCTAAAAGTTTGGATTCTTTGCAGTTCCAAGGGACCGCAAACCTAAATATTTATTATTAATTTCATTTTTAACCCTCCACGCGTTCCTGAGAAAAAGACTCTTGACAGACAGACATACGAAGGACGATGTGATCATGTAAGAGTTCCTTTTTTCTTTTTAAGCACGGAACCCTAGATATCCCATTTAAAATTATTTTAAGGACCTCTATGAAAAGTTTGTTTAATATAAATAATAATTTGAAATGTCAACAGCAGAAGAAGCGATGGCTGGCGCGGGTGCGGGGGATGCGAACACCCCCGACGAGCTGGTGGGGCTTACTCCCGAACAGGCTGAACAGCTCCGCGCTGAGTGGAGCCGGGAACTAGCGAGAGTCGAGGACGAAATTGCCACGCTTCGCACGGTTTTGCAAAGCAAAGTATGTACTTTTGTATTTATCCTATTTTTATGACTCAGTTATATAGAATATTAAATACTAGTCGATCCGCCCCGGGTTCGCCCGAGTGCAAATTACCACGTATATGTAGTGTATTCTAGGTCTAATTTAACATTTTAATTTTCTACATATTACTCCGAGGAACTTAACCTCTTAACTTTCATTCCCTATTTTAACCCCTTAAAGCCTTTTTTCACGATAAAAGATTATTTATCTCTGTACCAAATTTTATCAAAATCAGTTTGGTTGTTTAGGCGTGTCAGACTGACAGAATTTCGCATTTATAAATTAGGTTTTCTTAACTACTCCTAACATTAGTGATAATTATAATGCTGTATTCTAATGTTGTAAAACCAGTTCCTTGCCGTCGAGACGTCGAACAAGTTCACTTGCGTGCTATAATAAGAATGAAGATTGGTCATCATCCGGTATATCAAATGAAAATATAGAAGTGGTAAATCTATAAAATCCGTATCAGAGGTCATTTGGATTAAATATTTACTGATTGTTTACGATTTTGTCAAACATATACGATAAATAACTTTCAAAAGACTTTAGTGATAAAGTTATCGCTTTATACGCAGTGTAAAAAACTCTTACACAAACTCAAAATTTAATTTGATTAATAATAATATTTCAATTAGACTTTTTACAAAGTACTTTTGACACGTCAAAATTGGTCAGTCAGTCAGTTTGAAGCTACCACGAGTTCAGAAAGAAACTCAACAGTCGCTCTTTTCAAAACGCCATTGTTTACATACATTTGTTTTACAATTGTATTTTCATTCAACTGAATGTCAACGTCACCTGAATTCCAAGCTTTGTCATCATTCAAGTAATCATTTATAGGCTTTGTTTATTAAACACTTTTTAATGTGGGTTTTAAACCGTTTAGCAAGTCTAAAATAGGCTGTGGAATCTTATTATAGATGTGAACACTAAACCCCATGAAACGAAAGTAAACTAAAATTGAATATATTTTCTAATCCAAAATTAAGAAAACTGTCGCTTTTTAGGAGTTATAGATAGATCGATCTTGAAAATTTACATGATTTTGGGAAATTTTTTAGTTATTAAATATTCATTGACATAATTTTTTTCCTAATTTTTTTTTACGTTTTTTTTTTAATGTACTACATGGCTTTGAATGTGGTTATGCTCAAAACATTCTACCAGTATCACGTATAATAAAAAAAAAACACGGAGGACAGTGAAAAAATTGAGATTTTTTACATTTCTTATATTTGTTTGTTTATGTAATTGGAATATTAGGCCAGGTCTTCATCATAAAATATGTAATAACTTTAATTTTCTGTAGATCCGTCAAAGCTCCGATTTGAAAAGGAAACTTGGCATCACAGTTTGGAAGGAGATAACTGAAGACGTTAATCAGGGTTTGAAAAACGTAAAAGAAAGCCAAGTGTAAGTCTTTTTAGTTATATACTAATGTCACTATCATTATGTAGTCTGTATGTTGTCTCGAGGGGTTGGAACGTATACCATTAGTGATATGCTATATTGAACACTGGTTGGCTTCGCTCGCTGTATTAATTTTGCTTGAGCTTCATCACTAGGGTAGTTAAGGTGGCATAGTTCCTTTCATTTGATTTTTGATTTGTTGCCTAACAGTTATCAATCGGTAGAAACTCGCGTGGCTGCGCTTACAAAGGCTGTCACTGAAGCACCAATGTAAGTACACTGGTACGCATTTAGTTGACTATTCTTGTTTGTCACTAATACTAATAAAAATATACAAGAAAATAAAGTGACTGATATATTTATACAACAAAACATTAACAACTTAACGTTGTATGATTTAAAAGAATTATGTGTCGCAACAACACTAAATTATCAAATATAAATAGTTAGGTAATATTTTAAAAAAAATTGCACGAAATACTTCTAGAAATATCTATCAAAAATGTTTTGAATTTTTAACAATAACAACATTTTTATACCAGATTTGATGTGTGGAAATCCATGACTAGTAAGAAAATATGCAATATTCAACTTAAAATCGTGGTGGTAGTAAGGTTGTATGGGAGCCCCCCTTATATATTTATTTTATTCAGTTTTTATTATTAGGGACAACAGAAATACATCATTTGAGAAAATTTCAACTAGTGACAGACAGACGGACGGCGGAGTCTTAGTAATAGGGTCCTGTTTTTACCCTTTGGGTACAGAACCATAAAAGATTTTTAATATTTCATTTCCGATTTTATTAAAATAGAGAATAGAAGTGTGGCTAACATAAAGTCTCCTCTACACTACTCGCGATGTAGAACGATGTTAGACGAATACGATAGTGTAGAGACACTTCGGCTTACCTCTTTAAACTTTACCTCGCCTCGGGCGACTTCCATTTGTTATTGGTTTTTGCGCCGTTTGAAAGGGCCCGAAGGGCGTTCACGATACCTCTCTACACTACTCGGCCGACTTCAGAGTTCAGTACTCATCCAGACGTCTTGTGTGCCGGTACGTGATTGATGTTATAATTAGTGCGCGTGACACGATTATGAGCGATATACAGTGGTCACAGGAGCAAATTATGTTGTTCCTGAAAACTCTGCAAACAGAGACAATTATTTGGGACCCCAAATATCATACGTCCATTACAAACGTGCGCAGGCTATCGGTGCCACAGAGAGAATGAGCTCATCGCGAAGTTGAACGAGTGTGTAGTGTCGCACTTCGGACTTCAGCCAAAGCTTCTAGAGTACTTCGCCGAGGAACTTCGCGAGTAATGTAGAGGAGGCATAAGGTTTGTACATAATGGTAAAAAATCTGTATCCCAGCGAAACGAGGGCCCGAATAAAGCTGCAGGTAACTGTGAAATACTTCTAAAGAATTTTGAATTAGGTTTATTGTTATATTAGATAAGTAGAACTTGCATCTTATTATAAGATTTTTACTTGTGACTACGATATGTCCTATAAATTAATACATTTTTTTAAATATGCTAAAACGCTTGTTTAGATTTCAACGTTTTACTACGATGTGATGTCATGCGCTATAATTGGTCTTACTCGTTTTTGGAGTCCCTTCAACATATTTTTTTATCTGAAACCTTTAAGACTTTGATACTGTCATCATGCCTATAGCAATAAATAGATTAGCTCAATTCACACCTTTCAATGTCGATGATAATATCTTTTTTATTAAAGTTTTTTTATAGTAGTCTAATTTTAGATATATAGTAGAGTCTAGTTCAATTCTGCTTGTATATTATGCTTTATCACATACTAATGTTTTTTGAATGAGACTGTTTAAAATTTATTATCTGCCTCTTTGCCATAATTAAAAATTTGTTTTGTTTTAATAACAATGAAAATATCAAGATTAAGGGCGTCTTATTCTGGTCTAAAAGCCTAAACTTTAGGCATTTTTCAAAGTAAAAAAATAATGAAAAACATTTTTACTTTACATTTTTTCATATGATGTTTATTGACATTTCAAAAATATAAAAAAAAATGTAAATAAAAAATCAGAAATTCGACAAATTACAGGTCGATGAAGTGTGGGGGCTACAAAAAAAAACGGTGCACCCTGTTTGACATGATTCCAGCCCTTGTAGTGATCTGAAACAAAAAAATTTGAAAAATTCTCAATCTGTAAAGATGACCTTAGCAAAAAAAATAAAATGTCACAAAATAGTGCCGATATGAAATATCAAATTTTTTAACTCTTTTTTTGACCTTTTCGAATTTTTTTAAAATACTCCTAATTGATTTTTTTTAATCTTAGGCAGACGTGATAGACTAATATATAAAGAAGAATTCCACCAAATTTTAAAGGAATCGGTTGGGTAGAACTTGAGATATCATGTCAACCACTTCAAAAAAAGTAGTTTCGAGAAAAACGCGTTTGCAGTTTGAGAAACAATTCCAGTAGAATAACTCGGATAATAATATTTAATACTAACTTTCAATTAATCAGCGATCCCAAATTCATACAAAAACCACTGTATCTCCGAGAATAATACGAATTTTGAAAAATCTATTTTGTCAAATTTTTAGACCAGGTATGGTATGGGATGGTTTTTCGAGACCATTTAAGACCTTTAAATGATTTTTTTCTTTACTTCTTGTATTGTAAGCAACAAAAGATGTAAACGGAATAAATTAATAAAGTAATTCTTTTTCAATTACATTGTTTAAAATTTAAAAACGATTTCCAATTCTAGTTTCGTTTCTATTTATCTTAAGTTAGGACATATTTATTATGTAATTAGCAAAATGTAACGTGGCTTTGTAATATGGTATTTCGTGTAGATAATAAACGTATAACACAAATCTATGTTTCGACAAGCATGTTAGTTATACGAAACGAGTGTGTCAGTTTAGTTTTATTCGATAACAAATGATATCACGATTGTCTTCATTGATTTGGAGTGGATGACTCACTGTGTGAAAACTAACGTTATCGCTTTGCGAACTTTCTGGTGGTGGTATAAGTCTATTTAATATCTTATATATATTTTTTATTCAAATTATACAGTTCCAAAGCATCAAATAATGGAGCTATTAGTATTGAAATCCGTATGTTCTGCTCACCTTAAAATAATATAACAATACTATTAATTATTTGTTTAGTGTGTTCAATATGCGCAGTAATTTATTCTGTCTTACTTGTCTAAGACTGCCTCTGATTTCTTCCTTATTATTTTTTCTCTTGTTCTCAATAGATACCAAAAAACTGAATCTGTGATAAAATCGACCGCCGAGAAGACGACGTCGATATTCGGCGGCATCACCGCCGGCGTCTCCAGCAAGCTGGGGCAAATGCGCAACTCTGAGTCCTTCCGCTCCATCGAGGAGAGGGTCGGCAGTGCGTATGAGAACGTCAAGGTGAGGTCACTTTCTCTGATACACACCTTCAAGTTATGAAATACTTGGACTCTTTAATAAATCTTATCTTATACTCTGATACAATACTCTGTTAAGACTCCCTTTCTCATATTATACTAATACATAAAGCTGAAGAATTTATTTGTTTGTTTGCTTGAACGCGCTAAACTCATGTACTAATCCGATTTGAAAAATTCTTTCGGTGTTCGATAGCCCGTTTAACGAGGAAGGCTATATATCATCTCGCTAAGACCAATAGGAACGGTGCATCACACGGACGAAGTCGCGCGGGTCGATTAGTATCTGATATTAACAATATTGTATATGCGCAATACGTCATAATAAAGTTTTTGTGTACGAGTCGAAAGGTGAAGGTTTTTTTTGTCCTTCATACAATATTTGTCACTCCCTATCCATCTTAAGTTTGATTTCGAATCATCTCGTCTTAGTGAGATTTTTGTTTTCATCACTAACGTTGAATAACAAATTGTGTGCTACGAAATAGCAAAATTCGCGTGACGGCCGCCGTGACCGAGTTCACTCAACGGTACCTACATATGCACACAGTTACGTGTAACGAGCCTATTAATATTTTTGCCTATTAATAATGATATATGTGATTTTAGTCACCTAGCTAAACATACATGTTCTATATCAATATCCGATTTGTTTCTCGCATCACTGAGATACATCGGATTTTTTCCTTCAATCTATCCATTAAGGTGATGAAATTTGCAAAATGCTAGAATACTTGTTTATTTATTGTCCACAGAAAGTTATGGTACTAAATTTTAATTTAAGTAACATTAACAACTGGACCAGCATTCGCCTAATTTTCGCCTCTATGAAATGAAAAAGCGGCGAACCAAGAAAAGATTGGGATAGGATATTGGCGTGTGCTAATTGTATGCATTAAGGTTGCATCAAGATTTATTTCGAAACAAACTTACATAACGTCTGTTTAATACGTAGAAAGAAATCCTTTATTCATATTTATAAGCACGAGATTATTCAACTGAGAAATTAGTAACGATTCTATTATTGTAACATTAATAACGTATTACCTGTCTTACTTGTAAGGCGCCTTATAAGGAATAATCACGATCATTGTTTTATTTAAATGCATTTAATGAAGTTAATTTCTTATCTTCAAATATTTCTCCTTTTTATGATGTTAGTGACATTTTCAAAATCTGGCAAAACTCTTATAACTTTTCCGTTACATGTTCCAGGGTAAGGTGGCATCAAGGTCTAACTCAACCCAGAGCTTCGACGAGGCGCTGCGCGACGCGAGCCGCACCGCCAGCGGCGCCACCTCGCCCACCATCCCCGAGAATAAACCCCTGCCTTAGTCCACTCCTCCTCACCCACGTCTGTTCCTCACCAGCGGCGGATTTACATACATGCCACCCTGAACTTGATTAAATGCTGGAATTTAGTCTTAAATTCAAATTTTTTTTGTACAAATACCATTGCGTTTTTTTTAAAATTGGTATTACTACGAATCAATACAAAAAATGTAAAGTAACTGGCAGTAGTCTAATAGTTAACTGGCAATCGAGGAGGGATAAAATAAATTCAATGTCCACTCGTACCTCAAGCATAATTTGTATTATGACAAAAAATTCCGAGCTTAAAAAAAATTTGGTAGACGCCATCGATTCAGAAAAATGTCTACAATAACAACGGAAATATCTGCAATTTAAAATTAACTATTATTTGTCATGAAGTTCAAAGTAAATCCGCCGCTGGGTTCCACGCCGCAACTTCGTGGTAATGTTTTTTTAAAAATGAGCAGAACATACGTTTTTTCATATAAAAATGTGAATTGCTAGTTTTTCATTCTGATTTCTTAAGTAAGTTTGATTAGTATTAAGTTTTGATGTAGAAGTTATGCATTGACACGATTATTATGAAAAAACGTTTGTACATTTCTATCACTTATAAATTGCAATGTTACACTATGTTACTAAGTATACTCATAAAATTTACTATAAAAAAAATGAAAAAAAAAATGTAGCATAAGTAATTTACATTTTTTATAAATTCATCATACATATGGCTGCTGAAATTAAAAAAAAAAATCCTAAAGATGTATTGTGTGAAAGTTTTATTTAGCAAATGAGTTAGAAATCTTGTCGAATATGATCAACTTCAAAGCACTTGATAAACCCCACAATAATTGCATTTTATATTTTAGATTATTGTGTTTAGGGTCTTATAGTCTAAAAGCGCTAGGAGTACTTAATATTTAATTTATTGTCCTTTTCAAAATGTCGTAATGGTGTAATCGACAAAGATAATTTGCTTATGAATGTAACGCGGCGTGGATTGAATCGCTTTGTGCTTGTCTTGTATCACTCGTGTCGATGTTCGGTCAGCATTCCATGATGTTAGCAACTGTCACTCACCATTATCGAGGAGAATGTGAGGTACTTTCCGCTTGGCAGTGAGCACTTTTTTATAAATATATACTTGTTGAATTCACAAAGTTATAAATTTTTAAAACGTAACTTTATAGATGTACTTGCCGGAGTTGAGTCCAGTTCAAAAATGATATTTTTATAAGATGCTTAGCTTTCCTTATTTAAAATATTCCCAATATTTACATTAAATGCCTATAAAATGGTTAATAAATTTATGTATGTAAATGTGTGTTTAATTATCGAAACATAATAGTTATTTATGCAACTGTTATATAAAAAGGGATATACGAATGTTCGGCTCGTGTAATAATAGTATCACATGAGTGTTTTAATACCTAATTATCAAAAGTTGTATACAAGACTTTATCTACATTCTACACCCATAATTAAATTGTCTATAAAAGATTATTAAACAGTTAGTTTACTGCTAACATTAAAACAGCCACTCCTAGTAACCTAACATCATCCATTACTGAGTATATACAAATAAACTAAGTATGTATTAATATAAAAAATATATTAATTGTAGTTGTAATGAACATTTTGTATAGTGCAATTATTAAAATTCACTTTAATATGGTCTTTAATGCTGGAAAGTAATCGCTCATTTTTTTTGTAAACAAAACAATAACAATATAAAAGAAAAATGGCGGGGATTCAAATAACATATTTTTACGGCGCACGACGTTCTACTCGTAGATAGTGAAACGCGCGTGAATGACTATTCTTTTTTTGAAATTCATACAGATACCACGCATGAGCACCGACCAGTAAGAAAGTGGTTGTCTGTTGAGTAAACCCTTTACGCAGAGGGAATTTGAGTGTTACTATGAAATTCAGTACATTATATGATCCGTTTGTATGATATAATGGATTTTAGGGCATTGGGTGTTTTATTGTTGGCAATAAAGCTAACTGTTTCAGAATCTTTTATAGAGGATTTAAAGTATGGGAGTAGATAAAAAAATTACAAAACTTCGTGTGTAAAGATATCTAAGAGAAGCAAACATTCAAACTAAATGGCTACCTATTTGAACAATTAAATCGCCATTTAGGGAGCTTTAATAGAAAACTCGTGACACTGCGTGTAAAAACCCTAAAAAATCACTTCTAGATAAGTAAATAATTTTGCTAATTATCTTATTAATTTGAATAATCAATATGTATATCAAATATAGTTTTATTTGTTTATACAGAGAATATATCTCGTGTGTGTTGTTTGTTACCAAACTCCTCCGAAACGGCTTGACCGATTTTTATGGAATTTTGTGTGCATATCGGGTAAGGCTGAGAATAGGTCAAAATCAATTTTTATAGAAGTTTTCTTTTATCCTATAACGAAGTTCCGCCAAAGGTAAAAATTAAATTTTTTTTTTTCAAAAGTTATAGAGAAAGAAAAATTTCACTATTTTCCATATTTTTTAAACTTATGTTTTAAAAATCTCGAAAATTATTGTAAAAAAATCACTTAGATTATGTTTCAAAGGGTTACTTGGCTAAAAAAAATTTCGAAAAATCTCCAATTTGTGAAATTTTGAATTTCTCAAAATTGTGAAAATTTACGATCGACAATAAATTTTTGGCTCAAACTTTTTTATTTACTACCTAGTACCAATCTTGAAAGATCCTGAAATTATTGGAACTGAGTTTTTGTTGTTTCAAAAATATGAATTTTTGAAATTTGTAAAAAAAAGTTTCTTTAAATTTATTTTTACCTTAATTAAGTTAGGCAAATCACGTAATTTTGATATTTTGAACAGTTGAAATTTCATTTAGTGACATAATGATGAGAAAAAAAACATGAATGACATTTTTTGGGATCAATTTCAAAATCAAACTCGTAAATAAGATGACAGAGCCAACCTCCAATCTAAAGCTGACGACCAAATTCAACCCGATGGAAAAAAAAAATATATATGTCGGAGGTGTGAGTTAGGTTAGGTTAATGTTAGTTTAATTTTAAGATTAAACAGTGAAACTAAGCTAAGTGGAGGTGAGCGTCTAGATCGAATAAAGGAATTCCTTAAGCCTACACCTTGGTCACAAGTCCAAGGCACTGCTTAGGTTCCTGTCAGAAAAGTGCGAGATCGTAACGATTAGCTATATCCTGACCGTGTTGCGCCCGTATAGCTTTTGAGATAGGCCATCCATCTATATCCTTTTTAATTAGTTGCCGACATACGAGGGGAGGTCCAAAAATTCGTGGAATGGAAGGGTTTGAAATAAAATGAAATAACAAAACTATTTTTCCTTTCCAATATAATCACCCTGAAGTTGAATACATTTATTAGATCTATGAATTAATTTTTCTAAACCGTCTTTTATATATTTTTTATCTTTTGCAAAATGAGCCAAAATTGCCCTTAGGTCTTTTTTTAAATTAGGGAACAAATAAAAATCACTTGGGGCTAGATCTGGACTGTAGGGTGGGTGGACTAGCGATTCGAAGCCATGTGTGTGCAGAGCAGCCATTGCAACTCTGCTCTTGTGAACCGGTGCGTTGTCTTGCAAAAGCAACACACCTTTGGTCAGTTTTCCTTGATGGACTCCTTTAATTTTTCTAGAATCGTTGCGTAGTATTCTCCTGTTATGGTCCTTCCCTTTTCTTTATAATCAATCAGTAGTATCCCTTCACAATCCCAAAAAACAGTTGCCATCAACTTTCCAGCCGACTCCGACACTTTGAACTTCTTTGGCGGTGGTGTCCCCTTTTTGTACCATTGCATGGACTCTTGTTTGGACTCAGGCTTAAAGTGATGAACCCATGTTTCATCTCCGGTAACAATTCGCTCCAAAATCTGTGCAGGCTCGTCTCCACACAACTCCAAAAATTGTTTTGAAGCATCGACGCGTTGCTGTTTCTGAAGCGGCGTGAGCATTCTCGGTACCCATCTTGCACTGACTTTTGTCATACCCAGATGGTCATGTAGGATTCGCAAAATGGTGGTATCTGACACTCCAACTAATGCAGATATCTGTTTTTTCTTTAAACGGGTATCTTCCAGTACAATTTTTTCCACTTTTTCGATGATGTTTGATGTGGTGGCCTCAACTGGCCTTCCTGAGCGAGGGTCGTCTTCCATCGACTCCCGACCATGTTTAAAAAGACCATGCCACTTGTAAATCATTGATTTACTAGGGCACTGGTCCCCATAAACGATTCCCATTTCATTCAAAATGGTTTGAGCGGTCTTTCCTTGCTTGGTAAGGAATTTTCTCCATAGTTTTAGTGTTCTTCCGGATTGACTTGTTTATCAGGCGAGTATTCGTAAACGAATGACGCAATTAGGTTGAAACTCAGCTTATATACTAATGATGAGTCCACAATTAGTATGACACTAAGCAAGCATCCCTATCCCCACTCCATCCCCTCCATTCCACGAACTTTTGGACCTCCCCGTGTATATATAAAAATATAAATAGATTTTAGATTTATGTTGATTTATTTTCCTTTACTTTATAAAAAAAATACAGTATAATTTATCTTAACAACGTGTATTTAAAAAACTAATACTTCTGTTAAAATTTACCAATCAATTCCCATATAGGTAGTTAGTTAATTTCAAATGAAATAAATTAATCTTCGATCAATTATTGATCGAAGAAATTAATTGTCATTGCCGACGTATCGATATCGGCAGTGGGAAATAAACGAAACTATGTTGTAGAACATCGATGTATATTGACATCCTTATAACGTAGAGAGAAAAAAAATCTCTGTCTACAAGCTTAATAGTCAACAAAATCTTTATCTTTAATCTTTATTACCCAAAAACAGATAATTTGAGTTTCCTTGAGTTAATACTAAGAAAAACCAAAACTTATATCTAAATCTTATGCAATTAAGGAAAAAACTAATATTGTAAAGTTTACTTATTGTAATTAAGATAGCAAATTAAACATGTAATGTGTTTACTGTGGAATTCCACACTAAGCGAGCTTGTTTCGTGGAATTCGAAAAGTTGATAAACGTAGGGTAAGTTTATACTATAACAAAATTTTAATTTCAAACAATATTATAATTGATGTGCTTAAATTGTCAATCTATAATTGTGTAGTTTTTCATTATTTGAAAAAAAAAGAGAGAGAGTAAGAAAAGTTATATAAAGAAAAATAAAAGAAAAGCGACAGATGTTAAGAGAGGGAGGACAGAGCAAAAATAAAATTGAATAGGTAAAGGAGAGAGAGAAAGAGCGAGAGAGATAATCGAAAGAAAGAAAGTGAAAAGAGACTGATCATACTGAACAAATAAAAATAAGAATTAAAGAGAGATCATGGGAGACAGATAAGAGGAAGAGAGACGGAAATATTCCATTCCATTTTTTGAAAAAATATTCCATTCCATTTTTTGAAAAAAACAAAAAACACGGTTCCAAAAATTTCAGGATCTTTTAAGATTGGTACAAGGTGGTAAATAAAAAAATGTATGTGTATACAAAAAAATTTGAGCAAAAAAATTTATTGTCGATCGTAAATTTTGACAATTTTGAAAAATTCAAAATTTCACCAATAGCAGATTTAAAAAAAAATATTTTCGAATTTTTTTTTATAGCCCCCAGTATCTCCTTTGTAACTTACCCTAACAAGTATAAAAAATATGGAAAATAGTGAAAATTTGATTTTGCATAACTTGAAAAAAAAAAAATTTTTTTTTCTATTGGCGGAACTTCGTTATAGGATAATATAAAACTTCTGACCAAAATTTGTCGAAATCGAAAGGGTCGATTCCAACTAATGGTCGTTTGACGTGGAATGACCCATATGGGTTTGCGTTTGCCGGGTCAGCTAGTAATCCATAAAAATTAAATAGTGCATACTGGACATAATGAGCACATAGTATTTCTATTTAAATTATCAACTATTAACATACATTACCACTTATAGTTAGTCGACTTGTTGTTTTGTATAGGGCTGTGTATCTAGTTCATAGTGATCGAAGAAGCAGGAATATTAGCAAGCAGTATGGAACCTAGGAACAAACGTTCGATTTTGTTTTTCATCATCAATTTTTTTTGTAAACAACCCCAAACAACTTATAACTAAGATATAGCATTTTAGATTTTACATATATTACGAGTACATACTATTTGAACAATTATGCCTAGTTTCAATTTACTCCAACTAGTAATTAACTACCAACAATAACTTACTTAACAGCTGACAAAAGAGAGAAATAATGACAAAAAAATTTAATAGACGGATTATATTTCAACCCATACTTTTATTCCATCAATATTAAATTACGCTACTTTTGCCTTAAAAATAGTATTTTATTGAATAATATAAAAATAACAGAATATATATATATGCTATTCAGTTTTTATTTGATATTTATAGTTCCAATGACCACAATGCATATTCGGAAGCAAATGTTGTAATGCATTACTAATGCGTATAAATACATATTTACGTAAATCATAGCCTCTATATCTTTTTAATGACAAAAGGGATAATTTTTAAATCAAGATGTTTACATAAAGTTATCGTCACTATAACAATTTCATAACTCAAACAGTCAAATTACATAATAAAAGATTTCCGATCACCAGGATATGTATATATTAAAAGAGAGGCGATTGGCATAAACGGACGAATACACTTTCTAATTCAGAATATACGAGGCGGACTTGTATATAATCATTGAGTTACATGGGCGCGTGAATACACTAGAACATTCTACCAATTACACTAAACTTACTTCAGCTCTGTAATAGATTATAAAATTATATTGAAACTTTGGACATCTACAATAATGATTACTAAGCTTTGAATTTATTTGAAAAGGCGATTACATTTTAAATTATAAGCTGTAGGTCTCAAACTACCACATAAACACGCTACTTACACTTTCAAATTATAGTCTATTCAGCTTGGCGTGAGGCTAAAGCTAAAAAAAAGAAATCAATGACGGATCATTCGACTAAAATTAGTAAGTAAAGATCGAAACTAAAATACCCGTGAAAAAATTTTTGAAATCGGTAAATAAATTATTGAGTAACACATTATTTATGTTTACTTATTTTAGCGCGAAACGATTGTGGGCCTCTGACGTCATTTAACCTATAGGCAAGTACGCCACAACAGAGCGCTTGCACTGTGTGTAGATGTTTTACGTACAGCCGTTTGTTGATTAATTATGAGTAGTGTAGTTTTTATTTTAATATTACAGTGATAATTTACCTAAAATTGATATATACGCAGTAATGGAATTTTTTTCTTCAGATCCGTTATGTTATTGCTATAGGCGTATTTTTTAGCCTCAGCCATTATGATAATAAACGCTAAGAGGCGCTAATAACAGCACGCCAATGAATGTATACATTCTAAGTGCGTCGGCTAGGTGAAGTGACGTCAGACGCTGCTCTACCACATGAAAGGAAATTATTGTTACAGGCGCAATTTAAAAGCCCTATTAATTTTTTATTTGTACAGATATTTTAATGTTTCTTTCAACTTTGTTTCACTTTACTTTAATTTTTACAATTAATATATAAAAAAAAATTTGAATCTTCTTCATTAAACTTGGAAGTAAGATCAAACTGAAAATTTTATATACATTTGTATTGTTGTGTATTTAAGTCATGCATTTTTTTTGTAATAAATCATATTTTTGTCAACAAATATTTTTCTAAATTTTGTTTACATTATATCTCATGTCAAGCTGCATAGACGTACCATTTCATTATAATGTAATAAATGACTTGAGAGAATATGTTGAGAAAAGTTAATTTTCTTTGACATTACTTGTTACAACGAATAAATAACAGTACTCAATAGGCAAATTGAGCGTAAAAATTACATCATACATCGCATACCCTGCACGAAGAAAATTGGATTCTAATTTACAGTCTAGATCGAATTAATAGGGTGTGTTGACAATTGAAATATGTGCTATAGTTAAATTATATGCTATCTACTATAATTAATACTACATATGTGATATAGTCTCCATTATCCAATTATTGCGCGATTAATTGTAAGAAAGGTCCATTCAGTTAATCAGAAGTAAAGAAACAATTCAAAAGAACGGATTACTTTAAAAAAAAAAGAAATTTTTTATTGCCCTTGATCTATTTTTTTCTCTAAAAGAACATAGGTTTTACTATCTTTTTCCACAACACTAAAATAAAATTAAACACCAAAAATAATATTTTTTTAAAGATTTTAATAATAAAGAATGAATTAGTTATTTCTTTCCCATGCCTGTAAAAAAAATTGAGTCAATTTTTCAAAATAATTTGTAAAATAATTTGGAAACATATCAAGGGCAACAAAAATCTTTGTAGATCATCATAATCGTTTTATAAAGCATTTTTTTACCAGGCACTTAAACGAGATACTTCCACACAATCTAAGAGCGAAATTAATATTTTTAATAAATACATGAACATAATTATTTAACATTTGATGTGTTTATAACTAAAGGCGGTACGCGACAACCAGAACTTACTTTTGGTATTAGGGTACATGAATCTATTTATATCTAACATAAAATTCTCAATAACTAATTCCTAGAATTAATCCTCGGCATTTAATATAAGCGTCTCGATATTAAGAGACAATACACAAATTTAACATAATATATATAAGCTGAGTACGATACTGCATTTGCATTGAATGACAACATGGAAGCTGGCAACGTTGGTGAGATTTCTTACAACAAAATACGTTACAAGCATTTTAAGGAGTGTGTTCCACTGGGCGTTCACAACGACTACGGTTTCGCCCGTTCCACTTATTCGCGAGCGTGACGATCCTTAACCCAAATGGAATGGGTTACTGGGCGTTAACGAAAATAATTCAATTTGTTTTTTTTACACAAAATTAATTTTACACAAATTCCGTATCAAATAGTTATTTACAGTCTCGCCATTTTTGTTATTTTATAAAGATGGGTCGTTGTGAGCTTCGAGCATTAGTGACGTTTTCGCCGTGATCACAACGACCGTCGTCGTCATGTGGAACGGTTAAGAGCATTTTGGGCGTTTTGAACGCTTAGTGGAACGCAGTCAAGATCGATTGACACACACCTGGCGCGCCATCGCACTGGGTGTTTTACACACAAATAAAGTTGTGTAAGCAAAAACTAGTTAAAGCAATTACTGTCTTTTTTTCAATACGTTTCTATTGAAAATATACATTATCAAGAAATTGCTACAATATTGTTAAATATCAGTAGATTGTCTCGGTGAACATAGCTATGGCTACGATACGGGAAATACAATAATTTGTAACGACAACACCAAGTTTTGACAATACATCTATACACGTCAAGACAATATAAAAATTAGTATATCTACTTACGTTAAAATCTGTATTTAAAATTATTGCGCTACTTTACTTACAATGAAGAATGAGTGAGGTAAAAATGGGTAAAGTGCAACACAACTCAGAAAATTTTATTAGAAATAAAAAAAAACAGTTCAGTTAAAATAGTTAAGTAAAATTAGATGTCACAGTAAAATTGTCAACACCGTTATCTCAGTATTGTAAACTGTCGAAAGATTGTGAACCGTAAGATACTGTTGTCCGAAGGCTGTCCCTGATTGGTCGATCGGTCAATAAAATCTATCGAAGTGAACCTCAAATTGTGTCTCAGAATGCATTTTTATTAGAATTTTATTCTTCCGTTTAAAGAACCCACTCATTTTGCGCGCAAGCATGCCGCTTTAAACAACCTTCAAGCAGTACATCTCTGTTCTACCCCCTAGAGTGTATATAAAGAGCAGCGCGCGGAGGGGGGCCCCCAACCCGCTGTAACACAGTGGTAAAAGAAGGTATGTTTTTGCACTATGTTATGCTAGGGCCAGAGACGACACAAAAGTCCATAAGACAATATTATTGTTCATTCTATTTTCTTACTATTTTCATTCGGATTCACAATTTGACGATTTCATTTCGATAGATTATAATCTATCGATGTTTACAATTTAAGTTGATATATAACATTTAACCGACTTAATAAGTTTTTATGAGGTTGTATTGTACTCTAAATATCCATATGTATAAGATAATAATATGACAAGTAATATAAAGTTATAAAAATATTGCCCCAAAAAATTTTTGCCTTTCGTTTTTTGTTTAAATTTGTTAAACCTTATATTTACTTTTAGATTCGATTAAACTATTAATTAATATTATTTTGAAGATTTCGATTTCATATATAATTATCCCATTAAAGACACTTATAACTATTTGACCGCCGTAACCCTTGTTTCATTTTTTAAAATAAATTATATGACTACATCTATGAAATACGATTTCGTGCCGATTTTACACAATAGATTAATCTACTTTTATCATGACAATAAATGTTAAAACTACATAATACAAAGCGTTAACACAGTGGCACGATGCTAAAACCTTATCTACCTTATTTTAGTTAAAGTAGTGTTTCTGTTTTTGTGAGTTATAATTATATACCTCTATAATCACTACAATTTCATAATAATAGAATCAAGAGTACGCAGAACAGACATTTTCCTCATTCTGAACTTGTCTGACCAAATTCTTCGAGTGTTTCAAATACAATAGTGAAATGATTATAAAGAAAATCGTCTTTTCTGGGCACTCTTTATGATAAAGTATGAAACATTCTCAAATGCCGTTAACATATAATTATTCATACAGACAATGAAACTATTTACGTTGGCTATATACATACAACAATGCACACAAGGCAAACAACGATGAGAAACAAGAATGTTTTTTTAACGGTAAAAAAGTAAATTAAAAGTATTTTTTTTAATTTATAAAACAAATTCTGGTTTGCTTCGTACATTTATAACCCGAGAACGGCCGGAGCGATTTTCATTGTTTTTAATTTGTTGTATTTGTCTTCGTCCCGAATAAAATAAGATCATTGGAAAATTGTCAAAAAAAATAAAAGAAAAACATTTTCCCATACAAAATGTTGATGGGTTACGTTTCTGTCAAACATTTAATGTTCATCCCGTCGATACGGTAAACTCTCGCATCAAATTAGAGAACGTATTTTATTAAAAGTTTCGAAACAACAACATATATCCATAATATTCGGATAATGGCGTATTATAGGTTTTAAAAATATAGAATAATGTCAGTAATGAAAAAGATTTGACGACGCTGTACGCTATTCAGACTAGAGATGCCACGAATAGAGATTTGCCCGAATAACGCATATTCGGCGAGTCTCTTCGCCGAAGCACCGAATATTGGGCAATACTCTTTCGTGTGTGTTTTACCATAGTACGCGTAATGACGATGCGTCGTAGGCGATTTGTATGTTGATAGAACAGCAGACTCTTATAAGGTCAGCAAACGGAAAACAATATCTTAATCTAGCACAATTTGCTAAGATTTATATATCATCTCCCGTAGTAGTGTATACAGTGAGCGGCTATTATCGGAAGCATCATAACTTACCACTAGTAGATTTTAAGCATTTACATCTTAAGTAATTGATAAAATAAAAATATTTGTGAGTAACATTATGCATTCTTTTTTATCGTGATCGATGAGAGTGATGAACAAATTGCCTAATACCGAATATTTGCCGCATCTCTAATTCAGACTATTTGACTTGAGACGAGATAAAATGTAAACAAAGAAATCAATGGCGCGTATAAACCGACTAACAAAATATCAATATGTACGTATTATGTTTACAACACAACTCGGTGTTATAAAAACTTCAAAACTTGACAATCACCATATTTCTCGGTGTGTTAATATTGATAGTATATAATGTCTAAGTATTTTGGATTTTTAGTACATAAACATTTAATTTAAAATTCTCACCATCGCGCGATGAAGAAATGATATGTTATTTTATGACAGATGGAAAGTGTAATTGCAATATCCTGCGTTCCACTCCACTTCACTCCACTGTTCGCTAGCGTTATGATCGTTAACCCAAGTGGAACGGGTTATTGATCGTTAACGGAAATAATTCAAATGGCGAGTTATAAATCAATAGTTTAAAGAGGTTAAGTTTATAATTATTGATTAATTTTATATTCATATTTTTTATTGTTTGTTTTTTTATAATTATAATTTAATTTTAACTAAAATAAATTTTATATAAATATGTGCTGCAGAAAAATTCACGTCCACTAAAAAATCTCTATCCATATTAAATAACCGTATTTACATCGTCGCCATTTTTGTTGTTTTAAAAATACTGGCAAATTTTGCAACCACAGATCACTAATTTTGCAACGCTCACAACGACCCACGATTTGACTTGGGTCGTCGTGAGCTTCGAGTGAGCACAAGTCATGATGTCATTAATGACGTTTTCGCCGCAACCACAACGCCCGCGATCGTCAAGTGGAACGGCTAAATGAGCGTTTGGGGCGTGGGGATCGCATAGTGGAACGCGACTATAGTGATTATGAGTGTATAAATATTGACAGTTTCTGTCATCCAGCCTTTTAAAATGTGTTCTTTTTGTAATGGTCATTATCATAAGTCACATAAAACATTATAAAAATACCTTCATACATTTTGTCTTACGTCAGCTGAATAGAGTATCACAAGAATTCAGAATGCATTGATGTATGTGTAGTGGCTTAACGTAGTATAGTCCTATACTACACTACATATCAACAATATAATGATCCCAATCTAAATATTATAAATGTGAATTTATTAATTATTTCGCAAATGTATTCCATAATTATCTATATATTTTATAAACTAAACTATACTTATTATATTATTACTTGCATGAATTCTTATTGTTTATAGTGTGCTAAGTCATTTCCCTTGTATAATTACCGATCATTGGTAGATATATTATCAAGTAAGTATAAGATTACTGGAAACATCTAAAGATTTCGAGAGAAAGTTATTTAAATAAAATTGTATTAGAATACATATAACTTCATGAGTTCATGACAATAAAAATAAGTAGAATTAAAGTCAGGGTCCAAGTTTACATGTAATGCCTGGAGATATGTATATTTTTTGTTACAATATTTTTTATGATGTATTTTCCCTCATTTAGAAGAATTTATTATTGTTACCATACATCAAAGCATTTTCAAAAACATACTACTTAAAATTACAAAGTTAAAATGCTTGTGATAGTCTTTACGTCATTTGTTCAATTACTGGTGTTAGAACCCACAAGCTATTGTGAACTCAATGAACTACTCACTCAGGCTACTGCTAAATTTATAGTTTTAGTGGAGTTAGTGTTAATTTATTTGTTTCTATTTTTATCATTAAAAAAACTTCAGAATAACTCATAAACTTGGGCCCACACTATATTTAACAATATTATACAATCTAATATTACACACAATTTGTCAATGTATACTATAAATGATTAGAAGACATAGAAGACCTTCAACAAGTTCAATGTTATTATCCCTAAAATTGACACAACCATTTAATATTAAAATTTCCAAACATATAGGTAAATTTAATTATAATTATTTATTTGCAATATCACATTACGTTATAAATTTCACAATGAATTATAAAGTTCTACCCCACTCATCGCACTACTGCTCTGAAACTAATTACTGTTACAATTATTTTCCTTAGTAAACAGTCTCTCTGTTAAGAATACGAGTTATCAGTATTAACTGGAAAAACAAACATAACTAAACATTATTAGTCTGATAATTTCTTTTTAGGAAAAAGAAAAAGTTAACATTGAACAAGTTGAATATTGAATTCATCTTTATAAATCATATTACGGTGTAACCGCTCCAACCAAATCTTTGTAGTCACATCGATTTTACCATTTTTAGGCAGAATAAAAATATAGCTGACTGTTTTAACACTACAAATTTAAAATATAATCCATTTCGTATTTTATATACATAAACCAAAGTTTAATTCATAGAACAATCAATTAAAAGCTTAAGCTACAATAAAAAATATTGTTATATTTAACTTGATCTAAAGTTTATCTAAAATCTAATTGGCTGTCATGTGCTCACTCGTAACCTTATCTGCCAAGTCCTAGCAACCATTCGAGAAAGCTACCGAAACTTTACTACCAAGACATTTATGAACTTGTGCACAACATGGAGATCAAAGATCAGATGAGACGAAGCAATATACAATGTAACGCGATGACCGATATGGTTACGAATGTCTGTATGCTATATTATTACTTATCAATATATTATAAGCACTTATACATATTGTAACACATTGAAACGGACCACATTGCAGAAATTATAATTTAATAAATATTGCTGTATTTAATTTATTATAACTAATTCATGCTTTACTTGCTACACTCATTTGAACCCATATATTATCATAATATTATCCATTTCTCTTTCAATATAAGGCTCATTTTCATATAGATCAAAAAATAAGGCAACGCTAAAAATTAATTTTAAAATATCTCCTTACAAAATATACTAAGAGCTGTGAACATTTAATTGGTCTAAAGTTAAGCGTGTAATACGATTTTACCTTTGTCACTGTTAACACGAAAAGTGATAATAAGTTCAGATGGCAACATACTACACAAGATGTCTTCTTAATATATTCAAAAATATATTTATACAAACTTTATAAATTGTTCATTAATTTCGCATCAACGATCATTTGATTTTGTAATCGAGAGAAAACAACGGATGTTGTCATTTGACTGTCTCTTATATGAACTCAATTAAAGCAAAGAACAGAACGTTAAAAGTTGACCAGTACTCTACATGGTCTCTACTACTACGATCCTCAGTGGCTTTAAAGTTCTCGTTACAAAGGTAACGTGTATGGTGCCAGAGTAAACACGAACACATTAGAGATTACCTCAAATGCATGTCAACGTCTTTATCATTTCAACGGCACCAGAGCCTACGTTGAAGGTTAAGCAAAGTACATGACCTTCTTAGTGACTGCGTGCACAGTGATAGCTCGAGCCATCGCGCCGGGAGTGCGGTCCTCGCTGCAGCCGGACTGGTGGCTACCTTCGCCGGAGTCGTGCTCCTTCTCTACGAGATGATACCTCGCACGGAAGGCCACGAGATGCGCGTAGTACGCCGGGGCAGGTATAGACACTGAACGCGTGCAACGCACGTATGTATGGCATAGTTGATAGGTTAGGCATTGCAGTTCATCCGATCCGAAGTGATTGTCGTCCCAGAGTACATGGTAGTGGGATGGCCGGGACGTACCCTGATAATAACGACTATTGTTATTACACTTTAAATTGTTATACAATCAGTTAACCAAGTGGATACATTGTTAACCAAAGTGATAAAATATAAGCACACATTTTGATATATATTACACAATGCACTATAATGTGAATGTTGAAGTAGGTATATTAGGGAAATAGAAGAGATATGCATTAAAAAGTAATTAAATTAAACTATAATATGATAGTTGATACATTTAACTTCAAAAATATGAAAACAGAATTACCAAATATTTAGATATAGATCAAGGGAGATCTGGTAAATTGACTAATCAAAATAAAATAAGAAACTGGAAAATAAAATAGGGTAATTTTATTTTGAAATACAAACTTTTAGAATAATTCGAAATCAATAATCACCTGTATACCCTGATGACTGCACAGATAAAAGTCAAATTCAGTAGGATGCGTGATGCCCAGGTCGACAGTAGTACCTGCTGGGATGTTGCCAGATTTGCCAGACTGCTCTTTCTTATCGGCACAGAATAGCCGCGTGTGGTGACGCTTCTGTACTACTATAAACGTGATGCCCGGCTTGTATTCTGCTTCCAACTACAAAACAATATCGCGTAGTTTGTGTTAATAAAAGCAAATAGCAGTACTAAACATCCAACCCAATATATAATGATTACAAGTGCATAATATATTTGTTATTACAATTTTGGAAGTATTTAAATATTGATTGATTTGAGTTTTCATTTCAAAAGTTTCATAACTGTCTTACTTTCTTACGAAATGCGTATGAATATAACGTCCATTGTGGCTAGAAGCAACATAGACAGCTCAATAAACACATGGACATGACAGATCCGATATCTAATAGGTCTTTACATATGAAATTGCCGTTTTGCCGTACTGGCTATTTCAAGTCCATTTTTTCTTTTCACGCTAAGAATTCTAAGTTCAAATTACTTTTATTTTTGATATATGGACTTCTTTTTTTAAAATTAGTCATTTGTTTAATAGTTAGCGTTCTGTTTTCATCGCATTTGTACGTTTTTCGTCATAATGGATACGTTAAAATTTCGAGTGATTATGAAGTATGAGTATCGTCGTGGCAGCAAAGCGGCAGAAACGGCACGCAACATTAACGACGTATACGGAGCAAACACTACTAACGATCGCGCAAATCGTTATTGGTTTGCCCGCTTTCGATCTGCAGATTTCGACCTAAAGCTAGCGTTCCGATTCCAGTTTGACTTCCGTAAAAGCCACGCTCCCCCGGCCGCGCTGCACTGTCGCGCGCATCGGAAAGCGTTACATACAAATCCCTACAAAGCGGTGTAGCACTGCCGGGGTCGCGACCGCCAAGTCGCGGCTGCCGGGTCGCGACTGCTGGAATCGGAATGCTACCTTAAGAAATCAACCCCGTGGTCGACCGAAAACTTTACTTGACAATGACGAATTAAAGGCGATTGTGGAAGCTCATGATTCTCAATCTACAGCTGAATTAGCAGCAGCTTTCGATGTTATTATCAAAACAATATTGATTCATTTGCGTCGAATTGGCAAGGTAAAAAAGCTTGACAAATGGTTGCCGCACGAATTGAATGATCGCCAGCGCGAAGCATGCATCGAGTCGAGCCTTGAACTGCTTAACAGGCACAGGCAAACGAAGGCATATTGAATCGCATTATTATTTGCGATGAAAAATTAATTCTGTTCGACAATTGCAAGCGCTCAGCAAGTTGGTTAGGTCCTGGTTCAGCATCTAAGCAATATCCCTAACGAAAAAAGACCCTAAAAAAGTGATGTTTGGTGGTCTAGCGCCGGTGTCATTCGTCACAGCTTCTTACCACACGGGATGAACATGACTGCAGATGTGAACTGTGAAGAACTGAACAAAATGATGGAGAAACTCGCACATCTCCAACCAGCTTTGGTCAATCGTTCTCACCAGACCTTTTCTACTTTTACCAGAATTTGGATAACTGCCTAAAATTCAATAACCGAGAGGCAGTTCAAAATGCCTTTGCAGAATTTGTTGCCTTCCATCCAGCAGACTTTTTCAAAAAGGACATCAATAAGCTACCGCTAGGCAAAAATGCATTGATTGCATGGGTAATAACTTTGATTAATAAAAATAAAATATAGAAAAAAGGGCGTTAAATTATTTCATCTAAAACAGCAATTTCATAGGTAAAGACCTAATATTATATCGCAAGTAATATACTAGTTCTGTGTATACATATATAATAGTAAAATCTGACTTAACAATATGAAGAATAATCCGTGGTATCGGCACTGTGAATTTTTTACCTTAATGCAAGCTTCTCTAACTGCTGTGAGTTCATGCTGTAGAACGTGTATGAACTGCCCTTCGGAGATGCCGTCGCGGTACATAATGATTCTGTGTGGCTTAAACCCACCGGTACTTTTGTAGAACATGATCAGCAGTTCCTGAACCATACTGCTCATCTCGTGGACGATCTCCTGTCTGAAATTATAAAGCTATGATCAGATTGAACAAATATAATTGATTTAATTTTTTGAAGTTAAGTGGGATACTATCAGTTGCAAGAAGTTGTGAGTGGGATACCTGTGCTGCTGCACGCGAACAGTTGCGGCGTATCGTGAAGGGTGAGCGTCCATAGAACCAACTACGGCGGCAATGGACGGCTTCTTGTTATCACCAGCAGGTGGGTGAGTCACGTCCACCCCAAGGAATATGACTGGCTCATTAAATACCTATTACATGCAATGAAGGTAAAGACTTTAGATGAAGCGTAGGAAGTTGTAACTATGTAGAGTGTAAACTCTTTATAACGAAACTCAAGGGACCAAGCATTTTTTATCGTTATTGAGAGTTACCGTTACCGTTAGAGTTCACTCCATGTGAAGGAAAAAAAACAACCAAAAATTTTTTCGAAATGGTATCAACAGTAGATTGGACTTAGTTCAAAACTTCTTCCAATGTGACTTTTCTTTTCTCCCTTTTCAATCGCACGTATCACAAAAACTTTTTCGTCAGCACATAACGCTTTTCTTTTATTGCCCATGTTAAACAGTTTCAAAGTTAGTTTACGACTGATAATACGATAGATACATGATGTGTTTAGTTCGAGACCATAATTTTCAAGCAAACCAAGCATAATGACGCACGTATTCAAGGCGATTAACAATATCAAAAGTAAGACAGACTTTTACTCAGAAGTTTCGGGGCCTTAAAGGTTCACACAACAATAATACTGATAATGAACATTTTTGGTTTCTAAATATGAAAACATTTCTCCTTAACAGAGAATGACTGCTGCGCTATAAAGAGAGTATCAATGTGTAGGTTTTAAGATATACCATCTAAATTGTGCTAAGCCAGAGAATAAGTTTATAAAGAGTTTACACTATACATAGTTACAACTTCCTAAGCTTCACCTACAGTCTATAACAATAACAGGATTTATATTAAGTAAAATTCCAATACAAAGTATACAAACCTTTGGACGCAAAGAAGGTACGAGGATAGAGTTAATTCCACCAAGTTTGACATTAATCTTGAGGCACAGATTACTTAGCGTCTGAGGCGAGGTCTTATTCACATTCTTCGCCTGTACACATTGAGTAGCCATACCTAACACTGTGTCGCCCACTCTCTTTACTTCAGCTAGAAACAATTATTTTAATAATAACCAATTTTGTAAGCACTAATATATATTTTATAGATTTATTACAAGATTTAATAAAAGTTGCTTCACAAGAGCTGAAAGTATCAATAGAAATTCTTATTTTTCTTGTAATATTAAAATCAGTAATTAATTTTAGTAGAGAACATTACAAAAAAAATTAACAAATATAATAACTAACCATAGACAGGCGTTTTTCCAGGTAGAACAACAACAACTAACTGCAATTGCACAAAAGTGGACTTTAGATATTTAAACATGGGCTCGACTTGGTCTGGACCCGTCGCATATTTGCAGAAGCAAGGTTGTCCGATGATAGGCATGCCTGCGTCATTGGAAATCTTTTGTAGTTGTTGCGTAAAATTCCTGAAAGTTGGACAAATCTTATATTTTGTATGAAATTAAATAAATTATTATCCTACCTAATCGTTATTAGATTTTTACAATAGACAAGCCAACTCATTAGTTAATAATAAACATACTTTAGTGCGTCTTCGCGGACAGTCCTCTGCGGCGCGAAGCAGGCGATAGCCCACACGCGAATCTCCACTCCCATGAAAAATTGTTTGCCACGCATGTCCCACACACCTTGATTTGGCAATGCCTGCTGCACGGAAAAATGTAATGATATTATTGTAATACAAACAGAGGTATAACAATACTTTCTTAAGTCCACGGCAAATTCATAGATGCGTACTTGCTTAACTACTTTACTTTAAAAACCTAGACCTTTTTCTATCATTGACATAAACAACCTCCTATGATATAAACGGTGACTAAATAATGATATAAACGGCCTACAATTTATCAATTTCAGAAAAATCGAATTAAAGATTTCAATTTATCTCCATAAATTTAACAACAATGAGAGAATTGGAAATTTAACAAAAATTAAACATACATCTGAGATATCTTTTTCTTACAAATTTGACAATTTTATAATTTGCATACTTTCTTCAGTTAAATGTCAAAATAACTACGTTATTCATAATTATAAAATTATATTCACTAAAATTTCATACAGTGAATAGAATAAAAGAGAGTTTTATTTAGAGTAAATACTTATACAGTAAAAAATATTTTACATAGGTAGGGTTGGAACGATACTCAAACAAACACATTAAAAATAGAAAAATTAAGACACATTTTTTTTAGAAATTATAATATTCCTTTGGAACTTATTTACCTTATGAGAATCTTATATAGTATACAGGTTTTTTATAAAATGTATTCCAATAATGCCTATTCTTATTTTATTCAAGACCTTTTTTTCCTTTATATCTATGTATTCATTTTAAAAGTATAAAAAATATGGTATGTAATTGGTCCCTCAAAATTTGTGTATTCTGTACTTGCAAATAGAGTCACTTTTATACTTGCAAATATTAGTTTTTTCTTCCAGTACATCCAGGAAAAATCCAGTCCAAGATAATCTTTGCTTATTTTATTATTATTTGTTTATAATCTAGAAAGTTTCTAAAATTTGAACGATAAAGGTATTACCTGACCACCAAGGGAGGAGACTCGTCCGCCGTACTGCAGCTTAGGCGGCGGGAGCACTCGCCCGCGCACCTCCATCATATTGTTAGATATAGTGAGTCCGAACTCCTTCACGTATAGATCCGTGTTGAAGTTCGCACGGCGCACCAAGTTGTTTATCTCTCGCTCCCTGCAAATATTTAACTATTAGCATTCTAAAACTTCTATAAAACTCTGGAATTATTAAAGTCATAAATAGTTTGATCCCCATTTATCACACTATTGATGGGAGTCAACTTAAGTACATGCAATTTATTAATAGAGTTATTGGTCTAAAATTTAGAATATTATGATTTATCCAATTTTGTAAACAATGTTACTTGTTACATATTATTGTTCAAAAGAGAGAGCAATTTAAATAATTAACAATTTAACTAGAATAATTAATAATATAGATTATAGATAGAAATGTACTTAAAGAAGAAGTAAATATCAAAGAAAAGAAAATTTAAAATGAAATCTTACCTATCAGGAGCTGATCGAGCAGTTGCTTTAATCATGGTCGAGGTCTGCATATCAGTCAATTTCTTTATGCACCGTTGGCCTGGTACTATATTGCATACCTCAAGAGGTAAATATGTATGTTTATGCTCTTGTCCAACTTGAAGACAAGGTAAGTGTGGATATCGAAGTTTCATTTTGTATTTGTCAAGGAAATATTTAGCTACTGTACATTCTACTGTTTGACCATTATCCAGCTGTAGAGGAAAACTAAAAAAATAATATATTATTTAGTCATATATTATACAATTCATTTAAATAATCATTCTATCAAAATTTAAATATATTAATACATTTTCCTAGTATAATTAATATATTATGTAACTTTAATAATAATCCATCATGGACCTAATTTCTTAATAGGTGAATACTTTTTTTTTAATATAATATAAGACCATTCTTACAATATATTTTTTATAATATTACTTATTTCATCACCACAATATTTTACCAAGACAGCTAATGAGTTTTATTGTATACAGATAAGTTTATTTTATTTATAATAAGCAAAAAATTATTATACTCACGACTGCATCTGTGCTGGTCGTCGAGTAACATTACATACTCTGTATTTTCTTTTCATAGTACCACAATGAGTAATTTCAATCTTAAGTCCTTTTATTTCTTTGGTAAATTTCACTCTTTGGGAATCAGTCAGGGGCTTACGTTGTTCATTAATATCTCTTATATCTAACACTTCACACATAAATTCTATAACAGGTTGTGCTTTGTAGAATGCAGTTGCGGATACTGTAATAATTGAGGATTATTATCTATAGTCCGATTATTAATTATGATTTCCAATGTAAGAAGAACAAACTAAAGGTAAGAATACAAATAATGATAAATATGCGGTGACATATTAAGACATCTTCCTGTCTTTTTAAATAGATTTTTTTTATTTTCAAGTTAATTAACAATATATTAATTTATCTATACTTCTTGTTCCTTATATCAATGGTATTTTATTAAATATATCAATGGCAAAAGATAACATTATAACTATTTACTTTATGTATTAATAATCTAAATGAATAAATAGTTAATATTAAAATTTTCTGCAATAAAAATTATACTAAACATCACTACGGTTTTTAGTATAATATTTGGTATCATTTTGTTACATAAATATTCTGTAAACTATTGTATGGCAAAACAGTTATTTTGAGTATATCTAAACCAAGTTATAAATGGGTTGATAGATAAAGATTAAAGATGTAAGTAGTGTTATTTAATCCTAAAATATTTAACATATATTTTACAAACTTTAGATATAGTATCACTGGTGAAAAATTGAAATTTTAATACCACATGTCTGAATTTTGGTACTAAATTTGAGATATTTACCTTACATACTTCGCAGTAAAACAAATTATTAAGAAAAATTTAGACTTATACAACGGAATTATTCCACTGATATCAGTTTTAATTACTAAATGATGCAGATCATTATCTATACATAATAGTTAATTAGCATCATCATAAGTATATCATATCATTTTTATAATCTAGCTAATTTTAAGAAGTTATAATGCTTTGACTTTCAACATTTGAATCAGTAGTGTTATTAAAAACTATTTTTATTTTGAATAGAAAGTAAATAATAAGTATATACCATCAATATTTAGCATCATTTTCCACTGGCTCGGTCTCACAGATTGATGAAAACCAAACCAAACCTCTCGGCCACCTCCAAGAGGATGGTAGTATCCTTCTGGGGATGAAAAGAATGATCTCCCAACTGGTGTATACATCATAGAAGGTAGATGTCTCATCACAACATCCAAAGCGAGGATTGCATCATAGGGAATCTGTCTTGTACGGCCCTCTAAAGCTTCTTCTAATGCAAATAATGATACCTACAACATACAGAAATAATGTAAATTTGAATAACATATATCAGACATTTTTATAAATATTATATATTATAAAAGAAGGTTACATTTTTTATTTTTTTTTATTTTGGGTTAAAAATATTTTGTAAATAACTAAACAAATATTTACTTCATTAAATCCATTGTTAGGAAATATTTTATCATGTGGAATGAGTGTTAGTACTGGAAGTAGCTATTATCCTTATTGGTTATCAGTTATTTATTAATACTCACTACAAATAATTATTTTAGTTTTATTTGAATTCAAAACTTATCCTATTGGACTTGAATCTCTTTTCCTTTTTGTTTACACTTGCTCTCTTTAACCCTACCAACTATAATCATATAATCTATTATTTAAATTTTCCTTACCTGTGCAACCCATTTGATAGTTACTCTGAAAACTCTATCTTTACCTTCACCAGGTAATATTACTTCCAATTCAACTCTGTCATTGCCAATAGGCAGTGGATCTCTTGTATACAAATTGTTTCTACCATCAAACACAGGCTTCAAAGCACCAAATATCTTATTGTAACAGTGTACCATTGTTTCAACAATTTCTCTATTAACCTGGAATTTAAAGTGTTTATCATAAACTGTAAAAATATTTTAAACAGAAAAATACTTTTAAAATATTTAAATCTATTTACCTTTCTAGGACACTTATCGGGTTGTATATTAACATCATAGTGGTGAACAAATCCTCTTGGCATTGATATTTGAAAATGGTTAGCACGAAGCATGATAGGTCGACCTTCGTGACCTAAGTTTGGTCGCCGAGGGCATGTTAACACAGGTAGGTCTGGCGGTGGTGGAGCCGCAGGAGACACGAGCATACCGCCTGTGCCACTTGTCACCCCGGCAGTAGCCGCTCCTGTCGCTGGTGCAGTGCTGGGTGCTCCTGGTGAGGCACCTGTTGTGCCCGCTGCTGCACTCACAGCACCAGACACACCCACCGCACCAGCGCTGGTCTCCCCCGCTGGAGCTATGACATGAATATTATTTGAAACATACATAATTTATTACATGACACAAAAAGACGTCACAATTCCATCAAATTATGCGTCTCGAAACATTATTTAGGGCAGTTAAACAAAGGATGATGCTGCCTTTCCGAATCGTCGCTGCAAACATTTTAAGATGTAATACTTACGTTGGCCAACGGGGTACATCTTGATAGATGATTAAATCAACAGAAACTCGAAAATAAGAATATACAAATCCCTCGTGTTAAAAATTGTAACAATGTGTTAAATGAATGTGGCTGTAAACTGCACTCTATGCTGTAAATTGACGTTTTTACCTAGTATTTTGACATATACAATGAACGGTGAACCAGAGACTTATTGCTGTTTTTTAAATCTCCCATAACATATACAGGATAAGATCATAAATCGTTCAGCCTTGATGAATATGTTATTTCTGAAATAGTTTTAACCAAATAACATGGAATTATATTTTTTAAGGATTGAGTATAGATATTTATTCTTTTAAATAAGATTCATCTATCATGTCAAGATTTCATTTTGAAAACTCGTTACAACTTGTGACATGCTTCAAAAGTTAAAATATATTCTATGTATCTATTTCCTTTAGTATATATCGTACAAAATACTAAAATAAAAAATTGTTTGTTTTTTTAAAACCGTTATATTACAATAAAAAAAATAGAAATACTTTGTACAATTTGTATGTTAGTCTGCGCATAAAAGTTTGACAGCATTTTGATAGATTTATAGTCTGTTCCTGTATATAATCTTTGTTAGTTTATACCTTTTTCTTTGTTTATGGTACTGATCGATTTTCCGAATCCTTCCCATTTTCCAGAAAGAAAATGTCTATCCCGTACAGTGGTACTATACGACGATCTGGGGGTGTAGTATCTGCAATTGGAAAGCAACTACGAGCTGTAAATCTTAAGGCTGCAAAACGTATTACGGTTAAATTTGATCCCTTTAGTGAAAATGTTGCACACACAAGGTTATTAATTGTAAAACAAGTATTCTTATCTGAATCAATATTTATTCTTTGATGTGTTTATTTTTAGGATCGAACTCAAATTTAAACTAATTACCATCTGTAACCATTGAAGTGATAATATCTACTCTATTCATAGTTTGATTGTTTTCTTTATTTCAGGAACTTCCTCCATTATTTAAGTTCACCCAAAGTAAGTCTGACAAATCCTAACTGCGCTTTAAAGACCGAAGTTGTTTGTGATCGAAGTGAGCCCACAGTACAAATTGCCATTGTGCCTTCAATAGCTGGTAAATATTAGTATTAAACATACACTAATTAATAAGATTAGATCAATTCAGTGTTGCCCTTAGAGGGTAGTGAGTAGAGCAACCACCATTGGCTTCTCACTCACATGCAATAATACAAGTTGAAAAAGGTCATTAAGTTCTATTGTGTACATTCCTTTTTTTGATCTAGTAATTTTGAGAAAACCAAAAACCAAAAAAAAATTTTATTATGACTACATAAGACTATTTTTATTTTCAGAAACTGCTAAAATCAACAAAGTCACATTTAAAAGTGGAAATTTAACATGCTTGGAACTATTACAGTTACTAAATAAACATATATCATCACTTGCACCAGAAGAACAAATTACTAATACAATTCAGACTAAATTAGAGAAAAAGAAGAATAAAAAGAAGTAAACATGACAAGACCAGCCAAGGGAAACCTGCCTGTTGTGGAAGAACTATATAACCAAATACCAGCATTCACAGATGTATTTTCTGAAGATACATTCTACATGTTTGTGGCAATATTTGTTTTGTCCACAATTTTGGTTGCCTTTATTTTGTCTAAATTTATAACAATTAAACCCGTAGAATAGTATAGATGTTATAAAAAAGATATGAAAATAAATCAATTGAAGTGAACTGTTTATTTTTTAATACTGAATTATTAACTGTGATTCACATTGCAACATTTTATAAGATTTGACCAGTAAGGGAGATGTACAATTTACCTTTGTTATAGTAAAAGTATATCATCAAATGCGAGTTCCTCATTCATTCAACTGCTGTTAATGGTAGGAGAACTTTTTCCCAAGTGGGTTGCAATTGTATCATATCCAGTTGTTCTAAGCAACAAGCTAAGAGGTACAGATTGGGCCCCTTCCTCCAATATTTCCTTTCATCTTCTGCACCGGTGTGCGAAAAAAAATTGATCTTTCTCTAACAAGTATCCTGCATGGCAAATACCTGCACCTTAGTTAAAAATTTTACTAAATATTGTAATAGTAAATATTAAGATCCACCTGTGCTCACAGCCTTCTCTGACCGGGGGCCCCTGGCATTTTGCCACCCTATAGTTAAGCCTAGCCACCTTATAACTCTAATTACTTGAAATTCCCTTTATTTTTTAGTCACCTAACAGCAGGTTCTAGGCTATATTATTGTTTTATAATATAATTTTTATTAGTATATCAATTAATTCCTTGATGGTAAGGGTATTAATGCTGTGGTCTTTGGGCTCTTGCTAAGGATCTGCTGAAACTGCAGAATTTTTTCTTCACTTTGCATCCTCGTAGATAGAGTGGGGGGGGGGGGGGGGCACTCTATCTTCGAGGATGCAATGCATCGACAAAACGAGTTTCTCCTGTTTTGCCGATGGTGGCCACTTACCATCAGGTGGATCATCTTCTTATTTGCATCTTATCTACCATAAAAAAAAATTACCACAATAATTTTTCATTTTTATCCATAATTGATTGGTATCATAATAAGTATATTATTTTAGATGTTATCGAGTCATATTTGGTATGACAATTTAGTATGTACCAATTTTTCATTCTGTATTGTTCAATTCGTCGTGTCGCTTCAGGATGATTAAAATTATAATCCTTAAATTGTCATATTGACAAACAAAATGGTCACGTCCCATTAATTATAAAATTTATGGTAAACAAGCTATGAATCAGAGAAAGAATTATTAAAATTGGTTTAGTAGTTTTTTATAGATTGCTACCGCTAATAAGTAAGATTCAACATCTCAGACGACAAAAGGTATGTGATGAATTCTAAGTATATTGTAAACTTCACTACAATCTTATGATGAAGATATTACTTTTTTAGGAACTATTATTAGTCATTGATGAAAAAACAGTTCAGGGGTTTATGTGATAGATTAAATCAAAAGCATATTTTTACATACATATGTATTAAAACTTCTCAATTACAAAATAAAGAATAACTTCATCAATCGATTCTGGTCTTAGAACTCCTGAGCTCCCCAGCGTATCTGAAAAATGAGGAAATACTCTTTAAAATAATTTTAATGTTGGTATAAAATTTGAGAAACCTTTATGAATAACTAAGTTTTTTTTTGAAATATCTATAATTCATGCCCTCTTTCCTCTTTACAATTTAGGACTCATTTTAGAACATATTATAAATATATTTACTGGGGAGTTTAGTACTTACATCTTGATTACGTGTTTTCTGTTTCCGTTCCACTAATGAAGTTAAGGCCTCCGATCGCACCGCCAAGGAGTCTATTCTCTCGACGAGTTGTTGATAGGGTGACAGCGGCTGAGCTCCCATCACTACGTGACCCAACTTTGAATCTATTTTAGCATCCAGACGAGCATTGCGGATCAAATTTACAATCCAACATTCAGCTTCATCGGGCTGCATATTTAGATTTTCAGCTAACATCCTAAAAAAGTTCTTCTTTTAGTAGGCAAGACTTACGATTTTAATAAGGATGGAATGGCTGAAGCGAAGTTAGGATAAAATGCATTAGAAAGTTAATTCCTTACCCAATACTAATAACTTGATGTATGCGGCAGAAAGTTTCAAATATCATAAGCCGAGCATTTTCTACAAATTCATCTAGACAAGCAATTAAGAAGAAGTCCGTTAATAATACAGCTTGGCACTGGTTTAACTTCCTGCGAGCTGCTTCGAAGTCAAAATTTACATATAAATGTTCAATGAATTCAGTTATTGGGTCCCTGAAAACAAAATTCACATTAGTTCAACACAACACAGTATCAAATATTTTATTTCTATATAGAATCTATTTCTTTACATAATAAGCAAAAAGGTTAAAATTTCATGGTCTACCTGTATGTGTATGCCTCCTGTTGTATCACCTTCACAAGGTCCTTTAGAGCGTTTCTACGTGATCGGTTTATGATGACTGCTGTGGCTAAATAGCGTAGAATATGCGGACACATTGTTTGAATAGCGTTTAAATATCTGTCAACAATTAATAATAACACTTAGAATCTATTGGAGTTTAAAAATTACTCCAAGTTTTCAAAAAACAAAAAGGATTCTTACAAAGGCTTGTATAAAAACATTTCAATGATGAGGTCGCGGCCTTTAACGTGGTTAAAGAACACGAACAGTGACCAATGTACCAGCCACGTGCGCTGCTGAAGAGCCTGCATGTTGGTGGCCGTGGCGCCCGCGCCGCCATTGTCGATGAATTCACGCAACTTTGTCAAATCATCGAGAGCAGCGTCCCAATTTTGTACCAGAATTTCACTGGCGAATTTTCCCCAAAGAACAGATAGATAGTTCTAAAAATGAAATAAATCGTTGTTACTATATTAATATTAAAAATACATATATTCTCATTAAATTCTCCTTCATAATGTGTAACTAGTACAGACGAAATGAGCATAAAAAAGTATAATTAAAGGAACTGTCATTCATGATTCAATATTGTCATTTATAAAAATGTCAGCAAAGTTAATAGTTCACAGATTTGATAACGAAAGCAATTGTCAAACATTGAATATATTGATTGAAAATAATAATGATATAGCAGAAACTAAAGTGGGCACTTGGCATGATGGCACAGGTGTTCGTCAAAAGAAAGATAAAGATAAATCACAGTTAATCGTGAAAATTGTATCAGAAGAAAATACGAGTCTATTGGACCTAGATTTCTGCGCACAGGAAGTTGACAAATTAGATCATTTCTTCAATAATATAATCGTACAGAATTCTTGTAAAAGTAAATCTCAACACCATTTCGAAGTAAAGAAAAATTTTCAACTTGATCAAGTAAATGATGGGCATGCATCTAAAAATGAATCAAACACTGGAAATTATGAAAAGTTTGGACGAAACATTTCATCTTCAACATATGACTTCAAAAATAGGGATATTGATAGTTCAATTAATTTACTTGAGCATAGCCTGGAGAAAGTAAAGGAAAATAATGCTCGTATCATGGAAAATATACATATTCTTAATAGAACACTGAACTATACCAAAAAGCGAGACCATAATCCTAAAATATTGCGCTCCTATACTTGTGATGATTGTGGAAAGTGTTTTGTGTACGAAAATGGTCTACGACGTCACTATGCAATAAGGCATGTGAGTTCAGATATGCAGGCTCGTTGGCAACTTGTCTGGACTTGCGCAGAATGCTTTCAGGTTTGGCCTCAACAAGATGTGGCTTTAGAACACGCAAAGCAATGCTGTACTAATGGTCATCCAAACCCTATTCATGAAATAAAGACCTCGTCACTTCTACAGTGCGAGTTCTGCGAGAAAGTATTTACGAGCATACCAAGATTACTGAGCCATTTAAAATTGCATACAGTGACAAATAATTATGAATGCAATGCGTGCGATATTGCATTTTCGTGTTATAAAACTGCAGAGCAGCATTGGTTGATCTGTACGTGGCTTAAAATGTGTTACCAGTTTTCCCTGCCAAAGTTGCTACTCTGCAATGCTTGTGATAGAAAATTTAGAAATTATGACCAGTTATATAATCATAGGTAAGCTTGATCCACAATAAAGCTCTTTCTCCTTTAGACATTTGAATTAAATTCCATCCTCGCTTCAAGGGTCGTCTACAGGTAAAAATTTTATCAAAATCATTTTAACTTTTCACACCTTTTACACTATCCTTCGAATTTTACAAATATCAAAACCAAAATTAGCCTATACAGTCCAGCTCCAGCAGTTCTCCAATTTTAGCGAAACTAACAAATGTCATTTCATTTTTGTATATAAAATTATGATTACATAACATAATACTATATTTAAGGTACAAAGTGGGACACTTTATACCAAAGTCATCTAATGAAAATAATTGCACATTTAATCCACAACTTGTATATCAATGTGAAATTTGTGGGCAATGGTTTAATGCAATATTCCAACTTCAAGAACACAGGAATCAATATCACCCTCATTGCGACATTGGAATATAACAAAATACTGTAAGGTACTTTGATTTTTAGTTTTAATAAATTAATATCAAAAAACATTAGTGTTTATGTCTTAGTATTACAACAAAAAATAATCAAGTAATTTTTAGTCAGCATATCATTAACAATTTATTTTAAATAATAGCAACAAAGTCACTTCCCCTCTGTCTATCCTTATGTATGCTTAGATCTTTAAAACTAGGCAACGGATTTTGATGCAGTTTTTTTTAAAAGATAGAATGATTTAAGAAGAAGGATTATATGTATAATACATGCATATTATAGTAGAGAAATTAACCGTGCGAAGCCAGAGCGAGTCGGTAGTAATAATTAAAAGTTATATCATTATTATTTTTTGTAATATCAGGTAAGCCAGGTTTTGAAGTCTTTTAAAAAATTTTACTTACCTTATCAGTAGGAGACATTACTAACTGGCAAAAGTATAGATATGAAGCTGATTCAACATAATTACCACACTCGTACCGGTATTTCGCCAATTGATACATACTGTCAATCATCTCTATTTTAAACTGTAATAAATATAGTTTTTATTAATATTATTTTATTGATAACTCAATAATATTACCTATATTATTATTGTTTTATTGATCATCCACTGTAGGGCAACAGTATCTTATGGTATCTTCAAACCTTATACAAATGTCATGAAATATTTTTCTAGGTTTTTACAATACAAATATGATTCCAAACCACTTATTAGGGCCCCAGGGATTATATAATGATGAAACATTTGTGAATGAACTTAAATAATTTATCTATTCCCATACTTAAAATCCTCTATAAAAGATTCTGAAACAGTTAGCTTATTGCCAACATTAAAACACCCAATGTCCTAATCGCCATTATATCATCCAAATAGATGATATAATGTTGTACTGAATTTCATAATAACACTCAAATTCTTTCTGCGCAAAACCTTTACTTAGCAGACAGCCACATTCTTACTGCTCGATGTGTGGTATCTGTATGAATTTCAAAAAATGTGTCTTGTCTGTCGTGTGCCATAAAAAATTGTTATTTGAATACCCGTCATTTTTCTTTGATATTTTTATTGTTTTGTTTACAATAAATGAGCGATACCTTCCAACATTAAAGAACATATTCAAGTGAATTTTAATAATTATACTATACAAAATGTTCATTATAACTACAATAAATGATTCTTCCGTTAAAACATACTTTGTTTATTAGTATATACTCAATAAAGGATGATGTTAGGTTACAAGTAGTGGCTGTTTTAATGTTAGCAGTAAGCTAACTGTTTCAGAATCTTTTATGGAGGATTTAATCATGGGTTTAGATAAAGTTTGTATGCAACTATTGATAATTAAGTATTAAAACATAAATGTGGATTTGTATCACATGCATGTTTTAATACCTTTACCCTTATTACACACCAGTTGCATAATAGTTAATTTTATAGTATTATACCTCAAACTCTTTATTAGTTGTAAGATAGTTTATAAGAGTTTTTGGGTCTCTCATAGTCTCAACAGTTTTCATAACATCATCTCGCTGCATTAATTTCAACACAGGTTCAACAGCATCCTGAAGTTCTTGTAGCTGTGATAACACAAATCCTCTCCTTGATTTAATTTCCTGAAAATTATAGTTTGCATTTACAGTTTATTTTGTTGAATTGATCAAAAGCTTCAACGACTTGAACTCTGTATAAAACATTTCCTTATTTTTAAAAAATCATGAGTATATTACATTTCTTAAATGCATTTGTTTCAAATATGTATGAATCCTTTAGAGATGGGCACTAATTTTTTTTTAAAGATTATATATTTTTCAAAGAAACTATTATAAAGTATCGTTAAGTCTTTTTCATATCTCAATCTTCAATTATGTATAAATAAAAAGAAAATATATACCTCAGGGGTGTCTTCATCAGGATAAAGCATATGTCTTATATCGATGACATAATCAATCATGTTTGTCTTACTTAGTATTTCCAGTTTTGCTTGCAGAAGTTCAGACTGGTCATAGGTCTGAAGTGTAATTAAGTAGAAATTAGTATCAGGTTATAACCTAATTCTTTGTAAAAGAAACACTTAAATATTATTAGTTGTTTGTAAAAGAACACAAAATTAAAGGGGCAAACTATATAGTACTAGAAAGAATTATATTTCTTGAAAAAAAGTAAAATACATGATGCCAAGTCACACGTACCTCTTTCGCTGCTAAGAATTCTAATAAAGGAAAGACAAGATGCCTATCTAAGTATTGACCTATTTTAAAGGTCAGATCAAATTTTGAGTAACTCATAGTTGCTTGTAGTAATTGTTTCCACTTTGTAAAGAATCAATTTATTTAATCCAATGTTGAAACACTCGTGGTCATCAAGGTGACAACAACTTGACCACAGCTATACTAAAGAAAAAAGTAAAGAGCTTGACAGACACATCATTCTGCAATCCACAGATGATACAAAAAAATATAGCTTATACCTATGGCTTATACATTTATATTAGGCGAATGTTACACTATCTATATATATGATGTCATCAAAAACCTTACACTTACTAAGTTAGATATTTATACTAGTTACGTTAGGAAGGGTAAGGTCTTTGGATGTCACTGAATGCTTTAAAAAAACAGTTGTATGTGAATTATAAAGTCGTAACAGGTGGACGAAATCGTCCGATCGGCATTTGACAAAAGGTGAAGATGGTGAGAAAATACTATTATAATTAATTCATACTGTAAAAAGTAATTTCCCCTAAAACCCTAAAAGTAGTAACTGCAAATCGATTTTGATTGAGAAGGGTATTTAAATTAATTTTAGGGTAAACTTTTTGACAAGTAGGTAACATCAAATGTATGTTATTGTTTATCTGTGTACTTTAGTTTGTCTTGATGTGCGTAATTTTGATTTTTTGCCTTAAAATATTTGATTTTAGAACTTTTCCGATGATGAAATGTTTAAAACCTAAAATTTAGAACTAAGTCCTGCAAATATAATTTTTATATCAATTAAGTGTCTCCAAATGCTTGTTTTATAAAATCTTCGCGCGCCGTACTGTTAAATTGATTTCAAAATGGCGTCGAATTTCGAGTGTGTTTATAGATAGACGCGGTAGCATGTGTGTACAAAGTAGGCTAAAAATAGCGAGCTTGAATGCTAGTTGCATAAATTTTAGTGAAAAATGTCCAATACAGTGATAACTAACTATACGGACCTTAATGGACCATCGACAAAAACTGATAGTTCAGTGGTTGTTATTGTAAACAAGGATGGATCCTTGTCAGTGGATCAGAATTTACTTGGGACTCTAATGGGTAAGCAGTTAAATATATAAATACATATTTAATTTCATCTTTTGGTGAGAAATGTTTGTAAAATTGTAATATAGACCAGTTACTAATTTTCTTCAACCTTAAACGCAGTATAGTCCTTACCCTTATTTGTATACTTATTACTTGATTTGTATTTAAAATCCCAGATATCTAAAGAATATTTTTTTCAGCACCACTAAGAACCAATTATCAACACAATAATAACTCTATTAGACTTATAATTTCCCGCCAAAAGATATATTGCTTAAGCTACAAAAGTATTACAGTAATTACAACTCTTTTTCATTTAGGAAGTGATGGGTCTCAAGCAGCAGGAATCAGTGTAGTCCGTGTTGGCCACGAAGGGCCCCCTGATGATGCAACTGACTCAGAAAATGAAGATGATAAAGTTCCTCATGTGACACTATCAGTAGACAGTTACTATAATGAACCCGACAGCATTATAAAATATGGTATGGTTCCATAATCATCTGAATGTATAGTCTACTTATGTCAGCCACCAAATTTTTTTGTATATAATTTTCAATTTGAAAAAATTTATCTAAAACATTATTTTTCTAAAACAAAAACATTAGTAAAATTACATTGTTCTGTTTCAGACAGTGGTGCAGAAATGTTACAATCACTACGAATAGAAACAAGAGAGAATAGTCTGGTGGGATTTCAAAATGACCATTGTTATACACCACTAACATCACCAAGTCAATCCTTGCCTCAAAAAAGTGAATCATATGCATCATATGATGACCCAGTGATTGAAATTACTCATACTCCTCCACCAAAACCAGTTGCAACTCCTAAAAAGATTACTATACTAGAGCAGCAGATAATACCTAAAGGGAAGAAAATTGTAATTAATTCTAATGAACCTGCAGTTATATTAAAAGGTAATGAAATTTTGAGTAAACCTTTACCAGTTTTAAAATCCAAGTTAATAAGTGATATAAATAAAACTGCAGGAGAAGTAAAATCTGAAGAAAATACTGAGTCATCATCTGCTAGTTCTTCTGGTGACAGTATACCAGACAGAGATTCCGACTCAGATTATAAGGAATCAAAAGATAAATCAATCCCACCAAAATTAAGAAAGTTGAAGTCTAAACCAAGAATATTGAAAAATGTGTCAGCAAAGGGTACTAAGGTTGATTCAAAATTAAAAATTAATAAAAATATTATCAGGAAAGATATTAAAGAGAAATTATTGAATAAAAATCCATTGTTAGATAAAAAACAGATGTTAGATTTGGACAATTTGATTCCTGCTACAAAATTACAAGTTGTTTCAACTGTAGTAGACCAGACTAAACTAACACCAAAACCAATTGTAAAACCTAACAAAAAAGAAAAGAAGACACCATCCCACATGACAGCTCTTCTCACTGATATGACGTCATTATTTTCAACACCTGATGTTATTAGAAGGGTTTCTACTGAGAATAAATTACCGGGTAAAACAGAAAAAGAACCTGTAGTGATGAATAAAAAAATTTGTGATGTTAAAAATTTAGATTCAAATGAATTGAAATCTATCAGTCAAGAAGAATCCATTTCCAAACCTGATATGGATGAGATAAAACCTGTGTCTACACCAAGGACTTACCTTAAACAGACAAAGATCATTCCAGTTGTTGATAAGAATACTAAAAGCTATGATCCAATGCCTCAACTAGATGATGCAAGCCTAGCTCAGATTCTTCAAGACTCAACTCCTATGTCAAAGGTTCAGCCTAGCATTTCTACCGTTAATGTCGTAAACAGTCCAGGATTGGGACCACTTTCACCCACTTTAGATTTACTAGGTGGGCTTCAACCCGAAGAAGACGGTTTGACAGAAGATCTTTTGATGCATGTAGCTCGATTAGTAGAGAGCTCTGAGAATTTACAAGAAGTTATAGATAAGCAAGTTCTAGGTAAAGTTGATACAGTTGCTGTGAAAGCACCTGCTGCATCACCTTTCCAACAAACCCAGCTGCATTCATATACACCTTCAACACCTAAAGCAGCTGTAAAGAGTACAGCTCCCCGTAAAGATCCCATAGAGATAGTTCGCCGAGATGGTCGTGTAATTACTTTACCGCCTATTGAAGCGCCTGCTACTAGATCTTCTAAAAGAAAAAGTCAGATTGACCCCTCTAATGTCTCTGATATTCCTGTTCCACCACTCGTGCCTATTCAAAGTAGAATTACCACACCAGAGCCAGTTATTCCACAAATATCTAAACAGTATACAAACAAAAAACTAGCAAACAAGAAACAAGAGCAAGTAGTTCAGGCTTCTATAATAGAAAAAAATTCTGTAGAATCTCAGGAAAGCTGGAATTCAGAAGATGATCCTAACAGGTAATTACGATTTCTTTTAATGTTTTAATATTAAAGAGATTTTATCATTATATACAAGTGACATACATTTATTTAATTATTTCCTATAATGTCAAATTGTTTATTAACAACCTAGTTGCTAATTGGATTATTTTTTATTTTATCAACAATTATACAATAAAATATGAAAACCAATACCAAAAGCATGTAAGTAAATAAGCATGGCTTACTATAGAATAGTGAATGTCATTCCTTAATTGTAATAAAACTTTGATTACATGTTAGATTTGAGATATTTGCAAGTATAATTTTTTAATTTGCAGATTATGGTGTATATGTAAGCAGCCACACAACAATCGGTTCATGATCTGCTGTGATGGCTGTGAGGACTGGTTCCACGGTAAATGTGTCAATATTACCAAAGCTATGGGTCAACAGATGGAGGAGCAGGGAATAGAATGGAGGTGCCCTAATTGTGTCAAGAATACTAAGACACCTTTAAAGCCATCAGCCAAGGTACATTATATAGTAAAGATTTAAATCTACTAACTGTTAAAAGTAAAGGCAAAACTATATAAACTTTTCTATGCAGGTACCTACAACGCCAAAGGATAATGTTGGAGTAAGTACACCACAACCTGCTATCCTAAAAGATATGTCCTCAAAAACTATTTGCATAGTTTGCAAGAAACCCGCACGAGCCAGTAGCATATACTGCAGCGATGCATGCATTCTCAAACACGCCCAAGACTCGCTAGGAGCGGCGACACCCACCAAGCCTGACAGTGGCGGGAATACAACACCAAAATCCGAGTCTAGGGTATGTTAGTTCATTATACCTGAGCACAGATCATTGAGTGAGTTGTTGACCATAGTTTAAAAGCAAGGCATTTCACTCAATGTAAATCCTTGCATGTTAATATATTGTGTATCAATACAATCTTGTTTTATAGGTAATTGTCTATGAAAGGAAGTCTGGAAGGCTTTTGGCAGGCCCAAATGCTCCCACAGCAGAAAATTTGAAAGCTTGGCTCCAAAAAAATCCAACCTTTGAAGTTGTACGTCCTGGTACCTTGAGTGCTATTAAACCTAACACTATGCGTAAGAAACAAACAAATGAACCAAACAAAATTCAAACCACTCTCAATTTTACACGAATTCCTAAAAAAGCTGTTACGGAAGAGACGGTTCAGGCTAACTTTCCACAACCCGAAGTCAAGGAAAGAATCATAAAAGTTATATCTTTGCCAAAGGAAGAGGTGAAAATCAGTCCTCAGCCAGCAAAACAACCAGCGACGCCGAAAACACCCGTAACGCCTAAATCGCCCGCCATTCCTAAATCGCCCGCCACGCCTAAACCAACAATCACACCTAAAACTCAGCATTTTTCAATATTTGAAACTCCCAAATCTTCTAATAAAACTGCAAGTGAGGTCAAGAAACCTGTTCGTGCCACCACAAGCAAATCTCAGCCATTAATTGAAAAGGTAATTGCATTTCTTTTCATTACATATACATATTCTAGACTAAATATGAATTAAGCATCAATAATTGGATAAAAGCAGTGATAGCCTAGTGGTTAAGACATAGGTGTCTTACTTGGGACTTATGAGTTCGATCCTGGGCTTTAACGGTGACGGAATCGTGAGGAAACCTGCACTCCTGAGTCCTAAAAGTTATCAAAGGTGTGTGAAGTTGCTAACCCGTATTGGCCCAGCGTGGACTATGGCCTAACCCCCTCCTGATTCTGAGGAGAAGACCCGGCTCAGCAGTAGGCCATTAATGGGTTAGACATATTTAATAATTTTATGAGGTAGTCATACTAACTTTGCACCCCTCTTTTAGCCTCTTAATTGATGGTTTTGGAAAAAATATTTTACACGTGTTTCATGACTTTCAACAAAGAACCTTCATACTTAATTTCATTTCAATAATTTCAAAAACGCCAAAGTTTCATAATAACTATGCACCCCCGGTTTACCCCCTTATGGGGTGAATTATACGTTATAAAAGGTACCCCTGTGCAAAATATCAAGTTACTAGCAATTATAGTTTAGGCCCTGCATTGATATGTCAGTCATTAAGTCAGTTTCTCCTTTTATATATATATAGATATATAAGTATAGTAATAGCTATAATTATATATATATAAGTATTGTAATGGGCAAAATTAATAATTATTCTTAATCCAAAATCTTTGAAGTCAATCCTAATATTTTGGATTGAGATTGGTACAAATAATAAGTACTTACTTATATTTTTTTAAACGAATCGACCATATATAGATATTAGGGATGTTATAGATATATGTAATTTTGGGTTTGTAAATAGATACGCATATATATCTAAGGAAGGTGAAATACATATTTTATTTTATCTAGACCTAAATCAAAACCTGTCGTCTAAAAGCCTCTCATTTGGACTAAGTCCCGAAATGAAATTATTATTTTAGATTCTGTTACGGAGTTCCTGGTAGACATGTGCCATTTAATGTGTACATTGTTTTAATTGAAAAATAATTAGCTATTTAATAGGAGCGAAATTCCACGCAAACGAAGTCGTGCGGGTCTGCAAGCTATTCATATTTATAGTAATCGAAACAGCACTGAGCTTAAGTCGTAAATGCTTATCTTTTAAATTCGTATAGGAAACTGCCGCGGTTACCGGCGATGACTCATGTTAATATATGGAATAACATGACGTACCCAATTCTGTTTTTGTAGTGTTACAATATCTTTGCATAAACAAATAATAGACTTATTTTGTATGGATTTAGACAGAGGAAATATTTTTAAATTGTTATCTTACAATAATGTACTATTTTAAAATGGGACATTTTATTTTTATCCCACTTCAATAGAATCTCAATACTCGAGCTGATTAACTAAAGTTTATACTGTAAATATAATAGATACTCGTATTATAACAATCAAACATTACCAAAAACGGAAGTATCTGATTTTTTTACCTGTCCGGTCCAAGCGGAATGTCTCAAATACACGTCGATGTTTTCAGACTAACGTTTGTTTTTAAATTAAGACGTGTTATCTATATAGAACATTACAAATATTGAGATGTCAAGATTCATAATTGATGCACATAACACACAGCTTCAGTGTATGATAGTTCGCACATGTTTAGTGTGGTTTACGAAATAGTATCAAACCTTATGTAATGTCATCGACCTTGAATTGTTTACAATTTGATTAAATCTGTGTTTGGCGTACTCACGGTAAATGTTTGATCGCAGCCATCGCCAGTAGTGCCGTCTACGTCGCGACGCAAGGACGCTCCAGAGAAGAGGTCCAGAATGAGTTCCGAGGATCCCATACGTGAGAATGTACGGAAAGCTCTCCAAGAACAGATGTCCATCCGTATGGCGGAGAGCGATGGCCCCAAGTTCACCGAAGAGGAGATCCTGCAGTTCGCTAATGACACGGAACTTGAGCTACATGAACTGTTCAATCGCGATGTCGGCATGAAGTATAAAGCCAAGTACAGATCCCTCATGTTCAACATTAAGGATCGCAAAAACTTGTCGCTTTGGGAAAAGATTTGTGAACGCGTCATTACACCCAAACAATTGGTATGTTTCATTTTATACATTTTTATAAAAGGTTGGTTGTATCTTAAAAGGTATAAAATTAATATTTATTATTTTCTTATAGGTAAGGCTCTCTCCTGAAGAATTAGCGAGTCAAGAATTAGCACAGTGGAGAGACAAAGAAGCCAAGCATCAATTAGAATTGATCAAGAAATCTGAAATAGATCTTTTAGCAGCAAGCAAGACATATGTGTTAAAAACTCACAAGGGGGAGGAGGTATGTTATTATTTTGTTAACTATTATGTACTGATACTGTGAAGCTGTGATATTTTATTCCACTTGTTTTGGTTTTTGTTAGAGTGCCATCTATATATTGTTATTTTTCCTTGTAATACGCAATCGACTACAAGGCATAATATTATGATCAATAGTATCTTGTAATGTCAACAAATCGCTAAATCCGTTCTGAAAACAATTTCAACTTTTTAGGTTATGGAAACAAAAAAATCCGTATCAACTGAATTAGATCCTAATGTGCCTGTAGAAGATTTGGTTACAGCATTGAATGATGCTGTTGGAGACGGGTTACCTGAGGCACAGCCTCAAACACCGTAAGTTTCATTATCTTTTATTAAAATCTTTGGAATTATAATTAATATTATTAAATATATATATTTTGTTGGATTAAATATCTGTATATAATTTTTTTATTGCAGGAGTAATAAAGAGTCGCAAAAAAAACACGGCGGCAGTAAGAAAAAAGATAAGGAGAGTAACAATTTGAAGAAAAAAGATAAGGAGTCAAAGAGAAATTCCGAAAGGAAAAGTTCTAGGTCTTCCAGACGAAAGTCAGAAATGAAGGAGAAAGAGTATCGATCGTCGCGTCGTTCGGAGCGAAAGCGATCAAAGTCGCAGTCAAAATCGAAAGACAGATCCAAAGTTGAATCAAAAGATAAATTCGATGTTCGAGACCGTTCAAGACACAGATCGCGGTCTCGAGTAAAGTCTAAGAGGCAGTCGAAAGATAGTTCCAGATCTAACTCCAGGGGGCGGGTTAGGTCGCGATCGAGGTCGGTGCGGCGCTCCACGAGGCGCGGCCGGTCCCGTTCCAGGGAAAGTTTGAAACGAAGAGCTTCCCGCGACGAAACAACTGATGCTAAGCGTCGCAACACTGAAGACTCCTTCAAACATCGTTCCAGATCTCAAGAGATTGCTATTAATAAAAATAAAAACGAGTAAGTTCTACAAATATAACACAATTTATTTAACATCATATATAATCATTATTTTTTGCTCAATTTGATGAATATTTTTGTTTTTAGTTCCACAGATTCTGATACTATAGAAAGACCAAAGTCTGCTATGATGAAGGAAGTGCACCCAGAATATGATCCTCATGAACCAATGATTACGTCGGCGTTTTCGGAGGAAGACTTAAGGAAGTCAAGGGAAGATTTGTACGAGGATAATAATGAAATATCGGAATATGGAAATGTGGAGTTTGATGCTTCAAAGTCATTCTCCATCGACGCCAATGTCACTATGCCTTCGCATAAATATACAGAGAAACAGGATAAGTCTGGTTAGTTATGATTCTCGTTGTTTGATTCATTCAGTAACAGAAAATCAACTACTTTTTTATTCATTTAATCTTTTGTATGGTAATGTAATAATTTATCTCTTTTTAAGATAAATTCAAATCAAGTTAATCAATAATAATATTAAATGTTTAATTTATAACAGAAGCTGAAAGTGATCAAGAGCCAAGCAGTACAGTGGAGCATTCTGCTGCAACAGTATGGAATGGTTGCATCAATATGGTGGATGTTGCCAGATTTTATGTTGCAGCTCATGAGGTATGCGTCAGAAATTTGACAGTAATAAGGCAGGACCGTTAAATTTTATATGTTTTCTATTAATTCTTAGGTGATTTATCATTTGCAATAAAAAATATCAAGATTTACTTCTCCAAGAATATTTTTTTATTAGGTTTCAGGGAATGCAGTAGATTTAGAAGATGATCTCACAACAGAGTTAGAAATAGTGGGAAGGATAAATCCAGACACTGTTTGGGACTATATCAATAAAATGAAACGTGCTAGTAATAAGGACATCGTCATTCTGAAGCTCCAAGCTGCTAATGACGAAGAAAAGATGCAATATATAGCATTGTACAGCTACCTAAGTAGTAGAAATAGGTTTGTTATTATTAAAAAAAATTGCATTATTCTTATGAAAATAATAATAAAGATTCTAATAATCTATTATTGTCATTTCCAGATTGGGGGTGGTAAAAGTGTCAAATACGGCAACCGTAAAAGATTTCTACATAGTCCCTATCCCTGCTCTTACTTCCCTACCGCAGATATTGCTGCCCCTGGACGGGCCAGGGCTGGGGGAGGTCAAGACCCACCTCCTCATTGCTATCATAATTAGACAAAGAAAGAAACGCGTCGCGCCGCATATCCCCAAAGATATTGTACCCGCTAAGGTCAGTTGAACGGAACGCTGCTATTATAAAGCAACATCAAATTGTAAATAAACATTTAAGAAGGTTTACATTTTATTTGTTGATTCCTGGAACTTTTGAGTTCATATGGTACTATGGTAAGTGTAAGATCAATTCTCGTTAGGGATAAACGATGACAGCAACTGGTGCTCTTCTTTACTGTTACTGAATGTAAAAAGTGTTCATCAAATAATGTTTTTTTTATAATGTTTAACATCTTCGGGAAAATAATGGTATTACAATAAATATATAGATATACATATAAAATATTAGATAGATAATAGACTTTTGTCTTAATATTATTTATTACATAAATATTATAAATAAAGATTTTAATGAAAAAAAATTACTTCCAAAATATTTGGAAATAACATAAGTTCTGTTTTTATAATTGTACAATATTTTATATCCTTAATCCTTTCCTATTTCGCTCAAGAACTGCAGGTTATTACGCTAAAAACATAATATATCGTCATTTATCAACTTTACATTCTAAATTTGTTTAGATTTATTAAATTTTCACCTGTGAAGGGACGGGTTAGAATACTATTCCCCTCTGCCACTGCAGCATCTCGTAAGAGCCGAGTAACCCCCTTGTTGGTAGGGGATATGTTCCCCGACTGGCTTGTGACTACCAGCATGTGAATCCGACCGACAAATGTCATTGATCCCTCCCTCTCCCATCCATCTAAATTCTGCCGTTCTAGTGAACAACGGCTTCTTGCTCAGGGTCTACTAAAACCGCAGCATTCTTCTCTTTCCTTCCTCAGTCTATCTTCGAGGTGGCAACGCCATGGTCCATAGGCGACGGTGGCCACTTACCATCAGGTGGACCTTCTGCTCGTTTGTCCCTTATCTATCATTAAAAAAACTTACATTAACTTTGACCTATTAAAGTTTGCACTCTCCTTTTAATAAAATTAAAATCAGGATCGTTATGTTTCTATAATTTTTAAGTAAGATTTTCATTATGGAGTTTAAGTTTTACATATATATAATATATATAAGCAAGTCTTACGGGTTGTGAAAGGTCATGCAGTATATAAAAATGGCGAGCAAACCCTTACGTCCATACATATATGCTGGTCCGCTCGCTTATAACTTGCATGATGAATTAGTAGTGTGAATGTCTAGTTCCAAATAAATTAACTGTGTTTATAATTAACCGTGCTCTTGTTGGACAGTGACAGATTATATGCAAATTATAATATAATGTCGATAGTTATATATTTTGACAAGATTGCATCGTGAATTATCGCTATGCTATCATGTCAATATCTTAGCGCAAATAACGATCGACATTCGAACAATGTCACGTGTCTCAATGTGCCCTTTGTTAGAGAAAGATGTAACTAATAAAATGTACTATTATAAAGGAAGCTGACTATTATGATTGAGGATAATAGATATGTAACAAGATTTCTCGTAGAGAGAAATAAGCTCTAATTAGTTGTATTTATGTTTTTACACGTTTCATTTAGGTTCTAAGTTTTGAAGCAAACTGTTTCAATTGATTACGGAAAGGGTTATTATAGACGGGTTTCTATGGGATATCTGCCCATGGTTCTTTTACTATTCGTACTTAAGGGTAATTTAGGTTATGAATAATTATAGTTTTGACCAATTTTCTGCCGGAAGAAATAAAATTTCAATGAGAAAAAAAATCGAAAAAAGAGTAAATTTGTATGTATATCTAAATTTTCGTGGTCAAACTGCCAGAAGTTTGGATGTTTGTTACTTAATCACACAAAAACTGCGAACGGATTTCAATAAAATTTTGGCACACAGATACTTTACCTAGATTAACATATAGACTACATCTTATCCCGGAAATTTCATAGTTCCTAAGTTTGTTTTTTGTTAAATGTAATTACGTGAGGTTAATTGCATTATTCAATAGTTTTAGATATAAGATAATTGGGATTAGGTATATTATGGGAACGTTAAAATTTGTCGGGCTCATTTGATACTTATTGTAGAAGGGAAATGAAAATTGCATTTGAAAAGTCTTGTAAAACAATTTTATTTGTATCTAAATAAACAATGATTTTGGTCAGGTGGCGCGCGAGTCCCGCAAGAAGTCATACACGCCGCCACTGTCCCCGCGGCGCCGGACGCTGCCGCTGCCCACCTACCCCGCCTCTGCTCTCTCTTCCTCTGTTAAGGACAAAATTGCAGCTTCCTTGGGTAAGCTCTTTCTGGACTTTAATTTAAAAACATTCTTCGCTAACTCGGTTGCAGATCAAGAGGCAAACTATGCTGAAGCCTAACTAAAACAACTTAGTATTTTAGCAGTAAATAATAATTTGCAAGAACAAATAATCGATAACTCAGTGTTGTGCTATTAGTTCATGAAGACATGTAGTTCAATTCCGTATTTTACTAAATTGTAAAACAATTAATTTCACTAAAATGCTTTCCATTTATTACACAATATATGTATTTGGCAATACTAGTAAATTAGGTACAAAGGAGTGTTAGGCGAGGGTAGTTAGCTAACTCGTAGCTTTAGATCGACATACACAACTAACATTTTTACATATTTCAGTTAGTTACAGAGCTTTGTATACTGTTTGCGCTGTATAAAAGTATGAATACCCTTCCTATGTAAGCTAAATTAACTTGGCATAGTTTTTGGTCTACAACAGGCTACAAGCTTGTTAACACTATCTGTATAAATGCAGCTGCCGCCGACGACGATGAGGCATACAGTCCAGGTTCATCGTCGAGCAGTAACAGCGCTTCGGTGCCGACGCTCCCGCCCAACTCGAATGCGCTTCGAAACAAAATGGAGGAGCTCAATCGACAAATTGAAGAACAAAAACAACAAATACTTAAAATGGCACAGGCCGATTCTTCTGTGAGCGCAGAGGTATGTACAGTAAGCAAAAGTTTAAAATTACAAATCATTTTCATTTTACTATTTAGAAATATAGTTACGACTACCAAACACTCGTCTGGTTGTTTAATACTTTAAAATTGAATGACTTAGGATGTGGGTAAGTTTTGAAATATTTATTAAAAGTATAATTGTTTATTTTAGAATGAGGCCTATTCTCCGTCTCGGCCTCTGACGCCGCCGGAGCCAGTGATGCCGCTGGCCGACATCTCCCTGCCCTCCAATCTACAGGAGATCCTCGCAACCATCAAGCAGCGGTCAGAGACCGCAGCGACGGACGTTGACATGCGCACAATACCCATGCCTTAGATTTATACTTATAGTGCGCGATCAAAAAAAATAGAAAAGCCATGGCTAAGAAAATCAGAAATTATTTTTCTTCTACACTAGATTAAATTTGCAATTAGGCGACGCAAGAGTTTTGATGTCATTAATAATAACCAAATAAAAGCAATAACTATTTCTTCCTTAACTCGTAAGTGTTGTTCATTCCGTGTTTAGCCTAGTAAATAGTTTACATTGGCAATAATACACTTTACACTGTCTTAATGTATAAGTTTTTTATTAATTCAATATTTTTAATGCACAAAACCAAGTCTGTTCGCTTTCCGAGAGATTTTATTAAGATTTCAATCTCTTTGCAAATACACCGCCCTCATGGGAGGTTTTTATATTTTTTATGATCGGGCTGTTAAATAAATATTTTATTGTTTTACCTTCTGTTCGATAATAGAACTTTTTTTTTATACAATGCATATAGGATAAGTTGTAGCATTAATGTAGAGAAATATTTAAGTGTGATCATCCACAATTAGTATGTAATTCGTTTGCAATATTGTTAACTTTTAAATAATGTTAAAGTAAATTTTTAAAATAAATGGAATATGCAAAGCATATTGTTTGTATTGGTGATGAATTGAATAGACTGTATATCTCATACATACAAAGTGTCTTGGAGGTCTCATAATGTTTATATTGTAACATTGTACAAAATTAGATTTATTTATTCTTAAGATGTGAATTATGCGATTCCTTTTATTATTATAAATTTAAGAAGAAATGAACATATGAAATAAATACTAAAAATTAATTTTATTTTTCATTACTACATTTACATACTATCATCATCATACAATGTTTTTCTAGATTTAAATTTTCTTTCTTCAAGTGATGGCAAACTTTTTCTTACTGACTGAAATTTTTTAAATATATCTTCTTTGGATAAGGCAGTATTTTGTAACCTTTTTTGCATTGCCATTATCTTTGTTTCCATTAGTTTTCTTCTTGGTATATGTCTCAGAGCAAATTCCCAATCCCCAGTCAGTCTCAAATCTAACATTATTGATATCATATGATTTATATTTAAGTTTTTCTTTGAACCTGGAGCCCATTCTAAGTGTCGGTCTAAAGGTAACTTTGCCATTTTTATACCATCTCTTTTTGCTTTTGCAAGAGAAATAGGTTCATTGTTTATCTGAAATAAAAATAAGTAATATTAAATACTGTTTTCAAACCATATAGGGTATTTTTGAATATATAATAGAAAATAACTACCTTATCAACCATACATCCAACAATGTAAATACTATCGGGATCAAAATGTACTAATTCTTCTCTACAGTGAGGTGTAAGATATACTAATTTTTCTCTAGGAAATATATCCAGGTAACTTTGAGTGTGAATGTTCATGGGAAACCATGGTTCATCTATTGATGGTATATTCTTGCGCATCTGTTTCATAAACTCTCCTTTCATATTTACATTACACATATGCAAGTTAAAGGGATCTTTATGTATTCTGTTGTCACCGAACAGAAAGGTCATTTGTTTGGCTGCATTAGTTATTTCTCTCCACACCATGTACTCTTCATAGGAACAGTCAATCACTACTGATTGTCCATATGTTATTGCTTGAAGTGCCCTGCGACATTTAATTTTGATATTTATTACTTAAATACTTTAGTAAACTAGGATAACAGCAGTATATTAATTTATGCAATCAAATGTTAATTAATTTTTTATTACAAAATTTTTATTAAAATTAACATAAAATAGTAATTACCGATAATTATCAAAATAGTTTATAGACCGGTCACGGATTCGAAGAAATAATGATTGATGCATTATTCCATAAAGAAGATCATCAGGGTTCTCTTTAATCACTTCTGGAGAAGATGATTCTAGTTCTTTTCTTCTAACTTCTTTCTTAGCCTGAAATTAAATTTTTAACTTTAAACCATGAAGTTTGTAGGGTGTTGGAATATTGAAATATAAAAGGAGGTTGAAATATGAATGTTGGCCAAACAAACTATAAAATGTTTATTAGAGAAAAATAATATTTCTTACATATAATCCTAAATTAATGGTTGTATTATATTTTATTACATATTTCCATAACATTATGAGCCAACTAGAGTAATTAAATTAATTTAGGGTCAATTCCTAATAGTTTGCAAAAAAAATACAATAATTTGCTGAAATTTTTCTTAATATGGAAGAGATTGGAGGAAACTCCATAACTATTATGATCGGGCAGCCATGATAGTTATGGAGTTTAACTGCAAAGACATCTTCACTCTATGAAATAACTTGTCAAACTGCATCTGATCTATTGGAATAAAAATTGTAGAGCCTGATAAAGGTATCTAAACTTTTTAATGTGTTACATATTATCAAAAAGGTCATGAAATAATAATTAAAAGCCTACTTTTAAGTTTTCTTTTTTCCTTTCATTCTTCCAAAGGAACGTCAGGTAATTAGACCTCTGATTTCTACTTGATAAGTCAAGTAAACGTTTCCAATGGTCTATCTGTAGACTATCTGGAGCAAACCTTCCATCTTGGCGCATCACTTCTACTTCAAGCATTAAAACTCTTAATTTTTTTTCTAGCTCTGGATCACCTTTACAAAGTTGCTCAATTATTTTATCTGAAATTAAAGAAAAAAGTAGTAAATACAATGTAAACTTGGTATAACAACACTTAATAATCTGCACATTTTGTGGTAATACATGAAGTTGTCTTTAAATATAGAGAAAATAAAAAAAAACAATATTTGAAATACAAAATGTACAAATAAAATAACAAATATTAATATTAACACTAAATAACAATGTGTATTGTGTGTTATCTTCTGACATTTTTGACTAAGCCAATAATTTAGTTGTATTTCTTTACTTATTTTACTCATTGCTTGCGATATTGAGTTTATTTTATTTATTTATTTATTAGGCACACCAACAGAGTAAACATTAAAAAGCAATGTAATAAATTAAATATAAAATTATAGAACTAAATGCTCCTCCTATTACAGGTGCACACAGCATGCATTTAATGATGACACTAGTTAATCCCAATATGTAAACAAAATAACGAATTTCTTAGAACCTTCGGTACATAAGTTTATTAAGAGTGTGTGATACACAGAGCACAATAATAATAATAATCATTATATTCAAAACAAGCTAAGCCAGCCAAAGTCGAGTGAATTTTACTCTTTAGGGAGTTTGTTGTTATATTGGTGAATGTGAGGTTACTTAGAGATTACACTGTTGTGTGGGGCGAACTATACTGTCTGATATTGGAATTAAATCAATACCTGATTCATCTTCGTTTGGCAGTTGTGATACGTATAATCGCCGTATTTCTTTGAATCCTTTATAAATAAATGTACTTCTCTTTAATGGTATGTTTACTGTAGACTGATGAACATGTGTAAAAATCGATCTAAGGCAATGCATGATTGTATTTTCTTAGATTACTAATTAAACATTTTATGTATGTATACTTGAAAGGACTGAGTATACAGTATATTAAAAAGCTTTTCAATTGCTTATAGTACTTAGTGGCGAGTTTAAATTTAAAAAGTAAAAACAAAAAGTCAAATACTTTCAAGTTAGATGAAGGAATTCGAAATTTCTCATCTGTCAAATTATGTATAACGATTATCGATATCTCAGAATTAACAATACTAATAAATATCGAGAATGTTTTTATATTGCTTATTTTTAGTTATAATTTCTTATTGGTAATATTAAAAACCTTTCATTAGCAAAAATGCCAGACTGGCTTTTATTACGCCTCTTTTTTTGCAGTTTATTTAACAATCTAAAGATCGCTCATGGCTTTAATGTTTCATTAACATAAAAAAAATCAGTTAGTCATGACTTTTTTATTATAAATTTTCACTGTTAGAAAAATATAAAAATTCAATCTGATATCACTCATCATTTCTATTCTTTAGAGATCAATTTAGATATCATATCGATTAAAAATTAATTTTCCGAGAACTTGAATAGGTTTTTTTAGTTATCGATAATTAAATATCGATTTCCGATCTCATGCCTGTATCAGTATAACCTCTAAAATAAACGAAAAGTTCAGAGATCTGGAAATAAACTCTTATTAAAAATAAAGTGAAGTCTCATAATTTTACAGAAATTGTAAGTACCAAACCACCAACTTAATATGTTCAACTGGACAAAGTTATAATTGTTCTTTTTTTCTATTTAATATCTCAAACACTAAAAATTAGCTAAATAAAATATGACAAAATTAAAGTAGGTATTTCGGTTCTATATTTGATCTCAATAGGAATTAATTGCAATTACCTATGTAAACTTATATATTCTTAGCCATATTTATTGACTATTAAGTTTTCTAAAAGAGCTGATGAAAACTATAAATTAATACTTAATATTTTGTTTTAGGAGATAATATTAAAATTCAGCAATGGCCATCTCGGCGGTATTACGTCGTACTCTTATAAATGGTACAGTGTACTCTGCCGCTGGACTCCGTTTTGCATCTACCCAGCCTGAAAAGAAAGTTTTTTTTGATGTATCAGCAGATGGTGAACCCTTAGGTCGAATTGTTATTAAACTAAATACCGATGAGGTTCCTAAAACGGCGGAAAACTTCAGAGCTTTATGTACAGGAGAGAAAGGATTTGGATATAAAGGTTCATCTTTTCATAGAATTATTCCGGATTTCATGTGCCAAGGGGGTGATTTTACTAACCACAATGGCACTGGGGGAAAGTCAATTTATGGGAGGACTTTTCAAGATGAAAACTTCAAGCTTAAGCACACTGGTCCGGGAATTTTGTCAATGGCTAATGCAGGACCAAATACAAATGGATCTCAGTTTTTTATCACTACCACTGCAACACCATGGTTGGATAAAAAACATGTTGTTTTCGGATCTGTTGTTGAAGGAATAGACATTGTAAGGAAAATGGAAGGTTTAGGATCAAAAAGTGGAAAACCATCAAAAAAAGTTGTTATCCAGGAATGTGGTGAGTTAGATAAGTAGAATTGTTACATTAAAGTTGAATCATGTTGGTCTATTAATTAGTTTATTAAATAATATAGATGTAGAACTAAACAATAGTTTTATTTAATTTTATCACCCTTTTACTACATTATTTTTAGTTAGAGACAAATAATTATATAACTGGTTTCATTTATAATAATATTATCGTTTTAATATTTAATACAGTGTAGTAGATTATAGATTGGTCAACGTCTTAAAAGTTAGAATATAGATAGATATGTAAAGAATTTTGTCATTTGATTATTATTTTAGAAATGTTTATAAAGTAAAAGAAGTCTTTTCTTCAGAAAGAATATATTTTAAGTAAGTAATAAATACTTACAGGCACTAATAAATAGTAGTAGTTTGAGGTCAGTGTGAGTAAACAAAAAATTACTAATTATTTAATTAAAATAAATCTCTTAACAGGGCAGCTACAGGAGCCCATTACTGTACAATAATAGGAAGTTTGGAAATGGCATTTGATGTAATAAAATAAACTTGAAAATGTGTATGCAATTTTATTAATCACTAAATGCAACAAATTAGTTTAGGAGTTGCTATCATCATACCTATCATTTCCAATCGACAACAACTTTACCAAGTACAGCTAAGTCAGTATCAAGTCTTAGAACCTATTGTAATAAGGCATTTTTAAATATAACACTCTTCATATCAAACTATTTCTCTCTTAACAAATATATGACAAAAATTTACATTGATGCTCCTTTGTCTTTTTCTTTAATATACATGATAAATATTCAGTTAAAAAATATACTAAAATAACATTACTACAATAGTAATTGAGTTCTTTAGATACAGCAGCCTATCAATTGACATATAATGAGCATAATTTAAACATTTTCATCAAATAAATACAAATTAAAAAATATTGCTGTTGATCTGTTGAATGTTTAAAACAACTTCTAGAGGGTTTCATTTGTAAAAAGCAAAATTCATTATGAAGGTTCTGTATATACTTATTTTGTAAATAAAATGTTATAGTCTATTCTGTTGATGTTGGTTTTAGGGAAATGATTGTAAAATTTAAAGAGTATTTTGTTTTATATGAAACCCTCTTGAGTAAAACTAAAAAATATATCTATATTGTACTCTCACCACAGAAACTTGCACATGAGATCAAAATAAATACAATGCTGCTTGTTATTATTGATACATATACAAATAATCAATTATTTTCAGTTTTGTTTCTTTAAATTATGCACCATCAACAAATATTGATTAATAATAAAAGTGAAGAATATTGTTCATATTGGATGAAATGAAGATATTTAAGTGATTCTACATTATAAAAAAATTGGAATAGATAATACAAAAATTGATAGAAACAGTACAGACAGTTAATCCCCTGGGAATGGAGCAATAAAACTAATGGTCCATTAAGTTGGGGAATCTTTGCTCCAACCTCATGTATATTAGTCATATACATACTAATATAAATGAGAAAGTATTTTGTCGCTTTGTACTCTCAGGAGCCATTGATTGACATGATTTTTTTCAAAAAAGACGGTTCTAGAAAGAGAAAAAGAAATGTGTCCCATACTGAGATACTTGAATCACAAGAATTATTACATATAAGACGCAAGTACTATATAACTACATATCAAGGCAACCATTCCTTTTTTATCAGATTTTTGTATATATTTAAATTATTACTATACTGTATTCAGTTTTGGGTGAGACAAAGTAAGAAATTATCGTATTCAATTGTACATATAATTTATACTGAACAAAATTCATGCGTTATTATCCATTGATTTGTTGTATGTCTTTTGTCTTACACCAAACTGAATTTTGTATAGCAGTAAATATATTTTTTGTTGATGATGCTTTCTATTGTTATTTATTGATAAAGAAATTTCTTTCAGTAATTAATTATTGTAAAATATATTTTTTCTTTGCTAAACAATAAGAGAATGTTCTGTTGTACAATTTGTGAAACAAAATTTAGGAATATAACTGTCATTTATTTTATTTAGATTTAGTTTAATAGAGACTCTTTAATTCTTAATATTTATAAAAATATTGCTTTACACAGATCACACACTTTAATATATTTTATCATTTGGGACTATTTGTTAAATTAAACTGTACATTTTTAGATTTTTTTGTCTAGATGTGTTCTTTTTAGTTCTGTTGTTTGTATAAATATGGTGTTTAGCAATCATATCACAATGACAATAATTTTGTCTTTTCAAATCATATCCATAAATTTAAGTACAGCTAAAATGTAATATGTATAATTTCCTACAGAATATTTTTACCGATTTTTTTTATAATTTTAAATCTACAGGAAAATGATCTACGAGTTAGGCCAAATTATAAGCGAAAATAGGTATTTGAAGTGATAGCAATAGTGATGTGAGTATTACATTAAACCTATTAATTATTATTTGACTATGAACACAAAATAAAACTTATGTTTTCGATTTGTATAGGCTACAGTTGCTGCAAAAAGCTGCGATAACTTTTTATCTTGATAAGCATTATTTAAACTACATTAAAGATATGGTTCGAAATCACTCGCGATCGTCTAAGCGTAATAGAAGATATAATTCATATCCATTTCACTAAACAGATTCACTCGGCTTATCATCAACAATATAACCATCACAGTAAAGTTATACTCACTCAATTTTACTAAAAGTCCCTCGAGCACAGAACAATGAGATTCGCATGACTATATACAAAATACGTCTCAAACGCGGGGATCGAGGGGCGAAGGGGCGAGCTGGTCGACGCTGCGTCCTTTCTGTATTTGAAGACTCAGTTCGTTTGGTTCCATTGTGATGTGGTGGGAGGAGGTCCGCTTGTGCTTGGTCTCAGGCGGCTTCATGTCCTTGGAGCTGGTGCGCCGATGTCGCAGCACCCCGCCCGTCTCGATGAGGCGCTTGCTCTCTTCGTCGACACATTTGGTGAGCGGAAGGACTGTTAGGTCGAGGCTCTCCATGCTCTTTAGGGCGAGCTGCTTTAGTTGTTCTAGACTGAGGTCACGCGAGGTGGAGCGTGAGTGAGCGGGGAAGTCGCGTGACGTCGAGCGCGGGAATGCGTCGCGCGAGTGGCGCGAGTCGCTCCGGGTGGCGCGCGCTCGCTCCTCCTCTGCATGTTGCCTTGTGCGCGGCTCTAACTGAATGGTCTTAGAATCGTTGCGGAGATGTTTTGAGGCGACGAGTACACGTGAGTTTTTACCCATAGTGTTACCTCGTGTTTGTGAGTCCTGCGAGTACTGAGAATCGGTTCTTTGTAATTTAGTTTTGTACTCGTGCGCGTCTTGCGCTGTCATCGGTGGTTCCATGGGAGTAGTGGTTGCAGAGCTCGGCCCTGATGTTATCCCCGATCTAAAACCACTTGCGTTGTCGGCTGATGGTAACTCTTCAAACACTGAAAATGGATTTAAATTAAAGCCTTCCGAATACAGAACGTCACTATCGTTTTATCTTTAAAACAACTTACACTTATCGAGACTGATAATAGAGCCGGTAATATCCTTATGCGGGTCGAGAGGAGGTGAAGTCTCCAAATGTCTTCTTCTTCGCACTAGCCACCAATCGGCTAGGAATATGCCTAGAGCTACGATCTTTATGCCACCACAAAGACCGACATATCTGGAAAATCATATCAGTAAATGAATTTAATAATAATAATAATAATAAATATACTTTATTGTACACCAAATATTACAAAAGTAAGTCAAAAAATTACACCACAAAAGAAATATATGTACGATAGGCGGCCTTATCGCTCAGAGCGATCTCTTCCAGGCAACCTTGCGGTGGAGGAATCATTAATAAAAATAAAGAAACGGTAGGCGCACTCATTAAAAATAATAACCAAATCAAACACTTTAACTTAAATATACATTCATAAACAGGTATATATATTAATACATACACTACATACATAAACATATGCCTACATATATACATACACTACATGGATAAATACAATATGGCTACATATATACATACATACATACACTACAAGATGTACTTACATATAAACATACATATATTTATTAGATAAATATTGTTACAATGATAACTTTACCAATATAAAAAAAAAAATTACAACAAAATTTACAACAGCTTAGATCGATAAATAATATAATTTTATTGGTCTTTGAAACTATTCAGAGTTTTAGCTTTGCTTTGACCATAAAGGAATTCGTAGCAAAACCGGAATTGTGTGATGGAGTTTTGAGCATGAGATTGTTGTCAGAGCGGAGTGACTGACTATGAGTTTCACAAAGAAACTCAAACCGCTCTTTTAGATAAAAAGGGCTAGAAGCATTGAACAGCACACAGTATAAAAGATGAAGTATTCGAGTATTCCTGCGAAGTCGGATAGGGAGCCACTTGAGCTGTTTACGAAACTCAGAGACGTGATCATATTTTCGTAGTCCAAATATAAATCTTATGCAAAGATTTTGAAGGCGCTCAAGTTTATTCAGTTGCTCCTCAGTAACGTCAAGATAACATACATCTGCATAATCAAGAATTGGTAATAGGAGCGAATTAGCCAACGCAATCTTTGTGGGTATGGGTAGGAAATTGCGCAATCTACGAAGTGACGCAACTGCTCCAAACATCTTTCTACTCACATCCGCAACTTGCGGTCTCCAAGATAAATGTTCATCAAAAATAATGCCAAGGTTTTTTACTGTCTTATTAAATGGTATTGAGATCCCGTTAAGTAATAAAGGAGGTAAGACAGATACATCTATTTTGGATAATAACCTTGAGCTACCGATTAGAATTGACTGACTTTTGATCGGATTAATATTGAGCCCAAACGAATTCCCTATGTGTTGATATGTTCAAGATCATTGTTAATGTTGTTAATGAGATGAGGTAGTTCATTTATATAAGCTTGTGCATAAATTTGTAAATCGTCAGCAAAGAGATGGTAGAGAGAAGATATTTTGGAACAAATAGTATTAATGAAAATTGAGAATAGGAGAGGGGACAACACGCCACCTTGAGGAACGCCGGCTCTAAGCATTGACCAGTCGGAATAAGAGTCTTCAATTCGTATACGCTGCCGACGTCCGTACAAGTAACATCGAAACCAGTCAATCACCTCAGGAGATATGTTTAGAGAACCGAGAATAGCCAAAAGAATATCAAAATCCACAGTATTAAAAGCGTTAGTGAAATCTAACAGTATCAACACCGTGATCTTTTGAGTATCCATACCCTGTCGAATGTCATCGGTAATTTTCACTAATGCAGTAGTCGTACTATGACCAGGACGGAAGCCGGATTGCAAAGGATTTAATAAATTTACAAAGTATCTCATAACTTATTATGCAACCTAATTTCAATAATATTGCAGGATATGAAAAATAACATTTAATACTCTTAATCTCAAATTTTCTGAAATACTTGCCGTGATGTGAGCTAATAAAATTAAATTATTAAAAATAAACTGAATGATGTGCCAAGTTACCTATATCGGAATTGTTCGATATCATAAAGTAAACAGCGGCCACCCTTCTCTCCGCTGCAGGACTGCTTCCACAGTATACAAGTAGAGTCTATAAGATTGCCGAAAACGATCGGCGCAGGGATGTAGCCGAACAGACGAAATATTACGAACTGCATCCCCAATGCGAATGAGCGTTCCTCTTCACTGACAGATCTAAAACAAAAGAAACGTGTCAAAATACTGGATATAAATAAAACCTTTTTTGGAAGAAATAAAAAAAAATTAAAACTAAATAAAAATTTTCGGTTTAAAATTGAGAACATATTAAATTAATTGACAGCTCATACCTAAGCACGATCATAAGTAGCGGCATCTGCGTGACAGCAACAACGAAGGTCATAAAGAAGAGCAACACGAGGAATGGGAATATCGTCGTACAAGGCGGGTTACAAGCGCCAGCTGTTGCGACAGGCACCACGGTAACTTCACTATATTCTCGAGCAGTGCCGGCTGTTAATGCGGAGGCTGAAGCGCCGTTGATGCCGCCCATGCCTAGCCCTACTCCCATATCACGATTGTTCTCGTGCACACCTGTATCAATTACATGGTGTTTATCGTTAATTTATTATTACTGTTTCTAAAAGTTAGTTTACGAGAATTAAGTGTCGTAACAATTCATCTGCTTTATGATTACACAGGTCTGCGAAATTACTTTTTGAAAAGTTTTTTTAACTAATTGTTACTATTTGTTGCAATTACGTTAAAAGTAATAGAAAATGGAATTCATATGATTTTTTTTACGTCAGTCACGTTTACGAGATATAGATGTAGTTTTTGGATACAAAAAAAAAACGCAACTAAATTATATAACATGAATGAGAGAGATCTTGTAATTTTTTTTGGGTGTATAGCTATTAAAATACAACATTAAACTATACAATGATGATATATATCTTCCAGCAATAGACCGCTGTCGAGTCGGCATAATAAGCATTTTAACAGTCTGTTATTTTTAACCTTTGTCAAATTATTGTATATTATCCTCAAATATAGCAAAATATATTATTATACGTAAATATTATATATCGGTTATAATGGCGCGCTTCGAACTGTGGATTTTCAAACTCATGACTACTGTAAGACAAAGATGTTAGTCCTGTGATTAAGTGACATAATTTAACTATGTAAAGTTTAAACAATATATTAACTAAAAATAAACTATAACTAAAATCCTAACCTAAGGCCGAAGATTTGGAATATTTTAACATAAACTTTACGTTGCCTATTTGTATTACAAGGAATATAGAGCTAAATCACACTACAAATGAGACCTGGTTACCTTAGCCATGTGAGAATATTTCGTTGAGTGTATCTTAATTTATAATCAAGAAGAGGTAACTTTAACTTTCTCTTCTATTCTGTGTGTGGGTTTATAAATATTGTATATGTTCTTTATATATAATTCGCGTTACATACAAGCACAGTTAGTGAAGTTAGAGCGTGAGGAGAAGGCGGCACATCCAGCATGGCAAGGCGAGAAGTACGTGAGGCCGTTGTTGCCGCACACCGGCTCCATGTCGGTCTCCGTGCACAGGCAGTTGAAGTTACAAGCCGCCGTTAGATTCACTTTGAACGGCTCTGGGTTGCTGGAAAAGTGAGATCATTTGTTACTGTTTATTTTAAAAGCAACAACAAAAGACGTCAAAATACAAATAATCGGAAACAATACAACTATGACGTTATTAGCGCAATACAAATTAGTCATGAATTATTATTATTATTTATATTAGAATGTCCCTTTATAAAGTATTATTTTATAACTTCTACTACAACTAAATCATAAGTGGCTGTAGTGCAATTGTTAGTGTCATGAACGACCTATATTGTGGGTATAATTCCACATTTCACTTCTGATGTGAACCCACTCCTAGCATAAACAAAGAATAATGAATTGCTAGTGATTTTTTACTGCATACCTGTTATTAGTATATGGTATAGTAGTGCCAGCCATTTTGATATTGTCACAGCCGAGGAAAAACAATAGCGCATAGCATGACAGACAGATTGTGTTCGATATCAGTACGAATTGCACCGCGCCCTTCGGCCTAAGTTCCAGTCGCTTGAGCAAACATCCGCCCATGAAGATACCGATACACGCGCCCGGTATAGCAATTGAACCTGAAAAATTTTCATTTATTAGTACACTACATAAGCGCTATATTCATACACTATATATAACACAAAGGGCTTTATTTCTAAAGATACAGGACATACATTTATAATGATTGTTACATTGTTTTACCCATAATACAATTTTGATATATGCTTTCAAACCGAATACATTTATTCGACAAAAAAAAAAGGAATTCAAAAGCTAAAACAATGTTACGGAAAACTTGTTGTTTCTTTATTTAAAAGTAAATATTATAGAACTATCGCTATAATTAGTATCTAATTAGAACAATATTTTTGGTTAAGTTTATAAGTTAACAGTTCTTACACAATAAAGTCCCATGTCTGTCAGAAAGGAATAAAGTTAAAAACTACGATTCTTCATACGGGTTTAGCGAATAAGCAGTGATTCATGAAGAAGGGATTTGACCTGAATGTTGAAAATGTTAATAATTTATATTTACATTGTGTAAATATTAATAATTTGTAAACATGTCATACTTCATAAATAAATAAAATTATCTTTTAAGTTATATATTCCTTAAAATATCAGTTATAGATATTGATACTTGATTAAAATCAATTTAGTTGATAGATTAAAATCAATTTAGAAGTAACGATGATATAAATGAATCGTTAGTCATTTATATCATCGTTACTTTATCACATTGTAAATATAATCATAAAAAGCTAGACGCAAAATAGTGTTTTTAACTATTTATTAAAAAATCCGCGACATTTTGTCTCCACATTATATATCCATTGACAGATGAAATTTTGTAAATAATGTAGCTTTGCAAATCTTAAAATTAATACAACCTTACTCATTATTATAATGTTAGTTACATTATAATAATATATTCAATTAAAATTATCCTCATTGCTTCGATTTACCGTTTAATTTAATGGTTAATATAATAATGAAAACGTATAACCAAAATAAAATGTAGTCATTCAGGTAGGGGTGGCCGTCAAATTTCTGCTTAGCCTTCGTGTATTGATTTTTTGGTAACTTCGAGGTCATCATCGTATTATTTCGCTAGTGCGATAGATATTTTATCGAACTTGTTTTGGCTCAAGGTAAAAGGTTATAAAAGAAAGAGCAGAGTATAATTTTTAAGGTAGGTACGTGTTACGAATAATTTAGTAATAAAAGAGGTAAAAATAGAAATGATGATAGAATGACTATTACAATTTTAACTTACCAGTGAATACACTAGCTTGACTCTTGCCGAGACTGAATTGTGTTTCGAGATATTTGGGTAGAAAAACCACGAATCCGGAGACTATCATGAGCTCCATACACGCTCCTAAGCAAGTTACTACATACACTGGATTCTTTAGGAGACGCCACATTGAAACAGGGATATCTAAAATTTTACATAATTCATGTTAAGGTGTCCTTTACAAAATAGCATTTTTCAGTTGAATAAAATTTATTAATATTAAGAAATAATATTTTGATCATATAAAGTCACAATAAATTGCAACTTACCTTTTATATCCTTTCCATATCCAGTATCTTTGATATCGGACGATGGTTTCGCAGGCGTCTTAGCTGTAGAAGCTCCCGCCGCTGCTGCAGCTTTTTCTACTAATCTAATTTTTTCTTTTTCACGCACTAATACTTTTGGGAATGAGAAAAATGGAATTGCAACTAAAATAAGGAGCAGGCCACAAAGCAAAAATCCTCCCCACCACATTCCAACCCATCTGTGGTCAGCTGCATCTAAAAAACGATAAAAATACGTAATAATTATCAATAAATTACAGTTTCAACATACTAACAATATTAAGTACAATACATATTGTGCAAAATTACCGATTGTTGGAGCACCAGACAACGAGTCCATGTGAAATGATAATAGATATGCACCAAGTAAGAACCCAAGAACAGGACCGAACGCTGCCATGCTGTACATACATCCTGGGAAAATAAGAAAACATATACAATATACTTACTGTATATTTATTCTAAAACATGAAGTAAGGCAGCTTGTTTGTTAGCATATAACGTAACGTAAGTACATAATCCTGTATACTTGACAAGCTAGATCCTTGTTTTGCCAGTGACTGCTGAACCCTTGGTATTTTTTGTATATTTCTCCCTTTTGTATATTCAAGGTCGACAAAGCAAAAACAACAGACCGATTTATTATCCAGTGGACCCTCATTAAAGTGAAATGTGCGCTTTGTCTAGTAAGAAACTTATATTTGTACGAGTAGAGATCATAATAGTATTTAGAATGAGGCGATTGCATTCTTACATTTGTATATTTTTTTTTTAAAACAGCATTCCTCAGTTATTACCTTGGTAAGATAAAACAAAAGTATAATCTTAGAAAAATGTAAGCGGATCTAATTTATGTCTAATCCAATAACAGTGATGACAGCAAGGTAAAAGGCTGCATGCAGTAATACTCTATCGTCTATTGCGGGCCAAAAAGTAGGTCACTCTAGTTTTGCGGCTTGCAAACGGTACGGATTTTACGATTAGTACCTATGACTTGATACCCGATAAAAATGTATAACACATCCCGATAGTAATGAAAAATCGATGCTTCAGTGAGCAATAACGCAATCGAAAAAAAATGATTTTGATAAAAAATATCTGATAAATATCAAGTTGGGACATTTGAAATCAAACAAGAATGACATTGATTTCTCAAAATGGAGTGGACCACATTGCTATGCATGGTACACGTTCTGGTAGATTTTGTGCTTTTATATACAAAGGAGCTAACGGCTGAGTGAATTACTTATACTTATATGATAAGATCAAATACAATATAGTAGAGTGAAGTCTAGGTAGGTTCGTTGAACTGTGCCATGTCTGCACAGTTTGGTTTATGATTGCGGTTACGAGCAACGCGCCATTCGGTCCTCACAATAAAGACGTGTAATAGCAGAAAGGTCGATGGAGAACGTGTGGCGCTTACTCAAACACTATGCTATTCCAACTTTCATAATAAGAAACAACGATCTTCATTCGTCTTCACATGTACAAAACGAACATTAATTACTTTTTAACACAAGAAACGTGTATAAGTATTCTAGTGGAAAAAATATTCTATTGTTTTAAATAATTAGTATCACGGCAATACGTAAAACATTAGATACTTTATGTACATAAAGATAATAACTGTCGCCGTGGTTATGCTGATCTATATATGGAATATCAAGATGACGTTTTGTAAATAATGTTAATTTAATCACAATGTTCAAATTGATCACATAGCGAGAATATATAATATATAATAATATATATAAATTTAAAACTTGGTTAATTATATACTTTAATTTCTATTTAATCCCAAAAAACCTATATTATGTAAACCTATCAAACGTTGAATAGTGTCATGGCGTCTTGAATGTCGTCACAGTCTGCGAAATAAAACTGTTTACATCTACTTCAAGTGTCAACTGTGTATGAAAACGTCAACAACAATTATTTTTTGCGTGGCGTGACGTACACTTTTGATTAGTGTTAGCTGTCACGTGACTTAATGACTATTTTTTTCGAATTTATTATCTAAAAATATTAATCATCTTTAACTTTTATGAGACATAGACGAGTTTTTTCTTATCGTCTCTTCATTTATAATAAGAAACTATAAACCAAGCAATTTGTTATTAGAGGACACAATCCTATTCCTCGGACTCGGACAGACATATGAGGAACTATAGAACTTAAATTGAATTTACCTTACCCGACCTATAAATGAATTCCGAATTGACCTTACAATGACTTCTTTTGGTACCGTTCAAACAAGTATTAATGATAAAAATTCTACTTTACATTCCGCGCCGAGTGATATAAATAACTATAGTGATATAAATAACTATAGTGATATAAGTTACTTTCATTATGTATGTAAACAACTTTCTTCAAACGTAAAATTAAATGTATATCTATCTATGTGTGTCTTAATCAGGTCAATGTTTAAAGACCACACACCATCTGCTATTTACTGATGAATTTGACGAATAAAATTTAGGTCATCTACAAACATTATAGATAATCTTGACAGGTTGAAAGCGATTCATCTTGAATTTTTTTCTTAATAAGATGGAAGCAATCAAATGTTATACTTAAAGTTCCCAGAAACAGATCTGTGGTATCTCTTGTTTGTGTTTGTTTTGTTTGATTTAACACTTACCAATATACATGCTAGAAGATTCTGGTCGCACATGATCGTCCACGTATGTAGTACCGAGAGTCAGTAGTGGTGAGCCTCCGCAACCGAGTAACAGTTGCGCAACTACAAACACCATCACTGGTACGAACGTGCTGGGCGAACTCTGTTAATATCAAATTGGATTCAATATCAGCCAAATAAAAGTTTTAAATTACAATTTTTTTTCTTAAGCGTATAAAATCTGTACACGAAAAGTAAAGATACACATGTCTAAATTACGCAATTGAATCTTATGGTGAAATAGGTCACACATATTCGAGTCATTAAGGAATCATACAAATTGATTTTACGATTTCAAAGGAACGGTTAACATCTGCATTAAATCTTTTCAATATTGTTTATAATAATATTGTTATGATTACATACAATTCAAGTCGGCTACGAAACAGTAGTAAGAAAATTCATTTGATATCCATGAAACGTACTTTAATACAATTATCAGGCCTCAAGTTGCTGGGCTGTAAACCAGAGAGCGCTCCAGCAGCACCCAGCTCCAACCCAGGCAACCGACAGATATTTTCTTCAGATTTATTATTCGCCAACATTTCGCTGTTTGCTTCCGCAATAAAATGTGGCACGACAAACACGAGCGAGCCGATACCCATTATAACGGCACCTAAAACGTTATATTACATAAACATCCTATATAATTTGGTTTTTTATGTTAGAAGTAAAATAGTAACGACATGTATGCTATATAGACTGGTGAAAGAAATGAATAACATTGATACTGACATTTCTAGAAGAGCTACAGATATAAAATCAGATTTTACTTTAAACTAATGGTTTTATAAATTAAGTGGTGTATACTTTTCTTACCAACTGCTATCCATACAGGAATGTGTCTCCTACTACCGAGGTAGGATACGAATATGACAGTGATGACGTTGCCGATCTCATAGCTGCTCGCTATGAGTCCGGAGAGACTGGAGGGTATTTCGAAACGTTTCTCGATTGTTGTAATCACAGAGTTTATATAACCTGAGCTTAAGGCTTGCTGAAGCGTCACTAGGAACGAAAGGAAAAATACGAACACCTGTGAAAGTAAAACAGTTTTAAATATGTATAATAGAGTTATATACTAAGTAGTTTAGTTATATAATAGTATATGTGGTCTACTTACTTTAATACTAGAAAATTTCTGAATAAAAAGCGGTCTCCATGATAGAATACCGCAATCTCTTGCGTCATGAGGAATGTCTAATATTTCTGGAAACAACTGGTGTGGTTTCTCTTTTTCTTTTTCCCGCTCTCGATCTCTGAAAAGAATACCGCCATAAAAATACAATGTTATACCATGAGGATCCAACTGGATTATCAACAAGTTTATACCATTAGTATAGATTCAGGAAATAGTCTTACTCATTTAAAATCGGTGAAAAATGACTGCTATAAAATACACTAATAAAATCACCTATAAAATTTTATCACTAGATAAAACTATTGAAGGTTATCGTAAAGTAATTATGGTAAAAATAAAAGTTGTTGTACTCCAATAGTTAGGATATTAAATTCACGGTCACAAAAGATTTAGGGTTCGATCCCTTACCTGGATAATTATGTTGTAATGACTTAGTTGAAGGAGTTAACTGTTTAATCAACAAGTACTTTCAAATTTATTTTAGTTTCATTTAAACAAAAATTCTGAAAATTATTATAATTCTTCTAGGTATCATTAAAATAACTTCTTTGAGATGGTTAGTTCTAAAGTATATGCAGGAATATTCTGGAATTATTTATAAAAGGAGAAACATTGTTTACAATACCTGTCGCAAATACCCGCAGATGGGTTTCTGCTGTGGCACTTGGTGGACTCCCGCGGAGGATGCGCAACGGTCGCGCTCGGGCCCGCGTCGCCCTCCGCGCACCCCGACTCGGCGTACAGTCCAGTCATCGCGTACATCGACTCTTGTCTCCTGGGGACATACTCCTCATATAACTTACTGTTTATTTTATTTATGGGACTCACCACAGCCGTATTTATTTGTTATGACTCATCAATACCATTCACTTTTACAATATTTTTAAAATAGAAAATGTTATATTTCTTTGTCCGAATAGAATAATTACTTTACGGAAATTTCTATTGCCATAAAAGGCTTTGCTTAGGTGAAGAACCTATCAATAATGAAATTAACACTAGATTAATAGAAATTAAAGATTCCTTTGTTTGAAACGTGAAAAATTAATAAATGTAAAAGATAAAATAAAATAATACACAGTCGTAAGTATATCAAGTAATATTCTCTTCTAGGTATATAGGATATGGAGAGTACATTTACACAAACGTTGTTTTACTAAAAGTAACCACTTCATATATATCATAAAGGATACCACACTCTTTTTATAAGATATTCTTAACATAAAGGAATTATTCTTATTCAAATCAATAGGAGCAAGTCACGGAATATCGTGTATCAATATAACGGTACCTTCCAACCAGAAACCGGAGCTGCTCAGCTGTTACATCCGAGTTCGACATATTGTCGGCACAAATAACAAAAGAAAAAAACACAATGTCTAAACTATAACAATATTGTGTTCACAACACGGCGAAATTTCGTAGCGACCCAAATGACGTCATTTCAACATCAAACCTTTCGCGATTTCACTTTTTTGGGACATAAACGAATAATGTTATTGTTATTTTAACTATATATATATAGATATATATACACACTTGTTCTTCGTATTAATAAAATTCTATAATGACTAAACCTGTAAGCTTTGTTTGATAAGGCAGTAGTTAGATAATATGATGTGAATGTGGGCCAGGTGTCGCAAACTCAACAATATCAGATATTATGGTGACAACCTTATCAGATACATGGTCATAGGAAGTGAGCAGGTATTACTCATATATTTATCAAGTTGATTATAAAACCGAAACTATAATCGTCAGTAGGCATTTCCGATACGAAGTATCGACCGGCCCTTGCTTTGCTGAGTTATTAATGTTTTCCCTGTTTCACCCTACCATATTCAATGCTACAAGACTTCATGTTTATAAGACCAATTTGACCAAGGTAAAAAGAAGCTCGAACATTTTTTTAAAAATATAAGTCACGTTAACATTCAATAAATTGAAACGTATCAGTAATATGCAGTACTTACTTAAGTAATTATTTAAAGATAACTTTAAGCTCGTGTATGTTTAAAACGTGATTTCAAATTTATTTTTAATATCATAACTGTAAACTGTATACGGTTACGCACATACTTCATACGTATTTTACTTTACAAAACAATTATTAAGACTCATGATTAATTCAACAGTTATGAACGATTTGGCCATTATACACAATGATGCAAAAAATATAATAAAACTATGTTATACTATTACCATACGAGTTTAATGTCCAGTTACCTTGAACCTTATAGTACTATATTATAGCCAAATATATCTAAATTAAACATTGTTTATATTTTGACAAACTGCTGTTTATTATTTTCTAAAAGAACGAGTTATATTAAGTTGATAACAGGCGACATTTTAGAAGAATCTTGTTTTTATTAGATTACAACTCACTCGCCAAGTTTTGATCAAAAGGGCAATTAAAAATATTTTAGGGACAACTATTGATTCTAGATTAAATATCACTTACCTAACAATTTACGGTGACCTGTTTATATAAACATTGTTATATACCTTTTAGACTGAACCATTTGGAATTCAAAGTTTATATTTCAAATAAAAAAAAAATGTTAAAAAGATGTAGTGTTTAAATTTGGCTCTATGAATAAGACTACGAAAAATAATCAATATTTAGGTTGTTCATAACTATTAATTTTGAAATATGCTTTACGGTTAATTTGACAATAACGAAGTGTTGTAAATATTCAATAGTTACCTGTGACCTTTCCTGTGTTGTGGTGCGGCATTCGCGCCTCCCGCGCTCTGCTGTTTCTCGCCCTCTGTCATTTTTGTGGAGAATTCCTAGTCTCACCGCGCGCCCATGCCACTCTTTGTAATATCTATCCACCTGAACAAAATAATGTTAATGAACTTTATCACTCTCCTAAAGATATGATTATTAAATAAAAGAAAGATTACAAGAAAATGTGATACAGAATTTATTCAATTTTAGTGCTACAAATTGCTAGGAGTCAATGACTCGGCTGTCAGCATCTTACCGTAAATAATAATGTCACGATATCAAAACTACATTAACTTAGCAAAAAAATCTGTAATTTCTTTTTCTATTTATACAGTTAGTTACAAAAAAAATCTTTCTATAAAGTGTACCTACAGGTAGAAAAAAAAATAAAATGAGTACTCGGAAAAAGTTACTCAACATGCTCTTCTGTTATTTAATATTTATGAAGACTTAGGGACTAACTCTTGGAACTAATAATCAATCTATATTATTACAATGCTTCTCATGTGTGTTATAAGTTGCCTAAAGTGTAAAAGTACACAAGGATAACTTTGTTTTAGAACACATCGCCCACGTGTCTCACGATAACCGTTTCCAATAGGTCAAGTAGTTCGCAAACTGGGTTGAGTAATAAAATAAGGAGAACAGCTGAGAACGAGAGTGATCTTTTTGTGACAATAACAATTAAATTATCGTAACATCTTCTCATGCCCGTTGTGATAACGGCATCATACTTATTGTTTAAACTGCGAGACTATCTCACGGTTACTGTATACTTATGCATTTATATTACGGTGTTACTACTTATTGTGGAATATGAATGAGGAAGAAAAATGATCATATGGTAAAAGTAATGATGATTTGACGACACTCGATGTTTTATTGGTACTCTATAATATTTACAGTTCTTTTGTTGTTTTAACCTCTAAATGTTACTTTGATATAACGACATAATAGCATTATATTTTAAGGATATAAGTTCGAGAGCTCAGCACAGCCACTATACGTTAGTTAGTAAAAATTAAAAAAAAAATTCCATGCACGAGAATATTGACGCAGACAGAAACAATTGGTTATTATGAAAGTTCAGTTAAACGTCTTCAAAGTTCTGAGCATCTTCTGAGTCTGGCAGGTGGTTGTCGAACGATGCAAAGTACTTGGCATAATAGGAGGGTATTTGAATGTTATACCGACTCCCGTGTATATTATCAAAAAATCTAGTTTTATCAACTACAAGTTGTGACCTATCTATTGACATACATCATTTTATCCGATATATATTTTCAGTTTTTTATTTCAATATAGGTCTGGCAGGTCAGGGCTCAGATTATTATGTGACCTTCATACTTTATCATCCCCGACCTACACGTATACACTTTTTTATTTCAATATATACAACAGTATTTATTTTATTATTAGACAGCAAACCATTTTTTCAGAAACAACCCACGCATTTAGGCGAAATATCAGTGTAAAATATGTAAAACATTATTTGACGTACTACAGTCTGTACCTGCAATATTATGTAATGGATTTTGCAGAGTAGATCAGATGCCAAAACCCGAAACTTACAAAAATAGAGGAATGAATGGCCGACAGCAGATGTTGACAAAAAGGAAAATAACGATGCCGGTAATCGTAATTATTTTAAAAGCAAGGGAAAAACAATTTCCGTCATTATCTACAAAGGTTTCATATAACAATTTGTAGGTAATGACGAAAGCTGTTAAAAGCACATATAAATATAACAAACTAGTCGAACCGCCCGACTTCGCCCGCGTGATGCTCCGCTCCTATTGGTCTTAGCGTGATGATATATAGCGTAAAGCTTTCCTCGATATATGAGCTATCTAAACCTGAAAATTTTTTTCAAATCGCACCAGTAGTTCCTGCGATTAACGCGTTCAAGTAAACCAACAAACCCTTAAGCTTTATATATTAGTGAGTATAAGGTGCGAAAAAATAGAGTAGTTATTAATTTATATAATTTCATAGTGTTCTATTTTTCGGACATAGATAAATGAAATGCGTCAAGGTTTCTAATTTGACCTACCTTTAATCTATGAAGAAGCGTATTATTAAGGAGGGTATATTCAGGGTAGTTTTATGAGAAAATGGGTGTGCGTTCAATGTTATTGAACGTATTATACCTAACGTTACGTGTCACGGTCGATATAATGAATCTTTGAGGTTTTTGAAGGTTGTTACTCATGGAGTTTAGTACCCAATATAAAAAAATACGTACGTTGAGTACACAACACAACAAACAATGTGCGTATACTTATATTCAATCAGATTTTTTACGTAAATACCGCCAAAATAACAAAAGAAATTAAATAACATAACATCTTAAGTAGCTTATAATAGTTTCTTATACATCAACATAATTTTCACTATTAAAATATTTTTATTGAAGTATAATTACTTTAATAACATATTTAAAAAAATAATAAAGAAGTCTGAGCTTTATTACAGCAAATACTTTGAATAACCTCTTCAGACCACACGTTGCCTGAGGGTTTGCAGCTGTTTCTCATTAAATATGATACGAAGGAAGGAATAATACGGAAATATTATTTAGTCTTACAAATTACAGAGTATTTTATTTAATAAACAGTAGAAGGGTTAATTATAAGAAACGTAGTGCTGTTTAAAGAAACCTATAATGGTTTACATTGTAAGATATGTATAGCGGTCATCATTGCGGACAAAATTTAATTTAATGATTAAATATGTCCTTGTTATAACTTTTCTTAAATACCGAATGAACTTGTTTGGCGATCTGACTACGTGGTATTGGTAAGTCCTGTTCGATGTAGACGGATCAACGAAACTTATCGACAAACTGGTTACATAAAATGACTCATCTCACGAACATCAGTGGTCAATTATTGAATGCGGTCTACGGTACCTGCTTCGTGCTTGATATTTTGATTCACTAATTTGTTTATATTTGACCATTTAAACATACTGCATTTAATACGAATTATATTATACTATTCGACCCTTCCCGGCTTCGACCGGGTGCAATTTAACACGTGTATTTGGCCGTCATCGCTATGTCCCTGCATCTTAGATCTGTAATATCTTCGAAAATATTTAAATTTCATGGTGTACACATCATCACATCTATATAAAATGCACAATGTATTTAAGGTACTTAATTGGATAAGGATTAATTCTGTGTTGTTTGTAAATAAGCCATTATTTTTCGTAAAAAGTAAAGAATAAAAAAATGGTTAATTGTGTGTTACCCCTAAGAGATAGACATATACCATTACAGACTTTTTTTTAGACCTTTTTAAGGTGTATAATATTGTAGTACATCATTTTGCTCAATCTCGTAGGGTTCACTCAGCGTTTGCAATGTAAGCACAAAAAAATGTGTTCATTTACGACATCACATTAGAAACCTCTAAAATTATCAGTGTTTCTCTAGTATATTATGTATGTATTATACATTTACAAACCTTCCTCTTGAATCACTATCTATTAACCGCATCGAAATCCATTCCTTATTTTTAAGGCTAAGCATAGGGACAAACAGACAGCGGGAAGCGACTTCGTTTTATACTATATAGTGGCCCTGGCTTCGCAATGTTATTATCTCCCCACATTGCTTTGTTATCATCTCAAAAAGGGATTAATTAGCGTTCAAGATGAAAGCTCCCAGCTTTTACTTATTCCAACATTTTCAGTAATTTTCGTCAAATTTCTAGCAATTTAGTGATAAGTGGTTAAGACGATGTTGTCCCGGGCACACCTCTGACTTTATTATCACTTGCTTTAACGGTGGAGGAAAACATCGTAAGGAAACCTGCACTCCTGAGAGATCCATGTTCTGTGTCTAACTAATCTCTCCTCATTCTGAGGAGGAGACCCAGTTGAGCAGTGGTCCAATAATGGGTTGTGATGATGATTCTAGCGATTTACGTAAAATCTTAAAAATGAAACACCTAAGCTTTTTTCATGCATCAGTTTGTCGATTGGTAGACATGCACGAAATCCGTTCATGAATATTTGAGTTTAAATTTGTAAAGCTTATTGGTTACCTTTCCTTAATACATAGTATTATCTTCTATGTAACATTTTACTAATCCAGTTCGTAGATTTTCGTACAATATTGAGCTTTCATGTTGCTCTGAAATAACAACTCTTTTCAGAATTACATACACGAGTATTTTCAAAGACGCATTGCGTCAGTACCGTAGGTGGGTTCTAATGAGTGCCATTGTGATTACATTGAATGAAGCAAGTCTATCAATCTTCTATGGTGTAAAAATACGTCTAGAATCAGTTGCGCCTTTACCGTTATGGTAATTTTACTTGTTATTTACATATTAAAACTTGTGACATTGCTAAGTAACTAATGGAGGAATAGTATTCGATTTATGTAGAGTATAAGGTTGAAGTAACGAATTTTTGGAAAGCTTTCACCTAAGCACCGCGGACTCGCGGTTCATGCTATGCTACTACCAAGCACCTATGTATAGGTATGCTATATAAAACATTATCATAAGTTTTATAGAAATCGTTATTACCAAGCATTATATATAATATGTAATTTAATATGAATCCTACCTTTACGAAGTCAAGTATAACAGTCCAGACAACTCGAGGTCTAAAACAAAAAAAAACATTTGTAAGATATAAATAAAAGAAATGTTTATTTAAATCTAGTTACGATTGTGGTCGGACTTTAAGTTCTTCGTTTTATTTTACTTCGCCTAATAGATTAGATCGTATTATAATTGACATGTTAATGTGAAAATTGAGGACGCAAAAAGTATGAAAACCGTATGTTTTGTCTTCTCTTTATTTCAAGCTCTTATTTAACTTGCAATGTTCGTATGTAAGTTGTCCGTCAAAATTCGTACGCCATTTTTCAGCCTCCAACTCCAATGGAACGGGAAATTTGGTGTACATATATGTATAATTCCGCGACAATGCTACTTTAATATTGTTGTCTTTGAGATAGTCATATGGCCAGAGCTAATAACGAATGTAGAGAAAGTGTTTGCCTGGGTGCATATGAGATGGTCTGGCAGATATCTCGCGGTTATTTTGCTACTGCGCAATAATCAACCATAACCCAAAGAATATATTTTAGGCAAGTTGAATTATCAAAATAAGCAATAGATAAATTATAGCTTTAGCTCTACGTAAAGTTTTCGAGTTTTAATGCATGACTCATGAATTCATTCATGACATGAAGTTGCTTAATTAATATACCCAAAAAATATACAGACGAATTGAACGGTTTTTAACAACCCCCAGACTATAATAAATATTTTCTTAAAATTTCATCGAAGGCTCATAAAGAGTTAGTGAGTCTGATTGTGGACGGTTGCTGATGGGGTTTCTCATACTTTAATTAACTGGTTCCAATTCTGAAGTTTATATGCACGAAGTCGCAGGCAGATACTATATAGTATAATATTATAAAAGTTTAATTAATAAATAAGTTACTAGAAAAACAATATTGACCTTTAAAATAGAATGTGAGCTGCCGTTAGTGCAATTAGGATAGTTGTTTCACTGGTAATGTAACATAATGCAGCAGGACATTGTCACATTCTGATATTTCATCCATTAATTCTGCTTACCTACAGTAGCGGAAGCAATGGTATAACGTATACTATAGCGCCATAATGCGAGTAACACGAGCGGCGATCACCATTATAATGGTCATCATAACAATCATAGCGTGTGTTCGACCATTATAGTACGCACTGCAAAAATATATAGCATCAACAATGTCATTAAATATTTTATTATTGAAGTGATAGTATTGCGTTGCTGATTGCGCTCAAAATCGATATAAGTGCATTCTTGTGCTCTTTGATCTTCTTTACATAGTATAAACCAAAGTCGCTTCCCGGTGTCTGTTCGCTTAGATCTTTTAAACTACTCAACGGATTTTAATGCGGTTTTCATCAATATGTTTAATGTAAGCATATTATAGTAAGGAAACCGTGCGAAGCCCGGGCTAGTCAATAATAAATCAAATAATTAACATCATAATTTTTATTCATTCAAAGTTCGAATGGAATATCTTATATATAAAATTCTCGTGTCACAATGTTAGTTACCAAATTCCTCCGAAACGGCTCAACTGATTTTTATGAAATTTTGTATGCATATCGGGTCTGATAATAGGTCATATAATTTTTATAAGTAATAAGGGTGGCCCACCCTAATTTTTTTAAATTTATATGGCAAAAGTACGTTTGCCGGATCAGCTAGTAATGGTATAATATTACATTGACGGACAGTATAACATTTTCCATTACAATGTTGTCAATGTAGTTCAATCGATATAAGTCATGCTTCTAACCGTGATCAACGGTACAACTGGAGACTGAAAGTCATTAGACTACGGTGCTTGGATCGAGACAAGAATCTATATTATTGTTAATTATTCAGTCATTTGGTCGGATAATAAATAATTTTTAACTAACTTTGTATAACAGTAGAGTAACATCCATATTGTAGTGCGTCACAAGCATAGTGAATAGCTTTCTCCCCTTTGGAATTCCCCAGTGATTTCATATTTTGTTGTGTCATTTAGTACTTATGGTTTTCGTACAATAACAAAATTGACTAGCCTAGTTAAGAATTGATATTATTAAATAGATTTTAAGCTAAAGGATATTTCGGTTGAAAATATTGTCTTCTATATAAATCGCGAGATCTTTTGAGCGAATTTATAAGACTGCTATGAAGTGCATCTTGCAGCTTACGTTTTTTATTTGAACAGCAATGGAGCTAAGATATTACAGATATTATATCTATGGCATAAGGCACCGCAATCAAAGTAAGCATTGGCGAGAAGTCTCTAGACAAGTTGTCGAGGTGAGCGACCGTCTGGTCCGCGGGACTGCGGGTCATCGCCGCGCTGCGAATCCATCTGCACCCGCACTGATTCATCTTGCACTTGCACTACTTACCTATTACAATCTGTATATTACATTGAAACTTGTTTTACAAGACTTTTGTTATTTTATTACATTATACTCATTTAATAATATATATAGTTACATCTTACTTTGAATATTGTTAGAGTTAATGAGGTTTTGTGTGCAGCTAACTCTATGAATATATATTTTTTAAATTTAGTAATTAAGACATTCAGTGAATAGCTGTGAGAATTTTGCGGCAGACGTACTGCAATAAAACAAATAAGAATGAAAGCGAGGCCATCTTTGGCAAATAATCTTCTATAGAGCGTTTAAACGACTAGATTTAAATTAAGATTACTCGATCTATTTGTCTCCTTTGAGAGCTATGAGATAAAATAGGGATAATGTATGACGTATATATCTTGTGTAACATTTAAGTTAGCTTTAGAAATTAGAACATTATATAACACTTTTATATTAGTGATAATAGAAATGTGCGTGGCTTATTACGTTGCAAATTCGACCAACCATATGCGCGATACGACGATATGAGGTCATCGGCTTGTGCATTGAACCGATAGGGAGTCTCTAATTGACCTCTATTACTAACCGAATATACGTATTTTATACGAACATAATATAACATACACAATGAGTAAGACAATGTATGTTGTTGTGTGTCATAATGACACTAAAGTAAGAAGTAAATGTAACATTAAGGTACGCGTAACCTGTCTACATTTTTACTTATAACTTATTTCTCTCCCTTTGTACTTTGTGTGAATGTACTATTCATTCTTCACCATTTGAAGGACGGTATTGAAATATGCACCTTGTAGGAGACATATTTGATTCCATATTTGTACTTGTTCGAGTTTCATTGTTCTTTATAGAAAGTGCAACATGAACTCTGATCACGACAAGCATTCTAATTACCCTGACACTTTCAAAGGACCTCTCACAAATTTTCTTATATTCTAAGTTCAACTGCAGTTATTTTAGCAAAAAACAGATTTGTTAAGCTATAAATATATCTAGTACTAATTTCAGACAAAAAAAATTATCACAACTAACTTCCAAGAACTTTTTGCAACAAGTTTTTTATACAACTAAATATATTAATATAAATAATTGTCCAAGATCCAAATACAGTAAACTAGTTTTTTATAGCGGAAATTTTAAAATAGCAACTTGGACATAATTTAGTGAGTTTATTATGGAGGTCAATCAATAAAATGTTATGTATTATTTTGTAGATTTAAAGTTTATTATGTGATGAAAACTAATATTATAAAGAGTAAAGATTTGCATTTTTGTATATTTGGATTTTTGTATTTTTGTATGTAACGAATAAACATAAAAACTACTGGACCGATTTCAAAAATTCTTTCACCATTAGAAAGCTACATTATCCCTGCGTAACATAGGCTATATTTATTACAAGAAAAATTAGAGATCCCCAGAAATTCTCACTAAAACCAACACAAGGTGCAAAAAATTTGCCATAAAATATCTTTCATCGCATGCGCTGCGAAAAGTATTGATGATAGAACAAAAAAATGTTTTACAATATTATAGAACGTATCAATATCTACAAAAAACTCCGCGAGACCATATTTCCAACTATTGTAGTTAAGTCACTATAACTACTTTTTTACATTATAAAAGTTGATAAAAATGCCTATCAAAATCAGACCATGTTTTCCATAACTTTGTATTAATTCTTATCCAAATAAATTATTTCGTAATGAAGACTGTTTCAATACCCGTTAATTACTTTTTGAATTATTGAAATCGGACATTCCAGTCAAAAGATATTACGAAATAAAAATATCAAGATAAATAAAAAATAATCCCAGACGGGCCGCCGGCGCGGTGTGTAGTGCCTCGCAGCGCAGCGAGTAACGCGGCGATAGAGGGAGCGACAGAATGCGGGAGCCAAAATGTTAAAAAAAAATTATCCACCCGTGCGAAGCCGGGACGGGCCCCTAGTATTATTATAAACAAAAAACAGCACCAAATTATTAACTTTGTCTTTTTCTAAAATAACCAAAGTAAATGTCACTGGGTGAATAAAGTGACTTACTTTAGGTACATTAAAATGCGTACATACATGTGCTATGTCAGATTCAAATATTTTCATACACTTTTTTTTTTAATTTTAAGAATACGTTTTAGGATTAATTACTAAGAGTAAAAGACTGCTTAAAACACAACATACGAGTTGAGCCAATTTAGTGATTTTATAAAGTGTATAGATAGTAAGACTTATTTCACTATTTCTTTATAAAAGTAGTTTATTGTAGCACTTTCTGTGGATCACGTAAGTGAGTGCACCGCTGGTATATACTTTACTTTTATTATAATAAAATAGTCTTTAAACTTGTATCTGGGTCAGAAGGCCTATGCCCAGCTTTACTTCTACCGTCTTGAGTTGCTGCGTGCAGTAAAGATTATATACTATATATTTATATAAATTAAAATGATCTTAGGTTAAAGCAACATAGTGACCCGTGCGGGCAATCTACTCTGGCTGAACTAATCTGATGTAATATTGACACATACTTCGTGTACCGTGACAACCGAAAACAATGGCCACTAATTTTAATAGCAACTTATAAATAACGAGCGGCTTGCCCTCGCTTCGCTTCGGGTATTTAAAGCAATATTATAATTGATGTCCACAAATTGTCACTCTGTAATTGTGTAGTTTTCGTTATTTGAAAAAAGAGAGAAAGTAAGAAAAAGTTACAAAAAAAATAATATAGAGAAAGAAGAATAGAAAAGCGACAGATAATAAAAGAGAGATAATCGAAAGAAAGAAAGTTAAAAGTGACTGATCATTCTGAACAGATAAAGGTAAAAATTAAAGGGAGAAAAATAGAGAGAATAATAGTAGATAGAGGAAGTGAGACGGAAATTCTATAGACTACTATTAGTGAAACAATTTTTAAAATCGGATCAGTAGCGACAAAATGGCCATGACCTATTAATTAAAAAATGTACATGGCAACACTAAATCACCTTTGTCACTCACGAATAATGGAGTTTTATCTGAGTGAAAGAATTTTTTAATCGGATAAGTAACAACAAAATGGCCATATTCAATTAATTAAAAAATGTACATGGCAACACTAAATCACCTTTGTCACTCACGAATAGTATAGTTTTCTAACAGTAAAAAAAAATTAAAATTGGATTAGTAACAACAAAATGGCCATATTCTATTATTTAAAAAATGTATATGGCAACACTAAATCACTTTTGTCACTCACGAATAGTGTAGTGAAAAAAAATTTAAAATTGGATTAGTAGTTCCTGAGAAACTCTTCAATTTACAAAATGGCCACGTTATTGCTCTTAAATGGCAATATCCTTTTAGTTAGAATATTTATGGCAACACCACATTACCCGGAAAGGATGCTTTCTATTGGTGAAAGAATTTTCAAAACACAAAGTATACAAACATACAAACAATCAAATCTTTCCTCTTTCTTAATAGTGTAGATGTAAAAGTTATTATATAAAAGTCTAATAAAAAGATGATTAAAGTATAAGTACTACAAAAATTAATTTGCTAACATGTTTTGGTAAGACGGAGGTAATTACGAGGGTTGGGGTGGCACACCCTTACGAGCGCCAACAACCTTGCAAGGTCGCATAATATTAATTTTACCTTAATTTAGAACAAGCTGTTTTCTGATTTCACTCAACATAATATACATTGCCATACCTGCTTGTAAAAAAGCGACAGTGCGATATTCAATATTACTAGAACCTTCAACTTTAGTTTGGATATGGTAGACGAAATTAAATTTAGTCAGTTTGGTATATTATGTTAAACGTTTAAGCGTTTGCGAACAAAGAGGTGGAAAACAAACAGCCCGACGGCACACTGCGGCAGACCTGTCCTTGTCCAATCTATTGTGTTACTTCGAATATAAACGTTGAAATGAAACTGGTGTCGGCTCCCTGTCAGGGTATTATAAATAAAGTATCTAGGGACAATATCTGCTTATGGATATTACAGAAACATGAAAAAAACAGTTATAATTATAAACGCCTATAAAATAAAAACAGTTATAAGTATAATGTAAAACAAATATCATTCTTTTTACCTACTTAGATAAAATATCATTGGCCTACTAAAATCAGTATACATATTGCTAAGTATATGAGAGAAATATGATACACATTACTGTACAGCAATACGTATACACATGCAATTTAGACTGAGGCGAGCGGTGCCTGGGGCTTGAGACAAAGGAGCAGGTTTAAAGAGCTCTTTCATAATATATTAACTCTCACCTCCACCACTCGACCTCGCTAACGACAATCTATACTAATATTATAAAGAGGAAAGATTTGTATTTTTGTATGTAACGAATAAACATAAAAACTACTGGACCGATTTCAAAAATTCTTTCACCATTACAAAGGTACATTATCCCTGAGTAACATAAGCTATATTTATTACAAGAAAAAATTAGAGATCCCCAGAAATTCTCACTAAAACCAACGTAAGGTGCAAAAAAATTAGTCATAAAATATCTTTCATCGCATGCGCTGCGAAAAGTATTGATGATAGAACAAAAAAATGTTTTACAATATTATAGATCTTATCAATATCTACAAAAAACTCCGCGAGACCATATGTCCAACTATTGTAGTTAAGTCACTATAACTACTTTTTTACATTTTAAGAGTTGATAAAAATGCCTATCAAAATCAGACCATGTTTTCCATAACTTTGTATTAATTCTTATCCAAATAAATTATTTTGTAATGAAGACTGTTTCAATACCTGTTAATTACTTTTTGAATTATTGAAATCGGACATTCCAGTCAAAAGATATTACGAAATAAAAATATCAAGATAAATAAAAAATTCGTCGGCGATAGAGGGAGCGACAGAATGCGGGAGCCAAAATGTTAAAAAAAAATTATCCACCCGTGCGAAGCCGGGACGGGCTAGTAGATAATAAAGTAAACTTACATGGACCTCGAGAAGGGTAACCTTAATCACGACACTATAACACTACCATGTTCACTGCACGAAAACACCAGAGAGACTGAGACTAAACTATCGCACTGAAGGTTATATATTGTCTTCACGTCGGTATACTTGAAATAATATAAAATGATCTACCCGATACTACTACTTTATAAACAGTGTTGCTAACAATATATATAATTTCAGCTACGTTCTGGACGGTTAAATCCTAATAATTAATTACTTAATTGAACAAACCATTTGTTGATACATTTTTAATCTTGAGGAAGGAACAAGGAACTCCCTTAACAGTACAGGTAGTCAAACAAAACTCGTGAAGCAACTACGAATCTAAATAACTAAACATATCACGAGATGCAACCGAATCCGCGGACTACAGTAGTAATCAAATTTGAGTACCGTTTTATCATCGAAACATCACTTTGATTTATGCAAGTGATTTATAACTGATGTTTGTTTCCGCCAATGTTATCGGTACACGAACAGAATTGAGGTTATTATTAACAATCAAGGAAATATTTTATAGTTTAGTTTAAAACAACGTAATACTAGTACTAGATAAAGTATAAACTAAATGTTTATGTAGATTACTATTGAGGCAAGAGCTCGGAAGGTGTATTTCGCTGGAAGTATACTGCACGGTCGCGGCCGGTCGAACTGTAGTCGCAACTCTTGCGCAAGTAATTGCGCCATGGCCGTGTTCGAGAGCTCTTTGAGACATATCTATTTAGGTAGCTTACTTTAGATCAGAGGCTCCAAAACTTAATTATTAGACCATTTGCTTGCGGTAAAACCCCATGCCTTGGCAAAAAATAAAAAGCTATTATATCTAACCATTATGGAAAGTTAGGAAACAAAAATAATATATGACGTAGACCACATCTTACAGGCCCTCAATTTTTTTTCGCTCACGTGTACCCCCTGTCAGGATGGATAGGGATTCCCGTGAGGATAGACCGTTTGGAAATCAGTTCTATAATCAATGCGTTTGCGTAAGCCCAGTTTCACGCAATAAGCGGATGTTAAATGTTTTGTTGCAATATCCTTTGATTTTTTTCATCCTTTAATACAAAATTATGATATTCAATAATAGTTATGACATGTTCGTTTAATTACTTGCGAGTACTTAGATATTTATATTTAACATAGAATAACAATTTTATCAATGTCTACTACGTTGCTAAAAACAGAGTAAGGCCAAAAATGATAACAGAGATCTGAAGGCAAAATATAAAATAATAATGTTATAAATATTTGTATGTAGACAATACGTATAATATACTTCGTACTTAATAGTTACTTTAAGAGTAGAGATAGATAGATATTTATTTAATCAATTCTAGATTTCAAGCTTCTGTAAAGACTGTTAATATATCCGAATTATTAAAACGATTTATTGAATTAGTTAAACATGGAAAATATTTTTTTAAATTATTTTTATATTTCAAAACTTGGGTTTTACAACACATGTCTAATAATAGCAAAGTAAAAATTTAACAACTAGATAAATAAACTTTTGCTTAAAGTCAGGATTGCATTGCATATTGCATTCACAAACTGGCATTTTAGTTCATATTCTTATTTTCGTTAAGTATTATCATAGCCTGTATGTTTAATTTAGATTAGACACATGTTTCTACGTCAAAGGCAGAAGATATGATAAACAAAATCTGTGAGCTAACAAGTCTGTTTAAAAATTGTCTTGACTGTAGCCGACTGTGCTCGTAAATCTTCAAATCATAATACAAAGTTAGGAGCCAACACTTCGTAGTAGGTAGTACAGTACAGAGTGCTGTAATAAACAACGTGATGATATACGTTAAGTGAATAAGTGAATTAATACAAATTAGGGTTGACCAACTGGGTCAAGATTACTTGGTGCGTGGAACAATAACAAAGACGAAATCATAAAATGTTATAGATTTGTTAGAATTAAATATCATTGATTACACTGCTCAACAATTTTCCAACTTAGTACAATTTACTTAAAACATTTAATACTGGCAGTAATTTCAAAAATCATACTAGTTTTTTTTCTATCAACTCTAATGAGATATTTTGGTTATTCTCATTTAGGTGGTTGGATCGCATTTTTTTAATTTATCTACCAAGTCTTATAATTCAATAAATGATTAATAATAATGTATTTTTTTAAGATTCATCATGACGACCCGTCAATGGCCCACTGCTGAGCTGGGTCTCCTTCTCAGAATGAGGAGGGTATTACTATTAAGCCATAGTCCAACTCGCTGGGAGTTGACAGAATACACACACCTGTTGAGAACATGGAGAACTCTCAGGGGTGCAGGTTTTCTCACGATGTTTTCCTACACGTTTAAAGCAAGTGATATTTAATTTCTTAAAACACACATAACTCAGAAGTCAGAGGTGCGTCCTCAGAATCGAACTCGGACCTCCCAAATAAGTCATTGAAGTCTGGGCCATCACTGCTTGTTTTTAAGATTTTCGTAATTTAATTTTTTCGAGGTTAGAATCTGAAGTTTAAATTCCGTCATAAAAAAATCATAAAATGTATATAGCCTATGTTACCCTCGTCATTATTACAAATCTATGGACACCTCATTCTTTAAAATTACACACAAACATTAAAATTACATACATAAATAGACTGCCAAAATCATTACCCTTCCTTTGGGCTTCGCCGTAGTCGGCTAAAAGTATATTTATCTATCGCCGACGCGACGTACGACTTTACGTCGTCATCGTTGTTCACAGAACAAAAGAAAAACAATTTCAATGTTGCTAACATATACCTTAGAAATCATTTAAATTAGGAAGGAATCATCATTTTTCTGTAATTTAAAAACTAAAAAACCTAGTGTCATTTTCATGATCGGTATGCAAAAATGATATTCACAACCCTGGAACATTTCTCAGTGTTGACCAGTATTATAGCTGAAATATTATTTCTCTTTCTTGTTAAACATACAATAAGCATAATATATATAATAATTATTAATAAGTTTCCAAATTGCGTGATAATGCCAGTTGTAGTCAGCTGGTAGTTTAGTTTACTTATAGATTATGTTTATTATTCATAAACAGATTCTTAGCGTTGAGCCATTTCAAACAATAACTAATTTTCCTTGATACGGGCGATACTTTTACGAGGCATAACGTATTTAACGTTCATTATGAAATATTAATTTATGAAAAAACACTGATTATATAATCAATACGTTTTAAACATTAATGTATACTTTAAATTAAGTGTAAATTAGATAAATATAGTCCCCTGTCCAACCAGAGATCATCTATCGTCACATTATTGTTGTCAATTGTCACTAGCAAGTAGGGTTGCCATTTAGGAAATAATACAATTAAGTAGTATTCATTTTTATTTCCCAGACCAGAGCAGTTGATGGCTTAGTGGTTAAGACGTTGGATGTTTGTCGACTTGCTAGGTCAGAGTTCGATCCCACACACAGGCACACATCTCTGACTTTTCAGAGTTATGTTTGTTTTAAGAAATTAAATATAAATGCTATTACGGTGAAAGAAAACATCGTGAGGAAACCTGCACACCTGAGAGTTTTTTAAAGTCCTTAAAGGTGAATGAAGTCTGCCAATCCGTACTTGGCCAATATGGTCTATATACTATGGCCTATTCCTTCGTCATTCTGAGTTGATTCGGCTCAGCAGTGGGCCATTAAAAGGCGATGATGATGGTAAGTTAATCCCTTTATATGTTTAGTAATAATCAGAGTAATTTAGGTCCATATTAGCTGATCCGTCCTAAATTTTTCCTGGATTCCCAGAAATATTTCAAAACCAAAATTAGCCAAACAAATCCAGCCGTTTTCGAGTCTCGAGATATTATAGTATAATCATATTTATTATAATAGTGGTGGAGATATGGTAACCCTAGTGTCCAGCCACGGATCCGCATTGTCCGCACGGCGCGGCGACCGATGCGGAAGCGTAAACTGACCCACTCCACTCTTCTAGTTAGCCGTTGTAAATGTTAACTATTGCCTTCCATTTGATAATGGCTTATAATTTCCACTGATTTGGTTTCGCAATATGATCCAATTAGGAGTACAATACATTGAGATATTGGTAATGGATATTAATTGTTCCTTTTTCTAATAAAGCCATATAATATTAGTCAAATTGACGAACAAATTCAATACTAGTTATTATAAACATCCTTGCCACATTTGTCTGTGTTTGTGGACCTGATAAACTCATAAACTATTAAATAGATTCTGCAAGATTATTCTGGATGGGTATATTTCAACTTATTCGCTTATGTACTGACCAATTATATTCAAATAGCTGTAGAAGACTTCTGTGGATTCTGCTAAGGCTTTTGGTACATTGAGATGGTTCATATAACAGGTGATTGGTGAATCAACAAAAACAGAAGACTTTAAAGCCTTATATATGCAAGACATACCCTTATTTAATTACGATTGAGATCCTTGAACTTTAATGGCATCATTAACTCAAATCAAAATAGTAAAACTTTGCCCATTGGCACAGGAAAAGTATAATGCGTCCAAAGGGTCACATTTAAGGAGGATCATGTCAGAAGCAGGAGATACAGTAAAAGATATCACATCACAGATTCTAAAGATGAATGGAAATTTACAACTATGACTACGTAACAAAAGCTTAACTGTAGCATTATATTCAAAATATTCAGATGTAAAGTTAAAGCTCCTATAGGTGCAAGTTGTGGAAAGCATCTAAGTTCACAGACTCTAAATTATTGTGAACATTTGTCTTCACTCCATTCATGGAATATATAAGTTTATATCCAAAATAAATCCCAAAAACAGACAGATGCGTCCTAATCATAGAAATAAAGAAAATAAGTTAGATCAAGCCTGAATGAAATGGATAGGTACTGAGGACATTAAGCCTTATATAGGAGAAATAGGATCATAAGTCAAGTAAGTAAAATGACAGCATACCTAACACATATAAAAAAAAGATTGCAAGCAATTATTGTTACAAAGCTAAAACTACTACTATTCTCAACTCTTGATGTCTCAATTAAGCTAAATTCTTGCAATAGAAGTTGGGAAATTGGAATTTTGTTAAACTATGTTATGTAACATGTATAACTTATATATAATAATTTAAGACTATTATTAAAGATGTAAAAGAGTGATAAAATAAATAATGTGTGTATTTCAGCTAAAATATAATAGCTGAATATGTTAATTTGTTCAACATCACTATCAGATATTTCGTTCTCTTCATGTAAAAGAATACAATACAGATGTGTATATCAGGTTTAAAAAGAATAAAAAGGAATTGCATACTCAGATGAAATGCAAATAGCTTTCAGATAGTCATGAAAATCCTTAGTAACATTTGGATGACACATTTATGTACATTATTTATATTTGAGGATTTTAAATGACTTTCAAAAATAACACTCGCTTCCACATGTGAAATGAAAAATTTTCAAGCAATTTCCTTGACCCCCTCATGAATATAATCTATGAAGTGTAAAATCAATATCTTTTGGTTCATTCACTATAATTAATTCAATGCCACTAGTTTTACTTATGTAATATAAAGAAATCATAATTATACAAGAAGCAGTGAAGCATTGAAATATTATTTTCTAGTGGGAATATATTATTAAGGTTTTTAATAACATCCATAATTCAGTAATTTGATTGCACTGTATTAAGTTTCTCTCTTCCAAATTAAGTTTGCTGCTTAAATGCTACAAAATATCTGGTTTGTAAAAACAAGTATATGTTAAGTAAACAAACCAAGAGAATAATAATAGCATACAATGAAATGAGTCAGTGGCATTAGCCATTCTGAGACATATGGTACAGACTATGATTGTCTGCAGCATTAAAATACCATGGTCATGCAGAATAATGTATATGTGGAGAAAATAGTCTACATAATGCAAAATGCTAATTTCAATAGCTAAAATCTCCTTTTGATTACAGTTATTGTTTTAATATGCAATAATTAGTACTTTCTAAAATAACTACAGTCTACAGAACAGACCTGCAAGGTTACATGAGTTAAATAATATAAACACAAGAGATATCTATTTCAGAATAGGACTCTTGCAAAATAAAATAATTTAAAACCTTATTTTATTATTATTCATAGGTGTCTTGCTTTCAGTAAAATGCACTAAAAATTCTTGAAATGATAAAGGAGGTATTAATTTCCCAGTATCATATTTGATTTATTTTTAGATAACTACATAAACAAAACGATTTCTTAGACGTTCAATCAAGTATTTGACATAACATTATAGCAACAAAATTTTACTGATTTATTTGTAAATCGATTCAGACAGTAATTTCAACCTAATAAACCTTTTCCTATAACTCTGTCATAAACATGTATATTACGCTCAATTATATTAGGTTAATTCATTTTTTTCGGCATGAAGGACTTAAAATAATGAAACATATACTCACAATTAATGCTTTATAGCTGTGTAGATCAAAATGCGCATGGAGAAAGAAACCAAAACTCTTTGTGAAAGGTAACAACGGCACAATTTATCTAATGGCACTCAATTACACAATCGTGCTGTATTATATATTTTGTGACTCATACGGAAATATACACTCACTTTTATAATTATTTTATAAATAATTTATCAATAAATATCCAAAATGAAGGGATACAATACAACACAACACACTTCAAATAGCTGCAATTTCTCACTGAGGTGACAGCCGTGACACTGACAGTTAACTGACACTTGCTGTTGCTGGCTTTCTATATTGTCTTTGGTAAAGAATTAGCGTGAAGTTATCAGCGGGTCTAATCAAAATATTTAATTGAACATGAACAGCTGTTCTTGCTACAAGCGACATCTTTTATCAGGTTATATGCATTAAAATGATTACGCTACAGGATTCTAGATGTCGCTGGTCTATAGACTAGTGGCATCTATCGTTTAATGTGAAGAAATAGCAAGAAGCTAAAAATTAAAATTTTAATCTTGACTTTACGCTTTTTTACTGTTCCGTTAGATGTCGCTATAAACAAAATATTTTCTTAGCGCTAAAATTTGCATGAAATACCTAATTTTTATTTTGTTTAAACTTCAATCAATAATATTCTTTATCATAATAACAATTGTACCAATGTATTATTAAAAAAATAATCGAAAATACATGGAATAAATATTTTGTTTTAGTTTCTGTCGGTAGATTTCCATTTAAAAATATCGATGCCTTGACACAAATGCAGATTAGCAGTAACATTATAACATAATATAATGTTTGCTATCAACTTTAATGAGAAGCAACGTTGTGATACATATTCAGCAAAATCAGGGCCCCTCCGGGATTTGAACCCGGGACCTCCTGCACCCAAAGCAGGAATCATACCCCTAGACCAAGAGGCCACTCATAGTAGTTACTTAAAGTTACATTAAAAGTTAGAAGAACAGCTTATAAGGGTTTCTCTAGGTTCAATTTTCTGAAGAAATTTGCTTTTCTTTCTAAAATGTTGTACTATGTACTAAATCATTTAATTTTATTTTCAGGAATAAGAGAAATTCATACCACTGTTGAAAGCTTGTTGTATTAATTTATGACCATACAAAACTACTGATAAATGTTACCACTCATAAATTATTTCATTTCATCACACTTTGTGGGTATAAATATTTAGTATTTCGGCAGCTATACTCGTAATTTGTAAGTTTATACGTACGTGAGTACGTGGGCGTAGTCTTATTTGCAGTCCTTACAGTGCGTGCAGCATTTGTTAGGCGCAAACTGTAACAAACTTACTTATGTCATTGTGGCCACGCAATTTGACGTAATTGGTAATTACATGAGCATACTACAAAAAAACCTGATGCCTGCCGTTCGACCGACCGTTACTTAAAACAGGCTGATTGAAAAACTAACTAAGCAATTGTTGTATAATATGATTTTCTATTTACTTGCATTATACGCAAAGTACAAAAGAATAACTAAGCACGCGGGTTTAGATAAGTGATATGAATACTAATTTAATTATGTTTTCTTATTTATTCGATTTAAATCACTACATAGTATTGTTATATTACTGTTTCTAACTACGACTAATGAATCTAATGCACTTTTAACAATAAACTATTTACTAACAAAACACCGACTCACTTGTTATAAAGGCACACATGTAATTAGTAAAATCTAAGTTTCTATATATATATATATATATATACTAACTAAAGATAAACAATACCTAGACTAACGTCAAACCAAAGACAAGCTTTATTACTTATAAATCAACAACTTCATGACAAGTATAAAACAAAGTCGCTTTCCGCTGTCTTTAACACTAAGCAACAGATTTTGATGTGTTTTTTTTAATAGATTCATGGGAAAGGTTTATAAGGGCGCATTTTTTTGGGCTTACATTGCAAACGCTGGCTGAATCCTACGAGATAGATCGAACTAATGTACTACATTATTGTACACCTCAAAAAGGTTTAAAAAACAACCCACAATAACCATTTTTTATCCTTTACTTTTTACGAGAAATAATGGCTTATTTAAGAAATGATTTTAAACAATATAGCACTAATCCTTATCCAATTGCGTACCTTAAATACATTATATATACATTTTATATAGATCAATATGGCTCTTACAGCGTGAAATGAATATTTTCGAAGATATTATAGATTTAAAATGCAGGGACATAGCGGTTACGGCTAAATAAACGTGTTAAATTGCACCCTGCCTGCCCACCCTTATAAATATATGGACAGAATGACAAACAAACAAATTTAAAATATTATTGTTTTGGCTTCTTTTATTTAAACATTTTTTATTAAATATTATTTATTTACAGACATTTGATAAATTACATTTATGCTACTTACTTCTCATCTTTGAGTCAGTCGGATTCTGCATATATCAAGTGTTTAATACACCGTAAACGGATGTGTAATGTGTAAATTATTCAAAACCACATTGACCTTCCTAAAAAAACTTAAATATTGCAATAGTAATGGAATAACAAGTGTTTACAAAATTTTACGTACCGAAACACGTTACAAGAAATTAATACAGATATTTTATTTATCCTATATCTTTTCTTCTTCTTAAGTTAATGGCCTCAAAATTAATTTACAGGCAATAACATAACAATACCTCTACAAAATTACCAAAGAAATTACGACTATCTGTCAATTCGAGATTGCTATTTCCACCTGAGTATGTGTACCTAGTACCTACTTCTTATTTCGAAATTCCACTAGCTTGAGTATTCGCCGGTGAGAACATTGTACAAATATAATCAAGGAGGTCGTCAAACACTGCCTAAGATATAGGTAGCACAGATTATAAACATCGTATAATATGGCTCGGCGAGCCCACATATGCGGACCTAAAATTTGTTATTTAAATGTATTTATTTTATTTTTTTCCCTTAAACAATTTTTAAATATTCTAATCTAATATATAAAATTTTCATGTCGTGGTGTTTGTTACCAAACTCCTTCGAAACGACTCGACCGATTTTTATGAAATTTTGTGTGCATATCGGGTAGATCTGAGAATAGGTTAACATCTATTTTGATACCCCTAAGTGATAAGGGTGGCCCACTCCAAATTTCTTAAAATTATATGGCATAACAACGTTTACGGGGTCAGCTAGTTTTTAAATAAAAAAGAATGTTGGTGTAATACTTAAAATATACTAGTCGACCCGTCCTGGCTTCGCCCGGGTGCAATTTACCACGTGTTTTTAGGTTTTATTTTTCGTTTTAATCGCTATATTATTGCTATATTTTACATTTTCATTTTTAACACCAACGTACATCTACTCATATGTATCTGGTATATATTACTAGTAGCTGGTGCCAGTGACTTCATTTGTCCAGGATTAGTACTTCGAGTACCTTTTTTTCGTCTCCAAGGTCATATCTATCTTTATACCAACATTAATCAAAATTGGTCTTCGGTTTAGTCGTAAAGGCGTAACACACGCTATGGTTTGGCGATAATGGGTTACACATAAAAGATAGATACATATATGCTGTAGCGGGCTGTTGTATAGAATATCTAAGATAAACATTTCCATCATACATTATATACGTCTAACGGTTTTTGCAGAGCACGCCAGAACAGCTCGCAGATGCCACAATATTTCATACTTACTTGACTCTTATCGTTATATTTTGGAAAATTCACACAATATCTTTATAAATTATAGCCTATGTGTTATTCTGATGTATAAGCTAAAATATTGTAAAGTTTCATTAAAATCCATTCAGTAGTTTTTGCGTGAAAACGTAACAAACATCCATACATATAACCTTAAACGTTTATAATATTACTAAGAATTTATTATGTTAAAAAGAAAACTAACAAGTTTTAATAAAATTTCAATTGCTTGCATGCTTACAATCATATACGCTTAAATTATGATAAAAGTCAGGGAGCAAAACACAACCTTATCTGTATACTCAGATTTATCACAGGAATCTGAATTTTTCCGTAATAGAAGTAACCTATGTGTTAATTCAGGTTATAAAGTATCTGTGTTGTGTTAAATTTCATTCCTAAATCCTTAAGCAATTTTTGAGTGATTGAGTCACACAGTTCAGATTTATAATATTAGTAAGATAAAAAAAAAAAAATTTACGTTTTAATTAAAAAGTAATTGCATAGTAGACTAGTTGTTATGATTTTCAATTTAAATTTCATGTTTAATTGAGCTTTATATACAAAATAATAATTTTACGCCGGAATATTTTAAACACAATTCGTCCATAGCTCTATTGAAAATAATTGTTTTCAATAAATTTATAATTGCTAAAAGATAATTGCTTTCATAGAACAATTTTGTCAATTCAGTAATTAATCATTACTTTTATTAAATCATTGATTATTATCGATTGGTACTGAGCTGCTGATATTGAAACAATGTTTATTTTTAACCCGGAACCTGTCAATAAATCATTGTTTACCAATTATACTTTACATCCGAGCCATCGAATTATAGTATATACAGACGGTACGAGGTCACACTTTAGGGCATCCCTGTAATTATTGTTTCACCGACTTGATGAATTAAGGACATCTGGTTATAACATTAATTATTATTACAGCAAAAAATTGTTTATCGTCAATTTGTTGTGATGCATCTGGAATAATAATATTTTAATTAAAATTTGTATAACTTGTTTTGCTGTTAACATTTTTCTAAGAATTTCATGCATTTTGGTTTGGGCATAGGCTCGCGTGCATCGATGCCTTCCCTACCACGAATCATCACATTTACAGTCTATATAAGAATTCGATAGCTGCTCATCGTCATCTGTGAGTTAGTGATCGCTGCAGTGCCGTGTTGTGTTCAAACAAAGCCATCAAGGTACCACATCTACCGAACTTAGTATTCAATACACGAAACTTTACTATTTGTGACGAGTAATGTTACGTACGGTTTCGTTATATTGTTGTTTTAGTGTTAAAGGCGTCATAGGTTACGATTTTAAATAATTTTTGCTTTCTCCTTATCGTTATGGGTTATATTTTGCATTTTATACAGTTTTTCTTGTTTTCCCGAAAAATTACTAAAAATTATCAACTTGGCTGGCTTTTTTTTTAAATGTAACAAGCAGGATTCTTTTTTTTTACATTTTTTTGTAGCTACGATATTATTAGAATTTCATAATATAATTTAGTCATAACGCAATAAGTTGAAAACAACATTCTGTCTGTCCTGATCTTAAATAAGCTACTTGTATATCGTTATACGAAATAAATATTATTTATATTTTTAAGCTGTTAATATTGAGTAATTATCAAACTTTTGATAAGCTATTTAATTCATTTAACTTTTACGATAAAGTAGTGTGTATTCGTGACAAAAATCAATTTACATCTCATATAATACTCGAATGTAAAAGTAAGAATGCATTGAAGTATTTCAATAGATAGTAAAGTACGTTTTCTTTGTACGTGTTGCAGTTCTATCGTCAAAGAGATGTTTAACGGAAAACCAAAAAGAAATATCTCAATTTTCACGGGAACGTTTTCTTGCTCTGCTGCGTCATGGTTGCTTCATCCTTTTAAAAATTTCGTGTCGAAATAGTCTATTTCCGTCTTCGAATTGAAATAAAATTTGACTCAAGTAATATTGATGATGGAAATGTATTCAAAAGATATATGAGGTAAACATCATGTAAATAGTAAATAAATTTTGGTGAAAAAAGTATGATGAAAAATAAATTCGTCAACGAGATACTTTGATATATTACTAAATATAATTATGTTTAAATTTAAAATAATGGTAAGTTTCAAAATATTTGTCATGATTACTGTAAAAATTACTAAATAAAATGTTATCTAATGTGTAAATTTGAAATAAACGTAAGTTTCAAAATATTTGCCATGATTGCTGTTTAATTTTGAAATTTTTAATTTGTCGTTATGTTTTATTCGGTGTTTACTATCCAAAGGAACGAAATTATTTTTAAATTAAACAACATTTTATCTTAATTGTGTCGTTATACTTTAATTTAGAATGTTTTTATGTTTGACATATTGCAAAATAAGAAACGATACCAAGATGTTTATCAAGGTAGTAGCAAGGACAGGCTGCTCATTGAGACAACACATTATATAGTTTAAAGAATACTTTTACCAATACCATTTTGTTTATTTTTCTTTAAATATTTTTCACGCATAAACGAACTGCAATTTTATTTAGTAATTTTATTATACCTTTATATTATTTTAAATACATTTCGGTTATAGTGCTTATTTGGTTTATTAAGTTATATACCTTTCATTTTCTATATCTTTTAAATTAACCATTTGGGAAAATACATCGAAAACATTCTAACACGTAATGGCCTTAAGAAAATTTTAATATGATGTTGACACCATTATTAACCAACAAACATAATTTACAACATTTTAAATCTGTTTACGAATCTGCGTATACATTTGTAGGCTAGTCTGCTCTATATTAAATCATGGCTGGCGCTCGGCCTGTACGTACGAATATTTCGTATTCAGTACATATTGGAAATTTGAATTTCTTCTACATTAGTGCTGATTTTTGATACGGGCTACGAATTTATAATATTTGCTAGAATTATAGGTTTTCAGATTTAGATAATTTCGTTCGATAAAGACTATCCTAAGTCATAGTTATACCACGCTGGTCCTGGGTGGGTCGGAAGATTTTATACTCTTTAGATGATATAATTATCACGCATTCAGTAAGACGTATTTAATTTCTTAGACATCTCTATATTTCTAGAATATCACCGCTGAAAAAAGTGAATAAAAATATATTTTATTTCCAATTCCAGGAAAAAATCAACATGCAGCCTTCAACCATTATCGTACTAGCTTGTCTCGTAGCCGCCGTTGCAGCGAGCGTGCACTATGAATACCCAGAACAGAACGTCCAAGAAGTACAAGATGTCCACGAGTCGCTCAACGAGACACCAGTCCACGAGAGGAGTGCAAGAACAAAGAGGAGTCTGCTGCTGCTCAAAAAGAAACTTATCCTTGGTATGTTTCATGACTAATTATCTTTTTTTATAAATATTCTACAATCTAAATAATGGCTCTTTTAGTCTGCATTCTAATGAGTGATAACAAATCATTTATATTATTTAAATTATAATAAAAACATTCGTCGTAACAGCATAAATTTAATATTTTGTTGACTTTTTATAAGCATTTAACTCTTGTCTCATTTAGAATATATGTAGTATAATTGTGGAAAATGGAACACTTCTTTTCCCATATATTGGATTTCAAATAAAAGTTATCTAATAGATATAACTTTTTTTAAGGTTTTTCATTACAATTACGATTTATAAAAATTTTACAGTTAGTTTTTTTAATATTAAATATTAACCGAACCAAAAGCTTATGCGTACGTATACGTAGTAATATTAATTACATGTTATATTATTCAGTAACTCGATGTTTTTGTGACCTTCATTGGTATTAAACCTGAGGACACATTTTTTTGATAATTCTAACTTATTACATTATGCAATTTTTAATATTGTACATAGAAGGGCATACATTAAGCCATTTAAGTTTTATATTATGAATATAAAATCCTTGCACCTGTTCGACGTGATTGATTAGTTTGTGCTAGAATAAAGATAAAACAAAGTGGCAACAAATTGTTTGCATCATATATACATAATATATATAGTGAATGAATATATTATATGCTCCTAAAAATTAGGTTCAGTATGAATGTGAAATTTCTTCCATCTTAACTTTATTTTATTCTTTGTTACTTCTGCTTATTTACGATAAATAAGTACTATTAATATTATTTGATATTCAATTACAATATTGAATGAAATTGCCAAAAAATATTTGCACTAATAAAACTAAATACCTATACATACAATTCGTGTTGCTGCAGTAATAACATCGTGCTTCAATTTGAAATGAACAGTGATTGGACATATACATTAAGTTTCCATTACATTGCAGTTTAATTTTCCATTCAAATGTTTCAAATTTACCTTGGAATCTCTGTTTGTTCCTATCTGTGAAAATCGTTTTAGTTATTTCCAAATTACAATTGTAATTTAAAGTTAACGTCTTTGTAATTTGTAAAGATTTAACGTTTATTTTAATATTTTTTGCAGGCGCTTTAGGTTTGAAGGCAGTTAAAGTTGGCGCTGTCGGTGCTGGAGTAGTCGGCGCTCTCGCGCTCAAGAAAAAGTCAGTACCCCCGAAAATTGTGATTGAAACTGACCCACGGTACAGGCATAGTTACTAACATTACTAATTATTATTTAAAATATATTAAAAAGGGGGCAATTCAAGTAATACGTAAGCATCAAAGGGGGTTTCCATAGTCTATACTCTACAGTCATCAATATTTATTTGATTCATAAAAATCAGCTTACGCAATACTTGAATTAACTCAAATATTTTACATGAATTTACAAAACTAAAAATATATTACTAACTTCAGTGAAGAGTCAAGTAATTAATTTAAAACATTTTATACTTTAATATATTTAAATCTATATATATTAATTCATTTATATTATTTGTAATATTTATATGTAGCGTTTGTTTATTATATGCTTTTGATTTTATATGTTCATATTACAGCCACGCACCAAAATACATTGAAATTGAGAGGTAAGTTATTTAACATTTTTTTAATATTTTAACTCACATAGAATATATTTTGCGTATTTTCTTCATTAGCATATTCTCTGTACGTAGTGAATATTTTAGCATTTATAAAACCGTCAAATGAAAGTCGAAATGTTTGTGATTTAATAAAAATATACGTATATACATACAGCATATTACTATAAACTATTTAAAAATGTTTGACTATGTTGCTTCACTATGATTATCGACATTGTCATGTCGAAATGAAATCTTTTTATATGTCAATAATTTGTAAAGTCAAAAGGTCAAATAGACGTTAGGGTCATGACCCTATAAACGATAAAAATCCCATTGAATATAGTAAAGAAAACGAAGAGATCTTGTCGTTGTATTAATTGATCTGACCATGACACATGTAAATGATTGAATCACGAAGTTAGTTAATGTTTGCACTTGACTGCTGTTTGTTTTATGGGAATTTCTCAAAGATGATGTAGTTGTGAAAGGAAAATACTTCGAAATGTATTAAAAATATTGAATATAAGATCCTAGAGTATCAATGTTATTTAAAAAAAATATATTTCTTGATTAGATCTCTCATCTCGTTCTTTGAGATTTAAAATTTTCTAAAGTCCTTAACAAAAGATTGTAGGAAGATCACAGAATCAATTTACTGTATTGATTTTAGTAGTTTGAATTTGCAAAAAAAATCATATAGAATAGAAATTGGATGAAATGTTTTGAAGTTTCGCAGGAATAAGAAACACGGTGAGTTGTGAAAAGTTAAAAAGGGATTCCTATTAATTTTATTCTTATACTAGCCGACCCGCGCGACTTCGTTCGCGTATTGCTCCGCTCCTATGGGTCGTAGCGCGATGTTAAATAGCCTAAGTTACTCCTTGTTACATCAGCTATCTACCAGTGAAGGTCTCGTCAATTTCGGTCCAGCCATTTTAGAGATTAGCGGGAACAAACAGACAGACAGACAGACAGACAAAAATTGTAAAAAATGTTGTTTTGGTATATGTACCGTGTATACATCCATATGCACTTATGGTACGGGAGCCAGTGACAGATTTTCATGACCAATTTTCGCTTGGGAGGGCCAAGCGAAAATTCGTGAAATGCATAATAAATATAGACCATATTATGATTACTCGTGAACGTCAGCTCCGATTCCGTGGGTGGGGCGAGCAGTGGCAGCCTCCCAAACATGTCGAAAAAAATTTTTTTTTCAGTCATTTCCTCCCGTTTGAAAATTTGTCGGATTATAGTTTACCTAGCATCTTGAAGGAATAATAAAGTCAGGTGACCATAACGTGGTGGAATATACGTCAGCTGGCTGCTTAACCGTGTAACATTTTGAGTTTTTACAAACTTACTTTTTACAAACAGGAGTTTCGCGAGTTAATGAACGGAGTCGAAGTCGAAAATATTTCAAGTTAATTTTTTAAGTATTATGCAATAAGTAAACGAATATATAACTATGAAAGCAAAATTAAAAGCTAAATCAGCAATATTTAGTAATAAGACAAATTATTAATTAACTACACTATACTAAACTACTAAATATTAATTGTGATAATATATAACTATATTATTTAAATTAATGAAAGTTGGAGGGTCTAAAACTCTTTAGTATCGTGGTTAATACTGTTTAGTTATTTGTTATTTTAATTAATATATTTAATAATAATTAACACTAACAGGTGTATGGATACTAATAAAACGCTTCACTTTAGTAGGTAAATATAGCAGTTTGCTAATTTATGTCATAAAGTATGTTGAGGCAAGCCGGCTCAGAATTGACAAGACTTATGAAATATATCTATGTTTGGACAATGAATACGTTTAGATTCCAAAGTTTAAAGTTTTTGGTAAAACCAGAATTTGAATTCGAAGGAATGCGGATTCTTTATTATTATGAAAATGTAACATTATCTAACTTATTTTGAACGAGTATAATATACTTGTGATATTTAATGACTTCTTCTAAGATTTAATTTTATAAGATGTTTGGGCATAATTTCTTTGTTTAGGTACCGATTTAAACGATTCTTAATTTAATTTAATTGAAATGTACAATAGATTCAATACTTTTTAAACATACGATAATTATTATCATCTCAATATAATGTACGTGTATTTTAATTCAATTAAAAAACCATCTTTTAACTTGTTTTTAAAATAGATCAGTTTAAATCAATTTATTCACCCACAGCCTTCGATAAAATATAACCGCTAGCTTAGGCTTAGAGTACTGTTTGTGAGAAAATTTAAATCGAAGATAAAAGAAGAATTTCTTCCACCTTCGAGAGATTGAAAAGATTGAATTGTAAACAGGAGGATTGTAGGAATGACTAGCATTAGTAATAGTTTCAATAGATGCAGTGATTTGAGTTTTTCAACGTGATATACATGATCACATAAGTGGAAATACCATACCTAATATAATATGAACATAATCTTTTTCTTCTTTTGCATCTATAAATCATAGTTTTTTGTTTGTTACAGGTGGTCCGGTTAAGGTGCTTCAGATTTCTGTTAAAGCATGATGTGCCGTAAGAAATCAAGAAAGTGTCGTTTTAGGTAATTTTAGATATAATTCTAGAGCTGAAGCCAATGGGTAATTCGTAATTTTGAATTAGATTTTTGAGTTAGTGGAGGTTTTAAGGTACTTATTACTTATAGAACCGTTACTCATAAGCTTTAAATAAAGAACGAGTATTTTATGATCATACTTCCAATTGCCATAAACATAAGTAAGACCAACCTTGAAGACGAACAAAGGCGGTAAAAGAAAAAGTGTTTTTGTTTTTTTTATTTTATATATTTATTACCATTGATAAGTATGTATTCCTATTGAAAATTTTAAGCATTCAATTCAGTATGACGATTAAACATAAATACAGATAACTTAAAACTTAAATTGTTTCTAATATTTAAAAACATATATGATTACTAAATGATGAATATTCCATCTGCCTTTGTTTGTTCATTCAATATACATAATGCTGTTAAATCTGCGAGGGTCATCAAAGTAAGCATATACGTGACAAGGATTCCATTTGTTATAATATTTATAACAAATCGAAACCTGCTAGGTTAATAGACATTGTTTTGTTTTTGTAATAAAAATTACAATAAATATAAAATATTTGTTTTATTTAATTTTGCATACACATTTAATTATTATCCTTGATGTGATTCGTTTAAAACAATGACATTATCTAAAATTATTTATATTAAGTATATTGATTTAATAAAGTAAGTAGCAATATTACTGTTGAAAAAACAAAGAAAATAATAAATAATTCTAGGTATGATGCGTACGTCTGTGCTTATAAGTACGAGTAAGTGCTAGCTTGTTTACTTAATTACATTACTAGTTTGGACCTTACGACATTAATTGACTGATAAGTCCTCAACTTTGTGAACTCACCATATCGGATCTAGTACGATGTCATTCAACTAACCTTGGTTCGGTATCTAAACTCAAATCGATTGGAGATAACATTTGCAAAATTCCGCTGAAATTTACAAGGAAAGTTAAATAAAACAATGAAAAACTTTACTTTTCTAATTGTTATTCATTTCATTACACCGCTTCTTCTGGTTGCCAAATATTTGCTTTCCAAACTTAGGTATATTATATTTGTTGGCCATCTTGCTAGTTGTAATAGAAGATTAGTAGCCAAGGGCTGTAAGGCATCAATTGCAGCCCGAGATATTTAAGCGCACGAGCGCAGCGAGGGCGCCTATAGTTCGAAGGTGCAATTGATGCTTACACCCGAGCTAACTATTCTGCTTTACATCTCGATTGTGATGAAAAGCTACATTATTACCCTAGAGCGCTAATTAGTCATCTACAAACCCCATTTAAAGGTAATAAGAACCTACTTACCGAACATGAGAGATGTAAAGTAGATTTATTGGTCTGGACAGTCACACACTTGGGAGCTCCATCCTTACGTCTCCTGAAACAAAAATATTTAGGTTAAGATTTCAAAACATACACACATTTTAAAAATAGTAAAGTGCGAAATAACCGTTTTTAATTTTATTTTGTAACTACTCATTAACGAAAAAACGTATAAAACACATACAGAATATTTCTTGTTTTTTGTTCTGTTAGGTACTGTGTTTTGAGTCTTTAGTAATATTATTTTTCTATGAAGTAAGTATACAAAATAATACTTATACAATATTAGTTCATTTAAACAGATCTTTGAATAAGGATTAGCTTAAATTTTTACGTATTGCAAATAACAAAAATGCAATAATTATAATAATTTTGGTTACTATTGGTATATAAAAAGACCTCTATTAGGTTACTCTACATAAATAATTCTTATATATCTACAATTATCAGCAAGTTACAATTTTATAAAATGAGATGATGAGGTTATAAGAATACACGTTTTATTAGGTATCTACCAGTTGTCACAAAAAGAGGAAAATAATATAAAAACTTGTAGGTTTTTATCAAGCACATAAAGCCAAGCGGCCTTTACACTTGCGGAAAGCTTTCAACATCTTACGAGTATACAGAGGAAAACCCTTGTGCTTTACGAGCTATGCGCTTGTTGTTTACTCTGTTGTGAGCATAGGCAAAGTCAACTTACTCTGCGTGTATCGTGTTCAGATATGTTTGCCTTAATAGGATTTGCTCTACGCAATAAAGATCAACAATATAGGAAACCCGGAATATTGAATTCGAATTGGCTGTCAAAAGCTTACGTTAGATGTAATCTACATTAGACAAGTTAATGAAGTCGTTAAGTTTTCTTTAATTTTCTAATTTTCCGCTCAACTTTCTTAATTTTAGTTTCATAAGAACCTGTAACTATATCGAGCTAATTCTATAAAATGTATACGTAGAATACGTAAAAGATATGTAACGGTTAATAAAGCATTTATAAAATATTTAATTTGGCATGTGATCGTCTAGTTTGGTAGACCCTTAATGCGTTGTGAATGCAATAACCATCAAAGTTCTTTTAGAGTATTAGAGGCATGAGTTCAATAGGTCATCGAAGAAGATAAATTACACTGAATAAAGATTTGCATTTTATTAAGTTAGTGTAATTTTGATGTTGTGATGACGCATAAATGTATAAAATTAATTATAAATAATGACATCAGAAGTATGTTTATTATAAAGAAGATAGCTGAAGGAGTCTCTCTCTTCCTTTTATAATATTCAAATATAAAAGAGAGAAGAGGTCGGCAGCCCTACACTATAGGTTCCAACCTAATCGTGAACCCTCCTGGACAGAAGGTGGGAGATATTTATAGTGCGCCTTCACTGTTGATGCTACATTAGCAAGGACCGAAGTCCGGGTAATACAGTCGAGACTGCAGTGTTGAAAGCCGAAGCTTTTGTAAATCAGCCGAAGTTGTAATAATAAAAACGCATGAGCCTTATAATGGAAATGAATCAAATAAAACAGCAAAGCTGCAAGGTGTCCGAAGACAAAGGGACAAACCCTGGTTATAAATAAAGTGATAAATAAATCACTGGTTCAAACATCAGTTCGTAAGAATTCACAGTACTTAGGCGGCTGATTGTAAGGAATGCACATATTCATATTCACATAAATGTGTTATCGTTGCCACCGGAGTGGATATCGTTGCAGCTGTAGCTGATAAATGTTGCCACCGAAGTGGATATTGTTGCAGCCGGAGCTGATAAGTAAAAACCACCGCAGTGGATAAGTCGTTGCAGCCGTAGCTGATAATCGTTGCAGCCGTAGCTGATATAAATATGTGGTATGGTCCACCTTAGTGGAATGTGAAATATAAGATATGTAGTACTCGCTTTCAACAAGCAACACTCCCATCGAGCATATGAGTCAAACAAAGAGACGTTATACGCCAGATCATTATTTTACGTGGCAAACCAAGGACGTAAAGACACAAAGTAGGCCATACTGTCCTATATGCTAGTAAACATCCCATAATTCACCAGACGCCCTAGCACTATGACATGCTACAATGTCTATTTAAAAGCATTAAGCTAAGGGGCAGTCCTGACAAGGACTATTGATGCCACTCATAATGTCCATAAACAAAGTCCACGGACAATGTTCGTGGTTGTACCCAGCATCGCTAGAACGTACCACTTCGGCTTACAGTCTCCGCACCGCTCAGCAGCTGGATACGTTGGTGTGATAGACATAACGATATCAACTGAGACGCCAGGACGCTGAAGTATCAAATCACAGAGTGAGAGTCACAAACAACATCGTCTGAGTCACCAGAGACCTCGGAGTATCAAATCACGAAATAGTCAAGACCACTTGTCATGGGGTCTGCTAGTAGCTGATGTAGTCACAAAGCCTACAAACCAGTCCACAACGCATCGTGAAGAATAAAGCATATCCGGCACCGTATACAAGAATTCTCAAAGTAGAACCACATCACACTAGGCAATTATTATTATTATTTTAAATGTTGAATTTACTTTATGTAAGGTTTATAACCGTCACAAACCTTCGTGATGCCGTGACCAAGGAAAATGGGGATACATTTATTATATATATATATATATATATATATTTACATCCGTTAATCAATTTGGCGTCATGCACGTTGTGCAACTTTATGACGTCCCCCAGTTCTCCTCACTTTTTTAAAAATGTCTCCGTGAATATTGCTTAGTTTTTCAATTTCCAGCTCTGTGAGATACGTCATTTTCCGATAATTTTATTTTTCGCGATATTCCTCTTGCAGTCATGCCCCAGTATTTTTGGACCCCGAACCATGGTGATATATTTTAGGCATCCTAGATATATTGATCGTGATTTACATACAGCATCGACTATTTAACGCCCTTACAGGATGCGAGTGCGACGTTGCCAGCTTTGTGTTTACTTATCTCTTTCTTTTGCTTTCGCTCGTCTGTCGTACACAATTTCAACATTAAATTTATTGTTCCAATACTCGTAAGATCTATACATATACGGATGCCCAATATTGATAAAATATGTTTCAACAATTACCTTATATTGTCCTATGAATATTGATAAAAAGTCTTATGTTAGAATGTGCTTAGATGAATGGATTAAATGGTAAATGTATGTCCGTATTTCACACAGCACTCATAGAACAGACTTTATAGAAATTTGGTACATAAATTGGGGTTCCCAGTAGCTTGTAAGCAGTAGCTAGAATAATATAAAGGTAAATATTTGTCTTATCTATTTTTTACAATTTAAGATACTTAGGTACGGAATAACTTCATTGGTAGGTCAAAATAGGTATTGGTATTATAGAAACTGGATTAGACCCTACCATGGCCTGCACCAATATCCTTAATAAGCTATGAATGTGTATGTAAAACATCTTGAAGATATCGGCATGACTATGAATAACAAAATCGAGAAAAACTGTTAAGTACATCTGATCTGTAGGTAACTATGGTGTCTCAGCGATTACATGATACGGGAACATGCGAAGATAGTAAAAAATGGTCAAATCGCAAACTAGACAACTAATCTAGAAGAAGAAAGCACGAACGAGGAAAGGCAATATGGTATTTTTCATTCAAATCTAGCGCATCCCTGGGAACAAGACCATCATCTTATAGTTGTGTGCAGCCAAATAGTACCGCCTCGAATAGTACCCTATTCCTGAAGTTAAGATTGCTAGGCTTTTGAACGCCTGTACATAGCTATTGAACGTATATAACTATTGGGCGTCCATATATAGCTGTTGGACGTCCGTATATAGCTATTGGGCGCCCGTATATAGCTGTTGGACGTCCGTATCTAGTTATTGGGAGTCCGTATATAGCTGTTGGACGTCCGTATATAGCTAATGAACGTCCGCATATAGCTATTATCAAAAAGCAGTGATAGCGTAGTGGTTAAGACATCGGTGTCTTACTCGGGAGGTAAGAGTTCGATCCTGGGCACACACCTCTGACTTTTCTGAGGTAAGTGTGTTTTAAGCAATTAAATATCACTTGCTTTAACGGTGAAGGAAAATATCGTGAGGAAACATGCACTTCTGAGAGTACCCTGCAAAGTTCTCAAAAGTGTATAAAGTCTGCCAACCCGCACTGGGACAGCGTGGTGGACTATGGCCTAACTCTCTAGTCATTCCGAGGACCTGGCTTAGCAGTTGGCTATTTATGGGTTGTGATGATGGTATAGCTATTGAACGTCCGCGTATAGCTATAGAACGTCTGTATACAGCTATTGAACGTCCGTATATAGTTATTTGACGTCCATATACTGCTATTGTACGTCTGTATATAGCTTCCGTATATGTAGATAGCTAAAGATATCCACGTCTCTAAGAATAAAAAATTCGAGTTACATGTTAAGTACTTCTGGTAGTCTGATTCGTAGGTAATGGGTTTGTAACTCAGCGAGTATAGGTTGGGAATATATGAATATAATAAAAATGGTAAAGTCGCAAACTAGACAACCCTGAAGAATAAAGAGCGAGCGAGGAATGGCACTATGGGCGTGAAAATTCAGATCTTGCGCCTCCCTACTAGGAACAGTACTTTCATCTTAAGTAGCTTCCTCGAATAGTACCATATTCCTGCAATTATGACTAGGCTATTGAAGAAGCTGTTAACCGTATATATTGGGCATCCGCATATAGCTGTTGAGCGTCCGCATGTAGCTATTGAACGTCTGTATACAGCTATTGGACGTCCGTATATAGCTAATATTAAAAAGCAGTGATAGCCTAGTGGTGTTAACTATCGGTGTCTTACTCGAGAGGTAAGAGGCACACACCTCTAACTTTTCTGAGATATGTGGGTTTTAAACAATTAAATATCACTTGCTTTAAAGGTGAAGGAACACATAGTGAGGAAACCTACACTTCTGATAATACTCTAATTGTTCTCAAAGGTGTGTGAAGTCTGCCAACCCGCACTCGGCCAGCGTGGTGGAATATGGCCTAACCTTCTCCTCATACAGAGGAAGAGACCCGGCTCAGCAGTGGGCCATTAATGGGTTGTGATGATGATGATGTTATAACTATTGAACGTCCACATATAGCTATTGAACGTCTGTATACAGTTATTGGACATCCGTATATATCTATTAGACGTCCGTATATAACTTTTAAATGTCCATATATAGTCATTGGACGTCTGTTTGTCTTCAAAGTACAATGTCATTTAAGTCGTTTCAGCGTCTGTATATTCTTGCTAACTCTTAAGACATGCAATAAAATTTGGTGCTGTTTTTTTTTTACTATCGCGTAAGTTATTATTTTTAAATTTAAAAGCCAAAGCGATAATTAAATTTTAGGAGTGCTAGGTCTCTTGAGCTACAGACGAAAAAAAACAACAAATTCAATCGGGCAAGCAATGGATAATATAAATATATAAGGTATATATTATTACTAGAATGTTTTTTATTTACTTCAAAACTTCTTTCATTTCATTGTTTGTATTTTAACTACAGTTTATTGATATGGGGTAACCCGTAAGTTAAGCAAACAAATACAAAGAACATGTATGATTTTTATTCATTGTTTGCGTTTATAACGATTCGTATTTGCTAATTAGATACTTAAAACACGACGAGCGCTAGATGTAAGAAGGCCAATGTTGATTGATTTTTTCAAAAACAAAACGTTTATTAATTAATCTACTTTGGAATACAGTTGGTCCTTAAAATGTTGTTTTAACACTAGAATACTGTCTTTAGCTAATATACTTAATAACATAAGAACGATGTTAACCAAAAGGTATAATTACGAGAACATCCCAATCTTTAGTTACTATAGTTAACATCGCAACAATAATAAAATAACTCTATATAACTTTGGAACTCATTTGATCCTTTAAATTTAGTAATAGAACAATATATGTATTGATATTCGGGTTCTGTTTAATTTCTTACACATGCAATTTCGCTAAAATCTTCATGTGACGTGAGACCACATTTTATTACAATTAGTTTTGTTTACCGAAACAAAACTAATTGAAATAAAATCGGACGCCGAATAATACGCAACGCGTACGTGATCTACGACGATAAATATCATCTTAATTGCGGTTAATATTGTGAGATCTGATTTAAAGAGAGAAATGGCAACGTCGCAATTGTGGACGCCAAATATGCGGAATCATAGTCAAGAAATCCTTGAGATATACGACTGTGGATATACGCGCTACAGCAGCGCCACACCCGCGCTGAGATTTTGTCGGGAACTTTTCAATATTTTTTTGCAGCCATTTTAACGGCTCTTTAGCTTCTATCGATATTTGTCCTACAGCTAGCCAGAGCCAATAGGACATAAGCGCCACCCTCCAAAAAAGTGGCGTCCGGTATGCGGACGTCAAAAGCTGGTGGACGCCAGTTTAAATGCACTTTTTTCTTCAGGGGACGTCTATTTGCTTCCAGGATAAATATATATATATATATATATATATATATGTCGGAGGTGTGTGTTAGGTTTAGGTTAGGTTAGCCTTGTGGAGGCGAGTATTGTGATCACTTAAAGGAATTCCTTAAGCCTACACCTTGTTCACAAGCCCAAGGCACTGCGTGGGTTCCTGTCATAATTGTTCAGTTGAGAATAGTAACGAGATCGTAATGTTTAGTTATATCCTGACCGTGTTGCGCCCGTATAGCTTTTGAGATAGGCCATCCATCTTTATCCTTTTTTATTTTTAGTTTCCGACATATATATATATATAGACTAACTGACCCGTCCTCGTTTCGCTGAGGTGACTAAACTAAAGGTAAAAGTTTTATCAAAATCGTATTAATATTTTTCACCGTTTAAACCTTCCCTGGACTCCCACAAATAATTCAAAACCAAAATTAGCTAAATTGGTTCAGTCGTCCTCAAGTTTTAGCGAGACTAACGAACAGCAATTTATTTTTATATATAAGAGATGTTTAGAACATTTCATATCTTATTAAAAATACTACTTCAGGTACCTCGATGTTTTGTGTAGTGAATCTAATGTAAATTAATCAGATTTTCAGAAAAAATTAAATACCAATTAAATTAACAAAAGAACATCTTTTTAATATTTAGCTGTTCTAAAAATATGAAATAATGTTACAGATATAATGTTATAGATATAATGCTTTAATGTTGTTATAGTGAATAATATGAAAGAAGCAGCTTAAGTTTTTTAAGAATTATTTATAACAGTGATGACGATTATTATCCGCAAGAATTTTTATGTTTAAATACCAGTTTACATCCTATATATATAGAAATTCTTAATAGAAGATAACTCGCTTTAAGGTGAACGAACACAAATCATAATAATGTTCTTTACGTATACTTAGATTAATAAAAATATATCTAACTATTGTTTAAGTCTGAAATTTGTAATTCCAGCTGAGTACGCTTAGAATTGTGATATTAATTAATATTATATTTAATTAGGCTTCCTTTACTTTTATCAAAGTGTTTAATTCATATAAAATTTACTTTTCTAGTTATGGAAGACTTTCTTTTATAATTTTATAATAATTCCCTAAGTAGTATTATTATACATTTTACGTAAAATAATTTTAACAATTTGTCTTAATAAACCAGTACTTACGCATACAATTCAATAATGATAGTAAATTAAATAATTATAGGGACTAATAATGCTATTTTAATATTATAAACTTACGTTAAAATGAAGGAAGTAATGATTGCACGGACATCGCGCTTTTTTACTTAAAAACAATGCCTCAAGCTAATTGCTCAGGAATTCGAAGGATTCAGCCCAAAACGAGTTTATTTTTAACATATATGAATATGTTTGAAGACAAATATATACCTAGACCTTGTAGCTGTTAGGGTCCATTGACATCATATGTGTAAATTAATATAATGAATTAATAGTTAACGTAAAAGGCAGATCAAGACTGATAACTATCATGTCTGATAGTAAACATTATAATAAGAATGTTAATTTACCATAAACAAATTACTGCAACTACCATTGCCTTGAACTCAGGAAACTTACGATCATGGGATAATATACTCTATATTATAATGCTGTTGCCTTTGGCTTGGTCTACAATTCTAGTATATAATGATCTACACATACCATATCGTGTACTATATTTGTTTTCATAAAAAAATGTTCCAACCGCCAAGTGTCTGCCGCATGTGGGCCTGATCTACCCCCCCCACTCTCACCTACCCCATTAATGCTGCGATTCCAACACTGGGTTCTTGCTCATATTACACTGAAACAGCAGAATTCTTCTCTTCGCTCCCCCTCCCAACTCTATCTTCGAGGCGGCAACGCATCGGCAAAACAAGAGATACTCTCTAGTTTTGCCTATGTCCATGGGCGACGGTGGCTACTTTCCATCAGGTGGTCGTTTGTCCCGAATCATATTAAAACACACGATAGAAGTGAAACTTCAGTAAATCGACAAAAGAATGAGATGAATATATATAATAATATAAAATAGTATGTATATTTCTGTCTCATTCTTTCCTACACATTTTTGTATTTGTGTCTCTTACCTGTCGTTTTGTATATTTCTGTCTCATTCTTTCCTACACATTTTTGTATTTGTGTCTCTTACCTGTCGTTTTTTCCGTTGCATCCGGTTTGAAATCACAACGATTCTAAAGAAGTTTCACTTCAAAAAATTTAAGTTATAAAAACGTGTAAAAAATAAAATGCAGGTATTATTATATTCCCATATACATACATCCTTGAGTTTATATTTTGATAAAGTAATATATTAGAATGTAAATGCAGATAAACATTAGAGATTAGAAAAACTATTGAAAAATCGTCATAATCGATTGGATTGGATACTTCTATAGTTGTAGCTATTGATGACATTTCGAAACATTGTGGAAATCACTTGTGGCCCGGGGAAGTACTTATTACAATAATATTATATTTTAATCGAATACATTTCCTATAGAATTTAGTATACTTATTTCCATGTCACAAAAATCATAAAATGTAAAGTTCACGTCAATTAACATTGAAGTTTATTCGCCTTTTATCCATTGTTTAAGTCTTATACGATACATCACAGCACGTTGGACTCGAACAAATAACGACATGGGTTATTACGGTGAATAATTTCATCTTGACCTTTAAAGAAAACAAAATGAGAATTAATAACAACTAGACGTCCACAATTTTATACGCATAAAGATATTTTTTAAATGTATACAGTAACACAAATGTAATAAGCTTATGTCGGTACAATGGCAACGATTTTCAATCTGGTTCATACGTTGTGAGGATTACTGGGCACAAAGGAACAGAAAAAACATACAAAAATATGTTTACACTTTTGTTATCTCTATATTTCATGTCACAAATCACAATGGATGTTGATTTGTCTAAAATTAATGGAGTATGTTTGGTTGGTTTGGATGGCATAAAAACCTCACGGATAATTATGCCACTTCACACCATTATCTATGCGTAGTGAGGGTGAATCAATACTAGATATATATAGTGAATTAATTAATAATTAAATTTAATTATCAGCAACAACGATGGTCAAGATAACTTTATTTAATTAATTAAAAGTTCTTAATAAACTAACAAATTATTACTATTTTAATCACAAACGCCAGAGCCCGAGAAAAAAGAGGATTGACGCATTTAAAATGTCGTGCTGGAGGCGGATGCTGAGGATATCCTAGACCGCCAAGCGCACTATTGCATCGATCCTCGCAGCTTCACGTCCAAACCCGCCTCTCCACGATCTGTCTGCAACGTATATTATCATACTTTGGCCACAATGAGAAGGGGTGATGAGAGCATTGAAAAACTGATCGTTGTTGGAGACACAGAAGGAAAACGAGTCAGGGGACAGTCCCCAATCAGATGGAGCGATCAAGTGACAGGCACATCTTCAGCTAAGTTTTGCTAGGTCGCAAGAGACGCTACACACGTGACGCACATCCGTCGATGACGATGATCCTCAGCCATGAGGGAGCGACCACACAGAGAGAGAAATCACACACATTTTTCATTATAAATAAATAACATTTTATAGTAGTTATACCAGATAAAATATTTCCTGAACCTCATGAAAAATATGTATTTCGAGGATTTTCGCTGAGATGTTGCCTATCGCCTCCATCTGTGGCACGAGACGCAAACACATTAACGTAACTAAACAACTGCTATAACGTGAGCCTGAGGAGTTCTTTGACATAAAATAAAACATATCTTCGTATTTTTTTATAGTAAGCACTGAAAATGCAATCTATTTGGTTTGTAATAAAACCTCCAACCACGATTAATCGATATAGCAGTATAAAATCATAATTGAAAAATTCTTACATTTGATATATTACGGTTTATTGTTAACGATATATTTTCTCTAATTACATCTCTATCCTACTAATATTATTAACGCGAATGGTTGTAAGAATTTATGGATGTATGTTTGTCACTTTTTTGACGCAAAAACTACTGAATGGATTTGATGAAACTTTACAATAATATAGCTTACACATCAGAATAACACATAGGTTATATTTTATAATGATATAATGTGAATTATTCAAAATATGGCTGGTGAAACCGCGGGGCGCAGCTAGTTCTTTATATACTTATTTAATTTTTTTTAAATTATTTTTAGGAGTAGGTTCTTATTTAAGAAAATGTTAAGAGAATTTCGCGGAAAATTAGACAATTTAAGAAAACTTTCCGACCATATTGACTATTCTAAAGCAATAAGGTTACTTTTGCCAGTATAAATTTTTTTCTCGTGCCTTTGTGGTTTTTTAACATAACTGTCAGGCTACTAAATATAACGTAGACGAAGTCATGCGGGTCGGCTAGTTAGCAATAAAAATAATATTTATGCTTCGATTCAATGTGAATTACATGCAATATTGGATATGAATCACTTTTAATAACAAGTACAAAACCAAAGCAGAGTATCTAATGAAATAGCTTCATACAATTTACATAGTATAATAATAAATACTTCGTAATTTGTAGATCTGTAATCATAAAAGTTACTCGTTTACTGAAAGCGTTTGGTATACTGTAAGAGAAATTTTAACGTTTATAATAGGAAAACTATTTAATGGAGTTGCCGTGTTTGGAGGGTAAATTAAATTGTTGGATGCACTACAATTTTTCTGAACAAAAGTTTTATTGAATGTCAAAGAGTTTTACTGCATACGAGTGTTCCACACTACATACATGGAATGGTTAGGTAGAATGTACTATAATTGAACCGTAAATATATTGAAATTTTTAACGTTAAAATTATAATATAGGTTTTTTAATCATCACTAGTGTGACGGACGTTTTTTTAATTGTATAGTTCGACTTGCAACTTTCAAGAAAATCCTTTTTATTGAAAATATTTAGTTATTTTTCCTATATTCTTATAATGTTATAACCAATCTACCAATTATAATAAATTAAAAATTCATCATCAGTTTGTATTTTAAGAGTTGGAAGCCTAAGTAATAAACACAATTTATAATTTTTTTAATTCTACACTGTGGTGATATAATTATTCATTGCAAATTACATAAAAACCTTCAGAAAAGAGTAATTTAAACCGGTGTACTTTTTAATGAAAAAAACCTGTTTTTATCATAATATTATGTAACAAATCATTGATACCTTTGAATGTAATTATTTATTATATTAATTTAAAATTTTGCTGCTTTGCTCGCATTTTTCTTTCACCGACCCACTTACTGCAAGGTAAGTGAAGTGACTTTCATTCAATCAAGTCAAGGTTTGGCCGACAAACTTAAACATGCGATTAAAAGTTCTACATGTGCCTAATTCATTATTTGTTTAGGAGCATTGTTATAAATTTTACAAATGTGCACCCTGAAATCATGTGCTTGCCAATCTTTTTTGCTCACATATGTGGAAGCTTATAAATTATTAAATAGGTTAACATGTGAAGACGACTGTATTATTATTCTGCAAGCTTCTGACTCTCGGTTAATGTTTGTCTAGTTTAAGAAATCCGGCGCTAACATTTTTCAAAGAAGTTTACGACTGTTGCTTATGATTTCGTTTTGATGTCTTTATAAGGATAACTTAAAATTCCTATTATTTAGATCTGGCTCTAATATAATTTTCTAATAGTTAATTATAGTTCTAGTATCTAGAGTTCAGATCAGAGTTATTTTCATAAATATCTTATCGAGATTTAAATACTATTAAGAATTTGTATAATATATTCTGTAAACTTTTAAAGTTGTAAATCTTCCGGATTCTTCATCCATGGGTTTTTTTACTACTTTGTGTCCAATTAATCTTCACAGTTAAAATGTGAGGGAAATATTAGGGTGCGGCAGTGACATGAAAGGATCATTGACTTTTGTGATATATGCCGTGAGTCCGTCGAACGACCTATAAAAGTAGCGAACAGGATCTCTGAGCACAGTGTATGTGTAGCTTGTGATAGTGTCACTCATTAATTCGACAGGTAGGTTGTACATAATAAGTGGTATCATTGGTATTCTTTGATCTCACTATTTAATTTAATTAAATATTAGTAAATATTTATATATTATGTATTTTTGAGTTTGAGTTTTATACGAAAGTAACTTAAATTTTTCAATGTAAGAAAAATAATTATTTATTATACCCGTGAATAAAATTAATTGTATTTTTTATTTGATTTCATAGTATTGTATAATAATGGAGTAAAATACAATATCTCTTTCGCATTGGTTCCATAACTTTTGGCTTTCAAAGAAATTGTTCCTGCAAGTTAAGTTATATGTTTCATAATCTATTACTTTATATGTTTTAGTAAGAAGTTACTTGAATTTATTTAATATATTATGTATAGATAATACATTTAACGGAAGAGTAATTAAAAACAATCCTGTAGGATAAAATTATAATCTTTTTTAAAACTTTGAAAATCGAGTACCACTAAATTTTACTTTTTATAATATTCTTTACGTTATGGAATAAGAGCCATAAATAACTTGCTAAATCAAGTTCACTCGTTCTTATATAAAACGAAAAGATGAACAATCATATTTCTATTGCTACTTATTATTGTATTTTTATTATTACATCCTCTTAACTTTGTTTTTTTCCTATGAAAAGGTGAAAATTGAAACGCTATTTGATAAAATTTAAGGACTTGTGACGATAATTAGTAAACAAATATGGTCGTAGCCGGATGATTTCACACGTAACAAGAAAAAAAACAGTATTATGTTGGTAATTATTATATTACCAACAACTTAGCTGCTATTACTTAATGTTACAGATTAGCTGAACATTTGTCAACACAATGTCAATCCTTTGCTACTGACATTATTCTACATTTTTAAAATTTAAAAAATGCCATTATCCGAATATTGTAAATATAAATACGTTCTTTAATTTGGGGGGAGAGTTTACCGTATCGACGGGATGAACATTAAATGTTTGACAAAAACGAAACGAAATCAAAATTTTGTATATGATAATATTTTTCTTGTACTTTTTTTTTTTTGTCAATTTTCCAATGTTTTAATAGTTATTTTGATATTCGGGACGGAGACAAATACAACAATTTAAAATGAAAATCGGTCCAGTCGTTCTCGAGTTATAAGTGTGTGAACTTCGAACAAACCCGACTTTGTTTTATATATGTAGAAAATTTCATTTCTATGGCAAATGCTACTTGTATAGGTTTTGTACTTGTTTAAATCTTTGATTTTTACTACTACGCTAATTTTACTTTATTTTTTACTATGAGACGTTGCTTCCAGCCAATGAGGAATCCTCGGTTTAATTTATTTCTTATTAAATTTTTTTTTAATGTTCGTATTTAAAGTTTTAAATATGGTGTTTTTGGGCATCATGGTGTAACATAAAAAAATAGTTCATCCCTTCTTGATGAATGAGCTAATCTTACAAATAAGAATAAATATAGATTTGGTAATATAGAATAATATAGAAAACGTGAACTTCAAATAATAATTTCAAACATGTCCTAAAAATGGGACGGTGGAAGGAAAAGGTTAAATTAGATATTCAGTCTTATGTTCAAGATATTAAAATTTGTTATATCAATAAAGAATTTTTATTACCTACTTTATACTTATAATAAAAAATGTTCCTATATTCGTACGCCTAATCAACTTATTTTTAAGGTATTGTATGTCGTAGATATTTTAAGTATATGAATAAGTTTTTTTTATTTTTGTTACAATAAGTTTTTTCTTCTTCTTATAGATAACAATGAAACTCTACGCAGTTGTATTCAGTGTGTTAGTTGTGTGCACGGTGAGTTTTGCCCTAGAGAATGGAGCAATCTTAAATGCTCTTTATCCAGTCGAAGTTCACGAACCAAATGAACCACTTATTAGACAGAAGAGGGGAGGACTTTTATTAGGTGAGTTTTAGACCTAATGGAGTATCCATTTTATTCTTAAAATAAGATAAGTTCGGGTCATTTACAATCCAAGAGTAACTCTAAGTACACTTACAATTCCATAATATAATATTTTATTTATATATTCGCCAGAATATCAATTCTTTCATGGAGCTAGATTATTAGGCGCTTTTATAAATATGTGATTCCACTAGATTAAAAAATTATTTAAAAAATAAAGTACAGTATTTTGTACAAGATCATAAGATTACATGGAATTAAAAATAAACATAAAATGGAAATTTTGAAAAGAGCAACTGTGAGACTCGGCTTTTTTTAGCAGATCAAATGATATCTGCCTTTCAAGCTAGTGCTATTTTCTAACAAAAGCTAAAGCTGTTATTTATATTATTATCTTTTGTGGCTGCACCACTTTTTCTAATAATCCTTTCCTATATCCAGGGGTTACTAGAAGAGATCTCTTCTAAGAGATAAGCAATCCTTTGTACTCTTGTTCTCATACCTACCAATTTTGTATATAGTTTAAGGTAGAAGAATAATAAATTAATAAATAAAAATACGTATGATTGCGATGTATCATTTTTGAGAGCATTTAACCAAGTATTTCTACATATTGTAAGTTTATTGTAATGTAACAGCGTCATTGATATGCAGGGCGATACAGCGTGAAATTGTTGCCAAGAACAACACGTGACTCCCCGCCTCGCTTATGCCACTTCATTTGTTAGCTTCGGTATTAATGATTGACAATGTTATCAAAAAAATCTCTCTATAAATAAGCCTTTTGGGATTTATAAATATAGTCTATTAAAATTTGTAAAAATTGACGATGATGATAATGTAGTATGCAGATGAACAATTAAAAATCGTTAAAACAAATTTTCATGTTTTGTAAAAATATTCTTTGTAAAAACCCAAAGCGCATAATTTTTATTTTAACAAATAAAAATAATATAATACAAATTTGTACTTGTTGGACGGGCATGAAAGTTATTTAATCGAAAAGGTCGAATTTGGCCACAGGCGATACACTTATAATCTTGTAGATAATTAAATTGTATGAAGTGTAAAATGACTTTTTATTTTTTTATTGCGTAACTTTTAAAATTTAATAATAATTAATATAACATACAACACTTTGTAAGATTGTATGTCATTCGTAGGTGCTGGTGCTCTCGGTGCTGGATTAGCTGGAGTAGCAGGCCTCGGTGCCGTTGGTTTAGGAGCTGGTTTGATTGGTGCGAAAGCTGGATTAGTTGGCGGCGCCTTAGTGGGTGGCGCCCTCCACGGCAGAAGCTACGGACACGGCTACGGGGGATACGGATACGGTGGTGGATACGGATATGGAGGCGGTTATGGAGGCGGCTATGGAGGTGGTTACGGTGGATACGGATACGGTGGAGGCTACAGGTAAATATGTTTCATCTATAAAAAAAATGATACTGCGTAAAATAATATTGATTCTATTTTATGAAACTATAATCATTCAACACATTTAAATATACCTATAAGTAATTTGCAAACGACCAAATATAACCGAGACGAAATATACTTATATAATTTAAACAAGTCTCGATATATTTTATAGGCCGTTATTTTACATTAAAGAATTATTGAATAGTTATAGGTATTTACAATAGAAATATTAATAATGTTATTTAATTGAGTTTTGTTGGAATTAAGTAGGTACTTGATGAAGGCCGGTTCACACGGCCGGCAAGTGGGTTCGCACGTCGGTAATTTTGTTACTGAAGGAGGAATGTTTTCTAATAATAATTATTATTATCCATTATTGTATTACGAAAATCTAATTACTATTGTATTAAACAATTACAATATGTATTCTAAAATTGTTGAAGTTTTTGTCTTTACAGTGTAACTAAATGAATAAATGAAATAACATTTTGTTTCGCCATAAGAAAATGTTCAATGCAAATCCAAGTATTAAATAAAAAAATATTTATTTTCAGAAGTTACTACCCTACATACGTTGTAAGCGACCCCTGGTGCTGATCAAATATACTGTAGTTTTAACATAATGAGATTCAACGTGTTTTAAGAGATGGGTGAATATCTCATGACTGATACCGGCACGTTTAGTTATTAAGATAAATAAAACATAGTTTTTTTACTATAATTTGAATTTTATTAACATAATCACATCTGCTTTACTACAAATGATTTTTATTTGTTATTGAAGGTCACTGAGGGTTAAATGTATTTTGTAATGTATAAAATTTCATTAGTTGTTTTTTTAACTTAAATTGGTGCAATATTATCAGCGTTCGTCTTTTGTGTATTTAGAATTTTCTACCTATCAAAAACTTAAATAAAATTTGACTGAAACTGAAAAATTAATTCAGTATTTGTTAGTTTTAATAGAGCTTTTGAGAATTTATTAACTAAATTATTTACCAAGTTATATAATCTGTAATAAATTATGTTGCAGAGATCTTAGATACTAGAAAACAAATTATCTTAAAAATATCATATTTTGTGAGAAAATTTAAAACCCGATTGATAATAATCATCAAACTGACCTTGCTCTTTAGTTTACGCCATACTTAATATTTCAAGATGCGATTTGCATTTTTATAAAATAACATAAATTTAACATGAAAGGAAAAGATAATAATATTATATTTATAGTCGAGGCAGAGGAAAATATAACATTAAAAGCTTAAAAGCAGATAAATCAAACTAGTATTATTTGCGAATAATAACGGACACGGAATATACGCAGAATTAAATCATCGAAATCATTTTAGTTAAATTCTGTTTCTCAATGTTTTAAAACATGAAGTTTCCTAATTTTAAAGTATAGCATTTGCAAATGTAATATTTATTAATTTAAAAAGACAGCAAATAATAATATGAAGGTATCTTTTTTTCAATAAATCATGATTTTGGGAAAATGTGTAACTAAAACTTAATACAAAATCTGACCAATAAAAACAAAAATACGATTCTCGCATACATTAGTAATTTGAAGCATCATATGAAAATCGAATATTCATGTGCCATGTAACTAAGCCGTTTCGCCACTTTTGCTAAGTCATAATAGCGCTGATAATATATTCTCATAGACCGAGAGCCAGGGCCTGTAAGAAACACCTGCGCTAAAATATAAAATCTGAAAAAAATCCTAGGGGAGTATTGTCATAGGTAGTAGTAATATATACCAATATTATAAAGCTAATTAGTTTGGTTTCGTTGAACGCGCTCATCACAGGAACTACGGGTTTGAATTTAATAATTGTTTTAGTTTTAGATAAGATCGAGGAAATTTATATAGGCTATATAACATCACGAAATATAAACGAAAAATGTTGCATAAACTGTGAAAATTTATTTCTTTTGAGAACATGCGCTGCGTGCTGCTGGTAATCAAACAAAGAAAGTTTCAACTCCTTAAAAATTGTATTATAGGTGCTTCTGTTACTCTCTAAATTTCTATTTGTCTTATGGCAGTACGCTGCCATTATCCGTTGTTAATCTGCGCTTTATGTCAAACATTATTTTGTCTCTGAATAAACAATGCAATATTCAGTGGTGATAGAATTGGGGGTATTAGGAAGTGTGGTTCAAATGTGACGACATTATATGAAAGCCAGATTTCTTGATGTTATCTACGAAGTCAATCAGAAGCGACTAAGTTGTCTAGTCATTTGACAATTTTTTATACTTGATTTTATAATTTAACATAGTCCCTGGCTCTCGAACTATCATATAAACTAGTTCCATGTTAAAAATTGGAACAATATAACTAACTAAAGAAGAGTATTTTTAGTGGCATCGAAAATATTTTAGTCGATCGTAACGCATGTCAGAATTTTATCTTTTTTTCCGAACTGCTGTCATTTCCGTAAGCTTTGAGAGAGGGTTACAATTTTATCCTCTTGCGTTAAAACGTATCGTAAATCCTTTTTTGTATTGGTGTTTCCCGATTACAAACATTTTTAGCCTGCAATGCAATATTCCTTTTTGTGTTAACAATATCTATGTAGCTTTTTAAACTTTAGCTTTAACAAAAATTCCCTTATTTTCTGAGAAAATTATTACCATACTAAATCTTAATTGTATTCGAAAAAAAGAGAAGGTTCAAAATTAGATTGTAAATATATTTTTTATGGGTATTTGGACATCTTTTAATGAGCCGATTTATATGATTTTTGGTTGAGAAGGGAATCACTCCAAGGGCAATTTCATTTTTTGAGCTTCGAAACTTGAAATTCAAATATTAGAGATATTAAAGGATATATAACATTTAAATTTAAAAGGAAATATATTATAGTGACTGAAATGTTGACAGAAATGGAAGGATATTCCATGCCATTGTTTCATAACATTTATATTTGTTTTGATAAAATACCTAAGTTCGTAGTAAAGTATATGTCGGAGGTGTGAGTTAGGTTAGGTTAGCCTTGAGTTAGGATTTTGTTTTTTAACTAAGAAAATCTTTTTTTCCCATTGAACTTTGGTGGTCAATGCCATTTTTGTTCCTTGTATACTAGTTGTTATATTTTGTGAGTGTTGTGATCACTTAAAGGAGATCCTTAAGCCTACATCTTCGTCACAAGTCCAAGGCACTGCTTGGGTTCCTGTCATATTAGTTCCTGTCAGAATAGTACTAGATCGTAATGTTTAGTTATATCCTGACCGTATATGCCATCCGTTGTGCACATACGATGCTTCCGATGATTGTACATTCCATTTTTTGTCCGACAAATACTAATTACAAAAAATAAATATAATCTCAAACACAAAATAGTTTATTTTAATTAGACTTTTAACAAAGTACTTATTACACGTTAATCAGTCATATCAAATCATGGAGTATAATAAGTGTAACTGTGCTATCTAAATGGTACCGATATAGCAGAGCAAAAGCCATAATCGTCACCAGACGAGCTCCGTTTGACAACTTTTGCGTTTCAGTTTGAAACTCGCTCAAGTCTATCGGAGTAGTGGAAATAATGGTAAATACCCAAGGAAGCACATGACATTACCAACATACTGTACTGTAACGCTAACAAGCCACATTTAGGTAATTAGCAATCGTGTTGCGTTCGGCAATAACTGGAGTGTAGGAATTTAGTCACTTAGTGGTTGCTTGTCGACAATATAACGTCAATACGTCACGGGGAACGTAAGCCATATATAAGCTCTTGTGTGTAATCAATTCCTAGACTACTAGACTTTAATTATAAAGCTTCCAAGCAATAATTAAAAGTGCCTGTGTTAGATATGTTATGATTTTTTTAGCTTTTGTAATGAAATGCAAATGGTAATATAGGAATAGAGTTATTTAAGTGTACATAGACGAAGTAGCGAGTTCGAAAAGAGAGGTAATTTCGTTGAGTCAGGGCAGAGTCTTTAATGGGATAGTATCTTTTCAAGCGGAGATCTATAAACATCACGACGGCGTTCATATGGCGAAAAGATTGGGTAAAAATTGAAAGGATAAAAGATTAAATAATAAAACTGCATGAACGCTTTGTAAAACTATTTCATTAAATTAACAGCATTGAAGAGCGTCAAAGGAAAATTCTATTCGAAAACTGTAATTATTGTACATGTCGATACTGTGCTGAAAACAATAGTCACAATGTGTTTTTCTTCCTCACTTTAAAAGGTTTAATTGAGTTTTTGAAGTGTAGGCATCTGTGCTTATTATATAATTACATTAACAGGACCTAATAGAAGTTTTGTTATCTTTTGAATGTCGGTAGTTACTATTTTATTTATTTATATTAAGAATATCTCATTTAAATATAATATAATAACTTTCTCAATCGTAGTCATCCAAACGATCTGATACTGTTACAATATTTGTAAGTAGTGTTAGTGGTTTGATTTAGTATCGTGATCGAGAGACATGTAAGTTTACTTTATTATTCTGTAGTTAGTAGTTGGGCAGCGAGAGGAGCGTTATCAATTTTATAAATAGCTTTTAACCCTTTACCATAGTCCTAAGTCGATATTATATCACCCATACCATATTATTAATTAATGTCGGGACAATAAACTCATTTTGCGATTGATACTTATCAGTTATCCACCATTCAAGAAAGTAAAAGTGCTACTCAATTCAATCCGCAACATCATAAATAACAGGATGCTACTCAAATTAGCCAACATAATTAACATACATATAATTAACCATACGCATTGCTGTAGAGTAATAGGTGTTTATATTTCACATTAAAGGTCTAATAGGTATAGATCTCTTCTTGATCTTTAGTGTGCACAGTGTTTAAAGTTTATAAACTATGTTCGCTTTAGCTCCATCAAAGTGTTCTAAACAGCAATTAAAATAATTATATAAAAATGTTGCAAACGTTTTATTCCGCTACAATAACTCATTACGAATCGCGAATACTTGGGCGAGTTCGCGTCGTGACGAGAAAAGTTAATTACTTTCTGTATTCATTATTCCGTGGCGAAAATTTAATTCTATTTTTCAACTAAAGACGATTTTCTCTGATGGCTAAAAAGAAAGTACTAAAAATACATGACTGCGAAAACTAGTTGTCGTCAACGACATAATAAACTGACAAGAGCGAGGACACAGATGACTAGTGGATATTTAGGTCCTTTTTGCTAATAATTGACAGCCATTATTTTCACGATATAAGATGATTACTGGTAATAATTATTACTATAGTCGAAAAACTAATTTCTACCATTCAGTAATCGAATTCTCTATCATGACAAGTTCATAGTCGTTCAATTCACGACGTCTTGCCGCTCGCTTAGTAACTGTCAAAATAGTTTTATTTTTCTTCTAGTTGCATATAATATACATATGTTAAAACATAATAATATACATATTATATTAAAAATATAAAATGTTGGTAATTGTTTGTTAAAAATGAATCCCCATTGAAATAAGTGGCAATTGTATTTCTTTGCCTTATTTTAAAGGTTTTATAAGCTAATTTTCTTTTACTATATTATAAATATCTATTATTATATTAGTAGTATTAACTATATGTAAGTTTCAAGGTGGAAAACATTAATAAGAAAGTCAGAAAAAAAACAGGAATCTGAGTTATTAAAAATTTGGAAAATTTATTCTGTTATTTTATAGCAATCTCACACATTTAACAATGTGTACATAAAATTAGAAAGGAGTGTAATACGATGTCTGTTTCACAACGGGTATTTTGTCCCATATATAGGGCGTGTCGGTCGCTGGCGTCGAAACAGTATTTAGAAGAGATGAATGCTAACGGCCCACACTAGCGCCTCTTTAATCACGCTGACAAAAGAGATATACGGCCTATATGTTACGTATTACCTAGTAGTATTTATGGTTTATCACTGTTATGATACTCAATATGATGATATATATTCAATGACATATCAGTTTAAGCTTAAGTTTATATCCTTTGCACAAAAGTTTCCGGTATATTATTATCGCTAGTAAAAAATATCTGAAATAGAAAACACTTTTTTTCATCGCATAGTTTCAAAATGTACTATGACTCACTTAAAAAATGATGTCCAAGCGAATTTGGTTATTATTGTTGATAAAAATTTGGGTTCATTTTAAATTAGCGAGTATTATTACGTTATCTCATGTTGAGTGTTCTCCTCGAGTTGTTCAAGGGATAGATAATTGTTTACGTGTACATAACTTTTTCAAAATCTCTACAGGCAAAATCTGAAGCTATAGTATAGATAGTTCGGCTGACCTTGCTGCTCAGACAATACTAGAGAGATCGTTAGATTACATTACAATAAGCATTTCCAAATATCCATAGGTGTTAATCCAATCCAATTTTTAAAAGAAAGTACAATAATTACCTGTATTTTTTTGGGTTTTCTATTTATTGATAGTGAATTTATCTTTATTTATCGCTCTCTACTCAGCGATGAATATATTTCATAAAGACTATTTAGGTACATGAGTCAGTGATTTTTGCGCTATCCTGTACGATAAAATGCATATGAGAAATTCCGAATATAAATAAGCATCTTATAATGGACGATATTGCAATAGTCTTGTGATGCAATATAATAAAACGCTTGTTTTTTCTACAACTAAAAGCGATCAAAACTTTTCAAATAAAGCCAATGGGAATCTTTGTTTACTAGCAGTGTTGGCCCTTAGATTTGTTCAAACTGTAATTTGCGACTCTTGGCTAAACTATTGTTTTTATTGCTTTGAGCAAATCATGATTGAGCTTTTTGTTTAATTCTCTAAGAAGATGATATAATTAATTAACTTTGATCATTTAATTGTCAGTAAGAATAGTTAAATTAGTTTTCAACACACTGCTCGTGAAGTGGTGTTTTGTTTCACTGTTTCACAGCTCCATAACACACCCGTGCTTTTTACTTTACATTACCGCACTAGTGCGGTAATGGATTTATATAAACGATCCGCGTGACTTAGTCTGCGTGATGTTCCGTATTTTTGGGAAATTTGTTGTACTCCTATATTATACGAATGTTTGTTCATATGTTTCTTTCTTTGTACTATATGAGAAAATAATAAGTGGACTGTGCGTCGCCATGGATTGAACTATCTACACGTATGTTTGTTTATATAGTTATTATATATATATATATATGTATACATTGTTAAATCCATGACAGCGACGAAGCCTCTACTATGTGAGAAAGAATACGTGGACCGTGCGTCGTCGTAAATTGAACTATCTACACAATTGTTTACATAGTTATTATATGTATGTATAGATTGTTCAATTAATGACAGCGACGAAGCGTCTACTTCATGTCATATAATAGCCGAGCAATGCGACGTGGTATAAACTATCTATAAATATGTTTGTTCATATGGTTGTTTATATGTATGTCTGTAAGTTTGTATATTTGAGTAAGTCACCGATGTTTTGTCACCGACTGTAATGACCAACTTAGCACCTTTGTATCATAATGTACTATTACTAACAGTATCGTAAGCAAATATAACAATGCTTTAATCATAAGTTGTATTTTTAGTTATGTAAAAAAACGGAGAAAATAGAAATTAAGACAAGGTATGGTGGGATATTCCATGCCCACCGGATCAGTGTTGTTTTTAATAGTTGTATATATATTAAAGAAATACAGTTAGTTTGTCAGTTTATTTAACCTTGAAAGGCCTTATATTTGACTTGTACTCTGCTCTGGTTCGAGAACTACTTACAAGAACTTTACAAGTTTATCCAAAGTTTATGTTTCTACGTTCGGGGTCAAAAGTATCTGTTTACAAATTACAGTGTAAACATGGATATAATAACAATAGAGTTGGGGTCAATAAATAGGCCATTATTGAAGGCCATCCATCATTCGCACGCATTAGGGTATTTTATCTCCCAACACAGGATCAATATCAGCAGACAAAAGAGCGCTTCACATCCAAACATTAAAACAATACAGCGCGATTGATGACAATACTGGGAGCGAGTAAGCAAAAACAAATTTATTAATCTAAGGAGCTTGAGTGCTGTCTGAATGGTATATACGAATATAAATCTAACGTTTCACTATAAAAACAAGTTGAAATGACATTTTTAATATCTATATACTTAAATAAAAACCAATTGCTGAATGCCTGAAAGCGGATCAATTCAGGGCGATTGCATCTATTTAGCTATTTTTTTCTGTTATGTTTGTAATCGTCAAAACAAGGTTTGTATGAAAGAAAATTTTTGGAATAGCAATTGGGAAAATCAGTTCTTACTACACAATTTAAACTGCTCGAAATAGGCATGCCATATGCAATAAAATTGATGAATTAAAAAAAATAAATTCAAGTTTTTACTACTGATTTATGCCAGGTTTCTGCTTAATAGGATACCTGGACGTGGTTGAACTAACTAATTCACTATTTTCACTATTTGGAGATCCGCCATATTTTTTATTTAGAGAGTAAAGTCACTAATAACCACTCTCAGAAACGTGAAATTTATAATTAATCACTCCTACAGTCAGTTAATGATCAATTAGCTCCCCTTAATGATCATTAAACTTAAGTCTAGCAAAACCTTTACTTAACCTCGTTAATAAGTGATTTGACGATGTCGAAATTTGAAAAAATGTCGGACTTTTTAGATATTATGGACTTTTTTATGCAGTCCTGTCCGTTTGCTTACACTCTAAGATCCATCGCTTTTTGACGAGTTGCGTAAATAAATATTTCTCGCCCGCTGTGAAATTGGTCATAGTCTTAAGGGCGACTAAGCAAAGTCGAAGCTTGTGGTTCAGCAAGGAATATGAAGGAAAGTCTGAATGATTATTCAGTTAATTAACTTTAGTTCATATTCTGTTTCCAAATTACCTTAATTTTATTTTATTTATATTATTTTATTATATAGGAGAAACAATTTTAAATTTAAATATGTATTAGGTTTGTTTTAAACCCAAAACGAAATTTAAATTGTCAATTTACCATTCTAAACTTATTTGTTGATGACATATGGGAATGTTGTCATAGGAATAAAAAGAAAAAAATCTATATGACATTATAGAGGTAATATCAATTTTTCTTCACCTTATACTAAAAACTAACAGTGTAACAAATCATTTATGCATAATACATTTAATTATGGGTTTTAAATGAATTTAGAATAACTATTTGAAAATTAAATGACCATTTTTTTTAGTTTGGCCACACTAAGGCATTATCGATATGTAATGTCCGCCCTACAGATACTTTAACTTGTCATTAACTATGTAACGATTAAATTTTGTCTCTAGGATGTTTCTAAAATTAACAAATTTAATAAGTCCTAAATTAATGAGTGTCTGTGAGTGTGGCCGTTTGCTAACAATACATTATCAGCTAATCTAGTCACATATCTAAATTTGCAACTTAATTAATTTATACAAATATTGTATTTATTTTAATTATTTATTTTTAAAGTTTCAATTAAAACATTAAAACAAACATATTTTAACATTTAACAATTTAAATAAAAGTCGCGAAAACCCATTTACAATAAGTTATATCTAATAATAGTAATTAATTATAGATTATAATATATAGTTGGAGTGTATTGGTTGTGTTAAGTAGAATTTTTTTACTTGATAAGTATTTTTAATACTGGATAAGTATTTATCCTGTATGTCCAATGGCAGTTCATTAATAATTTTAGGTAATATATAATCAACAATTCTCATTCCGTAGTTGTTGTAAGTAAGTCTTTAATAAAGAAGAAATATCTTCTTAATAATTTTTCCACTTTTCATTTTCTTTGGAACCCGGAAGAACCCACCTTCTTCACTAGTTGACTATATAGACTACTACTTTTGTACTTGACTTTGGTGAATGTAATAATCATAAATATAAAATAGAAATAAAAGTAAAATACATATATTCCCGTTGCCTTGCACATAAAGTTAGAAATGTCGCAGGTGATAAATACGAAAGAGTAACAACACCATACTTACATGAAATGTGGACGTGAAATTTCAGAGGAGGAAGGAAATAATATTATCGCTGCAGTCATGTATCACTGGAGGTACTTTACGCCTAGTGGAGACTGGAGCTGCACGCGGCGGCAGCGGCTCTGGCGTCGAAACACCATTTAACGGAGATGGATGGTGGAGAGCCACGCCAGCGCCTTTTTATTCGCTTACTTGCTTAAAGATGTATGACATTATATTCTTAAACTGCATGCTCATAACAAAGAAAATTACTATATTTTTTTGTATTAATATAAAATCAATTCTAATAAAATTCTGATGTTTTTGTTAAAACATTAGTCGACCCACCCTACATTACCATTATTATATGACTTTTTACTTGACATACGATTTAAATGAAATAAATAATATATTTTTTAGTTATTCCAGCTTTAAATTTCGAGAAGTAGTTTTTGCATAAAGCCCGAATAAACAGTCAGAGAAATAAAAATTTATAACATTATTCTTTTGGCTTCTGTTGGTGTTATAAAAACCTCTCCAACCGAATTCTCTTTAATATCTTCTATGTACAGACATTCGATAAGAAAAATTTGTATCATAATATGTAGTTATATGTTATCAAAAATAAATTTAATTAAAAACGGTAATTAAATTTATTTCATGACAAAGAAATTGAAAGTATTTCAGTGAGTTAATAAGAAGTAGTGTAACAGTTTGAATAGGCTCCGATAATTTTGAAAACCACTGGATCAATTTGTATGCATTACTGTTATGACATTTTACTTACTGAAAATTTCCTTCATACTGGTTAAGCAATAACAATTTTAATCAATGATCCAGTAACTAATCCACGTGTATGATTTAATTATCATCGAAGCAAAGTATGGCCGAGCTCTAGTGGACTAGTAGGCAATAGATCATATTAGCAACACTGTTATAAAGTAGTAGTAGCGGGTAGATCATTTTATATTATTTCAAGTATACCGACGTGGAGACAATATATAACCTTTAGTGCGATAGATTAGTCTCAGTCTCGCTCTTGTTTTTGTGCAGTGAACATGGAAGTTAGTGTTATAGTGTGGTGATTAAGGATACCCTTCTCAAGTAAGTTTACTTTATTATTTATTGTCGTTAGCGAGGTCGAGCGGTGGAGGTGAGAGTTAATATATTATGAAAGAGCTCTTTAAGCCTGCTCCTGGGTCGCAAGCTCCAGGCACTGCTCGCTTCAGTCTAAATTGCATGTGAATACGTATTGCTGTACAGTAATGAGTAACATATATCATTCGTCCGGTAGCAATCAAAAGACATAGAGAAGTAATTTGAATATTCAAAGGGCTAATCAATAACTTCTTGAGTTTTTGGTTTAGAATAAAATTTCTGAAATTACACTGTATCTTCATAAATAGTATCAATATTTATTTCGGATATTGGTTGTATTCAGAGGCGTCAAGTCATGTAGCCCCCGTGTTCAATGATCACCATAACGTAGTAATATGACGGTTTAACACTTACCTGGTTAATATCGAGTTTAGCTCGACATGTTTCGGGAAACTCAACTTAACCCCGTAAGTGTTAAACCGTCATATTACTACATAATGAGTGCTTAAGAAAGTTTTAGTGATAAGATCACCATAACGTTGCCGTACCTTAATCTAAAGCTTCCTTGACGATGAAGACTTTTTTTTCTTTGCTCTTCACCTTAGAAGACGTAATATTTACATTGTAAATGCACATGTCGATCAATTTTGAGGTAATCGATGTTTTACGAAAAGAATCGTTATCAGCTCTACGCTGCCGGCGCCCCCGGCGAGTGGCAATCGGCGCCTCTAAGACCACGGAGCTCGCGTGCTTTGTACGCTCTCTATAGGTAAAGCCGCCCCTGCGCCTGTATTTTCTATTTTTTTATTGCTATAATAGTTGTAATTCAAGCAAATAAAATGACTACTTTTAATTTATAGCGTGCAATTCGGTCTACGATTCAATAAAGACCCCTTTCATATGTTAAAAGAGTTAGGCTCAGCCTCGAGGGTGTGATAGCACACCACAAACGAGTCGAAAAGCAAAAGTTTTACGTTCCATTCTTTGTAAGGGTAGGTATAACAAACTTCGCGGTCTACCGAACCGAATGGGTATTAATATTTGGGAAAATGTTTCAAATATTACTGCGGAGAACTTTGATTAATGATATTTGTTAGAGGTTTCTTTGTAAATCAGATTCTTTTGAAGTTTTTAGATGTGGATTCGTAGATAACTCAATTTGTTGAATAGTTTAGTTTGATCTCAGAACTACAGAATTGATCCATTTCTTCATTAAGATTCTGTTTTTCTGGATAATATCATCATAAAGTTTGTTTTAATCTTTACTCCATGTTTTAGGGTCATGTTCAATAGGTCATCAAAGTTAATGTTTGAAGTAGTTGAAATACAATATAAAAATATGATCGGTTGTGCTGTTTATGAAATATAATGTGTCAGTAATGGACCATACGACCCGTTTTGAACGAGATAGTCCCGTTGTTTGGTTGTCAGTACAGTGGTCCAGAAAGAAAGCTTTAGGACGTAAAACTGTCCCGTTTTCCGAATACGCGTGAAAATTAGTAAGACTGTAATAAGATAGGCCGATCCCTATTGCATTGGTTTTTTTTTAGAAAATACTAGGAATATCTCATAACTTCACCCACCAAATGGAAGGTAATAAATTTATGATTATTATTTGTTTCTTTTATTGGTGAGACTATCGTCGTTACCTGTTACAAATTTGCCTGTTACATATACCCGAGACAAATTGTTTTGTTTGATTTCGATTTGTCTTTCCACCCGTGGGTTGTTAGAAAAGCTCCCGTCAAGCAAAAATAAAATGGTCACTTTATTTATGGGTTCCGTTTGTTGTAAGAATGAAAATATTCGCCTATATAAGCAAGCAAGGTGTCTGATAAAAGGATTAGTTTTCGTTAAATTTAAATATTGTTTTATCTTCGTTAGTTTAAGCTTTGTAGCATGAAAGCGCTGAGCCGGTAGAAAATTTGCTACATCAATATGCATGCGCCTGGCTCCAACCCAAACGATACACTAATAGAATATTTTGATACACGTTCCTTGGACTATAGCTGTTGATAAAATATGAAAAAGGCTGAAATAAAATGTACGTTAATAAGAATATTTAATTATCAAATGAATGATTTTCCTGCTGTCCATGTTGTTATGTCATGAATAAATGAATATAAACGTCTCATTTTCTAACCATACATATTCCGGTTCTTAAGTAGATTTGCATTTAAGGAATAAAAAATGTAATGGGCAAGATGATAGAAAATATTATAAAGCTCAAATAAAAATTATTAACCTCGAAGAAGTAGTATATGTATTTGTATTACTATATAGTAACAGTATCTATTGCATTTTTAACATTAATTGTCGAATATCGACAAAAGCCCTCATTGGGCAGAAATTTCAATGCATCGACGAGTGTAATAAAAGATCAAAAATATGCTCACTGTCGCAAAAATTCACCAGATATGCCAAGTCCAATGGATTTTTGATGTGAGCAGCACTTCATACCCACATATTAAAATCAAAATAGTTTTAATCAAAACTAAATGTTTATGACCACATGGTAATACGAGAACAGGTTACTCTTTACACTGTATCCTTTATTTGATTCTGGAATTAAAAACTATTAAGTATATATAATATATAGCCATATATTTTATACACAATCCTTCGATTAAATGTTATTTTAAATTATGTCAATGTACGGACGAAATTATTTAGCTTTCCAACTCTTAACAATAAGGATTCTTTAACTGTATTAAACACTTTGAGTTAACAAAGAATATTTTTTTTTAATCCAAAAGCTATTATTCATAAGGTAAATCAGTTAGTTTTTATGAAATTTAAAATTTCAATATTACAATCCCTATTTACCAAATATTTAATACTTTCTATGAGTATATATATCTGTCAAGTCACAAAGTTACCGATCGAAAAAGTGTCTAATTGTCCCATAGTCACTTATATAATGTGATTACAACGTTCACCTCCAATGTTTGATCTTTCTGCCTAACGTGTACCTAAATTAAGAGCTAGTAATAAAGTTAACCTGTTAACTCATGTGATCCTCAATTAGACCAACTAAGGACACTTAAAATTTTATTTCATAAACATTATATTGCAGATTTATTTCAGATAAAAAATATTCTTAACGAACAATGTAAAATTTTATTATCTTCTAAATAAATTGCACGAAACAGAAAACCCCTTTGGTTTTCTTAAAATTACACACTCAGTTTTACTTGAAAAACTATAATGTAGTACAGAAAGTGGTTACTAGCAAATTGCTACGCTGGGGGCAAGATTTAAACATTATACTCGTATTCTTCGCCTGCTCCTATATCGTTACTCTGGCAACACAAAGGTGGATGCTGACTATCGATTGCGAATTTCCTTTGCATACTGTCACCCTTTGTGACGTGAAACATTTAAATTCACTGAACGGTATTTATTCTTTGAATAATGTTAAAATATTTTTAATTAATGTGTAATTATACACTTCAGTTATCAGGTTTGTAAAATGAACTTTCTAATTCGAAATTATTCTCAAGTCTTTCCATAAGAAATTCCATTGGCTTTTTATTAAGGTAATATGTTTCGATACAATTGACACTCGATTTTTTTCATGCCACTCGAAATCAATGGCGAACTGCAGACGTCAGCCAAATTAGTTCTGCGAGCCACCTTTTATATTCCAGTCAGAAACAAAATTTTTATATTCCAAACGACTAATTAAGGCATTTTATTACATAGAAAAAGATCTTATAATTTGACAGGATAACATGGTTACCTTTTCTAAAAATTATTTTGATTTAGTATTAATATAAAAATATTTTTTGAGAACGAAATGGATTTATATTAAAGTCCAGTAATTTGTCATGTCAAAATTAAATATAAGATTATTTTTCTAGTATTTTTTTTAATAAGTAACACAATTTTATCAAAGTTCAATAATATTTTTGTCTAAGACATTTATTATTTTTATCTCGTACATCTAGCCAAGATCAAATTAAACTAAGGAATACCTATCTATCCTCCGTACTTTACTACCCATAAATACGTAGAGATGGCGTAATGCCTTATTGTTTCATAGGCTTAGGAGAACGCTTTATGAAGGCTTTCGTTGTTTGATGCCGTGATATAAATCGGAGTAAGTGGGCTGCAGAGAAAATAATATCTACGTGGAACAAAACAAAGAGAAATATTTGTCACAAATCAATTATGTAAAACTCAAACTCCAAATGGTTATAGTTTTTGCTCACTGACAGACCAATTTTTGACGTGTCTTACTTTCTTAAAAAAAGTCTAAATGTTATAAATTATTTCGGGTTTAAACTTAACTTTTTTCAAAATATGATTTGCTTAATTAGATTTGATTTACAAATGTGTTTTATGACTCAAGAGTCAGCGTCATTTCAAGTATGTTTCTTATATTTTAAACAACATCGTACAATATAGAAAAACGGTAGCATCTTTCATATTTAGGTATTTTGATGAAGCCCATTTTGAACTTGTTTTGAGTTCGTAATTTGATTCTGTTAACTTGTTGAATATATTGTAATATTAATTTGTTTGTGTGACATGTAAGTTTTGAAAATTACCTTTTGATAGCAACTAAATAAAATCATTATTTTTGCAGAACTTTAAAAGTTGGACTGAATGTTATGGTAACGAATATTTGACTGGTTCGACAAGATAACTTATCTAATATATAAAATTCTTTGAGAATCGGTCTGAGAAATCGGTTAACATCTATTTTTTTATACCCCATTTTTTTAAAATTTTTATGGCGTTTGCCTGGTCAGCTCTCTAACTAGCAGTTTAGTTTTTATCATGTAAAAAATGTTCCTTGTGTATGTATATATTTAAAAAAAATAATTCTACCTGAATAGACACGAATATAACGCTAAATTCTCATATTGTTTTCGCGAGCATTGCATATTTATTGTATTGAAATGCGACACGAACCGTGAAAATATTAATATGAATAAATCAGCAAAGTTGAAAATGAACGAGCCATAAATAGGTTCGTAACAAAATTGTGCCATTTTATAAAGCTGTAAACACTCGTAGTATAAACGAGTTGTGAAAAGTTTCTTTACGTGTCTTGTAACGAGATATACAACAAAACTTCGCGGTCTATAAAATTGAAAGAGGCGAAGGCTGTTTTGAATATGAAACCAATGTATCTTTTTGTTATATTTCAAATAAAATGTTTAAATTATAGAATAAGATGCTAAAATTTAATATATATATATATATATATATACTTGTATAGTAAGGTACTTGTTATATATATATATATATATATATATATATATATATATATATATATACTTGTATAGTAAGGTACTTGTTATATATATATATATATATATATATATATATATATATATATATATATATATATATATATATATATAACAAGAAAGGCTAATTAAGATTAGTTTCTTGTTTTCTAAATATACATTTTTTAATTTAATTAAATTTGTCTAATATTTGTAAATTTAGGAATCACTTAAATGGAATGAATTTTGCAATTGAGCTGTCTTTTAATTTAAAGCAAATTCTTAATTTGTTATTTGTTTGGAAATAACAAAGTAAGATTTTATAAAGGCTTTTTGTCTCACATTTCGAGATATAGATAAAAATAAGGAGGCCGACGAGAAAATATCGCTCCGAAACAGATCTGTTAGCGCAAGCAACAATGGCAAAGATTTATTACAGTTCAATAATGACTGAATAACCTTATCTATCACTTTATCAGTGGACTTGCTTTTCATCAAGAGAGAGAAAAAATTATCACGTTACTACACGTTTTGTTATATTTCTTATACTATTGTCAAAATACTGGAAAAAGCGAAAACTGGAAAATTAAATTTACCTGAGATGTAAAAAGAAAAATTTGTTTGTTCGTACTTTACTCTTTCACAAAAATCCCCTTACATTTGGCACAAAATAACTCTTCTAATTAAATAATACATAAAAAATTATAAATTTATTTTGTATTCGGTTCATTCAACCAGATAAAATTGGGTGTTTGAAGAATCACACGTTAATATGTGGAGTGGATTGAAGTTTCATAAAATATTTCGCACCAGAGCTAAAAAATTCATTATTCAAAAATGATTTTATTTAAGGTTATAGAAAAAAAATATTCTTTCTAACAATTTATAAAGAGAAGATTCTTAACAACAAAAAAAAGTTATAGATGTTAAGTACGATAAATTTATATGCTTTTTTATTTCATTCTTTCACTTAAAAAACTTTAAACATGAAACTTTACAAGAATAAAAATATATGAGAAATAAGAAAGTTTCCTTTCAAAAAGCTTAACATTCTTTTCCTAGTATACAAAGTGTAGTAGAGAAGAGAACAAAGTGCTCTTTTATTAAATACGAAGTGCGCTGTGCGATGCAATACGATCATTGTTTTTCCAGCTACTAACTAGCGGCTATAAAGATCAACTTAAAGTTTTCAAATAAAACAAGAACATCCTCGTTAATTTGCTATTATGTTGTAACTGAAAGAGACTTTATGTTGCTTTGATTACGTGTCGTCAATTGACCTTATTCTGAACCTCAAAATAGACTTTGTCTTTGATCTGACTTGATTATAATTTTTCCAAAGCTACATGAAAATTGCTTTCAGAAAAATAAAAATTCTTAATCTTTAGCCTGTATTCGTTAATACGGGAACGCAAGATAATATAGACAAATTGGCCTTAAAAATAACTGAACCGAAGGAACGGAAAGATTGGTATTTTTCATCTATCTTCGCATAGATAATGGAACTTCTAATTCAAGGCGGTAGAAAAAACCTACTTTATTCTCGTAAATTTAGCCTCTAGATTCTGTCCCGATCATTACCGTTTCTTCGATCTTAAAGCTATCAGAATTTAGGAGCGCCCGCAAAACTTTATTATAATCGACTTAAAAATTCTAATTTTATTTTACAGCTTAACCTTCAAATTGTGTTGAACAAGTACACGAGCATACTTAAAAGTAGATAGACTCTAAAAGTTTGCCGATAACCTTTTCGTGTGCGCTAAATTGATTTTCTTTATGAATGCAACGATAAATCACAAGCTACGTTTCAAACTTTGAAGTCCTGTCGATGCAGAAAACTACTTTCTTTGATGCTTCCAGTACAAGTTTTGCTTTCATTAAGTTTAAAGTTTTTGTGTAAATAATATTAACCTATGGAACTGTTGAAGAAAGATAGATTTTACATTGTGTTTTTCTATCTTTATTTAGAGCAAAATGGTTTATTACTTACATTTTTTGATTTTGAAATGAATTATACAATTTCAGCAAATTTAAGCTTTTTTAAATAAAAAATGTTGCTATATATAAAAGAATTTTACAGAAGAAAAGCTTGAGCAGTATACTATTGTGCGTTAACTCTTTTGATATTATAATTGCTGTCACCCTTTTAATATTTTTGTTCTTAAAAGAATTCATCTCAAATAGAGAAATTAAAACGGAAAATTTTATTCACCGGTTATTTGTGCAGGTAAATCGTCTTTCTTAAAATTTTAATGAATTATTTTCTTTAGAAAAGAACACAATATTGAATTTGAAAGTTATATTTAATTTGAAAGCTATGATCAAGTGTTTGGGTTAAGGTCAATTGGCAGTCAGAAGAAAAATAAAATTATGATTTATTCATGCTAATTTTAGTTGTATAGATTATACGGCTTCATCAGTGAGTAATGTGTTTCGATCAGATCTATAATATATATTATGATATTATATCATCCAAAACATCACAGAGCAATGGAATGACGGAATTCAGTTAATTAGTAGCTTATTGTGGATGCGATCCAAAGCAGGATAATCTGAGATATTAACCAAGGTATCTATCGAAAAGATATTATAGTTCTTAATTAGTATGTCATATCATAAACAATGTTTGGATAGTTCCTATCACTCACAGTGATAACACCAGTAATTCCCACTGTAATCATTTTATTCGAAAACTTTATTTAAGTTAGCTGGATCAGGTTAAAAGCTAGATCTTGCTCCACTTTATGAGGTTTTTAGTTTATTCTAGATAATTAAGTAAATAAATAAAAAGTAGTAAAATGTGTGCTTTTAAAAAAACTTGTTGAAATGTTATCTGTAGTCGCTTATTACTACAACTAAGTAAGGTACTTTATTATTTTTCAATGAGTGATAATAACTTGATATAAATAGAATAAAAATAAAAGATGTCTGATTTACTGTTCATTTATAATATTATAATAAATAAAAAAAAATAAAAGCTTGTAATCTATTCTTATGTTTTAATTTTAAATTATTCATCTGCAAATAGCGCCTACTAACTAAATATGTCTATATATTTAGCAAGTAGCGCAATTGTCGTAAAATTTCTAGCTCAAAAGATGTATGTCACTCAAAAAAATTAATTAATTATTATAAGTTTACTTAATGAAAAATTATATGTGTGATTTATTTCGACTTAAGCTCTTTATAAAAGAGTTCTTTTGGTAATGAATTAGAGAAGAACGAAGAAGATCGTCCATAAATTTAAGAAACTATGAATTAGTTATTTGTTTACACCTAAATTTTCAGTGTAGAATTTATAATAACAGTATAAAATTGTCAATGTAAGCAAAACACATCAAAAAATAAATTCTAAAGCTAACAGAGATATACATTTTCACAAATCTTTCCATTTTTCGCTAATCCTCTTAGCGTCTATTTCACTATTAAGAAAAAGATAAGAAATTCGTTTCGTTTAGCGACTTATCCCTTAGGAAGGACTTAACAGAATTATAAATATTTAACATAAAGTTTATGAAGCTCGCCTGAAGAAAAGTTAATTACTTTTTCTAATATCTTTTTATTGCTCAAAGTTAATGTTGCTTGATATTTTTTCATGACAAAATACCTTATTCTCTAATAGCTGGGTCACTGTTGGATTTATAGGATGTAATGATAACAACACTTTTGTTATCTTTTGATTGTCAAGAATCTATAATATATAATCGCTTTCAATATCGATCTGCGATAGTCGTGAAGGTTATTTAGTTTTGGTCCAGGTTTGGTTTCATGGTTAAGGTCGCCCACCTTCATGTTTATGTAAAGGGACACCATCAACCCTTTGGTCGTAAGTCCAAGGCTTCTTCTCTAAAAAAAGTAGAATGATTGTCTTTGGTTGAGTACACGCGGTTGTGTGTAGTGTAGTGGAGGTATAGAGAAATGCAAATAAGATCTGTCTTTCAATACTACACTAGCACTACACTAGTTGAGTAGAACATTCAACTGCTCTGCAAGTAATCGGATTAGAGAGGAACGGTAACAAACACACTGTGATAACTGTCTAGCTTAGCTTTACAAATGTATAATTTATAGATTTATAGTATTACATCAAATACAATCTTTTTAATTCTAAATTAGTTAACCATAATAAGTAATATTGATGCTATCATATTTTTCTCTAGTATATCATCCAGGGATTGGTTTTATTTCTAATTCTTTTTCTCACAAATGCTGCCTTTATTATTTAAATAATATTTATTTATAAAATACAAGAGTTGACCTAGCAATATAGGAAGGATTCATAGACAATGAAGACTTAAAAAATATCATTAAAATTTCCCTCCCAAGCTCTGCTTTAATATTTATTTAGTTATGACTACCGTTTTATTATTTAAATATAAGTGTTAATAAAAATATTATGATAATTGATAAAAGTGCAATTTTTCTGAGATTTTTACATGAAAAAGTGTCCCTTTTATATTGGAATAGTCTTCATTTATTTAGACCAACTATTTCAGTATTTTAGACACAAAGCTCCCAAGTGTTTAGCATAAAATATGATTAGTATAACAGATGCTAATAATCAAATCCAGAATTAGCAATGCAAAAGCATAAATCTGTGACACCGATCCGAACTGAGAACAAACCGCGCGGGATCTTGCTTCGGCTCAACTGTAGTTATGAGATTTACATAGGAACACGTGGAACTATGTTTTATTGCCTCACTCTATTAGTTTATATTTCCCAGTGGATTCTTGAAATTTATATCGAAATTGTAGTTATACGAACTCTGAATATTGAACGAATATATATTTTGTAGCAAAAGAGAGTAATTCAATTTTTTATAAGTCCTTCACTCTTTCATTACTATGTGCTTTTTTATTTATACAAATGTTTTTATAACGTTTGTATAAATGAACATTTTATAAAAAATGTTGTTCTTGTCGAAGACGATTACAAAATTAAAACTAAATGCACATTAACGATGCCTTACAAAATTACACTCAAAATTGTGCTCACTAAAAGATAGATAGGTTTTGTACTACTGTGTCGGGATCAAATAAAAAGGCGTAGCTCTAACTTTACTTTTTATTTATTAGTTAATAACTTTAATCATTTTTATAATCTATATATATAAAACAAAGTTGGCTGATTTTCTTGGTTTTTGATGATGTATTTGTCTCCGTCTCGATTAACAGAATAAGTATAAAAAAATTGGAAAATTGACGAAAAAATAAAATGAAAGAAAAAATATTTTCCCATACAAAGTGTTGATGGGTTTCGTAACTGGCAACATTTAATATTTATCCCGTAGGTACGGTAAACTCTCCCCTCAAATTAGGAACGTAATAAATTAAAGGTGTCGAATCGATAAGATATATCCACAATATTCGGAAAATGGCGTATTTTAGATTTTAAAAATGTAAAATAATGTCGGTAAATAAAAAGGATTGACATATATATTGGTTATCAAATATTCAGCTAATCTGAACTTTCTCCAAGATTATTTAAAATCATAAATTTTTATCTTAACTTATCTGAATTGCCAGCCTTGTGTAAGGAGTTGGGTCTGCAACGAACCGCCATAATTAATTCTATCTAAATGCTATATTTAAAAAATGCATTTTTTTCTCATTGCGTGTAGTGTGCGTGTATTTAATTTATAATAAATCCGTTATTTCTACTTTGATATCTCGATAAATATAAAGAAAGAAGTTGCCAAAATAATTAACTTCTTATTTTTGGTGTTGGTATCTACGATAAAACACTAAATTAAAAGTCCTTCAAAATGCTCAAATGATTGCTTATTTATCAATGAAAGGATAAGTTGACTATTGAATAATGACTAAATATATATAATTTTTTTTATTATAAATCAATATTAAACGATGCAATAAAGATTTAAAAAAATAATATACAAGGATATATTGATGGGAGTTAAATTAGTGCAGTCACCTGGGGACACGGCTGCGGTATTGATCGGATTATTTATGGCCTGCAGCAGAGCGGTTTGTCTGCCTCACACCTCGGCTCGTATGCCAAAAATAAAGCGAGGGTAGTTCTAAATTCTATCTACTGATGAACAGTTATAAATATATTCTAAAACTTACGATTTAGCTAATGTAGTTCGTTGTTTCAATTTTCTTTTACTCAAACTTGATAATTTATTCATCGATGGAATATAATTTTGGGCCATCGAATAGCGAATCACATCCTAATTTCACAGTTTTATTTTATTAACTAACTTAAATGGAGAAGGTCCTCATTTGTCTGCATATATTTTACCCGTGAGGGGACGGGTTAAAATATAATTTCCCTCTGCTGCTGGGAAAGCATCTCGTAAGAGGCGTGTAATCCAGCACCCCTTGGTGGTAGGGGATCTGTTTCCATTAATGCTGCGGTTCCAGTGAACACCGGGTTCAAGGTACACTGAAACGGCAACATTCTTCTTTTCGCTGCCCTCCTCAATCGAAGCGGCAACGCGTCGGGAAAACAAGAGATAATTTCTATTTTTCCCGATGTCTATGGGCGACGATGGCTACTTTCCATCAGGTGGACCGTCTGTTCGTTTGTCCTTGTCCCTCTATATCTATATATATTTGGATCTGAAGGCACTTCCTTTTTAATTAACCTATTTTTATGATTCTTATTTGACGTAAATACAGTAGCGAAGTGAAATTTAATAAAGAGTTTAGTAAACTTTTAACAATTAGTTTTATAAAATGATATTTTAATACATGTCCTCCATATTACAGGGTAGGTAACGTGAAGTTACTCAAATGTCTCCAGAAATGTTATAATTCAGTTATGATTAATTTTTGTTTCAAAAAAATCGATTAACACAAGACATACAGCGAGGGTTCCTGAAAATAGTAAAATCTAGATAGACATACGTAACGATCGAAAATTTTGTCCCCATAAATCGAAATAGGTTACGGTTGACTGTTGTTACCAAAAAAAAAATATTTTTTAATATGATATTTTTGACTTTTTTCTTATATATTTGTTTTCCATTAAGTTTCTTACCAAATTTTATATACAACAATGTTTTAATCCCTAGCGAGTTTTAAAATACTTATACATAAACGGTCGTATTTTTTGATTGCATTGACCTAGAAGTTTAATTTTTTTTGCACCATTGAGTAACTTGATCTCTGTAGATTTTATGAGGGTAAGTTTATCACATCAAATATTATATCAGTAGTTTATGTATAGACTGTAGACATAGAGTATAAAGTAGGTGCCTCTTGTTAGCGCGTGATATATTGTAACAGACGTAGGTGAACTGCTCTCATGAATCTTGAGATCACTTAGCAGACAGAGATGCACTCTAGTTATGCAACAATTGTGCTGGAGTTGGAGTACGATTACACTGATTTAATGCTCTGGATCAGAAACGAGAAGCATCATCTCTGTTATAATAATCATTATTTATTGGCACTTTGTTGATAACTTTTGATTGACTATAGTTTCTATTGGTTTATTTAAAAAATAACCCACTTGCTTATCTCTGTTCCGATTGCATACCACCCAATTACCGCTTTGGCGGATCACATGATCTTTATTTCTTAGTTTAAGCTGAAGACTCGAGTGTGTAAACCTGCATCTGGATTACAAACTCCGGACAGCGTAGCTTATACATATTTTGTGTATTAATAATTGGAAAACAAACAACTAATAATTAAAACAAAAACAATTAAAACAGTAGTAATTATTGGCTATTATATATTAAGTTACAAGGCAAGTCTATATATAAAAAATAATTGCTGTTCGACTCACTAAAATTCATGAACGGCTAGATCGATTTGGCTAATTTGGTTTTGAAATATCGAAGTCCAAAGAAAGGTTAAGTGTTTATTCAATTTATATTACTAATATATAAAGTAGACATTTTAATGTCCACACAAAAAATGAAGCTTTTAAATATATATTTTGAATATTTTTGATATTTAATTTGGACTCTTAATGTATCAATATTTAATCAACCGATGAGAGAAAGGTTGACAGCTAAAATATGGAGAGCACAGATCCATTAAGTACTTAAGTGCCTCCCGAGCATGAAATTAGGGATGATAATGGAAATGGGCCCTTTACTATGCTAATATAACATTTTACATGGACGTCAATTGACACGCTAATTTAAACAACACTAGATTTTACTATGAAGCTTTCATTTTCAGGATGGTTATTTTTATTAGGGATATTTAATAATAAATTACATTTAGTTTTTATTTTACTGTTTGCACGCCTACCCACAATTTCTTCCATGTCTTGGCTCAGCTGGTAGAAAATGTTCTTAGCATTAATCTCGCCTCTTGTACACCATAGTGCAAAGAAGTATTAAAATAAATATTTAATTTATTTAATAAAACACTCATAAAAAAATCCATTAAATTTTTTCTGGTTCAAGCAAACATGTATCCGGTTCAAGTAAAAAATATTAGGGCAACATAGCATTATTCTTTCAGAAGAAGAAATATATACCTAGAAAATTTGTTTCCAAATCGTTCTTATTTGCATAAAATAAAAGCTTGCAACTTATAGTTCTTAGATCTTCAAAGTATTATAATAATATTAATTTACCTATAAATTTATTTTTTGTATACTTTATTCTTACGTCGATAAAAGAGTTATGTAAAATCTTAATGATATTTTCTCAGATCAAATAAAAAGTTAATCGTACATAATATTTTCATAGTAAGTACAAAAGCTAATAAAAAACTTACCTTATTTGATTTAGTTTTTGTAACATTAGGGTAATTTGAAATATGATAGCAACACCGGCCCCAGCACCACATGTATACAAAACCGGCTTCATTACGCTGTTCGTAGGACTCAATCTAACTTTTTATTTGATCTGAGGATATTTTAAGGTCTTAGTTTTAATTTTTGCTAAACTTGATGGATTTTAAATTAAAAGTGATTGATAGTATAGAAATAATTATGAAACTCATTCAAAAGATCTGCGGTAAATTTCACCTCATATGAAATTTCATCACTCTTTGTTAAGTATTTGTCGAAAATTAATATACATGATTGTTTGTTGTGCATATTATAACACAATACAAATACTAATGTCTATAAATCTTAAAAATATAACTTGTATCGCGTCCAATATCCACAGACCCTACAAAATACTTACAAGTGTCGACGATTCTTACAATGCAATATATCAGCAAGTTTCATACTTGTTCAAGTGTGACAATGTAGCACTACCATAGCAAAATATTTATTGCTTCAGACTTACCAGCTCGATATAAATGAAAATGGCTATTCTCATTTGTAGCTTTGTCACAATAAAGAAGTTCGATTTCTCCGATCGGCACAAATGGGATAAGTTTAAGAAAGTAATCGGCCTTATATGGTCGTAATGGGCCACTGGAGGAGTACGCAGAACCGTTCAAAAGATTCATTTATTGCTGTAAAATTCATATTATATATTTCATTATAACGTAACTGGTATTATCTTGGGTACATTTCGAAGTTATGCTCAAAGACAACATTAGCCTTTCAATTTTCTTTACCCTCAATTTATAGGGTTATTCTATGCCTAAAAATTTCCTTAATCTACAATTTTTTACTTAAATAGTGAGGAATAATTCCTATTACTTTATACGTAAAAAATATCATAATATAACTGCACTACTTGTAAGACAGCCGAGTAGCGCCTGAGATTTGTGACTTCCTGAAACTAAGTAATAAAATTAATGACTCTAGATACCCTCAAAAAGGAAGACCACCAGTCTAAACTTACTATTTTAGACAATATTTAAAACATGAAATTATTTGTCAGCCTACATATCTATTGATACTGAGGTTATATTTTATAAAGGCAGTGGGTTGTTTTTAAATAAATATAAGAATACATCAATCAAAGGGTATCAAAGGCGCATCTAAATTAATAATGAATTTTATTAAATTTGTTATTTATGAATAATTTATTTAGAGGTAAAATGAATATTAGCAATGACAAATTGTGAGGGTCAGTTGTAAGCTGTGAAAAGTCAAACCACTTTGCGAGTGTCCCGAAGTCACCGCTCGCCGGAACAAAATTAATTACAAAATAGACGAGGAAAGTTTTGGGTCAACGTCGCGTCGTTGTTGAATATTTGTTGCTAATTGAGTTTCACCCACCTGACCAGAGTGGTGGGAAGGTCTTAAGGGAAACACGTGCACTGTAAAGCTTATGTCTTAACACATAATATGTCACAAATACCGGGAAAGTAAACTTAATTTTAAGAAATTTAATTAAGATGTTAAAAAATATTTACGGTATACACAAAATCTTAATTATTCTGACTAAATAAATAAAGATCTTTCATACTGCTTACAATTTAACGCATTAATTTTCGGTAGATTATAATCTGTCGAAGTAAAATCGTCAAATTGTGGATAAAGATGAATTTACCATTAACATGCATTTACCAAAGAGTTACAAAAAATACACGGGCATAAATAAAATAGTAAAAAATAGAAAAGATTTGTATTAACTTCATCCTGTTTTACTTTATACGAGGGAGTAAAGTTAAAGTAAAAATACCGATGAGTTATTTGAATTTTAAGATATAAGTTACACGAAATTGGGGCGACGACGTGTCGACTGAGTGCACTTCGGTGTAAAGCGCCTTTAAAATAATAAACTTAGGTATTTTATACTTGAAGTTTTTCATTCGCTTTGACAACTCCATGTTTATATTCAACTTCCGTACAAATGCTATGAGGAAATTTTTTTTAGATTCCAGCATTTGTATCGGGACAATAAAGAAAAGTTATAATTGATACATCTAACTATCTACTAATACTTATCTACTGTTAATTATGGGTTACACACGTATACTTATCTACTGTTAATTAATTATGGGTCAACAGCAGCACGGTTTGTTCACTAGAATATCACTCCTGAAGATTAGTTAGTAATAGTTAGACACAGCAACAACATTACACCTAGAAACTCATGCTATAATCATTTATTTGGTTAGTTCTTTCCTTTTCATTGGCAGAACTGAATTTTTTTTTTGACTTTGAACTATAAAAAAAAAAAATCTTTTATTGACCCTCACAAAGTATTAACTATTTGAAAGCATTTAAAATAAATTACATTATGAGCTAGATATACTTTGTGAGAACCTGGTGTCCATTATGGGTTATCATTATAAAATGTTAATCAAACCAATGTCATCTCACCTAACACTACTTTTGCAACAAGAATAAGATTAAGTTACATAGAAGTAAACACAATATTAAATCGCGATTATACCAAAAAAATAATAATTAAATAATTATAAGTATAAAACTAAAGCATTAACTAGAAATAAGTGTTATTGTTATTGTGTTATTGTTGTTTTAAATAAGTTTTAAAGTAAAATTTCCTTTCCTTATTATATTTATGGAGTTATGAGTTACTTCTTAGCAATATTACGTAGCGACCCCTTTCCGTATATCCCGGAAAAGTTTGTTTAGCGGTTTAGATTTTGTGCAGATAGTTCAACTTGTTTCCGTTGTGGGTAAAATTACTTCATTTTCATATAAAACTTTATACCATATGGTGTGAATGTGTTTCTATTTAAAATTATTGTGTGTTTTAATATGTGTATACAATGAAGATAGATGACTCTAATGGGGACCTTTTGAAAATATAAAAAAACTAGAGACCTGTCTGTGCTCTTTAGAGATGCTATTTATCATTTAAAGATAATTTGGTTTTAAAACATTATTACATTAGTAAATATTGCAGGAATACTATAATTTTAAGGATTAAAAATAACACTATTCTACTGTGTTGTAAAGCATCGATCCTGTTTTTGTTGCTTTGTAACTGGGAAAAGGAAAGACATACCAACAAACACACTTTGGCATTTATAACATTACATAGTACCCTAGTATGTATGAAAGAGATATATTTAAAATAAGGCCATCATGACATAGAAATTTTGCTTTCCACATTTGCTAGAATCTTCGTAATAATAAAACTAGAACCTGATCTAAAAACTTTTTATTAGATTTCTGCGGTTTTCATGCATTTTAATCAGGAACTTTCACGAAATATAAAAAGGGTTTTTACTAGTTTGACCTAAAGCCTACGTCATAAATTTTAGAAGGTAAAGTGAGGTACACCGTTGAGATCCTTTTTTATTGTCTTCGGTCTTAAGTTTATGTTTCAATGAGATTGCGTTCAATGATGTTGTTGCCTGTAAGTAAAAACAGTATGATGAGATATATACTTACAACGACAATGTAAGTGATGTGTTTCAATTAACTACTATTTTTAGGTTATGCAATGTATTCTGAACTGTAAACGGGTTAACTTTATCTATCATTCCATTAACATTAAGGTTATTTAATAATATGAAGAATTATTTTAATTAGAACTAAAATATCATAATTTTATACAATTTTGAAATAGAATTTAATTGGCCTTATTAAATAACAATATCTTTTTTTTTCGATATACAATTTGCAAGACAGTTTTTGTGTGATTTCCGTACAAACATATAGACTGCCATACAATCAAAAATTAAAAAAATATTTATTTTAGCTTCTATAAGTGTTTTTTTTAAATATTTTCTATATTTATATAGGAAGTATCTTAATGAATTTTATAATACTAAATTAATAATATACATTTTATATATGACAGACAAAAATACAGACGAAGATACAAGGGTTCCTATTTTCCTTTTATGTTATGGAACTCTAAAAAAGCAAATGGCAAAAAAAAAAGTTAATGTTACTCAATTTACGTTTAATTCGCTGAATGCCAGGTAATAATAATTATGAGAATATACATCTTATAATTACATTATATATTAAAATGCTTTTAATGAATAATAATTTATACGTTGCTCCAACGGTCCAGCACTCACTTTAATTACTTGGTGAACCTCAGAAACATGTTCCAGTAAAATCTTAGTCATGTTTCAACTTTACCTTATTAAAAAATAAAGTGAGGTCAATGTGAGTCGAACTCTCGAAGGTTCTGTACCACCAATCAGGTTACTCAGGTACTCAGTTGTTTTCTTTATTGTTATTATTTATATTATGAATTCTACTGTATCATTTGTTAGTAATATAGTAAAGACAATAAAAAACATTAACTATAAGGAATGTGTACATTTTGTGGACATAGCTGATTTTAGGACACATTTTGCGTTCCAACACTCATTGCTGGATCTATAAAACCTTTAACTAAACCTAACAGTAAATCAATGACTCACGTTTTTCAATAAGGGCTACACTTTATAAAATCACTAAATTGTTTTAAATTTTATATTGTTGAGTCTGTAAATAATTTTTAAAATAAAAATACTCGCGAGTTATAAGTAACATTGCTATTAAGTAACGACTAATAAATAATTTGTCATTGATTTTATTTGAATTAATAACTTAGTCTTATTTTTATTTGTCATTCCTGAACCTGTATCTTTGAATTAAATTTATCTCAAAAATTGTCCTTTAAATTTTCGGTTTCAATTTAGAAGAATAGAACAACACTTATAATAAAATGGACATGTTTTTATTGATGACGGAAGGAAACAGAACCCTAATTAATGATACCCATTGCTACTTTAGAGTCACATTACGACAGTGTGGAAAATTTTTCATAAAGTCAAGTCCATGTAAAATATAGTGTTGTCGCACGCGATATTACGCCCTAAAAATTTCATTTGATAGGCACTAAGCACGAGATTTGTAAATTATATTTACTAATTTTTGTTTCATTAAGTATAGCTAAGCATGATTCTTATTTATTGAAAAATATCCTATCTAAATGTCACAAAATGTCGATCGATATAAGAAATAACGTAAGTAAGAAAGGATGAAATGAATCCAATTATCGAATATCAACAGTAGCCGGAAACCATAACCATTCTGTTTGCTTTTCATAGATTGTGCTTACATAATGCTTTTACAGAATATCTTTATGTAGAGACAAGAGATATAATGTGTTTTTTTATTTTTTTAAGTTTGTGAGTGTTCCAAAATAATATTTTGTAATTAAAAAATACAATTTTTTTTTGTAATATAGCGGTACATTTAATTTCATTTTCAACTCATGTTCAAGTCAATTTTGAGAAATATAGTTCTAAATATAATAGTAAATAGTAAACGGTTATCAAATAATCGAATTGCCTTCGCCATTTATGGCGTTGGAGTAGGGTAGTAGTCACTTCCGTCATTCGACAGTCTCGACTCCCTCAACAGTCTGACTCTTGTCTTAGTCTTGCGCGGTCTCTCAAAGGGTGAAGTAGTCTCTGGATAGTGTTAGTGAAGTGTTGTGTTAGATCTGGGTGTGCTGTCCGATTAAGGTCACGTGAGTACCAAGCAAGCAGTGATATCCCAGTGGTTAAAACATCGGTGTCTTACTCGGGAGGTCCGGGTTAGATCCTGGGTACACACCTCTGACTTTTCTGAATTGTGCGTGTTTTAGCTTTTGCTTTAACAGTGCAGAAAACATCGTGAAAAAACCTGCACTCCTAAGAGTTTACTAAAAGTGCTAAAAGGTGTATGAAGTCTGCTAACCAGCACTGGGCCAGCGTGGTGGACTATGGCATATTCCCCCTCTATCTGAGGAGGAGACCCGGCTCAGTTAGGGCTATTAATGGGTTGTGATGATGAGTACCTTACAATGTAATGCCATGTGGTCTTGTTTAAGGTTAGGTTTATGTTAGCTTAACGTTAGGCTTACATAGTGATTCCTTTATTTTGCTCCGACATATAGTACAGTATGTTGATATAAGGGTTATACTTTCTCTATTTGGTTATTTTACCGACATGACTTCTACTTTTTTTTGTTACATAAAACCTACAACTACGATCTATTTCCATATGAATATACAGAGTAGCGGCGCTACGAGGAGGTAATGATGCCGATATAATTTACTCCCATATAACCTATCAAGGAAAAGAGCGTAATGTTCCGTTAAGAATATTCAAATGGATTCAAAAGGAGTATCATTAAACTTTAGTTATCACGATTCATGATAGCAAGAATAAGAATTAAATATTAATCTAAGTAAAGTTATCAACTGTATTTTAAGGTGGATTTTATTAATTTATTTTAATAATATCTCACTGGTCTCTATCTCGAGTTTGACTGAATATTGATTATCATAGTGAACTCTTAATATAGAGTTTAATCCTTATCAAAGATAACTCGAGTTGTAAACACTAATACTATAACATAGTTTAGTTAAATGTTAGACTATGTGCATCACGGGTAACAAGACCCACGCAGTACGGAGCTTCTAATCTAAAATGTCTAGAATTAATCTATCTACACTATTATATAAAACGGAAAGATTTGATTGTTTGTATGTTTGTACGCTTGTACGCTCGTACGCTCGTAAGCTTGTACGCTTGTATGTTTGTATATTTGTTTGCTGCGAATAGGTGAGTGACAAAGTTGATTTAGTGTTGCCAGATACATTTTTTAATTAATAGAACATGGTCGTTTTGTTGCTACTGATCCGATTTTAAAAATTCTTTCACTGAGAGAAATCTATAGTATTTGCGTCTCTCTTCCTCTTATATACTTCCTTCCTCTGTCATTCTCTCTCATCCTCTCTCCTTCTCTCTCTCTACTTTACCTATTAAAATTTATTTCTACTCTCCCTCTATTATTGTTGCTTTTCTTTTCTTTTTTTCCTATTTTTTTATAACCTTTTCTCACACTCTCTCTTTTTTCAAATAGTGAAAACCTACACAATTACAGAGTGACAATTTGACTTTGATTTGATTTGAATTTGACAACTTAAAATACTCGGAGCGAAGCGAGGGCCGCTCGTGTACAATATATCGGTTAATAATTTCTTACCATTCTTTTAAAGTTCAAATTTTGACTATAGCCTTAACTTTGAGTGATGCTGAGAGACAATGTCTAGATACTAGACTAAGTTTTAATAAAATAATCGAAGCGAATAAACAGTTTGTAAGTAATAACTTGGATAAAGTTAAATAACTACAGTTAAATATTTCCTAGCAGATTGTCTTGTGTAACTATGCTTCATTAAATTCTAATTTCCAACAGTTTTTGTTATTTTCAACTTCGAAATAATACTTTGTTTTAATTTACTTTCTCGAAATGATTTAAATTATTTCGTTGTAGGTTTAAAGTTTGTAATTAAACTTTTCTCTTACAACCATTATCAGAATATCAATTGTTATATTATTTACAAGCCGGCTTGGCTACATATAAGTTATATCTTTGCCTTAGGATATATGTAGGTCAAAATTCTTGATTTATTTATAGGCTTTTCTCTTTCACTACGATAGTATTTCTATTATTAAATGTCTAAAACTTCTAATGAACTATCGAGACTAAGTAAAGGAGAATTCAATAAAATACTACTAGGACCACCCAGCCCTCACTTAAAAATTTTCTGACCCCGAGATGTTGTTTTACAGAGTATTAAAAAGACAACAATATTTTATTTACAGGTTATGGTTTGGTGAGACTTTTTTTGTCGTAGTCGGCAATGTCAGGAAATTTAACTGACTTCAAACTATGAAAGATTCATATAAAAGTAAAAAATAATTACATGATTTAATAATGACGATGTATTAGGTTTATTGGTATTTATTAAGTCGGTGCCAGCCAGGGGAGACAAACGTGTAATAAAATAATATAGTGTACATACACTATGTATATGTATATATATATAACCTGCTCATATACACGTAGGTATAGTATGTATCTATTGCTGTTTTGTATTATTTTTAGATTTTTCGAAGTTGGTTGAAAATAATAAAATTTGGTTCTCTTAAGAAAGTATCACTGCTATGTCTATTGCCTTTGTGTACAACACGGAAAGTCAAAGCGTTGTATACTAATTTCACACCAAATATGGTACGCCACGGGATGATTATGCTAATACAGAAGCTTCCAGGTCGGTTGGCTCAGTGGTAATTAAGCTCATCAAGGAGTCGCGCCGCGTCTTCCACTCGCCTTGTGTATTACATTAACTTACATCCAGCTGCCTGCTACTAGGCGAGAATTTAATTCCGAAAGTTCGAGATAGACTTAAAAGTTGAATTACTTTATTCGTAGCAGTAAAAATTAATTGCTGAGATCCTGAGGTGTCTATAAAAGTGTAAATGTCTACCTTCTGAGTTTGGTATGTAAAAATACTTTTGCATCTGCTGTTTAACTTATCGTTTCGTTAATAAATCTCTGAATCATTGTATGAATAAAATGTTAAGAAACTGTGAACTGAACTGTGTTAACTATAGTCCAAAAAATTATCTCATTACACTGTTTTCATCAAATATTTTACAAGAGGATCTCTCTTATCCGCAGGTGGCTGCCGTGGAAGATGGACGGGCGTCTTCTGATCAAAACTGCTTTAGTTAATTACACAGTTATTAAATTAAAGGATTTGTGTTCGATTTATATCATTATACATTCTAGTATAGGTAGTCCTTTGGTTTTCATTGTAAAGTTTGTGTCTATAGATTGTTGTGATCTAATCATTGTCTGATATCATTAAAATGTCTGATTTACAGGAAGGAATGTTTGATTATATAGGGGAAGGACGGGCCAAAAGGATATGTTAATTTAAAAAAGAAATAACAAATATATATTATTATCATATCTATTCTTAACATTGGCTTATAATTTTTTAGGTAATTAAAGTTCAAAATTAAAGTAACGTAAAAATAAAAATAAAGAAATTCTTCATCAAAATTTTAAAAAAAGGCAACATTTTTCGTTTTGCCCCACCAGGGCGGGAAAAACAAATACTCAGGTCGGGCTAAACGAATACTGATTGAAAAACTCATTTTAATCAAAACAATCGTCGCACTAATATGAACCGCGTCCCGAATATGAAGAACAGGGTTCATGTGTCCACTCTTGACAAAACCCACATTGTATCCAATGTTCTCTCGGCGGGTTGATTTTTCTTTACATACGGTACACAGGTAAGATGTCACAGGTTTTTTCAAGGTTTGTTTTGTTCGTCGTTGTCTTTTGATACCGGAGGGATCTGATACACTATACTAAAAATATAAGACAAAATAATTAAAACTTAATTAAAAAGCAGAAAGTATCCGTTTCGCCTGTTTGGTAGTTTTATAAAATAACCTTAAATTATTATAAACTACAGCGATAAAAAAAATAACTTGATTATTTCATGTTCGTTAATTACATATCATATTAAAAAAATTTGAAATCTACATCGTCCTTTAACAACATTAAAGTAATCACTGTATACTTACGGTTTAGTAATTTTTTTTTCTTAATTTAATTTTGCTAATATTTATATTTGCCGGGGATTTGATGAAAAGGAAAGTGGGAGAGGGAAATGTTGGAGAACACTAACAGGGTTGATGGTATTGAATAGAATATTGGGTAAACGCAACGTAGATACTTCTACTGAACCGATAAATAATCAAATAGGATCTCTAACAATTACGAGAGAAACCTAAGAAGTGCCTTGGACTTTTGACCAAGGTGTAGGCTTAAGGAACTCCTTTAAGTAATTATGACACTCACCTCCACTACTTTGGCTCTCTGTTTAAACCTAAGGTTAATCTCACATAAACATAACCTAACACAAGACGTGGCAACTAGATCACGGGAACTTGATCGGACAGCACTCCTAACACTAACACTATTCAGAGACTACTTCACTACTTGAGAGACCGCGCACGACTAATACTTCAGTCAGACTGTTGATGGCATATAAAGGGTCGAGGATCGAGACTGTCAAAACAACGAAAGTGACTACTACCCTACACCAACGCTATAGATACCGATGACGATTCGATTATTCGATAGTCTTTTACTATTCTCCGACATATTTTTAAAAAAAATCTCACGAAAAAAGCATACTTTATTAATAACGGTAAGTGTAGTTGGATTGGACATATAGTACGGATTGATAGATGGCAGTGTGAAATGTTTCTATCGACCTACCAGCGATTTAAAACGATTATCATTTTACCCGCCTTCTCCATCTTGCCCGCCAGTCCCCTAGAAATAAAAAATAAAAGAATAATAAGTAATTAGCTTTATACATTTCTAATTAAATTATAAAAAAGATAATTAAGTCAAGTAATTAAGATAAAACGTTAAAAGGTTTAGTAAATTGTAAGAATAATCCTGTTCATTAGGATTAGCTGGAAACAGTTAATTTGTTTTTTTTTGGTAGGTAGAAATTTATTTTTAAAGAAATATTAACATAAAAACATTTACAAGAGTTATAGAAAGTAATAAATATAAATAGAAATAAAAATCATAGGAAAATGTATGAAAGAGGTCCGGAATTATCCATCGCAGAATCTACTTCCTGAGGATGTTCCGGCGTTGGCGTTGGGGCAAAACGAGTGTGTGGTTGCTGATCTATGAGTATTCTTGTTGTGATATTTCACGTTATAAAGTCACGTTTAGGAGTCTGTAGATAAAGGAATAGTAGTGTAAGTATATTATCTATATTAATATTATAAAGCTGAAGAGTTTGTTTGATTGAAACCGCTAATCTCAGGAACTACTGGTTCGAATTAAAAAATTCTTAGTTGTGGAATGCCCCAAGAGTAACATTGAAAAATGTTGCAAAAACGAGAAAAAATTATTGCTTTTGCTTCCGTTGCATGCGCTGCATAAACGTAACAGAAAAACTTTCACCTTCTTTAGAATTGCATTATAGGTGCCTACTCCACTCTGTCTAACCCTTCTCTCTGTTAAACGAAACGCGGAACGACTAGGAGGATATAAAATTCAACAAGCAAAGTCGATCTTATCGCTCTGAGAATTTTTTTTTGAGAGGGAGTGAAATAGTGAGTTACTAAAATAAGCAATTTGGATAGCTGTTTATGTTACAACTAAGGACGTATTTAGTCAGGAAGTTGCCAATGGACGAAGTCTCTTAACTATCATGTTGACTTGCAATTAAAATAGAAACCCAAGCGGTGCCCTGGAGTTCATGATAGCAGCCTCCTTCTACTACTTCACTTCACTGTTTACCTTTAACCTAATTAGAAATATTTATTATATATAATATTAACATTAGACAATGTTCACTAATAAAATCTCTTGTTATACTTCGTCTGATTTGTACAGATAAAGGTTATAACTACATTTTCGAGTGAGAAGGGCATTTCTTAAATAAACCAAGAAATCAATCACGGGTAACCCTTAGCGAATGTACGTAACATTCGCCGAGAATTACCATGTTATAATGAGAGGGAGGTGTAGGTAACCTGCAACATAAATTTTATGCCAACAAGATAAAGATTATAATATAAATAATGTGTATGTACTAATTTCCAGATACTAAAAAAACATTTTATTAATAAGATTTATCACGTTAACTTTCATCGGTACTCGAGACTAATATTATTAATCGAATTATTCCAATATTCTTTAATTAGCAAAAAGGTTGTTTGATTAAGAAATTTCTACTCCTACTCAACAAATAAGCATTTAAATATTTGAATAATGTTTAATTTTGTTCCGTTTACTAGATACGTTATCATAGTCTTTAATTATCTTCAAGATTTAAGCGGTGGGTCATTTGCTTTCCTTTTGTTTGCAATCAAGTAAAATATACAAATTTCCGCATTCAAGACAGTGTTTTATTTCCAAATTTCTGTAACACAATGAAAAGAGCTTATAAAAGGGTTATAAGATTTAATCTTACTTTCAAAAATGATAAGAAAAATTAAAATTAGAATTTATAATATTTTTTGCTTGACAAATTTTCAATGGAGATAAAATCACTAAAGATAAGTAAGGACTGTGATAACAAATTCTGTAAAAATCTCAATGTTCATCAGCATGCAAATTAGCTTTATGGCTTTTGACCACAGCTTAAGTGTTTTCACTCTTATTATATATAACTCGACAGCCTACGCTTAATAATATTTGAACTCTATATAATTTTGGATTTTCTTTTTTCATACCAAAATCAGAGCTGATTTTGTTAAAATCCGTTAGTATAATTATGAGTCACAGCAAACACCTTAATTTGTTTACTTTTCATGATTTCCTTCACTTGGGTCGCCAGAAACAGGGAGTACTCGGGCCTTAATAGTAGCAAAAGTTATTAAAAAATCCTAAAATCCTCTAATTTCAGCAATTATAAAATCAAATAGACAGTGCCATTTAACGTAATATTTCATCAGCTGCAAATATAAATTAAGTTCATAAGTTATTTCAAGTGGTGAAAGCACAAATAAAATGAGGTCGTAGTCTGTTGTTGTTGTCTTCTTGGATCTCGGTAATTGGATTGGTCGTTCAAAGGGCGTCAGTTTAGACTAACTTTGCCGCCGTAGTCTTTAATATTTAAAAGGATTATAAACTGCATATTATCTTAGGGACAGAGTAAATAATTGTAGCAAAATGAATAACGGGTAATAAAATGAAACTAATACCAATACAGTGGTATAAGCTACTATATTTTGGGTAATAAAAGGAGCCAAAATAATAAATTAGATCAAATAACGTTTTCATGTATTTCATATTATTATTCAGTTCAATATTTTATGCATTCAGATTGCACTACGAAATTCTGGTATTGAACAATGGCCAAACCATAACAATGGTCAAACTTTTCATCTATAATAATATATCTAACTACTATATTTGCATAGACTAAACTGTTACTGACAATTTCTTCACTCCATTTTTATTATAAACTATTTTATTTAATAGATAGATACGTCAATTCACTAAATCATATCTATTATTTTTAATACAATAAATATTACAGCGTTTTGTTGCCAAAAATGCCAAAGTGCAATAGTTTAACTAAATGTAGCCACACTCACAGGTGATTTACATTAAACGTTTTCCATCGCTCGGACACATTGCCACCGGAGCGAAGTGTCCACTGAGTGCATTTTAACGTGGGTAAAGTGCTTTTAAAAATAATACACTTAAATAGAATATTGCTGTTATGGTGCCATATGAATAGAAACATATTTTCCATATAGATAATTAAATTAATAACTGTAATTCTGGAAAGTAATACATAGAAGCATTTACTATTCTGAAGTATGTATTTAAATATGGATATTTTACGTCAGGAAGATAAGCAGTGTTTGGGGGTTGTAACCTACGTCCATGTTTATAGGACCCATTTACATAACCTCCTTCTACATACTGCTTGCCACTAACATCCAACAAACTAAAAAATTAAAAAGTAAACGACTTGTATAATCTATAATAAGAAGCTAAAGTTTGTTTTATTGTTTGGTTGAACGCGCTATTCTCAGGAAGTATTGGTTCGAATTGAAAAAATATTTTAATTTCGAATAATCCATTTATTGAGAAAGGCATATAACATTACGCTACAACCCTTAGTAACGGAGCATCATCGGTCAACAGATCGTAAACCGTAACGAACATTATAATCTATCGAAATGAAACCGTCAAATCTTGAATCGGGATGAATTTACCAAAAAGTTACAAAACTATTCCAGTATACTTAAGAAAATAGTAAAAAATTAGAATGGATGAAAAAATTGTCATAAGGACTTCTGTGACGTCTCCGGCGCTTTGGGAAGGGTAGCCTCTTCGCCCTTGCGTAACACCATGGGAAAACATATACACGTCTTTCGGCTTGCCAGCCTCAGCTATTACAGCGGGTAGGAGGGTCCCCTCACTCCGCGCCTCCGCTTATTACATACACTCTAAGGGGTAGGACAGACAAGTACTGCGTGAAGGTTGGGATGAATAATATTCTTTTATATGTCCATTCAAATTTTTAACAGTTTTTAATTATGCCTACTGTAGTAGTTTTGTATGGTAAATTTTCAGTTTCACTTTCATAGATTTTATTGATTACCTACTAAGTAATAAATACATACTTTATATTCTTGAAGTACATTTATTTTATTTGACTGACATGTGTTTCATTCCTAACTCTGTGAACATAGAGCCGAGTGTGTAAGACCGACCAATCAGGGACCGCCTTCAGACAGCAGTATCTTACGGTTCACAATCAATAGACACTTAGCGATATCGTGAGATAGATAGATTGTAATCTAACGGTGTTAACAATTTCACGGTGACATATACACGGTACATGTACCAAAACAACATTTTTTATAGTTTTTGTCTGTGTTTGTTACGGCTAATCTCTGAAAAGGCTGGACCTATTTTGACGGAACCGTCATTGGAAGATAGCTGATGTTACAAGGAGTAACTTGGGCTATTTAACATCTTGCTACGACCCATAGGATCGGAGCAATACGCGAACGAAGTCACGCGGGTCGGCTAGTTCTAAATAAGAAAGGGGAAGGCTGAGAGAATCAATAGTAACTAATAACCTATCAAAGGCTCCCAAAAGTGTTGCTGTCATACCTATATTAAATAAAAACACTTAAAGTATCTTGAGAATAGTATCCATATCCGATGAACATTAGCTGTGAGAGATTTTTATTAAAGTTTCGGCACTGGTTAACTGTACGATAAATGTGGTAGCCTTTAACCGAGCTTTGTAAGTTTCTAAGAGAAAGCACCCGAAGAGGAAGCTCCTCGGAAACCGTGGAGATTTATTGGCGCAGTTATCATGATGCAGGTATTTCTTCGCTCTGAGCGAAATTGACCAATGTGAATTCTCGTGCTATTTTATCGAACTATTTATATAAATCGGCTTTTCTATACTCTAGCGAAAATACTCTTAGTTTCCCTTGCGTTTACGACCACTTTAGCGGTAAATTTTCAAAAATCCTTTCTTTGTATACAGAAAAAGATCTAACCCTTTTATGGACTATTATATAATATTAGATATTGTTGTCATTAAGTGCCTAATGAAATAGGAACAATCGTTAAATGGAGAGTAGAAAACATGTCAGTCATTTGGAAGTTTTGGTCTAAGTCTATAGACTAGCTAACTACAATGAAGGAATTTATATATAATATTACATCAATTATAATAGCCTAAACTCTTGTATGTAATGTGCTCCCTAACATAACAATTGCTTATAATAATATTTGGGGAAAAAAATATTAAAGTATATCAGATAAGTTTGTTGCCTTTCCCTTTCATTACGCTAAGGGTAAAAAACTTGTAGATACTTAACATTTTTAGGCCGCCCACCTATAATTTGGCAGAAACATACTGAAGTACCTAAAAAAGTGAGAGAGATATTTCAAGCTACCTAAAGTTTCTCAGAAAAGGGTCTCAAGTACCCTCGGAAATCGTCAAGATTTATAGGCACAGTTAACGTGACACAGGTATTTCTTTACTGAATAACTTCGACTGACCTCAACGCCTTGACACGTTTTTAGAACGCCTTTGTAAATGAAAAGAACAAATAAGTACAAGGAAAAAGCAATGATTAACTTGTTGTTTATGGTATTACATGAAAATGTTAAAGCCTTATTTTGATTTAAAGTTAATACTGAAAAAATATATTATGATATCTTTTTAAGTAGGTAATTATATATTCTTTATTGCGCATAAATAAATAATCGTGTGTGGAGACTTTAATATAGATATATTGATTGACACAACTTTTAGTCGCCGGCTGTTAAATTTATTTAAATTATATAATTTGTTAAACTTATTCTCTGAGCCGACTCATGTTGGGGATACATTTGCCACGTGTATAGACGATGTGTTTTGTGACTGTGAAGTGTTTGAGACATTGATAATGAAAAACCTAACTTCGGATAATTATGGACAGAAATTCACGTCAGTAGACCAAGAAATTAAAAATTCAAATAAGATTACATGTAGACCAAAGTCGAGTAATAAAATTAACTTGTTTAAAGATAATGTAGTACAAAAACACTTAATTTGTGTCTTATTTATAAGGACCCAGATAAACTATATATTGATTTATTTACTATGATTTTGAATGAATTTAATAACACATTTAAAATAAAAACTTTTAGTAACTGACTGGGCTACCTTAGGTATATTTAGAAGTAGAAATAAATTATATGAATTATATGGTATGAGGTAATATAATCGGGATCCAGTATTTTTAGAACGCGTTAGATGTTATTCTAAGATCTTTAAAAGCGTTTGCATCCAGGCAAAGGCAATTTATATTACAAACAAAATACTTAACTCAGACGATAAAATAAAGGCTACCTGGGATATTATTAATAGCATAACTGGAAGATCTAAAATAGAAAACGAACCAATTAAATTAAATGTTGATAATATATTAATTAATTCGGAAGACGTGGCAAGCACGTTTGAAAAATTCTTTAGAGATATACCTATCAAAGTAACATCTGGATTAAAATCATCGCCCTTAGATGCTATTTCTCTACTTAAAAATAAACTCCCAGGCTGTGTTAATTACTTTGAGTTTAAACATATTACATCATTTGATATTATTAAGAATTTCAGGACACTTAATATAAAAAAAACTGGTGATTTATGGGACATCTTAGTAAAAATATTAAATACAATAATCAATAATATTGCCCCACATCTAGCTGATATTTTTAATAAATGTGTCGATACAGGAAAGTTTCCGGACTTAATGAAGCACAGTAAAATAATACCTCTATTTAAAAATGGAAACAGGAAAGATCCCGGTAACTATAGACCAATCTCTATATTACCATCACTGAGTAAAGTTTTTGAAAAGATTATTTTAAACCAACTTTTAGAATATTTTAATGAAAATAAACTATTTCATAGTCAACAGTATGGAGTTGCTCTTCTTAAGCATGGGAGAAATCACAAAATGCGATTGGTGTATTTTGCGATTTGTCCAAGGCCTTTGATTGTGTTCAACATGAAACACTTTTAAAAAAACTTAATTATTACGGTATATGTGGTATTTCTTTGGATCTAATTGCCTCATACCTAAATCAAAGAGTCCAGAGGATTACTATTAATGGTGTAAAATCTTCTGGATCTTTGCTACAAACGTTCCACAGGGATCCATTTTAGGCCCGTTTTTATTTTTGATTTATATTAATGATCTGCCATACTACGTGGAGAACTTGTGTGATATAGTACTTTTTGCTGATGATACATCTCTTATATTTAAAGTAAACAGAAATAAACATAATTATGACGATGTAAACAGTGCATTATCGCAGGTTCTTCAATGGTTTACGGTAAATAACTTAGTTCTTAATGCTAAAAAGACTAAATGCGTTGAGTTTGCTTTATTTATTTATTTATTTAACACTTTATTGTACACCACATAAAGGGACACAATAACGTAAATTTAATATTAAAACAATGGTAAACAAAAGGCGGTCTTATGGCTTATTAGCCATCTCTTCCAGACTACCTTTAGGTTAGGAAATTACGAGATGAGTATAGGGTGGTGCAGCCATAAACTACATACAAATAATTACAACCTAATAATAAACTAATTACTGCTTTACCTAATGTTAAAAAACAAAAATTTAACCTACGTTTAAATAATGAAATTTTAGATGTGGCGGACTCGATGGTATCTCTGGGTATAACTTTAGATTCAAAACTCCAGTGGAACCCACATTTATCATCTCTAGCGGGAAGACTCAGCTCAGCTGCCTAAGCAGTAAGGAGAGTCAGACAAATGACCGATATCAATACTGCTAGGCTAGTTTACTTCAGTTACTTTCACAGTATTATGTCTTATGGCATTTTACTGTCGGGTAGCCGCGGACATTGAATCCATTTTTATTCTTCAAAAGAGAGCTGTTCGGGCCATTTATAACTTAAGAGCGCGGGATTCCCTTAGAGATGTATATAAAAAAATAGACGTTCTTACAGTCCCATCTCAATATATTTTAATATTTTGTTTATTTACCAGAATATTCATTTGTATTCAAAACACAGTGACAAACATGATGTTAATACTAGAAACAGAAATAAACTTGTAACGCCTTATTATCGTCTCCACAAAGTCAGTAATAGCTTCATGGGGCTTGGTGTTCGCATCTATAATAAGATTCCACAGCCTATATTAGACTTGCCACTTCAACAATTTAAGCGTCAGTAGCTCAGTGGTTCGGGCGTTGGATTCACGGCTCATTCCTGACACAAGCTATTTATTAGCTTACTAGGAGGGGTAACGGGAATACTAGTAGTATGTGATCCATACTGCTAGTAATCTTTTCAAAAAAAAAAACAATTTAAAACTCGGATCAAGAAGCCATTAATATATAAAGCATACTAGAATGTACAGGATTACTTAAATGATGAGAATGCTTGGAATCTAAGTGACGTTGACTCTCAAGTTAAATGATTTGTATAACAGACTATGTAAACATAGCTTTTCGAAAAGAGCGACTGTTGAGTCTCTGGCCGGCTCTTCTCAACAGAAAACTGCTTTCCGAGCTGGCTGGTAGCTTCAGACAAACTAACTGACCGACAAATTTTTGACGTGTCAAAAGTACTTTAAAAAAAAGTCTAATTGAAATAAATAAAAATAAAAAAAAGAAAAATGTTACAATACATCGTAAGCAAAGGCGAGCTATCCCTATTAGAGATCTCTTCCAGCTAACCAATGATTGTATGTGATAGAGTAATGTAGCGGGTATTGTAGTGCAAACAATGTTTTATAAATTATATAAATATTTAAGATAGCTAAAGTAATAACTAATATATAGATACATAACCATCATAGCGTTAAGATGGGCAAAAATGAATGAATGATTGATTTAAAAAGATATACCTACAATGAAACAGATATTTGGCTATCTACATAATTCTAGCGAAACCGGAAGGTTTTACTCATTGATCTCTCATAATCGGCTCTTAAAAGTTTCCGAGGCAAAGAGTTCCAGTTGTTTCAGTAATTATCATTGCGACTGTGTTTAAAAAGCATTCCGATAGCATAATATTATAAGTGTCTTGGTTTCCCCACGTTTGTAGCAATTGTAACATGTATTATATTGTTAGAAATTAGATTATTTTTATTGATAGACACAAATATATTAATTACATTATCGTATATAATTATAACCACGAAAGAATGAAAGACAGAAGAAAACTATTCATTTATTTGTACGTGATTCGCACACTTTTTAGTGAGATTTGTATGAAGACCTAACGTCTATCGAGCGTATCCTCGTAATTTAAGTAACAAAGAATTTACGAACTTAATTGTCTCAAGATAAATAGCTAATATTTATAATTCCTTTAATTAGACACATCTCGAGACAAAGAGAGAGACAGATTCTTTTAGTTAGAAAATCCTATTGTGACCTTAATTCAATTTATCTATTGTTTCCTTTAACTGCGAGTTAATTTAGTTTGCTAAAGATTAGTTTTCTACGCATTAGGTGTATAAAATTCCGTCAAGTGTAAATGTGACTCACGCACCGAAGGTTCCGTATAACTTGAATATAACTTAACTTTTCTGTCGGAAAACTGTTTTCCGTATACGCGACATAGGTTAGGTAGTCAGTTTACCAACTGCAATTTTTTTAATGAAATTTTACATTTTTTGTGTTATTTACTATACATGTGCTGAAAAATATATCTAAATTACATAATTCTACTTTAACGAAAACTACTTTATATTATAAGTTACGATGTCAAATTCTGCCAATATGTTTTGGCTGCTTTAGAAGTTATTAGATTTTAATTTATTTTTATATTTATTTTATGACAGATAAGAGACAAACGAGCAGATGGTCCACGGGATGGAAATTGGTCACCGTCGAGCATGGACATCGGCTAGAGAGTATCTGACGTTTTGTCGATGCGTCACCACCTCGAAAGTTGAGTTAGGTGAGGGAACGAAGAGATGAATGCTGCGGTTTTAGTGGACCCTGAGCAAGAACCCAGAGTTCACTGGAACCGCAGCATTAATGGAATCGGAGAGGGAGGGGGTTGACCTGGCTCACATGCGACGCGACCGGAGCACTTCAAAGACACTTGGCGGTCGGTGCCGGTGCTGCTGGTGCTGATGCTAGTGGTCGCAAGCCAGTTGCGGATCTGATCCCCTACCAATAAAGTAATTATGTTAAAATTATTAGATTTTAATTTTAAAGTGATACTTCTACACAATTCTGAGAGAAAGGTTCTTGACAGACAGACGGACAACGAAGTGATCCTATATGGTATGGAACCCTAAAATTGGTTAAATTTTTGGTATTAAATAATGATTAAATAAAGGACAGGCAGAATAATTACTAGAGAAAAGCAATTCTTTGGGCTTAATACAATTCCGAAACTCGAAAATCTTTTATTTGTTAGCTCTAATGATTAGGTTTACCTCGCACCGATCGCTCTTATTGCTCTATTTACTAAAGAAAATAAACTCGCAGATCATATTTTCAAAGTATATTTGTTTTATAAACTTTGAAGGATAGAAAATTCTTTCCTTTATATTTCTCTTAACTTAATTCCTAGTCTAGTTCTAGACGTTTTGTCTTAACTTATTTAAGTACATCTTTTTATTTGACTTCACTGGATCTTACCTTATTATATGAAGTAAGAACTCAGATTATATGACAAAAATTCCGAGAAATTAACCTAAGCGTTATGAAATTAAAATCAAGACTATTGAATAAATTACGACACGTCACCCATCGCTGTGATATAGACAATACCTAGACTTGTAATTTGAATATAAAATATTTAATATCATGTAATAATTAATTAATATTAATAAAGTAGCACTGAGTTATTAAGGTAACTTGTAAGCTATTTAATTTCGATGAATTTTAGACGATGTTCGCCTTTGAAGAGTATATTATTTCAAGTGTCTAGAGTCTAGACAATACATAAGCTATCCTTATATACCCGAGGTAATATGTAAAGTGATTTAACACAGCAAACATTATCGAAACATTACTTTTTGATATTTATCTTAAAGTTGTATTTGAGTGATTTAATCATTTCTGAGATCTGAGTGAAATTATCATTTCTTAGATGTCGGTAATTTTGCTCCTGGGTTACATGTCTCAGGTACTGATTGGTTTGCTGTATGTTTGTGCAAGTCGTATAGCTACTATATAAGTAATAAGTAACATCTTCTTACTGAAATATTTATAGCACTGTATGAATTTAAGAAGAAAAGTAGGGTAAATCATTAATCGTTTTGCGGAGAAAACGGCCCATCTCTTAACTTTGAAAGATCTAAGAGATCTTTTGTATCCTTAGAACAATTACGGATACTGATTGTAAGCGATCGTAGCTGAATATTAATCACCTTAGAAATTTTAGATAATGCATCAAAACGTAAATTAGTAATATCGCAAAGTAATGGTAATAATTAATGAATAAAATATCCAATCTAATATCTTATATATTATTACTACAGCTCATTATAACGTAGCGCTAATATTGTGTCAACGTACAATTAGTGAAAGTAAACATTAATATATTATTGATTTAATATTATAGAAGAGAAGACATATAGTAGTAGTAATAGCAAGCCTCACTGCAAATTGTCTGCTGTGATAAATACTAAATGATGTTACTAAATAATACGATGTAAACAGTTCATAATAAGACCTTCGAAACCTAGTGCAAGATATTAGAAACAAGATCCCAAATTTGTATTGTTTACTAGTACCACCACTGAAGAGTTCAAGAGTCCTCTACTAGTTCCATCATCAGATCAATTTTAAGATACCAAGTTATATTAAGTTTTTTGTATGTATGTTTAGTTTCACAAGAACCTATTTATATTCGAATAGATGATAGTTTCATAATATCAAGATTATAAACAAAAAATATGTGAAGATCACTACATAGTATGAAACCAAGTCGCTCCCCGCTGTCTGTCTATCTCTATGTATGCTTAGATCTTTAAAACTAAGCAACGGATTTGATGCGGGGTTTTTTTAATAGATAGAGTGATTCAAGAGGAAGGTTTATATGTATAATACATACACAATATAGAGAAACACTGATAATTTTAGAGGTTTCTAATGTGATGTCGTGAATAAACATATTTTTTTGCGCTTACATTGCAAACGCTGGCTGAACCCTACGAGATAGATCAAAATAATGTACTACAGTATTGTTTACCTTAAAAAGGTCTACAAAAAAGTCCTGGATGGTATATGTCTATCTCTTAGGGATAGGGATTTTAAACAATACAGCATTAATCCTGATCCAATTATGTACCTTAAATATATTGTGCATTTTATTTAGATCAGTATGGACTTTTAAAGCATGAAATTTAAATGAATATTTTCGAAGATAGATTTAAAATGCAGGGACATATCGGTAAAGGCTAAATACACGTGTTAAATTGCACCCGGGTGAAGCCGGGACGGGTCGACAAGTTGGTAATATTTTTATAGAAAATTTGGACTAAAATAGGATATCTGTCACGTGACTCTAAACACCGTGTGACATCGTATGAGATGACTTTTTGACATTTTAGCAGACTAGATTGATATAATGCAACTACTGCCGACTCATGTAACATATTTGTTAAAGCAAAATACATTAATGTATTTAAAAAATATTTTTTTGTGTAAACTTGTTAAGGCACAGTATTATTTCTTAATTTAGTCTACTAGTCTTTTGGAAGCAGATTTAAAATGCATTTACGTTTTTATTCTATTGGTTATCAGTTAGAATTTTTTAAGAGTATTAAAAGGCTGAAGATGCGTTGAAAAAAAGTACATTGATGTATTTAAATAAAAGAAAATGTACCGTCGGCGATTTCAATTTGTTATCAGAAATCCCTATAAATTACACCTAGACCGATCGGAACAATCACAACTGATGATCCAGGTCGTTTTATGCAAATCCCGGGATTGTGTCTAACAATTGATTGTGTAAGTCCGACTGACAAGTATTAATGTAGTTAAATGGACAACTTTTTTTAATTGCCTAGTTTTTTGAATAAAAACATCTTTATTTCAGTTAATTTTTTTTGGATTTGTTTTTTTATTTAGGTAGGCAAATTGTCTGTACTTATGTAGTCTTTAACAGAACCTTAATAAAATACGAACTTAAAATTAAAATATATTACAGTCGAATTGCAATCACTGTTTGAAAATTAGTATTCGCGGGTTTTCCTTTTATTTTATTTCAATTATACCGTCGTGTAGACAATATACAACCTTTAGTGCGATAGATTAGAGTCAGTCTCTATGGTGTTTTCGCGCAGTGTACATAGTTAGTATTATAGCGTCTTGGTTAAGGTTTCCTTGAGGTCTACGTAAGTATACTTTAATATTATCTATTGTTGTTGGTAACGTCGAGTGACGGAGGTGAGAGGAAATATATTATGAAAGAGTTTTGTAAATCTGCTCCTGGATTTCAGGCTCTGTTCGGCTCAGTCTAAATTGTATATTATTATTATATTTTGAGTTCTACTACGCAGTATATTTGATAGCTGCCATATTCTTAGCAGTAAAATTACCCTTATGGTCATATGGTTTTGAATATAGTAAGCGACGGTGGTTTGTTATTAGATCATAATTAAAGTAAACTTTGTAAATCGTCTCCGTATTGTAGATAGCATGTTCTGTTTGCCTAAACAGGTGCAGAATAGATCGTTATGCGGCTGAATTACCATAATGTTTGCTGTCGAAATGTTCGCCTGGCTATACAGAATATTGCATGAGTACTATTATATACACCTGATTAGAGAATGGAAATCAGCGTAGCTTACCTAACTAGCTAATAGCTGCCAATAGTTTCCTTTACCCGACTAAATATTGATTATTTGATACTTTTCCAAATGAAATAGATTTCTTAGAGTCATAAATGAGAGATAAATTATACTCATTACTACACGTACAGCAATACGTATTTAAAGAGCTCTCATAATATGTTAACTCTCACCTCCACCACTCAACCTCGCTAACGACAATAGTTAATAAAGTAAACTTACGTGGACCTTGAGAAGGGTAACCTTAATCATGACACTATAACACTAACTTCCATGTCCACTGCACGAAAACACCAGGGAGACTGAGACTAATTTATGGCACTAGAGGTTATATATTGTCTTCACGTCGGTATACTTGAAATAATATAAAATAATCTACCCGCTACTACTACTTTATAAACAGTGTTGCTAACATTAGAAACAATTTAATGCACATAATTTTTGAGTAGGTACCTCTCTTAATCAAAACAATTAGCCTATATCATTTTTCGATTTTTAAATATCATATGTATAAAATATTATTATAAAAATATATAACACTTATTTATATACAAAACAATGTAGCGTATTTTTAATACTATTTCCTGAAATGAAACTATTCCAATGCAATGTCGAGAAGGCAAGAGGAAGTTTAAATTTCTTAGGTTTCCGTTGATTTATAGGGAAACTTGTGCACCGAAGTAATTCTCAGTTGATGAAGTCGCTGAAGAGTACTTACATTTCAAAATAAATACAAAAAAATGTGAATTGTACTGAATATTCGTTTCTGAAACAGTTCAGTGCAACGAACTGTAGTTTGTAAATAGTATATTTCGTGTTGAGTGCCAAACTATTATTTTTTTTATTGCAGGAGGAAGCTAGTTTCAATAAAATAGTCCAACTATTGCCTTCTATATAGCAGCCTACATTCCAAGGGTGAGGGTAAAAACAATTTTATCAACTCGGTAAGAATGACATTTCTTCTACTCCATAAAAAGGTTTTAATGTTTCAGTTGTTTAGATATATCGCCATTCGTAACCTTACATTGTTGATTAAATAAACATGTAATACTAATGTATTATATAAAGCTGAAGAGTGTGTTTATCTGTTTGCTTGAACGCGCTAAACTTAGTAGCGTAGCCCATTTATCGAAAATAAAAAACATACAGTTCCGGGAATTCATTGACCTTGAATAGAACCTAACCCAGTGAGAAATTAAATTCCATATATTGGCTTTGTAATGAAACTTTTCAATCAAGATATAAAATATTTTTAATATTACTACTTGACTTTGTTATTCACTTCGTTCTTCCTTTACATACTTCTTTACATTCTGCTTAAATTAAATTTTTTAATCTATTATTATTTAGAGATAACTTTGTTTTTGCTGGGTATATTGTAAGAACATACTCGCACATAGAGCTGTCAATAGCATTTAAAATGTGAACATTCATGCAATTCCATTAGCAGGACAGAAGCTCACTCACTCGCTGCGAGGACTCACTACAGGAGCAGACCCAAAGCCGGGATTTGCATAACATGGTCGCATCATCACTCGTGATTGTTCCTACGCGTTACCGTTCCGATTCACGGGGACTTTCAACAATAAATATTGTTTTTCAATTTGCTGTAACGGAAATAATGCCTATTTATACGTAAATTTTCAGAGGCACGTTATTTTTCAGTATTGGGTATTTAAAAGATTTATCTTAATATCCACCCTTTCTATACCTAACCTTCAGTTGTATGTTAAACAATGTTTTTAAAATAATGATAGCGATATTTGTCACAACTCGTTTGAATTACGTAAATGAAAAATCTGGTGAACTTCGCGTACGATGACAGCGCGTCATTGGCTGTCGCCTCTGTGAAAATTATGTATAAGTCAATGACGTTAGATCTATACAATTGGTAGGATGGGCTAAAGTTTGAAGTAGTTAACTAATTTATGAAGATAACACCATTATTTGTAATATTTTGTCAGTTCTTGATTGACTTATATTGGCTTTTTTAATAGATAGGAGGCAATTTGACTACATTTCATACATTGATATCGTTTATGAAGTGAATCGTCATTTTTAGGGTTCCATACCTAAAAAGGAAAAAAAGACCCTTTTATGATCACTTCGTTGTCCCTCTGTCTATCTGACTGTCCGTCTGTCAAAACCCTTTTTCTCAGGAGCCTGCGGTCCCTTGCGGCTGGCAAAAAATCGAACTTCTCAGTCCACGCATTGAAAAGATATGACCGTTAATGTGGTCGCTCATATAATTATAAGGTACTTCCCAATGACCTGAAGTAAGGTCTGATAGCACAAATAAAGGATAAAATTAAAAAACTGTAAATTTACTTTTACTACACTGTCTGTCAAGCAAGATAGTTTTTCTCAGAAAAACGTGAAGTTATCAAGTTGAAATTAATATTAAACATGTAAGTCTATAGTATCTCTTAAAGCTGTAAAAAAAATGAATCTTCTAAGTGTAATCAATAAATATGGCAATTTATCCTTACATGCTAACTAGTAGTTTTTCTATAGGGCATTTCACATATGCGGACACGGGACATGAAAAAAAATCGATGTTTGCGATTTTAGTAATATTCGAATATTTTATAAAATATATACCCTCGATACAGATACAAAATCTTTTTACTGTTTACCACCACTGTCCACCGATCACGCATAGCAAGCAGTATCGTAAGACCACAAGTCTTGGTTGGAAAGTGACAAATTGGAACTATTGAAAACTGAAACTTAAGCATGATATCTACTGTAGTTGTATAATTGGAATACATAAACAAGTATTTCACTTGGCCTACAAACCTCATCGCACATTTTAGTTGAAGCTCTCGGTTGAAAAGTTAGTCTACTCTAGCGACATTGAAGCTGTCGGTTCCAATCACCACATTGCAAGCAGAAACAACAGTTCGCAACCTCACAACATTCGTGATTCATAACTTGGAAATAGGAGTAACTTAGAATTCAATTTACAGTTCAAAGGAAATGCAATGGTTCTGTTACAATATATATGCTCGTGGAATTTTGTAACTTGTTGGGATTCATACAAAAGCATCGATTAACGCAATAAAACGTTCAAGCGTTTAGCTGATTAAAATAAAACTTGTCAAGAATAACATAGGTACATATCTCTATATCGTTCTTTGTATATCTAATTTTAATAAAAAACTTATAACGAAGGCAAAGTCATTTTAAATCTATTAAGGCCAAACAAAAGTTTTATTGTAACCAAAAGACGCGGCCGTTGTTCGCAGTAAAAACTCCACCAAGTTCTCTTTGCATACAGATTATATTCATAGTACCACTTTGTATTAAATTGCCAAAATCAGTCAAAGCCTATTTTCAATCCTAACATCTAATTAAATACTAATGTCTGGTGATCTAATTAACCAACAAAGACCTCTAAATACGTTTTTGCCTGACTACGGCGAAGCCAAAAGGAGTTATGATTTTGACAGTCCATGTAACTATGTATGTATGTATCTATGTATGTTTGTATGTTTCATCCTAGCGCCGACTGAACCAATTTTCATGCATTAGGTGTCAATAGATTCGTATTAATCGCACCCATATATACCTACTATGATTATATATATGACTAGCCGACCCGCGCGACTTCGTTCGCGTGTTAAAATCGGATCAGTAGTAACAAAATGGCCATGTTCTATTAATTAAAAAATGTATATGGCAACACTAAATCACCTTTGTCCCTCAGGAATAGTGTAGTTTTCTAACAGTGAAAGAATTTTTAAAATCGGATCAGTAGCAACTAAACGGCCATATTCTATTAATTAAAAAATGTATATGCCTCCCTCTCTTAGCATCTGTCGCTTTTCTTTAATTTTGTTTCTATTATTTTTCTTTTTATAACTTTTTCTTACTCTCTCTAATTTTTCAAATAATGAAAAACTACACAATTACAGAGTGACAATTTAAGGCCATCAAGTATAATATTGCTTTAAATACCCGGAGCGAAGCGAGGGCAGCCCTCTAGTTATGTAATAAAAGAAAGCAGATTTTTTTCATTAGCCAACCTATTATGATTCGATTTAAAAAAAAATGAGTTTAAAGATACAAGCAGAAGTTGGGATTTAATCATTTGAAATGTTATTTTAATTTTATTACAATTTTAATTATGCATAAAACATGCAAATTATATTTAATTTATTTAAGAATTTTTAAAACAATGTGCAAATTCAATACGCATTTTTAAAATAAATGACGCTTACGATCTTTTAATCCCTACTATGTATTACATCATTAGTTCGATAAGCATTAATGGTTGTCGTTCGAAAAATAGCAAATGCAAAATGTCGAATAACATTGCGCGAATAGTAGCAATTCGTAACGCTAAAAGCATTTTATAGGTCATCGATATTTATGGTTGCAACGCTGCTATATAAATTATTCAAAATGAACCTAAGTCCGTAATTTGAATGGGGTGTGAAAAATGTTCCTCGCGGGACGCCGAGCGGCAACGTCGCGTCGCAGGGTTATCTCATTCGCATCCATCTTCTTTGATGTGACCCTTAACGTCTTTTTGAGTGACAAATTTCAGTATTCATCTCTCAAGTTATATTTTTTTATTCATTGTTCTGTCTTGTATATGTTATCGTGAATTCTCGTATATAAGTAAATCTTAGGCTTAGTATAATAACAAACTTGGACAGGTAAATATTGATTTTTGGAAATAAAACTGAATATCAGAACTTTAAATTAATTTAATCCTGATTAACGAAATAATAATGATACTAAGTATTAGTAAGTTCTTTTTTAGTCGGAGTAATTTGCTGTATAAAGTTAAAAGAAAATGACAGATAAGTTTGGGTAAGAACTTCTCAACTTCACAAAGTTTCTATATCATATTGAAAAGAGGCTTGGAGCAAAAAATAGGTTTCATTCGACAAATTCAAATATAAAACTTGACAGGCAAATTTTATAAAATTATTTTGTATGTTGTCTAAGTCTCGTATCTCGGAGGATTCTCAAATTCATTCAAATATTTTGGAACATATTATGAAATTGTTGCGGTGTTTGTTACCAAACTCCTTCGAAACGGCTCGATCGGTTTTTATGAATTTTTGTGTGCATATCGGATAGGTCTGTGAAATGGTCAACATGTATTTTTTATACCCCTAAGTGATAAGGGTGTCCCACCCCAATTTTTTTTAATTTATATGACAAAACATCGTTTAACTAGTCAGCTTGTAATACCATAAAATTATATAAGTTTATGTTATATTATAACTAAAGTCCTAAGACAAGAAAGATCAAGATTTATCGCAAAAGATCCAGTATAGGATGTCAATATAGGTAATTGTGATTGATGAAAGATGATATATCAGAATTCAGAATATGCTGCTTTATTTATCACTACATAAATAGTTCTAGCCTTTAGTGAACAACACAGCCAGTCTTTAAATCACTCAACGTCGTCAGCAGCTCCACGTATTGTACTATGTACACGCCGAGACGTCCTGACAATGTCATGGTAGGTCCTTTCTTCTATTTCACGTTTACAATTTATAACCTCCATGCAAATTGAATCGGATATTGGCTGTTGTGTTAACAGTAGGTGGAAATGGTCTGTTTGATGTATTTTATGCGCTTTATTTTCACGCTTTTGTTTTTTATATTTATTACAATTGTGCAGATAAAAATGTATTATTGCATTTTAAACAACGGTCTGTTTTCCGTTTATTTCTCACGATACGTTTTAATATCCGCTTACACACATTACATAATTAAAATATTTTTTCTCTCTCTTCCCCTGTGACAAATATTTATGACATAGGAGTCCGCCATCTTTGAAGATACGTCGTATCGTAATAGGGTAGTTCGTCAAAAATCTTTAATTTTGCCTAATTTCCATGGACATTTTTAATTCTCGGAATAAATGCAAGCTGAATTGACTATTCGACATAAAATCAAAAACTATATTTGTAGTGACTTAGAATTTTCTCAGTGATTCCAAAAAAAAGTTATAAGGTCAGAAAATTTTCTTCATCCAAGGAAATTAGAGAGATGCCAAGGAAATTTATTTCTATTGCAAGGAAATTAGGTGAATGTCCGAAATCAGAATCATTTTCATTAAATTTAATAGTACTACAATAAACAAACACACAGTTGATTGTACGTGGAATAAAAGTTCTGGAAAAACGCACTGTTGAGGCACGCCACACATCCAGATGATGAGGATGATATTTAAGTCTGTGGCGTGCAGTGCGATGGTGGAATTCGGCCGCAGGGATCAAATGGAAAAGCTGTTTGGAACACTTCCCGTGATATATGCGATAGAAGATGCACAATGAAGATACGTCTCTAGGCAGTGCCAAAGGGCTTTGAATGCTACACCGGGTCCCCGACAATCCGAGCAGCTCTTCGTTGAGTACGATCAAATGGGTCAAGCTGATACTTAGGTGCACCAGCCCAGAGATGAGAACAGTACTCCATATGCGGCCGAACCTGCGCTTTATATAGCGTCAGTCGCTGCTGAGATGTAAGGTACTGTCTGGCTCGGCTGATCACACCTAGTTTTTTAGAGGCCAGCTTGGCCTTGCTCGCCAAATGATCGCCAAATGTTTTTTTTAGTGGTAAACGCGCAAACTTGTGTCTTCAGGGGGTTGACCTGAACTAAATTAGATTTAGCCCATTGCGAAACGACCACCAAAGAGATGTTAATAGAAAACACAAGTTTAATTCTTGGTCTATCTAGAGTTGAGTTTGAGGCAAAAGTTCCAAAGGCCCAGAAGTTCAAAAGGCTGTCAAGGCTAAAATAAGCTGTCCAAGTCAGCCATATCATTACCGTAAGCAACGTGATTATCGGCTGTTCTTTTAAGAACGCCACCTACTCCGTCTAGTGCCCCCTTGCCATGTCCAGTCTCACTGTAAATCCTCTATTTGAATTGAATGAATTGATATAATTGAGGATGATTTCTTATTTTTTTTTTAACCTATTACGTTTAGTAATCGTTTTTTTTCTAATTTTTCTTCCCTAGTCTGATTTTTCTTCGATCTTCCCATTTTTACGTTCGTCCCTGCATTAAAAACGTCTTTCGTAAATAATTTCCTTGGCATTATTTCCATGGTCGTTATAGAGCCATAGAAAACATGGAAATTAGCACCAAGGAAATTAGATTTAAGTGAAAAAATCATCATAGCAAAGAAACAGTAAATAAGAACTATTAATACTTTAAAATAAGAGAATCGCTCTCGAAAACGATTATCATGCGACAAAAACACAGGCGAAAATTAAACTGTGGGCTGAGAAATAACGCCCACAGAAATTATAAAATTTATAAACCAAAGTCCGAGAAGGGGTATACTTATGTAAATGGCGCCAAATTGAAAAGAGCACATCCTACTTCGATGGCCTATCGCAGCAGACTGGACCAGACAAAATATGATAACCGTTAACATTTAAATGTACCTGTTTTGTTATTATACCTGCCGAACCGGTAGCCCATGGAAATTATATTTTTTACGAGTACAAATATAAAATTTGGTATAATTCCATAATCACAATGATATTATTAAATATAATTAAATTTTATGATACCTTAATCATAATTAACCTTAGGTCTGACAAATACTTCTAATTATAGATATAAATTTATATTTAAAAAATTTAGGGAAGGGGACATGCCAGGGAAATTAGAATTCAATGTTTGTATTGATCATAACTTTGTTATTAATAATGATTTCTTCTGTTTAATAATGATTCTAGCTAGAAAATTAAGTTAACTATCGTAAAAAATAGGTACAGAATCTATATAAAGCAGTTACATAGTGTTCGCCTAGCGAGACAACCAAAAAACGTGATTTAGGCGAACTACCTACATATATACTAGCACAATATCCACGGCATTGTTTGTATCATATCGCACTTTGGTTAGCATGACAACCATTACCATGACGACAACTTCTTTAATGGGATTTATTTTTGATTAAATATATTTTGATCCCCTATTTTCTCACCATGGTAACTTAAAACTTAGCTTACTTACTTATATAAAAATGAATTGTCAATTTGTCAACCAAACCTGTAATTTCAACTTCATGATTCGGCTAAAACTAACAAGGCTGGTAAAATTTCATTTGTATTTTAATCAAGTCAGGTCAAATAATAATTTGGATAACTCAAATATTCCTCAGCTATATATTATCTATTGTCCCTTGGCGGCAACGAGATTGTCGGCGCAGTCTTAGATTATTTCCATTAATATTCCCAATTTCGTATTCGACAGGCACTTAAACACTTAATGAATCTCGCCTCCCTGTAATTTACGAAGACATTGCGTTGAATAAAATTGTAGCTCTTCTCAGACTGATGAGTTTGTTCTGTCAGTTCTATTATTAGAACAGATTCTTAGCCCATTTACTTAATGTGGTATAAGATTCATTGGAATTTATCTTATCAGTGGATTGTCACAATTTATAAATGTGAGAGTCCAATATATAGGATAAGATTGTTTATGTTAAAGTTAGTAGATAGTATAAACCTAAAATTTAGCAATGCTGAATGGTTGAAGTATAAATAATAATAGTAATTTCTAAAAACAAGTCTGCTGCGATGAGGATTTGACATTCATTGTTTTATTCCCAAAAATTTGTTAATTATCAACTCATGGCAGTAATTTCTTAGATTTTAATACTATACCTAAGATTTATCAATGTACAGGTTTTACAGAACCATATATCTGTCGGTAAGTGTAAGTTAGGCTTGGTTTAGATTAGTGCTAGGTTAGCCTTACGTTGCGTGAGCCTTATGTAAGTCTAACCCTAAGCTTGGATAAGCTGGACAGTGGAGGTGAGTGTTGCAATTGTGTTGAAGAGCTCTTGCAACCCACACGCTTGGTCACAAGTCCAAGGACTGCTTGGGTTTCTGTCAGAATAGTATGAGATCGTAATAGTAGTTTTCATAATAGGACATCTATTGTGCGCATTTTTAGCGCTGTTAAATAGTACGAAGTATGTCATTTCTCGAGTAATGATTGTTCAGTAATTATAAAAATTTATAAAACTACGAAATAACGAAGAAACGAATATAAACTATAAACGAATAGTAATATAATTCTATTAGTTAGGTGATTTATCTTGTAATGTACATTAATGATATAATATAATAATAATTAATAATATAATAATAATTAATAATATAATACTGTGTCTTTACTGTGGTTCAAGTGAATCGATGGAAGTAATTGTAGTTTCCCTTTGAAGAATTCAAAATGACCTAATTCAAATCTTAAATCTAACTTTATCCAAAATTAATAAACTCAATGGTATAATATTGTACAGCTCAATTAAAGCTAAGTACTATTTCAGGCTTAGCTCTAGGGATATTCTGACACGATTGTTACATAGCTAGATTGCCTCCCAGTCTGCTAAGTGATCTCAAGATTCATGAGAACAATTCTACTGCATCTGGAACGCTATATCAAATTGTAGTAATTCAATTGAATGTTCCACTTCATTTTTAGCAGATTACATTTTTTCTGCTCTAACTTATCATATCATAACCATTACACAGGTCATCATTTTTTTTTCTTATTCTCTTTTGAATAAATGCGTAAGATTTTTTAAAAGTTGAATATGCCGCTTATATTATAACAGAAAGATCTACAGACAGAATTATATAATTATAATGATATTAAGTCGCTTCATGATGGTCAACTTGTACTATTTTCTTTCATGCTTCGATTGAAAACATGTAATAGTTGTCAAGCGCAAAACGATTATTTTTCAAGATAAGATTTAAAACGAATAAGTTTTTGGGTATACAAGATAAAACAATGAAGTAATAATAAAAATATTTGAAAAGTTACTTCAGATTTTATTGCATATATTATCAAAAAATCATATTAGTCGTATGTAGTCTGATTGCCAGGATCTATTAATTTTACAGGTGATTAATGTAGGCTGGTCTGTATATATTTAGAGACACAGACAACTCGGCCGATGCTATATGCAGGAGTCCACGAATAATCCGATCAATACCTTGCCTGGACGATCTAAACTGGTCTCATAGACTGGGGATGTGTATGCAATCCAAATTGAGTATTTCATGGGTAACAGTTTTTGAATAACAAAAACCCGCATACAATCTTCAATTCAATTTAATGTCTTTTGAAATACAAATGGTTGTCGAGATATTGGTATTTATTTAATAAGTGACCTGAGAAGTCTCGGATCTCTACAAAAATTAATTTAATATCATTTGCGTAATTTGTACCATGCTCAGTGTTCCGCATCTCTAAATCAAAATAGGAATTCTTTATAAGTTCACTTCGTAGCCTGTAAAGGTAATAAATAACCAGTCTTAGAGCTGAAAACATTAAACTTCTAAGTGAACGCAATCAAAACCTATCGATATGTATTTTGATACTCGCAAGAGGACTTTAGAGGACATAGATAGATATTGTATTACGCAATTAATTTAGTTATTTTATTAGCCTAACAAGAACAAGGTAAAATGAATGTCAATGAGATTATGAACTATCCCTACGTCCTATGTAATTGAGACTCGTTAGTGACATGTCCACTGCAGAGTTCTCGTCCGTTCATTGAAAGGTATCCCTCAGCCAGGTGCTGAAACTCATTTAGCAACAATTATTCAACAACGCGACGACCCAGAAGCTTTCTCGTTTATTTTATGCTTTTAATTTAATTTGACTTTTAACTCCAGGTCACTCGTAAAGTCGTTTGTAGATTCAAAAAGCTTATCATGAGTCAAAAAATTCTCAATTGTTGGTAATAGCAAATTATTACTTTTTTTTAAAAGCAAAAACGATTTTATGTATAATTTTTGAGTAAACGTTTCTGTTTTTTTGAAAGGGGGTTAGCTATTTTGATCAAAATAATATATCGTGAATCTAGGGAGCTGTACCTATAACCTAAAAAATGATGTAGTTCAGGGGTCCCGCCAAACTTTTAAGCATCTACTAAGTTTGGCAGATGATTGAAACCATGAAGACTTTACAATGCCTTAAAGCTATGCTTTTGCTAGGATTACAGTTACACCATAAGATTTTAATAATTAATAATAGACAATAATATGCAAATATCATATGACAATTATCTTACACAAAATTTATCAGATTTTGACATTAACGTAACGTCTTGGATTAAGTTATGTGATTAGATCATAAATAAAAAATTCTGTATTTTGAATGTCCATGTATTTTGCTAACCAGTTCGCATAACTTTTTGCTTTGATGTAAGAAATAAAATAATAAAAGTATTATTTGTAATGAAAGTTTAAAACGGTTCAAATACCTTGCACCGTGTTCAACGGTTCTTGGAGACTATATAAGGCCAATTGCTTTGACAAACTTATCCCATTTGTGCCACACGAAGAAATTGCATCTTAAGTGAGAACAAAGTCAAAGTTGTAAATATGAGAATATTTCTACTTTTGTATTGTTAGGAATATAGTGCCATCTATTTTAGACCAATTAAATACTAATACCAACCATCGCATCGGTTTAACTAGATAAGATCAACAATATACGGACTTTTTCTACATAAAAAAAAATACTTTTTAATTAATATGTAATAAATTGTAGAATTGAGTTTTTATAATATATGTGTTTCAATGTAACGAATGCTTTAACTTAATTTTTTTTCAGTTATTTGTCTTCCCTTTGGAAAATATTCACTCTTCATTACTGGTGCCACTTCTCATTATCATACTACTTTCAATAATTAGCTCCGTATAGTCCTATATTAACATGGTAAGTAACCCATTTCCATTATCATCCTCAATTTCGTGCTCGTGAAGCACTTAAACTGTTAATGGATCTCGGCTCTCCGTACTTTACTGGCACGATGAATTAAATAAAATCGTAAATCTTAACACCATCTCCTATATCTGTAAAGGTTATTCCCATCCTTTTAAACATGTATATTTTGACCAGCAGTAGTCCAGGGTTAGAAATATGCAATGTTATAATGATATCAACCTTTATTAGAACATTACTGAGATTTATTCTAAAGTTACCACGTTTCCACGAGATACATCGATTTTATAAGCATAAAATATAAAAAATTATATTATTGTTAGCACTTGAACTATTAATAAAGATATTTCGTAAGAATTAAATATATAAATTTAATTATATATATTTTTTTTTGCGAGCTGCCCTTCAATTTTCTCAAAAAGTTTCTACATGCCATTCCGAATTGAATGACACCTAAATCTTATTATTTGGAGAATTAGAAAAAGTTTCGACATAAAAAGCACTTGTTGAATAGACTTATGTAAATAGATCTTTAATGAAATAGGTAAAGGATTTATTAAAATAGAGTCGTTCCACTCATACACTCCTTTGAGCCAAACTGCTCTTCGTGAGATGGTTGAAATAATAGTTTGTTTGGAAACTTTTAGAATTCTATTTAAGTGCAAAATTAATGGTAACTGTTCACTACAAATACTAAAAACTCCTAACAAAAATAATTAACACGCAGTAACTAGCAAAAACTAGAATTACATACTAGATTGTTCTGGAAAAACAGGAAAGAAATTATCAAAATCAATCGGATGAATATAATACGAGTTAGTTTTGATGCTGATGACGCTTCATCATCCGCTCTCGCTCTTCTATATAAAACAGTGTACATGTCCCTCTCACTCGTAAAGCAAGCAGTAAAAAATTAAACACAGAAATATCATAATAAACAAAATAAACACAGTACTTATGTATTGTAGCGATACTTTTTTCCCTCACACTATAACCTAGTATATCGGAAGGAAAAACACAGGAAGGCATTATATTATTTGATAGTGGGCAATTACCTTAGTTTTTTGTTGCCATTATAGTGTGCAGTAAAATGTGTGCATCATCCCATGATTTATAATAGTTCCATAACTATTTCAATATTAACATTTACACTTTCATTCATAAACAAATACAATCTCGTGCACACCACGTCACCTGTTATAGAAAAGTCTCAGATCAATGCAGACGTATGGGTAGTCTGTCCAATAAGTGAGTAAGCAAAATTGAAATTACGAGAATCTAATTGGCCCGTTTATTGTGTTGTTAAGCCACTGATATATAATATTTCTACGAGTACACGACAACCTTTACAAACATCTTAGCGTTATACAGTGAAAATGGCAAGTTGCAACAAAATTGAAGTGAAAATAAAGGAGATGCAGTGAAAATATTGAATTTAGTGTATAGTTTGGCGGCAAGCCAGGCGCCTGCATATTGATACGTCAACTTTAAGCCACCCGCGCTAATGCAGCTGCAGCGGTAGCCTGCCAAAGTGCAGATCATCAAAATGTTATAATTATGAGAAATTTTTACTATAATATACTATATGGACCTGGCCCAGTTTCGCATAGGCGCTGAACGTGCTTTTATGGATTACAGGCTCTGACCAACCTATAAGAAAGGGTCAATGGTACTATTGTAACAGGTGGTTTGGTTTTTTAAAGGTTAAAGCTCGTTTAGAGAACGATACTGGCTATCTGTAAAAAACCTTGCTATGGAATAGGAGAAAACATTGAGAACATGGCAAGTATTTCTAAAAGTCCTTCTGATACTGAATATAAATTTCAGTACTATTCCTTAAAAATATACCCATGAATTGAGAGGCCATGGCTCCCAAAAATAGGTTAATGTAGGATTAGATAAGTTATACGACGCATAGAACCCCAAAATGCCAAACGAGAGCCAGGATTTAGGAGATCCTAAAATATTTAATACTTACTTATAAAATGATTCATTGAACCGTATTGAAGAAAGGTATTTTAGACTATGTTATCCAATACGTTATTAATCGAAATCAAAACTATGACGTTAACGTGATAAATCATTTATTTCGCTGAAATTTTGTTGTACCTACAATTGTTTACCCTAATTTTGTTACAAATACAAACGAACCTCTGAGAAAGTACAGTTATAACCAAAATGTTGGAGTTTCATTTGAGGCTATACAAAACATTGTGGATACATCATGACGTCAGCAATGTTGATAACACTTCTTAAAAAATATTCGGATAGCCACAAAAATAATTGTGCTTGTATTTTTTTTTGGTATTCTCAGATATAATGTGTGAATTGTTGGGATTAAACAATTTTAATTTATTCATTTTGATAACAAAATAAAATATAATACTTTAAAAAATTTAATCAAAGTTCTTAAATGTGTCGACTTAATTATTATGATTAAAAAGAATCCTTGTAATGACTTCCTTTTAAGTTCTCAGTTGATACAAAATGTCTCCGAAGAACAAAGACGTTAAAAAAGCTTTTTGACGTATTCTACCAATTATTATATCAAAAGAATTCGCTTCCAGCCCATTAAAATATTTTTCCTATATAACGTTGTTTTCGTGGACAAAATGTAATGAGAACAAGGTAATTTAATTCGACGTTGTTCATTAGACACAATTCAATCTTTCTAATCTTCTTACTTATTGCCGTTCGTTAGTCTCACTAAAACTTAAGAACGACTAAAGTCATTTGGCTTATTTGTACAAGTCCAAGGGAGGTTTAAAAGGTGACAAATGCTTAAACGATTTTGATAAAATTTTCACCTGTAGCAATAACTACTCGCGAAGCGAGGACGAGTCAGCTAGTGTCTTTTTTATAGAGTTTAGTTAAAAATTAAAGGTGTATAAATATGAATAACACGTATAGTTACTATGTTTTTGAAGGGTTTTATTAACTAATATACTTACACCATATTGGATTTGTATTAATTTCGGGATTTAATATCCAACTGGGACTCTTACTATCATTTAACTTCCACGATAAAATTTTAAATTCATGAAGCCAAACTAAAAAACTTACTATTCTGTTTTATTTATAAATTATATTATTTATAAATAATTTTTAGTATTGTTAAACCTGCATATGCAGACCTGCAGTATCATGGCTTGTTGACAATAATATTACTTCCAATGGTTATATTTTAGACACCGTGCTAGAGGTATGATGATTTCTATCGTGACGACGTATTTATTTTGTTATACCCTATTACTCCGATATATTTATCAGTTGTCCAATACTCAAAAGTAAAAATGCTAAGTACATCATAACTAACAGTATTTTACTCATTTCATAAATTGGAATGAATCCCTGTTTTCTTTGGTCACGGTATCACGTGTGAACGGCTGGACCGATTTCGCTAATTCTTTCTTTGTTGTGTTTGTTATTGTCAGGAGAAGGAAGGAAGGAGAGGAGGAAAATAAAAAAATATAAAAACTTAACGACTGCATTAACTTTTCTTATGAAAATTTATGGCATGACATAACTGTCAGTCATTAGACCAATATTCTCATTTGTCTGTCGGTTCATCTAGTTATATTATATATTTCTTAGTAGTTATGCATATACAATTTCTAGGTTGATTTAAAAATGTTTTAGGTACAATAATATAAGTACAGGTTGTTTGTTTTTGCACAAAAACTTATTGATTTACACAAAACACATGATACATTTTAAAGTAATATTAAAACTATAGAAACAAAATAATGTATATTGTTCACAAAATCACATCTGCTTGTAATGGCGTCACGTATGAGACGGAAATAAAAATTGTTATAGCATTTACGTTGTTGCGAACTGTGTTGTGCAAGAATGATCACTCTTTGTAACATGTCTTCTGAATTTGTTACTTTATGATTCAAATAAAATAATTTGTTTTCATTATTAAATAGAAAGACAATGAGTATGACTTCAATATTAACCAGAACCCGTCCTGGATTCGTCTGCGTTTTATATACATTAATATAGCAGAGGTTCCTAAATTTAATTGATAAGGCACAAACCCTATCAAATTTTGATTTTCATGTGCGGGTCTAAATATCATCAAAAGTATTATCGTGAGACGTTTACTCCTGACTCTAGAATTGTGTGTTTCAATATAATCAAATGCCTATCTAAGTCTTATGTTTGCAATCAATTGACATAATTATATTTATTTACAAAATGAATATGAGATAATCGTCATATACTTTAAAAATATATATGTTATACACTATGTTGTAAACCGAATTAAAAAACTGCGGAAACAACGGACACCGTAATATGGTCTCATTCACTTCTATAATAATGTGGCCGCGATATTGCCTGGTGTATGATTGAAATTGTGGGGAATAACATCTCTTTTTTGTTATGATATTTTTGCGCCGATAAAGAAACTATGTATATCTTAGTGTAAAATCTTGTCAAGAAGGGAGTGCGTTAAGGGTGTTCTTGATACACCAGCCAACACCACAAGTTAATTAATATGGTTACTTGGAAAATATATTTCTATTAAAATTTATAACTCTCAACAAATATTGTTACTATACTACAGATTTTTCTATAAATTTAAGAGTCAATGTTTACCTAGCTAATTAGTATTATTTTATAAATAAACCAGTATTTTCGGTACTTTTGTTTTCCTTGTTTGATAAGAAACCCTTTTAGTAATTTGAAGTATCGTCCCTGTTTGTACTTCGTAAAGACGTTTTTTAAATTTATTTTAATAAACGTAAATTATTAATATAAACAAAATCTCAAGCCGGACTATATGTTCGCATAAACTCAAAAATGCTTTTTTGGGGTATAACAGCTCTACTAACCGGGAGAAGCTGGGGCAGGTCGTTTATTATAATTAACGTCAAGTATTTTAGAAAAAGGTGTGATATAAGTCGTTCAACCCGACAAACCCTCAAATTCGTCAACATTAATTAATTAATTCAGTATATAACTTTTCCTATAAGTCATCAGAAATATTAGAAATTCAAACTTTTGCTATTCTCGGCAGCAATCAACAAAGTTATACTTTGGAAATAACTTTGTATACAGTATGATTGCTTTTGAATAATAGACTTGCTCGTCTCAATTCAATTTTGATTAGAAAAACAAGTATTTAAATCTAATTAATATAGTTGAATAATGTAATAAATATTTTACTTAAATTATTGTCTTTGTGAATCAGTAAATCTATCTTTCATCTCTTCTTTTTTATGCTATAACTTAATGTCACTATTATACCTACAACTAATAGTTATAACTTTTAATAAATAATGTAAAAGACATTAACTTGCACTTAAGACAGGTAGCTGAGTAATGGCTTGGGCTTATGATTTAGATGGAGGTTTACAAGGCATGAACCAAACTATAGCTCGCTACTTGGACTACTTTACACAATGTTAACTATATTAAATGACTAAGGTGATAGCGTTAGATCTATGGGAACAGGGGTTACATTAATTTAACAATTAAAAAAAAACCAATAGACACTACTAGCCATACATCCATACAACATAAAGTTACCAACAGTAGGTACTACTGCTACTCTTCTATTATCCATTTTCTAGTTCTTACAAAAATTTATATCGTTTGTTTACATCTTTGTTCTTCGCAAATCATCTCCGTTACATCAAAACGCGTAAACTTGAATAAGCAAGTGAGAGAAACGAAATGTTTAAATGAAATTTCTTTTCATATTTCTCAGCAAAGTTTCTGATTAAGGAAAGCGAGAGAAAAACAAGTTGTTGCAAAAAATGTGTCGAGGCGTTGGTCAGTTTTCCTCGGAGTGAAGAAATACCTGCGTCACATTAACTGCGCTCGTAAATCTTCGCTTCCTGGGGGATTTCTTTACTGAGGCGCCTTCTGGTGCAAACTTTTACTGGCTACTTCGAAATAGCTATGTTGTGAAGCATATCGCTTATTCTGAACCGATTTATTACAATTTACACTATCAAGAACATAATCATTAGGGACAAACGTAATATAAATAAAAAAATCCCAATATAAAACAAGCAGTATAAACTTGCAACGTAATTCTATTGTATTCTTAATAAAGCATTAATTAATGAGACTTGCTGTTTGTTACCATAATTATGATTCAACTGTCTATCTAAATGGTAAACTAGAATAATTCAAAAAAATTGAAAATTGATTTTTTTACATTCTCTAAAATTATTTTCAGACAATCAAAGAAAGAAGTGATCCGAGCCAGAAGTAATCTATTAATATTCAACAACTCTATATCGGAAATACAGTCACTTAAGTATATCAAAATTTAATCTTCAGGAAGTCAATTGAATAACAGCACTTAAATATTTGTTATTTTTTTTTTCTGATGGAAAACTAAAATAAGTAATGGTAATTGTAACAGGTTATTTTAATGATAATATAGGTTACAATATAACGAATAAATATTTATAAGAAAATCATATTATTCTAACATGTGGAACCTGCGACAGAGCTTTCTAGTTTATTACATATTCCCTTTTCCAAGCTAGTATTTGGGAAACAAATATTATGCTAATTTACATTACGCTCTTCTTTACACGTTCCTTTGTAATGTCTAGATAGATATAGATCATAAACTTTTACTGATTTTGAAAACTTGTAAGGTAAAATTGACAGAACTCGAGCAGTGCTTGGGCCTTGCAACCCAAGCGAACTTTCCACTCCGTCCATTAATTTTAAGTAAAGTCTAGCGCGTCTGACCGCTAAAGTCAAAGTGGCGGTCGACCGTTCCGGTCCACACTTATCTGTCTATTATGAAAGCTTTCATCATAACTTTTCCTTAATATGTTGTCATAAATAAATTACAAATAGTTATAGTTGTAATTGTAATAGGTTTGTTTATAATAAATAGTCTTCCTTCATTCTTAGGTTCAAGAGGTTTGTCCCTCACCAGTCGATCTCAGATTGCCAGATCTATATTTTAATAGTCAAAATAAAAAAAATATAACTGTATTAATATTTTAAAATCAGCTCATTAGCAAATTCAGTCCAAGGCGGTTTCAGTCGCAGAGTGCTCTGAAGAGAACAATTCACCGACCTAGCTTCATTCGTGCCTTAACTCAGAATAACTTACGAACTTAATTTAGACTGCTGACTATTTCTAGTGTAAATATATAATATCAAAAAAATTTTAATATTTTTTTATTTTATATAATAAGCAATATTAGTGTTTATACTCTCGCCTCCACCGCTTCACCTCGTAACCACGTAATTACTTAAACAAACAACAATTTATGAAAGACTTATTTTTTTGTCAAATAAAGGTAACATTACCTAATCCTCGCATTTCATTATGATAAATCAATATTTATTCCAAATAATTACTTATCAAACTACCGCGAATCTATCGAAATTAGCTTATAAATTACTGGTACTCTCTACTCTACTCTATCTACTGCTTAACCAAAGCAGTGCAGCAAACTTATAAACATTTTTACTTGCAATATTGAATTAACATTATTTCGCAAAGAATAATCTCTATAAATTTGTTGTATAATATTGTTGTAAGTTGTTAATAACTAAATCATTGATCTATAATAATATAAAGAGGGAAGATTTAATGTAAATAAAATTGTTATTATTTAAAGTAAAAAATTAAAATTTCATTGTGCATAATTTGTAATTTTTCAGGTAATAAAATTCGTTCCTTTCCTGTTTTAGTTTTTTCATACCTTTTCAATATTAGATGTGAATTTTGCATCTGAAAACTCCCTCTATTTAAAGCGTATAATTGTTGTTTTGACATATTTTTCTAGTATCTAACTATTGATATTATTATAATATACAAGAATTTTATTGTTACATTAAAATTATGCGAGCATAACAAACTTTTAAAGTGCTTCCGGTATCGTAAGCAAGGAAGTAAAAAGTTCAAGTCGTCGCATACAAAGTAGCATTGATGCAGTTTGCACAAAACTTTGAGAAATCAACCATTCTATTTTAATTCTGGCAACGTACATCGCACGTGGTGTCAAAACTCTTTGAGGTAGCTTAATGGTAACATTGCGGTTTGTTCATTATTTATTCCGCTTTGTAGCTATTTCTGGGGATGAAATTATTCTTTAAATAGCGTTAGTTATGAAAACCTATGCACTATAAAATAAAATAGATAAATACCTACAGATAAACGGTTTTCAATTGCTTAACAATAAATGTATGATTTAATTATTTTTACTAAATTCCGGAATTTCTGAAGTAACTTCGAGAATAGGATGTTTGGGCTTATGCTTTGCTAGACTTGGCGAGACAACGCCTTGCCACCAGAACCTATGTATTAGATATCTATAACATTATATAAAGAGGAAAGATTTGATTGTTTGTATGTTTGTTTGTTGCGAATAGGCTCGAAAAGTACTGAACCGATTTTAAAAATTCTTTCACCGATAGGAAGCTACATCCTTTCCGGGTAAATGCTCTAATTAAAAATATATGGCCATTTAAGTGCCATAAGGTGGTCATTTTGTAAATTGAAGAGTTTCTCAGGAACTACAAATCCGATTTAAAAAATTTTTTTCACTGATAGAAAACTACACTATTCGTGAGTGACAAAAGTGATTTAGTGTTGCTATATGTATTCCTTAATTAAACGAATATGGCCATTGTGTTGCTATTGATCCGATTTGAAAAATTCTTTCACTGTTATAAATCTACACTATTCGTGAGGGACAAAGGTGATTTAGTGTTGCCATATACATTTTTTAATTAATAGAACATGGCCATTTTGTTGCTACTGATCCGATTTTAAAAATTCTTTCAGTGTTAGAAAAATGCACTATTCGTGAGGGACAAAGGTGATTTAGTGTTGGCATATACATTTTTAATTAATAGAATATGGCCATTTTGTTGTTACTAATCCGATTTTTAAAATTCTTTCATTGATAGAAAACTACACTATTCGTGAGAGACAAAGGTGATTTAGTGTTGCCATATACATTTTTTAATTTATAGAATATGGTCATTTTGTTGTTACTAATCCGATTTTTAAAATTCTTTCACTGATAGAAAACTACACTATTCGTGAGAGACAAAGGTGATTTAGTGTTGGCATATACATTTTTTAATTAATAGAATATGGTCATTTTGTTGCTACTGATCCGATTTTTAAAATTCTTTCACTGAGAGAAGTCTATAGTATTTCCGTCTCTCTTCCTCTTATAATACTATCATTGTCTCTCATGCTCTCTCTTTTTTCTCTCTTTAATTCTTATTTTTATTTGTTCAGTATGATCAGTCTCTTTTCACTTTCTTTCTTTCGATTATCTCTCTCGCTCTTTCTCTTTCTTCTTTACCTATTCAATTTTATTTTTGCTCTGTTGTCTCTCTAGTCTGTCGCTTTTCTTTTATATTTGTTTCTATTATTTTTCTTCGTACTACTTTTTCTTTCTCTCTCTTTTCAAATAATGAAAAACTACACAATTACAGAGAGACAATTTAAGGACATCAATTATAATATTGTTTTAAATACCCGGAGCGAAGCGAGGGCAGCCCTCTAGTCTATATCTATATCTATACTATAATATTATAAAGAAGTAAGATTTGTATTTTTGTATTTTTGTATGTAACGAATAAACATAAAAATTACTGGACCGATTTCAAAAATTCTTTTACCATTAGGAAGCTACATTATCCCTGAGTAACATAGGCTATATTTATTACAAGAAAAAATTAGAGATCCTTAGGAAATCTCACGAAAACCAACCCAAGGTGCCAAAACATTTGCCATAAAATATCTTTCATCGCATGCGCTGCAAAAAGTATTGATGATAGAACAAAAAAATGTTGTACAATATTATAGAACGTATAAATATCTACAAAAAAGTCCGCGAGACCATATGTCCAACTATTGTAGTTAAGTCACTATAACTACTTTTTTACATTTTAAAAGTTGATAAAAATGCCTATCAAAATCAGACCATGTTTTCTATAACTTTGTATTAATCCTTATCCAAATAAATTATTTCGTATTCAAGACTATTTCAATACCTGTAAATTACTTTTTTTAATAAAATCGGACTTTCCATTCAAAAGATATTATGACATTAAAAATATCAATATAAACAAAAAATACACGACGACGCGACGGGCCAGTATAGCGACGCAGCGCAGCGAGTAAAGCGGCAAGAGAGGGGGCACCGGAATGCGGGAGGGTCAATATATTTTTAAAAATAATATTCCACCCGCGCGAAGCCGGGATGGGCCGCTAGTCTTAAATATATTGATTGTATTTTCTCTTCAGGATTTTTTTTACATACTATAGGTTGGCGTTTGACCGTGCCTTGCTCAAACTCAAAACTCAAACTCAAAAATATTTTATTCAAATAGACTTTCTACAAAGTACTTTTGGCACGTCAGAAATTGGTCAGTCAGTCAGTTTGTCTGAAGCTACCACCAGTTCGGAAAGCAGTTTCCTGATGAGAAGAACTGACAAGAAACTCAACAGTTGCTCTTTTCAATATGCCATTGTTTACATCAGTCTGTTTTACAAAGGTATAATCATTCAGCTGAGCATCAACGAACATTTTGAATCTAAGCTTTGCCATCATTCAAATAATCTTGTACAAAGTAGTAAGCTTTATTTACTAAACACTTTTTTATTCGAGTTTTAAATTGCTGAATTGGCAAGTCTAATATAGTCTGTGGGATCTTATTATAGTCTTTGCCTATTGCCTGATGGTAAGCAATCACAAGGAATATGGAATAAATAAATTAGATATCCACACTTCAGTTACAACCATTTAATAATCAGAGAGTCAGTCAGAGATGATAATCTTAATCTTTTCTTAGAAAATGAATCGTCTACATATGTATTACCAAATAGGATGAAGCTTCTAGAGTAAACAAAATAATATAATAAATAAGCATTGCTTTTTCTATAATTTTCCTCTTAATAAGTATCGAAGCAAAGTATTGTTATGGCACAGACTTGTAGCAAAAACAATCCAAAACAGTTATTCATTTCTTTTTACCTTGAGAATAGCTTTGTGTCGACCTAAATGATGTATTGTCGCGACAGTAATAGTAAACGTATTCTTATGTTATTATTATATCGTGATAATAATTGTTATAAGAAGGAAAGAAGGAAGCCTACAGCCTGGGGTTTGTGATGGAGACGGTACGAGATGGAGCTTACAAAGCTATTTTACTATCTCGTAATTCTCGCCTCCACTATTTAACTTTGCTGTCTAACATTTAACTGAGTTAAGCGAGTATGATTGAGATGGGTTGTAAGTTATACTAAATTTCCACTTGCACTACGCTAGATAATATTAACTATGTCAGATCTATCAAGTCTCAGGCAAACACGTGTAGCTTACTAGTCTTTCCGACTTTTATTCTTAGGAACCCGTGGAGTTACAAAGTTGATTTTTTAATATTAAATAATCAGGTCTGTAGACACATAGAGTTATTAAAAAAAATTGATATTACCCAGAATCACACAATTTGGTAAGAATTAGCGAAAAATTCTAACATTTAAAGTTACATAACAAAAATAGTTTTTGCTGTTTGTAAGTCGACCGTGCACTATGCCAATCTATGGAGGCAGCTGTTTACTAAAGGTAAATTTAATTTGTCTTCCAATCCAGATTGTACGGTATGTTCGGTTTACTAGTCCGACTGGCACTTGGCCAAATTTTTAGTAAACCCTAATCAGGAGTACTTTACAATTTGGAAATCTCTATGTCGGAAACTAAAAAAGGATATACAATCATTTATAAGCATCGTATGTGCACAACGGCCTTATAATATAAGCTACGGGCGCAATACGGTCAGGATATAACTAATTATGATCTCATACTATTCTCGCAGGAACTCTAACAGGAACCCAAGCAGTGTCTTGGACTTGTGACCAAGGTGTAGGCTTAAAGAATTCCTTTATTCGTTCGAGATACTCGCCTCCACTGCTCAGGCTCTCTTATTAAACCCAAGGTTAAACACACACAAACCTAAAGTAACACAAGACTTAGCAACTACATGGTAAGGTACTCACGTAACCTTAATCGGACAGCACTAACATAACACTGCACTTAACACTTCACTAGCACTTTCTAGAGACTACTTCACTTCTTGAGTGAGACTTAAGAGTAAGACTACAGTCAGACTGTCGAAGGCATATAAAGGGTCGAGACTGTCAAAACGACGGAAGCGACTACTATCCTCCCTTCCCATAGATGGAAATAACGATTCTATTAATCGATAATCGTTTACTCGTTCCCGACAAATATAATTTACAGCTTATCGAAATTTGTTAGTTACTCAAGAATTATTTGACCGATTTTGATGATATTTGGTACAGAGATAGACTAGAGCTTAGAAAATAACATAAGCTAAATTTTATCCCGAAAAAAAGCGTAAGGAGTTGAAATAGAGGGCAAAAGTTTGTATAGGAGTTCGTCATGCATGTATAGAAATATTTTGAAAAATAAACATTCGATTACCCGAGTGAAGCTTGTGTGGGTCGACTAGTTTATTATATAAAAAGTTTTACTGTACCTTAATTCAAGTGTGGAATAAACTCGCATTTCCGATGTTTTATTTGAAATGAAATATACATTAACGTCTACGTCAGGTTGTACTGTGCGTTGTTCACGGAAGTGAAATATCGCTTATCTTTTTGACAATGCTGAAGCCAATGAATCTTTTGGTTCGTTTTTACTGAAAAAAACAAATAAAGCTTTAAAAATTTTGCTAAAGTTATTAATTTAGAAATGTATGGAAAAATATAAGAGTGTCAAATATATATTGACCAATTGAATGAAATAGTAACACGACAAAGATTTTATAATAACATAGACATTAAATATTAAATAAGCTTGTAAATAAGTTACTGATCCATGTAATCGTCAATTAGATTTAAAATTAACCACATCGGTAATATGAATAATTATTCAATATTCACTCGATGAAATTACTCGTCAAACTGCCACTAATTTACTGTGGTAGAGCTTATAAATTATTACTAGGATAATAAGAGCTACACCACAGTGTAAAGTTATTAACTGTGTCGTTATCATAGAAACTAACGTGGTAATTAGTCATTTTTAAAACTATGCAAACGGTAACACTCACGTATTATTGTGGTAGATTGGTACTACAGTTTTACAGCGCGTCCACTGGCTGAAGAAGGTCGCCCAATGCGATCGAAACTGTAGTACCAATCTAACACAATAATACGTGAGTGTTACCGTTTGCATAGTTTTAAAAATGTGTCGTTATCAGTTTTAAAGTTTTGTTTTAGTGAATCTGAGTTGTAAGAGATCCTTTAAAAAACCGGGGATTGGTGAAAAGTATATAGTTTTTTTTAATAATACAGAATAAAATTACATTATACAACAGTTTCTAGTTCTTTTTTTTTAAGTTTACGAGTAAAGTTTGGACACCTTTGATCTATCCTAAAAAAGCAAATATTTCGAATTCTGAATACTTTTGTTGTTAAATATTTAGATATGATTTCGATATTCTTAACCTAAGCGATTATATCGCTCGATCTCAATTAGATTTCCTTAAAAATAATTTTACAATAGTCTAGCTAGAATATCCGCAAAGTTTTAAAACTAACCGAACGTTACTAGATTTGCCGACTCCAATCACCGAGTTTCTAAAAGAAAACAACAACTACCAACGACCTAGGTTCAGCTGCCTTAACAAACTGAAATAACTTACGACTTGAATTTTCAGTTGCGGTTCTATTATTCGGTTGAAATGATAGTTTAAAATAGTTACAATTATTGTAACTTTAAAAATGACAGCGTGGTAATAGATTTAATAAAATAACTACGATAGAAAATTTGGTAAATAGTTTATAATTTTTATTTTGGACTGTAATTCAGGCTTGTCAAGCCTGAAAACAATAAGTACGTAACTATATTATAAAGATTTAAAAAGTGAGATTTTTTAGGGTTCCTACATTAAAAGGACAAGAAAGAGTCCTTAAATAATCTATTTTTTGTACATCTGCTTTGGAGCTTGGAGGAATAATAGGATAAACTTAATACTTTCCGTATTAAGTTTATCCTATTATTTAAACCTAAATGTCAATACTCGCAAGAAATTCAGACTAATAAGGTCAACCTAGAATAATTAAATTTAATAAGAACCGATACCTTAAGAGACAAGTAACGTAAAGTCTAAAAACTGTTGTAGTTAACAGTTATATTATCCCTAAAATAAACTAAGAAACTGCCTGTACCTATCCCAATCTTGAGCATGGGGTCAATCCAATCAATCTAGTTTGTACATAACACTCGGTATTGGTGTAAACCAATACGTTAAGAGGGGTTTATAATACATAGTTCTTTTATTAAAAGTAGGTTAGTCTGACTCATGACTACGTCAGGTTCTTTTTCAATTAGTATACAACGTTGGTATTTATTTCCCAAGAGCCGGATAGGAATAAGCCAAGTAAGTAATCTAAGAAGCCTATTAGAAAGGCTCTTATCCTATACGCAACTTAACAATAATCTTCCAAAGTGTTTTTCTTTAGTCAGGTTGTAATATAGCCTTAACAGCAATTAAACCATTTCACATAGACTATACATATACTCTATCAAGCTCTTCTATATACTCGTACAAAATAATTATTATGAAAATCTTGCCTCTAAGAATACGAATAGTTATTTATAAATACCATATCATAAAACTTAAAACAAAAACCAGTAAAATATAGCAAATATAAAAATTAATGAAATTAAATTAATGAACTAAGGATAACACAAAATATTAAAAATAATAATAATTATTAATGAAAGTTTAAAAAGTGATGATGAACTTGAATAAAACAACAAAAACAACTTATTTCTGTTATTCTAAATAGATTATGGTATTTATCAGTATTTATAGACTTTTAGAATGTAGGGCGATTTTATTGTCATTTTTATGCACGGACGAGCGGCCTGCCCTCGCTTCGCTTTCTTCTGGGTATTTTAAGCAATATTATAATTGATGTCCTTTAATTGTCACTCACGAATAGTGTAGTTTTTTCTCAGTGAAAGAATTTTTAAAATCGGATTAGGAACAACAAAATAGCCATATTCAATTAATTAAAAAATGTATATGGCAACACTACCTCATCTTTGTCACTCAAGAATAGTGTAGTTTTCTCTCAGTGAAAGAATTTTTAGAATCAGATCAGTAGCAACAAAATGGCCATATTCGACTAATTAAAAAATGTACATGGCAACACTACATCACCATTGTCACTCACGAATAGTGTAGTTTTCTCTCAGTGTAAGCTTTTTTTTAAATAGGATCAGTAACAACAAAATGGCAATATTCGATTAATTAAAAAATGTACATGGCAACACTACATCACCATTGTCACTCACGAATAGTGTAGATTTCTCTCAGTGTAAGCTTTTTTTTAAATAGGATCAGTAGCAACAAAATGGCCATATTCTATTAATTAAAAATGTACATGGCAACACTACATCACCCTTGTCACTCACGAATAGTGTAGTTTTCTCTCAGTGAAACAATTTTTTAAATAGGATCAGTAGCAACAAAATGGCCATATTCTATTAATTAAAAATGTACATGGCAACACTACATCACTTTTGCCATCTGGAATAGTGTAGTTTTCTATCAGTTAAAAAAAATTAAAATCGGAAATAGCCACGTTATGGAACATAAATGGCCATATATTTTTAATTAGAATATTTATGGCAACACCACATAGCCTGTGTTACCCGGAAAGGATGTAGCTTTCTATCGGTGAAAGAATTTTCAAAATCGATTTAGCCGGTTTTGGGCCTATTCGCAACAAACATTACTAATATACAAACAATCAAATCTTTCCTCTTTATATAATAGTGTAGATAAGCTATACCTTTACAGACTATACATTTCACACATTTGATTCTTACAATAAGAACGAGAAGTTCGATCGTTTAAATCGTTGTCTTTCTTAAGTTTAAGTTTGACTGAATTTGGACGTGAAAATAGTTTCCCTGTAAAATATAGCTCCCCTAGAGATATCTTAAGACTTGCTCTACTCTTTGCATAATTTATTAAACTAGTTGGACTAAAATAGTGCTTGTTAGTGTTAATAGGTAACGTAGACTGTAATGGTACCTGCACTCTACACCTACATTACACCCTACTTAAGTTCTTTAGTGCTGAGATAATTTCATAAAACTAAGTGAAAGACTAAGTTAAAAGTAGTTATCGGTTTCTGATAAAGTTTCTGAAAGACATAAATGTTATATGTTAGATAACTAATATCTAACATATAACATTTATGTCTTTTATTTTCCGAATAATAATAGATTATCTATTTTTTGGATTTAATTATTACAATATTTAAGAAGATATAGATAATAATTTGTATGTTATTTTGGATTACAATATTATTAGAAAATTGTATGTATAAAACTGTATAGTATTGTAGGCAATAATAAAAAATACAACCTAATTGATACCTCCTTTTCTGTTTTTGAAGTCGATTGACAAAACATTTATTGCCAGTATGTCTAATAAAGTAATATTTTATTTAATAACTACATAATTTTAGTCGTTACACAATTACGAATATGAGCCATAGTAATATTTTGTGATAGTGACATAATCGTTGATCTAGTAACAGTCTGCTAAATTGCTCTCATGGGACAAATGATACATTTACGACTGTTAATTTTCATTCCTGATTAATTAATGTTTGTTTATCCTACAATCTATATAAATAAAAATCAAATGGCCAATGTATTTTCGGCCATTAAAAATATAACAAGTTAGTTTATTATGCTACTCTATTGATGTTCAAATTGACAATTGAACAAAAATATTTGGCAAACTTTAAAATCTCGTTAATGCGCAAAACACACAGAGTACGTTTTTCCGGTGCATGCCATGAGTACAATGGATGTATTATTACAGCCTTGGCAATATTAGTGGTATTTTATATTTAAAGGGAGTCTAGTTTAGAGGAAATTATAATTAGTACTTCTTAAAATGTTTGCGATATCCTGTAGTGTCCGTCAGTTTCTGAAAATTGATTCTTAAGTTTTAAAATATATTAGTAATTATCGTTATGATGACGTCATGAAGTTCTGTTCGTAGGCATTTTTATATTGTCCTTAGGACGGTATTTTTGTATGAAAATCTCAATAAAATATTATGTTATATATTGATTAAGCTTGATAGGTCTGTTAGAATAAGACACTTGTTATAAAATAGCCATAGTTCATGCTTTTTCGCATTTTAATTTTACCTTGTAACCCGGGCAAAGCTGGGAAGGGTTGTTAGTTTTATATATTTGTAAATATAACGCCTTTCAGTAATAGCATTAAGGTGAGATACAGCTAACGAGCAACATCGCGAGTGTCATAACTCATGCGGACTGTCATCACGTGTTTTGTGTACGACTGTAATTAAAGCCGACGTTTTCTTTAAGTCTGATATATATTATTTTATACTAAATATAATTTTGTTTTAAATAAATAAAGACTTAGTAGCCCTTTTGTAATCAGTGACTAATTTAATCAGTAGCAATAGTCTAAGCAATGTCTATTGCTTTCTATGATGTTTCTCATTATATTTATAGTTTGCAGGAATGTTTAATTATTTCGGATTATGAGGATTAACTAACTATATATAATTTTAAGCTACTTCGCTCAGTAGAGTAGTGCCTGTAGAATGAGATCTAGATGACAGACATTAAAAACTTGCCACTATGGTTAGAACTTGCTACCGAACATCTAATTAAACTAATTAATAAAGTTGCAGAGACACGTGACCTATACATATAATAAAAATAAATAATAATCGGATGTCTTTACATTGAAGATATTAAGTAAAACTTAAAAACATGTCTGTCGGTTTGTTTGTACTTGCATGACGCTAAACTGGCTGAACTGATTGAATGAAATTTAGTGTATAGTTACTTTATAACCTATATTAAAATATAGGATACAAATAGTATAAACTCAAACTCAAAATATTTTATTTAAATAGACTTTTTTAAAAAGTACTTTTGACACGTCAAAATTGGTCAGTCAGTCAGTTTGTCTGAAGCTACCACCAGTTCGGAAAGCAGTTTCCTGATGAGAAGGACTGGCAAGAAACTCAACAGTTGCTCTTTTCAAAATGCCATTGTTTACATCAGTCTGTATAATCATTCAGCTGAGCAACAACGTCATTTGGAATCCAAGCTTTGTCATCATTCAAATAATCTTGTACAGAGTAGTAATCTTTATTTACTAAACAATTTTTTTATTCGAGTTTTAAATTGCTGAAGTGGCAAGTCTAATATAGTCTGTGGGATCTTATTATAGATGCGAACACCAAGCCCCATGAAACTATTACTAACTTTGTGGAGACGATAGTACGGCGTTACAAGTTTATTTTTATTTCTAGTATTTATCATGTGTGCGTCACTATGTTTGGAAAATAACGTAATGTTCTACCTAAAGTATACAATGTTACAATAAATGTATTGTGACGGCACTGTAAGAATACCTATTTTATTAAAATTAAAAACATATCGAAGGGAATCTCTAGCTCTTAGATTGTAAATGGCCCAAACTGCTCTTTTTTGAAAAATAAAAATGGATTATAAGTCCGCGGCCCTGCCCTGCAACAAAATGCCGTAGGACACTATATTGTGAAAGTAACTAAAATAAACGAGTCTGGCTGTATCAATATCAGTTAATTGCCTTACTTTTCTTACTGCGTAAGCTGCGGAGCTGAGTCTTCCCGCCAAAGATGATAAATGGGAGTTCCACTGAAATTTTGAGTCTAAAGTTATTCCTAAAAAAATTGTTGAGTCGGTTAAATTCAAATTTTCATTATATAATAAAAGGGTGAATTGCTGTTTTTTAACATTCGGTAATGCAAATTCTACACATTTAGTCTTTTTTGCGTTTAGTACTAAGTTATTAATCGTAAATTGAGTTTTTTTAAAAGCGTTTCATGTTACGCTTTGGACAAATCACAAAATACACCAATTGCAGTTTTGTGATTTCTCCCATGCGTCGTAAATATGCTTGAGGAGCGCGACTCCTGCATCCGTTGTTGACCTACCCCTAGTAAAACCATATTGCTCACTATGAAAAATATTATTTTTTCCAAAATGCTCCAAAAGTTGATTTAGTATAATTTTTTCAAAAACTTTACTTAGTGATGGTAATATAGAGATAGGTCTGTAGTTACCAGGATCGTTTTTGTCACCCTTTTTAAAAAGAGGTATAACTTTACTGTGTTTCATTAAATTAGAAAACGATTCTGTATCCACACACTTGTTGAAAATAAGAGCTATGTGGAGCAATATTATAAATAATTTCGGTAAGTAATCTTACAGATATATCCCATAAATCACCAGTTTTTTTTAAATTAAGAATTTTAAATGTTTTAATTATATCTACTGGTGAAACATACTTGAAATTGAAACTATTGTGTGACAACCCAAGTGATTCCTTTTTAACAATGCAACAGCATCGATGGGAGAAGATTTAAGGCTAGATGTTACTTTAACCGGAATTTCTGTAAAATATTTTTCAAAAGCATTTGCCACTTCTTTGCCAGAATTTATCATTACATTGTCAATTTTCAACTTTACTTGTTCATTATTATTTACAGATCTTTCAGTAATACTATTAATAGCATCCCATGTAGCTCCTATTTTATCTTCCGAGTTCATTATTTTATTTCTAATATATATCGCCTTTGCCTGGATACAAACAATTCTAAAAGTCAATTTTTTAAAAAAGAAAATTTTTTAACATATTGCAAAAACTTTGGATCATGATTAAACTGCTTCTCCCCGTATAATTCATAAAGTTTATCTCTACTTCTAAATATGCCTACAGTTGCCCAATCACTAAATTTAAGTTTCAAGTTTTTAAAGAAGGTTTTTTCTTTAAAGCTATTATTAAACAGATAAAATTAAATGAAACAGTCTATTATACAGTTCATCTGGATTCTTTGAGTTTGTGTCCAAATAACTTATTTTTTGTGCAACACATTCCTTAAAACAATTTATTCTGCTAACAGTCTTAGGACGGCAGATGATTTTTAGTCTTTCTTCAACTATAGTATCCTTTAAAGTAAATTTTTGACCGTAGTGGTCTGAACTTAAATTGTCAATAATTAATTTCTCACGCACTTGACACTGATAGAACACATTATCTATGCATGTGGCATATGTATCTCCCACATGAGTCGGCTCAGTAAATAAATTTATTAAATTATATGATTTAAACAAATTTAATAGCCGACGACTCAACGACGTTTCTACTATAATATCTACATTAAACTCTCCACAAACAATTACCGACTACTCTTACTACATAGTCTTTTAAGCACATCGTCCATTGTCGATTCAAATAAATTATAATCACTATTAGGGGGGCGGCACACGCATACTATAACATAACGTTGAAGCTCAATGCATGATAATTATATAAAAACTTACCTAAATTTAATTTCGTATACAAATCATTTATAACCTGAGTTGAAAAAAAAAACCTTTTTTGAGTACCTATAATAATAAAGAACGAGTACATATAGTAATGTTGTTAAAACTTCTACGAAAAGGATAAAGTTTTTAGACTTATGCTAAACTTAATTTTCGGGACGAATAGTTTTTAATTAGTTAAAAATATAAGGTTAAAAATATTCAATGTTCGTTTGCCTTGTAGTTTAATTTATTTAAGCCAGTATACAAATAATCTAACATAAATAGGTTTGGTTTGCGGTATTGATCCACTCTATTTCAAGCTTTGAGGCGGACTGTTTAAAAAGCTTCATTTTGCTTTTACAGTAGATTGGGTCTATTGAGATTAATAGTTCTTTTATATTACTAATTGTATACTGTTTTATATATTTTTATTTGAACCAGTTCGCTACATTTATGTACCTTTTAGATTAATAGAAATGAAATGTAGTTACATATTAATCTATATAGGTCGGGGAAAAAGTTTCTTCGCAATTTTTTAAGAAAATTCAAAACATTTTTTAATATAGTTTATTTACATTCAACTAAAGTATGTAGGTACCATTTTGTTCGATAACTTTTTGCCATCTTGTAAAATGAAATCTGAAGGTGCAAGGTCAGGATTACTCGGCGGATGCATGAACACCTCCCAGCCAAACTCTCTTAATTTTCGCTGAATGGCTAAAGATGTGTGAGGTTCTGTTGATTAATTCCGGTCGCTTTCTCTCAACTTCTTGCTTTAATCTCATCAGTTGTTAGCAGTAGAATTTAGAATCGATGGTCCTTCCTGGTGGTAACAGCTCATGATGAATAATGCCCTTCCAATCCCACCACACACACAGCATCACTTGTTGCGAGTTAACCCGGGTTTCGTCGCAGTCTGTGAAGCCAGACCGGCCTTTGACCACGACCTTTTTCGCACGTTCTTGTCTTACGTGATCCACTTTTCATCACCAGTTATCAGCTTCTTCAAAAATGGTTCGGATTCATTACGTCGTAATAAAGAATCACAAATGAGTACCCGGTTCATTAGGTTTCTTTCAGTGAGCTCGTGAGGTACCCATATATCGAGCCTTTTGTGTACCCAATTTTTTTCAAATGCGCCAAAACTGTGTTGTGGTCAATTCCCAGTTCTTCAGCTACGTCGTAACTACTGATATGCCGATCTTGCTCCACTTTTTCAAAAATGGCATCCATTTTATCCGTAATAAGGCGACTAGAGCGATGGCGTGCATCTTTCACATCAATATTTCCGGATTGAAAAAGCTTTAACCAAATTTGTGACACTGCACTAGGTCTATAAACATCGCAAATTTTTTTCGCGGCTTGCGTTGCATTTTTACCTTTTTTGTAGTAAAATTTTAAAATGTATCGAATTTCTTCATTAGATTCACTCATCTTCACATTACGAAAAACAAATAAAAATCACACATTTTCCTAATTTGAATTTGGAATTATCTTCTTTAAAATTTAAACTTTTAATGATACCAATACCAGCTAGATACAAATAGAGTAACCGAAGAGATTATATTACAAGTTCATACATACTATAATGCGAAAAGACTTTTTCCCCAACCTATTATAAATCGATAGACTGACTAAATTATCACATAACCTGAAATTTTATCTAAATCTTGCCTTCTTCTTTTTAGTATTTCTCTTTCTCTGGTTAAAAGTAAATACATATGTAAATATGAATAAATGTAACGTTGTAATCTTTATTGTTATATTGCTTAGCAACCGTTGCGATGGAAACATGGTTGGTTGTTTTATCCAACCAATGAATTATGTCGTTTCTTTTTCTGAAAATCGGTTGTTAGTTTGTTGGATGATTGATTGATTTGTATGATGATTCTTTGGTTTGTATCTATGTTGTTTAATTGAATTGCTTGATTGCCTATTGTTGAGGCCTATTTGTACTGAAAGGTTAATTATTTGATTCGTTGGTTGAAATTGACTCCTATTGCAATTTAGATGTTAATATAGTTGTCGTAAATAGATAAAGATTGGCTTGAAAGAAAATGTTAGTATATGATTTAAAGGTTCAAGGAGATTTGTAAATGATGTTTTCTAAGATTAAATGATAAGTATATTACATAATACCGTTCTCAATCAAAATTTGGTTCGATTAAGTTAGGTGAAACACGAAATTGTTTTCCTAATATGCAATAATTTCCAGGGTAGCAGTCACCGGCTCACCGCGTTAATTAAAACTCATCAACAGTCGCTCGGCGTCTCGCGTCTTACTGCTTTCTATGTTATATGTATGTATATTAAGAATCGTTCACATTGCGACAAATTCCAATAATTAAAAAGTTTAACATTAAATTTAATATTAACTTAACTTACTAGTTTAATTTCCATTTAGTAAGTTGTTATGTGAACTAATACGGGATATTACTTGCTTCAAAAAATAAGAACGATTTTTTTCTACAGGGTCAAAAGTCTCAATAAGTATGTAGGCTGTAATGCTTTGTTTTATGAATAGGCTTTTGATCTGAAAATTGAATGAATTTTTATCTAATACTCGTAAGTATTGGGTAAAAATCGGCGCTTTAAGTATGTAAAACAAAAAATAAAATTTATTGTAAATCCGTTTAGATGAAGCGAAGGTGATTTATTTATATGAGATGTTGAATCAATAATATGTATGACTTGAAAACCCTAAGGATACCTTTCTTATGGAAAACCGATTATAAGCCAAAGGGTGGCTTCCTTTCATCATTGCTATTGTTGCAAACGTTATACCATTTTTCATATGAAATGTGTAATGTATGTAGAGAGAAGAGTTTATTTACAGCTGTTGTGGACGACGGATGTCTATGGGTCGCAAATGTAGTTGATTTTAGACTTGAGTTTATTTTAAAGTTATAAGAGTAAATCATTTGTGTTCAAATTATATTCAAAGTATTATTAACGCTAGTCCTTTGCTTTGTTCGGTACCATTTAACTAACCTTACCAAATATTTCATTAACCCAATCCATAATATAACGACTTACACAATTCTCATTTAAGATTAAATTTCACCATGATAACTCAATAATCACTTTATGCAATCAATCCTCAATTGCCGTTGAACTGTCGGGGCAGAGCTTATATTCGTCGAGCCATAAAATTATCAATTAGCGGCCATTTAAACATATAACAGTTCTTGATTTTATCAAAAAGTGTGAAAAATATGTTTATACTTTTAGCTGAGATCATTTTAATAATCTCCCTCTGCCGCTGAGAGATCATCTCGTAAGAGCCGAGTAACCGAGCACCCTCTTGGTGGTAGGGGATCAGTTTCTTTTATGTACCATAAAAAAATCATCATTACGAGTATATTGGTAACACAAAATCTTTATTATGAATAGATTTTCTTGTGAACAAGTAAGCTGTTCTGTGAATGAAGTTTTGGGGAATTTTCCTAGTATATTGTGTATATAGTTATATATTATGTATATAGGTTGGGCGGTTATAATAATTTGTGCTGAGCTTTATTATTCATACTAAGTAGGAAATAATTGGAGATAATAAATACCTTGCTATTGCTTCAATAAAGCACCTACTTGATTCATTAAATGTCACTTCTGTGTTTGTCTTTTAGAAGAGACTGTCTGTCTTTTTACCTTTTAGAGTCTGCTATCTCCTAATTATGCTGAAGTTTTGAAGTCAATCTGTAGGTGCTAAGTTCAAGAATATTGCTTACTACAGAATATCGAATGAAATTAATCAAGGATAAACCTTTTATTTATATACTGAATGGGAAACTTGAGTTTTTATCCTCTTATATTTCAATATCTAAGATTTAATCAAACAATTTTGATTGATTCGTCTATATTTAAAAATGTATTATAACTTAAGAATATAAAAATCGAACAAATCTGTAAATAAAGTATTTATAGCAAACCAAAAATGAATAGATAAATAAAACCGGGATAAGTAGAATCTGGTAAAAGCGCATTTAATTCTAAATAGAAAAGTGGACAATCACAACTTAGAAGAGAACAAGAAACACGTATTAGGCGTAATAATGTTACTAAAAGTATTCTTTCTACAGGAAATATTTCTCTCAATAACGCATATTAAAAGAAACAATATTTCATGATGTAAATTAGACTTGAATGTTTCATAGTTATAATAATAGCTTAATGTTAGATACTACGACTTTACTAAAACTACTAGTATTTTGATCTAGTCGTTGACATTTTTTAAACACTTGCCGGAAATAGGTTAGTGAACCAAATAAGACTCGCCTATTAATTAACAAATACTTGATGAATATCTTAAACAAGTGAGTCGATTTTAATGGGGTTGTCGCAATAATGAATAAAGGTTTATATATTTTTTCATAGTGCACTAGTGATAAAAGTGTCTGACAACATACTATATTGTCTCCCTAAATTCCTGGTTAATAGAACCAATAAAACACATGTAAGTAATACTACTAATATGTACTTATTTATAATGTTTAGATTAACGTTACTATACTGCTTAAATAAAACTGCATAAATAATTTTCTTAATAACATGAGAAAGTTAATCTTATGGATATGATTTAAAAATCAAATTTAATTCCTTGTCCATTACTGGTCCGATTACTAAAAGATATGAAATGGCAACTTATATTTCAAAATTTTAACCAAATTTAAACATAATACAAGAGAACAGTAAGCAATAATAAGACTAATTTAAGCTGAAGATAGGAGTCAAATAAAATAAAGTAAGTTGCAGTGAAATGTCTTCACTGAAGACGTATAAATTGAGCTAATATTGAAAGTAAGGCGCCAGGTGACGACCGCCCATTCACGGGAAAGCTCTTAATACTGCGTCTTAGTGCACTACGAACTATTACTCCTTCAAGAGTCTATATTTTAGTCTAGATTTATTGTCTGTCCACAGAAGATAAAGCAGTATAGATTATTATTAGTAGCAAAAAAATGCTTGTATTCGCCATAAACCAGCAATACGCATATTAAAAAAAACACAAACTATTTTCTAGTCTTTATTAATCTTGGATCATTAATAGTCCGTAATTCATTGGTAATTATTATTTCCTAGATCAAATCTGAATACCATGTAGAGTATCTTAACTATAAAAAAAGTATCCTTCTAAGCATGAAATTGATCTAGATGGCGCTGCTGGAGCTAGAAACTAATATATGAAGAAAATAATATATTTTTAGGTTAATGTTTCTGTAAATTATAAACATTCTACTATGATTAATTTTTATATATACCTCTGTCTTGGGGCTGTGCACTCCCAATAATTCACTTGTTGGTATAAATGATATAAACTACTTATTAATAATGCTATATTTTCTTATTAAATCTATTGATATAATTATGATAAATTGCTATGCTAATATGATATATGATATGAGTTCGACGCGGATGTCACGAACGTACTGATGTGCTAAATTACGAAATACATCTAGGTGGCGTAAAATGCAGACAATACAAAGTACATGTATGTACGAGACATTGCCCTTACAACCTGCTAATAGAAATCTCAAACAAAAACAGAATCTCCTCTTATTTTAAATTATTTATGGTTATTTTTCTCTTATATTTCATTTTAACTACGACTATCAAATTTGCAGGTGAACACTTTCCAGCTACAATAGCGCTACTCCGAAAATTTATAAAAATTAATTTGCACTATTGATTGAAAAGTCATATACTTATAGATAAAGCTAAGAAAAAAGGGATAATATATACAGTTTACTAACTCTACAGAAACATAAAAACAGTTTCAGAATATTAGTGTGAAAAGCTTATAATTTTTACCCACTTTTATTTTTACTCACTAGCAGTTTCCTGCACGCACGGAAATTAAATACATTAATATATGGTTATGATATACTATTATTTTAAATAATTAAGCCACATGTATACTTGAAACTATTTTATCACTTTCTTTTATATCACGTCAATCTCATTAACATAGTGTTAAATGCTTTTATGAAAGAGTTTATAAACTAACTAATTAGCACTAGTTTTACCATGATTTTTGATTTAAAACTATAAAATTGTAAAATATTACTGTAAAATGTATAAATGATAGTAATAAATTAGAAAAGAATTAACACATATAAAAATATATATAGTAATATACGCTTTGCTTCGTTTAAATTGGACGTCATGAAAATAAGTTACAGTAATTTAAAAATGTTTTAGCCCAGTACAGCTTGACCAGCAATTTATAATTTTTAAAAATTTAGGCTAGTCTGAGTTGAGAATATTACATATTATGTATGTATATTATGTCAAGAAAGACTTTTAAAAATGGCAACACCGACTAGGGTAGTTTTGCTCCGCTTTGGCTCAAGGGAAATTAAAAGCCTTAATTTAAAATTATCCACCACACGAGCGTATAATATGAAGTAGAAAACATATATTTATGTAGTACATATTTTTAGAAGTACTTTTAATATAAATCTGTAGAAAATTAAAAACAATTCTAAAATTTTTTAAATCCCTTACATACAATATTTCGTGTTTCCAAAAAACTAATTAAAAATTATTTCAAAAGCGCTTGAAAATATCATAGCGTCGTTCAGTGAGGTCACATTTTACAAAAATGTTGACGTCTTCTACACGTAGATGTGACGTCATATTGTGTTTCACGTTACGTGACAGAAAGCAAGATATCATACAGGCTGTTTAGACTTATTTGGAAAATGAAATTATGGAAATCCGTGTTATAGAAATAAAGATGTTTAATGAAGATCGCACAATATTTTAAAAAGATTTCATTGTGAGAATTGGCTTCTTTTACAACTTTCATTTTTATTGGGGTTTAACACTTACTGTCACAAAAAAGCCTTTGAACACCTTGTTATATGTCTTCTTGAATTTGTTTGTGACGAAATAGAAAATTCTCCGAATTATTTTACTTGACACTATCCGTCCCAACCCATCCTTATCATTTCACCAAAATGTTTTCTCGGAATCTGAAGTCTTTTTATATCGAGGTCTTGTAAGCATTTTATGGTTATTGATCGCAGTCTAGCTCAGCACTTATAACCGTAGCGCAAAGAAGAGAGCTATTTTCCGCTACGTTAACTCAACGATAGCTTCTGATGGAATATGATACTATAAACCACAATTACCTTGGGCGAACCTATCAGATTTCTAATTTGAAAATGATGGAGGTTAGATCGGAATAATGAGCTATGGTATTTTGTTTAAAACATATTATTATTTAATAACTATTATGTTAAAATGTTCTGTGTCCTTTGGTCACAAAATTATACCTTAAATACAAATTACATACGAATCTTAATTGTATTTATTTTGTATTTAACTAGTCTGTGATAAAATCAAATTGAATAAGTGTAGTTCAATATAAATAAATATCATTATTCACCTAAACAGGGATCTTTGTCAAATTAATGAAAGCATCCTAAGTTTTTAGTAAAACAGGTATCTGCCGCGACCACGGGATTGGGGTCCAGAGTGAACTAGAAAGTGAAGACACGGACTCACTCCCTCAAGAACTTTCCTACTCAATAACTGATTATCAAATAGAAGCTTCTATTGTACAGTGATTGATGAGTTTTTCCAGCTTACTAACTGCTGGTAGATTATATCCGTAGAAGTTTTTATATGAATAACTCTCAACTATTCCACATAACCGTTGCTTTTGTTCGGGATAAAAAGTAGCCTTTGTGTTAATCCAGCCTGTACAGTATCTATGAGCAAAATATTACAATCTGTTCAGCCGTCTCGTATCAACCATACGATTGATACGAGACTGTAACAAAACCGAAATTTTTAACCAAACTTTAACATTTATAAAAGTAATAAGAAGTCGGATAGGAGAATAGTAGGATGTTATAATACTTTATAAGTATGATTATTAAAATATAACGAATCTAGAACTCAAATATAAAAGAAATGAAGAACATGGCAATTATTAAATGTCTGTAAAATCTTAATCCGCGTTGCAATGGTTTTGCTGTTAGCAAGCAGATCCACTTAATTTAATGAATCGTTTGACTTTATAACAATGCCCTCTGCCCTCTGACTTTACTAATGAATCCCTGGACGACATTTAGATGAATTGTTTTCGCACAGTAAAACATTTATGAAGAAACACGATAATGATCTAAGAATTTGTTAATTAATGAATATCTTGGCTCGTTTGGCTAGCACTCTTCTCACATTAACTCTTTTTTCTCTATCTTTGTCTGATTTTAATGAAACAAAACTTATATTTTAAGTTAATCATGTAGCAATATAATTTTGGAGACCGTCACTTATTATGTAATAATGTGCATCATACAAAGACTACCCATGAGGTAGTCTTTGTATGATGCACATTAGTTTAAATATTCAATCGATTTTAGTGCCATAATAGAATTTAATTGTAAGGTACACTATAGCTCAATTGCACAATAACACTAAAAAGACTACAATAACCGCTTGACCTCCTGACCCTAATATTTAACACTTTCAGCAGCTAATATTTCAGCAACACAGCAACTACAATAATTATTTAAATACTCAGCAAAATACTATGAAGTCACACGTGTTCGGAGGATAACTAGACCTTCTTGCGTAAAAATCATCCTTATTATAATACAAAGTACACCCCTCATATCTCCACTATACTTAATGACAGGTTGGGTTGTAGGCCTGTGTTGCCAACTTAATATTTAAAACCTTCATTTAAATAATTTAATAAAGCTTACATTATTAAATTATTTAAATGATTCTATTGGCAGTTTGCAGTCATACCTTCGATCTCGGTAGAGGTTATAGGTACCTATTTGTTTGGTTTGAATATTGGTAAGTTGTCGATTTGTTTTTGAAGTTTGACCTTTATTGTGTGGTTTTGGTATTGGAATAAAATTACATATACAAAGTTGTACAGATATATATATATTTAGATACCAGAAGTGCTAAACAAATATAAAAACAATTATCAGATATAATAAGTACATGGAACGGACTCACAGTATCGAAAACAACCACAGCACCGGTCGACGACTAAGAAGCCAATGAGCCCGTATGCGACTGAGTGCCTGTTTATTATAGGCAGTGGTGGGGATCGAAACCGTCAATCACTAATTCTGACTTATAATCGATTCTGTCCTGACTAATTATCGATGCTATCAATTCAGTAATGCTCATTTTGACGTTGTCGTAGGGTAGTCTCCTAACTCGGCCATTCCTGACCCTACGTCGTCCCCGACGTAGTTGAGTTATTGTGCAGTTGCTTGATCGCTTGGTGCTACATGGGCATCTCGATTAGAGCCCAACTCGTCAACTTTGTTCCGCAGCTGTATTGATGAAGATTCTGCAGTAGGATCACACCCACCATCATCATCCTGTTAATGAATATCCTGTGAACAGAACAGTCAGAAGGCGTCCCTTCTGTCTGTAAGGACCAAGCGTCCACCACATTGACCATGCGTCATTTAGAGCCAAGCGCCCTGGACCAAGCGTCCACCACATTGACCATACGTCATTTAGAGCCAAGCGCTCTTCACAAAATCTTTCAAGGCCACGCACCCTTAAAGATCATTTCTAAGGCCAAGCGCCTCTTGAGACCAATCGTCTATATGTGTTTATTGGACCATGCGTCCAATATCCACATACACAAAATGTATCCAATGGGACCAAGTATCCAATTGATCTTAGCAAACAAACAGTCGCCTCATACAAACAATCTTGCACAACAACAATCATTCTTCACACATTCAAGGCCCTCATACAAACATAATCTTACACAAAAAAAGATAACAGCACTTTGATTTCATAGATATGCACACATCCTACATAGATATGCACTCATCCTCTTACATAGATATGCACACATCCTACATAGATATGCACACATCCTACATAGATATGCACACATCCTACATAGATATGCACTCATCCTTTTACATAGATATGCACTCATCCTCTTACATAGATATGCACTCATCCTCTTACATAGATATGCACTCATCCTCTTACATAGATATGCAAACATCCTCTTACATAGATATGCACACATCCTACATAGATATGTGCACATCCTCTTACATAGATACGCACTCATCCTCTTACATAGATATGCACTCATCCTCTTACATAGATGTGCCCTCATCCTCTTACATAGATATGCACTCATCCTCTTACATAGATATGCACACATCCCCTTACATAGATATGTACACATCCTCTTACATAGATATGCACACATCCTCTTACATAGATATGTACACATCCCCTTACATAGATATGCACACATCCCCTTACATAGATATGCACACATCCTCTTACATAGATATGCACTCATCCTCTTACATAGATATGCACACATCCCCTTACATAGATATGTACACATCCTCTTACATAGATATGCACACATCCTCTTACATAGATATGCACACATCTTCTTACAAAAGTATCTCTTAAACTTGAACTTCACACGTTGGAAACGAGAATCAGGACAGGGCCCGCTATTGCACCGCCTGATACGTATTCAAGGAATACATCTACCGGGACAGAGCCCGTTACGCGTTCACACAACACGTCTGCCGGGACAGAGTCCGTTACGTGTTCACACAACACGTCTGCCGGGACAGCGCCCGTTACCTACGCGTTCAAACAACACTTCTGCCGGGACAGCGCCCGTTAGGACCACAGCAACTCCCTGCTGCTGCCCGATCCACCGAGGGATTCCACGCGCCTGCTCGGATGGACCACGTGACTTCGTGCGCTCGGCCGGACCACCGCCCTGCAGCCGTTCGGACCACCATGTGATTCCGCTTCAGCCGGATCACTGCATCATGCCTCCCGGCTGCCCGGATCACCGCGTGACTCCACGCGCCTGCCTGGATCAATGCGTGACTCCTCACGCCCGCCCGGAACACTGAGCACTCTACGCGTCTGTTACGACCACTGCACGAGGACCCGAGACTGCCCGAAATATTGCGCCACTCCTAGCGTCCGCCACGCGTTGAGGGTACAACAGACATCAGCCACAGCGGAGCACCAGCTTTGAAGAGGCATACCCACACCGGGTCACATCGGCAACACGTCCCAAGCAACCAGGCAAACACTTGCCTTACACTGACACACATGTCGATCGTGCTACTATAATACAAACACACATTAAAAGGTTCAGTTAGAACTTACTTTCAAAAGGCCTAGCTCAGAGGTCGCTCAATGTTGTTTCAATCATCGCGCCCTTACGATATTGAATTTCAAAATTGAAATCCTGCAGATAAATTCACCAACGAGCAACTCTTAGTAGAAGGTTCATTTTACGTACACTATCTATCAAGGCATTGTAATAGTGTTATATTAAAAGTTACACCAATCAAATAATGATGAAAATATTGCAGCGCCTTGACGACCGCCAACGTTTCTAACTGACGTGACTTTACTAAAGTAAGCTTACCACCCGCTTACCACTCTTACAACTTGATGAAAAGTGAGTTAAGGCTAGGCCAATGTAAACCTAGTCTAACACAAGGCTAAGGTACCTCAACGTTAACCTTCACTTCTAACATTAGACAATTCAGGAAATACAAAGCGAACTACAAATAAAAGGAAGGAACTATTGGGCAAAGTAACGACCTAAAGCCCAATAGTCATGTTACCAAACCGACGGACAGAGAAATAGTAGTCTGTTCTAACGCTCCGTTTCAGGCGTCCACACGCCACACCAGAGCGCCATGTGCTCTGCAGCTGCCTGAGTTTTCTTGCCTTACGAACCAGCCAGTAGTTCCAACTCATAGCGATGATGTGGCAGTACACGTAGGACCTTATAAGGGGTCCCCGCATGCCAGAATCGAACTTCTCCGTGTCATGCGAGTGGCTCACGAACCGTCGAGCACTGAACGCCCCTCGACACTCCACGAACTGTACTAGCGCCAGCTTCGGTGCGCACACACCACGCGCGCCTTCAAAGCACTCATGGTACACGCGGAACCCTGCCAACCTGCGGGCGGCAGCGCCCGGGGCGTGCAGCAGCGCCGCACACAGCCTCTCCGCGTCCGTCTGCGTAATCAGCTCGCACGACGGCGCCGACCGCGACAGCACTCCCGTCGACTTCAACTCGTGCAGCTGCTCCGGCGTGCAGCGCGAGTTGTAGATTTGTAGTTCGTCGCACACGCGACTGATTAGTTCCAAGCTGAAGTCCGTCAATACCGACGTTAGGATCTGTGCCAAACACAGGCGCCGCTCACCGCTCACCCTGAAGCAGGAGATCGGTTCACCCTCCAATGCCGTTTCAACGCGCTCGCCGAGCACCGGGTCCGCGGCCAGCAGGATGGGTGGCGCAGCACAGGCTGCGCGGTGCGCTCGCCTGGTACGTCCTCAGCTGACTTATCCCTATTGTCATATGCATCTGTATCAACAGAAAAAGAAAAACACGAAAGGATCTACTTTGAAAGCTCGTTTAGTAATCATAGCTATCGGAAATAGCCACTGTAAACGAAGAATCCTACGTATAACCTGGAGCGGGACTCGTCAGAGACCTACGAGGACTTACACGAGGTATGGCATTGCGTGTGCGAATCGGTTCACACATAAGTATGCCATAGACCAACCTTCATAACACTGTTTACACAATATCTGCCAAAACTTGCTTAACTTTTTTGGATTCGGCTGAGTCTATTAGGGCCTGAACTTTCTCATGGTTCGGCCTAACCTGACCTTCACTAATTGTACGACACAAGTATTCTATTCTGGTGGCCAGAAACAAACTCTTCTTCAAATTAAATTTAAAGATCATTTATTCTCATTAAAAACAAAACATATGTCACTTACATGAGAATAACACAGCTTAGTTTATAAATTAAAAAGTAATGTCCATTGTTCTACGTTACTACTGCGACTCCGAACGCTTTCGCTATCATACATTTTATTATGAAGAAATGACAGATTAAGACAAAAAGTGGGTACTTACGAATTATCAGGCCAAAACAATAAAAATAAACTAAATCTTTTATTTGATGTTTCGCATTGGTTACCACCGTCTTTATTTGTAAATCTGTAATACCTCGCGAAAGTATTGCAACTTTCAGCTCGTCAGACAAGTCCTTTTACAATTTTAGACGCAAAAGAAACCTGCGGGTATATTCGGTACAAACGGGGAATTTATTTAAGTTGTTACACATAACCGCAAATAAAATTGTAACCAAACTACAATACATGGACACATTACGATTTTCCAAAGAGGTACGCTCGCGGCGATAAGAACTTTCACTTTGTCTACGTGATAAAGGAGTAGGATCTCTCCTTCCGGAATGACTATGATCACGCGTTCTACTTTTTTTTACGTTCGTGATCTATCATGAGGCGGCCGCGAAAGGTAGGCAATATCGCAAGGATTCACCTCGACGGCTACCCTCAGCGAGACGTTGTCTCTACTAATCTCTCACGCTAAACACGTCCCATATTGGCGAAAATTGACGGTTGTTTACGTTTTAAAGGCTAATTGTGGGCGAAATCCTATCCCACTTCTGAATTTAGATACCAGAAGTGCTAAACAAATATAAAAACAATTATCAGATATAATAAGTACATGGAACGGACTCACAGTATCGAAAACAACCACAGCACCGGTCGACGACTAAGAAGCCAATGAGCCCGTATGCGACTGAGTGCCTGTTTATTATAGGCAGTGGTGGGGATCGAAACCGTCAATCACTAATTCTGACTTATAATCGATTCTGTCCTGACTAATTATCGATGCTATCAATTCAGTAATGCTCATTTTGACGTTGTCGTAGGGTAGTCTCCTAACTATATATATAGTCAAACAAAAATCAAAATAAATGTTTTGGTCTTTATTGCTGTTATGCTGTTATTTACAGACATTCGATAAGTTACATCTTTTTAATATGTTTAGAGGATCGTTAAATGCTTGTTACTCTAAAAATCGATTAACGTTATTATTAAAATACATACTAATTAATATACTAGGTATTTAATATTATAACAGCAATAATATTCACATGAAATGATCATAGCACAGCATCAGTTAGATCAGTGAAACAGTAATCTGTTGAATATTCAGAGTCGTGTCCAGCGTCCAGTGTGAATGCAGTCAAGTATCTCTCCGGTCGGGTGAATCAGTTCATTAATCACGGTCAAATACGTGTGAAGTGCTGTACCATTTCAGGATTGCCCTTTTATTAATTCAATTTGTATATTTTATCTAATCTGCGAATGTGCTGTGACAGAAATATAAGCTAAACTAAATAGTAATACATTAATGATAACATTAGTGTAGACTTTAGACTGACTGGTGTTCCACTTACCACTCCATTAATTTTAAGGGAATAATAGCTCAACTATATTTAATATAAAAAATACATTTATGACAGGAAACTGAGCAGTTTTGTGGGCATGTAACCCGTGAAATGGTTTAACAACGGCCCGAACATGATTACAAACATAATCCACTGCTTGCCTTGCCTTGTTACCTATATATGTTTTATTTTTTAGTGTTAATATAGTATTAATTAGTGTAGTTATTTTACAATGCAATCACTATAACACAGCACTGGATTTTATTACATTTCTATAAGAGACCCGATTACGAAGAGATTGAATCGCACCGAACGCCTTTTGTATTAGGCTTCTTGGCTTGCTCTTTAAATTACCTCAATTTAAAGAGCAAGCCAAGAAGCCTAAGTAAACCAAGAGCGGGCTAATTAATAATTAATAAAAATAACTTGTTATATTTTCATAAAGAAATGAATGCAAGTAAGCACAAGCAATAAGAAGAGTATACACAGGAACAAAGGGTATCCAGGAACCGGAGCACATAATTAATTAAATGAGATCCTCAGTTAATAACAGGAATTTCGAGAACTTTATGCATGTGGGAATCGCAATTAATATTATAAATTAGACATACTGTACTTTATTAGTTTAAAGAATTTTAGATAGATAGATAGATAGATAGATAAAAATCTTTATTGCACACATAAAAGTTAATAAAATAAAATAGAACGAGTAATATAAGCTAAAAACTTAAAACGCATGCAGAGGCGGCCTTATTGCTAAGGCAAGTGCTAAAGATTTAAATATAAACAAATATATTGCTATGGAAAATAAATACTTATATATTTAAAATACTTATACTACATATACTTTAAACACACTACTTATATGCATGCACTATATAAACTAACAAATATAGACAACCAAATGATAAATAGATATATATATATATAATGAAAGTTATAGAATTTTGAGATAATAATCTGTAAGACGACGCTTAAAGATGTTAAGAGACGCCGAATGACGTATATTCGGAGGAAGATCATTCCATAAGATGACAGCCTTGACCGTAAAAGAATCCCGATAATAATGGGTGTGGCTAATAGGTATTTTTAGGCGATTGTCGTGTCTTGATCTTAAATTACGATCCCCAGGAACGTCGGAACCCAAATAAGAAAACCGTTCTTTTAAATAAGTCGGGGTGTGAGGATTGTTAAGTATGTTGTAAAGTAGTGAGAGCATATGTAAATTTCTACGGTGTCGGATTTTTAACCATTTGAGTTTAGTTCGATACTGGGAGACATGGTCAAAACCATATATAAATTTGATGGCAACATTTAGCAAACGCTCAAGTTTATTAAGTTGCTGTTCCGTTAAGTCAGAATAACAACAGTCCCCATAATCCAAAATTGGAAGTATAAGAGAATTTACTAAGGCCATCTTGGTTTTGATAGGTAAAAAATGTTTCCACCGTTTTAAGGATCCAATAACCGCAAAAATCTTCTTGCTCACCTCAGTGATTTGTACTGACCAGGACAAAGAACTATCAAAAAATAGACCTAAGTTTTTCACTGAACTACTGAGGGAGATAATAGAGTATCGGATAGGAGGCAATGAATTAAAATCAATTTTTTGTAATTGTTTAGGACTTCCGATGATGATTGCTTGCGATTTGGAAGCATTTACACAAAGACCGTAGGATTTGGTCCAGTCACAGATTTTATCGAGTTCACCATTCAGTCTATCAATAATATTGTTAATATCATAAGCAGGTGCCGAATCGTAGATCTGCAGATCGTCAGCATATAAATGATAAGGACATGAAAGTATATTAGTAATGGTATTAATAAAAATGGAAAAGAGAAGAGGGGAAAGAATACTACCTTGAGGAACTCCAGAAGAAAGTAGAGAATAAGATGATAATTTATTGTTAACATTCACACATTGCCGACGACCATACAAGAAGCTATGAAACCAGTTCAGAACACCAGGAGAGATGTTTATAGATTTAAGGACAGGATAGTACCTCGTAATCAACCGTATTAAATGCTTTACTATAATCAAGTAAGATAACGACTGATAGACATTTGTTGTCCATATTAAAACGCATATCGTCGCACAGCTTCAAAAGGGCAGTGACAGTACTATGTCCTTTCCTAAAGCCGGATTGGTAAGTTGAAAGGATATTATACTCGGTTAAATAAGAATTGAGTTGTTGGAAGACTAAACGTTCGAGAACTTTACACAGAAATGGAAGGATAGAAATAGGTCTATATTGAGTATAAGATATGGGGTTTTTTGTTTTGGGTATAGGCAAAATGTATGCATTACTCCATACACTAGGGAATATATTAGTGGAAAGAGAGTAATTGTAAATATGACAAAGAGAGGGAACTATTGTATCGAGGAGAAATAGAATTTTATATAACTTTTTAAAATTAAAAACCTATTAAAAAAGAGTTGAGAAATTAACAAACATTTTATTTTATGCCAAATATTTTGTCAAATATAGATGATCAATGGATCTAATTATATACTATTATGAGATAGTTTTACTCAATTCTTTTAAGTATTAAAATAAAATTATTTCTTAACACTCCGAGGTTCTAATTTAAGCAGTTTTTAATCAATTGCCGCCTCTTTAATATAAAAATTATAAATACATTTACTAAAATACCTCAGAACGTATTTATACTAGCTGCGTCCCGCGGTTTCACCCGCTATATTTTGGATAATTCACACTATATCATTATAAACTATAGCCTATGTGTTATTCTGATGTGTAAGCTATGTTACTGTAAAGTTTTATCAAAATCCATTTAGTAGTTTTTGCGTGAAAGAGTAACAAACATACATCCATACATCCAGATATCCATACTTTTGACACATCTGTAAAAAGCTAATGTTTCTCCTTCGCTTTATTTTGATACATATCAACACGTAGCAGGTACTATAGAAAACTTTTTCAAATTACAGAAAGCATTGAAATATTCTGAATTGTTATTAATCATCAATATAATAAAATGTTATAATTCTTTCTTGACTTTCTCAAATTCTGGTAACGACGACGCCAATTATATTAAGACAGTTACAATAAATCCATATAAACGAGCGTTTTTATAACTCAGTAATTTGGGAAAGTTTTCTGTTTCAATTGACTTTCATTTTGGAGAAAGTTGAGGTACGCCTCATTTAGTATACGCCTGACCTATTTCAGTGTATAGAAAAGGGGACAAGCGCTTTTGAAATATTACTTCAGATTAAATTGAATAATTAAATTCATTTTCCAATTTTATTTTCTGGTTTCAAATTTAGTTTTATAACATTCCTTATAAAGTATGCTTGAGGTTAATGAATAATTAAAAATCGTTATATTCTACTTACGATTTTTAAAATTTATTTCACTGAATCTTATACTTTCATATTATAATAAGACACCCAAATATTCAAGACAATTAGGTACTCACTCATATATGAGTTATCCTATTGAATATATACGAGGTTTCCTAAGTAGTGTAAAGCGGGTATGTATGTTTTTAGTCAAATCTCGACTTGTGTTATACTTTTATGCCAGTGACATCAATTACATATTTGTAAGTTTTTCAAAAACTAAAACAAAAATATTTCAACATTACATAATAAAAAAAATATAAAGTCCTTAGTCATGAAAAATTTCGATACATAATATTTTCACAGACGATTAAATAAATAAATTCACAAAAGAAAAATTGTCTAATCTTTTTCAAAAAATCTATCTCATAAAATTAATTAAAACTAAATAGTTCGATTAAATATTCTACTTCAGTCCTATACAATTATTTTTCTGTTATTCTCAATAGGTAATTTTTGTTTAGCTAACATTTGGACCCTAAAAGTACAATAGAGAAGGCAAAGGAGGACGTCGTTGGATGTATTTTCAGATACTAAAGTATATATAAAACATTCAGAATAAACAGTCTTCAACGGTTAAAGGAGCGGAAATAAACGTGTTAAGTAAGAAATGAAGAGAGACGCCTGTCTGCCAAGTTTATAAACATCTTAAATTATTGATCAGAAGGCGACAGACTAATTCAATTGAGAACGAGATTGTCGTCGTAGGTTTATATAGAATTATTTATATCTAAGTAGGTAAACTGATGTGTTATGCTTTGTCACGTATTATTTGTCATATAGTTTATTAGTATTTACAAAGCCTCTTTAACTCAATATCAGTGCTCGGAATTTAAGAATTAATACTGAACATAGCTTGTTTCTTTCATAACGCAGAAAATAACTAAAATTATGGAATTTTCAAAAATGAAAGCCGATTTCTTTTTATCAAGATACCACATAAAAAACTGATTTCACTAATCTTTTTTTTAAGTATTCGCATACTTTGCTTTACAAGGTTATGGAAAGAAAAAATAAAAAAATGCGCAGAAAATTAAAAATATCCACAAATGTCGTTTAATAAGTGAGTGAACAAAAGAGTGAACGAAAACATTTTGAAATAATACTTTCTATTGCTACAGAGTGAGTTGGTGCATAAGCAAACAAGTGTGTTTCAGTTCACACACGTTTTCGCGAAGCCGCGATCTACGTTATTTTTTAAATAAAAAAAAATATAGATAAACCAAAATAAAAGTTTGCACCTTCAAAAATAGAAGCAACGCAAATAATAAAGGTAGCCCTGGACCGGAAGCCATTTCTCTGTCGTACGGTGTTCCGGTGTGACGATATCCGGCGCAGCTCAATTTCCTGTAGCCTAGCGTAGTCATTGCGCTATTATTAGTACATAATAGTTCAACGAGTGTAGTCAATTTTATATCTACTGTTTACTTATTTATATATCGTAACAACTATATAAATAAATGTTTATTTTTGTGATTATCCTTTATACATTCGTTCAGCAGCTTTGGTGAGTTTTATTGTGTAAGCTCGTTAAACTTCATAAATTTATTAATCTCTCAGCGAAGAGAGTATATAAAGTTAGTAATAATGTAATATGAATAGCATGATTACGGTTTTATTTATTACTCTGACCTACATAAATCTGACCTGAACCTGAACCTGGTTTTGAGCTTGGTGATTTTAAAGAAGCTTAATAAAACAATATAAAAAATGGTTTGTTAATCAATTTAAAATCATACTGTTATACTTTTTATAAAAAAGTTTTTACTATTTAGTATCCAAGGTATCGTATAGGGAAAATGAAGGCAAAGCATTAGATTGAATTAATAGCTGGACCAAACAAGAAGGGAGCAACATCAAAGAGACTCAACTGAAAGAAGCTAGATGAGATCTTACTAAATCAGAAATATGTTTTATAAATAATAAATAAATAATGTAAAACATAAACTACAACATAAACAAGAAACACGGCGATCATTATCTTTTTCTTGTATATTGCAATGGTGTTCATATGTGTGTGTGTATTCTAAACTAAATAGTTGTTTTGCAAAACAACTGTTTTCTATCGGATCTTCTTTAAAGTATACTAGAAATAGGTCAATAGGCGCTCGACCTTTGTATTTTTACTATGCCAGTGCAACTTCAGGCTTTTGAACTGATCAACTTTTATACTTTTTCCTTTGGTATCTAAAACTATTCTTGACTCTAACAATACAGTTTTTATAAAGTCGCTCGCACTCTCAATAGAAATAGACGGTGAAAAGAACTTCTTTTAATCAAAATGTATACTGTAGTTATTTTTTTAAAATATTTTAGATAAAAATAATTACGATTGTGTTTAATTAAAAGAAGAAAAACAAAAGTAGTACCTACATTTAAACTAAATTCTCTAATCTTTACTTCGCTGATGTAAATAGATTGTATCATGTGAGAAAAATAAGGTTTTCCGAATTTTCTTTTTCTTCTCCTAAACACATGTAAGCGAACTAGCCATTCTGCTATCAACCATTTCCTTGAACTTAATTTTAGTGTTAAAATGTGAATACTTTTTTACAATTTATATGCCTTATTTTTCATATTTTTTTAGCCATCTGACACTTATTGACATTTATAATCTTTCAAGGATTTTTATGAATTTCTTTAACACAGAAAAAAATAATTTATAAATATGCCGTGGGGTTGGGAATGTAGAGCAAAGTTAATAAAGCAGTTGCCAGCGAAACCAACAGAAAAACGTGGTCCTGTGTCCTGTTCTCTCCAAGGACCTGGGCCACAAAACTATGAGACACCAGAAATATTTTGTAAGTTTATTCCATGTGACATGTAATATAATAGTTTAGATAAGCTTTAGTTTTTATTTTATGGCAGTTAAGGGGAAACGAGTTGACAGCCCACCTAATGGTAATTTTTGTTGAAATTTCGCTGTTACTTCTGATATTAACATATTTTAAAAGTAAAACCGTTACTACTAACTACGCTACGTAGTATTAATTAAAAGAGAATATCAAGCCCCTTTAAAACTGAAATCCCTATAAACACCAAATTGGTGCAACCGTATACTAAATTAAAAAAAAAATTTCGATCTATTATTAAACAACTAGTGATTTTAGAAAATGATTTTATTTAATAAAAACCCAAGTATTTAGTATTCATAATAATCGTAGTTCCTCGTTGAAATATATTCTACAGAAAATGAAGTAAATAAAATAAGCGAAATGTTAATAGGTTCTATTCAAGAAATATTTTTCTTTTCTTTGTAAATTGAAATAAAATACGCTTTTTGTTAGGTTTTTATTAGACTGTAGACGCTTCAGAAAATTTCTTAATCATAATATTGTGAATATTATATTTTACTAGCTGCTAGGGCAAACGTTGTTTTTCCATATAAATGTAAAAAAAAATGCGGTGGGCCTCCTTTATCACTTAGGGGTATAAAAAATAAATGTTGACCGATTCTCAAACCTACACGACATGTACACAAAATTTTATAAACATCGGTCGAGCCGTATCGGAGGAGTATAGTAACTAACATTGTGACACAAGAATTTTATATATAAGATAAAGTCTCGTAGTTTGCTTTTGGAGATTTTTTTATTAATTAATGTACTAGATAATGCGATGTTTAATAATGATAGCCTTTGATTGGCTAGTAGTTTTCATTGGTTTATTTTAAAAATACCTTTACCGATCTTCCTCTGCACCGACAGTTTGCAAGCAATGTAAGGCCTTTAAATCTGTTCCTGGGTCACAAGTCCTTACAGCTTAAATAATGCACAATATTTTAAGTGTTATTATGTACTTGCTTTATGTAGACTTAATAAAATGATTACTATGGAAAATATATTATTATAATATTTTTCAAAGGTGGTAAGGGTTATTCCCGCATCAAAAGAGCCCCTGCATATACTCTTGGATATCAAAGACCAGTCAGTTTAAAAAAGCCTATACTTACAAGTGCAGCACCTATGTTGGATACAAGTGGAATGGGGCCTAAAGGTAATACTTTTATATTTTCATTTTAATAGGTAGAAGTCCATAGAAAAAAGGCCATTAACTATTTTCTGAATTTCCTAGATTTATGACCATCTTTTTTACTCGACTATGGCGAAGCCAAAAGGAAGGGTTATGATTTTGGCAGTCTATGTATGAATGTATGTTCCACCCTAGCGCCAACTAAACCAATTTTCATGAGTCAATAGATTCGTAATAATGACGCGGATGATATAGGCTATAAAAATTTAATGATTTTTTTTATTATGGAATTTAAACCCCAGATTCTAACCTCGAAAAAAATTAAACTGTAATTTAAAAAATTAAAATATATGTATATATATCTTGTTGTTTACGTCAACATATATGTTTAAAATGCGGTCGTATAGTTCGAGCGGTCCTGTCGTTGCAATTATTTACTCGTTTAAGCAAATAAAAACCAACATTATGTTACCTTTATCTTTATCTTGATATTTTTATTTCGTAATATCTTTTGACTGGAATGTCCGATTTCAATAATTCAAAAAGTAATTAACAGGTATTGAAACAGTCTTCATTACGAAAATTTATTTGGATAAGAATTAATACAAAGTTATGGAAAACATGGTGTGATTTTGATAGGCAATTTTATCAACTTTTAAAATGTAAAAAAGTAGTTATAGTGACTTAACTACAATAGTTGGACATATGGTCTCCCGGAGTTTTTTGTAGATATTGATACGTTCTATAATATTGTAGAACATTTTTTTGTTCTATCATCAACACTTTTCGCAGCGCATGCGATGAAAGATATTTTATGGCTATTTTTTTTGCACCTTGTGTTGGTTTTAGTGGGAATTTCTGGGGATCTCTAATTTTTTCTTGTAATAAATATAGCCTATGTTACTCAGGGATAATGTAGCTTTCTAATGGTGAAAGAATTTTTGAAATCGGTCCAGTAGTTTTTATGTTTATTCGTTACATACAAAAATCCAAAAATCCAAAAATACAAATCTTTCCTCTTTATAATATTAGTATAGATAATAGATATAGATTAGAGAAACACTACATGAAACATACATGGTAGGTATACAGCGGGTGCGATCACTGTTCTACCTTGACCATTTTTATACCTATGCAGTTCTGGGCTTATATCTGAATTACTTTCTTGTTTTGTCATTTTAGGCCACTTTTTTACGGTTTAGTCGGGTTATAGTTTTTTAAACATTATTTTTTTAATTAATATTTATGCCTTTTAAAATCTTGTGACACTTAAACATTAGTCAAATTGCTTTGTTGAGGGTAAGTCGTTTTGAAAGAAAAGCTGATAGTATTGTTCCATCCAGAAACAAAAAATAATATATTATAATTGGATAGTTAATTTTTTGTAGTTATTCTGTCTTTATTTAGTTATTCCTGACACTTTACCATTCTCATCCTGGGTCAAGTATTGTTTGGCAGACTTGACCTTAAGCGCCATATCTTTTCGATATTTAATTGTATAACACACATACTAAACTTCAAAATCTGGGATCGAACTCAGATCTTTTGGGGTGAGAAGGTGGTTTGGAGTTGATGTCTTATTCCTAAATAATTAGTTATCGCTAAAATAATATTTTTCCAGGTCCTTATAAAGTTAAGCACGGTACAATATCACCTAGAATTGAAATACAAGAGAAGCAAAAGAATCCAGGTCCTGGTAACTACGCTTCAAGAAGCGAGATCAGATACCGGCGACCTCCAGCGTATACCCTGCGACCTGCGGCTAAACCTGTTTATCAGCCCAATGATCAATGGAATCCTTCGCCTAATATGTACTTGCCCTGTATACCAGGAAAAAAGTTAGTGGTTACAAGCTTTTTATTTAGTTTCATTTGTGAAAATCGTAGTACTTCCGATTTGTGAAAACCGATTTTATAAAATGGGATGGTCATTCCAAATTTTTATGATAAGGAGGCTGGAGCTGATTTAATGTGTTTAACGGTGGCCACAAAAACTATTTAATAATAAGACTCAACGCCATCAACTTATGGTTCGTTTGATTTATCTGTAAAAAGCTATAGATGATTAACATTTTAGCTCTATTTATAACAAAAATAGTGTTGTCAAATCTTGCAAGTTTTTCTAATTGTCACATCGAAGTTACTACGCAGTGAATCTTAACGCTTGGTGTACATCTTACAGATATAAAAGGAATCAAAAGGTTACCTTGCTATAATCCATCCATCCATCCAATCCATTGTATTTCTTTTAATAGTTTATTGATTTTAGGAATGCCCCAGCATACAGTTTTGGAAATGTGGCAAAAGAAGTAGGAGGGCAAACTATACCAAGCGTCGGAACTTACGAACCTAATTTTAACTATATCGACAAAAGCAAACCTGCTTATTCATTTGGAGCACCGTGGAGATCACAAAAACCTGCGAAAATTCCACCACCAAACACATATTGTGAAAAAAAGGTTAGAAAAAAACATTATAAAACAGCTTACATATAGTATGTAGAATATTATGTACAAGGAGATTCATTGCTTGTCGATGTTGAGTTTGTCCTAACAAATGCTTAAGAAAATGAGAAATTTTTGAAAATTTCATCTCAAATTCAAATTCGGCCCTTGGAGAAACGAAAAGTTAATTTTTAAGACTTACTTTTCTCTCGGAATATCAATTTGTTAAGTTGTTTTCTTATGTTTTAAAGTGTCTGAAAATTGTCCTTGCATGAAACCTGTTGCTAGATTTACCCCATCAGGTTCAACTTTTCAGAAGCATTTGAGGAAAAAAATAGCATTAAAATCACTGCTTCGAATGATATAATTGATTCGAAGAGTAAACAATTAGCCATTGTATGAAAATTCTCCGCTATTCTGTATTCCCTAAGCGAATTGAGGGTTTTTTAAGTTAACTAGTAGTTTGATGAGAAATATAGTGCGTTTCAAATTCTGTAATATTTTATAATATTATCCAAACTTTAAAACTATAAAATAAGATAATAATTAGATACAGTAAAAACAACTTTGTATTCTGTAACAAATCCTAAAATTCTTGGTATACTACTTTTATCTACCGTTAAACTCTTGTTTAACAGTATACCTGGAATTTTAAGCAAACTTCAGTATTTCAGTGAAGTTTATCTTTACAGTTTATGTACGTAAAGCGTACAATTCCAGCGCCATCATTTGGTATACGTCACACTCCTCATCTTGGAAAGCGACAAGAATTTCTCAAGCCTTCGAAACTTGATCTTGTCGTTAGTGATTAACAGTTTAACGACTATTTTTAATTTTTTATTATATTATTTTTTAATTGTATTTTATAATGAAATATTTAGTAGGTTTAGTTATTCATGAATTAAATTTTTTAACAATTTAGTACATTGTTTTTGAAACATAATACTGCTGATAACTTTATTATTATTCTGAGTTATTTATTAATATCTCCAAATTCTATCTTCCAATCAGGGGTCAATAGTGACCCGGACCGTGCACGGAGTCGTAGCCAACGCGTAGAGGCCCTTCAGACAATTTTCCTCCCTTTAGATTATCCCTCGCACTATGAGAATGCATCCAAGGACAATCCCCCGCTTATGTAGGACTACAACAATATAAGGAATGTAATGCTCAGTGCTTGCTTGCATTTTAAAGAAGCTTCTTACATTCCTACATTCGAAGTTACAATCTCTAGGCACTGTTCGGGATAGCTTTATTATAGCCAATCTTATCTATTTGACGAAATTAAAATAAATATTTTTTAATCTTTGAGTTAAAAGTAAGTTAAGTGTAAATTTAAATTACTGAAGATTATGAACAACTTTAAAAAAGTAATACTGTAACAGATCACTCTCGTGGATGTCAATATGCCATGTAACAAAAACATACTTTGCCGTCAAAGCAACAATTAAATACTTAAAACAATTATTTCAGAAATTTGCATTACTGATGTCTAAGGGTAACTTACCATTAACTGGGTAAACTGTAACCCCCTTGGTTATAAAATAGAATAGGCACGAAAAGCAAGAAAGTCAAAAGTTGACTAAACAATATTCTCTTGAACTTCGTAAACTTCAAAACCAGAATTCGTAGAGCCGTAATGAATCAACAAACGCTTTTACAATAACAAACAGTAAGCATAAACTCGGAAACTCAAACATTACTAAGGGGATGTAAATGGCTTTGACTCTTAGACTCCACATATATTTGATTTTCTACGATTAGATTTACGCTCTTATTATCTCTCTTACCTATTGAACTCAGATAAAGAAGGATGGCTACAATTCATTGTTTCTTATGTACTAATTACTAGGATTTAAAGTTGTTAGCAATTATCTTGCTAGAAAGTTCTTCTAAATATCATGTGGTTAATACCGATAATAACATAAATTGTAAAAGAAATCAACTCTCGTAGTGAAGTCTTGGGACTGTACAAAGTTGTGAAATCAAATGTAAAACTAATTCAGTTAGCATCAAATAAATAGACAAAAGAGAAAATAGACGAGTTATTATCTTCATTTTAGAAAAACTTAATTTCTATTTCTAGCTTTATACCGAGGGAAGTTTTAGCAGTAGTACAACAAGAATTTAGGGTTAGTTTATTTTTAGGATTTTACACTCTCTGTAAGCCTTTATAATTTTTACTGAATTTTAAACTGACATACAAAATAGGACAGTAAAAGAAATATTTAAAATATAACTTCAGTCTTTGTTTGTAATATTTTTATCCTAAACCATTGTAGGTTTATAAATATTAATTTAGTCTTTGCATATCTAATAGACTAACTATTTATATTGTAATTTCTTGCTGAAATAATGTTTGAGCAACTCAAATATCGCTTTTGTAAGCGTTTGATCCGATTTCAATTGTATCCGTATCATGCGTTCAACGTTATCTGTTCATTTACAATGGGATGCTCAGAAATGCTGGTACATATGATGTTATACTAACCAAACTTCTCGTAGCTATTGCATATTACAATGCAACGCCGTTTATAATTTTATATTCGCGAGTTCTTTTTAATTTATTAATAATACAAACACGACAATCTACAAAGACAATATTATACAACCTCGATTCCAATAGATTTGTGTCAAAGTGCTCTCGCTTATTAAAGTATGTGTTGCTATGCTTGGACACCATCATGAAGGTTTCGTGTAAGTGTTTGGCTTTATTTGCTGTCGGAAGTGTAAATTATTACTCTCTTTTACGTTTTATAGTTTCCATATAGATAATAGTATTATTTAGGTTCAGAGATCAGATTGAAAGATATTCCTAGTGAATTTGTTTGAGAGTTATTGACTGGAAGTATGCAAATTTAGATATACTTTAATAGATATATGTCAGAGAATAATAATAATAAGTAAAAGATTATCGAATCTAAAGAATATCGAAATCAAATAATCGAATCGTTATCGCCATCTATGGCGTTGGAATAGGGTAGTAGTCACTTTGGTTACTGTTTGGCAGAGAGAGGAGCGTTTGGCAGAGCTTAGGAAGTGGAAAGAAAGATTGGTGAGTCCGGTGGCTATCCGGGAATCGGTGGCCGCGATTCAGCCTGTTCTCCATGAATGGGTCGTCCGTAAATTTGACGCCCTCACTTACCGCCTGACACAGATGTTGACGGGTCATGGGTGTTTTGGTCGTTATCTGTGCCAGGTTGTGGGGAGGGAACAATCCCCCATGTGTCATCCATCACTGCGGGGATGGAGTGGAAGACACGGTGCAGCATACGCGCAAGGTATGTTCAGTTTGGGAAGAGCCCCGCGCTGTTTTGATCGCGGTCATTGGATGTGACCTATCGCTGACGGCCGTTGTGAAAGCCATGGTCAGCAGTGAGCAGGCTTGGGAAGCATTTCATGGAAAGCAGCCGTTATCACTGTAAAGGAGGAGAGAGCCCCGGAGATTGACCCGAAGGCACCTGACATACGCTGAAGGCGCATTGGTCGCCGACGTGGCGCTTTCGTGGCGGCAATCCAAGTCCCCGCTTGGGAAGGTATCTGTAAGCAGATTCCTCCGGTTCAACAAAATTAAAAGGGTAGTAGTCACTTCCGTCGTTTTGACAGTCTCGACTTTTTATATGCCCTCGACAGTCTGACTGAAGTCTTAGTCGTGCGGGGTCTCTCAAGGAGTGAAGTAGTCCCTGGATAGTGTTAGTGCTATGCAGTGCAGTGTTAGTGCTGGAAGTGCTGTTCGATTGAGGTCACGAATACCTTACAATGTAGTTGCTACGTCTCGTGTTAAGTTGAGTTCAAGCAAGTTTAAAGAGAGAGTCTGAGCAGTGGAGGTGAGTGTTAGAATTCTGTTAAAAGACATTATTTATCGGTTTAGTAGAAGTATCTACGGTGCGTTTACCCAATAGTCCATTCAATATCACCCCCTTATAGTGTTTTCCAATATTCCCCTCGCCACCTTCCTACTCATCATTAAAATTCCCGACATACATTAAAGTGTATTTAAATTTGAAATAATAATGTTTTTGACAACAAACATGTTGTGACACAAAAAAACTTTAAATTATAGTTCGTCAAAATTGTATATTGTAATATTTAATATATCATTCTTAAAAATAAATAGTAATATAAAGGGTCGTCGATAAAAGGCGCGTCATCTCGATTGTTGAGTCAGTCTGTCTATGCTCTGCTTGATGTGAACAATATATAATTACTTCAGCCCTTAAATATTATAATAATTGTAAAACTAGAAGAAGTTAAATTAAAAGACTATTAAATTACGAATTCCTTTAATATTTATTCGTGTACACTCTAGTGTTATTTTACTATAATGATATTAAAATCGTTAATAGTACCATCTATTAATATATTAAGAGTTTTTAGGGATAAATCATTTGAACATCTATCTCTAATGGAACTGATGAAAATCGAAATCTTTTAGAGAAACGGTTTTTATTAATCCTTCGTCCGTCTGTCACTGAAATGGATTTCAAAATACACGAACGACAGCTTATCGCCATTAAATGAAATCGATTTCCGTTTTGGCACGTCGAAGGAGTACCAAAAATTTCTACTTATATAGAATGGTAAGTTTTCAAAGTATCAAAGGTGTGTTCATAGAAGATATTTAAGAAAACTTAATGTAATTTTAAATCGCCATTAGATACCAAATAAATCTATCTGTATAATATCTGTTGTAATGCTACTACCGCTTAAGTTATAATATAGATTTAGTTTTATTTTAATCGGATGTTAAAAAAGTGATTAATTTAAAAATGTTTTAGGCCAACAAAACGACGGCTAATTGTATTACGTAATCCATTCCCAACACTCAAAATAACTCTATGACAAGATCGTTTTTTTGTTAACTACATTGAAGATATAATGTTTCCCATAGTGAAGTATCGTGTAGTATAATGCAATGTAGTCGTATTGAGAATCGCTTTTTTATTATTGAACGCGCTAATCTCTGGAAGTAGTGGTCCGATTTGAAAAATTCTTACAAATTGTTAGATAGTTCATTTATCGAGGAAGGCTATAGGCTATATATCATCACGCTAAGACTAATAGGAGCGGATGATCACAGCCACGAAGTCGCAAGGGTCGGCTAGTGTTAAATAATTGAAAAACAGCATAATTTATATGATTAATCTATAAAGCATACAAATGCTTAATTATAGAAATTATGCATAATCCCTAATACTAAAATTTTAAATACATTCGAGACTTTATTTCATTTTCAATGAGGAAGCGTTATTCAGAGTACAGCCTAATTGTCTAGTAATAATATTGCTTAACATGATCACAAAATTTACGCATGTAATAATAGAAATATTTAACTAACATGCTGTGCATAATCAAGATAGCTTTATGTAGTTAATTAATAGTTAATTGAACCCAAAAATAGTGAAACTATTAATATTATAGATATGTCGAAAGAGAGAGACGATTTGGATGAATTAATGAACCGAACCTTACGATTCTGTAGTTTTTGGACAGGAACCCAGGCAGTTCCTTGGACTTGGGACCAAGGTGTAGGCTTAAAGATATCCTTTAAATGATCATAACACTCACCTCCACTGCCTGGTCTCACTGTTTGTCTTAGGTTAGGTTAACATAAGGCTAACCTAACCTAACATAAACCTAACCTAAGGTTGTGTTAACACATCTAAATACAATGTAAGGACTAACAACAAGACTATCCCACCCCAACTATACCCGACAGATATATTAAACAAAAATATTCTCTTTCTTGATACATTTTGGGAAGAGAGTCAAGTTATTTTATGAAAGTACTGAGTACTTTCATAAATATTGTTTAAAGTAGTGCTAGTTGTGTAGTTTAGTGCTGTTGTGCTGGCTCTTTCCTATTAAGGGATCACGTGATTTATTTATATTACACTTTGTTTATTTTAAATGTTAGGTCACCTCTTGACAGATCGCGCAAGACTAAGACTTACGTCAGACTGTCGAGGGCATATAAAGATTCGAGATTGTCAAAATGACGGAAGTGACTACTACCCTACTTCAGCGCCACCGATGGCGATCGATTATTCGATAATCGTTTACTATGTGTATATGTAACTATGTTTTTTCGGGTGAAATTTTGTAACTCAATTTTGAAGCAGTTGTCTTCAATCGATTGTGCTGAAATTTTATATACTCCTTTAGTTGTGATGACAAAACATAAGTTAGCTGTGTTACGTCAATCTACGTTGCGTAGAGAAAAATTCTTAGATTATATTAATCTCGTGAGATTTTTAAAAGACAAGTATATAATAGGTTGGAGAAAAAGTCTTTTCGCATTATAGTATGTATGAACGTGTAATAAAATCTCTTTGGCTATACTATTTGTATCTGGCTGGTTTTGGTATCATTAAAAGTTTAAATTTTAAAGAAGATAATTCCAAATTCAAATTTTTTATTTGTTTTTCGTACTGTGAAGATGAATGAATCTAATGAAGAAATTCGATACATTTTAAAATTTTACTACAAAAAAGGTTAAAATGCAACGCATGGCGCGAAAAAAATTTTCGATGTTTATAGACCTAGTGCAGTGTCTGTGAGAGTAGCACAAATTTGGTTTAAGCGTTTTCAATCCGGAAATTTTGATGTCAAAGATGCACCTCGCTCTGGTCGCCCTATTACGGATAAAATGGATGCCATTTTTGAAAAAGTGGAGCAAGGTCGGCATATTAGTACTTACGACGTAGCTGAAGAACTGGGAATTGACCACAAAACAGTTTTTGCGCATTTGAAAAAAACTGGGTTCACAAAAAAGCTCGATATTTGGTTACCTTACGAGCTCACTGAAAGAAACCTAATGAACCGTGTACTCATTTGTGATTCTTTATTACGACGTAATGAAACCGAACCATTTTTGAACAAGCTGATAACTGGTGATGAAAAGTGGATCACGTACGACAAGAACGTGCGAAAAAGGTCGTGGTCAAAGGCCGGTCAGGCTTCACAGACTGTGGCGAAACCCGGGTTAACTCGCAACAAGGTGATGCTGTGTGTGCAGTGGGATTGGAAGGGCATTATTCATTATGAGCTGTTAGGACTATCGATTCTGAACTCTACTGCGAACAACTGATGAGATTAAAGCAAGAAGTTGAGAGAAAGCGGCCGAAATTAATCAACAGAAGGAGTGGAGTGGTTACATGATACTTTAGTTAAATGTAAGTCTTTAGTTTATGTGGTACTTGATGATGATACTTTAGTTAAATGTAAAAATGTATATTAAAAAATGTTTTGAATTTTCTTAAAAAACTTTTTCCCTAACCTATTACATCAAGTAGGTCTATTTTTTAAAAAATAGAAGTAATTTGCCTTATTTGACACTTAAAAATTATTAAAATAGTTTAATTCTATTTTACCGGCGCTTCTATGTTTTATAATCCTCACAGTCTCGGCATAATATTATTTGCCATGGACTCATAGGTTTGTTCTTCAGTCTCAACGTCGTATTTGCATTTCTCATTTTCACCCCTCATCTTGCGTCTCTGCGGCACACAAGTTCACTTTATGGGATGTAAACTACCTTTTTAACATCACTCTATGTCTCTGCAAGTGTTTACGATTTATAAAACATTCAACATAATAATATTGTAATTGTACTTCATCTATATACTAATTGTTATAATATCTGATCTCACGTAACAGTTTAAAAATTAAATATGTAAAGTTAATATTTACTTTAATGTAAGAAACCAATGATTTAATCCAATGATGTTTTATATGTACGGCTTTTCATACTTTGAGATTAGTGTTTAAATTATGTTTTATTATAAAGTAAATATTTTAGTTTTTATTCACTAGCAGTTTTAATACTGAAACTATTTAATCATAATATTAATCGGTGAATTTGATAGCAATATTGAGGCAAAAAAATTTATAATTGTTTCTTTATTAAAAACTATATTTATACTCTCTTTTGGAATAAATCGACATTATTATTTTTAAAACTACTTCTTATGTACGTCTTCTGCCTTTATTTAGGTATCTTTTGCATCTCTAGCGGCATTGGTATAGAAGGTTTTTTAAAATAATTGTATATTACGATCTTGTTTTACATAATATATAAAAATTAATAAATAAAGTGTCGGGGATTTTAAAACGATGTGAAAGGAGATGGAAGGAGGGAGATGGGGAATATTGGGGAACACTAGAAGGGGGTGATGGTATTGAATGGAATATTGGGTAAACGCAACGTAGATACTTCTACTGAACCGATAAATTATCAAATGATCTCTAACAATTACGAGAGAAACCTAAGCAGTGCCTTGGACTTGTGACCAAGGTGTAGGCTTAAGGACGTCCTTTAAGTAATTACAACACACGCCTCCACTGCTAGGCTCTCTATTTAAACCCAAGGTTAAACGCACATAAACCGAATCTAACACAAGGCTAACCTAACCTAACCTAACCTAACATTGTGTTTACTTAACCACGTGGCAATTACATTGTAAGGACTTACGTGACCTTAGTTGGACAGCACTTCCACACTACACTGCACTTGACACTATCACTATCACTAGCACTACTTAGATGATGTTCACTTCTTGAGAGACCGCGCACGACTAAGACTTCAGTTAGACTTTCGATCGCATATAAAGGGTCGAGGGTAGACTGTCAAAACAACGGAAGTGACTACTACCCCACTCCGACGCCATAGACAACGATAACGATTCGATTAATCGATAATCTTCTACTATGCTCCGACATATATTTATTTCTACTCCAATATTACAGTTATTGAAAACATACAATATTCATCGAAGATTACTTATTCTACTAATATTTTTCAACTGATTTAAAAAATAAAAAAAAGGATGATCTAAAATGAAATATTATTTTTTATTTCTTTTAAATAATTGTGGTAATGTAAATCTTTGTCCTGAATGAATAAACTGATTTGGATAACCCTTTTTTATTCCTGAATATAATTAAAGCTATTATAAAATCTTTTGAGTTTCCGGAAATTCAAAACTCATTTGTATCAAGTAAAATAATGTTTAAATTGAAATATTTTTCCGCTCAAGTTGAAACTTTATCACAACGTAATATTGTTTGTGAAGCGTTTATAGACTTTTGTAGAAAGGGGAAGCTCAAAACTCATTTGCATTTCTCATTTTCTGCTTCTCTTAGATATCATGCATATTTCCGCAGTATGAACAAGAATTTGCATCTTTGATTAGGGATTTGATTTTTGCTAAAAGGAACGCAAACTGATCTTTAATTTTTCATCATGAGTAAATACCAAAATTATAACTTCTTCGATACCTAATAAAAACTAAGGATTCGTATGATCATTAAAAAATATTCCACTCAAATAATTTGAATATTTGTTCCAAAATTCTAAATAATTCGGCCAAGTGCGAGTGTGGAATTTGCGCACTGAGGGCCGGTTAAAACATCATCAAAAGTAATATTGGGGTGCGATAACTCCCGATATTAGCGTTGTATGTTGAAATTGACATATTTATAATTACTTGCAAAAGAATATAAATAATTTGGCCAAGCGCGAGTGTGGAACTCGCGCTCTGAGGGTTCTGTACAATTTCAATAAAGAGACAAACACTATCAAATTTCGATTTTCATGTGCGGGTTAAAATATTGTCAAAAGTAGTATTGTGGGGCATTTACTCCTGACATTAATAATACTTGTTTTAATTGACATATTTATAATTACTTACAAAGAATATAGGAAAATATAATAAAACATTTTTAACAAAAAAAATGCAATAAAAAATAATTTCACTTAAATAACTTTAAAATCGGTGAACATATATTAATAAAATATGTATTGTCACATATAGAACCTCCTTCTTTTTTGGAGTGAATTAAAATATTCAAAAAAAGATAATTTTCTAGTAATGTAGAAAAAATTTACAGTTTTCTTAATTTTATCCTTTACTTTTACTATGAGACCTAGGTCATACTTAAAATTTACAGAGAAAAGTTTTGAGTATTATAAATCATTTTTGACTGCTTAGTTATAACTTAACTTAACTTCTTAGACAACATCATCAAAGTGAATACAAACTTTAACTAGACTGCGTAGAATGTCGAACGCTGTAAAGAAGAAAAGCAATAAAACGCCTATTTATTTGAAAGCCAACAACGCTCGCAGTAATGAAATTCCTCGCAAAATATTAACGCATATTTTTCCGACAAAGAGGTAATGTATTATCGGGACAAACAACAGACGAGGCTATGCAGTATTGCATTATATTGCAATTTGCGTAACAGTTTTAATTTGAAATAAGCAATTTCTTGTTCCTTTATGAATTTGTTCCTTATGAGGCATTACTTATAGGTAGTTACTGATTATTGATATATACATTGTATTTTTAATAATGGTAAAGTATTAGATTTTTTTACATTACATAATTATATTGCATTTAAATATGACTTTTAAAATTTACAATAGTTATAGGTAGTACTACAATTCTAAAAGTAAAATGTTTTTAATCTAATCTATATATTCATTCAAAGCACTAAAGGCAACAAAATCTATCAGAAAAACATGTGTACCTTTTCTCCATTTGGTATTAATAGTTATTTACAAGTTAAACACAATTTTCTCTTTTGAAATCCAATGAAACTTTGAAAGATCGCTTTAAAAGACCGTTGTGTTTCCTTTTAAACACCATATCGAGGTTTTATATTCTTTGTCTTTGAAGGAAGAAAAGATTCTTTAGTACACTTTAGTTTTTTTATTTCAGAACTGACATGTATTTTAAATTGCATTTAGATTCAGCGCATCAAATTCTATAAAAATTATACATAGTTTAGACAGTAAATATGTGGAAAAAAAGGATCTCACATCTGTTAACAATGCACATGTAAACATGTTGTTTACACATGTGCTTGTAACTACACTCAGTGTTAAGAACGACAAGGAGTCATTGTGGTCTGTCTCTGTTTGAGGACTCTTCACTTTTTCTGTTATTCGTCTGCATGTATTTATTATACACTAGCTGACACGTCCTATCTTTGCTGGGCTGAATTAGTGAAAATCGTAACCAATTAAAAATTTTATATTGGTTTTAAATAGACCCCTATTTCTATGTACTGATATTCAATAAGTTACACTTTTATTACAAGTGTAGGAATATTTTTAAATTGTTACATAATATGACAATATATATCTTCTCTTTCTCCTTGATCGCGGTTTATGTAGTGAATGTATTTTTCCAGGCTGGAGGGTTGCCAGACTTAATGCACGCCTCGTAACTACAATACCGTTCTGTATATTTTCATTAATACTAACGTTTAAATTCAATAAAGTTTTCAAATTGAATGTATTAATAAAATTAAAACCGGCTAAGTGCGAGTTGGTTCCGTGCACCTACGTTTCCGCAACAACATGATTGGGACAAAGGACATGACCACCCTCCATACATGGTCATTGTATGTCATGTCATCATAACGAAAACTATTAATTTATTTTAAAACTTAAGAGTAAATTTTCAGTTACTGACGGACACTCCAGGATTTTGCACACACATTAAGAAGTACTAATTATATTTTCCTCGTAATCTAATTATAGAGATACTTAAGTTTTACAGATTTTCTTTTTCTGATATATGATCCTTAGTTAACGTAACGTAACGGAAACGAGTTTCTATAGGTTTGGATTCCCTAGCGAGTGTAGATATATTATAAAGAGTAGATTGGTTAATATAGACAGTCACAAAACAACAACAAGTATCCCAAAAACTCATTTGTTGGTAGAACACATTTTTTTCTCGGTGTGTCAAATAGCAAGGACGCTTACACTTATAAAAAAATCAATAAACTACAAAGTTATATTTGGAGCCATGCCCAGCGAGGAAGTTAAATTATTGTATTGTAGCAGTAAGGTAAAATTTAAAACATTAGTACACTTAACTTTTTATCCCAATTCTACTGCATCCATCGTTATGCTACGATTTTGAAAAAAATATTAAAATTTTTATTCCAAATAAGAATAGTATTTCGTAGATAGCACAATAACGGTTTTTTATGACTCGAAGAATGGAGAATAATACTACCGCGTTATAATTCTATCTAAACTAAGCGCCATTTTGACAATATATTACTTGTAGTCAAGTAATGTTTTAACAAAAACATTACAATGTACTTTTCGATTTATGTTACTTTTTATTATCTTATGATATATTAAAATCGTTCTGATACGGATGGCAATATCAATGGTAAAGTCTTACTGTCAAATTATATTTTTTTATAGTTTCTTGGTATGGAGTGGTGACTAAATAATTAAATTTAGAAGAATGGGAATGAGAAGTTTAGAGACAAACAAAAATCATTTGTTTAAATATAATACATAAATTATTTAAAACATTTAACATACATTTTATAGTTATCGATAAGCTCAATTCACAACTATTTGTTAATGTTTGGATGACAATAACATATTGAGTGTAATTGAATCAATCGTTATTGTTCTCTAGTGGACAATATTAGGTTAAGTGTTTCCTTCATTTCATTTTTGATTTGCTCCATATTGTATCAGATATTATTAAGTGCTTTTAGTTAGTCAGAGTGACGTTGACGCGAATTTCATCTAATAAGTCAGACTTAACGTTATTAGTTGAAAGGAGAAACATAGGCCTTAAATTGCTATTTTAGGCTCCATTTACTGAAGACAATTTCTTCATCTGGTAGTCGGGTTCTTATAACAGTACCAGCCAATATATAACTCAAGGGTTATAGTAATAAAATTATGAAACTAAAAACAAGTTTTAAGAAATCGGAATTGGATTCCCGTGAATAATAGACGAGTGTCATTGTATTTACGTAAGCTCGTAACAAAATGTTTGTCACAATTTAAGACAAATGCATTGCGCTATAGTATTAAAGTATATAGCATCGTCTGAAGTATCTCTCCTTAAACAATGCATGCAAACACGAATGTTCACGCTATGTACATACTTGTGATTTTTGTGAGTAAGGAGCCCTCATTGTAGCCCTCCGCCGCTCACGATCTGTATCTGCCTTTGTTGACATCTCTAGTTACGTGTACTTAGTTGAGGATGAGGTGTCAGTTTAATGCACCCACTATCATATTTTATTTAAATATTACTATATATTTTATTTAAATGTTACTTTATTACCTGATATCTTTATAATACAGTCCTAGAAGATACTCTGAACTCTGAAAACTTGTGGTGGGTGGTTGATGATAAATAAAAGTATCTGGCACTTGAAGATTGAATTATAATAATATCATGCATATAAATTAAAAAAAAAACAGATTTTATATTACGACTATTTAAATTCCCAAAGCCATCACCAATTATGCTGCTCATATTATTACTAATACTACATAATTTCGTAAATGATATTGTATTGTATGAAATTTGTTATATATCTACGTATTTAAATTTTTAATAGAATAGAAATTAATAATTAATTTTATAAATCACAAATGTCATAGATACATCTACACTAAATCACTTTGTGTGAGTGACAAAAGTGAATTAGTGTTGCCATGTACATTTTTTAAATAATAGAATATGGTCATTTTGTTGTACACTAATCCGATTTTAAAATTCTTTCACTGAGAGAAGTCTATAGTATGTCCGTCTCTCTTCCTCTTATAATACTATCATTGTCTTTCATCCTCTCTCTTTTTTCTCTATTTTATTTTTATTTTTATCTTTTCAGAATGATTAGCCTCTTTTCACTTTCTTTCTACTCTATCTCTGTCTCTTTCTCTCTTTCCTTTACCTATTCAATTTTATTCTTGCTCTGTCCTCCCTCTTCTATCATCTGTCGCTTTTCTTTTATTTTTGTTTCTATCATTTTTCTTTTTATAACTTTTTCTTACTCTCTCTCTTTTTTCAAATAATGAAAAACTACACAATTAAAGAGTGACAATTTAAGGACATCAATTATAATATTTTTTTAAATACTCGGAGCGAAGCGAGGGCAGGCAGCTAGTTATAATATAATTTTCTTGTCAACTGTTTATTTATATTAGTTTCCTTTTACATCTTTTTACAACAAAATTACTAGCACGTCTGCAGTTTAAATTTCATAGTCAGATATGTTGCTCCTCAATTTTATTGCCTTATATTTTATAGGACTTATGGGTTCAAATAAAGTATTCAATATTAATGCAGGTGTGTGGGACGCTTAAGTGTTCATGACAAAAACTACTAAAATAAGTAACTATTACTGATGTAGATTATTATAGTTATTTGTGCAACTATTGTATAATAAGGGGTATTAAAACACGAGTGTAAGTGATAATAGTATCACATGAGTGTTTTAATACCTAATTATCAATACTTGCATATAAGACTTTATCTACACCCGTAATTAAATCCTCTATAAAAGATTCTGAAACAGTTTACTGCTAACATTAAAACAGCCACTCCTAGTAATCTAACATCATCCATTACTGAGTATATACAAATAAACTAAGTATTGATGAAAGAATCATTTATTGTAGTTGTAATGAACATGTTATATAGTGCAATTAATAAAATTCACTTTAATATGTTCATTATTGTTGTAAAGTAATCGCTCATTTTTTTTGTAAACGAAACAATAAACATATCAAAGAAAAATGGCGGGGATTCGAATAACATATTTTTTACGGCGCACGACGTTTCTAGAAATGACACGCGCGTAAATGACTGTTCTTTTTTTGAAATTCATACAGATACCACGCATGAGCATCGAGCAGTAAGAATGTGGCTGTCTGTTGAGTAAACCCTTTGAACAGAAGAAATTTGAGTGTTATTATGAAATTCAGTACAACATTATATCATCCATTTGGATTATATAATGGTTATTAGGATATTGAGTGTTTTAATGTTGGCAATAAGCTAACTATTTCAGAATCTTTTATAAAGGACTTAAAGTATGGGAGTATATAAAATAATAAATGAAAAGTAAATAAAAATGAACTAAAATCCATTTGAAACCAAAGATAGAGTATCGTATTCTCATCTAATTTTAACTTCGCCGGGTATAGTTAAGACATCCGCACGTACCCTGAGTGGGGAACTTCTCCGGATATTATGATACGGTAAGCCTTTTGTATAAACTAGCGAGTAGTCGGATAAGCTCTGAGGTATTGGAAGGAATAGGTAATACCATTAGTTATTGTTACTTGTTTTACGTTATATTATTCTCCTATTTATACTTTAAGCCACCCGTCCAGCTAGATTTTTATTAAAAGTGTTATAAGCTAGTTCTAGTCTAAGACTAAATAAAAGGTAATTTAACTTGATGTTGAGTTTTAAAATGAAAATTCTTTTATTAATAAAATATTGTTATTTCATAAGGTCACATTCTCTTCGTTAGTGTACGAGTGGTCGCATTCGCAAGATTAAGTGAAGAAGAATAAAAGTAAAGAATAATGAATTTAGATTTTAATACCCGATGTCATGAAACATCCTCCTCTTCTTCCCCTCTTCCTCTTTTTCCTATTCGCGCTATCCTGTGACATTGCAGAAAACCATTTTTATTTAATAGGGTAAGTTTTCTGATGGTGATACCTCACCTTACCTTACCCTGAATAAGGAATGATTCTCTCGACGTTCGCCTTTAGCTCAACTATCCATCCGTTATTCTATACTCGCCGCAATTGTAAATTTACAATTACAAGATAATGTAATTGCAATGTTATATTGTTGTAAGTTTTAATATTTAACCCGATAAAAATGGACAGTTATAGGCAGTTTAATGAAACAAAATTATTCTTAACCATAAAGAAAACTTTTTTCGATTCCCTTATACAAATTACGCTTAGATATCTTTGGGTTGTAAAATTGAATGTGATGTTATTTGGATATTCTTTACAGAACATTTGCGCTCTTCGATAGGATGTACTAAAGGATATTACGTCAGCGTCATTACCTCCTACAGCTTTCACAACACTTCAGACTTATTTTTATGAAACAACTCTAAAAATCTTTTACAAGATTTATGTGAATGTTTTAAATTGGAAATTTGATCTGAGAATTTTGAATTTAGTCTCTTATATCTTTTTTATTATTATATAGTGTAAAACAACGCCGCTTCAGCTGTCTGTATGCTTAGATCTTTTAAACTATGCAACGGATTTCAATGCGGTTTTTACCAATAAACATAATGATTTAAGAGGCAGATTTATTTGTATAATATACATATTATAATAGAAAAACCGTGAGAAGCCAAGGAGAGATAGTATAGACATGAAACAAACTGCATATTTAATTATGTACTTTTTAGAGTGTTTTATTCATTTATGTTTTAAATTGATAAATAATATAAAATTTGCATGAGCTGAGAGCTATACTGAATTATTCTAGACAGATCTATTTTAGGTTAGAGCGTTATGTGCACTCCAGTTCTATTGATCACTTTATAAATAGGATTGTAGGGGACTTATTGTTTAATTTGTATCACAAGATACTATTGTATTCTGATATGTGTACTGATTTTATAATTCGAAAGGTTTATTTGTTTCAAAATGCTATAGTATGGATTAGGATTTGAATGTTCGGCACATATTGCCATTTTTTCACAATCTCATTCTATCTCTTAACCAATATTGAGTGAGTGAGTTTGTTTTTGAGTGGTAAACTGAGTGAATAAATAGTGTAAGTGACTGAGTCTTTCCTACACTTCGTACAATTTTGACCCAATTATTGCTTGTGTGGTTATAATAATAATAAACAGATTCCACTTAAATTGTAAAAGTAGTAGTAATGTAAAGGTCAGTTGTCGTCCAGGTATAGATCAAAACTAATCTAGTACAAAGTAATAAAATGTTTTGTGCTTTATTAAATTTTGCGAGAGATGTGAATGAAATTAGATATTTTTATAGATTTATAAATGCATCTCTTCAGTTTTTAATATGTGAAAATGAGTATCGAATACTTTGTTAAAAATGCGAGGAATGCATAAAAAGGTAACTGGTAAAGTGTAAATTCGACAGAGGGAAGCCACCCCTGTTAACTTTCAGAAATTTCCACAAATTTCGTGTTGAGAGATACGCCGATATATCGGTCTATCTGGACTGACGATCTGGCTTCAATTTAACCAATTATCTAACAGTTAGACCGTCTGGTTCTTTCCCAAAAAAATACGGCTTTATCAGATATGTTATAGAAAAAGATACCAAATCTTTTTTTCTATTTTTTAAATTTAATTTATCACGATAAAAAGCAATTGAGTAATTTTGGCATATCATTTAGTTTCAGGATTACAGTTATACTAAATAATGATTATTAATATATAATGATTACTAAAAGGTCTTTTTCTTTGTTTCGCAAATCATTGATATAAAACCCTCATTGTATCTAATGTAAAATAACTCAAAATATTTAGGACACCAGTGTGTGAATAAATTATACTAAAATACGTAATGCATACTACATATTGATTAATATTAAATTATGATTTAATTTTTAACTACATCACACTAGTGACTAGACTAATAAGCTAGAGTAAAAGGAAATTGTCGTCCACCTGAGCCAAATGTATTACTCTCTCAAGCTCCAGCGCTTAAGTTAATTTTTCAGTATTACTCTAATTGAAATCTTGGGAAAAAATTTACTTACTTTTTATAAATATTCAATCATAACATAATTAATAAATTAATTATTTATATATTACTCGGAGAAAATAATGAGTAGGAGAGGGGGTATTTTGAAGACATTAAGAGGGCACCTCCCTCTATATATTGAATGGACTATTGGACAATCACAACGTAGATAATGTACTGTACTAAATAACTAAACATTATGATCTCTTACAATAACGACAGGAACCTAAGCAGTGACTTAGACTAGTAACCAAGGCGTGGGTTTAAGAAGCTCTTTCCACACGTGTGGACTTCCACAGCCCAGATTCTCTGAATAAACCTAAGGTTAGTCTAATATAAGGCTAACCCAACATGAGGCTAACCTAAGCCTAACTTACATTCTCAACATATATAAGTCAAAAGAGCAACGTTATTATAAAAATATCACATAATTGCAATAGTATTAATAATTATTAATTACAGGTGAGTTTACACGGTGATGACAGCCGCGGTATGAGTTATGGCATCCGCGGTAAGCTGGAGACGTTGCTTGTTAGCAGTTAGCATCGGTGACAGCCAGACAGGATATATTATTGTTTCCTGCCACTCTTAAAGGAACGGAATACAAATATAGCTATTTTTACAATAACAAAAATATAATTTAAAGGTTTAATATTTTTTAAAAAGCCGATGACAATGGCAGTGATATTTTTGGAATCAAAGGTATCAAGGAGGGAGGAAAGGTAGGTGATTATGAAGATGGAGTAACACGATGTTTTTCCTTGTTAGTTAAGAGACAAGAAGTAGATAGTCGATGTTCAGCTCGTGATCTCAGTTGAGAAACATAATTCGCTGAAAATTTTAGTTAATTTTTATAAATGTAAAAAAAAGTAAATTCATTTTTACGCCAAAGAATCAGTTTGTTCATACGTTTTTCACTGCTGTACAGCAATACATAAAATATAATAATAATTTGGATAAGATAAAGAGCAGTGCCTGGGACTTGCGACCCAATATGATAGACGCTCAAGCACAAAGGCATACAGTGTTATCGCTGATGGTATTAATTTTTGATTTCGATTATGTTATATTAATAAAATTATATTATAATGTAATAATATTGAATCTTGAGTAAAATATCATAACTAACAGGACGCTACTCTAATCAATACTAACAACGCCCTAACCAACATCGTTGCCAACATCACAATTAACAGTAGTTTTAAAACTTTTATAAAAATGAGAGGACTATTTCCAGCAAAATCAAACTTCAATAAATCTTGTGCTAATATTGAAAAGTAGTTCCAAGAGTCGGTGCTAAAAATATGCTCTAGGTTCCACCTAAGAAAAACGGATCTTAAAGTTTCAATATCAAGAATCTTTTATTATAGGACTTAAGTACATTAACTATATTGTAAAGCTCTGATATTAATTTTTTTTCTGCAGCATAAATAGTTACGTAATAAGCTTCTTGATTGATATTGAAAATTATGAAGATTGAGAGAATCTACTGTTACTAGAATATACATTATTTAAAAATTATTTGATAATATCATTAATCTCAGTAATAATATATTAAAGCTATTTAATAGAATCCATTACAGTATAATAGTTTAAATAATTTCTTGCAAAACAAAATCAATATTGAAATTATCCTTGGTGTTTCGACATTGCCATTACTTCTACTGGAAATTGACAACAAAAGAAAAACAAAACCATGTTTCTCGTTTTCCAATACATCTGTCTTAGTGGTTTGCCGGAAATCGCTAACAATATCGAAAACAGACACTAAGAAGATATTACTTCCTTTACTCAATGTATTTAGGAAAGGAATATTGTACTAAACTTACATTAAATTGCCTAGGATTTTGTTTTTCTTCGAAACATTATGTAAAATAGTTTTCATACTAAAACTAACAACAAAAACAATTTATATTTTGATGAAGATGTATGTAAGATGTAAGATGTGTGTATATATATGAGATGAAGATGATAAAGAAATAAATATTAATGTCGCTGGTTTAGTTACACTTTTAAGAAATTATTCCAAGAAGTAATAGAAATCTATTGATAGGTCAACATACAAATATCACGAGAAAAATGTCCGCGGCTCGCACACATAAAATGAATATTAATTTTTTATCATTTTTATAAAAGTTTTAAAACTATTGTTAATTTTGATATTGGCAACACTAATTTTGTACTATCCTGTTGGTTAGGGCGTTGTTAGTATTGATTAGAGTAGTATCCTGTCAGTTATGATATTTTTAATTTCAAATGTTGGACACCTAAAGTTGTAAAAAAAAATGATTACGGATATTTAAATAACTCTTGTTATTGTGTATAAGTGAGAGAAAAAAAGCATATAATTTTTAACTTAATACCGCACTGGATAAAAATGTAAAAGCGTCAGTAGCAAAGGGAATACTAGTAGTATGTAATCCATACTGCTAGTAATCTTTAAAAAAAAAAAAATTTGATGGAATTGGGCTCCTAGAGGCAAAGCCTTGAAAAAAACCTACTTTTTTTCTATTTTCATTCAATGTTATCTTTTTAATATATTTTCCAATCTTCCTTCAATAATATTATGAGATTCAAACATTGATCTATCATACTATGGAAGTCTGGGCTATAATCTGTTTTGACTAGGTTTTTTAAATATTGGACAATTTCGGTCAATAATAATCATAATTTTTTCCTATCTTGTTCAAGCAGTTTTTGCAATTTATTAGGTGAATACATTGTGGGGTATTTTCACGAAGACGGTTGCAAAGTGACTTAAGAGGAACTTGAATCTTTATATGTCTTTTGGATATATATTTGTATCAGACACTGTTAAGTATTGTTGATGTGAGCATACCACGAATCGCTATAGGTTCGTTAGAAAACGCTAAAGATTCAGTGAGGCTTAGTTTTATTAACTATTATTGTTGTGATTGGGACTAACATACTATTTTTATTCTAATATAGGTTTAATTTGATATTAGATTTTTTTTTAATATCTTGGCTTTAAGTGTGCCGTAACTGATGTCGCGTGTAATAAAAAAACTAAGGATTAAAAATAGACACTAGTAATTGTAAGTCCACAGTATTATAAGTCAATGGATTCAAACTATAAAACCTGTCAAACACACGGTAAATCCAAGAAAAAGTTACGGAAGTAAAGCATAAAATATTTCAATTACCACCCACTGTTAACATAATCCAATATCCGATTCAATTTACATGGAGGGCGATAAATTGTAAACAGAAAATGGTAGGGCAGAATATTCATGAGCTTCACGCTATTCTCAATACCTATTGGTTATTGGTCACGTTGGGTTGGTTTAAAAAAAAGCATATAAATGTCTCTTATCTTCTTTTAAAAGACCACTTAAATAATTATTATAACCGTACTTAATATATAACTAAACGACTCGCTTTCGCTTCGTTGAGGGATATTCAAATCGTTCAATCACTTACTCATTCTTTTAGTCGTTCACTCCTTTATAATCTATCTCACTGTCTAACTGCCCACCCACCGTAAATATGTCATTTTCCACTAGTTTTCGTTGAATTCTATAAAGCGTAGTATGTCACAGATCTGTCCCACTCACACACTTTTCTTAATTAATTAAGTTCATCATACAAAAACAGCTCAACGAATTGTTTGTGAAATATTGAATATAGATGCTTTTTACCCCGGAGTAAGTAAGAGAATGAGTGAGTATTAGGAAGGGTGATTGAGCAAGTTTTTGTAGTTTTGTATTCTTTCTTTCACTCTGAATCCAATCTAGTTTTTGCAGATTAAGTTGTGGGCGGAAAAAGTATTTAAATGTTCGTTTCGTTACAACCCTACCTACGAGTAGTATGTAGTTAGTGCCGCGTTAGCGTTGTTTAATTATTTTCTACATTCGTTTTAATACATTTTTCATATTTTTAAAATTGTTGGGTTTTGGTCGCGCCAAAGAGCAGTAGTTCCCTAACACTTAAATGGAGTGCATAGGCAATTATCCTATTGTATTTTATTGCAAATTTTTTTTAACTGAACGGCGCCGTGAAACAGTTTATAGTGTATTTGAAGTCTTAAATTGGCTAGTAGATAAGTGGATACAATTATTTTAATTGAAAAATGAATGAATGAATGAATTTATTTTCCAAAAACCAACAATGCAGTCCTACACATACAACAAAAAAAGTAATTTTAGATGGTAGAAAAAGAAACAAAACATAAATTTAATACATTACAGGTTACATAGTACATATATCTTAATAAAAATAGAAAAAGACTTTGCAAGTTATACAAATTTAAACTATTTCACGTTAATACAATATAATATATTTGAAACATATTTTGTATGTGGTTCGCTGGTGCCTATGGTGGGTAAAAACCCGTAGTACCGGTCACCAGTTCCCCGCCAATAAGCCACTTATCAATAATATTCAAAAATTAACACAAATTTGTGTGTATGTGTACCAACCTCGATTTTAATAGAGAGAGTATTGGCTATTGAAATAGTGTAATTTGTGTTAGATCTCCCTTATAAAGGTACAAGGAGATAGATATTAATGTATTGTAAAAGTGTCCCTAAAGTCTTATTACTTTTAATAATGCGTTAAAATATTATGATCATATTAAATAAGATACTCGTAAATTCCGTATTAAATTATAACCATAACATAAAACTAATATTGATATAGTTGGAATTCCGATCGTAGTTGGTTTTCGCATAGCCCCTGATATTCTAACTATGTGGATACTTTACGCTATTCCAATAAAAGCTGGGTGCACTGCAAATACATCATAAACTTTCTACATCTATATACTGGATTTTTTATCAATTAAATGAAAATTTTAATTGTGGTACGAAAACTTATCCGACTATGAAGAGACTTAAATTACAATTAAAAAATCGCAAGAGTTATTTTACGTATAAAAACTGCTTGGGGACGTGTGACCTAAGATCAGGTTGTTATTGATGATGAATAAGCTCACCATTTACCACAAAATAAATAAAGCACAAATTTTACGTTATCCTTAATAATGGTTACACTCTATTTCGCTACTCAGAATTACTCGTCAAACTGCTGCCAATTTATCAGAACAGAGCTTATTATAAATTATTGTTGATAACTAAGGATATTATTAATTAAATAGCAATTAATAGCCAATCGAACGCTATCAGCACTGTTGCTACTTATCAATAGTAGCGTTAATATAGTTGCTACACTGATTTCATTGGTTATAAATACAGTAACGTAATGTAATTTACTCATTAGATCACCGCTGGCTATCGTAGACAACGGACGTCTCCGACAACAAAAATATATTATTATTTACGTCTTTTAGATTTCATTGTATAGCTAGTATCTTGTTAAAGTTAATTAAATACTAGAATGATTATTATTAGAAATTAAAGAAAAGTATCGAGTATTTTGTGTAGTATATCGCAACTTAAGAAAATAAATGTTTAAGCTGCGTCATGAAATTCTAGTCACACCATTGCCTTTGGTAAAAAGCTAATGTTATTCAAAAGGCTAAGTTATTTATCATACTAATATTACCATGAGAATGAAAGTCGGCCCATCCATCATTATCTCGAGCTCCCTTTCACGCGGAGGTTAGCCTATACTTGAGTATAGGGGCATAAAGACGTATAGGGGAAATTGTCGGAAAGTCCTTACGTGAAGGGTACATTATATTTTTACACTTATGGACAAAGCTATTAATTTTATTATCAACTACGTCATAAAATGATATCCCAGAATTGTTATAGTGGTTCGCTACTGCGTCAGTTCATCCGCGGGAACTTCGGAATTGTAAAAAGTTATTTACTAGTTCTTAACACTATCCATCCATCCACTCACCCACTGTCTCACTCACTCATTCACTCGTCCATTTACTCACAAACTTGCTTTATTTTTTCAGTCAAATCCCAGACCACTTATCAACGCTCTCTTATTCTAACTCATTTAATCTTTCTGGTTTACAAATTCTTTTTATTTATTGTTTAAAATTCCCTTTTATCTTTCATTATATATTTAGTATCCGTAGTTCAAATTTGTACAGTGAATTTTTATTGTATAACAAACAGCCAAAAATCTATAAATCCAAATTTCAGCAGACTAGTAGGATTAGTTATGAGAACACGACGCTGCGCTGTAAAAGACTTACTAAATATGAGAAATATAGGTATACCAAAAATCAAATTTTAATTAAATAAGTAATATTTAGTTAGCATTTAATTAATAAGGAGGGAAACGGATTAAACAGAACCTTATGAAAATACGAAATAAGACTGTAACTTTCAATATTGCACTGAGAGATTGTGTACTGAAACTAATTAGAAAATGCATGTAAAGGTAGTTTTTACTAAAGTGGATAGGACATTTGAAAAACTTTTTATTTCCTACGTGTGAAATAATTAATTAATTGACTGATAACTTGACTAACATTACGATGATAAAGTCCCGAAATACGAATAATTTACAGAATGAATATTCTCGTTACCAGCATTTTATGTAAATGTATTCTTATTTCCCTTACTGCCCGTAGACTAATGGTTATGAATAAAAATTTACAGCTTGCAAATGCCCTCCTATTCTGTTAAGCTTCATCTCAATTAAAACCCTATTATCCAGTCGATTCGTGGGCGCCATGTGGACTCAACTGCTTTTCATAAATATAGCATTTATAGTAGACCTGCCAATTTCACTGAATTGGTAAAAATATTTTACCTACCAAAATGCAATTTGCTGAACTGTTACTTTAATAAATGTAATTGGCAGGTCAGATTGTAAAAAATATCAGTAGGAACGTTTATTATATAACTTGCCGCATAGTTTATATAAACTATAGACACCAAGTTTTATTAGAAGCCGAAGCTATTTTGGCTAATCTCAGCAATGTTAATACAAACTAAAAATGAACATCTATAACATGTGAACATAAAAAAACATCGAACAGTTTTTTGAAATGCATATAGTACTTATACATGTTAGGCTTAGATTAACCTAATCGTAGGTTTAAACAGGGAACCTAGGTACTGGAGGCTTGTGTTTAAATTGAATAAAGGGCGTCCTTAAGCCTGCACCGTGGTCACAAGTCCAAGGCCTGTCGTAATTGTAAGATATCATAATGTTTAGTTATTTATTGGTTCAGTAGCAGTAACTACGTTGTGTTTACCCAATTGTCCATTCAATATCACCTCTTTATGTTTTCTATATCCCCCTTTTCCTATTTTTCTCCGAGTTACAGAATATAACAAAATTGTATCTGCCCGTTCTATGTCATAATTATAATAAACGAGAAAACAACCAAGTCTTTGGTTTGTAAAAAGTCGTGACATCTAAAGTTACACCATTCAGTTATTTTAGTTAATATTTCTGACTTATAGAATATTTGGTAATCGCTTGCTTAATGTCCATGGCCGTACTGTTTAGAACTATTTTCATTTAATTTTGTTAAACATAGATGAGTACCAAAAATTCTCAACAAAGTTACTGGGGAACAAAATGCTGTAAGCTACTGCTCCGAGAAAAAAATGTTACTGCTTTCCTTATTTACTTTGTTCAACTCAACAACAGCGAGTCAAGTCGCTGTCATGCCCTTAAATAAACACAGTCTTTCCCTTTATTGATTGACTGTTAAATATAGTATTAAGAGAAATTGTAACACTAACCACAGTATACGATTGCTGACATTAGCCACAACGGCTATTTCAATAAAAGGAAATCTGAAGAATTCATACTTTCAAAATAACTAGTTACATCAAATGGGCATTGTAATTTGTCCAATACTTTTTAGATATTTATTTATTAATAATAATATTTGATTCGGTTGATATTTATTTTTATTATAAAAGCTTAACGAGGAAACAGGATATTTAATATCAATTCTGTTTCAAATGTAATATTGAAATTTCTTCATGAAAAATTTTATGGTGATCTTTATTTTACCTTTAATTTGAAAGGTTTTCCTGTGGGTTATCGGAAGTCATATTATTTAGGAACATTACATGGGAATTATCTTCGCTTATCTGTTTATCCATTTTCTACTACAAAATTTATAATTTATAATTTCTGTTTCTTCAAATGGATAGACAATATATTAATTTTTATATTTCTGATAAACAATTGAAGATACTATTAATATTATAATAGCAACGCTGTTTCCCTCTTTGACTTTGATGTCTCTGTACCAGCGTGACCTGACGTTGTAGGAAGTTTCATGTACAAAAAAGTCTATAATTTAATTAATAATAAGTTATAGACTAGATTTACAAAGAAAATATATAATTAAATTTAAACAAAATTGCGTTTTTCGTCTATAACAGATTTTTCTAGAGCTTTTTCCGTCACTTGCGTGCAAACTATGCATTAGCATTCTCTCTGAAGTGGTGTAACTCCGCCATAATTGCCATTGTTACTTATTACACTACAAACCATCTAGAACTCTTTTTCTATACTTTTAAAGAATATTTTCCCTATTATACCCAAGTCTTTAAGTAGTTTAATGCATTGCTTATGGCACTTTTATTACATAGCTTAAGTACTTCTGACATTTTTACCTAATTAAGTGGCTTAAGTTTATTTGATTACACTTATAAATATTTTTTTATGAAACTATCAAACAGTCAATATAGACTTATACCTAAGAATCAAGAAGCCAACATTAATATCAGTTTTCCTTTCGATTAAATACAACCAAGTTATGAAGTAATTTTATGAATTTTAGTTATGGCAATTTAGCATTTCTAGCTTTGCTAATTTAAAAAAAATTAAATTTATATTTAAGATATTAGTGTCATAGATTAATACATACAAGTACATAATTATGATACAATTTAATTTGCTGCTATAAAATCCATTTTACCTTGTGAATATTAATTTTTACTCTATAATAATTAATAATATACTAGCTATAAGAGCTTAGACAGAAACCTCGGTGGTACTAGGGCACTTGAGCTCCACGTACAACCTGTGTCATTAAACATTTACAACACTATTTTGCAATCAGTACTAAAACCCATTTGTAAATTATGTTATAACTATTTTTATATCTTAGCCGAAGTGGCATCTGTCTAGCTTAATTTCCTTCCCACCTCCCAATAAAGTGTCAAGTGCACATAATCATTTTCGATTAAATGTATATTTAATTTTCCTAAAACCCTTCGATTATATGTATATAAACGTTTTGCTAACGGAAGACAATATCCGTGAACGGTTAAAACACATGCACGTTTGTGTTTGCCCGAACGAGCGATTAAAGGCAATAGGCGTGGGTTAAACCCTGGCTTTTCGGCGTTTACAACGGCTGAGTCTGGCATAGATGTATGTCAGTTAGAACAGGAACGCATAAATTGAGCCTGTGCTACTGCAGTGCGAGCTGTGACAGCACAATGTTCGCTTATCTTAATTGCTTTTAGAGATACGATCAGCCTCCAATTTATCTGCGGTACCCAAATGCCACACTTTTAGCAAGAGCGCTACAAAAACTAAATGCTTTAAATGCAACAGCTGCCGGACTTAACAATAATTTTAATGTTTCCTAAAGAAAAACTAAAATGCAAACTAAAAAGGAAAAGAGACTGATAACGGACTGTAAGCTGCCAACAAAGCTAATTGGAGAAAGATATCAATTATACACTTTAATCATAAATAGGGCAACTTTATGTACAGTAGACCGTGACAGTAGACCACTTAATATACATACGTGGAGCGCTCCCAATAGCTATAGCAAAAGTGCCGTAGAGGTGTGGCGTATATACTGGAACAGGTTTCAAAACTAGATTTCAGCGAAGACGTCTCTGTTCCAAGTCTCTGATTAGCGTCCAAACGCGTCTTGAAGTATTTACAAGTATTGAAGTATGCCGAGTATTTTGAAAGATCTGTGAATAAGTACTCTGACAAATTCTGATATGCTTATATTTCATATTCACATAATCTCTGTGATAACCATTCAAAATAAGTCGGATAATATCGTTCGGATTCATTGTACACAGATTATATTACTATACCAGTTCCAATAATAAAGACTTAGTTATAAAACCTTTTACAAGCAATATTACACACCTGAGATAAATAAAAGTATTAATGAAGTATTAGTTACAATTTTATATTATTGCCAGACGAATATATTAATATTACCTAATCCTGAGAAATATGCGAGTATACGTCTTCACCGAGTTCACACTCGATGTAAGCATGTGTGAGTTGCCTCGTACTCGTTGCGAGACGCGCTCGACGTTAGTGTGTGTGAATGAAGTGAGAATAACAGCTCTCGACTGTAAAATACTAGCATTAAGGTTGTTTTTTTAAATGAAATAACTCATACTCCGCGTACTCTCGGTTTGTTTGTGTGTGTCTATCAGACGAAATTCTATCTTATTTTGATTAGGATAAAGTTTCGATTAGTAGATGCGATAGTAGTGAAGTTGGATAGCCAGATATCATCATACCAAATTTCATCAAAATCTATCCAGTGAGATCTCGTGATGCGATTACAGGCAGACAGACAGACAGGTAGACAAAGATTTTAAAAACTATAGATTTGGCCTCTCTTTCGATAACCATGACTATTTAAATAATTTTCCAAAAAATATTTATTGTACAGGGTCGACTCGGTTAGAATTTTGTTATATGAATAGATTTTCGAAAACTATTATATTATATTCGAACCGTGTACAGAGTATAGACTGCGATTTAAAAAAAATCGACGTTTTAAATATACTCATATCTACTTATAGTTAGCTTCAACCCTCCATACTTCCGTAGTATCTAAGTAAGTGCTTTCACGCAGACGCAGATACTCATACTCCTGGAGCTAGTCTTTGGAACGCGTATTTACAAGTACTCGTACTTGTAAGACTTAGTACGTAGATTGACGAGTATGACACACCTCTAAAGTGCCGGTCAACTATCCGTAGTCCTCATTCGTCACTCCGCCATGACATCTGTCAGTGTCACCCTTGATACTGGCGGTGTTGCCAACATTATATTATTAAATCTGCACAAGAAAATAGTATTTTATATTTTAAAAGTGGTTAGTAGCATAAATATAATATTATAATAAAAGTAACAGTAATATTATATGGGATTATAAACAATATAATGAGAGGAGAGTTCGCGTTTTGGCACGCAGCGATGCAGCGCCGCTATGCAGTACGACCGCACTGGTTAATGTTTCATGTTAATGACTCACGCTTAAAATATCTCACGTTTCGTTTTACGTTCTGCCAGTTTGGCAGTGGTAAAAAATCTTTACATTAATCCAGCATTTATGAGAAAATTTCTCTTTTTCATTTAAATATTTTAATTTTGTTTCTCTTACGGATAAATATTAAATGGAGTTATAATACCTAAATATGAAAAAATGTAATATTTGAATGCCTGAACAGATTACATTTAAATTTGGCACACAGATACCTTATTAGCTGGACTGGATTAACACATAGGATTAACAATATCTTAACTGTCGTAAGTGCCTGAATATATAAATTTAGTAACAATATAATATAAATGTTTAAAAAAATGAAAGTTAACGTGGTAAATAGCACTCATCCGAAGCCGGGGCGGGTCAACTAGTATAAAATATTTCACTTCTATAATTGTTTTTATAACCTTCAAGATTTTAGTCAGTTTAAGCGAAAATGCATTGATGAACACTGCAATTAAATCCGATGCATAGTTTAAAAGATCTAAGCGGACAGCAAGTGTAAAAATGAAAAAGTGGTATTCGTATATTGTTGATATTATTATAGTTAGGAGATTAGTTTAACAAATAAAGTTTAATTTAAAAGAAAGTAAATTTGAGTAATGCTTTAAAAACACATCGCCTTATTTGGTCAAAGATGTACTACAGAAAACTAAATGTACACATTGTTATAATGATGACGAATGTAGATAATGAACTGTTTAACATAATGAAGGCCTCATATTTATTCTAATGTCCTATTTGGTAAAAAATGTTTTATTTGATGATCTCAGTAATAGCACATAAATGTTGTGCGACAATGTGACGCCAAGTCATGAACTACAAATCACCTCATTCAAGGAATTGCCGATTAGTGTTAAGATATACACTTTATTTATATTTTAGTATTATAAGTTCGCGACTTTGTCCGGAAATATTAGAGATCTGTTTCAGAGTGGATTAAAACATATTCGCTCACGCAAAATTATGCGGCGGTATATCAGTACGCGGCGTACTCATTTGTGATTCTTTATTACGACGTAATGAAACCGAACCATTTTTGAAGAAGCTAATAACTGGTGATGAAAAGTGGATCACGTACGACAAGAACGTGCGAAAAAGGTAGTGGTCAAAGGCCGGTCAGGCTTCACAGACTGTGGCGACACCCGGGATAACTCGCAACAAGGTGATGTTGTGTGCCAATCCCACCAAGATTGGAAGGGCATTATTAATTATGAGCTATTACCACCAGGACCATCGATTCTGAACTCTACAACAAACAACTGATGAGATTAAAGTAAAAAGTTGAGAGAAAGCGGCCGGAGTTATTCAACAGAAGGGGTGTGGTTTTTCATCATGATAACGCTAGACCTCACACATCTTTAGCCACTCAACAAAATTAAGACAGTTTGCCTGGGAGGTGTTAATGCATCCGCCGTTTAGTCCTGACCTTGCACATTCAGATTTCCACCTGTTTCGGTCTCTCCAGAATTCTTTAGGCAGTGTCAGGTTAACATCACGAGAGGACTACCAAAACTACTTGTCGCGGTTTTTTAATCAGAAGTTCCAAAATTTCTATAGCAATGGGACCATGTCCCTACCTACAAGATGGCAAAAAGTTATCAAACAAAATAGTACCTATATACTTTAGTTAAATGTAAATAAACTATATTAAAAAATGTTTTGAAATTTCTTAAAAAATGCGAAAAAACTTTTTTCCCAACCTTAAAATATTATTTTTTAAATATAAATTTTATTATGAAATAATTAGAAAAAAAATTACAATAAGTACTCAAATACGAAGTTAATTTTCGATTCTAAACAAATTAATTTCTATTTTCGTTTGTAAAATAATTGGATTATTTTACAAACGAAAATAGCATTTGGAGATTAGGTTCAATAAGAAATATATTAAAATAGCATAGGAATTGTGTAAATTCGTACTAAGCTTTTACTGTTCAAATTTATAATATAATTAAATATAGATATATATATATATATATATATATAGAAGATACTTTGAGATAATATGGATGGATGAATATGGACAAATTATGAATACATTTTAACAAACAACAAAAAACTAAAGCAAAGTGTACAATTAGGTATTTCATTAAAATGCATATGTAGATTTAGTACAAATCCTTTGTTTCAACTAATGCGGTCATTTCACACACAGTGGTGAACCAATTTTAGAATTTACGAGTACATTCAGAAATAATCAATTGGGAAAAAAAATTTGCGACCCATAAATGCTAATTTGACTTTTTGGTTTACCACTTTAAAAATTTGATCAATTTACATCGTATAATATCAATAATCGTTAACCAAACCATTTGTTAGGTCACTTAAAGTTGATAAAGGGTTTTCATTAAAAAAAACTTGAACACTTTATTTAATATGAAAGTGTAGCGATATACAAAAATTTATTTTCTTTTAACTTTTATTTTAAGTCTTCTGTTGTATAAATAATGAGAGATTAGCGAAATAAGTAAAATAATTCTATAGCTGAATTAATAATACGACTAGCTTATATTTCACCACGATGATTCAGTATTTGATCTATGAAACTAATTGTCAAACTACCATGGGATTGCAGAGTCGGGTATGAATAGAATGAAGTATTATTGAAATAACCCAATAGAAACTATTAGCTAATTAAACGCTACAACAGTGTTGCAAGAATATTTCATAGAGAATTGATGATTTTCCCTCTTTTTGGTATTATTGTGCTTAACAAAAACTTTAAAAACATTTTATTATAATGCTTTATGCAGCATAGATAAAATATTTTATTTGTAAAGTGTATAAAATTTACTCCTTTGTTGGGGTTTGTCAATTTTAAGTCTGTGATGATGTAACTGTACAATAATTTGTTCATAATCAACTCCATATAATGTACTCTTTCTTTTTAAGGTTATTTTTGAATGTATACAGAGTGATAATTAAATCTATACTTATAATAAAATCGTAGACATGCACACATACATACACTGGAGATTTTGGAAAAAATTAACGCGTAAAATAAGTAACAGACATATAGGTATGTATTATATGTATAAATAGTTTTTGAAAAATTTCTATTTATCAGTTGTTTGTGAACGCATCACATAATATGAAACACGGATACTTTATTACCTAGATTAAAAGATAGGATAATTTTTATCCCGGAAAAAAACACAGTTCTTGTGGGATTGAGCTGTGTTCGTGGTACATACACAGCTTTATAGATAATAGCTTTAAAGTATTACTTTTAAGCAGTAAGAAGATGAAAAAAATAGTGAGATGTATACAGCGTATGTCGGGGACAACGAAAAGGTTTTATGGGCAGATTAATCTGCCCCCAGGGTTCACCCCCATTAATTAGACCGACCGCTGCCGCTGCCTTGGCGGTTTTTGCTGTGACAATTGACGTATGTGCAAGATGGGATTATTTGTTTCCCATTAATTTTCTAATGAATAAGATTTCTACTCATTCATCTGGATGGACAGTTTAAGAACAATTATGTCGTATTTTTCAATCTCTCTATTACCTGTGAAAGTTTCAATAATAGATGTATTGATAGCTAAGGTTCTATCTTTATTTTTTATTTACCAAGATTTTATATGAGATATCGTAAATGGTTATAATATTTTGTGTACATATAGAGCTTTAATTCATTTATGAAGAATATTCTATTCTAGTAACCTTTTATATAATGAAAGTAAAAATTTATCTGAAAAATAGCTTGCAAATATTGACGAACAACTTACATACGAACATTGCAGTTGAATAAAAGCTTGTAAAACGGTCAATACCGTAAATAAGGCAATTTTTTCTTAAAAAAAATAAAGGGAAATTAGTGCATCTACTCAGACGCCTTTACGAAAACGGAACTGCATCAGTGAAAACAGACGAAGTCTTCTCGGACAGATTTCACTCTAGCGCAGGAGTCAGACAAGGATGCATAATTTCCCTGCTTCTGTTCAATATGTACATGGAGATAATTATGCGTATAACCCTTGAAGACTGGACGGACGGTATAAATATACGCGGATACAAGATCAAGAACCAAGAACCTATGGTATGCGGATGACACTACTCTTTTTGCCACTAGTAGTAGCTATATGGAAGAACTTCTCCTGAGAATGGGAAGTGTGAGCTTAGAGTTCGGTTTGAAGATAAATCGCAATAAAACCAAGATGATGATTGTCGACAAGCCCAATAACTAGCAAAGCTAAGCTAAGCTAGCAAATTTAATTAAAATAGGAAACTGTGACGTCGTACAATCATACATCTTCCTCGGGGCTTTTATCTCAAATCAAGGAGGCTGCATAGACCAAGTTAAGACGTGTGGCTATGAGCAGAAGTGCAATGGACAAGCTCAAGAAAATATGGAGGAACAGAAACATCACGAAAGCCACAAAGGTTAGGCTCGTCAATTTACGCCGCCGAAACATGAATTCTACGGCAAACCGAAATTCATAAGATAGATGCTTTGGAAATGTGGTGTTGGAGGAATATGCTCGGGGTCTCCTGGACCGAATTCCGGTCAAATGCCTCCATCCATGAGGAGCTTCGCATCAAAGAGCGATCTATCTATCTAGTCAAGTGTGCAGTTGGATCTTAAAATTCTTTGGGCACGTTAGTCGGCGTGGGAACACCTCCATAGAGCGTCTTGTCGTTCAAGGGAGAGTCGAAGGCACAAGACCGTGGGGAAGATCCCCTAAGAGATGGATGGATCAGGTAAAAGCTGATTAACAGTCAGCAGACAAAGGTGGCGGGACATCGTGAGGTGGGCGCTGTCTTCTGGCCAAATTGCTATGACGTGATAACCACGACCACTCTGCCAAGAGAAGTGACAAGGAAGATAAAGGAAAACAGTTAGATAAGGACAACCATTAATGTACCTACTTAAATCTAGACAGGACCTAAGACTTAGTTATCGATTATATGTATAATGAATAAAATGACTACCTATGTTAATGTCAGAGTGAAGCAAATAATGTAAAAACTGATTATTGTCCATTACTAGTGCATTTATATCATCATCATCATCATCATGACCCGTGAATGGCCCACTGCTGAGCCGGGTCTCCTCCTCAGTATCAGGAGGGTATTAGGCCATAGTCCACCACGTTCCCGTTAAAGCAAGTGATATTTAATTTCTTAAAACACACAAAACCCAGAAAAGTCAGAGGTGTGTGCCCAGGATCGAACTCAGACCTCCCGAGTAAGATATTGAAGTCTCAACCACTGGCTCATCACTGCTTCACTTGTACATCTTGTATAAAATATTTTCCACATTTCTTTATTACTATTAGTTTTATTAGTAAAAAATGCAATCAGTCTACGCAAAAGGTCCACTAAATTGTAGATAGAATAACTAGTTTAAAGCTATTATAGACATAACTATAGAACTTATAGTAATCGTTAAAATGTTTTTAATAAAGACGTTTGAGTTTGATTTTGAATTCATTGGGGTATTATGGGTGACTTAAAATAAATAGAAACTACTTGCCAAGACAAAGTTATCAAGTATTGCTAACTAGTATTGTATTATGCTTTAGTCATGAAAATTCAATCAATTTAGAGATGTACTCTCAATTTGTACCAAGAAACAGTAAATTTTAATAGCTCACGCTCTAATGAGTAAGTTATCGTTATTGGGAAATCGGTGGAAATTTCCTCGCTCTTAATTAAGGAGGAAACAGGAATTTCAATCTGAATTTTTATTTTAAATCCAGCTTTCTGATTTCTAAGCATCATCAGCATGCGTTTTGTAAGCAATTAATAATTAAAATTCTCATCAATATACAGCAATTCGAAATACTGGTTGTCAGAGAATAAGAGAGGAATTATACCTATTACTGTATAGCGATAGGTATACACGTGTATACAAGCCTTTTACATAATTATAACGCTCCCCTATACTGCCGACTACTAACAATAGTAGATAATAAAGTAAACTTAAGTGAAACCTTAGGAAGAGTGACCGTAACACTAAACACCAGTTTTTTTATTTTTTTTAAAGATTACTAGCAGTATGGATCACATACTACTAGTATACTTGAACCCTTCCAACTAAGTTAAATGCTTGTGTTAGTAGTGGGCCGCGTCAGTAGTCCACTGACTGGAATTTGAACTCACGACATCAATCGTGTATCCAACGCCTGAACCAAACGCTTCCACTACTTTAATGTTCACTGTGCGAAAGAACCTGACAGACTGTCACAACAGAAGTTATATATTGTCTACTCGTGGGTATACTTGAAGTAAATTATAAAAGAATGATTCACGATTACAAAGTTATCAATAGTGTTGCTACTTCGTGTTTACAACACAATATCTAAATAGTTAAAGATGTTAAACTCTTCTTCTTTATTCCGAGTTGAATCAATTTGTTAGCATCGTCACGAAACTGATTCCGAGATTGTATCTGAGAATCAATTTGGCTTAAGACATTTTTTAAATTTCCTTCTTCGAGTCAATTTTGTAGAAAGTACAAAGATTATAAAGGGTATTTGTAGTCATGTTTACATGAACATTGGGATCGCTCGTGACATCATTTACGTGCAAAACGTAGTGTCGCCGTAGAGTTTATTCGCATCACGTAGCTATCCCGACTTGGAAGCATACGGATAAACGCCGAATTAAATCTATTGATATCAAATTTTTCATCGGATTGTAGTTATCTATGTAACTTATTGAATATTTATATTCTATATATATTTACACGGGTATAATGCAAATACTACAAGAAACTGGATACGGTTTTCACAGTTATATTGTTGAACTTATTTATAAAATGTAAGCTTCGTTTCATTTAAATCGGATGTCAGGAAATTTCAATATGTGAAAGCTAGAGTGAGTGGAATATGTTCGTATAATTTTTATTTTACGCTACACTTTTCATAATTGATTTGCAATATTGAAAAACTGATTGATTGGCAATGGAGTATTTCCAATTGATTATTTTAATAATTCCGCATTAGCTCGACTTACAAGCTTAGCCCTGATAGACCCGTGGCAGTTTTAAAAGTAATTTCAAAGAGTGTTTATTGACTATCGTAATGGAAATGTAATAAAATGTAGTGCATAACTGGTCCTAGGTCTTCCTTATCGTGAATTGTTAACTTTATCGTCAGTTAGATGTTAGTAGAACAGTCGAGCAGTTGTAGTTAGCGTTATTATTATCATAAGAAGACTTGTTATAAGTTACAGACTTTACTCAGCTTCCATCGCGATATGGAAAAAAAATATTTTTAATATACATCTCTTACCGCACTCCATAAATTTACTACAAAAATTGGAAAGGACACGAAATTATACTCAAAACATTAAAAGAATGCAGGCGCATACAACATAAAAAGAACCAAGCTCCATAAGGCATTCGTATACAAGCAAGAATAATTATTGGAACAATGCCCGCAATAATTCACGGATCGCCATGAATGCTGAAAAATATTTGTGAAACTGCAGTCCAAAACATCGTGAATTCACTCGCCGAAACAATGGTCGCGTAAGGAAAAATAAGTTTCATGGTTCGCGCGAGCTGGAGCTGTCGGCGTGAGTTAGGGCTCCAGGAGACATGCGCGGAGCGTGGCCCTGAAAGCTACTCCGCCACTGTGACGGCCGGCGTCGCTACAAACACCCGCCTGGGTGCTCCGCTACCGGCGCCAAAAAACGTTCCAACTTACGTAAGTTGATGATGTCGCGAAAAACGTTAAAATAATCTCCATAAATAAGTCAAATAAACTGTAATAAACTTTTTTATTACCATAATAGTGAAGTGTGTATTTATATGTGAGTGATATTAGTGCTTGACATTTGAGTGTTTGATTACAAAATCTGGGAATTCCAACGATTTCAATGTAAGTAGTTTATTTAATTCATTAACATTTCTTATAAAGTTTTCAGTATGTTTTCCATGCAAATTCACTAGGGAAAAAATTATTTAATTTATAAGGAAGATAATTTTAGTCTACTCACTTAGTAAATATTTGTAAGTAGATGAAAAATATAAATCATTTAGTACCAAAAAGCTACGCTAAAGTAACTTAGAAATGCTGCAATCAATATTTATCAATTACAATATTACTGAAGTGAGCATTCTGAATTGAGTGATATCAGTGCTTGACATACAAGTGTTTGAACACAAAATCTAGGAATTTTACTAACGATTATATTGTCAGTTGTATATTTACTTCACTAAAATTATTATAAGAACATTTGTAAATTGATGATGTTGTGAAAACATTAAAGTCAACATGACGCAACTGAAGAAATTGTAATGATGTTAATTGATGTCGCAATATACCACTAATCTTACTAATACTAATATGATATTTGGATGGTTTGATCTTTAGATATTTGGATACTTTTTATCCCCGAAAAATTTAGAATAATAATAAAATATGTTATCTAACATAAGCACCTGTTATTTTAATTTACCAAATAATATAAAATATTTTTTGTTAAATCTAAGTATACGTGGGTGAGTCAACTAGTAAAGTAAGAAAACATCTTTTAATTACCATAATAGTGAAGTGAGTTTTTATAAGCGAGAGATATCAATGCTTTTGTGTGTGTTGTGTTCAATGTGAGCCTGAAAACAATAAAAATTTTAGATTAAAGTTAAAGTAACACTTGCTAAATATACAAGTTAAAAATTGGCAAATATTAATTAATCTGAATATTAAAACAAAAAATGTAAGCAAATTAGAAAGTTTCTAATTCTAACAGCGTTGTCTCCCAGCTCCGGGTAATTAATATTTTCTGTATCAAAATTTAGAACCTATATTCCAACATATTTTTGAAAATCAGAACTAAAATAATTGAGAATATTCCTACAATAACTGTATAATTAAAGTAATTAATAAATCCGTGCAAACTGTTGTACAAATATTTTAATTTATTAGAAATTCAGTTACCCCACGTTTTAATAATTGAAAATATAGTTTATTTATTATTTATTTTACTCTTTATTGCACACCACACGATACAGGAAAAAATATATAATAAAAAATATATAGTTCGCTATTTGTTCTGCATACGTTTAGCCCCTTGAATTATTGAATCTTTTTAAATTAGTAGAGATGATTGGCTATCAGCTTCTTATCTCTCGACCTAAACAGTTTTTGTGATAAGTAACAGCTTAAAGTTAATGAACATCATTGAAATTTCATGTAATTTCTTTAACAAGCTATATCACAAAATGAGAAACATTTCCTACAAAATTAATGAGCAAGTTGGTCCATTAACGCTTGGAGAACTTACGTTTTTAACTCGCCCTTGAAAACTTGGATAATGGCTGCGGCAAAATGTTTTTGGAATAAAATTTGTACTTCATTGTCATGAAAGTTTAATGATATCTCGGTGGTGCCTGATGAGAAAAAACTTAAAACGGTTTATAACTAACAGACTGTAAAAGCTGTCATCCTCTTTAATAAGATTTTTAAGGTTTATACGTATTGTATATTAGTAATTTACTTCTTTGTGTCAGTATTAACACCAAAATTATAATTAAAAGTCAGTTAAGCGGGAGTTGATTTCGCGCACTAATTTACATTCTAATTGAACCTGAATCACCTGTACTGCATAAACTACAATTTTCGTGATGATAAATAATTTTAATATATTAGTTAAATCAGTAAATATCATAATAAAGCGTGCATGGGCATGGCATGGGTTGGGTTGGCATGGGTTCAATTCCCATCATTTAAGTTTAAGTCCAAGTAAACTCAATGTGAATTCTCGATCAATTATCGGACATTTTAAATATCAATTCATTTGTTGTAGTTATTAATTTCCATCACCCTACTTTTTACTGTGATACACTAAAGTTACCTTGAGCCAATTATCTTGTAAAATAATCAATAACGTTCGTATTTTTACCGAGCTAATATCGTTGTTAATAATAAACAGCTTGAACCTGAAAATAGTACAAACAATCAATTGTGAAGTTATCAAGACTTAATACATTTATAGTTTTTGCAGTGACAACCTAGTGGTTAAGTCAACGCTGTCTTACTCGAGAGGTCCGAGTTCGATCCTGGACACACACCTCTTACTTTTCTAAGTTATGCGTGTTTTAACAAAATAATTATCACTTGCTTTAACGGTGAAGGAAAACATCGTAATGAAACCTACCAGAGAGTTAAAAGTTAAAAACTAAAAGTTCTCAAAGGTGTGTCGAGTAAGCCAACACTGGGTCAGCGTGGTGTGACCTATGGCCTTCTCAATCTGAGGACGGGGTTATTGAGACCCGGCTTATTAAAATTACAATCAGGACATTCATCCACCTTCAAATTTTCATTTTAAATCTTAACAATCTTAAAATATTTAAGTTACATTTTTGGAATATTAACATTTTGATTATTCAACAAAATTCTCAGCCAAGTCTTCAACAGATTGTATAAAATAAGCACAAATTTCGACGAAGCTCATTACTTTAGTAATATTTTCAGAAAATTCAGGAGTCTTAAAATTTTTCAAACCTAGTTTTCACAGATAAATCTTTCATTTTAATAAGAAATATTTATACCTAGTCTCAAAAAAATAATAAAGGTGTTATTTTTTAACTTTTTTATATAGATCATATCAATTCCACCATCCAGACAAAATCTGGAAAACTTTTATTATGGTCTTAGAAATATTTATATGGAAAAGTATTATGAAACTGTACAAATTATGTAGTGGTTATGATATCTTCTTCTTGTGTAGAATTTTGAAAACTTTAAGTAACACTGTTCATAATGTTTCGTTTCGTGGAGTGAATATTGAATTATTGCGGAGAAGTGATCCTTGTTGAGGATTACGTATGTTATTAATTTTTAATTTTATATAGATACATGTGAGATTGATGTACTTAAATATTGAGAAACGACTTATAGCGGAATAGGTGAGAACTTACGCGTGGTACAAGAGCTCTTTAAATGTGCTTCTCGTTCTCAAATCTCAAGCCTGACGCACTGTGCACCTTCCGAACCCTATTTCGTACAATAAACAATTAATACATATTAAATATTTAATAATTGATACATTATTTAAATGTTTTGAATATTAGCTATATTTGCTATTTCTTTAGAATATATCAGAAGAGTATTCGAGAAAAGTCAACAGCTCGATTTATCAGTTGAATAGTTTACCAAATATTTCAAATCTCTCAAAAAACTTTGTCAGAAAGAGCGCCTCAAATCTCAATATCTTACTTTTACTAATATAAATTTGGAAGTTTGTATGTTTGTTACTCAATCACGTTAAAATGGCTGAACGGAATTCAATGAAATTTGGCACACCAATACTTAATAGTCTGGATTAACGCATATAATGTTATTTGTAAAATTACTTAGTTTTCATGTAGTAAATTGAACCCATGCGAAGCTAGGGCGGATCGACTAGTACATTTTATATTACACAAACCTACGGCATGATAATGATATTGCTCTTATGCATATTTAAAAATACTCTTGGATGATACGAGTAGAGAAGAAGGAATATAAATTCACGAAGTTAAGATATTTGCATAATATGTAGGTCAAGTTAAAATCAGCTGAAGGTATGCGCCATTTCATCCGTCGCAAGGCACTTTCATTTTTTGTATGCAAGCGAGAGTGCCAAAAGTTTTGCGCAGTGCGTCGCCTGGCTTCTTCATACTGAATATGTATGTTCACCTCGAACTTGCCTATATAAATTCAAGTATTACCACATCACGGGATTATTGGATTTTGTAGAAAAAAGAAATAACAACAAAAGATATTTTTGTTTACAAAAATTTGCTGGAAAGTCGGAAAACTTTACACATAACTTAAAACTGCAGGAAAAAGACACAAGTTACAAAAGAATACATAATATTTTTTCCCACTTTTTATGTATCTATTCTTTTGTAACTTTTACACTTGTTATGTTTTTTCATACTCGAAGGAAGCCGGGACAGGCAGCTAGTAGGTTCCAAAAAATAATTTCTAAGACCATTTTAAAATAATTAAAAACTATCAAAAAACTAAGTGATAAGAAACATAAGTACCTAAGCTAAAGTTTGTTTAAAAGTTAAAATAGTGTATATTATAATTTTAATGTCGTCATTGCCTTTTTAGATACATCACGACATGCCTTAGGCAGCGTTTTCATCAGATATGAGCGAGGAATGTGTTTAAGAACCAATAGAATCGCTTCTTTTGACACATCTTCGCTCATCTCTGCTGGAAACGCAACCTTAAACAAGGTTCTAAATATAGATTGAATTATCTATATTAACGATATATATTAATTATTTATAAAACGACACGCACCAACTATTATCATATAATTACTTTATGACGTGCGTCGTCGTGGATTGAACAATCGATTAACAATATCCTTCTCTCAGATAGCCAAAAAACAAGCAAGGGTTAGTTATTCATAAAATAAATAAATAAACTACAAAAATATAACGGAAAAATCTTACATCCAATTAGTACGTATTGTTAGATTTCTCAGCAAACTCAATCTTATTTCATACAAGGCAATTTTACCTCTGGGTTAGTTTACTCGAAACCCACTTACTCACAAGTGCCTATTGTATACGATTGACTTAAGGTAATCTAGAATTCTATTATGTCGTTTTTATTATGTTTTATTAGAGGACTCAGAATAAATGAGGTACTTCATTCATTTTATATTATTATGTTATTTTATTCCACTATGTCTATCACGCAACAATTATTAAATAGATCTTGATAAAAATGTACAGTCAGACAGCTTATAAATCAAAATAGAATTAATCTATAATTTATGAAAATACTTTCAACTTAGCTTTACTGAGGGTTGATAGGTTTTGCGTGAATAATTTCGTTTTATTCTACAGAAACTATGCTCATCCAGCTTTATTCCTCTATAAAAATATCCCTCAGGTTAATCCAAATTATGCGCCGAGCTTTTTATATTATCAACCAGTAATTTAATTTTTTATTAATAGCCAATGTTACTTCTAGGTCTTTAAGCTTTACAAACACATCGATCGGTTGTTCTGTTATAGCGTGAAAGTAGGATAAACCATTATACCTAAAAATACACATATTATTGAGAATATGGGAGCTATACTGTAATTAAAACGAAAGCGAGCAGTGCCTGGGGCCTGAGACCCAGGAGCATGTTTAAATAATATTGTTTATTTCATAAAATATTAACTTTCTTCTCCGCTACTCGACCTCGCCAACTACAATAGACAATAAAGTAAACTTACGTGAACCTCAAGAAGGATGACCTTAACTAGGACACTAATACTAACTTTCATGTACACTACACGAAAACACCAGAGAGACTTACTAATCTACCAATTTATCGCACTAAAGGTTATATATTGTCTAGACGTCGGTATACTGGAAATAAAAGAAATTGCCCGCGAATATTAATTAATAATATAGTAGATATACTTAAACGGTGTTATTAATAATATGGACTTTACCAGTTGACCAAAATATTACGATAAGCGTTAAAATAAATCTGTATAATATTACCTAAAGCTATAAGAAGTAGAAATAGCAACACCATTGATAACTTTATATTCGGGGGTTGCACTTTCTATTCATATAATCTCTGTTTCGATAGTCTTGAGCCAGTTGTCAAACAGAGCTCGCCTGGACGATTATGGCTAATATGGCGATATACGTTAAGAGTTGGCCTCAGGCATCGCTTTAGGAAACCATGACGGTATAAACTTACCGTACACGTACAAGCGCATTAGTGATGGGTAAATGTAAAGTTCAACGGAGTGGTCATTCTAGATTTAATAATTACGCCATTCGGGACGAATGGGTCCACAGGATGGCCGAGTTAGCAACACCGTTGATAAATCTATATTCGGGGTTACTTTATATTTTATCCAAGACTGTATATAAACCTCTGTTCCGGTAGACTTGAGCCAGTTGTCAAACGGAGCTCGCTTGGTGACGATTATGGCTTTTACTGTGTGATATCGGTCCCATGTAGTTGACAGTAGTAAAAATTATTCCGAAAGCGAAAAAAAGGTAGACCGTTTATTGTAATAACTTGTTTCAAATATAGACTAATCAGTCAATTTACGATTTCGGAAAGGTCTGTCGTTAATACATCGATGTAGCCACAAGTTGTAAATTTCATTCATCAAAAATGTTTCCTACACGTTAATTAAGACATATTTCAATGTCCTTAAGATATATTAGAGCACTTGTGTCTATAGTTTAGGTACGGTAGTGTTTGGATAATTTGTCAAACAGCTTTGTAATGGTTCGTTTCCGTCTCTGTAACAGACGGCACTGACATTGAATGCTCCCAACAAACATATTGTTTACCAAAATTTTAAGGTTTAATTTAAAATAATAGTATTAGTATTTTTTTTTTGATAGAGCAATAACAAATACGGAAGATTTGTTGATTTTTGCTGAAATGCATGTTCCTACTTCTTCCCAAATTCTTTTTCACATCACTTATGCTCCTTTTCTCATAAAACTTTATTATAATTATATCGGATTATAATAATATGTATTGTTATTTATTTAATATCATGAAATATGTACATCAATTAAGTTTATTTTATCTATTCTTATTCTAATTTTCTCGTTTTTGAAATTTCTTCCTGCCTATTCAATATCCTATCAGTTATTCTAAAGCTTAAGTAGTATTCGTCTTTGTACATCAACTCATCACTTCTGCAATTTAATAATATGTACAATTTTCAGGTAAAGTTTTATAAAATGTTTTTGTCTGTATAATAAAGTGAAAAGGCAAACCTTATTATTTTATAATAATCCCTATAATAAAATATAATTTTCAGATACTTTACAATCTTTACTTGATGAAACTTTGCTCATAATTCTATATTAAAAAGAAATACTAAAAGCAGAAAAAATACTAAGAGATAATCATCATCTACGGAGGTATCAATGACCCCTATAGTCTTAATTGAAGGTATAAGCACTATCACCAGTTCATTGACTACAAATCATGTGAAATATGATATTTTACACCATGTTACCAACTTCATGTTTCCAAGAAGAAAATGTTGGTAAGATAAATTTAAGGCACGAGCAGTTTTAGCCGAGCCACAATTACGAGGTAGTGCTTTCATTAGAGTTCATGAAGTTAGGATTTATGTCGGCGAAGTTATAAAGAGTTTGGCATCCAGTTCCCCGTGTGAGATCTCATTACTTGGTCTGTTGGAAACTTCTTAACTACGAGACACTGTAACTTTCAAAATAAATATAAATAATTGACGGCTGAAAGGTTTATTATGAATATATTGATGAACGTTGATTATCGATGGGTGTGGTAAAGTCAGGACATTGCTTAAGATGTTTTGCGAATGAGTAAAATATGGCCGTTACAAACCTGGATGGTCACGATCTATTGCGTCCTAACAACTCTATTCACATTATAAGTAGTAATCACTATTTTACTATCATTATGGGAACACAAGTAGTTTCTTGGACTTGTGACCAAGGTATAAGTATTTTTAAATCTAGAAAACATTTGCCGTTCTGTTTGGTTCACTTTTTAGCCAAACCTAAATTAAATTCTTCCATTAACATCATTTATTACATGATAACTTGCTCCACTCGAATCATTTTTTTCAAAAATAATGTTAAAAACACTTAGTGCTTAAAATCAATATTAGGTATTCGCGTTTCTCGAATGATTGTGACTATCAAGTCGCAATGAAATCAAGATTAAATAACGCGCCAACATATACTAATTTGTAGTTTTAGTCCACTAAATTCTAATTTAAATTCAAAATTTTTGGGTCTTGGACCGTGGATGGTGGGTGTTATGAAAATATCATTATCATGAATACAAATATATGTTTAAAGTCACTGTTTAACTATCGCTGTGGTAATCGTTGTGACGGTAGCCATTATTATGATGCTAATCCATGTTAGAGTTTTGTTCAAACTCAAACTCAAAATTATTTATTACAACTAGACTTTTTTTTAAAAGTACTTTTATAACGTCAAAAATGGGTCGATCAGTTAGTTTGTCTGAAGCTACCACTAGCTCTGAATGCAGTTTTCTGTTGAGAAGAGTCGGACAGAAACTCAACAGTCGCTTCTCAAAAAGCCCTGTTTACATAGTCTGTTATACAAATGATTTTGATTTTGAATTGAGCTTGAAAGTCAACGTCACTTAGATTCCAAGCATTCTCATCATTTAAGTAATCCTGTACATATAGTATGCTTTATTTATTAATGATAGGGGCCCGTCCCGGCTTCGCACGGGTGGATAATTTTTTTTCAACATTTTAGCTCCCGCATTCTCTATCGCCGCGTTACTCGCTGCGCTGCGAGGCACTCCACACCGCGTCCGCGACCCGTCAGGGATTATTTTTTATTTATCTTGATATTTTTATTTCGTAATATCTTTTGACTGGAATGTCCGATTTTAATAATTCAAAAAGTATTTTACAGGTATTGAAACAGTCTTGAATACGAAATAATTTATTTGGATAACGATTAATACAAAGTTATAGAAAACATGGTCTGATTTTGATTGGCATTTTTATCAACTTTTAAAATGTAAAAAAGTAGTTATAGTGACATAACTACAATAGTTGGACATATGGTCTCGCGGAGTTTTTTGTAGATATTGATACGTTCTATAATATTGTAGAACATTTCTTTGTTCTATCATCAATACTTTTTGCAGCGCATGCGATGAAAGATATTTTATGGCTAATTTTTTTGCACCTTGGGTTGGTTTTAGTGAGATTTCCTGAGGATCTGTAATTTTTTCTTTTAATAAATATAGCCTATGTTACTCAGGGATAATGTAGCTTTCTAATGGTGAAAGAATTTTTGAAATCGGTCCAGTAGTTTTTATGTTTATTCGTTACATACAAAAATACAAATCTTACTTCTTTATAGTATTAGTATAGAAGTATAGATTTCTTGATCCGAGTTTTAAATTGTTGAAGTGGCAAGTCTAATATAGGCTGTGTTTTGAACACAAATGGATATTCTGGTAAATAAACAAAATATTACAATATATTGGATTGGAATTTAATTTGATAAGATTAGTCTTACCAAAACTGCAGTAAATAAATAACTCGTTATATAAGAACAAGTCCAAACTTTGTTGAATTAATCTCCCCAATCCATTATTTGGCGATCCATTTACAACATTTTACACTTGCCAAAAAGTTCACTAAATCGTATTTTAAAGTTCTAAAACTCGGTCGAGACTGAATTAGTAAATGTATAAACAGTTGAGCAAGCAGAACGAAAAAATGTAATTAGTGAAAAAGTTCCAGAAAATACTAAACAAAATACATTTTGCGTCCATAAATCTTCTCTTTGACCTTTTGTTTTTCTTCACCCAGGGTCAGTTTTTCCATAAAAAAACCTTACCTTTCACGTTTACTCTTACTTCTCACCTAATAAAGCTGTGGTCATATTCTTTTTTATTGTAATCACTTCGGTTATTTTTCTTTTTTACTGTGATGGTTGTTACTTGACTTGTATAGGGCAAAACCTTTTTTAGTCGTTATTGTTATGTGTGTTATTAAAGTAAGAGATGATACCTATTATTCTACAATAGATAGCTTAACTGTACAATTATACTCAAAAGACTACAATAACATGCAATCCAGACGGAAGCCGAGCATTGGCCGGCTTTGCGACCCAGGTGCAGGATTAAAAGGCCCTACTACCAGTAAACGCTCTCCTTCACCGCTCGACCCACTGACTCTAATATTTTACACTGCTTCAGCAAAATAGCAATTACACTAATTATTTAAATATTCGGCAAACTATCTTTAAATACACAACACTTTGAAGTTCACGAAATCCGAGAATAACCAAACACTATTGCGTGGGAGTCCTTTGTATAATACAAAATACCCCTGTGTTGCCAAGTTAATATTCTATAATCGAGATATTGATAAAATCATTCTAATTATATTTAATATCAATATTTTATAGTATTAATACTTTAATAAAACCTAACAATAATATAATATCAACATGTACTATAGATGCGAAGCCGAGTGAGTGCCTGCCGTTTTTTCCCGTCGCAGTTATTTATCAAAATATACTTATCTAAACTACCTTGAAAATGTTCAATCTATGAAATCTGCCTCAGATGTATCGGAACAGAGCTTATATGACACATAGCTTGTAGTGTATTGTTAAAATAAATCTATAGTAAGCATCAGCCTACGTTGATAACTTTATAATAACGTATAACCCTTTTATTTTATTCCAAAAACAGTATAAAACATCTATTCTGATAAACTTGAGCCAGTTGTCAAGTTTATTGTTGTGTGCAAACGGATCTCGTTTAGTGACCATTATATGGTGTTGCGACACCATTGTGGAGGATTTTGTGAGTGTTTTCGTCCAAAGTGAATATTATTATTGTGTTTTACGTTTAACTGTGTAGTATAGCTCCATATAGATAATAAAAGGTTATCTCAAGTGTTGCTTACATTAATTATAATGTCTTACAGAAATGACGGCTTCATCCCCAAATAATGGAAACAACTTTGTTTTAATATCTTCTATCATTCTGATATTGTTCTACATTAACAACGTTCTACATTACAATACTTTTGATTGATTGATTTTATGTAAAAGTAATTTCAAAGAGAGAATTGTATCTCACGATGGATAGTGTATATTACACTTCATAGTTTTCTGAATAATGTACAGCTTATACAGTATAAAAGGAAAAAATCGGCCAAGTGCGAGTAGAACTCGCGCACTAAGGGTTTTGTACAATTAGAAGTAAGAGACAAAGTAAGGAAGTAAGGGCAATTAAATATTTTTATCAAAATATGGACAAACGGCCGTATCTTTTGATTACATTAATGTAGAAGTCTAATATTAGCAGCTTCAAGAAACTTTTTGGTATAAATATCTTCTTAATAACTTGAAATTTAATTTATTTGATAACTTCAACAATTTTTCAGGGTTTGGTTTTTTCCTATACTTTTGTTCAAAGACCTTGTTTCGTGCCAAAATTCATGTTTCTAAGTCTACGGGGAACTCCGATAACATTTTCACTCCTATGTGAGAAGTAAGAAAATAACAATATAAGCGGTATAGATCGTTGTATCTTGTAATTACGTTTGTCTAAAAGTTTTATTTATTTTCAGTTCTAAATACTCAATTTCATATATATGTCGGGGATTTTAATGATGAGATGTAAGGACGAGAGGGAAATATTGGAAAACACTATAAGGGGTGATGATATTGAATGGACTATTGGGCAAACGCACCGCAGATACTGCTACTGATCTCTTACAATTATGAGAGAAACCTAAGCAGTGCCTTGGACTTGTGACCAAGGTGTAGGCGTGACGTCCTTTAAGTGATCACAACACTCGCCTTCACTGCTCAGGCTCTCTGTTTATACCCAAGGTTGAACTCACATAAACCTAACCTAAGACAAGGCTCACAAGGTACTCACGTGCCCTTAATTGGACAGCACTCCCAAGCACTCACTCTGCACTGCCAGCACTAACACTGCTCAGGGACTTCCCTTGAGAGACCGCGCACGACTAAGACTTCAGTCAGACTGTCGATGACATATAAAGGGTCGAGACTGTCAAACCGACGGAAGTGACTATTACCCTACTCCCACGCCATAGATGGTGTTGGCGATTCGATTATTCGATAAACTTTTACTTTTCTCCGACATATATTTCAATTCATATGTTTCTGAGGATAAGAGCGTTGATAGACAGACGGACGGATAGCAGTGATCCTATAAGGGTTTCTATTATACTTTTAAGGTAACTCAAAAAGTACTTTGGCAGTACATAACCGAAACTAAAAAGATTTTTTTAAGCAAAAAAAAAGAGGGAAGGAAAAAAGCGTTTCAATGATTGCTTTCGCTATTACAAACAATTCACAACAAACCAATAAGAAATACGATTCTTGCATTTCGTATTGCTGAACGTTTACATCGCTGCAATTTTAAAACAAATTCTGTGCCAACACGGCACATGGATATTGATTTTATTTTTTATAACGTTAAATGTTGATTTAGGTATTACGTATCACATATAAAATTACACTCAGAACTCTTAGACTAAATACTTTTCTGTGCTCATTGCGATTATTATGTGCCTATTTAATTTTGAAGTAGGTAATACGTAAACCATACTTGCTTCATGGACCCAGTGTTTATTTAAAGCATTAGGGCATATAAATTTAGGGTCTATATACGAGAGTCGTCATTGGATCACGTCAGAGACATTTTAACAATGTCCAAATGGGGTTTGAAAAAGGCTACAAAAATTACGATACAAAAGACATTTGAAATATTATATCCTCGGTACGTATCTCATATTATGTTCTTTCTTGATAACAGTTACATAATACTAGTAATTATTAAAGCTACAATTTTTACTAGGGCGACGGCCATTGACGCCCTGTCACCGTCGCGAAGTTCAACATTTCAATGCTTTAAATTAGCGTGATTCAGATAAGTTCTAATAGATGTCACAACTATTTGTCTGTAAGAAAAAAAACATATGTGAAATGTTCATGTTTTTGTAAGTAAAATTATTTAAAAGTTTAAGCAAATAATACTCTACTACTTTCTTTGTAAGTAAACACATACATTTATTTTTCTAAATGTAGGAATTTTTTCTGCTTAAAAAACCGAGCTAACTCAAGTTTATGTTCAAGTTTACGGGCTTGCCTTTTTATCTATTATTTATGTTATCTATTCGACCATTACACTTTAAACCCGTTGAAACTCCTTCGGAAACTTTACGAGAACGACTTTAGAAGTCGGAACTTAGCTGACGGAAACGTAATTATGTTAATCAGATATTTGTACATTGTGTAGTTATTTTATTTTTAACTATTCGACCTCTCGTAGATCGCTGGGCTAAAATATTTTTGTTGGGCTTAGACAATATATTTAAAGTTAAAAAATAACATAATTGTAAAAAAGATTTCCAATTTTGTGCAGTAGTTTTGCGTAAGGCAACAAAAATTCAAAAATGATTGTTTTGGCTTCTACTAATGCTATAAGACCCCTCACATTAAATTTGATTAAATGTCTTCTATGTACAAATGTACAATAAGTGACATTTGTGCTATTTTGACATTAAGACATTGGTTCTCTACTAATACTACTATTACTCTATATTTGTTAACGTTTCTTTGATTTTGTGTTCAAAATACGTAATTCTTATGTCACTGATTCGATATGAGAAAAAGTAATTCTATATTGTTTACACATTAATGTTTTCCTGTAAGACTTTGATCAAAGAGTTATTTTAGTATTTAAATGTAAGAAAAGATTTAGAGGATAATACCTAGATTACTGTACTGCAAAACGTATAGGTCCGAGTTTGATTCTGGGCACACACCTCTTACTTTTCTGTGTTATGTGTGTTTTAAGCAATTAAATATCATTTGCTTTAATGGTGAAGGAAAACAACGTGAGGAAACCTGCGCTCCTGAGAGTTCTCCATGTTCTCAAAGGTGGGTAAAGTCTGTCGAACCGTATTTGGCCACCGTGGTGGACTATGACCTAAGATAGGGCTCAGCAGTTGGCCATTAAAAGATGACTCTTCAAAATCATGCATATCTATCGTAACGGGGTATTTTTAAAATAAAGTTAACAAATCAAATACTTGAGGACATCTCGTTAGTATCAGAAAATATATTCAGCGCAAAACAATCCCATCATCAAATCCAATCACAAATTACTCGTATCAAGTAAATTTCGTAAATGTGCGTATTTGCATACTCTTAACGTTGGTGAAATAGCGGGGAGCAAAAATGGGTCTTTTATACACGATCTCTAAAAGCACACTAAATCTTTCCGCTATTGACAAATGACTCTCCTTGTTACAATATCGTGTCGTTTCTTGGGCTCATCGCATTTTATATATCCCATTTTGTGCCATTCGATCTCTAATACTTCTTATATACTTTATTTCATGGTTGTTATAGCGCACAATGAGCATATATCGACTCTTGATTTATAATATATAAGGGAAACTATTTGTTAAAAGAAAGTGTTCATATATATTTAATTTCCTGCAACTACCTGGAAAATTTTAAAGCTTGAACTGAATATATGTCAAACTGTATTTTATGTAATTTAAAATATAAAAAAAATTACTAATTTTTGTATTTTTTTTTTTATGAATTTGTTGAAACTTTTTACATACTTGATTTATTGGTTGAGAATATTATTTATTAACGAAAATAGGATATTAAAGTAACTTATTCAGACCCTAGGAGTAAAGCGATTAATATTTGAAAATAGTTCAAACAAATTTATCGTATTTCTATTTCGTTTAAGGAAAGTTTTGGTCAAAGATATTACTAAAATGCATAAGCTGGCAAGAATTCATCCCTAAAATATGCATAACTTAATTACTTTAGCAGGCAAGTAAAAAAAAACTGAAGAAAGTGAATTTAGCGCGAGTCGTAGGTTGGTTTTATCTATAAATTCATCAACGCTGTCTAGACAGAGCGGTGAGATAATTCGCCAAATTTCCTGCGCTTTCCACAAACGGCTATCTCGAATTCTCTCCGGAAATGATGAGCAGAAACGACAAGTAAAAGGCATTAAATCTGTCTGAGGCGTTCGATTTGCATTGAGAAAATTGCATTTTCAACTCGGCAGCGACAAGGAGGCGCCGCCTGCAAATGTTTGCGAATGCTTCCTCAAGCTTTACTTTGGAATTTTGTAAAGGCTCTCTTAAGACCTCGCGCCAAATGCAACTTAGCTATTATGTCTATAACTATTTTTAAATCAAAATTTTCAGAACATTTAATTATATATCAAATATATAATTAAAACACGTAAAAGACAATCATAGCATCGGTAACGGTCCTTCATTACAGTTTTTATGAATATCATGAGTTTCTGTTTGGTTATACAAAAACTGGCCATGCATAATAAATAAAAACTTAAAAAAATCTAATGTTATAATGGAATAAAAAGAATGCATTTTAAAAACTGTCAAGTCAAATCATAAAAATAATATAAATTTTTAGACATAAAATTTCAGTGAATTTTTACTAAAATAAAATAGAAGCAGAAAAATTGCAAAGATTAAAATATAAAAAATAATGGCCTGTTGTTATGATGAACTGGGAGAATACGCTGTGACTCCCATGCTCATTTCGCCTAGTAATAACGAACAATGTTGCTATACACCAGTACGAACCTTTACACCTTATCTTCCACGATGTCCTAAAAAACCTGAATGTTGTGAAAGACATCAGAGCAAGGATCCTAGAATGACGATGTCTACGCATGAGTGTTACAATGATTGTCCTGACCGCCCTATCTCCCCGCCACATCGATGTTGCCATCTTCCACCAGAGTATTGTCCAACGTGTAAAAGTCCGTGCAAGTCGGTGAAGACGAAATATGTTATACCTTGTTATCGATACGAAGACGGTCGAATTGTAAGTATTAATTTAGACTACATTGTATCCAATTTATAATATTTTAATATTCCTGAAACCAACATTAGGTAAATTGTAACACGTTTGTTCTTACTTAAGTGTAGTTAAATGTTGGTTTCAGGAACGGTACGTTCCAACACGTCACGGAAGACTTCCTACTACGGCATATAGTAGAAATGGAATCCAGGATCAAATACACGGCTACAGGGGTGCAATACGCTATCTATGTGCTGATGATTGCTGCGTATACACAGCAGTTGAACCTATACGCAGATTGTATCCTAAAATTACACAGGAAATGCTTCCCGTTAGAAAAAGAAAAGATAAGAAATAATTACTCCTTTATATTTTAAATTGTTAAAATTTGAGTGTAAAAAAGCACAAACTTAACAGATATACCCATTGCCGTCAAGTGCATTAAAACGAAATGGACTTCAAGATCAGAACTTTCTAGAAAATGGTGCGATATCACACATACGCAAATGTTGGAAAAACGCTATTTGGAGCGACGCCCCGTTTGCCATTCCCATCAAACCTATGAAGAAACTCCCAGCTATTGTTTCAAAGAAGCGATGACCCAGTTCAGTGCGTTAATTAATCAATTTTGTCTATAAAGGACATCTTATGGCAGTGAGTAATGTATATAGAAAAGGGTTTATGTCTTCAATATTAGATTTACGATGATATACGTTTACATGAAATATTTCATTTGAATGAATTTAAACAATTCGATAAATTGACAATTTATAGAATGCAAATTGCGCTTAATTTTTAAAGGAAAGACGAAACTAAATGAAGGCTATTATTTGCAGGTTAGCAAATTGCCTGTTTCTGCTTTTAAACGAAACGGAATGCAAGATCAGGAACATTCAAAATCACTGGGTGCAGCCAATTTTCTTTCGCGATGCCCTCGCGATGTCTCCATTGAATGTGAAATAAGACCTGCTCCTATAATAGTAAATGATCCAGCAAAAGTACCTTTGTACGAAAATGTCACACTGAACTCTTGCTTGTTAAAGAAAAAACCTATTAATGTCGCTTTGGAAGATATTTTGGATGATTAATGTTGAAAATATTAATAGTATAAGATTTTGGACATATTAAATAGGTGTTCCTTTATAGTGAGTTTATTTACTTAAAACGTTACTCTCATAATTTTTAGTTTTTTTTATTTCGACATATTATCTACTGTCTAAAAAATATATGGATAATTCAAAATATTAATATTGTTACAGGTAAATCAGCCTACAGTTCTAATGCGACGAGCATGTGAAGTCGCTGTCGGGGCCAGGCCTAGACGAAAGCCTTTCGTTGAGTCGTCGTACAGAGCTGATCCTGATCAAGAAGTTCATCGATACGTCTCTCAAGATGATCGGGTACCTTACAGTTAGTTTATCCAAAACTTATAGCTAGGAAAAGTAGGATTGCATGCTTTATTTCTAGCGAGCTATGAGTTGATAAATAACCAAGCATATATAGAAACAATTCTGTTCACATAATCATCACTTAAAAGTATTAAAGTTGCCTATTAAAACCAGATTTTCTTATGAAAGTGCTCTTGAAATATCTGCTGAGAAATTTTATAAAAATATCTTGAAGCAAAGCTTTAGTTAGGTTCATAGACTGAATAGCTCCAACTATCTCTTTTTCTAAGAGTTTTCTAATATTAACTATTTATAATTGGACATTTTGATGACAGCATGATTTTAAACTATTTCTATAAACAACATCAAAACTACACGGTAGCTTAATTGCATAATTACACTCACAAGAGACTATATACTACAAGCTCAAAAGACTACAAGACTAGAAGCCGAGCAGTGCCTGGGGATTGCGACCCAGACATATATCTAATATTTAACATTTCATCAGCAAATTAGCAATTACACTAAATATTTCAATATTCATCAAACTATTTTAAATACACAACACTGAAGTCACACGAGGTTCCGGGATTAATTAAACTTTATTCCGTCAAAGTCATCCTTTTCATCAAACAAAATATAATCTCACTATAATGACAGGTGGGGTCGTAGGCCTGAGTGTACCCAAATTAATGTTTAAAACCTCCCTTTAAATAGTTTAATAATGCTTACTTGATCAATTTATTCTAATTATAAAACCTAACAAATATGATTGATACAATGAATAAACTTAGTTGAAAAAAATATAAACGTTTGTACCTAGTATACATTTAAATTTTTAGGTTTTCTTAAACAAGAAAGTACTATTAAGACATCTTTTCTAGAATAAACTGTACAGAAATGATAGCATTTTCCTTAAAAATTAATATTCAACGAAGGGTATATAAGGCCGGCACCTGAATTGATTTCAACGTAATATCCTTTGACGAAGCCCAAGCAAAAAGCCGAATAAACGCCATCGGTGACGCCGAAGAGAATTTCAATTTCATTACAAAATCACTCCAGACTTGAAAAAAGGGAACTAATATCAACTCTGAAATTAATTTTAAAATTTTTCTCTCGCATAATTTGTGTCTAAAGTCTTCGCAATATGAAAAATTAGTTTGTTATTACTAGAAAATAATTTGAATATTCTTGTGCTAAATTAAAACTGTGATATTGAGTTTGATTTAAGAACTGTTTTCTTTAATGCTGCTTTATTGCTTGGTAGAAATCGTCACGTAAGGAAAAAGCGTTATGTCTCCTATCGATAAGTTCGGTTACGCCATAATTGTTTACATTTAATAAATGTGATTTTTGGAAAATGGTCAGTGTATCCACGTTAAATAAAATAGTTTTATAATAACTAAAGATTTTATTAAAACTTTTCAAAGTAATTTGTCAACGTTATTGATATTTAATACAAAATATGAATTGTTAAATAAACTAATTAAAAACAAAATAAAGAAGATGTTATATTAGTAAAAGCTGGTGGTTTTAAACACCAAAGCTGCGCTTGTCAGGCCATAATGTATATTTGGTAAACATTATAAGGGTTCAGATGGATTTATTTTGTCTGAAGCTTACAACACGACCCTTCGTGATCTGTCCTTATTTTCTGCTTTATAATATGGCGTCAGGGCCAGCGCCGTTTAAATCATTGTAATATACTTCACGTGTACTTTAATGTCTTGTTTATTGATAATTTGGTAGTACAATTTTGTGAATTTTAATTTAACACTAGTAATTCTCCACATTACTGAAATGTCTAAACTCTGTAAAAAAACAATATAATCTAATTTGCTACATCTAATCTTAAAATCATATGAAATAATATATGAGAATAGACTTCTTACATTATCTTGTAATTAAACGCGGTGGTTGAAGTTTTAGTCTCTGCTCAAATAGTTTCTTTCTATCCTGAATTAATGTTATCCTGATATCGTAATTAGTTCTATACTAATTGGTTCCTAATTTATTCCATCGTAATCGGTTCCCTTAGGCTACTTTTTCACACTCTTTGACACACTGAGCGAGGTTGGTTTTTAACAAACACATCCCTCCCTCCGCATTCTCGCTCATCTCTGGTATAAACGTGGCCTCACAGCGTATGTTAAGAGTAAGGAATGCTAGTACTATATTTTTAAGCCAAAACTTTTGGAAGACGTTCTCCTCTGTTCTGCACTAGTTTTAGTTGGCATATTTAACAAAATACCAGTGCTCAAAATGAAATTAACTTTTCTCTCTTAATAATCTTCATAATCAGAAGCGCAGTAACTGTAAAAACAGTGAGATAGGAATATTGCCTTCGAATTTTTAATTACAAAGTTAATTTACGTGATTCGAGTCGGAAAAGTTTGCATCTTATGCAAATAAGTCGTTTATTTGCTTTGAATAAAACGACGCTTTGCTAAAGATCTTTTCATTAGTCTGAATACCATTAGTGATGGTACAACATCTATACTCTATAGCTATTTAAATTATTGTTAACTATTTAGGACCATTTAACACAAAGGAAGTAAAAATATCTGAAGTTTGAGACCGAAAACTCTTTTTTACAACATTTTAACTCTCGCCTACTTTGTTCACATCGTTTTCCAACATTAAACTAAATCAGCTATAATATTAAATACTCACGTTATCCTCAATAAGGACGATTCTTCACACTTACTCTACTATAATAGTCAATATTTAATCCATTAACCTTCTCCTCAAACTGAACCCAAGGGGTTATTTTTTAAGCTATATAAGAATTACTAGTCAATTGAAGCATCTAAAACAAATGTATATTTTTATGTGGTTACTTTTTAACATAACTGTAGCTGGCAAATTCATTATTATATATAGATTTGTTAGAAATCATATTAGTGCCAAATCCTAACAGAGCTTTACCGTAGACATAGAGTAGCATTTCTCTTCATTCACACAGGTATACATAGTTGACGCATCAGCGCCATCATGAATTGAACCTACGTAGAAATAACTATATAAATAAAGATAAGTATAGAATATAGATAGCTCAATTCACCACGGCGCATAGCCTTCTTTTTATATTTACATATTGTAGGCGCACCATGCGCCGTCATGGATTAATCTATATCAGCATACATACAAAGAAACAACCATATGTCACGGATTGAACTATATATATGTCGGGCTATAATTAGGGTAGGATAATGATAAAGAAAATTAATTATCACTTCCGTCGCGATTTTTATATTCAAAAATGTTTGACAGCCGCAAACGAGTAAACGATTATCGGATAATCGCGACGCCAGCGCCATATTTCCTATTTGTTTATTTACTTCGGATAATAATAAAGAAAATAATCATCACTTACGTCGCGTCATTTTAATATTCAACGATTTTTAACAGTCTCAAACGAGTAAAAGATTATCGATTAATCGGGACGCCAGTGCCATATTTACTAGTTACTAGTAGTAATACTAGTTATCCCGACCTTGCTTGGCTAGGAAAAAAACTTTATATTAGGATAATCAGTTTAAAATTAGACCTAAAAAATATAAACGTGAAAACAAACTAAATTCATTATTTTTTTCGTGACATATAGACAACAATAAAAAAAATAACTATTAATTAGTTACTTTTACTTTTTCTTTTATCAGGGTAATGTATGCTACCATTTTGAGAAAAAGAATAATGAGCTGTGTGTCGACTGCTGCCATGCTTGTCATTCTTGTCCTCAGTGTGCTGACTGCGTGAGAGCTTGTCCAACGCCTCCCGGAAACTCCTATTACTATTGTTGTTAACTGTTAAATCACCTTGTTTGTAATTGTAATTCCCTAAACAATGTGGCGGCTATTTTATTAAACTTTTATTTTTTTGTTTGTTTTTTTTTTATTTCATCTTGTCCTGTATTTTTATTCCATTTGATATATTTCAAAATCACAATCCTTTAATAGTGTTAACTGACTTATAAGGTGCCAAGTAAACTAGGTACCAAGTAAGTTTGTGATAGTTAAGTTGAGAGGACATCTGTCAGTTATACATGACACCAAAATTGATATTTTTTTTGTTTATTTTTTTTAAAACAAGTCTTTACACACTTTATATTTTTTTTCCATATACCTTTTTAAGCTTTTATTAAGAGTATGTGGGAGTTATACTACGCAGCACTCAAACAACAATATTAACATGTAATCTAGATGGAAGCCGAGCAGTGCCTATGGCATGATACCCAAGAGCAGATTTAAAGGCGTCTTCTATTATGTATAAACTCTCATCTCCACCGTTCGACCTTGCTACCGAATATTAATATAATAAAGTAAATTACATCACAGTCCTAACCATGCCTCCAATATAATACTATACTATTAGACTCAATACTTTAGTATGTACTGCGTGACACCACTTGACGCACTAATTCAATCCTATCGGGACAAAGAAAGGCAAATTTTACGCCTCTTTTCAACCTGAAATACCGAGACGACCATGGTTTTTTACTCAAAAATCTACTGTTCGATGGGTTATTACTACAATATGTCGTCTACCTCTCGCACACGCATGTACACCAGTACACTTGGCTAAGATAAGTTAGGGATAACTCGTTGTGTGAATGCGGACTTGACGAAGGTTCTGCCTCTCACATCCTTTTTAATTGTAATAAACTTTTACACCCTATGACGTTCTCCCTTGTAAAGTCCCACGTCCATCAAGTGTTAAATGTTTATTGATGTTCGTGTTTAGTCCCTTATGTACATTTCTATTTAAATATGTGAAAATTAACAATATTTAACTATAAACTAATTATTTATAATAATATGATATCATTTTTATTTTATTTTTATATTATTATTTTGTTATTTTATTTATGTATGTCGGGGATTTTAAAAAGGAAATGGAAGGAGGAAGGTGGGGAATATTGGAGAACACTAACAGGGTGGATGGTATTGAATGGAATATTGGGTAAACGCAACGTGGAACCGACAAATGATCAAATATGATCTCTAACAATTACGAGAGAAACCTAAGCAGTGCTTTGGACTTGTGACCAAGATGTAGGCTTAAGGAGCTCCTTTAAGTAATTACAACACTCGCCTCCACTGCTAGGCTCTCTATTTAAACCCAAGGTTAAACGCACATAAACCTAACCTAACACAAGACGAGGTAATTACATTGTAAGGTACTGACCTTGATTGGACAGCACTCCTAGCACTAACACAACATTGCACAACACTATCAGACTTCAGTCAGACTGTCGATGGCATATAAAGGGTCACAACGGAAGTGGCTACTACCCTACTCCAACGCCATAGACAACGATAATGATTCGATTTAATAGATAACCTTTTACTATTCTCCGACATGTATATTCTATTGTGTTGTTTATAAGTGTGATATTCTTTTACGCCTAAAAGCCATACTCCTAAAATTGAATATATATTATTGTTTACTCGAAATATGATAAAGTGAACTACCCGCGAATACTACTTTATAAACGGTATTGCTAACACTTTATTATTTTTATAATTATTGTCTGGTGAGTTTGTCAAATAAACAAATAAATAAATATCCAGCTTTACTTAGACATTGTGAAACAGACCCTAGTTTAGGATTTCATTCTTTAAAGTACAGGGTATCTAATGAGATTAATATCTGTTTCGAACTTATGGTCTCACTGAATCTTTTGTTATAGTCTGTTTTCTAAATTTTCACACTTGATTTTTTTCTCTTTACAAACGATGCTTCATTAGTTCGTACTTGTTTTAGTTAGAAATGCTTTGTGGATTTTGGCCAGCGCGAGTATTGATTTTGTGGGTAAGACGATAAAATAGTGTGCAATGCGCTTATACCGATCTTTATCCCTCTTAAATTTTACTTTACGCTTTCTACGGTCTTTGAAAATCGCTACTTTATGCATTTACATCAGAATATTTTGGATGAAAAATTTCTAGATTATTCTTCCTTAGTCATGGGAATAATTTTACGTAAATTATTGATTTTGTAATTTTGCCGTCGTCTCTTCTAATCGTTATTTTCATTTTTATTGACTTGACAAAGCTTAAGGTAACACTAAATTAATACAAAATTAATCAAAGATTCGTGGATTGTATACGTATACCAATTGTTAGTTATTCATTTACATTGTGGCATGGCACATTTAAAAGCTCACCAACATGTTAAATATTAATAAATAAATTAATATATGAATATATCACGCGTAACAATACTAATTTAATCACTGTTTATTTTTAATGTGCCTGTCTGTATCCTTTTTGAGGGAGACTGCCTAATTGTCTTATTATCTACGATCTTTTAATTTATACAACCAAAACTAGCCGGCTTTTAAAATAGTTCATTTTATTATCTAGAACTTTCGTAAGGACTAGAGTTTTTAATGTACCTAAGTAGAAATAAACAATAATAGCTGTAAGCAAAAACGTCAAACATAGAATAGAATTTCAATATAAATAATCACAAACAATTACTATAAAGCTAATTATATCAATTTTCGTAACTAACTTAATTATCGTTTGTACTAATAGAAATACAATTAATTGTTATGCATATATGAATCAATTACTATTATTAGTGTATGCAATTGTAAATTAAAGGGCAAAATAGCAAAACTCAATGCTTGACCTAGACCGAGAGCACTGGATAGCCAGACCTACATTGTTATTTGTAAATCGGATTATATTCTTATGCATACTTTGCGATAGGTTATTAAATTATGACTATCTATAGGTGGTTTTGGGAGGTTTCAGGTTAAAAGATGTGGGTTTAATTGTGATTTAAGATACTTTTGGCTTTTATTAAGGCAAAATCTTGAAATTGTACTTAACACACTCCAACAAATCAAAAAAACTGATTATGGCTATCATGGAGTTAGTAATACGATTTTTATCTGATATCTTCCACCAAAAGCCGCCACTGGTATGACTTACGGATATTTTAATTTTACTTACTATCTACATAATATTGTTTTTAATTAAAATGTTTTAATGTAAGCCTGTCTGTCTGTGGCTCTCAGACTAGCCGTTAGAATAAAATTAGGTAATTGTTTTGTTACAGAATGCGCGATGTCCAGAACGAAAGTTCCAAAAAAATAAAAGATCGAGGGAATTGGTTACAAAACCTCGATAAACTAGATGTACAGTAAAAAAACTTCTTTGCAATGATGCAAGCTGAAGCATGCTCGTTCGTTACTGTCTTCGGCGGGACATCGACATTATTGGTATTTATTTTAATATTATTGTAATTTTAAAACTTGGTATCATTATCTCTATACCTAATTACTTAATCGATTATATTTCTTCAAAACAAAACGCATTACTCTAAATTCGATTGTTCTACCATTTATCATTAGTCAGTGATATCCTATATCCGTACACAATATGTCAGCTTAATGGGATACCAGGTAGAGGCTGAAACAACTATTCAAAATTTTGCAGTCTGCTATATTGGATTTAGTGAAGCCATTTTAATTTCGTATTTTTTCATCAAGCTCTTATATTTGATACCCATTTCACGACCAAAAAAACAAATAGTCCGCCACCCTAGTCGTTCGCTTTATTGGATTTAGAATGACTTCACTTAGCTTACTATATCATTCATATTACGTGAATGCAAAATTGGTGGAGGACAACTACTCTAAAATTCAGATTTAGCCCAAACATATATATATATACCTTAACATTTCAACTAAAATAAAAACTTGTAATAATAATATGTAGCTCTTCTGTAGCATTAACATGAGAGGGGCGAGTGGGAGCAAATGAGAAGGCGGCGAAGCTGGGCGGCGCGAGCGCGGTGACTCCGCTCGCAGCGCACCATGCGGCAGGCCGCAGCGGTACTGATCACCGCTGCGTGCGTCGCTGTCTCTGCGCAGATCGCTTGGACGCCAATTTTCTTAGATGGCAGTAGTAAGTTATTTATCTATATATTAATACGTGAAGCAAAAACTTTGTACCCCTTTTTACCAAAATTGAGCGGACGGAGGAATATGAAATTTCCCATAATTATAGTTTATATACGGAAGAAGAGCAGAATGCTCATATTTTTTTTAATTATGCAATAAATATACATTTAATCAATAAAAAAAATCATTTAACACACTACCATGTATTTGACACATACGCATATAGATCATATACTACTAGTATTCGCTTTACCCCTCCTACTAAAAAACTTGTGTCAGGGATGGGCCACGCCAGTAGTCCAATGTCCGGGATTTCAACCCACAACTTATCGATCGTTGGATTCACATCCAACGCCCGAATCACTGAGCTACTGACGCTTCATGTTTATTAAAAATTTACATATAACCTAACCTTTTTATTTTCTACACTTTATATTACATACATTGACCTGATTTATCAAGATTTACCTACAAAGATCTAAATTTAATCACCAAATCCATACAAATAAATAAAATTGGAGTGTCAGTTTGTAATATTAAAATAACGGCTTTATACTAACTGCATATGGATGTATACATGGTACATATACCAGAACAACATTTTTTTACAATTTTTGTCTGTGTGTCTGTCTGTTTGTTCCGGCTAATCTATGAAATGGCTAGACCGATTTGGACGGGACGTTCACTGGCAGATAGCTGATGTAACAAGTAGTAACTTAGGCTATTTAATATCTCGCTACGACCCATAGGAGCAGAGAAATACGCGAACGAAGTCGCGCGGGTCCGTTAGTCTTCAATAAAAACGTGTGCCGAGGAAGTTAAAAAATTTAATCTGTATCTGTAAAAAATTTAACCAGTTTCGTTATTGCAGGCCAAGTGGACCTATGGACACAGTCATCGTCAGGTTGTGCGTGTCCTGGTGGCGAAGGCGAAGACTGCGCCTGTTGTGCACGAGATGGCGCATGCCCTTGTGAAGATATTGCTCCTACACGTTGCGCGCAATGTGGTCTTGAACAATATTGTTCTAATAGTAAGTATAATATTATATATATTTACACAGAACTAACATTTTAACCATTGTTATTTTCTTATTTTTGTGTATCCAACAGTGTGCAATATCACAATTGACTCGCGAGTGCTCAAGAATAAATCTGGAAAAACATTTGGACAAATCAAGTCGCCATCTTTTGAGGGTCCAGGTACTTGTTCTTACGTCCTACAACCAGATGCTGGACAGCGTGTAGAAATACAACTGTATCGACTTGTATCAGTCGGGAAATTCAATGGTACAAGGTAAAAAAATAAAAATACTTAATATTATTTAACAGCCTAATCGCAATGATCGACCTTAAAAATATTTTTAAATAATAATAGGTTTGAAATTATTGTAATTTTTACCCTGAGGACTTACAGTTCACGAAATCTTTGAAGACTTTCTTAAAATCCTTCAGAAATATAATAAAATACACAAATCAAAAACAGTACTCAACAAATGTAAACATCAACACGACGCTGGAAAAGATTTTCCTTTTCCTTGTTTATGAAGCTCTTACTTCCCTTAGGGTATATTTCGACAACGCAGATGATGGAGCACTGGGAAATAATAAACAAATTGTAGTCATAATAAATGCAAATCTACAATTACAATATGGATACAAATAAAAATTGAAAATATAATTTATTGAGTTTTAATTCTGAGCCCTCAAACAATAGAGTTAGTATTTGTTACGAGAAACCAGGGTTTTAAACACCAGCAAGATATTACAATAGCTATTTCATATACAATTATAAATTATAGCAGCCCGTCCTGGCTTCGCACGGGTAAATAATTTTTTTTAAACATTTTGGCTCTCCCGCATTTCGGTGCTCCCTCTCTCGTCGCGTTTGCTCGCTGCGCTGCGTGGAGCACACCGGCGCGTATTTTTTTTATATTGACATTTTTAATTTTGTAATATCTTTTGAATGGAATATCCGATTTCAATAATTCAAAAAGTAATCATCAGGTATTGAAACAGTCTTGAATACGAAATAATTTATTTGGATAAGAATTAATATGAAGGTATGGATAACATGGTTTGATTTTGATAGGCATTTCTATCAACTTTTAAAATGTAAAAAAGTAGTTACAGTGAGATAACTACAATAGTTGGACATATGGTCTTGCGAAGTTTTATTAGACACTAAGGGCCCGTCCCAGCTTCGCGCGGGTGGAATATTATTTTTAAAAATATATTGGCCCTCCCGCATTTCGGTGATTCCGATTTTAATAATTCAAAAAGTAATTTACAGGTATTGAAATAGTCTTGAATACGAAATAATTTATTTGGATAAGGATTAATACAAAGTTATAGAAAACATGGTCTGATTTTGATAGGCATTTTTATCAACTTTTAAAATGTAAAAAAGTAGTTATAGTGACGTAACTATAATAGTTGGACATATGGTCTCGTGGACTTTTCTGTAGATATTGATACGTTCTATAATATTGTACAACATTTTTTTGTTCTATCATCAATACTTTTTGCAGCGCATGCGATGAAAGATATTTTATAGCAAATTTTTTGGCACCTTGGGTTGGTTTTCGTGAGATTTCCTAAGGATCTCTAATGTTTTCTTGTAATAAATATAGCCTATGTTACTCAGGGATAATGTAGCTTCCTAATGGTGAAAGAATTTTTGAAATCGGTCCAGTAGTTTTTATGTTTATTCGTTACATACAAAAATACAAAAATACAAATCTTACTTCTTTATAATATTAGTATAGATTGATACGTTCTATAATATTGTAGACCATAGTAGTTTTTTAGTTTATTTATTACACATGAAAATACAAATCTTTCCACTTTATAATTTTAGTATATAATCAGAAGTTATAGCAAATTAATATTCCACTATATTATAGCTGTTGCTTAACTACACTGGGCGTTGTATTTAGCTACTCGGCTGATCGATGATCGATACTAGCTACAATCATTCGAGTTCAACATACTTATAAAACTTTTGCAAATAAGTTTCTTTTAGTAACTCAATTTTTTTAATTAAACAATTATCGTACCAAATCGCTGAATTTATTTATTGACATATTTATAGTTTTGTATCTTTGATTCTTAAATCAAAACTATATTATTTAGTGTATAATTAATGATTTACATGTAAAATCATGTTATTTAATATTTAAATAATATAAATAATCATAATAAGTATAATACTCGTATTTTCTTTCCAAAAATGAAAATCAACTTAGTTGTGTCTACATATCTGTTTAAGTATTTTTTCTCCGGAAATAAGTTTATTGGTCATTTTAGAATTTAAAAAAATAATCATACGTTAATTAAGGTATTACTCTGGAATAATACAGGTAGGTGTATGTTGATATGTAATAGTGTATGTAGAACATGTTTCATTATGCGTTACATTTCTGCAGTGTAGTATTACTTGTCTGACTAATTGCATTATATCTACAATGAACATAATATTATGTTGTGTATTAATTGGGATCAAATGATATAAAGCATAATGTTAATTATATCTTGGTGCTTAGCTGTAGTGTTTTTAGGTGATGGTACTTTATATAGTCGGGAAAATTTCTGTAAGCAAACACTCGATATAAACAATTATTTGTATCGAGTGTTATAATCGTTGTTGATCGACTTATAGTTATGGGCTGTACGCGACATAGTAAATGACCGTGTTTGACTGGAAAATGTACGTGGAGAATTTTCCTTAAATTAATTATACAATGTAGGGTCTAAATGACTAAATTCCTAGGGAACCGAAAACGTTTCTCTGCAGAAATCTTTATTAAAAGAAGAATTAAAAAAAAAATATTTTGTCATCATCAGCTTCTTCATATAACGGATATTTAAAAAAGAACGCCGGATTTGAAAGGGCCGTTATTTTATTTTTTCGTTGTTGCCAGCAATGTTTGTGTGAATTTTGATATCTGTTGTCATTGAGATTTTGTGTTGTCAAGGAATTTTGTTGTTCTTAGTGATCGTGCTTATTGGTTTAACCAAGGAAAGGTTACACTACGAAGCAAAGAATTTCGATCGTTCAAACTTATTACAGAGTCGGGGAGTGTCGCAGCCACTCTTCGTACGATTCTCTGGCATCATAATGTTCCATACGAATCAACTTTTCGTCGTTTGTTCACAAAATTCGAAGCAAGTGTTTCAGTTGAAAACACCCAAAGCCCAGGACACCCTCGAAATGGTCGGAGGTCAAATGTACATCCATGACCTTTGGTTCCAACAGGACGGTGCAACGTGATACACTTCAGCAGAAACAATTGCACTCTTGCGTTCGAGGTTTCCAGACCAACTCATCTCGTTGCGAAGAGACCAAGTCTACCCAACTTAGTAGTCGGATCGAGTGATCATGACTCCACGTGACTTTTTTTGTAAGGTTCCACTAAGTGATGAGAACAAACCCAGAAATGTGACGAAACTCAAACGTAAAATTCAACGTATCTTTGGCCAAATCGATGCAGATATGAGTGATCGAGTTATGGTGAATTTCATAGAAAAAGTTCTTGTGTTTAGGACTAGAAATTGTCTTCTAAATCGAATGTTATGATTTTTGTGCTTTTTTATGAAAATAAATTAATTTTACAGCCCTTTAAAATCCGGTGCTCCTTTTGAAACACTAAACTTTATAAGACGTACGCAGCTCATAAAGCTTCAGTATACACATATTTTACTCCAGTATCCTCAGGAGATATTGATAGTAAAATAGTTTTTTTACAGAAATATTTTTTTTTATTTCATTTTAACAAAGCTAGTTATTTATGTCTGTTTAGTTGTATCGGCGGATGGTTGCAACTCAGCGACGCAGGCGCAGTGCCAGACTCCAACCGAGCGGCAGACACTAGGCTCTGTGGGGAAAATGAAAGATACACTCCGCCAGTCGTACTGTTTGCAGATCATGGAGCTTCTGTACTTGATTTTAGGTAAGTGTAGTAATAATAAAATAAATAAAAATATAAAATAAAACAAAAATAAAAAAGCCTTTATTTCTACTAAACCTTATCGTATTAAACAATTCTTAACTTAACCTATTCTTAAATTCCTTAATAACAAGATTAATTAAACTGCTATGCTATCTTATGCTAATTTATAAATTAAGCAAAGTAGTAGCCTCTGTGGCATAGGCCTCGCCTACCTATTTCCATTCTTCTCTTTTCCGAGCCATCCAGAGTCATCCAGAGTCATCCAGAGTGGACCGCACCTTTCGACGAAAATATCGCGTCACCTTTTTCTGGGTCTACCCTTTTTCCCCTTTCATTTTTCGCGGTATCCACTCTGTCACTCTTTTTAGCCCATCTATAATTTTCCAGTCTGCAGATGTGACCTGCCCACTTCCATTTTAATAATCTTATTCTTATTTTTACATCAACAATGTTTGCATTCTGCCTTATCTCTTTGTTGCTTATTTTGTCTAGTATTTTTATATTTAGCATACTCCTCTCCGTTCTTCTTTAGCAAATTGCAATCCTCTCCTCATCATCTTTTCTTAATTACCATACCTGGCAACCATATGTGAGACATGATAATATGGCCATTTCGTATACTTTCTTTTTTATATTTATGTCTATTTCCTTGTTTTTCATAATCTCTTTGCAACTCCAGTACTTTTTCCATGCAAGAGCTATTCTTCTCTGGATTTCATTTGACTGCAATTTTCAAAAGAAACTAGTTGTCCCAGGTATACATATTCTTTAACATTTTTGTTTTAGTCGCATTTATTGATAATCCTACTTTTCCACTTTCTTCAACTAGTTCGCTTATCATTAGCTGATAGATTGGCTGAATTTTCGGCGAATAATACAATGTTATCCGTGAGTCGTAGGTTACTTAAATGTTCTCCGTCTACTTTTATTCTTTTACTTTCCAGTCTAGAGATCTGAAGATAGATTCGAGCACGGCTGAGAATAATTTCGGAGAAAGCGGATCTCCTTGTCGGACTCCCTTATTTATAGGAAATTCGTTACCTTCTCTTTCTAGTTGCACTTTTGCTGAACATGCAGTTCCTACATCAGCAATGGTCACCATAGTTGCCTTCCATGTTTAGTAATACCTTATTACCTTAGAAATCCAAGAAATTATTAAGTCCTGTAATTTTTATCCATAAATTTTCTTTCTAAGAATAATATGATGTAATTAAGACTAAGGCGATATTAAAATTGAATAAATTTCCCCTTTAGCTTTTATTTATCCCTCATCATAATTTGCTAAAAACCTAGATATAAAAAGTGACCGAGGCAAATAAGTGAGTGAGAAAGAGGAATGAGAAGAAAATCTGCATAATGTCGCGCTAAATCTTAAATATGTATTGAATAAAGTGGGAAAAATCATGGTTTTATATTTTTAGGAATTATTATTATTTTTTAAACTATTTTTATAATCAAAACAATTAAACAGGATAAATATACCTTATTATTAAAATGTGTTAATATAATACTTAATGTAAAAACAAAATTAAAACATGACAGATTTAGTGATGAAAATGAGTTTCTTCTTCTTGGTTGATACGATCTTGACAGACCGGTCGTGGTCATTTGAAAGTTGTGGCCCTCTTGATAATACGCCTCCACTCCTCCTTAATGGAAGCCTTCCTCGCACATTAGTGTACTGGGACGTCAATTGCTGCTTTTATTTGATCACTTCACCTCATCGGTGATCTGCCACATGCCCAAGTGCCTTCAACTCTCCCTTGCACCACTAAGCTAAAATGAGTTTAAGTGCATTGAATAAAATGCACACAGATATTATTACGAGCCTCACATAAATTTTTCGTGATTTGTGTATGTGTTTAGCAAACACAAGAACAAGTAATAATATTTGTATTTGTTATACACATATGTAATGAAATGCTACTCTCTAATGAACTCTTCCACAGTTTTTGTGGCCATTGAGATGTTGCACTAAAGAGGACCAACAAGCATAATGCTCTATTGATTATTTGCTGAATATAGTCATATTACAGTCTTTATAATATAGTAGTCTTGCAATATAATAGACTTCAGATTCGAAAACATATCGATATCAAAATGCGTCCTAACCAAATCCGAACATACTGGTCTGGTCCGATTCACACAAAATGTGGTACAGTTAATTGCATATTCGTATATTAATTGAGGCAAACTGTGCACGAATGAGCATTTTGTACGAATAATGTTATCGCTTCGTGGATTGAGGGGTTTAATTTGAATCGTGGACATATAAAATGCCTCTTTGATTGCCTTTTACGTGGACATCCAACCAAATCTTTTAAAAGCCTTAAAGGTCCTCAAGGGTTTTAAGAACTATCATCACCGTATCACTAAAACTATTAACTAAAAAGGCAGTCAGCGCCTATAAGAGAACCACAACGCAAAACTGCTTGAGAACGTGAGAAAAGAAATATGATTTTTCATACTAACATCTACACATCGTCATCCATAGCTTCAAAAAAAACTGAAAGGTTGTCATTCACGAAGACGTCCGCATGTTATGATGTTTCGGACTAACATATGAATAATAAATAAAGAAAACCGGGGGTCAATTTAAGTATTTGTAATCAATGTCAAAAGTAATTAAATATTACAGAATTCTACTACTTTATTAACTTAATGTAATAGTTTTGGTGGTTTTGCTTCAATAAATCTTATCAGTGGTTAGAAAATTGACAAAAATGACAAAAGATTATTAAAATTGGACTGGATTGGTATTTGTACAGGTACGATCCTGTTAGCCAAATTTAGTTAACATTTTCAGTACACCACCCTAACTGGGATCAATAATGTTCTATTCGGAATTGTGGCTTCCTAACAAAGGCGAAATTGTATTTGTGACTCACGACGCCGATGCTCAACGAAACTACGTCCTTTTGGGAGTACTGATTGATTTGTGCTATTGTTCAAGTGGTTTGTAAAGTATAGCTTGGACTTGAACTTGGTGGAAATACTTATATATATTTATGTATGTTTGTTGCTTTATTTTAAATATGTCACAGATTTTAAAGAATCCTATTTGTAGTGTTAGTTACTGATATATTATATAAAAGTAAAACAACCCCTAAAATGTGTAAAAGTGTTTAATTTTTGTACGAATTTACAATACTTTTGGTAAAATTAATTTTATACAAGATAGCAATAGCAAGATCGACATTTCGAGATCAGAGTCAAAGAAAGGGACTAAAAATCGTCAAGAGTGACCCATTGAAAAATTACAGATTTTATCATACGAAATACACAGATTCGAGTATAAGAATGTTGCAAATTAAGTAGGTTACATTTCCTATCAGTGACCATTATTTTATTACTAGAGTAGAGAGCACTAGATAGACACCATTTTTTATTCACTATGATAATTAATATTACGAAACTACTTTTCTAACTGCAGCTAGACTATTATAACTGAATTTAGGAATAAATTAACTGCAGAATAGGGGTTTCTAATAATAAAAAAATGAAAATTGACTTATAGTATTTAAAATAAGAGAAAGAATTATATTGAAGGTCCTATCTTGATGGTCTCTAGGGATTTGTTTATAAAAATATTCAATTCGAATTTTTTCGGAATGATAAGTACAGTTACTTGTTTTTGTTCGCAGAATAACGGAGAAGACGTTAAGGTCTCAGTTTCTCGCATTCTTCAGTTTTACATCTTTAAGTAACACTCAGGGTGTTGGTTTCCATCCAAGAGGAGGCTCAAGAATACCTCATACTGGTAAGTGGTAGCTTCGTTGCCGCTCTAGCTTAGCTGAAACAATCGAAATGACAATCACTTTTCTTTTTCTAAGATCCAATTAAAATGAAACAATGAAAATGATTGCTTTCATTTCTAAAGTTTTATTACATTAGATTTTCTAACATCTACAGTACAGACATTCGATAAGTTACATATTTATTATATGTATAAGTAGATGCTTGAGTACGTTGTTTTGATAGAGCAGTCAGCTCCTTGTTTTAATTAAGTTCATGTTTCAAATTTAGTTTATCAAGATGACCTTTAAAGGCCTATTATATCAGTTTATAGATATTTCAAGTTAGCTAGAAAGCGTGGGCGTGGTTTATAAACATTTAATCTTTATTTTCTTTTGCGAACACATTAAAACTTTAATTAATAACAGTTGTTTTCCATTTTTTTGTCTGCTAGTTTAAACTTAGGTAAACCTAACCTTAGGTTTAAACGGTGAGCCTGGGCAGTGAAGGTGAGTGTTTCAATTGAATGAAGGAGCTCCTCAAACCTACACCTTGGTCACAAGTCCTGTAGTTGTATGAAATCATAATGTATAGTTATTTATCGGTTCAGTAGCAGTATCTTGGATACATATTTTATACATTTGATATAATGACTAAGATAATAGGTACTTAGAAAAGGATTATTCTTTAAAACTATTCTAACCTAAGATATGTATATGTCACGCACATACAGATAATATTATGTTTACATAAACTCATATCCACGACTTACGCATGAACTCAATATTTGGTACACGTGTAACCTAAATAAAGTGACGTAGAGAAAAGGGTTTATATCGTCTTAACCTCTATGTTTCTCGAATAACTTATAGAGTCACACATGGACTACAAGCATTTATAAAAATTATCATCTCAACCCATTGGTCCATTGCTGAACCTAGTTTCCATCTCAGAATGAGAAGGAGATTAAAATACGAGTGACCAAAGTGCGGGTTGATAGATATCACATCATCTTGAAGAACGTGAAGTAGAATACTCAGCCTTACAGATTTCCTTACGATGTTTTCCTTCATCGTTAAAGAACCATAGAAAAATGGTTCTTAATGGTTCATAAAGGTATATTAGAAAGATCGACTGTTTAGTTTCTTGTCAGCTCTTCTAAACAGATAGTTTTAATATGTATCAATGTTTATACATAAAATTGACGTACCTATTAAGTCTACAAACAACATTTGAAAACCATATGTCTAAGTACCTATTTAAGCTCCGGAAAATAAATAAATTCTTAACACATAAAATATTTTTTGTATATTTTCCTGTTAAATATCTTAAAACCTTCAGTATATTTTATATTTATATTTTGTGGTAGCTTTTAACATAAAAGGTTGTTAACATTTATTTCAAAAGACTTCATTGTTATTGTTGATAATTCATTAGATATATATATATATATGATATATCTAGTGAACTACAATAATTAAAATAATTTTCACATAAAACTCAACCATTAAATTTTGTTTAGTTTTCGGACTTTCCATTATTTTGTTCAACTCACGCGCAATTGAATTGAGAATTAATAGAGAAAGAACTATAGTAGTATTCACTTAAACAGAAGGAGGAATTCGATAATATTGCATGGTAGAGGTATCCTACAATTTAACAGTTAAGTAACTGTTAAGTTAAAAACACTAAAAACTACGACTAAAACGATTTATTTAACTCAGTGACATCCATTCCTCAATGTACAACGTAACAAACTTGAACGTATTCGACACCTCTTAATCAACATTTCTATAATGCAATCCCATGGGAATAAAAATATGTAAAAAATGTATTCAATTTAAGGATATTAATAAGTATGAATCAAAATTGGGTAGGAGAATATACGGACAATGGAAATTTTTCTTTTGTTTCCCCATTTACATAGAATACATGATGTGACTAAAATTACTAAACGGAATTTATGCGGTTGTTACAATAATAATTGCAAGTCTGTACTTACAATTGACCATTATTGATTTATTACATTTTTTATGATAATCGGTAAAACATAGATTAATTAATATCCTGGATAACCCTACCAACAAAACACATATTTTCTCAGATACTTTGACATATTATTACAACATTGACGGTTTGCGAAAGGATACTGAAAATTGAGATGTAAGTTTAAAAATTTATTAGTTATTTTCGTTACGATGACTTGTTATTCCATTCGTAGGCCAATTTGAACATTGTCCTTTCCCTTAAAAAATTGCTAAATGTTTAATCTATGAAAGTGAACATGGTATCCAATTTATGGTTATTATGTTTTATTTATTCTACAAATTACATTTTAAAAAAAAACACAAAGATGATGGCCCAGTGGTTGAGACTTCAATTCTTACTTCGGAGATCCGAGTTCGATCCCCCACACAGGCACACACCTCTGACTCTGAGTTATGTGTGTTTTAAGCAATTAAATATCACTTGGTTTAACGGTGAAGGAAAATATCGTGAGGAAACCTGCACTCCTGAGAGTTCCCAAAAAGTTCTCAAAGGTGTGTGAAGTCTGCCAACCCGCACTGGGGCAGCGTGGTGGACTATGGCCTAATACCCTCCTCATTCTAAGGAGGAGACCCGGCTCAGCAGTGGGCCATTGAAAGGTAGTGATGATGATGACAAATTACATTTGTTTGCGTCCATTATTAGATCCTTGTCTGTTACTGGTACAAATACTATACATGCATATAACAGGTGAAGTATAAGCTGTTTTAAATTTAAATTGAATACACAAACACCTAAATCCGTGCATTATGCATTCGATGCGCTTATAACAAATTCCATTTATTATTTCTAAAATGACACTCTTAGATAGTGCACAGATATTTTATTCTCGCCGACGTGAGCACTGAACACTGAAATTGCACATGATGATGCGACAGTCTCGCCCTCTGCAGCTCGGATACGGAAAATTGTTTCCACTAAGTTGAAAGCATGCATTTTGCCACGTTCCCCTACGTTAGGATGCTCCTTTTAAAGTCTTTATACATTAGTTCGCGTTTCACGTCTGTTCTGGTAACGTATTTGATTTTGTCGAACGTGTTTGTTTTGCACTACTACTACCGGAGTTGCCATTCGTTTGTGATTCCCTGGTTTTATCCTGGTTTATAGAGTCCGAATAGCGACCGTGCAATTTTTCATTTATAGTCTAGTTTTTTTAAGTTGTTTAGCGCGCGTAAAAGGCATGTAAGTACCTTCTAATCAAAGAAAATAAGAAACATTATTAATTTATTAAAATTAATGTCTTAAGACATTATTTTCGTGCCATAACATGACGAAGGAAAAGATGGAAAACTAAAAAAATAAAAGCGATCAGATGGAACACTTTTTTGAAGAAATAATTTTAAAATGGAACTCTTAATAAGTTTTCATACTGCAAATTTTAGTGTTGGCAGCCCTTAATTTATGGCATCAACGAAAAGAGATGATTTTTATTCAAGTATATTATAATACGGCCTTTTTTGTTTACGTAACTATAAATTACTTATATGTTTTTCAGAGCGCTATAACAATATAGCGCCGTTCTTCAGGCACGTGAAATGTAGCAAACAACAAATTCAAACTATAATTATGAAGTCTTTATTAATTTTATTTGTATTCTAATTACGGTAATGAAGCAACGGTAGAATTAGAAGTTGGTTGAACTGACTATTCATAACCTTATTTGAATACATCGTCCATACGTTTTGTATATATCCGAATATGGTTTGCATATATTATTATGCAGTATTGGAAATTATAACATACATAATATAAGGATTATAAATTTTGCATATTTTGGGAACTAATTAGTAATTAAGCATAGAGAAAAGTAATTTCAAAACAAATCTTTGAAATCTTAACATAGTGACATCCATTGGATGCTACAGAATCTAGATAACAAAAGATGTTGTGTCAGTAAGCTAATTTACAACGCCATCTGTTAGAAAATTGTGTAAGTAATAAACATTTAATTTGAACTAATATATGTTCATAAATGCAGTGATGGCCCAGTGGTTATACGTTGATGTCTACTCAGGAGCTGTGTGTTTTAAGCAACTAAATATCACTTGCTTTAACGGTGAAGGAAAATGTCGTGAGGAAACCTGTACTCCTGAGAGTTCTCCATGTTCTCAAAGGTGTGTAAAATCTGCCAACCTGCGCTGAGTCAGCGTGGTGGATGGCCGTTAAAGGGTGACGATGGTGAATATTGTGTTGAGGTTGGACTAAATATAATTCATAATGTGAAAATTCATCACAACCGGCTTTGTGCCTTTGGAGGTCGTTGCAGACAAATCATAAGGGAATCATTAATTTGCATAGTCCATATAAATAAATAAAATTGGAGTGTCTGTTGGTAATATTAAAATAACCGCTTTTCACTAATTGCATATGGATACACGGAACATGTATGTACTAAAACAACATTTTTTACAGTGTTTGTCGGTATGTCTGTCTGTTTGTTCTGGCTAGTCTCTGAAATGGCTAGACCGATTTTGACAGGACTTTCACTGGCAGATAGCTGATGTAACAAGGATTAATCTAGGCTATTTAACTTCTTGCTACGACCCATAGGAGCTGAGCAACACGCGAACTAAGTCGCGCATTAAAATATAGCTACGGAAATCACAATGTCAGGTTTTTCTGATATCCATTGACACAGGTAGGATATGACACAAAGTGAATATTACTGTCATACCCTCATCAATGTCAAATTGATAACGGAGTTGACTTGTCAAATATCCTTCTTATACGATCTGGATTATCTAGTAATTTAGTAAAATTAAGTTGTTAATAAAACCTATTTTCATTATACATTTTATAAATAACCGTATTATGAAGTATGAACTGAATTGAAAATGGGTGAAAATAAAACTATACCATCGTAGTAATTTAATAATTAGGCACTTCGGGAAGATAAGCAAAGAAAAAATCTATCATCAGACGAAGTTATTAGAAAGTTATAAATATAATGCTCAAGCTCAGGCACCATCGCTACTTCAGAATCATCTGCTATCCTCCTCCTCCTTCAGTCGTTTTCCCATGCATGTCTGAGAGTCGTGACCTCCTCCATCCATGACCTTTGTTTTTAAAATGGTACGCCATCTAGTCCTGTCTTCAGCTACTCAGAGAGCATCGTAGTTTGTGGAATCGAGTGTGTTGCGAATCTGGTCAGACCCAACGCATCGGGCTGCGGACCCGCGATCTTTTGCCTTCCACTTTGCTAGTGACCACTAGTTTTTCGAGGTTGTCTCCATCTTTCCTGGCAATATGTCTGAAGTACTCATGGATTCGCTTGAGGCAGGTGGTAGAGAGCCTTGTCTGGATTTTGAGCTTTGCAAGTATAGATGCCGTTGTACGGAATGCAGACCATGGGATCCGGAGCATTCTCCTCCAGCACTACATCCCGAAAGCATCAATCCGTTTGCGGTCTGCAGATCTTAGAGTCCATGTCTCAGCCCTGTAAACGAAAATGGAACAGACGAGTGTGCGTACGAGTTTTATTTTCGTTTTTAGCGAGATATTCCTGTCTCTCTAAGTTTTACGGAGCTGAGACATGGCACTCTTGACCATTCCAATTCTTCTTCGTATGTCTGGTTCACAGGAGCCGTTATTCGTGATGGTGGATCCGAGGTAAACGAATTGTTCAACTGTCTGTAGGTCTAGTGCGCCAGTAAGTTCTAGAACGTTAGCTCTATTTGTCACCATAATTTTCGTCTTATTTTTGTTCATAGATAGACTCAAGGAATTACTAATTCGTTCCATTCTCTCCAATAGTGTGCACATTTCAGCTTCAGCTGCAGACAAAAGCGTTGTATCATCATCATAGCGTAGGTTGTTTAATTTTCTCCGCCGATGCTTACACCTCCCTCCCACCGGTCGCAGGTTTGCCTTATTATGTATTCACCATATGCATTGAATAGAATAGGTGAGAGAATGCAGCCTTGATGCACTCCTTTTCTAAATTTGAATGGGTGGGATATCATTTCCTCGATTCTAACCACACCTTGACTATTGCAGTACAGAGTTTGGACAACAGCTATTAGATGTTTTGACACGCCAAGTTCTCCTAATACTCTTCACAGAGAGTTCCAGTTGACACAGTCAAAGGCCTTAGTGTAGTCCACAAAACACATGATGACTGGAGTGTTGTATTCATAGGCCTTTTCAATTACCTGTCTTACGTTTAAGATTTGTTCACGCGCACCTTTACCTTTGACATAACCAGCCTGCTCCTGTGAGATTCAGTCCAGTGGCAGTCCGGATATCCAGTCCAGTGCCGGATGCGTCTGTTTAGAATATGGAGCAGAATTTTGCTTGCGTGAAATATTAGTGCTAAGGTGCGGTAGTTGTCACATTGTTTTGTAGAACCCTTTTTATGTAGAAGAAGCACGATGGAATTTGTCCAGTCCTTCGGCCATTCTGCAGTTATCCAAATCTTGCTACAGATTGCGTGTAGCGTCTTTATACCGGCATTGCCCAGAGATTTTAAGTCTGCTGCAATAATTCCATCATTTTGAGTGAGCTTAGAGCTGCATATACTTCGGAGTGCAGAATGTCTGGTTCCCTGTCTAAGTCATTCCAATCATCTATTATCATGTCTTCGGGTGTATTATCTGTGTATAACTCTTTGTAATAGCTGCGCCATCTTTTGGTGTAGGGTAGTGCCGTTTGCGTTATTGATTGCCCAGCTTTTAGGTTTGAACTTCCTGGTTAGTAATAGGACTTTTTTGAAGAGGTCTGCAATTGGATACTTTAAGGAGTACTCTTCGATTTCCGTACAAATTCCATGTATTTGTTTCTATCAAGTCTGCAGGATTCATCTATGGTCTTACATAAGGCTTGATACTTCTTCCTCACCTCTGGATCTTGAAGTCCTTTTACTTTTGTAGCTTTCCTAAGTGTGTGCTCCCAGGTTTGGTTCCAATCCAAAAAGCTTTCTTTGGCTCTCATAATTCGTTGTTGGTATTTTTCCACACAGTACTTAAGGTATCAGTGATAATGGCCTTAAAACTGGGTCCAAGCTAAATCAACGCTATCCCTGTCTAAATAGGATGATTTAAGTTTATCTTCCACTGGCTGTTGAAAAATAATTTTTTCAGTGTCATTCAGTTGTTTGGGTCAGCGAAAAGGCAATTTCTAGGTGACTTTAAACATAATGCAAAGCTAGCCACAAGAAGATTATGATCCGATCCACATTCGGCAACAAAGGCAAAAGTGTTGACATTGTATACGGAGGATCTCCAATGGTTGTTAATTAATATGTAATCTATTTAGTTCCTGTATTTATCGCCTGGAGATTTCCACGTATACAGGCGCCTAGGGTGATGTTGAAAACAAGTGTTCAAAATGACTAGATGTCTACTGATACAGAATCCAATCAGTCTCTCGCCATGCTCATTCCTAGAACCAAGTCCATGATGTCCCACGATTCATAGTCCCACGATAGATGGTCATCGGCAGTGGTGTAACTGACTTTCGCGTTCCAATCACCAAGAATCATAGTAATTTCTCGATTAGGTATTGAGTCTAACGTTTCCTCTAACTTCCCGTAAAACTGTTCTATTTCTTCCTCAGGAGATAGTGAAGTGAGGGCGTATAGTGTTTGGTATTGAGCTTCAAAGAGATAATGTGGTCTGTACTGGGTAATACCCAAGTACATATTCATTCAGTTTATCCGGCATCAATATACCTACCCCATTTGAACTGGAATTTTCTAAGCCAGAGAAATAGAAAGTATTCTCTGAAGAAGTCCTGAAATGACCATTTCCTCGCATATGTGTCTCGCTAAGGGCCAGCATGTTAATTTTGTGACTTGTAATTTCCTTTTCTACGATGCATAGTTTTCCTGGTTTGAGTAGTCCTCTAACATTCCAGGGTGCTATATGGTGGAGTTCGTGTATAGATTTTTGCGCTAATTATTCCTCTATCTCGAGTCTCAGTAGCATATTTCACTCCATCCGGCCCGGGTACCGAATGGCGCCTAGTGTTAGTTGGTTCGTCCAACATATCGCTCTCTTTATTCTCTGTATTCATGGTCAAGGGGTTTTCTTGGGAAAATAATCATGTGGGTCACATCTACCCCCTCCTTCTCCTATCCCATTAATGCTGCGGTTCCAGTGAATACTGGGTTCTTGAGCATCTACTGAATCGGCGGCATTTTTCTCTTCACTCCCTTTTCCCACTCTATCTTTGAGGTTGCAACGTATCGGCAAAAGAAGAGGGGATATGTATTGCCGATATCCACGGGCAAAGGTATAATAGTAAGCTATATCAGGTGGACCGTCTGCTTGTTTGCGCTTATCAGCCGTAAAAAAAATGAAATAACATTCTTTTATTTCGTAACCACTCTTCAGATTTATGTTAAAATTATAAAATGTTTTCTAACAGATAATTCTTGTCTACAGATTGTGATTGGCTGTACCAAGATGTGTCATGTCGTGGGGTGGGCTCTTGCGTTTTAGCCAGTCCAGGGTATCCAGGACTGTACCCACCACACCGTCGCTGTCGGTACCTGTTTGCTACGAATTCCGTGCATACTCGAGTCAAGATTATCTTCACATCAATATTGTTGCCTAAAGAGTAAGTATTTAGTTTTTATGTAGTTCGTCACACTGCAAATAACTTAAGAATTTAATGTAATACAAAAATAATATAGTATTTTTTAAATTTCCATAATTTTTGAAGGATTCTAATTCGCGATTTAGAACCTTTTTCATATATGATATCATAAACGAAAACTAAAGCTATTTTTCTCAGAGTTCTCAGATGTAACATTTTCCAACCACTGACTCCGCAAAGAGTTCAAATTATAGTTACTCCTATATCAAATTTCTTTCACTATTAAGAGCTTTATGAAATGTTTCTTCCATCGATTAAACATCAAATTTCTTAATAAAACATTTTTCATATTTTTGGAATATTCATATTTAGGTATTTTTACGATTAGTAAAATAACATTAACATACATATAACATTCCTTTAGAAGTTTAGATTATTACGAGTATCCTCGAAATATCGGAAGACAGAACAAAAATATTTGTGTGCAGGTTTCGGACACTTTCCTCGATATTTTTACGAAAATGCCATGTCCATAAATATATAAACTAGTCGGTCCGTCCCGGTTTCGGTCGGGTGCAATTTACCCCTTTGTATTTAGGTTTAATTTCACATTTTAATCGATATATCACTTACCGCTTATTTTAAAATCGGTTAACCTGTCTTTCAATAAATTTTGACTATCAATAGGAATGTAAAAGTGATTCCTTTATTGAGGGTTTTATAAGTCCTTGCATTGCTTGATCTTGTAATGTTTTTACGTACAGTATGACTCGGATTAGTTACAACATTTATAATTCAAAAACAGCTGGACCGATTTTGATGAAATTTTGTACTAAGAATCATTAAGGCTTGAGAAATTACATAGGCTAACTTTTATCATGTTTTTCGTGGGCTCAAAGGGATTGAATTAGGGGAAGAAATTTTGTATGTTGTTGTGCGTTATATACAGCAAAGTATGTTGTAAATAATGATTTAATACACAAGGTAAATTGCACCCGGGCAGAGCCGGGGATCGAGTAGTAGTTAATAATTGTTATTTCCGAAGTTACGCTAGCAATCTTCACTCCATGATATTCCGAAAAGTAGCAAAACTGAAAGGTACGAAATTTGGTAAAGTAAACAAAAGCGTCCCGTCGCTTATTTTGGGCTGCACGAATACCTGCTGTTGATTTTCCACCCATAATTATATTCAGCGTGTTAATGAATAACGTTGGCTTTGTTATTCTCTTTCTTGTAAGCTCAGCCTTCTGGCGCAAATTTTGACATCATTTTATTTGTTTTGAGTTGTCTCACTAATCTCTGTTGTTTGTTGTACTAAGAATGTTAAAATTTTACCTTAAGTAATCACTTAATTACACTGTAAAAAATATTTGCTTTATCTACATAAACATAAGTTAAGATCCATGTAAAGACATGAGTCAACATCCCCTGAGGATGCTCCGGTATCAGAATGAACGTAAGTAGAGTCAACCTATAGAGGCTACTTACATCTTAGTTGCATACATACTTACGTAATAATATAAAGAATATTCTAGAGATAAAGTCAATCCATATTTTATACATTTAGGCAAAATAAGAAAACTTTTAATGGTTCTTTATGTATTTACTTTAGGCGTTTTTGTGCTAAATTTCTATTAAGTATTAAATTTTTTTCCGATCCCCATAAAATCGTCAGGCACTCCCGTTGGTGTGGTCAATTTTTACTTGCGAGTTATTTTATATTTAATGTGAGAAGAATTACGAAAGTAGAAATATAATTGCTGCGTGGATAGATTTCTAATGGAAATCCGCCTACACCACAAAAAGAAACTACTGTCCAAAGATGTACCTTATTGTATATCTTACAGAGTTTATTATTTTACAGAACTAAAGGAAAAGTTAAATAACCTTGAGATGACCATACCCCTAACACATCCGGAAGTATTTTTATCAGCCGCCCGTATGAAATTCGTTGAAAGGCCGCGGAACAATGTGTGTGGGTAAATAGAAAAACCTCTCCATATCACTCCAAGTTTCAGTAGTAAAACACGAATACCTAAAATCTATGTCGAGTAAATTACCAGCTGTAATCATGGACTTAAGTAGAAAAATATACGGACGACGAGTCTTCACGGTATATTTAATCACGAAAAAGTGTTCAAAACTCGCACACAAATTAATATTTTTGTTTGACAAGAAGCTGAGCCTAGCCTGAGATGAATCTTTGATTACACTGAAACACTCACCTCCACTGTTCGATGTCGTTACCCAACATTTAACTAACCTAAAACATTAGCTTAACATAGAGCTTACAGATGTCAGTGTATTTTTAAAATAAACCAATCAAACGCTATCATCAATGTAGTATAAGAGTATTTAGAATTTAGTGTTCATAATATGAGTGGTGCTCTTCTGAAAACGGTCTGTCATGATAAACTCGTTTGCCTCAGACACTTTTAAGTTCTTATTGTGAATCCATTGCATTATAGGTCAATTTAATTTTCCTCAGTCAGCTGTTTCTCATTTTAAAAATATTTCTTTGTCACAATAATTCAAGCTACAAATAAAAATTCACTTAATATTGATTTTTATAATAACTATAATCAAATAACAGTAAAGCTCTAGAGCACTCACGATAAATTAATACTTTATTTTTCAAATAAACAATCAAATTTTCGAATTCGACTCTGATTTTAACTTTCACAAACCATTGTTAGTTAAAATAACTTTATGTAAATTTAAAATTATTCGCTTCCGATTCTCTCTCCACTTCACAGAAAAAAATCGAGGATTTTTATTAATAATATTATGGCTTGTATTTTTAAAACTTGTGTATAAAATTTAAAATAAATCCTTTATTAAATTATAGCAATTGAATATAACCTTTTGGAAATGTTTCTTTCGTAATCAAATAATACTGAAGGAGCTACGAAATATATTTTGAATCATTTTATAAACGTAGTCAGGCGTTTATGACTAATTAATTTCGATCCTATCATACAAAATGTTAAAATGGGACCCAAAAACAGTTAAAAAAGAATATGTAACCATCGACTTCATCGGAAAAAGAATTGAGTCCTAAATAGGAGCCCGATTCTTAAGATAATCGTTGATTTTAATTATATCTGAAATAAATTTAAATTACAACTGTGGCTAAAAAATTATACTTTTTTTTGGTTTGTAGGTGACACACAATTACCCAACTGGACGCAAAATTTAAACTTATTTGGAAAGATTTTGATCTATAGGTCAGTCGGTGCTAAAAATGCCGATGTTTAGACGTTACTATTTCAATAACCGTTTGGATAGTATTTAGAAAATTTGAGTTTCTAGAAGCGGCTCTACATGGTTTCTGAACTTGGCTTGATTCGCCCCGCATGTCTTAAAAATTTATATGATGTGGATATCGCTGAATATCGAAGCTAACATGAAGTATTGCTTTTTGTATATGGTTAACTCTTTTAAAACTGCGTTTGATGATGTCAAAAGTAAAATAAATTCTTAGATGGAACAGAAAATATGTAATGTATGAAATGTAGAGTTCTATTCACTTTTGAAATAACGCTGGATTGTTAGGGTGCTGGGGTTCAAAAGTCTCGACAGTTGGTAATTATCACCTCTTTGCAGCAATTGTACTACGGACTATTTAACGTTGCGGGCTGGCAGTTCACCCTCCGCCCCGGTGCTTGCCACGCTGTGCTCAGATAGAAGCGCCACGTTGGAACATCCCGGGCCAAATCTATTGTTGGAATTCAAGTAAGTTCAATTCGGCTGAATTCCATTTAGCGCATCCAACGTTTCATGAAATGGTGATTTGAGTTCGGTAAATCAATGTGTGAGAATAAATGCAGAATTATCCTTATAGAAATTTCTATTTTTATTTAGCATAATATTATAAGAGTGGTATTTAAATTAAAATAACAATCCATATCCTTAGATTATCCTTAGGGAATAGTGTAGTTTTCTATCAATGTAAGAATTTTTAATTCGATTAGTAATTGGATTAGTAGTTCCAAGGATTACCTTCTTGTTCTAGTTACAAAATGTCAATCTCATGGCACTTAAATGGCCATATCGTTTTAATTATAGTATTTATGATCATTCCTTATTGCCCTTTGCTACTCAAAAAGGATATAGCTTTCTGCCAGTGAAAAAAATATATAAAACGATCCAGTAGTTGATGAGCCTACTCGCAACAGACACACAAATAATAATCAAGTCTTTCATCTTTCTGACATTAATGAAGAGTGCGCAAAATGAAAATAGCAAATAAAGGAATAAAAATAACAGACCTTACTTTATAACAGATATAACATGACTACGTAAAATGTAATCAACATATTTTTAAATTATTTTCTTTTTAAATTAACAATTAGGTTCTATATCCTCAACAACTACGTGTAGACTAGAGATTTGCCATTATGTTACTTTCTCTCATTAAAAATAAATTATTCATAATGTCTTTTTGGAAAATATAGAATAAGAACTCTTTTAGTGGTGGTTGGTTTATAGAAAGGTTTATTCTCACTAACTTGCAACAACTATCTTGTAAATTTGATAACATTTATTCTCTCCATCTTCTCTGTTTACCATTAGTAGAAAGGAGAAAACCATTGTATTGAATGCGATACGAATCCTGAAAAGGAGCTCTTGGTTTTTGTTATTACTCGTTAATATTTATACAATGCATACAATATTTTATAATGGTTAATAAACAAGTACTACAAAACAAGTGCACTTTGTACGGATACTTAACTACTTAGGTTTTTGAAATTGTTCGATAATAAGCATCAGTAATTATGCACAGGAATAATAATTGGTTCGTATCAGCTATAGCGGAACTTCATTACGCATACATCTCATTTCGAATGCAGCTCATAAAACATTCATGTATATCATGGTTTCAGGCATAATTTAAATATAAAAATTGTTAAATAATGTTAAGAAACAATTACTACTAAGAATATAATTTTGAAACAGAGAAAACGTCATCTCATTCTAGTGTAGCGTAGATGATTGTTTACCTGACTAGTTCTTTTTATCTCTTATAATGACTATAATGACAAAAACTCAGAAATTTCATTATGTTAAGAAACATACAAAATTCCATTCCTAAGACGGTAAAACCAAGATTAAAAATATTGGTCAATCTGGTTTGTAATAGCTGCATTTCTTTATTATACTATATATATTTAAGCCAATATAATTCCTACATTATCCTTTTAAATGGGTTATTTCAGTGGAATTACATACAATCTCTTACCAACTCCAATACGCTGACCCAATTTGTAGCGTGGTTTAACCACTTGCATTGCAGAACTACTGCTATTTACTGCTTGGCGGAACTTTATTTGTACTTTCTTATTAAATTGTTTTAACCAGCTGCAGTTCTTGTTATTGGGATGTTTTAGGTTTCAATTTGAAAATGTCAAGTATTAATGGTTTTAGTAAATTCACAACTTTTATTACTTGCAGATAGTTAATGCTAAAAATACAGTCGCGTCAGTTGTTTTATTTCGATTAACTTTAAACAGGAATTTCTTTCTTCTTTTCTTTTAGTTCTGGACCTCTAGTACCACCATACGATTATAACGGATTTATAGCAAAATTAGAATTTTTGGAAAAAATTGATACTAGTGGTCCACCACCAACAGTTGCTGCAGCTTCACCACCATTAGCAGCATTAACACATTTTACACTTGATAAGAAGCCTACAAACTACTTTCCAGGTACAACAAGTATTACAGTAAGAAAAGTGTTATTTTACTTAGCTATAAACCCTCACTTCATTTAAATTAATAAAAACTAATATTATTGAATTTTTACGCATACATTAAAAAACTGTATTTTCCAAAAATTTGTCAAATCAAAATATGAGTACAAATATTTTACGATTGCAGAATTATTAACAATCTTTTAGATTTTAAGCTGTCTTTGGCAGTATTACTGAAGCGTTTGGATCATTAAGCATCTGGAAAGCTTGGCGTCTTGATTAATACTACTTTTTGTTAGTCTCCAATTGGAGCCTCGCTTTTGTCTGCTAGCCCTATTTTTCCATTATCTGTCTATATATCTTGTAATGTCGTTATAAAATACTACATATAATAACTTATGTACACTTTATTTACTGTAAACGTACTTCTGCCGCTGAAGGTGAAGACGTCAATCCAGTATCAAATGAGATATTTAACAATAATGGTGGTCATATTGGTTGCGGTGCGACGGTACGAAGTTACGGAGCAGGCGGAATTCGCTCCGGACACTTTGACACCAGAACGACGGCGTGGCGTTCCCAATGCGCTATACATTTGCTTGGAACTCCTACAGATGTAGTACAAGTGTCTCTGTTTAATTATAATTTAAGGTACGGATGCTATATCAAATTTTCAGTTTTGACATTATAAGTATTTTTTGGATAAATGGTAACTGCTATAGTGTTTTATTTTTTTGTCAGATTACAAAGCTGTAGATCTCATATTGAGATTTTAGAAGGACTACACGAATTTGGTGGAAGAGGTGAAAGAGCAGATAGATTAGAAAGAGGCGATAAAGCCCTTTTAAGAGTCTGTGGACAAACAGTAAGAGAGGCGCGTGATCCCGCTGGGAGATTTTTAGTTAGGCAAGCAATAACGTCTAGGAGTTCAAATTTGACGATATTGGTAAGAAGAACAACATCCCAAAGTGTTGATGAGGAAGAGTTTGTAGACGGAGCTTTTGTTTTTCATGATGGTAAGTATTATATATAAGACTTACCACTTAAGAAATAATTACAAATAAAGCATGATTATGTTAGTAAGATGGAAATTAGCAGTGACATTAAATTTATTTTAGAACAACACGAAGGCACTGTGTCTCCGGATGCTACTTGCGCATCTACTCACTATGGGTTAGCTGCACCTGCACATGGAGGAGTATCGGCACCATCTCACCATCATGTCTTCTGGAATATCGAAGAGAGGCTTATGTGCACACATCGTTTTATACCTGCATCTAATCAAAGCGTTACTATTGAGGTGAGCACTTTAAATTGGCAATATAAAAGCAGCGTTTTCAATTACTGTAAAGATGCTATTATATGTTATCCTGATCACATAATACTCAATTTTGGTATTTAGATTCAAAGGCTTGACCGTATGTGGAGTGCAGAGCCCACGGGTAGTGTTACTAATGGTAATGGAGGTTGTCGAACTGCTTGTGGAGATGCAGGTTGTGAATGTCGCTCAGCAACTCCCCTTCACTATCACGATCACATTGCTCTTGTAGCTGGAGATGGCACTCATCTATCCTGTTTATGTGGAGATTTTCAGGTACGTTAAAATTCAGATAATATAGATACTATTCATTGGTGGGCACAAATTCTTCTTGGTGTGTAAGCACACTAAATTGAAAATAAAGAAATCAATGTTTATAGAATGTAATAACAATATTAGTTAATAATGCGAAAAATAGATCATAACCATTATCATCTCATTGCAACACAATTCACGATTTCTCCATTCAGTAATTACTCAATCGATTTTATTTCTTTCAGGCCAATTGTGTTGATTTTGTGATATCTCATTTATTTGTCCCCTCTTATTTGTACTAACTAAGCAAGAGCCTTTGTTATTTGTGTTTTATTATCTTGTTTATTTTGGTATAGGGAAGAAATGTTTTCTCTTAATCTTTGTATATTTGCTCTAAACCTAAGAGCTTATAATACTTTAAACTAATATTAACTCGCATTACTTTTGGTTCAAATCACATCATAGTCTAAATTCATAGGCACGCATAGTCTCCAATTATTAAAGTATTTTTTTACCCATATTCTTTGGCCCATTTTAATCGAAAAAAAAATAGATTATAAAATGAAATTAAGAAATTAATAAAATTTTAAATATATCTATTGTTTAATAGAATATAATACGACTAAGGTAAAATTAGAAGTTTGAAATTATTAGGAACATAAATAACGATTGTTGCCAAATGGCCAAAAAGCTCACTACATAATTACAAAGCAAAATGTTCTTTTGTAACTATGAAAAGAGGAAAATTCGATTGTTATAACAAAATCAGGCGTCAAGAAAATTGACGATAATTGCTTGACACAAAGGAAAATCGAAGCGATCGCTAAGCAAATCACAGCCCGCTTTACGTAACCTATAAATTACCAATCTTCTTTAACACAAACGTTTTCTTTTTTTATATAAATTTTCCTGTCGTAATGAGTTTTATATTATTATATATAAATAGATCAATATGTATTTTTCATAATAATAAGGCAGCATGGAAAGACCTGTCGGGCACATGTTGATGACTGTATAATTATACTACACTTTTAACTCTTTAATTCCCACTAAATATTGGTCCACATTCGATCTTTAGGAGTTTTGTCAATTTGATGATCTTAGTGTCAAAATATTATTATCTAGTACATATCACTTACTATTTAGTCATAACAAATAGATCAACTGAAAAAGTGTGTTTCTAAAAATCTCCAGTAACATTTACTATACAAGTCGAATTAAACCTTTCTTACAAATAATCTTATTCCATCTCGTTGTTTCTCTTCCTTTGTAGCTTTATATCAAAACAAATTTCGTCGTAAAGACTGTAACAAATAAATTAATCGTGTTACTCGGGTCTTATGCTAACACGCCTACGAGCTACGGATGAACCAACTTTCCCTAGCGCCCGGGTTGCGGCGCCATCCGCATAATTAAGTAAAAGGGTTACCATTAAATACATGACTGAATTCAGTTACATTTTTGAACTTTAGTAACAAAATTCTAATAATTTTAACCCACTACTATCTAATTTTTCACGATTCGTTTAAAGTATCTACAGTACATTTTTACAACCTAATTTTATTTCACCCTGTTACTTTTTCGTTTATCATTATAGCTTGTAGCGATATAAAGGTTTCTCGGAAAACCATAACAAATATATTAATGGTGTTAGTCGAGTTTTATACAAACACGCTTACTGAACGCCACGTTGAACCAGTCCCTGACTGGCGTCCGGGTTGCGGTGCGATCCGCATAATTAAGTAAGAGGGTTACCATTAAGTATGTAATAGCAATAAAGCGCGGGAAATCCACCCGACCGTAAGGGTCTTCTGTATAAAAGCAAATTTACCGCTAAATAATTTACCATGTTCTACATATTATGCATATTACACACAGTGAGTAAGCACACAAATACGTTCATAAGGTGACGGGTGTGTGTACATTTTGTGTGTGATGAGTGGATTAGCAAGCCGTCGTTTAAACATACTTTGCGAAACTAAAAATGCTAATTTTGATACAATCACACATTATTTTAACTCACATTTCTCCAGTTTTCATTATTTGTTGTTTTATCTCAGGTGGTAAACAACCCAATTACGGAAAATTTAATTACTATGAACCTGTTAATCTTTCATGTGTTAGAAGTTGAAAGTCATAATACATTTATTAATATTTAAAACTTGACGACCTAAACACCTTGCTCGTGAAATTAAGTTTTCGTAGCTTCTTTAAAGGAGATTATGTTTTTTTCATGACACTCAAAGAGTATATTATGCGTAAAAAAAATTATTCAAATTCATTTAGTTGTTAATTGTGAATATATCCAATATAAAAAGTGCAAATAAGACATACGAGTATATGATGCATTAAATCACATTTCAAGACAATCCGAAGTCAACAAGTCCGATAACTTAAAATTGGGACAAAGTAACGACAGTATAATAAATAACACATGAAAACATTTTTTAAATTACATTTTTGTCTTTAGCTATTGATTTCTTTTAGTTTGAGTTAGCAAGTTATACTTGTGAGTACTTTTAACGTATTCGTTAATTTTGATGACTACTTTAAATTTAGCTTTCTATTACGCATAGTTTTTTGCTATCTAAGTTATTACATAAAGTTATTACAAAACAACAATCCATACTTAATTGTAAATTCAATAAATTGGTAACCACAAATGGATACATGCTTGATCTGTGTCAAACTTCGTCTGCTTCTGTCCAAAGTTTTCTTTGATTCTTTAACGGCAATTCGCAGTGCTTTCAAATTCGAATAGCAATTAACTGATAACGAAGTTACTCGTCTTAATTGGAGAAGTTATTCAAAAGTATAATGATTCATTAAAATCTGATGTTGCTAGTTATTAAACGAATTACATCATATTTTTATTTTATAACTGTGATGTAAATTTTAAATTGAATCGCAGACTAAATTACGAAGTATGTTTATTGCTGGATAAATAATAAATCAAAGCAAACAAGCGTGTATTGAATTCAAAAACAACTGTAAATAAATTATTAAATGTAACTAAATGAATTCAAAATTTTATGGAATGAAGCTGTATTAAGTTTTATTTTAAAACGATCATAAGTGTGGCCCGCTAGAACTATCATAGTGCATAAATAAAAAAAATAGTACTGTAATGAGTAGTAACAATTGGCTATTAAGTATAACCTGATGTATTTAAAGTTTGGAACCTAGTCCTAAGTTCGATAGGTTATGGCAATCATACATTGTCTGAAAAAAAACATTTTTTATGTTAGACATAATTTGAACTACCCCTTTTTCCTAATATGACCTAAAGCGACTACTACTGGTTATTATTAATACCTACGTACTTAATAGGGTGTTTTTACGTAGGATACATTTGTTGCTTATATTCCTGAAGCTTTTAAACAAATCATACCATAAATCATCAGTCGTGTAGGTCGCCTCGACTATTAGTGGCAGGAGGATGCCCTCAACAACCCACGATCCCCCTGAAAATTTAATTACTTAGTTACCAGAAACGTAAGTCATAGGAATGAATTTACAGCTTCTTAAAAATTTTACAGTATCCTTATTATTTTCCTGTAGCCTTCGTTTCCCTTACAGGGAATTAAATATAATCCTTTATAAAAAAATATATTTTCCCATATAAATTGTAGCAAAAACGTGTACATACCTACAAAATTACGCTTTTCTGAAAGCCAATATTCTCTATTTCCCAAGGGAAAAGGTTAGGGTCTGTCCCTTACTCTTTATTATAAGTATGCAAAAAATCAACTTATTAAGTTACCGGAGCGCGTTATTGATTCCGGAAAGAAACACGAATTAGGTTATATAACTTTTGCCAAAGTTGGACGAGAAAGATAATATCTTTAAGATCACAGCATACCATGATCATTCTAGATACTTTTTTTCATTTTTTTGACTTTCCAGACACATTCGTTTAGGAATGCTATACTTCTTATTTGTAATTACTATTCTAGTTACTAAATATTACATCGTGCTAGTAAAATTTAAAGCAGAAATTTTGCAGTTTAGATTGGATTATAATGTATGGTTAGTTTAGTTTATTCTTTCTAAAACCAATGTCTCGGACCGCTCAACGTGGCTGACTAGTTATTTTACCCATTTTCTAGTATCCGATAAATCTGAAACTTGGCATACGGATATATGCACTAGGACTACCTGATAGTTAACGGTAGAAGAGTCGAATTAAGGCTAATGTATTTTTATCATATATCATATTTGAAAATTTCTGAATTATTTTTAGGCTGCTTGGCTACCTGTAGTAGTGCGGAGTTGGACAAGCTTGAGGCTGGAGTACTCCGTGGCTCACTACACATACGCTAGTCGAGGATTTGATTATGCAGCCGCGTACAGCTTCAACGACGACGCTATGTGCGGTCAGCGCACCTACACGACACACTCTGGTGAGTACATAACACCCTATTTTAGATGACAAAGAAAATTCTATTAAAATTTATAACTGATATTTTTATACTCAGGTTTAAAAAAGATTTATTACAACGTATTACAAGTTTTAGATATTAGCCGCGGAAACTTCAGAATCCGGTTATGATTGAATTGAAAGACATGCTGTATCAAAAACAGACGCTTCTAAACTACTAGTACTGTGATGTTTTTTGCGCTAACAAACTTCCCTTTTATCCTACATGACTCTTGCTTTTTTAAGATGAAAAGTAGCCTGTGGGTTATAAAGTATAAATCTGTATTATTTCACTCCAGTCTGTTCAGCGGTTTAATAAAATTATAAACATCATTATTTTGACATGCGCGCTTTCGGTTATTGACACAAAAAATAATGTTTTTACTGGTATTACATTATATCCTATTTAAGGAATACACTAACCAAATAATCATCAATACAAACCAAATAATAATTTGGTATAATCTTCTATTAATCTTGGTACCTATTGAATTTCGATACCGCGACTTGTAAGAAAAACAAGCATTGAATTCCAAATTCGTCGCGCGTCGCAAACGTTTGTTACAACGCGTTGGATATTGTTCTCGGTGGAGGTGCGGGGCGTGTCCGAGAATTACGTGCACCGACCCAGTTTCACGCGCGCCGCTTGGGGTAACGTTGAAATGAAAAAACCTTGAACGAGATCGTAATGTTCCAATTACACCGCTAGTATTGCGGTTTTGCGAACTTACTGTTCTTTTCACCGCTCATAAGCGTTTAACTTCAATCTATGTTGACATATATACAATTATACATAGAATATAATAAGAAAACTCATTTTTGGGACGTGTTAAGTCTTTATAACTTTGAACGAGATTGTAATGTTCCAATTACATCGCTCTAATATTGTGGTAACTCTAGTTGTGCAGTAACTCTTCAATTCCTAGTGTTTGTAGATGACAAACACTACTATTTTTCGAAGTTATTATTTAACTTCCAATATTTGTTTGTAATATGTATATACTATATTCAGATTAAATTTGGCTAATTAATTTTTCTTCAGCCTTAATTGTATGAAAAGGTATGGCTAGCTAAGTGACTTGTCCCTATAGGATTTCCAATATGGCGGACTATCCACGTTGTTAATAAACGCGAATTCTAACGTTATAAAGTCTAATAAAAATAACCTTTTGTCTTTCTGAATCCAAATGTATCTTAGCTATTTAAGTAACGTACTTATGGAAAGGGAGTTCCCATATGAACAGGTCAACGGAAGTAATGAAGTAATGCAACTAAGATAACAGACATTGATCGTAAGAAAGTTATTAACTCTGGACCCAATTCAAAAGTTTTCGCATTCAAAGTCGAGGGCAGATCCTAGATCATTAATAAACTAAAATATAATTTTTCTACAGGGGAGATATCATCAAGAAACGTATCAGTTACCGGAACTTTGAATGAGTTTTTCTATCAACAATGCACTTGGGTATTGGACTCAAATGTTGAACGTCAGCTTTATATCGACGTAACTTCTGAACAGGTATGATACCGTACCGCGTACGAGTATGTGTATGAGTACCGTAAGTCAAATTTACTTAGTTTAAATACGACTATATGGATAAAAATTAATATCGTCCAGCAAGTTTAATATTGCTGAAATAAAGTCATCCGAAATTAGGGTTGCCACACGTACTGTGATATTTCTGTAAATTTAAAATATTATATTATTGATAAAAAACACCTTATAAAAGTTACAATTTCATATGCACTATAAAGTAAAAAAAATGGAAAGAAGAATTTTTGGTAACAAACTGTGACTGTGACGCATGCATGCAAAGCAAAAATTTCTATCTCCACATTGTGATTGTATCGACATCTATAATATTTTTCCACAGCTTGTATTAGATTTTAAACTACAACAATTCTAATTTTGTGTTGTATACAGGATTACTTGAATGATAAGAAAGCTTGAAAAGTAACGTTGACTCTCGAGTTAAATTATTTGTAAAACAAACTTCAATGAAAAGAGCAACTTTTCCACCGGCTCTTCTCAACAAATAACTGTTTGATGAAGGTTCAGAGAGATTCATCAAAAAATTTTTGATTGTCAGAAGTACTTTGAGTGTGGTGGTAACCCTATCTAACGTTTGAACGTCGCCCTCTACTAGTTATTTCATAAAAATCTGAAATAAATTTAACCTTTAAAATGAATTTTAAAATTGCATTTCATTTATTCTGTAGGATAAGTCTTGCAGCTCTTGGAATATTACACTTCACGAATGGTCGGGTATGAGCGCACACAGCGAGAGCCTGGCGTCCTCAGCTGGCGACTTACTTTACACTTTCTGCGCTAGGCATAAGAACCACACCTTCATCCTACCGTGGAGACTCAACACCGTTGTTATAAGGTAATATATACGAGTAGAAGGTTATGCGGTAAGCCATTTCTCTTTTAACCTCCGGCAAAAATATAAGTAGGGTTAGTGGATTACGGATTGTCATTGGGTGTAGAGTAAGGATGACTTTGATTTTCTTGGTACAAGTTATATAAATGTGCTTCAAATTCATTTCGAGGAACTTTAGCTAAGCTTGGTTAATATCAACTGCCGGTGATATACTTTACACTTTCTGCGTAACGCATGAGAACCACACTTTTATACTGCTCTGTCGACTCAGCACCATTCTTATAAGCAGTAGCAGCTTTAGAGGTGGGAGAAGCGAACGAGACCCGACGGGGCGCCGAGGTCGGGGAGACCTTTTTTTGGTCATCAGTATTTTCAGAAATGGGTGTAAAAACATAACTCAGCTTATGGGCGCCTATGGGCTAAAACCGGCTCTGGTTATAAGGTAATAATGTACAGGTACGACTATTAAACGCCTACGGTAATAAGAAAAACTATTTCTCTTTGCAACTATCAAAAATATAAGTAAGTTTAGTGAATTACATTGGGTGAATGAGGTTTATTTTATTAGGAGAAAAGTTCTTTGTGTTGTGTTATTTATAACATAATAAAATATATTTACACGATACACCATATTTTCACAGAATTGTATTCGAATATGGAGATTTTGGAAACATTAGTTAATAATAAAAATTAAAATAAAATATGTAATATATATAATATATTATTAAAAGTATTCGGTATACTTGTAATAATATATTATACCGTGTTGACAAAATATAACCTTTGGTGCAATAGATTAGACCCAGTCTTTCTGGTGTTTTCGCGCAGTGTACGTGGAAGTTTGTATAATTATAGTAGTTAAGTAAGTAATCACCCTTCTTGATGTTCACTTAAGTTTACTTTATTATTAAAACGTTATGAAAATTTTTACTTAAACTTTAAATAACGAATTTAACAATAGTTCTCTTGAAAATGGTTTCCTTTCAGCAGTACTATATAAATAAAGTCTCATAATCTACAAAATTTATCAAATGACACGGGATATTTTGGTACAACGTGGATGAATGTTTGCCATTAATGTGAATTTGACAAATATACAAATTAACTTAGCTCGACCCCTCTACCATGTAGGCAACGTTGATCGATACCCACGTGTAATACACGTGTATCTACGCGTAATACACATAGGTAATCCACTAAAAGAGCAGATGGAGAAAATTACCGCCATTCGCCATTTTGACGAACCTTAATTGTCTAGGTTTAATAATATCGATTTATGTAAAATTTAAGGACACAGAAATATTTTTCAAATTTAATAGAAATTCTCAGTATCTCGATACATGTTTATTACTCTTGTTAGCTTAACACAACATTTTCGCAAGAGCTTTCAACGATTACATTACGAGTAAAGGCAACACTGTTTGTATCACTTATTTGGTAAATTATTTATGAATGGCCCTTAGCCCTAATACGCCTCTCTACGAAATCCGTAAAAGCGCGTGCTTTTGTAGAGGTAAGTACTTCCTCATTGCAAAGATCTTCTTTCTTTGTACATATTATATGGAGGCCTCAGTAACTACGTGATGAGTTTCCAAAATGACTTTTTCTGTACTTAAATATTATATAACGATATGTAGATACATACATCTGTGAATGAACTTAGAGAACTTATTTATCATATTTTGTTTACATTGCAATCTCAAGTATATTTTTATACTAATTTTATACAAGTAATTTATTTATTAGGCATGGTTACGCCATCTATTGGCAACTTTGTGCCTCATGAGTGACGCGAACATACCCGTCATTCACTCCTATCCATTCTCTCCCGTCGACGTGCACTTTGACACTTTTGCTCCGCACCCGCACGCGCATAGTCACACACCCGCATTTTTAATTACGACCTGGGCATTGTGCTGAGTCGTCGCTCTCCCGCATATCCCGAAACATTGGTGAGGAACCGCCCGGTGCAGCTCAATCGGTGTGGTGGAGGACCGGAGGACGAGCAACAAAAGCAAGAGGTTAGTGCACGTCTTCCCTATTTTTTCCATCTCGCGGCTTGTGAGGCATCATATGTTAATATTATAACCATATATTACAGTCCACTAAAAACCGCATTCCGCACCATTGTTTTTTGGTCCTTCGAACCGGATACATATCCACCGCCCTTATTAGTTTTGTCTAGTAAGTGTATTTTATCGCAATTTAATATATTTAAACCGCATTATATATACGTATTTTACTTATAATACACTTAATATATACATATATTCATATAATATTTATTAAATTATATAATTATAACTTAATAGTAAGTAAACATTTCTTAAACTTCACGCGAAGCGCATTGTTCTTGATCTACCTACATTTGTTGCAACTTTTGCCGCTCCGCACGCGCGTGCCGCGTGCGGCTACTTGTTAACAAGTATTATACCCTGGCTTTCGTATATAATTAATTTTAAATAATGACTTCGCAAGAAAGCAAGGGAACTAAATCCGTTCCTGTGAGAGATAGAGAACTTAAATTATTAGAATCTAAACGCAATATTATTTTTGAACGAATTCAAAATATTTATGATACCGCTAAAATTATTCACAAGGATGAACAAGCGAAGGAAAGTGTCCTTAGTTCTGCCTTTACACTAGATGCACTTCGTGATGAGTTTTTAAAGCTTCTAGATCAATTTAATGACCGCATGTTAACTGTCGACCCTGAGGCGACACCTAACTACTATAGTTTAATTTCTTTTGAAGACTTATATGGTCGTATTAAACATATAATTTCACAATTAAACTTGCCAACTGGAGAAGTTTTGCCAAGTAAAAATAAACCTAGTCTGCCTCCTATAGAATTAATGTCTTTTGATGGTGATATTCGTTCGTGGCCTTTATTCTACGCAAGTTTTAAATCTACAATACACGACAATCCATCGCTTACAGACTCCGAGAAATTATATTACCTTCTCGGTAAAATAACAGGCAAGGCACAGAGCGCATGCGCAAGCATTACACCCTGCGCTGAAAATTATAATTTAATGTTCCAAACGCTTATAGATAAATACGATGATAAACGATTACTCGCCTCCACGTATTTAGATCAATTGTTGGAGTTTAAAACCTTTAATAACGCATCCGCTAGTAATTTCGATCTTTTTATGGACAAGTTTGTGACCGCTTTTCGAGGTCTTAAAAATTTAAAGATTCCTGATTTACAGGACTTTATTATATTACATATTGCTTTAAAGAAGTTAGATTCAGAAACCGTACGTAACTTCGAACAGCTCGGTGACTCGTCGAACATCCCGACCTTCGATAGTTTAATAGATTTCATTAAAAATCAGTCTAAGGTAATTCAACGTTCACCGTCAATTACTAACAATAAAAAGGTTGTCGAACGTCAACGTTTAAATAATATTAATTCTTCGCAAAAATATACCTTTTTAACTACTTTAAATAACCGCACCTACAAATGTTTATGTAATAATATAACTCATCAACATTTATTTAAATGTCCGCAATTTATTAAGATTACACCTGAAAACCGCTTTAAATTAATTAAAGAACGTAACGCTTGTGTAAATTGTTTGAGTATTAAACACAAGGTTTCATCGTGTAATTCAAGTACGGGTTGCAGAGTGTGTAACTTAAAACATCACACATTACTCCATTTTAATACCGCAGATTCGAATCTTACTACTTCTAGTCGCGCGCCCGACCTTTCAACCACCGCGCCGCATGCACTTGCGCCCGAGCGCCTCACGACCAATGCGCCGCTCGCCTCTGACGGCTCGCCTCACTCTCACTCGCATACTGTCAACAGGGACGTTGCGTTATGTACGACAGCTACTGCCGCTTTGCATTCGTCGCGTAGTAACAGTTCGACCGAACATAGCGCGCAGTGTATAACGCCCACTACTGTCTTACTTGCTACGGCACAAGTAGTTGTGTATGATAATAAAGGCACCGCTCATTTAGTTAGATGTTTACTTGATTGCGCGTCGCAAAGTAACTTTATTTCGGCTGATTGTTTCAAACGCTAAAATATAAATATGAATAATATTTCGAATACATTAGTTAAGGGCATCGGTGGCTCAGAAAAAACTATTCAGGGGGCGGTGTCATTGCAGTTTTATTCAAAATATAATTCAAACATTAAGTTTGATATATCCGCATTAGTTGTAGATCGAATAACAGATAATTTACCTTCCGCTTTTATTGATAAGTCCGCGCTTTCTTATTTAAATAATTTACCGCTCGCAGATGATATGTTTGCTAGTCCGAACCCTATTGATATTTTGATTGGGGCTTCGCTTTTCCCGCATTTATTATTACCACAGGTCGTGCACAGCGGCTCATCTTCGCCTCCCGCGATTAATACCGTGTTAGGGTATATTATAATGGGTTCCGTGCCCGCGCTTCGCTTCGTTCCCGCTCAGTCGCCTACGACTACATGTTGTGCAATACTTCATAGTCCGCAAGCCGTCACTATTGAAGACACTATAAAAAAGTTTTTTGAGCTCGAAGAGCTTCCGCATTCGCCCGTTCAATGTCCCGATGACGTTGAATGTGAACAATTTTATCTCACCACTACTGAGCGAGATTCTTCTAGTGGTAGGTATATCGTGGCATTACCATTTCGCGAGGATGTTTACATGCTAGGTAATTCTTATGACGTAGCCCGCAAACGCTTTTTATGTTTAGAACGTAAACTCGAGGCCTCCCCTTCGCTGAGGACGGCTTACGATGAAGTCATCCACGATTATTTAAATAATAATTATTTATCTCTCGTGTCGAGCAACGCCCGTGATACTTCGCATTCTCCCTTTTATATTATACCGCATCACGGCGTTCTTCGCGAGGACAAGTTAACAACTAAGTTGCGCGTCGTTCTAGATGCCAGTTGTAAAACAACTTCTGGTATATCTTTAAATGATATTCTTCATAGTGGCCCTAACCTACAGGGTGATTTATTTAAAATAATTTTAAATTTTCGACTATTCGCTATTGCTCTCTCTGCTGATTGTAAACAAATGTTTCTGCAAATCGCCGTTCGTGAGAATGATCGCCGCTTTCAGCGCATTCTGTACCGCTTTAATCCGAGCGACCCTCTCGCTGTTTACGAATTTAATCGAGTCTGCTTCGGGTTGAAGTCGAGTCCGTACCATGCATTGCGCACGGTGCACCAGCTCATCACGGATGACGGAGACAAGTATCCCCTGGCCAGCGAGGTCGCCACGTCTTCTCTATATATGGACGATTTAGTCTTTTCAGTGCAGACTGAGGACGAGGCTGTCGCAGTGGCCAAGGATCTCATCTCGTTGTTCAAGGGTGCACAGTGGGACTTGCTCAAGTGGAGTAGTAACTCACATCTCGTCTCGGATAATCTACCATACGCGTATAGGTATCCTACAGACATTGACTTTGATAAATCAAATCAAAATAAAATTTTGGGGTTGCGTTGGTCAAATACAACGGACACCTTCACTTTTGAAATTACATCTCCTGTTGAAAATTATACTAAGCGCTCCATTCTTTCGTCAATAGCTAGGTTGTGGGACATAATGGGATTTGTGGCCCCCACTATACTTTACGCTAAATTAATTATTAGACAGCTCTGGCTACTAAAGTTAGACTGGGATGACTCGCCGCCTCCCAATATTATTAAAACCTGGAAACAGTTCTGTAGTGAATTGCCAATCCTAAATAATTTTAAAATTCCTCGCTACCTGGGGGTTGCAGATGGTTGTACTGCCACTTTGTTAGGCTTTTCCGACGCTAGTGAACTCGCCTATGGAGCCGTCATATACTTACACGTACAGTCGGGAAGTGGAACCGCCGTGCAACTGGTGTGTGCGAAGTCCAAGATCGCTCCGATCAAGACTGTTTCTGTCGCGCGTCTCGAACTTTGCGCAGCTGTATTGTTGTCAAAATTACTTCGTATAGTATATGATAATTATAACCCGCGCTATAATTTGAATGTTTACGCGTTTACTGACTCTAAAGTAGTATTATATTGGATTAAGAGTTCGCCGCACCGCTGGCAAACCTTTGTGGCTAATCGGGTTGTCTGTTTAAATGATAACTTTTCATCTAATTGTTTTTATCATGTATCAGGATCCGAAAACCCTGCTGACTGTTTATCGCGCGGCTTATCGCCAAGTAAATTAATTAATCACCCCCTGTGGCTTCGTGGTCCACCGTGGGCTTCGCTAACTCCATCGCAATGGCCAATTAAGGAACTAGATTGCATGGCTAATGATAACATGCCAGAACAGAAAGTTTTCACGCATACTACGTTTTCCACTGATGAAGAACCTATTTTACTGCAAATTGCTAAACGCGTATCTTCATGGTCTAAGTTATTACGCATACTTGGTTATATTTATAAGTTTTTAAAATTATTACCAGACGTTAATTCCAGTTGTGTCACGTTGTGTAATATTCAATATGTAGAAAATAAATTATTTCGCGCTTTACAATTAAAATATTTTTCTGACGATATTCACAACTTAAACAAATCAAAGGCTTGTTCACCCGCATTACAAAAATTAAAACCATTTATTGAAAATGGACTCATTCGAGTTGGTGGTCGTCTCACACAGTCCGAACTGAGTTACCCGCAGAAACATCCTATTGTTTTACCGCGTCATGATCACGTTATAGATCTATTGATAGATTATTATCATTTAAAATATTTACACGCAGGACCTGAACTCTTAATGTCTTTACTGAGGCAGAGATTCTGGATCCTATCTGCCCGACGTACAATACGTAGTCGAGTACATAAATGTAATACGTGTTTCCGATTAAAACCGCGTTCCACGTCTCCTCTCATGGCTGATCTGCCGAGTATTAGAGTCACACAACCAATTAAAGCTTTCACGCACACCGGCTGTGACTACGCTGGTCCGATTGCGTATACACCAATAAGGCGTCGCGGCGTTAGATGTAGCAAGGCTTATTTATGTATTTTCACGTGTCTAACTACTCGTGCGGTTCATATAGAGATCGCAACTGATTTGAGTACAGAGAGTTTTCTATCAGCTTTGAAGCGTTTTCTCGCACGACGCGGTCCCGTTCAATGTATGTACTCCGATAATGGACGAAACTTTGTAGGTGCACGATCGTATTTAAAGGAACTTTACAATTTCCTAAATAAAACTTACCGCTCGCGCTTCGAAGAGGAGCTTACCGAAAACCGTATTACGTGGAAGTTCATAACTCCCGCATCTCCCCATTTTGGTGGTTGCTGGGAATCGCTCATAAAAGGCATTAAATCGCACTTGTTTAAGGTAATAGGCCAGCAGCTTCTATCCTACGAGGAACTAAATACAGTTCTCGTACAGATAGAATGTTTATTAAACTCACAACCGCTCACTGCGCTCAGTTCAGATCCCTCTGAACCGACCGCACTGACACCGAGTCATTTTTTGCACACCGCTCCGCTATTTTCATTACCCGCACCAGACGTGGAGCTAGGTAATCCTAGTCTGCTTCACAGACATTCGCTTTTAAATAAATTAGTCTAGTCCTTCTGGAAGCGATGGAAGGTGGAGTATTTGCACAACTTGCAGGTTCGGCAAAAATGGAATACTCCTTCGGTTCCTATAACTGTGGGAACAGTTGTTGTCATTTTGACGGATAACGCACCACCTCTGGCGTGGCCGTTAGGTGTCGTCGACAAGGTCCATCCATCCAAAGATGGTGTGACGCGTGTAGTCAGCGTCAGAACATCTAAGGGAACTTTCCTACGTCCTGTTGTTCGTCTCTGTCCATTGCCTTCGCAATAAAATAAAATATTATATCTTACCGCTAGTTTATTTATGTTTATTAGTTTATAATATTATTAGTATTTAGCTATATACTTATCCCATATTTATATACACTATAAATTTACTCCATGTACCGCATGCCTTACTATTAGGTTATAGTTTCACCGTTCGCTATATAGAGCCGCAATTAATATAACTTTCTTAAAGGCGATCCTTTAAGGGCGGGGGAAATGGTTACGCCATCTATTGGCAACTTTGTGCCTCATGAGTGACGCGAACATACCCGTCATTCACTCCTATCCATTCTCTCCCGTCGACGTGCACTTTGACACTTTTGCTCCGCACCCGCACGCGCATAGTCACACACCCGCATTTTTAATTACGACCTGGGCATTGTGCTGAGTCGTCGCTCTCCCGCATATCCCGAAACATTGGTGAGGAACCGCCCGGTGCAGCTCAATCGGTGTGGTGGAGGACCGGAGGACGAGCAACAAAAGCAAGAGGTTAGTGCACGTCTTCCCTATTTTTTCCATCTCGCGGCTTGTGAGGCATCATATGTTAATATTATAACCATATATTACAGTCCACTAAAAACCGCATTCCGCACCAAGGCACTTACCTAAATATTATAGTAGTTCGGTGTCAGTCAATCAAATCAACAACCAATGATAAATCAGGGGACTAATATTATTGAACTAATTATATTTTAGGCGGGATGGCGTCGTCAGGAGAGGAAGAAAATCCGGAATATTCTAAAAAATATATTTTCTTAATTCTTTTAAATTTATTAAAATTTCTTAATTCTTTTACATATTTACTTAATATTATAACTTAAAACGGTGAGGCGATGGTTCTACAATCCTCGATTATTAATTTCCACGGAGTCAACGAATTCCGTGGCGTGAAACATGAGTTGGGTAGTCAGGTGTGTAGCGCCACCGCTAGGGTTCCGTAACAAACTACAAGATTATTTATAAAAAGTGATTTGAGAACTATTTTTATTGTATTGTTTAAGGACTGATTGGATTACTTAAAAAAATTTTCATTAATCAAATTTTAGTATAGAATACTGCATATTTTTTTTTACCGCAATCACATTCAAATTTAGTCGCGAAAAAATCACAATGTGGATGTTCTTATTGATGTCTTTGAGTCACAAAGTGATGCGGTTAACTGTGCTATGGCCGAATGGTATTATTTGGATAACAATAAGGCCGTGTTCCGGTTTTCTACCGTGAAAGGGTTTGTTTAGTCACGAAAAAAACGGAAATTGTTTACAGTTAAAAACCCCGCGTAACTCGTGCTGTGTCCAAAGCGTAATGAGCAATACTAGATGTACATTAAAGATATTACTTGGTTACTATTTTTGTATAAAAATATTATTTCCAACAGGTTAGTAGCACTTTCCCGGCAGCAGCCCCTCTACACCATCCGCTGGAGGTCGCAGGTGGTGCGCGCCAACCGCCTCGCGCCGCCGACACCTGCACCTGCCGCCTCCAGCGCACAACACTTAACCCTCCACCGTACTATTCCTTTTATTCTAAATGCGTACATTCAGACATTATGTGCTATAGCAGTGATTTATCTAATCAGTGATGTTTAACTGAAGTGTTGTGAATACAGTAAATAAATGTGGTGCAATTAATTAGATTATTAAAATTGGATTCATAAGTGAGTGTATGTCGCTAAACGAGGACTAAATCAGCTTGGTCTAAAACAAAGTGTAAACAAATGATAAAGAGGTTCACAAATATTTTATGTATATGAGATATTTGTACTATTTTATACTCTATGTCACTATCTTATCAAAGCCGGGAAAGTCAGCTCACTTCAGGGATTCGATGAGCTCGATCGGTATTAAATCACGAATTTATAATTTCATATGAGTCAAGATAGATGGAAAATAAATTGAAAATAGGATCGTTTGTGTTAGTTTCCATAAATAAAAAGGTTCATAAAGTACAATTTTATTTATGACAATTACTATTCTAAAAAGAATATAAGATTTAGATTTGTATTATTTTGAAACTTTCAAACTTGAATTAATATAGATTAAAGAAATGCACATAAAAGTTTATCAAAGTTAGATGTTTTATTCTACTAATTTCAATTGAACATCCAGTTCGTACATATTAAATTTGTTAATGTTGGGTAATAGCTGTCATTTTTTTCTTTGTTTACATTTTGTCTCACTCCAAACACAATATAAGAACTAAAAGATTTTATGTGGTGAAAACGTTGTGCCGAAGTATACAAATATGTACAGCAGTATAGGTATAATAGTGTAAATAGTTTCTACAAAATGAATGTACACATACTTAATAAAAGTGCGTAGTTAACACAAGTAAATTTTGTAAAATCTTAGTTGCCAATTACTCACAAAAATTACGAGATTAGAATAATACTAATTTAAAAAATTAAATAATATGTAATATTGACCTGTCCAATAAAATGAAATCTACTATTTAAATTTATTATTTCAGAATAATAAAAAAGGCATGCTGATTCAACTACTTAGTTTAGTTTTTTGACTATATTAAAAAAGCGTATTGTCGTTTTTTATCTAAATCACGAGTCAATTAGAACTAGTCAAAATGTATAAGTATGTACTAATAACGTTTTATTTAGAAGCTCGCAGTATGATTTTTTAGGTTAATTGTACACTCTCTTTTTATTGTAAAGCTTTAAAAAATATGATTAAAATTGTATGTTAAACTTATATGTTATAATAATATGGTAATTGTGTAAGTAGACGTGAAAAAGTTAACAAACTTATAATTTTAAACTACATTCTAAAATATCAAGTATTTTATTCGTGGCTAAAGTAAAATAAAATTATTATAAAAAAAAAAACCAGATTTTTATATAGCAATTTTGTTCAGGAGATACTTACATAAAAATTATTTTCTTTTTATAATATTTTCCTTAACAATACATTTGAAACTTTGAGAGTGATGATACATTATTCAACGAATCACACTAAATTCATATAAATAAATTATATAATTATTTGCTGATTAAGTGTGTTTATGCGTGAGTGAGTGAGTAGGCATTTTTTTCAGTTTACTTTGAACCCAATCTTGAAGTTACCGTGAATGAAGTCCACAGACAGATGCAATTTGAATAAAAATAATATAAAATGTGTCAGACTAACAACAACCACGCTTAAAGTTTCAAGAATATTGTAGTTGTTCTAAAGTATCGTTTCGTTTGTTCTAGCATACAAAATCTAATTGTAAGTAGGTAAATGTCAAATATTGTAATCGTGTCACACTCAAACAATAAATAATTCTTAGATTTGTGATACCAACAGTATGTGGTACTGGTTAGTGTAGATAACAGCAGAATGTAGTAGCTTGCTTCGGTGCTTTCAGGACTAAATATATGGTAAGTATTTGTTGAGTGTGACTCGACACTAAGCACTATACAGTTTGTATTTAATTTAGTGTTAGTCACTGTAAATTAATTTGTAATTTATATGTAGATGTAAATAGTTACACTTTAGATGTACTGAAGGAACGCTAACTTTAATAGACTAAAGTCATTCAGTGATGTTTGTTACACCAAATAGAAAAAACAAAATTATACCGTGTTTTATTTCAATCACCCAACAGCTCAGTATGTGAATATATAATTAATTTCTAGCTTACTAATTCAAATTAAAAAGTACACAATAGCTATATTCTAATATAAACCATGTCAAATTTATGTCAAGAAAATCCTTCTCCTCTTTTCTAATTTTTTTTTAATCTCACCATTTAATGAGAAAACTTATTGACAAGTCAATGCGAAATCAATGAATCGAAAACGATTTCTGCAATTGCTAGGTCGATTTAAATGAAGCTTTCAAAGATATTAACATAAGTTCTGTCATATGAAGTCTAAGTAAAATGGAGCCTCCATTTATGTCATTAACTCAAAACCTCCATTACTTGGATTCTTCAAAGCCAAAATATGCAGTGTTTTTATAACCCTGTTGATCGAAAAGTACCTATATTGTATATGTAAATCTTAAATGGGAAAGGTATAACTGATGAGTTGCCCTTGATTTCACTTATACTTCATATATTGTATAAAAAAATACACTTAATAGTTCTTAAGTCCTGTACCTCCAATTGTTTAGGAGTTCTTCATACTGACCCAGTTAAAAAAAACTAACTGTGTACTTAGATTAAATTTAAACGACCAAAAAAAAAATACTTTTAATTTTTATTGGTTTTTCGAGTCGATTGGCCAAATTTAATTGGCTCTAGATATATAATAATACTAGCGGGCTGCCCTTGCTTCGCTCCAGGTATTTTAAGCAATATGATAATAGATGTCCTTAAATTGTCACTCTGTAATTGTGTAGTTTTTGATTATTTGAAAAATGAGAGTGAGTAAGAAAAAGTTATAAAAAGAAAAATAATAAAAACATAAATAAAAGAAAAGCGACAGATGATAAAAGAGGGAGGACAGAGCAAAAATAAAATTGAATAAGTAAAGGAGAGAGAGAGAAAGAGAGAGAGAGAGAGAAACAGAGAGAGAGAAAGAGAGAGAAACAGATAGGTGGGAAAGAGAGATAATCGAAAGAAAGAAAGTGAAAAGAGGCTAAACATTCTGAACAGATAAAAATAAAAATTAAAGATAGAGTTTGAGAGATAATGATAGTATTATGAGAGGAAGAGAGACGGAAATACTATAGACTTCTCTCAGTTATAGAATTTTTAAAATCGGATCAGTAGCAACAAAATGGCCATATTCTATTAATTAAAAAATGTATATGGCAACACTAAATCGCCTTTGTCCCTCACGAATAGTCTAGTTTTCTAACAGTGAAAAATTTTTTTTAATCTGATTTGTAGTTGCTAAGAAACTCTTCAATTTACAAAATGACCACCTTATGGCATTTAAATGACCATATCTTTTTAATTAGAGCATTTATAGCAACACCACATAGCCTATGTTACCCGGAAAGAATGTAACTTCCTATCAGTGAAAGAATTTTCAAAATCGGTTCAGTACTCTTCGAGCCTATTCGCATATAGTATAGATGGATCAGACAGTTTTAAAAACAAAATAATTTAATCGTAAAATTTATTACACTTATAATCATCTGTTTAAATAAAAATGAATCGCCTCTATGTTTGTGAAAAATGAATCACTCATGATTTTTGTTGTGTTATTCATTTTCAAGATAAGGTTTGTATAAGAAAAAGTGAGTCAGAAGATAATCAGTGAGTTGGCGGTGGTTACTGCAGATCCGTGACATAATATGCATTATAGAATAAAATTTAAGGGACGCATGAGTGAGTGAACGATTTGAATACACCTCCGTAACGAGTGGGAAGGGGTAAGCTACTGTTGTATAAATAAGTAAAATATTTCTGGATTTAAAGACTGCTGTATAAAACGTTAAGTTCCATCGACCGTTAAAGTTTCATTTAAAACGTTCTTTTAGCTTTTAACTTCTATCCTTTGTGGATTCTAAGAACAAAATTTCTTTTACGATTGGAACAGAAATACGAGGGAAGTTTTATTTCTCAGCTACTGCTGGTATTATTTTGTAAGTATTTTATCTAGGTCACGTGAGTTAAGCTGTATAATGGATTTGTGTAGAATAAACACTTGAAACGAATTATATTTTCAGTTTTGAATATTTGCAATTTTTTGTAATCATTCTAAAATTATATCCAGGATAAAGTTAAATAATATAGATGGAAAAGTTTAGCCTAAGTACATTTTACTGTAAATTTAAATATAAAATTTTCTTAATACATACAATTGAAACGAAATTGTATCTCACACAAACTTACAAATTCACAATTTGTTAGAATATTTACCTCTTTCAACTTTGAAATCTGCTTTATTATTATTAAATAATTTTAAATGTGTCCCAATTTACCTAGAAGAACGAATACAGAGCTTTAACGCTAAAAAACACTATAAAATGAATAATTTGAAGTATAGTACAAAACTTCCAATATTCTCAGTTTAGTAGCAACGTTGGCGTGTAATAAAGTCAATAATAGCTCGTATAAATCCTCGACCCTGAGCAACTTTGATTCATTTAAACGTAATCCGCCATCCTCCATCCCCTCACTATCTCATTAGCCGGCCAATTTGTTCAGGGATCACTCAAAGACTTTAATCTTGCGGGCTGCCAGTTGTCGTTACCTAAAGGCATCCGTATTCAAATTTGCTACAGATAGAATATTAAATCAATCATTTAAAAGCTAATATTACTACAAGTAATGTTTTTTAAAATAAGGATAGTGGCCTGCGTGAACATTTTACATATATTTTTTTATCTACAAACAAATAGTAGCGCCATCTCTCAGAAATCCTACAAACGACGTGAGTAATCAAGTATACCTATTAAAGTAGATCGGCAACTTTGTAAATGCGTTCAGAATAAAAAGATTACAGAAAAATAAAAGACAAGATTATATATTGAACATTGTTAAGTCACATTTTAAATAACTCCGTATTATATTTTTGACACTGCTGAGCCAGGTCTCGTCCTCTAAAAGAGGAGAGGGTTAGGCCATAGACGACCACACTAGCCTAATGCGGGTTGGCAGACTTCACACACCTTAGAGAACTTTTAAGTAATTCTCAGGAGTGCAGGTATCCTCACGATGTTTTCCTTCACCCTTAAAACAAGTGATATTTAATTGCTTAAAACGCACATAACTCAGAAAAGTCAGAGGTGTGTGCCCAGGATCGAACCAGGCCCTCCCGAGTACGAGGCCGATGTCTTAACCACTCGGCTATCACTGCTATGAAAATAATAAAAATACCGACTATACAAGGTTAGTTGAACTATGCGTACGGTGCAGTGGTAGAGCATCAATGGCTGTAGCCATCTGTATATGATTGCTATGTAAAAACGCGACTTTAAATCGCTCTCTATAGTATTCTTGCAACAATTAAGACCCGTTGGCCTTAAATTGGTAATTTAGAGCTAATTTACTAAAGATATTTTCTGCATATGTGCATAAATAAATTGATAAATTGCTGATGCGGTTGCGAAGTGCACAAGAAACCTAAATGCATATACTATTTATATGTCAGTTTTAAACCATTATCGCAAAGGTAATTTGTAGCTAAACAAGCTAAACAAGCAAGGTCTGGTCTGGGGGATATTTTCCGCTAGCCGGTTCGCTGGCGGCGGCGGCGCGCAGTGGTGGAGGACGCAGCCATTAATTAAAACTGTAATTTATCTCACTTAGACACCGTGTTACTCGCCCTAACGATACTTGTTCCACTGTTGTTTCCTTCTTGTCGTGAGAAATCATAAACTTTTCTCAACTTTATTTATACTTTCTTGCATATTTATGAATACATTTTATAGCAACTTTCTCTAGAGGTTTTAGCTGCTGTCGCTAACTTAAGAATAATATAATTGGCAGTAACTGAACGGAATTGAAAAAATAGTTACATCCTATAATAATATTTCCTACGGTAAACCATACAAATAACATGAAAAAGGCAAGTTTACGTGTAAATAACTAAACATATCAAAATGATAGCAATAATCTGCCTTAAAATATGATAGGTAAACTGTAATTTTTTCCCATTTTGTTCCAGGAGTTTTTTCATCATACATGTACACTTATGTCTCACGTTTACGGGGGATTTTCATAGACATCGCACTTATCATCGAATCCCAGTATTATTGGTTGCATTGCCTGACCTGACATTCATATTGCCGATCGATCCTTTGCCATTCACACTTGTCAACACGTTACGACTTCTGTCAGCTTAATTTTGCAATGGAATAAGTAAGGTTTTACGGTTAATAGGGTTTAATAGTAATTTACAAGTTCCTGTAAACCCTATGATAATAACGATAAGTAAGTTTAGACTTACTTAGAGACGAGACGGCCATAATTAAGTTTTCAATGGAGCTGAAATGTGGTTCCAGTGCAAACAGCGGACGCCTAACTTGCAGTCACGAGTCCAGAGCACTTTGCTGTACATGCGACTGACTATGGAACTACGATCCGCTTAATATAATATTCTGATGCTTTCTGAATAGAAGATTTCAATATGCACTATACGTGAATTTAATAACTATTGAAATCTTATATAAACTTATTTTTATTATAAAATAAAAATTCTGCGACGCTTATATACAGCGTAACTGTCAAACTGTAAGTCATGAAAATATTATTAAAATGTTAAAATGAAAAAACTTACCGAGTTAAAAAAAATCTACCATACAATTCTTACTCTAAAACTTCATTGCTTTTTTTTCTCAAATCATATCATATACATAACAATAGATTTTATTTAATATAGATAAATAGTGGATCCATTATGGTTTTGCTGAGTTAAGAATAACTTTAAAATTTTACAGACTTCATTTTTCTTTAAATATTTAAATAATTCCTTCATTTCCCTTATTACTTCTGTACTAAATTTGAGGACAATCTTTAAAAAATTTTAACCTTAGGATAAAACTGTTATCTAAATTTCATGTACGTTGTAAACATTTTTATTTATAAATCTAACTAATAATCACTAAATAAAATAAACATCTCCATTTTCAATTTCTCAGTATCCTAATATCTGTAACACCAAACAATGTAACTTAAAATATACTTAGAACAGAATTAATTAAAGGACTCGTATATTTTATTCACTGTTTGTTGGGCCGAATTTACTGTGGGTGGAGGCAACAATAACATTCTGAGGTATTGTTTCCTGGCAACATTTCTCCTTTAATGTCTTGAGACAACTCTAAAACGCACCTGTGAAGTACTCCTCACCTATTGTTCGAGAAATACGCCATTAGAGTACTCTTTTGAGTGCCAGAGAGCGCAACAAAGCTATATCAACCTTGAATAGAGCTTTCTATTTTTTTAAGAGTGTTGTTTGTAAAACTTACGAATTTTATTGATTCAATTTAAATAAAAGTATTTTAAATTTTATAAATATTATAACACAACTTATACGTAGTATTATGACGAGAAATAATAACAAAACATAATAGGCAATTAATTCGATAGTCTGTACTGATCTAATAGTTCCTATAAATTTATTTTTATAAGATTTTTTTCTTACTTAGCAACACCATTGATAACTTTGTATTCGCGGGTAGTTATTTTAATTCAAGTATAACCGACTATATATAACTACTGCACAGATGGATTAGCGCCAGTTATCATAAGGATCTCGTCCGTTTACAATTATGGATGTTCGTGTGAAAACAGTATGGTGATGATTAGGACTCCATTATGAAGAAATCATGTGTTTGACACTCTTTGCTTTATTTCCGTCTAGATTGCATATTATTTATAAATAAGATTCGCGGGTAGTTCCTTTTTTTCAAGTATACCCATTTGTAGACAATATATGACCTCTGTTGCGATAGATTAGGGTCAGTCTCTCTGGTGTTTTAGTAGTGGACATGAAAGTAGTGAAACTAGGAGTGGTCTGTCATCGTTAAGGTTATCATTCTTGGGATCTGCATAAGTTGATATTGCAGTTAGGTACTAGGGCAGCGAACGGGAGCGTTATAATTATAGAAAAGGTCTTGAACCCTCCCTATTAGAAACAGATCTTCAGCATTACCTACTGCTAGATTAGTCGCGATGTAACAATGATTTCTATCATGGCAGCACCATCACCTACCTTTAGAAGTTTACCAGTTGTACCACCTCCGACAGTGAAAATGCTACTAATCAACGCTACAAGTCAATATTGCCAACACTATGCCTAACATAAAATATATTTGTATAGATTACTTTTTTTTCACGAAATATTTTGAAGCATCTATTGTATAGCGACTCTTTTGAAGGCTATTTATGAGAGAAAATTAATGGTCCTTGGACTGGTCGTTGGCACCAAATACTAGTTTACGATCTGCACTGCAAAAACGAGAGATTTATTTCTAAATTTCTTGTTACGAAACAAAACTCGTTTTGTTTTGCCAAAAAATAGTTTTTCTAGTTATCTATAAATATTAGACTTCTTCTTATTAGATTTCTTTTTAATTTTTAAAGTTTTTTTAAAGTGTCATATTTATTTTACAATGCATTATCGGAAAGTAAGAGATGAATATAATAGAAGAAGCTCACCGATCCTTAATCATCCGATATCGCTCACACCTACAAAACAAACTAGACGTCTCGCTCACTCGTAAGGTAAGACGAATTAGAAAAACCACATATAAAAACTAAATATTCTTATTAAAATAATTAAATTATAGCAGTTACTTTTGAAATGAAGAACGTATGACTGATTGTATGTAGGTTAATTACCCTACTTTCTGTTCCCATTACAGTGCACAGACAAAAAACAAATTGTATGTAGTCAATGGGAGTGAATAACATCACATAAAAAGAAGTATAGATACTTCTGCATTATATTAATACCAACAATAGCAATCAATAGAGATAGAGTTATGTGAAGATCCACATACCCACCACCTGTCGAACATCATCATAACTTTGTATAAGTTTAATTATTGTTTATAGTTACTTCGCTTTATACTTAACTAGTTTTGGTAACTCATTTCTACTTGAAATATTGTTATATCGCGTAATAATATTGAAATAATTAATTAAAACATTGTTCAAAATACAATATTCTTGGCATTGATGCAATAGACTTACGTATCTGTTTCTACAACTAAGAATATTCCTCTAGTTTTACTTCTATCTATTTCCGCAGATTTTATAATGGAAATATAGATAATGAGTTGAATGGACCATACTGACTGGACATCGTTTATAACTTTTATTGTATTTCAATTATACTCACGTAAAAGTTTCATATAACAAGACAATATATAATCTCTGTTCCGATAGACTTGAGCCAGTCCTCAAACGGAGCTCGCCTGATGATCATTACTACTTAGGTTTAGAATAAGTTTTTAATAATGGTTGCTCGATTTTCTTTTAATTCCTATTATCAATTTGAATTGACTATATTAAATATATTGTCGATTTTTAGCATAATTCGTCGTATAATTTCGAAATATATCAAATAATAAACCACTGTCTAAAACTTAAATTATGTAATTATGTGCAATAATATTCTCATCTTAAAAAAATAATCTCATTTTATGTAGAGCAAAAATAGTAAAATTGAAGCCATGCCATAAATCTTAGGTAATACATATTGTGTACCAATCAATGGCATATTCCTGGTTCTATTTCTGCATCGTTTAAGCCCCTTCCGTTACTTCACTTATTCTATAATTATTATAGCCAGCGTCAGGGCTAGCGTGGTGGACTATGACCTAGTACCCTCCTCATTCTGAGGTGGAGAGGAGACCCAGCTCAGCAGTGGGCCATTGAAGGGTCGTGATGATAATTGTTATTGGTTTAAAAATTTAAAAATTAGAATTGGATAGTATATTTATCACGGAAATCTATATAACATCACGCTACTATCCTTTGGATCGGAGCATCAAGCGGACGAAGTAGCTTTATTTATATTTTGGACTATACCTTCTATCAAAATACTCTTAAATAAATGTGTCAAGCACCGGCAAGAAGATTTCAACTAAATTTAAATTAATTGAAATTGAGAAATACAAGTATTTTGTTGATGAAATTTAAAGTGCACTTGAAATGTTTGTCGAACAAACGACGTTGTAACATAAATACTCTGCAACTCGGTAATTTTGTCTAATGGGACTCTTCACAGTTTAATTAAGCCTTTAAACATTGTATGTCGTTATATTAAAATAGCCTGGTAGACTTATTAGATCTTAAAGTAATTGGTATTTGCTGAATTCTGAAATTAGGCATATATCATATAGACATAAGACAATTGTCATGAAAATATTGATAAATTCTGCTTAAGGATACCTTATACCTAATTATTTATGATAGATAAGGGACAAACGAGCAGACGGTCCAATGAATGATTTATCGAACTTAATTATACGTGAAATTCAGTATTATACTCAATATTTTATCGATATTTTGTATTTTACCATTATTACCCTATGAAATAACCTAAAAACCATTAATAACCGAATTAAAAGTATTGTAAGATGACGTCACACTCTATAAGAGCAATTTCGTTGCGTTTCAATTAATTTGCTCTTTTGGTAACCACAGTACTTAACCAAACAAGTTCACGAAAAAATATATATTATTTGAATTAAATGCATGTTCCTTATTTTCTACTATGTTCACAAGCTTGAGTCACCAAAACGAAACTAGTTTAGAAGTTCCAAGGAGGTAGTAGGTTGAAATTGAATTGAAACAGACGCTACAATTGAAATGTTCAAGGTGCAAGGGACCATAAATGCTATCCCTTAAACATAAAACAGTAGTTTATACATTCTGCAACGTAGTCTTCATCAACAAATTTAAAAAAACTTGTCTTTTGATAACAACAATATTCTTGATATTTGAAAACAAATATTACTTAAGTAATGTGATTTGAATGTTAACCATCAAAAGAACATTTTCCTAATTAAGAGATTTTCTTCTAGGAAATTTTAGGATCTGTCTCCATAGTTCAGCGGCAGTTTGACGAGTAATGTTAGTACCTTTAATAATGCTAGTATATACTTAATGATAAAATAATGTTAGTATCATTTATTGAAGATTAAGTAATTCTTACTAGCTTAGTTAGACTTTGGATACCAAGGTCGAGAAGTAAAGGCGACATTTCAAGAAGAAGCCCTATAAAACTGATCCTGTCGCATTGATCTTCGTTTAATAGTGGGAGTAATGTCGGGACATTGCCCACTTAATAAACATCTATTTACTATAGGCATGACAGACAGTCCTATTTGCAGGGGATGCCTCCAAGCAGACGAGACGACTGCCCACGTTGTCCTGTAATGCGTGGGCGTCGCCACACAACGGGCACAAATCTTTAAGGACATGAGGTCGCTCCAAGAAACCTGTGAAGCTCCCAGGATACTTCTGCGCTTCTGGAAGGAGCTGGGCTGGCTAGTATAGCCAGTCATCCCTGCACGCACAATGGACCGAACAAGAGTCTAAGTGCGGAAACAGGAGCCCACATACGATACAATACAATACAAAAACTGATCCTGGATCGCAAGGTACTGGTCAGTTTCCTGACAACAAGCGTGTTTTAAGTGTCTCAAATTAAGCTAATAATTTTAATTAAGGTAAACAATACTACACCGACGTACTAGTACTTGTTTTCGGTGTGGCTTCCTAGTATAGTTAAAAATGGTTCTAGAGGCGCTTTTATTTCCCTTTTGACACGTCGATTGGTATGAATTTATCCGGCTTTGAGCACAACCAACTTCAATGCGTCCCACTCCTGAATCCGTACGTGTTGAAGCGTTAGGGATGATAGGAACTCAATTGAATGTTCCCGATAGATGATTGCGCATTGCCTTTATATAAATAAACGATGAATAGAGCTTCATTATGTTAGCTGAAATCAATATTAAATAATCTAATTTAATTTAAAATGTTAAAAGGTAAGCTAGTAAACGCACTAGTAAAGGACAAGGTTTCAATACTACATGAAATTGTTAGGTAAGTAGAAAGTTCACCTATCAATTTATTATTGCTATATTTAAACTTGAATGGGTTTTTGGTTCAACCAAGAAAATAAAGAAGAATGGTTCCATCAAACTTATTTTTTCTCGACTAAAGATTCTTTACTTATAGGATTTTTTTTAATAGATGTCTATGAGTAGGTTGAAACTGTCCAAGTGTCCTTAATCTAGTTTCACTTCCAAAGTCTTATACATCAGAAATATAAAATAAATACAGGACTATCAATACTCAAAACTGGTTCAAACTGTCCATGATTGGAGTGTTTATGTTTCCCCTCGGGGATCTAAATACGCTCAGGTTAATTTAAATCAATGTCATGGATTTATTCTTATACGTATCCAATTTTATACCCTAATGCATAGTAAAAAAATGTTGATCAAACAAAAAAACTAATATATACTGTTTAACTTCAATCGAGAAATCCCCTTAATAATTACTAGTCGGTATTTGATGTTCCGAATCTCTACAGAGCTTCTTCGATAGTATTTAATAAGTTAAAAAATTAAAGGTTCCGTACAATTTGAGTTGAGAGACAAATTTGACCTTGCTGTCGGAAAACTGTTGTTTTTTATCAATTGAAAAAAAAAATATATTTTCGAATTTATATGCTTTTGCTTTATATATTCCAGGTTAACGAGTATTCGATAGGTTTCAATTAATTGTTTGTATCAGAATATTGCTTATGCAATATCACAACTCCAAGTAATGATTGACCTATATTTGGATATAAATTTAAACTTGATATCTCCAGGCGTTTTAAAAAAACGGATCTTGACAGACAAACAGACCGACGATGAAGTGATTCTGTGATTGTATAAAATTTTGAGGTACGGAACCCCAAAAACAGTAATGATTGAACGTAAAAACTTTGGAAATAATTCTGTAAATGGAGTTCCTTTGTGGGCGGAAGGAAGCGAGCCCTGCGAATGTTTGTCGGGGGCAAACAATGAGTTCGCAATTTGCGGAGACTTCGCTCTGTTGACGCGATTCAAAATACTAACAAATACTGCTGGCGAGGAAAATCCTAATGCAACTTTATGCTCTAATTAGTGTTTGTTCATCTAAAATAACCGGAAGTTATACCGGTATAATTAAACTATCGCAAATGCAAACTTTACATTTAATTATACCTCCTATGTTTATGATCATTGTTCAAAATGTTTGGAGATAAGTATAGTTTCACCCGTGAGGGGACGGGATAGAATACAATTCCCCTCTGACGCTGGAAGAGCATCTCGTATGAGCCGAGTAACCTAGCACCCCATTTGTGGTAGGGGATCTGTTCCCTGACTGAACTGTATTGCGACCACCAGCATGCGAATCCGACCGCCAAGTGTCTCTGACGCGTTCTAGTCGAGCCCCATGTGGGCCAGATCTACCTCCTCCCTCTCCCATCCCATTAATGCTACGATTCCAGTGAATACTGGGTTCTTGCTCAGGGGACCTCTGAAATCGCAGCATTCTTTTCTTGGGTGCATGTTATCAATAGTTATAAATATTTTATAAACAGATATGAGTAGAAGGGTTATTATGATAATATCCTAAAATGCACCCCACGCTTTTTTTACAATAAAATCATTTTTTTGACACTATTTTTAATTCAAATTTAGTTTTCATTTTTTAGTTGAATTTTCTATTGCTTTAATAGAAAAATTTTCTTAGTTTTTTTTTAATTTTTTCGTATCATCAATTTACTACTAAAGTGAGTTAAAGTGTAATAACAATATTTTCGATATCCTACTATGAAAATCAATGATTTTCAATAAAATTCCCTCACTGATGTATATTTTAAGTCGGTAACTTAGCCGAGAAAGGAGCAATTCAGGCGCCTGCTGCTTCTCTCGGATGAGATAGCCTGCGTTTCTCAGGTTCCCTATCCGAAAATTTCATCTGAATCAGTCGGTAACTTATCCGAGAAATAGGTGAACGGCGCGCCTGGGAGTTTCCCTTCTTCGTCTTGACGCAGACACTCCGGGTCTCAGGAAAACAAAAAATCGCTAATCCTGATTATCCTAGTAAGGATAACGGATCAAACTGTTTAAAATATTGAATTGTCATCGATCCTTAATAAGTATGCCAAATTTCGAGACAATCCGACGTTTTGAAGGGGGCCAAAATCAAGTTCAAAGATTCCGTTACATACATACTAACATACGTATGAAGCTAATAAAAGCGTATTAATATCCCTTAGGAACTATGACTTTTTCTAGGATATAAAGAAGCCTATGTGTTAATCTAGGTTATAAAGTATCTGTGTACCAAATTTCAATTACGTAATTGAGTAACAAACATTCAAATATCCAAATTAACAAATTTCACATTTATATATTAGTTACAATATTAAACCTAGCTTTTCTAGTAAGTTAAGTATATCGATTGAACTAATACACTTGAGCAAATTATAATAAAACAAAATTGTTTATTATACGAACCACGTTTATAAAGTTTGTTAATATAATATACTGTAGCTTGTATCGTAACGACCCCGCTCACGGTAACTCGCTGAAAATTCATGACGTAGTATTTTGTCATAGCTTATAAATAAAAGCAGCTGTGTCATTTCATAAGAAGAGTCATATGGCTAAATAATTTTATGATTAAAATTAAATTAAGCTTAACATATTTTATAATGATATGTTTTATGTACGCCCTTATTTTTAAATTAGTAAATATTTCAACTTTAAAAAAGTAAAATTGGTATGTAAGAGTACATAGAATAGATCACGATTTTAAATCAACTTTTAGCTCTCCTTACATATATTCTTATAAAAAATATTTTATCATCAATTGAAAGGCTTTTATTGGATCATTTCAAATAATATAATCATTGAATTATATTTTTATTTAGTTAAAATTTTAAAACACATTGTGATGTAGGGTTCTAAGAAAGAATTTGAAAAAATATTTAAGAAAAATTTGTTTATTTATCCATTTTGTATGTCAAATGAGCAATATTATTATGTAAAATTACATAAACTGAATGTGTAAACTAATGTATATAATGTAAAGTATTAATGTTAGTCACTATTGAAATAATTAATAAAACACACAAGTAAATCTTTTTATTCAAATGCTGTTCAGTAACAATTCATTTAGTGATACTTTTCAACCTATTTTATATTAATTCCAGTCGTCCCGCCCAGCTTCGCTGGGGTGATATTTACCACGAGTTACAATGTGGTATGCATACCATTATCTCATTATTTTATATCAAGAAGTTGTAAGATATTTTGGTTGTATTTAAGAGCGGTTAACACCGAATGGGGTTGAAAGCAGTAGAACTGGCCATCTGTATAAAAACGAGATATATTTTGTAACAGCAGAACAATGGCAGATGCTTTCAAATCCATTGGCACTATTAATTCATGTTATTTCTAATTTAGTTCCTTAATCACATTCTACTCGTATTATTTACCCCTCCAACAAGCATTTTGCTTGTGTCCGGCCACATAAGTAGTGAACTACTACTATGACTGGGATTTAAACCCACGACTTATCGATCGTGGATCCAACGCCTGAACCATTGACCTACTGACGCTTAAAGTTATAAATAGTATACTAATCCGACTTTGTTTTATATATGTAGATTTAAATTTGATAATTTAGGTTTACCATGCAGTAAGCGTTTTAAAATTACTACATTAGCAACCCTTTATTGTCTTCAAAGACAATCAACAGCGAATCGCTTTTGCAAATTTGTGTTTTATTGGTCAAAATGAACATGCTGGCAATATTCTGTCTCGGCAAGGAGTTTACCGCCAACTAAATATTGTAATTCGATTGGCAATTAAGCGGCCATACGGTACTGTCGATTGCAGAGCTTCACAACTCGGTTAAGCAATTACTAGTTTATTCAGCGTTCTCTTTTACTTTGGACTAAATTCACGTATCGTGAAACCGTTTTGAACTAATTTGCAGTAGCTTCACTTATTCATAATGCTACTGCATTGTTTTACAAGCTGCTTTCTTGCAACATTTGTATATGAGGAGAGTAGCCAATATTGTACCGATGCTTGTGTGATTATAGATAAATTTGTTACATTGTTACTAGTTTACTTATTCGACACTAACTATAAAGCACCAGCTTATTATCTGTTTTTACATACGTAAAAACTTCGCTAATATTCTATATTCCTTTCATTTAAATAGGTTGATATTAAAAATATGACTCAACTGTATCATAATGATAATATTTTTTCATAATAGAGCATGATTCAGATTTTTTTTAGAATATTGAATACGCTCATATAATAAATATACATATTTGATAGGTATTCTGAAGCTTCTTTTAATTATTATAGGTTTTTATATAATTTCCTGAGAAAATAATTTAAGATGCTGTTGTATTAATCGAAGGACGACCTGCTTTTACTAACAAAGTTTATAGAGCAGTATTAGCGGGTAGGTCATTTTATATAATGTCAAGTATTCCGACGTGTAGACAAAACCTTTAGTTCGATAGATTAAAATCAGTCTCTCTGGTGGTTTTGCGCAGTGTACGTGGAAGTTAGTATTATAGTGTTGTGTTAGGCCTCTGTTATTAAGGAGCACATGAGATTGTGCATAGTAGAATACGTCTTTAAACCTACTCCAGGGTCTCAAACCGAGGCACTGGTCGGCTTCCATCTAGATTATATGTTAATGTTGTTATTTGAGTGTTACTGCGCAGTATAGCCCTCATTAACATAACAAACCTAAAATAAATAAATATTTTTGCTATATTATCTCAAAAGTTGTTATCAGATATTTTCCCCTAATATGTCCATAAAACATTGAAAACAGTTGTCACTTTCTATTAGTTTATTTTAAGGGGGTATCCCCTTTAGTTGGATAATTTATAAGGTCGATGGCGATCAGCGTAAAGACGTGTGATTACAATAAGAGCATATTGACTTGATAATGAAGTGTAACTCTTTTTAAGAATAATGTAGTTCGCTTACTTAGTTAGATTTGTAAGCAGTAGGTAAAAGAGCTACTCAAACCTAAACCTGAGTCATAAACCCCAGACACTGCACACAGTGCACCACCAGATAATCTAAATCTGGACCGATAATAACTTCTAGGTGACTGTGCAATATAGCCTATAATATATATTTAATATAAAAAGTTTATCGTATTTAGTATACGAGCATATCCGTCCAAAGTCCAACCTGTCGGGCATAGTTAGCCAATTAATGTAATACTAGTTGTCAGAGGCTGTTCGTATTAGTCAACTTTATACAATTTCCGCCGCAGGAAACCCAATTAGCAATATCATCCGGTCGCGCTGTAACGTGCTTAATGCTCAAGCAATAACCACTTTCAGTTAACATACTCTAAATTCATGTTAAATTTTACGTTGCTAATAGGTACGTTTTAGGTATATTTATGAAAAACCTAATTTAAGGTTTTTGGCACAATAAAGTATTATAACCCAATGCAATCTTACTTTTTACTAATATTATAAAGGTTTGTGTGCTTAAATGTTTGTTACTCAATCACACAATAACATCTTGACGGATTTCGATGAAGTTTGGCACACACTTTATAACCTTCTTTTTTGTTGATCCGAAGGAATCTTTTCGACAGATACCTCCTCAAGTGGGGACTTTGGTAGGTTATGCGAGGTTTGTCTGACTACTACCTCAGCAGAAGGCCGCTCGACCCGCCAAACAATCCGGGGTGCTCTTCTTCTGTGTTAGAGGGACGAGGGCACGGGATATGAAATGAGCTCCGCGACCCCTTCTACTGTCGTCCACAACCAGACCTAGCGGACTTAGATGGTGTGTCTCCCTTTTCACTCCATACAGTAGTTCCTGTAACACGAAGGGGTGCACACCAGCACTAAACCTCTGCGTTAGCAACAGAATCCCCCTCTGGGTTAACACGTAATACATTTTTAACCCAGAAAATCTTTTAGTCCATGCGGGATAAATATGTTTATTGACAGATAAGTTCTTAAATATTTTTTACTGCTATATATTAAAAATAATTGCATTGCAATTACAATTACTATGTATACGTGGTAAAGTCCACCCGTGTAAAGCTAGGGTGGTTAAACAAGTTTTATATATTAAAAGAAGTGGGTTGGGTGTGTGGAATATACAAACTTTTTTATAGCAAGGAGGCACGTTTGATTAAATAGTATTTTGTCTATTTCTTGCAAATTCAAAATATTATAGTTTATGATGGAAAGGCAATCCTTTCTGTTACCTACTAGTACTACAAAAATTAATCATTAGCATAGATTAAATTTTGTAGTAATAGTAGATAACTAGTCGACACGTGAGAAGAAAGCGTAGATTTTCAGCTTCAGCTTTGTTCTACCCCACCCTTCTTTCCCACGAGTACGGTGCCTTTTTTAGGGATTACAGTACCATACCATTATGGTACCATATGTTCTAATCAACCTTCTATACCACTTTAAAAAGTTATGCAAATTTTTGTTGATATTTTAGGTAGGTGTAAATGAATAAGTTTTTAGATAGGTAAGCTAGTAAGTCAGAAGAATTTATACTAACATATGCTATATAAACATAATATAAGACCTTTGAAAACTAAACACGAAGATCTGCTGTAAATATCTTCGTTTAATTTCATCGCGCCACGCTTCAGCATGACTGCCCATTACGAGATAATTAAACTGCTCCTCGCTCCTTATCTGTTCTCGTTTGAAACTACGTGCACCTTTCACTTAACAGACGTTTACTGCTTCCAAAACATTTTTTACTGCCAATAAGGAGGATGTTATTATACCAAAAATATTTTATGTCCATATTATCCCATTTTCTGGTAAAAAATATAATTAATAAGTCAACCAAATTCAAAGTAGAATCAGGGAATTGCCGTCCATATGTGCGAGGTCGTGCACGATAGCGCCAGGTCAAAAAAGGCGCTAGGAACCAAACAGAAAATATAATATGATATGATTCGAAATGAAAAAATACAGGTCGCAATTTTTTTTGCTCTTCAAGTAGAGGCACTCATAAGTATTTGCCATGCAGAGCAGAAGATATTTGTTGGTAAACAACCTTTTTTTTTGCTCTTCGAGTAGAGTCGCTCATAAGTATTTCGCAGACAGGCGCAGTAGTTCCTGCCTGGATCATAGATAGAACTAACCAAAACAAATCACTTGTCTGCTGCATATTAATTAACGAACTGCGCCCCGCGGTTTCACCCGCTGTATTTTGGATAATTCACACTATATCATTATAAATTATAGCCTATATATTATTCTGATGTATAAGCTATATTATTGTAAAGTTTCATCAAAATCCATTGAATAGTTTTTGCGTGAAAGAGTAACAAACATACATCCATACATACTTAAAAACGTTCGCGTTTATAATATTAGTTGGATAAATATGTAATTACGATTATTTTTACATCACCATTTTATCGTTTCGTTTCGTTTCTAGAACTTAGCACATTGAGATTTTTTTGGTTTACTGAATAAAGAAATAAAATGATATCTGATACCTAACTACAAATCTATTCAATGCAAATCTGTATCTGTAAAATGAAAATAATAGGCTGGGGAAAAAGTCGTTTCGCATTATAATATGTATGAACTTGTAATAAAATCTCTTCGGCTATACTATTTGTATCTGGCTGGTTTTGGTATCATTAAAAGTTTAAATTTTAAAGAAGATAATTCCAAATTCAAATTAGGAAAATGTGTGATTTTTATTTGTTTTTCGTACTGCGAAGGTGAGTGTATCTAATGAAGAAATTCGATACATTTTAAAATTTTACTACAAAAAATGTAAAAATGCAAAGCAAGCCGCGAAAAAAATTTGCGATTTTTAAGGACCTAGTGCAGTGTCTGTGAGAGTAGCACAAATTTGGTTTAAGTGTTTTCAATCCGGAAATTTTGACGTCAAAGATGCAAAGTGGAGCTAGATCGGCATATCAGTAGTTACGACGTAGCTGAAGAACTGAGATTTGACCACAAAACAGTTTTGGCGCATTTGAAATAAACTGGGTACACAAAAAAGCTGGATATTTGGGTACCTCACGAGCTCAATGAAAGAAACCTAATGAACTGTGTACTCATTTGTGATTCTTTCTTATGATGTAATGAAACCGAATCATTTTTAAAGAAGCTGATAACTGGTGATGAAAAGTGGATTACGTACGACAAGAACGTGTGAAAAAGGTCGTGGTCAAAGGCCGGTCAGGCTTCACAGACTGTGGCGAAACCCGGGTTAACTCGCAGGTGATGCTGTGTGTGTGATGTTATTGGAAGGGCATTATTAATTATGAGCTGTTACCACCAGGAAGGACCATCGATTCTGAACCCCACTGCGAACACCTGATGAGATTAAAGCAAGAAGTTGAGAGAAAGAGGCCGGAATTAATCAACAGAAGGGGTGTGGTTTTTCATAATGATAACGCTAGACCTCACACATCTTTAGCCACTTAGAAAAAATTAAGAGAGTTTGGCTGGGAGGTGTTAATGCATCTGCCATATAGTCCTGACCTTCAGATTTCCACCTGTTTCGGTCTCTTCAGAATTCTTTAGGCAGTGTTAGGTTAACATCACGAGAGGACTGCCAAAACTACTTGTCGCGGTTTTTTGATCAGAAGCCCTAAAATTTCTATATCTATGGGATCATGTACAAGATACCTACAAGATGGCAAAAAGTTATCGAACAAAATGGTACCTATATACTTTAGTTAAATGTAAATAAACTATAATAAAAAATGTTTTGAATTTTCTTAAAAAATGCGAAGAAACTTTTTCCCCGACCTAATATTTAAAGATATTTTCTTAATTATATGTCAACGTTATTACATTTTATTTTGCTATCTACATACCGATACCGCATAGTAACACGCACTAGACAATAATACACTTCGTAAAACGAGCAATCAACATTAAAAACTTACACCAAACCTTAGTAATGGAGACCCAGCATCACGACACTACAGCCGCAATACGAGCTCCGTTTGACAAGTTGCTCAAGTCGGAACAGAGATTAGGTATAAATAAAATAAAATAAGTTATAAACGATATTACTATACTATACTAACTATTTTCGGTGTATTTTATTACTAAACACTATTGCAGATTCGCGATTTCACAGCGAATGCTCTCTAACGAAAGGAACCGGAGTTTTAGTTTATAAGACTCAAAAACTTTTAAAATGTGAAATGAAAATTACTTACGTATAAGTAACTAGCTGCCTGCCCTCGCTTCGCTCCTGGTATTAAAAGCAATATTATAATTGATGTCCTTAAATTGTCACTGTGTAAATGCGTAGTTTTTCATTATTTGAAAAAAGAGTGAGTGAAAAAAAGTTATAAAAAAATTAATAGGAAGAAAAAGAAAAGCAACAGATAATAAAAGAGGGAGGACAGAGTAAAAATAATATTGAATTGAGAGAGAGCGAAAAAGAGAGGGGAGAGAGAGAGATAATCGAAAGAAAGAAAGTGAAAGGAGACTGGTCATTCTGAATAGATAAAGATAAAAATTAAGAACAATCAAATCTTTCCTCTTTATCTACACTATTATATAAAGAAGAAAGGTTGCATTGCTATGCAGATGACAGTACTGTGCACGAGGGTTATCATGGGCATACAGCCGCTGGGCGAGCAGACATCGGTGAGAGGCGCGTGAATCTTGTCATTGAGATCGATCAGACGCTGGACCAAGGTGCGGCGTTTTTTCACGCCCCAGCAACTGTGCCTGCTGTATAAAACTCAGATTAGGTCTTGTGTTGAGTACTGCTCGCACCACTGGGATGGCTCCGCTAAGCACTTGCTTGAAGCCCTGGATCGGTTGCAGCGGTTCGTTTCATAGGCGATACAGAGGTCTCCAACACCCTCGAACCTCTGCAGCAGCAGCGTCGTGAGATTGCTGCTCTCAGCGCTTTCTATCGACTGTATCACGGCGAGTGTTCAGAGGAATTGTTCTCCCTCATTCCCCCCTCCCCTTTCCGTACAAGAACTACGCGTGCCGGTCTCCGTTGAAACCGACTAACTGTGGCATCGATTCCATCGCGAACTAAGACGTTTGCGAACTCTTTTCTTTGTCGCACAGCGAAAAAGTGGAATTTACTTCCGGCACACGTGTTCCCTCATTCTTATAACCTGGGGTCCTTCAAACGAGGCGTGAAGAGACATCTTGCGGGTGGGAAGGGCGGTGGCGGCTAGTGCAGTTTGCATTTTGCAACTCTATTGGCCGCCCTCGTGTTTGCACTCTACTGCCACTTACCATCAATCAGGTGGAGTAGAGTCATCTGCCAACACAAAAAAAAATATATTTCCTCTAAAAGATTCCTCTATACAGAAATTTTAACAAGTGGGGCGTTCCCGGGTTTGGGTTTATGAATTCCAAATTGACCATTAATATTATAATAAATCTTTCATAAACAATAGATAATAAAAGGGTAATATCTATATATAAAACTAAGTAGGGTAATTTATATTATTATTTATAAATCAAAGGATAGACTATAAAAAATTTAAAAACATTACTTTTTCCATTTATTTTTTATCTACAGTAATAAATTTGTTTACCACGCCCCCACGACATCAGTATAGAGTCGAACTCAAACATCTTACACTGATTACTTTATCATAATCTAACGTCAACTATGACGTGTAATTATATCCAATGAAATCAATGTTGCAGCTACAGTTACAATAACAACAGCTTCTAAATTAAATTATTATAGATAGGTAAGGAAAGGTAAATAGGTAGAAGTGTAGGTAGATAATGTAGTTGTTTAAATAGAAGCACTATGTATGATTTTAATAACAACACAGAAAACTTTACCCCGAGGTTTAATTGTACGGGATGTCATAAGCAAATAGGGGTCGTAAAATGCTAAGAGTTGAAATATCACAGAAGCTATATTGCAGAGAGCGAACTGACAATTGAAACGCTGATGTCTCTCATATATTCGTGCAATACAGTCACTGTATAATACTGTCACGACTGTATAATACTGTCAACACTCGCCACAGTTACTTTGATGTTCGTTAAAATGTATCAGCTATTTATATTTTTAATAATTTAATTTTTATTACGTTTCTAGTGTATACTACCTTTTGATACAGTGGGTATTCGCAAATGAGGTGAGACGTCACAAGTCCAATGCTCTTTTGATGGCACTCGTGATCGCGGAGCGGTAGGGTTCAGATGTGTTTCTAGCTCCAATAGTTGTTTTAATAACAAAAGTATTTGAAAGTTACTCCCTATGTATAAAAATATTATATTAAGTAATCAAAATTATTTTCATTATAAAAAACCTACTAAGAACAAAAACGGCTTCAAATTTATGAGCCTCTTTCTACCTGACTGAGCTACACAACGAAAGAATACTTGTCATTATACATGTAAATGTAAATCAAATCAAATCTTTTATTTGTGAATACAGTAAAATAGATGTTAAATATAGTTTAGAAGCTTTACCAAAAGTGTACCAAAGTGGTGTACAAATATTATACAGACATTATATTAACAAAAAAATAAAAAAAATAATGTATATAAATGTCAAAAATTAAAATAAACCGAATATAATTTTTCCATAATGGTATTTATATGTTATAAATTATTCAATGAGATTATGTACCAGTTATATTATAATTATGTTATTTTGACTTCATCATCTAGATATATTTTTAATAGAATACTAAGCTTTATTGATGAGATATGTCTTTAGCTCTCGCTTAAAGCTATAGACATATTCTATTTTCTTTATTTTTGTAGCTTCTTATGTTTAGGTAGCTTATTATATATTTTTACAGCTGAACAAAATATGATATTCAGCAGTTTTAGATGCTGGAGTTAATAATCTCAAAGGATTTCTCTTACTGTAACATTTGTTCTGTTCTATCTGTAAGTCATATGAATGTGTATGTATGTAAAAACCAAATACTTGGGCAGATTTTTTTGTTTCTCACTAAAACGTGATAGTAAACCAAGTTAGGTTCATTGGCTTGTTTAAAATAATATAGAAATAATCTACTTAATAAAAATACAATGAAATATAATTTATTGGAGTTTTTAGAATTTCTTTTGTATCAAAGATTTATGCTAAGCGTTAATATATTACAATCGTAATGTTGTGACTATTAGACTGGAGACAATGGATTTATATAGCTGCGTTATTCTGCGATACAAACGGTTAATAAAAGTTTGCAATATTACAGAAATTAGAATTTATTGTTCAATTTTAGTGCGTAATAAATGTTATAACTTTAGTATTGCTGTAAATAAATTGTAAATTTAAGCTGTTACGAACTACAAAGTTATGTTATGGTTATTTAAATAAACGTATAAAGAACGACCTACAGTTTTGTATTGGCTATTCTATTTGTTATCAGTGGCAGCACTGTCTGTCTTCGGCGTTTTATTAATAACTTTTGATTTGCAAGTAGTTCCTATTTGTTTGTTGTCCAAACCCCAAGCAGTAGTCGACGGCCTTGATGAATAAATAATGTCTTGAATATATTCTGGCATATATTTAAATACAATCAAAGGGGATAGCACTCAGCTCCATAGACTGAGTAATTATTATAATTGTAGTTTTAAAATTTAGTATTAGTTAAAATAATGTATACTAACCTAGTTTTTTAGCACCATTGTTACTAACACCTTTTTTTTTTTTTTTTTGATAACGCAGGGGAAATCTTCAAAAGATACCCAATTCTTGGGGTAAAAGCTGGGTTATGTAGGATTTCTACCTACTAAAACCCCTGCGATGGTCTGCCTCGACACGTCAGGAGAACCTCGGGAAATCAGTTGAACCGCATCCGCTGTCCTTCCCATTTGCCATGCTCTGAGCTCATCCTGAGGGGACAATATCTCTCCCTCATGGTCTCGTGTGTACAACACCTTATTCTTATGGGTTGCTTAGATACTGGTGTGCAGACCCCCACACTGCGCACCTGCAACCTGGAGCCCCAGTTTTATGTCCTGGACGTTGGGACAGGGATGCCGCGACGATTTACCGCGTCACGTCGACGCCGTCGTCTCTGACGAGACGGATCGGATCTCTCCCGATCCCGCTCCGCCGTCTCCTTGTGTACCATTACAGTCTCACAAAAGGTGACTACAGCTCTCCACGCTGAATCTCGGCTTAGCATGGTAGCCACAACTGTCGGCAGGGACAAGTCTTGGCCGATCTCTGAAACCAGAGTCCTCCGTTCCATATCCCATGCTGGGCATACCTGGAGAGTATGCTGTGCCGTATCCCGGTCCACTCCGCAATGGTGGCAAATCGCAGTCTCCTCGCGCCCGATCTTACACAGGTACTCAGCAAAACAACCATGTCCGGTGAATATCTGTGTAAGTCGAAATGTGACTCTTCGCTTTCTCCTCATCCAGGCTTCGAATGAAGGCAGGATCGCTTCTACAACTCGCTTACGTGCAAAGTGTTCTTGGCATAGACGACTGTACCACATCGTGAATGCAGCATGCCGTTCCTGCTGCCTGATTACGTCAACCACTGTTGAGGGAGCACTTCCGTCTCTCTGGCGGAGGATGCGGATACGGTCATATACTTTCGCATCCATCTCTGCCAAGATGTCAAATGGCGGAAAACACGCCAGCAACGTTGCAGCCTCAAAGGATATCGTGCGATATCCACGCGCGATACGAATGGCCACTCTTCGTTGCAAGCTATAGATCTTAGCTCTGTAGCGGCGGACCCCTGACAGTCTATGTGACCAAACGGGCGCACCATAGAGGGCCATTGACCGCACGACGCTCGCGTAGAGGCGGCGTACTTCTTCACCTATAAAGACTTGTTCTTTGAAATAAATTTATTATTATTATGAATGTCTTTTCTAATCACGGGTCAATCAAGTGACAATATTATTATTATTGAATTTATTTATATTTTCTCCCTGCAGACAGGGGTGTCTATCTGCCACACGGGCCTGAGCCAAGCGTGGCAAATTCAATTATATAAGTAGAGGATATAGAAGAAGAGGATGTATTAAGAATGGTTGCTTTCTGAATGAGACGCAGTGTGTGTATTGGTGTATGGAGAATATCGAGATTTTTTAATAAGCTTTTTGGTACTACGCCAGTTGATGATATGACTATGTGAACCATAATGGCTCGCCACTGCGTCTTTAATTCTATTGCGAGGTCTTGATATTTCGTAAGTTTGTCAGATACCGTGGACTGAATATTTATTATTAAATACAGTTTTATGTATGTCTTTTCCAATCACGGGTCATCAATTTAACCCTAGATTATTAGTGATCTGATCAAATGCTTGGGCATTTGTCAAAATGACGATGCGTAGGTACCTTGATTAATTAGTCATTGCGGAGGTGACCTAATTAGATCGTCATATATATGAACTGATGAGGTTGTTTTGCAACCCTGCAATGAAAAAAGGATATCTTGAAATTTTCTAACCTTTAGAAAAACTTTATATTATTTTTACTATATCTAATCACTATGTTATATATTTAATACATAGAAATCAGGTCGTGAATTAAACTGAAGGAATCTTGTTGTTTTAATCCATCGTAAATATTAAGAAGAGTTATCGATAATGTTACTTTCAATTAAGATGTGTGATAACATGTATCTATACGCCTTGCAATATATGTCATGTAATTGAATAGAAGCCACTTGGATCCCGAGCCCCTACAAAATCAATTAAGTACCGTAATTACGTACGTTGTTCATTGCTTTGACAGCTTCCAAATGAACGTCGAAGGTGCTACATTAAGCATCGTTCCTCTGCTTCAGTGACTTTCAATTGTAGTGAGTCGAATTACTGCTTACATTACAGTCTAATGTCTTTATAGAATATAACCAACGTGAAGCTATTATGGGAGTAATTGCTATTCTGAAATTAATTTATCTTTAATGCATATACGAGTAGGTAGTGATTTCTATAAAGTTAGCTTTTAAAACATAGTACAACTTTTATTATAATGTCATCTAGACTAAATTTTAAGTTACACTTGTAATAGTATAATTGTAAAACCCGAATTAAGTTTCTTAAATTTTTCTTATTATATTACGTTTTCCCCGTTTTCACTTGGCTGCTTAGGGTTAAACGAAAATCATAAGAAAAGGTTTCTCTTATAAAGTTTTTATATATTTTGTTCATTTTAATAATATTACAATAATATTAATAGTCAGTCGCTTCCGATACGATAAACATATTTTATTACTTTGGTGGAAACTGCCCAGAATCAATCGGTAAGTCTTGAATTATTTTTGACAATCTTCTTGTTAATTATGTAGGAGAATGTAACATTATTTTATGTTGTCCTGATTCCCCATCGGCTAGAAAAATGAATAAGTTTACTGCAAAACACAGAGACAAAATTGCACGACAAAGCTTTAATTTAGAAAAAAAAATCAAAATCTGTCGTGTAAAGAGCAAAAGATGTGAGAAATGGAGGCAAAATTTCAGTTACTATCTGTTAAATTGAAATCGTCTTATTTTTCACGGATACAAATCCTCTGTACTAGCCGTGATCCTAAAATTATTCTAAAGGAAAATGAGGTTGTACCTTACAAGTAAAAGTTGAACAAGTAGAAGTCTTATTTTTAAATGCTAGAATAGTGTAAAATGTAAATATGGAATATTAAAATAAGTAGCTAAATGTCACCGTTTGAGTTGTGGCTCCGAAAACAGCCACAGCATCCAAGCGCGCTACACGTTTAATATATCTGTAGAATTTAGAGAACTTTGGACCTTAACATAAACCCCTCAACAAAAATTGCAAAGTATGTACATCAAACAAATGATAATTGAGACGCGATGCATATTGTTCATTGCTTCCGTTCCGTTTTATGTCAAGGCCGTGGCCAGTTGACTCTTGACTATGAGGGCGAGACGTACTCGAGCGTTCACTGCTTGAGAGCTCTTCACTGTAAAAAATATGAAAGCGTCGAGAATACGATTATGTAGACAATAACTTAATATGGTGCTATGAAAAAAAAATATAGAAATAGAAAAAATGTCGCATAAAACTCCAGAAAATCAAACGACACAAAGTGAAACACATTGTGACGTCACGTCGTTTGTCGACATGTTCATAAAGCAATCATCAATGAGCAAGTATAATGGATATACTAAATACTACCATACAAATATGATTATTCCTCTCAATATTACGTCACTCAAGACACCATGACGATTCTAAACGTATTCTTAGTCATTTTTAAATCTGTTTTTGAAATAGATGTTAAGGTACTTACTTTTTCATTTAGTCAACTACACTTTGTCCATTATAGCTTGATCGATGACAGCAGCTGACATTGCAAAACACGCCAATGAAATATCGTATTTTGCGACTGTGGAATGTATAGTGACGATTTCGACTAATTTAATCGAGTCGATAAAACAAGAAAATTATTGAAGAAGATAGGGAACTGGTTATAAATCTATAAAACTGCTCCAGCGAGTCCGAATCAGACTTTGGTGATGATGATTTGGGCTGTAAACCATTTTAACAAGAATAAAAACGTGATACAACTTCCTTTAGTTTGATTTGTTTGAAACATTCAGTAACTTTAGTTGGAATATCGATAATATATATCGACCATATCCTTAGGTCTAGTTATGTCAAAGTGACAAGCTGTCATCGATTAAGCTATGATGGACAGAGTGTAGTCTGATTCGCGTATTAAATTGAAAACAATTATTGCATGCCACAAAACTTAAAGTACAAATGTTAGCAACACTTGATTAGGAGGCAAAATTAGCATAACAGATGTCGAAGGGTTGACCGCCACTTTGACTCCAGTTCTAGGGCGTTAGATATTATGATAATAACAAAACCTAGAAATAAAACAGTTATTACTAGTAATAAATACAGTAAAGTATAATAATAAACCTTTATCTCTTCAGGGATATGATATTTAAATAGAAAAATAGGTATTAGTACCTATCTTGGGCATACTTATTATTGTGCAGTACAGATTAAAATATTTCTTAACGTTATTGTTATAAAAGTTATCAATATGGAGTAATCGGAGTTCGCAGAAAATATTTAATTGTTAAAGTAAATAATATTATCTCAGTAAACATTGTGGAAATACAATTTATCTTATATTCTTTGAAGATAAACGAATCTCGAGCGACATTTCATCTAGGTCAAGTCAACGTTATTATAGCCGCAATTATATTGTAAGCCTATCTAACGGAGCCAGGATTATTATTATTTAAATTGTTTTGAAAGGTCTACTGGAAATTAATTAACAAAATTAGTTGGGATACTCTCGTTAGTGAGCTTTGAAGGTAAATTATATTAATTTAAATTACTTGATTGAAACGCAGCTTTAAGTAATCATTTGAAAAGGTATAATACAATTCAATCGAAATACCTTAAATTAAGTAAATATCCGATAGAATGGTGTTATAATTTCTTATTACCGTTAACTTTTTGAAAACAGGTGTATAATTCCTATGTGAGAGACTGAGACAGGATGATAACTATCATTGCACAGCAATACGTAAAAACATTCATTAAAACACAGATAAAACTGTTTTAACTACATGTAAATGTAGGTTGTTGAATTTTTCACAATATATTACTTTAATTATATACTAATTCGGAACAGTAAACAAAAATTTAAATAAATAATAGTTAAGCCTCCACACAAAATGTATGCATTCACTGGTTTCTTTTACATCGTGTTAAAAGGGGACTGACAAAAGTTTCTAATTAAACATTAATGAATATACTACAGAATATTCCCCTTTCAAATTTTTAATTTTAAATATTTTAGCAGAGGAATAAATAGAGATACAAATATCACGAAAAAAGTATTTGACCAAACAGACAGAACCAACACATTTATTATGTCTATACACATAATAAATGTTTTGGTTCTGTCTTCTGATTATTCGTGCTTTTTCCTTCCTTCCTATCTAAACCAGCGATTCCCAAACATATTCGAGCTGTAAATACTGAGTATGATTACTTGTAGAAAAAGGAAGCCAAAAAAGAAATAAACGAAGTAACCTTCTATAGAAACTGTCTTATAATTATTCTAAAATTATATCATGACTTAATCAAAAAACACCAAATAAACGACCTGTATCGCAAAAAAAATCTCTTTGTGTTTTACGTGGATCCCCTGTAATTCGTCATCGACCTCTAGGGTCGAGAAAACCACTATGGGAATCACTAATTTAAACGAATGGAAGTTTAATGAACATAAAGTTTCGTTTGTTTTGCTGAATTTTTAGATTTGTGTTATTTAATTCAGTTGTAAATAAAATGTTATTTGCCGAGCTCCAGAATTACTTTAACATGATAAAATCCAAATATACTTTTTAAATATATATATGAAATTATAGATATAGAGATATTACCATAGACGATGTCGCGATGTGACTAAAACCCTTTTGCGTGATGGAACTCTTTTTACTTTTAAGCGCTGATTGAAGTTCATATTATTACAAGTAATTTTGGAACTCAAAAACCTCCTCTTTTACTCAGTTATAATGAACAATACTTCAAACAAAATATTAACAAAGCGTAGGTACTTACGTTTAGTCGTAAGAACCACATCGTTTTTCCTACATAATATGTGCCGGGAGAATGTATTGCCGTTCTGTTACGCTGAAAGTTTTATGATTATGTGAAACGTTTAGTACTTTGAAGATATATCTTGAAGACACTGATTTTACTCGTAGCTACAATATTTATTACAGCCGAGTTACATTTCTCATTTTATGTATGTAATACTTATAATATTAATTTCTGACTAAAATAGATAAATGTTCTCAGATTTATTTTCATTCCATGAGCAAAAGCTTTAAGTGTTTTAACTCTAGTATAGTTCTCTATAAATATGTTATAGAGATATGTATCTATTATTTAGTTACACGCATACTAATTCAATTATCAAAAAAAAACCATATTTAGACATTTAAGAAAACTTAACAAATATAACAATTGATAGCCTGCAATTCACTAGCAGTATTGGTTTATTTAGTAACCTATAATCTCTGACCCCGAGTGCAAATTTCATAGAGTGAATGTTGACTATCATAAGAAAAGTGGAAATATAACTGTGCAAAGCCATGGAACTTTTGCTAGCTCTCCCTCTTTAGTGTTACGTTATCTAGAGATCTCGTAAACCTGCACCTACACAAGCTGATATTATTATTATAGCAATATAAAATATTATGACTGAGTATTTTTTTTGTATGGCAGCCAAGAGGCAAACGAACAGATAGCCCACCTGACGGTAAGTGGCCACCATCGCCCATGGACATCGGCAAAACAAAAATATCTCTTGTTTTGTTTGCGTTGCCGCCTCGAAGACAGTGTGAAGAAGGGGAATGAAGAAAAGAATGCTACGTTTTCAGTGAATGAGAACCCAGAGTTTACCACAACCGCAGCATTAACGGGATGGGATGGGATGAGGAGCGGGTAAGTCTGGCCCTCATGCGGCTCGACCGGAACGCGTCAATGAGACTTGGCGGTCAGACTCGCATGCTGGTGGTTGCACGTTAGTCGGGGAACAGATCCTGTACCACGGAGTGCTGGGTTACTCGACGCTTACGAGATGCTCTCCCAGCGGCATCGGGAATTGTATTCTAACCCGTCCCCTCACTGTTAATATGTTATATTGTCGATATTTATTCGTCTGTCTGTGCGTACATACTGGAACTGCGTGCTAGAAATTAGATTCAGCTTTAAATAAGCTTTTTTTATTAAGTAGCTTGATTAGTATAGTATCGTGGGTTGCCAGTATTTAAAAATAGCAATAAACGTTAACAAACGTGATATGCTTGATCAGGATATTGTGCCTGAAACAAGTTTACTTTTCCAATACAATTACGTCTATCTGCGACCTTTGCATCCTAGATCCAATTCCGGTTTATTGGATTCGTGAACTCCGCGCTATTGTTACTCCTATTCTGCATTTCTAGTAGGCAAACAAATTTAACTTGTCCATACAATCACAGGGCAACTTGTTAAAATGTATTTTGAATGCGTCTATAATTTTTTTTTACTAACCAAAGAAATGAGAAAACCAGAGAAAGTTAAGAGTTTGGAACTATAACTCTAAACATGTATTTTAGACAGCGCCTTGGACTTGCGTAGAGATGTAGAGTTACGGAGCTCCATTAAACACATGTGAACCTCGAGCCTTTCTTGAGGTTGAGGAACAAGAACCACAACACTAAGCCACACCACTTGGACTACTTGTAACGACTGCCTCTGATCAATTGGCACAATGGTTATATATTATAGAGCAAATGCTGAATTCTTAATGAAAAAAATATAGGGACTATCAACAATCAAAATATAATAAATGTTGCTAACAGTAAGTACCTACCCCTACTTAGTACGTGACTAAATAATTCAAAAACCTTTTTTATCATATGTTTGCAATTGGTAAACTGACTATGAACTATGTCGATGAATAAGGTCAACAGTCGTCAAACGGCAAAGTAAAGTTTGTCCCTCGGTTTAAATTGTACAGAGTTTCCGGTGTGCGAGCACAACTCGCACTTTGCCAAATTTTTTTCTGGACCCAGGAACTTACTGAACAAATACTACCCCAAAAGGGGTTTTGGATTTGGTTTGCTGAGTGGGTACAAACTGCGCTTCTAATCAAAGTCAAGTATCTAAGATATTGAATTCAGTCAATGCAATGTCTTCATGACTTAATATTAAATTTTTAATTGTAAAATATATTTTTTTCAAATACCTATTCTTACATTAATCGTAGGAACTCTGTTGTAATCTTTCATACTCAATGAGTTACAAATGAAAATATAAACGGATATTTACATTCACTTTCTTATTTTGGTATGTAAAAAAAATTTCAAGACACAATAGATATTATTGTGATCCTGCAAGGAATGCACAGTGTTTTAAAATATTTATTCTGTAGTACGCTAACATTAATATTTGAATTCCACGTCCGTCATGCCATTTCCATAACTCAAGACGTACGAGCAACACAAGTTTTACATAATTTTCTCATAGAATTATATATTTCATGCACACAGTCTATGTGACATATTTATATTTAGAAATGAATAATATAATAAAGTAAAAAAAATTATGTCATGTGTTCTAATTTAAAATGCTTACCGTAGTTTGCCTGTAAATATTATATCTGGTACGGTACAGGTATATCAGGATGCATTTTATGGGATTGCGACCTAAGTGTAGGATCGCGGGACCTTTTTATGTAATTATCAACTAATCAGCCAATGCTAATTTATAATATTAGCAGTGATGGCCCAGTGGTTGAGACTCTAATGTCTAACTCGGGAGGTCCGAGTTCGATCCTGGGCACACACCTCTGACTTTCTGAGTTATGTATTTTTTAAGCAATAAAATATCACTTGCTTTAACGGTGAACGAAAGCATCGTGACTCCTGAGAGTTCCCTAACAAGTTCTCAAAGGTGTGTGAAGTCTGCCAACCCGCACCCGCACCGGGCCAGCGTGGTGGATATGGCCTAATACTCTCCTCATTCTCAGGAGGAGACCCGGCTCAGCATTGGGCCATTGACGGGCCGTGATGATGATGATGAATTTATAATATTAATGATCTAACGGATGACATCTAACGGAATAGATTTGTATAGTCAAGTTAGTGGGGTATTCTTAAAGATTAGTAGATTTACTACTGGAATTACCAGTCAAAGCTCAAAATTGTTCCTAACATTTATTTCTTTTTCTTTTTATGGTAAAAACGAGAAAAGTAAGATATGCTTCAGCTAAGGCTTAGAGTCTGTTTATGTGTGTAAATAACTGTAAGTATATTTCCTACATATGACACACATTCATTGTATGTACTCAAAATACCTGGATTACACCGATATCTTGTATCCTTGTCTTCAATTATTTTGCTCCAGTGATCCCTTTGTCACACTTACCTACTGAATACTTGTGGCATACTAACCGACTTAACTATCGAAGTTGGGGTTGACGACAAGAGAAATGTATTTCCAGAGCTCGTGAATATTAATATTAATAATGCTAGTTATTTCAATAATTATTAGATCTTGTCTTTTAGAATCGACTGCGAATTTTATAAATGTAAAAGATAGGTTTTATTGAAGCTAATTGTAATCTAATATAATATTATAATAGTTTTTAGTATATATAGTAGTTGTATAAAACAAAATAAAAATCAATAAAAAACTGTTATTATAAGTCTGTCATTAGTTTACGTTAAGGTGAGTCTAATGCGCAATATATTATAAAAAGATCACTTAAAACCGTCACCTGGAACGAAAGCCTCGGGTGATATTTGTTTAGTTACTTCTTTTCAACAATTACTATACATATTGTCTTTCCTACAATAGTGGGTAGACTCGTACTTACCGTATATATGTCAGTCATTACAGTGCGAGTCGCTAATGCGAGCGGACGTAGCGTTTTCCAATAATTTAGAATGTGAGCCAGTTATATGTTGTTTGATTACATGTACACAACAAATATAATACAAATATAAATGCAGTAATATATGTAAAGTCTCTTTTGATTTGACTAGTATGGTTTGTTTATTTCGTTAAGATTTGAACTAGATCTTTCTATTTTTGCTACTTATTTTTTACAATGTATTTATAAGAGATAAATATTTATGAATAAAAGTGAACAAATTGAATAAAGTTTGTTAAAACTCAGTAATTGGTAGTCAGCAAGTGAGGCGTGCTGTCTGTTGAGATCTTACGGTCGAGCACCCTCGTTTGCTGGGATAAGGGGGAATTTAGGTATTATCTGTACATTTCACTCTAATTCTTGACATGTCATTAAAATCTCAATTAAGTAAATGTCTTACACAACCAGCTTTATTAAGTAGCCTCATAAATACGAAAACATACCTAAATTTAAGTCTAAGTGTCGTAACGTGATGGCTAGTCTTCACATTAATATGTCGTGTTCTGACGCCTTCTGACGATATTTTGAATCAATACAGCCGCAGCTCTAGGAAGGGTGACTTGTGTTTTCAATTTTCTCCCATGAGTTATCCGATTCCGATGAAAACACTCTGACGTAACCGGGATCGTTGCTGATGCGACACAACACAAGCCATAACAACACATTACGCATTACTAGTATGAACGTTACCATACTAAATGTATGAAACCGATACCGTTCTGACTTGTCACGACACGACACGTCAGGCAAATATAAATCCACCTTCATCTATTGTATGTTTTATCACAAATGTATGAAATCTGTCATTTTACTAAAACAGATAACTGTATGTAATAACGTGTACGTGAAAGTTAGTTTTATAGTGTCGTGGTTAATGTGGGTGACATTAACCACGACACTTCTTGAGATTCACGTAAGTTTACTTTAATACCTATTGTAGTTGACGAGATCGAGTGGTTGAGATGAGAGTTAATATATTATGAAAGAAGCTCTCCAAACCTGCTCCTGGGTCTCAAGCCCCAGGCACTGCTCGGCTCCGTCTAAATTGCATGTGTATACACATTGATGTAGAGTAAAAATATCAGTGATTAAGTTCGATCATGGACACACACGATGTATATACCACGATGTTTTTTGTGATTTGCTTTTACTTTAATATTAAAACCCCACATAGAATCACGAACAGTGGCCGCAGTAAAAATATTTGCCTGCACCTACAGGTAGATCTGAATCCGTGCAAAAACTTTTGAATGGGTTTTATTTGAATTGTGAAAAAACTGTGTTTCAAATTTCATTTCGTGCCTCGCGGAGATTGTTAGTCTATTTCTCTTACGAAATATTCGGTCTATTTCTTTTACGAAATATTTAAAATGGATGCAATTCATTGGAGAGTGATGTGTCATAGTTATAATTTTATATTTTCAGTTAGTATAATAATAGCAACAGTGGTTAAGACGTTGATATTGATGACATCAGTGTGTGCCCAGTTCGATCCAGGGCACACACCTGTAACTTTTCTGAGTTACGTGTGTTTAAAACAATTAAATAATACTAGCATTAACGGTGAAGGTAAACATCGTGAGGAAACCTGCACTCCTGAGTGTTCTCCGTGCAGGCACTGGGCCAGCTTGGTGGACTATGGCCTAATCCCTCCTCATTTATTTGAGGAGAAAACAGTGAGCCATTAACAGGTTATGATAATAGTAATAATAAATATTAATTGTAATTCCATATATTTCCATTCCATACTCAAGTCCAAGTCCTACACAAGCCGGGGATTGTCTCTGGGATAATTGCCGGTTTGTGTCACATTTTGACACATATTTAGACTTACTCAACTAAATGTTTGTCTGCTTGTAAATAAATATTTTAATCTAATTTAAACCCTAAATTTAATATATTTTAATTTTCCTTTACTAGTGTCTTACTGTGCTACTTTGCACGAGATTTTAGCGTTCTCTTTTTTCCCCGAAATTAACCTGATAAACATCATTGTTTCTCTTGTTTCGATACCTAGAGTATAAAAGCGTTATCAGCCACAATTGTCCGAATTAATCAATTTTCTAATCCAAAGCCTATTTAGTTTCTACTCTAGATTTAATAGTATAATTGCTAACTAGATGCGAGTTCAAATTTTGGTTATGATTTCAGTCGAACAATTTTTGCTATTTCCAGATGCAGTGAACGCGAAAATATAGATATAACCAAACAATAATATTATTAAATATTTGGTCCCTCCAATCCACTATCGACGAAGAAGAAAAAAGCTCAACTACAACAAAAATTTTAATTTAATTTATAATATTGATACACTTGTATAAAATCTTCTGGATTATTTCATTTGTTAGATATAAAGCTTAACTCTAATAATATAGTTATTTTCTGTAAATAAATATAAATTTTATAGTCAATGTGTTAAAGAGTTCTAAAAGGCGATATTACTTACTTATAAAGTTATAATAGTGCAGAGTAAAGTTCAATAAACCACAATAACGTTTACTAAGCTTTGATTTCCCCGATCTGCATTTAGTTATGTCGTCATGGCGAATTACTGTATTTCGTTTTAGCTTATTTACCGCTATTATTTCTATTATATGTTCGTATATTATTGCTTTAGATAAAGTGTAATAAACCTTATAACTCCACGGAATATCTTCAGTTACACAATATGTTCGGTTTTCCTGTTTAATAGAAACCGCAACTTATATTCTCATACGAAATAACTTAACCGACGACAAATGTACTATTATACATAATCTTGAATATAATTTTTACCGAATTCACTAAAAAGAGGGTTATTATTTAGATTACCTATATATTAGATTCGGGAATGTTTTTGTCTATGAACAGACTAGTCGACCCGCCCCGGTGCTATTTACCATGTGTATTTATGTTTAATTTTATATTATAATTTTCAACATAATATTGCTATATATAATATACTAGCCAACCCGCTACCTCACTTCTCTGAGTTATTCAAATCGTCCACTTACACTTGAATTTCTAATCTATAATGCGTAGTATATCACTGGGTAACCCGCACTGGGCCAGCGTGGTGGACTATGGCCTAATACCCTCCTCATTCTGTGAGGAGACCCGGCTCAGCAGTGGGCCATTGACGGGTCGTGATGAAGAGTATGTCACTGATTTGCAGTGAACACCTATATCTCACCGACTGTTTTCTGTCTCACTCACTGTTTCTTTTACATAAACCTTGTCCTGATATTATCTGTAGTAGTAGTAGTACTAACACTACAAAAAAAATCATCCGATTTAGTGAAGTCGTGCTCAAGTTATGCGCGTACATACATAAATGCGAACCATTTTAATTTATATAGATTTTTTTCGAAACAACAGTATTATAGATCAACTTTCACCAAATGTGCATACATATTAGAAATAAAGTATCAATTTTTATTGTATTTATGGTTCACTATTTTGGCGATTCATAAAAGATAGATATTATATATAGGCTTTTTGTAGGACTATTTAAAACATTTCAACATATATTATACATATATGTTGGGTAACATTGTGAGTTTATCCGTACTTTAGAAACTACATAAACCTACCACTGGGTCTCAAGCTTCAGCCACTACTCGGCTTTTGCACTAAAGTACATGTTTTGATAAGCACTCGGTAGATAAACCAAGAAACTCTTCAATTTATTGAAATAAGTCTCTTATGCGATATCATATAAATAAACAAGGATAGATTTAAAAATCATTTATAAATTAGTATTACTCTCGACCTATATTTCAGAAAATATGAAAAACTAGATAACTCTCACATCACATCATTAGTAGGTTAGTACTTTGAAAATTATAGATTTATATTTCTTTCTAAATTACGTATGAATGTATTCCATATTAAATCGTAAACTGAAATTGAATTTCATTTTTTATCATTAAAAACACCTGACTTATAATATACTATGTACTTATAAGATCAGTGCTTAAAAATGTCGCAGCCAAAAGATTTCCATAACGGATAATGAGATCCAATTCTATATTAGGCACGATTGTTTCTCCTCTATTATAGTGAATCTTATTTTAGGAAGAAATTTTATTTTACAATTGAGTTAAAATAAATGAAACTATATAACTCTATAATATATTCTTATTTGAAGGTATGTTTGTTCATTTTTTGCAAAGTTTAAACTGATGAACGTATTTAGTTTAGTAAAAATCACACTCTTTGATTATTTATCAATCAACTCAACCTGGTTTTCGAAAATACTTTTTTTGTTATATATATTTAAATGGAAAATAAAAAAAAGTAAATAATATGTATATCAATTCAAAATAAATACAATATCTCATAATTTTTTCCCTATTTAACAAGGGAAAGATATTTTCCTTATTGAAGTGCTTAGTTACCAAACTCTTTAGACGATAAAAATAGATGAGAGCAAGGAATATTGGGTGTTAAGGAAAATTAAATTCCCCTTCAACTGGTAATCCCCAATTACTGGAATTCGAGCAAATATTTTCTTTTTCTTTTCAAAAGTTTTGGGAATCTTAGAAATTATAATAAAAATACTTTGCCACATTTTATATTCTTATAAATATAAAATGTTACAGACACTATATTTTTTTAACTTCAAATTTCATTTTTTACCAGAGAAAAAAAGACGACAAAATTATTTACAGCAGAACTAGAACCTTTTCTTTTTTGAAGTCGATGAACAAATAAGTAAAAACGAAAATGAATAACCACGATCCTTCTTTTCTTCCATCCTTGGAATTTATAGTTAGGGATCGTTTATTTCTCTATTATAAACATACACAGATAAGCTTTCCGGATTTATTACTTAGGAAAGTCTGATCGTCACAAGACCTTGCACCAAAACCTACGCATCCTTAATTTGATAACAAGTTTCATTTAATTAGATAAGAGCTCAACAATAGAGAATTAGATTCATAATATAAGAATTTCAGTCTTAATAATTGGTTACGGCACGACAGAATCCATTAGCTGGTAATTGCTACTCGTGACTCCATAATTGAGATCGTTAATGGAAACAGATTAAATTATTTGTGCCCGACCTTTATACGGATATTAGGATAACCAGCTGATTTGGTTATATTTTTTTCGATAATTATATTAATATGACTAAACTTCGCAATAAATAACCTTTAAATATTGAACCGAGACAGCTATCGTTCCCAAAAATCACCGTATAAGCCGTATCGCCCTTTTTAGTAACAAATTTAAAAGTTTTTTAACTAAATCCGTTAAACTCTATTTGATCCCATAATTTCCTTCTATCTCACAGGATATTTGCTTCCTTTCCTATATAATCCAGGTTATATAGTATTTGTTTACTAATTTACAATCAGATCCGTTACAGGGTTAGTACGATGATTATGTTAATCGTTTTGACGAATGTTAGCAATCAAGTGTCGATTAGACACGCATTTTCAATCAAAACAACATTGAGAAGACATTGACTGATAGTCTCATCTCATTACGAAATATGAATTAAAGACTATTTAACTTTAAAGAGGTACATTCATACTAAATATTAACGAGCACCATATTTACTTTGTAGTATACGTTGAAAGAGGATATTTAAATAAATTTCCAGTCCACCACAAATGCCTTTGTATTTTCCATTTTCTCTCGCAAATATCCGCGGGAATCCGGAAACCGTAAAATCGCATCCATTGATTAATTCCATTTCAGGAACTGAATTTATGAGGCCAAGATTTATTTTAAATTGTTTATTTAAATATCCTATACATACATATTGATAAGGTTTTTTGTTTCAACGGATAAATTCAATAACAACTGAACGGATTTTCATGCGGTTTTCACTTATAGACAGACTGATTCATGTGGAAGATTTAGGTGCATAATTTGTTAAGGTTTTGTGTAAATTGATTACAATATGAAGGGTTTGTCGCTTGAATGGAAACAAACTTAAACTTTGCTATTTCTTAACCATTACACTAATAAAAACAATCCCTTTTTTCAGATTTTATTTTGACTCTCCCAATTCTCAGAGACACCTGTATTTTAGACCAATAAAATCTATTTAAAAAGCGTTCTATCCTTCTCAAAATAACTCGTAATCTGAAATGAATAGGTTTTTTCAGCAAAAACAACATGACGAGTGCGAATACCAATTCTTTACTCAAGCGATACAAAATGGTGAAAATAACAATATTTACATTTCGCTCCGAGTGTTCCAATAACGAAAAACTGAAACAAAATCCAGTGTAACAGGTGTCTATAGACTTTATTTATATTTTTACTGGAAACTAAATACTAATCGAGTCGCCCTAGCTTCACTGGGGATAAACAATTTTGAAATGACAACAACTTTTGTAACTCATAACGTTTCAATACACATATTCTCTTAAATAAATAATATATGCGTTTATCATATTTAGGACGTTGAAAACGAATCCTATATGATATGTTAATAATTGAATGTATAATGATTCACGGCAAAAGGTGATTTAATTTAAAGGGACCCATTTTCTCGAGACTACTCTTAACGTATAAGAACTTAAGCGGTTTATGTCAAAGAAAGTCTTTATTATTCATACATAATTATAACCAAAGTATAAATTATAGAATATCTATACCTAAATTTTTTTTTAAATTAATTGGGGTCTTTATATCACCAATAGAAGCCAAAGCGGTAGAACGCTTCATCTCTCAAAAACGAATACACAAAATTAGGTGCGGTTTTTACAGTTATAGGTAGGCTTTATTTTATAGTTCTAGGCTTTATTTCATTTTATTCGATAATCAAGAACAAAAATTATTGTCGTATATATAATAATGTAAGTTAGGTTGACTAGTAGGAATATATAAACCCTATATATTATAGTCAGTCCTCGAATTTTCTAGGGTGTACCTATCGGTTTCACAATAGAATACCGAAGTTGATTGCACCTATGAGTCCTGACCAATATTACAAATTGATACCTTTACGCAGCCCGCAGGACATAACACAGAAGCGTCTTCTGAATAGTAATGAGATCGATACCTTCAGCTCACTTTCAATCTTCTATCATGCCTCCGGTGAAATGTTTACTTATATACTATATAAAATTTTTATAAAGGTTTACCTAAAATGGCAACGAAAAATAATGTAACGTTATATAATGTATTCTTAAAATCTCTTTATATAATTAATTATTTAGAGGGGTCTATGAATTATATAGATATTTCAAGATGACAGAAAAACCTGAAATGTATTCAGGTTTATTTCTCGACTAAATATAACCCATTCCCGATCGATGAGACAGTTTTCCAAGTCATAGTTAACGGTTGACATTGTCTAAAGTAGCTCAAGTAGTACAGTTTAGTTCTAGATTCTAAAGGGATGTCGATATCCACACTAAAGGGTGAAATATATTTTGAATTCGTGTTTTATATATTTCCATCTGATCTGATCAATTTAATAATTAATTTCATATTAATCCATTTTCACGGATTACCACTCTAAATTATGAATTTTATTTACATTCAATAATTATATAGCATTTTACTCATGATGTAGATTAAATTTATTAATTATTTATTAATAAATATTCATAATCATTTTATTATTTTCTATTAAAGCATAGTAAAAGATCTCGTAAAAAAATTTTAAGTAATGTCAAATACATGTGCTTTTTTGGTCAGTTAATCAAAAATGTCCTAAAAAAGCTAAACGTATTATTATATCTACGCATGGTTTTATGTGGCACCATGATTTTTTACCACTTTTGATGAATAGTAATAATAATTGAAAGTAATTGTAATTCTAAAACATTTAAATTCAATTTACTTGTCGCGTCGCGCCGCGCCGCGTCCCCGCCGTGCTCCGCTACTACCGTACCGTACGCAGGCTTTCGATTATATTACAGGAGGCCTAGCCAAGTTGCAAACGTTATGTTTCTATTCTTTTTCTACCATTTCAAGCGATAAGTGTTGACAAGCCTTGTTGACATATTTAGTGCGTTCCACTAAGCGTTTACAACGCCCAAATAACTTTAAGATGTAAATAACTTTATTTGATATGGATAGAGATTTATTAGTGGAAGTGAATGTTTTGCAGCGGATGCTCAGTGTCCCGCCTCAGGTAAATATATTTATGTAAAATTAATTTTAGTTTCAATTTAATCATAAATATAAAAAAAATCAAAATCAATCAATAAAAATAGGTATATAAATTAATTTACCCATTAATTATTGAAGTTTACTCTTAAGACTTACAAATAATTATAACCTTAACCTCCTTAAACTATTGCTTTTTAACTCACCATTTGAATTATTTTCGTTAACGTTAAAAACGCGCAATAACCCTTTTCACTTGTATTAACGATCGTAAAGCTCGCGAATAAGTACAACGGTAAAAACCGTGGTCGTGAGCGTGGTCGTCGTACTCGTGAGTGCTTAGTGGAACGCACCCATTAAGTGCAAACACTCATTTTCCATATGTCATTTTAATTTGATCACGAAATATATCGTTGACATATGTCATTCCCATACATTTTTAGAGTTTTCTATATGCGTTAACAATTGTAGAAAGTCAACTTGGCTAACGCCCCTGGGGGCTTAGCCAAGTTGCAAACGTTATGTTTCTATTCTCTTTCTACAATTTCAAGCGATCAGTGTTGACAAGCCATGTTGACATATTTGGTGCGTTCCATTTAGCGTTCACAACGCCCAAAGAACTTTTATTTGATACGAATAGAGATTTATTAGTGAAAGTGAATGTTTCTGCAGCGGATGCTTAACGTACCGCCACAGGTAAATACACTTATGTTAAATTAATTTGAGTTTCAATTTAATTATAAATATAAAAAAGCCAATATCAATCAATAAAAAATATGTATATAAATTAATTTAACCCATAATTATTGAATTTTGTTGTTAAGACTTACAAATAATAATAACTCAATCTCTTGAAACTATTTCTTTATAACTCGCCATCTGAATTATTTTCGTTAGAAAACTATCAATAATCCATTCCACTTGAGTTAACGATTGTAACGCTCGCGAAGAAATGGAACGGCATAAACCGTGGTCGTCGTACTCGTGAGTGCTTAGTGGAACGCACCCCTTAGTGGAACTGTCATTCTACATATGTTATTTTAATTTGATGACGTGATATATCGTTGACATATGTCATTCCCATACATTTTTTAGGTTTTCTATATGCGACAACAATATTAGAAAGTCAACTTGGCTAAGTCTCCTGATCATATGGCGAATGTGACGTCACATCACATTTTACCGCTTACATTAAGATTTTTTTTCGTTTTCAAGAATTATAATTTTTACCACTTTTGTAAAGACTTATTGAGTTGTCTAGTAATTTGTATGGATTTATTTAATAAATATCCCTACTGGCGCTCTTAACTCATAAGCTCATTCTCACGCAGTGTAACCCTTAAGTAGTCACATGAGTAATTTATTTTGTTGCTTGATTAATTCGTACATTAGGTCGTGCTTCTGTATAGTAATAGGTATTCTTCACAATAATAAAAGTAAATGCAATAAATATTACAGTGCAATGGACGAAGTTGTCATAACAAACCTAAAGTGAATATAGTCTTTGGTTATGTTGAGGAAATTCTCATTTCCTCACAATAAAATTCTAATATTTCTGATTGTTCTCGTCATATTTACAGTGAATACGAACAGGAGTTGCCATAGTTATCAATTAACAATTTACCACAAGATAAATAACTACAATTCCATACGCATTATAAGTAAGTCTTTAATAATTTAAAAAATACTTACGGCATAGAATTTAATTTTTTGAAGGAAATAATAGCAATTACTCTACAGCAATATATTGAAGGTAATAAAATGTACTTTAGGAAGAAAGCTGGGCGTTAGAGCTTTTTTACAACACAAATAATAAAATTAGGAACTCACGTAATCCGCGATCAAATACTACACTTTCCTTCCTTCCTTACCTTCGATCGTTTCAAATGAAAGTACTTGTCAGACTGCCTCAGACCTATTGGGAGATTATGTCAATCCACTTCAATGTGAGTGATCAAACTCAAAAATTCAATTTGAGAAAAATGAGTATTCAAAAAGTATAATTATTGATTGAATTAACATGGATCTATTTTACTGATTTTGTCTCCTTCTTTTATATTATTCTACATAATATAGAAAGCTTTTTAAGCTAATTATGATTACAGACTCACTGATAATTAAATTTCTTACGATATCAGAAATTATATTGGTAATTTTGGGTGGATTCTCTTTCAAAAGTGATGATAACGTTAACAATTCAAGCTGATAAGCATTAAATTCGTTGAAAATACCTCAAAGACATAATGTTCTGGTAAATCCTGCATCCGTTTAAACACATACAAGCTCGCTAGCTTCCTTAATTCGACACACAAGACAGTTAGTCTGTCACAAACAGTAGGCAGGTAAGTGACACAAAGAGGTCAGTGAAGCAAACACTTGTTCCATACCCGAGGCAATGTTCATCTTGAATTAAGCACTTCGTAAGTTATTACACTTCTGGTACGAGTATGTATAAAATTATGTATAAAATAGTTTTTAAAATTCTGAAAAATCTTTTTAAAGGTTAGTATTTTATATAAAAAATCTTTAAACTGAACTACAACACTGTCGAGTTTTTAATGATGTTTAATTAAACAACAATTAATATTAAGGAATATTTTATATTCATTAATGCCAAATCTAAAGTGTTATAAAGTTTACATAAGTTTTCTCAAACATCTTATATGTATAGACATTTGGAAAATTTTCGTTTTATTATATGTATGTTTAAGATAAATATTATGTGTTCATGTAAAATAAATATTATTAATTATGAAAATCAACTTTATATCATCTCAATTAAATAAGAGATAACATCAAACAGTATACTTTTTTGGTATGCAAGGAATCTAAAAAAACTTTCGCCTTATATTTAATAACTTAATAAACAACCAGACTTTACATCAACATTTATTTATGACATACTTTGAAACAAAACAATGTATTTATAAACCATCTAACAAAGGTTGCATTAACTTTATAACTAAATTTTTGAACTGAATTCTCAGTAGTTTTCTGAAAGCTTTGTATGACTGCAAAGCCACTATGACTCGCAAGTTAATTAGTAGAGAAATGTTACATGCAAGTTACACGAATGTCTTATTGTTTTAAAGGTCTTTGTTGGTACACAGAACCCTCGTAATATAATGGACTACCGCTTTCTTGTACCACAATTAGTGACTCTATTATGTAGCATTTGTAAAGTTGGGATGGTCATACAATGTCTCATCCCACAACTAAAACATTAGAAAAATTTATCACAACAATTTTATATAAAGTTATAGGGGTCTCGAGACTTTCTTTTAATTTATTACATTACTAGTAGACCCGCGCGATTTCTTCCACGTGGTGCTACGCTCCTATTGGTCGTAGCGTAATGTTATATAACCTATAGCCTTCCTCGATTAATGAGCTATCTAATACTGAAATAATTTTTCAAATCGGACCAGTAGTTCCTGAGATTATCGCGTTCAAGCAAACAAACAAACTTTTCAGCTTTATATATTATTATAGATTGCTTTGTGGGGTAAAACTAAGTTACCAAACTTTTGTTTTTATATTCAGCCAGTAAATCAGATACACACTCTCACATGGGTGAGTCAGATACACACACTCACATGGGTGTGTGAGTACTCACCCATATTTATTTATTTAGCAGCTCACTTTCTCATTAACTCATTCATACACTCACGATATAATTTCAATCAAATTAGCTCTTTTTTTAATACAATCAAAAGGTATACCTACGAGTTAATCCAGATTAGTAAGTATAATAAATCACATTAAAAATTATTCAGCATTTTTTGCGTCATTATTTTCATCTTATTAAGAGTTCATACAAAATTTGAAACCTTTACCATTTTTCTTTACTTTGTACGAACTTTACAAATATGTATTAAAATATTCAATGTGATTTAGCCGTTTTAAAATAATGTTGCAGCGTTATTTATAATTCATTTTATTATTTAAAGAAATCACAATATAACATGCATATTGGATAACCTCAAGCTATTCGATGGGAATATTATGTAAACGGCTACTATGTGATTCATCTTGAATTATTATGGAAATTGTATGGCGGACGTTGTGTTCACATACAGTATTAATATACATATAATTGTATATGTAGCGACGTCAAACATAAATCAGAACCATTGTATGTTAATATAGACAATATATTTTAATAATAAATTATACATGATGACGTATTTATTTCAATAATATAAGCATGATAATGACGTTTTGATGATTTGAAGATGTGACGAGTGAAGTGAGTGACGTCACGACTTATTAAACTTGATTTTCTTTTGATTAACTTTAATTCTTAGATTATTAATTTGTAGAACTATATAATACTTAAAAACAAAAAAAAATACTGTATTATTAGAGTTCTTAAATAGAACATTTATATACTAAAGGTTTCTAATTTATATACGTTTTAATTTGAAAAACAAATTTTACACCTAAAAGAGTTTTTACCCAAATTTTTTATTGACCCCTGAACAAACGAAGAGATTTTCAATAATCCTAAGTAAATATTATGCTACAATTACTTATACAGGCTCCTTTTTATTTTTAGATTGTACCGCACATAATTTACTTTCAATACATCAACTCCACTTAAATAAATCCCATCGTGTAAATATGGATATTTACACACACGATCGGCAAAAAGGATTTTTGGTTTTCATGCTTTTATTCCCGTGATTGAACATTTCTGTGTTATTTTCAGAAGTGAATAAAAAACCTTTAATAATATTTTAACCTATACGTTAACGTTAATACTAGATTATTAATCAGTTATTTGTAAAATTTGTATCTTCTAGATTGCTTGTCTAAAACAAATCATAAGCTGTTCGAAACAAATTTCTTTAAATTAAGATATAATAAATAGAAAATCCAAATAATATTTATCCATAGATATGAAGGTGAATAAGACTCTATCTAAGAATGAATAAAAAATAACGTGTTAGGGTAAGCTTGTTGTTGATGTGACGTGGGAACTGAAGCGTCCTCCATTTGTCATCGCGACACCTGTCTTTTCCTCCTAAGTTTTCTCACACTTCTGGATTAATACGGAAGTTTTTCTGGGAAACAATACAAAATGATTGAATTTATTATTAATCGTGAGTACGTGATGCTGAAGCGAAACGTGACCATATATAATCCAGCCTTAAATAGTTAAAAAACGATCCATCTAAAATATTTTATTTTCATCGCTACAAAATGATGTGTTAAATCAAAATATTTTTGGATACTGCCGATATTAAATACATTAAATTTAAATAGCAGTTTTTTTGTGACGTTATTATTTATAGTTTCGCCTTAATCTTTATGCAAACTCAGATGAGCCGTAGTGACGTTCACTTAGAACGTTATTCGATTGCAATAAACTAACTAAACTAAAATGGGTTTTATATACAATATCAGAATTACAAACAATAAAAATTCACTTCTTACATCTACCGCACTGCCCTGAGTAGAATCTTTTAACATCGCGTCAATTCTAATTCTTCTTTTTCTGACGTGGACCCCCTCAGTCTTTGGCGATATTACATACTATTAATTAACCTCAAAAACTTTAATTCATATAAGCTTACACCTATTTCAGCATTTTCCAAATTAGAATACCTAAATGTATAAAATAGGAGATGATTGTACTTAAATCGAATGAAAGGAAAATGTTAACTTAATTTTAAGGTATTTTGAACTTAGCAATCAAAAAGCAAAGGGAGCAATGGCCCACTAGTAATTAATATTCATCAATGCATTAATATATTCAGCTATTTAAATGTATAAATTATTTATAATTAATTCATAGCAATAAACGAACATGTAGCGAGTTGTTTAAAATTTTCAATAATTGTAATATTTCTATAAATCAAATAAATCCTCTCATACTTATTGGCCTACAAATTATTTAAGAAATAGACATTTAAATACCTAAAATAGAAAATTTTGTACATTAAGAGTTTATGCTAGTAATAGTGTGTAGAAAAATGAATACACATATGAAGTAGTAAACATCTAAAACGCAGAAAAATGCAGTGAGATGGCTCGTTGAACCACAAAGAGACTGTCCTTGTGCCAAATCTCATTATAGTTTCCACAGTGCTGCAGCCACCAGAAACAATATTAAATCTGAATATCACTTTTAAAAGAAAAAATGTTTTATTCACAATTCCTTATTATCATCTATGTTTGGATTTTTTTAGTAAAAACAAGTATTACTCTCGAAGTCAGTTATTCCCAAAGTGGTCTAATTCGAAACTAATGACGATGACTCGTTGTAGAGATCAAACAAAGCAAAGCATAAGGGCCATGTCCAAGTCAATGATAGTGTATTTATCTTTTGTTTTCCAGAATATAATTTCATTCTTTTCTGAGTTATGTGTGTTTTAAGCAATTAAATATTACTTGCTTTAACGGTGAAGAAGAATGTCGTGAGGAAACCTGTACTCCTGAGAGTTCTCCGTGTTCTCAGACGAGTATGAAGTCTGCCAACCCGCATTTCGCCAGCGTGGTGGACTAAGGCCTAATCCCTCCTCATTCAAGAGAGGAAGAGACTCGGCTCAGCAGTGGGCCATTAATAGGTGACGATGAATTAATGAACATTGATAGGCTTGCAATGCAGAAGAAAGTCAAAAAATCTCTCTCTCTCTCTCAAACTATCGTGGGATTGGAATGGATTTTATTTAAGCAACCTGCTTACCTCTAGTTCTGACTGATTTTTCATTGCGTTTTTAACATTTTCTGGTACTAAATGTTAATTTTTTGTTCTTATATAATAACATACATTTACTAAAAATAAAATATGAACAGAAATTGAGTTTGAGGATCACAGATCTATTTGATTAAAAAATGTTTATCAGTTATGCACGTTTAATCTAACTTCAATTATTTAAAAAAAAAGAGAATTATGAAAATGGGCAAGTAATAAATACTCATTTTAAACTAATTTTTTATATAGTGTAAAGTTTAAATTAACCTTTCCATTTTTTTTAAAGATAAAGATATTAAATAGGTAATTTACTAAGAAAACATTTCCTTCAAACGTACTTAATGAATCTCACTTTTCGGCTTAATTAATCATATTTTTCAAATTAAAAATGTTTATCAAGATTTCATTTACATCTTATTTTGTGTTGTTGAGTTGTTGTTGTTAGGGAAAACATTTATTGCCAAAATGTAATTTTAATGGAATATACAGCTGATTAAGTGTATCATATTTATCTGCTAAATTATTGTGAAAAGAATTTAGTTTTTCATAGTAAATCAAGTAACGTAACATTTCGAAACACTACTCTAATGGAAAATATAACATCGTCGTTCGAATAGAAAGAAACGATAATAATCTAATTGGGAACGATACCGCACACTAACACGTACAAGACAACAATATATGCATTCAAAACGAAAACCAAGTTACCAATATTACAAACTTACTTAAAACCTTAGTTAGTAATGTAGACTCAGAATCATGACACCCCACCACTCCAACACCAGCTGAGCTCCGTTTGATAACTGGCTCAAATCTATCGGAAAAGAGATTATATGCTGTTAGCAACACTGTTTATAAAGTAGTAGTAGCGGGTAGATCATTTTATATTATTTCAAGTATACCGACGTGAAGACAATATATAACCTTTAGTGCGATAGATTAGTCTCAGTCTCTCTGGTGTTTTCGTGCAGTGAACATGAAAGTTAGTGTTATAGTGTCGTGATTAAAGTTATCCTTCTCGAGGTCCACGTAAGTTTACTTTATTATCTATTGTCGTTAACGAGGTCGAGTGGTGGAGGTGAGCGTTAATATATTATAAAAAAGCCTTTAAACCTGCTCCTGGGTCCCAAGCCCCAGGCACTGCTCGCCTCAGTCTAAATTGCATGACGTGTATATGTATTGCTGTACCTTAATTTGTATCATCCCTCTCTCATTCTATGACAATACAGTCTTGGAATAAAAAAAAGTACTACCCGCGAATATAAACTTACTTTCAAAGTTTTTGTCATTGAAAATCGTAATCAAACAATAACAAAAAATACTTTTTAGTTGTCTCTATCTAATCTATTTGCCTATCTATCTCTAAAAATAATTGGTATTCAGATTCCGTTTGAGAATATTCGTAGAAAATTCTGTCGCATCTATATCTAATTCACGAGGAGGACATATTGTAAGCTTCCTAGAATATTAAAATTTTATGAGAGATATAAAGTGTGCATTCGACATAATGATACCATAATATACATTTAAAAAAATAAATGTTTCAGCAGTTGAATATTTCTATCTGGGGGCACGGCAATGTTTTCGAAAAGTCGAGCGAAGCACAAACTGTAACATCATTCTTTCAAAAAAACAGTTAGTACTTTTTATTTTATTCCAAGACTGTATATAAACCTTTTCCCTTACCCTTACCCTTACCAGTTGTCTATCGGAGCTCGCCTGGTGACGAGTATGGCTGTTACTGTGCCATATCGGTCCCATGTAGATAATACAACCTGAAGCATTTTTTTCATATTTAAATTTCTTGTGGTTAAAACTAGAATCCTGAATTTTAGATTTAGATGAAGAGATATTTCAGAAAGACGTTGAAATTATTAATAATATTAAGAACATTCGACATCTAGTATTTTGCACTGATAGTGCATTACTACGATATCTAATAATTATACTATCAAAGTTGTTAAATAGGTTGTTAATTTGAGACTACAACTTTTTACGGTAAAAAGACTTCACTGCGAGACTGGCTTCTTCATCTATGGTTTAGAATTCAGTTTTTTCAAATGAAGCTTTCTTATAAAATTAAATCAATGGTAAGATTTATGGTGAAAATCAATTCATTTTACTGAAGACTTCTGTTTATTCAAAGCTATATTACTAAGTATAAACATGAAAATGAATAAGTATTCTGGTTTTACGGTCAGCCCCATAAATCAGTGGGAGAAGGTGGTCATTACGACCAATTCAGATGAATAAAATATTTCTGTTCGTAGCCACCATAAAATATATTTATTACATATCTACAAAAACTGTAATATTTGTTTGGTTAATCTCTTTTTGCTTCGTTCAGTGAATTTCTAGTCATCATTCACAGTATATTGAAAAAGTGTCGCTTGTACCTCAATGAAATAGTTTATTACTCGCTCGAAGTAAAATATTCTTTAAAATTTGTTTCATTTTCAATATGTTGGAATAATTTAATTATATCCAACATACAAATCTATCATATTGAATTAGTATAGTGTCTTCTCCTGGTAATTCCATAGGCCTAACAAAACTTATTCTAGTACAAAAAGCTCCCAGGCTTCACTTTAACTATTATCATGACATATGGATTGAAATAAATAATAATCCATAATTTACACTATACGTAATTATTTCATACATATAAATATCTTAGACATCTATAGGCTCGGTACTTTTCGTACACAAAATTAAAAGGAAAAGATATTTTAAAACAGGTAAGTGTAATCGAAACATTCCCCGAAGGTTTTGGTCTATTCCCAACAAATCTAATATTCCATCAGCGCGCGTTGCTCAGAGGAGAATCATAAGCAGAGATATAAAATAGAAAATTTCCGATCCAAATCTGCGAGCGAGATATTGTAGCAAAATCCGCAGTTGCATCATCCAGCCTATATTGCTTTCTTTGTAGGCTTCCCTTGTAATAATATATTTGGCAGCAGATATTATTTTGATTCAATTGAAACCAATCAGAGGAACTCTTCTTACATAAAGAGAAACACAAATATTTATTTACCCTAGCCATACAAATTTATACAAATTTGGTATGAAATTCTCCTGCTGAGAGTAATTTAGTTAGCTGTAAATAGGTTACACATTATTTTTTTTGTACTAGTTTAGATGAAAAGTTCTATAACGTACGCGAAATATTGCATGAAATTTCACTTTGAATAATGTTAGTTTCTTTCCAAGGTCAATTAGGCAAATCAACATCCGATAATATTTTCCCATCATATTTTTCTGATGAATAATTCTTTAGTAGTACATAGAAGTTAGTAGAAAAAATATCATTCATACTGAATTGAACACTAGCTTCCTCCCCCAGGTAAGAAAAAGCATCTTTCTGTATTCAGTACGAAATATACCATTTCAAGTTTTCACAACAGCACACAACTTAGTATTTGGCTATTCTATATTACGATTCTTCTAATATTTTCTTGTAAACATTTTAAAGATAGAAAAAATGGTATTTTTGTAAATATACTAAAGATTAAATTATTTTAACAAATCAGCACAGTACCTTAACGTCACAAAATTGTGTTAAGGACTAAAATAAACCGATAAACCTTCGTTACGCTGACTCAACGTCGTGTTTAAGCGTTTTCTTTTTAACTTTTCCCGTCCAAAAGTCTTGTCCAAGCGAGATTCATTTTAATTAAGTTTTCCACGAGAAGTAACGACTCCGGGAAGCGCGACCTCCACCTTCCTACCAATCTTCATTAGCGTCATTATTTTCATGTTAAATTGTAAGCTAGTGCTAATATTTTTTGTATTTTTTTTCACCTCGTCATATAATGAATTATTAAATAATTGGTTTTTATAACTAATTTTATTATTTACCAGTCCACAACCTTAGATTTGCTAAGCCATAACATTTAAATGACATCTGATCCAAACGAAACAAAGCTATATTTTAAGTTAGACTTGCAGTAACACAACAGTATTACTTTGCATAATGGGCGTACAATTATACAAACAGACAGACAGATTAAAAAAATATAATTTATTTTGGTTTCGATAGGTGTTATATAGACCTCTTACAATAAGTTTTTTTAAATATATTCCATATACAGAAATTATTGAATGTGTATTTAACTTTTTGCTAATTAATTAGATAATTAGGAAGCGAGGTTATTATATACAGGCGATACGATTATCGCTAATTAAAGCATCTTTTAAATTTTAAAATAGTAACTAGTAACTTACTCCTTGTAAAATTTATAAATAAAAAAAAATTAATCAAAAGATTCAAATGCTAACCTTATCATTAAATAAAATTTTACTCATATAAGTATTGAATTTCGTTCCATATCCAAAACGGTGGTCATATTTTACCAAAAAATGGACATTTTTAAATCGAGTTTTAAACCTATAAACATTTAAAATATGGTGGAGTAAAATTGATTTATTTGAACGAAACTCTGTCATGAATGCGCGGTGCATGGACGAAGTTGTGGAAACATAAATCTTCTGACTGTTCAGGAAAGCTGAACGGACCAGTTTCGATAAATTATACCCAACACATAAGTAACATTGCTTAAGGGTCTGGATTGTCGTTTTCCTAAAGTACGCTACCTATAGTTCAGTACTTAAATAATCAATAAAATATACAGACTACTGTACAGTAACATAAAACAAATCCTCAATGAGGATCACACTATGTCGGAACAGACACAAATATTTCGGAAAATAGTAAACGATTATCGAATAATCGAATCGTCATCGCCATCTATGGCGCTGGAGTAGGGTAGTAGTCACTCCCGTCATTTTGACAGTCTTGACTCTTTATATACCCTCGACAGTCGGACTGCAGACTTAATCTTACGCGAAGTCTCTCAAGGAATGGATATCTGGGTAGCGCTAGTGAAATTGTTAAGTGCAATGTTGTGTTAGTGCTGGGAGTACCGTCTGATTAAGTTCGTGGAAACTACATTGTATGGTAGTAATTGTAAGGTACATTGTAAGGTCTTGTGTGTTAGGTTAGGCTTATGTGAGTTTAACCTTGGGTATAAACAGAGACCCTGAGCAGTGGAGGCGTGTTGGAATTCTGTTAAGATTTCTCTCGTTATTGAAAGAGATCATATTTAATTATTTATCGATTCAATAGTAATTCATAACTAATTTCAGGTCAAAAAACTTACTAAAGAAGAAATTACCATGAAAGTATAACGAGTAGTTTCATAGACTAAGTATTTATTTTCAGTGTAAAGAGGTGTAACCCTCATTAATTTATTTAGAGAGTCTGTATGATTTGCGCCTAAAATGCATCTCATTATTGTCTTCAACGTTTTACTACGCCACAAAGCTCTTATATAAACATGATATTCATTGGTTACAAATTAAAATTCACCTAAACTAAAAGCTTGTTAAAAATAAAATCAGAATAACCTAATATCTGAACACATTTAGTGTTAGGCAAGTGGTTAATTGGCATATGAGGTTTCTCTTGGGGGTCTAATGAACGATGCAATACCTGCACGTTTCTACATAAGCCGCTCAGCAAGCATTATGCACCCTCTACTTGCGTGATAATTGCTATCTTAAATATTAAGTAGTAGTATATTAGCCTTTGAAATATCAGCTAAATTTTCTCTAACCTCATTAAGGTTACTTTTAACATAGAAGAGAAAGAAATTTACATATTTTCCTAAGCATGCATCATTCTATTTCTCTCCAAATAATGCCAACTAAATATTACTTTTATATTACACCGATTTTGATAACATATTTCAAAACAAGGAAAACGATTATAAAATACTACTACTTGTCTTATAATGTCTCGATAGTATGTTAAACCTCTATCCTGATAGTTTTAAAACAGTCTGTATATTAATTTCACACAGTAAACGGTATAAAGTAGTGCAAGTACAAGTAGTGTAGTTAAGTGTTATGGTTCTTGTTCTGTTCGTAGATATTTCAAAGACCCACGTTTGTGGGTTTACGTTTTGTGTTTACGTTTAGTAAAAGACGTATTTAAACCTGATCCTGTTGTCAACAATCTACAATTGACAGATGTCATGGCTAACTGACTAGTGAGGATGACGGATAGTCCACCGGAACTATTATGTGCGCTTGACGTACTATTCAAAAATGTTGAATATAAAGTTAATGTTGTCCTTTCTATGATTAAAGTATAGAATAGACATAGTAAAACAAATATTTTTGACACTCCTGGGCTTTAAGCTATATGCACATTTCCTGTCTAAAGTGCTTGTTGTAATATTTGTCCTTTACATTTTAGTGTGCGGTATATTTAGCTTGTATAAAAGTATACTTAATTCCCTCTCTCTAAATATTTGTAATCGTGAGTAAAGAAGATGATTATACAAAACAAGTTAAAACATTTTGATAATATTTCAAATTCGTAATATCCATTTACAAACGGTTCAAGTGTTTGCAAATTGGGCTACATAATAATAATTTGAGGTTGGAGGGTGAGTGCGTAGCCTCATCGCGTCGTGAGAGTGAGGAAGGTTCATAATTGAATTTCCGATGTCCGCGATAAATGTCAGCTAGTACGCGGAACATGGAGGGTGGTCTGGAAAATCCGCTTTAAGCTCCAATTACTGTAATCTGAATACGCATCTATTTGGAGCTCTCCAAATTGCTTTAATTAAGGTTTTAAAATGTACAAACTTTGCTACGAATGCCTTTCGGTCGGTCTCTATACGTATAATATTGATAATATAATTTTTTGTGCCGTAAAAATATTTAAATGTATCTTTTTATTAAAAGCAATCTTTCATTAATAAAAAAATATAATTTATATAAATAAAAATTAATTGCTTAGCGCAAACCTCAGTGTCGCTTTGACCAATTTGGATGATTATTTTTTTTAATCTCGAATAGATTAATCTCAGAATACAGCGGCCCGTCCTGGCTTCGCACAGTTGGACAATTTTTTTTTAAACATTTTGGCTCTCCCGCATTTCGGTGCCTTCTCTCACCGCATTGCTCGCTGCCCTGCGTAGAGCTACGCCGGCCCGTCGGTGTGCATTTTTTGTTTATATTGATATTTTTAATTTCGTAATATCTTTTGAATGGAATGTCGGATTTTAATAATTGAAAAAGTAATCTACAGGTATTGAAACAGTCTTGAATAGTTTGTTCTATCATCAATACTTTTCGCAGCGCATGTGATGAAAGACATTTTTTGGCTAATCTTTTTACGCCTTGGGTTGGTTTTAGTAAGAATTTCTGAGGATCTCTAATTCTTTCTAGCAATAAATATAGCCTATGTTACTCAGGGATATTGTAGCTTTCTAATGGTGAAAGAATTTTTGAAATCAGTCCAGTAGTTTTTAAGTTTATTCGTTACATACAAAAAAAAATCTTTCCTCTTTATATTATTAGTACAGGTAACAATTTTTTGCGTCTTTATACTCGTGATGATTTCTCAACGAAATGTGCGATTGATTTTGAAAACAAAAAGTATTTTACTTCTACATAAATACCCTTGATAACATAATGCTTAATTTAGATAAGGATTAATATTATGATACACATTTAACGTAGTTTCTTTCTTCAGACGATTTAATATTTTTGATGAACATAAAAGCGGTTATTGTGACTAAACTATGATAGTGAGATATGTGCTCTTAAACCTAGACCTACACCCATAGTACATCATTTTTTTCTATTGTCAATAGTTTTTGCAACGCACGCATAAATAGGTTTTCGATTTATAACCTTGGGTTACAAAATCGCAATTTTCTTACGGATTCCTAATTTTTTTGTAAATAAAATATAGCCTATAACCTTCCTCGATAAATGGACTATCCAACACTGAAAGATTTTTTGAAATCGGACCTGAGATTAGTGCGTTCAAACAAACAAACAAGCAAACTCTTCAGCTTTATAATATTAGTATAGATACTAAAACGTTATGTAACCAGGCATGTATCACTTGGTAGGTGTGTTATTCATTGAATGTTGGACAATTACCTTACAATTTTATAGCCATATAAATTATTTTATACTTACTTTACTCTGGTAAATCATACACTCCTTTATTACTAATCTCACAGTTTAATTTTTTAAGCTTCAGAAACTCAAAATTTTCTGAAAGACACTCCTGCCAGGTATAAATATTTAAAACAATCAGCAATGTGTTGCTTCTCCCAAAGCTACACTTTTATTTACATTTCTTTAAAATGGTTACATAATGTATTTAATAGAATTTGTGAAGTATTTGATTTTGAGAATTCGTTGTTTATTGTTTTATATAAAAATAAAAAACTTTAGGAAAGTTCTTCAATAGAATTTCGATACTAAAACTTAGGCTGCAGGGACTCTTGTCTTATTTATTACAAAGGTGTTTAATTATCAAAATTCTACACGTAGCAATCTGTATGAATAGGTATACCCGTTTGTATCGAAAATTAATTTAGGGTAAACACCCCAATTAAAATGTCTATAACATTTTAAGAACAATTTTGTTGCATAATCAAATTTCACTATAACTTATTTTTGTTCTATAAGTTTAATGTTGAATATACCAACTAGCAAAACGAAATCTAGTTTAAATAGAGATAATAAGTTAATAGATAAACTTTACACTTGGAATTTAAAAAAGGCAGTTTTTTTTATGTCATTTTAACGAGTATCGAGACAATGCAAATGAATAAAACCCCAAATTTGAGGAGCCTGATAACTTATCTCTGTTTAAGTCAAACTAATGACAATATAGTAAAAAATAATACTAGCCCAAACTACTAGTGACATGTTCATAAAATACGGTTCCTTACAAACCCGTAAAAAAATTGATTGATATAATTAAAACGGTAAATAAAGTCGTACGTCTGCGCTCATATCAACCGTGAGTTCGTTACTGCTGAAGACTCTTGAAGCTTTCGCTTTCCAAGTTAAGAGTCACCGGCGGCCTTGACCACGTTGCGTTCGTTTGAAACACTTAGAAACTCTCATTTGAAAACGAAGCAATAATGACTTTCCTATAGTTTATTTAATGTCATCTTGTGAACTTTTACTGTGTTAGTGTATATACCTATTTTTTTATTCTCATTAATACATGTTTGACATCTTTTACTAGATGTTTATCCTTCGTGCAAACAGCCTATTCATTAAACAAGTGAAGGAAAGTAAAAGATGAAATTTTTGATTAATTTTTACGCATTTTCACGGTTTTTATCTCAGTGAAGCGAAGATGGGTCTACTAGTTTATATATGAACCCTTTTAAACCCTAATGTTTGATGTTCTTCTTTAATCCTTTGGCACTACACAGTCAATTAATTATTAACTAACTCTAATATATTAATGAGGTTGGACAGCATTCATTATATATTCATGTAGTTACACACAGGATAATAAATAACCTCTCATAACAAGCTAGAATTTTTCGTGCTGATATTAAACACATCAATCTCAGTAACATGCATCTAAATTGACTCCCGCGGAAATGAGTAGACTCAAGGTGCCTTATACCTCAAGTTAGAAGACGCGAAGGCGTGTGTAATTACGACGCTTAATTGATTTTGAAGGAGTTCAGTCTATGTAACTCCAATCCAAATACTGAACGTTCAAAAGAGTTAATATCCTAAGCTTGCTACCGCTGTTCAGTAAACATACACATAGGTAAAACGGTTGCAATTGCTTGAAAAACATTCTCTATTATTTTTAGGGGATTTGTTGGCTTGCGACCACCATCATGCGAATGCAACCGCCAAGTGTCATAGACGCGTTCCGGTCGAGCCGCATGTGGCCCAGATTTACCCCCTCTCTTTCCCATCTCGTTAATGTTGCGGATATAGTGGACTTTGGGCTCTTGCTCAGGGTCCTCTGAAACCGCAGCATATTTTCTTTACTCCCCCTTCCCACTCTGTCTTCGAGAATGCAACGCATAGGCAAAACAAGAGAATATCTCTTGTTTTGCCTATGTCCATGGTGATGGTGTCCACTTACCATCAGGTGGACCATGTACTCATTTGCATCTTATTTACCATAAATAATAATAACAATAATATTGAAGTTATAGGATTTGTCGAAAACACAAAAAACAAGAAAAGGACTAACTCAAAAGGAATAAAAAAACCAAAAATTATATATAATATATTTTCGAAAAGTAGTACAAAAAAGAAAGAAAACAGAAACAACAATTATTACTATAAAAGGGGGTGCGAGAATGAATGGTGTGGAGTGTGAGGTGTATGTGAGGGGAAGAGGTGAGAAGACCGAGCGCTGGCAGATGGCCTGCAGAGTTCGGCAGGCCGTCCGGGCAAGTAGAACGCCGGCGGGCCTCAGGAGCTAATAGGTCACAGAATGGCGGCCGGAACAGCTAGGTCGAAGGGTGGACTCTGGTGCAGGACGCTCGCAGACTGGCCGCAGATGCAAGCAAGTCACAGGCTGGCTTCCGAAGCCGGTAGTGGTTGCTGCAACCCCAAGTGATGTTTTGTTGCAGAAGCAAGCTGCGTGGTGCGTCTTCTATCCCGGCAGCGTTGGATTTCAGTGGCCAGAGTAATTGTATAAATATTTGTCTTTATAATTTATTCCTTCTTATTCAGAGGCGAAGGAATAACTGACCATTGCTAACAAACTTCAAACTTTAAGCGTTCAGTATTTGAAAATGCGCTGCTTTCTTTGTAATCGTGAAAAAAAAAGGTAATCATAGTAAAAATACTCTTTGAGTACATAAAAAGGTAAGAATCATTCGGAAAAAAAAATTTCGATAAAAATCGTGTTTCGAGAATTAAATATAATTAAAATATATTGTAAAAGTGAGGAAAACCTAACAAAGAAAACCAAAAAAAAATCTATACGCGGACGTGCAGTTTTTGTGAGCGATTTATGAATGGTTCTTTAATAAATAGATCACTGTTAGTGGTCTATTTATTAAAGAAATAGGGAGGAATCAGCGATAAATCTCTACAGATTCTAATAAATTATGCAATATCTTAATTTACTATCTTTTAAGGAGATCCCTCATGTGCCATCAAATTTCAAATAACAATACCCTTAAAATTCAAATAAGAGATATAATAAACACCTCATTTTTTTTTAAATTTTACTTAGCTCATCTATAAAATTACTAAATAAATTTTAATGCGGTTGTCATAATAATAGATAAAAGTTAAGTTGTACATTACTAGTGTACCACTGATAAACATTAGCAAAGTATCAAAAAAAACACGACTGAAGCACAAACACGATATTCTCAGTAAACATACAACATACTTATCTAATGTCTTTTGTCCATTACTGGTGAATACTACTACACTCGATTAAGGTAACCCTTTTCCTTAATTGATAATTTTCCAACCAAATATCAATAAAATATGTGTTGTGCGCTGCAAACTTCTTTGGCTACCTAAATTTCCTTTTCTTTTTAATTTATTGCTTTTTTCGTTTGGACAACTACGAAAGCGATGATTTTAAAACATTTGCTTTTAATTTGTATTCAACACGAACCGTTTCCATAATTTTTACGGTTCGTATGTCGCGCAAATTCGGATTTATACCCACATCGGGATAAATGTCGGATTATGGTGTCGTTACATCACATTAAAATTAAATGGCTTTGGGAAGTTAAATTTAAAATAGACTACGTTGCACACTTTGCATAAAATAATGTAGCTTCAACAAATTCTGATTATTTCAATAATATTTTCATCAGCCAGCGGTTACTAATTAGTTTTATTTATGTTCCTGCTTTAGTTTTGGTAATCACAATCTATCACATCGAATTTTAAAATATTACAAAAAATATTACTTTTGCTTTATAGGATTACCTTTCAGGAATACCTTCAAGAATGAATAGGAAACTTATAAGGTGACTTATTTATTTCTTTAATCATGGTATCACTGATTTATTAATAAGATGGTCACAAGCTCTGCCTTCCTACCTCCGACGTGAAACATTAATATTCTTAATTGATAAAATTTTCTATCATCTACCGATACAGATATTGATATACTCCTCTTATTTTTCACCGTTCCCCGTCAAATAATTATTTCTGTTAGATAGAATATATTAATACGAAAGTGTAATGCCAGAAAAATCCAGTTAGTAATAAAAATAATAGTAAATAATTTCATCTTAACTAAAACTTTAGGTATATGGTCTCTCTGTTATATTAAGTTTACTCGTAGTTACGCAAACCATTTAACTTGTCAGTTTAATTTAACAGTCGTAACGTTTCCAGGTAATATTCTCTAGCTAGAGACAAACAGAACATCAAGGTAACTTTGTTGCTAACCAAATTATTCAATTCTCTTCCAAAATTATTTAGGAGTTGAATTATTTCAATATATTAGTTATATACCTTTGTAAAATTACGTATATTCTATTACATATAACATCTTAAACTTAAATGACTACATTTTTTATCGATTATTTATGAAATATTGATTCACAGCATATTTAAGTGTTGCTTCATTAATGTTTCATGTACAATATATAAAATTATTAAATTATTTCCATTTGACGTTTAAATTTTTTATTACTTTTATTTAATATGGCATTCAAATAAAAATTAAAAATTCATACAAGTGACGACATGGTTGTCTATTGCTAAAAACATAATATAATTATAATGTTTTCATGGTTACCCATGAACTGGTAACATCGCTAAAGCACGCACATGTGTAACACAAATGCAATCTCGATCACGCTGTCATTCCACATATTTTTTCATTTAAACAAATCCTCGTATGTCGACTTTCATGCGTTCTTCCTAACTATTAAGTTCTGAATAAAATAAAACAACTTATAGTTTTCCAATCCCACGTGTTACATGCGTGTGTGAATGAGTGAGAGTGTATGTGTGTGTTGGTGTGTGTTTTAATGATAATTACTATATTATTTCACCAAAAAAGTTGGATGAGATGTTCCGTTTACTGGTAGTATATTGTGATTATGCACGTTGATAAATTCCCTTTGCTGATGGCCTCGACAGTCTGACCGTAGTCTTAGTCTTGTGCGGTCTCTCAAGGAGTGAAGTAATCTCTAGATACTGTTAGTGCTGGGAGTGCTGTCCGATTAAGGTCACGAGAGTACCATACAATGTAGTTGCCACGTCTTGTGTAAGGATAGGCTTATGTTAGCCTAACCTTAGGTTTACACAGTAATTCCTTTATTTTGCGCCTACATATATGTACATAGAGCTAATGACCAATTTTTAACAATATTTTTCCTAAAGCCTTTGACAGAAAATAAAGCATCAACATTATTTATTAGTAGTGTTGTTAGAAATTCGTAATGACGATGTACTAAAGCAGTATTTACTTTGGGTGTTTCATAGAAATATTGTCTTGCATGTAGCATGTAAAATGGAAAACAAAATCTATGAAAAAGTTCCATCATATTGCAATGTTTGCATTTGCACTGTTTGAAATAATCGTTAATGCACATTCGTGGTGCACGGGAGTCGGGGATTGCGACCGACATCAGCGTTTCAATTGTCGACTGCAATTTGCGCTCTCTGATATTTCAACTTGAAAAGCATTTTATGAACCCCTATTTACTTGATGTCGCTTGTAATTAAAACTCCGTGGAAATTTCAACATAGACTAAATTGTGTAAAAACTTTCGTTCATCTTCGTTTTCATATAATTAAAATATTAATGATTATTTAATGCTTCTTTATGATTACAAAAGATGTATATTTATATAACGACACTATTGATAACTATATTGGCGAATTGTCCCTTTGTTTTAGTTAAAGTGTACCCACTGACCCGACGATATATATAACGTCTGTCGCATTTGATGTGAGTCAATTTGTTAAGTGAAAAAAGTAGTGCAAGTGAAGTGAGGTTTTAATAATTATATTTATTAACATGGCTAGTAAGGTTGAGTAATGAACAATAATTATTATGATGACGTCCACGATGTCTACTTTTGTTGGACTCTCCAACATTAAATTGTTAAAACATAAAATTTCATAAGTCTTATTGGGTAATTTAAGTTACTTATGTAACATATTTATCCACAGCTTAATAACTATCAAAATCCTTATAAAATATATCTTTTACCATCGCCCGCCAGCAACGTATTTGTCAGAACAGACAGACGATTTGGATGAATTAATAAACCGAACTTACGATTCTGTAGTTTTTGGACAGGAACCCAGGCAGTGCCTTGGACTTGTCACCAGGGTGAAGGCTTAAGGATACCATTTAAATGATCATAACACTCACCTCCACTGCCTGGTCTCACTGTTTGTCTTAGGTTAGGTTAACATAAGGCTAACCTAACTTAACATAAACCTAACCTAAGGATAACCTAACCTAAACCTAACCAAAGGTTGTGTTAGCACATCTAAATACAATGTAAGGACTAACAACGTGTCCCCTTTATTACTATCCTACTCTAACTATAGCCCGGCACGGCCTTCATTACTATCCTACCCCAACTATACCCCGATATATTATATTTTTTTTGAATTTTATCAGTGAAAAACAACTTCGAATTAATGAACTCCAGTAGTATTATTATTTCTAAAAAATCAGCACCTATTCTCTCTTAGACTTTAACAGCTCCTAGGTCACAAGACCCGAGACTGCTTGATTTCCTGTCTAAAACATCTTTATAGTTATTGCTTATATAGTAATAAATAGAATAATTTTGGGATCCCTAAAAATTTTATACATTTTACGATTTATTATGTCGTATTCTCAATTTAATGCGGTTATGTTAATGTATTATGCCTCTATTTATCAGTCAATTAAAACCTATAATAACGATATGCATGCTTGCTATACTCTACTTTATTCCAACTATCATAATTCAGGTAAAACAGCGCCACAATTAACTTACTATTAAAACATAGCAAAACTTAATAAATAACCAAAATAGGATGCGGTAATTTCACAAAATGAAATCACGGAGTTGCCAGTGTCCGGCTTTGTGAACGTGGGCGATACAAAGAGATACGACACACAATAGTATTTTATTACCCCCCACAAATCTTCATTATGCGCAGTATACCCAAGGCTTTCCAGTTTCCCACACATGGATACGAAGCCATTTGCTTTTTATTTATGACTTCCAATAAAATCCTTATTGTGAACTGATTTTGCGATGATTGAGTAAGGTTTATGGAGTCTTGTGTCTAGAAGCACTATATAAATAAGTACTAAAAGTAACTATATAAAAAGACTTAACCGATTGAGAAAGCAACACTGTTGCTAAGTTAGGATTTGTTTCTTTCATTTTATTTCAAGAACGTGTAGATAATAATTATATAAACTTTATTGCATTAGGTTAGAGTCAATCTCTCTGGTGTTTTCGCAGTGCACATGGAAGTAAAGAAACTCGTATTAAAATTTATACTATACGTAGACTAGGTGACCTTAGTCACGAATATCCATTAGTTACACATTAGTTTATTTTATAATCTATCGAAGTTACTGTCCGGGTTGCTACGCCTTATAACTCAACAACAAAGGTTTAACCAAAACAACAAAGTGAATGAAGGTTATTTTGCCGTTGCATTAAAAAATTATTTCATGGAAAATATCTTGGAACGTTTCACATATAACATTACAAATACTCAAAACCGTCCAAACCTGAATCAGAGCAGAAGTCCGCGATTGCCGAAATATTGTTTTGGTAAAATCAGTTCATATTATAAGGGGTTTAAGTAAAACCATCGTTTTACAGCACATTAAGTTTAGTATGCATATTGCCACACTGTTGCAGCAACCGGATGATATTGCTAATTAGATTCCCTTCCGCGGAAATTATATAAACTCCAAGTAACGACACAACCTCTAACAACTACGGAGTGTTACATTAATTGGCGAAACTATGTCCGACAACTTTGCGGACATAAATTCGGTTAAAGCTCGAGGAAAATGTAACCGTCACTATTCAATGTTATAATAATTGTAAAACCAGGTTAAAAGAAGTGATTTTTAACATTACAAAACACTGACGACCCGTCGCATCTTCGCGCTTCTTTTTTTTGTCTACTATAACATGCATATAATATATATATACAAATATGTGTGTGTGTGTGTGTGTCGGATGCTATTAAAAGGGGATGGATGACCTATAATATTAATATTAACTGGCGGGCGCAACACGGTTAAGATATAACTAAACATTACGATCTCTTAATATTCTGACTAGAACTATTATGACAGGAACCTAAGCAGTGCCTTGAACTTGTGACCAAGATGTAGCCTTAAGGGATCCCTGTAAGTAATTACAACACTCGCCTCCACTGCCCAGGTTCTCTGTTTAAACCTAAGGTTAAAGTCGTATAAACCTAACCTAACACAAAACTTCCGACACGGCGATACTAAATTTATATACCGCACTATCACAAGGACATCCGCTCGTCCTTCCTGACATTAGTCTACTCAACGCATATCCTCATGTTCTCGGGCACAAATTATCTTAATCGATACAGCTAATACTTTACTGGACTAGATCACCAGGCCCCTACAGCAATTACTGGACTAGGTCAGATCCCTACAGCATTTACTGGACTAGGTCACCAGACGCCTACAGCATATACTGGACTAGGTCACCAGATCTCTACAGCAATTACTTGATAATTAACTAATAATTGGTCTACATCGAATGACATTAAAGGAACTTGTATCATAGTATTACTCAAACAACTTAACTATTTTACTAATCATGATCACCATTAACTTAAACTTCAACTAGTACATGATCTTCAATCATATAATCACGCGGGTTTACATTTTCTAAAATCTTTCAACGTTTTAATCTACTACCGAGAAGACCGATAGATCTATAGTGAAGTGAAGGTCTATCTCACTTCTGATGTCGGATGCAATTAAAAGGGGATGGATGACCTATAATATTAAGTACGGGCGCAACACTAATATTCTGACTAGAACTATTATGACAGGAACCCAAGCAGTGCCTTGAACTTGTGATCAAGGTGTAGGCTTAAGGGATCCCTTTAAGTAATTACAACACTCGCCTCCACTGCCCAGGTTTTCTGTTTAAACCTAAGGTTAGGCTAACAAAAGGCTAGCCTAAGTCTAACTTACACGGCCATTCTGACACGCGACCGTCCTCGGGCGATACTGAATTTCTAAACCGCACTATCCATAAGTAAATCAAAGCAATCAAAGATTGATTGAGTGATTGTGCGGATTCGGAACCTTTTTCTAAAATTTTTATAAAGACCCAGTGTCCATATTATTATTGGTCAGGTCATGTCTGATTAACAATTAGAATTATATAAATATATATACATATAAGACCTGAACTACAATATACTTCTTATTATAATTAGCATTGTAAGTCATTTACGTTATTAATATTAAATCATAATACAATGATGATACTAGCTAATGAATATTTTAGTAACTAACAACTTTAAATTAATCCTAAACATACGTAATATTATAAATACCAACAACATATTCGCAAAGAATTGTAAAAGACTATTGTTAAATAAGTAAAAGATAACTTATTTACAATATCTATTTAATGTTCTTGATATATAACTTATAGCAGTGTAAAATAATTCATCGAAATAGACACGGTAAAACATTTTATTTATTTAACAGATAATAATACCATAGACTCTTAATTTAGGCTGTGCCACTCATCAGTGTAGTACTTTACTATAAAAATGTCCTGACAGGAACCCAGGACAGTGTTTGGCGCTGGTAACCAGGAGCAGTTTTCGACCGTGCTGCGTCATAAAATCTAACTAAGAAGTATTAAATTTAACGAGACACGTAATTCTCAGTAAAAAGACAGAATACTATATTTTATTACTTTTCAACATGGACTGAGGTAGACAATATTCACTCTGTGTTTACTTATCAAACCGTCTGATATCATAAATGTTGCTTTCAATGAGTATAATATTTCGCATTCAATTTCAATGAAACATGAATAAAGATGGTTTTTGCGTAACGAATAAGTGAATATTAATTTCTGTTAAATCATGAAATTTAAATACTAATGTAATATGTATTACGTGGCAACACAGCGCTAATTATATTTAATAATTTACTGGATTTTAATAAAACAAATTACTGAAAAATAATTTAGTAAATCGTATACAACTTTCAGTGTTCTGTTTGTTTAATGCAATGGAGCAAGACTCCATAGTGTAAACAATAATACCTACTAATGATCATCAATACAATACATATAAAACAAATAAAAGTGTAGCCAATATTAGTTATATTGAAATAGTTTTCTAAGAATGATAATAACAATACCATGATTTTTCCGTATAAACCCATATATGTTAGTTTTGCGTACTTTGAAACATCTGGTAGAAATTGCCACCTACGGAACTGTCTGGCAAAATAGATTGTCAATTTTTTAAAATATTCTGTTAGTGTTCATAAAAATTAGTAGGTACTCAGACTGAATTGGGAATAACGGATGATTCTGATAAGCTATTTTATGATGATCGAATGTATCTATGTAGCCAAATATTAAAATATAGTTATTTGGTATATATAAAAACGTAAACTTATAAAGTTTATAAATATTATATTATCTGTACAGTGCAAAATAAGTTAAAATTAAATTATAGTGAATTGTGAAGTCATTCTCTTGCTTGGCATTTAAGCTATTATGGCGGATTGCTGTATATAGTTTCAATATTATACAGTTTATTATACTTGGAATATAACAAGCGTATAACAGCTTTGATAAAATAGATTACAATAGGTAACTAAAAACAACAAAGCATAATCGTAGACGGTTTTAAGCTACATAAACATTAATTATAATGTTTGTGCTGAAAATTTGCTTAGTTCAAGTGCATTAGGATTTCCCTCGGTGAACCGTATTTGTTAGTATTTTGAATCGCATCAACAAAGCCAAGTCGCCACAAATTGCGGACTCATTGTTTGTCCACGACAAACATTCGCGAGGCTCCCTTCCTTCCGTTCGCGAACGTGGCGTTGGAAAATAAATCATTTTAAAAATATTTTTTTCAATTAAGTATATTTTTTAACGAATTCTCCTAATTATCTATTTTTATACTCTTATTATTATTTTAGTTATCATACATTCAGCAACACTATTGACAAATTTCGATAGAGGAATAGTTTCGATAAATTCTGTTTCGATAAAATCGATCTGCTTTGTTACTCTGAGTGCCTGAAGCTCAAGATCCTGGAGCATGTTTGAAAGCTTTTCTAGTTAAATAAAACGGGTGATGGTCCGCTCATTTAACTAAGATCATATAATTATCAAATAATATTGAGGATCATTCAAAAGGGTATCTTAGTTTAAGCTTTATTAAATTATTTAAAGGATTTTTTTTAATATTAACTTGACAACACAGGCCTACGACCCCACCTGTCATTGTAGTGGAAAGGTGAACGGGGTTATTTTGTATTATAAAAAGGATTACTTTTACGCAATAAGTTTTAGTTGTTCTCGGAATTTCAAAGTGTTGCGTAATTAGAGATATTTTGCTGAATATATAAATAATTAGTATAATTGCTGTTCTGCTGGAGAAGTGTTAAAGCGGTAAAGAAGAGTGTAGATGCATTGTAGAAAGGTCTTTTAATCCTGCATGTCGCAAGCCCCAGGCACTGCTCGGCTTCCGTCTAGATTGTATATTAAAATAGTCTTTTGAGTGTTATTGTGTAGTTAAGCTATCGTGTAGCTTACATAAACATAATCTTCTCACACTCACATTTCACTACGATTTACAAATTCCCGCAGATCCGGCAGTCATATTTCCACTTATAAATTATCGAGGTTGTTTTCTTAACATCATATTTAAATGAAACAAAGACTAGATTTTAGCTTGATTTTCATTTCATCAGTTATACATATAATAAAGGTATATTGCTTTAAACAGAATTCGATTACCTATTTAGATATAATGAATTCCAATCCTTATTTAGCAGGGTATAATACTTATTGACTTATGTAAATTGTTGGGAAAATACGCAATAATCTTTGTTTAATACTCCGTGAGCCGTTATCTACACGAACCAGACGAAAGTATCTGCGACGTCTCTGAGAAGGATAAGAACAACATGCGGACCCTTTGGATACTCATTTATAACGACACTTTGAATTAAATACAATTTTGGAATTGGTTGACTTTGTAAACTGGTATTCTCTCAAGTAAGTTGTTTAAGATAATGTCTGATAACGTATTACATCGATATAAAACAATGTTTTTGAATGTAACTTAATTCTCTTGCTCAAGTTATTATAGCTTTAATTAAGTTTCCAGACTAGAAAAGAATTGCTAACTAGTTCGAACTATAATTATTTATACAAAGTTAGGCATTTCACAGATTTTATTCGTATAGATTTTAGTTTTATAAATAATAATATTTTATGACAATCATGAAAAAATGTCTAAACTTCTTATTAATCACAGATCACCAAGGAATTTGTCACAGTTAAAGTTTGTTCTAAGAATAAGTACAGAAAGATAACACATACACAAATATATCTATTAAGGGGTCAAACATAAATTACGTCACACTTTAAGAGGGAGGGAGGGGGTTTACACTGTGTGACATTGTATGAAAAGGGGTGAAAGGCGTCTTAAATTTCGTCACTTAAGATCTGAATACATTTAAGTATTAAAACACGAATTTATACGTCCTTACTTACGAAATATCAGACATAATCATTAAGTGATATAAAAGGTGTGTTATTTGCCCACTAGTATAAATTAAGATCTCCGGTATAAACATAGGTTCGTATATTTATAATATTATTCGTATGCATTTACAAATATAGAGAAGTTTTTTATCTCATATCGTTTTATCGCTTCTTATTATATCATTCGCTTTGGGACCCACTAATCATGAATAGGTATAGAGCATATATACCCAATATCGGTTCAATAACATCCGAAAAGTCTCAAGAGAGCAGTAGTTTATTACCGTGAGCGTATTCCGCACTCCCAAATGCAAATATTATTCGAAAATTCCCAAATAAGTGTAGTAATTACTCATGTTTGCCATGTTCAATGATACGAATGTGTAAAGTTTAACTGCTATTTCGAAATTGAAAGAGTATGTAAGTACTCATGGAAATAAACAACCTTTATTTGGACGAACAGTTTATAGATCGTAAACCTTTACACCCCATTTACCTTTAACGCAAGCTGGTTTTTTGAAATAAGATTATAGAAAAATAATAAAAGTTTATTGTGGGTATTACAAAACAGTTGATTAGTATGGATTAATCTACTATGGCGTAAACAAGGCCCTACCTATAAAATTAGCAACTTTCTTCAATATTTCTGTCAATTTGACATGACAGTATGTCATATTTGACAGTTATACTGTCAAGATATTAAGTCTATCAATTAATATACTACGAGGCCTCAATATATTATCGAGTTTAAAGGACAATGTTCAAATTGGTCTACAAATCATAACAATAATTACTATTTTTTTTATAGTAGAAAAGGTGCAAACGAGCAAATGGTCCACTTGACGATAAGTGGCCACCATCGCCCATGGATATCGGCAAATCAATAAATACACTCTTGTTTTATCGATGCCTTGCATCCTCTAAGATAGAGTGGCGAGAAAAATGCTTCTGTTTCAGCGGACCCTAAGCAAGAGTCCAGAGGTGGTGAGTCTGGCCCACATGCGGCTCGACCTGAACGCGTCTATGACACTTGGCGGTCAGATTCGCATGCTGGTGCTCGAAAGCTAATCGAGGAACAGATCCCCTTCCGCCAAGGGGGTGCTGGGTTACTCGGCTCTTACGAGATGCTCTCCCAGTGGCAGAGGGGAATAGTATTCTAACGGATAATTTTTTTTTGTATGATAAAATAAACTAGTAATTTTCGTTCCGACATGTTATTGGGTTTGTTGGCCAGCTATGCATAGAGAGTGTCATGTTCTTTGTCTAAATTGGCCCAGAAAACAAACTAAACCCTAAAAAAGATATTTCACAATAGTCAATAAATATGTTTATTTAAAGCTGATATTGAGTACGTAATGGATTGTAATTTTATTTATTTATTTATTTCAAACCAAGATACTTAGTTACTATATTACAGTAATTTTATCAATTAAAAAAAAAAAAGAAAGAATATAGGTTTATCTAAATTACAACACTTATTAATGAAAAGATAAGTTATAACAATAATAATCAGTAATAAAGTAAGTGGAATAAAATTATAACAATCTATACTAATATTATAAAGAAGTAAGATTTGTATTTTTGTATTTTTGTATGTAACGAATAAACATAAAAACTACTGGACCGATTTCAAAAATTCTTTCACCATTAGAAAGCTACATTATCCCTGAGTAACATAGGCTATATTTATTACAAGAAAAAATTAGAGATCCTCAGGAAATCTCACTAAAACCAACCCAAGGTGCAAAAAAATTAGCCATAAAATATCTTTCATCGCATGCGCTGCAAAAAGTATTGATGATAGAACAAAAAAATGTTCTACAATATTATAGAACGTATCAATATCTACAAAAAACTCCGCGAGACCATATGTCCAACTATTATAGTTATACTATAACTACTTTTTTATATTTTAAAAGTTGATAAAAATGCCAATCAAAATCAGACCATGTTTTCTATAACTTTGTATTAATCCTTATCCAAATAAATTATTTCGTATTCAAGACTGTTTCAATACCTGTAAAATACTTTTTGAATTATTAAAATCGGACATTCCAGTCAAAAGATATTACGAAATAAAAATATCAAGATACATAAAAAATAATCCCAGACGGGCCGCCGGCGCGGTGTGGGGTGAGTGCTTCGCAGCGCAGCGAGTAACGCGGCGATAGAGGGAGCGACAGAATGCGGGAGCCAAAATGTTAAAAAAAAATTATCCACCCGTGCGAAGCCGGGACGGGCCCCTAGTACAAAATAAATCGAATGATCTAGGTAGATTTGTTTTGTTATAAACTAAGCAACTCAAGTTCGATTCACAACTACCTCCCGTACTAGTGTAACTGTGTTACGGCAAGATAGTCATTGCTCGTACGCGTGTCACTTGTCTATACTTCTATACTATTATATAAAGAGGAAAGATTTGATTGTTTGTATGTTTGTATGTTTGTTGCGAATAGGCTCGAAAAGTACTGAACCGATTTTGAAAATTCTTTCACCGATAGGAAGCTACATCCTTTCCGGGTAACATAGGCTATGTGGGGTTGCCATAAATACTCTAATTTAAAAGATATAGCCATTTAAGTGCCATAAGGTGGCCATTTTGTAAATTGAAGAGTTTTTCAGAAACTACAAATCCAATTTTTAAAATTCTTTCACTGAGAGAAAACTACACTATTCGTAAGTGACAAAAGTGATTTAGTGTTGCCATATACATTTTTTAATTAATAGAATTTGGCCATTTTGTTGCTACTGATCCGATTTTAAAAATTCTTTCACTGATAGAAAACTACACTATTCGTGAGTGACAAAAGTGATTTAGTTTTGCCATATACATTTTTTAATTAATAGAATATGGTCATTTTGTTGTTATTAATCCGATTTATAAATTTTTTTCACTTATAGAAAACTACACTATTCGTAAGTGACTAAAGTGATTAAATGTTGCCATATACATTTTTTAATTAATAGAATATGGCCATTTTGTTGTTATTAATCCGATTTTTAAAATTCTTTCACTGATAGAAAACTACACTATTCGTGAGTGACAAAAGTGATTTAGTGTTGCCATATACGTTTTTTAATTAATAGAATATGGCCAATTTGTTGCTACTGATCCGATTTTGAAAATTCCTTCATTAAGAGAAGTCTATAGTATTTCCATCTCTCTTCCTTCTTCTTATAATACTATAATTGTCTCTCATGCTCTCTCTTTTTTCTCTCTTTAATTCTTATTTTTATTTGTTCAGTATGATCAGTCTCTTTTCACTTTCTTTCCTTCGATTATCTATATTTCATTTTATTTTTGTTTCTATTATTTTTCTTTTTCTTTCTGAAATGAAAAACTACACAAATACAGAGTGACAATTTAAGGACATAAATTATAATATTGTTTTAAATACCCGGAGCGAAGCGAGGGCAGGCCTCTAGTTATAGTATAAAGAAGCTGTTATAATGTAACACTAATTTATGAAATTATATATTTATAAATATTTTTATAATACGAACATATATGAGTTATAAGTAATTATATATTATATACCTATATATTAGTAATTATATATATAAATATATATTAATATTGTGTACTTACTATTTGTATGTATATTATCATATTTATTTATATATTGTATGTATGTGTGTGTATGTATGTACATGTAACGTATGTATCGGTCATGAGTGCGCGCGTGTGTGTGTGTGTGTGTCTGTGCGTGGGTGTGCGCGTGTGTGTGTGTGTTATCAGTATTATTAGGTAACTTTTAACAACTTTTCAGTATCCTCATATGATAGAGTTTTTAGAATTTTTTTTAGTTCTATTTTAAAATTAAATTTAGAGTAATGGACTTTTCATTATATGAGTGCCCAAAGTCCCAATTTAAAAGTGAATATATAGAAGACAAATTATTCCACTTCTCATTTCTCACCGATTCAAGACTAGAAAATAATTTCGATTTCATATTAGGTAGGCAATCTGGCAAGCTGGCAAGATACTAGCGTAAAAAAGAAACTTCTCAATTTTATTTTCCAAGTAACAGATTAAGTAACATGTGGAAAATGTAAGCTACCAAGATCCAGCTTATAGCTATTTTCTATCCAAGTCGTGTAGCACTGTTTTGCTTCAACGAATGCCGGAACTGAACTGCATTGAATATTTTATTAGATGTCTGTTATTTGCGGCCATGTTTAACAGTGACATAAATTGAAAAAGCCAACTTAAAATATACTGCAAAAATATACACTATTGGTTCTTAATTCAGTAGTTAAATCTTTATTTTCTAGTAAAACGTGTCATATATGAGAGAGATATAATACCCATTACTGTACAGCAATACGTATACACATTCAATTTAGACGGAGCCAAGCAGTGCCTGGGGCTTGAGACCCAGGAATAGGTTTAAAGAGCTCTTTTATTATATATTAAATCTCTCTTCCGGATTCCGGTTCCGGTCACTGATCTGATTAGACGTGATTAGAAGTTGGCGATCAAGAACTAAACAAGTGTAAACTACCAGTACACGCAGAATTTTGCAGCATAATAATATTGAAAAGTCCAAAATCATTAAAGTGTAGTTAGCAACAAAACAAAGATGTTGACAACCCGAACCCAGTGTTGTACACTAGAAAAACGGTGTTCCCAACAAAAATCTAGGGTTGCCAACCCAAAATCGATATTGCTAATCTAAATCTGGCGATGGTCCCGGTGGTTTTTAGTGGGTAGTATGGCACTTGATTGCTATGAGCCCCACATACCCCTCTAAGAGGGAATGCGTAAATGCATTTTCCACCGTACAAAAAAAAAGAAAAAAAGAAAAAAAAAAAGTGTGGCAGCTACTTCGCAATCAAAAATTCCAAAAAACTTGTAAACGGTGAAAATTACGGACTCAATTGGCTCTTTGAGACTGTTGTCATAACTTGGAAGGATCCTTTAAACCTATTCGTTGGTCACAAGTTCAATGCACTACTTGGTTTGTTTCCACGATGATGATGGTTATAATGTGTCTAGTTATAAAATAACGCGTTAGATCGTGACCTTCTACATTTATAATGACCATCTTGTGCGCATGTATGCGCTTGCAAGACTTCTCAAGCGGCAATCTCAAATCGGCCATCCAAATAAGAAAATATCAATAGTTCAATACGTCGTCTATATATCTTTCATTTTTATACATAGAATAATAGAATTATTGTAAAAAATCAATCTTGCAGTCAGGGATGCGCAAATTGGTCCTAAAAGCACGTCGTGCAAAGCCGCTGCTCAACAATAATTGCATTAACTTTAAAGACTCAAACTCCGTTTTTTTTTATAGGCGCTTTTGAGTATTGGGGACAACGGCGCAAAAAATACGCGTCCTTTTTTTATTACAGATAAGGGACAAACGAGCAGACGGATGGAAAGTGGCCATCGTCGCCCATAGACATCGAAAAAACTAAATAGTATCTCTTGTTTTGCCGATGCGTTGCCGCCTTCAAGATAGAGTGATGAGGGGGAACGAAGAGAATAATGCTGAATTTTCAGTGGATTCTGAGCGAAAACCCAGTGTTCACTGCATCCGCTGCATTCATGGTATGGGAGAGGGAGGGGTTTTCTATCTGGCCTACATACGGCTCGACCGGAACGCGTCAGAGACATTTGGCTGTCGGATCCGCATGCTAGTGGTCGCAAACTAGTCGGGAACGGATCCCCCTACCACCAATGGGGATGGGTTACTCGGCTCTCAGACTACTCGAGATGATCTCCCAGCGGCAGAGGGGAATTGTATTCTAACTCACGGGCAAAATATATATATCTTTAAAAGGATAATGACTATAAAATATGAATTCCTCGACGTTAAAATTTGGCTAAATAAGTTAACTGTTTTTCCAATAATTTATATCTGAACTTTATTCACAATGTTATATCGAAGTACCTTAGTAATCCCAAAACAAATTGGGCAACTAATGAGATAGTAAGGGACGAAGAGACGGAGAGAGGGAAAACGTCTAAATGAATCAAAGTTGCCGGGGCGAGTTTGATGTTATCAATTACTGTCTAACACCAACCCACATTTTGTAATTTAGAAGTTGTATTAGGAAGATAAATACCATCAATTTGGGAGGCTCTTTCAAATGATAAAAAATCTCTTGTTTTGATAATTTTGCCCATTAGTGTAAACGGTTGTGATTTAAATTACAATTTAAAATGCATCTCTTAATATAAAAGATTATAATAATACGATATACCTATATAGACTAGGATAGGCCTTATAATTTAACTAGGGGCCCGTCCCGGCTTCGCACGGGTGGATAATTTTTTTTTAACATTTTGGCTCCCGCATTCTGTCGCTCCCTCTATCGCCGCGTTACTCGCTGCGCTGCGAGGCACTCCACACCGCGTCCGCGACCCGTCAGGGATTATTTTTTATTTATCTTGATATTTTTATTTCGTAATATCTTTTGACTGGAACGTCCGATTTTAATCATTCAAAAAGTATTTTACAGGTATTGAAACAGTCTTGAATACGAAATAATTTATTTGGATAAGGATTAATACAAAGTTATAGAAAACATGGTCTGATTTTGATAGGCATTTTTATCAACTTTTAAAATGTAAAAAAGTAGTTATAGTGACGTAACTATAATAGTTGAACATATGGTCTCGCGGAGTTTTTTGTAGATATTGATACGTTCTATAATATTGTAGAACATTTTTTTGTTCTATCATCAATACTTTTTGCAGCGCATGCGATGAAAGATATTTTATGGCAAATTTTTTGGCACCTTGGGTTGGTTTTCGTGAGATTTCCTAAGGATCTCTAATTTTTTCTTTTAATAAATATAGCTTATGTTACTCAGGGATAATGTAGCTTGCTAATGGTGAAAGAATTTTTGAAATCGGTCCAGTAGTTTTTAAGTTTATTCGTTACATACAAAAATACAAAAATACAAAAATACAAAAATACAAAAATACAAAAATACAAAAATACAAAAATACAAAAATACAAAAATACAAAAATACAAAAATACAAAAATACAAAAATACAAAAATACAAAAATACAAAAATACAAAAATACAAAAATACAAAAATACAAAAATACAAAAATACAAAAATACAAAAATACAAAAATACAAAAATACAAAAATACAAAAATACAAAAATACAAAAATACAAAAATACAAAAATACAAAAATACAAAAATACAAAAATACAAAAATACAAAAATACAAAAATACAAAAATACAAAAATACAAAAATACAAAAATACAAAAATACAAAAATACAAAAATACAAAAATACAAAAATACAAAAATACAAAAATACAAAAATACAAAAATACAAAAATACAAAAATACAAAAATACAAAAATACAAAAATACAAATCTTACTTCTTTATAATATTAGTATAGATATAGATAAAATACCTACTGCTTATATTAATTAATTCGTTTGAAAAATATTTATAGTTATTTATTTTTGTCGTTATTTTATCAAATTATTATAATTACCATTGTCCGAAGTTTATGCTAAAATATATCCGAAAGTTAAGCAAATACTGTTAGATAACTAGAAAAGCGGTTTAATTTTGGTCATTCGCATATTGTGGGTTTCGCTTGTTCGGGGTCGCTTCTGCCGACGACAGTTATAATGTCGTAGTAAGTAGTTTATACTAAAATTCAGTTGTAAATATTAGTTACTTATGTCAAAACTTAAATAAAAGGATGAGCATTTCATTTTTATTATTTAATTCAATAGTTTTAATTCAAATATCATTAAAAAAGAACTTCATATCTGGCCATCAGTTACCTAATTGTTATAAATATAAAGCAGAAAAGAACACAGACTTAATATTTTTACAAATAAATAATGTCGAGAGAGAGCTACGCCTTTGATTCCTTCTAATCCTTATCCTCACTAATTTTGCTAACGCGAAAGTTTGTATGTATGGATGTTTGTTACTCTTTCACGCAAAAACTACTAAATGGATTTTAATGAAACTTTACAATAATATTGCTTATAAATCAGAATAACGCATAATTTATGAAGATTGTGTGTGAAAGTGAATTGTACAAAATATAACGATAGGTGTCAAGTAAGAAGGAAAAAATTCTGCCATTTGCGAGAAGGAGACCTACACGTATATAATGTATGATGGAAATGATTATCTTAAATAGTCCTACAAAACTTTTATGTGTAAGCCGTTATCGCAAAAATTGTGATAGTGATAAAAATGTGAAATTAAACCTTAATACATGTGGTGAATTTCACCCGGGCGAAGTCGGGAAGGGACTAGTATGTCCCTGTCATGCCTAAATAGCTACGCTGAGCTACGTGGGAGCTACGCCTTTAATTTACTGTTCAGTCAGTTAAAATATTTATATTAAAATTAGTTTTCCCAGGCAAAGCTATAAACTAATTTTCATTTAAAGAAAACCTAAGTGTACCGAGGTTTTCTTCGTTTTTAATGGCTAAAACGTATAAAAAATTCAGTGAAATTAAATAGCTAATTTGGAAATAGGTCACTCGCTACAAATAACCATAGAGAACTAACAAACCGTCAGTAATACGAGTATCAACATGAGAAGAGTCTCAAGAGAGCGCTGGTTTATTAATGGTCATAATATCGCTCTGTGGTATACAAATATTATTCAATGATATAATTAGCAAACACAATTTAACTCAATAACTGTTTTAAATTTAATGCGTCCGGAATATATATTTTTGGTACTTTATAATCAAAAAATACTGCATCACTGATGCATTATCAGCGTACTATGAATAAGATACAACAATAAGGTAAGGTAATTGCCCGATAATTAATTCCTGAAAATATGAATAAAATGCTTTCTATAGATGCCTTTCTATATATGCCTTTCTTTTCAAACACTCTATCTTCTACATTAGTATGATGGTATACAATCGTATTAGCGCATTTTATATCACAAAAATACTAAGCTAGCTAAGTCTTCTCGCATGATAGAATATATCAGTTACTTATATATTTCTAACTATTTTGGATATGTAATTAAAGTATAAACAACGTCTGAGAACATTGTTACGAGATTAACCCGTAGTAAATTTCAAGATAACAAATTGTGGAGCGCTGGGTGAAATATTTGACTTGTCCCATAATTAATTCAGCTTTAACTTTGTAACTACACTGTTTCTAATATTCACACCAAGATGATATGTAAATAAGAAAATTACATTATTTTTGTATAACTTTCATTTAAACGCGGATTATTTTGATTTACAGTAATCTTTGTAATATTTGTTCTAACTTCAATTCATCTTGAATTTATACTTGTGTTCAGAAGGAATGAAAAAAAAACACTTAAGTATACATATTTATAAAATCAAAAATAGATCCTGTTGTTCTTTTAGGTTATTAATCATTCATGAAAGTAATAAGATTGATGCGTTGTCCATTTGAGTATTTCTATTTCGAAAATATTTTATTTTATCTTGATTGAAAAACAATCCGTTGTTTCTTTGTTGAATACACATTGATTAACGTAATGGACTGAAAAATTCATGTCTTAAGGACTATAACTATTGATTATTTAAATCAAACTGGAGAATACACAAAAAACAATCGCTTTTTACCATTTAAAAAAATAGAGATAGCTTAAATCTTAATATTTGTTACCTAAGCAGATTGTATACTTCGGGGCTATTTTAAAAATGAGAAACGTTCTTTACATATTATATTACCTGATAGCAAAATGACTGTGACAACAAGTTCGTAGTCCGCTGTTTGCACTGAAACCACATTTCAGCTCCACTGAAAACTTAATTATGACCCGACCCTCACTAACTCTAACTCGACACAACATTGTCGCTACAGCGTTTTCTTAATGTCATTAAGAGCCTATTAAACGGAGTGTTACTTAGCTCTCTAAGCTACATTTTATGTGTTGGTACTACTAATTCACACAACTTGGCCTTTATTTGTTTCAAACGCGAACTCTGTTTAGTTTCTGTTATCTCTCAAGTTATTATAATCACTTGATTTTCTCAGCCACTTTGTCTTCTAGCAACACTGTTAACTTATGATTGCCTTCTAACCCCACCCTACCAGCTCTTATCTTGTTAAATTAAATAAATTAGATTTCTTAACCTCATTAAGAGCCAGTTAAACGAAGTGTTACTTAGCTCTCTGAACTGTAAATGAATGAATGAAATATACTTAATTGCACACCAAACATATGCAGAGTAAAAAAATAACAGTATAGTAACAGGCGGCCTTATCGCTTGAAGCGATCTCTTTCAAGGAACCTTATAGCCGAGGAGAAAATAAATAAAAAGATAAAAATAAAAGATTAAAAATGAAAAAGAAGTTATTGTTACAACACAATATAAGTTGTTAAAATAAAATAATTATCGAGACATACATAAAATATATATACATATATAACTACATACTTGACAGATACAGAATTTATTTATTGACCCTGATTTAGCATTTTAATTTCGGATAGTAAAAACGTGTCGGTATCGAGAACAAAATGTTTTTTCTTACCCCAGAAGCATTCACTTCACTTTCACTTCTCAAATAGAAAGACCAAAATAAATAATTTAGGTTTACATTTAAAATTGATTCCTCTTCTAAATAACGATGCTTATACGAGTATATATCAGCTAGCACAGCAATAAGAGAGTTATTTGGCAGAGCACAAAGTCACTTAGATGCCAAACATAGTGAAGTTTACGTAAACTTGTGCTCACTGCTCTCATTGTATATTAAGAGAAACAAGCCGTATGCGGTTGAAGTATTTCACTACGAATCTATTGGTCGATTTGTTTAAATTGATACGAGCTTTACCAGAGTATACTCTGAAATTAACAAAAAAAGTTGCGAAATTCCTATGATAACATTTAATGATAGTCCAACAATGTGCAATGAACAAAAACATATTCAAGAAAAATCAAAAATGTTGAATGAAAAATCTGGAACAATATAATGCATTGTTTTCATACACGATACGAAAGTATTTTGATTTGCGCTAATATTTTAAGAAATATATTTAAATATCAAGCTAACGTAAAGTTTTAAAACTCAACGTCACATAATTTATTTTTACTTCAGCTTAAAGCTGTTTGAACTTTTCAAGCAGTTCCAATAAATCACAGCATTAGTTTCAATCTTAACTGTCCCAGTGCGAAATAATTCTCAGGTCAGGGCCAAATGTTAGGTTCTTTTTAAGACTAATATAGGTATAGGATAATATTTCGCTTTGGTAATTTTGTTGTAATATTATTTCGTACCTAGTACAAAAATGTTTTTCTCACATTTGCAATATAAGCATAAGAAAGAAACTTTAAAAGAAGTAGTATCTTATGAGATCATTTAAAGATATGGCGGGGGTGTGAGCTAGGTTTAGGTTAGCCTAAGGTTAGGTTAGCAGTGTGTTAGGTTAGGTTAATATTGGCACGCTTGGGTTCCTGTCAGAATAATTCTAGTCAGAATATTAAGAGATCGTAACGTTTAGTTATATCGACTGTATTGCATCCGTATAGCTTTAGAGATAGGCCCATCCATTCCTATTACTCTTTTTCTTTAGTTTCCGACAGGTATATCAAATTTTTGCAAAGAGTCAAAATGGAAAAAAATATGAATTAAGGAATTAATGAGTCGTCGACCGTCTGCTCGCCGCGCTCAGGCACACGATGCACCATCAACGACGCCGCGAGCGCCATTAGGAAATACTCCAGACTTGCTTTTACATGCAAATTACCTCTGCGGCATTAGCCTCGTAGAAGAGGAACTGGTGTTGAAAACGTTATATTATGATTTGCTCGTTGCCCTCAACAAACACCTTTTAAATTTCTGTAACACCGTTAAAATGCAATTAACTTTTATAAAATATTTTATGCCTAGCAAAATAAAGCCTTTTCTTACTTGAGAGGAGAGAGTTAGCAGCTCAAGCTTTCATTCTGAGCTCAAGAAAACAGGTTTTGTAATCTTCTTCCCTTTTTGTCAAATAAAAGGTTTTTTTATAATTCCTTTGTGCATAAAATGCTATCATTTCGCCAACAACAAAACTTTGAGATAATATCAAGTGATTTAAAAAGTTAGAAATTAGCTTAAAATCATTTCACACCTAGATAGAAATTATAAAAATACAAAATTATTATTAAATTCTGTACTGATAAAATTTATGTATTTTAGTTGCAAATGCATTGTGTTACATTTGAATTACTATTGTCACAACACTGTAAGCGTTTAAAAACAGAAATTTCTATTAACTACGGCCTTAAACTGTATTAATAAAAACCTTAAATTCGCAATTCGTAAAATGAAATCCTTTCTGTGATCCCTAAACAAATTGGCAGTCTAATGAGATAGTAGAGGGAGGAATTACGTTTAATGAATCAAACTCGTTAGAATCCGTCTAATGCTATCAATTACCGTTTTAAAATTTACCCATTTTACTTTAAAATTAAATTAATAAACATTATCTAAAAGTAAAGCCGTATAAATAATCAGAACCGAGAACTTGAAATATATTACAAATATTGTGTGTTTATAAGTATACGAGCGGCCTTGTCTCGCTTCGCTCCAGGTATTTAAAGCAAAGTAATTGATGTCCTTAAATTGTCACTGTGCAATTGTGTAGTTTTTCATTATTTGAAAAATGAGAGAGTGAGAAAAAGTTATAAAAAGAAAAATAATAGAAAGAAAAAAGGAGGCCAGAGCAAAAATAAAAATGAATAGGTAAAGGGGAGAGAGAGAGATAATCGAAAGAAAGTGAAAATAGAGTGATCATTCTGAACAGATAAAGATAAAAATTAAAGAGAGAAGAAAAAGAGAGGATGAGAGAGATTCATAGTATATAAGAAGTAGAGAGACGGAAATACTTATAGACTTCTATCAGTGAAAGAATTTATAAAATCGGATCAGTAGCAATAAAATGGCCATATTCAATTAATTAAAAAATGTATATGGCAATACTAAATCACCTTTGTCACTCATTAATAGTGTAGTTTTCTATCAGTGAAAGAATTTTTAAAATTGGATTAGTAACAACAAAATGGCCATATTCAACTTATTAAAAAAATGTATATGGCAACACTAAATCACCTTTGTCACTCACTAATAGTGTAGATTTCTATCAGTGAAAGAATTTTTAAAATCAGATTCCTGATAAACTCTTCAATTTACAAAATGGCCACGTTATGGCACTTAAATGACCATATCTTTTTAATTAGAATATTTATGGCAACAACACATAGCCTATGTTACCCGAAAAGGATGTAGTTTTCTATCGTAGTGTAGAAAACCCTATTTAATCTAAAAATGATATTTTATATAATTTAAGGGTATTAGACTGGTCTTTAAAAATAAAAATAATAAAATAAATATTAATAATTTTCTAATAAAAGCTTTTTTCTCTTGAAAATTTGCGAGGGATAATAAATTATTTTTTACTTAAAATAAAAAAGTACCTGTAGACGAAGTTTGAAGTTCAATAATAAAAATGTATCAACATTTTTATTAATTTTATCATTTTTTGTACATTTTTGGGAAAAAAAATCCAATCGGAACGTCGGAAAAAAATTGCGACGACCAGTTTAATCACTTAGTCAAAATTAATAAGAAACATGAAAAAATATTTACTAAAATAAATTTTTTATCTATTTTAAACGTTTAACACGTATTGCCAAAATCTCCCTAAAACCAAGCAAATTTTCTAGATGAGACAACACTATCATTTATACCATTTGTATTTCGACCAATCATAATTAGGATTGAAAATAATTCCAGAATTATATAATTTACTTTGCATGTAGGTATAATAAACATTTACAGATCGGACAGGGTTTTAAAAGATTAATATTTATTCAATTGGTATTTAATCTTGAAATGTTTATTTTATACAATTATAATAATGCAAAAAGTATACAAGTAATATTACCATTGCGGTGAAAAGCTGTTTAATTTTAGCCATAAACCACGTTAATTGCGATAATACAGTGGTTTACTCTACGAATATTGTACTTAATGAATGTATTTTAATATATACTAGCGACCCGTCCCGGTTCGCACAAATAGTAGCATATTATTATACCTACACTAAATTGTTTTGTTATAGCTCAATACATTAGGCAAAGTTTACGACAAAAGCTCCCAGGCGGCTTGACTTTTGCCGACATCTATCGTCATTTACATAAAAACTTAACAAATTATACACCTAAACCTTCGCCATGAATCGCTTTATATTATAATATTATGTTGTGATTTTGTAGTTAATGGAGCGTCGATGGTGGAAAAATAGTGTTTAAAATTATTAGAAAAATGGTGAATGGTGGTTGACACGCAAAAGTTGTTTTGCCATATAAATTAATTTCTGGAGAGGGCCAATATAATCACCTAGGGGTATATAAAAAAGCCTATCTACCAAATATACACATAAAAAATCATAAAAATCGGCCACGCCCTTTCTGGGAGTTCGATAACAAACACTGTGACATGAGCTTTTAATATATAAGCTTATATGATGCTTTTACTATTGTTAAAAAATATATACATTAGCACTGTTTCGTATTTTTCTCAGGTAACAAAAATTAGTAGTCTGCCATCATAGGCTTTTCGCCTTATTAAAATGTTATGAATTAAGTCTAAACGTGTTTGCGACATTTAATCACAATCGGTTGGAGATAAGGGCTTTTAAATTTAGTTGCAAAATAATTCCCGAACTTAGTTAAAGCTTGTAAAAACATATTATTAAATTCATAAAAAAATTATATATGAAGAAAAAATTCTGGTATATAGTTCAGAAAAGTACTGAGCAATAATTTTGATAAAAATTAAGTTTATATACTGAAATACTTTACCATATAAATCTTTAAATTGGGAAAAATTCATTTGATGCGAGTTTTTAATTGAAATCCAGTACCGCAGATACAAAGAATGCTACATACGAGGAATTTATCGACAAAGGAATGTTTTAACACATCGTTATTCTGTTATATTTCTGGATGTACGCGGTAAAATGTCAGTAAAATTCGTCACGTATACGAATACTATTTCCGAAACTACAAAAGATATTTTTTTGCGATAACTTTACCCAAAAACTCTACCATACCAATCATGATAAGAATTTCTGAAAAATCACTACATATATATTTTTTTTATAGTAGATAAGGTGCAACGAGCCGATGGTCCACCTGATGGTAAGCGGCCACCATCGCCCATGGACATCGGCAACACAAGAGACGGTTTCAGCAGACCCTGAGTAAGAGCCCAGGGTCCAATAGATCCGCAGCATTAATGGGATGGGAGAGGGGTTGAGTCTGGCCCACATGCGGTTCGACTGGAACGCGTCTATGACACTTAGCGGTCGAATTCGCATGCTGGTGGTTTTTTTTTTTTTATAACGTGTTTATTCTCATCATTATACTTATAATTTCGCTAAAGTTATTAGGTAGTAAAACTCGGTAAACCAAAAAAAAAACAAATCTCTACAGTATGGCACTTCCGCCGCGATTTGATACGGCGTAAAGCACCAACCTCGAGGGAACTAAATTAAATTTTGTTTACAAAATTAATATTTTTGAGAAACTAAATAAAAGATTGAGAATCAGAAACTTTAAACTTGATTTAGTAAAAAAACGATATATAAACGATAAGTACAAATAATAGCTTAACCTAATTATATTAGTTTAGACCTATGTATTACTTAAGCTAAGTAAAATTTAAACCTTAAAACCTACCTAGATTTACAAAACAAATAAAAAGTGAAAAACAAAGACTAATAATAATTTATTTACATATTATTTATACAGATCTGGTTTTAAGTGTTTTATATTGCTTGAGACGGCTCAATATATGTTCTATGAACTTAACGAAGGATCGCAAGGCGCTCTCTTTTTCCATGACCTCCATCAAGATAAAGGGAGAGACGCCTGCGATGTCGCAGCAGATGGTATGATCGAGCCGTCTCGACTCGAATTTGGGACATTCCTTGAGGAGATGATCTAATGACTGTGATGTTATGTTGTCACATGGGCACAAGTCGTTATCGGTGATGTGGAAGCGATGCAGATGCGCCTTGTGATAAGCGTGGCCTGTGAGGAATTGGATTAGGTAAAACGTGACCTTAGTCTTGGACCAGAGTTTATTAATGTCGCGGGTTGATGGCAAGTGGGATTTCGTCCACTGACCCTGTTCTGATTCACGATAAATATCTTCCCATATCGACTTGATTCCCGAGCGGATGGAGTGTTTTACGAAGCTTAAGGGGAAGTCACAGTAATCAAGAGCTATAGGTACCTTTGCACCACTCTTTGATGCGGCATCAGCGGACTCGTTACCGGGAATCCCGATGTGACTCAAGCCAATCGGGGAACAGATCCTCTACCACCAAGGTGCTGCTGGGTCAATTGGCTCTTACGAGATGCTCTCCCAGCTGCAGAGAGGAAAAGTATTTTAACCCGTCCCCTCACCGGGAAAATTGATATCTAAAAACGCCGATATAAAAATTCTTAGAGAGTCCTAGAAAGCTAAAATTTGTAAAGGCCTTATCTATCACTTATTATAAAAAGTAAACTAACGAAGAAAACAAACAAAAATAGAGAGTGAGTGGGCTATAAAAAAGGCAATATAGTCAAACGTCAAGCATCTTACTCTACACGCCCTAACTTTGCAAACTTTTCACCTTAATTAATATACGACACAAAACGACACGGCCAAGAAACGACCAAGGCCAAGACTTTTAAATATTAAGGTTATTTAAAATGGTTAATAATAATTTAAAAGCTCAGAGTTTGATTTAAACGATACAAATATCTAAAAAAACTGGCCAGCGTTCATATTTCAACATATATGAGAACTGATAACTTTTTGACAGTGCGAGTAATGTGCTCTGTCTCGTCTTGGGTATATTTTACATGAAAATGTTTTTGATAGGATTAGTTTTAACAAAAAGAAAATAAAGATACTCAGACGCTTTCGACGGTATATATATTTTATTAACTCTGAATTTTTTCCGGGATTAAAATTAACCTATGTGTAAATCCAGGTTACAAACATTGTATATTTGGATGTTTGTTACTCAATCACGCAAAAACGGTTCAACCGATTTCATTGAAATTCGGCACACAGGTACTTAATAACCTGAAAAATGTTTCTCGGGATAGTAATAATATACATTAAAAGAAGCTGAGCAGTGCCTGGGGCTTGTAACCCAGGTGCAGGATTAAAGGGCCCTTCTACTACCAGTAAACGCTCTCCTTCACCGCTCGACCCACTGACTGTAATATTTAACACTGCTTTAGCGAAATAGCAATTACATTAATTATTTAAATATTCGGAAAACTATCTTTAAATACAAAACACTTTAAAGTCACACGAGATCCGGAAACCACTAAACCTTATTGCGTAAAAGTCATCCTTTTTATAATACAAAATACCCCTCATCTATTCCCACTATTTATGACAGATGGGTCGTAGGCCTGAGTTGCCAAGTTAATATTTGATAATTGATCAAATTATTCTAATTATATTTGATATCGATATTTTATAGTATTAATATTTTAATAAAGCCTAACAATTTTTACTGTCATAAATCGTTTGAATATTTTTATTTAGGGAAATGTTTTTTGTTAGACCTTAGTTCATGTGGTAAATTGCACCCGAGCGAAGCCGGGGTGGGTCGACTATAATTTTTTATGACTGTAAAAATGTTGGTCTATGAGAAATTCATGAACTTCGACGTCATTTGACTAAACACCATGAAAATTGAAATATCTAGTAAGAGTCAGCTTATATAGTTAATTTTGAAATCGAAATTTATTATTTATCGACAGTGGTAACGTGTCCTACAGTAATATAATGGTGATGATAAACCGCATACAAATTTTCACATTCTGAACGTTAATTTTGTCGTCATAAATTTTTAGTGAGGCGTGTTCATTGGAGTGAAGGAGAGATATGGAGAGGTTCTTTTATTTACACAGACATTGTTCCGCGGCCTTTCAACATACGAATGGATTTCATGCGGGCGGCTGATAAAAATACTTGCGGAAGTTGACGTACAATTGTCCTCCAGAGACTTTTGAACGAGGCTTCTTTGATATTAGCATTTTTGTTGTTCGACAAAAATACTTTGTGAATTTATAAGAAACGGCGGATCCTATAAAGCACCATTCTTTGCAAGGAATACATTTTTAAAATGAATTTTTACATTGAGGATGTTCATATTTTATTTATAGTTGTTTTATGTGTTATGAGAATAACGCAACTTATACCGTTAGAAACTAATATAAGCCCTAACAAATCAAGAAGATACTCTATTTCCTAAAATCTTATTTAATGAAACAAATTCTATATTTCAAGTTAGATCTGCACCGTATCTAATTTAATGCAGTAATTTTTGCGTATTGCGTAAACTAACAAAAATTTAAAATATGTTTACTTTGTTTTATATTTGTATTATAAAGACCCTAAATTAATATTTCTTAAATATTTTCCATCTACAAACATTCGATAAGTTATATTGTTATTGATTACATTTTTATGTTCTTTAACATATTTTTATACATTCACTACAACGATACAGGTATAACAAGATTTCCTGTAGGCATATGTCCCTGTTTTTATCCTTACAAATTGTAATCCCCGTCGTTTTTGCGAATATGGAAAATACACCTTTGAACATTATGTAAAGAATAAAATCCGGAATTTATCGACAAAGGTGTATTTTCACACATCTTTATTCAGGATTTACGAAATAATATGTTATTTTGAGGACTCGCGAAGTTTGATTTCATTTACACAGAATAAAATTACAAAATTAAATTAAATTTAAAAGAAAATTCTTGTTTAACTTGATTTTACACAAACGTGATGATTGCACCAGCAATTACGAGCCAACCAACAACTATTGATATTTACTAGGAGATAGAAATTTAAAACTAATTTAATCATTAGACAGTACCCTACCTACTTGCTTCATCAAATCAGCAATACTGTAATACTATGTTGTGAGAATATTTAAAATAAGTATACCAAGTTTGAGCTTAATCAGAGACTTCAAAGTGGCTGCTTTTTATCAAGATCAGACAAATACTGCAAGAGACTTATATTCTACATTACTTATTTCACCAAAATAACGTGTAATAATTAATATCTATTAAATGCGTCAAAGTATCAATAAAAATAATAAAAGAATTCAGAAACGTAATAAGTTTTTATATTTTTATATTACAGAGTAAAAGGACTCTAACCTATTTTATCGGGTAAAATAGTAATATTGGCTTTCAGGATGAATATATAGTGTGATCTAAATCTAATACTTCCTTAGAATTTAAATGCACGGTAATATTATTACAAATCGATCTATTAGACAAAACATAGACAATAAATCATATTTGTAAGAAAAATTTACATTATTTTAGCGGGAAATATTATATATTGATATTTGTTATTGATATAGATATATTTGATATTGATACTGCGGCTTAAGACCCTAAAGCAGATTTAAAATCTTTTACAATTGTAATATAATTATAAACTATCGTTTCCGCCGCTTAACCTCACTAGCCAACATTTTACTATACCTATATTCGAGAAGACTCACGTGAACCTAATTGAGGGTCTTCTTTCCTTCTTGATAACATAACATATATATCATTATAATAACTCAATATTCGCTCCACAACATTTTTAAAATAAAATAAAGGTTTATCAATTGTTAATTATGATGTTGGCAACATTTATAATTTGAGTAGCATCCTGTTTCTTGATCTTGATGTTGGTACGACTGATATGAGTAGCATCCTGTTACTTGAATGTTGGGCAACTGATAAACACAAATTAAGGAAGTCGGGATTGCAAAATAAATACGCCGTCACGACAGAATAATCATGGATTGCATCATGAGTATTCTAGGAGTAACTCTGAAGCTCTGAGTCTAAAGTATAACCCCCAGGAGGATATTCTAGTCAAGTCGACATAATGTTAGTCTGCGTATAGACTACTACAATTAACTCAATAAAAACTGCTAGCACATCAATTTTTTTATGGTAGATAAGGTGCAAAGGAGCAGATGGTCCACCTGATGGTAAGTGGCCACCATCGCCCATGCATGTTTACTGCATCCGCTGCATTAATGTATGGGAGAGGGAGGGGGTAGATCTGGCTCACGTGAGGCTCGGGTTACTAGGCTCTTACGAGATACTCTCCGAGTGGCAGAGGAAAGTAATATTCTACCCCGTCCCCTCACGGTTATTGCTAACATATGACTACATTCTTATAGGATTTTTTATTCATGCATTTAACGTTAAAATTATTCTCTATATAAACTTGTATGTACGAGCATAACTTTATAACGACTGCATCAAATCGGATTTTTTTTTGTTCTAGATATTGTCCTGACAGTCAATCAGATGCCGGTTTTCACTACAAATAAGTGACATAGTAAGCATTATAGCATAGATATTCAATTGAAAATAGCATATTCATAGTTGCGGGTAGCAGGGTATGGCTGAATATACGAGTCCGTACGTGAGTGAAGAGAGTTAGCGAATATGAAGTTTGTATAAGTGTGTGAACGATTAGAACACTCCTCAGCGTAGCGAATTTATACTTACATTCTTTTATAAGCATTTCACTTGAACAAAGAAAAACAAGAGCATCGCAAATCCAATTACAAAAGTCTTTAGAGAAATTACAAGGTGGAAAACAAGGACAGGTGTATTAGGTTTAAATGAACAGTGGCGGCTTTGTAACGCTACACTTAAATTTTCTTACCATAAGAACAAAGGCAATAAGATATTAAATTAGCTCTGAGGTTTATTTTATTAGCCTTATAAAACTTTTACTGTGTATTTACATTGAATGAAACTTAACATTATTAACAAGTAGGTACGACATCGTTCAAGTTAAAATAATAAAAGCGGAATGAGACATTATAAAGCATGAAGAAAATATTAATAATTTATTATACAAAATAGAAGTTTAATATTATGTATATTTTAAATAGCACAAAATGCGTTGTCGTATATTTTCTTAGTCGATGAATTTATTTCAGTTCGGTTAGATTTTCATACAAAAATACCATCCAAATTTTCGACTTCGTATAATAGAAAGATCCTCAAATCTTTCTTTTATACAAACTTTATTGTTATAATGTCGCATAATTGTTATTTATTAAATTTATTTACAGTTAATGTAATATATTAATATATAAGAATATTTGTTACTTTATTGTAACTGTATATAAACACGTTTTTTGCTATTAATTATTTATGTTTTTAATGTATTCGATTTAAACTTATGAGTACAGTATACAAAGCATATTGTATTTGAAAGTATGTATGTTTATTATTATATTTTAGATATTATTTACGTATATTTCCCCAATCGTCAATTCTTAACTAGCTATTTATACGACTATTTTATATCCGTGACATACTCACACCGGGGCTAATTGAATCTCAGCGCCGGACGTATGCACTGGCGTATACTGAATTAGTACCCTTTTGGCGATATTGTACGGTTCCTGTATATAATCTTTGCTGTACGGTACACACTTAAAGCTACGTATATTGTATTTATATTTTATAATTGCTCTTTTTTAACACTTTTATAAAGCTATTTCTTTTGTAAAAGTTGTCACGATATGTGTTCTGTGTTGTACTTCTTCCGTCGAATAAAGACTTTTTATTATTATATATGTCCTTTCCAATCACGGGTCAACAGCGAACCTGGAAGGCGTACACGGAGCCGTAGCCAACGCGTAGAGGCCCTTTAGACAATTTAATTTAATATGAGATGTTACACAAACCGGCGATTATCCCTGAATGCACTATGAGAATGCACCCAATGACAATCCGCAACTTGTGTAGGACTTTGGCAATATATGGAAACTAATAATGCTGGGCTATGGCTATCACCCCAATGGTGATAGTGGACTCGGTAACTAGTGCTATGGATGTCCTATGGCGCCTACCAGACAATATTTTTATACATTAAAAAATGGGTAGACGGAGACTCGCCAACTTATCAAAGGGCCCCCGTGTAAGGTCACTTTTACGTTGCAACTAGGGGGCAACATTTGCTGAGCGGCTTTAGAGTAGTGATGTGAACCCGGTATTCTACAAGATCATTGGTCCCTCTCGAGGGGAACCTCACGTGCCATCTAACCACTTACGTGACACATGTACCCTTAGAACGTAAAATTCTCGCGGCTCCAATCTGATTGGCCGGTTAAGGCAAGCCAGAGGTAGGGGATCTGTTCCTCGTCAGTGTTTACTACTACCAGCCAGTAAAGACAAGCTGAGGATGAGGAACAGGACCATCCCCTGGAAACGCTCAGGTGCGTGGGGTCGCGACTCCCCACTCCCAGCTTGCCTGAAGCTGCCCTGCGGGCTCGTTATTATTATTATTATACATTGTAACTTCACCACCTACATAGTTTTAAGATTCGTTCATTCCAAGACGAGGTTGTCTGGAAGATGACTAATTAGCATAAGACCACCTGCTGTGTTTTTAATTTCAGTTCAATGTTACTGTCCTTCAATGTGGTGGTATAAAGATATTGAATTGATGTGTATACCGTAAGAGGAACATGACGAAAGTCCTTAACATATTAAAAGTGACATATTGAATAGGTTTACATAAAATTTAATAAGAAAGGAGCCTTATATTTCAAATCCACTCATATCTTTGTGGCGCACTCCGTCTATAGAAGCTATGACGAGGGTCGTATCTTTGTCCACTTTGCTTACGTTATGAAAAATCTTATTGCAATAAATACCTTTCTGACAGCGCAATATCTATTGTTAATATATGCAAATGAATAAATATATCTTTTTTTAAATATTCGCAATTTGTAGATATAATAAATTTTATTATTCTCTCAACAATATATAAACTATAAGGCACAGTAATACCCATTACCATTTAACAATTAAAGTAAAAAAACCACTCATATGTGTTAGCAACATCATAGATCATTTTATTTTGTGTCAAGTATACGTGAAGACAATATATAACTTTTAGTGGGATAGATCTCTGGTGTTTTCGCGCTGTGTACATGGAAGTTAATGTTATAGTGTCGTCCACGTAAGTTTACTTTATTATCTATTGTCGTTGGCGAGATCGAGTGGTGGAGGTGGGAGTTCATATAATATATATTATGGAAGAACTCTTTAAACCTGCTCCTGGGTCTCAAGCCCCAGGCACTGCTCGACTCCGTATAAATTGCATGTGAATACGTATTGCTGTACAGTAACGGTATCATTCCTCTCTCATTATGACATTACTCCATAATAACGAAGGCCTAGCTACACTAAACTACACTAATTTCAGTTTTTTAGATAATGTACTCGAAATCACATGCACTTGTGGGATAACATGTACATTTTGTCGAGACGATGAGGTATTCTTAAAATTTATCTGTGGAAACTACCACCAATTAAAAGCTGTAAAAAGTACAAGTTTTGCATCTTCACTATTTGCAAAGCAGTGATAGCCCAACGGTTAAGACCTCGGGAGGTTCAGCTTCGATTCTGAGCACACACCTCTGACTTTTCTGAGTTATGTGTGTTTTAAGCAATTAAATATAACTTGTTTTAATGGTGAAGGAAAACATCGTGACGAAACCTGCACTCCTGAGAGTTCCCTAAAAGTTCTCAAAGGTGTGTGAAGTCTGCTAACCCGCTCTGGGCCAGCGTGGTAGACTATGGCCTAACCCTCTCCGCATCCTGAAAAGGAGTGGGCCATTAGTGGGTTGTAATGATGATGGTGATGAACCGTGAAAATATAGTTTTATAATGATTATTCTTCATAATTGGCAATATTTTATGTATATTTTATTTTTTGTTTAACTTAATATTTAGGAAGTTAGGTTTATTTAATTTTTTAAAACTTTTCACAAATTATAAAAGGCTTGTTTGTGAGTAATTTATAACCATTAAAAAAATTATAAAAGGTATACGAGGATACTGTTATAATATGGACTACCTGCAAGAATTTATGTTGCGGTTTCGGTACATACTCGTAAGTTGTGCTCGCTAAATCGTGAGATGTTTGATGCATATTCTACGAGTGTAGCCAAGTCGTAGAAGTGCTTGAGTGCATGGATATAATATACCATGACCTCAGAATTCATTATAGTTTACGTAACGGTCTATGGTATATTAAACTAATATATGGTATATTAAACTTATTAAAAGCTAAACTGATCCGCTGTTTTCATTGAATATGAGATAACATAATAATTAATGATGATGTATGAATTGCATTGCTAGTGTGAAAGGACGGAGAAAACTTACATTGTGCTACAATTTATTTATTATAACAAAATTATTTTGTTTTTTAGTCCGTATTATTGAAATCTTCTCATCTAACGAGCGATGCAATATGACAGAAATATCGGTAACAAGTTATTTAATATAATTATCAGTCCTTAGTTAATTTTTTTATTATTTAACAACTTAAACATTTAATAAATAGCCTCAGTAATTATTTAACCTTCACCATCTCTACCTTTTCAAGTACTAACATTATAAAGTACTCTCAAAGTTATTTATGATGTACTAGTCGACCCGGCTTCGCTCGGTTGCAATTTACCACGTGTATTTATGTTTAATTTCAAATTTTAATCGCTAAATTTTACAATTTAAATTACAACCCCAACGTAATTTATATATGACTATTTAAAAATACATAACTCTATCGTTCTTCAAACTCTTCAAATTTCAAAAGAAATAAAATTAACGTTAAATTGTTTTTCTAATATCGTGTTAAGAAGCAAGTAAACATTTACATGTTATCAATGTGTACGTTACTCTCATAAACTTCAGTTTGATGTATGCATTAAACTTAAATTAAACAAACATAACTGTTCTAAACTTATATAGAAATGGTATAATCAAGATGTAGTTGAAATTCACTTATACTAAACTCCACTTCGATGTCAGGAACAAACAAACTGCCCTGTAACCCTCTGAGAATAAAGCTAATATTATGGTTGAGTTTAATTGATTTTGGAATATTTTGTTTAGGTGTTGAGGAGCGGAGACTTTTACAGGCTATTATTTCATTTTTATTTATTTTGGTCAGATTATGCAGCTGAATAAACCAGTTATTTCTGATCAATTCAACTGAAATGTTTGGTTTAAATAAATATTATATGGCCGCTTCATCATTCCGCCATATTGGGTGTCCAAAAATAGCGGAATGAATGTATCAAAAGGGTGCTAAGAAGACCAATATTGTTGCATTTTAAGATTAAGTATTAAATAAACAAAAGATTTCTTTAATGTTACTTTGAGGTAGCGTTAAGTATGGGTCTGTGTGTATAAACACACAGATCTACAGATTCCCGGTTTGTTGATTAGAATATTACTTTAGACACAGAGCTTCAGCATTGCAGCTTCATTACTCACGATGAAATACTAATGATTTTTTTTTATGGCAGCGTATTGATTACATTATATCTGTCTATAGTAATAAAGGAATCATCCCACGTTATATCGACCAATAGTTGGAATCGACCCCTTTCCATTTCGACAAATTTTGGTCAGAAGTTTTCTTTTATCCTATAGCGAAGTTCCGCCAAAGGAAAAAATTAAAATATTTTTTTTTCAAAAGTTATGCAAAATCAAAAATTTCATTATTTTCCATATTTTTTAAACTTGTGTATTAAAAATCTCTAAAATTATTGCACATGAGAAAATCTCTTAGGGTAAGTTTCAAAGGGGTTACTTGGGGCTATAAAAAAAAAATCCGAAAAAAGTTTTGGAGAATCTCCATTTTGTAAAAATTTTGAATTTTTCAAAATTGTCAAAATTAACGATCGGCAATAAATTGTTGGGTCAAATTTTTTTGTATACAACCTTGTACCAATCTTAAAAGATCCTGAAATTTTTGAAACAGTGAAAATTTGTTAAAAAAAAATTTCAAATGTTGAAATTTATTTTTATTTTATCTTAATTGAGTTTGGCAAATCGCTTAATATTGAACAGTTGAAATTTCATTTAGTGGCATAATGATGAAAAAAAAAAAACTATTTAACATAAATGTATTTGACATAAATGACCTAAAGAGGACTTGTTGTCAGTTCCGTCGCGTCATTCTAATATTCGAGGATTTTAGATAGCGAGTAAACGATTATCGAATAATCGGAATACGAGCGACATCCACGGCATTTTATTCAACGACTTTTGATAGTTTCAAACGAGTCATCGATTATCAATTAATCGACTCGCCAGCACCATATTTCCTATTTGTTGATTTACTTCTCCCCACTAGTGGGGGGGGCATTGCTACCATTATCTAGTCTCTTTATATCCCCCGACTGACGCAGTACAATTTAGTCTCTTGACAAGTCGTATAACAAATAGTGTGTCGCTATATCACGGATATTGTACCTCTCGGACTAAGGATCATGTGAGTTCTTATATCTTATTTATTGTGATACACATTGTTTTTAGATGTGTTAACACAACCTCAAGTCTGGGTTAGGTTAGACTTAGGTTAGGTTTATGTTAGGTTAGCCTTTTTTTTTTTTTTTTTTGTTTACCCGGAGGAATCTGTTTACAGATACCTCCCCAAGCGGGGGCTTGGGAAGGTTATGCGGGGTTGGAGCGACTGCCTCTGAAGGAGACAATCCAAAATACTACCTCTGAAGGAAGTAGCCCGACCCGCTAAACCATCCGGGGTGTTCCTCTCCTCTGCAATAGTAACGGGGCCACGGGATATGAAAAGCGCTCCGCGACCCCGCCTACAGCCGTCCAGTATCAGACCCTCTTCTAGGAGACTGAGCTGACCAGTCCCCCTCTATCTCTCCGCATAGTGTCGCCCCAAGAACACAGGGGGCACCCACCTGCACTGGGCCTCTAAATGGGCAGCAGAATCCCCCGTCTGCCACCCAGAGGTCTTATGTTAACCTAACCTAAGACAAACAGTGAGACAGGGCAGTGGAGGCGAGTGTCGTAATTACATAATGGGATCCCTTAAGTCACAAGTCCAAGGCACTGCCTGGGATCCTTTTTAAAAACTACGGAATTTTAAGATATGGTCACTTCATTCATTCAAATCGGCCCTCTCTGTTCTGACATATCTTACTTTCTCGTTTTCAATTTATCAGTTGTGCCAGTTTCAATGTGTGCAAAATACTACTCTGATCAATATTGCCAAAATAATGACTAACAGTGTGTATGTTCAAATCTATAATACTCTTAAACTGTTTGTATCCTACGAGGACTCGGGTATTCATCATAAAATCATGATAAATATATCCTTATATATCAAGTGGATAGTGGGCACTTTTAACTCGATAAAATTAGCTTTCACATTCGCTATTCACATAACTAGTGAATAGGATATCCTTTGTCGTTTAACGAACTGCTGTAATGGAATCCCTGGCTTGAGTTAGGTGTTTTTGATTCTATTTCAGTTGTTTGATTTCCCTCTAACGTCATTGATAGTTCAGAATAATTACAAAATTTTTCTCTACAAAATATGGTACTAATTTTCTTTTTTTAACACTAACAACTTCTTTTAATTATTGTACGGTAAAATATATTCGAATTATATGTATAAAACATATAATTCGAATATATTTTACCGACTATATTTTGACTTCGAATATATTTTGACTTCTTTTAGAGTCATTTAAAAACAAAGAGTATACTTTTGTTACCTTTATTTGTGAAAGCGTGCAAATAAAGGGTTAACGCCCTGCAATAATATTGTATATCTAAACAAGGACCGCAAGCATACATATTATACTCATATTTCTTGTATATTGTACTATTTTTCTTTTACATATTTTTCTACAGGAAACGTTCAGCTGCGTAAATAACATGAACTTTGAGTTTTCGAGCGAAATAAATTGATCGATGTTTTTCATTCTATAATTTATGTTAAAAGATATAAATGTGAATACACTCTGAACTAATAACGTTCATGTTAAATTAACGTGAATTTAAAATCATTATTTACGAGCGGCCCGCTCTCGCTTCGTTTCGGATACTTAAAACAAAATTGTTTAAATTATATATATAGCGTAGGTATATAGCGTGGCTAACCTTCACTGAAAAAAGGATGAGGGAGAAGAAGATGAAGAGAGAAGATGAGAGAGAAAAGAGAACTATTAAAGAGAAGTAATTAAAGACAAAAAAGAGAGAGAAGTAGATAGAGAAAGAACGAAAAAAATGAAATAGAGAAAGAGAGAAAACACAGAAAATGAAAGCTAGAAAAGAGTAAGGATAAGAAATAAAAGAGAGAGATATAGAAAGAAAGAAAAAGAGACGGAAATAATGTAGATTTGTGTCTGTAAAAAATAATAGTGTTGAAAAATAATTATTTGATATAATTTTTTCATTTCGTGAAAACTTATCTATTTATATGTATTAAGAAAATGATCATCATCGTATTATTAATTAGCGACCCGTCCAGCCTTCGCACGGTTTGTCTTCTATAACACGGACGTATTATACAAATAAACCTCCCTCCTGTATTCAGGCTATACCGATTGGTGAAAATCACACACGATAGAAGTGAAACTTCAGTAAATCGACAAAAGAATGAGATGAATATATATAATAATATAAAATAGTATGTATATTTCCGTCTCATTTTTCCTACACATTTTTGTATTTGTGTCTCTTACCTGTCGTTTTGTATATTTCTGTCTCATTCTTTCCTACACATTTTTGTATTTGTGTCTCTTACCTGTCGTTTTTTCCGTTGCATCCGGTTTGAAATCACAACGATTCTAAAGAAGTTTCACTTCAAAAATTGGAGTTGAGATTGAAGGGGTATTAAAACACGAATGTTTGTTTATCACATGAGGAGAAGCCTAATGTGATAATAGTATCACATGAGTGCTTTAATACCTAATTATCAATAGTTGCATACAAGACGTTATCTACACCCATGATTAATCCTCCTTAAAAGATTCTGAAACAGTATACATATTATTAACACAAGGATAGAAGTAGATGAATTTAATATAAATTAGTTCTGGTATATATTTAATATATCAAAAGCTCGCATAATATCGAATTTGTACAATAAAAGCAAAGCACGATAGAGGCTTACGCTTCGTAAGCCGTTTTATTAAAAGAGAAAACGCCGGAGTGTCATGAATAGGTTCAATTATGTTCGCCTACACGAATTCATTTTGGCAGTAAAAAAACTGAATTGGAATTAAAATGTGTAATCCTAAATCGAGATCGGAATATTGGAACTATTTGTTTTGAAAAGCGATTGAATTAAGCGGTTAAAAAACATATTGGGAAAGTGAAACATACTGATAAATATTTCGCATGGAATTCAATGTTAGTAAAATAAAACAGGAAACGTCATCGACTATCATAATTTAAATATTAGAAAGACGACATGGAAATCATGCGATTAGGATCTAATTAGCAAAGCAATGTAAAGTTAGTTCTACTTCGAGTACGGCGACAGTAAGGGAGCGAGGGGTTAGAAGTAAGAGAGGTAAGTAGTAACAAGCATTTTTACCTAGATAGAGATTACTTAATTGATTTTCAACCTAACCTACCATTTAATCCTCGTTCTATCATATGACCGCGATCTGTATCCTGCTGGATGACTCAGGAGGCGGTGCTGTACAGGAGCTCCGATAAGATCCGGTGATGGACTTTTTTTTGTTTATACAAAATTGATTATTGTTGATTTGAAATTATTTATCAATTGTTGTATATTAAGCATTTGTTTACTTTAATTATGTTAACTGTAATTTTACTCTAAATAACAAATATATTTTTTTATAGCAGTTAATTCAAAAAACCTTGCTGCCCATAGCAAGGTTTGGTATATATTGTAACATTTTCATGGGGCAAGTTGTAACAAGTTAATTTCTATGAAATTATATACATTGGATATACTCAAATTTCTTCTTTTCATATTTTTAATACTTTTTTTTGCACTTCATTGACTTTACCTATTTCAGAATAAGACACTACGAGTATAAAAGAAAAACTGAACGTGCTTCCCAAAGCAAGCAAGATGAGTTCGAATTGGCTTCTGTTGAAGTCTTGTAAAATAAAACCAGTGTACGAAAAGCTGAAAAACATTTTTATTTGTGGCATGTGTTGTTATTATGTGAAAAAAAATAAGAGTAACAAATCTCTATTAGTTGCTATATAAAACCTAGATTGGTTTTTAAAGAGGAAGAAAGATGTGGGCACAAATAAAATGTGCAATAAGAGATAAGATCTTATATGTGTCTCAATTGTAATTCTGAAGGTGACTTCATATTTCACCTACTTTTAGATTTCTTCTTATAAATGGCTGTGTGCCTAAAGTTCCTTTATAGTTTAAAAAAGAAAGAACTTGTTGTTGTTCATTTTTTAAACATGATCAATAACACGTTATTGTTAATTTTTGTATTAGACTAAGAATAAAACTTAAGAGTTCAAGTTTGTTTTAGCGTGTCTAAAGATTCTAATGGTAAATATTCTAAATAAATCATCTAAAACTGGTTTTCAATTCGTACTGTTACTAGTTGCCCCAAGCCTGCTGCAACTAGCCCCAATCATGGGGTAAGTTGAAACACTCATCTCTTTTTTTCCTAACCCAGTTTTACAAGAATTCGTCACAGGTTTATTTTTATCAAATTTTTATTTGAAATCGATTGCTGAGTAGTAGCTTATTCAAATATTACTGCTGAATTTCCTAAATACCATATATACCATAATTCATAAAACAAGTAAGCCTCCACAGCCAACGAAAAATAGTTACAACTAGCCCCTCACTCCCCTACATCAATGGCCGTCGCCTTTGTAAAAATTATCGCTTAATTAAGAATCATGTTATTTTTACTTTGCGTTGATACGATTTGTTTCGTAATTATTGCAGCCTTTTACGACGCAACTAGTCATTTTATATGCCCTCTGTAGTGCCCAAACGACGAACGAGCTTAAGGGCCAAGGTTCTGATGCTAGTAGTATATAAATCTCGTTATATTTGAACCTTGTGGAAATTATGCATGTAGGTATAGTATGCAGTAATGTGAAAATTCATGCGATTTGATTGGTCACTTCAAAAATCATTCAAATAACATACCTGCTGTAGTTATGGGATAAGGACGTTAAATATTGATGCTGATATCGATAATTTTGACAATGTATTAATAATAAAAAAAGTTCGTAAAAGATAAAAAAGTAAAATTGCTGGATGACTTTCTACACCATTTATAGCACAAGAACTCATTTTCGTATCTTTAAAATTTTCTCGATTTCTTTAAAAATTTAATAATTTGATTTGGTGGCTGGTCGATACTCATTTTGTGTTTACGCTTGTAAACATCGCATCACATTTTTTGAAAAAAAATATAAAATAATATAATTATTATATTTAATATTTCACAACACTATGCATTTAAAAATAATCGAACATTTTTTAGGGAAAAAGACGCAAATATAAAATAATGTGATGAGTGAAAGACACTTTTCCAAAAAGACATAAACGAGCATACAATTCGCCTCTCACAGTTTAACATTAAATCCATTATGACTTGAGCTCTGCTAGACTGGACTAGTTTAAATTTTTCTATATAAACAGAATTGTTAAAGTATATGAAAATCTAATCAGGACGCGTCCGCACAGGTCTGATAATTGGTCGATACTAAGTTGGTGTTTACCAGCATCGTATATGTGACAAATCACATATGTTTGACGCAATATTTGCCCTGAATCCGGCATCTATTGTGTAGTTGTGATCTGTGGTGTTATACAATAATATCAGCTATTTACTCCATACTAATATATTCACGAATTCTGATATGATAGTTTATCAAATTTTCTAGCTATAGTTTAAGTTTTAATAGCAAGTAATGTAATTTGGAATTAGACATAAACTTTTTATCCTAGTGGATGAAAGGGATTATTCGTAACATCCCAGTAGACAACACATCTGAGTTGTAGAATCCCAATTACAAAGTTTTAACGAACTGCACCAAATAGGTATTGTATTTGTTTAACCCTAGATAGCTAACGTTACGTCCAAATGACGAACATCAAAGTAATATCTACCTCCACCTTATTCATTATTTTTACATACACATGTAAAATTTAAAGACATATAGACAAACAGATATTGTGATCAATTAAAGCCTATTTAATATTTACTATTTTAACGAATACTTGCTATTTCGATGAATTTCCATTTGTGAAAGAGGTAGAGATGACTTATACCAGACGTGTATTAAAAAAAATCATTGACTTTTTTTTCATTGATTATTGATGTTTTTTTTTTAATTAAATTATTTTATTCTTACCATAATTAATGCGTATCATGCAATAAATTATATCTAAAGCTTGCAAACAAAATTCAATTGTAAAATGTCGAATAGTTAGCTTATAGGTATAGTATTTTTACCTTACTTGTTGTCAAGGGTTAATTCGGATAACTTCCACATTACACTTACAAATTGGCTGGGATTTTCAAATTGGATACAAATATTTTTATTTCCCCAAGATATCAACAAAGCAGACCGGGATTATAGGGCCGCGGTTGAAATAGCCGAATTTCCAATTACTCTTCCATTAGACGGGCAGTTTGTTTACCAACTGCCGAATAAGCCTTTAATCTCATCAACCTTTAACTTGTTTTATTATTTGGAAACTATTATTGTTGTAATATGTTAAGTGTATTAGAGAATACGGACCATTTCATGTTATTTTGATACAATTAATGTTAATATGGTCTCACAGTCAGCGCAAAAAATTGCTCAAAATAAAAGAGATCCGTAACGCAAAAAGGTATCCAATTCTACTTAAGTCACTTAGGAAAGTTGAAAAATCTGAGGAGAGGAGGAATGTACCGACATTCCTTTTTTAGGAAGATTTGTGATTTTTAATTTAAAGTATTTTTAAGTTATTTATAACACAAAAAGAGGTTAAAGTCACTTAAAACTAACACAAAAATATAGCCGTGCATATTTATTCCAAGCTACATTAAAACATAGTAATCAACTGATAAAGAGTTGAAATGAGTATAAAACATTTGTTGAAGTGATACAGATATTTATTTATATGTATCACCCTTTTCATGATATTAATATGAGGATAAAAATGAAGAATTAACTTATAAAGATCTGTCGACCATATTATAAGTCAATCATATTATCACTATAAATAATTCCATTACACAGTTTCGCTACCAGCTATCTGTTACACTCAGTTTTAACTTTATTGTTTTATATCAAAATAAAATAAAAAATAATGAGTATTGCAATCCATAATGCGTTATAACGCTTGAGGCTTTAAATAATAAGAATCTACAAATTACCTATTACTACAAATTACCTAATACAAGAGTTTTTCAGAACAACCACAAACCAACTTTTCCTGCTATTTCCATCGTGACCTTTCGGAATTGGATTGCCATTAAAAATTTATAAGCCAAGCTAAGCTTACGAGTGGTGCTTCGAGGCGAAACATTTATTGATTTTCTCTATAATATGCTTTAAATATTAATTGCTCTTATTTTAGCATCTATTTCGAATGAATAAGAATTTCTAGTTAGTAACACTGTTGGCAGGCGTTTTATTTCCAACTTCTCTATTGTCTATCCACAGCAGTTCAACTTGTGATTTTATGGTTGTGATTGCATAAATATTAAGTTATCATAGTGATATATAAGTTTTGGAGTAACATTTAAACCTGCTTTTGGATCTCAAGCTCCAGAGGCGCTCGGGTTCCCGTTAAGTGGATGTTAATATAGTCTTTATAGTATTACTGAGCAGCATGGCTACTTTAAACGTTTAATCTAATATTTATTTATATTATAGTCATATAATTATGGCAGCATTGGTTTGAATAGCTTTTTTGAATAATTATTAATTCCATTGTAACATTTTGTAAGGTTAAAAAAATATAGTAATAATTTTCGATGTAAGACTATAAAAGGTATTTTTACATAACATTCAGCATTTTCCATTTGGAAACGAAATAAGATTAATCAAACCTATTTGTACAAAAAATTGTTGTAATATCTTAGTAGGTAATGTAAGAAATGTCTGTAATATTACTTTTGTCCACGTACAAGCCCTGGAAGATTTTACGAGCGACCTCCGTACTATAACTTTTTACAACCGCCTATCATCACGCGCCACATTATTTGCTAAGATATTGGAAATGGCGCCATTTAATAACACAAAAAAAGATTAGTGTCATTATTATTGACCTATCAACCTGGAGTTAGGATCTAAAACAGCTGCACAGCTGTAAAGTACGGCTTTTGAGTTTCATTACAACAATGTTTAATCTACACATATTTATGTTTCTCTAAATTTTGCAATTAAAGCTTATGTTAGTTCACCACATTTCTATTATTTTTTACTCCATTATGCTCTAGTAGCTTTCTCTACCTAGAATCCTTCTACACAGAATTACTGAATGTTTAGAAAATGTAATTAATTTTTGTAACTTATTTTAATATCATAAATGTTGTAATTTACATTGTCCTATATTTTTTAACGTATCACACAATAGTATTTTTTTAATATTTTAATTTATACATACTAGGAACTTGACTTACTTTTTTTCCGACATTTTCAAGATTTACCAAACACTTAACAAATTATAAACATTTTTCATGAATCACTCTGTATTTTAGTAAAAACCGCATAAAAGTCCGTTTTATTCTATTTTAGTTTATTGCGAACATACAGACAGACGCAGCGAGGTACTTAATTTAATTTTTGTATTTTTGTATGTAACGAATAAACTACTGGACCGATTTCAAAAATTCTTTCACCGTTAGAAAGGTACATTATCCCTGAGTAACATAAGCTATATTTATTTCTAGAAAAAAATTATAGATCCTCAGAAATTCTTACTAAAACCAATCCAAGGTGTAAAAAAATTAGGCATACAATGTCTCATCGCATGGGCTGCAAAAAGTATGGATGATTGAACAAAAAAATGTTCTACAATATTATAGAACGTATCAATAACTACAAAAAACTTCGCGAAACAATATATCCAACTACTGTAGTTATGTCACTATAACTACTTTTTTCTTATCCAAATCAATTATTTCGTATTCAAGACAGTTTCAATACCTGTAGATTACATTATTATTGAAATCGGACATTTCATTCAAAAGATATTACAAAATTAAAAATATCAATATAAACAAAAAATACACACCGACGATTGTCCACGACCGGCGTAGGTCCACGCAGCGCAGCGAGGAACGCGGCGAAAGAGAGGGCACCGAAATGCGGGAGTGCCAAAATGTTTAAAAAAATTTGTCCACCGTCCACATTTGCGAAGCCAGGATGGGCCGCTTATATTATATGTATTGATGAAAGTATATTAAGGTGCTGTCCAATTGTTAAACATATGTAGAAGGAGTCAGTCGCTCAGACACTTTGTCTGCGCGATGTTTGACTCCATACATTTTAACTCCATAAAATTAAACTCAGGTGTTGTTTTGCGTAAGTATAGATGTCACCGACATATTTTATTATTATTCCGTAAAAACTTAAAAAATCTAAAATAAGGAGTATAAGCCTGTGTTACTTACAGGCGGTGGTTCTTGAGAAAAAGGCAAACAATAAAATTTTGTAAACCAGTAAATAAAATATTGCAGTTATAACTTTAATATCAATTTATAAATAAAATAGTTATAAAGGAATAATAAATTAGCCAAGTTTAATTATGTACAGAGAAAGGTTTATATAAAGTTAGTGGCATTACCATGTTCGAGCGTTCAACAAACTGCGGTTCCTCGCTGCGAACTTTGATGTTAACTCTGATCTTCCATTACACCTCGCCAGTGGAATTCTAATTTAAGATCATCTTTTGCATAATGCACATTTTGTTATTTTATAGTTTATTACTCATATATTTTTTATTAATTATATACATTATTCTCTACTTATATATACTTTCCTCTTGAATCACTCTGTCTATTAGTGAAAACCGCGTTAAATCCGTTACGCAGTTAAAAATATATAAACTTACATCGGGAAGCGACTTAGTTTTACGCTACATAAAAAGATCTTCTGCCATCTCATCGTCCAATAAATAGATAATATTATTTGCAGGCTATGATGCTAAGGGATATAAAATATTATTATTGCACAGATATATAAGTTTATATTTATAAATTGAGTTGCATCAATCAAGCTTGAAACTAACAATAATAAATTGTCGAACTAAAATTATTCAGAGGAAACTTAGTAAAAGTCCTAGTATCTGTCCACGACAAACTGCCAAAGCTTCTGAATTGGATCCAAAGTGAATTGAAATACACTCTATCACCCTTCCACCAAAAAATTCACTCTATCGTGTGTAAATTTATATTGTAAACCTATAGCTGTGTATTTTTTGGAGAAATAAAGTAATTATTATTATTTAAAAAAACGTGAAAATGAATATTCTTTCCATGACAAAAAATATCTATGTTATTCCTTAATAGCTTCCTCAATAAATCCGTCGACTATATTTTCACCTTAGACCTTAGACCCGTAAAATTAGAAACTAACTGTAAAGTTAGTAAGTACGTGCTTACTACTAAAACAATTTGAATAATAGTAAGCTTATTCTCTTCATTAATATTCAGGTTTAATTTATGACTAGTCACTAGTGTGCAATAATTATAAGGTTCTCGTACAGTTCTCATTAAATGATAATCCGCCTTAATCACGGTGTATTAAACGAAAGGGATATACCTACTAAATAATAAAATACCAGTAATAAAATACCAGTAATATTTAGAGTTATGACTTATTTGAAATACTTGTATTTAAAATACAAATACAAAATACGTATTTTATATTTTGTATTTAAATACCTTTTTTTAAAAAGTATTTTGTATTTTATTTGAAATACTTTTCGAGATGTATTTTATATTTGTAAAATACAAAATACTTTTTTACTGCTAAATTTCAAAAGCATTACCACTCATTTTCTTATTCAGAATTTCAAATTAATATAAAGGATTTGTAATCGTTTGGTCAGTATAGGTCATCTAAATTTTTTTTTGGTCCCATATAGCTTATGAAGTGAAAACTTGTTTAGCAGCGTCGCGATGTGCAGTTGTGTAGTTTTTTGTTTTGGGATGGGTAAAAAATGGTAAACTGCGAAGAAGAATTAGGGGAGAGATTTTTAGTAACAAACAACTAATTAAAACTTGTAGAAATGAAAAATAGGAGTCTTGCATTCATATTTATATTAGCTCAAAGGGTTGTTTGTATCTTTCTAACTTGGAATTATGATTTTTTGTTCAAAGGGCTGTTATCTTTCGACTTTTTATTAATTAAATAAATTTCTATATTTCAATATTATTTTGGCTGGAGAAGTATAGGTGGGAGATGCCGGAGTGCAACCCGTTTATCTATACTATTATATAAAGAGGAAAGATTTGATTGTTTGTATGTTTGTTTGTTTGTTGCGAATAGGCTCTAAAAGTACTGAACCGATTTTGAAAATTCTTTCACCAATAGGAAGCTACATCCTTTCCGGGTAACATAGGCTATGTGGTGTTGCCATAAATATTCTAATTAAAAAGATATGGCCATTTAAGTGCCATAAGGTGGCCATTTTGTAAATTGAAGAGTTTCTCAGGAACTACAATTCCGATTTAAAAAAATTTTTCACTGATAGAAAACTACACTATTCGTGAGTGAAAAAAGTGATTTAGTGTTGCCATATACATTTTTTAATTAATAGAATATGGCCATTTAGTTGTTACTAATCCGATTTTTAAAATTCTTTCACTGATAAAAAAAATACACTATTCGTGAGTGACAAAAGTGATTTAGTGTTGCCATATACATTTTTTAATTAATAGAATATGGTCATTTTGTTGTTAATAATCCGATTTTTAAAATTCTTTCACTGATAGAAAACTACACTATTCGTGAGGGACAAAGGTGATTTAGTGTTGCCATATACATTTTTTAGATAATAGAATATGGTCATTTTGTTGTTACTAATCCGATTTTTAAAATTCTTTCACTGATAGAAAACTACACTATTCGTGAGGGACAAAGGTGATTTAGTGTTGCCATATACATTTTTTAATTAATTGAATATGGTCATTTTGTTGTTACTAATCCGATTTTTAAAATTCTTTCACTGATAGAAAACTACATTATTCGTGAGGGACAAAGGTGATTTAGTGTTGCCATATATTAAAAATTCTTTCTCCGAGAAAAGTCTATAGTATTTCCGTCTCTCATCCTCTTATAATACTATCACTCTCTTTTTCTCTCTTTAATTTTTATTTTTATCTGTTCAGAATGATCAGTCTCCTTTCACTTTCTTTCCTTCGATTATCTCTCTCTCTCTCTCTCCCCCCTCTCTTTTTCTTTCTTTCGCTCGCTCTCCTTTACCTATTCAATATTATTTTTGCTCTGTCCTCCCTCTTTTATTATCTGTTGCTTTTCTATTACTTTTTTTATTATAACTTTTTCTCACTCTCTCTCTTTTTTCAAATAATGAAAAACTACACAATTACAGAGTGACAATTTAAGGACATCAATTATAATATTGCTTTAAATACCCGGAGCGAAGCGAGTGCAGGCAGCTAGTTTTTAATATTTTCAATTAGCGCGAAATATAAAACTATTTCAGTTTTGAATTTACTGACGACTTGCTCTTTTTAAAGAGCATGTAATGAAGAACAAGTAATTTTATCTGAAAGTATTTTATTTGACAAAGTATTTTGAAAATACCAATTTTGCATTTAGTATTTAAATACAAAAAAGCAAAAGTATTTTGTATTTTGCATTTGAAATAGGAAATTTGAAAAGTATTTGTATTTTGTATTTAAATACTTTTTTTAAAGTATTTTGTACATCTCTGGTAATATTAAAGTAACAACATAATAGGTTGGGGAAAAAGTCTTTTCGCATTATAGTATGTATGAACTTGTAATAAAATATCTTTGGCTATACTATTTGTATCTGGCTGGTTTTGGTATCATTAAAAATTTAAATTTTAAAGAAGATAATTCCAAATTCAAATTAGGAAAATGTGTGATTTTTATTTGTTTTTCGTACTGTGAAGATGAGTGAATCTAATGAAGAAATTCGATACATTTTAAAATTTTACTACAAAAAAGGTAAAAAATGCAACGCAAGCCGCAAAAAAAACTTGCGATGTTTATGGACCCAGTGCAGTGTCTGTGAGAGTAGCACAAATTTGGTTTAAGCGTTTTCAATCCGAAAATTTTGATGTCAAAAATGCACCTCGCTCTGGTCGCCCTATTACGAATAAAATGGATGCCATTTTTGAAAAAGTGGAGCAAGATCGGCATATCAGTAGTTACGTCGTAGCTGAAGAACTGAGAATTGACCACAAAACAGTTTTGACGCATTTGAAAAAAACTGGGTACACAAAAAAGGTCGATATTTTGGTACCTTACGAGCTCACTGAAAGAAAACTAATGAACCGTGTACTCATTTGTGATTCTTTATTACAACGTAATGAAACCGAACCAATTTTGAAGAAGCTGATAACTGGTGATGAAAAGTGGATCACGTACGACAAGAATGTGCGAAAAAGGTAGTGGTCAAAGGCCGGTCAGGCTTCAGAGACTGTGGCGAAACCCGGGTTAACTCGCAACAAGATGATGCTGTTTGTGTGGTGGGATTGGAAGGGCATTATTAATTATGAGCTGTTACCACCAGGCAGGACCATCGATTCTGAACTCTACTGCGAACAACTGATGAGATTAAAGCAAGAAGTTGAGAGAAAGCGGCCGGAATTAATCAACAGAAGAGGTGTGGTTTTTCATCATGATAGCGCTGGACCTCACACATCTTTAGCCACTCAGCAAAAATTAAGAGAGTTTGGCTGGGAAGTGTTAATGCAACCGCCGTAAAGTCCTGACCTTGCACCTTCAGATTTCCATCTGTTTTGGTCTCTTCAGAATTCTTTAGGCAATGTCAGGTTAACATCACGAGAGGACTGCCAAAACTACTTGTCTCGGTTTTTTGGTCAGAAACCCCAAAATTTGTATAGCAATGGGATCATGTCCCCACCTACAAGATGGCAAAAAGTTATCGAATAAAATGGTACTTTAGTTAAATTTAAATAAACTATATTAAAAAATGTTTTGAATTTTCTTCAAAAATGCGATAAGACTTTTTCCCTAACCTAATATTTATATTATTAGCAGTGTAGGGTACTTTTAGATTGGTGGTAGGGATATTTGCTTATAAATAACGACATCTGTCCCTATGGGGCACTTCTCACTGGGACTCGTTGGCGAGCGGAAGCTCTGCTCTGTAACGTATCGGCGTAAAATTGCAATTGTCGGTGTGATCTGTGAGTACCAATACCTATTTTGTATAAATGTTTGATTTGTCCTTTTCGCGTTATGTTTTCATTGTTTAGTGCTAAGGTAGTTTTTGTTTAAATTTGTGAACGATATAGAATAAGAAATAATTATTTAATTACTAGAATTATAAAATCGTTGTGTAATTGTTATTTTTTTAAATTAAAATTGTACCTGTTTCCTAAAATCAGAAGTGGGATAGTCCAGGCCCTTTGCCTTGACTGTTCGTCTTCGGAGATTTTACCTGAGCGGACAAATCAAGCATACCCTCATTTTCGTTTTATTTATTTGATATTTTTGTTTTATTGTGATCTTGATCTATTTTGTTGAATATGCCGAATTCACATAAGTCACGGAACAGATCACGCCGGCATCGCCGTTCGCGTGATCGTAGACGTAATACGTCGCGTAGTTTGTCTCGAAAACTACCCGAAGAAAAGTCGCGGATCCGTTTACGTACCAGTACTCCTTCACGATCACGTAACTACTTGTCTCACCGTCGGTCTCGTAGACGTACACGTACCCCATCGTTACCTCGGAACGAATCACGAAGTCGTTCACGCTCGCGTTCGGATTCTACTTCGCGATCGCGACGTTCTGGCTCAAATAGTGATCGTAGCTCAGCCAATAGACGCCCAACGCTTAATAGTACGTTAAATACGATTTTATCTCGATTAGATGCGATCGAGAATAATATTACGACCCCATCTCGGGAGCAACCCAATAGCGAAACTACCACGACGGCCGCGCAGGCTTTCGTTGACGTTATTCAATCCGTTATCCCAACGCGTCCCAGTAACTATTACGTATCCAATTTTGATCCATCTATGCATGATATTGACGTTTGGTGCGAGGAGGTTGACCGCGCTCAGTTATCGAATAAATGGGGTGACAGTGAATGTTTGTCACGTGTTGCGAATTGCTTAAAGGGTGACGCCAAAACGTGGCTGAACGAATGGGTCACCAGCGACAGATCGTGGAGTGGCTTCAAACGCGAATTCAAACCTTTGTGTCCTAGAAAGCTTGATTACGCAAATATTTTATTCGAAGCCATGAACACAACCTCCGACAAGTACATGTCATATAGCGAGTACGCCCGACGCACTCTTTTGCGTTTAAGAATAGTGAAGGGACTAAGCAACGAACTAATGACCTTAATTGTCATTCGTGGTATTAATGACGCACAGGTGCGCGCTGCTGCATCTAATGCTGAATTGACTACAGAGAGCATAGTTTCATTCTTATCAATTTATCAAAAACCTAGGGACAAATTATTGTCAAAGGGACAGTCATCATTTCAGCCCAAAAGAAATTTTAATGCAATTACGAAACCGAAATGTTTTCATTGTAATCAACTAGGGCATAGAAGTTATCACTGTCCCAACAGAACTAAACCAACTGAAACTGAACAGAGGCCAACTAAAACTTGCACGTTCTGTAAAAAGGCGGGCCACACAGAAGAAGTTTGTTTCGCAAAAGTCAGGTCACAGCCACAGAAAAGAAACGTAAATCTTTGTAGTGATTACACTAGTCAAGGTAACAATCGCGATGTAACAACCGCGGTTGTGCAGGGTATACCAGTTGACGTATTAATTGATAGTGGCGCTCTAAATGTGTCTTTAATCTCTTCAGATGCTCTCAAATATTTCTCACATAACCTAAAGCCAATTAAATGTACACTGAAGGGATTAAGTAATCAGGAAGTGGAAGCAAGCTCTTATGTCACTCTTACGCTCGAGTTTAGCGAAATATCAATAGAAGCGGACCTGGTAGTGGTGCCGTCGTCTTGCATGTCCACCCCCATAATAGTTGGTACCGACATACTAAATAGGGAAGGAATTATTTATGTTAGGAGTAGGGATAGGCAGTATCTAACGCACGCGCCAGGGCCAGTAGTAAGGGTTAATACTATAGATGTGGTCAAAGCAGCTTCGATTAAAACACCACTTGAAGGCGACGAATTAGGTAATTTGATGAAGGTTGTCAACGATTTCTCAGATTTCTTTATTTCTGGTACTGCTACCACTACGGTAACAACGGGCGAAATGCACATTAATCTCACTAGTGATGCGCCAATTGTATATAGACCGTACAAACTTTCCTTAGCGGAGAAATTGAAGGTTCGTGAGATCGTTGGCGATCTTCTTTCAAAAGGGATCATTAGGGAGTCAGAGTCCGAATACTCAAGTCCAATTATCTTAGTTAAAAAGAAGCATGGTTCCGATCGCATGTGCGTTGACTATCGGGCCCTGAACCGAATAACGGTAAAGGATCGGTACCCCCTACCTCTTATAGACGATCATATAGATCGATTAGGTGCAAAAAAATTAACACGTTTCTCATCACTTGATATGGCCACTGGGTTTCACCAAATTAAAATGAATTCTGCTTCGGTCCATAAGACTGCATTTGTGACCCCGGACGGTCACTATGAGTACCTAAAAATGCCTTACGGTCTCAGTAACTCACCTATCGTTTACTAGCGTTTAATTAATAAAACTCTCAGTAAACATATAGAAGCTGGTAACGTATTGGTATATATCGATGACGTATTATTAATGAGTGCAACGGTGAGCGAGGGTATCCAATTACTGCGCGAGGTACTTACTTTGACAGAAGCGGGTTTTTCCATTAATCTCCGAAAGTGCGTATTTCTAACAACTGAAATTGAATATTTGGGTAGACTTATTAGTGGAGGTCAGGTTAGACCGAGCCCTACTAAAATAAAAGCTCTCGTAGACTCCCCAATTCCAAAAAATGTGAAACAGGTACGTCAATTTCTAGGGCTTGCAGGTTACTTTAGGCGATATATTAAGGGGTATGCCACCAAAACCCGTTGCATATCAGAGCTTACAAAACAAGGCGTCATTTTGAACTGGGGTCCTGCCCAAGAATCCGTCCGTCAAGAAATCATTACTTGTTTAACTACGGAACCGGTCTTAGCAATATTTGACCCTGAACTACCCACCGAAATTCACACGGATGCGAGCAGCATAGGTTATGGAGCAATACTCATGCAAACTCACGAGTTGCTTCTCTCGTAGTAGCTTACTTTAGTAAGGTAACTCAGGGTGCAGAATGTCGTTATCATTCGTACGAACTGGAAACCTTGGCGGTCGTGAAAGCATTGCAGCACTTTAGACATTATTTAATTGGTATAAAATTTAAGTTGGTGACGGACTGCAATGCTCTCAAAGCCACTGAAAAGAAAAAAGACCTGCTCCCGCGTGTAGCACGCTGGTGGATTTACCTTCAAGACTTTGATTTCAACATCGAATATAGAAAGGGTATTATGATGTCTCATGCGAATTATTTAAGTCAAAACCCCCCCGCAGAGGTCTATAATATAACAAAACCTCGCAACTGGGCTCAGATAGCACAAAGCGCAGACGATGAGACACGACAACTTATACAACGTTTAAATGAGGGTAATCTCGACTCTAACCGATATGTATTGCGAAATGATGTTTTGTATTACAAATACAATCCGGTAGGTGAAGAGTCCAGATTACTTTGCTATATCCCCAAAGGACACCGTCTTAGTCTACTTCGCGTGTTCCATGATGAACATAGTCACGTTGGCTTTGACAAGACTCTAGACCTTATTCTTAAACACTTCTGGTTTCCGGGCTTAAGGCCGTTCGTAAAAAAGTATATTGACCACTGTTTGACCTGTATTTCCAAGAAAAGAGTACCAAGAGCTCCCCTTCAGAATATTACTTCTTGGCAAAAGCCTGAAATACCTTTCTCAACTATTCACTTAGACGTACTGGGCCCTTTGCCAGAATCTAACGGTTATAAGTTTGTTTTGTTGTTTGTTGATGCGTTTTCGAAATTTACTTTACTCTATCCTATATATAGACAAGATGTTGACGAACTGTTAAGAACTTTCACAAATGCTATTTCTCTTTTCGGTGTACCTAAACTAACTGTAACAGATAAGGGTCGTATGTTTGAATCATCTAAGTTCACTAATTTTTTGAACGAGATTGGTTCCACAGTTCACTATATTACGCCTGAGATGCACCATTCAAATGGTCAGGTCGAACGATATGCTCGAACTGTCCTTAACATGGTCCGCATCGAAGTCAACCACAGAGCAGCCGCCTGGTCCGAGACTTTGTGGAGATTGCAACTAACACTTAACATCACGAAGCAGAAGACGACACAAATGTCTGCACTAAATCTACTGATCGGGACTGATGCTACGACACCAGTGATTCGGTCTCTTATTCGTGATGTGGCAATAGAAGACTCTGCAACAAACAGAGAGGCTCGACGTGAGTTGCATAGACATCGAGTGAACGAACTATTGCAGCGAAATCAATCACAACAAGATGCCGTCTCCAACCGAAACAGACATCCGCCCCGAACTTTCAACATTGACGATCTGGTGTTCGTCATTAAGTATTCGCAATCAACTGGTAAATTGGACTCGGGGATGCGAGGCCCTTATCGAGTCGTGCGTACCCTACCCAGTGGGCGATACGAACTTCGGCTGCTGAGTGGATCTTATGGCAAAACAACTCAAGCCGCAGCTCAATACATGGTGTTGTGGCGAGGAGAATGGTGTCCTGATACCTGTGCTGCATTCTTTGAACGTAAGTTTATACCAAGATGAACTGCGGGGCATCTTGGTTAAGGCAAACTGCGGGATGCCTTTTGTCTTATTCATTGCAAAGGACGGACTGCGGGACGTTCCTAAGAGCAACGGACTGCGGGACGCTCGCTATATAAAAGTACAAAGTATGTGTGTGACATGCAAAGGACGGACTGCGGGACGTTCCTATTGGCAGCAGACTGCGGGATGCTTGCCCTGTGTGCATGGTGTGTGGTATATATGACGATAAATATAAATAGGTGATGTATGAAGCGCGAAGAATGAATAAAATTGTGAGATTTTATGGGACTTCAAGCTGTCTTAACTTCAAATGGAAATATGTGTAGGCGAAACCATTTAGTGTGTAAGATGATGTATGTCTGAGGGCCTTGAAAGAGATGTTTGAAAAGCTTAGGCATAATAATTACGCCTAAACAACTTGTATAACCCACTTTGTTTTACAGAACAAGCAAATACTGATTCTTATGACGAAGGTGCCTATGAGCGTCAGCCGTATAACGAAGATGACACCGTGGGTCCTTCCCACCGCGTTGGCCATGATGGAGTCGAACGCTTCGAGGGCCTGCCGGACATTACAGACGCGGTCGTGGGCGACGCGTAGTCAGGAGAGGCCGTATTAGCAGTGTAGGGTACTTTTAGATTGGTGGTAGGGATATTTACTTATAAATAACGACATCTGTCCCTATGGGGCACTTCTCACTGGGACTCGTTGGCGAGCGGAAGCTCTGCTCTGTAACGTATCGGCGTAAAATTGCAATTGTCGGTGTGATCTGTGAGTACCAATACCTATTTTGTATAAATGTTTGATTTGTCCTTTTCGCGTTATGTTTTCATTGTTTAGTGCTAAGGTAGTTTTTGTTTAAATTTGTGAACGATATAGAATAAGAAATAATTATTTAATTACTAGAATTATAAAATCGTTGTGTAATTGTTATTTTTTTAAATTAAAATTGTACCTGTTTCCTAAAAATATAATATGTTTATGCAATAATTAGACTGAAAACGGAAAGAAATCTAGAACCTATAATCAACAAAAGTTATAATAACAGCAGGTCACAGACGCTGTTTCTTATTTATATGCACTCGTTTCCTCCTTTACACGTCGTTTCGGTTTTTATTACAATACTCTTAGCAATGTAATTTTATACATCGTTTTAAACACACGAGGGCCGTAAAACTTTTATGAAATAGGGTTTGCATAGTATAACCGCAAAAATTAATTTCGCTTATGAATTAACTTTAATAGTAAAGATATAATATTCTATTATTTAGAAATATGAGTTTCATCGAATCACCAAGCTGAGGCTGACCTCTCGAATAGAAGAAGACTGTCTACATCAGACTTAGGTTTAAAATGTGAGCCTAAAACCCTTTTTACACATTGTCAGGCTGTTGTAAAGCAATTTTAGATAAAATAAACATTACAATGAATAGTATTGTCGGTAGAAATAAACGTTACCGCCATATGCAGTATTGTTTTGAAAGTAGAGCAATATATTTAATGGAGCAGATAGTTGTTTTGCGGTGTTTACACGTCCGCGTTCCAGTGGGCACATTTTCTTATGTCTTGTGCCAACTGAAATATTTTACTGTATGCGACCAACATCATAACTTGTTAGTTCTACCAACTTCCCTTTTTGATGTTTCGTATCTGATGAAAATGGTTGATATGGTTTATAGAAGGTATAGTTTACACATTTCTCTGTTTATAATTTGCACCTGTGTCTTATTTGAACTTTAATTGTATCAACTTTTAAGTTAGATTTTCTATATATATGACTATACACACAAAACTACAGAATTATGACTTGCTCTAAATTAATAATAATCGTTATGGTTGATTTTTGGAGTCATTTTTACCACCTTAGTACGTTCCAACAGAATATATATTCGTTAAACATATTTACAGTAGTAATTTTGCACTAGTGCGGTAATGGATTTATATACGTTGGAGATTATTAGAATGCGAAGAGAAGAAATAGAGAGCATATAATCTTTCAACAAGTATCGTATGTGCACAATGGATGGATGGCCTATCTTGAAAGCTGCACAATACGGTCAGGAGATAACGAAACGTTACCATCTCTTATTATTCTAACAGGAACCCAAGAAGTGCCTTGAACTTGTGACCAAGGTGTAGGCTTAAAGAATCCTTTCAGGTAATTACAATACTCGCCTCCACTGCCCAAGCTCTCTGTTTAAACCTAAGGTTAAACTCACATAAACCTAACCTAAACTACATATATACGACCTGCGCGGCTTTGTCTGCATGATGCTCCGTTTTTTTTAAAAAAAACTTTGTATGTAATGTACATCGGCGCGATAGGTTAGCTCTCGCAAGCTCGTTAGGTTCTCGCAAATTTTCGTATGTTTCCGCAAGTTTTTGTAACATTTCGTATGGTTTCGCACGGTTTTGTATGTTTTCTTATTATGCCCCAAGTTTTCCTATGCTTTTGTATAGTTTCATATGATTTCGAATGTCGTACTCGTTTCATACCAGTTTCATACTTCTTGCATACTAGTATCGTACTAGTAACGAACTCGTATCATACTAGTTTCGTACTCGTTTCGCACTTTTCTCATCTCGTCTTATTTCGTTTCGTGTCCTCTTCTAACTTACTGCTCTATATGCATTCTGCCAAACAGCTGTAAGGTGTTTCTACAAATTAACATACAAATCATACGTTCATCCAATATATAATTATAATAATAACAATAAAATAACTTAGTAAGTAATTATCTTATTTACTGAAAAAAGTAAAAACTACATTATCAATAATATACTAAAGTGGATAGATCGGAAAAAATGCAATCAACGCGACTCACTACTGCTTTGTTTTGTTAATTGAATATTTTAGTAACACACTGAGGTTTTTTTCTCTCAAATATGTTGAAAAGCGTTGTATGAAATTCGTGTGCTTTTCTCATTACAGTTCTCGGCACCGTTACGACTCGGCTGTAATGTCCAACAAAAACACTTGTATCATAATGTACTATAAAAGTAGCATGTAACTTTAGAAACCTGAATCTAAAATATACAAGTGGAGGGAACCGTTTAAAATAATAGCTATCGAAACTGAGATAATATGTAATTGAAATATCCTCGTCTTGATTATAGGATTGAGTTACGCCACTTATAGTATTAGTTCAATTAATAATAAGTTTGGTTGGAAGAAATGTAATTACAGATATAGATACATATTTTTATTTTTTTAGGTTTTTTTTTTTAAATTAATTATCAGACTTTCATCGTTTTATATATTTATGCGCCGAATACCAAATATTCTTTGAGCTTTATGGCCGAATGTTAGGTAGAAGAATTCCGTCAGCGCGATTTACGTTGAATTTTTTTTCAAAGGCTACTTTCATCTTTTATTTAGATTATTTTTTTCTGAGCTTATCTAGTTTAAAAATAGTTTAAGCTTATAATGATAAAATAAACTACCTCCTGGAGGAAGTGTAAAGGTTCCACTTCTTTCTAATGGTAATTCAAATAGCATAGACATTGTTTTAAAAGATTTTCTTGTTAATTTGTCTAATGCCGAAATCAATAATAATAATACCTTTATTTTACCAATTGTTACCTAATAAAATATGTTCAATTTTTGAAGGATTGGGTATTCTGCCAAATAAAATAAAAGTTGCCGAATAATCGTTGCAAGTGCATTATAGATCTAGTGCTGGTAAAATGTAACGTGATTCTATAAATTTATAAAAACAGTTACACAACATACAATTACTTCCTCAGAGCACATTTATATCAGAATTCGGCAATCAACCACTCAAGAAGAGAACATTATTATTCCATTAACGAGAACATGCAGTGAAAAGTAAACAAACACTAAATCGTCGGATGTTGAAAATAGGAAAAACAGCAAGGAGCAAAGTGCATAGGGTACTATAGAACATCGTCGCCACGTAGCCGCTCATGCACGTTCCAATGCAGTTTATTCCACATTACTCCTTGCTCCGGTTATTATTCTGCCTGTGTATGAACAAGTCCGCGGAGAATACAAATTCCATACATTTCCAGACACTTGGCAGCCGCCTCAAAACTTACTGAATACTGATATTCCGCGGAAATTGTGGAAACATGTCTAATGGTCTTGTTGTCTGGTTCCTTTAGATCATATTTTGCAGACTCTATATGATATGGGTGAGCAATTTGAAATAAAAAATGGAAAAAATCTTTAATATATTTTTAATAAATTGAATATAAAAAATATAATATAATAATATTGTATATAAAAAATAAAATTACATAAATACTTAATAGTTACTAACCAATAAATTAATAAGAGTGGCCCAAAAAACCTAATATTTATTTCTAGAATGAAAAAATAATTTTAACTTTGATTCAGCCATGAAGATCTGGGAAAAGTCGAAATCATCCAAAAAATTTTTACGATCTTGGATTTTTAACTGAGCGGTTCTTTTGAAGCGGCTCTCAAGAGACTAATAATAAAATATTATTTTTTTTCGGCCACCGTAAGATACATGAGACATCATATTAACAATATTAATTAAATATTCCACACATTTACTTTACATTATAAGTTAATGAAAGTCATAAACAAAATGAAGCGGGTCGCATAAATAATTAAGCCGTGACTGGCCCACTTACTACCCCTCACGAATAAATAACTTTTTTACCCCTCATAATGTTGCTGAAAAATTAATTTATAGGCGAAGTTGGCGATAGGAATTAATACATAACGTTAATGGCAGCAATAGACACTCAATTTAATTGTAGTGTTGATTTGATGCAATTATGTGGTATTGACTTGTATAATAAATTTATGAGTTCCAACAATGTGCTGCAAAATTACTTATACCAAAGAGGTTTACAGAGCAATACTGCATGTGATTTTTACCGTTTCGAAAAATCACATGCAAATTCGGGATTTTGACAAGCTTTCTAATTTAGAACAATACAGTTTTACTATGCTTGAATAAAATGATTTTTAAAGTAATAAAAATAATATTTATCAATTTGGAAAGATACTTAAACATAGAAGATAGCTTCTTAATTATTGTTTTAACATTTCCATAACTTTATGAATATAGAAAACATGTAAAAAACATGGATATAAACGGTAGTTTTCATGGGTGAACGTCCCCTAAGGCATAAGGCGTTTCTGTGTTGGTCTTCAGGTAGTAAATTCCGTCTTTCCTGTAACGAAACAATACTTTGATCTCAAACGATTCAGTGCCATTGTTCAGCTTCACTGGCCGTCTTTGTTAAAGCTTGGCGATAGATTCCGCCTTGTTCTTAAATATTTAAACTGTTTCTTTTCAAAGTGGATAACTTATTAAAACCTTTTTGATACACAGAACAAAGGAACTGAAGTAGGTTTTAATTTTTCAATGCTGGAACTTTTATGAGAATGTAACATAAAACCTCATTGTTGTTTAAAATCATCACTTGCTTCCTCTACATTTTTAAAAATTCTAGTACCTAATTGAAAATTCTAAAGGTGTAGCGCTTGTAAAGTAAATAGTGCATTTGTGTTTAGCGAACAAGAAAAACATTGAGAAGAAATCAACGATTCTCTTGAGAATTGGGAAAATAAATTCTTGTACGAAAAATAGAAGAACACTTCTTGTGGAGAAATGGTGAGTCGTTTTATTTTATAAATAATCTATCTGATTACAAATCATATTAAATGTTAAAATATTAATACCATAATGATATATTAATTATAAGTGCCTGTTTTTTGGTATCTATTCAGATTTGTATGAGATAAAAGCTTGAATAAGGTAAACAAATAAATAAATTGCAGCTTTAACCCGACTGATAACAATGAAAATTCTGAACTGAAAATTATAAGTATAAAACAATGAATCTTTTACAATTTTAGATCTTTAAAAAAATTTGAGATAGTACATTAAATGTTTTTTTTAATTATTGATTAATATGTTTAGAAATAGTATATACTTAGATTCTCTTTATTGTACACATTACAAAATACCTTAATATGATTTGTTTACTCTGTGTTTGTCTGTCTCACTCCAAACTGAATAGAGTATACATATATTTTATAATTACTATGCATGCTCACCCGTAATGTATATCAAAACCACCCATAATCAGCTTTTCACCAGTGCCTTTACAAGAACCTCCATAATAGAGTTCGTCGTAATCTTTACAGCGAACTGCAGTGAATGGTACCGAAGAAATAATTGACTCAGCAAAAAACATGTGCGCTCTGTTATGAGCACATAAACCTGAAAAATATATAACAATTAAATATTCAAATGAATTTAACTATAATCGAAAACTCCAGAATTGAGTCTAGAGTGAATTAGTGTGAGACACCCATCCTCCAATAACAGATTAACTCACTCTCTGCCATGTACAATTATTCAATGAAAGTTAAAAGTATTCTGGGATTAAAGTATTTTATACTAAGAAGACTTAGCTTCTTTCTGGGATAAAAAATATACTATGTATTTTTCAAGTTTATAAAATATTTCTATTGAATATTAAATATTGAATATTTTTGCGCTAATAACTCACTTCTATTCCACTTGACTTTTGCCGTTTTGGGATTAAAAGAAGCTTGTGTTATTCCAAGTAATATAGTTTCTGTGTGTTAAATTTCTTTTAGATCCATTTAACCGTTTTGGATGCTTGTTTTTTTGATATTACCTCTATAATCGATTCCGCATCCAGGCTGTCGAGTTCCGCCGTTGGGATAAAAGTCAATGTGTCCCAAAGGCGACGCGAATCCAAGGTAACCCCCACACGTGTGAATGACTTCGACGTGCCGTGCGTCGTGTTTGTCTAGACGTGCATCTTTATTTCCCAAGGTAAACAAAGGTAACGCCGGATCTAAACCTAAAATGTATTAAATCTAATAATTTTTGTTTTATATTTCATGTGCTGTTTTGTTTACATACAAACTGAACGAATTCAACATCTTTACATAATATCAAACAGAGTCGCTACCGCTGCCTGTATGTTTAGATCTTTTAAGTACCATCAATATACAGAATAATAGGCAGAGGAAGGTTTATATGTAGGTAGGTTATAAGATATGCATATTTTAGTAGAAGAATCTAGTGCGAAACCGTGATAATTTTAGATAAAAGACGAATTATAATATATCAGATTACAAAAGTAATTTCGAAATTGAAATTCATAGATGGGTTTAGGAAAAATCTTCATTTTAACTTAATCGGTATATAATGGCTATGCTAGACGAAATGTTGGAAGTTGGAAAAATCAGTTTCACGCGGAGAGTCCGCAATTACAAAGTGGATTTTTTTCATAATATTGTCATTGGCCAGAAAAATATATAATTTTGATAGAAATAATAACAAATATATACACAGCACATTTTTTTTAAGTATTTGAAACTGGTTTTTGGCAGTATATCTACGTACATCACATCATCGTTCTAGAAACACAAAACACAAATTCTATATTTTGATACTCGCTTGAAAATATATATCAAGAGTTAACACTACTAATTTACATCTAGTACGTTAAATACTTATGTGTACAATAAACTCATTGATTAAGAAAGAAGAAATCCTCTAGATGGTTTCATTATGATTACCAGAAAACGTAATTCACTTATATCAAAGTTCCCTAACTTCTCCATATACGTATTTGGATATTCATATCCAGCGAAGTCGAACAAAAGCGCACGAACCGCTAAGTAATGACTGTGGTAGCGTGTTTCTTCTATAACGATTCAGCTACTCTTTTGAATATTTTTTCATTCATACACATACTCTCTCTTTATTTTTAAAATGGAAATGTAAGATAAGAATCTTTGCAGTGGCAAGAATAATTTTTCTAGAGAAAATCTTTATTTATTATAAAACGCAACGTTTACTTAAGTTTATATTTTATTACAAAAGCGATCCTCCCCGGCTTCGCAGGTGTAATGGTCTCCTACATTTATCCCTCCATACATTGTTTTATTATAATCTCGAAAAGAAATTCGGTATAATTATTAAAGCTCCCAGTCTAGCCAAAACTTGTTCCAAGATTTTCAACAATTATCGACAAATTTCAATAGATTTACCTAAACAGATTATACTCATAAGCCTTCCTCATTTTCACTTTGTCTTTTGGTGAAAATCCGTCTTGTGGGTTTTGAGTTTATCTCGACCAGACAAACATGGACATTGTTTCATGATATGTACCAACTATTTATAATATATAAGATTTCATAATTCCGTAGAATTTTGACAGTTCGTAAGTGTTGCAAGACCATCTCAACAAGTGGGTATTTCCCTTCTTATTTATTAGACAAATAAAAAAAACTTTACTTATTTTAAGACTATATACCTATATGAAAAATAAAACGCAAAACATGAGTTTTAAATACTAATAACATACTTTAATTTTTTTATTATCAAATTGACAATGTTAAATTAATTAATATTAGAGATACTTTATAATAGTACCAAAGCTTTAATGTGTTTACTATGGATTAATCAGTGTCACCGTAAAACCTTCAGTGACATTAGTTACCTAAGGGATGAATATTTTTTTAAGTGTTTTTTACTTTCATTTCTTTTAATTTTATTCCCATGAATGCGTCATTTACATACTATTTTTATTCATCTGTAGAAAAATATATGTATACAATATCTAATTATATATTTACTATTCAGAATTAATTAAAATCTAGCCATTTAATTAAATATACTTATTTTTAATCCAATAATCATTTTTTTAAAATACGGTTTAAAAAAGGTTAATTTAATCTAAAATGTTAGATTAATTTTTAATTTAATCTGTAAAATCGAGTATAGCGATAATTCACAGCAATAATGTATAAAGCTTTAAATAGAAACCAAAGTTTAAACCTAAACTAGTTATCTAACTAGACTAGATTGTAGAAGTTCTGACTTCTGTGGGACATGGAAGTCACATTTGATTCAAATACTCTACGCTACTAATTGACAACATAATTTGAAAACTTACTCCGGATTCATAATAATCTAACTTTTCAATTATGACAGTTTTCAATTATTAATTGTAAAAGTTATTATGACAACGAGATTTGGGATGATTTGCATATTAAAATATGCTATTCAACCACAAAGCTAAACGTCAATTATCCGAGTGGTTAAATACAACGTTCGACAGTGCAGTTAAATCATTACTTTTTAATGATCAAAAACCTGTTACTTTAATTTTAATTTAATTTGATTAAAAACTTTTTAACCAATCCCATTATATTTTATTTCAATCTACACGTTCCTCATAAAATTAGTCACTATCCAAATGTTTTTATTTATTTTATAAGTTTCTCGTAACAAATACAATACTAGGAATTATTTTAAATTACCTGTTTAACGGCAAAATAACTAGATCAAAAATTACTATGACGGGAGAAACATAATTATTAGTACCATCTTACAGCGCCAAAATTTTGAAACGCCGTCATATAATTATTAAACTAGGTGTGTGTATTTTGGTGACGTTGTGCAGTCAAAGCTTTTTAACTGCTTAGTAGGCACATGCATTCAGAATTATTAGAAGATGTTTAAAACATACCTGTAATTGTATCTATAGGTCCCTGTTTCACATAAGCGCCGGCTATACCAACCACATGAGCACCCAAACTGTGGCCAATAAGATGTACATCGTCCATAGAAACGCCTTCATTGATTAAAAAATTAAGGAACTCTGTTAGTACTCGACCAACCATCGCTACATTATAACTGGCCAATATATAGTTCACATTGGCTGCGTTTCCCCAATCCACTACTATTATATTTAAATCACTTATGTTGAGGTATGCTAAAATCAAAAAGAAAGAATATCAGAAAATATAATAAATTATAACCTTACTTTTATTTATTTTTTATTTGGAACATGAACAGGAAAGTACTTAAAGTAGCTAAGTACAATATTAATACACTATATACAATATAATAAAGTAGTTTCCTAGATTACACAACATGCATTTAAGTCATAGCTACATATTTTATTACATAGCTATAACAAGCAGTGTAATGATTAAAAAAAAATAATATAAAATTCTAAAGCAGTGTGGATAATAATGTTTTTATAATCTGTCACAATCCTCATTCTCTATTATGCTTTGAAAAGATCAATATTGTTCCTTTTAATTGATATAAATTTTGTATACTTGTCACCAAAGATATCAGATTCAAAGTCCTTCATTGTTGTTAGTGCATTGTACTGTCTTGTCGTTCTAGCTATTGGCGCGTATTTACCTAGATTGGTTCTGGATAATGAAGGGATGAAAGGCTGGTATTTGTTTGGTCTCGGCAATCTGCTTGGTACATTTACTTTGATTTGACTTAGAACAAAACGAGCAGTCTAACAAACCATCTATAATTTTGTACAGGAATACTATACCTATCATTTAAGGTAATTTAATTTAGATCCGTAAATGGATAAATGCCGTAAATTGTGCCTTAAACCTTACCTAATCATAAAGTTAAATCAATTAGGACAATATGAGTTCCAAATGTGTGAATATAAATCATTCTAAACATTAACTAAGTATTTTAAAAGCCAAATGTAATTAGATATGCTGTGATAGTTCTTACTTTATTACTTAGCTTATTTTCTACATCGAAAATAAAAAATATATATTCAAAGCATTTTTTCTAAATAACACTTTAAAGTAAATTACATAAATATTCCATTTCATTTGCGAAATACCGCTTAAAAGATCGTAATGACGAGAAGCAATTTACATTAAAGATATAAAAGCCGACCGACGGTGCAGCACTTTGCGACCTTCCGTCGCTTAGTTCTGTTTCCTGAAACAGCTCCGGTTTCAGAGCAGAGTATGTATCGGGTTCGCATTAAGTAATCTGCTACATTCTTTATATCTTTATAACATATAAATACTCTTCAAAAACCAGTAGAAAACTATCAGTTGTTACTTATATAAGTTATAGTTAATTTCTGGCACTTCATTTGACTAATCACGAGACTCCAAATTAGGGCAAACAATGAAATACTCGCAATTTATAATAAGTAGTTAGATATGCAAATAAAAACATACATTGTAAGTTTTTAAGTTATCAACTCTGTTATAATTCGCCACAGCTTCTACATTGAATATTCAATCCAGCCATAGAGATACGAGGACTGGTCAGCAACTATTTATTTACGTATTCCATTTTTTTAAATTCAATAGAAATTTTAATAATTTAAATGAAATTTTAATTATAAAAATTAGCTATTAAGAATTATTAATTACTAGAGGCGTGCCCTCGCTTCGCTCCGGGTATTTAAAACAATATTATAATTGATGTCCTTAAATAGTCACTCTGTAATTGTGTAGTTTTTCATTATTTGAAAAAAGAGAGAGAGTGATAAAAAGTTATACAAAGAAAAATAATAGAAAATAAATATAAATTAAAGCGACAGATGCTAAGAGAGGGAGGATAGAGCAAAAATAAAATTGAATAGGTAAAGGAGAGAGAGAAAGAGAGAGAGAGAGAGAGAGAGAGAGACTGATCATACTGAACAAATAAAAATAAGAATTAAAGAGAGAGCATGAGAGACAATGATAGTATTATAAGAGAAAGAGAGATGGAAATACTATAGACTTCTCTCAATGAAAGAATTTTAAAAATCGGATTAGTAACAACAAAATGACCATATTCAATTAATTAAAAAATATATGTGGCAACACTAATTCACTTTTGTCCCTCACGAATAGTGTAGTTTTCCATCACTGAAAAAATTTAAAAAATCGGATTAGTAACAACAAAATATCCTTATTTTATTAATTAAAAAATGTATATGGCAACACTAAATCACCTTTGTCCCTCACGAATAGTGTAGTTTTCTATCAGTGAAAGAATTTAAAAAATCGGATTAGTAACAACAAAATGACCATATTCTATTAATTAAAAAATATATATGGCAACACTAAATCACTTTTGTCCCTCACGAATAGTGTACTTTTTTTCAGTGAAAGAATTTTTTAAATCGGATTTATAGTTCCTGAGAAACTCTTCAATTTACAAAATGACCACCTTATGGCACTTAAATGGCCATATCTTTTTAATTAAGATATTTATGGCAACACCACATAGCCTATGTTACCCGGAAAGGATGTAGCTTCCTATCGGTGAAAGAATTTTCAAAATCGGTTCAGTACTTTTAGAGCCTATTCGCAACAAACAAACAAACATACAAACAATCAAATCTTTCCTCTTTATATAATAGTATAGATGAGTAAGATTACACAGCCTCTTTTATTTCTTGGATATACGTTACCATAATAAGCTTAATTGCCATCCGTCACTATGCTGCGTGCATTAAATGTAGATTATTTTGTGGTAATGATTTAAAACCACTAATAAGCAAATTATAGTGTTTGAGTAGTATTGCAATCCCGTGGTTAATGTAATGGTCATTTATTGCCATTTCATAAACCAGTCGTCGGCGGTTACCAAATCAATCGATAAGCACTCTCAAAGAGATTGAGATGATATGTGATTAATAAACTCTGCTATTAAATACTAAAATCCATGTGTTTAAAACATACTAATGTTCTTATAGATGTACCAAATAATAAAGATTTCATCCGCAGGGCTTGTTTTAGGTGATAGGTTTCGTAGGATGAGGTTTTTAAGAGTTATCTGTATCGTAGCAACTGTTGAAGATGGGCGACGAAACTACTCTATGTAGTATTTTTTTATGAAAAGAAAAATTGTAGATTTTGTTTCTTACCGCCTATATCTTATATTATCGTATCTTTTCTTTTTATTAATTAATTGTAAACACGTTAAATTACTATCTAGCGATTTATTTCGAAATGATTTTATAAACTATTTATTAACGTGGGTGTGCGTCGATGACCTCTCCTCACCCTCCCTCTTACCACTCAAACATAAAGAGATACATTAGTTGTTTTGTTCGTCTATATTATTGAACTACCTATTTTTGCTTGTTCATGTGATAAAATTAATAGTAACATAAATTAATATGCTAGTACCAGATACTGAGTACTATGAATTAAAAAAGGTGCAATTACGATCGGAATAATATGTCATCATAACGATAATTACTAATTTATCAACCGATTTCAAAAAAAAAGAGGTTATCAATTCGGTACAGATATTCGTTCGTTACAGGTTCGTTCAATATATATACCTATTACTATTCTCTCTCACTACAAGTCTGTTCACCTGGCTAGCACCGACTCCAAAAATATCAATTATTGTATATTATTGTCCTAATAAAGTGAGGTTAATAAATAAGCTAATTATTTCTTACTTTTTAGTGCATTTTTCAGAGTTTGAAGTCGGATCAATTTTTTGTTAAAAATGTTTTATTTTTAAAGTTAATGATCTATGTTCACTAACTTATGGATACTCCAAGAATTCGCAAACATTTTAAGAATTACTTATTATAATTTCCTCTAAACCAACTCCATTTAAATCTAAGATATAATCAATTTTACGAAGGCTGTAATAATACCGTCCACTGTGTGTTTTATGAATGTCTTGTCATTCTAATCTTAATAAGAATATTTAGATCGAATGTCGAAACACTCGTCTCATATCTTGCCGTAAAAATAAATAAAAATCATCCCTAAGCATCCCATCAGCCATCCCTAACTAGAAAATATCACATAAAGAGTCGTAGGAATATAGAAAAATATATTTTAGCATTTTACCTTCTTTAATAGATTCCGGCATGGGTCCATCACCGTGGTTGAGCCACCCGTGCGCCAGAACTTTCACCTTGTTATTGAAGTTGAAGTTTGAATCTCGCAGATTGGACGAGTCGTTAGTTCTGAGAATTTGGTATTCGTACGGGTTCCGTCTGCAATGAGTACCGTCAACGTTATTAGAAACGATAAAAGTTTAGACTGTATATTTTATATCTATGTGGTATAACTAACTGGTTTATTAAACAGCTACCTTATAGCTACTATCGTAGTAATACGACATGCAACCTCACACCTAGTCTTAATGTTGAACCATTATAGTGTTCAAAACATTCAACGTCACAAGATAGGTACTATTTTTTACGAAAATCATTCAAATAAAAAAATAAGAATTAGGTATACATTTTTCGTATAAATAATACCATTTGGTTGTGGTATTTAATGGTATTTTCAACCAATCAGCTAGCTATATAATTAATTAGTTACAAGAAACATGACTGCTACAAATACAAAACATAAAAGCCTTTATGAAGAAGACCTTCGTATAATCTATTTAATAAATCTAAAGTTTATACTTCAGTTTGTACTAGCTAAGCTCAGGATGGACAGAAATTATAGAACGTTACTGTGTTTTTTATATTATTTGATACTAGCCGACCCGCGCGACTTCGTTCGCGTGCTGCTCCGCTCGTATAGGTCTTAGCGAAATGCTATATAACCTAAGTTACTCCTTGTTACATCAGCTATCTAGTCCAGCCATTTCAGAGATTAGCCGGAACAAACAGAAAGACCGACAGACAGACAAAAATTGTAAAAAATGTTGTTTTGGTATATGTACCATGTATACATCCATATGCACTTTGTAAAAAGCGGTTATTTTAATATTAGAAACAGACACTCCAATTCTATTTATTTGTATGGATGTATCATAATAAAAATTAAAATTAGCTTTTACAAACTAATCATATAAACGCAGCGTTACTTAAAATATTTTAGCAAATTAACAACTAGATCAATTAAATATTACTTAGGCTAACAGCCATTACTGTATCCTTATGTTTTATCTTGTTATATCATTATATGTATTACAAATTATTGTTTACACCGAGACCTTTAACGCTTATATTTTAGATGATTGCAAGTGTTGAAGAAATACCTTGTAAATAATCTAAACTCCACATCCTGTGCGGCAACCCATCCCCATAGCCGCGTTTCGTTAACTGACGGCACTGGTGCGTGAGTTTGCACGCTGGCTAACCATACTGGATCGTAAGGCGCTGGCGCTTCCCATTTTACTGCCCCCACTGAAAATATACACAAATATGCTATAATAATGTAATTATAATCCACTTTTTTTCTTTTATTTACTGTGTTTTTGAATAAATAATAAATAATAGGTTACCTATGAAATTGCCGTTCTGCCGTACTGGCTATTTCATGTATTTTTGAAATATGGAATTCTTTTAATGATTAGCGTTCTGTTTTCATCACATTTGTACGTTTTTCATCATCATATATACGTTAAAAATTCGAGTGATTATGGAGTATGAGTGTGTGAGTGGAAGCAAAGCAGCAAAAGCGAACACTACTAACGATCGAACCACCCGTTATTGGTTTGCCTGCTTCCGTTTTGGAAATTTCGACCTAAGATATGAACCCCGTGGTCGACCGAAAACTTTAGTAGACAATGACCAATTAAAGGCGATTGTGAAAGCTGATAATTCTCGATTTACAGCTGAATTAGCAGCAGCTTTCGATGTAATATTAGTCCATTTGCGTCGAATTAGCAGGATAAAAAAGCTTAACAAATGGGTACCCCACGAATTGAATGATCTCCGCCGCGAAGCATGCGTCGAGTAGAGCCTTGCGCTGCTCAACAGGCACACAAAGATCCTGTCCAAGAAAGTTAGATCCTGGTTCAGCACCAAATAATGCCGCAAACGAAAACTGACCCCTAAAAAAGGGTGGCCACTGTTTGGTGGTCTAACGCCGGTGTCATTCATCACAGCTTCTTACCCACGGGATCAGCATTACTGCAACTGTGTACTGGGAAGAACTGAACACAATGATGGAGAAGCTCGCACATCTTTGGCCAATTTTGGTCAATCATTCGGCTCCACTGCTCCTGCACGACAAGGCGCAACCTCATACTGCACAGCAGACGGTTTCCAAGTTAGAAGAGGTGCGGTTGAAATTTCTCCGTCATCCACCGTACTCACTAGACTGTTCCCCTACCGACTTATACTTTTTCCAGAATTTAGATAACTTCTTGGCGGGGAAAAATTCAATAACCGAGAGGCAGTTCAAAATGCCTTTGAATTTTTGTTGCCTCCCATCCAGCAGACTATTTCAAGAAGGACATTAATAAAGTACCACTACGTTGGAAAAAATACATTGATTGCATGAGTAATTACTTTGATTAATAAAAATAAAAAAAAGACAAAAAAGGATGTTAACTTATTATATATATATATATGAAAAACGGGAATTTCGTAGGTAAAGACCTAATATAAGCTTAATTCAGAAAGCTTTTATTTATATATCATAAAATTCTACTATTTAACTGAAAATTCTACAATATAACTTTAAAAACATTAATTAACTCGTCAAAGAATGTTAACGCCAGACAAGAACAGAAAGTGAAAATTTTCATGTAAATGAAAGAGATAGAACGATGTTTTAGGAGGATGTAACAACGTCAAGAACGTTCGACATCTGGAACTATCCACATGTAAGGATAAAAATTGCTTCAATCCACAAAAATTGGAATGAATTCAATGAAATCATTATATGATTAAAGTGTTTTAATGCTTGCTTCTTAGTTGTAGCTACTATAACAATTATCCTAAGTATCATCGCGTAACAGACGATCCAGTACTTTTATGAACAATGCGCTTTCTCTAGTAATTGACGTTAATACATTAGCATTAGTTTGCAAACACTAAACAGTCAAAGAAAGCTAATGGTATGTATGTGTTACTTACTAGTCTTACTAAATGTTTACTAATCTATATCTATACTATTATATAAAGAGGAAAGATTTAATTGTTTGTATGTTTGTTTGTTGCGAATAGGCTCGAAAAGTGCTGAACCGATTTTGAAAATTCTTTCACCGATAGGAAGCTACATCCTTTCCGGGTAACATAGGCTATGTGGTGTTGCCATAAATACTTTTATTAAAAAGATATGGCCATTTAAGTGCCATAAGGAAGCCATTTTGTAAATTGAAGAGTTTTTCAGAAACTAAAAATCCGATTTAATAATTTTTTTCATTGTTAGAAAACTACACTATTCGTGAGTGACAAAAGTGATTTAGTGTTGCCATATACATATTTTAATTAATAGAATATGGCCGTTTAGTTGTTCCTAATCCTATTTTTAAAATTCTTTCACCGATAGAAAACTACACTTTTCGTCAGTGACAAAGGGATTTAGTGTTGCCATATACTTTTTTAATTAATAGAATATGGCCGTTTAGTTGTTACTAATCCTATTTTTAAAATTCTTTCACCGATAGAAAACTACACTTTTCGTCAGTGACAAAGGTGATTTAGTGTTGCCATATACATTTTTTAATGAATAGAATATGGCCGTTTAGTTGTTACTAATCCGATTTTTAAAATTCTTTCACCGATAGAAAACTACACTTTTCGTCAGTGACAAACGTGATTTAGTGTTGCCATATACATTTTTTAATTAATAAAATATGGCCGTTTAGTTGTTACTAACCCGATTTTTAAAATTCTTTTACCGATAGAAAACTACAATTTTCGTCAATGACAAAGGTGATTTAGTGTTGCCATATACATTTTTTTTTAATTAATCGAATATGGTCATTTTGTTGTTACTGATCAGATTTTAAAAATTCTTTCCCTGATAGAAGTCTATAGTATTTCTATCTCTCTTCCTCTTATAATACTATCACTCTCTTTTTTCTCTCTTTACTTTTTATCTTTATCTGTTTAGAATGATCAGTCTCCTTTTACTTTCTTTCTTTCGATTATCTCTCTCTCTCTCCCCTCTCTTTTTCTCTCTCTCCTTTACCTATTCAATATTATTTTTGCTCTGTCCTCCCTCTTTTATTATCTGTTACTATTCTTTTTCTTTCTATTATTTTTTTATAACTTTTTCTCACACTCTCTTTTTTCAAATAATGAAAAACTACACAATTACAGAGTGACAATTTAAGGACATCAATTATAATATTGCTTTAAATACCCGAAGCGAAGCGAGGGCAGGCAGCTAGTATTTTTATAAAAATATAACTGTATATAGATAGATACATGTTTCTTACATATAATCTTTTTTTTTAAATAATGTTAGTTACTCGTCCTCGCTTTATTGGGCTATAGAAAACACTAAAATATAATTCTTTTAATTTATAAGAAAGGATACTTCGCATACGTATACTTTCGAATCATTCATTGCAATTAAATAATTGGTCTAAAATGCCCATATATGTATATTATGGCTACCATTATAACTTAATAAAACTCCTTAACCGTTTCCTCTGAATTTTCAGAACATTTTCTCAGCTTTTTTTTTACTAGGAACTTGTAAGAAAGAAATACGTTGATATTTTTAGGCAAAAATATTCGCAACTCGCAAGTAAATCTTTTAGGTAAGTGTTTAGTGTAACTTGCCAATTACTTTTATATCAAACGAGTACTAATATGATAACAATTATAGAACTCCTTTACTTTATATTTCTTAATTCTTTTGATATAGGTTATTATAATAAATCAACCATCGTCGCCATTAAATGCATTGGTAAAATTTGATAGGTTTCTGTATTTTGTATTCATATAATGCAATCATATTGTTAATTAATAAAACTAGTGAGTACTTTCATCGGAAATGGTAAGTAAAGATTTGTATCTGTAAATTAACATTCAAAGTTAGTGGCACAGGTCCATATAATAACTACATAGTTTCACTTTTTTTGAAAGTACGGGAAAGTAAACTGTCAAATTAAATACATCTCCAAATTGTTATTAAAATTCGGCCAAGTGCAAGTGTGGAACTCGCGCACTAAGGGATCCGTACAATTTCAATAAAAGGACAAACACTATCAAATTTGGATTTGGGCGTTTACTCTCGATATTAGTATTACGTGCTTCAATTGACCTATTTAAAAGAAAACATGATAAACCATTTTTGACAAACAAAATAACCGAGTTCCAACTGAAAAATGCAATAAAAAGTAAAAAAGTAATTACACTTAAATAATTTTAAAGCCCGAAAAGAAAGAAATTAATAACATATATATTGCCAAACATTAAAATATTTTACCAGTTGTCCCTTCTAAAAATTTAAAAATTTGTAATTTAATTAATGGAATTTATATTTTACTAAATAATCTTCTTAAATACACCTTTACGTTAATAATAATTTATTTCTTTCTTGGAATAAATTTATTTAAAGTTTTTTTAATTTCAATTTTATAAACTTAAACTCGTTAAACAGAGTTAAAACGGTAAAATTATTTTTAACGGTATGGTGGTCAGGTATACTTATAGCATATTCGAATATTACTCAAATCACAAACATCCACTTTTTTTCTGTTCGCATATGTGGAATGCCTGTGTAGTGGTCACTACAGTATATTTAAATAGCCATATTTATTATTTCCTTGCACTTCACAGCTTCAAGAGAATATAGTCTTAAATGTTTATAATTTATTTCAACTTGATAACTTCTCGTATTCTTCAAATAAAGCGTCAAAAACTAAATATATAAAAGATAATTTTTTTCGTGATATAACTACAAAATTCTTATTTTCGGTTTTTTCTACATGCTAGTGCCATAAGACCTTGCCAAAAATCATGTTCCTAGGTCAAACCAGCAGCCTTGGGATTTTGATTCCTGTGAGAAATCAAATTAACAACACATGAGATATAAGCGGCTATATCTTTTCATTACATTGACTTAGCAGCTTGATTTTTTTACAACTAATCAAATATCCAAGTACCTAGGTACTTGGTACTTGAACTAGGTACTTGAATATTTGATATTAATTTCAACTTGATATGTTCACGTTTTTCAGAGAAAAAGGGTTTGGCATGATAGTAAAATAAAGTTAATTTTCTAGTGAGGTAGTCAAAATTTTTCTTTTACTTGTGATATAAGATCTTCTCCTTCATGGAAACAGCCGTAAGGGGCAGTAAGTTTGAGTATTTGATATTAATTTCAAATTGATACCTTTACTCTTTCAGAGAAAAAGGGTCTTGACCGAAGAAGTCCAATGATAAAAATAAGATCAATTATTCTAAACTATTTAAGACCATGATGCACTTTAAATAGAAAAATAAGACACAAGTGCTTATTCTCATCAAATTACTTGTCAAACTGCGGCTGAACAATTATGGCAGAGCTTAAACACAAAAGTTGTAAAGAATATTTATTCTAAATGATGATGTTTTTAACACTATTCTTGAAAAGGATTTTTTTCACTCATGTTTGTGTTATCTGAATAATAATCTACTTTAAAGAAATCTATACTTCTATAATTGGTATTATAAATGCAAAAAGTGTCTGTTGATTTGTCCTTATTTCACGTTGTAATGGAATGTTGGATCGACGTTATTTGTTGCATAGAGATAGTTAATTGGCTTAAAAGTAACATAGGCTACTCAAATCAAAGCCCACCTTAGAATATTAATTTTGCACGAAGAAATATCAAGTTATATATATACAATAGTCTACATGCCGAGAAAAAATATTTATATATAATCAATATTACGTAATAGGTTGGGGAAAAAGTTTCTTCGCATTTTTAAGTAAATTCAAAACATTTTTTAATATAGTTTATTTACATTTAAGTATGTAGGTATCATTTTGTTCGATAACTTTTTGCCATCTTGTAGGTAGGGACATGATCCCATTGCTATAGAAATATTGGGGCTTCTGATCAAAAAACCTCAATAAATAGTTTTGGCAATCCTCTTGAGATGTTAACCTGACACTGCCTAAAGAATTCTGAACAGACCGAAACAGGTGGAAATCTGAAGGTGCAAGGTCAGGACTATACGGCGGATGCATTAACCCCTCCCAGCCAAACTTTCTTACTTTTTGCTGAGTGGCTAAAGATGTGTGAGGTCTAGCGCTATTATGATGAAAAACCACACCCCTTCTGATGATTAATCCCGGCCGCTTTCTCTCAACTTCTTGCTTTAATCTCATCAGTTGTTCGCAGTAGAGTTAAGAATCGATGGTCCTGCCTGGTGGTAACAGCTCATAATGAATAATACTCTTCCAATCACACAACCACACACAACATCACCTTGTTGCGAGTTAACCCGGGCCTTTGATCACGACCTTTTTCGCACGTTCTTGTCGTATGTGATCCACTTTTCATCACCAGTTATCAGCTTCTTCAAAAATGATGATCGGTTACATTACGTCGTAATAAAGAATCACAAATGAGTACACAGTTCGTTCTTTCAATGAGGTCGTGAGGTACCCAAATATCGAGCTTTTTTGTGTACCCAGTTTTTTCAAATGCGCCAAAACTGGTTTGTGGTCAATTCCCAGTTCTTCAGTTACGTCGTAACGACTGATATGCCGATCTTGCTCCACTTTTTCAAAAATGGCATACATTTTATGCGTAATAGGGCGACCAGAGCGAGGTGCATCTTTGACATCAAGATTTCCGAATTGAAAACGCTTAAACCAAATTTGTGCTAATCTCACAGACACTGCACTAGGTCCATAAACATCGCAATTTTTTTTCGCGGCATGCGTTGCATTTTTACCGTTTTGTAGTAAAATTTTAAAATGTATCGAATTTCTTCATTAGATTCACTCATCTTCACAGTACGAAAAACAAATAAAAATTACACATTTTCCTAATTTTAATTTGAAATTATCTTTTTTTTTGATGAATCACGAAAATCATAAGAAACCTAATATTTTATGTTTTGGAATCATTATTTTGTGATAAATTATAAGAAATAGTCAAAGTTATCCTTTACGATTTAAGGTTGGAGTTTAACCTCGAATAACTTCTAAACGAGCCAACTTAGCGAAAAATCATCTCAGACAGATTTTCGTAGATCGTTAAATTTCCTACAAGAATATGTTTTGATTTTTACGAGACATTCATTCGTTCAAGTGCATCCAAACAAAAAAATCCTATGTTATTTAAATGGGAAATAAAAAAGTACGATGAATCACCTCTTAACATTAATATTAAGGGCACAAAATTTACCAGAATTTTTTTTTCGTCATCTCAGACGATATTTTCATGGTAACTAAGGAAAAAAAATTTAAAGTTTTTTTTGGCCCACCCCAAAATTTAAAGTTTTTTTGGCAATCTTTGGATTAGATATAATCAAAAAAAATTATTATTCTTAAAGCTTGTTTATATATAGCATTATATATGATTATATATAAATATTTTCTCGGGTTATTTTGTTGCTAATAGGTACTCAAAAAATCACAGATTATGTTAAGACCAATGAATAATTCTATTTACAAACTTTAGCGATATCAATATTCAAATAAATATTTTCCTCGCGTAGATCACTAATAAGGCTCCTCGCTTATTACATGTCGATGTATCACATAATCGTGTCGACGTGGGTGGCAAACGTTCATAATACTACTAGCTGACACGGCAAACGTTGTTTTGCCATATAAATTCAAAAAATTTGGGCCACCCTTATCACTTAGGGGTACAAAAAATAGATGTTGACCGATTCTCTGACATACCTCATGCACACAAAATTTCATAAAAATCGGTCGATCCGTTTTGGAAGAGTTTGGATAGGCCAGAGAAAATTGTTACGCGAGAGAGAATAACTGGCAACATATACTTTAAATACAATAGTTATTCTAATAAACATACAAGGAAAATTAGTACTTTTTTTTAACAAAACCTCGTAGTATACTAACCTGTGTAAAAAAGAAACAACGACCAAATCATTCCAACCGCGTTCTTCAATCACAAACATTAAAGTCACAAAAGGGGTAAAACAAACTTTCCAAGCATTGAACGAAATTTTGTGAAACTTTAAACGAGTTAAAACGCTCATTTTGAAGCTAAATCTAATTGGTGGACCGACGGCGAGTACTCCAACATTTTCACTGACAGCCCGAAGCAAAGTTAGAATTTAAATTTTCATAGCGGTATATCGCGAAGCATTAGGATTCATAGAACGCAACGGTGGCGGTGTCTCGGCAGGCGAGTGGCGACCATCGATCATATTAATCAAACGTTCCCGTTGGGTGCTCACGGTTCACGGTGGGTGAAGGGTTTCTTGGAAAATTGATCAAGTACGGCATGTTGATGAGTTCTTTAACTTGGATCAATTTTTTTTTTAACTAGCGCCCCACCGCTCCCGTGTACTGAAGGTAATGATAAAGAAATTTCGAATCCGTGAGGTGATTCTACAATATTTTTTTTCACTCACGTGAGAACTCTGCAACTCATCGACAACCCTAGAAGTTATATGAACAACTTTGGGAATCATTAAATTACACGAAAGCTCCTTAGTTGAAAATATTGATATCGTGTTAATAAATAATCTAAGGTAGCAAGTTTATTTAAATTACATTATTTACGTATCATAATTATATAACCATAAACTTATATATATGTAATAAATTTGATTTTTAGAATTTGTGATGTAGGCAATATAACAATTCAAGTTACCTACTAATGTACTAAGTAGGTACTACTAGAGATTTAAACTTTTGACATATTTTGTGGTATACCCTAAAGTTCTAGAAACTTTAATGCTTCAAAAATGTTTTGAAAATGTTAAAGTAAACTGATTTCTTTTACATTTCTGTAGAAATCAATCGATTATTCGCTAGTCTTTGCATTGGTTCAGATGTTTCATCATTGACGGTAACTCGTTCTTCACTTCCATAAAATTGTGTTAAAAAAAACTTTTTAGTGCATTTTTTAATTTGAAGTCGGTTTTTTTAAACGTAGTTTTTTTTATTTTTTACTTTTTAGTGTCTGTAATAGATTGTAGTAAAGTAGGATTTTTCTAGATTACATCAGGTAGATTAAACTATAATAGATCCCGAGAAACTGAAACTTGAACTGATTATTTAAAATTTTTATGGGATTAAATAGTAACTATTCGCATCAAACAAAAGAAAAATCACGTAAATCTGATCATAAATCTCCCCGTAATCGCAATACATACATAAAAAAAATATACCAATCGAATTGAGAACCTCCGGTTCTTCCAGAGAGAAGAATAATTTTTCTTTGAGAAAAAGTACCGAAACTTTTGTCGTAATGTTACCGGATAAAAAATGTACGCTTTAGGCTGCGAAAACAAATGATATATGATATTCATATTATTTTATAACAATATGAAAAATAGTTCTTACCAACTAGAGCAATTTTTATATTTTTGTTCATATTACTTTTATTACTATACTTTTTAGTATTTTTATATACCTACGCAGGTATTTAATAGATGATAAATTGGTAATATATAAAAATATTAAATTTTTCCAAATTTTTGTACAATAGGAAAGCTTTTACACTACATATTTTCAAAGCAGCACTGTATTTATGTTTCAGGTATTTACCTTATTTGAATGGCACTAAAAATTAATCAATGACAATGTGATATTTGCATAGGGAAGACAATACCTATTAATAAATATATCGTACCGATATTTTTAAAAGTATTAATTTTATCTTGTCTGTCTGTATATATATTTTTTTTGACCACATACTAAGATGATTTATATTTTCTTTAAATCGTATTTTTAACAAATGATTTGAGGCAGGATCGTCTTCAAATATAATAAAATAAAGTTTTTTTTATTCTAGTAATAAAAGCTATCCTAAGAACTGAACTGAACAGACCTTTTAACAACAATTTAAAAGTAGACGATGAAAAGAAAAAATGTAGCCGCAAACACCATTACCTCTACCCTGGCCTGGCGCCCGAATTTGGCTGTTATGTACTGCTTCGCCAGGCCTTAAAACCACGAGCTGGCGCCCCTTTATACTTAACACTAATACCGCTACTGGATACTTCGTACATGGACATTACTAATGACAACAAACAAGGTAAAGTCTATGACCTTTGCCTTTCCCATAAGTAATAAATTGAAAAAAAATCCTTGGTACTATTAAATATCAACAAACTGTATGACGGAAGGCAGTTTAATTGGATATTTGAATAATCGAATATCGATATTTGAATATTGATATTTTGATTCATATCGATAAATATTGCTCACCCCTATTTATAGTCTATGTCTAATGTAATTGTCTATCAAAATATCAATACGGAAATGATCATTGAAATATTCTACAAATTTAAATACGTTTCATAAGAATACTTTGTATTAATAATAAAGTCAATTGATTGTGCTTTTAGTAGAATTAGGTTAGCTATCTCTGTTATAAATTAAACCATATTATCAACAATATGTCATTGGTGGAAAATACTAAAATTCTTCAGTTTCTGGAATTAGTTGGTCGTCTCAAGGTAAGAATGTGAACCTGATTATGTATATTATATAGGGATTTGATAATCTTGACCTCAGTTCAGCTATTGTAACCGCGATCTTATTTTGAATATAGGCAAGACCACTTAAGTCCCTGGAAGAAGCTTTAAATGACTAAGTGAAACTTACCGCAGATTCTTAATTAATTCTGCCAATATTTTAAAAATAATATCAGACACCAGAAACTCATATGTGCTGGACAAGTTGTCTTCTGACATATGCCTCTTAAGTTCCTCCATATGTTTCTTTCTTGAACTTTTCATCGAATTTTCGGGAAATCTTCCCATCTTTATATTTGTCTTCCTCTCTTTCATTTTTTAGGTAACAGTTGCTTGTTTTGTCCATTGGTCTTTTATTAAATGTTTTATATGAAATAATTACAATTTAAAACTCCATGAGCTGGTGTCAGAGTAGATAGCATTAAATTTTTATATACAATCTTTTTTGACTTTGTCTTTTAATTTATCATTAAGCATACTTCTTTATATTTGTTGGCCTCTTGTTTGAAGCCTTTGAGGATGATTAGTTTATTTATAATTAAATATTTTAAACCATATTAAAATATATTAGTTGTTGACCTTTTTAAATAAGGCAGAACATTAATCACTTGTAATCATTTTAACTAATGTCGTGTGTTGATAGGTAACTAACAAAACTAGTCATAAATAACCCTATATCAGCAACTTAACATTTTGTTAGAATAAATAACATAGACAAAAATTTCTTTTTTTCATACATTTGATTATGTACCTAACTGGTTAATGTTGATCCATCCTGTTGTTTTAGCATGAGAAGAGAACTGGCTGGGTAATATGCGATATTAATGACTGTGAGTCTATTGCTGGTCATATGTATCGCATGGGCATGATGACCTTCTTGCTGACTGAAGATAATAATCCTACTAAGTTAGACCGGTTTAGATGTTTACAAATTGGTAAGATATTTCTGTAGTTATTAAGTGAAGTTCAGAAACATTTCTGTAATAAAGATAATGTACCTATTCTTTTGAGAAATAAAGAAATCTTAAACCATAAAAAAAAAATTGAACCATAACATTGTTATACTCTATTCATTATTTTAAATGACTTATAAAAAGATTATTTTACAAACATTAAAATATTTATTATGGAAATTAGTATTACTTGAAAAACACAAATGTATAATGATATAGGTTTAGTAAAAAACATTTAATTTTCAACAATATATTGTTAAATAAGAATATTTAGTATCTTTTACAACAGTAAACATATTGTTATATGTGTTAACCCTGGCTGTAAAGCATGAGTGCGAATTTCAATAAAATCCTTGTAGTTTTTTTGTGATTGACTAACAAATATCTAAAAATACAAACTTACACATTTATAATATTAGTAAGATTTTCAAATGTATTTAAATATTATAAAAAAACTTAAATTATACCAGCAAGTTCTAATTGTATATAATTCATAAATATCATGGTCATTATTGTTATCAGTGGGGATAAAACCACCATAGTTTTTTTTTATCTTTGGTCATGCCAGACTGGATAAAGTATATAAATAAATAAATAAAGCCTTTATTTCGGACAATCACATCAAGTAAATATTTATAACTAAATTATCCTTCACTGTCCGTGTGCCTTCCGGCAAAGGCCTCTTCCATCATCTTCCAGTCCTCTCTACAGCTTGCAATTCTTCTCCATGTTTTTCCCAGCAATCTAGCAAAGTCATCCTCCCAACGTTTGCATGGCCTGCCCTTTCTGCGTTTTCCGTTTCTGGGGTACCACACTGTTAGCAATTTGCTCCACTTATCTGTTCCCCTTAGTACATGCCCAGTCCATCTCCTTTTCAATCTTTTTATTTTCGTTGTTATGTTTTCCAGTCCAGTGTTTGCCCTAATATCTTTATTTCGTCTCCGATCTTTCCTGTTTATGCAAAGCATGCTACGCTCCATTGATCGTTGACATTGTTTGCTAACTCTGCTTCTAATCTACAAATCATGATCGAACAACTAGCTATAGAAAGTGAAAAGGTCGGTTTGACAATGAACAACAGCAAAACCAAAATACTGATAAACAGCACACCTATTGACATAAAAATCAACCAAAACTCAATAGAGTATGTCACTGAATATTCATACTTAGGTCAAACAATTTCTATAGAGGACTCGTTGTCCAAAGAAATAGATAAACGGATAGCGAATGCGTGGAAAAGGTATTGGACGCTGAAAGAAGTGATGAAAAATAAAGAGGTAGGCATAAGCGTAAAAAAGAAATTATACAATACTTGTATCGAACCTGTATTAACATATGGGTGTCAAACTTGGGGAATGACTAAAGCCCTTATACAAAAACTGGAAATATGTCAACGATCAATGGATAAAGTATAGTAAATGTTTAATCCTTGGTATATGAAATATGTCATCCATTGTAAAGTGAAAGTAGAACAATAAGAGTAACTTTCACATTTTATCACTTCATCATTTAAATAAGTTTCATACATTTTCTTATTTATTTACATTATATTTTATTATGTCATTTTTACCTAAGATAGTATTTATTGAGCAAATCTCAGTCAGTGAAAAAAAAATTAAGAAACTTATTGTAAATTTTTAATATTGAGTAATGATGTTTAAATTCCTCTTTAAAATATGAGTAATCAATTTTCATTACCATTTCTTATATTTGCGTTTCAGCTTTAGTGCATGATTTGGCGGAGTGTATTGTAGGTGATATAACACCTCATTGTGGAGTTACTCCTGAAGAAAAGCATAGAAGAGAAGATGAAGCGATGAAAACTATTGCAGAACTCACTGGAATAGCTGGAGAAAGAATGTATGAACTTTATAAGGTGAATATCGTCTAACAATTATTAGAACCATATCAATAAGTCTTTTCTCATTCCTATACTTGATAACTGCTGCTAATGAATCAATAAAGAAACCAGAACAGATTGATATATACATAATGGAGTAAGACTGCTTATTTTTGCTGACATGGAGGACGGAGGGTTTATAATTGCAAAAAAACTTGAGTGCATAATATTTAGACAGCCCCTAAGAAAGGTTTTAGCAAAATTTAACTTTTAAGTTAGTGAAAAAGGAAATGAAGTGTGAAAATCGATTACTTTTGAATCCATTATAGTTATCATCTAACTGTTATCACGGTAACCAAGATGTAAACAAAGCGGTAGATAATTTAGGAGTTATAGTATTCATTTAATTTGTAGAAAGTTAAAATATATTTAATTTGTTCTTTGAACTATCCAAAAATTAACTGCTTTATTTTAATTACAGGAATATGAAAACCAAAGTTCTGCAGAAGCCAAATTTGCAAAAGACTTGGATCGTTATGACATGATCCTTCAAGCATTTGAATATGAAAAACGTGAAAATGCACCAAAAAAGTTAGAAGAATTCTTCAATGCTTGCTATGGAAAGTTTAATCATCCTTTCATTCAAGATTTAGCCAAAGAACTTTATAGACAAAGGGAGGAATTTGAGAAAAAGTCTCTTCACAATGGGACAACATAATTTGCATGAACTAAATTACTATTTTGCTATATTTTTGCATTCAGTTGCGAATCCATTACACTTGAGCATAGCCAGGTGTCGTACCTAGTCTTAGGGGCAGAAAATTGCAATTTTATTTGCACTAAGTGCATTTTACCATTGGTTATTTAATTTTAAGTTATTTTGATTTATTTTTAGATTACTTGAGTATTCATATTCATTTTATTTAATTATACTTTTGTAATATTACATAATACCACTGTGTGACACTATTAATTTTTATACCTTTAAATTATAGCTGATTTCAGTAATATTGTGCTTGTTGAAAATAATTTTTTTTTGTCTTGTAAGTAATCCACACAATCAGCTCCTGCAGCCATAATCGGATTGTTTGAAGTAAAGGCTGTTACATGAAAGGGGCGGTACTTTGAGCATCTGGTCTCCAAATCTAAAATACGCCACTTTTCAGTCTGCTTTTGATTTCAGAGTTCAACAATTTCCTTCTGAGAATGTTCGGGTGGCTTCATGGTCTTTCTATGTGTTTTTTACAGAAGTTATTAATTTCTTCCCTTACTGTTAGCATTCCTAAGTACTTATGGAATTCACTATTACATGCGAACCAAAGAATGAATGTGAGAACAAACCCTAATATATAAAAAAATATTCTTGTAACAAAACATCATATAAACATCACATTAAAAGAAACTTATTTAAATAGGTTATGCATACGATCCACTATGCTCATTAAGCTCTTAAAATTATATTAGAATAACTAAAAATTCTTAATTTTATAAATAACTAGGTGATCCATCTTCGTAATATTACTGATGTCACAAAATGTATTATGATTATTAGATTAAAATTATTCCAGTTTAATAAATAGTGATTATAAACTCAATATTTTAAAATATGTAATAAACAAATATAAATTAACATAACTTTAGGCTGAAAAAATTTGCTAAAAATTTATATCTGCTTTGATAAAAATACATAGTTTCTATCTTAAGAATATGTATATGTGGTACATGATACACATATATTTTGCACAAACTAATCAAAATCACACCAAGTGATAGTTTAGAAAGAGAAAGAAACTCTTAGTTATTTATAGCTTTGTTTAATAAAATATATTTGAATTATTAGCAAGTTTTAAGTAAATTCTCAAATTTAAAAAATCTCGATTCTATATTAAAGTTGTAACCTTCATATTATTAAAAATACTACTATGTAATATGCAAGTCTGTTTGTTGATTTATCATCAACGTGATTTTAGCTTAGATAGCTTTTGTATAGAAAAATGTAGCACTGTTTTTTATGTCAATTTATTAAAAATTGACAAAATATTTTAGAACTTTGAAGATACTTTTTTTTGCTTAAACCACATAAGTGATAATTTCAATGCAAGCAGAGGCTGGTTCTTAGTATTTATTAAAGAATTATTTTTTATATTTTAATTGATTGTATTTCACAATATTTCCATGATAAGCTAATCATCCAATATGTAAATTTAAAAATAACTTATTATACTAAACATTCATTAAACTTAGATTATTTGAATCACAAAATGGTATTATAGTTTGCATTCATAGATATAGAAGTTGTACGTAATTATTTATTCAACTATAATTAATTAACATCTGATTTTAACATTTAATCTACCTCTGATACTGCCAATAGTTCATGTTGATTAAAGAATAAATAATTTTAAAAATACTTTGTTTTATATATCATATAATTTCACTTATAGGATTAACAAAAAGGCTTTATATCCCATAAATTTAATAGTATATATTTTTAAATCTTCAATATTTTGGAGATCCTTTGAAGAGGAAAATTTTGGTAATGTTGAGAAATTTTACTGTCCTTTTTTAAATCTCGTGAAATCTATTTCAAAAGGAATGTAGATCTCAGGGTTGTGTTAAAATATATGTAATAATACTAGATGGATTTATTTTACCTACACATAACTTGAGTCATTTGATGACACTAAACTTATCAATTCCAATCCAAGGCCACATTACAAGGTTATCTAAACCATAATTGTTAGAAATATTGCAACACTAGAATATCACAATCATGGTCTCCTTATTAGGAAATGGTTCAAGTTTATTTAGTGAATTTACTTAACAATTATCATATTATTTAGACGTTATCAAATTAATTTTATAGAAACAAAATGAATTGAAGTATTAATTTTTAAAATTTATTTATAAAATTGGGTAGTTGAATAGTATACATACAAATCTATTCAGTCAAATGAAGACCTCATAAATGCTAGATATTTGAAGTTACATTCGTTTATTCAGATCATACCCGAACTTACATAGCTCACAGACATTTAACAACAAAGAAAACACTATGTATATAGGTGATATATTAGGCATATGGTGAATGTTTATTTTATATTCAATCTTAATCAGAATTTAACACTTGAACTATTTATCTCACAGCAACCAAATGATTTAACTCATTGTTCATAATTATTAGCAGTCAAATGTATTTTATATCATTACTAATTAACAGCCTGTTTTTGTCCTCCCGCTTGTTCCTCTTTTTTTCTTTGTTTTTCTCTCATTAATTCAGCATCTCTGAAGATAAAGAAAAGTTAAGTACTCAAGTTGTATAATATTCATATAGCCTACAACCTGCCCTATTAAGGCCCACCAGAATTTTATATTTATGGTAATTATTATAATTCAATAAAATAATGTAAATTCAAATAATGAAACAAGGCTTGGTAAAGATGAGGTTGAGTAAAATAATCTAACAAACAAACACTCAAACTATAAAAAATATATGACTAACCATTACATTGCCCTGTGAGAATATAACCTGCATTTGTTGTCTTAGAAAGTAAGTAAGCTAACCACTGTACAGACTGGTCTTCAAGATAAATAATTATGAATAAATTCATTTTGTTTACAAATGTGTTACATAAGCTAAATTATAAATTTCCCGCCTAAATAGGTTATTGAACTTGTTGTAGGTACCTATGTTTTCTTTGTTCAAGTGACATGCCAGTCTTTTCACTGGCATTCTTCTTTTTTTGCATTTCCTGTTGCTTCTTTTGATTTTTAGCTCGGGCTAGATCTCTCTGGTTTCCACCTGAAAAGATAATTTAGATCAAGGTCCAGTATTTTAACAGATGACATTTTGGTTATGTATTTATATCCAATTACAATGCTTCTTAGACGAATTTTTGAGTTATATGCACTAGTAATAATTCACGTTCGCAAAAAAAAAGAAATTAATATTCTTCTAATAATTATATAGGTAAATAAACAAGCGTCATTATTGAGTCATGCAATTGTCACGCTTCTCTGTTCTATAATAGCATCCAGAACATTCCATCGAAATTTAATTAATGTTATTAAAGGAAATCTTATAATTTCTATAACACACACATAAAATATGAGAGCACAATAGTATAAATAACAAGTAAAGTTGTTTAGATGAAAATATGTGTACTTACGGGTCATCTTGGCTGTTTATTCAATAAACAATTAGGAAGTGAAATTATAATAATAAATACAAAACGTAAAGTACGGACGATACGCTAGTCCGGCCGAAACCTAGGACAACGCACCGCCCTCCTTCTAACCAATATGAAAGAAAATTTGGAACAACTAAAAGTAAGATTGGCTTTCAATACAAAGCTTCAAACATTAACCAGCTGGCCATATTGCCATAGACAATTTTTAATTTTTTTTAAATTTAATTAGTCGAAGGAATAACTTGTACAGCATAAATAACAGTCGCTACTCATAAGTCATACATCATTTTATTTTGTACGTGAAAAAAATTAGTCATATATATGCTTTAATAATAAAATATTAAAATTTATTATTATTCGTTATTGAGGTTTTGAAAGAAGTTCTGTAAGCTCATGTCTACGCTCAAAATTATGCAGCAATATATAAATTTAAAATTCCGCTAAACAAGTTGGTATTTCCCGTCAACAAAATCCTTCAAATAAAAAAAACGTAATTTAAAACTACTTTTTATTAGCAAGAAAATTATATTATTAAAACATTGTTACGCTGTGTTATTGTAGCTGACACGTTACCTGTGGAGGTTGAAGGCAGATTATAGGTGTAGTAGTAGTATCGTACGTACCATACCATACATGGTTGGTAAAACAATCTAGTATGTACCACAACTTCCCATTTTAATGTCGCCAACATAAAGAAAAGTTTTGCCGTGTGCCTATTTTTTTTTTTACTATTCAACATTATTATATTTCCGACAACAGATCCGTTAGCCGTTAAAATATATTTTACTCCATTCAAAGATGATATATAAAAACTCCGGTACCTAATGTCTGACTAATCCGTCAGAACGCAAAATCCGTTAAGTTGGCAATCCTAGTAGGCAACACGGAAAATGTCTACGGCTTACTATTAACACCTTACTATTCTTCCACTCTATTTCTTTATAACTTGTCTATTGTGTTATCTGTCAAAATGTCGGTCAATGCACAAGTGCATCTTAAAAATGAAAATAATAAAAAGAACGATAAAGCTTTAAAGCCCTTGTTTCCTAAGCAAGCAGAGTGTTCTTATGTTTCTTGTTACTGGCAAGTATTATCATATTCATGTAACTGATTTTCTATAATAGCTAAAAATATTGATGGTTTATGTTTGCTTTGTTTCTGTTTTTGCTGCACTGCAGTGAAGAGAACGTGTGGAAACTATGTCAAGATGTATCGTTAAGGGTTCCTGGAGAGCTGGATAGATGCTACGTTGTTTTTATCTCGAACCCTTGCCGCACTGTGCCTTTGTGGAAACAAAGGGCTGGGCGCGAGGAGGATCGTCTCGTCATATGGGTGTGTACTAAAAGTATTATCGCTTCATTTTTTATTTATGCATATTAAGTAAAGGCTTAGGAATCTGAGGAACAAAGTCCTTTTTGGGATTAAAAATAAAATAAATTTATTTTTCTTAAAATTTTTCAATATGGAGCAACTACTAATCAACAATTATTATTCTATCTAAAAATTGTCTTTTCAGGATTATCATGTTCTATTTCTCTACTCCTTGGACTACAAAACATGTCTTGTGTATGACTTAGACTCGGAACTTCCATTTCCAACATTCTTCCACAAATATGTAACAGAAACTTTTCGCACAGATCAAGTTCTAAAGTCTGATTTTCACAGGTATGTTACCATATTAGACAATTTTATTTTATATTCTTATTATTTGAACACAAAATATTTTAAACAAAATGTATTTTGATTGTAATACAATGTTAATTTTATGTGTAGGTTCTTCCGTGTAGTTCCTGCAAAACAGTTTTTGCAACATTTTGCATCAGATAGACGTCACATGAAGAGACCTGATGGCTCTTGGATCAAACCTCCCCCTCCCTACCCTGCTATCAGTACTGCATGTAAGTATAATACACATGTACTATTTAGCTAATGCACTCTCTGACTGTACTTTAAGCAATTAAATATCTAGCTTCAACAGTGTGACACTTAAAAGGTGAAATCTGCCATTATAATTTTAGGCCAAAATTAATAACCAATCATAATTCAAAATCTTTGGATTATTCTCATGCTCTGTGTATCCGATTAAAATAAAAGTCATCATTAATTTAATTCTATTTCAGCTTCTACTCATAACTTAGATGAGTACATCAACATGGAATTAGACCTGGGCCCAGGTCAAGTTTATAATTTGACTGATTTTGTACAGCGATTCTTTAAAAAGGAAAAGTAGAGGGAATGTAATTAGATAGAAAATACTACATGATCATAACTCATTTATGTTATGGTTTTCTCCTTTGTTGATTATGTTTTAATAATCTTTTGTTAATAGTTAATATTTGTTTATGTTAATGAATGAATTTATATTATAGATTTTCCTATTAATGTAGGTTCAATATATATCAAAAGAATAGCAGTTTGGATAAACCGTTTACTATTATAATAGCACAGATTTACCCAATCGCACATAATGGTTTTGCACATTATTAACCAATCACTATTTAGATTTTTTCATTACTGATTATATCTATTTATATAGATATGTTAAATATACAATGTTTATTTTTTGTTCATTCAATGTAATATAATAAGATATTTTTTCAGAAAAAAAAGGTTTGCTAAATAAGTATATTAATATTTAATGTGATTACCAAAGTACAAGGTTTTATTCTTATTCAGGGAATGGCATTTATTTCATTGTTGACTAATTTTTGTGCCATATTAATAATAAGTTATTTTAGGGTGGATCACCATATGGGGTTGCATTTGTGGATACAATGAGCACCAAAACATCAAGAGAAATCAAAGCAAATTGTTGTCAAGGTTTTTTATGAGACCTAACTTTAACTTCAAATTTCAAAAAAAACTTCAAATTTAAAAAAAACAAATCCGTGATGAGACACAAAGTAAAAAAAAAAATTAATAACAATTTCTAAAAAATATTAAAACAATTCCAATGATAAACTAACTTTATGTTTATTTTTAGAAATTTTAAACAACACAAACAGATTTTAAATTCAATTTTCTCCTAAACTATTAAATTTAGAGACTTGAAATAATAAACTAAACATTTTCTAAATGTTGTTTGTCAGTTGAAAAATATTTTTTGAACATAAGTTTGTTTTACTTAACTTAATGTTTTTAAAATAAATGAAACATAAAAATAAAAAGTAACCATTTTCACTGAATGGCATATACTAAAAAAAAAACCCTGAAAAAGATGTTTGTAATCTTAAAATCACATTTATAATAACTGTCGTAGTCTGTTTGACATACTGAAGATGAGGTTCCGGAGACGATGTTAAGGGATATTCTCCCATTCTTCCATCAGGCCCTTTTTAAGATCATTGAGGGTGACATTAGGTCGGCTGACCAGCCTTCTGAGCTCATCCCAGGCCAGCAAGTTGATACCAACCCCCTGAAAGTACTCTTGTACAACTTGAGCGGTGTGTGCGGGGCGTTATCTTTCATTAGAATTGATCCATTACCCATATTTACCAGATATGGTCCTGCATACTCATTATGGATCTCTTGAGCATATCTCACCCCGGTCAAAGTGCCATTTTCTATGTCCACTAACTCTGTTTGACCTTCCGAAGAGATACCAGCCCATACGTGTACAGAGCCCCGCCGTATTGGACTCTTTCTGCAAAGCAGGCTTGAGCGTATCTCTCACCGGGACACCTGTAGAGGTTGTCAAAAAGGAGTTTTTATAAAACTAAATTTTCTACATAATGATTTTTATTTCAAGTTTCTAACTTAAATAGTACAGAAATTATCTTCACGTATATGAGTGTTATACCTTCTTTTGTAGGCCAGTGTATTTCTGATGAGACACAAAAATAAAAAAAAGGATTTAAACGGTTAACAGTTTCATTGAATAAAAAAATTTGTGAGACCCCTATTTTAGGCCCTAGGCTCTATAAATGTGTGATCCACCTCTTATTTTAATAATATTCAAATTTAACCAAATGGAAATACTCTAATAAGTTATTAAATATGTTTGTCTATATGTTAATACATACAATAGTTTATTAGTTTTGGTGTTAATTTGTGTCGGTGGAATGGAGCTTTAATGGGTAGGTATTAACCAGTTAGTGTGATTTTGAAAGTTTAAAATAATGTAGTGCTTGTTCTTCTAGTAGTTTTGATGTCTGATTAGTTATATGTAAATTATAATCGCCTTAGACATGTTATTTTTAGTGTATCTAGTGAAGGAAACCTTACAACTAAATAAGAGGTTATATGTTAAACAGATTGGATAACATAATATTATTTTCTTTTATTTATTTATTTTATATAAGAAACAAGGCGTAGGGACATAAAGCGTTTTTAACATTCAAAAGTAATTTCTCCAAAAAAACAAAGGAAAACTAGCAATCAAGTTTTTTATTTATTTCAGATATTAAATTAATCAAATTATTATTTTTTTTCTATTATAATTATCAAATTTAAATTAATATGTTTAAGATTATCAATTAATGTAAATTCTTCATTTAATATCATATTTATTATTTCAAGAATATTAATACATGAAGTTTTATAAGAAAATCTGTATAAATATAAGTCTAAAAACTAAAAGTCAAGAGGTAATTTTAATCAGGAAAATTAAAGGTATATATGTGATTTATAATCGTAAAGACATGCTATAGCTATACAAAGTTTCGTGTAACAAATCATTCCATTATTTTAATTATATATAATTGAGCACACGAACACTTTGACACGCGACATATACAAAGTTTGAAAAATGTCTCTAAAATATATAGCGTGACCTCGATACGTTTTTATTTGTTATAACTAGCCCACCCTCGTTTCGCTGAGGTTAAATTATCTATATAAAAATCAAGATTTTTTCCATAATCCAAATTGATACGTGTACCAAACATACGGTTATATAAAAATTCTAAAAATAAATATTTTTCCTCTATTTTGTGTTATATAGTTAGATCTCCTTTAATCAGAATTTTGAATACCTCAAAGTTTTGGCCACGTAAAATATTTTTTTATTTCACAATAAACTTATAAATGAATTCTCCTATAAGTCTTCAATAACAAGAAATCCTTAAAATAAAAGAAAATATCTGGAATAAAAAAACAAATAGCTGCTATGCTCGTATTTTTGTCCGTGCTACTGAACCTATTAATAAGTTTTTTTTAATTTAAAATCTGTGCACTAAAAGCCTAAATTAAATATTTACTGGCTACAAAATTCGATTTTGTTCTTTCTAGACTTTACGTGAACGTGTTTGCATAATTTTAGATTACAATCCGTTGCGTGAATAAGAACAGTCAACATGCTAAACCATGCTGAGAACTAATTATTATAATTTAGGTTTAGTTATATACCTAGTAAAACGTACAAAGTTTTATTTTACCTGCGGAAAATCTTTTTAAAATAAAAAGTACATTTTTTTAACGATACTCAAATTATAATCGAATTCCTTAAAAAATATAAACTCAAAATAGGTCAGTCAATTTGTCTGAAGGTCCATTATCTGCATCAGACTGTTTTACAAAGGTATCATTATTCAGCTGAGTATCAACGTCATTTTGATTCCAAGCTTTGTCATCGTTCAAGTAAACCTGTACAGAGTAGTAAGCTTCATTTATTAAAAAAAATTAATGTGAGTTTTTAATCGCTGAAGTGGTAAATCTAATATAGGCTGTGGATTTTTATTATAGTCTAGATGCGAACACTATGAAAAAATTGCTCACTTTCTGGAGACGATAGATAATTGAAAAGATTGAAATTGAAGCCAAAATATTTAGAAAGAGAAAACATTTTTTAATCGAGAATCAAATTGTAGTCAAAACTTCTTAAAAAAATTAAACTTCTAAAATAAGGAAAACGACTAGAGATTAATTCCTTTTTTTTTTTAAAAAAAAGGATATCATTATGCAAATGATAATTCTACTTTACTATAAATATTCAGATACATTAAAAATATCATGTTTGTGGCGATCAATAAATATTAAATTAATTTGCGGTACGTTCAGTTCTGTATACGTATAACATTGTACCTTGAGTGATACATATATTTAAGTAATTTAATTGTAGAGTTTATCGCGAGGTAGCTTTTGTATGTTGTTAAATCTATTTAAAGTTTTTTATCAACTTTTATACACTCTTTTATCCTTCCCTAAGCACCCTTAGTGATAAGAATTAATATAATCGTCGCATTTATAAATATTTTGATAATTATTTAAAGTTGCATTTAAATTGCCATCAGAATTTGTTGCCCCAAAATATTTTAAGATTTTCTATTTGAAACAAGAGAGATTGTATGCAGACTTTGAATATACAATAGTTTAATTCCCTCAATATTATTATTGTATAAACTTTAATATTTACACGCTAAGTATTATACTTATTGTTATTACAAATAAATATAATATATGGTTCAAGATCTAGGGTCGCCAGAATATCACTTATTTTCTGACGTACCTATTAGCTAGGTACTACATTCATCGCTTTTTTTTCGTAAAAAACTTCGGTCATTACGTTTTACAGTACACATTAAAATATAATAATCAATGTGTTTTGTACTGAGACAACTGTTTGTGAGCACCCAGAAAAATCCTAGGGGCCAAACTGCATCAATAGATAACCTACCTCAAAATAATTTTGCTATAAAATGACCTAAAAAGCCTTCATTTAATTTAAATAAAGTAATGCATGAGGAAACGAGTTAAATTTACTAGTACTTTGAGTTTTTCTTGCAAGTTTCCTCACAAGCTGTTTTTTTTAAATAGGTTAATTTTTCTTCTACGGGTGCTGTTTGGACCTTCGAACCATTTCTAAGTAGCTAGGCAAGGTTAGGCTTTGATATGTTTGTTATTTAGAAGAATAATGTCTGGCGGCCCTGGGATGTTACACCAATAGATTTAAGGTTCCGCAGCACAAAATTATACAATCAGTTTGATATTTTCACTTTGAATTTGTGTACTTATCGTCAGGGTTATTTATCTGTGTTCATATCTAGTCAGTATTTAAGTGTTTTTGCGTTATTTGAAATCTAATTCTTCGAGTGCTTTGTAGTAACATTAGGGATCGCTGAATCTAAATTCTATACTTCTTTCTATAGCGATCTAAGTCTAGTCTATTTCTCTTCTCTACTATTAAGGATTTTATTCACGTTAACGTGAAATCTAGATATTAGTTAAATATTTTATCGTTCGAGGCGTAGCTGGGTTTATTATGGGACCAATTATATAAAAAGGATGAACACAGTTATTAAAAAGAAGACGGGGCTGTGTTTATGTCCCACTGGTTACGCCTTACTCTTTACTATTACTATTTACGAAACACTTAATCGATACCTTCCTTCAAAGCCTTTAAATTTTTTATCTATCGACTGACAGCCTATAAGGATAATAATTATAATGCTTGTGCTTTTAATGTAACAAGTAACATTTTTTTAGTTTTAAGAATTCAAGCTAGAATAAAAGATCACATGCAGTTGTTGTTTTATTACTATTCTATAATGTCCTAAACAAGATCCAACATTTAAGGCTGGTGTAGGCTTTTTTTTGGGTTTTATTTCCGTGAAGGGACGGGTTAGAATACAATTCCCCTCTGCCGCTTGGAGAGCATCTCGTAAGAGCAGTAACCCCGCACCCCTTGGTGGTAGGAGATCTGTTTCCCGACTGGCTTACGACTACCAGCATGCGAATCGATCGCCAAGTGTCATTGACGCGTTTCGGTCGAGCCGCATGTGGGCCAGGCATACCCCTCCCTCTTCCATCCTGTTACTGCTGCGGTTCTAAGGGACTTGACTCCTTATTCTCCTTCCTTACTCTATCTAACGCATCGGTAAAACAAGTCTCTTTTGTGTGGGATGGGATGCGATGTCCATGGGCGACGATGGCCACTTTCCATCAGGTGGGCCGTCTGCTCGTTTGTAATTGCCATAAAAAATACCTTACCATGGAATTATTTTTATTGTGATCAATAGCCTAAATTGATCCAAAGCTGCTAGTATATAATCAGTAATGTCTGATATTTTGCGCAGTTTTTTTGTATATATTACCATACCATTTTTGCGTACGGGTTACACATAATATTGCATTTATACCTAGAAATAAAGATTTAAAACTGAACAGTAAGACTTTCTCTTATTAACCCCCAAATATTGTCCCATCACGCTTTCAGTATTCTGGCCTTGGTAACGTCTCAAATTTTTCACCTCTTCACCGATAGCGCGCAAAGACTATCATTCATTGGGCGCGAAACTAGAGTCGATTTGTAATCACATTTTTTTATATAATATGTGCTTATATAATCAAAATATATTTAGGAAAACCCATGCGCAAAATATATTATTTATAACCATTTATTCATTAAATCGAATTCTCTGAAAATTTTTAAGAAGTCATAATGATTAGATTTGTAATATCTATTGATCAGTTGCAAATAAATTCAAAATTTTAAATTGAATTTGGAATCTATCTTCGATTAAATTAGATTGATTTATCAATCTGAAGTCTGGATTATGGATTAAAAAATAGAATCGAAATTTAACAAAAGTGCTAGCAACTATAACATTGACTCATATTCTTTAATAATAAATATTTTAGGAAGTAATTATTGAAAGAAAACACTTGGAAAACAAATAATTTATTGCATATATTAACTAAAACAATGTCTAATTCAATGACAAAATGGATAAAAAGTAATGTCAACTTTGTACTTCTAGCAGCTTCTTCACTGAGTAAGTATTTCAGCACCATTTTCAGTAATCAACACGGTATGCTCAGCTTGTGCTGCTCTAGCGCCATCTTCAGTAATGGCGGTCCATCCATCATCTAAAATTACTGTCATGTCACTTCCGTGGGACAGTACTGGCTCTATGGTGAATGTCATTCCAGCTTTCATTAGACCTGGATACCTATTCACTGAAAAGTGATACAACAGATTATATTTATCATACATTTTTACAGATTAATTATAATAAATAGAAGTTATTCTAGACTAAGGAATATTTAATAAAATAAAATCTGTAGTCATTGTTTAACATAACAATTACAATGAAAAAGATTACAAAACATTTTGAAAGTTATTTGTCTACTTGACATAGTGTGTGAGAGAGTGAGAGGGAAATATACTTAGGATTGCTGTAATTATTATGTGACCATTATTTATTAACACTAAAGCTATCTTACATGTATGATAGATTTCAGGTGGACCGTGAAAGTATTTGCCAATCCCATGTCCTAGAAATGCTGGTAAAACTGTCAGTTTATATTTTTTTGCCATTCTGTATATCCTTAAACCAATGTCACAGAAAGGGACACCTGGACCACATAATTTTATAGCCTGTGGAAAAATAAATATTAACTTAGAATTGCTTTCATTATATTGGTAGACAATAGGAACCTGTTCCTTATTACAAAAGTATAATTCTATTTTAAGATTTTGCCTGGATTTTTTTACAAAGAATATCTATGTAATAAATACCTGATCTAGACATTCCTCAGTAACATTAACAAGCTGTACACCTTTATCGTCTACATCACCAACAAGAAATGTTTTTGAACAGTCACCATGGTAGCCATCATAGAAAACCTAAAATTTTTTAAAAATGGATTATATTACACACACTTAAGTTTACTTTCTTGAATCTAAATGCTTTTATTTTCTTACCGTTATGTCCACATTAACAATATCTCCATTTTCCAAAGGTCTAAGATCAGGTATCCCATGAACAGCTACATTATTAACAGATGTGCAGACACTTTTTGGAAATCCTTTGTAATGTAATGGCGATGGATATGCTTCAGCATCTATTATGAGAGTATGTACGAGTTCGTCTATTTCATCTGTTGTCACACCTGGCTTAAATAAATACAATACATAACCCTGAGGCTATATCTTCAATTAAATAATGAAATAGTAAATAAAGTGATCCCCAATGGTCTATATCAACATTTTCAAGACTTGGAGATTGGCAGAAGTTAAAAAGGGTCTAGTTTGTGCAATATGGCGGATGTAACATAGTATATTTAATGTCTGTACTGAGGTAAGTTTTGAAATAATTTTAGAATTACAGTGTCTTTCTTTTGTGTTTTAAATTGCTAATATGAGGAAAAGGGTCTGCTAGCAAAATTAAGAAAAACTACAGCTAATAAATTTGGAGCCTCTTTTATAATGTTAACTTTCGACGCTCATAAATTAGAATACTCAACTCAGTTACTTAAACAGCACAGAAAGTCATACTTTTCAGTAAAATGCAGAGGTTGGGAACAGACAAGATATTACAGAAATTTTCATTTAAATATGAAACATGTTTACCTGTACAAAATGCTGAACCTTCCCCAATATACTGGCGGCTAAACTACAACTACATCTCATTCCTTTTATTTGCAATTCATCTTTCACCTCAGGTTGTTTACCTATGTAAAGTGGTTGGCCTGACAGGTAGTCAGGCCTTACAATATGATCAGGTACCAAACGGCTTGGAGTTGTCTCTACTGGTAATACTTTCTCGTAGACACCAAAACGTTTTCTGTAAAAAAATTATACAATGTCTATAAATAGTAAAAAAAAATTATTAAGATTATCTATATTTTCAATATAAAATCAAACTTACAACAATTGATTTTGAAGCCGAGGGTTTAATACTTTTGGAATTCTCATTTCTTCTATAGGTTATGTTTATTATTCTCTACAGTTGAATGAAATAATTGAATTTTACTCAATGTTCAGTAATGTATTAGAAATCAAAAAAATTGTGAATTCATAAATATGTAATATTTCTCTTTTTTTTTCTTAAAATATTACTTATTCCTACAATGCTTACATATTTGTTCTCCAAAATCTTCCTATTGATCGAAGGGCTTTACGTGATGTATCCATTAAAATCTTTTTTAAAAATCTCTTTGTAAATAATAATTCTACATATAATATTTATATAGTATTATCATTGTTATACTAAATTAGGATTTTAAGCATAAAGCAATATTTAAAATATAATATATAAATGACACTGACATTTAATTTATACCAGAGACAAACTGTCAAATCAGATCATCGAGCATGTATAATAGTGATTCAATATCGATATACTTTTCGAAATAAAATTTCATTATGTAGTATTGATACTTTGCATTATATCGACACAAATATCGATATTTAAGTTACATCGTATTAAAAATCGTTAAAAATAATTTTCTAAACATTAAGTTGTATGAGTTCACCATCTAAAATTCGCAATTTTGTTTACTTATTTAGTTTTTTTTACTTTATTTAAAAATGACGACGTGAATAGTCCCGATGCGCGTTTTAAAATGACGATTTTTTTACTGAAGACTGAGAGCAAATGTAATATGTTTTACAGCTCTCTAGAGTACACAAAACTCTAGATTTATTAGTCTTTCAAAATCAGTCAACAAGCCTATTTCAGAAAACAAGGAATTTCATTGCAAAAAAAAAGGGTAAATGATTTCCATCTTGTCTGATATCGGATCAGATAAAATATATCGATACAAATATCGATCTTAGTGATTCGATAATATAGGTTTGATGAATCATGAGGCGTACATTTAAAAAATATCGATTTATGTCAAGCACTTCGTTTTGTAGCTTCTAGCTTGTTTTGCTATAAAAACGATTAACTAATGAAGTTTAATCTAAATTAATTAAATATTATTTGTGTATTTTGAATTAATAATTTTTATAACATTAGTACTGAGAAAACTACAGTAAAATACAACAAATATGTCTCAAAGTAAGTCTATTTTATAATGTTTAAAGTACGCGTATTTTATTAATTTAATTTGATTGTATGTACATGATCATTTTAGATTCAGAAAAATCTCTGTTGACGCAGGATGTGCCGGACCCCACGGGTCCACCGCCCCGCAAAGGTGTTATCATATCATTTAGAACTGGGAAAATAATGGAGATTCCTGAAAAAGATATTGTAAGTATAACCTTTAAATTTTCGGAAATCTATGTACTGAGAGTTACTTATGAATCCGGTCAAGATAGCTGGATCTTGGAAAGGATAGAAGTTAAACAAATCAGGCCAACTAATCTTACTATAACTTATAAATGTGAAAATTTGTATGTTTGGATATATGGATGTTTTTTACTCAATCACACCAAAACGGCTAAGCGGATTTCATTGAAATTTGGCATACAGATACTTCATATCCGGGATTAATACATAGGTTACTTTTATGTGAGATTCACATTTCCTGCATGATAATAAAATATGAAAAACAATAAAAATAAGCTGCTTTATGTTTTATTAGCAATCTGCTTCTGGCTTAGCACGGTCCCTACTATAATATGTGGGTATTATACATATAAAGCTTCCTCTTATATCACTGTATCACTCTATCTATTAAAAAAAACGGCATCAAAATTCATTGCATAGTTTTAAAAATCTAACCATACATAGGGTCAGAGAGCGGGAAGAGACTTTGTTATATCCTATGTAATGATAACTTGAATAACAATTATATTTTCAGTTAGGAAGATGCAGATTTGTTGGAGAATTTGAAAAAATAAATAGAATTGGAGAAGGCACTTATGGTATTGTATGTAAGTAAGCACAAAGAATATAACTATCAATAATCTTGTATAATATATAAAAGAAAATTATTTATTTCATTAATTTTAGATCGTGCCAAAGATAAGTTAAATGGAAATATAGTAGCATTGAAGAAAGTAAGAATGGATGTTGAAAAAGATGGATTGCCTTTGAGTGGTCTGCGGGAAATCCAAGTGTTAATGTCATGTCGGCATGAAAATGTTGTGCAACTTAAAGAAGTACTTGTTGGAAGGTCACTCGAAAGGTAATAATTTGAGGACTTAGTAGGAAAATAATCTTATACTAATATATAAAGCTGACGAGTTTGTTTGCTTGAATGTGCTAATGTCAGGAACTATTGGTCCGATTTGAAGAATTCTTTCAGTGTTAGATAGCCCATTTATCTAGGTAAGCTATAGGCTCATCATCACGCTAAGACCAATAGGAGCGGACAACTCACGAACTATCGATCGTGAGTTAATCCAATGCCCCAACTGCTGAGCTACTGACACTTAAATTAAATTAACCACCCTATAAATATACACCTTAATTATGAGGGAGGGACTCTTGTGTTTATTTAAAGCAACATTCAAAAAGTATTAAAATAATTTTTTTTTTAGCATTTTTCTGTCAATGGAGTATTGCGAACAGGACTTAGCTTCTCTATTGGACAACATGTCTTCACCATTCACTGAATCGCAAGTGAAATGCTTAATGCTGCAAGTGTTGAAAGGATTAAAGTATCTCCACTCAAACTTCATTGTGCACAGAGATTTGAAAGTTTCTAATCTGCTTCTTACAGATAAAGGCTGTGTTAAAATAGGTAAAACATTTTAAAGCTGTTAGACCATATAAGTTTATTTGATTTTTCAGCTTTTATCTATAGTAAGTGTGCAAGTTGATTTCAGTCGAGACATAGGTAAAAAGAGACCCACACATCTCCCCTTAACAGTAGTGTTGACCTTACACAATACATTACAATTTTGTACGTCATTTACTACATCATATATGGTGACTCCATACTGTATTGATAAAAAAGGATTTAGCATATTTTCTAGCTCATAGATATGTCCTAACACATTCATTAAACAATTTTTTAATTACATTTTGTATAATAATTGGTTACTTTTTTAAGCAGTGTGAATTTGATTATTATTTTTTAAACAGTTTTATTAATAACTTTCTCTTAAACCAATAGTTAGAGGTGGCTTAATTCTATGTGCTTCTGTAATTATATTAACCGAGATATAAAAGTAAAGTGTTACTTAAAACAAAGTTGAGATATTTTATAATCAACATAATCACATACAAATTTCAATGGAAGATACTCTCACTGAATCACTATAGTAATACAACAAATCTGCTTAAATGGGAGATCACAGATGCAAAAAAAAATTAAACATCTTTTTTACCATCTAATTCTAAAAAATAGAAAACGAGTAACTTGTGTACTATGTTACATTGATTAGTGTTTGAATGTCTATTAAGTTTAAATAGGAATAATGTTATGTTTCCTAAGTAATGCAATAATTGTAAATCTAATCCTTGACATTTAAATGACAAATCTAGGCCTTACCATTTGAAGAAAAAAAAACAATGAATTTGAATGTTTTAGCGGACTTTGGCCTAGCGCGATGGCTAGGCACTCCCGCTAGTTGTGCCACCCCTCGAGTAGTAACACTATGGTACAGAGCCCCTGAACTACTCCTTCAGTCACCGAAACAGACTCCAGCATTAGATATGTGGGCGGCAGGATGTATCCTAGGAGAATTGCTGGCTAATAAACCATTACTGCCAGGCAGGACTGAGCTTGAACAATTAGAACTCATTGTAGATTTACTTGGTAAGAAAACTATTAATACTGTAAATATGACAGTTTGCTATTTTTGCTTTCTGATAAATAAAAAAAACAAAGAAGGTAATTGTTCACAAAAAGATAGGTCAGCGATCAAGTATATTATAATATGATACTTTTTATCCTGGAAAGAAACATAAATCTTCTGATATAGAATTGTCTGTGTCAAAGAATACATGAGAGACTGTGTGTATCTTTCAGGAATACATAACAGGGTGATTGAGTGAGTGAATGAGTTGTTGTATGTCTTTTAGTTTAGGTATGGACACAATTCAGAAGTTTTTTTGGGACGACGTCGCGAAAATGCTGATTCATATTAATGCTAAGTTTAAGCCATGATTTGTTAAATCTTAAAAATTGGATTCTATATTCGTAAAGTGATTAAAAATTGAATTTTATTATTTACAGGCACACCTTCAGATGCAATCTGGCCTGAATTTAGTGCACTGCCAGCTTTACAGAACTTTACATTGAAACAACAACCTTATAATAATTTGAAGCAGAAGTTTCCCTGGCTCTCAGCTGCTGGTCTCCGTCTTCTAAACTTTTTGTTCATGTATGATCCAAATAAGAGAGCTACAGCTGAAGAGTGTCTACAAAGCTCTTATTTCAAAGAACAGCCTTTGCGTAAGTTTTTTATACATATAAGTAGCGTTTTCTCTATATTCTTATGAATTGAAAGTTACCGAAAATTAAATTATGAATTAATAATGTGGAAAATTTCTTTTTTAAATAAAAGAACATTTATTTCTGATATTTACTTGATCAAAAGAAAAAAACCAGAATTACTAGAATAAATAATCATCTAAATTGACTCCCTACATATTTTTAGGAGACGCACTTTCAGTAATAATGCATTAATTGTTTTCTAGCATGCGACCCGAAGCTAATGCCAAGCTTCCCCCAGCACAGAAATATGAAAGTTCAACAAAAAAGCTCATCCAATCAACTAAATATTCCACTCACAAACTTGAACACTGGAGCCAACGACCAGACCAACAACTTACCAGCTATTTCAGACCTGCTTGGGTCTTTAGTTAAGAAACGTAGAATTGAGTAGATTGTTTACGGTCAGTTTGACTTTGTTGGAGGGAGAAGAGTATCTTTTTTAAGAGAACACTAGTTTGTAAGGTATTTTGTATTATAAATTCCTTGGTTACCCGCCTCCACTAGCTTTAATTTTTTTTAAATGTAGTAACACAGAGGATTGAAAATAATTAGCAGACTTAAAAGTTTCTCTTCTGTTTCCTAATTTAGGAAAATCAAAGTTAATATGAAGGCGAGTAACCATTAACTGAGAAACAATATTTAGACTATGAAAATAAAATAATTAACACAATATCTAGTTGTTTTTATTGTTAACCACATTTTGTGGCTCATTTTTTCAGTTTACAATTTTTTAAGAATTATTTCATTGTTAGTATAAAGGACTCGATTTATTTTTAACTTAATAATAAATGAACACTGGAAAATTTAGATCGCTTTTAATCCGTGGATCCATCCTCATCTGCGGATAATCCTATAGCCTGACGAAATTTTTGATATTTTTGTAAAGTGAGGGCATCATTACTTTTGGCTTTTACTTTCTCCTTCTGTAAATTAAATATTTGATTGGATTGAAAAATTATTGGCTGGGCTAAAACATGTTTAAATGGCAATAATTTTGACATCCGATTTGGCTGCAACAATACAACTGAAAAACCGTAACTAATTTCGTATCGTAGTTTTGCGTCATGATGAAATATACGGATAGACACAAGAATTTTAAAATTGATAGTTTTTGCTTTTGTTCGTGTTATAAAAACCCCTCACGAATTCGATAAAATGTAACCATTTTATTATAATATGCTCTACAGATACAATAGAAACAAATTATACTAGAGGTATCCAAAACCAGTTTTGACGCAATCAATATTTTGGTTATTCCGTTCCCATATTTTTGTTTTTTGTAGCTAAAATAATATGAAAGAAGAACAAAAATAATTACGATTTCCTTTTCCTGTTTTTCTATACTTTTCAAAGTGCGCACGCATTGTGAACAAAGTATAACATCTTCCATGTGGTTTATAGTCTTCTTGCGGTGATGATGTTTCAATCTATATAAAATGTTAAAATTTATTAATATAGAAGTTTCATTTTAAATAAAGAAAGGATTTCTATGGATTTCTCGTAACACATGAATATATTATTAAGACTAGTCGTCCACGTAGAAGTACCTAAGGAAGTATAATTAATAACTATAGGTATCAACAAAACTTAGATTAAAATATAAAAATTGTCTATTGCATGAGCATAAACTATGAAATTTATTTATATATATGATATGAAAAAGGGAAATTATTTTCTTATGGCGACGAAAACAGCTAATAATTTTTTTAAGCCCCAAAATAACAAAACTAATTTAAATAATAGTAATAAAATCGTAGTTAAATTATTTAATACGAGCGGCCTGTCCTCGCTTCGCTTCGGAAATTTAAAGCAATATTATAATTGATGTCCTTAATTTGTCACTCTGTAATTGTGTAGTTTTGCATTATTTGAAAAAAGTGAGTGTGAGAAAAAGTTATAAAAAGAAAAATGATAGAAAGGAAAAGAAAAGAAAAGCGACAGATAATAAAAGAAGGAGGACAGAGCAAAAATACAATTGAATAGATAAAGAAAAGAGTGAAAGATGTAATCGAAAGAAAGAAAGTGAAAGAAACTCATCATTCTGAACAGAGATAAAGATAAAAATCAAAGAGAGAGAATGGAGATATAAGAGGAAGAGAGACGGAAATACTATAGAATTCTCTCAGTGAAAGAATTTTAAAAATCGGATTAGTAGTTCCTGAGAAATCCTTCAATTTACAAAATGGCTATGTTATGGCACTTAAATGGCCATATCTTTTTAATTAGAATATTTATGGCAACACCACATAACCTTTGTTACCCGGAAAGGATGTAGCTATCGGTGAAAGAAATTTCAAAAACGGTTCAGTAGTTTTCGAGCCTATTCGCAACAAACAAACAATCAAATCTTTCCTCTTTATATTATAGTGTAGATGTAGACATACTGTTGCATACTACATCGTCTGTGTCGACTGTCTTATTTCAATGTTCCATCTATTTCAATAAGTTCTTGAGTTAGTTACTAAAAATAATTTTAACAGAATTATTGGACATCTACGATATAAGTAGAGACACTTACAATTTTCCGCAATAATCGCACTGAAATTTGTCCGATCGGTGTGTAATAATGTGCCATCCTAGTTCTTGATAAGTGGGGTAACGTTCAGAGCATCTCGGACAAGCGATCTTCCCTTCTGTTCTACCACCATTACTTTGATGTTCTACCAATTGTTGAGAAGTTTGGAAATTTTGGTGACAACTGGGACACCTGCAGAGAACAAATAAAAGATTCTGTTTCTATTTATTGTTTAATTATATATCATTTGTATAGAAATAAAATACAATAAAACTTTCTTACATAAAAATATTCGGTTGTAGATGATAAGCCATGTGTTCTATAATTTTCTTAGGGTAAAAGTAGTGAAACTTTTTATCACAACACGTCACATATCCCGGAACGCCATGTCGGTCTTTGTAATGTTTCATTAGAGATTTGAAATTAAAACCACTTTCATGGCAAATGCAACATTCCATTTTGTAAAATAAAGTTATTTGTTTATCCAGTTCGGTCCCTTGTTTCGCTGGTCGTCCATCAATCAGTACGATAGGATCCAAAGCTTCATCAGCTACAGGATCTGTTTCACTAATTTTTACATTCCGTTCTTTACCAATTGCTTTAATTGGTTTGCTAGATGAATTACTCAAGAGAGATTTATCCAAACTTTCAGTAACTGCGAATTCCTCTAAAGGCATTGCTTCCAAAAACTTCATGTCAGAAGGTGATTTTTTCTTGTGCTGCTTTTTCGGTAATTTTGTATCACCATGTTGGAATTCAGAAGGCGGTGAGATGGGTTTTGGTGTGGTGTGCTTTGAAACATCAGATTTTGCATTCCCCGTATGTTCTGATAAAGCCGCAATGATTGGATGGAGTTTGTTCTCATTTGGATTTTGGTTTTGTTTATCTAAATTTGTTTTCATGTTGTAGAAATCCAAAAATTTTTGTGTTTTCTCTACTTTTACTGCGTAAAGGTGTAGTACTCCAACTTGTTGTAGACAATCGTGACATATTGCTTTTGGAAGGTTGTCGTCTGTTCGAATCTACAATTCAAAATAAAAATAATAAAAAAAATACCAGAATATTATTGATTAAAATCGTTTAAATTACTAACAGTAATATCGAATAATTTCTTGATTTTTCTCTTTATTTCGGCGCTAAGTGGTTTTAGTTTCGAGACATCTGTACATAAACATAAACGACACGACAGTTCTCGTACAATAGTTTTTTCTAAACTTGCGAAGTCATTCATACTGTTGATTTAAATGCATATAGAGGAATTAAAAAGGTGATTAAATATTCATTACATAGTCGATTTTTTTTTCCCGATGATTTAATTTGGCATAAACTGAATGTTGTCAAATATTGATTATTAAAATAATAAACAGCCAGTTATGTCGTGTCGGGGAAGGAATTTTAGGGCTCTATGACTCATATGCGTGATAATACCTATTAAGCAAGGTTCAGGATCTTTCATAATATTTGATAGTGCTAAGAACTAAATGGCATAGGTACTCGATTTGTAGTTAATCGCGACTCTTTTTACATATTTCCTTTTGATAATAGAGTAAAAAAATTTAAATGTAAGGGACCTTAAAATTATTAACAGCAACAGTAAATAACTTTTGATTCACCGTGTAAATAGTTAGTTCATAGAGTAAATATTGTCTATCATAGTGGAAATCTAATAAAGTCTAGTGTAATGTAATATAACTGATGCGCGGTGAAGCAGGGTTGTATTCATATAAAACAGCTCCTCAAATAGCTGCGTGTCTAAAGTCCGTTAGGCCATGGATTCTTACATAGTACTTTAGTGTAGAAGATTCTAGTTTAATAGATTAAAACATTAGTCTGTATAAAATAACGCTTAAATATCAGAAGTAACTTCAGAAGTATTCGATATATTCCTCATGTTTTCCTGTCAAATCTAAATCTATCTACCTGATGTCAAATAGGGTAAAACGTAGGCGTATACGTAAAATACCGTAGGCTGGTCGTAAATCAATATAAGCATACATGCTTCATAACGTGAATGCAGTGAACGTGAACAACGTTGTACATGAATTAATTTGATCCATATTGTGCTGCTTTATTACTAGTTCTTACGTAATTGAAGTTACAATAACTTATCGACTTTCAGAATATTTCGCCAATTATTGAATTAAGTAATTCCCTTTCAAAAAAACATAAGATTCTCAATGATTTAGATAAGAATTTAAAAGATTTCAACTTCTAAAATCTACTTTTGTAGACTCAACCTCTTCTAAAGACACCACTGTAGGATACAAACGTGTCTAGAGTGAAACTTTACGCGGTACGTTATATATATCTTACATAACTATTTAGTTTTTCCAGATAGATATGTGTCAAAATAAAGTATATGATGGCGGTTATAATCCGACTAAACATACTCGACATGATAGTATAATAATATACATTTAAAAACTTATTTAAATTTGATAACAATTTCTTTAGTGTACCTAATAGTAATTTTCATGGGTAACATATTAATCCTTGTGAAACGATACAGAATATATTTCGACCGCATAAAAAAACGCTGTTTCTTACCAGAGGGAGGAAGCTAGCTTCCACGTGGGCTGAAGGCGAATATCGAAAGGGTTTTCTTTTTTCTGTTTTCTACAAAATCATCATATTCAGTAACATAAATACAGGATTATGTCGTAATAATAAATATGGTAATTTGATTATACTTTAGTTGTTCCTTAAATATTTAAAAAATATATAATTTTATTTAATGCAAAATTATAATCGATATCATTAGATAACTTACTCGACAATAGTGTAGTGTTATATCATAGATAATCGAAATCGGAAATAAAATCGGATCAGTACAAACAGAATTGTGATGTTCAAATTAATTACAAAATATGGCAACAGTATTTAAGCTATGGGAACAATGTAGCTTTCCATCAAACTTTTCCTGTTAAATAATGGCTCTAAAATGAAATTTTTATGCACACTTCATTATGTAACGGTACGGGAAAATGCCTTTTTTGAAATTAAAATCGACTACGTAGTACTTGTTATTTAAGGTAGTAGAAAGTTTGCAAATACTATACGTTATGGACAGAACATAATTAGGGATAGGTTTTCCTTAGATATAAAAACTTAGGTTATCTACTAAGTAAAATATTGAAAACTAGCGCCCAGACCCAGCTTTGCACATTATTTAATCATTTTAGCAGTACATAAGTATTAGATAAATATACAGGAAAATCGACATAGTATTTCGTGCAATGAATAGATTATACAAACACCAATTAAGAACTATGAATTTAATTATAATCCACTTTATGCGTCTACAAACTATTGATAAATATACGTATAGGTAATTTTGTAAATTAGTAAGTTCAAATTAAATTTAGGAAGGTTTATGTGTATCCTCTAATAATTTGATTACAACTAACATGGTTAAAATTATACACAAAAAATTAACTAAATATTTAATTTTTAAAATGGACAGAAGTTTCTTTTTTGGGTTTACTAAGAAACAATTTGTGTAGGGGACAAAAATCATTTGAAAATTAAAAAAAAAAAACATTTGTAATAAAAAATAAAAATAATGTTTCTGTAATTGGTTTTATATCCTACTAATATTATAAACGCGAAAGTTTGTAAGAATGTATGGATGTATGGATGTCTGGATGTATAGTTTTTGCGTGAAAGAGTAACAAACATACATCCATGTTTGTTACTCTTTCACGCAAAAACTACTGAATAGATTTTGATGAAACTATACAATAATATGTTTAAACATCAGAATAACATATAGGCTATAATTTATAATGATATAATGTGAATTATCCAAAATATTGCGGTTGAAACCGCGGGACGCGAGTTTACGAGTTAGTAATTCATACGTAAAAAGAGTGTCTGTATGAAATTTAACAGTAAGGTTTTATTTTAATTTCTTTTATCGAGATATACTCTTACACTTCATATAATTGTATATCCTTCAATGAGTCAGCTAGTATTATGATGGATTACAAAGGAATAAAGGCTATGAAGGGAATAGAAAAGTTCACCCGTGGTGTGTTTATGACGTAATGTAACAAATTAATTAATTTATATACATCTTTTAAACGAATTTTAGCTATTTAGTTCAAGTTTTTAAGTAAATCGATAGTAATTTATACTTTATTAGTTTTTCTTCAGTCCCACAATTTTTGATCGAGAGGCAAGAACTATTTTTTTAAGATTTTAACCTTTTTAAATTGGTTTTACATATTTTTCATTGTCTTTTCTTTCTAATTGTCCAATTTTGATTACAACATAAAACAAAGTCAGGTTAGTTTCACCATTTGTAACTCAAGAACTGTTATAGCTGTTAAAAACTGATTTAGATGAAATTTGGTGCAGAGAGAGAATAGAGCTTGGGAAACTACATTGCTACTTTTTACTCCAAAAAAGGCATGAAGAAGTTGAAATTGGGAATGAAAGTTTGTATGGGGGTTCGTAATATACTATGTATTTATATGGTGAAAATTAAAATCCAAAATTAAAAATAAACACACCTGATAAAATTCACCCAAACGAAGCCGGGCCCGAAAACAAAGAAAACGATTAACAAGGTGATCATATTAAACAATTTTGCTAGCTACATACCGTAATAAAAGTAAACTTAATGGAAGAATCTTTCGTCATCTAAATACGTTTTATCGGTTTATATTTCCTCAGTTCACGGCCAAAATCATGCGAATCTGGTCGTTAATTATATATTAGCTAGATATGCAGTTATTTTTCTTCCTACTAGGTTTTTGCTCTTGGGACTTCTGAAGCTGTAACTTGTTAATATCTCAATGCTTTGGCCGATACAACCGAAGAGTAAAATTTAAATTTAAATTAAAAATCAAATCGAAATGCTTTTAACTCTAAACACAATTCATTTTTATATCTCAAAAAACGTTATTAATAAATGATACGTTGATTTAATTTAAAACTATTATCAGGTTTTTAGCTTTTTTGCAACAATGCCCAAAGTAAAGTATACATTTTTAAAGTTATGTATCCGAAAAGGAAGGTCAATTGTTTGTCCGTGCGTGTGTCTGTCTGCCATGACTCCATAGCTCAAGAAAACATGGAGGTATCAAGATGAAATTAATATTAAATTCTCAGATCTGGAAATATTTGGTACTATAAGTAATCAAACAACTTAATAGAGTGAGGAGGGGGAGCGAAGAGAAGACTTCAGAGGCAGAGACACTTGGCGGTTGGATTCGCATGCTGGTGGTCGCAAGCCAGTCGGGAAACAGATCCCCTACCACCAAGAAGTGCTGGGTTACTCGGTTCTTGCGAGATGCTCTTCCAGCGGCAGAGGGGAATTGTATTCTAACCCGTCCCCTCAGGGGTAAAACGCAATTATAGATACGGATCAAAATATTAGACATTCATCAAAATCTTTATGTTATTTATAATTTTCTTTAGGTTCGAGAATCATGAAATTAGAAAATAACTAGATGCAATTAGTTGTAAGACCTGGAAAAGCGGAAAATTCAAAAACAGTAAATTTTCATTTTTTTGTAGTTGGTAAATTGACGATTTATGTCGATGCCTATAGTTTTACGATACGATCGAAATAGTGACTATTTATACTAAAGGGCATGAATCGCTGTGTCGTCCTGAAGTTATCCTACATCACATCCGAGCGAATCTTTCCTACAGATGTTGCATACAAAGCAGTGGTAAACGATTTGCGCTCACTGACCCCTTAAATGTAGATGGGATTTAGAAAGGTTCTGTAATACATTATCATTTACAAAATGAGTGTATCTCCTGTGTTCAACTATCTTTACATAATTACATACTGTATAATATTATATGTAACAGAATGTTTGTACATAGAAGATATTTAAGTTAATGTGAGGGGTCTACATCTAACCTATAGAAGCCATCTTAAAAATCTTTGTTTCTCTGTCTGTTTGTCACAAAATTGGATACGGTTTTCATTGTTATGTTATTGAAGGTCTAACTTACAATATAGCTTTGTTTTATTTAAATCGAATATTTTTATGTTGGACAAACTAAATACAAATAAATACGCCGCCTTGACAGAAATCATTATTATTACATCGCGAGTAATCAAACAGGCCTGGATCTCTGCGTCTAAAGTATTAATTACCCTCAGGAGTAAGTCAATCCGTGATATAGTGTTGGTATGCGTGTATCCTGATCCAAAAATGTTTGAATTTTGATTTTGACCGTATAGTAATGGTGATAACAAAATATAACACATATTATGTGTACATCGGACACGGAAACGTGTGCTTTCTACTGAACAAGGCATCGACGTGTGAAACCAATCAATTAGGTCCGGGCTTCGGATCCGATACTCGTCCACTAGTTTTATTTGTACGTCTGTTTGTTATCACTTCAATATCTATACAGATTTGTGACTCGTTTATTTTTAGAGTAATTAAATAATTACACGCATCGTTTCTTAAAGGAATATGACATGAATAATTATCCTATAAAATACATAAATGTGAAAATGGGAGCCAAGTTCAACACTAAGATGAACATAAATATACAAAAAAAAAATTGCCATGCTCTAGGAAATAATTATGTTAACCTAAAATTTATTATATTAAAACATTCAACAATAAATTTATAATTCTCGTTTAAAAAATAATTTCTTAGCAGTCGAATTATTTACTCGAAGCAAATAAACTTAGAATAGATTGAAGCTCAATATTTGACTTGCTTAGTTTTTACTAGCAAACCCATTTTATATACAATGCAGTTTTTATATACGATATAAAACTTTTGTATAATATAATGATGATAATTTGATTAGCTAAATATAAGATAACTTGTCTGTGAAATTTTAAATCGTGATAGTTATTATTCTTATAAAACGTTGGTCTTTACTACATGATCCATCGGTTTATTGGTTATGTACCTAATAATGTTATCGAAATAATGATAGATCTGTCTAAACATTTAATATATATTTCCACCTACAACCAAGCAGTAGTGCCAACTTCAGAACTTGTACAAGCTACTTGATTAAAGCACTGAAAAGTTATATGGTGACAGCTTATAGAGTATCAAAACTATATATTTCTTTAATGAAAATTAAATTATTTTACTCTTAAATAAGAAATATATTAAATGTTAGATACTTACCGATGACACAATATCTCGCGTGTCTTTAGAACCCACCATAAAAGCGCACAAAAAAAAATAAGTGGTCTAAATTGGATTTACTCAGAAAATCTACTCAAAGTTTGGAGGGTGTATGGACCAAACAAATCTCAGATTCAGATTAAGCACTTCACACAGTCAGGGGTGTGCCCAGGATCGAACCTGGATCTCCCGAGTAAGACACCAATGTTTTAACTATTAGACCATCACTGCTTGAGCTGCCTAAAATGTTAATAGTGATAAAATAATAGCAGAAAAACAGTCATATATTCGTAATGATGTTGAAGAACTCGTTATCGTAAATGATCCTGCAATCTCGACGAACCACGGTTGGGTTGGAACCAGTAGTGTGTGTATGTGCAGCAAATCGGTAAGTGGGCTGTTCGCTCGCGTCGTCGAACGCACAACAACCCTAATTGGTTTTTATTCACCCGTACTACAATTTTTGTTTGTGACCGTACTTAATCCGCCACTTATAGTAGGTACATGGAACTGCGCATTTAATTTTACTAGTAAATTTATAAGACATGAGCTGCATACCCTCGCTTCGCTCCAGGTATTTGAAGCAATATTATAATTGATGTCCTCAATTTGTCACTGTAATTGTGTAACTTTTCATTATATGAAAAAAGAAAGTTTGAGAAAAGAGGTAGATAAAAATGAAAGAGAGATAGATAAAGGAGAAAAGATATAGAATGAACAGAGATAAAGATAAAAATTAAAGAGAGAAAAAGAGAGAGATGAGAGAGAATAAAAGTATAAAAGATGAAGAGAGACTGGAATGCTATAGACTTCTCAGTAAAAGAATTTTTGACATCGGATGAGTAGCAACAAAATGGCCATATTCTATTAATTAAAAATGTACATGGCAACACTACATCACCTATGTCACTCAGAAATAGTGTAGGTTCGTAGCGGTAAAATGATTAATAAAATCGGATCCGTCGTTCCTGAGAAAACTTTCACTTTACAAAATGGCAACGTTATGGCTTTTAAATAGGCTTATCTTTTTTTATTTATAATATTTATGGCAACATCAACATAGCCTATGTTACCCGGAAAGGATGTAGGTTTCTATCAGTGAATGAATTTTTAAAATCGGTTCATTAGTTTTTGCACCAAAAAAACATACAAAAACACAAACAATCAAATCTTTCCTCTTTATATATGTAATAGTGTGTGGTAGGTGTAGTTGACAAAATTGCAGTTACAAATTATGTTGTGCGGAAGCCTGTAAGAATGGAGCAATGTCAAGGTTCAAGGATACGAAAAGCCCTGGCATGTCTTATTAAGTTTAAGATATTGGCAACCCTTTGTTGAGTTTGGCGCTCCAGATGTTTTTTTTTTATAGTTTTGAATATGTTAATGGCTAATTTAGATATGGGTGACAGAAAACGCTGGTAATGGTAGTTAATGTTTATGATTCTTGCATAGGGACTTGTCGTAAATCTGCACCTGGTACACAAGGCTCAGGCACAGCTTTGGTTGCTCTCGTGGTATTTAGGTAATGAAGTATTTGAGTCATAAGTGCACCACATAAAAAATGTCCTCGGTATCATTATTATGTATAACTTTTGCAATCACGGGTCAACAGTGACCCGGAAATTTAAAAAGCGTGCGCGGAGCCGTAGCCAACGCGTAGAGGCCCTTTAGAAAATTTAATATCATATGAGATGTAACACAAACGCACTTGTTTTATCCCTGTATGTAATATGAGAATTCACCCAAGGACAATCCCCGGCTTGAGTAGGACTATGGGAATATATGGAAACTAATATGCCGGGCTATGGATTGGGGTGATGGTGGACTCGGTAACTAGTGCAATGGATGAAACTATGGCGCTTACCCAAAAATAGCAGTTCGGGCCATTTACAATCTAAGAGCTAGAGATTCCCTTCGAGATGTTTTTAATAAAATAGATATTCTTACGTTGCAAACTCAAACTCAAAATATTTTATTTTAATTAGACTTTTGTATAAAAGTACTTTTGATACGTCAAAAATTGGTCGGTCAGTAAGTTTGTCTGAAGCTACCACCAGCTCGGAAAGCAGTTTTCTGTTGAGAAGAGCCGGCCAGAAACTCAACAGTCGCTCTTTTCAAAAAGCCATGTTTTAAATGTGTTTACATAAATTACTATTATACAAATCATTTAGCTTGAGAGTCAACGTCACTTAGATTCTTCATTTAAGTAATCCTGTACATTATAGTATGCTTTATATATTAATGAATTCTTAATACGAGTTTTAAATTGTTGAAGTGGCAAGTCTAATATAGGCTGTGGAATCTTATTATAGATGTGAACACCAAGCCCCATGAAGCTATTACTGACTTTGTGGAGACGATAGTAAGGCGTTACAAGTTTATTTCTGTTTCTAGTATTAACATTATGTTTGTCACTGTGTTTTGAATACGAATCGATATTCTAGTTCCACTGGAGTTTTGAATCTAAAGTTATACCCAGAAATACCGTCGTGTCTGTCTCATCTAAAATTTCATTATTTAACAGTAGGTTAAATTTTTATTTTTTAACATTAGGTAAAGCAAACTCAACGCATTTATTCTTTTTAGCATTAAGAACTAAGTTATTTACCGTAAACCATTGAAGAACCTCTGATAAAGCACTATTTACATCGTCGTAATTATGTTTATTTCTATTTACTTTAAATATAAGAAATGTATCGTCAGCAAAAAGTACAATATCACACAAATTCTTCACTTAATATGGCAGATCATTAATATAAATCAAAAATAAGAACGGGCCAAAAATGGATCCCTGTGGAACGCCCATTAGTAGCAAATATCCAGAAGATTTTTTTTAAAAAGAGTTTCATGTTGAACACAATCAAATGCCTTGGACAAATCACAAAATACACCAATCGCAGTTTGTGATTTCTACCATGCATCATAAATATGCTTAAGAAGTGCATCTCCAGCGTCTGTTGTTAACCTACCCCTAGTAAAACCATACTGTTGACTATGAAATAGTTTATTTTTATTAAAATATTCTAAAAGTTGGTTTAAAATTATCTTTTCAAAAACTTTACTCAGTGATGGTAATATAGAGATTGGTCTGTAGTTACTGGGATCGTTCCTGTTTCCATTTTTAAATAGAGGTATTATTTTACTGTGCTTCATTAAGTCCGGAAACTTTCCTGTATCTATACACTTATTAAAAATATCAATAATATTTTTACTGAAATGTCCCATAAATCACTTGTTTTTTTTTATATTAAGTGTTCTGAAATTCTTAATAATATCAAACGCTGTAACATGTTTAAACTCTAAGTAATTATCACAGCCTGGGAGATTAGTTTTTAGTAGAATCTGTGGGCGATGATTTTAATACAGATGTTACTTTGATAGGTATAATCAGAGTTAAGAATTTTGTTTCTAATGTAAATTGCCTTTGCCTGGATGCAAAAAGAATTTTAAAAATCTTAGAATAACATCTAAAGCGTTCTAAAAATACTGGATCCCGATTATATTGCCTCATACCATATAATTCATATAATTTATCTCTACTTCTAAATATACCTAAGGTGGCCCAGTCACTAAATTTCAGTTTTAAATTTTTACTAAAAGTTTTTATTTTAAATGTGTTATTAAATTCATTTAAAATCATAGTAAATAAATTATTATATAGCGTATCTGGGTCCTTATAAATCAAACACAAACTAGATATTTTTTGTACTACCTTATCCTTAAACAAGTTAATTTTATTACTCGACTTTGGTCTACATGAAATCTTATTTGAATTTTTAATTTCTTGGTCTACTAACGTGAATTTCTGTCCATAATGATCCGAAGTTATGTTTTTCATTATTAAAGTCTCAAACACTTCACAGTCACAAAACACATTGTCTATACACGTTGCAAAATTATCGCCAACATGAGTCGGCTCACAGAATAAGTTTAATAATTTATATGTTTTAAATAAATTTAACAGCCGACGACTGAAAGTTGTGTCTATCAATATATCTATATTAAAGTCTCCACACACGATTATAGATTTATTTTTAATGCAAATACGTTTAAGTATATCATCAATAGTGGACTCAAAAGTTTCAAAATCACTATTGGGGGGGCGGTACACGTGCCGTCACAAAACATTTATTGTAATATTTTATACATTAGGCAGAACATTACGTTATTTTCCAAACATAGTGACAGACACAGTATAAATACTAGAAATAAAAAAACATGTAACGCCATACTATCGTCTCTACAAAGTAAGTAATTGTTTCATGGGGCTTGGTGGTCGCATCTGTAATAAGATTCCACAGCCTATATTAAATTAGATTTGCCACTCCAGCAATTTAAAACTCAAATAAAAAAGTGTTTAGTAAATAAAGCTTACTACTCTGTACAAGATTACTTGAATGATGACAAAGCTTGGATTCAAAATGACGTTGATGCTCAGCTGAATGATTATACCTTTGTAAAACAGACTACAATGGCATTTTGAAAAGAGCAACTGTTGAGTTTCTTGCCAGTTCTTTTCATCAGGAAACTCCTTTCCGAACTGGTGGTAGCTTCAGACAAACTGACTGACTGACCAATTTTGACTTGTCAAAAGTACTTTGTAATGAATTTGAGTTTGCATGTTTTTATACATTGAAAAATGGGTAGAAGGAGACTCACCAACTCATTAATGTTTAAGGTCGCTTGTACTAGAGGGCAACAATTGCTGAGCGTTAACCTTACGTGCCGACTAACCACTTACGTGACACTTGTACCCTTAGAACGTATTGTTTTCGCGGCTCTATTCTGATCGGCCGGTTAAGGCAAGCTAGAGGTAGGGGATGTGTTTCTCGTCTATGTTCACTCCAACCAGCCAGTAAAGGCAAGCTGGAGATGAGGACAACACAACCTTCTCCTGGGAGCATCCAGGTCTGTGGGGTCGCTACTCCATAACAGCGCGCCTCAAGCTGCCATGCAGACTCCTTATTATTATTTATAGTGCAATACAGTTTAAAAATAATAATAAGTACTTGTAAGTTCCAAAAAGATCTTAAGTTATTGAAACCTTTATTTTCAGATTTTTAAATGAAATATTAATTGAAATAATATCAAATGATGTATGTTGAAAAAAAATTTTAGCAAAAAAATGAGAAAAATACTTGCAACGAAACTTCCACATGTTCATTGTTCATAGCATGTTGATGGGATAAATTCCCATGTGGAAAAAACACCAAGGGTCTTACGTTACATAAAAGCTTCTAGTTTTAGAAAAACGTTGTGTATCGTCTTTGCCAGACTAGACTTTATTGACAGTAGGGAAATTAAGCTTTTTGTCCTCAGGGCATATTAATAGGCTACTTTCTTTAAAAGGACGAAAGCTGATGTTTTATGTGTATTTTATCTTTTACTTCCAGAATGACAGATGTTTACAAAACACGTCTGAGTATGAATGTAAGATTTTGTTACAATATGATAGTAGAGGATTCCAAGTAACATTTTAAACGATCAGTTAAAATAAAATTTTTATCTGAAAATATAGTAACAGGGTTAGTTGAAATCGGCCTTAATTGGGATCTTAGACCATGATGTTGGTATTTCGGTCGTATTTAACAAGATAGTTTATTTAAATTTAACAAAATAATCGTTGACGAAAATTTCATTGCGCCCACCTACAATGCTTTTTGGCGGCCCTTGCTACATGGCGTCTAGAGCGATCGCTCCACTCGCTCTACCCTCGGGCTGGCACTGGCCGTGATTAGGAAACTTGTACAAAACGAATCTACTAAATGTATAAAGTAATTAAATTATTTTTTTAAGCTAGAATTTGTGTTCTTACCAAAGTTTCACTACAATTAGTTATATGATTTAGAAGAAGATAATATATACAGAAGAAACTGTACATATTATAACTTATGCTTCTCTTATGCTTATCTCAAAATGTAATAAATTTATGGCAGAAAAAACCATCAAGATTTTCTTTAATGTATTTGTAGTGAGGCTGTAGCCTGAAGCGTGTTACCGTACAGCAGTCCTACAGCCGCTGCGCCGCAAGTCGCGCGGCTCCTCCGCTATTTCCAGCTCTACACGCTCTGTTAAACATATTTTACGATATACGAACACTAAACTATTAACTATTTATTACTAAAACCAATTTGTGTAAATACATAGCAAAGTATTTTGTGTTGCATATAAATAACGTAGCAAGTTTCGCAGAAATCGTTCAGTCACAAACTTCTTTATAATTTCGTCTACTAATACTCTATCTATAATCAATTAAATTATAATGAAGTTATTTAAGAAACTTTACTATGTAAGTGTTTATATTTTGCCTGAATAAAATGGTTGTGTTTTGTGATAAGAAAATGGGACAATTTATCATCGCAGTTTTGTGGATGATTGTAATATTTTGTGAAGGTAAGAATTTTAACCCCTATTATTAAATCTTAAAAGCATGATCAGGTCTTAATTAATTTTATTTGCGGGTTACAAACACACAAATATACATTGAGAAGGTATGGTACAAAACAAATTGGTAAAAAAAATATGTAAAGCTTGTAAAAAAATCTACCTTAGGTTTGGTTTCAGGTATCAATTTAATAGTTTTTAATGCTTTTCTAACTTACCTTACTATTAGGCAATTCCTATAAAAGTTAAAAATAGTTGGATAATAAAAAAAATCACTAATCACTTAGGTGTTGTGGAATGGAAAATCAAAATCGTAGCAATCTGATACGATTTAATCTTAATTATGTTACGATGTAACAGTTTCTATTAAAAACGGTCCTAGTAAACGATAAGAGCCGATTATTCTTACTCCTGTGGCTAGGGCTGGTTTCCACTAGATTGAGGTACAATTTTTTTTAATTTATTTTGGAGTTAACATTTGGGTGGATTTTTAGTTTCGTAGGAAAGGTAGGATCGTATCGTAGGATCTCTTCAATTAGCACGTGTTCTTTTTAAAACCGGGGAAAAAATCATACATCTAGAACGATAGAAATTATAAGAATACTAATATAAAAATAATTTATCTAGATATTAAAGAAAAAAGATATTAGGTAAAATCGTATACTTTATCTGCTGTGTAATATAATGTTCATAAAAAAATAGGTAAAAAAACACCTACGTGTACTTTAATAATAAGTATATAATATTTAATAAAGAAGTGATAGCCCAGTGGTTAAGACGTTGATGTCTACTCGGGAGGTCCGAGTTCGATCCTGTGCACACACCTCCAACTTTTCTGAATTACATGTGTTTTAAGAAATTACATATTACTTGTTTTCGGAGAAGGAAAACATCGTGAGGAAACCTGCACTCCTCAGAGTTCTCCATGTTCTCAAAGGTGTGTGAAATCTGCCAATCCGCATTTAACCAGCGTCGTGAACTATGGCCTAACCCCTCCTCATTCTGAAGAGGAGATTAGGCTTAACAGTGGGCCATTAACGGGTGATGATGTATTGTAACTTTTATTAATCTATAGTATAATATATAGTAATTTTGTATGCTACTGTTTAACTAAATCTTATTTAGTTATCGAAAATATAATGTAAATATGATAGAAAAAGATCCTTAGATAAAAAACGAAGTATCAAAATTTATTATTACTGTCAACTTGCTTAGCTCGTATTTCAAAGACGAATTCTTCGTTTTTTAAAGAGAGCATAAATCATAAAGAAAAATGTTGGACTAGAGCAGCGTCATTTGCTAGGACATTCTCTCTCAATTAATTTAATTTATAGAAATGAAAAAGGCCAAGTGTGACTCAAAATTTTTTAACACGTTCTATTCTTAAAGTAAGTTCAAAATCATTTTTCAAATTTTAGTACTAGTAGGTACATTAAGTGACAGCTTTAGTTAAAAAAAAACATATATGGAGTGAGAAGGGGGAATGATGAGAAGTACGGGTTCAGTGGACCCTTAGCAAGAACCTCGAGTCCAATGGAACCATACTTCTCTTCGCAGCCTTAATGGGAAAAGATCCCCTACCACCTAGGGTATCAAGTTTCTCTTATGAATTGCTCTCCCAGCGGTAGAAGGGGATTGTATTCTAACCCGTCTCACGAGATAAAAAAAGGCTTTAAAAGAAATAAATAATAATTTCCCTCACAACTATAAAACAAAATCGCTTCCATTTAAGTGAACTAATTGGAATCACGATCGGTTCCGATTCACTCCAAAATTAGCCGAACGTAACCTGATACTATCTTGTTTATGTCCGAAAACGAAATATGGCTGAACAAGGTTTTTTTTCTATACTCGCCTGAAACATTAACTAAGCGTAGTGCGCTCATTAATTACAATGTATTTATACGGTTACGATTTTTTCAACTAGCTGTTCATTATGATTCAAAAAATACAAGACCTTTATGTGTAGACGAAAAATCCGACAGAGTAGGCTTATTTATCGCAGAAGGTAAGCTTGTAGGAACAACAGAGCTTCACGCGCATGAAGTCACGCGAGTCGGCTTGTTGTAAATATCAACAAATTCAAAATTTTCGCATTTTTCCTATGAGAGTTTGCAATATTTTCCTTAAGAAAAACCCCTAAAAATTTTGATTAATAAATTCCTAAAGATTGCAATATCTTTACTAACTGATAAAATTAAAATATTAATGTAAAAATTATTACGGTAATTAGTTTTTTTATATTCTTAAAAAACTATGTCAAAGGTACGCGCCTTGACGAAGTTTCCCTCGGACTTATGAGGCGTAGATTTCATATTAAGTTTTATCTCTCAAGCACACAAAGGATTTTACTCTCATGAATTGGAGTCTAGAGCATACTATACCTAGATATAGTATTAAACTTGGAAATAATTTACTAAGAGTAGTTTCCTGTTTTTGATCACTTATAATCACAAATTATGTAAATTCATTATGTTGGTATGAGCCTATAAATAAGATTTCGTGCTATTTAGAGATGCTTTTTAAACTTATATTTCAAGTATTAAATTTAATAAAAATAACCTTAAGTTCACCCTTACATTCCTAAAACTTCCTTATTTTAAATTTTGCTAATTTTTAAATTTCTTCTATTAACATGAATTTCAGCACAGTAGGTAACGTCTGCTTATATCAAATAAATATCATATATTATTTATTTAAAATATTACATACTTATTTAATATAAAACTGTAAAATTTTGTTACAGTAATTATTTATGGAAAACATGATTGATTTTACAAAAATAACTTCTTCCATAAGATCATTATAAATATATCTTGTATTTCGATCCTTTAAGTTTGGTTCATCATTAAGGTCCTGTTTTATGTAAAAAAGAAACAAAATCGGTTTGAAAAGAATCACTTTGTATTTTAAGTGGTCAAGATTTATTTTCTTAATTAAGTGCTTCTTAAATAGTCTATTAAAGAAAGCTCAACACTGTATAACACCACTTGATTGGCTATTTATTATGTAAGTGATGTTTATGGGTCGAGATTTACTTTCTATTAGATTTCCAAGTTTCTCTTAAATTAATTTTATTGAGAAGTTCGTAGACGGTTTATGGATTTTAATTTAGTGTTAATGTAAATGAAATTGAAATCGTTTGCTCACAGTTAGAGCTAGCTCAAAGAAAATGGTTTCAATCTTCACAATTTTCTATAGAGTTTTGTGATATTGTTGAAATCATGAAACATTATCCAAATGAAAAAAAGAACAATAGAAATTATGACATTCAATTATTTTAAAAGTCTTACCTTAATTTTTGTAAAATGTCGACTGTTTAATTTCAGAAATGTTGTCCAGATTAAAACTCTAACCTAACTGAATATTGTACTATTTCGTGGATCTTTTTTAAATACAATTTCTACAGAAAAGCCATTCTGAATAGTTTTAAAGGTCAAAACTTAATTATTATACTATCTGAAAATAAATTTTATTTAATACAAAATAGGAAATTATTCTTGAATTGATCTATATTTGTAGAAGTACTTAAGTATACATTTGTTTATGCATTAATAAATCTAACATTATGTACTTTATTAAAACTTTTTCTGAAAGCCGCAAGAAACAGTATTTTAATTTACATTAAAAGAAAACGTGAACTCAATGTTATGTGACGTAAAGTGTTAGCAAACTGAAAAGGGTTAAAGCTTAAAATGTTTCTGTAATACCAAATGCTTATTTTATACAAAAAATAAGGCCAGTTCCTACAAAAAGTGCTAAAAGCAAAAGAAGTAGGTACAAATTAAAATACTTCTATACGACTTACCGACTTGTATTGCTAAGTATATTTTGTAACAAAAGTAGTTTCGGGGGTTATACAAAAAGAGTTATTCCGATCTGTTACAAGTTAAGGATCGACAAAAGAATTCCGAGGGCAAGAAATTCTTTTTTGTACTGTTACGAACGATATTTTTACTTCTACCTGAGACCCTACTACCTATATAAGGAACGTATTAAGAAAAATTCCTACTGTTCTCAATGTTTTCTCTTAAATTAAGAGTATAATCTTATACTTGAACTCGACTTGAGGTAAAATGACTTATATCACTTTGTTAATTATTATAGAAATAAAGAACCTTATCGAGTACGGAATTATATTTCATAAACGGGAGCCAGAGAGTTTATTTTTACTATACTAATTTCGAAGAACTTTTAATTGAGTGTATCTATCCTTTATTGGTCATAAAAACACGTCACAAAAATTTGCGAGCTAGCACGGGTTTCTTCTTTTGAGAATTTTCAAATCAAAATATAAATGAATAAATCCTGTATAAATTTAGAATACAAAAACGCTAACTTAAATTATATTTGACAATTGAATAATCTTTTAAGCGCCTGCAAACATTGTATTTGTAACATTGTGAACTTACGATGAAGATATTAAATAGGACACAAATTAATATTATATAAGTACCTCTATTATATCAGGCAGTCGCTTATACGATAATATGCCGGTATTACATTTTTATCCATAACTAAACGAATCTGACTTCGCTGGGTAAAAAAATTTTAATTGACTTAGCTTAAAAGAAGCTTATATTTTAAGTTAGATCTGCAGCAAAACAATTGTGAAAACCTCATCCAATTTCGTGCAGAAGTAAAAGGATTAAATATTACTTTGACTTTATTGGTGTTATAATCGCCCCTCACATTAAGTTATTCTTTAATATCTTCTAATATGTACAGACATTCGACAAGTTACATTTTTATTATATGTATGTACATAGGATAAGCCAATTTAAGATATAATTAGTAACATTAATTCATAAATATTAAGTTTTTCGTTATGAATTACTTCAACTAATATATTGTTGAATAGTTAAGTAAGTGTATGAAATTAACTATTGCAGTATTTTTAATATTAAATTGCAAATTAAGAGAAAAATGGAAATACATAAAAAAATATGAAAATAACGTTTAGAAATAATTAAAATTATTTGTTTCTGTCTTCATAGGAACTTGGGGTTGTGATGAAGAATACAACCTCATCCGACACCTGATGGACAAGTACGACGCGTCGGTGAGGCCGGTGGAGAACTCTTCCCACCCCCTCCTCGTGACCTTCGGCGTTTCGCTGCATCATATCATTGATGTTGTAAGTGCTCTCCAACTTGTGAAATCAACTGCGGTGCGGTAGGTAGATTGGAATCTTTTATTTCAGATAAGAATACTGTTCAAATAAAACTACAAAACACAGCAATCCGCCATGATAACATAAACGCGTAAATCAGTAGTGTAATGTTAACAAGCAGTTCCCATTGTACACTTAAATTATTAAATCATATATGATGTATACTTACTAAACCATAACTTTTAAAAAAGATTTCCATACTTATTTAAGATTTATGACGGCTTTACAAAATATTCACAATTTACCAATGATGCCTATTATGGATTTATAACTTAGTTCATAACTTTAGTTACAGCAGCTGAAGGTAATGAATATTTCAAACTGAAATTTAAAATTTTCCAGTTATTTACAGTCGTAAGTATTAAAATGTTAAGTACATTAAATTTTATAATGCTAAAACTAATGAAGATTTGGCAGTGAAATTATTGAAATTGGGTCACATGCTTATATTGTGACCCAATTTCAATAAAAGCCTTTAGTTTTTGAAAAAGGATGACTATTTCAAATTAATTACGAGAATCAAAATTTAAAATAAATTAATATAAAAGATGAGATGATATTTAGTAGTATAAAAAGTTAAAATGTATAACTTGAAAAGCTAATCAAAATTATTTATGGGTAACCCGAAATGAAGATAAAATGACAATAAATAATATTATGGTTTGAAAGCAGGAAATAACTTCCTTGTGTAATGTAAAATTATATTATTTTGATGGGGAAGGCTTTTTTGATATGAAAGATCATATTATTGTTACGTTTTTTGTTAAAATAATAATATTATATAAAAAGGAATATTATTGTTTGAATAATTCAATAAAATTTGAGAATTATTTGAGATTGTAAAATTAAAAAAACTTTGAAAAATTGACTCTCAGATAGGAATAGTCTGCAAAATAGATTTGTGTAATAAAATTATATTCTAGAGCTTTTTCCTCTTGTTATTTCTGGTGGTAGTTTCAGACAAACAAATTAACCGACGAATTTGATATATCAAAGTGTGAGTATTTTGAGTGTTAAACAATTACCGAATAATTAAAGCCCACTTGTCTACGGTGATGGAAAAATTACGACGTGTTGATAAACGATGACTGATGAAACTTTCCAAAGATGTATTCCGCAAATAAAACATATCATATTCTTGTGGAAATAAAATCCATTGGTTAACTATAAGGTACCAAAACGTAATTAAAGCTGCAATAGAGCCTCGAGCAATACTCCGTCTGGAATAAAGAGGACGGTTCTTACACTAGTAATAAAAAACATCAGTATAAGAAATATATTACATATCCATGTTATAATAAAACATTGTAAATATAATAATATTTCTGACAAAAGGGACATACAAAAAGGTAACATGTAGGTAAAGAGTTCTTGAATATAATGTAAATACTAAGTATTCAATTAAGGGATAAATTAAATAGCTCAATACTTATAGCGAATTCCTAAAATTATAATGAAACTTTAACTTTACGACATCTGATTTAATTTATTACAAACAACTATGGTGAAAATAACTAAAACAAAATGAGTTTTGTATCCCTTTCCCTTAATGGTTTAAAAATAAGCATTCATTTTTGATAGTTATTGTAAAAGGTTATTTGATTATAATTCTAAAACATCTGTGTGGCTGAAAATTGAAAGCTCAAAAATACCATAGGTTGAAAATTTAAATCATTTTAGGATGTATAATTACGTAGTTTTTAAAAATACACAAAACAAAGTTGTTATAAGAAATTATATACTGCTTAATTTCTTTTCCTTCTTTCTATTTTTGTTCTGGACTTAACCTACAACGAAAAAGTGAGTGTTAATTTGTATTTGTGACTTTTATTTTCAGTGGTTCCAAAAAGTTTAATTATTTTACCCTTCAGAGTAACCCTGCAAAAGATAATAAGAACTTTACAGATTTGTAACGTTATAAGATTGCTGCTGTGATTTATTTATCAATAGATAAATCCGGAGAAAACTAAATCCGTTGTTCAATAATGTCCAGACTTGGAGCAGCTGAACGTACAACTAGGGTTGCCAATCGTACTTAATTATTAAGTATGAATACTGTATATTTCGTAAGACGCGTCCTTGTTTCGCGAAGGTGTATATTAGGCTACAAGTGAAAATTTTATCAAAATAGTTTTACCAAGTCTCACCTTTTAAACCTTCCTTCTATAAATGTTTCAAAACCAAAATTGGCTAAATTGAGACTAAACAACGCCAATTAATTTTTATACAAAAGAGTTGACTTCTTCGGAATTTATGTAACGCCATTAATGTAATTGAATCAATTCAATAATTTGTAATTTTTTTAATTTGTAATAAAATTGGGAAAACAGACTAGTAGATGAAAACAAACTAAGCATTAAACATTTTGAGTTTGATTTAAATGATGAGAAAACATTTTGAGTTTGACTTAAATGATGAGAAGGCTTGGAATTTGATTAGAAAGACGTAAGAAACGATTTATCTATCTAATAACTGAAAGAAACAAATTTTCTTTGAATTTGATAAAAAAGTAGTAAAATACTTATATTTTTTTTAATAAAATATACATTTATTGAATATTGCTGGAAGTGTTAGAAAAATAAGAAAGTAAATAAAATAGTACCTTATTATGACAAAATTTACTTTATTTGGCTAAAAAAATGGCAGCCCTAGGTACAGGTTACAAGTTAGGATTAAGTTACATAACAATGTTATTGTTAAAGAACACAAAATGTTTTATTTTAATATCAGGTTTATTCTTATTAAAGTTTAGTTCTCTCAACTTAGTGATATTATTATTGAGTTATTGATAACTCAATAATATCGTGAGTACATTATAGTGTGAAAATCAGTAACAAACTGAAAAAACCTGCACCAGATCGATGTTTCGTCGACGTCGAGTTTATCGTGAACTTTTACTGTGTGTTTAACTGTTGTTTTCTTCTTAAAAAGGATATGATATTTTGTTCTACAAATATTAATATAAAAGCAGTTTCTATAGACAGTATAAAACAAAGTTGCTTTCCGCTGTCTGTACGCTTAGAAGATCTAAAAACATCATTTTATTTGATTAAACTACACATCGGATTTTGATGCGTTTTTCACCAATAGCCAGAATGATTTTTAGAGGAAGGTTTATATGCACATTATAGTAGAGAAACCGTGCAAAGCAAGGTCGAGTCGATAAGATATGTCATCTCAATAATGATTCTAATAAATAATAGTAACATAATTATACGTAGGGGTAATCCTTCGTTATTCACAAAGCGGTACTTCTCTTAATCTGTTCGTGACTTTCCTGATACGAGTATAACATCAGCGGAGTTTTATAGGATTTAACGTAAAGCAAATTTAATAAAGCCTAACGTTCTCGATTAGAGGAGCGGGAATATTTTATATAACAATGTCAGACATTTTTTGTGAATTCATAAATTGTTGGTATTAGTCTATAAGTATGGTAATTGTAAAAGAAAACAAGCTTTCTAAACTTTAATTTATAAACATTTCTGTATCTAATATATTTTTTACCATTTGTCAAAGTGATGAATATAATTCAAAATTTGTTCAAATTTTATAGTATAGCTCAATTTAATTTATAGATCTCGGGGTTCTTGAAAGTTTAAAAAGCCTATATCACCTGAAAAATATATTCTATTGATATAGATATGCGATTTAATCTCATTTTTTTAAAGTTATATTTTTTCAATTAATTTACTTTACCTACATTTTTAGGATTAGAAAACAATATAAAAATGGCATAAAATTACACCAAAGTTCACATTTAAAATTCAATCGAAAAATAAGTGTAAGTATATCAGGATAAAAGCTTTTTAGTGTTTAGATAGGTCTAAGAGTCAAAATACTGTAACCATAACTCGTGATTGGATCATTTTAAAAAGATAAAGTTAAAACAGTTTTCACAAACAGTGCTTTTGGAAAGTTAATTTCTCAAATTACAAATCTAAATATATTCAGTAGAGGTCGTCATGATATCTTAATAATTTTTTGATGAGATTTTTATTTCTTGCTTAATATATTCCTAAGTGTCCCATCATTTTCAATTTTACTTAATAAGGGCAGATGTGTAATTTTGTTCGTCTTCTATTTTTACGCATAATAAATAAAAAGTCATAGACAATATTTGAAGTAATAAGATCCACAGGTTTATTGTGTGTTACCTTCTCCGGACTAAAACATTTTTTAAATGGCAATAACTTTTTTTGACATCTAATTTTAATGAAACATAACCTTTATTTAAAGTTAGACCTGCAGCAATACAAACTGTTAAAACCATTATTCCTTTCTATTTAATTTCTATGTAAAGACATTCAATAAGTTACACTTACGTATGGATATGAAATGTATATTTAATAAATGGACTAAATACTTGAACTTTGAACTATTAAACAAAGAATGTGAATTTAGATGTACATCATGAAAAGCAACAATGTAATCTCAATTTACATGTTTTGTTAGAGAATTACGAATGAGCTGTGAGATTTTATTGCAGCTACTTTTATGAAGGAATATCTAATTTGCAAACAAAATTCTCTCGATTTGGAGGATAATATAAATTTCCTTTGCAAATGCCTCTTCTAAAATAAGCAAATTCGATCGGAAATAAGATTTTCAGCGTAAGCAAAGCACTATTGCGAATGATTGACGACGGTATGTAAATTGTGTTAGTTATAACATATGCCTTATATATTTACTATTTATGCGACATGTAGGCCCTAACATCAATTAATCTTTGTAATAGAATTTCAACGAAAATTTACTTTATACCAAAACCATTAGAAAACAGAACGTGAGTTCTAATAAAAAAATTTTTGAGTCCTGTGTACTATGTCTAATCAGCTATAACTACTAAACTATCATAAATTTTGCTACTTATTGCTGATTTAAAATAAAGGCCACTTTTTTTTCAAAACAAATTGTCTGAATAGTCTAGTCAACAAGTTCAAAAACGTGTTAAATAGAAATAAAGCTCCTAAAAATATGTGCGACAGCTCATTCGATTCGGAATGACGTCTAGAAAAATGTTTTTTAAGGGTAAATTAGCACATAAAAAATTGCGATTGTTATTAACAAAATAAGATAAAAAAAAGGTGATTAGTTTTTCTTTAATAATTTCGAAAATAATGATATTTAAGGAATTTTGAAAAAGGAGAAAATTTCCAATAAAAAAGTCCGTACTCCCGGAACCTTATCTCTATTATTTATAATTTTTTTTAACGCTAAAAATAGGGCTACGCGAGGTCGGTATGGCATAGGCGCGCCGTCTAAAAAGCCGATATATCACCTAAAATAATTTTTTTATCATATTAAATAACAATAATAAAATATCTTCCTAATTATGTATAAATTATAGCAATATATAATTTTGTTTAAAAAATACAAAAAAAAATTTTTCTATACTTTGTAATATATATGGTTGTATTTGTAATTTTTTGAAGTATACGAAAAAAAATATAACGGTTAATATTATTTGTTTCTAACAAATTGTTAAGTTAATAAACAATGAAATTATTTATAAAAAAAATTTATTTATCTGTTATTCCATAGGAAAGGGTCAAAGATTATTTTTAAGAATAAAATAATTTCTTAACTAATTATTTAAACAATTGAAATAAAAAAAAAAAATTATAAACTATAAAAAAAAATATTTAAGAAAATTTTTTTTTTAAAAAATCATTATATCACCTATACAATAAGATGGTAAAAATTTTTTTTTTTTAAATCCCAAAATAGTCAGTTTGTTTATAAACAATTTCTTAACAAATGACGTAAAAATTTTTTTTCCAATAGTAATTAATACCTATATAAAATGTCAAAACAGCAATAATAAGATATAATTGAAAAACAATTTTTTTAATAACATTTATCATAAATTTCATTTTTTGTTATTTAAAAAAAATTATAATTAACAAAATAATAAACTAATACATTTTTTTTGCATTCCACGAAGCGAAAAATTTATAGACCAATTATTTAAACTTTTATGCCGTAATTTATAAAAACAGAGATTGGAAAAAAATTAGTTAATTAACAATGGTGTAACTTTTTGAAAAATCGACATATAATTTTTTTTTCACTGAGGTTTTTTTCGTTTAAGTGTCTAGATTACACCATAATTCATCCAAATTTTTATATTGTTATTTAATATGATAAAAAAATTATTTTAGGTGATATACCGGCTTTTTAGACGGCGCGCCTATGCCATAACGACCTCGCGTAGCCCTATTTTTGCGTTAAAAAAAAATTATAAATAATAGAGATAGAGTTCCGGGAGTACGGACTTTTTTATTGGTAATTTTCTCCTCTTTCAAAATTCCTTAAATATCATTATTTTCGAAATTATTAAAGAAAAACTAAACACCTTTTTTTATCTTATTTTGTTAATAACAATCGCAATTTTTTATGTGCTAATATACCCTTAAAAAACATTTTTCTAGACGTCATTCCGAATCGAATGAGCTGTCGCACATATTTTTAGGAGCTTTATTTCTATTTAACACGTTTTTGAACTTGTTGACTAGACTAGAAATAGGATTTATAGAATAAAATTTTAAGCTAAGCTAAAACACAATAAAAAGGCCATGAAATGAACTACAATTTTTGATAATAAACGGAAACGAGATTTCTTCGCTTTTAATATCATTAATTCTGAGTTATATTCATATGATTTAATATGAAGTCTTTTCATACGTTCTCTATATAATGAGATCAAATTAAGAAACTTTGAATAAATAAAATAGAAGCTTCAAGTGAACAATAGAGGCATACAAACGATGAGTTTGAGTTTGAATTTGCTTTTCAAACTATCTCACATCAGTCCTACTTTCATTTATTAAACACTTCCACTTCTACAAGTGTAAATAGACATTCTTTTAAATTTATTTATTGAGTTTTGTATAAATGTAATGGTAAAGAGTCACAGTTACAGATTCATAGATTCTAAGGATCACTCATTAAAGTCTGATGTTTTCATAGTTAGTGAGTCACTGATTAATTGAGTCATAGAATTATAGAGTAACATATTCACAGAATTTTAGGGTCATAGGTATACTAAAATTCAAATTTACACATTTAATCACAGTCACTATACTATAAAATCATAGGTTTACAAAGTAAAAGAACTCATTTACAAGATCACAGATTTATAAAGTCACAGATGGGCTACTTCGAGTTAGACCTCAGAGTTTATTGGTTATTAAATCTATTTTTAAGTCATAATCTTCCATTAAACAAGCTTGTGTTAATGTTCATCAGAAATGGCAAAAGTTGTTTATTAATTTTCATAAACTTAATTGACAGCAACAACTAGCAACTTAAAACTGCTAATTAATTTCAATTTTAGCACACAAGTTGTAGCCCTCTCGGTTTACGCGAGATTTTGTGAAATGTGACTCATTTTAGGCGAGTATTTTATCATGGTTGGAATTCTAGTTCAGCACACTTAAATTAAAATAATCCTGCGAGCGGTGAAAGCACTTCAACCTGAAACAATTTATTATTAGGCCCATGGAAATTACAACGCGTGACTGTCGCATACGCGTGGTAGAATGAAGCAAATGTAAACAATTAGTATATTCTGTATAAATTTCTGAGTTTATTAATGCAAATATTAATAACCTATGGATTATTTGCTAAGTTTCTATTTGTGCATAAGGCGGACTTATTTTAATAAGGAACTTTTGTCAGTCAATCCTGAGTATTTAAAAAATATATAAATAGCACGACGTATACTTCAATCATTTTAACAAAAATTATGCTATTGTAAGCAATTTAAAAATAATATTTGTGTTAAAGAAATATCTATACTAAAGAGATACACATAACAAATACATACTAAATGAAACCTCTTGATAAAAAATCAAACGTAAGTGTAGGTACATGACAGGTGACTCGTGAATTCTGATACTGTTTGTATTGCTTTAGTTTATGTATACGTACAGACAGGATTCGGTTATGAAATTGAGAAATAAAATATATAATCTTACACAGGAGGAGAAGGACCAGCTGCTGACGACAAATTGCTGGATTACGCAAATTTGGACCGATCATCACTTGAGGTGGAACGTCAGCGAGTTTGACGGTATTAGTGTTATTAGAATACCATTCGAAAGAGTATGGAAACCAGACATCATATTATATAATAAGTAAGTACAATAATGGAAGTAATTTAATTATACTATAAATTAATTATCTTGTAATATCTCTTATACTAAAATAAGACTTAAAAAATGATTATTGGAAAAACTCGCTATTTAAAATAAGGCCATTCATTTATAACGTAAGACTATTTTCGCTGGTTTTTGTCCCTCTCCTCCCCTATTATAAGAAAAAATAAGAATAGGCCGACCCTCTCCCACCCTGTTTAATATTTATTACGTAAGAATCTATTGATTATTTGTACTTCCAAAGGTATTAATAATTTGTATTTTTTGGTAGTGATAAACTTTGGTTTTAATCATTCATCTTTACCTACATAAGACTTTCAGTCCAGGAGCTCATAACCCCCCGATCCGAGTGAACCTCGACACTCGCCCTGTTGCCCGCGCTTTTTCAAAGTATAATTTTAACTTTCCGCATTTTTGAGATCTTACGTAAGAACCCTCGAGACTCCCTCCCACCCCCTTGTAAGAAAAAAATAAGATATTGTCGACCCCCCCTAAATCGTCTCACGACATAATTTTTAATTTTATTTTTAATCTTTTTCAATTACTAAAATATTAAATTGTAATTAAAATTAGTAATATCGATTAATAATTATAAGACATTGTAAATATTGCACGCCTACTGGCAGAATATAGTGGAACTATCTATAATCTATATTCGCAATAAATGAATTTAATCTTAAATTAATGGCGGATATAACTTGATTACAAGAAGAATGTCTTATGGGAACAATTTAATTTATACATCAGTGAAATCAAGAGAGAATTAACCAAAACAAACGGAATTCTAAGGTCATTACGACGCCGAGTCAATTAAAATGTTTCAATTACGACTTATTCACTTAACGGCTGCGCATTAACTAACAAATATAAAATCACAATTCCAAAATCTTTCGTTCGATAAAAAAATTTAATTTTGAAATAACACCAGTCAACACGAAATTTGACCCCGACTTCTTAATGTGAAATTTAGATTTATTTTATATTATTATTTTAAAAGCCATAAAACTAAAACTGAATTGGATTGAATTTTATTAATAAAGTGATTTGCTTCTATTGTATTTTAAAGTATTTACCACCCACTTTTTTACTATTTACAAAGAACTTTGAATCTTAATTATCGATGTAAAACAAACAAAAGCTATAACTAAAAATTTTAAAACAGAATCAGAAAATAACATTTTTTTTGTTTACTTATGCAATTTAATTAATAACATAATACTTATCCTATATAATATGTGTATAATACATGTGCTATATAGGATAAGACATTTTTAAAATGTATGATAATAAAAAACATTTGCTAGGCGACGGTTTGTTGGTAAACATTATCTGTCAAACTTGTATGAGGTATAAGTACTTATAATAAACTCTATGTCTTGTTTTAAGGAAACTTTAATTAAATAATTTATTAAGAATACGGTTAATATTTTAATATATACTGAAATTGTCACACATTTAAGGGGTAATTGAATAATTATTGTGTTGCTTTTGTAACATTTGTTTACATTTTGACTCAATAGATACTATGAGCATAACGTTAATATTTTCAGTTGCCTAATGAATGTGTTATTTTAGTGCAGATCCAAATTACCGTTCAGCAGTGATAAATACTAATGTGATAGTAAAGAACACAGGAGAAGTAACATGGCTAAGTCATGGTATATATGTGTCGGTGTGCGATATAAACGTGGAACAGTTTCCGTTCGACATCCAGCTGTGTACCATGAAATGGGCTTCTTGGACTTATGATGGATTTCAGGTAACATTAAAGCTAAATAAATAAATTACAAAAATATAGGTTATTGATGAACAAAGTAGTTAATACTACGTCTACACAAAAACTAAAATAAAAATTATAATTTTAAAACAAACAATCGTTTACATAAAGGATTTTGCGTTTTCAAAAACTGATTTATATGACTTTGAATAGGTTGAGTGACGTCATACCACAACTTGGTAGTCGTTTTACTAAAGTCGAAAAAATATCAACAAAAAAAAATCGATAAAAAAAGAAAGATCGGTTTTAAGAAATTTTTGAATTCAATTAATTATTAAAAAAATATATAGAATTTTGAATGAAAATGTTTATTTGCCCATCCTTGGAATTTACTAAACTCTTAAAATTGCAAATTTTGTCTAATTTTATTGACACCGAGGCAAAGCAATCTGTAGTTATTGAAAGTTTTGCTCTTATAACTACTCCACTACTAAAACTTTAATGTCAAAAAGTTTTAGGACTCTGATCTCTCTTTAATAGTTAATGGATTCGCAAAGATTTTTATGTACTTTATCCAACTTAACGTTGAATTCGTAGGACTTGTAGGTCTGATCAATGAACTGGCAAGATGAACTTGAACGGTTTTAATTGTCCATATAATGGAACTTGAAATTTCACAGATGTTTTGGTTCTTTGTTCCCTTTAGTAAAAAAGTTTTGACGTAACATTCTTAGTAATAAAGTATTCTCTTCTCTTATCATCTTATCATGCAGCACATGAAGCTTAATGTAATTGCCGTAAAAAAACGATATATCGATATTTTGTAGATTACATCTAAGTATCGAATAAATTCAAGTATCGAAATTCGATATTATTTGAGTATCATGAACTAAGTGATTTTTTATATATTTTGTAAGTCTACGCTAGTATTTAATTGATTTATTAAAAACTGGCTTTTACCCGCAACTTCGTTTTCGATATTAGACTACAGTAGATCGTCTGTACTGTACACATATTTGATAATTTTATGAGCTAGTCATACTAACTTTGACTTCACTTTTACCCCCTTAATAGATGATTTTCAAAAAAATGTTTAACACTTGTTTCATGACTTTCAATGAAGAACCTTCATACTGAATTTTATTTGAATACCTCCAAAAACGGTACAGTTTCATACTAACTTTGAACCCCTATTTTACCCCCTTAGGGGGTGAATTTTCAAAAATCCTTTCTTTCAAAATTTCAAGTTTGTTAGAAACCTTATAGTTTAGGCCCTGCGTCGATATGGCAATCAGTCAGCTTCTCCTTTTATATATATAAACTAGCTGACCCGGCAAACATTGTTTTGCCATATAAATTTGAGGTGGGCTACCCTTATCACTTAGGGAGATGAAAAATAGAAAATAGCCGATTCTCAGACCTACTGAATATGCATATAAAATTTCATAAAAATCGGTCGAGCCGTTTCGGAGGAGTATGGTAACTGACATTGTGACACGAGAATTTTATATATAAGATATATATAGACATACAACATACAACGCTACCACAGGAAACGTCAGGATTTCAGAGCGAAACGAAATTATTCAAATTCAAAATAATATAATTATCATCTGTCCTGATCAAAATTATACAGCGATACAAATGGATATAATTATCGCCAGCGCCATCTAGTTTAATAAACAGTACTGTTATCGAACAAAACTTTATATTGACGCTGAGACCAAATTAATGTATTTTAATACACTGCTACGCTTTTATTCATATAAATAAATTATTAATCATATTTTAATTCTAATTAGAGATAAACATAAAAAGAACTTTACAAACATTTGAAATCTGTATACGACGCCACTACCCATTTGATGCTTACTCAACATATATGTATACGATAATATAGCAAAAGCAGTTGAAGTAACTAATAAAGGCATCTTTTAAAACCTTTATGGAACTTACAAATATTAACGACCTTAAAATGAGATGAAAATTATTTTCTCTTGAATTTCTCGATCGGTTCAGTAGTTTCGGAGTTCATTGCGGGTAAACATGAGTAAGTTTATAATACTAGAGATTTCAAATCAACAAAAAATGAATATCACGTTAGATGCGATATAATATTTTTTGCTAAAATTCTTTCTTGTGTACCTTCACAAATTGAAATGTGAAAGTCAATATTATAAGAAGGATATCAAAATATTCGGTGGGAAAATCGCAGCTTTATTACCTTTATTGATCATAATGCTTTGTTGATTCACGTTACCAGACAGCTTAAAGTTTGGGAGATGTGAATTACTTGTAATTGACTATGAAATCACATATGTTTTGGACTGGTACAATTTCCATTTAACTTTTGCTTAGTGTTAATAAAATTCATCAATCAATCATTTTTTGTATAAACGAGTGCTTCAACTTTCAGGGATAAAAGTAGACTACGTATTTACAATATTAGTATAAAGACTTGTTAATAAAGAAGTGCTATGAATTTTATAATCCTTATCATAAATCACATAATTATATTTTTTAAAGAATCCATAAAAATGGTGTGATTCACAAATAAATGAGTTTTAAAAGATGTTTTGAGCTGAATTATATTTCATATTGGCCTCCTTATTACACATATAGTCACTGCACAAAAATAATTTTGAAAAGAATGTGACTGGTATGGTTTTAGAAATAACCGATTCAGTTGTTGTACAGAATTATCTTTATGTTTCATACAATTTAAAATAGTTTTTTCTAATACCTACCGTCTGTTACGTATTCATCACGAATGAACAATACAAAGTTCTGTATCGCGGTCTATGTGGAATTGAAAACGGTTCCGTGCATACTTTGATAAATTATGTATTTTTTATTCATTGTAAAAGGGTTCTATGCAAATAAAACAGTTTGTATTAGCTGCAGATGACATTTATTAACAGACGAGTAAATTTATGTAAGAAAATAGAATTGTTTAATTTGATTTATTCTATTTAGTTAGGTAGTAATTTTGTGTTGCAGAAGATGTTAATTACTGTCACTATTTATCCCATTTCAAAGGTTTGTACATAAAAAGGGACACTTTTGCTAAAAATATGAATTATAAATCGACGATCTGAATAATTTAATATGACAAGAATTTTTTTACAAGTTTAATACTAATTCGGCCGAGCTGATCGACTAATATATTTAGGTATTATTTCTATTGCTCCGGCGTGTATGTTTATCTTATAAATCTTATCCTATAATCAAACTATCGAAAGTTAATGTATTATAATAGAAAAATACGGCTAGCGCTGTGGGTTAAGGTGAGAGAAGAGCAGCCTGCCCACTGCTGCCGTATGCGTGAGAGAAAGGGAAGCCAGGCATAGTGGCTGACTGGCTTCGTAACGCGTTACGTTACGAAGCAGTTTACCCTCTTATAAGAAGTTATCATTTCAAAAAGACCTATGCTAAATCATACCTAATATTACCTAATACATTTATGTATCCATATCGAAATCCAGATCCAAAAAAAAATGTATAATATTCCTTAAAAAAATCCAAATTTCATTAATGTTTAGTTAACATAATAGTATGTAGTTATACTTAACAAAATAACTACAAAGTAGAGCAAATAAAAAAAGTTAAATCGTATTCAATTTTGAAACAGCGATAAGCAGTCGACATTTTTAAACATCTAAATAAAAAATGAAGCTCAGTTGCTTAAAATTCTAGTGGATGCTTGGATGGAGTTCTGTAGCAGAACTGAAACAATGCCCTGCATTTTGTATGCAATATTTCACTGAAATATAATTTTGTTTAAATGATCAAATTCTTGTCCAAAACTAATTAAAAACTAGTTCTAGTTTATTTTATAGTTTATTAATAAAAGCATAAACTACACTTCGAACAAAACTATTGCCATTGGCGGTACAGTTATTTTTATTTATGAAAAGCTTGATATTAACGATCTCAATTTACAAAGAAAATAACTTTTAGCAGAGAGTTGAGTGTGCACGTAATATATTACATGCGTCTACCCTTTATCCTCATGTACTCAGTTTTTATATTCATTTTTATCATTTATTATTTCATCTTAATTAAAGCATTCATATATTTTTAAATAACTTAATATATCAATATATCTTAAGGTAGAAAATATTTTTATCTGTATGAATACTTAACAGAAATTTTTAAATTTATCACTAGCGTATTTTTTATGTAATAAAATTTTATAAAATACGAAAACACCTGCCTGGTATTTTTAAAATTTTTATCTCGATCGACGTAAACGCTGTCGATCTAAGCCGATTTGAAGTTCCGCTTCAGAAGCAACTTTTATTTCCTTTTCAATAACAATGGTGTTATTCTTGTAGATCAGAAAAATGTTTTATTGAAAATATTTGATATGACTATTACCTACAAAGCATTTTTGCGTAGAAGTCACTCTAAAACAAATATATTATTGCTTATAAATTCTGAAGGATTCCATACGCATAAATATAATTTTAATTTAAAAACCTCGAGAGTTATACTTTGTGATAAATAGAGGAAAAAATCGTACACCATTGAATTTGATGCAAATTAAAAATCAAGCGCTATTTCATGTACAAAAATGAAATAAGAATTTTCATTCCGATTTAATTGAATTGAAGTATTATTTGAGGAGTTTAAAGTAAACGTATTACCTATAAACCTATAAGTTATACTGTATGCAATGTTTTTAATATGAAGCTTTTTATTAACTTATAACCGATAGACCTGGATGAGACGATTAATGCCTATAATATGAAGAAAAAAAAATTATTTGGCCAGAATTACCAACTTAATGTCAATAATTTTATTATTTCAACGATTGTTAGCCAAATGCCAAAATAATATTTTATTAGGTATTTGAAATATATATATATATTATTGAAACTTAAAAATAAGGATTTTAATACGAATATAATATATTTTCTTTCATAGATTTTTAGCTGGCCAGCGATCCCATTTTTGAAATTTAAAAGTCAGGATTCCAATGCAAATAATATGTAATTTTTTTTATGTCATACATTCTCAATTTTAGTTGGTAAAAGATCCTATTATTAAAACTAAAAAGTTGCATAAGCAAATTCAAAGCCTTATATATATAAAAAAAAAACTAAAAAGTTAGAATTATTGAAATTGAATTATATTATTGAATTCCATTATTGAAACTTAAAAGTTAAAACCCAGAACTCTAATGCCAATAATATGGAAATGTAATTTTTTAACAGCTGGATTTAAAGAAACAGTTCGACGAAGGTGATACAACAAACTACCAGACTAATGGCGAATTTGATTTGGTTAGCTTTGAGGCTATCAGACACAATCAGTACTATTCTTGCTGCGTGGAACCTTATCCAGACATAACTTATGTTATCAAGCTCAGAAGACGCCCTATGTTCTACGTGTTTAATCTTATATTACCTTGTCTCCTCATTAATGGTATTGGTAAGTACATTTATATATTCTATATGTGGGAAACTAAAAAGGATAATTTTATAAGTATGTGCACAACGAATGACCTATAATATAAGCTACGCGTGCAACACGGTCAGGATATAACTAACATTACGATCACGTACTATTATGACAGGAACCCAAGCCGTGCCTTGGGCTTGTGACCAAGGTGTATGTGATCACAACACTCGCCTCCACTGCTTAGTCTCACCACCTAAACTTAATATTAGACTAACATAAACCTAACCTAACCTAAAGTTGTGTTTACTTAACCACGTATAACAATTACATTGTTAGCACTTACGTGACCTTAATCGGTCAGCAGTTCTAGCACTAACACAACACTGCACTTGACACTTTCACTACTTAGATAATATATCCTTGAGAGACTACAAGTAATTCTGAGCTCCACTGTCTTGGTACGAGAATATATAGGGACGAGTCTAGCTAGAATTCCTCTCCAAGAGTGGGGCAGACGTAAGTGATTATATTTTACTCTAGCGCCATAGATGTCGATGACGATTCGATTATTTGATAATCGTTTACTCGTTTGAGAATATTAAAATGACGCGACGGAAGTGATTATTAATTTTCCACTAGCGCCATAGAAGGCGATGACGATTCGATTATTCGATTAATCTTTAATCATTCCCGAGATATATAAAAAGATGTTCGCTTTTTTTGCATTTGTATAATTAAATATGGGTATTATTTATAAACCTAAAATCAGATCCAGTTTTAAGTATTCGATACATAACTAATTACAATGTTAATTCTCTTATATTCTATTATTGATATCGACAATACTTCATCTAAATTCTTTCTTTCTTATTCTTTATTATTCTATTATTTTTGAGCTGTTATTTTCTGACTGGCCAAACGTATAACGTCATTGATCAATCCGATAAAAACTAATGTTTCCACTACAGAAAACATTAAGTTATTGCGCTTACCATACCAGAAGATAAAATCATGACTGAATCACTGTTCTTCCCAATACATTTTTTGTATTATATCAAAATCACATTAGTACGGCACGATTATGTTAAAAATTTGGTACCCCTATCATATATCTTTGAAAATAATTTAATATTTTAAAGAATTTTGTTGACACGAAGATTTCTAAATAATCCGTTTTCTTAATGACTCACGAACTTTATTTATTATGTGCTTTAAAATGAATTAAACTAATTTCTTCAATTTTGATTTCCAATATAATATAAATATCAGATTGTCGTTTATAAACAACTCCATGGATTTATTTTGCTGCCAATTAGGCTGGATGGTTCAATACTCGTTTTAGTTCACTCTTGCGTGCGGAATTTTTAATATGAAATTAATATGGGATGTGAAGTTTATATGAAACTATTTTAATTTATAAATTTTCTATTCATTAGGACATTTTGCATTTAATTTTTGAGTGTTATACTGCATCCTCAGATTATTTTCGGTGTGAACCAAAATTTTTTGATCGAATGCTTTAATAACGGTTGGCTTTCTTAATTGGCTAACTTCTAAAGGAATTTCAAGTCCATTTAACCCCAGTAATTATACATTAACTATTTGAACATTTAGAATTCTTAATGAAAATGGTTTTATAATGGTAATAGGTATCGAAAATATTTCAATGAAGTGGAAAATTCTAGTAATACAATTACAAGAATGAACTGAACTGTCTATCAGAAACTTTTCAACACTTCACTGAGTTGTAATTAAAGGAGTTATTGACGAGTAAATATTTTTTAGAAAAGTAAATAAATTTCTACGATGTAGGTATTTTTTATCACGAGAGTTATCGATTTCGCTCTTCTTTGCATTTCCCAATTTTCGGGTCTTGGGATTTTTCCTTGTCATGGTTTCCAATACGCTTCTGCTCTGTTTCAAACAGAGATTAACAATCTATTTCCTTATTTTCAAAACCAGATGTGCCCCATGAGAATGCGTGAGTATACAAAACAAAAATAATGACATGGACAAAATTTTATACATTTTTAGCTGGCCTATTTAACTATTTCTTCAAATTTAAAATTCATTTCATGGATTCCAGCTTCATAGTGATAATTATTAAAATTTAAAACGGAAAACGGGATTCTCATGTCAATGAAACTTATTTTTTTTAAATTTATTATTTTTAATATGAATTGGCTAAAATACGAATAAAATAGATTTTAATATAACCTTTAGTAGCGTTAATTAGTTGTACACGGGTATAATAAAATTATATTTGTCAGATATTAAAAAGATACACGTGAAAATAACAGACCCATTATTAAAAATTGTTATCTCATTTTAATACTAAATTTGTTTATAATTATTTAAAATTGTAATACCAACAATTATTTAGTTAAATTATGCTAAAATGTATTGAATAGATTCAAGCAAGCATAAATAATGTTTGTGTTGTTACCAATTGAATAGTAGCTAATAAGGTAAATCGGTTTGAAAATGAATTCATTTCTCTTTCAATGAATTCATTTCTCCGTGATATTCTCAACGATTTACTGCAGATAAGATTGTCGTCTGTCGAGGCCTTTAATTAAAGAGGAATGGCTGTTAATTTATAAATTAACAGGATGAATTTGAAGGTGCTGATTCATATTTTTCAATTACGTTACGGTATGGATACATTAACACTTATTATTTTTGATAAAATGTATTCATAGATGTATAAACATGATTATAACAGCAATTCACTCGTTTGTATGAAGGTTGATGTAATAAATATTTTCATTATTGGATGTTTTAATTTCCTGAGATTTTAGTTTAATATTATTAAATTGAAAGAAATATGTAGTTATATTTCACGCCTGAGTAATAAAATGGTAATGTTACATCTCTTTAATATGACATTATGGTCCTTAATTTCAGCCCTTAAAATTATATTATATGAAATTGAATATTACTTTTTCATTGAAGGACAAATACTTTTAGTATATTTGCATTATTCAGGTACTGTAAATATTACAAAACATGTACGCTAGTTTTGATGGTTGTTCCAAAACATAATTATAATTTGCAATTATTGTAGACCATCAAACTCACAGTTGGATAAATGATGAAAAAGCAGTTTTTGTGTATCGTTAATCGAAGTATAATGTAATTAAGATTTTTTAAATTATTTCAATAAACTAATAATTAATAATTGTAGAAAAAAATACTTAATAGAAAAATTACATAATAACTTATCTATGTTTTGAAAAACATAAAAGTTTATGTTTATACAAATCTTCTATATCTTACGGATATTGAAGTATAAGGTCGCATTTTAGCATCGTTCAATTTCCGTCATCTTGTCAAGTGTGTGACAGATATTATATTGAAATTTATCGAAATAAATCTTGTATGGGTAAGGGGTAACGAAAATGAATAATTAATATGATGTAATAGGATCAAAGCACAACAATTCGAATGTGTTTTCACTATGTTTACAGCACACGTTCTTTTATTTATTTTTACTGTGAGTGGGATGCATAATAATATGTATATTTAGTTATTATTCAAAAATAATTTCTTTCCTACTCATATTTTTTTTTATTTATGCAAAGTTTGTTAGTACTGTCCAAATATTAAATTTTAAGTGTTGTGTGCGATTATAATAAAATAGCAGATTGTATGTTATGTTTGTTTCTAATGTTATGTTGATATGTATCAGTCTGTTTTTTGTTATGTATCTAGTTGTTGTTTTACAGCTCTTCTAGTGTTTTATGTGCCCTCGGAGTCTGGGGAGAAAGTCACCTTAGGTATAAGTGCTTTGCTTTCAATGACGGTGTTCCTCATGACCATCCGGGATACTCTTCCGCCTACTGAAAAAACACCACTTATAAGTAAGTATAATTATCGTAGCGTCAAAAATATATAAATGACATTAGCGGTTATTTCAACATTTAGATGCTGTTTTAATTTAGTAACTTTTCTAATCTTATCATAACTTATTTAACTGTAAAGCTTCTATTATATAAGTTTTTTACCTGTACATAACTTTAAATAATTGCTAATAAATAGGTTGAAAATTAAATAAATATGTTTTTATATCTAACGATAACATGTAATAGTTAGTCAACGGACAATCAAAGTGTAATTTTTGGATCTAATTCCTATTAGTGATCAAAGTATAATAAATCTTAAATTTACGTCGTTTCCCATTAGCTCAGCCTTCGGCAACCTTTGGTTTTTCCCTCAGGACCACCGAAACTAGAACATTAAAGAATGATCACCTCTTTCCTTTAACTTTCAGTATTGCTGAATCAGGCAGAAATAGAATTATATAATTTAAGCATTAGTCATTATTTCGTGTTTAATGATAATAATTTATCATTGCTTGTAAACGTCGGCGTACCGCTTTTTACAATTTCTAAAAACCCTTCTCAAATTAGTCTACATGTGAAGATATCTAAGTCTCTTTGATGATATGATACTAATTAAACGTATTAAAATTCATATAATAAATATTATACTTGCAGAAGTGTTTCTAGAGAGAACCTATAATACTTCTGCTCTTCATAAAAATATCACGAAAAGATGTCTAAAGCACTTATAAATAAATAATTTTGTTGGGTCTTTCGGGGACGTTCGTAAAAAATTAAAAGGAATGTTAGTCATATATTTGTCTCCTTCTAACAATTGCTTTATTAATTTTAATGACAAGGATAAATATACAGTTATATTGTCGTTTTATTAGATTTTTGTGTTATAAAATTTAATTATGAATAGTAGCTTATTTTTGAGCGTAAAAATTCTTTTAAATAAAAAAGTACAACTTTTATGAAACCTGATTCATGTAAAAGACTTTCTAAAAATTTGGTGCATTAAAATAATTTTCTACATTACTCACCTAGTAAACGGTAGTCTCACTCTTGTGAAGACGGTCACAAAGTGATTAAATAGGAATGGGAACTATCCAGTGTGGTACTCATTTTTGGAACATTTTAAGTTGCGGATTGTGGAATTTCTCGCTCTTCTCAATAGCTAACATTATTCCGATCTCTATGTAATCAAACTGACTGACTTATTTGTACATGTCACAAGCACTTTATAAAGTTATAGATGCCTAGCATGATTTTATTTAAAGGTCAAAGACAATTGGTATTGAATTACTGAATAAAATGTAGATACTTGATATTTGCTAAGAAGTAAGGATTTTATTTACTTTGAACTTTAAAAAGTAATTCGATTTCAGGTCTGTATTATGGAGTCAGTACGTGTTTAGTTTCATTCTCGGCCTCTCTGTCGGTGGTAACTCTCAACATTTCTTACAGGCGAGTTTAATTAACTTTATTTGTATAATAGTATTAGGATAAAAATACATTTAAAATTCTAAATTTCATAAGATTCTTCTTAGTAATTTTACTTTGACCCAAACACAAGCTATCAGCTCCTAATTTTGAATGTTAATCACTTCCATTATTTTGACACAAAATGACAAAAACAACAATGTGCTCATGTTATAGAAGAATAATTTAAAGGAAATTGTTAGGCCAAGTAGAAAGTTTTATGTCAACAAAAACACAGTGTGTTGTTACTTTAAAGGAGTTAAGATCCTTGTTAGTTTAGTAACACTAAGGTTGTTACACTAAAGTCGAATAGTTTCAGGAATTGGAAAATATTTAATGTTTCAATTTTCATTGTGGCAATCGCATAAATTTTTTTAAGTAATTTCAAAGATGGTAAACAAAAATTACCATATTTTGTGTTCCTATTACCTTTTATTTAAACCACTTAACTAGCTCCTTTTAGTCTCATTAGTCTTTACTCTTCATCTTATTTATCCTCAATTAGGAATTAACTATGACTAGACTCATATACCTTACTGATTCATAACTGGTTTCAAAAATTGTAGTTTTGATTTGTTAAATATATTGAAACTGAAGATAAGGAAGAACTCATTTAGATGTTTAAACATTAAAATATAATATAATCATCATTATTAAATATATGATTACGAGTATAATCAAGTGTGTTTCGTAGAGGAGTGAGAGGTCAGCCGGTGCCAGCACTGGTGCGCGAGCTGGTGCTGCAGCGCCTAGCCAGGATGCTCTTCATCAATTTCGATATTGATGCTCAGAAGGTAAAATGGGAGTTTACTAATTTTATTTTTTTTATAAATGCATTTTGTGTTTCCTACAAGCTTTTAATAGCCTGTTTAAACAAGCCAAAATGTTTTAACTCGCAATGTTGACAAATATGGTAAGCTTATTTTTAAGCACTCTCATAAAATAGATATCAAATGAAGGAGTTTGTTGTGAAGAATACAGAAAAACAGACGAATTTTGCTTACATTTTGTTATCAAAATCAGTAAGTTATTTATTTTCTGAACAATAAACTGTTAGTTGTCATCAAATAATGAAGTAAAAATGAATATATAAATAAGACAATCGAAAGCTTTGATTAAATTTATAATTATTTTGCGAAATTCTTGTCACTTCAGTCACGAAATATATTTGGTCACGTACAAGTAAAAAGGTGGCAAAGTTCAATCCATTCACTAGTTAGTGTATCTATTCTAATCACGACCCTTAAGGGGTAATGATGTCCCTGATGTTATGTTAATTATTGAGGTGTTGGAAGACCAAAATATCTAGACTAAATCGAGACTAAATCGATATTTATTGAGATCTGAAACAACTGAACGGTTTTGACACAGTAAAAAACTAACTAAGAATTAATTTGACTTATAAAAAGTTTATTAATAAGAGGTTAAGGTTTTTTCTAAATATACACAATTGGCAAAAGAAATGATTTAAATATTTCGGAATCAAAAAATCGAGACTTATTGAAATCTGAATTTTAACCACTAGATTTAAATATCATATAATAGTTAAATAATCACTTTAAAATTATCAAATATCGATATTGCTACAGAAATTGTTTTAAAATAAAGGATATATTATTGATAGATTTTAAATTACTGTCTTTAGACGACAAGACATTTTAGTAGTTAAAATTACTTTAGAATGGAACAATATGGCAATATCACATTGTTTATGATATACTAAAAGTTTATGAATATTTATGAATTGAAAAAACGAATCTGTTGACACTTTTTTTATAGTCGATTACTATAAAAATATATTAGTAACCAATAATTTGGTATACCTAACAACACTAGTTATGAGCCTAATCACGAAACAGCTTGCTCGATCAATAAAGTTTTAGTGGCTTGGGATCTGGTGAATTGTAAAAGTCACAGGGGACTTCTCGATCTAAGTCACAATATTTACTGACCGAAATATTTGCTTAAACAAACACCACAATTTCTTCAAAATATTTATCTACACAATTATTATAAGAATAACAATCAGTGTCTGTCGCTTGAAACTTAGGAGTAGGTTTAAAATTCCCCTTTGAGACCAATATAAATACTTGCAGCAACACTATCACGGCTTGTTGACTAGAATATCACTTTTGAAGGATATGCTTTACACAAAAAGCTACTCGCGATGCAATAATAATGATTTCTCTTACCTTTTCGTTGCCACAAATAAATAACATTTATATTTTTAATATTTATATATTAGAAACAGTTTACAGTATTTCTGAATATTACAAACGATAGTAACTGCAGCAGTATAAACTGTGTCGCAGATTACTTACGCCCGCCAACAGAGCGACTTTACAAAAGTTTCGTATAAATAAACTTATTCTAAATATACCTACATATGGAATTTAAAATTATTTTAAAACCAAGAATAAAGTAAGTAATAGAAAATAATGATAAAAAGTACTACTAAATAAAAATAGAATAATAGTTACATTATTTTTTTTTCTTTTACGTAGGATGTTTTGTCGGCAAGGGATAGGATATAGATAGGATTAAGTTTTGTCACAAGTTTGAGAAGATTTTCCGTCTCATCATAACGTAAGTTTAGAAGCCAGCTGGTTACTTGAGTTTTACATTGAAATTGTAAAATTCTACTCAACTCGATGTTGCCACGTGATAACTAACAATACATATATTAAAGGCTAATCCTTTATAATGGTAATACTTGAATAATTTATACTCCACTATAAAAACTCCATATTTATTCCACAAAATCAAAAGTCAGATTGCTGTGGATCTATCATAACAAGGCTTATACTTAATATCGAGTCAGTGAGGGTATTTTTAATATGAACTAACAGAAGCAAACTAATACCAAAAATGTTCAATAAAATAGAACTCCAATGCCACTAAAGACTTATTTATATTTTAAGTAGATACTTTCAATTAACTTTTCTTGAAAAATAGTCATGAAAATTATTTTATTAATTGTTTTTGAAAATCAGTGTAATTTAATAACGCCAAGGTATTTGACGAAGGTTTAGATTATGCAAATGAATTTACCAACTTCTATTTGACCGTGGAAAAATTCTAAATCTACTTGTAAACTTTTTGATTTTGATTGGGTAATCTGAATTCTGAAACGTTCTAAGTTGTAAACTTTGATACGATTAATTTGGATAACTTTATCTCTTAAACTTTTAGAAACGATGTACTGAATTTGAGAAGCTAGATATTTGTAAGCCATCTTAATTTTATAGTTATTTAGTATTTATGATACTGTAGCTAACTTTCCTATAGCATTCAAAAATACAAAACAAAATGTTTTAGCAATTTTTTTCTAGTATGTTTTCAACTTTTTAAAGCTACATTTATAAAAAAAATAGTTAAACAAGTGATCTAACGGCCTGATATTGCTCTTAATTTTTTTCATAGATGCTACCAAACCCTCTAAAAAATACTCAAAATTTAAATCAATCGATTTACTATTAAAAAAAAAATCTTTTTAATGTCAACATATCGTTCTGCTAAGTATTGATTTTTATTCTAGACATTTCTATATTTTTTCTAAAACGAAAAAGACTCCGTATTTTGTCATATTTACTTAAGATAATGGTTCAGTTGGCAACACTGTTTCAGAAGAGTACAAAAATAAACTACCTTGTTCGAGGATGCGGTCTCGAGTAATGCATTGCAAGAGCTTAAATGCTTGAAAAAGTTCTAGAACTAAAAATAAAAAGCTGAAATGAGAAATACTCGAAGCTGTAAATCTGCTAGGTCTTGCTTTTAGAACTTAGTAATCGGAAGTCTTATATTATTTATTGCAGATAAATAAATCTAGAAGCTTCTGTGGTATTTTTCTCAGCATCTATGCGTGGAGAATATTACGTTTAGAATAAATTATTATGGATATAATACTAAATTAAAATATATTGTTATATATTTTTATGACCTTACAACGATTTAATACCTATTTATAGGATTTATTTTAAAGTTAACTGACTATAGCGTTCAAAAATACAAAACAAAATTATTTAGCAATTTTTTTCTAGTATGTTTTCAACTTTTTAAAGCTACATTTATAAAAAAAATAGTTAAACAAGTGATCTAACGGCCTGATATTGCTCTTAATTTTTTTCATAGATGCTACCAAACCCTCTAAAAAATACTCAAAATTTAAATCAATCGATTTACTATTAAAAAAAAAAATCTTTTTAATGTCAACATATCGTTCTGCTAAGTATTGATTTTTATTCTAGACATTTCTATATTTTTTCTAAAACGAAAAAGACTCCGTATTTTGTCATATTTACTTAAGATAATGGTTCAGTTGGCAACACTGTTTCAGAAGAGTACAAAAATAAACTACCTTGTTTGAGGATGCGGTCTCGAGTAATGCATTGCAAGAGCTTAAATGCTTGAAAAAGTTCTAGAACTAAAAATAAAAATAAAAAGCTGAAATGAGAAATACTCGAAGCTGTAAATCTGCTAGGTCTTGCTTTTAGAACTTAGTAACCGGAAGTCTTATATTATTTATTGCAGATAAATAAATCTAGAAGCTTCTGTGGTATTTTATGTATGCGTGGAGAATATTACGTTTAGAATAAATTATTATGGATATAATACTAAATTAAAATATATTGTTATATATTTTTATGACCTTACAACGATTTAATACCTATTTATAGGATTTATTTTAAAGTTAACTGACTATAGCGTTCAAAAATACAAAACAAAATTATTTAGCAATTTTTTTCTAGTATGTTTTCAACTTTTTAAAGCTACATTTATAAAAAAAATAGTTAAACAAGTGATCTAACGGCCTGATATTGCTCTTAATTTTTTTCATAGATGCTACCAAACCCTCTAAAAAATACTCAAAATTTAAATCAATCGATTTACTATTAAAAAAAAAAATCTTTTTAATGTCAACATATCGTTCTGCTAAGTATTGATTTTTATTCTAGACATTTCTATATTTTTTCTAAAACGAAAAAGACTCCGTATTTTGTCATATTTACTTAAGATAATGGTTCAGTTGGCAACACTGTTTCAGAAGAGTACAAAAATAAACTACCTTGTTTGAGGATGCGGTCTCGAGTAATGCATTGCAAGAGCTTAAATGCTTGAAAAAGTTCTAGAACTAAAAATAAAAATAAAAAGCTGAAATGAGAAATACTCGAAGCTGTAAATCTGCTAGGTCTTGCTTTTAGAACTTAGTAACCGGAAGTCTTATATTATTTATTGCAGATAAATAAATCTAGAAGCTTCTGTGGTATTTTATGTATGCGTGGAGAATATTACGTTTAGAATAAATTATTATGGATATAATACTAAATTAAAATATATTGTTATATATTTTTATGACCTTACAACGATTTAATACCTATTTATAGGATTTATTTTAAAGTTAACTGACGAATATTTGAAACATAAGAATTATTTATGTAGTAACGAATATTCAAAAATATGAATTAAATTTCGAATCGAATAATCTTATTCGGTTCCTAACGAATAGTCGGTACTTACGTATGTTCGGATCATTCGCATATCTCTACATAAAATACATCCCATATATTCATTATAATTTTTAATGAATTGTTAAATTCGATTGAAATTTTTTATTATTATTATTAATATTGTCGCAAAATAAATTCTCATTATGAAAGGCAAAAGTATGTAAACGCGTTTTTTATTCTAACTCTTAATCGTAATCGTTTTCAGTAATTTCTTCCGATAAATTAGGGCTATCTAAAAACATCGATATATCAATACTTTTTAGTCATATCGATATATATGGGGATATAATTATATTATACACCCTTTAGATTACATATTTTATTATTATATTGTGGTAATTTGTACCAGGCTGAAACCAACCCTGTACAAGTAAGCGCAGCAGTTCAAGTGAATCCAAGAACGGGTTCGCGACTCAAGGCAGAGGTGCAATGTGACGGGCCCGCTTCTCCTGCTTCACCGCGATTTGCAAGACATAATCATAACCATCTGAGTAAGTGATCGAATTCAAAAAGTATAACATTTTTGCTTGATTTTATTCATATTTCGTGTAAATTTAAATATTTTTTTTTTTACACGCTTTTTATTAGCTTCACTTGTATGTCAGTATGTCAGTATGTAACTCTTCGTGGGTAATTTGCGCGCCTGCGGCCTTCCTTGGTTCTGGTAGCCATTTCTCAGGCTCCCTCTCCGAAATCGAACTCTGATTCCCCGTATTTATAATATTTATAAATAATTATTTTATTCTCACTAATAAATAAATTTTTTGGGCGCGATTTTGACCAACTTTAAACGGCCAGATTTCGTTCAAACTTTGTGGATTTATCGAGGACCGATGACAATACACTAATTTGATAAAATTATTCCATTTTTCAATTTGCAAAATATGATTTTTGTTAATTTATATAATTTTCATCTATAGTCGATAAGGTAGAAACTTAATTTCAATTTTTATAATTTTTCTCTACATTCGATAAGGTAGAAACTTAATTTCAATTTTTTATAATTTTTCTCTACAGTCGATAAGGTAGAAACTTAATTTCAATTTTTTATAATTTTTCTCTACAGTCGATAAGACAGGACTTGATGTTAATTTTAATTTCCAATAATTATCTTTAGCCGATTTCTCTAATATTGACAAATTTTCGAATACTAAGGAGATTTTTAACTCTACAAAACAAATAATAGTTTAAAAAAAACTAAAAAATCACGCTTTTATAAATAAACCAAACTAAAAAGTAAAAAATAAATAATAGTTTAAAAAAAACTAAAAACACGCTTTTTATAGAAAACCAAACTAAAAAATAGAAAATAAATTTTAATATATTTAATTTAAGAATAGTGTTAAAAATTTCAATAAATATAAATTAATAATAGTGTAAATAAAAAAAATGTATTTTATTTTAAAAAAAGCGTGTAGTGATATGCAATGTATTTATATACATTACATATCACTACACTAATCGACAAAACTAGCCTTTGAGACACTATAGAAAACCTTTATTAAATAAAACAAATACACTTTTTACTGTAGTAATAATAAATTCTTTGTTGAAGCAAGCAAAGGCTCAGTTTTGTTAGTCTTAGTACACTTAAGACTTAATTACTACATTAGAATACAAAAACAAACATAAAAGAAAGATAAATATTATAATTGCTTATTCACGTACTGTGTACCATAACTAATACTTTTCCAAACACAATATTAAGAATATCCGTTTAAAAGTAAAACAATTATATTATATGATACCTTACGGCAGACAGAGACTATAATTATAAATTACCCAAAATATTTATAAAAGCAATGAAGATGTAATTGTACCATAATCACTCATAGACCAGCTAGTGCTGCGGTTTGATTTTAGCATTCATTCTTAATAGTTTGTGTATTAAATAATGTTTTTAGCTCATAATAAGTGATATAACATTTAAGTTACTTTCCTTTATATATAGAAGTAAATAAGAGCTATTTATGGAGTTGGATCGGCCTTCTGTCGTCTTCGGAACTTTTTAGTGCAGTAATGTTAGTGTTGACTTTATTTTAAGAATTTGATATTAAATGTAAACATTACATAGATCGAGCTATACCAAGTGCAGTGAATAACATGGGGGGCCCAACAGCAGCGGAGGCAGTTCCAGTGTGCTGTGTAAGCACCTGCGCACGCTGCACCTGTTGCGGCTGCACGCTGCGTGAGGCTGCAGCACGGCACGAACAACGCGTTGCCGCCAATGAGAGACTTGAACGAGCTAACTTGGAGTGGAAACAGGTAACATGAGAAAGAAAAATAAGTTCATAAATGCATTTTCATAACCGAAGGTAAAAAAGCCTAATGTTTTTGTCATAAAAACATTACGTGTTTAATGAATAATTTACTTTTTTTCTAAAATAAATAAAATTAGCGACTAGGATACGACAGGCTTAGATAGTATCCATGTTTCATGATACATTTAAATTGATTGGCTTTGGATGCCGGTTTATTGTGTATAGTTAAACTGTCAAATAAGTTCTTTTATGGTTACATAGTGTGGTGCGCAGTGGCTTATATCATTTTAGTAACTACCGGGAAATATCAACAAATAATATTTTATGTAAATGAGCGAAATTTTTGGAATGGAATGGAAATTATACTAATTCAATTTGTTGAATAAATCAAAAAGCCATGAAAATATAAAAGATAACTCATAGTAAAAATATATTTATAATAAAACAGCACACTTGAAAGTTCAGACTAAGCAACAATCCATAAAAATGTTCAGACGTAAATCACGGATTGTGGCTCTGCTCCGTGACCATTCATAGAGAAGTAACGCGCCATTAAATTAGAGATAGTAATATTTTTATTGTTTTTATACGATTTTCACTATATCTTACATCTTTTCTTAAATAAATATCTGTAAATAAATATTATTAATTTTTTCACTATTTAAGCTGTACATTTACGCGCTGTATAACTAATACTGTTTCCACACAGTACATGATATGTATAAGGAATGCCCGCCTATAAGTGAAACAATTATTTATAATAAATAGATTTAAGATATATATCTTAATTACCATTTCCATCCACTAACTAATATAATAAATGTAAAAGTTTATATAATTATTTTATTATTTGTAACTTAATCATACTAAAACTTAGAATTATCGATCACACAATAAAAAAGTTGTTCACACAAAAACAAGTAACTTATAAAGTGGAAATTTTGCGAGCGATTTTGCTTTCAACTATTGGACCCCATTTCAAGTTTCGGAAGACAAAATCGTGGGCGAATACTAATATTTTCTTAAAACAATATATCTATAAATATTTTACGTTTCAAACCTAGGTGGCTGTTGTAGCGGATCGAGCTCTACTTGCTGTGTTTGTGTTGGTGACCACCATAGCCACGGCCGCCATACTTCTCCCTCAGCTAAATAATCTCCACGTCGGAAATACACCCTTAAAACCACCTACCTAAAGTTATTTTTAATTAAGCAACTTTACAGTCTGATTTCAAGGCCAACGAAAGTGTTTCATTTGCCGATTTTAAAGAAAGTCTAGGGACGAGTCAAGATTAGCATGCTACGCTTTTAGTGTGTAAAACAGATATACAGAGTGCTTTTAAAACCCCGATAAAGTCGAGATGGTATTAATTACACAAGTCAACAAAAAAAAAAACTTTTTTTTGTGTCTGTTATTTAATGACTATTGTCTGAGTGTTTACATTGAAAAATAACCAAAAACTCAATTTATGAAGAAATAAGTTTGCTTTTGTATGTTTTATATTGATAATTAAGTTTTAAAGTTCTAAGTGGAGAGTAAAATAATAGTTGGTAACACTTTAAAACAAAATGGCGACAAGTCGCGCATTCTATTGTATTGAGTGTATGTATGTCTATTACAAACTGTAGCAACTACTTTTGTATATGACTGAGTCGCAAAATAGCATACAGACTTTACTTGTCGAAATAATATGAAATTTTCTATGAAAACGAAATTTCTAGAAAAGCAAACTTTAACCAAAAAACCTATTTTACCCATTATAAGTAAGGTAAAAGAAATCAAAATTTGATATTTTGTTGTCAGACTCAAAATCCGCGTTGACCGTTGTTATTTATCAAGAATTGATTATATAACTTTTTATTCATTTACAGAAAATCAGAGTAAGACATAATCCTATTTATTTATGAATTACAATACTTACGCAAAATTGCCATTTTTTTTTATTTACACAAAAAATTACTGTATTGCCCTTTTATTTATCTACACATTAGGTTTATTTGATATTAATTTTATGTTTCTTATTTTATTTGGTTTATGATTATCTATATGATTATAGATATATTATGCCTCTATTGCGTCGGACGGTTTCAAAAACACATCTGTATATGAATAATTATAATATTTTATACATTAATTTAAACTTTATAATATCTTTGTAGGTTCTGAATTTATTTTTGTTATATTTAAAAGTGTTAATTATTTTTAATAGAATTTTAAATGCCAAAAAGAATGTGCCAAAAACCAACTTATGACAGTTAGATTTTTATGTTTAAGCTTTACCAAATTAAAAAGCTATTTAAAGCTTTCCATTTCATACTTTCATATAAAATGTATGCATTGGTACAAATTTTTTAAAGAAAAAAAAAATAAATGTTAGAAATGTTAAAGTTAAGTGGCTATGTCAATTTCATGTCATAAAAAGGATTTTTAATGATAAGTTATTACTGTAAATAATGTTACAATTAAAATACAAGTACAATTATTATAGAAAATTTTTTGGTCTGATATTGAAAGAGATCCTATTAGTCATTTTTTTAAAAACTTAATTATATTATCTCACAAATATTAATTCATTTACATGAATTAGACCTTTTATTTTTATTCTTCTATACTTATTAACAAAAGTTTGACGCTATGTTTAGTATATACGTTTTTTCAATATCAGAACCAATGAGATATACAATTAATATTTTTAATCTATAGTATTGTTTTCTTTTCTACATTCAACAGTAATGATTACTTAATAAATATATTTAATGCTCAAAGTTGTTGTCAAATGTTATAATACGTGTAAATAATTTGTATCCTTGATACACTAGTCAATGTATTGTTGTACAAAGTAACAATAAAGTTGTGGTATGGAAATTTTGGAGTTTTAATACTTATCTATCATATACTAATATATAAAGGTGAAGAGTTTGTTTGTTTATTGTTTGTTTGAACACGTTAATTTCAGGATCTACTGGTCCGATTTGAATAATTCTTTCAGTGTTAGATACCCAATTTATCAAGGAAGGCTATAGGCTACATATAATCATGCTTCAACCAATAGGAGCGGAGCTACACGCGAAAGAAGTTGCATGGGTCGACTAGTGATTTTATAAAACGATGACCCACGCCGCATCTATCTGACTGTTCGCGATAATTTCACCGGTTTTACATGCGATAGATTGGTTAAAATATGACGATGATTCTTCAAGAAAAGCAAGCCGCCCGACCTGACCCGAGCAAAAGCACTAACTAAAATATAATAAACTATAACAAAAATGTCAAATTGATCCAAATCGTTGGTGGCGTTTTTAGACCCAGAAATACAAAATTATTTGTATACAGAAATTGCTTGTTTAAAGTTTAATTATATTTGAAGATCAATAGGATCAATTGACTTACTTTCTGTTCCGTTTTAACTTAAAAAATTCCGTTCCCGGAAAATATTCCTATTTACATTTAAGTAATTGTTTCATTGGAATTTGTAATCAAGCCTTGCAAATATAACATAAAACTTAGAAAGTTGTTCCTTGTAAAGCATAACTTAAAATCGATAATTTTTTTTAAATCAAAGCAAGTGATTAAATGACGCTTATATTTATATAGTAAATTCTAGATAGAAACTTTTTATAATATTTCCGAAACTATAATGTAAATGCCTACAACTGGGTATTATAATTACCTATAGGTACATAGTTTCAATATAACCAGATTAAATGCTTGAAGATTTATAATTATTAATTTAACAAAAATTTTGCAAATAACGTTTTGGATGAATATAAAATTGTAACAAACCTATTATTGTTGATTTTATAGGTAAACAAAGAAAAAAATATAACTTATGTCATAAAATGAGAGAGTAATGATACCCATTACTGTACAGCATTACGTATACACATGCAATTTAGAATGATACGGGCAGGGCCTGGGGCTTGAGACCCAGGAGCAGGTTCAAAGAACTCTTTCATAATATATTAACTCTCACCTCCAACACTCGACCTCGGAAACTACAATAGATTATAGTAAACTTACGTGGACCTTAAGAAGGACACGACACTATAACACTAGCTTCCATGTACACTGCGCGGAAACACCAGAGAGACTGAGACTAATCTATCTCACTAGTGGTTATATATTTTAGTCTTTACTTCGGTATACTTGACATAATATAAAATGATCTACCCGCTACTACTACTTTATAAACGGTGTTGCTAACACTTATTTAAAGCTTTTAGAGCTTATGAAAAATTCTTAGAATAAAAACCTCAAATAATTAAATGACTCGAAATTATCTGAATATTTAGACAGTACCTACTTAACGTTTTCCTTGTTGAATTATAAACCTTTTTTTTATCTATTTGTTTATAATTTTCACTTAAATACTACAGTCATTTTACCGCTTTTTACATTTAAAATATTTTAACTGTCTAGTGTGAAATTCACCGCATCATAAATTTTCACAGGAAAAGTTGTCCGAATAATAAATGTCCAGTTGCATGTTAGGACCATGATAGCGGATTTATTTGTTGTATATGCCATTTTTACTTAGTTCTTTGTTTTTTCATTAAAAACTATTAATTATAGTTACAAGTATACTTAGTTAAAATAATCTTAGGTATCAAAAAAAATACCAACTACTTTCTACATAAGTTCTTACAGAATAATTAAATATTTAAGGTGTTGTCGATTGATCTTAGTATGCGTTACCATGTCCGTATGAATATCTCAATAGAATATTAAATTTAGTTTTCAGAATTCTGCTAGACACAATCTAAATCGCTTTTAGCAGATACATTTTATTTCATTCAGAAAGAATATTTTTTAGAAAGTGCTCTGGAAAAATGGGAAGTTTGAAAGGTATTTTTGAATGAAAATCTCAAGTGAGAGAGAGCCTCAGAACTTAAATCACTGATTAATAGAAGGGAAATTTTATAGCAATAATATTCCTTGAAACATCTAACCTATATTATCTAGATTGCTTTGACCGACTCCCAAGACTACGCCACATCCACGTGTATTCATCCCGATGGAAACATTCGTTCGACCTCTCGGATCTTGTAGTCTTAATAACAACCTAGATAGTATCAGTATACAACACCTTTTAAATAAAACTTGAAAGTAGAATTTTTCATTTCATTTCTCACTATTTCAATTATAACATTTCTTTCTTAAATAAGTGTCGCGAGAATTATTTCCTTCTGTTTCTTGGTCAAAGGAAAATCACAAACATATTTTTTATTTTTCAAGTGTTCTTACATTTAGAAGTTGCAACAAATGGAGCTCACAAAGGCGGGTAACTGCCTTTTCCACACGATTCTGCCTTCATAGATAAAATTAAGACGCCTTTGATGCTACCTTTGACCCGGAATTACCGTAGCTTAACCTTTAATTTGGAAGGGGAATTGGACTCCCAAACAGCGAATATAGATTCCATTTTATTTGCCAATCAATAAAGGTAATGAAAAATAATAATATTTAATAAATAGATATGCAATAAAATGATCACCAGCAAAGTTATTATAAGAGGATGAAGATAATACACAAACACGTATACTACATTATATATGAAATAATCTTCAATAAAACACAGTAAACACATAGTATTATAATAATAAGTGATATAAGGTGTTATAATGATTGAAGGTGAAGCAATTACCTGTCTTTATTATTACCATTTTTGTTTATCATCTCAGGGTATTTTGATTAAAACTGGCATTTTCTGGTTAAGCTGTAACTGACAGCTGTTAGCAGGGCGTAGTTAATATTAACATATATAACAAATGAGTGGGCGTTGTTAGCCTGTTATTGTGCCTTGGACCGTAGGTTCATCTACACAACTTTGTGCAAACAAAGAACAAAGATTTATGGCGTTTTCATACAAATTGCGTTACGAGAGAAACCTCACTAGTCTATTTGTTAAAACGTGGACATCCATGGTATGAGCTAATACAGGGTAAATACGCTTTTTGGTTAAATTTTGATAACTCTATAAAATTCTTTGCCACAGAAAATATCTTTAAATGTCATGAAATGGCATGAGTCATGATGCCATTTTACGCTTTCAATCACATACAACTACACTTACAAGCATACAGTACTTACACTACGCCATTTTGTTTTATTATCGTGTGTTGTTAATTTTTAAAGTATATACAAGTATGAAGAGTTTTTCCTTGGATATACACCATCTACAAAAGGATAGATTCGAAGAAAAATTTAAAAAAAAGAAAAAAAAAGAATTTAATTTTAATACGTAATTTTATTTTGTCAATTTGATTCAATTTACACAGCTGTACGCTTGAGGGCACAATATGATTAGATTTAGTGTGATCTCTACTAATAGCAATTTGTTTTGCGATCCTGAGGCCGGAGACGAATATTAATTCCCTAAAAACATATTAGTATAATTATTAATAGCAAAATGAAATTAGTACTAGTTTGAAATAGATTTATTTTAAGAACACCCCACTGCCCTTACAAAATATTGTCTCAGTTCCTATAGATTTGAAGCAGTCTGACAAGTGATTTCATACAGAGAACATTGTCTAAAATAGTGCAAGTAACACAACACATTTTAGTAGATTTTCTTTATTGATGAACACTTGTGTCATAAACATAACTTAGTTTAGTTAGATGTTGGGAAACACAATCGATTACTTGAGTGAAATTGTTAACATAACCTGCAACTGAGTCGCAAGCCAGTAGACACATACAACATGTTATTATTTTATTATACGTATTGTCGTGCAGCCAAAAAGCGTAGCTCGAGTTAATTCTATTATTTTCTTATAATTTCCTATAAAATATTTAAAACTAAATTTTATTAACATAAAACTGAAGTTTTTTTATCTCTCAATGGTTGTGGGTAAATTTTTTTTTAATTGATATTAATATTTTAAATAATTTTATTTTTGATTTATGTATTTTTATTATGGGAGTTGATTTCTGATATAACCTCCATAGTAAGTACATAACGTAAGTATTTTAACGATGGTTGTGCAGCAAAATTTAAAATAATATTACTTGGAGGATAGTTTAAATTTATAACAAGCAACGTGGTGTCAAATAGAAGCGTTCGTCACGTACAATTGAAAAGCACTAACCGTTCCGAGTGGAGTGTGGAGTGTAGTCGAGTGAGTTTAAAGCACAAAGTTGCAATGCTTTTATTACTTCGGGGATCACGCTTTGAGTCTCCAAAGGGTTCATTTTGTCATTTTGTTTTCCTACAGAAATGTATCCTTATACGTGTTCTGGCCATGAATATGTATAATTTTGCATGTGAATTTTATTGATGTAGGTGGGGTCAGATCACCAAGTAAAGTATTTATACGCTAGGATATTACTTTACAATACAATTTTTTTGAGTTCAAGCTAGTACTTTTCAAAAGATATACCTAATAGCTTAAAAATGAAAAAATGTAACACCTACAATGAAGTGTATTAAAATTATTTCTACATAATAACTAATGACATAACTGTGAAATTTTGAAGTTTGAATTTTTGAATATTTGGATGTTTGAATGTTTGTTACTAAATCACGCAAAAAGGGCGACGGATTTCAATTTTTAAAAAGACTTTTTAATCTAGATTAATACAAATGCTACTTGTTATTCAGTAAAAATTCATGTATCCTGCGAGAAAATAATATATTTTTAACGCCTGAATAAATATATATGTCGACGGGTAAGTTTAGTTTACGTTAACTCAAAAACTCAAACTCAAAATATTTTATTTCAATTAGACTTTTGTATAATAGTACCTTTGATACGTCAAAAATTGGTCGGTCAGTCAGTTTGTCTGAAGCTACCACCAGCTCGGAAAGCAGTTTTCTGTTGAGAAGAGCCGGCCAGAAACTCAACAGTCGCTCTTTTCAAAAAGCCATGTTTTAAATGTGTTTACATAAATTACACTGGTTAACAAAATTTGTCACATGAAAACTTATGTCAAATTTTGAATGTACTAGGGCCACCAAACAATAATATGAGAATGAAAAAAAATTGACACGTCAGGTTTCCTTGTGACATCAAAACATATATTTTCGTAAAATGTACAAAGATTACAGCTACATTTAGAGTAATGATTGCTCTGTATAGAATAAATACTTAGGATTTTCGTGAATATTTGGCTTCTGGAAGGTCTCTTTTAAGTCTCCAACAATAGTCTGCCAGTATTCCTGGACTCCATTCCCCTTGATAGCACTTCTCCATTAAGGAAATGTCCTGATGGAACCTCTCGCCTTGTTCATCACTCACAGCACCCTAGCTTGCCGGATAGATATCCAGATGAGAGTCCAGCTACATATGCTGGACTTTTTAAGGACATATTACACTCCAAACCTTTATATGACATAATAAGTTAATTAAGTCTTTCTCAAAAAAAAGCTCTTATTCTTTATCAGTCGCCGTATTTTGGACCTACAAATATTCCCTCTTTAATGTTTGCTTTGCTGAGTTTGGGGAATTTCTCTTTCAGATATACATGTTCACTACGAGTTTTAGGCATTTTACAAAATTTTTTATCAGGTTAAGCTTTATGTGCAACGGTGATAAAAAATGCCATCAGGGTTCAATAAAGGATCAATTTTAACATTTTTACGGCCTGGAAAGATCATGGGCCACACTTTCTTTTGTTTGAGTCGAACAAAAATAACAAATACTTACAATATGATCTTCTGGTTCGGTCCAAATCATTGGTATAGCAAATGGCATATCTCTGAGTTCTCGTTAAGCCCGATCTAGTAGCAGTCTTACACATGTTACAGAACATTTATGGGGAACCCAGATTTATCTTGATTCCTCACAGGAAATCAAAAATAGTCTACATAGCACTGTTCAATTAATGATGAGAAATTTGGACGCTGAGATCTAAAAGTTAATTCTCCACACACATAACAAAAAATTTCGGGGTTGTTAGAACACTTTCGTGGCATGTTTACGATGTAACAAACGTACATAAGATATAAGTTAGTTGAATGCAATAGTTATATACCTAAATGAAGTTATTCAAATAAAGGCACGTATATGAGGTCATAAATGAATATATAGCTGTCACAAAAAAACTGGACGTGATTGAAACAAAATTATTATATATTATTATTGAGGGTACACAAACATAAACAAAAATCATCACAAAGTTCGTGTGACAAAAACAGTGTTTACCAGTGTTAGTGATATACAAATCATTTAGCTTGAGAGTCAACGTCACTTAGATTCCAAGCATTCTCATCATTTAAGTAATCCTGTACATTATAGTATGCTTTATTTATTAAAGATTTCTTGATACGAGTTTTAAATTGTTGAAGTGGCAAGTCTAATATAGGCTGTGGAATCTTATTAACTTAACCTTAGGTTTAATCAGACAACCTGGGCAGTGGAGGCGAGTATTGGAATTCTGTTAAAAGACGTGTTTAAGCTTTGGTTACAAGTCCAAGGCACTGCTTAGGTTTCTCACGTATCAAGTGATCATAATGTTGGATTATTTGTCGATTTAGTAGCAGTATCTAGGTTGCGTTAGCCCTATAGTCCATTTAATATCATCACCCCCTGTAGTGTTCTTCAATATTCTCCCTCTCCTCCTCACTGATTAATTATGATATATCATCATCGTATTTATGATGATAAGGAGGACAGATCATCATCTATACAGGTATCTACGAAAAAAACTAACCGTAACTTTTACCCCTGAGGGAACGGTGTAGAATATTATTCCCCTCTGCCGCTGGGAGAGAGATTGCGACCACCAGCATGCGAGTTCGACCGTCAAAGTTATAGATGCGTTCCGGTCGAGCCGTATGTGGGCCAGACCTACCCCCTCCCTCTCCCATCGACAAAACAAGAGATATCCTCTTGTTCTGCCGATGTCCATGGGCGATGGTGGCCACTTACCATCAGGTGGACCATCTGCTCGTTTGCACCTTACCTACCATAAAAAAAAGTAGCAACTCAGAAAAGTATATTATATGATTTGAGTTGTCAAAATGAAAATGAATGTCACAGACAAGGATATATACAGAGGTCAATTGTCATCAATAATAATAATTATTATACCTTAATTATTTAATTATATGACTTTGTATTTTTCGTTAATTATTGTAAGCATATTTCTTATTTAGTTGTTCTATTGACTACAAGTAATGGCGGGAAAAACAAGATGGCGGGAGAGCGTTGTGGCATTTGATTGCGCTGCAGAAAAAGAATATAAAAAGGGCCATTACTTGTCGAATAGTGCGGTTTTGTTATTTCTAATCTGAAATTATAGATAATTAAAACCTAATTATAATAAATAATAGTTTAAAAAAACTAAAAACACGCTTTTTATTATAGAAAACCAAACTAAAAAATAGAAAATAAATTTTAATAAATTTAAAATAAGAATAGTGTTAAAAATTTCAATAAATATAAATTAATAATAGTGTAAATAAAAAAAATGTATTTTATTTAAAAAACGCGTGGGGTGCATGGTGTCAATAGTTATAAATATTTTATTGACAGATATGAGTAGAGTGATTATCATTTTGATAATATCTTAAAAAGCACCCCACGCTTTTTTTTAAATAAAATACATTTTTTTTATTTACACTATTATTAATTTATATTTATTGAAATTTTTAACACTATTCTTATTTTAAATTTATTAAAATTTATTTTCTATTTTTTAGTTTGGTTTTCTATAATAAAAAGCGTGTTTTTAGTTTTTTTAAACTATTATTTATTTTTTACTTTTTAGTTTGATTTATTTATAAAAGCGTGATTTTTTTTTAGTTTTTTTTTTAAACTAAAAAAAATCACGCTTGAGAAACGGCTACCAGAACCAAGGAAGGCCGCAGGCGCGGAAATTACCCACGGAGAGTTACATACTGACATACTGACATACAAGTGAAGCTAATATAAAGCGTGTAAAAAGTGAGAAAAGGTGTTACAGTTTGTAAAAATAAAGTACAACTGTTATGAGTGAGTATACCCGTGTTCTTATTTATTTCTTCGATAACCTAATAAAGCATATGCAAGCCGATGATTTTGGCCATAATCCTACACAATGTATCACAGATACTCAGATATATCGATATTATATTATGAATAATATTTACTTATTTTTTAGTATTTTTCTTTTTTGGACTGAGAGAAATGATAAAGTGTCTCTGAGACGTAATCATTTTAGAGATGAGCAAAAGGTTAAAAAGTTGATAGTATTCATAAGTAAATTATATGTATTATTTATGGTATTCAGGAATATTTTTAGATATCATTTTATCACGACTTAAAAAGTAAATCAAAAACTGTCTAGTAGATATACTAAGTTAACGAAGATGGATAATATTATACAATTGTATATTATTCAGATTTGCGTTTCATTCATTATGGACGTACTTATTTTAATAGGGCTATAGAATAAATCCATATTTGTGAAGAGGCCAGTTAATGTAGAGAAACGTGAACAAAAGAGAGACCTTTATAATATTATATTCCTTACTTATGCAATGTTGACCTTTTACATATGTATCGTCCCTTGAGACTTGACCCCAAGTGTTCTGTGAAAAATAAGGACTAAAATCACAATAACTGGTATAATTTGTTAGATAAATGATGTCATTAAACGTCATATACTTAATAGGAGTCGAGTCTTTTCGTCGTCGAAATTTGCGGAAGCTATGTAATACTGGGTCATTAATAACAAAAGTTTACACATTGTTTTAAATCGAATAGTGATTAATGTTAATTAAAATATACAATTTTTTCTGAATATTATATATATTAATTTTATCCGCATAGGTATAACATATTTGAATCCGCAAATTTGTGTGTGTACTGGATACCTACTAGTTCCTTTTATTACATACGCGTTGTTAATCTGCCCCAGATTCTTTACTATAATCTATTTATTTATAAAATTCCAATACTTATTTTAGTAATATTTTCTAGTCAAATTTAAATGTCAACACACTTGCTCATAAACTTGCTTGTTTTGTTTCGCTGTTTTTGTGAATGTAAACAGCTCCATGACACAGTTTTTGCTTTTTACTTTACATTACAGCACTAGTGCGTTAATGGATTTCTTACACTACGAAAGCCAATACGTGGTCTCTACTCAAGGACACATTTGTTCCAAAATCCATCAGACGTGCGACAAACGTGACCAGCCCCCTTCCAGAGTCTAAATCTTAGCTCCGTAAGTCATAATGGGTAGGACACACTGGTTGAAGACTTCAGTTTTTAAGCATTGCAGTAGAGGACCCGGCGGTTTGCCAAGTACTACCCAGCCTCATTGTATCCTCCTGTCAACTTCTCTCTCTAAGTTGTGTTTCCCTGACTCAGCGTTGTGACGAATAACTTGTCCAAGGTAAACATACTCGTTCATAACTCGATATAACATAATTATCTTTAATTATATTTTAAGGATATGACCAATAACTTATAATGATATGGACATAGTATTTCGTACGAATTATAGAAAAAAAACGTTCAAGGTTTAAATTCGACCCGCGAGGGGACGGGTTAGAATACAATTTCCCTCTGCCGCTGGGAGAGCATCTCGCAAGAGCCGAGTAACCCAGCACCACTTTGGTGGTTCGGAATGTTTCCCAACTGCCTTGCGACCACCAGCATGGGAATCCGACCGCTGATAGTCTTTCGCATTTTTGGTAGATTGTTATGTACTCCTATATACGTATATTTGTTTAAATAGTTTTAATTAATTTTTATGTAAGTATAGATAGTTCAATTCATGACGGCGCTGACGCATCAACTATGTATGAAAATAATAGTGGACCGTGCTACGTCGTGGATTGAACTATCTACGTGTATGTTTGTTTATATAGTTATTATATGTATGTATAGAATGTTCAATCCATGACAGCGCTGATGCGTCTACTATATAAGAAAATAATGAATGGACCGTGCGTCATCGTGGACCAACTTAGCACCCTTGTATCATAATATACTATTACAGTATTCTAGTTTGCAATAGCGTGACTGCGAGGCAACAATTATTTAAGCAATTTTACCTTAAAGATACCCCAAGTAAGTACGAAATGAAATAATGTACAATATTTTGCACTGGCCTAAGAATCAACGGGAAAGTAATCAAGTACGTAATGAAATTTTTCGTACAAGATGAAAGAAAAATATTTTGAGTGTAAGTAAGGAATTATTTACGTATGCTATGTGATAGCTTAGGAATAGATTATACTATCGTTCCCTACGACCATCTAAAACATATTTCTAAGAAATAAATAAACGTTCGGAAAATATTCAGCGTCGGGTTGTAATGTATTCTATAATAATCCGAGACGCAGATATTGGTGCTAAGTCCCCTGAGATTATTGTGTTTTTATAAATATTTTTTTCGATTTACAAGGGTTACTCGTCGTATTATCGCCTTATTAAATTTTATTCATATTTTACTACAATTTACAAGTTACTAGTTCCGATAACAATAATAAGCAAAATTACAAACTGCTTCTTTATATTTTTACCTACTTATGTATACATATAGAAGAATAATTAATGATAAAGTTTATTTTAAGTATTCTTCACGTTCAATGATACATAAATAAATGATTGAGATGAATACTAAATTAGCTTCATTAAACTTAGCTACAAATTTCATTAGAGCTTAAACATGAATCAGGTAAATAATCCCAACTTAATATTATAAATGCAAAAGTAACTGTTACTTTAGATTGTTACGCTTTCACGTTTATACCACAGAACCGATTGTGATGAAATTGGTACAGAGAGTGACTAGAGCTTAAAAAAGGACATAGGCTTGAAGGGAATGAAGTAGAGTGTGAAGTGCAATTCGAAATATGTGATCCTTTAAGTCTTCTGGAAATAGTGATTAAATTATGTTGATGTTGAAATCAAAATGGAAAATTAAACATAAATAAACGTGGTAATACTTTCAGGCGAAGCCGAGGCGGGTCAACTAGTTAAATAACAAAGATGGAAAATCATGTAGAATCCTTACGAAACTGATTGTATAATTAAATTTACGAGTACTAAATAAGCGCTTGTCTATATTAACGAGACTATATAGAGGTTTAAAATATTTCATATACCAGCAACATATTCCCCAGTACCTTAACAAATGTGTTATTTCTCATGATACTTACCTACTATATATTAATATGAGACGCCCAATCTCATTAATTATGCTAAATATATTATGGTACTTTCGTGTAGAGTAATACTCGTATGTATACGCGAAATTTCAAATTCAGGTTTTAACACCTTTATTTGTATTCCTTTTAATTAGGGATTAATTATAATTTATTAATAACTGAGGGTAGGTATGTCAATTTTAGGTTTTAATTTTTATTTAATAGGGGATCAAGTCCACAATCCTCGAGAGTCGAGATTGTAGGAAAATAATAAAAAGTATTATTTTATAAATTTGTTGGCGATAATGTGTACAATTTGCTTTTGAGGTTTGTCGCTAAATTATAATATAATATGTTACTATACTATTATAAGCTCATATACTATATATAATAAGAGCTTACCGAAAAGTAATAAATCGGAAGGGACTGAGGACGTCACGTCTGAGCAAGTCCGATTATAACATATCTAAAGTTTACTATTCATACAAGAAATTTATTATGTAACGAATGATTGGTAGGGATAACTTTTTTACCGCAATAGCGACTAGTTTTTTTAACTTTAAGTACTCACGATAAGAGATGTCTAATCAGTATAAGGTTCGTAATTTCATGGTCGATAAAGTGTAAGTTTATTTATGGTTTAACAGTTTAAGATCGATGGGTAATAAACATTGTTATTTCATATATATATGAGAATAAATAGGTTAGACTCCGTTGACTATCCATTTGAAGTTTAAGATGACTAGTGAATTTATTAACGTTCTTCTTATTATAAATAATTTTAAAATGATATATAGGTACATAATTCTAATAATAGGTACCCCATTATCCTTTGTTGCATGGGTAATCTTATCTATTCGTTAAAACTTACATATTAAATTATATATTTTACGTTCACGACTAATTTTAAGTGCATGATATCCATAAATGGTAATAAGGAAATATAAGACACGTTCGTGCTGTTTATTGACATTGTATTTATTTATACATGCGTCATATTTTTACATAATAAAGAGTAAATATAGAAAACAATTTTCATATGAATAACTGACCATCTACACTTCTGGGGTCCGCTCTGGGTATCTGCCAGGAATATGATTAGGGTTATTAGGATTGTATTCCCATATCAAGTATTCCGGTTCGTTAAGATACAGAGGCGGTATCTCTTCACTTGGTTCCCTTTCTTGACCAACCAGTTTCTTATTTCTGTCCAGTAGTTCATTTACTTTTAGCTGTGTTTCCTCCGATATATCTGAAAAACAACACATTAATGCCACCTGTGCAAACATTTTACATACCAACTTAAATATTAAATATTTCAATTTCTAGCATAACATACTCTATATTAGCTCAGTTGAGACAAATACCATAAGTATGTTAATATTATTATGAGTCTCATTTCCATAATAGTAGTGTAACTCATACAATGGATACAATCTCAGGAGCCATTTTATCCACAAACTTAAGAATTTATCTTTTAGAAATTAACCTATGTCCTCGATACTGACTCGTGTGTAAATGATTATAAACAAGAGGAGCCTAAAATCATAAATTCCTACAGCATTTTTCTCTTAGCAATATTACAGTATTACAATAATACGTATTTGCTATTCTCATTTATTTCATGATTTAAGTATAACGGAGACTTAAACGACACCGTGATCTTTATACACTGTTAGGGCTTATGATAGAGTGATGTTGACATAACAAAATCGAATTGGGCTTTTAATCATTTCCAGTCTGTTTTTTCTTTAATCATATTGCTAGGACCAAACAAAAGCGAACATCATATCAACTAAATAATTTGTCACCTTAATTTCTTTCTTATATTGTAATATTAAAAACACATTGTCCGCAATAATAAAAGAAAAACATGAAAGCAAAAGACAGATACATCTTTTTTTTTTACTAAATAGATCGATTAAGAAGAAGTATACCATTATAACATTATAAAATACTAGCCTACACGCGCTATTTTGTCCACGTGATGCTCTCCGCTCTCATTGATCGTAGCGTAGAATGATTTTTCAATTCGAACCAGTAGTTCCTGAGATTAACGTGTTCAACAAAACAAACATACAAATTCGTCACCTTTGTAATATTTGTAAGTAGGTATAGAGTTTTGTGAAATCTTCTAAATGAATTATCTACAGCAAATCTTATTTAAAACTTTTCATCAGTACATACGTGTGCTACGCAAATCGATTCTTAATACCCTTTTATTTTGTTCTAGGGCCCGTATAAGAGTTTTCTCCGCTTCGCCGGACAAGTTATTGGCAGCCATGTCTAATCTCGTCAGCCCACGGTTCAGACACAGCAAACCTGCCATCTGAGAAGAAAAGTTATTTTTCAAATTTATCTACATGATTTCGCTTACATTGACCTTTATGAAAAAATCGACAGAATAAATTGATTATCCGAACAAATGTTATCTTTACCTTCTACCTTGCCAGAGTTATAATTTTTACAATTTATTATTGATTTTTATCTGTAAGGACTTCCGATAATTTACAACAGGTAGATCAAACAGTAGAGGCAAGGTCTGATTAAAAATATTTTTATCCTTCGTAATAAAATAAATGTCTTCTATGAAATTTTCAATTTTATGATTACAATAGTATAATTAAAATAATTCTTATGGACCTTTTCCGCAGAAACTCCATGAAATCCACAAGAATTTACAATCAATGTTTGAGGCTTGTCTTTACAACGAACAAACGCAGCGGCAAATATTGTTGCACACTCTATTGACATAGGATTCAAGCTAAAATCTTTAATAAAATAATTTTAATTTTACAAATCTTATCAGTTATGTATTCTGTAAATATAAATACAAGCAAACTATTACCAATCAGTTCAATTGGCGCTGCAGGTTTCATTTGTAGGGCGTAAGCAATTCCTTGAACCCCAACTTCTTTGAACTTATTGTTAGCTATTCTCACACGTTTTACATTTTTATGGATAAAGATAAAGCCTCCCAAAGCTTTCATTCCATAATCACCAATTTTACAATGATTAAAATCTAATTCTTCAATAGATTCTTTTTTTACAAGATTTTCTAGAATTAGCTTAACTTTCGAGCAATCTAAATTACTGCGGTTTATCCGAAATGTTTTTAGATGTTGTAGATGCTCAAGTCCTCTACATAAAGATTCACAATCCGCTAATGAAAACTCAAAATATCTAGTCATATAGTTATCTTGCAGGTCATTTATGCCAAAAATAAGGGATATTTCTTGAAGATTATATAGTCTAGCAAGTACTGGTTCTAATGGAATATGATCATAGACCTTTGGTACACTGAACACACATGTATCTTCTACTTTATCTTCATAGGGGACTGGTGGGGTGGGTTGACGAACCATTTGTAGTTGTCTAAGTCCCAAATCGTAGATGTAGGGGCTAACCTACAAAATAATAAAAACAAAATTATTTAACATATTGAACAACTTTATAAATAAATATTTACATTTACCAATTTAGCTAATTCGATAGCATCCTCTTCGATGAATACATCAGGATTAACGTTTTCTAAATAATCTTGAAGACATGCAGATAAAAATTTCCCTTTCCAATAAGTTACTCCCATTTCTTTCCGAGACGGAAATTTTGAATAAAATGATCTTTTCCAATATTGTTCATCCTGAAATCCAAAATTAAATAGTATAAGTATAACAAGAGATACTTCTTGGTATACAATTCTATTAAATTTATAGTTATTAAAATGATTGAGAATTTGCAGGTTGCCTTGATATGAGGCACGCTAAATTTAAGTGGTATATCAGCAGGAAACAAATCCATGAGCATATTAATATCCTTTTGTAAAATTCGTTGGAGAGGATTGATTCTGTGAAATATTCTTGATAGTTGTAATGCAGCGAAATATGTAAGAGGCGGTGGAGTTAAATCATCGTCCCATTCGAAGTCTTCGGCAACAATCTTCCGAGGAATCTCTCCAGGGGAAGCCCTCATGGTGGGTGCTGTACTGTACGCTTCCCGGGTATTTAACGATACTACGTATGGGATTTTCATGGTTGATGTTTTATTTTCTATCTACTAAACTAAAACGCAGTACTAAAAATGATTCAGCATTGTAAAATCAATAAATATTGACACTTTGTTTTATTCTTGTGAATTTGACAGATAGTGGTTATTTACAAGAAAGTTTTTATTATATTTATTGAAAAGTTGAAATTGAGAACTGTAATAAGCAGTTTAAACATTTATTCATTATTTAAAGTAAAAGTTTATTTATAGCAATGCGTGTGTTATATTTTCTATATTATTTAAGTTCTGCATATTTTCTTGCATATGATTGATTTTGAGATATACATAAAACCCAAATAGACGCTACACCATGGATTTTCTAGAAGAGTTGCTTCTAAAAAACCCTATAAAAGTGACAATTTATTATTTATGATACTACGTGCATAAAGTCAAGCACTAAGCAATATGTGTGTTTAATATCTTATATGTATTTATGTTATTATCATGAGTTATTTCTGAACAAAGCGTTACCTACTGACGCGTTCGTTGTTGTGATGATACATCCACACCACTTATTTTTGTGGAGCAACATACTTAACATAATTCAACATGATAACATTTAGATGAAGTTGTTTAATTTATGCGACCATTTTTACACAAAAATTACAAAGAGCGATCGAGCTAGTGCATTAAGATAACCGTAGGAAAGTTACTATAGCAAAATATGTTTCCACATATTGACTGTTCTAAAAGGTAAACAACATTAATTGATCACGAATCATATGTTTAAAACATATAACTATTTGTTATTGAATGTTATTCACATTTGGAACCGATGTTCTACCAAAAGTGAGTGCGCCGTGTTTACTATAAAATATTATATAGTAAACAGACGTGTTTACTATATAATACTAACTGAACCGGCGAACTTTGTACCGTCTAACAGTCAATGAATGTCGTTTTACAGATTACCTGAACATAATTTATAATTTTGTGAGAGTAATACAATGAATATAAATAAATAATAAATTTACTACTTTTTTCTTTAGTTTATACGAAAAAAAATCTGAATGAATATTGTGAATATATCTTGTTGATTCGAAACCTTTAACTAGTTTACTGTTAACCGTATCGACAGGATGATCATTAAATGTTTGACAGTTACGAAACCCATCAACATTTTGTGTGATAAAATGTTTTTTCTTTTATTTTATTTTTTTGTCAAAATTCCAATGTTTTTAATAGTTAGTCTGCTGTGCAGTATGCGGTCACGTGTTGTCGTACAGGAGCAGCGGAGCCGAACGATTGAACAAAGTTGGTTAGGTTAGGTTAGTCGAACAGAATCCATTTTTTGTGGCAAGTAACAATACGATTAAACCTGCTGCTAATTCAGCTGTAGATTAAGAATAATCAGCTTCCACAATCGTCTTTATTTCGTCATTGTCAACTAAAGTTGTTAGTAGTCGGTATTTACATGTTCTCTCTCTTCTGTACTGTGTGTTATTCCATCCAAATATTCCTTCTTATTTGAAGGAAAAGTTTGAGTTTACTGGATCTCCAAGTAGATTACGTACGCCACGAAGTTTTATGCTTAAAACGCCTGTCCATAACACAAAGATGTATACGGATTCGTTTACAGTTCAAGCAGTAAATCTTTGGAATGATCTATATATATCCCTTAAGTATAAGACTGTCAAAAACCCTTCAAATTTTAAAAAAATCGTAAAAGAACATTATCTTCTCGCTGAACGACGATGACTCAGATCATAAGAATGATTGACATTTATTATCTAATTTGTGTATTTATATATATTCCTTAATAGTACTTAGTTTATTGTTTTGTCGGATTATTAGTTTATTATTAACATATTTATTATAATATTTATACAAGTAAAATGTTCATGTATTAAGTTGTAATTATTTGTATGTAGTTTATGGTTGCACCACCCTATACCCATCTCGTTATAGTTTTCCTAACCTAAAGGTAGTCTGGAAGAGATGGCTAATAAGCCATAAGGCCGCCTTTTGTGTGCCACTGTTTTTTTGGTAGCTTTTATTGTATGTATTCTTGTATGTGGTGTGCAATAAAGAATTAAATAAATAAATAAATAAAGTTTTCGGTCGACCACGGGGTTCATATCTTAGGTCGAAGAACGAACGAAGAATTTCCAGAACGGAAGCGGGCAAACCAATAACGGGTTGTGCGATTGTTAAAAGTGTTCGCTCTGTATACGTCGTTGATGTTGAGTGCCGCTTCTGTCGCTTTGCTGCCACGACGGTACTCATGCCCCATAATCACTTGAATTTTTAATGTATCCATGATGACGAAAAACGTACAATTGAGATGAAATTAGAATTCTTAGCGAAAATAAAATTGGACTTACGTCACAGCGGGAACTTTATAGGTAAGACCTATTATATAAGATGTACCTATAGTAAACACGTCGTCGTCTGTTTCCGTGGGGCGTCGGGTAACATCGGATCAAAACAAAGCTCGCTCTGCCGGCCAGTGACTGTTTGGGTCGACGGGACTGCAATCATAATATTATTATTTTATCACTTGGCGCGCGCCGGCGCGTGTTCTGTTAACTCTGTTGAAATTATATATAAAATAATTTTACACTCTAAATATAAGTAACATGGATCCTAATAACAAACCAATTGTAAAAAACCAAACCAAATCACCAATTACAAACTACAACCCCTGGAATTTGTTATTCAGTTCACGACGACGAACTGAAAGTGAAAACAGCGGGACTTCAGCTTCGTGTAACTATCAAACAAGTAAGTTTATTTTTGTAATTCTTTGAGAATTTAAATTGTTTCTTACAATATTTAGAATGTCTATAAAACATCAACTCATTTTGCTTATTATTGGTTATCTGATTTGAATTGAGCACAAAACAAGAATGTACGATAACCATACTTAAACACTTGACCTCAAAAGTAGTGGTTAGTTGTTGTTAAGTAGTTGAATATAATTAATTTTACAAGTGAATGTCAAATGTTCAAAATATGTGAGCACAAATCATTTTATTATTATATATATTAGTGATTGAATATTACAAAGACTAGAAGCAAGACAATAATAGCATTCTTTATAATGTATTGTGTAGAATAAATAGGAAATAATAAATTTGGTAACGACGTGTCGCCAATGTCACGTCGCATCGTCTCTACCACTAGCAGGTAGAGTTCCCGATGTGACGCCATTTAAACAAACATTGTTAACTTAACATAGGTAGTGTGTGAAGCTCAGTTTTTCACAAATTGAATAATTACGATCACCATATTATTTTAAGAAATATTAAGTATTTTCTCAAAAGATCGAGAGCACATTTACTTTTATTCTATATAAATTTCTCCATCTGTGTTATTCGCTTTGTTTATTAAGTTCTATTATTAATGTTATTTAAATGAGTTAACTTAATTTAGTTATCAGTATATCAATCGATACCCTCTTCCTTTCTCTTTTTACAACTTACTATTTTAAAATAAACAATAACAAGTTTCATATTATAATCTAACTATTAGTCATATTTTTATCAGGTTCACAGTTTGGATCGCTCCAGAGAAAGCCGAGTAAAAATAACGAAGAATATTTATGGATGATGTAAGTTACCAATTTATAAAATAACAACTATATTTGTAGTTCACTATATTATAAATTATTGAGTCAATAATACAAAAATACATATACAAAAATATTAAGAATATGATAGAGTCAAAAATTTAGGCCAATATTGACGTTTAAATTTATTCAAACATGATATATGTGATAGCCTTGTTGTATAAATTCTTATGTTAATTAATCCATAGGAATAAACATAACAAAATATCCCTAAAGTATATAGTTAATGTATTTAAAAACATACATTAATTTAATTTCAAACTCAGTCATTATCACTCATACTAAACTTTCGTGGTTTTGGCAACTCTGTATATTTATATTTTACACTTTATATTAAATTTCTCCTTGTAAAGCAGGAAAAGCAAGATTGCCCTTCATATTTAACTACTTAGTTTAAAAATTATTGAGCAATTAACAAGACTGTATTTAAATTAGTACATATTTAAATTTACATAATTTTTATTTTTTGAGCAACATGAACCTTATAGTTTGGTTATATAATATCATCTGCGTTGTCGTATGTATGACCTACTACAGTAGATAATAACTAATATGTATTAAGGTCGTAGTGCGTCCAGTAAGCATGATTTTTAAACGCTTATTACGCCGTAACACAAATGTATTATCAATAAGAAATAATTTGATTAGAAAAGATTCAAAGAACCTAATATAATTTTGATTAAAATTCCGATCGACCGATCCGATTAAAAATCCAATCCGAGAGCCCTGGTCAACTAGATCTACGTAAAATAATACATACTTTGAAAAACCTGTCACAATGTCTTTACACAGAAATATTTTCAGATTCGTAGGTCTAGCTGACCAGGAGACCCTTTGAAATAATAGTTGCAACGCATGCAATGGTTAAAAAATTGCAAACACCAACCACATCCTTTAATGTTTATATGCATTATAATAACTAAACAACTGTTAAGGACACTTTTACTTCTATGTGTAAATTTGGAATAATCAAAAGAATTCTAATGCAAAATTTTGTGGAATGGGATAAGGAGAATCCAAATTTTATTTAGAGTCGTGGTCGCATATAAGACATTTATGCGGTATGTAGAAAGGCGACCAGTACTGAAGTATTAGGACGAAAGGTACTATATTAAATTATTTCCAGCCAGTCAGTCATTTTTAACAAAAATGGAGAGTTTTTATATTATGTTGTCACGCTACATTGTGGTAATTACATGTAATTTTACGCCACAATAACATATTATGAAATATAATACATAGCAGTACAACTCTTTTATATTATATGATAACCAATTACTGATACAGTTTGGAAATAACTATTTTTTATTTATGCTTTATCAATGCGTTAACAGATTAATTTTCTACTATCTATATGTAACATGTACTAAATTATTTGTGGAGCACTTAAATATATACCTAGTTACTTCAGTTTTATACATATAAGAAATCTGATATAAAAGTTAATGCTATGTAAAATCGAAATAGACGAAATTAACCCAAACAATGGTTATTCAGCTAGATGAAATTAAATGTTTTAACAACTATTAAAGCAAAAGTAAATAAGTCCGACAAGTAGCTCTTTACTCGTAATTAGTTCTGAAATCGTTGTCCAAAAGTTTTCTAATTAGAATAACAAAACATCCATCTCCGAAGGGCACGTCGGCTTCGACGAGCGAGAGATCACGCCATATTGCTTTATTTATCAATACCGATTTTATTTATAAATCTAATTCAACTGTGATATATCGTTTCTAAAATATAGCTCAAGGAATGCTTTTACGGTGGTAGATTGCGAAATACAAGTTTATTAGCAATAATGGTAGAACAAGAAGGTCAACCACTAGTGACGGAGTTGCAGTCGCTATTGCGGTAGCGTTTTCTGTTTCGTATTCAAGGCGCAGGAGCTGCAAGTGAGAAAGAGATAGGCTGCTAAGCGGGTGGCCCTCGCCTCTGCTAGTGTCGAAACCTTCGGTTGCGTGCGCTGGCGTCGAGTCGTTTGGCTTGTTCGCCCCCAAGCCACGCAGTACTCGGTCAGACTACACTCGAACAAACTATGTTATTGTGCTATGAAAGTGACAGTGATATTGGGAACTAAACACGTGCTATGTTACTGGCGTTTGAACAAAGATCTACAAACTTACAACGGTTAGCTATATGTTTATTCTCCTTGAATCATTCGAAAACCTTGTTGTGTATTGCAAAAATATTTAAATTACAATCAACGCAACTTGCGTTGCACGAGATGATTAGTCATATTATATTTTTAAAATCATAAACGAAATTAAAGTTAATCAAAGTTTATTTTATAACATGTGTCTATTTCCAATGGTTTATGTATTACTCTGCTAGAGCTACCGAACTCAACCAAACATATTATTTACTGTGATTTTTATAATCAATAGATTTTCCGATTTTCCTTGTACTGCCAATTACAGCAAAAGATTTAGCCTGGATAGGTGCATCTCTTCTGAAGTGATGCGCTTAGGTACATATGTTTGCCAATATATTTTTGTTATAAATCATCATCATCAATTTGATGCCAAGAAATAACTTTATATATAAATATATATAAGTCTTCTGGTATTAAATGTACCTAAAATACTTTCGGTGTGTGTTTCTGACGTCGCTTGCTTGTTGAGAACTTCTCATTGTTTCAATGTTACGATAATTAGGGAATAATCCAACAATCGTTAAGTGAAAATATTCAAAACAAATTCTAATGGCTTTGGTGTTTAATGTGTAATTATTTACAATCATGTACTAATTTCGGTCATCCTTGAACATTTACTTACTAACATTTCAAAATCAAATATATTGCAATGTTGATTATTAAACGATAGTTTTCAATATAATGAGCTTTAAAATTGAGATTTCATAAATAATATAAGTGTTCATAATTGATTTTTTTCTACAAAAATAAATTAGTAAACAAAGTACGTTAAAACAGCCGAACCGATTTGAATGAAATTTGGTACACCGATACTTTAGAATGTTAATAATTAACAAATAGAGTACCTTTTATCTCAAAAAAGTATCTTTCCAGGGTTAGATTAGTAGAGTGTTATTATAATATGTTTTTACACGGACCAAGTCACGCGATTCAACTCTAATTACGTATTGAAAGGTAAATTGCATGTAAAACCGCGGCAGATCCTTTGTAAATACATCATTAAAACAATTTCAACAGTCTACGAATATATTTAGGCAATATTGTAACATTATCAATCCTAAGAGAACTCTACTTTTGAAATATGCCGTTAACATTGCATCATGTAAAAAAAAGACAAGAATTGTGTAAAGTTCAGTTTTTGTTTTGTTACATTATGTCGTTACACAGAACTTTCATAACACAAGTTCTTTAAAGATTAGTACGCCTCAAAATGCATTTTAAAAGTTGCTAAGCTAACTTGTCCAGAAAGTAAAGTTTTTAAACATTTACTGATTCAGTATAAAACTAAATTATGAAAAGATACTTACAACAAAAGAATTATAACTTGATAGAACTTTAATAAATTCTCAAGAAGCATTTTATGTAAATTGTATAAAGTATGTTCTATAATATTTTTTCAACGAAATGCTTTGATATCAGTTACAATGACGAGACAAGAGTTTTAAAATTATAATCGGTCACATTTAATTTTATATGTATATGTATATTTACTGATCAATTCTAATATGATAATAGATTCATGATTAGTGATTAATTTTAAACTATTTGTATTAATTTTATAATGATAACGATAACGAGAATGTAAAATTTGTGTATACTATTTTAAATTTATTTATATAGATGTACAATGCACATATCTTTATATGAATTATTCTGCACGTGTATATTTAATTGAGCTTCTCCAAATTATTGGATTAATTTTAACAAACAAATCTAATATTAATATGTAAAGCTGAAGAGTTTGTTTGTTTGAACGCGCTAATCTAGGTCGCAGGTCGACTAGTAGTATATTTTTGGGTGGGAACCGATAGATGGCGCTGCGATGTTTTGAGGAGTATGAGCCATATTCTTCTAAATAGTCGTGCAATTTTCCGATTACATGCAAAGCGTAGTTTTATATTCTACTAATATTATAAACGCGAAAGTTTGTAAAAATATATGGATGTATGTTTGTTACTCTTTCACGCAAAAACTACTGAATGGATTTTGATGATGATGGACTTTACAATAATATAGCTTACACATCAGAATAACACATCATCAATAATCCAAAATATAGCGGGCGAAACCGCGTGGCGCAGCTAGTAAATAACAAATGTATCATTATAGTAACTATTGTGTAAGAGAGTAATGTCTTTGACAAACATATTTTCTTATAACATTTAGGCCGTGAGAAATTTAATGATTCTGAGGCGTATGATTAAAGCCAAGTGTTTGTTCCACGTGCAAATATGAATAATAACATTTCTTTAAAGACAAAGACTGTTCGTGGAAATTATATATTTAATACTTTGCGGAAATCTATTTATAAGGACTTGTTAGGAAATTCTTACTATTTAACGTCAGAATGGAGTCAACTCTGAATGGAATGTCAGAATGGAAAAATGGAGTTACTACAAGGTGTAGGATAAAAACCTCGAAAAGTACGCATCGTAGTCTATTAATTTTGAAAAGACAAATAATATAAACTAGTGATAGAAGATAATTAAGAAAATGCACGAATTTAGATTAAGATTAATTTTACGAAAATCTTTAAATGAAAACAGTTAACCCAAAAATAAAATATTGACATATATCTATATCTATACTAATATTATAAAGAGGAAAGATTTGTATTTTTGTATTTTTGTATGTAACGAATAAACATAAAAACTACTGGACCGATTTCAAAAATTCTTTCACCCTTAGAAAGCTACATTATCCTTGAGTAACATAGGCTATATTTATTACAAGAAAAAATTAGAGATCCTTAGGAAATCTCACGAAAACCAACCCAAGGTGCCAAAAAATTAGCCATAAAATATCTTTCATCGCATGCGCTGCAAAAAGTATTGATGATAGAACAAAAAAATGTTCTACAATATTATAGAACGTATCAATATCTACAAAAAAGTCCGCGAGACCATATGTTCAACTATTATAGTTACGTCACTATAACTACTTTTTTACATTTTAAATGTTGATAAAAATGCCTATCAAAATCAGACCATGTTTTCTATAACTTTGTATTAATCCTTATCCAAATAAATTATTTCGTATTCAAGACTATTTCAATACCTGTTAATTACTTTTAGAATTATTAAAATCGGACCTTCCATTCAAAAGATATTACGAAATTAAAAATATCAATATAAACAAAAAATACACGCCGACGCGACGGGCCAATATAGCGACGCATCGCAGCGAGTAAAGCGGCAAGAGAGGGAGCGACAGAATGCGGGAGCCAGTGTTAAAATAAAATTATCCACCCGTGCGAAGCCGGGACGGGCCCCTAGTAGTAAATAAAGCTATCAACACTTTAGTTTGTTATTAATAATTTATAGAAAACAGTAGATGATATCATTATTCACCTTCACCGCTTTTCGGATGGCTATTTAATGAAATCGTAAAGTTTATCTTCTTTATTAGTAGACTTCAGATAATGTTATCATGCTTTCGGTGGTTAAAATATTAAAATAACTTCTATAAGATATGATATTTGTAATTATTTATGATATTTTTGATGACATTTAGATCTTTGGAATTGTTATGTAAATAATACTTCAAATTTGAATATTTCCTCGTATTTTACTAAAAATATTGATATGTTATACATAAATACGTTATGTAATTTATAATACGTAATTTTTAGACTATAAACTTATTTTTAAAATTCTTTTAAAACTAAATCAGTTACGTTCAAACTTCTAAAAGATAAGAATTTTAAAATTTATGCGAGTAAAGTATATGACAAAATTTATGTAGCGAGTTTTAATAAAATACTCGTGATGTTATTTATAAACTAAATGCGCCGTGGTAACCGATATAAATACCCACGATGTAAATGAATCAATATTTCGTTGCTTCTAGATCGTTTTCTTCATTAATGAACGTCCATATTTGTGAAAGTATCTCTTATCATTGGTTATTTCTTTCCATTTTGTCGAGATTTTTGTTACTTTTTCACAAGGTCTATCTTACCCTTGACCTTACCCATCATAATTAGCTACTTGATATCTCTAAAAAAAACGAACCGAGAAATGGTTATAAATGGTTATAGGATAGTTACGAAAATATATTTTTTCAAATACTAACAGCAAATAAGTTTATCTTTTTTTCATAATTATAATACAATATTAAAGGACAACTTTCACAATTATTTATGTAACATTATTAAATTAATGTTTTTTTATATAATATATGTGAGTAGTACTTCGCAGTAAACCTTAAAGACAGTTTTAACATGCACTTTAGAGGAAAGCCGTGCAGTGCTTTTGGCTTGAGTTTCAGGAGCAGGTTTAAAGAGCTCTTCAACTCCCTGACCTCGTTACTTAACATTGAACTTATATTTAACTAACATAATAAATATATCAAGCTCCATAAGGGAGAATTAGAACCACGACACCAAACATCAATACTTATGGTTAGTTATTTATCAGTCTCAATCAAATTCTTTCTATAATGGATTGAAAATAGATTCCAAATGCAAATTTGTGTATAATAATACTATTTTTTTAATGATGTTGATCATTACAAATATTACTTACAATTTGATGATAGTTTTTAAAAGCCGCAGAAGCCAGTATTTATAATATATTAATTAGTTACAATATATATTATTCCAAAGGATATGTAATGCACTTAGTTTACAGTATGTAATTAAAGTTTTTCTCATTAATAAAAAAATCATTCATGACTTAAATATTTTTGGGATCGGCGAGGTATATATCATTTTGAAATCTATTTTCAATCTGGAATCCAAAGCTTTTGAATTTTAGCCGTTAGTTTACTTTAAAGATTATCAAATCACTTGATAGACTGAGTTAGTTCTATCAAAGCAGTGGTAGTATACTTGAAATAATAGAAAAAAATCGTCTATACAAAATTATAGTGTAGCTAACTTTCGTTAGTCAATAAACTTTTTATTTTTCTTTCCAGATGGCGCTCATAGTGAACCATAGCACCTAACGCAAAGCATACCTTGTTAGTTCGTAGATACAATATGAACATTCGGGTCACAACGGTAAAGGAAACTCTAGCACGATGGAGCATGTAGCCTTTCTTCCCACCTGGTTCCTGGTGGCGTGGCTGGCGACCTGCATACTGTTCAGCCCTTTCGCAATATTCTTCGTATTGTGCCTTCCCCAGTTCCCCCTTCTAGTCGTAAGGAGGCTCTGCTATATACCATTTGAGTATATTTGACGACGCCTACTAATAATAGTATAGTTTGTAAATAGTGTATAATATTAATTAAGTTGTAATGTTAATGAATACATTTTTAAGTGAGGCATTTTGGGTGAATTGTTTTCTTTAAGCACCTTTAATCATTTCTAAAATACCTACATAGTGTTAACAACTTTTTAGATTTCTATGGGAAGGACAGCAATAGATACTATAACAATTTAAGACAATCACGCAGAAAACCCTCACTATAAAACAGTAAATTTAAACAACGTATAATTTTTTTTTGTCTTTAACTTAAACCAAAGAATAAATGGAAAGTGTCAATAAATATATATACAAAATATTGGACCATCGTTTGCCCAAAACCAGCTATAATTATTCCTTTCGCGGAAATTTTCTCGCCAAAAATGGATATGTCTCGCTGACTCATGTACGTACTAGTCGATTCGCCCCAACTTCGCCCGGGTGCATTGTACCACGTGTATTTTAGTTTAATTTAACATTTTAATCGCTATATTACTATTTAATGACTTTATACCAACGTAATTAAAAGATAATTCGGCCAAGTGCGAGTGTGGAACTCGCGCTCTAAGGGTTCCGTACAATTTCAATAAAAGGACAAACACTATTACATTTTGATTTTCGTGAAGGGGTTACAATATTATAAAAAACAGTATTGGGGGGCATTTTTCCCGACATTAGTAATGCGTATTACAATTGACATATATAATTACTTACAAAAAGAATATAAGAAAATATGATAAAACATTTTAACAAAAAAATGCAATAAAAAATACGTCACGACCCTTCAATGGCCCACTGCTGAGCCGGGTCTCCTCCTCAGAATGAGGAGGGTATTAGGCCATAGTCCACCACGCTGGCCCAGTGCGGGTTGGCAGACTTCACACACCTCTGAGAACTTTTAAGGAACTCTCAGGAGTGCAGGTTTCCTCACGATGTTTTCCTTCACCGTTAATGCAAGTGATATTTAATTGCTTAAAACACACATAACTCAGAGTCAGAGGTGTGTGCCTGTGTGGGGGATCGAACCTCGGCCCTCCCGAGTAAGACTTGAAGTCTCAACCACTGGGCCATCACTGCTGGCATGTCAATTTAACAACATGTCATATCGTCAACAGCCGTTGCTTAGGATTCGCATAGACAGTGGCGTAACTATAGGGTGGCATTTCGGCAAAATTCCAGGGGCCCCGAGCCGAAGGGGGCCCCCGCTCAGAGAAGCCTGTGAGCACAGGTGGATCTTAATATTTACTATTACAATATTTAGTAAAATGTATAACTAAGGTGTAGGTATTTGCCACGCAGGATACTTGTTGGCGAAGAACCTTTTTTTTGCTCTTCAAGTAGAGGACGGTGTAGTTACGCCACTGCGCGTTGATATAGCTTTAGATTCATTTCATACGATACGATGACAAAAACGTCCATGTTTGCGATTTTACTAATATTTGAATATGTTATAAATATACATGTCTTCGGCACAGATTTAAGCCCTGATGAACGTTAAGCTTTGCCTTACCTACTTTAAAACTTATTCCCCAGTCAAAAAATAAAAATTTTTTAGTAAGTTATTTAATGGAATTTATATTTTATCAAATGATCTTTTTAATCTTTCTTTCTATATTGGAATAAATTTATTTAAAGTTTTTAAATTTGAATTTCATAAAATTAAACTCGTTAACTAGAGTTCAAACGGCAAACATATTTTATATGTCTCGAGGGAAAGTATATTATATAACATATTCGAATATTACTAAAATCGCAAACATCGACTTTTTTCATTTCCGCATATCATGTGGAATGCCCTATAAGTAACTATTTGTCATCACTTCAGTATAAATGGCTATATTTATTGACTGCTTATATTTAGAAGTTTGATTTTTTCACAGCTTCAAGATATTATATACTTGCATGTTTAGTATTAATTTCAACTTGATAACTTCACGTATTCTTCAAAGTTTTGACGCATAACCTAAATATATAAAAGATAATTTTTTTCGTGATGTAACAAAAAATTGACATTTTTAAGATTTTTCTCAATACTAGTGCTATAATACCTTCTTGCCAAAAATCATGTTCCTAGGTCAAAAGACAAAGCCTGGGAATTTTGATTTGTCTCGAAAATCAAAATTACAATACATGAGATGAAAGCAGCTGCGGCTTTTTATTAAATTGACTTAGCAGTTTGATATTTTTACATACTTGAGGAATTAGAGATTAGAATATTTTTATAAATTTCATCTTGATATCGTCACGTTTTTCTGAGAAAAAGGATGCGTGACAGTCAAAAAAGTTAATTTTCTAGTGTTGTAAAAAAAATTACAGTTTTTAAATTTTATCCTTTATTTGCGCTATGAGACCTTACTTCATGCTAAGTTTCACGACGCTAGGTCATTGGGAAGTACCTTATAATTATGAGTGACCACATTAACGGTCATATCTTTTCAATGCGTAGACTTAGAAGTTTGATTTTTTGACAGCCGCAAGGGACCGCGGACTTTAGTATGTGATATTAATTTCAACTCGATACCTCCACGCGATCCTGAGAAAAAAGGTCTTTACAGACGGACAGACATACGAAGTGATCCTGTAAGGATTCTTTTTTTCCTTTTAAGGCCAAGAACCCTATTGACTAATAGCTGGTGGCAGTAAAAAAGTTCTATGTAAAAAAGGAGATATATATATATAATATATATATTTCCAAATCTGCAGCGGACGTCAATCGGCGTAAGATTGTTTGTTTTATATATAATTTTTTCCACTACAGTACAGTACTTATATAATTAATGGCTGTTTATCAAAATAATAGTAATAATAAACAAAACAATGGAATATTTAATAATTATAAACAATATAACACTAAGTAACATGTCAATCGTGATCAGTCGTGACCTTATAGGACTTTGGAACTGATTGCAAGGTCTATTTCTCCAATTAAAGGCACTTATAGATAGTATAGTCTTGATTATATAATTAGTGCTCAATAAGTTAAACTAATTATATTAAGTAACAGCCACTCTGACAATTTAATAAATTGCAAAGAAATATTAATACTTAAATCTTATTTCATTCATTGAAACATTAAAAGTTCAAGAATAAATAAATTAATTCAAATATACGAAACAAATACTTGCTAACGGGATATGATAAATTAAAATAATACTTTGGAAGTCTGAACATAGATTAATAAATCCGTCTTAAATCTTATTTTAATTCCATAATAACACCATATATATCTCATTATAATTAAATCCATAACTTAAATACTGCAGTAAATATCCCAAAAAAATATTATAAAATTTAACATAAAATAGCTGTACACTATGGATCCTATTTTGTAGGTAAAAACAGTAGGTACAGTTCTCTATAATAAGCTTATGAATCTTCAAGATAAAAGTTCTGGAAAATTCCATCATATAGCGTATTCAAAACGTAAAGTAAGTTTAAGTCCATTTTATATGATAAAAAATAATCTAATTTCCGATAACCATTTATGAATAGAAATAGATGCGTACATCGGAAATCCTTTTTGTAAGTTCAGGTAGTATAATGACAAAAAGATTCTATCTTTGGACGTTAATTATATATTATTAGGAAAGATTAAAATATTTTAAAGTCAAACCAAGACCCCTTTTGTGGTCTTTTAATCATGCATAATAATATATTAAAAATCATAAATCAAGATGTAGATCTTAATTCTTCTTTTTCTCTTAATTCATATTTTAAAATATGGCATAATTCCCATATTAAGAATGTAAAATATTTAAATACATTTCTTATCTCTTGAAAATATTTCTCTTAAATATATTACTTATCTATTGTCCTCGAATTTACACAACTTCAAGGGAATTAAATTTTTAGGCATATATTCAACTTCTTAAGTATATTTTGAATTAAAAATACGCGTATATTTAAAGGAAAAAGTTAACGGATTATTTTATCAATCATTATCATATCAAATAATTATCTGAGTTTCTGCCGTTATTGTTATCAATAAATTACAATATCAGCATTATGAAGTATCAGATATCATAATCTATTTTAATAAAAGAGTTTAATATCTTATTTAACTATTTTTACTTTTATTACAGTACTTTCCATTTTAATGTTAAACAAAGTCAACGAATAATATGAAGCGGCTACAATCAGCAAAACAGTTTTAGACTTTTAATATTGTCATAAATTGAGCTGATCATGTCCATTGGCCGTTTCGTTGATATCTGTAGACAAACAAAATAATTATGCCAATAAAAATGTTGCATGCGTAATGAAATGTTGGGTACAATTCAGGTCTATAGTTCAATATGTGTCAAAATGTTAGACTAACACTGGCTGCTGTCGTTATTGATAAATATTAGTTTATATTTTCATAATAACAAATTCTCTGAATAGAAGAATAGAATTTATGAGGATTCGTGTAGTAAATCACAAAGAATGAAGTTGTGAAATATAATAGCACTGGGCGGTGGACCATTTCGGTGCTAAAGGTATATTTGACCCTTAAAGCGTGGTCAACAAATAATATTGAAATTTTTATACAAGGATCATGTAAATCAAGACTTTGATTTTTATTATTTAAGTTATATTTTGCGAACTTTGAGGCAGTTTTAATTGATTCAAAAATCAACATTTAGTCTAAGAAAATAAGGTTTTAACACCTGGTACATTAGAAAATAAATAACGCCTAAAACTCTTATCGATTCTACAATTTACTTGGCCTTAGTATATTTAAAATTTAATGTATCATAAAATATAATGTATCATAATATAGCGAATGTATAAATTAATAAAACAATCGTTCAACTTAACACAAGATAGCAAATTTTGATAAGATTATCATTATTTTATAGCTTATTAATTCGTGGGCACGTTCCACGATTTATTTTTGATGTTCCAGCTGTTCCTTTTTAGGCTGATAGTTATGAGATTATGAAATTTTGAAGACTAAATAATAACACTAATTTATATATCATCTTGTTAATCCTAATTTGAATAATAAGGGTATTAATTATTATATATTAACGGGAATTATTATGTTCTTAAAACTTAGTCTTATCTATTTATGTCTACACTTTATACATAGTACGTCTGTTTTCTTTATTAAAATACAGGTCAAGTTGAACAGACAAATAACTTTATATATTAAATTAAATCTTAACGATAAGACTATCACAAATTTCACGGGTTTAGGCACTATTTAGTCTTAACCTACTATATTCTATTCAGCGTGGAATGGTTCTTTATGCATCTCATTTTTCGAGTATTAAAACATTACATGTTAAAGAGTTTTTAAAATAAATATATTTGTAGAGAAAAGCTTTTATTAAAATAATGAAATAAAAAGGTTGATATATTTTGAGTTCAAAATAAATTCGTCTTGGAAGCTCATCAATGTCAATGTCGTAATAAAATTTTTAGGCTTGAGGTACTAAACTATCATCACCACCCGTCATTGGTCCACTGCTGAGCCGGGTCTCCTCCTCAGAATGAGAAGGGTATTAGGCCATAGTCCACCACGCTGGCCCATTGCGGGTTGGCAGACTTCACACACCTTTGAGAACTTTAGGGAACTCTCAGGAGTGCAGGTTTCCTCACGATGTTTTCCTTCAACGTAAAGGCACGTGATATTTAATTGCTTAAAACACAGATAACTCAGAAAAGTCAGAGGTGTGTGCCCAGGATCGAACCCGGACCTCCCGAGTAAGACATAGAATTCTCAACCACTGGGCCATCACCGCTTCTTTACTTCTCAACTGAACCTTTTCACCTTTAAATCTCTTTATTGATCATTTTACTTTCAAGAGGATTTATTATGAAGGTGCGCTTATGCCGAAGTCTTATTAGACCGCAAGATATCTGCTTTAAAACTCAAAGAACCCTTGACCGACTTCCGTTTAATCTTACTTTATAGATATTAGACAGACTACCGTTTGAAGTATACTATAATATATTTCATACATCATTTGATTTTTATAGATAAATTAAAATAATATATTATCAACAGTTAGGCTATCTGTACAGGTTTTAAGGCAGCTAAATCTGACTTAGATGAATCGTGAAACAAAAAGAAAAAGTGAATAATGCTACTGAGATGAACAGCTCGATGATGCTTACTTTAGCGATAGTGGAGATCTTTGCCATTGAAAAATGTAAAATAGAAGTATAAGTAGCTATTAAAAGAAACGTTTAATAAAATGAAGTTTCTAACTCGAATTGCTCTTATGTAAAGTTCTCCAAATATATATTATCTTAGCTTCATTTTATACTATTGATTTCTAATTAAAAGCTACGCGGTAGGTTAACTGCCCAATTACACTCAAAAGACTGTAATAATACGCAATCACGACGGAAGCCGAGTAGTGTCTGGGTCTTGCGACACCGATGCAGGATTAGAAGGCCTTTTACTACCAGTAAACTTATATGTTTGTTTGTTGCGAATAGGCTCGAAAAGTACTGATCCGACTTAAAAAATTCTTTCACTGATATTTAACTACACTATTCCTGAAGGACATAGGTGATGCAGTGTTGCTATATACATTTTTTAATTAATAAAATATGGTCATTTTGTTACTACTGATCCGATTTTAAAAATTCTTTCACTGACAGATAACTACACCATTCCTGAGCGACATAGGTAATGCAGTGTTGGCATATACATTTTTAATATATATATATATCTCTCTCTCCTTTATCTATCTCTCTTTCTTTTTTTTTCTTTGGTCTGTCCTTCTCGCTCTTTTATTTTTTGTCGCTTTTCTCTTTTAGCACCCTTTCTCACTCACTTTCTTATTCCAAACTAGAGGCCTGCCCTCGCTTCACTCCGGGTATTTAAAACAATATTATAATTGATGTCCTTAAATTGTCACTCTGTAATTGTGTAGTTTTTCATTATTTGAAAAAAGAGAGAGAGTAAGAAAAAGTTATAAAAAGAAAAATAATAGAAACAAAAATATAAGAAAAGCGACAGATGCTAAGAGAGGGAGGACAGAGCAAAAATAAAATTAAATAGGTAAAGGAGAGAGAAAAAGAGAGAGAGAGAGAAAGAGCGAGAGAGATAATCTCTCTCTCGAGAATCGAAAGAAAGAAAGTGAAAAGAGACTTAATTAATAAATGTATATGGCAATACTAAATCACTTTTGTCACTCACGAATAGTGTAGTTTTATATCAATGAAAACATTTATTAAATCGGATTTGTAGTACCTGAGAAACTCTTCAATTTACAAAATGGCCACCTTATGACACTGTGCACGGTTCAGTACTTTTCGAGCCTATTCGCAACAAACAAACATACAAAAACAATCAAACAATCAAATCTTTCCTCTTTATATAATAGTATAGATATAGATAACAAAAAAGTTGCACAACTACAGGGTGACAATTTAAGGACTTTTATTCCTTCAAATTCCCGGAGAGAAGCGAGGGCAGGCCGCTCGTATTTAACTATTCAGCAAACTATGTTTAAATACACAACACAGAAGTCACACGAGTTGAGAGAGAAACTAAACTTTATTGCGTAAAATCATCTAAACTAATATTATAAAGAGGAAAGGTTTGTATTTTTGTATGAAAGGAATAAACTTAAAAACTACTAGACCGATTTCAAAATACCTTTGCCGTTAGAAAGCTACATTATCCCTGAGTAACATAGGCTATATTTATTACTAGAAAAATTAGAGATCCCCAGAAATTCGTACTAAAACCAACCCAAGGTGTAAAAAAATTAGACATAAAATGTCTTTCGCAAGCGCTGAGGAAAGTATTGATGATAGAACAAAATAATGTTATACAATATTGTGGAACCTATCAATATCTACAAAAATCGCGAGACCATATGTCCAACTCTTGTAGTTATGTCACTATAACTACTTTTTTACATTTTAAAAGATGATAGAAATGCCTATCAAAATCAAACCATGTTATCCATACCTTTAAATTAATTCTTATCACAAATATTTCGTACTCAAGACTGTTTCAATAACTATTGATTACTTTTTGAATTATTAAAATTGGACATTCCATTCAAAAAATTAAAAATATCAATATAAACAAATAATACACACAGACGCGTGACGGGCCGATGTGAGCAGCGTGCTACGCGGCGAGAGAGGGGGCACTGAAATGCGGGAGAGCCAAAATGTTCAAAAATAATTTGTCCATCTATTCCCACTATAATAACAGGTCGTAGGCCTTTGTTACCAAGTTAATATGAATTTGAAACCTCCCTTTGAATAATTTAATAACGCTTACTCGATGAAATTATTCAAATTATATCTAATATCGATATTTTATAGTATTAATATTTTAATAAAAACTAACAATATTAAAATATTTTTGCCATATTCTAATATTTTCAAAACCATAATTCAAAACAATATTAAGATTTTGAATAAATAAATAATAATAGCTTTTGCGTCCCATTTTTTAAAAGAATACCTTTTTTATTTTGTAATTATTAAAATTAACTTAAAAATTCTAAATATGCTTGGGTCGTTTAGTGGGGAAATAATAAAAATTTTACATTCAATTATAATTCTCACATGAAAATAGTTTTAATATTATTTTTGCATCAATTATAAAAATTAATATGGTACTTCCCGTTAACCTTGCAATGATTTGACAAAATACAAGTTTTTAAAGTACAAGATATCGTTATATTTTACAATTTACATGATCAAAACCTGTTAAAAAAATATCTTTATTTGGTAAAAATGTTTAGAAATTGCACCATATTATAAATAAGGATATGTGAAGTATTACTGTATTATGTGGAAATCTCTGATTCAAATCGTTTCAAACTCTTGAATATATTTATTCCCGTTATGAAGTTTTTTCCCTTAATTTAAACTTAGCCATTTCCTATTTTTTTATTTCGAAAAAAACGCACCTGTGTGCGTGACACAAAGAAGCGTTTACATTACATTTAAGCTTCTATACTTCGATCAACAATAGCAACGTTGTTGATCGAAGCTTCTACATCACAAAAAGGAATTACTATATAAATTTCCTAGCTTTAATAGTTTCGATTGTGCCTTAATGAATCAGTCAAGAAACGTTTATTTATTCTTTTAACAATTAAACAAATGTACCTATAATTATACAAATAGCTATGACAGTGTGGAACTGCGACATTACTTTATTGACATTCTCAGTCTTTATTTCTGGGCGTAGCTGATTCAATTACAAAAAATAAACCAGTTCTTATAAGGAAATAATTGCACACCTTATTTGTCAAACTAGTTATATTTATTCAGGATAGGTTGGTTATTATTTATAGTGGTATCACTTAACATAAACAAAATATTGCTAGGATCATTTAAATTACGAATATAGATGTATTTATACAAATATTATAACATTCAATTTTAAAGGGAAAATCTTATTCTTCGTCTTCTTTTCTTATTTATATTAATACTATAACTGCATATATTATTTTTCACAATAAAATTATTCGATAAAATCTTAATATGCCTAAAATTCAGTTTCAGCGTCCCCTGGTATCAAAATACTGAAACTGAATATCTAGACAGAGCTGTGCAAGTGCAACAAGCCTGTATCTTCTCTGACTTAACTAAAGAGTATGATACTAGATGGCGCTGCCTCAACAAAAAAAATTCTACATATAAAAGATTTCTTTCAATAAATTATTCTTAAATAAGAAATGGAGACTAGATTATTTTATGTCTGTTATTAATTTTTAGATTAGTCTAAAATGAATTAAAAAAAAAGTCTATAAATATATTTTATGGAATTTATAGAAGCTAAAGAATTTGCATATTTAGCTTTACTTTTAAATTAAGTTTCCCAACTAAAAATTCAATACTTAGTAATACCGAAAACACTATAATTGCTAAGAAAAGATCAGCCTTGCATCTCCAAAACACCTAATAGTTCATTAAATGCTGTTCAATTTTATCCTCGGTAACGGTGGCCACTTTTAATCAGGTCAATCTGCTCTACTGTCTGCTGTCTGCTCGTTTGTCCCCAATCTATCATAAATAAAATAAAATCATAGGAAGAATCTATTATTTTTGGAGGTTAAATAGTATTGTAATGGATTTTGATTCAGTTTCTATTTACCTATTTTACTATATTTTTGAATCTATCTGGTATATAATCTAATCTGGTATATAAGAGTATAGTAATAGTACATAATATAGCGTTTCTCTTACTTTTAATTCAAACAGTTAACAAGTAATTAATAAAGCACTAATCAATGCATTTAAAAGCTTATCAGTTAAGTAGGACAAAGCTCAAAGTTACATTTGCCGTCAAGGACACAAAAGCAGAAATAAATGTGCAAGAAGAGTCGGAGGAATAGTTTACATGCATGATAAAATTCTTATCAACCACTTTAGTTATCCTTTCTAAATTCTCATGTAATTAAACGTAGCTGTTAGTCAGTGTTATAGAAAATTATATTAAATGTCAAGGTATTTGTTTATATAATAGCTTTATTAATTAATTGACACATAAGTATGAATAGTTTTTTTATGATTCACAGAGAAACAAACAGCTGAATGTTTTGATAGCGATAATTTATTTAAACATTAATTTTAGCTAGGACAACATATGAGGCTGAAAATGTACGGTCAAATGTACAGTCAAACAAACATATAAACAAAATTAGAATATATTTTGTAAAGTCCCCACACATTGTGTTTTCTAAAATATTTTCAATGACATTCGATCAGATATATTCTTCTTTTATAGATACAAAAACAATAATTTACTAATGAGGTTAACGGTCAGAGTGAAATTCAGGAGAAAAGTAACAAAAGCTGAGACCACCATATCAACATAACATTGTTTTGACAGTTTATTAACTGATTGATAACTGAACATATGAAGCAAATTAAATCAATAGGAAAGTATCATAATTGCGGGAATTCGGGCGACGGAACCACTTCTTAGAATACAATGAGGCATTCAAACAATCGCTTCCAGCCTCCGTCAGTTCATTGATAGCAAGCGCGCTGCGCAGGCGCAACCACCACTCCACTCCGCTACCACTCGCCGAATCAACATGGCGGCACTGCAGAGTTTGCCCGTGAGTTATAAACCTTATTTAATTATCCTAACTGCTCATGCTCTTAATATGGTATACTTGAAAGTTGACCATTCTAATTCACGAATCCCACACTAAATATTATTTAAAAATAATAGTAATAAAAACGCTGTATTTTGATTGTCAATGTGCTTTTTAATATTAACTTACTAACCATAATAGTAAAATGGCGAGAAAAGTAAGAGTATACATTATGAATAACTAATATAAAATTAATTTATATTAATGTGAGTAAATAGTGCAGATTCCTTTAAATACTATTTATTTACTGAATTAAAGCGACAGGTAATATAATAAATACGCTTTGTTCTAATTTTTCCTTAATTTCTATAATTCTCTATATTCCTTACTAATATTATAAATGCGAAAGATTGTGAGTATGTTTGTTACTCTTTCACGCAAAAACTACTGAACGGATTTCAATGAAATTTGGTACACATATTCTTTATAACCTGGAGTAACATATAGGCTACTTTTTATTCCGGAAAGTTTAGAGTTTCTGCGGGATAATAATAAATTATTTTTACTATTGTAATTTGTCAATATAAGAAAATTAAATGTTTTTTGATAAATCTAAGTACTTATACGTGGTAAATTGCACCCCTGCAAAACCGACTACCCTACTATAATCTTTCAACCAATCGGAAACTATTTATAAGATCATTTCTTTATTATACTTAGACTAAGAAGTATGGCTTAAACCATAAATAGTTTTTTATTTACGTTCACCTTAATCTCAAGAGTTAAGTCCAAGTAAATAAACATGGCATACATTATGCAATGTGCTGGAAATACGAATCTTATTCTAACATTCGTAAGAGCTAAAATATTTGTTGAATTCCTACTTAAATTCACAGAATTATCGATGAAATAACCATCGTTAAGCTAAATTAAATATATTTAGAAAGCAAGCAATTAAATAGGCAAAGTAATTTTTCTAAACGTTTATGTTTGAATCTTACGAGTTAAAAAAGCAATGCAAGGCTTGATTAAAAAAATATAAAAGTTTTTCAAAATTTCATTTCAGCTATGTATAACTAAATATAAAACGTGAGATAAGATTCAAAATATAATAAAAAAATGATTATGAAGCTATAATTATTTATGTTTTTTGTTGGAAAGTTTTGTCAATTCGATAGAAGCTTTTTTAATGTAAAAGCTTTTCGAGTGTTTTTAGTAAAAGTTTTAAGTTCAAAATATACAATTGTCATGGGTTAATTGACTCAAACAGCACAAGTTTATAACCATTAACAAATATTGCATAGTTTAAGTGTAGTGTAAGTGTAGTGAAGTTTATTAATTTTAATAAATACGTCCAATGTCAGAATCAGACGGAATTTCCTGAAATTAATATTCACTCGACGACAAATTCCTTAATGCTAAATATAAAACATTACTTAATTTTCAATCAATGAGCACATATTTAAGATGATATTTATAATGTATACCTACTGTGTGGAATTATTTGACAGAAGTAATATAAAACATAGAAACTACTGGAAAATTCAAAGTTATCAGTAATGTTGCCAACTACTTGTTAATCATGTTAGCTTTTGTATATAAGTTAAAAATGATTTTCATTGTTCTTAATATTTGTTGTCTACTAAAAAGCTCAAAAGCTTAACATACTCAGGTAAAACATATAGAAATTTCATCATCTAGACAGTGGCCTAGGTTATTGAACTGTCCCTCTATTCAGAATGCACAATGCACATGCACAGGACGATGTTACGACATTTATCTTTCACGTACAATTTTGAGAAATTGTGTTTTAATGCATTTCACATACTAAAAGGAGTTATGTCAGCAATTGGATTGAGTCACGCTAGCATTACTGTTCTTTGGCTGACTAAAAAGATATGGCCATTTAAGTGCCATAACGTGGCCATTTTGTAAATTGAAGAATTTCTCAGGAGTAGTTCCTAATAATCCAATTTTAAAAATGTTTTCACTGATAGAAAACTACACTATTCGTGATTGATGAAGGTGATGTAGAGTTGCCATATACATTTTTTAATTATTAGAATATGGCCGTTTTGTTGCTACTAATCCGATTTTAAAAATTCTCTCACTGAGAGAAGTCTGTAGTATTTCCGTCTCTCTTCCTCTTATATACTACCATTCTCTCTCATCCTCTCTCTTTTTCTCTTTTAATTTTTATCTTTATATGTACAGAATGATCAGTCTCTTTTCACTTTCTTTCTTTCGATTATCTCTCTCTCTCCTTTACCTATTCAATTTTATTTTTGCTCTGTCCTCCCTCTTTTATTATCTATCGCTTTTCTTTCCTTTTTCTTACTATTATTTTCCTTTTTATAACTTTTTCTTACTCTCTCTCTTTTTTCAAATAATGAAAAACTACACAATTACAGAGTGACAATTTAAGGACATCAATTATAATATTGCCTTAAATACCCGGAACGAAGCCAGGCAGAAGCAGGCCGCTCGATTACTATATCTAAGAAGTTGAGCATTGTAGAAGATAATTCATATAAAACTTGTATCTGCCCGCAACTTCATCGCATCATCTTCTGAGGTCCTGATTAAAATCTCACATTCAAACACCAACTGATATATTCAATCGTTCTCCCAACAGCCTATAAAATATTTATATTTAATATTTCATTGAAATACGTATAGCTATATTTGCTTGAATTATTCCCTTCCATCCTACGGATCCTTTGTTTTCTAGAATAAAATGAAGCAACGTTACAAAAAGGGCGGCATGGTTAGTTTGTTTGTTAATATTTTCTTTGATTATTTTAAGTAAAGTTTTATTACAATTAAGTAAAATCTCTTTGTTAATTGTGTGCTTACGACTCATAGGACATAGGACCTCAATGAGTGCTCGCGTTTCATTTCTTAGACCTTGTACGTAGGCGTGTCCGTGCGACCGAGTGCGAGACACTAGATCAGGGCTCCCCAAATAACAAATACTGCCTTTTTAAAATTCTATTGAAAATTAAATATTATGTTTCTACCGTAACAAGCTGCCAGGATCATCAGAAAATCAATAAAAAATATATTTAACTAGCTTTTACCCGCAATTTCATTTGAATAACTTTAAAACCGGCAAAGTTTCATACTAACTTTGCACCCCCGTTTTACCCCCTTAGGGGGTGAATTTTCAAAAATCCTTTGAATTTATTTCATTTCATTTTAGATTACGTTGCGCTGAACCGCTCAGTGACAAAAAATAATACGAATAGAAAGAAACAAAAAATAATTCTAAAGTTTAGAAAAAATAAAAACACTTTGTTTCACACTATCTTACTAATATTATAAACGCTAAAGTTTGTAAAAATGTACGGATGTATGTTTGTTACTCTTTCACGCAAAAAGTAATGAATGGATTTAATGGAAATAAAATAGCTTACACATCAGAATAACACATAAGCTATAATTTATAATGATATAGTGTGAATTATCTAAAATGCAGCGGGCGAAACTGCGGTCAAAAATACAGTGCAGTTTATAAGCATAATAAAATAAAAGAGCGTGTGCAAAAGCAGCCTTATCGCTGTGCGTGAACTTTTAAAAATATGTTCTAGGCACTAATTGTCAACGAATATATTAGTTTTTATACGCATAAACATATTACAATTTTAACCGAAAACAAATTTAATTTCATATGTGTACTGCAGATTTTCTGTTGTCTGTCACTTTCGACTTTAAAATTTAGTCGCAGTTATTTGGGAACACCTGTAAGGCAGTAACAGACGAATAAATGGCATTGTGCGCACGCGTCGATTTCCGGATCAAAACCGGACACAAGTTACCGGCGCATTGTCCGCCATTTACACTTTAGTGCCCAACAATCATAAGCTTCTCTATATTTTTACCATGAACTTCCCTTATTTAAGCCGAATCACCTTATTAAATTCATCCACCTCTTTAAGGAAATTACTATTAAAAGCTTTAAGTTTATACTTGGGAATACAATATGAATCGATGAATGATGATAACGATAATAGGAATACTTATGTTTTCAAGCCTTTTTTTGCTCAGGAATGCGAGGGACTATATTTTCTAGAAGTAAGGATAAATCACATCTGTAAGTAAACAGTCTAAAGATACAGCCGTTTATGCAGCATATGCTAGAACTCGCAAGGAAATTAAAACCTACAGGATACCTACTTGTTCACACCTTGACCTACAACCTATTACAGCACATGTGAAGACATAAATACAGGAACTGTAGATTTGTAGTTACATAAAAAAATTCTACCTGATAAACTGATCGCGACCTATATTGATGTATAAGTTCAGTTTTCCAGCTCCAAACTTTAGATTTTCTCTTATAACAGTTTGTCCTCGTTTGAGATCCTTCGATATTTCCTTAAATTATAGTCACTGCAAAGCAATAAGAATCTTGAAACGTATTTTTAGGCTATACATAAACTTTTAACCTAATCTCATGTTAAGGTACGAAAGACATTCGACTAAAGGTTTTTTTTTGTTGCCAGTTTCGTTTTTTTTATATCTATTATTTAAAATCTGATAAGTAATCCCAGTTTTCATGGTGAAATGTATGTAATTTATTCAAATAATTCTAATTAATTTTATGAAAGAAGAGTCTTTGACCTCATAAGACCTCACGCATCGCGTCATAGATATTATTTGCTTAACAATTTTGTTAAAATTTTTATTTAGTTGTATCCAACAAATATAAAACTGTATATTTAATCCTTTAATATACAATATATGACATATAACTAAATAAACACACACCACATGTACACCTTATGCCTTGCGCTTATTTCGCAATCAACGTAGAACCGCAGGTGTCTAAAACATACGAGTCTATACTTCAGCTATACATATGTACTTGTTTTTTACAAGCTTTTAGTTAGCTTGCAATGTTTGTATGTATGTTCGGGTCTGACTGAATTTTAAAGCAGTTATCCTCAACTGATTGAGATAAAATTTTGTTTACTTACACGTTTAGATTGGATGACAATGCATGGTTAGCTAAGTTATATTATTCTAAATCCAATATCGCGGACCATCCAAGATGGTGGACTAGTTATTTTAGCCACTTTGTGGTATCCGATTAAACTGACTGATACGTGATATAGGGGCTGGAACTGTCTAAATTTAGGCTTAAATTTTGTTATCGCAAGTAGAACAACAGACAAAATTTGTGAATGATTATATCGTTTGTTGTCTCATAGCATACATATTTTATTTTTTTTACTATTAGGCAAACTATTGCGTTACACCTCGGCAATGACCTAACGTCGCTGACGAACCGACGATGATATTCTCAGGGACTCTTGCAGTAAATTGTTTGGTATTAATGTTAATCTTATAAGTTATCGAAATTATTTGTTGCAGAAGTCGAAATGAATATTTATTATTTTAGAGGATTCTATAAAAGTTATATTAACTCTAATAAATCATTAATAAATCCAGGACGGAGTACGTTTAGTGATAAATAATTTAGTTTGTTTTCGTCGTAGGTAAAAATAAACAGTATTAACATTCTTAAGGTTCGTACGTATGTCGAAATATGATATATTCTCATAATATATCATATAGGCATGGCCATGCACCCGTTTTCTTTTCCCTTCACTTAAAATTGGTACACTGGTAGGTTCAATACTACTAAAATATACACACATTAGCGATTACTCTATCAAAATACATGTGTGTTAATGTAACACACAACTTGGATCATAAACAGTAATTCACATCTTAATAGGCGACACAACAGTGATTATATTGAATTATTATGAAAATGAATTTACCTAAGGCACTATACATATAATAAATATTCATTGATGTAACCATGTAAGTGACCATTTTACGGTTGAATGATACCAAGAAATAGTACGAATAGTATTTATGTAACTACATTGAAGTAGCCAGATGACGAGATAAAGATGTTACTTTTATTTATGAAGGCATTCTAATCCAGTAATTTTGAAACCCAAGAAACTCCTAAAATAATTTTTTCATTTAATCACAATAAAGAAATCATAAATTATTTTTCTAAACCCGTAAAACGATATCCTCAAAAATGGGCCTCGCATATTGTATGTCAATAGATAAAGATATAAATTAAATAGATAAAAATTTAATTAATGGAGTTTAATTATATACTTGTATTTTTCCATTGTTTACCATTATAGTTTATAATGAGTAATTTTCCTAGAGTTACATTATATTTAATTTTTTTAATTATTTATATATACATGTATTTTACACGGCGCGTTTAAATCATATAAATTGTACTACAAGAAAAAATTACAAGTCTAGCTAGTAAATAAAGTAAGGTTCATATTGTCGTAAAATAAATAATTTACGTAAAACGAAATGACGATTATTTAATAAGTATTTCAAAATCAAAACATCAGATCAATAAAGCTTGTAGGTAAAGAAAAGATAAAATTTTACCAAAAATCGAATATATCGAAATGAAAATAAAATCGATTCATACCTGAAGTAATCTATGGTCACTCATTTTTTTTCGATATTTGACAACTCAAATACAATTGTATAATTGTATTTGAGTTTTTTTTTTGTGTTGCTGTTTCATTTTTTTGCGATATTGTAGAATAAGCATCATACTAAATATTAAAAATATATATAATACGTATTAATACCTCGGCGAAAGGCCGACTAAATCAAGTTTGGTTAAAAAAATGTTAACTACTATATCTTTTGAACCCTACTACCTAACAAAGCCGAATAAAGAGCAATGTAAATCTAAAATACTAGACTATTAATCGTTTGTATCCGTTAGTAAAGTTAAAAATATAAAATTCTATAGAAAACTGAATGCCTATTATTATTTCCACTACCTAGATCCATTTTATGTAATTCATGAGCAACATACAATTAAATAAAAGTTAAAACTATATCCATTTAATATCTAAGATGGCCTTTGATTAGGCATTGTGACCTTACTTTTATAAAAAATATTAATTATAAGAGATGGCATATCTATCTACAGTAATGTAATATAGAGGTCAACTTTGCAATTTTGTTTGTTGTTGTAAAAAATTTTCCGGCCGAGTGTTGTGGCCTCAATTATTTTAGACAAATGTTATAATTTGTACCTATATAAGATTCGAGCTGTGTCTTTGAATAATTTTTCTTTTCATGTCTACAAATACTAAAACATTGTAAGTTTTAAATAAATGTTGTTTTTAAATGAGAAACAAACAAAAAGTGTTTTCCCAGATTAGTTCTTCGATTAGTTTCGGCGATGGATTGACGATGACTTAAACCGAATTTGGTGCGTGACAAATTGAAATGAATTGTACACTTATAAAAATAATGGTTAAAAATCTATTCTGAGTTGAAAGAGTGATAGGTGCTGATTTTCATTTGATATTCTTCTTTATGAAGAGAGAGATTTTAAACCGAGATTACATTAAGTATAAGGTAACAAGTCTAAATGATTTACAACTATACGTGAAGCAAAAACTTTGTTTTTAACCACACTTATAGTTATTAGCTGCGTCCCGCAGTTTCACCCGCTATATTTTGGATAATGCACACTATATCATTATAAATTATAGCCTATATGTTATTCTGACGTGCAAGCTATATTATTGCAAGGTTTCATCAAAATCCATTCAGTAGTTTTTGTGTGAAAGAATAACAAACATCCATACATTCTTACAAACTTTCGCGTTTATAATATTAGTAGGATACAGAGAAGGAGTGCAGAATGCTAATATTTTTTTTAAATTATACATAAAAAATACATTTAATCAATAAATAAAACATGACATACACTACCATGCATTTGACACACACACTCATATATAATCTTTTTTTATTGTTATTATTTTCAAACTTATAATTTAAATTAATTATGGTCTTTCTTTGGAATTTGGACCACTAGACGACCACTAGTATATGTACATATACATTTAATGTACAAATAGCATTTTAAATAAGAAACATTGTTCTTTTAGACCTCCAAATATGTAGTAGAAACGATGAAGCAAGGTCTTTTCATAAACAAGAAACATATTTACTAAAATGACTGTACTGCAATTCCTTGACTAATAATAAAGATATTTATAGTGGAAAATTATTATGAAGTTTTTATCCGGGTATGCAGGTAAAAAACACTTAGAAATTAAAACTATACTTACTGTCCTTATTTAGATCTCCGCAGTAATGGATACCTATCCTAATGTATGCAATTATATTGCAATGTTCAAGGCGAACGCTAATTGCTATCTTTACAATTGCCACTACTTAACTTAATGTTATAATGTAATATATAAACTATCCTCGACTATCTTAGCAATTTTGATTTTACAAATATTTTAGCATAAATGTTTTATTTATACCTCTATTCTAGAAAATTCAAATCGGTAAACGAAAATCATACAAATTAAGAATCTTGGTAATATAACTTTATATAGTAAGCTTTATTTACATAACTTATTACCCAGAATTCATTGAAGACGTTGGTATCCTTGAAATAATAAAAGGAACTACCCGCGAATACTAATTTATAAACCACTAGCTGACCCTGCAAACGTTGTTTTGCCATATAAAATTGGGTGGGCCACCCTTATCACTTAGGGGGATGAAAAATAGATAATAGCCGATTCTCAGACCTACGGAATATGCATATAAAATTTCATAAAAATCGGTTGAGCCGTTTCGGAGAAGTATGGTAACGAACATTGTGACACGAGAATTATATAATGTTACTAACACATAGTGTTCATTTTTACTAATTTATTTATTTTTATTTTTTATTTGTATGTTGACATCCTAATTACAATAATTATATTTTTTGTTTAAATTATTATTATATAATAATTATATAATATATACAGTTTATTGTTAATACAGTAGAAAAAAATTAAAATATTTGATATATTGTACTAGTATATATTTTTTTGGAATAAATAAAGACTTTGGTATTTAACAATCTTTATATTTACATTCCAGTGGCTATGTATGATTTTTGCTGTAGCTGCAGGTGTACCTACTCCAGGAAGAATTCCGAAGGTGTATAATGCTTTGATTACTTCTAATCAGAACTTGGAACCAAGCAAAGCTTTCCCGGTGTACCAACCTGTATTACATAACACTTTTCCATTCCCTCTTCAAACTGTCGTCTACGGAGATTTACCTTTATCAAATGTAAGTTAGTTATAAGTTTTGTAATGTTAGTTATGTAATGATATTATTAGTTTTCCTTATGCAAAAACCTTTGCTAGTGTCTACGATAACTTTAAAGATAAATCACAACCTGATAAGCAATATGGAAATCAATAGGACGAGATAAATATACATATATCTGTTAAAAAAATACCGTCACAATTTGAAAATAGTGTTGATTATAAAGTCCTAACTTATATAGATATTTTTACTTTTAATATGCAAATTAACTACAAGGAATATATACCATCTTTGACACCAACCATATTTATTATTTCAGGGCCTAATTCCACCTCCACCTGTAACGGTATCTAAAGATGCGAATTCAAAACCTGAAGAAACCCCTTCATCTGCCCCTGAAGCTTCAGAAGCGGCTGAACCTACCGAAAAACCATCACCATCACTGGAACCCAAACCTGAATCAGAAAACAGTGCATCACCAGCACCCCCACCTGAACCGAAAACCGAATCACCCATACCTCTTAACGAATTCGGCTTACCCCCACAAGTTTTACCCCTTGGGCATACGAACCCTACATACCATTACACACCATTTACCTCCTTCCCCTACGCGTACCCTGGTCTTAGACTCTATGACCCGTATGATCCTTTTGGGTTTCACGCATATTCTGGTTGGCCACTTTACCAACCATTAACGAATGTTCTAGGACAAACCCTTTCATTTCAACCTCAAATTAAAGCGGAAGCTCCTGCTGTGTCTCCTAGTGTTGAAGATAAACCGGCAGAAGCACCTCCTTCAGAGCCGAGTGATCTGAACGTCCTCAATTATTCAGCAAAAGATCCCGCTATCCCCAATGTTCCACCACCCCCTTTACCTCAAGGAGGGCTTAAATCTGATAAAGAATAGGATTAATTAATTTTATTAAACATATTAATAAGGAAAACCAATACATTAAATAAATACTAAAACAACAACAACTTATATTGCATTAAAGTTCCTCATAATTAGGCTTGGTAAAATTATACATGTTTCTGTATATAATACATTAAAATTTAATATTATTGGAATATATATTAATTTATAATATTTTGAACTTTTACTATAAGGATATTAAATGTTTAATGTTAAAGCTTACATTAAAATACAAAAATATTACCAGAATTCAATAGATGTTTACTTTGATGACCCAATGTATTAATATGTTTTTATATTTCTGGATAATTCTTTAATAACCGTTACTGTTTATATTATTATTTAGAATACGAAAGACTGCTTTTAGGTTGAGTTTTTGTAAAATTCATGCGCTATAACATTTGCAAAGCAGTACTTACAAAATGTGTCGTCATGTTTCATATTCATTATATAAACAAAACTAAAAGCCATTCTCATACAGTGATAAGAGTAAACCTTTTCCGTTTATCTATCGGAGCACATATTGTATTTATTTGGATGGCGTGGAATCAATGAATATGGCTTTAAGAGATATCGTATCGAAAGTGTTTTCCTGTGTGGGATAGTGACACTAGTGTTAATAAACTGATTACAGCTGTCCCGTTATGAACAGGATGATGTTTTTTAATGCATCGGATATTGTAGCAATACAAGAAGAAATGAGTGCGCCTTGACGTGTGCTGAAACACATTGCTTCTTAGCAAATTTCATGATTATTGCCTAACGAAAAGTAGGATTCCTATGCGAGGATCAAAATATTACTAATAATGTGCAATGTAATATGTGTATCTTCTGATTACATTCATTTAAAATTTTGATATTTTTACAGCTTCAAGAAACTATAGACTTACATGTTTAATATTAATTACAGATATAAAAGATATAAGAAATGAAGTCTTGTCTGACAGACAGACAGATCTAAAATTGGCAATAAACATAGAAGTGGTACTTTAAGTAGATTGTTTTGATTTCGAAGTAAAGATACACGAGTTAATTCAAATAGAAAGTTCAGCGAAATAGTATGATATAACAAACACTGTTCTTTTATTTAGCAAGAAACTCACTTTTCCTTAGGAAATCTTAAAATTTTTGATAATATATTCTATGCATTTTTATTATATTTTGCTACGTAAAAATCGTCAGGCGCGTCTACTTGATAAACATATTTTATTAAGCATTAGATATAGATTTTATAGAATCAAATGGATCTCAAACTTAAATGACAATATAAATTTCTTTAATATAAACTTCAGAATTTCTTCATTACGCTATCATACTTATACTATAATAAAATTTTGTTTTAAATTAATAATACAAAATCATTAATTTTGGGAACCTTCTAGAATTTACGAATTTATTTTTTTATGTAGTTTTACTCACACCCTGCATTTACAAGGTTAACAGTTTCAAGCAGCTGTATTAAATGTCATATTCTATTTAGCAGGATTACAGGCTGCAAGCTTTACGTGAACAATAATAAGATATATATATTTTATACAAAATACATTTTTCTTATAAATGTTTGATGTGCATTGAATGACTAACAATGTTAAGAAAAATCTTTTTCTTCCACTTGTGTATAATCTTCCATTTTGGATTACAGGTAACATTTTAATTGCATAATATGTTTAAGCAGAAAATATATATTTTTTCTTTTATGATGCTGCAGCGAGAACTGAAAAGATCAATTTTAGCCTTAATTAATACTGGAATAGTGATAAATAGTTGGGTTGGACCACAGACAGAGATTTCAGTTGAGTTGTTATTATCTTCTGAAAAAGATTATTATTTAATAGTATGATTTACTTATAAGAAAGAATTATTATTTTTTTATGTTTTTTGTAAGAATAAACTTCAGTAAATTAATATGCAGAATTGTAAAGGGCTAAAAAAAGAATGAATAGTCCAATTATTCTATTCCAAACAAATATTTTCTTAGAGTAAAAATTCAAAATACTCTTGTTTTGTGTTGCGCTTTTGTCTATTCGTAGTTTTGTTAAAGAACTAAATATATAATTAATTAATTTTAAAACTCCATCGACGAACATAACGGCTACAAATATTCTGAATTCTTGCAGATATGCTTGGAAGAAACTACAAATACTGGAATAAGTGTGAAATGGCATCAAAGTCCACCTGCTAATAAAGTTCGATCGGATCCTCTTTGCTATAATCATAGGAAGTTAATAACGAGAGACTGTGTGGATACTCGATGGGAACCACCTGCTGCTGAATTAGAGTCATGTTCACAGGTTGTAAAATATTATAATATTTCAACTTGTCCTCCGGGTTTTTACACAATATCTAAAAATAATAATAAATACTGCTACCAAATAAAAGATTCAGCGCCTTGGGATTATCCTTGCTTGAAAAGTGGTGGCGCTTCTGTAATTACTGACTTGAGCGATGATGACGTGGATTCATTATTGGAATCTCTAAATAATCAAAATGTATCCCGCTATCTGTGGCTCCCGGCTAAGCGATCTACGTTTTTAGGCCCTGTGCACTGGTATATTCCAGGGCCAAAATGGGGTCATCAAGTTAGAAGTAACAATAAGTTGAAAATTCAGACATCTTTTTTTAAAAACTGTCTATTACTTGACGCTGAATTACGAGTCATAATAGCCGAAACATGCACGGAAAGTTATCCAAGTTTATGTTTTTATATGACCACTATTAACTATCCTGAAAGATGTCCAGAAAAATATCATTCAGTTCGTTATTTGAACGATGAAAGTATATGTCTAGGTATTGAGTTTTCGCCTATAAATTTGACTTATGAATCTTTTATTGACGACAACATATGTGAAGCTCCAATGGGAGGTCAAGATAGTGATGAATTATCTAGGTTTATTTTTAAAAAAATAGCCGAGTTCAGTAATTTACCTGACGATTTGTGGTGTTGGTTTGCTTCCTCTTATATAGGTAGAAACGATATAAATTATATTAATGACACAAATAATACAACGGATATTCACGTGTCTATAAACAACATTGGGTCCTTGAGCTTATTAAATGCTGATTTATTACATACTCTTCCATGTATGGCGTGTAAAATTGTAACAGTTTTCGAAAAAACTGAATTAATTTTTGAATATAATGAACAACATAAAGTTATGTATCTTACGGTATACTTCCCTTCTGGTCTTTGGAAATATGACCAAAACGATCGTGGTATACAATGTTTTTCTGATGCTAAGGGTTATACTAAAGTAATTGATGTTAACGATCTGCCTTTCATCGAAATTCATTCAAATTTAAATAGTAATACTCGTACGGCAGATGTGATAGATAAAATTGTATATGAAATAAATATTATTACAGATAGAGCGGCCCAATATTGGTGTGAAGGCCATACTAATGATTTTGCTTTAATTAGAACTGATAAAATAGTTGTTAACCCACTTGGAGACGAAGTTCATGTATTTTCCCTAGTTATCAAAGTACATGTTTCAACTGATGATATTCAAAACATGTTGGATACAATAAGATCGAATTTATGTTTAAACATCACATATATCTTCGGAGCCAATAAGGTTCTTTTGATGGAATATCTCCAATATACTTCTGATTATTTGATGGTTTCATTACACATGGATATTGCTATAAACAATGTGTATGAAGACAAGGCAAGTAATATTCAAAAGATGTTTGACGAAATATCACAGATTGCGGAAAATGAGCTTCCGATGTATAACTATATCTTGGTTAACATTTCGAGTTCCATGTACTGCTTGCCAACAACATCTATTGATAATTCACTGACACTTAATTGGGAATTAACTTCTATTGGACACATAGCGGCACCTAAACAATTTTGTTTACAAGAAAATGGCTTACCAGTAAAAAGACTTTGCGCTGGTTCATTTCTTTTAGGAAGTTATTGGGGCGATATAGAGGGGACTTGTAATCAAAATTATAAACCAACTGATACAACAACATTTTTATATAACTTCGTGAAAGGTCAAGTGCCTGATAATGACATTACTCGTTTTCTTACTGATGGACTTAATTTTGTTTTAGGTGATGTTGACATTATTATTCCAGCAGATATATACTATTTGTCTATGTCTTTAAAACATTTTATAAATTTAGCACAACAAAATCAAACTTCTATCGATATGGGAAGTTTTGAAAATATAGCTTGGGTTATGGACAGAGTTACAATATTAGACAATCGTTACTTACGATTAGCACAAACTTTGAATTCCACAAATGTAATTTTAGACTCTGTTAACAGTATTATAGAAATGTTAGCACAAAGAATCATTCAACCTACTAAAACTGTTCTAAGTAGAGAAAGCAATTTATTTACAGATTATAAAATTGCTATCCAACCGCAATATCTTTTACAAATTTCGTATCCATTAAATAATAATATTACTGGACTCGCAGTAATAAGAACTTCAAGTAATGATAACTTTACAGATATGTTAGCAAAACCTTTATTTAAAAATACTACTTATGAAGAAATTTTGTCTATTAATAATTTGGAAATTGCTACTTGGTTACCTGAAGAAGTTTTTAATTCATTGAAAAGAAACGGAAATGATAGCTGTCATGAAGTTGACGCAAATGATACAGATATACGAATAATTATTAGTGTTTTTTATAATGACGCAATATTTCAAGCGTTAGATAGAAATAAATATATAGTTAACAGTCGCATAGTAGGAATATCAATACCCGGTTTCTTAACAAATTTAGAAAAACCTATTCCTTTAATATATAGAGACTTATCTCCGCCACTTTACGAAAAGTTTTGCGGATATTGGGATTTTCAAAAAAATTCAGGTGGCATTGTTCCAGGATGTTGGTCACATAGAGGATGTTATTTAAAACAATATCATAAAAATTTAACTTTTTGTGAATGCTATCACTTAACACACTTTGGTCAATTGTTAAATTACGGAAGAAACAAAAACATAACTGATTCCCCAGATATGAAAAAGCATAACAAATCGCTGAACATTATATCTTTAGTTGGAAGTTTCCTTTCTTTACTTGGCATAGTGGGTATTTGGATTACAGCTTCAGTATTTCAGACTTGGCGAAAGAAAGCGGGAACAAAAGTTTTATTACATTTGTCTGTTTCAATTGCTTTGCCACTATTATTTTTAATAGTGTTTAATTTAGATAATACCCTTTTTGAGGAGCATGATGGAATATACGTTATTCCTCAGCGTTTAAGAATAGCTTGCATTTCGTTGGGAGCTTTACTACATTATTCTGTTTTAGCGAGTTTCATGTGGATGTTGATTACTGCTGTTTTGCAGTTTATCAGGTATGTAAGAGTTTTGGGTGTTTATCGACCACCTAGATTCATGATTAAATTCACTTTAATTGGATGGGGTATACCAATAATACCAGTAGCTGTGGTTTTAATTTTGGATAGAGAAAATTATGTGCCAAATATGCTAGTGACATTAGAGCCCAAATATTCTATATGCTACCCGAGTGGGTTTTACATGCTTGTAACTGTGATAGTGCCGATTTGCATTATACTAATAGTTAATGTATGTCTATTTATTTTAGTAATTTGTGCTATTTCGAAAGGTCCAGACGGCAAAATGAGAGCAGTTGACGTTGATCTTATTGGGGCTCAATTACGCTTAACGGTATTTTTATTTTTCTTGCTCGGCTTAACTTGGGTTTTTGGATTTTTTTCATTTTCAAATAATCTTATATGGTCTTATCTTTTTTGTTTGACCTCAACAATGCAAGGATTTGTCTTTTTTGTATACTTCATTATTTGTGACTCTCAAACTAGAAACTTATGGGTAACACTAATGAAACCACAGTTCAGCCGTTCTAGTTCATCAATAGAAAACATCTCAAACTTAGGTAGCGGATTGAGCTATAAAAGCAATTGAATATTTTTTTTGTTTATTATATAACCTAGTATATTTGTATAATTCTTGATGGTTGGTCGTATAATTTATATAGTTTAGTAACACAAAAGCAACATAACATTTTAATAGTTATTTTACAGAAGAAATTTCTGTCGAATGCACTGTTTTGATATAAGTAAAAGCACGTTGTTTATATAATAATAAGTTTAGTTTAGTGACAATTAAGTTATTTATTTAGTTCCTAAGTGTTGCTACATAATATTGTCTTCACACCAGACCACGGATATACGCGTTGCACTGTGAAAGAAATAAAAATATTTTTTAAAGCCAAACGCTCATAATTAAGTGAAAAAACCATTAATGTAATGGTTTATCATATTTATAAAAATTAAATTAGATTAAACATTAATTTTATATAAAAAACAAAAAGTAAATTACAATACTATAATAAACCTTATGTTTCGTTATCTATTTGAGTTTCAATTTTAATTATAAACTTATGCATAGTTTATATATTTATTAACACGAAATTATATTAAACATTTATTTTATATAAAAAATAAAAGTAGTAAAAGTAAGATGCATAGTATAATGGTCTAAGATCCCAAGTAAGGTGGATTTTAGCCGATCGGCTAACCGTGTGAAAATTATATTATATCAAATAAAACTTGTTTCTGAACAGATACCAATATAAAACATAACAACAATAAAAACAACATATAACAATTGGAGCAAGCAAATAATAGGTCTTAACCTAAGAAATTGCCGTTCTGCCGTACTGGCTATTTCAAGTCCATTTTCTTCTTTTTTCGCTTAGAATTGTAAGTTCAAATTATATTTATTTTTGAAATATGGAATTCTTTTTTGAAAATTAGTAATTTGTTAAAAGTTCGAGAAATTATGGAGTATCAGTCCGTCGTGGCAGCAAAGCGACAGAAGCGGCACGCAATATCAACGACGTATAAAACGGAGCAAACACTACTAACGATCGCATCACCTGTTATTGAATTGTCCGCTTCCGTTCTAAAAGTTTCGACCTAAGAAATGATCTCCGTGGTTAACCGAAAACTTTAGTCTACAATGACGAATAAAGACGATTGTGGAAACTGATAATTCTCAATATACAGCTGAATTAGCAGCAGCTTTCAAACAAGCATCAAAACAATATTGGTTCCACTTGCGTCAAATTGGAAATGTTGGAAAAAATCTTGACAATGGGTGCCCCACAAATTGGAAGCACGCGTCGAATCGAATTCGAATCGAGCCTTGTACTGCTCAACAGGCACATAAACGAAAGCATATTGACTCGCATTGTTACTTTCGACGAAACATGGATTCTGATTGACTAAATTTCTGAGCGCAGCAAGTCGGTTAGATCCTAAACAACGCCCCAAACTAAAATGATGCCTAAAAAAGTGATGGTCACTGTTTGGTGGTCTAGCGCTGGTGATATTCATCACAGCTTCTCACCAAACGGAATGAGCATTACTGCAGATGTGTATTGTGAAGAACTGAACACAATGATGGAGAAGCTCGCACAATTACAACCAGCTTTGAAAACAGCAAATTCATTAGTAAAGGCAAAGACCTAATATGTATGACAGAGAGGCATTGCGCGTTTTATTGTTGCAAGCGATAGAGGAGAACGTAGTACATCAGCTGTAGAATTCGAAAACCTAAAATGTAAAAGAATGTTCATATCAGATAGAAGAATGTTCATATTATAAGCTTCGGAGTTTAATTGATTCGGTTAGCACGTCGGTTAATTTTGAAAAAAAAATACTTTTTATGATTTTAATTAATTATAGCCTTTAATATAGACTATATTTTTATGGCAACCTTATTGGTATATGTTCAGAAACTAACTTTATTTGTTACAATATCATTTTCACCTTACTTGGCCTTACTTGGAATCCTCTACTATAAAGTTATAGGGAAATTGTAATATGGAATACTAAAATAAACCTTGTTTCAATTCCTATTTGAGTTTCAATTTTATTTATAAACTTATGTAACGGATTCTTTAGATCACTTGCTTAGATTTGGGTTATTACCGTTATTAACACAATTATCTTATAATTGTTATTGATAAAGCAGTATCTAGCATAGAGCTTTCCTCATTATCGTGCCTTTTTTGTAGTTGAAAACTACAAATAAAATACGCCTGCTCACAAAATTGACGTAATTTTTAACCGACTTCAAAAAGGAGGAGGTTCTCAATTCGATTGGTACTTTTTTTATTAGCATAATGTGGAAAAAATTACCAAACCAATGAATGGCTTATTAAATTATATTATTCTATATTCAAACAATATGTTTCATAGACTTAAATTAATTTCTACCTAATATAATTCCTTTTAAAATAAAATATACTTTAGATTTCTTAAATAATGACATGTATTCAATTAAATTAATTAGGAGCTTAAATTTAATTTTATCTCCCTATTCAAACGATTAAAATGTTCAAACATTATTACGTAATTTTGCTTGAATTCTAAGATGCTGATGAAACAGTTACCATTCCTTTCAATGTATTCATTCTTTATACTTCCAAGTAGATGATATTTACAAATAATATTCTCTATACAATCCATCTTCCTACAGTAGATACATTTTGAACGTCAAAATGAATATGTGGAAAATCGTGACCATATCATGTAAGTTGTATTTTTAGTATTTTTTCTCAGAAATTAAGGCTTGACTAAATAGTATACTTTCGTGCCAAGTGCCAAGTAACGCGTTTTCTTACACGAGCAAAGTAGTATGCATTCCAAGTGTTGCAATAACCATTATGTAGTCAATGCGTAGGATATTTTTTTTTGCTATTTCCATATTCAGAAAAAAATGTTATTTTCTCAATGTTCAAATTATTAAAGTTCCTTTATATATTCTGTTGCATTTTGTTTTATTCTATTTTGCCAAATAAAGGACCTCAAGATAATATTGAGTGTCTGAATAATCTTACCTTTAAAAGAGCTTAACATCAAACTTAATACGAATTTCGCACTGGCTTAAGAATTATTTCATATCGGAAATAGACAGTTTCTCGAAACTGATTTCGAGCATGTAGTTGAACTTTCAAGTTTGACATATTTTAAAATTACAGTTGTGAAGGTTGGTAATATTTTTTTTTTAATCAATGGTTTGATTATATTTATCTGCATAAATTTGCTTGTTTCCCTCAGTTTCAGTTCAAGTAGCTTCGTGTATGTTACGAGATTTTGCGACGTGCCATGACGATTTTGAGTTAAAGCCGCCGGATGGAGTTCTGAAGGAGCATACCTTCACTTGGCTTGGTTTTGTACAATATTCTCATGGTAAGCAGTTTTTACTTACATTGCTCTTAAAATTATCTATATAAATCGCATAATCTTTTTGGTATAATGTTCCAGTAACAACAGGTCTTCCACACCATAGTAAAGCACCTCGTGTTGTTCTCATCCATAAACAATTTGTGGTTGGTACTGCTACAGACATGCTGACTTTGCCAAAAAATTATAAATTGTAAGTATTTAGTAACAAAACTATTGATTTGTCATAATAAACTTAATAAATATTTTCATCATATTTTCAGAGGTAATATTATATTCGGGGACTATGAAAGAGATGAAGAGGATTGTGGACTCACTCGAACACAAGCAAAAATGGGAGTTAAATGTCCACGTGCTTATATTGAAATTCCACTTGTAGATATAGTACCCCATCCAGAGTATTCACGGTAATCTTATCTGATATAGAATTTCCACTAATTTCAACGTTTTGTATGGCAAACATTAATGTCAACTACCAACATAATTTATATATATTCTGCAATTACTTTAAGTTTCTTTTCTTCTTACGAACAACGTGTCATAATAATAAACAATTATGTAGATATAGGTACTCATTTTTTGTTAAATGCAGTGTTCATTGTATTTTCAGATTTGGAGTAGGCAACAGTTTGGCGCTAGTAAAACTGCTACGACCAGTCAAATCTCGTAAATATATATTTTCAAAATAAGATATTATATTGCTTATGTGGCATTTGAAATAAATTATTGTTTCCGTGAAAATCCTGTTACATCATGTTTTGATCCCCGATGGTTGATTGTTTTGGTTACTCTGATCATACCTAAATAGATGGTGCAAAGAGGTTTCATAATACCATATGTATTTTCCCTAATATAATATCTAATGTCGATGTGATTAATTAACCTTTAGTTAATCAAATAGTCATTTAAAAAATGTTATAAACCTAAGTATTAAAATAATACTGTGTTAATTATCTAGGCTGTAATTAACCTACGCTACATTTCATTTCAGATTATATGATCCCTATTTGCTTACCAGCATTAAACGAACGTGAAAAGAAACGCAGAAACAAAGTTGTTTTTATGGTTGACTACTTGAGCTGTAAGTAAATGAAATCGTTTTTTATATCATTTTAAAAGCTTAAATTAATTAATATTGTATTGATTTAGCCGTGCCGAGAGATTTCGACTCTGAAAAAATGGCAAAAAAAACACTAAAAATGTACACGCATAAGGATTGTAGAAGACATCGAATGCGATCAGTACGTATATTAGTAATAATAGTTTTATTTATTCATTCGTTATTACTCAAATCAGAAATATTTGTTTAATGTTTGTTTTTTTATTTTTCAAAAACATGAACTTTACATCTTAATTGTAGTTATTAATTTAGATACAAATTTAAATTTAGCTTATTATTTTAACGAGTAGTCTCTATTGCCATACTAGGATAACCTGTATTACGGCATACAGCTCCTTAGATATTTGACTATAGAAATAAACAATACAATTTATCTATAACTAACCATATGTTTGTGTTGTGTGTGAGTGTATGATAGTGTGTATGAACGAATATCTGTAAGCGCCGAGGTGTGTGTGCGTGCATATGCAATTGGTGTAAGAGAGTCGGTGTGTGAATGTTAATATGCATAAATAATAAACTAGGTGTTCCAATTACTTAGTCGTTAATATTCCAAAAAATAAGGTCTTTCTGTTTCTTCATAGGATAATTTTTGTAGGTACTCAATAACTTTCTTTCTCCACTTAACTTTAGTTAGAGAATAGACATTTATTTATCTTTTTATTGATTAAATTATAACATTAAGGGTCCTATTTAGCTATAAAATTTATGAATGAAAGTAGTTTTAAAGTTTTTTTGAATATTCACATACAGCATAATTTCTACGTTTGTCAAGAATAGAGTGGTCATAATTTAATTCAGAGTGCTGTTTTAATATTATGCTTCATAAGAATAGTTGCCGTACAGTAAGAACTTCACAAAAATTGTATAGCTCTACAGTCGGATACCTTATTGGTTTAAAGGTGAAAACTTTTAAAACAGTACGCTGAGCGATCTTTGGAGTCATCAGTATGGTTTTTGATGCATCTCCCAAGAGGAAACAAATGTATAGTAAATCTCATAATATTCCAAAAAATGTAAAGAGCCTTGGTATTTATTTGCAATGTTATCGATTGATGGATGATTTTGCAGCGGCTTGGTAGCGAAGGTGTAACCCATGTGTTATGCAGCTCAGGCTGCGGAATTCGACCCGGTGCCCCAATCGTCAGCCATGCCTTAGAAGGCACGTTTCAGCTAATAGGTATAGCAGCAGGTGGAGCACCTTGTTCACGGCGCTCTATGCGTCGAAGGCTTAATAGAGAACCTCCTCTCTATATTGATGTATACCCTTACGTGACGTGGATCATGAACTACATCACTGCTCATGTACTTCCACGACCTTACCCTGAAAATTTCATGTTAATGGAAGGAGGTACAAGTAAGTTTGACAGACCTAGTAAATATTTTTCTCAAAATATATGAAACTTTCTAGAATAAAATATAAAATATTTGTAGACTTCATTGCGAGAGTTGCCTTTTATTACAGTTTATGTTTTTGATAGAATACAATTTATGATATGTTTTAAGGCATGGGTATAAACCGTGGATACCTAAGAGCAAGACGTAAGCAAAAGGCTGGTTGGCGTGCTCGTACATATGCCACAGGAGACTATTGCTTTAAGAGCATGAAAAAACAAAGAGCAACCGCATTTTTCTATTCCGAAAAATTTGAAGTAAATGCTGATCCTCCCGCGAAATTGAATATATTTATGAAGGTAAATAAATTGTATTAATTCTGAGTTACACTAATTCTTATTAACAAAACACTATGTTTCTTATATTTTACAGCTATCAGCAGGAATAGAATGTACCATAGTTTGTGCACGTTTGCTTCTACCAAATCGATTGAGCGTACCTGTAGTAGAGGGAGTTGGAGGCTACAACATTTCAATAACTTTAACCACACTTTGGTTTCCATATACTTTCTATTTTTCATTAGGACTAAACGGAAAAAATACCACAGCTAAAGATTTCAATAAATGGATTGGAGAAAGGTCTCCTGGATTTTGGTGAAAAATATTTATATTGTAAATAAATATAATTGCATTCCACGTGCACTGAATTTTATTTTAATGGAACCATATAAGACTTTTTAAAAGATATAAATAAAAAAGTTAAAGAACATTGTGTATCATCAATAAAAATATGCATTTCAAATTAATCTTATTTGTGCCGTGTTAAGGTATTATTCATTATGTAGTAATTGAGACGAATCTTTTTCCTTCGATGCGGGGATACAACGGGGATACTTGGAGGATAAAATAGGATCTATTAAATTACATTGGCATTTAGCATTGGCATATGACAGTCCAAGTTGACCTTTGAAGATACGTCAGTATCAAGGTTTGCGAAAATGTAATTGCAGTTGTTTTATCTTTTTGTTTTGACAACGCTATTAATTAATTGTAATTATTTTAACATACTAGAAAAAATTCTCATAATATTCCAAGTTGTTGAATGGTATTGTATAATACGATTATTGTTATTATTTTATCATAAGTAAATCGTATGCTTAATGTGCGCAATGTTGTTTATATTTCTCTAGAACAACATTTCAATATTTACATAAATTATCGATTCACATTTGGATAAAAAATAATATTTATTGTGAAAAATTAATTTTAATGTAGAAAAATCTAAACGACGTATTATGTTTATAAACATAATTGAGCTACTTTAGTAATTGTTACAAATTATAGGTTACGCAGATTCGACAGATACTGTGTCTTCATCATTACGACCCTGGTTGCTGTTATCTGCTCCGGGGAAGAAAGACGGCTGCTGAGGTGATGGTGGACTTGTCGGTTGAGGATTTGAACTGGGTGGTTGGTATTGTGGTATTTGAGGTAATGACGGAAGTTGTGGAAAAGATGGGTTTTCTTGTGGCGCTTGCGGGAAAGATGGGATTTGTTGTGGCAATTGTGGGAAAGGTGGAAATTGTGGTAATTGTGGAAAATGTGGGATTTGTTGTGGTGCTTGTGGAAAAGATGGAATTTGTTGTGGTAGTTGAGGAAACGATGGAATTTGTTGTGGTGCTTGAGGAATTTGAGGAAAACCGGGCATGTTTTTTGTATCTAGAGATGTTTGTGAAAAGTTAGGAGGTTGTGGTTGACTAGGCTGAGGTAACTGTTGATTGGGAGAGTATTCAGCAGAATCAACTACCGCCGTATCTTCATCACCCCCGGGTTGCTCTGCTGGGGGTGGTCCATCCTGAACTGGTGGTTGAATGGGAGCAACAGGCGCAACTGGTGATACTGGGACAATTGAATTAGAAGGGAAAGAAGGATATAGGAAATTGGACGGAAAGTACGAAGCACCTAATATTGGTTGGACTATCGGTTGAGGGTTATAGTTTGGAATAGATATTTGGTAACCTATTTGTGGCTGGTATCCAATCGGCGTTGTTGGTATCTGATAAAAAAAGGAACGATTATTGCTTTTAATATATGTATTTCCGCTAAATATATTTTGATTAGAATAACGAAAGCCCGTAAAACGAACAAACATGGAAATAAATATTCTTTCTTTTCTTTTATAAATATTGTATAACAGTATTTATCATTTTATAGTCCCACCTAAACGATAATACAATAAATATTAAAAAAAGAATAAATTGTAATGGTTTAATTGTAATAGGATCAAAAACTACTAAACCGGTTTTGAAATTTATCGCGCTTGTCACTACTCACTAGTAATATAATATTATTTAAAATAGGCTATGTTTTATGCATTAAAGAAGTAATCTTTCATTGAAAGAAAATTATACTATTTTCGAGGGACACAGGCTATATAGGTTGACGCTTCATTTTATAATATTTTAGCGCTAGATTTATATAATATATTCATAGTCTTATCATTTAATTTGAAAGTTAAGTTCACCACACAATGACAATAAATAGTTTACATACCGCATTAATGTATTGACTTGTAGAATATCCAGAACCTTTAACTTGTCCTGGGATGATTGTTCTATATTGGATCGATGTAAACGGCACAGCACCCGGCCACGCCACCGCTCCTGCCGAAGCCCCGGCCACAGCACATATCAACAACACTAATACCTATACAACATAAACGTATTTTAAAACTGAATTTAAAATAGTAATAAAATACTTCTTTAAAATATTATCTTTTAATTTTGTTCCGTACCTTCATTTCGGAGGCACTTGGCTTAAGAGTACCGAGGTGCATGTACTCGTTTTAAATCTACGACGATTCTTTTATACCTGTTCGAGATCACCCACTTACAATCGTAGATAGAAAGAAACTAGATATGACATTATCGAATTTGTTAGTAAACTTACAATATTACATAACTTAGCTCTACTTATAAATACTAAGATGAAAAATTATATACTACTAGGTTGCAAATAAAAAATTTATTGTTATATTTATTATTCTTATATCACAGATAATTTATTTAGCTTTATTTTTTCATCTTTCTTGTGGCATTTTTTCCAATTTTCAGCACATAATGGCTGTTACCGTATTACAGTATATACAGGAATATTTTAAAAATTATTTGCTAAACTGAAACTGAAAAATAATATTGTTTATTTTTAAACATAAAAATTTAAATTCATTCATTCGTTTAAAGAAATACATGAGCTAAATATTAAAAATATAAAATAACTACGCCATGTTTGTAAAGGAAGGATTATATTATACTTATTGATTAATATCAACACAATAATTTACATAGAATCTTTTACAACACCAACATCAGGCAAGAAGAACTCTACAAGTTTCTCTTTATACAATTTAACAATGACCTTGGGGATGTTATGATGGAAAGGATGTGCACCACCAACGTATGAAGAGTCCCACAAATTCTTAAACATCTGTAGGAACAGTCGGAGTTGTTTGATCTGCGGCATTTTTGAAGCTTCCGTGAATTTAGAACCTTAAAAAATACAGTCAATAATGTTATGCGATCAAAAATTGTACAATCGCCTATAATCAAACTCTTGTTTAAGGACCCTATACTAGTACGATAATATTGCACATATATTTCATTGTGATATAATATTAGCGATAGTAGTACTCATTTTAGGTTAACTACTTGAAGATGTTCACTATTATTTATAAAATTATTTGCAAGCTATAAAGAAAGAAAAAATAAAATTTTAACTGTCAACAAAAAATATCATACTTGCGCTACTGCTCTGTCTTTTCACACGAATCCTTGAAATATTTTCCGAAACTTTGTCATTATAAATTTTATGATCATCAATTAAGGCTGTTTTAGTAACATTCAATAAAACCTTATCAGACATTTTATTATCTTCCTGGAAACAACTTAATATAATATTAATTTTCATATTCATTTTGAAAACATACAATTAAGAATCATCCAGTCAATAATAACATTTACGAGTATGCAAAAATAAGTATCAGTAACATTTAATTTTAAGCACACTAAAATGTCTTCTTAATGTATTTTTTGTTTAATTACCTTAACCACCATTGGAATACCATTTACAGCAATATAAAAACAGAAACTACAAAGCAGGATGTAAAACATGATTTATGAATTAACGACCAGAAATACACAAAGACTTCTTCTTTTACTGTATTTTTATACACTGATAGTTACATATGTTAACTACAATTTCCTGTTATGATTTGAATGTCACATTGTTTATAAAACAAATTTCTTTCCACATTACTAGCAACTCATCATATGTGTAGTAACAATAATTTTTCTTAATTTATCCATAACATTAGAATAACTTTAATTTATAAGATTTTGTGACTAATCATGATTGTGATTGATATTTTATTTTTGAATAAGAGTATATAGATTTATATCAGCGTTCAGTATATGATAGAAAAGTGATGTAGCAAAATATTTAAATAATACATCACTTTCATGCCCATGCGATGCTGCTGAGTAACGCTTATTAGAATTGACTATGGCTTCCATGCTGTTATACAATTTAAATGAGTATAAAATTAAATTAGGGTAGATTTTATAACCTACGGTTTAAAAAAATAGTAAGTGTCTACGCTTATTGTGTTACAAAAACACAAACAACACAAAGTTTACTAAGGCGTTCAGTTAACATGGTTATTTGCACTTTATACTTTAACAGTTTACTTATTAGAGGTTCTGTAGTGAAGTCTAGCGGTGTATGTAGAAGCTTAGATGTGTTAAAAGAGCGTTTCAATAAACCTGCTCCTGGGTATCATGGCTATCATGGCTGGCATTGCTCAGCCTCCTTCTAGATGTTGGAATTGTCTTGTAAAAGTTACTGCGATGTTTAGCTCACATATTAATCTTCTTATATATAAAATTCTCGTGTCACAATGTTAATTACCATACTCCTCCGAAACGGCTCGACCGATTTTCATGAAATTTTGTGTACGTATCGGGTAGGTGTGAGAATCGGTTAACATCTATTATTTATATCCGTAAGTGATAAGGGTGGCCCACCCCAACACTTGCAGGGTCAGCTAGTAGTTAATAAATAATTAAACATTTTTAACATAAAAATAGTAGTTCAGGAATTGCAGCAAATTCTTTACAAGGACATAGGAGATAATATTTCACATATGAATGTTTACGTTCTATTAATAATGTCCTTTAACAAGCGTGACTAGTGTCACCCTATCATACGCAAGGCTGCTCTAGATCTCATTCGATAGAGATCACCGACTGACATTTGCTACCAGTCGACTCCAGGTAGCACCCGTGACATTTGTCTAAACTTGTTCACTGCAAATAATTAATACTCCATTAAAATGTAGCAACATCTATTACACTTTTTTATCGGTTTAACATCCTACTGAATTTTACTTGCGACATATAAAAAGAACCACTATTATTTGGAAAAACCAAACTTTTTAGTATTGGTGCTAAATAACTCTCATGCCAAAATATGTATGTATGAAATTGCTTTTCACATCCGGTTAGGTTCTTTTTTAGATCTATTTCAAGAAAATAGGCATTTGATAAAGTTTACATTTCAGAAGCCGCAATAACTATAAAAAACCATAATTTATGACAGGATAACTGTCATTTGTCATTTTAATTTATCCTATGACTCGGATCCAATCCCATCCTCGTTGCCAATCTTATCTGATAATATATAAGAATACTAACTGCCCCGGCAAACGTTGTTTTGCCATATCAATTTGGGATGGGCCACCCTTATCACTTAGGGGAATGAAAAATAGATAGTAGCCAATTCTCAGACCTACTCAATATGCATATAAAATTTCATAAAAATCGGTCGAGCCGTTTCTGAGGAATATGGTAACTAACATTGTGACACGAGAATTTTATATATAAGATTTGGTAGGTCTAAAAATAAGTCGTAGGTAATATTTATTATACCCCTATGTAATAAGTGTAGCCCTCTCCAGAAATTCATTTATATGACAAAACATCGTGTGGCCAGGAACGAGTTAACTAGTTTAAATATAATTATTTAAGAGAAAAAAACATATTTATTGCTTTGATGTGTTAAATTATATTATTAGAAAACATAATTATATAGAAATATATTTTTAAAAACAGTGTAATCGTCGAAATAAGTAAAGGTGTGTAAATATGGATGAAAATATTAACACAACGTTAACAACATGCCGATTTTTTCTGAAACAAAGAAAAAAATCGTGTTTTATATAAGGTACACAATAATATTAACATAGAAATTCCGTAGATACATTAAATTATAAAAATTGTACTGGCCACTTTATATGCAACGCAATAAAAACTTTAATGCATTTTATTGTGTCAATGATTGGCGATGACATTTAGTTATAACTTTAAGAGTGTTTGTTACTACAAATTTTAATACGATTTGATAAAGATACAAGTAAAATGAATCATATTTAGTATGACAATTAAAAACAAGCTTAATATTTTTATTTATAATGAACGTAGCATGTCCGGTAAGTTTATACGCCGCAGAAATTTATCTTGTTTTCCTGTTGATGAATATTTAGGTGATTAAAGTAATTAATGCAGATTGTGATTATTTAAATAATCATTTAAACATTCAAAATAATACTCAAAACATACAACTTCAATTAATACCATTTCAATCAAAATAGACATTAATAATAAATAGAATTATTAATATTTAACTAAAAACTTTATAATTTGATTCAGAATTCGATGACGGAGGCCGATTCATCAGTTCAAACGCAAGAAATCAAAAAGCCAAAGAAAAAATGTACGTCATATTAATTATTTTAATCATTCTTATTAATTTTCTTTTATCGTCAGTCTGGAACTGGTAAAAAAATGATAGTCTTGACACCATAAATTTAAAGACCTTAAAATCAACTTATTTTATTGTCTTTCCGTCCAAAATATGATTATACATTAGCCTCTATAATTCTGACATATTGTACCTTTCTATTCATGTTAGAATTATCAAGATCGGACAAATAATTCCCGAGATAACTATAATCCTTTAACATTCAATTTTCCTAACTTGTTCTTCATTATTTATTTTTGATCTGTGACAACAACTACAGGTGTGATCTGTGTTTGTTGTGAAAGCATTTTATAAACACATTTACATATTTACAAATGTATTTACACTTATTTGCTTCTAGATATAAATTAGAAAAAATATTTAATAATTTAATGAAAAACGAATTGTTCATTTATTGTATTATGGATTTAAACTGTTTAAATTCCAATATTTTTAAAACTATAAAACCTTGATGATTAAAAGCCAATCGTACCTAATAATAATAAAAAACACATTAAAAGAAATAATGAATAATTAAATGTGATTTATAATTTTTTATAAATTTCTGAATAAAATTTAACCCTAACCGTATATTATGTTTTAATATTTATTAACCCCTAATGTTATAAAGGTGATAGGTAGATTAGTCGTGACGTAAAACGCTCGCCCCCGCGGCCGTGCGAATTTTCAGTGGGCTGTAACTAGTCGGCCGGCGGCCGCCGCGGAGCGCTGAGCTCGAGCGTACACGAACATTGCACATTGTTTATTTACAATCTGTCACTATCAATTACCAAGAAAAGGACGACACAAAGCAACGCACTCACGCACGTACGTTTCACATTCGCTTCGTGAATAAAAAATTTAGACGATCCATACATATAACACGCGTCCACACTAGGTGTTTGTGTTTTGGCCTACATTCGTGACCCAACTTTTGCCTATCCATAACATTGTATTTTGCACTCAAGATTAACACATTGCCTCTCAATTTCTATAACTTTCTCTTTTATACTGTCCGTCCTGATTCCGTCCGTCCACATTGTTTTCATCGTCCATTTTTGAAATTACTTTTCTCAATGTAACGAAGCAGAATCATCGATTAAAATGAACACCACAACTGAAGGAACGAACATTAACACAAAATTATGATTATTAAAGTCCTTACAAGTTATATTTACACCTCCTCTCATACTTGACAACATATGTCAAATAATAAAGATTACTTATCTGTTATTGTATGATATTTTGTTACGTAGGTAAAATAAGAAATATGTGATTTTTTTGTTCTAGTTTAAATGGGTACTTATAGAATTAAAACATATTTATTGAGAGCATAAAATTAAAATGTTGTTATCGAATATAATTTTTATTAGTTAATATAATATAATTTACTCGTAGCATATCGCATGGCGGACGACGCGGCTGGCGAGTGCCTGTTCGAGAGGCTCCGGCTGCATCAGCAGCGCGCACCAGACTCCACAGAAGTGGCGCGGGGCATCACAGCACGCATCAACTCTCGTCTCTCATCACATGGTGAGCACTGTTTCTGAATTTAATTTAACTACGATTTATAGCAGTGATATCTCCGTATAAAATTGCAACTAAGAAGTATGGTAACTGCCCAATTTTCATGCCTAGTCGGCTATACCTTACTTTCTGTAACATTTTATTTAATTTTGTGCACTCCTTAACCGTATGAATTTAAAGATTATAATGACATATCAGATGTATATTGCTTGAATACAACACAAAACACTATCTTGATTGTTAAAATTAGTACAGTTGTAATTTAAATTTAGTAGGCAGAAAATAAATTATCAAAATCAAACGTTATTTGATGCATTGAATACAGAAATCTCAAACAATTTAAAAAAGACAGTAAAAACTGAAAGTATGCACTTTTGAAACTCAATTTAAAGTCAATTCATGTTACTGTGTGCTAAAATAAACTAGAAAATCCATTTATATTCTTTACTGCTACTAGGTCAGGATCAGACTTTTTTTTGTGCAAAAAATTACATAGAATAATAAATTATCAATTTGGTAAGAAATTAAGCAAACATACGTTTAAAGAATTTATTTATATTTTATTTAAAAGATCTCATAAAGATTAAGAAACTGTGAAATGATATCGTAACGAGATTTTCTTTTAATAAATCGGAGCTCTAAACCTCAAGTCATGAATATGCTTGCTTTTAGATGTATATATGATCTAGATCTAGAACTTTCAATTTAATGGCAGTAATATAAATTGTCTGACCTTGTCCACAGCGTCACAGATTAAAACACTAGTAGCCCGTAAAAAATGTAATAATATTTTGCCTTTTATTTTTTCGTTGTAGAAGCTAAATTAGTGAGTTGATTCAATTAATAATCAGTAATACTACAGCCAATGTAATAAATCTAGATGTCGTTTGTATTATCTTTCGCACGGGTTCGCTACTATAATTTGCATATATTATACATATAACTTTGCCATTTTGCTTTAACTTTTCACCGTTAAAGCAAGTTATACATAGGAAAACCATCGTAAGGAAACCTGCGCTCCTGAGAGTTCTCCATATTCTCAAAAGTGTGTGAAGTCAGCTAACCCGTTGTGGGCCAACGTGGTGGATTATGGCCTAATCCCTCCTCATTCTAGGAGACCCGGCTCACCAGTGTGCCATTAACGAGAGATGATGATGATACATATACCTTCCTTTTGAATCATTTTATCTATTGGTGAAAACCGCATTATCCGTTGCGTAGTTTAAAAGATCCAAGTGTCTGATATCTTTATTTAGAAAAAACCGGTGCTTCCCGCTGGCGGGATAAATAAACATATCAGTCCAGTTAAGACAGTGTTTTCATTGTCCTGGTCCATTATATTCTATTCAGATAATATTCAATGTATAGGTTATGGATATTCAGTATCATAAAGCCCAATCGGAAGTTGCAAAGCGTAAATCTCAGCAACGCGTTATTTATACCAACTGCCGTCATTAGCTCGCATTATCCGCCGAAGCAAAATGTTTAGATCAAAGACATAAACAATTAATAATAATAAATCAAATGAATTAAGATTTCATTAGCTACAAGCATATTCATATTTTTAGATTGTGTATTTCTTGATACGCAATACAAAAGATCTTTTACATTTTTTGATACACAATCTGGAAGGAAACTACCTACTTAAAGCCCATTATAGTTACTATTTAAAAGCTACTTTTGCCCTTTATTTTTCATAATATCTTAGTTTGTCCTATCTAAGCAGTAGATTTATTTTATGAATTAATTGTAAAAATGAATTAATGTACTTTTAATTATTGCTAAATCTTTCAAGTCTTTAATATTGTAAATTTTAAACTATATCTTAAATTTATGATTCCATTTAACGATATCGAACTTGAAATAAAGACAATTATATAAACGCACGCAGAAAATCTGACATCAATACGACCAATATTAAATTCTAAAATTACGAGAGGTCATGGTATGCGAAGTTTTAAATGTATCTCATATCTACTATATTGCTACTCAGTTTTCTATTTAAAATTTATGTTTAAACTCGTTGACCCGACGATGTTGCCATGTCAAATTTTCAGATTTTCCTTCGTATTTTTTTTCCAATCATAGCTTAATCAAATATGGGGACAAAAGATTTTTTTTCAAATTACATAAATTCTGCTTACTAGAGGAGTACTAGATTCTGGTGTATCGGACTTTGACAAATATAACCATTTTGTAGTGTTGCCAGAATGTTACTGTGCCAGATTGTCTAATTGTGAACATTGTAAAAAAAAAGTTTGGTAATTATTTTCATAAAAACTATTAAACAGTATTTTGCATTTAATAAAATATCCAGTGAATTGGAAATAATTTCCATTAGTATATGTTAATGTCTATTCCCTAAATTACGATATTAGCTTCTTGGCATTGGCCCAACGTTGGCCTAAATTTTTAAAGATTGGTTTCTCCAAGAAACAAAAAATCTACTACTAAATACTGTTAATTGAGGGATCGTTCTAGGAATCGTTCGTGTAAATATGAACTAATCACTCTTACATTCTTCTTTAAGTACGACTTAGTTGCCAGATTTTTTGCAAATTGTGTGGGACGAAAATGATAGAAGTGCTCAAAATAATTAATTACTATGGCAATTATTCAGAAACCATATCATTACAGGTTCAGTTCAAAACATTTGTTATTGTGACATATAGAAAGATTATTTAACTTTTTCCCATTATTTTGCTATATGAAAAAGATCTGTAACACATTTACAACGATAATAGATGTTTCTGCTTTATTATTAATTGATTTTATCTTTTATTCTACATTTAAAATATTTAAATTATTTATGAAGGCGATTATTTGATGCATTCATCAATAGGATGTTTTATAGATATGATTTTAACATAACTGCATCACAAAATATACTTACTTAAAATTCAGTTTATAAATCAACTAAATGATAAATAAAGTTTCGAAATATCGCTTTCTTTATTGCCATTATCATACCTCAATCTCATAAAGAAGTTAGACTAGCGTTTAAACAGAAGTTTTCGCGTGACTCGAAACAGTTAATAAGTTTGAATGGGCTGGATAACACTCCGAGTTTTTTCGCTTAGCTGAATAACTCTATCTACGTTAATAACCATTGTTAGAGTCGATTACGATAATATTACTACATAATGGATTAGTGACTGTGGAGGTTGGTAACAGGCACAGCGTAGATAGCCTAATAAGTTTCATGTTACTAGGATATTAAATACTCTGTAAGCTTAAAAAGCTTGATTTAAACTTACGCCTATGTCATTGCAAAATTTGCATTCTTAATTTTTTGTTAGATCGCAATTTCTGATGCTAATATTTTGCAGTAATAGGTATGCTTTATATATCGATAATTGTTCGATGTTCTGGGTCATTAGCCACTACAACAATGGACCCAATTATTACTGTATTCACATCCTACTTGTTAACAATTTCATGGACAGTATCAAGATATTTCGTTGTTTGGTTATGGCATAAGTTACTATGTAGTTGGTTTCCAACATAGCGTTCAATTTATTTTCTCACTTTGCTCACTCACTCATCCACCACCCATCCCTTACTCTCATAACAATACATAATGTGTGTCTATTTCAATCCACGCAAGGTAATTATACTGGTGAAATTATATTTTTTATCTGGAATATAAAGTATCCTCTCTATTATAGAGTATCTGGGCGATAAATATCATTAATTTCCATTTATTGTGTGAACAGTTTATTTCTATCCTAATCAATTTCTATTATTATTAATGTATTGTTTTCAAAACGAGATTTTTTTTGGATAATTACACCAATTTCTTTGAGTCGCTTAAGCTATGCTCGGATGTTGTATTGCAATAAACAGCATTTAATTTTTATTTATATATGTAGAAGTAGATACTCCCTTCATGTGGAACATTAAAGCGCATTCATAAATACTTTATGATCAAATGATAGCTTATATTACCGTATCGTATAAATCACGGCGATAAGCATCCGCAATAGAACCCGAGGAAGTGTCGTTGCAGCGATATCGCGTGTCCAACGGTAGTACAAGTTATTAGGTATCCCAAGCTGGGTAGTTGGTACCCTCGCCAAGTGTTACCATTAATTACTAGCATTACAATAAGTACTGACTGTGCCAGGGTGTTGCTACCCTACATACGAGTGTAACTTCCGCATTGTAACGTTAGGTCAATAAATATTGAGGGTAGGAACTTTTTGGAATGAATAAAATAAAATATCGCGGCATGCTTTATTTGAGGAGTAATCATTATCCTTTATGTTTTTAGGACGGTTTAACTTTTTTTTTTACTTCACCGACATAGAAGAATTTCGAGTTTCAGTTTAGCTATCTCATTGAATCCCCGTGTCACTCGTAGGTGACAGAAGTTTAATATTTTTTTTCTACCACATGGCAACATTATTGTTTCTCTCTACTATTATTGTAGCAAAGATAAATAGTAACACTATTTATTATTCTTTTTCTGGCAACACTAACCAAACGTTATTTGTCAAATTCATTAAAGTAAAATAGTAAACGCGTGTGTTTCAGAATCTTAACTGCACAAATGTCTCCACTATTACCTTGGGAAGACTCCGTCTTAAAAGTGTAGGTAGTTTATATAATTTTAATTTTTTTGCTTAATCTAAATTATTCTAAATTTGATTTATTTAAAGAGTAATAATTTTCTTTAGAAACTTGAATATGGGAACTAAAGATTTAATTGCAATTAAAATTGTCCTACAAAAATGGTAACGATATAGAGAGGTAATTGCCTCACATTCAAGTGGATAACATGGCTTTTAACGTTTATAGGTGATATAAGGGTTGTGCTAAATAGTTTATAAAAAGTATTCAAATACTAAATGCAAAATACGTATTTTCAATATACTTTATTCAATTAAAATACTTTTATAGACTTAAGAGAATTTACCCTTATTTTATTACTAAGTTTTTTGACACAATCACGTTCACTTCACGTCATATAGTATCACGTAATTAATAGACGTCCCCTAATTAAAAAGAATTAGGGGGCCGACAATTTAATTATGTCAAAGTAATTATAAAAATAAATTAAACACTGATATTAGACCTGATTCTACAATTTGTTTGTTCCTTGTCCATCACTGGTTCCACTATTTCTACTATATTTGTAGATACGAAAAACAAAGATTACTTGTGTTGTGTTGTCAAACGAAAGCACCAAAAACTCAAGCTGTTTTATAAAATGTTAAAACAACGAACATTTATTACCATTCAATTCAGTATTGATTGTCATAGTGAGAATATCACATTTATCTATTGATGATGACAAAATTTATAGTTGTCAAAATGTATTTTGCATTTTGCAAATACAAAATATGTCTTAAAAGGTATTTTAAATAATATACAAAATGTTTTTAAAACAAAAGTATTTAAATACAAAATGTAAATAGGTATTTCGTATTTAATGTTTAGTATTTCAAATACTTACTAGTATAGACATAATTTTACATTCGTATTTTTATACAATTCTGTAAATGTATAACGTCTAATTTATAAAATTACACTGATATTATATAATATATGAGATTATTTAGCCCTCAAATGCTTACTATTAAAATAACTGACGTGCTATTTTAATTATAACTAATTATAGTAGTAGTACTATACAAATGTTTTCTAAAGTCTTGGCGCACATTTACGCTGTCAATCACTCCAGTCTATAAGGTGAAGCAGGTAAAGCTAAGGGGAAGTACACGAACGATCAATGAACTCATTTTATTGATTCATAACATGGTTCATAACATGAACAACACGAAAAATCAAAAACTCATTTTATTGATTCATACTTTGTTTTGGTCATACAAAAATCTTTCACAACTCTAAAACATGATTTAAGAACTCAAAGAAAAGTCAAAAGTACGCATGATAGGGTTAAAGGTCGTTGAAACTTTAGAGAAATAAATAATCATGTTTTGTTTTAAATTGTTTACATATAAAACCGCTTAAAATCAGATTAAAATTTAATCTCAAGTCTGCACCACGCTTTACTGTTCTATTTATACGCACTTTAACATAAATCAAGTGTCTCCTTGACATTGGTAAAGGTTTCAGAACGCGATCCGAAGCGTTCGTTGTACTTTTTTTAACTTCGTTGCGCTACAAACAAATGACATTTTAATTTAATAACATCGAAAAGAATGAAGGTTTTTAATGGACCATGTACCTATTAGGGAAATTATGACTTTTATCTAATTCTCCAAATGTTTTCTACTACCAATCTATTTTTTAAAACATTTTTTAGTGATTTTTGCCGATATAAATACCACTAGATAGATAAATTGGTAATTGCTTGAATTCAAATTGTCTCTAAAATTGTCAAAAAAAGAAGGAATAAACAATAATATCATTATCTAAGAATATATAATGTAAACTTAGTAGTAAAAATAAATACTAGAGATTCTGACTTATATATAGTTAGTCGACAAGATGAAAATAGTCTAAAATAGAGATACTGCTCTTAAAATTATGTGTGATAGTTCATTGGATCCGGAATGACGCCTAGAAAAATATGCAAAAAGCGTGTACTTATTAGCACACATAAAACTGCAAAAGTTATAAACAATTAAAGATGAGCAAAAAACGGCATTTTATTTTTCGCCAATATATCATAGACTTTAATAGTCAAAAATATTTAAGAAATTTCAAAAAAAGGTTCTTAAGAGGAGGAAATTTCTAATAATAAATTCCTTACTAACTCTATTATTTATAATGTTAATTTAGACTATTACAAAATTTAAATTAAACACTACAAGTTTACAAAAAAATTTAATTCTATATTTCTTTATCGCACTTATGTAAGCAAAAATTTGTGTAGTGCTTCCGAAATGGACATTATTTTAGTAGTTGCAATATAAAATAAAAATCAATTAAACTTATTTGTTGATTAGATTTGCGATATTTTCTAAATATATTTGATATTAGTCTGATGTAATTTAACATTTTCACAGCTGTTTGATTTGGCAATAACATATTACTTTCCTGTTACAAAAAGACGGAGATAAGTTTCGTTGAAATACATTTTAGATTTATTTATTTTGATAGCAATTTATTTTGATAAGAATAATGATTTTTTGATTGGATTGATTGAATTCGTTTTTTCGAATCGAAGTTAGTAAATTATGAGATGCCGACAAATTTCTATAATTTCTACAAAACTAAGTACAGTACTGTAAACAAATTGTTTACTATATTGTTGTTGGCAATCTCTTTGGCTAATATTTTGATGGCAGCAATTCGTCAAGTGCACATAATTTATTTCTGTTTATACAGATGATACCAGCTAAATGGTTTCCTACTTCAAATAATATTCTACTCATGACTCTTTTTTCTAGATCGCCGAAGTAGTAAGTATAGATTACATCGCGAGTATTCTAGCAGTTAAGCTGAAGGACTAAGCCTAAAGGACTAAGCCGTCATACTGTTGGTCTGCGTATAGACGATAATTTTTGTTTTTAATTAACACTATTGATGTAGCTTTTACATTAAAATCTTTAATTATAGAACTACATAAAACGTGTGAATTTGGGTTGCCACTTAAATTACACGTATATATAGTGCCAAAAATTCTTTATGTGAATTGTTGTCTTTTTATGTTAACTGTGAGCGGAAGCCATACTAATAAGATTAATAATTTGTTTACAAAAATATTTATGCTAAATGAATTTAGTTTATACTTATGAATAGCTAAAGTTTTAAATAAAAATATTGCTCTAAATGGCAAATGAATAAATTTTTCAGATTCCTTTAACCACCACAAAGATAAGAACCGTAATAGCCTCGAAATACGATACGTACGATAATAGCCTCGAAATACGATACGTACGATATTAAGTCATTTGTTACCTTTTACAAATGATTTTAAATAAAGATGTACCTAAAGTATTTTTAACTCATTATTTTAAATATACTATATTCATTTTATTAAAGACTAGTCGACTACCGTGACTTCGTCTACGTTAAAGTATATGTTAAATTAAGAATATATGTACAAAAATAAAAATTAAGGAGAGAGAGAGACTCTCGAAAAAAAAACCGAACAGAGACTGACCATTCTGAACAGAGATAAAGATAAATTAAAGAGAGAAAAAAGAGACAGGATGAGAGAGAATGATAGTATATAAGAAGAAGAGAGACAGAAATACTGTAGACTTCATCAGTGAAAGAATTTATAAAATCGGATCAGTAGTAACAAAACGGCCGTGTTCTATTAATTAAAAAAGTGTTTATGGCAACACTGAATCACCTTTGTCACTCACGAAAAGTATAGTTTTCTATTAGCGAATGAATTTTTAAAATCGGGTTAGTTACGTCAAAATGGCCAAATTCGTGAATAAAAAAATGTATATGGCAACACTGAATCACCTTTGCCACTCACGAAAAGCATAGTTTTCTATTAGCGAAAGAATTTTTAAAATCGGGTTAGTTACGTCAAAATGGCCAAATTCGTAAATAAAAAAATGTATATGGCAACACTGAATCACCTTTGTCACTCACGAAAAGTATAGTTTACTATTAGCGAAAGAATTTTTAAAATCGGGTTAGTTACGTCAAAATGGCTAAATTCGTGAATTAAAAAATGTATATGGCAACACTGAATCACCTTTGTCACTCAAGAAATGTATAGTTTTCTATTAGCGAAAGAATTTTTAAAATCGGATTAGTTACGACAAAATGGCCAAATTCGTGAATTAAAAAATGTATATGGCAACACTGAATCACCTTTGTCACTCACGCAAAGTATAGTTTTCTATTAACGAAAGAATTAATAAAATCGGGTTAGTTACGACAAAATGGCCAAATTCGTGAATAAAAAAATGTATATGGCAACACTGAATCGCCTTTGTCACTCAAGAAAAGTATAGTTTTCTATTAGCGAAAGAATTTTTAAAATCGGGTTAGTTATGACAAAATGGCCAAATTCGTGAATTAAAAAATGTATATGGCAACACTGAATCACCTTTGTCACTCACGAAAAGTATAGTTTTCTATTAGCGAATGAATTTTTAAAATCGGGTTAGTTACGTCAAAATGGCCAAATTCATGAATAAAAAAATGTATATGGCAACACTGAATCACCTTTGTCACTCACGAAAAGTATAGTTTTCTATTAGCGAAAGAATTTTTAAAATCGGGTTAGTTACGTCAAAATGGCTAAATTCGTGAATTAAAAAATGTATATGGCAACACTGAATCACCTTTGTCACTCAAGAAAAGTATAGTTATCTATTAGCGAAAGAATTTTTAAAATCGGGTTAGTTACGACAAAATGGCCAAATTCGTGAATTAAAAAATGTATATGGCAACACTGAATCACCTTTGTCACTCACGCAAAGTATAGTTTTCTATTAACGAAAGAATTAATAAAATCGGGTTAGTTACGACAAAATGGCCATATTCTATTTATTAAAAAATGCATATGGCAACACTAAATCACCTTTGTCACTCACGCAAAGTATAGTTTTCTATTAACGAAAGAATTAATAAAATCGGGTTAGTTACGACAAAATGGCCATATTCTATTTATTAAAAAATGCATATGGCAACACTAAATCACCTTTGTCACTCACGCAAAGTATAGTTTTCTATTAACGAAAGAATTAATAAAATCGGGTTAGTTACGACAAAATGGCCATATTCTATTTATTAAAAAATGTATATGGCAACACTGAATCACCTTTGTCACTCACGCAAAGTATAGTTTTCTATTAACGAAAGAATTAATAAAATCGGGTTAGTTACGACAAAATGGCCATATTCTATTTATTAAAAAATGTATATGGCAACACTGAATCACCTTTGTCACTCACGCAAAGTATAGTTTTCTATTAACGAAAGAATTAATAAAATCGGGTTAGTTACGACAAAATGGCCAAATTCGTGAATTAAAAAATGTATATGGCAACACTGAATCACCTTTGTCACTCACGCAAAGTATAGTTTTCTATTAACGAAAGAATTAATAAAATCGGGTTAGTTACGACAAAATGGCCATATTCTATTTATTAAAAAATGCATATGGCAACACTAAATCACCTTTGTCACTCACGAAAAGTGAATTCTATCAGTGAAAAAAAAATTAAAATCGGATTAGTAGTTCCTGAGAAACCCTTCAATTTACAAAATGGCCACCTTATGGCACTTAAATGGCCATATCTTTTTAATTAGAGTATTTATGGCCACACCACATAGCCTATGTTACCCGGAAAGGATGTAGCTTCCTATCGGTGAAAGAATTTTCAAAATCGGTTCAGTACTTTTCGAGCCTATTCGCAACAAACAAACAAACATACAAACAATCAAATCTTTCCTCTTTATATAATAGTATAGATATAGATATAGATTAGACTCTAGTTAGAACTTCGTCGTCTAAATAATGTTCTGTTTAGTTTATTATTATCGGTACATAAAAATGCATCAAAATATATTTTCTTACACCTAGAATATTAGTCTTTTATAATAAACTGACGCCATCAGGCTATACATAATATTATGTATGCAACAAAATTTGATGGCCTTTGTTGCCATGACATTAGCTAGTGTTTGATGATCTTTGTTGGCATATATTATCTACAGTGTGGGAGTAATAAACAACAAAGTCCAACCAATTTTATTTAACTGGAGTATACTCTTGATCATCACACAAAAGTCACATTGGTCAGAACTGAAATTTTGACAATATTGACATTTTCACTTATTCGTAATGCGTTAGACATACCCATACTACTAGACATAACTACAAAGGCCGTAGGATTAAAAATCAGATCATGCCTTCAGTTAAAAAACGCCTTACTTCTAATGTATAGTGTTCAAATGAAATTGTTGCAATGATGCAATTGTTGAAATAGCTGACAGAATTACTAAAAATGACTGTCAGTAAAAGAAATTCAACTTTGCTACTTTAGTAGCTTATAACATCACAACCCCGTTATATGTTATACATATAACGAAGGAGATTGACTTGAGTCATAATCCTATTCTCAGTTTTTTCTAATATTAATATACAACCTATTTTAAACCAAACAGACAGACAAAGCCTAAATAATGCATAATTAATATTATACATCAAAATTTGCAAGGTTTAGGCGGCAAAGAGTTAGAATTAGAATTATTTATTACTAAATTTGACATTGATATTATGTATGTATGTTATTGATTACATTGGTTTTGTAAAAAATAACATATTAGTAAATATAGAAGTATATATAACTTCACCATGTCAAGTGCGTTCGTCAAAAGTTTAATTCTAGTCTGTGATTCTAGTACATAATGATTTTGCGCGCGCCGTATGTAAGCCACGATAGGATATTGTCTCTCTCTCCGTCGAACGCATCATAGAATTATCATGCATTGAGCTTCAACGTTATATTATAGTATGCGGGTACCGCCCCCCTAATAGTGATTATAATTTCTTTGAATCGACAATGAACGATGTGATTAATAGACTATGTATTATGAGTAAGTTGGTAATTGCCTGTGGAGACTTTAATGTAGATATTATAGTTAAAACGTCTTTGAGCCGTTGGCTATTAAATTTGTTTAAATCGAATTTAATACATTTATTTACTAAACCGACTCATGTGAGTGATACCTATGCCACATGCATAGATAACGTCTTCTTTTTTTTTTTTTTTAATTTATTTGATTAAAATATTTTACAGTTTAACAAGTTTAATAATATGTAACGGCCACAGAAGCCGATCTTCGGCTTATTCGTAGCCATTAGAGTTCGATATATATCTAATATATATATATATATGTCGGAGCATAGTAAAAGATTATCGATTAATCGAATCGTTATCGTTGTCTATGGCGTTGGAGTGGGGTAGTAGTCACTTCCGTTGTTTTGACAGTCTCTACCCTCGACCCTTTATATGCGATCGACACTCTAACTGAAGTCTTAGTCGTGCGCGGTCTCAAGAAGTGAACATCATCTAAGTAGTGCTAGTGATAGTGTCAAGTGCAGTGTAGTGTGGAAGTGCTGTCCAACTAAGATCACGTAAGTCCTTATAATGTAATTGCCACGTGTTTAAGTAAACACAAGGTTAGGTTAGGCTTAGGTTAGGTTAGCCTTGTGTTAGATTCTGTTTATGTGCGTTTAACCTTGGGTTTAAATAGAGAGCCTAGCAGTGAAGGCGAGTGTTGTAATTACGTAAAGGATATCCTTAAGCCTACACCTTATCCTTAAGCCTACACCTTGGTCACAAGTCCAAGGCACTGCTTAGGTTTCTCTCGTAATTGTTAGAGATCATATTTGATCATTTATCGGTTCAGTAAAAGTATCTACGTTGCGTTTACCCAATATTCCATTCAATACCATCACCCCCTTTTAGTGTTCCCCAATATTCCCCATCTTCCTGCTTCCATCTCCTTTCACATCGTTTTAAAATCCCCGACATATACATACATGTAGATGTCGTTATAGATATCAAACAATAAAATCAAGCAAAAACAAAAAGTAAGAGAAAAAAAAAGTGATTTTATAAATATGATGCGTATGATAATCTTTTACCATACAAGTGACAAGCAAGTAATTAATTACTGATATTGTTTTATTAACTAAGCATCTTATTGTTAATTGACTTATTATTTTTATATTATTCTTATTTTGACTTATAGTATGTATGATAAATGTTTATCATTTACAAAAAAGGTTTTTAATTTATTTTTACACTTTGGATCGGTTAGGTATAAGTTCTTAAGTTCTGTATGTCTTTAGGGAGACTATTTATTATTTTAGGTAGTATATAATTATTTACTCTCATACCATAAGTGTTTTGTGTGCGTGGCAGGGAGAATGTGTCAAGGTAGTCTAATTTTCTTAGTGTGGATTTTCTATGTCTTTTTTGAAGGTTGGTAATATAGTTAAAGTCATCTTTCAATATAGCCAATTTAATTTTATTTTGAATAGGTATAATTTTGCAAAAATGAAATAGATCATGATAGTTATTACTACTGTATTTAAGCTTCACTTTTATTGGAACAATTGTTTTTAATAATCTTAGTTGCAGTTTATATATGTTATCTAGATTTGATTTATAAGATCTACCATAGCTACTAATACCATAATTAATGACAGAATCAGCCAACGCCAAGTATAACATTCTTAATATATTCTACGGTAATTTGTAATTTAAAATGGCCATTCTTCCTAATATACTTCTTAGTTTATTACATACATAGTTGATATGTGGTATCCAATTAAATTTATGTTTCTGTCAGTGACTAACGAGTGAGAAATTAATAATTCAATTTAATTTAAAAAATATGGAATAAATATTCACGTTAAGCTTGTGCCGAAATCTCTGCTTAAATCTAATCGTTTTATCTATGATATAACCTTTAAAATATCCTACTGATAAATTGGAAAATGTAGATCCTAACTCTGTTAAAACTACCGGCAAGTATAGGTTTGACCTTGAATGCACAGAAGTCACTATCAGGGTTTTTTAGCGGGGAGCACGGGGCGAGAGTTTTATGTGATGTAAACCTGTTCCCGCGCATCTGGTATTTGTCAAAACAGTAAACGTCACAGATGGAACTGTGAATACTATTTTTTCTCAGACCTAAAGTTTCTACAAAAGTTTCTAGCAATTGAAATCTGTAATATATTCTTATATATTACAGATTTAAATATTATAATATTTTCGCCATATTATTAGATAAATGTTGTAATTGCTTAAAATCGTTTCATAAATAAGCCATTATTTCACGAAAAACGTAAAAGATAATGGTTATTGCGGATTATCCCTAAGAGATAGACTTAATCGAATCGTCATCGCCATCTATAGCGTTGGAGTAGGGTAGTAGTTACTTCCATCGGTTTGACAGTCTCGACCCTTTATATGCCTTCTAAAGTCTGACTGAAGTCTTAGTCGTGCGCGGTCTTTCAAGGAGTGTAGTAGTCCCTGGATAGTGTTAGTGTTGTGCAGTACAATGCAGTGTTAGTGCTGGAAGTTCTGTCCGATTAAAGTTGCAATGTTGTTGCCACGTCTCGTGTTAGGTTAGGTTTATGTGAGATTTAACCTTTGGTTTAAACAGAGAGCCTGAGGAGTGAAGGCGAGTGTCATTGTTCTCGTAATTATTAGAGATCATATTTGATTATTTGTCTGTTCAGTAGTAGTATCTACGTTGCGTTTACCCAATAGTCCATTCAATATCATCACCCCATGTAGTGTTTCCCAATATTTCCCTCTCCTCCTTCCTTCTCAGTATTAAAATCCCCGACATATATATGTATACTGTAGTACATTATTTTGATCTATCTTGTAGGGTTCAGCCAGCGTTTGCAATGTAAGCGTAAAAAAATGTGCTTATTTACGACATCACATTAGAAACCTCTAAAATTATTAGTGTTTTTCTACTATATTATGTATGTATTTTACATATAAACCTTTCTCTTGAATCACCCTATCTATTAAAAACCGCAACAAACCGCATAAAAATCCGTTGCGTGGTTTTAAAGATCTAAGCATACATAGGGACTGACAGAAGACAACGGAAAGAGACTTTGTATTATACAATGTAGTGATTATTATAAAGAAATAAAATCGATGCAGCTTCCTAGCGTGAATGGGGCCTCGCGCCGCAGTGCCGCGGTGCCGTCACTACGCGTGTCACGCTGGCACTCTGCCAGCGCCCAAGAGACAGCTTGTGATTGTCATCACTAGCCTACAGCTGCCCCAACAAATCTTACATAATACCATACAAACAAAAATTGAGGTTAAAAATGGATGTTTGTGTATTCTACATTACCGGAGTTCATGACCGTTTAACGCAACCACGTATTTTTTTATAAATAATTAAGCTGAAATCAATGGTTTCATTAGTTGGTTGTTTGAAAAACAAAGATTTAATGCTTATTAACGTCGTCGTATCTCGCCACTAGAGGTCGCTGTAACATAATATCAATTTTCCCGCAACTAGAAATATCATGATATTGCAATGTAGTAACTATACCTACCTACTGCTAGCTACCTATCTCAGCTATCTATCTCCGCGAACGGTGCCTTTATCGGAATAAATTGTACCCTATGTGATAATAAACCTTCTAAAGTAGTCGTGTACGAAATTTCATTTAAATCGGTACAGCCATTTTAACGTAATGGGTGCAAAAATACAACAAATCTACGATTTTATCATATGTATAAAGTTAACTATTGTTAATTAAACACTGTTAAATGTGTAAGTATTGTTTTATTGCACTTAGTGAATACATATCCATAGAGCTTATAATTATGTACATAATATACTCAATGAATGTCAATGTAATTGCTGCCAAGATGTTTTCTAACAAATACTGCGGATCGCTTACAACTTCATTCGGATAATTGCATTTAGAAATTTATTAGAGCAAAAAGCTATGAGCACAACATAATAATTTGTAAGAATATTGGCTTAATTATATTAGTGTACTTGGAAGCAGTTTTTGACGAAGTTCACCACCCATAATAATGTTTTTAAAGACCACTTGTAGGCCTTCAGAAATACACGGCTGTTGACATAACAAAGAATCTTACGGAAGCCATATAGACGGTTGCTGGACACGCCAAGGCCATATTGTATATTTTATTGACATATTATTAACTCGAAATATATATTGCTTTATTTCTTTTCTTGTAATTCTAACATATTGTGTATCGTTGCAGACAAACATATACGGCAGAGTACTCTTGATAAATTATGGAACAAACAATCTGGAGCTATTCAAATGTTACTGACAATATTAGAGGTAAGAACGATTAAATACTGTCAGAACAGCTTTCTTTATTAAAATTATTTGTATTTATTAAGATGTCTTATGATAGGTATATCTTACAGAACTCGAGAGATACTGCAACCTTAACCTACATCACATCGATATTGCGAGAAGCATTATGTTTAAAACAAGGAAAAGGCAAAAAGTGTTCAGGTATAATAAATATAATTTCTTGAAAAAAAAACATAGTCAATATAGAGATAATATTGCTTATTTTTTATGGTAATTAGTAGTTAATGAAGCAGCAGGGGTAAAGAAAAAAGAAATCAAAAAGACAGGCAAAGAAAATAAAGTTCCCGTTTTCAAAAAGGGTATGTCAGAGTGGCGCTTTCTGAAATTGCACGCTTTCTGGTCACTAACTAACTTAATTTAAAATGTTACGTCACACCTTTAAAATGGATTTTCTTAAGCATACCTACTTAACAAAAAAATATTGCTCGTGGATGAATTTATCTATTGCATGATACTTTTCAAATGATATAATTTTAATACCCTTTTTTTAACACATCTGCAATGACATCTGCAATTTATATCTGCAACATCTGCATCTGCATATATATATGTGTATAGTTTCTTGCCTCCAGTCCTATCGCCAATTGACATTTTAAAACATTTGAGCTAAATTGACATTGAACTACTTTAACACAAACAAATAATTCGTCATTATAAATCTTGATTTATTGACTGTCACACGCAATGCCTACACGAAAACAAAAGGATTAATAATTTTAATTTGGACGATACATTTAATTTATTTTAAATAATAATATTTCTTGTAGTGAATAATGTAGCGCGGCAGCAATGTTCCCAACACTTTATATCACTGAACGGTACACAAGTTGTGATACGAACACTTCTGGCAACTCACAGTAAACGGGACAGTAATGTTAGCACGGAGCTGATGCTGCAAGACCTCGTGTGGATACTCGCAGCACTAGCACCTAGAGGTAAGAATTGAAAAGATATCATTTAAGCAATGTAATTTGGATAAATGGAATCTCAATGGCTTCTAATTAAACAGGTACCCAAATAGCTTTATAATTTTTTCTCGTATAGAAGCTTCTCATTAAATCAAGGGTCGTAAAACATTAAATCAGTTATCCAAATAGCCTTAAGGGACTTAAGATTTACTAACATTTAAGTATAGAGGCTTCTTATTAATTCGATTAACTAAAAATGTTTTTGTCTTATATAGAAAGGGCCCGTTGGTTAGTTGCCTCTTTACTGAGGATCTAGCCAATTGTAATAAAAGATAAATTTCTCAAACATCACTTTTTCCCAAAATTGATCAGCGATTGTATTTTCAGATCCAAAATTCGCTATGAAAGTAAGAATGCTAGGATGTGTTAGAACTATGCATCTAGTTTTAAAAGGTCATTTTACAGATAATAAGTTAATATTCCCACTACTCGTTATTATGAAACAACTTGCAAAAAACGGTATGTATTAATTATTCGAGATGTGAAAGCTAAATGTAAATTCGTGTTTTGTTTAATGCTTTTGTTTTACAGCTGTTACAACGTCTATTTTGATACGTGACGGTGTAATCGCCACGTATGAGAGAGTTTTAGTAAGTCTTGGCTTCATCCCCACCGCCAGGCTCCGGTTGTGTCTCGACGCTATTGATTACTTCAGTAAAAACAGTAAAGTCTACTTGTTTTATTACTATTCCTTTATTGCATTATTTGTAAGGTCACATACCTGGTATGTTTTATTAAATGTTACTTAAAAACACTTGATGTATTTATTCAGACGTTTTAACTGTTTAACCGCCTTGTTGATAAGTGACACCGGTAACACAAAAGCGATACAATTTATAAACATCAATTGAACTTTATTTTAGTTTAATTTTAGTTACTATGTCATTGTTTTTCTACGCGACTCCTGTAAAATATTGGCATAGTTTAGCGATTTTTTAAAGTCATTTCAGCAACATGGAAATAAAAATAGAAAATCTAATCCTTTAGATTTGTTTGGCAGTTAAAATGTTTAGATTGCCAGCTGATTATAATTTGGATTTCGAATATATCACAAAATACATCACGTGTGTTTTAGTTCCACTAATTGATTATATTTAAGGCAACTTGTACCTGTCTCGGGTAATTAATGGAAGCGCCTGTTATTCAAGGAAATTCTCACAAATTAAACAGTGCTTGAACAATTTATTCACATATAAAATACAAATATTCTCTATAAATAGGATTGTCTGAAACAATATAATTGTAAATAACAATAGGAAATACTTAGGTGGATTAGTTTTAAATATTGTGTATATAAAGTGACATTGAGATATTATCGTGAATGCAAAAAATCTATCTCGCTAAATTTGACCCAATTTCCGGTTTCCGATTTAGCAGAAAATCGGATGACAAAACAAGAGTCGGAAGGTAGCCCTAGAAAATTTCATAAAATGACTAAACCCTAACGTATCGTAGTGATAAGTGCTACATTATTGTCTTTTCTAATAGGTTGAGGAAAAAGTTTCTTCGCATTTTTTTAAGAAAATTCAAAATATTTTGTAACATAGTTTATTTACATTTAACTAAAGTATGTAGGTACCATTTTGTTCGATAACTTTTTGCCATCTTGTAGGTAAACATGATCCCATTGCTATAGAAATTTTGGGGCTTCTGATCAAAAAACCGCGACAAGTAGTTTTGGCAGTCCTCTCGTGATGTTTAACCTGACACTGCCTAAAGAATTCTGAAGAGACCGAAACAGGTGGAAATGTGAAGGTGCAAGGTCAGGACTTTACGGCGGATGCATTAAAACCTCCCAGCCAAACGCTCTTAATTTTTGCTGAGGAGCTAAAGATGTGCGAGGTCTAGCGTTATCATGATGAAAAACCACACCCCTTCTGTTGATTAATTCCGGCCCCTTTCTCTCAACTTCTTGCTTTAATCTCATCAGTTGTTCGCAGTAGATTTCAGAATCGATGGTCCTGCCTAGTGGTAACAGCTCATAATGAATAATGCCCTTCCAATCCCACCACACACACAGCATCACCTTGTTGCGAGTTAACCCGAGCCACAATCTGTGGAGCCCGAACGGCCTTTGACCACGACCTTTTTCGCTCGTTCTTGTCTTACGTGATCCGCTTTTCATTGCCAGTTATCAGCTTGTTCAAAAATGGTTCGGTTTGATTATGTCGTAATAAAGAATCGCAAATGAGTACACGGTTCATTAGGTTTCTTTCAGTGAGCTCGTGAGGTACCCAAATATCGAGCTTTTTTGTGTACCCAGTTTTTTTCAAATGCGCCAAAACTGTTTTGTGGTCAATTCCCAGTTCTTCCGTTACGTCGTAACTACTGATATGCCGATCTTGCTCCACTTTTTCAAAAATGGCATCCATTTTATTCGTAATAGGGGACTAGAGCGAGGTACATCGTTGACATCAAAGTTTCCGGATTGACAACGCTTAAACCAAATTTGTGCTACTCTCACAGACACTGCACTAGGTCCATAAACATCGCAAATTTTTTTCGCGAATTACGTTCTATTTTTACCTTTCTAGTAGTAAAATTTTAAAATGTATCGAATTTCTTCATTAGATTCACTCATATCACAGTACGAAAAACAAATAAAAATTACACATTTTCCTAATTTGAATTTGGAATTATCTTCTTTAAAATGTAAACTTTTAATTATACCAAAACCAGCCAGATACAAATAGTATAGCCAAAGAGATTTTATTACAAGTTCATACATACTATAATGCGAAAAGACTTTTTCCCCAACCTATTATTTAAAAAGTATTATTAAACACCCATATCTGGCAATCCTAGCAAATAGTACGTACGTTCACGAATACATAACTCATCCAGAGGTATGCTGCATGCAGATCGTGAAGACAGGGCTCTGTAGCGTTCTCCTCAGGGTGTTCGACCGCTGGGATCGCTACGAAGGTCGCATGCGGCTTAAGATCTGTGCACACATACTGCAAACTTTGCAACATCTATGCAACATAAGTATGTACATTACTTTAAATATCAACAGTTTAAAGGACATCCGCCAAGATGGGTCTTGAATATTTATGAATTAATTTTGTATAGGTAATGCACAAGTCATCTAAAATATATATAACAACAATAAAATAATATATTTGTCTTTGATATAAAAACATAAATTATATTTTCGATTTTGGTCTTAATAATAATAAAAAAGTCTTTATTCATTTGTAAAACAATGTAGAGCTAAAATTCAAAACTACAAATGATTGAAATTAATAATAATGCTCCTAATAAGATGGTGGATGTCCTTTTTATTAAATACTGAATATAAAATTCCCAATGAGCTTGAAAGTAAACTGTTTTCCTAAACAAAATAATTAATAATTTTAAATCATCATACATTGTAAACAATCAATAATTTATTATTTCTCCCAACAATATAGCATCGTCATAATTTATACATTTGCAGTCATTAACCATCAATAATCCCAATCTAAAAAGATTAAATAGTAAAGTATTATAAATGATTTTGTAGAAGCTGGACGGCGAGCTCTGTGTACAAAGAAACACGTTCAAACTCTTCATAGGTTTTGTGCACAATGTCCTGATGAACTTGAATTTGATGGGCTCTTGGCTCGAGTGTGCTCGGTCATTACTTTATGTCTAAAGCACCAGGCCTTACCTGTACCGACATCTAGTCCTGCGTCATTCAATCTTAATCCTATTTTAAAAGGTACAAAATTTTTGTGTATTAAATTTTTAAATTACATTGTTGCATAACATTTTTGATTATTTAATAAATTTTCAGGAACCAATACCCTGTGGCCGTGCCATGAAGATGAAGATGCTAATTCCGATACTAAAACAATAAATTCAGATTTAGATGATGATGGACCTGACAGTGATATTGATGTAACTGACGAATACCCTGATATTGAACTTGAGGAAAATGAATTAAAAACTAGTGATGATATAGAAAAAGCTCAAACAAAAAGTGGAGAGAGTTTACAAAGTACTTTATGGTTTAACCCAAATGAGAGAGATATAGAAGACTTAAAAAAGTAAGTTAAACTATTCATAAGCAATTAAGAGAAATTGTAAGAGTAATTTTATATTTATCATTGTTACAGGTATTGTATTTATTTTAAAGAATTTGGTTCATATAATAAGCAAATAAGACAGGTTAAGAGCCGTTCAAATTCCCGAGGGTCAATATTAGAAGATATAATGTTGTCACAAAACAACCGGAATCAGCCAACGCCTTCAAATCTATCACTATCTGCAGTTTTAGGTAGCACGGAATTTGATGCAGGCTCGCAAACTTTTTCTTTTTTACAAGGATTTCATAAAATACATGAAAGTGCTTGTAAGTATTATTTATCTTAAAAACTAAATATTAATTCAATTATTTCGGAACATTGCTTCGTATTACAATTATTAAAACTCTTATCTATTCCAACTGTTATATTGCCGTTGTAGTTAAAAATTATTTTACTTTCAGCAACTACGTCCTTTTCCTCTTTAAAAATTCACAAAGACATTTCGAAATATAGTTCATTAATAGGCGTGTACTCAACGTTATCGTCTCTAACATTGCATCGTATTACAATTATTAAAACTCTTATCTATTCCAACTGTTATATTGCCGTTGTAGTTAAAAATTATTTTACTTTCAGCAACTACGTCCTTTTCCTCTTTAAAAATTCACAAAGACATTTCGAAATATAGTTCATTAATAGGCGTGTACTCAACGTTATCGTCTCTAACATTGCATCGTATTACAATTATTAAAACTCTTATCTATTCCAACTGTTATATTGCCGTTGTAGTTAAAAATTATTTTACTTTCAGCAACTACGTCCTGTTCCTCTTTAAAAATTCACAAAGACATTTCGAATTATAGTTCATTAATAAGCGTGTACTCAACGTTATCGTCTCGGGTTAAAAGTATAATATCATTCGTCAAAGTTGCCTATCCCGATATGACAGGCGGGCAAGGCTCAATACAGCCGGAACCTTTGAACAAAATGGAGCGGACTGCTTGTAGGTAAGTTAATACATTTCAAGTGGTGGTCTAGGTAAGTTAATTCACTCGATAACAAAAAACCTACTACGTGCAAAATGAAAAAGTTTGGTCATAGTCTACCACGCTGGTCATATGCGGCAGACTTCACGCACCTTTAAAAACATAACCTCCATAAAAATATCAGTCATGCAGATTTCCTTATGATATTCTCTTTCACCTTTATAGCGAGTGACATACTATTGTTTAAACACATACAGTTAGCTTAAACTCTGGACTGTCCTAGGAGATCATCGAATTCTTAACAGTTTTAGTCTATTTTAAACCTATATCCATGCAGGAATGTCAATAACCATGTTATTCGATGCTCATACTATAAATACCTACCTCCTAGAAATCAGCATTGCCAATAAATTGTCGTGTTTAAGACACAATCCAATTAATATATTAAGCCTAAATAATCTCTAATTTAATTTTATCTGATTTACAGGAATAAATTACTAGCGTGTGTAGAGCGAGCAATAAATCCAGAGGCTTACATGAATGAAGTTATTTACGATTTAGATGCTCTTTGCAATTTAGGTACAACTGACCCTACAACACAGAAAAGGTAACTATTATATTAAGCTACGAAATTATCTTTATTATTTTCTAAAAAATAGTATAATTCAACTATATATATAAACATGAATAAGTGTTAAAATATAAAATTTCATTTAAAACCTTCTAATGTCTTAATATACGGTTTTCGGAGTATCAAACCATTATTATTAAAATAGAAGAGACCATTCAAAATTCATAATAAAATATATCTTTCAGTTTGAACAGTGACAGTTTGTTGCTAACCAATACAGATGAGCAGGAGATAACCAAAGTGAACAGTTTTTCTTCACGCCTTAGTTTTGAATCAAGATTCGAGTCGGGAAATCTTAGAAAAGCTATACAGGTTCGGTTTATCTGAATTAATATAATTTTTTTTAATGGTAGATAAGGTGTAAACGAGCAGATGGTCCACCTGATGGTAAGTGGCCACGATCGCTCATGGACATGGACAAGATACCCTCTTGTTTTGTCGGTGCGTTGCATCCTCGAAAATAGATTGGGGAGGAGGAGTAAAGAAGAAAAAAGTCTGGCCCACATACGGCTCGGCCGGAACGCGTATATGACACTTGGCGGTCGGATTCGCACGCTGGTGGTCGCATGCCAGTCAGGGAACATATACCCTACCACCAAGGCGGTGCTGGGTTACTCGGCTCTTACGAGATGCTCTCCCAGCGGCAGAGGGGAATAGAATTCTAACCCGTCCCCTCACGGGTAAAATATACCTGAATGGCTAAAAGAGTACAACTATTTTTACGTAAATAGAAATTAATACAAACTCTTTATATTATTACCATATTATATTTCAATGTCTTAAGTCTATTCGAAATATTGAATCATTTAATAAATTTAATAACATTTTATCAATTAAAATTGGTATGCAATCTAAGAAGTTTTATCGCAAAATTATTTTCAGGTAGGTCCAAGAGAATATGAACTGATTTTAATGCCAGATGTAAATTCCACTAAACGTCACCAATGGTTCTACTTTGAAGTCCGCAATATGCAGCAGGGCCGACCGTACATTTTCAACATCGTCAATTGCGAAAAATCTGATAGTCAGTTTAATTTCGGAATGAAGCCTGTCATGTACTCTGTAAAAGAAGCCGTCCTTGGAAGGCCGGGTAATTAACTGTTTTGTATTTTTCATAAAAAATATGGATTCTATGACTATCCCTTGAAATTTTAGTTATCTTATATAGTTAATCTTTTATATATTTATTAAATCTATTTCCAGGTTGGGTACGAGCAGGTTCAGAAATATGTTATTACCGCAATAGCTACCACTATGCTAATCAGAAGAACAACAAGTGCTACCTCACAGTCACATTCAACATAGAGTTCCCTCACACTAATGACGTTTGTTATATAGCCTACCACTTTCCCTTCACGTACTCAATGATGATGGTCAGTATTACTAAGTTTATCTTTTATTCTAATATGTTTCCTTATAAGTTATATTATCAAAAGTATTATCTGTTCTCATAATTCTTTGCAAGATTTTAATACGTCTCTTAAATAGTAATAAAATGTAAAGTATATTATGACCTATCGTTGGGTTTATTCTTATTTAAAAAATTGGGTTTATTCTTATATATAATCCTTTTCCTGTGATATATAATGACCCGATAGGTGATATGTATGATCCTTTTCTAATAATATAATCTATTACACATTTAAACAGACCAGAATATGGCAATGGAGCAACCAGTTACCACCAAGCACATACTTTCGCGCAGAGGCTCTGTGTTATTCACTAAACAATAATGAAGTACCTTTGTTGACGATATCGGCTGAGGATACGCCGACTAATCCAATAGTGGCAAGTGAATGCAGTTAATTTATTTTATTGTCAAATAAAGAATAGTCTGATAAAGCTATAGCTATTTTGATTTAATTAGTAATCATTTGTACATGCCAATGGATTGCCATAAGTTCCTTAAAAAAATATTTTAATTCCCAATAACTCATTTGAAAATAAGTTAATATTTTATTATATACTATTTTACAGGACAGGGAGATAATCTTTCTAACAGCGCGAGTGCATCCCGGTGAGAGCAATGCGTCTTGGGTAATGGACGGTACCCTATCGTGTCTCCTAGCCGCCGCCCCTCCTGCTGCAGCGCTGAGAGCCAAATATGTGTTCAAGATTGTGCCTATGCTTAACGTTGAAGGAGTAATCAATGGCTGGTAAGTTTTTATTTTAGTTACCTTCCAGTTTCTTATGCTTTTAAATTCTTTAAATTAACTATGCTTCAAATCCCAAGGATATTTTATTTCAAGGACACCTTGATTTATTATTTGTTTTAGCTTTACATTTGGCAGGTGTGTTGGTGTTAAAACTAAAACAATGTTACTGTTTGTTAAATTTATTAACCTCGTTACATCACTATTCTTTAAATTCTTGAGTTTCAACTTAAAATACTTAACTAGGTAGTCACATATACACTATCTTAAATCACTATACCAAATGATATGTCCAGAATTCGAATCAAAAATTTGCTTAATGTATAAAATTATATTTTACGATTATCGAGTTATAACCGGAGATCGGACAAATCAATTACATTCATATCAGCGAAGTTTAGGTACCTATATTTCGTAGATTATTCGTTGCAATGTACGAAGACGGAGGCAAGTCGTATCGCACGAGTCGCCAGCACCTTCACTTTTATAGATTGTTGCCCAAAAGATACCCAAAGAATCCCATCATTCATCCTCAAGCATATACTAAAACTACAGTACATAAATCTCATTTACATTAACAGAATGAACATTGACGAAGTTATATATCACCCTCTTAAGCGAGCACTAAGTTTTACATACAAAATTCTTTCGAATACCGATTAATACTTTTGGTAGTACGTAAATCTAAATGTCACTGTTTATGAAACAATCGTGACCGTCGAGCCGAACGCTAGTAGGCGGGGGGTGCCAACATGCCGCTGGCGTGGACGGAATGCTCAGTGGCGTCTGGCTCGGCGGTAGAGGGCGCGTCTTCGGCAGCGGGAGCGTCGTGAGCCTCATTGGTTAAGTATGCCCCTGGGTCGTCACCCGCCATACCCTCGTCGGCTTCGTAAGGACCCTGAGTCGGTTCCTCCTTTTGCTCTTGCTCCTTAGAATGGGCATCGGCAGCTCGTGAATAGTGAGAATCGATTTGAGGCGGAGACTTGAGTAGTGCACCGGTCTTAAGGTGAGGGGACTGTAGGCCGTCGAGAGATGAAGGGCGCAATTTGCCGATGAGGTCGTTGAGAGTAAAGTGAGTCGGGAGATGCTCGGAGCGCGGCGGTGGCGGCGACGACGACGTCAGCGGGTGAGCGGTCGTCGTAGTCGTCATCGAAAGCGGCTTCCTGACGGAACAAACAAATACCGACCCTCACATTAGAGAGTCTTTCAAAATTTTCGCGATAGTCGCTTAACTTTTAATAATAATCATATTACATGAGTATCACTCAGTTAACTTAGTACAATAGACAAACAAAAGTTATATAACACGAGATACCAAGCAAAGCCCCCTTCACCCACCCACCAAATAACATTGTTAATTTTGAAACAATTTTGTTGTTAGGAAACTAAGTATAATTATAATTTTTCATAAATATATAAAAATAGTGTCAATTTCGCTGGGTGTAGGGCTCTTGTTTGGTGGTTGGGTTGACACAGAGACCGTATCCCGCGGGCCCACGCGCTTTGGTCTTTAAAGTTACAAGTACTTCAGAAGGTTCTTTGTTAGAAAACACAAACGACGAATAAAATATTTTGTGCTACAGAGTTATTATGTTATGTTTATAAAATGTCGTCAAATGGACATGTTCGAGATAAATAATATAATTTAAGCTGTGCGTACTAAAGTGAGTAAGTGAAGAGCGCGCGGCTAGTCGGGGAATGGGTCTCCGGAGACGGTTGGCATCTCACCTGGCATTACCCCTGCGCCGATGAGACGGGGATGGAGCCGTAGTTGTAGTAGTAGCAGCGCGTTTGCTCGCAAATGAAATCTTTGATTTCGCCACAATGTTGGGGTTCCCAGTGGAAGGTAGGAGCCTTTAACGCCACACAACCGTTGGTCATCACGTGCTCGGTTCTGGAAAACAGACTATTTTTTATGCAACACTATTCTTTTGAAAACCTAAATTTTTAACATGATAAACATATTACAAGATGTAAAATTTGGTTAATATAAACATAATGTCGACGTATATTGGTAAACTACTCTATGATGTTTAAGATATTGGCTGTATAAAGTTTTAGTACAATTTAACAATAATAATTTAACGAAAAAGTAAAACAGCCAGGTCTGTCTTATCTACGTACCCATGTCTCGCAGTGCGTTGAGGCGCAGTGCTGCCTTGCGGCATATCCAAGGGGTCCATGCTGTCATCAGCGTGCTGGCTAGGAGGATCCATCGCCATACGTCTCATGTAGTTAAACGTGGCATTGAAAGGCAACCCCGTACTCATCCAAAGGTACATGTCAGTTCCGAGGTTGTTGCCGGACGTCCAAAAGTCGTATTTATTGTAGCCTGTAAAGGTTACACCATACACCATTTGAAATTCACCGAAAAGAAATTATATTTAAAAAATATTAAGATTATTAATATAAGGTAGGTGAATATTAAAATTAATAACTTCATAAATTTTAATTGATATGTATTTTTTGAATATAAAATACTGCAGTACTCATTAAAACGAATTACACCAAAACCAAAATTACACAAGACATGAAGTATCACTAAATTAGAGTATTTACGTTTTTTAAACTCACCTGCATTTGTTAAGTAGGTTGTTATGGAATCAGCCTTTTCTTTCGTTTCAAATGACGCTAGCTGTAGCCCTAAGGACCTATAATGAAAGATAATCAAGTAATTTATTAATATTCTAATAACAATAATGATACTAGCTACCTATCGTATGATATGAACCCTCGTATGGTATGTAAACAGGTAGAAGATAGAACGTCTAAGTAAATTTAAATATTTTTAAAGCTTTCGAATAACATAAAACGCATTATTTAATGATATATATTTCCGCTATAACATGGAACCTTTAAGTAATCGGTAATAAAAGTGTAAAAAAACTCAACTGACCGGATCAGCGCAAATAAATTACATTTTAAGCTGGCTAAAAGTATCCTTTAAAGATAAAATATCCTGTAAGTTATATAGAAGTACAGAGCCAGTTTAGCAAGCAGCAATTTATCCGCGAAACACTCGTTTTGGACTTGCTACGACGAGTCCACATTCCACATACACCCTAGGGCTCTTAAGAGATTAAAAACCTCAGCAAAGTCCCGTAGTAGTCAACTACCGTATTTAGTCACACCGTTTTTTACGATCACGTCTTCTAGATTTAAATTCCTGATTACCACTTCCTTTATATCGATACTAGTTAACGACACTGAAAAATCATTACATTTTTATTTTTTTATTCCGTATCAGCGAGGAACAATCTCTCTTAGCAATACATATTATTTTGAATAATTAATTTCCGTTTGGAAAAATATATAAATAATTAATAATGTTGAAAAGAAATTCAGGATACTTTTTCCATAAATTATATGACTTTCATTGCAAGAGAAAGAATTTTGCCTTTTGTATTCTACGCACGTAAAAACTGCTTGCGCCGAATCAAAATGTCGTAAATTATACTTCAATGAAATTAATTAGTATACAGCACTGTGAATCGATTGTTTTTTCCATTAGAGTATCTTGAACACAGCAATAAAATATTCGAAAGGTACTACTTCTGTTTCGCTGCTTTTTATTTGACTGTTATAAACAGATGATGCAAAAAACGTATAGAAACCTTAGGAGTTAAATATTCAATAACTTTTCTTTGGATGTCAACGAAATCCACATATAAATGTTCACTGCACTAACCCCCAGAAGTTTAGGCTGTGTGTTAATATGTCAGTCAGTTGGACTATTTTACATATATAGATTAAAATTGTTAGAATCATTGTACCGTTACCGTTAATAATTTTTTTCTTGGCTCCGATGCCGATGCGACATACAGTTTGAATTGACCATGGTATGGAGTCGCACACGACACATAACACCTTGTCACTCGTCACGCCACCTGTTGTCTCGTTACGCTTATCAGACACATGAGCCAATTTACCATAATTTTTCATCATATATCTTACTCGACATGTCCTTAATCGATTTTTAACTTCACAATTTCCTCTTTGGTAATTCGGGGTAAATTAACCATGGTGTTCAAAGTTTGTAATTAGTAAACTACTTCTGCAAGGTTCACTGAGGAATTGTTAGTGCTGTAAATATGTAGATCGTGACGGAACCTCAATAGAATGACATCGTGACTGAGCATTGCGGCAAATGACCATTTAGTTCTATATTCGTGCTCATGATAAAATCACGAGCGTAGAATGCTCATTAAACGCCTTCTTCTTCGCAGCTTAGAAGATGATGAGATTTATTATTTACTTCCTACACATTGATATTCATAAGAAAGAAAGATATTGAGAAAACTTCATTGAATAAAATGCTATTATAAAGCATTTTTAAAAACTGCATTAAACATTTCCTATGAAAGTATTCTCTCGTAACTCAGGAACCGTGGGAGCTGTGACACAATAAAACCTCGACCCTTTGTCCGTATTTAATAGCAGGAATGGCTCGCGGAAGTAACTCGTAGAGGCCAATATTGTTCTCGAGTTTTCCCAGAACCACTAACGGTAATGCAAATGTCCCTACACTTCCTTGTCGCACTCGTGAGCCTTCGAAGCGCACTGGCCCAGCTTGTTAACGCCCAAGCGAACGTAGTTATAGCAGGACAAGAGTAAAGATAAGGCGGATAGCATTCTCAGTCACGACACAACTATTATATCCATCGAACGCGCCGCGAGAAATATGATACGATTATAGCTGAACTATGAGAGTGTGTCATTGTTAAGTACCTCGATGGTAGATTCGATACGCGCGCCGTAATGTTAGCATTGAGAAATGGCCTTACCTGCAATATTGATAAGCGAGGAAATAGTTGAGCTCGGGGCTGTACGGGTTCATCCTGGATATAAAGTATTGAACTCCATCCAGCTGTATCGTCGTTATCCTTTGGGCTGTAACAATTTATATTTTATTATTAGGTTAGGCTGTATCGAAACGTAGCGAGGATCGAAATGTTCATCTAGAATTAAATGTTTTGTTATACTTTCATAAGAAATAAATATATTGCAAGTGTATCTCGTTACATTTTGTAGGAAGAACCATCCCAGCTATTATTATTTATAAATGCAATATCTACTCGTTTTCTTGATACAAATTACATTGTAATGTGATACGCGTGCTCATTTAAAATCTGAACAAAAATACATTATGTGTCATGAATACGTACTAGAGAAAGAGTGCTGCGGTCGGACCACCGCCACCGTTTCGATATTACGTGCCTAATTATTATTATTGATCAAGCTCATGTTGCGGTGCACCGCAAATTTCATCGGATTATAATTGGAATTCCCCATAATACCTCTTAATCCAATTTAAATTCTTTATTGTTAAAAAAAATATGTCAGAACTTCTTATAATCTGACAGAATAATAACAAGCGCATTCTGGCTAAGACTTACGACCGTTACACCAAGAAAAACGCATTGTCATTCAATTTAAAATGACGGGGAATACACTCAGCTAATGTCGCCTTTATTGTTGGTTTCATGGTCTCTTGTTTGAACCTTTGCCATAACAATCAGAATATAATGAAGTAAACGAGTTAGTTGCTATAAAACAAACTTGGACGATGCGAAATGCAAATCCCCTTAAGATAAGTAAAGGCATAACTCTAAATAAAAGTGATAAGATTTACACGAAAAAGCATTCAGATAAGCTACCGATACCAAAATCATTGATGAGACTCTCTGGCCTTTCGTTTTTCAATCAAATTCGTTATCGAATAAATAAAATTAACTGTAAGCATCCTGCGTCATGTCGATACGCAGACAAAATGGACGCGGAAGTTAATCTGCATCCGCCATTTGCATGTAGTCTGTAGATAGAATTTAGATGAATATCTTAAATGAATACATTTCTAACACACGGAGAACAGCTAACGGGTCTTAATAACCCCAAGTTTTAAACTAGATGGATATGTAATTATACATCTCAGTATCTTTACATTACATAAACTCAACTCATACAGTAGCCCAGAGATTTATTACGCTGATATAATGTTACAGTAAATATTTAACATTATTTATTTCTTCTTATATAATTATTACTTTCTTTAATAATGTTAAAATGAGATTTATTTAACTATATTGCAAAGTTTATCTTATCTGTAAGGTTTTACTCGTCTGTCTCTTCGGAATCCATGCATAATGCAACCTCATGCATAAACAATGTCGCACAGTTTTCTTAATTTTTTTTCATACGGCTAACTTGTAACAAAATGTTTCCTTTTACAAACCAGATTATTTTTTAACGGAATTTTATTCATATTTCTTTCATATGTATTACTTACTCGTAATTGACTTTAAGGACGTTGATAATAATTCTTACCACCTTATTATAACTTGAAAATCATGTTGAATAGATCTTTATGTAAACTAAATGATTTGTTACTTTGAATTTTCATTGCTCACTAAATAAAATTGCACCTATGAGTGACGACGCATAAGTTAAAATAGAATGTAATTAACAAATAACAAATTGACACTACCCGTAAATGGCTAAAGTATAATTCCATTCCATCTTATTAATTGATATATTTTTATCACTGAAACAGTTCATAATTAATGTGTTACGTGTATGTTTATTATACATTTGCCTACACCATTGAATCGAAAAGTAGTCATGTCACAGCGATGCATGAATCACATGTGATTGAATCATACTCCAATACTATGCTTGACGTTTGCAATATTATAATACAGGCGGTTGTAATTTTAGTGCACCTAATTAAATATCTGAGAGTAGTGGTATATTGCATTGTTTTGGGGCTTATTAAAATGAAAACTTATAGCATTGGATGACTGGGTCGGTACTGGTTTGGACGTTTGAGGGAGCAAGGCGCGACGGAGCGTAGAGGCAGGTCACGTCCCGCAGGCGGCGCGTATCGCATACTGATGCGGCCGGTCGCCCGGGACACGTACAAACTCAGCACCAACACCAACCAGGACGCGACTATCAAAACCTTATAAAATCCCTTCATGACACTATAACTTGTGAACACTATTTTCATATTTAATGGCTTATTAAATCTCTATACATTTATAATTTACAACAGGTAGTAGATCTCTGGCACATTTTAACTTAGCTACGAAAGCTTATTAATAGTTCTTGAGCCAATAGAAGACCAAGAGCCAAGCAAACAGTTATTCTTAGCCAGTTTAATGTATGTAAATTATTTCTTGCCTATCAACAATTAAGTGTTAACTAAATGAATGTTGTACTAGAAATTCAGGTATCACACCATTTTTTAGGCACATATTCCGTGAGATTGGAAATTGTTTAATAATTTCAATAAAATTCTCCATTAACATTGGCAAAGGATGTGCAAGGGAATGCAGTAGTTATTAACTAAGCTAGCTTTGAATCAGCATAAACAACTAAGTTAACTTTACTATTTCAGTTACATATTTTGCGTTCTCCAAAGTTATATCTCTATCAGGTGAGCAAACAGTTTACATACGCGTGGATATCCGCCCGCTCATCCACCAGTTCTACCGGATGCGCCACTAACGGCCCCTTGCCCAAAAACATTCACTTCGCGAATGACGCATTGCACAATAATATGCGAAGTAGATTGAATAAAGAGACTACTAGCCTACCCAAACATTACTTACCCATTGAAATTTGCACATTGCTTTATTTGCTCTACTTTATAACTTTGAAACTATTAGAAAGTATAAAGGTCCGAAAAAACACCTGCTTAAATAGATTTTGCGAAATTTCTTTAAGTTCAATTTCAATGAAGGATGGGCCCTCGTAAGATGGACTCAACTTCCAGTGACGTCCAATAAATCCGATGTCATTCAAAATTCTTGTTGTGCTCCAGAATGAATGGGAGGAAATTGTAGTTATTATAGGTACTTGAGATTCCGTCACGAGACAGTTTGTAAACGAATACTAATGAGAATGTACCTGGTTGTGTATCGTTTGCTCTAACACAAAGCGTCTCTCTGGATATTATTTAAATAAATTGATGCTCAATTTGTCTATTAGTCACCGGAACTGTGTGATCGGAATGGTCAATTGTTTCCGAAATCTATAGCTACGGTTTTAAGGAAGTTTTGTATTAACCTATCCATATTGGTTGACAGTAATCTTGGACTTGGTGTGCTGATTTTAAAATGTTTTGAGTATATTACACTACTATATTATATTGCTGGCTGTTTTAAACAATAATAAAAATTACGGTTACAGCCAAAAATTCTGAACATTTCGTTGAGAAGGTTATTTTAGAACATTATTTATATTTGTTATTTCTACATAATTTATTTTTATAATTTGATAATTTAGTTTTATTATGAGTAAGCATTTAAAATCATAATTTCTAGACTCTTCTAGACGCTTAATATTGTAGAAAGAGGTATAAAAACAAATTTCAAAGAGTAGAGTTTGTGAGTTTATGATGTTATTATCATAATATTTATGACTCTCTTGATTTGGTTTAAAACCATCTGCGTATATACCGTTTTTTGCCTCATTCTCAAACACGATATTTAAGTCTAGCTAAGTTTTTATTATATTTGACTTCTGTGTTAGTGAACACAAATTCTATTCCTACTTAGGGTATATATTGAACATAGCCGTAAGTGTGGGTGTTGGTTTTTGGATCATCGGCACAAGTTTCGCAAGTGTTGAGTGTGTAGCGCTATTTATAAACGTTGTTAAAGCAACGACTACTCCGGAAGAGCTTACGAGCATGAGACAGTCAGTATCGTTCTACTGAGAAAGTACATTATTTTCCTTCCTCTGCTCTGAAATCTTGGGGAGGATATTTGGCAAATGCTGAAACATGTTTATTACTATCATAATATTTATTCTACTAAATTAAAAGTCAATTAATATAAGAGAGAATTAGTTATAAATATTAAAAGTAGAGAATTTACTACAATAGTAATTGTAAATTAAAAATAAATGAAGAATAGATTTTTTACAATCATGTCTACGGTTATAGTACCAGAAACTTGTTATTATGAAATTTGCATGATATTACCATTTTTGTAGTAAAATAAAACCTCAGATTTATAGTCTTTCTTACAGCGGTGTCTATAATAGGCTGTTACGCACCACAACTTCCACATATGGAAAACATTAACATGTGAATCGAATTCTAGTCATTTTATTCTTTGTAATTGTGTGAATTTCTGCTTTGCTTCGATATTCATTCTTTATTTAGCCTTAAGGTTTTATATTTTTCAAAATTTATACATGACTTATAAGTGTCTCTTAAAATTTTTAATTTTATTATAATTTTGATTGAATAATTTTTTAATGGAACCATTTATTATGAAACGATAAAAAACCGGAAAAGCTGCATTCTTAAATTACATTATTTCTGCTTTAACTGAACTAATTGACATAGAGGTGTATGACCGGTCGTTGAAAGGAACTTAGGCTCTAAAAATAGTATTCCTAGCCATGGCATTATATATCTATAACCTAGCAATGATCGTGTCTCTACAGGGGGCATAAATTTTTAATACAAGAATTGCCTTCACTGAAATGTTTTCCTTTAAATTATTATTACTAGCATAAAATCTCATCCTCCAAAAAATTCTTAATAAGCATATAATCTATGATTTCTCTTTCCTTATATTGGAAATCTTGACCTAGCCTATTTTAGGTTTCGCTGTCTTTTCTCTTAATGTATTGTCTTAAAAATCTATATTTGAAAAAATAACTAACTAATAAACTCCTGGGGCAAGGACCGTAAAAATTTGGGTTTTTATAATACTGTTTACTGTTACTAAATCTGTCATTTTTAAATCCAAATCGGTTTAATTATGCCGCATTGAAGTTATGTACGTTCGAATCTTTTAATTTATTCTACTAACTGCTATTCTGTATTATGAAGGAGCACATCTGGTTCATTGTCTAATTCCCAATGTCAAACTTATTAGGTGTAAATTCAGAACACTGAAGAATACTCGTATATTTGTAGGGAACTAGATAGGTATGTTGGCGCCTGCGCGCGGCATGTGACCGCAACTAGCCGCAAGCCTGTGCAACTCTGCATTACATAATGCAAACCAGTCGCTCGTATCGGTCGCCATTACTCGCCCTTGCCGGCGCCGCCGACTGACTTACGAGTATGTTACAGGCTACACTACATAACAGCCAAGTGCAAGGCCAAGGTAGCCGCCAATTCACGGCCATTACAAACGCTTCATCCCAATAACGCAATCTCAAATAACGTACTGTCTGGTAATTATTAAAATCTTTATATTTACTAGCAATGTTAGTAAGTAAGTAGACATACTTACAGACAGAGGGCTTCTAGGCTTTGCTTTAGGTTCTCGGCATTATTATACCCTCAAGCTAATCTGATTATGTAAACGAAGTACTTGAACTAATTAATGGAAAATAATAGAGCCATGATCTGGTACATTTTGGTATGATAAATAAACAAAATAATTATTTAAGAAGAAAGTTAATATGCATTTTAATGCAGTTCACAGCTGTGAGTAATTAGTTGAGCCTCAAAAATTGCCACTCTGATAATAATACCAATCAAAATATTTTCGATTAATCCGGCCCGTGGGAATATCGACTGGATTGTTCGCGGTCGAATAATGATCGGAGCACAAAAAAGGGATCGAGCTAATGGAGAACGAACGTGCAGAAGACGAGCCCAAGGACGCCTGCGCTCACGCCCTCGCCGCGCTCGCCATACTCGCCCCCGCACAGGAATGCACCAGCCGTACTATTTTTAGTATTCAAACCCGATGCCGACCCGGACTTGCCAAACGAGGCGAACAATTGTTCGCTATCGCTAATAACTCTACCAAACGGACGAACGAACGGCTCTTGTTGTGTTAACATTCGAAACGTTTTTAAATTAGGTTACATCTCTTGGAAAGTATAAATGAAGAAATATGTCTATAAAGAAGCTGGTTGACTAGCTTATCATCACACACCCGAAACAACTGAACATACACCATGAAGTTTATACTGTAGTTTACGTAATGTAGGGACTCTCTAAAAAGTGAAGGTAGGTAGGAAGGGTAGAGAAAAATCTTCTACTATTGACTTGAAATTTAGCGATAAATATTTACAATGAAAATAAAATAAACATTTTCAACAACTTTTTTCAAATCTTTTTCTCTATATGTGTATATTAGAGTACGAAAATGAATCTACTTTACGTCAGCAATGTTAGAAACAGGTGGCTAGTATTATTATAATAATACTTAATACTGATTACTTTAATGACATTGATATTAAACTGTTAGGGTTTTAATATCTGCAAGTAATCGGTGTATGGAATTATGTCTCAATAATAATTTATTAGAAAAAGTTATAGCGGTTATAAAATATGTTTATCTCGATAAAACTTGATACGAAGAAGGATAAAAAAAACTTGATCTCGTAATTTAATATACTAATAACCATCTGTTACGGAGCAAGTTGGAATTTGAACATAAAAAAGTTTAGAAAGAGCACAATAAATTTAACTTAAGACGTTGCGGCTTTAGGCCAATCGAATGATAAAAGTTTAAAAACCAAACCGTTAAGAATTTGGATTTTTATTTTATTTATCAGTATTAATAACTTCGGTTTAAATCCTAATGCCAATTTGGTTATATAAATCTTTAATAATTTTGGTTTGAAAATTAGGACCAACTAACTTTCTGACAAACAGACAGACATTACTAACGTTTTGTATAAATTAACACGAAACAGTTTTAATTGCAGAACTTTGTGAACAAAGGAAAATGTGTGTTTACATTAATTTATTAAAATATAAAATATGAAAGAAAAGATTATGCAGATAGAACGGAAACATGTAATGTTTTATAATAGCTTGTATACGAAAGCCATTTTCTTACATTAAATGTTAGCTAACATTACGACATTTTTGCATAATGGAAGCTGCAATTACGCTGTGAAATGGAATGCTAATGCAGAAGATCAAGCTCCGGCGGCGGTCCTTACGTCGACGGCACAAAGTGGACACTGCACTTAACAGCTGTAAAAAGGGTCCCTCGGTGAAGTCATAAAAATATCACTACCGCATCATTTACAAGACCGGTAGTAGAGTCGCAGCCTATTGCAGGGCGAAGGCGTGCACAGATATAAATTTATTCCTTAGAAACTGCAAAGGTACGTGTCTATCCTCGGAGACTATCCGCTGGCCGTTGAACCCGCACCTGTCGCCGCTCTTCCTCGACCCTCGCTATTTTTTCTCAATAAAACTTCCGTTCCACAGTTTTTGCTACCATGTCGATAACCTGTCTTACACCGCGGATACGCCTCATTAACAAAATCGTTCACAACGATGTCGATTTGTGCAAATCGTCCGGCTCTTAAGGATTCATAGTGATATTCACGAAGTAATATTAAATATTGATGAGGAAATTCTCTTAACTCCAACAAAATCTTGCCCGCGAGGACTGGTGTCAATGACTCTACAATTTTGTTTCAAAGCATAACGAAAACGTATAAATGCACAAATAATGCATTTACAATTATTTAAAAACTTCCTGAGCATCTTTTTATAAATAATCTGAAGCGTAATTTAAAATTGCGGGATTCTTATTAAAATATTCTCTGATTTTTGAATAGATATATATTTTGAAACGGAACTTCAGGACAAAACAAAACTGAAATGTCTATCAGATTAAACTGGAATCACACACAAATCAAACTAGTCTGTAAGCTATCTCTAATGCATTTGTATTGTCACCGCATACCGATGGCGGCACTTGAATCAATATGAAGGAAGCTATAGATACAAAAAACAAGCAATTCTTTAATTTCATATAATGAGGACCGAAAACCGACAACGGGACTTAATTGAATATATGTGTTGGCAGCAAAGCAGCAAAAACCTAATGCGTTAGCATTTAGCAAATTTTTATTATACTGGATAATTAATTTTATCTTTCCATTAACTTCGCCCTAAAATTTGTCATTTTATGCAACCATTATTAAGCTTATAAAACTTTACGAGATTTATACTGAATAAAGTTCTCATCAGGTATCTAACGGTATTTGTGCTCTGTTGTTGTTAATTTAAGTACTCCAAGCGGCTCGTTGTCAGATAAATATATCAGACTTGATTAGATAGTTCCTGAGCATTTGCATGGCATGAAAAAGGATAATATGCAAATAATACAAGAATCTTCTGAGCGAAAAATACAACTATCTTTACTCTACATTATTTATAGTATAGACGATATTTTATTTTAATTAAAAAAAACTTTTATACTTAACTGTTACTATATTGAAAAAATATAGCTTTTTAAATTTAAATTTTTAATTAATTACGTTTTTATTACAAAATATACACGTCTTTGTGAAAACAAGAATAGAAATTCGTGTTTCATATACCTAGAGTTAAAAAGATGAAAATCTAAAATATACAATAGTTTAAAGTGCAGTTATATCAAAATTGTAAGTACCTATTACATATTTAACACTTTTGGAAAGGAAACACTTATGTTTAACATGCTGTATTATTAGGTGTAACTCAACCAGCGAAATATTTATGGCATTAGCAGTATTAAATACGAGCTGGGTTTGTAAGCTGCCTACTGCCATTGTACTGCAATAGAAACAGAACAATGAAGGTCGAGGACCCGCGGGTCACAACAGCAGCCTCAAGACGTAAGCCGTAAACTTGGAATGTCAACCAACCATTCCTTCTTTTATTACATCCTGATTAGAGTTAGTTTACGACTTTGGTAAGAGTTATTTCAAATTCTAAATCTTCCTTTAGATTTTAATTATTTTATGAAACCATTTTTATAGTATTACATATTTTCAAATTTTACTACCGGTGCACATTATGAATAACAAAAATAAATTATTATTATTATGTAAAAACTATTGAGGAACCTGTAATTATTATTCATTCTCACATACTCATTGTAAAGATTAACATTTAGCTATTCGTCTAACTAAATAGATATGTCCCCCAATCAACGCGTTGTCATTGAGCCTATTAGACTAATTTACAGTCAGTGACATTATGTCAACAAAATACCAGTAATGAAAACCAATAATCACTGAGAATGAAGATGAGCAAATAAAACATCTAAATAAACTGAATTATTATGAAAAAATTCCTACTTACTCTCTTGTATTAATATTAAATTATAAAAAGTTTTGTTAGACATACCTGCTACGGGCCCAAGGGTAGTTACGAAAAGCAGGAAAAAGCTTGCGAGTGAAAGCATGTTGATATAGTCGAGTGGTTCCTTCTAACTATTGCGGTATCTCTTTGCGCACACGCAACACGGGACACTCGGGCACACTGAACGCGCGCTCTCCAGAACCCCCCCTTATAACAGCGACGCTGTCCCGCGCGCACGTTTACAGAAACAATGGTAGCGACGTTCCGACGGCCGCCTCCTGTAACACCACGTACATTGCCCTTCCAGATCGAGTTTACCGATAATATTACGAAGCGAGTTGGTAATGGTGATACAACATATTTTGGGCTCGCTCCGCGGCCGCTGCGCTGGTGCGGTACAACGACGCGGACGTCCGGCGTCGGACGGACGCTCGGCGCCCGCGCCCGCGTGGTCGCTCTTCACGACACAGGAGTTATCTCGCAAAATCGTACCGTGCCTACTATAGTTGCGTTTGCGCTCAATTTGCTCTTATTGCGATCTCGAGTTCTTCGTTTCGCCAAAAGACACTTCGTTAAGGATTTGTTTTCATTAATGTCTTCAGTTGTCTATCAGATAAACTTGCAACACAATGTATATTCATTTACTTTTTGCTCTTTATCTGCATATAATAGTAGTCTCTTTAAGGCTACTGAAATGCACTATAGAGAAACCATACATTCAAATAAAAAGAAAGAGAGAGCTTAAAATATTACTAATTTTATTTGATGTGTGTTTTATTGAATAATTGGGTTAATTTATTTAATGAATTTAATTTATGTTAGAAATAGCTTGCTCAACTTTGTACCTTATCCAAAAAGTATGTTAAAATAGCTTTAGGTACCTCTTGCTATTTTTCAAAAGCTTAAAGGAAAGATATAAAATTTTCTGGTTTTACTAGGTATTTAATGTTTACGTTGTCTAAGACATCTTTACATTTCATACAAAGTATTTGAGGGTTAGCTCCATAATACTCATTACAAAGTTAATAGTATATATTTTTAATTAATATTTACTTAATGTCTGAATAAAATACTTTTACAAAATCATGTTACGAGTATATTGTAAAAATATATTGTAAAAATATGATCTGAGATGAGGGTAAATCAATATGTATCAATTTCAATGAATAAACCTATTTATTGGATTCTATTGGTACTTACTAAAACATAATGATGACGTTTTTAGTTTTTTTAATAGGGTTTATTAAAACAATAATTATTCCTAATTAAAAATTCTACCTGAGGCAGGGACCAGAGTAAGGTAGTTATTACTAAGTACGTGCGGATATTAAAATGTTTCAATATCCTATTATATTTATTTTCCATATTGTATAGTTACACACACACCCAGTTACTTTTAAATTTTTTACAGTTTAAAAATATATGCAACAGTACATTTTGCAAATTATTATATTTATACTTAAATTGAATAATTAGAATCAATAAAATGGCATAATATGGCAATGGCATAATGGATTCATTGAATATACAATAGATGTTAGATGAATCCACAAACAAAAGCACGAAAAGAGTGCGGTAAAGTTGAAAGAGGCCGCCGGCTCCGCCGCTGCACCGCTGCCATCACTCCAACTCCGAGCATGTGCCTCTGAGAGCCTCGTTAATTGGAGCCACTCTGTTTGCCCGCCGTGCCTACCGGGCCCGGACTCTATATATCGCATAAAAATATTTTTATCATCACAGATCTTAGAATACTTTATTTATATATGTGCTAGTAGACCGATCCTGCCACTAGATATTTTTATCTCGCTAAAGGCTAAAAATCCCTATCAGGCCTCGTAATCTAATCATTATCGAAACCCACAATGTATATTCGATACTATTGAACCGTTCACAACAAGATACTGCACTTAAAATGAATCAGAAGAAAGTTAAATTGCCGTAATGCCTCCAGGAACGTTTTTAAATCTCTTTTTAATCGCATTCAACCAATGCCTATCGTATTGTTTTACAACGAATGAGTTACGTTTGCCTGCGATGCGATGCAAAACCAAATAAAATAAGATTTTGTTTTATTTCCATAAAAAGACATGATATTACTTTAATAGCTATAAAGAGAATAAAAAAAGCAAGATTCGAGCGATATCTTTTTTCGTAAAGATGTTACAGAGGCTTGGTCAGCGTTTAAATGAACGAGTGCATGACTCCGATGGCGACGTTTGAATACTGCATATAATGGTAATATTACCTTACGAAGGTTTCTTAAAGCTTAATAATACTTTAGTGGGGAAACCTATATCCTCTCAGTCAACCCAACCTAGCTTCGGTTCGCTAAAACATGTTTAAATGACAATAACTTTTTTCCTGATGACCGGTTTAAATAGAACAAACTTGACTATTTTAACACAAGCGCAACAATATAACTACTAAAACATATCCGATTTCGCGCAATAGTTTTTGCATAAAGAACATGCAGTCAAACAATATTGTTTCGACTTCTATTAATATTATAAAAAACCACTCATATTAAGTTTTCTTAAATATTCGATAAGTCATTTTCTTATTATAAATGTAGACGAATATATAGACTTAATCATTACATAATAGCAATAGTCATATTTTTGTCCCATTAACAAGTAGGTATAAAAGAAAAATATAATTAGATATGAAATAATTACTACCCGTGATTACATAACGTGTTTTATTTGATTGGGTTTTAAAAAAGCTCAGAAGAAGAATAAAGAAAAGCCAATATTTGTCTTTTAATTGTACTCCTTACCAAGAGCACGTTTCCAGTAACATTTTGAATTATTCCGATCGTTACCGGTCCCGGAATTCTAAGGTTTTTGTTCGCGAATTCATTCTAAGGAATCACACCCGACCGGTAAGTATTTGCAGGCACACATTGCCTCGCAAATAAATTAAATATTTTATTTGTTGTACCTTCAGAACTATTTTCATATTATAGAGATGCTACTGGAACCAAGACATTGATTCAATATGTCAAGAGTCCTAAATTATTAAAAGAAAATTGAATAATGTAAAAAACTTAGTTGTTTTATAGTAGCATTCTTTAATACTAATTCCGCCTCAGGGTTTTTGGATGCTATTATTTCCACAATCTGTCTGTGCAAAAATAGAAATACACCGATATATACTTTAAACTTATAGTAAAAATGAATCTAGCTTGCAGTTTTAAAGGAAAAAACTAAACGAAAGCCATCACGTTAGATGACATTACGAGTTTTATAGGACACTATCGATATATCAAATAACACCCCGTTGAAATTGATTAAATAGTCTAGTCTGAAATTAGATGATATTATATAATGAGCTTATAGATGATTATATATAAACTCATATATATAGATCTAGTTTATTTTCCTAACTGTAAAATTCCTTTCACGCTGATTGTGATTTCATTATTGATGAAGCAATGATGCGTGAATAAAGCTCTTTAAATATAAAACGAAACAACTAAATATAAAGCTGCCTCCTCCTTATGCTTTATTGCTGTTATATAAAGTGGTAGTAGCGGGTAGGTCATTTTATATTATGTCAAGTATACCGACGTGTAGACAATATATAACCTTTAGTGCGATAGATTAGTCTCAGTAGAAGTTTCATAGTGTCGTAGTTAAGGTCACCCTTCTGGAGGTCTAATACTTTATTATCTATTGTCGTTAGCGAGGTCGAGTGGTGGAGGTGAGAGTTAATATGTTATGAAAGAGCTTTTTAAACCTGTTCCTGGGTCTCAAGCCCCAAGCACTGCTCGCCTTAGTCTTAATTGCTCGTGTACACACATATCTCTTAGTACTCCTTCATTGAAGATTTTTGAATCGGTAATTTTAAGTAATCATGTATGTATCTGCAGTTGGCAACCTTGATAATTTTTATTTGCGGGTAATTCTTTGTTTGTTTGTGTTTATTCCAAGACTACATACAGCCTATGTCCCGACAGACTTCAGCCAACTTGGTATCTTCGTCTAAAGTGCACATTATTATTGTCTTTTACATATCACTGTGCAGTAAATTAATATTACAAATGGGTCAACTTGTTTTTGGTTTCACGCTTTAATGATACCTGGACTGGATCGACGTTAATTTTATTATAACGTTACCCAAGTATATAGACCAATTTGTATCTCGGAAAAATGGATTTTTGCTGCGAGACAAAAGTATGTTTATTAAGCACTAGGGGCCCGTCCCGGCTTCGCACGGGTGGATAATTTTAATATTTAATAAATTTTTTTTAACATTTTGGCTCCCGCATTCTGTCGCTCCCTCTATCGCCGCTGCGCTGCGAGGCACCCACACCGCGCCGGCGGCCCGTCTGGGATTATTTTTTATTTATCTTGATATTTTTATTTCGTAATATCATTTGACTGGAATGTCCGATTTCAATAATTCAAAAAGTAATTAACAGGTATTGAAACAGTCTTCATTACGAAATAATTTATTTGGATAAGTATTAATACAAAGTTATGGAAAACATGGTCTGATTTTGATATGCATTTTTATCAACTTTTAAAATGTAAAAAAGTAGTTATAGTGACTTAACTACAATAGTTGGACATATGGTCTTGCGGAGTTTTTTGTAGATATTGATACGTTCTATAATATTGTACAACATTTTTTTGTTCTATCATCAATACTTTTCGCAGCGCGTGCGATGAAAGATATTTTATGGCTAATTTTTTTGCACCTTGTGTTGGTTTTAGTGAGAATTTCTGGGGATCTCTAATTTTTTCTTGTAATAAATATAGTCTATGTTACTCAGGGATAATGTAGCTTTCTAATGGTGAAAGAATTTTTGAAATCGGTCTAGTGGTTTTTATGTTTATTCGTTACATACAAAAATACAAATCTTTCCTCTTTATAATATTAGTATAGATGACTATTTTTACACAGAAAAGCTTTTACATAGCAGCTGTAAGGAGAAATGTTTTGTTGCATTGAGTGTAAAATTTCAATATTGGGTGGTAACTTATGAAAACTATGATAAATTATAAAGAAAATTATGACTAATATCATAAAAATAAGGATTATTATGATATTAGTCATAATTTTCTTTTATAAAGTAAACACAATACTGCACAATGGATGTAATATTATTGTAGATTGTTACGGATATGGCCCTATGATATTGATTCGCCTCGCGCTGTCGTGACACAGGTGATTATGTGTTTAAGCAATTACTCCCAGCAGTCGCTGTATTTGATCGAGGTAGGATAGGTTCCCGTTATAATTGGTAGAGGCTCGTAAGATCCGACTGGAAGAGGTGTCAGAACTAAGCGGTGGTGTGCGCCACGAAGATACCGTTCCACTATCCCCCTATAATTTCCATCTATCCCATTTCGATGTCTTCTTATTTTATAAATACGCAAAATTAGTCCTTCACTTCAGCGTGGGATTCAACTTTATATTTTTAACGTTACATTCGCTTATCGCACTTTTTCCGTTATAACACAATTCAGCGGATAACGACCTGACTTAATATTACGAAGTTGCATCATTACGGTGTTTCGCGTGGTAATAATTAAGAGAGGTCATTGGCGCTGTTTGCAGTAGCTTTGATATTTTAGCTCTATATACGAGTAAATTTACGTAATAACCTTAAACTTTTCTATATATAGTCTCATCTTACTAAAGAACATGAAGCTCTGTATCTTCTTTTTATATAACATCCGAAGAGTTTAAAATAAACAAATGTAAAACACATCTTTACACAAAATATCGATAAACTTGAAACAATATGATCGTTAAGATGAAGTCGAAGTGTGAATTTGCCTCTCAAGGTTCAAGGTTACGAACGTGATTTTGAAATATCGTAAATTCAATCTGAATAGCCCATCTGCGCCGCCAATCGATGCTTTCTCACGAACACTGTGAATATCAAAATCATCCTTGCGTTGTATAAATTTAAGACCAACTCGCCTTAACAACATTACATTGATCAAAAAAAGCGTCTCCTTTTATGTTTATAATAAGTGTTTTGTTTGTACTCAGTATTTAGCATCCATTCTCTAGTCCTTTGTTATCGATGTTTGTTTGAAACACTCAATATTGACTCAACCTGGCCTCAAGTGTTTGTGGAATGCTGTGATTGAGATCTTGCAAGTTTTTATAACAGTCAATTGCTAGTCTTAATCAAAATGGACTATAAAAACCAAATCTAATCGAAGCCGAAGATCGAATCGACCAAAGAACTTAAGAAAATATGTATGTATTATATTCTTGAACACAATAAACAATTAGAGACGATTTAACAAATATTCTCGTTTACTTATAGCAAAAAGATGTTGGTTGACTTTTCGTCAATGCTCGTACTCATAGACAAATTTGGACATTTGGCTTTTTTTGTAAGACATAAAAGTTTTAATGGGCAGAAATACATAGAGAAGGACACAAAGCTTTACTTATTGCCTTGAAATTAATAAACACCTATTTCAGCATTTTCAAAGGTTGTAAAAAAGAATATGTGATAATCCACTTTACCTCATGGGGAGCGAGAATAAGAACAACTAGTTAATAGATAAATTGATAATAAAACGAGTTAAGATTTACAAAACCTTGTGATATAATCTTATATTATGACATTTTAAATATGGTGTAATATTCGTTGTTTGCCACGAATTTAAAATCCATAGATTATGATATTATCCATTTTTTTTTTAAGCTCGCATCTCGCTTCCGGATTCTCTCGGGATTGTCTTCACTTAGTTCTGCATCAAAGCGTGCGTCTTTGACTAGTTTGTTGCCCCCCACAATACCCTCAATTATCTATTTCAATTTGCAATGGAAAATAATGTTTTATGTAACTCAAGGAAATTATGCAATTATATTCATGGTAAAGATTATTCATACGTTTTTTGTGTGCAACAATATCAAACTTAACCATTATGTATAAATAGCAGAGGGCGTATATAATGCATAATTTTCTATAAAAATAACACTATTATGGTACTTATATGATTATTAAATAATAACTAAAATATTTTATGATAAAAAACATGCGTGACGTATTTGCGGTCCAATTTCAATCCAATTTTTAATATCGTTTTATGCTTGTGAAAAGCAATAATTATTGCAAAGCCTGCTTGCTTCTCAATTCTAAAGTAGTTACATACTTAGACTAAAATATATTATATTTTGTTTGTTATTGAAGATCTTAACCATATGCTCGATGACCTAAACAGAGTTTACCAACAAGTGGGTCTAAGTATGAACATGGACAAGACGAAAATCATGTCGAACGTCCATCGTATACCCACTCCAGTATCCGTTGGGAACTCTATTCTTGAAGTTGTTGACGATTACGTCTACCTGGGACAAGCAATCCAATTAGGTAGGTCCAACCGCAGGAAGGAGGTCAATCGTCGAATCGAACTCGGATGGGCAGCATTCGGGCTCACTCAACGTGCTATGGAGAGGCCTCTTTTGGGTGTTTCTCTACGTGATCGAATCAGAAATGAGGAGATCCGCAGAAGAACCAGAGTCACTGACATAGCACAGCGGATTAGTAAGTTGAAGTGGCAGTGGGCTGGGCACATAGCCCGTAGAACCGATGGCTGTTGGGGCAGAAAGGTTCTCGAGGGGCGACCACTGACAGGACGCCGAAGCGATGGAAGGCCTCCCATAAGATGGACAGAAGACCTGGTCAGGGCGGCAGGGAGCCGCTGGATGCAGATCGCAGGTGATCGGTCGTACTGGAAATCTCTGGGGAAGGCCTATGTCCAGCAGTAGGATAGGACGTCCCTATGACTGAGCTTTCTCTATATTTTTGCCAATTTAATATGTTTAATTCATATTTTTACAGAATCCCTTGGAATTTTATCGATTTCCTGAGATATTTTATTTATTTAACTAATAGTAGATACTGTACATTGACCTGGTCCATTTTGAAACATCTCTTTTATCTGTATAACTTACAGGACGCTGGAATTATGGTATGCCTTAGATACTTCATAGTATATTGGATGATCAGTCACGATATCAGCTGAAATTACCTGCACCGTTCATGCTTAAATCGAACATGGGTAAAATGACGGTGAGACACTCACGCGATAGCTGTACTTCATATGGCGTGTTATAATTTAGATTAAATATAAACTAGTATAACTACTATTACCAGCTATTATTAGTCAACACTAAAATTTTTCAGGGTTTTATTAATAATTTTTGATTAAATTAATTATGATTATGAAGAAAAACCGACTTCAAACTAAAAATGCACTAAAAAGTAAGAAATAAATCCGTTATTTATTATGCTCTCTTTATTAGGACAATATTATATAGTAATTGTTATTTTTGAAGTCGATGCCAGCCAGGTTAACAGACGTGTAGTGAGATAGAATAATAATTAGTATATCTATTTAACTACCACTATGCTATACTATTGCTGGCACCGACTTCAAAAATAACAATTATTATATATTATCGTCCAAATATCTCAAAATTTAGAAAGAATAGAATATACCTGATATGGTTTTAGAAATTACTGGTCTGTAGTACATATTTTGTTGTTAATAATAATAATATAATAATTATTATAAGTTGAAAATTGTTGAGGAGTGTAATAGAAACGCGTAAATAGATAAACTTGAAGAATCGTGCGTGACCTCTTAAATGTGTTCAGGATAACTAACCTTGGACGTTTCAAGGATAAAGCCATCACCGGCCAATAATTAAAAACTAAATTTGGACCTTCTAAGAAATACTGATATAATATGCTCTAAGGCCTAGTCCAGAATAAAAGATTTGTTGATTTATTTTGTCTTTCGCTTATTCATTATAGCGTAAATTTAGTAGGTATTTCTCGGGGAAATTCATTAGTATTAAGAGAGATGAAATAATATAGAGAATATAGAATCTCTTAATAAGCATCGTATGTACACAATGGATGACCTATCATGAATGCTACGGGAGCGGCATGGTCAGGATATAACTAAACATTACATTCTCTTACTATTACTTGTGACCAAGGTGTAGGCTTCAAGGCCTTTTAACAGAATTCCGACACTCTTCTCCACTGCCCTGGTTCTCTATTTAAAAATAAGGTTAACCTAACACAAGACTTACCTAACCTAAGGCTAACCTAAACCTGACTTACACTTCCGACATATTCATACTCAATGTTGTCTTACTCAGTATTACTATGATAATGTAATAATACAAAATGATATTAATTAAACATATTTCTTAATACGACTTAAAGAAGCTTTTTTGACTATGCAATGTGTGCAGTAACTAACTAGATATTAAATTTATTTTATACCAAGCAACCAAAATTTTGTAGACTATCAGGAAGATTTAGATAATTTGATGTACGAGTATATTAGTGAATCACTGGAAAACCTGAACAGACTATAATGAAATGGCAAAGAATATCAACAAAACTTACAGTAAATGCGGATTGATAATAAAATATTTTCATTGAATGCCTGCATATGTTTATAAAATTTAATTGATTTTGTTGAACCTAAGTACAAGTGGTATACTCAAACGAAATTATAACAGTGAAACATTTTTACACGCTTTATATTAGCTTCACTTGTATGTTTGTAACCGACTCCTTTGGACGCGATATTGACCCACTTTAAACGGCCAGATTTATTTTTATTTTAAGCAATAAATTTACGTTTTATGTGGATTCTTAGAATAATTAAATAAAATAAAAAAATGGCATTAAAATATTTTATTGCCTTAAACTCAAGTTTTACTGATTGAAAGTCTTAATAAAATTTCGTTCGCTAATATTTTTCTACTGCACAATATGTTTTAAAAATGATTTCCGGAAACGTCGCGGATACGAGACTAATTAATCAATACAGGTTTAAAACCACATCTACACCTATTATAAATACAACCGCGTACCCGCTTATTAAGTAAGCGAGATACGGCGATGCGATATGAAGAGAGTTATTAAAATTAATGTTATTTCAGATTGCAGTATTTACTTTACAAAATTGATTTTAAGTTAAATTAAATAATTAATGTCTCTACATAGAAGATATTTAGAAAAACTTGTGTGGGATTTCAGAAAAAAGTTATTATTTGTTTACAGATTTTAGTTCACGAATTATAAACTAGTTATTAAATGAATGTAGGACATTCAACGTAGTTAAAAAAACGTAATTTAACGTTTCACAATAATCAAACTCTCGAGTTTTGATGAAGTTTTTAGTTTGTTCTAGTGAAACTAATAAAATAGAAAACCACTGGAATAATATCTAACATTTTGTAACAAAATAACAAACTTTATTCCAATTTTAAAATAAATGAAAGAATATATTAAATTCCTAGCTTAATAACACATTATAGAAGACTAAAAAGTTTTTCTAACCAGAAATCTTGTTTGCTACCTCTTTAAATTAACATTTACAATTTTATGCCAATTTTTTATATCCAATAGTTGAGACCACTTAAGGATTAGATAAATAATTTTATTTATTTCAATGAACTGCTCATATAAGTTTAAATAAAACAGCAAGTTCATAAGGCGCCTTAGAAAATTACTTGTCATGTAATAAATCAAAGAAATCATTGGAATAGTCTGAAAGGGACGACGCGCGACGTACTAAAGAAAACCTTGACCTGAGACGCTCTGCCTCTATTCAAATGTCCTTATTATTCCTTTCTCGAACATCCATTAAGAGTGCAACGTTGAGAATATCGCAGGACAAAACCTAAGCAGCCATAAATAATAAGAGGCGAACAGAGTCAGCTAATGAATTACGATGGCAGAGAGTGCAAGCCTTTTATAATACAAGCGCGGGTACAGGACTACAGGCTATAGCTACCACGACCGGCTCCACTTCGACAACCGAATCGCTTCAACTTCGCTCGTTCTATGTAACTTGAGAAAAATACTTACTTTCTTGTTATATTTTTTGGCTACCTAATAAGTTCACCTACATAATTTAGTGGAAATTCTTTATTATTTTAAAAAAATATATGTAGTTAAATTTGTCGTATATACCTAGTCAATAATCGCTTTTGTGCCGGGGAAAACAAGCTAATCCGAAAATTTTCATTCCGAGGTTATGAAAGCAACACGAATGATGTTTTTTTTACTACTTGGACTTTCTATGTCACACTGGATCTACTTTCAGAAAAATTCGCCTTGTTATCAACGTTTTGCCAATAAAATTAGTTATGTATATATTTAAATAAAATCATTTTGCCAACTGTCTTGTGGGTAACAAGAAGTTTGTTTTTCTAAACTAATTTCGGCTATGTAATGAAATTTTTCATTCAACATAGTAAAAAAGTTATTTTGGACTCAACACTGCTACAATTAAAGCATTTTGCAGTACAATTAAATTGTTGCATGCCTAGAAAGGGTGAAAAGAAAGGTCAAGTAGCGCCAAGGTCGTCCAGGTTGCGCGATTATATTAATGTTCTGCGCCCTGCCCTCTAGCACCCGCCGACCGCCTATTATCTGTTCATCCTTACTACGAGCGCGAGCGCCTCGCCTCAGCACCGCAGTCCGCACCACCGAGCGCCGGTTTATGACTCACTGTATCACATTTGTATCGAAGTTTACTTTTTGTATACTCCGAATGAAATTGTTAAATTATGCAAGCATTGTTTATAAATAACCAATAAAGGTACATATATATATTTATATATAAATATTTACACTTTATTTATATGTAGTACTTACTGTGTAGGTACATTTAGATATAAAGATCATTATAAAAAAAACAGTATTGACAAATCGACAATTAGTTTATTTTATGACTGCCCAATTAGCTTTTGTAAATACCTCATCACCTCATATTTCAATTATTTTATAATAGGTTGGGGAAAAAGTCTTTTCGCATTATAGTATGTGTGAACTTGTGATAAAATCTCTTTGGCTGTACTATTTGTATCTGGCTGGTTTTGGTATCATTAAAAGTTTAAATTTTAAAGAAGATAATTCCATATTCAAATTAGGAAAATGTGTGATTTTTATTTGTTTTTCGTACTATGAAGATGAGTGAATCTAATGAAGAAATTCGATACATTTTAAAATTTTACTACAAAAAAGGTAAAAATGCAACGCAAGCCGCGAAAAAAATTGCGATGTTTGTGGACCTAGTGCAGTGTCTGTGAGAGTAGCAAAAATTTGGTTTAAGCATGAGCAGGCATATCGGTAGTTACGACGTAGCTGAAAAACTGGGAATTGACCACAGAACAGCTTTGGCGCATTTGAAAAAAACTGGTTACACAAAAAAGCTCGATATTTGGGTACCTCACGAGCTCACTGAAAGAAACTTGGAAGGGCATTATTCATTATGAGCTGTTACCACCAGGCAGGACCATCGATTTTGAACTCTACTGCGTAAAACAGATGAGATTAAAGCAAAAAGTTGAGAGAAAGCGGCCGGAATTAATTAACAGAACGGATGTGGTTTTTCATCATGATAACGCTAGACCTCACACATCTTCAGTCACTCAGCAAAAATTAAGAGAGTTTGGCTGGGAGGTGTTAATACATCCTGTTAGTCCTGACCTTGCCTTCAGATTTCCACCTGTTTCGATCTGTTCAGAATTCTTTAGGCAGTGTCAGGTTAACATCACGAGAGGACTACCAAAACTACTTGTCGCGGTTTTTTGATCAGAAGCCCTAAAATTTCTATAGCAATGGGATCATGTCCCTACCTGCAAGATGGCAAAAGGTTATCGAACTAAATGGTACCTACATACTTTAGTTAAATGTAAATAAATTATATTAAAAAATGTTTTGAATTTTCTTAAAAAATGCGAAGAAACTTTTTCCCCAACCTATTATGTTATAAATTCAATTGATTATTTGAATCATCTTTTAGTTATGACTTATGACTTATTTTTAATCTGAAATTTGTAGTAACATATGATTACAAGAAACGATAGAATTTAGGTATAGGCTGTGTTCTTAAATAACGTATTCTGAGAATAGTTTTGAAAATACTGATGTAAATATAGATGTGTCTTGACTCTATCATCTAGAAAGCATCAAGTTTACCTTTCAATGTTCATATAAGAGTCAGTACATAATAAAACTATCACAGTATATTATTACTCACTTTTTATATTTCACCAATGTATTAACTTGTTAAATAATATAAATAATTTTGATTAAAGAGATAAAGATTACCTAATAATCTCGGTAAGAAAGTGAAGATTATACATGTGTGTTATAAATAACCTATGGCATTGGCCAGCACTTATAATGAAGCGATACGTGATATAAAGAGACTGCATTCCAATGCAATGGTGTAGGGACAGTTGTTCGAGAAGTGTCGTGTCATTGAACCGACCTGTGGCGAATCGCCCCGCTTCCGCAACAGACGGCAAATAAAATCAATTAGCAGAGGCAACGCCGTTAGCTCGACCCGACCACGCAGACATTATGGGAAAATGCACCAACAATCAACGAAGCACATCTAAAGCACAACTATAATAATTGTCCAACGCTATTATAAACAATGGTAAGCATAATTGTAACGAACAATCCCTTTATTCATTTCAAAGTTATTACAAATACCATCGCTGATACCTATATGATTCACCGTTTCTATAAATAAAGGCTAGGCACGTGTGTTAATTCTATGGGTTGATGTTTAATGAAGATGGCCACGTCATTTTATTGGCACCACGTCGGTGACACCGGATAAGTGTTGCGACCGGCCGATTGTCTCGCGGCTGTCGTAAATAACACGCGCTGTGTCCGGTAACGCCTAGGAATACAGAGTTAACATTGCTGCCTAGCGAATCCTCACTTCACGTATAACACGATCCCTAACCGTCGAACCTCACTCCCGCCGTCGTCCAGAATTATTTCTGTAGTAAGACAAAGACGAAAATAATATACAGACAAGAGTGAAACGATGACTCCCTTGCTGCTCGCAGGAAGCAGCCTCCGCGCCGAGCATACGGATGAGCTATCGTATGGCTGAGCTATAGCATATTTTACCATCGACGATATTGATATTTATCGTGTTTTAAATCCTTGCTGACTTCCCTCGTGATTTCATCCGAATGTAAAAACAATGATTCATTGTCGTTCATCTTAACCATTTTAACTTGTATCTAACCCGAGCTTTGAAATGAGCCTTGAAATAGTCTTACCTGAGGCTATTCATTCGCAGGCAGAAACAATGGACATAATATCACGCGAATAGCCGATACAAATATAATATGGAAGCTTTTCTCCGATCTCTTTTATTGGGCAAACGTTATGCGAGGGGTGCATAGGGGCGGGTTGGGATCGTGCGGGGCCGAGGTATGGCTGAGGGCCGATAGCATCGCTGCGGCGCGTTCTATAAATAGATGGCAGACGGACCCTTGAACCAGCCTCGGTCATCACTACACGTCTCAAAGGGCTACAACTGTATATTCTTAACATACCAATGTTCATCTTAACTACGGATCGCATTTCTTCGACTGTTTCTATTTTTATTTCATAACATTCTTCAATATTATAAAATTCATAAACTCAAACTTACAACAAGATATATTTGATAACGTGATATACCAAAAAAAAACACAAAGAAAGAGTATATGATATTTATCTATAATAAAGTAAGTATAAAACCGTTTAGGTTAGATAAAATAAAATATATCTAATCCGTACGTTCCCTGGCAGCCCTACAGTTTGCTATTGTACCGCAACAATCTACCATAAAACACGGCGAACGGGGTGCAGTTTCTCGCTTGTTCGCTTTCATTTGCACATGTAGGCAACGCTTATTTTTTTCCCTGATTAGAGTAAAAGATGCTCAACCGGTCCGCGAGCGAAGGTCGCTGCCAGGGAAGGACGCGCGCCTCTTTCGCAAAGTCGAGGACCTTCGCCTGCTCCCGCGCCTCACCCGCCGCGCCCGCTGCCCGCTAATGATGTCCTTCGCTGAACCGCTCCTAATTGGACAGAGCTAGAGCGTTTCATCATCAGAAAAAAGACTATCAGGCACCAACAACGACACTGTCAATAGCACATAAATGCATTTAATGATTTTGATTCTTTCCTACACAACTAAAATATAGTACGAGTAGGGTCTGTTTCACAATATTCCAGTAAAGTACAAATGTAGTAAAGCAAATACAGTTAATTTTATTTTGACATGTATAACTGACTGGTTTCATGTAAACTTAAACAACACTTAGACTTAGACATCTTATTCGATAGTTTATTTGTTACCTTATTTTCCAGTGAATATTCAAGGATTGCGAAATGTAAGAAAAGACCTTTGGTAAAGTCATTTAGTCACTACCCGGGTACCTAAAGGCTTTTATTGTTGCATACACTGTGTAATAAGTCATTATTAAAAAAATATATTTATTAAGACACAAAATAACTATTAAGTGTTTTGTGTAGATAGAAGCTTCCAAATGTGATTATGTCAGAAACACGTACACAACTAGAATTGCAGTGTAATAACGGACAAGAACGTAGTGGATTGTCGTAGATTGCAGACGCACTGAATATAGCTGTAAATAATGACACAATTGAAGACATTTCTCTTTCTTAATCAAGGTACAAGTACCTAATGAGACCTCAACTATACGCACTTCCTTTCACACAGATGATTCCCACCTACAGAACCCGCAATTTATTATAACGAAATAATTGTATGAATACTAATATAATATAAAGAGCAAGATGTATTTTTTTTTCAAACATCCTTCCCAGTTAGAGCTAAACGAACCTGGAAAATGCAAAGTAGAAGACGTGCTGACGTACATGCATGTTTATCTTCGTAGTTTATTTATTGTTGTATTCTATTTGGATTATTTCGATTGGCAAATGCGTATTTTCTGTTTCGTTATGTTTTGAACATGAGTGGCTGATATCGAAGTGTATCTGTCGCAAAACACTTGCACGCTGTTGCCTGTTAGTAGGTATAATCTTATAGGTTTAATATCGCCAACTTAGCATTATTATCTTGAGCTTTCAGTATTAGTAGTTGATTTTATGCGTACGCCTGTCCCTGCTGTAGCAGAACTCTACAATCTCTACATATCTCTTAAAAATTTTGCAATTATTATTCACAAATGCGATTCCACTTTATATTCCTACGTGGTCAGCCAATCATTTAATTTAATGGCTTGTCATTTCAAATTGCCCTCAAAGCATTCTTCGTCGATCGCTAAACCTTATATGACCGACGAATCAATTATCATTTCATATAACTTTTATAACCATGCAGTCGTGTCACGCATGTAATGAAATTATCTCTAACTATATGAAATTGAATAGTACTTAGACATATTATACTACATAGCTCTGACAGTAATACAAAATTTTTCGAGCATGTACTATACAAAATATTGTTGACTTAATTTGTTAAATTAAAAATATGATTAACTTTCGTTTAGCTTTATTTCTAATTAAAGGACTGCTTAAATCACATATTCTACTGTTCTAATAAAATAATCTTAATAGATGTACAATACAACTAAATAATTCTAATAAAATTAAAGAGATATCAATGTAATTGAATTATGAAATAAAATATTTCAATTATATGTTAGACATGTTTATTCTATTTAACAACATTATGCATTCTGAATTCCAACGTAATATGTAATATTCAGACGTTAAATAATACCGACAGTAATTATAAACGATTACGATAAATCAATAACAATATTTAATTGAATTTACTTTAGTATCCTACACATTCCGCAAGTGTAACTCAATACGGTGTGCGAGGCGGCGTAGCTTAATATGTCTAGTTCCTAAGCTCCATTGCATCCCTAACTAGCCTGATACTGTAATGACGATAGCCGCCTCGAGCCTTCGACCTACGGACTCGTCACTTCACTGAACATGTCCACGCTACTTATCGTTACGTGGAGCCAGGCTTCCTGGTAATATTTATAAAATAAGGATAACGTCTGTGTTGTTCCAGCCATCGCTGCGGCTTAACTAATGAAGATTTAAATCGGCGCTGGTCCAAGCCGAGCCCCGTTTTGCATCCTTCTATTTACCATACCAAGGTAATTATACCAAGAATTTTTGCTCATTAGTGATTAAAGTAAGACAATTCTATTTACGAGACTAATTTTCTGCAAGGATAATCATGCAAATAAAAATAAAGTAAAGCTGAATGTGTTGTCGCTTTGTAGTGTTTACGGCTTATTAAATAGAGTATGTACACATAATATTATCTTTTTTTCGACCCTTTTCACTATAGTAATTTAATAGTTTATTTTCGTTTATTAAGGGATTAATAGAATATCTAGTACGCGTTTGGAAGAAACCACCGTTAGTGTACTGCGACTATCATGGCCACTCGCGCAAGAAGAATGTGTTCTTTTATGGATGCGCCGGAGCTGAGAGCTGGTGCAGCAACGACCGGCTTGTTCAAGACGAGCCTGTTAAATACCTTGTAAGTTACGTAAACTTAGCCAACAGTGCGTAAAAACGTTAATTAACTCTTTTTATTGGGGATTGACTTCGTTCTATTCCGTTAATTCTTCGATACAAGTAAAAAGTTTTATTCATTAAGTACACCGTTGCAGCCAATTGACACAATTTAAGATAGAAAAAGGAAATTAAAAGTACAACAGTACTTAAATTAAAATCTTGCTAACTTATTTTTATATTAGTTCCAAAATATCTCCTACTAATTAGGTTTTAAAAGCTTAAGTTTGGGGAGGCCTTTATTGATATTCTACATACCGAGATAGAGTAATATTCCGTTGTTATTAAGGGTATGCTTTCTAACTGAAACAAAACTTGTTTTAAATAAGATATGTTTAATAAAAAATATAGGTACTCTAAATTGCAGTTTTCTTTTCAGTAAGAAACTTAAAAGTCTCTTATAAAAAAATATTTCATATTGATTGATTTAATTTGCATAATTAGATGCTACCTGCGCTCATGCACCGAATATCAGCTGCGTTTGCTTTGGGCTCGTGCTCATTCCGCGTGGAGCGTGAGCGCGAGAGCACGGCGCGTGTCACCGTTTGGCGACATCTAGGCGTCACGCGCTCCTACACCATGGAGGCTTCCTTCTGCGGTTTCGACAGAGGACCGTTTAAGGTTGGACAATGCTTAATAAACTATACAAGTATTACATTCAGCTAAATAGTTACATGTCAAGTCACACGTTGGGTGCCAATAAACTTTTATTCTACTTGTCCTACTAATATTATATTTTGTATTATAAACGCGAAAGTTTGTGAGAATGTTTGGATATATGTTTGTTACTCTTTCACACAAAAACTACTGAATTTACTTTTGTGAAACTTTACAGTAGCTTACACATCAGAATAACACATAAGCTATAATTTATAATGATATATAGTGAATTATCCAAAATATATGAGAGTATGTTACCTTACAATTTCTACCATTGACTTCCAGAGAATTAAGACTCTTCGAAGTTTCGCTTTAGACATTTTATATTCAATAAAATAATTATCCTATTCTATTAAATTAGTCATTGTTTCATAACAAACGCCTTTAAAAGAAGAGAAGAAAAGATAAAGTATTAGTAAAGAATGGGTTAATTATTTTATTTGTGCTATAAATTACATGAAGGGTCTAATTATATTTTCAATATGTATCGCATTCAGAGCATTTATTTTCCAATTACAAAAGATGGCATATCCGAGATTAATGATTACGACGCTAAGTATCTGACACGTACACTCATATATCTGGGTTGTCTATGCCTTAAAGATCTGCAGATAACATGAGTAATATATTTTCAATTAAAAGATGCCAGGAAATTTACTCGCCCTTCACTATTTGTTATCATGCTGAGTATAAAAGACTGTTATAAAAATAGTATAAGTATTCCGACACGGCGAGGCTCGCAAAATAAAACAATTATAATATTATACATCCTTCATCTCCATGTCTCGTGTCGGCTCGTTTTTAGTTCAATCCAATGCGTGACTATTGTTTCGACATGGGAAAAATTACGCTTTATAAAAGTTAAGCGTAATAGTTTATTTGTTACATTTAATAATAAAAGCAAAGCTAGACAGTGCAACTACATTATTACTAAATGTAAACTAAAAATATATTATAATCCATACAAATAAATAAAAATAGAGTGTCTGTTTGTAATATTAAAGTAACCGCTTTTTACTCAGTGCATATGAAAGTATATACAGTACATATACGAAAACAAAATTTTTAACTGTCTGTTTGTTCCGGCTAATCTCTGAAATGGCTTTATCGATTTTAACAGGACTTACACTGGCAGATAGCTGATGTAACAAGGAGTAAAAGTAAAAGTTCTTTAGAAGTTTTTAATCGTATTAATTATCTGTCTGTATATATAAATTGTAACTAGCCGATATTTATAGATAACACTAGCCGAACCGCCCTCGCTTTGCTGAGGTTTTCGTGAGGTTCAATATTTTTTTCTTAAATAAAAGTAGCCTAAGTTACTCCTAAAAAGCGGTTATTTTAATATTACAAACAGATACTTCAATTTTATTTTCTTCTATGGATTACACATGACATTTTGGATGTTAAAAAGATTTATCCTGATTTTAAAAAAATGAAATGAAAACCGAGCATGGTTCGAATGTTTTAAACATATAATTTTTAGTAGTTATAATAAAATGTTGTTTCTCCAGTTGCTATACTACCTACGCTTTACGTCATCTCATATAATTTATCGTATCCAGGGATTCCATTTGAACACCCAGCACTTGCAGAGCGTGGGCAGCGACTTTTGCGAGGCCCTCAACGGTCTCGGCGATAACGCCGCTAATGTTGACATCCAGCTTACCAAGGATCTCAACGGGTAAATTATCTTGTTTATGACTTCATCATTATATTATGTACTTGTCTTATATATAAAATTCTCGTGTCACAATGTTAGTTACCATACTCCTCCGAAACGTCTCGACCGATTTTTATAAAACTTTATATGCATATGTAGCAGGTCTGAGAATCGGCTACTCTCTATTTTTCATCCCCTTAAGTGATAAAGATGACCCACCCCAAATTTATATGGCAAAACAACGTTTGCCGGGTCAGCTAGTCTTATATATAAAATTCTCGTGTCACAATGTTAGTTACCATACTCCTCCGAAACGGCTCGACCGATTTTTATGAAATTTTATATGCATATTCAGTAGGTCTGAGAATCGGTCAACATCTATTTCTTATACCCCTAAGTGATAAGGGTGGCCCACTCTAACTTTTTTAAATTTATAAGGCAAATCATCGTTTGCCGGGACAGCTAGTTATATATACAGGAGCCGTGTATAAAATACTTTAGAAACTTACGAAGGGTTTTCTGGGGTCTAAGAAAACTTGACGTTCGTGCAGATATTTCTGAACATTTGAAAAATCATTGAATCATTCAGATAAATTAGCTATTTGAAAAGAAATATATTTTTTGATTATATTGAGTGGAAAGTCAGGAAGGGTAAAATTAGCGTGACGTATTTTATGTAGTGTATAACTACTGAATTAATAAAAATAAATACGCATGAAGTTGCTAAATTAAGTCAATAATTATTTCTATAACTTTACGGATTCTATGAATAGAACTTTGTCTCTTGATTTTTTAAAAAGCTTTTTAATACTAAACACAATGAACATATTGTTGACATAAAAAAGGCATGACAAAAAACTTACTTGAATTTTTAAGTTATTCATAGGTTCGAATTAAACCACATTGTTACTTTTAATCAGAAAATTCCATATGCATGAGAAAAATTGTTTATAGCGTAATTATAAATAAATACTTTAATATGAAATATGGCGCCACTTAAATTTTCTCATAACGGATCCATCATTTACAACAAAGTTGTGACGCTAAGTTGATAATAATTATTTATAATGAACTGGTTATGTTGCTCTAAAATTACTACTCTCCGATGAAGAAAATAAGAAATAATAATAAATTACCCGTGTTGGTTCTGATTGCATTGTTATTTGATTGGCAGAAATATCGTTGAGGTTCATTTGACCTGTTCAGGAAAAAAGAGGCAAGTTATTCATATAAAACAGATTGGATCCACTCTCTTATTTTAAATGGACTTTTTATCTCTAGTTAATTTAAATTCTTAATGTTGCTTTGTTCATAAAATAATAACAATACGTAACTCTATAACTAGATATAACTTTCAAATAAAATAACCGACATCACGTAAGTTAGTGTATTTAAAACTAACCAACCTTTTTAAACGTTGATTTTTCTACAACACAATCAAGAATAACTCGCTCTTGCTTGTGTCTATTCTTTTTTTGTGCTCGAGTACAATGGGCCTAATGTATGGATATAGGTATTGTGTGAAATGTGGACCTTAAGCCTTGGAGTCGCAAGGCTCAAGAGTCGAATAATTCCCTCTAATCAATTACTTTGAAAGCTGGTTTTATGATCTGTTTATTAGTCACAAGTTATTAGTTTTCATAAAACGCTGCACTTTTACGATTACTAACATGATAACTAACTCGAATAGATCGTTAAAAATAATAATTTCTTTTCATCGTAAAAACATTTTGCTCATATTTAGAATGTTAAAGACTTAGTTCAAGAACCCTGTTCAGCCAGGTCTACGTTGAAACATAATAACTGAAAAAAAATTGATTGAAAAATATCAAATGGATAATTGACATTACCATCTTGGTATAATGAGTGACCAGTGGTGGTAAATTTGGGTCTTAACAAGTGAAAAAGTAGTAATGCAACGACCATGGTACAAAACATTATTTTTAACAAAACATACTTTTTACGTGATATCAATATAATTTATTTATTTGCCAGATTGTCAAAGCTCTGAATACCTTTTTTACTGAAATACTTCACACAATGAATTAAGAAGACTAGACAAAAAAGAGACAGATACTTAATAGTAGATTTTTTTTAAATATTTTATTTAGTTTTGTAATAATTCTTTTGTATAATTGAATAACGCCGTGCACCATGTAATGATTTGTGGTTTGATATTTTTTTAATATTGATGCATTTGCAAAAATATTGAATTCGTTACTATCATTAAAAGGAAATTTGAGCTTTCTAAAATAATGTGCACTATTTTTTTATTTTTTCCGATTGTATACTTCAACGTTAGGCTGACATTACACTATCATATATATTCTCATATCTGTCTCATAGTTCTATGATCATATTTATATGACGCAGTTCTTTTTTTGTACTTATTACACTATTGACCCTCATATGAACGTCATATACTGTCATGATGGATAACGATTTAGCCGTGTTTTCCGTTGCTATGAGTTTTAGCAATTTTATTAATTGCATTAACAAAAGAAAAGGGTGAACTTAGATTGAAAGATGAAGTCTTACTAAACATATCTGCGAATGGATGAAGTCGTGTTTAACTACGTGTTATCATAGGTGGCACCAATCACGCATGACGGATATGATCCTACTTGTACGCTAGTGTTAATTATGATGTTGGCAACACTTATAATTTGAGCAGCATCCTGTTACTTGATCTTGATGTTGGTAGGACTGATATGAGTAGTATCCTTTTATTTGATCTTGATGTTGGTACGACTGATATGAGTAGCATCCTTGAATGTTGGCCAACTGATAAACACAAATCCGGGAAGTGGGGATTGCAAAATAAATACGCCGTCGTCGACAGTTATCGTTGATTACATCGCGATTATTCTAGGAGTAACGTTGAAGCTCTGAGTCTAAAGTATAACCCCCCGAGGATATTATAGTCAAGCCGTTATACTGTTAGTCTGCGTATAGACTACTACAACTCTCTCTTCTCTTCTCTTTTATTAATTAACATTAGCTTTCAAATAGGTTGCCTTATCAATGATCATAGACAAATGTAGATATTACACTGTCATATGTTCTTTATATAAAAATGACTCGTACATCTATGATCATAAATATTTGATAGTGTAGTATCAGTCTTAGACTGACTGGCCAGGGCTCTCGGACTATCTACATTTAAGTGTTTACAAGAAAACAGACTTGGTAACTTGTTATATTAATAATATTGTTTGTTCCCAACAGTGAAATAGCAGTGGACAGCGAGCCGGGGTCTGGTTCTGACAGTGTTCTCAAAACAGATTCAGATGAAGATTTTGACTAATCTCGGATGTCTAGAATTAAGTCTACAAAAGTCATTTAATAAACTGCCCAAGTTTACAAACGTTCACTAATTGTATACGGCCTTTATATTGATGCTCGTACATTAATAGCAATTAATAAAATTTATCGTACACGTCCAGATTAAATTTTAATTTATTTATTACTGTATGTCTTCGATCACTAATAACTATGTACACAATCAGCGTCAAACATTTTTTGATGTTTTAGTAATCTTCAATAGTAAAAAATTATAGTTTCATGCATCCTAAACTTAGCCTCATAATATCGATATAATTGTTTTGTCATCTTATATCAATGTAAAAAGATTTTTTCAGTTTAATTCGTATACATAGTACAATACTGTGCGGGTATATAAATAAATGCATATACAATAGAACCTCGATTTCCCGAACTAATTGAGACCGAGACTGGGTCCGATAATCAATAGTATGGATAATCGAAATGTGGATACTTTGGGACAAATAATAATCTATTAAAATTAAAATTCCAATGCGAGCAAGAAATTCGCGCTAACGCAACGTTCGGATAATTAAGCGTACGGATAAACTAAGTCAGAGTTCGGATAATCGAGGTTCTACTATAAATTAAGTCGCACATTGATCGTAATGAGAACAGAATAGAATTTCTACTTAAAATTTAGTCAATTTTCGAATTTTTAAATATCTAAAGTTATAGTTGAAAGTTAGTTATATAGAGTTTTGAGTCCCATTATGTATGGGACAGTGTATCTAGTTCTTATTTAGTGATCGAAGTTGTATAATCAATTATTCGTATTGATAGTCGTTTTTACGTGAGTATTACTGGCTGCGTTTAGAGTATACGAGGAGTTCCACAATATCATTCATATCTTATGGAACTTGTGATAAAGATATATTATTTTTTCTACAGTTTTTGTTATACAAGTCTGTGATTGTATTTATAATTTTTTTTATTGTGATTTTAAATTAATATTGTGTCTTGTGATCTCAGTAACTAATAAATGGTTAAATTGAACTTTATTTTTCGTTTTATATCCAACTAGTCGACCCGTCCCGGCTTCGCCCGGGTGCAATTAAGCACGTGTATTTAGTCGTAACCGCTATGTCCCTGCATTTTTAATCTGTAATATCTTCGAAAGTATTTATTTAAATTTCATGCTGTAAAGGGCCATATTGATCTATATAAAATGCACAATGTACTTAAAGTACCTAATCGGATAAGGATTAATGATGTATTGTTTAAAATCGCTTCGTAAATAAGCCACTATTTCTCGTAAAAAGTAAAGGATAAAAAAGGGTAATAGTGGGTTATCCTTAAGAGATAGACATATACCATCGCGACTTTTTTGTTGACCTTTTTAAGGTGTACAATACTGTAGTAGTCACTAGTACTCGTAGGGTTCATCCAGCGTTTGCAATGTAAGCGCAAAATATGTGTTTATTTACGACCTCACATTAGAATCCTGTTTAATTATCAGTGTTTCTCTACTATATTATGTATGTATCATACATATAAATATTCCTCTTAAATCACTATTAAAAAAAACCGCATCAAAATCCGTTGCTTAGTTTTAAAGATCTAAGCATACATAGGGCCATACAGACAAACAGACAGTGGAAAGCGACTTTTTTTATATCATACGTATACAAATTTATTTCAACTATTAATAAATTATAAATGAATATAAACACATTAATAGTAATAAAAACAAATTATTGGAACAAGTTATAATGTGAAGGAAATTATAAATTAGGCTTAAAAAACGTTTTTTTTAATAATTTTAGTTATAAGTAATTATCACATAGTGTATGATTATTAACAATTTAAAGCTATGTGTACACTGTATTGAATATTTGCATGTAAATCCTAAGTCCTAACCTAGTCCCTATAATTATCTAAGCTTTTAAACCGTTCCGTTTCGGACAGGATGATGGATATCTGGCCTTGGAAATGATTGAGGGTGAACTAAATTAGTTTATAGGCTCAATACTCACTGTAGAACTAATTTGCGATATGTAACACTATTAATAAATGCTACTACAAAAAAAATTATTAGAAAATTGTTCGTATCATTATAAAGCTATTTATTTAATCTTTTCTAGTGACTATTTTTGTTATATATTTTTTCTAAAATATTAATACAAACCAAGGATGTTACGATTTCGGATTTGGATATGGTTAAAAATATTAGGGATATCATTTTATTTTCAGATTATCCGTTAATTTCCGTAATTGTGACGGATCGGCTGGACAAATACGAAAACTTCGGTTATGGTTACAAATAGATTTATATTTCGGATATCTGATCGTTTCGGTTAGGTGTTAATTTGTTAGTGTAAACATAGCTTTAAAAAATACACTTTAGTTGATGGATTATTAATAAATCATATTTTATACACCAACTAACACTGGATATTAATTATACGGTTACTTTGCACTTTAATATAAAACTATTCTCAAATAATATTAAAATATGTCAAAACTGATTTGTAATTTAATAAAAAAGACGTCATTTGGAAAAATAAATATTTGTTCATTAGCTTAAGATTAAAGTTCATTTACATATAACAACACAAAAAGAACTTAAAAAAATTAAACAATAATATAAAACATTAATTTGACGTCTTTCAGTTTGAGCAACGTATAATAGAAATGGTACACAACATACAAACTGTATATCCATTATAAGAAAAATACGAAATTTTAATTGTTATAAAATCTATAAACAAATTATACTTATGTATAATGAAAACGAATCCAGCCCCTAGAGCTTTTAACTATTACTCATTTCTTATTGCACCATTCCATTAATACTTTAAAATAAAATCTCTCATATTTATAAGTTTTTAGAAGTCACAGTGTATTGAAAATAAAAAAAAGGTTGTTCGTCTTGTATCCTTTTAAATAAAGAAATCAATTTTTTATCTTAAAATTCCTATAATTCATTTACGTTAAGAAAATATTAAATCAACTGGATAAAGTATGTTTCGTAGATCAAAATGTGCTTCTCTTTATTTTTTTTTATTATTAATACCCTGTATGTTTCTGTTTGGGATTTTATTTTTCTCCAGGTTTTAGTTTTTTTTATATTTTGCTACACTTTAGGGTTTTTTACTAATACAAAACTTCTTCGTTCGTCATCTAAAGTTCTTCCAAAAATTTAAATAATCAAATAAATAAAAATGGAATAACCATTTAGTTCAAAGGACACTTATAATGGTTACTGCTAAACTGAACGTATTTTGTAAACGCAAATGAACTATAGTCCTTGTAAAACATATAACTTCATGACTCCTAAAATCTCACTACTTATCTAACAAATTTATTGAAATTGGTTTCAACACAAAAATATTAAACAAAAAAATAATGAAGAACCACATCTATGAAGTAAAAATGTGTGCTAAAATTAGTTTGAAACTCGTTTATAAAATAAAGTTAAATCAACAGTACCCGCTGAAGCAACTTACAATTCTTGTTAAATATGATGACTCAACAAAAGCTACACAAAGTACGTGTTTTATACTTATTTGTTATGCAGTTTTTACGATGTGAAATCTCTATTATTTATCAGAACACAAAAACTTTTATGCACGTTTTTGAGTGGACACTTTTTTCTGATGTGAATGTATAGCACATTAATTTTTTTTGAAAATAAAATTTCAAGTTGTAAAAATTTCATTTTCACTTTTTTATTTAATTTAAAATATAAGTTTAGAATTGTGACGTTACTGAGTAAAAATTACAATCAATAGAGCAAAGGATACCTAGGTACTGAAAAAGTTAAAATGTGACCTATACTTATATATTAATAAATCATAATTCAATTATATATTTATCAGTAAATGCACAGCATTTTAACTGTCAGTGACAGTTTAGTGGGTGGAGGTCCTAATTATTTATTTAATCTTGTTATTACTATGGGCGGGAGACATAAACTTTATGTCAGTGATTTCACTACAGTCAGATTTCAAAAATCCTGTTTTAAACCGTTTATAGTCACTTCACTATCGTTTTCATAGTCCAATTGTATAATATTGGTGGATTCCTTATGAAACAAGACGCTGTGTAAACGTCAGGATGGTATCCGTCATTGCGCGGGTGCGGGTGCCGGGGCGGGGGCTCGGGGCCTCGCTGGCTGTCGTCTTTGTCGCGCTAGAAATGACTGTCCGGCGGAGAGTGAAGCAAAGCGTGCTTCGACAGCGTCTCGGTGACACCTAGCCCCGAGCTGATACCACGCAGAGGCCAGCAAACGTTGCTCGTTTAAACATCGACCGCCTTCTTCACTTCCACTTCCACTGCCGCTGCCACTCCATCTAGCATTACAAATAAAACATCTTTCAACTTTTGTAATTACAGAAACTTTATGTATAACTAGGATTCTCCTATTACTCTCAGTGACATTTCTATATTTTGGCAATGTTTGTGTTTATGTAAATATCGTGTTGTAACTTCTTTTGGTTTCCATTGTATAGACTACATATAAAATATTGTTGCTTGTGTTATTACTTACTTACTCCTTTTTTATCTTCCTTATTTTTTAAATGTAAAATAACTGAATTATAAATGAAACAAAAATGTGCACGCCTTTAAGGCAGAATATATGAGACATGTGTAATTAACCAACACCTTATATCTACTATATTCATGCAAATAAAGATTGATTGCTTGAATTATTATTTAGTTATTTATGATTAAATTATATTAAATTATTACAAAAGTATTTTGATGCAGTGTTGGGAGTTTTTTGTATTTATCAGTCATAAATGTTTTTTCACATATAAAGGGTCTACGTAACGAAACATTATTAAAATTGAAACTTACTCGTGTCGATTGTTATTAGCAGTCGCGGGTTCACCGCGGGACGCATTTGCACTCGCATTGACCGTGCCGCGGGAGTAGCCTAAGGTAGTATCCGATAGTGACTGCTGACCTACAAGAAAACAAGGATATTTCAAAAATCAACTCGATCTATAAGCAGAAAAAAGTGGCATAATACTAATTTAGAAAATGATAAATATCTCAAAAATATAATTACTCAAAAAAATCAGAAAGGTGATTATTTATTGGGTTACCTACCAGTAGTCCTAGGATCGAGTGTTTTTATGACCTCTTTTGCCTTTTCAACACACTTCTTATATTTGTCCTCCGTAGCCAATAGATCTGCCTCTCTTGCAGAGAGTGCTTCTTGCAGTTTGCTAGTGCGCCGCCTTTCTTCTGCCAAAGCCGCTTGTAATTCTTCTAGTTGTAAAGCTGAAAAAATGAAAAAATAATAATCCAAAGGGATAAAAACATATAATACAAAAGAGATGCCACAGTTTCTATTTTATCTTTACTTCATTATCATAGCTCACGTCACTATCATAGCGACGTCCGCATTTCATTGTCCAACTATATAAGAAAGAGAAAGATACGTTCGTTATAAACGTGTTCTATTGAAGATAATAGAATTGGACGCTTTTTTTTATTAATAAAGCAAAGGCAGCTGGGTAGTAATTTTAAAACATAGTGACACACAGTACGAATACTAGAAATAAAAATAAACTCGTAACGCCTTACCATCGTCTCCACAAAGTGGGTAATTGTTTCATGGGGCTTGGTGTTCGCATCAATAATAAGATTCCACAGCCTATATTAGAATTGCCACTTCAGCGATTTAAAACTCTAATAAAAAAGTGTTTAGTAAATAAAGCTTACTACTCTGTACAAGATTATTTGAACGATGACAAAGCTTGGATTCAAAATGACGTTGATGCTCAGCTGAATGATTATACCTTTCTAAACAGACTGATGTAAACAATGGCATTTTGAAAAGAGCAACTGTTGAGTTTATTGCCAGTTCTTCTCATCAGGAAACTTCTTTCCGAACTGGTGGTAGCTTCAGACAAACTGACTAACAGACCAATTTTGACGTGTCAAAAGTACTTTGTAAAAAGTTTATTTGAATAAAATATTTTGAGTTTGAGATAAAATATTTTGAATTTAAACTGCTTTAGTTTAAACTTTCTCCCCTCCAGGTATTTTTTATTTTCAAACCAGTAATACGACGCCTTAGCAATGTACTTATATTATAGGTCGTAGCCTCTTGTTTTAATAAAATGTATAATAAAGTTTTATGACATACATTTCCTTTGACTATCCTCAATGGCGGAGGCAAGTCGCGGATGCGGTGCTTCTAGAGATGCCTCCAGCTGCATGATCCTAGCGTTCGCTTCTCTGTTTAGAGCACGTTGTTTCTCTAAACGCGCCGCGTAGTCTTCTAGAAGTGCCTGAAATTGAACATCTCCTTTTACAAATTAGCTCTATTAAGATACGTCGGATAGATGAAAAAAAATTATTTATGACACACATCATAAGGTATAATTATTGTCGCTATGAGAAGTCTCAGTCATAAGTATCTTGATCAATATTTTGTACAATAATTAACTTAGAGGAACCTTACCTGCACGGAAGCCTGATCCGCTTGCGCTCCCTGATTCTGTCTTAATAATTTGTTCTCATGCTCCAATCTTATGAGACGCTCCTTCAAATCATTTGGTATTAGTTCCCGCGATACATTGTCTTCACTTGCACCTGATAAATTAAAAAAATAATTAATCAAATTCTTAACTACAAATCATGCTAAATTGCAGTCTCATTCTTTCTTCGGATTCAATTTCCTTATTTTACAATAATTTTATTTATATAAGCGACGTATCTTTTTTAGGATATTAGATTCGCTATCAAAAGGTTGTTGTTTCAAGCATATATTATATCTGGTGGTATATACAAATGATTTGTAATAATATTGATTTACCAGCAGTAATAGTAGAACAGCGTAACTCATCTAGCGCCTCTCGTAGCGTGTCTCGCTCGTGTCGCAACGCGTCGCGCTCGCGCTGCAACGATGCCGCGCCGCTGCTTAACTTCTTGTTTTCGATTTCTAGCTTATCTGCTTTAGTTATTTCTGCATCAAGCTTCTCATTTAGGTCTGTCACCTGAGGAAAATATTACATGGGTGATTTAGATAATGCAAAAAATATATTAATTGTAACAACCCTTGCCAAGACTAAAAGTCGTGAATTCGAGGAGAGTAGCAATTTTGCACTTTTAATTGTACTGGTTACAAATGTACAAATGATTTACAAATATATTTGTTGCAAAAATTCAACAACACTATTGGCATAACATAAGAAAGATAAGAAAAATCTTACGTATATAATAATTGTTAATATTTTTATGTTTGGAAATCGCAACATTGCAATGGCTACAATGAGAAAGGATGGAGAATTGATGTCTGACATGCATTCGGCACGACCGAAATAGCGGAAAAATGCATAGTTAGCATTAGTATTGCATAGTTCCTGTGGGATAATGATAAAATATTATGTTTAATGAACGCTTGAACATTATTCTATAGCAATATATTGAAAATTAAAATGTTTTTGTTAAGTGTAAATTGAATCCTTTCAAAGTTGAGGCGGATCAACGAGTAATTAATAAAATAAAATGTAAGTAAAATAATAGTAAGCAGATATATTCCTGATAATTATTCTGTAGCAACCGATTTGTTAGCAAGGTTGTCCTTTGATATAGGCCTCCCTTACCTACCGTACCCTACAACAAAGATACTGGAATGCCAAGTTCTAACTCATTTGTTAGAACTTGGCATTCCGTATAATAATATTAATTTCTATGAACTTAATTATACTGATAGGATATAATATTTTTTTTTGTAATCATTCTTTCCTATTATTAGGGGTTGTAAAATACTACCTGTTTTTTGTAAATGTCGAGCTGTGATCGCAGTCCCAGAACACGCGTAGCGACCTGCTCGTGCTCTATGGCGCGCTGCACATGTTCCGTGTTGGCGCGCTCTAGTAGTTTCACCTAAAAGAAAAACTTCCAATATAATACTTATATAACAGCAGTTATAATTTCATTTTAGTTTATTATTTATAATTAACTAGTAGTCCTCTCTTTACTGAAAAAACACATTTTCTTAATACCCGCAAACAAATTACTTAAAAATCGACTCAGCCCGTAAGGGCTGTTAAGGCTATAAGGCCCATAACTAAGTGACATAGTTTTAACAATAATTAAAATCATTAATGGCATTTTAAAAATCAATATAGAAAATGAATATTTTTTAGGTTTAATAATAAAATAATTTTTTTGATTGTGCAACACTAATATACATTTAAATATTTTTTGTGTATAAATATTTTTTATATTATATATACCGTGTTAATACAATTAAGATTTCCTAATATGTAATACTATAAATCAAGAGTGCTATAATTGATATATCACGTACCACTGGTAGGAATTACTATGTTATCGTTTTTACTTGAAAACTTTTCGTTCTTATAATATTTAAACTATTATCATCCTTCAATTATATACTTTTGTTGAAATACAGACAAGAAGTAGAAAAATATTTCAGAATTTTATACTTCTTGTCTGTATTTCTACTAATTAATAATCGATACAAATATTCTATATATAAAACAATTTATTATAAAAAGACTAATAGTAATAGGACATCGTAGTATTATTTATTAGACATAGTTACATAAAAGTGGAAATGTAATAATATGGTGCAACTATACCTGTCTCCTCAAATCGACATGTTCTTCCATCCTCTTCTTGTAGGAAGCGACAGCAGCTTCTAGTGCCGCCGCTTTTGCTGCTGTTTCCCGCAACGCATCTACTTCATCTTTAAGAGCTACGTTTTCTGATGCAGCTATCTGATATATAAATAGAAAATTTGTTTTTCGTTTAATAATTTATTATTAATGCAATAAATATTAACTAAGTTTTCAAAAAAAAAGAATGTCGTAAGCACACAATGATTTAATAAACAGAACAACGTCTTTGGTCTGAGAAGAGCACGAGAAAAATTTTATTTCTGGGCGAATCTTCTTATCCACTATAAAATTATAACAGTTAGGGTAAACCAGTGAGATAAGACCATGATTTCAGACAAGCATTGATAAATACATAAACAAAATAATAAGACCTAAAACATAAAAACCCCTGAATACTTGCGAAAATATACAATAACAAATAAAATCTACCTGTAGCTCTTCATTCTTCAACTTTGTTACAGCGAGATCTCTCTCCAACACATCAGCTCTTGCTCTCTGGTCATCCCTCTGCAGTTCCACTTTGTCCAGCTCATCTTTTAATGCATCAAGTTGTGCTCTCATGTGGCTATATCGTAAAGTCCCCGCGTGGGCCGGTCCTAAAGAGGCTCCTGCCTCGTCTAATTCCTTCGCATCTGTATCTCCCTCCGCTTCCCGAGCCGCTGTCAATCGACTCACTTCGCTTAACAACGTCATTTTCTCTTCTTGGAGAATTTTCACCTACAAACCAACCAAAAATGAAAAATAGTTATGAACCATCTACACAGATAGTAACGCAAAACGTCGCAAAGTTTTGTAAAAAAAATTATAGAGAGCTAAACGAAAAGCTCCAAATCAAGTCTTGATACTTTTTATAATTTGTTTCATTTCTTGTATCTTATCGCTGTGAAAATTCTTGAGATAACAAAAATAAAAAGTAATTATTTAATCTAAATCAAGAAACCTACCTGTGTGTCAAGTTCGTGACATCTCTGTGCCAGCGCCTCTCTCATATCAGCATCCGTCTGATCTGCAGCAGCCGTCTCCAAGTGGATACTACCACGATTTGTGCCCAACGTTATATTTTCCAATTCCTTACACAGATGAAGTATATAAAATCTGACTTAAATATATTACTAAAACTTAAAAGTAGAGATGTACACTACAAAAAGCGATAAAACAATTAGGTAGGTATTATTAAACAAAATTGTTTCACAGCAAAAAGTGTACAGTGAAGCTTCGTGTAATAATAACAAAAGTTAGGCGCTAACTGACAATTACATGCAGCGTTGTACAATTATTCGTGATGCAAGGACATTAGTGTGCGTAACTAAACCGTACGTATTCGGTATTTCTTCGCGGCCGCTAACGAGCATACATCATCGAAAGTGCACTTGGGAAATAATATGTGTTAATTTATTTTCGCAATAAATATTACGAACATTTTCTGCTCTGTTACAATTTCAATCAGTTCGAGGAAACTTATTTGATACGAGTAACGAGATGACCGATAATTACCTGTATCGCTTGCATTATCGACCGCTGACACGAGAGCTCCAGCTCCATGATTCGCGTGATGTATTCCTCCTTCTTAATACAGTTGACTGCACAGCCTATTTTGATGGAAGTTATATCTTAGATAGTTTATAACAGCGTTTAAACAACTTCGATTATAACATTTTTTTTTACTCTTATTCCTAGTTAAGAGAATGGCTATTGTATTACTTTTCTAGAAAAGCAAACGAGCAGATAGTCTGGATTTCGGTAAAATCACCGTTGGTCAGTCTTGAAATGACGCGTGTGCGCCTTTTGATTACATGGATTTGAAAATTGCTGCGGTTTTAGCAGGCCCAGATTCAAAAGCCTGCAAAAATCGTAACATTGCAATAGCTACAATGAGAAAGGATGGAGAATTCAAGTCTGATATGCATTCGGCACGCCGCACGACCGAAAACCGATAGCGGTCGAATTCGCAAGCTGGTGGAACGAGCATGGATGGCAATCGGGAGCTGAAACAGTCTCGAACTTACGTTAATGTTTAGTTATATGATGCTTTCTTAGCGTTCACAACCCGTTCACAGATACTTGAAATATGTACTGTAAAGTATATAAGATGGAAAGTCAATATATATTTAGACACGCTAATCCAGAGGATGGCTATCACTTTGGCGATCCAAAAGGTTCTATTTTTTTTAAACGCTGGCGTAACAAATGTAATAAGAAACATAATTTTAAAATAAAGTTTTATTAGATTAATAAAACCGATTTTGGGTGTGATATTGTGATACTGGTAATCCTAGCGACATCTCTAGGTTAAAAAATCTACTGAGGTTGCTCTAAATGTATGGAAAGTGCACATAAGAAGAATTGCGAAAAATAGTAAGTGTTGCATTTAGAAATTTTATTAGAAATAATAAACTAAAATGAAATCACTTACACAATAAAAAATTATAATAAAAATAATTCTCTAAAATTACGTACGAAGCAAAATTACGAAACTTAGCATATTGCTAAGCTTATATGTTTATTATGTTGACTTACAGAATTTTTTATATATTCTTGGACTTACTAAGAACCAACTGAAGAAGTCTTCCCAAGTCCGACGGGTCTCCATGTTCAGCAATATTAACAACATCAGGTCTAGAAAATCCTTGTAAACTTAAATTTAATATCTCTTGATGGTAATCTAGAACAATTTTAAAATGTATCATTATCGTCACCCTTTAATGGCCCACTACTGCGTCGGGTCAGAATGAGGAGACATTCGTTAGGCCATTTTGATAAAAACAGAAACGATCCTAATAACTATAGACCAATCTCTATTTTACCATCACTGAGTAAAGTTTTTCAAAACATTATTTTAAACCAACTTTTAGAATATTTTAATGAAAATAAACAATTTCATAGTCGACAGACAGATGCTGGAATTTTATTATTTCTTAAGCATATTTATGACGCGTGGGAGAAATAGCAAAATGTGATTGGTGTATTTTGCGATTTGTCCAAGGCCTTTCATTGTAATCAAAATGAAACGCTTTTAAATATACTTAATTTTTATGGTAAAGGGGTGTTTGACTAGAGCTAATTGCCTCATACTTAAATCAAAGAGTCCAAAGGATTACTACTAATAATGTAAAGTCTTCTGGATCTTTGCTAAAAATAGGCTATCCACAGGGATCCATTTTAGACCTGTTTTTATTTTTGATTTATATTTATGATCTGCCATACTATGAGAAGAATTTGTGTGATATTGTACTTTTTGCTGATGATAGATTACTCATATTTAACAGATATAAAAATAAATATGACAAAGTAAACAGTGTATTGTCACAAGTTCTACAATGGTTTACTGTAAATAACTTAGTTCTTAATGCTAAAAAGACTAAATATTGAGTTCGCTTTACCTAATATTGACAAACTTACACTTTAACCTTCTGTTAAAAAATTGAAATTTTGGATGTGGTTGACTTGACGTTATTTGTGAGTATAACTTTAGATTTAAAACTACAGTGGGACCCCCATTTATCATATCTAGAGGGCAGACTCAGCTCAGCTGCCTATGCAGTGAGGAGAGTTAGACAAATGACCAATATTGATACTTCTAGGCTAGTTCAGTTACTTTCACAGTTTTGTCTAATGGCATTTTGTTGTGGGGTAAGGCCGTGCACATTAAAAGACTCCCTTAGAGATGTTTTAAAATAGATGTCCTTAAAGTCCCATCTCAATACATATTTTGTTCATTTACCAGAATATCAATTCATATTCAATATACAGTGACAAACATTATGCTAATACTAGAAACAGAAACATACTTGTAACACCCTACTTTCGTCTCCACAAAGTCAGTAATAGTTTCATGGGGCTTGGTGTTCGCATCTATAATAAATATCCACAGGCTATATTATACTTGCCACTTCAACAATTTAAAACTCGGATCAAGAAATCATAAATAAATAAAGCATACAACAATGTACAGGATTACTTAAATAATGTGAATGCTTGGAATCTATGTGACGTTGACTAAATCAAGCTAAATGATTTGAACAACAGATTATGTAAACACTGGGTTTTTGAAAAGATCGACTGTTGAGTTTCTTGCCGGCTCTTCTCAACAGAAAATAGCATTCCAAAGTAGTGGTAGCTTAAGACAAATTTACTGTCTGACCAGTTTTTGTCGTACTAAAAGTACTTGTACAAAAAAGTTTAATTGAAATAAAATTTTTTGAGTTTAATATTAGTATGGATTTAACAGAACAAAGTTAAATATCTAAATCTTTTTCAGTTTTGTCAGTTTCATAATTTCTTGAGTTAGAAACTGCTTTAAAAATATAATATTTGTATACTACTTACCTACTACACCTTCTAATATTTTTTTCAAATTGCTGACCTTCAATCTCCAGTTATGACCAACGTCTATTTTAATTTTAGAATTCCAATTCGTTGTGAAATGTTCAGGTGCGATTTGAGTGAGTGCCTCTGCTATTGCGACACCATCTGATAGCTCTGTAGATAAAATACTGACTAGAGTCACTTTCACTTCATGAGATACAATCAAAAGTATTAAAACTCAGGTTGAACATTTACAGGAAATATTCGGTAATAAACACGGTGACATCATTAGTATGTAGTATTATTTTACATAAATAAATAAATTATTTAATAACTACGAACTTTGTTCTTAAGAGGTTTTAATTGTTAGGCACTTTGAACTCATAAACAAAAAGTCAAACAGGGATGATATGTATGATATATCTGCACGATAAAACCATATTCGAGGATGTATTTTTATTATACCTGAAGGTGTTCCATGTTTAGCTGAAAGATTTAAAGTCTGCAACCATTTAATAAGATTGTCACATAGAACAACACTATTAGCTTCCATTCTGGGGAATTTATTTACGACACCGTTCTATTATTACAGCTATAAGGGATCGATTTATTTCTACTTATAAAAAGACATTATTAATATTACTATACACTAAAGGAAATAAATTATAAAGTTATTAATACGGTAATCTCGTACAGTGACGTTTACTTATTTATATACACTTTAAACTCTTGTCTTTGGTTTAAACTTTTATATATTATCTATGTCACACTTCACAGACTATACACATAATAGAATTATTTCTTTTGGCTGAAATCATTGAAACGTGTTATTTGTTATTCATTTATAAAATTACTGGCGCAAGTAAGCAGTAATATTATTTAAGGTATTATTATAACAACCCTAGATGAAATTACAACTACTATAATGAAGTTCGTAATCTATAGTATAAAGCTAAAAAGTTTGTTAGGTTAAATGCGCTAATCTCAGGAACTACTAAGGAAAGTTTATTTTAGTGTTAGTTTGCATTTTTATCAAGGAAAACTATATAACATTACGCTACACATACACAACATAACATTCGCTGTTATGTTGTGCAATGAATAAGTTGCAAAAACTGAGAAAATGTACTCATTTTGAGACTTTTTTAAGAAACGCAAAAAATGTCGTGCAGATCGAGTAAATTAAAAAAAACCGTTAAAGTTATATAGAAAAGTAACTTCATGCGCAATACAGTTTAATGGGGACTACATTGCTATATTATTAAATGTTAGCTTGGCTTCATTAAATCCTTGAAGGTTTAAGAAATTTGGTTCAATCAAAGAACGATTTTGTGCTGATATCAACTCTTCCATGCATATATCCAAGTTTCTAAAGATTACCATTTCTCTTTAAATAAATTATTACGGTATTATTTTACTTTAACGAAACTGACAAATATCGTTTGGAGTTCAATAATGTTCCTATGTGGTAAAAAAAGTCAAACTCCTATCACCTCCATGAAATGGGAATTATTAAGTAACTAACCCAGTGCATCGTACACTCAGTATGTTTTATGCATAATAGTGTTCATTTCTTAGTGTATAGAACTAAGTTTGATAAGTTTTATACATTTATTTTCTTTCTGTGAAACCATGAGATATCTCTTAATTCTCTTATATTCTAATATGTAAGAAAAAAAAAACCTGTTAAGAAAAATATTTATTCAGTATTATTTAAATTTTGTTGAAAGTCAAGTGGGAGATCGCAGCCCATATACTTGTCAGCAGAAGCAGCATACATTATAACTTTTTTCCACAAAGGATCCGTCGATAAAAGATGAGGATTACAAAAAAGAATTACTGCAACTTGTGCTCTTGTTAAGGCAACATTCAATCTCTTCGGGCTTTTAACAAATCCTAAGGAATGTCGTATGTCTTCTTGTAGTAATGAATCATTAGATCTCACTGTAGATATCAAAATGATCGGGCGTTCTTGCCCTTGGAACTCTTCAACTGTTCCTATTTTAGGCTGAGGTAGTCCCATTGAGTCGAAAAGTATGCGAAAGTACTTTGTCTACAAAATAAAAAGAGGTATTTTAAACCTAAATATAAATTTATCAACAGTTATTCAAGGCAAAGTAGCCGCTTCGCATATATAGAGCTTCTAATTAGCTAAACTTAGAAATAAGTGAATTAAAATTACAAAGTAATTAAATAAATATAATAAATAATTGGCCTAAAAATTTTAAACTTCGTGGAGCCCTTTTGATATATGTACTTTATAAGATCCTGCGATAAATTTTCATAAAAGTTTATTAATTTGTTAATTATGATTTTTTATAACTATTGAAAAATTAAAAATCTAAAAAATGTTGATAAAAATTTTTTTTTCAATTAATATTTAATAGCTAAATTAAAAATTTTAGGCCAATTATTTATACCTTTCATCCCATTGTTTATGCCAATGGAGATTGGGAAAAAAATTTTTAGTTAACAATTGAATAACTTTTTGAAAAATGGTGAATAAACTTTTTTTCTTCAGGACTCGATTCTTTCAAGTGTTAAGATACTAGAATTTTTTCAATTTTTTAAAATCACATTTTATGTTATAAAAAAATTATTTTTATTGCTGAACTCTCTTTAGCGGCGGCGCGCGCATGCCGTAACAGCCGCGCGGAGCCCTATTTCCAACGTCTAATTAAAATTATAAATAATAGAGTTCCGGGAGTTAGGACTTTTTTATTTGAAATTTCCTCCTCTTTAACGAGCTTTTTTCAAAATTGCTTAAATGTTAATATTTTTTAAGTTATTAATAAAAAACGAAATTTAATTTTTTTTTCATCTTATTTTGTTAATAACAATTGCAATTTTTAACCTGCACCAAAATCCTTCAAAATCATTTTTCTAGAGGTGATTCCGAATCGAATGAGCCATCGCTCATATTTTTAGGACCTTTATCTCTATTTTTCACGTTTTTGAACTTGTTGACTAGACTGTACTTATCATTCATTAATGATATGGTATTATTATATTGTATTGTTCATATTTTAAATTGTGCTGTTTTAGCTAAAGACCATCATTTTTGAATAAGTTGCTTAAGTGCTGGTGCTTAACTTAGATAAATAATTAAAAAAATACTTGCCTGTGCAATATATGGTGTAATAACACCAATATCATCTGTTTTTATGTCCTTTTTGTAAAGTTTGCATACAGTTAAAGCCAACATTGAAGCTTCTTGAGGATTATACCAGGAAGGGCTCTCTTCTGATCTTATATTAGCACCTTTTATCCCATAGACGAAAATACCACCTGAATTACATTGCGATTCTAAAACTTCGCCAATTGCGTTTATAAACTTTGAGGTAAACGAAACGCTTTTATTAAGTTTAGCCACCAGTGACCCATCATAAAACATATCACTCGGTAATTCTATAACCTCCTGTAATGATCTGTAATTATCATTTAATTTAGTCACAAGTCTATTATCAAAACCATTTATAAACGAGGCAAAGTCCTTCTGATATGGAAATCTTTCAAGAATTCTACATAAGTACGATTCGTCCATACCATATTCGCTACAAAAGTAAGACATAACAACGGGACCTAACTGCATCGGATCACCTGCAAGGATAATTTGACCGCTTGTTTTGTTGGTGAATGTCATTGGCACCATAATTTCTGGCTCCGTCGCTTGCCCGGCTTCGTCTATAATAACGTGAGTAAAATGTCCTTGGGGTAAATCTAAATGCATTAAACCACCGAGACAGACACAAGTCCCAATAGTAACACGATGCCTCCCTATGTAAGACTTCTGACAATTAATTTGCATGTTATTTTTTACGGCATATTTTGATTTACACGTATTTTCGGTTGCTATATCGAGGGTAGCACAATAAAGACGTATACATTCTGGAACATTATCAGACTCTACCATGTAATTTGCAATCAATCTCACAATAGAACCCTGGAATGAGTCTTTATACTTAATAAGTCTTTCTGTTACCAAATTAGATGCACTATTCGATGGTGTGGCAACTAAAATTCTACTGTCTGGAATCATAGTTAATATTTGCAAAATCGTCTCAGTTACCGTTATAGTTTTCCCAGTCCCTGGTGGACCAAATATAACATATGGCATTGGTCGACATTCACCTTTAATTATATTGATAACAGCATCCTTTTGACAATCATTTAAATTAGGGTTAAACCATGTAATTTTTTCAATATTCTCTATTGCAATTTGGGGTTCTTTTGCCCTTATATGAGAAGGGAATAATATATCAGGCCCAAGATTAGATAATGCCAAATTAATTGCATGATGTGATCTTCTATAAACAGTTCTACTAAAATGAAATTCTATTGACACATCATTACCATTATAGCGTTCATGAAACTGTGGACTAAATTTTACCAAAATTAAATTGCCTTTTATATTGTGTATGTAACCTTCATATTTAGAATCATTATTGCTCCATATGTCTTTAACAATTACTCTGTCTCCTCTTATTAGTGATGGTCTTCTTTCAGCCAGTCCTACAATTTCCATTCCTAAATATTCATCACATCGTATTAAATATACTTTACTTCTATCATACACTCTCATATTTAAATTATATTGAACTTCTTCCATGTACAAAAGTGCATGCCATTTATCCAAGTAATTAGCAATACTCAACTCTTGAGGCAAAAAAGGCAAATATTTTTCAATTTTATTTAACATATTATCAAACTTATCGGCATACACCATTTGATCTGTGTCACCTAAAACAATTGCCCATATTTTTTCTGGAATTGGATATTGTCCAATTTTAACTGAAATAAAATTAGACATTCTAAAGCTATGGACTCCTGGGATCACGGAGTTATTATTAGATTTAGATTTTCTCATGGCTTCTATTTTTTGTGATTCTTTCAAATACTTATAACCATCTTTAGTGGTATTTTGTGTTTGCATATCTTGTACTATATTTATATCAATAAATCTTTTGCACTGAAATCCTTTAAACAGAATTACTAAAGTTTCTCTAGATTTTCCTAAAAACTTTGGATTACAAGACAATGTTAGGTGAAATGTTTGTCCACTTTCTAAGTTAACTGGCTGGTTTATAAATGGTTTAATATTTATTTGTGAATTTCTTTTTTTATTTAAAACCATCCATTTGTTAATCACATACAGCTGATTACTTTTATTTGTTATATATAAAATTATTGTTTCTGTGTGTTGAAATTCAACATGGTCAAATTTTAAAGGGTGGCTCATGGCTATATTCTTCTCATTTTCTAGATTTAGGCTTATTGTTTCTTCATTTGGAATATCAATAAGGTTTTTACTACGAGAATCTTCATTTAATACTACTAATTTTAAGGCTCTCCAGTTGCATGATCCTTGATTGCTTTCTATTGCTTCCACTAAAACCTAAAATAAAAATAACTGGGTTATATTACAAGTTTTATTTTTTATCCTATATAGACAAGCATTTGACCGTAATTTGCCTGATGTTAAGCACAACACGGTCTAGGATGTATCATGCCTACCTAGAAGGTACCTGTTTTCTCTGGTTTCGAAGACATCAACATTATACATGAAAACAAAGATACCGGCAGGTCATTCCACTTTCGCAGCGTGAATAATGAAGTTGATGAAGGAATTGCAAGTTAACAAAGTTTGCTCCACAAGTAATGCTAATTAAATATTTAAAGTGTTGATAAGCTTACCTTTGATCCAACATTTGGTCGAGTACCATTTGTTATAGAACTATTATCATAATAGATTTGTCTGTTACAGATACCATCAGTTTGGGAGCACTCTGTTACTATAGCACTAATAATTTTCTTTCTTAAATGAGCAAAACTTATAACTTTCAAAACCTGTTTAAAGATAAATGCATGGTACATAAATAGTATTTATAATAAAATAGTTAATGATGATGAAAATCATAAATATCTGATACCTGGACAGAAGAAATATTAGTTTGATTTACACTGTCTTGCTGCACTGTGCATTTTAATTCAAGCCAATCACCTACAATAGGAACAAATGGCGCTTCGACATCATCCAAGTTAAATTTTAGGTCACTTTCCCTAAGGTAAACTAATCTGTTTTGTCTCTTTTCAACTTGCCCGACTAAGATATGTTCAATTATATCATAAGTGCGTTCCTCTATTTCTGCCTCTGCATCACCCCAATAGCCATGGTTTTCCAAAATTCTTACAACTACAATTGTATCATTATCGCCTTTATAGCCCAAATAAAGAACTTTGTCATTTACTTGCAACATAAATGAACATCCAGAAAGATCATAAAAGTAAAACCCATCAATCATAACAAAATTATCGCCACAGTCAGTAATTACCCCTAGAACAAAAGATATAATTAGATAAACCTTCCTCCACAAGTGTTTTCTATGACGACAACAACAACAACTACACACAACTTTTATGGGAAATGCTATATAAGGTATCACAAATTTTGTTATTAGTAAATAAATATAATTAATATGTATGAAATACTTTAAAACCTAGAAGCACTGTGAATCCTAGAATTTTTCTAGTAAAACCTTATCTCACTTTCTTTTATACCTTAAATATAACAAATCGGAAGGCAAGAAAATATTTGTTATATCAAGTAATTCTTTAAATTATAAAGTATTTGTTATAAAGAGGAAAAAAATTTAAATAAAACAGGTGCAACATAAATCGTAAGATCATTATATAAAGGTTTTGGTACACACTATTTTTGTTAATTGAAAATTTGTTATAAATAGGTTGTTGGCAAAAAATATTCGCAATGTAGAGATATATTTAACATTGACTCTTATGGACGATTCAAGGGGATTAAGAACAGTTAGTTAAATTGGGGAAGTTGTTATATTGAGGTTACACTGTAATAAATAGGTAAAACAAAATGTGCTATAAATTTTATTGTACTCAATTAATTAAAAGAAAATAACAAATCTGATTAGTTAATTTTGATTTAACATTGAATAATAACTAAACAAAACGAAATGAATATTCCATAAAATAATTATCACAAAATAAAACTAATCAGGAAAGAATTAAAAATAATTTTGAGCTGTGTGCAAGTTTCGCTTTTTTCAGGTACAATGACTTAAAAATAAATTAAATAATTAGTATAATCAACCTGTTCTCTGAAAGCAAACAGCATTTTTTGGTGTTTCCTTAACTGGAGGTGTGGATGATAATAATGCTTCCTTCTCAGCTTGTAGTTCCAACTCTAACAGTTCCTCAGATAGGAAGTCTTCTCTTTGATCATCGTCCAAATCAATATTATAATTTTTATTAAACAAAAAATTTAAAAAATCAGTGAAGTATGAGAACATGTTGGTAGATGCTATATTGTGTTTAAGTTACTCTTAGGCTCTACTGTAGAAAACCTCTATCATATTCATATTTCCATTCTGTAGATTTTAAATAATCAAGTTCTTTTCTTAGATCTTGTATTCTTTTTTGGTGTATCTCTTTATGTATATTTTTAAATGACTGTTCAAGACTGTGTCCAAGATCTCCGTGATTTAAAGATTGGTCATAATTTTGGATTCTAGTCTGAGTTGTACTCTGAAAATAAGTAATTACTATTTGTTGAAGTTATGCATAAATATTAGTTAGTATTTACCAATTGGTAACAATTTTCTTTTGTATTGTTTTAATTTTCCTTTTTTAATTGACTAAAAGAAAAATAAAAATTCATTCATTCTTAGCACTGATTTTCAGGAAATTCATATTTACTCTGTGGAATAAATCACAAAGATCACAAGTGACATTTGGCTATTGTAAACAATGTTTGTTGTAGAATTTTAAAATGTTATATTGCGGAAACTATTGATTTCCACAGTACAAGATCTTGTGAGTGAGTGATTCTAGTAGGCCTAGATCTATCTCTAATAAAATTTTGGAGCGAAACCATTACGTCAGCACTTGGAAAGTTCAGGAATAATTTTTCTAAGTCCCCTAATTATTCATAAAATATGAGTCTTCAGCAAAAAAATAGGGGCATCGATAGAGGGGATCCTCAACAACCCCCTTCACTCCCCCTCCTCTCCTTCGTTGCGTCAACTAAAGGAAAGAGATTCCAACAGTGCTTGGTATTATAATTTTTTTTTTAAATTTAATATTTGGAAACTATTGATATCCGCGCTTCAAGATTTTACAGTTAGTGATTCTAGACCTAGATCTATCCCTAAAAAAATTTCCAAACGAATCCGTTACGTCAGCTCTTGGAAAGTCCTTAGCGAGGCTAACAGTTTTTTTTTATATATTCAATTTTATAAATATGTAGTCTTTTAACTGTTACTAAGTTTATAAATGCCTAGTAATATTAGTAATAGTAGTTTTACTGCTGATTGAGCTCTATATTAACTAATAATTTGTAATTCAGAAAGTTTACTATTCTTTTCTAAATACAACAAATGTACGTACTTGTGGGGTTTCAGGCTCCGACGGTGAATATCCAGATTGAGATATATTACTGGAAGATGACATGCCCGTAGATTTTTGAAATTGAATGTTTTAGTACATTCCTCACTTTACAGATTAGATTGTGATTGTTTAACCAATCTTAACTATTTGCCTATAGGAACCTAGGTAACTCCTGAATTCTGATATAAAACTTCCAAAGATTATACGAAAACTTCAAGTTCAGGTAAACACTATACTTCGGGTTTCAGTTTTCACCACAGACCTAATAGAGATGGTTTTCACTTTCAAGCACAGACTTAATAGAGATGTTACACATCTTTCAAGTTTCAACCCTACCAAAGATTATCTTCTTATATTTAAAATTCTCGTGTCACAATGTTAGTTACCATACTCCTCCGAAATGGCTAGCTGCTATCTATTTTTCATCCCCCTTAGTGATAAGGGTGGCCCACCCCAATATGGCAAAACAACGTTTGCCGAATCAGCTAGTAAATTATAATATATTGGAACCGAACCTATTAAAGTATAATAAAGAAACAACTTTTTTATAAATAAAATTATTTATTTAAAAATTACAATATGTTCAATATACTTCAAACGATAAAGTGACAATACAAATAATAATTTTATAAGCTGCCAGTCCAGGAAGTTTAGCCGACCTTACTTTAAAAAACTCCTTTTTTTAACAGAACCGAAAGAATAGTCACCAAATATTATGTATGAATAAAAGAAATCACAGAGTACATTGTATTAAAGTTTTTAATTTTTCTCATATTTTATATTTCTTTGTAAATTTATCATTACATGTATTTAAGATTTTTTTAAAATATTTACACTTTTTTCTCGTAGCCACACCGTCCGGCCATTCTCGAATCTCGATGGCGTGCAAATGCCGTAGAGGCAGTAAACTTAAAGTAACATATGTAAGGAATGATGGTCACAGCTCACACTTAATTTTATATATCATCTTTGCACTTAACAACGATTTGCAAGTTAGGGATAACCAAATAAAATTAAAATATATCGATACATGTCGCAGTTTGCGATCAAATGCATGCGACGATAATGGAGCTACTGAGAGCTCACTCTTTCTACTAGTAGTGGGGGTGTGGAAATCGTGGATTAGCAAGAGATAGAAAAAGGGAATGATTCAGTAGTGCTGCTTTATGAGTACTGAGCTTTTAAAAAATATCGAATATGATACTAATTTGATACTTCGAAATTGTTAAAGTATAATAAAGAAGTAACTTTGACAAACAATACTTTAATTATATATAGCATTAGGCCGATCCTTTTGCAAATGAATACCAATCTTGGTTTATGCACAATTGTTTTAAGCATATCAGCATTTTGATATTCCGTAGGAACATATTTAACTTCAAGTTATTTATCACTCACAAGTTCTCTGACATAAAATTGACTTATTGAAATATGCTTTGTCCTTGTATGCATATTTGGATTTTGAGAAGGCCTTATTGCAGCATCATTGTCAACTTGCAAAGTGGAAATCTGTTCTAAGTTGGTTACGTCATTAATTAATCTTTTGATATCTATTTCTCGAGCAGCTTCACTAGCAGCAACTAGTTCTGCCTGTGTGCTTAAAATCGCTACTGCTGTTTGTCGGCGACTTGCCCAGAAAATCACTCCACCGGCATACATTACAGATGTAGAGCACCGTGTACATGGATCTCCTCCATGGTCAGAATCACTGTAACATTCTGGGATACCTGGCTTGTATTTTTTTTTTTATAGGATACCAAGATCCATAGTCCCTTTTAAATATCGAAATATGCGTTTTACTTTTTGCACATCTTCAGTAGACGGATTATCTAATTTTCTAGATACGACACTTATTGCATATGATATATCTGGTTTTGTACCTGTCATAAAATATGCTAATGCGCCAACTGCTTCTCGATAAGGAAATCTAATTTCACTTTCTTTATCTTTAGTTGATTGTGGGTCGTTTACAATAGGAGTTCCAACAGTTTTACAATCTTCCATACCAAGGCGTTGAAGTAATCTTTGTGTTTTTATGAAATTTTTATTGAACCATTTTTATTGTTCAAGAATCAGAGAAAATATGAAGCTGGCTTTGTCGTTATCTTAAATCATTTATTAGATATAAACTTTTCAGTTTCTTTTTCATTTGTTGAAGCTATTAGTCCATCATCAACATATTGTCCAAGATGAATTTTATAATTAATTTTAATATTTTTGATTTCTTATAAACAAACATGAATCTGCATCACATTGAGATAATCAATAATGCATTTATTCCAACATATAGACCATATAAACTTCTGTTTAATTTACAGACTTTGTCTGTTTCGTGACTGCACCTTATGGCATCATATAAACTATTTAAAAATGCAGTTGCTACATCGAATCGCGCTAAAGATAATCCTTCATTTGTTGCGATGCTTATAATTGATCTTATTGTTGCCATTCTTGCAACAGGGCTAAATGTGTCATCATAATCAATAACTTTTTCCTGAGAGTATCCTCTTGCTACTAGTCGAACTATATAGTTATCAAGACTTCCATCAGCATTGATTTTTTTCTTTTTATAAACCCATTTACCGGATATGATTTTTCGGTTTTTAGGTTTAGCTAATAAAGACCATGTCTTGCTTTCCTCTAATGATTTTATTTCTCTATGAGGACTTTTCATCGCTTTTTTGTATGTTCTAGGATCATCAGAGAATTTGCTATCAAATCAACTTCCCCTTTACCAATTGCATGTACTAGAGAATCATTTTCAGTTTTAACTGTTTGATTATTAGTAAAATGTTCAAAAATTATGAATATATCATTCCGATTAGTTACATGACTTGTAGCACCATTACATACCAATTTTCTAGATCTTATTCAATGGTATTAACTGATTCATTTGCTTCAACTTGCATTAGTGCCAGATTTAAATTTGAATTGTTGGCTGAACTCGTCAAGGTTTAGATGGATTGGGAGGTTTACCATCTTTTATCGATGTACGACATTTCTCAACTTGGTATCCAAATAGTCCGCAATAGTCACATCCTTCTTTTCACACATTTTTTTTTTGAATTTATTATTATTTTTGTTATGGTAATTTTGGCCAGTCAAATTTTCTACATTACGATCCTTTTTAGACATAACTCATTCATATCCAACTGAACTTGAATGAGAAGTAACTAGCATCAGATAAAGTTTCTAAAATCTTGGAGATTAATAAAATCTCTGGAAGATCATACTTAGCTTCATCTTTCTGTAGTTCTATTTTCAATTTATGCCCTATATTTTTCAGTTTAGATATGTGCGTTGACATGTCATGACAAGCATCTTTCCGATAGTTGATAGCTTTTGTCTTCTACATTGCCGTCAAAAATTTTGTGCAGCTAATCTCAGATTCCTTTTGCTGTTGTAAAGCGCATCACTTATTGTACCATTGTATCCGACATATTTGCTAATAATAAGAGCACGGCAGTAGTTTCCATCTCATTATAGACTTGTAGAACTTTTTCATAATTGGCTATAGTTTCTGCAGTACCTGATACTGGTTGAGTAGGTGCCTTGAGTTTTCCGTCGATAGCGTCTAAACCTCTTGTACTACTTTTTAACAATAACAGAACTTTGCAGTGCCATGTAGACCAATTTTCTTTTCCTTTTAAACGACCGATATCAATTTTACAACATGATGCATTAATGGTTCCGTTTCGATTCTTCTTCCTGCTACCTTATTCACGTAGCAACTACGATCTACCACCATATTAAAGTATACTAAATATATTGTAATTTTAAATAAATAATTAAAGTATTGTTTATAAAAGTTACTCCTTTATTATACTTTAACAGAAATAAATATCCATCATCTATATATTTTGATATTTAAAATATTGACGATATATATCGGTATTTTTTTTTTAAATATCCATATTTTTTACCCAAGCCTATTGCAAGTTGCACCAGGGACAGGCAACTTGTGTTGTGGTTAGTGATGTCATATCTACCAACTGTTTGGTAGATCTACCAATTTTCACCTCAATCTACCTATCTACCACCCTAGATCTAAAAACTGCCTATTTTTTTTATTGCTTAGACATATCACCACTTTGAATTATTTTTAAAGAAAAATGATTTTGTTTATATGGAATGTAAAACAAATAAAGCAGCGTTTTTTTTTTTTTTTTTTTTTTTTTATTTATTTATTTATTTATTTGAAATCAAGATTTTGTTTTAATGAAAAGAAAAGATGTAAATGTCTTAAATTTATGAATCGTAAACATATTATTGAAAAACATGCAGTCACAATTATTGCTTATTTAGCAGTTCAGTTTCCAGGTAAGTTAAACATAATTAATTATTTATAATATGACTGAATTGGACCGAGAGTGGAGATTATTAAGAAACATAACAATTTATTTCACAGAAAAAAATTTGGATCCTACACCTGAAGAATTCTAGAAGCATGTTTCATCCATTAAAAAAGAAGACCAGTCTCCATTGTCTCCCCTGCTATGCGAATTCATGAGAAAATTACTTCTACATAGTAGCGCTAACGGTGAGAGATTGTTTTCTGCAATTAATAATATGAAAACCTTCCAGAGAAATAGAATTTGCACGGGCTCTAGAGAGATTGTTGCGTACTAAAAGATTCATAGCAAACAACGGGTAGCCTAGCGCAGAACATTTAAAATTTTTCAATAAAAATATGTATAATTTCCAAAAATAAACATTTTAAGAACAGTTCATGCATTTTTAATCTAAAAATATCTTCTAAATTGAGGAGGTAGATCTACCAATTTTGAATATTACTTTCTACCAACTTCTACCAACATTTGGCACATAAACTACTAATTTTCTAAAATTCGGGTTGGCAACACTGGTTCTGGTTGTGATTTTAATAAATACCTACCTAATTTTACAATGGGTACTTAATAGCCTCGTCCGTTTTGCGTCCGTTATTAGTAGATTTTCCTTACTTTAATACATAATTTTAAAATGCAAGTGTAAGCTATCTTATGTAACTTTATTCTTGAATATTATATATGTTAAATGAAGAACACAAAATGTCATCAAAAAAAAGATATACTTATGAGCCAAATCATAAGAAGGACTTGAACCACCTGATGTCTCCGTGCTTAGCGATTGATCCCAATGTTGAATTAAAGGACGTGCCAACAACAGGTGAAGAATATATACTGAAGATGATAAAAGAAAGAGAGCAATATGCTACTATTACCATATGTAACAAAGATTTATCTAAATTTGCTCTGAACCAATCTTGTTTTGTCAAAGAGGTAAAAAGCTTCTAGTTATTCATCCTATTGATATTTAAATGTGAAAGTTTGTTAACGAAATTAAATAAAATATAACACACAAATACTTTGTGAGTGTCTTTCAATTAATTCTAGGCTACTTCTTTAGAATATGTGGCATCTCCCCAATTTTATTAAAAAAAAATTTTTTTCCATAACAATAACAATTTCTATGTGTATTTCTGAAATTCGTTTTTTTAGGAAATTTAGTTTTCGAGATATAATTTTTTGAAAATATATTTTTTTTTTAAATTTCAGTTTTTCATGAATTTTCAAAAAATCATAGCCTGAAAACTATGAACTTTCTGAATAAACGGATTTCAGAAATACACTAAGGATGGTAAATATTATTTTAAAAAATTAAAAAAAAATTGGATATGTTACATAAATTTGCAAATAAAGTCATAAAAACATACTCTGCTGCTTTAATTTGCTTGTTTAATATATTACTTGATATTATTCCAGCTTCCCCATCCTAAAGCACCAGATAATCTAAAGCCAACAATAGAGTGGCAAAATATTCAAGTGGCTGACTTCTCAGAAGTGCGTATGTATGTGTCTAGGTTATTACATAAGAAAAGTCTTTGGCCCCATGAGAGTAACAATATTGATGTCAATCCAGATAGTACAGAGAATTGGAAGAATTTATTTGAAAGTAAAGATCCCAAATTATCATGTGTATTAGGCTTACACAGTATGATGCTGGACCGTGGTATAGAAGTACTAACAGAAATTTTAGAAGATGTAAAACCTGGAAGCACTATAGATCATAAAACAGGTATAAAATTAAGTTAATATTTTGCAAGTCACTTTTAAGCTTAGGTTGTTATTGTAATAAGTTGCTGCTATATTTATTTATTAACACTTCATGTATATGTCGGGGGAGTAAACAATTATCGAATAATAGATTATCATCATCATTATTGCCATCTATGGCACTGGAGTAGGGCAGTAGTCACTTCCGTCATTTTAACAGTCTTGACCCTTTATATGCCATCGACAGTCTGACTGTAGTCTTACTCTTGCGCGGTCCCTCAAGGAGTGAAGTAATCTCTAGATAGTGCTAGTGAAGTGTTAAGTGCAGTGTTGTGTTAGTGCTATCCGATTAAGGTCACATGAGTACGTTATAAAAGAATTTTTTAAGCCTACACCTTGGTCACAAGTCCAAGGCGCTGCTTGGGTTCCTGTCATAATAGTCAGAATAGTATGAGATTGTAATGTTACTTATATCCTGACTGTATTGCGCTTGTAGCTTATATTATAGGCCATTAGTTGTGCACATACAATGCTTATAAAAGATTGTACATTGCCTTTTAGTTTCTGATATATACATGTATAAGGTGGACTTCATGCTTGAGACCCATTATCTACCAGTCAATCTTAAGGCCAACAGAAAGTTTTTAAAGATAAAAAATAAATTAAAAACTCAAAGATCATTGCTAGTTGTTCGAGAATAAAATGAGAAAAAACAAAAATGCCAGATGAAAATGCAGAAATAAAAATCTTAAGAAATATTTTTGGTCTTATGTTAATCATGAGTATATTTTTAAAAACCTTTTTAAGGTCAATGGATCTATGCCTTCCTTGCGTGCACCAGGCAGCCACTTTTATCTGACACAATTAGTATTTTAAGAACATTAGCTAGAACATGTGCTAAAATAAGGTATGTTTACTTTTCTCTGCATGTATACTTTTCAAATTAAATTTCTGTCATAGAACAGATAGGAACATATTTAAAAAAAAGGTAATTGTAAAAGGCTAAAAGTATCTCTTACTGTAACTAATTAAAGAAAATTTTGAGATTAGGGCCATTATTCAAGATAAATACTTTATAAAAAATATTTAAATTTCAGATCTCGTTTAAATCCAGAAGACGAAGATTTGAACATGAAAGCAGCACCTCTCAACATTTTCATATGTTTAGTATCTCGATACTTCAGGCAGTATGACTTGGCTGATTAAATACAACAAAGGTTAATGTAAAGCCAAAAATGTGTTCTTTATTATGTGACAAGCTGCATTAATCTGCAGTTTTTTTAAAGTCCTTTTAACAGGAAAAATCAATTATATAGAATTGGTATGGATATAAAACTGTCAGTCATATGTAATTATTACATACAATTTTACTGTAGTAATGTATGCTGTTGTATGAGTTATATTTTTGGTGGATTGGCATCATCAGGAGTGGAAAAAAATCCGACTTTTCTACATTTTTTTATATAATTAAATCTTAAGCACTAGAGGGAGAGCCTGGCGGAGATTGGGACCAAAACTGCTTGGTGAGGAGATGGTTCTATGTCATGTTTGTTGGTTAATACTTTATTAATAAAACACCATTCACTTTAGAATCAGACTTTATTCAGTTCTCATGCTCATAACCCAACTCATAACTCCGATACATAGATTATATATCTATCCAACAGTGTTGCCACTCCTGACATCCCTCTTTCTTTAATGTTAAACATATTCCTGTAAATATTGAGGTTTTCTCAAAGCTCTTCCATAACTTGAAACATTACTTGAACTTATTTTATGTTCAGTGTTTAGGTCTAAATTAAATGTAACTTTTTTATTATTGTTGTTATTATAAGAAGAACTTTGAGATGGTTGTTCATACATTTTATAAGAATTATAATTACTATTACAATTCTGAGAGGGTTCATTCTCATCAATACTATAAAACTTATCATTACAATATGGCATAACTTTTTTATGTGATGATCCCTTAAACACATGATATTTATTTCTTATAACTATCTCCCCATTTTTCAATAATATTTTATAACATCTATCTTTCTCTTTACTTAATATTTTACCCTCAATCTTTTTGTTACTATTTTTATCATGAATGAAAACATTCTGACCATTATAGAAGTTATTTATTCTTTTATTATATTTTTTATCATGAAAATATTTATATTTGTTTTGTTTATTTTCCACATATTTTTTAACTTTATTATAATTATTTATAACATTTTCATTATTTACAGGTAAGAATGAAGAAACTTGTCTCCCAAACATTAACTCATTTGGAGATTTTAGTTTACAATCAATAGGAGTATTGCGATATTCTAATAAAGCTAAATATATATCCTTTTTCTCATAAATACACTTTTTAAACATTTTTTTAATTGTTTGTATGTGTCTTTCAACCATACCATTTGATCTAGCATAATAAGGTGAAGAATGAATATGTTTAAAATTCCAAGAACTACAAAAATCTTTGAATAAATGGCTTTTATACTGTGCTCCATCATCAGTATACAAAATTTCAGGTATACCCCATCTAGAAAATACTGTTTTTAAAGCTAATATGTGACATTCAGCTGACTGATCTTTTAACTCAATTAATTCTACATATTTAGTTAAGTAATCAATAGTTAACAAGTAAATTTTATTGTTAAGAAAAAACATATCTGCCCCAATAACTGCCCATGGCTTATCACCTACATTTCTTAATTTTAGTGTTTCAAAAGAATGATTCTTACTATATTTAAGACATAAGTCACAATTGGATATCATATCCTCTAACTCTTTAATCATAAAAGGCCAGAATAATAATCCTCTGATTCTATTCTTACATTTCTCTATACCTTGGTGATTATAATGAATTTTGTTAAGCATATTTTTTCTTAATGATTTAGGTACCAAAACAGCTGTGTTTTTAAAAATTAAACCTTCAGACACACAAAGTTCATCTTTTATAGAATAATAATAACGTAAATTAAATGGAATATCTTTAACATTCGGCCATGAATTTTTGATATATGTAATTAATAGCAATAAATCTTCATCTTTGGCAGTATGACTTTTTAATTCTTCTAACCTCTCTTTACTAATATTAATACACTCTTTAACCATACAAACATGTAGTTCTACTTTATCATCTAATTCTTTATTACAAATATTATCTTTTACATAAGCTCTAGACAAAGCATCAGCTATTAATAATTCTTTACCCGGTCTGTACTTTATTTCCAAATCATAACCCTGTAATCTTAAACGTAATCTCTGTAGTCTTAAAGGAGTCTCATTCATTGATTTTTTAAAAATACTTTCTAGCGGTTTATGATCCGTTTCTACTAACACATGTCTACCATATATGTATTGATGAAATTTCTCACAAGCATAAACAATTGCTAACAATTCCTTTTCAATTTGAGCCCATGACCTCTGACAATCTGTAAGAGCTTTGGATGCGTATGCTACTGGAGCATTATCCTGAAGCAAAACTGCACCTAACCCTGTACTGCTACTATCAACCGACAATGTTATAGGTTTCTCTATATCAAAGTATTTCAAAATTGGTTTAGATGTTAGGCATTCTTTTAATTTAATAAAATCATTATTTTGCTTGTCACCCCATGTGAAAACTGAATCTTTTTTTAATAACTCTCTTAAGGAAAATGTTACATCAGATAAATTTGGAATAAATTTTGAAACATAAGTAACAATACCTAATATTGTTTGTAATTGTTTTTTATCTTTAGGCTTATCCATCTCTATAATTGCTCTAACTTTCTCGGGATCTGGTTTAATTCCATCTGCACTAATAATATGACCTATAAATTTGACTTCTTTGACACCAAATTGACATTTTTCTTTATTAAACTTAACACCTGACAACCTAGCTTTCTGTAATACCTGCTCTACCCTTTCATTATGCTCTTGTAAAGTTTCACCCCAAATTATTAACTCATCAATATACAGTTCTACACCTTTAATATCTTTAAATAAATCAGAAAAACACTTGCTAAAAACTTCTGGAGCTGAATTTAAACCAAAAGGTAATCTTTTATAACAATACCTGCCAAAATTACCAGCATTAAAAGTAGTTAATAATTGACAGTCCTCTGAGAGTTTTATCATATAAAAACCTTTAGATGCATCTAGTACACTAAAATATTTGGCTCTGGGCATACGTGCCACTAATTCTTCAAATGTTTTAATTCTGTAACGTTCCCTTACTATACATTTATTTAAATTTTGTGGGTCTAAACATATCCTTATTTTATCCCCTGGTTTTTTAGTGACCACCATAGAATTAACCCATTCTGTTGGTTCTGTAACTTTCCTAATAACATTTAAACTTTCCAACTTATCTAATTCTTGTTTTACTCTAGGCTCTAATTTAAATGGAATTTTTCTAGGTCTCTCAGCAATAGGTACACAATTATCAGATAACTTAATTTTATACTCATAATTAAGTTCTCCTAACCCAGAAAACAAATCACTATAGCTTTCAATTACATTAGGATTTTTAATATTAATCTGATCAACTTTATTTAGTATACCTAACTTTATAGCTGTATTATAACTAATTATACCACAGTTACAACAATTAACAATATAGAAAGTTGTTTTGCACTCCTTATCCCCATAGGCTACTATCTCATGACACACACCAATTACTTTAATACGAGAGCCATCAAAATTATTTAACCTAATATCCTGACATTTAGTTATTTTTAAATTAAATCTTTTACAAAACTCTTCATGGAGAATATCTACTTGTGACCCTGTGTCAATTTTAAATTGTACAAGCATGCCTCTAACTTTAAGTTTCATTTGCCAGTCTCTATTTATTGAACCAATAATATTAACCGAATTTATTTGGAATGAGTCTTGACTTTGATTATTCTCTAATAACACTGTAGCACATTTATTAAAACACATAGCACCAAAATGACCATATTTACCACACTTAACACATTTTTTATTAAAAGCCGGACATCTTCTATATGAATGCTTTTTTCCACATTTCCTACAAGCAAAGGGCTTATTATTTGTACTTGATTCTTGTCTATCCATAGACTGAACTCTTCTTGGTTGAAATGCTTGTCTGTCCTGACTTCTTTGTCTAGCCGATGACCTGCCTCTATTGTAATTTTTATCTTTATTTATCATAGCCACTTCTTTATTCTCGCTATTTAATATTTGAAACTGGGCTTTAGCTGTCTCAGCTATTCTACATGTAGATATACATTTTTCTAAATTCAGGTCTGTAATTCTCAATAAATTTTCTTTTAAGTTATTATCATGAATGCCTAAAATAATTTGATCACGAATAAGTCCATCCCGCAGCTTTTCAAAGTTACAATCCTGACTGAGCTTTTTAATAGCTGTTAAGAATTCATCAAACGACTCTGAAGCCTTTTGTTTTCTTGAGAAAAACAAATGTCTGTTATATGTCTCATTAGTTGGCGGACTGCAATGTAATTCTATCTTTTTAAGAATTTCCTCATACTTAAGGTTTTCTTTATTTTCAAAATTATTGTATATAGCCAATCCGTCGTCTCCGATGCTATGCAATAATAAAGCACATTTTTGTTTGTCTGTAAGTTTTTCATCCGCACCACTCGCCGTATAATATAATTGGAATTTCTGTTTCCATTCTTTAAAAGATTGATTCAGGTCACCCGAGGTTGTATTTAAAGGAGCTGGAGGTTTTAATAATTCCATTTTCACAATACTATTCTTTGTGACTATAATGGCACAAAAATGGCGTCACCCCACTGGCGTCGCGGTATACTTTCTATGTATCTTTTTTTTTTTTTTTTTTTTTTTTTTTTTACTATATTTTACAAAAACTTACGAACATTATTTATCTCCTTTTCTACTATTTCCACATGTCCTCAGCGCCATGTCATGTTTGTTGGTTAATACTTTATTAATAAAACACCATTCACTTTAGAATCAGACTTTATTCAGTTCTCATGCTCATAACCCAACTCATAACTCCGATACATAGATTATATATCTATCCAACAGTGTTGCCACTCCTGACAGTTCTACAATCCTAGGTGATATAAGAAAATTAATTAATTAAAAGTCAATGGGAAAGTTTATTAAGATTTCAACTGGCTTAACCCTGGTTGTGAATAGATTTTAAAAGGTTTTGTCATCAACATCAAAATGAACTCCAACTTGCTGTCGCACAGTGTCCCTGAGTTTAGCCAGAAGAAGGCTGTCTTGATGAGTCATTCTAGGTGATTCTATTAAACCTGTCAAAATATTAATTTAATATTAAATATATTTTGTTTATTGATAAGTTAAACAATTGATATGTATGATCTTTTAATAAATATCTAATAAAATTTCAGCAGTTTTATTTTTTAAAAGTAATTTAGCAACGAAATCAAGCTGCCATAACTCAATGATTCCTAGCTTCTAATCTTTACTACTAACACAAGAAATTAGTTTTTATTCAAGGAGTTACAGAATGCAGGTGATTTGTAATCGCAAAGAACTAAACTACAGGCTTCAAAAAACAGTATCAAATTTATGGATCAATAAACAAACTATAAAAGGTGTTCATCTGGGCTGAAAGATTTTCGAATCCACATAGAAGATGATGTTTGCTCAGGTATTTACTTCGATAGTTATCTTACTTCGTAGGTACTATATATCCAAACTTTTGAATTTTTTTGTTAGTTTTATCATTATTTCCTAAATACTTGAATAGATGTAAAATTACCTTCATTTATACAACGCGCGACTTCCATTGCTTCATAAATTAATCCTGCACTGTTTTCGAAATTATACTCGTATTTTGAGGAATGTAAGGTTAACTTTTCCACTTTACCATCGACATGAGTCAAGGCTTGAGGAAAGTGGAAAGGATCCTCGATCTACAAATATAATTATTTCATAAACGATAGTGAACACAAAAGTTAGTTTTTTAGAAAATAGCATTTGATAAAGTACCGTAGCTCTTCCTTTCGTTCCGACAACAGTGGCCTTGTTCCACAACCTCGCTTTCGTATGTAAGTTGATAACACCGCGTCTGCCTCCAGAATATTCTAGAATTATTGTGTCTACTAAATCCACGCCGTCGTCGTTTAGCTCTCCGACCGCTGTTACTCGTATAGGTTCATCTTTAAAAATTAACTGAACAAATTGTAAAGCGTAGATTCCAATATCAAGAACCGCGCTGCCTCCTAACTCCTTTTTACTAAAATTTTAAGATTATTTTTAACCAAAAAAAATTAAAAAGTACCTTTAACTGAAAGATCCATCCTTAGGATCCATCATAACACTAATATTATTTTTGAACGTATGTATATATTTTTCAAAGATCTCCGTTAACATCTTTTTTGTAAACCTATTTAGATGATTACGTTATGTTGTAATGCGGCTTGTTGATATGAACCTTAATCAAATTTAGTTACATCCCTTCCTATCCTTGGAATTTAAAATCAAATAGGTAATGTTTTCTTCTCGGTATAAAAAGTTTATAAATACTTTACCTTAGCCTATCAATATCTGCAATAAGAACACCAAAGTTTACTTCAACGAATTGAAGCTGTCCAAGTTTTCCAGCTTCGATTTCTTTTTCTAACGATATATATAACGGACAGAAACGAGACCACACCGCTTCCATCAGAAACAGATTTTTATTTCTTGCTAAATTGATCAGACTATGAGTTTCGCCATAATTTAAGCAGAGTGGTTTTTCACAAAGAACATGTTTTCCAGATTGTAGGAATAATTTGGATAGTTCGTAATGGTCTGGATTCAGGGCGCCAATATACGCAACATCTGAAAATTATCATAAAATTAAATTTTCGTTATTAGGGTTCCGTACCCAAAGGGTAAAAACGGGACCCTATTACTAAGACTCCGCTGTTCGTCTGTCTATCTGTCACCAGGCTGTATCTTATGAACCGTGATAGCTAGACAGTTAAACTTTTTACAAATAATGTATTTCTGTAGCCCTATAACAAGAAATACTAAAAACAGAATAAAATAAATATTTAAGGAGGACTCCCAAACAACAAACGCGATTTTTTGGGTTATTAGTCGATATTAATAACGGCAACAGGTAGAGACGCTTAAAAAATTCACAGAATATTTAGTAGTATATTCACTTCAAAAATAAATGATGGTTTTAGATTAAAAGTTTAAAGATGAATAATTTAAGGGCAACAGGTAGACACTGGAAATATTGGTGCGGAACCCTTCGTGTGCTACTCACACTTGGCCGGTTTTATTAATAATATTGCTCAATATTTTTTTGTGTGTATTACCAATATCTTTGCTTCTGGCCATCTCCTCGTATGAACTAAATACTTTTGGAATATTATGCTTTTTGGCGAACTCTTCTGCCCTAGATTTATTCCTGGCGGCTACTGCTGCAATAACCTGGTCCCCTTTCTTAGGATAAGAATTGATAGCGTTGACAAAATCGTGACAAATCTTGCCCGATGTAACTATTCCCCAACGAATGGTCATCTAAAAATAAAATTATTTCTACTTTGTAAAAGAAAAATATCAAACATCTGAGAAAGAAGAAATTAAAAAAAAAGTATTTTCAGTAACTTTAAGTAACTGGTACGTTAGTATAATTAACTTACCTTTGAATATTTTAACAACAATTTTTCCCAAATGTAAGTAAAACGATTCACTCTTTGGAGGAATCTAATACACTGATTATATAAACGGTTCGATAAAGTGCACTTAATTATATCAATCTTTATCTGTTATTGTTTATTTGCATAAACAACTCAGCACAAGAAAAACACTACAACTACGCAACTGCAATGTTATTTTACTTCCTCTTTTACGTAGTATACATTATATAACAAGTAGTTATAATTATAAACTCGTAATTTTATAGCAATAATCCACCCTTGCTCCGCTCATCGGTTTGGAAATTGTCAGTTTTTTAATTTTTTGCCGCATGTGGGCCAGACATACCCCTCCCTCTCCCATCACATGAATGCTACAAATCTAGGGGACTCTGGGCTCTTGCTTACCATCAGGTGGACCATCTGTTCGATTGCATCTTATCTACCATAAAAAAGAATAACATTCTCCACTCGGGAGTATTGTATTAAGTAAAGAATTTGTAAAATTGAATTAAATATTGAAGTAGATACTTATTAATTAAGTACAACCTTTGCTTCAGTATAATATAAGTATAAGAAAATAAATAGTTTTATTTATGAGATTTTGCCTATATAAAACATTTTTATGATCAAACTCGATGGATATCTACCTACATATTAATACGTGAAGCAAAAACATTGTACCCCTTTTTAGGAAAATTGCGCGGACGGAGGATAATGAAATTTCCCATACTTATCTACACTATTATTTAAAGAGGAAAGATTTGATTGTTTGTATGTTTATTTGTCGCGAATAGGCTCGAAAAGTACTGAACCGATTTTGAAAATTCTTTCACCGATAGAAAGCTACATCCTTTAGGTAACATAGGCCTTCATCCTTTAGATAACATTTCTTTTCTTTTTCTTTCTATCATTTTTCTTTTGAAATGTTCTTCTCACACTCTTTTTTCAAATAATGAAAAACTACACAATTACAGAAAGACAAATTGAGGACATTAATTATAATATTGTTTTAAATACCCGCTCGTAGTTTATATAGAGGAGTGCAGAATGCAAATATTTTTTTTATAAACAACAAAAAACACTACCATGTATTTGACACACACACGCGTATATTATACCTACTCTTTTGTTCATTTTAAATTAATTATGGTCGAATTTTTCCCACTAGGCGACCAGTATAGATAATTATGTTTATTGTTTATATATTTCGGTGGGAAAGACTGACATCGCACGATAAATATTAGGCAACTTTACAAAATTCAAAGTGTGTTGTTAGTTATTTTATTCTGAATCCTAGTTTAGATGTGACCATTTTTTATTGTAAAACATAGTTAAAGAATTGCATTTAGATATTCACATGGATTTACATGAACTGAAGTTGTAAAACCATAAAAAAAACCAGATTTAATATGGCAACTTGATTTATTCTTTAAAAAAATACATTTTTAACAATAACGAATAGGCAAATGTTCTTTAAAATTCTTTATCATCGACATCAAAGTGAACTCCGACTTGTTTACGAACTGTATCCCTGAGTTTGGCAAGTACAAGACTTTCTTGATGGGACATTCGTGGTGACTCTTTTAGACCTGTAATATAATTAATTTAAGATGAAATTGAACGATTGATGTATATAATTTCTAAATCAGCAATTTTTTTGTGATCCAATTATTGTAGACAATCTCCATACCCATCTCTTATGAATTGCGAGACAAGAATTATTACTAAAACCAACCCAAGGTGTAAAAAATTAAGCTATAAAATGTCATCGCATGCGCTGGGAAAGTATTGATGATAGAACAAAAAAATGTTCTACAATATTATAGAACGTATCAGTATCTACAAAAAACTTCGCGAGACCATATGTCCAGCTATTGTAGTTATATCACTATAACTACTGTTTTACATTATAGAAGTTGATAGAAATGCCTATCAAAATCACTATGTTATCCATACCTTTGTATTAATTCTTAACCAAATGAAATATTTCTTATTTAAGACAATTTCAATACCAGTTGATTGCTAGTATTAAATATGGAAATTGGAGTTTGGCATATGCTAATGGCAATAAGTTATTCCTTACCCTCTCTAATGCAGCGCGCAACTTCGACAGCTTGATAAACCAGTCCAGCACTATTCCAAAAATTGTATTTCAATTCGGTCTTATGTAATGGGAAATTTTCCACTTTGCCATCAATGTGGGTTAGAGTATCTGGGAAATGGAATGGATCTTCTACCTGTAAAAAATTATATGTACTTTAGTATATTGCTTAATTTTTAAATAGTAATCTAAATGCTTTGTACATACAGTGGCCCTTCCAGATGTTCCGTAAACGGTAGCTTTGTTCCATAGTTTAATTTTTGAATTTATATTTAGTACCGCACGTCTATTTCCTGTATATTCAAGAATTACATGGTCCACTATATCGACACCAAACTCGTTTAATTCGCCTACTGCGGTTACTTTTATAGGTTCGTCTTTAAAAATATACTGAGCGAATTGCAATGCGTAAATTCCGATGTCCAAAATTGCACTTCCACCCAATTCCTTTAACCTGTTATAAAATCAAAATAAACTTTGTTAATACGCCAATATTTCTTTATATTAACACTGGAGTATTTTTTATTTATAGAAAAACAAAACAGCCACTTATACAGATAGATAAACACTAAGAATATACACAGTGAAGTTATTATAAAAAAGAAACAGTATTATATTAACGTTATAACATTTAAGAACAAAAGGGATATTTAAAAATACACACTATTAGTAAAAAAGACAAATATAGAAAAAGAAGAACCAAACATTATCATTACTTTGAAGCTAGACTTAATTTTAGAATCAAATCCACTATTTAAAAATATATCTATAGATTTAAATTTTTCATGTGAATCCGACCGCCAAGTGTCATAGACGCGATCCGGTCGAGTCGATATGGCCTAGACTTACCCCCTCCCTGTCCCATCCCATTTATCCTGCTGATCTAGTGGACTCTGGGCTCTTGCTCAGGGTCCGCTGAAACCGCAGCATTGTTACTTCATCCCCACTCTATTATCGAGGATGCGATGGTATCTCTTGTTTTGGCGATGGTGGACACTTACCATCAGGTGGACCATGTGCTCGTTTGCACCTTATCTACCATAAAGAACGAGTCAATTAAGCAGTTAATTATTTGAACATGAATATTTAGTCTCTTTGATCACGCCAATCAGCTAGCTAAGTTGGGGTCGTAATTGTACATTTCTAAATTTATATTTTCTTCGTTTAAATTTGTTGTATCGTATAATGTGACATCACTTTTCGTAAGAGGACATTTAGTTGCGTTTCAGTTTACAGAAAATATTTAGCAATATATATTTTTACTTTTACAATCAATCTGGTTACCTCAATCTATCAACTTGTACTATTGGAACTCCAAAGTTAACTTCAACAAACTGCACCTCTCCCAATACACCAGACTGAACCTCTTTCTCTAAAGCAATGTACGACGGAGCGAAACGAGACCAGACAGCTTCCATTAAAAACAGATTTCGTTCTTTAGCGATATTGATTAAACTTTCCGTTTCTTTATAATTTAAGCACATCGGCTTTTCGCAAAGTACATGTTTGCCAGAGTTGAGAAACAGTTTAGTAAGTTCATAATGGTCTGGATTAAGAGCTCCAATGTAGGCGACATCTAAAACAAATAATCAATACTCATATGTATACCTTTTGTTGTTTTTCCTATCATAAGGATATAAGATTTGAAAAAAATAAAAAGTGAGTGAGTTAGACAAAACCGTAGATTGATGTCCACTGAAAATCAGTGACTTAGTAGGGATTAAAGAATAGAAATTTTTATGAACAGAGTATGAATGAATGGACGAGTAAGAGAATGAGTTTGCGGACATGTAGGTGAGCAAGAGAGTTAAGGAATTAATATGTGACTCAGTGAGTGAGTTAACAATTTCAATATATCTCAGCGAAGCGTAAATAAAAATTAGATGATAACTTGAAAATTTGCGCACCGATATCATTAGACTTAGCCATTTCGGCGTAAGTGCTAAAAACTTTAGGGATTTTGTGAATTTTTGCAAAATCCTCCGCCCTGGATACATCCCGAGCTGCTACTGCACTAATCACCTGGTCACCAACATTAGGATAACTATTGAAAGCAGTGACAAAGTCGTGGGAGATTTTGCCAGCGCTCACGATGCCCCAACGCAGCGTCATCTGAAAATTGAAGTATTCTTTATTTATATAACGATTAAAGCACTAAGAACAGTTATCCATACAAATAAATTAAATTAGAGTCTATAATATTAAAATAACCGGATTTTACTAAGTGCATATGGATGTATACACGGTACATACACCAAAACAACATGTTTTACATTTCACTGGCAGATAGTTGATGTAACAAGGAGTAACTTAGGCTATTTAACATCTCGCTACGACCCACAGGAGCGGAGCAACACTCGAACGAAGTCGCGCGGGTCAGCTAGTACAAAATATGGTATTAAAAGCCATAGAAGCCAGACATTGGCTTAATTGTGGCTATTGCGTTCGCAAATTCTCTTTGCACACTTCTGCGCAAAACATTCTAAATATAGTAAACAAAGCAAAAAAGGGGAAAGCAATGCTTGATCTTATCTAATGTAAAAAATTCTCGTGTCGCGGTGTTTGTAACTAAAGTCCTCCGAATCGACTCGACCGATTTTTATGAAATTTTGTGTGCATATTGGGTAGGTCTGAGAATCGGTCAACATCTATTTTTTATACCCCTAAGTGATTCGCGTGGCCCACCCCATATTTTTTTTTGGCAAAACAACGTTTGCCGGGTCAGCTAGTTTTGTAATATAATTAATATTTTTAATGTTTAAAATGAATTTGCAAACGAATCATAATTCGTAATAGTTAGATAAGATCTTAATTACACTATTAGATACACCTGTTTTGATTTAGTACATTTTTTGCATATTTTTGTTCACAGTATATTTATAAATATTTTAAAGTTGATAAAATTTTTATCATAAGTTCCAAAGCCAATCGGATATTATATAATCTTATATATAAAATTTTCGTGTCACAATGTTAGTTACCATACTCCTCCGAAACGGCTCGATTGATTTTTATGAAATTTTGTGTCCATATCGGGTAGGTCTGAAAATCGGTTAACATCAATTTTTCCTACCCCTAAGTGATTAGGGACCCTTGGAATAATTTATATGACAAAACAATGCTTGCCGGGTCAGCTAGTGACCTATAAATTATAATCACAAAGCAAGAAATTAACCCGTGAGGAGACGGGTTAGAATACAATTCCCCTTTGCCGCTGGGAGAGCATCTCGTAAGAACCGAGTAACCCAGAACCTTGGTGGTAGGGGATCTGTTCCCGACTGGCTTGCGACCACCAGCATGCCAATCTGACCGCCAAGTGTTATAGACGCGTTTCAGTCGAGCCTCTATCTTCGAGGATGCAACGCATCGGAAAAACAAGAGAACAGGTGGACTATCTTTTTGGATGGTGGCCACTTACCATCAGGTGGACCATCTGCTTGTTTGCACCTTATCTACCATAAAAAAAAAACAAAAAAATAGACTTCATAGCGTAAGTTTATTGAAAATTTTTAAGGTAGATTTAAAAAAACTATCAAGATTAATTATTTTTTCTTAGTTTAAAAATTTTTTTTTCTACTATATTATTGTTAATTAATAAATAAACATATATTTAATTACCTAAGCGCATTAACTAGTTTTGTATGAATAGGTACATAGTTACGTTTTATTTACACCTACATTGAAAATCCACTTCATACTTGAAATGTTAATCAATATAAACACTTAAACTTATCAAAATGAAACAAACACCTTACCTTTGTAATGAGTAGATAATAAGATAGTGGACGTGAAATTATTTATAGTTTCTAGTTTTCTGCCGTGATGATTAAAGTCAAGAGCTCGTCAACACTCACAGTACACTGAGGCCACAGATCTTAAAATAAATGTAATGTACAGATAAACATAGCTGATATCAAACCCTATCGATTTATACCTAATACCTACCTATATAGTTATATTGTTACGCCCAGCGACCATAGACCACGGATTATTATGAATTGCAGTTATTTTTTTTTATTTCAATAAAACTTACGCTATGTCTGTACATTTGTATTTACGGGAAAACTACTAAACCAATTATGGTTATAGTTATATGTATATCTTACTAAGCCGGCAATATTCAATATTTAGCAAATAACTGAGTAAGTTCAAGGAAGTTTAATGACCTACTGTTCAGAGTTGGCTTTTCCAATCACGGGCCAACATTTGGAAGGCGTGCGCTGAGCCGTAGCCCACGCGAAGAGGCCCTTTAGCTAAATATAGTTATTTTTAATTTGCGTTTAACTATTTTGTTCTCAGTTCATCGATTATTTGGTGAATCCCTATGGATTGCACTTCACGTCAATAGTACAATGACTGGGATTTGAACTCACTAACGTACGGTCAGGAATACAAAGTCTTAACTTCTGAGAGTAGTTCATAATTCATATTAACTCAAAATGTCTGATCCAGAAGTTTTTTAGCAGTTATGAGGAAAAGAATTCAGAAAAGATATTTTATCTACGAGATTCTATGGAGTAACAGTTTAATTTATTATGGAGAATACTAAAAATTTTTCTTAAGCAAGAATTCCATAATAAATTGAGTTATCGCAAGAATTAGCACGCGACGACCATATGCGAATGTTTATTATTTTTGTTAATCAAAGATGAATTCTTATAAAATAAAAATACCATGTAATATTCAATGGAAATAATGCCTTTTATTTACATATAATATTCAGATACTATGTACCTAATAAATAACATAGCGACATACATACATATTTCATAAATAAAACATTTAAAACATGGAACGCGTCAAGCAATGAGGTAGAAATATTTGAATACTGTACTGTCTTTTAAAATGCTTGTTTTGTTAACTTCCAGATAGTTTATTTGATATATTAATAAATTATTTTAATAAAATATCTAAAGTGAGGGTTATCGCAAACAACTATAGTTTTGTAAAATATTATTGATTTCAGTTATAATAACATACCATATCACGTTTAATATAAAGGTTGATTTCCATGATTTAACATTTTAAACATTTATAAAATAATATATAACTCTTGGTCTTTTAGACGGTAATTTAAAAATTGATAAAAAAAAATATAACAACACAAGTATAAAATACGTAACAAAAAATTATATATTATTCTTGAACCATTGCCAGATCTATACTTTTACTATCCTCACACAATGATTAATAGGATATACTAATTTAAATTATAAATATAGTAGAAATATGAAAATTGATCTATTGTCTGGCTGTTTACCTTTAAAAATATCTTATAACAATTATAATTAATATTCGATTATGTAATTTATTGCTGAGATATTAAGAAGGGATTCTACAAACAATTTAAGTTGAAAGAAAGTTGTTTATTGTAACTAAGACTATATTTTATATAACACATTTCCATTATTGGTAATTTCCGATTTTATATCTATATATAAAAGAGTAACTGACTGACGTATTAACTCCTGTGTGTGAAGAATTTTTAGGTTTTTTTTTCATGGAGATTTTTAGAATCCATGTGCAAGTTACAATTAAACAAACACTTAGATATAGGTTTTAATGCAGGTGATACTGGCTGTAAAATTTACTTATAATTTAGTAGTTTATTGAAATGCAACATTGAGTGCTTGATCAAGGTCCTCTATGAGATCGTCTGTGTCCTCCAAGCCGACAGAAAGCCTGATCAAGGCGTGTGTAATGCCCAGCTCAGCTCTCTGCTCCGCGGGGACTGATGCGTGCGTCATGAGGGATCTGCAAACATTTATGGACGTCAATACCTTTAACAGTGAGATCAATTTAAAAATGGTGACAATAAAAGCGTAAAATTAGAAATAACAAGTAGACCCACGCGACTTCATTCGCGTGTTGCTCCGCTCCTATGGGTCGTAGCGAGATGTTAAATAGCCTAAGTTACTCCTTGTTACATCAGCTATCTGCCAGTGAGTTTCGTTAAAATTTCAGATATTAGCCGGAACAAACAGACGAAAAATGTAAAAAATGTTGTTTTAGTATATGTACCGTGTATATATCCATATGCACTTAGTAAAGAGCGGTTATTTTAATATTTTTTTTTTATATTCGAAAAAATCTTCATTTAAAGTTATTAAAACTTGTACTTACGGAAGCTCCGCCAAACTCTCATATCCTCCCAAACTTTCGGCAAGAGTGAACACTTTGAGAGAGCTGAGAAATTTCCTGGACTCCTTCAAATCACCGGAGTGCTTAAAGCTGAATACACCAGAGTGACCTGTCATCTGTTTCACCGCTATGTCGTATTGAGCGTGTGATGGTAGTCCTAAAAATGAGTTTAAAAGAATATTAAATATCATATTTTATTTCTTTATTTGAAACAAACTATTATTACAAAAAAGAAATAAATAATACATTTAAACAAAACAATTATTACCAACAACATATTTTTATCCGAATCAAAAAAATTAAGACAATGAGTTAAAAAAATAAAAGCTTCACAAACAAGTAATTAATAATAGATTAGTATTGGCTAAACGTACTGTACACTTTTTTTACCAAAACCAGTAGTGACTGTTTCATAGATCAAAAAATAATATATAGTACAGTAACCTCAGTAAAATTAAAAAAACCGGCCAACTGCGAGTTAGAGTCGCGCATGAAGGGATTCGTACCAATATTTGGTAAAAAAATCAAGTTTTTTGTATTGGAGCCCCCTTTAAATATTTATATATAAATATTTAGTATATTCTGTTTTTAGTATTAGTTGTTATAGAGGCTACAGAAATACATATTTTAAGAAAATTTCAACTGTCTAGCTATCACGGTTCATGAGATACAGCCTGGTGACAGACAGACGGACAGCAGAGTCTTAGTAATAGGGTCCCGTTTTTACCCTTTGGGTACAGATAATTTTAAATAGTTTTAATTTGACTTTATTTTTTTCTTACATAACAAGCATTTAAATTTCATTTAACTTTAATGATTATTTTATTATACATTAAAAGTTAATTTATTATCACAAAATAGATAAAAATTATTTTACCAAGATAGTAAAGTTTAACGTTCGTGAAAAACAAATCAATACTATCTCTCATCAAAACTATGTTTTTTTTGTAAGTCTTATGAATATATCGCGTTAACTATTACGAACAATTGTAATTTGAAATTGCTTTTTTATCTCTTACACGTGCCAATGTTAAATTGTATTTTTTAATCTAAAACTAACATGACTAAATAATTATATGAATAATGTGGATAACTACCTGGATGCATAACTTCGATGATTTTCGGGTGTTTAAGCAACCAGTTGGCAATGATTAATGAAGACTTTTTATGCTGTTCCATCCTTAGAGCAAGTGTCTTAAGACTTCTGTTAACTAGGTAGCAGTCCTGGGGAGAGGGCACGATGCCCATCGCTAGAAAAAAATGTATAAAATAAACATTTACGGGCTGCAGCCATGGACGTCGAGGATACGAGGAGTCCCCAAGGATCCAAACTAAAGGTAATTCCCCAACAAAATAAGTTTTTTTTTTACCTTCTCTACATATAATTCTAAGAAAAGGAAAATATTCGATATTTATGCAGGCCCTAAAATGTGTTAACCCAGAATCCCTCAAATTTATTCCAGATTTAATTTAGATCCATTCCAGAAACTCTAGGTTAGGTTAGGTTAGCTACTGGCAATTTTTTCATAGAAAACAAACAGAAATAATAAAACATTCGAACATTTAAAAGGAAAAATACTTGAAGTGTGTTTAACTTTAATATGAACGCATGTTTTCCCCATGTTCATATTACACAAGAAAAAAAAACAATTGTTACGTATTACGATTTGTTTTCCTCAATACTTGTATTGTATGAGAACTTCATAATATTTCTTAATAGTTTATCGTCATATATCGTTAACAGTGACGTGTTTGTTTCTAAAGCCAACTGACGCTATTTATTGCTACATCATGATAACGTTGAAATTTTGCTAATCATCGTGCTAATAGTTACATTGTCTAAAGACCAACACTTTGTCCCTTGCTAATTGAACAAATATGGGCATGATGATGTTAGGAATTTTTTTATTAATATGATTGATAGACTAATAAAATTACTTTGGCTCGTAAATATTGAAAATAAAGTAATGCTTATAACCTTAATTTTTATTTTAGTGATTCAGTCTTTTAACAATGTTTAAATCAATTTTTTTAAACTTTCATACCAAGTCGATACTTTACTCAGCAACATTTATTATATTTGTAGGGTATGAATGACAACATTTATACTACTTAGCCTATCTTGGGTAGTTTCAAAGATTATATTTATCTAATTCCCTATTAGTCTAGTCGACATGTTGAAAATGATCTAAAATAGAGATACTGCTATAGAATTATGTGTGATAGCTCATTGGATCTGGAATGACGCCTAGAAAAATGTGGTAAAAGTGTACAAAAGTTATAAACAATTAAAGATGAAAAAATAAAGGCATTGTTTTTCGTCCTATTATTTATTAGGCTATTAATATTTAAGTAATTAAAAAAAAAGATTCTTAAAATGGAGGAAACTCAACAAAAATCTACCGGTTCCCGGAACTCGATCTCCATTAATTATAATGTTAATTTAACGCTGACAATGGGTCTGCGCGATACGTTTAGGTTGCGCGCTTTTTTCACGCCGGAAAAGCGAGTTCGACACATTGATAAATTTTTTTAAGGTATTGATTTATTATTATTTTTAAAAAAATATGGTGTATTCTAAATATGTACTTAAAAAAATTTATTCGCATTAGAAATTTTACTTGAAAGTTAATTTTTCAACAAATTAAACGATTGTTAACTCACAAAATTTTCTCGAACTTCTTTCTCCATTATAAATAAATATTTTTTTTTAAATAATTGTAAAAAATTTTCGCTTCGTGGAGCCTTTCTTCTAAACATACTTAACAAGATCACGCTATAAAATTTAAAACATATCCATACTTTGTTTATAATAATTCTCCATTTTAGACAATTTTGTAGTTATATTTTGTCATATAAGTACAAAATTAAATAAAGAAAAGTCTGAGGGAAAACTTGTATGTATTCTGTAAGCCAGTAGTTTCAAATTTCTAATAGGATGATGCAACACAATACCACTCAATTGGTAATTATTGAGGCCTCAGCTGAAACGACCGAGTGCCATATTAAGAACACTGTTTCTAACGTGGCTTAAATATCTTTGAATTTATGGCAGTTTATTGTTACGATAACCTTGAATATAAAGAAGCAAAAAGTATCGGCAATTTCGAGTATCTGTTATCTACAGACCATAAATTAGCATTACTCTGTCCTTTTATTGATACTAAACCATGTAAGTTTTAACAAAATGTTATCAATTTTTCCGTTAGTCGTAACAAACGTAATTCGACACAATTCACGTCGCCCCAAAACATCCAACATATCTAATTAAACTTTTTGTTTTCGGCCAATATATTTGTAAAAAAATCTTAACTGTTTTTATTCAGCGGTCTAACTTACTTTTTTAGCTGCTAATAATTCTTATACGGCGAAATCGTAGTCTTTTTGAATTAACCGATTAAATTAATTATTTATTTAATGAAATGCTTACCATTTTGGAGGAATCTGAGTTTCTTCTCAATTTCGCTATCATTTAATATCGCCGCACCCATAATTACATCTGAATGTCCATTCATATACTTCGTTAGAGAATACATAACAATATCGGCCCCATGATCAAGAGGCCTTTGCAAATACGATGTCAGGAATGTATTATCTACTACTATAATAGTATCTTTATTATGACTTTTAACTATTTTTGAGATTGCCGCTATATCTGCTACTTTCAACATCGGATTTGTAGGTGTTTCTATCCAGATCATCTAAAAATAGAGTTATACATCATGTTTACGTAGTCGAAATAGTTGAACACATTATGTATTATATAAAGCAACAATTAGTACGTTTTTTTAAATTTATTTCGATGCTTAGATCTTTAAAACCACGCAACGGATTTTGGTACAGTTTTTTTAATAGATAGTGATTCAAATCAAGAGAAAGGTTTATATGTATAATATATGCCTATAATATAGTAAAGAAAGAAACCATGCGAAGTGGGTCGCAAGTCATCTATAAATTAACTATAAATAATTATCATTGATGATTTAAAAAGTAAATGCCTTCTTTATATTCAATAATTTTATACCAAAAATTTACATTCAGTAAAAAAAATAATAAAAAAACGTCGATAATTCAATAAGTTTAAACATACAAAACATTTCATATGTTATAACTACATTATCAGAACTAAAACAGACAAAAAACGTTATTTGCATACGATAAGTTTCCCTCAAAAGAATCATCTACATGAAGCGTGTTTATTATCATTTACACAATCTAAACAAAAGATACTTAATAATAAAATAGTTTGCAATTTTATCTGTTGCTAATAAGACAAAGACTCTTATTTAAAATGTTCATTTGTAAATTGTTATTACAACACTTACGATAAAACTTGTAATGCTTAAATGGATTACTTAATGTCGATAAGAAAATTTTATACTGTTCAATATTACTGAGAATAAATTAGTTTTTTAATAAAATTACGTTCTTACAATAATTTTTAGTAATAGTAATTATGCTATTAGGTGTGCTGATTCAGAAGCTATAAAAAATCGTTATGCTATGCATACAAAGTTAATAATTAAAATAAACTTAATATTGGGCTTGGCTTGGCCTCTTTTATTAGAAGCTAAACTAAAAAAAAACAATTTTCATTGAGCTCATTATTACCTGAATTTTTTGGCAGTATAAATATCCCAAATTATGTACTTATCGTAGTTAATAAGAAAGAGGAGTAATTCTTGATTTTAAGATGAGACTTTATAACTGAAGATTTATTTTATTATTATTTTCCAAGTGTTAAAACCAATATCTACATTTTGAAATAAAACCTTATTAGGTTTATTTATATAATAAATTTAAATCACAATATACCTTGTTGATCTGTTAACCTAATAAATTACCATATGCAATAACATATTGTGCATTAGTATTGCTTTGTCATGCAGAGTACATTGACAGGAAATAACACTCACCTTTGTATTTTTTTCTATAGCTTTATCAACTAAATCAATTTTCGTGAAGTCAATAAACTTCGTTTGAATTCCAAATCTTTCTGCTACATGTCTGAAATCAATATAATACAGTCAATTATTTTATTAAATACTAGTCTACCCGCGAGACTTTGTTCACGTGTAGCTCCGCTACTATAGGTCTTAGCGTGATGATATATAGCCTATAGCCTTCCTTGATAAATATGCTATCTGACACTGAACGAATTTTTCAAATCGGACCAGTAGATGCTTGACACAAACTCTTCAGCTTTATATATTAGTATAAGAGTATAAGATAAAATAAATAATAAGAAAAATGTTTTATACAATTAACTATCTATCTGCCTTCCTTTTGCTTCAGGATTAAAAAAAATTGCCTTTAGATTAATCTAAAATTGCTTTTTATATTTAGATACTTGTTAGAAGTACTTCTGGAATTACAAAATACCTCTTTATTATATTATCATAAAATTTAAATAACAATAACTCATTTATATCCCATCATATTAGTAAAAAGATTTGCAATGTATATAAAGTAAGTCTAGTACTGTTCAATATATCTAAATAATTTTTGGAAATGATGATAATAAAAAAAAATATACTTGATTTTCTTCTTACCTAAACAATCTATTAGTTCCTCCATAAACATCATCACTAGAAATAATTTGGTCTCCCTTACTTAATAAAGAGAAGAGGGTGGTAGTAGCTCCCAGGCCTGATGCAAAGGTGAGGCCATATTTACCTCCATCAAGAGCTGCCAAGCACTCCTCTAGTGTGTTACGGGTTGGATTACCAGATCTACCATATTCAAAACCCTAAAAAAACAATTTAATAATATAATGAAATATAAAATACATTTCTTATTACAATTTACATGTACAATTAAAATAAATTCATAATCATTTTTTACCCTATTATTTACTTTATCTGGTGTAGAAACAAAAAAAAGAGAACCAATTCAATTACATACCTACATCTTTTAAAAGATGTTCTGGTATAATTTGTTACATAATTATAAGTTTTATTGTTAGAAATAGGATGTTTTAATTTTAATATAATTAGAACTGGAGGTCAAAATATTCATCAGGGATATTCTCATTATACAGGAATTAATGTAAAGTAAATGAAATATAGGATAGGTTTATGAAAATCCAATTAGTCAGTTTTATTTGATTTTAAATTGTCTTATATTCAAATGTAGAAAAAGAGGGTAACATTAGTTTTAAATTAAATAAAAGTATATGATGCAATAACTGAGATTTAAGTACAAATAAATAATATATATATTCTTACAGTATGCTCAGCAGGTGCTGGCTGTTTAAACGTGGTAGCTGTAACTATAGGTGGAACTACAGCTGCTGACTTCCACTTTTCTGGATCTTGACCAGCATGAATTGCAGTAGTGGCAAAACCGGGTTTTTGTTTCAGAAATCCTTGATCACCCATCTGATATAGAATATGTTATTTTTAATGGAATTTATTTGAATTAATATGCAATCCACTTACGTTAGATTAAAAAATATAATACAAAGAGTCAAAAGACAGGAAAAAAATGACTGACACCGCAAGTGAAGACAATTAATAATAATTGCAATCTAAAGGAACAAATTGGCAATAAAGATTTAGTCTACATCATCAGCAGATGTACGACCTTGTGCTACTGTCTTCTCTCTTAAATATACATTTATAAATAGAACTAAATATTTTTAACTATAATTAAAAATATAAAATTCCTTACTCAAAAGTTATTAGTTGTACTTGATGATGTAAGAGCAATAAATAATTACGTATAATAAAATATACTCACATTTTAAGTAACTTTATATTACACTTTACTTATTAAAAATAATCGACACACCGGCAATATAACCTTAAAATATCAACGATCAAGTGCAAGGTCTCCGGCCGTCAATAGGATACTAAGAGGAAAACGGTTTGACTTTGAAATGAAAATGATGAAACAAAAGAATTAAAAATAAATATGCGCGGGCACAGTTGAAAGACAAATTGGTAGCATTGTACAATTGATTTGTGTTACCAGTTTTTATTTTTTATACTAAGAAATTAAGAATAAAGATTGGAGTCATGCAGTGTAAAATAAGCATAATAATATGTATGCACATGCATACATAGTACATACTTTAAACTCGTTTAAACTTTAGTTGATTCATTTTCTCACAAAAACCATCAAACAAATTGTTTTTGTGTGGTGTATTTCTATGAGCATATGTGTTTAAAAACTTTTTAAAACGCTTAAAACTTCCTAACTACAATCTTTGGCAACAACGTCCGGCCAGCAGAATGGTGTGGACGCAACATCCGATAAGGCATGACGGTCAATATCGGACATCAGATTCCAGCTTTATCGGTCGGTGGAGCTGGCTTATTGATAGAGCTTATGAAGTTTTATTCTTGATATGAGATTCTGTAATCCATCTGTTTGTGTGTCTGTACTCTGTAGTTGACTTTGATGTTTGTGTGACAACAATTTCCCGCCTTAATTTTGATAGTCCTTTTTGATTTATAAATATTATTTACATTTGAAACTTTGAACTACTTTTATAGAAGTTTTATATTTTGATTGCTGATTCTTTACTCTTTTCTGTGTTTTTTTTCGAATATGGACTAATAAGTTAACGATTATCATATATTTAACAGTGCATTGTATGTGTATTTAAAAACTTTTACCTCGAGAACTCTTAAACCTTTGGAAAATTAGATAAGTACACAAAAAAATGAAAATTGACTCAAAACCACTTCGTTACGCTCACGCTGAGGGTCATACTGATGTTTGTTATACTGAGGATGGACGGTGAAGACCTACATTTTTTACTTTTTGTAAGGAACCTTAATTCATTTTATATAAATTTATGTATCAATATTACAGTCACATTATCACATGTGGGCATGACGGGGACGTCAGAATCTGGTTGGATATTGAAGACGACGATCCTAACTCACATTGTGTTGGAGAAAGTGCACTTGCTGTATGTTTTAAAGACAACAGGCTCTATGTGGCTACTGACAATCATGCTATCCAAGCATATACCTTTCCCGCATTTGATAAAGATGGTATAATATCGAGATTTACAGCTCCAGTTACACAAATTATGTCCAAACAAAAAATTGAAGTAAGTTATTTTAATACAATGTTAAAAATTAATAAGTTTCTTAAACATTTCATTAAGGGCATTAGGTATGTCTGGTTTTGTTACGTTTATATAAGAAAAATATTTTTATTTTTTACATGCACTTCTGCCATGAAAATTTGGTACGGAGAAGTGAAGGGTAAAATACTACATATTTATGTGAACTCAAAGCCAGTATCTAATGTTTCCTCGAACTGTAGCATAATAGGAGAGAAAGATACTGAGTGGCTGCATGCTAGTTGTGCAAAAAGATCCCTACTAAATACAAGAGTTGCTTAACAAGATGCTATATATCCCAGTGGGCAAATAAATACAATTTGAGATTTTAATTTTTAAATTTAGTTTTATTTGTTTTTCTTTTAAGGCTTTAGGATGTGCTTCGGAAAATATGGAAGCCAAAATCTGTAGTTTAGAAGGTGGAGCACCACTATTTGTGATGACAGAACATAAAGGTCCTGTTTTAAGTATTGCAATATGTCCACAAATGAAATATGCTAGTACAGCTTCAGGGGATGGTATGATAAGGGTCTGGGATATAGATACACAGAAAATTGTTAAGGAAATCTCTTGTGTACCAAAAATAAATACATTTTTTTCTGCCAAAGTCTTGTGTAAGTATAATATAAGTCAAAAAATGTTCATGACAATATTTTGAAGAAATGTTCATGACTGAAATGTGGTTCCTTAGATTTTATTGTAATTTGAATGACTTTCTAATATTCTATTTATACCATTTTCTTTATGTTTTTTAGGTCGGATGGATTTTGAGCCAACAGGGGGTAAATACTTTGCTTATCCAAATAATAGAGAGATTATTATATTAGAATGTGAAAATTGGGGGCAAAGGATGACATTCACTCATAGTACAGTAAGTATTGTATTTATATTTGTTTGGCCTACTTTAATTGCTAACAGCATAATTGTTTAAAAGATGATATTATGTAATATACTCTCAAGATGCTGTAAAATAGAACTTATTTATATTTTCAGATAAAATGTGCCATATCACAATGCCTATTTTCACCTTGTGGCCAGTATTTAGCTGGGAGTACTGTGGCAGGTCAGATAGCCGTATGGGAAGTAGATTCTGACACATGCATGGGAATAATAGACCATCCCACTTCACATAACATATCTGCAATGGCCTGGAACCCTAAAGGTAAACTTGATAGTTTTATATAATAATAATATACCTATAAAATACCTAGAAATTTTAAATTACAGATTACTATTATTTTTTTTAACTCTAAAATATTTTTTTAAAGATGTGCTTTGACACCTATTGGTTCTATTATATGGAGACGAGACATTCCTCTACATATAATAGAATCAATATAATTTTTTCTTTAATAGCAAATCCTGAACTACAAGAAATTCTTGAATATTAGCATCATGTAGACTGTCACAATTTTATATCTACAGTTTTATATCTACTAATAATTATTATATTAGAAGATTAAGCATTGTTTAAACTTAATTTATTCAATGATATGTTAATTATATAGCCTATATGAATTTACAGAAGAAGAATAAGATGTTAAAAAACTAAAGTCATTCACAACCAAAGTCCATGTCAAATTGTTAAAAAATAGACAAAATATTAAAATATTTAATGGATATAAATATTTCAGGTAATGGAATACTGGTATATTGTGATGTTGCTGGACAACTTGGCATGTTGGTCAACTGCTATGGCAATGACAGCCATAGATTAGATGGTGAAAGTGAAGATATTGAAATGATTGACAGAGTTGATGGTAAGATATAATTTTAACAGATTCTTGTTGTTGTTCTTTTTAAATTAATTTAATATTTATTTAAACATTTTTTCCTAGACAATGATGAAATATTGGACAATCTAATAGAAAACTATGAAAGTGATGACGATAATGCAATATCATTGGCCAAGATAAAGAATGATACATTAGGTTTAGTTGATAAAGAGGATTCTAGACCGGAGTCCCGTGTCGTGGCAGCACCTGTTAATATTCCTGCACAAGCTCCTTTCCAACCTTCATCTACCCCTATTCATTTGGAACATAGGTTAGTGGAGTGTTTAGTCACTTATAATGCCAATTATTTATTTTTCTAAGTATGAAATATAAATAATAATATTTTTAGATACATGTGTTGGAATGACGTCGGTATAGTTCGTTGCCACACCGCTGGTAATGGTGAATCTACCATAGACGTTGAGTTCCATGACTCCAACTTACACCATGCAATACATCTAAATAACTATTTGAACCACACCATGGCCAGCTTGTCCTCTAATGTGCTAGCTTTAGCTTGCGAGACACCAAGGTATGTACTCAGTAACTCATCATAATCCACGCTAATTGCGTTAATTGCAATTAGTAGCTAAATTGTATTTAAACTATCTAAAAATATAAAAGAATAAAATGTTAATATTATAATATTTGCTATGCAATTCTTTCAGACTTCTAGGAAAACTTTTATTAAAGGTATGTTGATTGTGCTAACTTTTAAAGCCATAGTAATTTATATTTGTCGGAGAATAGTAAACAAATATCGAATAATAGAATCGTCATCGCCTACTATGGCGCTGGAGTAGGGTAGTAGTCATTTCCGTCATTTTGACAGTATCGACTCTTTATATGCCCTCGACACTCACTGTAGTCTTAGTCTTGTGCAGTCTTAAGGAGTGAAGTAGTCTCTAGATAGTGTTAATGAAAGTGTTGCAGTGCAGTGTTGTTAATGCTGAGAGTAATGTTCGATTAAGTCAATGTACCTTGCGATGTAATTGATAAATGATAACTTATTGCTACAACGTTGGGTTAGGTTAGGTTTATGTTAGTCTAACCTTAGGCTTATACAGTGATTTCCCTTATTTTGCTTCGACTTTTTTTTTAAATACAATTTCTGAATTAGTTGCCATCAAACCAATGGACAATTAATAGATAGATAATACCTATATAAAGGATTAGTAAAATGACAATAAGTAATAACACATTTGTTCACAGTAAACTAGTATGCATATCTCTAGTGGGTAGCAGTAAAGAATGGACGGTGTCTATGACGGAAACGGAAGAGATCCTTTGCGTAGTTGCCGCCAGTGGAGTCGTGGCGTGTGCTACCAATGCTAGGCTTCTCAGATTGTTCACTCCTATGGGGACACAAAGACAGGTACTTGATTGTGTATAATCTATACTAATATTAGAAAGATTTGTATTTTTGTATGTAATGAATAAACTTAAAAACTACTGGACTGATTTCAAAATTTCATTCACCATTAGAAAGCTACATTATCACTGAGTAACATAGGCTATATTAATTATTTATAACTAGAAAAAATTAGAGATCCTCAGAAGATCTTACTAAAATCAAGTCAAGGTGTAAAAAAATTAGCCATAAAATGTCTTCATCGCATGCGCTGTGGAAAGTATTGATGATAGAACAAAAAATGTTCTACAATGTTATAGAACGTATCAATATCTACAAAAAACTTCGCGAGTCCAACTATTGTAGTTATCCACTATAACTGACATTTTAAAAGTTGACAAATGCCTATCAAATTTTATCCAAATAAAGACTGTTTCAATACCTTTAGATCCCTTTTTGAATTATTAAAATCGGACGTACCATTCAAAAGATATTACGAAATTAAAAATATCAATATAAACAATAAATACACCCTGACGGGCCGGTGTGACCCGCCAATCAGCGCAGCGAGCAACGCGGCTAGAGAGGGAGCACAGAAATGCATGCGGGAGAGCAAAAAATGTTTTAAAAAAATTTGTCCACCCGTGCGAAGCCAATAAATATGTATTGATTTCAAGAAAGCTACTTACAATTTGAGAAAAAGTTTTTTAATTTGATCTCTATAGCTGTATTTCCTGAGAAAAAAAGCGTTTTCACATAAAAATAAAGTATTCTTTTCTTAACGCCATCATATACATTTTTAAGGTACTTGCATTTTAATGTATGTTTAAATGTAATTAGAGTTCATCAAGTGAAAGTATCCTAAAGGATAAGTTAGAGGTTCGTAGGTTTGATCCTTATTTATTAAACATAACAATACTCAGTGTGAAACCTCTACTGTAACAAGCTTAGTTGGAGGTTTATAATAAATACTAGGATTTTGATAATTATTTTTTCTTAATTAAATAACCTATCTTCACAGGTAATTTCTCTGGCTGGTCCGACAGTGACATTGGCTGGGTTCGGTACTACGGTCATGGCGGTGTACCATCGCGGGGAGACTGGCATCACTGATCAAAATCTTGCTATGGACATCATTGCACTCAATGGTATAGGTTACTAATACTATGCTGATGCTTAAATGTCGCGGCCCTATGAATAAGTTTGCTTAAATTTTGGGCTATCTTCTACCTCTCTTTCTATGTTCCTTGTACTATCAGCTCATAATTGCTATAACCATCTATAAGAGTTAACAAATAAGCTGAATAAAACTGGAAAATATTTTGTAATCAGATATTATTTATTATATTACCAACATTTTACATGAAGGAGACAAGGTAAAAGAGAATACTCTAATAAATTTATATAGAACTAGTCGACTACCGTGACTTCGTCCACGTTAAAGTATATGTTAAATTAAGAATATATGCACAAAAATAAAAATAAAGGAGAGAGAGACTGTCGAAAAAAAAACCGAACAGAGACTGACCATTCTGAATAGAGATAAAGATAAATATTAAAGAGAGATAAAAGAGACAGGATGAGAGAAAATGATAGTATATAAGAGGAAGAAAGACAGAAATACTGTAGACTTCCTCAGTGAAAGAATTTTTAAAATCGGATCAGTAGTAACAAAACGGCCGTGTTCTATTAATTAAAAAAGCGTTTATGGCAACACTGAATCACCTTTGTCACTCACGAAAAGTATAGTTTTCTATTAGCGAAAGAATTTTTAAAATCGGATTAGTTACGACAAAATGGCCAAATTCGTTTAACTAAAAAATGTATATGGCAACACTGAATCACCTTTGTCACTCACGAAAAGTATAGTTTTCTATTAGTGAAAGAATTTTTAAAATCGGGTTACTTACGTCAAAATGGCCAAGTTCGTGAATTAAAAAATGCATATGGCAACACTGAATCACCTTTGTCATTCACGAAAAGTATAGTTTTCTATTAGCGAAAGAATTTTTAAAATCGGGTTAGTTACGACAAAATGGCCATATTCTATTTATTAAAAAATGCATATGGCAATACTAAATCACCTTTGTCACTCACGAAAAGTGCATTTTTCTATCTGTGAAAAAAAAATTAAAATTGGATTAGTAGTTCCTGAGAAACCCTTCAATTTACAAAATGGCCACCTTATGGCACTTAAATGGCCATATCTTTTTAATTAGAGTATTTATGGCAACACCACATAGCCTATGTTACCCGGAAAGGATGTAGCTTCCTATCGGTGAAAGAATTTTCAAAATCGGTTCAGTACTTTTCGAGCCTATTCGCAACAAACGAACAAACATACAAACAATCAAATCTTTCCTCTTTATATAATAGTATAGATTAATTGGCGAACTAATATTGCAATAAAATTATGTATTGATTTTATATCAATATAATATTACTTCAGGTCGTCAAGTCCGTAGCAAAACCGTCCTTCTACCTCTCACACCAGGATCTAAGTTATCCTGGCTTGGTACTACAGACGTGGGGTCTCCTTGTGCATACGACAATACTGGAATATTACGCTTGTATGACGTGGCAAGTGGAGTGTGGATGCCGATGTGTGATACTAGTACACATTGTAAAGGTGCTTCAGATTCGTGGTTTATTGTATCGGTGAGTGGTTATCATTTGGACTTTTATTTAATTTCCGTTAAACAGTTCAGAGTTAGAATTGAGGGACAAAGTTAACTTTGCCATTGATAAACTGTTGTCATACATCGACATATTGGCGACGAAAAAAAAACTCATCTACGAATTATATTGGATAGTAGTTTCTTGTTTTGTATATAGAAATAATTACTGCTAGATACTGATTACTGAACGACGCCTGTAGTTCCGGGACAATCCCAGATTTCCTGGCCATCTAACAACACTAGTTCAAAATTTTCGTTACTATCTATCTCGGCTTACGAATATATATTACAGTAAGGATCAGAAAGTACCTCCAAAAATTAAAAAACAAAGCTTAATAAAACTATTTTAAATGATGTTTTTAATGCTATAATTTTAATAGAGTGCGACGGCTACTTGCGTGAAATTTAACTTACACTTTTAAATGTTTTATTCACATACGAGTTCCAACAGATGTCGCTACTGTTTATACAGAAAGAATATATCCTTATGTTGTAATCATTGTGCATCTGATATTTGAATAATATTTGTTTAAGATTTCCGAACCTACTCAGAAAGTTCGAGCGATATTATGTAGAGGCACTTCATTCCCACCTACAGCGCCTAAGCCTATTGTAAATGAATTAGCTATTCAAGTAAGTATTTGTATTTATTTATTTTATCTTCTATATATCTAAATCTAGTAATACTTTTTTGTATGAATACCGTGTTATAAATTCTTATTCATTTGTTAGATACCATTATGTGAGTTAGAAACAGAGAAGGCACAGTATGAAGAGCAGTTAGTTCGCTGGGCGCACACAACGTCGGATGTAGACGTCAAGGCTGCTAGAGAGACTGCTCTTAAATTGTTTGCAGTAAGTATACATTTTAACAAAAAATGCTTGTAATTGAATTTCAACTACTTTACTGATTTGACCATATATATATATTTTTAATTTATAACACTGAATTTTTTTTACATATGTATCGATAAGTTAGTTCTTTTATATGTATTGTGTAAGAATGTATGTATCAGACTGGTTACCTGGAAAAGATCGCTTTTTTTAGCGGTAAGGCCGCCTTTTGTACCAGAGCGTATGTTTTTGTCTTTGTTTTTTTTTCTGTATTTGTTTTTTTTTTATATTAGGTTGCAGAAAAAGTCTTCGCATTTTTGAAGAAAATTCAAAACATTTTTTAATATAGTTTATTTACATTTAACTAAAGTATGAAGGTCCCATTTTGTTCGATAACTTTTTGCCATCTTGTAGGTAGGGACATGATCCCATTGCTATAGAAATGTTGGGGCTTCTGATCAAAAAACCGCGACAAGTAGTTTTGCCAGTCCTCTCGTGATGTTAACCTGACACTGCCTAAAGAATTCTGAAGAGACCGAAACAGGTGGAAATCTGAAGGTGCAAGGTCAGAACTATACGGCGGATGCATTAACACCTCCCAGCCAAACTCTCTTAATTTTTGCTGAGTGGCTATATATGTGTGAGGTCTATCGTTATCATGATGAAAAGCCACACCCCTTATGTTGATTAATTCCGGCCGCTTTCTCAACTTTTTTCTTTAATCTCATCAGTTGTTCGCAGTAGAATTCAGAATCGATGTTCCTGTCTGGTGGTAACAGCTCATAATGAATAATGCCCTTCCAATCCCACCACACACGCAGCATCACCTTGTTGCGAGTTAACTCGGGTTTCGTCGCAGTCTGTGAAGCCTAACCGACCTTTGCCCACGACCTTTTTCGCACGTTCTTGTCGTACGTGATCCACTTTTCATCACCAGTTATTAGCTTCTTCAAAAATGGTTCGGTTTCGTTACGTCGTAATAAAGAATCACAAATGAGTACACGGTTCGTTAGGTTTCTTCATCCAATCTATCGAGCCTTCCTTCCTAGGATCCAAATATCGAGCCTTTTCGTGTACCCAGTTTTTTTCAAATGTCAATTCCCAGTTCTTCAGCTACGTCGTAACTGATATGCCGATCTTGCTCCACTTTTTCAAAAATGGCATCCATTTTATCCGTAATAGGGCGACCAGAGCGAGGTGCACCTTTGACATCAAAATTTACATCAATAAACGGATTGAAAACGCTTAAACCAAATTTGTGCTACTCTCACAGACACTGCACTAGGTCCATAAACATCGCAAATTTTTTTGCGGCTTGCGTTGCATTTTTCCCTTTTTTGTAGTAAACTTATAAAATGTATCGAATTTCTTCATTAGATTCACTCATCTTCACAGTACGAAAACAAAATAAAAATCACACATTTTCCTAATTTGAATTTGGAATTATCTTCTTTAAAATGTAAACTTTTAATGATACCAAAACCAGTCAGATACAAATAGTATAGCCAAAGAGATTTTATTACAAGTTCATACATACTATAATGCGAAAAGACTTTTTTCCCGACCTATTATATATATAATTAAGTGTATTTCATTCATTCACTGAACCTAATTAAACATGGTATATATTTCCGTACCTTTCTTTTTAATTCTTTAAAAAACTTTTAGGACTTTTAAATTTGGATGAAAGATAATCTCATTTACATATATTGATATATCATAAGGTACATACATAAACAAAATACAAGTTTAATATTTATTTAAAGATAAGCTTGTAATAAAATTTTGTATGTTCAGCTTGCCTGTCGAAGTGAAATAGAACCCCGAGCTCTAGAACTGATGGAATTGCTTAAGGATGACCGTCTTCTACCACTAGCGGCTAAATACGCGTCTCGCTTAGGCAGGATACATTTAGCAGAAAAACTAACAAATCTCGCCGAAACATGGGAAAGGGAATCAGACAAATTCAATGTTCAGAATACGCATTTTCAAGAATTAGAGAGCCAAGAAACCTATGATGTTACGAGCACAGAGCAAGACTTAAATACGAGTTTGATTATACCACAAAAGGCAACGAAGAAGAATATTGATACTGAAAATACTATTAAACCAGTTGTAAGTATGATATTGCTTTTCTTTCCATAAATGTTTATTTGCAAATGTTTAATTTATTGCTTTAGAAGTTGTTGTCTAGCGCAGAAATTAATAATCAATCTCAATCCCATATCTTTGAATTATGAATTAAAAATACATTCCAAATTCATATTTCTCTATGGAAAATTCATCTCAATCCAATTTCGTTGGATTATGGAGTGAAAATACATTCCAAATTCATACTTCTCTATGGAAAATTCAAATATAAAATCTATTTTCAATTTGTGATCTAAAAATTAGACCTAAAACAACATTTTTAAAAATAGTTCACATAAATATTATTACTTGTTCTGTTTGACTTCAACTTGAAAATCAGTAATACTAATAAAAAAAATATATGAATTAGTTAATTTCTAAAAAAATCGATTTTAGACAAGTTTCTGTTTTTAGTTACTTTCTGTTATAAAATAGTTTTATAACTATAGATATCATGTAAAATCGCGTCCGTTTAGAAAAAAGAGAATCGAAAAATCGTGAAATCCATTTTCAAGATACACAAGTAAATTTTTATACACATGCTTGTTTCACCAAACTATACACATGTATAATTTTTTCTTGTATCAGTAAAATATTACGACGTATTTTGCAGCCAATAAAATTTTCGCCTGGTGGTGCAAGGAATCCATTTAGAAAGCAACAAGAAGCAGCAAAGGTAGTGCAGAGCCCACTCAGCTTGTCAGAGCGAACACTTGTCGAGGTTCACACTACACAAGACCCGGCCGAATGTGTAAATAATGACGTAAGTTCTATTTCCCAATTATACGTATTATCTAATCTACTTAACGAGGGTACTTAAATACAATAATTAAATTTACACATTGTAAATTTACTTAAGTAATTTATGTAACTGAATCAAGGAAACTCACATCATTTAAAATAAATAATTAACTTAATTTATTTTTAACGAGCTCCTTAGTACGTTAAAAAACTCATTGTGCCCCATTTGTAAATAAGATAAAATTTTTGATATGTAAAAATAAATTAATTTCAGGCGTTGAATCCCAATAGCGGCGAAACATTTGTAGATTGGTTCTCCCGCAACAAAATTGCCTTAGAGAAACAGAACCCTGAACTCACTCCTTCAGAACTGACCCGACAATGCATTAAAACGTTTAAAGACCTTCAAGTTAAAAGTGCAGAGAATGGTCAGAAAAGGAAACTAGATGAAACAGATGATCATCCCGTCACGAACACACCAAAACAGTCGAAATTAAGTGCATTTGCTTTTTCTAAAAAGACTTGATAAAATGATGTCATCTGTAATATTTCCGATCAGGTCACAGACGCGAGTTTAATATTTTTTGCCCATCCTAAAAGTGCACAACGCTGCTAAAGAAGTTTTCAATTCAAAAATATCTAGTTTTCCCCCAATAAACCTAGTTGTTGGAATATTCTTTTTTAATTAACAATTTAAAAGCACAAACTTATTACCCAACAAAACATATAACTTCTTAGGTTAAGTATACAATGTTATTTATGTACACAAAATCACGTAAGCGAAGTTATAATTTGACTAAATGTGTTTTGTTGGTGATGACTAAATACAGGAGATAAATTCAAGTCAGAAATAAAACGTCTGGGGCTCGAACCCATGTCCCTTTGCACAAGTCAAATCCTTCTGAATCTGTTGCTATCACTAATTAAACTGCTATAATCACGAAATTATCGATCTTAAAATTTCAAAAAAGATACTTTTTCGGCGTGAGTCTACTACTAGTCTGGAATAAAATTCTAGATGTAAATAATTAAAAAATCTAGTTTCAACCATGTTGACTATTAGGACTGATGTAAATGCACTGTATTTATAAATTAGGTTTAGGCGTAATTTTGAAATAAATATAAAGATAAATGTAAAAAAGTATTTTATTGTTATGCATTGACTAGTTCTGCTTCATCTGGTAAAGGAAATATTTGTTCCTTGAACATCCGCTGCCATTCGCTTCCGTTGGGATAGCTAAACTTCTCAAGTGTTTCTGGTAGAAACTGCGTACTGTATCCAGGTAACTGAAATATATAAATTATTCTTTTTAGGATCTTTTTAATAAAACTAAAATAAACCTTACTATATGCTGCCCACATATATATGAATGAAATAATAGTAGGTCCATTATCAGCGCAAAAATATTAAAATAGCATTAAAATAATAATTTTCAACTAGCCCTAAATATCTCTGTAGATTTCTAGTAAGAAATATTTAAAACTGACTGTTATTTGCAAATTTTTTTTCTTCATGTTATTCTTCAGTGGTTATTCTCAAAGAGATGAGAATAACCACGCCTGGCAGCCATTGTTAAGCATGGTAGTATTGTGACTTCATATAATTTTTTCTTTATATTTAAGTGTACAGTGTTATTTTTAATTTCAATGAAGAAAAAATTGCAGTCTGTCAACGTAAAATGGAAAGGAGTTTTCTTGGAATAAAAATATCGTATAAAATTAGTAATGAACATATAAGAAATATAACAAAAGTAATAGATGTTCAGAAAAGAAGTTACTCAAACGGATGTGGATCTGATTGGTATAGTAAGACGCGGGAGAGGGATGTATGGAAAGGTTTAGGCAGAGGGGACTACTACAAACTTTCTCTATTTATTTGTCTTATTCCGTTTAAGTTTGCACGTACCTTAGGTGCCATATATCTCGCGTTCTCCACTACGCAAGGGTCGTAGAAGTGCTCATGTTGCTGGTCTACGTACTCGATGAGCCGCTCCGACATAGTGGCCGAAACGCACGCGTAGTCCCAGTATTGTAGATGTTGAACCATCTCACATAAACCCACTCCTCCCGCGTGTGGACAAACTTTAACTGAAACATATTTTATATTACATAATAACATAGGCTATGTGGTGTTGCCATAAATACTCTAATTAAAAAGATATGGCCACTTAAGTGCCATAAGGTGGCCATTTTATAAATTGAAGAGTTTCTCAGAAACTACAAATCCGATTTAAAAAAAAATTCCATTGATAGAAAACTACACTATTCGTGAGGGACAAAGGTGATTTAGTGTTGCCATATACATTTTTTGATTAATAGAAAATGGTCATTTTGTTGTTACTAATCCGATTTTTAAAATTCTTTCACTGATAGAAAACTACACTATTCGTGAGAGACAAAGGTGATTTAGTGTTGCCATATACATTTTTTAATTAATAGAATATGGTCATTTTGTAGTTACTAATCCGATTTTTAAAATTCTTTCATTGAGAGAAGTCTATAGTATTTCCGTCTCTCTTCCTCTTATAATACTATGATTGTCTCTCATCATCTCACTTTTTTCTCTCTTTAATTCTCTCTCTCTCTCTACTTTACCTATTCAATTTTATTTTTGCTGTCCTCCCTCTCTTAGCATCTCTATGATTTTTCTTTTGTAACTTTTTCTCACTCTCCCTTTTTTCAAATAATGAAAAACAACACAATTACAGAGTGACAATTTAAGGACATCAATTATAATATTGTTTTAAATACCCGGAGCGAAGCGAGGGCAGGCCTCTAGTATTACGTAACTTTGTAACTTTTACGTCAAAATATTTTTTAAACTAATAGCTAATATGTCTAATGTTATATAGCCAAAAGATGGAAGACTATCCTTTTTGAGTATACAATAATTTGCACAAAACTGGTACTATTTTTGTTTTTTTTTAAAGGTAATCATTTCTACTTTTCCATCTACTCTTTATCATTGAATTAAAACCAATGCAATCAAATTATGTCCTTTTTGTAGGGTGGTGGGTGTTTATAGTTAGCTTGGGAGATGGCTCGAACCCTGGATAAATTTAATAAGATAAACTTTTATATTACTAACCACCCAGTTTTTCAGCCATAAGATAAACGGCAAGGATCTCGTTAATGCCACCAATGCGCGCGGAGTCTATCTGACAGTACTGCATTGCCCCGCTCTGCAGAAACTGCTTAAACATGACGCGGTTTGCGCACATCTCACCCGTGGCCACGCCTATGCCGTATGGCCTGAGAAAAAAAAATGTTTATTATAGAAATTTTCGTGATTTTCACTTATTATAAAAACGTTTAGTTAATCTGATATTAAAAAGTTTTATTAATAAAAGAAGTTAAGGATCAATTCAAAGAGAAATTTGCTCTTTTTCTTCTTTTTTTTATAAAATAAAAAAGTTAAAATATTTTTTACATATTTAGAAGAAACACTAAAGTAGAATTATTAAAAATATAAATCCAAATTTGTTTTAAAATTGGTTTAAACCATACCACAATTTGATGGTTTAATTGTCGCCATGATAAAAACCCGTAATAACATAATCGGACACTACTTTGATGTTTGTGAGGTAGGTTATGATAAATTCGACTGTACTCTAAATGGGAAACTAATATATTGTTGGCGCGTAAAATAGGCTTAGCTTAACCTAACCTGTGCTAAGCAGTGGAGGCGAGTGTTGGAATTCTGTTAAAAGGCCTTGCAAACCTACACCTCGGTCACAAGTTTAAGGCACTGCTTGGATTCCCGACGTAATTGTGGGGGATCATAATCTTTCGTTATTTATCGGTTCAGTAGCAGTACCTACGTTGCGTTTACCCAATAGTCCTTTCAATATCACCCCCCTCTTGGTTTTTTTCAATATACTCCCCTCTCATTTTCTCAGTTATAAAAATTCTGCTGAATTCTACTCACTTTAAAGCTTTCGCTATAGCCGCATGTCCTAATACATCATCAGGTGATGTCGGTTCCTCAATCCACATCGGTTTCAAGGGAGATAATTTTATCATCCATTCTATTGCTTCTCCAACACTCCATGCTTGATTTGCATCTACCATCTAAAATAAAACTCACATAAATTTTATGTTATGCAAATTGAATTTATTTAGATTAACTAGTTTTTACCAGAAACTTATCGTTGCCTATAGACCTCCTTACAGCGCTGCATCTTCTATAATCGTCTTCTAGATTAAGTCCAACTTTCACTTTGAAATGTTTAAATCCCAGACTTAGATATTTATTACACAACTCCTGGACTAGTTCATCACTGTATCCCAACCAACCTACAAATTTGAGAAATATTAACTCTATCCCGATAGATCAGGGGCAGTTAAAACTTTTAATTTAAAAAAAATATATAAGATGAATATTGGCTATCATAGTGATATGTAGGTAAGGCTTATTGAGAAATTTATAGAAAAACTAACGAAGGATGCCCTAAAGAGATATAAGAGTTGATTGTAAATATTATAAAAAAGTATTAAAATTTAAAAAAAAATTATTGTAAATAAATAAAACAAATAATAATATATCTTTAGACTATTGATATTGTAAATAAATTAACATTTAAAAGGAACACAAATGGCATTGACCACAAAAGGATTTTCTATATTACTTAGTTAAAAGTCAGAGGGATCGAGAAGTGGAGGGGAGTATTCATTCAGTTCAAGCTCCAAAAACTGCTCGGGTTCTTATCATTTATTGTCCTTGGTATTATCATTATTTGTGTTGCAGTGCAGTATCGTTTATATAATTACAATTACTTACCTACTTGTGTTGTGTACGCTGGGTAACCTTTCCCTAGCAATTCCTTAATTCTGATATCTTTTCCAACTTGTTTATCTTTCAATAATTTAATAGCTTCTTCTTTTGTAATAACATCAGTTATGTAACGAAAGTCTATTGTAGATACAAGCTCCTGTCAACATTCGGATAACATTGAGAAAACAAGATATGAAGGTGGTGAGAGATAACCTAAATGGTACCCGTACTGTTAATTAGAGGTCATGAAGATATTATGTTACTTACAGATTACATTATTTATAAATAAGATGACGAAAACATGAAAGCGAGTACAATAATAATTCCTACGTTAGAAGTCAATAAAAGAAAGATTGCTTAATAAAGTATTATAATTTATACCAACCTCGGGCGTCAAATCCACAAGCAGTCTCCATAAAGGTTTATTTTCTAACCTTGCCCACAAATCCCATAAGGAATTCAATATAGCTGCAACAGCTAGATGAACAACGCCTTTTTCAGGTCCAAGCTAAAAATTAATTGTAATATAGTGAAAAATAAGCAGTTCAAATGCCTATTATATGGGACATTTGTTGTGACGTCACGATCTATAAAATCAAACAATAGTGAAAAGTATTTAGAGATTAATATTATATACTAGTCGACCCGTGCGACTTTGTTTACGTGTAGCTTCGCTCCTATAGGTCTTAGCGTGATAATATATATCCTATAGCCTTCCTCGATAAATGAGCTATCTAACACTGAAAGATTTTTTCAAATCGGACCAGTAGTGCCTGAGATTAACGCGCCCAAGCAAACAAACAAACACGCTTTTCAGCTTTATATATTAAAGTATAGATTTTGTATATTAAGGCTCTAACACCATGGAAGCAATAAAATTGCATTTTTTGGATGCGCCGTTATATTGTATACTGTGACGTCACACTTCACTCTGCGTGTTGCAATGTTTAAAATAAATTTAAATAAATCAACTTACCCATCTCATCTGAGAATCATTTGTTATAGTTCGCCAGAAGCCCGCAAAGTCCTTAAAGATATCGGCTGCGTTTCGACCTAGGATAAACTTCTTCATAGAACGGATCGTCAGCACTACAATTTCAGTACCTCGACCACAAGTAAAGGATAGACCGTAACCCTGCTTGCCATTCTCAGTTGTAACAGTGACGTAAGCACAAGAATAATTTGGATCTGTGTGCTGTAAAATAAATCAACTATGTATATAAATTTTGATGTCCATTTATCCGCTACATCCTCAATATATTATAAGAAAACGGCGAAATTTGCTGTCACGTAAATGAAAAAAATTGCACTGGATCAAGTACCTACTGTTAATCTCGAGCATATAGATTAATAACTTCAAATAATAGGTCTTTAACACGTGATGATTATCTCAGTTTAATTATTTTTGAGGTTAGAATCTGAGGTTTAAATTCCGTCGTAAAAAAATCATACAATGTATATAGCCTATATCACCCGCGCCATTATTACGAATCTATTGACACCTTATTCATTGCAATTGGTTTTGTAGTTTAAGCGCTAGAGTGGAACATATAAACATACATATAAGACTGCTAAAATCATTACCCTTCCTTTTGACTTCGCCGTAATCGGGTAACAATTATAAATCGTATAAAACTTATTAAAAAAAAATATTACTCCGTGTTCTAAAAGTATAAAAATGTATCGGACATTATTATATTTTTAGTACACGATTTTGTAATAATTCTCATCTTTACACTTGAACAATCACAGCTGACTAAAATTTGTAGCTGGTTTATCATGAGTACGCTAATAAAAACTGTAAATTCATAACAAAATGATTTAATTTTCGTTTTACATACAAATAAAAACAGATTTAGTATCTACGACATGACTATTTGTTATTGTGATAAGAACTAGATATTTGTTGTGTGACTCTTCCTCTCTGCGATAAGGTAAAGCATTTTGTTTTTGTGTGAAAAATTAATAACAATCTACTCGCATTAGCAAAACATTTTTATCACGTTTTAGCAGATAATAAAATGTCCAAATTTAACTCAAATACCAAATCCATTTAATTTTTAATTTACACCTAGATTTTTTTTTACTGTAATATTTTATACGATATTCAAAACCAAACATCAACAGAGACTACTCTCAAAAAAGTGATTTTTAAAAAAAATATAAGATAATATCTATTGTCTTATTAGTTTAGAAAAGCATAATCACCAAAGCATCAGATCCATGTCCTCCTAATGATGTCGGGAACCTCACATCTTTAACTTCAATATTAACGATATTTAACCCGTTTCTATTTAAGAGTGGCATTTTAAGCGTGTCTGATTACTACCGAATACCATGAGACACTAACAAAAGAGTAAGTTATCTTTACATTTAAATATTATATTTATCTTTACATTTAAATACTTTGCTGTACAGTGGAATATTGTTTTCTCTTTCCGTTGCGTTTGTTTATTACTACATACAGACATTAAGTTATGATTAGATAAAATTATCAACAGAAACTATACAAAAGAAAAACATTAAGAAACGCATAGCCCAAGAAGGTGAACTTACATTAATGGATGTTCAATGGTATGGCCTTACGCATAGAATTGTGCCTTGGACCTGAGACGGCCCCTCCCTCATGGTCATGCAGCGCCGCTAGTAGTAGTACAATTAAAGCCTTCAAGCTCCAATACAGTTATTGATTATGCCAGGTTTGCAACTGTCTTTGTATGTTGATATTTGTGGGTACCTTTCGCAACGCATGACCCGCGGTACGCCTATATCTGTTAAATATTACCGCACCGAAGCGCGAGTGAGATAGTTTTTTTAAGATATAACTGCACTAAAAACTTTACTTTTTGTAAAACCTACCATCAGCCAATGTTTATAGATAAGGATGGATATAATACGCTCGAATGCTGATTCATAACATTTATAAGTGTGTATATATTTAAGCTTAATACGCTTTCGATCGAATATAAAATATTTGTTATTTCTTCTATATATTTATACGTGAAGCCAAAACTTTGTACCCCTATTTACGAGAATTGCGCGGACGGAGGAGTGTGAAATCTCCCACATTTATAGTTTATATAGAGGAGTGCTGAATGCTAATATATTTCTTAAATTATGCAAATACATTACACACACTACCATGTATTTGACACACACACGCATATATTATATTTGTTTTTTGTTAGAGTAATTTAAATTATGGTCCAATTTCGACCACTAGTAATAATCATATTCATGTATGAATACAAAGTTATTTTTCGATCACGTATGCGTTCAGTAAACATAATATATTTACTGAACGCATAAATTTTCCCCGCAGTAAGTATGATTTTTTTTCAGGCCTGACAATCCAGGATATAAAGTATCTCATTAATTTCATTTAAATCTATTTAGCTATTAGATGATTAACAGACATCCAAATATACAAACTTTTAAACACTAATATTAGTAAGTTTTAAGGTGTCAAATGAAATAAATATATTATACATAGATTTATTGTCTATTTTAACTACAAATATACATGACAATCGTCTCTTTAAATGACTAGTTAATTAAAGAAATGCTAATCAAAATATCTTGTAAAATTTAGCCAAAATTTAATATCACAAATTGTACTTTCAGTACATGTTTTATATAATCAAATATTTCTGTATAAATCAAATAACTTATAACTATACATTGTAAAATGGAAATAGAAAATATTCTTATACTTAGTACTATATTCTTATCTAATTCATTTACTTATCATATCAATTGTATATATATATAAATATCAAAAAGTATTACACCATGTTTGATACTTACTACTAACTAACATACAATAAAATGTGTTTAATAGATTTAGATTTTAACCTATAAAAGGGTCAAAGAAATTTAAACATAATTTTCTGCCTAATTTAAAATACATTTAATTGTATTTATTAAAAATATGACTTACAAAGATTATGCTTTTATGTATTATTAATTTATTTATATAGCACCTTATATTGGCTTATTGTGTGTATTATTTATACAATTTAAATGTGATATGAAAATATGAGATCAAAAATTTTGATATCATTAAAAAAGATATATCACAAAATATATGATTGATATAAAAATTTATATCAATATATTATTTATAATATTTTGCAGTACAACTGTTGCCACCAATATTAGACTGTATTATAGTCAATCGTACTTTTACAATGTTAACCTGCTAGTACTAGTGACCCACTCTGGCTTCGCTCGGTTTCTTTCTCTACTATATGTATGTATTATACATGTAAACCTTCCTCTTGAATCACTTTGTTTTATTGTGAGTAAATCCGTTGGGTAGTTTAAAAGATATAAGAGAACAGACAGCGAAGGCGACTTCATTTAGTACTGTGTAAAGAAGTAATTATTACAAGCGTAAACATTTTTATAACAGAAAACAATTTAACAAATATTTTATATTATTCGTCTGCCTTTATATTTAATAATAAATTAATTATTAATTAAGTTGTTATAACAACTTGTTGAAGTATCTAAATTAAAAAATAAAATTGAAACATGATTCACAAAACCAAAAAGTAAAAAATATATTTTGTATAATTCTTCGAAGCAAAGGTGGCAACCCCAACTATGTCTTCTCAAATTAAGATTTTGATTGAATAAATGCACAATATAACAAAATCATAAAAAAGGAAATTGTAAAATGATGTATCACTTGTTTTTATTGTACATGGCTGCCAACTCTTTGACAATCTGACGTTCACCATCCTCCCATAACACTTTAGCCAACTTTCCCAGAGTACCGTCATCGTCATTTCTAATCCAATCGAGCAATAACTTGTAGCGTGCCTAAAATATAAATATAATTGTTTTATAAATGTAATTTAAAATATATACTTCGTTTTATTTAATATATAAGAAGTTAAGTCGAAGTTGAGTCAATTACTTTCTAAATGTATAATTTAATATTTTATAACACTTTTAAAGGAAGCTATTCTTTCTTTGTTATTAAATAAGCAATAATTATGATGACAATGAAATCCATAGATAAATAAACTACATATTTCTTTCTATATTATGAGCTAGTATAAAATACAGCTATCCATGATGACAACTTTAACTTCAATCGAGGAAATGATGTCATTCTTTTATAAATGCCATTTTATTTCAATTCTCTGCCACTGATTTATTTGTTATCATATTGTGGGAATGTACTAAATATAGCACATGGACATTGAGCTTTTATAAAGGCACTTTTAGGCAGTTTTAAAAATACTTACTTCAGCAACTCCATGTTTAGCCATATCTATTTCAGCAGTTTCTATCTGCCCTTGTTTGTACCCCAATTTTCTAAAGAAACTGTGCCACTTCTTGCCAAGATGTTTTGATATGTAATCTATATATTCATGGTCTGGCTAAAAGAATAATATGAAAGAATAGAAAAGGTAAATAAGATATTAAAAAACTATTATTAGGACATATTTTGTTATGGAAAAAAATTTAAACCAATAAATAGATGCTATGAAAAAAGGAAAGCTTACCTCTATGTCTGTCTCGAAAAGTAGTACAATAAGATTTGTTTTTTCTACAACTTCTTCATCATCATCATCATCACTAGTTGACGTTTTGGCTCGATATTGCTGATTTTGTACAGGGCCCATGTAGTATACAATTTCATTTCCACAGCGCACACGTGAAGAGTTTATAATGTTGATTACATTTCCACTAGCTAATAACAAAGGATTTATGTATGTTAAAACCAATGTGATACATTGCCCTCTGCGCCTCCACTTTTAATATACATGCTAGGGGTACACAACCAGACAGACAAGTGCTATGTAAAGGAATTGAAGATTGTTTAAATTACTCTTGACTTTTGATTAAAGCAAACAAAGAAGTACTGTAACATTTCTACACCCAGACATTGGTTTATTTTGACTTTGTGTACACAACTCTGCCCTATTATTTTTAGACTATAGAAATCAGCATTTAAAGCTCACTGGTGCCCAAAAAGACTCACTAAAACTACATTTCTTGTTATAACTACAAATATTCTATACTAATATTATGACATGTTCTATCTGTCATGTTAAAGAATATTAGATTACGCTTTCACATAAATGTTCATCTAATGGGAAACTTATATTTTGATATTATTTTACTAGAAAAATTAATTAATAATACTTAAATTCATCAATCTTAATCAAAAATCTATGCAATACTGATTGTACATAAAATCCAAATTCAAATTCTATATTTTCTATCTGAAATCTGAGGATTTTTAAGAAATTGAAAATAGATTCCAACTTTGTATTTCATATACCCAAATTTGAATTTGGAATCTACTTTCAATATAGATTATAGAGATCAATCATTGGACTGAGCTTGATTATAAATTTAGGCCGCTAAATATTTAATAGTAATTTTACACAAATCGTGGTGTTTAAAATATTTTAACCTGCTGATCATTTTGAAGGTTAAGAATAATAAATTGTACTTACTTTGAGTATTTACATTGCTATTAGCGTCACAGTTTCGTCGCTCATCTTCATCAATGTCGTGAGTCTCTCCAGACGGTGCCGAGAAAAATTTCTTAAATTTAGGTTTCTTTTTCTTCTTCTTAACTTCCTCATGTTCAACAAATACTTCTTCTTGGTTATTAGATTCATCTAAATTTTCATTAGCAGTTTCCGATTGTGGGAAATGCGGACCTGGTAAGGAATCACTTTCTCGAGGAGGCCGCGGAACCGCATCAGATTTAATATTTTTAAAAATCTCCAAAAATTTCGCACTTAACTTACTTGTCATTGTTTAAGTTGTTGAAAGATAAACAGATTTATAAAATGACTAATCACTGCGATTTTTATATGGCATGTATAATGTTAATCACGCTATTAAAACAGTTAATTCTTCTACCAAAAGTAAAAACTTTGTTCATAAGGAAAACAGGAAAAGTTCATAAGCAATTCTTAAGTGATGATAAATGATGACGAATCGACGACGTAAATATAAAAATAAATAAATAAAACCAGTGTTGCAGAGTAATGACTGGATTCCCCAATAAATAGTGTTGTCGTGGATTGAACTATTTTCAACCAACACCCACCAAATTCGCGCATAAATCAATTTTCTTGAAAATAAAAGAGGTATATTTTTTTGTTCACAGTCAACGCCGAATAAACTATAAATAACATGCAATTTTTGCATTGGTAATACAAAATAACCTCTAAAGATTGTGTACAATAAGATATGTATGCGTATAATAAATTACGAAAGAAGCTATTTGTTTTAGTGTGAAAGTTTGGATGTTTCTGAATTAGTAAATTTTGTAGTTTATGAAACCTACTGAACAGCTGATTCGTCCAGTGCGCAATTTTTAATATTATTTCTATACTAATATTATACAGAGGACTATAATTTTTTAAATGACGAAAGGGTAATACTACACTAAAAAGAGAGGTTTGCCCATCTTTACCTATAACTTCATGGTCTTTGGTAGTTCGCGAACGACCTAGTTCAAAAGAGCGCTCCTTTAGGTGAACTATGCGAACTAATTTGTCGACGAACATGCTCTTAGTTCTTTTTAGTTCTAATATTTTTTAAATTGAATTAATTATTTTTAGGGATGCTTATGTTTCGTCCATACTTGTTTTCTATAAAAATAAATGTGTAATAAATAAAAATAGTGGATTGTTTCTAATAGAAAATCGATATGAACTTAAATGGTGACAGAAATATTAAAATATTGTTCATAAACATCGATATTTCTAAGATCGATGTTTCACTTTTGTAAATATCGATGTTTTATCCTTTATTAAAAAAACAACTAACGAAGTAAAAGAGCGAACTAGTTCGCCTTTGGATTGCGAACTAAAAAGAACGCTCTCTTTGGTGACCGACTAGGCCCAAGACCTAAAAAAAGATGATTTTATTCGTTCGTTCGAACTAACTAAAAGAGCGAACTAGTTCGCCATTGGAAAACGAACTAAAAAACGCTCTTTTTGGTGACCGACTAGGCTCAGACGACTAGAGTGTATATAATAAATTAATAACCTAAGGAGCAGAGTGAGGGTAACTCAATGAGAAAACAAGCGCGTATGTTTTCACACAGTGATATGCAAGGGCGCAAGCGCTGTCCTTCCTATAGCGCCATAAAAGTTACTGTCCATTCTAATTTTTTATTAATAATATATAAATTTATACATAAAAATAAGAAATTTATGTATAATAAGAAGTTAACTAGCCAAAAATTAAAATTGGTACAACACGTATCAGCGTACGGCGTCTACTTACCTTTGCTCAGGCGCCCGGACGACGACGGTCCTATTGGCTCTACTAAAGCTGTCTGATATGTGCTAATTGCGGTAAAAAATACAATACGACTATGAATTGCTATATAGGTTCACGTACTTTTCTTAGTTTGCTATTAGTAGTTGTGATCTGTGGCTATAAGGCTTCATTGGCCGGTAGGTGGTCGACGATCCACGATGTAAAAGACGACGAACCTAATAAACAATTATAAAGAGAGCGGCAAAAAATCAAATAATTATTATATCTTATGAACCCCTCTACCGAAGCAAAATAAAATGAAATACATGGTTCTCATCCGTTTTCAAATACATTCATATTAAATAGAACACCCCTAATAAATTTGCGATATCCTTTGTGTACAAACCTCTTTTCTCTCTTTAATCTGATAATTTTTGTCACTGAGTATTGAATGACACTTTATAAAAAAACATTTTATGTTTTGTAGGTTATATACGATATCATTGCAGTAATAAGAAATATGAACAAAACGAAGAATCGGTGTGATTTTTTTAAACCCTCGCTCTCTGATTTAATAAGACTAATAAGCATAGAAACAATTTATGCTAAGTCAAATCCATGTTCAGGTACAAATAGTCCAAGAAAAGAAAATAACGCGACAACTCCGCCTTTTATTGACAATGCTGGCGGAGGAGATGCACCTCCTCAGAAATGTGCGTGTCGAGGACCAGAATCTACAAAATCTGCTAGTGATCGGGGAATCACGGGTGCCGGTGTGACGGGTTCCCGTACTGGTAACGTTTGCTATAGAGACAAAGGGTTAACTCTACCCAGAGGGGCAACCAACCCTGGTTTGCTTCGATATATTCATAATGCCGCACGTTACCGACTGCCACAGTGCTTTGAAGGCGCATGTATTTCAGTTAAGCAAAACTCAGCGAATAACTGGGTGCTGGGTCACTCGATGACATTTAGTTCGGTTACACCCGGAGGCTATAAAGTGTTACTATCGTACGTTGAAAAAAATAAACCAATTGCATTACCATATTTTGTAATGGAAGCTGCGCCAGGTGGTCAGATGAGTTGTGAAATGCGCGTTGGACCCACACAAGGTACCAGAGCCACGGTGGTTGCCCAAATGGCCGACGGAGAACTTTATAGTTTTGAGAGCATTTTTGATGCATACTTCAACACATTTACTGCCTCTGTTATTGCTGTTAATCGAGAATTTATAGCTTTACATTATTTACAGGTACAAAGTGACTAATTATTTTAGGAAAATAGTTAAATGTATATTAGATTATGACTGGAAAATATTTTTAGGCTGTAACTGAGCACTTATCTGTCGGAGCCGAGGTAGTAGCTCGAGGTCAAGTGGCTGAGTTAAGTTCAGCATCTGGTGCAGCACGGTGGGCTACCGAAAATCACTCAATTAGTGCAACGCTTGGAAACAGGGGCTTAGATTTATGTTACGCACGAGCTATCAAACCTTTCCTTACTGTTGCTTCAATGCTAGAGGTTAATATTGTATTTTAATTGAAACATCGCAGTCTCTTGCGCAGTATCAATACCATAATGAACTAATATGTTGAATCAAAATTAAAACACCTATCTAATTACAAAAAATATTAGATTTCTAAAATGACTTTCCCAATTTCCTTGCCAAACGTAATTTTAGATTGACACACAGGCTGCATTAATCCCGAAAAAATTCAGAGTTTCTGTTGGACATTAATAAAACAGTTTTTTATATAAATCTTAGTGCACCCGTGCGAAGCCAGTGTGGGTCGACAAGTAATTTATGAGGAGGAAATACTGATATAAATAAAATAACTATAAATAGGATTACAAATGCTATGTTCAACTTAACCCCAACCCTACGACTAAACTAAAAGAATTTTGATTAAATGTAAATCATCTTTCGTTATATAATAAAATCACTTTATTATAATACTTTTTTTTAATAAATTTTAAACTAACAGGTCTCCCGTTTTTAAAACAAACCCTCAACTATCTGACAAACAGACCAATAGGTAACGGAATATAATTTCTTTAAACCTTTTAGTCAAATCAGTCAGTTTTTTCATTCAATATAGGAATTTACATTCTCTTATTGAGCGTTAGAATCTAGTATCTATTCTGAAACGATCTTACCCAGACCTTATAAGAACGGGCGCAAGAAACTCAGCTGGACTATTTCTTTTTGATAACTTTTTTGCTTTAAAACTTGAGAAAGCTTAGAGCGATAGCATCATTACCAAGACATCTTCCATTAAAACGTTTTATCACTAGCTTTTTGAATTTTCTATTGAATAATTTTGGCCGTTTTCAGGGATCATTATGTAAAAGCATACACGTCTAACAAAAGAATTACTAATTCTACACAGGCGAGTAGTAGGAATAACAAATTTATGCCTTTTTCTAGTATCATGTTCAAATGAAATCTATTAATATAGGTGGGTTTTGCAATTCGGCGAGCTGTGGCCACGTTAGCTTATGAATGGCACACGGACCTATGGACGGTGCGGGGTTCCCTGGACTCCGACGGGCTGGTTGGCGCTACGCTGCAGAGATCCTTGGGAGGCAAAAACGCTCAACTTGCTTGTGCTATATCAGCACTTCTCAACCATCCTAACGATAAATTTAGACTAGGCTTTGGAGTCACTGCTGCTATTAATTGATTATTTATTATCTTTTTTATGGATTTGTCATTTATATTTTAATTACATTATTATTATCATAAAAATAACGTGACGTAGATATTTTATACTGTCAAGAATGTTGATTTTTTTTATATTATTACTATTATATTATAATGTGGTTTTTATAAATTTACTATGCTTTTGAATTAATTATAATAAATAATTGGTCATAAATTTATATATATATTTTTTGGGAAAGAAGTAAATATACATAATCATAATGAATATATTTATTTAATAATAATTATAAAATGTAAGTTAATTCAAATAAGGATTATTAAGTAGGTAATTTTATAATAATTTTGATTTAAATAATATTTACACCATAGTTATTTTACATTTACCTTTACTATATTCTCAATATTTAATTTGCGAAGCAAAAGAAGCAACCATGTTATGAAACTACAGTACACAAATTGTTCAAATTCACAAAACGTTTAACACCTAAGATTTACATGAGTACACAATACAAAAGGACCGCATAAAAAATGCATTTTCAATATAACGATAATGTAGGCGTGTATTAGTCGCCGTCGGCAACTCTCTCAAGTGTTCTCACGTAGAAAGCGCTTGGGCGGGCGCGTGCGCGAAACTTGGGCGGAGTCTATTTTCCGCCCTAGCTATGCTTCGTAGTTAAAATCAACCGACTGGAAAACTGTTATACGGTAGTCTTTTGATCGAGATTGTTGATTCTGAGGTGATGTAGGCGGTCGAACCGCCTCTGCTGCAGTGTGTTTCGTAGAGCGTGGCGACCGATGGCCGCGCGTGCGGTCGCGTGCTCGAGGCAGTAATGGTGATGGAGCGGCTGGCGGACTTCGTCAGCAAGTCGCTGGAAGGTGGCGAAGCCCCCGCCCCGCCTCCGGAACCTGGTGACGCGGACGATGTAGACGAGGAGGTGGATATTACTGCATTGGAAGAAAAAGTGCCACCTGCTAAGCGACCTCGGAACTGGCTAGTGTCTCCAGTACCTGTGCAAAACTATAAAAGAGAAGAGGACGATGATGATCACAAACATGGTGTGTATATAATAGTTATTACCCACCTAATTTAGTAGCTTACTGTGTAAACAAATCTAGAATAACTACTTGTAATTCCTAAAATTAAATAATTTTAAGATTAGCATGAATGTTTAAGATATTTTTTCTTAAATAAATTGACATTTATTGGTTAAGAAAGTTATATAGATTATCTGTCTGCCCGTTTGTTTGTACGTACATCAAGTAAATCTACTGCATGATATTTGGATACTGTTCTTACAATTGTATTGTTACAAGTCTAACTTGAAATATAGGCTTCATTTATATGTGATGTCAGGAAAAAGTTATTGTAATTAAAAAACGTTTTAGCCCAGTGGAACTTGGACTGACTATCTTTTAAGTAATATTTTTATGGAGTCTTATCTTGTCAATTGAGTAAGCGCATCTATTTTAAATAAATAAACATATAAAATTTATTTTGGTACTAGTCAACCCGCCCTTTCTTCACAAAAACACCTTTAAATAGCAATAACTTTAGCAAGCATAAAGACGAACAGCCAAACAAACAAAAAGTAAAAATAATTGCTTTTAATTTTATAGGAAAAGAAAAAGGCATTGTAATATCCCTTTATTATACATACCTATCCTACAATAGCATCTTCTGGAAAATAATTCTTTTATACAATCAACTGATAATTTATAATTACTTATAAAATTAATTTAGGAACACATGAAAAACATTTTTAACAAAAAGATTTGACCGACTTCAAACTCTGAAAATGCACTAAAAAGTACTAAATAATTTAAAAATAATCAATAATCAACTTGATGACTTCAAGTCTTTATTTTTTCCTTTATAATTTTTTTTATTTTTTCCTTTACTTGTGCTTACCATGCTTCATGCTAACGATTCTAGGTCTTCGGGAATTTAGTGAGTTAACATTAACCGTCAAATCGTTTCAGTGCTTGGACTTAGAAGTTAAATTTTTTGACAGCCGCAAGGGGCCGCAGACTTGAGTATTTAACATTAATTTCAACTTGATACATCTACGCTTTCCTAAGAATAGGGCTTTTACAGACAGAAAGACGGACAACGAGGTGATCCTATAAGGGTACCTTTTTTTCTTTTAAGGTACGGAACCCTAAAAAAGGATTTATAGTCAACTCTTTCTTCGTCTTTATGAATATAGTTTTTTATATATTATCTAAGTATGTAAAGACATCAATGAATTTTTTATAATAAATATAAATTTAGAATATGAGTGAACTACTCCAGTCCCAGCATCGCATGTATTTTATCCATTTTGTACAATTATTATGAAAAAAATTCTTATTTGTTATAATATGTAGTAAAAATTGGACAAAGTATAAAGCCTGATTTTTGAAATTATATACATCAACTATCAAGTAAGCATCTTTGAGTATGGACTGGATGGAAGACCTCAGTTAGGCGGCTCCTTTTTTTTAAATATTATTTTCGAAAGCTAAATGTTCTTAATAGCTAATTGCTCCTAACTATGAAAATATCCTTATGAAGGATTTTTTTCAGATTTTATATTTTTATGAAGGTCTGGCACGCAAGGATTCTCTTTATTTAACAAATACAAATAAAATAAGTAGAATTACCTATCCTTCTCAAAATTGTTAGCCGACAAACAGACATACGACTTAGTTCAATATCATGTTTTACATTTAGGTGCATCATTGTGAGAGTGAGTTTGTGTACGAATTCATAAAGGTGAGTGAGTTAGAAAGTGGAGAAAGACTTTCTCCTATAGATTCAATGAGTGCTTTGGTTAGTGTGTAAGCTGTGTCTGTTGAAAGTATGTACTATGTATGTAGAGAGGGTACGAAAAAAATGTGTAATAAAATACAAAATACGTTTTTCATTTGTTTTGTCTAGGCATATTTCCTTCGTCAAGCACATCATTAAAATTATTGAATAAATTCCTTTTATAACATTCATTCAGTTCATACAGTTTTTTTCATTCATTAATTCTGTCCGTCTTTATTAAATAAAGAGGAAAGATTTGATTACTTGTTCTTTTGTTTATTTGTATGTTTGTTTATTGCGTATAAGCTCCGAAACCACTTAACCAATTTTCAAAACTCTTTCGTTGATAGAAAGCTGCATCCCTTTTGGGTAACAAATGAACATTTTCTAAAAAAGAGAAACTCTGGAATTCCACTGGTAGAAAGCTACAGTACACCAGGGTAACATTGTTGCTGACGTGTGATGTTGTCATTATAGTAGTACAGGCCATTTAATATCTGACTACCCTAAATATCTATTTTGAATAAAGGAAGTATTCTCAGGAAGTGATAGAAAGCTATACTATTTTCGCGATTAGATAGTAGTGTTGCAAAATATTTTCTTATTAAAAGGACGTGTTAATTTCGTTTGCAATGATCTAATTTAATTTTATTTTCACTTACAGAAAAGTACCCTTGTGATTCTCACCTTTCTTTCGTTCTCTCTCTCTTTTAAATACTTTCTCTCTCCATTTCCTTTCCCTCCCTTTTTCCATATTTCTTTTTCTCCAGCATCTATATGGTCTTTTTTGCTCCCAATATGGATCTTACGTGAATTATTCAAAATATAGCGGGTGAAACCGCGGAACACAGCTAGTCTAATATAATGGTCTGGTCTCTTGGAGCTGCAAAAAAATCAAACTCTTACGTAGGGCTCTCTGTAAGCTGGCGTGCAAGGAGTGCAACATGTCTAGGTGAGAGGCAAAATGAGAGTATTAGGGTATAGGTTGAGACCTTTTTTTTTGGTCGTCACGTTACGACATGATCATTATATTCGCGTGTTGGACGCCGGAAATTAGGTCATCAGAGACTGGTCGATTGGTTGGTCCTCAAATTAGGGGGTAGGGGAGGGACAGCATTATCGGTGTTTTTATGTTGTTAGTAGAGTACACTAATGATAGGTTATTTTCCGTTGACCTAGAATTTAGGATTTGTCAAGGTCTTATAATACAAGTAAAAAAAAAATCGGCCATGTGCAAGTGCGGAACTCGCGCACTGAGGGTTCCGTACAATTTTAATAAAGCGACAAACACTATTGAATTATGATTTTCTTGTGATGGGTCAAAATATCATCAAAAGTACAAAGTATTGGCGTTTAATCTCGATATTAGTAATGCGTGTTTTAATTGACATATTTACAAAAATAATATAAGAAAGTATAATAAAACAATTTTAACAAAAAGAAATTTACCGACTTCTAACTCTGAAAAATGTAATAAAAAGTAAAAATTATTAAACTCAAACAATTTTAAAGTCGGTAAATTTATATTAATAAAATACATGTTGCCAAATATAGAACCTTTTTTTTTGGAGTCGCTTAAAATATTTTACAAGTTGTCATTTATCATGTCATGTCGCCAACAGAAACCTTAAAAATTTGAGAAACTGGAAGAGGTGCCTAAATTTAAAACATTGTTGACCCTTCTAAAAATTAAAAATTTCATTAATTCATTAATAGAATTTATATTTTACTAAATATTATTTTTAACACATCTTTACAATAAAAAATATTTCTTTTTCTAGGAGTAAATTTATTTGAAGTTTTTAAATTTCGATTGAACACGAAATTAAACTCTTTAACCAGAGTTTAAACGGTAAAAACATTATGTATCTGTACCGAGGGCAGGTATATTGTAAAACATATTCGAATATTACTAAAATCGCAAACGTCTACTTTTTTCACATCCGCGGCTGTGAAATGCCCTATAGAAAAACTACTTGTTGTAACTACAGTATAAATGGCCACATTTATTGATTCCTTGCATTTAGAAGTTTGATTTTTTCACAACTTCAAGATACTATAGACTTATATGTTTAATATAAATTTCAACAAACCTAAATATTCAAAAGAACATTTTTTTCGTGATTTAACAACAAATTGCCATTTTTAGGATTTTTCCCCATACCAGTGCTCTGAGACCTTGCTTCTTGCCAAAAATCATGTTCCTAGGTCAAAATACAAAGTCATAACGAACCAAACGAGCCCATACTCGATGGGGTTGCGTCATTTATTTACTGAGTTCCTATGACCACCTTCCAGCTCCATCATCAGACCCTGATTACCATTGAAAGACAAACTACTCGTCAAGACGAATCAAATGAGCCTAAACTAGATGAGGTTGTATCGTTTCAATCCGAAGTTCTTTTCAGAAGATCAAATTTAATTTACAAGGTGATGACAGACATCGCGTCAGGTGAAACTGAACAAAAGCTTGTAAAAAAAACCTTATTGTGTCGGTTCAAAATAAAACACGATTTTAGAATCGCGCTTAATATTTTTGTCACATAGATATATCATTGTACTTGATCCGCAGCCGTTCGATTACGTTTTTTGTAAATAAATGGTTATGTCGTAATAATAAATACGGTAATTTGATTATACTTTATGTTTTTTTCTCAATAATATTATAAAATAATAGGCAATGAGACATGTACTTGTTTGTCTAGTAAATAAATTAAAAGACATGTATCACTTTAACATTTATATTTCCTCCAGCTTCGGCCAGGGTACTGATGGAAATGAAAAGTGCAACATAATAAATAAATTATGTTTAGTTTATAATATGTGTCAGTTTCCTGACATGGCTTAAGTTATGCTAGTATCACAATTGTCAAAGATGTTAACGTATTGAGATTTTCATACAAAAATAAAATCCACAATTGTACTTATTCTAAATTTTCCAATGTATTTTAAATACAACAAAAGAGTATTAGCTAATTAGGTGCAGCCGTACTGAAGTGAAACGGTTACCTTAACTAATTCGACAATTGATATTTACATATTTATTTTGGGAATTGTTCACCAACTGGCTTGCGATCACCAACATACGAATCTTTGACGCGTTCCTGTCATGCGGGTCAGACTTAATTTCTCCCTATACCATTAGATTAATGCTGCAATTTTAGTGGACTCAGGGTCCACTGACATTCGTAGCGTTCTTCTTTTCACTCCCACGGCCCATTCCACACTCTATCTTCAAGGAAGCAACGCAGTGGCATAACAAGAAATTCTTGTATTATCGAAATCCATGGCCGACGGTGGCCAATTACCATCAGGTGGACCGTCGGCTCGTTTGCGCCTTATATCTTAATATAAAAAAGTTACACAAACAAAGTTCCCAAATGTATATGAAGTAGCAGTCTGTATAGTAGATGGATAAACAAATTATCAAGACGCTCAGTTCTTTATAATAATTATATTTCTAGGATATAACAAAAATACAAATATTAATTGCGCAAATGACGATATTAATAGCCATTACATTTTCAATGTTATAAATCACTGAGTACCTAACGGAAGCAGTCAGAGCATCTTTCGATAATTAATCACCGTTCGCGAGTCTTAGATGCTTAAGGAGTTAAAATACCCCGGGGACGAAAGGGGAGAAGGGTGTGGCCCGCAGCGCCGCCCACGTTTGGATAATCCCTCCATTTACATAATTGCCGTATAAAAAGGAGAGCATCCCAATTTGCTAAATTGCTTCAAACGACATCTTAAACGTATCGTCTGCTCGTTCGTCTCCGTCCCCAACCCGATTAGCACTTTGATTCTCTCAATGGCAATCTATTCGATTAAGACGATCCATTTTACTACTACGCTTCGTAGTTTTATTCGAATACCTTTTACTTTCCTATACATTTTACAAGTCTTGCAAATTTATTGGAGCTAAATAGGTTCTACAATAGAGTAGGATTTTATGTGTCGTAGAATATACCTAATTATTCTACAACACATACAATAACTTAACTCTATGAGTACAATAAAAGATAGATTTTGAGGTAAGGTCAATTAAAATGATTTTTTTTGTCATTCGTATAATTTTAACTACAGCTACTGGCATACCCTAACATTATACCTATGTACTAAGATGATTGGAAACGAGTAATGACTGCGTAGGTACAACGAATTCAAGATAGGTTCAATGCTTTAACCTTATTTCTGCTTTGCTTGAATAGCATAATAGTCCCTGAAGTCTTGATAGAGATTATACATGTGTCGTGTGTGTGTCTACGTGTTAATTTTATAAATTGAATTTACAGGCACAAAAAGTGACATTTAAACAAAATTTAAAAACTTCGATATTACATTAGTGATTAGATAAAACATTTTTAACAAAAAAATTAACCGACTTCAAACTCTAAAAAATGCACTAAATAGTAAGAAATAATTCCGTTACTTATTAACCTCCCTTTATTAGGACAATAATATACAATAATTGGTATTTTTTTTAAGAAGGTGCCAGCCAGGTGAACTGACGTGTAGTGAGACAGAATAGTAATAGATATATCTATTGAACGAACCTGCAACAAAATAGTATTTTTTATTATAATACCAATTTTTCCCTTAGATTTCAACGATAAGTCAAACGGAGGAATCAATAATGCCGGCGGCGGCAAGCAGCGACGGTCTCGGACAAATTTCACTCTGGAGCAACTGGGCGAGCTGGAGAGGTTATTTGATGAAACACATTACCCTGATGCTTTTATGCGGGAAGAGCTTAGCCAGCGATTAGGACTTAGTGAAGCTAGAGTTCAGGTATGTTCAACAATTTAATTTTGTCTATTTTATTGTATTAATTATAAGTTAAACTAGTTATTATTATTATAATATATGGTAAACACAAAATTTATAAGTTTTATTTTATTTTTGAAATTTAACAACTTTATACCTGTATACGTTTAAAGAGATCATTATCCAATTATGGAACATTTTAACCAGTAACAGACATCTCAGTTGAGGACGTAACTATAGTATATATTAATGGGATGGAATAGGGATGGGGTAAGTCTGGCCCACATGCGGTTCGACCGGAACGCGTCTATAACACGGACTATCGGTTATTTCATTATGTGGTTTCGTTGATAATGTTAAATTTTCAAGTCAGACTCGACTAAAAGATCAATTTATGAGGAATCGATCAAATTGATTTAAAAATTGATCTTTTTCGAAAAGAATCCCTATGGTGAACCCCTTTTTTATACTTGAAAAATGTATAATATATAAATAAAAAAAATGTCCTAGTCGTCTCCTATTTACTATTTTATGGTTCTAAGAATCTATACTATCTGGTATACATTAAATTTCCAATAAACCCATAAAGAAAATGTATCAGTACCTAACATAATTCGAACCCATAAGAATTGTATCTTTAATTATAATTTTAGTTTTATTATTTTTAGTATGATTACCAGTATACCTATTGACAATAATAGGTACTAGAACAAAATTTCAGGTTTAAAGAATTCTGTTGTGTTTAATACTATAACCTTAATATTAACCATAACAATTTGATTCGATTTGAATAAAAAGTTATTAAACTAATGATGAATTTGTTACAATGCCATAAGCAATCTAGATAACACTTAAAATGATCACGTGTGATATCAATTAGCGTCAACCTATCCCCTCGCAATCGACCGGCAACTGTATGACCCTCATTACTAATGCATGTAATTACCTTCCAACATCAGCTCTATCGCCCATATATCGCTATTAGCGCTCTGTCGCCCTTAAGTAGCTAACGAGTAATGGTTACGTTGATTTACAAACATGACGATAATGTAGGATCGATTCGATCCCCTACAGAGTCACATACCTCTGAGTTCTGTGTGTCTTAAGAAATTAAATATCACTTGCTTTACCGGTGAAGGAAAACATCATGAGGAAACCTGCACTACTGAGAGTTCTCCATATTCTCAAAGGTGTATGAAGTCTGCCAACTCGCACTTGGCCAGCGTAGTGGATGGCCTTAATCAGACCCGGCTTAGCAAGGGACCATTAAAGGGTGATGATGATGATGATTGCATAGCAATAAGATATGCATTCTAGACAGAAAACTGAACAACAACTGACGACCTCTAACTAAAATAAATCCTAGTACTACAACATTAAATCACACTACTTACACTACTTTAGTCAATGTCAACTTTATGAATATGAACTTTATAAAAAATAACTAATCGAAAATAGATTGCAAATTTGAATTTTTTATACACAAATTAGAATTTGGAATTTATTTTCAATATTTGGATTATAATATTAATATAAATAACAAGATATGGCAAATTTTTTTCCTTTTCACCTTCACAGACGTTCTTGGAAATATTAATCGAATCAGTATTTTTTGTTCAGATTTATTTAAGTCATTTAATTTCCTTATTAAATAACACGGCTACCCAACAAGTGCTAGTTTATCGGTTTATCGGCAATATATTGCGATTAGTGACCGATCAGCGTTAAGTGGTCTCGTCCCGTGTTCGGTGTTGGGGAAAGAGGAATAAATATATAAAAACGTTTGACCCTCGCACTACGTCTTAACTAGTGTCAAATAGAAGTGTCCGGATTAGATACCGTATGCAATGTATTTTAGCTAATTTATTTACATTAAATTACTATGTTACTAAGTGCACGGGGTAGTAGAACCTTACAGTCTTCAATACCATAAATCTATTAAAACGACGATATAATAATTTGATAATTTTTTTGCCCCATATTTTTCTTAATATTATAATACCATTGTCTACTATGCCTACTTATTGTGCCTACTGTAACTTCGAATATCTCTCTACACTGGAAATATCTCCAAAAAAAATTGTAGTGGGGGACATAAAAATCATTTTTAAAGTTTTATATGTCTGTTACTATGGTTGTACTCATACTATTTTCTTGACTTAAGAAAACTAGTTATGTCCCATGCAACTTCTAATTAGAAAATGTAACTCACATATATTATGAATTAAAATAAACACTAAAAAAATAAGTTTCATATTTATTATTAAAAATATTTACTAAATTGGTAATTATCAAATAAAACTAACACTACATCAATAAAACCAGTGTTTATAGCTATATGTTTGTATATACCAATGGAACGTTTTGAGCGGGAGCATGATTATTTTTTTAGTGTGAAAAATATAATAGAAATAATGTAGTATTCAATTGATCATACTCAATAATAATAATAATCCCAACTTACTATTATGAATGCGAAAGCAATTCGGTCTGTCTGCTTGTTACGCTTTCACGCTTAAACCACTGAACCCATTTTGATAATATTTGGTACAGAGATAGAAGAGAGCTAGGGAAATATATAGGCTATGTTTTGTTGCGAAAAAAGGCTTGAAGCGAGTGAAAAAAAGGATGACGTGATATAGATGAAGTAATATTATGTTGAAAGTGAAATGTAAAATTAAACGTATGTGACACGTGGTAAATTGCAACCGTGAGCGCGTGGCTACGACCAGCTACGACTATACTACGAAGTAAAACCCGCTGCGAAGCGAAGGCGGCTACCTATTACGTTAGTGATCGGTTAACTAAGGGGCGAAATTAACAATCAATCTCATTTCAAAATCTCTTTATTTTAGGAATGAAAATAGATTTCAAATTCTTCCTTTCAAATAGATTGGTTGAATAAAACTACATAGGGATCTTTAAATTATTATAATCTCTACGCATAAAGATAAAGCATTGTTTAGCACATAAACCATTTACTTCAATTAGTTTAGTGAAGTAGTAGCTAATCATGCAATGTTAAATAATTATGTCATGCATATCGTTTAAATATATCTCTGATTTTATGATGAGAAGGAGTGGGAGAGGAGGAATATTGAAGAACACAAGGTTACAATAGTTAAGGCTAAACGTAACGTAGATACTACCTACAGAACCGATAAATAATTAAATAGGTTCTCTTACAATTACGACAGAAACCTAAGCATGCCTTGGACTTGTGACCAAGGTGTAGGCTTAAGGACCTCCTTTAACAGAATTCCAACACTCGCCTCCACTGCCCGGCTGCTCTCTGTTTAAACCCAAGGTTAAACTCATCTAAACCTAACCTAACATAAGACTTGGCAATTACATCGTAAGGTACTCACGTGACCTTTATCGGACAGCACTCCCGGCACTTAACACTTACTAGCTCTACCAAGATATCCACTCCTTGAGAGACCTAAGACTGCAGTCCAACAGTCGAGGGAATGTATAGTCGGGAATGTATAGTCGACGAAAGTGATTATTATTTTACTCTAATTATTCGATAATCGTTTACTAATCTCTTTATTTTATTTAAATTTTAAAAAAATAGTCGATTTTTTATAGTCGTAAATAAACGCCTATCTAATTTTGTCGATAAACGGCATTAAATTAAAAACGCGATAACATTGCATTTATTATTAATTGTTTGACTTACATATAAATTATTGTAACTCTTAATTAATAAACGTAAATGCTGTAAACCTCTCAGTCGACTTAAACCAACTGTATGGGTATATTAAACAAACTGCCGCATAGATGCTATAGATAGCAGACGAATGACGACCGATACCTAACTAGGGGCGAATTCATTAGCTTTGATTACATTAGACAGTTCTGACTAAACAGCAAGCAAATATGTAAATATACCTTTCATTTTATGCTAAACATCCTATTGGTATACACACAACGTAATCAAATTAAACATATGACATGTGAGTGACTAGGAAAATAAATGAAATATGGTTTAAAATCCATTGATTTAGTAATTTATAATTTAGCATACGTTTGTAGTATCGGAATCTGTAAGATACATAGGAGATCTTTATCAGCTTATCCTTTAAATTATAAAAATTAAGTAAATTATGGATAAAAGCTCAAAAAATATATTAAATCTTCTCATGTTTCTTGAAACACATTTTTGTGTATATTAATATATTTTAATAATGTCTCAAAATATATAAAACAGTAAATGGATACCTTCACCGCTAGAAAAAATAATTAATCCTAAATACCGGTATGTTAGCAACACCGTTTATAAAGTTGAAGTATATCGACGTGTAGACAATATACAACCTTATTGCGATAGATTAGTGTCAGTCTCTCTGGTATTTTTGGGAAGTTATTATTATAGTGGCATGGTGAAGGTCAGGTCCACGTAAGTTTACTTTATTATTTATCGTAGTTGGCGAGATCAAGTGGTGGAGGTGAGAATTAATATATTATGAAAGGGCTCTATAAACCAGCTCCTGTCTCAAGCTCCAGGCACTGCTCGTCCCCGTCTAAATTGCATGTGTGTACTTATTTCTGTACAATAGTGGGTATCATTCCTCCCACATTTTATGACAAGTAGATAACCTTTTCACGAAGCGGAAAAGGCCTACTACTTTCTTCATCATACCCAACGAGTCGACTAGAAAGAGCCTTTAAGATTGAAAAGGATGCTCTTGACCTTCGAGCTTTAAGCTATTTCTCAATATCTTGAAAAAATAAAATAAAATGTATAATTAGTTTAATTTTCTAAACTTTCACAACTATATTTACTATTTTTATAGTTCAACTAGGTACGTTAAATCGATATACACACTAATGTCTAAAGTGTATGTAAAATACTTGCACGTGAAAACTGTACCCAAATGTACAGAATGTTGTACGATACGCAGGATCTGCATGCACCATGCATGCAATCAGGCAGTCGGTAGTCGGCGCGTGCCTCCTCGCTAATGCGGTTAACCGTGTTTGGCTGTTTGCCTCTGAGTTCGCCCTTGCCTACCTCCTCTTAAACTGTGGGTAATGCTATGTACCTACACTGTAATTAGCTGCTGAGTAATGATTAAAAACCTGATTTAATACCTAATAGTGATTGAAATGGCGTACATTTCAAACGTGAGATACAGCATATTTCTAACTACCTGACAGACACGTTTAAAGCATCTGAGTGTGATTATATCAATGAAATCCTGTATATAACATCAAAATACAGTATTCAGGATTTCATTATCAGATTACTAATAAACTAGTTTTATCTGGTATCTCTTAAAGCCACCAGCACTGGTGGTTCATAATAGCCAAATTCTACAACATAATATAGAACTGTTCTTCTATAAGGTTTTTTTTCATATACACAATCGTGCAGTAAAATTAAAAATCAAAAGTTAACTATGAGTACTCGTAATAAACATTATTTTACGAAATTCATTTCATAATCATGATATTAATTTTTTAGAAGTGCTCGTTTTTTTAATTAAAAGTTATTGATTATGTTGCTACGTTTCTTATAATAATTTTATTAGAAATTACAGCTTTTCTATATAAAATTAGGATATAAAAAATATTTTTAATTTCAGGTGTGGTTTCAAAATCGCCGCGCAAAATGTCGGAAGCATGAAAGTCAAATGCATAAAGGTAATGTTTCTTTATATTCAGTTTATTATTTCTCTTTGAACTTTAAAAGTCGTTGTTTTGATGTATTTATTATAAAAATTACACCATTTCCAGTTTCTCTGAACGAAGTTAAAGATGTTTTTCGCGTTTAAATTGAATCTAGCCGACCCTTGCGACTTCGTGCCCGTGATGCACCGCTCCTATTGGTCCTAGTGTGATAATATACTTAGTTCCTGAGATTAGCGCGTTAAAGTAAACAAACAAGCAAACTCTTCAGATTTATATGTATTTTAGTATAGATTGTTACTATTTATGTTAAATCATAGAATGGTGAAAAAATATACATCAGTAAAAGAATCTTATTAAAATAAATAAAATATAAATTTTATATTACTGAAGCTTATTTGATTAAAATTAGGTATAATAGTTTTTGAAATCGAATCAATACCTATTTCCATAATTTAAACTGTTTTTTTTAAAAAGTCGGTCGTGTATTATTATTCTATGCATTTTATTTACTTGCTCCTACACTACGTACTTAAATAATAGGTTGGGGAAAAAGTCTTTTCTCATTATAGTATGTATGAACTTGTAGTAAAATCTCTTTGGCTACACTATTTGTATCTGGCTGGTTTTGGTATCATTAAAAGTTTACATTTTAAAGAAGACAATTCCAAATTCAAATTAGGAAAATGTGTGATTTTTTTTTTGTTTTTCGTACTGTGAAGATGAGTGAATCTAATGAAGAAATTCGATACATTTTAAAATTTTACTACAAAAAAGGTAAAAATGCAACGCAAGCCGCGAAAAAAATTTGCGATGTTTATGGACCTAGTGCAGTGTCTGTGAGAGTAGCACAAATTTGGGTAAAGCGTTTTCAATCCGGAAATTTTGATGTCAAAGATGCACCTCGCTCTGTTCACCCTATTACGGATAAAATAGATGCCATTTTTGAAAAAGTGGAGCATAATCGGCATATCAGTAGTTACGACGTAGCTGAAGAACTGGGAATTGACCATAAAACAGTTTTGGCGCATTTTAATAAACTGGGTACACAAAAAAGCTCAATATTTGGGTACCTCACGACCTCACTGAAAGAAACCTAATGAGTCGTGTACTCATTTGTGATTCTTTATTACGACGTCATGAAACCGAACCATTTTTGAAGAAGCTGATAGCTGGTGATGAAAAGTGGATCACGTACGACAAGAACGTGCGAAAAAAGTCGTGGTCAAAGGCCAGTCAGGCTTCACAGACTGTGGCGAAACCCGGGTTAACTCGCAACAAGGTGATGCTGCGTATGTGGTGGGATTGGAAGGGCATTATTCATTATGAGCTGTTACCACCAGGCAGGGCCATCGATTCTGAACTCTACTGCGAACAACTGATGAGATTAAAGCAAGAAGTTGAGAGAAAGCGGCCGGAATTAATCAACAGAAGGGGTGTGGTTTTTCATCATGATAACGTTAGACCTCACACATTTTTAGCCACTCAGCAAAAATTAAGAGAGTTTAGCTGGGAGGTGTTAATGCATCCGCCGTATAGTCCTGACCTTGCACCTTCAGATTTATACGTGTTTCGGACTCTTCAGAATTCTTTAGGCAGTATCAGGTTAACATCACGAGAGGACTGCCAAAACTACTTGTCGCGGTTTTTTGATCAGAAGCCCCAAAATTTCTATAGCAATGGGATCATGTTTCTACCTACAAGATGGCAAAAAATTATCGAACAAAATGGTACCTACATATAATATATCAACACCATTATATATATTTTTTTCAACATTTGTTTCAATTTGCAGTTTCATAACAGTCTTCTAAGCAATTCCTTTTTTTTCTCTCTTCTAATTCCCTTCCCTTTATTCTTACATTTTATTTAGATACTTTTATTGAGCGACTTCTTTCATAACCTCTATAATGTATTGTATTTACTTTAAATGACTATAATGTAAACGTGTGTAATATAAAATATAAAATTCAAGACATAGTGTTAATACAAGTTTTGATATAAACAAATGACAAATGACAACTGACAAAATTTGTCATTTGTAAATGTATTTAACCCAAACGATAATGAAAGTTTTAATGGAAACAAATGTTCCAACCACGTATTATGCTAAATAAATTTCCCGCTTAATGTAGTCGCAAACTAGAAATTGCAAATGATTCTGGCAAACTACATCCCCTGAAATGGTATCCCTGCACATAATAACGTTTACTCGACTGGAAATTGTACAACTTGTCGTCTATGGTTGGTAGTTCTAACTATTGCAGTCGACTAAGTCATTCCGTAAAATAAACGTAGTCGTTTTTGGGTCTGGAGATCAATTTACTTTTATTGAAATATAGCAATTCTAGTTTTTTTTTGTAACTTTTACTTTCTCAACTAAGCTCTCAGTAGTTGCCTTCTAGATATAGTCACGTATTAACATTTTTTTTATCTTTTTAAAATGTAGGTACCTATATAAATATTAAATATAAATTTATTATTTATTATACATCTGATTAGGAGGGGAGTACCTACGTAAAAAAGGAAAAAGGATGAAACGAGAAACCCAGAAATGAATAGGTATAAAAATGGTCAAGGGAAAACTGTGGTCGGATTTTTTTATTCACCTAATTTATTTAAATTGGGTCAGTAATTTAGGCGCTAGAGTGGAACATACATACATACACACATAGACTGCCAAAATCATTACCCTTCCTTCTGGCTGGCCTGGCCGCCGTAGTCGGGTAAAAATGGATAAATGTCAAAAACCAAAATATCCATATCAAATTACATTTGGGAGTCGGAAAATTTGCCTGAACGAACACGATTGTTGAAAAATATTTTTGTAATTTTAGGCTCCTAACAGTGTAAGGGGTAAGATCGCGTTAATAGTGTCAAGAGTGAGCGTCGAACCCACGACCTTCTTGATCGTGAAACTAAACTCCTATATATTGGGCTACTGCTGTTTCTGTGTAATTTACACCTTATTGAGATTATATAAAATTAGACTTTAAATGTATTTGAAACAAATCTGCTCACTATCATGAAACATCTCTGGGTAACGCATTACGTATTCTCCATCATGGCGTCTAACTTGATTACAGCTCCCGCTGGCGCCGATCCGACTCTAACAGTTTTTTAATTCGACCATAACTCACACGGATGAATAATTAAAACGGGCCGGCGGCGGGAATCGCGATTCGGTAAAAAATGTGCAAGCTATACACGTGCGATAAATTTGTGGAATGGTACAACGCACTTAGCGATTGAGCGGTCAGTTTTGTAGGTGTTCAAGAAGTCACTCGTATAATAGATTTTACCCAGCTGATTTTTTTTATTACAATTAACAAAAAGTAGACAGGTTAGATGCTAATCTTCTACTGTATTTATAACTAATTGTCTTTCTGACATACCAACGCACAGCCCAAGCTTCTGGGGGAACCATGAAAGTTTGCATGTAGATTTTTTTGACACCTAAAATGAACACTAAGGAAGGATTTTTGGAAATAAAACGTAGTCAAAAACTAGATGAAAGTTCGTCATTATGAATCCATTATAGTGTGACTGTTTGTATTCATGATAACCAAAGGTCTACGATATCGTGTATGGAACCGAGGTTAATTCTCTAGCAAAATTAAAGTGGTATCTCTGTAAGTAATGTAATAAAAGTAGGCATATTTTAATAAATATTTTCTTACCAGCGTTTCGTATGAGCTGTTTTGTGGTAAGCGCTGTCCCCGCTCATAAGGGCTCGTCAGCAAACTGAACGTGACGGGCAGCCGGCTACTCTAAGATTTCACTTTGCCGTGATTGCAAGTAGTGTGCTCAGAGAACCGCTAAACAGAGCGTAGAAAAAAGCCGCTCTCCGGAATCGAATAAAATGATTCCCCACGGGAGCCATTCGGACGCAATCCCGCCATCCCCTGCTAAATGTCTTATTAACTTATGTGCCCCCTCCCCTCACCACCGCCTAACACGAGAACAATCATGTAAAGTGAAATGAAACGGTTATTTGTTATGTTTTGCCCCTTTAGTAATAGCGTCGAGATCACAAATATCATTATTGATTCATATTCGGGCAATTACTCATGGTTTTCGGTTACGATATTAAATAATACATACCTATGAATATTGTGTGTTGGAATTAGGTTAGTTATTACTTTATATTGATTATTAACGGTAAATAAATTTCAGATTTATATAACCAAATTGATGATATTTTAAGAAATAAAGTCTAATAATTTTTATTCGTGTCTTAGATCAGGAATTAAACGTGTGTAATATAATATGTATTATTGCAAGTGAATGAGGTTGAGTAACGTATAGCATAAGTGTTAATTCAACTTACATATATTATAGTCCAAGATCACGCGACGATCGGACTTTTTTATTTTCTAAAACCTGAAAGTTTTACTCTGTATGTCCATAATAGATATAAATGATCCTGATTATGATAAAGTTCGGATCACAATAATTTTTTCAAAAATTTTTTTTATTTAAATCTTCCCTTGACTATTTGAAGGCAAAAAAAAATTTGAGTAAACAAGTCGTTCTAATGTGTTACGTACCTTTTGGCAATTCATGTTTATTAGCGTTGTTTGGGTTGGCTAAAAATAAGCAAAATTGTTTTATATTTATAAGATTAAAAACAATGGTAATATTTTAAGCACCTTATCTAACAAATCATAAAATGTCGGTGCTAAATCTTCATAAAATTAAGAATTCATTTTTAAAAAAGAAATGAATCTCGGCCGAGCAGCATCCGTTATAAAAATAATAACAGACAACGTTTATGCAAAAAGAAAAAATACATAGACGCCTAATTGTTCCCCTGTTCATGAAATTGTAAAGTTATTTGCACACTACGAGGGTGGTGAAGTTTTATTACGCAGAAACCGCTGTAAAGATGTTCCCGACGCTTTAAAATAAGAGAGCGCGGATGCCCCGCACCAGCTTACCTTATAATTCGATTAAATTAAACAACTCGGAGTTAATCAAATAAATGCACGGCGGTCGCAAGGCGCAGGGCGGAGGGCGACCGGCAGCAGGGGGCTTCGGACTCGCACCCGCTCGTATTTATGTCGGCACTTCTCGAAAGTAAGTCGACGGGCGACCGGAGCTCGGAGCCGCGCTGATTTACACGCACTGTACTCGTTGGTCCAACCCGCTGCAAGAATGAGCATCTAGGAATATGAGTACATACGCTTTACACAAAGTTATATACAAAGAACATCTCATTTATATTAAGATTTTTCCAAATTAATAACTATTGTAGGGTATATAACATGAATCCCTTAGTTAACAAATATTAAAGCGTATAGACAAAATTAATTTGGGCAACATTTTTAATGATGAATAAGTATTGCTTAAGAAGAAATAAATTAATAAACTTTAGTAAGAAATCCACCGATCGCTTAAAGTCTAATAGATCCACGTTAATTTATTAATTGCGTACTTCGCCCCGAGTGCTATAAACAAGACTCTCATTTAATTTACGAGCAAATTATGCTTTACTTAAATATCAATTTAATTAAGTGGAGTTCGGGAATGGATCGCGTCGGATTTGTGCTTGGTAGCTGTACGTCGCTCGTTTGTCTCTGCCAATGGAGTTTAATGCACAATCGACAAAGCTCCATTCTCTGCTTTAATCTTGTTATAACTTATAGTTATTCATTGTTGTTGAACAATTGTATTAATAATAATAATAATTTAATAGTACTTACTAGCATTATTATATTGAGTATAAGTACATACTCAAAAATTATTCCAACTTTATTGTATAAAAACTATTTACAGTTGATTAGTAAATTATTTTTATCATTTTTGAAAAACTTTCTTAATTTTCAAATATTTAACAAACTCGTGTCGAAATATAAAAAAAAGTAATGTATACAATATTTTTGAACAGGTTTGTTAGTAGGCGGAGGAGGCACTCCTCTGGAACCATGCCGCGTAGCACCGTACGTATCGGTGCCGCGGATTGGGAGTGCGGCACCACGGGCGCCTCCGCCACCGCTACCACTCGCGCCACATCCGCCACCTACGGCGTTTGCACCTTTCGACTCAGCCCTCCTTTCTGCTGCTGCTCATCAAGTATTTAAAATATTATTATTTTTGATTCATCTTTACTTTTAGATCCATGAAAATATCACAAAATATAACATTAATAAATTTAATTTAATTCCTCTATATAAAGTAGCGTTTTTATTGTTACAAGTACGCGAGTGCAGCCGCAGCAGCCGCAGCAGCTTTGTGCCCGCCCTATGCTGGGTTGGCGGCGCTAGCAGCACGATGTCGCTCCTCCTCCATAGCAGACTTGAGGTTAAAGGCTCGGCGACACGCGGCGGCGCTAGCGGCCGCACGCGCTTCCTCTCCAGCCTCCGTCATCTCCGCGCCCTCGCCTGCACCCGCACCGGCGCCCGCTGACACATAACCCACACCTTTTATGATTTATATCTAATCAATCTATCGGAAATCCACTTCATCTATTTTGTGTTGTGTTGTGCACAAAACCTTGTCAAATACCGACATGGTTGTAACAGTTCCATAAAAGGCAGAAACATTGACTGCATTGAGAACTCATCGCGCTTAAATACCTAAAACTAACATACCTACATATATCTATGTAGACTATCAGCTACTATAATAGCACCAAAACTAACAATGTACTCGTAGTTTAGGGGACAATATTCTCATATATCCATGTACTCAAAAATTAAAAGGAGTGAGTTAAAAATAATTCGACCAATGAGTAAGAAAAATTATATCGAAATTGTATTTTGTAAATGAATTAACTGTGATAGTGAATGAGTATTCGAAAGGAAGGCGATGATCTCATTAATTTAATTTTAATAAATTTTAACTTGTATTATGTACTGGTAAAATATTTAAGCTTCTTACTATAATTATTGTCATAACGATTACCTACTACTAGAATAAGTGAATTGTAAATATTATAAAAAGTAAAGATCGTGTTTAGATTATACTTAATTATTAAATAAAAATAATTCGATTATTATAAAAAAGATCAATGCTCTGTTCGCACGTCTGTACCTAATGATTAATGTTATTAATTATATAATTAGAGAACAAAATATTTCTTTTCTTTTAATTGGTGATCTAACTCGACTACTGAGGTATTACAAAATATGAATTGGATAGAGATTGTTTTGTACAATGACGAAAATGACGATGCGTTTTGTCCTTATAAGATTTAGTCTAATCGAGCGGCAGGGTTGACGGAAATAAGATAAAGTAGATAATATTCATAACATTTTAATGAATAGTTCAAACAACTACAAAACGAAAAATTATTGAAGTGAAAACTTCTTTAGCGGCGTTGCGCAGTTGTGTACTCTTTTTTTGGGATGGGTAAAAAATGTTAAACTCGCGTCAGGACACGTGACCTGATGGAAAATTCGTAAGACGGAGAGATTTTATTTTCTCTCCAAAGTCCCGTGACACGTTCTGGTCTCGCCGTATGTAAGCCAGATCATAATAATACTTACTGTTCGGTTTTTTTGAATTTTGTTCTTTGGGTTACTTAAACCGTAGAATTATATTTTCTTTCCAAAGTCCCGTGACACGTTCTCGTCACGCCGTATATAAGGCAGTTTTCACTTCTGACGACACTCCCGGAGTGCAACCCGTTTTATTTTTCTCGAATTCCTAAACTATGTATGTCTCATGTGAAAGTTAGCAACATCGTTTATAACTTTATATCGCGGGTAGTACTTTTTATTTTATTCCAAGACTGTTTATAACCTTTGCTCTGATAAATTTGAGCCAGTTGTCAAAAGGAGCTCGTCTGGTGAAGATTATGGCTGTTGAAGGTTTTGTTAGCAACACGGTTTAGAAAGTGGTACTAGCGGGTAGATCATTTTATATTATGTCAAGTATACCGGCGTGACGACAATATATAACGTTTAGTCTAGTCTGTTGACAACCCTGCATTTGGTATAGCTTTGTGTAAGTATTGTTTCTAGATTTGCAGCTGTGATTGATGACGGTCATGTCTGGAGCCCCGCCCGCTCCCGAGCTCGAGATCGGTGTCGGCGTCGGAGCTATTGCGATGTTAATAATAAAATGTTTCTCTACGCTTTGTTCATGCATATATTTCATTTATGTTTGGGAAATGTAACACTTTATTGTTAAAACTCATAGTATAATAATAATGGATAAGCTAAGGTTTTCTTACTTTTTCTGATCAACACAATAATATCATCTGAATGCAGTGAAAACACAATACGATGTTGGTAGCATGGATTTGAGTAACATCCTTATAGGTATGATATTTTTCCTTTTTTTGGACAACTGATGAACATCAATAGGAGAAGTAGGGGGTTGCAAAATAAATCATTATTATGACATCGCGCGTATTCCAACGCTAGTACCAGTAACCTTCAAGAGTAATATTCTAGTAATCAAGCCGTCATACTGTCTGCGTATAGACAACTTCATTTAATTAACAGTACATAATATTTTATTTTATTTTTATTTATTTAACACTTTATTGTACACCACATAAAGGTACACAATAACATGTATATAATATTAAAACAATTATGGCTTATTAGCCATCTCTTCCAGACTACCTCTAGGTTAGGAAAATTACGAGATGAGTATAGATAGGGTGGTGCAGCCATAAACTACATACAAATAATTACAAAAATATCATATATATGTTAATAATAAACTAATAAATATTCTGATAAAAATAAACCAAGTATAATTAAGGAATACACAATATATACACGAATTAGATTATAAATGTTAATACGTGTATAGACGTACGTGATCTACTAGGTGATCCAATAATTATTATTGTCCTTTTTTTAAGTCTGAAACCCAGTTTTATATTGAATTGACTGACATGTTTTACTTGTTGTGCCAGTAGATGCAAAATTTAAAAAAAACAGCCAAATACGAGACGAACTTGTGCGCCAAGGGAGGGACAAACAACTTTGCTGCTGAAAAACCGCTGCCAGGTCATAGGTCACTTTATGAACACTCCTTCAGTCAATCAGTTTATGATCCTTTACGTGTGCTATAAGACATTGCTTCTTACCACATGAAGTACCTTAAGTGATTAGAGTTAATCGAGTATCAAAGTATGCTTGAACAGCTGTTCTTTTGCTTGCGTTCACTTAAATGTTTGATGTTTTCAACGCTAAAAGATTGTATACTTGATTGCTTGATATTCATTATAACTGGCCACATCTTTTTTTATAGCAGTTAAGGTGCAAACGAGCAGACGGCCTACCTGATAGTAAGTGGCCACCGTCGCCCATGAACATCGCAATACAAGAGATTGACTTTTGATTTGCCGATGCGTTGCCATCTCAAAGATAGAATGTGGAAGGGGAATGAAGAAGAGAATAATGTTACCGTTTTAGTGGACCCTGAAGGAGAACACAGTGTTCACAAGAACCGCAGCATTAACGGGATGGGAGGGGGAGGGGTAAGGCTGGCCCACATGCGGCTCGACCGGAACGCCGGTGGTGGCAAGCCAGTCGGGGAACAGATCCCCTACCACCAAAGGGTACTTGGTTACTCGCCTCTTACCAGATACTCTCCCAGACAGGTGTAGCTAAGATATTTTGGTTAATGGCAACCAGTCTTTCATAAAAATAGAATTTATAAGACTCTATAGGAGAATCTCCAAAGTTTATACATTCGCCTTTGTTCAGGCACGCTCCCTGTGTTTACGCAAGCTGTTAAAAAAGCCCGCCCTCGCATCGGGGCGCCCAATTACGGCGGCGACGTTGCTGATTGGGCGTAATCGTGTTAGCATCGAAGACAAACATGTCATGACTGTGCTCGCCGCATGTCGTGTTTTGATCATAAATGATACAAATTAGGCAATAAGTAAAGCAAGCTTCTGTGTATCGTCGATTACAGCAATTAATAAAGGAACAGATGCCATTTAAATTCATCATTTCATTCATCATTCAAAAAAAAAATATGGAGGAAGATGAAAAATACTTTACCTACCTACCTATATATATATATATACAAAAAACGAATAAATAATGAACTCACTAAAAAGTAAAAAATAATTAAACTTAGATTTTTAACACACTACACTACTGATCAGTTTTAACTCGGTGCTAATAATACAACATATATAATACTAGCTGCGCCCAGCGGTTTTACCCGCTATATTTTGGATGACTTACACTATATCATTATAAATTATAGCCTATATGTTATTCTGATTTGTAAGCTATATTGTTTTAAAGTTTCATCAAAATCCATTCAGTAGTTTTTGCGTGAAAGAGCAACAAACATACATCCAGACATTCTTACAAACTTTCGCGTTTATAATATTAGTAGGATCTTTAAATTAAAACAATCGATATCGTTATTTCAAAAACCTTCAGAATAAAAACAGAGGACTGTTTTTGGCTAACACATCCGGTACAATTCGGTTAAAATGTTTTTTTTTTATATATCACTAGGGGCCCGTCCCGGCTTCGCACGGGTGGATAATTTTTTTTTAACATTTTGGCTCCCGCATTCTGTCGCTCCTCTATCGCCGCGTTACTCGCTGCGCTGCGAGGCACTCCACACCGCGTCCGCGGTGTGGAGTGCCTCCAATTTTGATTGGCATTTTTATCAACTTTTAAAATGTAAAAAAGTAGTTATAGTGACATAACTATAATAGTTGGACATATGGTCTCGCGGAGTTTTTTGTAGATATTGATACGTTCTATAATATTGTAGAACATTTCTTTGTTCTATCATCAATACTTTTTGCAGCGCATGCGATGAAAGATATTTTATGGCTAATTTATTTGCACCTTGGGTTGGTTTTAGTGAGATTTCCTGAGGATCTCTAATTTTTTTTTTAATAAATATAGCCTATGTTACTCAAGGATAATGTAGCTTTCTAATGGTGAAAGAATTTTTGAAATCGGTCCAGTAGTTTTTATGTTTATTCGTTACATACAAAAATACAAAAATACAAATCTTACTTCTTTATAATATTAGTATAGATATAGATATAGATATACACCGGCACCGAGTTCAAACTGATCAGTTGGTAGTGTGTTAAAAATCTAAATATGTTTATTTTTTACTTTTTAGTGAGTTCATTATTTATTTTTTTATGTTGGTTCAATTTTTTTAAATTATTTTATTTTTCTCTTTTTAGCTCAATAAATTAAGCAGTTGTCCATAGAGGTAGTTGCCTGCAATATTTCTACGACTTCTCATATGATATGGTTAGTGCTCAAAAAGAGAACTGAACTGCTGCACTAAACGACTTTGGTAAGCAAACCCTTACTAAAAATTCCTCAAAAAAACCCCAGAAGGGTATAGCGGTCCGGTCCCTACTTTCATTATCAGCTTACCTAAATAACTTCAAAGTATACAATTAGTTGTCTGTACGGCCTCATAAAAATTAAAGAAACATTCTCTAACTAACCTAACCATTGAGGAGTTATCTTATCTTCTGTCACTTGCTCTGAATATCTGATTATTTTATTTAGATAAAAATATGTAAAAAAAAACACTTCTTTCGATTAAAAAAGAATTTTGAAAATTCCGCAATTCCAAACAGCCGAAACGGCTAAACTGATTTTAATCAACCGATTAAAATCAATTTAACCTTTTCATAGAAGTGTAAATAGTCCCCCCTAAATAGTCTTACGTCATTAATGAATGGCCCCATACGACATTTTAATTTAGTGATGACAATGTGTAATATCAACGTAGAATAATTTTGAACAGGTACATCGATTTGGATTTCTGGGCGTATTGTTTCAATAATTTTAAAATCATATATTTAATCTTTATAAATATTTTGTATGTTTAACGTCTATACAATATTATGAAAATAAATCACTCATTTGTCAACTTTGGTAAGTTTTTGTAGATGTTAGTGAAGATTACTGAATTAAAAAACGCTGAACTGATATTGACAACAAAATATTTTTATCCTAATTTACCTCAGAAGCAAGGGCGGATAGCTAGTATTTCTTGAAATATATCTAAAATTAGGATCCATTTCTGTTATCATATTTAAGTATTAGTCAATTAGAGATACCTATAAAGTATTCGCACTCGAAATATTATTTAAGAGGAGTCGACATATAAAGCAAATAAGTAGTCTGTGTGGAAAAGCGCAAAGAGTATATAATCACTACGTTTTAGAAAAGCGGTGCATTCTGCAACTGACAACCAATGATGGATTACCCTTCCGTGTATCTTTGTGTTTTACTCAATATACGTGACATTGGCGGAGTACTTTGTGCACACATGTTGTTGCACACTTGTGAAGTAGAAGAAGAAGATGGAACGTGTGGTGTCCTTTATAGATGTTTGTTTAATGCCTCTAAGGGCGCGTTCCACTAAGCGATCTCAACGCTCCAATCGCTTATTTAGCCGTTCCACTTGACCATTGCGGGCGTTGTGGTTGCGGCGAAAACATCATTAATTACGTCATGACTTGTGCTTACCCGAAGCTCACGACGACATCATTTCAATCGTGGGTTGTTGTGAGCGTTGCAAAATTAGTGAGCTGTGGTTGCAAAATTTGGCGGCATTTTTAAAACAACAAAAATGGCGACGATGTAAATAACTTTATTTGAAACGCATAGAGATTTATTAGTGGACGTGAATTTTTTTGCCGCACATATTTATATAAAATTAATTTTAGTTTATATTAAATTATAAATATAAAAAAGTGAATCAATAAAAAATATGAATATAAACTAATTTAACCAATAATTATAAACTTAACCTCTTGAAACTATTGATTTATAACTCGCTATTTGAATTATTTACGTTAAGGCTCAAAACGCTCAATTACCCGTTCCACTTGGGTTAACGATCGTAACGCTCGCAGACAAGTGGAACGGGAAAAACCGCTGTCGTGAGCATGGGCGTTGAGATCGCTGAGTGGAACGCAGGATAAATGAATTCTATTCGCTTACTTCCGTCTGTTCAATATCTTTCCGCAAGTATGGCTGAACGTAATTATTTAATATGGTTTGACAGTATTGTTACAATTTATGTTGAAGCATAAATGTGTGCAATCCAAGTTTATGGAGTTTCATTTCTGTAGCTGTCGTACACTTATTCAACCATTTTATCAGCGTGGGTCTCATAGCTCTTAAGTTAAACATTAAGCCCTCTCTTCCCGTGAGTGTAAGTGGAGTATGTGAGCCGAGTGAGATTTCTAATCGTTTTAAGAAGCATTTCTTTGTGATATCACCATTAGGTCCTCCTCGGTCAATACTCAATATTGAGACAAACAGGGAAATAGGAATTATGTTTACCCGTGAACAAGTTTCTTACACCATAAAAAAGATGACCAGAGGTAAATCGCCAGGTCATGATGGTTTAAGCATTGAACATCTACAATACGCTGGGCCACATTTAGCCAGACTTCTGACAATTTTGTATAATGTTTGTATGGGTCACAGTTTTTTACCTGTTGAGATGATACGCACGATTGTAGTGCCAGTTGTAAAAATCAAAACAGGAGACTTGGCTGATACAAACAATTATAGGCCCATATCATTAGCTACTGTTATTTCGAAAGTGTTTGACAGTATGCCTAACACACAATTAAATAAATTCATACTGCCATATGATAACCAATTTGGATTTAGACCTGGTTTGTCCACGGAAAGTGCTATTCTGAGTCTTAAGCATACTGTCTCATACTATGCTACGCGTGGGACTCCAGTCTATGCGAGTTTCCTAGATATGTCAAAGGCGTTTGACCTGGTTTCATACGATATTTTATGGGAAAAAATGGATAAAGTTATGATACCACTAGAATTGATAAATATTTTTAAATTTTGGTATGGGAATCAGGTCAACAACGTGAGGTGGGTTGGAGTCTTATCGAATACCTATGGGTTGGAGTGCGGGGTGAGGCAAGGGGGTTTAAGCTCGCCAACTCTCTTCAACCTATATGTGAATGAGTTGATAGGTAAGCTTAATAGTTTTAGAATTGGCTGTTACATAGACGGAGTTTGTGTCAATAATATCAGTTACGCCGATGATATGGTACTTTTGAGTGCCTCAGTTTGTGGACTGAGAAAACTGATGACCATATGTGAGGCTTACGTGGAAGGGCACGGATTAGTATATAACGCCAAGAAAAGTATGGTAATGGTCTTTGAGGCCGGAGGTAAAATACCAATTACAGTACCACCTATCTTCCTAAATGGTACTGCCCTAGAAAGGGTTTTCAATTTTAAATATCTTGCATTAACACCCGACCTCAACGACAACACCGATATCGATAGGGAACGAAGAGCGTTATCAGTGAGAGCGAATATGCTTGCTCGTAGGTTTGCACGATGTTCTCAAAGCGTCAAGATCACTTTGTTTACAGCATACTGTACAACTTTTTACACGTGCAATCTATGGGCTAAGCATTCTGTAAATGCCTATAACTCGAGTCCAATATAATAATGCATTCAGAGTGTTGTTGGGACTGCCTGGTTTTTGTAGTGCATCAGGGATGTTTGCAGAGGCCCGTGTAGATTGTTTTTTCGCCACAATGCGAAAAAGATGTGGATCCATGGTGCGTAGGCTGCGGGGCAGCTCCAACAGCATTCTTGAGATGATTGCAAGTCGTTTAGACTGCGTATACGTTAATCACTGCTGCGCCATTTCTAGTGGATTGACGCGGAAATGATTTCACGTACCTATTTTAATTTGTTTTTTTTTTTTTTCTAAATAACACTATAATTATGATTAGAATGACTACTAACATAGAATATAAGCTAATGTATACTAACAAATTGAGTCTAAGTTACTTGAATAAAGATTATTATTATTATTATAGCATCAAAGCAATGATCAAAATTTTTATAAAAATGTAACCCTTGTCTATTTTTATAAACTTGTTTCGGCTTTCGTGTAGTAGAAAAAGCGCCCACACTTTAGCCACAAAGCTCGTAGCAATTACTTTATTACTATTCCCCCACCGAGGACTACAGAACACTCATGAGCTTAGAATAGTTGTATGTGTTTTCATATTTTTGACATAAACGCTAGACGCCACCAACACTACGCCCTAATTCCGTAACTATTAAATCCTAGAATGGTATGTATTGAGACTAAATTTTACTAATAGGCAACCATATGTATGACATACTGCTGGTAGTACCACAGACTAATCTCTTTATACAACTACTCAAAAGAGCTAGTACCCAGAGCCGTTAAACAAGGTAATTAAAAAAAATACCACAGACTACAAAGTAACTGACAATTTCTTTGCAATTGACATATTATTGTAGATGACAATGACAGAAAGTTTATTTATGAAATGAATTTATTTATAATTTGTTATTTTTGTACAAAATAAAAGGTTGCTTTAATGAAATAACCCGCCAGAATTTTCTATAAAATATAGATTCCTTAAAGTTTGATGTGTAAGTTGCATAGAATATATTATAAAATTGAAATAAAACATCTTTCTTTTCATTACATCAAAAATGATGTGCATTATTTTAAAATTTATAGACTTAAGATTTTATGTTAAGCTATAATAAAACATGTTTTTAAATAATATATAACTTATGAAATACATAAAATGTAATTGATATAAGTGTTTTTCATATAAATTATAATGTCGATGAATTATGCATTTGGTTTTTCATTATTTCTTCTTGTTCTTGTCGGCCTAAATATTTACTTCTTTTATACTCTAAACGCAATGGGAAGAAGAGCGCCTAAATTCAATGTACCAAATATAAAAATAGATCTAAGTCCTAGTATATTCAAAGAAATCTATGATTACCTTAACTACTTACCTAGTCAATACAGAAGTAAAAATCCTAAATTCGGACTAGTTCATAAGAATCTTTTAAATTCGTTTAATACAACTCAAAACGCTAGTATGGACAGAATTTGGTTGGAAACAGAAAATGTAAGTATATGTAATACGAAATAAAAAATTACGTTTTGTTTGTTTTCTACTAGTGTCAAATTTATTAATAACTTTTCAGTGGAGTAGTGAAAACTCATTATTTCCTCATGAAAATGGAGCTGCCGGCAAAATATTGAATGCCATACAAACTTCACAGATAGCCCTTGTTGATAATGCACCTAAAGGAACTCAACTAAAGCTGTTACTCTTGCTGGAGGTAAATAATAAAACATTAAAAATAATGTATTTCATGTACTTGTGAAATGGTGAAGGAAAACATTGTGAGGAAACCTGCACTCCTGAGAGCTCCATGTTCTCAAAGGTGTGTGAACCTGCACTTAGCCAGCATGTTGGCCTATGGCCTCATCCCTCCTCATTCTGAGGAGGACAACCATCTCAGCAGTGGGCCATTAACGGATGTTAATGATTTATGAACTTATTGTAAAGCATGATTTGCAAGTGTTAGTGGGAAACAAATTAATATTTATTATTAATTAATGTTGCCATTTATTAAAAAAGTTAATATGTAATTCTTTGTTATATTTTGTTAATTTATGCTGTATGTTATTATGTTGCTCAAAAAAAAGTAACTGTAGTACACACTGCATAATTACTATAAATTTTTGACCTAAATAATATTAAAATTCAATTTCTATACTTTTAGGGTAAACAGAAAATTTATTTCAAGCCCAAACGGTACAACTTAGACCATGTTATAAATGGCAATATATATGCTGGCTTTGACCGTCATAACTCTGAAGTTTTTGCATATTATTTAGCAATGGTACTGAACTTTCGATGGATTGCTCCATCTGTAATACGAAACATACATATACATAAAGATATAGTACCAGTTGCAACTAGGGGACTAAAAAGGACTATGGTAAAAAACGGTAACATTTCATTTTTTTGTACAAATTTTAAAATAAAGATTCTTCTGAACTTGCTTAAAAAGTTATTTAAATTTCATTAACATTTACATATTTTCAGACAGTGGATCGATATGTATTTATGGAAAATGTTTTTACTGTAAAGTAAATGAAACTGTGTGCCCTGACATCAATGGAGAAATTGAAGGAGCAGCCATATTATATTTGGATAAACAATTTCGTGTCCAAAAATCACCTTGGAGAAGATCATATAGTGCAAAGAAAATGGAATGGGAAACAGATAATGACTTTTGTAAGTAAGTAATTATATTATATTAATATTTGGTATAAAATATATATTAAATATAGAATATAGATAGAAGTTTTTTCATAACATATAATAATAGATTCATCATCATCATCATCACAACCCATTAATGGCCCACTGCTGAACTGAGTAGGGATCTGGGGGTTAGACCATAGTCCACCATGCTGGCCCAGTGCAGATTGGCAGAAAATGGTAATCACAAGAAACAGCGTAAGGAAACAAAGGATGGAGGCGGATAAAAGCCAGAATCTACTAGATGGTAATGTGCAAATGCCAAAAGAGGAACATACAGTTGAGGAGCAGGGTCAGGAGAAACTTACAGTATGTAAAAAAAGCTATTTGTAAGCGCAGTCTCGGCACAGGCAGGCTGTAGTTCAAATATCAACGGTCAGCAACCGCCGTCGGAAAGAACACAGAAGTCGATTAAGTCAAGAAAATCTACAGTAAAATCTGATTCGTCGTCTATTCTATCAAGAGTCTAGCGTTTAGAGCTGGAGGCGGCTGAAGCAAAGATCGAAATGGAACTAATAGAAAAATGGTTGCAAGCAAATATCGCCGCACTAGAGGAATACAGTTCAGGAAGAAGAGGAGGTACATTCTAAAGGTAAAGTGGAACAGTGATTAGAAAAGAGTATCTAGGAACCAGACACAGCCTGATCTGTAGGAAGGTTTAGCTAAAGACGAGCTGTGTCCGCCGGCGGCACCAGGCGTTGGCACTGAAGGTACGGTTCAAATGCTGGCTACTGCTATTCGCGATTTGGTAACGACCACATCTACTAATGTACCGAATTCTACAATGCTTAGCCGTATATGTACACCACGAGATCTACCTAGCTTCACCGGTGACCCTGTGGAGTGGTTACAATTTAAACAGGCTTACGAGGAGTCTACTCAAGTTTATGGTTTTACACCTAAAGAAAATCTATAGCGGTTACGAATGTCACTTCACGGGCAAGCTAAGAAGGCAGTAACAGCTTTATTAATCAGCTAGCAGCTCACCAGATGATATAATATCTACCTTGGAGTTACAATTCGGGAATCCAGATATCATTATCACACGTATAACACGGGAAGTCATGAAGTTACCGATTTTGTCACCCGAGTACCACAAGGAAATCGTAAATTTTTCAGTAAAAATCAAAAATTACGTTGCTGCTATTCATGCCATTGGTCAAAACGAATACCTGCAAAACATCAATCTTACAGCCATGTGTGTTTTTAGCTATAATTTAATAGCTTAAAACACACATAACTCATAAAAGTCAGAGGTGTGTGCCCAGGGTCAAACCCTCTTCTTGGCCAAAACTCAAAAGTTGGCCAATTTGGATCCAGTAGGTGTTGCTTAGATCGGATTCCAAGTCTTACTCTGACAAATTATAACTATAAATACGAATATTAAAGATTGTTTTAATTTTTTCAGAAAAGTAAAAGAAATGGTCAGTACAAAAAGATTGCTGAATTTAATAGATGTTGCTATATTTGATTTTCTTATACAAAATGGAGATAGACATCGCTATGAAGTTTACAAAGATCAAATTGTATTATTGGATAATGGGAAAGGGCTAGGAAATCCATTGATTGATGAATTAGATATCTTGGCACCACTTTACCAATGTTGTATGTAAGTTAATGTAGTTTTATTAGATTTTAGGAAACTACAAAATATTACTTTTCAGAAAAATATTTTTAAACTTTCTATGAATTTTTAAAGTCCACAATATTAGCATTAATAAATATTTTATTTAACTATATAAACTATACTTGACAGAAGTTAATTATTTTTTTATCAATCTTCACTTTATTCATCTTGCCTTTTATAATCTTAAATGCGCAATGTCCACTGTTACCTTTGGCAGACTCCTTCATAAAACTGGGGGGTAGTTATCTAAATGAATTTAAATTTAATTTATTGAAACAAATGGTTATCTTTAGAAACTTGGACATGGGAATCTCAAGTTAACATGAATTTGAGACTAATTTCTAAGTGTTTATTTTGAATTTATATTGCCTAACTAAACTAAACTAGAGTAAAAAGAGTTTTTGGTTAAAGCAAGCTTTTGTAGGAATTTGATTCCATAGATTTTTTAAGATCAGAATTTCTTTTTAACAGACAAAAACTTTGACATCTTTGATAAAGTAAAAATAAAAAATATTATAATAAAATATGGATATTTGTTTCCTCTTTATTTATAGGCTTACTCCATCAACATGGCAAACTCTTGAGATGGTTTCTGGTGGAAGTTTGACCGATACTATAAAACTGTTGGCAGCACTGCAAAAACAAAAGTTAGCAACAGAAGAAAATTTTAAAGCAGTTGAGAGGAGGTTACTTAAAGTGTATGCCACTGTACAATATTGTATTGGCAAATACGGTAGAGCAAAGGTTTTAAAAAACTGGAATATTTGATAAATTTTGCATATTATATCCAAATTAAGTTCTCTTAATAGATAATTTTTGGGTAATATTAGATTATACTCCATGATATACCTTATCTACGGTCTGATTTTTAGTTCCGTTGAATTCTGAATGCAGCCACATTTTGACAATAACTAAAAAAAATAGTAGGAAAATGTAATTTTTAAAATTAGTAAAAACATGTGACACGGGAGCCAGATTCAAGTTCGGTCAATTATTTCTCGAGTGAAAATTCGTATATTGCATAAAGAATATGGGAGGGAGCTTTTCATTCTCTTGGGAGGGACTTGGTCATGAAAATCTATCACTGGCTCCCGTACCAATGTAATTAAAAACTTAGGTAATTCATCATTCATGCAACAACATTATATATTAAAACATAAAAAATCTAAAATAAAATAAATTAAATAAAAATATGACAAATACATTTTTAACTCATAATTTGATAAGTATAATATTTTTTTTTATTTTAGTCTTTATGAGACAGTTTCATGATTGCAACACTAATGAGTTCCATGGCATTAAAAAGCAGACTACACTTGGAATGTTTATGTGGTAGAAATGTATACATTATCCTGTGTATCTTTAAAACCCTTTCCAGTAAAGAGGTCGAATAGTATCTTAATAATGTAACCAAATAAAAAAGAAGTATAAAATATTGAAATAGTTGCATAATTAGTAAATAAATGTTACCATTTTTTTTAATTGACTTGATTTATGATGGAAAATTTAAAAATGAAGAATTAATTAAATATAGGTGATTCTTGATGTATAATTAGAGATGCCACAAATATTCACAAATATTTTGTGGTAAGTTACGATGAATGAAAACATTTTTTTAGCATTTGTTGGATAGCAAACGATTGCGCTTTTTCTCATAAATTATACCCTTTTCCGAAAAGAGCCGCTCACTGTACCTATACAGCAGTGTATATGAACAGTGAGCGGCTCTTGATGAAATAAATCTTAGCAAATTGTGCTTAGATTATAATATTGTTTTGCATTTGCTGACCATCACTCAGGGATCTGCTGTCATATCAACAAATAAAAACGCCCACGACGCATCGTCATTAAACGTATTTTAGTAAAAACACGCGAAAGATGTTGCTGAATATTCGCTGCCTCGGCCAAGAGACTCGCCGAATATTCGTTATTCGGCCAAATTACTATTCGTGGCATCTCTAGTATCCATAGCTTTATGGGTTGGATAGTTTTTCAAGACGCATTATAACATTCATATTATATTTAGGTAAAATTGAGAGTTACTTCTATTTCTAGTCTAAATGTAAAAATCTAGTGTACATTAATAAAATTATTTAGGGAGCGACTATCTAAACGACAAATTGCTTTTTCTTATATAGTCTCAACTGCCAATATAAACGTACATAAAACTATGTGAATAACTTAATTGACTATTAATAGTAGTTCATATTTATTATGAAGTTTTGAATTTATATTTAATCTACAAAAAAGATTTTAGTAAATTATTATTTACATCAATGTTTTTTATTTACTCCTTATTTTTAAATTGAGATACCGAAAATTAAGAGCTTCAATCTTTAGCTAATAATCCAAATGCTTGAAACAATGTGCCAAAATGATCTCAGAAAGGAGATTTGTTTCTCCGCAGAGTTCACTCCAACCAACTAGTATAATCAGTTACTTCCCCTGGAAGCCCTTAAGTCAGTATAGTCTCTAAAAGCTTCTGCACTCGACATGAAATTTAGTTTAGTAGTTAAACGCTCATCGAGCCTTTTCTTTCTTTGTTACGATGAACAAATAAGCATTGAAGTGATACGATGCTCATTTTGAACGAACTGGAGTGAAAAGCAGCTAATAAACCGAAGAAACGAGGACACTGACATGGAAGAAAATAGAATATTAAATAGAACCTAAAGAATGTGCACTCTTACGACATGCTCTTCTGGCGGAAGAGGGGAATTGTATTCTAACCCATCCCCTCACGGGTAAAACGTTTTTGGGATGAACGAGAAAACTTGAGGCTACAGACTACAATTTAACTGTAATAATATCTTTATGAGGATTGTAATTGTCTAAGGAAGCTCACTAAATTCACAATGTCTGCATACAGATAGAAGGGAGAAGATAATACCCACGAAATATTATTTATAAGAATTGGAAAAGTAAAGGTGATAATACGCCGCCTTGAGGAACTTCAACATTCAGATGAGTTACTATTAGTCATTAATCACGCATTACTGACGCGCGAAGAAGTAAGATACCATATTGTCAAAGTCAATAAAGTTAAAATCACTACTAAAACCCAATACCAATGGATGCAACCTGCAAACACTAAGCTTGGTGCTATCCATAGCACATCGTATATCCTCGATTATACTTAAGGGCTATGCAACAATAGGCTAAAACATTAGAAACCTTGGTTAATTATAATATACTTTATCCCAAAAAACCTATATTTTAAAGAAAAAGCAATATTTACATTGCGTATTTTGTAAGCAATTTCGATTTCCCACGAAAACACTGAATAGTGTCATGGCGTCTTGAATGACGTCACAGTCTGCGAAGTAAACTGCTATGTATGAAAACGATGTTGTCACGTGACTTAATGTCTATTTTTCGAATTTATTTTCTAAAAATATTGATAATCTAACTTTTATGAGAAATAGATTGTTTTTTTTCCTTATCTTCGTGTCTTCACTAATGTACTTGTTACATTCTGTGTCAACAGTGCGCTCATCCAAGTTGATTTCATAGATTTTCTAAAATTCTCAACCATCGTAGCCTGAATTAAATCGAAATTGAATTAGCTGTTTAAAATGAATTAAACTGTTCGTAGTAGTGGTAGAGCAGTTATATATCAACACGTTATTTTGCGATGTCTGGCTGAGACTGAAGCGGGACAAATCTCTGAGATAGACAATGATTACAAAAGAACATACAATAGATTTTCACAATAATGAATAATATATCCCCTATCTGATTTCGGCGATAAGGCTTTTAATTAAAATTAATAATCTCAAGTAACTATTAGGTACTACATCCGAAAATCATGATAATGGTAAAAATTACAAGTAATTCGATATGCCAATTATAAGATATTAGGCGTCCTCATTTATTCCACACTCTTTTTTGCCAAGCTGTATATATTTTACTATTTTTTTTACTTATTTCAGCATTTAATCCCTGGTATTATTATTTCTATATATTCTGTGATTCATAGTGAGTTCCTAGATGTGACATTGACACTCAAGACAACAAGTGTCTGGTGTAGTGATGTGCTTTATCGATATCATCGACTATAAACTATCGGTGTTATATAGTTATAAGTATATACCTTTTAACACTCATACTCAACGGTATAGGGAGACTCAACATACACACCGATAAATTACAAACAGTCACCGAAATCGCAGTGATATTTAATCGCGGCTATTGACATATTAGTCATGTTCGCTATTGCTCTGTCGTAGTATGATTAGTTTAGGGGCCATTCATTTTTTACGTAAGACTATTTTCACTAGTTTTAGACCCTCCCCCCCCCCCCCCCCCTTTTTTCTTATAATAGGGGGGCCTATTATAAGAAAAAAATAAGAATAGGCCGACCCACTCCCCCCTGTTTAATATTTATTACGTAAGAATCTCAAGGAAAAATTAATACACGTTTGGTTTGTTTTAATGTTTATTTTTCAAAGTAACAATTTTTAGAAATGTTTATTGGTACTTACAAAGGTACTAATAATTTGTATTTTTTGGTAATAATAAACTGATGTTAATCATTCATCTTTACCTACATAAGATTTTCAGTCCAGGGGTGCCAAACCCACTTGAAAAGTGGATCGGCCACTGGAAAATCCTTTGTATTGTTAAAATTATGGTAGTAAGTTATTTTAATATAAGAATAAGTTACAAAAGAACTTACTCGATCATAGATTAAAATCATCAACGCAATAACAAGCGGGGAGTTCCCGGGAGGCGCAGTGCGGGTGGCGCGAGTCCGTTGCCATGGAATAGAAAATCATATACCTATAGTCCTATATGCAACACATCCGAGCGAACCTCGGCAAAAAAGTATAAATTTTAACTTTCCGCATTTTTGTAATCTAATCTAACGTAAGAATTATCGACTCCTTCCCACCCCCTTGTGAGAAAAAATAAGACATGGTCGACCCCTCCCCCCGCCCCCCTAAATCGTTTTAAGTATTGACAAGTTTGAGAATATTAAATTAAATCGAAATAAGAACGTAGTTTTTCATTATACTGGTTTCGTTGCTCTGTTGTTGTTAATATTGGTTTCCTATTAGACAACTGAGAATTAGAGACGTTGATGAACCACCGGTATAGAAATCATTTAGTATTTAACTCATACAACAATCGATATTTTCTACTGTAAATTTTGCTCATCCCTAATCTGAACAGGACTAAAACAATAAACATATGACTTTGACTTATAATGTGATAACTTGATAAACTAGTTGAATGTTGATTTAAATCAAAAAGAGTCCAAAAGAGTTTTATGAGTGCTAAAATGGCAGTACATTTAAAAGACACATTCCTGTACTTTGCTTATGGAAGCAATTTACTTAAAACTCGCATTCGTATTAACAATCCCACCGCAGAATTTATAGGAATTGGTAAGCTTGAGGTAATTAGGAATATAGATTTATTATATATAATAACTAGTGGACCCTTGCAACTTCGTGTCCGTGATCATCCGCTCCTATTGCTTTTAGCGTGATGATATATAGCCTTCCTGGATCCCGAGCTATCTAACAATGAAAGAATTTTTCAAACCGGACCGAATCGAATGATGAACAAATTAATACAATTTAACTTAGAGCTTTAATCACCTGAATCACTATCATTACCACAATCACAGACATCATCATCCGAATCACGACTCGAGTCTTTTTCAACTCAAAAAATATTTTTACACTACTTTACTATTTACTTATTTTATTTATTACTTTTTTGCACACCACAAGCATAAGAGTACAAAACAGATAATACAAAATACTAAAAAGTGGCAGAACAAAAGGCGGTCTTATGGCTTATTAGCCATTTCTTCTAGACAACCTTTGGGTTAAGAAATATTTTATTGAATGGAGAATAAGGTGGTGTAACCATAGACTACATGTAAATAATTACAACCTAATATATAAACCAGATAAAAATATATAATAAATATTTATAATCATATACTAATAAATATCTAGAAATAAAACTAAATATAATATAAAGAAAATAAAAATACATAAATAAAAAATGACAAATTTCAAGCCTTTTTAAATGTTTTTTTTTTTCTCAAAACACAATTATGTAAAGCACAGAGACTTAAGTATATTAAGAGTTTCCGGAAAGTCATCTATAGCAACACTTCTCTTTTAACAAAGATAATCTATGAACTAAGAAGTATTACTGACATTTGAAAAATTTAGCTTTACCAGATCTTTGGCGAATTTATTATTTCTAGGATGACCAAGTTTATCTGAAATTAAATATTGTTAATACTCTGCATGTATTTTAAATACTCACAATCAACTTGTTTTGAACATGCTTACCATTTTTCTTTTGCCTTAGTAGTGCTTTATATATTGATTTAGATTGCAGTATTATGGCTTTTTGACTAGAATATTACTCTACGGGTTATACTTTAGACACAGAGTGTTGCTCTGCTCTGTATTACTGCTTGATTATGCCAACTTCAAAAGTCAAATTAATGATGTACCATTTTCTAAAGCAAAATGCTACTCAGATTAACATTTATTATTGAGACTTTCTAGCCATCACTACCATTGGTCTATATTTGTTTACCTTTTGCCTTGCTATATATTGAATAGAGCATCCATAGATTTAAAAAAATATTCTTTCTAGGATCATCAGCTAAATTTTATACAATATTCTGAAAATTGGAGAGGTTCATCAGCTACTATAATACCGAACAAAAATTCATATGTTTGGGGTGCAATTTGGAGATTACATAATAAGGATATGGCATCTCTAGATAGGTATAGTATTATTTTTTTATTTCAAGCTTTAATTTAGTTTCATCTGCTATGTCCGTTTGCTTATTTGGCATTAATGTGCCCTCCTTTCTTTAAAATTACTACTAAGAATAATCATAAAATAATCTATTTTGTTTAGTTTACTACTCAAAGAAGATTTTTTATTATCTCTCCTAACTTTTCTAATTCTGAAAGAAAACTAAAATTTTTAACAACATTTTTATAGGTATCTAATAATTCTTTTACTATTTTTTTATTTCAGGCAAGAAGGAGTTGAAACAAATTGGTATTTTCCTAAAACAGTTGATATAATCATTTCTGATACTGAGAAAGTTCCTTGCCGCACGTACCAGCAGACTATAAATCCACCTGTAAGAGAACCCAATGAAGAAATACCTCTAGAACGACGACCCTCAATTACGTACCTCGATTGTATCATTAAAGGAGCTATTGAATGTAACTTACCAGAAGAATACATCAAAGAATTAACAAAAATTTCTCATAATGGACAAAAAGCATCTCCGAAAATGCTTGAAAAACTTAATATGTAATTAAATAGATTTATTATTGATATTTGATTGTATATAATTTCTTAGTAAAATTAATATATTATACTATACTTTTTTTTATTATAACTACCAAGGATTATAGTTTGGCCTTTTCTCAGAAACAAACAAGAAAGTAAAATTGATGTTTTATAAGCTGCAATGATGATGGTCACATTTTATACCATATATTTTGACCCTTAGACACATAAACAACATTTTTTAATTTGTTTACATTTTGCTTCACGCCTTTGCCAAGCTGGATAGAGTATGGATTAAGTTGGGAAATAAAACAATCTAAGGATAAAGTTTCATCCAAATTGTTTAACCCGTTTCTGCAAAAAAATAATAGCTGCGTCCCGCGTTTTCACCCGCTATATTTCGGATAATTCACACTATATCATTATAAACTATGCCTATGTGTTATTCTGATATGTAAGCTATATTAATGTAAAATTTCATTGTAATCTAGTTCTTGCGTGAAAGAGTAACAAACCTCAGATCAAATAAAAAATTTTATTTGATCTGAGTAACAAACATAGATGCCTAAATTCTTACAAACTTTCGCGTTTACCATATTAGTACCTAAGAATATTTTTAGAGCTAAATTTATAAATAACATGGTTTTTTAGAAACGATTTATGCAATTGCAATAAAGTCGGTGCCAGCCAGATCAACAGACGTGTAGGAGATATATAGATAATAGTAATAGGTATATCTATTTAACTACTACTATTACAATATTTATACTATAATATATTGCTGGCACCGACTACAAAAATAACAATTATTATATATTATTGTCTTAACAAAGGGACATTAATAAATAATGGAATTATTTCTTTCTTTTTAGTGCATTTTTTAGTTTGAACTCGGTTTTTTTAAACGTGCTTTTTTTTTTTACTGTCTGTAATAGGTTGTTCTGTAAACTACAGTAGGATTTTTCTAGATTACATCAGGAAGACTATAACATTTCTTTGTTTTTTATTCTCATATATTAAATAGTAATTTTATTTTAAGTAGCTATAGGTAGGCCTACGAAAGGTGCCGCGCGCTATATTGAACCGAAGAAACTGAAACGGAAAGAATGTTCATAAAATAAAAACTACTGGGCCAAACTATTTTAAATTTTTATGGGACCAAATGGCAACTATTCCGCATCAAACTAAATATGAATCACGTGAATCGGCTCATAAATCTCAGCGTACTCGGTATACGTACATAAAAAAAAACAATCGAATTGACCTCCTCCTTTTTGAAATAGATTAAAAAATAATTATTATTAAAAAATCTCAGCGAAGCGAAAATGAACTGGCAGGAATAAATAAAGCCTCTTTAAAATTGTACTCTCTTCTTGGATCTGTCATATCAAATTTCTTGACAATCCTTGGTCGTTTACCTTTAGAAAAATAATTAGTCTTTATAATCATTATAAAATGATAAAATCACAAATATTTAAACCAGATACATTTCTATACTTTTCTTATGGCAGTAATATGTTATCTTTTCGAATTATGATGAATAATCCAACAGCTGAATTTGTTTCTATAGCGCGTTTGGACGTAAGTAAGATAAAACTATCCTTACTAATATTATAAATGCGTAAGTAACTCTGTCTGTCGCGCTTTCACGCCAAAACTACAGAACCGATTTAAATGAAATTTGGTATACAGATAGTCTAGAGCCTGTGAAAGGGCATTAGGCTACATTTTAATGCGAAAAAAGGGTCGTAAGTAGTTGAAATGGGGAGATGAAAAGTTGTATGGAAGTATCGTTATTTTTAGAGCTAAAAGTTGAGACTTGAGACTGATTTTTTAGGTTGTTAATTTTAATAAATAAATGTGACATAAAGTTTGAAAAAGTTTTACCCTCAAGGTTGTAAAGTAACAATAGGGAAAGACACTATTCCACGCGGACGAAGTCGCGGGCACAGCTAGTATAAAATAATATGCTCTTCCCCGTTAAGCTTGCTATAGTATGTTATGCAACCTACGATCTAAAAATAAGCTTATTTTTTGTTCCAAATAATGATCGTAAATCATAAAAGAGGCATGAAAGTTGTAAAATATAAAAACTGTTTGCAATATGTTGTTATTGATTTGGTAGTTACATCCAACCATATTGATATTTAAAACATATTATCATCAGAATAATAGACTACAGTTTATAAGATATTCAAAGTTCTGGGGAGGACCGACTGCAACGTTAGTGCCCACTGCAAACGCCAACGCGTGGGGTGTGATTTGGCGCTTGCATATTGATAGCATTGTCGCGCTTGACGAGTAAGATACATTACCTTATTATATGTATTAGTATATAATAATATTGTATATGAATGTTACCAACGTTAGTAGCAAGTTTAATACATGTCGCACAATGAGTAGGCCGTCACCATACAAAAAAATGTGTTTTTGTGAAAGTGGTGACATCTCTTAAAACGCGAAGCATACTACATTTTCGCGGAAACACCAGTTGTCGTAACTATAATAATTCCTATCGTCATATGTGACGTAGTGTGAATAACGTCATTAAAAAGGTTTTTGAAAAATCTGATAAAAAAACAACAATTTTCCAAAAAAACACTCCAGTCGTGCTTTATGCCCTCTTTAATAAAAACCATAACATAATATAATAATTATATTTTGGTAAATTTTTAAACGCTTATACTGAAAAAACAACTTTTTTGTATAGTGTCACTCTTGTTATCAATATTATGCGATGTGACTACCGATTTTCTTGTCCACATCCTTCTTTACACCGTTAATATTTATTCCTTAAGAAGAAGATATGAATGTTTAAGTTGTTGATGCCTCTCTATTGCCTAAAATAGGTAATCCTTACAGGCAAGAAGGAGTAGACAGGAAAATTTATTACCCCAAACACGTTGAAGTGCTGACACCATATATGGGAACTTTCGTATGTCGCGTTTACATTCAGAAACTAAATCCTTTACCCATGGGAGATAATGATACTGTACCTGTAGAAAACTGGCCGTCTTGGACGTATAAAGAAATTATAATACTAGGAGCTATGGAGCATGAACTTCCTGAATATTATATAAGTAATTTGGAAAAAATTAAAAACAACGGAGAAAGAGGATGTCTAAAAATAGCCACCCTCTTAATCCAATACGCCAAAGAACAACCATGTCCTTGTACTTTACCTCGGAAAAAATATAAACCACCCAGTTTGGACTTGAGGGAACTACGAGAGAAAAAGAAAAAGGTGACGCGGTTTCAATAATTGCTCAAATATCTTAATTAACAATAAAAAGCCATTTTCAATTAAAAAATCATTTTTTATTTTACGAACGATATAGACCTTGTTTTTTATTAACTTGGTATAAAATATATTTAAACAAGGGTTTATTCAAAACTTTTTTCGCTATTCTTGTAACTTTCATTAATACTAAAATTATTATTAATAGGTACTCGGTTTTCATTAAATAAAATATAAAAATTATATACTATCTCAATCGTTTGGTGAAATTGTATTTAAATTGAGCATATAGCACAACGCTACCCTCACACTATATATATTACATAAACAGTAAACACGCACACAAATCACACGAGGAACACATTGTATTGGAAATCATTTTATCAGTCAACAATTACGAGTAACATAATTACTAAAATGAGGTAAGTAATAAGGTGGAAATAATAATTTAAAAATACTGATGTGATAAGAACACGAATTAACTGTTTTATATTGTAAGCAATCTTTGAAACACTGCATAAATCAAATAACATCTTTAACTTTATTATCACTTAAAAACTACACGATAAATTACTCACTTTACACTTTGTAACTGTATGTATATTATAGGAACACATTTAATTATTCTTTTGCATGTTTTAATTAGACTTACAACAAATATTATATATTATATTAACAGAATATTTAGATATGTTTTGCTGTAATCGGATAGTTGAAAAAATGCCAGATATCCTATAGAATTACTTACTATTAATACTATTCGTTGTAAGTCTAGTTTAAATGTTAAAAATTGCTTACTATATAGGGCAAGTTAGAAATATCTGGTCGGGTGGGTCGTGTGAGGCAACGTTGTGCGAGACGACGCCGCGGCACTCCGCACCACGCACGCATCTCTCCCCACTCCCCGGATGTCTCTTTCACTTAACACTCGTAGTTATTAATAATAGTCACAGAACATCATTATTTATATACATATTAATATTATTGAAAATCTAATTCTCATACAAAATCTACATTGAATTAGATTATGTCTTCACTTTTCAATAACTAATTTATATTTCTATTATTAGAGTAATGAAGAATAAATAATTTGTAACGTCATTATCAACAGAAGTATCAGTCAGATCAGTTTTTACGACGTATAATAATTATTATTGAATACAGAAGGGCGGTGCTGGAGTTTCTCGGCTGACTGGTGGTGAGCCACTCGCCGTGGGTAGAAATTATAATACAAGTTCTACTCTTTAGCCAACGGAGTTTGTCAAATTCAGTATGAATATCAATTACAATAAATATATTTTATGACATTTTCGCGTCCAATATGATTTTTTGCTAGTGCCACTACACTTTGTAACCTTTCTTTTGCCTAGATTTCTTTGAAGGTTTTGTAATTTTATATTAATAAATACAGTAGTTCTAAGTTAAGATAATTCGTTATCATTATTATAAAGGAGTACCTATGACGCAACTATAGATTATCTTTAAAGGAATCCATTTATCTCGCTAACTCTTTGCATGCATGGCACAAGTCTGTGATTTCTTCCCTCGTATGATGCTAACACCTATGCTGATGGTGATCATTTAACATTACTTAACAAAGTTGACGGCTATAAAGTATACTGCTCGATAACAGATTCCAATTCTCTCTAATATTTCGATGAACATGTCCAGCCCAATCATTAATCTAGGAGTAAGAGCCCTGGTAGGAATAAGTCACAAAGCAAAAGGCACTAACGAGGCACTATGCAATGTCTGAAAAGTTTAAAAAAGCGTATTTAAAAAAACTCATACAATGAAGATGAAGTTAATGTGCCTTTAGCTAAAAATTTAACAAAACAACAACAAAACATATGCAAAATTACTACTTAACATTTACAATGGGTACTATATAACATATTTGTGTATAAACGGCTCAATTCCAAATAAGTGATACATCTCTGTTTATACATATAAAACGTTTCCTAATATAAAAGTTCCGTAAACCGCGTCACTGCATCATATCTATCGTCATCTTTAAACTTAAATAAAGTCTAATCTACTTTAGCTATCCCAAATAAAAATACGCAATAGGAATCATTTCTAAAAACAAAAGTTACATTCAAATTCTGTAGTGTATTTGTGCCATGTTCTTCATTCTATCAACAATCCTGCATTCCTTTGGAGGCTGGATTTCTGAAGGCACTCGTTTATACCCTTAAACCACATTATAGTAAGTCATTAGAGACATCGGAATATACACATCTGTTTAACTAAATTATGTACACGACTATGTTATTACTTTAAATAAATTTTATACAGATTTTTTACTATTTAATACAGCTTAATTTAGGAGATAGAACTGTTTGCATAACTGCGTGTAGTCCGATGTCCAGTGTACACTGTAGCACCCCATATTACATAATACTACATTTACATCGACTGCTTCATTTCTTTATGTAGATATAATCAATGATATAATAGTATTACATATAGAAGTCCCACAGTCGTACACGCATGTCCAGGATTGTTGGATATTGGGATCTAACTTTGGTTGGCTATTTAACTATTACACTATCATAGACATAACTGTATACCGTAACATATAATGCGTCTAGCGTATAATTACATAATTTCTATTAAAACTTCGACTATTTAAACATTTTAGTAAATTTCGAATATAGTTAATTGGATATAGTTTGACCGTATTTTAAAGTTATTGGTGTACTCGACGTCGTAATTAGGCAACGACTATTAATAAGCGTAGCAAATTACTATTTGTTTGTATTTCTATTGTATCAACTTGCGACTGAATTAATTGATTATTTGTATAATAATGTCTTGCAGTTTAGCTAGACTTTGGCTACAGAGTATAAATTGGTCACACAAAGCGATCATTGTAAAATTTCCTTATAATAATATAATAACGACTACGTAACAACGATGGTAGATTATCTATTGCATCGTAATTGATACGGAACACATCGATTTCATCTCGTTTCGAGCACAAAGGAACCCGCGGGGCGGACTGCCGCGTCATGCACGGTTTTATACTGTATGTATAAAATAATGCAACGTATCTAGATACAATAACTATAATAAAAATCTTAGTTTAGCGTTATGATTCGTTTTAAGTCTTTGGTGGCTAAATCCGATGTATGAAATTCCTCCTCACTATACAAAACAGACGAACGAGAACGACACGCCGATCTAACTATGAGTATTAACACCACACGGTCCCGCCGCCACGGCCACACAGGGACACAACAATAACGACGCCCCGCGCACGCGCACCGTCCCCTGTCGTCCGATACGATTACAGTATAAGGAAACGAATTTAAATTATTTGTACACGACCTTAACTTAATTATCTTATACACACTTTACAGTTTACACAGTAAACTTAACAATAATAGGCTGCGACATAAACCATTATACATCGATAACACTATGTTACTGAGGTAAACTATATAGGATTCACGTCGACGTCGACGCGCGGCACGCACGGTATTTAATAAATGCAGTAAGATCCGACGTAAGGCGCGCGCCGCCGACACACTGGAAAATAAATAAAACAACGCGGCGAACAATTCACTAGCTACCCTTAGAACTAGGATTCGAAGAGCCGGGGTGCGCAGCCCCGGCTTGAGGTAGATAACGGTGCCTACTGCCCGGAGGCGACTTAGGGACGCGGGCGGTGGCTAGCAGGCGGCGGAGTCGCGTAGTACGCCATTGGGCCCGGACGGTTTGAGCGGGATTGATCGTGGCACGGCGGCGCGCCCGCTGGGCTGCAGCGGCTCCGTGGCGGCGTCGTCAGACGTGCGCGAGCGCAGGGACGACAGTTCGCGCACCCATGATGCGAGGCGTCCCGACACCCCGAACAAATTGGAACCCGAGCCTGACGCTACGGCACCCACGCCCAGCTCCTGCATGTCCGCCTCTTCGTCAGCTAAAACACATATAAATCGCTCAGTGATCTATGGTTCTTACCGACCCCTCGTAAAAAGGTTTCATGATATTATGACAAAGCGGCAGGGATCAAAGGTAAATGAAAAAAGGTTGCAAAAATGTTGTTGATCGACTGCAAAAACGTACCGGGCGACAAAAAAATAACTTATTTGTTTATTTACTGAAATTCAAAGTCTTTTTGATAAATTTTATTTTTATATCACTGGGTAAAATAGTTTTATTATTAATTTAAAAAATCTTAACTAAACTTGACGATGTAGATTATTTTGCAACAAAATATTTTACTCCTACTGCATTAAATATAGTAAGCAGTAACAAAAGGAAACACTAAAAATTAAAAAGTGAGACCACGAGAGTAAATAAACCGAAACCAATAAATGATAACATCTAGTGTATATATATAGTATACATGTGCGCGTTACTTACAGTTAGCAGTTCGCGGGCTGCTCGGCACACGCGTCTGTGCGGCAAGTACGAACAAACAACAGTCACATTTTAATAATATACATTTTAATTATATATGTAAACATTTTTAAGATTCAAGAAAATTGTTATCATTTACTGAATTTAATAGGAATACTGCAGATATTTAATAACAATCAATTTGAAATTTTTATGAACAAGCTTTATTACGTCGACATAAATTTTATTTAATTCTTTTTAACAAACATTTTTTGGATAAAATTTTTATTTGTTGACCCCTGCCGCTATAAAAAATATTATTTTATATCGACTATAAAAAGTTAAAACGTCAATTAAGTTAGACAAGTTTTATACTAATATTTTCCCCCCCTCTTTATTAAATGCTGACTATGGAGGTACCAAACAACTAATGTATCGCCTGCGTGGTAAGAGCAGAGTAACAAAAAAATTTCAACGTCTTTTCATATTATGATCGATGTATAAAATATTGTAAGAACAATCTATTTTACGTAAGTCTGTAAAAGTTATTTGCAAAATATAAAGATATAAGATCATCGTATAATAAACAAAATTCATTTGGTGACGTTCTAGCACCATTTTGGCGATTGTAATTTGTAGAAATAGAGTCGATTAAATGATAATAAAAAATAAATATAATATGTTACCCATGTTAGTCCGTTGCAGCGCGTACATCTCCTGTCCCAGCGGCGTGTGGAAGAAGGAGCGGTGTCGAAAATGCGGCATCGCGGAGGGCGCCAGGTCCGCCACCAGCTGCAGGAAGGAGGGACGCGCGGCGGCGCGGTGCACCCAGCACGCCCGCATCAGTTCATACAATCGATCGGGGCAATGCTCGGGCCGCTCCATCACTCCACCTTCTACGACGTACCGCAGTACTTGCTCGTTTGACAATCCCTGATCATAACATATATTAATTATAATCCACGAACTTTAAAAAATTGTTCAGATTTATAAAACGTTATATCTGCCATTCTCTCTCTCTCTTTCTATTATGAGGCTCATAAATATATGTATATAAGACACAAAACATACCTGATACGGCTGCATAGCAAGTGTCGCCATCTCCCATAATACAACTCCATAACTCCACACGTCGCTATTACTCGAGAATACCTACAAAGTAACATTAATTACATTCACCACATTATGCAAATAAATTAAATCTAAAATATTATTTTAGTTTCCACATACCCCATCTTTTAAGCTTTCGGGGCTCATCCACCGCACGGGCAGTAAGCCCTTGGTGCCCTTTCTATAGTAGTCAGTCTCATAAATGTCTCTGGTCATGCCGAAGTCTCCCACCTTAACAGTAAGATCGCTAGCGACCATGCAGTTACGCGCCGCGAGATCGCGATGCACGAATTTCTTGGCCGAGAGGTAGGCCATGCCATCCGCTATTTCTATTGCCATCTGAAATTAACGAATGTCCACTTTGGTGAAATGCTTAGCAAATAACTGCAGACATTGCTAATGCAATAAATATGAATAGATTTCAGACGGATTATTTCATACGAATCACATCGATCAAAAATTTTATATTCTTGATCAGGTTTGATTAGACTAATACGAACAGATTTCTTTTTCGCGGAACACTAAACGAAGAAAGTTATGTATCAGACGTAAATAACCTGCAGAATATTCTGCAATGTGGGCGGCGTTGGTGGTAAAGAGCCAGCTTTCCGCGGCAGCGAGGATTCTGCATCCGGTCTATGCGAGCGAAGATATGACTTGAGATCGCCATGCTCCATCAGTTCCATGACTACCAGCGTCGGTTGACCGCGTGACACCACACCCAAAAGGCGCACTACGTGACACGTGTCGAAAGCCTTCATCACCGAAGCCTCGTTCAGAAACTCGATGCGCTCCCTAAAAAGTTTATTTATGAGTAAATATTTCAATTTTTTTTTTCATAAATGCAGAAATGAATTTTTATACGAGAAGTATCATTGGAGAATTACTTATTTAAAAAAAAAGTGTATAACTATATTCTGTGACTTATGGATATATTTAAAAACTTACCTGTCAGTGGCATGTTCATTAACAGTTTTCACAGCACACCGAGTTTCTGGTTTACCTTTTTCTATATTCTTTCCTATCCCTTCATACACCTTGAAAGGATAAACAAATGGATAAAAATGTTTAGGTTACAAAATATGACTATAATGATAATAAAATGCAAAAAAAGTAATTTCTTTAGAAAAGCTATAATTATATTTTTATCTAAAATCCTAACATCCTTTTAAATACCTAGTTTTCTAGCTTGGAAGATTATACTTCACTTTTACGAAAAAAGCTTAATGGATTGCAACTTATTATGTAATAGGTATTACGTACTAACCATTCCAAAAGATCCTTGTCCAAGTTCCCTAATGAATTCAATATTTGAGCGCGGCACCTCCCATTCATCGGGTACGTACACAGTAGATACGTACTCCGGGTTGACACTCGCAAACAGTTTGGGTGCATCACTGGGCGGCAGCAGAACCCGCCGCGCACCCCACGCGCCCGCTGCCACCAGCGTGAGCAACGCCATGCAACCGCCCACCACTCCCCAGACCCATTTGTAAGTTAACTCCACCGTTCGTTCCTAGTATATTCTCTAAGTTATTAATTGAATATATATTATAGTATGTCGCCATCAATTTATATTATGTCTTAGTAAATAATAAAAAAAAGATATCATATTGAAAGACTGTTAATCTCTGTATTGGCTATTATTCAAACGAAACCAAGTCCTCTGATTTTTAATGTATTTTTGCTGGCGTTTCCTAACTTTACTTACCGGAATGAAAACATATATATCCGTAGAGACGTTGCCTTGACCTCTGAGGGAGAGTGGTGTGACACGTATAGAGTAGTTACCGGGCGCAAGGTTGCGCAGGATAACACCATGACCATTATTTTTGTAGTCGTCTGCTTTTATGCAATTCGCAAGACCCATATCTGGAACGCCCTGAAATACATTTATTGTTATTATTATTTAAGTATATTCCTCCAAATTTAGGGACTTAAATAAATAAAATGTCTGTAACTATTTATAATTCGAGACGTAAAAAGTACGCAATAAACCTATACAATAACTGACCTGATCTTCAACTCTCGAATGATGTATGTTGTAAGCAACAATGAAACCGTTGGGATCCTCCGGGGGTTGCCATGTAATATTTACTTCAGGTAGAGTTTTGTTCGATGGCAATATTTCAGCATGTAAATTCCTTACCACATCAGCGTTTACTATTGAAACAAAAATAAACTATTAAATTAAATCTATCTGTTAGATTTAATAATATTAGATCGAATCAACAAATTCGATCAAATGAAATCGAGGCAAAATTTGGCAATGCGGAACCTTAAAAGGAGAACTTTATTCTTAATGTGACTCCGTCTGTATTAGAATGTAATATTTAAGTTCAACAGCTGAGTCATGTGTTGTCAAGTATAGTATATAAACTAACCTTGATTAAGAAAGCAAGTGTTTAAAATCAAAAATAATTTTAACGATTTTAAAATACTCTCTACTAGATTCCTTACGTCTTTCAGAGGTCCGGAAGGTATGATGCGCATGTTGCGAGCATCGATCCTCCTTGTATACATCATCAGTCTCCTGCTCGTGCTGCATTCGGCACGCCCACACATTCACAGTGTACCATGTAAAATGGCGAAGGTTATCAACCGTTATAGATCGAACGCTACCGTCGAGATCATAGTTCATTGTCTTCACATACTCTGAAAAGTATAACGAAAGCTTTTATTGTTTATGTCATTTATACCTAACTCAAACCCGCGGTTGCTAAGATGTAGAAAGTTCCGTTCTCAGCGAATCTGTGACCGTAAAAGATTAATGAGTTAAAAAGTTATCATGCACTGTTAAAATGATTGATGATATAGAAACTTCCTAAATAAAAAATCACGACTTTTAAGTGTCACCTAAAAAGAAGTAGTATTTTTAAATATTTCTTCACTAAACAAACAAAAATTTGAAATAATTCAGTACTATTAAGTAATTAATCATACTATGTATTGACTATAATGCTTAATAAAGTTTTACATATTTACAAAATACTATACAATTTTAACAATATACGATATATTTTAGTGGACATGTTTCATCCTATTTATTTTTAGATTCCAATTGGATATATCCAATAATAAAGGACAAGATTTGATATTCAATTATTAAACATGCAAGGATATAAGGATCATGTACAATATAGATATGATAATAAAATTATACACGTGTATAAGAAATTGTAACTAGTCGTAATTTACGATATATTCAAAATTATACCCTCGTAGACCTTAAAATGTTGTAAATGCTATAATAAAAAAGTTATAAACTGTGAATATATGTTTTATAGCTTTTATCGCATATAAATTTTCCAATATAATGAAAATGTCGTTAAATGTACAAGACCTTTACCCCAATTGAAGTCTTTTACGACTATGCACTAGCGCCATCACGCTATGCTTTTTTTAAGCACTGCCAGATACAAAGTAACATGCTGAAACGACGTATTATGTATTTTACTACATAATTACGTACAATAGAATTAACTTTAGTATAATTCTTATGAAGGGCATACAGGTACAGTACTTTGCATTTACAAAAGATCTTTTTACTATATAATGATTTACAAGTGAACCCAAAAAAAATGTTTCTACCAGAATAATTTATGAATGTGTGTGCAATTTAACCTGCGGGATGTTCCATAGTGATGAGAGCGATATAAGGGCGGCGGCTGCACTTAACTGAAAATAAAATGCGACGTGGGTGTGACATGACAGGATCAAGCAAAAACCAAGCAAAGGCAAAATGAAAACATGGAGTCGAAGGGTAAAGAGGGATATTTTTATTTAAAAAAATCAAATTTTTTATCTTGTAAATAGTTCGGATTATGTGAAACATGCCAACTAAAACTTCAATTTATGTTAAGAACATATATAAGAAAATGTAAAAATATCGTTAAAAAATTCTAAATTATTTAGATAGTAAATTAATAATTTTATTTCGCATTAATATAAGTGAGACTTTTTTACGCCTAATATAGTGAGATAACATTTTTATTTTAAAAAAATCGTTTTTTTTACATCTGTATGTTATACATAATTATATCCTTTGTTTCCCCTGTAGTTTCTAAGATAAAGTAAATCTATTAGTTACAGATCATAAACAAATGATTTCCATCATAAATGGCTATAATTCAAAAGAGGTTTAGCATGTAACTCAATTTAAAAGGGTTAATTTCACCACTTCTATTAAATAAAATCTATCTAATAGATCTTGAGAAAGGCGCTAACAGGAAGGAACAGACTTTTCCCACCGGAGAAAGAATTTTCAAAGTCGGATCAGTAGTTCAAAAGAATACCCTTAACTCATATATACCAAAGTGTCTTTTTGATTATAATATTTATAACCACTCTATAACCCGTTTTACCAATAGAGAATATCTATGGCACATAGACAAATAAATGGTATAACTGTTCACATCTGAGGAAATTCTATTTTTTTATGCCAAGACTGGCATAAAGACATATTTTACTTGACAACGTATAGCGTCAGTCAATCATTCGTGAGTCTCCCAAAGTTTAACCTCAGAATATCGGCGTTCAGAATAACATTTATTTCTAAACTCATATATTTTTATTTGTTAAGTACCGAGTAAGCAGTGCTGGCCTAGTGGTTTAGACTTCAATGTCTTACTCAGGAGGTCCGAGTTTGATCCTGGGCACACGTCGCTGACTTTTCTGAGTTATGTGTGTTTTAAGTAATTAAATATCACTTGCTTTAACGGCGAGAGAAAACATCGCCAGGAAACCTGCAGTCCTGAGAGTTCCCTAAAGTTCTCAAAGGTGAGTGAAGTCTGCCAACCCGCACAGGGCTAGCGTGGTGGACTATGGTCTAATACCTTCATTGACGGGTCGTGGTGATGATGAAGTACCAAGAGGTGCATCTTGTTATAAGCTTTTTTAAATTTAAATACACGTTTAAGTCATCGCTAGACTTTTGTCTGTTCTACTAAACAAGCGAAGAGTTTAATACATACTGCCTTCTGTATCATTCTTGTTACTCTCTCCCAACTTGGGTGTGTGGGCGTCGTTGAGTATGACCAGCATGCTGTTGATGCTTACGTCGATTGAGCGCCTTGTACGGGAAGCGGATGACTCGTTCGTAGGACTCCTAGGTGCTTTTATATATACCTAATATAAATATAACCAAATTAAATGGTAGTACATAGCTTGCTTCAAAACGGGAATTAGTTAACAAATGCTTTAAATTAACACAGGCTATAGGCTTCCGAACAAAATAAATATTGCCCTTAATATAAAACAAACTGTTGCTTACATAATTCTGCAGTGAATTTTCAAAGTTGATGCTCTCGATACGTTCTTCTTCAGCGACTGAGCTAAATCGCGTAGGTCGCGCGTCATTTTTGCAGGCACATGTACCGCTTTTAACATCTCCCGTGTCCTCCTTGCCATCACCGCCTCCAGCCATCCCAGTCGCTCCCGTACCCTCCTCGCCACGGACATTGATCAAATTAACCAAAGTGCCCGCTATAAATAGGAAACATAACGAGTATAGACTATAACATATTATAAATAATAGAAAGAACATTGCTAATATCGAGGCGTGATAACATAAAACAAAAGGGAGACAAGTTTAAGCATGGTATAGTAAATTAAGTAATCAATCTCAGCTGGTGTCCTCTGAATTTTAGTACTGAAAGTACTCTCTAATCTGGTTTTATTTTTACATTAACTACGTCCCTATCCTCTATCTATAATGTTAGAGATATTCCGCATACTAACTATCATTTAGACCAGCATAATATGTTAGTATGCCAACAAGGTATCATAAATGACGTAATTAGGACTTAATAACATTACTTACGATTAAGACAAAAGTTAATGTTGAGTTCTAGTATCTTGGGTTCATTGTAGTTGTTAGCCTGTATCTCGAGGTGGTAGAATGCTATGGTACCGTTAGGCAACGATGGTGGTTGCCACTTAATGACCGCAGAGTGTTCTTTGAGCGGTTCTGCCGTCAGTCCTAGAGGTGGGCTAGGAGCTGCAATAAGAAATAACTGTATCTGAAGAAGCGATGCAATGCAAAATATTGTACTTGTAGTTTCCCTTGTTTAAGTGCTGATAAATTAAGTAATAAGAGATTTAATAGTTATTTTTTCTATCAAGTAAATAGCATTGTTACTATCAGTTACTTCATAATAATAAACGTTTCATTTTTTAAAACCTATTACAATTTCAATACCATAAGAGATCGCATAGTTATCTTAATACTGTGTTTATTATATTCGACACAAAATATATAGAGAACTTACGACCAGGTAATGTCTTGAAGTATATAATTGGGCTCTGAGCTCCCATCTTATCCTGTGTAGTAAAAGTCTTGACATAAGCAGCATATCTCGTAAAAGGTATTAATGGTGATAATAAATAGAACAAGGGCTGAATATCGTCGCACTGTCTCTCGAAAACTTGATTCCTAGCCTTCGATACTGATGTTGTACTACCATTGCGCACTTCGTCGACGGTTTTATCCAAAACATTCCATCTGAAATAGACAAATAAAATTTCGCTACAGCTTTCGGAATTTGTACGATTATTACTTTATTGCATTACTTGGAAATAGACCTATATATACAATGACACATTTAAATTCTTATTACATGCATTTTTTTGAAATAAAAACTTCTTTAGCAGCGTCAGGACACGTGACCTGATCGAAAATTCGTAAGACGGCTCTTGCACACTTTATTGGTAGCACGTTTCATACAAAATTGAATTTAAATTAGTGTACGATATTTTTTGTGCGATTGTGTTGCGCAATAGATGAATATTGTATTTAACCACCTAAATGATAGTACTTTTGCACTGATAAATAAAACAATTCGTGCGAAATTATTCCCTAACCATTCCAAAACATTCAAAAATGCACAACGTTAATGTTCAAGTTTTCAATTCTGCCGACACTCCCCCAGTGCAATATTTTTAATTCAAAATCTTCTCGTGTCAAATTAAATATATTCCATACTAACGTATCAGAACAGGCGTCCCGTTGTCCATATAGTGTGACATTGTGTTCCGCTGCGATGTAGTATATAGAATAGCCAAGAAGTTTGCGCGGGTCTTCTACACAGTACATATCCCAAGTAAGAATCGCTGCGCGTTGTCGTAACGAATGCACTTTTAAGTGTATTGTATCGTGTAAACCTAGGAAATTTAAATATATTTGTATTTTATACATAGGAAAGGGAAAATATATGAGACATCATGGATACATACTTGACAATAAAACTTAAAATACCTAATAACCTAATAAATTTTCTCAACCAATAAGAATTCTGTTTTAATACACTCATTTCATAAAATACTATCTATAATTCACAATAACCTAATCTTCATTATATTTTTGTTTCAATTTAAAAAAAAAATATCTATTCAATTAGCTATTCAGGTAGGTAAAATAAATAGGAAAATGTTGTTTACGCAATAATGTAGAGAGCCGTCTTCAAGTATACCTCGTCTCAGACGGCCTCATTGAACTACTTACACGTATTTTACTTACAAGATGCCTGGTCTCCATTGTTATCTGGGGAAACTTCGGTTTCATTAAAAGTGGACGCCGGATCAAGGGTCATGCTTTTCAGAGGCTCAATCTGGTTGTAGCAGAGTTTCGGATTGAAATGTATGAACAGTTTGCCGTTAGTTATTTCAATTCGTCTTTTATTTGTTGAGTTTCGATTCCAATCCCATAGCCTCTCCAAGTTCGGGTTATTGAATATATACAGTGTCTGTCCCCTGTAACAATATTGAGATTCCAGATTTAAAAAAGAACCATAATTTATACAGTGATATCACAAAATTGAAACGTATTAATTAATTTTTAAAGAATTCGTGAATTTGTCATCAACAATAAAAAAATTATATATTGAAAGAACTATAAAAAATATCATTAAAGCAACCCAATAGGTATATAATTATATTATAAAGATAAATGTGTCATAATTGTGTAAAATAAATATTTGAAGAATATGGTGACATTACAGACTCACTTAGTGTCGGAAGCAAGACCCCGGATGCGCTCCAGGTTCTTGAGAAACATGAGCGAGACCAGTGGGTACGAGCGCACTATCCGCAAGCTGCCCTCTATCTCGCGGATTGAACCCAGTGCACTTTCCAAAACTGCTATTGTGTTTCCTAATACAAACATATTGTTACATAAGCACATACAATTTTATTAATATCTTTTGATATATGGTACGGTAAAATGAATATTATAATATCAAATAATATATTTAGAAATATTCATGTCAAACACAGTTCATAATAGTATATACAATTTTCTTTAAATATACAAAACAAATATAAATTTTCGAGTTTATAGGCGTATAAATAAAAACACTTTTCCTGTGGGAAGGAGTGTATTATATATTTACAAGAAAAGTAATCCTAGTTATAGACTAGAAACCTATCTCATTCAAATTTTTATTTCTATTGCAATACTACAAAACAGATTTACGCGATCAAAATTATTATCGTTGAGGTTCTACTTTACATTCATAACAATATTTTAATATGAGGAATGGCAACGTGAATACAAATAGGAGATTTCATATTCACAATACTTATATTACATGAATGCTCTGTTCAGCTATACAATCAAAACAAAAGGTAATATATAGTCTAGGGTGAAGATAAAAACAATCCATACAATAATGCATTCGCTAAATCTGTTTCTTCTATTATGGATATTTTATGAAGGAAACATCATAAACGATATGATAAATATAAATTATATCGTTTAAAAAGTATTTTTCAACAGATGTGCTGAGAAATTACTACATAGAAAAATTTAGAATGTTTAGAATTTAGGAGTAAGCATGACCGGAATAAGTTGAAGTTACGAAACACTGTATCTTATTAAAAGTTAATTTGGATTTATCAAAATAAATAGAATCCTTATATCTCAAAATAGAAAACTTTAAGGTGTGTTTACTCGAAACTTACCACCACTTGCTCTCATCGTGATCTCCAAGGTTCCCTTGACATGCGTGCATCCAAAAAACCGTTCGGCTGAGGCTACGGAATCGATCTTCCCGCCCATACACTCTCGCTCGCAACCCTTAGGAGGACACGGCTCGCACGTCGAATTGTTTATGGTGCCTGTCTGCACAAAACATGACATTGGTCAGTGTAAATATACATCTTACGTATAATAATGATAATATAAAAATATCGGCTAAGTGTAAATATGACTCGCGCACTGAAGGTTCCGTACAATTTGAATTGAACCACAAACGTGGCCTTCGAAAAACTGTTGTCCCCATTACATTCTTACATAAAACGGGTAATTTACCAACCGGAAAAATCATTTTCTTTCGTGATATGGCTTAAATCTAAGAATTTCAGATATTTTGTGCTTTAAAATATTCGAATGCTAGTTAAATCGCAAAAATGGAAGTTTTTGTCGTCGTATCGTATGCAATGATCGTATGAACGTATCTTTATTCTATAGCTAAATGGGGGCGCATATCCTAGCAACGACTGTTGACTACGTGATACTTTGTAAAATATTTTAAGCGACTCCCAAACAAGAATTAGGTTTTACATTTGGCAATATGTATTTTATTAATATACCTTCACGGACTTAAAAATTATTTGAGTGTAATTATTTTTTACTTTTTATTGCATTAAAACGTAGTGATAATATAGTTTTTGATTTTCAAGTTTGAAGTCGGTTATTATTTTTTGTTGATAATGTATTATCTTGTTTTCTTATATTCTTTTTGTAAGTAATTATAAATATGTCAATTGAAATACATAATACTAATATCAAGAATAAACGCCCTCAAATTCTACGAAATTTTACGGAAATTGTTCGAATTTGTACGGAACCCTCAATGGGTGAGTTCCACACTCGCACTTGGCCGATTTTTTTATGATATATTATAAGAGACCAATGAGTAGACGGTCCACACATTTAAAAGTGGCCGCCGTTGCCCATGGACATCCCTACCATAAAGAGCGGAGTAATCCGTGCTGGGTTACTCAGGTCGTTTGAGTTTGATGTAGTTTTACATATTTTATTTAAAATAATATTACCACGTCGTACAATGTCAGACACTTTGTACAGTAGCAATTGCCTGTTAGACATCCTTAAAGTTATAATAAACTTACGTTATAGAACATAAGTATTTTATATAAAGAGCATTCCACGTCAAGCAGACAAGAAAAAAATGTTGATATTTTCGATTTTAGTAATATTTGAATATATTATACCTAAACACGTCCTCAATACAGATACAAAATACTTTTACAGTTTTAAGTCTTGTTAACGAGCTAGAGGATTTTGAAAATTTGAGAATCCGGAAGGAACGCCCTACTTCAAACCTTATTAACTAATTTTAAGAACTAAAAAGTAAAAATTTATTTAATAAATAAATGTAATTTATACTTTATTTAATAAGATCTTTAACTATTATTATTTTAAATTATTTCTTTCTTGTTCGGAAAAAGCTTGTTTAAAACGTTTCACTTTCTATTGAACTTGTTGCCTAGAATGTTCGGCCGAAGCGTGTCTAACTTCCACATTACAAGTATATCATTATATAAATACAATTCTTAAAAATATTTAATTAAATAACATACAATTCACTAAGACAGGGGGGGATATCTCCTGAAATCCAATTTTACGGGGAAAATACTGCAGTTTGCTCACTACTTGGGAAAAGTGAACGTCAACTAGGCTCTTTACCTGCGGCTCTTTGAGATTGGTCCAATAGTTGTTAAGGCTAGTGAAGTGGTAAATGAATTTGTTGAATACAGCTCTGAATTTCTAATGTTTTATTCAAAATAGGCAAAATTGTGTTTTGTAATCCGAATTTATTTTAAATCCTGAATATCAAAATTTCAAAACATTATTATCAAAACCATGTTTAATTAGTCTAACAAAATGACCAACTCAGCTAAGAGTATATTAGAAGGTCAATATTGTTTACAACTGAAACCGTAAAAGACAAATATAAAAAACAGTTTTTTAAACTTTATTTTTTTATTTAATAGTTTTCCGTTCCTCGATCGAGATTACCTTTATAATCTTATATTGTAACGTAATGTTGGTTTTTATTTGCTTAAACGTGTGTATAACAGCAACGACAGGACCGCACGAACTATACGACCGCATTTTAAACATATAGGTATGTTGACATAAACAATAACATGTATATACATATTTGTAATGTACTCGCCAAGACCTTTCTTTTGATAACAAACACGTGATAATTAACTCAGTTTAATTTTTTTTTAATTAGAATCTGAGGTATAAATTCCGTCATTAAAAAAATCATAAAAGTTTTTATAGCCTATGTCACCCACGCCATTATTACGAATCTATTCACACCTCATTCATGAAAATTGGTTCAGTAGTTTAGGCGCTAGAGGAACATACAAACATACATACATCAGACTGCCAAAATCATAACCCTTTCTTTTGGCATCGCCGTAGTCGGGTAAAAATATGACTACCTATGTAAATCTAAAAATAATGTCGTTATAAAGTCAGTATTGTCATACAATATACATTACGACAGGAGATTTTTTCGTTTATTTTTAAACTGCTTTGAATTAGCAAGAAAGAGGTCGAAAAATTTTGAATATTTAAGCAGAGAGGTTTATGAAATTCTAAGACTATCAACACTTATATATATTCTTACTTTTACAGACATTTCTAAAGACGCTGCAATGTTGTGTGAAATAACAGTAAAAAAAAATTCTTGTTTGATAAATTGTCCAGCCAGTAGGATATTATTAAAACCAATAATGGGAAATATATCAAGACCTAAGTTTCGCGCCAAATAAATATAATGTTTATAAATATGTCATTCAACTAAAACACTAGCTATTACAAAGCGCCGACGTCATTACTGAACAGTAAGTTTCATAACAATCACGTGTGTTGAGTGTTGACCGATCTTCCAACGCACATTATGACGAATCCGAATAAAATTTCTATTTTTGCTATAGATTGAAGATATTATAGGCGCACACAAACCTCCACAGATTTTCGTATTTATAATATAGAATTTATTGTTTCGTGCGTGCAATGAAATTTCTATATAAAAAGCAATATTCAACAAATCTATGCATAATAATGTTTCCGCTACAAAAAAATGAACTACGTTTGAACTCTGAACTTATTTATGAAGTCTAATTTTTTTTTTTTCTTTATAAATCTACGCAACAAGTTAGTATTGGAAATACATAGATCGTAAAAGCTGATGAATAATGCAATGGAAGGATGCCAATTTAGGTAGTCAATTAAAATACTCTATCGGTCTTTGTATCATAATATGATTTGATATATTATCGCTTCAAACAGGCAGAACATACACCACCAACGATTACATTAGGTATAAAAACTGATTCGGTCCCGAATGTACAAACATGTAAGTTATGGCAATTACTTGAGACCTTGTAAACAGTTATTTACTAGTAATTGCAATACGGGTACTAAAAGTTAATAAAAATATTACTATTAATATTGTCAGTAAGTTTTTAAAACCCTATACGATCCGTATAGGTAATTAATATCCAAAGTTTTTTTTATCTATTTCTTTTAATAATAAGCAAAAAAAAATACCCCTAATAAAATTAAATGGATTTTAAGAAAACTAACATAATATTAAAACAAATATCGCCAGTAACAGTATATCAACTTGAAAATTTTATTGATTTTGGGTTTAAATATTGTTCCAAATCTAATAAAAATGTAATGATTGCATTGACCTACTTCCATATATCCACTAGGGCAGACGTATACACAGGAGCGGTTGTGCAGTATCTTGTAAGCACGGATGGATGGCTCCGCATCTTTAGCTATGGTTGGCGGCGGTGGCGTGTTGCGGCACTCCTGTTCTGTCACACAGCGACGTGCAAGCTGGACAACAATATGAATAATGTTCAATATATATGAAGATTATGAAAAAAAAGAACTATATATTTTTACATAATATGATGCGGAACCGTTGTGACCATGACACGTTAATATAATTTTACTCATATATTGAATGAATAAAAATAAATTAAGTATAACAATATTTATAATCATAATAAGTTCAGTTTTTAATCTCGTTTCCGAATCCCATAATATCAGAAAATACTACTACATACAACACTTGGTTAAATATATTATGTAAAGTGTATTGAATATATCATTTACCATATATGTGTTAGCCGGGCAGCTCTCCATGCAAGTGCGTTCTTTCCCATATCTGAAAGAGAAGTTAGCACAGACGTGGCAATCACTGGGCAACGGCCCGTCGCAACCGCCGGCGCACGTCGAATGGCAACAGGTTTGACCATCTGTTGTACAGGCTCTCCCGTCACATTTAGGACAATCTGTCACAAAAATGAAATAATTAATTGCTGAACCCATTACTCACACTACATCTACACAAATAAAACGTATAGGAATTAAAAAGTTTCAATGTGAAAGCGTCTAACATATAAAATTAAAGTAAATCTGTAAACCTACAGAGGTTACAGTTCAGGAGTTATCTTTTACCTCTAGACAGTTAATAGTAGATCAAAACAAAATTTGCTAATCTAATATCTAGCTGTAACAACTATTATATTAGCTCCATATAAAATATAGGGAAAATTGGTATAAAGAACCAATTTTTTTAAATAAATTAGAAATTAGTATTAAACGCTCACAAACGATAATAATATATATTTCTTATCAGCAGAAATCAAAACATTTTAATTAAAAAACATTAAGTAAACTAAAACTATACTACTAATAAGGGTTATATACAAAACAATTTAATATTTAATCTAAACCTGTCTTCTGGCAGTATTTTTCGTCCCAACAAAGCAGGCGTCCCGTAAAATCAGCCGGACATTGCGACTTATCGAGTTCCTTCATCCGGCTTTGTGCGTTAGGACACAAACCGCAAAGCCGCGTGTCATAATTGGACTAAAACAATGTTTTCAATATATAAAGAATTGTTATAATTAATCCAAAAAAACCATAATGCTTAACTCGTTTGGAATTGAATTGTTACATTTCCTTAAATCAGGTTAATACATTTTGTCTAATAGGCTTGAACGTTAGTCACGGAATGTAGAAGTCAGACAGGAAGCGTTAAGGACATAAAGTTTAAAGAATTAAAAAAAAACGTATTGCATGAAATATCATAACAGATAGGTATTTCATGTGTTCATCATCTAGATGTCAATAGTCTATTATTATTGTTATTTATGTTATTGGTATGATTGACACTATTGCGGAACAAATAATGATGTTAAACAATAATATTTATAATAATAAAAATATCTCACGGTCCTTGTTTGTAACTAGTTTTGTAACTTACAACATTATATTAGCTGGGAACTGCAATACCGTGAACTGTCGTTAACACGTTACATACCACAAGCAGCACGCCCGCCGCACTGGTATGCAATTCATAATCCGCATAATATACTAATAGGGTGACCGAGGAACTGGCGAATTCAATTCTATCTTAGAGGGGAGATACACGTCATGTTTTAAAGTTTCACGAAATCGAATAAAATACTTTCTAGTCTTCTTCGAATGTGATTAAGACATGCTATACAGAACTGCAAAATTTCAATCGATTAACAATTTAATGTCCGAAACAGAAAATTTTTAATGCATAAAATACAGAAATAAAAAAATGTAAATCATAGTAACAGTTAGTCTTAGTCTTCCGTATTCGCACGTGTAGAGTATATTATACCTATGTATGGGTATCCTACCATACAATGTTTTGTTATATCTCAAAAAGGATTAGTTAACTTCTTCGATGAAGGCTCCCAGGCAGCTTGGCCAAGGTACCAAAAAGATTTTTTTTACTCTGTACAAAATTTACTATTATTACGAGTTTTAATGTAAAAAATATCAAAGACTTACTTACTCTAATAATATTATTTTGAGGTCCTTCAATAATAATGCGAGACCAGTCAATCGAGTTGACGTAGCAAAGATGATCGTTATTCTGTATCCGGACAGCGCCTCTCTCTATCCTCGTAAGAGAGCGAAGACCTAAAGACTGCAAGAAAATATTACAGTAATTAAATGTACAAGTAGTAAGTTTAAACTTCAATTTATTTTTAATATAAAATACATCTAAAAGGCTAACCTCAAGTCCTTCGTTATCAAATATAACGAGAGCGAAATCCTTGAATAGCTGCATACCTCTTATCACAGATAAATTAGGGAAAAGATCGCCGAGGTTACGCACACCTTTTAATCTGAAACAAAATTGAACTTATGTGAGTGATATTAGGAATTAGAAAACATAAACGTGGCATAAAATAAGAATTCCGCCACATGCGAATCCGCAATGCGATGCACAGATTCAGACAGCTTAGATTGAGGGAAACATTTAACTTTGTCGTTGGAAAACAGGTAGTTCTTCCTAAATTATAATGATTGTAAGTTAATCGGAAGTATCCTATAGGTTTTACAGTGTAGTTACAGCGTATGTGTCTGACTCTTTTTGATAGCGTTTATTTAGGTTTTTTTTTCAAACGAATACTAAAGTAAGGAATTTTAAAATTGATTATTATATTATAATATTTTAAATTCGACATATTCAAGAGGAATAGCTATAAATTTACAACATAGGGTACTACATACATATATAACTATATATTTACAACACCTGCATTTTTATTTTTAAATCCTTAAATAATAAAATCCATACTAATATATCTTTTACTAAAACTAAACCACTGTCTAAACGCAGTACGCGTCGAGCAAGCTTTATTGCACTACCCAGAACAAGAACAAACTATAGAAAAAAAATGCTCACCTTTATAATAAAGTACCCTCAAGTGTAAAAAATACTAATTTATTGCATACTTTTAAGATCAATTTAAAAAAGTTCATATTAGAACATAGAACGATGGATATTTCATTTTAATTTATAAACAAAGCTAGTGTTGCTCTCATGTAAGTAACCTATGTTTTGTCTTCAATGAAAATAAATGTCTTTAAACCTTTAATAAGGTCTTGACAGACAGTTTACGAGTAATGATAAGGGCTCCTTTTTTCAGTTGAGATTTGAAAACACTTTAATTATGTTAATTTGTTAATTATAAATAAAAATGTATTATATTAAGTATTTATTTCTTTTAAAATATCTGTTGACGTAACTGGGAAAATACTAGTACAAATATTAAAGTCCATATCTACCTATATATTAATATATAACCCGTGACTTCTCGCAGTTCAGGAAAGCTGATGTTCTGGAAGAGCGAAGGGGTGGCTCGTTCCATTAATAGAATATTGAGGTGGCCCTCGATCACCCGGCAGTCGCGTAACTTTCTCATGGATTCCGGGTTGCCCCTGATGTCTATAGTGGAACATACTGTAACAAAATATTACTTACTTAAAAAAATAGTTTTTAATCTTATCAATTGCGAAACTATGTATATCGCATCACTGATACACACCAGAATGGCTGAACTGGTTTTGCTTATTATTCAGCTTTTAATTAAATAAATTGAGTTTTTTTTTGATAAAACTATTGGAAGAGAGAGAAGAGAACAAGCAAAGTAACTTTGGATGATATTTTTCTATGGAAATCACAATAAATCCCCCTATATTATCAGTTTTAATGAAATATATATTACGACATCATAGATCATATTAATATTTTCCTTATTTTCCTTAGAATCATAACTAAGTTTGGCATATGTGACTGGAAGTGAAGCAAACTTCTTAAGAGTGAAAAAGGACTTAGCACTCTAGCTTGCCAAAACGACAAATACAAATTTTCTCATCAAAATATTTAAATTTAATAATAATCCAATGAATCGATTAAAGATAATTAGGGCGAGTTAGGTTTCATTCAAACGTTGATAAGAAGTACACTTAAGTAAGGTGGATGCAAGGTCAAGTTAATGCGTACTGCGTAGTTCAACATCTCGAAATACGAAGCTACGCAATTACTCATTGCGCATGTGTAAGACAACGGGAGGAATGACAAAATGGCGCATTTCTCGGAAATAATAAGGAAGTGCAATCATATAACCACAACGGCCAATCCATTGATTATTGTATTCTAAATGTTCATTTCATTTAACCTTTCTTAAAAGCGATGTACAACAAATTTCTATTATTTTCGACACATGTAAAATATAAAATTAAATCCTATACTCATTTATCAAAGCTACAAGGGTCGAGTAATTAACTCAATATCTATGAACTAATTTATTGCTTTTCTACAAAATTTTAAAATACTTATGTGTTTATATTTCCATTTTATTATTCTATCTCTTCTTTTACTACTCCGCATCACCTCTCACGACCTAATACTAATTTTGTTACTAATTTCCCTTTTTATTATTCCACAGAAATCCTAATACTTCACCAATTACACTCTTAAAAATCCTCTGCCTACTACTTGTATTAATATCATATCTCAACATGCTGCTGTTAAAGTTTCAGCATAACAGATCCCGAGATTTCGTCTGTCCGTATGTATAATCAGAGTATATTCGTGTTATTTTTAATCCGATTTACTACGAGTATGAGTAAAACAATTTAAAAAAAAAGTATGTAATTGATTGTGATAAAAAAGTGCATCAAGTTTATACATACCTATTAATTCACGTTGTATAATGTATATGTATGGATTAATTTGTTTTGATTGACTTGCCTTTTATGGTTTACTCGGTAAATAAACTAAGACCGTGAATGAAATCAAAGTAAAATTATTGCATAAAGCACTAATTACGTCTTCGAAAGCTTTTCTTACTTTAATTTACTACTAGCTGCGCCCCGCGGTTTCTCCCGCTATATTTTGGATAATTCACACGATATCATTATAAATTATAGCCTATTTGTTATTCTGATGTGTAAGCTATATTATTGTAAAGTTTCATCAAAATTTTTGCGTAAAAGAGTAACAAACATTCATCCATACATCCACACATTCTTACAAACTTTTACGTTTATAATATTAGTAAGTACCCGGGGTGTATGTCCGATTTCAACCATTCAAAAAGTAATCAACAGGTATTGAAACTGTCTTGAATATGAAATGAAAACATGGTCTGATTTTATATTGTAGAAAATTTTTTTGTTCTATCATCAATACTTTGCAGCGTACCTTTTTTTACACCTTGGGTTATTTTTAGTAAGAATATCTGAGGATCTCTATTTTTTTCTACTAATAAATATAGCCAATGTTACTCAGTGATAATGTAGCTTTCTACCGGCAAAAGAATTTTTGAAATCGGTCCAGTAGTTTTGAAGTTTATTCGTAACATGGGTGAATCAACTTTTAAGTGTCCACAATTAGAAAATTGCAAATTTAAAGTAACATGCCTTATTTTTCAAAAAAAAACGATATAATTTAAAGTAAAAATTATAATTTTTTTGGCATCCACAGTGAACAGTGCACTTTTTTTCAATATGTTAATTATAACTGAAAAACTCGAGTAGACTCTATTTAATTTGTGACCTTTTTTTGTTTTCACGGAGGAATGCATTTACGCATACCCGACCAGCCCTGTGGGGGCTAGTCAGGTTATGTGGGACTCGCTAAACCTCCGCGGTTACCCTCTCCGTCATATTGAGACGTTGCGGGATCGTTTACGCATTCGGCCCTGCCCCTATTCGGGTTTGTCCCGAGTAACGGGGACACCCTCGGTACCCCTGCATCGTGCGAGAGAAGAAGGTGGGCGTAGCAACGCCGCCTTCTCCATGGTCTCCATGGAGACCGCTCCGCGGCCTCATTCAGCGAGATCACAGACTCACTCACAGAAGGAGGCGACTGCCAACTAACCTGCCTTGTTTTTGAGCATGGTCCCGACCACACTCGGTAAAGACAGGTCGTCGGTCGGTCGATCCCCAGGATGTCTTCACTCGGTTATCGGCTCGCCCGGAAGCGATATACCTCCGCGAGTACTTCCGCCTGGAGTTCCTGGAGGGTGGATCGCCCGCGCGTAACGTCGCCGCCGTCCAAGACACCGTACGGTAGCCCCGTATAGCTCTCGCCGCCAGGACCTTCTGTGTTCTACGAAGCAGAGCTTTGATGCCCGCGGTGAGAGTGTCCACCCACACGGGCGCTCCGCACAGCGCCATACTCCGCACTATGCCGGAATATAACCACCTGCATGGCGAGCCCGGGCCACCGACATTCGGCAGCAGTCTTCCCAACGCGGCGGCAGTGCTAACGGCCGGGGAGCGAGTTGGGCAAAGTGCGCCTCCATGCGCCATCTCCCGTCTAGGGAAAGGCCCAGGTACTTTGTCTGTGTTTAAAAGGAATAAAAATGTTACCTTGCTATAAACCGCGGCAATCTGAACTACCAAACTCGTATGGTACAACCTAGAAGAGCACCCTGTCCACACAAAAGTGAGACGCGCGAACCCGAACTAAGACACACCACACAAGTAGGTAGCTTGACGATCTAACAACCACACTCGTACGGCACAATCCGGAAGAGCACACCGTTGACAGAAAAGTGTAACGCGCGAACCCGAACCAGTACACACCAAGACGTGTTGACTCTACAAGCGTCACTTGCTAAACTACATTTTTATTCCTTTTAAACCATGAATTTCCGCAAAGTAACGCCTGATTCAATTCAATACTTTGTCTGTGCCTTGGCCTCCACCTCCACACCCTGGACGGTAATCCGCGCCCTTCGTGAGGGGCCTTTGCGTGGGCCATGAAATAGAAGGGCCTCCGTTTTAGCGATGGAGACCCTTAGGCCAAGCTTATTAATATTTAATTAGTCCCCTGGACAACGTACATAAAATATTTTTTTTTAATTTAACTTTCAATAAAGATTTAAAAAAAATTAGTTTATTTTAATGAAAAGTAAGAGATGTTTTTATTTGACACTATTGTTATGCTTCGATGAATGATTTTCGATATAATTACACTTACATTGTCTCCTGGAGAACAAGTTTTCGTAACACATAAAAACTTTTTATTTAAATACAAAATTGGATCTTTGTGTGATAAAAAATACTAAAAGCTAATAGTATAATATTATTTTGTGTACTATTTAGAATTAGAAGCAGTGATTTTTTTTTCAATAGAAAATGGAAAATATAAAGGATAATATGCTTTTTAGATACGGGGACAACTTGGTTGTCCAGTAGGCAATATTTGGTTGTCCAATGGAAATGGCAATGTTTTTGTAATTAGTATGATGTAATTTTCATGTTTTAATGAAATATTAATAAAACAAATGTATAAAATTAGCAAAAAAATATTTATTAGAAAAATTTCTCAATATATAACAAAATACCACAACATAACCACCAGTCAGTTGTCCAAGTGACTAGGTTGTCAAAGTGACATATTCTGAATTTTGAAATGCTTTTCGGTTGTCCAGCGGTTCACAGCATGAGTGAAAGGTTTTTTGGTGACTGAGATAAATGAGATATTAATATAAAGTTGAGAAAGAAAAACTAATTGATTATAGAGATAGTCTTCTTATTGTTAGAACACTAATTTCTTTTTATATCACTTCTTTTCAAGGAAAAATTGAGTTTAGTAAATTCGTCTATATCACGGGGACAAGTTAGTAAGTTAAGAAAGTACAGGACAAGTCCTTTGGACAACCAGAAATTAACAAATAACTTTGCAACTTTTTAAATAATTTCTTAAAGGTTTTATTAGCCTATAATGATATGAATACAATACTAATTAATTATCTTCTTTATTTCATCAATTTTTTTGTATATCGATAAGGGACAGAGAAGTGATACCGTCGGACAAATAAAAGTTGATTGACCCACGTACAAAAATACAAATAATTCCTCTTTATAATATTAGGGTAGATTTAGTATAAGCTTCTAGAAAATACAGCTTAAAGTTGAAATTATATTAGGTTTAAATATTTTGCTTACACATGTTTAATAAATAACAATAACTTTTTTCCTAAAATTCGATTTCAATTAAACAGAAACTATATTTTATGCCTCAATCCATAGTATAACTAGAGAAAATAACTACATATAAGTTATAACATGAAATTAGTTTCGTTTGTAACTGGACTTGAAGCGTTTGAATTGTGATGAGTGCAGCCTCACAATTCATAGTTCAGTCCAACTCTCAACGGACTATCATAGTGGATGCATTGCCATGCAAATGAACTCCGTCGCAGAGCTGGCCCCGCGCTCCTCATGCCCCTCCCCCCTTCCCCCGCACCGAAGTCGCGCCTCGGTCACAGCCCAGCGCATATTTATAGACTTGGAATGTTATTGTACTCCTTACAGGTACTAGTGATTTTAATTATGCTTTACCAATGGATGAACAACATTTACAAATAAAATTAACGTCTATATGCATAAATATATTTAATTTTATTCAAATAATTCTTAAAAATTAACTTTATAATTTCGGAAAATTTTACCTATCGCATAATAAAAATCAATCGCCAAAGGTGTATCGCAAGCTATTACTTTACTACCTACGGCGCCTACCTAGCTATTTTTTTCAGTCAGAACATAATTGGTATAAAAGTTTTTTTGGAAAATCTGAATAAAACTCAGAAATAAGCGTTAATTTCGATGATTTTAGTATTAAAATGTTTTAAATAATAATGACGTTGAGTTTTGACGTTACTGCTACACGTAACCACCTAAACTGCTGGAAATTGACACTTAATAAACACTTCTTAATAGGTTTATTTGTTAAGCACTTATCATATTCTTAAAAATCCGGCAGAAGCCGGAACAGATTCCTAGTTTAATATAAATTACCGTCTCTCAAAAATCGACATTCCAAAACCCGCTTAAGCTTTATAAGATATTAGATTAATAATAAAATAAGATCATTGAAAAACATATTTAACGTATCGATGTTAATATTAGTTGTTTATACAAAATGAAACAACACTACAATATACCTAAAGTGAAGGCGAAACAGAATATCGAACGCTACGATTCCTGTCCCCTCCCCCACACCGAACACTTGCAGCGTACTACGTTGCGCGTCGTCGCTACTACAGAGTATAGCCTGCATCCCGCCCCGTACTACGAAACCACAACTCTACTAATAAATATACGTAGGAAATAATAGAGCCAGATTTCGTCACTTTGTAAAACCTGAAATTATACTCTTACTTACTTACATTTCCCTAATAGAGAAATAAACGATACTCAACTATGAAGTTTGAACCATGGTTGCTTTGAATGATATCAATGTGTCGGTGTATGAACCATCGAAACTGGCTGATTACTATGAAAACATTTTTTGGTAGTTCCTCAAGTAACATATATATAATTCTGCTTTTATACTATAACGTAAGTACAGTTATAATTGGTTAATAATTATAATTGTTTCAACGGTGTCTGACATGACGACATGGTTTTTAATACTATTCCAAATTAAATATATAAAAATTGAGCTTTAAACTCACGAATTTCAGGCGTAATTTAAAAAAAATAGCAACCGTCATCCAAACTTCATAGTTGGGGATCTATTAGGGACATACACTGACACTTTTGGGTTTTATAAAATAACGAAGTCTAATCGTCACGGGATCTTGGACTATAATAATAAATTTAAAAATAAACTTGAGCAAATACACTTTTCCTCTCCATATTGGCAAATTATTATAAAAATCTTAAGGTATTCGAAAATTGATACTCAAGTATATAAAACTACGTGGCAGTGTCCATTTACTTCATTTACTATAGTTTCGTAAAATATAGTAACGATTTAAGGTCACGCGGTGGTGTTCATCGAATAAACAAGTTGCGTCATGTATGGCATAATAACATAGTAGTTAGTACATATAACATACTACATACGGTGCGGGCGGCATGTAATGCAATGATGCACAGTATGGCGTCAGTGCATTCAAAATGATAAATACACACACATACTTGGCGTACTTACGGGAATTACTACTATGTATGTTACTCGCTTATTGTGTAGTATGCACGAGTAATTTGTTATTTATGAATCTCTTATCATTAAACAGATTGATTCCATTTCACATTCTGCGTTTTTTTAAATTAATTAATCTAATAAACTGAAACAATATACTAAACTGTATCACAATTTTTTAACGTAAATTATAATATTGTGTGTTTTAGATTAGTTATCATTGCAAAACAGTTATTTAATATGCTAGTAAATCTAATTTATAATATTTAAGCGCCATCCTGTTTACTATTAGTTTGATTAACTAATTTTTTTTGATTAATTAATTGTGGAATGCACAACCTATGTGTAGTAGGTGTTTAATAAGACCATATACATTTGAAATCACAAATCAATCAAACACACTGCGTTAAGATTAACTTAATAATTTCGTCTGAAAGCAAATACATGTATGTAACTAATGAGTATCTGCTGTCTATTATTATAATAAAGATTAAATACACTTAATTATTATATTTCCTTAGTTGTTTACATGTAACGGTTACGTTTCATTAGGAATTTGCATTCAATTCATAAATGTGAACAAAATAGCCCAGTGGGTCGCATAAGTGTCTAATAGTATGTTGAAGTACAATATATATTTTATTTTGATTGCAGTAAGAGTTAATACCGCGTAATCAGATGTGAGTGTTTGCAACGCGGGCGTCGCGTCGCAACTCTATTTCTAAGCCGAGCCGAGGCTGCGAGCTGACTCAGTGCACTTTCACTGCAAATAGAGCTACTAGTCTACTGATAATAATTGGCGTCGCTTCTCTACATTTAGATCTACTCGGACCGGAGCGAGCGACGTGCTGCGCGGCGAGGTAATGTAGGGAGTCGAATGCATAGACGTCGACCAACGTCACGTGCACAATGCGTTTGCAATTACGTTTGCGGCCCCGGATGTCCGATAAACGTAAACATTCTCACAGATGATCACGCGCATGCATTTATGAATAGAACGACCATGACGATTACATTTAATAGGTTGTAGTGAACAAAACAAAGTAATTCATCGCATATTTTCGTAATGTTTTGTTTGGTTTCTAGTATACAACAAAGAATACTAACCCAACAAAGTAACGAGAAGAGTATCTCGGTCACGTGCTTAGGCATGAGAGATACGAACTTCTACAGGTTATTATGATGGGAAAGGCTGGAAGAATAAGTCGCAATTCCAGTCCATCCGAGAATGGATTGGAATCGCGAGTGCAACAGATCTCTTTCGCCTCGCGAAGAACAAGAAGGAGTACACAGCACTGACTGCCTTCGCTAGTCGGATTGGCACTTAACGAAGAAGAAGAAAGTAACGATTAAGCAATAAAAAGTCATGAACAGTAATATATATATAGGTAATAATTATAAGAATTTGTATAAAGTCATATACAGGAGTGAGAATAATTAATTAGTTGTTAAAGTTTTGAAGTATGCAGGATAATCCATCGGCGTGCGGCGTAACGACGCAGTACGCACTAAGTTGATTTATGTTTCCGGTCCCTGAATGAAGATATCAATGGTCGCCACACATGGTGCGCTCGCGTGTTATTGTTGGTTCATTCACATATTACAAAGCTTATTATTGCACAAGTACAGAATATAAAAAATCGCTTCGGAAATCCGTTCACTTGTCTTCAAATAATAAGACATAATATGCAGCAAAATTGATTTTTATTTACCATCATCATACAATGTTCTAACTTCTTATCTCAAATGTTTCCATGCAATACATATTCAACGCGTAAATTATTTTTTAATGTTTTTCTAACCTATGGTTGCCTAGAAGTGATCGATTGTAGTGATAAGAACATCCGTTATGCGTCATCATTAACCATGGTTTGCATTCTAAAAAATATGTCACACGACATCATAAAACTATAGTAAAAGAGTACACATAACTCTAATTTACATTAAATGAAATACATAGGTGAGTACACAAACGTACACTCACCTACCTATTGAAGTATAGTAAATACAGGCAACATTGCTAACTGCATTTCCCCGCTGAATCACAATCCCGATTCTTTGGGGACGAAGAATGGGGCGATCAGACGTGGTGTAACGTCTTTGCAGAATTGTTTGCGCTACAGCTTCATGGCATAATCGTTTCTACTGCAAAAGGAACGATAATATAATTTTGAATAATAGAGCGCTATCTCCGATATATGACGAGTCCAGTCTCTCAAAGCATATTCATCAAACCATTCCCACAGAGGACACATATAGAAGGCAGTATTGTCAACGGTGGCAAGAGACCTTTTGATTTGGTCATAGGTAGGCATAGCGGTTCCCAGTCAGAAACCACGCATATAGAAAAATTTAGTCCTAAACCAATGTTTTGAAACTGGTCTTTCAGATTTATGAAATCTTTAATGACGTCGTTCACTTAACCACCTGTTAGGTTTTATTAAAATATTAATACTATAAAATATCGATATTAAATATAATTAGAATAATTTGATCAAATAAGCGTTATTAAATTATTTAAAGGGAGGTTTTAAATTTGGCAACGACGACTTCACCTGTCCTGTTCTGATATTTTGTATTATAAAAAGGATAACTTTTACGTAAAAAAGTTTAGTTGCTCTCGGAACTCGTGTGACTTCAGTGTTATGTATTTTAATAAAGATAGTTTGCTGAATATATAAATAATTAGTGTAATTGCTATTTGCTATTTTCTGACGAAGTGTTAAATATTAGAGTCAGGAGATCGAGCGCTGAAGGAGAGTGTTTACTACCGTGTAGCTTTTACACCTATAATTCTATTGTTAATAGATGTACCCTAAGTTGTTGTTGATATGATCTAGCAGTAGTAGGTTTTCCAGTCTTACCTCGAGGTACATAGGATTTTGTTTATGTTGCACAATAAAGTAGCTAGAAGCTGATACAAATAGTTAAATGTAGGTTAGTAGTTGAATTCGTTTACAAATAAATTGGTAGGTAGATATGAAGCAAAACAAGTTGCGCAACGTAACGATAACGTGGGCAGCAGTAGCAAGCTCTAGTATAAATTGGTACTCCGTGAAATGCAATGTGAATATTGTTTGAATTATTATATAAATATCGTGTGGAAAATTTCGCCCAAAGAAAAAAGAAAAACATCAATGGTGAAATAATAACGCAGTAAATATCTATAATATCAACCTTTTTACGTAGTATAAACTAATTTTTGAAGTGAAAACTTCTTGGGTAGGGTAAAAAATGACGGCGCTTGCACGCTTAACTGGTAGCACGTTTTATAGAAAACTAAATTTAAATTTGTGTACGATAGCGCAATAGATGAATATTGTATTTAACCATATAAATGATAGTACTTTTATACTGATAAATTAAGCAAATCCCTAACCATTCAAAAATATTCAAAAATACAAAGACGACAATAAAGGTAAATATGAAAACTTTCTGTTTTCAGTTTTGTTTTTATATTATTAGATTTCGATGTATTATAAAATTTTAAAAACAAAGAAAATCATAAAAGAAGTTTCACTTAAATTCAGCTATTAATTTAATTTATTTAATTACGTAGTATATAATTGCTCGACCAAGGAATAACCACTTTTAAATATTATATTAATATAATATTGAAATTATAAATATACTGATAAAACATTCAGTAAAAAACAAATTGACGACCGTAAATTGTTATAATAATCTAATTATTTCAAATTTTTTACGCTCGCCGATAATTTTGTTCCACTTCTATAAGTAGGTACTACTCGTAAGAGATCATTAAATTTTTTCCTGTTTGTAGGTTTGTCGTTTGTTAGAGCACTCCTCACGTTAAATGAAAGGTTGTTTTGTAGATTTAGAAAACTCCTATAATAATATTAATATTGACGCATATTGATTAATAATATTGGACAAACTAAAAGTCAGCTCTAATATTTGTAGATATCTTGCACAATTTTTATCTCAAAGAGTTCATTAATTCTTCGAGTTCGTTTATTTAATTTGGCAACTATACATATCTGCAAAAAGTTAGAAGATAATATTTGCATTTCATAATACGCAGATGATTTCGTGTTTTACTGTACAAATAAAGAGATTTAAATAAAGGTGTTGCAAAATTACAATTTTCATTAGAAAAAAAATATTTTATTTTTTTGGATCTTGGGTTATATATCTATAAATAAAAGTATTTTGTATATTTAGAAAGAGAGTTAATTTGGCCAGAAATGTTGACATTAAAATTAATAATACTTCATTACAATTAACCGATAGTGATATGAATAGGTTTTTGGATTTCGGATTCTCAAAATAATAATAAATTATTGATTTGTTTGGATGAAACTCTCTCTATAATGCCGTCTGAACTAGTAGCCATATCGGAAGCTTTATCTTACGTTGAATCTCTCAATGTAACTGATGTGACTATATTTTCGGATTCGAAATGTGCTCTCCAACATGTACTAAGGTATACATCTTCCGGGCATACCTAAGGGCTAATAATGTAAATATTACGGACAATGAGGAAGTGGATAGGTTGGCGAAAGAAGCTACTTTAGAATCTGTACTAATATTATAAATAGGAAATATTTGTATTTTTGCCGTTATAAAGCTACATTATTCCTGAGTAACATAGAAATTCTTACTAAAACCAACCAAAGGTGCAAAAAAATTAGCCATAAAATATCTTTCATCGCATGCACTGCAGAAAGTATTGATGATAGAACAAAAAAATGTTCTACAATATTATAGAACGTATTATTATATACAAGAAACATCGCGAGACCATATGTACAACTATTGTAGTTATGTCACTGTAACTACCTTTTTACATTTTAAAAGTTGATAGATATGCCTATCCAAATCAGACCATGTTTTCCGTATCTTTGTATTAATTCTTATCCATATAAATAATTTCGTATCCAAGATTGTTTCAAAACCTGTTGATTACTTTTTGAATTATTGAAATCGGACATTCCATTCAAAAGATGTAACGAAATTAAAAGTGTCAATATAAACAAAAAAATATACCTCAACGGGCCAGTATAGTTCCACGCAGCGCAGCGAGCAACGCGCCGAGAGAGGGGGCACCGAAATGAAGGAGAATCAAAATGTTTAAAAAAAATATCTACCCGTGCGAAGTCGGGACGGGTCGCTAGTAGTATAGTAAACGAAGTATACTATGTGCTTGTCAGATTTAATCCATACATCCATATCGGCTAGTATCTATTATAAAGAGTGCTTGCCGCCGTATTTGGTCCGAATATTTTGACAACGTTAACGTAGGAAAGGTTTTTGGTATAGTACGATCCAGCCTTTCCTTCCTTATTATCCGTGGATAATAAAGATATGATGATATAAAGGTAAATTAATTTTAGGAAATATATTGTTTTGCCCTTAAAACTTGGTTGCGAGCATATTCCACTAAATAAGTTCACGCACATGATGGGTAAGGCTGAATTTTTCGATTGTTCTCTATGTAACGTGGTTGAGGATGTGTATTAAATATATTGATGGAATGTCCCCGCAACGAGTGTCGTTAACTATATTTAAATTTAATAGCAGTAATATAGGCTAGTCCGACCAATAATTTGATTTTGATGTATTATACATAATACTAAAGCAATTCTGATTATTTTTACTGATAAAAGGCTTTTTCGAGTAACATAGTGTTAGTAACAATTAGTATTCGTAGGTAGATCCTTTTATATTAGTTCAAATATACCGACGTGTAGATAATATATAACCTTAGTGCGATAGATTAGAGTCAGTCTCTTTGGTGTTGTCGCACAGTGTACATGGAAGGTAGTATTATAGTGTCGTGGCTAAGGTATCCCTTCTTGAGGTCCACGTAAGTTTAATCCGCCTAAATTGCTTGTATTTATGTACAGTAATATGTAGGTATCGTTCCCCTCTCATTCTATGACAATAGGCTATGTGGAGATGTTCATAGAAAATAATTTCTTACACTCATAAAAATATTAAGTTTGTAAACAATTAATTAATAGAAAATATAGATTTTCATTTTTGTTAAATTCTGTAGACAGATCTGTAGATAGATACAATCATGTCCATAAAGTAAATAAATTTAAAGTGTTAGAGCCGGTTTATTAACTCAAAGAAGATTTACTCAGAAAATGGAAATGCACACACGTTCCTTTGTTATAATGTCCAAAGTGATGTAGGATAGGTTTTATTTAGGAATGTAATATAAGTGCGTCAGCGAGTGGAGCGCACGTGACCTGCCTATGAACCTATCTACCAAATAACAATTTCGCAGGCATTATTTATTTACGCATGTCGCGCATTGCGCAATGTACATAATATGGTTCGATAATAGGAGTCTAATCCAAAGAAATTCCTATTTCGACCTCATTGTTTTTTGTGCCACTATCAAGGTCTTCAATTTATTATTTAACAGATCTAAAAGTCATTGATAATAAAGTATAAAAAAAATCTTATCTCAAAAATTAATATGCAATTTACACCCGACAACTCGCTTCTCTTTTCATACGTGTCATAATATGAATCTCTATATCTAACTCCGTCCTAGACAACTTTTAGAAAATGTCAGACACGTCACAACAAAAGATATATTAAAACCCATTTCCTGCGGAACGGTAACATACATATTTTTTTGTTAAATTAAAACTCAATGCAAATCAAAACTTCTATAAACTTATCTACTTAAAAAAAATCTGTTTTATTAAAAAGTATTTTTCTACTACCTTAAACAAAAAGTTGCATTACATTGTATTGGAAATTCCATAATGCAGTTTCTGAGTCTATATAATCTCCCCTCTGAAGGGACCAAAGATCGGGTAGAATACCCTTAAGCCGCTCAGGAAATGTTGCCCTGTAGTTGCAATGTACAAGCGACCTTTCACGGGGGTCCATTAATGAGTTGGCTAGTTTCAGTCCTGCCATTTTTCAATGTATTAAAAACATTATCGGGTAGGCGCCATACTTTCATTCATAACACTAGTCACCGAGTTTACTATTACCCCAATTAGTAGTTTCCATATATTACGATAGCTCCACACATGCCGGGGATTGTCCTTGGGTGTATTCTCATAGTTCATATAGGGATAATCGCCGGTTTGTGTAACATCACATTTTAAATTAAATTGTCTAAAGAGCCTCTACACGTCTACGGCTCCGCGCCTTTTAATATTTTATAAAAAAATATTTTTTTAAATGTTGAATAGAATATGTGTTTGGTATTTATTTAATTTATTACGTTATCTATTTCAAGCATATGAGTCATCTCGTAGGCAACGAGTATTTTTGTAATAAGTAAAAATATCTAAATATATGGCAATAACATTAAGCTCGATTACTGATTAGAGATAGATAATTTTGAAGAAGTAGAAAAATATCGTTCGCACTGACACAAAACGGCTTTTTGTATGCGGTACGAAATATACTATTAAATCTTATCCAGATATAACAGAATCCATTTAGGCAGTTTTACATTAATTTTAATTCAAGGTGAATACAAAATATTTAAAGGGTTAGAAGGAAAGCATCAAGGTCACGGGGCACGGTCGTCGACCCGGAAGTTTGAAGAGCGAGGGACCTACAGGAGGCCTGCTTGGGACAAACCCTTTGCTTGCGACATTCCTAGAACACTATATTTTATTAAGAGATTTTAACTTTTATCTGCTAACAACACTGTTACTAACACGACAATTTATGAGCTTTGTTACGATAGTTTCGCGATTAGAGATTCTGATTATATTAAACTAGTACTATAGTATGTCTAATCTTCACAAATAAAATGGGACTTTAACAATGAAATTGCCGTTCTTCCGTACTGGTTGGTTTCAAGTCCAATTTTTTCTTTTTTCTCTAAGTATTCTAAGTTCAAATTATTTTTATTTTTGAAATATGGAATCCTTTTTTTGAAAATTAGTCATTTGTTTAATGATTAGCGTTCTGTTTTCATCGCATTTGTAGGTTTTTCGTCATCATGGATACGTTAATAATTCGAGTGATAATGGAGTATGAGTACCGTCGTGGCAGTAAAGCGGCAGAAGCGGCACGCAATATCAACGACGTGTATAATACGGAGCGAACACTACTAACTATCGCATCACCCGTTATTGAATTGTCCGCTTTCGTTCTGAAATTTCGACCTAAGAAATGAACTGCCTGGTCGACCGAAAGCATTAGTCTACAAAGACGAATAAAAACGATAATTGAAGCTGATAATTCTCAATCTACAGCTGAATTAGCAGCAGCTTTCAATGTTAGCATCAAAAACAATATTGGTCAACTTGCGTCAAGTTTGTAAAAAAGCTTGACAAACGGGTGCCCCGCAAATTGAATGATCGCCATCGCGAAACACCCGTCGAGTCGAGTCTTGCACTGCTCAACAGGCACACAAACGAAGGCTTATTGAATCGCATTGTTACTTGCGACGAAAAATGGATTCTGTTCGACAAGGCGCCCAGCAAGTCGGTTAGAACCTGGTTCAGCACCTAAACAATGCCCTAAAAAAATTATGGTCACTGTTTGTTGGTCTAGCGCCGGTGTCATTCGTCACAGCGTCTTACCAAACGGGATGAGCATTATTGCAGATGTGTACTGTGAAGAGCTGAACACAATGATGGAGAGAAGCTCGTACATCTCCAACCATATTTGGTCAATCGTGCATCTGGTTGTCGTGCAGGAGCCCTACATATACTGTACAGCAGACGGTCTCCAAGTTACAAGAACTGAGGTTGGAAGTTCATCTTCATCCACCGTACTCACCAGACCTTGCCACTACAGACTTTTTCTAGAATTTGGATAACTTCTTTACGGGGAAAAAAACCAATAACCGAGAGGCAGTTCATAATGCCTTTGAAGAATTTGTTGAATCCAGCAGACTTTTTCAAAAAGGGCATTATTAACTTCCTACGTTAACCACTACGTTGGTAAAAATGCATTGATTGCATAATAAAAATAAAAAACATAGAGAAAAAAGGGCATTAACTTATTTCATGATAAATGAAGGGTAATTTCATGGGTATAAACCTAATAAATACCAATGCCTAGATGTTATAGATGAAACATTTTAGTCTAGCAGTGTTCCTTGCAATAAATGGCCTGATTGGTAGCAAAAATTAAAATATATTAAAATTTTAACTTTTTGTATACGGTCTGGAGTAGGGAATTGATTACCGAAATAAATTTGTTTCTCGGTGCGATGATCATAAAGTCGTGCAAGCTATTGCTATCAACATAAAACGAAACGATTTCACACGACGTCATCGTAATAATTTCTCTTTTCATACGCTTAATCCTTTCAGTCGGTTTTGAATCAGTTGCAACAACGGCCGTTTCTGCAATACGTTTTACGAGGAAAAGTGTTTTGGTGGAAAATCAAAGTAGTTATTTTTCTCGTAATCTAAGTACAAATTACGGTTTCTATTTTAAGGTTTTTCCTTTTGGGTACCCTAAAAGGAAAAAGGAACTATTATAATATCACTTCGTTGTCCGTCGGTCTGTCTGTCAAGTTTTTTTTAGGAACACGTGGAGGTATCAAGTTGAAATTAATATTAAACATGTAACTCTAAAGACTTTTGAGGCTGTGAAAAATTTTTTTACTGTAATGATCACAAGTAGTTTAGCTATAGGGCATTCGACATATAGCGGACATGAAAAAAGCCGATATTTACGATTTTAGTCATATTCGAATATGTTAATACACAAAACAGCACTTCTAAATACACATTTTGAACTGAGAGATAATTTAAGAAAGAGAAGAAGATATTTTCACATGACAGTTATTTAACAAGAAAAACTTCAAATTCTTGAGAGATGCGACGTTGCACTTCATTGATGATAGAAAGAGTTGATATCACTTCCTCTTTCATATACAGATACTTGCCAAAAAAGTAATATTATTCATCTAAATCAATTTAATTTTTAGATATGAATTTACGACGAGCCTGCCCGCGCTCCTTTCTCTGAGGAATTATTCATTTTGTTTGCATGAAATTAGGTTCCTTACCAGTGGATTTTCATATAATTCTTTCTAATGGTTTGAAGTAAACATCAATCGACTTTTTGGTGTTTATTTTTAAGTAATAAGATGCATGAAATTGTAGAATCTGATATAATATTTTTTAATTTGTAATGTTATGTGTGTGAACGGTTTTCCTTATAAAGCTGGTAAATTAAATTGAATTAAAATCAAATTATTGAATGCCATGTATGGAAATGAATATGGAGGATGATAATATAAAAATATTAACACCAAAAATACCTAATTTTAAATTTCATTTATTAACAATTTTATTTTTTACTTTTACGCATGATGAAAATTTCTATAATGTAAGTAATTTTTTAAATTCTAAATTCACTAGGATCATAGGATCCTAATGTGCCCATAAATTTTCTATAGAAATAATATTTGGCAGAATTGATATCTACTATTCAGTCTTATCAATATTTTAGCCACTTATTTATTTAAGCCAGATGAAACAAACACATGTCATGTTTTAAATAAAATATTTGGCTTTTTGTATTTGACCGAGCTCATCTAAGTCCGACGCTGTTGCGGCTGCTCAATCTTACGATTTAAAACTTTTAATTAAACATATTTTTATCCATTTACAACTTCATTCTGACAGTTGAAAGTGTAGTTAATTTGTGAGCACTCTCCCCGCTTTTTCAAGTAGAAGTGAATTTTTGGCAGGGTGAAAACGAGGACTCAGAGTGAGTTGTAACTCAAAACCAGCAACATAAGTCTAATAAGCATTAACAATTTAAAATCAGATATAAACAAACATTAGTGGAGTGGATTTATTAAATTTATATATTTTTATACTGATTTATAAGGTTTGAATTTAGGCGTCTCCAGCTTAACGTTAATCAAGGTTTAAATCTGTACTGAAAATATTCCCCTTTTAATGGTCCAATGCTGAGTCTGGTCTCCTCAGAATGAGGAAGAATCGGCCATAGTCCACCACGCTGGCCCAGTACGGGTTGGCAGATTTTACACACGTTTGAGAACATGGAGAACTCTCAGGAGTGCAGGTTTTCTCAGGATGTTTTTCCTTCACCGTTAAAGCTAGTGATATTTCAGTTCTTAAAACATACAAAACTCAGACATCAGCTACCGGCGTAATTTTGTAAAAAAATAATCATGATGGCATGGCGCATAATAAATGGCAAAAGCATTTACGTATAATTATGTATATAGTTATAGTATGACGTACATACCACGTAAGACGCGGCCATTCCATTTCACGTCATTTTCCATGATAACATAAAACGTTAGATAAACAAAATTCTTACTTAATTCAACATCAAACGAATTTATTATCTAGAGAAAAACATTTTGTTACGTAACTGTATAGTCTTCTATAGTTGATATGTCGTTTTGCTATATATTTTTTTAGAAAATCCGCCAGAAATATGGAAAATATGTTAAGTATTTTCTCATAAAAGACAATAATATGTTCAGCTTGGAAGTACTCTCACTGTTCTACTTAAAACACTAGAGATGTAACCATGGTATAAGATAAACATAATAATATTTTTTTTCTCACTCCGTTAGATAACAAGACCCGTACGAGGCCGGTATGAGTCGTAAGTTACATGTTACTATTACAAAATTAAATGCCGAGAAAATTTCTACTCTTAACCATATTTTAGCAACTTATAAGCAAAGCTTTTGAAAGAAAATGACTATTCATATAAAAGGTAAACAAGATGTAATAGGGAAAAGTGATTATATCGCGGAGCGGAGGGAATAGGTTAAAACACGCTGGTTGTAATAGCAATTATAATAATTATTTTTTCAGGACAGTTTTTTGCTGTCGCAAATTGACCGTGATTTATAGTAATATATAGGGACACTAGTTTAGTAAATCTAAACGTAATTAGAAGTTAGGACCCTCAATAGGTACAGATTGAACTGTGCGCGTTTCCATCTGGAAAAGATTATAATTATTTAAGCCTTTAGTTACAAGTATAAGTAAGGAATTACGATTTCTAAATTTACAATTAAAAAAACAGTTTAAAATTAATGATTGAATAAATCGTAATATTAAGAGAATTAACTAACAAGTATGGCTGATTTTTATTTGACACAAAAACAATATAGAAAGTAATAGTAGAAATCGCTGTGGAGACAGACTTTCTGTTGATTTATTCCTTAAAAGAAACCCTTATAGGATCACATCGTTTTTTCTCCGGATCAGAAATTAATATCAGATACTCTTGCCTGCAGCCCCTTGGAGCTGTGACAAAATTATAAAGTACTCCCGCTGACTTAGAATCATGAAATGTAAAGGAAAAAAAATTAAATTCTGTACTGTCCCGCAATACGCTTTTTCTCATTAACACATGAAAATATCAAGTTAATATCAAATACGTTCGTTGAGCTGTAAAAAAATGTAATTTTTAGTACAGGCAATGAGAAAAGATACAACAGTATATACCTCATGTATTTCGCACGAGAAACATAATCCCCGTGGTGGTTCCCGATGACCTAGAAACATGATTTTCGGCATCGGCAATTCGAGAACTTTAAACTGTAAATCGCGAAAAAAAAATATTTGGAAAATGAGTGAACTCATCAAGTTGAAATTAATATCAAATCTTCTTATATATAAAAATGAATTGCCGTTAGTCTCATAAAAACTGGAGAACGACTGAACCTATTAACAGCCTTTTTAACAGAATTCCAACACTCGCATCCACCGCCTAGTTTCACTTAGTTTTAGAAGAGGTGCCTTACTTTAAACCTTATTAACCAGTCTAAAAATTAAAAATTTAATAAATTAATTAATGGAACTTATGGAAGTGGGCCAGACTCACCCCCTCCCTTTCCTCTCATCCCATTAATGCTGCAGATCTAGTGGACTGTGGGCTCTTCCTCAGGGTCAGTTAAGACCGCAGCATTTTTTTCTTCAATCCCATTCGAGGATGCAACGCATCGACGCAAGAGGGTTTTCCCGCAAAACAGGAGATACACTTTTGCCGATGTCTATGGGCGATGGCAGCCACTTACCATAAGGTGGACCATCTGCTCGTTTGTACCTTATATACCTGTCAAATCTTGTTATATACATTTTGCATTACAAATTATTTCTTTCTTTCTTGGAATAAATTTATTTAGTTTTTAAATTTCAATTTCATAAAATTAAACTCGTTAACCAGAGTTTAAACGGTATGAATATTTGTATCTGTATCAAAATATCGTATAGTATATTCGAATATCACTAAAATCGCAAACATGAACTTTTTCATATCCGCCTATGTGGAATGCCTTATAGAAAAACTACTTGTAATCACAGTGTAAATTACTTATTGATTGCTTACACGTAGAAATTTAGACAGACGAACAATGAAGTGATCCTATAAGGGTTTATTTTTTCCTTAACCCTAAATAGATAACTGTAACGCGACATCGCAATTATAAGGAGTAATATTAAACAGTTAAAAATACATAAGTAGATGATGAATAACACGGAGAAATATTTATAGCTAGTATTGAGATGAATGGAGAAGATCGTGCGTTTTAAGCGGCACGGCCAAGTCAAACGAAGCGGCGGCGACGACGACGACGACGCGGCGCGGCGCGAGGCGTGAAGCGAGTCACCGTCTTGCCCGTTTTGGCCTCTCTTTGCAAAACAACACTCGTTGCGGAAATAGCGACGAAAAACGTTTGTTCGCGTGATCACGTGGATGGCCGCTCGTTCACCTCTTGCCATCTGTCTCCTTTCACGTCACTTTTGTTATTTATATTTTTATTATGAACATGTTTCGTAGCACTAATTAATTATTTATTCTTGCGACCCGCTCTTGTGAAACTGAACGAGGAAAATTAAAAATGCAACAAAATATGAATTATGTTTATTTTATAACACGTTTCTATTTGCAGTTTCAGATTGCGTGCATAACAAAATATTTTATTGTGAATTTTATACAAAAGATTCATTCAAGTTTACACCTTTTGCAAATACTTTTCCATATATTCATAGTTTCTTAGACATTTATGAAATTAAGTTTTCATAATTTGATATGTATAAAATATTTACTATAATATGTGAATTTGTACACAAGCGAAAAGCACCAAACAATTTAATGTTTTCTTATCGCAAATTAAAAATATATTATTCTTGGAAGCGTGGTATTTTATCTCCGCTGGTGTATCATAATAAGCTTGTCCTTGTTTTAATAAATATTACATTAGCTGACTGTCCTCGCTTCGCTTATCTTTACACAGTTTAAAACAAAGTCGCTTCCCGTTGTTTGTTCGCTTAGGTATTTTACACTATGCAAAGCATTTTAATGCGCTTTTCATCATTAGACAGATTGATTCAGGAGGAAGGAATTTATGCATAATAATTAATAATACATGCATATTACAGTACAGATTACAAAACCGGAACTAATCATTGTTGATATATAAACTCTTACTGACTAAATATTAAAATATTACAAATATAATTACTACATCATCACGACCCGTCAATGGACCACTGCTGAGCCGGGTCTACTCCTCAAAATGAGGAGGCTATTAGGCCATAGTCCATCACGCTAGCCAAGTGCGGGTCGGCAGATTTCACACAACTATGAGAACTTTTAGGATAAAGCAAGTGATATTTAATTGCTTAAAACACACAAAACCCAGAGTCAGAGGTGTTTGCCCAGAATCGAACTCGGACCTCCCGAGTAAGACTTGAAGTCTCAACCACTGGGCCATCACTGCTTTTATAGCTACTACATTATACTTTAATTTATTTTAACTACATACGAGGTTAAATATTATATTGCTTTTACAAAGTAGGGGAAGTCCTGGAAAAATTGGTTTAGGCGTTTTGGAGTTAACGGTTACATAACAATGGTTGCATAAGAGAAATCCTTATTTATAACTAAAATTACATTCAATATTATTAAATAACATAGATAAAGAGTATAGGCCGGGAGAAATCAAAACAAACAGACTTTTGGCCCCATCAAGAGAGATAGTTACGTAGCATGTACGGATCGTGATAAAATTAGCTGATACACTGACATTGAACGCAAAAACAAAGTGAAGCGAAATATACGCACGCGCTTACTATAGGTAGACGGTAATGAAAAGATATTTTAGCAAACGCATTTTTATAACTAAGCGTGGTGGTAAGCAGGACACAGACCATTTTGGGGGCCCTTCGGGGCCACATATTTAGATATATACATATAGGCATACGCTTAACCGGAATATCGATAATCAAACAAATATAGAGACAGACAGAAGCGGGACGTTAGTTTTACAATTCTACACATAACCTATACATTCGTTTTATAGTTTTACTAGCGGCCTGCCCTCGCTTTACTCCGGGTATTGGAAGCAATTTTTTAATTGATGTCCTTTAATCGGACTCGCGAAGGGTTTCCGTACTATTTTATTTTAATTAAATTATTTATTTTTGAAATAAATGTAAGTTTTGTAAACATTTCAAGTGTCTGCCTGTTGCCGTTATTAATATCGACCAATAAACGGCAAAAAACACGTTTGTTGTATGGGTGCCCCCCATAAATAATTATTTCATTTGAATTATTAATTTTTAAAGTAAATATACAACTAAATATTTTGTGAATATTTCAAGCATCTGCCTGTTGCCGTTATTAATATCGACCAATAAACGGCAAAAAACACGTTTGTTGTATGGGTGCCCCCCTTAAATTTATTCTGTTTTTAGTATTCGTTATTATAGTGGCAACAGAATTACATCATTTGTGAAAATGTCAACTGTCTAGCTATCACTTTTCATGACATACAGCCTGGTGATAGACAGACGGGCGGACAGTAGAGTCTTAGCAATACGGTACGGGTACGGAACCCTAAAAATGAAAGAGAGAAAGGAAGAGAGAGAATGAAAGAACAAGAGGAAGAGTGATGGGAAAACCTCAGACTTCTCTCAGTGAAAACAATTTTTAAAATTAGATCAGTAGCATCAAAATAGGAATATTCTATTAATTAAAACAATATGGAAACACTACAGCATCTAAATCACTCTGGAATCGTGTAGCTTACTATCAGTGAAAGAATTTTAAAAAGTACTTCCTGAGATTACTTCCTTTATTCAAAAAGGCCATTTAATGTATTGGCCACCTCGTTTTAATTATAATATGAATGGCAACACTACACTGTCACTCATGACTCAGGCGTAGTGTAGTTATCTAGCAGTAAATAATTTATTAAAAACGGATCTGTAGTTTCAGAGAAAACTTCTTTGAACGTTGTGGCACCTAAGTGTTATTTAGTTTTAAGTATTTATTTAAAATACAAACAATCAAATCTTTCCTCTTTATATAATAATATATATGTACATAGATATATACAGTATATTAAAAAAATATTATCTTGGAGACGGTTAAACTAATTTCCAAATCGTTTTACGAGTAAACAACTGAATAACAATTAGCAACACTTAGGTAGTTACTTTGATTATATTTTAAGTACATCCACGTGTAAACAGTCGTCAGTCTCTGGTATTTTTGGACAATGAACAGGGAAGTAGTAAACTAGTATTGTAGTGTCGTAGTTAAGGACATCATTTTTATCCACGTAAGTTTTACTTTATCATCTATTGAAGTTAGTATTCAAGCAGCGGAGGGGAGTGTTGTAATATTGCATGTATTGCAGTAATGGGTATCATTTTTTTCTCATTCTATGATATTAATGTTTTTCATTTTTATTCTAAGTAAAAACATTGATTACTAATATTTATAGTACTCATACAATATACAATTGTTTTTATATAGTTCTAGCCAGAAGTCATCATCCCCGTGACCCATTTCTCATGATTTGTTTTGTAAATAGGTCGAGATAAATTTACTCGCGAGCCATTTAACCGTCTATTCAGTTCGGCTGTTTGTAATAATTAGGAAAGTAAACAGCTATGTCGTAGCAACAATAGAAAACTGTGAGGGTAGTTATTCACGTTGATCACTCATTTAATGTGTTTAAACATCGATAAGTATTGTTTTAAATAATAAAACCTAATTATTTCACGTAATTTAATCTATATAATTTATCTCCAATATTTATAATTATAATGATATTTTTGATTGATTCACTGAGGTTGTGCGAACTATCTATCTTTTTTATATAATTTCATTCATTCACTGCACAAAAGACCTAATATTTTTGTTAAAGTAACGAAAAAAAGTTTTTTTTATAGTTTATAACAATACTAATAATACATATTAGTTTCGCTGAAGTAAATGTGTTTTTTTATAACCTTTTATGAAAAGTTCCATTATACTTAATATTAATTTTGAAAGACGAACTTTCTAGGACTCGATACGTATTATTGGATGATATTTTATTTCAGTTTTAGATTCTTTTCAAGGTCAATTTATACAAATTGACATTCGATATGTTTGACCGATTCGATGACTTCTACAAATTTTATGGTGATGATTTTGTAATCATTAGTTTTATTGACTGACAAGATAGTAGTATGATTCTTCAATCAAATCGAATCAAAATATATCACATTGTGATATATTTTGATTAGATTGATGGAATTTATATTAAGAAATTGATAATGCATTTATGTCACGCGGAAATAGTTAAACTTTCCATTAATGAAAGAAGTTTTAAAATCGGATCATAAATAAATTACATAAGATTACTTCAATTATTTAAAATGGCCAATTCGCAACAAACACAAAAAAAATCAGAAACTTTTCCTCTTTATAATATTGTGTACAAGAACAAAATTTGACTTGAAAATATAAGATCTCGGTTTTTTCTTCTTTTTTTATTGCACTTAAGAGGGCAAACGAGCAGACGGTCCACCTGTTGGTACGTGGCCACTTTCGCCCATGGACTCTTGTATTGCCGATGCGTTGCCGCCGAAGATAGTGAAGAAAATTAATGAAGATAAGAATGCTACGGTGTCATTGGACCCTTAACGAGAACCCACAGTTCACTAAAACCGCAGCGTTAATGGGATGGGAGGGGGAGGGCAAGTTTGGCCCATATGCGGCTCGGCTGGAACGCGTCAATAACACTTGGCTGTTGGATTCGCATGCTGGTCGTAGCAAGCCAGTCGAAGAACACTTCCTTACCACCAAGGAATTCTGGGTTACTCGCCTTTTGCTCTTCCAGCGGCAGAGGGAAATTGTATTCTAACCCGTGCCCCTTACGGGACAACACAATCTAAAGGCGTCTAAGCTTCTGACGAACTATCACAAGAGTATTCTCCGATTCTGGCTTCTGAAAAGATTAGTAGTTAATACGTGGTCACGCATGTTGAAACTCCAGTGTTTATATCCTATCGCTTATCGCGACTTGAATGCGAGGCCCACCGGCCGCGTGCGGTAGGTCATGGTCGGCTCTCGCTATATCTACAACGTCGCGAATCTTGCCGATCATTATTTGTTTCTATATGAGAGCTGACTAAATTGTATAATTCGCACCGAGTACATAATGACGAATGTTTTACCCGAAAACATCCTCCATGTTTTCCTGTCAAATTACAATATACAACATCCAAATCACCAGTATTGTTTCGCCAACTACGATAATATAATGTCTAGAGAAATGGATCTTAAAAATAACTAGACTGAGTCCGAAATAAAATGTCTAATTGAAAAAGTTGGCCCATTTTGGAATTTGGGGGACTCTTCTTTAGGGTCAAAAAAACCAAATTTGTGCAAATTTTTTCGAGCACTGATTTCCGCCTATTCGATTAAAACTTAAAAAGCATCATTTTTATGTTTTTTTTTATTTTAGCTATAAAATTTTCCTGATAAAGATGACAGTTTTAGTGCAATCATAATACATGCGCGTTGTCAACACCATTAAATAATGGTAATGCTGAATATTCGTGTTTTTTACTCAATTTTTGTAAACTTTATTTTCGATTTTTACGTCTTAATCGTTTCTTTTTGTCTTAATCGAATAGCTGACGTTACTCAAGAAATAAAGTATACGTACCATAGGCAAAATACTTGACTGACTTGACTGCGACATAAAAATATAAAATTTACAGAATCTTAAGCTACCTTTAGCTTCAAATTACTGAATGACTCCTTAAGTTATTTTCATGTTTAGTGAGTTTTCATGTTTGTCATTGTCAAGATGCACAAAAGATATATCTTTATCTTTTGTTCATCTTGACAATGACAAAAGGTACATTTTTGAAATCTGTGCTTAAAAATAGCATTTTATTTAAAGGACAAATGAAAAGTCATTAAAAAAATGTCGTAATATGTGTAAAACTAAACCGTTTTTTTTAACGATAATAACATTAACTGAATGTTATTATCGTTTTTATTATTTAGGGTCACCGAATTAAATTGATGAAATCGTGTAAACAATGTAATATTTGTTTTGGTATAGAGAAAATACATTAATGCATGAACAAAGATTCCCTTTCGGTGACTTTTTATATTGTAAACAGTCCACCAAATAAAATTAACATTCGATATTAACGTTTGGGGCCAAAAAAATTTTTTGTAGAAAGTTTTGATATCAAATAATAGAAACAGGCAAATTTTACAGGTTTTTAAGATGTTTTGGAAATAATAATAAAAGAGAATATTTATGTTGAAATACCAAAAAACTATTCCTTGTGCAATCGTTGAGATGTAAAAATATTCTAAGACTTGATACATCGTCAGAAGTTATTTATGATGGTCTACACAAATTATAATAAATTTAATATTTCATTGTAATTCATTCATTGCAAATGTATGAACTAGAATTTATCGTATTATAGAGGTCGGTAGGGGCGAAAAAATTTAAATAATACTATTCACGGCAAATGTGTAAATCCGCCATTGATGTGATTCGCTTACTCGAAAATGGATATAATTTATCTTGTAGTTACGACTCTATTTGAAATGGTGTTAATTTACAATTATCGGATCAAGAGGTTAAGCATGTCAGTGCGCACGCGTATGACCTATAGTTATGCTCGGACATTACGAGTAAGTTAGTAAATAGTATCGATATTATTATTATAGGTTAATGATATTACAAAACTATAAGATAGATAATAATTTGTTATTGTTCTTAATAATTGTGTATACATACTATAGAGAATGTGACCGAAAAATCTATCAATAATATTATTTCTAACCCTACTGCAACATTATTAAAGGGTTACCTTTAAAAGATATAATTTAACTACATGAATAATATTTTTTTTACCAAAATATCAGTCTAGCCAGTTGGTGGGCAAACTTGTGCAAAGTAATTTCTTCAAAATAATACTGCCGTAAGACAACATAAAATTAGGATTACAAACTTTATTAATCGTAATTGATAATAATCATTTCTTTATTGTATCATTTTAACCCTTGATTAGTGGCTAATGACATCCCATGGATCGAGTAAGTAACAATTATTTCGTTAAAGAATATATTTATGACGAAAAATAATGTTGACTTATCGAAAACAGTAATAAAGCTTGAATTATTTATTTTTATATTACCTATTCATATGACAGGGGCGTAACGTAAGATTTGCCGAAGACCAAAAACCTTCGCCTATTAATAGGTCTAACACTTCTTCAAGAAATTCTCTCTATTTTAGTTGAGTTTGGTCCGGATAAAATTTTATTAAACTTGTATTTAATTCGTTGAGTAGAAAACATTTTTTTTTTTATGGTAGATAAGGCACAACAGAGCAAAGGGTCCATCTGATGGTAAGTGGCCACCATCGCCCATGGACATAGTCAATACAAGAGATACTTTAGTTTTGACGATGAGTTGCATCCTCGAAGATAGAGTGGGAGGGGGAGTGAAGAAAAAAATGATGCGGTTTCAGCGGATTATGCGGTTTATTAAAATTCTATATTTATCTATATAATTAAAAAAACTTTCAAATTACATTAGGTATTTTATGAATTTGATAATAATAATAGTTTTGTCACGACGCGATATATCGCCGCGCCATTACTGAACTAATACGATATTAATATAAATTTCTAAGTTACAAAATAAAATAAAAAGGTTATCAAATATAAAGGTTTTCTATTGTTAGGCAGTTCATAGTTACGCATACGCTTAGTTTAATATATAAATAATGAAGTCGAAATGTAATAAAAAGTTATTAGCCGTAACTGTTGTTGTAAAATTAAATATAAAACCCGACGTAGTTGATATTTCATATCTCGGCGCCATCAATTTTATCAGTTGTTTTTTACGATACACTCCTATCTCTTTCCGAATTGAGCAGCCTACGCAATTCACTCGCTTATATTTATCATTTTATCAACTCAAATGGAAACAAATATTGTTGTTGAATCATAATAAATTGTAATATGAATATATGATAGATAATAGAATTAACAAAAATATTATAATAACCTAATATTAAAGTAACAATGAACAACAAGTCAGAGTTTACTTTTTTATATGGTTAGATATGATGTTGGCAGCACTTATCAATTAAGTAGGTTCCTGTTATTTAATGTTTGTAGAATTGATATGAGTAGCATTTTTACTTTCTTGAATGTTGGACAACTGATAAACACTCATTCTAGTCAAGCCGTCAACAACTCTTCTCCTTTATTAATTAACAGTACACATACGAGATCCATCGGTATCTTACCGAAAATGAATAATATTTTCTATTTATTTAAGCATGATACTATTATTAATTGATTATAAATTATGGACCAACATACAAAATCTTTTAATATAATATTTTGGCTACATCTAATTTAATAATTGCAAGAAATGATATTTTAAATTATAAATAATGTTGAATAATAATAATTACTACAAGGGGATCCCGTTAAAAATGCGCACTTGATTACTGGTTAGCGTTTGAACGGAAATTCGTGAGAAATGTTGATACAGGGGTTCTTGCTTAGGGTTGGTGGTTGAAAACGGTCGTTGACCCCGACAGCTGGTCACACTACACAGGCAACGCATATCGTTTCGATTTTATACTCACGTGTACAATGTTATTCACAACACCTTAATCCCAGTCTAGAAATAGGTATACTATATTCATTTATTAGCGATCTACCTAAATTTGGCTAATTTTAACCAAGTACGTTACGTAAATAGATGAAAAAAACTACTTTCAATGACACCTATGTTTCTTGTTTCTACACGTGTAATAAAGTGTTTCTGTGTTTCCATTTTTAGTGGAACGAGACGCAACGCCATTGGCCTTGAGAAGTTTTCATGGACATTTATATTTGAATAAATATGTCTCCTCTTGAAATAAAACAAACTTTATAAATATTTTTGTTTTTATTAGTACACACGTGTCTTGTATTTTTTGAAACTATCTCATCTTCGTTGTCCATGAATTCAATGTGCAATGTCTTAAATTTTTGTAGATAATTAAAAAAAAAATAAAGTGCTAGTTTTTTTACAATTCCAGTTTGACTTGCATTACCTAACATTAATCTAAACATTACTACATAATTTAAAACTTAATATATTACTTTTATTTAAAACTTAATTACAATTTAAAGCCAATATATTTTGTCACTTTACTCATAATATTTGGAAATATTTTAACTCCTTACGAGCTATCGCGCACTTTATAGAATACCTTAGCTGAACGCAATACATTAATGCAAATAGTAAATAGGTTCAGCAACGATAATTGAATTCTATATTAGTGTTGAAATTTGTGTGACACTACAGTTTTTAGAATTAACTAGCTGACCCGCGTGACTTCATACGCGTGTTGCTCCGCTCCTATAGGTTGTAGCGAGATGTTAAATAGCCTTAGTTATTCCTTGTTTCATCAGCTATCAACCAGTGAAAGTTCCGTCAAAATCGGTCCAGGCATTCAGAGATTAGCCGGTACAAACAGACAGACAAAAATTAAAATGAACATTAGTTAGAACATACAGAATGAATGTAAAGCGTTTAATACGGATTAGAGGTAGGTACGCACGCAACATAAAATAAATGCTTATCCATTGTTCGATTTTTGTAAATATTTAATTTATTAATAGTTTAGAAATTAATTACGTAATATAGGTCTATTTGATTTAAAATTAATGGCCCAAAATAAAATAAAATAAAAATGTTTTTTTTTCAACCCTTCCTAACACCCTCCTCATCCTGAGCAGGACCGTATCAAGAGTGGGTCATTGACAGTTAGTTTATGATGATGATACAATTCAACATTTCCTAGGAAATATATAATATGACAGACTATTTATTTATTGATTGTGAGTGAGCTCAATAATCATAGAAATGAACGAGCCAAATGTTATATATCGTATAAAAGCTTTTGAGTGAAACGTTTGCGTTTGACTTCTCATGTAAAGTATAAAATAGTACATTACAATGTCACAATATTTATGACGTAGGTACATTATTATATTAGGCAGACAAAGTTTACACGTTGTGCGTATCATGGTTCATGGCAGAGGCATCGCTGTGACGATCATATTACATAGAACATAATTTAGTTGATATATAATAACTAGTATTTGCTTAATACCAATATTATATCCAATAACTAATAAAATATATTACGTATTTTGTTTTGTTAATTTTGTTATCTGTATTTATTGATATCGTTGTCTATAAAACAAGATTTTTTAAAGATAAGATATGTAAAGAAAATTATAAACAAATTGGGTATTTAATGTTTTTATTTATTAATCAAATAAGATCGATTAAGTGCGCAAGGAATTGGGAATAATGTCGTCGAATAGTGAGGTGACTTTTACAAAGAGAGGTAATGAATGGCAAATTCCTAAATAATTGTGGGAACGCTGTTGTGAAATAGTTATCTTCTAGCATTTACCCACTAGTTCAAAGTCCGCAGATAAATAATCAAATATTTTTATGAATGGTGTGAAAGTAGGTCAAACTGTAACCGTTGTTAGTACTAAAAGGTGAAACGTTTAGATGACTCGCAACAATATAAATGTGCTTTTATATTGTTACAGTCATGAACACATTTTTGAATAAAAGTTCAATATTTTACTTCTTCTTAATTAAATATTACAACCTCGCTAAAGGTTGATAGTCAGACTAAAGTCTAATTAAATAAACTTATGATAAGTACGATATATGTATATAAAATATTTTAATTAAGAACTTTAGAACGGATGCATATATTTAGCTAATTCTTACTTTGTTGTCATTGTCTGCACAAGGTTTGTATAAAAGAGTAGCAAAATTTGTATGATAATTTTATATGAATATTTAAATAAACTATTTAAATAATTTTATGTGAAACATTTAAAATAAAACCTATAAAACATAGCATAAACAATCAAAGAAATGTCGTCGAGTTGACACGGCTTGTTTACATCGGGAACTCACATCGACGGAGCGGTGATGGCGGCAACGGCGTAGAGGGCGGGCGCAGGCGGTGCGACGCACATATTACACGGTCGAATGAATTTCGGCTCTGTTCGTAAGATAACGCGAGGCGCCTCCTAAACGAGGCCTCAGCTCGTTGGCATCGAGCGGAGCGGAATTACAAACAAACAACACATCGAGTATTCGACTCGACTCGTTATCTCACGGATTAAAAGCCGGCGTGATAGTAAGTGGCCGCGGTAGGACGTATTAGGTTCAATAGCACACGTTCAAATACAGAAAACACCACGACTGGCCCCACGACGATGGTCAGGATCAATGGCCGCGGAAGTTTTTGCGAATATCCGGCGTTCCATTAAAGGCGCGGCGGCCAGTTGTTTACATTGTATTGTACGTCGTACGTCGCTCGTCGGCTGCTGTGCTGCGCCCCTGCAGACACCGCCGAATTCAACATTTTTGCCTCCGTTTCCACCCACCATAAATAATACTTGCATATCTCACAAATTATGAAAAAAATAAAATATTTTCAACTCTAATTTTATAAAATTATTATCCCAAATATTTGTTTTTAATAACAAAATTGATGTGGACAAAATCAAAACATTGTAAAGAATTTTATATCAAAAAGTAATGATTTATATTTAATATGAATAAAAGGGCATACTATTGACCGCGACACATTTTACTTGATATAATAAATAATTATTTCTTCAAAAATCTGCGTTTTCTTCATCCCTTAAATTTTGTTAAAAATTTACATATTATTATTTTATTATAGAAACTAACGTGGTAATTAGTCATTTTTAAAACTATGCCAAACGGTAACACTCACGTATTATTGTGGTAACTTGGTACTACAGTTTCGATCGCATTGGTCGATCTTCTTTAGCCAGTGGACGCGCTCGCGTTGACGGCTTGGCGAACTTTTATTATTAATTCTAAAATACTTTTTATTGACCTCAAGCATCAGTCAGTCAGTCTCTAGATATGTTCAATCTCCGAAAGGACAATGTTCAAATTGGCATAAGAACTCAAACACAAAATAATCTATTTCAATTAGACTTTTTTACAAAAGTACATACTTTTGATACGACACAATTTGGTCGGTCAGTAAGTTTGTCTGAAGCTACGTCCAGCTCGGAAAGCAGTTTTACGTTGAGAGCCGTTGAGAGAGCCGACCAGAAACTGAACAGTCATTCTTTTCAAAAAGTCATGTTACATGATCTGTTATACAAATCATTTATCATTTATAATCATATGTCATTGTAGACTACAGTTATCGGTCGACCACGAGGTTCATTTCTTAGGTCGAAATTTCCAGAACGGCAATTTCATAGGCAAAGACCTATTATTATTAGTTATTATGAACTTTGCAATAACATGGAAGCCAGGGTAATTAAAATAATAAACAGATTATTTACAAAAGATATAGATGTATATTAATATTTTTGAGTACCATCAAATTTGACAAATGCATTGTATTTTGCAAATGCTTATAATCTTATATATTAGGTTGAAAAAGTCTTTTCGCATTTATTAAGAAAATTCTAAATATTAATATATATATATATAGCTGCTTGTGCTGATTCACTGACTGATTGATCACCTCTCCTGTAAACTTTTGTATGAAAATTTTTTTTTTCACTCATGGTTTCGTATAGAGGACGAAAATTCATTAAGAGGAAAAATATGGAGATAGCTCATGATTGAGGAATTTGGAGACGGGGGAAGAGCACAGCCAGGGTATTTAAGATAGGTGGGAGGTGCTCGAACAAATTTCATTTGAAACCTCATCCAATTGGTAATGAGCTGAAAAAAAATCCAAAATGGCGGATTTAAGATGGTGGCCATACAAATTTCGTCGGCGTCTATCTCAGAAAGCATACAAGATGGAAGAGTGGTGTTTTTGAAAAAGATAATCAGGGCCTCAAAGTCTATTTGATGAATAAAAAAAAATCAAGATTGCGGAATTTATTTTTCCATACTAAATGTGTGGGAAATATTCAAGAGACTACAAGTTGGAAACTATGCAAGACTTTGGTTCATAGAACAACTTTTATTCTGACAAGTGTTGATTAAGGAAAAAAAATCCTTCGAAACCTCTTCCAATTGGCAGGGAACTAAAAAAACCAAAAAAGCAGATTCAAGATGGCAGCCATGCAAGTTTCGTCGGTGTCTATCTCAGAAAGTGTACAAGATGGAAGAGTGGTGTTTTTGAAAAAGATAATCAGGGCCTCAAGGTCTATTTGATGAATAGAAAAAAAAATCAAGATGGCGGATTTTATTTTTCCATACTAAATGTGTGGGAAATATTCAAGAGACTACAAGTTGGAAACTATGCAAGACTTTGGTTCATAGAACAACTTTTATTCTGACAAGTGTTGATTAAGGAAAAAAAATCCTTCGAAACCTCTTCCAATTGGCAGGGAACTAAAAAAACCAAAAAAGCAGATTCAAGATGGCAGCCATGCAAATTTCGTCGGTGTCTATCTCAGAAAGTGTACAAGATGGAAGAGTGGTGTTTTTGAAAAAGATAATCAGGGCCTCAAGGTCTATTTGATGAATAGAAAAAAAAATCAAGATGGCGGAATTTATTTTTCCATACTAAATGTGTGGGAAATATTCAAGAGACTACGAGTTGGAAACTATGCAAGACTTTGGTTCATAGAACAACTTTTATTCTGACAAGTGTTGATTAAGGAAAAAAAATCCTTCGAAACCTCTTCCAATTGGCAGGGAACTAAAAAAACCAAAAAAGCAGATTCAAGATGGCAGCCATGCAAATTTCGTCGGTGTCTATCTCAGAAAGTGTACAAGATGGAAGAGTGGTGTTTTTGAAAAAGATAATCAGGGCCTCAAGGTCTATTTGATGAATAGAAAAAAAATCAAGATGGCGGAATTTATTTTTCCATACTAAATGTGAGGGAAATATTCAAGAGACTACAAGTTGGAAACTATGCAAGACTTTGGTTCATAGAACAACTTTTATTCTGACAAGTGTTGATTAAGGAAAAAAAAATCCTTCGAAACCTCTTCCAATTGGCAGGGAACTAAAAAAACCAAAAAAGCAGATTCAAGATGGCAGCCATGCAAATTTCGTCGGTGTCTATCTCAGAAAGTGTACAAGATGGAAGAGTGGTGTTTTTGAAAAAGATAATCAGGGCCTCAAGGTCTATTTGATGAATAGAAAAAAAAATCAAGATGGCGGAATTTATTTTTCCATACTAAATGTGTGGGAAATATTCAAGAGACTACGAGTTGGAAACTATGCAAGACTTTGGTTCATAGAACAACTTTTATTCTGACAAGTGTTGATTAAGGAAAAAAAATCCTTCGAAACCTCTTCCAATTGGCAGGGAACTAAAAAAACCAAAAAAGCAGATTCAAGATGGCAGCCATGCAAATTTCGTCGGTGTCTATCTCAGAAAGTGTACAAGATGGAAGAGTGGTGTTTTTGAAAAAGATAATCAGGGCCTCAAGGTCTATTTGATGAATAGAAAAAAAATCAAGATGGCGGAATTTATTTTATATACTAAACGTGTGGGAAATATTCAAGAGACTACAAGTTGGAAACTATGCAAGACTTTGGTTCATAGAAGAACTTTTATTCTGACAAGTGTTGATTAAGGACTTCGAAGACGGGGAAGGAGCACGGCCAGGGTATTTAAGGTAGGTGGGGGGTTCTCGAACAAAAATGATTCGAAACCTCATCCAATTGACAGGGAACGTAAAAAAACCAAAATGGTTCAAGATGACGGCCATGCAAATATCGTCGGTATCCATCTCAGAAAGTATACAAGATGGAAGAGTGATTTTTTGGAAAAAGATGATCAGTGTATACAGGTCTACTTGATAAACAGAAAAAAAATCATTATGGTGGAACTTATTTTTCCATATTAAGTATATGGAAAATATTGAAGAGACTACAAGTTGAGAACTATGCAAGACTTTGATACGGTTTATAGAAGAACTTTCATTCTGTCAAATGATTCATCGAGGGTTTCAGAGATGGGTAATGGAGGACGGCCAGGTAATTAAAATAGGTGGGCGCTACTCAAATAAAAATACTAGAAATCTCATCCAATTGGCAGGGAGCTGGTAGACAATGGTAGAAAGTAGTAGAAAAATGGTAGTCAGTGATTGGCAGTAGTCTATTATTTTACATTCATTAAATTCTTCTGTGCGCTGAAGTGATTTTCATGTCCTGGATGTTTTTTTTACATCTTATGGCTCTGGTAGATATTAAAGAAGGTGCCTTTTTTTCATTCCACTGTACTGTGCTCGATAGCATATCAATCTGATATTCGCTTTAGAAAATTTAGGCAGTAAACAGTGGAAAGTTGACAGAGCTATAGATAGTAGAAAAGTAAGTTACAGACAATGCACAGTAAAAGTTAATGAACGTAAAATATTAGACCTCTGTCTAACACTGCTTATCACTGACTACCATTTTCTTCCGCCGAGCCGTTTACAACTCACTACTTTTTTCTACTACTTTCTACACCTCTCTACCATTTTCTACATAACCGCCATCCGGAATCCGACAATTTGTTATTCACTTCTTCACGCGGTCCGCTTTAGCGGGCCGCGCAGCCACGCGCCATACTAGTTTTTTAATATAGCTTATTTACATTTACCTAAAGTATGAAGGTACCATTTTGTTCGGTAACTATTTGCCATCTTGTAGATCCCATTGTTTTTGAAATTTTGGGGCTTCTGATCAAAAAACCGCGACAAGTAGCTTTGGCAGTCCTCTCGTGATGTTAACCTAACACAGCCTAAAGAATTCTGAAGGGACCGAAACAGGTGGAAATCTGAAGGTGCAAGGTCAGAACTATACGGCGGATGCATTAAAACCTCCCAGTCAAACTCTCTTAATTTTTGCTGAGTGGCTAAAGATGAGGTCTAGCGTTATCATGATGATAAACCACACCCCTTCTGTTGATTAATTCCGGCAACTTTCTCTCAACTTCTTTTGCTTTAATCTCATCAGTTTTTCGCAGTAGAGTTCAGAATCGATGGTCCTGACTGGTGGTGACAGCTTATAATGAATAATGCCCTTCTAATCCCACCACATACACATAGCATCACCTTGTTGCGAGTTAACCCGGGTTTTGCCGCAGTCTGTGAAGTCTGACCGGCCTTTGACCACGACGTTTTTCGCACGTTCTTGTCGTACGTAGTCCACTTTTCATCACCACTTATCAGCTTCTTCAAAAATGGTTCGGTTTCATTACGTCGTAATAAAGAATCACAAATGAGTACACGGTTCAATAGGTTTCTTTCAGTGAGCTCGTAAGGTACCCAAATATCGAGATTTTTTGTGTACCCAGTTTTTTTTAAATGCGCGAAAACTGTTTTGTGGTCAATTCCCAGTTCTTCAGCTACGTCGTAACTACTGATATGCCGATCTTGCTCCACTTTTTCAAAAATGGCATCTATTTTATCCGTAATAGGGCGACCAGAGCGAGGTGCATTTTTCTAATCAAAATTTCCGGATTGAAAATGCCTAAACCAAATTTGTGCTACTCTCACAGACACTGCACTAGGTCCATAAACATCGCAAATTTTTTTCGCGGCTTGCGTTGCACTTTTACCTTTTTTGTAGTAAAATTTTAAAATGTATCGAATTTCTTCATTAGATCCACTCATCTTCACAGAAAATTAAATTAAATTCGCAACTCTAAAAATCTCCTAAAACTGATCTCCTATAAAAAAATTAAGATATCCTTATCATGCGAACTAAAAAGAAATCCAATAATAGCAACTTATAAATTTTTAAGATAAAATTATTTCAAAGGTTCCACTATTTTTGTAGAACTACCATACAGAGATGAATATTTTTGACAATTTATCATATCTTTTAGATAGACTATTTAAAACCCATTTAGATTACTATGGAAAAGGACTTAAAAAATTTTTTTACAACGAATACTTAAAATTACGGCTGGTTGATCATTTTTAAACAAAATATACTTCTATTATATATATAAATATGAAAAACAGAGTTTTATAATCACTTTAGATTTAACAAAACATTACATCTTGAAAAAATCCCAAGATTAAATAACTGTTTCTCTACCAAAAGATAAAAATGTCACCGAGCTTGAATCAGCACTTCAATTTCATTCAAACAATTTTTGATTGATTCACATGATACACTAGTAGATAGTTAGAATTGAGCTTGAAGATAAAATTGAAAAAAAAAGAGGTAAACTTGGTTATTAACGCGATAATAAAGTAATTCAAAATGAATCGTCTACAATAAGTGACATCGTTCATTTAACTACAGGTGCATGGCCCTCATCTTTAAAAATATTATATTATAAAAATAGACAAAAAAAACTTTAGTTTTATGATTTTGTTTTTAAAATAATTTTCTCTATTAATACCTAAAATTACCATTTTAATTTTCACTCAAAACAGGACACGGACAACGGGACGAGTCTTTCTGACATCCACGGGTGAAAAGACAAATTAAAATCAAACAAAACAATTTCTCCTACTCTTCATTTGTAACAGGCAAATCGTAGTGACGACGATGGTCTCACCATAAAAAATAAACAATTAATAATTTCAAATTCATGCCATTTTGTAGGTGAAGTTATAAAAAAAATATTATCCAATCGAGTTCGGCCTGTGTTATTGCCAAAGCGGTGATTGATTTCTGAAAATGGGGCAGTTTTACGTCCCGAAACTTTCTTTCGGGACGATACTGAAAGCCGAATAACGAGACTGTCCCGTTCAAAATAGGACGTATGGTCACATTACGTATATTAATACCTAATATGACAGGCTACATTAACACCAATCGTGTTAATTTAATGGTAATTTATTGTCTACATTTACAGATATATCTAAATTACCTTGTAATCTTATAAAATTAAACAAATACTTTAATAACCTAAACAGGCTATTTTATTTATTGTTAAAGTTAATACTGTCATATCATTTTTATTTTGTATACGTTTAAAACCAAAATACCCAGTATTTTCCAGCAGATACAGGAAACTGCTTGACAAAATAGTTTTGTCTGAAAATGTAATTAGCACTCCCACGCTGTTTTTAATTAAATGAACATTCCAGACCATTGTATTCGTTACGTCTTATTTATAACGTCTAAAATGAAAATATATTTTGCCGAGATAATACGTTTTGTAAAATTATCTTTTTCGTTTCTCCTTTATATAACTTAATAATAAATACTAATAACCTTTGGATTAAAAAGTAGCTAATTAATTTGACTAAGGAGGATTCAAAGTTGATTTTGGAGCGACAATAATCTAAATGTCTTACGATTTTAGTATTAATTTCAAAAACAGTAAACGGCCGGTATATGTATTTATATAAGTTGAATATAACTGTTTTGCATAAAAGAATTTAGATTTTCGAGAGTTCGATTTCCTTTAGGTTTGTCAGTCTTAATTCTTATAATATCATTCATTTTGCTTTTATCGAATCTTTTTGAAGTTTTTCTAAGTAAAACAAAAAGGTATTTTATTTAGATTATGAGTAACCTAAAAATTTACAATGTTAATAAATAATGCGTGCCGGTTAGTCCTTTTTGCTCAAGCTACCTTCATAGATAGCTATCTCATAAGCCAATTTTCTGTTGAGACGAGAGAAAAACCGGCAAGAAACTCAACAGTTGCTCTTCTCAAAATTCTTATTCATTCAACTTTAAGAGTTCTCGTTACTTAATTTTCAATCTAAGATTTTTTTTAATTTAGGTAATCCTGTAAGAAATTAATGATCTTTTGACTTGAGTTTTGAGACAGCAAAATAACACCAATCCTTTATTTTGATGGAACATGGTACGAAGTAAAAAGAAATTTAAGGTTTTTAATCAAACGGTTATCTCAAGTTAATTTTATCGGACAGGTCGAGTGAATAAAAGAATAGATAAGATACATGAATGTAAGTATACGTACCTCCAGGTGCTAGCATTTCACCAGCGCAAGAGCAGTCAGAAGCTAGAAGCAGTGCGCACGCCACCACTGGCCATGCGACCCAATCGCACGCGCGCCGCATCACGCCGCGCCGTGCTCTGTCACCCCCCTCCGCATGACCCGAGCTGAAAGATAATACTTTTTAAAGATTGTAAACAAAAATATAATTAAAACACTGTCTGCTCTTGGATCAAGAATGTTTGACTTTATACAAATATAAGACAAATATGCAATATGAGTTATAGCTATCTCCTATTGACGTTCAAAGCTGTATGTGATGTGAGGGTCGAATAATCGAGGTTCGATTTATATGTATTTATTATAATTTTAGATAACCTTAATGTAATTACATATTTATTTGTTACTTAATAAACAATATATCATGTTCTCTGATCTATTATATTAGCTATACTTTAGACAGAAAGCCAAACAGTCCAAGACTGGACCAGGTTTACAAAACCTTTTGTGATATGCATAAACACGACCCTTCACAGACCAATATCGTTACCCAAAATTTTAAGTAAGCCAGTAGCAATATTAAACACTAACGTGATCCTTACGTAAGAGTTAAATTACGCTATGATAAGTCAGTATTCTTCCACGTAATATTACGCGTCAAGCTGCCGCTGAATTAGGGGGATTGTGTCATCACGCTAGTGGTGGCATTTTAAAAAAAGTAAAAAAAGTCCGATTAATCGTTATCACAGTGATGCTGCGGTTTGAAGAAAGGAATCGTTTAACACAAATATAGAATCCAGGGGATAATGAACTTGTAAAATTAACATCGTGATTTCCCGTGAGTTAAGTTTAAACCTCATTGACAATAGTTACATTAATTAAATTACGATAACAAATTATTCCATTCATTAATATTGACAAGTCGCGGAAACCACAGAATGTGGCATGAAGACTAGGGTAATTAGCGTGGGAGACTGCAATTTCCCACGACACCAGGCCACGGCTAAATGTTATCTAGGAAAAACGTTAGCTAATTAACACTAAATTTTATATCGATGATAACCATCTCTGAATAAACAATATTGTAAGCTCTGACTTGGCTGAGGACTTCATGACACTTCTACATAGCCAGCATAATGTTACTCTGGATTTCAATCAGGTAGTAAGTTCCAGATGTTTAATCGTAAACAAAAATTACGAGAAAATCCTAAATTAAATGACCTCTTTTACAAAATGTCTTAAAACGAATTTCTTCTCAGAACCTTTCATTAGTCATTGTAACCAAACCATTTAGTCATTGATAAGTTTTGAGGAAATTCAAGAACATTTATAAACGATTGTCGTTATACTTTCCTTTCTGATTTATATAGACTTTGTGGGATGATGGTGATATTTTAAGATAGTAATTCAAGTGTCATAAAATGAACCTTTCATAAGTAGTAATTTCTGGAACTCCTGATCCGATTTCGACGATTCTTTCTCTGATTCTAGATGTACAGAGAATACATAAAATATATAATTTTGCTTTAAACATCTCGAAGTGAAGCTAGAGCGGGTTAAGCTGATGAGAGGATATATATGTAGTAACTTTGAACCCAAGTACATAAAATAAGTTAAACCGGGTACTTGGTCATGAGCCTATGTAAATTCATACGGCGGAAATGCTGAGTATGAATCGTGATGGCGAGTCCGGTAACGTGCTATTATAACATGGACTGACTTATAGTGCCTATCAAACAATTATAGCGTACACGAATTTACTTATCTACCTAACTTTGTTGTATTATGTAGCCAAGGTTTACGTTATTGTGACGTTCAAAATAATTGTCCGTCAGATTAATCAAACATGATTTCAGTCTCATCTAAATTCATGTTATTTTGTATATTTCGAGTATTTTAATTTTATTTCTTAGCAATATTTCAACATCCTTTGATACTAAAACAAATAGTAATTAGTTTCTATTGGTTTATCTTTTAAATAACCACATTCACATTTGTAACCTCTAACGATAGATTAGAGGAAGTTTGATTAGGAATTACAATTTACTAGGTCTCTATTATTGAGGTTGACGCTATACAAGGTTTAGTATGGTAAATGTTAATTTAAATTTAATTGTCGTATTTGGCATAAACCACATCATTGAAGATATAAAGATTCGATGACGATCATTATACGTAATTAATATGTATGTATGTTTTCCAATTAATGTTCACATGTAAATCTATTTTTTGTTAAAATCTTTATTTTTTTAATCACGACGAGTTTAGTTTACGTTTTTTATCATTCATAGATTTTAGCGAATTTATTAGAAGTTTTATTACTTTCCATATACATAATTTTATGGAGGCTGAGTGCATAATGTTATCATTAACTAGTAAGATAGAGAAGGTATTTCGCAAACAAGTTAGAACGAGACCGCAGGAATCTGTAGCCGCGAATGCTGGCTTATGGTTGCGTCGAGGAGTGTGGTTTAAGCTGGCAAGTGGCAGGTAGAGTAGGGAGGTACCAGTTTCCTGCGTTGCATTCCGAGTTGTTTACGCGCTGTAGCGTGGCGGACAACGAGGTTGACGACCGCGTGCCGCACCACGCCACGTTGCTATATTTTCGGTAATAAATAATAGAACAGCGCAACGCAGTAAGATCGATCGGCCCGTGGACAGTGCGGCGCGGCGGCGCGAAGCTTGCTGTCCAAAACATTGCACCCCCCACGCCCTCCCCTTCAACACACAACAATACCACTACAAGCTTACAATAGGCAATTACAACTAAGCACTAAGCAGTCACGTTTCAAGATAACCACATTGCCCTTTTATTAATTCCACATAGAATTATGACTGATTTTTAATATTATTTTAAATTTATATTAGAATTTAGACTTAACGGATACGGACGGTATATTTTACGTTTACTAACTATACCATGAACGTGAAAAAAGATTGATATTGATGTGCTGGGTTATAGAATTTATCCAAAGTTGAAACAGAAACAGAAGGTATCTAGATAGCAGATGCAGGAATTATAAACGGATTTTAAAGTACATATTCGAAAGTAGTATAATATTATACAAATAATTGCATACATTGAAACCAATATATGATATGTTCCTTATCAAAAACAATAAGTTAATTCAAGGCCAGAAATGAAAAAAAAATCAGTACCTACATTGTATATAGTTTTGATAAGGCAAATTGTGTGATGCGCCTAAATTGTTTCAAAAGAAAAACCTTTAGGTTGCATAAATATACATACATATATTAAACATATGATATTGTTTATATTGTGTAATTGATACGAAGAGGTCGTTCAGCTGTAGTGTTTAGATATAGATTGTGTATGTATAGTCATTACTTTATAAATTATACAATATGGGTGGTAAATTAATCTATTTTCGTCAATTATACTAACGGTGACTGGTATAAATTTTAAAAATATCTTATTCAGAAATAATTGTGTTTATTAAGTAATCAAAAACTAGACGATTTAATCTTAGAATGTTGTAGGAAAAATATAAAAAAAAGGGTTAAATTATTTGTTATCTTTCTTCTCTTTATTCTTGCAAAAATGTATTTCGACAGGGATCTAAATTATTTAGCTTCTTGTATATAAGACAATTTTGCCAATCTTAAAACTAACCGAGGTGGTCGATGGCAAAAACGTCGGCGTCGCGTCTTGCCGAAGGAAAGCATAACATTCTCAACCATCTATTCTCTGTCACCTGTCAGTCAGCGTCACTCGTCAAGTCGTCACGCTGCCGATGCTGCGCCGCGCCGCCGCCGGTGACCCGCGTCCGGTTGAGTTTTGCAGTTCTTTTATGATTTACGACTGTCATTATTTTCACCACGCATACGCAAGAGGCAATGACATCATATTGAAAGTATTGTACACGAGCAAACTGCGTGAACGATTTACGATACAAATTAACTTGCACATTTCATTACGTTTTTGTTATTTTGATTGTTTACCTACCATTGTAACATTAACGGTGTAGCGTAATTAAAATAATAAATAAAGTACTATTTTTAACATTTTAAACGTTCAACGGTACATGTTTTACATTATTTATAGAAACTAGTATGAATTACATCAATTCATCTACGTTTTTACAAGCACGAAAATAATTACAAAAATTTTCAAATTCAAAAGAAAATCGTTTTATTCACCGGTATATTTGTTTCTGTATTGTCGAATATTATGTATGAGTCAATTAAACTTACCGTATATGTATAAGAAAAAACCTGACGCGGATTTAAAAAAGCTTTAATCTGTTTAACTTACCTACTTCGTTTGATTTAAATATAAATTTAGCATAAATAATGTCACCCAGTGAAGAAAAAATATTGAGTTGAAACCGGACTTGCAGTGAACTTACATGTGTGTGTGACATTGAGTATAATTAGATAAAAAGTCTTTCAACCAATTTAATGTATCATACTATCATAAACACTGTGTGACCGTGTGACGTACTTTAAAATGAAGAAACATTAACGTTAGTATAATAGTAGAAATATTTATCGTTCTGATAAATTTAATGTAGAAATTAAGAAAAAAATATTAATATAAAAATAGAATAGAATAAAAACGCAAGAAAAAATAAATGTTTTTTCTTTTTTATCAAATAACACCTTTCAGCCCATACAGCCATCCTCTCTAATGGAAAAATGTTTACCATTACTATTTGTTTTGTATTTACAACTGATTAAATTTATCAAGTAAATATCAAATTTCATATCAATTATTTATTTTTTATAGTTATACGTAATATTTATGGTTTCATATCAGAATTTTCTTATTATTTTTGACAACTACGTAGCAATAAGGCTACTCCAATTAATGATCTAATGCATTTCCTGTTTAATGTTTTATAACTGTGATGAAGTATTTATTATACTTACGTCAAAAATATTATAAACGAAGCCTAAACTAAACAACTAAAACTATAGTTTTCAGTTTTTCTGTAAGTAGATTGATCCTTAAAAAAGTATTATTTAGTTTCTTACAATGTGTTGGGCCATGTGATTGTGATATACGAGGCATGCGTGTTGCGACAGAATGATTCCGCTGGGAACTACGAAGAGAATAGGTAGACAGGCAGTTGTTTACACCACCGCACCACGTGGGGACTTATTGATATGTCGTCACGTGGATCAAAATACTTACACCTGTACGCTGAGACAACAAACAAACACTTCACGAGACATTTATGAACCAGATTAACCCAGTTGTAATCAGATTGAAAACATATGAAACGCTACGCTACCTGAGCTCGGCGCCTGCCGTGTTTATTGCGAATCACAATTGCTTAAGCAATGTGATGAACAATACACAAATGAATAATCACGTTGTCACAACACGGAACACTGTTAATTTTCGTGAATAACAACAACACTATTGTAAACACAACGTGCGGTGGAGAACGAACGTCGTAAGCGTGTTTTCCCAAACGACGCGCGCAAACGACTGGTGAAGTGGCGACGACGGTGATTGGTTGTGGAGGGAGGAGACGCGCGGGGCTATGCCGTCGACCCAGTCGAGGAATGCGGCTCGCCCGTTCTCGCGTGCTTATTTTTTTTAATGTTCGGGCTCGTAGGATGCGAGGGGAAGCGAACTTGCGAATGGTCTCCAAATAATAGGAAAGTAAGAGACCTAATAGAGACGCTAGATCAGAGTCAATGCAAATTAAATTAACTCGAGGTTAACACATAATATATGTATAATATGTCCCAGGTTTTACTGATTCAAGGAAGACAACAGATTACAAAAGAAATCTAATAATAAATATAAAAGTTGGCTATAAATGACTTTAAAGCTCAATGATTTCTATGATTTTCCATGCTAAATCACTACATAGAATAAAACAAAGTTGCTTCCCGCTTCAGTATAAGTAATTTCAAATAATAAAATCATCTATACAAATAAATAAATTTGGAGTGTCTGCTTGTAATATTAAAATAACCGCTTTTTATTAAGTTCATATGGATGTATACACGGTACATATACCAAAACAACATTTTTTACAATTTTGTCTGTCTGTCTATCTGTTTCGACTAGTCTCTGAAATGGCTGGACCGATTTTGACGGGACTTTCACTGGCAGATAGCTGATGTAACGAGGAGTAACTTAGGCTATTTAACATCTCGCTACGGCCCATAGGAGCGAAGAAACACGCGAAGCAAGTCGCGCGGTTTGGCTAGTTGCTAATAAAATTCACTAAAGATTGCTTGCAGCTCAATTTCAAATGATCTCAAGGTTTATGCATTTTTGTTAAGAAAATAATTAGCTATTATAGTTACAATAGGGTAAAAAATTAAAGACTTGATTTTAGAGTTTACAGCTCGAGAATAAGATTTTTTAGAGCATCAATTTTCTTTTAAGGGAGAACTTTCATTTTCGCTGCTGGAATGTTTTTTTTTAATTTCTATTAATAATTAAACCAATGTAGCAAATATCTTGATTGTATCTTATATTGCATAGCTATAGTAATTCTATTTTAAAAATATAATAATTGAATAAAAAATTAGCATTGTTTCCTCCTAGCCTCTGTGGTTTTTTGTAAACTCTAATTGATCAAAGTCTGTTTCATTATAATAATTGCATGCAAATAGAATAAATAAATCATAAATCATTCAAAAATATCGCTGATTTAGTAATTTTCAGTGAAATAAACCGTTTTGGTACAATTTCGGTAACACCTTAGCTACTTAAAAGTAGGCGCCAGTTTATCAAACGCGTCATTGAACAAGGTTTACGCAAGCAACATTTATCAATGAAAGCAAGTTTTTCTTATCGTACAACTGAAATCGCGCTGCTCGTTCAGCTTGTGGCATGAAATAAATGAATCTCATAATAAATACATACATATAATTATCCTCATAGATATTTTAAATTAACATTTATTCAAAAGGATAATTAACACGGACTATCGTGTTGATATACATCCATACAAATAAATAAATTTGGAGTATTTGTTTGTAATATTAAAATAACCGCTTTTTATTAAGTGCATATAGATGTACACGGTTCATATACCAAAACAACATTTTTTACAATTTTTGTCTGTTTGTCTGTCTATCTGTTTGTTCCAGATAATTTCTGAAATGGCTGGACCTATTTTGACGGGACTTTCACTAGAAGATAGGTGATGTAACAAGGAGTAACTTAGGCTATTTAACATCTCGCTACAACCCATACGAGAGGGGCAACACGTGAACGAAGTCGCGCGGGTCGGCTAGTGTAAATATAAATTAGGTTCAAAACTCAAGGCGACGAACTTCCATTAAGAAGTCGACAAGTGGCTTAATTACTTTAGTAAGAATTAATACTAATATTATAAATGTCCAAATGTTTGTTGATTTTTCCTACTTTCACTGTGACCTTACGACGAACTTAGACGTAGCGCAGGTTAATAATTCCTACGAAATAATAGGAAGATACGGCTTTAATGTAGAAATTCACTAAAAGTGAACAAAATATATTTTCTGTAAACATACATTACATTACACACACCAATTTATTTTTGAATTTATTATTCTAGTTTTTGTAAGGAATATATGTCTGAGAATAGTGAATGATTATCGAATAATCACTTCGATAATCATTCACTATTCTCTTTTGAAAGTCTTTATATGCCCTCGACAGATTGATTGTAGTCTTACTCTTGGGCGGTCTCTCAGGGAGTGAAGTAGTCTCTAGATAGTGTTACGTACAGCGTTGTGATGGTGCTGGAAGTGCTGTCCAATTAAGGTCAAGTGAGTACCTCACAATGTAGTTGCCATGCCTTGTATTAGGTTAGGTTTTTGTTAGTTTAACCTTGGGTTTAAATAGAGAGCCTGAGCAGTGGAAGCGTGTGTTGGAATTCTGTTAAAAAGCGTCTTTAAGCCTACACTTTGGTCACAAGCCCAAGGCACTGCTTAGGTTTCTCTCGAATATAAGAGATCATCATTGATTATTTATCGCTTCAGTGGTAGTATCTGGTTATCTACGTTGCGGTTACCCAGTAGTCCATTTAATATCATCACCCTTGTAGTGTTTTTAATATACCCCCTCTTCTTCCCTCCTTTTCATCATAAAATCTTGGAGATATAGTATTTAGTAGCATGTATGTCTATTTATTTATTATGTACCAATAAATGTTAACACACTGACATAAGAAATATGTGCACAAAGGATGACTTATCTCTAATAGAGATCTCTTCCAGCAATCCTTGATGGTGAGATAGTTTTAAATAGTTAAACACGCGGAAATAGGTACAGTAAGGTAAAGTAAAAATTAAAATAATATTAATAAACAAGTGTCCGACAAGGGGATGTCACTCCCCTAAACTTTTTATCGCTGCTCTGGAAGATGCTTTCAAGCTCCTGGAATGGCAAGGACGAGGCATCAACATAAATGGGGAGTACATTACTCACCTTCAATTCGCTGGCAAATCTGGAAAATCTTAACCATATGCTCAATGATCACCACAGAGTTTTCCAACAAGTGGGTCTAAGTGTGACCATGGATAAGACGAAAATCATGTCGAATGTCCATGTTATACCCACTCCAGTATCCGTTGGGAACTCTATTCTTGAAGTTGTTGACGATTACGTTTACCTGGGACAAGCAATCCAATTAGGTAGGTCCAACTGCAGAAAGGAGGTCAATCGTCGAATCCAACTCGGATGGGCAGCGTTCGGGAAGGTAAGAGACGTCTTTTCGTCAGAAATACCTCAGTGCCTGAAGACGAAAGTTTTCGAACAATGTGTCTCACCAGTGATGACGTACGGATCTGAGACGTGGTGTCTCACTCAAGACCTTGTGCGCCGGCTACACGTCGCTCAACGTGCTAAGAAGAGGGCTCTGTTGGGTGTTTCTCTACGTGATCGAATCATAAATGAGGAGATCCGTAGAAGAACTAGAGTCATCGAAATAGTCCAGCGGATTAGTAAGTTGAAGTGGCAGTGGTCTGAGCACACAGCCCCAACGGCCATCGTTTCACGATGGCCGTTGGGGCAGATAGGTTCTCGAGTGGCGACCACAGACAGGAAGCCGAAGCGTTGAAAGGCCTCCCACAAGATGGACAGACGACCTGGTAAGGGCGGCAGGGAGCTGCTGCAGGTCGCAAGTGATCGTCGTACTGGAAATCTCTGGGGGAGGCCAATGTCTAGCAGTGGACGTCCTATAGCTGAGATGATGATGATGACAAACATATTATAAATATACAACTATTAATAATATATACCAATTTAATACACAAATTATACATAAAGATACATAAATATACCTAAAATAAAATTAATGAGTATAAGTTTGAGATAAATAATGATTTTTCAGTCTGAGTGTAAAAGTATTAAGCGAGGGGCTATCGGACAAATCATTCGGGAGAGAATTCCATAATTTTGTAGCAACAACAGTAAATGAGCTCTCATAAAATATGGTTTGATATGGTTGCAACTCTAGTCTTTTAGCTCTTACACAAGAGCGTGCTGGTCTGGTACTGGGAAGTGCCAAAAGAAACCGCTCATTTAAGTAAGGTGTACAAGAAAAATTTAAAATAATAGGGGTTCAAGTATGTAATTGCCGTTTTGGTGTAAGACAGTAGAAATACGTTATGTTTTTGTTACATACTAGCCGGCCCGCGCGACTTCGTTCGCCTAAGTTACTCCTTGTTATATCAGCTATTTCCATCCTAGAAACCGTCAAATTGTGAATCAGGATGAATTTACTAGTTACGAAACCGTTACAGAGCAGCCTATTGTACAGAAAATTTTCTTCCAAATATCGCTGCGCTATAAAAAATAAATATAATATATAAAATTGTCGTGTCGCGGTGTTTGTTACCAGACTCCTCCGAAACGGCTCGACCTATTTTTATAAAATTTTGTGTGCATATCGGGTAGGTCTAAGAATCATTTTTTATACCCCTAAGTGATAAGGGTGGCCCAGCCCAAATTTTTTGAATTTATATGGCAAAACAACGCTTGGCTAAGCACAAAAACATTGCAAGTGGTAGCTCCATAGCATAAGCAATTAATGTTGTGACGTCACAACGTTGGTCTCCTGCTTGCTCCGTTAGAGCGAGGCCTCACTAGTGCGTTGCGTTGCGTCGTCGCAGCGTCAACGCTGCGTCGTTTTTCATAGATTTTTTGTACCATGCCACATTAATGCGTTGCGTCGTCGGAGCTGTAAATATAGCTCTAGGGTTTTCACAAAATACTCAAAGCTGCCCACACTCATTCTAAAAAAATTTTAAATATCATCTTTGTCTAACAATAATTCTCTATACTCCTGCATAAAAAATTGACCATCACTATTTCTTAGTGCAATCAAGGGAGATATCCAGAATCTTTTATTGTTTCTACGTTTGTTTTGGCGGTGGTGTAATAAAAGCAACAACAAAACACGTTTTTTCCGATCCATTGTCGAGTGAAGACTGTTAACACTGAGACGCTACGCAGCGACGGCGCGCGTCGCCCTCTTGCGTTGCAAAATCGTGCGTCGCCGTAACGCAGATGGGGCATACAATGCGTTGGTCCGTTGCGACGACGCAACGCGACGCGCTAGTGAGGCCTCGCTCTTAAACTAAAGTTCAAAATCAAGCGTTGGTTAAATCTTAAATAATGACTGATGATAATAATAGGGATGCCTACATTAAGTATGCTAGTATATATTACTGTACATTACCTAAGCTGTTTATTGGGTTTAATTGATCATTTTTCAGACATCGGCTCTGCATGATGTAATTCATTGCTAATAATGAAACTCGAGTGTTCTACTTCGATGTGCAGTTGACCCCAATCGCCCCCAATCGAAGGACTAAATTGTTTGATTCATGAGTGATATAAGGTATGGTCAAAAATCTTAATGATATTTACATTATAGATTTTCCGGTTGTTTGTTGAGGATTTTAGGTGGCAAATCATATATAGGTAGAACAAACAAAAAAAATCACGTTTAATATTCTAGATTTTGAAAAATTATTCATGCGATTGGTTCTTATGTCAGAAGACATTAAATGATACGTTTTTCTACCTTGATATAAAAAATAAAAAGTTAAAAATAAATAAAACAATTGTTTAAATTAATTATGATGAAACATCATCATCATAATTATGTTTCATCATAATTAATTTTAATTTATATAAATAAAAACTTAAAGACGTTGGAGCCGTTTCGTAACACACTTTTTTTTTTTGAAGGATTCATATAATTCAAATAAGCATAGAAGTGTCATAGAATGAAAAAGAAATGATACCCATTACTGTACACCAATACGTATACACATACACTTTAGACGGCGCCGAGCAGTGCCTGGGGCTTGAAACCCAGCAAAGAAAAGAGCTCTTTCATAATATATTAACTCTCACCTCCACCTCTCCACCTCGCTTACTACGATAGGTAATAAAGAAAATTTACATGGACCTCAAGAAGGGTGATCTTAATCACGACACTATAACACTAATTTCTATGTACACTGCGTGGAAAAACCAGAGAGACTGACTAATCTATCGCACTAAAGGTTATATATTGTCTTCACGTCGGTATACTTGACATAATATAAAATGACCTAACCGCTAATACTACTTTATTACGGTGTTGTTAACACATGTTTATGTGATAAGAGTAAGTCGTGACTTGAGATAGTCAACTAAAGTTTTTGGACAAACTTTCAAGTCAATTTTGTGTTCGAGATAATTAAAGTATCGGAAGTGTAGTAAAAAATAAAAAAATATTTACAGGTCTGTTTCGTTTTCAAACTTACCAAACCACTAAATCAATTTAATATTTTTTGATACAGAAATAGCTCATTTTAATGTCAAACTTTATCTTGAAGCTCCTCCTATACTAATGATAAAAAATATTATTATTTTAATTATACATTTTCATTTCTAAAATGTTTTCGAATTTATTATAGGTAGGCTTTTTGTCGTAAAATTAAAACTTGAAATATTAGTTTAGTCAAGAGATAAAAAATAGCTAAATATATAAATATTAAAATTATTGAACAGTCGCTGCTCAAGTAGCGTCTTATTGGGATATCCGACTGCCGACTTTAATATTAATTACAAAAATATTTCTAGCAAGGATAATTTAGAATCTGTCCATATAGGTGTATATGTTAAATGACGAGTTTTCAAATATTGGTGAAAGTCCAGGAAAGTAATTCTGGTATGAGTTTCAGATAGCTTAAATAGATAGAGTACCTATATTATATAGATGTAAGTGATACGAAGTTCACCGGCTTCATCTAAAGGGTTTTTCAATTGGCGACAGTAGATTTTGGCGGCCCGTGGCGACCATATTGTTTTGATAACATCTGTATTTATTGTTCAGTTACTTATGCTTAATCTCCAGGTTGAAGTTACACAATCAAACAGCACGTTCAAATGATATAACTTTAATAAACAAGTGTGTTCGTTAGCGCAAACGTTGCTTGCATTGCGCTCATTTTACGGTAGACGTGGTGGCAATTCACGGTCTTCTCTTCAACGTTTGGTGGTCAAATTTACGATCGGCTAACATCCGCACATTCAAGGAACGCAAGATCGGTGGAGGACATCGCCGCCGTCAGTAAAAGTGTACAGCAGAACCCGAGGCAGTTAGTTCCATTCGCCATGCACAAGAACTCGACCATTCGCTCACTTCAACTTGGCGAATTTGGACGTTGAACTTAAGCGTACACCCGTACAAGATCCAACTAACCCGTTAGCTAAAAGTTTACAACATGGCCGTTTGTTGACTATGAAGTGCTTCGAATCGTTTGATAGTCACCCCCAATTTTAGCTTTAGCAACGAGGCACATTTTGGCATGAAAAACAAGCAAAAAGTTACCGTTTGATGTGGATATTGGGCCGGCGGGGTAATTGATCCATATTTACCATACCGATTTGGTCACCAAGGTCATGCGATTTGTCCCTGCTAGACTTTTGCTTGTGGGGTTTCTTAAAGTCTCGTGTGTATGCAAATAAACCAAAATCTACCGATGGCCTAAAGGTGATCCCTAAAGGACATCGCTCAAATTCAGCCGAATCTATTCGGAAGCTGAGAAGAATGTTAGCAGAAGAGGCGAGTATTTGAACAAAGTCACATATGTATCATACTTATAGATACATATGGGCGTTTCAAATAAAAAAAGATTTTTGTTAATACCTTTTACAAAAATTGTTTTATTTCATTTCAATATCTATTATCTACCCTCCCTTATTGAAAAATCCTTTAGTATATTTATAATTATCCGTTATACATTACTTTAAAGTGAAATAAACACTTACAGTTTTTAATATTGAAATATATGTCTCATGTCTATGTATGATAATATATTGGACAAGAACAATTAATGTCATTACAGTGGCTGTGCCACTTGTTATTGTTAATTAACTCGACCCTGCCCGCTGACATCGAACTTTGCTAACAGCTCACAACCTTTTAGCATCTCTTCTTGAAGTCTAAGCGACAAATGACAATTATTATGGAGCTAATTTTAAATATTACGCAGTACGTATCTTAAATATTACAAAATAAAATTTTTGGGTTTATGTAATGAAATAAAAATTAAATCGTTAATTTTCTATCTTCTTGTAAATAAAAATCAATTCACTCTTTCAGTCTCTTGAGCTGTTTTACTTAATTTTGAATTCGATTGGATCGTCGAGTTATGAAATAAACATACGTAATATATTTTGAACTTTACAATTTTTTTTATCCCCGGTCCAAGCCAGGGCGGGTAATGTACCTACTTACTGGTAATGAAATCTGCAAAATTGTTGAGAGCACAAAAGAAAGAATATTTTGTATTGGTTTTATCTTCGTGATCTTAGTCCAGGAATTATTACGAATCAGTTTAGTAATAGTTAGTTTTATTGTATTAAGGTACTTGATATATTTCCTTACTTAATCGAGATTTTTTAAAATAAATGTTTGAAATTTATTTTATAATATAAAGTTCTGTAGTCAATTCAGTTTAAATTATAAAAATTAATCGTCTCTGTAGGTGTTGGCGTAATAAATGTCGATAAAATTCGATAGTTTCTTTGATGGAACAAGTCAGATAGGAAAAATCACAAACTGAGGTAGTGGTGCGTCTAACTAAAGGATTTGGTAGGAAAGACTTCCCCGACACTAAATGCGTCGTGCCAAATCTTTGAACGAAAGGTAATTATAGTAGGTAATTTACTTTTTTGTATAATAATGTAAATAGCTACTGTTATCAGAAGATTTGAAAACGTTATTCAATGTTGTTTTTATATACTTAGTAGAATGTGTTTGATTTTGGTTATTTGGAAATCGTATTAAGTAATAATTGTATGTCGAGGAAATTCCAGAAGAATTATGGCAATGCATTTGGCACGAAATTTGAGTAGAACTGCATTTCTTAGTCGCCATCATTTTATGTATTTACTTCACATGATAAAATGAAAGCAAAAAAATGTATTTGGAGTTATTTTTAATGTTAACTTATAATAATTAAAATAAATTAATCAGAAGGTATATAATGTAAGACTGGTTCAGCTGTATTGTTGTATACTTCTTTCAATGTCTTCAAAACTAAGGATTGGATATAGTTTACCTGGAACAATTATATTGTAATTAGCGATTTACTTTCATAAAATAGACAGATAATATATGTAAGAAATTATTTTTTCGACAATGGTCTAGTGCGTTCAAGTTGGGTTACTTTAATAATTCAAAAATAGAGAATCTATCTGTAATCTCTAATTTTGCAATTGTCAAACCTACATTAGAAAAATAAACTGCGACTCACTTGATGCGGTGGACAGTATCCATCTTCAGTAGATCTGGCTACAGTAATTAATACTGGTATCGGCAAATATTTCAAAAATACTTTTAAAGTTTTAGTAATAGCTATTTCTATCTCTCCATCAGTACTTATGTGATATGGTAAGCCTCCTTGGTCCCGAGTACAACCTCCAGCGTATATCGCCCACCAATCTGGCTTTTCACCTAATCTTTCAGCTTCTTTATTTACGATCTCTACTAAACTCTTAACCTAAAAAATTTAAAGTAAATTATAGTTGCAAAGTAGTTCAACTTTAATGAGAACCCCTATTTTAGTTTAAAAAATGTAGATATAACTAGATAGATATGGCATAATGCGTTTCTATTGTTGTTACTTTTATAAAGTAAAAATAATAATATACCTAATTAAATAAAATTATAAATATAATTAGCCTCACTTTTTCGTACAGTTCTGATTTTGTCCCTTTGTACTCTTCCAAATTGTTACATTTCTCTAGATGTTCAAATAAGCCTTCCAGTTCCTCTATTTGACGATTTCGCCTTTCACAAAATTGTTCAATAGTATCGTCATTGTTATCCACTGGGATATCAAATCCGAAAATAGTTTCCAATCGATCGTATAATTGTATTTCGTCAAACAAATTCAGAAATGGATTTCCGGTACTGAAAAAGTCCAAATCTATATCTAGCACAAAGGGCTCACGTATGTCAAGATCACGCGTCAATATTTTATTAATCTCCTCGTCTGATTCACTGAGTTCGACAACGGTATAATGGAATTGTTTTTCATTTATTAATTTCGATGAATACAACGCATCGGATAAATAATAAGGCTCCTTTGAGTTCACTCGAAGTAATCCAGTCTCGGGGTGGTCTCCGACGTGAATCACGCGAGTGCCGTCGGTGAATTGCTTCGCCCACGGTGGTCGCAGCCATACCACCCGGCCTATGTGTCCCGCAGCCGCCGCCGGCACAATCCAATTTTCTATTTGTAATAATGGCAAAAGTTCTCTACCCGATCGAGCTTCCCTGCCTTTTAATTTACGATCTATAAGCATGTCTGGATGGGCATCCAAGTGAACTAGTGTTGTTCCTTCCAAGGGCAACTTTTTACCTCCAATAGCTCCATATATAAATTGTAGGGCTTCATTATGTTCTTCAACTACGTATATAGGAATCTTTTTGTATCGCTTGAAAGAAGTATCATCGATCTTGTTCATGTTTCTCAATTCAATTAAATTTTTGTAACAACCATTATCTGAAAAATGATTTTAAGACAAACTATTTAATGTTATTCAGTTTTATCGAGAATCTGTTTTTGTTACCATGATGTTACAAGGAAGTATAGAGGAGGTTAGTTAAGTCCTTGTCCACCCCATTTTAAATCATCATAATGTAAAGAGTTCCTTTAATAACTCTAGGCAGCTAATGCGCAACTTTTGCTTTAGGGGCTGCTTCAAATGTGGGTCAAGGTCTAGTGTCGAAAAAAATCAAGAGGAAAGTTCCACCCTATTTCGTCTGCGCACATACTTCAGCCTATTTGGCTTCGATGTATACAATAAGTATCAGAATGACATTGATAAAATAGAAAGAAAAATACAGTAACGAATCAAACACCAGCGATCGTGTAAATAATATTTATTACGTGTCATTTGTAGACCTCTAGTCAATAACTATTAATATTGTGATTTCAATATATATTTGTGTGTTTAGAAGTATGCTTAATAAAGCTGATTAATCACCTTTCACCGACCAACTTTAGGAACAAAAAATAAAAAATTCGAACATAGAATCTCCTCCTTTTTTCAAGGAAGTCGGTTGAAAATCCTCAATAATAGGTAATCAGTTACGACTGGCAGTATAATGAATTTATAAAAAAATTAATATCTATCTAGGAAGTTTAGTTGAGATTTGTCAATAATCATAATAAATTACAGGGCTATTTCTAGCGAGATATAACGTAAATAAGTGAGGGGTAAATGGTTTCTAAATATATTTTCCGTAGGTTTGAGCTGAATCATATAAAAACCCAGAATACTTCATATATTCAAAGTTCCGGGCGGCGCGCTGCGTAGATGCGCGGTGCTGGTATCTGAGTGGGATGGGAAGGGGCCAAGGGGAGTGTTGTGACGGCTCCCGGGGTCGATACAGCGCGTCACTGACGTCACTACGCTACTACGCCCGTCCAAACATACCCTCCCGCGCGCCTCACCCCCATGACCTATTGCGCTGTTACGCCCACCTGGGTCAAGGCACAAAAACGACGGATCCGCCTGGATGTTATGGAATAGAGATTGTTACTTGAATTCAATGACATTAGGTGACAGATCAAACTGGTCGTGCAGCAGTATTATTAAAGTTAAACAACCTCTACACCACATCCGAAATAGTATAATAAAATTAAATTTTGTAGCCAAGACATACCCATGTGCAAGCAATAGGTAAAGTAATAACATGCACACACGATCAGCGCCTAGAGTTTGTGACCCAGTTAGAAGTTTAGGCCCAAAGACCTTTCACACCATTGTAACACTTGTCATTCATGTCAGAACAATGCCTACCCTTTTTGAATAAACATGCAAAAAGGACGGATTGTATTTTATTTATTTAAAACACTATTGCACACATTAAAAAAGCACATTTAGTTCATGGTATTGACTTATCTAGATGTGCAAAGGCACCCTTATCACTAATAGTGATCTCTTCCAGGCAACCATCTACTATAGAAATTAATTGTGGGTTACCTGGCAGTAATATGGTACATAAAGTTTTTTTACAATAATATAGACAAACATGTAGTGACATACTATATTGCATACATAAACTAAATTAATATCTTACATATTTTAATGGTAATACAATAGTAAAAAGTATTAAATCAGGTATGTAAATGTCACACATTTTTTTCAATCAGAAAATCTAAGGCTAAAAGCTAGACCTCCAGGTTTGCAGCAAGACCTTTTTATTTATGTAACCTTCTTTATCTGTTGCAATATTTTAAGTGTTTGATACAATAGTAAAAAGTATTAAATCAGGTATGTAAATGTCACACATTTTTTTCAATCAGAAAATCTAAGGCTAAAAGCTAGACCTCCAGGTTTGCAGCAAGACCTTTTTATTTATGTAACCTTCTTTATCTGTTGCAATATTTTAAGTGTTTGATATCTTCAAATTAGATCAGGTAATCTTAACATTGATTGAAAATTTGAAATTCCTTCCATAGCCCAAGTTATGCAATTCACTAGTGTTACTGTTGTTTTTTTTTTATGATAGATAAGGGACAAACGGGCAGACAGTCCACCTGATGAAAAAAGGGCCACCTTCACCCATGGATATTGGCAAAACTAGAGGGTATCTCTTGTTTTGTTGATGCGTTGCCGCCTCATAGACAGAGTATTACAAAGTCAATTGTACTAAGCAGCCTCAAACACTGTTTATTAACTGTTAAGTACTGGGATAGCCTTAGTGCTATCCTAACCAGTTACTATGCCCTAATTGTTATTTGAAGTCTAAAGTCTGAACTAATAACTAGGCAACATTTAAATTTTGTCTAAAATGTTATTACAATACAAAAGTGTGGCCAAAATTACCATATTCTTGCAATAGATTATATATTCTTAAATAAATAGAGTAAACATTTATCATTAGTAAAAAGTAGCATAAAAACTTTATATTATTATAATCTACTCATTAATCTTTGGGAGTTGACGTTTGGAATTAAAGATCCAAGTTATATAAATAGTTTGTGTGTGAATTAAGTTAAAATAATTTCATAATTCAGCCAGCCCATACATCCAGTAATGTATGTGCATGGAGTACAGTGCGTGTATATGTTTGTACCAACTCTATTACTTGTACTTAGGGGTAAAAATCTCTTTGTATTATATATTTTTTTAACGAAACATCATATAATCGACAAGTAGAGCAATAACTACAATGTTAATAAAAGTAATAAACAACCATATAAACAGTAGCCGCGTTCGGGTAGGGCTTAGTGGGGCATAAAGGAGCACTGGCTAGCAGAAGGGCCGTGCGAAGCGACCAAACTTAACCCGGTCGAACATTCAGGTTAGAGTTATAGCTTAGGTATATTTATTATATTCCTGGATGACTTTTTGTCAAAAAACGGCGCCTCGCCTAGTACACCAACGTCGGCACTGCAAATCTGGACATAAACAAGTGTGGAAAACACTAAATCAACCGATTCCGATTACATTGGCAAATTATTTTTAACAGGCATATTTGTTATATTTATACTAATACTACACAATACTTACACTTTTTTTAATAATTGTAATCATTCAAAAATATTTATTTTCTTTTAACTAAAAACATCAAACTATATCTTAAATTTAAAAATATAACCTCAAAATACAACTGACACCTGACAGTCAAAGATTATATACAGATGACAGTGACAAGTGATGTTAACAAACACAGATTATGAAAAGCTGGTACACACGGACATGAACAGCTGGATCCTGAATATAATACCTTGATGTGCAATTGCAATTTACAAAACATCCTTCCTTTCGTGCTCATTAAGGCGACAAGACGTGTTTCCATTGCATCATCGTGTTATTACTTATATATAATAGTTTGTTTCATAGCAATTGTTTTTTAAATGTGAATTTGGAAACTCGATTGGTTTTTGCATCATGTTCTGTTTTTGAAAATTACTGTTTTGTTTATTTTGTGATTAAATTAACAATAATAAACTTTCTGAAATAAAAACATTAACGCTTAAATTTCACTGTATTTCAGATAATTTGGCTGACGACATAAAGAAGCTATTAATTACACGTCAACTAGTCTTCAATAAAGTAATTAAATTAAAGTATTCAACTTCCTTTTTGTCTACTTATTATTTGGATATCCTTTACTATCTCTAGTGAGTCTGTCTACCTACGATCATAGAAATGGAGTATTCACTAAAAGGGGAAGGTTCATTAAAATCATCGAGGTAACGCTCTTATAGCCGATGTCACATCCCTAATCCTGAATGTAAAAATGTATAACGTAGTCGACGGATAATTTTATTCCGAATCTATCCTCATCTGTATCCGATATGCTGTTTTCATCTCAGATTTCTATATCTAAGTAATTATACTATTTTATTAAATCAAGATTATAAAATATATTAATGTATAATGATTTCTTTTTGTCTTAGGACAACTTTTTCCTGACAAAAAATCTAAACTATGTATTTATTTATTCATTCATTTATGTACATACACAAATGTTATACATGTATCTAACTAAAAAGTATGTACAAAGGATGATATATATAGATAATTATATACTTTTCAATTGTGCATTTATTTTCTATGAAAATATTAAGTATATATTTAAGATGTTTTTAAACAATCATACTACTTTTTACTATGTCATGCTCTATAGGCTCTAGAATTGATCAGGGTATATTTGGACGTCGATAAATAGTTACTCAAGGAACCGTGTGTACCGGCTTTAAGTTACTGAGGCTAAAAAAAGTTTTCAAATATACCTATGAGTTAAGAACCCAAGAACTTACAAAACATTCTCTTGTTTTGATCAGGATTTTAATGTAACAATAAAGTTTTATTATTTTTTATCACCATAGGGCGGAGGACCTCAAATGCTAATAATTAATCAATTTTATCAGTATATTTAGTCTACATCGTTATTCTCTACAGAGAATGTTAGATCATGCCAAAATTATATAAAAACTAACTGGCCAGGCAAACGTTGTTTTGCTATGTAAATTCACTTCTAGAGAGGACCACCCTTATCACCTAATTATAAAATAGTGGTAGTAGTACTAATTTTAGATTACCTGTGATCAATGGTGATATATTTGACTATAATTGTTAGTTTTTAAAAAGCAATCGATTCATCTAATTAAGAAAAAAATAACCAAAAACCCCAATAATTGATTTCAATGTAATTAAAAGTATCACAGAAGTCAAGATTTGACTAAAAATACTTAACTCGAAAACATCAATGGCCGCGGAACGTATATGGGGGTGATTTGGATAGCCCAGCTTCTGCACTATATTGAGACATGTATATATATTCATCCAATATATATACCAGTTTCTCAAGCTGCCCCCCCGCTTTTTCGAGTTTGTTTTTAAAGGGGGTCGCAGTTGGTTGAAAAAAATACATACAAACTACATATAGGTACAAAAGATTCGTTTATTAAAGGAACGAATTTTAGTGTCTTGTTATAAAATTAATATTTAAGATTGTAAAACATAACATAGCTTAGTTTATTTCACTAAAATGATTAATCATGAAAATTAATTATTTATGCGATATTTGGCATTGTTTCTCACTTAAAAGTTTCTCTATACGTGGATCATCTTCAATTTCTATATTTAGTTTTCAAACCACCATAGACAAGAAACCTTTTTCGCACAAGTAAGAAGTAGCAAAGCTTCCGTATTCACGTCGTCGAGCAAGCCAAAATTGATCTAAATCAGTTGTAAAGTTTTATCAGCCGATAGTACAATGTGATACTCAGTGTCACTTCGTAACTCGGCTGCAACAATATTGTCATCAAACTGATTGAGAACCCATATTTTCGATAAATCATTATTGTCATCTGGGAAATATTCTAGTAACTGAATCTTCAATTCACCTAAATACGATTTCATGCTTACCAACAGGTGGTTAATAACTGAATTTTCTAGAGCTTTGAGAATAAATACGGTCATTTTGTTTGTTAAAAAATTTCTCATCCGTAAACAAAATTTTTCTGAGCTCCCTTTGCGTACTGCTTAAGTAGTTGCTTCGATTTTACCACCCTACTCTTTTTTAAATTATCAGTTTAAAAATGACCAGTACGTCTCTTATAGGCTGCAAGTCCTAAGTCATCTTTTAAAATACGCGACATGGTTCTAGGTGCTATCTTCATCTCCCCAGATAAAATCTTTTGCTTTCGGACAGGATTTCTTCGAATTATTTCCCTTACTGCTTTGATCACCTTTTCCGTACGAACACTACGTCGACGGCCAGATCTTTTTCTGTCACAAACAGATGAAGTTTCATTGTACCTCTTAAAAGCCCGGGACAGAACCATTTGACTAACACCAAGCGTATGGAGAGTTTTAAAAATTGTATTTAGCTCCATACCTACTTTGTGTAACGCAATCACAGCGATTCGGTTCTCTTTATCACCCCACTCCAATTTAATATCACAAAATATTTTACAATGTGTTGGCGCGAAAATGAGAAAACACAATGAGCAATCATATAAATATGACAGATTCCAAATTCAAATGTAAGCGACATAAAAATGCTTGAGAAACGATGATATATATGATATGTGACGGTGTATAAAATAACATTTTGAAATCAAAGTGCTTTTATACGCTTCTCCTCGATTGCAACTGCGGAGGACTAGAGGAGACATGACGAACAGAGCTGATCTTTTTGGTACGAAAGTAAAAAAATCTCAAGAAATAAATAAAAGTCACAATTTAACCTAAATAAACCTTTATTTCATATGTAAATTACACATAGAAAATATAAGCTGGGTCTGAACTAAAAGTATCATGATTGTTCTTTAAAGAAATTAATATAATGGAAACAAACAAGATTACGTCCTCTGCTATTTAAACAACCACTGATACTTAATTTAACTTAAACATTAACTTATCATATTTAAATTTTTATTAATAATATATTATATTATTTTGAATAAGAAAAGATGGGTGAGCTGCATTATAAATGCTTTCTAAATACATGTTTTGATCAATAAGAATCTGTTCATTTGAGACTTGCACCTGCCTTTGTTAATATAAAAATAGCGTTTAATAACGTGATTCAGCGCCACTTACTCTACTAATGTGATACGGTCAAATGTACCTTAAATTCTAATAAGTTATTTTACTGCTAGTCCATAACTAAGGTAATAGAGAATTAAGTAGATTTAATCTACTGAACTGAGATTTATTAATGATAAACTTGTACCGCGGTGTGATGGGTGGGGATGTTAATATAATATTTTAATAAATCTATACTTACCAATAATAAAACAGTGAACTATCTTTGTACTTTGTTCACTAAGTCAGAGCTTGGTGAGAGAAAGGCCACACAGGGAGTGAAGAGCTACTTTTTATGATAATGATTTGGGTGATTTATATTATTTATTTTTGATTTAGTGATGTATACAGACAGTCGAATTCAACACGACTATTAATAAATTTTATATTAAGGCACTCTCTTGACTCAATGGACCGGTAAGATTCTTGTCTTCTTAGATGTATATTAAGAAAGTTTAGTAATAATATAGTTCTTCTTTATATCTGTATCTTACTAGTCTATCTGGTCAGGTTAGTGCTGTGATACTCGTTTTAAGTAAATATACTAGAAGGAAGCCCAAAGGCCAAACATCGAACCTAAAGAAATAATGGTTAGGCACCGTATAATTGAAATATTTGCACCAGCCATTGTGTGGCGCTCCACCGAGAGTGCGTTACATCACGCGGCAGTTTTCATCTCCTTCACGAATTTCTCCAATCTAGAATCACAAAAATAATTTATTGTAAAGCAATAACATCATGAGTCTCGCTACGCCATAGCATGTCAATATATAAAGCAAAATCAACTAATTTATTAACCCAAATAAATAATAAATTTAGTGTTTAGTATAACAAATTAAAAATGTAACAAATTCTAAAGTTTTTTTTATTATTAATATGATAAAAGTGTGCGAAATACAATGTAGTAAATATAAGTGAAACACTATACCTGCTCCCGACGAGGGAATTTATGCGCAAGTTCGCGATGTCTTTGAGAGCTTGTACTGATTTGTCTTCTCTGTCTCTCGGACACTGCTACTTCCTGAAATAAATTAACAACCTTGAAAACTACTGAAATATTAATAAAATTCGTTTGATAAACGTGCTGATAAAGTTTTATATGTATCATATAAATTTGATGTTATCCCACACTTACCTCCTGATCGTTATTCAGCAGTTTGGTGGTAAAGGTGTCGGCCACGAACCACTTCTGTCCTTTCATGACGATGTCCCTCGGCGGGTCGTGGTCGACGCCCGCGTCTGCCGACCAGACGGTGGCGATCGCGCCGGGTTCCAGCTTCACCGTACGGTGGAACTTGAAGATAGTTTCTTGATCGCCCGCCTTGCGAAGAATTTGATATCCACCCAGGCTTTGTTCCTATGAAGTTAAATAATAAATGCTATATAAATAAATATTTACAAATACAATACATTTTAAAGCATGCAAGCACACTTGGTGAGTTAAAATAAAAGTAAACTTACCTTTTTACCCTTATTCCTTATCTTAACAAAGCTGCCATCAGGGCAAGCTTCCGCAACCTCTAGGTCTCCCTTCGCACTCGAGGTCACACTGAAGTCCTGTAGACTAAAAAATCAAAATACTTTTATATAATCTGCTTTTCAAAAGCTATTTTGCATTAATAATAAATGATGCACCTAGTAAAGTATATGAAAGGCTTACCTGCGCTCCTCACTCTCATCCAGCAATGTCCGTTTGCGAGCTGCGCGTAGGGGTGTGGCGCGGCGTCCGGGGGTGATGCGACCTCCACTGGCGCTGGCTGAGGCGCTCATGGACGCGCGGGACTCGCGGCCCGGGGATTGGGATGTTAAATTCAACCTAATAAAACACATAATAAAATATCACTTTAGTTGCCAAGGTGTGAATAAAGTAGATTTGTTACTTGTATATTTAACAAGTGCCAAGTTACAAAAAATGTTCTATCTTCTAACCTGTCTTCCTCTCCCTCTAGCAGAGTGCGGTAAGTAGCTATCTCGTGGTCGAGAGATATCTTGATGTCCATGAGTGTAGCATACTCGCGCAGCTGCGCCGCCATCTCGTCGCGCAGGCGTGCCAGCTCCTGCTCCAGCGAGGCGAGGTCCTCGGCATGTCGGGCGCGCTCAGATTCCAGCTGGCGCTCCAGCTCACGGCAACGGTTCTAATTAATTTAAAGATTAATGAGCTAGTGTTATTGGTCAATTAACGCTTTTTAAATAAAATGTCTTATAGATGTTATAAAATAGGTATTGATTATATTAAAAGATAAATAAAATCATCCATTGTTTATACATAATGTAACTGTTTAAAATATATTCCACATAAATTGATTTGAAAATTTAACTATCTTTGGATTACTGATTATATTAGTGTAAATCATTAATCTCCTTGATAAGTGGAAATGATAAGGTTATTCCAATTAACTTAATCTTAAACAACAACTTTACAGTTTAAACATTATTATTCAATCAAATACACTGAAAAGTATAGTGTGTGAATATTTACAACAATATAGATGAACTTACGCTGAGTGAAGCGTTCTTGTTCTCCAAGTCGTTGAGCGTGCTGTTGAGGCTGTCGATGCGCGTGCGCATTGTACGCAGCTCCTCTACGGCAACTGTCGCCGCGCTACTGTTGCGGTTGGCTGCTGCTTGAAGGTTCTTCAGCTGGGGAAACTTTGTTTATTCAATATATTATGCCTTCTTCCATACTAATGTTATAAATACAACATTAAAACTAAATGAACATTGCGATAGCTCATTGGCTTGACATATACTTTTAATATCGAAAAAATACACAATTCTTATAGAATAACATTAAAATGTTTATCAAGTTGACTACTAAAGACTATTTTTCAAAATAGTTGTAATAAAAAATATTTTAAATATTCTAACCACTAAAAGTTGGGGGTCAACAAATGGTTGTAACTTTGTGAAGCCTTTATTATGATATTATTATTTTTATATATGTATTTAAAAAATCAAAATAATGTAACAAATATTCTGATATATTTTTGTTAATGCTGCTGACTGTAGTATAAATTCCAACAAACAACATATAATACTTATACTTTATATAAGCTCTAGGTGACTGTGTCATTCCATTTTTTGTGGGGCAGCTGCAAACAGCATTTTTCAAATTCTTAACCTGTTCTTATTCGAATATGTAGTAATAAAATTGTGTAGTATAAATATAAATAACTCTTTAATAAAGCTTGCAGTGCAATATTCCATTGTTTTAAAACAATCACATAATGCATGATAGTAAAATGAAACTATTACAAGCATATCAGCTTACAAGATAACAATATTGATTACATAACTCCAGCCCACAAAAAAAATAAGTGGTCTGTACCTTTGACCGGACCTATATATCTTTATGTATTCTCGCTGAATACGAATCTAAGGTCAGTTTTGTCCGCATACCCTCAAAATTTTAAGAAAATTGCAAAACACCATAAAAAAAATTATGGATCCATAGACCAAACATTATTTTTATGTATTTTGGTCCACTATTTCAAATCTGAAGTTTATTCAACCATGAGCCATTTAAAATCAAAGTAAATTGCAAAAAAAACAGTGAAAATTGCAAAAAAACAAACCCTTTGCGTGGGTCATTCAAAGACAAAAGGGTTCAAATTATAGAAGCAAGGATTATAAGGATATTAATTTCTATTGTTTGGAATCGTTTTCAATAAATTTAAGGAGGGAATTATAATAGAACTGATGTTTCTATCCATGGTCTGTTAAAGTATAAACCTGAAAAGTTATTCCAACATAATTCATACCCTCAGACTTCTGAATCTGGACAGGCAGACCTAGTACTATCACTAAGTTCACAAATAATATAAATACCTTATTCTCATAAAGGGCTTCAATTTCATCACGGTTGGCCTTGATGTTGGCTTCTTGCTGTTCACGCAGCTCCTGTAGACTCTGTTGAAGTTTAGCCTCATATTGTTGGGCGAGGCGGCCATCTATAATATGAAAGATATTATAGTCCAATTAATTTTCAGTTTTAGTAGTTATTCCTACATATTATAAGGAAGCCATGTTTGAACTATGAGAACCCTAATATTTATCATATATTTATAGCAAACTTGTTTATGCTTTAATGAGAAAAAGTAGACTTTTTTACACTCTTTTTTACACACTGAGGAATGCTGAAATAGGTATTAATTTATTTTATATTTATTCTAAACAAGTCAATCGGAGATGGATGAAAGAATATTTCTTTCATCCCTCATTCACTCTTTGTCATGCATGTTTATCTACTTAGAAGTTAAAATTAGAAAAATTGTTTTTTTTTTATTCGGCATTTAACATAACTAAAAACTTGTTCAAATTTCGTTTTTATTGATCCATTAGTCTCGGCTGTAAGTTTCAATAAGTAAAAACCTTGAAGATCGTAGGTATATTATAATTACCATTATATATAATTACCGGGATCTTAAACAATTAGTTTTATAAAAGACTGCGAACTGTCCTCGCTTCGCTCCGGGTATTTAAAGCAATATTAATTGGTATCCTTAAATTGTCAATCTGTAATTTTGTAGCTTTTCATTATTTGATAAAAGAAAGAAAGGGGAAGAGAGAGAGAAATACAGAATGAAAAAAAGAGAAAAGAGACGGATAATAAAAATGCAAGAATGACAGAGCAAAGATAAAAATGAAAGAGAGATTGATAAAGGTGAGAGTTAGATAAGAGAAGAAGAAGAGAGAGAAGAGAAAGGCAGAAAGAACAGAGATAAAGATAAAAATGAAAGTATAAAAGTTAAAGAGAGTCGGGAAAACCTTCGAGAGAAAACCTTTACTGTACAAAATGGTCACGTGTCGGTTAGTAGTTTTCGAGCATATTCGCAAAAAACAAACATACAAAAAATGCAAATAATCAAATCTTTATTCTTTATAATATAATAGTGTAGATACAACGATTCGAAATGAGACACAATTCCATAAACTATTATCGACCAAGAGTTCCCTTGAGGTCGTAATCAAGGTTTCGAACCTTATCGTGCTCTTTCGACTACAGAAATCGAAACAAAGTTTCATTTTAACTTAGTTTCTGTAACCAAACTTTTGTATCTACATAGCTGTTCTACGAAATCATTTCTAAATGTATAGATAGATAGATATATGTCTCACCAATCTCAGATATTTCGACCTGTCTTCTAGTCCTGGTCTCCTGCAACTCCTGCTGGAAGACTTGATCTTTGAAGGAAAGCTCTTCCCGGAGAGACTGCACCGTATTCTCCATGTCAATCCGGCACAACATTTCTTCTTCAAGAGTTTTGCGTGTGTCAGCGTACACTTTACGCAACTTCTCCAGTTCCTTGGCCAACTCCTAAATAGTTATTGATTTAATTAGACATATTTCTCAAAACTTTCAGACAGATATGAAAAATTTTGAGTCAGGGTGTTTGTCTACGAAGAAATCCGAAACTTAAACCGATCTTGATAAGAATTTATGACTTCTTTTTATTAGCTTTAAGTACAACTTGCACCCGAGTAAAGCCGGACGCCTCATCATCACAGATCAATAAATAATACCTAAATGTATAATTATTTTTTATTTTTATTAACAAAACTTGAGTGCTATTACTCATGATATTTTAAATAACTTTCGTTTAAAAAACTGGATTTTTATCTACAACGATAAATGTACACGTATAAAATAACAATTTGCTAGTTAAAAAGTAAATTTAAGGTATGTATAACGCATTAAAGGTCATATATTTAATTAATACAGACCCTGGCCTCATCTTGAGCCTTCTTCTTGTCAGCAAGGGCAGTGTTGTATTTGTTGCTTTCCTCAGTATAACGAGTCTCGTAATGACGCGCCAAATTCTCGGCTTGTTGACAATCTTTCGTTTTCTTGTCTAATCTATAAAAAATATGTTTATAATTAACAGTCTAAGATATATATATATATATATAAGTTAGAAACTTGAAATTTTGCACAGAGGTTCATTTTATAAAGTAAAGTAGAGAGCACTAAGAAAGGATTTTTGAAAATTCACCCCATAAGGGCAAAATAAGTATGAAACTTTGCCTTTTTTTGAAGTTATTCAAATGAAATTCAGTATGAAGGTTCTTCACTGAAAGTCAAGAAACACCTGTAAAATACTTCTTCGAAAATCATCCCTTAAGGGGGTAAAAGGGAAATGCGAAGTTAGTATGACTACCTTATAAAATTATTAATGATGTCTACAGACGATCTACTGTAGGCTAATACAACTACCTCAATATAGCAAACGAAGTTGCGGGTAAAAGCTAGTAAATAAATAAACAGCAAAATGACAATGAAAAAGTATGGTAAATGCCCTACATACATATTACTTTTGTAATTACATTGTTACTGTTGCGTACGCCTTTTCATTAGACGTAAGAATAATTTTATATTCGCCGTATTTAATTGCTGTGACTCGATTTAATAAAATATTGTATATCGCAATCTTGACATACATATGAGTAATCATAAGGTATACGGAATTAACGTGTCCTAGTTTTCTACGTCGTAAGTCATAACACTTAAAGTGAAAATAAACCGCATGACTCGGTAATTCGCATTTTTATTTTGTTTATAATAGGTCAAGTTCATATAATTTTATTAGACCTGAATTAAAATTACAAAGTTACGTAAATAACCGAAGGGGAAGGTAGTGCCGTATTTTATACTCCCCCTGCTGTTTAGTGATGGCGTGACCATCGTCGATTATGCCCTAAAAGGGGAACTTTACTGTTAACATGAAACGAATCGTCAGAAATAACTGATACGGATATTTTTATACAGAGCACGTATTTGAATAGAAAAAACAGTTTTAGGAGTATATTTTTACCGAATTCAGAAAAATACTAATATTCTCTATTATATATAATACTTTTTAGCGATTGTTGTTTGTTTGCGAACAGATTTAGATCAATCTTTTTGTTATAATCGAATCGAAAAAAGGGGTTGGGTAGCTAACCACGAGAACTATACGAGTTCTGTAGGTAAGCATGAATTTCTACTTACTACATCGAGAGTCTACTAGTCTTCTTTCATTTCTTTGTTTAAAAAAACTGGTAAATAATAGCCTAATAACAGATTCTACAAATACGGTACTCTGACGGCTCCGACGACGCCATTGACATTATAAGCTCTATAAACAGTGTAACCTGATCGAAGGTTGCCATTCTACCACACCTTACCCAACACTTGAGATGACATAACACTTCTGTTATTTTATTAGCAAATAATCATGATAAATAATCGATTTTGTAATGCTACGTGAAGAAAATAATTTTTTATACCTAATATAATATCCACATGTAACTAACTTTTATCATATCACTAGCTGCGCCCCGCGGTTTCACCCGCTATATTTTGGATAATTCACACTATATCATTATAAATTGTAGCCTATATGTTATTCTGATGTGTAAGCTATATTATTGTAAAGTTTCATCAAAATCCATTTAGTAGTTTTTGCGTGAAAGAGTAACATACATACATCCAGACATCCATACATTCTTACAAACTTTCGCGTTTATAATATTAGTAGGATATATTAACGATACCTTTAAAATACAACAAACTATGAAGTTGTAGCAATTATAGGGCGGAAATCATTTTTACTGATGAAAATTTATTATTTTATAACAAGTATGAATGTGCCTTTAAGTCATTCGGCCCTCGCTTCGCTTGTACTCGTCGACACCCTCAACCACAATTATTAGCGGTATAGTCTTTGTTTTATTACATCTTAAGACATTAGGCAGCGTTTTCGATGAAGGCTAGACCCAGGTGGCTTGCCTTTTTCGAATATTTCATCGTTATATTTGTATTTTAATCATTTACACCTTAACAAATAATACACCTAAACTTTTCTCATGAATCACTGTCTATTAGTGAAAATCTTTCAATAGTTTTGAGTTTATCGCGAACGGACAGAAAGATACAGCGTGGAATTTTGTTTTTATAATATGTAGCGTTTTTATACAAATGTTCAGATTTCTGAAGTAGCCGAATCTGAAGAATCATGAAACTAATGCAGACTAAGTTTAATATAGTTTTGAATAATTGAAATATGTTTCAAGTTAATGTTCGAAAAACTCTTAAGTATATTTCGTAACGAGTAAAGTCTTTTTCTTGGAAGTAAGAACTCTAGTATTTTTTTTTTTTAATTGTTATATTATATCTTTTATAGTTAATGGCGCGGACCCATGCGCCCAGTATTTTCTTTTCATATAATATTTCGCATCGGGGATAGACCTTTATTTTACAAAAGTAACATCGAGTATACAATAGAAATGGTAGAAGAAAAACTCATTTTAGTTTTAAATCGAAGGTGACACCTGCTGCGTTACGAATATAAAATATTCTCGTGAATACGTCATCCTAATAAATGTATAAGTTTGGTGAACACATTTTGTCACGGTTATATTTACTTGATTACGTCATTTATAAAGTTAGCTGAATCTCGCACTTACATTCCGCGGAAGTTATTTCAACTGTGACTCGAGCGACGAATTTTTGTAACGGAAAACAAATCGTGATTGTTATATCGAAATTTACGAATTCAATAACTTAGTTTAGACTTGTCTTTCTTAATTCATACATAAAATAATAAGTATGTTTGCAAAAACTTAATTAAAAAAATCTAATACTTCAAGCATATTCAAACATACAAAATTAAAAAAAAAAACCAAGCAATAAATAATTACTTATAAGTTAAAAATTTAGTAGGAGTAAGCTGTCCTCAGTATAACATGACGAAGTTCTCAGGGTCAACAACCATTGTAACAGTGACCACATGTTCTCTTTTATAAGATGTTTTCACATTTTGTCGTATATATTCAAAACTATTTAATAAAATATATTAAAAAATGATTTTTTTTTAGAATACATTCAACATAATAAAGTTCTTTCAGGTGTTATTATATAAAAAATGTATTGATGTTTGTTAGTCTCGCTAAAACTCGAGAACGGCTGGAGCAATTTTGCTAATTTTAGTTTTAAAATTCATGTAGAAGTCCAAGGGAGGTTTTAAAGATGAGAAATGCTAAATCGATTTTGATAAAAATTTTAGCAAAGCGAGGACAGGTGAGCTAGTTATTTACATACATAAGATGTATGCTTAAAAACTATTATCATTCTTCAGTCTCTAATTTTACTTCACCTTACTACTACTCCTTTAATTAGTAATTATTGTTTATTAATAATAAATTGTATTATTATAAAATAAATATATTAAAATTAGCAACATGACCAGTTTCCATGATTGACAGAACGTCACGACTAGACTGTACCACCTAAAATATTGCAGGAACCTTACCTACTCTACAGCACTGCCGAATTAATCGGTGTTATTGCCTTAGTGTAATAGGGTCCCATTTTTACCCTTTGGGTATGGAACCCTAAAAAAAGCTCATATTTGACATATTCACTCATTAAAATTTTTGCATAAACAGTACAGTTATAATAATTGCCTGCTAAACTGTCTAGAAAGTATGTATTTTTAGTATATAACTTTTTTTAAATGCTAGCCAATAAAAAGACAGGCCTTGACATAAATAGATTGTAAAATAGGTCACTTTCAGTCTATGTGTATTTAGAGTACATCAACATAGGACATCTATTTAAAGTTTATATAACATTATTAAAGTTGTTTAATTTTCATGATTTTATGACTATATTCAACAGTTATGTTAGTTTATATAGGCTTTACACATTTGTTTACAAACAAATCTACTGTGACATAGATGTGTAGAACTACAGCCAAAATTTAAGCATATTGTATGAGCATTATATTGAATGTGTAGGATTGTATGCGATTAGGTTGTTATATTGAGCTATGATGTCACTGTGTCGTAAAGACGAGGTCGCGCGCCGTCATTCCTTGCTAGAACCGAAACGCCGTCAATGACGTAAACTATATTAAGGTTAGCCGGAAGATATTTCTTACAATATGCGACCTACGGGATATTTTTTTTTTCAAATTATATATAACAAAATTTAGAAAGACTATTTAATAGTTACCGTTTCTTGAGGTCGTCATTTTCTTCATACAACCTCTTCAAATCAATTTCCAATTTTGCTTTCTCTCTGGATGTGTCATCTAATAATTTTCTAGCATCTTGCAGTTCATGCTCGTACATTCCCTTTATGTTAGAAACTTCGCGTGTGACAACCTCCTGTGTTGTTTGGATTTCACGACGCAGACCAGAGTTCTCACTTTCAAGTTGACGAACTTTATCAATGTACGCTGCGAGGCGGTCATTAAGATTTTGTAATGCATCTTTTTCCTGCAGACGAGTATGTCTTGTTGGACTCAAAGGGCTGTTCGGTCGACCGGCAGAACTAGAAGGGCGGCTACCGACAGGAGTGCTCGACTGAGGAGGGGTTTGCACTGATGACACAACACTTATATTGGAAGAAGACGTCACAGTCTTCTTTGATTTAGTCGACATTATGAAATAGTTTTCAGTCACAACAAAAACAAATACACAATTTAACACAAGCCAACTATCGGCGGCAAGCGTAGAACACGATTTCTTTGCTGCTCGACTTGTAAACCCAAGCTAAAATGGTCACGTGACCAATTGAGTCATAATAAAATGTCGCCATAAATAAAATCAAAGAGTCGGTAAATTACCAATACGTGATTAAGTCCTCGAAAACTAGTAATAATTCTATCTGTTATAATTTTGTTGACTAGATCAGCAACTTTTGTAAAACCCTAAACAAAATTATTGAAGATTTGCATATGGCAATGTTATAAATTTTTCAAGGCTTGGACAAGATTAGCGTATTCGTGTCGGCCATGTTAAAATGGCGGCAATATATAAATGTTTCGTGCATTTTCTGTAAAATATGAATAGCTAGATAGCTAGCAAGGGTTGTGTTAAGGGCACAGTAGTACTTCTGTTGAATAATCAACATTGAATCATATTTAAATATTAATATGAATAAAACATAACGGTACGTTATACCTAACTGAAACTATGTTGTAAATGCTAATGATAAATGTACAAAAAGTCCCCGAAAAATATGGTGGAAGTAGACGCAGACGCTGATATTTGATTAACAAAAACATGAAGAAGTTGTCAATTAAACGAAGTAAACTGATGTTTCATGACATGAAACATCAGTTTACTTCGTTTAATGAAATTCATGTGGTACCACTTCAGACTTCTTTACGAAATATAAATAGCGGTGGGAGGTGATGACATTAAATAGGCTTATCGATGAATACATTTTTAATTTTCTTCGTCTTCTGTTCTGTTTGCGTTTTAAAAATAAGAATAGTATTCGATTTTATTTATGTGTAATGAATGAGTATCATTATTTTCAGTAAAGATAACATGATAAGAATATAAAAAAAACAGGAATTATTAAAAAGGAAAGATTTAATTGTTTGTATATTATAATAGCCTCGAAAACTATTTTTGATATATAATACAATTGTAATTATTGTCCGACTGGAGTTTTGGTTTCGCTTACGGCCAACTTTCGGCTAAAAAATTTGTTTTGGGCGAAGTTTGGTTTTGGCCACAAATCGACCGAAACATTCGGCCCGGCCAAAACTTACGATTGAGATCGATTTCGGGTACCATTTTTTTTTATTCTAAACTATACTTTGTTACCTTTTTACCTAGTTATCTTTTTATTATTAAAAAGTTATGTAAGTTTGTTATGTTAGTACTTGCATACTTTTTATCTATTAGTTTCTATAATATTGTCTATATCGTGGTATCGCGATTATTGCATATAATATCGATATTGTACGAATATTGACATTGACAGTTTAGATTAGACAGGCTTTTATTTGTTATTTTTTGTTTATTATCTATGATACAGTCTAAGCATGTGTCAAGTCATCAAGAGTTAATGAAATTTTTAATAATATTAATTTATTAAAAACCTACAATAGATTACGAATATGCGTTTTAAGATTTTACTTTGAATATTTTTACAAACAAAAAAGGAACTATTCTGTTAATTATTGATGTTAATGAAAATAAATGTGGGAGTAGATATCAATAAATATACTGAGTGGAACAGTGACGTATGTTTTCACAATAACTAAAATATTCAACTGTTTTGTGCTTACAAAGTATCATCAATGTATTCTTTTGAAGGAGATTTTAGACGGAAGCCGCGGCAAAATTTAGCAGGTGCAAGTGCTCAACATAAAACTGATAGAGATGCACTTATTCTTCAGTCACAGCAACAAAGGCAGAAGCGAGAGGTTAGTTACCGTACAGATTCGTGAATATCCAGTTTTCTAAATCGCAGTCTTATTTAGAAAAAATGCATAACCACTTTCTTACCTGGCTGTAAAGCAGCTTTACAATTATTTGTAGGCAATGTTATATCCTGAGTTTCATAATTAAGGCATAACATTAAGTAATACTACTCTCTAAATAGACAGATAAGTAACAAATGGATTTATGTGATCAATGTAGGGATTTTTTAGGATTGTACTTGAAAGTTGCTTTCTTTCAAATGTTTAATTTTCCAAATGGTTATCAACAACTATTGGTCTGATTAATTAAATCTCTTCAGTATTATTATGACATTGCCTATAGAGACTATTATTTTATATACTTTTTAAGATTTATTAAATTATATATATGATAGATGATCTATGTAGTTTGGTGTGAACAAAATCGTAAACAAATTAAAGACAAAATATAATATGTTAATGTATGATATAGTTATTAGTTGAGTTATAGTCACAATTAATTTAAATGCTTAACTTTACACCAAGTTGAATAGAGTATAATTGAAACTATAAATTGATCATAACTTGTAAATAGTAGCATTATAAAAGTAACATTAATATGTTTATAGGAATACAGAAAAAGACTACACAGTACAATAAAAATTCAAGCTTATGTTCGTAGTTACCTTACCAGGAAACATTGTAAACAGAGTGAGAGAGAAGAATTTGACAGTATCTTTGCTAAAGTAAATAATGAAGATGAAGCATTGATAACATTGCTTTTGGCTAAAATATTATTCTTTTATGATGATAAAAAGGATTGTACAAGATTGGTAAGAAATATTTGTACTTTTATGTAATAAATCTTCAAGGATTACAAAATTTTAGTTTTTGAAGCAATACAGAATTTTTGATATTTCATAGGTATCAATATCTCAACTTTTACTCAAGCAGTGGATGAGAGTGTTTCAAAGAAGTGATTCTTTAATACAGATTAGAAGACTTCTGTCTCTACATCTACATTTATTGAAAAACGATAAAGAGGTAAAAATAACTAAATTTTGTATACTATTAAGAAATGGCTTATTATCTAATCCTATATGTACACAAGAGAATAAAGGCATAGTTTTGTATAGTTTTGTATACTATTAAGAAATGGCTTATTATCTAATCCTATATGTACACAAGAGAATAAAGGCATAAGTACTGGTATATTACATGTAATATACCCTCTACATTTTAGATACGATTAGCTGTTCCTCTAAGGATGTTTGAAGTTTTTACATCTGTACACTCTGCTGAATCCTTAATGAGCAGTGAAGAAGCTCTAAACAAAATAGGGGCAACATTTTTGTACTTAGTAAAAAGAGGTAATTAAAATATTATTTTAATGTTCTTGGAATGGAATACTAAAAGGTCAAATAATGTTAAATATATGTATATGAAAACCAGTTAAAGAATTTTTAAAATCAAAAATGTACTATATTATAATTCTTTGACTATATATATATGTCACTGTAAAATTGTAAACACCATTAGATTATAACCTATATATATTTGCAAGATTGCCTGTTGTCACATCTGTGTTTTATCTTAACTCTGTAAATACAGAACAGCCTACTGTAAGACCAACCGATCAGGCTCAGCATTCAGACAGCAGTATCTTATCGTTCACAATCTTTCGACAGTTCACAATATCAAGAGATATATTATAATCTAACGGTGTTTACAATTTGACAGTAACATATATATTAATGAACTATGTAAACCTGTCATGACCATCTGTATCTCATATATGTTCATATTCATTACTCTTTTCTTAAAAAGCACTTAAATTTTTTTCAGGCTATTTTCAAGACTTATGTAAATTACTATGTCAAAACACACCACCTTTGTATGGCCCATCTCCAAACCCACCAACACCGTTATGTGGGGCATTATTAGATATTATACAAAGACCACTTCTTTTAACCACTCAAGTCAATTTGCCCGATTATGCGTAAGTTAATTTCAATAGATGCGTGAGTAATATTTAAAAACTAATAATATTTTGAAAGTAATCTAATTTGCTACTTAATTCATAGATGCACTGAAGGTTGTTTACAAAATCAAACACAGTTTTTGTTACTCATTTGTGAATTGTATTTAACATTTATTTTATTTTCAATATTCTTTTTCAGTGATATAATCATGACCGAGTTTACTGCATCATTCTTATGCAATTCATATCCTGAGCCAGTGGAAATGTATATAATACCAGCCATAGTTCAGGATTCAATTAAAAAATTTCCATTTTTACAGCTCATACAATGTTTGAGTATAGATAAGTTTAGTACTGGAAGATTATCAAATGACTCTTGGCTTTTGCACTCGCTGCTTGCTTTGGAGCCTCCAGACTTCGGTATGTTCCTAAGGAAATAGATGTGTTTAATTTTTACTAATTTCAAATAATAATGTTAAATAATATACTAAAAATATGTGGTCAAGAAAAGCAATCACTATTGATTTAAATTGATTGATTTGCAAAGTTATATTTACAAAATAGGGTACAGAAATTTACATGACAATGTTTTAAATAATGGTTATAGTTAATGCTCAAATTTTTGTTGCAGCTAATGACATACTTAAATTGGATAATACAAAACTACCAAATAATCCAATAGTTCTAGAATATTTGAAAATAATAGCTAAATTAACAGTTAATGTATGTAATAAGCAGATAACTTATGATTATGAGGATTCCTTATACAGTCGAGAGACAGTGGACAATGATGATGATAGTGACAGTGAGAGTGAACCAAATCCTACTTCAGTGAGGGAACAGATGTTATTAACTAGATGTATTGAATTATTGAATGAACCAGATCGTTGTGTGATGAGCACATGTTCGCAGATTACAGAGTGTGATTTAGGTGATGAGTTCCTAGATAATATGTCACAAATATGCCATAATTTATTATTGAGTCATAGAATGGCATTACATAGATATAGGTAAGTTCAACTTGTTATAAATCAATTATAAATTATTATGTAAAGGTAACTGACAGATTAAAATCCTGCAAACCTAAAATAGAACAAAGCATTTATTTGAGACCTTAACCTATGAAGGTCAGAAAGCGATAAGCTAAAATACATAGTTGTATACCAGGATTAGAAGTATGAAGAACGAACTAGTGGGCAATAAGCTCTCAATGAAACAAGTATTGATTAAATTGTGTAAAACCTGTTGTTTCAGATTATTGTATACGTTAGCATTTAAGCCAATATTTCTGCGTGGTCTATGGCAATGGTTAAGTAGTATGAGCCACAAGTCTTCCTTTGGTGGATCAAAAACACCGTTACTGTCAGCTTTATCTCGGGGGATAGGGACAGAAACCTCGGCTATCGGAGTACAACGTTTATTGGCACCTTTGGCAGTATTCTGTGCATTGTTTTCACCCTTAATTGGCACATTGCACGATACAGAGTTCTTTAGAGACACTGAGGGAGATGAGGAAATGAGTGGTGAGTTATAATTGATGTATACAGTTAAAGAACTTACAATCACTAATATTGGCACTTATAATTCTTCCCGCAATTCTAAGAGTTTCAGCGATATAATAGTTCATAGATGCCACTTAAACACTGAAACTGAAGAACTTTTCTTATCAAAAAACGCGAAGCATCATTTTATGTTTAATAGACCAGAAAATAATTGGTATATCATCAAATTCCTTATGTTTTTAGTAACCATGAGGGGACGGTTTACTATTATACGGGGTACTATTCCTCTTTGCTGCTGGGAGAGCATCTCGTAAGAGCCGAGTAACCTAGCACCCTCCTGGTTGTAGGGGATCTGATCCCCGACAGGCTTACGACCACCAAGTGTCATAGACGTATTCCAGTCGAGCCGCATGTGGGCCTGACTTACCTCTACCTCTCCCACCCTATTAAGAGCAAGAACCCAAAACAAAAGGGTATTTTTTGTTTTGCCAATGTCCATGGGCGATAGTGGCCATTTAACATCACGTGGACCATATGCTCGTTTGTACCTTATCTACCATAAAAAAATATAACGAACTTGGTAATAGAAAATTAATTATTAATTTCAGTGGCAAGAACATCAACGCCAGCAGCAGGACGTATTCACGCGTTTGACTTCTCAGAGCTCGGAGGTCTTTGTCGTGTTTTAAAGCAAGTATGTTTGGGTCTAGTTGAACTTGCGTATCCTGAATCTCGACCATTTTTCATTGGACAGTATAAAGATGCGGTTGGGAGCAGCCAACAGGAGTCTGAGAGAAATCAGACTCCAGCATGGGCTCATTTGTTTAAGGTAAGACTTAGTCCTAAAAACTTATGTACTTATGTTATATGGCTTATTTGAGGAGCAAGGGTAGTAAATCCAGTATAAGGGAGTAAATCGTACCAACATTGAGAACAGTAGTTCAACCTAAATTCTCAAGGTTTTTTTAAGGGGCTGTACAAGGGGGTGTGCATATTCCAACTAATACTTTTAGCGCGAAATTTTGTGAGGGTGGATGTTTGTTACTGTTTCGTGCTAAAACATTTCAATATCTATAATTCATTGGTTTTGTAAGTTATTACATAATTAAAAAGGAATTTCGATTATAGGTGTGCACTCAACTTCTCCGCGCATTATACGCGCGCGATGCTCAGTTACAGTTCTGTGAAGGTGCAAGTGCTTGGATCGCTTCTGGTCCAGACGTGCAAAGCGTGGGCGCGGAGGCTGCACTGTTAGCCACTCGTGTGCCAAGAAACAATCGCCCCTACCGCTCTCACGTCGCACGACTCGCTGGGAATGAACAAGGTACCATCACTGTCAATGAAAACTGCTCTGACGTAAAATTATAAGGAAAAAGTAACTTTCTCTAAACAAGTTTAGTCAATGCTTGTTCTAAATTTTAAAATACGTCAATATGGATACTTCAAATGGGTCTGTTAGATCGTTTGTTGGAAGGTACCATCAGCTCGGAGTCACAATTTTACATAAAATAACAATGAATTAAATATTGTAATATGTACAATAGATAGAACTCACTTTGATAGTTTTACTCATTATTTCCAGAGGAAGGTCCACCTTTGATGGTCAAGGAATTACGTACACTCACAATATTGCGTGAAATCCCTTTTGTCGTACCTTTCTCCACCCGAGTTTTAATATTCCAAGGACTTTTAATGAGGTATTTATAATATTAAGGAAATAAGTTTTTACTGTACTTCTGTTAGTAAAAAAGTTTTGACGTTGTATTTGTACCAATTCACAGAGAGAAACACGACCATTGGTATGAGATGGCAAATTTTAATGAAGGTCCATCCATAATAATAAGTGTTCGACGAACCCATCTTTATGAAGATGCCTTTGACAAACTAAGTCCTGATAATGGTGAGAAATTATTCTAATTATTTTGATCTTTTTTTTTTAACATGTTAATAGGATAATAAGTTAATGCATCACAATAGTTTATTTAAATGTGAATTTTCAGAGCCAGATCTTAAACTTAAACTGCGGGTGCAGTTGATTAATCAGGCTGGCGCTGAAGAGCCTGGAGTGGATGGGGGAGGTCTTTTTAGGGAATTCTTATCTGAACTTTTAAAGTAAGTATACCTGTCTTTTAGCATAGATAGCATTCATAAAAAAGTAAATACTATTTAAAATTAATTAAATCAATTTTTGACTAAAATATCCTATTGATCTTAACATTATATTATTTTTACCAGATCTGCGTTTGATCCTAACCGGGGCTTGTTCAGATTGACAAAGGACAACATGTTGTATCCTAACCCTGGTGTACACTTACTGTATGATGATTTCCAGATGCATTATTATTTTGTTGGAAGAATGTTGGGAAAGGTAGGCGCTATAACAATCTGGGAATCCTTTTAAATGCAACAAACCCCTCATTATCAGATGTGATTTACATAATTTGTTTCTTACAGGCTTTATATGAAAATCTCCTTGTTGAATTACCCTTAGCTGAATTTTTCCTAGCAAAGTTATGTTCTACGCGAGAACCAGATGTGCATGCATTGGCGTCTCTAGACCCAGCTTTATACAGGGGATTGTTGATGTTAAAATCCCACAGGAAAGAGGATGTACCAGATCTGGGGTTGGACTTCACAATAGTAAGCGATGAGCTTGGAGAACAAAGGGTGAGTGTAATCGGTTTGTGTATAAAAAATAGATTTAAAATGTCACTTTTAGAGGTCAAAAAACTTTGTCAATCAAATCAAGGCGACTATGTTTTACTAGCATGTAAGGATTTAGTTTGTTGTGCATCATTTAGACTTAGTCTGTACTTATATTTCTATCTCATTTTGAATTTTTAATTATGGTGAAGAGAAACTATTATATATATAAGAAAAATAATTTTTCTGATTATTATATTTTGTGAAACATTTTGATTCTTGGAGAGTTTTGATTCAAGATCAAGAATTACCAATGTTCATAAATTACGAGTTTTTGAGCTTATTGATTTGGTTTGGTTTCAGATTGAAGAACTAAAACCTGGAGGCGCTAATATAGCTGTTACTGCTGATAATAGGATAGAGTATATTCATTTTGTAGCAGATTATAAACTGAACAGGTAAGCTATATAATAAAAATATAGATTGTTGATCTTATGGCTTATTAGCCATTTCTTCTAGACTAACTTTATCTAAGAAAGAGAATGAAAGTTGAATGGTAGGAGTAGGTGTTGTTAAGATATTAATAATGTAAAACGTATTTCTTTCGACCAACGGGATGGGACAGATTCAAACGGAACCGAACCGAATGAAATCAAACGACGTAAAATTAATACAGATGTGAGAACGGGACGTTTTGAGTGTGAGGAATGCAAGATGTGTGGGAGCCAAAAGTGCAGTAAAGAAAAGACTAGTTTACGGTGTATTTTCTCGCACTGTTACATAATTATAATAATATTTATTTAATTTATAGGCAAATTAAATCGCAGTGTATTGCATTTAAACGTGGACTTACGTCGGTAGTAAACGCAGAGTGGTTGAGAATGTTCTCATGTCGAGAACTACAGTTATTGATATCTGGGGCAGAAGTGCCTATCGACCTTGTAGATCTAAGGAGAAACACCCAATATGGAGGTTAGTAGTATTTATATGTATATAAAATATCTATAAAATTCTCATATAGTACTTTACTGTAAAGTAATTCATGGAAATTAACAACAACAAAGCATTTATTGTGGCGTAGACGATATTTATTATTAGCCCAAGCTCCCTCGACAATTAGATCTTCGTTGTTTTCTAAAACCTGAAAGTTACACTGTGTGTGTCCCTAATTGAACTATAAATGATCCAATCCATTTATATGAGATAATTTTCTGTAATAAGTACCTATTGTATGTCCTAATATAATTAAAAATACACTTATACAATACACAAATACAATTTGTGTTCTTATCGCATTAGATTTTCGAAATCTTGTTATTGACAACATAGTTTTGTACAATGTTCCATTTGATGTATAATATCCTAGTTATGTGTTATGTTATATTAAAATACAGGAGGATTCACGGATACTCATCCAATGGTGGAGTGCTTCTGGAAAGTAGTAGATAAATTTTCAGATGCTCAGCGTCGACAATTGCTCAAGTTTGTAACGAGTTGCTCAAGGCCACCGCTGTTAGGTTTCAAGGTAATTATTACAATTTTATTGATTTTTCATTTATTGGCTAAAATGTATGAAATTTTTCAAAGAAGACTTGTGGATAGGAAACAGTTTTAATTATAGCAATCAGAATCATTTTTTCAATACTACAATATATTATATTCACAATTGAGGGGTTGTGGGTTCGATCCCCCTAATACCTACTAACTCAAACTCATTCATCATTGTCACTCATATTTTCTGTTTTGCACACAGGATCTTCAACCTCCATTTTGCATCCAATCAGTGGGCCCGTCCGACCGTCTTCCCTCTGCCTCTACTTGTATGAATCTGCTCAAGTTGCCCGAGTACCCGTGTGAGCATACGCTCGCAGAGAAGCTGCTGTATGCCATACAAGCTGGCGCCGGTTTTGAGCTCAGCTAAGTGAGTCATTTTAAATTATTGAAGTTTCATTTCACCTTTGACTTGTCTTCAGTGTCACACATCAGCAACCGAAACTCCGTAACAGTTAAAATAACCACGTAGTTAAGGTTAACAGAAATCAAAAAATAGTAATTTCGTATATACGTAACAGTATGTAAAGAAGATAAACCAACAATTTCGTATTTTATAATATTAGTAAGGATTAATCTATAGTACAAGATTTTTACAAGGATATAAGACTGTACATTTCTTGGAGGAATGTCATAGCCTGAAATGGATGTAACATCAATAGCACCAATCGTAGTTTTCATTAGGAAAATTTTACTATTCAAACTGGCTCCTGGGAGCCAAATCAAAGCCAGCGCTTCTGAGAAGACTTTTCTCTGACTTATATGTGAACCATATATGAAATTAGATGGATAGTATTGTAAAAATAAATAAGTTACCTATTCCTCCTTTTGACAATAAAACATAATTAAGAGTATGTATGTATATCTAAAAAAAACATTAAATTCTATCTGTAAGAGTGTATTCTGTTTACTTGAACTAGTCACACCCATCCAATTCACGACGTATTTATTATGAAGTGAATACTCAGAAGAGTATCCTTGTTCGTGCGCGTGTTATAATTTACATAAAGCTTCGTGTCGTTTAATTGATTATATATTGAGATGTATGTATAATATCCACGGACAGCCCAAACTCTTGGGACTATCGCGATGAAAATTTGCTCTCTCTCTCTCGCTCTCTGAGTGTATTTGAATTTTATGGAAAGATTTTTGGAAATTTAAAGTAACCACCAACTCATATGATTTATTTATTGATGCGAGTGAAACCGCGAACAATGCGCTAGTTCTTTATATTTATCACGACTTCTATTCGCAATCAACTTAATTCAATTATTTCCTTTTTTCAGGTTATCACACACGAAAGCGGGTTGTTTGTACAAATTTTTGTATATTGGAATATTATTTTTCGTGATAATATACATATATAATCGTTAATCTCAATGTGATAAATTTAGATCCTAGTTGGTAGTTTTATTTGTAAATAAATGTTGTCTTCATTTATTTCCAGTACTTTATTTATTTTTGAAGACCAATTTTACTCATGTGTAAGAATAAAATGTAGTAATATTTTAATAGAATACTCAATATTAAATTCATTTGAGTAAGTTACTGTATACCATATTTTAGTATGTGTAAATAATGTAGTAAAGTAGTAAAACACTATTTCTGAGGCTGCCTGGGAATTAAAAAAATATAGAAAAATGTATTTTAATTTTAAATATTGTGAAGGGTTTATTAGAAATCTTCGTGTTCATATTATTCAGTTCACTTTACCTTTAAAAAACAAGTGTCAAATAAAGTTTCTTAAATGTTTTAGTCTTGTTTTTTATTAATGACCAAACATAGAGTGACCAACCGATAAGGTTTGTTTTTCAAATAAAGGAAAGAATTAAGATGTATAAATACATGAATGCCTGCGCCGCTCCATAATCATTCGCTTTCACTCACCGTGGTCATCCCGATTTCTTCTAATAATGTCTTTTTTTAAAAGTGAAAACTTCTTTAGCGGTGTTGTGCACTTTTGGGATGGGTAAAAAATGTTAAACTCGCGTCAGAACACGTGACGTGATCGAAAATTCGTAAGACGGAGTAAACTCGCGTCAGGACACGTGACCTGACGGTGCTTGCACGCTTAACTGGTTGCATGTTTCATACAAAAACTGAATTTAAATTTGTTTACGACAGTGCAATACATGAATATTGTATTTAACCACATAGATTATAGTACTTTTATAATGTTAAATAAAGCAATTCCTAAATATTTAAAAATGCACAACGTTAATGTTCAAGTTTTCAGTTCGCCTGCACTTCCGGAGTGAAACTTGCCTTTTTTTCTTACCAACATGTAGCTGCGGCACTGGCTGATGTGTGACAGATTGAGAGTGGAAATATCTCCTTTTTTTTCGTTAATATTTTTATCTTTACATACATCTTAGAATCGAATACATTAGGTTATTGAATTCGGAGCTAGATAGATGAGAATCCATTGTACAATGTAAACATTCATTACAATACAAAGTTAAATAAATTACACATCTAATAAGTAACCGTGAACTTGTCTGCGGACTCATCAATAACGTGCATTAATATTGGCTTAGGTGCATTCACGGTTTCAAATATGGCCGCCGACGCCGCACTCGGGGAGTCGCGGCCATTCGCCGCCATTACCGTTTTGACAGTTGCAATCAATCAGCGTTGATGAATGAGGTTCGCGGACTGTGTGGGGTACTACCAATATACGGTAGTCGACTTTATATACACATTCTAAGCGGGATAAGCATAATGGACAAAGCTGCCAACTGATTTTTGTAGGTAAATCGCCAAAAAATATAGAGTACCATTTAAAAAAAAAGGTACCATTAAAAGTCAGTACCATTTAAAAAATATTTGAACTTGTTAAAACAAAATAATAATTATTAATTTTTCTAAAAAAAATTGTCACTGGCCAAAAAAAGTAAACAAAGATCTAAAATCTGTAAGGTTGAAAATAAGCTAGAAAGTGTCTGAATAATCAAGCTACCATTTGTCATAAAATAACTAAATCTACAGCTACAATGGTACAAGGTAGCTGGCAACACTTTTTTTTTTTATAGGAAAGTAGATAAGTTGGCAACACTTATTTTTTTTATAGGAGTTAAGGGGCAAACGAGCAGACGGTCCATGGTGATGGTAAGTGGCCACCGTCACCCATGAACATCGACAATACACGAGAGTGACTCTTGTTTTGCCGATGCGTTGCCATCTCGAAGATAGAGTGAGGAACGGGAATGAAGAGAAGAATACGGTTTGAGTGGACCCTGATAGAAAACTCAGAGTTCACTAGAACCGCAGCATTAAAGGGATGGGAAGGGGAGGGGTAAGTCTGGCCCACATGCGGCTCGACCGGAACGCGTCTATGACACTTGGCGGTCGGATTCGCATGCTGGTGGTCGCAAGCCAGTTGGGGAACAGATCCCCTACCTCCAAGGGGGTGCTGGGTATCTCAAAAGTGGCAGAAGGGAATACAATTCCCCTCTGCCGCTTTATATTATTACATTATAATAATAAGATAGTGCTTGAAGAAATAAATTTAGAAATATATCATCCGGACGGACGATATATTTATGTCAATACATTACATTAAAATTCCAAATAAAAAGTTAACTCAAGGTTTTTGATCAAAGTCCTTCGTCAATGTCTATTTTTTATAATAAGACAACACTTTGATATTGGTTACGTTGATTTTGAAGATATATCAAGATTAAGACAGACAAAATTATTTATGTTATACTAGTTGAGTCGCCCTCAAAATGCATCGCAATTAAATCAAATCAAATCAAAATTATTTATTTCAATTAGACTTTTTTGAAAAGTACTTTTGAAACGTCAAAAATTTGTCGGTCAGTTAGTCTGTCTGAAGCTACCACCAGCTCGGAAAGCAGTTTTCTGTTGAGAAGAGCCGGCCAGAAACTCAACAGTCGCTCTTTTCAAAAAGCCATGTTTACATAGTCTGTTATACAAATCATTTAACTTGAGAGTCAACGTCACTTAGATTCCAAGCATTCTCATCATTTAAGTAATCCTGTACATTATAGTATGCTTTATATATTAATGACTTCTTGATACGAGTTTTAAATTGTTGAAGTGGCAAGTCTAATATAGGCTGTGGAATCTTATTATAGATGCGAACACCAAGCCCCATGAAGCTATTACTCACTTTGTGGAGACGATAGTAAGGCGTTACAAGTTTATTTCTGTTTCTAGTATTAACATTATGTTTGTCACTGTGTTTTGAATACAAATGAATATTCTGGTAAATGAACAAAATATTACAATATATGTATTGAGATGGGACTGTAAGAACGTCTATTTTTTTATTATGAAATTAAATACGTGCATTCAGGTTTAATTATAATTTTCAACATAATATTTCTAAATATATTATGAGGAACTCTCATACAAACCCTATTGCTATATCATTAAATCACTATAAATCACTATGAATTACTTACTATAAAACACATATAATTGTTAGCAACACCGTTTATAAAGTAGATAGTATTAGCGGGTAGATCATTTTATATAATGTGAAGTGTACCGACGTGAAGACATATAACCTTTAGTGTGATAGATTAGTCTCAGTCTCTTTGGTGTTTTCGCGCAGTGTACATGGAAGTTAGTGTTATAGGGTCGTGGATACCCTTCTTGAGGTCCACGTAAGTTTACTTTATTATCTATTGGGAGTTGGCGAGGTGGAGTGGTGGAGGTGAGAGTTAATATATTATGAAAGAGCTCTTTAAACCTGCTCCTGGGTCTCAAGCCCCAGGCACTGCTCGCCTCAGTCTAAATTGCATGTGAATACGTATTGCTGAACAGTAATGGGTATCATTTCCTCTCTCATATATAAAGCATCCACAAGTTAACGTTAAGAGTTCTTTGCATATAATCATCCTGACAATTACCTTAGTTTCAATACGAGTAAATATAATTTTGGATAAAGTTAAATTAGGGTAGTACAGAATAAAAATCTCAAATAGTTTGAAGAAATAATATTACATAGTTGCGAAGGTAGTTTAACATCGTTATAAACATTTTGAAGTAGGATAGGCCGAGCTAAATAGTTTTATTTTATGTATTAGCTTCTGGAACAAGAGTGAACCGGTGTTGTGTTGAAGTAGATATCTGGTGTGAACACTACTGTATTGGTAACATGGTGATATACGTTTAGAGCTGGCCTCAAGGCTCTCTCTCTCTCTTCGCTTCGGTTGCTGAGGGTCGTGACCACCTCCTCGCAACAATAGTCTTTGGTGGATTACTCGACGCCATCCGTGCCTGTCTGCCGCCGAGTGTAGAGCATTGTGGACCTGTTGTGTCAAGAGTAGTGCGAATCTGGTCAGTCCAATGTGTCGGACTTCTGCCTCGAGGTTTTTTTCCATCCACTTTGCCAGTGACCATTAACTTCTTCAAGTTGCCTTCATCCTTTCTGGTAATGTGGCCAAAGTATTCCAGAACTCTACGCAGACAGATCGTAGAAAGCCTTGTCTGTATCCTCAGTTCTTGCAGGATTGATACGTTTGTGCGATGTGCTGTCTAGGGAATACCCAGCATCTTTCGCCAGCACCACATCTCGAATACATCAATACGATCGCGATCAGCTTTCTTCAGGGTCCACGTTTCCGCGCCGTATAAGAATATGGAAAACACTAGAGTGCGGACAAGATTGCTTTTGGTTTTCAGGGAGATGTTTTTATCCTTCCATATCTTATAAAGCTGCGCCATGACCCCTTTTGCCCTTCCGATCCTTCTTCATATCTCATTTTCGCACGAGCCATTACTACTAATGCTTGAGCCCAGGTATACAAAGTTGTCAACTGCCTCTAAGTTAAGCTTCCCTGTGAGCTAAAGCTTGCCTGTGCCATCTACGACCATGATCTTGGTCTTGGACCTGTTTATCGTGAGTCCCAGTTCAGTGCTGATGCGTTCCATCCTATACAAGAAGATGATCATTTCCACTTCAGTTGTCGCTAGTAAGGTGGTATCGTTTGCATATCGTAAATTACAAATTACAAACGACCATCGATGGTGATACCACCAGCCCAATCATCGTATGTACGTCTCATTATGTATGCACCGTATATATTGAATAGGATGGGTGAAAGGATGCAGCCTTGTCGAACTCCTTTTCCGAAACTGAACGGTTTAGATAAAGTCCCGTCAACCCTCACTATTCCTGTGTTGCAGTGGTAGAGTGACTACAATAGCGCAGTTAAGTGATGGGGTACTCCCAGTTCCGACAAGACTCTCCATAGAAAGTCCCATTTGACACAATCGAAGGCCTTGCTGTAATCAACAAAACATAAAATAACCGGTGTGTCGAATTCGTAGCATTTCTCCACAATCTGCTTAACATTATGTATTTGCTCACGGGTACCTTTTCCCTTTACAAAGCCAGCCTGTTCTTGCGGGATCTGCCTGTCAAATTAGTACCGGACACGGTTATTAATGATATAGGTACAGCAAAACCTTGCTTGCATGAGAAATTAGAGCGAGTGTGCGATAACTATCACATTTTTTGGTCGACCCCTTCTTGTGCAGTGGAACCAAATATGGCGTAACGGGCCACTCACCGTTACGCCATATTTGGTTACAGATGTTGTGCAATGTATCAACCCCTTTTCTTCCAGAGCTTTAAGTATTTCAGCTGTGATCGCAATATGGCCTCAGTTATCTCTATTTTACACCATGGTGTAAACTTACAGTACACATATACTGTCACATCTTGGGCTGATTTTGGACAATTCACACAATATCTTTACAAATTATAGCCTATATGTTATTCTTATGTATATGATGATTTTGCTGATATCCAGTTCCCGAAGTAAATAACTTTCAATGCTCAGGAGAGAAAGCTTTGATAGACGGTTTTTTCCCATCGTGGTTCAAGCCTACTTTTATACCTAGTTTTCATTACTGAAAGTGAGCCTTCTCCATTGCAATTTGATACCATCATAACCAAATAAATTCTCAATGCTTTTTCAAGGTTTGGGAATAAGTTAAAAAATTTTCCGATGTCTATTGTGGGGGCCACTCTTTTGTGGAGGCCCCAGGCCTGTCGACCCGGTTGCCCTCCCCTAAATCTGGCAATAATGTTTCATTAAAGTCCATTTAGTACTTCACATACTCACAAATTTTCGCGTTTATAATATGTATTAGTAAGAAAGTAAGATTAGGATATTAATTATAATTAGGACTGTATTAAAATGCGTGCAGCCGTATTCGAAATTATTAATAATAGCTTATTTTGCTATTATCTGCGGAAACCACATAGTGCATATACGTGGTATTTGGCCGCGACTTCGTCCGTAAAAACATCTGAATTAGGTCCAGAGTGAATTTATAGACACTTACACACTAGCTCACTTTTTCGGGATAAAAGGTATTATTCCAGCGTATCTGTATGCAATTTTATATTTATACCTGTTTCTGTGTAAGCAACTTCGTTCTTTAGATACAGGATGTCTGCTTTTTCAATCCGTTTAGCCATTTTTTTGTGTTTGAGTTATAAACATTCAAACATTATTAATTTTCACAGTATGATGTTTTTTAATTTGCGAACATTTTTGTAGTTGTTCTCAATCACAGTTAATATCGAATAAAAAACGTTTTACCGGTAATGATATTTAGTTGTAATCGTTAAATTTATAATTTAGTACTTGTCTCGTATTCATATTTTATTCCACATACGTACGTACGAGTATATGACGAAGGTAAGGCTGACAGTTTACGGCGTGAGTCATGCAGGCCACCGCGCTCGTTCAGCCGATTCAATTCAGTACCAAGGAAGAAAGGATTAAACGATCGCCTGTCAGCCGTAATGTGAATCAAATGGCTCTACCATAATAAGTACTAAAGTTCTGCTTAAGAGTGAGCCAATGGAATAGTAACCTCTACAGTCAGCATTGATTGAATGCTGTTACAAAAGAATGATTAGTGTGTTCAAAACTTAATGAAAAGGAAAAAGATTAAATGATAAAGGTTTATATTCAGCGTATTTCGTGTATATTTGATTTATCCCATTATATTATGATGATAATTCTTTCGGACTTTCAAAGAAGCAACCGAAAAAATATATTCAGAAAAAGAACAATTGAGCGAACTGAACTTCTACATTATAAAAAATCTTATCTTTATCGACAAAATGTTTAGAATTTTCAACAGAATCTCAGTATTAGGGTTTTAGAATTCTAACATAACATATTTAATGTGCACAGGATACTTATTTTTTGATTCACCTCGGTTATAAATATGTATCGCCTACCTTAAAGCCTTAATATATTTTATTTATATGTAATATATTGCTATGTAGTATAGTCAGGCGTTTCGAAATCTATAAGATATTTTATTCTAACTCCACAGGAAAAATGATTTTTTCCGGTATAAGTAGTAAGTATTTTATTACATGCAAGTCCATCATTGCATAAATTGCTTCGATCCGTCATGTTGCTTTGTTATAGCGTGAAGATACTTTTCTAATCTCATAATATTACAAAATTTAGCAAGGATTTAAGAGTACCTTACTTTAAATATGGGGAGTGCAAAACTCGCAGAAACTTAAAATTGTGGTCTATTACCCTCAAAACAATACCCAGCTTTATATGCGCCACCATACCAAAAGTTGAATACGGGAAGTTATGTTATAAGAGGTAATAAAAGATTTTATATTCCAACAATGTTTCTGTGGTTTGAGAGTACGTTTTAAGCGGTTACAATGTTAGTGTACGATGCACTCGATGGCTGGGATAAGCGTCGAGTCTAAAGATAGATAGGTGATGTGAGGATAACGACGGGCGTCAATCGCGGTTTAGGCATGCGGTTCACGCAGACACGTCCGTGACGATTGTCCTACCAATTCGGATTGCGTATTTAATTCGCAACATTGTTCTCCAAACCGCAAACCAGTGCTACCCATTGGTTCACTCCGAATTACTCGTTTTGCCAATAGAAATTGTCTATAACTCAAATCTACTAAGATGTGTAACATATAATCCTGAATGTTAGTTGAAAATCCTGATCTGAATGTTAGTTAAAAATCCTGATCTGAATGTTAGTTTCAAAATTTTAAAAAATATTACGTACGTGGGACACAGAAAGTTTTGAGAAACTAAAACTTTCATGGATAAAATATTTTAATTAAATCTTTTCAAAGAACTCTCCACCACCCAAGACTGATCGGTGTGGTGTTCAGGAAGACCCTCGTTTTGAGCGCTGAGAGGGCGGGCGCGTTGTCATGGTGAAGCAGTACCCCGTGGAGCCCGGTGTTCGGTCGCTTGTTACTCATTGCTGACAAAATTTCTAGTAGGCGAAAAAGTAGGCGTGATACCCCGTGAAAGTCATGAAACTAGCGATCAAAATTTTGCCTGCGCTTCTAGATCGCTTCACTTTCGTAGTTGTTGGTTGGTGGTTAAAAATAGCCAAACAGTCGACTGACGCTTTGGAATCGTATTGATAATTCTAGGATTCGTCACCTGTCACAATATCGTAAACTCGTCGAGACGAGTCTGCTTCCAACTTTTTGAATCATATCACGGCACCACTCCACACGAGCTCTGAGCTTGGGTGAGGTTGTACGGTACCAAGCTCGAAACTATCCTCTTCACGCGAAGGTGCTCGTGTATGATCTTGTGAACGCTTCCCGAACCAATCTATAGTGTATGCTGAATCTCTTCGTATGTGATTCGCCTGTTTTCTTGAATTATTTTTTTTACTGTCAGCACACTTTCTTCCGTCACAGCCTTCGTAGGACGACCAATCCTTTGTTCATCCCCCAAAGTAAGGCGACGGCTCTAGAACTCGCTATGCTAACGGTAGATGGTTGCTTTTGAAGGTCCTTAATTTTAATTCGATCAAATGACTCATCAGGCTACATTTAAAATCGTAGAAAATAATCGCACGATGCAGATTAATTTTTAAATGAGACACGATATTTTAATTGGCTCCCGTAAATTAGTACTTTTACTTTTAAATAATCAAAATTGTCAACATAATTACAAGTAACCAGTGCCTTATACATAAAAAATTTTTTTCGAAAAACTCGGAGTATAGAGTAGCCTGGTATACATACATCTCGTGTGTAGTGTCGGACGACAGTTTTATTATAATTTTAACTTTTTGCATATATTATATCTTCACTTTAACGAACCGAAAGTAAGTTTTTTTTAAACTAATTGTGTTATATTTAAATTATTTTTCCAATCAGCCTAAGTGTGGAGATAAAAAATATTACTCTAATTTACTTGGGAATTTCAATTTACCAGTTGAATTGCCATCAAACTTCAATTTACCCTGAAATCGGGTAATTATCCGCAGAATCGCAACACTGCTGTAAATACTGCATGGTCCCTGGAAAGTTTCTGAACGAAACAATACGACAGCTGAATTGAAAATTTACGACACTCGTTAACTATAAGGTCAACGTTTCGATTTTTAAATACAAACTTAATTTACAATTGCTAATATTTTAATTACGTATACAAGTCATGATTTGTTACTACTTAGTTTCACTGTTAGATTTAAAATCATATAGATAACATCAAAGTATAATCAACCGACTTCATTTTTTGTCACGTAGCAGAAATTTACATATTGAATTAGAATAATTTATATTTTCTTTATTACAATATTTATGTTAAAGAATAATTTTAAAGATATTCTGACGTTTCACACAGCCCAAACTTCTAGGGAAGAAGGAGATTTTTAATCTGTTATGGTTTAACCGCTATATAAATTAAATTCATCGTTCATTTGGACGTTACTATGTTACGCCAGCGAGGCCGTGAATAATAATAAGATATAACTATTACAATATTTTTGCATTTAATTAGAACATTTTTATTATACAAACATAACGAAAATATAATAACATATAATATAACAATGTAGTTTAATTTAAAGGAGGGCAATCGTATATATTGAAATATGAAACTCTAACAAAGACAGGACTTCATGCGTATCTAAAGACACAAACAGCCTTCTTCTTCGAAAATCATGATACAAAACGTCTTAATTTGTATTGTTAAGAAGAAATAAAGGCGTCAAGTGTCTTTAACAAAGCTCGACACCCTGACAATCGGCTTCGAGGGTGGTCTCTCAGTCGCTCACATTGTGAGGGCAGGCCATTTCTCGGAAGGTCATCGGCGTAGGCTTTGTGCCGTAAAGCCTTAGTCTATGAGCTCATAAAACTACTCTAGAGCCTATAATTATAGGCATTTCGCTTGTCAGTCACACGGACGAGGAAATGGATCGGATGCTTATGGAAAGTAATGATTGGTTTGCCCATATCAGGCTCGGCAGTATACTGAGTTGGCTGAATTGTATGGTACTAGTGGGTGTCTCATATGCTTGTAAAATGTCGCTATCGTTTTGTTACAACACATAAAATGGTCATCTTAAGTATTCATTTCTATTACAATGTAGAGTCGATAAGAATATCAAGAAAAGTTACCTTTGTTAAATTTTATAACATCTGTTTTTTAGTACTTCTTTGTCTCGTTAATGGGAAATTATTAGATACATATCAGAAGCGGTATCGGGTTACTTAATGTTACGTTTTGGTGCGTGTAAACATTTCGAGTGGGCGAAAATGAGTCGAAACTGCTACATTATACTGATATGTCGGCATACTTTGTTTTATAATCATTTACTTAAGTCTTATTACTTTTATATACAAGTCATACTTGGTTGACGATTTACAAATTTTTATTGACAAAACTAACTAGTATAATAATATATTTTATATTAGCTACTAGTACTTGCTTTATTGAGGGATCATTACATTTTTTACCTAGAACTCGAATGTAGCGCTATCTGCTAGGTTTAGTTGTGAGCCTAAAGTCTAAACAAATAAAAACTCTTAATTCTTACAAATTGGTTTAACGGCTTAGGAAGAAGTTCAGTGACACGCACTTACACAAAGATAAAATAAACTGATACATTTTAAGTTAGAGCTGAGACAAAAGACATCTTAGAAAGCTTTTGTTAAGGAAGGAATTGTAAAACCTCCACAATCGGAAGACAAGCTAGAAAAATCATTAAAATCTTTAAATTATTTTTTTATAAACAAAGTCATGTGACTTGTTTGGCTGGTCATAAGCAATAGCTGGAAGAGCGAGGCACGAGAATCATGACGTTGAAAATGTTCCGAGGTGACGCATCTAGACGCACCGTTGCACTAGATACGATATGACGCGAGATAAATACTCGCTATCTATTTCAATAATACTGGAACACGACGCAATATCGTAGTAATCTCGGCCTTATTCTGTCTACCAGCCAACAGCCCACGACAGACCACCCAAGTCGACTACCAGTTACCACTCCTAAATACATATAAGGCGTCTGTCTATCTGTTTATTATTTAGGTATACCTACACGAGTGATACTGTGTAGGAACGCAATCGGAGCTTTTATTCGTTTACGAAACGATATTCCAATCATGATGGAGTTTGATTATCGCGTCATTTTGTACAATGAGCCATAAGAGACGGACCGATCCATAAATTACTTGCGGATTTTATCTTGGTTTTTTTAAGTCAAAGCGCTCAATTAAGCTTATATTCGTATATGTAATGAAGTGATCACTGATCATATATACTAAGATATCACGTAGGCTTTTGAAATCATCGGGTTCATAATGGATCGTTCGCGTTGTGAAGCTTTAATGATAAAGATTTATTAATGTTTTTAATCATCTATGAATTGGGATTTTTTATAAAAACGTTAAAATGGCAATACTACATACGTTCGTTACAATAATTATACTAAAGAGAACCGGTAGAAGATTCGTTTACCAATAGACGATAATTCATTCTTATCTGTACAAAGTATATGCGTTTAAAAAACGATTATTGTGGTGTAAGATTTTAAAGTTTTAATAATAACTGATAGAAACCTAATGTAATATAAACTTTTAAAAGATTTCGAGTTGATTTGAATATTTTTTTTTACTAGAATACTATTTACCTCTCAAGCTATCATTATATAATAGTTTCTTGTCTTGTTTATAATTTTTTTAAATATGTGCGTTTGAACAAATCAAAAACAAAATGTAAATATCAAAATCAAAATATAACCTCGATACGGTGCATATTGCAATTATGTAGGTAGGTCCAAACAAATACGTATATTCAATGGAGCATTCAGACTAATGCACGATGATATTATCTCCTTTCACATAATGTATCGCAATCGACGTGGGTGGCATTATCGCTCTTGTTCCTCAACAATATAAAAAAATTAATCCCTGAAAGAAATTAGTCCCTCTATAACACGACTCCGACATGTGTTACTTTTTTCGCTTTAAACATGTCTCAGAGGTAAGATTTATGATTTGGTTCTTTCGACATAAACTTGTGGTCGTGTAAAAGTAAAATTGTAGGTATGTTAATTAAATTAAGTTTTTTATTGGTATGTTTAGATTTACTCGTAAAATCCGTCTGTTACCTGAGGGCTTAGTATTTTTATGGAATGATAAGGATTGTTTGCGTTGTTTGGGTTTCCGAGTGGGTAGAGCGAGTGGAGCGAGTAGAGCGGGTGCAGGTAGCACCGAGCGCGTAGCACAGGTAGCGTAAACAGCTACCGTGCGTCCTGAGTACACAACTACACAACCACACAGTGCACTGATACAGAGCACAGACTGCACACCATACTTATACAATATAGTTGCGTGGGATCATACTCTATGGAATACGAATCATCATATTTTGCTTATATTAATAAAAAGTCATAATTGTACATTGAATAATATCGTAAAGTAGTGGTAGAATTTATTTATTTCTCTCGTTTTTAGTACTCGCGTAAGTTAGGGTTAGGTTAATATAAACTTAGGTTTAAATAGAGAATCTTGGCAATGGAGACGAGTGTTTCAATTGAATAAAGGATATCCTTAAGTCTACACCTTGGTCACAAGTCCAAGGCTCTACTTGGGTTCCTCTAGTAATTATAAGAGATCATAATTTTGTTTGATTATATTTATCGGTTCAGTAGCAGTAACGTATTTGCGTTTACCCAATAGTCAATATCACCCCCCCAAATACCCTTTTTACTTATATTTTGTTTAATTATTGTCTTAATATGAAAATAAAAGTAAGTAAATGAGGGCACCCTGTAAGATAATGCAAAACGACAGACCAGCAATTCTGTTAAGGAATTAAGGTAGTTGTTTATCCTCTCGAAGTAACAAGCGCGTCCTAACTGAATGTGCAAACACCGGTGTCCCACACTTCTTGACATTTTTTACAATTCTCGAAACTGATGACAGCTTAGCGCAAGAGGTTTAAAAAGACGCAAATTATAAGATAAACAGGATTTTTTGTCTACACGGTAGCTTATATAAACTAAACCATCTTAATCTTTACTAATAGTTTTCGAAGTAAAAAATTATGTACCTGCAGATACTGTTGCAGGTTGTATGGAGGGAAATGAACATGAAAACATTATTAGTATTCAGCGGTTTTCTAGTCAACTTCCTTTACATTTAATATTACATAATTTAGTAACACTTGATATTGATAATTTTGTATATTGTTTTCTTTGTTTTTTTCAAGAATTGTCTCTACATAATTAGAAATCAAGTGATTTCTCGGAGTAAACATCATTTAAAGTACTAGCTGTGTAGTTTAATATATTTGTGCCAGGTCTTCTTTATCAAGGATCACGTGAGTTATTTATATTATACTTTATTTATATTATAGTTATAAAGTTAGGTCAGGCAATGTCTTAATATTTCGTTAAACCTACTCCTGGGTTACAATTCCGGCCTTGCTCGGTTTGCTGTCTAAAATACATGTTTATACGTATTTGCAGTATATGTCCACTATTTATATTAGTAGATTAACCTTTTTGTAATTATTATTAGTCTATAATGTTGAATAGAAACTTTAAATGGACAAGACTATATAAGGTTTCTATTAAGAAAGGTGCCATACAAAAAAAGGTAAAACTAAATTGGGTAGTTATTTATACTATAGTATTCGATAGAATACCCTGTTTTCGACTCTATCGACAGACAGGATTGCAGTTTTCACACGGCACAATATTTTGACAGAAACATAGAGTAAAAGAATCGATACCTGAATAAATCGTAGACAATAAATTGTTAAGAGCTACAAAGATGGAAAGGGTTCTGATGATAATGAATCTAGGTCCTTCAGTTCTTCTGCGGAATCATGTTCCACACAATTATCGAATCCCGCAATGAGAAAGAAAAACTTAATAGGGTTGTAAACATGATTGTTGAAACTATTGAACTTGTGACGTTTAAATTAAAGATACCAAAATTCAGACATTGTCTTGCCTGTAGCTAATGATATTTAACCTAAATAGACCTCTTAGATTCATAGTATAAAATATACAATCCTCGTGTTTCAATACTAAAGAAAATTTCATAAAAAATAGATTTTGCCTCTACGTTTAATAAGTTTTGAGTTAAAAATAAAGTATAAGAAATTCTGAATCTGTCTTGGGATCTTTGTATAAAGCGGGCACTGGGCAGAGGAGGACGGTAAGTAAATAATCGCACGAAGATTATCCACGCAGCTCGGCGATTGAATCAGGAAGCACGGTCAACGCCGTAACCGATATCTGTCATTCATGGCTGGTTTCCATTGCACTACTTTTTAGAGTAACTCGTATTTGCAAGAATCGATAACGTTTGCTAAGAATATGGGAGCTATACTGCGCAGTTACACTTAAACGACAACATTAACACATAATGTAGATGGAAGCCGAGCAGTGCCTGGGGGTTGAAGCCCAGGAGCAGATTTAAAGACATCTTCTACTATGCACAAACTCTCACCTCCACCACTCGATCTCGCTATCGAATAATAATAATGTACATTACTCACGTTCTCCTCGATAACGGAGGCCTAACACGACACTATAACACTAACTTTCACGTACACTGCGCGAAAACACCAGTGAGACGGACTCTAATCTACCGCACTAACAGTTATATATTGTCTACCCGTCGGTATACTTGGCATCACATAAAATAATCTACCCGCTAATACTATTTTATAAACGGTTTTGCTAACACGTTAAAGGTAGGTATCATTAAATGCGTTATATATGTCACACGACTAACATGCAACTAGTTAGTGTTTTTTGGACAGAAATGGGGATATAAGAAAATGATCCGTCTACACTATGGTGCCACCCACCCATAGACCTGCAGGAATAACGGAAGAAAATAACAACGTAGTTTTAGTGTCTGATATATACTAAAATATATCAAAGACACTTGGTCATCAGATAGGCATAAGAGTTATATGCAATGTAGCGAGTCAGCTGAACAGGACAGTTACTTTTTACTATATTTAAAGACCCTAAAATAATTAAAAACTTACTAAATTTTAATTAGTCCTCAATTATTTACTTATTCACTTTTATTCTAAAAAGATAGTAACGTATATAAATGGAAACAAGTTTGTAGACTGTGTAGATTGAAGAGTGAATTATTGATGTCGCGCTCGAGGCTAAGTTTGTTCAGCCGCCGAATGCCACCTTAACGAAACAAGAAAAAACTCCAAAAGTAGCTGGGAACAGAAGACATCCTGCAATATTAAGTAACTCAGTTTTTCTTACCGACGTTTAAGCGTTGATGATTGATTATTTTGTTTACACTACATTTTTTAATACTAAAGATAAGTTGATGTTTTTCTGTTCATTGTATTATCTTCATTTATAGAATTTAAAATCAATACGGCATAAGGATAATGAAAGTGTTTGTTTAACGAAGTTGCTTTTACAAATTGAACAAGGCATCTATCACCGAAAACAACAATGGAATAAGTCTTTCAGCATGTCTACTCCTAGTGGTGTCCAGGGTTATTTACGGTCCATTGTGTCCTATCATCCTGAATACCGCTAATTGAGTCATCCCACACTACCACACTAGGCTGCATTGTTTGCAAAACTCTACCATAACTAAGCCACAACAGACCTCCGTGTGGGTGGTCTTATTCGCATTCCATTATGATAATATTTAGTGTTTTCTAGATATGGTTGTTTATTTTTACTGTGGGATGTGATCACATATTCCAAATACCATGACAATAAAAGATGCTTCTTATTAGTATAGTTATATAAATAGTATATTTGTATCAAAAGTTATAAAACTTGTAGTTGATATGTCAGGAAAGATTTCTTAAAAGGATAAAGCTAAGTCGATTCTAATAAACTTTTTAGTTATAGTAAGATAAACCGTTGATGTTTGATAAAATTTAACATAGTTGTAGCAAAAAATATTTAATAGAGACAGGATGTGTGACGAATGCTCTATCTACCCGCCATACTCGGTGTGGTGTCTGGGGGTGCGCCGTCGCAGAGTTAGGCGTACAAATTGATTATAATGCGTCGACGAAATGACAACGACCACCCACCTTGACTGCCATACTTTTGCGATGTCATGTTCTAACTTCATTTATATTTATACTGAACATTTGTTATGCAATTGCCTAATCTTATCAACAATTAAATGGATTTTATTTTGGACTATCGAAATTAACTGATTGATTTGAATGCAAATGTTTCTTTTCATTGCATATATTTATTTTTATGTACCTTTTAGTAACGATAACTTATAAATAGTATAACCTTTCTGAGAGCTCTTATTATAATAAACCTCTACCTGTATACTATCATAAAACTATAAAAAGATTTAAATAATTTAATATTTGTGATCCCAAACTGTATTGTTTGTGTATTTGTTATTTGTTTGAGATGGACAAACAAAATGATTTTTTTACTTTTTCTTTCGTTACCGAAAGTGCTTGCAGCGGATCATGGAATTTAAACTGTTTGACATTAACTGATAGTTTAGAAAGTCTATGCAAAAACCAATATTCTACGTGTAAGGTGCGATTGCTCTTTGGAAATACATTTGAGGATCCCCAAATGTATTTAATACTCTTTAACGTTTCAAAATAAATTAGCAATTTATTAGACATAACTTGTTTTAAAGATCTATTGGTATTGTTCGTTCCAAAATATATTTGAAAGTTTGGTAGATAAATGTTGCCATAGTTGATTATTTTTTTTTTCAAGATTAATTCATGAATTAGCATTTTTTAATAGCACTGATTTTATAGCTGTTGTTTATTTAACTTATATGGAATTTTGATTTGATTATTAACATTGTTCCAATTTTCGAGTAGTATCTGATTTTATGAATAATTGTTAATTTGTATTTGAACTAGAATGGACTCTATACTGCTCTAAAATATTTAAAATATATTATTGAAACAAAATCGATGAATGGATAAATACCTAAGCAACGAAAATGGAAAGCCAAATTTTCGTTTTCCATTGAGACATAACATCTGTTTCCTAAAATATTTCATGAGTTAAATTCATAGAATATATATTATGGCGATACCACCCTCGGTAATGGCCGCTCACGTACGTTACTATCCTTTCCTGCCATTAGAATCCTTAATTGCTCTAAGATTGGTCGTGTTACTCTCTTTTATGGTAAAGCGGTCAAACCTAATTGTTTTTATGAGCGTCTGTTTTTTAAACTTTGAATTATTACTTTTGTAACCCGGGCGAAGGTGGTCTATCATTACATTAGTGATGTTGATTCGTCTACATGGCATTTTAATTGCTCATAATGGCTAATTAAATATTCGTAAACGTTTTTAATGTGTTTAAGGAATGTAGTGGAATTAATTAAAACATAATTACTTAATATGAATACTGTGTTACATTTGTAAGTTTGTGCTTTTATCAAATACTACAACTTGTACGCGATTTCGTCCGCGGAAACTTCGGAATTGGGTCCAGAGTGATTTAAAGTGTGAGACGTTTACTAATTTACTCGTCTTACCACTAACAGACTCACTCTTTGGGATTAAAAGTAATTTATATAATAAATAATAATCTAGGTTTTAGGATTGGTAGAGATTATAATATATCTATATTTCAAATTTCTTCGATCCGTTCAGTCGTTTTTGTGTATCTGAGTAACAAACATCTTAAACCCCAAACATACAAACTTAAAGATTGATAATATTACTAGATTGTTGATAGTAAAATATAAAAATGAAGTTGTAATATGAGTAACATTATATTTTGATTGTTACTGTAATTGAGAAGAAATACTACCGCGTTAAACACGAAGCTGCGATTACTTACATATAGTATTGAGTAATGTTCAACGAAATAAAAGTATTCTTCGGCTTCTGTTACATAAACATTGAACAATAATTCTCAGTATATGATGAAGCTTGACGAAAGTTCAGAAGCGAGTGTAAGCACGAATTATGTATGTATTTGGACTTCTATGGTTTTCTCTGATATTAAATGTTTGTTTTATATTAGTGACCTACCTTAGCTTCGTTCTTTGTATCCAGCCGTTTAGACTATGATTACCTATAGTAGAAATGGCAAATTCAATGTTATGTATATTTTTATGGATATTTTTATACAAAATCCAAAGCTTTTCGAAAATTATCGGCCTGGGTGTAATTAAGTGTATGGATTACGTAGACGTACATTTAAGAATTTTTATGATTTATGTATAAGATCTAATGATCCTTTTTTATGTGACCTAGTGAAGTTATTGGTTCAAGTTAAGTTACAAATGTTGAGTTTAACCAAAACTAAGTTTCTAAATAAACTAGACTAAAATGGTCATAGATATACCTATGGAAACGATTTCGAAGCCAGAAAGAAGATAATTGTTGTATATAAGAAATATATTATTACTAAGTGTCTGCTTGTCTCTCATCACAACGGGAGTCTATTTTTCAGGACAAAGCTGAGAGGTTGTGATTATACTAAAAGTATTGTCTGAGCCGATAGACGTCTACTGTTGGATATAGGCCTCTCCTATGCTTTGTCAGTTAAAGCGGTCATATGCCCCCTGGGTCTTATGACCACTTTCTGGGCTGCCAGCGTGCGTTTTCTGTTGCGAGGTCACCATTCCAGAAACTTTTTTCCCAACGCTCATAGCTTCTTTCATTCGCTCTACCCCGCCCGTTACCTCTTCAGCTTTGCGATTGTCAGAGCTATGTCGATTACTTTGTTATTTCTACAGATCTCCTCATTTCTGGTTTGATTTCATAGATACTCCTAGCTGAGTGACTCTGAAAGAACTCCTCATCAAGCTCAAAGTTAGCAACCAAGTTTTAGAGCCATTGTTCATCACTGCTAACAAGCACTGTTTAAGAACTCGTTATAAGGGACTGAGGTATGTTGGACGAGAATACATAACGTAGTACCCCGAAAGTTAGCTAGATACTAGCTGAATAGTGCAAGAAAAAAATCAATTGAGAATCTCAATAACGAGAATCTCAAGGAGATTTTATGATGATAAGGAAGGAGGAAGTTTTTTCAATACCCCATATTGAAGGATCAATACCCCATTTGAGCAGTACAAGGGGTGATGTTATCGAACGGACTATTGGGCAAACGCAACGCACACACTGCCAATGAACCGATAAATAATCAAATATGATCCCTTACAATTACGAGAGAAACCTAAGCAGTGCCTTGGACTTGTAACCAAGGTGTAGGCTTAAGGACGTCTTTTGACAGAATTCCAACACTCGCCTCCACCGCTCAGGCTCTCTGTTTATACCCAAGGTTAAACTCACATAAACTTAACCTAACACAAGACGTGGCAATTACTCACGTGGCCTTAATCGGACAGCACTAGCACTACCCAGATATCTAATCCTTGAGAGACTTTGCGTAAGACTAAAACTGCAGTCAGACTGTAGAGGCCATATAAAGCGTCGAGACTGACAAAATGACGGAAGCAACTACTACCCTACTCCAGCGCCATAGTTAGCGATGATGATTCGATTATTCGATAATGGCTTACTATTCTCCGATATATATGATACAATGTCAAAAAATGTAGTTTTTTTTAATTGGTTTTTACCTATGAAATAGCCGTTCTGCCATATTTTTTCTCTTTTCGCTAAGAATTTTAAGTTTAATTTATTTATATTTTTGAAATATGGTATTCATTTTTGAAAATTTGTTATTTGTTTAATGGTTAGCGTTCTGTGTTTTTCATTGGTTTGCCCGCTTCCGTTCTGGAAATTTTGACCTAAGAAATGAACCTCGTGGTCGACCGAAAACTTTAGTCAACAATGACGAATTAAAGGCGATTTTGGAAGCTGATGATTCTCAATCTACAGCTGAATTAGCAGCAGCTTTCGATGTTAGCATCAAAACAATATTGGTTCATCTGCGTCGAATTGGCAAGGTAAAAAAGCTTCGAAGCACGCGTTGAGTCGAGCCTTACACTGCTCAACAGGCACACAAACGAAAGCATATTGAACCGCATTGTTACTTGCGACGAAAAAGGGATTCTGTTCGATATTTGCAAGCGCTCAGCAAGTTGGTTGCATCCTGTTTCAGCACCTAAACAATGCCCCAAACGCAAACTGACCCCTATAATATAATATTATGCTATAATGTAGGACATGATCATTGTTGATCGTTTGTATAGATCGTAACGTCATGCCAAATGTGCCATTTAAACATCCGTGTCCTTATCTACTTCGATCTTTAATATTTTTACTATCTTAATTTTTAGTTTTTATGGTATTTTAAAAATTTATAAAGTTTTATGTAATCGATATTATCGCCTTAGGCAGTTAATATTGTGGAATATTAATATTTTTTGTATTTTTAAGTATATAAGATAATTTTAATCACAATATTATGCAACGTCGCGCTGCCTGTACTTCTTCGCGCTCAAGGTCACGAACTGCTCCGTATCACAGTATCCGTATATCCAAGTTTTCTAGGTCCGTCATTTCACGGATTCGGATCGGACGTAGAACGTAAACGTTCTAAGGAAGTTATTCAGGTATATTATTTCTGACAAGAATAAGATTTTTATAAATATTGATAATTATTTCAATATGTTTTTTTAATGATTTAGAACCATAGGTATTTTGATATCACGAACTTCTTGAACCTGTAACCTATGAACTGAACTGAAAGGATTTCATTACAATCCATAATTGCACAGACCGATTCTTAGTGATAATAAATGTGAATATTGTAGGATAAGACTATATATATTTTTATCTGTTGCTTTGCGAATTGAATTAGTACAAGGTTCAGAATGTAAGTTCAATCTGTTCAATGAATACTTATATAATATCCTTTCCGTGACTACATTTTATTGCCAGCATTAAAGATCTACGTTACACTGCAAATCGATTGAACACGGTAATCGCGTAAGAAAATTAGCAGAGTCGTAAAGAGTATAATTTGTTCGGTAGGTAAGGTGCAGTTGGCGCTGGGTAGAGCGCAGCGCGTGTCACTCAGAGCGATTCCTGCAATAACATCCCCGAGCGATTACTCTATCCGGTGACGGAGTAAAGTATCGTTAGTTGATTATTGTGTTTATTTGCGCGTGGCATGTGTTGGTGCGGCGTGTGTGTGTGCAGCGCGGGCCACCCAGCGCGCGGCCACACGCGGCGCCCACCCACGTGGCAGGGGCGCCGAGCCGCGGCCCGCTTACTATTGCTCCTCTGCCAAACTGCTACCGGCGCGGCGCGGCACAGCGGCGACGGCGGCGGCGGTACACTCCGAGTTGGACATCGATACGCCTTGATTGACGTACGCCACTCTGCCATACGGCTAGCTGCTCTCCAATAATTCAAATCTGATCTGTTCGACAAGTATGCCTGTGGCCAGTGTGAGTCGTACACTTCACTCGCACCCATACTTTATACGGAATTGATTCTTTATTAATCAATCACTTTATTTTAGAACTTTAGGAAGGGTTCAATCCGAGAAATTTTTTATATTACTTAAGGAACCATGTATATAAAAACGTATTTCCAAACGTATGATCACAAAAATGCTTCGGACATAATGAAGCCACAAGATGTACAACACCTGGCAGCGCGGCGCGTGCGCAAAGCGCTGCCGAATTTTGCCAACGCCGTCTCAGGCGCCGATGTTGAATGACTCTGCGAACATTATAATTCTTAAAATTACGTCAACCAAACACGCACACTCAAGTAAAACACAGTGCGAAATATTTCAACTTACAAAGTATTATTTACATACGAATTTTCGCACTACTGTGATTATTACTATTTACATATAAGTATAAATGATTAGCTTTAAAAAGTAAAAATAATAATTGAGTCGTATGTTTAGTTTTAAAAACATTAATTGTTATGTAATGTCTTAATAAATATTATATGAAAATTTTCACAATTCTGTGATTATTTCTTTTTATTTTCATAAGTAAAGTCGCGTTACATTAAATGTTAAGTAAAGAGAACAATCTGTCGCCACGCTCGCCATCACGATATTATTCATTTCCAATAACAACATACGGTGTTCAGAATTTAGGGAAAAATAAAAATATTTTGAATTAGTCATGATTATTAATATTTTTTACGTCAATAATAGTATGTATTTTTAATAATTTTAATATTATTATTTTTTATTATTTAAAGATACCAAAATAAACATATGACATCATCAACAACAATTTTTGGGAATAAGCTTTCCGATCTATTTCAGTAATATGTTTTTAATAACACTAAAACTATTGAGTTATTATAGAAAAAATATATTATTATTAAACATTTTAATTTTAATTATTAAAAAAACATTTTCATGTAAAATGTTGCCACCACAAGAACATATACCTCGCGTTTCAAGCTGCGCTGTAGAGCCAAGCATCTAACTCTACAAGCCTACACCTTACTCAATATATGTGGCTTATCCTTTTCGTTACTACAAGAACTGTTATATAACAACTTCTTACCGCTTAACAGTCAATGGATGTCGTGTTACAGAGCTTAATTTATTATTGACAGTTGACATGTTTGAAATTTACCCATGAACATTTTGTATGGGAAAATGTATTTCTTTTATTTCATTTTTCGCCAATTATTCAATATTTTTAATTAAATCAAAAACCATGAAAATCGGTCCAGCCGTTCTCGAGTTATAAGTGTTCGAAAAAACCACTTCATATCATATAGATAGAAAAAGAGAAGATAAGACGGTTGGGAAATGTTCTCAAAAGCGTAAGTTAGATTGCGGTTAAGTTTAAAATCTATTTCATGATTATTTTTCGATTAGGTATCCAATACTAAGAACTACATCGATTTTAAACAAAAGAAAAAAACTTAACTAGACATATAATTAATATCTCAATCCACAACTACAAGTAACATCGGTGAGAACATCCTGTTGGCTGATTGAGACCGACATTTATTCCATTTTTTCTAGAATACCTTTTCGTTTGCTGACAAATGAGTGACCACCTCTTATATGAGTAGAACTGCCAAATGAGGTTTACAAACTGCTATAGCAAAGTAGTTACTGTTTTCTTAGTTTTAAGTTACAAATCAGCGTACAATGTTTGTAGCGTATGATTTTAAAATATCGGGTTATTAAGATATAGGATATGGGGATGGTCGGAGCCGGCGCCAGAATGTAAAAGGCGATATTGGCATAGCTGGCGCTTCTGACAAGCGCGGCGGTCCAAGCAAATTTTATCATATTTCTTAGAATTATACTTTATCAGTCATTTTGTATTTTTGTGGTAGCCATAACTAATAAAGTTAAACAAGAATTTTAAAATAATAACTAAGAATTTGTTTATTATTTGTTAGAAATATTTAAGCTACTTAAAGTATTTTTCAAAAATATATCTTAAAAAGTATAATATTCCACCTTACAATAATGATATAAAAAGGAACTGAATTCGATTGGAATAAACTTGAGGATCAAGTGGTACCAAAACTGAGATAACTGTGGGCGTGCCCAATCTCACTCCCATCAATTTGCCGCCTTACTTGAGATATTTGTTGAGTCGGCTTTTAGCCTGCAATTAGTTCAGTTAACGACGTAGGTTGTTTCAAAACCAGCGCATTATGTTTTTTTTACCTTTTTGATATCCTTTTTTTGCCGTTTACGCATAACATGTTCAACGCTAGAAATTCAAGGGACTCTATATTTTTTTATATTTATTTGTAAAACTGTCTTCTTTTTATGCCTCTGTATTATTTTACAAGCCATCACCGTCATCATCTTCTGGTATAATTAAACGTTTAGCATTTAATTCCTGTCACAATGTTTTAACCTTGGACTTCAGAAACGGAGAAGTGTCATAAGTTACAGCGTATGTTAGCCGAGACGGTTTTTTTAAAATGACAATATAGTTATTACAAATTGCTTATCTCTATGAAAAAATAACCAGTCCGGTCAATTTAGACATCCAAGGGTATAATACTTCACAGCCAACTGAAAATTGGTATCGATTGGAAATCTAAAAAGTCCTCATCAAAGTTACAGTCAAGTTGAAAGAGTTGTATGTATATGTATTGCTTCAGTGATGTATGTACTTATACTCGTACATATTATGACTATGTATCGTATACAACTCTTTAAACTTTTTGAATCGTTATACCTCAAAAACGGTAGGTCTTAGGAAAAAAGTATTTTGACATTTTTATAGATAATTATCTGATCAACAATTTTTGTCCTGGCCAATTATATAATAAAACTTACTGTTTTCTTGAAAATTGCGATAAACACGTTTTTGTGACCTTTGACCCGAGTAAATTTTTTCTTTTTATGTTTTATGTATAATGGTGTTTTAAACAATTATACCAATTTTCAGTAGGCTGCGAATTACCGTAACTTCACTCCTATTTTTTGGTCTAATTTGACCGGAAACACCAGTTATTTCAATTTTTACTCAGTAATTTAATTACTATATCATTTACTATGTTATTACTATATTACAAGCATTATGCTTGTCTGAGTTAAAATGTCTATTATCTGTGCTGTTCTATACTTAGTGGTACATAGATATAATATCGGGAAAAAACTCAAGGTCAAATTAACAGACACTGTTCCAAATATGGATCATACAATTGATGGTTACTATAATGAATTTATCAATCAAATAGTCGTTTAAAGCAATACGATCACAAATATCCGCTATTGATTCTGTTAAATAAATAGGTATTAAGATGAAAAAAAATAAATATTACAATATATAGAGCTTTAAAACTTCTTACTTCAGAGATCTTTGTCTGGATAAGAATATCGGCCATCAAGCATACATTGTATTTTCCAAGGTCGTTAAGAGTTACACCATGTTTAAGTAGCGGTAAAATGTTATGTCTCTGTTCCTTATTATCATTTCTAGCTAGTCTGTTATTTGTTATACGTATTATAACTATTTGTTGATGTCATAATGAATCCTACATTGACATTGTAGAGATGATTTCTTTTTTATTATTGCTTATTATGGCACAGGTATTTTATCATGTTGGGCAGAGCGAGTATCATGGTTAGTAAAAAGGCTTAAGAATGCTGTACTTAAATATTATCTTTAATTAAATAAGTAAACGTTATAGAAAATGTACAAAATCCGTCATTGTATAAAAATCCTAGGAAATGTGTATCTCAAAATAGAAGATGTTTTAATGTACACTTATCCTAGATTTTATATTCATTGCTTTAATCGCAATCTGAAATAATTAAATTTCGAGGTGTTACTAGGTTATGGGGTTAGAACTAATAAAAATCTAACGTGATTACGTGGCCTTACAAAGTAGACATTTACAAAACCTCTGTTATTATAAAAAGTTCTAACCATTGTTAATGAAATAAGTATAAATTTAAAAGAATATCTAAAAGCATCTTTCTTATATTATTTAAAAGATTTCCTAAACAGAATCTTATTAACTCATTTTCTAGGGATTATGTACAAATCCTAGGTTTTTCATATATTGTGTAACATATATAATTGCGTTTTGGTTTAAGTAAGAAATAATTAATTTGTAAGGTAATATTTCTTAATTTTATGTCCCAAAATAAATGTAACATCAGCGAGGTGCAGCTGAGAGGACGCGTCACGTCTCTATGGTAACGGGTTACCGATCATCTTGCCCGCTTTTTGTGCCGCTGGACCACCCAGCACGACTCGCTATATTATTTTATTGTACAATAAACAAATTTATTACTTCATATGGCTATTTATAATTTTATTTATAAGGGCTTTTTGTTAACCAAAGAAGTAGGGCCTACCACTAGTGTTTTGGATACACTCGCAGGGTTGCGGTTAGTGTTATGATGATAATGAATCCAATAAAAACTTTTAACTAATTAAATTGTTTATGTAACATTTTAACTTTTATTGGGCTGTATTCTCGAATGATGTATAAAGTTGATGTGTTGTTATATTTGTTATTTAATTAGGCTTAGGACAAGACACTCAAAAAGTATGGTTTCCAAACGTCTTCTGCGTCATGATAAAACTAAAATTATTTCGAAATTAAAATATAAAGTAACAAGATAAAGATAAGTTCAAAAATGTTTACAGCTGCAAAATTTCGACAAGTTGAAGCAACACCTTTTGAACGCATTAAATATCCAGGCGAGTGTTTCATAATTATAACCGGCATATGTGTATATTTTAAATGATCCGAAAAAAATACTGCAAAATTTAGTGGAGATCTAGAATTACTTTCTGACATACAAGAATCAACTTTACGGGTCTAGGGATAGAAAGAGCAATACTCATCTAAAACCCCCATAACGAAGAGTTCTATGGCTTATAAAGTTTTATATGCTTACATGTTCATTTTATTTAAGTCTATTGCTAATATCTGTTGCACATTGGCTTAAATAAAATGGCGTAAGGACCTGTCTAACGGACGCAGAAAGTGTCTCCTAAATGGGCCATAAAATATTAATTTAGGGTCAACGCGTCTCATTCGTCGCTAGGATAATGTAAAGGGCAGTCATTAGTCGCGAATTTAAAGTACCTAGTAGTCATCATCATCACGACCCTTCATTGGCCCACTGCTGAGCCGGGTCTCCTCCTCAGAATGAGGAGGGTATTAGGCCATAGTCCACCATGCTGGTCCAGTGCGAGTTGGCAAACTTCACACACTTTTGAGAACTTTTTGGGAACTCACAGGAGTGCAGGTTTCCTCACGATGTTTTCCTTCACCGTTAAAGCAAGTGATATTTAATTGCTTAAAACACACATAACTCAGAGTCAGAGGTGTGTGCCCAGAATCGAACTCGGACCTTCCGAGTAAGACTTGAAGTCTCAACCACTGGGCCATCACTGCTTTTTACTGGCCTAGTAGTAGCAGTAGTTTAAATTACCTAGCACGTAACATTAGTAAATTAAAAAAGTATTTATTTCTTGTTAAGTAATTGAATAAGCAAATTTTTAACAAATCGGTTATTTGTAATAGATGCGACAGCCTTTGACATACTATCTCCGTACACGAAGTTCGTATATCAGATGACGCAACTATTTATTTTGTATAAGTTATACGTCAAATGTTCAGATGTGATCCTTATTTTAAAATCATTGGTATCGTACAATTAATAATTGACACCGTCTATAAATTAGTATTCGCGGGTAGTTCATTTTATCTTATTTCGAGTAGATAATGTATAACTTTTCATTCGGATAGGATTGAGCCAGTTTGTCAAGTGCTTTCGGTCAGTATATATTAAATTAATGTACTTTATTATTTTAATATTAGGTAGCGAGGTCGAGCGGTGGATGTGAGAGTTTGTGCATAGTAGAAAACGTCTTTAAACCTGCTCCTGGGTCTCAAGCCCCAGGTAGTGCTCGGCTTCCACCTAGATTATATTTTAATACCGTTTTTTGAGTGTTACTGCGCTGTATAGCTCCCTTACTCTTAATATTTATAACTATTATGATTTTGGGAAATACTATAATTGTAGATAAATAAAATTCTCAAGTCTAGATATTTTAAGTCGCGTACATTTAATATTAATGCCTTTATAAATGTTTCAAGCTACAAAGTAATCCCTATTCATAATCGTACGAATATAAAGCATGTAAGTGAATCGTGGAGACAACTTAAGCGGCTACGAGCTTTCAACGCGCATTTAAGTGCTAATTAGGTTTGTAGCAAAAAGTATTGCATCTGCAATCGTTGGGTAATGTCAGTAATTATGGATACGGATCCTCAGGAAGACCATCAGATGTGAACTTCTTGGATTTATAATTTATTAACTATTTTTTATGAAATTATTTAATTTTTTATAAGAGTTTTTATTCATAAAACTGAGTTAAAAGACTATAAACATCAATTAGAAATCTAACAATTCCAAAAATCTTAATAACATTCGATGTCAAGGTACATGTAATTTTTTTCATAAAAAGCTCTAAATATTAGAGCTCAAAACATATAAAAGGACAAAGTTTTCCTTGGCATGTATTAAAACCAATGATAATTTATAGATAGGCGCGTTATACACTAACATTATTGCTCTGGTGGCTCTACCAATAGCGCACGGTGTGCGTTACACACGGGCGGCGGCAGGGTGGGGACGGCGATTCTTGTTGAAAAAAATTGATTTCGAGAATTTCGAATCTGCGTTTACCATATAGATATTGCATCTTCTGAGAAGACCAAAAAAAGGTCATCATCGTCAACGAAGCCTCTGATCGAGGTAAAGTGATATTGTTTTTGAGTTCTCTTAGGTGAATTTGTTTTTAGTAACAAGGGGCGCTAGGGTGATGATTGTACAGGGGCGCTACATGGGCTAGAGATAACTGCACTTTTTATACTAAATACCACGCAATAATTAGAGTTTAAAAAGAAAGCAAGAAAGTCCTATCATCAACCCAAATTAGATAGGGATATATCAGCAACTTGAATCTTGTCGCGGGGATGTGATTATGAAAATAATCCGCTTTCGCTCACTACTCAGTAATCTATATACGTCCAAACGATAATAAATAGCCATCTTTCGTTTCATATCATAGTTAACCTGGTAGGCAAAGTGGCAGATGTAGTGAATTATAAGGACATTTAGATGCGTGTTCAGGGAGAAGTGTATAGAGCCGTCAATGAGACCACCCAGAGCGGCTACCAGCTATCATACTTGGTAATCGATGGCTAATATAAGACTTCGAGCGATTGATATTGAAAGACCATAGTATATACACAAGCTTATGTTTTATAATTTATATAAATAAAAAGCAATTGACGAATGCTCCTATATGCCTTATTCTTGTATGTAATGTTTGCGTTTGTCAGGACCGAGATTAGATAAGTCAATTTTTTTGGGAAATTTACTAGGTAAGTTGAAAGTCGTAAAGCGATTCTTTATTAGTAGCACATACATAGTATAATTTTTGTATGAAAAAGTCAATAAAATAATATATTATGTGACGAAGAGGTTGACAGTTCTACCATACGCTCAGACCTGGCTCAGACCTGGCTCAGACTAAGCCACTAGAAATAACATTTATCTATTACATAGGAATTGTATTTAGAGTTAACAACATTCGTTGTTTAATAGATAAACTAAATAAATATTTGATTTCGCAATGCGCATGAATATGGTACTCAGTTAATGTGCAATGGATCGTTCCGTTCGCAATTTAGGCGCGTTGCGTTGTTACACAATGCGAATGAACGTAAAGCAACAATTTGTTTAATACTGCTTATCGTATCTAACCGAGCAATTTATCCAATTAGGTGTCCCGCTCGCCGACCACCCACGAAGGCTATTAAAGCTGAATTATAATTTATTTAGTTGCCTTTATTTCGGACGTCAGCCGATTTGAGACCGGAATGAGAGCGTGTTTGAGGGTAATTTCTGGTCCATGGACTTAGGTCTTTTGTTTGTACTTTAATGCCTGATTTATGTTTCTGAGGGAAGTTTGCTAAGTAACTTTTACATTATAATATGTATCTAAATTAATTTTTTCAAGGTGTTGTTTTAATTTTAAGAAAGAATTAATTCGAGTTAAGTGAATTGTGTTTTTTTTTTCAGTAGGATATACGTAAAAGTTATCAAATCTCAATAGAATTTTAAAAGTTGTTAATGCTTTTCTCACGTATATCGTAGCCATCACTTAATGTTTCACGTCTAGATATATATAAAAATTTAAATAGACAAGAGGTATTACTACAGTAAAAAGTCAATTGAGTAGATTTATTAAAAAAATTAATGGTATAATAATTTAGCGCAAATTTATACTTTACGCCTACCACAGCAAAATTTCGACATCTAAGAGCTACATTTAGAATAAATTATAATATTGAATACGATATTGCTTATTAACAGTACTTAAAATGTATGCAATGTATTGATTAAGTAAAACTTTAGAATTTTTTTTAAAAAAATTTTTGAACAAGAAATTTATCAGAAGCTTAATATAAAGAAGGTTACTTTATATGTCTTTTTAAGCCTTAACATACTTTAAAATAATTACTACACAAGGTATTCTAAAACAAAGTCTTTGAAAATTAGGAAATTAAATATTTTTGTAGATGAAATAAATTTGTAAGGTTTACATGTACGTGTATACTTTAGTGTGTACTTTGTTTACAGAGCTTAGCGGATTTTATGAGTATTTTGTGAAATATGCTATCGATTTTATGAGATACCTGTCGCGTACGTTGCAACCCGTCAAACGGTTTTACATAACAGTTTATTTATAACATTATTGGCAACATTAAGCCTTTGGAGTTTCAGATATTGCGTTGAGTCTATAGGAGATAAAATTAACTTAAAGATTCTTAAATTTAAGAAAATGACTATCCCGTTTTAGAAATTGTAAACAATTAGTACACGACTATAAATTTATGGCGTAGGACTTACAAACTTAAAATTCTGAGTACATCGAAGATAACAACTTTACGACTTCTTCATTGTTGTCTCAGTAAGACATAATTAAATAGGATTGATTCATTACCTGCACTGCTGTTAGCACTTTGGTTGAATTTAAAAAAAATCGGCCATGATCAAGTGGGACTCACGAACTGAGAGTTCTGTACAATTAGAAGTAAGGGACAAAACTTAACTCTGCCGTAAAAATTAACGCATGGGTCTCCAATAGTCTACTAACTACAATAAAATATGTTTTTTTAAGGTTTTTGGTATTTTTCCTGTACGTATGCAAAATCATATTACTTCTTACCACATGATAGTTAAAATAAAGTATGTACGTACAAAATACGCTAATTTTTTACACAATTTTTAAATAAGTATTTAGTTGTAGTTTAGTGTACATATTGTTTTTTATTTTTATTATTCTTAATGTCTTTATATGTTTGTCTTTATGTAACTGTTTGTTCTGTTATATTGCTGCTATCACTAATTTGGTAACTTCTGTTGTCTCTTTGTTCCAATAAAGTTCTTTCTTTCTTACATATGAGTCCTACAATTCTTATACGATTATCAAAGTATGCATAGACAGCTCTATCCTATGATTGAATTCTCTTAGACGTTTAATTTTTTCGCAGGTTTAACAGATTTTTAGATTTACGTTTTTGATACCTTTATGCATTACTCAAATAATGCCATGTCATGCCATGGCCATGTCCTACGGTAGGACTCCTACCATGACCTGAAAATTCATGTTTTAAGTCACCCTTCAAACATTTTGATTCGTGTGCGAGCAACAAAATATCAATATTTGCGGTTTAGACGGTTGCATCTTAAGAATAAAAAAATATTTTGGTGATGTAACTGCAAATATACAGTTTTTATTTATTTTCTTTATTGGCTATAAGTCTATGCTTCAAACTAAATCTCATGATTCTTACCAATAATCACATAAACAGTTGTACCTTTTGATTATGTCATCTTAAATGTTTATTTTTTTTCTCTAAGGAATTTTAAATATGAATATTTGTTATTATTATTTATCTTGATATTCGCGTTCCTGAGAAAAAGGTCTGCGAAGTGATCCTTTAAGGGTTGGTTTTGTGCTTTTAAGATCCGGAACCCTAAAAAACGGTTTAAGGTGAATGCTTAAATTATAGAGTTACGAGTAACGTATGTGCAATCATGATGGGTTGGTTACCAGCTAAAATTCTAGTCAGTTAAATCATCACGCCCATAAATTTGTCAATGTCTCGTCTGTCTAGACGGACCTCACTAATTTACTAAGTAGCTTTTAGTCACTGACCGGAATCGCAAAACGCTGTTATTGTGTAGATGGGAAATCTTACAAGACATTAGAATAGAATACTAATCACTGAAATAGTAACAAAAATTAAAATAACTATATGAAATTTAAAATTAATATTACAAAATCCGAGACAAGTTTATCACTCACAGCAAAAAATAGCAGGAGTAATTATAGCAGAAAATAAATAGTTGGAGGAAAATAAAACAGGAAACAAAAGAACATAATATATATTTATTAAACTTATCACAATATTACATAACTTAACAAATATACAATAACATAACGACGGTCTGGAAAAAACACAATTATAAATAAAAAAAAATTAAAAATTCTGACCATCAAGTCGGAAGTACCTACTTAACGTTAGAACAATAAAAAAGTAGTATTTCAAAATCCAGTTTGCGCATGAACGTTTATTATAACTTAATTTGTACTTTGACTAGTAGTTCCTACTGAAGAAACCATGTTTAAATAACAATATTTTTTTCCTGATATACGATTCAAATTGAGCAAGTCTATATTTTAAGTTACACCTGCAATCCAACTGTGAAATAAATCAGATTTCGTACAAAAATTTTACGTAATGAGCGAATAAACAGACAGACAGATAAACAAATATTTTAAAATTAACTGTTTATGATTTTGTTGATTGTTTTGACCTCCTTTTTTCTTAAACATCTTCGATGTATACTTCCACTTGATCGACAGTGTAGCTCTATCCTGGTAGATTTGAGCAGACTGATAAGTGATATAGTATATTGTCTAAGAAAGTTCAAATAGTGAAAATAAGTAATAATTAGATAAGTAAGGTAGGCCCTATCACGTGAATTTTTAACTTTATTTAGTGTAGTCATTGGTAGGTCAAGAAGTGGGAGCGAGCGTTTTAACATAATAAAGGAATTTAAATCTGCACCTGGGTTGCAACCTTAATAAAAAATTAAATCAGGAAAATTAATAATTAGGAAATATTAACTATCACTTATCAGATTTGGATTACGTTGTCCTTATTTACTTGAAGCTTTTATGAGCTGTTATTGTCATAAATGTTACTTTTAACAGGTATATTTATGGTTACAAGTAAAGTGTTCAACATTGTGAACTGATCCTGTCTCACGCGACGTTCGTAGAACATAGAAAGACGTCCCGCTGAGTTTTTGGCCGACGTGTCAAAATGTCCAAGGCAAACCACCTCGAAGAAACCATAAAGAATGCCATTATATTACTAATCTTTAGTACAAAATGAACCATAACTGTCCAAAAATAAGTCAAGTGAATTGGTATTACTAAGTTTGTTTTAATAAAATATTTGCGGTGTCTGAATCACGATCGATCTCGTTGCATTCTCAGCAAACTTTTTAAATCGTTGTAGAATTTCTTGGAAGGATATTGTCATATTGAGTTGTCAACTAGTGAGGCATGTAATAATTATGATTTTTGTAGTTAATCCCTTACATATTTTATTTACCTTTTTTAGGATGGATCAAATGAACCTACGGTTTATTGGCGCTCGTGAACATTTGCAATACCACCACATTACCTACCAGATTTAAAAATCTCTATCGTAAAATTGAAGCTTTTGGAAGAATAAGAAAATATTGAGGAAGAAAATTCCATAACCGTATAAAATTTGTTTATATAAAATTCAAATTTTGGATCTAATATCATTCTGTAAGTCAAAGATTTTGGATTGAAATTGATTATTAATTTCGGCTAATTCATTATAAAATAAGTAATTATAATGTAGAGATCTGATCCCTATTACATATTAATGTGTAAAGTCAGTTAAAAAATATGTATTCGAAATATAGAAAATTTTTCCTGCAATCATTAAGAGGAATATTTTACATTTTAGTTGTAAAGATTATAATTACTATATTATAATTATTATAATTCAGTGTAAAGTGGAAAATAAACTTACCTAAATGAGCTTACTGTTTCAAAAGTAGTTTGGATTTTCTGAAAAGAGGATTGTAAGTTAAAGAGGTTTATAATCCTCATTAATTATTGCTAATAACGTTTAAACATCCATTAATAAGTATTAGGTACATAAATTAGAACTGATATTTTATACTTATTTGTTCAGGAATAAATATGGGTGCAGACATTGATATTAAATTTGAATAAAATATTTTTGTGTCCTTATCCATAAGTATATATAGACTATATCTATGCTGTACTGTGAAATTAATAAAATCCTTACATTGAAAAATATATCTGAGATACTAGTGTGCTAAGGTTAAACAAAGTTCAACAAACAAGTGAATTTGAGTTATTAGTATGACAGAGTTTATAAAATATTATTACAAAGTTAAAGTATAGTAGTATTTTATTTATAGCTTACTAGCGACCCGCTCCGAATTCGCGCGGTTTCTTTTTCTACTATAATAGGAATATGTAAACCTCATGAATCACTCTGTCTTTTGGTGAAACCGGATTAAAATCATTTGGGCAGTTTAAAAGTTATAAGCGAACAGACAGCGGATGCGACTTCATCTTATACTATGTAATGATGTATGAAACAAAACCTCTAAATCTTATAATTTTATCCTACTAATATTATAAACGCGAAAGTTTGTAAGAATGTATGGATGTATGTTTGTTACTCTTTCACGCAAAAACTACTAAAAGGATTTTGGTGAAACTTTACAATAATATAGCTTATACATCAGAATAACACATAGGCTATAATTTATAAAGATATAGTGTGATAAGCTATACTAATCTCTCCGAAAAAAGCCTTTATAAAATGTTAAGATAGAACTTCGTTTATAAGTAAGTTCATTTGATTTCTCGTCGAGTTTTTTCTGTATAACTTAATAATTTGGCAAAATTATTAGTTTTATCCTTTTTTAGACACACGATCCCACTTATACAGTGATTAATTTATTTATGATAAAAAATATTCTGGAATAGATTCCTTTTTTGGAATAACTCCGCGTGTGTATATATTAATTATTAAGTTTGTCTATATAAATATATAGCCATAAGTTTCAAGTGATTTAATTGTATTTTATTTGTACACAACCACTTTATTGTTAAAGGGTAATAAAAAAAATCATTATTTAGAATATTTTCTGTTTTCATTGCTTTATTTAATGAGTTGAAGGGATGTATTGATTAGCTTATTTAAGTGGTTGTGTGACAGTAGTTTCGTCCTACAGACTCTACATATTCCTAAACGATAGTGTCATAGATTCAGACGATGTCTGCACGCGGCGCTTTGCTTGGCGTTGGCACATTTGTCAAATTGACATCTTAATGGCCACTCGATAGGTGGGAAGAATAATTTTAAATACCATTGATATGTACTTAACGATGTGAGTTGCGTTCATTGGATATTAATGAAGACTTGATTTATTTCAACGAATTTGTTCTTATAATTACTTTATGTATTCGTTTTTATAATTACACTAGCCGCCATAGCTTTGCTTAGATGTATCGTTCACTAACTCACTTCCTCGCGCTTTCTTTATGAGCGAGTTATTGGACATCAATTATTGCATGGAAGACATTGTTTTATTATGTCTCAAAAAGGGATTAGGCAACAGTCTCAATTAAAGCGTCAAAGGTTTAATCGAGACTTCCGAAATATTAATTAATAAATCATAAATCACTTCGTTATAGGTTACGCAATCTTAACCGAACATGTAGTTGGGAAAATTAAAAAAAAAAAATTGACGTCATCCCTTGGTAATTACTAAGCGCAATTATTCATGGATCTTCAAACCTATAATAATTTCGATGTATACATTTAGTTTTATTTTTGACATTTAATCATTTTAAGTGCCCTACTAGATCTACCTCAATTATTGTGTTATACAAAAATAAATATGAATAATACAATACGAACAAGTCAATCTAATTCAAAAATCAAATAATTTACTAATATAGGTCGTCAGTCTCAATTAATTTCTTAGCATTGATTAATAATTAACAAAATAGATATTTTATTTACATCCCAATATTTGGCCCTGATTTCGCCCTTTCCATGAGTTGTTTAAAAAATATTGATATTATTCATAAAGTATTTTAAGTACTGTGCATATTTAAGTTTCTGCTATAAATATGTTTAAAATTAAATAGGAAGCGAAATGAATAAAATAAAACGTCTAATACATAATAAAGCTAACTCATAACTACTCAGCAGAATGGTGTAAAGATTTTAAGTGTCTACTTTAGAGATTATAAAAGTTAAAATGTAATCAATACTTTAAGTTTTTAAGTTACTTTAGTTAAGTTACTCTAGATTAAGATAAATGTAATGACGATTAAGGTTTTTTCCCTTTTGATTATTTCTCAAGAAACATTTATACATTATTCGAAACTTTTATTGTTTTTTACATCAGTAGAAAAAGACAAGCATAATTTTGTAACCTGTCGTTAATTTTGATCGATCGATTGAAATGCCGTTCTTACATGTCAAAAGATTATCCTTTTACGGCTCGAAGGACCGTTTTTGATGGACAATATGATAATGATGTTACATAAAGCTATTTTTGATGAATTTGTAGTTTTCTATGGACACTCAGACCAGTGGACTCGGCGGCACTCTCTCGGCACGCCCGCTAAATAAATTCATTAGTTAAATCACCGCCGGCGGCGTTTTATGTCGGTAACTTCAAAGGGCCTGGCCGCCGCCCTGCCAGGGGCGCGTTCACTCGACTTTTTACTAAGAAAACTCTGTAAACAAAATAATATAGTGCGACCGAATGTTTGATCCGCCTTTATTATCTGTATACAGAGAGAATGTTTAACTATTTAACGCTCTCTTTGTGGTAATTGCGCGGAAGTTAGAACTTAAATGACGACTTCTCTGAACTCTACCTTTTGCGATTAGAGATAGTTACTCTATCGTCAAATTGTATTAACGTTATAAATTTCAGCCATACGTAATATAGCTTAACAGTTAGCTTGAATAAAATAGTAATATGTGTAACAATCATAACGTAAACTTATCGTGGCTCAGCTCCAACACAGCTCCAGCGAGCAGTTTCATTCAATGCTTTTATTTTACTGCGTCACATCCCCTCTTCTAAGGGATAGAGCGAGACAGATGACTTACGTGTGTGGTCCTCTGGCTGCGATCTCGGTCGTCTTCGTGTGCCTCCGGACGACTTCGTCCCCAAGAGCGGCAACATAATCGGCCGAATCATGATGGCGGCTCAATAAACATCCACTACATGAGTATGTATTAAGCTAGTATTTGAGTCAGTGTCAGTGCTGTTCGGGTTGCGCCTGTGTCCACACGTTATCACGGCGTTACAAAAAAATCGAAACTCGGTGTTGTTCCGTGTTTCGTTCGGCTAGTGGTAAACAGAAGTGTAGAATTTGGGTGTACAAGTGAGTGGTTATGTGGCGGCGAGTGATATGACAGCGTGCGCCGCCAGACGGATTCCGGCCGTCTTCATGAGGATACTGGTGACAAGTCTGGCCCCGAGATCATGGTGGCTCCCGATTCCGAGGCTTCTTCGAATTCTCGGATAGCGGCCACACACGAGAGCCCCTCCGCCGCAGAGGCGCGCCACAGCGCTGATCTTTACATACGTACCAGTTGGGTGGACGCCGCCCTCGCTCTCTCCGAACTCGAAAAGGTGCAGTGTTCAGTACTTATCTGAGGAACCAGTGTCAAATTTCGTCTGTCATACTGCACGTGTGATTGTTTTTCTGCGAATGTCAATTCGTTTAGGAACGCGGTAACACGATTCATGGCGCCGGCTAGTGGTAATAGTGAGTACTATGGAGGCTGCGCGTACTTATGCAAAAAAATGTCATTCGGAAAGTAATTTTAAATTCTTGAATTAATGAAAATGTTAAATAGCTTATTTTCACCCGGTAATATGTTTAATTAAAAATATCTAATAGTTCAATAGTGATAAATGTCTCGCGCTAAAATAAATAAAAAAAGATTTTAAATAAACCTAGGCAATATAGTTAGTTAATAACAATGTTTTCATATTCTGAAAAATATAAATTTTCTTATAATCAGGAGCATAATAGGGTGTATCACAGTGATCGACAATTTTAACAGAGGTAGAGTTTTCCTAGAAGGCTTAACAGTGTCGGATTAGGGTGGTCTTGGTTTCTCTGTACCAATTTTGCAAAGAACTCACTATTTTGCATTCATAATATTATCATAACTTTTTGAACTTGCATTTTGACAATAGTAAACTTAATAGTTTATTAGTACATTATAGTACATAATAGTCTGAAACTCAAACCAAACTCTACAAATGACTACAATTTAAATCGCTATAATACTTAAAGACTGACCATCAAAACAGCTGTACAAGTTTATAAAATAATGATAATGTACGGAATAATTTTATGGCAGGGTATTATAACTATATAGTATCGGTCGTATGCGAGATGAAGCAATTAAGGCACAGCGGGAAAGGCGCGGGGCTGCGCACGCGCACCAGCGGCGCCGATAGAGACATCAACGCGGAGAATGCGTTTACTGATCACTCTTTTAGTTGAGAAGATACAGGCTTTAATTTTTTTCTCTCATTTTCGGTTTCTAACGTAAATTTATAATAAAGTTTACACAACTTTAAATTAGAAATAGTTTTTAAAATTACATTTTATTCATACATGATAAAACATATTTTTATAAAAAAATAATTATTACATTAATTATATACGCATATATAATTAATAATTGTAATGTCTATTTAATTTTAGTTCAATAAAAATGTCATTAAAAAAACCTTCGTCTGTAAAATAAATGAAGAATGTTATTTTATAAAAAATATCTTTTGAGACCGCACAGCGTTCACCTCGTGGAATTGAGACATCTTGTGGTTTCCGATCATGCATCCTTTTCTTACAAGCCCAAAGAAGTGTCGCTTTCCTTTTCTTTGAACTTGTCTTTTGTCTCTTTTCAGCCTGTTTCCTTCCCTATATTGTTTCTCCGTCCAAACATTGCGTGCACCAGCGGTCGGCAGCTGCGCTGGAAACCTATAAATGATTGTTACTACACCCACGATTTTCAAATGTGCATCGGACTTCTGGGTATTTTCTATAAGAATAGGACAGAATATAACCAATCGTAGGGAACCAATTATTGTTTACACGACCTCAAAAATTTCATTTAGTGGGTGCATGCCTTCTTGTTTTAACGTTAGGAATGAAAACGACTTTTGATGAAAATGTATGCAAGGTTTTGATGTAAGGTTCAAATTAACATTACTACGTAAATATCATTTAGGAGTTATATAAAAGTATGCGAATTTATAAACGAGAGCTGCCAGATGTTGCTTACAAAATACCAAACCACAATTAAGGGGTGATGCTTTACTCATGCATGTAATTTCTCCATCTACGAAACCAGGGCAAACCGCAAGTAATACTGGTAATTTGTTTTAACCGCAAGTGTCAAATTACAGCATGAATCATTTGTTGATTATCAGTTCGGTGCTCTTTGCCTAGTGAACGCAACACGTGGTATGTTCACATCAATGGACATTGCCGTTTTTACCCTTCATTGCATTTTGCTTCTGATCCAATAAATTTCCATGTGTCAACCTACAAATTATTTTAAATTATTTATTCACAAAATTACTCTAATTCAAATTATGTTTTAAAAACTTCTCTTAACTTAAACTTTATAGCATCGCTAAGAAAGGATTCTCAAGACAGCTCTTTAATGCCGACTTCTCGATATAATCGATATTATCGCAATTGGCAGCAAAATACCAATGACTCCTGGACACGATGCAGAGTTGTTACATAAGAGAAGAACCCGATTGACTGACTGATGTATCAAGGCACAGTAGAAACTACGGGCTAGTTCTCTAAAAGTTTGCATGCTAGTTTCTTTCATACTTTAGACGAACGATTTTTGAAAAATTAACCTTTAAGCCGGTGAAAGTCCATCATTTTTGAATATAAATATTGAATTGAATCAAGCGTTACTTTATTAGCTAATATTTCAGCGTTGGATGCTTCGAATTTATTTATATAGGAAGCTGGAAAGATATATTATATAAAATTACGCTACTATCAATAGGAGCGGAGCATTGCACGGACAAAGTCGTGCGGGTCAGCTAGTAACCTTATAATTTGTCAGAATAAGATAGAAAACATGTTGAATATTTCTGAAAGTCAGTGTGGTAACTGCCATTATAATTTCAGGTAATAGTTTTCAGCAAAACACAAAACTTCTCATTTCACCGTTCGAAAAACAATGGCTACGTTTGTTATAGGGGCGTAATTGTTCTATGTGAATTATAATAATAATAGTTCTGCTCTTTGTCTTTAGAGTTGTTTTAAAAGCCTGAAATATTAGTAACATCTCAGTTTTAGGCACCAATAAAAAAATTTGAAATCCTTCTAACAGATGCATGCAGAAAATATAAACTTAGTCTTCTTTTATTATTTATTTGTTTCTAGTAACCTAGTGCTTTATCGGTAAACGGAGTCACATGGTCGTTCAGACCGGTTACGTTCTGGCTTCGTTGGTAACTTTCTCAACTTTATTGCTTATTTTATAAGCTTTTCGCTTAAAATACTTCAAGTCCATCTTCGTTCTTTTTAATATTTACTTTGTATCGTATACCTAATTGAAAGTTTCAAAAGTGAATTTATTTTTAATGTTTCATATTATTCGTTTATTTACAAACTTAGTGAAATTCTTTTTTCTTTTATCTGTTACAATATTATATTTTTAAAATAATTAAAGTCGAATCTAATTTTCTTGGATAAAGTGAATTAAACTTCCGACGCCCATTAAACAACGAAATAATTTTAAGCTTAAAGTTTTGTTGGATTTAATTTATCGATTAAATAAATATTTATTACATCCTTGTTTATTGTCGTTGCTTTCATTCTGAAATTATGGCCACTCGATAATTAAAAGGTCGTTGTATTGCAGACAGTTAAACCGTCGCATTCTGAAATATTATATAAATACACACGTCTTATAATGACGTAAAGTATTCATTCAAAATCCGTTGATCGTGACCGACTGGCCGATTGACGTAACGTATGTCCTTCGAAGACATTAAACAAAGGCATTGGGTGTGTAAATATTCCAAAATATGATTATATTTACTTTCAGCAATAAACATCTTGATTATCTTACGCTATCTATTTTCAAAATTGTACTTAGGACTACAATAACAACAAGACTAACGGTGTTGAACAACAAAGTTTCGAACCCGAAATTAAAAATAGCTACAATTTCATGGTTTCTTCTATCTTTAATGTATAATTTCACTGCATACTAAATTTTAATTAGAAATGATTCTTAAGTCTCTATATTATCTAGCCGTAGTTGCTAAAATTCTGTTAATTTTATGAAGAGCCGTGACGGGTAGTATAAAAATTATCATTCATGTTGTGAATTAAATAACTTTTCTTACTCTCGATTTTCCATGTTCGCCACCTGCTCACGTCGAAACTAGCATTCTCTCTCGGTTAAGAAAAAGCGTTATTCCATAGCAATGATTAGTTACGGATCATCATCACGACTCGTCAATGACCCACAGCTGAGCCGGGTCTCCTCCTCAGGTATTAGCAGAGCAGGCCCTGTAGTTGAGACTTCAATGTCTTACTCGGGAGGTCCGAGTTGGATCCTAGACACACACCTCTGAATTAGGAGTTATATGTGTTTTAACCAATCAAATATCACTTGCTTTAACGGTGAAGGAAAACATCGTGAGGAAACCTGCACTCCTGAGAGTTCCCTAAAAAGTTCTCAAAGGTGTGTGAAGTCTGCTAACCCGCACTGGGCCAGCGTGGTGGACTATAGCCTAAAATTGTTATAAATAAATTAAATGCCGAATAACTAAAAATGCATCATAATGTGTTCTTTTATAAGTTTTGGATATCCTAAAGAAACCCTATCAAATAGTAAGTCAGCCTTACAGTCTTTGATTACTGATTGTCACTTAACAAAATCAATAAAAATTCATTCGTGACCAGCGTCCATTAGTATTAGTCGATAGGTGGTAGCGCCTAAAACAAAGTGGCAATAAAACAGTACTATTTCCAGGCGTCTTACTCAGACATGAAGATAATAATTACAACGGGCGCGACCCACGATAAGACATAAAGTCGGCCGGCAGGCGGCATATCATCCAGATGTAGTCTAATTTTATCTGAACACCGTTTCCTGTGAGATGATAAAGACTACTGTTTACATCGTTTAAGTATTAATAGCCGGTGATTTATGCAGAAAATGCTTTGTAGTCTAAGTGACGATTGTACTATTTTTTTACCAATGTAAAAGTAACAAGTCTCTTATACATATTCATCGTCTTTCTAAGCTCTTCTACGCATGGTGAGCTTAGTTGGAAACCTCTTTACTGGTGTTACTCTTAATAATGCATTGCTAAGACCGCCCTAGTTTTACTACATTTAATAGACAATAACTTTTCTTCTGACATCCGCTTTTAAATTAAACTAAGCTTATATTCCAAGTTAAATCATGCGTATACAAAAATTTATAAAATGCGTGTTTTAACTTCCATCGGTGGTATAAGAACACCAAATTTACTAAAATATCTTCTATTCGATGAGTAACATTTTTATTATATGTAAAGATGTAAATGCTTGTACGCAAGAGACGTGTTACTTCCTCTTCTTGCAAGTTGTTTGAAAGAGCTGAATGTGAGGTATTTATCTGAGCAACGGTCGGGTCGGGGGCGCCGGTAGACGTGAGAACGTGCTCACGATGACCCGATCTCTTATCTAAAGGAAGTGTCTCCGGCGCGACGCGACGCGCCCGCATTGCAGATCTCCGGCTAATCCCGTAATACCTGCATCACATAACACCCATTATAACATTGTAATATTAAATACTTTTTACTATGTAATAAATATCCCACATACACGTTTTAATAAAAGCTGTTTTACTAAATGTCGGCCACGTCAATAAGGAAATTTTTATTATTGTAACACTTTTTACCCGATTACGGCGAAGCCAAAATGAAGGGTTATGATTTTGGCAGTCTATGTATGTATGTTACATACATATATTCATACATGTCATACATACATACATGTTTGTTTCATGGAGATGTTCCTCTAATCATATAAATAATCATAGTAGGTATACATGGGTGCGACCACGGTTCTACCTTGACCATTTTTATACTTATGCATTTCTGTGTTTTTATCTGAATTATTTTCTTGTTTCGTCCTTTTTAGACCACTTTTTAACGTAGTCGGGTTAAAGTTTTTATTCATGAATCAGTTGTGCAACCTTCGAAAGCAAAACGCTATCCAAATCAATGCTGCCAAAATTTGTTTAATTAATTAGTTGTGAGATGATGGACATTTGTGGGAACAGCTTTTAATAAAACTCGCAGTAGGAGTGGGTGTGGACATGACCGATATCATTATTATTGGATCGCGATACTGCAGTTATATGTGTATTTTTTTGCACTTTGCTATTTTAGAAGCTTGGGCGAGTAGCTTTTTGTAAATAAAAACTAACATGTATATTAAAAAGAGTACTTACCATGTGTAATATTTTATAAAAAATATCTTTCTAAAATTAAGATTATTTTTTTATGTTTGGAGTGGTCATGAATTGAATTTTAGTCTTATTATATTAAAGAATTGTGGATAGCCTCGAACCACGAAAGAAGAGACGCGGGCAGCGCAGGCGCATTCCGCCCGTGACGTCACGCCCACCCAACGTGACTCGTCAGTTATACTCTCCATTCAACGTATGGAATTTAGTCGAAATATTAGTAATAATATTGTTTTTCGTATAACCATGCGATCATTATAAATAATACAATGAAATAATTATAATATCACAATAATTAAATAAAACTTATTTTATAGATTGTCTCATAAAAATGTTCTGCTAATACATATCTATAACGTCTCCTATAATCGAATGAACCCGATATGTTCAGCAACTTTGTTATTTTTTATTAAACTTTATTAACATCTCAAGTCAAGTGGAATCTGATGATATTTTTTTTATTTTTGGTCGCAATCTCTTAAATAAATTTGCATTCCTAATGGAATCGACTAACTGCGATATTTGTTGAGGATGAAGGATGTATATTATCTCATAATAACGGAATGTACCCGGAACGAAGCATATAGATATGAAGTTTCTATATCTCATATATCTTATCCGACCTTCTTCTCCTTTTTAAGAAAAAGTGATGACGCAGCGTTCTTACCCATCCACTAACAGATCTCTTACCCTACAATAAATTAAGATTTGAAAAACATCCTATAAATTATGAGCCTTTAAAAATTATGAGCCTACTAAATAATCTATTGAAAATATATATTCCTCACAATAAAACGATCGTTAGATATTTCATTTTATTGGCAAATAACTGTTTGTCCCGATCAAAATAGATGTTCTAAAAGTCGTCTAACCACAATCAACCTTGATTTTGTATATGTGGCCTTTGTGAGTGAAATCAAGTGTTTACTCTTACTGGTTCATTGAACTTTTCCATAATTTATATCGATAACATAAAAAAATTTTACAATCAATTTCAGCAAGGTCTTTTTTATTGGTTCTTATTTCGCGATGTATTTAATTTCCAAAAGAGCGATCATTGTTTACTATTTCACTATTAAATATATAGGTATAGCATTATGAGATGGGTAAGGTTTTCGTCATCAAGCATCACTATCTAAGCTTTGGTGTTTTACGCTTTACGCTTCTTATTTCTAAATAGTGTTTTCTATAGAAGATTTGCATTTTAGGGTTGCTGCTGCTCGGAACAAAGATAGATAAGTCACAGTCAAAATCGGAATTATACTTTACAGTTTACAGTATAGAAATATGTATAATATTTTCCAAATATAACGCGCTGTTTAACTATCTATTATCTAATTATACTCTAAGTATTACTATTTAAGATAAAAAAATAACAAAATTGTATATTTTCAATTTAGTATTATACCATAAAAAGTAGTTAACAGATACAGACTTAAAAATTTACTAATTCAAAATCTCGATAATTTGGCGCTTGGGTTTATATATTTAAAAAACATAGTTTTTTAAAATAATTATATTTGATATCAGCTGAAACGCCAAACGAAAAAAACTCAAAAATGAGACATCATATTTCATAAGACCAATATCGTTGTATTTCAAAGTCTTTGTTTTTGCCGCTCCAATATTACATTTTTTTGAAAATATTTTCTTAAAAAATACTTTTTTTTATGAATTCTACAGCAACAGCATTTTTGTATAATTTAGTATTTTAATTTTATACCGATTTTACGAGTATAACGTAAAGTTATATTCACAATGTTTATTTAAGATAAAATCAGGCATGAATATCAATTCGGTTATATCTTCGTATTATGCGTTCCGCCTAAGTCGCGACTCGCGAGCTGTGGTCGGCAAGAGCGCTCCATGGCGCCACGTATTCGCCGCCGGGCCCTCCCGCATCTCTCATTAATCACAATCAACTTGGAAATTATTTCGACGTTTAAAACCTCGTACCATTACATCTTCCGTCAAAGCTATCATTGTAATGATCACTTCAAATATAGATTCGGTGATAAAGTATGAGCTACCGTTGAAATTTGAAGGATAAACTTATAAAAATTAAATAAATATATTACTATCTGTACGCCCGCCCTTATGTTGTTGAATTGTTAGTGAATAGTATGCAAGTTGTTGTTAGTTCTTCTAGAAATTTCAAAATATTAATTTATTTTACAGGGTAACATCGAAGGCGGAAGAACTTCTTTGTGGATCCGTGCGTGGCTCCAGGAGCAGCTATTTATTTTGGGCTGTTTTCTTCAAGGGGACGCTGGAAAAGTTCTCTTTGTGGCCATCCTCGTCCTGTCTACCTTTTGTGTCGGTCTGAAATCCGCACAAATACATACGAGAGTGGACCAGCTCTGGGTTCAAGGTACGTTAAATGTAGTTTATAATTATTCAACTCCCGGTCGACTATTCACCATTATCAAGTGTATACAATCTAAAAACCGTAAAAGTACATCAGATAAAGACATTGTGGCATATTGTGCATTTCGTTGAATACCAATGCACTAAGGGGGGGTTTCGGGCTTCGGGCAACGAGCCACGGGTTCAACTTCACCGAGCCGCTTCCGTCTCGTGCGACGTGCGCGGCATTCGATCGGGACTACACAGCGCGCCGCGGCACATCGCGGCACATTAGACCCCATATACGACAAACATGGCAAATTTAAATTCTTCAAACATCTTTTTAATACTTACATGTGTCCGGTTCATTTGGTAGTGTCATTGTGTTTCAAATTAATCTTTATTGTTTCGACCAGTTTGTCAAATTGAATAATTATTATAATTTGTATCAATTTTATGACAGAAACGTGTGCTTTTTATTTAGACTCAGTCTTTGATTTCATACGCACAGGAAATTATATTATTAACAAAGTATACGAGTAATGTTACGATTCATGTACGAGTGCGCTTGAATACGTAATAACTAACAAGTTATGAAAGTAGCTTATCGGTTTTAAGATTATTAGAAAACTATTTAACTTATTTTGTTTTAAACACTAAACTACAACATAGCGCATGATGAATAGTAACAATAACCTGAAAAATATTTTATTTCCAAGTTGCAAAATGGTTTTATTACACCTTTCTAACGTTTTATTGTCAATTTATGGCTCTGCGCGCGTTGTTTATTGAATTCATTGGGTGGTCGGCTGTCAACTCGTAAAATTCTCTCTCATAAATAGTTTGGACAGGTATCCGTGCCTTTATATTTGTCTTATCTAACCGGTCTCCAGATCTTAACGTAAATATTAATTGAACGATAAACGAAATGCGGCAGTGACGCGCTGTGTTGTTGCTGGAAAATATTGTAATTATTATACAAATAAAGTAACGTAATGTTGATATAAAGCCTATTTAACCTACATTCGTTTATGAAAATTAAGCTTTACAAAATTATTATAGAAGAGGAAGAGTGAATTATTTTTCGATTATTTATCAAACCATAAATACAACCTTACATATATACCCCAATTTGGTTTTTAATAAGGACTGAAGTATGGACGATACATAATTATAGCTTTCATTATTTTATGCTTGAAGTAATAAATTAATTACAATATTTGAGTCCAGAATCGATTTTGAGCGCAATGAATTCCACAGTAAAAACTTTAAATTTGGCAGCCATTTTTTTCCAATGAAGAAAAACTTCGAATATGAATCAAGGGGTCTAAGTCCACCAGGTGCTATTCTCTTGATGTTATTACTTGATGATATTATCTTATGTAGTAAAATCTTCGTCTCCCTACTCTTAAGATGATTTCTGAAATATTATAAATTGCAATAACTTTTAATTTTTTTAATAACTTGTCCACGTCGGTTTCCAAAGAAATATCTTAGCAGTCTTACAGATGTACAATGAAGAATAATAAACAAATAAAACGACCAAAATTACTTCCCATTTATAATATAATAGTATTAACAATAGTAAGCAATAGGGATATCAGAAAGCCACAATTGTATATATAAAAAATAAAAGTAATACAACAACACCCGGAACTTGAGGCTGACGAAGAGGATGCACATCCTATGCGGGTATCACAATTATAGGCGTGTAAACTAATAAAAGGGATGAAATATATTATCGTCATGATTCACATGCAAAAAACTTATATTTTTACATGTACTAAAAGATTATCAGCTATTGTGTTTCGACTAGCTGCAATTAACTGCGTCAAGATCGCCACGAAATGGTAACTATCATACTTTTGGACGTTGGTAGTCAACTTTAATGATTGATTATTAATTCATTGATCATAAATTAGTTACAAACTAGGTCATACATAAATAGGTCACGACCGATCGCCATTTCAAATGGATATGATTGATTTATAGTTCCGTTGTTCATTCAATATCATTCGATAGCAGTATACCACACATGTTGAGTTGATTTTGAATGCGCTATCTTAAAATGACTCAACAATATTTATCAATTGCTAAACATTGCTTTCTTTAGCTGTATTCAATCTTGCTTAAACATCTGGCACTGTTTTCAAGTGATGAATACAAAATGTTTTAAAATCAAGATTCGTCATAATTAGTGTTACCCTGACTATACATTCTTTGCAAAACTAGACTCAATAAAAGAATTCATGAAATTCGTTTTTATTTCAAGCATGATATCCTTGTATACAAATTTCCTATTAAAATTTTTGCAGTTGAAAAAATCGCAGACTTACGAGCGGAAGTGGGCGAATTTATTGATGCACCTGTCGCGATCCAAGCCCTCCTCTTGTTCTCGAAAGTACTACATCAGCATTAAATACGTATACCATAATAGATTGAAACTTAACTCGTTTCACTTTTATTTTAAGAATTTGGTCAAAATTATCTTATGCCTATGAGGTACCTATTGTTACAAACAAAAACTTAATTTTTAGCTCTGGACTACATTAAGGAGAGAGACTACATTATCATAAATAAACAATTCAAAATCCATCTACGATATTGCCCGCTACTGTCCAAATAATACAAATATCCGGACTAACAGCCTCACAAACCCTTATCGCGATACAAAGCCGCCTGTGTTAAACAATACGAAACGTCTTGAAGTCGCCTAACAACTTAATTAGGTGGCCCGCGGCCGCTCATAAATATCCCTACGTGAAATTACGACCAATAAAACAAAAAATGTATAACACATCTATCGAGACACAAAAAACAGAGATTTGATTGTCCGGCTCGCTTTTGTGTGGAGACGTCGTGCTGCGCTTTGACATACAACGCTCGTTCCTTGTCTGAGCTCCCACAAGATTGAGACGTCTCTTCTTTCTCGACAACTTTAAGCCATGACACGGGCCGTTATATAGTGGCTGGACCTTTACAATTTAAACTGCAGTCAGGCTCAAAACCCATTACAAATATGTTTTAGTAAAATACTTAGTTTATAATATTTCAGGTGTAATTTTTATTTACGCATAATTAGAAATGCTTAACAAAAAAGTTTTGTTTATTAATATTTGTCATTTTAAATAATAAATTAACAAGTAGAAACAATTATAAACTTTGTTCGGAATTTTAAACCAGCAACCGTTAATATTATAAGAAACAAGCTTACGCACTTTCGATGTATTTTACTACAACCGCCAGGTTCACGTTTTTTGTTTACAAACCTGATTCTAGCCTGAATGTTTTAGCGGCCGAGACCGGAATTTTACAATATTTACTTCCCTATGTTGTTACTTAGAATGTAGTAACTTTCGCTAGCGAAACGAAACTACTACTGATAACAGTGACGATAAATAATTTAACGTTAGGTAGGTAGGAATCTATTGTTTTGGGACTATCTATTATTGTGAATCGCTTGAAAAGGACAGTTTGTTTATTCCGCTATCCATCTGTTGTCTACGCTGGCTAATTTGCATAGAGGGCTCGGCGAGGTTGCGCGGGACGGAGGAGGACCACACGGGCTCCGCGCGGTGCGCACGGGTGGCCACAACCACATGCGCGAGCGCACGTACCGCCCGCCCTGCACCCTGCGCCCCGCTCACCTCCGCTCGCCGCGCGCGAGGACGTCATTCATTGCGATCGACCGAGCTGATCGTCCGCTACCGCATCGTGTAGGAATATGGTCATTATCAGCGTGCACGCACTGAGAATATCGTAATGCAACCAACAATCGTATTGACCGTAGTCGCAGTCGGTGTATATTCGTAGATTTAGTTATCACACTGAGTATCGTGTTTTATAAGAAGTTGTTATGATTTTATAATCACGACTGGCAATATAATCACTGGCAATTTACTGTTCAGATGCAAATCTGGCAAAAAGACGCCGCGCTGTGCGATTACAATGAGCGGCAAGTGTGAAAGCGTGGCGTACAACTACCGCGATAACCCGCGATGACCCTAAAAGCTTACAGTATTTCCATATTTTTAGAGCACGATTTGCAGCATAATATTTTATTACCTTTACTAATTAAATTTTGCAATTTTACACTAAGTTAATATACACAATTCATAGCATCGGAATCTTAATTTATTAACATTAGTATATTGTGTCTAAACCTTTCATGGTTTTAGAAATCAATGTTATATTAAAGATTATTTAAATAAAGAAGTCTAATGTAATGTCATTTTTGTTCTGTTGTCACTTATAATAAGTTACCTCGCTAATTCATTTTACGCCAACATGTTATTGTATTGATGAATCTATACTTATCTTAATGGGATTTACGTCAATGAATTCTGGAGTGGCATGCATGTCGTAAACCACACCCACGATATGGAAGGTGTTAAAATAGAGTCGCCCTGTGCGGGCAATCTGAGCTCGACTCCTCTTGCTTTCTTATAATCCCTAATATCCGGCAGCAGTTAGGCCAGTTACGTTTAGCTTTGACAATGTTACCGAATAGACTTTTATTTAAAATCTACAAATAGATCAAAACCATATTTATCGTTTAATAACATAACTGACGTATAGATGTGTCCTGATATTAAAATGCATTTTTTTAAATTTTTTATTATCAATCATCTGTACAAAAAGGATTGAAACGTCAATCACGTTTTTGTTAATTCTCTTTGGTTTTGGTTAATTTACATATTGAATGTTCTGCGAATCACAATGGCATTAACATATTGTTCAGCTTCAGTTTTGATTGTCAAATAATTAGTTAGTCTTACGATGCTTTTAATGCAGCTCCTTTTTATTAAAAACTTCTATAGAAAATTCATAACGTATTTCATTTTCAAAAATAAAACGTATCCTTAAAACATGTAATTAGTTTATCATTTATTTAATACATTGGATAACTCTTCAAGTTTTCTTATGTCGAAAATAAATACCTTAGGAATATATATTATTTGTCGTGACGAGAAGATCCTTGTTAAGTGCTGCGCCATAAATTAGCAACCAAAATAAATAGCATTCCTTGCGTGCAGTGTGAAGGCGTTATCTGCCTCTCTTACACATTGAAACGTCGTGAGACATTTCAGGATACAAATACCCTTAGCTTAACAGTCATTTCCTAGAAAAATATTTTAAACTCAGCTCAACTCACTTAAATCGATAGGGGATAAGTGAGGATGTAATAATATATGGCAATTAGGCTTATTCTTGCTTTAGTAAATATCTAGAATTTTGTAAATACCAACAACCCATATCACTTTCCAAAGTGAAGGGAAATAATGTTAATTTTTTTTTTCTAACACCTTGCGTACCTGTTTAAGGCAAAAAAATGCAAACCGGACTACGAATCAACGGCCCGAGTGTTAATTGGAACGAATTCTTGTGACGTCCCCAGATAAAGTACGTTGAACCAAGAAAACCGTGGATACGTTTTTTTTTATTTTTCACTAAAATCAACTTTCACTAAAATTAATTTTAAAGATAACTATAACGAGACGTTTATAATGACAAATTCGAATCCTTGATGTCGTTGGTTCAACAACAACAATTGTCCATTTAAAACAAAAGTAAGTTTTATTAAATAATGTGTACATTTTTGTAAACTGGCATAGTAGGTTATATTCGAGTTCAAAAGCTTCAATCCTCAATGTGTTTATGTAATAAAATACCTTTTCATTATAAACATTTTGAAACTCTGGGTGTTTTCAAATTAAATTCTAAAGCAAAAAATATTTTTTAAATAGTCAATCCACTGGCGTGGGTTGCAGGACTGCCACATCTACTATAAATCACCTTGTCAGTGTTAACTATCACGTCTTCGGTCCGCCCTTATAACAAATGTGTCGACACTCCAATAAGCTATAGGCGTTGATGGGATAAGCTAAATTTAGACAACACTTTTTTGTCATAATGATCTTAGTGCTTTAGCTTGCTAAATAAAAAAGTTTTAGAAATAAACGAATTTCGTTAGCAAATGTATCAAGACATGTAGATAAAGTTGTATATTACCTATATCTAATTTTGTAAAATATTATTGAGTTTAAGTTTTTGTTGTTATTATAACAATTAGTATTGGATTGGGAAAAGTTGGTGAAAATTACCTTTGATGTCAATCACTGATTAGAAATAGGTACTTAATCACGATTTGTAGTGACAAATTTCTACGACTATTGACAATAAATAAAAAAATCATTCCATTAACAGCTTTAAAATTTAGATCTAAAATACTTAACAATTCTAAATAGATTACCTAGTTTAAATTGATTTATTAACTGATCTCTACAATATATTAAATGTTAGTCATATACATATTCAAGTTAATGTAAAAGCTACAGCAAACCATTATCTGATACAAAGGGTAAGGCATGAATAAGTAAATTAAGATGTCCGAGTGTAACGACAATCGCATTAAGTGACGATTTATTTTAATGAAGCTATACGGGATATGGCTCGCATATGCGATAAAAGGTACTAATTTAATCCAGGCTTTATTGCGTTTCATTTGTAATGTTGTTTATACTGATGTTACCATTGCATGCTAATATGAGACATAAAAAGTAATTAAGATAAGTTTTATACTAAACAAATATTACTGTGTATTTGGTTATTTTTTTTTCTGCAGTCGTCTTCGATACATTCCTAAACAATTCTTCCAATAACAATGAAACTATGGTTAATACTTGTGGACATTTCAAAGCGACCATTTTTTGTCAAGGTGCTTTGAATTCAAGTATTTGTAGTCATTTTAAACTAGCTAGTTCAAAAATTACCAAGTTTTTCTGTTCTTCTATATTTGTTTTTATTGTTTGTTACATATTAGTACTTATTTTTAGAGGGTGGTAGATTGGAAGCCGAGTTGAAGTATACGGCTCACGCTTTAGGTGAAGCAGACTCTTCGACGCACCAGCTCGTCATACAAACTGCCAAAGATCCAGACGTCTCGTTGCTACATCCCGGTGCGCTTCTTGAACACCTTAAGGTATTATTTATTTACATGATATAATTCATTAGATAATCAGGAATCATGCCGTAGGTATAATAAAAGAGCCTTATCAAATCCTGGAAATCGACGTTAGTATATGTTATCTGAAAATATTTATTATTCTTTCGATGAATGTTTTCAACCATATGCCATAATTATTAGGTTGTCTGGCCGGTAGAGTACATAAAAAATATGACTCTCCGTCTTGCATAAATTATCGACCTATTAATTTTAACGTGTGGAGAATAAAGGGGTTCAAACTCAAATTCAATATATTTTGATTCAGTTACACTTCTTTTCAAAATTACTTTTTCACATCGAAACTTGGTTTATCAGTAAAATTGTTTGAAGCTACCACCAGCTCGAAAAGCAGTTATTTGTTAAGAAGAGCTGGTAGGAAACTCAATAGTTGACCTCTAAAAAGCCTATTCATTATTCTTGATGGTCAACGTTACTTACATTACCATGGATTTTTATAATTTGAGTAATCCTATACAGAATAGTAGACTTTATTTAATAATATTTTATTCTTTACGATTTAACAAAAAATGATTAAGGGTATATAGTGTAATTTTATTTGTAGGTAGTCCGAGCAGCGACTCGCGTGACGGTTCATATGTACGAAATCGAGTGGCACCTCAAGGACTTGTGTTACAGTCCGAGCATACCGGACTTCGAGGGCTATCATCACATCGAGTCGATCATCGACAACATCATCCCGTGCGCGATTATCACGCCGCTTGACTGCTTCTGGGAAGGATCTAAGTTACTTGGACCGGATTATCCTATATTTGTACCGTGAGTTTAGCTCTATTTATTGTTATATTATTTACAATTTTATTCTTATATTTCTTAGAATTTTAATTATCACTTATCAGATACTTGTGGATATGGTTTAAAACCTCGCTTGCGTATCATAGATAATATTATTTCACAAATCTCCAAGTATATTTGTATTTCTAAGTAAAATAATGTTTTGCTTTAAAAAGTACTTGGTACAATAAAATGTTTGTAAAGTTATGGGCCGATGTCGTTAGAAAATCATTCTAATATCGGTTAAATGTTATAAACATTATATTTTAGGGTCACAAAGCTTATCTTGTAGGTATTTATATGTCGGCAAGCGAATATTTTAAGACCCTGTGCGGTGATACATTACAACTGCTGTATCTGTTTAAAAATCTTGATCAAGATTAATGGCAATTGACATATTACGGTCAATTGATTTCAAGATTTGTTGCTAACTCATTAACATATCAATGTTAGATATTACTTCTTATCTTAGGGTTCCAGTTATATAAAAATAAAAGTATAAATATTTATAATCTATATATTAATACGTGAAGTAAAAACTTTGTATCCCTTTTTACGAAAATTGCGTGGACGGGAGGAGTATGAAATTTCCTACACTTATAGTTTATATAGAGGAGTGCAGAACGCTAAATAATATTTTTTTTAAATGATGAATAAAATTAATTATGGTCGAATTTTGAGCACTGGTCGACCACTAGCAATGGGAAAATACTTCTGTATACTGATTTTTAATAAATTTAAGTAATAATAAAAAGTAAGTGAATTAAAGAAGTTTCTCATTTTAGGCAGTGTAATTAAGTTACTTTATAAGTGCTTTAAATATTTTATAAAATAACTTTCATGTTATCCTTGTTTTCACACTAATAATAATAATCAGAAGAGCCTGAAGACCTTAGGTTAGACTGATATGATAGTACCTTATTAGTAGTAAATTACTAAAACAAAGTTGAATTAGTATCGACGTAAAAGAATCATCACTGTCATTTGACTGACACATTCCTCAACTCTGCATTCAACTCGCGCGCTATCTATAACTACTTCTAACATTACTGAGCCTAATGAGAGTCATATTTTGAAATGTAGGGGAGTATATAATATAAAATTTTGTTCCAGTCATCTTAAACACAAACTACAATGGACCCACCTAAATCCACTAGAAGTTTTAGAAGAAGTGAAAAAGCTGAAGTTCCAATTCCCCCTAAGCACGATGGAAGCTTACATGAAGAGAGCAGGCATCACCTCCGCCTACATGAAGAAGCCGTGCCTGGACCCCAGCGACCCACATTGCCCAGCCACCGCACCGAACAAAAAGTCAGGACATGTAAGTATTATTAATATTATAAAAAGTTTGTTAATATTTTAAAGTTTCTTAATTCTAATTTTTATCCCAATTAATATCAGCCCTATAGAAATATTTAGGAAGTCAAATCTTATATAAATACTAAGTTTTAACACATAATATACATAAGCATTGCTTCTTTATATGATTAGATTATCATTACTAACCAAAGAAAATCTCAAAATTACAATAAAATCGTAATTCAATATTTAACAAAACAATAATATGCCTTAATACGCGTTCTGTGGCGTATAATTTAAGTCTTCATTGCCATTAGATTTGAGGTCGTAAATAACCGGCTCTTTTTTGTACTTACTCAAAATAATGATTGAGACGTACGATTCATTTGTTACGCCTGCGTGAGACCCACATTAGGGCCACATTATAACTCCCGGTTCTTTTATGTAGTCTTTGATTTTTACACCTTTAAAACGACAATAAAAAAATGTATACTAAGTAATAAAGAGGTAGAGGTGATGTACACAATATTTTATTGGTAAAATATATTGCTTTGTTACCAACAAAATGTTGTTACCAATAAATAAATACAAAGCAATACTTTCCAATAAGAAAAATTAAAATAAGAGATAATCCGGTCAGTTCAAATATTATAAGAGACTTAACGTAAATTGGCCGCATTTATTGCATAACAAAAAGTAATGGATGAAAACTGAAGACTATATTAAATTTTTATTTCTAGAGTTGATAAGAATATATTTAGAAACGATAATAAGACAGGATGAAAGCGGTTGCCGCGCGGCAGATGGTGCAGCTACCTGCTCCGGACGCGATGGTCTTTCGAGAAAGTTTACTCGAAACTAAAATTGCTACAATATTTTAACGCCTGAAACGTGTATTTATCACGGGCAACATAAAAGTAATTAGCGCTTTTATAGGTCGTATATTTAAAGGTTATGGGTCGTTCTTGTGGATACTTAAAATGACTTTGTGATTTTAAATATTTTGTAAAAATGTTCAAAAGTCTTACTTTATGCAATTGTATTGTTGTCTCTACAAAGATTATTACAAGTATACAGTTCATACGCTCATGGTTCTTACATGTTATATAGTATTGAATCGTTTTGATCATTGTATTAAACAAATAGCGCATTTAAAGGTCTTGCTAGTGGGTAGGGTGCGTTTTTGTGCGGTGAGACGGTGAGGCAGTGAGGCGGTGCCACCCACGTTCGGCGAAGGACTTGGATACCGAACGGGCGCGTATTGTTCCTTCGCCCGCGCTTACCGTAGTCCGCATTATACGGGCGCATTATGCACGCTTCAATAGCCCTCGTAAGCCGGCTCCATCCTTTACAATAACGCTATTATATCAATAATACTCGTACAAATGAAAAGTTTTACGTAATCGTAAATTTTGTAATTTGCTTTGTACCCAAATTTTTGGAATTGAAAGGTACCTGTGACATTTTTATTATCAGGCTATCTCTTTCTTAGTCTTGGTTTATTTATATTGTGATAAATTGGGTTAAAAAGATTGGTTTTTAAAATTTATTCATTTATGGTTCTGAAATATTGCTTTATGTGTAAATACAAATGATTGTTTTATGGATGTTGGTGTTGTTGATAGATTCCAGATGTAGCGGCAGAGCTATCACACGGGTGTTACGGTTTCGCGGCAGCTTACATGCACTGGCCAGAACAGTTAATCGTGGGGGGAGCTACGAGGAATTCCACATCGGCTTTACGAAGCGCACGCGCTCTACAGACCGTTGTACAGTTAATGGGCGAGAGAGAAATGTACGAGTACTGGGCAGATCATTACAAAGTACATCAAATTGGTTGGAATCAAGAGAAGGCAGCGGCCGTACTGGATGCCTGGCAAAGAAAGTTTGCCGCTGTATGTATACTTTTTCATTTTTTAGATCTTAAAATTTTATTGTCTCGAAGCCTTTTATAGCTTAAAAGTTGTAGACTTTAAATATATTTTTGTGGTTGTTTTTAGGAAGTGAGAAAATTGACTACCTCAGGAACAGTATCGTCGGCGTATAGCTTCTATCCTTTTTCGACGTCGACGCTTAATGATATACTTGGGAAATTCTCAGAAGTTTCACTAAAGAACATTATTTTAGGATATATGTTTATGGTAACCGTCTTTTGTTTTTATTACATTTTTGTTCTTTATACTTTTTGTTTCGATTATTTTTTTATTTTAATTATATTTTCAGTTAATTTATGTTGCTGTTACGTTAATACAATGGCGTGATCCTATTCGTTCTCAAGCGGGAGTTGGAATTGCGGGAGTTTTACTTCTTTCCATCACTGTAGCTGCGGGGTTAGGATTTTGTGCTTTATTAGGTGACATTTCTTTTTATTTTATAAATGTTTTTCTTTTGTTTACTGTTTGAAAATTATTTTTTAATGTAGGTTTTCTAAATTTAATTATTCATATTTTTGTCAGGCATACCTTTCAACGCATCTAGTACGCAAGTAGTTCCATTCCTAGCCCTCGGTCTGGGAGTTCAGGACATGTTTCTCTTAACTCATGCATATATAGAACAGGCAGAAGTGTCACGGGAAGAGCGAACTGGACTTGTCCTAAAGAAGAGTGGCTTGAGTGTCCTGTTGGCATCACTGTGCAATGTCATGGCATTTTTAGCAGCTGCATTATTACCAATCCCAGCATTTAGAGTATTTTGTTTGCAGGTAGGTTTATTATTAAATATTTATTACTTATATCAATTTTAATTAAACTAATAAATTATTAAATTTCTACATCCACATTTATTATACAAAGATACTCAAAATGCAAAACTAGAAAAAATAAATGGTACATATAACTATTTGATAATGTAATCTGAACTGAATAATTTTGTACAGTAGTTATTTTACACACGTTATGTTTTTTTCATTTTAGGCAGCGATCCTACTTCTTTTTAACTTAGGTTCAATGCTACTTGTATTTCCGGCAATGATATCCTTGGATCTTAGGAGGAGGTCAGCAGCAAGAGCTGATTTATTATGTTGTTTGATGCCTGAAAGTCCATTACCGAAGAAAAAGGCAGCAGAGAGAACTAATAAGTCTAGAAGTGGAAAGAATGATAAGGTATGCATCGTATGTTTTAAAAGTAATAATAGTTAGAGAATATCTTTATTTCGTGATCAATGATGACCTAAAAAATTTATTGAAACAACTAATTTAGATGATTTAGTTTAAAGATTCCTAACCTTCTAAGTTTAGCAAATATTTGATTTATTAATTTGTCAACAACACACAAAGATCGAAGTTAACTGAAATATTAATCAAAATGAATATTTTTACAGAATAGAATAGATACCACCCGACAACCTCTAGACCCAGATGTTAGCAAAGATGACGCTAAGACCTGCTCCCTCAGCCTTTCCCTGACCAAGTGGGTGAAGAATCAATATGCGCCATTCATCATGCGACCCGCTGTGAAGGTAAACGTTAGACACTCGTATATAAATCTTGAAATAGTGGTTAATAGTCTTCATTTCAGGGATTACTAATCGACATATGGATCGATTATGAAAAATCTGGCTTTTTTTAAAATTTTCATACATTTTTTTTTAAAAGATTACTAGCAGTATGGATCACATACTACTACTATTCCCTTTACTCCTACTATTAAGCTTAAATGCTTGTGTCAGGAGTGGGTCACACCAGTAGTCCAATGTCCGGGATTTGAACCCACGACTTATCGATCGTGAACCCAACGCCTGAACCACTGAGCTACTGACGCTTCACTTTATTATATAATATATCAGTGAAGAGAAAAGAAATAAATTTAAAAAGAAATTAAGCGAAATAAATAATATATCAAATAACTATATTATAAATAAATAAACGCAAAATTATATTAATTATTCCTTACATACATATTTATAAAATATTTTTTAACATATTTTATACGTTAATAATAAGCTTTTTCAATTTTTACAGGTTACATCAATGTTAGCTTTAATCGTGGTTATCCTTGCCAGTATTTGGGGAACTACAAAAGTTAAGGATGGATTAGATCTAACCGATATTGTTCCTGAAAATACTGACGAACATGAATTCCTTTCACGACAAGAAAAGTATTTCGGCTTCTATAACATGTACGCTGTGACCCAAGGTGATTTTGAATACCCAACTAATCAAAAGTTATTATACGAATATCACGACCAATTTGTTCGAATACCGAATATAATTAAAAATGATAACGGCGGTCTTACGAAATTCTGGCTTAGTTTATTCCGAGATTGGTTACTTGATCTGCAAGTTGCTTTTGATAAAGAATTAGCCAGTGGTTGTATAACTCAAGAATATTGGTGTAAAAACGCAACTGATGAAGGTATACTAGCTTACAAGCTGATGGTGCAAACAGGCCATGTGGACAATCCTATAGATAAATCCCTTATAACGGCTGGCCATAGATTAGTTGATAAAGACGGGATTATAAATCCAAAGGCATTTTACAACTATCTATCAGCTTGGGCCACTAACGACGCTTTAGCTTATGGCGCATCTCAAGGCAATCTAAAACCGCAGCCACAAAGATGGATCCATTCACCTGAAGATGTTCATTTGGAAATAAAGAAATCGTCACCATTAATTTACACTCAATTACCATTTTACTTATCTGGCTTGAGTGATACAGATAGCATCAAAACGTTGATACAATCGGTTAGGGAGTTATGTTTAAAATATGAAGCGAAAGGTTTACCGAATTTTCCATCTGGTATACCTTTCTTGTTTTGGGAGCAATATTTGTATTTGAGGACATCTTTGCTATTAGCTCTGGCGTGTGCATTAGCTGCTGTGTTCATTGTGAGTATACACTGTGTTATTGTTTTATTAATCTAATTTAATGAATAATAATAAAATATTTAAAAAAATGAATTTATTTAAATTAGTTCCTTCGTATTTAACCCAGTGATTAAGACTTTGGATTTGTTTTAAAGTTAATCATAATATATTATTTCAGGCAGTAATGGTCCTTCTTCTAAACGCGTGGGCTGCAGTGCTAGTAACCTTATCATTGGCAACACTGGTGTTACAATTATTAGGAGTGATGGCGTTATTGGGTGTGAAGCTCTCAGCGATGCCCGCGGTTTTACTTGTTTTGGCTGTGGGTCGAGGAGTGCATTTCACTGTTCATCTATGTTTGGTAAGTAAAAACGATTTTAAAATATATGCGTCAAATAGACCTGGTTTTAATATTTTTATCTAAAATACTTTTTGATAAACTCCACTTAATAAAAATTATCATTTTTAAAATATCTACGCTTATAGGAGAACGCATTAATAATAATGAGACCTAACCTATAAATTTTACTTTTTACAGGGGTTCGTAACATCAATAGGTTGCAAGCGTCGTCGAGCTTCTTTAGCCCTAGAATCAGTCTTGGCTCCAGTAGTACACGGTGCGTTAGCGGCAGCTCTGGCAGCCTCTATGCTGGCTGCCAGTGAGTTTGGTTTTGTTGCACGACTATTCTTGCGATTGTTACTGGCATTAGTGTTGCTGGGACTAGTCGATGGATTGCTGTTCTTTCCTATTGTTTTATCAATATTGGGACCTGCCGCTGAGGTTTGTATTATTTTATATAAAAGTTTATGAGCAATTTATAATTTACTAGTATGCGGTAAGTGTAGATTCAAGATAGTAATTAAACCTGCAATGCTTAGATTCAAAGCTATATTTTGGTCGTAAATCCAATGCCGGCTACTGCCGCTTGTCGTATAATATGCCGTACAAGTCGTCTTCTTTAAATCATTGGTTTTCGTGATAGTTCTTTGCGTTTTATCAGAATAATATGATATGGTAATAATTCCACAGGTACGACCACTAGAACATCCAGAACGTCTTTCAACACCGTCTCCAAAATGCTCTCCTATACATGCTCGAAAGTCTAGTTCCAGCTCTGATAAGGACAAATCAAGAACAAAATCAGCTCCTAGACCTTGCGCTCCCTCACTAACCACCATAACTGAGGAACCGTCGAGCTGGCACAGTTCAGCTCATTCCGTGCAATCCTCGATGCAATCTATCGTAGTCCAGCCTGAAGTAGTTGTAGAAACAACAACCTATAATGGCAGTGACTCTGCTTCAGGGAGGTCCACGCCGACAAAATCATCGCATTCTGGTGCTATTACAACTAAGGTGAGGGTCTTCTCAAGCATTATTATATTTTGTATCTTTATTTTTGTATGTATGAGTTCTTTTATGGTTAATTGAAATTATTTTATATCATTATTTTTACAGGTGACTGCAACCGCCAACATCAAAGTAGAAGTTGTGACACCAAGTGACAGAAAATCACGACGATCTTATCACTATTACGATAGGAGACGAGATCGTGATGATGACAGAGACCGAGATCGAGACCGAGAACGGGATAGAGATCGAGAACGCGATAGAGACCGAGACCGAGAACGTGATAGAGACAGGGATAGATCAAGGGAACGAGATCGTAGAGACCGATACAGAGACGAAAGAGATCATCGTGCATCTCCTAGAGAAAATGGCAGGGATTCAGGACATGAAAGCGATTCATCGCGACATTGATAATAACAATGAGTAGTAAACCATTATTTACTGAATTAGTTATCTAGTTTCTGAATTGAATCAATGGTTAAAAAATCCTTGAAGTTTAATAAAACTCCTAAGATGGTTGTACTGAGTTATGTGATTGTCACGGATATGTTTTAAGGTTGGAAAGAGCTTTATTACCTTAGAACAGTATTACGAGGATAATTATAAGATTTTTCACTAAATTATGGTTATAGTTGAGGCTACATAGTCTTAGAAGTGCTAGTTTGATACTGAAATCATTCCATACAGACACTAGTGCTTCTATTGTGATTGCTAGGAAAATTCAGTTTTTCTTTTTATTGTTAGACCAAATAATCCTTAGAAACCGCCGCAAACTCGCGTGTTCCTATAATAAAGACACATTTTTGTTACAATTTCACGTCTAAAGACTGTGGTCGGATAATTTTTAATAATTTATATTATTATTTATTTTGTGTCTATAATAATTCTCACCAGAAGGATCTGTAGACTCAGATTTATTGTACAAATTATTTAAGTAGATGTATAATAGATAAGGCATTTATTTATGAGATTATTTAGATTTTTATATACCTTACGTATTGTGGCCTTTGGTCATTAAGAAGACTGCATTAAGCGATCGAAACGAGCTCTTAGCGTACAAAGTTTCTAGATGGGGACTCATAGATGTTTATCTATATCATTTTCTTAAAAATATTTAATGAGTTTTAACTAGTTGTTGCAATTATTAAATAATTCTTATGTAAAGTTCTATAAAATACTACTTTTGTTAATGTATGTATGAACATCTGTGATGGACCCTCAGTAGATCTGAGATAAGATTCAACTGACCTCAGTTATGAAATTAGTTAATAGTGTTGTGACATTTTGTGCAGAGTACTTATTAGTTTATATTAATTTATGCTAATGTAACTTAATGATCTGTAAATATAGTGGTAAATTAGGTTACGCGACGCCAACGCACAATGAAAAGTTTTATACTTTTATAACTTATATTTTTATACAATTTTAACTGACATATTGTCAAAAAACCTAGAAATACATATAAATGCGATACCTTTGGTTGTTGAATTAGATTTCAAATACACTATATTGCATTTTTATTTTTTCGTTTTTATACAATGTTAATAAGATGTAAATGCAATAGATTAATGTTAATTATTCAAAAAATACTTTTCAACAAAATAAAGATATTATGTTGTGTACTGCATACACAGCCTACTCATAACTTTAACCTTTTAAAAAAAATTTTACGAATATAAAAGACATAAATGAATTAAATCTAAGTTTAATAGCAAAATCAATTCAATAATATAAATAACTTCAATAATTGTAAGAAATTTTCATAATGTTTAGATATTGATATTTGTCAAATTACTCAACTCACTCAAGAAGTTACTAACGAAAACACTAGGTTATCAAATTGATTTTCTTTTGTTCCCAATATTTTTTCAATCATCTTTAACAGAAAATTCATTAACTGTTTAAAAATAAAATACTTCTAATATACAGATGATGTTGTTTTCATTATGACCGATTACCGAACTGAATAATATATTATGTTTGGCTAATTATCCAAGTTTTCTCGTTTGACGCCGTTGACCCGGAAGAGATAATATTGTAAGTCATTACACCGCAGATGTTTTATGAGTTATGATCCTTCAACCAGAAACCGTTGTTCAGTGATTTAACCTTTGTACAATAAAGCTTAACCCTTTAACCGGCTGACAAAACTATATTGTGGTAAGCTTACGTCGAAGAAATGGACATCGCTATCATTTAATTAATTTCTTCTGCTTCATATCCTTTGTAATAAAAACATTCATCCGTTATTTCAGCATTTATTAAATATTCTATTTTTTATTTATATTTTAATAATTTAAAATACTGTTTTAACTAAAATTGCTATTCTTAAAATAAATTCTTAAAAATATGACAAAATTTTTATCACAGTTGGATGTTTAGGCAACTTACATTAAATATTGGACTACCGTCAAATAATTATCCTACAATAAGTAGTATATACAGTGAACTGTTAAAAACAAAATAAGTGATATTCTTGTTTATATATTTGTTATAATATATTTAACGGTACAAATCATTTTCATTTACTATTATTTCAAATATACCGTTATTTATGATGTCGATATCAAGCAATCGCCGCAATAAGCAAATTAGACTTTGAATAGGTTGCTTATCTGTTATTGCATCATTAAATTAAAGCAATCTGCGCCACGTACGATGATCCTGAATACGAATTATAATAGGATACGAACGGAATTTTGGCGGCAGCAACGCCTGCGACATTCCTTAGAAAACGGGAGCGCGGGAATCAATAAAGGATTTCCTGGCGGCGTGCCCACGCATGTGCGTGGCGCCCGAGGCCCTAAACCTTCCATCGCGTCTTCTATAGCCACCGTTCCAGTAATCACAAACAATATCATCACAATCGCGACCAGATTATTAAAAATATTGTATATTTTATAAAATTATTGTCGATGGGAATTGCTTGCTCTTGAGCGGAGTATGGTAATAGAGTCCACCGCTGACCATAAGGTATCAACCCTATGTATGATCAAATAAATCTCAATAATAGGGCTACGTTATTGGGCGTATGATTCGCGCGCAGCGTCACTGCGGCTGGGCGGGCGGGGCGGCCGGTGAGGCGCGCGGGGCGGCTCTCGCGCGGCGCGACACTCTGTTGCCCCGCGGTGCGCCCGCTCCACGTCCACTATTACGCCACACGTAATGACTCAGTCCTGGTGACATTGCAGTGCAGTGCGAGTGTAATTCCATGTAGGAGAGTCAGTGGAGTGTTAATACTCTTGTCATGTGGGGAGTGCGATGGCGCTAGGCACCATGACTCGGCGCCCGCTGCTTCTCCTCGCCTTTCTGGCGGCCGCGCTTGCTAACCAGCTCGAAGATATACCGCACAATGAGTAAGTATTTTGGATTATATATTTTATATGGATATATTTATTAAATATTCATTTTACGATGTCATGAACATATTCTTAGACAGCGGTTTATGTTTAAAATTTTTTATTCATATTAACATTACTAAATATATAGGATAGCCTAATTTTATGCGTACTATTTAAATAGTAAAAGAAAACGAGATTAGTAAAGAAACGTCTCTAACCTTTAAGAAGTGGTTTAATAGGAGGCGTTTATAGTAAGTAGCCATGTATCGCGTATATCATGAGTTGCACAGATAAATGCACTTTTACAAAAACGCGTAGAAATATATGATTAAAATTAAAGTAAATTCAATTCTAGTGTATTTTGTCAAAAGAATCCTTATTCCTAAGGCTAACTAATCTTATGGTTATCTAAAAAGATTTCTGTAAAAGGAAGTATATTTGAATATGACTTTAAGTAAATACATTTATGTCAATATAAAGAAAGAAAAACTATATAATAAAATTCATTATTTATCAAATGTCGCGACTCTAATAGTGTTATAAATAAGTAGCTTATCACTTTAAGTGATAATAATATGTTCACTTCCTGTATTAATAATAAATAAAATGCCCAGACTAATAAAATCGCGTTGTGATAGATGGTAAATTGTAAAAAATGTTTTTGAGCAAATATTGGAATCAATCTCAAAATAAATGATTCACCTTGTGCCCTTATGTATCGCAGTTTGTAAATATGCTAAATATATTTACATATTTTAGTAATTATATCTATATATGTATATTCATAGGGTTTTATGTAAATATATTTAAAAAAAATGAACATGAATTATCATGTACACGGGAAACTATATTTTATTATAAAACCCATATATTCTTACGTCACATTTTTGTTTGTTACGAAAAGGATAGAAACTAATCTGCTGTAAGTTACAAACATTCGTGGTGTTTTCATTTCGTGTTAGGGTACATGTGCAGCTGAGACTGCAGGGTATTTCAGGCTTTGTGCCAAACATCCCATGTAACTACAATGTATATAAATAATATAGATGGAACACTTAAGGCACTATGGTTCGTCGACGACCTTTACTTTGCGTTTATAGTATAGTTTCACTGGATTTTAATTGTTGAGTTCCAATTAAAATCCAGTAAAACTATGAAAGAGAAAACTTTTACAATTAATACATATGTATTATAGTATTTCACAATTAATAATATTCAAAAACAAAATTACTACCAGTATGCGAATCCGACGTCAAATATCTTTGACGCGTTCAGGTTGCGCCGCATATCTGCCAGACTTCCTCCCCTCCCCTCCCCCTCCCATCCCATTAATTTTGCGATTCTAGTGGACTCTGGGTCCTCGCTCAAGGTCCACTCAAACCGTAGCATTCACCCCTCCGCCGCACTCTTATCTTAAAGCAACCCATCGGCAATGTAAGTGACACATTCACGTATTGTCGATGTCCATTGGCGACAGTTGCCACTTGCTAATACCAAGTGGATCTTCTACTCATTTACTTATTTGCCATAGTTAATCTCATTGAGTACATCGTGTGTGTATAAAAATTTACCAAAATTTCTTTATATTAAGACGATAAATGCTCAGGGCCACAGAAACCGCAGCATTCTTCTCTTCGCTCCCCCTCTTCACTTTATTTTCGAGGCGGTAATGCATTGGAAAAACAAGAGATATTATTATATATGACCTTAACTTATAAAATAACAGTTTAAGATCTTATGATTGAATTAACATTGTCTATAAAATCTATTCGTTATTATTCAAACTTAAAAAAATGTTTTAGCAACTTAATTCTGCAGATGCTTTAATATTGCTAAATATCTATTTTCGTGGTAGTTAAACTAAAATATCATATCAAAATGAAAAAGATGTGGGCGTAAAGATCAATCTATAAAAATCACCTTGGACCTAATGACCTTAACTTTATCGTTCAAATAGCAGCCCACATAGGCAATGCAAATGAACGCCCACAAAGTAGAATTAATTCAACGAATATTGAAATTTTAAGTGAAGTTAAGCTAAATGACTTCTCAATCACCATAAAAAGATATTAAATTAAAATTCATTTAAATATTTTGGATCAAGTGCTTTAATTATTAAAATACAGCGAAATGAATCAAATTTATTTTTACGTAGAATGAGGAGTATAAATAAATAAAGATTACTTCAATACCGAATAAAACGAAAACATATGTAGATAAATATCTTATATATGTTTTCGTATTGTATAATAGAGTCAATCGTTTTTTAATTATAATTTAATTATGTAAGGGTTATTCATACATAACATTTATGTATCAACAATTTCTCAGTGTGCCATTTCAACTTCAAGATAAAATAAAATAAAAAGTAAAACTACCAATATAAGTTTCTTACTTATATGTATATATACAAGCGGCCTGCCCTCGCTTCGCTCCGGGTATTTGAAATAATATTATAATTGATATCCTTAAATTGTCATAATAAGAAAAGGTGATAAAGAAGTAAAAATACAGGAAGAAAAGAAGAAAAGAGCGAGAAGGACAGAGCAAAGATTTAAGAATTAAATAGAGATAGATAAAAGAAAGTGAAAAGAGACATAATGAACAGAGATAAAGATAAACATGAAAGAAAGAGGATGAACTGAGAATGAAAGTTTAAAAGAGAAAGAAAAGACGGGAATAATATAAAATTCTCTTAGTGAACAATTTTTTGAAATCAGATCAGTAGTATCAAAATGACCATATTCTATTAATTAAAAGATATAAATGGCAACACCACATCATCTATGTCACTCAGGAATAGTGTAGTTTTCTAGCAGTGAAAGAATTTTCAAAATCGGTAGTAGTTCCTGGTATTACTTACTTTATTCAAAAAGATCATTGCCAGCTCTTTATTGGTCACATAGTTTTAATTATGATATCTATGTCATTGCATAGTATAACTTTCTAGCGGTAAAAGAATTATTAAAATCGGGTCTGTAGTTCCAGAGAAAACCTTCACTGTACAAAATGGCCGCGTTATGGCACCTAAATGGCCATATATTTTTAATTAAAATATTTATGGCAACACCACATGACCTATGTTTCCAGGAAAGGGTATAGCTTTCTGTCGATGAAAGAGTTTTCAAAATCGGTTTAGTAGTTTTCTAGCCTATTCGCAACAAACAAACATACAAAAATACTAACAATAAAATTTTTCTTCATCAAATTTTTTTGGTGTAGATGAAGATAAACCATATAAAATGTTACATAGTATCATCTTATAGCTACTATTTCGATATAACCAATAAAATTGGGTCAGTTTTTTCGATTATATCATTTACCACGTAGCATTGTAGCTCGTAGCTTCGTAGCGGCGTAGCTCGTGGGCTACGCGTTTCCGTTCCATTAGCTCCAATAAACGCACCGCTATTTATTCCAGTGTAGTAATTCGTATTACCAAACGTAATTTGGGATGGTAATTGATATTTCTTTTATTTTACTGACTGAAGAGTTTCATTACAAAAATAAATGTAATTCAGTTAATAAAGCTTTTACATAGCTAACAGACATTGTTCCTTAAGTTTGTATTATGTTTAGATTCTCTATTTAAAGTAAGTAGTTAAATAAAGGAACCCTAAAATTTAAATTTGATTTTTGCGAAACCCATAAATTACTTAAATATGTATAGTTTATACTCATGTGTTTTAAATATAATGTAACATAAATAACGCACATTATTTATTCGTTTCGTAAAAATTTCAACATAGAATTATTGTTTGCTTCCGAGCCGGAAACTGGGGCGGCGAAGAAAAAATTACTTCCAAAAGCAACAACCGAGCGAGACCTTTTCAATGATACCTAATTTGTCTTTTTAGTCACGTGGTTACTTTTGAGAACATGCTGAACAAATTTAGCCTTTGCATATTTGATTGTAATCATTGGGTTGCGCGCAATTGTGCACACATATTGCGGTGAACGTGTTGAGATATTATTTAAGAAATTGGCAAAAAATGTTTTTTATTTTACTATCTTTGAACAACATTTTAAAATAGACAACAGAAATGCAATAAAATAATTTTATATTTACGGGCATGATAAAAAACCCATAAAAATTTCTTTAAAAAACATACTAATCATTAATCAAAGCAGAGCGAATTATATATCATTAGGAAGGCACGAAATAATCAATTATTAAAAGAAGGCGACCACAGATTAAGCTATAAGCCGCTAATTAAATCTTTTTATCATACGGTCCTGCGTACAAACAGGCGAATGAAACTAGTTATGATCTGTTTCCACAACGTAAATATTTGCGGAGCGGCACGCGGGGCACATGTCAAATCCGGCTCGGGTATTGATCTAGAGAGAGACGCGGGGCGTGCGAGGGGCGGGGGCGCGGGAAGCGGCGTACTACGGAGGCTGGCTTACGTAAGGCCGCGCGTCTGACACCCCGTCTGCTACGACGACGCTGATTAATAAAACAACTATCGAATACGACCAGATATCCTCATTTACTTGCTTCCTTATCTTTAATTAACTAAGTTTTACCACAATTTTTTTGCCCAAGATGGCACTTTCATTCTGTCTAAGTTTATGTTCATGTTGCGGCTTCGTACAAGCCATAGTAATAATTATGACATCGATTACCATGACGATATTAAAACCACAACGTATTCAAAAATGACGGATTTTTATTTAAACTAAAATTTCATTAAAATGAATGAAAGAATAGACGGAGAATCAAGTTAGAAAATAAATTTCCAAATCTTTTTAAATTTTTTATTTTATTTTTATGTGTAAATTTAAATAATAAGCATTTACTACTTGCCATATACAATCATTTTGTTCAAAAAATCAAACGAAAAACTAATCCATTTTGTTTTTTATTTACATAGTGCAAATTCGATCTCTTCAGCATTTTTACGTACGTGTATATTTAGAACAAGGCGTAACAATTAGAAAATCTATTTAACTACTATAAAATTTTAACATTTAATAAAAACAAAAGTAATACATTAAGTTTATGCTCTGTAAGAAATATTTTTGTTTAACTAAATTCAATATTATAAGGTTTAATTTTAGACAATTTAAGGAGTAAATTGTTTATTAATAGTAGGATTATGTAGCTGCAGTCTGGCTGTATCTTTTGTTCGCACGGGTTGTACAGAGCCGGTTTTGAGCCGATAGTAAATAGTTGGTCTTGGTAATAAATTGTACTGCTCCCTAAAACCTTCCTTCTTTATAGCGTTAATTAACTCCAGATTTGTTAACAAGTTCAATATTACTTCTTACCAATATAACAAATGTAAAAATACTTTTATTATCAAAAAAGTCATAGTTCCTGAGGAATAACTATTAAACGTTTATTGAATTATTATATACAGACATATTTATATATAGCAATTCGAGTATATTAAAATGAAAGTAAATATGTTTCTTGTTAAACCTAAGTAAACGTACATTGAATCCGTGCACCGCCGGGATGGTTTGACTAATATTTAAAAGAAAATTAAAGGTGTAGAAAGTATATAGATAAAATAATTATAGTTGTAAATCAGGTGAAAGTCAAATCGGGATAGTCACGAGATTCCGGCGGGGCAGCACTGGGCCCCCGAGCTAAGGATAAACCGATTACCGTAACAAGATATTTTAAGCGGATCCTGCGCTGTTAATCCGCCAGTCTTTGTTTTTTAACGCAGTCCAGATTTCTCTTACTTCTGAACTAGGAAAGCTTTTAGCCTTTTTGTTGTGGCCTTTCAAAACTTTAACACTTGAAAAGATCGTGTTTAAAGTTTCTTTTGTAATGCACGTTTATATACAACTTTTTGCGGATTTATAAGAGATTTTATTATCTTCTATATGTAAATAAATATATAAATGAACGACTGACTGACATTTCAACCCACAGGCTAGACTCCTGAAAATTTGACACCGTAGAAAGTATTTTTGGAAATGTAGATCCCTAGGTGGTGAAATCGAACATTTTATAAATCCATTCTGATTCAAGTTTGACATACCACCACCACCAATTAACCCAAAACATACAGGACATAACTTTGACCCGAGCGAAGCGCGAGATAATATCAAAATCTTTTCTACTTTGGATTGAGATTGCAAATAAAATAAATTTTAACAGAGATAGAAAAGGCCGTTATCCCTTGTTTCATTTTCCAAGATCGCATTTTCGGTCGCCCCAAGAACGCTTGCGAACACCTGACGGCGACGCCTGATAGCCTCGCAGTGGAAGTACCATTGGCTTGGGTGCCACTGAGGACGGTTTTAAATAATTTTAAATTCGCAACTTCTGCTCATGACGGCCTAACTTGAAACAATGGCCGCGAACATCACCCATTGCTAATGAGAATATTCTGTCGGCAAATTCTAATAATAAACAGATGGCAAGTGTTTGTATTGAAGATACCTATCGTTGAATAAATCAATGTACAGCCGAAACTACTTATTCTAAAAACATAATATATGGCCAGTCGCTTCTTTTTACTACGAGCAATTTTCGAAATTTATCCTCTAAGATATAAGGCTTAAAAGGGGTGTCAAAGTATGTACGTTAGACAAGTAAATTTTCACCTCTAAATAAACCCATATTTTCGCATTCGTCTAATTTCATCGATTAGTGTATAAATAAAAAAGGAAATACATTTTTTTAAAATATTTTATTTTGGACCAATATCGCGCAATAACAGCCATAATCGTCACCAGCCGAACTCCGTTTGACAAACGGCTTTAGTCTATCGGAACAGAGGTTATATACAGTCTTGGAATCAAAAAGTACTACCCGCGAATATATTATTATCAACGGTGTTGCTAACTATTAGAAATTCATCTATTTTCCGTTTGCTTAAAAAACAATATGAAATGTTATTTCTAGTAATATAGCTAATCGTTAAAGCACTACTATGTCGCCATTTTATTGAAGCTATTTCCTCTCTGTAGTATAATATAAATAACCTGGTGTATCTAAAAGAGTATTCTTAATTCAAATCCGTGAGTGCTCGTATGATAAAAATAAATCAGATCGAAATGTATTTAGACTACTCTGACTGCAGTTTAATTTAGTTAGAGTTCTATAACTAGCTTTTATATTTGACCTAAGACTTTTAGGTTTTGAAATCTGCATCTGCAATCAATAAATAAAAATTATTTTGTTAAAATTTTGAGTAATAATGTAGTTTGATACAACACTATAGAAGTATTACCAGGAGTTCCGCACGTCTAAACTAAACAAATTTTAAGTCATCTATTAACTGAATCCCGCAATGATGTAGCATATAGGTAATGACTAAAGCTATGAACTAACGCTACTAGACGAGTTTGAGTTATTGTTTTGTGGGTAGTTTGGTGTAAAACTAGGTGAATCTATTACATTGAATGCAACAATTTTATAAAAATAAGATTTAATAATAAATTATTTTCCAAAGAAAATACATTACAAAAATTTTAATGCAATTTTTTTGATTTATAGTTTTTTGAATAATTACAAATTTTAATATATCTATTGCAATTTTATAAATGGCATAATAATAATACTTTTAATATAAAACAGAATACAATTTCCAATGAAACAGCAACCGTACCTGTTCTCGGTAAGGCTCGTTACACTCGTTAATTAAATTGGTCCTTCCATCAGGAGCGCTCATCTTTCATACTGCGACAGAATGATACCGCGTATAACCTCTGATAACACTTACTTGTTATAAGGGTGGTCGACCGAGTGGAAAAAACGCTTAACCCGCTTCCCCCTAATCATATACTTCGCAGCATCATTTCAATTTTTAATACACTCTTTAACCAATCTCTGACACTCCACCTCTTAAAATCGATTCATCAAAAGCAGATCTTGTTAATGAAATCTTATATAAATTTACATAAGCGTTTGGTATGTAGTATTAATGCAATCAGTTTGTACCATGGTTGTGTTCCAGAGAGTAACGCTTCTTGCATTGTATTAAAACAATACAGTTCATTATAAAATGAAGTAATTAAAAAAACAATCAGAACTTTCTGAATGAACGGAATTACCGGAATATGGTTCCATTGTTTAAGACCTTAGGCATGATAATAAGCTTCATTGTGTCTATGTATATTTGTAGATTGCTAAAAGAAACAAAATATCGTCAGCTTATTACCACCATAAATTGCGGATGAACTCCAATTATAGTAAGGAAGAGATAAAAACTTTTTTACATTGTACGACAATATTAATGAATAGAAAGTTTGTCCTCTGAGTTTATTTAAAACGTTAAGATATTTTTTTTTTGCGTAAACGGAACATTACTATAGATCCACCCAGACACTTAATTAAATGTCTCGTGACAAACGATGCGTAACGTGAAGTACTTGTAAAATGTAATACGTTTTTTTGTTGCAGAGTCAAGAATTGGGCGCTAAAATTCGGCGTCGACCTGTGGGAGTTCGGGCGGCACTTTACAAAAATGAATCAAATACAAAACGTGAGTAAACGCATATTTACGGCGGCTTTCGAGAGAAGTGTGTGGGATTCTTCTCGCTTTAGAAGTGAAGCGAGGAGCAGCGCCGAGAGCCGGGACGATCGGTCGGACGCGCTACTACAAAAACGCAACGAGAGAGTTCGCACCCCACCCGGCCTCCACCCCGCTACCGTGCCACCCCTGGCCGCTCCTCTTCGCGACCCAGTTACGAGCGGGTGGCAAGTATCAGATACTGCTGAAATACACTCGCCGTACTCACGAGTACACTTACCACTACGATAATTAACAACGACCTTCGATCGGCACACACAGTACACTACTTACACTGCTTACGAGTGATGTTATCCAACGTACTCATCATTCCTAAATAGAAAGCGTACATATACATTAAAATTCAGTTATAATTTTATACTAAATCAATTAGTTACTACAAATTTATTAAGCAACATTTAAATTATTTTTAAGTTAATTTATTTAGTTTTAATTAATTTATGGAAAGAAAATAAAAGAAACGTTACAAATTGATTATCAGTTTAGATAGCATTTCGAAGGTTATAAATTATTCAGGTCAGTCAGTAGGTCGTACCAGGATTACCTTGTACAAAATAAACCAACTGTCATATTAGGATTGCAGAGAAGAAGAAGAAGATGAAAAATATAATTTGTGGCACTGCAATGCAATTTTACAGTATATTCAAGTATAATTTAAATAAATATTTTAATAATTAACCGATGGCACCTATAGAAAACAAAGCGATAAGCGAGGGCAGGCATATCTAAGGATAAAATTTGTGTTTCGTTTTTCTGAAATTCTTTATTAAAAGTCAATTTCAATTTTAACTTAACTTAATTCATGTTTTTCAAATCAAAATATTCCATTATCACATCTGGTAGTGTTAAACTATGATAAAATAATCAAAATTCTGTCCGAGATCGCGGTCCTGAAAGTAATATAATATTTCGAAAGAGAAACTTTCACATCGGAACTTATTCAATATTAGCGGCGTCTAGAGCCAACTAACTACCTACGCGATATCACTGCAATAAATCATTTATATGTACTTATTTTCTTCATTAGTCCTTTGTTCGCTCTGTTATAGTTAAAACTTTGTGTCAATAGATACTTTCAGATCTATAATATAATTATTTTGAGACTTCCTAAGGCGTATGTAGGTTAATCTATTATTATCTAACTACTGTAGATATAAATTTTAATTTTCTAGAAAAATAAATTTTAATATCGTATATTTGTACCACTGAATATAAAGTAACTCTTCTAAAAATAATCAAAAATTCACCACCATATCCAATCATACCACTTTTGCTGTTAACCTGAAATTCCGATACTTCATCAGAATCACTCTAAAAAATGTTTTCCTGTCAAATAACATGGACGAAAAGTGGCTAGTATCATTCAGCTACTGCGCCTGAGATATTATCTATTGTCTATATAAATTAAAATTTTAAGAACCTAACTAAGTATGAAAATAAATTTCAACCAATTTAAGACCATTCAGGTCTGAAAATTTGTTTTGCGAAACTAATTTCGAGTACGATATGGATCTTTTCAATCAAGATAGATAGAGAAAAATATAAAGCTTATTTTGGTATTCATATAATAATGTATTGAAAGCTGAACGATTGAATTAAATGTTAACTGATGAATAAAAGTAATTGTCGGAAATTAATAGCGAAACATTCAGCCTGGTTTGATTCCATTCGCGTGTAATCTTTTAAAATGGTTTTGTTCATCCGTCGGATGTTCTCACCCTGGCTCAGTGTGGACGGAGTTTAACCTAATTTCGCTAGTATTTTATAAAGGCCTTCTATACTGCTTAGGTCACTATCGAGAAAAGTGGGCCGAGGTAGACTGAGATAGGTAATGTCGATGTTGAACATGCGCTTTCTCAGAAATGTTTCGAACTTTGAAAGAAGTTTTCATTTAAAGTAAAATATAATTGTATATTGCACTTTGTTGCATATAGAATTTAAATATAAGTACTAAAACACAGTATCAACATAAAAAACCAACAACCAATAAGAATTACTTACAAAATTTTATTCATAGAAAAGCACTATCAATGTTGTTTTTAGAGGAGCATAAGAACAAATCTTGCCTTATCCTAGAAATATGGTAGAATAAATTCTGCAGTGGACTCTAGCAAATGTTCAATATTAATATCTAGCAAGGATTGAACATTTGAACAGATTGAAAATTCCAAGCTTTGTTCACTCCTTTGCGCTTCAAAAACTTTAATTTCATTTTACTATGAAGGTAAATTTATTATTATTTTAAAGCTAGTTTGATAAACCATATTTTGGGACTGACTAAAACGTTAAAAAGAATTTTTCGTTCGAAGGTTTTACTTTTTTAATTTAAACAAATCTGCAAATTCTGAACACATAGAACGTTAATGTAAGTTTAAAATAAATGATTGCGGTAGAAAGTTTGTCGGACGCAGGGGAGTTTACATCAAAGGTGAAATGAATAGCCGTTGTCCCTCTTACCATAAATATTTCAATTAAAAACATTTGACCAACGAATATACAAACTTGTAAATAGTGTAATTATTTTGTTATATTTATCTCTCGCTTATAATCAATAAACATTTCTATTCAATTAAAAATGGATCGCACCAATGAGTGAAAGCGCATTTTAGAACAACTTCACTAAATCTTCTTTTGGTTATTCTTTTTTTTGTGTTAATTATTGTCAGGTTTGTAAAAAAGATAAAGTGAATGAGACAATTATGAATGAGAATTCAACGGAAAATAGTATAAAAATGTTAAATATGAATGAATAAATGACTGAGCGTGCAAATGAGCAAGAGTGAGTGAATGATTTAAATACAACTCAGCGCAGCGACTGAAGGTCGGCTGGTAAGCAATAATAATATCGACCTCTTTCTCGTATCATTGAGATAAAGTAAATTTATTCAAACGATTTTTTTACAGAATTAAGAAAAAATTGCTAAATTATTGTCTTTATTTATTTTCATAAAAAATTTTTGGTATTAATTTTCAAGTCAATAGGAGGTTTAGGATATACATGTTACTAATATCTGCCCGCGACTTTTTCTAAGAAAACTGTTCAATTTTTGGTATTAAATTTCAAGTCAATAGGTGAAGTTTTTCTCCATCCCCGTCAATCCTCTTGGAGGTGAAATATACTTCACATAAAAACTATTATATGTAGCCTCATCTGTGCGATAATGAGTAAAATAACCAGCATATTTGTAAGTATATAGATTATAGATGTAGTTACATACACTAATAGAATTCATAGCGGTTAAGTAGAAACCACATACTAAACCTAAATGCCCACAAGCATTATACCATACCATATAAATAAAATATTCCGATAGTGGTATTGATAAATCTATGGATATATTGCCGGAAATATGTGAAACGTAGGATACATATATGTAATTCCGAGATTTAGGATATATTATATGTTACTAATAACTGCCCGCGACTTTTTATGAGAAAACTGCTCAATTGGGTACACACCAACACATTATTCCGGGATAAAAAAGTATTATTTCAGCTTATAAAGTATCTACGTGGAAGTATTTAAATCCCGTGTCCAATTTTCGTATGAACAACTCTCTTCTAAGGACAGAATCTGCTTTTTTGGATAAAAAATATGATTATACTTAATTATGTTACTACTCACATTACACAGTGTAGATATTATTATATGTTTATCCAGGTTATAAAGTATATGTGTTCCAAATTTGATTGGAATCCGTTTAAGACGATTGAGTAACAGACATCTAAACATATAAACTTACGTTTATAATATTAGTAGGATTTAACGATATGTAAGATTTTATATTGTTAAATCTAGAATGGTAGTAGTCACATAAGGTTTATATGAATAGATAAACAAAATAAATAAAATAAAAATACAGTTCGATTTTATTTGACTTTATGAAATTACTAACGACCCGCTATCTGCTTCGCACGGTTTCTTTCTCTACTGTAATATGCATCTAATATACATATAAACCTTCCTCTTGAATCTCTATCTATTAAAAAAAACCGCATCAAATCATACTAAAGACAGACAGAGGGGAAATGACTTTGTTTTATACAATGTAATGATGATGAAAATGGTAAAGAGATGGATGGGTAAAATTAGATTTTTTAAGTTGTAATTGAATTGTAAACAATGACGGATTTCATACACTTCTGATAATGGATATAAATAAAATAGTATATCAACAAGGAGTGGCCGGATTCGGACCTATCCTTTTTTGCGGCCAAATGGAGTTCTCTTGTGAGTAGTACGCACAACTGCGGACGGAGTGGAAAGTCCTGTCCTGTAGGCAAGGAGCCGGAGCCGCCCACTGGCTCGCCGCGCCACTTGCCACTCGCGTGTACTGACTAAGCGTATTCACACTTTTTGTCTTTAGAACTACATACCCACACAAATTGCATTAGCGATATTTCACTTTATTTTTTAGTTCTTCGTTATAAAAAAATTACACTAAGTACGTCTAAAAAATCACTATACATTATTGTACAAGCTTATATTTAAATTCTGTGTCTATCTTAGTAATTTTGCAAGATTTTGGACCACTTTTCGTTTTCCAACTAACCTTAAAATTTTTAAAATGATGCAATGCTATTATGTTATTATGAATTTGATCTGATGATGGAGCCGGAAGGTGGTCAAATTAATCTATCTAGTGGATATATTACTAGTAAATATAGGTAATATGATTTTTAAGTTTAAATAAATTATTTATATGCATATAACTAATTTAATTTGAAAACATTCATTAAACATTCATTTATTTCATATAATATTTGGTTGATTAAGGAATAATAAATAATTATTATAGATTACGCTTACATTTTATTTTTACTTTGGTAGAAAATATAACTGCAATGTATCGGACTATAATTTGTCTAAATCGGTGAGTATGACCTAACTCAGAGTAACATTGCGGCATTTCCAATGTCTAACAATGGGTAGAGGTCGAAAGGGGTTATGCAATGATATTATATAATCTACTTCCAGCGGACCTCTTTCGTTTAGCACAAAATTCGCAGTGTATAGTCAATGCGGAATCGTGTCAGACATAATGTACTTAAGATTATATGTTCATACTTGAAAAACATTAGTACATTAATGACTATTAGGTATAATGTCATTTTTCTACTGTCATGAATAATGTGTGTTACAAAAAGATTTTTATAGCTCTATTCTCTCTTAGCGAAATATTGTATGAAATTTCATATCGCTGTCAGTTAAGGTCTTTTTAAGGTAAGATTGTTCGTCTCGCCGCCTCGTGGTTAGAAAAATATCAGTTTGCGTCTTGTAATAGACTTTTTAATTTGACAACAAAAATGAATGAAAGAAATTGGCATTTTTTTCTAAAAATAAGTCTGATGTAGTATTAAAATTTTAGGCATTAGAAATATTATCATTTATACCGAGTGCAAAAGAGTGCAAAAGAGTGTACAAGCTTTCAATTTTATATAACAAGAAATTTTCAAACATAATATAAAAAGTGACAACGGATGGAGTTGAGTTTGTCATATGTATGTTATAAAATTTTGTAGCAATGTTTGTTTTATCTATTTATGTTAATGTAACTAGTCAGTAATGATTAGAAGCAGTATCCAATCAGCGGGTGTTTGTAAGGACGGAGGTGCAGAGTACAGAGCGGATTAAATTAACGGCCTTAATTGAATTTAGCTTCCTTGTCGGCCAATGTGTCCCCGAGGGTCTGCTCTCCGCCACTCGCTGCAACTCTCACCCACTTCATTAAATATTCCGCCGATCAATATTTGCTTACAATATTTAAGGAAAGTCTATTTTTGTCAATTGCATCTACATTTACTATTAATAGGTTCATCAATATTTTGACGAAACAAGAAAATAATTCAGATAGACACCCAGAAATCCATAGGTATAAAACTGGTCAAGGTAGAACCGTAGCCCTGAACTGAACCTATGCATTTCTGGCTTTCTATCTGAATTATTTTCTTGTTTCGTCCTTTTTAGACCACTTCTTTTACGTAGTCGGGTTATAGTTTTTTAAACTATATTTTTTTATATCATAGTTTTCTTTTTCCCGATCGAGATATTATAATCTCATATTGTAACGAAATGTTGGTTTTTATTTGCTTAAACTAGTAAATAACTGCAACGACTGTCCGCGCGAACTATACTACCGCATTTTAAACATACGTTATATGTTGACTTAAATAATATGATATATACACATATTTGTAATGTGCTTGCTTGCCAACACCTTTATTTTGATACCAAACACGTGATAATTATCTCAGTTTTATTTCGAGGTTAGAATGTGAGGTTTAAATTCCGTCATTAAAAAAAATCATAAATTTTTTATAGTTTATGTCACCCGCGCTATTATTACGAATCTATTGACACCTCTTCCACCATTCATGAAAATCGGTTCTGTAGTTTAGGCGCTAGGGTGGAACACACGAACATACATACATAGACTGCCAAAAACATAACCCTTCCTTTTGGCTTCACCGTAGTCGGGTAAAAAGAAGTAGTTGGAAAAGCTTCTTCTTCTATACCACCAATAATAATTGGTATGAACTTACTCGAAATTTCAATTTGGTGGATTCACTGGTTTAGCATGCAACGTCGTCTGTTTAATGGTTAAAATACTACACATATTTAAATGCTTATCTCCAAAACATTAAATAGAACATAGATATTATACATTAGAATAATAATCATTATTATAGTTTTTCTATTTATATGTAGAACATTGAGATTGCTTTATTGTATTACAACAAACAAAACATGAAAACTCATATAATACAAATTTAGCTTGACCTCGGTTTGAAGAGAAATAGTCGCGTTGAAGCCTCTCATTAAAATATGGAGTATTTTGACGCTGCATGCTATTAAAACTTTAGTTCCAAAATGAATTCTGAGTAGTATCTCACTTTAATTTTTATTAATATACTGTTGTGGAACTCAATAGGATAAAAAAAGATGAATATTTAAACTATATACTAGTATGATTTTTTCTGTGGAAAGCTTATGGGTATTCGATCGAAATGTCTACAGTATTGTTAAGAATGATAAAAATAATCAGACATCAAAGGAGGCATCATCGAATCGTTAAAAAGATACGGCTACAATTACTCGTAGATGGTTCGTAGTCCGTAGTCTACGTCGGCCATTTTTATCCCACAACGGAGGTGTACTTAAAACGAACTTTATTGGGTGAGCGGCGACTGTTTTGCAGTAAAAAGGTTTACTGCTTTTGTATAAGCTCTATATAGAACGTCATTTATTTTCAATTCCCATTATTCTGTACGGCTTACCTAAATTAGGACATTAATTTAAAATACAAATTTCAGTTTTGAAATTTCAAATTGTAGCTGTCTGGACTGTTATAACTTTATGTTGTTTATGTAATCACACAATGTTACACTAGGAAAAAATTACAATAAGGTCAACTATAGATTACACTATTCAAAAGCCCAAAAGCTTGAACAACAAAGGACATAAAACTATAATAAATATTAAAGTAGGAATCATCAATTTTTAAAAGTTTTATGTTAATATGCAATATGACTTATCTACATGAGACCAATACCGCACAGTAACACGCACAAGCCAATAATAATATGCACTTAAAACGGAAACTGATTAACTAATATTAAAAACTTACTCCAAACCTTAGTAATGGAGACCCAGCATTACGTCACCACACCTCAATATAGCTCATCGGAACAGAGGTTATATACAGTCTTGGAATAAAATAAAAGACACTATTTGCGAATAAAACGTTATCAGCGATGTTGCTAACTTATCTAGCTCAGCATATTGAATTGAATCTGACGTTACTTTGCGGAAATTCATGATTAAAAAGGAATCAAAAAGGTTACCTTGCTACATACGCGGAATTCTGAACAAACCGCCTCGTACGGCACCACCCAGAAGAGCACACCGTCCACAGAAAAGTAGAGTTGCGAAGTCGCAAGTCGCAAGTGAGTTCGGAGCGGAACTTACGTCGATTGTCGAGCGATCTACTTGTGTGGTCCCGGTTTTTGTTTGCGCGTCTTACTTTTCTGCGGACAGTGTGCTCTTCTGGCGTGTGCAGTACGAGTGGGTTTTTTCAGAATTGCGCGGATTATAGCAAGGTAACCTTTTTGATTCCTTTTTAGCTCAGTATACTACATATTCTATAAATTAGCTAATCTCCGAATAGAATTATTTGAATAGAATATTTTGTGTTTGCTTTCTGAACTTATAGTAAAGTTGTGTGTCTTGTTCTTAATTTGAACACTTATTGGTATAGTTTGTATATTTTGTAACAACATCATTAATAATATCATAAATTATAGTAGAAACGATGGTTAAATGAAATAAAATAAATGACAAATTAAATGAAATAAGTAAAGTAATAAGCTAATATAAAACATAGATACCTCGAGTAGGTATATCTCATTAGATTAGATAGCGCTACAAAGGCGACATCGGGTACAATCCAAAATTCAATAACATCGCTCGCGGGGCGGGTGGCTCCGCCGAATAACAATAATTTGGCAGCTAGCATCCGCCGAATTCCGGACGTGTTTCCATTTTTAAATGTGACAGATCTGAGCCACCATGTTGGGCTCAATAACACTCCGCCTAATGTAGACTTACTGAGCACGGCTCGAAAGCGATTGTTGTCATTTTCGCGTATTGTCACATTTACCTGCTGTAAAAGCTTTATATTACATGCGTACTTGACAGTTAAATTATTAGTGTTCTATTTTAATACCGCCATGTTTTATTACTTTGATACAACAAATTTTATGAGACTCGTCAATTATTCATAATCCTATCCATAGACATAGAATTCTTTATTTGGTTTTACAAATCACTTTGTAGTATTTTATTATATTTAACACTTACAAAAAACAGCATGGTTACCAATTGGATGTTAAAATGTCAATCAAGATTTCAAAATGATCTCCACTCTGCATGAAATTCCGTATCTATTAAACATACACATTTGTGTAAAGTGTCTGTGCGCTGGTCTCCCGTCAGAGATCATAAGTTGTGATCTGTGTTCCGTGAATCCAGTTGAACGAATACAATTTTTGTACATACAAAAATTACAGAAAAAAAGAGACAAAAACATAAACATATTCGTACACATGGCGTCCATATTGCTAAAAAGCGATATCTTCCAGTCTCAGTTGCTATGGCGTTTAAATGGATGATGAATACGAAAATTAAACAATAATAAGAAAACAAATAAAACAAAACTACGATAAGAAGTTTATGAGATAATTTTCTGATAGGTAATTTAAAAATTGATTTAAAGTAATATAAAATAGTATAGATTGAATTGAAAAGATACCCCTGCTTTAGGCAATGTAAAATAAATAGACTCATACTGTCGTAGATTTTTGTCTTCACATTTTTAAGATATAATACAATTTTGTAGTACATTTATTTTAATGTATGTATTAACGGGTTAGCTAGCATGAACGATATAAACTTAGGAGAACAGCTTTTAATGTCAAACTACTGCAGTAACAAGTTACAATTAAGCAATTCCTAGAACTAGAGACCATCTACTATTGATGATCATCTATGAAATACTCTTTTAATTAAGTGATTATTTATTATACAGAACCAATATTGTACATTAAATTTCCTACTCCATGAAATAACTTGTCAGACTGACTCCAAACTGAAGGGACAGAGGTTTAAAAATTGTCACGCCCGCGCCGTATAGGATGCACTTTGAATATATACGTCACATTTTATAAATACTTATTTGTTTTATTTATTTGTACAGAAATATCGAGAATACAACGTCGAAGTAGTCAGGAAAGATGGACTTCTCCTGGTTCGGGAACTGGCAGCTGAAGTCAAAAACCACATGGATTTTAAGATAAATGCAGTAATGGTAAGTACTTCAAATGATAAACTTAATATGGATTAGTTAGTAAAGAAACTAACAAAAAAATGTAAAATCTTTTTATCACTTAGTTCAAGTGACACACTCAGTTCTTTTAAATAGTGGCTAAGTTTGTAAAAACTAAGGTAACTTCTACAAGTTAGAAATAACCTCAAACCACTTTAAATATCTTTTTCAGAGTATTAATAATTTAAATTATAATTTTGAATTTAATTATTTAATTAATAAAAGTGAAAAATAAATTTATTGTTCTTAATTTATATTTAATACATAAATTAATTTAATAAATATTATTTTTACATTGTTTTGCTAAATTCATAATAGACACTATTATTATACTAATAGAATTACAGTAATGCTTATAAGTAGTTTTAATACACGCTAAACGTGTCAGAAACCTTAAAAATACTGCTAACTAACTCATCTACAGTAAGAATGACTTTAGCACTATTTAAAATTCACTTGCGATAAATATAAATAAATTGAACACATTCTTTCGACTTATTGTTTGTTATATGTTTATATTTAAATAATTTTTACAAATGTAATGTAAAAATAAAAAAGAGTTAAGAATTGCAGTTCTCAAGTCTCTCATCATTTTCAATATTTTTAACTGATATTAAAAATGTTAGAATTTTAGAAAGCTTCTTTCATTCATTTAAAATTTTTGAAGTAAGGTTTGCAATGAATGATTCAAGCATAAACTGGCGTAGGTGTTTAAGAATTCTTTATAGACATTGCAAACAAACCAAAACCCATTTCAGTTACATAAAAGCGTTTTCTTTACCCTTGTAAATAATTTGTGTCCTACCTATTTAAATAGTCAAGTACACTTTGCTTTACTAAAAGCTGAATAATATATAAAAAGAAAAATATAAGGAAAAAAGGAAAAGTTCCATTTTTCTTAACTTTTGTATAAATTTAATTTCAAATCAAAATATAGAAACTACATGCTTAACCGTGTTTTTGTTATGAATTCAAAAAAAATAATTATTTAAATAATAAATAGATGTATATATACAAAAACATTAACAAAATAGTACTTTTTATTGCTTACTTAAATTCAAAACGCATTCTTCGTTCCGCTTTAGCTTTAAAAAATTAGCCTTTCAAGGGTCTTTTGTTTTTATAATGAAACAAATCGCTTCGTAAGAAAAGCTACACTTTTACAGAATTGTTATCTTCACAATGGGATTTGATTCTTTGATAGAAACTTAGATAAAAAGGTTCTCTGAACCTTTTTATAAACAGCTTCTTTGACGTTGAAATAATGAATATTATTTCATCATAAGATATTATAATACAATTGGTAAACTTTATTTGATGGACAAGTACCTCCATTAACGTAATAGGAAATGTATAATATTATGCTTTTGAAATAATAATAATAATAATATATCAAAATACTTATATATATAAACCGACTTGTCTAAGTTTTGCTTCATAAATTGTCACTGCTTTCGTATCCTTTTAGGGAGTGAATCCTTTTTCAAAAATGTGTGTTTATATTATATAAAAACTTCTTATTATATTTTTTAAATCCATGATATTTAACTAGATAAAAAAGTAAATATGGTACTGTCCTTAAATGTAGCAAAAAATGTTAAGTGTTACAAACCGGCGGACAGATACTGCATTACCATATTCTCCACGGAGTGCCTGTCGTGACACTACACCCCTATACCACCCAATATTGGAATTCTTTCGAATCCCCAACTAATCCAGCTATGTCTGCTGTACGTCTCAACTTGGTTCGATGCGAGCTTGAAGATTTTCCGAACTTGGTTCATTTTTCCTATTTTATAACTTCACACCACTATTTTGCATTCGCTGGTCAAGATAGAGAGAAATTGAAGAATATGGCCAAAGTCTATGCTATAGTGCTAGAAACACTGTAGATAATTTTATAATGGCGATCAGTTAGTTCCTATCGGTATCATTATATAATAACCAGTGACTCTACAACTTATAAGCTTTGTACCAATTTATTAACGGCAGTTTGGTGAGAGATTTCATAGCGTGAACTGAATATTGGTCTAAAGTTTTTATCCTAGATGCCGCAATAAACGACAAAAACTAAATTACAATCATCAGAACCGGAATCTACGAAGAGATTCTCTTTGGAAAGCAAGCAATCAAAAACATATTTTATGTTACTGAAGTTCGTTAAGAAGGAGGAACTTAAATGTTTTGATAAAACATGAAAGACGAAGTGAATGTTTGTGTGAAAACCATGTTATAATAATAAAGTATCAGCAGCATAGTAACGTAATTATTCGATTCGGGCTGACTCCCGAATGCCATTTGCGGTTTTTGTTTCCGACTTCATCGGCCGCCATAGCAATTCTGGAAGAGTTCCCTTTTTTGTCAATTCATCCCCACCCGACATAATGAAGGCCTACAACATTCAATTAACCGGAGCGATTGGAATGTTTCGTGATTTGTACTTGATAGCGGCGTGCTCCAATTCCATACCCTGGAAATTATATCGTCTCAGTTTTTATTGATGTTACAGACAATTTTTTGCATTCTCTACTATTAATAGTATTGCTAGAAACGCAAAAATGTGTCGTGATTTTTGCACAAAAATAGCTTAAGGACCCAGTAATATAGTTTTAACTTAAATTATAGCTTTAAAAATATAATATATTTGTGGATTCGAAAGCACCTCCCATTTTATATTTAAACCATATTAAAACTTTAAAGGAAACAATTTTTATATATGTTAATTTTAAATCTAAGCACGCATTGGGTGAGGGACTAGTCTCTAGTCAAATATATAATATTTGGTTGGTGTCATAAATTAACAATTCACATTTAGTATTAAATAAAATGTGTTGAAGAATTTTAAAGACACCCTACGGATAAAACCTACCGAAGTTAGGCTGAATATTGACTAAGACCAATTTTTGTTTATACCGACTATCATAGAAACATAAATACTTGAACGCAGTTTTAGTTAGACGTTATATTTTATCCTGAATTTCAAAGCAAGTAAAGTACATAGCGAGCAAAGAGAATATTCGCAAGCTTTCAAGAATACTGAGAGTTCAACTCTCTACTTATGTCTATTTACTTTCAACTCCACACTCTTAATTTGACGTATTCTACATTTTTACATAGTTTTCAGTTTAATATTACTGTAATACATGGAATATTAACAAACATAATTTTTATTATTGTAACACCTAATGAACTGTATACAAATACATACTTTAAAGTTAATATTTAGTAAAATCCTAATATTATTTATGCTGAGAATGAAGAATATAATTATAAAATCACCAAAATGTATAGGTACATAAAATTCAGCGTTGTGCACAGAAAATTCAGACAAGAATGCATCCAAATTTTAACGTTCAGTGACTCGAGTTACTTATATATTATATAAAACATGGTTTATTATCTACAGTTGTAATTTTTTTTCTCTAGCAATTTTTAATCTCTAGTCAGAGTCTGTATGTGAATTGAATAAAACTCAATATATTTTTTTTATTGTTTTTGTCGGTCGCTTATTAGATTTAGAATTCTTTAATACACTTGTATATATGTATACTGTGCGTTTAAGTGTAATTTTAAGCACTATTACACAAACAGATTTCACTTGTTTATGCTTTTTAAGTTTAATTGCGATTAATCCATATCAAAGGCTTTCCTTTACATGTTAAAGCGTAGTTTAAATTCCTTATTCTAAGTACACGTACGTGAACGAAATTCAGGTGAAATTACGAAGCCGCTATGCCTGGCGGCGCACCGATTGAGCAATAAATCATAATATTATAATAGCTAGCTATAATGTAAACAGGACGCCATCACGCCACCCTCTAACCTCGCCCTCCCCGCTCTTCCCGTCCACCAACCAAACAATGCTTCATTTAACGAGACAAAAAATGTCAAGCAACATTGACAAATTAAAACCGATAATATTAATAACATTATATATTCAGTATTCTCAATATAAAACTTTTATTTAATTTTATCAATAGTTTAAAACTACAAGGAAGGAGCTAAAAATAAAACCAGAAAGACATATTTTAATTATTTTTGATAAATAAAGGAAATATTTGCACTACAATTTTTTTTTACAGGGAAATATCACTTTAAAAAAAATCCAATTAGGGTTAATGACTATATAGATTGATAGCTCCATTGTGAGCCCTTCCAATTAATCATGTTAGTGAGTCAATATATGGGAATCGAATCCACGACCTCTTGATATTTAGTTTAATGTCCTATCAGTTGGTTACTGCTACTTGCTCGCAAGTTATAAGATTTAGAAAAGTTTGAATGAAAGAACAAGACTAGTTTACACACTGTGTAACCTTGCGAGCATGAGCTAGAAAATAATCATAGAGCTTTAGTGAGAAAAAAATATATATTAAAGAGGTATTATGTAAAGCGAAAATTTCTCTAAACATGTTTAATTAAGTGCCACAAATAATGGGTAAATGTCACATATTACAGCGAGTGTTAAATCCACATATCTGATATAGCAGCAATGAAGCGACGATACGAATAAATCATGGCCTAGTTTCGAATCCGCTATTAGTAATTTCAGTTTTCATATGTACTATATCTACATAGGAATGTTATGAAAATCAATAATTAATTAATCTGTTTCTTTTTTTGTAACAGTAGATCATAAAATTAAGAAAAATACAATCAGTTTACATTATATTTTTCTCTCTACTCGTTGGATACAGGTTTAGGATAAGGGGTGATAAGTGGGATGCTAAAATATTTGTTATATTAAACTGAATTTTTTTTCCTTTTATAACATTATCAAATATGTATAATTTAGCTTATTGTTAGTTATGTTAAACTCAACGAATAAACTGAAGATTTCAGCGTTTAGAACCAGCGACAGCATTATGAAATATTAAATATGAAATTAATAAGAATATATCCTTTGTCGTTGTTAGACTAAACTCAAGTACCAAGCATCTTAGAGCATGTAAGCGTTTGTTGTAAAGGCGTACCGCTAAATTCCGGAGAAATGCCACATGGTGCAACAAGGTGCATGCGAGGGGGTGGCCGTGCAAGTCGCTGAATCCCGACCTTAATGCCGCCATCAGCAAATTGCGAGCCATCTGCTGCTGACAAGAAATCCGTGACATAATTCTCACTATCGCTTTGCGGCGGACGACAGGCACAGTTGACAGACAAGAGACGTTTATGTTTAATAAAACTAAACTATTTCAAAATTTTATGAAATTAAAATAATAATTAGGATTATACGCATAATTTTTGTATATGGATATTAACATTAAAGATGTAAACTTAACCATAAAATGTTTTGCGTTAATAATAGTTAACTTACTTTAATTGTTTAGAAGTTTAAAAGTTTTAGCTTTATTTCTAATCTTATCAATTACTGAAAAATACGTGGAAGTTGATTTAATAAATATATTAAAACCTCCCAAACAGATTGTTTCACCACCCAGGCAGCATATCTCTTTATTTCTAGGTTTAGGTTTTAAGGTCTTAGGAAGTAATAACACTTGTCTCTTTTGCTAGACCTCGGCTTTACTTGTATTACTTTAAACGATGTTCAATAATTGAAATCAATTTATTTATTAGTTTATTTAAGTAATAGTATTGCTATCTTTAAGCTTATCTAAAAGATTTTTTTTTCTCATTTATATTATATATTTAAAAAGAAAAAAAATTGTATAACATTTTATACTAAGCTAATTTTTAAAATAATAAACACTACTACACTTCGCATTATTAACATACTTTTTAGTAGTAAACAAAGGAAGCCAATTTATAACTAAATGTACTCTTTAGTGAGGGCAGGAGAAAACTGATATCCTAAACACAGGGAAACCTATTTAGGAGTTAGGGCTCATCCATGTACTGAACTTAGAGTCCTAAACAGCATTTTTATTAAAATGTATAGTTATAAATGGAAAATGTGTATGTGTAATCAATGTAATCTATCGGGACAGAATGTTATATTTTTGATTGTTCGCGGAGGAAGTAAGACATTCTTGAAATGGATCTGTAGGAAGTACTTGCTAATCAAAGTCCATCAAAAGTATTTCTAACAACTAGAATAGAAGTATAAATATAGGCTATTGAATAAGTTTCAGAAAAGTATAGTTCCCTTTAAAGTTCTCATCAACCTTATTACAATACATTTGCAGCTACCGTACCGTAATTATTAATCACTTTAGCGGAATGTTTTTTTTTAATACTTAGGATCCATATATTTTTTTACATTTACATAAGTTTTATAGCGTATATACATATTAATTTGGCACAATTAAAACACTATTACGCCTGTTAATTAGTATGGTAAATCGGTACATTTTTAATGAAACGGATAGCCAAATAGCAGAACTGTGTTAAATATGGTAGAGGTATCCGTATATATCCCATTTCAATTATATGGATAATTTATGTTATAGAGATTTGAATTGGGAAAATGGTGTTACCATAAAGGTTCTATCACATTCAGTTATTGACAAATCTTAACAACATTACATAAGCATTTGAACATCGGTTCTCCACAAATATATTATCAATCCCGATGCAGTGGCAAGCAATCGAATGCCATTCCGGGGCTTATGACGAGACACTTACCCATTTAGAGCGTTCGAATTCCTCGTGTAAACATCGGGGAGGAAGGATCGAGTAATAGCTGTCTGAAGGCGTAAGGCGGGTTATTAAATACCATCTCGCGGGTGCACCGTGACCCATATCCAGTGCACCCGACTTGTACGAGTGGACTTTATTGATTCGCAGTCTTGAGACGATGTGCCATCTCTCTCGCTCCCGTGCTCAGACCCGCAGGCTACTTACTCAATATTCCGAAGAGCCTGCAGTATAGCTTAAGTAACACGCATTCTTCTGTAGATTTTCACGCGGTTGTTTCTTTTCAATTTCTACATTCTTTAACAATATGAAACTATATAAAATTGTCGAAATTATTGATGTTAAATTAAAGTGCTCAGATTATAAAGCGACCCTCGTCGGCTTCGTATGGGACAATTCACCTTAATGTATACCGTATATTGTTTTCATGGTTTACGCGGCGCGCGTCGGGAAATTTTTTTTTGACACTCCGAAATAACCGTCATATTTCATTTTTGTACACTAAACCTTAATGAATTAAAACTTGAATATTTCTCATGAAACATGAATCAGTAATATAAAACTAGATAGCTGAATCGATTTTGTTTTCTCGATATATGAAATTCTTAAAATCTTTATTATGAATTTTGTATTAACAGGTCCTTAAGTCTTAATACTTTTAAATACAGTAAATACTTTTAACAGATGTAAAACTGTATAACTTTATTTTACAACTGTATTTTATAAATATAAAGATAATAATTTATATTAATAGACTTCCTAAATAATCGTAGGTGTAATTAGCTACGCTAGGGAAGCCCCGCGTAGCGTTGCGTAGCGCGTGGGCGAAGGGCGTGGGTCGATGACCCTCGTGTAACTCACCACTGACCCTGCATATTTACTTTAAATTTATAGCAAGCTAACCTATTTTCACAGATCTACTGAAAAGTGGGAATTATTCAAATAAATACGTTTTGCATACAAATAGTAAGAACGGAAAGAATTATCTTTTTCATTTCCATTAGATGATATTATTTTAGCTGATAGTCCAAATACTCATTTTTTTGGATTTATAAAAAACGTAGTAAAAAATTAAATTTTATTTACGCTTAGGAAAATAAATTACGCAGTAGTATAAAAAGTTCAGTAAACCCAATATTGATACATATAGTATCTGTAGCGAACGGATTAAGGCTGTTCCCATTGCAAAACCAGTGGCAGAGCTGAATGCACGCAACAATGGGTTCGAAGCAATCGCTGGCACCATTCCACTGATATAATTTCTATTAAAAACTGGAATCAGAATCTCTTTCACTTAACATAGTAAGGTGTTAGCAAAAATTATGTAATGGCAATTCATGATTATAGAATTTTTATAAAATCTCTGAATCAATCAGAAGTTAACAATGAGATTGAACTATAGATTCATAGCTAGCGTCACAAAGCAGTACAAAGAACTTTAGCCGCTGGCACCATTCCACTAATACGATTCCTATTACGAGCTGCAGACGACAGAATCGCGGTTCACAACATATGTAGTCAACTACGATAAACACTCCCGTAACTGTTTTATGTTAATATTACTTCTGACTATTTACTTAACGGTAGGAGATGCCTCGTTGAAATCAGCGAATAAGCATTATGCTACTTCTCTAGTAAATTGGTTCCACCCAGCGTAGTTCAGATATAATCGTCGGGCTCTGGCCTTACTTTCTGCCATACATTATGTGTTAACTGAATAAATAAAAATAAGTTTTTAATAACTAAATTTATATTAAAACTTTCTAATAATAATTAACGTCAAAAGAGTCCATAGACCTGAGTCACATTATCTCTTTATTACAAATTTGTATTAGAAATTCTAAAAATGAAAACTACAGCAAGTATATGTAATGTTTTAGGAGTAAGTTGATAAAATTAACATATACGTTTTATAGAGACAGGAAGAGAGAGCGAATCAAAGTCAATCCTCTGCAAGGAGAGGAAATAAATTGAAACTATTGTCATTTGTCGAAGCTCGAAATATCTACTGTAGCTGAGGAGTTGGAAATAGCGCAGACTATATAAGTGAAGAGGAGACTAATTGATACTGTATTATCATCTTAACGTAGATGTCATCTCCTAGGTATACTACCAAAGTAACGATATATTAAATTTTAAATCAAACGAATTTCTGAAAATTGATAAGTTCTCTGTCTCTACTCAGAAATTAGCTAATAGTGAAACTGCAGACCAGATCTTCACAATTTATAAAAATAAGCTAATACCAATTTCGATTAAATAAAAAAAATCAATTCCCCTTGACCACTACAAAGCCACAAACAGACATAAGTATATAAACATAACACACCTCGTGTCGGTATAGCGTTAGGGGTTAAAAAGCACCGCATAAGTTATTTAAATTGTTATATAGGTTTGTTAGTTCATCAGTTTTTAAAGATTCATCGCTATTTGCAGAGTTCCTTCGAAAATAAACAACCAAATTGTCATTCTTTGTAATTTCAGCAAAATAACTAGAGTCCTCTTAATTTTAAGAGTAATTCTCGAGTTTATAAAGTTAAAAACGGAAAAGTAAGTTATGAGAATTAAAACTATTTCGTTGTATTTTATTAAGATGATTTCTCCAAGGTAGTGTTGGTAGTGCACTTAAAGCAGAGTTTAAAAGTGCTTAGTTTAAAGTAATAATTACGACGAGACGTCGTGCGCGCTGTAAGTTAATTTAATAAATAGCGAGACTGATGAACAGACAGGTAAAAAATATTTTTGTGTGTTATGTTTAGAGTTTTCTAAGCATTCACAGGTTTTTGAACTAGCTTAAGCTTCGAAACATGAAGCAGTCACCCATTTAAAGGATAACAAAGTGAATGTAATTCTCTTATAATTTACTAATAAACAAACATTGCTTAATTGTTGTTTAGAAAAATTGATTGGTTTTTAAAGTTTATTACATATAAGTAAAGGATATTTAGGGGTAATTTTAGAGAATTCCTAAGAGGTTTACTCAACGAACTTTACTTTAGTTTTAATTGAAACGGTTATCTCAATAAATTATTTGTTACCACATGTGGTTTATCTTTTGGGGGTATTACACACATATATACTAACATTAATTATATCTGATTGTAGATGTGGTACGGGAGCCAGATTTAAATTCGGACAATCTTCTCCTCTCGAGTCAAAATTCGTATAAGTACTGCATAAGGAATAAATATTATGACGAGCGGCGTGCCCTCGCTTCGCTCCGGGTATTTAAAGCAATATCATAATTGATAGCCTTAATTTGTCATTCTGTAATTGTGTAGTTATTCATTATTTGAAAAAGGAGAGAGAGTGAGAAAAAGTAATAAAAAGAAAAATGATTGAAAGAAAAAGAAAATAAAAGCGACAAATAATAAAAGAGGGAGGATGGAATATAAATAAAATTAAATAGATAAAGGAGAGAGAGAGAGAGAGAGAGAGAGAGGAAGAGACAGACATAAACGAAAGACATAATCGAAAGAAAGAAAATGAAAAGAGATAGATCATTCTGAACAGAGATAAAAATAAAAATTAAAGAGAGAAAAAAGAGAGGATAAGAGAGAGTGATAGTAAAAAAGGGGAAGAGAGACGGAAATACTATAGACTTCTATCAGTTAAAAAACTTTTAAAATCGGATAAGTAGCAACAAAATGGCCATATTCTATTAATTATCAAGAAAATAATTCAGATGGAAACACAGAAACGCATACGTATAAAAATGGTCACGGTAGAACCGTGGTCGCACCCACTGTATAGTAGGTATACATAGGTGCGACCACGGTTCTACCTTGACTGTTTTTATACCTATGCAATTTTGTGTTTCTATCTGAGTTATTTTCTTGTTTCGTTTTAGACAACTTTTTTACATAGTCGGGTTATAGTTTTTTAAACTTTCCGTTTTTCGATCGAGATAATCTTTATAATTTCATATTGTAACGTAATGTTGGTTTTTATTTGCTTAAGCAAGTAAATAACTGCAACGACAGGACCGCGTGTTTAAAATGCGGTCGTATAGTTCGACCGCATATATGTTGACATAAACAATAACATATATATACATATTTGAAATGTCCTCGCCAGGACCTTTCCTTTGATACCACACCTGATAATTAGATCAGTTTAATTTTTTTCGAGGTTAGAAACTGAGGTATAATTTCCGTTATAAAATAAAATCATAAAATTTTTATAGCCTATATCACCCGCGCCATTATTACGAATCTATTCACACCTCATTCATGAAAATTGGTTCAGTAGTTTAGGCGCTAGAATGGAACATAAAAACATACATACATACATTAGATACATACATACAATAGATACATACATACATAGACTGCCAAAATCATAACCCTTCCTTTTGGCTTCACCGTAGTCGGGTAAAAAATATATATGGCAACACTGAATCACCTTTGTCATTCACTAATAGTGTAGTTTTCTATCAGTGGAAAAATTTTTAAAATCGGATTAGTATCAACAAAATGGCCATATTCTATTAATTAAAAAAATTAAATGGCAAAACTGAATCACCTTTGTCACTCACGAATAGTGTAGTTTTCTATCAGTGAACGAATTTTCGAAATCGGTTCAGTAGTTCCTGAGGAACCATTCTATATAAAAAATGACCACGTTATGGTACTTAAATGGCCATATCTTTTTAATTAGAATATTTATGGCAACACCACATAGCCTATGTTACCCGGAAAGGACGTAGCTTACTATCGGTAAAAGAATTTTCAAAATCGGTTCAGTAGTTTCTGAGCCTATTCGCAACAAATAAACATACAAACAATCAAATCTTTCCTCTTAATGTAATAGTGTAAATTACTCGTGAGCGTCAGCTGCGATTGCGCCCAGTGGGTGGCGCGAGCAGTGGCAGCATATAATACAAACATGTAGAAAAAAAATTTTTTTTCTGATATTTCCTCCGTTTCCGTTTGAAAATTTATCGGATTATAGTTTACTTGAAGGAATAATAAAGTCAGCTGACCATAACGTGATCAGCTGGCTGCTTATTGTAACATTTTGATTTTTTTATAGCAAAATCACAGTTACCATTTAAGTAGCTTTATACAAACAGGAGTTTCGTGAGTTAATGAACGAGGTCGAAGTCGAACTGTTGACTTGATTTTGCATTAATTAATGTAAAAAAGAATTTTGGAAAGAAAAAATCATCTCTCCAGTATGACAGGTGGGGTCGTAGACCTGTTTTACCGCTAAAATTTAAAATCTCTTTTTACATAATTTATTAAAGCTTACGTTTATAACATCTCTTTTCATAGGAATAAATCCGCTTACTTAGTGTATAGTACTTAAAAAATTAAGTTAAATTATTTGCGACTTCGACTCCGTTGGGTCATGGTCCGGTCAGGTTCGTTCGGCTTGGTCATGAAAATCTGTCACTGGCTCCCGTACCAATCCCCTTGCTTTACTTTGATAGTTCTTTATCTTATTTATTATATACGAGCGGCCCGCCCTCGCTTCACTCCGAGAATTTAAAAAAATATTATAATTGATGTCCTTAAATTGTCACTCTGTAATTGTGTAGTTTTTCATTATTTGACAAAAAGAGAGAGGGAGTAAGAAAAAGTTATAAAATGAAAAATGATAGAAACAAAAATAAAAGCGACAGATAATAAATTGGGAGGACAGATTAAAAATAAAATTGAATAGGTAAAGGAGAGAGAGAGCGAGAGCGAGAGAGAAAGAGAGAGATAATCGAAAAAAAGGAAGTGAAAAGACACTAATCATTCTGAATACATAAAAATAAAAATTAAAGAGAGAAAAAAGCGAGAGGATGAGAGACCATGATAGTATTATGAGAGGAAGAGAGACGGAAATACTATAGACTTCTCTGTGAAATAATTTTTAAAATTGGATCAGTAGCAACAAAACGGCAATATTCTATTATTTAAAAAATGTACATGGCAACACCAAATCACTTTTGTCCCTCACGAATAGTGTAGTTTTCTAACAGTGAACGATTTTTTAAAATCGGATTATTAACAACAAAATGGCCATATTCTATTAATTAAATAATGAATATGGGAACACTAAATCACCTTTGTCACTCACGAAAAGTGTAGTTTTTTAACAGTGAAAGAATTTTTAAAATCGGATTATTAACAACAAAATGGCCATATTCTATTAATTAAATAATGAATATGGCAACACTAAATCACCTTTGTCACTCACGAAAAGTGTAGTTTTTTAACAGTGAAAGAATTTTTAAAATCGTATTAGTATCAACAAAACGGCCATATTCTATTATATATAAAATGTACAAATCAACACCAAATCACTTTTGTCCCTCGCGAATAGTGTAGTTTTCTAACAGTGAACGATTTTTAAAAATTGGATTATTTACAACAAAATGGGCATATTCTATTAATTAAATATTTAACCTAGCCCAAGGCTAACCTAACCTAAGATTGTGTTAACACATCTAAATACAAAGTAGGGACTCCTTAGTCCGAGAGGTCCAATATCCATGATATAGCGACACACTATTTGTTACACTTCAACTCCAGAAGATGTTTATTCAAAGAGACTTGTCGAGAGACTAAAGTGTACTGCGTCAGTCGGGGAATATAAAGGGACTAGAAAATGGTAGCAATGCCCCTCCACTAGTTAGGAGAAGTAAATCAACAAACAGGAAATATGGCGCTGGCGTTCCGATTAATCGATAATCGATTACTCGTTTGAAGGTATCAAAAATCGTTGAATAAAGTGCCGTAGATGTCGCTCGTATTCTGATTATTCGTTAATCGTTTACTCGCTATCTAAAGTCGTCAAATATTAAAATGACGCGACGGAAGTGACATCAAGTCCTCTTTATTATTATTCTACCCTAACTATAGCCCAACACGACCTTCACTATTATCCTTTTTTTTTTTTTTTTTTTTTAATGTGGGAAATGCATTTACGCATACCCCTTGAAGGGGTTATGTGGGACTCCCAGCGATAAGCGCTGGACTACCGCACTAAAACCCACCACCGTCCGTGCCGTATGTTAGGCGCCGCAGGAACGCGTTAGCATACTACTGCGGACGCCTCGGCACAACCACCCGGCTGCGGGTACAAGTACCCGCAGTTCAAACCCGCCCATGGGCTCGCTTTACCAAGCACCTAACCAAGGGGGGATGCCAGGACAGGTCTACTGAATCACCCAGCCCCCGGAGGAGTCAGAAGCGGCCCATATCCCTCGAGATCAGGTCGCTCACAAGTCATCTCTGCTAACAGAGGAGTACCCGGAGCGACCCGTACCTCCGGCCACCGGACCCCCCTGGACTTAACCGCCGTCTGCGACGCCCAGGGTACGAACGTTGGAGTTTAAGGCCCGCGCCCGTCACGCCGGCGCTCCGCGACCTCCGCGCCCAACCTTGGCGCAAACCTCTGCGCCGGCCGCCCGACCACTCCCCCCATCCCGGATACGCTACTACACCGAGACAGGAGTCGACGGCGAAACATCCAGCGCAAGAGACACTCGCGCTTACGCGCCCCACCATGACGCTTTCACGCCCACGCATCAGATATGTCCAACTGCCCCCCCGATCGTGGAGTACGGTTGCGCCACTGAGTGGCTACCCCACGAACGGAGGCGCAGCGGGACACACAGAACTAGACGCTGCAACGCAGCCACCGCCCACTGCGCCTACGCGCCCCTCTTCTGCGGATATTGGCCTCCGGATAGTAATAGTGGAAAATTATTATCCGTAGTTGCCCAGGGTGCACCGGCCCACAAAATGGTGGGCTCTCGAGGAGGTTTCCGCAGCTAGCACCCCTCACTATTATCCTACCCCAACTATACGCCGACATATATATATCAACATACCATAAAATGTTAATATTATTATAAACAACCACAAAGTTAATTTACATGATATAACTCTAATACTATTTCGCTTAGTCTATTAGCTACTTCGAATATTTGCAACGTGTAGTCGCGACCAAACATCTATTACGACGAAATTACTCGTCGGGTATGTCGTTTCAAGAGACTTTCTAGCATTTTACAGACGTGAACCCTAGCGAGACGAGACGAGTCGAGTGTTGATGTTGAAGCTAAATTAGCTAAGTGTTTAGATACTTGAAAGTGTTTACACAGAGACGTCGCGGTCTCAGGACTGACATAATGCAATATGTCTGCAAAGACGAGCATGCGGTAGCGGTTTAGGAAAACTCACGACAATCTTAAATAATGAGATTGTTTCAAAATCTTACAAATTCACTTTAGAAATTATTTTATAACAACTTAAATGGGGCTTAAGCTTGATATTCTCTACGACAAAACAGATGCGACAGAAAATTTAAATAACCAAAAGTGCAGTAAAATTTGTGCTCGACGATTTATTTTATCTTCAAGATCCAGAATTATGAAAAAGTAGAAGGACTTATATTGTAATGTCGAATATAAATATAGTAATATGTAGCAAACAGTCATTGAAAACGCAAGAGTCCCTTGTATTAGCATATTTTTTCAGCTCGGACTGAATATAAATTTATATACAAATGGTTCCATTTAGAAAAAGAAATGTGAAAAAGGAAACATGGCAAATTGATAATGGCGGTAGCAATTTTGGTTTCTGGTAGTTATCACAATTTGGATCATGTTTAAATTGTATATTTAAATGATTTCTACATTTTAACTAACGTTAAATTCTAGATTTCAAGAACTTCCGTGTTTTTCTGCTTTATACATCATAAACAAAAATTAAATTGGTAAACTCATTGTTGTCAAATTTTCATTCACGTTAAATTAAAAGCAACACGTTTACTTGATTTGCACAGATTTCTTTCAGGGATTCTTACTGCTTCCTTTGTCTCTTGATCTGACGCAATGCAATGTGACAAGTAATTTTATACAGCGAACATTATTACCCTCATTTAGGATGATGTGAATTTATTTTATAATTTTATTTATTATAAAGTTCTTTAGAACTCCTCAAGTCTACACTTGAGTCGCAAGTCCTAGGCACAGAGTCTAAGTCCTAACCCATTGCTCTCTGACACGGGTATGTTCATACCTAATAGGGGGTCTCAACCATGTTAATCTATGTAATTTAAGGAAACAAAATAAACATTTTTTATTTTATTTTTTTTTATTTAATTATATTTTTATACTAATATGTAAAGCTTTACATATTAGTATAAAAATATAATTCAAGCAAACAAACACAGCTGAAGAGTTTGTTTGTTTGCTTGAACGCGTTAGACTCAGGAACTACTAGTCCGATTTAAAAAATTCTTTCAGTGTTAGATAGCCCATTTATCGAGGAAGTCTAAAGACTAGACAATATTACGCTACGACCAATAGAAGCGGAGCACCACTCGGAAGAAGTCGCGCGGGTCGACTAGTTTTAATTTATTACTCATAATGCAATACAGTGATTGGTTATTATTTCATACAATAAGACTAAATATGAACAAAAGTAGTTGAACTCTGACCCAATAAAATGATGCATTGCTTCCAGCATATAGATAGTACATATATAGACGTATTTATGAGGAAGGCAGAGGCAGTGCAGAAGTACGAATAGGCGGTATCATAATAAGTTGCGAACAAGGCCCGAGCCAAAGCGCCTAGAACTTAGCTCGACAATAAAGTTGAAAAATCGGGGGGATTGTGCTGCGGGCGTCGCCAAGAAAAAACGACGCCAACATTTCGCACTTAATGAAACTGTAGCTGAAACAAAATAAAGGAATTCCGCATTTATAGCACACTAAGTATTGTTTCAGGAAAACGTAGCCTCTCATCGTGGATCTTAATGGTTACATTAACATATTTGAGGTGTGGTCTTTTTTATGTTAGATGAAAATTTGAACGTGGTCTATGTACCTTAAACGCATTCTAAATGAATTTCTAAGGCAGATTTTATTAGAGTACATCGAAGTAATGTCTGATCAAAGTCTATTCAAAACATCATTATACGGTACGGTAGGTAGCGGTACGTCTAGAATTTTTAATAAATAATTTAACACTTAAATTAAATTTAAAAAGAATCAAAACTCAAAAGTTTCCCCTGAGCACGATATTGCAGTTCAGAATCTGTTTATTAATCAAAACTCTCTATCTCTTAAGCTAGGTGTTAGCCAGACGTTAAATTTTATGAAAGTAAAGGTTGCATCAAAACTTCAGTTACAACTGTGATTTAGCTGGACTGTAAAGTAGTCGACAATAAGCTGTTTATTTCTCAAGTTTAACATAAATATCAATAAAGTATAAATATGAAATAAAAATAATCGAATGACTGACATTTTGATGTACAGCCCAATCTCCTGGAGCTATGACTGAGGTTTCTTTGATCCTGTAGGTGACCACTTATATTTTTGGAAATTTAATTTCTATGGTGAGCAACCGCAATTCCTAACGAAGCCGCGGTAATGCTCTTATAGAGTTTATACAACTGACAACGTGTAAGCTTTTAACAGACACTGATTTTTAACTTTACACACATATAATTATCATAAGTTGCGAACAAAGTTCAACCTAAAACAACAGGATATATTTGCAGTGTGTAGCTAGCTGAAGTGCGCGTCCAGCTCGACAAACGCTATAAGGGTGGACGGGTGCAAGTTTTAATTACTTCGCTTCTACTTCGAGTTTGTTCCTGAGATGGGACTATTTCCCAACTAAAAACACTCATTTATAAACTCTTTTCAAGATCTCTCACCAAACTTGCTAAACGTGTAATATGGCGACTTAGTAATTACTACGCAACTACACAAAATTAACGAAATTAAGAAAAAATGAAATGGGATATACATTTCCATAAAAATTCTTGAACCGTTTTAAGTAATGAAAAAAAAAAAAAAACCTTTTTTATTAATATATATTTCGCAAAGGACAAAATTTGAGATAAAGTGTACTAAAAACAAAAATAGATGGCTAAAGAAAATCATAGATAATTAAAGGCAATGATTGATCCAGACTTTGAGAAACTCTTTAAAAATCAAATTTAAGTGTAATGATAAAAACATTGTATTCAAATATTATAAAAGGTTTCCTATATAACTTATTTTAAATTTGAAAGAAACTCCGTTTTCTTTGATGCAGCAATTTAATATTTTATTAAAAAATATAGCAGAATAAACTCAAGACAACTTTGTAAATTTATTTTGATGTCCAGGCGAAGGAAGTCAAAGGCGAAAAACAATAAATATATATGAACAATGCTGACAGTGTTTCCTTGTTATTTTATTTATATTTTTCTTTTGAAGGAGCAGTACTCCAGCCAAGCTTTTAAGTGTGCACTGAGAAAATTATGTAGTTTCTCTTTATGTGCCGGAATATACTAACAAAAATTCAAAGTTTGAAACATAATTGAATTTTTATGTATCAAAGTCTTTGAGGAACTCTGAACTATGAATACGTTTGTAATATCACATATTTTATAAGATAATTTTTAGAAATGGATACGAATTTAATGGTAACAAGCTATTAAATTGTAAATTAAATTTGACAGAATTCCTCGTTTCTGGTTGAACAGAAATATTGCATGCATATGTCAAATTAGATGACAATACAATTTTATTATCAATTTATCGCTTAATTCTCTTGTACTTCAGATCTTCAGGCAAATTATCATGCCTATTTGAAGAATTAATTAGAAGACTAAAATAGAATTTGATATGAATCAAGACGGTATTCTGTTTTATAATTGAAAATATAATAAACCATTTTCAGCCATTTTCGTATGCCTACACAAAGTTTGAATATACCATTGTACAAGGTTACAGTAATTTTATTGTGACCGCGAGACTCGTTTTTCATAATAAGTTCTAGCTATTTTCATCACTATTAGGAAATCTGAATTTATAAATTTTTTAGGGTTCCGTGCCTTAAAAGGAAAAAATGAACGCTTTCAAGGATCATTTTGTTATCCGTCTGTCTGTCAAAGCCCTAACGTTAAAAACGTTAATGTGGTTACTCACAAAATTATAGGGTACTTCCAGATGACCTATAGTCATGAAACTTAGCATGAAGTAAGATTTACATAAGTAAAGGGAAAAATTTAATATTGTAAATTATTAGTTACACCACTAAAAAAAGTAATATTTTTTGACTGTCACCCAGGACCCTTTTTCTCAAAAACACCTGAAGGTATCAAGTTGAAATTAATATCAAATATTCAAGTTTTTAGTCTCTTGGAGCGGTAAAAAAATCAAACTTCTAAGTCAAAGTAATGAAAAGATACAGCTTATACCTCATGTAATATTATTTTGATTTCTCACAAGAATAAAATTTCCCAGGGCTCCTTTGATCATGATAATGATTTCAGAGGATCATGATATTTGGCCAGAAGCAAGGTCTTTTCGCACTATAAGAAAAAAATCAGAAAAGTGGAAATTTGTTGTTAGATAGATAGATAGATAGAAAGTCTTTATTGCACAACCAAATAAAATATTACATTGTTTAATAATTACAAAGCTAAAGTAAATAACTTGTGAAAGTGCAAACTTACTTCTTTAAATAATATACATACATACATACATACATACTTACATACATACATACATACATACATACATACATACATACATACATACATACATACATACATACATACATACATACATACATACATACATACATACATACATACATACATACATACATACATACATACATACATACATACATACATACATACAAATATATATACGTACATTCATTTAAATACATATAAATGCATAATAATATAAATACATCACGAAAGTCATTGTTGTTACATCACGAAAAAAAATAACTTTTTTATCAATAGGTTATGAAGTATTATTTGAGGAATACGTCCCTACGTAAGCGGTGAAAATTCAAACTTCTAAGTGTAAGCAATCAATAAATACGACCATTTATACTGAAGTGAAAAGCAGAAAAATTTAATAAAATACGAATGTGATATACATATACTTCGATACAGATGCAAAAAATTTTAACGTTTTAATCCTGATTAACGAGATGAAGAAAAGTACTTGAATGTGGTGTATAATATACTAAATGTATAACTTAATAAATACCTTATAAATAATAAGAAATCATTTTATTTTATATAACAAAGATAATTGTATTAAATTCATGTATATTTTCTAATATTCTATTATTTCCAGTAAAGTTATTTTGTTGAATTTTAACAATCTCGTAGGTACTAGCTGATGGTAGGCGTTACTACAAGACGGTCGCTACTCTTCGACACTATTACGAGTCTAGCTTTTAAATGACTTCGCAGTTACTTTTAGAAATAAATTACCTGCTTGTATATCACTATTAGTTACTCGTAGACAAAAATTTAAAACGGTTTAAGTTTAGTAAAGTACAATTTAAAAAATTTAAATAAGTTTTATTTCCAAGAATGTATTATCCAAAAATGTATTTTAAAAGATTATTTAGTAAAGTATAAATTCGATTTATTAATTTTTGTCTTTTTAATACCGGTTATTAGATTTGACGTTAGGTTCGTCTTATGGTTTCTCAAATTTTCTAATTCCTCTAGATACTTGTAGTTGTATAACGTATTCGACTGTTAGTAAAATCGCAAATATTGACAATTTTCCGTCCGTCTTATGTGAAATGAGACTATAGCTAAATCGGATGTGTTGCCTAATTACACTACTGACGACGCGCGTATTGAAATGTCAGCTTATAACATATTTTTAAGCGACTCTAAATTAAAGAGAGGTTCTACATTCGGCTATATGTATTTAATTAATACTATAACGTTTGCACCTATTAAAACCTCATAATCTTGTAAGATGGCGTTAAAAACAATAAATAAGCAAAACCGAAACCTCGTCGTCAAAGTACTAGTAAGTATAAGCTATGGAGTGAAGTCCACTAAATATCACAGTCACAGTTGGCTTCTCTAATATAAAAAATATAAACGGTTCACTTGATTTTAAATTGAATGTGCTACTTGGTAGCAAATCGCTCCCTGGCATGGACGCGAAAGCTTCTAATCCAGTCTCATTCAGATACATATAAGCCTTACATTCCACTGAAGATATGTAAATATCATCGTTGGATATCCCTGGAAAGTTACCCTCATCTGATTTGAACGCATCATCAATTCCCATATTATTTAATGGCTTATTTAAATTAAACGTAGATTCCATTCTAAACTTTGGCAAGGTTAAATCGATTTCCTTCAATCCGAGTTCATTTACATCCTTCTGTAGCTTATCCATTATATTTTTCAGAGCATATATTTTTAATCGTTTATACGTTTCTGTTATATTCACTTCCGGATCGGGTTTAATTATTAACATGCAATATTTCCCAGTTCCCCCGAACGATAGCTCCATCGCATTTGCTTTTATTTCTCCTATATAGGAATACGGTATTTTTATTTTTTGGTGCATTATTTTTTCTTTATGCTTATAGTCACTCGTTTGTTTTAGAGTCGTGAGTCCCGTCTCGAAGGGCGAAGTCCAAGTTCCACTGAATTTTAATACATTAGCCATATTCATAATAAAATTTGTAAAGTGAAATGGACGGAATACATGTGTAAACGATGGAGAAACTGATTTAATAACTTCGTTAGCATCATTCGCTAATTTTATAGCACTTCTACTATTAGTGAAGCTTGTAAAGTTTTTTATATTCGCTTTAAAATGTGTTGCCATAGTATCTCTAAATTCTGGTAGCACCTCGAAATCCTGACTAATAAAAACAAAATTTTCAAATTCCATTTGACTCATATTCGGTCCAAAATCAAGTACAGCGTTTCTAAAATTCACATAATCTTGTATAAGACGGTCTTTTGTTTTTGGTCCTAGATTTAGTGACTCACGGGTCCATATTAGGGCACTTATCAATATATTCAAGATTCCAAAAGAGCAAACAAGTGCATGATCAGAGCCGATTGAATCAACTAGATACACACTGACATTTCTTGCATTCGCAATAAAAGGGTTATCGCCATAACATGATACGATATATATTAAAAATATTATTAATAAATGCATTCTGTCACCTTGAACGAACAATTTAAAGATGTAGTTTCTTCGTATATTATATAAAACACTATAAATATAACTTGTTTCAAATTCAATTCCATTAATCACTTGAACGCCATGAAATGAAAATATCAACAAATTTGTACGTTCCGTAGCACGCGCTTTTTACTAAAACTTCAATAATATTTTATTTATTTAAATGATCGCCGAATCCATATTGAACTTCAATATCAGTATGATAACCTTTTTGCTCTATAGGTAATTTGCTTGGACGTCTTTATAATTATTACATACCGAGCGGCCTGTCCTCGCTTCGCTCTGGGTATTTGAAGCAATATTATAATTGATGTCCTTAAATTGTCACTCTTTAATTGTGTAGCTTTTCATTCATTGAAAAAGAGAGAGAATGAGAAAAGGTGATAAAAAGATAAAATAAAGAGAGAAAAAATATAAAAGTATCAGATAATAAAAGAGTGAGAAGGAGCAAAAATAAAAATGAAATAGAGATAGATAAACAAGAGCGATAGAGAGAGAGGGAAAAAAGGCGAGAGAGATAACAAAGAGAATGAAAGTGAAAAGAGACAATAATGTCTCTTTATTAGAACAGAGATAATGATAAAAATGAAAGAAAAGAGTAGAAAGAGGAAGAGGATGAGAGAAAATGAAAATATAAAAGGGGAAGAGAGACGGAAATACTATAGATTCCTCTCAGTAAAAGAATTTCATATTATAGTGTAATATGAATCAAATTTTATATATAATCAAAATTTTATATTATAGTGTAGATGTTCACCGACTTCAAAATTATTTACCTATGTGCAATTATTTTTTAGTTATTATTGAATTAGTTCATTTTTTTGTTGAAAATCAAACTGAAACAAATGTTTTATCATGATTCTTATATTCATTTTGTAAGAAATTATAAATATTTCAATTAATTGTAAACATAAGCTGTATATTTTTTTCTCAAAAAATTTCTTAAGCTCTCCAACTAAGCTAAATAAATACTTGTGTTAGGAATGGGCTCTCGTCAGTAGAGCAATAACTGGGATTTGAACCCACAACCTCTTACAGTCATGCCTGACCTAGAGTTCCACACCCGCACTTGGCCGTATTTTTAATTAAATTATTTTTATTCGTTTCATACAAATGAAATATGCATTATTATTTATGTTAGTTATTAAATTGTAGTAAGTAAACAATGTCAACCTTTGTGTGACCAGTACTATCTTTTTATTATCTTGTTATGTTTATTTAATGTAAGATTTTGTATACCTAGAAATAAAAGAAATATACCTTACTTTCCAAGGCTAAGCACTTGAGAAGTAGCGAGCGCAGTTTAACAAATCAAACCAGCTTTTAACAAATCTTTCATAGGTGTGAGGTAGGCGGTTGCCAGATAAATGACCGCCATGACAGATATTATTATTAATACATCGCAAGTAATATTCTAGTGATAAAGTCGGGATACTGTAGTTCTGTGTATAAAATATCACTATGAACCCTAAATGCGCCATCAATAATTTTGCGATTATTTGTATATTTGTACATTGTATTTATTAGATTATAGTTATCAGTCGCTGTTCTGTATGACAGGGATTTATAAAAAATAGTTTTACATACAATAATAATTTAAATAATCTGACTTATATTATAGGTCGTTGTTCTTTTATTTAATTATGTTGAAGCTAATTTTTTATCCTCTTTTTAGCGCATCATGGATTCAGCAGAGGCCGCCGCGTTGTCAGCAGGCAGCAACAGCGACGTGACCCCAGGTGCTTACTACGACGCCCGGTGGTTAAACGTGCACGCTGACGATGGGACCCTGGCAGCTGGTGCTCGACGACTATCATTATCGCCTAGCAGACACTTCGACCACATCGCAGTCAATACCAGCTACAGTGCTGTCCTTATGCCTCCTTATATTAACACTGATGGTAGGTAAACCAATACAAGTATTTTATGTAATACACACACAAACTCATTTTCAAATAAATATAGGATATCTTGAAAACATATCATGATAAAAGTATGTTCACATACGATACAGCATTTTCTATTTCACACGTTAATGCAGTGTTTGGCTAATGCTAGTATAGGTATTCAATTATTAATTTTAATACAACCTACTTGTACTAAATTTCAAGTCAATAGGTGAAGACGTTTATTTATTTATATACCAATAAATACACATTGACATAAGAAATATGTGCACAAAGGATGACTTATCACTAATAGAGATCTCTTACAGTAACCCTTGATGTTGAGATAGTTTTGTATAGTTAATCACGCGTTTAATAAATATTTGATTTAAATAAATCAATAAAGTGACTTAGTGTATGTACATATATATTAACAGTTATTATGGTTTTATCAAAGATGTATATTAGAAGATTGATATGTAACATAATGAATAATTTGTTACACTGATAATTACATCTAAATCCTGACCTAAGTCTATGGTGAATCGATTAACTAAAGTCTAGAATAACCGCAGTGCTAGTCCAATTAGTGCAAGCAATGGCAAACCTCGGCATCTTTAAATGACGTCCGGTTTCTCCAATGAATTGGACCTAAATTAGTGCAGCTAAGCATAATAAAGCTTTAAGAGACACGAAAATTAGGTTAGGAAATGAGATGAATAAATTGATATTAATTATCTCTAATTACAGTACAAAAATGTTAAAATGCTGAAAAACTACAGTTAAAAGTTATTCAAAACTATGCTGAGTATAAATGTCTGTACATAGAAAATATTTTGAATATATTGGGGTGTCTTTATATGTATAATAGGAAAAATTATCGCACGAAATAGGATTCGGTTTTCACTGTTTTATTACTGCAGGTCTATTTTAAAATATAAATATATTTAATTTTAATCTAATATTAGGGAAAAATCATCGTCATTTAATAATGTTTTAATCATCCAAAGCCAGGGCAGGTTGTAGTATAATAAAATTGTAATATGTATGAGGTTGAATTGTAATATGTAATAAGTATGAGGGCACTTTATAACTCCAATAGAAGTCAAAACAATGATTGTACCGATTTTTATTAATCTATCTGCTAGTGCGGTTTTTAAAGTAATATTGCTGGAGGTCAAATTTAAAATTTAGGCCGAAATAATCTAGAGTGGGTCGGATAGTAAAAGTTAAGTATAGGTTTATTAGATACTATTTTCATTTATAAGCTCATAAAGGCTGATATCTCTTTAGGTAAATAAATCATAAAAATTAACATACTTGACAGAATGTATTTGCGTGAAACAATTATTTAATATCACCAGTTGCTTTTAGTAAAGCAGTGTGACAGCGTGACATTGCTTGCGCCCTTAAATAAAACGATATATTGTTGACATGCGAGGGTGGTTGTGGGGAAAGGGAGGCGGGTGATATGATTTATTAACAAATGGACCTATTTTTGCTTTCAGTTCCGACTCTACATTTACTAAACTAACCGATACAATCGCTGAGCTTAATTTACTCAATCGATACTACGTACGCAGTTAAAATAAATAGCAAATTGTAATGTAATGGAAAATATACTTGCATGTTTTGTGCTAGTTTAGTTTCGACTTGTTTTTTGGATTTTAACTAGTATTGATTGTATTATGAAAGCTTACACTAGAGTGAATTTTTTATTCTCAAATCATATTTTAAATGCTTTAACATACTACGAGTTAACCTGCCCTCTCTCAATTTTTCTTTTAGGACCATTTGATTTGTGAATTATAACAAAGTAAATAGTAAAAATAGTTTCTAAGTCTCCTAATTTCTGAAATATTTTACGCTTATATATAATGTGTAATATATTTAAAACGGGAAAACATAAAAGCAACTAAGTATATTAAAACTGAATATACCAGGATAATAGGCACTCTGCGCTGCGGCTATGAGCTATTACTAGTGAGTTCTACACCAAAGCTTTTAGCCTGCAGAACTCAATTAACCTACATTGAATTTTAGCTGCTACTAGAAAGTTTTCTTGAGCGGAATCAATGGGTAAACTCAGTTATTCGTTCAATTACACCAATTGTTTACAGGTATTAAATATCAATTATAATTCATAAATAACCATTTGTTTAATTTTTAAAATATTTAAATTACATTAAACAGGTTACTATAATGATTTTATAATATAATAGTCGACCCGCTCTGACATTTTTAGATGACTTTTAACTTTTTCTAGTCATCCGACGAATTTGGAATGAACGAGATCCTATTATTAAGTTTGACCTGCGGCATTTTACAATTTCGTGCAGTACCTAGTCTTTGCACGACCGACAACAAAGATTGAAAAAAAAGTGTTTTAGCTTCTTAGACTCTCACGTTAAGTTTTCTTAAGTTCGATTACTTACATTCTATTATACTTTGATTAAATTGACATCTTAATTTTAAAATCTACAAATCATTTAATTTTATATAATTTTTGAACGTAATGATAAATATTGTTCACCTTGATAACTAGTTCTCTTGCAACTGCGCAAAGTAGGAAAATTATTATATAACTTAACTGCAGTACCGACCCGTTCGTGTAGAACTCATAGATAAAACAGAAATCTATACCTTTTCAATAAATCGTATTCAAAATACAATTCAAATATTTGCGATCACAAAGTAGTTTATTTATACTTTTATGATGTTTATATACAAATTCTATATGAGAATAAAGGTAGTGTTTTAGAAAAAAAAACATATCGTTATTCCAGGTCCATTTCAAATAGGAAGTGCTATTTTGCATAACATGTAAATAAAGGCTAACAAAACTAGGTCATCAATATATTACTCAGCTTCATGTAAACCGTAGTCAATACGCAAAAAATATTTTTTCAACGTTAATGGAAAATAAATCATATTCTACGTTTATTTTAACTGCATTGTTTTCAAATAACGCTGCGGAATATTTTATAGAATTAAATTGACACTAAAAGGCAATGCTTCAATGAAACATAACTTATTATTTATCTCTTAGATACTGAGGTTCAAAACCAGATATCGTGGTCAGAACATCTGGATCTCCTGTTCGTGAATAACTATGAAATCGATCCAACATTATCATGGCAGTACTACGCTTCATCTACAGGATTTATGAGACGTTATCCAGGTATTAGACTAACTCTTTTTAGTGTTTTTATTTACCAAGTAATTTTAATATCATTTTTTGTATATTTGCACAAAATATTAATAACTATATTCTGCTTAGCCATGTCATGGCCACCAGAAGACGGATACTCCCACCACGCACGAGACTTCTACGACTTCAGGTCATCCAACTGGTTCGTTGAGGCCGCGACTTCGCCTAAAGACCTGGTTATCCTATTAGATGACTCTGATGACCTCAGCTCGTCTTATCTTCGGCTTGGTAAAGCGACGGTATCGGCTCTACTCGATACGCTTGGACCGAATGACTTCGTTAATATTTATCGATATAGCGATACTGTGTCTGAGTTACATCCTTGCTACACCAAGATATTGGCTCAGGTGAGTACTTATATGTATATATATATGATTGATAGCTTTTGCACCCGTGCGAAACAGGGACATAACATAATTTTCTATAGTACAAAATGTATGTCTTCATAAACACTTTGATTGTCGAAGATATATTACTTTATATACGTTTTTATCCTTAACGATGATTAATTAATCCATGCAGAATCGTGGTATATTCAATATATTTACATAATATAAAATATTATTTAAATCAATTCAAGTACGAAAAGAGACTATGCGCGTGAAATTTAGCTCACTTCGCAAATCTGCTTTCGTAGTCGGGCTAAAACGAGAATAATTTACATACATGTGGAATTCATCAGTGGGAGGGACCCACCGCGGTATGCTATAGAAAAGACGCTTTGATCCCGTTCCTTCAAATCTTTTCTAATTTACCATAAATTTTATTACATTATAAAAATTTAAAACAATACCAATAAAGCAAGAGTCTATACTACAATTTAGTTTGTTTGCAATAATGATAGTTAGTATTTTTAAAATTTAGTTTTTATTTGAAAAAATTACTCACCTAAATTTAGAAATCCATTCTACGGTCCAAGGACAATAATATTTAAACAAATAAATCTATTTTGGTCAATTACAAGCAAATGCACGTATCGCGTGACACCACCGATACGCATCTGCTCAGTGTGTACGTACCCTAATGGATTCTACCGAACACGTTTAATGCGGAGATCCATTAAAAACGGGACACAAATAATGTAATTCCGTATTCCGTAACTTCACTACCTCAAACGAAGGCTTTGATAGGCCTTCTCCGTCGCACAATTAATTTTGTCGTAGGTGCGAGCGAGATAAAACATTCGTTGTTAGTAAAATCCAGAGCTTAACCTAAATGATTCGCTGGTAAATATAATACAATTCTCATTCGTATATTTATATAAAAAGTAGGCATGCTAGGTACGCTACTAATGTCACCGTACATACTACAAAGCTAGTAAATATTAACACAAATTTTAGTACATAAATTAGGATATTTATCAGGGGCGTAGCTACCGCCGATGATATGGGGCCGCCGGGCTACAGAGGCCCCTAACAAGCAAAAATTAGTAAAATTTTTTCCACAATGTCACTTAATCTCGTACTTCTCGGGAAAAAGTCATATAACAAAACTGTCATACGTGTCTATAGAGTTTTCACTTCAAGGCAAGAAAAGTGTATATTTAATTTTAATTATTTGGCTAGCCCAATTTCTAGGAGGAACTGATAACTTATAATCAATAAATATTTTTTTTAATGCAAGCATTTTTGTTTCTTTTGTGAGAAATCTTTATCCTTCATTTGGGCCCCCCAAATAATTTTGATACAGGGCACGCTACGCCACTGATATTTGATATTATTTCGTTTATAAAATAGCAACTAATTCATGCTAGTATTAAAGCTTATATATGACAATTAATAAACTTTAATTTAATATAAAAATGTTATCAAAAAGAGACAATAATTCTAATAATTTATTACCGACGATAACTAAGCGGATATTTCAATAGGAAACGTCTTATGAATACAAAAGTGCGTCCTTGGAACGTCGCGCGTCGCAGCAAAACATCTCATGAAATTCATCAATTGCTCAGCCTCTTCACGCACCTTATTGGTGAAATTTTAGCTTCGTAAGACGCTACTCTAACCTAAGTGAAAAGTTTACGTTTTCTCTCTTTGACATTATTAATGGATGCTTTTAACTTTACCGGTAAATTTTGCGCAAGGTATAATAGAAACGGAAATGTTTAAGTGCATTTTAAAAATTTTGCATCTGTAAAATAATATTTCGAAGATTTTTTATCTGATGCAAAAACAAAAGATTAATATTTACTGAATTAAAATGATATTAGTTATAAGACTACAAAGTTTGCAGATAAAATCTGTGCTACGTGAAGCAGGGTAGCTCGTGACAGGTGAGGTGAGACCTTATCGGCCGAGTTTGTAACTTCTCCCTACTTGCGACTTGCACATACGAGTATTACGACGATATTCGAAATGACAAGTTTGACTAGTCGCGAGATTGGAACTATTCGACTGGAATTGCGGAATACGCAAGTTTTCGTAACTCCATTAGTATTTTGTGTTATTTGTTACCTACGAATGGCGTTCCAATTCTAATGATATTATAATTGCAATACTCGGATTAAGTTCAAAAGTGACAACTGACTATTACACTACCGATAACGATACTACAGATAAATTTGTGCAGTTTCATTTGCGCAAGATGAACTCCCAAACATGGTGATTATGGTTATGTTAACTATAATTTTTTAGCCGAATCAAAATCCACAACACGAATGGGTTTGGCACTTTTGTGACGATTTAGGGATTGTTATTGCAGTCTAGTTGCCAAATGTATATTTATTTCTATATAATATTATTATTATGTATATAAAACATTCAACAAAAATCAAGTTCGTTCGAACACCTAAAACTCGGAACGGATAGACTGATTTTCATGGTTTTTGATTTGTTGTAAAAAATATAACAAAAGAAAAGGCATTTTCCCATACAAAATATTATAGGTTTCGCAGCTGCCAATCATATAATGTTCATCCCGTCGATACGGTAAACTGTCCCCTCAAATTAAAGAACGTTTTTAATTAAAGGTTTCCAAGTAACAAGATAAATCCACAATATTCGGATAATGGCGTATTTTAGATTTTAAAAATGTAGAATAATGTTTTATTACATAGTTGTATTATGTTATATGTTTTGTATGTGGTGTGCAAAAAAGTATTAAATAATAATAATGTGAGTAATGAAAAAGGATTGACATATTGGTTGTCAAATATTTACGCGTGCAATCAGAAAATTATTTTGTGTAAACTAATTAAAATAAATCAAGCTAATCAAATTACAAAAAATGACAAATAAAATAGTGAACTTAATATTTATTTTGTATTCATTGTATTACTTCCATAAAATCATGAATTAAGTCCAGCTAATCTGTAACACGACATTCATTGACTGTTAGGTACTAAGTTCGTCGGGTCAGCTAGTAAATATATAATTCTGATTGATTGACGTGTACTTGAATTTATTACATTTTTTAGCCGCGACTCCTGCGTTACTTTGATACTGTTGCTGAAATTACTTTGATACTGTTGCAATATAAACTTAAGTATATATTCAGCTTGTTTTCATGTCTAAATACAAACTTCTGTCGCTTTAATATGACAACTTTAAGTAATTAGTTATCTTCATAATACAACTTGTTATATTACTGTCGAGATTGAAATCAACCCTAGTAATGGAATATAACATAAGTTTTCAATTTGTGTTAGATCAAATATTGTGTTATGTTACGTAATAGATACGTATTCCAACATTCAGTTCTATTTGTTTGTCCTAATTTTCTATTAGTTCTACGCACTTGGTAGTTTAATAATTACTAACAAATACTTATTTACCTCATTAAAGTAAGTTGTTATTTTTATGTGACATTCAAATATCATTTCATTATCGGTTACATATATGTCGGTTATCTTTGTATAGTAAATATATCTTTAGATAACGGTCCACCGAATAAACTCAAATACTTAATACAAATATCACAATGTAGATATAAAATTATTACTTTCTTTGTATCCATAGAAATAAATAAAAGTGGAGTGTCTGTTTGTAATATTAAAATAATCACATTTAACTAAGTGCATATGGATGGTACATAAACCAAAACAACATTTTTTACAATTTTTATCTGTCTGTCTGTCTGTTTGTTCCGGCTAATCTCTGAAATGGCTAGACCGATTTTAACGAGACTTACTTTACCGACCGATTTTAACTTGAACGAAGTCGCACGGGTCGGCTAGGCTTGACGATGATGATTTTTTTTTTTGGTCTTCTTCTTAGGAATTTTTACATTATAAATGCAGTCTCGAAAAATTAGTTAGGATATACGCTACGGTGCTCCCGAGTACCGTTCGGCGTCCCTAAAATCGCGGTGCCCTTGTGCAACGCACACCCTGCATTATAGGTAAAACCGCCCCGATAAGTTACGATAACGGTTAAACGAATAAACTCAAATATTTAATTGACATCACCGATAAATAATTCAAATCATTTGCGTCTCTACATTCCAAGTAAAATGTTTAACTTAATTATAATTTTCATATCAATAATATTTTTAGCGCGTTCAGAAACTGAAGTAGAAAAGGTTACCGGTAAATGGCTACCTCTAGTCACGTTTCCGAATTTAATATTTGTACCGTTCTGCTTTATTTATGAAATAAGTTATGCTGATAAACATTGCATATGTGGTAACCTAACAACACCTGTTTTGAAATTCAAGAACATAAACCTATCTCATGGATCTTTGATTAGATTTCCAACAATAATTGTGAACAGAAGCGATGAAATACCAATGGCACTATCCGGAAAATGTAAATGTGAAGGAATGGACGACTTTCATATTGTGATTCGGTCAATAAATGACAAATACCATGTTCAATATGAAATACAAACGACTCCATACTTGCCATATACTGCTCAAGAACCGAACACGGCAACTTTATTGGTGAGATCGCCGTTAATACCGACTAAAAAAGAAGTTGAAGATATAATATCGGGATCTGATGACCTGAAAAATAGGAGTGCAGGTATAACATGTCCTACTGCCTTCATTCACGGGATACATCCACTGTAAAATGATACATATTTTATATATTACGTAATAATGGTATGAAATATACATTAATATCTGAAGTGTTTTTTTTTTCACTACCAAGTGTAAACGTTATACCTATTATTATTTATACAGCTATTTGTCTTATAAACTAAAACTTCTAAATTATAAAATACTACTTTTTTATTTTTATTTCAATAAAACATGTTCTACTAACATTTTAGACATTTAGAATTTTTACAGACTTCGAAATGACTGTAATTTTAAATTCGGCTGAATGTATTTTTATGGATGCTAAAGCATAACTTGTTTGTCTGAGCATAATTAAATTATTCCTTGGGAAAGAGATAATTTTATTGATATTTATTAGATCTTAAGCTTCGAAGAAACAAGAAAACCTCAAAATCAAATCGCAAATGTAGGTATCAGAAGTATTGGTCGATTTATGACTATACCATAAATCATATATAAAAAGCATCTATGATCACACCCACTACAGTTTACAACACATCTAAATGGATTCGTGACATAAATCCTTGACCCTCTCAAGGTTTAGATGGCAGTGGGAAGTGACTGCCACTCAGCTATTATAGAAAGCTCTAGTTCACCCGCTAACTTGCTCTTACCTTTGACCCTTAGGCCGTAATGGATACAGCTATTTTCTATATAGAGCATAGACATACTACAAAAGGTATTTAGAAAATTACAGTTGTAAGAATGTAGAAGTTTTAACATTCAATATTTAAGCGCTTATTATTTTATCTTAAAATACAATATTTAAATCCTTTTTATGACTATTAATAGAATTAATAGTATAGACATTAGCCCATCAATGGAATCTTTGTAGGTTAGAAGAATAATTTGAGACTTATAATATGAAACGAGTGATTGGGACATTGTAACATTTATTTTAACTAGGTGTAAGCATTTACTTACCACGGGGTATTTACTACGATCTCTTTATTTATAAGCTGTCTGTGCATTACCATTAGGATATTAAAGGAATATTTCAACTACGATAAACAACTAAGATAAGAGGAGTCTGTTTCTGTTATTGTTGCCCGTCATATTTTGTTTTTATTTTAATTCAACTTAACTTATTATCTTCCTTTTTCTAATTTCCAGTTTGACAATTTTTTGCTGTAATTGTGTTTAAGTCCAAACTTTATTGGTATAAATAAGTATAATTTTTATATCTAATATATCTATAAATAGAGAACTTATGGGCCTTTAAGTTAGGCCTTTTGTCTTAACGGAAATATAATTCAATTCTGTCAACCGAGAAAATAGAGATATATATATTTTATTCGATTTACCAGGAAGAAAATATTTAAAGCCGCATTCATACGTATTATTTTCATAAAGTAAATAGTTCTTTGAAAATTTTAAGTAGGTATTCACAGGTGTAAAAGATATTTTTAGCAACAAATGCACGTATTTCAGGCTGTACCTGAAACAATACGGGAGCTTAAAAGCGCAGTGTGGGCCGCTGAGGCGTCGGGCGGCGCGGCCAATCTGACCGGCGCTCTCACCACGGCCTTTGAGATACTCCATCGGGTAAAACAATTGCTTTTTTACACAATGACTTTTTGACATGTTGACCTGTTCGCTTTTTTATAGTTTAACTACATATACGTAAAGAATTCAAGGGTTGTTTTCGTAAACTATTTTTAATCTGAACTACAAAGCCATCAAAGTATCACTTGAACCATCAAAGCATTTATAAGTAAATATAAAATAAACGTGTACTACTAAAACTCTCCAAAGGGGTTAAGGGATAGATTTTGAGGAAGATTTTTATATTCGTTATAATGGATATTGGATAGTTTAAATCCGTAATTCGACCCTGCGCCCTACGGAGTGATTGAATAGACTTCTTATTGTGTTTCAACGATTTTTTTCTAATTAACATGTTGCAAAACATCACCCAGCAATAATGAAGGAAAGTTTGGGTTTTGTGAAAATTAATTTTAAATAAAAATCAAATGCACTCGACTAATTTCAATTTTAAAAAGATTCTTTCGTTTTATGTGACATCATTATGTGCGTGTTAAGTAAAAAAAAAATATATATTTTATCTCAAATTCCGTAGTATAACCGAACGGGTCTAGGATGTCAATGCAACCAAGCAATAGCAGTGATAGGTGCTGGTGGAGGCGCGGGTGGAGTGAAGGCAGTGTTCCGCACATGGAACTGGCCTCATATGCCTGTGCGCATTTTCACTTATAGAGTCGGGGGAGATGCGGCTTCAGGGCATAATATGAAGGAGATGGCTTGCACTAACAAAGGTACGTCATGTCTAATATCTATTTTTTTCTAAACTCTTATCCTCTGCCCCAAACAAATTTAAAATAAAGAACGATTATTTCTTGTCAAAAGGAGTAAACTAATCTGTCTATATCTTTAGGGTTCCACGTAACTATCAACGATCACGGTGAAATACGATCCAAAGTGTTACATTTTGTTGAAGTGTTAGCACGTCCTATGGTCATGTACCAGACCATGCATCCTGTGCATTGGAGTCCAGTTTACGTCGGTGGAAGGGTAAGGACTTTACTTTCATACACATAACATAATTTACAAAATTATATCATAATTATATCAAAATTAATATCTTCCTTCGTTGTAAATTTCAGAGTAGCAGCTTAGATGACGATGGGATGGGTCAGTTAATGACTTCAGTTACAGTTCCTATTTTCGACAGGAGAAATCGAACGGTACATACATTAATATTTATCAAAGAAACCTAACTTTAGAATAAATATAAAATTTAAACCATTATGTTGCAATTTCAGCAAAGAGAAGCCAACTTACTCGGCGTAGTTGGCACAGATGTTCCTGTCGATCAAATAAAGAAGCTCGTGCCACCATATAAGGTAATATTTAAACCATTACGTATTATGAACAATACCCGAGAACTCTAGATAACAGAATAAAATTTATACGTTAAAAACTTCAGTAAATAATATTTCCCGATATTTTTCAACGAAATTTAAACTAGTTTAAGAAAATCTTAAAAATATGTGAGTATTTCTCGTTTTATTAATTTACTACATTTCTTTAAAATATTTTTCCTTTACAGCTAGGAGTAAATGGTTACTCATTCATGGTGGATAATAACGGGCATGTTTTGTATCATCCAGATTTGAGGCCTTTGGTAAGTTTTATACATAGACATTATATAGTCTTCGAAAAGAATATCATACGCTAGAAATGTCTGCTTTTATTTCGGTGGTTGCCTATGTTTTTCTTTTCCACATCATTTAGTTATTTATGTTTAAAATGAGGGCAATGATGGTAATTTTTTTTATTTTTTGTTTCAGCACACGAATGAGGAGGTAAGATAAATGATTTGATAAACATAACATAACATCATTATTGATTTTTTAAAGCATTGATATAAATTAAAAAGAAAAAAATTACAAATAATAAACTACAAATTTATAGATTTAAATGTATATAGTGTAATTTACAATATTAGTAGATTTTGATTATTTGAAGTGTTTCCATAAATTATTTAAGAAAGATTTTATTTTCCACAGTATACAGAGACACTACGACCTCTCTACTCCAGCGTAGATATTACGGATGTAGAACTTCTTGTAGACTCAGATGAAAATTCAAGAGTCAATCTTACTTCATTACTTCTTGATGTAAGTTACATAAACAGTAAAGGTTCTGAATTTGCAATAAATTTTATAGAAATTGATATGCATAATTACTGGGAACAAATCTAACCTATCGCTCGACTAAGTTCAATTAGTACGTAAAGCGATTTGTATGCTTTTACAAGATGCCAGAAAGGCAGAAATCAACTTATTATTCAAATTGGCGTTAAAAAAGTGCCTATAAAATAGAGCCCCAATGATTTACTTGCTTATGTTTTTTCATTAATTACTTACTAACCTATAGTAAAGTTAGTATGACGTATCAATAAGTGAATGTAATCAAATTATTAATTTATTACTCATTAATTATTTACCATTTCTACAGCTACGCCATGATATGATAGAACAACGGGAAGGTGAAACTGAAATGGGAGTAAAGGTACAATATGAGAGTATGAAACGCGTTGCGACTCGGAGACAACGCTATTTCTACAGTCAAGTGGATGGTACACCTTACTCGCTTGCCGCAGTGTTGCCAGATGGGTACGGCATGTATGAACTACAAGCTGAACAGGAGATCAAACATAGCCCCATCAATGGTAAGTAATTATATTCAGTTTTATTAAATTATTGTTACAATAATAAACATTCAAAGTGTATCAAAACCATCAGTAGAGTGTATAACAGTAACATCGACTAATCTAATATATTAATGTTTTTTTTTAAATTATTATATAGGTATTAAAATTATTCTTTATCAAGTTCAATAGTGGAATAATGTTCATAAAGTGCGATGCAGGATTCATCATTACCTTATCTTATAATATTTAAACAGCAAATTAAGTTGAGGCTTTATTATTATGTAACTAAAAGGTATTTTTAGCTTTTATAATTTTATAATAAACGCTATTATAGATTAACCTAAAATCAACATAGTCGGCTACAAGTTATAATAAAAACATGTCTTCTCAATTGCTTAATTATTGCTTAATTATCCATAAATAGTCCATGATTTCAGACTGCATCCGTTTTATTCCTTATAATTAGTAAAATGTTTGTTTTCATGCAGTTACCGAATATTTTAAAGGAGATAACTGGAAAATTCACCCTGAGTGGTAAGATACTTTACAAGTACTGTATCATTATATTATTAATTATATATTTACTAACCTTAATTTATTGTAAACCAGCATTTTCGGGCATTTTTAACGTGAGTTCAATTGTAGGGTATACTGTGAATATGCGTCCACGTCCGAGCAAACGTTCAACTCTCCAGAGGAGCAGTTATTACACTTTCTGACGCGCTCCGGTCGACCAGCCTGGAAGTGGATGTCGCTGAGACCACGGGCCCTCACTCTGCATAATGTTCATAAGAAGCAGGATCGCGACTCTTACTATTGTTAGTATTTAAATTTTTAGCTATCTTCATCATCATCTCACACAAAGCTATGCTAGCCTATGATGACAAGGGCGGTTTGACAGACTTAACGCACCTTTGAGGACCGATTCTGTCTCCTAGCTATCTTATCCTTTCCCTGTAATCAAACAATTAAATATTTGCCTAACACCCACGTAACTTCGAAAAGTCAAGAGGTGTGAGTCTTATATCGAATTCTATAATCGTATAAAACTAGACGAAGGGCAGATTAAAAATATAAATGCAGAAATTTTAAATAAAATATTAATTTTTACAGGTGATAAAAACTTAGTACAGTCGCTGGTCCGTGACGCGATGGTAATAAAAGAAGTGGACGCTCATACTGAACATGCTAGCCATCACTCCCAGTAAGTAAAACTAAAATAAAAAGCATGTCATTAGCTTAACACACAATCTCCTAAAAACTAAAGCCCACATTAAAGACAACAAAAACTATAAAAAAAGGAAAATTTTACTAATTGAGTATACTGAAACGGATCGGCGAAGTTATTAAAATATCGCATGATAATTTTGCACCTATAGAGATACTCGTAACTAACTCCTCAAAGCACTTTACTTTAATTTTATTTTGATCACTAATTTTTATATGTTTGTCACACGAATAGCCCGATAGCGACATTAATGGCACTACTAACAAGGTAACGTAACAACGAAATCCATACTAATGTTTCGCGTAGATGAAATATAGACATATGGTTCAATTACTCTTAGAAAAAAGAGTGAAGACATCGCTAATATGTAGAATAGATAAGATGTGTGATATTTGCAAATCCTTAGACGCTATCTTTGAGGGAAAATCAATGTTTTCCAAATAGGCTTTAACCCTCCCTTTTATGTGTGTGGAATTTGTATCCATCAATTGTGCCATAGAAAGGTACAATAGCGTGAGTGATTCTTTTCGTAGATAAAATCTATCCCTCACTTCAAACCAATAGCGATTAATTGCAGATATAGAGCAAATAAAAATTGAAAATAAATGGTGTGGCAATAAAATATATCAAAATCGCTACAAGAAGAATATTGGTGTTAATGGTAACAATAAGAACATATGTTTTAGAAAAGCAAGTGCATCAAATTGCAGTATTGATTGATGGGCTTGCTATTCAAGATACTTAATTTCAGAGTTGTCAAGGATACAGGTAATTTAATTAAAATGTTATATTTCCTTTTTTGAACAGGTTTTTCTAGCTTGCTTGGATAATGGATACTCTTTATTATTGTAATTCTGTTATTAATGTAATCGATATATTATGTACCTTTAAAAATATTTGAATTCCAAATTGGTATTCAAATATTTTTAATAAACCTATCAATACTTATAATAAAATCGAAATGTTGCCGTGTCTGTACATTATAATTTATGAAAAGAAAAAGTAGAAAAACACAGGTAATAAGTAACACTGAATATAAAAACAGGGTTTGAATTTTTCGTCTGTTTGTTGTATCAAATATGTTACCTATTCAACAAGTACTTTCTTGTGTACAAGTCTTTCAAAACGTACTGAAGTGTTATTTTAATTTTTTTTTGTAACAAATAATTTTATCTAGCTAACGCAATACAATATCTTTACAGGCAGGGACGTTTCCACAAGTTCGTAGTAAATATGTCATTCATCGCTACAAGAAGCGGCTTCCTCAAATGGACGGAATATAGCAACACCTCAAGATCTACGGACTCTGAACAGTAAGTCCGCAGTCAAATATTAGTCTCAAGAAAGTTATAAATTCACGTGTCAATAAATTAAATAGACCATACTATCCACTTTTCTCTACTAAGCCTGGCATCCTTCTCAAAATCATAAATACTTAGGCCAATTACTAACATCACTAAAAATCATCTTCATTTCAGGCATTTTAGCGAAAAGTACGCGCGAGCATTTGATTCAGAATGGTATCGTCGCGCAGTCGAGCATCACTCCATAGAACCTGAGAGTTTCGTGTTCTCTGTTCCTTTTCGTGATGGAACAGAGCCCGAAGACTTCAGTGGAAAGCCTCCATTAGTTTTAGCAACCCATGCTGTGTTTGTAGAGTCGAGAGGACACCGCGCTCCGGCAGCGGTGGTGGGATTGCATTTTCAGTTGGATTCTCTTGCTAAACATTTTATGAATGTTACATCTACGGTGAGACTTTTGATAATTATTGTAATATTTATCATGTTACCTACATTAAGTTAGCTCTTCATTTGTTATCTTCGAATTACTGACTTTATTTAGCCGTAAAGTATTCGATTAAGGCGCCCTACTTGACATAACTATCAATTTCCTCTACAGTGTACAGGAGGAAGTGCTTGTAAGAAAACGTGTGCCGGCGACGAGTTGGATTGCTACATCTTAGACGACAACGGTTTCATAATTCTATCAGAAGACGCATCTCAAACTGGGCGGTTCTTTGGTCAAGTCGACGGAACCATAATGGATTCACTCGTTCAAGATAGAATTTATAAGAAAGTTACAGTTCATGACCATCAGGGTCGATGCCCAGATTCGAGAAATCCTTTTAGTGGAAATAGCAATAAACTATCACCAATGAAGCCATTATCCTGGTTCGGTAAATACTTGGCTAATTTAATAGCTGTGTGGTATCCGTTTTGGGAGACTGTATATGCGCGTCCTCACGCTCACCCCGAAGAGGAGTTAGGTAAGTTATCACTATGTTTACGTCATAGCCTAAACCGAGATTAAAATTACTTTTTTTATAACTATATCTATACTATACTTTTTATAACTATGTCTTAATAATCTAATATAAAATCTTTAAATTGTAGATTATGAAGACTATGAAAGCGAAGACATGGAGCATGATGACGATCTAGATCGAGATAGGGGTACCTATGAGATTATTATTGACGGAATGAGAGGTTCAGAAAAAGGCCATGATCCACCAGTCAGTCCTGGACCTCCACGCGAACCTCCACGTGAAGCTGCAAGATCTGCCGCCGTACGACCTTGTGATACAAGTGCTGAATTATTTACACTTCAGTCTACAAGGCTGAATGTTGCACAACCTTTAAAAGGAAAACTAACGAATTGTCATAATTCTGGATGCGAAAGGTGAAATATATATTATGCGTCTAAAATAAGAAAACTTTCGACTGTCACCTACAAGCTGGCCTATTATAAAAATAACATTTAAATTTGTAGACTTTTATCAATTTCCAACCAAAACAGAGATTTCAGCCGAAACTTAGACAAATAGTGAAATCTATAATAATCACAATAATGAAAATGATGTAACAAGTAACTGAGTATAAAACATAAACATTACCTAATTATGTTTCTGTGTTTCTAGGCCATTTAGCGTGCAAAAGATAAAACACAGCAATCTTATACTGCTGGTAGTGGACACGCTCTGTCCGTGTGGAGCCAAGCGGCTAGACGTGCGCGCTCGCGAGGCGGGTGTGCGCAGCGCCTGTCGTCGCGCGCCGAGTCCCTTGCCGAGGCGACGTCCACCCGCTTGCGTCTCATACCACCCAGAAGTAAGTTTAACATAAAACCCATAGAATTCATACATAAAAAGCTTATTACAGTATAAAACTAACTAAAAATTTTAAATTATCTTTATACACCTATATATTTGAGCGAGTTCCTTGGTAGTTTATATTCACAATTAAATCAAAATCTTAAACAAAAGCATGGCGATCTTCGAAGTGAAGTGACGTGATAATTATCGTACTTGATTGCAGGAAATCGAGATCCTATCGTGTGGCCGAGGAGTTCGCACGCAACCTCTGCTTGGTGTTCTCGCTGCGCTCGTGCTACGACTTTGTTTCACACTCTTATATTCAACGTGACTGTCCAATTTCTAAATAAACCTGCCCGCAGGTTTCCGACCTTCTGAAGCTTTCTACAGCCATATCTAATTCCATATCAAATTGTTTTACATCCACCGGCTCACGAATCAATGGGAAAGCTTCACAGGTCCTTACCGCAGTGTTCGAGCAATGTGTTTAGTGTGAATGGACTATTCGTATGAACTTTGTGCATTGCGTTGGTTGTGGGCTTCTCTGGTGCCGCTGGAAGGAGTCGAGAAGGCGCGTTTTTAACTAAGAACATGAAACCAACAATATAAAATATGTGCATGAAATATTTTATGGGACTGGGTTAAATAAATGTTAAAATTATCTATTTATCTGAAATTATCTAGATTAAAATTATCTACCAGTATGAATGTCAACTTGTAATAATACTAATGTCAAAACGTATAACATTGACATGGAATCTCACAAAATTAATTTACCTCAGTCCACTAAAATTAAAAGAGGATCTTGGCATCTCGGGCGGTACCCATAGACCCATTTTATAGGTGTATGCGAAATGTTTAAAGTTTTGATCAATTTTACGACTGAAGTTTTGGTCCGACCAAGTGAACTCTTGATCTTGTTTTGAGACAGGATATTCGATTCGAGGTAGGTTAAGGTAACGTTTAATATTTTCTCCTCTCCGTTGAATCGTCGCGCGTCGGTCATACGGTCGATAGGTAGCTAACTAATATCTTGTTAAATTTAATCGAGAATTATCAGAAACTCGGAGATCTTATAAATTATAGCTAATGTTAATAGATATCTAAAGATAATAAATGTAAAATAAAATATCGTTTAAATACTGTTTTAGAAAAATTTACCTATGTTGATCCTAACACGATTTATTTCTTTATATACGTTCATGAAATTGTTTGCAAATTATTGTGTAGTTGCATAGATTTTATAATTTATTGTTGTAAATAAAAAAGGTTTTACTTTGTAGGCAAGTTTTGTTTTGCATTTTTAAATGTGTCGTATTGTCATTCATTAATAATAAAATAACGAGTCGACGAGTAAGCATCGTAGAGTTAATCGTAAATAGGTATTGTCACCTCAAAAATTTTAATATTAATGTTACTATTACGATTCGCTTTTATTTTAATTGAAAGAAGAGAAACGAGGAATAAAGGACAAGCTGCCAGTAAAAAAATATATTCAATTTGTGAAATAAATTATAGGATAATGCATTGTACAATTGTTACATTGTAAAAAATATTTTCTTGAATCATGTTACATTTACCATAGCTAGTACAATCATTTCTCCCTTGTTGTGTTACACGATTGTCGATTAGATATATTAAGTATAATAAAATAATTTAAAATTGTACAGTACAGGGTTGGATAAAATATGGCGACGCCTAAATTATTAAATAAAAAAAGAATATCATAGGTAGAGCTTTGAAAGTATGGAATTAAAAGGTTCGGATCAAAGCTGTCCCTACGATAAATTAAACATAATATTTTGTAGTAAGTATTATCATTTAATGTAATACTTCTCTCGATGTCCTCTCGGCTCTCCCCATTCATATAATTGTTAGCAAATTCTTGCCTAATCTTCGAATAATGTTGTACGTATTTGAGATATTATAAGCAGTCTCGTTTTTTACTGTAAATATTTAACTTAAAAGGCCTACTATACATTTTAATGTGTGTTGCTAATGTTTATAGATAAAATTCGACTTCTTCTGACGTACATTAATCCAATCACGTCGACCTCACAATATTGTTTGGCAATTCAACGCCATAATGGCAAGCATTCGTACGAAAAAATATATTCATAGTGTTAAGATTTATCGTATATCATTAGAAGACAATAAATTAATGGAAATTGATGTTCAATCAATTTGCAATCGTATCGCATTAATTCGTACGAATTTTTTCCATTTAAAATGATTACATTCTTATTGTGAAGTTTACATATTCTCTATCTCATATTCCATGTATCTTAAAATAAATATAATGATGTTTGTAACTACCATAAATTGTAACTAGATGATAAATTCAGATTCATAATAACATAATACATCTAAATAGATTATATCACATCAATATACTGAAAAGCTCGCTGTTGTCCCGTGTCTCAAAAAAAAAAGTTGTTTTTTTTTTCGTACAGAAATATAGAATAGTACAAACAATATTAACAAGTAATGTCTCGCATCGTGTGCCAAACCATAACTAAGTTTCTAATTATTGATTTATGATGGGACCGGTAGTTGAAAAAAAAAAGGGCAACAGCGAGCTGAAATAGAGTTTATCACAGTATCCTCTTCTCAACGCCATGAAATCATAGAACCTAGTGGTGAATTATTTTTACATTACATTACAGTAGTCGTTTATAAATCAGTCTTGTTAAGAAATATTTAATAAATCTGGATGTTGATATATTTGTATGCAGTTTACTGTGATCAATTCATCAATAATAGAGTTCCAACATTATGGGTCATTTTTTGAAATGGTTGCGTTTTCTGTTTGTATTGTCGCAATAATATAAATTTTAATATTTAAATTGAATAGCAGATACCTTTATATTTTTTCGTTAGAATTATTTGCGTTACAAAAAATGACCCGTAGCATGTACACAGGTGCCATGTGCATATGGCATAAATATTTGTGGGGACGCTTTTGAGATAATGTACATTTTGTATAATATTACAGTAAGGAGTCGATGTAAAGTGACGAATATAAATTCAGGTGAGTGGCGAACGACTGGTAAAGTATTGAAAGTGCTTCTTGTAAGCGTCGAGTCTTCCATAGCAGTCGAAGCGAGTGTTACTGTAACTAAGTATTAAACGATAATAATAGATTATACTTATCATATAATAGGCGAGCTCGGCTCTTTTGCGATGCGACGAGTATAGACACAAAACAAATACCTCGTTTAGTTACGCAAACAGTACGACTAGCTAGACAGTTAGAATTCATTTCGCGTTTAGTTATTGGACATATCAATTCAGGCACCAATGAGACTATAGCGTAAGCAATTTTTTGAATATTTTCGATTGTGATCTTATATTATTGTTCGTTTTAGGGAAGGCTTCGCTTTCATTTCCGACAAGTTGTTATTTTGTCATTTTTTACCTGAAATATATTAAGCTATAGGTGTATGGATGTGTAATATCTACAAGTTAATTATATTCGATTTTAAACGGCAATTTAATTAGCGTTGATGTTTAACTGGAAATGAAAGTGGGTCTGTCTAAAACACGTTCTAATGTTCGTACGTGCAATAAGTTTTATGTACGGAACAGTGATGTCTAATGATGCCACGTTCGAGTATCGGTGTATGTAACTAAAATGTACACTTTTCTACAAAGTATTTAAGTATTTATTTAATATCTCGTTCCATACGTCACTGTAAGCATCCCCTCGTTAACGCTTTTTAGGAGTTAGGTATATTCGAAATTTTATGAAAGTAAAACTTGTGAAAGGCAGATTTTGATGTCGCTGTTTTTGAATTATCTTTTCTTATATTAGTTAATAATAAATCATATAGTTGTTGTGTACTCGGGCACGGCCGACTGTGAACATGGTTCTCTAGTGTAATTCTAGTAAAATACTGTTTCTTTTTGTTACTTGCCAGTTCATGCTATAGATAAACCGTAATTACAACAATAAAGTTCTCTTATAATATTGTGGAAAATTATTTATGGTATATTTTTATTTCTATCAGCAACAATAAAAAACTCACTCTCTGGTCCCTAATAAAGTCTATGTGGTGTAGATAGACGGCGATCACGAAGAAGCAAACTGTTTAAGTAATCACTACACCAAAGAATTTTTAACAATGCACAGAAAAAATAAAAAACACAGTCCATGGTTGTAAAAAAATTTAATGGTGTTCGTAGTCATAATAAAATAGAATCAGAAGAGTAATACAAAATTACCACATTTATAAGTTGCATTGATTATTTATTAATTTCTTACGTTGAAGTAATATAAACACAGTGCGATCTTTCTATGATATCGAACATCAATGTATAGCGGTGCACGTAAGTATACGTTTGACCTTGAATGCGCAGAAGTCACTAATAGAGCCATCTTAGCGGGAAGCGCGGAGAGAGAGCAGCGCGTCACACGCGATTTGTTCTAATGGGACGATTCAGTTAACGCGCGTCTGCTATTTGTCAAAATAGCAAACGTCACGGATGCAAGTGCCAATACAAGGACGCAGCACACTCAAAATGCTCAACTTTCCCCCACTACTTTTTCTCAAACGTACACTTATGTGCCGTCTGCTGTAACTAATATAAATGTATACTATTAATAATAGTTCTAGTAAACGTAAAATGTACTTATTTCACATATATAAACTGGCGGCGAATACGATATCGCGCTTGAGTAACCTGATAGCGTCACTGAACTTGTTCTCGAGGTCAGTGTTGCCAATGTTCTTGGAGGCCTGGCAGAGTTGCCGCAGCACTTCCTCTAGGCGACGCATGCAGCGGATTATTGAACCTAAAAGTGAATTAAAATACTGTAATAAATATGAAGTTTTGCTGAGAAATGCCTTTTATAACAAAGAGGTTAATAATTTGGTGTACTTAATTCTATATTAAAACTTACCCTCAAAGACATCAGTCATCTTGCAAATTTGCAAAAAGGAAGCACCTTTAGCCCACGCGAGCACCACGTCCATAAGCGTGCACTTAAATTTGCCGACATACTCGTCTTCATCTAAATCCATCTTTGCATCAATTGATACTTTAGCTATACGACGCGCATATTCCTATGGAAAAACCAATTATTTAACTGTTAAACCAATAATAGTGATCTTTATTATAAGTGTCGATGAGATTTAAGAAGAATCTATAGTTAAGATAGTGTATTTAATGTTTGTTATTCAATCAACATATAATTTTATAAAATCAGAATTCTGTGAGGATAAGATTGGAAAACTACGAGTTAAACGAAAAAATCTACTCACAATAGGAACCATAAGGTAAAACTGTCGTTAAGCTCAAGTGTGTACAAAGCTATTTTAAATTTAAGTTTGTTACCTGTAATTGTCTTAAAACTCCTTTTAACTCCTCTCCTGTAGCAGAAGACTGAGAGGAGTTCTCATCGCACACAAAGCAACTGACGAGAGCTGCACTTTGTTCTGCACTTAATGAGTTAAACACCCCATTAAAGATCATCTCTGTTAATAACAACTCATCGGCACTGAAAGAGAAAAATTAACTTTACAACAAATAACCCAAATACAATGTTATTACACTAAAACTGAAATACAAAATAAAACAAAATAATTTGTTAAAACGTTGCTACTATACTATTTAATAACAATTCTAAACAATATGATATGTTTATTAGAATATAAGACTATCAATTTGTATCGAGCTAACTATAAAAATACTTAAAAATACAGGAATATTAGTTATTTAACTTTATAAAGTAAAATTCAAATCAAGTTTCCTTTTGTCAGAAGTTACGTGATGTAAAACAAAAAATACAGTTATGAATTAAATAATCCATTTAATCGAGAATTTGTTCAAAGGTCTATATTATTTAACCCACTACTGCCCACATGCATTCTTCCAGGACAAAAAGTAACATATAACACTATTATTTAAGCTATAAGTTAACTAAATTTACCTGCTCAATTCACAAGCTATTCTGCCTTTCAGTTCAATGACATCAGCCAAGGTACAATATCCTAATCGTCTGAGCACTCGTTTCCTTTTCTTTAGTTCGTCCATTTGTAAGATACTCTTTGCCTTCCTCAATTCATCTTTACAAAGTGATAAATCTTCGTATAGCTCCTGTTTCTTTTCATAGGCAGCTGTGAGTGCGCCGCGATTTTTGTCTTTATGTAAAGGGTGAGTGTATAACCTATGGTAAACATTTTTAATTTATAATAATTGAAGAAATTATATTTATATGGTAAGAGCAACCAACCTGTTGGAACGAATGTAATGCCCTCCAAATGCTACCTTTATCGCGGGTATTAGATGAAAATTGAATAAAATTATGCAATATCCATTTATCCTTAAACAGAACGTAAGTATCTAGTAAACTTCGGGGTTCATAAATTTAGTTCAGAATTTCTGTGATAAGACGTTATAAAAATGTAAATAATGACCGAAAGCTCTTCACTAAACAGATCAGAATAGAGAACAGAACAAATTCCATTTCACCAAGAGCTGTGTTTGCATCGTTAAACTTCATTTCTGTATAACCCTTGTGATAGCTACTAAAGAAAACGAATAATCTCTTAAAAAAGAAATATATGTAGTAGATATTACTTTTTTAATACTATCATTTGTTAAAATTTGAAACCTGTTTATAGTAAATTTAAATATACAGATGAAAATAGTTTATAAAACTTATTTTTATATTAAATGAAAATGAACATTGTGAAAAATATATTTTTTTTTACCTATTATTTTATGCTTAGGTAAATACAATTATTAGCTATAGTAAACGTAAAAACTCATTCAATTTACTTGTAAAGTACAATAAAATTTGTTACTTTACCTTTCTTCTAAAATTTTGATAGTATTAACACATTCTTTGAACACTGAATCTTCAATTTTCATATCCTTGATAGGATTTAATAATGGAGGTCCTTCAGGGAATCGCTTTTTAACTTCGCCTATGGTTTTGAGGACAGATTTGCGGTTATCTTTCGGCCTAAGGTCCTTGGGGTAGTAGACACGGAGGGAGCTTATCTGGTAGATTAATGTATGGAGTACTGGTACTACTTCCACATCTCCTGTCTGAGATTCAAAATAATATAAAGGAACATTATGGTAAACATATTAGTTGTTACTTAATAACGATAAACATTCAATTATTTACTTCTCCTGGTGGACAAGGCACATTGGAGTCCGCATCGTCAGGTTTGCTCTTCTTCACATGTAGAAGAATGTCGACAATAATAACAGTTTCTGCAGTCAGTGGATTCTCCTCTTTCTTCTTGCCTTTACCAGTTTTATGTCTGAAGTTTACAATTATTCCCCAATCATATTCATATTTTTCTGTTTTGACCTAAATGGAAATAAAAGTTTAAATATCTCATGAATAAAAATCTGGGAAAGTAAATTTTACATATGATATACCTTAACAAGTCTTCCAGGTTGTAAGAAAGGTTTCAAATATTCTGGTCTTGTAATAAATGATCTAAATTGTGCTCCTAGAAGATCTAACTGTGATCTTATGTTGCAGTATGATGCTATGGAATGTTCTTCTTCTATTGTCAATTTTTCATATTCCTTTTCCTTCTCTTTTACTTCTACAGTGAAATTATATTATAGTTAATACCAAGAATTAACTTAGACTAAATTAACTTACAAATTTACATCACAAGAGGTAGGGCTTCTGTGGGAGGTTCTGTTCTTCTTCTGTTCTAAATTTATGAAATTTTTAGGTCACATGTATGGTCCCTAATTAAATTAAATTTTTCTACTGTGCGTTCATTAGAGAACTAATAAAGAAAAGCTTACTATCAATCAAATCTGGAATGGCTGCTTGATTTTGAAACTGGAAGAAACTTCTTTCCAACATATATTCAGGATTTATTTCTTCCACTCTTAACAGATTTAACACCTATAATAAAAAAATTGTAACTACTTAATTTCTGTACTTATGTTGGTTGAACAAATAATTGTAATTAATATTGTTAGATTGTAAAACACAATTTATTTATGTAAGAAAATTTTTACCATATTATAAGTAAGATGGAAAGCAGAATTGATAGGGTCAGCTTTGCCCTGCACCATGCCCTTGACTACTGTGGGAGTCACTTTCTGATCTATCATCAATATAACAATGCCCTTGTCATCGAGTCCACGACGACCAGCACGCCCTGACATCTGGATGTATTCACCAGATGTTATCTGAAGAGTAAAAAATGCACAAATATTACAGATAATGTGAATTAGTGGCAATAATTTTAAATTTAATGTAAAACTCAGTAATTAAACAACATAAATTTGTAAATACTTACAAATCGAAAATCTTTGCCGTCAAATTTTTGGCAGTTTGTGAAAACGACAGTTCTTGCTGGCATGTTCAGACCCATTGCAAATGTTTCAGTAGCAAACAGTGCCTGAAAGGCAGAGAAATACATGATGGTTAAGAATTTATTTATTTATTTTATAACTTTATTGTACACCACTAATAAGACTAATAAACTAGATATATAACATATTATAAAGAGTTAACTGTGAAGTACAACGGGCGGTTTTATGGCCATTTCTTCCAGGCAACCCCCGTTTCGAAACGAAAACAAAGATAGGATTGAGGAAGGTGGTGTACCAATACATACTAATACTAATAATATACATCTGAATATATAAACATCATACATACATACAATAATTTATATACATACAAATATATTACAGTAATAAATTTTGTAAAAAAATAATACACTAAATTAACATGAGTAAATTTAATAAATAGATATTATTCTATGGTAAATAATTATTATAATTAATGTCGTCTCACTTATCAATGTAGTAATCTTAAACTAATAATTTTTTTCATTTTAATTAAATTATTTACAAAGGATTACAAAGGATAAATAATTTGTTAAAAGACAAGCTAAAATTGTAATCAGAATTGTCTGAACCAATACCTTGACACACCTCATACAAACAGATATTATTTGTTAGTTTTCAAATAAATAGGTACCTTTATAAGTCCTAAACCAAACAATATTTCAATAGTCTCCTTCAATATAGGCAGCAAACCACCATGATGGATGCCAATACCACGTCTTAATAAAGGAATCACATTTTCTACTTGAGGAAGCTTCCGATCTTCCTCAGATAACACATCCATTGCGTTGTTAAACACTTCGTCAACTAACTTCTTTTCTTCAACTAAAACATAACAATTTTATTCTCATTACTACGTAGTATTAAACAAAGTCGCTTCCTGCTTTTTGTCTGTTTGTATATCCCTATGTATGCTTAAATCTTTGAAACTAAACAACGGATTTTGATTCGGTATTTTTTAATAGATAAAATGATTCAAGAGGAATCTGTATAACACATACATAAAATAGTAGAGAAACACTTTTACAACAATTTTAGAGGTTTCTAGTATGAAAGCGTAAATAAACACATTTTTTTGCGCAGTATTGTACACCTTAAAAAGGTTTACAAAAAAGGTTCACTATGGTATATTTCTATCTCTTAGGGATGACCCACAATAACCATTTTTTATCCATTACTTTTGACGAGAAATAATGGCTTGTTTTAAATAATACAGCATTAATCATTATCCAATAAGGTACCTTAAATACATTATTCATTTTATATAGGTCAATATGGCCCTTTACACCATGAAATTTAAATGAATATTTTCGAAGATATTACAGATTTAAAATGCAGGGACATAGCGGTTACGGCTAAATACACATGTTAAGTTGCACCCGAAGCCGGGACGGGTAGACTAGTACATACTATATTAAATTGTAGACGTTCTGTCCATTAAATAATGAAGTTCTTTCCTTCAACTTACTTGTATTGAAGTCCAATTTAGCCATTTGCATAGCATACAGCTCACAGTCCTTTTTACTGAAGCTGAATATAATAACGGGTGCAAAGTTTCTCTCCATGATCATTTTAACTATATTAAAAATATTAGTGTTGTTATTTCCACGCATGCCTCCTTTTCTTCCACGTTGGTCACCTTTGCCAGCTTCTCCTGCATTATTTAACACAGCCATTGCTGTGTTGAAATTGTCTTCTTTGAATTGACCCTACAAAATAATTTTAATTTGAATCTTTAAATAGTATAACAAAATTATTGTTACTTCAGTTTTTCTAAAATATTTATAGAATATAATACCTTTTCATCTACAACTAAATGTATACCATCACCACCAGCAGGGAATATGTAATGTTGTAGTGGTGTAGGCCTGTACTCAGTGTATACCACATGGCAGGGCTGTGAATGTAACCGGCATACCCATTCTGCAAACTGCCTTGCGTTAGGAATTGTAGCAGACAGGAACACATAGTGCACATTGTCTGGTAGTAGGATCAGTGTTTCTGCAGAAAAATATTTACCAACTACAGTTTTGCATATATTTAGTATAGCCTATATACTAATAATATTAGGATTTAAATAAAGAAAAAAAAACAGAAAACCTATAATTTATAGTTTACCTTCCCAAACAACACCTCTTTCTTTATCCCTCATGTAATGAATTTCATCGAATACAACCCATCCAACTTCTCTCATTATTTCAGATCCTCGGTATAACATGTTTCTTAGAATCTGTAATTATATTTAATTTACAATGGTAAATTACTTATATTTTATTTTCATCATTATTTTCAGCAATCTTACCTCTGTAGTCATAATTAAGCATGAAGCAGACGGATTTATGGTGACATCTCCAGTAATAAGACCAACATCATGAAATTCCTCAGAGAATTCTCTGTATTTCTGATTGGAAAGAGCTTTGATAGGTGTTGTATAGATTACTCTCTGTTTGTTTTTTAGTGACAGGGCTATAGCATATCTAAACAAAGTTATGAATTGATTATGATATTAAAGTTTAATAGAAAGAAAAACAGGACAATTTTACAAAAATATTGTTGAAGAAAACTATTAAAATACATAGAAGAAAATACTTACTCAGCTACAACAGTTTTTCCGGCAGATGTATGTGCTGATACTAATACTGATTGCAAATTATCAATGCACATAATTGCTTCTTTTTGAAAAGGATCCAGAATAAAACTATATTGTTTTGCGGGTTCTGATGTGATGGGCAATAGGGCAGCATACTCATAGTTAGGTGGAATTGCCACTTCATGTGTACACCCTTCATGAGTTTCTAATGTGTGTATTACTATTCTTGAACCGATAAGATCTAAGCTGAAATATTTCATATTATGTTAGTAAATAAATAAAAATATCAATTATGAATTATCTATTATTAATATAAATAATGTTACATAAGTTTTCTATTATTACATTCTAAAAATGCAACATTATTGGATTAGTAGGATAATGTAAGCGTCAGTAGCTCAGTGGCTCGGGCGTTGGATTCACCATCGATAAGTTGTGGGTTCAAATCCAGGACATTGGACTACTGGAGTAGCCCACTCCTAACACAAGTATGCAAGCTTACTAGGAGGGGTAAAGGCAATACTAGTAGTATGTGATCCATACTAATAGTAATCTTTTTAAAAAAAAATTACAAAATTCAGTTATGGTATCTTTTAGTATAAAGCAACATGTTTTGTAATTGTAAACATGTACTACTTAACGTAACATTATGTATGTTTGTTAAACCATCAATCTGATTGAGTGAATGTGTAATTCAATGTGAATTAAATAAAAGCCATTATTATAAATGTGACAGTTTGCATCTTTGTTATTCAATCACACAACAGCCGAACATACCAAAATGAAAATTTTCACATAGATACTTTTTAAGTTGGATTAACACACAAAAGTAGCATATATCAAAGGTCCTGTTAGATAGAAAAGAGTTCACTTAACAGATTTAAAAGAAAGATTATATATATAGATGCGTTATTGGCTGGAATAATATAAAAAATATTTATTCCGAAAGGGAGCATAATTCGTGTGGCATAGGAGTGTTTGCTTCATAGACTAGGTAAATAAGTCTGTTAGTGGATCTCATTACAGAAGTTTCCGCGTAGATAGTCGCGGTCAGATACTAGAATAAGATGAGAAAGATTGCTGGATTAATGACCATCATGAACAAATTATACTTTCTAAAGCCTTACTTTATATCACTTATCAAGTCTGCCGCGTTTTCCTCGGGTTTAGGTTTCTTTGAAGTATCTTCATATTCAACACCTTCATGGTGACGTTTTTTGCTGGAGGAATCTTCTTTATTTGTCCTTTAAAAAATAAAATAATTAAAAATGTAGGGATTACACTTGGTTTTGTATTTTGATAAAAAATTATTACATTTTGAATAGAGGTTAGAAGAGTACTTACAATTTTTCTTCCTCAGTTTTGATATTCGGCACTGGTACGACAACATCATTCTGTGTACGGTCTGTTTCTTCAAAACAATCAAATAAATTATTCATATCACCCAATAATATTTTACACGAAAATTACAAAATAGTAAACAATAATTAATGTTGCGCACACTATAGGCGCGTTCCACTAAGCGATCACAGATTAACTAGAAATACTGTAAGCGATCTCAACTCACTCTCACCAAAGATACTCTCACGACGACTCATATCAAATCGTGGGTCGTTGTGAGCGTAGCAAAATTAGTGATCTGTGGTTGCAACATTTGGCGGCATTTTTAAAACAACTAAAATGCGACGATGCAAATATCTTTACTTGATACGTATAGAAATTTATTAGTTGACGTGAATGTTTCTGCAGCGCATATTTGGATAAAATTATTTGTAGTATATATTTCCGAAGAGTATATATTTTTTGCAGCTTTTACTATGTGTCATTGATTTAATATTTGATTTTATATAAAAAGGAGATTGTTTATAAGACACACACAGTTCTTTTTATGTCGCCATTCCTAATACCCTAATCTAAGCCATTAAAAAAGCCTTTATATATCGGGCTCTTATTTCACTACAATGTACAAGTTTTGTTTTTAACTTAGTTACATTTTAGTATATTCTTCTTATTGAATGTAAAAAGTTACTAACTTTTTTACATTTTAATTGTGGCTTTGAATGTACTTATGCACAAAACATTCTGCCAGTGTAGCGTATAATGAAAAAAAATCACATAAATTATGTGTATTCTTTAATATTTATAGGTCTGTGGTGTCTAGACATTGTTTTAATATATAATCTTTGGTGAGCTTGTCATTAAATAATTTCGATTTATTTGTATTTTATTTTTTATATTATTATCGTTACTTTATTCTATGTATATTCTATTGTGTTGTCTATTTTGTTTTAGGTACTAACAATAAATACCACATACTCCTAAAAATTGGATATACAAGTTAAAGTGTGAAATTCTTTCCTGTACTGAACACGGTCTCTTTGGCTGCTTTTTCCATTTCACGTGACATTGGCAGAGTTAAATGTGCCCTACTGGCACGCCTAAAAGCCATACACCTTAAATTGAAATTGTCGTTTATTGTGAAAGCGATTTGTTTATTGTTAATTCTGTAGTAATTTTCCCGGCTTAGTTCACAAGAATTATACAATTTAAAAGTAATGTAGACATAAGCAAATATCTGTAACAATAAGATAATTTTAAAAAGATGGCTGAAATATTATCAGACATAGAAAACTCTGAAAACTCGGGAAGAGTAAGTCTACCAGGCTTAACTATATTGTACATGTGTTATTTGTACACCTTTTTCTGTGAAACAGGCATATATATAACACAGGGAGGCTTATATATATATATATAATTCCAGCACAAAATATCTATATGTATTTATTAAGTAGCATGTGGTAATTCAGCTAATAGTGTCTGTATGCTAAATTTCTATGAAATCCAATCTTACAAAAATTTCACATTCATAATATATTAGTAATATAGTAACATAATATTACTGTTGTTGATTTGAGAAACTTTATTTCAGCCTACACGTCCATCACTGGTACAGGTTAAAGCAGTAATAGAGTTCATGCAAAAGCACCCAGATTTAGCTCACAGGAAACTCAGATATGGTATGAGCCATGAAAAATTTAAAAAACTTTGGATAGAATTGTCAAATACCGTAAATTCTATGAATGGAGCAATAAAATCAACTAAAGGTTGGATAAAGGTACATATATTTTCTCATAATATCAGCCATGATTGAGAGGCTTTGATTGATGAAAATAAAAATTTTACTTAGAAAAAAACAGTAATGTTTAATATGATAATTTTGGTTTTGCAGTTTTGGTCAGATAAAAGGCGAAGTATAATACTTAAACAAAAACAAATAAATGATGGCAAACTTAAGGAGAAACTAAACCCTTTAGAACAAAAAATTTTAAACATCTGTTCTAATGATAAAGTAACAAGTAAGTTACAAATGTATTTGTAATTTAGACTATACTTTAAATATAGTCATTGAAATTGAAATAAATTACATGTGGAATGGAAGTTTCATGATGTTGATAATGCTATATAATGCTTAATAGAATTGAAGTATGGATAGAAAATAATATACCTGTGACGTCATCTCATCTAGTTGCACCAGAGAGCTTGGGCTGCTTTTAGATATGTACAGCTGTTTGTTGATTATTTATAGTAGTGTAGTTTTTATTTTAGCATAATTGAAGAAGATTTCATAAAACGACAGTGATAATTTACCTAAAATTGATATAAATATACTGTGATGGAACTTTTTATTCTTTTTAACTGTCGTGCTTTGACACATAGGAACCATTCAATATTTGTAGGCATATTTTTTAGCCTCAGCCATTGTTATAATAAACAAAACACGAAACGAGCGGCGTAAATAACAGTAAAGTGTATACGCACCCAGTGTCGACTAGGTAAAGTGTCGTCACATGCTGGCCTGCCGTATGAAATTATTGTTACAGGAGCAACTTTAAAGTCCCATAACTTTTTCATTTGTAGATATTTTAATGTTTCTTTCAAATTTTTTTTTTATTTTCCTACATACATACGTATTTTTAAAAAATAGGAAACTTCTCCATTAAAAATTTTGTATATAAAGTTTTTTTTTATGAACAGAAAGAAATAAGTCAATGAAACCTGAACCTTGCAATGGTGACAATGATTCTCTTGAAGATATGTTTAGTAGTAGAAATGAATTGGAATTTGATGTAGAGCCCAGTATATTGCAACCCTCAGAATCAGATGAGAGACAACTGAATGTTATGGAAAAAATGGTTTGTTTACAATTTTATAATACAAATCATATCTTTTTTATTTTAGTTTATAAAAATGTCTCGTTATAAAGAAAAATGATAAAAGAAGTTTCACCTATAGAAGCCTGTTAAATGAAATTGTATTATAGCTAATAGTTTTATTGTTTTATTAAAAACATGTTCCTAAATACTTTTTATTTTAGGCTGAAGTAATGGATCAGCAAGCAGTAGCCATGACTCAGATGGCACATGCAACTCTTAGTAACTCTAAAGCCATGGAGAAAATTGCTGAGGCATCACATAAACAAGTATACATTTATTTTGATTTTTAACCTTCAATCTTCAAATGAAGAATTAAAAATAGTTAAAATATGAAGAGGAAAGATTTGATTGTATTTATGTTTGTTGCCAATAGGCTCGAGAACTGCTGAACCGATTTTGAAAATTATTTCACTAGTAGAAAGCTACTTTCTTTCCAGTTAGCATAAGCTATAAGGTGTTGCCATATATATTCTAATTAAGATATGGACATTTAAGTGCCATAACATGGCCATTTTGTAACTTGCGAAGCGGTTTTCTCTGGAACAACAGATCCGATTTTAATAATTCTTTTACCGCTACAAAACTACACTATTCCTGAGTGACATAGGAGATGTAGTGTTGCCATGTACCTATATGTTTTAATTAATAGAATGATCATTTTGTTGCTACAAAAATTACAATAAATATAAAAATTATAATATTTGTTAACAAAAATCTATTGCCAAATATGTATCACTTTTACTTAATATGTAATCTGGTTTTATTAATGTTGGTAACTTTCATTCATTTTCATATAAGTATATTATTTACAGGCTCTTGCTGTGGACAGATTAGCGAGTACCTTTGAAACATTCAATGGTTCTTTCTACGACATAAAAAATGCTATCATGGGCCTTGACTACACTCTAAAGAGATATATCTCAAGCAGTGCCATGCAACACAGACAAAATACTAACCTTTTTAGTTAGTAACCCTTTAGTTTGTTATTATATCTCAATATAATAAAAATAATTTGATTATTTATTACTCATTACAGAGCAGATATGTCTGTCTGTATATTTAGTTGATTTAAATTCTCTTTACGGTGGTCTTATTCAAAGTTTAATATATCTTTATGATATCTATTTACATATCTTTGTTTTGTAAAACTTTACTGATATCTATGCTAAATGTATTATTTTGATCAAATGTAATGTAATTTTATTCATCATTATAAATATGTAAGAAGTATTTACAAGTCTGTAATTATAATATAGATTATGTGTATATTAAAATAATTGTGAAACTCATTACAGAACACAATATTAATTTGTTAGTTTATTAAAATAATATTGCAAAACCACAAACATAATATATTTTCTATTAAGCATTTATTCTTATCTGTTAGTTAAAATAACGCTGTTAATTTGTCTCCTCACTTCTATGAGGTAAAACAAACACATAAAAAACTTAATCATAATTGGCCATTAATAATCTGTTAAATTCAATAAGTATTATTTCATCAAGATTTTTGTGTAATATTTTTAAAAATGGAATTTGTGTTTAGTACATTTTTTTAAATTGTTTATAATTACAGAAAATTAAAAACTGCCAGTAAGCGTTGCGTTTTTCCCGAATATGGTAGTGTTGTAAGCGTAAAAAAATAACAAAAAATTATATTATGATCTCTTAATGTATTCCTAATGATATAATAAACAATTTTAATTATATTTAAGACTTTTCCTTTACAAGTGAAGTAGTGCGTTATCTTATCTTTTGTAGTGATATAGCTTATCGGTTCGGACTCGTCACTGCTCTATTTTCCAATGCGTTAGTGTATTTTCGAGCATGAGAATAATAAAATCAGAATGCAAAGGCTTAGTTTAGTGAACAATGTTTTTATATTTTATTATTTTGACCAGTTTCGTGAGTTGCCTGGGTAGTTTTTGTCCTAAACAATGTGACTGTGATATGGAGGATGGGTTAAATAGGGCGATTTGTGTGGATCAAAACATTGTGGGTGTAGATGTGGGAGTGCCCAAGGAGGTGCAAGTGTACAGTCTCAGCCGTAATGCGATAAGTGAACTGGATAATTATTGTTTTAAGGTAAGCTATTTTGTAATCAGAAACATGTTTGCAGAATGCGTTGATCAAAACTTTCCATCAAATGACATTTATAAACTTTAAAACAAAAGACGCTGGATCGACATGTCTCCATACTAATAAATAAAATTGGAGTGCATATGGATGTATACACGGTACATATTCCAGAACAACATTTTTTACAATTTTTGTCTGTCTGTTTGTTCCGGCTAATCTCAGAAATGGCTGGACTGATTTGGACGGGACTTTCATTGGCAGATAGCTGATGTAACAAGGAGTAACTTAGGCTATTTAACATCTCGCCACGACCCATAGGAGCGGTGCAACACGCGAAGTCGAAATGAAGTCGCGCGGTCCGCTAGTTAATACTATATTTAAATTTGGATTTAATTAATTTGTATTTAGACATTTAGCAATAAACAATTAATCAGAATCGAATTGTCAGAAAAGATGAGTAATTATGAAATTGCTTGCAATTTTATAATAGTATATATTGCGTCAAAATTTCCAAGAAATCATAATAATAATAATGCAAATGTTATCTATCGCTTTTTAGTTGTTTTTTTATAAAGATAATAGATCTTTTTTTTCAGGAGATCGGATACACAAATATAAGAATATTGAATTTGTCGTACAACCTTATCTTCTGGATCGGACTCCATGCGTTTTCTGGATTGGATCAACTCATTAATTTGGATCTTAGCAATAATAGGTTGAGGTTCATACCTTCGGATTTGTTCTGGGATACTCCGAATTTAGACATTTTGGATTTGTCGTCTAATGTGTTTGAGAATTTGAAGAATGAACCTTTTATTATGCACACAAAATTACAAGTAAGTTTTAATAATTTTTTTTAGTGTAATCTAGGTACAAATAAATGGATCGAACCCAGTATCTTAATTCTGGTTTTTCTATTTTTTTATTATTCTTCTATTTCAAGTAATAATAAGGAACAAATCGGTTAATGTTTTATCCTCATTTCAGGTACTCAATTTGAATAGCTGTCGCATAAAATCTTTACCCGAGCGTCTATTTAACAGATTACCGAATTTAAAAAAGTTAGATCTTAGCGAGAACTATGTTGTCACTTTAAACTTAGATGTTTTGCGACCTTTAAGAAAATTGGATAGATTAGAGCTAAGGAATGAGTATTGGCAATGCAATCCTGAATTTATAGCTGTCGAGACATGGATAACGACTCACAAAATAAAGTATGATAAACAATGTAGGAAGAAGTTACCGAAAATGTCCGAAAAAATGATATCTATGACAGTTGAAAGGTTACCCGTTGATATTGATACAGTGTGGAATGTGACGCATAATACTACTGTTGCTGTCGTAAAGAATATCACGGAGCCAGAGTCGCCATTTGAAAAATTCGACAGAGATTTTTCGGCAATCCAAGCGTTTATTATGGGTCTTGAAGTAGGTTTAGCTCTCGGAATAGTTGGGACTTACGTTTGGTTGCGAAGATTTTGCTGTTGCACGAGATCATTATTTAGTAGACCAAATAGACGACGTCGCCAAAGAGTAGAAGGTGACATGAGAGCTAATCTATTGTGGAATAATGTTATGAATCCAGATTTAGAAACTCCCCCATTTTACCGGAGACAGTTGTCTTTGCCGGATGGGAGTCGACCTCTTGTCGGTAACGGAGTAGCAGGGTTGCATGTTGATGCAATTCGGATAGATAGAGCTGAAACGCCGCCACCTCCCTATAATGAGTGTCGTTTAAATATATAGAATATTAGGAATTAGAGAATCGATAAAACTAGAATGTATGAAAAACATGTCACAGTGTGTATATTCTGTGGAATTATTCGAATGATTAAATTACTAAGAAGATTGATTGAAAGGATATTTGCGGTTTCACAAGCTTGCTGAAAACCGTCTTTAAGATTATCTATAGGCTTTATATGGCGAATAGAAAGTATTAAATATGCGTGATGTTTAGTGTGCAATATATTGTTATAACATTAAAATAACTGTTTGCTGTAGACGTGACAAATACATTGAGTTATTAATATTCTAAACGTTCCTTTAGTTAGCCAAATTCTAAACAGCTCTCGGGTTTCACAAGTATCAATATATTTTGAGTTATCTGTATTTCTATCTTACAGTTTTACTGTAAGTATACCAATAGAAGCATACCACTTTATTACTATATTAACTCAAGTTATACCTAAGTTTAAATGTAATATTAAATTATTTGTAAGGATTTTTTTCTAATAAAAAATAAAACAAGTTATAAAGAAGCAAAAATTTGCAATATTTTATTTCCTTCATAAATACCGTTATCACAATCGCATAAAATAATCTATATATCATTAAATATAAAATCATACGCTTAGTCAGACTCGTGTAGAATTTAATATAAATTCTATATAAAGTAAATATAATTTGGGTAACTACATACAAGTTTTGTACACAAAACACAACCTCATGGCAATAATTGCATCAAAATACTTTATGGCATTTTCATGGCATAATAAAATCACCAATGTAGGTTAGTGATTATTCTTAAAACGTTTCCCATAAACAAGTCGCTGTCGTGCTGTGTCGCTTAACACCTTAGGGTATAGCCTTACGGAAAACCTTCAAAGAATATTTATAATAAATTGAATATAAATTACATTGATTTGTTATAAAATATAAAAAGGAATGTACAGTATTAAAATTGATTTCATTCAAAACATGTATTAAAAATATATTAATTTATTTTTTATTCTAAAGGAACTTAAAGGTATGACCAAGAAAAAGCTTATATACAGCGATAATTTTTTTTAAAGTTAAAAGTTTCGTTGTTCAATAATAGTTACATATTAATCTTAAAATTGATCTTAATTACTAATTAAACGATTTTTTTCCAAATAGTGGTCATTCAAATATTAAGTTAGCAGTTTTTGAAATTTGAAATAATTAAAAAACTATATAAAAATATTTACTAATTCATTTCATAACCACAAACAATTTATAATTGAAATTTATTTTTCAAAAAGGAATTAAAATTTGTTTTTATTTATACAATACACATATGATAATTCTTATTTTGTACATAATTAGCTATAATCTATATCAGGCACATCATGGCATATAAAAAATATATGAAAATGACTAAAGGGAAAGGTATATTCTTCTGTGTAGCCATATTAATGGAGTTAACATTTACACAATACCTCAAAACTATATAGTTTAAAAATATTATTCGAGTTCATAAATTTAAAAAAAATATAAATGCAGCAATTAAACGCATTATATCAAATTGCCCTATATATATATATATATATATATATAAAGCCATTTTCTAATAATATTATAAAAAAATTGTAAAATTTTTCACAAAAAATACAATTGAATAAAATACTTAATATGGAGCATATTTTTGATCACTGTTAAAAAAAAGTATTAATTTCCTATGTCTAATTTGAACATCACAATATATTTTAAATTTCACATTAGATTGCTATGAGGTGAGATTTTCATATATTTATAAGTAATTTACTAAAACTGGTATATTTACATGTCTTCAGTATCCACAGCCAACTGGCTAATATTGACATAGTCTGGATGTTGTGAGAAGAAATCCACTAGTTTGCAAAAAGTTGGCCTCAGATCGGGACTGTAGGCCCAACAGTCCAGCATCACTTGGTAGATCTCATCCGGACAATTTTCCGGCCTTTCCAGTCTTTGACCACTTTCGACTATTTGTATTGCCTGTAGGTTAAAAGGTTATATTAATAGTTGATGACCGCAAGTAATATTTACATGAAATTAACGGACTGACGTATTTATCCTACAGCCTAAACTTCTGAGACAGAGCAGCAAGGTTTGGGGCCATTTTGAAGTTCTTTTGCTTTGCTTATTTTTGGTAACATGGGGGATGGGACGGTACGTATGATCACGTCAGCGATAAAAAAGTAAACGCGCACATCGAAACGTGAATATCCCTGCTCAGAATGAGGAGGGATATTGCAGGGAAAACACTTGCATCAATGTTTACCTAAGCTCTAAGAGGGTAGGGGTTGATAATTGCAAAATATGTGGTACTTGAATGGCCCCTTTGTCATATTATTTGGGGCTATTCCATTGCGGTTTAATTGCTATCATGGTCGCTAAAGAGCACAACACACACAACACAAGTTTAAAAATATGATGATGAAGATAGTGTTTACTTGCGATAATCATGCATCACTTTGGATTATAATCATGTATTCCTTCTACAAAAGAGATTATAACGGTATTTATGTTTGGGTATTTTTGGTTAACGATGACATAAAACATAACTGACCTCTATCCCTCTCATATCGCCATAAGGTTGTTTCCCATAAGAGAACATCTCCCACAATGTCACGCCATAGCTCCAAACATCGCTCTTGTGGCTAAATGTTCCATAGTTGTATGACTCGGGGGCGTACCACTTGATGGGCCACTTGCCACCATGACTTGCTTTGTAATACGAGCTGTCGGTGGAGAGGGCTCGCGAGAGGCCAAAGTCGCTGATTTTTGCTTGATGTCTGTAGAAAATAGAGAGTCTAATTTGTTGCCGAGATACTACAGAAAGCGGAAAGTTACAAATAACGATACAAAGGAAATATGGGATATCGTAGCATTGCAAGTATTTTTTTATTAACTATGATAAAGGGAACAGACATTTCACAATATACGATTTTTTTTTGTTTAATGGCTTTGAATGTGCTTAAGCAAAAAATATTCTGCCAGTGTCGCGTAGATACGAAATTTAACTAACTTTATTCACATGCCAGTTACGACAGATGACCCAACAATTTTTTCAACTGTCAACTTTAGATCTTAAGGCTTCTGCTACACGAAGTAAGACGAAAACGTTAGTTGGTGTAGAGAATAAAAAAATAAACTTTTTTTTTTTTTAATTTTTTCTAGCGGAGGCTTAACGTTCTTTGGCTTATTCTAGTACGGTAGTACATATACCTGCTAGCTAGCAGTATGTTTCTTGCAGCCAAATCGCGGTGCACGAAGCGGCGTCGCTCCAAGTATCGCATGCCAGCTGCCACCTGCAACGCCCACAGCCGCAACTCATACCCTGGGGTTGCCAGCTCCGGCGCAGTTATCAGCTGCTCTAGTAGCGACCCAAGGGGCACTAGCTCTTGCACCATTGCCAGTGGGGGACCCTGTAATATTATTTATTGAAAATATTGATTAAAAATGTAATTGAGAAGTCTGAACGATAGGTAGGTAATTGTATATTGCTTCAATACAATCCTAACTATAAATTGAAATTTATGATGTTATATTCAGGATTTTCGCTATAGGATATATTAAAGTAGATTTATGAAAGCTATAGTAAAATAAGAAGTTACAGGAATTTTAAGCAAGGTCTTTTTTATTCTATCATTTCTTCAAGTGACCTCATTCTCTAAAACAAGAAAATAAATGATTAAAACATAGTTAACCTACCAATGAAACACCAATAAGCCGTACTATGCACTTATGCCGAAGAGACATCATGAGCTTAGCCTCAGAAAGAAACTCCTTTTTATTGGTATCTGTGTGCTGCATATGCAATGTCTTCACCGCCACTGGCATGGGAGACTGTCCGGGCGGGGAGTATACAGCGCGAAGAACAGAACCGAATTCACCTTCGCCTAATACTGGTCCTAATGTTAATTCCGTGAATGGAATGAACTCTAAAACAACAAATTTTTATTATTAATATTTTAAAAATAAACAGAATAAATGATTGTATGGAAAGATTTAATTTTAGGGCTCATCATGAGGATTATTGGTAACCGCAGATATTACAAGTGATATAAAACTACCGGTACGTAAGCATAGGTTCGACCTTGAATGAGTAGAAGTCACTATTAGGGTCTTTTTAGAGGGGATCGCGGGACGAGAGGAGCGTTTCAGTTTCCGCGCGTCTGTTATTTGTCAAAATAGTAAACGTCACGGATGGAAGTTACCAATACAGGCACGCTCACAATGCGCAACTTTCCCCCGCTACTTTTTCTTACACCTAAAGTTTGCTGCCGGCTACTATACCAGTTATAAAATTTCAATTGAGTCACTAATCTAAATAAAAATCAAAAATAATTTTTATTAAGTTTTGAACCCATTTTTAATTTATGAAGATAAAAGTTATGTAAAATTTATTTCTATGCAAATAATGGAGAAGTTTCCAATTTTTTTAAATATATTAATTGTAAAAATTAAAGTAAAATGAAACAAAAATTTAAAAGAATCATTAAAATATCTCTATAAATGAAAAAGTTATGAGACTTTAAAGTTGCGCCTGTAAGCATAATTACACGCAGGGCCGCGTGTGACGTCACTTCACCTAGTCGACGCGGCGTGTATACACTTGAAATGTATACATTCATTGACGTGCTGTTATTGGCGCCGCTTGTGTCGTGTTTTGTTTATTATAATAATGGCAATGTTAGTGCTGTAGGCATATTTTTTAGCCGGATTTGAGTAAAAAAATTCCGTCACTGCGTACTTATCAATTTTAGGTAAATAATCACTTTGTCCTTTTACGAAATCTTTTAATTATGCTAAAATGAAAACTACACTACTTATAAAGAATCAACAAACACCTGTACGTAAAATATCTACAAGCAGCGCAAGCTCTCTAGTGGGACGGTGAGATGACGTCAGAGGCCCACGATCGTTCCGCGCTAAAATACGTAAACTTAATTAATGTGTTTCTCAATCATTTATTGACGGATTTCATAAGTTTTTTCACGGGTATATTAGTTTCTATCTATACCTCAATTCTATTAAGTTAAATATAGCATTACCAAAATCATAAAACTTCTCCATTTAAATGACAAATGTTTACATGTTTTTATAAAATTAGAATATCTATTATGACATGATTACAAGTTCTAGATTAACTTCTCACATATTAAAGAGTAATCTTACTATAACTAATATTTTAAATAAGAAAAAGTATCCTGTGAAGAAACTCACCTTGCAGTGTGGATAGCTGACCTTCTGAATTAATAGATATTTCATTATAATTCTCAGCCAATGAGACCACAGCACTATTATTCACTGGTACCTTGTATGTATCATTGTCTTCACCATCATTATTATTTATGCTATCATTATTGAAATCAGAGGAAAAGGATAAGTTTCTTGTGAGTAATTCAAAAGCGTTGTTGTTGATTGCTGATTTGTCGTTAAGTATGTCATGTTTCACTAATGACAGCGATTGGTTTAGTACTCGGCTTGGTGAAGATTTCTTTGTTCGAGGCATTGTTGAAAACTGTAACATAGGACAATATATTCTAAATGTTCTATGACACATAAAAATATCATTTATTTTAATTTTGTATTAAACTTACTTCAGGCAAAGGAGGCTTCGGCTTTGGTGATACAGGAGATGTGAGTCTGGTTGGTAACCCATCGGTCACAGTGCCATAATGCTCTATCAGTCTTTCTAATGATTCTAAATATGGACCATCGTCTATGAACACCCAGTCCTTCTGTAAGGATACATATAAATTATAAGCAATCCATCACTAACATATAAAGCTGAAGAGTTTGTTTGCTTGAACGCACTTGAATCTCAGGATCTACTGGTCCGAGTTAAAAATTTCTTTCAATGTTAGATAGCTGCTAGATAGCATTTATCGAGAAAGACTATAGGCTATATAAAACGCCAATAGGAGCTCAGCATCACGCGTAAGACATCGCGTGGGTCGACTAGTATTAAATAAGGCTTGAAAACACCAAAAAATATATTTTCTTAAATCTTCCGATAATATAATTCAATAACTGCTATATCAATAATCCAGAAGATCTTGGAAACAGGATGATCTTTACAGGAATAATGTATATTTCAAGCAGACAAACTCACTTTGACGTTTTTAAAACAGAATTACAAAAACAATTAATTCTTATTGGAAAACCTTTAAATGTTAATAGTTACCTCTTTCCTAATAATAAAGTTGTAAGGAATATTTTCACTAAGCATAGTTAGTACATAGGACCCTCTATGCCTTTCGCTGTATCTAACTAGGAATACCCCATCAGACGATTTGTCATGTAAATTGTGTATTTTGCAATACTCTTCCAAGGTTTTGATGGCTTCATCGCGATTCAATGTTCCATGGTACCATTGGCTTTTTGAAGTGTTTGGCTGTTCGGGTTTATAATTTTCTGTAAAGATTTATTTACAAATGAAAAAACAAATTTGTTCCAGCTTATTGGAAGCTTATTGCTATAAGAGATTCACATTGAGTGGAGTTTGACCCCATCCACATGCCCTCTTATGAATACAATGATCTAGCCACTCAATTAATATTTACTACCGCTTCCTTAAATTCTAATTGTATTAATACAACAAAAATCTGTATTCGATAGAAGCAGATGTTTCGTTGCGAATGTTAAAGAAAAATTAAAAAAAAACTACTTAGATATGATCTGCAAACACTTCTAAAAGTTACACCGATTACCGGCACCGCTTAAGGGCACAATTACACTCAAATCTCAAAGACTACAATAATACACAATCTAGACGGAGGTTGAGCGTGCCTGGGGCTTGAGACACAGGTGCAGGATTAAAAGGCCTTTTTACTACCAGTAAACACTATCCTTCAGCGCTCGACCTCCTGACTTTAATATTTAACACTTCTTCAGCAAAATAGCAATTACACTAATTATTTAAATATTCAGCAAACTATCTTTAAATAAACACTGAAGTTCTGAGAGCAACTAAACTTTATTGCGTAAAAGTCATCCTTTTTATAATACAAAATACCCCCCTCATTTCAAAGTTTGTAGTAAAAGTCAAAATGACCGTTAATATTATATACTTACTTAATAATTGATAGGTTTCAGTGTGACCATTGTGTTGAGCTAATTGAGCAGGAGTGTCGTGAGCTAGGGTTCTAGGGTGAGCGGGTGCACGGAGTTTTAAAAGTACCTGTAATATTCACACCTTTGGTAAATAAGAAAATAAATTTCTCCTGTTTTTTTATCACTCTTAAATAAAAATATTCAGCCTTAACCAATTGGATATCTTCAGAAAGTTTTATAAAATTGTAATAATCTATATTGTTAATGTACATGTTGGACAACTGATAAACACAAATGAAAGAAGTAGGGATTGCAAAATAAATACGCCGTTACGACAGAATAATGATTATTACATCGCGAGATTCTAGCAGTAACTCTGAAGCTCAGAGTCTAAAGTATAACCCCAGGAGGATACTCTAGTCAAGCCGTCATACTGATAGTCTGTGTATACACTACAACTTCTTTTCTCCTTTATTAATTAACAATACGGATACGATTTCCACAGTTGCAGGTCTAAATTAAAATAAATGGAGTTTTTTTTTAAATTGAATGTGAGAATAAAGTAACTGTTACTTAAAAATGTAACCCAGCGAAGTTAGAGCGGAGTTAAATTATAAAAAAAATTATAAAGTAAGTTTAGACGTACCTTAACACATTCTATATGTCCCCTTTGCGCTGCATCATGTAGAGCCACCTTACCGGTGGGCGCATGCCTCATCTGATAGTTCGCGTTGCCTTTCGTTACAAGCAACTCCGTCGTACTTGGCAAGTTATTTTGGCACGTATACTGTTAAACATACACATTATTACTCAATCTGTTTACTCCTCGGTCGTGAAAATGTTTATTTTGCTTGCACGATTATTGGATACATAAATCTTAATGAAATTAAACCGTAAACCTCATCATTTTTAGCCATTAGCGACTTTATAGGAGAAGGGATTTAGGGCATAGTATAATGACATCGTGGAGAACTCTCAAGCACTTGGGTTTGCTCGCAATTTCCTTTACCGTTATAGCAAGTAATATTTTACAATCAAAATCAGAGGTCCGTGTTTGTGATAGAACTCGGACCTTTTGAATAAACTTTAGATTAAAGAAATTGTTGTAGAAGATCAAAGTATATCTGAAGCTTTGGATTCGTGAGTTGTTTTCAAAATTAAGGAAACTTACATGTAACGGCGTAAATCCAAACGAATCTCGTACATTAACAGTAGCACCACTTTCTATTAGCTTGGCAAGGATATTATCACGTCCAGCTCTAGCGGCAATATGTACTGCTGTCTGTCCATCTTGATTCTTGGCGTCACGGCTGCGATAACCGCCTGCTAGCATTTTAGATACTATGTTGTAATCACCAGCTTCTGTTGCCCTGTTGGAAGATAATTTAGATAAATACAAAACGCTAAATATGTTTTGCAGTAACTTTGTCTGTTACGTTTTCACCTTAACCTAACCTATAGATAAGACCTAAAAAACACTATAAATGTTTCGTTTTATTCCGAGGATATAACTGAATGGGGTAAATTAGAGGATTTTGAAAAAATAATGTATAAAAAAATACTAATTCTACTTGAACTATTAACTCAACGCCGACTGAATCAATAACAACAGAAGAACAGCCTAATCTTTGCAGAATTTATGTATAATTAAAAAATATATTTTACTTCATTTTGTAACAATATTTTAGTTATATTTTGATAAATAAAATTATACTATTTTAAGTGCAAAATCCACAATAATAAGTCATGAACACAAAATATACATCGCAGCCCTTAATGCCCCTAAAAATTAAGAAAATTTTATCGATCTAATGTATGGATTAAAACACATCAAATGGGATACGGTTGGTTAAGTACGAATATCAACCGATAGAGCTGGTTGGATTTCGCAAGGACTACTCTGTGATTGATCAAATCCATGTAGTTCGCCAAATCTTAGAGAGCTAAGTAAAGAGAAGAATTGCCAATAGCTGGAGAAGTTGTTGGAGCTTAAAAGAGACTATGAAAGACAAATAACTTCAAATTCCCATCCTTATGTATGGCTGCTAATCATGAAATGACTAGTATACATGTCAACATGCTATGGAGAGGAGTATGCTGAACGTCAAGAGATCTGACAAAGTAAAAAAACGCGTCATTAGAAATAAAATAAAAGCTATAGATATAAATTTAAAATTTAGAAGACTCAAATGGAGATAGGTTGGGTACATAAGAGGAAGTTACAAATGGAATAGACCCAGGTAAGCCAAAAGGAAAGAGGTAGACTGCTTAAAAGATGGGATGACGATATCAGGGAAGTGGCAGGAGCAAGGGATAGAGTGGTTCGAGAAAGACGGGAATGGAAACAAACGGTTGGAGGAGGACTTTGCCGATTGGCAAACAGATCTACAGAAAATAAACAATATATAATTACTAGAATAAGTTAGATATTTGTTATAAAGTGCTTCTGTTTTTAAAGTATTTTTATTATTACTAATATTTATTAGGTTAAGTTGATCTGAATTAAGGCTATATTATGTTATTATAGGATATCAATTAAATTGATTAGAAATTAAAATTGTGTGTGAAAGTAGGTAATCTATAATAGACGCATCATCTAGATTAATTATTAATAAATGGAAATAAAAGTGACTATAGATTTTTGAAGCGTCTAAAAATCCTAACAAGACTGTTGATGTCTGATTAAGAAATAGTTTATTACAAAACCTTGTTTGTAACCTAATGAACATTGTAGATGCCAAAAAAAGATAAGATTTAATTTTAAAAAATCCACCTTTGTTTCTGTTAAACGCAATAATTGATTGTAAAACTTCTCAGACTAAATTCTCAGCAAACATTCTCACGATATTATAATTGTGTACAAAATATTAAATTCGCAAAGAATTAGATGCGTACATACCGTTACTCATATCTTGGGAATGTTCTTATGACAATAGTGTAACAATAATAATTGGAGATACATCTGTGTTTGGGGTATGACTCATTTATATTTATGTTAATTACATTAACACTTGGTGACGCTGTTATGTGAACATTTTAGATTCATATCTGAATTGCGGCTTTTATGACTCAGCCATTTTTAAACGTCAAGGTCAAAAATTAATATTAATCACATGTGTTCTATATTATGCATTCATCTGGTGAATTGATTAAATTTTTCCGATCATACAATAAGAATAAGTCGGTTAAATCAAAGCTGCGGAGAACCTTTTTTTTCCTACATATTATAATCAATAGGCTAGTTGGCTAAATTTGAAAATTTGGTTAATTATATACTTTAATATCTATTTTATCCAAAAAAACCTATATTTGTCATGGCGTCTTGAATGACGTCACAGTCTGCGAAATGAAACTGTTTACATCTGTGTAAAGTGTCAACTGTTTTTTTAAAATGAATTCTATTATGAGTTGTATGAAAACGTCAACAACAACCATGTCGTTTTGCGTGGCGTGACGTAACACTTTCTGATTGGTGTTCGCTGTCACGTGACTTAATGCCTATTTTTTCGAATTTATTTTCTAAAAATATTCATCATCACGACCCTTCAATGGCCCACTGCTGAGCCGGGTTTCCTCCTCAGAATGAGGAGGGTAAAAATATTAATAAACTTTAATTTTTATGAAAAATAGAGTGGTTTTTTCTTATCTACGAAACAATAAACCAAGGAATTTGCTATTAGTGGACACAAGCCTACTTATTATAACAGTATTTTTACCATTTGATTTTGACTAAAGAATTAACTGTTTTTCGGATGGGAAAAATAAAATTTATTTTTAATGTAGCTCAACACCCTAAAGTTACAATGAAGTGCCCCTCTATTAAAGAGAACAAAAACTTTTCCTTTACATTTAAATAAAAAGTTAAAATATATAATTATAACAAGATTTAAGTGACAGAAGGTCATAAAAGTCAATGCCCTTCTCGATTTATTGTATAAGCATATTGGCCATTGCAGCAGGAAATTATCAATAAACATGTCACTGTTTACTGTTCATCACCTAATGCAAGAAACACCAAAGGCGAATAACCTACTACAATGCCAATTTCATTATTTTGTTGTCTTGTATTGAAAAAAAAATTTGTCTTAAATGAGGAAATGTCTGTAACATTGATTTATGGACAAAAATATTTGTTTTTATCACAAATTATTGTTATTATTATTATAAATTAAAGTACAAAATAAAATTTAAATGAATTTTAATTTGACCATATCAATTTCTAAACCCTTTATGAAACTGTCTATTCATCAAACAATAAAACAACAAAGAAAAATTAAGGGCAATTTGTGTGGCTCACTTCTTAATAGAACTTCCTCCTTCAACTGTTATTGTTATTGACAATCATACTAAACAATTTCATGGTTACTTGCATGGAATGCTATAGTACATGTGCTACATGAAAATACTATTATAACATTTAAATTCATTTACACCATAGAATTTTTAATCTTAGATAAAAACAAGCCAATATTGCTATTGCTTTGGTTTTAAGATACAAAAAAAATATCTGGAGACAAGAGATTAAAAAATTAAGCTGATCTAATACCAATATGGAAAATAACTTCCAAGTTCCACAACCAATAAACATCATATCAAATTTCTAATTGCATAATATACAATTTACCCCGTATAAGGGGCGGGTAAGAATACTATTCCCCTTTGTCGCTGGGGAACATCTCTCCAATTCCCCAGTAACCCAGCGCCCCGTTGGTACCCTGACTGGCTTGAGACCACCAGCATAGACGCACTCCAGTCGGGCCGCATGTGGGCCAGACTTACCCCCTCCTTATCCTAGCCCATTAATCCTGCGGATTCTGTGGACTCTGGGCTCTTTCTAGGGTCTGCTGAAGCATTTTTTTCTTTACTTCCCCTACCCACTCAATCTTCGAGGATGCAAAGCATGGACAAAGCAAGAATGTATCTCTTGTTCTGCCAATGTCCATGGGCAATGGTGGCCACTTACCATCAGGCTGCATACTGAAGCTTGTTTTTTTCAATACACTTTTAAGCTTTTATTCTTTAATAAATATTACTTCATTGTTATAAGTAGGTTAACAAACAATTGGAACTGTATGATAAGAAAAAGTATAACTTATGAGTCAGAATTTGTTTTTATTGTATTGTTTACAAAGCAAACAGTTTTGACATATCATTGTATTTGCAATGGAAGATTGGCAAGAAATAAGATTATAAAAGCTATACATATTATGATAAAATTGTAAGTGACTAATACTTAAAGCAAACAAATCTTTATGGCACTAATAAGAGCAAAATGGTTATTTTTAGGATTTATAGTTTATTTGCATGTTTAGTTGTTTGTATAAGCTTCATAGTCAGACAGACATTATTGAAAAGTAATTTTCATTTAAAGTTCTTTTTCTCGAAAAACTCGAAGAAATAAGTATACAATTAGGAAAAACAATAAAACTGAAATTTTTGTAGGAATATTAATTTCAAAGTTATGGTTAATATAGATAAATCTTAAAGATTTTTATTACAATTATTTAAACTAGTTACGGTACATGTTCTGTTTGTATTTGAATCCCTATTAAAAAAATAATTGGGAGATGAAACTGCCTGCTGTTCAAGGTTCTTGATCAAAAGTAAAATGCTAATACATTTAAATGAACTAACCTGTGTAATAAATTTGTAGTTCCCTGTGTCCTCGACTCATGTGGCGGAGGATTACCCTTACACACAACTGAGAGTCTTGTGACGAGGCCATTGGAGTCCCCTCGGTAATGCTGAATTAAAGTATCCAAACCATGTACAGTTGTATGTTCCTCAATAGAAAAGAATGCATCTTCACCATGTCGTCTGATTTGGTAATGGACCACTTCTCCCTAAAATTATATTATTCATTAATAAAAAATTTATGGAATGTTTCTTTTGTATTACAAAGGCTAAATGATTTGAAATAACAAACAAAGAACAACTAAACAAATAATAAAAATTACCTGATGTAAAACTGAGAGGACATAATCTCCAGGTGAAGAATTACTCTCACGTACTAAAAAAACACCATCTTCGCCTTCTGAAACATGTAACAAAGTGTTACAAAAGAACTGCTAATCATACAAAACTTAGCGATGACTACAAAAACTTACCTTCTTTTAAAAGTTTCTCAGCAGTTTCCCGAGATATTTTTCCATGAAACCAGTTTATGTTATCCTCTCTATTCATCCTCAATAAAAAAGAGTTTGTCTGAAAAGTTGAAACTTGTTCAACAAGTGTCACTACTCAAATAACAAATGATCCAAACTTTTCAAACGAATGTCATAACAATATTCTTTTAAAACAGACACGTTACATTTTAGATTTAACGCAAAATCTTTGTTTATTAGGCACTTTTAAAACTTTTCTTGTAATATAAATACTAAATACATGGTTACCCAATTACCACTAAGGAGATCAACAACTTTTTGTCTTTTATTTCTTTCTAACCTATAGCAAATAGCTTTGACTAACCTAAATGTTTAAAATTCTAGTTCATTTTCAGCATCTCTTTCGCAAAGAGCGAGTTTTATAAGCGTTAAAAAGAGATGGAGTATCCTCGTAGTGGTTTTTATATTTATTTGTAAGCAGAAATGTAAACGTCAAACGTCAAGTATCCAGTTTGGTCAAATAAGAAACTGATTATTTTTTTTTACAAATTACTCATCGAATTAAAATAGTAATGCCTGCTAAATACTTTGAATAGTTTATTTATTATTATTTAATATTACAAACGCTTACCTTCAACAATATGAATGACGTCATGGTTGTTATCATGATATCCAACTTTGGAAACTCACAAATAATATTTATAATCCTAGTTTATGGAATATAAACTATTTATTTTTCCCGCGTTTTTTTAAGAGGCACATTTCGATTTATCAAATAAGAGAATAGTTTACACAAAATTATTTATCCATAAAAGCGTACACAGTCAACGGAGAGCGTCTAGAAAGCAACCGGCAGACAGGCGCGGTATCCCCGACTCTGCCTTCCAGCGAATGACTCATAGCAAGGTCAATTCCGAGAAATGAATCACCAGCCAGTGTACTCAGTTCAGCAATGCCATAAGTAGTACACATTCCCTCACAACACAACATCGTTATTATAAATGGTAAATAAAACTATAACCAGATATCTGTTGATTGGTACATATTAACTTGGTAAGTATATTTTTACGTTCGACTTTTTCCTGTATCTTAATATAAGTACAATGTCAGGGAAATATTTTCGTTTTAAGTAGGCCTTCTAATATCTATTCTATATATTCAATAGCAGTATTTTTAATCATCTATGTTATCTCATGAGTAGGTATATGAATAACTCTAATTTTTCTTATATGTAGGTAAGTACAAGATTCCATCTCCTAGGTCGTACATTTAAAGCCAATTTTGTTCCATGTTTTCTATATCTATAAAATGAAAAAAAAATATCTTGATGCCGAGTCGTCGTCGTCTTAATAACCATAAGTCTGAAAATCTACAATTTTGCTAATTGGATTGATTTTTAGGTTTTAAAATGAAGTAATTAAAGATACAAACACACAATACTTATATTAGCTATATATATACATTTATAATCATATGAGTACAATCAACTTCACATTTACACAGCAATTGCATTTCTAATTTATCTCTAAAGTAAATATTTAGAAAGTATTAATAATAAATGTGTCGAGTATTACTGCGAGTAACCAGTCCTGGGGTTTGTTTACCTCGTGAATGCAATGTTTATTTACTTTCGTTCGCGATCGTTCTTGTAACCTGTCTGCAAGACTACAAGTTGGGACCGCCTGTATACCATATTTGGCTATGAATAGATATCATCAACGTAGACGAGCAGACGGCATTAAAAGGATAAAATTTCTCTTTCTTGCAGTTATTAATTGATCTATATATAGTAGAGATGCCATGTATATTCGGAAAATATTCGGTATTGCGCGTATTCGGCAATTTTTTCCACTATTCGGCCAAATATTGGTACTGGAAAAAAGCTTGCATAATACTCACAAATATCTTTCTTTTATCAATAACTTAACATATTAATACTTAAAATCTACCAGTGGTAAGTTATGATGAATGAAAACAAATTTTTAGCTTTTGTTGATAGCCAACGATTGCGTTGTTCCTCATAAATTATACTTGCTTCCGAAAGTAGTCGCTCACTGTATACCCTGCTACCGGGAGATGATAAATAAAACTTAGCATATTCTACTAGATTAAGTTTTGCGTTTGGGGTATAAGGGCCCTACCAACAAACAGAAGCGCTCACGACGCATCGTCATTACACTTGCTTTCGTAAAACACTCGCGAATGATTCTGTGTCGCTGAATCTCACTGAATATTCGTTATTCGACCAAATCACTATTCATGGCCTCGACCATTCACTAATACATAGTAATAACTAATACATACTATCAATTTGTAATTTTACAATCCATACTGTTAAAATTTTGATAACCTTCGTTCTTGCTGACGCTGCTTCTGACCTAAGGCAGTCTAATAAGTTATTTCCTTAGTTATTTTAAATAATGAACATTATCTAAAGTAGTGCATTTAGTGCGGTGGTCATGAGTCATTAATTTCATTAGTTTAGTTAGCATTTTATAGCGAGGTCGAGCAGTGGAGGCGAGTGTTTTTGCAAAAATCCTTGTGAACCTGCACCTATGTCTCAATCGCTAGGAGCTGTTCCGCTTCGTGTTGTGCTTATGTTTTTATTATTAAACTCATAATATTTTCTTATGCAGTTCAGGATATAATTTATTACAATACAATCCATTTTTTTAATTTGCCCTACGAGAGTTATTCTTTTGTGTTGCGGATGTCGCAGAAATCAATAAGTCACCATTCAAGTCATACGTTAAATTAATAAGAATTTACTTGGATATCATATTTATTCTTATGAAAATCTCAAAAAATTCTTTTGATATTGTCCAAGAAGAGAATAGCAACGATATTGGGAAAAACAGAAACAACAATTAAAGACATAACGTTATAGTATCTTTTTAATATCGAGAAACTTGGCTACAGCGCATATTTCTATATTGAGGTATAGTTACATCTGTGTTGTCAAGTCAAGGTAGCCTGGAGCAGCGCCGGCCTCTGACTCACCGCTTTCTATCAGCCAGCGGCCGATGACATCTGTCACCAGCTTCGTTCCTGGTTTACTAAATATTTGCTACTAGAACACTAATACTATGAGGAAATTACACCAACCAAGAATTACGTTACTAAATAAAATTTTTTAGACGTCGATGTTTACTCGGAAGTTCTCAGTTCGATCCTGGGCATATCCTGACTTTTCTAAGTTATGTGTGTTTTAAGAAATTTAATATCACTTGCTATAACGGTGAAGGAAAACATCGTGAAGAAACCTGCACTCTTGACAGAGTGTAGACAGTTCTCCATGTTGTGTGAAGTCTATCAACCCTATGTGGACTATGGTTTAATCCCTCCTCATTCCAAGGAGGGACCCTGCTCAGCAGTGGGCCCTTAACGGGTGATGATGATGATAAATATAATTCAGCACCAGTCTCAAGCAAAAGTTATTTTACATGATGGGTTCCACTCGACGCGACGCCGATCGTAGCAGCAGTATTTATTATTTTGAATATTATTAGCATTAAGGTAGCTAAGAGGAAACTGTACGACCTCAATATCAAGTACGAATTGACAAAACAAAAACAAGATCGACGTGCAATCCAAACGAATTCGATTTGCGCAAAACCAGCAGTGACGATGAGGTAATCATTCGAATCTGTGAATGAAAAAGTGAATAGCTATTGAATAAAACCTGCCAAATCTAACTGTATAAGGTCATTGATGTTTGGGGAAAAATTATAATTATAAACTGTATTATTTACGCTTTGGTTGGATTTTCGTGTGGCACATCTAGATATTTTTAGATGACATCGAAATCTGATAAACTTAAACATGAGTCACCGTTTCTAATTCAGATCGAAGAGCGTAAACCGTGACATGCTTTAATGGTTATAGTGCCAGGAAATGGTATGTAATTACACCTTAATTATTTTGGGTGTCGGCGAAACCATGATTCACTGCTTGAATAGATGACTAGAATTTTTGCTGTTTACAAAAAAGAGTAAACTATAGTATAATTTTTGTAGCAGCATAAACAAAAAGTTCCAGAATATTATAATGAAAGCTCTGTCCCAATAGAAGTTCAGTTCTAGCATAAAAATATTATGTAGTAATAGTTGTTTTGTTTTATGTGATAGTGTTAACTATTAAGACTTTCTTATTAGAAACTAGCTACCCGGACAAGCTTTCTGTCAAAAGTTAATTTAAAAATATTCTTTTATTATTAAAACCTTCCGTTGTCCTTAAGGAAAATACATAAAAAAATAGCCGTTCTTGAGTTATGCGCTTAGCAACATTCAATTTAATTTATATAGATAGAAGACGATTATGCGAGTCGTTAACTAAACTAAATAAGTTTGATTAAACATGAAATCGTGAGGACGAGCAGTAGATAGTGCTTGTAGCAGTGTATTCTCAATATTTTAATCTATTAGGCTCACTGCGGAGCCGGGTCTTTTTCACAGAATGGAAAGGGGTAGATGGGTAGGTATAGGCTTTCTTCTACCTTTAATTCCCAGGCGTTGCAGGTGGTATTCAATTGCTTAAAATAAACAAAACTCAGAAAAGTCAAAGGCGTGTGCCTGAAACTCGGCATATCTCTTTCCTGTCAATCAATATGCATACCGCATGTTGTATGATCTTTTTACAGTTCGTCTAAAAACTCGATATTATCTCGCGGCTCTGACCAATGCCTCGCCGGTCGCGGCATTGTAAAGGACCTTACGATTCAACAGGAAAACATTAAGAATATGGTTAATTTTTCTGAAGGTGATTCTGGTGTGGTATTTTGTTGATTATCGGAATTTTAGGTAATAGAAAAAATATCACTGAGTCCAAAATTTCTTAGAAAAAAAGCTTACTTATTCTCGATACGAAATATATTATTCTCGTATTAGTTTGTATACTATTAAATTTCAAAATATATATATATATATATATATATATTACGATAAGCGTATCATCTCCATTAACATTTTTGTTAACATTATCTGTGAAATCTAAATGGACTTTACCTTCTATAAATCATCATCATGTAGTGTTATGAAATATTGCAATACGATTTAATACAGCTTTGTAAAGGTGATATGATTCATAAATGATGACCTTTGATCAATTAGGTTTAGAAGATGTTAATTATGTTTTAGTATGTTTCAAAATAATTGGCTATTCTTTCTTCTTCTTCCCCATATTTCTGTTTACTAAGAAATAATTATATGCTTATTTCCTACTAATTACTAAGTTATTATAGCTATAGGTAAGGTATTATAGGTAAGTATAGGGCTCTATATAATACTAGTCAAGCCACTCCGGCTCAGCGCGGGTGCTATTTACCACGTTTACTTAGATCAATATTTAAACTTCCATTCCAAATTGCTTTATTACTATATAAGTACATATAATATGACTATTCTATTTTTGTACAAAGTTTAATTAAAATCAGTTCAATGCGTGAAAGTGTAACAGACAGACATACACCCTGTACCTTCTTTGGAATTCATAATAATAAAATAAATATAGTTGAGATAGGTAGAAATAGCTGATCCAATAGATGTGCTCCTGTCCAATTTTCTGACTATCAAAATAAAAATAAAACAATTTAAAATTTAAACAACAAATACTATCAGCTTTTAGTACATTTGATAACAAAACAATTAAAAACCTAAATTCTTATTACTTTTCTATTATTTTTCGCCGGGGAATAACTTTTTCGGCGCTATCATTAGTATTGCAGTTTCACTGTTTCAAATTTTAGTTCAATTGTATGCCAGGAAGTGCTTTAAGCTTTTAATTAACTTGACATGTTCAAATACGAGGGTTCAATAAAAGCTTGTAAACTGGCAGGCGCCAAGCATGTTCTGCGCCAAATACTTTTATGAGCGCCTATACTTGTAGAGCAAAAAAAAGAATTCTGTCTAGGCTCGCTTATATTAATGTGGTTGGCCCTCTCCAGTAAGTTTTGTATTGTGCGCCCTTGTCTACAATTATTTACACTCTTTGAACCAACTTTTTTATCAAATCATGTCATATTATATTTTCGGACTGGTGCCCCCCAGAAAGGTTCTTAGCGCCTTTTCTGCCCTGGCGCCATGCTTTCTTTTTTTTTTCAAATCAAATCAAACCATTTATTTTTTTGTTGCAGCATATAGTGTGGCTCACTGATACTTACACTAGGATCCCCTGTGTTGTAGATATTAGATGCCTTCTCTTTAGATGAATCCTGAGCTGAGTAGAAACCATTTTTATGTGCGGTGGGTGTGTAATGTATGCGTGTGTGCGCGCGCGTGCGTGTGGGCGTGAGTGTGATTGTGTATGTGACTGAATGCGAAGATTTGCGTGTATGTGAATGAAGTCTATAAAGTATACTTATTTTGTTACTGTAAGTAGATTTTCCGTATCGTCATATCCTAAACCCAGTAACCATGTTTTGATAGTCTTTTTACATTTGCGTTTATTATATATTGACAGATCACTAAACATTCTTTGTGCTATAATATAGATAAGGTTTTCTAAACGTACTAAATTTTGTTGCATAATCTGTTTTGAATTTCGGTAGAGGACACGTAATAAATTTTCTTCTTTTACATTGTACATTGCCATGTAACTCTTTTCTGTAAGTATGGCGATTGTGCTGTAAAATGAGATCAAGAATATATAATTGTATTACTGATAAACCATTAACTCTTAATATATATTCCTAGTTGGGTACATGTAAGGCTTGAATGACATTACTTTAAGAAGAGCACGCTGAGATCGTTGTAACGATAAGAGAGGACTCTTCGGTGCGCCTCCCCAAACATTAATGCAGTATGTTAATAGGGATTCACATAGCGCAATATAGACCATCTTAAGATTTTTAAAGTCAGCAACGTACCTATATGCATATTTATCGTTTGGTTTGTAAGTTTTATGTATATATGAAAAGTTTTCCAATTTTTTTTCCATTACAATAATTTGTAAGTGTAGGAATTTTCCTTCTACGAAGTTGGTTCTCTAGTTATAAGGTAGAAAAGTTAAAACATTTAACATGGCATTATATTTATTATCGTATCAAAATTACAAAAAAATTACATTTTAGGCCTTATATAATATATTTAAAACTATATTCTGCTGTTTTGTTTAAAGAAGTTACAATGTTTGCCAATAATTACTAATGCATTACTTTGAGATACGTTTACAAAATAACCTACGGCATATTATGACATTACTTTGGATTTTGATTTTTTGAATAAATGTGGTTAAAATATAGCAAAATGTGGATTTCAAGTTCAATTATATACAATTCTTCGATCAACCCATAAAGCAATAAATAATTATTAATTACACTATTTACAATGATAACCTTATCAAATTAGTATAGCTACCTACTTTGCTAACATTATTTATTAATATTAAGTAATATAGGCAAAGAAAGCTCTTAAATTTAGTAATACTAAATTCAACAACCTAATCTTTTAGTAATTAAATTCATAATATTACATTTCCAAATTACGAATTTGTTTGTTTAAAAAAAGTTTATTCGTCACATGAAAAATTATAATTAATGAAGAATCTTGCATATTGCAATATATATAATCCTAGTACAAAACATATTAAAATTATAAATTGGAAATTAATTAAGCATATTTTAAAATTTTTTATCGAATAGAAAATGAAAATAAATGTAATGTTTTATGACTGAAACAAATCACAAAAATAAAAACAATAAAAAAAGTCTGAAGCATAACACAAAACTTTTACTGGAATAAAAGTTTATTTAACCATTTGTTATTATGCGTTAAGCACACTGAGTGCGAAAAATAAGCACAACATAACTTCAAATAAAAATAACAAAAAAATCTTACTCTACAATAATATGCATTGCTTTATCACAGCTTATAATTATACAATCAACCGGTTATAAACACTACATTAATTAAATTTGTAACCTACGATGATCATTTTATTAAAAATCCAATAGTCGTAAAAATCTAATAAATAATAAAATATTACAATTAATTGCAACAAGGCCTAAGCTAAAATGGCTTATAATGATAATATTTAAGAAATAATCATTGATTAAATATTGATATACAGAGCCTGTATTTTGATATTATTATAAGACAGACAGTCTTTCATTTTATTTAACTAAGATTTTTTTATGGTAGATTATGTGCAAGCGAGCAGATGGTCCACCTGATGGTAAGTGGCCACTACCGCCCATGGACATCGATAAAACTAGAGATACTCTCTCTTGTTTTTTCGATGCGTTGCATCCTCGAAGAAGGAGTGGGGAGGAGTGAATAGAAGATATTGCGGTTTCAGTGGGCCCAGAGCAAGAGCCCAGAGACGACAAGATTAATGGGATGGGAGAGGGAGGGGGAAGTCTGGCTCACATACGGCTCGACCGGAACGGATGACTACTATGACACTTGGCGGTTGGGTTCGTATGCTGGTGGTCGCATACACTTTTTCCAAGCTTGTTTTGTAATTCCACAGATATGCAGACAGACGGAATCCTTTTTTATACTTATCATTTGTTGCTACTATAGCTCTTAATGCTCTTCAAAAGTAACTATAATATTCATAATTTAAAATGTGTAATAGCTACCTTTGTCATAAGGAGATTAGTAGCTGCAAAATAATACATTCACAAAATATGTATACTTTTACATAGACTTAAAAAGCTATACTTGTTACATAATTTACATCAAAGTTTTTTTACTTAAAATATAGAAAATACATTATAGTACAAAAAGTCCACGATATTAGATCACTATTACTTAATACTTACCTACTGAGAATATTAATTATTTTTACGTGTAACAATTATCTTCATCGGCGTGATCAGAACAGTCAATGGTTCCGTCACATAGTTGCGCGAGAGTGATACATCGTCCGTCAACGCAACGCAATTCCCCACTCGGACAAGGTGACGCGTGAGCACTGTTGTATGGACCCATGTTGTCTTCGATCTTCTCCATTGTTATATTCACTTCTGGAGAATCGTATTTTTCTTGGTTTTCCCTTGTCGCTTTCTGCAAATAATAAATAATAGGTCTAAGAATAATCATTCTGTTGTTTTAATATCTAACTGCTTATAAAAAAAATTAAGTTTATGTAACATTACCCTTATCATTGCTGCTCCATCGATAACTCTTTCAAGATTATTCATAGTTTTGTCTAAACGAGTTGGTTCGGTTCCAGATACTATATTGCCTGATTTTCGATTAGTCTTTGGCCGGTTTTGTAGCATCCCAACCTTTTCCTTGTTTTCAGTTTTCATTTTTTCAATATCTCCGAATAATCCTAGATCCTCTACATTAACATCTTCTGTTGAATCTTTATTCTCGTCCTTTTCCTTTTGGTTGCTGTTTTCACTTTTCGTATTTGGCTTATTTTTTTCCTTGTTATCGACTGTAATTTTTCTTATTGATATTGTCGTCGTTTCTTCAACAGTTTCCTCAGATTCAGTTGTAGGCTTTATATTCAATGATTTAGGTCGTTTGTATGGTGTTAAGCGTGATGGTGAGGGGCGTCTTGTAAAGTTACGCCTAAAAGCGTTGTTGCTGTCGCTGGTCATCAATATTTCTTTACTGCTATCATTCTCGCCTGAAAATTGTTTAAATTAATATGAATACAAACTATAAAAAAAACTATTTTTTTATGCGAATAACTGTGGTGTCTTTAAGTATTTTTTAAATTATTTTTTCATTTATGTTTCAATATTACCATTACGGATTCCTTGATTTCTTTCATGATTTATCAGTCTATTAGGCTTTCTAATAGATGGTGCTGGAGCGGATCCGGCAATTTCTTCTCCAGGTTCTCCAGCAACTTCATCTGCCACAACTCCTCGGAAACTAGTCCTTCTACTACACAATTCCTCAAGCTCGTCCTCACCACTGGGGCAATCAGTATATCCATCACACAGCCAACGTTTTGTAATACATAAACCAGAACTGCACCTGAAATTACATGTTCATATATTAAGCGTTAAAAAGCAGTGACGGTCCAGTGGTTGAAACTTCAATATCTTACTCGGGAGGTCCGAGTTTGATCCTGGGTAATACCTCTGACTTTGCTGAGCTATGTGTGTTTTAAGCAATTAAATATCACTTGTTTTAACGGTGAAGGAAAACATCCTGAGGAAACCTGCACTACTGAGAGTTCCATAAAGTTCTCGAAGGTGTGTGAAGTCTGCCAACTCGCTCTGGGCCAGCGTGGTGGATTATAGTCTAATACCCTCCCCATTCTGAGGAAGAAACTCGGTTCAGCAGTAGGCCATTGACGGGTTGTGATACTGATGATGATGATGATATTAAGGGTATACCCAAGTAGCTTTTAAGCGAGTAGTTTTTAGCATGTAATTAAAAATCTTATTACTAATACTAATCGCATCTTGTAAATATAGTACCTATTGTGTTTGATCTAGCAAGTTGCAACATTAGCATTAGGTATATTGTATAAATTTAATTTTATCAATGCTATAATATCACAGAATCATTAGGTACTTATAGGGAACATTAACAAATGGATAAGGTTTATGACATTGTCTCTTAAATGATAATGTTTTATTATATTTCTTACCTATATTCATTTTCCTCACAACTTGCACATGGTGCTTCATCTTCTCCATCAGGACAATCTCTAGTACCATCGCAAACCCAATCTCTGGGCACACAGGAACCATCTCCACAGGCCAATTCACGGGTAAAACAAGGTACGCGAGCATTTGCACAGTTATTGCTTGAGTATCGGTTACATTCAAACATTTGCTGTAACTCTGTGGGGATCATGCCATCACAGCTGTCCACGATTGCTGAAATGTTAAATTAATTAACTTAATTTTTAAGAATACATCGTGTAACATTAACGGTTATTATACTATGTAGTGATCGATTACGTTCTCCGATTTAATTTATTTTGAAACTAGTATTCTCTAAGTGAGGAGTCGGGTTAAAATACTATTCCCCTCTGCCGCTGAGAGAGCATCTCGTAAGAGCCGAGTAAACCAGCACCCGCTTGGTGGTAGGGGATCTGTTCCCAGATAGGCTTGCGACCACCAGCATGCGAATCCGACCGCCAAGTGTCAATGGTGCGGATCTAATGGATTGGGCTTACCCAGGGGTTTGCTGAAACCGCAGCATTTTTTTCTTCACTCCCCCTCTCCACTCTATCTTCGAGGATGCAACGCATTGTCTAGACAAGAGAGTATCTCATGTTTTGCGGATGTCCATGGGCGATGGTGGCCACTTACCATCAGGAAGACCATCTGTTCGTTTGCCACTTATCTACCATAAAAAAATCACCTGTAGGTGATACACTCATTTAGTTAATAAGGAAAATATTATTTTGTGCACGGAGACATCGAAATATTAAAATTATAATTAGCTATATTAAGTAATTTACCTTTACAAAAGTTGTAGCAAGGTAACTTCGGCGAGTATGGCGGTGGAGAGCACTCAGGTTCAAGAAGAGCGCAGGCAAAGTGTCTAATTCTCTGACTGCAATTGGTGCTAACAAGGTATTCAATCTGGGGAAGCAGTGTTGTAACATCGACATCACCCACAGATGCTGGAGCTCCTGCCAAGTCGTAGGGAAGGACACCACGACAGATATCGAGGTGTGTAGACCGACATTGAGCCACTGTAAATCAATTTTTTGTAGAATTAGGTTTTATTATCTAAAATAAAATGACAGTAAACATTTTAATTCCTTCAATTATTTGGGTTATTATTTAAGTTGATTTAGAAACAATTTCGAATTGTAATTTCATATTAAAATATATATAAAGATAGCAATCTAATATAAACCTTTATTTAATTATGGGAATAATGAATTAACTAATGTGCAGCAAGTGAATAGTGATGGTAACATGATGGACGCATAAGCATAAATAAAATATAACGGTGTACACAACACAAAAAGAATAACATATTTACATATACTTTAAAATAAATACCAATATGTTTTATACCTTTAGCGAATGAACCTACTATTTTCAAGTCCAGTAAACCGCAAGCACCCTTATGGAAATAAAATTAATGCTTAGCTTACCATCAAAGTTACCGTTTATAGGATACTTTTTAGTAGTGGCATCGTCACGATCCCTCCATGTTGGTAAAGTTGGTGATACTCTAGTATTGTATAAAGAGTTTTGGGTCGTAGATTTCATGTTTTGCGCGTCCTCTATAGAAATTCCGAAAAGCATTGAATGACCTGAGGTAAACTTAACGTTATTGTTGGGTACAGTTCGACTGTTATATTCTTGTATTTCTGGCGATTGTTCCGGTTCCCTTTCAAAATTCTGCTTGACTTGCGGCTTATTAAATTTTTGTAATGCTGGTGAAGATTGTATATCTCGATAAATTGGCAATTGAGGTTTAGTATATTCCAGAATGTTTTTATTTCCTTGCTGTTTTATAAACTGAGCTATATCGTTTGATGTTTCGGCGTGTGTAATACTTTCTGTTATTGGAGGTTCCGTGTTGGCTGTAGATAGAGCATGACCCTCTTTAAAATAAATAGCTAGAGGTTTCTCTGGTTTCTGTGTTATATGCGGTTTCAAGGTAGAGTCACTGGGTACTGTTGTAGTCACCTTTAGTAGTTTTGGAGAACGGGGCTGGTCTGAATCTGCTTTCTCATTTCCATATTGAACTTCAGGAGCTATGTAGGAAGGAAACACAGGAGGTGCGGGCAATTTACGTTTTTCACTAATTTCTGTTACTATATCGACTATAGACGTCAGATCATAGTTTTTGTTGTCAGAATCGTAAAAATCAATTTCTGGCGTTTTTGTACCTGTATTAAGCATAAGTTTGTAAAGTTATTAATAAAATAAATATAGAGATAAAAAGTTAACATATAACACGTAAAAGAGAAAGTTATGAAATGAAATAGAAATGTTTTGAGACATAGATAACTACACAAAAATACGTGCAATTATTATTTATTACATCGCGGTCCCGATTTTTAAATTTACTAAAACACAATTTTTTAAATTAGAAATAAACAAATTCTTACCGTGAGAGTAACTTTTTTCGGAAACAGGACGCTGGGTCGGGTTGGCGTGTATCTTGTTTAGATTTCTGTGCGACTGCGCCTCAGAAATACTTTCCTCCCAAAACGTAGCGTTTACGGTGTCTATCTCCGAATCCAAATTCACTGCAAAAACATTTATAAAGACTGAAACCTTTCATTTGAATTTTAGTATATAAATATTTAGGTCTTAATTACAACCAATAAAAGTACCTTATACATTTAAACTGTCCTAGTATGAATAAACAGTTGTCAGTAATAAACACATTTGCTATCTGTAATTATTACGAAGATGAGGCTAGTGTTTTTTTAATGATAAAAAAAATCCTTATTTTAAAACATTGTGAATGATATACTATGCCTATCCTAATTAAACCGAAAAGGTTTTCATGTGTATAGTGAGTTCCACAAAAAGTTTTCACATTTATGACTTGCTAAGTTAACAACAATTTTTAGGTATTAAATTAAAAATGTTTATAAGAATTGACTTTTAAAATTTCTAGGGTTATTAAGATATATGTCCTCTCTATACATGAATGGAGATCTTTTACAATTTTAGGTAAGATGTATTTGAATGTTCTGGAACCATATTTATTATTGTAATTGGGTAACTCAAAGGTTGGTATTGTTGACAACTGTTGAAGCCGTTGATCTCTGATATTTTTATTTAACTTATTCATATTCATGCGCTCTTCTCTAATTTAATTTTAGTTAGAATTGTTAACACCTTACAATATTTAAAAAAATCTTCATTTATGAGTTTATGTTGTTCACGTATATTTTTATTCACGATCGCCAACGATGTTGTCAATTAACGTTTTATTATTTCTATAACTTTTTGGACAATAATTAAGTAAGGAATCTGCTAGTTCCAGGTATTGTATTCGTAACGTTTCAAAAGGGATTTTATATTTCAGTATTGCTATTTTGCTAAGTATAGATCTCAGTTTGTCGCATATATTATTAAATGAACCTTATATATTAGATATTCCCAATCCTTAGGAGAGACGGAGGAATTGAAATCATGAGATCTTAGTCTTAACTTGCTAGTTGTATTACAATTTATTATAAGGGAAAATGTCAAGTCCTACCTCAATATACTTAAGAAATGAACGTACAAATAATTAAGCGATATCGAAATATAGGAAATGTATATTTACAGTCACAAGAATAATATTACAATAAAATTTGATCATATCACAAAAAAATTAAAATGCAAAGTTAATCGTATTCAATTTGACGCAACTACACGGGAAGCTCTTGAAGAGAGGAGGTGAGACAGTGAAAGCCAGGTTCAGAAGTCAGTAGCACGCACCCGCAACGACGACCTGACCGTCATTAATCCTTATCACACAATTGCACAATGCACCAAAATCAAATGATGAAACATTGCTTCTGAAATATCATGTTATGACACTTCGGTTGTTGAATGCTTAATATGTGATTGACATATTTTTGGTTTGCAGTCTTTAGAGAATGACTTCCTTTGGTAACTAATCAAAAGAAACAAGCAAGTTTTATGCATAGTCAAACCTGCTTTTGGGTACCAAAGTTATTTGATATAGTAAATGAATGAATGTGTATAAAGAATTCGAGTAATGTGCAAATATTATTCGACATGTAACGAAAGGTAATTAGTCATCTCGTATAAAGCTACTACCAGCTATTTACCAAATGCCTACGTTTTGAAAATTAAGCCAAATGTTATGAAAATTATGGAGAATAATCTACACGATACATTAGACGTTGACTTTAGAGGAAAATAGTGTAATCAAATGCTAATGAATAAAACTTACATAAAAGCCAAGAGTTATTTTAGTACCTATCTCCAAAAAGTAACAAGCTCCCAAGGGTGGCAAAGAAAAAAATAAAGGGAAGGTTTGAGTTTAATAATGCTAATTTCATATAATTTTTTCTTTTCAAAAATTTACAGGTAATTTAGGTTTTCAAGTTAGTTGAACCTCGTTAGCCTTTCAACTTATCAAAATAATAGTGCCCACACCGAGGGGTTCGAACCCGCGACAATGTATATGAGTGATATTGCAATTCAAATTTAATGGTGTCAAACATTAACTTGTACTAAACTCATATAAAAGGTGTCAATCAATATCCGTTCCAGAAACCAATTACAAGATAAAATTGATTTAATAATAATAAATTGTTTAGCCTTGTTACAAGTAACATATACAAATTTCCTTTGACCTAGTAAATAATTTTCATTATCTAGTAAGGCCTAAAGATTTATAGCGAGACGTTAAACGTACCTATAAACCAACTACACGATAGTTACATATTAAATTTCAAACTCGATATTTTAATTGCTTACAGATTGAACGCATTTCGTGATAAATAGGGTAAAAGACATGTAAAATATTACATATACATTATATAAGGTGTTTGTAAAATAATCGGCTAATTGCGTTGTCAATATCTTTGACGTCATATGAAAATATCTGGTAATTAAGGCTATTTACTTAACTAGAAATATCCTAAGGCAGGTTTTTGCTAAGTACATATAATTAAATGCAATTATGTGTTATGTAATAGAGCCGGGAAAATGAAAAGCAGTCATCTACATGCAACTCCATACCTATACATAATAATAACAAAAACCTAACTGACTATTAGAAGAATTAGCAAACCGAGTTAGCGGTGTATTATAGACTATTCGATGTTGAGCTAAAACATTTTTAAATTGAATTCATTTTTTTATTGAAAATCTATTCAAATAAAGCCTAAATTTGAGTTAGTAATTTGAAACCCATATCTAAAATCATGCAATAGTTATTAAGGATAATGTTTTATTTGCTTATTAGTTAAAGTTATAAAGTTCACATTAAAATACTAAATTGCTTGATGCACTTTTATTACTAAAATGGCAATAAAAATATTGAATGCATAAAAGAAAGCGGAGCCAGAGGGTTCATTGTGCAAAATCCATACGCATTCTGCAATGATACACAATAGCTGCTGAGAGGTCAACTTTCATTCCACCGATACAGTACAAAAAGCGATTCAAAGCATCATAAGATATGTGGATATCCGACTACGCAATCTCGTCTGAACCATAAAAGAAAAATATTACAATTTTACTGCTTTTAAAGCTGGATTTTAAAATTGGTTGTTAACCCTTCGCGTGCGAGAAAGTGCCTAAATATTTATGAAGAGATCAGAGCTGTCGTAAAAGCTATAACCATAGGTAACAAAGGGCGCATAAGAAGGATCTTAATTGGTTAGAAAGTTATTTATGACTCTAGAGAGCTATTCTCCTGTAATTAGCTGTAAAATGATGTCACAAGAATTTTCGGTTAATTGGTTAGGTTAAAGCACAAAACCTTTAATAAACACCGTTTAAAAGAGATAACGCGTTAATACAATCATTATTTTATAAATTTTGGCTATCTCGTAACTTTCTACATTAAAGTTATTCAATAACACATAAAGTGTTTATAATTACTTTTACGATATGAAATGCAGATTGCTGTGTAAAAACATGGAAGTTTTAGTGGCCACGTTCTTATTTTTTAAATAAATTTTATACATGGGTATAATCGTGTAAATACATCATAGGATAAATAAAGTGGTCTTGACGTGGTTCTTATATAATGCTGACGTGTTATAAAGATTAATAGGCATTTGATGATTATCATTAGCTTATTTATATTTCAGAATTCTTAATTAAACAAATAAAGATACCAGTTGAGTATTCAATCTGCACATAATTATTGACCACCAGTACGGTGTATTAATTTCATGTGAAACTATCAAAATTACACTGGTTTCCTGGTACATGTAATGTGATTAAAATAATTGCGTAAAAGATAACATGCCTATATAGTAAACCTGATTTGATGGTACTACTCTATACATACTAGGTATACAACTAATAATGAAATCGATTGGTTTATAGTATTATAGCTTTTACCCGCAACTTCGTTTGCGATATTGAGGTAGTTATATTAGCCTACAGTAGATCGTCTGTAGACATATTTAATAATTTTATGAGGTAGTCATACTGACTTTGCACCTCCCTTTTACCCCCTCAAAGGATGGTTTTTGAAAAAATATTTTACACTTTCAATGAAGAACCTACTTACTGAATTTTATTTGAATAACTTCAAAAACGGCAAAGTTTCATACTAATTTTGCACCCCCGTTTTACCCCCTTATGGGGCGAATTTTCAAAAATCCTTTCTTTATAAAACGAACCCCTGTGCAAAATTTCAAGTTTCTTATAGTTCAGGCCCCGCGTTCATATGTCAGTCATTAAGTCAGCTTCTCCTTTTATAATATATATAGATTGAGAAAATCATGGGTTTTAATGAAATGAAGATATTATTATAATATTTTAAAGAACATAACAATTCAGATGTTTTCTCTCTATTATACTCAATGACATAAGTATTGTAATTGTTATTACTTATCGTACATTACGACTCAGTTATATCATCGCTAGATATAAGTGTGGTCATATTGTCTGTATAACCCAGGAAGCAATTTTTAGCACCAAATCATAAAAGACAAACAGTAACGATGTCTAAAATGTTAAAAACTGGTGAAAGTCGGTTACATTGTTTAAGATAAGAATTAAATAACAGCAGAAAAGATAATATTTTTTATTTGTATTTATTAAAAATTAACGCCCAAGAGCTTTGAATTAAAGATCATCAGATAATTTAGATATTATAATAATTCTTAGTTAGAAATTTAACTCACTGTATCCGCCTTCTGACTATTTCGATAAATAAAAATGATAAATAATAAGAAATGTAATGTATTTGTATGAATTACCAGGCATCAGGAAATAGACGAAGACTGCTAGAGCGATGCACACTGTAAATAGCGCCAAAGGCCATCTTAGCATTCGTAATGCTCTAACTGCCTTGTCTGCACCGCCGCCGTTATGTCCAGACACACGATATAGGCTGTCTGGATGAGAACCCTGTAATAAAAAGACAACTCGTTACCGGAGTAATTTAGTGTACATAAGTTAGGGATACTATTGGGAATTCGTATCGCATCCATAGAATGAAGGCTGAGTCCTCCTGAGTAACGTCATATATTGCATTATTAAAATACTATGAGATTTTCTTAAGAGTAAACAATTCAGAAAATAACACAAAATAGAAATTTGACAAATGCTGTTTAAAGTATTTGAAAAAACTACAACATTAAGAATGCTGTAATACCTAATTAATAATCAAGGCAATTATGGGAAAGTAATAAATAATAGCAAAACTAAAATAATTTTCATATTAATAAACTTTTTGCTGATTTTAGTTTCTTCTAGTCAAAGATCATGTCAAAGATATAAATAAGTGTCAAATGTCGCATCTTATAAAAGTTTTATAGTATTGAACTGTTGCGCGGGAATCTTATAAACTTCTACATTAACATAATGAGCGTGAAATATCTATAAACTATAAATTGCAATATTTATTCAAGATATATCATCAGCAAAGTTACTGATATGTTATGAATTATAAAATGTCTTAAATTATTTTTGGCTACTAGGTGAAAAATTTAACCTTCTTTTTTCCAACAACGATGAAATTAAATTCGTAAGCCAACGTAAAATAACCCATTTTTTTTTGTTGATAAATGTATCACATTATAATTTGTAGTGTTTACTGATATACTTCTTAAATTTAGACTAGCTTTCACATTTTTAATAATAATTTGTTAGATTAGCCACGATCAAAGTGAGGTTTTGAACCAATAATTATCTTCTTATTTTCGAATATTTTGTATACACAGTACAAGTATACGAAAGTTACGTCACAGCAATCTGCTATCAAGTTCTGTAGAGATCCGCTTAATTTATGCGAATCGTAATATTGTCGTGGTCCAGTGATTTAAGGCTGAGATGACACATCGATGGGATGCCCCCTGACCTTAGAGAAAGCTGAATAACTGACCTGGATTTCGTAATCTTAAGAGCCTTATTTTGGTATTATACATATTGTACTAACCTATTAAATAATAGCTTTAAGAGACTTCAAAACTACTATGAGTTTTATATTGAACTTTGTAATTAGATTAATGCCTATACCATTACTATTTGTAATCAAAATAAACAATTGTTATTTAAAGATTTCTCTAAATGAGGCTCATCGTATAATATTAAATACTTTTTATAAATAATTTGAGAAATGTAAATAATAATAATATCAATTTCTTCGTGATACATTAGGTAATAATCGGTATTAACAGAAGTACCTGATATAATTTATACTTATCACAGGAAGCCAAAAAATATTATCGTGTCAAAAAAATTAATACATAAGACGAAATTATTTGAAGAGCAATAAATTAACCGAAATATAAATAATATATAATCTGATAATAGAAAACTTTTATTTATGATGATGTATCACATTACTGCGTGTTTCCTTTAAAGTCTAGACGCTAAAATTGTATATAATTGTTTAGTGAGAAATCTTATATTATTTTTATTATCCTTGTCATTTTTGCTAATATAAAACAATTTGTGTTCATCTGTTATTTCAATAATAATAATTAATTAAAAATATATACTTAAATGTTTTATTGAAAAGATATTAGATACGTATTTATTGCGTAAAACTAAATCTTAGGAAAACAAAAAAGTATTCTGAAAATATATAGGAATAACTTTCTAAGGAACAAGTTAAAGGAAAATTGTAGAATCTTTACGTAACAGTACGTGCTTACATATTATTTTATGCTTGCGAAACTTACGTTGTAGCCTACCTTTGCTGCGAAGGTCTTCACTTCTCTTGGCTTAGAAAAGTATTTGTCGAGTTTGTTGTCGTAATTAATAATTTTTTTATCAACAGTTGGAGAATGTGATGATCGAACTCGGTAAGTGCCATACTGTTCTACATGTTCCGATATCGTCGGCAAATTCGGCGAGCTGCAATTGCTACTAGAACGCGAGTAAGCGTAGTTTACCGATCCATCGGCTGAATTTTTAGGCTTTTTTGTAAAAACATGTCGCTTTACTGGTTCTTCAGAAATTTTTATGTCGTACGTCTCAAATTTTTCAGTCACAAAATGTTCCTCCACTTCAGTTGTTGGAACATAACGAAGAAGTCGGGGCTCTTTTATTTTTTTCTCAACCTTAACAGCATCCGTTTCGTTATCCAATTCAGCTATATTTCGCGCATATTGTCGTTCATTGCCAGCTTTATGTCCTTTTTTCTTGGTTTTTCTTTCAGCTGTACGTGTTTGGACATGGTCGTCAACAATTTCAGAATCTGAGGACGGTCTATCCCCGTATACGACGTAATTGCCGTTTACCATGTTGCAGTATCTTAATGGCTTTCTTTAAACCTTATATTTTGAAAAGTGTCTAGGTTAATTTCCATATTCATTTGACTTATAGTTTTAATATTTCAATGTATTTCAATAGTCTTAGATTCAATTGAACTGTTACAAGATGAAATGTTCCACAATTACTGAAGCATTCATTGCAGTTGTGGCTTGTTTGTTTATCAACTCGTGTTTCTGATGGATGTGACAAATTCTTTAGTAGTAATTTATCCGATGTTTAAAAACAACATATTTATAAACTTTAGGCATAAGCAAGTTTGGAATTTACCTTTATTTTCAAAACTCTTTGTTTCTAACTGTAAATATTCACAAAAATACTTCCTAAATAATTTACCAATTAATTAATTATTATTGATTTGTATTACAATATGAAACTTACTTTTAAGACAAACCTTTTCTAAGAAATCAGTTTTTATAAAATATTTCAACAATCAAAGGCGATTAAATAAGTACCTACTTCAAATTAAACAATGAGAACATTTGCAGTGTTGTAAAAGCAAGTACCCGATAGATAACATTCGGAGCGTAATGTCGGCCATTATTGTTTCGACGTAGTTCCCGCGCTTTTTGCCCCGTTTACGCGGGAACGTTCTCAGTAAAGCGCGTGCGCGACAATGGCGGCTAGGCAAGGAGAGTGAATTGGTCGTGATTGTGCAACCCTAGGGTGTTTTATGCAACTGATGTGCCGTTAATGCAGCAGATCTTGATAACCTAGGTCATTTGTACCATAAACGCTTCCTGATCTCAATCTGTTTCCATTATGTGTGTTGTGTAATAATTGTTACTTACTTGTAAGTAATTTAGTACGCTATTCTCATTTGGATGTACGTTCTATAATTATCGTGTTATGTATATGATTGACTACTTGACGAGTACCTTTTAATGTTCTCTTCATCTTTTATTTTCATTTAACTTTTAACATGTATTCTAAGTGTCCAATTTAAACTCTACATCATTTATTTTTTCATTGGTATGAGTAACTGGTTAATAAATAAGAAATTTATTAAGTAAATGGTAATTTTTATTTTTCATGTATAATTTTAGATGAATGAGAAACAAGACTAATAGTTTTAAGTCTTAGAATTGGAATTGTAAAATGTTTATTCTTCTAAATCAATGCTATAGCTCTATTAAAACTTATAATGGGAGCTTAAAGATTATAGTCTTAGTAAACAAATGCGTCTTGCAAGTACGTAATAAGCATATCAATGTCAGATTTAAGTATAATCTTCATTCTGTACATTACCATCGATGTGCCTATGGATAAATGCATAATAAAATTCAAAAAGATTAAACATTGAACTCTACGTATGAAATCTATGGAATTTATTGATATAATTATGATACCCAGAATTCGTGTATTCGCTTGCATTGCACGTCGAAATAACAAACGGAGTCCTTGATCTATGTGTTCTGTGTAGGCATGTACTCGTATTTGGCAAGCGGTGTAGGGTATTATTAGACTGCGCCTTTGCGCTTCAGACCCTGTACTCGAAACTACAATCGCATAATGTTTATCAGATCTTCATTGCTTAACTTTTACGTTTACATAGAATACGCTTACAGAATTAAAAGTTCTTGCATTTCAAATTTTGTGGTTTCTGGGACATGAGAACTGTTATTAATTAGTAGTATTAAAAGTAGGAAGTCCTCTGTTGAATAGACTTAAAAGACTTTGTGGATATTTAAATATGATTAATTTAAATTCATTTTTAAGTAATAATACTTGTTGGAACGAAGTTCATAGACGCGCCGTGTGATAGTTGTCCGGTAATCGTCACGAAAGTAAAAGCGTTTATTCCATTCCCAAGACGTTAGGAACCATCCGGCGTAGGTCGGATATTATCGTCAAGTGTTGTTCGACATATTTGTTGACATCAGCCACTTCAAATCATTATTAATTCGTAGTTATGTTTGAAGAAAGGGCGTGAGAGTGAAGTCATTTTTAATATGCCCCGACCACATACGTTATAATAATAATTACTTTTTTAAGTTGGTTATGCATAAAATTAGAATATACTCGTATATACAGCCATTGCAGATTGACGGTCTAATACGTTAATAAGCGTGGCGTCAAATCATAGCACGAAATTGTGCACGCCTGCTTGGTGTGCCGATACCGGACTGCCCGCTGCGGCTGATGTTGACGCAGTAACATCGTTTTGCACGAGCGAACACCGCGGCCACGTTTAATCAGAAATAACAGGTATGGATAGATACAATCAGTTATTTACTTCTGGATTTAACTATTAGATAATAGATAGTTTAAAACACAACCACGCGTGCTCACTATTTTGACAAAAATTAAGCGCGCCTCAATAGACATTATTTAATATATTTAAATTTTTGTATAGGTATATATATTATGTTATTGTGTCTACTAAAAGTTACGAAGTTGTGGTAATAAAAAGTTAGGACACATTTTTAAATTATAAATTAGGTGTATTTTTTGCCATTTTCCGTGCTACTCCCATACGAACTATAGAGATGGAAACTAATTGCTAATAGTATTGCTTTATCGTTCTTCTGTCTGACAGATTAGATTATTATTACGAAAGATGAAATTAAACTCATAACATTTTATTTTTAATTCTTTTTTTTATTAAACGCTTTATAGGAAATTGGCTCTCACTATGCTTTTATTTAGGTTTAAATATCTTCACGTTACATAAATGGTTCAATAAAGCGTATTTTAAATCCATCAGTATTTAAATTATATTAAATTTAAATCATTTAATTTTGGGGAATTGCATTCTAAACATTTTATTACTAAAATATACATATTATTTCAAAGTTACGTTTTAATTGTTTAAAGTCAAGCATCATTGCTTTAAACCAATAGTATAGTTTTTAAATAGCAAGCAACATTAATTCTATTGAGAAAATACTTGACTGTACATGCGTTAACCGATGTTATCTGACGTCAGTATAAATTAATAGCTCCTTGATGACTTAATTTAAATACTGAATAGTGGGCCATCATAAGGCCGTACCTATACAGTATGTTGAAACGAGAAGTCTTAATTTATTGTAATTTTATTTGTATTTTAAACATAAACAAAGTTAAAAACCGTTCATTGTTTCGGAATTATATTCAAAATAAAATGTTACAAATTAACGAAGTGCGTATTTGTCAAAGCAGCATTTGAAATATAGACAAATTTAGGATCATATAAATCTACTTGAGAAGGACATAAGGGGTATCTTTGAAATCTTGGAATATCTTTACATAGTATAAAATAAAGTCGCTTTTCGATGTACTTTCCGCAGATTTTTAAACTGCACAGCGGATTTGTACGGTTTTCATCAATGAACAAAGAAGAAGGCAGGATGGTTTTTAGGTGAGAAACTGTGCGAAGCTGGTGTAGGTCGCTAGATATATAAATAAAGATTGAATTTTACTCAAGTTCAGCAATATATGACAAAATTACAATTTTCCCACACAACCAAGTGGCAATAGGTTAAAGGTAGTAAGATCGAGAGTTGCTCGAAATTCTATAAACGGAGAGTGCCCTTTTGCGGTGAGTCGATGACCACTCACAAATGTTACGATCACTAACTATTTAGGATTGATTTAAGCTTCGATACTTGCTTCATCCTAAAAGGACAGTATCAATGATATTTAATCTTTATTGAGGTATAAATCTTAGTTATGTATCTTAGAAATAAACAGTTCCTTTGGGATAGCCAGAAACAAACTAAATGCTTCGCTCGAGTAGTAGACCATATTATGCTAATATGCATCTCTCCAAACACGGTCCCAGGCGGCTTAACTTATTCAACAATTTTAATTTTCATTATATTTCAATTAATTGATACAAAATCTTATCAAATTAACTTTAAAACACTTAAAACTTCTCCATGTACACCTTGATTATTATTTTCTTTTCAAAAGAGTAAAATCCATGTATTTTATTAATGTTATATGTATATAACTTACTAGAAAGTCCAAACGCCACTTAATAACATTTGTGAGTGCATTTGCGTTTAATTAGTATTCAGCGAGTTATCAGAGCATTGAACTGTGACACGATATACAATTACAATGTTGCCAGTAAAATTAATGGTCGAAGAAATAACAAGCTTTGACAGGTGAAAAATTATCAGATCAAATAAATTCAAATGATGATATAGAGAAAATTACCTTAGTTGACTTTATTGGACTGATGACAAGTGTAAAAGTTTTGCGTGATTAATAAAAAGGACGTAATCTTCTCAGTTTAATACAAGAGATAAACTATTTATTTAACTCAAAGTTACATACTTCACTATTTAGTATATTTCATTAATCATAATTTTGGAAATTTCCTATTATAATACTGCACGAGTTTAAAGTGATCACTGGATCACATTCCAGTTAACATATTTTTCAACTAGTCATATTCGTGAATATTTACAGTGCATAAGATTTCACATTACATCGAATGAATGACATTTCCATAAAAAATACATTTAAAAGAAATTACTATGTGATTTTTAATTACTATGTGATTTTTCTCAATTATTGTAAAGATTTAGAAATCAAGTTTCAGCAAGTTTAATCAGTAAAAAAGGATATTGTGATAAACAAAACAAACAAGCCACATCAAAATCAAGCACTGCACAAATCACCGCACCAAAGTCTAAGTAACGCTTACGAGCTATACTCTTAAGTTAGCGTTGATCTGTTCCTAACGGCAAGAAGCACATCAACACCTGTTACAATGCGCATGAGTTGCTACTAGCTAGTATGGGGGTACGCGTGCGACTGCCAGACGACACTCCGTTACACCACCACATTGTCGACCAAACCCTGAGAATATTTTTACGCAACCCATTATATCTAGAAGATACTGGATGTTCATTTGATTGTTCACATCGTCCAGTCGCTAGTCGGTTTGTAATTGCTGAATACACTTCTATCTTTTGTTACGCGTTTTGTATTTAAGCATAATAAGATTACTGGTGCATGCATTGCCGTACTCATAAGTGGAGCAGATACTTTATAAGAAATTGTTTATTATAATCAGTTGCGCAAAATCGATTCTTAGGCGAACACTAGGATTCAACCCAATTTGTATAACTGTTATTCTTTACTCGCCACGCCAAATATCAGGAACCCTGGGCTACCATTGTTCGGGGGTATTTAAGTGGGCCATGGAGCTATAGGCCGCAGGAGTATCTACCATATGGGAAGCTTATCCATTTGGTAGATCTTACTTCTTAACTTCTTAACTTCACGTTAGGTACAATACAATGCCATTCTCCATCATGCCTCAACACTTTAAGTGTTCCAACAACTTCAGATAAGTCTCCTTTGCTTCAGCTTCAATAAGAGGTCCGTAGTCTATTTTCTAATAATTTAATAAAAAATAAATATGAAAAATATATTATAATAATAAACTATTGAAATTATAACCTCAAAAGCATTGCTTAATTACAGTAAAGTACGAAAACTATGTATCATAATGCGCATTTCCTTGAGCAGACGTGAAGAGTGTTCCAGTTCCCATAATTGTTGCGAGCAAAGTATCCACTGGACCGGATCTGCACAATTATTAGCTGTTACGATGTCGAAATATATTCAAGAAGATAATGTTTAACGAATACAGTTTAATATTGTGGTTTGTATTTTTGAAACTTTATATTTCTTAATTTTCAAAATTTTACTTCAGTTTAGTATATGTTTATTTAAAATTGACACATAAAGAAGAGGAATCTCATTCTGTTTTTTTTCACCTTTTTACAAAGAAGATTTATTTGGCACTGATTTCTTATAAATAAAAGCAAAGATGTAATGTCTTCCTTATAATTCTATATGTAAAGGATTTCAATGATGGTACCATCGATCGCAGTCTAAGTTTTTCAAAGGGCATAAGTTAAGGTTAGTATTTACTATTACGATACTAAAAAAAATTTTATGTATGCACTAATGCACTAGTAAAATATTATCTTGTTAGTTTTGGATTTGTAACTCAATTTGTTTTAGAGAAAAAAAGCAAAATATCTACAAAGAGAAAAAATATCTCTAAATTGACGAAAACAATGGATCTAATATATTTACGAGTATGTGCAGAGGGCTGATAAAGGCTCCTAGCAAGTGGAAAAAATTGGGAGCTATAATATATTTTCTATTATATGTTATATTTGTTTGTAATCTTAATATAATGCAATTTTGGTACAATTATGAATATTTGACGTGTCTTACACTGCAATGGAAACTCGTCTAATTAATTACAAGCTTACCGCTTCTATTGTACGTGTAACACTAGAATAAAACAACTAAACCATTCATTGAATTACCAATAACGGTTTTAAACTGTAAATGTAGGAAAGTCAGATTTTCCTATAATTATTATCAATTAAAAAATGTAATTCGTTTTTAATTTGAAGCGGTGCGATATGTTTCCGTATCCGTAGACATAACGTTTTTCATCTTAAATTTATTCGACTTTTTTATATCAAAAGGAAGTTTTGATGGTTATAAAATGGTGGGTTATCATCACCAGTAAATAACATCTACTATGACACTTACTGTTTACTATATTTTTCTGTACGGGTATCTCGCAAAAATTAAAGCACGAAATTGGATGTGGTTTTCACAGTTGAATAGCAACATACTTGAATAAGTTTTTGTTATCATGTTTTAGTACCGCGAAGCGAGTGATGTATCACTTTTAAAAGCTTATGTTATCTAAAATATTGTAGAGCAAAAGATATAAACGTAATCGCAGTTTAAAACTTTAACTATAAGTCACAAAATATGTCATAATGTTTGTTTAGACAATAATCTAGTTATTGCTTATGATTATAACTTTGATAAATATATAATGACCGTTATTTTGGAGCTTGAGATTAATAATTGACCAAAATTAATTGTTTGTTTTGTTCGTAACAAAGAGATAACATATTATTATTTCATCTACAGCGATTATATCTGATTTGGTTATGTACAAATTACGACATTAAATAATGGTTAATTACGTAAAGACTTCGAGTGAGGTATATTTTAATAGGAAAATTAATAAATCTTAATAAATATACTCAGCAAATTAAATTTTAGACAATGCTAGTAATAGTGTTGAAAACATTTAAATCAGTTACTATGAATTTAAAGCAACACAGTTAACTCGACCCCGATAGATTAGTGACAGATTGACGAGTAATTTCATAGCGTGAATATTAACTATCATAGTGGAATGAAACCTTTTTGAGAATCAATGTTTTTATTACTTTTTTAGTTAGATATTAGGTGGCAAGGTCAAGCTGTGAAGGCGTACTTAGGCCTTGTATTCCTTCATGGGTCGTTCGGGATAGACGCAGTTCGACTTCCTATCCAGAATATAGGTTATTATTATTTTTACGTATTACTGAGTAGTATAACGCACATCTGAGATAAAAACAAAGGATGATGCAACTACGAGCAATGAGAAACTATTGCCACGCAATATTTTAGACAAACGTACAGAGATGTAATCAAGTTTCACACCAATTAATCTTATGAGATCATATATCTCCGGCGCATCCATTTATTAGCTGCGAGTTGTGATAACTGGTTCTGAAATATTACCTAACTTGAAAAAGCTATTTAGCCATAAGTAAATTCCGATCTACATTATCATCTATTAAACTATTAACGCAATAAAATATGTCCATGAACTTTTGGATTGAAGCTAAAAGGTTAATCTTGAACAAATGGTTGGAATTATATTATCGTAATAAATGCGGATAAGTCTAAGCATATAATATATATATTGAAAGGTATCATCTGCTACTAGTAAAAAAATACTTAAGTCCGCAATATTACTTTCAATAATACTATTCTGCGCTTCGTTTATATTTTAATAATATTTAAATTGTCATCAAAATTTGTAATATTTTTTGTGAATGTAACGTAACGTATTTGTCCTTTATTATTTGTTAATAGATTTTAGTTAAAATATAAAGAAAAAAACGTTATATTAAATCATATGAAAAAATATTTCAAAATTATCTCTTTATTTTACATTTATTTTCAAAATCAGGTAATTGTTTAAATAGAATTAATAACTTGAGGTATGTTGATAATAAATAATTTATTACTTCAGTATTACATAAAACAACATAAATAACGTTGACTGGGCGTTAAGATTAAGCTATGCATAACGATGAAGACGTAACCGAGCTTTAATAATGGATGACAATGTCAAATGTCGTTTGGTGGACTAGATACCAATTAATATGTAAGCTTATGTAATCAGATTATAACAGTGTATATCACTTAAAGCTACCTATGCTTTGTATTCTTCCGGATTGTTCCGCCCACCTATATTAATCATCGTAATACAAGGATGTATAAATATATCTTAGAAATAAAAATGTTTACAAAATAAAAATGTCCTATACTCAACGAATGATAAACGCATTTAAATATAATAATAGTTATCTATATCCTCACCTGCCATCATTAATAATTTCATATAATGAACTAATAAATTAAATATAATGAACCTAGGGTTGCGTTTTCATTGAAAAAATATGGTACATACGTACTTATATTTAAACATTATTTATTTTTCCATATGTTCTTCTTCATATTCATAAATAAATATAAACGGACTATACTGTCATGCATCTGTGCCTTAAAAAAAACAAAAATTATCAACAATATTTAATTTTTAAAACTATGTTAAACGGTAACACTCACGTATTATTATTCTGGTAACTTGGTACTACGGGTCGATCGATTACGAACATACAGTATCTTAATTATGACCACAAATTTTCACTCTCTGTGTCCTGATTTTGTTCTCTGAGCCTTGAACTTCTATTTATCTATGTTTATTATTATATGGATTTTCCATGATTAAACTTTTAAACAAATGTAACATTTCTATAGAAGTTTTTTATAAGACGTTGACGTGAAGTATAAAAAAAATCATATCTATATAAAACACGTATTACGTTTCCTCAATATCTACAAGGTTATCAATACCTTTGGTACATGTTGAATGCGTGTGTTTACATTACAAGACAAAGGCTTCATTTGTAACCTTTGCCTGACATTTCTTATTTGTTCCAGAGCTAACGCAGGCGCAGGGGTACGTCAGTTAAAGTTCAACTTTAAAGTGATACTATGAATGCCATCCGCATTGTTGCTCGGTCACATCCAAATACATTTAGAAAACCATCAGACAAATTAAGCTTGAGGCTTACAATTGGCATTATACTTAAATGTCACAGTTTAACGGTCTATTATTCGTTAATGAAATATCCTAAGTTATTTTTAGTTACGTTACCACACTATGTTGGTATTTTACATCGTAATATTATATTCATATTGTACTACTAGCTGTGTCCCGCGGTTTCACCAGCTACATTTTGGATAATTCACACTATATCATTATAAATATAGCCTATGTGTAATTCTGATGTGTAAGCTATATTATTGTAAAGTTTCATCAAAATCCATTTAGTAGTTTTTGCATAACAAACATCCATACATCCAGACATCCATGCATTCTTACAAACTTTCGCGTTTGTAATATTAATAGGACTATGAAATAACATTAATATGAACAGCAAAAACTTGTCATACACGTTTTTGCTCACTAAATAAAAGAAGAGGGATTTGATATATTTAATGACATAGATGTAAAAATTGTATTGGTTGGGACATTCCGCGACTTTTCGTTCGTACTCAGTATGAGATATGTTGTTGTATGGTCTAAGATCCCAAGCTAGGTGGATTATATCCAATCGGTTAACGGGGTGAAAATGATATTTAATCAAATAAAACTTGTTTCTGAACATATAGCAAAAGGGTTGCCATAAAAAATATGGTCAAGGCTATAATAAGTTAAAATTATAATTTCTTATCAAAATCACTGACGTGCTAACCGAATAAAGTAAACTCCAAAAGAAAGCTTATAATATGTACAATGTGCGTCAACTAGGTTGCCTGCATTTATTTGGTCCCTTCTTCTCGGTTGCCATGTTCAAAGTGGTATGTTTATATTATTAATTGCGCTCATCAGCTTTCCATTTGAAATATGTATCAAAATTAAGGCAATTTTATTTCACCCGGTTAGCAAATCGGTTAAACCGGCCATACTTGGGATCCTCTACTATTACTATTTATTCCATAACTTGAACTACAATTTTGTATTGCCATTTTTTTAAAACTCTAGTCAAATCCTATTAACTTTAGTTATTTTTATAATAATTCTTTACTATATGATCAGTAGAAACAAGCATCAAAACTGATATTTTTTTTTAAATTATCAGTTGGCAGATGACTCTACTCCACCTGATGGTAAGTGGCAGTAGAGTCCAAACACGAGGGCGTCCAATAAAGTTGCAGAATGCGAACTGCACTAGCCGCCCCCGGCCTGCCTACCCGCAAGATGTCTCTTCACGCCTCGTTTGAAGGACCCCAGGTTATAGGAAGGAGGGAACACGTGTGCCGGTGGTGAATTCCACTTTTTCGATGTGCGACAAAGAAAAGAGTTCGCAACATACTATATATAACGTAACGCATATAACATTTCAGCTAACATAGGTGTACATAACATAAAAAATACCGTTAAATGAGAAGTATGATTGTACGATATCTATTGAATCAGTTTTTGCTGCATCAATTATACAAGTACGCAGCAGGCAGGTGGCAGGTCACGAAAATGCAACTGTGCGGTACTAATGTACAGAGATCGTGTGTTACACTGTTAATGCGATGTCTTGAGACCGTGTAATGGATGTATCCGGCTCTACCTGGTTCATACATTAGTACATATTACGTACTAATTAATAGTTTCTACTAATTGATGTACTTAAGACCGTTATATCATATTCTGTTAGGCAATAAACTGTATCGATATTAACCATAATGTTGTATGTTTTCTATTAAATTCATATCTTTTCCCGGATACAACTAAAAAACTTAAATACTTCATATTTAAATACGTTTATTTATTCATTACAAAAAAGGATGAAAAAATTGTGAATCTACATAATTTAGAAGTAAAAGAGAACATTTTAACATATTTTGATGTCATAAGAGAACAAGAATATGCAGTTTTTTATAGAACGCCCTTGAGACTTGAACATAACTTGTTGAAACATAAAAGCTAACATCTTAAGAGTTAAAATAATTATTTGTATTACTTCTTATACATATTTATTTAGCTTTTAGTACTGTTTAGATACATAAGTGTCTTTTTTAACTCATTTATATAAGAAATTTATTTAATGGGACATACGCAATTGCAAAATCGACTTTACCGCCTTTTAAATGTATATGATAATATGAAAAGGTAAGCTTTGCATGACGCACAATAAAAACTAATTTACTCGATACGATCGTAATGCCATATACAATAATAATAAATAATATTTACAAATACGGGTGAGCTTTGAAGTTGTGAAACAAAACAACAATGCGTGTTTTGCATGCAAATTGTCTGCAAATCGTCGTGAGTAATGCTCGTACATTCCAAAAGACCTACATAGTACTTGCACACTTTTATTTATCCTGAAACATTATTGATATTTATCATTTAACAATTCACTTAAATATTTTATGTCATCATCTTCTGTTTTATCAATCTATAAATTTACTACAAAAGGGCAACGCTGTTGATATTTTTTAATATAGACGACTTAATTATTTATTTATACATTTACATATTTAGTTCTGTTTTTTAAGGTTTTAAAATTTACATAAAATTTCGTTAGTTTTGTTGTAGGGACTAGGCTCTTTTATTACACAGTTAAATATTAAATATGGTTTATCATAAGTGAAGTACAAATTAAATGTTCTATAACATATTTAATTAACATTAATAAAATCAGAAATTAGCAGTAAGTTCATAATTAAAATAATTTTTGCTTTATCACCAAAACGACAATAAAAGTTGTCTAATTTTTAAATTCATTCAAAATGTTTTCTGCGCTCTAATAACACACTACACGGAGATGATATTTTTTACTCTACCGTCAGTTTGTTGCAAAAATTACATGCCTGTCTATTTAAGGCAAAATAATGATCCGACTTAGTCTGACCTTTTAGGTCAGGCGCTCCTTAGTGAGCATTGTATCTCTAAGCTTAATAATACAAACTTAGTTTTAATTTTAAACAACTAGTTTTAAAGTTGAATCTTCTTTAACTTAGACATCTAAAATTCCTAAGCCTAGTCCTTGCTTATAAAAACAACTATGATTCGGTTTCGTTAGTGTTTGTTACGTCACCCGTTCTCTTTTCAGAACTTGTATGATATTATAAGCTTTCACCACAAATAAAATCAATCAAAAATTCTTGTGACTAATCAGTCTTAATTTAGTAGTATAATGACATCATAGCTGTTATAAATTTCACTTTAATTGCCAAATTTGAAAAGGATTATAACTTAATTTTAATTTAAAATTCGGAGCTGCAAAAATATTGGTATTTTTATTAAAAACATATCGTGGTAAGTGCCACAACTTCAAGTATTATAGTTATAGGTATTCCACAACGTATTTCACAGAATGTAGGCCTTTAGGAAGCGCAGTTTCTGTTATTCATAATATGCAATAATTTTTTTTTCTAAGTCGATTAAGATAAAATCTTTGCATAGGTCGTAAGTTTAAAACCAGTTGGTGTTAATGGAACGTATACCTTTAAAACTATATTTCGTACCGAGTGGTCCGTAAGAGTCACTTTTACGGACACGTGGAAGGAAAGATTTCGTTCAGAGGGTATAAATATTTTAATATAGAAGGCTAATACTCTCTCTAAAATTATGCGAATATATCGATTGTATTTTTCGACCCACCACTATAATAAGACTTACAAATATCTTTATAATATGTGAATAGTATAGTTGATGGGAAAAATAATCAATATAAAAAAAATCAATCTATAGCCTTACTTATATAGCCTAAGATATTTAAAGGGGGAAGCATAAAATAAAATATTCAGTTTTTCTCTTATTCAATGTTTCGTTGAATCTATATGTTTGAATAATATAATATTTATAGATAGTAGCGATCTGTAATTTCTTCATAAAACATGCTGTCCAATTATAAAACTAATAAGTGACTACTAAACTAATAAATTATTCATTAGAAGTATCCTCCACACAACATCTTATCGCTTTTTTTACAAAAAAAATCACATTATGGATTTAATAAGATGGCATTAAAACTAATTAGCACATTCTAAAAAGGTGAAGGTTGTCCAGATTTTTCTATCAAATTAATATTTTTTTAAACTATTCTCAAATTCTTTACAATCTTTTATTATTTGGTCATCAAAATTTTAGATACTTTTAAAAATTACCTAATACTATATAAAGTTTTTTACTATAAATAATATGACAGATAAAAATCTGTTAATGTTTTGTTGCCAATATTTTTAATTTTTTTGGCGCCATTTATGTATTATGTGCACGTAATCCGTGTTTGAACACGGATTACGTGCTGTAGACTTTGGCAACGAGGATCTATTCTATTAAATTAGATTTAAGAATTGAAAAGTTAGTCGCTTACGTAGACAGGGCGACAGTCGCCGATATCTCTATGAAAATTGTGAATTTAATAAAAATTACTTTATTTTGCAATTATAAACAAGAAACAAATACAATGTAATACTTACCGACGTTACGTTTCTATTGAAACTTTGTTTCGTAATTTTTGTAGTCTTTTACAAAGCAATTGAGCGTTTTTATATTTTTTGCAAATAATAAGACGCGTTGGCTCTAAATTATATTTAGTTTTATTGAGACACTTTCCGCGTCTGTTAGTCAGACCAATCATATATAAATCCATTAAGAAATCTGAAACTTCGTGTGCACAAAAATAGAAGAAGAGAGAAAATAAAGATTACTAAGACAATATGGTACTTGTAAATAAAATAATATACGCTATTAAAGATGAATAGTCTCTAATGAGTGTTTTGATAATGGAACACCTGCTGAATTCGTACCGTCTACGTGCTGTATTGTGTGGAACGCCTACAGGCAGATGACGATGAGTCAATGGGAAGCGCTTTTACCTTGGCATACATACTCAAATTTTATATCTATACTAGTCGACCCGCGCGAATTCGTCCGCGTCATGCTCCGTTCATATTGGTCGTAGCGTGATGTTATATAGCCTTCCTCGATAAATGGGCTATCTAACACTGAAACAATTTTTCAAACCGGAGCAGTAGTTCCTGAGATTAGCGCGTTCAAGCAAACAAACAATAAAAATCTATTGCTAAGTCTATGTAAGCGCCTGACTTAGGAACAGCAGCACTACGATTCTTTTTTAGTTTCTGGCTCTAAATTGACTTTGATGTGTATTGGTATTTTTTTTGTCTGTCTGTCATCGTAGCGTCCAAAATAATGGACCGATTCGATGTGGTTTTATTTGTTTGAAAGCTCATTTAATCGAGATGATTCTTGGCTATGATTTGTAAAGACCTGGTTGGCCGTATCAAATAGCTTATTTCTAACTTGAAACAGGAATGTAATTATCTTGCATGTCGAATTGCATGACTGTTATCAGCGTATTTTTAGGTTACAGTTTTTGGTTTGTTGATTTGTGTGCGTTTGCAACCCATGTAATCCTCACCAACGATTTTTCTATCATCATCATCATCATCATATCAGGTCATCTATTATACTGATTTTTATTAGTATTTGGCTTGATGTTCTTCTTATACTCAAGTACTGACCTCATCTATTTTTATTGGCAAAGAAAATCTTATATAAAATTTGCAAAGAATTTTTATAACTAGCACAGTTCTCATAACCTTAAATTTATGAACAATAAAAGTTATTTATGGATATTGTTAGATTCGCTACTAATCTAATAAATAATTATTATCTATACTATTATATATATAAAGCTGAAGAGTTTTTTTGTTTGTTTGAATGATCGTGGTAATCTGAGGAGCTACTGGTCTGATTTCTTTCAGTGTTAGATAGCCCATTTATCGAGGAAGGCTTTTTTTTTATGTATGACAGAAAAGTGCTTGACTACGATCACATCTAATGGTGAGTGAAGTAGTCTAAGATGTAGCGCACTTTTCCAAAAGATGCCTATTCACTCTTCTTTTAAATGTGTCCAAATTAAAGGAATTCGGAAACACTGACGCCGGTAAAGAGTTCCATACCTCAGCCGTCCGCATCAGAAACGAGGAAACAAAACGCTTCGTACGTGCTGGTGGTGTGTCGACTACGAAGGGGTGGAAACCTTTACGGCGCTTAGTAGTTCGGTGGTAAAACGGTGAAGCGGGGATTAGGTTGTGCAGTACCTGCGCGCACTCTCCGAAATATTTCCTGTAGAAGACTGACAAACAGGCAACTTTTCGTCGATGCTCCAGACTGTGGAATTTCCGCCGTACTATTGACTTATCTCCTATGAGTTTCATAGCACGGCGGTCAACCGAGTCTAGAGCTTCGAGCTGATATTTGGCAGAGCCATCCCAGTGGTGGTAGCAGTACTCCACGCACAAACGAACCTGGGCTTGATATAAGGTTGCAAGTTGCTCGGGCGTGAAATACTATAGGCTATTTAACATCTCGCTACGACCCATAAGAGCGTAGCAACACGCGAACGAAGCCGCGCGGGTCGGCTAGTTATGATATATCTTAATCAATGTCGACATAATTTTAAACGAGATACAACTGTTTATTAAGATATGTTATAAATATTATAAAAAAAAAAATTAACAACGTATAATTTTTCTGGTAGATAGTTTTAGTGATTCTGTTTTTTATACTATATATTAAGTTTATTTATGTACAAAATGATTTAAAATGTAATAACTTTATCTTCCTTTGCTTTGAACCATGATTGAAATTGATAACCTACGAAAAAAACACGTTTTTTAACTCAAATAAATATCATTTTATATAATATATATAATTACTTCAAGTCTATTTATTAAAAAAAATACACATTAGTATTTTCTTTGCAAACTCATATTCTTATTAAAGATGATTTATCTGAAAGCACGCAACAATATGAGCAATGCTACATAATAAGGCGCAAAAAAACAATAATAACATACATTTCAGAAAGAAAACCAAGCAGTGCCTGGCGCATAAGCTCATAAGGTTTATGGAGCTCATTTATAGATAAACTCTAACCTCAATTGCTTGACTTTGTACATTAACATAACATATTAAACAAACTATATTAAGTCTCAAGAACTTTAAAAATTGAGTTGGAAAGTTTTTGAGCAACTTAAAGTACGTAACAAGTTTAGTCCAAACTTACTTAGATCTTTGAGGTATCATAAGGTTAAAATTTTAATTTAAAATAACGGATGTCATTCTACAATGAGCATTTTGTAGAGCGAAAGATTTTGAAATCGAATGAAGTTCAAAATGTTATAAGTATCTCACGGTTGCGTTACATCAGTGCGAATGTCATAAGCTGACTCGAAATGATTTTTAAAGTGATGAATTGAATTTATTTTTATCGTTTCATCTACAAACAAATTATCTTTTAATATGGGTATTCGATGTGATGCAAATTTAAGTATAGTGTGTTGCGACCCTTTCAGTATTCTATTATACTGTTCAATTTAGGACCATTTGAATTTCAAACAAGTAGAATTACGGCCAATACGTTGAATAAATATAAATTTTTAATTTTTTTTTAAATTCATGGTCTAGGCCCACTTATCACGACTACAACCTATTTATGTTATTTATTTACCTATTACAAATTAGATCCACTTAATTTAACGGTGACCTTCCTCTTGAATGATTTACAATGTCAAGAGATTCCTCTGTAGTGCCACACTGTTCTACTTACCTTAATGACGACATTAAATAGATGTTTAAGTTAATCCAAGGTAAATAATAATTAACGGTGAATCTGTATGATAAATGGTACACTTACATATGTAGTATTTGCAAGACGGCTCTTTATCATAATTTTTTATTCTGTTTTTACGATTGGGGACTTACAAAATGTAAAACTTTAATATCTTTGTCTCTAATTTCTCTTCCACAAATTAAATAAGACCTATAAAACTTGCGAATGTTAAAGGTCATCTTGTTCATAAAACTGAACAGTGTTCGTCATTGAATCCACAAATTAAATTAAATAATAAAACAAGAAATCGACGAAACGGAAAATTATACGTTTTCGAGTGTCTAAGGATTTCACCTCAAATTTGAATTAGGCAATTTACATTAAGCGACGAAAATCCATTCGCTACACTGTTGAGGTTAGAGCTTGATTGTTATTCTGTATAAGTAAATAAAGAGTTTTTATTATGTTTAGTTTTATGTATGCTATATATGGCTGTTACATAAATGATAAAAAAGTAGATTTAAATGCTAAATCAAATAAGTTATAGTTTTGGGGTTTTATTAAAATAAATACTAGTATTACTTTCGCTTTCATTGAACTACTTATTTAATAATTATAAAATTAATTTGTAAGTGCATGTTTTACGGATACAGTTCATATCAACTAAATATTCTACACATTTCAGAGGTCATTATAATCTTATACCATTAGATTAATTAATTAACCATTTATACCATTAAATTAATTTAAAAAAAATAATTATACACTAACGTTAATTATACACTGTGACAAAATGTGAAAAAAAATTGTAGTAATATACACTTAAAGTTTAGTAGTTGTAATCATACAACTATAATAAATATGAAGTGTGTATGAAGTATGAAATCAGTTCGGTTGTTTATTTTCGATACAATCTAAAGCTTTGTAACAATGACAGGAATGCATGTGTAATGTGTTGAACAATAACATTAGTCATCAGGAGTGTGATGGACGTCAAGGCTTCTGGTGTTTGAATAGGATAGGACACAGTCGGGGCGGATCGGACGCCACCATGCGCGGTGGCGCCTGATGTAGGCACAATGGCAAATATTTCGCAATAATCTTGTCAGTCGACATTCACATTCGCGATCGATAGAATACGACTACGTGCGGAGATAAATGTAAATTGAATCCTGCTCTGACTCCATGGATAATGGGTGTCGAAATAGTGCAAGAGTTGGCAGTATCTGTGAGTCATGTGCCTTACTCGTTCATATTTCGTCCTTTACTTAACGTTTATCTTATTCATAAATTGCTTAACCAGAATCTGAACACTATTTCGCGTATCCATTTTGCCTTTAGCAATAACATCCATCTGTGTTTCATTAAACATTTACAAGTTATGCACTACCACATCTGTTGCTACAAAAATATCATAAATAAATGTAAGCGAAAATTATAAAGTTAAATGATTGAGTAGTTAGAAACATGATTTATTATTCATGAAACAGTGGGAAAATTGCGAAATCGGCTTGAGTAAATCATTCAAAACTAACATCAATAAGGGATTAGCTCACCGTGCAATTGATTTCATTTTGTAAGTCGATGTGATTTTACCTATTTCGATTGCTAAAAGCTAATGTTTGAAATTTATTAATTTACAATTTGTAATGACTATGGTTACATTATTTATTGTACGGAATTAAGTAAAACCAATTTTAAAATCTGCAATAACAATATTTCGTTTCAGAAATTTTAATAAAATATTTACCCATGAGCGACCATAGTTAGTGGTCGCATGCCAAGTGTCATAGACGCGTTCCGGTCGAGCCACATGTGGGCCAGACTTACCCTTTCCCTCTCCCATCCCATTAATGCTGCAGATCTAGTGGACTCTGGTCTCTTGCTCAAGGTCCGCTGAAACCGCAACATTTTTTTCTTCACTCCCCCTCCCCACTCTATCTTCGAGGATGCAACGCATCTCTTGTTTTGCCAATGTCCATGGGCGATGGTGGCCACTTGCCATCAGGTGGAATTCTGCTTGTTTGCACCTTATACACCATTTAAAAAAAGAAAAATCGTGTATAACATATATATATATATATACAATATACGATTTTTCTGAAACGAAATATTACGAAATAAACGAATAAAATGAAGAAAAAAAAAATCATAATGTTCTATTTTAATTCTTTATACCTATAGTTCATAATATATGAAATCGAATACGTAACTGTCTGAAAACAATAAAGTTAATCACTGTGAAAATTGTGTTATTTTAGAAGATTTTTATGTTATTGACATCGTTGTTGAACTCACCACTAGACAACGCTGCAAGAAATCTATTTTCCTCCAGTGAAGCGAAGGCGGGTGCAATACAACAAATAAATAGAAAGTATTGTCATCTGCAGGTACTTAGTTATTTGTAATATTTTGTAATTTTTAGATAAATTAATAATTAATTCTTTAAGTAAATTAGAAAAAATAATAAGTTTATCGTCTATTTACTTAAGCAGGATTATAGAATTAATTTTATTACGACCTCAGTTTGAAATATGATTGCCAAGTACAGTAAACGAATACAATAGATGAGTATATATCGAAGCGTCAGTAGCTCAGTGGCTCGGGGGTTGGATTCACGATCAACAAGTCGTGGGTTCAAATCCCGGACATTGGACTACTGGCGTGGCCCACTCCTGACACAAGCTATTTATTAGCTTACTAGGAGGGGTAAAGGGAATACTAGTAGTGTGTGATCCATACTGCTAGTAATCTTTTAAAAAAAAAAAAAAAAAAAAAAAAAAAAAAAAAAAAAAAAAAAAAAAAAAAAAAAATATTCTTGGAAATATTAACTTGATAAGTTGGTGTCCTTAACACCGACACCTTCAGCTGACATAACATGTCAAATTGGTGACCCCGAGTAGGAATGTCTATCGAAATAATAGATTATAATGATTATAGTTATATCAAACCAATTACGTACGATTGTATAATCCGTATAAGCAAATCATTAGATCATTCATGGAAAACACGTGTTCTAGCTTCACGTCATTTCTACAATGTTACATTGATAAACATTTCAGTAAATATTTAGGCATGTTCGAGAAGCTTTCTTATGTAACTTGTATGTTATCAGTTATCACAATTATTTTAATTAAGTTGATAATCTTTAATATAGTTCTATGATTTCTATTTTGATGCAATAAATAACACAACTTATTGTAAGGATTAGATTTCATTGTTGAATTGGTGCAGATCTACCTTAAAATCTTTGTTTCATTAAATCTGCCCTATCTAAAGTCCATTGAATTATTATCTGTTATGTTCAGTATAGATTATTCTTTATTACGCACTTTAATCTATACTAATACATAAAGCTGAAGAGTTTTTTTGTTTGCTTGAACGTGCTAATCTCAGGAACTACTGGTCCGATTTGAAAAATTCTTTCAGTGTTAGATAGCCCATTTATAGAGGAAGGCTATATATCATTACGCTAAGACAAATAGGAGCGGAGCATCACGTGGGCGAAGTCGCGCGGGTCGACTAGTTGTTTATAAAACAAATGTACACTTATTCATCGTCGACAAATCCATGAAGAAACATCGCTTAAGATTACAATAGACGTCCCGTGAATCGCATTGTACGACGAAATTTTTAATTACATTGTGATTGCATCGAATCTTCTTTGCAATTCTATTATTTAAAGTCAATGTGAAATTCTTTTATTGTGTATTTATATATGTCCTAATATAATAATTAATGTGAAGTTTTTTTTATGAAGACTTCATAGAAGGTATATGAACTAGCTGAAACAATATTATTGAAACAAACAAATATTATTGAATTTCGTGGAAAATAGTGATAAGAATAATATTATAGGTCAGCGCGTGAACTTTAATATACAAGTACTGTTTATAATAGTGTTAGTCATGTGACATTTTTTACAAGAAAGTACATTGGTTTCAAGAAACTTATGCATTATGAAATAAACTAAATTTAATAATCCTATAATTTCGTAATGTAAATTCTCGAGAAGCTGTCAAGTGTGATCAAATACAACAAGTCACATAATATAATGAAAATAAATCAGTAAATGTAACATTGAGGTTTATTATATTATTCCTTATCTTATATGAAATGAAAGTAGATCTTTAATCATTGCAAATGATATAAGATCACTGACTTCTTTAACCTAGTCACCCAAATAGTGGTAATTGACATTCTCGAAATAGATGATAAAAATATAACTTTAATGATTGAAAGGTAAGATTTATTACTTTTGCTATGTAATCGAAATGTCTGAGAAATATTTACAAGTGTGGCTATTTTTATACAAGTATTTGCAAATTAAACATAAGACCACATCGTGCTCGTTGCGTGATTCCTGCGAGATAAAGTTCTATTTGTTTATAATTATCGTATGTCTTTTCTTGCATTATCTCATGTTTTGTAAATTTCCGTTGCCATGTTTCTTCTTATACATTAAATAGTAACATTACCACGCATGCTATAGATAAGATTAATATCTTTGCATTGCCACTACGTTAGTTTATAAAGTCAATATTTAATATTTATATCCTATTATTAAAACTCATAACGAACGTTACACGTATGCCATTATTTATAAAAAAAAATATTTTTCATAAGTAATACTTTAACTAACTAAATCTTACGTATTTGTTTGATATGCACTTATAAATTTTATTCACAATTTTCTTATATATCTATACGAAAAGTTTTAAACGCTAAAATGTCTACATAATTTTTTGTAATGAACTTTTTAAAGCAAATTGTTTTTTATATCGCTAGTTTAGTACAGAATATTTGTACAAAGGATGTTATGAAACTGTACCTTATTAACAAGTTTTTACTTCAGCAAACAAAATAATGTCAAAGTCGAGAACCGCTATCTGCTAGCTATGGATCGGTGTCTAAATAAGAACCTTGAACTTCATTTTCGATCAGATATAGAAAATAATGATTTGAAATTTCCAATCAGACATTTCACGACATCGCTAATAAGGTCACCACAGGCATTGTCGATGGTTCCAGCTCCACTACATCTACAAATGTCATGGCATTAACATCTACAAGGGCGTCTCCGCAGCATTCCATTAAAATAACTATTAGGACTAAGATAAGATGATTTATCACACACTTCTTTAAAACAATTTGTTTTATAAAATAAAAAAAATCTGTTTTTATTCCAACCCTAGTCGTCCTTACAGACTGAATTTAACTTTATTGTTAGATAACCATTTACACTGAATGCGTTATATTCTTTACAATATTCAAACAGAATAGCATAAGTACTTAACAAGTAAAAACTGTTTATTTATTCAACATCTAAACACAGTTCTTCTTTCTGCATGCAACAAAAAAAGTGTTAAATAGTTTACATAACTTCCGCATTGTAACTACTGTAGAAACACCTTCTCGGTAGAGGCTGGAGCATGCAAATTGAGAAAACATTGTCAATTATACAAACCACGGAACCACGTATTATGTGTTAGCGGACTGTGTCTATAATCGATTGGCTACGTCTAAACGACCCTATACACAGCAGAAAGATTGTTTTGCGTTCTTCAGATATTATAGAATTAGGCTTTATGGACTTAAGTATTAGGTAACTTACTTACACGTATGTCGTATTTTTGCTTATCTTTCCATCTGTCTATCTATCCTTATGTTTGTACACACATCACACAACACCTACTACAAGAAATTGTATATGTTTTTCACAGTTGCACTGTTGCAGGTATAATTTAAAATCTTGTCTTTGTTTCATTTAAATCAGAAATGATATCAGAAAAAGCTTATCTTCTAACTCACGCCCAACCTCTACAAACACTAACTTCACAAACTCTACACCTTAATAAATATATGTGACTTAGCCTTTTCGTCATTACCAGACCTGTTCTATAACATAAAAGTAATGAACAGTAATAAATTAAATATATATGAATATATAAGAAGGTAGCGAAAAGGTAATATGCTGAAATCTTTAAAAAGTCAGATACAAATTAACATCTATTTCTATAATTATTTTAAAATTAATCCTTGAAAATCAGGGAGAAGGGTACAAGTACCTAATGTAAAAAATAAATGGTTATTAAAAATAAATATAAAAATTTCTTTACATTAAAATATACTGGATTTATTTTAAAGTTGGCCACGCTATAGAAGCTACACGAAACCGCCTAGAAATAGGAAATAGACACATATAAAGTGGATAATTTATAATTTTTATTGAGAAATTAAACTTAAATATTACATTAAGGAATTCTATATTAAATTATGGTTCGTTAAATTTCTAAAATATAAACATTTATCTACTGAAAAGACAAAAAAAATAATAAAACGAAAGTAGAAATTCTATCGAAATATCTTAACTTTATAATGATACTAGTCGACCCGACAGACGTTGTCCTGTCAAAACTATGAATATTGAATTTGAATTAGCTGTCAAAAGATTACAATAGAAAAGTTAATATGGTCGTTGTTTTTTAAAAATTTTCTTATTTCCCGCGCAATTTTTTAAATTTTTTCTTCCATAAGAACCTGCTCCTGACAATAACAAACACAACAAAAAAAGAATTAGCGAGATCGGTCCAGCCGTTCACGTGTGATGCCGTGACCAAGGGAAATAGGGATTCATTTTTATATATAAGAAGATTTATTTAACGAGTGAATTAGATTAATACATATATATATATTATAATGAACTTTGTGAATTTGAGAACATATAAAATTTATAACTCACATGGAATATATAATTAAGTCCATACGCAACCACTACAAGTACACGTAACTAGTATCCCATTATATATTACATAGCAATAAATTAAAACAAAAATCTTAATAGATTATTTTATAGTTTTGCGTAATTTAAAAAATCAATAAGTGGACCTTTAAGTGGCTTTCTGTACGCAATATCAAATCTTGTTTTTAACTTAACGATTTCATAATCTATGTACTGAAATCAAGATTCTCATCGTATAACATTTCTAACTTATGGTCTCATTACCATTGTTATGAAGACTTTCTCGAATCGATGTAGACTATGATAAAAATACAATAACAGGAACCCTTCTAACTGATATTAACTCGTATTTAGTTTTGACAACCTGTACCTACTACATTTACCAATGTATGTGATACAAACCGTAATAATTTTTGTGTACATTAATTCAAAGTTCTCGTAGTCAACATTCAGCAAAAGTATGTGAACATTTTCATAATGTCTAGCAACAACAACATTTTTTAAGTTGTTGTTCGTTTAATTTAATGGATGCGTTGAGCAAAATTCTATAAATAGCAACACGTTGTCGCAAATGTAAGAATAAGTCATGTTATCGTGCTGCGTTGTTGTTTAATATAACTGCCGTGTAGATTATATAATATACATTAAAAATATATTCGTGACTCTATACGCTAAATACATATAATATTTGAACATAACTAAGTACATAGACGCATTATGACAGAACATTGAATGTATCAGATATATAGAGCGGCTTATCTAGGCATGGTTGAGCTAAGGTAAAGTTTATTTAATAGTTAATATGAACTAAAATGATTGATCTAATATCCCGTATATTAACTCTGTACCCAATCCATCAAGAAATGCACTTCCGGTTTAATGTATTAATTTCAACATGTTGCCTATTCTCATTAGTGACACAAACGCCTACACACTATTATATTTATTTCATCTGTCAATTTAATAACGAAAAAAATCCTTATTAAACAAGTCAGTAAAAGTAATTCAAAATTATACTGTAAATATGTAACGTAATAAGCCTGCGTGTATGTGTTTTAATATTAGTTATTCCTAACAGTTTTCTACTATTTTATAGATATTACTAGCGACCCGCCTTGCTTCACACAGTTTCCCTACTATATTCTGTATGTATTATACATACATAAACCTCTTGATTGACTATATCAATTAAAAAAAACCGCATCAAAATTCGTTGCATAGTTTCAAAGATCTAAGCATATATAGGGACAGACAGTGGGAAGCAACTTTGTTTTACAAATTTTAAATATAGCATAAAATGAACCCAATAAAATTATTTAATCGATTAAATTGATCGTAATTCGCCAACAATCGATCCTTGTATTGTATGTAGAATATTCTATTAAATTTCTTCTCTAATGTACTCGTTGAATACATTGTATATAATAATTGCCTCGAGATAGGACATATCATGCATTGTAAGTGTTAACGGAAAATTCTTAGGTCAATCATTATGATAGCATAGGATACATTAATGAGCTATTACTATAACTACGAGAACGTCACCTACAACCGTTTTGTTTTATCTTATCGACAAGTAAAAGTACATGTGTTGTTAAGTCAAATTTGTTATAAATAAAAAAATATTAAATTAATAATTGAACATAATATATAATTTTTTATCATACATTTAGTATCAAGTAAATTAATAATTTTAAAATTTAATAGTAATTCTAAAGTTATGATTTGTTCAAGTTAAATAATTCGTGGATTTAGCTCTAGATAATATTTAGGATGTTGATATATATGATAAAAAAAAAGGAGATAATTAATATCTTTTTATATCTTGACCTTTTTTATAAATTTATTATATTAAAATAAACAGTTAGCTTCCTTTTTCGATAATCCACTTCATTAGAAACGTCAGATTCTTATTATATAATCTGGGGTCAAGATTTATTTCTCAGCTGTTGTTCTTTACATTATCACCTACCAGTTAGCATCTTGTTTTCTTGTAAAATTAAATAATAATTAAATTTAATCTACTCTTTCATATATCAAATATGCAAATCAAGTTATTTACCAAAACTTGATTTTAGCTTCGACTATGTTGGTTGTTAAAGATTGTCGTGTTTCCTCATACCCAAATACCAATTTTGCAAGCATACCCGTTATTCTATAGTAAATGGGACTAGTTGCGATGTAATTACGAAAAAATCAGTAATAAGTCATAGGTCGATCTTTTGATGTGGCTTTCGAAGAAGACAGGTTTTATTGTACCATTCTGGTTTCACCTACCTACACAAATATAAAGGAATCTATTAATTTAAATCGTCTTTAGTATCATTTGGTTGAATAAAGACTCTGTAATATATTCGTTTCTTATATTATTTTTATAAGTAAAAATTTACAGCCAGATGTTTAATCATGTTGAAATAGATGACATTTAAGTGAATTTAATATGAATAGATACCATCATTCGTATTAGCCTTTGCAAAGACCCGTGACAAATCAACAACTTATAGGATGTTGGTAGGTCACAGAATGACGTTATTATTCTTTGATAATATATCTATGTATGTAATACAAGTTCATCTAAGTAAGAACAAAAGTAACACTGTACTTTATTTTTGTTTTAATTAAAATCTATAAACCATTTTAAAGATCCATTTGATTTTTAATAATAATCGTCGCTCATTAATAAAGAAACTAATAAGAAACAAGAGCTTGAAGCTAGTGTCCTTTATTTTAATATTTTTAGTATAACAATAAAAACAGTTTAAGTACAATTTGTTTACAAATGACAAAAAACTATTGCGTAAATAAGAATAAAGTAAATATTTCGTTAGCAGTGTGACGTACAAGTACTTAAGAATTGCATCGTAATGGTAAGTAGCAAATAATAACTAAGCATCTTAAGACGGTAAGGTTACAAAAGTTCAGAAACGCTTCGTCCGATTACATTAGATTAGTGCAACGGTTAGGCATTTTTCACATTACCTTATAACCATTGTATGTAAGTCTACGTTTTTGTTTAAAAAAAAATTAATTTATATTGTGATAAAACCAGTTAATATCTCAGGTCCCTGGTTGTCTTCTAAATTAACAAAATTCTTAAAAAATAATGTAAGGTGAATAGATTACTTAGGGAAAACCTGTTAATCATAAAAGAAAGAACGCATAAAGGAATTTTCTTTTTTAATATAACATCATTCTCATCTCATCAAAAGTGATCCTGGCTTAACCACGCGACAAATACCTATTCAATGTCATGTTTTGAATTTTAACGTAGCTTGTTGTTTGCTTCTATTAATATATAATTTCCCTTAAGGTTCCTTTTCCTTTTTTCAATTCCAAGTTTCCTCCATTAATTATCGTTCTTATTTCGTTTTTAGAAGTTGTTAAAAAATAAATATAACCGTTTTTACTGACCGTAATGAGACCTTTAATTTATTCATGTAATAATGGAATGTCGTTCAAGGACTTATTAAATTGTTTAGGCATAGTAGAGATAAAGCAGTAGCCAACATTTGTGAAATCAGCTTTAAATAGAGAAGTGTGAGAGATGTCTTACTGTATCACTTATTTCATTTGTATATCCTTCGACCTGTGGATAATATGAATGACAGGTATTTACTTTTACGCAGAATATAAAGCTTCTTCTTATTTTGCCAAACGTCTTACGTTGTAGTGGATTCTTTATTTAGACATTTGAAACTTTTAAAATATGAAATTCATTCATTATATTACAATTTTAATAATATTTAAGAAATAAATAAAAAAGTAATACATGACCTGCCTATCTTCGTGAGCTTCAAATTTTTAACTAGCTAACCTGCTCATTATTTACTCATTATTTTTTACATGCTCTAAGCCCCATATTATAGAATGATGTAATAAATTAACTATGGGCTCCATAATGATCATGATCATTAATGTATACTATATAAATGTAGATATATCTGTTATGCAGTAGAAAATAAAAATTTTGAACTCTATTTTATGTAAAAGAGTACTTTTTTCTTCGTAGTTATTTAAAATCTGTAGAAAGCATAAAATTACGATATCAATTAATATTTTTAGTTTTTTATCTTTAAATTGAACATGTTTCAATAATTACATGTTATTTCACTTTCCCACAAGAAAGTTAAGGTTTTAACGTCATTGTAACTCAATTACGTTGTCACAGGTCAGTAGTTATGAAATTCAATCGGTAAATAAGTAATGTATCTTTAACCGGGTATTGAGCCGGATTTAGGATGATGATACATCCTGGTAAAACTCTAGAAAGTAAAATAAATGTTATTTTAACGGTCACATAATATTCGTTATCATTAAAAATTATTAGAGAAAAAATCTATAAACGTGGGTTGGAACAGTTCAACAGAATTTCATCATGATCGGAATTAACGAATAAATAAATATTACTAAAAGAAATAAATATTGTCGATATCATCTGAATTTTATTTATTCACAAAACACTTTCACTCTAGTCTAATCAACCTAACCAACATACCTACATCAAAATTGGTACATAATGTAAAAGAAAGATTTTTTTTATTTAAGTAGAATTTAAAAACTATGGACTTTAACTCTAAACTCAATCAGTTAACTTAATTTCATTCTATTTTTTGCGCACTAGTTTTTTTGTGTAATTATTGCACAACAATAAACGTGCATTAATAATTTAAACTTGTAATGCAAGATGTATTGATTGAAAAAAGTTTGGATTCCGAAGCGTAAGGTCAGAACTTGTTCATTTGGTATTCGGAATTCCATGGTCAAAACTTTACCCTTTCAACTGCGTTACAATATTTATATTTTTTTCACAACGATCTGTTTGCTTTACTTTGTTAGAGTAAGAATAGAGCGTCAAAAATCAATGGAAAATTTTATTTCTAAACATTTACAGCGTCGTAACAAAAATTGAAAGTGAACGAAATGCTTAAAATATTAAGCAGTAACAACGCTTGATTTTTTTAATACGCTTGATTTTGACCCCCTTCAAAACGTCGGATTATCTCGAAATTTGGCATACTTATTAAGGATCGATGACAATCCAATATTTTAACAGTTTGATCCATTATCCTAACTAGGATAATCAGGATTAGATATCTTGTTTACCTGAGACCCGGAGTGTCTGCGTCAAGCGTGCTTTTCAGGATATTATCAAAATATCCTGAAAAGCACGCTTGATTTCGCAGCGCATACGATGAAGAAGATTTTATGTGTAATTTTTTGCACCTTGGGTTGGTTTTAGTAAAAAAATCCTGAGGATCTCTAATTTTTTCTAGGAATAAATATAGCCTGTGTTACTTAGAGATAATGTAGCTTTCTAATGGTGAAAGAATTTTTGAAATCGACCAGTAGTTTTCAGTTTATTCGTTACATACAAAAATACAAATCTTTCCTCTTTATAATATTAGTATAGATATATGATAAAGGTTGCCATCTGTTTGGATTTTTCTGGATTCGTTCTAGTGTAGAGAGCATTTTAACAGTTACGTAGCGGAAGCTGATAGAGACTAAGTTTAATTAACATAGTATAATAATTGTTTTATAAAAATAGTAAGTAAGACTGACTGCTACGTTTAGTTCTTAAAATTTTATGACTATCCTTTGATAAGAAAGCATTTTTTCATAAGACTAAAATATAAACTAAGTAAAATTAATTTGATATTTTAGTGAATAACTTTAAAAAGCAATATTTTTATGTCCGGATTAAAATCTCTAAAACCAGACATTTTCACACTCCGTGTTGGCAACTATAAATATGATTTACAATTTTCAACTTTAAATCTATAAGGAGTTTTATTTAAAATCGTGGTCTTATCCCCCTTGAAGGGGAAATAAATAAAATATTAAAATAATAATCTAACTTACAAGTTATAATATACAATTTTGTAATCACTTTTACTTACAGCTCGTATTCTATACGTGCTTTATTAAGATAAGACTTGTTTAAAATTTTATAAAAATGGTACCAAGTATAAAATTATTGCGTAACTATATTTAAAAAACCGAGATAATAAGATTTGCTAATTGCCATTATATAACAACAATAATAAATTACCTGTATATGTTTTAGTACATATGTTAATATACTTATTAGTTATCTAATTATTATTTTTCTGTTAATTAGTCTGATTTATTTCTTAGATTTACGGATATCCATTTAAATATTAATTTTGTAAAAGCAATTATTTGGGGAACCAAAAAAATTAAACGAATGATAATTGAATAAGTAATTTTGCAAAGATGCCTTTTGCAGCTTTGTTCGTGAAATTTAGTACTATACAAAATATTCCTCTCGCACTCCTACACCACGCTAGCTCAGATAGTAGTCCTAGTTGGCTTGACTATTTCCAATATATTCAACAATTATCCACATATTTCATCTAATTTACACAAAATCTTAACATATTATACACCTATACTTTCCTCGGAAATCATTATATATAATGTTGAAAACAACACGAGAACTCGTTTACTTCTTTTTGATTTTATCTCGAACAAACAGACAAACAAACACGGCGTGGGACTTTGATAATACAAATTATTGTTTATAATATACTTGTAAAGGAACACATTACCGTTTTTATGAACCGGAACCAGGCCGGTATTAATATATGCATAATTATCTCGTTTTAATGTAATAATTACTGATACTACGAAAGTTCTAAATTGTATATGAAATGTAGTGTAATAGATCTCACACACGTAAGATCTAGTTAACATACCATAAATTTTATGAACTTGCTCAATTAAACATTATTCATTACATATTACTAATTACAGAAAGTTGTTGCGATTCGTATTTTATTAAACTTGTTTACTACTCTTAATTGCAAGGCAGGGAAATTTTTTCATCGCAAATATTACTTAGATATAAATATGAAATAGAAATATATAAACAAGATCCTGGGAAGACGACGAAGTGGCACTTTGTCAACAATCTACTCTGTACTTCTGTTTATTATGAGTGACAAATGATATTATAGTTATGTATAATATCTTAAATATTGTTTTCTGTAGTTTTCTTCATGTACGCTTTAAATAAGCCAAATCAAACTCTAGTTGGGTTTTTTCCGCAAACTACAACAACATAAAATGAACATATGTTTTAAATGTAGTGATAGCAACCGTCCATTGCATAGCAACCCTTGGTTATCTAAAACGTTATCTAAATGTAAACAGATTTAGTTATTTTTAATTGCCGCTTCCGTGTGAAAGGTCACAAGTAGAGCACGGAAAAATACTTTTAGTATATTCTGTTACATTTATTCGATGTAGATTACTGAATTCTTTCAATTATTATAGCCATTTTTCATAATTTTTGGATAACTAAATGGTCCATTCTTAGTAGCAATAGGATAAAGTTCTTGTAACAAAGAAATTTGCATTCGAATTCTGCTCAGCTGTTATAGCTTGTTTTTTAATAAAGGTAAACACGGAAAATTCTAGGTTGGTTTTTATTCCATAGACTAGTTTTATATACATAATCAGTAATCACATTTCTTGAATAAATCCAACAAGATATGACAAAGAATAAAGGTGAAAATAATCCGTGAGGGGACGGGTTAGAATACAATTCTCCTCTGCCGCTGGGAGAGCATCTCGTAAGAGCCGAGTAACATAACACCCCTTGGTGGTAGGGGATATGTTCCCCGACTGCCTTGCGACCACCAGCATGCGAATCCGACCACCTAGTATCATTGACGCGTTCCGGTCGACCCGCATGTGGGCCAGACTTACCCCTCCCTCTCCCATCCCGTTCATACTGCGGTTTTAGTGAACTCTGGGTTCTCGTTCAGGGTCCGCTGAAACCGTAGTATTCTCCTCTTCATTCCCCTTCCTCATTCTATCTTCGAGGTGGCAACGCATCGGCAAAGCAAGAGTCACTCTCTCGTAAGTGCGATGTCCATGGGCTTCGTTGGCCACTTACCATCAGATGGATCGTCTGCTAGTTTGGCCTTATACTGCCATAAAGAAAATAAAAAAAAAACATATATCTTTTTACTTAAGCTTAAAGCCTCGTAAACATCATCACAGTTTACTTACTATGCAAAATGCGTTATGATAAATGTTGCCTATATCAAAATAAACAAATTGGCGTCAAAGTAAATGTCAATGAGGTATTAGAGACATTATATAATAGTATAGAACATAAGAGTTTGGCTTTTGTTATTAACAAAATTCAAGTTGTTTATCTTATTAATCTTGGCATTTTGATTTTACTGGTACTTTAGTTCTTACGCATTAACATATCCATGCGAATAATGTATTAAATAAACTTCGCATATGTTTATTTAGTTAAATAAATAACACCTGTTATTAAATAACTTTCTGTGCGTAATTTGATAACGAGTTTACTGACATCATTAATCTCATGATATTAATAATAATAATTTGTATTTTGTAACAGTCTATAGTATCCCTTTATATGAGACATAGTATATCACTTTTCAGTCAGTAGGTACTCTGGTAATATTAATCATATAATCTAAAACTGAACTGGTATTAATTTTTTCAACATCTCAAGATGACGGACAAAATCTCAAGAATATCCAGGTACATCTTTCCTAGGGTTGCCAGTTAATGTTACACTTATTGCCGTTATTTTCGTCAATGAACTATATATTATAAAAAACCGCGATTTGATCGTATAAGTAATACGAATAATTTGTAGGTAGGTGAAAATATTTCACACGTTAGAAAATAACAGCTGTTTTCATTTAAAATGAAGTAGCCAACGATTTTTAAAATAAATATGGAGAAAAAACAATCACTATAAACAAATGTACAATACTAGTTGACTTTTTATTGTCTTTCTACTGTCTAAAAAAAGGTGGCAACCCCAATTTCACAACCTGTACTTAATTATCATAGTTAATAATTATATTTAAGAGTCAAAAGATTGCTCTAGATCTGCTGCAAAAAAAATTGTTAGCGTGTAGGTAACAGTTTCAATCTAGATTTTTTGACTATAAGGTAGAGCTTATTTTACCTAAGTAGTTATATAATTAAAACTTGATATTAGGCACAACATTAGATTTATTGGTGTGGACGTACTTTGATTCAGCAATGAGGCAACCGAAGTAATTTGTAGGTTACGTGATTGCGGTAACGTCTCCAATAATAATTGTTGTTGTTTTTTATTCTTTTGGCTACTATCTACTCCAACGATAAGTATGTTGAAACATGAAATCCAAGGATTTACCAAATAAAATGATAAGATTTTCTTTATTTTATTTACTTAAGGTTATTAATGATGTGATTATAGTATTTCGAGAATAAGTTTTTTAAATGCATAAAATGAAATCTGTTGTCATGAAGGTAAGACGTAAAAGAAACTTCTTTTTATATTTTGAGTCAGTTTCTACTACAGATCGGCTCCGATGACTACTTCAAATCCTGACTGACAACATAGTTTAGAAATCGTTTTTTAACATTTTGTTTAAATTATTATCTAACGAGATCGCCTAAGGCGGATTATACCGCAGACTCGATCAGTAATGATCAGGAAATATTTTATTATATTAATGGTGTATATCATAAAAAATTAAAAGTAAAGAATTCTACACTTATTAACACATACATATTTCAAATGTCAATGTCTGTTTTGTTGGTTTTCCGGTAAAGCGGATTATGCCGCAACTTCCTTTACAACACGGAGATACGTATGGCATCATACATTCCATTATGATAGACGATATATTTATTCAATTATAATATTATAAATATACGATATTAATTGAGTTTTACATTCATTGTAACCCCATTGATTAAAAGGTAAAACTTACATGCCAAATTTGACAGTAGACAATTTCTGCTAGATTTTGAATTATTCCGAAGGTTTTTGTAAGATATCAAAATATACCTACATAAGAATTTAAAGCATTGGCAACATAAAACAAAAACTTTATCTTCTTAAACAAACTTACAAACATTTACGTTAACATAAACGTTGATATTACTTCATTCTATTAATAATAAACGGAACGCGTTACGACTCTTATCGTAACGATAACCCCCGCTGAGGAGGCCAAACTTTACTGGTGGTTGGCACATAATCATGTACTTTGATATAATGAAGTTTAATTTAATGAAATAAAACGATTATATATGACACTTGATATCAAAAGAAAGGTATCGAGAAATATCGTTTCATCTCTACTCAGTCTAAGCAATGTCAGTGTGTACTATGGTTACAAGATTGTTATATTTGTCAATATATTAATATTGTCACGCAGCTAGAAATGAGCTGATAGTCTTCACATGGCTGAACTTCACAAATTATAGCTAAGAACCATCTCGATTAAATTACTTTTCAAACAAATAAATTATTATCAGAATCGGTTCATTATATTGAGCGCTACTATGCCATAGAGATACATACAGAGTGGTGTTTAATATAGCATAAAGCAACTTAAAGCACCGTGCTTATTATACATAGCATATAGCAAATGATATCGTGGCTCTCACTTGTAGCTATTTGCTATATATCGCAATCTCTCTCTATCGTCTGTACACCGCACATCGCATGACGCATCGCAACTTGCAAGTAGCAATAAGCATTAAGCAAGACGCAAGTATCAAATAGTAACTAGCTAGTAACAACCCTGATAAGTATGTTAGGAGCTGCGAGTTAACAGATACGGGATACCGCACTTACTTTATTCGCGTTCGTCCGTTTTGCCTGTTTGCCACAACAAATAGGAATATAAAAATCATACTATATAAAATATAGATTGCTAGAAAAAAAAGACGTAAAACAACATGCTTGAGAAATAAAGCATATAGCATTAAACAAGTTATTTCCATATAACAGTTAGTAACACTACTGTATATCTGTAATATACACGTTAAACTTCAACACCCGGCAAAATACATACAGAGCTTCACAATCCCAAAGATAGGTCTTACAAACGTCTACTGTACTTAGTTAAGTTACATAAACCAAAACTTCTTTTAAAATTAAACAACACTCGATTTTACTACAAACACAAAAAGTAATAAATAACTATAAAAAAATATCCAGGCAAAGCCGTTGTAATTTAGTTAACTATATTTAAATTAATAACATATGATATTTAAAATGTAATAAAAAATAGTATAACAAAAATATTTGCTTCGTTAAACGTTTATCAGAATCCCAATTAGGGACAATAATAAGTATCATATTGATAATAACGGACTATAATAAAACCATAGTTATTTTTAAAAATTAACAAACAAAGCATAAAAAGTTTATAAGTGTATGCAATACGAGTATATAAAGGATAATAATTGTAATAGAGGAAATCTCAGAAGTAGTTTACCTTAGTCACGCAAAAGAATTTATCTCAGGTATACCCTTTAAATCTTTATTTGCTTCATAACAAATCATTTCCTTAATTTTCTTGTATAATCCTTTTTTTATTGCAGAAAAGTATTATCGTAAATATATGGAATCGAAGTCCTAGACTTCATTGTAAAATTTTTAAAAAAATAAAATTTTATTATACAAAATAGACTCTGTATTTATATATTTCATACATATTCAGAGTCACATATTAGCTGAAGACAATAAAACATACATGAAGAACATCATCAAAATCATATCACGACTTCGTCATTATCTTTGAGTCATTATTGAAGTTGATGCCTCAGCTTATTTTTACAAGATTCTCCCTTCAACTAAATTAAGTAGTGACCCTGACATTTACACATTGTATAGTTATTTATCAGGTCGTAGCAGTATGGGAAAAAATCGGCCTTTCCTTAAATGCCTAACAATAGAAACTTAAAGATGGATTCCGTCACAAATTAGAACTAACTATTTTTTTTGTTTTAGAATTTAAGTACATATAAGTTGATCTACGCTCTCCTCATTTGGGTATATGATCTTTTAATGAGAAGGCATTTCTTCTGACATCGAACTCCAAGCAAAACTCTATCTTCCTTCTCAAAAAATCAAATTGAAAATTATTTAGTAATTTTTAAATGTACGTGATCAAATAAACAATACACAAAACGATTAACTGTTACGTTAAATCTACGTTTTTAGTAGTAATACTCAATATGTCAAGACAAAGACGTGAGAGATGACATTTTGAAAATATATAACCAGTTGAAAATATTCTAGAAAAATAATGTTATAATACTGATACATGACCTCATAAATATGAATGCTACTTATAGCTATTATCACATCATTCCAATTTATCTAGAGCAGTTTTATTTATTGTTGCATATTGTAACGATTTTACATATTGATTTATGCATAGTTTTTATTTAACTATTCACCGAAATGTTAATGTATTATAATGTTATGTCATGGATCTTCGATATTTTTTTGTTTGAAAAAAAGGAGTTACATATATAAAATTTTAATCGGCTGTACTTGAAATATTATAGAAAATGTTTACACTAATATCCTTTTTGAAATAAATATTCAATTCTCTCAATTCCCACGAGAAGAAATTGATAGTTCTGTTTAAATGGGATATTTTAGACATTTATAATTACATAAGTGGATTCAATCAAAGAAGAATCATGAGTAGATCACGGCCAAACGAAATAAAGTTATTAATATCTGCAAAAAATTTAAATTTTTTAATTAATTATATAAATAAAATTATCAAGTCTCTGAGATTTTGCTTTTTGGGTCGCTGTTAAATGCAAATATAACCTTCCTACAAAAACTAAGCAAGTAAAGTTTGTTATTATATTCTTAAGACGATTAATTATCATCCTACTCATATAATAAACGCGAAAGTATAGCGGGTGAAACGGCGGGGCGCAGCTAGTATTTAATAAATTATGACATTAATAAAAGTATGTATTAAAGTAGTGAGTTAATACTCAAAATAATAACATTTTTATATTTCTTCGACCTGATGTTCACTCTGGATAATTTTATTGTAGCCTACTGAGGTTAATGAAAATCGATATTATTTTTAAAAAATATCATATTTAAATCATTATTTTTTATTGCTAACTAAAAAAAAACTAAGTGAGGTATGTATAGCGTAGTTGTTTAACTTAGGTAGGTATTGATATTTTCTGATTTTCTTCTTCTACTAAATTATTGTGACTTGTCTTAGTAGTTATATCACAAATATATTAAAAATTTATTTAAAAACACTCAAAGAATAATCTTTATCGCAACTGAGATGTCACAGGCGAGTATATAATTTACTTTTAGTCACGTGTACGATATCTGTCTGGCCTAAATATTATGAGACGCCTCGCAGCTCTTATCTTATTGGAATTATTTAAAACTTTTTATAATTTTAGCACATTTATTGTTTGTACTGAGATTCGCAATTTTAAATATTTTGTTCTCCTTTCTTCCTCGTTTGCATTTACTTAAAATACATTTCGCATTAGTGTAAAGTAAATATTTTTGTGATATTAGTGTATCTTTTGGATTTAGGAAGTTATCGCTGGGAATTTAAAGTCTCGCTATATATTAATAGAAAGAAGACTTAAATATCAAAAAAACCAATGGGTTTTCCACAAAGTAAACAAATGTGACAACCCGGAAGTTTAAGTTAAAACTAAAACAAGTCACAAGTAAAGTCAAGGTGAGGCTTGGACCCATTTGTTACACTTATGCCTGCATTAGCTATTATTATGTCACCGAGATGCGTGACACAGCTAACCTTCGTATTATTGAGTAGGCAACAAATTAGAATACAATACACGATAATAAACTTAACCTGTAATTAATAAGCATTTGTCATGCATTTATCCCTAAACTTTAATCATACGAGTTTAAGAATATATTATCTTTGTCCTTTTACGCTGTCAAATGTAACATTCTTAGAATATGATTATTTATTCATTTCTAATATGAAATTAACTTTTATATTCAAACTGATAGAAATTCTTCATTAACATAATTTTTTGTATTATGTAATAGGCTCTGTTAATTAATATGAATTCTAAAAGCTACAAAAAATTAGTAGATACAATAAAACAGAAATATAATTTATATGGCTTCTAAAGTGTATCTAATCAGAATAGCAACAAATACAAAAAAGTAAATAGCTAATGGTGTTTTTATATTAAATATTAAATTGAGATTTTAAAACGTGAAGCAGAACGATCGTGAGGTGCTTACGATGTAGTGAATTCAGTCGTGATCAATAATATCAAGCCGGATGATGTTTATATTCTTGTATATGTTTTTATGTACCTTACGTATGCAAAAACATGACATGTTGATGAATTGCGAACTTTTGTTCTTTATATTCAAGTTATAGTATTTTACTTTAGGAACTTATAATTCTTATGTAATGTCTTTTAAACACTTTATTTTATTAGTAAGTACAAAGAAGTAAATAAGTGAGTACTCTACAATACTGTATGTGGTATGCCAACAATAATGAAGTATTTCTTGAAACCTGATCGAGTTTCCAAATATAGTCCTACATCAAGCATGTTAATTATATAACTAAAAGAGAACCGTACTTTTATTGCATGCTTGAAAAAACTGTTTACTACCAGATTATAAAAAATATTTTATCATCTTGTAAAAACATGCTTGTACTCCTTACTTAATAAAATAACGTATGTGAAATTTCTATTAAAATTGATAGGTTTTAAACAATAATTTTTAAGCATAAATTAAAATATATGTATATGTAAACATTTATACCAATCTAATTATATAAAAAATCAATTCTACGTTTTACATTTTAATAATCAATTTAACAATGATCTTATAATTATATTTTTATTATTAAGTGGTTTAAATTTCGAAATAAGGTAGCCGGTCCTGATATGTATTTAATATATTATGAATATATTAAGTATAAACAGAATTCTTGTATACCAACAGGACCTTGACCCATTGCGCCATACCCAACCGTGACATCGAACTCGTTTGGGTCCCACTGAAAGAGACTATCATCGCAGATTTCAAGGTGATTACCGTTACGCATTACTTGAAATTCTTGGGTTACTTTATCCACGAACGTTGAGTTAATTTTAAGATAAAAACAATTCCGTAAAAGCTCTATCGTCATTAATTGCATCTACTGAAAGGTATGATATTGTGAGAACTAGAACAATTACAACAATGTGATTTAGCCATGTAGAGTCAGGATAGAAAAAAAATCATCTCTATGATCGCATTTGGTAAAAATCTCTCCCTTGCCATAAATGTAAAACAAACAAAGTAGTTTTGACACGTCAAAATTGGTCAGTCAATCAGTTTGTCTAATTTCCTAATGTGAAGAACTGGCAAGAATCTTAACAATAGCTCTTTTCAAAACGCCATTGTTTAGACTAGTTAGTTTTACAAAGGTATAATCATTCAGCTGAGTATCAAAGTCATTTTGATTCCAAGCTTTGTCATCGTTCAAGTAATCCTGTATAGAGTAGTAAGCTTTATTCATTACTGAAGTGGCAAATCTAATATAGGCTGTGGAATCTTATTCTAGATGCGAACACCAAATCCTAAGTTCATATCTTCTTATACATAGCAATACAAAACATTATCCTTATATTATACATTCATAATATGCAAAGTAATTTAAAGTGTAATGCAGTAGCGTACAACCGCAAACTTTATGAGCTCTTAAATATTATTTCTTAGAAATATTAGTCCATTGTCAAAATTGAGGGTTAAGACATGATACCTGGCTTAGTTTCGATTCGAAAGGCTTTATGACTAATCCCTTTGATGACATCACCACAAAAATGAGTAATTACAATATTATTTTATTAAAGTTAACCGCATTTAATCATTGATTTTATTGAGGCAAGCCACATACTAAAGGCGAAGGTTGCTTACGTTAGGGTAATAACGCATGAAGGCGACGCCGACAGGAGCAAAGGAACAATACTAGAGCCTTGCTGCCTAATGAACAAGTCTGACGCGGTAGGAATGTAGTAGAATCACGACGCGCTGTTGACACTTGACTCTAATCAATTGAGGAATCAGACGATTAAAGTTGCCGCACACTACATATAGTGCTGTTATATAAATATAGCACCACATTGTTCCTTGCTCATAGCATGAGGAAGCTTTTGTATGTAAAGCCAGAGTCGTGGAAGAGAGCTAGCGTTGGACAGCCTATGTGATGTGCTATAGAGCTATTGATATGTGTAATAACGAGTTCAATATTCTACAGAGTTTTAAATGAGCAACTCCAGTAGTGTCACCTTAATAGAAACTCAAAAAATGTACCTGTTTCAATTTTAATGTTATAGTTAAAATTAGAGCTACCAAAACTAATCCTATCTCTAGTACCGGAATCCGTAAACCTAAGATTTACCCAAAACGGAATGTTGAAATGTCAAGATGTTTGTTTTGTTCACTCTGAGAACTAGAATTTTATTAAAACTAGTGTCTGTTGCTGTTTAGAAATCTTTTTGTTGTTTAATCTGATTAGTTTCTTCTAAAAAATATAATTGTTTTCATTTTTATGTATAACATGTAAGGCTTAGATATTCCTTATTTTATATCTCATATTGGTAAATCCAAGGGTATATGTAGGCTAAACCCAACATACGATTACTGTAACATATATGTTCTGTATAAGCTTGAGAGCTTTGACGTACATACCGCTTATTGGGTTTTGTGATGCGAATTGGGCATGAATTCAAAAACATGAATAAGTTTTGTTAAATTGATTTTAGAATATGGTTCTACCGTACCGGATTCCCATGTATAATGTCCATATTGACACATTAGAAATAATTCAACGCAAATTTTCTAAATATCTGCAATTAAAATATAATTAGCTTGACGTACCATATTTTCCAGTCACGTCTTTAGTCAATAGAAGGATAGAGAGGGTTATAACCTTCTTATTTAAATTGCTATTGAATTAAATCGATTCGAATCTGAGATGTCCCAAAACATACACGCATAATAAATCTTTGTTTCACGTCTCTGTTACTAATACCAATTATGCTTGAAATACTTTTTTTTAGACCATGTGAAACTTACTATATTAAATTTGTTGAAATTGATTTTAGTGTTTGTACAATCCGCAAATTAGAAAGTTTATTGCGAAATACCATTACAACTTAGCCTGATTTTTGTGTGTTATATTTAGTTTAGTTACATTTGGTTTTCCCTTTAGATACTGAATTGTGTAACTCTAATCTATAAATGCTTACCTTATTTTGTTTATAAATGTGTCCGCCCTCTTTATTTATGCATAATATATATTTGGAAATTTGTGTATTGTTTTATGTTTTATTTATTTTTAAGAACTGTTGTACAGTTTGTTTCCTCAATAAATTAAAATATTAATAATAATATTTACGCTATAAGGGAATAAAAAATGATAGGCATTTTTTTAACGGCATACTTCGACCATCCATCGAATAATCAATTAAATGAATATACATTACGACTCAACATTATATACAAAAAATGAATTATATAATGTAAGCAACATTAAATAAAGATTAGGCAAAAACACACATCATTGTAAACAACGATATTAATGTTTTTACGAGATTCGTGGAATATTTACATAAATTTTTTCTTGAAGGTTTTGTTTTTCAATATGTAATAAACATAGAACAAGGGTAAATAAAATAATGTTATTAGTTTTAAAAGTGATTTAGATAATATATATTGTAGATTCAAAAGACCTTTTTGATTGAAAATAAGTAAAAGATTTCATTAATAGAAATATATTTTATTAAGATGCGCGATAAATTACTATAGTTAAGTATTATGATGTAAAACCTATATTATATGCAGAACAATTGTAAACATAAAACATTAATACAATACAGTTCTTATTAGTTAATGTTTTGATTGCAAAATTAATAACAAAAAAAGCTTGTACTGTAGGTATACCGCTCATTATTTTTATGCTTCATGGTAGGTACCATATTATAACAGATATCTATCTACGTAAGTTATGCCAGCAATTATATTTTTGCCTGCTCTTATTATTTATTTAACATATAAACATAGGACGGGTTAGAATACAATTCCTCTCTGCCGCTGGGAGAGCATCTCGTAGTAACCCAGCGCCCCTTGGTTGTAAGGGACCTGTTCCCCGACTCACTTGTGACCTATTCCTTTTCCTAGTTCCTATCGAGCCGCACGTGGGCCAGATCCCTTCCTCCCATCCCATTAATGCTGCGAATCCAGTGGACTTTGGGTCACTCGCTCAGAGGTCGACTTAAACGCAACGTTCTTTTCTTCAAAGCCACTACTCACTCTATCTTGAAGGTGACAACGCATCGAAAATACAAAAAATACTCTCTTACGTTGTCGATATCCACGGGCGTCGGTAGCCACTTACCATCAGGTTTACCGTCTACTCGTTTGTGCTTTACCTATCATTAAAAAAAGAATTCAGAGCATGAACGTACTAAACATTAATAATTGTAGTTGTAACCAGTTATACTTACTTATGACATAAACTCTAAAATAAAATAATATGATTTTTAAGACTTTGACATTGAGGCAAGGAATATGTTCTTTCAAATTTCATCATCACGACCCTTCAACGGCCCACCGCTGAGCCGGGTCTCCTCCTCAGAATGAGGAGGGTATTAGGCCATAGTCCACCACGCTGGCCCAATGCGGGTTGGCAGACTTCACACACCTTTGAGAACTTTAAGGGAACTCTCAGGAGTGCAGGTTTCCTCACGATTTTCTCCTTCACCGTTAAAGCAAGTGATATTTAATTGCCTAAAACACACATAACTCAGAGCCAGAGGTGTGTGCCCAGGATCGAACTCGACTCGGACTCGGAGACTTGAAGTCTCAACCACTGGGCCATCACTGCTTTCAAGTTTAAGTGTCTTGTTTTTCTTTTATTTGTAAAATATACGAATACGATCCGTAATAAAACAAGTATAGTACTTAACCATAACAATTGGTTTTACCACTCTCGATTATTGGATTAGTATTCAATAAGTTTATGCAGGGGATAGTCACTTTGTCACTGTAACGCTAATGACTACGGCCTTAGTATCAGTGTGCTGAAAACTATTGCTGCAACCTGCGCATACGCATACCCGACCCGACGTTGACGCAACTTCCACTAACTATGTGTGAATCTAACCACATTATTTATTGCCTTTATTTGGCAACAATATATTATTACTACGAGTATCATCCACCGCAATCCAAAAATGGCTTTTCACAAAAAAATTACAACTCATCATGTATTCACGTAACATTTTTATCTCTACAAGTCTTGGCAGTTGCAGTAACTATTTTTAAACACGAAAATGCTTTTTAAATAACATCAAAGGATATATGGATTGGTAGAGGTCACTAAACAAGAATTCACATTTTAGCTTTTTGTCTATTTGTACATTTTCGTGTTGGAGTTAGGAAGCTTACGTATTTATACTTTAAATTGATTTTACATTGGAATTTTTTAGCATTTTAAATTTATATATAAAACGTTTCGTTATTATTAAATAATACATAGTAACAACAGCTAGGCTTTAACCTCTCAAATCAAAACAAGATTGAAGTTTATCACTTCATGTTTATTTGTCTTGCTCGTTGTTCTGCTCTAAAATAAATTATACAGTTTTGTATTATGAGAAATCACCAAATTTTACCATATTTCAATAATACTTGATAATATGAATAATTTTGTCATCTATACGACAATTTTTCACATTAATATGTTATTTATAAAATACGACTGGTATTTCAATAATATGTCTAATTCAGTATACTAATTAATATTAAATAATACATTTATGGTAAAATTACGAGGTCAAATATGATGTAAATTGATTTTTGCTTTTTGTTATTTACTCTATTAATTTAAAAGGTAATGTTATGTGAATAAAATTATCTACGTCTCGTGATTGGATACTAATATAGTAAAATGTTATTTAGTATATTAGACGACTAAGCCTTTAAATATTATTGAATTTGCTGATTTTATATGTACTATAATAATGCTGTAGGGTTCACCAAAAAATATAGATATAACCTAAATATTGATAAGCGTTTAAAAAACTTTTGCCATTTAGAAAAATAAAAAAAAATTGTTTGGGCTGGGTAAATTACGTATTTCTCAATTGTAAAAAAAATATCATGTTAAGCTTTAAAAATTGTGTATCTACTGTTTGCTAGTAAGAAAAATTATGCGCAGTATTTGAATAATTCTAATATCACAATTTTGTTACATTTGATAAGAATTAATTTTATAACCTTATGTCATTGTTGTTTAAAAGATAATTTATCTGTAACAATTCTATCAAAATTATGGAAGTTATTCTACTTGCGTACAAATATGATTGATAAAAGAAAATATATTTCAACGCGCTAGGAATTTGTGAACTATTCGGATTTAAGCTTTAATACTTTTAGAATATATGACCAAATTTTTCATGAGACCTTACCATTTAAAGAATCGTACCTGTGTACTCGTAATTTAAACGTTCAAGTCAGTCAAGGTGTTCCTGTCTAAATGTATTTTATTTTCTTATCACTTACAGTTTAGGTATTGAGTGTATATCGATCATATATCGACAGTAAGTATTTCGATGACAAATGTGGCCGTGCGATAATGTCGAATTCGTGTCAATGGTTCAATGCAGGCCTACGCCCACGTAAAGATTCTACGAGTACTTTATTATTAATTAACAAACAAAACTTACCGCATATATTATATTTTGTTTCTCCATTTTAAAGGTCTTCAGATCTGAAAAAATAAGGAAATGTTTGATTCAATTACAAGTTAATTCGTTTCGAAATAATGTTACAATTTGGTATATTTTTAAGTCTCTACATTCAAAACAATCTCAAAGTCTATAATTTAATTATTAAAAAATAATGATTGCAATAATTATATTTTGAATTTACAGCTAAGCTAAGTTCTATTCTATTATTCGATTAAAAAAACATTATTATATAGTGATCGTAGGATGTAAGCACCAGAACAGTATTAGGTTTTTACTGATAGAAAGGTAATCGTATACAAAAGTAAATAGGCGGCGCGTAAATTAGGTTTAGGTTAACATAACCTTAGGTTTAAACAGAGAACCTGGGCAGTAGAGGCGAGTGTATCATTTGAATAAAAGATGTCTTTAAGCCTACACCTTCACAAGTCCAAGGCACTGCCTAGGTTTCTCTCGTAATTGTAAGAGATCATATTTGATTATTTATCGGTTCAGTAGCAGTATCTACGTCGCGTTTACCAAATAGTACATTCAATATCACGCCCCCCTTTTAGTTTTCTTCAATATTCCCTTCTCCTCTCCCCCTCCTTCTCATCCGACATATAAAATAAAATAAAAAATAAATAAGTAAGTTTCCAATAAAATGCCTGGGTATAATAAAATTATGGAAACTGAACCGAAGCTGATTTGGGTCACTAGTAAGAAATTAATTAAAAATGTAGAGTTTATCTACAGCCTTACAAGCCTGAACAACCAAAACTAATATAAAACTCAATTTAAAATATATTACGACTAAAGTTTTTATTGTATAGTCCAATGAGAATTTGAAATTAGCTTAAGGCATTTTATAAGACGAGCCAAGTATTTCTTCATTCAATGATAAGGTCGGTATTGTGTAAAGTGTTGCAATATATTCTTTAAAAGACAGGTGTCGTTGTATAAAGAGCAGCTTACGATTATTTTGTCATATTTATAGTTATCCCAATATAAGGATAAGGATAATGCGAATGTGTAAGAGACGATGTCACTGTAAAAGATTAACGGTATGCTAAATTCAGTCAAAAAGACTTTTAGTATTTTTTGCATCAACTAAAATAAATTCTGTTTGAGTATTTCTTACTAAATTAATCTGTGCTGTTTTTTGCTTTTAAACTAAATACGTATAAATTTTATTATTCATACACCACTGGGCCATCACTGCTATTACAGTGCATAAGTTGGCAGAAAATGCATTCTAATATTATGTTTCTTTTGCAAATACGAATATATTAATTACAGTTGTACCTTGTATGTATGTATTTCTTTTTTACCTCAGGGTATCGAGATCAAGCTGCGAATACTATGTGACAAATATCATTTGACAAAAAACCCGAGTGCTCTCAAATGTTTCAACACGATTATCTTTTAGATCAACAACTGGAAACTTCAATTAATTAAAATTTCTAGGCTGCTTAACCCATAAAAATGTTTGCAACCTCTACTCATTTTTACACAAGATCCGCGCAGGCATTATAAGTGGCTGATATTTATATTATAATTAGATTAGAAATAAAATAGATAATAGTTCTTTAAATATCGTGAGAGAATATTCGCGTTCCTATTCTTAAACGTTAATCTATATGCAATTTTATAGAATATACGTACATATAACCATTTTTACGTAAAGAGTTAAACGACTAAATGACATAACAAATTTTACAACATTTTAAAAATATTTCTGTTCATGCCATTTATAGATAAGCGGTGTTTGTATGATTCATTCTAATAAAATTCTCTATAAACTTTTACGGATCTTGTCATACTGTTCCGTGATAGTTTGATCAAATTTTTTTATTGTTGTATCGTGAATTGCATTAACACTTGTAAAGATATTATTATATTAAATTATTTATGGGTACTTATATGTTGATTATTATCTTTTTCAAAGATAAGATTTTGCGTTTCTATATTAGCAATTAAATAATCCGGTATAATAATTAACCAAATTTAATTTATTTTTCTTCTTAATATAGAGATATTGTATTTCAACAATTTGTTAATAAATATAAAATTTGAAGTAAAAGTCTTCGAGTAGTTCAGCAATATTAAAATAAAGTTACATAGTAATATATAACTTAAAGAACAACCGAAACGATGTAAGATATACAAAATTAGATCTAGTTGTTAAATAATAAATATGGATAACGCCTAAGGTCTCTACTTTTTGTATATAGGAGTTATAATTGTACTGTTGTATGTACAGTGTGACCCACTTATGTAGGTATTGCTTCAGTGGCCAGGCCACCTGCCCTGCGACCTTTATACCTATTCTATATGAGACTTTTAACTTAATAAATTCTGTAATTTACTGTATTTATCGATAATTATGACTATTATATTACAATCATATAATATCACACAGAATTAATCTATTATGTAATATTATAATATGTCTAGCCTTCGTTTCAGTAGGTAGTTATAATAATAAAATAAATTACTTTTGCTAAATTACTTTTGAATAAACATTTTAAAACCTTTTCAATTATAACATTGAATATTACCATACACCTATTTCACTCAAGAATAGTGACTATCATTGAGGGAATTATCAAAGTCATATGCCCTGCTATAAAACTATAGACAACGTTTATAATATATTTGTTGTTTTTTAGTTGCATTATTTAAAAAACGTTTCTTAGTGTAGTTTTGATTAAGCTCAAAATTCTACATATATATTAATTTTACTCCTACGATTGAGGCAAAGTCCTCGAGGAGTTCTTAATTTTTGTCTCAACCAAAACATAGGACCAATAAAAATAAATAAATTTACAAATATATTTTTTTGTCAGAATAATTTTATAGTTTCTAGAAATCATCATAAAACTTTATTTTAGATAAGGAACACGAGCAATAAAATTATGTAAATAAACCAGCCCCGGATCTAAACGGGGAGAGGGGGCAAAAAAGACCCGGTATTTGAAAAATGTTGGTCCACAAGGCGTGAAATATCTGCCCAGGTTCTAAAAATCAGAATGTTTTTTAAATTACAAGCAACACTATCATATAACTAAAAAGTATTATTTATAAATCAGAATATTTATTCTCTTTTTGGCGTTTTTGGAAATCTCTTAAATAATTTATTCTGCATGAACGTCCAAGTTGGTGTATTAATGCAAAGTTTAAAAGAAAAACATTTTTAAGATAATAAAAGACATGACCTTAGCAACAAAATATATGAGTACCTGCATTTATATATATGTGTATATGAATGTTTATTTTGTTTTTATTATACTCGTTACTATATTTATACATACTTTTCTCATTGCTATTGCTAGATGGTAGACTCTATGTATTTTTAATAGAAAAAAAGTAAGTATTTATATGCTTTCATACCTACATGTGGTATACGCAAGAAATCAAGAAAAAAGAAAGATAATGGAACTAGTTTGGCTAGTACACCATTACTTATTTTGTAGTTTGTCTAAACAACTAAACTTACATAACATACTTGATTTAAATGCTTCTTCTTATTCAAGTTAGGTACAAAAGAAGACCAAAGTAAATATATATTGCAACAAACTACGTTCGTGAAGCAAGATTTACAGAGATAATTTATATAATCTTTACATCATGCATTTCCTGCTTTTATAGTCTTTTATGTTTTATTTAAGTCGTTTTATACCATCATCATATCGTGTAGAAACATTACTTACACTGATCATCTCGAAACTAGTTACGAGTATAGTGATAGATATGTATAAATCGTATAGGTACAGAGTCGTTTTTTTTTTTGATTTGGATAAAATGTTTCTAATTTTTTGAAAATTTTAAATGTATATTTGGTTAATGTACTGTTTATCTCTTTCTTTAGAAATGTGATTACAACGTGGATTCAATCTTTGAAAAGCTGTTTTACTTTTTATTTGGAAAATTGATTTGAAGGTTTATCAATCAATAAAAGGATCAATAAACTTTTTTCCCTTTTTAGGATCTATCCTAAACTTTTTTGAATCTATTTAGTCAGTTCTGAGTTGTAGCTCGACTATCTAATATAGTAGATCCGCTTCTCAATTTGTTTTACCATTGGTAACGATTTTTAAATATATTTTGTAGCTTTTCAACCATAACTCTATAAGTTGTATCCAGCTGTTATGACTTCAGTAAGTACCAAATAAATAATTTAACAAATAGAAAAAATAGCAAAAATTATATAACAAATAGAAATTACTTGTTAAATAATGTACAAGAATAATATATAAAACAACAAAATGGAACCGTAGACATAACAATACAATGGTCCTGTCTCCATTGGGATCAAACCCACGACTTTAAGATTAAGATAGTAATTATTATCTATTAAACTTGACCGGGATCGATAATATTCAGATTGTTATCATTTTAATGGTTCAATTGGATAGTAACCTTAGATAAATGAACTTTTAAAGATTTTATCAGAGTATAACATACCTACGTTGGTTAGTTTAATGTGATGTCGTTCTTATTAGTCTAATTTTAATTATATGACTTTAATATTCGGAATGCAAACATTTAATAGTTTAGGTAGTAGATATATAAAGAAAATAAGCATCTTATTACACAGTAATATAATATTATCTAATTATAAGGCTCGATTATATTGGTTATCAAGCTTTTTTAACGACTTCATTCGCCTAATCTATTCTATCACATCATTTGCGTGCCATTTCCATGGGTTTTTTTCCAATAATCCCATCAACGAAAAGCCAAAACTACGAACATGAAATTACAGAATCGGGGTGGCAAAGATTGAATTCGTAAAAATCTTTACCTATTGATAAAGTTTAGCAGAAAACCTTCAAATGAAATGGAAATGAATTAACATCCATTTCAGCTTTTACCAAATTTTGTCCCTTAAGTGTGTAAAATAGGATACGAATTTATTTTTCTTAGCGAAATGAGAAACAGACTGAATAATCCCTCTGTAGGATATATCTCAGTTTAGCATGGACGAACTACTAAACAAAAATTTATTATAATTAATGTTATTGCAAATTTAAATATTACAGGTCACAAACACGATCTAGAAGTAATAAAAGTTCCGATCGATAATTATTTTAAGTAAGTAGGTTCAGACAACCGTGGCCGAAATGAAATGTATGAAACATTCAGTGTTTCTTCATCGGTAGCGTGATACAATAATTAGCCGTGGAATCTACCGGACGTGTGATTTCTAGGCGGAACAATCTATTAAAAGCAATCTTAATCCTATATATAAAATTCTCGTGTCGCGGTGTTTATTACCAAACTCCTCCGAAAGGCTACTATCCATTTTTCATCCCCCTAAGTGATAAGGATGGCCCACCCCAAATTTATATGGCAAAACAACGTTTGCCGGGTCAGCTGGTATCATTATATAATTGCCCTGTTTCTAGCCTTTCTCGATATATTGGGAGTATTGGGAAAATTTTCCTATGACTTCTATGCGAGATATATTTCAATGAAAGCAATCTTTGTTCATGAACTTTTACATTACTGTGATTAATTATTATTAAGTTTGATGTAATTTATCTAAACTAAATATAAATGTTGTCCATGAACTTCTGACATCTTCAAGCTTTGCTGGAGTAACAAAAAACCGATCCATTTTGTCCGAGAATTTTAATGGCATATAACGTCAATAACTTTAAATATGAATATGAAAGATAATCGATAATTTTTCATATAACAGCTTTCAGCCTCACAGAGAAAAAAAGTACAAGATCAATAGTTGTCTTTTCTATTTAAAGCATTAATTTTGTATTTAATTTAATATGAGTAGTATTCTTTAAATATTAGCCATTTCATAATATAATATTACATTGAGTTTGTGAAATCTCAAAAACATAAAACTCTAATTCCATAGAAAAGAGTTCAACGCGAAATCATTTTGGTTATCAAATTTAGATACAATCAACATGCATTCTAAATAAAATAAAATTAGAAATTAATAAAAAATTTTAAAACTGCATCTATTATCATTAGAAATTAAATATTAGATATTAAAATTATTTACTAATATCACAAACACGAGAAAGATACGGTTAGGAATCCCAAAGCCGCCCATAGTCATACTTGTGTAATATTTTTATGAGTGTGTTTTTATTGTTATTAAGTACCTTATTATAATAATTATTTAAATTTAACAATGCCTAATGTTAAGCATGATCTTCTATCGTTCGATCTCTAAACGATAAAAGTATTGTTCTTAACATCTGAATTGTTTATGATATGATTTTGCGAAATATATTACATGTTGTATAAAATAATAGTTAACCCATAGAAATTATATTATCTGCTTATAAAACTTAACGTTGATTTTTCGTTATTTTTCTTTTCATCGGTGTTAATATCTAACAGAACTGTATATAATAAAGATTAAAAATATGCCATAGTTATGTAATACTTACTTAATTCAAAATTCTTTACATAAAAGTCACTCCACTAATATTTTAAAACCCCCGCGCTATGATAATTTTTGAAACGCGGTCGTCATAGCAACGTGCGGTAAATCAATATGGCGGACGGTGCGCGCGCACTGAGAACTAACACAGACTGGCTGTGCAGTGTGCAAGCGCCGGCCAACGACCACCACCCGGCTCTTCAGAAAGCGAGAGGAAGAGCAAGCCTCAAGCAAGTTTTCATTATGCGAGGACAAACGCGCATATTTTTGTTAATCCAGTACTTGTTCGTCACGATTCGCCTCTTGCGAGTTGCCTTGTTACTTTACATGGCGTAAGTGATTAGGCGATCCTCTGTAATCAATACACTTTGTATAGGAGGATGCAAAACCTACTCCTCTTAAGATTTATTATTATTGTAAAGAGCAACATTTATTTTAGTAGAAAATAAAAAAAATTAATAGAATAATACCATTTAATTTTATTTTCAGTACAAAGCCTTAAAATAAAACGATAAAAGTAAATTGTTTCTAATATCAAAAGTAATATTGGATTACAAGACTTATCATTAAGACTAAAAAAACCTACCATAAACTAAAATATGCCTTATGTCCATTTCATATAAAAAAGTACCCGCTGGGGGGCAGATCTTGCGAAATGAAGGTGAGCGATGAAATGGTCTAGGTTAAATAGAGCTCTAAACATAAGAACGTTACAAAATACACGCTAAGTAATATGTATTAAGTAAAATTACATGGGTACGTTAATCCGGTAACGAAATTAAAATTTAATTAAAACAAATGATATGATGCATTCTTGTAGCGACCGGCGCAGACCGACTCGCGGGAATATTAAACACACGTCGCATGTTGCATGGATATACACGACTTAATTATTGAATTAGCCAAAATTATATTGCGTCTTTATATATCAATGCAACAATACATAACGAGTATCTAATTAAATTAAATAAAACACTAAACTAAAAGAACACATTAACAGCAAATCAAAATTAGAATTTAAAAAATTATTCTGATCAACAGCTAACTATAAAAATCTACAATTTAATAAACAGTATATACAATATTACAAACACGTATATATGTACTAAGTATTATGTACAATTTATAATTTAACCTTTGCACCATGATCTCAATATGGTTAAAGACTGATAAAATGTATAAACATTGGACAAACAAGATAAATTTTATAAAAACGCAATCACAATTCTATTTACATTATACAAAACGTATAGCACCTATTGGATTTAACAATATGATCTGTTTATGAGTGATATAAGAATTTCACGATTTCATGACAGTGATGTGAATAGATTAGATTGTTGTTTGAGTAACAAACTAAATAGTATTAACGACTTGATCGAAGCATTTTGCGACAAACTGTTCTTTGTCGTCCAGCTTTTTGACGTCGCCACTAGCGTGGCGCGTGAGCATGGCCTCTTGCAGAGCGGACAAAGCTTCAGATGTAAACCTCTTTCCTTTTAAGTGTGTGATGACCGAGGCCTCTCCATGGAAACCTGACTCGACCAAGCCAGGAGGGATGTTCAGAGTGACGTCATCAATCAGGCCTTTCTCCACTGTCATTGTAATAACCAACTCTTGAGTTGCAGAGTAAACCTTGGATGGTGCAAGAAGCTCAGCTGGCACTGGGAAGGATCGGCTCACAGTGAACAGAGGAGTACGTCCAAATGACCAGTCCCATGTTTGTAACTCATTCTTCAGTTCAGTGAGACCTGAAACAATATATGCATACAATATTGTTGTATTAATATCAGCTTTAAAAAAGCAATATCATTGTTGCAAATTAACTATAAATTAATAACTACTTATTTTTCATAGACAAGAATGATTTTCTTTTTTATTGTAACTTTAAACAAAATGAATGCATTGAATTGTTTAACAGAGTAAGTTTAGATTTAAAGTACCTCTACTAAATATTTTTATCCCATTATTATTTTTATAATAAAAAACTGAAAAATTGATTATTATTGGGAACCATTCTACTAACCTGGGAACCATTCATCTGTAGGATTAATAAACTGAAATCCTCTTTGTTTAGAGATCTGCTTCTCACCACCATCTTCCAACTCGAGGGCAGCGGTCCTCAGATATTCATAGCCAACAGCAGTCTGAAGGCTCTCCACAGTCACTCTATTGTCCAGGTCAGTCAGATTGACCACAGGAGAGGGAGTAGACGGCGTCGCAGTAGTCTGTATGCCATGCTAAATAGAATTAAAGTATCCTTATCAAGGGTAAATGGAGGGAAAAGGTTGGGTTAATGTTAGTGGCAAATAAGGTTAATTAAAAAAATTACAGCATAAATTCATTAATAACAATATTAAAAACATGCACGACTTAAAAAAGAATAGTGAATATAAACATTGAGGAGCATCCATTGGACAATAACATGAGTCACATGCAAATTATATGATCTTTGACTTCAATAAATAATTCAAACCATTACATTGTTAAAGATATTTAGCAATAGTTAAATACTATTATTACATATGCATTGAAATATAGTTCAATTAATTATTTCGAATTTAAATTGTTGCATTTTTTTTTCAAAAAATAACAAAAAATTCACTTTAATTGGTACATTTTTTAATAAGATATATAGCTCACCTCTCTTTTAGCTAAAGCCTTGCTGAGATCTGTCTTATTGGCATTGACTAGAAGTGTGCAATGATGGTAAGCTGACAGGCGTCCTAATTTAGCAGCCGTTCCAGAAATCTAGTATTATTAGTTAAGAAAATTATATAAAAAATATTATGCATAGTTAAAATAAAAACTATAATTAAATATACAATCTAAAATTGAATGTCAAAAGATACAATAATAAAAAGACCTCATCATACCAAGTAAAGGTCTGATCTGGTCTGATTTTCAATTTTATTGTAACAAACCTTTGAAGTAGATTAGAATGCAAAATGCATACATTTTCATATTTTTACAATAATATACTATTTAAAAAAGGATACTTTATATTTATCTCTAACAATGATGTCATGACGGTCATTTATGATGGATTTTATTCCAAAACCTCTGAATAAAGCTCTTTTAATGAGTTCCAAATTGTATTTTCTGTCATATCTCTCTCTTGGTGTGAAAAATGTAATGTTCAAGTTACCACGGTCATGGTAGACAGTGCCGCCACCACTGTTGCGACGTGCTAGAGCTATTTCCTTTTCAGACAAGAATGGAACATTTGCTTCTAGCCAAGGGTTCTGGTGTCTTCCAATAACAACACAAGGTTCGTTTCTCCATACCATCATTACATGATGTCTGCTGAAATCCATGTTTTTATACATCCAATCCTCCATGGCCAAATTGGCATATATATCAGTTGACTGTGACATGAATACAGACTTGGTGATCTCCCCCTCTAGAGGCAAATCATTTTTGGCCTTCTTCTCCATCAAATTCTTAGCTGTTGATAAGCTTCGTGAGCTGCTTCGTCTCATTAATCCCACCATGACAAACATGTTGCTCATGCCAATCTTTCTCATCATAGATTGTGCCATTTTTGCTATAAGAGTAGTTTGCAAACGGATACTTTTTTGTATGAATCTTTGACAGGCAAAGTTTTAAATCTAAATTCCTTAAAATAAAAGTCTTTTATAAATTCCAAAAACACTAAATGGTAAGTCCTACACACTAGTGCATAGAGCAACAAGCATCAGTATCTGCTGAGGAGAGGGAGATCAGATACTCGTGAAGGGCTATTGTCTGATGCAGCCACTTCCAGGTTTGGTGCAGGGTATTAATTCGAAAACGAATTCCCAAACAGTCCCGGCAGTCACTTGGCATTCCTCCTCTTGGATGCAGGATTTAAAAAAAAATATCAAACAAGTTAATAAACACTAACTTGATGTTTTATACAATTAATATTAAAAATTATATGTACAACACTTATAAATTGACAAAACGTTTAGAGCACAAAAGCGTACGCGCACACAACAAAGAGTGAATTAATTACCTTCCGCCGTCTCATTTTATTCACGCTGAATGTGATAAGCGGGCCAAGGAACTAGGAGGTCGAGCGAGGGCATTCGAAGTTCACATGAAGACTAGCAAACAACTCAGCTGATAAGAGACACGAAACGGGCACGGGCAGTCTTATCACTACGCAGTCGTCGGGTACTGTTTATCTAGATCAAGACATTAAAGCGTACGTCTGGTATTTATTATATAAATGAATTACATATCTAAATACCTAAATAATATTTTGATTATATATATTAAAATAATAACAATACCAGGCTAAATGTACATTTAAATGCATTGCTGTAAGTAAATTTATTACCCAAATTAATTATAATAAATTACTAACATAAGTAAAAGTTACGAGTTAATGAAAAAGAATCCAAAAATCAAGATTTCAAGATGATTTTTTTTTATTTATTTATGGCTTTGAATGTGCTTGTGCAAATATATGCAGCCAGTGTCGCGTATAATGAAAATAACACGACGGAGACTGCGTGGTATTTTGGTCAATAACTTAACGGAGCTATGTAGAAAGAGAGAAACAAAATACAGCACATTACTTATATGTTTCTATAAAGGGAGGAGGTATATTGAAAAACATTAAGAGGAGTGATGATATTTAATGGACTATCGTATACGGTAGATACTGCTACTGAATCGATAAACTAAACGTCATGATCTCTTACAATTAGGACAGCAACCTAAGCTGTGCCTTCGCCTTGTGACCAAGGTGTAGGCTTAAGGATATCCTTTATTCAATTGAAACACTCGCCTCCACTGCCCAGGTTATCAGTTTAAACCTAAGGTTAGGTAAGCCTAAGCCTTACTTAAGCGCCGACATACACATAACAAATAACTGTACAATACTTAAAATCTTTACAAGAACTGCTCCAGGTTATTTAAAAAAATATATACTTAGATAATCTTAAAATTTTGTAACACGAAAAACCTATTATGGTGAATTAAGGATCATAATCATTGATTGTTGCTAATAAAAAGTATAATCATGTTTAGATTAAAGATTTCGATATTATGGAACATGAATTTCTGTCTAATAGAGTTAAGAGTTTTGTTTTATTTATTTTCGCAATCTCTTCTTTCCCTCTTAAGTAAATACCTTATGGGAGTGCGTTCCACTAAGCGATCACAACGCCCTAAACACTCTTTTAGCCGTTCCACTTGACGACTATGGTCCTTGTGATCACGGCAAACGTCACTATTGACGTCATGACTATACTCACGCGAAGCAGACCCGTCTAAAATATGAATATAAATTAATTTAATCAATAATTATTGAAGTTTATAATTAAGATTTAAAAAATATAACCTTAACCTATTGAGTGAGTGGAACGCACCACACACACCGCACCTGTAACATTCGGTATGGCATATTACGATTATTTTGTTACTCCACCATGTAGCCATTTATTTTAGTTATGCTTCCAGTTTGACCATTTCAGCCACATTGCCTATCCACTCAAAACCCATCTATATAAAACAATAGATTTGGCGGTCAAGCCATATCAGGATCCAGTAATTCGGACCGTGTGTCAGAATTATTAATCTGTGATCTGTAAAACATAATCATATAAAAAAAACTTCACAACTGACATTGACATTTGTGTGTCATTAATTTTGGAATCTACGAATCGTTTCTCAATTTGTGTAGGAATTCTGAGAGTTCTAGTAAATAACTCGATAAACTGCAATTTGTCTCTGAACTACAGAAATGGCTTTAAGAACGACTGCTGTTCTTCGCAGTTAGTAATTATTTGGAAGATGTTTTATATTTTTATTCTATAAATCATTTCACATTACATAACTTTTCGCTAATTTTCAGGTAACTTGAGCAAATGGGCTTATAACCTATCTGGATTTAATAAATATGGTAAGTATAACTTTTACCCGTGTTAATTATTTGCCTAACCATTTGAAAATAAATCGTTAATCTCCAAAACTGCTGGTTATTAATACTATTACAAACCTAATACAGGTCTTCATCGTGACGATTGTTTGTATGAAAACGAAGACGTACAGGAGGCACTGCGTCGCCTCCCAGCTCATGTAGTTGATGAACGTAACTTCAGAATGATCCGTGCCATGCAACTTTCCCTTCAAAAGATCATCTTACCCAAGGAAGAGTGGACCAAGTATGAGGAAGACAAACTTTATCTCACACCCATTGTTGAGCAAGTCATCAAAGAGAGGAAGGAACGTGAAAAATGGGAAAAGGAGTACTAAAATTCTTCTTCATTTATGTTTATATTAATTTAATTTTAATAAATTTAGCTGTTTAAAAAGGTTGTATAATTTAAATAAACCCATTAGAGTGTAAAAACATTTTATTCAAAAGAAATTCTTTATATTTAAAATTATTATCAATAAAATATATGGCATATAAGATAATTTACAGCCTTAAAGGCCAGTAATTGTTGTTAGAATTTTTCACATTTTATTAATCAATTTTGATAAATTTAAAGCTGGTCCCTAAAATGAATGACTTTGTAGCATAATAGTTAAAATTTAAAAAGCCTTTTAGCTAAATTTAACAAATCAATTTTTCAATTGTATATTTAGTTAACATATCTAAAATATTTGTAGGGGAGCTGAACTGACTGTGTCGTAAAGAAAAGTTGAATAGAAAGGTTTATTATGATAAATAATATATTTACAAAAGCAGGAAGGAAAGTAAGTCTTTCATGCATTGAAGTACTTCCATTTTTTATTATTTTTATAAAAAAAATATTCTCACTTATTAAAATGTTGAGTAAATACATAATTCCATCAAATTCCTTAAACATAATAAATATTAGTTGTAAATAAATTATACTATTAAATAAATATAAAGAATATAAATTCGCATTAACTAATTACTATTAAATGTAATGTGGAGAGAAAACAAATAGTGTTTTGAACAGTATAATATGTACAAAATTAAATGCATTAATTAGTACATATTATACTGATTACTAATTGACGGTATAACTCAGTCTGGACTGTTATATTAATTATGAATTATCATCAATTTTGAAAATAAAGATCTTTCATAAATACTTTATTCATTGTAAAATTCCCGAAACAAAATTAGTATGATAATTAACTAATAATATGTTACGAGATGACATTCTTCTGGATTTTTTAATAAAATATCTAATTTTTTTTAGGGCAAAGCTATTTTAATTACAAATTATCTTCAAATCCTGATCCAAACTTTGGTCATAAATCATAATTAAACATTATTTTACTCTATTTATTAAGAATTCCAACTGATTTATTATAGACTTTTAATGACTTCAAAATAAAGTATGAGGTTCTCAATTTATAATGTATATAATATACATGTATTATTACAATCTTTACATTAATTTCAACTCAAACATGTTTATTTTTCATTCAACTAAACTGTTTTTCAATCTTATCTTGACACATCATTTGAGCTGATCTGATAAATGAGACTGGAACTACTAAATCATACGGTAAGACAATCTAAATTCTTTGTTTACATAAATAAGCTGATAGTTAATAATATTTTAATCTCAATTTTACCACCAACTCCTCTCAAATGGCAAATGTATGGTGTAAAAACATTTGCACGCTTTGAAAAATACAATTAAAGATGTTTTTGTTAAAAATTCTGTTGATTGATATAATTATTTCATTAAAACAAAAAATTGCAATGTTATCATATCAGTTAGATTTTTAAAAATAAAAGTGGAGTAAAAAGGTATTAAGATCTTGTCTCGTATTTTTGGGCATCACTGTCGACTCTAAATTGCAATGGGGCCCCCATATTGAGAGGTTGGCCAATAGACTCAGCTCTGCAGCATACGCGGTTAAAAAAATACGCCAATTAACTGATATAGACACGGCTCGTTTAGTTTACTTTAGCTACTTCCATAGTATAATGTCTTACGGCATTCTACTTTGGGGTAACGCAGCCGACATAAACACGATTTTCATACTGCAGAAGAGGGCTATTCGCGCAATCTATGGTCTCGGCCCTAAAATATCTTTAAGAGATAAATTCAAAGAAATTAATATATTGACTGTTGCTTCACAATATATTTTTGAAAATGTTTTGTATGTGCGTAAAAATATTAATGATTTTATTAGAAATAGTGACTTGCATGACATCAATACTAGGAACAAACACAAACTTGTTACTCCTACTACTCGATTGAGTAGAATTAGTAATTCTTTTGTTGGGCGATGTGTATGCTTTTACAACAGGATCCCAGAAAACGTTCAAAATTGTTCTATAGGAAAATTTAAAAAGTTAGTTAAAAAACGTTTGTGTGACAAAGGTTATTATAACATTAAAGATTTTTTGGAAGATGTCACGCCTTGGGAATGATGCGTTCGCTCCAGGCTTTCTCAATGTATAAATATACTTGTTATAAAAATTGGCGTTTAAAAAATCAAAGATAAAAAATATCCAAAAGAAACAGTCCCGCTGAGTTTCTTGCGCCCATTCTTCTCAGGTCTGGGTTAGGTCGTTTCCGAAAGGGTGGTAGATTCCGACGTTCAATAAGAGAATGTAAATTCCAACATTGAATAAAAAATTTTGACTTTGACTTTGATCATACAGAATGTCTTTATCGCTTAGTACTTCATGGTCTTTGTCTTTTTTTTTTTAAATACACCTATTAAAATCATAGAAGTAATATTTCTAAAATGAGAGCAATATAAAAAGTAATTTATTGAAATTACACTAACAGACTAGCTTATACTAAGAGACCTAACACCTTAAAAAAACATGTTTACATGAGATATTCTTAAAAGTTGATTATTTAATATATTTCATATACTAATACTCTATACATTATTGTAATAAAAAAAGTACTTAATCTGATTTGGCTATGGTAAAATCGCTATATAAAAAATGTTTTATATACAGTCCAAGATATTTGGAAAAATATGGCAAGTGTATGGCCCAAGTATTTAAAACATAAATGAACAAAATTCATAGCCACAGTCTGTTCTTAAGAAATAATTATTTAGAGTAATTTATATTAATAAAACAGTTTTAGGCCTTTTTATTAAAAAAAGTTTTATAAAGTAACCCAATCTTACTTAACTATTTAAGAATATTGGGACATGCATAAAAACTCTGTACATTGCCATTAAAATCTCTAAAAATATCTACAGTTCCTCATCTCCTATCGCTTCAAAGGCATTATTTTCTACACAATCTCTTCCCGATTTAAACGCGACAGACGCAAATTTCTCAGTAAGTTTTTGAACTGAGAATATTTCCCTTGAACTGCCGGACGAATCCCCATTCTGAAAAATATAGTACAATTATGATTTAATTAGTGTACAACAGTTTAACGTACATGAGAAAACCTTAATGTAAGTAAGCTTTCATTCCAAAGGGTAAGTAAGAAGTAAACCTAATATATTTTGTTCGACGTGAACATTATTTTTTTACTAAGGTAAATAATTAATTCCTAAACTATATCACAATATTTTTAAGTAAAATTAATTCATTTTCTTATCAAAATGTAAGGTGTAATGTTCTTTGAACCACCAACTACAGGACAGCGAGAGAATTTCGAATATCTAGAATACCTTGTATGAAATGATACTAATTTCGAGTATTTAAGGGGGCGCCTATTAGTTACGTGAGGCATTCTTAAGAATTTTTGACTTCCCTCTCTCCTTGGTGAGATTTCGTATGATTTTCCTCGCGTGAGATTATGAGACGTGGGAGGGCCACGTCTTCGAAATATATGTTTTGGCTATAAAGGTGTTGGATTGAGAAAAAAAAAAAACCAAAACACAACTTGTTCTATTGCTTTCATTGAAGACTAGCAAAGACTAGTACTTGTGAATATTATCGTAATTTAAAATCAAAATCATAAAATCAAATAATAAATATTAAACAAAAATTTTGAATACATTTATTCTAATTCAGTCCAACCTGACTCGATTTAGCAATACTTTATTCTAGAAATAATTTTTCACACAATTTTACTCCGTTTTCTGCTAGAAAAATGATACGTGATATTTGCAAAATTTAGCTTGATCCCCTCCCACTCTAGAACACCTCAAAAAAAAAATTACGTGATATTTGCAAGATTTAGCTTGATCCCCTCCCACTCTAGAACACCTCACGTAATTAATGGACGCCCCTAACGAAAATTTCAAAGATAGCAGATAAATAAGTAGGTATTAGGAATAATTACAAAAGATGTTTTTGGGCTACACTTACTGAACTAAGCGTGTCACTTGATGAAGAAGGAGTGATAAGATGTGTGGAGCCATCGCGCCGTAAGTACGTTAGACTCGCGCGTTTGCATCTCGGCGATGACGGACCTTCGCCGTTTTTTTGACGCATCAGCTCGTCTACTATAGACTGAAAATAAAAAATAGCAACTATACTTTACGAATCACACAATTTATGAAATCTACGATATATTACCACTCAGACAAGATCCTTTTTAGGCTCGTCAAATATGTATTATGATCTGATCATTAATTTGTCAGTATTAAATTGTGTGTTCAAACATCCGCATGGTAGATTGTCCAAACTAATTCTAGGATAAAGTTGCAATTCAAGTGCATCATGGTGGTATAATGGCATGGTAGGCTTTAACCACAGTGCTGAACGGAATAACTTCTAAAGATTACCAAGAGTGCTTTTAATCACAGATGAAGCATTGGAAACTTTGCGTAGAATTAGATACTGTAAGGAGCCAAAATAAAATTATGCATGTAACTTAATTTCTTCGTTTCACTAAAGAAATTTCGGAATTTAATTGCCTCGGGAGCATTCCATACAATAGTTTTATCTTGTATTTCGTAAAAGCTGCATAAATAAAATTGAAAAAAAAAAAAACAACAGTCATTATTGATACTGAGTTTAACCTTAACTACTAAGCATATTAGTAATATAAAACAAACATGTATGTGTCATACCTGTAAACAAACGCTTATAAATATTGCATGTTCCGTCCTCAGCGTAACCCATACCAAATTATCTTTGCTAATGAGATATTCAAATGACAGCTCAAAGTTTTTGCTGGGCTCGGCGATGAGAGCATCATGGCCATTGGTTTGGGTTTGCTCCACCTATAAAAAGAAATTAATTATTTAATAACATTATATTAATAGCTGAAAATTATCACATCTATTAATATAAGGATACCAGGAATATTTGAAAACAAAGATCCTTAGATTCAGTATAATCTGTTGGAGTGATCTTAACAAATTCGTAAGAGGCAGAATATATTACTATTTAAATTTTAGGATGTAATATCACGTGAGGTCGAAAACGTTAACAAAAACTTAATTTATCCTGCACGAGCTCTGTTAATTATAGGTTATGCAAGAAATGTGTACAAACAAGGACAACGGATACAAAGCAATTAAAATATGCGAAAATATTTTCGTGTATTACACTAATATAACAAAAACAGCGAAATGAATACTTTTCGAAACAAAAAATTACGTTAGGTCTGCGTTAATCCTTTAATAGTTACTTATGGATTCATATTTGTGAATAAGATTTTTAAGTTGTCGGAGGAGGATTTTTAAAAAGGAATCAAAAAGGTTGCCATGCTATAATGCGCGGAAGTGCGCACCACCCACATAAAAGTGAGACGCGCAAACCCGAACCAGGGCACACCACACAAGGAGGTCGCTCGACAATTGAACAACCAGACTCGTACCGCACGACCCAGAAGAACACACCGCCCACAAAAAAGTGAGACACGCGAACCCGAACCATGACACACCACACGTACGTATACACAGTATTGTACCTATATAAAAATATAGATAAAGGTTTGGGCAGTGTGACTCATGTCAGGCATTTTAATTTTTTTTTTAAACATTTTTTTTTCAACACCTCAGCAGATATCTCGACCACGCAATGATTTAATACTTAGCGTGAAGAGTCATACTTTAAAATGGAAATCTATTAATCTCTCGGTGCAACGAGGGCAGTACAAAACACTTACGTTATGTAAGGTAGTAATTCGCCAGCATCTCATCCTGGTCACCTTGTACCTCTGTTCATTATTAGGATGGGCGACACTAGTCAAATTCAGCTCTTTAGAAGCTAACGAGACTCGAACACGGATACTGCCACCAACCTCTCCGACATTGGCGGCTTCGGTTACGGCCTCTCCTGCAGGGACGCTGCTGTAGTGCCGCAGGGTACGAGCCATTTCTATGTACTGCAAATAGAATGATACGTAAATATTATTTAAGGGTAGGTAGATAAAGACATTTTATATGCTAATCACTCGGTAAAAAGTTCCCAAAGACCTATCATATATAGCCAAACTCCTAAAAAATGCTTTTATAAAGAAAGGAACTTTCTTTATAAAAAGGGGACTGTATCTCAATCAGAGTCAAATTGAAGTAATTTTGATCAGAGCCAAATTTTATTCAAATTTCTTAGAACAAAGGAATAATAGCTTTTTTTGACAGAGTTCATAATGAAGACACATTAATAGAAATAGGAAAAAGTTGGATGGTATAATTAAGTAATCCCCCAAATTATCTTTGTCTTAACAAATGCATTATTAGCGTCCGTAATTATTATAAAATTGATCTTGTTTATTGATATATCACAATGATACAACCTATGTAATTAACACAAACAAGTTTAGAGAAAGTATTAATTATAAAAATGATATTTAAACTTAAATATAAATAGTAACAGATAATAAAAGGTCAAATGTAATTAAAAATACAGACAGATAAAAGTAAACATAACTCTTAAATTAGATAAAGATAATAGTATAGGATGGTTACAACAGAGTAGAAATTAATGAGAAATACTATTACAAGAAATGATTGCATGTTATCTGTAATCAATGATAATGACTATTGGTAATACTTTTATTTTTATTAGGAACATTTTCCTTATAATTCTTTTTTTATCTATATCTATACTATTATATAAAGAGGAAAGATTTGATTGTTTGTATGTTTGTTTTACCGATTTAAAAAATTCTTTCACCGATAGAAAGCTACATCCTTTCCGGGTAACATAGGCTATGTGGTGTTGCCATAAATATTGTAATTAAAAAGATATGGCCATTTAAGTGCCATAACCTGGTCATTTTGTAAATTGAAGGGTTTCTCAGGAACTACTAATCCGATTTTAAATATTTTTTTTACTGATAGTAAACTACACTATTCGTGAGTGACATAGGTCATGTAGTGTTGCCATATACATTTTTTAATTAATAGAATATGGCCATTTTTTGTCACTAAACCGATTTTAAAAATTCTTTCACTGATAGAAAACTTCACTTTTAGTGAGTAACAAAAGTGATTTAGTGTTGCCATATACATTTTTTAATTAATAGAACATGGCCGTTTGTTACTACTAACCCGATTTCAAAAATTCTTTCACTGAGAGAGGTCTATAGTATTTCCGTCTCTCTTCCTCTTATAAACCAACTTTTAGAATATCTTAATGAAAATAAACTATTTCATAGTCAACAGTATGGTTTTACTAGGGGTAGGTCAACAACAGATGCTGGAGTTGCACTTCTTAAGCATATTTATGAAGCATGGGAGAAATCACAAAATGCGATTGGTGTATTTTGCGATTTGTCCAAGGCCTTTGATTGTGTTCAACATGAAACACTTTTAAAAAAACTTAATTATTACGGTATATGTGGTGTTTCTCTGGATCTAATTGCCTCATACCTAAATCAAAGAGTCCAGAGGATTACTATTAATGGTGTAAAATCTTCTGGATCTATGCTACAAATGGGCGTTCCACAGGGATCCATTTTAGGCCCGTTTTTATTTTTGATTTATATTAATGATCTGCCATACTATGTGAAGAACTTGTGTGATATTGTACTTTTTGCTGATGATACATCTCTTATATTTAAAGTAAACAGAAATAAACATAATTATGACGATGTAAACAGTGCATTATCGCAGGTTCTTTAATGGTTTACGGTAAATAACTTAGGTCTTAATGCTAAAAAGACTAAATGCGTTGAGTTTGCTTTACCTAATGTTAAAAAACAAAAATTTAACCTACGTTTAAATAATGAAATTTTAGATGTGGCGGATTCGACGGTATTTCTGGGTATAACTTTAGATTCAAAACTCCAGTGGAACCCCTATTTATCATCTCTAGCGGGAAGACTCAGCTCAGCTGCCTACGCTGTAAGGAGAGTCAGACAAATGACCGATATTAACACTGCTAGGCTAGTTTACTTCAGTTACTTTCACAGTATTATGTCTTATGGCATTTTACTGTGGGGTAGGGCCGCGGACATTGACTCCATTTTTATTCTTCAAAAGAGAGCTGTTCGGGCCATTTATAACTTAAGAGCGCGGGAATCCCTTAGAGATGTATATAAAAAAATTAGCCGTTCTTACAGTCCCATCACAATACACATATTGTAATATTTTGTTCATTTACCAGAATATTCATTTGTATTCAAAACACAGTGACAAACATAATGTTAATACTAGAAACAGAAATAAACTTGTAACGCCTTACTACCGTCTCCACAAAGTCAGTAATAGGGTTATGGGGCTTGGTGTTCGCATCTATAATAAGATTCCACAGCCTATATTAGACTTGCCACTTCAACAATTTAAAATTCGGATCAAGAAGTCATTAATATATAAAGCATACTATAATGTACAGGATTACTTAAATGATGAGAATGCTTTGAATCTAAGTGTCGTTGACTCTCAAATTAAATGATTTGTATAACAGACTATGTAAACATGGCTTTTTGAAAAGAGCAACTGTTGAGTTTCTGGCTGGCTCTTCTCAACAGAAAACTGCTTTCCGAGCTGGTGGTAGCTTCAGACAAACTAACTGACCGACAAATTTTTGACGTTTCAAAAGTACTTTTAAAAAAATTTTGATTTGATTTAATTTTTATCTTTATCGAGCAGTTCAGAATCAGTCTCTTGTCACTTTCTTTCTTTCGATTATCTCTCTCTCCCCTTTATCTACTCAATTTTATTTTTGCTCCGTCCTCCCTCTTATATTATCTGTTGCTTTTTTTATCTTTTTCTTTCTATAAATGATAGAAAAATTGATAATGAAAAATGAAAAAAAAACACAATTACAGAATGACAAATTGAGGACATCAATTATAATATTGCTTTAAATACCCGGAGCGAAGCAAGGGCTATAATAAAGTAGCAGTAGTAATAAAGATATAGTTACTTTATTATAGCTAGTGTTATAATAAAGTAACTATATCTTTATTCCACTATAATGAAAATAGGAAACATAAAACTCATTCAAAATAGTGTTTCAATTCTTTTTCCTAGGTTTATTGCCTAACAATAATGTCTACATAATTTTAATAGCCTTATCATCTGAATTAATTTAAATGTTTTATAATGGATTTCCCGAATACTTTATATCCTCTTTCGCAAGACAAGCAAATAATGCCTAAACTCTGTTATATCAAAATAAAACTGTTTTATTTTAACCTACTTGAAATAAAGAATTGTTTGCAAATGTATAAACAACGAGGGCCCTACCCTCGCTTCGCTTTTATGTTCTTATATTGACACTGTGTATCCGTAGCTATTCATTATTTTAAAAAAGTAAGAGAAAATACAAAAAGAAAACAAAAAAGGAAAGCGACAAATAATAAAGGAGTGGACTTTTCTCAGTCAAAGAATTTTAAAATCTGATCAACAAAATTACCATATTCTATTAATTAAAAAATACAGGTATATGGCAACACTACACTCTGGAAAAGTGTAGCTTTGTAGCGGTAAAATTATGAAAATCGGATCTGTAGTTCCCGAGAAAACCTTTACTGTACAAAATGGCCATGTTATGCCACTTAAATGGCCATATCTTATTTTTTAAATATAATTTCTTTTATCAATTTGTGCTCATTTTGAGTGCTTAATTCAAAATAGAAAAAATGAAATGATAAAGTTATATTATGATGTCATAGAATACAAAACAATAAATGTGTTGTATTGGCCAACAATATTTTGATTAGGTTTTTCATGTTGTCTCATGGTGTAGTATACATTAAATACAAAATTTAGGCCATAATACTCCCATATTTCATTATGATTATGGATTGTGACGTCTGCAAAAGGTTTCAGTATTATTTATTTAATTTATCTTGTAAATTATTTCCTATTTATATTTTAACTAAATTGTCTTTAAGTTTTACACAGTAATAAAACAACAAGAACTGAAACAAGCAATGATTAACAACCAATTGTGAAGGAGAACTATTCATACACATCATTTCAAAAGAAATTTAATACTATTGATGAGTCCATTGAAATAAATATATGAACTCATTGCAGTTGATTCATCCAGTAACTGAGACCATTGATCACTCAAGTAATAAATATGATAATGTTACTGATTAACAAGCCACATGACCTAATGTTATGTATATTTACCAAAACACTATGATAAAAATACATATGTATATAGCAAAATCAAATAAATGAAAGTATGTAATTGAAGAAATGTATATTGCTGTACTTATTTTGATGTAACATAAATGATGTAACTTGATAAAAATTCTTGAAATAAATACCTCTTGTTTTTGTTTCTTAGCTTCATATGATGATAATGTCTCCTTAGTTTGCTGATCGGCAACTATCCATCTCAGATCTATTTCCTCAATAAGTTGTAAATAAAGTAAATCTAATGAAACCCTATCTATCATTAAATCTAAATCATAACATGGATCCCAGTAACTGAAAATAATATACAAGTAAAAAATCTTGATACTCAACATTAAACAAACTAGGTAAATTATTGTCATTAAGAAATACAATGTATGCAAACCTTTTTCTTAATACAATTTTGTCTTCTGGCCTCACATATTTCTGTGATATGTATGGAGATTCATAATCTTCTAATTTCTTTAAACATGGCTGACCATCTTTAGCACAGCTCCAATTAAATAGGTATAAGGAAAAATACTTTGTGAAATCTTTTGACAAATTCACGTAATTACAAGCAATATCTAACACAGTGCTTGAAGCATCCGTAGATGAAACAGAGAGTGGTATTCTATAGCCATTCATAAGCGAAATTTCAATATCTACCACATGAACTCTGACTGAATGAGTCTCTTGTTGTGCAGAAAATAAGAATGTTATCAGTATCCCTGAATTTGAGAACACAGGATTCTGTCCAACTAAAAAATAATATAGAATATATATGTATTTTATGAATATTATTAAATGATAGCTCATTGTTATTCACAAATAATAGGTACTACAAGAACTAAAAATTAAGGAAACAAAAATGTAAATAATAGTAAACAGTTATATGCAGTTCATACACCAGTTTTGGTGATATTTTCACTTTTATTCTAACTGAAAGTATATTAAAATGTATTAGTAAACAGACTATATAAAATATTAATAAGAGTTCATAAATTACCTAATTGTATATATTTTTCTAATAAAATCCTTCTCTCTTCCAATTGAGAGCTTGTTAAGAATAATTTCTTGGATGGAAATTGTGGTAACTTGAAATGCGGGTACTGAGCCTGTAATTGCTCATGGAGGCAGAGCAATTGTTTATAACGAGCGGTACAGTGAAAAAACCCATCTATATAAATATTGTATCCCTGTTGGAAAACAAAATTAAAAATGTGAAGTTTGATTCCTAAACATAAGTAGTAACATTAGGGATAAGAATTTAATATGAAATATTATAAATAACGATAACAGTAAACAAAAACACTGACCGTATAATTGATTCCATTGTCATCACGGAATTGTTGCAAGTCTGGAATAGAAAAATGCATTTTCGCGATCTAATTTAGAATAATGTATCATAACTTTTTAATCATAACTATGATATTTGTTTTGGAGACCTATAGACATCCCGTAGTTCACTGAACAACTAGAAAGTAAAATGAAATTCTGCCCACTTTGTGATCGACTGTCACTTGCGATTTGTATTTTCAATTTTTTAAGTTGTCAAACCACAAGTCAAAGTCAGCCTCTAAATTACCATTTATACAAAATATAAAAAAATCGTAAATATATAAGTACATGTAAAATTTAACTATAGTCACAGTTGCCTAATTAAAAAAAAATTAGGTAGAGATCTTATTTTTTGCATATTCAACTGTTTTGATATGAGTAATCTAAAAAATATATAATATGGTAAGCACCGAAATAATTATAAGTATGTTTTAGGTGAGATTTATTTAAAAGATATTTTTAATCCACTTTATCTTTTTAACTTTAGTGCTCGAATTTAGATATTAGTATAAAAACCAATCCGGTCCTTTGTGGTAAATAATAGGGATTAATTAGACAGTGAGGGTTTATTATGTCCTTTTGTAAAAGTTTTGCTTTGCTGTGCTGTATATTCATATTTTTAGTCTGTTTCTTTCTATTCTATGGTCGATCGTTTTTTTATATATCATCTATGCATCTCTATTAAGTCTGTGCATCTATGATTGTTTTGATTTTGTTTGAAAGATGAACATGATGAATCGTTAATTTTATCGTTTGAAATACTACTATACCTAAAGTATAATATAAATTTCATGAATCGGTAGAAAAATATAATAAGCGAGATTTGTGTGTCTATATTTATTTTGTTGAAAAATCTACTATTTTTTATTTTATCACAACTGCGTATAATAAGTTAACACAAGAATCTTTAGATACATACATATAACGATGTCCAATTTGTTACCGGTAATTAATATTCAGTGTGATTGGAATGATGCTTTGAGGTAAGAGTATGACCACTTCCCAATCTTAGATTTAAAGGATCTGACTCAAAATGCTTGTGAAATGGCCTACTCTAAAACCGTGTGGAAAGAAAGGTGTCATCAAATCAAGAACATAAACACAAATTACAATTTAGGCGTTTCTCCGAAGTTCTTTTCATTTTAAAAGCTAAAATTCCTGTTAAAGAAAATTTTAAGTTCGACGCGATTTTTCGATTTTGATGTCTACTCCACATCATTCAAAGGCTTGATGAAATTCAGAAGTTCTGGACGTAATCATACCTTCAAGTTTACATTTCGATAATCAATCAATTTGAGACCATGAAAATTGTGTGCCATTTCAAATATATTATCCAAATGTATAATAATTGTGACAACCTAAGAAATCATTTAGTTTAAATTTAATTGATTTTATTTTGTTTCAAATTATATATAGGTTACCCAATGAAGAGGTTTGGATATCAGCAAAATACTTAAATGCAAACAGTATTCATGACAAAGTTAAAACATCCATAAATAAGACTGATGGAAAAATAAAAGTTAATTTATCTGACAGTTATCTATTTATTTCACTTTCAAATTTGAGTTTGGTTCTAAGACATGTAGAGTCTGGCTTGAAAGTAGCTTTTGTTGCTCCTACAAAAGCACATAATGTTCATAAAAATGCAATATTGTCAGTTTCAACAGCTGAAAATGCATTAGTAGCTTCTTCATGTGAAGGAGATAAACTGCTCATTTGGGATAGTAGAACAAGTATGTAATAATAGAAATATTCATTATATTTAAATTTATCTTTTTCATATACATATAATATTTTTTTCATTATAAGTTTATTAATTTTTGCATTGATTTTTTTATTGTAGATGAGGAACTTTTGGACTTAAAGGGCCATGGGGGCCCAGTTTACAAATGCAGGTTCTTTCCTTCTGGCATTGTTTTAATTTCGGCTGGGGCGGATGGTTCTTGTAGGATTTGGTCTGCCGAGTCTGGAATTAATCCAGTTACATTGAAAGGTCATACAATGTCCATTGCTGATGTGTGTATAATTGATAAAGGAAGAAATGTAATATCAGTGAGCAAGTAAGCAATAGAACAATTTTTTTTCAGAATAAAAACAATTTGTATTTAATGGGATATATGTGTAATGACAAAATTGTGATTTTAGGGATGGAACAGCAAAGTTATGGGATGTTGGTGAATCTAAGTGTTTAGATAATATTATTGAAGCCCAAGGACCTATAAATTGTTGTGCACTCACTTTTATAGTTGATGCAGTGGAAGTTGAAAATGATAGAGAGGTATATTATATTTATTTTTATAATATAAAATTAATTATTATAATTTAATGAGAATTTTAAGTTTACTTAATAATTTTCAGGTAGGAACTGGTAATAAAGTTCTAGTAGTTGGTTGTGAAAGTGGTTTAGTAATATGTGCACATGTGGCGAAAAGAGAAGAAATATTTAGAAAACAATTAAATTCTGCCTGTAATGCATGCACCATCATCAATCAAACTATTATTGCTGGATGCAGTGATGGAAAGGTACATGAAATTTTTTTATACATATCAAATAGCTTCAAAAAAAATAATCACTTTATTTATGTTGTAGATCATTCTTCTTAATCTTCAAGATGGTACAATATTGAAAGAAATCCATGAATCAGCAAGTCCAGTTCTAAGTATGACAACTCTACCTAATAAATTATTTGTCACTGGAAGGCAAGACGGCAGCTGCACTGTATCATCTCTATCAGAAGACTACTCTCATGTTAGAGTACAACTTACCGGATCAGACTGTGATGGAATTAGAGATATAGCTTTTAATGGTAAATGGATTCTGACTGCGTGCCGTGATACATTTATAAGGAAGTATGATTTTAATCAAATCAGTGTACATTTTAAGTGATACAGATGTATATAAGGTATGTGATCATTTCATGAAGAATGAAATTTATATGGTAAAACAAAACTATAAACAGATTACAATATTGAAGAAATTTAATATATTTTGCATTGATAAAGTGTTAATTGAGTTTGATGTGGACAGTAAGAACAGTAGCCATGTTATTTATGTAGATAATATGATTGCTTGTAATATATAATATTACCAAATAATTATATGAGAAATAAATGTGCATAAGTCATGTTTTTTATCTTCTATTGACAACCTTTCCTAGCTTCACCCGGGCCTCATTACTATATTGAGTTTCATATTATTATGTTGAAATTTTCATGTAAAAATTTTTTCCAACCTTCGAAGTAGATTTTGCTAAAAAAATCTTTCACCAAAACTCACCAAAAAAATTGTTCTTATAAGTGCAGCAGCTGTTTTTTAGATATGTGAAAATGCTAAAATATTATTTGTGTAACATATACTTGTTATACAAAAATATTTTAACATTTGTAAGATGAGGTATATTTTTCCAATTTAAATTCTACCCTTGTAGTGTATAGATGTTGACTTTGGAATATATGATGCAAGAGTAGGCTATAAGGTCACATATAATATATGAACTATAGGACTGATGTGAATATATTCATATTAATATTTTATGTAATTTTACTATTTAATTTTGTGATAGAATGCATGTTTTAGGTATAATATACTTTTTAAATTCTTACCACAGTATTTATTATGTAATGGTTTCTATAGTTGTGCAATCCTATTTGAATATTTTTACTTAATTCTAACCATACTTTCGCGTCGATGTCTATATTGTCCTTTAGTTTCATCCACTTTTGTGTATTGTCTTTTTTATGACTTGTAGTGTTTACTTCTATATTGAGATGATAATGTATTTTTTAATTCTTTTCAATATTATAATATCAGAAATAAAAACCGTACTTTTACCTTTGTATTTTAAAAATATTATATATATGCCTATATTTTGTAACCACTCTTTCCATATTTCTAAGTTTTCAATAACATTTTCCAAGCCTAAGCACCATTGACGAAATTTAAATTCTGCAATATGGTCATCTTTAATTTAGAAAATCGAAAATATATAACTGTTAATTGAATAATGAAAGTGAAAATATAATAAATCGTTAACCTTTATTGGGGTGAGGATGTCGTAATTCCATTTGACATTTTTTTAAGTGTTCACAGCTAGTTGATACATTGACGATAGTTTCTAATTCTAAAGCCAATTTGTAGATATTATTAAGTAGATAATTATTTAAAAGAATAAATGTTTGTAACAGTATTAACTCACGTATATTCGCTGTTAAAGCATCTTCATCAGTTTGCAGACCTTCGTCCCGTATAGATTCTTTGTTTACTTTTTGATCGATGTGAATTATGGGGAAATGCGTTATAGTCATTTGTGATATTTTTTCATCCTTCAATCTATGCATTATATCATTATGAAACTGTTTACCATTTGATAAAAAGTCTTTTAGATATCGATTCTCACCTATTTCTTCATCATGTTTTAAAGTTTTCTCAAACCGATCTATCGCATTTGTTACATTGCTAACATTTGTCTTCAATTGCACTTCAGTTTGTGGTTGTACCACATTCGTTTTGTGTAAATCATAATCTTGTTGTGAGGTCATAGGTCCTTCTTCATTTTCTATAATATTACCTAAAGACTGAATAGATTTGCTAATGCTTACAGTGGCTTTTAAAATGGGGAGTTGTAAATCTTCTGGCCATGATTCATCAGCATCACCTATAATTAATTATTGTATATCAACCTTCTTATCACTACTTGATCACTACTACGCTAAAATTATTAGTACTGCATAGTGTTTAATCTTATGTATTAAGTATTAATTAATCAAAGAATATTTAGTACAATCAACTTTATTATTTCGTAGACACATTTTACTTATTCACCATATCTTAAAAACCAATGACCTAACCTCACCTTACACAGATAATAATCATAGTCCAACCACAGACAATAATTAGTTTTCTCATAGATAATACCACAACATTCCCCTCCTAATAATCTTCTATATAACGAGAAGGAGGTTTCACAATTCTACCAGATCTTGTCATTTTATTATTTAAGTTTTCAGTACAAAAGTTATCATTGCTACTGTCATCATTAATACATTTACTTTTTTCAGAACTACAATAATTACTAGTATCCCTATCTAAGACTAAATTATTTTCATTCATAACAGTTTCATTTTGATTAATAAGATTTTCATCAGCTTTAAAAGAATTATTGTCTACATCAGTTTGGTAATTATAACTATTGTTAATATGTTGCCTGTTTCTTCTATACATGTTCCCATAATCATCTTTAATTAAATATGACCTAGGCTGATTTAATTTTGACACAATTTTTCCTGGTGACCAAAACTTATCTTCAAATTTCTTTTTGAATCTTACTTTTTGATCTACATAACATTCATCTAATAATTTTGCATTTTTATTATAATATTTCCTTGTTTTTTCCTGTTGTTTGTAATCTGCTTTGAAATCACGTGAACATAATTTAGGTTGAAGAAATGTTTTGGTAACCGGGTACCTAGGATTTAAGCTTCTATTAAACAATAGATTAGCAGGTGAATGGCTATTTTCCTTCTCTTGATTTCTTAAATTCAACAATGCAATATACGGATCAGTATTATCAAGTAAGCATTTTTTTAACATATTTTTGACAGTTTTTATACTAGCTTCTGCTAAACCATTTGATTTTGGATAATTAGGAGATGAAGTAATGTGTAAAAATCCATAATCATTAGCAAAACATTTAAACTCCTTACTTGAGAATTGGGGTCCATTATCAGTAATTAATTCTTCAGGAATACCATGTCTTGCCATGATAGATTTCAATTGTCTTATAACACTACTAGTAGACAATTGATGTAATCTAGCTATTTCTATGTATTTACTATAATAATCTACTACTAATAAATACTGTTGTTTGTTGAATTCAAATAAATCTGACCCTAACTTGATCCATGGCAAATCAGGTATATCATGAAATATAATGGGTTCCTTACTATTATTATCTCTATAAGCAGCACAAATTTGACAACTCAGACACATCTCTTTAATCTGTGATGATATATTAGGCCAAAACATAACACTCCTAGCTCTTTTTATACATGTGTTAATACCAAAATGTCCTTCATGAATACATTTTAACATCTCTTTTTGTAAAGATCTAGGAATTACTAAAACATTATTTTTAAAAATGATTCCATCTACAATTGATAAGTCATGGCGAAAATTCCAAAATGGTTTTATAGAATCAATAATTTTATTTTTTGTATTTGGCCAACCATTTTGAACATATTCCATGATGCCTAAGAGTGTTGAATCTTCTTTTGTTTTTTCTCTAATTAACTTTCTTTTAGATTCAGAAATAGGAAGACACTCTAACATAACTTCAACATGACAAATCATTTCTTCATTTAAAGTATCATCAAAGTCATCATTTAACTTATTTTGTATAGGAAGATAAGATCTACTCAAAAAGTCTGAAATATACATTTTCTTTCCAGGTTTGTATTTAACCAGAATATCATAACCTTGAACTTTTAACATCATTTTCTGTAATCTCATAGGGACTTTATTAAGAGGTTTTTTAAATAAAATTTCTAAAGCTGAATGATCTGTTTCAACAATAACATGTTTACCTAAAATATATTTATGAAATTTAATGCAACCAAAAACAATGGCAAACATCTCCTTTTCCACTTGCGCATAACCCTTTTGACACTCAGTAAGTGCTTTTGAGGCATAAGCAACTGGCTGACTATCTTGCATGAGACAAGCTCCTACCCCCTCTGAACTACAATCAACGGATACTACTATATCTTTATTGCTATCAAAAATTTTTAAAGTTGGAGAATTGGTTAAACATTCTTTCAATAATTTAAATGCATTTTCTTGTGATTGATTCCAGCAGAATAATACATCTTTTTTAAGTAATTCCCTCAAAGGAGCTGTAATAGTAGAATAATTATTGATGAACCTAGATAGATAGTTAGTCATTCCGAGGAAGCGTTCCAAATCTTTTTTATCTTTAATGCAACTAATTTCTGTAATGGCTAATACTTTAGATGGATCAGGTTTAATGCCTTCACCACTGACAATCAAACCTAAAAACTTTAATTCTGTTTGTAAAAACATTGACTTTTCTTTATTAAACCGTATATTAGATTTTTTGGCTATTTCTAATACTTCAACTAATATTCTGTTATGTTCAGATATAGAATTGGCATGTATAATTAAATCATCACAATAAAATTCAACGCCTTCAATCCCATTAAAACAATCTTCCATGCGATTTTGAAATGCTTCTGTGGATATCGATAATCCAAATGGTAACCTTTTGTACCTATAATTTCCAAATGGAGTAGAAAAAGTGCAAAGCTTTGAACTTTTTTTATCTAACTTTACTGTCCAAAATCCACTATTACAGTCCAATTTAGTAAAATAAGTATGACCAGATAGCTTATCTAATATATCATCAACAGTAGGAAATTGTTTATGTTGTCTTATTATATAATTATTTAAGTATCTAGGATCTATACATACACGGATATTATTATTCGACTTTTTAGTTACCACCAAAGAGTTGACCCACTCTGCCGGCTCCTTCACACTCTCAATGACATCCTGTTGGATCATACGGTCTAATTCCTTTTTTAAGGGTTCTCTGAGAGCCAGTGGAATCCGGCGAGGTGGATCTGCTCTTGGGATTGCTTTCTCCTGTAATTTAATTGTATATGGTTTATCAAAGCATCCAATACCTTTAAACAATTCTGAATATTTGTTAACTACATCATCGCAATTATTAACATTGATAGAACAAATTTTATTAATATAATTTCTTTTAATAAGTTTCATCTCTGAACAAGATTTTAAGCCTAATATGGTAGGGCAATTAGCATTTACTATAACAAATTCCACATTATTGGAGTATCCATTGAGCAAACAACACTTTAAAGTACATACACCTTTAACTGAAATGCTCTTATCATCTAATGTCACTAATTTTATATTTTTGTTTTTGATAAAATTTGGACTTAAACCTAAATTAGTATAATTATCATAAGACATACAATTAACTTGAGCTCCAGTATCTAATTTAACTTTAATTTCTTTGCCATTTATTAATAAACTTTCAAGCCACTCACAGTCACTGTTAACTGCTACTGATCCAATAAAAATTGTTTCCTCTTCTTCGACATTAGCTACTCTCTTTTGAAATTGATTATGTCGACTCTTGCTTTTACACACTCTTGCATAGTGATTAGGACCCTGACATTTTTGACAGATAGAACCTATAGCGGGACATTTATGGGTAGGATTCCAATTTGCACCACACCTAAAACAATTCTTAATTACTGATTTTTTAACAGCCAATACTTCTTCCTTTGTAATTTTGTCACTTTTCTCATTCATAATTTCTGATAATTGTTTTTGTGACAATTCAGAGGCCTTGCAAATGCTAATCGCTTTATACAAATCTAGATCTTCGCATCGTAAAAGTCTCTCCTTTGTTGATATATTGTTTATGCCTATTACAATCATATCTCTCACTAAGCTTTCTCGCAAGTTATTGAATTCACACGATAAACTCTTATTCTGTAAATTAGTTAGGAAGTCGTCAAATGTTTCATTCGGCAATTGTACACTGGTAAAAAATTTATGTCTCTCCATAGTAATATTCTTTTTCGGAATGAAATGATTATCAAATTTTTCTTTAACAAGCTTGAACGTTTGTTCATGGATTGAAATATCAAATGAATTATATATTTCCAGTCCAAAGTCACCAATACTATGAAGTAATAAAGCAACTTTCCTTTTGTCACTTGCTTCTTCAAGGTCGTTCGCCATTAAATATAAGCTAAATTTCTGGTACCATTTTAGCCAAGAAATCGAAGCATTTTCATTGTTTATTATAAGAGGCGCAATTATTCCACTTAATCTACTCGACGTTGAGGTCTTTGCTTCTCTCTGAGCAAATTCTAAATTTTCATCCGAGGCCGCCATTTTATTCTTGTAAAGACTTCTCGTAATTCTTAAAAACTTACTTTTTTTTTTTTTCAATATGGGTTCTCTGGGTTTTAAATTACACCTGACACCATGTTTAATCTTATGTATTAAGTATTAATTAATCAAAGAATATTTAGTACAATCAACTTTATTATTTCGTAGACACATTTTACTTATTCACCATATCTTAAAAACCAATGACCTAACCTCACCTTACACAGATAATAATCATAGTCCAACCACAGACAATAATTAGTTTTCTCATAGATAATACCACAACACATAGTGCATACATACATGTAATTCTACGCATATTAATAACTCACTCAGTAAATGATCATTTGGTGGAGCAAAATAAAGTTCAGGTCTTATGTTTTCGGCTATAGAAACTTTAGAACTTCTTCTCCATATATCTTCCTCTTTTATCTTTATATTGGTGTCTTGGATGGGAATAAAATTGCTGTAAATAAAATCAATAATAAGAAAACAAAACCAATAAGTTTATTTTTATAAACACATATGCTATGTAACATGAAATATACCTGTCGTATTTTAATTGTTTTTCTCTATAGGCACCTGTAATTAATTTTTTGTTACTTTTTTAAATTATTGAAACTAACGGAAAATAACACTATATTTTATTACCGATATTTATATCAGAAAATTTTACTTTTTTAATGCTTTCGTCAGGCGTGTCTTGAAGCTGCATTGATTTCACTTCATCACTTGAAACAGCGTCTGCTCCATCCACATATTTAATTTCGTTGTCGTTTTGAATATGTCCACTTTCGCGATTATTATCCAACAGTAATTTATCATTTATCGAAATATTACTTCGACTTGTATTTTCTGTGTTATTTTTAATACGATCATCAATCTGTATATTGATTGAACTACTATCGGTTACTTTATTTTTCAAGTGAACATTTTGAGTAATTTCGTTTATAATACCAGGTAGTTCATGTATGTTTTCTTTTAGAATACCGGTAGTATCTTTATCAATGCTCATTACAGTACTATTGGTCTTTTCTACGTTATCGAAGACTTTAGAATTTTTAGAATTATTATTTTTAATATCAAGAGTATTGTCTTCTTCAAAATTTGTGATGTATAAATGCTGATCATCCTCTGTAACTTGCTTATTGATAACATTATTTAATTTATTAATAGCTTGTCGTTGCTTTGTACTCATATCTATGTCGATTAAATTAGCGTCCATGTTTTTATTATATAATTCCTGTATTGTATGATCCTGTAAAACGGAATCTTGAGATTTTACATTTTTAATATTAGTTAAGGGATCCTCGTGAATATTTAACGGTAGTTCTTCATTGATTTCTGTATCTGGTTCGTTTGCATCATTATTTTTACTTTTTTCCGTTAATTTTCCATTACTATCATTGATGTTATTCAAACTTACGTCCTTGTCTTTAAAATCTTGAGTTGTCATTGTAAACACTTCCGATTTTTGTATATTTTGAACTGATTCATCGGAATTACTTTCTATTTTTGCATTAGTTGTAATACTGGTGTAATTAAGAACTTCATCGATTATTTTTTTAATATTATCAATTATTACACTTTTATTTTCCATATTATTACTTAAATTTCGTTCCTTAATATAATCAATGTCTTGTAATATATCTAACAACATTGAAACAAATATATTAGCTTCATTTTCTGTATCATATTGTGAAACTGTTGTTCCATTAATGTTTTTATTTGACTTATGCGACACTAAACTTGACACGGTCCTGAACGATCTTGGACTTAATTGTGAAATTAATTCAGTGGTACTTTTGCTTTCAACAGTTTCAGGTACACAGATTGTCTGTAATTACAGTAAAAATTAACAATTCAGTATGTGTGCTGGTTTCATATTGTCGTTAGTAAACCATATTTACCATAACTTTATCAACTAAGCCATCTAGCAATTCCCACACCGGTTCCTCCTGCTTCCTTAAATCTAGCAAAAAATAATTATTTTTATCTATTTTTGTTTAAACTAATAAAATAATATTTATCATAATGAAAGGTACCTTCAAAGTCTTCTAAAACGAGCTTACATTCTGACTCCTCCAGTATGTCAGCAATCCAAACTGTTACCTAAAATATGTTTATATATTTTTTTATTACTGAGCCAATTATAAAGGTCAGCCAAAGGAGTCAAAAAGTACTACTTATAAAACTATTTAATATAATATAATAATTACTTATAACTAAAACCGGACAGCTTTAATCGATATTAGATCAAAGAGCGGAAAAACTATAAGTGTAACGGGAGAATCAGCTTGCAAGAGGCCAGAATGTCTTGATGTCAGCAATCCTATTATAACGTTGCCACATGGACGCGTATCACAGCGTCCGTCCTCGCGTTACATCTAAATGTAACTAGTCTATAAAATGTTGTTTATTTACCTTGTCTGCTATTTCACTCTGGATTTTAGCATTTGATTTATTATTGCGTTTCTTTGAGTTATTTATTACAATAGATATTTCATTGTTTATGACTTGTGATATATTTCTTAATCTGTAACACATTATTCCTGTAATATACTGAATTATCACTGTATCGGTAATGATTTAAATATTTAATAATCTCACTGCTTATTTAACGATATGTTTAGTGGACGAAGCAATTTTTGTGTTATTTTGTACGCAAGTACAGCACTAAGTATTTTTAGTTTTTGCATTTCTTTTGTTTTCAATATTTTATTTCCTACATTGGTTGGTCTGAAAATTATTTATATTTTATAACTTTAGTAAAATTCTGGTTTTGTATATTTCTTATATTTATTTTTAAATCATTAGCATCACCGTAACTTCGAGGGTTTTCTATTTTTAAAATAATTAACGGCATCATTTAATTGTACAATAGGCTTTTCATCCATGATGATTTGTCTTAATCTTTCTACCTAAAAACCGTATAAAAGTCAATTTTTAAAAGATATTCATCGGATATTATCATATTGATTAAAATCAATTGATTGGTCGCTTTTTATCTTTATTGTTTACCATGTAATTAGGGAGGACATCTTGATTGTCCCTCCAGGTTTCTAGACAATGTCTTTTTGTAGGAACAGACAATTCGAGTATTCTTATGGGACAGTTAATTTTATTGTGTTTTTGAATATTTTTAGAGTTCTTTTGTCGTTTTTTATTTTTGCTTATGTTCGGATGTATACAATTAACTCGACTGGAAACTTTGATAGTAGATCTGTAAGTATAGATAAATAATAAAATAAGTCAATCAACACGACTATCGGAGATTTTGAATTTCATCTTATTCCATAGCTCGAATTATTTACCTCTTAGAAGACTTTTTCTTAAAAGTGGTGGAAGAATATGGTTGGTTAAAGTCGATGTCAACTACATCATAGTCGTAAGAAATGGGACACAACTCTAACTTTTCTTCTCTTAGTTTCGTGCCTCTTTGTACTTCTTTATCGACAGAATTAGTCCAATAATCTGTATAATGGATGATATCTTGTATATAGGTATATATAATTTCCATAAATTGTTAATGTTACAATACATAATTATTCAATAGTTTATTAATGCAATAAAAACCAGTAACATTTATTTTCAAAACTAAATAATTATGAAAATAACAACTAACAATTATGAAAATATTCATTAACTTTCACCTGAAAGGTCGTAGTAATTAATCATTTTAATTTATATGCACAAATTACGTTTTCTTAAATTGCATATCGTTTAAATATTTAACGAACATTAATAGCACAAAAATTTATTTTACTAGTATAATATTAAAGGCAAAACCTACATTTGTAAAATTTTCTTATTTTCGTAAGAAATCTATTAGGCTTTGGATCATCGATAAAGCAAATGTACCTAATATTAGAGGTTGGTGATATTTGAGGTCGTAGGTAGTTGTAATTAATTATTTTTTTATTACAACCAATTAGCGGTCTTATGACTAGTTAGCCATCTCTTCCAGACAACCCTGTCTTAGGAGGAGCGGAGGTTGAAATAAAGAAGGTGGTGTAGCTTCAATATACTAATACTAATATATTACAATCGAATACATATACACCTACACAATAATATTATATAATATGAATACATACAATTATAATAAACTAATAAATATTCTAAGGTTATAATAAACTACATATACAATACATAAATTTAATAAATAAATATTTATTACGTAAGAATCTAAAAATGAATACACGTATGTTATTCAAAACCTACTCGATCCGAGCGAATCTCAGCACTCGCGCTTTTTAAAAGTATAATTTTAACATAAAAACTTGTGATCTTACATAAAAACTATCAAGACTCCCTCCCGCCCCTTTGTAAGAAAAAATAAAACATGGTCGAGCCCCCCACTCCCCCCTTAAATCGTCTTACGTAATAAGGCCCTAACCCATGTAACTTGGAAGTTTTTATTACTATTACACGTGTATGTAAAACATATGTGAGAAGGGATTATAGAATTGGGAAATAGTATAACTATATTATTTAAAATTATTCGTTAAATTGCAAGCTGTTACACGTGGTATAATCAGAAGCAAACATTATATATAAAATGAGGAGTACTATTAGAATTACCGTTAATAATTATCAGGAAAATGGCAACACACAACAACAATTTGGTTACAGATGTTAACACTGATGAGAATATTGTTAAAATTCGAAGAGAATTCTAAATAATATTTATGCTCAGTTACGATATCGATGAAAATTATCATTGCAATATTTTATTGATACCATTTGATGAATAAAAATTATTTATATAAGAATTTTTTATATATCTAAATGATATAAGTTCATTTTAATAGTTTTTTTGTTTAAACTAATAAATTATTTGAATGTGAAAGTACCCTGTAGTGTAAATATTAGTTAGAAAGAGGTTATAACTAAAACTAAATCAGTGTATAATCGAAATGCATATAGGTATGCATATTAATTCAGATTGTGAATTTTTGTTTGTTTACATCACTTCAAATATACTGACAGATGTCAATGTCATATTGAAAGATTGGCATTGGCAGCTGTTACCTTCGTCAGTGCTCGACGTTAACAAAATAAACATTTATTTTCATAATAGCTATTATTCGCGGAGCGCGTTAATCGTCATTCATCTTTTGTGTTGACGGCGCCCGCTTGTATTATAAGTCTTTAAATACGTAATTTTTTCTTAATTTTAAACATAAAAGACTTGTTACACGATTATTAAATAACAAACGAATATAATGACATGAGTGGTTGCAAAATTTGGCTGAATTTATTTTAGTGCAATAATAAACCCATTGTTTAAATTAAAAGAGTTGTCTGATTGTAAACAAAGAAGTTTATAAAGAAAATGTGGTCGCATTTAGAACGTGGCAGTTCACCTGTGGATTGGTGCGAATCCAATTACTCCATATCGCCTGTGATAGCAGAATTTGTAAATACTGTAAGTATTTTAAATTTGGAATAATTTTTAAACGGATGTATGATTCTATATCGGCTTGGATACTTTTTCAGTATAACTAAATTTTCCATCTCTTTTTTAATAGTTTATAATTGGTAAGAAAAACTAGTTATCAAAATTTTACCATTCCTCTTCTCTAGAGCAACCACTAAAATCTCGAATTTTCATCATATTTTCACTAGTTACAAATTCATAGTTATGAAATTTTAAAAAATTAGATTTAAAAACATTGCTGGGAATTAATATAAGCCATTAAAAAAAAAAGTAACTTTGAAAAGTGCCACTAAGTACTAAGATTTTTGTTGAATATTACAAATTGCCTGTAGTTCCTATATATTTTAGTATTGAGCCTCTGTAATATTTTTCTTTTTTTCAGATGAGCAATATATTGTTTTTCCTATTTCCACCTGTTCTTATTCATTTATTTCAAGAATATTCTAAATTTTTTAACCCAGCCATAAATGTATTATGGATCCTATTAATGGTTGTTGGAATTAGTTCAGCATATTTTCATGCAACCCTAAGCTTAGTTGGTATGTATGCTAAAATAATTTAAAATGTATCTAGGTATGTGCTTTCTATTGTAACTATTTTCAGTATTCATTTTTAACAAAAATATCAATTTTAGGTCAGCTTCTGGATGAATTGGCAATTTTGTGGGTGTTCATGGCTGCATTTGCAATGTTTTTGCCTAAGAGACATTTCCCTAAATTCCTAGGGGGGAATAGGTAATTATAACATTTATATTACTTATATTTATATACAATACTATTTATATGACTTAATATATGAATCAGTAAATCAATCTTTCAAGTTTTGATTAATATTATTGTTAATATTGTGTATAAGATTTTTGTTCCCTGTACACTTATTATTGAATAATTTATTACAGTGTAAATGTTATTGTTCTACATTGTACAACAACCTAATTTGAGTTGTACTCTTACATTGATTCATAACTATTAAAACTCCCAAGATAAAATAAAATATTATAAATACATAACAAAAATTTTGCTATCTTAGTGGAGCAAAATTATTTCTTAATTGAGGAAGTTGTTCAATGTTCTTTTTCATTTTCCATTTATTGCGGAATTCGAGACACATATCTCAGATTTTTACGGCGATTTGAAAAAAATCGAAGGTACTAGAATAAATTAAAAAATACGCTCCGGCTTCTCTACTATAATATGCACGTAATTAAACATTCCTCTTGAATCATACAATGTATTAAAAAACCGAATAAAAATCCGTTGCGTAGTTTTAAAGATCTAAGCATACATAGGGACAGACAGATGGGAAGCATGATTACACAGTTTTATACTATGTAGTGATTAGCGGCCCGCCTATATTTCGTACGGGGTACATTATATGAATCGTGACAATTAAATTTTTAATCGGACTTCGGATGTTCACAATTGTTTAGTAAAGAAAATATTAAAGATCTTTCTATTTAACATTTATAACAGCCAGACTATAAAGATGACGTAAAAAAGCTTTCACCGAACCCTGAAACTTACATTTTTATATCGAAATAAACATTTTAATTATCGGAAATATTTTATTAAGTTGATACGATTAAAATAGAAACAATAGCGATGTCTCACTATTTTTTTAATATCATTTAACTGAGCGACTATACGTAATTTTCACACGTATTCGAAAAACGGAATTTATTTTGGGTATTCGAGAGACAGATAACCCTAAAATATTATAATATAACATAACATTTATTTAGAGGTAGCATAATACATACAACAAGCAAAAGAATAATAGGTATGATCTAAAAAGTTTTAATATAATTTGTTCAAGTGCTTCAGACATGAATTAAATATTTTTCCATTGAAAAAAATCTATGATACTCTCAATTTCACATCACCATCACAACCCATTTAATGCTCCACTGCTGAGCCGGATCTCCTCAGAATGAGGAGCGTGTTAGGCTATAGTGTACCACACTCTCCCAGTACGGGTAGGCACTTCACACATGTCTGAGAACTTTAGGGATCTCAGGAGTGCAGGTTTCCTCACGATATTTTCCTTCACCGTTAAAGCAAGTGATATTTTATTTCTTAAAACACACGTAACTCAGAAAAGTCAGGGGTGTGCCCAGGACCACTTGGTTATTACTGCATTATCATATGAAGCTCCATTATAGCGTGAAAAAAGAACAAACCATTAACCAACACATACATTTCCACACATTATTGGTATGTATTATATTATATTTAATTTGTATCTTAAATGAACTAAAGCACTAGAGTAACAAGACTCATAAAAAAATACCATATACATTGAAAGTATTCGACTATTTGGTTATGTTTTTTTTCAGTATTATTTTGTAATCTACAAAATTCAATACAATAGAGACGTATTGAAAACAATATTGGTAAAACTCTTTCGGAAATTAACCATTAGTCTTTGTTAGCTTCGTAGAATGTTCGGGAGTTGACTCATTATGCGATCTCGTTATGAGACGAATTTTTACATAATTTTATTTGTAAGTAATTTTTACTAATACGTTTTGTTATATTTGAACTTTAAACTTTATTTTAAATTTTTAACCTTGTCAGACCTATTTTACTTTAACGTTTTTTGTGTTTGTGTTTTTTTTGTGTTTGTGACTATGTTAACATATTTTAACAAATGAGTATGACTTTGGACTAGACATTTGGTTATTATGTCTGTTAAGTAGGCATTAAACACTACGATAGTTGTCCTCGTGTTTTTGATCAGGTCCTCATTGTAACTCGTGTTGAGCATAATGATTAAAATCGTTGACTAGATTCTTATTCATCTTATTCATTACTACTGTCTTTCCCTATTGTTATTTTACACCCTTGAGCGTTAACTTTTACAAACTCTTAATGTCATATTTATTTATATCGAATAAACAGCCTAAAAAATAAGTTTAACTTCTAGCTCTAAAAATGACGATACTTCCATACAATTTTTCATTATCCCTTTCAACACCTTATAACCTGTTTTTCGCATTAAAATGTAGCCTATGCCCTTTCTCAGGCTCTAGACTATCTGTATAGAACATTTTATTTTAATCGGTTCAGTAGTTTTGGCGTGAAAGCGCGACAGATAGACTGAGTTATTTTCGCATTTAAGGATTACTTGATTTCTGAAACAAAATTAACTTATTACTTTCGAGTGTTTAAAAGTTCACTTTATTAAGCAATTTTTTGTAAAGACTTCAAAATAAGTATGGGTATAGGTAATATATCAACACCGTAAAAAGCATTGGAATATGCTAGAATTCATTGCATGTTTTATCATGCAACAGTTAATATTACAGTTTACTTTTATTGTAGCATTTAACCTTCGCAGTTTTATGTGATAATCACTTCACAACGTGAATTAACGTTCTTAGTTAGTTATGGTATGTTAACATCGCGATCGGTGTGATATTTTGTAACTCACGTGGAATAATGTACTTACGTATTCTTAAGTAACCAAAAAAACTTATAATGAATGCTATGTATTAAAATGGATTAATTATTTACTTAAAAAATATATCATTCCTGATCATACAACCAAACAAACAATCTGTTCCTATGTTCTAGACTGTGTAGCACCTGTGTGTAATCATCACCTTAGCGCCCTTAAAGACGAAAAAAAGGTCCACCAGAAATCTAGATGTCTTTTTTTGTTTTTTGCTCTTCATTATCTTCTTTATATATAAAAACTAGCGGCCCATCCCGGCTTCGCGCGGGTGGAATATTATTTTTAAAAATATATTGGCCCTCCCGCATTTCGGTGCCCACTCTCTTGCCGCTTTACTCGCTGCGCTGAGTCGCTATACTGGCCCGTCGCGTCGTCGTGTATTTTTTGTTTATATTGATATTTTTAATTTCGTAATATCTTTTGAATGGAAAGTCCGATTTTAATAATTCAAAAAGTAATTTACAGGTATTGAAATAGTCTTGAATACGAAATAATTTATTTGGATAAGGATTAATACAAAGTTATAGAAAACATGGTCTGATTTTGATAGGCATTTTTATCAACTTTTAAAATGTAAAAAAGTAGTTATAGTGACGTAACTATAATAGTTGATCATATGGTCTCGCGGACTTTTTTGTAGATATTGATACGTTCTATAATATTGTAGAACATTTTTTTGTTCTATCATCAATACTTTTTGCAGCGCATGCGATGAGAGATATTTTATGGCTAATTTTTTGGCACCTTGGGTTGGTTTTCGTGAGATTTCCTAAGGATCTCTAATTTTTTGTTGTAATAAATATAGCCTATGTTACTCAGGGATAATGTAGCTTTCTAATGGTGAAAGAATTTTTGAAATCGGTCCAGTAGTTTTTATGTTTATTCGTTACATACAAAAATACAAAAATACAAATCTTTCCTCTTTATAATATTAGTATAGATGAATCCCTATTTCCTTTGGTCCCGGCATCACGCGTAAACGGCTGAACCGATTTCAATACTTCTTTTTTTATTGCGTTCGTTATTGTCAGGAGAAAGTTCTTATAAAAAAAAAAATTAAAAAAGTTGCGCGGAAAAATTAGAAAATTTAACAAATCTTAACGACCATATTAACTTTTCTAATGTAAGCTTTTGACAGCGAATTCAATTTTCATAGTTAAGACAGGACAACGTCTGTCGGGTCAACTAGTTTCATATAAATTCAGACTCGCACAGTTTGTAAAGAAATAGTTCTTTTACGAAAATAATCGCCATCCCTTGGCAGCGCCATCGAAGACCTAAAGCCGCGGAACTTGTGTGCACCCCGCACCCCCTGCATAGGTAAAGTCGCCCCTGATGTTTTTAGCTTTTAGTATAAATACGGAAAACATTTCTTTTATTCTATTACCTGTCCCTCAAGCGAGATCAAATTTAGGACACTATGCTGGACATCTTCTCTTCGAAATTACCCAATTTTAAAACCTGTCTTACTAAGTTAATCACTAAGTAGTTAGGCTAGTTATTATTACTTTTATTTTAATTTATATAATTTGTTTTACTGTTTTTCTTTCGTTAACTTTTTGTTGCTCATTTCTATATTATTGTAGCATTCTACAATAATATAGCATAGCAACTAAATTTTTAGCTGCTTAGTCAATAATACCGTGCATGCTGTGGTCTCCTGTAATTGAAGTAGCACACAAGCTACTAAATTTTGTACTTGTAAATGTAAAAATGTTTGGTGTGTATCTTTTGTTGGAGATCCTTAAATAAATAAATGGCATAACAGAATAAGGTCTCAAATATTGTTAGACGTGAATCACGATACAACTTTATGTAGTTTTGTTGTGAGTCAATTCACAAAATACCTTATTTTCATAGAATCAAATACTTTATTAATATATTGTAATTTAAAAATAGTTTATTTTAATTACAAAAAAGTACTTTAAATGAGTGAAAATAGTTCAAGGTCACTTCAGTTATAACAAATTAATCAACTTTATTGGAATGAGAACAATATTTTTACAAAAAATAGTCCCGTTTACTTTTTAAACTGACAATTGCTTAAGTGAATGTAAATTCCAATTAAAATAAATGACATTGACTAACTTCACCTGTATGATAATGTTCCATATCAAGTACTTAACTCCTAATTACACCAAATAACCATTGATGCTAATATAATTACCATAAAGATATTTACTCGTTATAAATGGCAATCCTTTTTTTTATTTTTGGTTCTGTAGAAGATATTAAGAAAACTTAGAACCTGACATTTTGAATCTTTGTTTAACTGTCTGTCCGTGTGTTTATATGTGTAGCATGCAAAAACTAATGCATAAAATTGGCAACGGGTTTCATAGTTGTATTGCTGCAGGTCTAACTTAATATATAGACTTTGTTTCATTAAAGTTAAGGTTAGAATACTATTTCCCTTTGTCGCACCATCTTGGCGATGGTGGCTACTTATCATCAGGTGGACCATCTGCTCGTTTGCACCGTATCTACCATAAAAAAAATTGATGTCAGGTAAAAGTTATCGTCGTTTAGAAATGTCTTAGCCCAGCTAAGCTAGGATGGCTCGATTAGTACGTATATATTTTAAAAATTACTATGTGTTGTCTTCTGTATAATAATTATGCCACTGAAATTGTATATACTGCTGAACAGATTTTGATTAAATATTTTTATTGAAAAATCATATTTTTAAATCTATTGCACTCTCATCGAAGCGACGAATATTGTATCCTGAATTAAAGTTTATTTTTTTCAATATTCACATGTATATTTTACTGTAAAGTTACTTTGTTGACTCAGTATGTGCGTCATATATATTGCGTTTTGTTTATCTAGGAAAATAAGTTTTAATCGTAATTTGTTTTTGTTATAAATGATATAGCACACATATTGCGGTTTTATTTTATCATTAATTTTGCAATAAGCTACGACCTATATTTCAGTTGATAAGGTGTAGCTAACAAGCTTTTATTCTATTCATACGATTAGTTTTGCAAATCAATACAAATCTTTATATCAACATGAAAAAAAATATTATGTTATATAGAACTATTATTTAAATAAATTATAATTAAAGGTAAAAAAGTTTAAAAGCTACCTTAATTAGCTCAAGTGATTTTTTAAAATATTTCTTGTTCCCAAAAGAATTAAAAAAAAAATAGAGATAATTGTCAAGTTTGTATTGACTGCTGTTTTTATATATTGTTTTCAATAATAGAAAAAGATCGACTTATTAAATTAAATATCGATGATTCTAAATCGATGTCGTGTGTATATCGATGCTTGGTGACTGTATTTAATTAGTTATAGTCGCGGGTAATTTAAATTTTTAATTAAGTAGTCTTAATTTGCAGGAGGACCTTAGCATTCTACTCCAGTGTTTTCTCCGTAGTTTCAACTGGATTTTTGGTGATGCATCCAAAGGCTAATGCTTTTGCGCTTATGACCCTCGCCTTACCTACTATTGGTTTCCTATGTTCGGAATTAAATAGGTATGTTTAAGTCATGTTCACTTGACTTAATTGACATTAATCTAAAAGTAATATCTGAACTCTACTCTCTATTTAAATAAAATTGAACTAAAATTTCTTTTACTTTTTTTTTCAGGGTTAAATGCGCACGGGTGTACCGACTGGGACTACGCTGTGTAGCAGTTTGCTTCTTAGCAATATTTTCCTGGATTATAGATCGCATGTTTTGCGATACATGGCTTTCTATTAACTTCCCATACATGCATGGTGTTTGGCACGTCCTTATATTTATAGCCAGCTATACAGCGTTAGTCCTCTTCGCATATTTTAATGTTTCTGAGGAACGTCCCGAACAGAAACCTCAGCTGAAATATTGGCCAAGAAATGACTTCGAACTCGGCATTCCATATATTACTATTAAACATCCATGCAAAAAAGACGACCAATTAGCTATTTAATCTAAAAACCTATGATTAAGGAAACTGATAACTATTATATAGGTGGCTTACTAATGTAGTAATAGTATGAGTTTTTAATCATTATTTTGTAACTATTGGTGGAAGGTAATGAAGAGTCTATTGTGGCTGTATATATATTTTTTTTTGAATGAAATATCCAATTGTATTGACTTATTTATGTGTGATATTTAGGTGTATATTTTTATATATTCAATTATTTGCTAGGTGTTATATCAATAGAAGGTATCTGATATCGCCCACTTGCGACGACAGTGTGACATCTCAAAAACCCAAATTTTACAGGAAACGACTTTTAAACTTTTGAACGAGCATAACTCTTAAATTATTGTTAAGATAGCTTTATTATGTATGAAGTGATTAGAGTATAACTAATAATTAAATTAAATATCAAAAAGAAAAAGAACACTTGGGACTAAATTAACTACTTTATAAACTTTTTAAAAAAAAAGGAAAACTTATCACGTTGTTCCACAAAAAAAGAAAATTTTCAAGGTGATAAGTTTAATAGTCACGTTGAAGATGATGTAAAAAATGACTATTAAGTAAGTTATATAAAAATAAAACATTATTCTTGAAAATAATATTTTTATTTTAGGAATACTAGAATCATTTAACATAGTGGTAACTTTTTAATCGTACCTTATTGCTGCTGCATTTATTTACTTATTCTAAAAAGTAATTCGTATCAAACCTTCGTAAAAACATAACATAATTAGACTGCAAAAACAAATTTATAAGCTATTACAAGAACAAATAACTTGACATCTTAGTAGAAGCTTAGAAACTAATTCCGTTAAGAAATTACTTTAATAATACTTTATAAATCACAGTTAGGTACTTACAATATTACTACACAATAACAAACAGAGAAACATTAGTGAGCTATACATCAGTCATATAAAATCAGTCTTCTTGCTGTTAATCACATCATTTGGCTTAGGTTTCAGTAAAGTCGTATATATATATATGTGTATAAATGATAGAACTTTGAAGTAATTTATCAAATTCATAAAAACTACAAACTTTCGAAAAATACCCTGTAATAGCCAGGAATATGGTTGCTATTTAATAGTGAAAGAAGATCCTCTTTTTTCTTTTGAGACAACCCTGGTTTTCTACTGAAAGCGTTCTTAAGTTGGATTTCATTCAAAGGTTTTTTTTTTATTACGACAGCTCTCTTCATTTCATCCGCGTAAGACGTACGATAGTAAATCGCATGGGGGTCATCTTTTAGCACTCGTATCCCTTTTATTTCAGAAGTTTTAATGACCTTTTGATCTTCATCCTTATGAATTGCAAAATTCATTTGATTGAGAATAGCCTTCCAATCATAAATATCACTGTAACATAATTCATTTACATGTATAGGCTCTGACTTTTTTCTTGCAGCTTTGATCGCCCCAATAAAACCTTCAGGAGTAAAAATGGGTCCACTTCTCAACTGTCTTTTTATTTGACGTTCGATTTGGGAATGGGCTGAGTCTCCCTCATTTTGTGTATGTCCCTTGATGAGAAATTTGTGCGTAATGGATTTTATGTTTGGAAGATTCTGCACAGCATAGAGATACATAGCCATCATAAATTTATTCTTCTGCTGGCCAGCACAGTTGTCCGAGTAAAATACTACGTCCATTGAATTTTGCTCTTCAGAAATCTTCTTTAAGTACTGGAAAACGCAGGTGGCAATCTCATTCACACCCCTATGTGCCTGTGCTTCATCCCACACGTAACTTTCAACGGAGTTTGTTTTGAGATCATAAATTGTCAGATTTAATACGTTTAGCTTTGATTTATAATAGAAAACAGACGTGTTTCCTTTGGGGCACTGAAACACAGCTTGAAGATCGAAAACTGCCACAAAAATGTCCTTGTCTTTTTTATCTTTCTCTTTCTCAATTCGCGACAGCTGTTTTTCTTCTTGATGAGCTAGAAAATCCTCCTTTTTATTTTCTTTTTCTTCATCTGTACATAGTTTGTAAGCTTCGCAAAGTGCGCACGCATCTTTTTTAGGAACAAAGAAAGATATATTAAATTCCTGAGTAAAGATACGATAGAACATGATATAATTTGCGTAGGGAATGTTTTGGGCTTTCCAATGCTCAACGTAATCTCGGTGTATGTCGGAAATAGTTTTACTACCATCAATGTAATGCCTCTTGGAATTGGCTCGGATGTAGTGCGACTCTATTTTTGGTATGGTTTCGATGAAAGTTTTTACTCCATTTTTTATTGTTTCGTCAACATGGGCATGATTTTTGTGACATCCACGGTTGTCTTTGATCAAAGAAATGTTTGTATTTTTATTCTTCTTCTTTTGTGCGGTTTCTATAGGTCTATTGTTAATATCCAAAGTGTTTTTAAAAAAGGTTTTACAAACTCTGATCTTAGCCCCAGACACTGTAAAATAGTAAGCATTATTGTTTTCGCGTTTTGGTGCTATTGTTCCGTCAGAATCAATTCTGACATATCGTTGAGGTGGTTTCACTTCTTCCATGGACTGAATTATAAATAACCACTGTCTTTCAATTTCACCCAAATCCCAGTACTCCTTCAAAAGTTGATGTCTTTGAATTTCTGTTATATTTTCGTGGCATTTAAATTTACACGATTCTTTACAGGGGGGTTTTAGTCTTCGTTCTGGGATATCTTTATGATTTTTTACTGATTTATACGGTTTTCCACTATTTCTTAATTTCTTTGCAATATTATTCTTCCATTTTGTTTCTTGTCTTGGCCTTTTTTTACCTTTTTTAATAGGAGTTTCAACAGAAGTGGGAGAATTTTTAGGTTTTGGTGCGGTGACGATGCAAGGTTCAATTGGTAACGATTGATTTTCGTTTCTCATATCAGGCGCATCAATGGGATTTTCATTAGAAGTAAAAATTACTGAGTTGATGCCTGATATTTCTTCTTGGTTTGTCGTTTGCCGGCTAGTTGTCGCTGTCTGAACATCATCACTTATATCTTTGAGTGAAAAAAATACACGTCGGTGATTTTTTTGAACCTCTTTATAGTCGGGGTCTTTTACGGAGTCATCACTGTCCTCGGAAAAAGATGAAGAACTTGAAGAGTTGCTATACGAAGTAGTTGAAGATGAAGTCAATTCGCTATTATAGAGATGACTTTGTGTATTATCTTGATAATCAATTGTTTCGTCATCGTTAACATTCTTTGAACCCGGGTTGTTACGAGCAACTAAGTTGCTACGGGGAAAATCTTCATCCATTTTCGCTTGTGCTAATCTTAATATTAGTTTAGACCTTGTCCCCATCTGTAAAGGAAACTGAAGTTTTATATTGCTGCTTAGTGTATACAACGTGACAAGTGAAGGTACCATTAAATTTTATCAATATGTATTCTGCAGCAACAGAACATCAACAAATGACCCACAACATACTTCCAGTAAAAGAAAAGCATTTATCATCTACAACGTTACAATTTAAAATAACGCAGTGATAATGTGAATCGCTTACAAGAAAAACGTGATATCAAAAACATATCTCGTTAACTTCGCTTGATGTTTTACAAGAACACTGTGGTAAGTATGACGTGCCTCATTGTCGAATAAAAGAAAATTATTACAAGAGACTCACCTTATCAACTTAATCGTGGTAACCTCGTGATGTCACGTTTTTGATGAAAACCGAGAGCACCTCACACCTCGAAGCGCAGGTGACAACTGAACTGTCACTGTGTCGAAGTCAACTAACTCACCAAACGAGACAGCGCTATATTGTGATACTTTGTCTCTTTCTCTTGTTTTCTTTGTTATTTTTGTAGTAAAAAATATCGCGTTTTTGGAGATAATAGAACGCGAGATCGCGGTTTAGAATATCAATAAAACGAAAAATTGTATAATTCGAGATGTTACACTGTCGTCGCAAATGGGCGATATGTTGTGAGTGTAATTAAAAATATTTATGTAATATTTTCTTGTATTATCAAAAAATATACTGCAATCTTAATTAAACTCTAAATGAGTACAAATTAACGTAAACGTTGATTGAGATTGTTTTAAGTAGGTATTATATAGTTAATAGTTTTTTAAATACATACAGACCTGAAAAAAATATGGAACATCCGGCATTATTTTGAAAATAGTTGCTGTCACATCCAAACCAGAATATTTAGAAACTTCTAAATTCTATTTATGAACTATTATTTTGTTATAATATACCAGGATTCCTATAAAACTATTTGTTTATGCACGCTAATATATGAACAATCACTCATGTCTTACTCAACCGTATGGTTTTCGTTTACTTCGTCGAATCTCTAGTATATATATCTCTAGTATGTAAACGGATTATTTTTAATCAGAAGCATCGTGCAGAGTTCTGTTTGTCAACTGTATTTTAGACTTCGAATAAATATTAATATAAAAGTCTATGTACACATATTTTTCAACAAACAAATATGTGGAAGTACTTTTAGTAAAAGTCGGATTCTTTATATTTCTGACATTCCTCGTGTATTTCGTAAAAGCAATATTTATATGTTAATAATAGTAGTATGTAGTTTGAAAAAGATTTTTAGATGGCCAGATATATCGTATTTACGAGTACCAATCTGTGATGTATAGAATAATCGTAGTGTGCAATATATAATTATTATTATTTGTATTTGTAGTAAGATTCTGCAAAAAGTTTTTGTGATATTTATTGGATTTAAAACATTAGCTTAAGGTTTTTTTGTGCTTTTGTATGCACTTTGTTTCTTTTATTTGATTAAAAGTTGAATTAAAGGGAACACATTCTTTACTACATAGAGAGTAGTGTTTTGACTTTTTTTTTTTCAACTATATTTAACCAATCAGATTAAAAAAAAAGTAAAACCAATGACGACATATAGCTAGAGTAGTGATCTAAGCACATAAACGAGAGTACCTACTAATTATTGTAGAATAATTCTATATATTTTATATGTCGTCATGGGTTTAAAAAGACCTTAATATAATATTTTTAGTGTTATGATTTTCCAAAATATTTTATTAATAGCCATCTTTTCAAAAAGCGCTCAATATTGGTGCTGATCCATAAACTATAAAATCTCAAAGTTAAAGGTCAAAGTTTTTGAATACAATGACTTAAAAAGACATGTATTTCTAATATAACGTTAATGTAATTTTTAATTACGTTTTAAGTATTTGTGATAGATTTAACCATATTTGATAAAAGTATTTGAAAAAGGAGATTAGTTATAGAAATGAGTATAGTGGTAGACTTGTTGGTTAAACTAAATCATCTGGAGATATAGACAAATGCAATTACTTGGCTTTCAGATTCTCGACAACACTAATAGAAAATATTATATATTACTATTTATGGGTTCTCAATGATTGATAGTTAAGTAATTGTACCTGGATAATGTCCCTGTTTTTTTACAAATATAAAATAGTGGATTGACTTTAAAAATAAAGGTGTAAGGATGTATATAAAAAAGTAAAGCCATATTTATTAATAAATGTATTTTATTTATTCCAAATAAAAGGTATAACAGTAATCATGAGCAGATTTTCCAGCTAGTATATAAGCTGAATGGTCACAAAATACATTGATACAAAAATATCAGATCAATTAAATAAAAATAAATTCGAATTAAGTAATATTTAGTCAGTCTGAATCCGAAGAAACATCATGATGGTTTGGGTGCAAGTTTGAAGAGTCAAACTTTTTTCTCGGGTATGTAGAGCCTCCTCGATAAACAACATGATTCTTTTCAGTCTCTAGTATCTTTACTTCGTGTAGTAGTTGAGGTTTGTCCATAATTTTTTGCAGCTGATCCCATATGAATATAGCTAAATTTTCAGTTGTACTGACCTACAAGAGTAATTTTCAATAACATATCTAATTATAATAAAAATTTAATAAATTGATTTAATATATTGAATTTAATTATTATGAAACATGGAACTGAATATCTAAGAAAATAACAATAATGACAGAACAAGCTGTATTTTTAAGTAAGAAATCAGAAATTTCACAATATTTAAGATAAAACTTTTAATTTAAATAACTAAAATGTAACACTGGATAAAAAAAACAATAAAACATTTGATTGCTATTACATCATTACATTACATAATTAATGTTCTGAATAGTGTTAAATGATTGCTCTCATTTATCTTAACATTGTGTAATATTTTGTTATCATGTAGATTTCTTTGTTTCATATGAATATCATTTCAATTTCAATGATTTGTACTAAGAGATTTGAATTTTATAATAAAAAAGTAGAAACTTATGTTTCCATTATTACCCATTCCTTTCCACCATCCCATTTTTAGGAAGTTCAAGATTTCTCTTTATTTTATTAAATCTATATTTTTTCTCATTTAGAGGAAAGGCAGACATATTTAAGCCTAATTATTATTAATACAAACAAAATAAAAAATTCCAAAGTGCTTGGGAAGTAATGGGTTATTTTATAATAAATAAAATTGTAGGAATATATTTTCTTACCACAGCTTTGAAGTATGGCACATCTTGGTCTAAGTTTTTATGGTCCAATGGATCCATTATAGCTTGATGCATATAATGCTTCAGATCATGGACATTCATCACCATGCCCGTTTGTTGGTCAACTGGACCTTTAACTGTGACTAGAACTGAAACAAATTATTACATACAATATATGTCTTTTACATTAACTTATATTTAAATAAAAGTAAGTGATTTTAATTCGATGATGCATTTGATATTAAACTTACCAACATAATTGTGTCCATGTCCATTGGGATTGTTACATTTACCATATAATTTTTTATTTTCTTCATCACCCAAGAATGGACTGGAAATATTAATACATTTTGAAATTAATTGGAAAAGAAGTATTATTTAGAACAAGTTTAATAAAACCTAGGGCATAACCAAACTATGCTACAATTTTTAGGAATATTACGTACGTAGATAAGTTATGGTAACTTATTGTGAGGATAATTAGCATCAAGGAATTTACATTACTATTATAGTCGTAGTTAGCACTTCTAACAAGATGATTATTTTTAAACATTTGTAAAAAAATGTAATTTCAAATATATTATTTTTGAGTTGTTTAATTTTGTTAGTAAAAAAAATTATTTTGTAAACAAAAATGTGTTATTTTATATTTTAATACTAATGTTATATTTAACAACATAAAAACTTACTTATTCACATTTCTAACACACAGTAAAATCAACTTTTTTTTTTTTTTTTTTTTTTGACTGAATAACCTCTAGAAAATTAACTTCTTACGTTAACTCCCTCATTACAATACAATTATGATAATTGCAAATTTGCATTTTATAGAACTTAATATATTTTTTACTAATTTTATATTACAATATGTTGCTGCTTTATTTACCTGTGAAGTCTATGACAGGAACTGAAAGTTTCACGTCGTGTTATTGAAACAATAGGTAAAGATGCCATATTAAACAAACAAATTAATAAGTTTCTAAGTGATAAATAAGTTTCATTAAAATTTTACTTCGTCTGATCTCTGAAAATTAACGCTCTTTTAACTTTTAGCTAGGGATGAGCAACATTTATTATGTATCGATGCTAAAGAAAAAAATATCAATGCTTACTACTTGTGTCTATCACGATATCGATATTAGATTGTCCATGTTTCATCCTCAGATCAATTGATCTGAGATTTCGTCTATCGTTACCATTCTGTGTATTGTTCATAAGCAATATATTTGACACTTAATTTAAAAAAAATGTGAAGCTTCTGTTTATAATGGGGTGCGAATCCCTGTCATTTTTAGTTGTAAGTACTTATTAGCTTAAAGATTAAACTAGTCTAGGAGTTATTTATCTTGAAGAATGTTATGATAGCTGTGCAAAAACGGTAAATGAAGAGAAGTAATTTAATATTTTAATAATATTTATTTTCTCGTATGATTTTGCATCACAGATTTTTTCCTGTCAACAATGTCAAAAAAACATTTAATTTTTTCTCTATTTTAAGTTATACTTTTTTTCTATATCATTTGAGTTTTTAACAATTGTACTAACTTAATTTATCATTTTGTGCAGTTGTAAGTGTTCAGTACATACAAATCATTAGATCGGTTCTCATATTATATTATATTTTAGTTATCGGTATTTTTGTTCAACATTTATATCGATATTATCGCTGGAAGTAACACGGGGCACAGATTAATTAAAATATTTTTTTTTTATATTACGGCAACACTTAAACTTGTTGGCTGATTGAATTGGACTTTGGCATTTAGTTGATTTTTAATTTTATCACTTTATACTTTGTAAATAGTTTTAAGTTTCCATTAAAATATTTATAAGATGTTTTCACCGTGCACAAGAAAGCTATTTTTTTCTACTCAGGTAACCAAATTTGAATGAATAACAAATTTAATTTTATGATTTTTAAGTTTTGTGTACCTATTTATGTTTGATAACTGTTTCAGCTGCGAAGATTACAGAGCACTCTGATAATAGCTGAACACAATAATGAGACGTTACTGCCGGTAACACAAAATGCACTGAGTGCTGCAAAGAAAATTGGTGGAGAAGTGTCAGTCCTTGTGGCTGGTACAAAGTGTGGACCTGTATGTATTCATTATTATAACAACTTTCTATTATCCTTAAAACCATGACATATTCATTGGCACAACTTTGCACAACACATTCAAGGTATATGGGCCCCGGCCCCTGGGTATATGATCTATATATTGAGTAGCTTATGGTCAGGGGAGCCAACATATATAAAAAACTTTTTGCGGAAATGAAATGGGCAACACTTAAGAGCATGTTTACTCCTATGTTTTACTATGACTCTTCGAGTAATAACTACTGTGACATCTTTGACTCCGCAGGAGAGGTAGCCTCATCACTTATGCGTAACATAGTGCTAAAACACATGCTTATTTCCGCACTCCATGAACTTTTAAGGGGCAAAATGCAGCATCACTATAGTATATGGGGTGGGATACGAGTAGTGCTTAGAGGTGCATAGCAGTCTATGGGAGATAAAAGCTTAAAAACTTTAAATCAAAAAGCTTTACCAGTTTCAGTTTTTTAGCCAAGTCAAGAGTTAGATATAGTAGTACTAGGTAACGTAGATGTTACAGCCAAATTGATAAATTAAGACATTAGGTATATATACTACTAAGCTGTTATGTATAGTATTAGCCCAGCTTATACCAAGTGAATGTTAGCACAATATTATTCAAATTTTTTGTTTTATTATATTAGCTACTTAGTTGTACTTAGATATCTTTACCTTATGTGTAACTGCCTTTATGATAATCAACAAATCTTGTCTGTTCTGTCATAGAACTGACTTGGATATCAACCCAACTCTAGGAGCCGGGGCCTTTATACTAAAGCCACACCTATTCACTTATACTAGTGGTTTCCCAGCGGTCCTTAAAAAACTACAATTCATTAAAATTTTAAGTTTGAAAATTATTAAGGTTCTATTATTAAAGACATTTTAATCACTAATTTCTACAAGGCTAAACTTATAAGTAATTAAATATATCTTGTCCATATTCATGTATAGCTCAGTGATTAAAGTATTGGAATCATGATCATAAGGTTGTGGGTTTAAATCATTACACTATCATATGGTATAACCAAACTGCTAGTAATTTTTTTTTAAAACAACTTCAACTGTGCCAAGTATTTCAAACTCCTTCATCTGCTCGTTTTATGTATTAATAATATTAAAATATTAAATATTTACTTTAAAGGCTGCAGAGGCAATATCCAAGGCAAGTGGGATCTCGAAAATATTAGTGGCAGAAAGTGAGGCTTTTAAGGGCTTCACAGCAGAATCTTTGACTCCTCTCATATTGGCTACACAAAACCAGTTTAAGTTTACACATATTTTGGCACCAGCCACTGCATTTGGCAAGGCAATCCTACCCAGAGTGGCCGCCAAACTAGATGTGTCACCAATAACTGATATAATTGGCATTAAAGATGCTAATACATTTGTGAGAACCATCTATGCAGGTAAATTTTTTTTATTAATAAAAAACACTTAAAATATTAATCTGTACTCCTTCAGAAACAAAAGGTAAAAGACAAAGAAATCAATATTGCCTACCAAAAATAAAAATGTCATAATTTATCATAATACTAGCTGAACTCTCCTCGTTTTGCTGAGGTGATTAAACTATAGGTAAAATCTTCCAAATCGTTTTAGCATTTTTCACCATTTAAACCTTCCCTGGACTTCCACAAATAATTCAAAACCAAATTAATATAAAAAAGAAGAAGATTATATAGAAAATATTTGTAAAATTTGATTTATTTTTGAAATGTTTTATGTATATTTAAAAATTTGTTTATACATATCAATTTGCATGTAAAAGTTGAAAATGATGTAATGTGTTTTTATAATTTTTATTTTCATAGATAATATTTTTGTACTTTTACATTTTGTCACACAAGAGTATAGAGATGAAATTTATCATTATAACAATAAGTAAATATGTAGTATATAATTAAAAGGCCATCGGCTCTGTGGTTTCTTATCTTGTGTTTAGCATAAGATAAATACAGCTTCAAGTTCAAATTTGTTATCTCATATCTCGGAAGGAATATGTAGTTATACTCATTTAATTTAATTATGTTTTGATTGCAAATCGATATATTTTTATATCTATTAACCTTATTTATGACCCACCCCTAGCTTTGCACGCTTTCTCTACTATATACAAATTATAAACCTTCCTCTTGAATCACTCTATCTATTGCTGAAAACTGCATTAAAATCAGTTGAGAAGTTTAAAAGATGTAAGTGAACAGACAGCGAAAGTGTCTTCATTTTATACTCATATTATGAAAGATACTCATTTTAATATGAATAAGATTTTAAATGTTATTCATTATATCTGGATTTATACTTACATATGTATTTAGAAAAAATATGTTTTTTTGTGACAATATGGCAATATCCTAGAATAGCATAGAACTAAATCATTACCTACTAATACCAATTGTTTTTTTTTATTATAAAAAAAAAGGTTACTATCAGTATGGATCACATATTATATTGATATGAAAACTTTTCTAAATCTTCATAGGTAATGCAATTCTAACATTAGAAGCTAAGGACCCAATAAAAGTAATTACAGTAAGAGGAACTGCATTTCCTCCTGAGCCATTAGAAGGAGGGTCAGCTGCTGTAGAGAAGGCTCCGGAAGGTGACTATAAGACTGATCTAGTGGAGTGGTTATCACAGGAGCTTACTAAATCTGATAGACCTGAGCTAACTAGTGCTAAAAATATCGTCTCAGGGGGTAAGTAATAAAAACTTGTGTCTTATTGTATCGGATGATATTTCTTTACAAGTGTAGTAGTTTTTGATGTATGGGTTGTATACAATATGTCATCCTTTTTTCTCCAGGTCGTGGACTAAAGTCTGGAGACAATTTCAAGCTGCTGTATGATCTAGCAGACAAGTTGAATGCAGCTGTTGGTGCGTCCCGTGCAGCTGTTGATGCAGGATTTGTCCCCAACGACTTGCAGATCGGTCAGACCGGCAAGATTGTTGCACCTGTAAGTATTAATTAGATTGCCCAAACGTAGATGTTAAAATAATGAAAAGACAGTTTTTTTAAAGAGTATTATTTTCGTTTAGAACCTATACATCGCAGTGGGAATCAGTGGTGCTATCCAGCATCTTGCTGGTATGAAAGATTCCAAGACCATTGTTGCCATCAACAAGGACCCAGAGGCGCCGATCTTCCAGGTTCCATATTTTTTAATATACTGTTATAGTCAAATTAAATTTTCAATTTAAATAATTATGTCTATTTGACAATTTTACTAATTACTTCAATATTTCCTTTATGGTCCAGGTCTCGGACGTCGGACTAGTAGCAGATCTGTTCAAAGCTGTCCCAGAGCTAACATCAAAGTTGTAAATAAATCAATAGTTGAAATATTTTTAGATAATCTTTATATTACTAATTTTTGGTACTTGAGAATTTTCATATACCTTTGTTATTGAGATCATGTAAAGAGAAATATGTAAATAAAGTCAATTTTATATATAAAATTTGTCTTATTCAATATAGGATAGGATTTATTGATATTGCTCTATTGAATTAGAAAATTAAAAAAAATATATAATTGGGTTTTCTACGTACAACCTGCACATAATAAAATTATTATAAATATTAAATTTTGTAATTTTTTTTATAACCCCTAGTGATATCTAGCGGTGGGTAGTCACAGGTGAACAAAAAATTCGTCAATTTTTTTTAATCAAAATCAATTTATAATTCGCTTAATTAATGAGGTCTCCTCCTTCAACATGGTAAATTGTTTTTAATAAAAATATTATTTTAGATTTATATACTAATACTAAGATACTCTTAGTCGCTTTAATAAGAGATGATAACAACAAAATAAAAATATTTCATTAAAACTAGACTAGCTGTTAGAAAAACTAGAACATAATCTATTTCGATATATTGTTAGGATAAAACCTACTTAGAAACACTTACAATATTTTTAATATAACATAGTACTTTATTTATTAATGAAACGTTTTATTAATTAATCATTACGTTTTGCTATTCGATACTAGATGGCGCTGAAAAATAATTTGGAGTTTAAATTTTTTTTAAATATTATTTAAGGTAAAAATAATCCTGTAAAAATATATGCTTATTACTACATTTAAGCCTAATTTACTAGGTTCAAAATATTTTGTTTTCCAACTGTCTATGATGTATGTATCTATCTTGTTGCGCGGAGCATAAAACCAACAGGAGATAAGTGTGCAGTCAATCATCGCGGTAATGATATGTACCAGCAGAGATGCGGTTTACCCGTCTGGCATTCTCGTTATCATATTATTTGCCGCAACAAGCGTAGGTGCTGTATAGGGCGGGGGTATCGGAGGCCCCTCCCTCATCGCCACGCCTGTTGCACCGCGTTCACGTCCACTCGTCTGACTGAACATGCCGCGGCTGTCGCGGTGCTCTACCGACCAGAAACCACCCTTCTCCTGTAATCTATCAGTTTTAGTGCTATCTATATTTTGTGAATAAACTGTTATTTGAAGATTATTTAATTCTTAATACATTGTAGAATTTAAAGGGAGACTTTCGTGGTATTATAAAACCTGAAAATTTCAAGTTGTATGCTTCTAATTGATGTAGAACCGTGATGCAAACTTCATAGTTGAGGATCGTTTATATCTCTATTAGGGACATACACTTTCAGGTTTTATTTATAGGATAAAGAAGATCTGATCGCCGCGGGATTTTCGACTATTGGTGTTGGACACGAATTTTAAGAACTACTTACTTGATGTCGACGAAAAAAAATTAATAGTAGGTTCCCTAAGTAATAATTTCAATAAATGGATAATAATATTTATTAATTTTTATACATAAGAGGTACCTACTATACTAATAAATTAACAAAAATTAAAAATATATGAATAATTTAAAATACTAATTTTAAATATAAATATTTTTTTATATCCTACTGAAAATGATAGACTTTTTCCGAACTTCGTAAATTTATTTTAAATAAAAGCAATCAACATAGCAAGTAAAAGGTTGGTGATATGTAGGGAAAGGACTCACTAAAACTCATGTACAATAATTTATGCAAAACGGTATTATTTTAATGTTAATTAAATTTTAATAAAATCAATTAATATTAAAGAAGTGAATATTTCGTATTTAACATAAAAATAATCAATACAATTGATGCCATCACTTTATCAAAAACTTTCGGCAGGTGTTACATTAAAATTTTATTGATATCAAGCTCCATATAAAAGGTTATGTACGATTTAATTTGTGATAAATTCATTCCTTTTACGTTCGTGCAGCGTGACGATTCGATTCCTTTGCAGGGGCGGTTTTTGTTATTAATGTTCCATGCTTGAGGTTTTTTAAGCAATTAATACATGGAATTAAGAACGTTTAGCTCCCGGCGAAACACCCTTGACGTTTACGCCTGATGTCAACAATTATAGTCTGATCACTGATGAGAGTTCTTACGCCGTTCAACGCGAGCCTTTTATAATGTTTAATTTATTGCTGTCTAGCATACTGCATATGTAATGTCACTAGTTGTTTTACAACACTATAATTGCTGTAAATGTTGGTGCTTATCACTTTTTTATATCTAATAAGAATAAAAAACCAACTACAACATTAACGCGTCAAAGAGAAATAGTCCAATCTACAGTTCTCTTGATTTCATTTTTCTTGTTTCTATTATTGTCAGACTTATAAAAACACTTTTAACTGTTTTAAATAAAACTATAATACCTAATACCTCATAGAAATTTTAGTTACCATCAAAAGATATTGATTTACGGAGCCTTACTTTTTTATGAAGAATAGACTAGCGCTTCACATCTGAAGAAAGTGGTATTCTACACAATTGGACAATACCTAATAAGCATTAGTAATAATACCAACATAATAAGCATTATTAATCTCATTTTGAAGATACTCAAGTTTTATGAATTCGGAAATATATAATGTAAGTCCGGGGTGTCCGTAGTTTTTTTAAATAGCTATGAACTATAAAGTAGTGGTATATTTCCATAATGTTTATTTGAGATCATTATTTAACTATTTATCAATATTGGACAGCAGAGTAATTAGAAATTTAACATAGTTAAAAAAAAGATCACTTTTCGAAAACCTTCGATTGGCCATCTCTCTTGAGCTGCAAGGGGGAGATGGCCAGGGTAACTGGGGGATGATGGCTAGTGTATTACTTAGTTCTATTTTAATTTTCTTATCATCTTTTCATTCGCCCGCACTTAACCATAAAAAAACTTGCTCTAAAAATTTGAAAAAATCATCAACTTCTACTCTGTTCAAAGTCTTCAAAAACATTCAATCGTAACCAGCTTTTTCAGTTGTTTTTTTTATCTGTGAGTTAATTTTAGTCGTTCTGCAAACTGAAATGCTATTGATCACAACATTTTTTCGTTTTGTTTCCCAAGCATAGAAGTTGGCTTCATAGGTTCCTTTTTATCATTATCATTTTTGTTTTTGTTTGATATTTAATAGAATTTCGTAAGTTTAAAATGCAGAGTAGGTATATAATTTTTGCCATGTTTTTGAGAGATTTAATAATTGCCTGAAGTGATTCTTTTATAAATTACGTCGCGTTTCATGCTTATCTGTTGCAGTCATTCGGAAATTATAGTTAAATATTAGAAGGTTAAATTTGCGTTTAAGAAAAATATATATGGTCATCTTTACCGGATCACATACAGCCATCTCTCTTAAACTGACTGGGAGAGATGGCCACATTAGTATAAAAATAAACGAGTGTAGATTAAAATTTTGGGGTTATAAGGCAACACATCAACAATACGTATCATAGTAAAACATAATCATATATTTTGATGAACATTTTTTCTCCATTAAGTCAGAGGGTGAGCCTAATGAAAATATTTTTGCACATTCCTTTTACATATGCACATACTTTTTCATTTATTTTCACTATTACTTTGCACCAGAATGGATCACATTATTAATTGCGATATCGCGGGTGTCTCTCCTTTCGTTTTAACAAAGGTCATGGAGAAGGAGAGCGCTTTGCAATCATATATTGAGTTCACGAAACATGTCGTGGACCAATTGAAGCATTTCAACGGTACATAATAGTTCCCGGATTGACTCTGTAAATATTATATTCTCTAGATTCAGGTATGTTAGATTTTAGTGATCATATTCTTAAGTTCTATTCTTCTCGTTAAGTTTAGTTTTATTCCATTTATGTTTCAGTTAATCGTCTTTATTATTCTAGTTATTATTAAGGATAATTCATATTTAACTAGTCTTTTAACTTTGATTCTTTTGTATTCAATTCTTCTATTTTGTTAATACATTCTGATTCGTTTTATTCTTATGTTCATAATTTCAGCATGGTGAGCTATTTTATTTTAAATTTTCTAAATCAATATTGTTTTACATTGTAAATAAATTTTAAAACAACTCTATTGTTAAGTCTATGCTATGGTCAATTTTATTTCTTAGTGTTAGCCTTTTGCCGTATCAAATCGCGGCATTGGCCATCACATGAAATTCCTTGGACTCAGTTCTATTTTTAAGACTCCTCTTATTTTCCCTCTCGAGACATTTATAATTTCCATATGAGAACAAACTCATTTAAGAAAAAAAAAAACTATTACATTGCACGTACCTACTAATAGTGATATTTACTGACAGAAGAGAAAATAGTATAAACTACCGCCATCTAACGAAAAGTTACGAAAAAAATTGAACTGCCAATCTCGGCCCGTACGGCCATCTCCCCAGGACTTACACTATAGGTATGAAAATGCCGATTAGCCAATCCTCGTTCTGCTAAGAAAAGAAACAACACTTCGTACATAGTACCTACATCTATGATCTAGTTAGTATGTAATCTTACTAAAGGGAGGAAGCTAGCCGAAAGCTTTTTCTTCGAAACGGCGCGTACGCTTTTTTGTAGTACGTAATTGAAATTACAATGCTACATCGGGATCATATTCAATAAATCTCACACAATATCTTCTTAATGATTTTGCTAAAAGCATCTTCCACTTGTAAGTAAAAGCGTTAGTTAGAGATAAGACTGAAATATACAAAACAGCTATTTACTTTTTTTATATTTGCAAAAAAAAATATAAATTAGATGAAAATGATCTCAAGAGTTTACTACTGTCGAGCTGATATGCAGCCTATGATAACCATCAGTCAGTAGTCTCCTAAAGCTGCACACAATAGGCACTTGGTGTACACGACTCAATAACAAATATTGAACTGGAGACCACTTTACGAGTTCTAAGTATTCGACCGCGGAATACTTTTTACCTTATTATAATAAATAGGTTGTGGTAAAGGTCTGCAAGATACATATTATTTATTTATTTAAATAGGAAGCCAACGTGGCATACAATGTTTCTTAATACTAATTTTCACAATGACTTTATCTAAACATTCACATTGTATACCTCCACTTATAGGTTAACATAACATGCAAATGATATTAAAAAATAAAAGAAAAATAATAATGAAGAGGCAAAAGTTACATGACAAAATTCGTAGAATTACAACAGTAATAAAAATTCTAAACTTATGGCAAAAAAAAAACCAACAATAAAAAAAGAAACTTAGGTACCTATATTTAAAAATAAAAAAACGACGAACTAATAAAAAAATGTTTAAACTAAAATGTTACAAAATTTGTAATATTTTCTAAATATTACTTTTAAATTGTTTCTCAGAATTCTTGAAAATATCAATATGAGTGTCTATGTGAAGAGAATTATAACAACTAATTGCCCGATTTATTTATTTATTTATATGAAATTTAGAATAGATAGGGAGGTATTACTGTATAGATAGAGTAGAAGTGTAGTAAATTAAAGTATTTATTAAAACATTAAACCCAGGATATTATAACCGAATGGTATTTTAATATAGTCGGGAAGAAATAGAAAAATTGCAAAATCTATGCTCTATATCTTTGTAAAATATTTTTTAACAACAAACAATAGTTGATATTTCAAATAGTTCGTTCCAAAGAAATAGTATATTATAATGGACAAAACTTATTTTAAATCGTGGCCTGATACCCATTTAAATTAAATTGAAGAAATCATTTATTGTGATAGAGTCATAACGCCAATGTCTTCTAACAACGGACAGAATATTTAATTTGTTCTGTCAACATATGATTAAGTACCGACAGATTGACTGAATTAAATAAATTACTATCTAATTTAGACCATTAGACAATTAGTTAGATTAATTAAACAAAAAGCAACAAATTGGAAGTGGTCTGCCTACTGCAAAAAAATACTTATCTTCCATGATCAATCTAACGTGAAAACTTATTATGTCAGTACCTATTAACTAACGAAATGATGGCAACTTTAATAGTTGTGAAAAGTGTCGTTGAACTCGTGATAAATTACTTAGAAAAGGAAATTAAAAACAGTTTTTCTTAATCGCGGCTGCTGCACCACAAAAAGGACCCATTGCATTTTTCTAATTAAATTACGTATTATTCCGCAAAAAATCTATTTAATTGTCGTAAAAAGTTAAATCAAATTTTACTAAAATGGATGAAGTGTTGGAATTTTGTTATATTTTTATATTGACCGTTAGTCAATATAAAAATACAACGTAAACGCGTAATGTAAATTTTACGGTCTGATGATCCGTTTTGAAATAAAAAATATGATCGATAACTTTCACGGAACTAACTAGGCTAACTTGATCAATTTCTATTTATAATTAGTATCTTTCGTAACAGCGACTGTCAGCTTAGTAAATCGATGATTTTGGCAAACAATAAGGTGTTAAGGTTGGTGACTAAATTTACAATAAATACTTTGATTAGATTGTGAAACATGTTTTGATTACACAAAGGTTCACGTAGATCATGAACGAGTATATATTTTGGGCATGTCTGTAAACCTAAATTTGTTCTCACGGACACGCGCGGTGTAACTGCGACAAAAAACTTAGCCCGGTAGCGCGTATTAATCAGATGCTACTGATCTATATGTACAGGCAGTAACAGAGATATTTGCCTCCAAGTTTTGAGTTATTGCATATTATTAATTTTAACTATAAATTAAACCCACCAAGAAATATATTTTTAAAATATTCTCAAGAGTATCGTCCTTACAGAATTTTCGGAAAAACCTATATTATGTTAATTTAAAATTCTGCAACGAAAATAGTGAATTGTAGAACTACATTTAATTTGACCTATATTACTTACTAGCCGACCCGCGCGACTTCTTTCGCGTGTTGCTCCGCTCCTATGGGTCGTAGCGAGATGTTAAATGCCTAAGCTACTCCTTGTTACATCAGCTATCTGCCAGTGAAAAGTCCCGTCAAAATCGGTCTAGCCATCTCGGAGATTAGCCGGAACAAACAGACAGACGGACAAAAATTGTACAAAATGTTGTTATAGTATATGTACCGTGTATACATCCATATGCACTTAGTAAAAATTGGTTATTTAATATTACAAACAGACACTCCAATTTTATTTATTTGTATGGATTATGTATATGAGTCTTATCTGCCACGGAATAACATGAAATTGAGCGGAAAACCGTCTCTTTATGAAATAAGCTCTACTGGTTAAAGTCTATCTATTATGAGCAATCAAGTACTTAGTAATCACACATTGTAGTTATTAATCAGAAACCTAAGTACCTAGTTAGGTACTGGATTCAATAAGGGAGGTTTTTATTTTATTAAATTCAATTTTAAAATAACACGGTGAACTACTATTTTCTATGTTTTATTTACATTTTTCGTATCCTAAAAAAAATGTATGTCTACGCACCATTAAAATATATAATAACTAAAATTCCGCGATTTATGATACGTTTTTATCGTGAAATTTAGTAGATACAATATGGGCATGGGCATTGGGCACGCGATAGTACCGCGCTGGTACCGCTCGGCCCAGTGTCCGTGCGTGACGGATCCACTCAGCATCAAATTCACGGCAAGTCAAATGTTTAATTTGCTCTATAAATCACGCTATTAAAAACATTTCAAGGGTGTCATCGCGGTACCGATCTCATTGGAAACGTGACCGTCGCTCTCTGTGTGGTCGGCGGCCGTTCTCGCGGTCTGACACGGGACAGTAGCTTGTAGAACTTGCCGACTAGAGGTAGGTACCTTACATTCCATGTATTCTAGGTGATAGATATCTACCAGTAAATTGTCCTGCAAGAATAGATCTGCAGATAACTATCAATCTGTCATTGACTGTCTGAAGCGTACTCAAATTTCCTTTCGGACTAAAAAATTGAAAAATTTAATAATATAAGTAAAATTCCTTTCTTTCAAAAATAGATATAACTATCTTATTCACATATAACAAATAATAAAATTGCAACTGACGGCTCACTGACCTGTGTATTTAAGAAAACTTAATAATAAGGATCTTTATAGCACCAATAGAAAATAATGCAATTAATAGTATTTTTAGTTTTTTCTGTGTCTGTTTATCTGTATGTTTGTACGTGTTACGCAACCAACTACCACACATTCGGATACTGCTTTTTAAGTTTGATTAAAATTTTCTGCTGATTTATAAATCTTTTAAAAGATATTTTTACCCCAGCAAAACGTATTATAAGGAGCAAAAGTAAATATTTAATACATTGTGGGCAAAGTCAATTGGACGAAATTCCACGAACAAGCGATGCAACCTGTAGTTAAAACGATACATAAGTATAACCTACACAGTACACACCACCACATACTAGTTCGAAACCTGGATAGTGTAGAAGGTAGAACAAATTCGTTTTAATGGAAAGAAATCAAATTAGCTGGTTGTGTTTTTTGTCTAGCTGTGTGTTAAGTATAAGTGTTAAAACACCAGATAGTACCCAATACCCATATAACGATGTTGATTAGACACGGACGGTGTTCCTATTAGTAAAGTAATAAATAAATGCGTTACAAGAGATTAAACGCACTAGGAGGTAGTGTTGCTAAGGACCGTTAAGTTTATTTATCTGAGTTATGATTATAAAAGTATGCTGCGTTACCTATCAAGTTATACCTAATCTTTATTAATGCAATAATCAAAACAAGTTGCCAAATAAAGCTTGCAATTTATCACATTTTAATTGAAATTTTAATAGCTATCTACCGTCCCCAAGAGTCACTCATAGTAATGGTAAGGGTTTTTACAGAGAAGGCAATCAACATCATTTACGCCCAAAAATCGGGTCAAGTAAGGGCGAATCCCTTGTATGTTGTAAGGGCGAATCCCTTGTATGCTTGCTATCTATGTTATCATGAATAGATGACCAAATTACAATTTCATTAGCTATAGACAATTTTTGCATTTCTCCTGGGATTAAATACATCCCTTAAATTTGGTCTTCAGGGTAACGTTGCGTAGCCTGCGCCTTGCATGATGCTCAAAGGAGCTGGGCTCAAATTGAATTAAATTAAATTGATTTATAAATCGGGGAGCGTGAGCCTCCCTGCGGCCGATACTACGGCTCGTTCCGCTGCGGCCACGGCTGGCGGCATCGCTACTCCGCCTATAAGTAATTAATGCTATTAGTTTTGGAAACTAAGTGGAAAATATCCACCGCTACGTTAATAGTGGAACTATTATACTAATAAAAAGATATAATATTAAATTTAAAGTGTCCCGTAGATAAGACTGGTTCGATGATCCACGAGGTAAGGCACGTAAAAATGTAAGTGTCTTACTTTGTGTAAGTGTCTTTTTTAACCGACTTAAAAAAGGAGGAGGTTCTCAATTCGATTGGTATATTTTTTTTTTATGTATGTACATTAATTACGCCGAGATTTGTGACCCGATTTACGTGATTCTTCTTTTGTTTGATGCGGAATAGCTGCCATTTGGTCCCATAAAAATTTAAAATAGTTTGGCCCAGTAGTTTTTTTAACCGACTTCAAAAAGGAGGAGGTTTTCAATTCGATTGGCATATTTTTTTTTTTATGTATGTACATTAATTACGCCGAGATTTGTGATTCGATTTACGTGATTCTTCTTTTGTTTGATGTGGAATAGCTGCCATTTGGTCCCATAAAAATTTAAAATAGTTTGGACTAACAGTTTTTATTTTATGAACATTTTTGATCATTTTTTCCGTTCTCGTACTTTGGAATTTGTATTGTTTATTTGTGTATGTATACCGATTACGCTGAGATTTATGATCCGATTTACGTGATTCTTCGTGAGTTTGATGTGGAATAGTTGCCATTTAGTCCCTTAAAAATTTAACATAGTTTGACCCAGTAGTTTTCATTTTAAAAACATTTTTTCCGTTCCCGCTTTTTGAGATCTATATTGTTTAAGGCGCGCGACACTTTTATTTATGTATGTACACCAATTGCGCTGAGATTTAAAATCCGATTTACGTGATTCTTCAGCAATAGTATAGTATAGTAATAGTAGTAGTAAAATAGATATACCTATTAATATTCTATCTCACTACACGTATGTTCACCTGGCTGGCATCGACTTCAAAAATAACAATTACTATATATTATTGTCTTAATAGAGGATACTAAATAGCGGAATTATTTCTTTCTTTTTAGTGCATTTTTTAGTTTGAAGTCGGTTTTTTTAAACGTAGTTTTTTTTACTGATCATGATGTGACTTTTGAGGTTTCTTGAGGTTTTAAAAATTATCCTGTCTCTTGCAGGATAATTTTACGCAGGAAGAAAGATGAGCTTCACACTCTGCTAGTCATAATTTACAACATTTACAACATACTTGTCTAAGTCTCCTTTTTTAGTATGTTGCAAAAAATTTGAGGCATTTCCTGTGGAAAAACATTAATTTACTCAATAAAAAAAGTCTAATATGGATATGAAATTTACCAGATTTATATGGAGCTTTCGACTAACTGTGCGCGTTAATTATAGGCATACCTTCTCAATAACAAGTAGTCTTCAATTTTTTATTGTGTATTATATTTTTAATATCAAACTAAGTATAGAAAGCCACTGAAACTTAGTGCTATTAGTCTACATAATAATGTTTATATCTTCCTTTGTTTTTTATTACTTTCTAATATGTTCGACGTTTGAAGAAGCTATAAAAAGAGTCTTGTATCGATAGAGCGCAATAAATCAAAGCATATTGTAACAAATTGCGGAAGTAAGTACCCACAAAACATTTAGGCGCACGAATGTGTAGCGAGTAGTAAGTAGTGACGTATAAAGCGATTTGTACGCAATAACTCCGATACATAAAACATTTCATTATAGGAAGCGTGGCCCATTATTCGAAGATATTTATTCATGTCGAATGATTGCCTTTCTTTTGTGAATCGACAATAGCGTCGCTCCGTTTTCCATTTGCGCGGCATCGTTCGTTCTCACTGGCTCATTGTGTATGTTAGGGTTTTGTTTCGTCGCGAGTTGGAGCCTTTTCACGGGCCTGTGCCGCCTTCGCCTTGCCCTCGCCTTGCCCTCGCCGCATATTCTATTCCAAAATTAAATGGAGCTAAGATTGATGAGTTTAGACAAGACCTGTGACACGCACTACCGAATGCCTCGCTCACGGTTCATACTCGGGCCTGCCCCGTTTGTTTGGAATGCGCTTTATTTCACCCTTTTGTGACAAACGGGAATTACACTGTGTGACATATTTTTTTTAAATTTGCTAATTTCCAATTACTTAAAGACTATAAACATAATTTTATAACATTTACTACTTTATTATAGCCGTTGTAAAAGCTTTAAATATAATTTTTACCTTTTTATATACCTTTATTTACAATTTTAACACAAATATCTGTAGTAAAATAAATATATCAAATAAGAAATTCAACCACGTTCAAGATATATGGGCTATTTCAGATATTTACCCATTCACTGTTTTCCACTCTCATAAAAAAGTCTTACAGATGTTTCAAATGAGACGTGTGACGTAAGACGTTTTTCTTAATTAATTAGGCACATTTGAAAAATGTCACACAGTGTTATTATTGGTAGCGGAGCGCTATTTATACGGATATCGGGTTATTTTTATTTAACGTTCGAGAGCATTCGACCACCTAATAGGATTTTTTATAACTGTTATAGACAAACAACATTAAATTCACGTTAATTTATCTTTTAATCGTAGCCGCTAGGCGGCATGTATCGCTGTGATTTGATACGCGAACTTGTCTCAATTGTTTATATAGGTATAAATTAGATGTTTTTATCAATAAGGCAGTTCACTAAAAGTATAGCTAGCTAGTTAGATAGGAACATAGAATTAATATTTATCAATCTTTTTCAAACTGGTTTATTTATAAATTCGTAACGTATGTGAAACATAACAATTATTGAATTCTAAAATTATGTGACAGAGTTCCAAGACATATATTTAATTATCTCAGATGTCTCTGGGTTTGATAAAACAAGAATCGTCTATACCTTCCTTCCAATCGCTTAGTTCAGACGATGAAATCTCCGTATGCTATGCCTTAAAATTTATAAACATATAAGTTCATCGCTACCATTACATCTTTTTAAAAAGGCTCTTTTTGTAAGATTATGCGAGTGTGTATTTTATTTAATATCGCTATTTTTTGAGAAAAAATGTAACAAATATATATTATTATATAAATATTTTAAATTTCCTTTTTAATTGATTCTTTAAAAAATATTATTTATATTGACTCAATTATTTTAACAACGACATATTATTATTAATTATAGTAAAATCGCAAATTCAATATTTTTGTATCGCCACATTAAATCTAATTTGCATGCCTTAATGTGGTATAACATGAAGAACATAAATTGTAAGATCTAATCTGTACCATGTTTAGCAAATAAATGTTATTTAATTTCATTTCATTCCATTCCATTTCATTTTACTAGAGTACAAATGTGTATTCTTAAGAAGAACAAAATTGTAATTATGGGAAAATTGTGATTATTAGACAATATTTAAGTACACCAAAAATCCAATAAATTCAAAATTAGGGTATATGCAATATATCAACCAATTTAGGCAAAACGTTAACAAATTATACACATAATATACAACCGATCGATATTTAAAAAAAGCAACACTTAACGTCACACATTTCTTTGGACAGCTGATGAAGAATCATAGAGATAAGAGAAGTAAAAACACAGCTCAATTGGTGTGTGTGATTACAGGCTAGAGTTGTTTGGATCGTGGAATTAGAGCAAATGGGGCCTTGTAATTTGGGACCGCCGAACCACCGAACCGCGGCCGAGCTTCTTAGAACTACGTATAAAATGCTCTAGGAAATGTTTCTCATGATAAATCAAGAAGTATTGGTCGCTCTGAGTATTAAACAAGTTTACAAATTGTAATTTTCTAAATCTAAATTTAGCCCAAAAAATCTGAAAGTATCTTTGTCACGGATTTACTTTGAATTTTCAATAATAATACCACATTAAATAGCCGGGAAATATCTAATGTAAGAATTTTCATATAACTAACATATATTTAAAATAACTTATATATATAACTTTGTATACATGAGTTCTTTTTAATTTTATTTCAATTATACCCACCTAACAACTTATTACAAGACAGTACATAGCTTCTGTTCTGATAGATTTGTGCCAGTTGTCAAACGGAGCTCGCCTGGTGATCATACCTAGACGCGGCAACTTGTGTGGTGTCGTTATGCTGGGACATCATTGTAAAGATGCACAATGCACTATATCTTGCATACATATAGATAATATGCAATTTTTGGTTTTCAGTTCATGGCTATACAAGACGACATTATACATGCCTATAAAGTTTTATACTACTTTAAACACTTAAGTTATCTTTTTAGAATATCAATAATAAGTTTTATAACGCGCAGACCATTTTATACGAAGTATGAAGCTTAGAATAAAGCACCAATCCCTAATTTGAACACCTTTGTCTATAAACAAAGACTAAATTAGATACCATAAATCGATCATAGACCAACCATGTTTTTTGTGTTTATTATTCGTGGCATTAAATAAAATGAAACAAAAACAATCACCGAGTATCATCTGATATAAAAAAATAACTTTTAAAAAACTTCAAACTACAAATTTAATATAATGCATATGTATAATTTTATGAAGTGTATACTACTAGCTACCCGCTTCGGCTTCGCAAGGCTACTTTCTCTACTATAATATGCATGTATTATACATATAAACCTTCCCCTTGAATCACTATCTATTGTTGAAAACCGAATCAAAATCCGTTGCGTAGTTTTAAAGATCTAAGCATACATAGGGACAGACAGACGGGAAGCGACTTTGTTTTATACTATGTAGTGATATACGTATTATAAAAAATCTAAACGTAAAAGATTTTTCAGAAAACTTAATGAGAATAGTCTCCATAACACCAATAGAAGTTAAAACAGTAACGTTAAAGATTTTTGTTTGTATGTTTGTAAGCGCATTATGTAAAAACTACGGACGATAATGAATGCCGTTTTCAACCTCAGAAATTAGTATTGTTGTTCTCAATTAATATATATAAAACGAATATCAGGAAAGCCAATAACATTCAAAAAGGTTTTAACTCAGCGAATCTAGGGAAAGTCGACTAGTTTAATAAATATACTAGACTTAGTAAAATAAGTAGAGTTTTACTCAAATACCAGGTATTGTGCCACCGTGTCGTATCGGTCAGTTATTTTATTAAACATATAATTTAGTTATTTTTATGAAAGAAAATTTAAGACAGGGGTTTTATACAATATGTAAATAAATGTTTATGTTGTTAAATTAAAGACTAGTATTACGCAGGGTAAGTTTGTTCGTAGCGTTAAGGTACGATTTATCTAACAGTGAGCCGAGCCGTTTCCAACGTAATTACAGAGTTTAGAGCTAGAGTGAATTATTAGACGTGCGCCGCTATAATCATAACAATAATTGTTGTACTATAGGGGTGTACAACAACACAACATTATAAATATCGTAGAAAATTGTTGACAGCAATCATATTTTTAAAACTAAAGCAGTAGATATATCAATATACCTACTAATATATGTACATATAAAGCTGAAGAGTTTATTTGTTTGTTGGCTTGAATGCGCTAATCTCTGGAACTACTGGTCCTATTTGAAAAATTCTTTCAGTGTTACATAGCCCATTTATCGAAGAAGGCTATAAGCTATATGTCATCACGCTAAGACCAATAGGAGCGGTGGATCACGGGTACGAAGTCACAAAGGTCGGCTAGTTTAGGTAGGTATAAAATTGACTTCTAATTATTTTATAAATTATAGAAATATTTTGAAATATTTACAATTAATAAAACGTAAGTAGTTTTACGCAGAAATATCGACACTTTTGTTAATGTACTCAACCCTGTTATTGTTTAGTAGGAAGGTATTTGGTGTGTTAGTTGTATGAGACTAACACATTTTTGTGGTTATTCTGTGAGCAAATTGAATTTTCTAATTTACGAAATAACGGTTGTATAATACTCTAAAGTAACTTTAAGTTGCATCACTTTATTGTTAAGGCGCCCTATTACTAAACATAGGACTGTTCTGACGACAAACAAACTAACGAACAAATAACCAAATATCTTCTTGTTAGGTTTTATTAAAATATTAATATGTCGGACATCATTAAAAGAAAGAATGGAATGGATGGCCAAACACAAAAGCTATACACAGGATATAACTAAACGTTACGATTAACCTTAATTATTCTGACAGGAACCCAAGCACTGCCTTGGACTTGTGACCAAGGTGTAGGCTTAAGGATATCCTTTATTCGGTCGAGACACTCACCTCCACTGCTTAGTTTCACTGTTTAAAAAGATTAGAAGGTTAGACTAACATAAGGTTAATATAACCAAACATTGTGTTTACTTAACCTACGTAGCAATTACATTGTAAGGCTTACGTGACCTTAGTCGGAGAGCACTTCCAGCACTACACTGCACTTGACACTATCAGTAGTACTACTAAAATAAAGTTCACTTCTTGAGACCACGAGTAAGACTGAGCTCCACTGTCTTGGTACGAGAATATATAGTAACGAGGCTAGGAGGAAATTCTCCTCCGTGGGTTAGACGGAAATGATTATTATTCTACTCTAGCGCCATAGACGCCGATGACTATCCGATTATTCGATTATCGTTTGACAATATTTAAATGACGCGACTGAAGTGATAATTAATTTTCCAATAGCGCCCTAGATGGCGATGACGATCGATTAATCTTTTAGGCGTTCTCGACAAATACATTAACACTATAAGATATCAATCTTAAATATAATTAGGTAGAATAAATTTAAACTTATTTTCACTTATACGAATCTACATTATTTCTTTTTCTTTCTATCTCTCTTACCCTTACTCTTTCTTTTATTCGTATTCGTATAATATCGTTCTCTGTCATTCTCCGTCTCTATACTCTATTTCTTTATCTCTATTTTTCTCTCTCTCTCTAATTCTCTCATTCTTTTTTCAATAATTGAAAGATACACTATTATCGAATGGGAATTACGAATTTCGATCATAATTATATTTGTTTTAAATAGGTACCCGAAGCGAAGTGAGGGCTGACCGCTCCTCTGATATAAAGTAAGAAATACATAAATTAAAGCTAAATAAACGTATGTTACATCCGGAGTTATTAAAAAAGAGATTATTAGATATCTGAAAAACAACTTCGCTGACCATACAAATTGTAAACAGTACAAATCGTATGAATATAAAGTAACTGTCTAGTTTAATTAACGGATTTTAGGAGCAATGTATGTTTTATTATTATCATTTGTTAGAGATGAACCAACACCAAACCGCATCTATTAATTTGTTTTTGAATAATAAATTGCGCCCAGACAACTTTGCCATTAATTTGCTTAATTTGTGTTGTTTTAAGTTTATTGACTTTTCGTTAATGAAATTATGTTTATCTCGTCAGATCTCATGCGAAATCTTGGAGCGTAACGAAGTGCCAATTCAAATCATAAATATCCCGTGCATAATTTTGCTAGATGTGATTTTATAATTACCTCCTGTATATTAATAACATGGTATAATTAAAACAATCTTCATTACAATATGATAGAATAAAATACTATATTATAACAAGCTGGTGTCGAACATTAAATACATTATAAAGCGACTTTTATCTGCCTGGTGTTCTGGATGTCATTTCCTTTTCAGTAATGCCGATTTTAACACTTTTTCAATCTTATCTTCAATCTTCAAATCTATTCAATAAAAATTTAAAGGGTTAGGGGACTACTTGTTACATATCTTATATATAAAATTCTCGTGTCACGATGTTAGTTACCATACTCCTCCGAAACGGCTCGACCGATTTTTATGAAATTAAGTAGATCTGAGAATCGGCTACTATCTATTTTTCATCTCTCTCAGTGATAAGGGTGGCCCACCCTAAATTTGTATGGCAAAACAACGTTTGCCGGATCAGCTAGTGTAATATAGAATTAGACAGACGTCAAAGGTCTGGTTTATAGATGCTTGAATAGAAGGATGACATGGTTTTAACCGATCGGCTAAGTGGGTGAAAATTATATTTCATCAAATAAAATATGTTTATGAACATATACCAATAAGGGTTGCCATACAAAATATGGTCAAGGCTATAACTAGATATATAATTTAAAATATAATTTTTTTTTCAAAATTCACTGACGTGGTAACGATAACCGAATGAAGTAAACTCCGAAAGAAAGCTTATACTCGTAATATGTACAATATGTCTCAGCAAGGTTGCCTGCATGTATCTGGTTCCTACTTTGCAGTTGCCGTGTTCAAAGTGATAAGTTATATTAGCAATTGTGCTAAATTTATTGAAAATACATTTAAATATTGGGTTGCCTGCGAAAATCTGGTCCAATATAAGAGTTGACAGGCTTTAAAAATTAAAAATTGGAGCAAGCAAATATGTATGACAGCGGCATTGCGCGTATTATTGCTATGTGCGATAGAGTAGCGCAGTACATCAGCGACATCACGACATGACAACACACGACCAAAACCAAGACAAGACCGAGACAAGACTACACCAAGACGAGACTAGATATAAAGTTTGGCAAACTAATTTCTAATAGAATTCATTTAACTTCTTCATTGGGTGTTAAAAATGAAGATATTAAATAACAAATACGTACTACTCATTGGTACAATAAAAAATAGTGTATTAAAATAGTTCAGAATTTATGCACGAACAAACAACTATTATTTTTGCACTTGAGAACAATCAATACTACTTTTATAGATGCAAGGACATTTAAGATCGTGTTTTTGTTGGCTGACCTTAATATAGCTTATCAGACAATATAAATTTTCTTTATTTGGTTTACTATAGATAAAAGTTTCTATTTTCCATTCCCTAGTAGCCCATTACTCTTGTCAAAATAAAGCTTTAAAATCAAAACAAGAAAACTACACGCAATTCATTTTCATAGGACGGCCGCCCTCGCAAATTCATTACTAACATAGCTGGCGCTTCCGTTTCCGACAACCTCTCTACTCTATCTATGTTTATATTAACTAATCTACAAACACATCTGTTAGTGTAGATACATTGCATGTTTACTTTTGAATAATTTAAAGATGGGATAGAAAATTGTTCAATGTATTCTTTACAATGGAAATTTATAGTGTTTTTGAAATGTAGGAACAGTGATTGCCACGACCTGACGTGACTTAGTTTGCACAGCGCTGCCTAAAGGAAAACTAACATTTTGATGCACTTTGCTCACGAACTTGCTTGTTCTTTTGTATGGTTTTCTACAATGTTTGGATTTGTATCAACTATGTTTGTACACGTCAGCAGGGTTGCGTAGACTATAACTGTTAATTTACACTGCCATTTTATTGATTCTCTTTATTTGAGTGATCTCAATTCTATTCTGTTATACTTTTTAGATACAGATATTTCTAAATTATCACGAAAGACTCATTGTGATTTTGCCATAACCACAGGAGGTATAATCCGTATTTTAGAATTCCGATGAATTAAAAAGCTTACTTTTTATTATATAAAACTTATACACGGTGAGGATGGCACGTGGAGGAATTTAATCTGAAGACGATTTTCTACCCAACACGTCACAAAAAAGTATTATTCCCCATATTTTCCCTTGAATAACTATTACTTATTTCTACTTATGTTCTTAAAACCTAGATAACTCGTAATTTTAATAATCTTAAAACCACCTAACGTTGTTTATAATAGTCTATAGAAAGCTAAAACCAAAATAATTACTAAGAGTCAAAATAATTGTATTAATGGTTAAGGATAATAAATAAAAAAGTACATGTTACCTCTTTTATGATCCGATGAGGCGTAATTTAATACTGGAAATCTGAATCTATTTAACGCTGTTGTAGCCGATTTAAGAATGTATTAAAAGGTATTATAAGTAAAGGAATTAACGTCTTATTTTCAGAGTATTTAGGTACATTATAGATATTTATATTGAATGAGAAATGAGATGAAAGCTGTGAGATATGTTGTTGGACGGCTAGTTGAGCTTACAAATAACAAGCTGTTACGTGATTCGTCACGTTTGCGGTGTAGATCAATGCTTTGTACTTCATGCGTCTTGTTATCTCGTATATGTAATATGTATGTGTGGAATAATAATTATTTAGGTGTACATACACATACAACTTATAATGTCGTAGTAATAAGTTCAGAATATAATATTAATAAAAGTAACTGTTATTAATTTTTCTACTTTATTTGCCCTTCACACGGTTGTCATGAGAGAGGAATGATACCTATTTCTGTAATACAATACGTATTTAAATGCAATTTAGATGGAGCCGAGCAGTGCCTGGGCTTATGACCCAGGAGCACTCTCACCCCCACCATTCGTCCCCGCTAACTATAACAAATAATAAAATAAACTTAAGTGGACCTCAAGAAGGGTGATCTTAACCACGACACTATAATACTAACTTCCATTTACAGTGAGTGATAACACCTAAGAGACTGAATCTAATCTATCGCACTAAAGGTTATATATCGTCTGCACGTCGGTATCTACCCGCGAATACTAATTTATAAATGGTGTTACTAATATTATATTTTTCTATTTCTCAGTTAACTTACTCTAATAAGTTTTCCAATTTTTATTCTAGCTATTTGGATTTAATTATATTTATTTTTTAAATATTTTTTAAATCTTATAATTTTTTTTCAATTTAATGTTTTATCGGCGGAATTTGAATCATTGGTTAACTATAATAGCTACGTGAAGCAATTTCATGATAATATTTGCTAGTAACCAGGGATGTTATGGAGCTCCGTAACCGTAACCAAAACTTTCGGATATCCAAAATAGAAAAATATCCCCAATCGTAACCGAATACGATTCGGATAATTTCGGATAGGAGCGGAGTCTAAACAATGCATGTTATGAAAAGTTTTTTCGAGTTTGAGCCAGCCAACAAATAGCATAATAGCCACGCGCCTACCTTGCATTGTTTATTGTTCATTACTGTCAGTTATTGTGTGATTGCATTACTTTTTACATTTAAAATCTTACTTGTGTGCATTTAAAGGAAAATGACTAATAATTTGTATAAGTTATTAATTATTGTTTATATTTCAATAAGTAATTTGGAATTTTTTTAATCAAGTAAATTTACCTTCCGCAAAATGTCAACAAAGTCCAAATCTATTTTACTTTCAAAATCTAATAACCGTAACCGAAACTATCCGAAACTAACGAATAATCCGAAATAATTTCATATCGTTAACCGTATCCGAAACCGATATAATATTATTCCTTGATCCGTATCCAGATCCGAAATTTAATATCCATAACATCCCTGTTAGCAACACCGTTGATAGTACTTGTAGTGTTAGCAAGTAGGTCATTTTATATTATGTCAAGTATACCGACATGTAGACAATATATACCCTTTAATGCAATTGATTAGAGTCAGTCTCTCAGGTGTTTTCGCGCAGTGTACATGGAAGTTAGTATTAAACTGTCGTGTTAGGCATCCGTTAACGAGGAGCATATTATGAGTAATGTACTTTATTATTTTAATATTCGGTAACGATATCGAGAGGTGGAGCTGAGAGTTTGAGCTTAGTAGAAGACTTTTTAAACCTGCTCCTATGTCTCAAGTCCCACGCACTTCTCGGCTTTCATCTAGATTATATATTAATGTTGTCGTTTGAGTGTTACTGCGGAGTATAGCTCCCATATTCTTAGCGTATTTTTCTTATAAACTCTAGGAATAGGTCATAATTTGTGGTAAAAAACCCCACTTTGAATGTTCTTCCTGTGTCTTTAGTTATGTAATAGATAGAGATTTATCATTTCATAATGTAAGGCTTCGTTTTTCTATCGCTATTGCAGTTCTGTGGGTGACCAATGACATTGGTAGAGTATTAGAAGAATTTGAATATAACGTACAATATAAGTATCTAGCTGATAATTCGTAAATCCTTTAAAAAGTAATATTATACAAAATATATTAAAATGTGGTTAAGTTTACTATATTGACTTTTAAGTACTACCCAATAATATGAATGTTATACGACGAAATTGTACCTACATCAATTTGCAGATCAAAGATAATAAGTAATTAAGCGCGGCCGAATATATAGCGTGCCTTCGAGTAACTTTCTGCTTTAATAAATATAATCTTATATTTGCTCGCTGTCCAATGATATATAACGTTTGTTAATTAGGTTATCACACGGCGGCATCTACAAAGGGCAAACTTAAAAGGCTCGTTGATATTAAAAATGCCGCTTATAACTTTTATCATAAATCACCCTTAGGCATTGCGGGGTGTGCAAAAATGCCTATTTTGAACAAAAAATATGCAAGTAACGACGGACGCGATCTGAGAGCTTTTTTAAGTCGCCTTAGATGGTGCTTAGAATTAATTATCTCGACTGCTAATGTTAAGGAAATCTCATTCCTAATACAATGATGTAGCTATGACTTTTTAATTTAATTCGAATTTTTGAAAATCTTATTGATAAGATTTCAACAATATTTAAAATAATAAAGTGTAATGGTTTATGCATTACCTACTTTTGCTTGAATTTGTACAAAAATAGACTTTTAACTAGGTCTGTTTTCTTTTCTATATCGTATTGAATTGAGCTATCCAGATAGGCAAATTAAATAATATATACTTACTATGAAATATTTCACATGAAATTTAAGATAAGGACAGCCTGTGATTCTCCCCGGATAATAACATTAATTATTATTTCATAAAAATCATACTTCTCATATCTATTAAAGCAAATAGCTTCCAAAAAAAGAAAAACTGCTCTGTTCAGAGCAATACTAGAAGAATTTGACATATAAAAAAAATAGAAGCCAACCAACACTCTTTCTCATAATATTAATGACAAAGATAATTGAATAAGTTCAGCTATGAATGATAAATAAGGGGAATACGATAAAACTTTCTGTAATTTTCACTGTTGTACTATACGGGAGCAATAGTTTTTTCATATACCTAGCCTACCTGTTTCTCCAATTCCTTGCAGACCGTATTCGCAGTTTGTCATACTTGTACGAATAAGGTTCATAAAGCATTGAACAAATAGTCGAACTTAGTGTGGGTATTTTTACAACCTTTCTGGTCTAATTTTTGCATTTTTTACGACACATCTCTCTTATATCGTGCTCTCCATACTGTCCTAACGACGGTTTATATGCATTGGCTCTAAATTTCTGTTTTAAGGCCCACGTACTGGAGATACTTTCTAGGCCCGTGACACGCCAGATATTTTTAGGTTTGATTGTTTAAAAAGAAGGCGACACCTCTATTTGATATATAGGTAAACTAACTGATGATATTTTTACACCTCATAGCAGTTAAAAATATGCATTCTTTTATCTAGTGTGTAGTAAAATAATTTCCACTCTGTAATATATTCAATAAATTTAGTTTAGAAGATAAACATCAAGCGGGTAATGAGTCTCGTGTGATCGACGAAAGCAGTGCCTCGATTTATGATTACCGAGAGCTTCTCTGTAATAATAAAACATCGACACGCCTTTATCGACTGCCCGCTCGATAAGCATCCGTGACGAATTCGCATACTCGCACCACGCACTATGCTCGTATGACGATAAACACAGCCTATGTGATGCCTCCAACTCTACCAAACAATACCAGACCCTAACACACTCAATATAAAGTATTTACCACACAAATACACCTATCTGTTACTCCCTTTAAACATTTTCCAACAGAAAATGGCCGAGATATTGTATCGATAAAATATTATTTCCAATTATAAACTTCGTTTTCCAGGTTTTTATTTTTTTACTTACGCTAAGATCGTACGCTACACTGTCTATCCATCTGGATAAATCGTTTTGTTATTTATAATTACATAAAGCTAATTATTTCCCACATTAATTTGCTTTAATAATGATAACATTTGTATTAATTAAAACACAAATGTATGTAAGAGAGGTTACAGTCACATAACGATATGTTTGTTGTTAAGTAAGCTTTGTTGTTTAATTGAGCCTGCCGAAAATATCACACGCTAAAGGAAAGTATGCCAGTCTCAGACCCACAATTTTAAAAACTGCATATTGTTTAAACTATTATTTTAAATAGAAACGACAAAATAGATATAAAAACCGTAAAAAGACTAAAAGACATCGAAACGAACAAGTGTTAGTCAGAAAAAGCAATGTATGGAGAGTACAGCAAGTAGGTTTTCTTGATGACATTTGCAAAATGTGGTCTGGAGTTGTTTTGTTTTGGCTGAATTGAAATGAATTAATTGTTCTTTCTTTAAGAAAATTGAACACTGATTTTAGAGGGAAGCATGAAAAAGTTACAAGATGGTCTGATGGGATTTAATCCTAGAAAAGCTTTCCTTTTTCAAGCTACCACCAAAAGTTTATTAAAAATCATTCAATTAATAAAAAAAGATTAATAAGGCGTCTCCTTGTGGAACACCAGCTGTAAAGTGACTATAGACTGAGGAGGCTTCATCTGTGCAAAGTATCTGTTGGCGACCAAGAAGATAGGATTTTAATCATTTAATTTTGGACAGGTATATAGGGATAGAGTGCGTAAAGTACCTACCTAATAAAACCTTAAAGTCAACCAAGTTAAAAGTATTTTAAAAATCTGTTAGATGAAGATGATAGAATAAGAGTAGTGACTTTTTGTTGTCCACTGCCTAATGCATATCGTACTGTATCCATAGTTACAGCCGAATTGAAAAGGGCTTAAGGAAATCAGTCGACACTTTTTTCATACAAACGTAGTTCCCTGTTTCCTCCTAGGATAATAAAGTTACAAAAAATAAAAAAATACCATGCGATATATACGTACCTCTGCCATGACTGTACGTTTTGTTTTTTTTTATTATTTGATTAATATAATAGAAAAAAAAACTTTTAAAATTAAAAAAAACGACTCTTTTATTCACATTTGCAAACATCCAACAAACTAATTATTACTAACATAAACCAAAAAAGCAAAACGTACGGGCAAAGCTTAGACCCTGTACTCCACTTAACGAAATAAATATTAAAATCGGTCCAGATTTCGAGGAGAAAACAGGGGATTACGAAAGGACGATTTTCTTAATTTTACGTAAGTAAAATCAGTTCGAGCTGCAGTTCTCTCTATCACATGGTAAGGGGTAAGCTTGGGGCTCAGCGCGACAGCAAGAATTTTGTTTATTAATTTTGATTTAAAAATCTATTTGCAAAAGTGTAGTTCGTACGAAGTCCTCTTAATGCTTTATTATGAGTACAAACAAACAAAGATGATTATGGTTTAAAAATTATGTTTTCCTAAACCTTTGAAAGAATAGGCAACATAGTTGAAATTATAGGTATCACAGATTGGTTAGTTAGCTTAATGCTAACTGCTGAACTCTTATTATTTAATTTATATCCGACATTCGTATCGGCTAAGTTGACAAAGATCTGTTAAGAATATTTAAGTCAAATATATTAAAAGAAATAGGTATTGTGTATTTATATACACCTAATTAAAGTCTTCTCCATTAACGAGGTAAATATAGCCCTTATTGAATTTGGTATAATTAAAACGACGCTTGCTTGCTATTACAGGCATTACGCAATTTTTAATATCCAACAATACTTTGATTAGGTATCATTCCTTCTATTCAAGCATCTTTAAACTAGACATTTATTAATTTTTCGACCGATCTTTGACATCTGTCTAATCCTACATTACCTATACACCTACCTATAGGTAACAAGTAGGTAGTCTCCTCAACCTTAAAATTTTCATTGAATAGATATGTAAGATTGAAAATAAGATTGAAAAAGTGTTTACTAAGAAAATAATTTTAAAAAAACGTGTGGTGTCGTGGGACACCGAATAGGAACGAGGTTCCTTATTATAAAAATATTAATTTTAAGTTCTAATTAAGTTCTATAAGTCTGCATTTCGCAACGACATTGTTTGGCATAGTTAAATACAAAGTTCCAATATATTTATATAGTAAGTTACACTGGTTAGGTGATTTCAACACTACTTATGTTACCAGGAATGCATTGCACGGGCTATGTGTTCCAGCACACCGAACGGCAGCGTTCGAAGGGAGTTTTAGTTATCATTCTACGAAGTGTTGGAATAACCTCCCGCCACCTCTTCGTAGCGCAAAGAACGTATTAGATTTTAAATTTGGATATAGAAATATATTGTTACAATTACAGAAACAAGAATGATATATTAAAAGAGATATTTATATATATATATAATATTAAATCTAATAGTAATATTCAATCTATATTCATTGCACTTGGATCCATATCCGTTATCAAAATTCCAACTTTTATTAGTTATACTAAATATAATAAACTAAAATTTATTTAACACAACACAACATATATGTTTTATTTATAATTATATAGTTTGTATATATAATGCACTCTATTTGGAAATAATACTACTTACAACTTTACATTATGTTAACAAATAATAATATAATTTTGTAAATAGATATTTAAGTTTATAGTCGCATATCTGTCACAGCCGTACACGCCAACATGGGTCTCTTCTGAAAATCAGCGTTGTGACGTCATGTCGCAACATAAGCTGAGAAGAGTTCCCATTGGTGAAGTTACAGATTTTTATTAATATCTTTTATATGCATATTTTAAAATGAATAATTTTTATAGATTAGTTTAGTTCATATTTTAGATACTAATGTAGAATTTGTGATTTTCATCCAATAAACTTTTTTCTTTCTTTCTTTCTTTCTTCTTTCTTTCTATTCGAGGTATAAAGAAAATATTTACTCGGGTATACATTTTTTATTATTATTTTTTTATTGATAAAAATAATAAAATGTGTCCAATGTACGTACACACATTTTGCCTTTTCGATTAAATAAAAACAGATAATTAAAATATGTCCAATGTTCGTTACCACTACAATTAAATATCACTTGCTTTAACGGTGAAGGAAAACATCGTTAGGAAACCTGCACTCCTGAGAGTTCCCTAAAAAGTTCTCAAAGGTGTGCGAAGTCTGCCAATTCGCACTGGGCCAGCGTTTTGGACTATGGCCTAATACCCTCCTCATTCTGAGGAGGAGACCCGGCTCAGCAGTGGGCCATTGAAGGGTCGTGATGATGAATGTTCGTTACCATTAAACACTTTTTCTTATTTCTATGACAAGGCTTTACGGTACCTTTGCCTTTTCGATTAAATAGAAACAGAGAAATAAAATGTGTCCAATGTACGTTACCATTACACACATTTTCTTATCTCTATCACAAGGCTGTACAGTGTAATACCTTTGTGTTTTTGATTAAATAAAAATAGAGAAATAACATGTGGCCAATGTACCTATGTACGTTACCATTACACACATTTTTTTTATCTTTATGACAAGGCTGTACGGTGTAATACCTTTGCCTATTCGATTAAATAATAAAAGTGTTGCCATTGATGTTGTTTAAAATCTACCATTTGTTTAGGGTGAAGCTTGTTTTTCATAACCAAAGTTGAAATGTCCAATTACTGTGCAGACCTAGAAATTAATTTAGGAACATCGGGAAGTTATTTGGGTATTGGCAATTTTGAAGATTGAACGGGACTTGGTGGCTTAGAACATTGATGATCCAGCTTAGACCGATACTTAATTAACGGAGGATGTGTAATATGTAAACAAATTATGTTTAATAATAAGTACCTATCTAGCTATGTACCTAACTACTACGTAGGTAACCTATACTATTCTACTTCTCAGAGCTTTAGGTAGAACTTAGGAAATATAAGGTATACGTTTTCCATTGTTACCGCACTCTTTACAATGAAATTGCATCTTCGATACAGTTTAAGGACGTTCAAATTCAATAATATGAGGTAAAACTCAAACGCAATACTAGATTTAATTAAATTTAAGTTTCTGAGAAATCACGTAGACAGAGCAAGAAAATGAATTATTGTAAAAACTAGCAAGTTTTTATTACAGTTCAAACACCTTTGTGTGAAATCGTAGACTACCTCTACGATTTCTAACAGCGGTAAAAAATACTAACTTCGTGACATCTGTAGATTTTTTATTTCATTTTTGGCCTTTTCAAATACAAAAGGAGAAACTTTTTATTCTTGTGAAAGAGGTTTAATAATAAAGATTGATAAAATGAATATTTCAGTTACCGTTAGGAAAGTTTGTAATTTATCAGATTATGTATTTCTTACTGCCTATTCCTACCTAATACTGTTAATACGGCTTGGTCATTGGAAAATTTTAGGTATAAGGAAATTTCAGTATCGTGTAGAAACAATATTTCAAGTAAACTATTAATTTAAAATATTTCGTATGATCTTTTAAATATACTTACATCTAGAAATTAATTGCCTGATTTAGACCAAACATGCATACTTCCAGCTTTATTAATTTATATTGGCCAGACTCAACATTTAACGTTGTATCAGTAATTCAAATCTCTTTTTCTGTATTGTCGTAATTTACATACGCAAAATAAAAAGCGGTGTCATCACAAAAGATATTTGGAGGCAATATAAACATAATATCAATTTAAATTCCTTGTTAGTGGAGCGAAAGCCGACATCATACCTGAAATTGGGCTTGTGTCATTGGCTAGAGGGTGGACCAATGGGACTTGCGTAGAGCGGCCTACGCTCGCCTGCTGCGCACCTCACCCGACGGGCGGGCCGAGCACTAAGCTCTCCTCGCCTCAGTTCCTTTTCACACCTCGCATCGAAGTGACGTGACCCATACTGTGTAGTTTATCCACCTTTGGTTTTAAGAAATTTTGGACGGTCGCTAGTGCTAGTGACAATGCCGCGACCCTCGCGTGAATCTTATGGTGATCAAAAACCACCGTACTCGTATATCTCATTAACGGCAATGGCGATATGGAGCTCTCCTGAGCGAATGTTGCCCCTTTCCGAAATATACCGGTTTATAATGGACCGGTTTCCATATTACCGACGGAATACTCAACGCTGGCAAAACTCTCTAAGACATAATCTTTCGTTTAACGATTGTTTTGTTAAAGTGCCTCGTCGCCCTGATCGTCCTGGAAAAGGTGCTTACTGGACCTTGCATCCGCAAGCTTTTGATATGTTTGAAAATGGCTCCTTACTTCGCCGACGTAAGAGATTCAAGTTGCAGAAAGGAGAGAAGGATAACCTGAACGCTGAGTTAGCTGCATTGGCGAGTTTTAACAGAGCTTTCTTAGCACGCCAAGCTGGGGCTCCACCACCGCCTCCACCTCTTCCCACGGCAAGTTTGTACACACCGCCTATGTGCCCTCAGCTTAGCCCCGAGCCAGCCGAACTACCCGAAGCCGTGTCTGTCACAATGCTACCTAGAGATCGACCGCGTAGGGCATTTACGATAGACGCTCTACTAGAACCGGAGCCACCTCGTGCTTCACCGTCTCCACCTAATCCAATGTTGGCAATGCAAGTAGTCCAAGCGATGCCACCGTTGGAGTTTACCATGCCCTCGCCATATATGCTGGCAGCGCAGCGTTATCAGGCTGAACTACTGCAGGCGGCGGCGCACGTTCTACGCCCATGCTACTTGCCTCCGCCGCCGCTTCCAGTGGCGTGACATCAGCGGTCTTTCGCGAACTGCTCCAACATTTCGTGCAATTCTAGGTTGTAAGTACCGTACTGATTTTAAAAGACTCGGAATTTCGAAACTTTCGTTTATCGTAAACTGTGCGTAGTATATTTCCTAACATTTCAGTGATTAACTTAATAGAGCTCTAATTCGTTAATAATAATTATTTAAAAAGTGATAATCTAAATGTTAGATACAATTGAAATACGAAAGAGGTTGTTAATGATGATGTTAATAATGTAGGCATTTATAGTAAAGATTAAATTTTGCAAAGCGACGGGAGGCCTATGTTGTAATTGTAAATTGTTGTGTGATTAGGTCCGAGTTCCCTTATGCTTAATATGCAATATTTTTGGAATAACTTGTTAATACTTAGTGATCTCATATGTAAATATTTTAAAGTAATGATGATAATATTATCAATAGTAGGTATTATTTATTAAATTCATACGGACTCGTTTGAGCTACACAAAAAGCAAGCCATTGTAAATAAGTAGAGACTTATAGACATTAGAAACATCTCAAATTAAATGAGATATAAAAAACTGCCCAGGACTTACTTAAGAATTGTTATTTATTTTCTTTTATTGTTAGTTGCTTAGATAATAACTATATCACTTTGTAAATATTGTTTTAAATGTTATAATTTTAATAGGTATATTAAAAGAACTAATACTGATAATTACAATATTTGTTTTATTACATAGTTAGAAATTGGTGTGTATGAATATGAAACAATATATCTAAATATCCAACACATTAGAAGGGTTTGTATCTTAATATTTAAATTTTTCGTCGATCCCGGTGGTATTGGTGGCCTAATCAAATTTATATGCTTTTTGTAGGCAAATTGTCAGATAGTTTGATGGAACCCTTCCATCATGGGGGGCCTAGGATAAAAGGAATATTCTGAATGATAAAAAATGGTCGCGGAGGTGGTCTGTTTCACGGTCTAATGTACTGTAACGACCGTATTTGTGCCCTAATAGATCGTGATATTGCATCCACTTGAACAATTGCTGACTCACTGATACTCTAAGTATGTAAAATTATCTTTTCGGATATTTTAAACTAATTAAAATTTTCCTGTGGATGAAAACTTTGTCAGATTTTAAAATTTCATAGAATATTATGAGTAATTTAAAGGTTAAAAATCCTACTAATATTATAAACGCAAAAGTTTGTAAGAATGTATGTTTGTTACTCTTTCACGCAAAAACTACTGAATGGATTTTGATAACACTACAATAATATAGCTTATACATCAGAAAAACACATAGGCTATAATTTATAATGATATAGGTAGTGTGAACTATTCAAAATATAACGGATGAAACCGCGGGGCGCAACAGTGTTAAATAAATGAGTATAACTTAAATATTTTTAAATAAAATAAGTTTAACTCTCGCTACAATGATGGGGCGTTATAAGTTTAACGTGTTTATCTGTTTCTCTGTCTGTGGCATCTTAGCGTCGAAGATAATGGACCGATTCTGATGAAGTTTTATTTGTCTGAACGTTAATTTAATCTATATCGTTTTTAGCTAAAAATTTATCAAAATGAGATCAGCCGTTTGAAGATTATCAGTTCATTTTAACTTGACAGCTTCGTGACAATATGAATATATTGACCATTATTAAATCTTGTTACCACGGTAACACTCTGATATTGCTTAGACTGATTAGAGATAAAACGGTATATCTCGATACTTTTTTCCGATATCAAGTATAGAATAGTATCGAGTACCTATCAAGCAAATTAAACACTAGAAAAAATCGACATATACAAGTTAATAACGATTCTCCTAAAACGATGTTGATATCAAATTAGAGTTTCACGGGGGGGTTATTTAAATTTGTGTATTTACGTGTTTTTACCGTGACGTTCTTCTAGTTCATTATTAAATTAAATTTTGTATACATCTTGGAGTTGAGATCTCATAATGGAGCCGGATGGTAGATAGTGAGTTTTAAAGTGGAACCAGGAGATGGATAGTGGAATTCTTCAGTCGCTACTAGAGTTTGGATTGTTTTAATATTCAGTTTATTGCGTTTGTCAGTTCTTTTATTCATATTTATTTAGCTGCTATTTATTTACCACTTACCCAACCACCCACACTTTGCTTGAACAAATCTGGTTATTTGTTGGTGATTTTACGGTTTTTGAGGAACCAGTAATGAAAGACGATGGACTATTTCAGCGGCATATATTTACAAATTAACATTAACATGTACCTACTAAAAATACAATGAATAATCTTAGGTGGGGAAGATCTCGGTGTCACGTTTTGCTGAGATTTTTCCTAGGTAATATGTAAGTATTATATTTTATACCTACTAATATTCTTTCGATTTCTTTTTCTATGTGTATGTAATGAGAGCGCCATGACTAAATTAATTGATCTGAGATTGCTATCCCTAAGATCCACAGCTAATCCAAGTGAACAAAAAAAGTGAATTTATTTTCCAAGTCCTAAATTACATTGGTCCCAATAGAGCAACTATTATTATATATAATTTTTTATAGATATTGTTTTAGAAATTTGATATTGTAAGGAGTTATAATAGCTGTTACCTTTTACAACCAAGAGCTTTATTCAAATACCTACCCAATCATAATATCTTCACAAGTTCACTCACTGAAAATTTATAGGTATAGAAATAATAAAAAAGGAAGTACTGTAACATTGAGACATAATCATTTTGCGCTTGAACAAAAAAAGGAAATTTTTATAATTTTTTTTTATTAAAAAAAATCACCTTCAGCAGTCATTTAGACACACATTTTTATATTTTGTTATTATATATATAATCAAATAAATATTCATTAACAGTAGGTAATTGAAAATTAATTTCCGGGCATTTGTAAAGCGACAAATAGCTTCTTGTTGTGCGTGAAAATCTCATCAGTCACACACAACAATTAAACCATAAATTGTCTACCCAAGACTACCAACAAGTATGGTGTTAGTAACAGTTAACAAACAAGCCTGTAAGTTAAGGGAATTGCGCCAACGTTGTCGGACCCCCACATTTTCTTATTTACGCCATATTTACCTTAATGAAATTACCTGCTAATAATTGCACACATCCTCAATTATTCTAGCTTTTTCCTCCCATAACAGGCCAAATAGGCTAATTTAAAACAAGCTCAAAGAAATAATCGACACTGCATACCTAATAATGATATTTAATTTGCATGCATAGCTCATAATAACGTGATAGACATTCAAAATCGTAGATGAAGTAATAATAGGTATAGTAACCATAACCAGTTTGTTATAAATAAACAGATGGAAACAACATTTATTAATACTTACTTTCAACCATGTAAAAGGCAAGAAAGAATATTTTCTGCAGTTGTAATACCTATTATAATTGTTTTTTTAAACCTATATTCTATTAAGTTTGTTTATCTGCCTCATCTGTTCAAGGAAATCAAGAAGATTTTAGTTACAAGTACATTCTACTTGTTGCATTAAGATTTTATATACCTAAGTAACTGAAAATATATAGATTATATTATATTAAATTACTTTTCCCGGCTTCGCCTGTTACTTTAGCACTTCAAACACATTATTTTCAATATTGCATTCATTCACTTCTATATTAATACCTACATATGTAGGTAGGTATATTATGTTATGGTTATCTCGAAGCACAATTACTCTTAGGCTCTTAGAATGGTTCTAAACAAAAATTCACGTCAAGCGTGAAAGAAGCACATATATAATTACATATACTATGTATATTCGCATTTTGTAATGTTGGTTTTTCTGGATGTAGGTACCTATTTTAGTAAATTAACATTAAGTCTCGGAAAAATGTCTCTGTACGTTTAATTGCATAAGTTTTATTTTTGATTGAAGTCTACAAAGAGTTTGGCCGATATATTCGTATAATAAGTCTGTATTAGGTATATCGTTGTTTTATTTTATTATCTACTACAAACTTTTTCTGACGTGTTACAATCAATAAGAATTTCAAAAGTTTATGAAACCTAATAAATATTGGGATTTATTACATCATGTTAAATATTGAGATTTGACGTAAACAACACTGGCGTAAAATTATCTTCTTGTTAAGCAGAAATTAATGATTACGAAAAACATTTTTAATGGTTTGTCGTATAAAACCTGGGTTGGGGGAGCTTAACAATCGCAGTATAAATAACAGTTGTTTACTTGTTGGTAACAAGTTTAAGACAATAGGAGATAAAAGTCGCATTACTATGACATGTGCCAAAATATGTTAAGCTGTAAATGAATAGTAAAGATCTGTACTTTATATTCAGTTCCTTGGGTCTATGTGGAGCTCGACTTGACTGTAATTCTTCAGGTATGTTTTTTAAAAACACCAAAATTATTATCAAAACTGCTGATTTTTTTTTCAACCGATTTCAAAAAAACGGTGGTTACCAATTCGGTTGTATTTTTTTTTATGTTTGTTACCTCAGTACTCCGTCATTTATGAATCGAATTGGATATTTCCTATTGTATTTCGTAGGGTATGCCTGCAGATTGATCCCATTTTCTTGGATCCTTGAGGAATTTACAGAACTCCTTAAAAAGTTATATGCACACGTATAGTGATATTTAGCTAAAAGAATCAATTTATGACTTAAATCATTACTCAGTTTCTTTAAATGTTATATAACGAGGTCGAGCAGTATAGATGGGCTCTTATGCATATTGAAAAGATGTTACAAAGCGAAATGATCTCCAGGCACTGAGCGGCTTCCCTTATAAAGTGCATTTAAATATTTTCTTTTGCGTATTGTTGTGCCGTATATTACCTATATATAAGTTACTGCGAGTAATAAGGCCTTGCTAAGGGAATATTTTTTAAAACAAGAAATAGCTGTTAACATAAATTTAAACAAAAATAAACGTTTTTAAAAAATATATCAATAGGCCTAATTATAATGTGTCGGATAATAAAGACTACGGTCGTAATATGAATAAAAATGTTGTTATTCGTTCTACTTTTGGTGATAGAGGTCAAAAAATAGGACCAACAATCAAAATAATGGATTGACCGGTGTAATAATCAGACTTTCATATTATTTTACTCATTTAATGTAATTAGAGTTAAAATTGTACATAACCATAACTAACCATTGTTTACAAGTTTGTATATGCTTACAATGAATTTCTGTAATGTATTTTTCAATTTACAAAAGTTTTATCATATGGTATCAAAGATAAATTGATAAGTTAATTTTGGCGATAACGAGTATTTTAAACCTTTAGGCCTTATTAGCAGACAGGCCTTATTGCCTACAGGTACTATAGACGTAAATATTATTAAAATATCGAATTGAAGTGAGTCTGCGATGGTTTGTCATTTTTGAGGAGTGACAGGTAGGTAATAGGTTAGTTAGTGAAGATGCTGACACTCTTCTTTGGTAGGTATAATAGGTAGAGGTAGATAACTAACTTAACTTATATAAAAAATGTTGTAAATAAAAAAAAGTTTATGTTTTTGGTAAACTATACTTTAATTACGTTTTCCATTTATAATTAAATTATATAATATCAAAATAATTTTTGTACAATTATGAAATTCATTTCATTAAAAATAGCTTAGAAAAAATCTAACTAAAAGTAAAACTATAACTAAAATCCTAACCTAAAGCCTCGCAATCAGATGGGAAGTTGCCGAAGATGCTGGCTGCCTTTTCTCTTTGAAAAGTAAATTTTATTCTACCAAAAACAGTAGTTGTGTGTTAAATATATAATATTAACAACACTTGCCTTACAATTGTATGACAATAAACGAGTGTTTGCTTCTCAATATAAAATCAAACAATAAATATTTGTAGAGGCAGATGTTTATAAAGGATTGTTATTATAGAACCTTAAATAATAATCGGTCTCTTAGCACTTCTGTTGATGGTTTTGCCCGAACACCTTTGTATGAACTCGAAACCTCTAATTTGGAAATTAATATCTAACACATTGTGTCCATCCGTAGTTTCCTCGCGTTTTGACTTTCTAACCTGTAATTATCTCAACGTGATAGTTTGCCTGAATTTTGGTTGATTTTCATATGTAATTTAAAGACAGATTTTTTTGTTTTTATCACACCTAAATATTTTTTTGTAATGTTAAGTTTTATTCAGGTGTTATTTTAATTTTTTCCAGCATAAGAAAAAGTATACAGTCTTCTCAAATAAATTATTATTTTAAGCTAAAGAATATGATTTTTAGGTATTTAAATATCATTAGAATTGTCTGAACGTAGGTAAGACAAGAATTATTTTGTTATAGACTTTGGTCGGTAGGTTAAATGTAACAACTCGAAACTCTAAACTCGTAGTTTAACTTTGTGTGTTGTGTAGTGATAGTTTAGAAATGATAATATGGAGACCAAGGAGATATTCTATCGTCATTGTCTAGACGCATTTGAGACAAACTTCGGCGACATATCGTCTCAAAGATCAAAAACAAGGGCTATTCCTGATCGTTAAATTATACTCTTAAACATTAATAAATACTATTTGTAAGTCTATTTCAATGTATCTGACGATGGGCGGTAATCAGACATAATTTATAAATACTTCAACCTGTTTTTATCTTTATGTTTATTGGATTAAGGTGTATATTGATATTAAAATAAAATGTATATGGATAAAACAATCGCCGGAACCACACCACGGGACGCCATGAAGCCGACTTGTCTATATCTACTGATCTACCTTGAGTGGACCTTAGAATATGTCGTGTTAATGTTGTTGATGTTCTACAAGATCGATTTATTGAATAAGCTATTCATTACATTATTTGAGCTTACATTAAACATTTCTAAATCTACTAACTGTACTTACTTACTTACTTAATACATAATCCTAAAGCTATAAATAACTATCTGTAGATCAGAAGAGAGTAAATATAGATATCTTATAACAAAAATTATTATTATGAAATTATTTTTGGATTTAAAAGCGCCCTCGTCACGCACTTTTTTATTTTGGGAATTTATTTTATAATTACAAAAGGAAAACATTATAATTTAAAATTGTTCGTACCTACAAAAATGATTATTAGATTAGACAAATCGCTTGGATATAGTCTATTTGTAATAAATGTCTGTATTTAATTAAAAACATTACCTCTGAGAATAGCATTCTATACTTCTAATTCAATTCGTTTTAACTATTAACTAATTTCATATTTTTTGCACAAATATCGCATTCCAAAATGTCCATTACTAACACTACACAGTTAAAAGCTTTAAGGTTTAGCCGTTTTAATAGCAATATAGACTATAATTTAATAAAAATAGAGTCGACATTGGAATTTCAAGATTAGGGAAATCACGTGAGTTATTTTGTAATAATTGTCATTAGGTCACATATCGTTAGGGTTGCCGGGGTTCGTCCAGGTTTCCCCGGATTTTATTAGAGGCTGTCCGGGGAGTGTCTGGGCAAAATATCTTGTGCAGTCGGTAAAAAAAATGTAAGGCACCTTTATTATAGTTTACTTAAAGTTAGAATATTTATGTTTTTTTTTATTTACGAAATATAATAGTATAAAATTGTGTATAAAAATATTAGAACAACTTTAATAAAATACTGTTAATGGGTAGGTATGTCCAAATACAAATCTCAATAATACTTTTAGTCTTAATTTATAGGTTTTAGAGTTGGCAACCCTATATACCTATTTGGTTGGCAGAGGCTTCATCGACGGATGATGGTGTGAAACGAGTGTTCGCCGTCGCCTTTGTGCTCGCCGATACCGTTTTGTATGAGGCACTTTTTGTGAGCTGCGTTTAGGATGCGTCCTGTTTTTTGTACTTTGTTTGTAATGCCGAGTGTGTGGGACTTGACACGTAGGTAACTATTGTTAATGTCTGTCTAATATACCGCTTGAGAGTAGTGACATACTCTAATTTCGTTTGGTTAACACTTTTCCATGGTTACGGGTAAACGGTGCAAATATTAACAAATAATTATTATCAATTAAGAAAATGTTGAACTTTGGAAGTTGAGCTCGTTGTGAACCTTTCTAGATTATTTTTTCATTAGTGAAAACCGTACCAAAATCCATTGCGTAGTTTTAAAGGAGCTGATAACTGACTGACAAATGCGAAGTAACTTTTTTTTAATATTATGTATCTACTTATAGAAAAGATTTCATGGAAATCTACAAGATTTAAAAAAATATTTTAGCTACGTGTTTCATTACATTATCTTATAAACTTAATACATATGGGAAGGCGGTTCGTTCAATTGGGTATCCCACAACACCCCTCTTACTTTTTCAAAATTTTACTAGATAGATTAATCGTTTCACATTTATAGTAGTTTCCATTATTGAATGCTAAAGTGAACGGTATTGATATCCATTAAACAAATCGTTAGCGTTCGGTTTAGTGACTCATAAAAGATTTATCTAATGTTTGCACGCGAAAAGCTTAGCTTTAGTTATTATCAGCATTTGCGCAGAATTGGCTACCATTATTTAATTGGTCGGCTATTATACAAAGTTATTTCTCAAAAGTGATAAAAGACAGATTAAGATTTGGAAATTACTCTTCGCATTAATAATCGAGAAACTCGCGAACATTATTAGAAATCTAAATGGCGCTGTTTATTTATTTTCAATCTAAATTTATTAAAAACAATAGTAAAACTAATTGAATGGCAACACTTTATGAAAACTATTATTTATCTTGATTAAATTGTAGCTTAAGAATTCATGAATATTAACTTTTATTGATGTGTAATTTGAAAACTTTCAAACTGCATAGTTTGCATAATTATATAAGCAGATATGCAGAAATATATTAGTATAATATACGATAGAAAGTAGGGGCTGTACTATAAACGAAGGTATTTTGAAAATCTTCCTAAAACATGAGTGAATATAATTTTACATTAAATAAAGGTACTAAAAAGGTATTATGATGCTGTTGATAATAAAAAATTGCGATTCGCAATACTGATACAAAATCTAAGTACCTACCTACGTAATACTATTTGAGAGAAATTCTACCCACTTCCAAAGAAACCACTACAAATGGCAACAAGGAGTAAAAAAAGGGGTTGTCTTTTTAAAACATGTGCATAGACAGTTGACAAATAATAGCGATTATTACACAGACAATATATAATTTATAGACGCCTGATGATCAGATGACGAGATAATGATCCTACGCGTGATTATCGTCACAATGCTGTGTGTAATCAGGACGTTCGTCGTTTAGGACAATTTCTAATTTTGAACAAATACAGGACATAAAAAGCTTACCGAGAATTTGCAACGTAAAAATATTGAGGTAAAAATATTTTCTTAACTAATCACTTTTCAAGATTATTTAATAAATAAAATAGGTGTTCTTTAATGAGAAGGTAATTACTGAATTGATTCTTTTTAAGTTCTTTTGAAACGTTGAATATTAGTAATAATAAATCTGTAAGACATTTGTATCAAAAGATATAAAGCCCCAAAAGAGCATTACAATTGCACCGCATTTAATTCGCATTAAAGAAAAAATGAAGGAGCAAAATTAGCTTTGTGCTGTACAGTGGAACCGATTCTGCGTCATTATGAATAACGCAAGATTGATTCCCACACAAAAGCTGTCAACCTCACAGGATGAATAAAACGCAAATGCGTACTTTTATTGTTGTTATAACAAAATGAAGTCGTAATGAGTAGGAGTTGGTCGGCGAAATGTCGCGATTGAATTAAAATTGCCTCAATATTATGGTTACATTTAAATTTGAGAAGCGTCGCTGACATCTGTCAGATCTGACTTGCAGGATCGCGCCTGAATTAATTTTATTCAAGGTTTTATAATGAACTAGCGCTTTGTCCATGGCTTCATATACATTGTCATGGCGACAGTTACGCCATTACAATAAAAGCAAGCCGAGTAGGTGCCTTTCCAAAAATTATATGTCGGAGGTGTGAGTTAGGTTCAGGTTAGGTTATCCTTGTGTTAGGTTAGGTTTATGTTAGTTTAATCTTAGGTTTAAACAGAGAACCTGGGCATTGGAGGCGAGTGTTGTAATTACTTAAAGGGGTTCCTTAAGCCTACACCTTGGTCACAAGTCCAAGGCACTGCTTAGGTTCCTGTCATAATAGTTCTAGTCAGAATAGTACCTACGTGATCGTAATGTTTAATTATATCCTGACCGTATTGCGTCCGTAACTTGTATTATAGGTCATCCACTGTGCACTTACGATGCTTATAAAAAATTCTATATTCCTTTTCCTTTTGTCTACGACTTATATATTATCCTTATTAAATAATAATTATATTAAACTTCAGCTATAAAATAGCGTTGATTAATATCCGGTTGGATGTTTGTAGGTAACAGTTGCATAATCGTCGATCAATTACCTTGCATCCTTTCTCGATATAATCTGCAGCGGTCGTGTATGTCAAATATCGCAATATTACAGAAGCTTAATAGATTATGTAATATTCGTTTGATTTGAATATATATTACCTACTTTCTAAATACTTTACAAATTGATGTTGATATTGTGTTTTAATTTATATTGTATTTATGCCTTATAATTTGAAATGGAAATGATTTTTACAGAAATTAGAATTTTATTTACTGAAACAAAAAAGATCGTATTCAGGCAATAGTGCCTGAAATAAATCTAAGCTAAAATAAAGTTTCTAGTCATAATGCAAAATGTCTATCAGTCTCAGACCACTGAATTATTGTATGATATTAGATTTCCCACTCGCCATATGTTTTAATTTAGGTGTAAAGTTTGTAAAGTCAGGACTTGTAGAGATATGGCGTGTTGAGTTAGAAGCTTGGCTCTATATGAGATCTGATAATTTTTTAATAGTACGAAGTATATGGTCTCTTCTTGGCTACATTTTACATGAAGATGTTTTCGGTGGGATTATATATACAATGTTCACAATCGCTAGGCTATGCTCCATAATATTAATATGATTAAAGCATTAACAGTTTACCGAAATTGATTCTGATAGTTTCAGCCCTAAAAGAACGTAGTCAATAGAATAAAAATATCAGATATAATATAATAGTCGGCTTTTATGATTTTTTAATCAATAATATGTAAAATATGTAGGTCAGATTTATATAGAATTAAATATGTCAACTTTATCATTTTCCGCTTAAAACAAGTTAAAGCGTTAAGCATTCGAACATTACGCGCAGTTGTCGGCGCGAGAGAAGGGCAACGTGTATAGTTAGCGGCGAAGCTTTTGTCTTGTTTGTTATTAACAGCAATGAACTGGTCGTGTGGTACACGTTACAAACCGGTGCAAAAGTATTGTACCTTATATTACTTAACTTACTTTTAAAATTACTAATCCTTTAACTAAGTTTAAGTAAATGCTAGTGTATAGGAGTGGAATCATGTCAGTAGTCCACTAACATTTTTTTCTAGTGTCAAAAATACTACCTTCATATTCCTACTGAATCGCAATCCCTTGTGTTAATTACAGATGGATTATTATAGTTATTATTGATCATATTTTTCAAAAATAACGTTATTTTATCTATACCCATCTCTACCTATATATATACGTTCCGGTATTCCGTTGGACTGGTTGATCTTTTATTAACATTAGATTAGTGGTGATTCTTAGATGAACAGATTTTTTTTTTGAAGAATCTTTTAGAAATTACTTCTAATTTAGTGGCTAATAATGTGAACTTTTATACATTTCACAATACTTTCTCGGAGGTTTCCAATATCGTAGCACGTCCGGGCCGTGTAGCGGGCTGCGAGCTGCGGGAGTGATTAGGCGCGCGCAGCCCTGTAATCACGCCTTTGCTGCCCGTACGTCTGCGCCGACGCATCCAGCCGTCCACCCTCCCTCGGACCCCGGAGCGAAAAAACAACTAAAACACACACAACCTTCTCTCAGCGTACACTGTTAACGACCCGATCTGTTCTCAACGCTGTATGGGAAGATTTAGCGAATTTCAAATTCGATTGCCAGCAATGCTCCATCCATCACCCAAATTGATGGATTTGGGACCAAAAGAAAAACTTCTGGAGATGAAAGCGGACCATTTTCAAGCGGTATTAATAAGCGATGCTGTTATGGTTGTTGTTTCGCGGTTAAAAATCTAATTAGCTGAATTATATGCAAATAGTTTTAGCCATATATCTACAGGTAACCCAAATGGTTATTATAATTTTATTTCTGGCGTTTTTATATTAATATTTCTCTATAAGTGTATTAGTATTAAGAAAGGTTGTTGTTAAGTATCTTTATATTTTCATATACATAAGTAATTACTTCTAATCACACAATGACATCACAAGTTCAGCATTTGGAACCTCGAAACGCGTGATTACACGACTATTAAAATGAACAGATATCATTACTCTAATAAATGTATTGGTTTAGATACGGCATCAAACATTACTTACCACTTTCGGTGAATAAATATTAGCCTTGATAACAAAAAATAGAAAAAAATCGTATTTTCATTATTTTATAATATCTACCTAATAATTACATCAGAGCACTAAATGTTGCGAAATGCACTTTTAAAAAGCATTGTGCGACTTCTACGTATGAGTTTAATTTATTTCTTTTTATTCTTTCAGTTAATAGGTCCGTTTCGGAGAAAATGGCGGGATTCTCTTATTGGAACATTCTTTATGGAGAGGTGCCGCGTTGTCTGCCCAGAGGATATCTTTACAATTGATAATAATTTTATGTTATCGTTAGTCTTACGATTGTAAAGTTAGTATTATGAAGACAATATAAAATATTACAAAATAATAATAAAAGATCTTAAAAACGAATTTACAATTAAAAAAAATAAATTGAAAAATTATGTGAACTTATTAAATGTTTATTTTCTAAACAAAATATTTAGAATGTGTTAAGTACCATTTAGTCTAAGATACCATGTACCTACACATTTTTGTATTTCTAAGCATGTTTTGATGTGTACCCTGTTGGTGAAATAAATAAATAAACATAATATTATATACTTTAAGTTTGCTTTTATTGTTATGGACCTAAAAAAATATTTGTCATTTACTTAAGCTTTCTGGTAAAGCTTAAAAAATTAGTATCCATAAGAATTTGATTGAAGATAGCATTATACCGATTCGTATGTTTTTTACTTAGAATTATGAACAAGTTTCTATATCTTACCTCATTTATTATAAATTAATGCTCTATGTTTAGATTTAAAAACCTATTTAGGATTTTTGAAGAACTTAATTTATTTGCAAAATTAATCAAATTCAGTTAATCTTTTCTATGTGTGTAAGTTACAAATGATTCTATGGCGCTTAGCTTTATGTTTGCCGCTATAATGACGTGTCTTCTCTTCGGTTTTGTTAAAGGATGTTGTCTCTATATTCATTGTTAAAATTTTTTTAACCATTTGGAATAAATATTGAAAATATTATGTGTTAAGTAATATTATAATCAATAAACTGTCGTTTTTATGAATTTATATCAAGAGTATTTTTACAAAGTTTAAAGCTCTAGATAAACTTAGAACTTAATAATTTATAATGATTGAAATGACAACTGCTTTTTAAATATTACGGAATAGTAATGGAATTTATTAAGAAATTTTAAAATCGATAAAGTATTAATTAAAGAAGATTATATCTGACAAATATTTCTATTATAACCAAATAAAATTACAAAATTTACATTCTTAGTGTATACCATCTATAATATAACAGGTAGAGGTTACTTCAGTTTATCTGATAATATTCACCAATATCTCAACAAATTCTAAATCATGTTATAGATTAATTATTTACATAATTCTGTCTAGTCCGATCGAGCTAATTTACACATTAATTATGTATACTCATAAATATATCGAAGTCAATTATGTAAATCATATTTTTTTATGTCCACCATCGGTATACCGGGAAATTATTTTGCAGATATTAAAATGAGTATTTTCACATGACAAATTAAATGTCAAGTATAAATAAACATAATATGAATCATACTTATAATATTTATGAGATTGTTTATTAATGCTAAATTATAAATTGTTTTTATATGCACTTTATTTGCATTTATATCAAGTTTCAATGAATTACAGTTTATTTGCAAAATATACATACTTAGAAGTAAAAAAGCAAACGTGTGTGATCTCCAAACTAGTTGGAATAGTGATTGGCGCTAAGTTTCAAGAAATCAACGATGATTTTTGCGATATTTGTACACCTATAGTTAGGAAACTACTTTAGTATTTTGAACAGTATTTATATTGTGTTTAGCTTTAAGTAATTTCCTATTGGTCTTCCAAATATAATGTATAAAATAAAATAAATAAATAAATATTAGAGTTATTGAATTGTGATGTTGCCGACATACCAAAAAACATTGAATTAAATGCTTCTTTACTATCGGAATCTATGCTACCCAGGAACTACTGGTCCAATTTAAAAAATTCTTTCTCCATTTGTCGAGGAAAGCTATAGACTATATATCATCACGTTAAAACCAATAAGAGTGGATGATCACGGGCACGAATTCGCATGGGTCGGCTAGTCTAACATATAAAGAATATTTTCCAATCTCACTTATATAAATCTACGCTTGCAGAGTGGAAGATAATATTACTATTATAAGTTACCAATAATCTCATGATATAACTATTGTCTATAATATAAGTGTATGCGTCTCCTATTAGGTGAGTCAATGAGACAAAAGACAGGAAGTTGGATTGGATAGTTGGCTACTCAAGTAGTAAAATTGAAGGTAAAGGAATCCCGTAAACCTACGCCACAGTCACGAACTTCTGGTTTTACTCATGTCATGACATTTAGATAGTAAAGTATTACAGTCAGTCAGTTTTTTCAAATATGTATTGTCATCTATAAAAACTTAATATAAACAGTTATTTTTCCTAAATACCTAACATCTTCAGTTTTGTATAAAGATCATAAGACATAAATTGAGAATTTATTTGAGATGAGCGCCTATCGAATCCGGATTCGTGGCAGGGACAGCCGCGTTATAAAACCGTATTAAGGCAGCTTAGTCGGCGGCGATTTTAATTTAAGAGAATGTACCTTGTTAATTAGTACCTCTATACTGGCCTTTTAAATATCGGCGTCGTATTTTGGTAGCTAATGTTATGTAAATTAATGAGAATTGAAAAAATGTCTGTTAGTTAAATTGTGACCTTTTAACATAATTTATCAATAAATAATTATAATTTATTTTCAAACATAACTCATGTGTTATAAGATATACATGAGTCAAACACTTTTCTAGCGCGTTAAGAATTTCTAATGTTATGGTGATTTTTAGACATAAATCAGCGATAGAAATACTTATTTTATAAATGAGTATAGTATTAAGTGTAATTATATTTCCTCTACCCTAAATAAATAATGCATATGCACAAATTTATATATACGTAAGAAATAATGTAGCTTAACGAAATTAAAGTAAAATATAACTGACATACAGAACATTGTCGGTTGGTTTACACGATCAAGTGTAATAAAATATTGTTGTTTATTTATATCTCTGTGTATATGGTGGACACAACTGCCCGTTTTACGATGCATCTGCTGTTTCACGCTTGCCTTTTCCAATTTTCCATCGGGCCTTTCTTACATTCATAAAATTTAATGTTTTCGAAAGATTCGCCTCGATGCCAATTGCATGACATTGGCCATGCCGTCTCTAGGAGATAAAATGATTGCTCAAACATTTTAAAGGATAATGGTAAACACTGTGTAGTAATAAGACACATTTTTGTGTATATTTAGAATAGCCATTGTTGCAGGAGTCGCATGCGGTAAGCGACCAGTGCGTCACGCGTATAAGACAGCGTTGAAAAATTCTTTAGAGGTGCTTATTAAAATATTTGTTGTTCGTGTTATTTATTTGTATATTATGTCCAGACGCTTTGTGACACGCCGACGGATATTCTCTGGCGTATGTGACCTAACAGTATGCAACTATTGTTCGGGTCCGTGACTAATTTTCTTCTTTACTGTAATAATTTCATATTTGCAATATTTTTCTATGAAAGAATATTTATTTTACTTGAAAATGTAATTCTTTTGTATAACATACCTAAGAGTTAGCGTGTATATACAACTTGATACACTTCGATATGATTAGCATGAATAAAAATTGAAAAAATATGCTTCAGAAGACTTGGTCTTTTTTGATCTAGCTGCGTAAAACAAATCAGTACAATCTTAGTTTCCTTGAAATATTATTTTAAAAGTATAAGTCATCAAAATCTGTTGAGATTGTAGCTTACTTAAATTAGGCGCTGTTAGTCGTGGGTTACTTAAATATTAAATGTATACTTGTCTTTATTATCTTTTCAAATCTCGAGGCTGGTCCGGTCACCGCAGACGCACCGTCGCAGTGGGAACAGGACGAAGCACACGAGAGGAAAAAGGATCACGCATTCGACCGTCAGAGGTCGAATATAAATGTGGAATGTTTATGGTTCTACCGTTTTATTTTATTCCCGGATGGCACGCCATTAAATATTGTTTCAGTTGAACCAAACAGATCAACCGAGCTCTGTCAGTCACATAACGAACAATCAAGTAGGTACTATTAACAATTAACTAAGTCAAATTCTCGTTAAAGCGCTCGCTGATCAAATGGTAACTTAGTGAGTCATGACGTCATTCATCCGTTTCTCAGATGTAAACATCAAAGTGTAGTTCTATCTATGGTTTAGGTACATTGCAGTCCTACAATACGATAATATATCATAATAACAGGGCAGAGCTAGTTAAAGTTCAATAAAATAAATTACGTTTACTAAGACGTGACGTCATTCACTCGATCGCTGTTAATTTTAATGGCGAATTGCTATATGTACCTATATACATATTTTGTATTTTAATTTCAGCTGATAGGTAGTATATGGATTCTATTTCTTTACTTAATTACGCGGCTATAGGAATTTTTATTTAATGTCATCACTCATTATACTTAATTTCTTAAATTAATTGTACAAAGGAAAATATATTAATTGCACATATTTTTAACACCTTTCTAATGATACTTAGTTAAAGTAGTTTTCGATTTGAGATGTAACAGCGATACTACCAGTGTTACGGTGTTAGATATCTATCTATCTATCGAAATCGATTGGCTTAAATGTGCATAAATAAAGATTAGATCGCTCGATTACTCGCTATAGCTGCTATACTTAATATCTTAAATGTCTATTGAAATTGCTCAAAAGCAATCAAATAACTGTTAACTTTCATGTGGACCGATATGTGTATAATATTATACAATTTCTCTTCGTATTTTTTGACTTGCCATACGAGAACAAGTAGTATATTATTACACAAATGTCGAAAACTATACTATTTTATAGGTTTGAAGAAATAACACTTTTTTATACAATGCTTCTAAGATTCTAATAGATAAACTCTACTGATGGATAGGAATATTTAGAAATATTAGACCTGTAAGATTTAAAATTAATTTTCATTATATCGGATGTATTTGGATTTGGTATTGTTATATAAAAATCTAGCATTAATTAGCAGTCTATGCGTTCTGATTAAGCTTTATTAAAATTGTAGAGAGCATAGATACAAACCATGATGTACGTTATTGGGTTGCTAAAAGTGAAATTAGTGGAAATTCTGGAAGTGCATAATCATATAATTTATTAAACTTATTCTCTGAGCCGACTCATGTTGGTGATAATTTTGCAACGTGTATAGACAATGTGTTTTGTGACTGTGAAGTGTTTGAAACTATAATAATGAAAAACCTAACTTCGGATCATTATGGACAGAAATTCACGTTAGTAGACTAAGAAATTAAAAATTCAAATAAGATTTCATGTAGACCAAAGTCGAATAATAAAATTAACTTTTTTAAGGATAAGGTAGTACAAAAAATTTCTAGTTTGTGTTTGATTTATAAGGACCCAGATACGCTATATAATAATTTATTTACTATGATTTTAAATGAATTTAATAACACATTTAAAATAAAAACTTTTAGTAAAAATTTAAAACTGAAATTTAGTGACTGGGCTACCATAGGTATATTTAGAAGTAGAGATAAATTATATGAATTATATGGTATGAGGCAATATAATCGGGATCCAGTATTTTTAGAACGCGTTAGGTGTTATTCTAAGATCTTTAAAAGTGTTTGCATCCAGGCAAAGGCAATTTATATTAGAAACAAAATACTTAACTCAGACGATAAAATAAAGGCTACCTGGGATATTATTAATAGCATAACTGGAAGACCTAAAATAGAAAACGAACCAATTAAATTAAATGTTGATAATATATTAATTAATTCGGAAGAAGAAGTGGCAAGCACGTTTGAAAAATTCTTTACTGATATACCTATCAAAGTAACATCTGCATTAAAATCATCGCCCTTAGATGCTATTTCTCTACTTAAAAATAAACTCCCAGGCTATGCTAATTACTTTGAGTTTAAACATATTACTTCATTTGATATTATTAAGAATTTCAGGACACTTAATATAAAAAAAACTGGTGATTTATGGGACATCTCAGTAAAAATATTAAATACAATAATCAATAATATTGCCCCACATCTAGCTGATATTTTTAATAAATGTGTCGATACAGGAAAGTTTCCGGACTTAATGAAGCACAGTAAAATAATACCTCTATTTAAAAATGGAAACAGGAAAGATCCCGGTAACTATAGACCAATCTCTATATTACCATCACTGAGTAAAGTTTTTGAAAAGATTATTTTAAACCAACTTTTAGAATATTTTAATGAAAATAAACTATTTCATAGTGAACAGTATGGTTTTACTAGGGGTAGGTCAACAACAGATGCCGGAGTTGCTCTTCTTAAGCATATTTATGAAGCATGGGAGAAATCACAAAATGCGATTGGTGTATTTTGCGATTTGTCCAAGGCCTTTGATTGTGTTCAACATGAAACACTTTTAAAAAAACTTAATTATTACGGTATATGTGGTGTTTCTCTGAATCTAATTGCCTCATACCTAAATCAAAGAGTCCAGAAGATTACTATTAATGGTGTAAAATCTTCTGGATCTTTGCTACAAATGGGCATTCCACAGGGATCCATTTTAGGCCCGTTTTTATTTTTGATTTATATTAATGATCTGCCATACTATGTGAAGAACTTGTGTGATATTGTACTTTTTGCTGATGATACATCTCTTATATTTAAAGTAAACAGAAATAAACATAATTATGACGATGTAAACAGTGAATTATCGCAGGTTATTCAATGGTTTACGGTAAATAACTTAGTTCTTAATGCTAAAAAAACCAAATGCGTTGAGTTTGCTTTACCTAATGTTAAAAAACAAAAATTTAACCTACGTTTAAATAATGAAATTTTAGATGTGGCGGACTCGACGGTATTTCTGGGTATAACTTTAGATTCAAAACTCCAGTGGAACCCCCATCTATCATCTCTAGCGGGAAGACTCAGCTCAGCTGCCTACGCGGTAAGGAGAGTCAGACAAATGACTGATATCAATACTGCTAGGCTAGTTTACTTCAGTTACTTTCACAGTATTATGTCTTATGGCATTTTACTGTGGGGTAGGGCCGCGGACATTGAATCCATTTTTATTCTTCAAAAGAGAGCTGTTCGGGCCATTTATAACTTAAGAGCGCGGGATTCCCTTAGAGATGTATATAAAAAAATAGACGTTCTTACAGTCCCATCTCAATACATATATTGTAATATTTTATTCATTTACCAGAATATTCATTTGTATTCAAAACACAGTGACAAACATAATGTCAATACTAGAAACAGAAATAAACTTGTAACGCCGTACTATCGTCTTCACAAAGTGAGTAATAGCTTCATGGGGCTTGGTGTTCGCATCTATAATAAGATTCCACAGCCTATATTAGACTTGCCACTTCAACAATTTAAAACTCGTATCAAGAAGTCATTAATATATAAAGCATACTATAATGTACAGGATTACTTAAATGATGAGAATGCTTGGAATCTAAGTGACGTTGACTCTCAAGTTAAATGATTTGTATAACAGACTATGTAAACATGGCTTTTTGAAAAGAGCGACTGTTGAGTTTCTGGCCGGCTCTTCTCAACAGAAAACTGCTTTCCGAGCTGGTGGTAGCTTCAGACAAACTAACTGACCGACAAATTTTTGACGTTTCAAAAGTACTTTTCAAAAAAGTCTAATTGAAATAAATAATTTTGATTTGATTTTGATTTGATTTGTTATGCCACTATTTAAAAGTTTTCATCAGCCTACATCTTGCAGTTAGAACGAAATGTATTTATAGGTATGATTTTAGAGGGCGCTTTTTTATGTTACGAATTACATCAAAAAAGTAAGTTCTAATGATATAGTTTCTTAAAGATTAGGTAGGATGAATGAAATTAATGATAACTCTATTTACAAAATAATAAATGCAACCGATATTCATTTGTGGTATAAATAGAATCTCCAATAGAAGGTAGGTAGGTAATGTTAGGTAGGTAAAATCTACTTGGATCGACACTTTTGATCTTGTAAACTTATCGCGGCACAGTCTTTATAAAAACCAAGCTCTTTAAATTAAGATTATAATAAAATCGAAGATGTAAGAGGCTTTTGCATAAGTTATACCAATATTATATGAAAAAGATAATTGACTGACTTATCCAGGCACATCTGAAACCTTAGTACTGTGTTTAATAGGCGATTAAATGTTACATCACATTGAATGAAATAGTAGTCTCACTATTTCATTTAAAATATGAGCGTGGTGATCTTTAGAAAAACTCTTAAGGTGGTTAAAGAATAGTATGAAAATGTAGTTTGTGTACATGTTTCCGAGTGTTGTAGGTTGTGTAGAATGACCATAAATGTTATACTTAAACAGATATGGCAATTCATGCTAAGCAAGGGATTGTTCTCGTCTATTAATATGATAGATGAGCTTTCCTAAATCTTAACATCTAACATGTATGGTTTGCCAGTACCAGTACAAACAGCATTTACACTTTCACGCACAAACGGCGTAGACCATTCGAAGTTGGAACGTACTCTTAGACCGCCCGCACACAAAGGTATTGTCGCCACCGCACCGCTTTCAGTCCAGCCGCACCGCTAGCATTGTGTCGCATTAGTCGCGGCGCCGGACGAATGTGTCGCGTGTTGTGACACTGCAACACAAGCGCCGACAGAGACGCCGCTGTTTGCATTGTGCTACGTGCCGTGACATATCGTTTGTGGTCGCCTTATCTTTTATGAAGCTGAGCTTTCAAAGCGTTTACAGTTAGGAAGGTACGAGTACGAGTATCCTAGCCATTGTGTAAAGATGTGCTGAAATTATGTTCATGACGTGATCCTGCAAGCGTTGCCAGCCATTTACATTTCAAGTGTCATATACATGGTTATATTATTTGTCTTCTTTCGTGGTATTTACACTAAGGCACTCAAATAATTATTTAAATATTTTTTAAAAACTTGACTTTAAGGATGGATAAGTAAATCGAATAAAACTGATTTAAAGAAGTTGCAAATTGCAAAGTTGCTATTTATAGCGACTGCTATTTATAGGGAAATATCTCCCTGCTTAGCTAAATAGGAAGATCTCGCTGCACATCCCTAAAGCAGTTTTAAATAGCGTAAAGAAATTTTAAAATTTTGATAATTACCAAAGGCTATTCTAAAATCTTATCTTCCTCAACGACAGCGCACTAAGAATTTACAATAAATATAAAATAGAAATTCCACATAGTCGTGTTTTCTTATTTTTCTCGTCAAAATTATTGAAATGGTTATTTATTGAGGCTAGCTTTTTAGTTTGTACGTACGTAGACAAAGTTGATCTTTAAAGTTAATCAATTAAGTTAAGATCCTTCACTCGTGCGTTGATAATAAAATATTTGATATTTACAATAAAATGTTTAATAATTTATTTTATTTTTAATCGATTCTGTTCTGATTCTGTTTAATAACTGATGTTGCCCAATTTTTATTATAGCAGCGAGAATTCCCCAACTTTAGTTACTGCGTAACAAACGAAAGTGCAGAATTGTTACAATAAGAAGTAAATTACTTTTTATCTATCAATGGGATTAAAATTGAGTAAAATAAAATTAAGAAATATCTAATACTGTTAATTTTGTCGAGAAATAAAATAAATATAGGCAGGGCTAATCCACGTTTAGTTGTGTGATTCAATGTGTCGTTCAATTTATGATGTATAAATATTAAATATATAAATAAATAGCTATACTAATTAATGATCCTCTACGATTGCGGTAAATATTACGTCAGTGAAACTAGGAGAAACGTGTTCAAGATAATCTCACGGAACTTAACGCTATATGAAAATGCTTGACCACGTCGTTGACAGAAAATTCCTTGAGACAATAATTTAAAGGTTTGATGCGGGAGAAACTTTTTAAAGGAGGGAAAGTCAGGGAAGCCGTAGAGATTAACAAGCGACTAACGACTTGCAGTTTAGGCTTGAATGTCTAAAAATCTTAGTTTTTGTATAAGATGAAGCAAATTAATCAACTTCAAATTGCTTTTACAGATTTTATGATCCTATGTTGGCTACACAGTTGATAACTTTGTATTGGGGAGGAGTTTCTATTGATTTATTTTATAGAAATTATAAACTATACGCTCACCATTTTAAGGAACGTACCCATACTACGTTCTGGGGGTGTTCAAAAAACCACGCTTAAGTTTTCGTCAATATTTTCTAGGGAAATCTTGTGTTATATTCAAATATGACAACATTGACGTACACACGCCTGGACGGTAGCTGATTGAGAACTAACAGTTTATAGCACAGTGCAGTTTTCAAGCAATTTGACGAGAATTAGTTCAGTCGTTCTACTATTGGCTGTATATGAGGCAAATGCTTTAAGTTTCTGTCAGCAAAAAAAGATTTAAAAGCATATTTATAAATTAATACGTCCGAAAACTAGAGGGGGAGGGGAAGAGGGGTCTTGGCATATACTACATGTAGTCACGTATTTAGCGGTATAAAAATTGTAAAAAAAGAGTCACGTAGTATGGGTATGTTCCCTTATAAGCTCTATAGCGTTAGTTTAGCAGCAGTTGGACGAGTGATTTAATAGAGCTTATATTGACTACTTATCATACTGCTAACCTAGTATAATATAGCCCTTATGGACCATCACGTGAATCGTTAACTGCACTTTTTGATTAGTTTAGTTAATTGTATACAAGCTTGTGCTTTTTAGTATATAAAAAAAAAGTATGTAAGTGCATGTTATCGTCTTTCTATTCTACTCTATACTGCGCAGTATAGAGTAGAATACCTATTATAAATATTATTTAAATTATTTTTAGAAACTTACAGATATTGGTGTAAAACTATGGTGAAAGCTGGACTGTTAAAAATAAAATGAAGATGGTGCGATTAGCTTTTAATAATAAACAGTTTAGGCAACAAACATCCACACGTCTGTCAAGTAATAAATCCGTCTACATCAGGCAAATTATTCTGAACATGAGTAATATCAATTATTATTAAAACTATTATTTACGAAAGCAATATAAATGTTTTATGTTCAGCTATTTCATTTTAACATTAATTGTCTATCTCGACCTCTTGCGACAGTAATTTAATTAAGATATGTAAATTAAAAGCTAAATTGGTTAAAATGAATTAAAACACAAACCAACGGTTAACGTATATAATGTAATTTTCTTTGCTACGACTACAATAAATTATTTTTATCTATATACGAATCTGTACATATTTACAGTTGCACATCTAATACAAGTATCACAGTTTTATAAAATAATACTATTTGCTATTGTTTTGGGAATACATTTTAGACTGAAAATAAAAAAATATTTGACAATTTCTTCTAAATGGATCAAAATTGGCTTTGCAGTTTTATTCCTGGAAAAGAGAGAAATAATTTATTTTTTCTATCTGTATCTACTTGATGATTAACAGGTATTTTAAGACAATAACATAAAAATCATTTAAATAAGAAAAGATTTTTTGATATTTAATTAAAATATGAAAAACATGACACTCCACTAATTTTAAAAGCCTTGATAGGTTAATTTATTTTTATTATAGACAATATTTATAATAGAAATAGATTGCGCAAGTATTACTCATTATATTTACGCAAGTACTCGTAGGTATATATAGGTACTTTTTATTATATACAAGTTTCATAATTCGGCAGAATTCTGACAGTTTCTAAGTGTTGCAAGAGATAGCTAACTATCCTATTAAGAAGGGAACACAAAAGTGAAATAAAAAAATAAACTGATTATTATGAGATTGTAGATATAAAAATGAAAACAAAAAAATGTCTAACATATTAATATTTTTTGAAACCTTTTTTCAACGTATTGACAAAGTAAGATTAATTAGAAATGGAAATATTTTACTATACTAGGCATCACTTTTTAGTTGTATTCTACACATTAATCATATACAATATCAAATTATACTATTTAGTTTTAATTTAAATTTAATTAAAGATAATCATTTTAATCCAATCTGTATTTTTTTAAATATCGATTTGAAAAAAGGTTCATTAAATCTGAAATATCAAAATATGGAAGCTGTCAGAATTCTACAGAATTAGGAAACCGCAACTCGGTTTCATAATAATTGTGTAGCTATCAATTGTGACCTAAAAGAATTAATATTGATTTGACAATATATCTATTTTTATATTTATAAACTTGTACACAATGTTTAAAATTTTTACTCATAAGTCTATCTTAAGACCTCTATGCTACCTTTCTGTATTTTGTCGAAAATATATAGACTTACTAATGAAAAAATTAGTAGCAATGTCTATAGAATATCTGGAATATCATTTTCAATATTACGCTAACGATATATTTTTTCCATTGTTTTCTACAAGTTACAGATGATAGACTAATAAATAGAGCCTTCAAGATTATTTTATGTGACAAGACAAACTTACCTCTATCTCTTCCTGATGTTGATTGTTTTTGATACTTCTATGCAATTGAATATTCCCACCAACGCAACTAACATTTATTATTCCACTAACACATTTAAATTAGGCATTATATCGCCATTACAGTTACCTACTTATAACTAGATTGTCCTCACTTCTATCTGTAACGTCTTGTATACCTGTTAACAAAGAAAATAAAATGTTTAAAAATAATAAAAATGGGTTATTTATATTAACAAAAACTTTATACCCTTTGTAAAGAAAATTACGCAAATAAAGAAGGGGCACAGAGAGTTAATACTTGAGACATAATATTATAAAACAAATTCCCACTCCGCGTCAATCTGACTTTTCGCGATAAGCTGAAACATGAAAACACAAAGAAACTACTGAACGGATTTTCATGAGTTTTCACCAATAGTTAAAGTGCTTCGTGAGAAAGGTTATGTGTAAATTGGTTGAAATATGACGTAATTGTTTAAAATATGCGATAAAATTAAGCCGCTTAGGAGCTTTAACTGATAAAGCTTGCTAATATTTTTTTGAGATTCACGTCACAAAACTAAGTAAGCATAATATGCTATAGGTACTACTTGTGCAAAGCTGGGTAGGGTAGCGACTATACCGATATATAATATGCATTAAAATCAGCGCATTAAATTAAACATTATACACACAATACCACAGAGATGAACAACATGTAGATACTAGATACCCTATTTCATTAATGTTTATGTTAAACTATTGTTTGTGGTGAAACTGAGAACATTAATAATAATCAATTGATATAATTTAAGAAATAAAATGTAAAAGATTATTTGTGTCTAGGGTGTTATTGGACGTAAAGCATAATAATTTAATAATATCATAACCATAAGTGAAATAAGATAGTAAGTATATATAGTAAGTATACTTTACACTAATTTAATAACTTAAACTTAAATGTTGATAATGCTTGGAATCTAAGTGACGTTGACTCTCAAGCTAAATTATATTTTGTATAGGTTTTTTGAAAAGAGCGATTGTTAAGTTTCTGGCCGGCTTTTCTCAACAGAAAACAGCATTCCGAGCTGGTAGTAGCTTCAGACACACTAACTGACCAACTCTTGACGTTTCAAAAGTAGGTACTTTTAAAAAAAGTCTAGTTGAAATAAATAATTTTTAGTTTGAGTTTAAATAAATTACGGTCGAATTTTAACCACTCGGCCACTAGTTTTTATAAATACTCATTGATGCTTAACTTCTATTGCTTAGATGTTATATAAAGTAATTAAATTCATTCTTTATCTATTTGGTTAAACTTGGCTAATAACTAGACATGAATAATAACTTGGTTGCTATTTTATAATTTATTGCTTGTTCCAATACGAAAGTGTTTGTTGCTTAACTTGAAATTTTTGACTGACGTTTCACCTCCTTCCTGTGTAAAACTCGTATCTATCTATAAAATCAAGATTTCACAAAAATATCTAAATTTTAAAGTTTAAATATAAATTTTTAAGCCTACCTACCTACCTATTAGGTACTTTATGAAAATTATTATAATCTCTATTGTAAATGATTGAACTTATATAATTATTAAAACAAAAATGTAAATTATAGAATGTCTGTAGAGACACAGAAGATATATTTCTTTATCTTCACCCTTTAATGGCCCACTGCTGAGCCGGGTCTCGGAATGAGGGCTATAATCCACAACGCTGACCAAATACGGATTGGCAGACTTCACACACCTTTGCGAACATGGACAACTCTCAGGAGTGCAGGTTTCCTTGCGATGTTTTCCTTTACCGTTAAAACTAGTGATATTTAATTGCTTAAAACACACATAACTCAGAAAAGTCAGGGGTGTGTAACTCGGACATCCCGAGTAGACATCATCGTCTAAACCACTGGGCTATCACTACTTAAGATAGAAGAACCTAATATGGGATCTTAACAACACCAACAGAGACCAAAACAATCACTTTAAAAATTTTTGTTACGTTCACTCGCAAAATTGCTACCGACAAAATTGGCAACAGGTCTAACTTAAATTTTTAATAAAAAAGTTTTAGCTCTGCGAATCACAGAGAATCAGAGTTTTCCTTTCAACAGAGAGAGTTTTCCTGTCTTGCTAACTTTTTTTTAGATACGAATTCACAACTGGGTACCTAAGTATAATTTTTTCCCATTTGATTATTCCTAGATATTAATCATAAAGGTATATTTATTATTATTATATTTATAATGTATATTTATAATTTTATTAAAAACATAACTAACTAACATCCTCAATTCAGTCACAAAGTATTATTGTTAAATAGTTATTACTATCCAGGTATTTGTAATTTCACAAATTTCTTTTCTCCATACTATAATTCATCCATAATACTAGAAATACGAAATTATGGTTGTTGCTTTGTCCTTCTTTGAGGCTTTAATGGATTGACGTAATTTGCATAAAGATAAGTTATGGGCTCGAAAAATTTACAATTCATTTGGTATGTCTATATCTACATATACCAACGTAGGTATAATGTGTCTATATGTACCCATTAATATTTTGATCATTAAAAAATTAATTGACCCTTTATCTTTCTTCAAACATCAGACGTTTGGTATTTGGTAATAAAATAATCCACGATAAACACAATGACGACAAGTCATGTAGTAGGTAGGTACACTGTATCCAGTGTGATGTAATGTTTGGTAAGGATCTTTTTATGAAAGATTAGGAACTTTAGTCATAAAGATTAAATTTCCCCATAGGTATTACATAAAATATATCTAAATAGTTTTATGTGATACCTACAAGTGATATGTCCAAGTAGGCCATGAAATAATGATCACAAATTAATAATCATTAAACTGACGTGTCGCTCTTATTGGATTTCCCATAACTTAGAAATTTTTTTGCCAGATATTTTAATGTTCAATGTTGGTGAATCAATGAACTATTTTATAATTAATCATTGAAACTTATTTTCATATGTTACAGTTGGGCGAAGTAAGACTATTATTAAGAATTAAAAATCTAGTTTTCTAGTTTAGATTTCCCTTGTCGTCATTTAAACCTAAAAATTAAAACCCGAAAATGAATTAGTTTGTATGTGTATAGTGTTATACGAGTGTAGTGTATATAGTATGATTAAAAATAGGTTAGTTTATTGATTCTTTTTTTTTCTGTTAACGCGAATTACACATTGATGTCGATCTTCCTCAATCTCCTTTTGCATCTACTAATTGATTTAAACGGAAATAAGGTTTTGCATGAAATAGCTTTTGAGTTGGACATTTTCGTTTTTTGATCGAAGGCGAGAAAGTTTAGTATGGAGATTGGATAAAAAACCAATACAAAATAATAACAGTTTTGAAAAAAAAAAAATATTTAAAATAAAGAGAACTAAGATGAACATAGAAATGTAATTGTTTCTGTCTTAATTATATCTTTATATTAATAAATATTATTGAAATGTGTATAATAATAATGTAATAAAGTAAATAATAAAAAATATGTCTTTTCATTGCATCTATGCACGTTATACTATCTACTGTTAAGAGACAATTAATTATGAGAGGTTTACCTTTACTACCTATTACCATTACATAGAAATGACTCGTCTAAATTTAAAAAAAAAAACTATTTTCAAGAATAATTTCAATTCAGGTTTGCTTTGTAGTTAACTTAATAGAAGAAAGTTACTTTTTAAAATTAAAATAAGAGTACGTTAGTCTTCAAGAGAAGAAAAATTATAACCGTTATTAAGAAAAACTTGTACAAGACAAATTCTTATCTTAATATCTTATTTTATCGTCTCTCTAAGTCTCAAAAAGAATTATTTATAATCAGAAATTTTTTAAATCGTTCAGAAAGGTACCTAACCGAATTAAACAGAAATGGTTTTTTGAACAACAGTTATAATTTTAGCACATTTAGTTAGTAGTCATTATAATTAAAAAATGAAAATATTTACCATTCATGAATTAAGGGTGTAATGTGAAAATTGACTGTCTCTCCATGTCCAAAGTGGTGGTAAGCATGACTGCTGTAGTCCTGCTAACAATTCGGCATGGTACCGCTGCGCTGCCAACAAATAAGGAGCTGGAGGAAGCGGCATTGGACAGTGTGGCTGTTGTACTGGAGGAGAGGGCGACGACCGTCGCGGCTCAGGTTCTAATAGAGCATCAATAGTGAATGCCCGACGAGGTCTCGGCACCGTCGGTAATAGTGCACCTGTATCAGGAGCGTCTAAGGGCTCTGGACTTAGCCTCTGACATAAAGTCATAGCAGGCACATACATTCCACCGGACATATTTCCTGGTGTAGTATTTGCTTGTCGTGCTAAAAAAGCTCTATTGAAGCTCGCTAGCGCCGCTAATTCAGCGTTAAGACTATCCTTCTCGCCCTTATGCAACTTAAAACGCTTTCTGCGTCGTAGTAAAGAACCATTTTCGAACATATCAAAAGCCTGGGGATGCAATGTCCAATAAGCACCTTTGCCAGGTCGATCGGGGCGGCGTGGTACTTTCACAAAGCAGTCATTAAAGGATAAGTTGTGTCGCAGCGAGTTTTGCCAACGTTGCGTATTACGACGATAGTAAGGGAAGCGGTCAGTGATAAACCTATATATTTCAGATAGAGGCAGCATCCGTTCCGGCGAGCTCCAGATTGCCATGGCGGTAAGCGCGATGTATGAGAAGGGTGGTTTCTGATCACCGTAGGACTCTCTCGTCGGCCTGGGCATCTCTTTACACTTCTCAAATTCTGAATGATGTTTATGCCGCGACGGTAATGAATTTCAGGTAAGTGAAAACACGTCTCTCACTGGTTAATATAAGATAAGGACTGGGCGAGCGAGCAAGAATGGTGCGCGAGGCGGGCGGGGCGCGTCGCGAGGCCCGCCCTGTGCTCGTTGCGCCAATAGCGTCGCGTTCAGTTTGTTTGTTGTTTTTGTCGATTGTAGACCCGTTACAGAAGAATTTAAATTGTTATCACGTTTACATTATACAAAATTAATTCCACACCGACACTTGAGCATGTACCCAAATTGCAATTATTAAATAAGTTGATTTGTATTGATGTGGGACTTTAAATGATTGGATAATCATGATTTACGAGCTCTAGCTAGTTATTAGGCTATTTCTGATTTAATTCTTACTGTTTGCTCAATTTATAATTTCCTTTAGATAAATTAGAAACTGGCGATATGTAATGATTTGGAAATTATTTTGATTTCTTTCTTAAAAATTACACAGCCCAACTAAATAAAGGACTTTAAAATTTTTTAATTTAATTAAATTTTATTTATTTTAGGTTAATAAATCGTATCGTTTTGTTTGTAAGATGAGTCTCATCTGAAGACTCATCTTACAAACAAAAGTTCGGAAACATCTATCATTTTACTTAAGATAAATTTAATTTCATTTTGATTCATTCAATTTCCAAAAACCTCAGTTACAACAGTTCATTATGTACTTTTCAACGAATATTCTTTCTTTTTTAGTTAGGCTTCTAAAAAATAAGAAACTACATCATTTGCTTTCGCAAATAGTATCATCAGGCCCACCTTTATACGAAGTGGAGGGAGAAGAATCTCTGTGGGGTTTGCTAAAACTGTATGCATAACGTGAGAAATTAATGGGTGATAAGACTTTTCTTTTATTAATTTCTGGTTTAGCACATTCAAGAGCATAAAAAATGACTTAACTTACCTATCAGTTAAAAGTATTGAAAAAGTGCTTTATTGTTGACTTCTTTTATCAAACTTGTAACTTATACAAGAAAGCCATCACTATTAGGTGTTAGGTACACTTACTCGTAATATGTTGTATATTGATTAATAGGTTTATATAAAATATGTTTTATAAATATATGAAACATTTCTTTTCATCATGAAAACATAATTTTGTTACGTAGGTTAAAAGTTATTAGGTGAAAGATTTGTCGCTTAAAGGCATTGAAAATCTGGTAAGTTTGCTTAACCAGACTAGCTAGTCTGCTTAAAGTACCCATTAACGAAATTACAGATATATATCTATAGAAAGGAATTTTTTAAACTTTTCTTAACACAAGTAGGTATTATAACTAATTAAGTAGCAAATCTTACTATTTACTATGCAGGATGTTTATTGACTTTATCGATTTTTAGCATTTTTATTGGACAAGTGTCCAAACTTTTCAATAAAAAAAAATACAGCTAGTCATTTTGCGTTGATCTGTCAAGCAGAACAATAACAGAACTGTCATATCACCTACTTTTCAAAATCGTAGATTCATTAAAAATAGGTAGGTACATGTGAAAATTTCTTTATTACATGTTTATTTTAGTTAGGGTAACATTGACGACATATAGTGTTAACATCCATTTACTATATTTAGCAGCTTTGCTACTATTTTCTACCGTTTTCCATTTTTACACTCGCTCTAATTACCTAAGTATTCATAAGATGAAGAATGTTTTAATCTCTAAAATGAACCACCTCTGCCTGCAATTTTAAATCATATTTGAAATTGATTCAAGGGCTTAGCTTGAATTAACTCTTGAACCACTTGTTTGGGAATTTAACGTGAAATCTGACGTTTAAGTTTAAGAAAACATACCTCTTACACTGTAAGTACGTACGTCAGTAAATTAATGTGGAACAATAGAATGACATTGTTAAGATTTTAGCGGATTCCTCTTAACATGATAAATCTCTCCTTAATACATATTTAAGTCTTCCTTCTGTAAAAATCGTAACACGGCCTCAATACACATATATTCATATATTCATTCATGTATAACCTTTTGACATTGCAAAAGACTCCTAGGAAAAACCAACCCACCCAGAATTACACTGCCGTCATTAGACATATCACCTGCAGTGGTACGGTGGTCCAAGACCATACTTAGCACCGCTATCACTAGACTGCAAAGGTTTCAGCGCCTGGCTTCTTCTGCTGTACAGCAGCCATTAAGATTTTCGCAGGACGACCACCGATTGACTTGTTTTTTTAACGGGAGGCGGCTATGGCGGCAGCACGATTAAACCACCTAGGCTTATGGCAAAGCAGGTCAGGTCCACATACTTAACTGTGATCGGAAAGGGTAGGCTCATACTCACAACCACTCCTATCGGCACCCAGTGTTAGGATCCCCAGGAGACATTCATAGAAAATATCAAATACAATTAACTCATACACAAATGTCTCCTAGCACTGCAACATATTACGGCGGTCAACAGAGTCGTCCTTCAATGGATAAAGGGGCATAGCAGATTCTTAGGCAATGATGTAGCAGATGAGCTACCGAGGATAGGATCAATGACCACTGTGGCGGGCCTTGTACCACACCTACCTCTCACCTTCAGTACCTTCTGCTCATGGTTGTGTCAGTTTACCCTAAACACATACAGGGTGAGCTACCCTAGACGCATTGTTCCTGCTCTGTCGAAGAGCCTATCCCGAAAACTGCTCAGTCTGAATTGCATTGATCTTCATTTAATAGTAGGAGTAATGTCGGGACATTGTTCACTTTATAAACATCTATTTACTATAGGCGTGACAGACAGCCCTATTTGCAGGGGATGCCTACAGGTAAAAGAGACGAATGCCCACGTTGTCCTGGAATGCGTGGGTGACGCCACACAACGGGCACGAAAGACATGAGATCGCTCCAAGAAGCTTGTGAATTTTCTATGAAACTTCTAAGCTTCTGGAAGAAGCTGTTCTGGCTAGTATAGCTAGTCATCCCTGCAGGCACAGTGGACCGAATAGCGTCTAAGTGCGGAAACAGGAACCCACATACAATACACATATATTCGCAGGTACACCTTTATAATATAATTTTCTTAAAAAACAAGATTCCTTGAGTATTTATGTATACTTTCATAAATCTTCAGTATTTTGGATGCTTATCAAAGTTCTGTGACACAATTAGGAATGCATTGTGCAAATTTAGTTACGCGCACAATATTAATGACACGGCTGCCATATCACATTTATAATTTTAGGGTGTGCGTTCAAAATTCAACTATTTATATTTGATAAAGCATGCATTATAAGTTTAGCATAGTAGCTTGAATTTATTCATTTATTATAACTAATATTTTCCCTTATTTTTTCTAATCAAGCTCAGCTTCCCTCTATCCATTGATACAATTAAACACAATCTTGCAATTACAATTCGTATTACGACTGCCATGCTTTCCATAAGACTCATATGTAGATATGAAAGTATTTCTGACTAAGAATTCTGTAAAATTGTATTCCACCTAGTTGTTCAGTATTTTGTATAAATCTGAAACAGCATATTTAACATCGGTAGAAACGAATCCCACATGTTATATACTGTTATTTTAAATAGATATCATTTCCCCAAAGCCGGTGCGGTCTCATAGCCGCAATCATAGACTCCACCTAATGACGCCTTTGATGTGCCGCTTACACCGACAACACACTTCCACCTTGTTATTAAGTGTGAATTCTACAAATTGTTCACAAATATTTGCGTCTACCTGTGTTTTTTTCGGCCACTTGTGATATTTGCCGTGACTGAATCAAGGACGCCATAAAAGCTGCCCGATTAAGCATGGTGGATTAAAAATATCTACTAGATATCTTCGTCTAATAGATTTACAATGGGAATAAAATTAAAGATATTTCGGTTATTGGTGTGTCAGATTTGGGCCATGATGTATAAAATATACACCTATACACACATACCATAGGTATGTATAGTGAAGCATTTAAAAATTATCATTTAATTTTTATTTCATATAAAGTACCCATATAGAAGTTTTACTATAGAGTAACATGTAAATACAACATTATTATTACACTTCAAATAGGAAGTAAAGCGTGTCTGGCGGTTAGGACCAAGGAGCAGATTTGGAAGATCTTTTCAGATTGCAAAAAATAATAGTCAAGTAACAAAAACATACATACAGACAGATAAAAAGGAATAATTATGACGTACCTACATACGATAATTCAATATTAAGTCCACAAAATTACTTATCAAGCTGCCGTAGAACTGAAAGGAGCTTTTAAGTTATCGCGTCAGAAGGCTTATTATTAAAATAATCTAATGGAAACTACTAGCCGATCAAAAGATATCAATTACAGCAAAGCACCCATCGTCGACCCTATAACTCCCATAAAAGACTCCGTCCACAGGTGAAAGCCGCATGAAAATTAATTCAGTAGTTTTTCAGTTTATCGAGTTTAGACAGACAGATTTCGCATTTTGTAACTGATTTTTTAAGAGAGAATCTCTGCTTGGTTTGTAATTCACACTAACTTATTTTTTTTTAACTCATGACAAATGATTTAAAAACAATAGTGCCCGGATCTCTTGTAAAATTGTATACTTGTATTGAATTAATACGTAATAAAATTTCCCCATTGACTTATAAAGTTGTAAGTATATTGCTTACATAAGACATACGCGGCTGACATACGCGCCTAGATATTTCAGTAATTAGGCTCTAATATATCAATTTATGGTCATTTTATACCGCGGCTGAAAACTACAGTGTCCATAATACAGTAATTTAATATAAAAATGCCTACATACTTTGCCTTATGCAAATAACTATTCAAAGGCTAAAAAAAGGAATAAACGATATTATGGGTAAGATAAACTGACTTTGTAGCGACATCTTCAATGATTGATTTATTTTTTCTTGTCCTTTATTCTCTCATGAAATCTTTAGTTTTCGAATATAGCGAAAGAACTTAGAAGATAAAACTTCACAATGATGTTGCCTCGTACAAGGTTAGTATACCATCGATTTCGTAAGAATAGTTTTTATTACTAAAAGTATGCATGAAATATTTAGAACGGCCCATACCTACTTATTTTAAGATCATACCTAACTCATTAGTTGTCATGCACGTGTCAAAGTTTTCCTTAATTATGTAGTTACAATCAAACAAAGTTTTGCTGCGATATATTCGAACATCTAGGTGCTTTCATTTTTATCTATAAAATTTAGTGTTGTCTATAATGTTTTTTATACTGTTTCTTTTGTTGCGTTCATCTTGCGATTTAGCTATATTGTACTACTCATATAATGTCCTTTTTATTGAGTGTAAATAATTGAGTTTGAATCATCGCCGCCGCCATCGCCATCTGCTAGTCTGACTTTTAACACTCCTTTCGGATTTCCCACTTAACTTTAATATTCTCATAAAATTTTACGTGTCTTTTGCTGCTAAGCAAATTTGACACTTATTAACCACTATTAAAATTGAAACTTGTTTGATTATAAAAACTGTATTTTACTATCAAGGGATTTGGAGGAACGTAAACTTGATGTTTTGGATCGGCATGTAAAATACGAACTCTACACATTGGAAATTAGAGCTGGTTTTGTTTGAGGGTATTTAAGTCATATAATTTCATGTATCTCTTAAGTCGGTTATTACAATATTTGTTGTTAGAGGTTATTTATTTGACTAGTCGACAGTGCCGCGTCGCTCCGTCGACATAAGTTTAGCCGCCGGCCAGTGGCATTGATCTCATTACCTACAAATTGCTTATAATGTTTTTAGTCATTTTATCTTATTATGTAAATTGTCCTCAAATAAATCAGATGATTTATGTTACTCTACTTTGGGCTGTTATTGAATAAACGTTTGTATTCGATTTATCAGTTTTGTTTTTTTCGAAATTATATTTAACACGTTTTGATCGTTCGTTTATTTCTAATAATTATTCGATATCTAATATAATGTGTCGTAGGTTAGGTACGTATATTCATTACAGTTTGCCGATCTGATAATCTGCCCTAAAGCAATATGGTTATTTTTCATATTAATGTATAATTTGTTCGTACTGACGGCCAACACATGGCACAGCCCGAGGCAGTTTTGAGGGAGTTTAAGGGAGTGTGAGTAAATTAAATTAATTTTATAACCGATGATGTTTCCAAATAACTTCAACAAGTAAGCTTGCATTACTTAAAATGAATCATAACATAATATAACATTTTAAGGAATTATATTAACATTTGCTTAATAATGAGAAGAAGTAACGGTAGTGGAGTATGGGTAGTAGTAAAAGTGGGTTTCCGCGTCGGATCCGGTTATTACAGTGGTATAAACTACGGCGCTCTATCTTGATCTAGAGATTGTTGCATTATAGCGTACAAAAGTGCGATAATCTCCTAAAAGGTGTTCGCTGTGTTATAGATAATTAATATTTAGGGCCGGCGTGGCGGCGGCGCCCCGCGGCGGTTGCGCACCGTCCGCCTTTGTGGCTCGCCGCTGATCGCCGCATTTGTCATGTTAGCGCGCACCAAAGGTGTGAATGACTTTTTTCTAACCATTATTAATGACAATGATAGAAAATATTGTTTTTTGTTACAACAGTGTTGATTGTTGTCAATTAGTTTTTTGTTGTGCCGCGATCTGATTGTGAGCGTGGCCGATCGATTTTGATTTGAATTCAATGTTTGGATTAAAATATAGCGAGGTTCATTAAAGCCTTTAGTATGATTGACTACAGTTGTATTGTATTAATGAGACGATACCACAAACGGAGACCACAAAGAGAGAGCCTGGAAACCAATAAATCAACAATCAAATTATTTTTTATATACGCCAAACATCTCACAAACTTTTTGTCGGTAAATGAAATATGTAATAGATAACCTGTTAAAATTATATACTACATAAGATATCTATCGTTGTTCAGATGTAAATCGGCCACAACGTCTTTCGGCACGCATTATACTTGTATACATCGTCGGAGTGTATGCTCTGGTCGTCTATCTGTTACAGCTGTTAAGAAAATTTGGAAGTACGACTGGCTGAATCATCTCTGATGTGATTCCAAGCCTTTCTGCGACATACATAGTCTCCATAATATAGTGGTTGATAGAGTTGGTGTTTTACGTTGCTAAAGATCCATCCATCCATCCATTTATAAAGATCCAGAATATAAAAATCCGGAGAAAAAGGAAATATAATAACACCGAAAATAGTCTGCAGTAGAAAGGAACTAGAAAAAACTAAAATTAAGTTTTTAAGTTGCTAGTGTTGAAAACTTTGGTGTCTTACTCGAGTTCAAGTTACGGAGGTTCGAGTTCGATCCCAGGCACACCCCTATTTTAGGAGTTATGGGTGTTTCAAGTACTTAGATATCAATATCTTTGACGGTCGAGGAAAATACCGTGAGGCTGAAATGCACACCTAAGAATTCTCCATAATGTTCTCGTATTCTGTGTGAAGTCTACATTAGCAGTGCGGATTGCCGTACCTACTTGGCTTGACCCGAGTTAACACGGGGCTATTAATAGGATAAACTAAAGTAGATGTTAAACAATGAATGTTTTCAGTTACATACAGATATTTTAATATTCACATCGTCTATGGAAACCGTAAAATGTTTACGAACAGCAATAAAATGCAAAATAAAAAATATGATCATTATGAGATGGCATTATAAAAATTGCGTGTACTGTGCCATTAAGGAACGCGTGCGAAGAATTCCAAAATTAATTTGGATCCATTCATTGTTCATTTCAAAAGTTCTGTTTCAATGTTATTCTTAAAAGAGCTACTTGTTTTGTTACTTAAAGAATGAGTCGAATCACGGAGCTAAAGAAAGCTCTCAATTCCGACCCCCGAGAACAATGAATAATAAGCAGCAAAATTCTACAAGCTCTATCCATTTTCTTTCACCCTCCACAATAAACGTAGAGGTTGCTTTCAATTCAAATTTAAATTTATTAAAAATACAGACATTGTGTAGAGGAAAATTACGTACTTACCTATTTAATATCAGGCAAGGTCCTAACTACACGTCAAAATATTGTGACGAAATCATATTTATATCATATTTATACCATATTTATACTCGAACTTTCACAATACTTAATTGTAATATTATAATTATATTTATTAGCCGAATTCAAAATATTTTTAGTTCTTTTTTTAATGTCCTAAAATTAAATTCGGTAGAGCTATTTTTCAAAATCACGTTTAGGTATAATATATATTATAGGTAAAAGATTGGGTAATAGGTAAGGTAGATAAGTACCTACTATACATGTATTATTCAATTTTACATTGCGTAATTAATAGATTTATTTAAATAGCAATTCTAATTAGATATTACTTATTGAATACCGTTACGAAATAGTACAAAGAATATTGTAGTAATATAATAAATCACAGTGGCATCCTGTGATTATTTTCCGTTTACATGAAACAATGGCTATTATTTTTACGTAATAGATGCTTTGAATCACCAGTAACGGCTTCCGGCGAATATAGGGCAATTAATCTATATTTATTTTTGTGTACGTTTTTGTAAAGTAAAGCAGAAACAGTTGGTAAATTAAATTTCAAGCAGAGATTTGGTTTTTTGGGGTCCCAATCTCAGTAGATACGGAACTCTTGAGGGTTCAGTCTCTTATTTGAAGATCCGTCCATTGTAACTGTTAAACATTTGTTTCTTTTTAATGGGTGTAGGTAGTGGATTTTCTGAAGAAATAAAAAGTATTTAAATTTTTTACTCAAAACAAATCATCAACTGTTTCGAGTTTTTAAGCTCTGAATGTCAAAACATTATGATAGAGTATTTTTGTGGAACCTAGAATTATGACATTTTACAGACTGATGGGCAAAACTAAGTATCTTTAAAATGTATTTAAAAGGTGCCTTTGAAATCCACTGGAATGAAAGAACTTACTAACTATTAACTACGTTCTATGTGACTAGACTAGTGCATAATTGGATAACTGTCTTTGTGTCAGTCAAGATTGAACTTAATAGAAAAATCAAAGTTAAAATTTTCTTTGTAACAAAATAGCGACATCAAGTCATATTAAATTTATCATTAGCAACTTTTATTAATACATTATTTCGCATTTACACCTTATTTATATTGAAATCCAAAACTAATCGATTGGTCCAGAGCCTGTGAACATATAAAATGATTACCATAAATCGCTATCGAGATGTGTGTGAGATTTTCCGATGAATTAAACATGTTTTCATTGTGAAGGACGAGGGAATGGGCGTGCGAGCGGAGGCGTCGGTACTATTAACGGACGTTAGAGATAACATCGCCCGACAAACTCGATTAGCGGCCGAAGTGGTTTTATCGGTGTGGAGTGTAAGTAAAAAGCCACAGTGTAGACTAGATAAGTTTGTAAAAAGAACTGAGATTCATGGAGATTTCTCTAACAGAGATAATGTTGTTTCTAGTAGTACAGACACATGCCAGTGTCGCACTAGTGGGCTCTATTGCAAACAATCGTTTTGTTTCTAATACATCTATTATTTTGACCAGAGCATCAGAATTGTTAATGAAACCAATAGAATTGTGTATGGCTTTTTACTGTTTTATTTTTAAGTATTAGTACCTAATAAAGATATAAAATAGCGCGTATGTGATAAAGTTAAGTAGATTAAAATTTAGATTAAACTAGCTGTTCCCGCAACTTCGTTCGCGTGGAACAGCGATACTCCCATACAACTTTTCATCCCCCATTTTAACCCCTTACAACACTTTTTCGCAATAAAAAGTAGCCTATGTCCTTTCTCAGTTTCTAGACTATCTGTATTATACCAAATTTTATTTAAATCGGTTCAGTAGTTTTGGCGTGACATAGTTACTTTCGCAATTAAGTAAGAATTATATAATGTTTTAAATATTTTTCATATAAAAAATGATCTGATAAATCTTTAAAATAAATACGAAAGTGTTAAAAGACGGTTCAAGGTAACCAAGTTATTTTTTACTTTAATACTCCTACTTAGTTACTCTAGGGTCATATTGAAATACTAGAGAGTAAAATATTTAAGTTATATGTATTATGACCCAAAAGAATTAAAATCATAATACTTATCTACTAATAAGTATTTGATTTCAGACAATCTCTCATAACTTATACTCAAGTCTTTGTTGTTACCGACTATTATCAGTATATTATTAGGAGTTGAATATCATAACAACTGTCCAACCTGTTCTATGATAATCATTGCATTATTTGCATATAAATAAATAATTTAATTAGATTATAAAAAGTGCATTTCCATTTAATGTATCAAGTAGTCGAGTGAATATATTTATAATGTAAAATTAACTTCAGAAATATGTAACAACATACGTAACAAACGCTGATTTTGTAAAGACATTATTTACAGGTTTGTTTTTCAATATTAGTGCTTTATGGAGTAAACAGTCAGGAGGCAACAAAGATATTTACAAAAGCATAAGTCCGTTAACTGTTCAACAATGCAGCCTCAATTAAAATCTTTATTGTTTTAGGTACTGTTGCTTTTTTGATTAATGACATTCAGGTAATAGGTACTAGTACACGGGTATCATTCATATTTATTGTTAATTTACACCAACCATGCGGTTATTTATAAAGAAACTTAAAAAATATTCACTCAAATACTTAACTGAGATGAGGCTAATTACATTTGGCCCTCTAAACAAGGCTTTGTCGGTAAACTGGCCACTAATAATTCATATTGTGAGAGAGTGAACTCCGAAATACTCGTATGGTGTGCGTAGACGCATCGGCGCGGTCGACGGTAGAAAGAGCCAGCGATATAGAAAAGAAAGAAAAAGTATCAGCCCTTCGGTCATAATATCGAAAGTTTATAGCTTAAGTACTTCCTTTTAATTTTTTTAGAGCACTATTTCAAATATTGCTTTAATTGATTGCCAGCAGAGCATTTGGCGGCTTAGCGCGGCAGCGGGATCAACTTAATTATAGGGGATAATATTGTTCCATTTTAATATGATCCCATTGATATATTTTGCTCGAAAACTGACAGTTGTAATTAAGAAAAAATGTTTACATTGCTTTTATACTCACTTCAGTAGATATATTTTACCCCTTTTATTATAAGCCGGTAACTATAATTCAATAATTTTATGCTTATCAACGTTTTATGCCGCTGTCACATAAATGTTGGAAAAGCGTCTTTTTGTTGACCGGCATAGAAACAAATTATTAATATCATAGAGCACAATATTTCAAAATTAATATTTTAAAACAGATTAGGTACGTTACTTAAAAATGTTCTTTAAGTACTTACTTTAAAGGGTACTTATTAATATAAAAAAAAAAATAATACGTACCTAATACTGATAGTAATACTTTTGATAGCTTCGATTAGCTGGTAGTTAGAAATTTTAGTTAGTTAAATATATGTAAGTAGGTATTTTAGAAAAACCCATCTGAGGCGGTCTAACATGTGTCTATTTGTGCAATGAAAATTGTTAATAGTAGAGCAAGTCGTGTAGTCTACGATGATGATACCAGGTCCTCCATATTGATGATCAATTTCATCATCTAGTTTAGTTAAAGCTCAATCATTAGACAGTGACTGTGTAACCACTAAAATTAGACAGACTGTAGTCACCTCGATTTCCTGTTTAAAATGAATTATTATTATTTGCTTGCTATATATATATTGCTTGGTTTATGGTTTTATAATTATAAATGAAGACGTAGATAAAACCAGTCTATTTATCATAAAAGTTAAAGATATATATAGAATAAATTCGAAAAAAATAGGCCCAAAACACCAATCAGAAAGTGTTAAGTTACGTCACGAAAAACATCATTGTTGTTGTTGACGTTTTTATACAACAGAGCAGGTTGACACAGATGTAAGTAGTTTTATTTCGCAGACTGGGACGTCACTTACGGGGAAAATCTAACTTGCTTATGTATGTCTTTTTGGGATAAAATAGATATTAAAATATATAATTAACCAAGTTTTCAAATTTAGTGAAGTATATTATTCTTAAAATACAGAATGTAGCAGTAACGACAACAACTAGGTGTAGGTAGTGTAATAAATAGTGAATGAGTAGAGTGTTTATGAGGAATTTAGCAGAAGAAAACAATTTGAAGATGAATAAGAAAATACAATCATAAAGAGGATGTTTACTAAGTACGTTTGTAATGTAACAATAGGCTGAACAATAATTGGCCGTAAAGCAGTAAGCGCCCGCATCGCGTTGTAGCGGCGGCGGCGTCGACCGCAGCGCATTCCATTGTGTTTTACGCGCCACTATAAACTGCGACTCGAAATTTGCATATCAACACCGTGTTTATCGACTTTCTTCCTCATACTTAACGTATTATGACGATGCTTACATCAGTAATTTAAAACTAAAAAAATAGTTTAGTTCAATTAGACTTTTGACAGATAAAGTTACTTTTACACGTAAAATAGTTCGGTCAGCTAAGCGAGTTGGAATGTTCTGAGTGAGGCTACCTAAATGAAGTGATTCCCCTGGTTCTTAACCAGGGTTGGCAGGGTTAAAACAAGTTGTTTTAAAACACATGTTGAAATCAGTGTTTAAACAGTTTAAATTAAAATAGTTTTTTAAAATAAAGATATGACGGCACTCGGCCGTCGAAAGCAAGTAATTCGATGGACTAGTGGGTATTCCCCTTATTTAAATATAAAATAATATAAATGTTGGTGTTTCCCCTATTAGAAATGAACATTAATTAGAATATACAGGATGAATGTACCTAAAGCGTTTAGTACAGAATACGGATTCGGATCTGGTAGGTACGCACGCAAATTAGAATAAATGTTTGTCCATTGATCAATATTTGTAAATATTTAATTTAGGTACTATGATGAATTTGAAAATACCTTGTCTAGGAATTAATTAATATAGGTCTATTTGATTTGAAATTAATGGCCTAAACTAAAAAATAGAAAAAAAAAACATCTGTTTAAAACAATTTGAACTGTGTGTTTTATAAAATAAAAATGTTTTTTTCCAACCCTGTTCTTAACAAACACATTCCACGCTACTCATCCTCGCTCATCTCTGTTGAAAACGCAGCTTTAGCTCGGAAAGCAGTTCTTTTGATTCAGAAGTATTTGCTTTTTTCAAAAAAGTAATTGATTACATTATAAGTTTTACAAATTTGTATTTATAAGATGAAGACTTGATGATCATGTCATTTAGGCTTTTATCGTTCAGGTAATCCTGTACAGACTAATAGATATGCATTTATTAATATTAATGATTTTAAATATAAGTTTTTAATCATTGAAGTGACAAATGTAATAATTTAGGTTGGATCATATTATGCGAATGACAGAATGGTTATGAAAAAATACCTACTATGAAAGAATAACTTACTTAGTGGAGAAGAAAATATGACGTTAAGGTCTGTTATTAAATAATGCATAGTGGATAAAAAACGTGTCTGTCTAAACCTTTCAAGTAAAAATGTATAAAGAAACTTTTTTATAACACGTTGAAATCGCACATCTACAATAACTAACAATTTTTTTACGTAATAGTGACGATTATAAATTATACGATAACAATGTTTAATATAATATCATATCAACATATAACAAGTTATTATTGTTAAATTAAATTTGATAAAATATTCATGACATGTCACATGTAAATGGGACGTCATTTTGTAAAACTATTTGCGGCTGACTATATTATAATAGAGTATAGAGTCCCCCACCATATTCATATTTAATTTTTTTTATCATCTCGAGTGTGTTGTGTACTACTAACACTTTCTACAACGGAAACTTGATATTTTAATAATAAAACTTTTATTTGCTTTTATAAAACAGCAAGAGTCATATAAAAGTTCTTATTTTTTAACATATATTTCACATAACAAACAGTACTGACATTTATACTGATACCCTGGCCAGCAATAGAAGGTATACCTAACACTCATATACGTGACGATAACTTCTGTACCATTTAAGTTAGAAACTTGAAATAAAAAGCATCGGATGAGTCACGTTTCTCATTATTCACTCATGACGGAGGCGAAAAGTCTACAGGCTGCCTGGTGAGCGATACGCTCCAGCCTTCTTTGCAGAAAGAGCCCAATACGGCGGGGCTCTGTACACGTATGGGCTGGCATCTCTTCGCAAGGTCGAACAGAGTAAATGGCCATAGAAAATAGCACTCTGACCGGGGTGAAACATGCTTAAAAGATCCTCAATGATTATGCAGGACCATATCTGGTAAATATGGGTGATGGATCAAATCTAATGCAAGATAACGCCCGACCACACACAGCTTAGGTTGTATAAGAGTACATTCAGGAAGTTGGTGGCCTGGCCACCAAAGAGTCCTGACCTGAACCCGAACGAACACGCTTGGGATGAGCTTGGAAGGCTGATCAGACGACCTCCTGTCACCCTCAATTATCTTAAACAACGTCTCCAGAACCTCATCTTCGGTATGCCAAACAGATTCGAAGCTGTGATCAGATCCAGAGGAGGCAATGGTTACTTTTTGTTGTTATGTTTCATTTACGTTAAAAACTTTAAGTTAAGTAAAATAAACTTATGTTCAAAAAATATTTTTTAACTGTTCTAAATGTTGTTTTTTATTTCAAGTCTTTAAATTTAATAATTTAGGTGAAAATTGAATTTAAAAACTGTTATACCTTCTTTTGTAGGCCAGTATACTTATGCTACGGAGCTTACATTTATACCAATTGAACAAAATTAGGTATAGATTAAAGTATGACGGCACATGGCGCGCCTACTACAAATAATAAGAGAGCCGTGCGACATCGTGGATTGAACTATTTCAATGGGTACTGGAGGTTTCCTAACTCACGAATAGAATGTGTAGATACATAGAAACTTTTATAAAGGGTTAAATACCAGCAAATTGAAGACTCGTCTTTAATAAATAATAAATGTTAAAACGTATTAAATCTAAGAGTTACTGAAACAAACGATAACAATCCACAAGGTGGTCTCACTCATACAACGCGATGCTCTGTCACGAAGGAACGAGCGTGGCGAATCCTACCACACCTTCCCTCATTGTGATCTAGTTGCATTGATTTTTGAATTACTATTGTGTTTAATGTTCGTTGCCATTACATTTTTCAAAGGCAAATGGAGAAACGGTTTTGGTTGCTTAATCGCTCTTCATTTTGTTCCTGTACCTATTCTTATTGTAGTATGAAGCAATGCTTACTGATGATTTATATTGTACCAATACTAACTATTTTTGTATTGCTATCGTTATGTTTTTATGGTTGATTATAAAGAATGAAATTGGTTCAACTTATTTGATAAGATTAATTTTGTTTGGTAGCCAGCAGATGTTGACATAATAAAAATAGCTTTACAGTTATTTTTTCAATTACCTGATTCAAAGTATTGCCGTATACCCATAATCGAACATTGTAATATTATTTGGCATTATGTAATAAACGTTATATTTTCACATGTAAATAGAATAATGTATCTAAGCGTCTCATATTTCCCTATTTTTCTTATTATGATTATTATTACGTGAGTTCGTATGTTACACTTCATAGTTAAAGCGACCATTTTATGTTTCACTCACTCAAAACGGGAGACAGACAACGGGACGGAAGTCTTTCAGACATCTACGGGTGAAAAGAAAAAACAAAATCATAAAAAAACAATTTCTCGGATATTTGTAATAGGCAAATCGTAGTGACGACCAGTCTTAGTCTCAGTCTAGTATTTTCTAAAAAAAGGAACCTATCTGTGTTATTGCCGACAACGCGGTAATTTTTGCGCGTTTTCCAAAAACGGGGCAGTTGACGTCCCGAAGCTTACTTTCGGGACAAGAGACAGACAACCGAATAACGGGACGTCTGGTCACATTATTCATTGTCCATTTCTCAAAAAAGTTAAACGGCACACAGGTACTTTACAATCTGGATTAACACATAGAAATAGGTTGTTTATTATCCCGAAAACAAATAAACTCTGTGGAATAGATGTATCAAATCGATAAACTTAAAATTTCAATGATTATGAGTTGGTGTGTTAACGAGTGTTTTTTTTTATAAAATAGGAAGGCAAATGAGCAGTCGGGTTACCTGGTGTTAAGCAATCATCGCTGCTCACGGACTCCTGCAACTATTGGGGAGTTAGGAGCGTTGTCGGCCTTTAAGGAGGAGATATACGCGAGATTCCGGATATGCCGCCGAAGGTAGATCATTGTGCGTGGAATAAAAGTTCTAGAAAAGCGCATTGTTTAGGCACGCAACGCAGCCAGATGATGAGGATGATATTTAAGTCTATGGCGTGCAGTGCGATGGTGGAATTTGGCGGCAGGAATCAAATGGAAAAGCTCTTCGGAACACTCGTTATATATGCGATAGAGAACGCTGCCTGACTTATTTTCAATTCACTCTAGAACCTGGCACTAGTTACTCAATAAAATCAATAAATTATAAAATAAGTGTTACTTGCAATAACTATAGGTATAAAAAGAATATTATTTAGGTTGCTACGGGGTACCTTCCTATAAAGCAATTTCGTAGATGTTTTTTTATCTTCTAGTGTCGTCATTCTTAGAAAAGTGTTTACAAATCCCATTGTCTAAAGCAACACGAATGAACTTTAGGAACAGTATAGTCTTTGAAATTACCATCAGGCTGTCATTAATGGTCAATTAACAGAATACTTAAGTATAAGTAGATACCTTTCGACCACACGGAGCGCCTCATTAGGGTCAAGTGTAAATATGCAATTAGCGTAACAGCTGGTTCACATGGATTTACAGTAATAATTGTTTGATAGACGTATTAACTATTTTATAAGCTATAATGTAACATTACAGCACAATAATAATATTATGATGAATAATAAACTGAGGTTTGGTGTTTTCCACTCATAACTCTAATGGATAGGTACTTGGACTAGTATTTGTATCTTGGGTCACCAGGTACAGATTTACAAGGCCATTTTTAACGCTTTTACTGCCACCGTCTTTCCTATGCCATTTATCGGAAATATAGGTTTGTTTACATTAGTTTATAACAAAAATGCTTAACTGCTTACAGTACTGAATTCTTCTACTTACTCTATAGTGTCTGCTAATATTAAAATCAATTACGTATCCACATTATCTAATCTATTGTCTGCGCGGATTTAAATCCTTTGCTCACTGCTATATTTTTGCTATACTCTTAATGAATCTAGAATCGTGTGGATACACAGTTATCCATCTAAACCGTTCGCCAAAGTAATTAATTTACCATTAATGAATTCTCAAATGAAAAGAAACTAAACTAACATTCTTCAATCTTCCATTCCATCACATCTGTAGCACTATTTGTTCACCACGATTCATTTCTTTAATCGCTGAATAAACTCATTACGAGTGAATGCGACTACCCGCCGAAAGCCTCCTTTCAAACGATATTAAACCGCATTATCCGCATTTATTCCCTACCTTGATTAGTACCGTATCATTTAGTCCTGTGTTGTAATTATAAAACTACAATCTAATTTCAACTTTATGTATTTATGATAAAGTTTGTTTTAGGACAATGAAATTGGTTGGCGGCGCCTTTGACCACGGGAGATGAAAAGTACCGCTCGCGACCATTTATCATTGACAAACACAATTGTATTGGGACACGGCTCAAGAAATTGGACAAACAAACTAGAAATTTGATTTTGGTGGCTTTGCTATCAGACATGACGCCTACCTGTTCTATAATCGTTTTATAGGATTAATCTACGATCACTTTTTGCTGCTTCAACTCTTGAGTTGAACTGTTTTATTTTTTCATTTTTACTAAATAATTTCCTAGTTTTTATAATGTACTTTTTAAGTTTAGTTTCTTGATATTTCTAACTTTAACTCTATAATTTATCTTTTAGTCAACGCATATTGCATAGGTATGATTTGAAAGCGGTAGGTATAGGTACATATAAATTAAGTAGGCATGTGTTGTAAAATTAAGTTAGACCAGGCAGAAAACTGTTACTTACAAAATAGAAAGTTACAAGCTAAAACTAAGAAAATTAATACCTAATTAATTTTAAAGAAGTGAATATTTTAAGAAGCTATATCTATACACATGGTTAGCAAATAGCAAGACTTGATGGTGTAATGGTTCTCATAGATTTATTTTAACAAACCCCACATTTTCGATAATACAAACTCTATCTAACAGAACTGGGGCATCTGACGAGTGTTTTGATAGAGTTAACATCGTTAAAAGTAGTACAAGTAGTGTTAAATGTATTGGTGCTAGATTCTCTTTATTGATGGTTACGTGTACGTGTAATAAGATATTGGGAAACAATGTCGAGCAATGCCCTTCTGTTACTCAACAGTGTTGTTTGAGTAAAGTAACTACGTAACACTGCCCTGGGTCGTAAGCCTTAGGTGCTGCTAGGTATCCTTTCAAAAATACGTATTATACCTGTATTACTTATTATACTTATGTTACTTAGCATGTTAACTAGATATATCGGACTGAAATTAAAATTTTCACATTTTGTTATTAATACAACTTTTTTGACATCTCTCTTAAATAGTTATAATATAATTCTCGTACCTACTATCTTTATATCGTTTTATATTACTAGAATTTAGAAGTTTACCGAAAAGTGGGGTCGTCCTCCCACATATAGAAGATGTCATCTCCTCATGATCTAGGAGTCTGTTAGGAGGAGTCGTAGCTCCGCCCTCCGGACCACGGCCAATGGCGGCTGCGCTGCACGCTCCCCTTGACGCTAGGGATACCATACTTTTAATAATATTTTGTAATGTAGAGTTAACAAAAATACAAATCGATATCGAAAACAACAAGTCGATATTTACAATTTTTGTGGCTTTTATTTAATTCTTGTTTTAATTAGTACAGACATTCATTAGTCCAAAAATTAATGTAAGTGGAATTAATGAGGAATATAAGTTTAATGCGACGATACCTCAAAATACTTATGTAATAAAATTTATTACTAATAACAATAAAATTAATTGAGTTAAATTTAATCAAATTACCTTTTTTTATATTTTAAGCAACCTATCTAACCTATTTTTAGTGTTTGGGAATGAAAAAAATATTTAAAAAAGAAACTTAATTTCTCGGAAAAAAGATGAAAGGAAATATATCATATACCTACCTAAGCTTGTATAAAAAATAATATCTTAAGCTAAGTGTTGAGCTATTATGGTTTGTATGGTTGTAACCCTATACCTACATCTCTAACTGTTTAAGGATTTGTTTTAATGTAATGTCTAGGTAAATAATATCATACAACACTACTTAAAATTCAATTAATAAGTGCAAGTTTTGTACACATTTTATTATCTTTTATAAATGTTATGTATGCTTACCAACTGTTGTACTTACTACAGTGTATTAGTGAGGCTACAATGAAAAATTTTCGCACTGAACTGTTAAGTGATAATAATTATATATTACATATCAAAATTATTATTTAAAATTATCACATCTAGGTACCATATCTCGTATCTAGATCTCTATCGTAGATACGTTATTTTATAAGTAGGTACGTATGACTCATAATCAATAAATTTTATATTGCATCCTTTTTTACCTTAAAGTAAACCGGCAAACGATTATCTGTTTTTAAAACACGACAAACACGAAGATGTTCCTAAAACGCTGTTTTTGATTAAAATAATAAGATCTTGGGATATTAGGCAGATCGTTATACTGCTGATGAAATTTTATAACAACTTTAATTGGATTCCTACAAAATTGGCGTTTGAACTTTTAATAATAAATATTTATACAGGTAGCAGCTGTATTAAAAACCTCGCTCGATACCCAAATAATAATTAGCCTGCCCTTAGCACCTCGGTCAGCTCCAAGAAAAAAAGACCGCGTCCAGTCTCGCTCGCAAACCAACACAACCTGTAATTTGGAAATTATTATCTAACACATTGTGCCTTTCTGGTTATCCCGCCGGTCAATTTGCCGTTTTTATGGCTCCCACAAAGCCGCGGCCTCTAATTATCTCCGCCACGATCGCGGCCCGAGGCGAGATCGCATCTCCCCACGCCGCTCGAAACCCACTCTATATCCTCCCAGCAAAGTCCACATTCACCAAAACATATTAGTAGTCCGACACACATACAATATGAGAAAATATGCTTAAACTAACGCGTCTGCGCGAAATCTATTTGTTTTACGACGAACTCTCGTAATTGCTTTACAATTATAATGAGATAGCGATTATGCGGTCGGAGCTCGGAACGCCGCGATTTAATCAGAAGCACGGTAGTCGTAAGCGGACATTAAATAAAAAATATGCTTAATGAATAGGTACCATTTATTATAGAATTGAAATGATGCAAGCCGTCATTAAAGCTGGCTCGGTCTCCACCTTGTTAGTGGAACTTCTCTATAAACGGTCACAATTTCCTTTTTATACGCTTTTATCTATGCATAATGTCGTAAATTTAAATTATAATCGGTAAGTTTTAACGCCCAATTTTTAAATTAGAGAACCGACGGTCCTGGAGAATAACAAAACTCTCGTTTGGAAGCGTTTTCGGCACTCGACGGTCATATTCTATTAGAAAGGACTACTAATAAAATTAATTTATTTCTCGATTACAACAGTAACGCGAGTTCAAAAGCGGACCGCGGCTTCGCGTCATTAATCATATTAATTAAGATGAGGCATGAGCGCTTTTGTTCGTGATACTTTTGCTTAAATGAGCGAGTGAGTGTTCTTTACGCTCGCTTTGGAATCGGTGTCGTGCTACAGATTAATAACAATCTTGTAAATGTATGAAAACCGCTAAATGCGTGGTTAAGAGATTGGACGCGACGCCGCCGTGTCGATTGGTTAGAGACAATATTATTGTTTAATGGTAGTGTGTGAGCTCTTCTTGCAATTTACTTGTTATTACAGTGTTATGTGTGTAATCGAATAATTGCACATAGAAGTTTTTACAAGCGGCACGCGGTCACGATTTGCTGCGCTCGTGTTTTTCGATCCTATTGTTTTTATGAGATTGATGGATCGAAAGTGCGGTTAGAATATAACATGAGTAACAGTAACAGCACAAAATTAATATTTTAATTGAATCTAAACAAAAGCAATCAAAAAACATTCATTGAATAGGTATTTGCAAATTGCTTTAGATGGTAGGTGGTCTTGGTGTCTTATGTTCTTTGTTTCTAGTTTGCAGACTAATATATTTTTATTATGATTATATATTATTTACTAAATAAAAGAGAAATGCTTACGAACAACATGTCTTTTTCCATTCTTTACACTTTACACAAAATAACTTTGAAAGTGTGCATAAAAAATATACACACATTCTTATTTTATTGCTTAGACATTATAAATGTTGAGAAAAATATCTAAAATGGTTGTTAGATCAAATTAAATTGAGCGCTTACTAAAGGTTTCCTCAATTATTATCAGGACAAGAGCTAATTGTCTTTTGTAATTATGGTTTCTTATAAAAATTAACTAAAGACCAATATAATTAAAATAATAAACAAAAAAGTATAAGATAAAATGCTCCGATAAAGTAAATGTTAATATAAACAATTGCTTGGAGGCAATTTTTTGCTCTAAAAGGTTGCAGTAGGTAAATGTAGGTACCTAAGAATCTTTTCATTAGCCTTTTTTCGTTCCCATAACAAATGCTCTAGTTTAAATCCATTTCAAAATCTATACTTTAAGTACTTCCTAAAAAAATCTTAAACAACATTAACCTTTCGTAATTAATGACTAAAAAAACCTAAAATAAAGCTTTTCGTTAGAAGAATTTATTTAAAAACTTGAACTGAATAAAGTATATTGAAAACCCTTAATCCAATGCCTTACTAGTGGATAGGTTACTTACTAAAATTATAAATGGAAAGTATGTTTGCTAGTTTGTGATTGTGGTTTGTACTTCTTACCTACATGCAGCGTAGAGTTTTTCTATCCCGAAAAAAAAATCATAATTCCTTCGGTATAATAATAAAATATGTTAATCGAAGGAAGGGTGACTGTTGTACAAATATTATTAAAATACCTATATTAAATCAAAGGAAATACATTTTATGTTTTTTGAAAAGCTTGAGCATATACATGTGTAGGTATGTAGGTACTTAGTTAATGTAAATTGCACCTGCATAAATATAATTTCACCCTTTAATAAAATCAACCAACTGATTTCTGCTAGTCTAACAAATTTCAAAGATTTAACGAAATTTTTAGAGATAACCTCAGCATTAATTATAATTAAAAACAAAAACACAGATATCTAAGTATGTTTTTAGATATGAGTAGCTAGATTACCGGACATGTGACGCATCACGCTCATCGCATTTATAATTCAGTAAGAATTATGTCTTTATCGACTGCCGCCATTGCCTTCCCTGTAATTATATCGTTGCGGACGTTACATGAACAATCAATTTAATGCGACTTCATTATTGTAATTGTAGGTGCATTCATGATTGGTTTAGTTAGATAATAAGCGATTGATAGACAGTTAGCAAATATGATTACCATGTCGGCTTAGACACTCATTTATTTCACAATTTCTTAGGAACTTATTTCATTCTAGGAGCTTTTTCAATTACATACATAAGGCTTTGTCGTACTTAGGAATTAATAATATTGAATGGAGCCGACATTGCTAAAAAGAGGTAGAAAGATCGGATCGCGATTCTCTCACCAGAATTTAATTTGTTTTTATTTTTTTTTCTTTCTATAAATCTCTGGATTAAAAATAGATTCCAAATTTGAATTTTCCATATAAAAATTTGAATTTGGAATGTATATTCAATTCATAATCACAAGATTTTAGATTGAAATTGATTATAAATTTCGGCCGTTATCGTTTGAGATCGATGCGAAAAATCAATTTTCTTTTTTCAAGAAATTATTCGATTAACTCGTCCCAATTCGCTATTAATTAATTCAAAAATTCTACTTACTCTAGAATTCATACGGTCAAAATCTTCTGTAGCTCAGTGGTTGAGGGGTTGGATTCAGATCGATAAGTCGTAATCGTGGGTTCAAATCCCAGTCATTGGACTACTAACATGGCTCACTCCTAACACAAACCTTGTAACTTACTTGGAGGGGTAAAGGAATACTAGTAGTAGTATGTGATCCATAGTAGTAATCACTATAAAAAAGAAATAGTTTTTTGTATCAGAAACTAATAATCAGATTTGTTTATTTGCTTATATTCAAGTAATTGGCTTCTGGTATTTTAAATATAATTAAAAGTTTACAATTAGGTATCGAAACTTGAGCTTATGGAAAATGTATCTAGGAAAACTTTTACAAGGATTCTTCAGTAAGTGTAATACCATTTTTGCCAATTATTTACCCCATAATAAACATGGTTAATGGGGTTACATTTGTAATTTGCCTTTTCAATTCAGGTAGAGGTTTCGAAAGGCTTTCTAAAGTGATTTGCGATAATTTCCAATTTCATTATTGCGTTGTTATTTTTTAAAATACCAAAAACTTAAAATAAAACTATAGTTAATTGTGTATAGGGTCGATATTTGTGTGTAATGATATTTAAAGTTTAAGGAGATGAAAGATGCCGCTACCATTTGTCACTACTTTGGGAACGAGGTGGCAGAGTGCGGCCCGCCCTGTTTGCACCTCGGCCTCGGGGCTCTGGTCCAGTTTTCTTTCTTGTTTTTCCTTGCGACACGCTGGAATGCGAATTTAATGGTCTCTTTCGGGACCATGGCCAATCATTCCGTCATCAAAATAAAGCATCTTTCGACCGAGCGCGTGGGTCATGCAAAAACACTAATGCATGTTCTAAAAGGCAATTGAAATGGGATGTCTTGACATTAGCACGTTTGAGATTGTGAGTTTTTACTGCGAAAAATGATTTAAGAGGTACCTAAATAAAAAAAAACATCTCGTCATATTACTAGGAGGATGAGTACATATAGGTATAGATGATATCTGCCCCATTACGACGGACTACAGAAGGCTGAGTTTTAGTGGGTGTTGCCATCCCTAAGGTCTAGTTAGTATGTGTATACATTTTCTCACACTTGTGAGATAAAATTAAAGAACATACCCACATTAAACGACTAATTTGCAATTTTCTTAATAGATAGGATGAATGAAACAGTTACTTTGTAGAGCCAAAAAGAAAACCTTTTGTTCCAAACTATTTTTTTATAATTCCCAACATCTGCATTGTTTACTTTAAATGTTATTAAGGTTTGAAAGTAAGCACTTATTTCCTTTGCTACTGTTCAAAACTCAGGATTCAGTCATATTGAAAATAAATACTTTATAAAAATACTGTAGGCATTGCTTGCGTGCAAGTTCTACACGCCATAAGAGCTATAAATCTTTGAACAGAGTGTAAAATGAAAATGGCATTGGGTAATAAAAGCTAGCGAATATAAAAAAAATAAGTTATTATTTTAGTACGACCAAAAATTTACTTAGATGCATATGTATGTTAACCTGACATCCTCTTTCTTCTTTTTTGATGAAAAGTGTATGGAATATGGATATAAAACAATAATGGTAAGCTTTAAAAAATTGTGAAGTACCTATTAAATGACTATTCCTATACTCCTTTTGATACTGATTGAGAATAAATGTTTGTCATTTAATCTTCTTATATTACTTTTAATCGATTATACATTTTTATTCAAAAGAATTTACCACCAAGTTGCTAGGTAAAGTTGAGGTGTTAAGAGATATTAACAAACATTGCTAATCTACGAAATTAATATCCATTAATCAATTAGCATATCAATATTTTTTGTGGTCTGTTCATTGGTAGTTATTACCGTGTCCTAATGTTTTTGACCTGCTGTTTATTTATATAACAAGTCAAAAATTAAAACTGTAACTTCCACTGCAGTTCCTGTTCCAAGCTATAAATAGTAATTAAATAATTCGAGGCACTAATACATGCCGTGCGTGGATCAAACCGGCCATTAGACGCAAAACGCCAAATCATTTACAAGAAAGCGAGAACCCGCCTTGTACTATTTACATAATTTATTCCACTCACTTCCCAATACTTGTAACTTGTTTTCATTATAAATAAATATTTAATTTATGGAAGTATTGTTTTTTTCATAGCATCTCGTAATATGGGAAATTAAACTCACCTATTTACTAAGAAGGTATGACTCTAGCTTTATTTTTTTATTATCAATATTTTTTCTCAAACGATATCAGCCTATGATTTTTTTAAATTCTACAAAGATGTGTAACTGACAAAAGATTACATAATAATTAAATAATTCAGGAACATCACGTAAATTTGTACATTATTATTAAATCAAAATTCCTAATACATCATTCAAAGTAAAGAATTAGAGTTACAACGTTTTTCGAAAGCTACGATACAATCTCCCAAATATTAAACTAATATTTAGGCAACGCTTTGCCCGAAGCCGCCTCATTTGAATAAGGTGTGGTTCCACTAGAAAGGAAACATGATTTTTATTTAATTTGTTTAAAATAAATTAAACATTTTTAAATTATTAATACTTACTTAGGTATATAGGTATATTTTAATCTTATTATATATGATGAAAGTGCAAAAAATGTAATAAGCTAGTTAGTAGGACTGTTGTAACCATCATATGTACGTAATATGTGATCCAGTAATTTATTGTATCATAAATGCTAAGAAAAGATAGGTTTATTTAAAATACGATATAGTTTAAAATATGTAGCATTGAAACTAAAGCTTAACTGTATCGGGTGTAGCTGTAAATATCATAATCATAACCCATTAGCCGTCTAATGCTATGTCTCTGCGGCAGCCTTTGAACGCGTTTTATTACTTTGCTATTAATTGAGAATGACCGAGAATTAATATTGAAAATGTTTAAGATGCAATAGACTATGTAAATGATTATCTAAACAAAGAAATACTTAAAACTTATCTATAATACATGTACGGTATAAATAGACTCAATTCATATCAGAAAATGTAACAAATTCACAGGTCAAGTTGAAAAAGATTAACATGGAGAGTTAGAAGTAGTTATTAGGTATTCATACATTCCAAGTTTAATTGAAAAATTGTTGTATAATAAAGTATCTCCTAATGTAGGATACATTAACCCTACTAAATATTGACTCTACATTGATTTAGGCTAGGCGGTTTTTTTCATGATATTTCTAGTATTGATATAATTATAATTTTCTTATAATTTATGGTGACATGTTTATACTTATACTAAAGCTTTTCGAGATATGATTTACGAATTTGTAGAACTGCTGTAGAAGGTTAGAAAAAACAAGCTTCAAGTAAACGAGTAATTTGTCTTCAACTTTTAATTGTCTCGTGACATATTTTTGAACAATTATAATCAAGTGCCAGCGTCTTAGACAGAGCGAGGCGGGGAGCCGCCCCTTTCCATTGTCCAATCAGATACTCAGAGCTGTCTCTTCGAGATCAGCAAAACCGATGGCTACGCGAAACAGGTCTGTTTGTGGGATAAGTTATGGGTGACATATGTATTCTGTACATATACAAACGCTAAGCATGGCAACCGTTTATTAAAACAAAGTAATGTAACTTTACAATCTTACTAATATTATAAATGTGAAAATTTGGTTGTTTGGATATTTGGATGATTTAGATTAGATGTTTGTATGTTTGTTGTTCAATCACTCAAAAACTACTGAACGAATTTTCATGCGGTTTTCACTAATAGAGAGAGTGGATTCATGATAAAGGTTTAGATGTTTATATATTTTTAATGTTTAACACCAATATACTGGGTTTTGAGAATGTCAGAAAAAGACACACTTCCTGAGAGAGCTATCTGAGCAATCGTGAGGATCAGGTGGTTGCATGAGACCGCTAGTCTTTTTTTTAAAATGAAAACAACGTACAGAAACATAATAAAAGAATATTTAAATGATAATACTTAGAAGTAAAAATAACTTTTCATTAACAATCATTTCAGGTTGGCTGAAAGTTGTGCATAAACATAGCAGCTCTACATAAATTTTATATAAATTAAAAGATACCCATTTTATTTGTGTGTAAAAATAAAACATTATTCTGCTTTCAGTTCTCTCTCCCGTATGATCTCCATTGCTTACCTCGCCCGCAGTCCGCTGATAAATTCAAGTTACATCGTCGAACTCACTATTATACGCTAATACTAAGTAAATCTGTAGGATGTTCATAGGTCGTATAGCTACACTCTGACACCATTCTCGGGAGGTTGCCTCTGCAAAAATTGAGTGTGTGTCTATATATTTTCCTTTTGATGTTATAGATAATTAGATGCCATTTGCACATTGCAAATGGCATCTAATTATCAGCATTTGCAATGTATATTTCGTATTGTGTCAATCTCTTATTACGTATTACATTTCATCTTGGGGTGGGGCATCTAAAACCATCTTGAAGACTCTAGAGATTGCTCAGCGCACCATTCTCAAAGTATGTACCTTTAAACCAATTCGGTATCCCACTGTCACTCTATACAAGTTTTGTGAAGTTCTTACTGTACGTCAATTATTTTTATTAAGTATACTATTAAAACAACACTCAGAATTACATTATGATGCGTCTATTCTGGACAGACGAAGAAATTATGCCGTGTGTGAATACTCTAAGAACTTTAAAACTATTTTTATTCATAAATTTTATAGCTACTTGGGACCTTTCTTATATAACATTATTAATAAAAAAATAAATATTTACTCTGATACCAAAATTGAATGCAAAAGAAAAGTTGTGGAATACTTTCAAAAATTATCGTATGAGGAAACTGAAAGACTTTATTCTATTGAAATTTATTAAAAATAAGTAGAAAAAGTAATCTAATATTTTATTTATGCAAGTTAACTTTAATTCATCTATACTCTCACACTTATACACACAAACACACACTCACACGCATATACACAAACACTCACGAACACACACTCACACGCATATACACTAACACTCACGAACACACACACACACGAACTTACATTTTAACATAACCTTAACGTAATTTCACATAAATACACACATATAGTTAGTCTAAAATCACTGTTTTGGATCCCTTTTAAGTCAAGCATCTATAATACAGGTTATCTGTAATACAGGTTATCCTAGTACGGCAACAGAGACTACCTAATTAATAGGATAAAATACCTTCATGTATTTGGAACTTACTTAAGTTTTTAAATTATAACTACAGTTGTACTTAGTTTAAGTCACATCTTTGTAACTTTATATTTGGTCAATAAACATATTATTATTATTATTATTATTAAAATTACAAAATTCAGTTTGTATATTTTATGTTTAAATTTATGAAATAATTGTTAATATCAATTCTATTCTTCTATTCAATATTTTCTAGTATCAAATAAAATAAGAACTAAATAAAATCTGGAAATAATATTAATATACAACGTCTACAAGTTACAAAAGTGAAACAATTAGTCGTATTCCGATCATCGCTTATACCATGGCCCAAGGATAGTGCACGGCTTTCATAATCCAATTAAGAATAATTGTCGATAAACTGACAGCTTGAATATCGATTTATGTGGTGATATTTTAGCATCGTTAATAAATTTATGCTTGTTCTTGCCGTTTGATTGCACGCCATGTTTCCATTAAGTTTATTCGATTCGCACTCTAAATGGATCTTGTATTGACGGCTTGTGTCTCAATAGAGATCAATATTGCTCGTGAAAGTAATTAATTAAACATTGCTGCAATTAAATTAAACACGTTAAACACAATTTATTACGTAATCAATATTACTATTACTAAGTATTAAGGCTGCTTTAGCATTTATAGATTTTGTAATACTTCTCTCTACATCGCCACTATCTACATATGTTATGTCTGAAATAAATAATAAATAAAAGTGTACTACCAAAAGTCAATAATTAATATAAAACATAACATTGATCAAACGTTTGATGCATACGAGTATTTTACGAGAAAATATGGACTCAGCTTTATTGATTTCGTGGCACATTGCACTTGAGTTACGAGGCTCGACGTTCCGGTGAATCTTGACGCACGACGCAACGGCAACCTATTTGTTGGGACAGGGAGCTTCATATTGTGGACCGTAATAACAATTTTAATGAGAGGTTGTTGTTGTGTCTATAAATGATACTGATTTGAACCCACATCCTGGTTTCCTTAATATTTATATATTTTGGCTCAATATATTAATTTTTTATTAGACTCCGAACAAACTGTGTAAGATCAGATGATAAGAATTCTACCCTTTGTGCTGATACAAATTAGCAAATTTGTGTTAGGTGCTTATAAGGTGGTTAAAATATCTATAGTTAAACATATTTTTCCTTATTACATTTTAGTGAACATTAAGAGTAATTATTAAGTGATTTTATTCGGTAATCCAACAACTATATAAAATTAAACATTTATCAACTAATAATACTAACAATTGTATGCCAATAAAGGACTACACAGTTGGAAAAAAAAGAGAAACATTAACAAAGCGGTAGTTAGTTACAATAATAATAGAAAAGTTAAGTAAATGAGTGTGTAAGTGTGTGTGTGTGCGTGTGTGTATGTGAATGTGATTGATGGGATTGTATGTATCTCTTTTAATCTTCAAGATGTTTTCCAATAATTTTTTTATTAAAACATTTTTTATATCATTATAAGAAGTGTTATATAATTTTAAAAACGTGTAAATGGGGAATTTGGAGGATATAAGGTTCTTACGAAGGGTTCATAGAACAAGGATGAATATGATAAAAAACAATACGTCTAGTAAGTATCTAATGAGACTTAAATAACAAGATTTTTATTACGAAGATACAAACTTTATAGTAAAACTAAAGGACTAGCGATAGTGGTAAATAGGTAGATAACTTTTGTTACCACGCACACGTTATCACAACACTTAATACTGATTACAAGCACTTCTATAACACAAATACATTACACTGATTACTTTATATATCACACTGTTATGAAGAATGTATGCTTTGCGATTTTGCAGCTAGCGCTCCAAGAAAAAGCGAACTGGAGCAAAACTAGATAACATCACCTAAAAAACCGTGTAGGTAAATAAACAAAACAAACGCTCACGAAATTATTAGTAGGATTGACATATACTTCTATCATAACGGAATATCTCCCGAAACAAAAAAGCGAACGCTATGTCATTTCACTTTTATAATCCCTGCATTAGATTGTTGCCGCATCAGGGCAAATGGCGATATTCGATTCCATTTTTATCCCAGTATTTCACTGTGTCAAATTCCAGGGCAAGTTGCATACGATGCGGGTCCGGTTTATTGCGACGCGTGAAATATTTGTTTTGCTCTTTTTCCAACCGCAATGTATTGTTTGGGATGCTACTATTATTCTATCCTATCTTTACAAAGATATATACGAGTGGTTACCAACTCTCGTTTCAGTATTCATAAAATATACCAGTAGCTGCTTTAAAATGGCTGTAATATTTTTAAGAGTAATATTCTTGGGTGGACTCCTCGTGTCGGGAATAATGTCGAGTACTTACTTACTACTTTTTTTTCTACTATTAATTAGTATTTATTTTAGACGGTTCGTTGCAAAAAAGGTACTACGTATTAAATTTAAATCAATTGGTTTTCTCTTCATTTTATTTGGTTCCCTATATTTTATTATAAATAATACAAAGTATAAAATATATATATCGATTTAAATATTTTAGGGGTGATTGCAGTAAGGTGTCAGGGCTTTTTAAACTGTATTTTCTACATTGTTGTCCATAATAAATGTACCTATTTTGTCATGCGGGAAGAGCTGTCACAACAAACATTATTTCATTTTATTTTATGATTTTGTAATGCGCCATGAAGCGAATCTGTCGTTTTGGAAAAAGCATTGTACAATAAAAGATTCACAAAGTTTTACCGCTTTAATGGAAGGGTAATGTCCCTATGTGGTATCTAATGTTTCGTTACTAATTGTTCTTTAGCTCTTTTCTATATGTTTCCACATAACATTAATGTTGTGGACATAATAAGTAAAATTAGGGAATGTTTTCGGCGACTGTTAAATCGATATAGAAATTTTTAAGACGAAGCGTGAACCCATAAACACATTCCGTACTCCCGTCGCATGATAAAATCCCATAAAAACCGTAAATATAAGATGATCCGGAATAACAACAGTATTCAAATTTCCGATTCGCCGCGGATTTAAACAAAAACGTTCTATTAAATAGTGGGATGTTCGAGGCACGGGTATGGTCATAATTGTGTATCTGTGCATGTTCAGTGTAAGCTTTTCGAATCGATTTGGTAATCGAGACGCGTGCTTGGGCGAAACATGGTATCTTGGAATGAGTTCCGGTTGGTTTAGTTTAGTAGATCGTGTAAGTAAATTCAATCGTTTTATCTAACGCGGACAATGTTGTTCGCGTGCCGTCATGTATTCACTTCTGCAATCAACAATTTTATGGCCGATGGAAAATATTAATTTAAGTCATTTGGAAAGTAGTGTTATGGAGTTTTTTGTTCCGAAACAAGTCAAATAAGTTTTCTGTACCTACAAGTTTCTTTATCTTGCAACGTTTTCATTTCTTTCATTCACAATTAGCAAATATATTCTCAAAGATAATAAAATACGCGTTGATTTTTTAGCTTCAAGAACTATTTATCTTTTAGGTATACATTTTGTCACCTTTCAAGCATTTAGGGATGAAGTATTAAAATACTTTTTAAACAATTATAATCAACAGTTTCTTTATAATATATATTAAGTATATTTTATTTATAATCATTTCGATTAAGAAGTTATATTTATTTTGCTAACGTGTATTGAATTAAATCATTTGAATATTACACCTATCTACAAATTCAATAATAGCTATTTATTATATTTAATGCCTAGTATAGGGACCCTCCGGCAACCGTACAAATAGCAAACGGAAGTAGGGAACCAAAACGATACAAAACGTATGGGCGGAGACGATATAACTCTAATGATGATATTACTAGTGCATAACTAATGGGGAAATGAGGCAGATGTATATTATGTTACGATTGCCCTATTTTGCATTACAAGTTATAAATAGTACGTAAAAAATATAGAACAGTAGATATCCATATCAGTTTAAGAGTCAAACAAATAATTAGGTAGGTATATGATTGAAATATATAATTAAATTAACATAAAAGTAATTCAGTTTATACGCTTGATTACTAACAGTGAAAGTTTAATCGAAGTTAACAAAGAAAACTTACGGTAGTCGAAAAGTTTGTTGGATAATTAATATTGAAACCGTCCATACAATTGAACATTGATGTAGAGCAGTGGTTCTCAATTAGTTTTTCTGCTTACTATTCCAAGAAATATTTGAGGTAAACCGAAATGATAAAAACTCAAATAATTTTTTTTAACTTTAAAAGGAATCGTTACCGCTTGTAATGGCAATAGTTTTTGTAAATATTTGACTATACTATTTTTTGTTTCACTGACAACACAAGGGTTTTGGAAATAAGGGTTTTGAAGAGCCATGGACCTGAAAGTTTTCCTGCCGAAGTATAAAGGTACTTATTGATAAAATAGCCGCTGTAGTGACTAGCATGGCTCGTAGTCGGATAACAATATAAAATTTCTAAAAACCCTTTTTTCCTAGGCTTTCTTTGTCTATATTAGTTTACCGCCATCTTCAAGAGTGTATAAAGTGAAAAGTTCTCATCCAAACTTAATTTCTCTATAGCTAATGCTTTTCGTAGTAATATTATACTTATTGGGAACAACTGATGTGGAACATAACACAGTAAATATTTAAAGAAGTGAGCAGGTGTTTCACTCAACAATTCGAACTTGAATGTAAACCTATAATATAAGAAAATTGCTGTTATATGATCAATATTACGATACAACAACAAAACAAAGATATGACTTTTCTGTAAAATAAAACAGATTAATTAATGTAACATGAAACTATTTGAAATAGCATTTTATTTTCTTTTAACTAAAAGTTTATAGGTATGCCCTCCTTGCCTGACAAAAAATAATTTAGTAAAAATTTTAATCGTTGTATCGCCCTTAAAATAATACTTAATTTCACGCTCTAACCTCTACCATACCGAAGATTTTAAACGCTTTAAAAATAGTCCATTTCAGTAAATGGATGTTAGTTAAAAATTCCACATTTTCGAAATTCTTCACCCCGATTCCCATTAAGACGTAGTGATGTAAATGAGTACCATGAATACATTATATTTAAGGAGGTTTGCAATATAGAGTTGTTGATTGCACTTCATTTAGATATTAGGGTTTTATTATTCTTTAGTAATTATGACACAATTCTGAATAAAGCTACACAACATTCAATAATTTCTATTTAGGTTAAACAAAACCTTTATAACCGTTTTTAAGTAAATTACGTGAACGGAGGAGAACTGAATTGTGTACAAATTAATACTTTTTTATAATATCCATTTCAAGCCACTAATATAAAATAATAATTTCACGGACTTTTTATGTAACACAAACACATCCTACTAATATTATAAACGCGAAAGTTTGTAAGAATGTATGTCTGGATGTATGTTTGTTACTCTTTCACGCATTGACTTATATCTGTTATTATTACACAATAATTAAAATTAGGAAAACATACATATATATATATATATATATATATATAATATATGTTTTATTTACTTTGTACCTACTATGATCAAAACTAAAAATTATATGAATTACAGTCGTTTTTGTACGCTGGTGTATTCTTTATTGCTGATATAACCACAAATACTTTGATATGTATGTATTTAGAATTCGTCACGATGTATCACCGGTTATGTGGAGGTGGAGGTCAAGGACACCGCAGCCATCGGATGGACCATAAATTACATCGTTTGATTGGTTCCAATCAACTTCGGTCTCGATTAAAAAATGGATCTGGCCGAATTCGGTTTATTGATTGCCGCTCAATTTTTATATTAACTATTTTTTGACTCCTTGATGTCATTTTTTTTAAAATTTTGTATAATTACAAAAAATTAAAATTTTTATGGTTTTACTTTTACCTAAACGAGTAAACTAGATATTTAAATTTTTTAACCCTTCTTGTTTTACTGTATTTTTAACAGTAAATTTCAGAGTTTCTTAGCAAACCTCAGTGGTTCTTTGTAATACTTATTTATCTAAATTGCACTACTAACTGTTTTGTAAATGATAATAATAAATAAAAAATCTACTATCCCCCCCCTAAGTCACAACGATGCTAACTATTCGTCCTTCACATAGAGTAAAGGACGAATAGAACTTTAAATGTAAACTTTGGAGATATCGTATCCAGTTTAAAGTATTATTAATAATTATTGGGTATAAATCAAATGAATTAATTATAGTTCCCTATATTAAATAGCAGTTCAAAAATGGAAGAAGTGTCTTAGGAAAATATTGTAATATATGTCACTTGACTTATATTACAATTATTATCTTTAGAATGGTTTCCGTTTCAGTACCTACCTATTGCAAAAGTAATGTCTCAAAATATACGTAGAAAATAAAGAAAAGAGAATATGGCATAAGTTAATTTGTATGTTTTCCAAAATTAATAGGAATTCGTTAAAATTACTAGTAAACTGATATTACAGATAGATTATGGTGATCGGTCATTAAATTAAGTGAAAGTAAAAGGTAGACTGAGATAATTATTAGATATATGTCATGTTGACGAATGTTGTCTAAGGTTAGATAAATAGAATCATAAAGGAAATGATTTCGTCAACTTCTTTGAAGAAAGCTAATTTATAAAAACAACATCTTCATTAAAAACATTTAAAAACAATGATCACCAGTTACTGCCTTTTATAATCAGTTTTGGAAACTAAATTTTATGCTAAATGTTGCTCATCCATTTTGACATTTAAATAAACAAACATTACTCGAAATTGCATAATAATTAATTAATTTAAACAATTTATATTAAGACCATCGATAGCATAACAAATTTAAAAACTCAGTTTTTAAAATTAGCATATAAATAACATTAATACGTGTTACTAAATATTAGTTTGTGTTAAATATTTAACCGAAGACTAAATTGGTTTATTTCACGCTATGTTTGCAATAATGAAGTGTGGAGATTCGCAGAAAACTTATTTAGAAATTTTACATTAAAAAAAAACTTAGTTATCCGTTGTAAGTAGCTTGTCTGCTAGCGATCATGAAACTGCTAAACTTTTTTATACATATTTACTAAATAATATTAGTTGTCTATAATATCGGGCGCATCTTGTCGTACGACATACCTTGACTTTCCTTACATAGGTACAGACAAAATTATTATGTTTAGTAATGTAAATAATAATAGGTTGGGGAAAAAGTCTTTTCGCATTATAGTATGTATGAACTTGTAATAAAATCTCTTTGGCTATACTATTTGTATCTAACTGGTTTTGGTATCATTGAAAGATTAAATTTTAAACGAGATAACTCCAAATTCAAATTAGGAAAATGTGTGATTTTTATTTGTTTTTCGTACTGTGAAGATGAGTGAATCTAATGAAGAAATTCGATACATTTTAAAATTTTACTACAAAAAAGTTAAAAATGCAAGCCACGAAAAAAATTTGCGATGTTTATGGACCTAGTGCAGTGTCTGTGAGAGTAGCACAAATTTGGTTTAAGCGTTTTCAATCCGGAAATTTTGATGTCAAAGATGCACCTCGCTCTGGTCGCCCTATTACGGATAAAATGGATGCCATTTTTGAAAAAGAGGAGCAAGATCGGTATATCAGTAGTTACGACGTAGCTGAAGAACTGGGAATTAACCAAAAAACAGTTTTGGCGCATTTGAAAAAAACTGGGTACACAAAAAAGCTCGATATTTGGGTACCTCACGAGTTCACTGAAAGGAACCTAATGAGCCGTGTACTCATTTGTGATTCTTTATTACGACGTAATGAAACCGAACCACTTTTGAAGAAGCTGATAACTGGTGATGAAAAGTGGATCACGTACGACAAGAACGTGCGAAAAAGGTAGTGGTCAAAGGCCTGTCAGGCTTCACAGACTGTGGCGAAACCCGGGTTAACTCGCAACAAGGTGATGCTGTGTGTGTGGTGGGATTGGAAGGGCATTATTCATTATGAGCTGTTACCACCAGGCAGGACCATCGATTCTGAACTCTACTGCGAACTACTGATAAGATTAAAGCAAGAAGTTGAGAGAAAGCGGCCGGAATTAATCATCAGAAGGGATGTGGTTTTTTATCATGATAACGCTAGACCTCACACATCTTTAGCCACTCAGCAAAAATTAAGAGAGTTTGGCTGGGAGGTGTTAATGCGTCCGCCGTATAGTCCTGACTTTGCACCTTCAGATTTCCACCTGTTTCGTCTCTTCAGAATTCTTTAGGCAGTGTCAGGTTAACATCACGAGAGGACTGCCAAAACTACTTGTCGCAGTTTTTTGATCAAATGCCCCAAAATTTCTATAGCAATGGGATCATGTCCCTACCTAAGGATGGAAAAAAGTTATCGAACAGAATGGTACCTACATACTTTAGTTAAATGTAAATAAACTATATTAAAAAATGTTTTGAATTTTCTTAAAAATTGCGAAGAAACTTTTTCCCCAATCTAATATGTTTTCTCGGCTCGACGCAGGTAAAAGGATTTTCACGCGAGTATAAAATTTCATTTAAGGTTAGTTAAAGTTAGGTTTTTGAAAAATGATACTAACCACTTCGCACTACATGACGATATTGAAAAAGACTTTTTATATTGTCAGGAAAATATTGAGAAAATGATGATTTTTTTAATGATTTTGATGAAGCATTGAAATTTCAGGCACCTACAAAAAAATATCAATCGTATCTAATAATACAGAATACAGACGGACTGGCATCTTTCATATTTGAATCTAGCTTCCTCCTTTCGCTATTTTTTCTTTAAAACATTTCATTTCTAAAGCTACCACTAGGTTGGATATTTTATAAGTAGGTAGGTATATCTTTTTTAAGGGGATAATGGAGATAACATATTATGCGGCCCAACTGCCAACCTCACCTTCACGCGGTGATCCCTGCTGGATAAACGAACCAATTTCGGTACAACCATGGACCCAATTTACTTGGAAGCGGTGACAGCGACCTTGAAGTCTAAATAGTTTCTAAAAAGACTGGTGCAGAAGGCAAGGGGAAACCACTGCATTATTCTCATGAATTAACATGGAGTGTCAAACCTTAAAAAGTCCCGAAAAGTATATTGCTAGAAAAAGAAATCGACTAAATATCGACATGTTGGGCTTGAATGATGTGAGATGGCTAGGACATGGCAAACACCAAATAGATGAAAAATATGTCAAGTATTACTCTGGATCTGAAGATTCCTCAAATATGTACGGAGTGGTAGTTGTTGGGGGTAAACCTGGAGATGGCCGTCCGAAATAATCCTGGCTCCGGAACATTCGGGAATGGAGTAACGAGGTTGAACAACCACGCTAGAAACAAGGAGAAATTCTCTACGCTGATGTCCAATATCAGGTGTTTGGAGAGGAACGGGGAGATAAGAAAAATAAGAATTTTCTATTTTTTGTTTAATCTATTTTTATTATCTTTTTGAAGATGAAATGAATTTGAATATAAATTTTAACGTAATTTGTATTCACAGTAGTCTATAACAATGTAATAATTATTCAAAACATCTGTTACCTTACAATTAAAACCGCAATTATCATGTACTTTCAATGTTGAAGGTGAACATCGAATCAAGTGACGTAGCCGCGTAACACATGCAGAACAATCAACAGTATTACAATAGACCACAACGGAAGCGTTTGAAGTGCTAATTTGAAAAATACAAACCACATTGTAATCAGCTGAAAGACGCTCCTCCAGCGAGCGCTGAAATGACTCCAAACCTGTAATTAGTGGCCAAGGCAAAATGGCTGCTTATGTGACCGCTCTACTTTAGCCTCAACTATGCTTATTTTAGACTTTAATTCATGGAGCTAAACTCTAGTTTTACTATAAAAGGTGTTCTTTTGCAATGGTCGTGAATCCACCCCAGTGTTACGACGTGCGTGTGTGTTAATTTAATTTTCTACTCGCAGTAATTGCTGGGTCAGCAGCAGGGCAGACCGTACACGACAATGTAACGAGCTATTCCTACAATAAAAACACATATTTGCATGAGCTCTTCGTTGTTTATGCTTTTCTAGTCAACGTTGTACCGTCGCGTCGTGTAAATTAATAAATAACACTTGCGTACCGAATTTTGTTGGTTTTTGCTAATTTGTTCTAATACTTAAAATAACCCTTGTAGTCACGTGACTATTTGAATCAAAAAATTTCGCATCCATTTTTAACCATATGCAAAATCGTAAAATAAGACTGCACATCCAGAATAAGTTTATCCAGTATATATGGGCGCCGCCCGCCAGCGTGGCTTTCGGGTGACGAATTTGCTTCTACACACTACACTCTTCATGGATTAAATATAATATCTTAGTAAAATAATTAATTTTCTATGCAAGAAGTAAAAAAATAGCATTTTTTACTATCCCGAAAGGGCGCAAGTTAATTATTATAGAGGAGAAAATACAAAATAAAAAAATAAAGTTTAAAAACTATAACCCGACTACGTAGAAAAGTGGTCTAAAAAGGACGAAACAAGAAAATAATTCAGACAGAAACCGTGAAATGCATAAGTATAAAAATTGTCAAGTTAGAACCGGGGTCGCACCCATGTTATATATATATATGGTAGAACCAAGGTGTTTCTATCTGAATTATTTTCTTGTTTCGTCTTCTTTAGACCACTTTTTTACGTAGTCGGGTTATAGTCTTTTAAACTTTATTTTTTTTCATTGTAAGCGATGAAAAAAATTTTTGTTAAGAAGACTGTAATTATTTAACTTACAATAAACAAAAATTGGTAATTCACGAATTAGTATGTGTTTCTGCACTGGACGATCAATAGTTAATATTAAAAACGTTTCTATCTGTGTGGCAAAATAAAAATGAATATCGGGTGCGTAGTAAGGCGCCCCGCAGCGCGGCTAGCTTTGAGCTGGCCGCATTTGTCATGTTAACACTAAACGTGTGAAGAGAGGTTATTAATGACGAAAAGATTATGTCGGCTCATACAATTGTGCCTATTCTTAGCGCGTTGTGCATTAGAGTATTGTTGGCCATTGTCGGCCCGCGATCGGTGCGGTATTTCCCTTTATTTGCCTTTAAAACCAATATGCTTTACGTTTTTTCATACCATCGATTCGCTTTGAATGTGTCTTTAATGATTTATGGTCAGCAAAAAGGTAAACAAGACTATTGTATCTCATTGATATTGAATATATAACATTGGTGCAATGTTGATGGATGAAGTGTGTTTATTGATACGAAATAAAAGCTAGGACCTGCAAAATATATTATTTTAAATGCACTTTAAAATAATAAATTTGACAAAGTAATTTAAAAAATGCTTTGTCAAACAAATGCTGGGATTTTGAGCAGTTACTACGATTATTAATTTTATTAATTAAATATCCAGTCCCTTTTCTAGCAATACTGTGGATAGCGTTTGTTTTAGGGTTGTTTTTATTGGTCTATCTAAAAAATACCGATGGCTTGACAAATATTAAGCTCAGTCCCGACAGTACAGCCGTAGTTCAACTAGTTATTTCGTGATTTCAATATTAACTTTCATAGTAATGTTTTGGTTAATGAAAACGCCTTATAAAGCTGCACATGGATCACAAACCCCAATCACTGCTCAGCTTCCTGTCTAAAGTGCATGTTATTATTCTTTGAGTGTTTATCTCATATATCATTATATTGTTATTTATAAAAAGCATAAATATTAATAGGTAATCAAGGTTAAAATCTACTTAAAATTTATATTTAGGTGCTATAAAAGTATAGTTAAACATTAAAACTAATAAAATATGACTACACTCATTCGAAAGTAGGTTTGGGAAACAGTAGATATTTATATGACTGTTTTTTGACTAATAAACCGTTCGGTTTACGAGGCTTTCATGAAGCAATTACCGGCAGGGGTCTATCCGAGAGGTGTAATGCTATAAACCCATAAACTGACCAAGTCCCAGGTGTGCTGCGCTATTTACCAAGCAACGCGATTCCTTATTTTACGACGATTTCCATTGCTGCTTCACTATGACACAAACTAATAAACACGTACATAAGCCAGCAATGTTTAGTGTACATTGTAAATCAATCCTGTAGAGATTACAGATGTCTGATTTGTTTCTTATACAGAAGTTATGTGGTATCGTTTACAAATTTATTGTGTCGAATTCTGGGAACATTGTCTTCGCTCATTGATGTTTGTCGTAAAAGATACCAATTATGCAATAAAATTTTTATTTTACCTTAAAGAGTTAAAAAAAGTGTTTTGATGTCTGGATTTTGATCAAATAATTGAACCCATTATCTTCTTACATTATAATTGTATTTATGTATTAGTTATTATATTGATTAGAGAGCATGTAATAGTAGCGGAATTCTTGTAATTCCTATGTATGGTTATAGCCTTGATAGGTAGTTGTTAATTTTATTTAATATTATAAATGTGAAAGTTTGTATGTTTGGATGTTTTTACTAAATTGCGCAAAAACGGCTGTACCACGGCTGAACGGATTTCAATGTAATTTAACACACAGATACTTTATAACCTGGATTAACACATAGGTTACTTTTCATTCCGAAAGAATTCGTAGTTCCTGCGGGATTAAATTTAAGTAGTTTTTTTATATCTAAGTAGGTACTGCTAGCAACACCGTTCACACATTTGTATTCGTGGGTAGTCCTTTTATTTTATTTCGAGTATATCTACCGAGTGTAGACAATATAACCTTTGGTCGTATAGATAAGACTCTCTGGTGTTTTCATGTAGTGTACATGGACGTTAGTATTATAGTGTCGTGGTTAAGGTCACCCATGTTGAGGTCCACGTAAGTTTACATTATTATCTACTGTAGGAGGTGAGTTAATATTATGAAAGAGCTTCTGGGAAGCAGGTTTAAAGAGCTCAAGCACTCCTCGACCTTCGCCTTCGAAATATCAACGACTAATGGAACCTGTTTGTATTTTATTCTAGATCCAATAACAATTCAGTTTAAAGTTTGTACCTAAATAAAGACCTTTCATATTAGCTAGGTATAATTCGTCTTTCTAAATCTTAAGAGTAATTACCAATTTTTCTTTTTAAACTATTCCCTACTTGGACCTAAAATTTATCCTAATGAGCAATTAGGAGTACTTAGTAAAACTATACCTGATTGTAATATCCAGATTATTGAAATTTTAAGAGTTACAGAAGACTCGATCTGGAAACAATGAAGATAATATAATATGACGTATACTTAAACTATAAACGTGGAATGGTTTGTGGTTGAAGCAGGCGTACCTACGAAGTACGAACGGATCTAGTATTTCGTAGAGGGGGTGTGGTTATTGCGTATTAATGTACCCTGAGAATAGGAAGGCTATTACTGACTAATTTTCCGGGATATCTCAAAGTAAACTTACATGGACCTCAAGAAGAGTGACCTTAACCACGACACTATAATACTAATTTCCACGTATACTGCCTTGATTGACTCTAATCTATCGCACTAAAAGTTTTGTCTTAACGTCGGTATACTTGACATAATATAAAATGACATACCCACTAATACTACTTTATCAACGTTGTTGATAATAGTTAGAATCTTCTAATATCCATTTAAAACCCAGGCTTAAAAAAAGAATTAAAAACTTAGTAAGGTTTTTTATATGCCTAAGTATGATATACCTAAGTCTCATTAAGTTTTTGACCTTTATTATACCTAATTGTTATTTTTGTCATCAACAAATTTCCAAGGCTTAACGTGTTCCAATAAAGTCGTTGCTTTTTTTCGAGGTAGGGCTCACTGACGCCAGAATTTCAACTAAAAATCAAGTACCAGAGTATAAAAATTACATTAGTAGTAAAATAAAAAATACAATGATTATTTTAATAGCCATCATAGATCGGAATTATCCCACATTAAAACCTCAAATGGTAGCCCTACGATATGATAAACATCTACGCTTTGAGCAGTGCCGATCCATTGTGCGGCCGCCGCGCGCCGAGAGAAAAGTAATTCTTAATAGACAATGAGCGAGCTGCGTTTAGCGCATTTATTTATGTAACGAATAAACCCGCCACTCGCGATACCTCAAGCTCAAACATATAGGCGCTTAAACACTTCAAAATGCCAACAGGAAAATTGAAATCGAGTTATAATTGCATACAATTAAAAACACCTTGATATACATGAATGAATATAACTTGACGAGATAATAATATATTTACACACTATACTTGTTCAAACACCTTTTTATGTAAATATAAACTATGCTTGCAATAATAACAACATTTACGAGTTGATAGCTAATAATAGTCCTGTTGAAAGGATAAAATTATAATAAAATATGTTAAAACATTACACGTCGTCGATAAGTATACTTTATTTCTAGTCTACCTATTAAGTATTTGTGTCAAAATTTCGCAATACATCATTATTTAAAATGAAGGGTCAGGTTCAAGTCTTTTCATTCTCGTAAGAGGTTTTTAGCGTCTCCACAATGGACGGCACAACAATGAGGAACAAGGCTTTTAGCTTATCATGATGACTCCGGGTTGGCTCGCAGCGGCAATCGATTGGCAAAGGCAAGAATCGATTGTTTAGATCGGTTAATAATCGTCCATTCTATAGTGAAACTCAGTCGATAAATTAGCCGGTGAGTTGCGCCCGCTAATCGTACCACAACACAAATATTTAATAACAATCCGAGATCCTCCGACTCCACTTATCTGAATAGTCGGCAAACAGAAAGATATAGAGTTGCCATTGATTCCTTTTTAAAAAAATTGTTTATTTTACCTACTGCCACACACACACAATGATAGTTTTTTTTTCCTTTTTTTCGATTTAATAGATAGTTATCTATGATCATCAATCAGTTCAATCCAGTACCAATTTGTGTTAAAAGTAAATTATTAAAGAAAAAATCATTGAATGAAATTTACTATTAAATGGCGAAATATTGAGTGAGATGTGTATCAATCGGATCAAAGTGGTGAAAAAGAAAATAACTTGTATTTAAAAAAAATATAGAAGAATAACCCAACCGGTAATCAATTAATACTATTAGTAAAATAAACAGCGAATTTTGTATTGTTTTCATAAGATTTCTTTCGTATTAAGTTATATGTGTTTTAAAACATTAGCGACTCTTGATATTTTTCTGTTCAAATTATCGCTGCACGATTGTTAAACATTATTACGTCGGGTGTTGTTTAATAGAAACAAAAATATCTGGCGGCGCGCCTCGTGTTTGATCTCGAGGTGTTCGTCCGTCGAACGCGATTAGCCTTCTCTCAACGTATAATCAAATGTGCCTCGAGCTGCCTCTACCACGAAACGTAACAGCTCACCTCACTTCTGCGTCCATTGCCTACCAACATCACCGTTTTAAATTTTAAATGGACTTCGTACTCCGCAATGTATGGCATATTAGTAAACATTTAGATTTTATATCGATCAAAAGGCGGTCAGTTGAATAAAGCGGCCGACACCGGTCGACGAAGCCTCTCATTTGGCCTCCATTTGTCGGCCATTTCGGTGGACTGATCATAAATGGATCCCGCTTCGGGTCACGTTAGCATCTCCAAGTCTGAGGAAACATGAAAAATTACAACCGGACGTGAAAATTATATTTATCCATATAATTGCATAAGTTATTATGTAGTTTAAAGTATAGATAACCTAAATTCATACAAATAAATAAAATTGGAGTATCTGTTTGTAATATTAAAATAACTGCTTTTTACTAAGTCCATATGGATGTAGGTATACACGTTACAAAACAACATTTTTTACAATTTTTGTCTGTCTGTCTATCTGTTTGTTCCGGCTAATCTTTGATATGGCTGGACCGATTTTGACGGGACTTTCACTGGCAGATAGCTGATGTAACATTTCGCATCGGCCCATAGTACTGCTCCGGTACTATACTATATATACGTGAACGAAGTCGCGCAGGTCGACTAGTTATTAATAAGAACAGTTTGCATTACATTAAGGATACGGCTTAATTTTATTTAAATCTTAGATCAATTATGGTGCTAAATACGTTAAACTTAACTTAAAGCCACAAGATCATCGTCATTTACCGACAATGCGCCATGAAATCCTTGTTTCACCCGAGGCAAGCTATATATCAATTGTTTTGAAAGGGAATCCTTCAGAAATTACACACTGCGCACTCGAGACTCGCTAAAGCCTGTTCTAGTGAGTTAGTGATTTATTTATTTCACTTAAAAGGCATCGTAAATATGGATTTAAGCCGCGGTAAACTTAAACCGTGTATGAGACTCCAATTTTCAATTATTAACGTCGTTGCATGTAATTTCAACGAGTTAAAACCTCCTGCAACCATTGAGATCATTAAACAACAAAAATAATAATTCTTGAGTATTTAAAAATACCTACAGTTTTTATCATAATACTAGTGACAATATACATATAAAACTTCCCCTTGAATCACACTATCTATTGAAAAAAACCGCATCAAAATTCGTTGCGTAATTTTAAAGATCTGAGCATACATAGGGACAGACAGACGGGAAGCGACTGTATTATTCTATGTAGTGATAGTGATGTAATTAGAGTTTGTGCTAATGTGCTTAATACTAGCTATAGCTAAATAAAATCTGCAGGTTGGTATCTGATTAGTAAATAAAAAAGGATACGTAATTACAATCTGTACTTAAAGATAATAAAATACGTTTTACTGATGATGGACGTATTAACACTCGCAGACGCGCCGGCGCAGCTAAAATGAGACAACATGATTGAAGAACGAGACAACGTTACATCAAGTATGGTGGAACTTGAAATTAGGCTGAATAACAAAGATTTTGTATAACTTATACTTTATTTAACAAAATTAAGAAATATGATAATTTAAAAGTAACTTTTTAGAAGTAATTTGAAATTGTAATAGTTAACTTTGAATGTACAATAACAAGCCTGTTAAAAGTGTTTGAGATCATTAACTCACGGTCGTTGGTCTAATGAAAAACGGGTAAATAAACCTATATTAACTTAAACGAAGTTTTAGATGGATCTGCCTTTACAAATGAGCTTCTTGTGGAATTAACGCTTTGCTTGACATGATGGATGAGATCTCAAATTTGTTTGATTAGTTGCGGGTATTGCTTTTTAGACTGGAATAGACTTTTTACTGTTGACTAAGGATTTCATTATTTTAATAATATTAAATAGGTATGTTTGTAATAATGTTATATATCTTCAATGTAGTAATCTACTTAAAATTTGAAAATAAGGTAGATTAAATTAATGCGGCATACAATCTTCCTGACATTACTAACCTACCTGTTACCTACCTACAAGAGTTTATTTAACATAACTTAGTCAGCCTTTAATTTAAATTTAAAAATACTTACTTGTTAGCAACACCGTTTATAAAATAGAATAAGCGAGTAGGTCATTTTGTATTATGTCAAGTATACCGACTTGTAGACAATATATAACCTCTAGTAGATTAGACTCAGTCTCTTTGGTGTTGTCGCGCAGCGTAGGTACATGGAAAATAGTAACTATTAGTGTCGTAGTTAAGGTCACCCTTCTTGAGGTCGTCGTAAGTTTACTTTGTTATCTATTATAGTTGGCGAGGTCGAGTGGTAGAGGTGAGAGTTAATATATTATGCAAGAGCTCTTTAAATCTACTCCTGGGTCTCAAGCCCCAGGAATTACTCGGCTCCGTCTGGATTGCATGTAGGTGCGTATTGCTGTACAGTAATGGGTGACATTTCACCCTCATTCTATGACAGCACTTTTAATTTTTAATAATAATAAAAAAAAATTCTATTTATGGTAAACACCACAACAGTAGTCATAATATCATCGATGGCCGTCGTATCCATGGAGAGATACATGTAGCGCCATCTATTAAAGATCCTACGAATTATATACAAGACCTTTTTTGCCTTACTTAAAATAAACTTAACGTACGAGCATTGATTTACTTACAAATTTAAATTTATTTTTAAGCCAAATAATTACAAATTCAAAATAACAATTGAAATTAGGGACGATTAAAGCATTAAAAAGTTAATTCAAACCATTCACACGGACGATAAAAAGAAAATTTAATCAAAATCAATTTGCCACGTAGCCGCTATTCATATTGCAGAACCCCTTTTATCATTGTCCCCCAATGAAACTTGACAATATGCTGAGTCGCGTCACAGTCACAGAGACTTCTCGCCTCCTCGCGACACCGTAATCGAGGGGGACGTCTCTGCATGTTTGTCATCCTTCCCTACACAGACTATACATTACTCCAACAACTAAAATAACACCTTATGACCACAATACTAAGATTTAAAACTAACTGCTGTTTAATTTGCAAGCATCATAAATTTTATGGCACTTTAATACAGCCGTAACAACATAATAATAATAGGGTAAATGTTTTGGTAAGCCATAAATAAGTGGAATTACATCCCGCTGCGGGAAGACAAATTCGGCGACACGGAGTTTCCTGTCGTGGCTTTTATGAGTTGTTTTCATTTTAGAGATTTATAAAGATTTTATTTAAGGATTTAAAAGTAATTATTTTATAATGTTTGTAACCTATACCTACTATATACCTTACTTGTAAATTATTCTTCAGTTTAAAGATTTCTTACAAAATTACCTACTACTTTACCTTAATACGCTTAGAAAGTATCAAGTAGCATAATTACATTGTACACTGTGTTGCAAGGCAGTTTTTAATTTAATTTTTTTGAGATGAAGCCTAGACATGAAGTAAAAAAATGAGTGGTATAAAAGAACAGTAATTATGACTTATTATATAGGATTTCTTTAAAGACAGATACTGGCTACAGTCACCCATGAACAACGGCGATACAAGAGAGTGTCCCTTAGTTTGCTGAAGGGTTGCTGCCTAGAAGATGGAATGAGGAAAGAGAGAAGAGAAGAATGCTATTCAGCGAACCCTGAGCGTGATACTAATGGGAGGCAGTCCCACTGCCTAGCCCACATCCGATCGAAACGAATCAAAAACAACCGGTCGCAAGCCAAACGGGAAATAAAACCTCTAAGAACAAGCGGTGCTGGGTTGCTTGTCTCTCATGAGCTACTCGTCCAACATTAATATTCACATCCATCCCCTCAAAGTTAAAAAAAAATAATTTTGTTTTAATTATCAAGGCTTAATCCATTCTTGCATACATAAGAGTCATAAATGTTATGTAAGCATAAAAAAATTGTTACGTGATCAATGTTTGCATGCACGAAGAAAAATATTTGCATTTCCATGAGCTTAATACTAGCTGCAGCTAAGTTATTGCTGTTATGTAAAACGGCAGAATTAAACTCGCAATCACATTATTGTGGTTTAACCCTTCTAAATTCTAAATAAAGAAACTAGTGACTCGCGTCGGATTTATACTAATTGTTACGTGAAAATTAAACAGAATATAAATACCTCCGTAGAAAGATTCACTGTATTCTGTACATTTTTAATAAATTGCTAAAATAAAACAGCTTAATTTTTATAAATCTATATTATTAAAAACTATCTTACCGAAACTGCATTTTTTCGGAATAAGTAGTCCTATACTCTTAAATCTCCAAGCTAAAAATACATAAGTCTGTAGCTTCGTTATAACGCTGTAGCGTGGAAAGCCAACAAATTGACTTTTCTATAAGTACATAATAAGCTATACTTAATAAAAATAATTTAAAAATTTTGTTAAAAGTTAAAAAACAATGTATATCAATTACCAGAAGTTACCATCACGACAAAGTTAATTCATATCTTATTTGTTTGTATCTGCCATCATAATTATGAATCTATATGTTTAAACCTTGTTTTCTTCACAATAGCTTGCCTATTATATATTCTGTAGAAGACTTATTTCAAATCATAAATGAGTAGATGTTAGATAAATAAATAATACTCATTATTACTGTATAGAGAAGGTACTAATTTAAGTAATTTACGTTTATGCATGTTGCAAAAACAATCTGCGTGTTTACTTGGCCAGCTTAATAGATTATTAGCTAAGCTCTACACGCAAGCAATTTTAGATAAGAAACATTGTGGACAGGGCTATAGCTAATATCTTCAGTTTATTATCTTGAGTCCGTATGTTACTTTGTTTTACAAGCAATAAAACTACATACTAAATGATTTAACACTTTTGTATCAATGACAAAAAATTTGAAGCTTTACATTAAAGTATGTATATGTAAATAACAGTAAAATATGTATTGTTTAAATTAATGATGTAATTAGATATAAATGGCCTTTGTAGAAGATTATGTACTTTTAATATTTTTTCACTCTCTGAGTTGGAAAGATTTATTTTAACCACTCTTTAGGGCTAGTTCAGACATGGCGATAACCGCGCGATTGTCAGATCGTGAGGTTTGAACCGCAAATATTTCGACGGTTCAAAAATCGGCGGGTAGTTAGCGATGCGATCAGTATTGAAGTCGAAGAGGAACTGGCGTATGTGTGGTTCCTCCAGAATATAAAGAAAAGGAAAAAAAGGCAGTATCGGGTGCATCCAATATTAAGGAATCAACTGGCACATTCTTAAATTGGGATATAGTAACGCTATATCCCAATTTAAGAATGTTTGAGAAAAAAAAAATAATCTAACGTGTCTTCACCATTTCCAAATATCTCCACCAACTCTTGTCATGCGCGGTTCTTTGCAGTATTATCTGAATAATCCGTATACTGAAGATTCTATATTGCAGGTCTTTTCTCCACTTCTCCGTGCGAATTAGCGGTTGAGTGGAGGTAACCGCATGGTTGGACTAACCGCGCGATTATGTCTGAATGATGATATAAATACCTACGTAAATCAGACCCGCGCGATTCCAGCGCGATTTTCAAACTATAGTGTCTGAACTAGCACACAAGCACAAACATTTTCAAACTTTTAAAAACAAATAATTCGGAAACTTATGAAGAAACATAAAAGCATTCACTTCAAGTAGATATAGACGATGAATACAAATTATCTTTACAAGGTAGAGGTAGAGCATAGAAACAAAAGCTGACTGACCAAACCGCAATTACAGTACAATTTGAGATTGTAAGCAACTTTCTAAAGTATATACATAAATTCAACAAAATACAAGCAATAAATCGTTAAGAGAGTAAGTGTGAAGCGGTGTTAGAGGCTATACAGCGCAATTCTGGGCAAACGTGCGATATTTATTTAAGTGCTAAAGAGCTGAGTGCGAATAAGCACTTTGTGGAAATGGCCCATGACTGATGTGCTTGCGCCCTAGCTACGGACACTGAGATCGTTTTCTACTTTGTTATTGTTACATTTATATGTGAGCAGTTAAAACAACATCTTATTCTTCATTTTTACTTTTTTAGGCAAATATAATTCATAAGATGCAATAGTAATTTTCTGCTTGCACTTGCCGACATTTGTTAGTTGTTAGGCCGCAATTACCTAGTATGTAATCTAAATTTATAAGTGAAACTAATTACATTATAAATATCTTCTAAAATGGGAGAAGTAGCCTATATCATCGCTTTTCCAAGTTCTTGAATTTTTGCAGAAAAATTCTTTAGATGAAGATTTCTTAGGTTTTCAATATCGTTATACATTTGAACAATACTTTATAAAACGGTTTCTATTGTGTTAAGATTTTTTATTTGATTCCTTGACGTTTCGAATACTATTCAGTGTTCGTGATCACAGGACAGATTAAAAGTGAGTAAAACAGACCAAGATACAGAACAGTGTAATAAAAAAATAAAATTTTGTTACGGGAAATAGTTTCGTCGTAAAATCTCTACTTTATATCCTAATCCATTTCGTAGTAGGGTGTAGGAATAAAAGAGTAAACTAAGTGAGCCAATATTTGCTGGTCATGGGTAAGTGTTCGCCGGAGTCAGGGAAATGGTGCGGAACCCTCTTGGGATTAAGAGCTTAGAAGAAATATTACACCTACTATATTTCTGCCATTTTTATTTCTTTATACATTTTAACATATTATACATCTTTGTTATTTGCAAGTAATTCATTAAATATTATAATGTTTTGTAAAAATCACGACAAGTTAGTTAGCCTAAAACTGATTGCAATTTTTTTACGAAAGACAATTTTACTATTATATTATAAATTAGCAAAATAGGTACCTATTATTTAGATTGGTTAGTAACTTCCTCATCCACATGCTTCTCCACAGAAGCAACGGGTAAGGACACCGGAACCCTGACCCAGATTGAAGAGTAAGTTATTGAAAGAAATTTGTGAGTAAATTGACTAACAGTTTTAATATTCAGTGAGTATTTAAATTGTTACTCACAGGATCTGTAATTCAAGAGGCATCACAATCTTTATATTGTATAATATTTAATTATTATTTCTCGAGACAAGATCTCTTGGACTTGGCTTAAATACAAAGCAACGTTTAGAATCTAGATATCTTTACTATAAACCAGCATATATTATGTTACTGCATATTTCTTGGCAAAAAATACACTATACCGCATAAAAAGGTGTTTCATAAAAAATCTTAAACAGCTAACTTGTAAAACGGCGTTCTACTACGTATAAAGACATTTTTAATAAACTTCGTCTGATCTTTACGAGACTGACAAGACAAATTTACTCATTAATGTAATTGATGAGTGCATGTTAGATGCTAAGGCTTTGAACATACGAACAAGGAATTAACGTAGTTACCTATTAGCACATAAATAATAAATACATTTACGATTTTAGATTATTAATCATTATTATTCTACAAATATACAATTATATAAAATGCAGTTTTTTATTACCCTACTACGGCGAAGTGATAAGGAAGGGTAATGATTTTGGCAGTCTATATAATATGTTTGTATGTTCCACCGTAGCGCCAAAACTACTGAACAGGTTTTAATTAATCACCAGATGGCCACGGGTCTATCTTGACAATTTTTGTATGTATGCTTTTCTGGATTATTTTCGTTCTTTTTAGACCCCCTTTTTATGTATACCTTACATACAAAACCTATGAATTTTTCTTTTTTATTTAAAAGCTCCGTCAGTTCCCAAAGTGTAAACACTTCTATTCTGTAGGTTGTCTGTTTTATAAATTGTTTATGAATGATGTATGTAGCAGTGATAGCCCAGTGGTTGAGACTCCAATGTCTTACTCGGGAGGTCCAAGGAGCCCCCACACAGGCAAACACCTCTGACTTTTATGAGGTATGTTTGTTTTAAGCAATTAAATATCACTTGCTGTAACGGTGAAGGAAAACATCGTGAGGAAACCTGCACTCCCGAGAGTTCCCTAAAGTTCTCAAACGTGTGTGAAGTCTGCCAACCCGCACTGGGCCAGCGTGGTGGACTATGGCCTAATACCCTCCTCATTCTGAGGAGGAGACCCGGCTCAGCAGTGGGCCATTGACGGGTCGTGATGATTATGAATGATTATGTTTATTTACTTCGTAGATACAGTGCTTTCAGCAAAACTCTACTGTACTAGTAATTATACATAATAAATAAGCGAGTCCTGCATAAATTAACAGATATAATCTCATTTATTTTCATAATTAAAAAAATAATACAATAAAAATGTTTACCGATTTTGAGCTCATTCTGGCCGGATTTTAACTTCTTTCCCTGTTCACTGGCTCGAAGTGTGGGCCATGCTATAGGACCAAGGATTGAATACCTATGTCAATAATATTATATTAGAATACTTAGTATCTAATCTGTACTTCTGTGTAATTTGTATCTCTAAAATGTAGCTAAGTTATTCAATAGACAGGATAAACAATTGTTCTCTATGGTGATAATCCTAAAGACAATTTTGTCGCAGTCTTATTTACACTTGAAATGTTCGCGTGCAATTATGAAACATTAGCCTTTACCGCATGTAAGATGCTATCAATTTAATTCAATGCCGTTTGAGTAAACGAGCGAACAGTCAGGCCAGCTACTGTCTCATTTGCAACTCATATTGTATAATTGATGTGATGTATCGATTTTGTTACGGTGTCTAAATAGCCAATAATTACTTGTCGATGTCAGTAAGATAGCTGGATGAATTAGTGATAGGTCTCTGCTGAAAATAGATTGGGTTATTATTATTTTATTTCCTGTAAATCAATCTAAAAATATTTTATTCCAAGGAGAAAGTCTATTTTTTAACCGGAACTGTGATATCATTAAGCAGTCACTAGTTTCAAAATATTCTGCTTATTCTCTACAAGGATCTGACAAATGTTTGATCGTATAACTTGATAGTCAACGTTAATTAAGTTAAAACATTCTTATTGTTTAAGACTTTAAGTAAACATGTTTATATATGTCGGTGGTGTAAGTTAGGTTTAGGTTAGCCTAAGGTTAGTTTAGCCTGCGAAGAAGTGCGCCGCCTTTACGCGGGAATCGTGCGATCCATGGCGCTCTATGGAGCGCCTATTTGGTCCCACAGACTATCGGGTGTCCGCCGTTGTAGATTTAAGCTATATAGCTTGCAGCGGAGAGCGGTCATTAGGATTGCACGTGGGTATCGTACAATATCATTCGAGGCGGCGACGATACTTGCACGCTTCCCGCTCCTGGACATTCTAGCGGATATGGATGCGCGTGTCTATAACCAAATCCACACCCTTTGACAGACTGCCGGACACGTACCTTTAAGGTTGTTAGAGTTCCTGAGACGGCAAGAACAGCTTGCTGCACTCGCGTCATGGCAGGCTCGACTCCGCGAGGAACGATATGCCCGCAAACGGGTCGTAGAAGCAGTCTTGCCAGCCTTTGAAGCATGGATGAGAAGGAAGCGCCGAGTCACTTTCCGACTTACACAGATAATCACTGGTCACGGTTGTTTCCGAGATTATTTGTGTAAGATCGGCCGTGAAGTGACAGCAATTTGCTACCATTGTGGGGAGGATCGTGATACCGCCCAACATACGCTCCAAACGTGTCCAGCTGGGGTTACAGAACGACAAATTGGAGATAATCTCTCCCTACCAGCAGTAATTTCCGCGATGTTGGGCAGAGATGCGGCATGGAGAGCTGTAGTCGTCTTCTGCGAGACCGTTATGATCAAGAAGGAGACGGCGGAGCGGGTTCGGGAAAGGGCTGAACCCGCTTGCCCAAGACGTCAGCACCGTATTGGCGTTGTCAGTCGTGCCAGCTCACAAGCCCCTACGTCCAGGGGATAAGAATCAGGACGTTCCCTCGGGTCGTGGGTGCGCAGAGTGGGGCTCGGCGTACTTTTGTTAGCGACCCTGTGGAGGACGGCAGCTGACATACCGCGAGCTGCCGTAGGCACTAACAGGTATCAGGGCATGTTTTGCTCTTTCTAGACGAGCTTCACAAACCACGAGTGGAGCACGACATATGAGAAGAACAGCGAATGCGTTTCAACCGATTTCCCGCGGTTCTTCGTCGTATAGAGGGCGGAAGCCGCAGGGGTTTTAGTGGGTACAAATCCTATCTTATCTTAGTATCTTAAGAAGATTTCCCCTGCGTAAACAAAAAAAAAAGATATGGTTAGCCTTGTGTTAGGTTAGGTTAATGTTAGTCTAATCTTAGGATTAAACAGTGAAACTATGCAGTGGAGGTGAGTGTCTCTATCGAATAAAGGAATTCCTTAAGCCTACACCTTGGTCACAAGTCCAAGGCACTGTTTGGGTTCCAGTCATAATAGTTCTAGTCAAAATAGTACATGATCGTAATGTTAGTTGTATCCTGACCGTATTGCTTATATTTATAGGTCATCCCCATCCCTTTTAATAGCATCCGACATATATAAGATTACAAAAAGAAAACCAAATGCCACTTCTAGGCATTATCCTCCTATGAAAGGAATTCTAGCCTTAATTATATCCGTTGGAAGCGAATCAGTATTTTGTTTTACATGCCGATGTTCCGTAATAGTGGTGGCAAGCCTTTATCCTTACGAAAATCTAAATATATTGGAATATTCATCTTTTACGAGATAGATAGGTACATGATCTACTTATTAGTCTTGGGTAGTTCGCGAACGACCTTGTTCAAAAGCTCTTAGTTCTTATATTTTTTTTAAATCGAATTATTTACTACTAGGGATGCTTATGTTTCATCCATACTTGACTACTTGTTTTCTATAAAAATAAATGTGTAATAAAAATAGTAGTTTATTTGTAATATAAAATCGATTTATACTTATATATTCAAAAAAGGTGATAGAAATATCAGTATATTGTTCATAAACTCGATATTTCACTTTTGAGAACATCGATGTTTTTTTCCTTTATTTATTATTTTTACTAAATTATTTAAAAAAATAAATGAACCAACTAGTTCGCCATTGGATTGCAAACTAAAAAGAGCTTTTTGGTGACCGACTAAACCCAAGACTACTGCTTTATAAGCAGTAAAGGTATGAGGCTAATCTACTTAAAGGTAATATTTTTGTCATAAGTCGAGTAACTAGCCAATTAGAATTTTACAAATTAATGAAGATTACTGTATATTATTCCAAATAAAAGAATTACCTTTTCCTTTTCGGCGACTAGAACGAACGACAAGATTTATTATTAATATCTGCACTAGGTACAAATTAATATAAAATTCAAGCATTAATCGAGTTTACTCATATGTCAATAAATAATAATTACCCATATTAAAAGTTAGTAGATAACCTTGGTATTAAAAGCTTTGGAATTAAAAAATTGATTTCCTTTTTTTAATTACTAAAATTCATTTCGCATATTAGGTTATATATTTTGTTTTATTATAATTAGTGTAACTAACAATTATTTTGATTTATTAATTATAACCTCAGTGCCAAAATCGAAATTGACCAAATGTTCTAAATAACTTTCCGCTAATCTAATCGCAAAGTAATTTTATTATTCGCATTTGAATTATAATGGAACACGCACAATAACCACAAAATATACCAAAATGCTAATGTTCTATGTTATTCATAGAAATTATGCCGGTTCTAAGAAAAGATTAAGCCTATTCTTATTTTTATAAAGTTGTTTGGCATTTCAAAACATCAATTTTGCGGCTACGTCTACACGTTTGGTTTGGGTCATCTGCAGAGGTCACCTCGCCACTATAATAGATCTTAATTCGACCATCATTTATTAAAATAATGTGTAGTCATGCAAATATTTAGATCTCATGATAATTAAAGCCAGGACGATCAGCAAGTAGGTACCTATTGACTATTGTTTCACCGTATAATGCACATTCAGACGTCATAAGAAGTCTAAGATTTTAAGTTGTGTATTCATCTTTTCATTCTTCATGTCGTCATAAAGAGGTATATTTGTAACTCATTATGTTATCAAGAAACTCATGAAGCTTATAACTTAAAACAGAATTTATCCAAATAACTTATAGAATCATAAATAATTTTTTAAATAACGGTATGAGCGTACCTATTTTCTTCTAATATATATTCTTGACACTCTGCTCAGGATTGTTTATGTTTTTGTGCATTTTCACCCGTGAGGGGACGGGTTAGGATACAATTCCCCTCTGCCGCTGGGAGAGCATCTCGTAAGGGCCGAGTAACCCATCTTGGTGGCCTCTTGGTGGTAGGGGATCTGTTCCCCGACTGCCTTGCGACCACCAGCATGCGAATCCGTCCGCCAAGTGTCTCAGACGCGTTCCGGCCGAGCCGCATGTGGGCCAGATCTACCCCTACCTCTCCCATCCCATTACTGCTGCTGTTCCAATGAACACCGGGTCCTTGCTCGGGGTCCATTAAAACCACGGCAGTGTTCTCTTCGCTCCCCCTCCTCACTCTATCTTCGAGGCGACAACGCATCGACGACAACGACAAAACAAGAGATATAGTTTTGTCGATGTCCATGGGCGCCGGTAAGTAGCCACAATCGTTCATGGACATCTACACTACAAGAGAGTCTCTTTTGCGGTGCCGATGCATTTCCACCTCGAAGATAGAGTGAGGAGGGATAATGAAGAGAAGTGTGGTGCCAGTGGACCGCGAGCAAAAACCTAGAATCCACTAAAACCACTGCAGTAATGGTATTGGATGGGAAGGTTGAAGTCTAGCCCACATACAGTGCGACCGGAAAGCGTCAAAGACACTTGGTGCACTGGATGGGTGGAAAAGATCCTCTGCCACCAAGAAAGGCTGGGTTACTGGCCTCTCACGAGATGCTCTCTCAATTGCGTATTGTAGTCTAACCCTCACGGGCAAAATACGAGAATAGTTTATACATTGCTACCATCTAATAGGAAGGTCATTTATGCCTTTGCGATAAAACTCTGGTGATCTAGATTCGACAAACTGTGTGAAAGCATTTTGAGAAGAGAACTTTTTATCACGTAGAAAATCGTCCAAATCACGAAAAAATGGTACTCCGTTTGAGCAAGGTCTGGCAAATACGGAGGGTGACGAATGGTTTCTAATTGCAATTCCCGTAGAGTTAAGGTTTTTCATGCTGTATGAGGTCGCGCGTTATCATGAAGCAATAATGGTGAAGATCGATTCATGAGTCGGGGCTGTTTCACTGCTAGTTTTGCTATTATTGTTCGGAGTTCGGCACAGTAGAAATCTGCCGTTATTGCTTGACCAGATCGGAGAAAACTATAGTGAATAACACCATGCTGAGACCACCAAACCTTTACCATTACATTGTTATTGGTAAGCTTTGCTTTAGGACACTGTTGCGGCGTTTGACCTGGGGTCAGCCATTGCATTTCACTTACGGTTATCGTAAAGAATCCACTTTTCATAATACGTCACAATTCGATCCAATATTCCTTCATTTCTGTATCGACTTAACAAGGCAACATGAGTTTCAACACGTTCGTTCGTTTCTTTCTGCAGATCAGTGATCATGAGGCACCCATTTTTCATATTTTTTAATTTTATTGATTTGACGCAAATGAGACAATATTGTTGGTAAGGTTGGTTAAACCATACCGCAAATTCCTGGGTAGTTTGGCTCGGATCGTTCTTCCACCATCTCTTTCAGTTCATTGTTATTCACCTGTGTGGGCGGTCTTTCACGTGGTTCGTTCTTCAAATCAAAGTTTCCACCACGAAAGCTCTTCAAACGCAATATTGATGCTGTTTCTGCCGCGTTAGTTCCGCGTCGGAACTCGTATTCAAAAATCACTCGAATTTTCTAAGGATCCATCTTTCTTGTCTAAGCTGAATAAAAAAAACCACTTAAGTCGATAACCGAATGTTGCACATTGTTTAAAAGAAGAACTACATAGGTATCATGTGAAAAAAGACATTTAAAAATCTCAAACCAAGAAGGTTCTATGTCAATTCGAAGTAGGTACCTATTACAATAAAACAGCAATTTCATACTTTAACCCGTTTATATTAGTTTAATACTAATTTTGTTTTACTAATTTTATACTAAGCTACCTACAATTTAAATGTCTGCTATGAACTATTATTTCAATGATTTAGATAGTTTAACCTTAATCTTAGTATATACTTACGTGTCGCTTTAATATAGAAAGCATAATAAAATTGCATGCAAATAGTTACTGGCAGCTAATTTTTTTGATTATTCACCAAATTAAATATATTGTGGTTAGTGCGTTAACAATACATCGTCTGACCGTTTGTCATTAGCACTAATAACTGCACGCGCGAATGTGGGATAACGAAAAAGTAGATAACTGCTGTCCTTGCGGTTCACTAGAAACACTTCCTTTTTAAGGTTCCTTAAACAATGTATTTTTATCAATAGCCGATTCTTATTCACTCTAATCGTTGAATCCATCAATTTCTTTCGTACTAGATCTTTTCTTTCGTAAAAAAATATTGAAATTAAACAAGCACTAGCTAATTAAACAACCCAGACTGTAAAAGAAGCCTTGTCCGAACTCTTTCTTCACTAAGATAAATGCGGAAAAATCCGTAAGGATAGCTACCTTAATCATAGGCGAAAGTATAATACAAAAAAAATCTGTTTATAGATAGGTACTCTTATAAATTAATTATGTTAAATGCCCGTACGTAAACGTAAAAACGTACTTAGCTACTTAAACGTAAATTCAGAATACTTACAGAAAGTAGGTATGTAAATTAATGGTGAGTATTTTAATGAAGAAATATTATCTTATTATTACCATACACTTCGTGAGGTAGGAAGAATTAGAATACAATTCCCCTCTGCTGGAAGAGTGTCTCGTAAGAGACGAGTAACCCAGCATTCCTTGGTGGTAGTATCTGTTACCTAACCGACTGGCTTGCGACCACCGGCATGCGAATCCGACCGCCAAGTGTCATTGATGTGTTCTGGTCGAGCCGCATGTGAGCCAGACTTAACCGTCCCCTTCCGATACCGTTAATGCTGCGGTTCTAGTAATTTCTGGGTTCTCGTTCAGGGTCGACTGAAACCGTAGCATTCTTCTCTTCATACCCCATCCTAACTCTATCTTCGAGGTTGCAACGCATCGGCAATACAGGAGTAACTCTCATATATGTCCAGAGGCGCCGGTGGCCACTTACCATCACGTGAGCCATCTGCTCGTTTGTCCCTTAATTGCCGTAAAAAAAAGGTACTTATACCACATTAACTTGTTACTGTCTAAGGTATAGTTAATATTAGAAATTGTGCAGAACCCTACTTAATTAATTTAACAATCGCACATTAATATTCCTTAATTCAGCCCCTAATAATTCTATCAATAGTCGAATGGATGCGGTTGATGTGGTAATCGCGCGTCCAAAGAAATGTTTAAATTAGAATGCCATTATAATTCACTTTCCTGTTACTTTTGACGTTGAAATGACCCCTCATTAGTTGCAATAAAAGGTCAGTAATGTCAGAGTTTCATGTTTTTCACGGAGATGAGTAACATTTGTTCGTTTGCCTAATAAACGGTATACTTAATAATGTTCGTGTTTAGATTCCATAGGATAAATAAACACAAAGTATTTTTATTGGCTACATATTTGGTTCAAATATAGAAAATACCTACAGGTACCTACTATAGAAAATAGAAATCAAATAAAACAGATTTTAATGAAGTTTCTAATTAAGTAGTAGGTACCTAAATAGGAAATCGTTCAGAATTTGTAATAAAATCAAAATTTTTGTTTGATAACTAAGGGATAAATTAGCAAAATGGAATGGCTGATGGAAAGTGGCCACCGTTGTCCATGGACATCGGCAAGACTAGAGAGTATCTCACGTTTTATCGCCTCGAATGTTGATTTTAAGAGAGAGCGACGGGAAGAATGATGCGGTTTAAGCGGAGTCTGAGCAAGAGCCGCAGCATTAATAGGCTGGGAGAGGGAGGGACCAGATCACGGGCACATATGCGGCGCAACCGGTCAAAGAAACTTTGAGGTCGGATTCGAATGCTAGGGTTCGCAAGCCAGTAGGGGAACAGAGCACCTACCACCAAGGGGTGCTAGTTTGCTAGGTTCTTACGAGATCTCTCCCAGTGGCGGGGAGGAATTGTATTCTATCTCGTCCTCTCACGGGTAAAACGGGTAATTAATATTATATGATTTTTAGAAATATCACCATGTTGAATTCATAGTTCCATGATATGAACTTAGCGCCATCTAGATATTAATACCAGAAATACTGTTTATGTTTATATGAAGTTGTTATGCTACTTACCAACAGATGTCTAAGAGTCAACATTATTATTAAAATAAAATTATACTAATATATATGTAAAAAATTTTGGATATTTTAAATAAATATAGAATTTTTATAATAATAAATTTGTTCATGATACACTTTTGTTTTAATTTCCGTGTTGTCATTTTGTCAATCTAGGAAATGTAAAGGAAACGAGAAAAAAATCGATTTTTCCATAAGTTTAATATTTTTTAAATTAAATGAAATTAAAAGCTTTTTTTTTATTGAATCCGGTATATTCAATAAAAAAAAAGCTTTTCGGATTCAATTCGAAAAGATAATAATTAAATTGAAAGTTTGTTAGATCAAATCATACAAAATATTTTTTCTCAAACAACAATAGTAAAATATTAAATGAAGAATGTCTTCTTCAGGTTAAGACTTATAAATGGCTGGGCAGATTTAACTATATTTGTTTCAAAATGTCCCGTGGCCGTAATTAAAAGTTTATGGAAAATAAAATTTTGAAGTTTACATGAAATTGTACAGATTAAAAAACGTCATTTGAAAAACAGATCTTTATAAAACTGAAGTGAGTAAGAAATATGGTGAATGAATGAGGGTGTATATTGACAAATGAATTTAAAAAAAATCGTTTAACTAACTTTTTTAGCTGGGTAAAATTGTATTAATCGATTTTTAATATTAATTTTTATTTCATTGTTTTTACGATTTTACTTTAGATTCTATCACTAATATCAATGTCACTCAATTATCTAGGAAAATGTGATTTTGACATTAGAATTTTTATGAAAACAAATTTATAGGTTCTTGTATTTTTAATTTAAAACACACTCAAAGATGTCTTTAACAAGATTCAGATTGTTAAGATCATTTTGTAAGTTAGAAAATCTTGTGATATTTCGAAGATACTCTTCACAAAACTTCATTAATTTATCTGATCCTGCTATACAAACTTATTTAAAACATTTGGTGCTAGAGCATGATAATTTACACACCAAGGCTCGGCGAACTAATGAGGAAAACAAACGTCTTCACGAAATAAAACCAGTGGTAAGTGTACTTGAGCAAAGAATTGCGCTTTTCGACAGCATTGATTCTCTCAAAGAGTTGAACAAAAGAGATGGTAAGGATGAAGAGATAAAAAAAATGATAAAGGAAGAGGCTGAAATATACTTAAAACGAATGAAAGAAGTTGATAGTGACTTGCAATCTATTTTATTAGAACCATATTTGACTGAAGGAGGTATTATGGTTGAAGTTACTGCGGGTGCGGGCGGGCAAGAAGCGATGCTTTTCGCTAAAGAGCTGTTTGATATGTACCATAAGTACGCCACTTATAAAGACTGGGAAGTGGACATTGCATCAATAGAGAAGTCCGATCTTGGTGGAATAAGGAAAGGGTCATTACTAGTACAAGGTTTCGGAGCACCAGATCTAATGAAAATAGAAGCAGGAGTGCATAGAGTGCAGAGAATACCTGTTACAGAGAAAGGAGGTCGTATACACACTAGTACTGTATCAGTTGCAGTTTTACCTCAACCTACAGAAATTGAGCTAGAGATACCTGATCGAGATTTAAATATAGAAACTAAGAGAGCAAGTGGTGCTGGAGGGCAACATGTAAACACCACAGATAGTGCTGTTCGAATCAGCCATCTCCCTACAGGCACAGTCGTTGAGTGTCAAGAGGGAAGATCTCAGATAAAGAACAGGCAAATTGCTTTACAGAAACTAAGAACACTGCTACTACAGAAACAAGAAGAGGATCAATCATCAAAAATAAATACTGAACGAAAATCACAGGTACTTCATAATTACATATTAAAATTATATTTTGATTTTTAGCTACATTGACAGATTCATCAACCTTTTTATATAAATGTTGCAATAGTTAACCAGTATCATATTATTTGGATCATTAAAGCATTGAGACATGTCTCCCTAATTTAATTTTATCAATTGATGTTAATAAATGCTTGATAAAACTTAATAAATGTAATATAACAATATAATAGTTAACTCAAACTAAGCAAATGAGGATAGAGTTTATATTAATTAATTTTCTGCCTCTAAACTAAAAATGTTTCAGATTGGTTCGAGTAATAGAAATGAAAAAATAAGAACATACAACTATCCACAAGACAGGGTGAGTGAACACAGAGAGGGTGGTGGTACAACTCACAGTTTAAAAACATTCATGGAAGGCGGGGAACAACTAGAGAAACTTCAAGAAGCTATGCTCCGACAGCATCGGTATCAAGTTCTTATGGCAGAGATAAATGAGTTTATCAAAAGATATAATGCGGAAACTAATCAGAATATCTGAATAATATAAAAAAGTACTTTAGAAGTAGAAATTTATGAACTAAATTATGTTAAATAATAAAAGTAAAATTTTCTTTATATTCTTGTTTACCTTGTCTTAGACAGCTTGTAGTTAGTAGGATGTTTGCCATATTAATAATATTGAAACATTAATTTCTCATGAGCGTAATAAGAAGAATTATTATGAATTATTTATTCTAATATACACAAAAATATAAAAAGTCCAATCTCTATTTTGAATCCTAAACTTCTATCTTGAGCAACTTTTTGATACTAATTATTGCTTTAAGATTTTCAAAATATTGCATTTCAAACTACAAAATAAATAAAATAAATTTTTCAAATTTTTCATTTTTAAAAAAAATGTGTATTTTAATGAATCTTTAGTAACTCTTAACAATATTTTAATTGCGTCAGTATTGTTACAGATCACATTATCTAAAAAATTAAAATCATTTTGTACTAATATATAAAATCATTCTTGTACCACTGTAGTTTATAATAATATTTGTTTTTATCTATACATTGGAGATTTATGAAAAAAAAGTAATGGAAGACAGGAGTGAAATAAGTAATAGAACATAAAAATAGTTTTTGAATTTTTGTCTGTTTATACAGTCGTACTGGTTTGACTGAAATTTAGTACACGGTTCCTTTATAATCTAAATTAACTAAAATAGGATACTTTTTATCCCCGAAAAAATCACAGTTCCTGGGGATGAGCGTTGTTAATGTTGCGTACACAGCTGAATGGATTGATATGAATGAAATGAACTTGTACAAATAACGATGTCACGCGGGTCGACTAGTTTATAATCAAACAGCAAGAAATATATTAAATATTTATTTTGTAACAAATAAATCACAATATAAGGAAAATTTATTCTCTTTTAATATATTTAAATTACAATTTATATCTAAATCAAGAGATTTAAAGTACTAAAACTATGATCAGGTAATTATTGTTTCTTATGTTTTAAAGGAATAAGAATGTAAAGGTCATGTTCCATTCCCAGTTAAAAATACTAGGACGGAATAATCAAAATGTTTCACGTATATTATAAAAAGCTTCCTTTGCTTTTATTCTTGAAGTTAATAATATAATATCTAAGCCCCTAATTTTAAAACTGATTTGAATTTACTGCTAGTTGATATGATATATGCCAGAAATATGGCAATTTAAAAACAATTAAATAGGAATATATTCGTATTTGATATGTGGTATGACATGTTAATTTTTCGTTACAACTACATTATACAAATCTCTGTTAAAAGTTTGATAAATTTTTGCACTTTACAACAACTACATGATAACGAAATTTCGATCAATAAATATAATTTTACTTTGATAATTTTGGCTTGTCTAATTTAAAAGTAACGAATGTTAAAAAGAATAGTTAGAAGTATCCATAACATGTTTATTTGAGGTAGACTTCCTCGGCCACACATGTCTATGTTGCTCTCCTGGAACAGATAAAAAATATTTATTATGTCACTTATATCGAAATAGAGGATTTTAATTAATTTATAGCGCCAAATCTAAAATAACTATATGTATATAGTGTATATATATTATATAGTTATTATATATTTATAATATAAATTCTTTTTTGCAGTGAAAACTTCTTAGCGGCAATTGTCCACTTTTGGGATGAGTAAAAAATTTTAAACTAGCGTCAGGACACGTGACCTGATAGAAAATTCGAAAGACGGCGCTTGCACGGCTTGCTTTTTTACTTCTGCCGGCACTCCCGGAGTGCAACTCATATTTTTTATATATGACTTTTGTATATATGTGTTACGCTCAAAGACCGAAAACGCTCATTGAGCGAAAAAACAGCTCGCAACGCTTGGTTACTACAAAACATCCACATCGCGAAATTCTTGTTGTGGCTCTTATGAAAACATTCGCGACGCGTTGTGGCAATCACCGAAAGACCACACAGCGACATTCGAGTCGTGGCTGTCATGTCATACGACCACAACGCATTGTGGCAATGAAAAAAAGCCACAACGCGTTGTGAGCTGTTTTTTCGCTCAATGAGCGTTTTCGATCTTGGAGCGTAACATATGTACAAAACGATTTGCTAGTGTCATGTATAATGAAAAAAAAACACGGAATAATCTGTTTTAATACGTTCAATGAAGAACATGTATAGACAAGATACAGTGACCAACTAGCCAAGGGATATATACAAAAACTGCTTCCACTAATACATAAATGTAAACATTTGAAATTATAACAGTATGATTTCTTAGATTTTCATGATTGTTATATATTTATAAAACTCAAAAGTTAGTTTATTTCAATTAGACTTTTTACAAAGTACTTTTGACACGTCAAAATTCCAGTTCGGAAAGCAGTTTTCTGATGAGAAGAAATAGCAAGAAACTCAACAGTCACTCTTTTCAAAATGACATTGTTTACATCGTTTTTTTAACTGACTTCAAAAAGGAGGAGGTTCTCAATTCGATCGGTATATATTTTTTTAATGTATGTATACCGATTACACTGAGATTTATGATCCGATTTACGTGATTCTTCTTTTGTTTGATGCAGAATTGTTGCCATTTGGTCCCATGAAAATTTAACACCTTTCGTACGCCTTCAAAAATAACAATTATTATATATTATTTTCCTAATAAAGAGAGAATAATAAATAACCGAATTATTTCTTACATTTGTAGAGTACATTTTTAGTTTGAAGTCGGTTTTTTTTAATTAACGTCATTTTGATGCCAAGTTTGATTTGTAATCGTTCAAGTAATCCTGTAAAGAGTAGTAAGCTTTATTTGCTAAACACTTTTTGATGTGAGTTTTAAACTGCTGAAGTGGCAAATCTAATATAGGCTATGGAATCTTATTAAGCCCTATAAAACAATTACTGACTTTGTGGAGACGAAAGTATGACGTTACAAGTTAATTTTTTTTTCTAGTGTTTATATTATGTTTGTCACTATGTTTGGAAAATAAATTGATGTTCTGCCAAATATATTTATTATTTATTTATTTATATGTTTAATATTCTAATTCTAATATTTAATAACTAATAAAAGCCCCAGAAGCCTGGCCCTGGAAGGCATGAAGGACCTATAGTGAGTTCCACTAAATACATTACAATACATAATATATATTAACTTATATTTTTACTTATATAAAATATTTTTGATCTATTAGAAGAATATCTATAAATATATAAAATGTTACAATAAATGTATTGTGACGGCACCGTCTAATACTTTATTAAAAGGATTTTTATCGTGTGTTAAGCTTTTTATTAATTGTCACAAGATAGACTGGACTGAACAGACCGCACGATCACTGTACAAAAAATTCAAAATTCAAAACGTCATACAAAAGTATTCAAAACGTCAGAAAATTAAATAAAAAGCTAACAAACGTTAAAAACAGTTTAAAAAGTATTATCAAAATTCTATCAGTTATTAAAAATTCGATTCGTTTCCTTGTATATGAAATTTGTAGAGAACAAAACTCACCTCAGTATGATTACGGATGCAAGAATTCGGTTGCTTCCTGTAGAGTGGGTGCATATGCTTCAGGCAAGGCAACGATTCATTATACTGGACCTCTGTGGCATCAATCGATAATATTGGCGTTTCCTTTTGAGGACAAACTGCATCAACGACTATCAAAAGCATATTAGTGTAGTTTACTAATTGCACGTAAAATGGTCTTTCGCACCCCCGTGCAGGCTTATTTAACTTCTCGTCGAGATTCTTGTAGTCTAATTGGTATAAATACATCTCCCTGTCACAGGGTGTCGGTCGAGTTCTATTTATTAGGACCAGCTTCTCAAAGTCCCTTTCTTGACTTCGTGAGGGCGGCTTCGACATCGACGGGTCGTCTGAATCCTCGTCATTCTCGTAATTCTGATATGCCACTGTATGATGGAAAAATTAAATGTCACAGAAAATAATAACTGATTATATTACCATGCAAAGAAAAATATTTTCAAATAATTTCTAAATAATTCTGAAATTGCATTCTGCTTATAATAAAGGGAATCTTAAAAATACAAATTATTTGCCTACAGTTTACGCATTAAAAATGTAAATAATACAGCTTATTTGGTATTTTGAAAACAGCATTTTGTGTTTGCAGGCATAAGAAATGGCATTTGCATGCTAAAAGAGAATTATAACACAAGATGTAGGTATTTTTAAACTTTTTGGAATGCAATAAAAGGTAATTATGTCAAAAATTGTCATATTTAAGCCTTACCTATAATTAAAAAAAAGGGAACCAATATTTTGCGCAAAGATTCATGCATAGCAACTATTTATCTCGTGAAAACAGGTCTTAAACATCCTATTGCGATTATGCATTGTACTGCGATTATGCATTTTACTAACATTATGACATGATCAGTGGTAGTTGGGGATATTGTTAGAATTTCATGCACATTCCGATTTTTATCTACAATTACATTGAAATATAAAATAGTAATAATATCCGAAAACCACCAGTGTCATTGAACAACACTCTCTACTGTGCTCGATCTATAAACTCACCAGTGGGTGTAACAAACTCTGAAAACAAGATGGAGTCGTTACTACTGTCATTAACATTTTGGCTACGTCCAATTGATGACTCCATGAAGGAATTTTGATGTGTCTATAAACTAAGATTTCCGAGTCGATTAGAGACCGCTGCATGCACTCATAAAGTAGTCCTAGATATGTGCAAGAAGTGAATTTCAATACTTGGTAGTGAGATTGAGTTAAAAACTTAGCAAAGAGAGGACTTATTTTTGATAATCAGTATATTTCATTTTTAAGAAGGAAAAAATTTAGATCAATTGGATCGCTGTCAGTCGAAAAACGATTATAATTATTAGGCTAATCGCAGAAGTAGCACAACGATATTACTACCACATATATATGACAGAGACTGACATAGTGCTCGTTGTCATGCAAATACAGATCATGCTGACAACGCATAAGAGCGACATCGACTTTGTAAATCCTTTAAAAGTATATGCTTAATTTACTAACTCGAGTTGCGTCTATTTCAATAACTCAATTACACAGTAAGTGAGACATAGAACATCGATATGTAGTTGCATCAGACATACCGTAGTCGAAAGAATAACTTGAGGCTTGTGCCAAACCGACCGCGATAGAATTGTAGAACCACACGGTTGTTGCGAGGAACCACGCCATGATGAGCCGCAGGTTTTCCAACGGCTGAAATTATTAATAACGTGTATCAGACTATTTTACAAATATTATAAACGTGAAAGTTAATGTAAGTATATAAATTTTTTTACTCCGCAAAAATACAGTTAAATAGTCAATTTCAGATTATAAGATGTTTATGCCCCTAGGTAAAAAGGAATATTGAAATGAGCAAGATTACTTACTACGTAATTAAATAAAAATAAAATATAATTAACTTGATACTAAAAAAATTAAACTTAACATTAAATAAATTTCGGCTACTAATTATAGAAGAACCCTTTTTAGGTTAAGGCCTCCTCCAGAGAAAGCCACTGCTTTCTGTCTTTCGCTTTTGCTGTCCAGTTTTCACCCGCTAAATTTTTTATATCGTCATCCCACCTGTAATGCGGTCTGCCTCTGCTACGCGTACCTTTAGGGCCTGGCCATTTCGTAACTGTCGCCGTCCATCTGTTGTCCGTGAGTCTCGCTACGTGGCCCGCCCATCGCCATTTTGCTTTGAGACAGAATTTGAGGGCGTCGATTGCTTTAGTTTGTTGCCTGATGAGCACGTGACGGATTTTGTGTATTTTTTTTTATATTCAGTGTACTACGTTCCATAGCTCTCTGACATGTTGTTATCATCTGTCTAGTTTTTTTATTGTATTTCGATGTTTGTCAGCCATATGTGAGTGTAGGTAAGATGTGGCAATTCATAATCTTGCTTTTAAGTTTCATTGGCATCTTGCTTTTTAATATCTCTTTTAAGGCCCAGAACTTATTCCAAGCAATTTTTATTCTTCTTTCTACTCCTTCTTCATTGCTATTGCTCGCGAACGAGACTTGTTTTCCTAAATATATGTATTTTTGGACGTATTCTATGTAAGTGTTTTCTACTTGAATAGGAATTTCTATACCGTTGGTCATTAATTTTGATTTTTTGAAGTTTATTTCAAGGCCTGCCTCTTTACTTGCCTGGCTAAGTGAGTTTATCATTATTTTTAGATGTTCAATATTTTATGAAAAAATGACAATATCGTCAGCGAATCGTAGATGGTTAAGATAATTCCCTTGAATGTAAATACCAAATTTATTCCATTTTAGGGTACTCATGACCGTCTCTAGTACTGCAATGAAAATTTTCGGGGATAATGGATCGCCTTGTTTCACTCCGCGTTTGATAACTATAGGTGGTCCTGTAGATTCTAACCGTATTTTGCTAGTACTATTTTCATAAAGATATCTTAGGATCGTTATATATTTTGGGTTAATGTCCAGATTTTGTAAGGTTTTCCATATCATTTCGTGTAATAAGCTATCAAATGCTTTTTGATAATCAATAAAGGCAATGTAGAGAGGTTTTCGAAATTCGTTGTATTTTTCAATTATTAATTCTAAGGTGTGTATATTGTCAATGGTTGAAAAACCCGATCTGAAGCCAAACAGCTCCATTGGCTGAGTAGACTCTATTTTTTCTTTAATCCTTTTCTCGATTAATGACGTAAACAGTTTATAGAGGCATGGCAATAAACTTATTGGTCTATAGTTACTTATATCGTAGGGGTTTCCTTTTTTGTATAGCAAGATGATAGTGGATTCTGTCCATTGTCTAGGGGCGATCCCTGTTTGTATTATTAAATTGAACAAATTTGTTAGTGGTGTGACAAGAATAGAACCAGCTTTCTTTATCGTTTCGTTGGATATATTGTCTGTGCCTGGGCTTTTATCGTTTTTCATTTTCTTGATCCTATTCAGCACTTTAACTTCATCGAACGGTATGTATTCTTCGCAATTTGAGTCTTCCACCATTTGGATAGCATTTATGTTTGATATGGTATTATATAGACTTCTTGTACTGTAAAGATTTTTATAGAAATTTGTGGCAATATTTAAAATATCGTTTCTGTGATCTTTTATACTAGTAGAGTCTTGTAAACCAGTTATCCAAGATTTATGGGTCGTGAGCTCTCTATAAGCCTTCCTCATACTACCAGTACTATTCAAATACTTTTTTAATGTCTTTTGTCTATGTTCTTCGTAGTCCAATCTTAAATATTTACTCGTAAGTTTGTATAAAGCGCTTAACTTATTTCTCATAGCTCTGGATTTTGGTTTATACTTTTGGAGTTCATATTTTTCCTTTAGTAGTGATAACGTTCGTTCTTTTCTTATTTTGTTTTTAATTTCATTTTTTGGTATGCGTGCATATCTTTGACTCGAACCTATGGCGAAGATTATTTTGTCGTAATACTCTCGGATTGTGTTTTCTTGGTGTAATAATGAATTCTTGTATGTGCTTAGGTGTTCCAGATATTTATTAATTTCTTCTTCTCGACTTAGTACGCTTTTAGGTTGACAATTGAAATTTCTTCTAGATTTTTTAGTTGACTGTAAAGTACACAGGTTAGTAAAGTGGCCCTTACTAACCTGTGGTCAGAAGAGAACACACCAATCACTTCAATGTTGTGAATACTATTGTTCATATTCGTCAGGATAAAATCTATTTCATTTTTTGTACAATCGTCTGGTGATTTCCAGGTCCATTTTTGCTTATCCTTTTTTTTGAAAAACGTATTCATGATGTATAAATTGTTTTCGTACGCAAAATTTATTAGCATTTCACCCCTGTCGTTTCTCTTACCATAACCGTATTTATACCTTATTAGGTGCTCACCTGGTCTCGTTTCGAGTATAATATTATTGTTTGTCATAGATAAAGCTTTATTTACGGTTGCATAGAATTCTAGGATCTGTTCTGCTGGTGCTGCTTCGGTTGGTGCATAAACTTGTATGATAGATATCATAAAATTATTTATTGAAATTGTCACAATTGCCACTCTTTCAGATAATGCGCTGAAACTTAGAATATTATTTTTTAGGTATTTTTTTATAATAAAACCAACTCCGTAAAGACCGGGCGTGTTTCCTATGTAATATAAAATAAAGTCTTCATATTCTTCTATTGAATTTCCCATTCGTTTAACTTCAGATAGTCCAATTATATCATACTTAATATCTTTTATAGCATTTTCCAGCTCTAACAGGCGTTGATATGAAGACAGACTTCGAACATTATAAGTGGAAATGTAGAAATTATTGACTTCCGTATTTTGTTTGTCTTCTTCTTTACTTACTAAGTACATAATATTCTATTCATAAATTAGAATAAGAATCAAAATATCTAAAGAAATATTTATTAATAACTATAAGAATAAATACCGTTAATAAAGTGGATGCAGGATTTGTTACTTTTTTCTCTCTGAAGCAGACAGCTTGATAATCCACAATATGGACAGCTTTATATACTTCTTCTTCCACTAACTTTAACATTATATCTGGGCGTATCTATAACATGTAAAAGTTTATTATTTAGTTCATTAAATAACGGAAATAACTTTTAAATTTCTCGCTGCGCATACATACCCAAGTATGTTAAAAGTTAGAAGTGATCATTATTAATAGCAAGAAAAGAATGAGACTGTCTATAAATACTTTAATGAACACATCATTATTAAATTTATGGCAACACTACATCAACTATGCAACTCTAGTATAGTGTAGGTTTCTAGTTTATTCTTTCACGAATTGTAAAATTCATTTTATTACTTCCAGTGAAAATCTTGAACATAGAAAATGGCCACTTTATGTTACTTTAATGGCCATATCCTATATACATACAAATAATCGAATCTATTCTCTTTCTTTGCCCAACAGTGTAGATAATTGAGTCTCACCTTTCCAAAAAATTGTCCAGTTTGGTTAGAGTCTTTGCTGACAATGATCCAGCCATTACTATCCACTAGATAGCAATCCCAATTATTATCGGGCGATTGACAAGTGACGCATTCTTTATTGTGCTCACACTGTAAACAAAAAAATTCTCTCCTTCGTATTTGTATTACATCCTTATTTTTATACCTTTTTATAGTTGTGACTTACCGATGAAGTAATATTTTCAAACCATTCAGTGAGACGTTCATGTTTGAACTGGAATCCGACGACAGCTGCTGGAGCTTTCCTATGTCCATCCCCATGAAATACTGCATGGGCTGCTGTCACCATAGCCGAGGATACATTCAGCGGAAATTTTTCAGTACTTAATTCAACACTGTATACAAAACTTAGCGGGTCCACGTAATGTTGCTCCACAGCTCGACGATACCAAACCTCATCAATTGCACGAGGCCATTGCTTACCAAACTCGGACCTAAAGATATGGAAAATTAGATATTAATGCATAGATAAGTACATTTATGATTAAAAATCAATGTAAGAGAAAATGATTAACATCTAATTGTACATACTTATCTTCATGGTCTTTTGGGGGATGTGTTTGCCATCGCGTGAGGCCGCTGTGAGTCGCGAGGAATGCCACTATGTATCCAAATCTTTGGATAAACTCAGCCCTACGGACAAATATTTCTATTAGTCTATTTAAAATGATGACTTTTTATATATTGAACAACACTTTATTCAGGATTTAGGTTATATTAATAAGATTTGAACTTAATTAACCAGCACCCTCCTTGGTGGTAAGGAATCAGTTCCCCGACTGGCTTGTAACCACCAGCATGCAAATCCGACCGCCAAGTGTCTCTGACGTCCGGCCGAGCCGCATGTGGGCCAGACCTACCTCTCCCTGTCCCATCCCATTACTCCTACTATATATATAGATATTTAATATACACTTTAAAATTGTCGGGTTTTAACACAACTTTTGTACCGGAAAATGTAATGACCATACTCACTTATACCTTAATCCTAAGCAGCTTAAAATAATACAGTAGGTATGGACAACGTAACAATATATGTGTAGCATCAGTAAATTCTTACACATTGAAACTTCCTAGGCTGCACAATAACCTTTATAAAACTAATTAAATTTAAAATAAAAGAAAAATAAGAAAACGTGTATGGTGATGTATATACACTGTAAATGTAATAAGTCTATCCTTTAGAATACTTTACCTCGGCAATAATCCAATCACTTTAGTCAATGGGCTATCCAGGCAACAAGTAACACAAAAGTTTTTCCAATGTCAGTGTAAATTTAATGAAAATGTGATTGATCTATGCTATTAAGTATTGTTATCCATAGTAACTAACTAGCATCGAGATCGGGCGACAAAATGTACCTAGTAGGTATATACGTACCAAAAAATATTTATTAATAATAAATAGTAGATTTTCAACACATTTGCGATTAATAAAACAAAGCAGTAGCGAGTAGAGCAGTAGGTAAATAAGACAATCAGTTTGCTTATTGTATTGTAATGTTATAAGTTATATTAGGTAAACGTAAAACTGTTTGTCGATACACAGTAGATGTTTGGCAGAATGCACGTAGAGCAGTAAGTTTATATACACGATAACAAACGAAATCGTACGAAAACTTGCGAAAAAATACTAAATCATACCAAACCGTCCGAAATATGTTTTCGGACGTTTTGGTTAGGTTAGTAAACCAACAAATATACAACCGTATAAACAAACATACATACATAGAAACAGAGAGAAACAGCTATTTAAATAAATACACATACGTAAAAAGAATTTTTCAAAAAAGCGGTGCGTCGTGTAGACAAAGTTGCACAGGACGGTTATATAAATCCATTACCGCACTAGCGCGGTAATGTATAATAAAAAGCACACGTGCGTTGTGGAGTAGTTTACGTTCACAAAAACAGAAGAATAAACGTTATTTTAGGAGCAAGTGTGTTGAAAATATAACTATTTGTTATTCCAAGTAAAGTTCGATATCTGTATTCAGTAATTATTAAAGGATATCCGCCATAATGGGTCAGAAAATTTTAATAATGTATTTAATATATTAAAAGAGTCACGAAGAAATACCTATGTTTCGAATTTGATTAGCTAAGTTTGTCATTTAGTAACAGAATATACGCAACAAATAATTTCAAAACTAACTTATTTATTCTTTTTAACTAAATTATAACTACAGGTAATTACAATATACCGAAGCCAAATGTGTCGATGTGGTGGATGTCCTTTAATAATGCTATACGAGCCCCATTAATTTTACCTCGCACTTAACAGTATAATTTATATCTTATTAACTGTAGATATAAAATCGAATACTTACGCCTTATCATCAGATGCAGATTCAGAAATGCTTTTGTTGAACCAAGCTGTATTCCGCGCATCGTATACCAAGGCCTGCATCAATCCATGATCGCCTGAAATTATATTCAACAAAGTCTAACATGGTCTAATAATCTACATTAATTAAATGTTACAACATTAAAAAATGGCATATTCGAGTCAAATCAAATCAAATCAAAATTATTTATTTCAATTAGACATTTTTGAAAAGTACTTTTGAAACGTCAAAAATTTGTCGGTCAGTTAGTTTGTCTGAAGCTACCACCAGCTCGGAAAGCAGTTTTCTGTTGAGAAGAGCCGGCCAGAAACTCAACAGTCGCTCTTTTCAAAAAGCCATGTTTACATAGTCTGTTATACAAATCATTTAACTTGAGAGTCAACGTCACTTAGATTCCAAGCATTCTCATCATTTAAGTAATCCTGTACATTATAGTATGCTTTATATATTAATGACTTCTTGATACGAGTTTTAAATTGTTGAAGTGGCAAGTCTAATATAGGCTGTGGAATAAAGTTTCTTTCATCCAATGATTACTTACAATAATATTCATTTCGTGGAGTTATATTTGGTGCTTTAGTTCTTTCCCGGGCATCGGCTCCTAAAACATAATTATTCGATTGTTACAAAAGTAAATAAAATAGTTTTTAGCAGTTTTAATCATTCCCATTGATCAATATAAACTACATAAGTGATAGATAAGGAACCAATAATGGACAAATAATTTTTTTTGTAATAAGCCTAACATGTACAAAATAAATTTTCAGGCTCCCTTTTGATGCCCTTTTTCTCTTCCATCGGCTTAGTAAAAAATGAAATAATTAGTTGATTACAAAATTGTGTTAGGTTTTTGATTTACCTTCATTGTGTCTATCGTGTCCTTTGTTCTTGTGGTGTTCAGGTGGACGAGGTTTGGCAGGCCAGCGCCAGCCTGGCTTTGCGACTCTCTCCAAGAAGTAAGACAACTCGTCTTCTGGCGACGCAAACGTTCGCTCATAGTGACGACAGTACAACCTAGAAAACAAACAACTCTCTTTAAAAAATATCACTTATTTAATAGATATCGTTTTAAGATTGGGTACGAACTTATGTTATTGCAAACGAATACAAATTATTTTTAGGGTTCCGTACCTTAAAAGGAAAAAAGGAAACTTTATAGGATCACGTCGTTGTCCGTCTGCTGCCTGTCTGTCTGTCTGTCCGTCTGTCAAGACCCTTTTTCTCAGGATCGCGTGAAGGTATCAAGTTGAAATTAATATCAAATACTTAAGCCTGCGGTCCCTTGCGGCTGGCAAAAAGTCCACGCATTGAAAAGATATGACCGTTAATGTGGTCACTTATATAATTATAAGGTACTTCCAGATGACCTAGCGTCGTGAAATTTAGCATGAAGTAAGGTCTCATAGCAGAAATAAAGGTTAAAATTAAAAAAAACTGTAAACTTATTTCTACATCACTAGAAAATTAACTTTTTTTGACTGTCACACAAAACCCCTTTTTCTCAGAAAAACGTGAAGATATCAATTTAAAATTTATACAAAATATTCTAATCTTTAGTTCCTCAAATATGTAATAATATCAAACTGCTATGTCAACTTAATGAAAAGCCGCAGCCGCTTTTATCTCATGTATTGTAGTTTTGTTTATCGAGACAATCAAAATTCCCAGGCTTTGTCTTTTGACCTAAGAACATGATTTTTGGCAAGAAGCTAGGTAAATCCTAAAAATAGTAATTTTTAGTTAGATCACGAAAAAAATAATCTTTTATATATTAAGGTTTTGACGCATTATTTGAAGAATACGTGAAGTTATCAAGTTGAAAACAATACTAAACATGTAAGTCTATAATATCTTGAAGCTGTGAAAAAATCAAACTTTTAAATACTAATCAATAAATATAGCCATTTATACTGAAGTGATAACAAGTAGTTTTTCTATAGAGCATTCCACATGATATGCGGACATGAAAAAAATCGATGTTTGCAATTTTAGTAATATTCCCCTCGATACAGATAAGTAAAGTAAGTAAAAATATTTAATCAGGTAGGCAACAAAAGCAATATTACACATACATAGACAATAAAGAAAAGCATTTAAAGTAAAGAAAAAGTTTAGCAATACAATATACATCTTATTTTACGTTCTACAAATCTTCACTACCTAAGTCAATTCATTTATAATTTTAATATATTTGTATGTGGTTCGCTGGTGCCTATGAGAGGTAAGAAACCTGTAGTACAGGTCACCAGGTCTCCGCCATTGAACCGCACATTACATAATATATTTTTTTTTAATCATCATATATCATCCGCGTATGAAAATATTGTACCACTTTCAAGGCTAAGATTGCATAAATCATTTAAGTAAATTATAATTTGGCTATAATATTTTTATGTTTTTTTAGAAACTCTGTGTCATGTAGTTGTGATTTAAAAGAAATAAAGCTTGTCTTTGGTTTGACGTAACTCTAGGTACTGTTTATCTTTAGTTAGTATATATATAGAAACTTAGGGTTTACGAATAACATGTGTGCCTTTGGAACAAGTGAGTTGGTGTATTGTTAGGAAATAGTTTAACGTTGAAAGTGCATTAGATTCATTAAGTATTTATTAGCTAGAAACAGTATTATAACAGTCTGATGAGATGCCATCCCATCATGTGCCACAATTATTTTTTAATAACATATTTATGCGTTCAATCTCACCTTGATCTGTATTATACAATACAAAAGAATTCTTTGGGCTTATTTTTGTGGAGGCATACTCTATTAAGATATATTTTATTTAAAATATATTTTTTTAGCAGGAAGCTTTCCTAAATCTACATAATGGCGATTGACTTCATTAACTGATTCTTGTTCATTATTATACAGGAGTAAGAGGCCAGAGGACAAGGTTTTTTATTTTTTAAGTTGAGTAATGTTTTGAATAACATTCCATAACCGTTTTAGCTTTACGCAAAATATTGGTACAAAAATTACGGTATCTTTTATAAGAGACTTTCAGAACTTTATTTGTACCCCACAAATCCTTTTTAATCTTTTAGTTTGTATCTATTTTGCATGCATTTCAGCAAGCCTGGAGAAATCCAAGGCTTAATAGGTTTTCGTCTACAGGATGTTGAGATAAGTTTTGAACTGTTTAATATGGCTAAAATTAAGGGTTTAATCAATTTTTCTGTTCATTGGGGTCTGTTAAACTATAAATAAATTCGTAATTAATATTTGATAGTTCATTTTTTAGTTTGTCTTCATCAATTTTTGTATAAGTATATATACTGGCTTAATCTTATTGATAGCCACCATTATTGCAAAGTGATCTGTAACAGTAGATTTTAGAATCAAAATCTTGCAATTGTGCTTGCTCTTTATATTAGTGTGGTCTAAGCAGGTGTGGCCACGAGTTGGCTGTAAGTGTCCGGGATTAAGACCATGGTGAGCGAGAAGATCAAGGTAATCCAAATATTTACCGATTTAACGCTAGTTAACGAGTTTAATTTTATGAAATTGAAATTTAAAAACTTTAAATAAATTTATTCCAAGAAAGAAAGAAAAAAATAAATAAATTAAACTCTTCGTAAACAATTTTTTTTGTTTACTACGAATGTGTTTTGTTATTTAAAATTAATTTAATAAGGAAATATAAAACACAACTAGACAAAAAAAGTGGCTAAGTTTTTAATTACTTATAACATAATTATTTCTTTTAATTATTAAATTTTTTGCAATTTGTTTAAGATTTATTTTTGCTAGATAATATTTAGATAGAGCATGCTCCATGAAACTTTATATTCAACAACTTATAAACTAACCGAATGACGCTCGACTGTCAAGGTTGTTAAACAAAAAGGTTGTAAAGGTAATTTTTAAAAACAGTACAGTAAGAAGATAGTTAGGTTTACCACCTTCTTAAAATAAATAAGTAAATACCTTATTTAACCTACTAGAAATTCAACATAAAATATAATACATATTTATTATCAATGGAATGTATTTTATAATTATATGTGTGTGTGTCTGTGTGTGTGCGTGTGTGCGTGTGTGTGCGTGTGTGCGTGTGTGTGCGTGTCTATGTATATTTGTATGTTCCACTCTAGCGCCTATACTACTGAACCAATTTTCATGAATGAGGTGTCAATAAAAAACCGTCGTAAACGTCCGTCTAAAAAGCAACATAAAATTTTTATAATAGATTATAAAAATTTTATGTTGTTTTTTATGACGGAATTTATACCTCAGATTCTAACTACGAAAAAAAAAATAAACTGAGCTGATTATCACGTGTTTGATATCAAAAGAAAGGTCTTGGCGTGCACGTTGAAAATATGTATATATATGTTATTGTTTATGCCAACATATAAGTTTAAAGAAATGCATAGGTATACCTTTAAAAGATAAGGTTTATAGTTTCATTAAGCTTTATTTTTTTCTTCTATATTTTTAATATTCACAATCAAAAAGGAGGTTCCAGGAATGAAAAGATAATATACTTATAATGAAAATATATTACGATAATGTTTTACTTAAGAATATGCATAGAATTAATTACCTACACATAGATACTACTCTAAAGTGTAATTATAGGAGAAATAACAATTTTTATAGACTGTGTATATGGAAAAATATACAACAATTAAAATGTATACCTACCTATAAATGTATAAAAAAATATAATATATCAGAATAATTTACCTACTAAACAAAATAAATTATAACTAAGTGAAATGTTGCTTCAGTCTGAATTTAAACAGTTCTGGGATTGTTGATAAAAATATGCTATGGCAAGATATTGAAGTACCTGTAGTGTGTAGCCACCTTAAATAGAGTATACATACCAATCGGGATGGACGCTCCATTTATCAGAAAGATATTGGCGCGCCGATATATTTTTAGACGTTAACGAGAGTCGATGGATATCATCTGTTGGCGGAGGGGTTATTCTGTGGCGGCCATAGTTTTCAGGAATAGATACTACAAGTGTGAACGGAGAATCGCTTATACCGGTCCAAAAGTAGTGTCTTTTGCCGCGTGATACCCTTTTCTAAAAAGTAAATTCCATTACCTTTATTTATATACTCGATGATTAATAAAATTTTCTTAGAAAAAAAATTAAATTGGATCTTTAAATACGATTTTTAATAAACAACTCACCATATCTTCCATGTGATATTTAATGTTCATCACTTTATTTCCTGTCTTCTGATCTATAATTTCTTTTCTCAGCTAAAAAAAATATAGTGATCACATTAATAAAAAGATATAAGTTAAATAATGTGATCAAAACAACAATAGTTACCGCAGTCAATTCTTTAGTAAAATTTCTCGGGCTTCTGTCATCATCAAATAACTCCACCTCAATCATATCAACACTGTTATAACTAGGCTTTAAAATTTGTTGAAACTGTAAATAATAATTCAAATTATTTTATTTTGTTATGTAATTGTAACTAAATAAATACTATGTTTTGTAGGTACTTACAACAGGTCTTAGATCCGGATGTATTAGTATGTATCCATTGTTTGTTACCATAAATGCATAACCATTTACCCCAATCTGTAAATAATGTAAAGTTTGAAACAGTCTTATTTAAATTAGCCAATTTAAAGATGTAATTTGGAGTTTTAATTATAATTACCTTATACGGCGTCATTAAGGCTTGAATTTCAGAAAGCGGTACATCGGTTCCAGCAACTCCAAGTAATCTAGCAATACGCATCTAAAATGTTTATTAATAGGTATTAATTTTATGACAGATACTAAATTAATAAAGATAGTAATTCAAAGGTTTAAAATTTGACGAAAATGCTAAACATCCAAAAATACTAATAAATGGTTAATGTTATAAAACTTTACAATAATGCACTTTATGATGATAACGACTACTCAAACCCTATTCGATAATATCATTAATTTCTACTGAATATTATCAAAATGAAAAAAGTTAAGTTATTTCTAGCAAATAGTTATTGTTCGTCTAGCATCTACGCCCCGTTAGGTATACTTACGAACTACATTATTTCAATATTTCTAATTTAAATTAGTTATCATTACAGGTTCTAGCATTCTACGCAATCAAAAATTTTTATCGTATCAAAAAAACTACTCAGAATACTAAAACCCACTACGTTCTAGATGGGCTGGTACCCTTCTTGGTCCATTGTAAGAATCTGTTGACATTATAAATATTTGCGTAAATTAAAGCTAATTCAAAAATAGGAAATGTTTATGCTGAATGTAGTTCAGTATCAATTCGAAGGCGAATTTTTGAATAACTATTTTTTACCATCGCTTAATAAAGTCTCTCAAATTTTGATGTATATAATTTCAGAATATAGTTGTGTTATGTAATTATAATCTTAATAAAAATTATGTATATATCGCAGTTAAGTGGTTGATCTTGGTGGTTTATTACCCCACTATTGCATTTATTGCATGTCATCAAATTCACAGGTATAGTATAGTATAAACGTATAGGTTACTTTATATTCGAGCATCAGAAACAAATTTTAATTAATAACTATTTTTTGCCAAAAAAGAAGGGTTACACTTAGAAATATAATTATTCTATCCATTGACTTGATTAGCATAGTCACTGAATCCATTGTATTCAGCGACTATGCTAATCAAGTTTAGTGTTTTTATTGTACGGCGTTGTTTAATGAACTTGACACTTGACTGCGATATATATAAGTAATGTATCAATTTCATGTGCATGTGGTCAACTTCAAACAGATTTGTATCTTACATCCGCGTTCATTCATCTCCTTACAGCCATCTCTGTATTTTATGATGGAGAGTGCCTACCTCCTTCTGGCCGTTCTCCTCTACGGACTGCGATTGGTTGTTGACGTACGAATGCAATAAAATTAACAACATATAGGTAAATGCATTGTAACAACCTGCTCTAATTAAAATGTCTCCTCTATCAATGAGAAAACTTATATTTACACTAAAAATATTTAGTATATCGAAAGTTTTTTCATTCTTAGATATAATAATTTAAACTTAACAAATACTCAAGTAACAAAAGCCCCATTCGTCTCACATGGCGGGCTGAAGAAAACTCTGAGTTAAAAATATTTACATTTAATCTCATAGTCAATTGTTAAAAATGTCTCTACGAAGACATCGCTAAGTTCAGGCAAAAAAATACGTATTATTGATTAGATAGTGTGCGTAATATAGATCGTAACTCTTGCACAAAAGTAATGACTTTGATTACTGATAGAAAAGTTAATTCATAACACCCTAGTGGTCTACGCCTACTATCTAGTAGAAAACTACTATACTACAGTAAGCCAAAAGGGTTAAACAACACATCGTCAGTCGACTAGCGACCGATCACCGACACATCCATCGAGGACAGATGCATCGCTAACGGGGCCAAATAAGTTTTACCGTTACTGAAATCCAAAAAACTAAATCATAAAAATTCTTTTGTATCTTGCATAAACTTTACATTAAAATCATCAAAACTTTCTAAGTGTAGTACCTCTTTTGTTACTGATACCCAGTACGCTTCATTTATCAGTACATTCTCTGTGATGTTCTGAGGGGAAACCATCAAACAAAACTGAATATTATTAAAAGGAACTTCATTATTATACACAATATTTACTAACAAGAAATATAAAAGTCAGAATATACAAATGCAAATAAAGAGACAGCTTACATCGAATTAGTAAAAAACATATAAACCAATCTGTAACAACCTCCATTTATATGTAAAACATGCAAAAGACAATTTAGAATTTAGAATAGTTGGTTTACATTACAGTTATATCATTTGAAAAAAAGGTCAAAGGTATTGAGTAAAAACACGTTTTTCAGTAAATTTATTCTTTGCTATTGATACCTTGGATCTCTTTTTCGTATTGTTATAATTATAAAGAGTTTAGAAAAGAACAAGAGAGCAGTTTAAATGTAGACATACCTCGTTATGTCGTAAATCGTAAACCGGCATCGATACAGAAGTCATCAGTTGGTACTGGGAATTTCCAAGTTCGCTATACTGACCCTGTTTCATCTAAAAAACAACAAAAAATGGATATTAAATATTTTAATATTACTACTATAATATTTTGTTTAACATGAAATATAGAATACCTGAGTAATCTTCCATCTTCTATTTTGTTCTTTCTCCGAATTAAAGAGAACCTTATCGCGACGTTGACTCATAAACCTTTCTTTTTGTTCAGCTCTCTCTCGTTGTTCCCATAAATAATCTGCTACTTTAGGGTCCTAAAAAAATTTAAAGGATGACTTAATTCAGTACAATTCATTTTTATCAATATGTTAACTAAAGCTCTTAATATTAATAATTACCGTAACGTTAGCATATACCGGAGTCCATACTACGGGATGCTTTTCTCGCTGCAACACAAGTGGTCTAGCTAGAACATTAACATGCTCTAAGACCCTTTCTCTTACTTCTGCCAGCGTACTCAAGTGCACATAAAACCCTCTATTTGCGCAAGCCATCCACTTCACCTCCCTTACATCCGCCACCTGTTATAACCTTGATAGATATTATTTCATTCGCAATATCATGATAATAACTGTGCTCGCTTCCATTTACGAGTGTCATGATGACTAATGCAGTTTTGTGGGAAAAGCAGTATGTAAAAAATATTACAGCGTACTTTATTTATTTTTTCTGAAGTATTATAAGCATCAAATAATATTTTATAATAATACTACCACTGCCTACAGTAATTTTATAATTACCTGAGATAATATACTAATAAGTAGACACTAATAACAAAATATTTATTTCTAAACCGGCATAATACTTACTTTAATATAAATGTCTATATATTCTATAAATATTTAACGAATAATCAAATAAAGTTTTTAATTTTTTATTAGCTAAGAAGAAATAAAAACTATGCAATCTTACAAGCACATTTCACACAAACTAATCTAAAATATAATTAAACCCAAACACTACAAGCAAAGCAAATAAATTATGGACAATGGAAACAGGAGCTAAATTAAGATGACAGATATCAGACATGCACAGATGGTAATAGAAGAAGAGTACCACATTCAAGGTGTACTGGTAGAAGGTACAAGGAAAACATTATGCAGGTCGCACAATGACTACGACACACAGTAATACCTGGAGTGGTACTACCTTTACCTCGCGACCTATCAGATACGTGAACACGCGGACAGGGGTCTCGTACTTCCAGTTGTACTTTTCGAATAATTCCTTATAGTTGTAAGGGACGCCATCAGTAACCAGCATTATAGCCTACATTATACAACAAATTGATTATATTTTGCATTACAATTGAAAGCAATAAATTATGTCAAATTATATAAAAATATAGATTGTAATAAAGATTATCGAACTAGCGGTTATAGTCTAGAAGGGTATTTAGAGCTTCTTCAGTTTTACGCGTGAAGGTCGTTTTCGAACCAAGATACGCATCACTGTCTTTTTTGGGTGTGCTATTAACAATTAAACAACTCTATACCAGAAGTTATAAAATTATATACCTACTATAATAATAAAATTATACCTGATTACAGTTAGCTCCACCACTATTGTTTCTATAAATTTCAAGAAGTTCAAATGCTCTAGTTAACGCCGCTGAAAAGTTTGCTATTTCCATTGTTTCAAAATTGTCCAACGCTAATTTTAATTCACGTAGATTAGCTAACGTGGCCTATGACAAAAATGCAATTATTATCAATATGCTTATTGTGTACTAACTATATTTTATATTATTACTAATTATTATAATAAGATATTTACTTGGACTAAAGAATCTTCAAAACAAGGTACGATTTCTTCTACTGTATCCGCAAAAGTCATTACGTTAACAAAGTCATTGTTTCCTAATGTGTCTAAAATGTTAGTTACAACATGTTTAGCTATATCTCTCCTCTGTCCTGTCATTGATCCACTACGATCAACTAAAACTACAACATCTTTTGGACTAGCCGCTGCCTCCATATACCATGCTCTTGTACGACAATCGTAAATGTCAACAGGATCAGCATGCCATTTCATTGCTGTAAATTTAAATAATTTTATTACTTACTGTCTTTTTAAACATGAATTGCTAGTGTTCATTATTTACCAGGATAATGTCTCATAAATCCGGTTGAGCTACCAAAATATTGCCAAGAAAGTGTTGGGTCACTTTGGTAGTTATTGATAAAATGGGTGTCCAATCCTTCTGACCAGTGAATTCCTTTAATAACTTCGGGCGCTAAAATAAAAAATAAAAGAAATTATAAAATTATTTAGTTCATGGGTAGTAATAAATAGTAGTGATTTTCTCACCCCAGGTATAAACATTGGTTGGTACATGTACGCTACTAAAATTAGTATTAACAGGAATGTTAAAGAAATGATGGTTTTGTTGTAAATGGGCGTTTTTCGATGGTGGTCGGGTTATCCAATATTCCATACTAAATTCAGGTTCAGGTGTTGTTGTCATCGACTGGTCTTCAAAGGGGTCTTCCATTTCTTTGCTATTATAAAATTGAAAGTCTTCAGGTACTGGTTCATTTTGTTTATCAAAAGCCATATTTTCTGCTGCTTCTACGATTCGTTTAACAGCGCTAATTTTAAGTTCCATCATTGCACGAATATCATCCGCCATATTTTGAACCAATTTTTCTCCATCTCTAGATTCTATTTGCGCCGATTTAAAGCTCTAAAAATGAATTGTATAGATATAGAAATCTCTTGCATTCGATGTTTGTATGGAAATGACGTAGTTTTGTTACATAAATTTAACGAAAACTAGGAATAAATAAAGCGTAAAATGAGAATGCTTACGTCTTGTACTTCCTTTTTTCTGGTAATAAATTCACCAAAATGGTACAGCTCCGTTCCAAGTTTAACTGCCCATGCTTGCACGCTTTCAAAATGAATTTTTTAAAAATTAGCTTTTAGTAATTTAATATTAATGATTATTTTATGAGATTACTTAGTCAATTAAAAGCTTTATTTAAACTTACGTATTAAAAGAAATTTTGTGTGACACTTCATATTGTACACTGGCAGAGCAATCCCTGGAGTCCAGGGATATCAGCAGCAGTAATGATACGAAACCAGCACGGTAGCACATCGAAACACTTAATCTAATTTGGCCCCTTGTTATTCACTATGTTTAATTTAATCCATAGTCAGTATTTCGTTTTATACGCACTACTAAATTGAATAATATTTAGTTTTAAGATTATGATTTTTTAGTCTGAAGCTTCACTTATTCTATTCTATTCAGTACTCGACATTGATAACGATATTAGGGGTTCGCACCTTGTACGCAATCGCAAAGAGCCGGGAACCAGGCATGCGCTCCGCGCTCCTTGCGCGGAGGAACTACTAGTACAAGTTTATACGTGTTCATAATTCTGCGTTTGTTTCACCGAGTTCCGTAAGCACTCGTAGTTTTCTATATACCTACACAACGGATCGATTTCTGAATAATATTTTACAAGGTCAGCGTATTAGAACACTCTGATACCCGTTAAATCATCAACGAGTTCACAAAGCATATTAAGGAACTTATCTAGTTTTATTTATCACGTCAAGGTTATTAAAATAATGTAAAAAACAAGAGTAAATAGTTTTTATTGTGAAAATAAGAAAGGTACAAATCTATAGGACGTTAGTACCAAACATTTGCATTTATCATGAAAATAATTTTGCAGCTAACAATGGCAGTAAAAGCGTACTAATAAATATGAAAATATTAACTTTTGTGAGGCTGCCCATACCGCAAACGGTGATATTTCTTTCCTGTAAATAAATAAGTTTATATAAGATAAATAAACTATATAATAATTATTAATCAACTAACCTGAGTATATGTAAAATTAATAGGGTAATCAATTGCTCATTTTTAGGGTTCCGCACCTTAAAAGGAAAAAAGGAACCCTTATAGGATCACTTCGTTGTCCGTCTGTCTGTCTGTCCATCTGTCAAGATCCTTTTTTTCAGGATCGCGTGTAGGTATCAAGTTGAAATTAATATCAAATACTCAAGCTGTTCCTTGCGGCTGTCAAAAAATCAAACTTCTAAGTCCACTTATTGAATAGATATGACCGTTAATGTGGTCACTCATATAATTATAAGGTACTTCCCGATAACCTAGCGTCGTGAAATTTAGCATGAAGTAAGGTCTCATAGCACAAATAAAGGATAAAATTAAAAAACTGTAGTTTTTTTTCTACATCACTAGAAAATTAACTTTTTTTTGAAAGACAAAAACGTGAAGATATCAAGTTGAAATTTATACAAAATTTAATCTCTTGTTCCTCAAATATGTAAAAATATCAAACTGCTAAGTCAATTTAATGAAAAGCCGTAGCCGTTTTTATCCCAAGTATTGTAACTTTGATTTTCGAGATAAATTAAAATTCCCAGGCTTCGTCTTCGTCACATGATTTTTGACAAGAAGCAAGATCTTATAGCACTAGTATGAGGAAAAATCCTAAAAATGGCAATTTTTTGTTACAACACGAAAAAAATAATCTTTTATATATGTAGGTTTTGACGTATTATTTGAAATACGTGATGTTATCAAGTTGAAAATATTCATTTTTTTGCAAAAGAAGTTATAAAGTTGAAACTATTCATTTTTTGCAAAATATTATCAACTAACATAAGTTTACCACAAGCAACTAAAAACGAGAATCTTGTTAAAAATAAGTTGTATATCTAAAAATACAATCACCTCATCGTGATAAGTATAACATCCTTCAAGGCGACGTCTTGTTAATTGGCCTAAGTCTAACTTATGACACGGTTCTCTTCTTTGTGTTGATTCCTCCGTATGAGTTGGTTTCGTATCATGCGGTATTGTACAGCTGTCCGCAAGCTTTGCATGATTCGGATCTACCACCACCAAAAGTAAATTAGTCTTTGCGATCAGTGTAGCCCAATAAGCCGGGTGACAGGGTTTTGCAGTTTCTTCGCTTACTACTGGATAAAACCCTACTGAAGAATTTAAAAAATATTTTTGATTAAGTATATACAGATAAATGCTATGGTCACATGAATACAGTTCTTCTTCTTCTAGCTTTTCTGCAGTTACTTTGGGATTGTTTAAAGGTGGCGAAGCGGTTGTGGTATTATTATCAACATCATCAATTATTTCTATGCTTTCAGGCATGTTCGTTGTCTCTGAAATAATAAAATGAAATGTTCGTACACCAAAGTACAGTATGCTAAAATTTATTATAATTTGTACTAAAGCTTGTAAACACTAACCATAATAATCAATAGAGGTAGCATATCCGTATTGGTTCATATTAAATACATTAAATAACACTAAAAAGGCCTCAGTTAACAACCATCTAAAGAATAGTGTCAGTATTTTAAAAGGCTGAAACATAAGATCCGACTTGTAATATATACATTAATAACCAAATATACAAACATTATGCATATAATATTTTAATATATATTCACACGTACAGTGTCTACAGAAAATGCGCTGCTTTTATCATTAGAATTATTATTTGGCGGGCACAGAGCTTGATAATTAAATACTTGAACAGCATCGAATATTTTCTTGTCTATCAAAGATTGCAAAACTCCTGAAAGGTCTTCTATGACTCCAAAGAATCTTCCCACATCAGACTTTTCCATTCCAACAACAATATATCCTGAACTGTCTATAACATAACATTTATAACTATCCCCGTTGCAAGTCAAACCCTGTAAACATTTGAGAATTTAAAATACAAACGTATTTATCGTAAGTTTTCCACACAAATATGGACCTTCTCAACATTCCAACAACAAAACAACTCAAATAATTACTTACCCCATTATTTTCAGAATTCGTTACAGTCATATTAAAGAAAACATCATGAAAGTTTGAATGTAAAAACTGAAATCCTACAACGGCAGCGGGAGTTTCAGATTTAAAATCTCTGTAAAATATAGAATAACTTGCTGTAACTATAACGTCACCATCTTCATTATTTATAGGTGGCGGTGACTTAATAGAATCGTCTAGTACTGGTAATTTGGTTGCTATTACTAAAGATTCTTTGTCAATTATGTGTTGTAAAACAGCTGCTTTATACCAAGTTTCTTCAATTGCATTGTAATAATAATCACCAAACACCCTAAAAACAATTAAATATGTATTGAATAACGCATTTGTATTTAAATTGATTTGTTCAACATCATTACATACACAAGCTTTATTTGTTAACAACTTACTTTCCAGAATAAGTTTTATGTGGGTCCCCCATTTCATCAACCACCTCATTTTTATCATCATCAAATATATAATGCCATCGTGTGAATCCACTAGAAGTAGCTATGAAACGAACACTGACATTGTATTTTTCAGCTAAAGCTCGTTGCTCTGCAGTAGCCTCCCAAGTTCTAAAGTAAGGGGTGGATAGCTTCGCATCGAATACTAATTGTTTTACCAAATCTTCGGTACAGTAATAATCATCTTTACCTAAAGGCGTTGTACCGCAGTGTTCTGTGAAATTGTTAAAAAATTTAATAAGGGGAAAAAGAAATAACCGTTTAGACATTATGAAAACAATTATCAGCATTACCAAATTTTAACAAATTCAGCGAGATTTTATACTTTAATCAAAAAACAAGTCACGTGTCTTTAATCACTATTTCAATTTATAAAAGTAACTATAGAAATACTCACTCTCTTCATCAAACTCAACAGCTTCAGTTTCGTCTCCATATTGTTTTTTTGTTATGTTGAGTTCGTTTCTCGATATATTGGCTAAGAACTTAAAAATTTCAATTTCAGCAGTTTTCGACTCATGTCCTTCTAAGTAATGGTATTTACAATAGACCCTATAAATAACGATGTGATAAAATTAGCTATAAAACATTTTAAATTTAAATAAAGCTTAAAGTAATATGATGAGGATACTTATTTTTTAACATTCTCTTACCAATCAGGATGAACTCTGTATGTAAAATTAAAATAATTGGTTACATTGACGCCTAGAAGGTCTTGACCTTGTTTGGCTTCCAAAGGATTGTCTTTAAGCATAAGTTCCGTGTCTCCATACCCATCAGGAAGTGATATACCCATCGAGAATGGAGTGCCTTCTAATTTTTTAAAGAAATAGTCATGCTGCACTCGAGAAATCCTCCTAAAACAAAAAGCGCCCTGCGTTTGGATTATTATAATTTTATTTAAATTGCTCTTGAATATAATTTTACTCGCTATAATAATTTCATAGACATGATGCATTACAATGATCTTAATAAATGACCAAACCATTAAAATATCGTGGTTAAATCAACTTTTCTAAGATTTCCTAAAATTTGAACTACTGCTACAACATAGTTCCTACACTATGTTTATGTTATATTTAATGCGCAATATTATAAAATACAATCCTAAGAAATACTTCTTCCTAAGTATTCTGCACTGTAGTACCTTACAAAACATATTTAATTTGTTATAGATCAACCTGTATTTTTTTCTATAGGTATAGCTTACCTCATATTATCATAATGGAATAAAACTTTCACTTTTTTCATACTGCCCTCAGTTCCGTTTACAAGATTCACTCTAAGTTCCTTAATCTCTTCTCCTAATTCTCGAGGTCCTTTTCCATCATCTACTTGTTCTACTTCCACAAAATCTACACTGTTGTAGTTCTTTTGTAGTCTATTGTTTATCTGAATTGCAAAAAAACATTGCAAACGCAATTTTAACAGTCCATATAGAAGAAAAAACCTTAAATACTATATAAAAAAGCATGAGGAAAAACACTTACTGTAGTTATGAGTAATGGATGTAGTAATAAATATCCATTGTTGCTCACTATAAAAGAATAGCCGTTTACGCCAAGCTGAAAATATGAATAGAATAGAATAGAAAAATACTTTAATGAACACTATAAAATATATGTACAAAAGAAATTAATGCTTATAAGTTACCAGAAGAAAGTGTGCAAAGGCGGTCTTATCGCCAATATCGATAGCAATCTCAACAAAGGTTGTGTAGAATTTCGAAAAAAAAACGAATGGGCAGTGCATAAAGTATCTTATACATATACATAAGTTAAGTAAGTTAGAGATTTATAGGAAGTTAGTTACTTAACAACTTACTTTAAGACTAATACCAGTGATGTATAGTAAAAATACACAGCAATAAGTAGAAGTTCGTGTTTAGTATATTCTATGTTAGTTTGAAATCTCTAACAAACTAGACCTCCGGTTAAGTATCAATATAATTGATTAATAAAACAATAAGGTTGTTATAAATATTCAGTGTTGGTTGATTTGGAAAATTTCAGGTAAAAAATGTGTGTCAACTGGAATCATACTATAAAAGTTTATATACGGCAATGGTGATATACGAGACATTACAATTATCGTTTTTCAAGGAGAGATATTTCGCATGGATATCTTCCAAAACTATTACATCACTAGCTTTTCAAAATACCCAACTATCTTTTTTCATTTTTCATGATTCAAATTTTGTACTTTACGTTTGGCTACTTTTCCAGAGACTTTATCTATAGGTACTACTTTCCATTTTATGATACATGTTATTAAATTTAAATGAATCGTTATATAATATAACGATAGATAATATGCAATTTTGAAAAGACACTAACTTGGTGAGGCTGGGCAAGCTTTGCAATGCTATCTATTGGTACGTCCGTGCCTGCTACTCCCAATAGAAGAGCATCGTTGTATTGTTCGTTGTGCTTGTAGTCGAAAGCTGGAATTGCCACTGATGTTACCAATTTGTCTTCATCTGGCTGTAAAAATGACATTAATTCACTTATAATAGTCATTTTATATATACTTATAACCAGGCACGCGCCAAGCGTCTCCTGCGCCGGTCTGCGAAATACTTATGAGCACCTATACTTCTAGAGCAAAATAAAAGGTCGTTTGCCAACTAGTATACTGCGTAGCCAATATTTGTGAGCGCCTATACTTGAAGAGCAAAAAAAAAGGTCGTTCAACAACTATATCCTGCGCCAAGCCCTGTAATTGTTTTTATTTATTTCGAATCATGTCATATAATATTTTCGGTTTGGCGCCCCCAAAAACGTTCCTAGCGGCTTTTCTGCCCTGGCGTCAGAAATAAAAGTCGAGTGTAAAGACCTGGTTTGCTCCATCAGAGATGCCGTCACTAAGCAGACATAAGAAGTCGAGTAATCATTTAATTACTATTAATATGTGGAGTTTTCGATACTTCAATGACTTTCTTTTTTGTGAATTTATTTAATTACTAGCGGGCTGCCCTCGCTTCGCTCCTGGTATTTACAGCAATATTATAATTGATGTCCTTAAATTGTCACTGTGCAATTGTGTAGTTTTTCATTATTTGAAAAAAAAGAGAGAGAAAGAAAAAGTTATAAAAAGAAAAATAATAGAAACAAAAATAAAAGAAAAACGACAGATAATAAAAGAGGGAGGACAGAGCAAAAATAAAATTGAATAGGTAAAGGAGAGAGAAAGTGAAAAGAGGCTAATAATTCTGAACATTCATTTCGAAATAATTTGTTCTCCGTATTTTATCCCGATATCTACTTTACACAGACTGTGCTTTAGTGTCGTCACTCACTGCTACACATACAAACGTAACTTTAGGAAACTAGAGCTTTAGAGCTCTCCATTTTCAACGCGTTCCATCTAAACATGTATACACAGTAAACTAATTGGGCTCGGGCTAAGGCTAACTAACAAAGCTAATGCTGTGATACTTCAATTTTATGTCTACTTGAATAGAATAATAAATTCATTCTATACAATTGGCAGTTTCTTTTATATTTTTTAAAATTACAAAGCAATAATAATAACAATTAGTGCGTAGGGAATTGACGACGCCATGTGGTAATGTAACTTGCAAGGACCTGTGTTCCAACAAGTTACATGCCTACCGAAGCAGGGCAGCTTGAGATGTGCTGTTTGGAAATAGCGACCCCACGTACCTGAGCGCTCCCAGGGAAAGGTCCTGTTCCTCATCCTCAGCTTGCCTTTACTGGCTGGTTGGTGTGAACACTGACGAGGAACAGATCCCTTACCGGCTTGCCTTATTGGCCGATCAGAGTAGAGCCGCGAGAATTTTACGTTCTTAGGGTACATGGGTCACGTAAGAAGTTAGTTAGCACGTTAGGTTCCATTCGGGAGGGACCAATGGCCCGACCATCGGTCGGTCACCAGTCCCTCCCGAAGGGAGTACCTAGTATCAGTATCCTTAAGCCACTCAAGCAAATGTTGTCCCTAGTTGCAACGTACAAGCGACCTTTCACGCGGGCGCATTTAGCGTTGGCAAGTCTCCGTCTAACCAATTTTCAATGTATCAAAACATTATCGGGTAGGCGGCATAGTTTCGTCCATAGGATTAGTTATCGAGTCCACTACCACTACAATCCATAGCTCAGCATTATTAGTTTCCATATATTGCCATAGTCCTACACAAGCCGGGGATTGTTCTTGGGTGGATTCTTATAGTGTCACACCTCATATTACATTACATTCTCTGGGCCTCTACGCTTTGGCTACGGCTCCGCGCACGCCTTCCAGAGGTCACTGTTGACCCGTGATTGAAAAAATGAAAGAAATAACAGTTACACATACATACCTTTGATTGGTCGCCACTCACGTTCCAGTCTTTTCTCTGTTAAAAAAAAGATTTATATTAGTCGCATACCAATATATAAATCTTTGAAGTAAATGAGAATTAAAAGCCGATATAACCAAAAATACGAAAAACAAATATTGAGGCAGGTTCATTCAAATAGTATTCAGTAATAGAACACGTAAAAGCTGTTCTATTCAGGGCACGTACTTCGTACGTTCGTTTTCACTTAGAAAAGGTCTCATAAAACAACAACAAATAGAATTTTGTAAGTAATGTGGCAAATTTTATAAACACTTTTTACCGTTTTACGGCTATAAACGAAATTACATTTTAATCTAACTGCCTTAAAACACAATTACCTAACTACGAGTACCTTACCAACCTAGTTTAATCGTTACGTTAGTTCTGAAAAAAATTCCACCATTATATTATTAATCTGGACATTTACTCTAAACTTCTAAACAAGTTTATCTTTTATATTATCAGTAAACAATTTTATCGTAACTAGCTAGTGGTCGTCTTAAACTTTTTATTGATCAAAAAACTGTTTTACTTAGTAATTTTGTTTGAAAAACCTTGTGAAAGTTAAGCAAACATAACTTCGTGTTATTTCCTTTACTTATTCAGACAAACTGAAACTTCGTGTAACCAAGTAAATCTATAGAGCTTTTATGTATTTATTATTCACGTACCTACATTCGAAAAAGAACTGACTACGAGCTACGTTCTACAGAAATTGTTTATTTTTTATTTAACTACAAATTATTTAGGATCCATGGATTATACAAAACATACTTATTTTTAAGAAACGTTATAATCAAAAACTTAAATTAAATTATAAATAAGAAAAAATAAAAAAATATTTTTACGATAAAAGCGAGATTGATAATATTTTTTTAAAATTAGATTTTGATAAAATTAGACTTAGAGAATTAGAAAATACAGCAGCTCGGTTTTGTTTATCAATTTTTGTTCTGCAAAAAAATATAATTTTTGCGATCAACATTTAATAGTTTTTGAAAATTAATATTAAATTATATAAAAATAATAAACTAAACAAAAAAAATAAATATACATGTACAATGTCGTGGATAATATCACGATATTATCCATAAAGCATATATTTACCGTTGGATCAATATTAGCGTGAGTCCAAGTGGGAACCGGTTCGTCACCAGCCAAGATCATGGGACGCGCAATCACATTAATATATTTTAAGACCTGCTGCTGAACTTCTTCCACCGAGTGAATGTGGACGAAATAACCTAAATTAAATATACAATAAAATAATCAATATATTTTTTTAATTTGTCTCCTTAAATTATATATACACATTTGCAGTTGGCAATTTGAGCGAAATAATTTAATACATTCAATAAAATCGTACAAAATACTTCTTCGATTATTGAAACTCTTTTATTAGAATGCATATCATCGTATTTTTTAAATGAAACTCAAAGGATATACGGATTATTGGATATTACGTTATAATTTCGTTACGAATAATTATTAGTATTAATAAAAATTTACCTCTATTTAAGCAAGCCATCCACTGTATTTCTCTGACATTAGTGACTTCTTTTCCTATGAGATAGGTAAATACTCTAACGGGTATGTACGTATTATCTCCGACCGTCTCCCTGTTATATTCTTCGAATACCTCTGTGAGATTACCGGGTACATAGTCTGTTATCAACATAACAAGCTGATTGCAACCTTGTGTACTACTCACATTGCACTTCTGTCTTCTCTAAAATATATAAACGCAACATTGCAATTTCTTTTGTATAAAAATATAATTGAAAGAAGCCTATCAAAGATATATAGAAATTTATTACTCTAAGAAAATAAAAACAACAATTAAATTCTGCTACTTCTAGCTTACGAAGGTACTGTACATTACATTAATAAACATAATAAATAATTCGGCCAAGTGCGAGTGTGGAACTCGCGCTCTGAGGTTTCCGTACAATTACAAAGTAAAAACACTAACAAATTTTGATTTTCGTGTGCGGGTTGAAATATTATTAAAAGTAGTATTGAGGGCACTAACTCCTGTAATATGTGTTTCAATTGACATATTTATATTTACTTACAGAAAGAATAAATAAAACATTAAAAAAAATAATGCAATAAAAAACAATTTCACTATAATAATTTAAAAGTCGGTGAACATATATTAATAAAATATATATTGTCAAATATTAAACGCCCTTCTTTTTTTGGAGTCCATTTTAAATATTTTTCAAGTTGTCATGTAAAAACATGTTATACATATACACGTTTTCGGTACAAAATTAAACCCTGATGAACATTAAGCTTAGGCTTAAAAAATTTATGTAACTGAAAGAACCTTACTTATGGAACAGTCTTAAAAATTAAAATCTTTTTAAACACATTTTTGCATTACAAATTATTTCTTTCTTTCTTGGAATAAATATATTTAAAGTTTTTAAATTACAATATCAAAAATTAAAGTCGTTAACTAGAGTTTAAACAGTAAAAAAATTTTGTATCTGTATCGAGAGGAGATCTATTGTACATATACATACATATTCGAATATTACTAAAATCGCAAACATCGATTTTTTTTCATGGCCGCATATGTGGAGAATAGAAAAACTACTTGTTAGCACGTAAGGATAAATGGTTATATTTATTGATTACTTACACTTAGAAGAATGATTTTTTCAGATCTTTAAGATACTATACACTTACATGTTTAATATTAATTTCAACTTGATAACCACGTATTCTTCAAATAATGCGTAATAACCTAAATCTATAAAATTTCATTTTTTTAGGTTTTTACCCCATACTATAGTGCTATAAGAGCTTGATTCTTGCCAAAAATCATGTTCCTAGGTCAAAAGACATTTTTATACACAAAAATTATAATACATGAGATAAAAGCGGCTGCGGCTTTTTATTAAATTGACTTAGCAATTTGTTATTTTTACATAATTGAGGAACTAGAGATTAGAATATTTAGTGTAAATTTCAACTTGATATCTTCACGTTTTTCTGAGAAAAAGGGTTTTGCAAGGGACTGTCACAGTCAAAAAAAGTTAAGTGTAGTGATGTAAAAAAAATTACAGTTTTTTAATTTTAACCTTTATTTGTGCTATGAGAACTTACTTCATGCTAAATTTCACGACGCTAGGTCTTTGGGAAGTACCTTATAATTATATGAGTGACCACATTAACGGTCATATCTTTTCAATGCATAGACTTAGAAGTTTGATTTTTTGAGAGCCGCAAGGGACCACACACTTTAGTATTTAATATTAATTTTAACTTGATACCGCCACGCGATCCTGAGAAAAAAGGTCTTGACAGACGGACAGACAGACATACGAAGTGATAAGGGTTCCTTTTTTCCTTTTAAGGTACGGAACCCTAAAAAATAATATTTATTCGTTAAATTATATAACTTTGGTATTTAATATTTATAGAAATAATGAAAAAATACTTTAATCAGTAAAAATATTCTGTATAATCTTTAAGTATTATATAGTAGGTATACTAATAAGTAAAGTAGTTTACCTACATCTTTTAAAGTTGTGAAGGCTGTTATATAAGCAAGAGTTAAGTTAGCATTTCCTTCAAGTTTTACGGAAGGAGTGCCATCCTTTAAGGGTTCAAGGGCATCCTTAATTGTTTCGATATTTTCTCGTGTCGCTTGAACAAGCCCTTTGAAACATTCCACCACTTCCTTAGTTTCACTACTGAATGTGAAAACGTTGACATAATCATTATTCGACAAAGTTGCTAATAAAGATCCCAAGGTTCTTCTAGCAACGTAATTCTTAAAACCAGTCATTGAACCGGAGACGTCGAAAAGTATGATGACGTCTTTAGAACACGTTGCTGCTTCAATATACCAAGATTGAACTCTACAATCGTAGGTATCAGCTGATTCCATCTTATTCCAGGGCATCCCAGGATAAAAACGAAGAATACCATGGGCACTTCCAAAGTATTGCCACGCCAATGATGGGTCAGAATTATAGTTATTTATAAAAGTGTCGGTTAAATTTTTTGACCACAAAATTGCACCAAGTGGGTTATGCTCTGAAAAGTTAAAAATTAAGTTTTTTTTAATGTTATTTTTTTATATCAAATTGTACCTGATTTTTTAAAATACCTTTGTAATAAATATTTGTCGGCACATGGACACAGCTTTTGTTTGTATTAACGTTTATATCATAAAAATGAGAGTCCTTTTCTAGTGTAACGTTCTCGTAATTCTCATTATTTTGGGCGAATTTCGGTATTTTAGTTTTATCAACAAGCAGATACCCATCTTCGGTAGAAAAATTAGAATATTTTGCGGAGCAATACGTGAATTTGTAATCCTCGCCTTTTACTATCGAGTAATTAAAATTTGCTGCTAAACGTTCAGCTGTCCTGTGAATACACTAAAAAAAATAGATTGAATTGCATTGTTTAGTAATTTTATAAGATTATTTCATGTTTATTATAAATAATCGCACTAATACCTGTATTTTTCAATGAAAATATTTTCAAATTAAAAACAGTATTACCTTCACAGCGTTAATTTTTCTTGTGAGCATTGTACTAACAGATCGTAGAGAAGATTCTAATATTTGTTTCCCATCCTTTTGCTTTACACTTGCGTTCATATCTTTATATTTCTGAAATAAATGTCTATAGTTATAAAACTATTAAAAACTAAGATTAAAGGAAAAGTTATACATTTCATTAAAAAATATTTGATAACCCTATTAACAGGAGATCCAAAGTAACTATAATTAAATCATGAAGTCATTACTTACGATCCTAATTAAGTCTGATTTCGTCAGGGATTCGCTAAGTCGCCATAATTCTTCACCTAATGTCCTCGCCCATTCTCTCACCCTAAGATCGATTAAAAACTCTCAGTAAAACATCGAAAATAAAATATTTATTATAGAGTTTGATGATATGTCTATGTACGCTAATATTATAAACACACTATTGTTATAATAAAGATAAGTAAATGTAGGTTTAAAATGAGTTAAATTTTTATTTTTTTATTACTAGCGACCCGCTCCAGCTTCACACGGTTTCTGTACTATAATATGCACGTATTATACATATAAAACTTTCTCTTGAAACACTATCTTTTTCTGGAACCTGCATTAAAATCCGTTCAGACAGCCAGCGGAACAGACAGCGGAAGCTACTTCATTTTATACTATGTAAAGAAGATAAAATAGCATTTGTCAAAGCGGAGTAAATTGAAAAAACTCACACAGTCACCAAGTCATTCAATCACTCTTCCTTTAATAGACTCACTTACTCATGTTGAAATTTGAAGAAAATATCAGATTGATTGATTTTTTTAGCTACTTTATTATCCTATTAGTATGCTATATTCACAAATATGTGCACTATCTATTTACTAAATTCTGAATCTGTCCAGCCGCTTATATATGATTGAGTAAACGAATATCCAAACATATAAACTTTAACTTCTATAATATTATTAAGATTAATATGATAACGACTAATATATTTTTTGCGTAAATGCCTAAAACAAACAACTAAATGAAATTATACAATTCTTTCATTCATACAAATAGATTTTTAAACATAAAATAAGCCTATTGTAGTTGTATACCATCACAAATTCATTAATATTTAACAAAAGCGAGGGTGGGTCGCTATATGCCGTCATAAATGAAAGGTATTAAAAGTAACATCATACGTATGACATTGCTATTGATAAGTAAATTAATTTATATTAAGAAAATATTTTTACATACAAAACTTCTACGAAAATCTATACATATAATAAAGATGTAGATACATGAAAAATGTAAATAGAAAATAAACCTCTTTTGATGTCTACATAGCAAAAACAACAATATTTATCACATTGAAATAATTATAATATCATTGAGTTTAAACAAAATATTTATTTTCTAAATTATCAACGTTGCAATGGCATACATATAATGTGCGCATATACCGCTCAAAAGATTCATGTCCTCAAGATAAAACAGACAAATAAATTAGGCTTTAGTAATATCGCGTACAGAATCCTAGAACGATATTATTTCATTATACGCTGGACAACAATAACAAGTTCAGTACAACGGTTACTCGAATCACTTTAGAATGCCAAGTTCAAGTTTATTTTTGTATTTACGAGATCGGGTGTTTTTATAAAATGGTGTTTTATAAGAATTAACCTTGCTCTGATGTGGCAGGTGTTTTATACAAATCTGTAATGTTTGTACAAAAAAGTAGTAGTTTTTATATAAATATTAGGTATTTATAAATAAATTTCATACGTGTCAATTGGAGACCTGCTTGGTGCAGCAGGTTTAGAACACAGTAGCAGGAAAAGAGTCAGTAGGCCGAAGTATTTGTAACAGTGCATCTTTAGGAGGTGACTCAATCTTACACGCACAAAATTCCCGTATTACAGTTTAACGGCGGAAGCATAAGAATGTTAACATTACCGAATAAGGCACAACATTACGGTTCTCTGAATATTATTTAATCTAATCACATATATAATAATATAATATAATCTATTCACATTTAACAGTTATTAAAATTTATTCTCTAAAAATCACAAAACTCTTACAGAAATAGAGTAATCACAACTATCGAAAACCTGACAATAAGCTTTCACCGGTGCGATAACAAGCAAGGCCACTACGATAGGAAAGTGGTAGAAATATTTACTTTCTAATTCGTTGAGGTTATAAATAAATTAAGACTATTTAATGTTAAAGACCGATTAAATTTGAGGCCAAAAATGTAGTGTGCGTTTAAAGGAAGTGTACACTAAGAATCACAACACGGTTATTTAGTTTGTCGGACGCGAGTAGTAGGAGTACGTAGCGCAGGTCGGAGCGCGGCCGCGAGCGACCGACGACGTTTGTCGCGGCGGACGCACGTGCTGCGTCTATTCTGGGCGGGCGGGCGGCGCTCGCCATCGAGCGGGCGCGAACTAGGTCGCTCCCTGTCTACGGCGCTGCCACACCACAGATTATAAACTACACTTAGACTGTAATAACCGTAAATACTATGCATGCGACTAACGTGAACGTACGCTCCTGTTTTATTATTCAATTAAAACGGTATAAGCTATACAACAGAACTTTCAAGTACATTTTTCAATATTTATACATTCAGTTAAACTTTTGTGATAACTATAATAGGTACTACACCTATTAGATTATTAATTTCTATGTAATTATGGAACTAGTTTACAAAATAATATAAAAATAATACAAAATAAAAATAACATAACATTCTTGTGTATACAGAAATTTGTATTTGAATAGAAATCTATGAATGATGAAATAATAATACACGTTATGGTTAAAATATAATGCACAAAAAAAAAAACATTTTTTTTATGATGGATAAGGCGCGAAACGACAGCATTGATTAATAAAACGTTAATGCTATAAAATCATAATGATATGCCATAAAGGAAAGTTTATAATAATGAATCGTTGTATTTAATATTAATTTTCGTGTCTTTTTCTATCAATAAATACATTTTAAATATCGCAAGTAATTCTTGTTCTAAATAGATGTAAAATATCAGCATATTTTAACCATGTAAATAAAAATTTAATATAAATGTAAGATGCGAGTCGGGCTCAAGTCGAGTTTCTTGCATACTAGTTATTTCACTTTAGAGCTAAGAGTTTTTCTCTCCTTACTAAAGAGCGATAGAAAATAAAACATACTATCCTACATTTTGTATATAGTAAAAAATAGTATTCATACTATACAGTTTCCTTTTCGTTGATGAGACGTCTCGTAATATGCCGGTTCTGCGCCTTATTGAGCTATGAATATAAAGGAAAAAGATTTAACAACTTTTCGAAGTTATTTTATAATTGAATTTATTTGAAACCTTATGTTTTTGTGGCACTTGGAACTTCGTACTCTCCTGTATAATACAATATAAAGATACTCGTATGTATATCATTTATAATTCTGTGAAGTCGTCCTAAATTAGGAATTCTTATTATAATTTTAAGTTTTTCTAATAAAACATAATAAGTATTCTGAGCTACTTTAATCGGCAGGCATAAGTAATAAATAATTAATAAATCGAATTATTGTTCCGCCATAATAGTTATTAATGTTCGGATATTTCAACCTACTTTTTTAAGTTTTTTGCAAAAAAAATAAATCTGCAAACAAGAAATTTTCTATTCAAATTGTAGTGCAAATATTTTTAGTATTGATTGACTTCTGATTAATTACAATATTTATATACTAAGATCTTCAAAAGTAACATTTGAATAAAATGCGCTAAAAAGTCTTAAACGACGGAAAAGCTTTGAAGTATCATTCTCTGAGTTTTTAATTTAAGTAAGACTGACATTACAGCAAAAGTTTAATTAGCTTTTATTCATAAGTGTCAACCTTAGCTTAAAATATAAACATAAATAAGGCAGTTACTAAAGATCAATTTTTCGTCCTTTATGCGAGCAGAAGCTTCTTATTGAATTCATTTTTTTTATTTTATATTATTAATATTCTATTTAATAGGTATATATAACTACATACAGGTAAAACAATACCCTTTCTTATGTTATTTAAATAAACATGTAAAGTGACAAATAAATGCTACAAATTGATTTACTCGTATGTATATTATTGGTATATTAAAAAAACTTCATCTTCAAAACTTGAGTTTCAGTGTTTTCTTTTTTTCTCACTGAGTAGTTTTAAATACACATAAATATAAGTAGTATGTAGCACTAGCGAAGGTTTAATAATCAAGATATACAGAACGTTCCGAGACATAAAGAGGGTGACCCGACACCATGGCGCCACCTCCCACATCGTCCACCATTATCTTGCCCCTGTACTGCCATTAACTTATATTGAGAAAATAATATATACGTCATATGTCTACATCAATATTTATACTTAACTAGCGAATAGTCCCGGCTTCGTACGTGTACAAGCTACTGATGAATGGCTAGATTTACTAGCGCTAGAACAATAAGTATACTGAATTTCTTTGTTGTATTTGTGACAGTAAAGGAAGTATTGATATATCGAAAACTAACAGCATGGTTATATTGAAGGTTGCCGATCGAAAGTCCTTAACTGTCGCATTATTCAAGAAGTGCCTTGAATTTGGGACCATGATATAGGTTTCTACTATAAACTCAGGAGGACTCGACGGAGGTAGGGGAACCATGATGCTTAGTGGGAATATACTCAAGCGTTTTGTTTTTTTTTGTAGATTAGATGATAGCAAGTATAAAAGGTTCTATAATTATTTCATTTTAGTGGTGCAGAAAACGTCTAGATGCTACGTATCAATAACATGATGTAAAAATTATTACCGATTTCATTTTTATTCTTGTTTCTATAACAAAAAAAATATTTAATTTTTTTAACTATGAATTTAAAAAGAAATATTCGGTCAAGTGTGAGTGTGGAACGCACATTGAGGTTTCCGTACAATTTCACATGATACTGACGGCAAAAATAAAGTTTAAAAAACTATAACCCGACTACGAAAAAATTGGTCTAAAAAGGACGAAACAAGAAAATAATTATAAAAATGGTCAAGGTAGAACCGTGGACGCACTCAAAAAATTTAAATTTTTTTCCTTAGTTACCATGAAAATATCGTCTGAGATAACGAAGAAAAAATTCTGGTAAATTGTGAGCCTTTAATATTAATGTTAAGAGGTGACACGATCAGTCACCTCTTAATATTAAAAAATATTCTATTCTTTACGATTTAAGGTTGAACTTTAACCTCGAGTAACTTCTAAACGAGTCAACTTAGCGAAAAATCATTTCAGACCATTTTTGTAGATCGATAAATTTCCCACAAAAATATGTTTTAATTTTCGCGGGACATTCATTCGTTCAAGTGCATTAAAAATCCAAACAAAAAAAAATCCTATGTTATTTAAATGAGAAATAAAAAATCAGACGATATTTTCATGGTAACTAAGGAAAAAAAATATTTAAGTTTTCTTGGCCCACCCTAATATAGGTACATGTCTTCGGTACAGATTTAACCCTGCTGAACGTTAAGCTAGAAGACTGAAATTTTGAGAAACTGGAAGACTTACTTCAAATCTTATCGACCAGTCTAAAAATTAAAAACTTAATATATTAATTAATAGAATTTATAAATTACTAAATAATATTTTTAAGAGTTAAAAAGGTAAAAATATTTTTTATCTGTGTCGAGAGGAGATTTACGTGTAACATATTGGAATATCATTAAAAACGCAAACATTGACTTTTTTTACGTTAGCCAAAGCATGTGTGGAATGCCCTATAGAAAAACTACTAGTTATCACTTGTGATCACTTCAGTAGAATGGCCCTATTTATTGATTCCTTGTACTTAGAAGTTTGATTTTTTCACAGCGTCAAGAGACTATAGACTTACATGTTTAATATAATTATCAACTTGATAGCATTTATTTGTGATGTAACAACAAATTTCTAGTTTTCCCCATACTAGTGCTATAAGACCTTGCTTTTTGGCGGTAATCATATTCATATTTTTATTCTTGTCGAAAATCAAAATAAACATGAGATATTTCATATAAAAAAGCTTCATATTTTCAAGTTTTTTTTTGACTTTGAGTCTTTCGCGACTGTGAAAAAAGTTAATTTTCTAGTGATGTAGAAAGAATTTTGCTTGCGCTATGAGACCTTGATTCATGCAAAATTTCACGATTCTAGGTCATCGGGAAGTACCCTATAATTTTGTGAGTGAGCACATTAACGGTCATTTTCAACGCGTGGACTTAGAAGTGTAATTTTTTGATAGCCGTAAGGAGTCACAAACATTAATATTTAATATTATTTTCAACTTGATTCTTGATTCTTAGATTGAACTCAACACGTTCCTGAGAAAAAGTTTCTTGACAGACAGACGATGGACAACGATAATGATCCTATAGGGGTTCCTTCTTTCCTTTTAAGGTACGGAACCCTATGGTATGGTATGTGAGCTCTTGTTTCCGCTCTTAAATTCTAATTCGGTTCATTGTGCGTGCAGGGATGACTGGTTATGCTAGCCAGCCCAGCTTCTTCCAGAAGCGCACAAGTTTCCTGGTAACTTCACAGGCTTCTTGGAGCAACCCTGAGGATTTGTACACGTTGTGTGGCGACGCTCACGCATTCTACGACGACGTGGACAGTCGTCTCTCCTGCCTCTAGACATCCTCTGCAAAAAGGGCTGTCTTTCAAACTTATAGTAAATAGATGTTTATTTAGTGGGTAATGTCCCGACATTACTCCCACTATTAGACGGAGATCAATGCGGCGGGATCAATGGGATCGGAACCCTAATATATTTTTAAACAACTTTTATGAATCTTTATCGTATAAAAATATGAATAATTAATGTATTTTAACATTTTTATTAATTATTTTTCTTCTTCAAGGACAGGAACTTTATTAATAGACTAATTAATATTTTTCAAGTTGGAGCTAATCCGCCTTACTCGTCTTTTACAATACAAAGAAAAAATAAAAACTTCGGCCTTCTCCACTCCACTTCAAACCGTATGAGACACTTTCTCATTTGAAGTAGTCCTTAAGATTTTATTTTGCAATCTGAAGTATTTTAACTTCCGCTTTTCCTCATCACATTTATAAGAGTAGCGTTTCTAACCGGGTCAAGTTCATTGAATATGGCGTTTGTTTAATCAATACCTTGAGGGATGTTGTTTGTTATTGTAAATGGTATCCAAATATTTTAAAGTGTTTGCTTATATTAAATTGTAAGCAAAATAATAAAGAAAAAACTGCTAATGAAATTAAACGTGTTCTTGGACATTTAGGCTATTATAGAAAATTTATCCTTTGACTTTGCTCGTTTAACTAAACCCATGGCAGTATCTGAAAAAAAGATCTATAAACTTAAATGGCAAAAATACATAAGACTGATTTGAAAAATGTTTGACCTTACTGACTAATTCACATATACTGCAATATCCTAATCTTACTAGAGACTTTCTACTTACCACCAATGCTTTTAATTTTGCTATATATAGATAGATAGAAATGATAAACCTATAGCATATGCTTCGCGCACCCTAAATACCAGCGAAATAAACTACAGTACGATTGAGAAGGCACTTTTAGCTATTGTTGGGCAACTAAATCATATTTGTTTGTCCGAAAATTCACAATAGTTACAGATCATACGCCATAGCCACGTCAATGGGTAATGAGCTTATAGGAGCCTAACTCTTGACTTACGACGTAGACTTAGGACATAGCAACAAAAACTTGAAAGACAATATATCCCTGACCAGCAATTCCATTTGAAACCCTATGGCAAATAGACAAAAATGAAATACCCCGTTACATACAAGACACAGCAGATCTTCCCATTCATATATATATATATACTTTAAGAAACGCGGTCCAATAGCCAAACATGTCTTAAAAGAGGCCCTACACAACCCTTATTGTTACAAGATTCTTCTAATGCTACAACATACTCAAGGTCGCGGTCCTGGCTTGCTTCCGTTTAAGTTAGGCCACACAAAAATCATATCTCATTATCATTCCGTCCTAAATGATATTAATCTGGATGATATTAGTATGTAATAACACTTTTAATCAAATCTCAAATATCTTAAGTTTCGTTTAAGTAATAGGATTTCATCTATTTACGAACCTCATCTTAACTATACAAAATTGGATCGATTATTAGTTTTTTGCGAACCTTTCTACATAATCATAACAAAAGAGGACACATGGTTTAGGTTCCGTAATTAAAAGTATATCTGGGGCTTAGCCAAGTTGACTTTCTACAATTGTTAACGCATATACATTCTACATTTTCCTCATACAAAAAATGCGAAGTTTATACAGTTAGGCAATTATATATTTATAAACTTATACTAATGCAACATCAAGTAGCCTCTTATGATAAAAACCTATGTAATGATAGGCGAAGAATTAGAAGAATTTGTAACCTTCCATCTTTACGTACAGCTTTTGCTAGACGACAACAAAATTTTATGTCTAAATTTATATATAATGAAATAAATAAATTTTTACAAATACATCCATTAAACTCCCGAGATTTGAAGTTAAAACTCAAACAATGGCTTCTAGCCTTGAATTATGATGATACTGAAAAGTTGCTGCAATACAACATTTAAAATTAGTGATTAATATATCAAAACTTAATGTTACTTTTAAGGCGTATCAACTATATTTCTTTAATTTTTTTTATATTTTGTATTGTTGTGATACTGATTCTATATACATAACACACACGCACACACCCACATATATACACACACACGCACACATATACACACACACGCACACACACACACACACTCACACACAATACATACTCGCCCATAGATTTAAACACACACACTTTGAAACGATTGTAGGAAGTATACATATTTTTAAATAATACTTTAAAAAAATAATAATTGTTGTATTACACGGATGTTTTTTTTTCTTAACTATTTTATTGTTGCTCATATTGCTAAATTGATATTTTTATTTCACTTAATACGAGTTTTTGTAGATTTTCGATTTACATTTCACTTTGTTTTTTGCTTAAAGAGGGCACTAACTTCTGCAACACAGGTATACATAACCTAGCGCAGAAGCTAGGGACTTCAATATTAAATATTGTAAAATAATGGTGAAATAAATAAAATTATTATTATTATTATTATGTATAGAAAACTTAAAAGATGTATGAGTATGACATATGTCAACGATATATCACGTGATCAAATTAAAATGACATACGTAGAATGAGCGTTCGCACTTAATGAGTGCCTTCCACTTAGCACTCACGAGTACAACGACCACGCTCAGGACCACGGTTTTTGCCGATGCACTTATTCGCGAGTAGTACTCACAATCTCCATCTTCAGTCTTCTAATAATCTTTTATTAACAATTCCTTCTCATCCCTCTGGTTTCTTTGGAACTCTCTTTTGGACTTTGGAATTCTCTACCAGAATCAGTAAGGCGTTCGCCCAGCAAATATACATTTAAGAAAAATGTAAAAGACCTTTTTTTTACAAGCTCGAGTAGGTACTCAAGCATAAACTCATTGTTACACCATTACATATTGTATATTATTTATGTTATATATTTACGTATTTAATATTTAAGCCTAATATACCTATTTTAGCATGAAATCAATTACTTATATTATATGTTCGTTTTATTTTCATCTTCTTGTATTTAAATTTTTTAATTATGTGTTAACTTTCACCGCTTTTCATTGTTTTCTTACAGCCTTGGGTTGACTGGTAGAGAATGCCTCGGGCATTAAGTCCGCCAATTGTAAACTAGCGCAATGAAGTTTAAAATAAATAAATAAAATAAAGAAAAATAGTCATCATCAAAAAATGAATGTGATAAAGTATTCTCATTATGGCAACACTTTACTTATGGTTAATAGATGTTCGTTAATTTAATATTTTAAACTTCGTCCAAAATAGCTTGATACGGATGACAGCTAATATAATAGCTATAAAATCCTATGATATAACTTTTCGAACGTACAAATATAATGTGGAACCAGTGATGGACAAGGAATACTATATGACGTGAAAAAGAATGTGAATGTGTCAAAAAATCGTAGTAATAATATATAGGCAAATTCTTTTAGATCCTTAAAAGTATTTTATTTGAATAAAGTATTTTGCATTTAGTATTTTAAATACAAAATGAAAAACTATTTTGTATTTAAAATAAAAAAAAAAACAGAAAGTATTTGAAAACTTTTTATAAACTTTTTTGCACATCTCTGTATACAAAAGTAATAAATTAACATATTGCACTACAGTCAAAGACTCGGGGGTACAATTAGATCAAACACTATTATGGTCGGTGCAATTAATCAAATTGGTAAAAAGACATTTGCTGCGCTGAGCTCCATGAGACGTTCCTGGCTATTCTTACCACGATTATGCTTGCAAACTCTCTCTCTTACTGACCATTCTTGATTATGCAGATGCAAGTTATCGTAATTTAACTGAGGTCCAAATTAATAAGCTTTAGCGTCTTCAAAAACTGGCTATTAGGTTCATATTCTGCCTACGCATATGACCATGTATCCGAATTTCGTTCAAAGCTCAAGTGGTTTCCAATAACGCTGTCGCCGGAATCTGGATATACTCTCTTCAGTACTGTGTTTTGTATAGCCCAAATACTCCCTCATATTTGAATAATTTAAATTATCTATTGTACATGTATGATGTTTATGTATTCAGATGAAGGTTATTATTATATTACTACTAGCTTACTCGGCAAACGTTGTTTTACCATATAAATTTGGGGTGGCCCACCCATATCACTTAGGGGGATGAAAAATAGATAGTAGCCGATTCTTTTTTTTATATATATGATAATACTAATCTTATATATAAAATTCTTGTATCACAATGTTAGTAACCAAACTCCTCCGAAACGGCTCGACCAATATTTATGTAATTTTGAGTGCATTTCGTGTAGGTCTAAGAATTCTCACTCTCACTCACGAAAATCCTGTTTGTAAAAAGCTACATAAATGGTAACTGTGATTTGGTATTAAAAAATCAAAATGTTACATGGTCAAGCAGCCAGCTGACGTATATTCCACCACATTATGATCAGCTGTCTTTATTTTTCCTTCTAGATACTAGGTAAACTATAATCAGACAAATTTTCAAATGGGAGGAAATGGCTGAAAAATCCTTTCTTTTCTACATGTTTGGAAGGCTGCCACTGCTCGCCCCACCCACGGAATCGCAGCTGACGGTCACGAGTAATCATAAAATTAACCCCTTATGCATTTCATGAACTCTCGCTTGGGAGGGACTTGGTCATGAAAATCTGTTACTGGCTTGTGTACCAAACTATTCATACTTCGGACAATTACTCGTATACACTCAAATCTACCATATAACAATGACTTATTATAATATAAACGCAGATTAAATATAATAATTCTGTAAAAATGTTTTTGCTTTTGAAATAAAATGTTTTAATCTATTATTTTAATATTATATTTTTATCTTTTTAAAACGAAGGTTATCTGGAAGCGATGGCTAATTAGCCATAAGACCGCCCATTGTACTTCACAATTAATTTATAAATGATAAATATGTGTAGATTATTAAGTTGCTTTTTGTGGTGTACAATAAAGTTATAAATATAATAGGTTGGGGAAAAAGTCTTTTCGTATTATAGTATGTATGAACTTGTAATAAAATCTCTTTGGATGTACTATTTGTATCTGGCTGGTTTTGGTATCATTAAAAGTTTTAATTTTAAAGAAGATAATTCCAAATTCAAATTAGGAAAATGTGTGGTTTTTATTAGTTTTTCGTAGTGTCAAGATGAGTGAATCTAATGAAGAAATTCGATATATTTTAAAATTTTACTAAAAAAGGTAAAAATGCAGCGCAAGCCGCGAAAAAAATTTGCGATGTTTATGGACCTAGTGCAGTGTCTGTGAGAGTAGCACAAATTTAGTTTAAGCGTTTTAAAGAAGCACCTCGCCTGATCGCCCTATTACGGATAAAATGGATGCCATTTTTGAATAAGTTGAGCAAGATCGGCATATCAGTAGTTACAACGTAGCTGAAGAACTGGGAATTTTGGGAAACAGTTTTGGCGCATTTGAAAAAAACTGGGTACACAAAAAAGCTCGATATTTGGGTACCTCACGAGCTCACTGAAAGTAACTTATGAACCGTTTACTCATTTGTGATTCTTAATTACGAACTCAAACTCAATCTCAAAATATTTTATTTGAATTAGACTATTGTATAAAAGTACTTTTGATACGTCAAAAATTGGTCGGTCAGTCAGTCTGAAGCTACCACCAGCTCGGAAAGCAGTTTTCTGTTGAGAAGAGCCGGCCAGAAACTCAACAGTCGCTCTTTTCAAAAAGCCATGTTTACATAAATTGTTATACAAAACATTTAGCTTGAGAGTCAACGTCACTTAGATTCCAAGCATTCTCATCATTTAAGTAATTCTGTACATTATAGTATGCTTTATTTATTAATGATTTCTTGATACGAGTTTTAAATTGTTGAAGTGGCAAGTCTAATATCGGCGGTGGAATCTTATTATAGATGCGAACACCAAGCCCAATGAAACTATTACTTACTTTGTGGAGACGAAAGTAAGGCGTTACAAGTTTATTTCTGTTTCTAGTATTAACATTATGTTTGTCACTGTGTTTTGAATACGAATCGATATTCTGGTAAATGAACAAAATATTACAATATATGTATTGTGATGGCTCTGTAAGGACGTCTATTTTTTTATAGACATCTTTAAGTGAATCTCGTGCTTTAAGATTATAAATGGCCCGTACTGTGAAAGTAACTGAAGTAAAGTAACTGAAGTAAAATAAAGTACGACGTAATGAAACCGAACCGAACAACAAGAACGTGCGAAAAATATCGTGGTCAAAGGCCGGTCAGGCTTCACAGACTGTGGCGAAACCCTGATTAACTCGTAACAAGGTGATGTTGTGTGTGTGGTGGGATTGGAAGGGCATTATTCATTATGAGCTGTTACCACCAAGCAGGACCGTCGATTCTGAACTCTACTCAAGTGATGAGATTAAAGCAAGAAATTGAGAGAAAGCGGCCGGAATTAATCAACAGAAGGGATGTTGTTTTTCATCATGATAACGCTACACCTCACACATTTTTAGCCACTCAGCAAAATTTAAGAGAGTTTGGCTGGGAGGTGTTAATGCATCCGCCGTTTAGTCCTGACCTTGCACATTCAGATTTCCACCTGTTTCGGTATTTTCAGAATTCTTTAGGCAGTGTCAGGTTAAATCACGAGAGGACTGCCAAAACTACTTGTCGCGGTTTTTTGATCAGAAGCCCCAAAATTTCTATAGCAATAGGATCATGTCCCTACCGACAAGATGGCAAAAATTTATCGAACAAAATGGTACCTACATACTTTAGTTAAATGTAAATAAACTATATTAAAAAATGTTTTGAATTTTCTTAAAAAATGCGAAGAAACCTTTTTCCCAACCTATTATAAATAAATTATATAACTCAATATGAGCCTGACTGCATCCATTACCTGATCTAGAAGCAGGAGCTTGACTCGACCACAGTCCGTTGTCTTAAATTATGAGGCATTAGAACCACTTTACGAGAAGCCATTACATTCCTAAGTTTTCCCTCTCCAATGAAAGTTAAAATATCAGGCGGCCAAGAAATATACAAGTCACTTCAAGGCAGCTTTCTAGTTACAATTTCGATCAGGATATGCTGTAAAGATAATATATTTACCTACTTTTGAAAATCAAGTAGAGCAGCAATTCACTCTTTACGATTCCTGTATAGTTTCCTTAGTCGTAGCTTACAGATCCCCGCTAGAAATATAAACATGAATGCCGAAAACGAACTTAAAGGTCATACCCATAAGACAAAGGTGGATCATGATAATATTGTAGCTCTTTCTCAAAGAGTAGTTGCGGGTAGTTGAAGGTGAAGACCGACTGTGTCTTAGACGTCCATACGGCAACGCTACAATACGATTGCACACACCAATTCGGGCGCTGGCGGCCTGTGCAAGCTGAGTCTTTTTCCACTCTTTAAATTTACATACATTAGAGACGTCTTTTTATTAAAACTAAGTATAAGTAATTTAAAAATGTAATTAATATTACATTAAACAGTGTAATAAGCAAATAGTACAAACCTTTATTTGACTCCTCCGGTTGTGACTTTCGTAATTTTGCGGGATTAAAATTTAAATAAATAACAATTATGTTTACTCTGATACAGAATAATTATACATAAAACACAGAATAAAAAATTACTCACATAAAATTAAGATTTCCGTATTAAAAAAAACTTAATTTGTTCGCTTGCGTCTTTTCGTAAACATTAAAACCAAAAAAAAAACTTATTATTTATTCAATGATACTGTCTTAAAGATTTTTCAAACGTGCTTCAGCAAACAGTTTCCGAAGAGTTTTTTCTGCTGACCCTGACCTGTCAGCGATTGATTTTATCAGCTTTTAGCAGCTATTTTGGACTACGCCACGACACTACATTTAATTAAGCTTTGAGCATTTCATAATAATTTACTGACATTTTATTTAGTTGCCTACAATAAAAGAATACTAGCATTAATATTTTTAACATATATCTTAGCTGTAGACTGTAGGTACTACCTAGAGTAGACCTGATGAAAGCCCTTTCTTTCTTCACGATATGACAATAGTATATTTCGTACCGTTTACAAAATAAGCTGTTTTGTCTCGGTAATAAATATTCAGTAAAATCGATGTGACAGTAATATTACTTTATCTGTAGCCTAGTAACGTTTGTTGTAAATATGCATGATTATGTCGTAATAATAAATACAATAAAGTTAGTAACACCGTTATTCGCGAACAATTCCTTTTATTTTTATTTCAATTATACCCACGTTTGGAGGAAGCCTTCATTCTTCTTCTTTTTTATATTAACTTATTAGGTAAATTGATAAATTATAAATTGTGTATTATGTTAGGACATTAGCTGTCCTAACAAAATTTTGTCAATGAAATGTTATATCTAAATAATAAGGAATTGTATATCTATACTAATATTATAAAGAAGTAAGATTTGTATTTTTGTATTTTTGTATGTAACGAATAAACATAAAAACTACTGGAAGGATTTCAAAAATTCTTTCACCATTAGAAAGCTACATTATCCCTGAGTAACATAGGCTATATTTATTAAAAGAAAAAATTAGAGATCCTCAGGAAATCTCACTAAAACCAACCCAAGGTGCAAAAAAATTAGCCATAAAATATCTTTCATCGCATGCGCTGCAAAAAGTATTGATGATAGAACAAAGAAATGTTCTACAATATTATAGAACGTATCAATAGCTACAAAAAACTCCGCGAGACCATATGTCCAACTATTATAGTTATGTCACTATAACTACTTTTTTACATTTTAAAAGTTGATAAAAATGCCAATCAAAATCAGACCATGTTTTCTATAACTTTGTATTAATCCTTATCCAAATAAATTATTTCGTATTCAAGACTGTTTCAATACCTGTAAAATACTTTTTGAATTATTAAAATCGGACATTCCAGTCAAAAGATATTACGAAATAAAAATATCAAGATAAATAAAAAATAATCCCTGACGGGTCGCGGGCGCGGTGTGGAGTGCCTCGCAGCGCAGCGAGTAACGCGGCGATAGAGGGAGCGACAGAATGCGGGAGCCAAAATGTTAAAAAAAATTATCCACCCGTGCGAAGCCGGGACGGGCCCCTAGTATATAAATATATGTGTAATTTAATATTTGAATTTAATGGGAATAAATGGCTTATTATTATAATACCCACGTAACAATTTATAACGACAATAATATATAACCTCTGCCGTGCTATTCTGTAAGAAACAAATTCACTATCGAAACTCACTCAGCTCGATTGACCTTGAATTGGTATTCTTTAAACAATAAAACGCACAGTCGAAGTGAAGTGAGCTTCGAATCGAGCCTCGCTCAGGCAGGGATGGGTCGATGTAAAGACACTTACGGGTTATTTGTATCGGTTTGTGTTTTCTTCAATTTTTTAACAAGAAGAATTATCAAATTGGAAGAAACTCTTTGGTTTATTGTTCCTATTACAATTGTGAACATAATGTTTATTAAAAATATATTTAATATAATAAATTGTTAGTATATCAACTCGCCGTGGCTGTATGGCATGGAGCCTTTACCTGTTGAATGAAAATTAAAAATTATATGTTACAAATCATAAACATAAATTGACATAATATGACCAGTGTTGCCGTGTTGCGGGATTTCTCCCGATTTCGGGAAATTAGAAGAATCATTTACTTATTATTTTATTAATTATTCAAGAATCGTTATAATTTAGGTATTTTGACCATTTAGTTATAAATAAAATTACAGTAAATTATTGAATTATTTCAAAATTATTATTGTTTATTGGCGCCTTTATCAATTTTAATGATATGCAGTAAAATATGGCCTAATATGATAAAATTGAATAGTTATCATATGATAAAATTGAATAGTTATCATAATTTTACTATATAAAACGCTGTTTTATTTTCTTTTTTAAATTCTATTTATCTAGCGGAAAAAGAATTGTTTTTTTACATATCTTTCTTGTTGAATTTCATAATTGGATTTTACTGTATTATCGACTTTCGTAATCGGCAACACTGTATTTGACTTGACTTAGAGAAGGGCTTAAGGTATTGGCTGAGACCTTAAATAGATAAAATAAACCTAAAGACCATTCTTAAAGTCATGATTGAATTTTTATTTATGATTTTTCCACAAACCTCTATACCTCTTTATAATATTAAGTTCACATTACGTGCCCGCCACTAAATATTAATTAGGTCTTTCCTTATTCTTATGATGGGAGACCATTCCAGCGTGGAATTGGAACTCCCCTTGCTGATCATAGGTTTCCATAGTTGGTGCTGCAAGTCCTGCACGATTACAAAATTTTGTGTAATACACAACATGCTATCAAATTTTTGTTACCATGTCTGGGTAACGCAACATCCTGTTTACTAATAGACACCTAAATCGAGCCTTGAGGAGTCCTATGGTTCGCTCCACTGAATTTTGTGCTGCAGCATGAAGGTTATTATAAAAAGTAAAGTTATCAGCTCCTCTGATAGTCTGTAATTTTGAACTTTGTCCAATGTAAAATGTTCATTTCTCGAATGCCCCCAGCTTGATTTCTAGTAGCGTACAAATCAACTGCATGTGTTTGGTGGATTATCTGATTTAAAACAAATAATCTTGCATCTTTGTATTCAATAAAATTGTTTATTTCACGTCAGTCTCGATTGCTTTGTAGTAACTTTTAATCTGACAGGTGAATTCGAGTTTTCAGATCTATTCTTAACACCCAATTTGACGATCGAAGCTCGAATTCCACTTACAGAATACCAAATACAAGCATTTAATGTCAAATTATCACACGCACTAGTACATCTTGCTGCCACGCTCGACTGTGCGGCGCTGCCATCGCTTTTTAATTGACATCTCACCGCGGATTCAGCTATCGGATTATCGAAAATGTCCTTACAGAATAGCACGGCTGTTCTGATAGATTTATGTCACTTGTCAACCGGAGCTCGCCTGGTGACCACAAAGGGTGTGAAGACTTGTGTGGTGACGTTATATTTCTTGAGTTTCGCCTAAAGTGCATATAATTATTATCTTAAATTACGTATTACTGTCAGTATAGTTTCCACATTGATAATAGTAATTTAATTTTACATTAGTTTTTTCTATTTAATATAAAATAAAATAAGCAGCGGGTCATATGTTGCCAACGAATAGTCTAGTAAATGAAATAAAAGACATGTAGGTGAGTAACCTACATGTCTTTTACACATTAAATTACCTATACCTATTATTTTCCTTTTAGTTATGCTTCTATATCACTTATACATACCCTTCGACGAACACATCGCATCGTGTCAATACGCTAATATTAACAAAAATATGCTTTGAATAATATTTTCTTTAATCAGAACTAAATATAAAATATACTTTTAATTTATCATATTTATTATTGTCGTAAACATACGTTTTATGGTTTTAAAAACATTTAAATCACAAAGTAGCTAATGAAGTGTCGTTCATATCTGCATTAAAGTTTAACTCTCAAAGATGATGATTATTCTAGATAATTATATAAACAGCGGTACCGCAGAGTATTATCAAATATCATTTTATATTAATATATCTTGTAAAGAACCTAAATGTTGCGTCAATGAAATATCTATATGTCGTCAACTAACGATGTACCTACAATAATTTATAAGCATCGTATGTTCACACAGCCTATCATGGAAGCTACGGGCAAAATACGGTCAGGATATAACTAAACATTACGATCTCTCAATATTATGACAGGAACTATTCCGACAGGAAACCAAGCACTGCCTTGGACTTGTGACCAAGGTGTAGGCTTAAAAACGTTTTTTTAACAGAATTCCAACACTCGCATCCACTGCTTAATTGCAGTGTCTGAACCTAAGATTAGACTAATATAAACCTTTTTTTTTTAATGTGGAAATTTACGCATACCCCTTAAAAGGGGTTATGTGGGACTCCCAACGATAAGCGCTGGACTACCGCACTAAAACCCACCACCGTCCATGCCGTATGTTAGGCGGCCGCAGGAACACGTCAGCATACTACTGCGGACGACTCGGCACAACCACCCGTCTGCGGGTACAAGTACCCGCAGTTCAAACCCGCCCATGTGGTCGCTTTACCAAGCACCTAACCGAGGGGGGGATGCCAGGACATGTCTACTGAAACACCCAGCCCCCGGAGGAATCAGAAGCGGCCCATATCCCTCGAGATCAGGTCGCTCACAAGTCATCTCTGCAAACAGAGGAGTACCCGGAGCGACCCGTACCTCCGTCCACCGGACCCCCCTGGACTTAACCGCCGTCTGCGACGCCCAGGGTACGCGCCCAACCTTGGCGCAAACCTCTGTGCCGGCCGCTCGACCGCTCCCCCCCCCCCCCGATCATAGAGCACGGTTGCGCCACTGAGTGGCTACCCCATGAACGGAGGCGCAGCGGGACACACTGAATTTTCCGCTGCAACGCAGCCACCGCTCACTGCGCCTACGCGCCCCTCATCTGCGGATATTGGCCTCCGGATAGTAATAGTGGAAAATGATTATCCGTAGTTGCCCAGGGTGCACCGGCCCACAAAATGGTGGGCTCTCGAGGAGGTTTCCGCAGCTAGCACCCCAGACTAATATAAACCTAACCTAACATAAGCCTAACCTAACTTACACTTCCGACAATTTTCGATATTAATGCACACTTTTACTCATCATTTAAAAGGACGAGCAAGTTCCTTTCAACCGACTTCAAAAATAAAAAGGAGGTTATAAATTTTTTTTACGTTTGGTGTCTCAGAACTCTGTCATGTATGAACCAAATTGGAAAACTCTTTTTGTATTTGGTAGGATATGCTTACAGAATAGTCCCAGTTTTTTCAAAATCCAGTTCCGATGATGGAATCCTTGAGGAATTGAGAGAACTCCTCAAAAGTTATAGGCACACATATAGTGACAATTGCATTCAGAATTTATCATTTGGTGAAGTAGAACTGATGAGGAAGACCACAGACAGACATAATATGGTTAAGAAAGTTAAAGCGACTATTACTATGAGAAAATTTAAATAAGTACTTACCATTGCTATAAATATGGGAGCTATACTGCGCAGTAACACTCAAACGACAACATTAACATATAATCTAGATGAAAGCCGAGCTTTGCCTAGGTTTGAGACCCAAGAGCAGGTTTAAAGATGTCTTCTACTATGCACAAACTCTCACCTCCACCGCTCGACCTCGCTACCGAATATTAACATAATAAAGTACATTACTCACGTGCGTCTCGATAACGGAGGCCTAACACGACACCACCAAACAACACCACGCTGATTGAACTCAATCCGATCGTAACGAACGTTATATACTGTCGGTATTGTCTACTCGAAACAAGATATAATGAACTACCCGCAAATACAATAAATGTGTTCGGAAGTACTCGCAGGTGGCGATTGCGACTTGCGCGCGAATTAGTTGCCTGCCTGCTGCCTACTAGTCGGCTGATTATACAACAGTCTAATCGACTAGTCAGATTCTGAGTAGAGATGTCCTAATCGATATATTATATACAATATAGTTGCCGGCACGTAAGTGTAGGTAGATCTTGAATGCGCAGAAGTTGTATGCGCAACTACCCCCACTAATTTTTCACAAACCTATACGTGCCAGCAGTTTTACCAGAAATAATTATAGAATCATAATAATTTATCTTGTTTCAATACTTATATTTAAATATTAATCGTAAGTATTTGAGTTTTAGTAAAAATGATAATTATACATTACCTCTATTAGTGTAATAGAGTATTATCATTAGAAAATATATTATATATGTCGGGGTATAGTTGGGGTAGGATAATAGTGAAGTCCGTGTCGGGCTATAATTAGAGTAGGATAATGATTAAGAAAATTAATTGTCACTTCCGTCGTGATTTTTATATTCAAAGATTTTTGACAGCCTCAAACGAGTAAACGATTATCGATAAATCGCGACGCCAGCGCCATATTTCCTATTTCTTGATTTACTTCGGATAATAATAAAGAAAATTAATCATCACTTTCGTCACGTCATTTTAATATTCAACGATATTTAACAGTCTTATAATTTTTTTTATTTTATAAAATTTAATATTTTTAAATTTAATAATTATCAATAAATGTAAAATTAGTCTGATAAATTAACAGAAAATGTGGGATTAGATTTATCCCCAGATATATTTATTATAACTTGCATATTTTATTTAAATTAATTTTTGTACAATATAATCTGTTGTCATAATTGCTAAAAAGTAATAATAAACAGTACAACATTATCGAGCCAGTTGCGCGGAAGTGTTGAATTAACCATAGAATGTGGCGACGTGCGACGCGGTCTAGCCAGGTGAGCACATGGTGTAGGGTTGCCATCCATCCGGCTATCCCCATATTTGTCCTAATTTAAAATGGGTATGTAAATTATTATTCAATGTATGATGTAAAACAATACGAGCAGTCTAATTCAGTCAGTGAGCGTTTATATAAGTTGTTCAGTAAATTTCTATTTTATTAAAAAAAAATGTAAATTAACTGCTGGTAGTTTCTTCAGAAGCTACTGTTTATTTTGTTTTCACTTAATAATTGTAATAACTACTAACATCTAAGGTCTAAGATATAGGCTCGAAAAAAGAAAATATGAAGAAAATATAGAATGACGGAGTGTGTTAGAAGACGTAAAGACGGTTTTTTATAAGACATTTTATAAATCAGAAAAATAAAATTATTTAAAATACTTCTTATTTTATATTTTATAACTTTAATTATATTTAATTTATTCATTCTTACATAACGGCGTATATATGTCCGGCTTTAAAGTTCCAAATTCTGGAGTTTTCACATTTCTTGTCAGGGGATACAGATTAGAGTTGGCAACCCCAACGTGGCGTGATCCGGGGCGAGGGGTGCACACCTGGTTGTATTGGGGCGCCTATACAATCTATTGTCCTACATGACATCCTACAATCCTACGACTTGTAAATTTTGCTCATTACTAACAAACTTAGAAAATTTAATGATAATTACAACTTAGAAATTTGAAGATAATAAATATGATAATTATTTTAAAAATTACTTTTTAAAATAAGTAATTTATTCTAAAAACTGTTTATATTCAGATTAAATATGCGAATTTTTTATCAGTTAAAATGTATTAATAAAACAGTCAGCAAAATTTACCTACTATGTATTTTATTAAAATCGTTGTTATATTATAAGTCAAGCATATAATATAAAATAAACAATAATAACACTTTTTTGACTCATTACTACCCTTTTTTTCTAATAATTACATATTTTTATTGTTTAATAGACTAAAGGTACCTCTTAAAATTGTATATAAAAATTTTCAATTACACTACCATTCTATTATTAATTTAAAGTTTTAATTTTAATTTACAACAAATTTGATAAGAATGTACAATGAAGTAAAGTTTTAAAAAAATATATTATCCTCCTAATATGATAATACGATAAGTAGCAGGATAAAAAAATATATAAAAAAAGTCTAAATAAAAAATTAGAAGGCGAAAATAGTCAATGACGTTTTATAAAAATTAGAAACTACTTTAATATTCATATATGTAAATTATTTTGTAATAATTAAATGAAAATTTTCATGGTTGGAAGCCACTGGCCTATAATATTGTTGACGGACGGTAGGCGGTCGCAGTACGGGAGCCTAGTGCATGTGCTGCACACGTCCGGCTCGCCCATATGACGTTTGTTTACAATACTTTGTACCCCTATACAATTTCAATTACACCTAAATAAATTTACATCTCGTGTTATAATGTGCAAACATTTGGTGCTAGTGCCTTTGGACACGAGTGAAACAGGTATGGAATTTGCAGATCATTTTTTTTATTTAAAGACTAATAATTTATATATTAATTAATTTTCCTTTAATTTTAAAAAATGAATTTTAACTGGACGTTGCAATGTAAAATGAACTATATTTTTTTCGACGAGCAAAATATTGAATTTATATCGTTTGCTATGAAAATCGTGTAGATATACTATTAACACTTTATATATTATTATTAATGGAATGAAAGGTACCTAAGAGCTACAACATTATTTCACAAAACTTTGCATAAATTATATTGAATTTGGAGACGAAATTACCATTTGTTTCACTTGCTGAAACCGAGTAGCGAAGAACGTCGATAATTGTCCTAAATCAGAAACCCATTTATTTTTATTAGAAGGCATTAAGCAACTGTATAAAAATTTGATAAACTGACACTGTCGTCGAGTCATAGACCATGGGTATGAAATTAATTCTAATCGAGCTGGGAGGAGAGGGTTATTAAAGATATTGACATCCCAGCTCCGCAGTGACTCGTGAACAGCGCGCTTGCGCGCTATGCCATTGCCAATATATTTCTCTTGTTTTAAAAACATCGGAAAGAAATACGAATCTTTGTTACTTGCAACAATATCTGCACAGTGTCGGTTTCTTTTATTGCATTTTATATGGACGCAAGATGAGATTGCCGAAGTTGGATTACCATGAGTCTCCTCATCATTGAATATACTAGTATTGACATTGTTAGCAATTTTGATTCAATAGATCTTCCTTGACTGCATCGGTATGTACCATAGTTTCTGTATATTAAAATAGAAAATATAAAACGTGTATATCCTTGTTACAATAGCACGAGTTAATTTTAAAAAGTCATACAAATACATAAAAATTACTTTAGTATTTAGGTCATTGAAATTTTAGGACGGACGTCGGCCGCTAGATACTCGTAGGTATTAAAAAGAAATTAAGACAAAATAGAACAGTTTACACATATTCTTTTTGAAACTATTTTAATAGTGACATTGTATAACGCACGTCCTTGCCCATGCAGCATTACCAAGAGGTAAATTATTTTATCACTGAAATCCATCAAGTGTTTTATTGTATTATAGTCGTATTTAAATGTAAATACTTTTTCCAAACAAAGGTGACTCATCATTTTCATTCTACATCCTGTTTTTATTATCAATATAAAAATGCCATTTAGATAAAAACCTAACCCTAGCGTGGAAAAAACTGGCGTAAAGAGCTCAAAAAGCCTGTTCATTTTTAACCCCCGGGCGCCAGGACAAAAACGATGATTTGGAAGATTATTATAGAGATAAATCATATTTTTTGATATTTTCAGGTATTTTTAAATTATTCGATATATAAAAAAAATTGTTGTCATCGACATGCAAATGTTTTTTTTATTGTCCGTAACTCTTCTTCCAAAAATAATAATTTGTTCAAAATGTTTAATAAAGCAGATCAGTAAAAATTAACGGCCGTACATAACAATCCGTAAATCATATTTTATGCTAATATATACTTTGGTCAATTGATCCAATTAATTATTATGCTAGTTTATTTTAACCTTTTGGTGCTTCAGTTGCTTTTCGCGGTTCCGTGCCATAAAGGGAAAAATACTCTTATAGCATCAATTCGTTGTTCATCTGTCTGTCTGTCAAGACTCTTTTTCTTTCGAAATCGTGGAGGTATCAACTTGAAATTAATACCTAAAGCTGTGGTACCTAATGAAAAGATACAGTCTCTCCATGCTTATCTCATGTGTTGTTAATTTGATTTTTCACAAGAATCAAAATTCCCAGGCTTGATCCTCTGACCTGATTTTTGGCAAGAAGCAAGGTATTATAGCACTAGTATATGAAAAAATCTGAAAGCTACAAATTTGTTGTTACATTACGATTATTTTTATATATTTAGTTTTTGACGCATCATTTGAGGAATACAAGAAGTTATCAAGTTGAAATAAATAATAAGCATGTTATTTTAAAGTCTCTAGAAGCTGTGAAAAAATCAAACTTCTAAGTTCAAGGAATCAATAAATATGGCTATTTATACTATAGTGACACATATAGCGAATATGAAAAAAATGTTTTCGCTTTAGTTGTATTCGAATGTTTTATACATATACATATACATGCCCTCGATACATATACAAAATAATTTTAAGTTTAAACTGAAATAAATTTTATTACAAGAAAAAATAATTTAATATCCAAAAATATATATAGAAAGAATACTTAGTGAAGAGTAAATTCGATTAGTCACCTCTCGGTTTCTCAAATTTTCAAAGGTGTATTTTATTATTATTTTCAAGCTAGCTTAGAATTAATCAAGGTTTTAATCTGTACCGAAGACATTTATACGCATAACATATTGAATGTTAGGAAAATCGCAAACATCGACGTATTTTCGCCTGTACAATGTAAAATGAACCTAAAGCTATAAGTATTTGACATGTGACAAGTCAATGACAGTCTATAAATTATTTTTAAGTGACTTCAAAAAAGATGGAGTTTCTATATTTAGTCGTTTTTTCAAATATAACATGTCACTTTTTATAAATATATGTTTTTTTTACTTTTATTGCATTTTTTAGAGTGTATTCGATTAAATTTTTTGTTAAAAATGTGTTATCACGTTTTCTTATATTTTGTAAGTAATCATAAATATGTCAATTGATTGTAAACATAAGATTTACAAAGAAAGGCTTTTGATATATTGAAACACACATTACTAAACTATGAGTAATGCCCTACGAAAGTACTTATGATGATATTTTAACCCGCAGACCAAAATTTGATGGTGTTTGTATTTTAATTGAAATTGTACGGAACCCTAAGTGCGCGAGTTCCACACTCGCACTTAGCCGAATTATTTCATAAATATAGAACTAAAAATCGCGTATCTTAACTTACTCCAGAAATTAATTTACCTCATAGCTCATCGCAATGCCCAGTAGATTTTAATATTATGATCATGACTTTAATGAATAATTAATTATTCAATAGAAATGAGCTGATCTGTAACAGGTGGTCAATTGGTTCGGGATTGGCATCAACGATCGCCCGGCAACCGTAATATGCCAATTAATAACAATGAAAATTGACATTCACTTGATCAGTCACAAATAAAAAATAACAGTATTATTTATATTGGTTCATAATTAGTTATTAAAAACAATACATTTGACCGGTTATTATGATCAATATTCGGTATTAAAAAAAATTGATACCTAATCCTAACATGTATTTGGCATGTACGTTGGACAGCACTGTTGTTTTTGTTATTTGTACCCACAAAAAAATTTAATTGCTATCTTTAAAGTAAAGCCATTATTTGCAAAGATGGATAAGAATTAGCCTCGATCTAGTAGTACGTAGCATTTTCTGCGTGAGATGATACAAGTGTTTTAATTAACAATTTAATAGTGATTAAACATTTACGTACACAACATGGTCTTGAATCTCTCATTGCTAAGATAACAATGAGACACAAAAATATATGAAAATCTGGAATTTTTTATTGCCTAATAAAATTAAAGTGATTGAAAATAAGAAGGAGTTTTTAAAATTCTATTTCTAAGGTAATAGAAAAAAAGGTGTGTGTGCGCGATTCACACACGATAGAAGTGAAACTTCAGTAAATCGACAAAAGAATGAGATTATATATAATAATATAAAATAGTATGTATATTTCTGTCTCATTCTTTCCTACACATTTTTGTATTTGTGTCTCTTACCTGTCGTTTTGTATATTTCTGTCTCATTCTTTCCTACACATTTTTGTATTTGTGTCTCTTACCTGTCGTTTTTTCCGTTGCATCCGGTTTGAAATCACAACGATTCTAAAGAAGTTTCACTTCAAAAAGAATATTATAGAAATACTAAAAAGCGAGCGGAGTCACGGGTAATGCGTTAGTATTACATATTTATGTAACTTTATCCATGACCGAGAACACAATACAACTTTTAACGCTCTACTATGATGTGATTTATATCATCAGCAACATCCGCTCATCTCCATACTACTTATTACTCTATATTGAACGTATTGTCCTCCATTCATGCCGGCTATTCTTAACGGCCGAGTTATTCAATAAAACTAATAACACCTCATCGCTTAGATTGAATAATTGATTGAATTTTGCATGCAGACACATATTTCATTTAGTATTATGTTAAATATCCTATCGCCTACGTCATTCCTTTGCCAAACGAAGACTTCTTATTTGTCTTGGTCTTGTCATTGGTTCTTAATTAACAAATTCCTCGCTCATCTCTAGAGGGAACTTAACGATACTATACTATTAACGATACTATACTAAAAAGTCTAAAAAATCAAAAAACTCGATTAGGTCTTTCTCTAAAACGATTTAAAAATTTGCATAGGTCTTACCCATACATTATTGTTATAAATTATTATATATGTATTCATCCACTCTTTTTTTTGCAGAATTTTTAAAGTTTTGCAGCTCTTAAATAATTTAGGAATGCTAAAACAAAAGTATATTTTGTAAAGTAAACAAAAATATGTTCTACTTATTTCGTTGCAACAAAAGTTGTGTTATTATAATGTAAATACAGCTAAAACAAGTTTTTTTTTAATCTTTCAAACAGCCAAAATTAATTATAATAATCTGTCTGAAATGCATAAGTTGTTTCTTATCAACATACTATTTAGTGCAAATCAATAATAATTATTTTATAACAAAATACCTAGAGGTTGCAAAAATCACTTACTAACGATTCGTATTACATATTGAGTGATATCTCTGCTGGAAAGTCATTTAGCTTAGAATGAATACAACGTTGTTGTTTATTTTGAGTGCCATGCGTTGTTAGCGCGACAGACATAACGTGTTCTTAATAATTAAACCTTGAATGCTTTCAATCATTATCTTTATTTATCTCTAGTTTATATTTCGTAGACTGTGTTTTTACGTAGTAAAAGAAATAAAATTAGGCCTTGAAAAATCTATTTAAAAAATACGTATTATTTAGTTCTGACCTCTGAATAAAGTATGATCGTAAACAGACTTCTTAATTTACAAAACAATCGATTCTTTTGATATTTGACGATCGTAAATTCAGCAAAGCTTACACTACCAAATAACTATCTTTTTTGCCCTGGCCAAGATGGATTGTATAGAAATTGGCTTTTATTATTTTCAATATTCCGATGGAATAAAATAAAGTATTTTACAGCTATGAAAAAGACGTGTAAGCCTGCGATGCTGCACAGAATATGGCAGGCCAGTCGACGAGCCTTAAACTTGGACCACACGCCTTCCTACGTGTTTGCCTGCTCCCAGTGGCAACATGGTACACAGCCAGCCAAATCATATCTTATATACAGGTAACATTGAATATTACAATTAAATAGAACAAACAACGAAACAATTTTTTCTAAAATATTTCCACGCAATTATTTCCAGTTATACACACTGCTAACTTGAAAATTCTCACAAAGAGAATTTAAATAAAACAGCATTTTAAAATAAAAACATTCCGGAATTCTAACTTTTACTTTAGTTTTTAATTTTATTGTACCATTCATACAATGTTGTACGAATTAAGATTGTGTTAATTCCAATGTCTATGGAGAGTATGAACTTGGGACAGCCTTTCCATCTATTTACTATAAAAGCTTTTTACCATATTACCACCCCTGAAATTTTTTTTTACTGCAGTTAAGGGGCAAACGAGCAGACGGCCCATCTGATGGTAAGTGGCCACCGTCGTCCATGGACATCGGCAATACAAGAGAATGACTCACATGCTGTTGTTCCCAAGCCAGTCGGGGAATAGACCCCCTACCACCAAGGGGTGCTGAATTTCTCGGCTCTTACGAGATGCTCTCCCAGCGGTAGAAGGGAACAGTATTCTAACCCGTCCCCTTAAGGGCAATATTTGATTACGTTTCGAAATTATGAACTGAACGATTACAATTTAGCGCCTGAAATTTAGATTTCCAGACCCGAGTGATAATAAAAATGTCGCTATATCTGAGATTTCTAAGTATTTTTTGAGAAAATGATATTTTTTTTAACATAACCTAATATTTTCAGGTGGATACTATTTCTAACGGTTTTATCAATTGGTATATCAAGTTTTGTCTGCCAACGGCTTCCACGGCTTTACGAGGGTCCCAAAGTGGAGCTAAATTACTTCAAATGGTTCATCTACTTCACTAACTGGGGCTACCTTCTCATTGTGCTGCAAGCTGGTTTGGCTCTTGCTGTGGTTCACAAGTATAGATCACAGAGAACTTTTAATATACGTAAGTTTTTATTTTTAATAGACTAATTATCCTCCATAGCTTTCCCGGGTGCTAAATAGTAAAACAGATAGCAGGAAAACCTAACAAAAAAACTATCAAATTTAACATTTATATTATATATTGAGATTATTGTACAAAAATTTCCTTTATTTATAATCTTTTCATGACAATAAATACAAATACAGTAAAAAACATCGACTAAAATTATTCATAAAATTAGCCATTCTATCACGCGCTAACATGCATCTGGCGATTGATTTTCATTTTACTGTTAATTTAAGACATCAAAAGAATTAAAATACTAAATAAATTATTAATTTAAAAAATCTATAGAATAGCTATAAAGATTTAAATTAATTATTACGTACGTTAGCATTACGTCAGTAAAAGTATTAATGTTATGACATCATAGTGGAAATTTTTTTTTGTAGAAGCTCGCAATTACTAAAATTATAACCAGTGATTTCAGCAATGTCAAGATCCTTGCGTGATTTTGTATGGTACGATTCAGAGCTCCCGCGGCTCATTCAGAGTAATTAACTAGATCATAAGTCGCGTGTCGTGAACGTTAAATACTTACTTGTTGTTATGGCTATGGTTAGTAAAATGTATAGTATTATTCATTGGTTTTAATAAAAAAAATCCTTATACCTATAAAAACTCCTGATTTCTTCAAATGTGGAATAACAGTTAGTCTTATTAAATAAGAATATATATAGCTCGGAGATTTTATGATATCATATTTTAAAATAAATAATAAAATATGATCTCTTACAATTACGAGAAAACCTAAGCAGTGCCTTGGACTTGTGACCAAGGTGTAGGCTTAAGGAAGTCCTATAACAGCATTCCAACACTCGCCTGCTCAGGCTCTCTGTTTAAACCAAATGTCAAATTCACATAAACCTAACCTCACGTGGTGGGTACTCACGTGACCTTAATCGGACAACACTCCCAGCACTAACACAACACTGCACTACACTTAACACTATCCAGAGAATACTTTACTCATTGAGAGACCGCCCTAGACTAACACTACAGTCAAACTGTCGATGTTAAAGAGTAGAGACTGTCAAAATGTCGGAAGTGACTACCCTACTCTAGCGCCATAGATGGTAATAACGATTTGATTATTCGATAATCGTTTACTATTCTCTGACATATATAATTAGCCAAAATAAACGTAATTTGTGCCATATATTAAGGTCTTGGTAATATGTATCTACTTGATCCCGAAGACGTTGTTTTCTCTCACAATACTTTTATATTATATTTGGTAAATTAAATAATTCTGTGAGTGCAATAGATAAAAAATTAATGAAATAAACTATCTATAATTCACTGTGTCGATAAGTATACAAACGTTATTTTTTAAGTACCTAATAATTATTTTAACAAAAAACAAGTCGTATGTATTCTATTATCTATTGTATTATTAATTTAAAATGCAGTAATATTTTACTAGTTTATACCCGTTTTTAGCATAATTCTAAAGATTTAAAAATAAAATAGAATTATAAATTTAACAGATATCAACGTTGTTATAAGAAAACTGAGCAAAAAACTTAACTTATGATTTTATATTATAACAGAACATCTACATTTTGCATTTATTGCTAACAAATTTATTGCTTTTTGAATTTCATATTACTATTTAAGCACTACAAAGTCATCCTTCGCTTCTCTCTTGAGCTATAAAGGGAAACGCCAGGCTAACCTTTAATGCATATTTGGACATAGTTTGTTAATAAGTCTGTTGCTAACTGTACATGAACGCTAGACGTTGGAGTGCGGCTGATTGATACAATTTCGCATCAATTAAACTCCGAGAGGACCGCCACCCGCTACAATTATCATCATTGGTTCCTCATTCCTGCTATTGACGTCCGAACCGATATGTAACGAACGACAATTGATGCGTTGACTATACATGTGGGCGATAATAAATACTATTGGAATTTTTGTTGACGAGCAGGAAGGGAAGGAAGGAACAAACATATTCAACCTTTAGCAGACATCTTTTAACAACAAACTTCCAGGTTCCACCTATATCACAACGTTGCCATACATAAAACCATACCATATAATATAATTAAATAATCTCAACACTCCTCCTCAACATTCACATTATCATTATACATCACTAATGCTAACCTGTTAACAAAGTTTCTAAATAGTTTAACAATATAGGATTCGTTAATATATCTGCAATTTAACATTTTAGCGTCAGTAGCTCAGTGGTTCGGGCGTTGGATTCACGATCAACAAGTCGTGGGCTCAAATCCCGGACATTGGACTACTGGCGTGGCCCACTCCTGACACAAGCTATTTATTAGCTTACTAGGAGGGGTAACGGGAATACTAGTAGTATGTGATCCATACTGCTAGTAATCTTTTTTTAAAAAAAAAAAAAAAAAATATATATTATGTAACTTCAATAATTTTGTTTTCTACTCGATACTTAATAAAATCATACTTTACATCAATGTGCTTCAATTTTGTCTGATCTGGATTTTCTGCTAATCTAATTGTACTCTGATTGTCTTCATATATAACAATAATTTTAGTATCTATCTTTAATTCTAATAACAATTTCTTAACAAAGCAAGCCTCTACTGCTGCCTCACACAATGAAATATATTCAGCTTCAGTAGAGCTTAATGAAACAGTAGACTGCTTCCTAGATCTCCACATAATAGAGTTGTTATACAATTTTAACAAATATCCAGTTGTTGATTTTCTATCATTACATCTAGCCCAGTCGGCATCAGCAAAACCTACTAAAATGTTATCACAATCAATATGCTTCTCAAAAATAAAACTAAATGATAATTTATGGTTGACTTTAACTATCCTCAAATACGCTTTAAACTATTCCACAACTCATTACTTAGTTTTGACAGAAATCTACTAAGAGAATATACAGAAAAAGCTAAATCAGGTCGAGTACCCACAGTGGCATACATTATAGAGCCAATTAATGATCTACTTTGTTTTTCATAGTTTAAATCAATATCAACATTTTCATTATACTTGTAATTAGCATCCATTGGAGAATAAATACCATGACATAATGATGATTTTAATGATAATGCCCAAATACGTCAGATTATTGCTACTTAAGTCTTTCATTTTAAATTGTGTACATAAAAACTCTTTAACCTTTTGAATATTTTCTAAATCATTACCTACTATAGTTAAATCATCAACATAAAGTAAAATATATATATCATCTTTCATGTATAAACAATAATCATTTTGTGATCTACTGAAACTATAACTAGTTATTTTCTGTGTACCAGTACTTGGGTGACTTACGCAATCCATATAGTGACTTCCTTAACTTCAAAATATATCCATTAGGTAGTTCTAAACCTTCTGGTGGTTTTAGATAAACATCTTCATCTATTTTTCCATACAAAAATGCACCTTTAACATCCATCTGATGAATATGATAATTTCTATAAGCTGCAACTGATAATAAGATTCTTAAGGTTTACATTTTCAAATACTTTTCAAATACTGGGAAATATATACCTTCAAAAGAATCCTGTTGTTGGAACCTACGAACAACAAGCCTTGCTTTATATGCCTTTGTATCTCCAATTTCTTTCCTTGTAAATACCCATTTGGTGTCAATTAAGTTTTCTTCTTTTGGTTTTGATTCTTCTTTTATCAACATCCATGTTTCATTTTCTTTTCAAAATATTTATTTCTTCCTCTATTGCCTTCTTCCATTCGACTTTGTCTTCTGTCAATTCTATCTTCTCAAAGTTTATTGGTACATCGTTCAACTGTCCTGAGTAATAAGCAAACATCGTTTCTTCATTTTCTTCATCAAAACTCATAACATAGTCCTGTTGCCATTTTGGTTAGTCCTTTTCCTTCGTCCTTCATTACTTACCACTTTCCTCTCCTCGTCGATGTGAAACTTCCAAACATTCATTTTCAACATCATGTATTGGTATTTCTTTATCTATTTGTATGTCCTTTTCTTTCTCTTGAATATTTTCTATATCTCCACTTCTAAAACTAACATATTTCTCCTCCTCCTTTTTGGAACTTGCATCAAATATCACATTTCTATCTATAATCACTTTTCTACTTTCAGGATCCCACAATTTATAACCTGTAATACTATATCCAACCATTATTAATTTCTTCGCTTTTGGGTCAAGCTTCTTCCTCAAGTTTGAAGGTATATGAGTAAATGCTGTACTCCCAAAAACTCTCATATGTTCAACATTTGGCTTCTTATCATACCACAACTCAGCTGGTGTTACTTCTTTATTGAAAGTTGGGCTTCTGTTTGTTACATATGCCGAATATAAAACTGCCTCAACCCAAAACTCCTTGTCTAGTCCTGAATCCAAAAGAATATTCTGTGCCTTGTCCAGTAGAGTGCGATTCATCCTTTCTGCTACTCCATTGGTTTCCGGATTATAGGGAACTGTATATTGCATAATAATACCTTCCTGTTCACAAAACATCTGAAACTCTATTGATACATACTCACCTCAATTATCTGTTCTCAACTTATGTAACTTCAAATTAAACTGACTTGTAGCTATTTTATAAAAATATCAGCAGATTTGTTTTTAATTAAATATAAGTAAACAAAATGTGTGTAATCATCAATAAATGTAACAAAATAATTATAGCCATTCCATGTTGTTTGCATTGGCCCGCAAACATCACTATGAACTAGTTCTAATGGTCTACGAGCTCTATATCCAGTTCTGTTAAAAGGTAGCTTAGCCATCTTGCTTATCACACAATCTTCACAAAGTAAATTTTTATTTATTTTATAATAATAAATGTCAATACCCTGAACCATATTTTTATTAATCAACATCTTAAGACTTTTCATATTTAAATGACCAAAACGTTTGTGCCACAACTCACATTTTTGAGCATTAAAATTATCAAACATAAGATTACATTCATTTTTTTGTTTTAACTAAATACAAAGAACCATTATTCTCACCAACTAGTTTTAAATTGTTAAACTTATCAAAAACTTGTACAAATTTATCTGAAAATACTACTCTCATACATTGTTCTGAAATCCTAGAAACTGATAACAAATTTTTCTCAACTAGGTTATTATTAATCAAACAAATTATCTCTATATTACCAATACCTACTGCCTCTAACATTATTCCACTCTTAGCTGCACATATTTTTCTATGCTGTTTTAATTCAATATATTGGGAAAAAATATCTCTATTATTGGTAAGATGATCTGAGCACCCGGAGTCCATACACCATGTTTGACTTCTATCTATCATGTCACTATTATAATTATTGTTATACACATTGCACCATTGCATCACTTTCACTATCACTATTTTCCTATATATTATATGCTTGTGGCTTCCTTCCGCTTCCTCCGCCTCTATTGAAACTTTGTCCACGCTGTCCTTGACCCATATTTGTCTGCTGTACATACCCTTTATAAGAACTCTGTTTATTATTAACTCTATATGTATTTCCTCTTCTATTATTGTAAATTTTATTATTATCTTTTGTCTTCCATTGATACTTTTTGTGTCCCTTTATTCCACAACCAAAACACTGTATATTGAATGCGCTGGATGTTCCTGGTTCATATACACACCCTTCCTTTATGTTCCTTTTTTCAAATTCTCCCAACATCCTATCCTTTACAAAATGTAATTTTAAATTCTCCACTATTTCCAGTGCAGATACAATGTTACTATAGGATACTGGTAGACTTAATAGTATATAGTTTATCTTTTCTTCTTTCTTCAATTCACTATCAGCTTCTTGCAGTTGATTGATAATATCTTCTAATGTAATAAAATGCTCCTGCATTGTCATCGTACTTTCAATATATTTAATTTCGTTAATTTTTCTCTGTAAGTACAACCTGCTCCTTAGAAAAGGGGTTTCTTCGAAAATTATTTTCTAAATTGTTGAACATTACATAAGCATATGGACCTGGAACGCCTGAGAGAGGACGTGAAAAATATTGACTGGTCGCCACTATTGTCATCTAATAATATTGATGTCAAGGTCGAATCATTGACTACTGAACTGATTAAATTATTTGATATTCATGCCCCGATAAGACCTGTACGAGTGAGACATGCCCCTGCTCCCTGCACCAATAATAAGACAAATAATGGCTAAGCGAGATCGGGCTAAAACCAGGAATAAAAAATATCCTTCCCAGGAAAATTTTGAAGCATACAAAGAACTACGTAACCTCTGCAACAGAATGTGTAGGGACGCCAAACGCCGCTATATTCACGACACAATTCAAGATCTCAACCAATCACAGGTTTGGAGATTCCTAAGGTCTCTTGGTGTGGGCAAGACCACGGACACTTGTCAAAGTGCCGTGGATCTTAATCATTTGAATAGTCACTTCTCCACTCCACCTTTACTTTTGGATTCCAATACTAAAACCGCTACCCTTTTATATTTGTCTCAACTTGTCCCACCAGACATTTCCCCATTTTCTTTCAAACCAGTCTCGGATGATGATATTAAGAAGTATGTCAGATCTATTTCCTCTAAAGCCATTGGTAGTGACTGCCTCAGTCTTGACATGATTCTTCACGTGCTGGAGGATATAGCACCTGTGATCACTCACATCATTAACTTTTCACTCACATGCAATATCTTTCCAGCACTGTGGAAAAGGGCTTATGTCATACCATTGCCAAAAACACCGAATCCTACCTGCCCAAACGAATTTCGTCCTATTTCGATCCTACCAATTTTATCCAAAGTATTAGAATCTGTTGTACACTCGCAATTATATTCCTATCTAATATCCTACGATTTGCTATGTCCTTTCCAATCCGGCTTCCGACCCTCTCACAGCACTGTTGGAGCACTTTTAAATATAACTGAGGATATACGAAGAGCTATGGATAACACCAAGCTCAGTGTGTGCATCCTATTGGATTTTAGCAGTGCTTTTAACTCCGTTGACTTTGACATTCTTCTTGGTACTCTGCGCGCGGTAAATATTTCTCCCACTGTTATAGACTGGTTCAAATCCTATCTCTTCGGGCGCCAGCAATGCATAATGACTAATAGTAACTCATCAGATTGGTTATGTCTTAATGCTGGGGTTCCTCAAGGCGGCGTATTATCACCTTTACTTTTTTCTATTTTTATAAACAATATCTCTCGAGTATTATCTTCTCCCTTCCATCTGTATGCAGACGACTTACAAATGTATAGACATTGTGTATTAAGTGAGCTTCCTCAGACGGTTGCAGTCCTAAATAAAGATCTTACTGCAGTTCAATCATGGGCTGAATCCTTTGGTCTTCTCGTTAACCCTAAAAAATCTCAAGCAATAATCATTGGCAGCAGTAGACTGAGAAGTAGGGTTGACTGGAACACAGTACCTGACATCTTATACTCTGGAGTCCCGATCGCTTATTCTAATAAAGTCAAGAACTTAGGCCTTATTATGGACTGCAATTTGTCTTGGGTATCTCATGTTAACGAAATTAGTAAACGAATGCATTATACGTTTCATTCTCTCAAGCGTCTCCAATATTTTCTACCTTTTCGCACCAAAATTATGCTTGCGCAATCTCTCTTACTGCCCATTCTCGACTACGCCGATGTGTGCTATTTGGATTTGACTGAGGAGCTAGTTAACAAATTAGAGCGCCTTCAAAATCTTGCTATACGCTTTATTTTCGGTATACGTAAGTATGACCATGTTTCCTCCTTTCGCGCTAGACTTAAATGGCTCCCTATCCGGCTTCGCCGTGATATGCACATTCTTTCGGTATTATTTAATATTCTTAATGATCCCAAATCACCATCATATCTACGGTCTAGGTTTAATCTGCTTTCCACTCCAATTCGTTCAAAACGACCATGTAACACCACGATGCTTCATGTGCCTAAAAGTAATACAAATTACTTTTTGCACTCTTTTTCGGTACGTGCGGCAGAACTCTGGAACAAGCTTCCAAAAGACATCCAGCATAGTCCCTCAATTGGTTCTTTTAAAAATAAAGTAAAACAGCATTTACTTGCACAAATTTATTCCTCATAATTATCGAATATGTAAACATATTTTTATTTAGATATTACTCTATATTTATCTGTATATATGTGTTTATATGTACATGTATGTATTTATTTAAGTAAGTATGTATATGATTATTAGTGTGTATGTATGTATGTGTATTATTTGTATTATTTAATAATAGTATTTTTTTGCACTATCTTAGCCCGCTATACAACACTTTTACTCACTTTCGTAGGTTGGCTGGAAGAGATTTCTTTTAGAGATAAGCCCGCCTTTGACAACAGTCTTTATTATACATTTTGTTACAAATTATTTCATGTGCAATAAAGAATATAATTAAGTATGCAGATTTGAAATTTTTAATATACTCCAAGTGAGTATCGGCAACATCAGAATCGCTTGGGCCTTCAAATGAAATTCTATATTTTCAATTGCCTCGACAACTCCGCTATCTCTGGAAACACTTTTAATGCGAAACGCCCATGCAGGGAAGTTTTCGCCGTGAAATTGCTTTACGTTATATACATATTATTGCTTCGCCATTTTGTTACTATTATTACGTGGCACGTACCTCATACATCCAATTCGTTTTCTGTATTTTTCTTTGCCTGGGCCCATAACCCTAATGGAGCCAATGTTGATGTTTTCTGAATAAAAAAACCTTCCTCTTCTATATTCCTTATAATTGCTAAACTTTCCTTATACAAACATATTCAACCTTTAGCAGACATTAAACCATACCATATAATATAATTAAATTATAATGAGAAGGTTGCCATCTCAACATATTATACCTACTTAGTACTTACTGGACAAATTTTCTCGTGGGTTTCACGAGATAAGAATAAGTCATATTACGAGTATTACAATAATGTTCAATGATCGTTTTATTGTCAGTGTAACAAACAGTATCTTTTTTATTAAACAGCATGCGAAGATGAAGAAATTCCGATGCCTCGTCGACAAAGGACACCAATAATATGTCGCGCTTACTGGCTGGCTCATACTGTCGCCACTGATCTCGCTTTCGTCATCACGCTCATCTACTGGTCACTGGTTCATAATCCAAGTAAAAAACTGTTTATTATATACTCATATATATAACTGAAAAGTTTTTATAAATTATTCCGGCATACCTTAAAATTGCTTATTAAAAAAAATGTACTAATATTGCTCTTTCGTGCTAAATTAAAAAATATGCCTTTTCAGCACGAACTATATAGATTTGTGGTTATCTAAAAGTCCTAAAAAATTCTTTTTAGTATTTTTATAGATACTTAAAATATTATTTAAATAAGACCTAATTTGACTATTTTGCTAATTTTAATATATGTTTTCAAATTCAATGAACTTATATTAGTATAAAAATAGAGGATTCAATTAATTATTTTTTATAGGCCAGTGTTATGAAATAAATACACATAGGTACATTGTTTAACTATAAGGAAAAACTCACATCTAACTAATATATAATGTAGGTAATAGCAAATATACATTTTTCCAATAAAATTGACCAGCGTTAGAGGATGTTATTAGACGTCAAAAGAAGCTTTTTCCTTACGTGGCGAATTTTACCGGGCAATCCTTTTCTTCTCACTGGATAATAGGTACTTTTTATATATAATTCCAATACGCAAATATGTTCTTTTTCCACAGAAATCCACGAAATTAACAGTCTTAACCTACTCGTCCACGGGGGTAACTCTATTGTAATGCTGGTAGAATTGGCCGTCACTGCTCACCCTGTTCGTGCTGCACATGCGTTCTTCGGAGCTGGAGCAGGTCTCGCGTATGGAGTATTTAGTGCATTTTACTGGGCAGTTGGTGGAACTGATCGAGTTGGGTTATCTGCGATATATCCAGCTCTTGATTGGAACAAGCCAGGTAAATTAAAAAATATGCTCTTGTATACCTTCACAACTTTTTTTATCATTCATAAACAATAATGGATTCATTCATATTTTTGACCTTATAAACATAGTAAATGAAATTTAAAATATTTTTTTAGTAAATCTATTTTAATAATATAATAGAATAGTATCCAAGCTGTTTAGATGAACGGAAAGTGTGAGTTAAATAGGCCGATATCCTACAATAATTCTATTATTTAATCGAAGTCCATTAATAGATTTAGAAACCTCACAAGTGGCATAGTTGGACATCAGATTGATAGCAAAAAATAATGGTTAATAATATTGGCAAAACTTATTTTTTTTTATAATTTACGTTTGAAATATATACATACATTCCTATAAAACATTACATTAATTGTCATCTAAACATCAATTTTGATATTAAGTGCTTCAAGCATTACTCGTATTTGTATCGGCCTTTCAATAGTGAATTGGAATCTTATACTGAGCTTCTTTTAATTTTCTATTATAGTAAGTGTAAAATCATTTATAGGAATCCCATATGTATTCACATTTCTATGAGTATACTAAACGTTTTTTATTACGTCAACCTGCTTCGATTTCCAGAACCACTATCATACTAAGAATTCATACTATCAGGTTTACTTTTCTTTACGATTGCAGATATTTCAACAGTGACTCATATGTTATATCAATGTAGTATAGCCAAAGTATTAAAAACAAACTGGTAACATAATATTATTATATATTATGATTTGATGGCAAAACTTTTGTTACATGCAAAATTAGCTACTACTTTAAAATATTATATAATCTAACTATTTCAACTTTGTTTATATTCGTGCCAATGAATGTGAAACATTGAACTCGAGTTAAAACTTATGAAATGAATGACTTATGAATGAAATATGAATATCCAAAAAAATATTACAATAACCTTGACCAGTAATAATAAGCTTGTAGTATAATAGAATTAGCGCTACGACCTAATTGTCAATTAAAACTAGGCAGAAATAGATTTTGGGACCTAAATTAATGTTATTTTCATTGTTTAGCCTTTCATATTTAACATATGTAACTTATAAAAATAAAACTAAAATAAATTACATTACTTGTTTGTTTGTGTATCTTATGCGAAGTAAGTAGTCAACTTAAAATTTTAATTGTCTATGTAGATATATATACAAAAAAGTTGGGCTAGTTACACCAAGAGTACTCAACAAGGGCTGGCCCAATTATATATACCTATATCTTTAATTTCTTGGATTTATTTTCGAGGGATAAAAATATTATGATCAAAATTTTATTTCACTTACATTATAAGAAATAATACATCAAGAACGGATTGACAATTTTTGATGTATTCTTGTTTTAAAATGTTCATTCCTTTTTTATGGAAAGAGAAATCAGAAAAGTTTTTAGGATTTTCCTTTTTTGGAGAATATTTTATTAGATTTTTCTTGTTTCAGTCTATTTCACATATTTCAATTAAATTCAAATGTCATTTTATTTATACTTTTATACTAATATTATAAACGCGAAAGTTTGTAAGAATGTACGGATGTCTGGATGTATGGATGTTTGTTACTCTTTCACGCAAAAATTAAAGATTGGATTTTGATGAAACTTTACAATAATATTTGCTTACACATCATAATAACATATAGGCTACAATTTATAATGATATAGTGTGAATTATCTAAAATATAGCGGGTGAAACCGCGGGGCGCAGCTAGTATTTATATAAATAACTAGCCGACCCGCGCTTAGTTACTCCTCCGAAACGGCTCGACCAATTTTGATGAAATTTTGTGTGCATATCGGGTAGGTCTGAGAATTGGTCAACATCTATTTTTTAAGTAATAAGGGTGGTCTATCCCAATTTTTTTAAATTTATATGGCAAAACAACGTTTGCCGGGTCAGCTAGTTACTATCTATAGCTTTCCTCGATTAATTAATCCGAACCGAGATTAGCCACGTTCAACAAAACAAACAACTTTTCAGCTTTATTTTATTAGTATAGATGGATATTTTTGGAGCATAATAATTAGTGTATTTTTTTTATTTTCAGCTTCTGCATTAGGTTTTGTAGCACTTTGTGCGGCAGTGATGATGTTCGCGCACGGCTTGGCCACCTGCCTCGCTTGTGCGCGAGCTCATCTAGCCGCCAGGATACTACCAGCGCGCGCACAAACTGATCGTCTCACTTTGCCTACGCACTGATCGAGAAAACGTAAATATGCAAAATGGCGGAGAAGGAAATCTGAACAATGAGTGATTGATAATGTTTTTTTTTTAAAGTTTACCTTCCACTCTGTCTATGTCTATGTTTTGTGAATTTAACACGTGCGGCCTGCATCATACGTATTAGCTGTTTTTATTATAAGTATTTAATATTACAAAAAATAAGCAATTCAGATAGACAAACGAAACTAAGTTACACCTACTTGCAGATCTTATATGTGCTCTCTAATTAAAAATAGTAAACTTTGAACTCCTCTTAGATATGCCAATATATTTATTACGTGGTTTCGCCAATGTATTTATAAGGTATTTGCATAATATTTTATTATAATAACCTTAATTCCAATATCACTACGTGCCAGTGGCGGAGTGTAAATATTTACCAAAGGAGATTCGTTAATAGTCTCTCTAAAATAACTGAAGAAAGTTTAAGAAAAGCTCTGTATTCGATACAATGGAACCCTTACAATATAAACACTTAGCTTCTGAAACTAAATTATTTTAGATCCAAAATAATGTAATTTCAGGCAGCTGCTAATAGTTATCATATCTTCATAATATGTCGTGAACGATATGAAAGCGTTTGTTATTTTATTTGAAAAATACATTAATTAGAAAATTATGGTGTAGTATAAGTAATATAGTTTTGTGGGAAAAGTCTACATATGTGTATTTGATTTCGTCAAAGTGATCCGATCGGAATCGTCTTGTTCATACGCTTTGTCACTTTTACGTGATTAGACTAAGGCATTTCACTTATCTATATTAAGATACTTTGTACGATTGGTGTTATAGAATACGATGAAATGTATGTGTACTTTAAAATGTTAATGTTGTAACTATAAAATCGAAGACCTAGTAAACAATAAAATCAAATGCTAATTCGAATTTTTATTTGACTTTATTGTTTACTAGATATACCAATATCCTGACAGGATAAAAAATACTTTGTTGGACAAAGGCTGTCCCTACTTATTTAAAATAATTAAATATCAACTATAGAGAATGTGAAAATCGAATGGTTAATTTAATTTAACGCATTTATTAACATATCTCCTATCTTATTTGTGTCATAATTATTTGTTAACCGGCAATATCGGTTTGTGCTAAATGCATTTATATGAGCAATGATTTTTTATACTTAAATAAGAATAAATTAGGATTAAACCTATGGCTTATACCAAAAGCAATTCTGTATACCTACTATTTATTAGGTTGTGTGTAAATCCGATCTCTAATGATGTTAATTGTTGTGTATCATATCAAAATTTAATGTCTTCATTTTATAATCATTTTGAATAATAAATGGGTAAATTTTTTAATAATCACTTATGTGATTATACCCATAATAAGTATTTTGCTTTAACTACTTCATGACTTATTATGTTAAACATATCAATGATAAAATATGGGTAATAAAATCTACCCACACCGGATTCTTCATTATTTTGCATGTGGTCAATGTAATAATAAAAACCTTGCTCAGCTGAGTATTTAAAATCTTAATCACTGTGTAGTAACTATAATTCAATACACGTATTTCGCAAGTCCTCCTAGCAGCAAAAAAATTCTAATCTTTTTCCTACACATTTATAAAAAATATGTGTAGGAAAAAGATTAGAATTAGAAACGAACATAATAATTTTGAACGAAAAATAACAGAAACAAAATAATAAACTACAATAACTAAAACAATAAAAAATATTTTAAAGAATGTGATTTTTATGAAATAATTATTTGCCATTGCTGAAGCTTAATATAATTATTTAAAAATGTAATGATTCTGTTGTAATCAATGTATTTTGTGATTTTTAGAATTATAGTATTTAGTTCCTAGCCTAAATATAAGTGGATACCTAAATTGCAGAAATTATTGATTGAACGTTTGAGTGTTTGATTTTTATTTGAACATTTCATTTTTACACATGTAATGATTATTTATTTATTTTAAATATTTTTGTGTGGTATCCAAATATTAAGGCAAACTTCTGTGATGCGTTGTTCACCCAGATAGTATTACTTTGGCATGTGTACTAGGTTAATTATGCTGAAAAGCAATATTATTAATAATTATAATGTTACAAACATAATGCGGTAGATATCGATGATGTTCGTACATGAGGTACATAGGTAGTCTGATGAAATCAATTATTATATTATTTCTGCGGTATTATTAAGTTAATCGTGATAATAAAAATAATTTCGTATGCTGTGGTCACTTTGTTTCAATTTATTTTTAGGATTCCGTATCTTAAAATGAAAAACTAAAAAGTAGAATTATAAAGATAAAATTGACATCTTAATAGACTCCTTTTATTTTTTATTACATACTTGCAAGGGGTGTAAACTTATATGACTCATACAATAATCATGACAATAAATTCGGAGTGAAGGCGGGTACGCTAGTAATTAATATAATTTAATAATATTGAATACTCCTTATAACGCCTAAAACTATAATATAACATGCTTAATATTACTCATTGCTTTACTAAATGTAAGAGATTAGTATATAGTAATAAGCTAAGTTAATCTTAGGACACCTTTTCGAGTCTCGCTATAATATCAATATTGTGTGAATACACTTTATACCCATTTTATTTAAACCGTACTCAAATAGTGAAAGAACTATTTATAGGCAACGCCTTCCATTTTAATAGCATCACAAGTTGCACTTAGTCGTTATTGCCTTATTTTTTAAACACTAATATATAATATTAAAAATTAATTTATCAAGATAGTTAAATTCAATTAATGATCGATAGTTAACAATAATTAAGAGTCTAGTTAGATTGATAATCTTGCTATTATTAATTGCATGTACTAGAAAATGCATAATAATTGTACTAGTACGGTAAAAAACTGAACATAATGTTAATATAATTATTTTTTTAGAATTCTTGCGTTAATCGGTAGAAACCATTATTACAGCTTTGTTTAGTTTGTCTCAGTAAAAATACATTTCACGTATTTTTTCTCTCTTTTACTGTACACATACCCCATTAAATAACAATTAATAATATTTTTCAAAAAATAAAAAAAAATATATGATTATTTTCAGGGTTCGGTACCTTGAAAGGAAAGAACCCTTATAGGATCACTTCGTTGTCTGTTTTCCTGCCAAGACTATTTTTTCGGAATTGCGTGGAGGCATAAAGTTGAAATTAAAATCAAATACGTGTAAGCCCATCGTACTGCGAAAAAATCAAACTTCCAAGTCAACGCAATAAAAAGATACGGCCGTTTAGGTATGTGGTAAGTCATAAAATTATAGATTCCTTCCCGTAAACCTGGAATCATGAAATTTATCATGAAGCAAGGTTTTATAGCACCAAGTATCTAAAGAGAAAAATCTGAAAACAGTAACTTTGTAATTACATCAAAAAAGATATATTTTGTGTCTGATACCCATTCTTAGTCATCGTGTTGAAATTAATATCGAATATATAAGTCAACAGTCTCTTGAAGTTACAAAAAATCAAACCATATAATACCAAAGTATGACATATCTAAATTCAACTACATATGATCCTACTGAAGTATGTAATATGTTTTTGACATTTTTTCACTCGGTTTTTGAACCGTCTGCAGAAGATGAAGACTTTGATACCGATAATATACCTAATATAAATACTAAATCCAATCTAATTATAAGCAACATATACATAACTAAAGAATCAATCATAAAAGAACTGCTCACACTAGAAATATGTAAAGGATCGGGTGTAGATAATATTCCACCAGTTTTCTTATGTTCAACAGCAAGAACTATATCTTATCCTCTGCATTATGTACATATTCAGTGTCTCAAAGAGGGTGTATTCCCCAAAATTTGGAAAACAGCTAGGGTTGAAAATTATCGCCCTATATCAATTTTACCAACTCTGTCGAAGTTTTCGAAAGGTTAGTCCATAATATTATCTATCCTGAACTACATAACGCTATTATCGAACAACAGCATGGATTTGTAAAAAAGAGGTCAACAACTACAAATTTACTCATTTATACAACGTATCTTTTTGAAAACCTAGATAAAAATAAACAAACAGACAGCATATATACTGAATTTCGAAAAGCCTTTGACAGAGTGAATCATAAGTTGCTTTTAGAGAAGCTTGCCTTTAATGGAATACGAGGAAATCTATGGCGATGGTTCAAATCATATGTATCCAATCACACACAAAAAGTTGTCATTAAAGGGTATGAATCTGGTTTTGTTCCAGTTAGTTCAGGAGTTCCCCAAGGCTCTATTTTAGGTCCTTTACTGTTCGTATTATTTATTAATGATATTTATAAATGTTTTAATTTTTGCAATTTTCTCTTATACGCTGACGATTTAAAAAAAATTCACACTATTGACAATACAAGTGACCATCATCAATTTCAACAAGATTTGTATCAATTCTCTCAGTATTGTACACGTAATAAATTAAGTCTTAATTTTAAAAAATGCAACCTAATTATATTTACTAAAAAGAAAACAATAAGCTATTATCCATATATACTGTGTAATGCTCTAATAGATCATGTTGAACACATTAGAGACCTGGGGTTAGTCTGGACAGTCGATTACACTTAAATATACACAATGATAATATTATCAACAGAGCCTTCAAAATGTATGGTTTTGCTATGCGTTCGAGTTCCGATTTCACTAAACCACTTACTTATCTACACATCTTTATGTCACTAATTTGATCCCAAGTAGAGTATGCAGTGCCTGTGTGCAACCCTTTCTATAACAAATATGTAGATGCACTTGAGACTATACAAAAAAAGTTCTTACGTCCTATGTACTTCAAATGTTTTAATAGTCAATTAACATAAAAATATAATTTATTTACACTTAAGGATAGACGATTACAATTAGATATAATTTTTTTATTTGATTTGTGTAATGGTAGATATGATTGCACTGAATTAAACAATAAACTCTATTATAGCGTACCTTATCGAATACATAAATGTAGAAAACATACTCTTTTTGCTACTAAATCTTGTAGAACAAACGCAGGAAAACGTTCTCCTATGTGCAGACTAATTCAAAATTACAACACATATTTTAATTCTATAGATATAACGATAAATCATTCTAATTTTAAAAAAGTTTTTTTTTTTTTTATAGAATAGGAAGGCAAACGAGCAGTCGGGTTACGTGGTGTTAAGTAATCACTGCTGCCCACGGACTCCTGCAACAATTAGGGAGTTACAGAAGCGTTGCCGGCCTTTAAGGTGGAGAGATCATTCCATAAGTTGATTTTGCGTGGAATAAAAGTTTTAGAAAAACGCACTGTTGAGGAACGCCACGCATCCAGATGATGAGGATGATATTTTAGTCTATGACGTGCAGTGCGATGGTGGAATTCGGCGGCAGGGAGCAAATGGAAAAGCTCTTCGGAACACTCCCCGTGATATATGCGATAGAGGACGCACAATGAAGATACGTCTCTACGCAGTGCCAGGGGTGAATGCAACACCGGGTCCTCGACTATCCGAGCAGCCCTTCTTTGAATGCGATCAAAGGGTTCAAGCTGATACTTAGGTGCACCAGCCCAGAGATGAGCACAGTACTCCATATGCGGCCGAACCTGCGCTTTATATAGCGCCAGTCGGTGCTGGGGCGTGAAATACTGTCTGGCTCGGCTGATCACACCAAGTTTTTTGGAGGCCAGCTTGGCCTTGCTTGCCAAATGATCGCGAAATTGACAATCACTCGAAATATCGAGGCCCAATATTGTAATACTAGGCGAGGCTTTATGGGGAGTGTTATCGAAGAAGGGAGATACGACGAATGGGGTTTTTTTAGTGGTGAACGCGCAAACTTGTGTCTTCAGGGCTTGACCTGGACCAAATTGGATTTAGCCCATTGCGAAACCTCCCCCAAAGAGATGTTAATAGAAGACACAAGTTTAATTCGGCTCTCATCGACGCTTTCCCGAGAGAGTCCGGCTCGGCCGGTATAAACGGCGTCCACCGTACTGTCATCTGCATAGCAATGAATGTTAGGATGGTCCAACAAATCATTGATATGCAGGAGAAACAGTGTAGGGGAAAACACACAGCCTTGGGGTACGCCAGCATCAATGGGCTTGGGGTCAGAGCAAAATCCGTCGACAACGACACGTATGCTACGTCCACTGAGAAAGCTGGCGACCCAGTTGCATAAATCCTCGGAAAGCCCATAGGCTAGAAGCTTAGAGAGAAGGGCCTTATGCCAAACGCGATCAAAGGCCTTTGCTATATCCAAACCAACTGCCAAGCCCTCTCCTTTGCTCTCAATGGCAGCCGCCCACCGATGGGTAAGGTAAACAAGAAGATCGCCAGCAGAACGACCATGACGAAAGCTGGCGGTCATTAATGAACTGTCGATCCTCCAGGTAACCCAAGAGCTGACGGTTGATGAGCGTTTCCATGACTTTGGAGAGCAGAGAGGTGATAGCAATAGGCCTGTAGTTGGCAGGATCCGAGCCATCGCCCTTTTTTGGGATCGGATGGACATGGGCCAGCTTCCAGCAGTTCGGGACTACGCCTCTCGAGTAGGAGAGCCGAAATAAACGCGTTAGCACGGGAGCTAATTCAGGAGCACATACACGGAGCACAATTGGTGAGATGCCATCCGGCCCGCTCGACTTGTGAATTTTCAAGGAAAAGAGAGCTCGTCGCACAACCTTTTGGGTAAACCTTATAATAGGCATTGAGCTCTGACACCGTGGGATGGTAGGCGGTGTACATCCTTGGTCATCCAGAGTTGAGTTTGAGGCAAAGAGAGTACCCAGAAGTTCGGCTTTCTCTTTTGCCGTGTAGGCCAGAATGTCATTCTCCATGCGCAGCGGCGGAAGGGTAGGCTGGCTAAAATTGCCAAGGGCAGCTTTAGAGAGGGCCCAGAACTGGCGCGTTCCGGACGAAAGGCCCTCTAGCTTCTCGCCGATTTTGGCAACATGCTGGGACTTTGCTCTAGCGATGTGTCTCTTAAAGAACCTGGAGGCTCGGTTGTATTTTCTCTTCAGGAATTGGAGGTTCGGATCCTTAGTGACCAGTGCTTCAACCCAGGCTCGGTAAGCGTCTCGTTTGCTGATAGCGGCTGCTTTACAAGACGCACCGAACCAAGGCTGTGATTTGCCACCTATTGGCACTACAGAGCTTGGTATGAAAATATCCATACCCTGTAGTACCACATCGGTGACATCTTCGGCACAGGTACTAGGATCATGTGAAGAGAAACAGACCTGCCTCCATGGGTAGGATGCATAAAATGATCGCAATCCATCCCAATCTGCCGACTTGTAGTGCCAAACGCGGCGGGTCGCGGGTGTTCTGTGACGGCGACTGGTAAATATAATTAAACAAATTAAATAATATATATCGTATAATTTAAATATATATGTTATATTGTATCATATAGTATCTTATCGTATCATATCATGGCTTAAACTTATATTATAAGTAAGTTCAATATTTATAAATTAAATAATAAGAACATACTAACTTAAAATATCTTTACTAAATTAATACTTAGTACTCAACCAACTTTCATGTTTAGCTAGTAATTTATGGTTTACGATGCTGGTATCACAATTAGAACTATATTTAAATGTACTAATTAGTAAAACTGTATTGTGATCACTGTTTGTATACCCGAATAAAATAAAATAAATAAAAAAAATAAAAAAGAGATGGTACGGGAGCCAGATTCAAATTCGGTCAATCATTTCCTCTCAATTAAAAATTCGTATACGTACTATATAAGGAATATATATTATGATTACTCGTGACCGTCAGCTGCGATTCCGTGGGTGGGGCGAGCAGTGACAGCCTTCCAAACATGTAGAAAAATAAATTTTTTTTAGTCATTTCTTCCCATTTGAAAATTTGTAGGATTATAGTTTACCTATGTCTTGAAGGAAAAATAAAGTCAGCTGATCATAACGTGGTGGATTTTACGTAAGCTGACTGCTAGTCCATATAATATTTTGATTTTTTTTTTAATATTTTTAAAATCCAATTAAAGAAACAATCATTTATACAATACACGTTAAAGAAATGCTCCAAAAACCGTGAAATTATAGGTTACTATTTATTTTTCAACTATATGTATTAAAAATTAATTTAATTTAATTTAAAACCTATAGGAAGATGAATGATGAATTGGGTGATGAGAAAATGTAGTATTTACAAGCAGGGATTTTATGGTTATTAAATTACGGATCTGGATACAGATACTGATAAAGGTATAATATTATATATCGGTTTCGGATACGGTTAAGGATATGAAATTATTTCGGATAGTTTCGGTTACGGTTATTAGATTTAGAAAGTAAATTACAAATAAGTTTTGATTATTTTCCTTGAAAAGTTTTTACCACACTATTGACATTTTGCGGAATGTAAATTTACTTGATTAAAAAAATTCCAAACTACATTAGATTTAATACGCAATCTGCTGCAATATAAACAATTATTAACAATTTATACAATTTATTAGTCGTTTTCCTCTAAGTGCACACAAGTAAGTTTTTATATGTAACGTAATCTCACAATAACTCAATAGTAATGAACAATTACTAATAAACAATGCTAAGGGGGCGCGTGGCTATAGTGGGCTATTTGTTGGCGGGCTCGAACTCGAAAAAAATTTCATAACATGCATCATTTAGACTCCGCTCCTATCCGAAATTATCCGAAACTGTTATATCGAATTTGGTTACGATTACGGATATTTTTTATTTCCGATATCCGAAAGTTTCAGTTACGGTTACAGATCTCCATAACATCCCTATTTATAAGTCACATTTAACACCACAGTTCAACTCAAATACAATACGTTGCATTCGTTACTCAATTCGTGTGGGAGTGAGTAGAAGGGGCATCGAATGGTTGTCGGTGCGTGAAGACGGATTGTTTTTCTGGAACCTTGAACAACGTCAGACCTCTGCACGGCTCTACGCTTCACACGCACGCTGTCGATCAGGGTTGCTCCATTTTACATGGACTACTGATTATACCTTGAACGTGAATATCCATATTAATCGTATTATCAATATTATAACAATAAATTATTTAATTCAGACATTTAAAAAACTTAATGTTAAAACTCCAACAAGAAGAAAAGTCTTTAAAAATTTTCAAATTTAGAATGATAAATTTTGAGTAAATTTTATTATCAAAAGAAAAAAAAGTATAAAATAAATTGAATATAAAAAAAAACATCTCTAATACATAAAATTTTCGTGTCGCGGTGTCCAATCCCTATATCCGTATGCCATTTTACAGCTTAATCGGATACCATCCGCTTTGTGAGATTCAAGTAATGTCATTTCATATTCTTCTCAACAAAACGTTTCATTTGATACCCATTTTATGAGGAATGGTTGAAAAAAAATAATAACTATTTCGTCATTATTTCATCTGTTGCGATGATCGTTGAAGGAAAGTGCCTTAAAATTTAGTTAAAAGTTAAAAAAAAGCTTGTAAAGACTAAAAAAAATAAAATATACACTAAACATCGATCACTAGTAATACTTTACTCGTGAGTTAGAATACAATTCCCCTCTGCCGCTGGGAGAGCATCTCCTAAGAGGCAAGTAACATACTATATACCCTCATTGGTGGTAGGGTACTGTCTTGCAACCAGCAGCATTCGACCGCTAAGTGTCTTTAATGCGTTCCGGTCGCGCCGCATGTGGGCCAGATCTACCCCCTCCCTCAATTCCATTTAATCTACGGAACACAGGGTTCTTGCTTAGGGTCCACTGAACCCCTGCATCCTACTCTTCGCTCCCCCTCCTCTCTCTATCGTCGAGGCGGTAACGCATCGGCAAAACAAGAGATGCTCGCTACACTTTCCATCAGGTGGACCGTCTCCGGTCGTTTGTCCATAATAGATCTGTTGTAAGTTTGTATATGATGACTCTATTACTGGCATAGTAAAACTTACGTTTTATTTTTTTAAATTCTAATAGAAGAAATTTAAATGATTTTAATTGGTGGTCAAATAAATGTAAAATGATATAGTCGGCATTTATCTCTATTTTTTTATATTTATTAGTTTTTTTCAACGATATTTTACAACAAGATCATTAAAAAATCTATGCAGGAAGTAGAAACTAGATATACAGTCTCATACAAAAATTACAATAAGAACTGACCTCTGCAAACTATATACATACGAGCGGCCTGCCCTCGCTTCGCTCCGGATATTTAAAGCAATATTAAAATTGATTTCCTTAATTTGTCACTCTGTAATTGTGTAGCTTTTCATTATTTGAAAAAGGAGAGAGAGTGAGAAATAGTTATAAAAAGAAAAAGAAAACAAAAGCGACAGATAATAAAAGAGGGAGGATAGAACAAAAATAAAATTGAATAGATAAAGGAGAGAGAGAGGAAGAGCGAGAGAGATAATCGAAAGAAAGAAAGTGTAAAGAGACTGATCATTCTGAACAGAGATAAAAATAAAAATTAAAGAGAGAAAAAAGAGAGAGGATGAGAGAGAATGATAGTATAAAAGAGGAAGAGAGACGGAAATACTTCTATCAGTGAAAGAATTTTTAAAATCAGATAGTTAAAAACAAAATGGCCTTATTCTATTAATTAAAAAATGTATATGGCAACACTACAACACCCGTGTCACTCACGAATAGTGTAGTTTACTCTCAGTGAAAGAATTTTTAAAATCGGATTAGTAGCAACAAAATGGCAATATTTTATTAATTAAAAAATGTATATGGCAACACTAAATCACCTTTGTCACTCACGAACAGTGTAGTTTACTCTCAGTGAAAATATGTTTAAAATCGGATTAGTAACAACAAAATGACCATATTCTATTAATTAAAAAAATATATATGGCAACCACGATGGCAACACTACAACAACTTTGTTACTCACGAATGGTGTAGTTTTCTATCAGTGAGAAAAAAATTAAAATCGGATTAATAGTTCCTGAGAAACTCATCAATTTACAAAAATACCCCGTTATGGTACTTAAATGGTCACATCTTTTTAATTAGAATATTTATGGCAACACCACATAGCCTATGTTACCCGGAAAGGACGTAGCTTTCTATCGGTAAAAGAATTTTCAAAATCTGATCAGCAGTTTCCGAGCCTGTTCGCAACAAACAAACATACAAACAATTAAATCTTTCCTCTTTATATAATAGTGTAAATATAAAATATTTCTTTTATAGATCATGTGAAACCTACATTACAAATTTGTTGATATTGATTTTAGTGTTTATACAATGCGAAAATTAATTAGATTATTGCGCAATCCATATTTATTTTTAAAAATAGTTGTAGTGTTTCTTTGCTTAATATTTTATTTTTCAAATATTAATAAAATTTTAAGTAACCTTAAATATAAATAAAACTTTATGATCAGATTCGTCGATCGGACAAGGTATTTATTAACATGTGTTTTAATTGTAGTGTACAGTGTACACTTACATATTTGTATGTCCATTTGAATGTTGTCGAATATGACATTTATTATTTATCAACTTAAAAATTCTCCGGATTATGTACTATTATTTATTACGAACATCAATTCTCCACCGCAATAAATCTTGACGATATCTAAAAATCTATATTTAATATATAAAGCTGAAGAGTTGGTTTGCTTGAGCGGGCTAATCTCAGGAACTACTGATCCCATATGAAATTTTTTTTCAGTTCGAGGTAGGCTATAGGTATAAGCTCACCATCACGCTACGACCAATAGGAGCGGAGCTAAACGTGAACAAAGTCGCGCGGGTCGACTAGTGGAATATAAATGTATCTAATAAATATTAATCATGGTAATTGGAATTTTGCACGTTTTTTGTCTGTATTTGGGTAAAGCCGGGACGGGCCTGTTCGTCAATGTTATACAAACTTCTAGCAGACGTATGTAATTGGCATCACATCCGATTGATCTTCTTTACAACATACTGTGAAGTATGAACCATAACGTCAGTCGCACTCGTGCGCTGAAGTGCGCATGGCGCGCGCGTACTAAATATTATATCTTACGTACCTATTTAAAGTATAGTTACTAATTAATTATACGTACAAAAATAGTTTTAACACTGTGGAGTTTTTACATGAAAAGTTTTACTGCATCTGTAATTTTGTTATGAAATGGTAAGAATATAATAAATACATTAAGTATAAAATAAGAATGAATCAATGAGCTAAGAAACTGGATTTTATCCTCGATAAAAGTTTTATTAATAAAAATCATTCACATAAACGACGCACGTCCTGAACAAAAAAAATGTAACCAATATGTAATTATTTATAAATTTCAAAATATTTTTTAAATAATAAAGCGTAATATTTCGAATTAAGTAAACATTCTTCCATATTCATGCCAATAAACAGTCAATTTACTTAATTCGTATCAATTATTTATCGCTCTACATTTTATTTCAACTAACTTCGTTGTGTTTATTTTTTTCAAAATATAATTTGGTAACGGATCTGACGATCATACATAACTTAAACATAATATGCAAATTGCAATGCAACTCAGACAGTTGCCAAAGACTATCGTATGCATTAATAAATTAGCTTTTGGCGTTTAACCAATTTATGTATATTCAATATTAAATTTATATAAACACTTTTGCCATGGGCACACCTACAAAATTTTGTAATTATCAACAATTGACCATAATTATACAAAAATGCAATAGGTATTTCATGAAGCCTGATTTTTGATGCAACATTTTATGATATCCATTGTTCATAAATTAAAAAGTAAATATTAAATACAGTGATATTAAACGCGTTGTACAATGATTTAGTGGTTTTTTACAACATATCGCACGCTTATTCAAACAAAGAAGTAATACAAAAATAACGTTTTTTGGGAATGAGCGTTTAAAGTTTTGCACTTTTGTCACGTCATCTTTATTTAATTATAAATAATAAATGATTAAGTATTTTAAATATATTAATATTATAAATGTTAATTTAAAGTGTGAGGATTGAGTGAAAATTAAAAGAAACGAAATTAAATATTAATGAATTAGTAAAATATGAATTTGAAAAAAAAGTTCATACTTATTTCAGTTTACGTTTAAAATGTAGATGGTTTTTTTGAATATCATCCGGCTTAACACGAGATACTACAATAAATTATTAAAAGACTAATTTAGTCGTGTGACTTTAATAAGCTTTATTTCGGTTTATTTTTATTCAAACATATTTTTTTTTATCACTTTCTTAACTGTTTCGTTATTTTATAATATTTTTCAGTAATAAAACACGTATTGACAACATTTTTTTTATTTTTAGTTAAATTATGTGAACAACGATTATCAAAAATCTAAGAGGAACATAGCATTGACAATAAAATATAGAAACTTTAACAAAATTCAAAATATTTAGTTTGAAAATTATGTCACAGCTAACAAAATACAATGAGGAACATAATAAATTAAAATTAAAATACTAAATTAGTTGTACATTTTTCAGTCGTTTAATCTCAATATCAGACTCAAAGTTGCAAAACGGCTAGTTTATAATAAAATACTGTTGCTTTTAGGATACATAAATTATTTTAGTTCCATGACAATTATTATGTTATATAGGAAACGAATGAAAACTTATATTAACAATATGTAAAGACTCTTAAATTAAACCTTTCTAAACAAAACAAAAATAATAACAAAAACTAAGAACTTGCAATTAAAAAATATTATAATAATCACAAAATATAATCTCTTTCATAATTGTTAGTTGATGATAGAATTATAAAAGTTTGCATATAAAGGGAGGAATTAAACCTTTAAAATAAGCTTTTTTAAAACGTTCTTCTAATTTGTATCTAAATCTTGCTTTCTTGTATGTGCTTGTTTAAGGTTAAGGGATATGTAATGAGTCTCATTTTTTTCTCTTATTTTATACATCTATTTCTCTGAAATCATTCTCTTTATAAGAATTATTACACAATATACTGAATGGCAGCTCCTTTCTCATCCGTAATATTTTAATGTCGTTCCAATTAACTGTCTTTCCATCTGTATCTAAATTATAATTGTATTTTCCCTGTAACAGTTTTATATCTCCAAAAAATCAAATGACATCTAAGCACAGCTAAGTCATTACTTTTGAGTAAATGGTACAATCAATTTGTTTCTCTATTCTACTCAATGTCTTTTCTTCTAAACGTATATTGCTCTAGCCGACCCTTGCGACTTCGTCCACGTGATGCTTCGCTTCTATTAGTCTTATCGTGATGATATACAGCCTATAGCCTTTCTCGATAAATGGGCTATCTAACACTGAAAGAATTTTTCAAATCGGTCCAGTAATCCCTGAGATTAGCGTGTTCAAGCAAACAAACAAACTTAAGCTTTATATATTAGTATAGTTTATTCTTCCAGTTCTTTTTTTTCGGTCTTCAGTAGAATTTTTTAATGATAAATATAAGTCACATTGGTCTTTTTTGAGTCTGTAGAAGCTCAAGTTAATTTTTTTAGTAAATATATGTCGAAAGTGTAAGTTAGCCTTAGATTAGGTTAGCCTAGTGTTAGGTTAGGTTTATGTGAGTTTAATCTTAGGTTTAAACAAAGAAACTGGGCTGTGGAGGTGAGTGTAGTGATCATTTAAAGGAGCTCCTTAAGCCTACACTTTGGTCACAAGTCAAAGACACTGCTTGGGTTCCTCTCAGAACAGTACGAGATCGTAGTGTTAAATTACATTCTGACCGTAATGCGCCCGTATAGCTTTCATGATAGGCCATCCATTCCATTACTTTCTTTTAATTTCTGACACATATTATAATAGTTTGTGTAATATCCTATAAATATCCTATAAAAAGTCGTCGTTTCTTTAAATCCCCTAAAGTCCAAAAGTCTTTAAATATCTCATATCTTACAATTAGTATCTTACTATCTTCTCTGTGCATTTTAGTTTGAACTTGTCTGTGCATGGAACTTTAAGGCAACGGGTAGGAATAGTTTTATTAGCTATTGGTTCGTATGATTTACCTGTATTCCTGAGTTTTTTAATTTTATTTTGTTTCCATTTCGTAGAATTTTTTTTACGATTGCGACCTTACCTTGTCGTTACTTTCCCAGATTCATCAGAATTAGAAGAAGTATTATAACTCATCAGTAGTACAAAGAATTGACTTAAAGGTGTTAAATAAAAAAATTGTATTCTTAGAATTGTGTGTAGGTATAGGTTTGGAAAAGTAGGATCATCATCTCTCAAATCTATATCACTTTCATCTGAGACATTTGGTGTTATATTAATAGACTTATAAAGATTAGCACATCTTTGGAATCTTAATTTACTATCATAGTTTAGTTCCTTCATCTGTGTGGAGGTTTAAGATACATCGGAAAATGTATTCTAAACCTACTACAGGTCTTATCCCTTTTAATTGGTGTTCATTGACTTGTTTTAAAGACGAGCAGTTATCAGACGATGAAGAACTACTAGACGAACTTGATGATGAGACAGAAGATAATATGCTTGAACATGAGCTACTGGGTGACCTTAAATATGATGTAAGGGATACTTGACTAGTCTCTGTATTCAATGAAAGAACTCTGTAATATTATTATTGTCATGAGGGACTTGTCACTGTCATAGTCGGGTCCAAGACTAATGTCTTGTTTATTGTTAGTTTTACGTGTCGTAAAAAAACGGAGATCAATATTCAAGCCGTGCCAAGCTACATCACATCACAGTCTGTAACTTCTTCGTGCTCGGGAATGAGATGTCATACTAGTAAAAAAAAAGAAAATCTATTAAAATACTTATAAAAGTCTGTTAAAATAATTATTCAAATTAAACGAGATTTCTTTTTTTTCTAAAATAGAGAAATATTATCAAGAATTCCATTTAAGTCTAGTGTTTTTTAAATGTTAAAGAGAAATAATCATATATAATATTTATAGTTAAAGTATTATCTATTAATAAACGGCACGAACATTAAATGTGCCACAAACAGGGTGGGTTTTAACAAAATCTAATAATACTAAACTGAAATAATTTAAGTAAATGCAAATGATTTTTAAATAAATAAAAAATAAACTGCATTAAGTCTAAACGTTTTACTACTGCTTGAATTAATTTTAATCATACAGTGATATATGTCGAAATAATATCTCTTTACTAAAAAACCAAAAGATGATTTGTATTTTACCTTCGAATAATATAGAGAATTTTTAAGTTTTATTTCTGACTTTGAATTGCTTTACTTGAATTACAGGTGATGGATTAATGAATACATCTCTTTACTTGTGTCAAACTTGTCATACGAATACGTGGAAAAGAGCGCGTCGATCTATTATCTCGCTCATAGACATTCAAATCGAGCGGCTGTTGGAGCGAAATTATTCTCTAAGCTGCGTTAATTTGATTTATACTAAAATCCCCAAAGTGGTCATTTTTGAGTTATTTCTTTGTTTGAATAAGCGTGCGATATGAGGGTGTCCACCACGCTAATTGGGAGATTTCACACATTGTTGTAAATACAGACTTTTTTTTACGATGTTTTCCTTCACTGGTAAAGAAATTTATATTTATTGTAAGCGATTAGTCACAAACACATATTGTGCCCAAGATTAAACTCGGACCTCCCGAATATGATATCAAAGTTTTAACCACTAGGCTATTAATGCTATTAAAAAAAATTATTAAGCTTAAAAGACACCTTTATCTACGCAATATTTTACATAAAACGAAAAAGTTTTATCAGAAAATTAGAAACCACAAAAATAAAGGTCAAAGGCACATTATTAGGATATCCTCTCTATGTTGAAGTTTCTAATAGTAATGATAAGATTTATTTAAATTGCTTTTTATTTAGTTTCCCTCATTAGGCATCGCGTGTTGTGCTCTTCAATTATTTCACGGCTATAGAAATCGAGGAAAACTTATTTCATGACTTTAAGGATGCGCTATGCAATGAATTACTACGATTTAGAATACGCTCTATACATAAGTTATTATTTTATTTTTAACTTTTAATTTTTAATAACATGACTTAATTATAAATAGATCCGTATTTTTTTGAAAAAAAAGGACATCCATTCTATTTAATACATACATATAATATTTAATCGACTTATTATGAAAATAGTAGTATTAGAAGTTTCAACCTCAGGAGGTAATGAAGAAGTAATAAAAACTATAATCTGTTATTGTATAAACGTGTAAATCGTAAACTTGAAAATAATTGATACCTATTATCTATTAATTGAAAAGTGTTAAACATTAACTGTGCAAGTGCCACAATGTTCACACTCAAGGGCAAAGGTAATAAGTTAGGGTACTCTAGGATTAGTTTCCGTAATCCTAAAAAACGTTCTATTTAATATAGCCAGCCAAAGAAAAAAAAGCCAGATCTACACTAAAGTAAAAAATCCTGTGTAAAGATATTCTCATTGGTTATTATGAATATCTGGTGTTGGTGAATCTGACGTAGTATAAAACTTGACTCAGTCTCTCAAAGCTAGAATTCGTAATTTCTTAGCATATTTCCAACCAGACTTACTTCCACTTAATCCTTATTACAGCCAATTTATTAATACTTTTGACAACCTCCTTAGATGTATTATATTTCATATCTTAATTTAGGTCGGGCTGGTCAGGTCTCTCAGACTATATTTTAGCAGCCTTCGCCAGCAGGCTCCTTGAAGAATCAATAACAGTCGTCTACTCGTCGCCCTTCTGTCTATATCTACTAACGCGCAGGTAATATTTATTTACTATGGTCTAATTTATATGTTAAATTAATGAGATAGTTAATTTATGAACTTTATGGTAGTAGACACCTAATTTCATTAGAACCTTCGTCAACAGTCTATAAACTTTTACATTTCAATAATTAATAGATATAAAAATATTACACATACAAAGTTTCCAATATCATGTATAATGTCGCAAAAGGAACTTGATTAAATGATCTAGACATCTCTGACATGTTAACTCTTATCTCACGGTCGTTTACACATAATTAACATAGCCGAATTCAATTTTTTAGGTGAAGGTTACGCAGGAAATGTTATTGTATCTTTATGTGGTTATAATTATTCTATGGTAGGTATTTAGAAGTTGTATTGTATTTTAAGCATTGTGTCCTAAATATTTAGAAATTTAATATAGACGTTACTTTTTTTTCTCAGGAGCAGTGCAAGGAGGGTCAACAAATCCAATTACTGATAAGATAAAGTGAAATACCGTGTTAATAATTAATGTATTAAACATAAAGATGTCGAAGGTAAAGAATTGGAAAGAAGAAGCTCCGGCAAATTGCTATGTTTGTTGTACAGCAGCTCTTAAGGAAGGAAACGAACCGCCAGAACTATTTGGAAGGTCATGGCGCGGTCGACTGTCGCCCTTAGTCTGGCGTGTTCCAATTTTCCTGTGGGCTGTTTTCATCATTTCCTGGTCCACGGCATACTTTTGGGGACCTCGAGAAAAGTTCCTGTTGTATATGACTCACTGGGGCTTAATTCTTATTTTCCTGGAGTCTCTTTTCGGCATTGTCGTCACAGTTAAGAAGATCCATGGTGATTTATCTGGTAAGTTTGTTTTTACTTATCAAATATTATAAGAATGTTAAATCATAACTATAACAATAAATTATAGTTTTCAATTACCTTCGCAATAGAATTCTATTTCTTTCAATAAGAGATTTTTCCATAGGTATACAATATAAATAGGTAAATTGAACTCTTAATGTCCCAATATTAAAACAATGTTGTAGCAGTATCACATAAATAGCTCCAGCTCGATCCCATTCCTCTTGTTCTAAATATCATTGGCATTTGGCACATAAAGTCATTAATCCCGGCAAAGACGTACATTCACCAATTTACTAGAAGGGTTTGTTTCATGTTTTATATAGCAAAATAATTTATAATTATTATATATAATCCTATGACCTCTTCATAATTCACTCGCATATGTTTATAAATATTTCTTGATGAATCCTTTTTTTATTTTATGTTCATAGCGTTGAAACAAAACACATAAAGAATTAAGAATGTCTAATATTTTTTTAAAAATAAAAGTAGGAAATGTAAATTAATTTTTTAAATTAAATACATAAGGGTAACGAGTAAGACCTTTTTTCCTCGAAATTTACAGAAATCTGAAATGTCGGCATTATAATTATAAATAGGTATTTAATTAAATAATCCTCCATAACATACAATTGTCGAGTTAATCCTAATTATAAGGCCAGCTATATAGCTGTTACATCAATATTCACATCAACGTTTGCATCACCAACCAAACCTTGCTGACCGTGAAATTGCCGTATACGATAAAAAACGAACTAGCTTCAGCTCAGTAACGATAAAATAAATTAATAAAATGTCTTCATTATCGCTAGTTACGTTTTTTTGTTGTCCCGTATGATAACCACCATTCCAAAAACCAAAATGTTTGTGTTGCAATTCGCCTTGAAATACCCGTTCAGGGTATCATAACTCACTAGTTCATACCTACAGGTGAAATGAAAGAAAATATTAAGTCTTTTCTCGCTTTCGTATCTTAGTTAAAAAAGGGTTTTATGATTGTCATACGGACAATATAACGTAAGTGAAATTATTTACATTTTGATCTAAAGCTATTACTGAAAATGAAAAATGCTTTTAAAAGAACGCCTAAAATTGTGCAACTTGCAGGTAATTTCTCGTTATTTTAACAGAAATTTAATACTTAAAAAGCTTGTAATACAAGCATGATTCCAAAAGTAACGTTACTGGATTTATTTAATTGGCGCAAATTCTTATATATCTACTAGATTTATCCAGTCGCCCTTGACAGCTTACAGAAATGGCAAGCGGTCACTCGCAAAAGTTCTTCATTCTTTTTAAAGAAAAGGATATATTCCTCATATAAAATTATAATAACAGCTTAAACCTTGGGACATTTCTCATATTTTTACTATTAAACTTTATCAGTTAGTCACGAATTTTAATCGTCTAAGCAAACGCAATTAACAGAGAGACATGTCCTTCTATACTCATCGTATCGTCCAAAACATCCAAGCCAGTTGAACAAACCAGTTTACCAATGATAGGATAACACATTAAATAAACAAAAATTGTTATCTAAAAAATATGAAACAAACAAATCAATTAAAAAGCTTAAATTAAAAAACATATTTTAGAGCTATTACCTATACACAATTATCTAACGATCAATACTTCCATGCTAATTTTATAAAAGCGAAAATAGCTCTGTTTGTCCGTCTCGGTCTGTTATCATTTTACGTTAATGCTGAACCAAGTTTGGTGGAGGTAGATGGAACCTTAGTCTTAGATTGGGCTACGATTTATCATGAAAAGTCCTGAGTAAGTTTGTGTATCATTACAGACAAAGTCGTGGTATAAATACAAATAATAATTTATAATCATATTAAAATAATTCTAATCTTTCTTTTATAGATTTATCGAAAGGCCTGCCATGGTACGTCAAAACCTACTGGGTTTTGTATAACATTACAGTTCCAGTAGCTTTCCTCATCACACTCTTTTATTGGGCGGTGTTAAGAGCTCGTATGTAATATTTTATTATTAATGTTTAATTAATAAATAATAATCAATCAAATTTATTTACTGTAGCAAACATCCAGCATCTTAACCCCTGCTGAGCCGGGTCTTCAACTCAGAAAAAATAGGATTAAGCCATATGGAAGGTGGTCATGACTTGGCAGATTCTCATAATTTTTTGGAAGGTTATGGGGAACTCAGGAGTGCAGATTACCTCACGATGTATTCCTTCACTGTTAAATCAAGTGATGTTTAATTATTAAAAACATACATAACTCAGAATAGTCATGTGCGTGGATTGCAATGGGACCTCCCGCGGAAGACAACATTATGTATTAATACCAAGTGAAGCAAAGGCAGTTACAATTTTAAACACCAAAAAAATACATTGATTAAAATTTTATATAATAAGTAGCGCTTTTTACGGAATTTTAGTTTGTATATTTAATAAGAGCTACCATTGCCTATTCCCGGATTCCCGGCTATTCTTTTGTATTATATATAGCAATCTGACCCCGTAACAAAGAAACCCATCGACCCATAGACTTAACTCTACTATGTTTCAATTGTAAAGCTACTTCGTTGTACTAACAAACTTATATACCTAGAAACTTATTTGGAATCTGAGATTTATAAATAGCTTTCCAATTTACAGCAGGCAGAAAAATGAACTACGCACCAAATCCAATCTTGGATATCATGCTGCATGGCGTCAACTCTGGGTTGATGTTCATCGAGCTGATACTTTCTGCTCACCCGAGTCGTCTTCTCCATATCATGCAGCCTCTATACTTCGCTCTGGCATACTTACTGTTCACTGTTGCCTACTTTATTGCTGGAGGACATGATCCGTAAGTTTTATATTTCAATCTAGCCGGCACACACTCACTTCCTCACATACTCTTTACCCTCTCATTACAAAAAAGAAAATTACAAAAAAGAAGACTTAATTATATCTCAAAAGATATTAGGGTATTCTATGTAAGCTCCCAGGCGGATTGCCATTTTCAAAAACTATCGTTTAATATCAACTAATTTACATAAAATTTTGACAAATTATACACCTAAACATTTCTTATGAATCCTTCAGTCTGCTGATGAAAACCGCATAGAAATCTGTTTAGTAGTTTTAGAGTTTATTGCTATCAGAAGAAGCGGCGTGGAACTTTGGAGTCTTATGATTATTGAAGGTTTTATAAGAATCAAAATGTAGTAAAAATGGTTTATAAATATTTTAGGCCGACGTTTGTCATCTTACAAGTACATATTTTATCGAAAAATACCGTTTAAAACCGGTATGAATTAATGAAACAGTAAAGTTCTTGTTTTTTTGTTCTTTTTTTAAAGAAACTCAAGATGTTTGCTTTTCTTTAATGCAGTTGGCCTTCTGCCCGGCAGTCTATACTAAGTTTAACACTAAGAATAGTCTGATAAATACAAACATTTCTTTGAGTTTATATTGCACACATTATTGTTGTGTCGTTTCGTTATTTTTCAGTAATAGTATATTTCATTAGGAATGATAAAAACGAAAGGAAAATTTCTCACGCTCACAGTAACCAAAATGCTACAGTTTCTTAATAGAACAAACACGTTTAGCATTCGCTCGTGTGAATTAGGACTCGACAAAATGAATATGAGAACTATTTAATAATTGAGCATTAAATGGACCTATTCTTAAATCAACACTACGATAATAACGTCAATAAGTACGTCATGATAGATTACATTGAGATATAAATTTGAATTAGCATACTAGATTGTTTGATCTAACACGTCGTCTCTAAACCGAAGTAGCTCCCGAATACATACTTAATACTTGATTTAACATAAAACACGCTTAATGTTTACTTGTTAATGGAAATTTTGGAGCACGCATATAAATTTTACTTGTATATGTTAGCAACACTGTTTATAAATTAGTATTAGCGGCTATATTTATATGCCATTGCCATTTTATTGTAAAAGGTACTTCGAATTGACATAGAACTAGTTTTGATGATATTACTACTATTGACCTGCGCACGAAAATCAAAATTTGATAGAGTTAGTCTATAAAGGAATTGAAATTGTACGGAACGCTCAGTGCGCGAGTTCCACTCGCTCGCACTTGGCCGAACTATTTTTTAAGATATCCACCCGCTTGAGATGGTGTTTTGAAGGGCAAAGTGGTGCTATTATGAAAAATGCGCGCATTTCCATTAAATAATAGCAGCCTGCTATATATAGGTACTTGATTTTTTTACTCATGGTTTGTAAATATATATTAGTTTACTCTGGCGGCTTAATAGTTTAGGGCAAGCAGCTGACAAAGACGAAATACAGCCACAAGTTGAACGAGTGGCTTCCTCCTTATACACAAAAACTCTGCTTGAAGGTTCGAAATACAAATACAAAATACGTATTTGTATTTCAATAACAAGTAATTCAAATACTGGCCAGCCCTGTCCTTTATACTTAAAGACAGACACACTTCAGGCACAAAGTATGACGCGATTTACTCAGGTGTAACGACTCACTGATAAGCCATACAAATACTCGTAAAAGCTAAACGAATTCACACCTTTATATATTCTAAACCACAAACTGCGTTTTAATATACATATATTATAAACAGTTGTTTTGACAGTAAACAAGCACCTCGTCCGTCTTTAAGCGATAATTTGAATTTATGGGCATTTGCAAGGCATTTGCTCATATTTTTAAGGCCTTTTTTAAAAACTTACCTATACTTCATCTTATGAGTCATATTATATATTGTTATACAATCAGTACAGAATGATAAGATGGTAATCTAGCGTGATATAACTAGAACCTTGATTGACAGTTTCATTTCATTCTATCAACACAAGAAATCAGATTTTATGAGTCCGATGCAAAATTATTCTCAGCTCATTATGGAATATTGTTATGAAATTTAATTTCGTACTTGATTAACTCTATTTTAACATCAGTTTTTGTAGACACCCGACAATATAAAAAAAAGATAGTTTATTTCAATCAAGCATGTTTTCAAAAAATAATTTTGCCACCTCAGAACTCTGTGAATATTAGTTTACAAGATGAATGAATGAAGAATTAAATCAATGTTGTCAAAATTAATTAAAAAATTCCATCGAAATAAATTTTTAATAAAAAAAATACTCTAATAAAATTATATTAGTATAGACGAATAACAATATATTCTTTCAATAACATAATTCGAAGACATTTGTACTTAAATAATAAAACAAGGAATAAATTATCAAATTTGATTAAATCAAAGATGACCTTAACATACAGATGTCAGGCATATATAATTAGATTTCTCAACGTATTACAAAACGTATATAAATTGGATACTAAAATAATCAATAATTTTTTCTTGACGTTATTGACCTTTAATCTGAGTACCATTTCTCAGGGCTGTGCCAAACGTAAACATTATAGAAATAACTAAATTAAGTTACAAATTAAATGTTTAAAACAATAATACAATGTTGGGTGACTATCTAAATACTTAGTAGTACTTTTAACCTAAATACTTGAAGATTAGGGGCAAAAATGTAGGCCCATGTGTCTCAGTACATACCTACAACATATAACGAGTATAATCACATTAAATTACAATTTGTTAGGAAAGTCATAAATCTTTTATATTTGTTCGTTATTTACTAGGAATAATTTATAAGAAATTTTGTGACACATTAAACTTAAAGGGTTTTCTGTAAGTAGATATATCTCTTTATAAGTATTTCCTAATAGCAGAAATATTATTAATTATATTTATTTACAACTTAATAAGCTTAATAAAAATAAATTTAAAAGTATACAAGATAACGACCTCGTTTTATCCTTAAGTCAAGGTGAATAATATAATCAGTGATGAGTTATAAGCAGACTTGAATTGCATACTAATGCAATAAGTCATTGACTGTTGAAGTACCAGTCATTATATTATTGTATTGCATAATTTGAATACGACAAAGAGGAACCATTTAGATATGGTTGGTATGCTGTACACACTGTACAATGCACAAGCACAAAATAACGCTTTTTCTTACCAAAGAGAAGGATCTTTAGACGAAAGCTAAATGCCGAGGGTAAAAAATCCGTATGTACTATTTGAAATTACGATACTACATCAGAAACACTTAGAAAACTGAATATTGTCAATGGTTTTCTGTCAAATTATAAGGTTTTTTTACAATCATGCTAAACGGCGCGTAAAGAACTTATCGTTCTACAGTGTGGTACAATCGAATGTTTAGAGAAATCTATAATAAAAATAATCTAACCGAGTACAACATGAAATTTCATACAATATTTCATAGTGGCTAATATTACATATTGGAGACAGAAATTTTGTTTATTTTAACTACTTTCGAATTCGTAGTATGTACATAAGTAATGGAACTTTATTTAATGTAGAAAGTAACATTTTATTCATTGATATAAAATATATATTTACATATATGTAAAATATAATTTAATATATAATATCTATCGTATATTTTTTTTAAATAATTAATTAATTTTAGTTTGTTTGATTTATTACAGTTGGGGTAACGCATTCATCTATCCAGTAATCGACTGGTCCAAGCCGTTGCAGACGCTAGTTGTTGTGACGCTCACTGCACTGTTTCTTGCCTTGATGCACATTCTCACAGTAGTCGTGGCTACAGCTCGGGACTTCATCGTCAGAAAATGTTTAAAGGACAAAAGCGGACAGTATAACGACGCATTCGAAGCCTAATCTAACTATTTACTAAGTAGTGTTGCCCAAATGACCTGAAACTCGGTCAAGAGACAGGCGTTAATGACACTAAAATGTGTTTGAATACTCGTAGTACGACAAGTATTATACACGAGCTCAATGCAGTATTAAATGATTACGAATGTATCATTTGTCGATATCAGCAAAATAAATGAAAAGAAGAGCAGGTACTTCAAAATTCAAAATACACATTAATTTAAGGTTGTGGAATGTTGAGAAGATAAGAACTTGGTTATTAATAAACAAGACGGTTGTATTAATCCTTGAAAAGTAAGTTGATATGTTGATGACAATTGATACGTTGATAACGACATTGAACTTTATTGAAACTATTTGCCCAAGCTGGTTATTTTTAAAATACCTTTGTAAGAAGTGAATTATTAATTTTATTACTACATATACGGTACGGGATAACTAAGTAGATGATATTAACAAGTGTTGTTGAAAACAGGAAAAATGTAACACGCTTTCACATAATTCCTCTTTGACATAAAAAATAATCTATATCTTATAATTTATTTACAGTATGACAAACTCCACGGCTAATTTTAGTTTTATGATGTTATGATATGTAGAAGAGATCAAAAAAATAATATTATTTGAACTGTTAGATATAAGTAGAGCTGTCTGTCGGACAAATGTACTGTCATTATTTTTGTTTATATAATTTTCACACATCACATTTAAATAAAATTTGGTAAACCGATAGCCTAGAGCCTGAGAAAGGACTTAGGCTACTTTTTAATGCTATAAAAGGATTGTAAGAGGCTGAAAGGGGGGGTTTAATAGTTGTATGGAAGCATCGTCATTTTTAGAAATAGAAGCTAGACTATATTCCAGTTTAATATACATATGTTTACGTTAACAGTTAACGTTCTTCAATATATATATATACATAAATGTTTGCAAGTTATTTGGCTGAATGTAAACGTAAAAGCAATACTAGCCGTATTTAGATAGTGGACAAACATTTTCTCCTGTTCACAACTTTACTTGTTATGGAAGTTATTATAGTGAGAAATCTATTGTATGATTATTTTAGTAGGTACTTATTTTAACTATAAAATAATATCTGTGATGTTTATTTTTAGTGTTTTATAATGTGTTCAGTGTTTGCCATTTTAGAAAACCTTGACAATATTGATCTCGAGGATATTAATTAGTTAATGGACGGACATTCAAAGATCACCCAAATGTATAGAGTAATAAATGGATTGGGCTAAGAAGTACATGACAAGTTAATAAAATGTTTAAAGTGCAATCTCCATGTAATTTGGCTGTTTCTATACATAAGTATTATGTACTCTACAAAATATTTTGCGTATTTCATATTTTAATCTTATTTAAATGTCACTTTACCAAATACAGCATGATTTAACCTTTTGCAAATAAAATATTTAAACAATGTTGTATATAGACTTTACTAGTCATTTATTTTTACTTCCTCTTCCTTGTAGTTAAGGTTAAGTATACAATTCTAATTGAATAATTAATCGATGTGTGAAAAACGAATTCCTACAATTATATCATGTAATATGACAAAGAAACAACCACAATTACTATATAATATTTTACTGATAATAATCATATTCGTAGTGAGTCAGAATTTTTCCTATCTTTGAAAAATTCTGACGAAATTATATTGCGTACGGAATCTACTTATATTAATTTATTGCTGTTCTATCATATTTTAAACGTAAAAAATAAATAATATATTTTTAGATCCTAATGGAACTTTTATCTAAATAAAAAACTAGACTAGGACTGCGATTTAAAAATATGAATTTTAAGTAAGATACCTAAATAAAATTTTACTGCAATATTCTTTAAAAAATCCGCTGACATCAAAAGAACGATTAAATCGTTGTTTTATAGATTTTTGACCATCATTTTGAAATTATCTTAAAACCGACTCCGTAATACATATTAATATGTATTACAATATATAAATATTTAGGTTATGCTCTCCATACATTAAGCAGATACTAACATCCCAAAATCATCAGGAAATTAGTAAAACAAAATTGTATAGCATATCGATCGCAAATCTTATCAGAGATAACGGCGGAGACGTTTGGACGAATTATATATTAGGTGTATTTTACACATAGACGAGAACAGGTGATAGTGACGCGTGTGGTATGTTTATTTAAATAAAATCAGGACTGAAAATGGGTGCGATCAAAAATTATTTTAAAAGACAGTTCCAACTTCGAATGTTTGGTTTAGAATACGAAGATGTGTCGGACTTTTACCTAAGCTCCTTTCAAAAAAACAAGAGTATCCTACCTCTTATGTGCTTAAGAGGAGTGCTTTTCTGCGGTTGTATTGCGATTGTGATAGCGTCTTTTACTCTGACAGCAATGTACATTTCTGCAGGCTTCTGGCCTATTTTTTTAACGCATTGGGGTCTAGTGCTGATAACATTAGCCAGTGGTTTTGGATTTGCAGTATCAGCACGAGCGTACTATAAAGGACCTATAGGTAAGCGAAGTCACGTAACTTATTATCTATCGCTTGTAATTCTTATCATAATTCTTTTATTTCCTTAATCATTAGCAGTTTTGTATGGCATATGGTTATATTTATTGATGTCAATAGAAATATGACAAATAAAAACTATCAACTAACACTATTACTACTACATACTATTTAGGCCTTTACTCTTTAATGCTCCCAATGTTTTGATCTTAAAGTAAATATGTATGATCTATCTATGATTTATGCACCAACAATGTTCTTCGAAATTATTGACGTACGTAAGAAAAAAATCGCAACCAAAAATAATACAAATGGCATACAAACATAAATTGGATAATAAAATACATTAACTCTTAAATCATGAAAATATTACCAAATATTGAAAAAATCACCGTGATTATATAGTGTCCTCATTCATAACTGTTATCAGTTTTAGTTTTATCTTTTGAAGGTCGAAGTGGTATAATAGTTTTTTTTAAATTAATAACCAAAATCCGGACATAAGATTAACGTTAATCTGATGGTTTAAGGCATGGATATCCGAGTTTGAATAAAGATCAACGGATTGTAGAATCCCCTCCTAATCTTGCACCTTTTTTAGTCGTATGCTTTTTATTGTGTGCCTTTTACTATATTATACTATATTTTAAATAATATAAATCGTTTTTGCAGGCAAACAATCACTTTCATAATTAAGTTAAGCTTCCATAATACGCTTTACATATCATACTTAACTGTAACATATGGTCTTTATGTCTGTTTTCAGATGGGACTTTCGGCCTACCTTGGTATATTAAAGTTTATTGGATAATATATTCTATAGCGATACCTATTGCACTATTTATCACAGTTTTCTATTGGATATTCCTAGCAGGCGCCAGTAAGTTAAATTATATTTTACTAATTACTTAAACCTACCAAACCAACGTTAAATAAAATCCAAACTTTAAAATATACGAGTATGGTGCCAAACAAAAGTAGAAAAATGCTTATCTAGATTTCCTATTTCCTTGCAGTTTTAATCTGTGTTACAAGGTAAAAATTGATTTCTAGATTTTTATAAAAATAGTCACTGCCGTCTATACAGGAGCCTCCATCCTCACAAATGGATCTTGAGTTGATTTCTAATCTAGACCAACTACTGCTACTATTCTTAAACGCTGATAGTATTAGCAACTAGTTTCCTTTAAAATAAGAGTTTAACACAATGTCCTAATTCATTATATATTTTTTTATAGATGAAGAGTTCGCTGTAACTATGGTGTTGGATATTTTCATCCACGCTATCAACAGCGTACTGATGTTAATACTGCTGGTGACAGCACGAAATCCCATTAATTTGCTGCATTTCCATTTCCCAATACTGCTAGCAATCGTTTATGTAATATTTACCGTTATATATTATTTTGCTGGAGGAACTGATCCGTAAGTATACTTTTATTATTATATAAAAAGCTTAAACAAAAGTATATTTATTATACAATATTAATTACAAATCGATGAAAACGGATTAAAGTCATATAATAAATTTCTTAAGTAAAACCTATAAAAAGATGAAATATTAAAATTAATAGCGAAATATTATCGCTATGCCTCAGTATTAAAGAAATTATGACTGTTGATACTGGTTTACCTATTTATAAATACTATAAAAAAACTTATTTGCAGATTCGGGAATCCGTTCATTTATCCTGTACTGGATTGGTCTCAACCTGGCCTAGCGATTGTGATGATAGCTCTCTCCACTGTTCTGATAATAGTGATTCATTTCTTACTTGCTCTAATAACAGTTGGTAGAGATGCCTTAGTTAAGTCTTGTATACAGGACACAAAAACGTTTAATTTATAAACGTTGTAAATTCTTACTATAAAACTAATTAAAAATTACATTTTGTACTATAAATCGTGTTTTAATGAAAACTTTCAAAGTTCAGTCAATTTTATTAAAGTTTTAGGCTGCGTTTTCACCAAAGATGTGTTTATTTTGAACCAACAGAAACGCTTCTAAATCAATGAAGCGATATTGTTGGTTCCTAGCCTCGCTCATCTCTTGTGGAAATGCAACCTTATGCTTCATAGTTAAAAATAGACGAGATTAACGAGCTTAGTTTACATAAAATTTATTACACGACAGTAGCTTAAAAAATTGTATTTTTTAAAATATTAAAACAAACTTTTTAATAAGAACGTTGACAATAGGAATACTTCGTATCACAATATTTCCGAGCGGTGGCTTTGAGATATTTATTATTATATTTTTATGTCGTAAAACATCTTAATCAATGTGACTAAATTATCTAATATGCTACTGATTTAAAGGGAAAAAATAACTCATTGATAAAAATGAATCACCGCAGTACCTGAAAAAATTTGGAAATGAAAGAACAGAACCCGATAAGATCTAGAGTTACAAAATAGATAAAAATTTGGCATTGATAGCCGTATTGAGTCATACGATAACTCACATTTGTCGATATGATATTTTGTTGTTGATAACGTACATCATATTAAGGTGTTGGTGTTAACGTGATCATGAGTGCCATAGTAAATTATTTTAAAAAAGAATGCAGATTACTTATGCTTGGTTTAGAACACAGCAAGCCATCAGACTTTTATATCAGTGCGTGGCAAACAACTCGATCTCCTTTCCCACTATTAGTATGGCGGACGTTACTTTTTCTGACTTCTTTGGCCATTGTAATAACTTCATTCAGTTTTTACGTAACTAGTATTATACCTGTTGGTTATTGGTACATATACTTGACTCATTGGGGTCTCGTCCTGATGACTGCATCAACGGGATTTGGAGCAGCAATATCAGCACGGTGTTATTTCTCTGGACCTATTAGTAAGTTTGTCACTCACTTTATATATTTATATGTAATGGTGTTATTTCTCAGAATGAGGAGGGGGTTAGGCTAGGCACCAGGATTGAAAGAGTTCTATATATTGAGTTCTACATTGCTTAATATATTTGTGTATAGAAATTAAGTAATTGCTATATATTTCCGTTTGATTTCTAGTGAATTACCTAATATGTATGTAAATTCCTCCTACTTTATTTCAGATGCAAATTTCAGCTTACCTTGGTACGTTAAGTCTTATTGGGTACTGCATAATGTTTCAGTTCCTCTAGCCTTCCTCATCACCATTTTTTATTGGGCGATATTATACAGTGGTAAGCTAGCTTTCTGACAGAATATATATTGCCGAATATAGTTTTTCATTAGAAACGCCTATATTTATATTTAATGCAATATCACTAATACAAAAATTATATTCGTTGCTGTAAATAAAATACTGTGTTAATCAATTACACGTAAATGTCGCACCTATATTATATTAAAAAATGATAGATTTAGATTAATTAGTTGTTAATCACATATAAAATCATATTTAAAACACTATCTAGTATTCCATATTTTGTCATGACATATCCACGAAAACTACTCAATTTTGTATTTTATAATTTTAGAGGATTTCCTGGAAGAAATTAACCAAGGGTTGGACATAGCTATTCACGGAATAAATACCCTCATAATGTTCCTGCTTCTTATAAGTTCATCTCATCCTACACGTTTCTTGCATTTAGTCCATCCGTTTGCATTAGCGTTGACCTACGTGTTCTTCAGCATCATTTACTATCTATCCGGCGGCCAGAGTCCGTAAGTTTATAAATAATTTTATATTTAACCGTTAGAACAATGCCTCCACTCTATTATTCTGAAACAAAGCCTTTGTGTAATATAATTAATCACGCGCATCCGTTATTACACTGTTTTAATACCATATTTAGATATTGTGCGTATTCAAACAATAATTATGTTATTGAAACAACCTGGATAATGGCTCCCTTAGTATTTCTAAATTATATTATATATGGGCGTTACAAAACACCATGAAAATAGTGATACATATAGGTAACACAATAAGTTTTTTTTGTATGCTATTCACTTTTTGTAACTCGCCTCCAGATGGAATTGCAGCTTGAAATTAAATTTCCCTCGGCGAAGCTAAAACAAATCGATCAGAAGAATATAATAGCGTAGAATTTAATAATAGTTATTTATGCAACTGTTGTATAATAAGGGGTATTAAAACACGAATGTGGTTTATCACACGAGGTGAACCCGACATTTAGTTTACTGCCAACATTAAAACAGCCACTCCTAGTAACCTAACCATTGCTGAGTTATGACAAATTAACTAAGTATTGATGAAAGAATCACATTTTATTGTAGTTGTAATGAACATTTTGTATAGAAGTTGGAAGATAATCGCTCATTTTTTTGTAAACAAAACAATAAAAATCTCAAAGAAAAATGGCGGAGATTCGATTAACATATTTTTTTTACGGCGCACGACGTTCTAGATAGTGACAGGCACGTGAATGACTGTTCTTTTTTTAAAATTCGTACCGAATTCTTTTTTTGAAATTCATACAAATACCAAGCATCGATCAATAAGAATGTGGCTGTCTGTTGAGTAAACCCTTTGCGCAGAAGGAATTTGAGTGTTATTATGAAATTCAGTACAATACATATGATCCGTTTGGATGATATAATAGTTATAAGGACATTGAGTGTTTTAATGTTGGCAATAAGCTAACTGTTTCAGAAACTTTTAAAGAGGATTTAAATTATAGGATTAGATAAGACAAATTATGTCATTCAAGAATGTGTTTACATAATTCACTAGTTTTTTTTAATAATTCTCAGGTTGGGAGAACCATGGATATACCCAGTAGTGAACTGGAGTGAACCTGGACCAACAACAGTTGTTGTTATCATTACTGGAATACTCCTTATACTACTACACTTCGTCACCATTGGCCTTGCAGCAGCTCGGGATAGTTTAGCTAGTTGTCTCATTAAACCATCCGTCATAGTGCACATAGATGAGGGTATGCCCTTGAGAAACCAACAGCAAACTAATGTGTGAAAATGATGTCGAATACATAGATAATAATAAGTGTATGTACATAGTTTAATAATTTAGATATATTTTGCATTAAAACTTATAGTATAAGTATATAATTTGCATTTTTAGTGTCCATAATCTAATTACAGCAGTATACTCGTATAATCGTAGGTACTCGTATATATAAAATATTTTTTAATTATTTATGAAATCTGCAATAATTATATTTTCACATTATAAATAATTAAAAAAGAAAAAAACTAAGAAATTAATTATTAATGACTCGAATGTTGAAGTCCATGAATTAAAATAAGAAATAAGTAATAGAACATATAAATATGGTTAAAAATAATTTATTTATAGAAAAAATAAATAGGAATAATTTATTGAGCATTGGAATTTCTGTAGGATAGAAGAACTTATTTTGTGCAAAAATAACTAACACAGTAGAAATTAAATTTTGTACACATATGTGTTAATTAGATAAAACCATTCTGTGTGTCGATTAATTAACATTTAATCGACACACAGAATGGTTTTATCTAATTACTTTATTCGTGAAAGAATAACTAATATAATAGAAATGAAATTTTGTTCACATATAGTTAGTAGTAATTTGAATCAACACATAGAATGCTTTTATCCCAGTATAGGAGTGAGCTACTGGGGGATAAAAGGGCTTTATTTGTGCAATAAAAACTAATATAATAAGAGCGAAATTTTGTACTTGAACACATTTAGTTTGTAACATGAATCAACACTTAAAATACCTTTATCTTAAAACAAACTTAGCTACACGTGGACAAAGTCGACTAGTTTTAAATATAAATGTCATCAGTAGTCAACAAGTGCTTTTAAGGTCGAAACCTTTTCTAATTCTACAAAAAAATATGATTTAGGTGTCACTCGATTCGGAATGGTATGTAGAATTTTTTTAAGAAAATTGAAGGCCCGCTCGCAAAAAAAAATTATAGGTATAATGAAATTTATATATTTAAAATCGCGATAAAAATTTTTGGACCGGGGATTATTGTTCATTGATCTATCCTGTAGGCGCCTGAATTTTTTCGTTTCGGGCGTATTTTCAACCCTCTGGGAAAATTATATACATTGGTCCTATAGATCCGGGAGTGCGGACTTTTCTTTCCTGCTCTCTTTCAATCCTTTTTTAAATTTCAAAAATCTCAAATAGTTTTTGAGATATTTGCAAAGAACCAAACCCTTTTTTCACTTAATTGTTTATAACTTTTGCAATTTTTGCGAGCGGCCCTTCAATTTTCTCAAAAAGTTTCTATAGGATTCCAAGTCGAATGATAAATAAATCATAATTTATGGATAATTAGAAAAAGTTTCGGCCTAAAATACACTTGTTGACTAGACTACAGTTGCTACGTGGAATAACCAAAATCCTATTCAGGGTATACACAAATAACACACAAATAGTACTTCTTTTATCTAAATCGATATATATATATATCCACTACTCTACAAAAATAAAAAAAAAGTAAAATCTTTTATGTTATTGATATTTGGAGAATTATAGAACTACTCAGTTATTTGCAGATTTTGAACAATAATTATTAAAGCAATAATATTTTATTTTTTACCAACTTTGACGTTTTAAGGAATATCACAAATTGTTTTTTCAATTTCCATATCCTATCACTTAATTAGCATATTAACATTAACTTGGGTATTTAATAAATTATACAAAAGACTATAGTAAATTAAACAAAACTAGATTATTAATGCTCAGATAATTTGCAAAATATTTAAATGGTAATTGCAAAAATCATTTATTATTATATAAGCAAGTAAGTAAATGTACGCTTGTAAAATTTAAAAAGTATTAATTATTTATAAAAATATATTATAGATAATATATATATTTTTATCTTGAACTACGTATGTAATTAATTTCATTGATTAATGAATGTCAAGTAAAACTTTTAAATATTTTAATAATCTAACGGCCTACAAAGTTCCAATTCCTACGTCCCTTTCCCATGCCATTATTATTTGTTAACATAGTTACGGCATCTTGACATTGAGACATACAACCAGTTTGAATCTGCAAACAGCTGATTACATAAATCTGGACAGTTTACGCAAGTGTACCGGCGAGTGTGGCTGCGGCTGCGGCACCATTCGCCCGTCCACAGTTCTTACCTTTGTTTAAATTCAAACTTCCTTTACACTTTAAACACAACTATAAAACTTATCGGGACATTATAGCATTCATAGTCATTTGCTAATGAACTACACGGCACGGACGAGTAAATTATATTTTATATCTTTATAAGAAAAAAACAATAGATTTTTTTGGATTGGTTTGCGATAATGATACTTCACCGATAAGGAATCTGTCCATACTCATCGACATCTTACTCCTCAGTGTATTGCGAAACTGTTATCAAGTGATGTGAGCATGATAGTGTAAAGTGGATCTCAAAATTGTTTTGCTAGGCAAAAGATTTCGTGATATATTCATGTGATAGTGTTAAAACCATACAATGGTGAAAAATTTTAGCAAGGGTATAACGCTCTCCGATTTATGGGTATCAAACAATGAAAAGTTGAGCGATTTTTACCTGACATCATGGCAAAGAGGAGATTCAGCATTACCGATGTTGATTGTACGATTGCTGTTGAGTCTAATAGCAGTTGGCATATTCACATGGTCTCTGTGCTTCGGAGCAAGTCCTTACTGGCTTATATATCTCACGAACTGGGGCCTTCTTCTAGTCACTTTGTTAACACTTAGTGGCTTATTGGTCTCATTTTGTGCTTTTTGCAAGAAATTACCAGGTAAGATTTGTAATTTTCATTAATTTCAAATAGGGAAAATTATCGAAAAAAAATAAAAATAGACACGGAAGTAATTCAAAGTTATTCTCAATGCACGAGAAAGGAGATATTGAATATTTTTCCTTGAAGTTGGTTATGCCACTGGTAATTCCAATATCCATACACGGTTTTATTATTAATGTTAATAGTTGATGGTCAATTAATCATGGCTAAGCAATTAGCTATTAATCATAGAAATTTAATGCAGATGTAGAATATCAGTGATATCAATTTTACACAGACAACAAGAATGTTTTAATAATGTACTTGAATTCACGGAAATAAACACATAAGTAGGTACAAAATGACACTAATATAACGACGTACATCCATAAGTCCATGACCAGTTACAATGTTACAATCACGAAGCTAAATTATAATTTTACATATTTTTACACGCATCGTATAACACGGATCTACGTCATTACACTTAATTATCCTCTGTGTAAATTTCAATGTCTACAAAGCACAAAATAGCTAAGAAATAATAAATAAATATTATACGTCACAAGAAATTATGCTTTATAAGGATTAAAATAATCCTCTCATTACGCTCCATTCACAAATTCGTGTCCATATTGGTGTATCTAAATCAATATCATAATTATTCAGACTTAAATATCAAACTTTAAATATTTCAGCTTCAATTCAATCCGATGTTATTAAAAGACTAGCTGACCCGGCAATCGTTGTTTTGCCATATACATATTAAAAAAATTGGGGCAGGTTACTCTCATTACTTAATAATATATAAAAATAGATATTGACCGATTCTCAGGCCTACTTGATATGCACACAAAATTTCATAAAAATCGGTCGAGCCGAGCCGAGCCGAATTTTTCACGTTTTACTTATTATTGAAAACAATTAATTGGCTTTCCTTTTTATTTTTTTAACTCATAACTCGAGTAGGTACTCTTAACAAGTATTATTAAAGAAAAAAATTCTTTGCAAGAAACTATATTAGTTACGATTGTAAGAAAAATAAAAAATTTCTAGATTAACAGTTGAAAATTTGACTGAATTATTTTTATTCAGTACCAAAACAGATGGAGAAGATTTCCAATTGAAACCTTAGAATTCCCTATGGACGGGGGAAAGAAACGTGTACTAATCTAAGTCGTAAGAGTAATGGGAACGTATTATTGAACGCAATGTTTACATTTCGTTGAATGCTAGCTAGGATCACACTACTACTGCAAACATCGTTTTATTCTCGTTCTTTACACGTATTCATCGCTACTTGAGTATGCAACCAGGCAGGTCGCAGTCGATTCCGTCACTCGTTGGCCCACATGCCCCAAGCTAAGTGTGACATAATAATTACAATAGTTGACATAGTATTGCTATAGTTTGGTTTAATATCAGAAACTGCCAGTTTAATTTTAAAAATGATTTCTTATTATTGATAGAAAATTTACCTACTATCAGATTTATATCTATCTTTTTTATACCATATTCAGTTTGTTATTGGTTAACAAAGGATAAACAAAAAAGTGAATGGCGGCTTAATAAAAAATAATAAAAACAGCATACCTAACAATCTTTAACAATTCTCGATCTATTGCATGTAAACGTTTATATATATATGTCGGAAACTAATTAGAATGCAGATGGTATGCTAGAGGTAGTTGGAATAAAGAATCCCTCAATAAGCATAGCATGTGCACAATGGAACGTCACACGAATATCATGAAAGCTATGGGCGCAATACGGTCAGGATATAACTAAACGTTACGATCTCTTACTATTCTGACAAGAACCCAAGCAGTGCTTTGGACTTGTGTCCAAGGAGCTCCTTTAAGTAATTTCAACATTCGCCTCTGGAGCCCAGGTTCTCTGTTAAAACCTAAGGTTAAACTCACTTAAACCTAACCTAACACAAGGGTAACCTAACCCCAACCTACACTATATATAACTGACATATAAATAATTTTTTTTTTATTTTAAATTGAATTTGGACGAGTAATTTATCAGTTTTTTTTAATAGTAATTTTTATAGGTTTTTTGTCATTCTCGTAAAACCAGACATGACTGAAGGTCCGAAGAACTCGTATAACGATGTATAATTAGCTTATCTTAAATATATAATAATAATCGTGATTAGCGTTTGAATTTATACTTGTAGGTTTAATATTATTATAGATGGGAGTAATTTACCATGGTACGTGAGCATGTATTGGCTGGTCTACAACATCACCATCAGCGTCGCCATCATGATCACCGCTCTCTACTGGATTCTGCTGTATAGCCCAGGTTGTATTCACATATTTAAAAACACTAGCTGATAATAAACTCATACTAAATTCATTAAAAAAATCTCTAACATTACATTTTCTGTCTTTTAAAATCTTTAGTTAAAAATAAATATCGTAAGTAGTCTTGATTTAAAATCTAATATTCTTTGTTCGTATTTCTTTCCTTTCTTTAATAGTTTAAGGTCATTTATTTCAACTTAATAAGTGACCGTAACAGTTAAAATTTATTGTTATTTTTATATCTTAATTGATATAGTAATTGATTTTGTTTTATCACAAATTCCAGATATGAATAATAGGTTGGTTAATTTATTAATTCTTATCTTTCAGCTTATATGTGCATTTTGCACTCATGCACCATACAATTAACCAGTTATTTATAATTATTAATAAATACCACGTGGCGAGCAAAAAAAAACTGTGGTCGGGAGTATGCCCAAACCTATACTTAAGATATATAGGCAAATGATTAGAATTAAGACCCTCAGCGTAGTAAGGGCAGGTTACTAGAGCTCTAATCATTTGTACGATATGAATTTGAAACAATTAATAAGGGCTCTAATAATATTGCTCTCGTCTAACATTACAAAATTACAACGCAAATATATGTGACAGGAATTTCTTTTTACAAATGAATTATAAATAAAAGAATAATTTTTATTTGCGCTCGCAGCTTGGAATTAATCTAAACATTTTATTTATCGGCAGAAATAAGAGAAGTACAAAGCCCATCTGAATTTTGGCTAGACGTCGCCACACACGGGTTTAATTCTTGTGTGGCGTTCGTAGAAGTTGTTATATCAAGGACTCCGCATCGTTTTTTGCACATATACCAGCCCCTTGGAGTAGGTTTATGGTATGCTGCCTTCTCCGCAATCTACTACGCTGCTGGTGGTACTGACAGGTTCGATTATTTGTTTTTCATACCATTTTACTATGTAAGATCACGTCTACGGTTCCTAACTGTTAACTGTCGAAGATAGTAACGATGGCGAAGGCCTGGATTAGGTGTAGAGTAGGGGAAAATATAATAATTCCGTCTTGTTATACAGAATATAATCTATTACCTGTCATATTTATGGTCGTCGAGATATGATTGTTGTAAGCGATGAGTTTGCTTAAAGTACTAATAGAATAATCCTAGAATTTTCAAGTCATCCAAATATATAAAATTGCAGTGTTTGTTTGTAATATTAAAATAACCGCTTTTTACTAAGGTAATATACGGTACATATACTAAAACAACATTTTTTTTACAATTTTTGTGTATCTGTCTGGTTGTTCCGACTAATCTCTGAAATGGCTGGACCGATTTTGAAGGGACTTTCATGGGCAGATAGCTGATGTAACAAGGAGTAACTTAGGCTATTGAGCATTACGCTACGACCCATAGGAGCGGAGCAACACGCGAACGAATTCGCGTGGGTCGGCTAGTAGAAAATATGCATTATGCATAGCTTGTTTCATTTGGAAGTATTGGTGGAATTATAAAAGTACTAACGCCTATTATTATTTTAAGTCCCCCTTAAGAAAGTTGTTAAATAACATACATTTTAAGATGCATCATATTACAGTAATTTAACGTCTTTTAAAGGTTATGTACCTACTTATACTTTGCTGCATCACACTGTTTATAGATGCGAATATAAAGTCAGATAATATCTTGGCATTGTATATAGGTACTTCCTGGATATTTAGAAAATAGTGCTGACGATGAGATACCTAAAGTAACTTTTTGATCACAACTATGTTTACACATAATTTTGTATTTATTGTCTGTTGTTTAAGATAAAACCTGATAATTTTAATCCATTTATAAATTGTAATTTATATATAGGAACTATAATTTTATTGCTATAATCTTATCGATCATAAATGAATAATAAAAGTGACTTAATGTTTTTTAGTATGGGCAACCCTTTCATATACGCGGTACTGGACTGGCGACAAGCGGACAGTGCTGGAATTATAGTCGTTATAGCAGCGGTCGGGCTTATCGCGCTGTACACGGCGCTGTGGGGCTTCAGTATATGTAGGAACAAGCTATCTACCACTCTCATACGAACCACGAGCCTCAGTTTACCTCTAACACCACCCGACCGACACTCGGCTGACATTGTTTAACCAAATGTCTTTAATTAGTTAAGCTTAGACTGAGACAATAGAATATTGGGTTTTGCGAATTTATTAGTATTAAACCTGTCAACTAGTGACTCAGCTCTCTTCGTAAATAGCTATTATAAAATATAATAGTGATGCAACAGGCTTTTCTTTCTGCTTTCCTAACTGCGGAAGTTGAGCATGTTTAAGATTCTGCCTCCGCATGTTTTAATCCGACTTTTGACTATCGGATGTAATTTAAATTACATCTTGAGCTATATATTACATTTCGAGATTGCTGTTCACACTGTATATATATTTTGAAATTTTTATTTCGTCGATTGAAAGGTTGAATTCTAAAATATGGAGATTGTTTTGCTTGATTCCTACGATAGTTCATCAGACGATGATTGGGCGAGGCAGGGGGAGGCACGGTGTCAAATTTATCGCTCGATGGTTCGAAAAAATATTTATAGTTTGGGATGTAATATATATTATAGCACAATGTGAACGGTCTCATACAAAATGTACGACAAGCGATAAAATATTATATTTCAAGATGTAATATATATTATATCCCATAGTCAAATGTCGGCTTGACAATTTAAATAAAAGCATTAAGATATTTAGACTTTTATTTAACTGACAATATGAACTTGCTGAAATCTATTAACTAAAAAAAGCATTTCGTCTTATATTTATACTTCTGTTTCCTTTAAAATTTTATTTTAAACTCTTGTTTAGGTATGATTTCATTAAGTTGCATCACTACAAAAGCTATAAAAGGATCATGTAATAATGGTATATTCATTTCTATTTACCTACTTTGTTAAAAATATACTTTATTAGAGAGGCAATTATATTAATAAGTCGTTTAAATTTTTTGTTGTTCCCATACAACCTTGTGAAATATCTGAACTTCATTGTTGTACAATGTACGATTATACGTTTCAATGAAATTACATTTCACTATTTTAATATAAGTCCTTCGTTCAATTTCCTTTTGTATTAGAAATTGTAATTACGTAAGGTTGCCATAAAATATACCTATGGGTTGCTGCATGTCACAACTTAGTGTAAATATAACTTCTTTAGTAATATATAACTAATAATAACTAAATCATTGTTTTATTTTAGTACATTATCCAATAGGTACTTATTACATTAAACGTACATTTGTATATAAAGATATTTAATTTTAGATATAAGTACATGTGTATTATTATTGTCTGTAAGACAGTCAAGAATTTATATTATTAATATCTATTAATTAAATCTATGTATGGTTAATGTATTGTAGTATAATATAAGAATATATATAAGTTTATTATAACTGTATATATACATAGTATTATTTACTGTTATTTAGGTTGTTTATGAATTCGGTTGTATCTTATTGGTATTAGTATATTGTAACTACACAACCTGCTTTATTTTAACTTTCGCTCCTTCCAAGACTGAGATGTCTGGAAGAGATAGCTAATTAGCCACAAGACCGCCCGTTGTACTTCACATTAGTTTAAAGTTTTAGCTTAACTTTACTTTATCCTTATCCTTTTGTGATGTACAAAGTTATATAAAAAAAGGTTTTTGTAAAAGTATAAAACTAAGAGAAATATTTTCAAATAAAACAGTAAAATATATGCCAAAACATTTATTACTATATAGCAAAATCTGCATAAACACGAAGCAACCAATTATAATATAATTAATAACAAAACTAAATATGATATGTGATAAATTTAAAATTGACTTAGCGCAACTGTACTGAAAAAATGTGATTACATTATCCAAATTACTAAACAAAAATATAGCAACAACTTAAGTATAACTTATCTATAAATAATATAATTTAGAATTTCATTTGTAGCTCCTTATTTGCCGAACCGTTAAAATATTTATACATGCCCATTAAGGGGTTAGGGGTAGTCAGAGACATGAAAAAAATGAGAATTTACTGTAATTTTTTTGGTTATTAACTCATTTTATTTTATAAAATAAATATCATGGCATTTTCACACATCATAAGGATTTTTTAAATTTTAAATTTCGATTTTTTTTATAAACATTTAACTGTCGATTTTTTCCCGAAAATCTAGAAAAAAAATTCTGAGGCCGCCATTTTTGTTAAATTTTGAAGAAAAAAAGCTTCGATCAGGCACAAGATTATCTATATATAAAACTAATTTTTGATCACCGCAAAGACACTTCTGTTGGAACTAGGTCAACACAACAGCTATAACTGTTGAAATTGTAAATATTATTTTTTTCCAATGTTCGTGACTTCAAGTCAAAACATTGTGTAATGATGCCACATTATTTATTTTATAAAATAAAATAAGTTAATGGCCAAAAAAAAATTACTTAAAATTCTTATTTTCTTCATGTCTCTGATCTACCGTTAACCCCTTAAAGTATACAATTTTACTGTCTTTGCTATATTAAGAATTTTTTGGTAAGTTTAAAAAATGATATACAGACCACAGAGATAGTAAATAACAAAGTATGACTTTTATACTAATATGTACATAAAGCTGAAGAGTTTGTTTGCTTGAACGCGCTAATCTCAGGAACTACGGGTCCGCTTTGAAAAATTATTTCAGTGTTAGATAGTCCATTTATCGAGGATGGCTATATATTATCACGTTAAGACCGGCGACGGTGCGGAGCATCACGGGCACGGAGTCGCAATGCTCGGCTAGTGTAAGATCCTATAAATGCGTTCCTAAGTTTTATGATAAACCATCTTTAAAATAGCTTTTGGTTAGGTTAGCATTTAACTAATATTCGAGAAGGAATTGGAAAAAATAAAAGATGAATTCTTCACTTCATGTTGAGCAAGAAGAGTATAAAAAAGATTTTAGAAACGGTATTGTAAATAAGGAGCATTACATAACTTCAGATAATATTTTTTAACAAAAAGTTGTTTTTGGACAACAGTCTCGAAAAATAAGCATCTCGCCATATGTTTGTATATCCAAAAATATAATTTCTTATTTACAATATAATTATAAACTAAAGTAACTATAAACTATGTAAAACTTATGCTAGCAGGCGTTACTTGGCTCGATCCTTGGATATGTTTTTGACTAAAACCGTACATGACAAACCTATGTTTATTTTATACATAAATTTATCCAATCGTTTAAAAATAAAAAAACAGAGGACGTTTTTTTTAAATCTATAGTATTACCTAACAGTTTCCAATTTGGCAACACCGTGGACTGAACGAGTTCAGCAGAGTTATACAAATCGGCTACATTCATTATTTTTCTTAGATGTGTATGCAACAGCTTAGGGGGCGTTCATAAATTACGTGAGATGTTTAAGGGGGGGAGGGGGTCGAGTCAAATCTCATGTAATCTTACGTTGGAGAGAGGGGGGGTCTCGGCAAATATCACGCAATTTTTTTTCTGATTGAAACAAAAAAAAATTATACTATTTTGGTCCATTTAATCCAGATTGTACATGCTTAAGATTTAATCTTAAGTGTAATCGTAATACGATTAAGATCACTCACTAATTCGTTCGAAAAAAAATAATTTCATTCATACTTCGACGTTATAAATCTACTGACTGTGAAACCACCATCGTCCTTTGTTTTCGCGCCACTGTCAGCCGAACGCGCGACTCGATGAACGAGAGCGTACGAGCTCCGTGGCAGCAACACACGGACAGGTTCCAACCTGCTTTGTACATGTACCTGCGGTATTTACTTTGCATCTAGCACAAGAGCTGCAGAGCACAGGCGAGCAGCCCACATTGCACCAGCTAAGCAAGCGCGTATGTTCCGCAAAGTGCGACCCTCACGGATTGTCACAAGACAAGCTAATGAGTTACTGTGCGCAAGCGCCAACGGCTTAGAGTGGCTAGATCAGAAAGAAGTTGAAGGAGCAGATGATTTTACTGAAAATCATATGGACATGTTGGTTCCAATAGTCTCTCTTGAGACCGCGCATGATTCTCCATGGACTGAATTAGAGTAGATATTCTTTTTTTAATCACAGTAGTTATGATTTAAGTATTCTATTGTTAAATTTTTATTACACTTATAATTAAACTCTCAGCAATATCGATTACTAGTCGTAAATAAAAGCACGAAGCATTTTTTTCTTCTTTTTACAATAACAATCCAACGCGTTTACGTAAGAAACCCACATTTTGAAAAATCTCACGTGAGATTGGGGGATGGAGGTGGTTGAATAAAATCTCACGACATCTCACCAGGGGAGGAGGGAGGGTCAGAAAATTTAAAAAAACACCTCACGTAATTTATGGACGCCCCCTTACATTTCTATATTAACATAAAAAATATTAAACACCATAAAAATAAAAAAATTAATTTTCTTGAAATCATATTGATTATCGGATAATAGGTTATGATTCTCAAAAAAATCATTAATTTGTCATATTCTTTCAAAAATTTTTGAAACAATTGGGATGAGAGTAATCATGAATTCGTGTTTTTTAAAGACGCGATAACTATGAATACGTCTAATTCATTACTTGGGGTCAAAAAAATATACTATTCAATTGGTCAGGAGTATCACCAACAGAAGAGTCAGGAATATCACCTACCTACCTACCTAAATAGTAAAACAAAGTCGCTTCCAGTCTGTCTGTCCCTATGTATGCATAGATCTTTTAAACTACGCAACGGATTTTGATGCGGTTTTTTTAATAGATAGAGTGATTCAAGAGGAAGGTTCTTATGCATAATACATGCATATTACAGTGGAGAAAGTAACCGCGGAAAGCCAGAGCGGGTCGCAAGTATATTATATACTGTGACGTTATAATAACAGTATCGTAGTAATTTATACATTTTTTTTTAAATTATTTTCTTAATCTAAAACATTAAAAATATTGCCATATATGTAATACTAAAGCAATAAAGATTGCAGAAAAAAATGGACGTTATTTAAATCATGCGAACATTGTATTGTAAAAAAAAGCAAAACATAGGTTGTCATGTCAAGTAAAACTATCCGTACCTACGATCACTATACACCTACATAAAATTGTTAATTTATCACTAACATATTGTACATTACACATCAAAAACGGGTATCACAAACATTACAATTACACTACTATAGAAAATATAAACATTAATTTAGAAGGCATCTAGAGATCATAAATTCTTGGCGTCTTCGAAGCAAAGTCAAAACAGCAGCAATTACTATTTTTTTTTAATTTATCTATAGTGACAAATATATCTACTTAAAATTTTAAAATAATACAATTGTTACCAAAAGCTTTTATGAACTAACAACAAAATGTTATTGCACCCGAAAATTCATAACTCATTAATTTTGTATATGCACAAATTTTTGTACCTTAGGTTTGTAAATATTGCCATCGAAAGAGAATTTAGTCTTAAACATACAATTTAGACTAAAATTACAAGTGACTAAATTAACTACTGTAGACTGTTTTAAACAGTAACCATTTACATACATAAATATAAACACTCTTTATAATAGTCTTATGTAGTTCGCGAACGACCTAGTTCATAAGAGCGCTCCTTTAGGTGAACTATACAAACTAGTTCGACGATGATCTCGCTCTAAGTTCTTTTTAGTTCTTATATTTTTTTAAATAGAATTATTTACTTCTACGGATGCTGATGTTTCATCCATACTTGACTACTTGTTATCTATAAAAATAAATGTAAAATAAATAAAAATAGTGGTTTATTTCTAATAAAAAATCGATATATACTTATATATTTAAATTTTGATAGGAATATCAACATATTATTCATAAACATTTCTAACATCGAAGTTTCACTTTTGAGAATATCAATGTTTTTTTTCTTTATTTATTATTTTTACTAAATTATTTAAAAAAACGAACTGAAAGAGCGAACTAGTTCGCCATTGGATTGCGAATCAAAAAGAGCGCTCTCATTGGTGACCGACTAGGTCCAAGACTACTTTATAACACAACTCTATTAAGGCCCTAAATGGCTTTCAATGTTACGTTTGTGATGATATTAATTACAAAGTGGGGATCGTTGGAGGTATTTTAAATGTGATGTACATAAAGATTAGAAGAGAGTTTGTACACATTGACACTTACATCTAAAACACCTATAATCATATTTTTCTTATCGATTGATTGTAAAGATTAGACTAATCATATTCGGATAAGTTCCAACTATATTTTGTTGTATGAATAATTTAAATAGTCATTAACTAACGAGAATAAACAAAAAAACTTTGATATAAATGTCTATGCACTTGAATTATTGTAATTAAAATTTAGAAGTGGAATACTATAATAAAGAAATAGTAATATTTTTTTTACACTGTCTGTAGATAAGACATTCTAGATAAAGAATAAAATACATTTGAATAAACGAGCGTGAATCAAAAACGTTTCACAACACAGAATATTCGATATTCGACGTATTTCCGAATATATTATCTTTCTGCAAGTCTAGAAAAGATATAACTTTATATGGATAAATTTCGAATAAATATCTACAAATAAGAATCATCTTTTCTGTAAACAAAATCTAAAAATCGACAATTATATAAAACTAGTGGTCGCCTAGTGGTCGAAATTCGACCATAATTAATTTAAATTACTTTTATAATAACAAAAGAGTATATATATGCGTGTGTGTGATAAATACATTGCAGTGTGTATTAATGTTTTGCATATGCATAATTAAAAAAAAATTAGCTTTCTGCACTCCTCTATATAAACTATAGGTGTGAGAAATTTCATACTCCTCCGTCCGCGCAAGTTTCGTAAAAAGGGGTACAAAGTTTTTGCTTTACGTATTAATATATCTATAATGTCACTTGATTATCCCCACTTTGTAAAACTGAATATGTAATAAAGTGCGCATCGACCACACCAATTATTTGGCATTACATTATTAAAATTATAAACTAGTTTTAAAAATTATATTATTGTGATATTACGTTCTTAAACTAAATACATTTATATCTGACAGTAAGTATACTTAAATAATGAGAATGTTTAAGGCGTTCAACACGTTAAATTAAGTAGTAAATTTATCCACTGCTAGCTCTATATTTCACGCGTGTAAAAATGTGATTCTGTTTCCAGTTTGACAATTTATATTCCTAACTTAATTCATCCTTCAATAACATGTAAAAAAATTAAACTATCACTCAAAGTGACATAAAAATATAACAAAATTGCTTAGCAGTCTTAAGATGATGCACCATGGATGCGGTTTCGTACGAATATATTTCTGACTTTATAATTTTATTATAGATTTCGATCCGTTAGAGTTTAATTAATACCTTTTAAAAGAATTTATTAAAAATTCATTTAAAAATTTAATAAAAACTTTTTTTTGAAATATATGATTGAAATAAAATATCTTTCGATGTTTTCAGCGGCACTGATCATTCTTTAAATAGGGTTTCCATCTGTACTGTAATATGGTATGGTGATATTCTATAAAAATAATACTAATACGAAAATACTAAATTTCATCTCTGTTCAGCCTTTATGCGTTAACTGTAACTGAAACGTATAAACGAATAAATGTATTCACAAATAAATATCGTAAAATAACCTAGATTGAAGCAAGATTAACATTATTCCATTATCTCGTACGAAAACATATCCCTAGTCGTAGTCATCCCTAATTCATGCAAGCTCCTCACCGGTAAGAAGAAACACTCTGAACGCAGACTCATCAACTGCATCAGTGTATAATTCCTCCTGTAAATTGATATACACACCAAATAACACATTTTGTTACGGTAACAAATAGAATAGTCCGACATAATAGTCAAACTATGTTATTAATAGTAATAAGTCCATACCTGGTCTAGATGTACTGAAGGAGCGTCGAGCATTAAATCGGTGTCCAGAGTCAGCGCACCTTCCCCGTCAGGCTCAGACACACGCACGCAGCGACCCATTTGCCTAAACACAATTAAAAAACGATTCATAATCATGATCAATAAACCTTAAAAATACTTCTACACTATTATTTTAAATGTTAAAGTCTATTTTTTGTTTGTCCTCCTTTCATATTCCGACAGAACAATGGATTGTAGTAATATTATATTTTAGAGCGTTAAAGTAACATAAGCCACTTTTAATGTCCAAAAAATTCACCATATCTGTGGCATAATAATAATCGATTAAAAATCTAGACAATATATTCAATTTATAAAGAAAACACATTTTATATTTATGATTTTTGCCAGAACATTTTAATTTGTGACATAACAAATAAGAATTAATTAAATACTAACTCGCTATCTTCGTTATGCAGCACATTACCATGAAGGAAGAGATCGCTTCTCACTGTGTATATGTTACTTTCGGAACTCTCTGATTGTTCAACCTGTAAAAAAATAGTTATTAATGGTATAAAATTATCAGTAAAGTGCTATTTTCAACTACAAATTACTATTTATTTATAAGAATACCATAGATGTTTCAAAACTAAAATTATCTACAAATTTAACTGGTACTTTGACATCCTTAACATTTTTATATCGTATTTAACTAACATTTAATAGTCAAGAATAGCCGAACCAGGATCAAGGTACTATGGTCCTGGCATCAATGTTAATATGTTCTGTTGTTTTTTGTTATTATTTACTAACCTGTGCTTCCTCCTCCAGCACAGACGCCTCTGCTTGGTAGCGATCGGCGCGGGCGAGCGGCCACGTGCAGTGTGTGCGCGCAGAGTGCCCCGACATCGCCGACGCAGGTCTCACTGTTTCTGTCTCTAGCGACAATGGCTCTGATAAACTTACCTAAAAAGCATCGTCAAGCCGTCGTTATTTAAATAAGTTCCTTTTCAAAAAAACAATGTTGATAAAAATAACTGGAGCCTATATCATATCTGTTTTTAAATACCTAAAGAAGTTAGATGACTTACTAACGATACATGCTTACCATAAACATATTTTCTGATGATACATCTTTTGACAATTCCTGAGTTTCGGTAAGAACTGCAGTAGAAAGCTGATCCTCTTCTTCCTTTTTATGAACCTTCTTCATATGCATGTAGAGTGAACTCATATTTGTAAAAGTTTGCTGACAATCTGAAATTTATATATTTTACGTAAGGTATCTATCTTTTTAGTGAAAACAGATAACCACACACGAATATACAAACAAAAAGTAAATATCTGAGTAGTGCCAAGTAACAATAAATCCAGTATTCAATATCAATAGAAGATAGATAGAAGAAGAAGATAGATAGAAATTAATGGCGAATAGAACTTGAATATCTTCTGTGTACATCAATCATAAATGTACAAAAAAGAAAGAACATTTTATAAGAATAAAAAAGAGGAGGCGTTTATTAATTCTGGAACCCAATTGTGAAGTTTATGCAGACACAGACTTTCTCGAGCAGATATTAATTCTGTGGATATTGGTTAAATTAGGAAATTCCGCATTTTACCTGCATGAGGACAGTTGTGGATACGTCGTGCAAGTGTGTGATGCCTCGCGACGTGGTCCCGTAGATGCTCGCGGCGCAGGAAGGCGCGGCCGCACACTGCGCAAGCGTAGCGCCTATCCCCGGTGTGGCGGCGAGCGTGACGCATCAACTTGCTAGCCGTACGGAATGACCAACCACAGTTCTGTATCAGCAGAAAATTATAATCATTGCTTATTTCATCCCGAGTACTAAATAACGCTTTAATTTTGCAGACGGTGGAAATTAGATAGTAGTAGTCAGCGAAAGGCGAACGACGAATACTTTAGTACATCAGAAAAGTTACCTATTTCTTAATGTTTTGTATACATTTATATTCAATTATGACAAATACTATCTTTCCAACTCAAAATATTTTATTTCAATTAATCAAAGTACTTTTGATACGTCAAAAATTGGTCCGTCAGTCAGTTTGTCTGAAGCTACCACTGGCTCAGAAAGCAGTTTTCTGTTAAGAAGAGCCGGCCAGAAATATTTTTTCATATACTTACAGGATATCCACAAGAGTAAGGTTTGTCCCCGGTATGTGCACGCGCATGTTCCTTTAAACGGCAGGGTTGACGAAAAACTCGTGAACATCCTGGCCACGGGCACGCCAGCGAGAGCCCAGCACGCGCCAGGTGAGAGCGAGCGTGTACACGCAGCCCCGATGCCCAATAGAAACGACGACTACACTCTGTACACCTGCATAGAAATAAATTTTAATATAACATCTGAAATAGTACAGAAAATTTATCAATCAAGAGATTAAATGACGAATTTAAATGACTAATTTGCTATTATCCTTGAACACTGCACAATATATAGTTGTATGCACATTTCACCACAATGCTGAAATATACTAAGAAGATGTTGATGCTACAAAAGCCAAATGTAAAATGAGAAATGAAAGAGTAAAACTTTGTGCTATGTATATCTTACACATCTACATAATATTCCACAGAGGAAGGCCTACTTGTATTGATTTTTTTTTAAAGTTTAGAAATAATTAAGCTCTCACTTGTAAGCAGCTTCTTCCAAATTATGTTCTTCATTTAAATGTTTAATTAGATTTTCTCTAACAGGAAATATTTTGCCACAAGGCTGTTCTTCACCACTTGCCAATATCTTCTTAACGGGACACTCGGCCACAGTCTGTCTTGGGGCTTTAGTGCTAACGGTTTTGTTATGTGAACTTTTATGTTTCTTCAGTTTCTGCTCACTCATGAACTCTTTTTTACAACCTTCAACATCACACTGAGAACACAAATGACTACAATATTAGTATTATAATAACAAATTACATTAAATAGTGCCAACATATTGCTAGAATTATAATTATTACATATCTGGACATGTTGATCTGTCCACTGAATGCCAATTTTTTTTTATTTTTTGCAAAAATCACTAATAAAATCATAATTAAAAACGTGATCTATGGATTTTCTTTCCATATTTTTTATTATCTCTATCTCTGGTCAGGCTGTTTTTTTATTTTTATTATGTACAAAAAGAAACAAAATGTACCTTAAATTTAGCAGGCCTACAAATTAACTGATCCATGGACATCTTAACTTCAACAATACCAGATAAATCTTGTTGCATATTGTGTTCTTCAGGGATAGTATTCACTGCATAAGTTTGTAAATGTGAATAATCATCTAATGGATCAGATTCTTGTACAGATATTACTGGTAGTGGTTCTAAAGTCATTGTCGGAAAAGGAACAGCTTTTTTAGATTCATTTAGTACTAAACTTTTAGTTGTAGAAATAAAATCATCAGGATGAATATCATTTTTCCGGTGTATTGATGAAACAGCAGCCAAAGGTACCATTGTGTTAGTAATATCTGCTTTTTGCTTGTGATAAAAACTACCAACTTGATCATCATCTGAAAAATTTTATATAATACCTAGTTTATAATCATAGTTTCTATATGCATTACCACATTTTTAAGAACAGTGCATCAACAATACTTTTAGATATTGTATAAACAAAATAAAAACAAAATAAAGTTTTTAATACTTACAATGTTCAATAACAATTTTTTGAGAATCTTGCGAAAAATCTAAGCACCATTTAGGTTTTTCTAGAATTTCTAATTCCTGAAGATCATTATCCAAAATATGAATATTCTAAAACAGGATTAATCATACATTTTTAGTAATAAACTTTTTAATTTGCTGTCATATTCCAAAGTAAATTCCATTAAAAATTAAATAACCTACCGATTCAGAATTACCATCTAACAAAAATGATTCCACATTTAAAGAAGATTGGTTTGGATCCTGAATATCTAAAATTAAAAATTAAAAAGTATAAACAAGTCACATTAACATAGAGAATATTCAGATAAGTTTTATATAAAATGTGCTCACTAGTACTGATGCTGTTGTTGATGCATATGATATTGTTTTTTGTATTGACATTTTCTGTAGTTTCGTGAGTATCGCTTACTAGACCTTGTAGAATATCTGTTTTAGACTTATTCTTTGCAATATGAGTAGATTTATTATTTTTAACATTAGTATTTGGTAGTAAGTCTAAATCATTATGGTCAAGTATAAAAGATGAGGTGAATGTTGACTGAACACTTGTAGATTCATTTGCTTCAACTTTGTTTGTTTCCCTTACGATAGAAATCTTATTTGGATTAGTTTTTCTTCGAAGAATGTTAGGCTTCTGAAACTTTTTTTTGTTGGCATTTACATCATGTGAAACAAACATTTTTCTATCGTAAAGGTATCAAATACCTTACATATCCATGATAGATCTGAAACAAGACTAATTTCTAAGAAAAATAAGTAAGAGTATATAAAATGAATTTATAGTATTATATTAGTCTGCCAGTAAATATTATAAAATGCTGTTAATAAAAAACGTTATAATGCACTTAGTATAGAAATATTATTCAGTACAGTATATATTTTATTAAAAAAATATGCATAAAAATTAATAGATTTAAAATGGAAATATAATGAATGTAATATAAATAAAGATATATAGGTTATATAGGATTTTCAACTAGATTATCCATTTTCAGTAGTATTAGGTTTAAAAACATATTAAAAAGCAACATAATTAAAGAACTTACCAAGAAATTTACATCATAAAAAATAGAGGTATACAAACACTAAGTATAAGCGCAAAATTTTTCTATATTAAATTATTTCATTGTTGACAAATGATGACATTTGTCATTTATTTTTTACGTTTTTATTCCATAATAGAAAAAGGCAAAAGTATTACACCGTACAGCCTCGTCTTTAGTTGGTTGAAATTTGTCAGCGTCACCATTTGTGACCGATTGTGTTTGTACTCGATATTTTTCTTGCGATACCAAGCACTTATGATATCGATATCTCGAATCGATGATTATCGATTTGTGAATTATCGATTAATATATGACCAGAGATCACAACTACACAATAGATTCCGCATGTTGAACATTTTTTTCCGTGTCAAGTGTAGAAATTTGCTGAAAAAGGTGAGGGTCGCGCGAAAAACGACTGATGTGATTGGATTGGTCACTTCAAAAATCATTCGAATACCATACTTGCTGTAGTGATGGGATAGGGACGTTAAATATTTATGCTGATATCGATAATTTTGACAAAGTATTGATAATAAAAAAAGTTCGTAAAAGATAATTAAGTAAATTTTGCTTTGGATGAGTTTCCACACCATTTTATAGCACAAGAACTGATTTTCGTATCTTTAAAAATTTCTCGAAAAAACAGAATTGTTATATGGTTAAAGTATATGAAAATCTAATCAGGACGCGTCCGTACAGGTCTGTAAACTGGTCTATAAAAGTTGGTGTTTATCGCGATTTTCAATATATAAATTTAATTATATAATTTTTTTGCGAGCGGCCCTTCAATTTTCTCTAAAAGTTTTTACATACCATTCCGAAGTGAATGACACCTAAATCATAATTTTTGGAGAATTAAAAAAAGTTTCGACCTAAAAAGCATTTGTTGACTAGACTAGTGGGACAAAATTGAACTAAATAACTCACATACACCGCAATGTATAGTAGAACTATAAAGTACACAATTAAATAAGTATTTTCAGTAAAAAGTTTAATTACAATCTTATGGTATTAAAATTAAACACTTAGAAGTAGTAGGAGAAGTAGAGGAATATTAAAATAGTAATTCAATCACGAAAGTAAACTAAACTCAGTAATATGATATAAACATTGAATTAAAATAATGTAAAGAATTATTTATTATAAGACATAAAGTATAGATTTAACATTGCTACAAGCACCCCCAATTTATAAAATCGTCGACTAAGCCACGAATTCTATCATTAACATCATCATCAAAACCAACAGGTATTTCGGAAAAAGTCATATTTGACATATCGTAACCAGATTCCGGTGCAAATAAAAACACTGAACCGAATAGAGTCATAAACAAACCATAATCTAACCATTCTGTATAAATCTTGTCAAAATCTTTCTTAGGATACACATTTTCAACATCCATGCCAAAATAATTTAGAAATTTTGATAACGATTCAAAATACAGTTCTTTTAAGTCATTTAAGTGAAGTTTTCTAAATTCTTGATCAGTTCCAGCGAAGATGAAGAATAGAAAATCTCGTATTGGACAGCCAAAGTCGATTAACTGATAGTCAACTGTTATCACTTCTATTGCTTCTCCCTCCTAAAACGGAAATAGAAATAGGAAATTATTAATTACTGCTATGATATACCACAACTACGTAAATTTTTTGTACAAGCGCTAAATAATTAAATAATTAATCACTCACTTCTTCTCGAACCAAAATATTATTGGTCCTAAAGTCACAATGACATAGAGTACATCTGACCGATTTTTGTTTCCCTCCATATTTAGGAAACTTATCGATTATTACTGGTATTAAATTTTGAATTTTCAGTTTTATCTCACCATCATAGAGACCTGCAATATAAGTGCAAACATTCCTTATTAATCCTTCCCAGTCCTCATCATATCGAAATGAGTGATTCAAATTTTTAATGTTCTTTTCAAAATACTCAGGCATTTTATTTTCTATAATAATTGATAGTCCATGAAATTTGGCTAGTTCCTTAACGGCTAACTGTGTATACTTCAGGGGCATGACTTTCATTCTGTCATATGTTTGGAAACCTTTCTTAGTTAAATTTTCTAGAATAATTGCATTATCATCAGTCTCTTCAAAAGATTTTACTAGTTTAAATCTATCCTCAACTGGAACCTTTGCTTGATCTTGTAAACGCGCAAATATTTTTGATAATTCATTATAAACAAACACTTCTTTCTGAAATACTTCGGTAATGGATATAAATTGAAGTCTTTCAAGTGTAAATGATTGTTTTATAAATATATTTGTTTCTTTCTCCTCTTTAGCCGTTTCACCCTTTATATCAATTTCAAATAATTCTCCAAGAAAGCTTCCACCACCAGAATTTAGGTCTCTAATCTCAACGTTACAGAATAAATAGCCTTCTTTACTTATAATCTTTTTTAAAGATTTTTGCAACTCAGGTGAAAGATCTTGAAAGGTTTTCGAGCTTTCACTGTCACCACAAGCACAACAATAAATTGTAGGTTGCATTTCGAAATATAAATGTAAGAAATACGTTACAAGGTTAAAAAGACAAAAGTTTAATGCCTTATAAGTTCTTATGTTAATGGTTGAAGGATGAGATTGTTACTCTTCCTTATATATCAAATGAATTCAAATTAAGATGCGTTTACAATAATTTCTCTTCATTTAATTAATTTTTTTGGTAAGAAAATGAATGAAATAAAGTTTTAAAGCAGGTTTTCAACAAATGTAGCGAGTTTTTGATGCGTGATTCAAATTTCAAGCCACCCATTTACGCACCTTTCGTTAGCAACACTGTTTATAAAGTAGTAGTAGCGGGTAGGTCATTTTATATTATGTCAAGTAGTATGAAGACAATATATAACCATTAGTTCGATAGAGTCAATCTCTCTGGTGTTTTCGGGTAGTGTACATGGAAATTAGTGTTATAGTGTCGTGGTTAAGGTTCTTGAGATCTACATAAGTTTATTTTACTATCTATTTTCATCAGCAATATCGAGTAGTGGAAGTAAGAGTTAATATATTATGAAAGACCTCTTTAAACCTGCTCCTAGGACCCATGTGTATACTATATGTATACTATACACGTAAGGGGTATAATTCCTCTCTCATCTTTGACACTTTAATCACATACAGCCATCCACTTAGAATATGGACATTTCAACAGCTAATTTTTACCTCTTAAACTAAGACCACTCGTTCCTTACCCGCACTTTTGCTGCCATAAGCTTATCTAAAATACAAGAGAATAATGAACGAATATCTAACAATATTTGGTACAAATAAATATTTCTTTTGTTTTTAATATATCAATCATTATAAATAAAGAATAAATTATAAACATACCTTAACTAAGTTTACAATATTAATATTTATTAATTAAAATGCGTATAATGCAGTTCAATCTCCAAGTTAACGTCATCGTTACAAATATTTGCGTCTGTATTGTAGTTTGTTTATTATTTACATTCTATATCTTACAATTTATTTCAGCAAATAGAAAACGAATGGAAAGTAATGCTGCATAGAATTTGCACTTTATCAAGTTTATTGAGGAATTACAGCTGAGTCCAGACTAGGAGAAGGTGAGTTTTGACATTGTATCATTGTTCACGAATGAATCCACAGAGGACATTATGTTAATACTAACATAATATTCAATTTAGCACAAAGTATAGACAATAGACATACCTGTCGAGTACGTAAAGTTGATAAGATACACATTATCGAGTGGTTATTTTGTATGGAAAGGGGATTATTATCTACAAACAGACGGCGTCGTAATGGGTTCTCCATCAGCTCCTGTGGTATCCAACAAATTCATGAAATGGTTCAAAGAGTTGGCATTACTACAATCTCCACACAAACCGAGACACTGGTGGCGATATGTCGACGACGTATTCGTTATTATTCACCGGGACAACATAGACTCGTTATTAACAAATCTTAATAGCATCCAACAATGGAACGTGAGTGAGATGGAGCCTTAGCCTTCCTAGATGTATTGGTGATAGGTGAGCCTGATAGCCGACTGTGTCACACGGACAGGTATCTCAGAGCCGACTCACACCATTACCCGTCACATCTTGTAGCGTGTAAAATTCGCTACAGCCTTTATCTATTTTAATTTTATCTAAATGTACAAATATTACTTTAAATTTGTTTAAATAGTGCATACTACTGCCATCTATTGTAAATTGTCGAAACTAAGCGTGAGCGCCACCTAGTGTCGAGACCGTGACCTACTACGTATAAATCGATTAGTTCATTAATTAATTTTATATAATTTTTTTATTAACTTTCAAATTAACAATTTCTAAATTAAAATAATAAATAATAATATTTTTAGAACTTAAACTTAACTATTCAACAATTAATTTTTTTGTAATTATTAAATCCTACGACCTATATATCGGATCGCTCGATTTTTAATTGTCTCTCGTAGGTGCTGGCAATATATTTTTTCTTTTCCATCAAGTTGTCGTACTTCATTTCTTTCTTTTTCTCCATGTCGTTTGGGTAGGCGATTGTCTTTGTGATTCCTGGAGAGGTGCCAGGAGCACCTAATATTATTTTCTTTTTTTGCTTCCGTGACGCGAGCCATGCGGCGTGCGAGCATGCCTTCTATCATCATGCCAGGCTTGGAATCCTTAATTCCCTAACAAGTCTGACATATTAAAAACCTCCACAGGAGGGCGTTTGTTTCCTGGAGGTTGTTTGTTTGGTTACGGTGTTTGTATGTGGCTTTTGTTTCCTGGAGCGTTTGTATCCGGAAGACACTCGTTTTCCAAGGTGCAAGTTTTTTTTATATGTACTACCTGCATACCTTGTTCCGGGTTCCCGCTATGAGGGAAACCCCCATGATGCCGCTACTAAGAGTCGCCCGGCTTCGTGAGAAACCCGCGGACTCCGCCATGTGGCCTGTCATGCAAGGGACCCTGCGGGGATGACAGCATATAACCCTTTACCATTAATCGGGCGCTACCCAAGTAACCAGTTTTTTTGTTTTTTCTTGTTTCTTGTGTGTTTCACACTATATATAATTGACATGCTACGGTGAGCCAGACTATGTTTGCAAAAGTTTAATTTAATTTTTTTTATTCGTTTATTAACTCAACCCAACTCTCCGTTCATGCCGTTCCCATCTATAAGTCTTACGGTCAGTCCCTCAGGCGCGCAAATTCCATCCTGATGAATATTCTCGAGTGCGAAGGAAGCTTTATTTAGATTCTCGTATTCACATTGGTGAGACTGAGTTACTACCCTTAGTGATCAATAAATAGATTTTTCAATGTAACATTGTTATAACTTCTAATATATATTTTTTTGTGTTGTTTAAATAAAATTTCTTCCCCCTTATGGTCGGAAGAGTGGTTACTGGCTATGACCTAACATTAATCAATAAAAACTTTATAGAGTATAAAGTTGTTGTCTTTTATTTCCTTTGATGATTACGACTCTGGCTTCTGATCATACTACAATTAAATAATTTAATTTATATTCTTTTGTTAACCTCTCACCCGAAGGGTAGGGAAGGTTACAATCTTGCTTCAGTACCACAAACACGAACGTTAGCTAAGATAATAACAGTTGCATTTTATACAAATACATTTCAACAATATATTTACTTAGACGTTCAAAATTAAGTCCGTACATTCCATTCATTGTTTGTTATAACACTATCAAATTTTGAGTTTTCGGATGCGGATTAAAATTTTATCAAAATTAGTACTGGGGAGCATTTATCCCGACGATTTTTAATCCAAAAATTAAAACTGGTATTTCAGTCAGCCCTCTCACAGAAAGATATAAAATTACTCGTATACTATATAGATCATTTTCGTAGTTCCGTTATAAATATTGTTATGAATAAATTTGGAGTAAAATGTAAATTATGTATTCCATTCGTATCCCATGAGGGAAACACTAATCATCGAGGCATTAACAAAAGTGTCATAGCGTTATCTAAAAATACTTTTGGCCAAACATGAGAGAACATAGTGGTAAATATATTAATAACTGTATTATTTGTGGTCAAGCTAAATATGATCGTGATCCATTTAGACAAGAATTTCAGATAGTTCTACCCACGAAAAAAACAAAAGTACATTACATTTGTAGATGCATTCTCAAAGTATGGTCAGGCCTAGCTCTTACGAGATGGCACTGCTCCAAGTATAGTTCATGCTTTACTTATATTTTCTACTCATCGTGACTTACCGATAACTATAGTTAGTGATCAAAGGACGGAATTCACAAATTTACCAAATATTTGCAGAATTTATTAAAACGCATAAAATCTTTCATCGTAAAACATTAGCACATTCACCTAATGATAACGGCATAATTTAAATTTTCATTCAACCATTTTAGAGTGTTTACGTATTGTAAAGGTAAAGCAAAAAGTCGAACCAGTAATAAATTTAATATTGAATTGAGCATTTATCCCGACGTTATTCACTTAAAATTTAAATAATTTTAAAATCAGTGAACATATATTAATAGAATTATATTGTCAAATATAGAACCTCTTTCTTTTTTGGAGTCGATTAAAATATGTCATATCGTCAACATCCGTTGCTTGGTATTCGCGTTGATATAGCTTTAAATTCATTTCACACGATCCAACGACAAAAACGTCGATGTTTGCGATTTTACTAACATTCGTCACATCTTTCATTATTATTTATTATTAAACCTTATTGACCCTTCTAAAAATTAAAAATTTTATAAATTAATTAATGGAATTTATATTTTATCAAGTTATCCTTTTAAATACATTTTTGCATCACAAATTATTTCTTTGAATAAAGATTTTTCCCCATACTAGTTCTATAAGACCCTGATCCTAGGTCATGTTCCTGTCATCATGTTCCTAGGTTAAAATAATTTTAATACAGAATTTTCAGAAGACATTCGAACTGTAGCAATGTCGGCGATAACTTCAGCTGGCCCTTTTTCTATTCTTTATGTTTATTGTCCGCTTGAAAAAAGAATTAGAATTAAAAAACTTAAAAAAATTATACTTAACCTGGCCACACCGTGTCTAGTCAGTAGCGATTTCAATGCACATCATATAGATTTTGGATGTGATTTAGCTAAATCTCGTGGGGTTAAATTATATACCATGATTTATGAGTGATCAGTGCATTTTAAATTCAGGTTCAGCAACTACCTGTAGTACCTTTTAGAAATAAATCTGCAATTGATGTTACATTCTTTAGTTCTAACATAGCTCCATTATGCAATTGGTTTGTGGGGTATGACCCATTGGGTATCTGTCATCTCCCAACATTTGCTGATATTTTATTAGGAAAAGTGACATATTATACAGGAAATGATACTGAAAAATGTTTATTTTCGAAAGATGATTGGAATAAGTACTATGGTCCCGATGGTATTCCGGGACGGGCCAGACAGGCTGAGGTTACTGTACACAAACTGTCTTCGTACAGCCTGGAAAGAATCCAGTTTGGTGCTTATACACAGACGCGAATTCCCCTTCTGCGTACCGGCCTTGTTGTGATTTCTCGCTGATCCCTCCCTATTTCTTTAATAAACAGATGTTGATGATAAATCTGAGTTCCTGAAATTAGAAACGGCATATCTAGAACACATTATCAGTGGCAAAGGTATAAGCCTAACCCTGACAAAATTAGCGATCGTATGAGCTACTAAATATTTAAACCATACTTATTTGGTGAAACATTTAAAGTTGTTACTGATCATAAGCCATTCCAAGGGTTAATGAATCTGAAAGAGCCTAACTCACGCCTAACTCGATGGAAATTGAAGCTCAGTGAATATATCTTTACAGTTTGTAATAAATAGGGAAAGCACAACTTAAACACCGATGCGTTATTTAGAGTAGAAATTAACATAGGTGATACAGACTCATTAGACGTAAACATAAGTCAAAAATCACGTTCATAGTCAACTGAAGAAATAGCACGTACTACATCAACAGAGACTGCTCGTAGGTACTTCCTCAACAGAAACAATTCGAAAGTCCAATCGAAATATGTCAATCCCCACAAACTCGTACTATTCACACTTGTAATGAAGATCCTATATTAGATATACCGGTTAGCGAAGAAACACTCAATAAGTTTAGAGAATTTTCAGATTTCAGCAGATTCATTTTCTAATCGTAGGTGATTTGAAAAGAAAACCAATTATATCAAAGACATTTGACTCTTATACGCGTATTTTTATTCAACTATCGGAATCTAACTTAGAAAATAATCTAGTTAACGCAATAAAAGAATTTTTTAATCCAAAAATTAAAACTGGTATTTCAGTCAGCCCTCTCACAGAAAGATATAAAATTACTCGTATACTATATAGATCATTTTCGTAGTTCCGTTATAAATATTGTTATGAATAAATTTGGAGTAAAATGTAAATTATGTATTCCATTCGTATCCCATGAGGGAAACACTAATCATCGAGGCATTAACAAAAGTGTCATAGCGTTATCTAAAAATACTTTTGGCCAAACATGAGAGAACATAGTGGTAAATATATTAATAACTGTATTATTTGTGGTCAAGCTAAATATGATCGTGATCCATTTAGACAAGAATTTCAGATAGTTCTACCCACGAAAAAAACAAAAGTACATTACATTTGTAGATGCATTCTCAAAGTATGGTCAGGCCTAGCTCTTACGAGATGGCACTGCTCCAAGTATAGTTCATGCTTTACTTATATTTTCTACTCATCGTGACTTACCGATAACTATAGTTAGTGATCAAAGGACGGAATTCACAAATTTACCAAATATTTGCAGAATTTATTAAAACGCATAAAATCTTTCATCGTAAAACATTAGCACATTCACCTAATGATAACGGCATAATTTTAATTTTCATTCAACCATTTTAGAGTGTTTACGTATTGTAAAGGTAAAGCAAAAAGTCGAACCAGTAATAAATTTAATATTGAATTGAGCAATAATAGCTCAATTCACAGTTTTACTAAATAACGACCTTACGATTTAATACTAAGAAATATTGATCCGAGAGATCCACTTAATATTTGTATGATAATCTGTTTAACCTATTAGGTCCTTAAATATAGTCTGTGGTTGATGCGAGTCACTGTTTAAGATGGCAAACTACATAAGTGTACTGTATGAATTCTTAATAAAATATAAAAGTTATTATTTATTTAATTGCTACAATATTGATATTTCACAACAGTTGTTACAAGATTACGTAATTTCTCATCGTGAACGAATGCAAAAGATTTACGAAATCGTAAATGACTCATCTCTGCACCTGCGAACTGAAATTATTGAGAACCGTAATCATAATCGCGAGCCTGAAATCTAATAACTGCCTAAACAACAACTTTTTATTAAGAATCCAAGTGCACCTCGTCAAAAACTAGCTCCCCGTTATACACATGATAAAGTTATAGCGGACCTTCCAATTTGCATTTATACTTTTAAAAACGAGGCCCAGTTGCAAAAAATAGATTAAAGAGAGTTCCTAAATCTGAAAAATTGTTGCAGGATTCTTTTGCTGATAACTGTTCCTCGAGAGATAAAACTTTTAAAATGGGAGTTATGAATCTTGTGACTCACTATCATAGTTTCATTCAATTTATTAACTTTACTGACATTGAAGATAAAATTAATTCAGTACTAACTCAATACGAAAACACTGAGAAATCTTTTAGTAACGATATCTATCCTCAATATAAAGTCCAAATTAAATATCTTTTTAAAAAAATTAATCATGGCAAGCTACAGTTAAAAAGCCTTGAACCCAATCGTTTAAGGGGTCTTGTCGATGGTTTAGGTTCAGTGAATAAAAATATCACTGGTAATCTAGATTATTCCGATGCTATAAAATATAATAATGCCAAAAAAGTTCTTTCTGAAAATCAAAATAAATTTGTTACTGAATATAAAAATCATATTAGCATTAGTAAAGAATGGATGAATAAGCTCATATAATAAATCAGTTAGTTCAAAACCAAATTTAAATTAATGAAACCTGATTTTATTAGATTTTAATGATATGTTTTTAAAATATGCTACATTCATGCAATTATTATTAGTTATAAGGGAAAATATAGATAAGTTATTAAATAAGTTACATACAATAGTAGATATACTAGCTTTTACTCGTGAATCGAGCATTCATCATTCTGGTAAGAGTACAAGAAAGATCTTATGGTAAGAGGACAAGAAAATGTCTTGTCTCAAAAATTTACAATGAACTGCCGACAAAGATCTCCCTAAATTGGGAACTACTTACATTAAAGCGCAGATTTAAGATATTGAAAAAATTAGACGGCAGACATTACGCACTAATGGGGAATAATATATAAATAGTTCGTATTCTACGAGTGTGTGAAATTATCATGTCAAAAAGAAGATTACATCACCTTGAAATGTTATCTACGCACCAAAGAATATGTACGACAAAATTAATGGACAGCCTTTAAAAATGGATAAAATCAAAATTGACGACAACTTAACAAATACTATCAAGCCATCATTGGAATTAAATTCTGCCAATCTTAGTACTTTGCACGATATACAAAACAAGATTTCGCTCCAGACACCGATCAAGATAGAAGAATATGCCGACAAAAGCTGAAAGTAAATTCAAAATTTGGAGATAAATAAGAAAATTTGGAAGATCCACCAAGGATGTAACTTTTCAGCTTGAAATAGTTGCATCTCTAAGGCGGGGGGTGTTACATAGATTCCACGTTGGCTACTATAATTATATTGCCTAAATTCCACTCTGGCGGCAGTATAAGTATTGCAACATAATTTCCGTGAACGACAAGAACATCTGCGGGACCACAAAGAAAGGTCGAAGGCATCGCTTCGCCGCCACACTCTTGATTCATACTTCGAACAAGATAGTCCCTTCTTAGTTATAAATAATTTTAAGTATTTTTATAATTCAGTAATTTCGAATTAAATTATATTTAATTAAAATCGGTTTTTTTGCATCTTCCGGCCATAGCCTTTGTAATTAGATTATAATCTACTAAAAACTATATCCAAACTTAAGATACCAAATTAAACACTTAGAAGTGGTCGAAAAGTAAAGGAATATTGTAATAGTAATTCAATCACAAAAATAAACTACACCCACACTAATAAGATATAATTAGGTTTTAGAAGTGAAATATATATATATATTAAAAAAATATTAAAGTTTACAAAATACGAATTTATTTATTAAAAAACAAAACGACTATTTATATATACATTTTTATTTAATAGAAACTAATATAAAACACCAATTACATTCAAAATTAAACACATGTACTTACTAAGTTTCAAATAGAGCTGCACTTCACCAATTTACTAATTGTTTAAATCAATTTAAGTCTGTTAACAATGTAAATAATAATAAACTAAAAACAAATCACAATAACGTCGTTGTCAGTGTGATTTGCTTTTAGTTGATGCAACCGAACGTCAGAAAGCAAATACCCCTACCCCTATACGAGCTTAAATCTGTGACTTTTATATAGCAAATGGAAGGGTGGTTGACGTTGTAGTAGGGTAGTCTCCTAATTATATAAACATTGAAATATAATAACATAAAGAATAATTATAAGACTTAAAGTATAAATTTAATCTGAAAAAAAAGACAAGACAATCCCTATATTGCTACAAGTACCCCCAATTTACAAAATCGTCGATTAAGCCACGAATTCTATCGTTAACATCATCATCAAAACCAACAGGTATTTCGGACAAAGCTATATTAGATATATCGTAACCAGATTCCGGTGCAAATACCAACACTGAAGCGAATAGAGTCATAAATAAACCATAATCTAACCATTCTGTGTAAATCTTGTCAAAATCTTTCTTAGGATACACATTTTCAACATCCATGCCAAAATAATTTAGAAATTTTGATAACGTTTCAAAATATAGTTCTTTTAAGTCATTTAAGTGAAGTTTTCTAAATTTTTGGTCAGTTCCAGCGAAGACGAAAAATAGAAAATCCCGAATTGGGCAGCCAAAATCGATTACCTGATAGTCAACTGTTATCACTTCTATTGCTTCTCCCTCCTAAAACGAAAATATAAATAGGAAATTATTAATTTATGCTATGATATACCACAACTACGTTAATGTTTAGTACAAACGCTAAATAATTAAATAATTAATTATAACACAACAATATTAATTACTCACTTCTTCTCATACCAGAATATTATTAGTCTTAAAGTCACAATGACATAGAGTACATCTGACTGATGTTTGTTTCCCTCCATATTTAGGAAACTTATCGATTATTACTGGTATCAATTTTTTTATTTTGAGTTTCGTTTCACCATCATAGAGACCTGCAATATAAGTGCAAATATTTCGTATCAATCCTTCCCAGTCCTCATCATATCTAAATGAGTGATTTAAATTTTTAATGTTCTTTTCAAAATATTCAGGCATTTTATTTTCTATAATAATTGATAGTCCATGAAATTTGGCTAGTTCCTTAACGGCTAACTGTGTATACTTCAAAGGCATGACTTTCATTCTGTCATATGTATGGAAACCTTTATTAGTTAAATTGTCTAGAATAATTGCATTATTATCAGTCTCTTCAAAAGATTTTGCTAGTTTAAATCTATCCTCAACTGGAACTTTTGCTTGATCTTGTAAACGCGCAAATATTTTTGATAACTCATTATAAATAAATACTTCTTTCTGAAATACTTCGGTAATGGATATAAATTGAAGTTTTTGAAGTTTAATTGCTTGTTTTATAAATATATTTATTTCCTTCTTCTCTTTAGCCGTTTCGCCCTTTATATCAATTTCAAATAATTCTCCAACAAAGCTTCCACCACCAGAATTTAGGTCTCTAATCTCAACGTTACAGAATAAGTAGCCTTCTCTACTTATAATACCTTTTAAAGACTTTTGTAACTCAGGAGAAAGATCTTGAAAGGTTTTCGAGTTTTCACTGTCACTACTAGCACAACAATAAATAGTAGGTTGCATTTCGAAATATATATATAAAAAATACGTAACAAGATTAAAAAGAATAAAAATGTATGCTTATAAATTCGTATGTTAATGATTGAAGGATGAGATTGTTACTCATCCTTATATATATCAAATGAATTCAAATTAAGACGCGTTTACAATAATTTATTTTCATTATATTAATTTTTTGTAAGAAAATAAATTAAATATAGTTTTAACAGGTTTTAACCGAAATTTAGCGACTTTTTGATGTGTTATTCGAATTTAAGCCACCCATTTACCAACGCTATTTTTATCTCTCAAACCGGAACCACTTTTTCCTTAAATGCACTTTTGCTGCTATAAACTTATCTGGGTGTTATTAAAAAAAATTGTACATGTAGATGCTAAACCAATTATCTAATAAGAATAAAAAACCAACTACAACATTAACGCGTCAAAGAGAAATAGTCCAATCTACAGTTCACTTAATTTCATTTTTCTTGTTTCTATTATTGTCAGACCTATAAAAATACGTTTCTTATGTTTAACTATTTTAAATATTATATTAAACTATAATACCTAATACCATATAAAAATTTTAGTTACCATCAAAAGATAGGGATTTACGGAGCTTTACTTTTTTATGAAGAATAGACTAGCGCTTCACATCTGAAGAAAGTGGTATTCTACACAATTGTACAATACATAATGCTTATTAATCTCATTTTGAAGATACTCAAGTTTTATGAATTCGGAAATATATAATGTAAGCCCAGGGTAGATGGCCGTCGTTTTTTTAAATAGCTATGAACTATAAACTAGTGGTATATTTTCCATAATGTTTATTTGAGATCACTCTTTAACTATTTATCATTATTAAGAAATTTAACATAATAAAAAAAAGATAACTTATTATCCCCATCCTAACTCATATTTAAAAATTTTTTATTAGTTCCAATACATTTCCAGATGCATGGAAAAATGCTCTGGTGGTACCAATCCCTAAAAAAGCTAGTGCTGTCAATAATTCAGATTTTCGTCCAATATCCATCCTTCCCTTTCTTTCCAAAATTCTCGAAAAGTTAGTTTTTTGCCAATTAAATAATTTCCTTAGTAAACATTCACTTCTAAATCCTTTGCAATCCGGTTTTCGCGTGGGTCATAGTACGGCAACGGCGCTTGTTAAGATCACTGACGATATTCGATGGGCCATGGACAACAAACAAGTAACAATTTTAACTCTCCTAGACTTTAGCAACGCATTTAACTGTGTAGACCATGACATTCTGCTAAGCCTTTTATGTTCTATTAACATATCTCCAACTGTGATAGACTGGTTTCGGAGTTACCTCAAAGGCCGACGACAGCGTATCCGTCTTGATGAGAGCTTCTCGTCATGGAGCGATGTCGGGGCTGGGGTGCCTCAAGGTGGCGTGTTGTCTCCTTTATTATTTGCTATCTTCATTAATTCTATTTCTCAATGTATTTCTTCTCCCTATCACATGTATGCAGATGATATCCAAGTTTATCGCCATTCAGCCCTTGAAACTCTACCCATTGCAATCGATGCCATTAACAATGATCTTGTAGCAATACATTATTGGAGCAAACAGTACGGCCTAACCATTAACCCAGATAAATCGCAAGTCATTGTTTTGGGCAGTCCGGGTATGATTGCAAGGGTTGATTATTTAAACTTGCCGCCTATTGTGTATAACGGCAAGAGATTGCCTTTTTGTTCCTCGGTCAAAGACTTAGGTGTGCATTTAGACCAAACTTTTTCGTGGTCTGTGCAAATAAAACATGTGAGTCAGAAAATATTTGCAGCGCTAAGCTCTTTAAGACGTTTACGATCTGTTCTACCTATTCCTACCAAAGTTATGCTAGCAAACTCTCTCCTCCTATCTATTCTCGATTATGCAGATGCAAGCTATCCCGATTTAACCGAGGACCAACTTAATAAACTTGAGCGTCTACAGAATCTCGCTATCCGGTTCATATTCTGCCTTCGCAAATATGACCATGTATCAGAATTTCGCTCAAAGCTCAAGTGGCTTTCTATACGCTGTCGCCGGAACCTACATATTCTTTCTCTTTTGTACTGTGTATTATTTAGTCCAAATGCACCCTCATATCTGAAGAATAATTTTAAATTCGTGGATAATCCAGCTGGGTTGAGATCGACACGTAGGCTAAAACTTCATGTGCCAGAATTCTCAACGAAGTTTTATAAAAAATCGTTTACTGTACAGGCCATTAACCTATGGAACGATCTACCTGTCAACATTAGAGAATCTGATACACTCTATAGGTTTAAGAACTTGCTGAAAGATCACTATATGAATAATTAGACTACATTATTTATATCAATTAATATCTATTTATTAAATCTATGTATGGTTAATGTATTGTATTATAATATAAGAATATATATTAGTTTATTATAACTGTATATATACATAGTATTATTTACTATTATTTAGGTTGTTTATGTATTCGGTTGTATCTTATTAGTATTAGTATATTGTAACTACACCACCTACTTTATTTTAACCTTCGCTCCTTCCAAGACTGGGTTGTCTGGAAGAGATGGCTAATTAGCCATAAGACCGCCCGCTGTACTTCACATTAGTTTAATTTAGTTTTAGCTTAATTTTACTGCATCCTTATCCTTTTGTGGTGTACAATAAAGTTATAAATAAATAAATAAATAAATAACTTTTCTAAAACCTTCTCCTGAGGTGTCGGGGGAGGTGGCCAGGGTAACTAGGGTATGATGGCCAGTGTTAGTTCTATTTTAATTTTCTTATCTTCATTTTATTCGCCCACACTTAGATTAGACTATGAGGAAGTCCCGCAGTGGCGGAACTTTAGGTTTTTAGAAAAAAAATAAAAAGCCTTTTTGAAAACCTTGGTCACAATTCCAAGGCATTGCCTGGGTTCCTGTTCAAAAACATCATAAGATTCGGTTCAACTCATTCATCTAAATCGGATCTCTCTCTTCTGACATATATAATATGTTCCACACCAAACGGACGAGTGGTTTGAAAAATTGAAATTGAAAAATCTTGATTTTTCATCACTTTTTTTTCTGTGCCCTTCATATTAGCAGCCTCGAGCTCCGTAATACGTTCCTTGAAGAGCTTTCTTCCCACTTCCTCTTTAAATTTCAGAGTTTTATGTGGAGTCAACATATAAAAAAAATTCTGCTTCATCAGCATTGAAAATGTCACTTGCGTATATTCCTGTCAATTTTGACCACACTTTATTAATCTAATCATGAGTAACATTCGTATCAACACTTCGTGCCTTTCCACTTATATTACCATAGTTTATACAATGACGTTGCTTGATTTTATTGCTTTGAAAGAAGTTAAACCAAGTTCTCCAGCAAAATTCTCCGCCTTAACTATCACGATCGGGCCTGAGATAGGCATATTGTTCTGGCTGGATTTCATATCTGTAACTTTTACTGGGACATTTATATTCGTTACATATATTTTTTTTAATAACACGCATCTACAATACAAGAGTATATAATGAACGAATATATTCATATAGCGTCGCCATATTAGGTACAAAAAAATATTTTATTTATTTTGATTACAACAAAAAATTAAGAATAAATTGTAAACATACCTTAAGTTTATAATGATAATTAAAATGCGTAGTTCATTCTCCAAGTTAACGTCATCATTACAAATATTTGCTTTTATATTGTAGTTATAATGAAAATGGTCCACATGTTGCGGCTAGGGCATGCAAACCGATTAAGCGAAAATTTGACACAATTAGAAACCCGGTTTATGCTAGATAAAAATACCGGGTATTTTCGATGTTTATATTAGTTTATTAAACCCCTAATATCATTGTTACACCTGATTGGGACTTATTTTACTAGTCCTTTGGAAAAGTCTATACCCCAAATAACCTAATATATATATTCTTTATTGTACAGAAAAATAAAAATATAGTACTACTATAATTCCAAGATCTTTAATTTGATTTACTTGTTCTATTGGATGACTTCCTATTATAGAATAGGAAGTAAAATTAATATCAGCTACTTTTCTACTAAATGTTACACTATGGCATTTAAAGGGATTTAATTCTAAATGACTTACCTTGCACCAATCAGTCAATCTATCTAAATCTAGTTGCAATAGTTTCGAGTCATCAGTACTTTCTATTTTTTTATACATTTTAAGTCATCTAAGGCATAAAGATAAAACTTAGAGTATTTGAAACATTTTGATACATCATTTATGAAAATCCCAAATAATATTGGACCAAGATGTGAGCCCTATGGTACTCCTGACGTGGCAAAAAAAGTATCTGAAATGTATCCACCAACAACTACATTCATTTCTCTATTTTGTAAATATGATTTAATTAATTTTATTATATTTTCTTTAAATCCATAGTAATTTTCCAGCTTTTGTAGCAAAATATGGTGATCGACCACATCAAATGCTTTTGCTAAATCAGTATAAATACAATCTACTTGCTGATTATGATCCACTAATTCTGATAAATTATCTATATATAAGCCAAATTGGATGTAGAAGATGTATTTTTTAGAAAACCGTGTTGGTTCTCTATCATTAGTGGTTTTAATAGCTGTTTACTATATTTAAGGCGGCGCGCGCGGCGAGGAGTGTTAGGTACGCCACCGGCGGAGGCAGTCGTGTGACAGTCGTATTGAAAAGAGCGCGGTATACATCCCCTGTAATCCCTTTATTGATTAATAGTATCCCGTGTCTTATGTGTACTATTTCCCAAGGCCTAGTTAATTGACCCTTCCCTGACGAAAACGGACTGGTGGTGAAGTGCGAACTATTTAAAACTATTTTGTGTTATAGTGTAAAACGTGTAACGGGCATTCCCAAAGAAGATTAGAAAGAAGATAAGAAATCATCAAGAACTTGTGAGTACTGTGTGTCTTTATCACCTAATTGACAATAGATAACGCTTGCGGAAAAACTCCATTGAGTAGCAATCTTTTATATATTAGGAATAAGGGTTTCGCTAATGTTAAAGCACAACTCTTTACAAATATAGGTGTAATATTATCGGGACCTGCTCCTTTATTAACATCTATTTTTTTTAGTTTATTAATTATATCATATTCAGACAAAACAATATCTCCCAATTTTATGTTGTGAAATAATTCATTTTTAGTTTGAATATTCGAAGAAGATTGATTTTAGTATTTTTTATAGATACTTGATAAGTGCTTAGCAAACTGATTGCAAATAATTTTTAACGTCAGTAAATGAATTGTTATTAAAAGTCATTAAAGCATTTATTTTTACGATTTTTTTTTAAATATGAGTAAAAAATTTTACGATTGAGTTTTATATTATCCTCCACTTTATTTATGTAATTTTTGTAATCAACATTTATTAATGTTTCACACCTATCTCTGAGAAGTTGAAACTCCACCTCATCTAAAGGATTCTTATATTTTTTATCCCTAATTCTGTACTTATTCTTTTCATTCAACCTTTTTATGAGATCTTTTGAGTACCAAATAAGATAAGATTTATTTTTGTTCTTTTTTTGGATACACATTTTTTTATAATTCTATTTAACTCATTGTAAAATAATCTAGTCATATCGTCTACTCCCCCACAATCATGAAACAAACTCTTCCAATCAATTTTTTCTAATTCATCATTTATTAGTGTGTAATCTGAATTAAAAAAATCCACTTTTATGTTTATTTTAGGCTGCAGTAATTGTTGATTAGTATTTAATTTCGCTCTCAAAGTGATAACATTCTATACACACCTTTATGTCAGACCCAGTGTTATAGTGAATCCTTTACTGTCAAGGTGGTGAAGCTGTGGAACGATCTACCACGAGACATAAGACTGTCGCAAAACGTAAATATATTTTAGAACTGTTTGAAGAAATACTACCTCACAAAGTAGAATTAACATGGACTTTGCATTGTATATACATATATTATATACAAACTATTATATATGTGTGTATGTTACTCTATGCAAGTATATTTATATTTATGTACTAATATAAAATATGTATGATATCATTTTAGTTTATGTAAGGAATATAGTATATAGTAGTAAGTATGTCTATTATATTCTGTAAAACTTTATGCACCATATACTGCGAAATTACCTACATTGGATCCTATAGGACAGCTATACTCTAAGAGTGTTCCGCGGAACCCTAGGGTTCCGCGATACCTCTGTAGGGGTTCCTCAAGAATTTAGAAAAAAAATTAAAACACCTCTCTCTGGTCGAACGATTTGACTCCGCGGCCGCGCGTAGGTATATTTATTTATTTATTTGTATTTGTATAAACATGTGTTACAATAGCTGGTACAATATCTCATAAGTTTGGTATCAACATGTATACTTGTATACTTGTGAGCGCGCAGTCCCTTTGATAAAAGCCGCCTCTGAATTGTTTACAACGCAATTTTTATATTTCTCTTTATATTTTTGCTTTTTGTTTATCAAAGGCGCCGACTCGAGTATTTTCGAGAATATTCGAGATCGTGAACTAGTGTTCTTTGTTCTACTGCCTGCTGTATTCTGTTGTCTCAGTTTTATACATTTCTTCATTGTACTAAACTTAGTCTCTTATACGCAGTAACGATTGTGCATTATTTAGATTATAAATAAAGAAGAATGGAACGTTGGCTTAAAGGTGTTAAACGTGTTGCAACAACATCTTCTAATGACGCTGAATGTTCAAAAGCAGTACGCGCGGAGAATATAGCAATCACCGATCCAGACGATGATGCCACGACGTCAAGCTCGACAGTTTCAAAGACGAAAAAAAGGAAGTATGGTGAATCATATATCAGTTTCGGATTTGTTGATTCCAACGGCTCACCTCTCTGCATGCTATGTAGTAAACTGCTTCCTAATAGTTCCATGGCACCTGCCAAATTGCGCCGACATTTGCAAACTGTACACCCCGAGTCTAAAGACAAGAATAAAGAATGTTTTGTCGGTAAAAAAGATCAGTTATTGGAAAGTCAAAAAAATATGATGCATGTAACAAAAACTATCAACGAAAAGGCCACGGAGGCATCACATTTAGTTAGCTATCGCATTGCACAAGCAGGTGAAGCGCACACTATCGCTGAGAATTTAATAAAGCCATGTGTATTAGACATAACAAAATGTATGCTCGATGAAAAATCTGCAAAGCATCTTTCTACTGTGCCGCTATCAAACGATACTGTTTCACGGCGTATCCATGATCTGGCAAGCTATGTCAAACAAGAACTAGTTACACGTCTACAAAAAACACGATTCGCCTTGCATCGGACGAGTCAACTGATGTCGCTGGTTTGGCTATCTTGCTGGTTATCGTGAGATATCCATATGAAAGTTCTTTTGAAGAAGACATGCTTATGTGTTCATCGCTGCTCACAAACACTACCGGGGAAGAAATTTTTAATAAAATAAATATATATCTCTTCTAATCTATGATCTAATATCAATGCTCAGTTCAGTTCATTCCGCTCTTTTGTGTTGACTGCCTTAGAAAATCTACAGTTGCAAGTGGAATTTTTATCTCGTCAATATGACCAACTAGAGATGCACTCAAGGAAGAAAATAGTTCTGTTGCATGGTATTGCCGAAGATAATAAAGAAAATGTGACTGACAGAGCATCAAATATTCTTGTTGAACATCTTGAAATGTCTCAGCTTAATGTGGACTCCATAAAGCATTGTCAGCGTCTGGGACGGCCAGGCTCAGACAAGCCCCGTGCTATATTAGTCAAATTTAAAGATGGCCTGGTTAAGGATAAGGTTTGGTCCACCAAGACGAAGCTCAAGGGCACTGGCATAACTATGTCCGAATTCCTGACGAAGCCTCGCCACAAAACGTTCTTGGCTGCAAGGCAACGCTTCGGCGTAACCAAGTGCTGGACTAGGGACGGGAACATCATCGTTTTGACCTCCGACGGGACCCGACATCGAATTACCAATATGACGGAGCTACATGCGATACAAAGTGCAGTCACTGACGCACCTGTTCCTGCCACGGCATCCAGCAGCAGCAGCGCGGCCCCTCAACCCTCAAGGCACAAATTTAAGGGGTAAAAGGGTTGTTAGAAAATAGACTGTTTTGTTTTCACTTGATTCAAATCATTTCCTTGTTTGTTTCTGTGGTATGTACCTCTGCCTCGTTTTCTCCTTTTTATAAATCTAAACTAAATTTAATTTTTATCTACAAATTCAACTTTGTTAATTAGCTAATACTTATTTATATAGTATTTATATATTTTTTTTTAAATAAAGTTATAACATAAAAGCGACTTCACTCTTATTGATAGTGACATATGATAAATACGTTCGGATACGCTGACAGATACTATGTATTAAACGAGGTAAGGGTTGCCACACAGTTTGTTTATTTTTCGCTGAGCTGAATGTTTTTATATATTTTATTTGTTACTGTATTAATTTTAAAACTTTAATACAGAATTATTTTACTTGTTGTTGTTAGTAGCCAGCATGATTGTTTCAATAATAAATTGATCTTTTTCTTTACTTTCAGGCTGCTGGCAGGTTGGAAAATCATAGGTTTTTATTAATAGTAGTTTAATTGTAAATTTATTTTATTCATATATATATAGTGTATACTTTATTTATAGTTAATTATTATGTCATGTGAAAATAGTTTAGATAGTGATTTTTTCTTTTCTATGTCATCATCCGATGAATCGTTCAGTGAAGATAGTTTCCACAGTACATCTTCGCCTCCATTAAATGTCGCCATTGATTCTTATTTCTCAAACTGCTTGAAAAATTTTAATGTAATTCATATAAACGCTCAAAGTATTCCGGCTCATTATTCTGATATGCTTGCATCTTTTGACTCCCGCCATATTCATGCCATACTTATTTCTGAATCTTGGCTTAAGCCATGTTTACCTTCGATTTCTTATTCACTACCAGGTTTTAAACTAATTCGCAACGACCGCGTTGGTAGGGGGGGTGGTGGAGTAGCGATCTACTTACGATCTCATATTCCATTTACAATAATTAGTTCGTCTATTCAGCCCTCTCCGCCTGACTCGGCCGAACACCTAGTAATCGAAGTTATCCTATCGCATTGTAAATTACTTCTAGGTGTTTTCTACAACCCGTCCTCTGTAAATGATTATTATTCAACTTTTGAAAATTTACTGGAAAGTCTTACCCCTATATACGGTCACTCCATCATACTGGGTGACTTTAATACATGTTTGCTTAAGGGCGACGCAAACAGCAGAAAGCTTTTGGATGTGGCAGACTCATGTAATTTAAAAATTTTACCTCTTGCAGCTACACATCATTCTCCCGGTCATATACCATCACTTCTTGACCTTATTATGGTCTCATCTTTAGATTTTGTTTCACAACATGGCCAGTGTCCTGCTGATGCCTTTTCTTATCATGATTTGATTTATCTCTCATATAAAATCCGTCCTCCTAAAGCGAAATCGAGAATTCTTCTGCAACGTAGTTTTGGCGGAGTGGACAAAGCCAAGCTCATTGAGGATGCATGCTTATTAGATTGGTCTGATGTCATTATTGCTGAAACCATAGATCAAAAAGTTGAATTGTTCAATTTACTATTAACTCAGCTATATGACATTCACGCTCCTATCCGACCTATAAAGAGGAAGCATCTCCCGGCCCCATGGATTACAGATCACATTAGATCCCTTATGCAAAAGAAGATCAAGGCGAAATATAAATATAAATTAAATAACTCTGATGCAAACCGAGAAAAATATCATAAAGCACGAAATCGCTGTAATACATCGTGTAGAGATGCACAACGACGCTACATTTTTCAATCAGTCGAAAACGGTGACACTGCAAAAACATAGAAATTCCTTAAGTCACTTGGAGTTGGTAAATCGTCATGTAATACTCCCATAAATATTGATATCGAGCTTTTGAACAAATTTTTTACCTCTTCAAATACACTTGATACTGCTGATAAAGAAAGCACACTTAATATTCTTTCCTCATTACCAACTCCTAACCTCCCGCCGTTCAGCTTCATTTCGTTCACTGAATGTGATGTTAGGAAGAACATTTTGTCCATATCCTCGAATGCTGTTGGTACCGACTGTATCAGCCGTAATATGATCGTTCCTATCCTTGATAGCGTTGTCCCCATACTGACCCACATCTTGAATTTTTCCATATCCAATAACACATTTCCTGATGCATGGAAGGATGCACAAATTATCCCTCTTCCTAAAAGAGGTCACCCCATAACCGCTTCTGATTTCCGTCCCGTATCGATTCTCCCTTTCCTCTCGAAAGTCCTGGAAAAATTAGTTTTTCAACAGTTTAACCTTTTCCTTAACGAGCATTGTTTGCTAAATCCTTTTCAATCAGGCTTTCGTACGGGTCATAGTACGGTTACAGCACTCATAAAAGTCACAGACGACATTCGATGGGCTATGGACAAGAAACAACTCACAGTTTTGACGCTTTTAGATTTCAGTAACGCATTTAATTGCGTTGACCACGATATTATGTTGAGCTTGTTGTGTTCTCTTAACATATCTCCATCAGTGAAAGATTGGTTTCACAGTTACCTCAAAGGACGACGCCAGCGCGTACGGATTGATGAGACATTCGCGTCATGGTGTGATGTCCAGACTGGGGTACCTCAAGGTGGCGTGTTGTCTCCCTTACTCTTCTCACTTTTCATAAATTCAATCACTCATGTTATTTCTTCTCTCTACCATATGTATGCAGACGATATTCAAATTTACCGCCACTCGAGCCTTGAAAATCTACCCAATGCAGTAGCAGCTATTAATAACGACCTTGGAGCAATACTCGAGTGGAGCAAATTATACGGACTTAATGTAAACCCTGGAAAGTCACAGGTTATCGTTATTGGTAGCAAAAACATGATTACAAGGATTGATTACGCGAACATCCCGCCTGTCACTTACAACGGTGCTAATTTACCTTACTGCTCTACCGCTAAGGATCTTGGCATAATCTTGGATCAAACTTTTTCATGGTCAGAGCAAGTGAAGGAAATTAGCAGAAGAACCTTTGCAGCACTTAGTTGTCTACGTCGGCTTCAAAATGTCCTACCAATTCCTACTAAAACTATGTTAGCAAATTCCCTTCTCTTATCAATTCTCGATTACGCAGATGCAAGTTATCATAGTCTGTCCGAGGAACACCTTAATAAACTTGAGCGAATTCAAAATCTCGCAATCCGGTTCATATTCGGACTCCGAAAATATGACCACGTATCACAATTTCGTTCAAAGCTCAAGTGGCTCCCTATACGCCGTCGCCGGGATCTACATGTTCTCTCTCTTCTGTACTGTGTGTTATTCCACCCGAATACTCCTTCTTATTTGAAGGAGAAGTTCGAGTGTATTGGATCTCCTAGTAGATCACGAACAGCACGAAGTTTATTGCTCAAAACGCCAATCCATAACACTAAAATGTATTCAGATTCGTTCACAGTGCAGGCAATAACACTTTGGAATGATCTACCCTTAAGCATAAGACTATCAAAGTCTCTTAGCATTTTTAAGAAATCCGTTAAAGACCATTATCTTTTAGCTGAACGAGGATGATTCTGATTATATTGATGTTTGACATTTATAATCTAATTTGTGTATATATGTATATGACTTAATTATACTTAGTTTATTGTTATCCGGATATTTATTAGTTTATTATTAACATATATATGATATGTATAGTATATAAGTAAATGTTTATGTATTAGGTTGCAATAATTTGAATGTAGTTTATGGTTGCACCACCCTTTACCCATCTCGTAATAATTTTCCTAACCTGAAGGTAGTCTGGAAGAGATGGCTAATAAGCCATAAGGCCGCCTTTTGTTTGCCATTGTTTTTTTATGTTAAATTACTGTTATTGTGATCCTGTATGTGGTGTACAATAAAGTGTTAAATAAATAAAATAAAAATAAATATATTTTTTGAAGAAAATAATCTCAGTTGGAACAATTGCATTGACATTTGTACAGATAGGGCCAAGGCGATGACAGGTAAAACAGCAGGAGCAGTGTCACGAATAAAAAATAAAGCGCCTAATTGTAGTTCCAGCCATTGTATTCTGCATAGACAAGCACTTGCGATGATGCAAATGCCGTCAAATCTAAAATTAGTTATGGATGAAGCGGTAAAAATAATTAATTTTATCAAATCACGACCACTACAATCCCGATTGTTCTCATTATTGTGTGAAGATTATGGCAGCAAACATAAAACACTGCTGCTCCATACAGAAGTGGGATGGCTGTCTCGGGGTAAAACTTCAACAAGGCTATTTGAACTTAGAGCCGAGTTACAAATGTTTCTTTCAGCAGATACTTCTTTTAATTTGAAGGACCGTTTGTATGATGAAACTTGGTTGTTCCGATTGTCTTTTATGGCGGATATCTTTCAAAAACTGAACGAATTGAATTTATCATTGCAAGGTAAACAGACAACAGTGTTTCAGGCCTATAACAAAATAACTGCCTTCAAAAGAAAATTAGATTTTTGGATTATTTGCGTTGGTAAGAAAGAAATAGAAAGCTTTACTTCACTCAGTGAGTTTGTTAGCGATAACGACTCAGAAATGTTTCAAGATGATGTGTTTGAAGAATTGGTCCAATATCTCAGTTCGATGTGCGCATCTTTTGAAAAGTATTTTCCCGAAGAACAGAATACAAAAATGAAAGTGAATTCATGGATTCATAATCCTTTTTTACCCAACTTGGAAAAGCCCGAAAGTTATGTTACAAGTTCAGTTTAAGTGTGCAATAAAGTGTTTTGATTGATTGATTGATTGATAATTTGTAAGTAATTTTTAACGGTGGGTAATATTTATCAGGCTTACAAACTGAGAAAGTACTATATTCAACCTCCATATTATTTGTATTACTAAAAATCAAATCTAACACTCTTCCATAGACATTTTTTAAACTATTATACTGTGAAAGAGACGTTAACGACATGAAATCGTTAATGAGAGATCCTGTAGGATTAGTCAAACATGGTTGCAAGTTATTATTCTAATAACTCCAGTGTACGCTAGTAGTATTAAAATCCCCAATTATTATTGTATTGTCTAGATAATTAATATTTTTTTCAACATTTTGTGTAAAATCATCGAGGGGAGGATTTCATATTTTAATGATGACGGAATGTAAACTGCACAAAGAGATATTGTTTTAGATCCTAATACAATATTAACCCATAAATCTTCATGTTTTGTTTCCCATGAATTTACTCTATAACATTTATATTTATTTGATACTGCAATCAAAACACCGTGCATACGCCGGCACCACCTCTTGATGCTGCATCTTTCTTACTATTCGGTGTTAAACAGTCTAAATGATATTGTGACTGGCACTTAATACATTTAATTCTCTTTTGAGTTACTAATATGTTAGTTTTACAAGTAGGACATTCACTTAACATCTTTGTTTAATTCTTATGAAAAATTTATTAAAAAACTTTATTGCGATTCTTGAGATTTGAACAGCCGTCCCTCAAGATAAACCTCAACAGTTTGTGCCACGACACCAACATTCATTACATACATGTGATGAAAAATTCAACCTTATTCAACAGTTTGTTATTATATATTGTAAGAATCCGGGGGTATTAATGAATGTTAGTACTTGCATAGGTTAACTGTTTGTTTTTATTTTTACACTAACCACATGTCCATAATCACTAGTCTATTTAAGATTTATTAGTTTTTACCTCTTTAACCATTCTAAAACGAGTTATACTGCATATATTGAATTTTTTTAACGGTGCACACAAAAACACTGATGCACACGCAACGCACTCGAACGACTCCTCGATGTTAACCTGACACTGCCTAAAAAATTCTGAAGAGACCGATACAGGTGGAAATCTGAAGGTGCAGGGTCAGGACTATACGGCATTAACACCTCCTAGCCAAACTCTCTTAATTTTTGCTGAGTGGCTAAAGATGTGTGAGGTCTAGCGTTATCATGATAGAAAACCACACCCCTTCTGTTCTTGATTAATTCCGGCCGCTTTCTCTCAACTTCTTGCTTTAATCTCATCAGTTGTTCGCAGTAGAGTTCAGAATCGATGGTCCTGCATGGTGGTAACAGCTCATAATGAATAATGCCCTTCCAATCTCACCACACACACAAAATCACCTTGTTGCGACTTAATCCGGGTTTCGCCACAGTCTGTGAAGCCTGACCGGCCTTTGACCACGACCTTTTTTGCACGTTCTTGTCGTACGTGATCCACTTTTCATCACCAGTTGTCAGCTTCTTCAAAATGGTTCGGTTTCATTACGTCGTAATAAAGAATCACAAATGAGTACACGGTTCGTTAGGTTTCTTTCAGTGAGCTCGTGAGGTACCCAAATATCGATCTTTTTTGTGTACCCAGTTTTTTTCAAATTGCCGAAACTGTTTTGTGGTCAATTCCCAGTTCTTCAGCTACGTTGTAACTACTGATATGCCGATCTTGCTCCACTTTTTCAAAAATGGCATCCATTTTATCCGTAATAAGGCGACCAGGGCGAGGTGCATCTTTGACATCAAAATTTCCGGACTGAGAACGCTTAAACCAAATTTGTGCTACTCTCACGGACACTGCACTAGGTCCATAAAGATCGCAAATTTTTTTCGCGGCTTGCGTTGCATTTTTACCTTTTTTTTGTAGGAAAATTTTAAAATGTATCGAATTTCGCAGTACGAAAAACAAATAAAAATCACACATTTTCCTAATTCGAATTTGAAATTATCTTCTTTAAAATTTAAACTCAATGATACCAAAACCAGCCAGATACAAATAGTATGTAGCCAAAGAGATTTTATTACATACTGTAATGCGAAAAGACTTTTTCTCCAACCTAATATATACTAGCTAACCCAGCAAATGTTGTTTTACCACCGTGGGCTACCGTTATCACTTAGGTCTTAGGGGTTTAAAAAATAGATGTTGACCTTGAACACAATTGAAGTGTAACAAGTAGTGTGTCGCTATATTACGGATATTGGACCTTTCGGGCTAAGGATCATGTGAATTCTTACGTCTAATTTATTGTGAGTCCCTACATTGTATTTAGATGTGTTAACACAAACTTAGGTCAGGTTTAGGTTAGCCTTAGGTTAGGTTTATGTTAGGTTAGGTTAGCCTTATTTTGCTAGCTGCGGAAACCTCCTCGAGAGCCCAACATTTTGTGGGCCGGTGCACCCTGAGCAACTACGGATAGTAATTTTCCACTATTACTATCCGGAGGCCAATATCCGCAGAAGAGGAGCGCGTAGGCGCAGTGGACGGTGGCTGCTTTGCAGCGGAGAGTTCAGTGTGTCCCGCTGCGCCTCCACTCAGTGGCGCAACTGTGATCCATGATCGGGGGGGCAGTTGGACATATCTGATGCGTGGGCGTGAAAGCATCATGGTGGGACGCGTAAGCGCTGGATGTTTCGCCGTCGACTCCTGTCTCGGTGAAGTAGCGTAATCCGGGATGGGGGAGCGGTCGAGCGGCCGGCGCAGAGGTTTGCGCCAAGGTTGGGTGCGGAGGTCGTAGAGCGCCGGCGTGATGGGCGCGGGCCTTAAACTCCAGGGGTGTCCGGTGGCCGGAGGTACGGGTCGCTCCGGGTACATCTCTGTTTGCAAAAAATGACTTGTGAGCGACCTGATCTCGAGGGATATGGGCCGCTTCCGACTCCTCCGGGGGCTGGGTATTGCAGTATGTCCTGGCATCCCCCCTCGGTTAGGTGCTTGGTAAAGCGAGCCCATGGGCGGGTTTGAACTGCGGGTACTTGTATCCGCAGACAGGTGGTTGTCCCAAGGCGTCCGCAATAGTATGCTAACGCGTTCCTGTGGCGCCTAACATACGGCATGAGCGGTGGTGGGTTTTAGTGCGGTAGTCCAGCGCTTGTCGCTGGGAGTCCCACATAACCCCTTTAAGGGGTATGCGTAAATGCATTTCCCACATTAAAAAAAAAATAAAGGTTAGCCTTATGTTAAGCTAAAAAACAGTGAGACCGGGTAGTGAAGGTGAGTGTTATGATCATTTAAAGGATATCCTTAAGCCTACACCTTAGTCACAAGGCCAATGCACTACCTGGGTTCCTGTTCAAAAACTACTGAATCATTAGATTCGGTTGCTTCATTCATCCAAATCGGCTCTCTCTGTTCTGATATATACGTATATCCATTATGAACAATAATATATACATAAATAATTGATGATTATGATAATGTTGTTTTAATTTAGTTTTGAATGACGTAATTGAGCAAATTTCCTGAATGTCTTTTAGAAGTTTATTCCAAAGTTCTGCAGCATGTATTGAGAACGAGTTCAGCAGAAAATTCATTTTACTCGTTACGTTTTACGTACATGTAACATCGAAGTATTGCAGGGGCATCTAGATATATATACGTATAGGCGTGGACAGTAAAGTGAATCGTGAGCGAATATAAGACGGGGTTGGGATCTTTTAAAATATTATAAAGCAACGAAACAATGTGCTTATCACGGCGAAGACGGATCCATTCAAGCTGAGCGCGAAAGCTTGAAACTCGGTCATATTTACGAAAACCGTAAATGCGTATGGCAAGATTTTGAAAGCGCTCTAATTTACTTAATACCTCCTATGTCACATCCAAAAAGCATAGATCGGCGTAGTCAAGTATGGGTTGTAGAAGTGATTCCGCAAGCATAACTTGAGTGCAAAAAGAGAGAAAAAATTAGAGACGCTTAAGAGAGTGTAGAGTTAAATGCATTCGTTTGTTGATGTCGTTGATGTGAGGTACCCAATACAAAGTGCAGTCCATTATTAAGCCCAAATTCCTTACTTTATCACAGTATGGAATAGGTATCCCAGAATATAAGAGGACGGAAACTGAATCCCAGATAATCTTACTGCTTAATCTATTGCTACCAATAATTATTGATTGTGATTTGTTAGGATTAACAAGTAGGCCAAATGACTTAGCCCATGATTGGACAGCAGTGAGATGTCTATTTATGTCTGCAATTGCCTCAGGCACCTCAGTCAACTCACAATGGCGATATAGTTGAAAGTCGTCTGCATCTGTATGAAAGGGAGAAGATAGAAAAAAGTAATAGCGATAATCTGATGAGACACTGTCATTTATTACGCATTATTGACGTCCGGAGAGATAAGAGTTATACCAGTCTATAATAGTTGGAGAAATATTTACCGCGCGTAGAGTGCCAAGAAGAATGTCAGGATCAACAGAGTTGAAAGCACTATTTAAGTCTAACAGATCGCATACACCTTGGTATTTTCCATAGCCTGCCGTATGTCCTCGGTTATATTCAGCAGCACTCCAACAGTGCTGTAAGATGATCGGAAACCGGAGTGGTAAGGACATAACATGTCAAAGGAGGTTAGATAAGAGTGAAGTTGAAAGTGTAGAACAGACACTAAGACTTTGAATAGAGTGGGTAAGATAGAAATAGGACGAAATTGGGTAGGCACAAGGCAGGTGAGATTCGTAGTTTTTGGTAGTGGTATGACAATATATTACGTGTAAGTGAGAAATTAATGATGTGAGAGATTACCAGCGTAATGTATGTTCACATGCTGGAGGAAATCATGTCTAGATTTAATCAGTCACTACCAATGGCTTTGGACGATATAGAGAGAACAAACTTCTTAATGGCATCCATCCGAGACTGTTTTGAATCACAAGAGGGGAATGTGTGTTGAGACAAGTTGAGATAAATATAAAAGAGTTTAGTGGTTTTAGAATTAATGTCCAAAATTATGGGTGGAGTAGAAAAGTGACGATTTAACGTATTGAGATCAACGGTACTTTGACAAGTAGCCGTGGTTTTGCCCACACCAAGTGACAATAAAAATCTCCAAAGTTGTGATCGGTTGAAATTTTTGAATTGTGGAGTGAATATAGCGACTTTCAGTATCCCTACACATTCTGTTGCAGTTCATATACTACGAGTATGTATTAGTACAAAAAAGAAACAAGTCTTTCTGTTGTGAAAACTTATTGAGTACTAAATATGGATCATTTTATAAGTTATTTACTGATGGATCCAGGAATGGCTCTGTTTCGGGAACCGCAGTCTTCGACCCTCAAGCAGATATAAAGATTAAATTTAAAATCGAAGAGAACATCGATAATGCATAGTGAGGTAATTGCGATTTACGAGTCACTTTTGTATATTTCATCTTGTGCAGGAAATCAGTTTGTTGTATTAACAGACTCAAAAAGTGCACTATTACATTTGGCTCGATGACGCTCGACTATTCGAGGACATCCGATAGCCTATGACATTCTGGAAACCATCGATAACTTGAAAGTTGAAGGAAAAGATATTATTATTCAATGGGTCCCTTCGCATATTGGTATCAGGGGCAATGAGGAAGTAGATAGGTTAGCAAAAGAGGCAATGAGTGATGGAATTCCTTATCATTGCATACCCTTATATAGTGAGGTTTTACTTAAATTTAAGCAAAAATGTAAACAAAATTGGCAAGAGTATTTTGATGAGCGTTCAAGAGAAAAAGGAATTTGGTATAAAACAATTGTGTGTGAGATACCTCGTTGCCCATGGTTCCAAAAAATTAAATTAAGTAGAAACAATGTGGTCTCACTTCTTAGACTTCGTTCCGGACACGTTCCAACAAATAAGTTTAATTTTTTAATGGGTAAATCTACAACTAACAGATGCATACATTGCAATAATGGTGTAGATGATATACGGTAATTAAGCTAATACGGTAATTAAGCCTAAGTATGTGATTTGATATGTATGTATTTGTAACATTTCTGTACGGGAGTGACATAGTCAACTGTATGACTAAACTCCCATGAATAATAAGAAGAAATAAAAAAAAATAAAAAAATAATGGAACTTCGTTTCACCCAAACGTTAAAGTATCGCACTTCTGAAAATGGCAAAACAAAGTTATATCAAATTTATAATTATTAATATATCTCTCTCCATTTATGTTAAAAAAATATTAACAAGAACTATCGACAATGTATCATTAAAAATGTATAATACATAATATAGTAGAATCATTTTTAACCCAGCTTACTGCATCCAGAGGCAATTTGCAAAAAAATATTTTTAGGAAGGTTTCTAAAGCCACGGGCTCAAATGTCCTGCTGCTGCTCTGAATTTTGTTGATTCGACAGGCTTTTGACCTACGGGTACAATAAGACTTACGGGATAACAATTCACATGCTGAATCTTATCGATACTGAATAGAACTCATAGAAAGCCATAGAAACTGAAATTTCTTTAAAATGTCTTAAGACTTGGGCAACAAGCATTTCCCGACGTATGTATATCATGCGTGGATGCAACATGGAAAAATTTTCTAGCGCACCTATGCATATTTTAATTTTTCTAGACCTATATCTAACGCCTGTATTTTTATCCCGACGTATATTGTGTGTGGATAGAACATGGCAAATACTGGCGTAATGCTGTATCTCTATGTAATACCTGTAACATTATCCTGACGTACATCGTGTGTGGATATTTAGATCTTAGCAAATGCAGATATAATACACCGAAGTATATTAATGATATGATTTACAAAAAACATGAACGAGTTAAATTAACCAAAATATGCTTAGTGATGCACTTTTACATTTGATACTCTAAACGAACGGGGAGCTCCGCGGGCACCAGTCTTAGCCTGTGAGTGGAGCCAGCCAAGAATGACAACACCGACCAACATAATCTCTGGTGCGTTGCGTCACAAAGCCGCCACCTGGAGATAGAGACAAAAAGTTTGCAGAGAAAGTATCCAAAACAAATAAGTACATATTATTGACTTCGAAGGCCTCTCATTACCGGTACATAACAATAATATACCTGCAGCCGGTAAGCTCCACAATTTCTTTAACATAACAAGAAGTGACCAATATTTTCAAGGTGATAGATACACAAATAGTGTTAAGAATTCTGAGGAAGATTCCTTGAGAAGATCGGCTAACCTAATCACTTTGAATTTTACCAAAATGTAGACGGCTAAGTGGAGCTCGTTTCCCTTTACTCCAATTTTCCGAAGTATATGGGTTCCAATTACTGACCATACTAAGCTTCTCAGTGTAAACATAATATATTCCAATTTATACCCAGTAAAACTTCACAAGTGTGTTTTTTCCTTACTACATGACATTTCCAAAGTACCTAACTACCTACACTGTGCACCTCTATTGTGCATAACTAGAAACCGTTAGAAAAAAGTGGGAAAATTAATATTCGGAAGGAACACATCGAAATTACCCATTTTGAAAATTTACTTATCTCGGATAACTTTCCAACTAATTTCTATTTTTTCAATAAAATAACTAACTATACTAAGATTTTCCCTAAACTTATAAAACTGATATGTTTTTTGTCTTTACAATGTTTTGTTGCCTATAATGTTGATTTTGCCTGTTAGTTTTTATAATTAATACTATTTAAAGAAACGTGAAACAAATCATATGTTTTAGCAACCTTTAAAATGAAAACTCGAAAATCCCGAATTAACCGGTTTACCCGCTTACTAAAATTTAAAAACCGTAAAAACCACGGTTTTTGCAAGCCCTAGTTGCGGCGTCGTCTATAGAAATGCTTCACGTAGGTTTCAATGGCCTACTAGCTCATGGTGGGGATCCGTATGTACCGAACGCGAACGTTGGAAACGAATATAGAAATAATACTAATATTGAAATATGTATGGTATCATTTTAGTGTATGTAAGGAATATAGTATTTAGTAGTATGTATATTATTATATAAAACTTTATGCCCCATATACTGCTTAATTACCCACAGTAGATCCTATAGGAGGTGGTTGCCTGCAAGAGTTCACTTTTAGTGATAAGGCCGCCTTTTGCGCTTTATGTTACGTTTTACAATATGTGCATATATAAAAGTTATCTTTAAATGTGTGCAATAAAGTGTGTTTTGATTTGAATAACATTTAATATAGACATACAAACGGGGGTCTTATCGCTATACAGCGATCTCTTCCAGACAGCCTGGGGCTAAGGACATTTGTTGACTAGTTGAAAAGGGGCAGTTTTGTTTACATAAAAATGAGCGATTACCTTCCAACATTAAAGAACATATTAAAGTGAATTTTAATAATCGCTCTATACAAAATGTTCATTACAACTACAATAAATAAATATTGTTTCATCAATAACTGTTCATTTGTATATACACAGTAATGGATGATGTTAGGTTACTAGGAGTGGCTGAAACAGTTAGCTTATTGCTAACATGAAAAATGTTAGCAATAAGCTGTTTCAGACTTATTTATAGAGCATAAATGCTCTATAAATAATTCAATATGCTATATAAAAAAATCATGTGTGCTTGTATGCAACTGTTGATAATTAGGTATTAAACAACAGTTGCATAAATAACTATTATAACATCTTATTTAATAGATGAATAGATTTTACAATTAAAACATGTCTAGGTGGTGTACGTAAATTCTAGAGCTGTGGCAAACCGTATGTATTCGGTACTGACTAACGGGTACTTGACTCCAATGAAAGTAACGAAACGTTACTCACGAATGGCACAATGTACGGTAATACGGTTGCTGGATCGGTTTAGTTAGTCGGTTGGAAACGGTTTGGACATCGTTTTAATCGCGCGCTTATTTGATGATTTTATAAATTAATGTTGTAAATGTAAAGAACAATGTTTGTTTACTTATGGTAACAAATGCCTACTTATAAACAAGTAATGTGACCGGTTAACATATGTATTTTAATAATTATACAGTAAAAGCCTAAGGTATACAAATTGTTTAAACAAATTTTATATTGTTGTCGATTATTTGACTATAAATATCCATTTTTGTTTTGTAATTTAGTTGATGTGTGCTGAATCTACATCTACTGAAGTCTACATATTGTAACGGGTAAAATACAGTAAATCCATTGTAAATTCAGTAGATCCTTGAGCTATTTAATTCATGTAAGCTTCTTGTAACTTTAACCAGATTACCTTATTATTAAATCAATAAATTAAATATTACTTATACACAAGACTAGTTCAATATAATGTTAAATAGCGCAATACTTTAGTCTTATCTAAACTAACATTATAAAGAGGTAATGTTTGTGAGGTAGGGTTTCATCTCTGGATCTACTGTACCGATTTTGAAAATTTATAATAAATATATAGCCTATGAGTGACATCATAGGCTATATATCAACCGACAAATGATAGTCGGAATTGCTGCAGTAAGTCGGAGAAAACGTTTCTTACGAATGCTAGCTGCCTGAGTTCTGAAGAAAAGTTGTAAAGCTTGATATTTCCTAGGAAATAATCAACGACAGCATATGTGTCTATATTTTTATAATTTAGTCACAAAAAGTAGTTTTTTAAATTAATAAAATAACTTCAATCATTAGGCAATATTTATTAGTCATATTATAAACAATTACAAATTCTAATTGTCTCAAGTGTTTAAAACAAAAGACTTTTCCCTTTTACTGCATATAATCTCCTCGCCTCAGCGAAGTGAGGGCGCGTCAGCTAATAAGTTAGTTATAAATATAGTACGAATACGACTCGTCGCGTCGCATTACGACCGTACCGTACGCAAATGGAGCTGAAACTGGCGGCGACCTAGCGGCGGTCAGATTGTAAAATCAGGGTTGCCACACCGCGTCGTTTTCCGCTCGCGCCCAATGCTTACTTTATGTAATATTTTACATTATCCTACATTAAATTAATCAAAGGTAATCATTACATTTAATTAAGGAAATAAAATTATTAATATAATATAAAAATTTATTTTTTCGAGTCATAAAATGAACGCGTTTCAATTAATATTTTCTATTTAATATTTTATTTCTCGTCAATATATTTATAGCAAATTTATTATAAGTTAAAATAAAATTTATAAGTATCAAACATTTTATTTAATTTAGTATTTTAGTTAGATGTGGATGCGGTTGAGTATGAGAGAACGCGGCAGAAGAAATTCCAACAAAAAAATAAACAATGTCTTCATCCTCTACAATTATTTTATTATATGTCAGATATATAGTATATCAATCAAAATCCCAGAAGCTGAACATAGCAGCAGTTTGCTTTCTATGTTTATTAGAAGGTTAAAGTAACCGCGTTCGACCATAAGACACCGTTGAAGAAATAGTTAAAAAAAAATAAACTAAGTCTTGATTCTCGCCAATTGTTTTATTATTTGTTAGATATATAGTATATCAATCAAATACCAAAAGCTGAATATAGCAGCAGTTTGCTTTCTATGTTTATTAGAAGGTTAAAGTAGCCGCGTTCGACAATAAGACACCGTTGAAGAAATAGTTAAAAAAAATAAACTAAGTCTTGATTCTCCCCAATTGTTTTATTATTTATTAGATATATAGTATATCAATCAAATACCAAAAGCTGAATATAGCAGCAGTTTGCTTTCTATGTTTATTAGAAGGTTAAAGTAGCCGCGTTCGACCATAAGACACCGTTGAAGAAATAGTTAAAAAAAAATAAACTAAGTCTTGATTCTCCCCAATTGTTTTATCATATGTTAGATATATAGTATATCAATCAAATACCAAAAGCTGAATATAGCAGCAGTTTGCTTTCTATGTTTATTAGAAGGTTAAAGTAGCCGCGTTCGACAATAAGACACCGTTGAAGAAATAGTTATAAAAAAATAAACTAAGTCTTAATTCTCCTCAATTGTTTTATAATTTATTAGATATATAGTATATCAATCAAATACCAAAAGCTGAATATAGCAGCAGTTTGCTTTCTATGTTTATTAGAAGGCTAAAGTACCCACTGTCAATTATAAGATTGCGCGAAATTAAAATTCATAAAAAAAATAAACTAAGCCTTGATTCTCTCCATTTGTTTTATTATATGTTAGATATATAGTATAACAATCAAATACCAAAGGCTGAATATAGCAGCAGTTTGCTTTCTATGTTTATTAGAAGGCTAAAGTACCCACCGTCGAGTATAAGATTGCGCGGCATTAAAATTTATAAAAAAAATAAACTAAGTCTTGATTCTCTCCAATTGTTTTTTTATATGTTAGATATATAGTATATTAATCAAATACCAGAAGCTGAATATAGCAGCAGTTTGCTTTCAATGTTTATTAGAAGGCTAAAGTACCCACTGTCGAGTATAAGATTGCGCGAAATTAAAATTTATAAAAAAAATAAACTAAGCCTTGATTCTCTCCAATTGTTTTATTATATGTTAGATATATAGTATAACAATCAAATACCAAAAGCTGAATATAGCAGCAGTTTGCTTTCTATGTTTATTAGAAGGCTAAAGTACCCACTGTCAATTATAAGATTGCGCGAAATTAAAATTCATAAAAAAAATAAACTAAGCCTTGATTCTCTCCATTTGTTTTATTATATGTTAGATATATAGTATAACAATCAAATACCAAAAGCTGAATATAGCAGCAGTTTGCTTTCTATGTTTATTAGAAGGTTAAAGTAGCCGCGTTCGACAATAAGACACCGTTGAAGAAATAGTTAAAAAAAAATAAACTAAGTCTTGATTCTCCTCAATTGTTTTATTATTTATTAGATATATAGTATAACAATCAAATACCAAAAGCTGAATATAGCAGCAGTTTGCTTTCTATGTTTATTAGAAGGTTAAAGTAGCCGCGTTCGACCATAAGACACCGTTGAAGAAATAGTTAAAAAAAAATAAACTAAGTCTTGATTCTCCCCAATTGTTTTATCATATGTTAGATATATAGTATATCAATCAGATACCAAAAGCTGAATATAGCAGCAGTTTGCTTTCTATGTTTATTAGAAGGTTAAAGTAGCCGCGTTCGACCATAAGACACCGTTGAAGAAATAGTTAAAAAAAAATAAACTAAGTCTTGATTCTCCCCAATTGTTTTATCATATGTTAGATATATAGTATATCAATCAAATACCAAAAGCTGAATATAGCAGCAGTTTGCTTTCTATGTTTATTAGAAGGCTAAAGTACCCACTGTCAATTATAAGATTGCGCGAAATTAAAATTCATAAAAAAAATAAACTAAGCCTTGATTCTCTCCATTTGTTTTATTATATGTTAGATATATAGTATAACAATCAAATACCAAAAGCTGAATATAGCAGCAGTTTGCTTTCTATGTTTATTAGAAGGCTAAAGTACCCACTGTCAATTATAAGATTGCGCAGCATTAAAATTTATAAAAAAAATAAACTAAGTCTTGATTCTCTCCAATTGTTTTTTTATATGTTAGATATATAGTATATCAATCAAATACCAAAAACTGAATATAGCAGCAGTTTGCTTTCTATGTTTATTAGAAGGTTAAAGTAGCCGCGTTCGACCATAAGACACCGTTGAAGAAATAGTTAAAAAAAAATAAACTAAGTCTTGATTCTCCCCAATTGTTTTATTATTTGTTAGATATATAGTATATCAATCAAATACCAGTAGCTGAATATAGCAGCAGTTTGCTTTTTATGTTTATTAGAAGGCTAAAGTACCCTCTGTCAATTATAAGATTGCGCGAAATTAAAATTCATAAAAAAATTAAATAAGTCTTGATTCTCACCAATTGCTTTATTATTTGTTAGATATATAGTATATCAATCAAATACCAAAAGCTGAATATAGCAGCAGTTTGCTTTCTATGTTTATTAGAAGGCTAAAGTACCCACTGTCGAGTATAAGATTGCGCTGCATTAAAATTTATAAAAAAAATAAACTAAGTCTTGATTCTCTCCAATTGTTTTTTTATATGTTAGATATATAGTATATCAATCAAATACCAAAAGCTGAATATAGCAGCAGTTTGCTTTCTATGTTTATTAGAAGGCTAAAGTACTCACCGTCGAGTGTAAGATTGCGTTGCATTAAAATTTATAAAAAAAATAAACTAAGTCTTGATTCTCTCCAATTGTTTTTTTATATGTTAGATATATAGTATATCAATCAGATACCAGAAGCTGAATATAGCAGCAGTTTGCTTTCAATGTTTATTAGAAGGCTAAAGTACCCACTGTCGAGTATAAGATTGCGCTGCATTAAAATTTATAAAAAAAATAAACTAAGTCTTGATTCTCTCCAATTGTTTTTTTATATGTTAGATATATAGTATATCAATCAAATACCAAAAGCTGAATATAGCAGCAGTTTGCTTTCTATGTTTATTAGAAGGCTAAAGTACTCACCGTCGAGTGTAAGATTGCGTTGCATTAAAATTTATAAAAAAAATAAACTAAGCCTTGATTCTCTCCAATTGTTTTATTATATGTTAGATATATAGTATATCAATCAGATACCAAAAGCTGAATATAGCAGCAGTTTGCTTTCTATGTTTATTAGAAGGTTAAAGTAGCCGCGTTCGACCATAAGACACCGCTAAAGAAATAGTTAAAAAAAATAAACTAAGTCTTGATTCTCCCCAATTGTTTTATTATTTATTAGATATATAGTATATCAATCAAATACCAAAAGCTGAATATAGCAGCAGTTTGCTTTCAATGTTTATTAGAAGGCTAAAGTACCCACTGTCGAGTATAAGATTGCGCGGCATTAAAATTTATAAAAAAAATAAACTAAGTCTTGATTCTCTCCAATTGTTTTTTTATATGTTAGATATATAGTATATCAATCAAATACCAAAAGCTGAATATAGCAGCAGTTTGCTTTCTATGTTTATTAGAAGGCTAAAGTACCCACTGTCAATTATAAGATTGCGCGAAATTAAAATTCATAAAAAAAATAAACTAAGCCTTGATTCTCTCCATTTGTTTTATTATATGTTAGATATATAGTATAACAATCAAATACCAAAAGCTGAATATAGCAGCAGTTTGCTTTCTATGTTTATTAGAAGGTTAAAGTAGCCGCGTTCGACAATAAGACACCGTTGAAGAAATAGTTAAAAAAAAATAAACTAAGTCTTGATTCTCCTCAATTGTTTTATTATTTATTAGATATATAGTATAACAATCAAATACCAAAAGCTGAATATAGCAGCAGTTTGCTTTCTATGTTTATTAGAAGGTTAAAGTAGCCGCGTTCGACCATAAGACACCGTTGAAGAAATAGTTAAAAAAAAATAAACTAAGTCTTGATTCTCCCCAATTGTTTTATCATATGTTAGATATATAGTATATCAATCAGATACCAAAAGCTGAATATAGCAGCAGTTTGCTTTCTATGTTTATTAGAAGGTTAAAGTAGCCGCGTTCGACCATAAGACACCGTTGAAGAAATAGTTAAAAAAAAATAAACTAAGTCTTGATTCTCCCCAATTGTTTTATCATATGTTAGATATATAGTATATCAATTAAATACTAAAAGCTGAATATAGCAGCAGTTTGCTTTCTATGTTTATTAGAAGGCTAAAGTACCCACTGTCAATTATAAGATTGCGCGAAATTAAAATTCATAAAAAAAATAAACTAAGCCTTGATTCTCTCCATTTGTTTTATTATATGTTAGATATATAGTATAACAATCAAATACCAAAAGCTGAATATAGCAGCAGTTTGCTTTCTATGTTTATTAGAAGGCTAAAGTACCCACTGTCAATTATAAGATTGCGCAGCATTAAAATTTATAAAAAAAATAAACTAAGTCTTGATTCTCTCCAATTGTTTTTTTATATGTTAGATATATAGTATATCAATCAAATACCAAAAACTGAATATAGCAGCAGTTTGCTTTCTATGTTTATTAGAAGGTTAAAGTAGCCGCGTTCGACCATAAGACACCGTTGAAGAAATAGTTAAAAAAAAATAAACTAAGTCTTGATTCTCCCCAATTGTTTTATTATTTGTTAGATATATAGTATATCAATCAAATACCAGTAGCTGAATATAGCAGCAGTTTGCTTTTTATGTTTATTAGAAGGCTAAAGTACCCTCTGTCAATTATAAGATTGCGCGAAATTAAAATTCATAAAAAAATTAAATAAGTCTTGATTCTCACCAATTGCTTTATTATTTGTTAGATATATAGTATATCAATCAAATACCAAAAGCTGAATATAGCAGCAGTTTGCTTTCTATGTTTATTAGAAGGCTAAAGTACCCACTGTCGAGTATAAGATTGCGCTGCATTAAAATTTATAAAAAAAATAAACTAAGTCTTGATTCTCTCCAATTGTTTTTTTATATGTTAGATATATAGTATATCAATCAAATACCAAAAGCTGAATATAGCAGCAGTTTGCTTTCTATGTTTATTAGAAGGCTAAAGTACTCACCGTCGAGTGTAAGATTGCGTTGCATTAAAATTTATAAAAAAAATAAACTAAGTCTTGATTCTCTCCAATTGTTTTTTTATATGTTAGATATATAGTATATCAATCAGATACCAGAAGCTGAATATAGCAGCAGTTTGCTTTCAATGTTTATTAGAAGGCTAAAGTACCCACTGTCGAGTATAAGATTGCGCTGCATTAAAATTTATAAAAAAAATAAACTAAGTCTTGATTCTCTCCAATTGTTTTTTTATATGTTAGATATATAGTATATCAATCAAATACCAAAAGCTGAATATAGCAGCAGTTTGCTTTCTATGTTTATTAGAAGGCTAAAGTACTCACCGTCGAGTGTAAGATTGCGTTGCATTAAAATTTATAAAAAAAATAAACTAAGCCTTGATTCTCTCCAATTGTTTTATTATATGTTAGATATATAGTATAACAATCAAATACCAAAAGCTGAATATAGCAGCAGTTTGCTTTCTATGTTTATTAGAAGGTTAAAGTAGCCGCGTTCGACCATAAGACACCGCTAAAGAAATAGTTAAAAAAAATAAACTAAGTCTTGATTCTCCCCAATTGTTTTATTATTTATTAGATATATAGTATATCAATCAAATACCAAAAGCTGAATATAGCAGCAGTTTGCTTTCAATGTTTATTAGAAGGCTAAAGTACCCACTGTCGAGTATAAGATTGCGCGGCATTAAAATTTATAAAAAAAATAAACTAAGTCTTGATTCTCTCCAATTGTTTTTTTATATGTTAGATATATAGTATATCAATCAAATACCAAAAGCTGAATATAGCAGCAGTTTGCTTTCTATGTTTATTAGAAGGCTAAAGTACCCACTGTCAATTATAAGATTGCGCGAAATTAAAATTCATAAAAAAAATAAACTAAGCCTTGATTCTCTCCATTTGTTTTATTATATGTTAGATATATAGTATAACAATCAAATACCAAAAGCTGAATATAGCAGCAGTTTGCTTTCTATGTTTATTAGAAGGTTAAAGTAGCCGCGTTCGACAATAAGACACCGTTGAAGAAATAGTTAAAAAAAAATAAACTAAGTCTTGATTCTCCTCAATTGTTTTATTATTTATTAGATATATAGTATAACAATCAAATACCAAAAGCTGAATATAGCAGCAGTTTGCTTTCTATGTTTATTAGAAGGTTAAAGTAGCCGCGTTCGACCATAAGACACCGTTGAAGAAATAGTTAAAAAAAAATAAACTAAGTCTTGATTCTCCCCAATTGTTTTATCATATGTTAGATATATAGTATATCAATCAGATACCAAAAGCTGAATATAGCAGCAGTTTGCTTTCTATGTTTATTAGAAGGTTAAAGTAGCCGCGTTCGACCATAAGACACCGTTGAAGAAATAGTTAAAAAAAAATAAACTAAGTCTTGATTCTCCCCAATTGTTTTATCATATGTTAGATATATAGTATATCAATTAAATACTAAAAGCTGAATATAGCAGCAGTTTGCTTTCTATGTTTATTAGAAGGCTAAAGTACCCACTGTCAATTATAAGATTGCGCGAAATTAAAATTCATAAAAAAAATAAACTAAGCCTTGATTCTCTCCATTTGTTTTATTATATGTTAGATATATAGTATAACAATCAAATACCAAAAGCTGAATATAGCAGCAGTTTGCTTTCTATGTTTATTAGAAGGCTAAAGTACCCACTGTCAATTATAAGATTGCGCAGCATTAAAATTTATAAAAAAAATAAACTAAGTCTTGATTCTCTCCAATTGTTTTTTTATATGTTAGATATATAGTATATCAATCAAATACCAAAAACTGAATATAGCAGCAGTTTGCTTTCTATGTTTATTAGAAGGTTAAAGTAGCCGCGTTCGACCATAAGACACCGTTGAAGAAATAGTTAAAAAAAAATAAACTAAGTCTTGATTCTCCCCAATTGTTTTATTATTTGTTAGATATATAGTATATCAATCAAATACCAGTAGCTGAATATAGCAGCAGTTTGCTTTTTATGTTTATTAGAAGGCTAAAGTACCCTCTGTCAATTATAAGATTGCGCGAAATTAAAATTCATAAAAAAATTAAATAAGTCTTGATTCTCACCAATTGCTTTATTATTTGTTAGATATATAGTATATCAATCAAATACCAAAAGCTGAATATAGCAGCAGTTTGCTTTCTATGTTTATTAGAAGGCTAAAGTACCCACTGTCGAGTATAAGATTGCGCTGCATTAAAATTTATAAAAAAAATAAACTAAGTCTTGATTCTCTCCAATTGTTTTTTTATATGTTAGATATATAGTATATCAATCAAATACCAAAAGCTGAATATAGCAGCAGTTTGCTTTCTATGTTTATTAGAAGGCTAAAGTACTCACCGTCGAGTGTAAGATTGCGTTGCATTAAAATTTATAAAAAAAATAAACTAAGTCTTGATTCTCTCCAATTGTTTTTTTATATGTTAGATATATAGTATATCAATCAGATACCAGAAGCTGAATATAGCAGCAGTTTGCTTTCAATGTTTATTAGAAGGCTAAAGTACCCACTGTCGAGTATAAGATTGCGCTGCATTAAAATTTATAAAAAAAATAAACTAAGTCTTGATTCTCTCCAATTGTTTTTTTATATGTTAGATATATAGTATATCAATCAAATACCAAAAGCTGAATATAGCAGCAGTTTGCTTTCTATGTTTATTAGAAGGCTAAAGTACTCACCGTCGAGTGTAAGATTGCGTTGCATTAAAATTTATAAAAAAAATAAACTAAGCCTTGATTCTCTCCAATTGTTTTATTATATGTTAGATATATAGTATAACAATCAAATACCAAAAGCTGAATATAGCAGCAGTTTGCTTTCTATGTTTATTAGAAGGTTAAAGTAGCCGCGTTCGACCATAAGACACCGCTAAAGAAATAGTTAAAAAAAATAAACTAAGTCTTGATTCTCCCCAATTGTTTTATTATTTATTAGATATATAGTATATCAATCAAATACCAAAAGCTGAATATAGCAGCAGTTTGCTTTCAATGTTTATTAGAAGGCTAAAGTACCCACTGTCGAGTATAAGATTGCGCGGCATTAAAATTTATAAAAAAAATAAACTAAGTCTTGATTCTCTCCAATTGTTTTTTTATATGTTAGATATATAGTATATCAATCAAATACCAAAAGCTGAATATAGCAGCAGTTTGCTTTCTATGTTTATTAGAAGGCTAAAGTACCCACTGTCAATTATAAGATTGCGCGAAATTAAAATTCATAAAAAAAATAAACTAAGCCTTGATTCTCTCCATTTGTTTTATTATATGTTAGATATATAGTATAACAATCAAATACCAAAAGCTGAATATAGCAGCAGTTTGCTTTCTATGTTTATTAGAAGGTTAAAGTAGCCGCGTTCGACAATAAGACACCGTTGAAGAAATAGTTAAAAAAAAATAAACTAAGTCTTGATTCTCCTCAATTGTTTTATTATTTATTAGATATATAGTATAACAATCAAATACCAAAAGCTGAATATAGCAGCAGTTTGCTTTCTATGTTTATTAGAAGGTTAAAGTAGCCGCGTTCGACCATAAGACACCGTTGAAGAAATAGTTAAAAAAAAATAAACTAAGTCTTGATTCTCCCCAATTGTTTTATCATATGTTAGATATATAGTATATCAATCAGATACCAAAAGCTGAATATAGCAGCAGTTTGCTTTCTATGTTTATTAGAAGGTTAAAGTAGCCGCGTTCGACCATAAGACACCGTTGAAGAAATAGTTAAAAAAAAATAAACTAAGTCTTGATTCTCCCCAATTGTTTTATCATATGTTAGATATATAGTATATCAATTAAATACTAAAAGCTGAATATAGCAGCAGTTTGCTTTCTATGTTTATTAGAAGGCTAAAGTACCCACTGTCAATTATAAGATTGCGCGAAATTAAAATTCATAAAAAAAATAAACTAAGCCTTGATTCTCTCCATTTGTTTTATTATATGTTAGATATATAGTATAACAATCAAATACCAAAAGCTGAATATAGCAGCAGTTTGCTTTCTATGTTTATTAGAAGGCTAAAGTACCCACTGTCAATTATAAGATTGCGCAGCATTAAAATTTATAAAAAAAATAAACTAAGTCTTGATTCTCTCCAATTGTTTTTTTATATGTTAGATATATAGTATATCAATCAAATACCAAAAACTGAATATAGCAGCAGTTTGCTTTCTATGTTTATTAGAAGGTTAAAGTAGCCGCGTTCGACCATAAGACACCGTTGAAGAAATAGTTAAAAAAAAATAAACTAAGTCTTGATTCTCCCCAATTGTTTTATTATTTGTTAGATATATAGTATATCAATCAAATACCAGTAGCTGAATATAGCAGCAGTTTGCTTTTTATGTTTATTAGAAGGCTAAAGTACCCTCTGTCAATTATAAGATTGCGCGAAATTAAAATTCATAAAAAAATTAAATAAGTCTTGATTCTCACCAATTGCTTTATTATTTGTTAGATATATAGTATATCAATCAAATACCAAAAGCTGAATATAGCAGCAGTTTGCTTTCTATGTTTATTAGAAGGCTAAAGTACCCACTGTCGAGTATAAGATTGCGCTGCATTAAAATTTATAAAAAAAATAAACTAAGTCTTGATTCTCTCCAATTGTTTTTTTATATGTTAGATATATAGTATATCAATCAAATACCAAAAGCTGAATATAGCAGCAGTTTGCTTTCTATGTTTATTAGAAGGCTAAAGTACTCACCGTCGAGTGTAAGATTGCGTTGCATTAAAATTTATAAAAAAAATAAACTAAGTCTTGATTCTCTCCAATTGTTTTTTTATATGTTAGATATATAGTATATCAATCAGATACCAGAAGCTGAATATAGCAGCAGTTTGCTTTCAATGTTTATTAGAAGGCTAAAGTACCCACTGTCGAGTATAAGATTGCGCTGCATTAAAATTTATAAAAAAAATAAACTAAGTCTTGATTCTCTCCAATTGTTTTTTTATATGTTAGATATATAGTATATCAATCAAATACCAAAAGCTGAATATAGCAGCAGTTTGCTTTCTATGTTTATTAGAAGGCTAAAGTACTCACCGTCGAGTGTAAGATTGCGTTGCATTAAAATTTATAAAAAAAATAAACTAAGCCTTGATTCTCTCCAATTGTTTTATTATATGTTAGATATATAGTATAACAATCAAATACCAAAAGCTGAATATAGCAGCAGTTTGCTTTCTATGTTTATTAGAAGGTTAAAGTAGCCGCGTTCGACCATAAGACACCGCTAAAGAAATAGTTAAAAAAAATAAACTAAGTCTTGATTCTCCCCAATTGTTTTATTATTTATTAGATATATAGTATATCAATCAAATACCAAAAGCTGAATATAGCAGCAGTTTGCTTTCAATGTTTATTAGAAGGCTAAAGTACCCACTGTCGAGTATAAGATTGCGCGGCATTAAAATTTATAAAAAAAATAAACTAAGTCTTGATTCTCTCCAATTGTTTTTTTATATGTTAGATATATAGTATATCAATCAAATACCAAAAGCTGAATATAGCAGCAGTTTGCTTTCTATGTTTATTAGAAGGCTAAAGTACCCACTGTCAATTATAAGATTGCGCGAAATTAAAATTCATAAAAAAAATAAACTAAGCCTTGATTCTCTCCATTTGTTTTATTATATGTTAGATATATAGTATAACAATCAAATACCAAAAGCTGAATATAGCAGCAGTTTGCTTTCTATGTTTATTAGAAGGTTAAAGTAGCCGCGTTCGACAATAAGACACCGTTGAAGAAATAGTTAAAAAAAAATAAACTAAGTCTTGATTCTCCTCAATTGTTTTATTATTTATTAGATATATAGTATAACAATCAAATACCAAAAGCTGAATATAGCAGCAGTTTGCTTTCTATGTTTATTAGAAGGTTAAAGTAGCCGCGTTCGACCATAAGACACCGTTGAAGAAATAGTTAAAAAAAAATAAACTAAGTCTTGATTCTCCCCAATTGTTTTATCATATGTTAGATATATAGTATATCAATCAAATACCAAAAGCTGAATATAGCAGCAGTTTGCTTTCTATGTTTATTAGAAGGTTAAAGTAGCCGCGTTCGACCATAAGACACCGTTGAAGAAATAGTTAAAAAAAAATAAACTAAGTCTTGATTCTCCCCAATTGTTTTATCATATGTTAGATATATAGTATATCAATTAAATACTAAAAGCTGAATATAGCAGCAGTTTGCTTTCTATGTTTATTAGAAGGCTAAAGTACCCACTGTCAATTATAAGATTGCGCGAAATTAAAATTCATAAAAAAAATAAACTAAGCCTTGATTCTCTCCATTTGTTTTATTATATGTTAGATATATAGTATAACAATCAAATACCAAAAGCTGAATATAGCAGCAGTTTGCTTTCTATGTTTATTAGAAGGCTAAAGTACCCACTGTCAATTATAAGATTGCGCAGCATTAAAATTTATAAAAAAAATAAACTAAGTCTTGATTCTCTCCAATTGTTTTTTTATATGTTAGATATATAGTATATCAATCAAATACCAAAAACTGAATATAGCAGCAGTTTGCTTTCTATGTTTATTAGAAGGTTAAAGTAGCCGCGTTCGACCATAAGACACCGTTGAAGAAATAGTTAAAAAAAAATAAACTAAGTCTTGATTCTCCCCAATTGTTTTATTATTTGTTAGATATATAGTATATCAATCAAATACCAGTAGCTGAATATAGCAGCAGTTTGCTTTTTATGTTTATTAGAAGGCTAAAGTACCCTCTGTCAATTATAAGATTGCGCGAAATTAAAATTCATAAAAAAATTAAATAAGTCTTGATTCTCACCAATTGCTTTATTATTTGTTAGATATATAGTATATCAATCAAATACCAAAAGCTGAATATAGCAGCAGTTTGCTTTCTATGTTTATTAGAAGGCTAAAGTACCCACTGTCGAGTATAAGATTGCGCTGCATTAAAATTTATAAAAAAAATAAACTAAGTCTTGATTCTCTCCAATTGTTTTTTTATATGTTAGATATATAGTATATCAATCAAATACCAAAAGCTGAATATAGCAGCAGTTTGCTTTCTATGTTTATTAGAAGGCTAAAGTACTCACCGTCGAGTGTAAGATTGCGTTGCATTAAAATTTATAAAAAAAATAAACTAAGTCTTGATTCTCTCCAATTGTTTTTTTATATGTTAGATATATAGTATATCAATCAGATACCAGAAGCTGAATATAGCAGCAGTTTGCTTTCAATGTTTATTAGAAGGCTAAAGTACCCACTGTCGAGTATAAGATTGCGCTGCATTAAAATTTATAAAAAAAATAAACTAAGTCTTGATTCTCTCCAATTGTTTTTTTATATGTTAGATATATAGTATATCAATCAAATACCAAAAGCTGAATATAGCAGCAGTTTGCTTTCTATGTTTATTAGAAGGCTAAAGTACCCACTGTCAATTATAAGATTGCGCAGCATTAAAATTTATAAAAAAAATAAACTAAGTCTTGATTCTCTCCAATTGTTTTTTTATATGTTAGATATATAGTATATCAATCAAATACCAAAAGCTGAATATAGCAGCAGTTTGCTTTCTATGTTTATTAGAAGGCTAAAGTACTCACCGTCGAGTGTAAGATTGCGTTGCATTAAAATTTATAAAAAAAATAAACTAAGTCTTGATTCTCTCCAATTGTTTTTTTATATGTTAGATATATAGTATATCAATCAGATACCAGAAGCTGAATATAGCAGCAGTTTGCTTTCAATGTTTATTAGAAGGCTAAAGTACCCACTGTCGAGTATAAGATTGCGCTGCATTAAAATTTATAAAAAAAATAAACTAAGTCTTGATTCTCTCCAATTGTTTTTTTATATGTTAGATATATAGTATATCAATCAAATACCAAAAGCTGAATATAGCAGCAGTTTGCTTTCTATGTTTATTAGAAGGCTAAAGTACTCACCGTCGAGTGTAAGATTGCGTTGCATTAAAATTTATAAAAAAAATAAACTAAGCCTTGATTCTCTCCAATTGTTTTATTATATGTTAGATATATAGTATAACAATCAAATACCAAAAGCTGAATATAGCAGCAGTTTGCTTTCTATGTTTATTAGAAGGTTAAAGTAGCCGCGTTCGACCATAAGACACCGCTAAAGAAATAGTTAAAAAAAATAAACTAAGTCTTGATTCTCCCCAATTGTTTTATTATTTATTAGATATATAGTATATCAATCAAATACCAAAAGCTGAATATAGCAGCAGTTTGCTTTCAATGTTTATTAGAAGGCTAAAGTACCCACTGTCGAGTATAAGATTGCGCGGCATTAAAATTTATAAAAAAAATAAACTAAGTCTTGATTCTCTCCAATTGTTTTTTTATATGTTAGATATATAGTATATCAATCAAATACCAAAAGCTGAATATAGCAGCAGTTTGCTTTCTATGTTTATTAGAAGGCTAAAGTACCCACTGTCAATTATAAGATTGCGCGAAATTAAAATTCATAAAAAAAATAAACTAAGCCTTGATTCTCTCCATTTGTTTTATTATATGTTAGATATATAGTATAACAATCAAATACCAAAAGCTGAATATAGCAGCAGTTTGCTTTCTATGTTTATTAGAAGGTTAAAGTAGCCGCGTTCGACAATAAGACACCGTTGAAGAAATAGTTAAAAAAAAATAAACTAAGTCTTGATTCTCCTCAATTGTTTTATTATTTATTAGATATATAGTATAACAATCAAATACCAAAAGCTGAATATAGCAGCAGTTTGCTTTCTATGTTTATTAGAAGGTTAAAGTAGCCGCGTTCGACCATAAGACACCGTTGAAGAAATAGTTAAAAAAAAATAAACTAAGTCTTGATTCTCCCCAATTGTTTTATCATATGTTAGATATATAGTATATCAATCAGATACCAAAAGCTGAATATAGCAGCAGTTTGCTTTCTATGTTTATTAGAAGGTTAAAGTAGCCGCGTTCGACCATAAGACACCGTTGAAGAAATAGTTAAAAAAAAATAAACTAAGTCTTGATTCTCCCCAATTGTTTTATCATATGTTAGATATATAGTATATCAATTAAATACTAAAAGCTGAATATAGCAGCAGTTTGCTTTCTATGTTTATTAGAAGGCTAAAGTACCCACTGTCAATTATAAGATTGCGCGAAATTAAAATTCATAAAAAAAATAAACTAAGCCTTGATTCTCTCCATTTGTTTTATTATATGTTAGATATATAGTATAACAATCAAATACCAAAAGCTGAATATAGCAGCAGTTTGCTTTCTATGTTTATTAGAAGGCTAAAGTACCCACTGTCAATTATAAGATTGCGCAGCATTAAAATTTATAAAAAAAATAAACTAAGTCTTGATTCTCTCCAATTGTTTTTTTATATGTTAGATATATAGTATATCAATCAAATACCAAAAACTGAATATAGCAGCAGTTTGCTTTCTATGTTTATTAGAAGGTTAAAGTAGCCGCGTTCGACCATAAGACACCGTTGAAGAAATAGTTAAAAAAAAATAAACTAAGTCTTGATTCTCCCCAATTGTTTTATTATTTGTTAGATATATAGTATATCAATCAAATACCAGTAGCTGAATATAGCAGCAGTTTGCTTTTTATGTTTATTAGAAGGCTAAAGTACCCTCTGTCAATTATAAGATTGCGCGAAATTAAAATTCATAAAAAAATTAAATAAGTCTTGATTCTCACCAATTGCTTTATTATTTGTTAGATATATAGTATATCAATCAAATACCAAAAGCTGAATATAGCAGCAGTTTGCTTTCTATGTTTATTAGAAGGCTAAAGTACCCACTGTCGAGTATAAGATTGCGCTGCATTAAAATTTATAAAAAAAATAAACTAAGTCTTGATTCTCTCCAATTGTTTTTTTATATGTTAGATATATAGTATATCAATCAAATACCAAAAGCTGAATATAGCAGCAGTTTGCTTTCTATGTTTATTAGAAGGCTAAAGTACTCACCGTCGAGTGTAAGATTGCGTTGCATTAAAATTTATAAAAAAAATAAACTAAGTCTTGATTCTCTCCAATTGTTTTTTTATATGTTAGATATATAGTATATCAATCAGATACCAGAAGCTGAATATAGCAGCAGTTTGCTTTCAATGTTTATTAGAAGGCTAAAGTACCCACTGTCGAGTATAAGATTGCGCTGCATTAAAATTTATAAAAAAAATAAACTAAGTCTTGATTCTCTCCAATTGTTTTTTTATATGTTAGATATATAGTATATCAATCAAATACCAAAAGCTGAATATAGCAGCAGTTTGCTTTCTATGTTTATTAGAAGGCTAAAGTACTCACCGTCGAGTGTAAGATTGCGTTGCATTAAAATTTATAAAAAAAATAAACTAAGCCTTGATTCTCTCCAATTGTTTTATTATATGTTAGATATATAGTATAACAATCAAATACCAAAAGCTGAATATAGCAGCAGTTTGCTTTCTATGTTTATTAGAAGGTTAAAGTAGCCGCGTTCGACCATAAGACACCGCTAAAGAAATAGTTAAAAAAAATAAACTAAGTCTTGATTCTCCCCAATTGTTTTATTATTTATTAGATATATAGTATATCAATCAAATACCAAAAGCTGAATATAGCAGCAGTTTGCTTTCAATGTTTATTAGAAGGCTAAAGTACCCACTGTCGAGTATAAGATTGCGCGGCATTAAAATTTATAAAAAAAATAAACTAAGTCTTGATTCTCTCCAATTGTTTTTTTATATGTTAGATATATAGTATATCAATCAAATACCAAAAGCTGAATATAGCAGCAGTTTGCTTTCTATGTTTATTAGAAGGCTAAAGTACCCACTGTCAATTATAAGATTGCGCGAAATTAAAATTCATAAAAAAAATAAACTAAGCCTTGATTCTCTCCATTTGTTTTATTATATGTTAGATATATAGTATAACAATCAAATACCAAAAGCTGAATATAGCAGCAGTTTGCTTTCTATGTTTATTAGAAGGTTAAAGTAGCCGCGTTCGACAATAAGACACCGTTGAAGAAATAGTTAAAAAAAAATAAACTAAGTCTTGATTCTCCTCAATTGTTTTATTATTTATTAGATATATAGTATAACAATCAAATACCAAAAGCTGAATATAGCAGCAGTTTGCTTTCTATGTTTATTAGAAGGTTAAAGTAGCCGCGTTCGACCATAAGACACCGTTGAAGAAATAGTTAAAAAAAAATAAACTAAGTCTTGATTCTCCCCAATTGTTTTATCATATGTTAGATATATAGTATATCAATCAGATACCAAAAGCTGAATATAGCAGCAGTTTGCTTTCTATGTTTATTAGAAGGTTAAAGTAGCCGCGTTCGACCATAAGACACCGTTGAAGAAATAGTTAAAAAAAAATAAACTAAGTCTTGATTCTCCCCAATTGTTTTATCATATGTTAGATATATAGTATATCAATTAAATACTAAAAGCTGAATATAGCAGCAGTTTGCTTTCTATGTTTATTAGAAGGCTAAAGTACCCACTGTCAATTATAAGATTGCGCGAAATTAAAATTCATAAAAAAAATAAACTAAGCCTTGATTCTCTCCATTTGTTTTATTATATGTTAGATATATAGTATAACAATCAAATACCAAAAGCTGAATATAGCAGCAGTTTGCTTTCTATGTTTATTAGAAGGCTAAAGTACCCACTGTCAATTATAAGATTGCGCAGCATTAAAATTTATAAAAAAAATAAACTAAGTCTTGATTCTCTCCAATTGTTTTTTTATATGTTAGATATATAGTATATCAATCAAATACCAAAAACTGAATATAGCAGCAGTTTGCTTTCTATGTTTATTAGAAGGTTAAAGTAGCCGCGTTCGACCATAAGACACCGTTGAAGAAATAGTTAAAAAAAAATAAACTAAGTCTTGATTCTCCCCAATTGTTTTATTATTTGTTAGATATATAGTATATCAATCAAATACCAGTAGCTGAATATAGCAGCAGTTTGCTTTTTATGTTTATTAGAAGGCTAAAGTACCCTCTGTCAATTATAAGATTGCGCGAAATTAAAATTCATAAAAAAATTAAATAAGTCTTGATTCTCACCAATTGCTTTATTATTTGTTAGATATATAGTATATCAATCAAATACCAAAAGCTGAATATAGCAGCAGTTTGCTTTCTATGTTTATTAGAAGGCTAAAGTACCCACTGTCGAGTATAAGATTGCGCTGCATTAAAATTTATAAAAAAAATAAACTAAGTCTTGATTCTCTCCAATTGTTTTTTTATATGTTAGATATATAGTATATCAATCAAATACCAAAAGCTGAATATAGCAGCAGTTTGCTTTCTATGTTTATTAGAAGGCTAAAGTACTCACCGTCGAGTGTAAGATTGCGTTGCATTAAAATTTATAAAAAAAATAAACTAAGTCTTGATTCTCTCCAATTGTTTTTTTATATGTTAGATATATAGTATATCAATCAGATACCAGAAGCTGAATATAGCAGCAGTTTGCTTTCAATGTTTATTAGAAGGCTAAAGTACCCACTGTCGAGTATAAGATTGCGCTGCATTAAAATTTATAAAAAAAATAAACTAAGTCTTGATTCTCTCCAATTGTTTTTTTATATGTTAGATATATAGTATATCAATCAAATACCAAAAGCTGAATATAGCAGCAGTTTGCTTTCTATGTTTATTAGAAGGCTAAAGTACTCACCGTCGAGTGTAAGATTGCGTTGCATTAAAATTTATAAAAAAAATAAACTAAGCCTTGATTCTCTCCAATTGTTTTATTATATGTTAGATATATAGTATAACAATCAAATACCAAAAGCTGAATATAGCAGCAGTTTGCTTTCTATGTTTATTAGAAGGTTAAAGTAGCCGCGTTCGACCATAAGACACCGCTAAAGAAATAGTTAAAAAAAATAAACTAAGTCTTGATTCTCCCCAATTGTTTTATTATTTATTAGATATATAGTATATCAATCAAATACCAAAAGCTGAATATAGCAGCAGTTTGCTTTCAATGTTTATTAGAAGGCTAAAGTACCCACTGTCGAGTATAAGATTGCGCGGCATTAAAATTTATAAAAAAAATAAACTAAGTCTTGATTCTCTCCAATTGTTTTTTTATATGTTAGATATATAGTATATCAATCAAATACCAAAAGCTGAATATAGCAGCAGTTTGCTTTCTATGTTTATTAGAAGGCTAAAGTACCCACTGTCAATTATAAGATTGCGCGAAATTAAAATTCATAAAAAAAATAAACTAAGCCTTGATTCTCTCCATTTGTTTTATTATATGTTAGATATATAGTATAACAATCAAATACCAAAAGCTGAATATAGCAGCAGTTTGCTTTCTATGTTTATTAGAAGGTTAAAGTAGCCGCGTTCGACAATAAGACACCGTTGAAGAAATAGTTAAAAAAAAATAAACTAAGTCTTGATTCTCCTCAATTGTTTTATTATTTATTAGATATATAGTATAACAATCAAATACCAAAAGCTGAATATAGCAGCAGTTTGCTTTCTATGTTTATTAGAAGGTTAAAGTAGCCGCGTTCGACCATAAGACACCGTTGAAGAAATAGTTAAAAAAAAATAAACTAAGTCTTGATTCTCCCCAATTGTTTTATCATATGTTAGATATATAGTATATCAATCAGATACCAAAAGCTGAATATAGCAGCAGTTTGCTTTCTATGTTTATTAGAAGGTTAAAGTAGCCGCGTTCGACCATAAGACACCGTTGAAGAAATAGTTAAAAAAAAATAAACTAAGTCTTGATTCTCCCCAATTGTTTTATCATATGTTAGATATATAGTATATCAATTAAATACTAAAAGCTGAATATAGCAGCAGTTTGCTTTCTATGTTTATTAGAAGGCTAAAGTACCCACTGTCAATTATAAGATTGCGCGAAATTAAAATTCATAAAAAAAATAAACTAAGCCTTGATTCTCTCCATTTGTTTTATTATATGTTAGATATATAGTATAACAATCAAATACCAAAAGCTGAATATAGCAGCAGTTTGCTTTCTATGTTTATTAGAAGGCTAAAGTACCCACTGTCAATTATAAGATTGCGCAGCATTAAAATTTATAAAAAAAATAAACTAAGTCTTGATTCTCTCCAATTGTTTTTTTATATGTTAGATATATAGTATATCAATCAAATACCAAAAACTGAATATAGCAGCAGTTTGCTTTCTATGTTTATTAGAAGGTTAAAGTAGCCGCGTTCGACCATAAGACACCGTTGAAGAAATAGTTAAAAAAAAATAAACTAAGTCTTGATTCTCCCCAATTGTTTTATTATTTGTTAGATATATAGTATATCAATCAAATACCAGTAGCTGAATATAGCAGCAGTTTGCTTTTTATGTTTATTAGAAGGCTAAAGTACCCTCTGTCAATTATAAGATTGCGCGAAATTAAAATTCATAAAAAAATTAAATAAGTCTTGATTCTCACCAATTGCTTTATTATTTGTTAGATATATAGTATATCAATCAAATACCAAAAGCTGAATATAGCAGCAGTTTGCTTTCTATGTTTATTAGAAGGCTAAAGTACCCACTGTCGAGTATAAGATTGCGCTGCATTAAAATTTATAAAAAAAATAAACTAAGTCTTGATTCTCTCCAATTGTTTTTTTATATGTTAGATATATAGTATATCAATCAAATACCAAAAGCTGAATATAGCAGCAGTTTGCTTTCTATGTTTATTAGAAGGCTAAAGTACTCACCGTCGAGTGTAAGATTGCGTTGCATTAAAATTTATAAAAAAAATAAACTAAGTCTTGATTCTCTCCAATTGTTTTTTTATATGTTAGATATATAGTATATCAATCAGATACCAGAAGCTGAATATAGCAGCAGTTTGCTTTCAATGTTTATTAGAAGGCTAAAGTACCCACTGTCGAGTATAAGATTGCGCTGCATTAAAATTTATAAAAAAAATAAACTAAGTCTTGATTCTCTCCAATTGTTTTATTATTTATTAGATATATAGTATATCAATCAAATACCAAAAGCTGAATATAGCAGCAGTTTGCTTTCTATGTTTATTAGAAGGCTAAAGTACTCACCGTCGAGTGTAAGATTGCGTTGCATTAAAATTTATAAAAAAAATAAACTAAGCCTTGATTCTCTCCAATTGTTTTATTATATGTTAGATATATAGTATAACAATCAAATACCAAAAGCTGAATATAGCAGCAGTTTGCTTTCTATGTTTATTAGAAGGTTAAAGTAGCCGCGTTCGACCATAAGACACCGCTAAAGAAATAGTTAAAAAAAATAAACTAAGTCTTGATTCTCCCCAATTGTTTTATTATTTATTAGATATATAGTATATCAATCAAATACCAAAAGCTGAATATAGCAGCAGTTTGCTTTCAATGTTTATTAGAAGGCTAAAGTACCCACTGTCGAGTATAAGATTGCGCGGCATTAAAATTTATAAAAAAAATAAACTAAGTCTTGATTCTCTCCAATTGTTTTTTTATATGTTAGATATATAGTATATCAATCAAATACCAAAAGCTGAATATAGCAGCAGTTTGCTTTCTATGTTTATTAGAAGGCTAAAGTACCCACTGTCAATTATAAGATTGCGCGAAATTAAAATTCATAAAAAAAATAAACTAAGCCTTGATTCTCTCCATTTGTTTTATTATATGTTAGATATATAGTATAACAATCAAATACCAAAAGCTGAATATAGCAGCAGTTTGCTTTCTATGTTTATTAGAAGGTTAAAGTAGCCGCGTTCGACAATAAGACACCGTTGAAGAAATAGTTAAAAAAAAATAAACTAAGTCTTGATTCTCCTCAATTGTTTTATTATTTATTAGATATATAGTATAACAATCAAATACCAAAAGCTGAATATAGCAGCAGTTTGCTTTCTATGTTTATTAGAAGGTTAAAGTAGCCGCGTTCGACCATAAGACACCGTTGAAGAAATAGTTAAAAAAAAATAAACTAAGTCTTGATTCTCCCCAATTGTTTTATCATATGTTAGATATATAGTATATCAATCAGATACCAAAAGCTGAATATAGCAGCAGTTTGCTTTCTATGTTTATTAGAAGGTTAAAGTAGCCGCGTTCGACCATAAGACACCGTTGAAGAAATAGTTAAAAAAAAATAAACTAAGTCTTGATTCTCCCCAATTGTTTTATCATATGTTAGATATATAGTATATCAATTAAATACTAAAAGCTGAATATAGCAGCAGTTTGCTTTCTATGTTTATTAGAAGGCTAAAGTACCCACTGTCAATTATAAGATTGCGCGAAATTAAAATTCATAAAAAAAATAAACTAAGCCTTGATTCTCTCCATTTGTTTTATTATATGTTAGATATATAGTATAACAATCAAATACCAAAAGCTGAATATAGCAGCAGTTTGCTTTCTATGTTTATTAGAAGGCTAAAGTACCCACTGTCAATTATAAGATTGCGCAGCATTAAAATTTATAAAAAAAATAAACTAAGTCTTGATTCTCTCCAATTGTTTTTTTATATGTTAGATATATAGTATATCAATCAAATACCAAAAACTGAATATAGCAGCAGTTTGCTTTCTATGTTTATTAGAAGGTTAAAGTAGCCGCGTTCGACCATAAGACACCGTTGAAGAAATAGTTAAAAAAAAATAAACTAAGTCTTGATTCTCCCCAATTGTTTTATTATTTGTTAGATATATAGTATATCAATCAAATACCAGTAGCTGAATATAGCAGCAGTTTGCTTTTTATGTTTATTAGAAGGCTAAAGTACCCTCTGTCAATTATAAGATTGCGCGAAATTAAAATTCATAAAAAAATTAAATAAGTCTTGATTCTCACCAATTGCTTTATTATTTGTTAGATATATAGTATATCAATCAAATACCAAAAGCTGAATATAGCAGCAGTTTGCTTTCTATGTTTATTAGAAGGCTAAAGTACCCACTGTCGAGTATAAGATTGCGCTGCATTAAAATTTATAAAAAAAATAAACTAAGTCTTGATTCTCTCCAATTGTTTTTTTATATGTTAGATATATAGTATATCAATCAAATACCAAAAGCTGAATATAGCAGCAGTTTGCTTTCTATGTTTATTAGAAGGCTAAAGTACTCACCGTCGAGTGTAAGATTGCGTTGCATTAAAATTTATAAAAAAAATAAACTAAGTCTTGATTCTCTCCAATTGTTTTTTTATATGTTAGATATATAGTATATCAATCAGATACCAGAAGCTGAATATAGCAGCAGTTTGCTTTCAATGTTTATTAGAAGGCTAAAGTACCCACTGTCGAGTATAAGATTGCGCTGCATTAAAATTTATAAAAAAAATAAACTAAGTCTTGATTCTCTCCAATTGTTTTTTTATATGTTAGATATATAGTATATCAATCAAATACCAAAAGCTGAATATAGCAGCAGTTTGCTTTCTATGTTTATTAGAAGGCTAAAGTACTCACCGTCGAGTGTAAGATTGCGTTGCATTAAAATTTATAAAAAAAATAAACTAAGCCTTGATTCTCTCCAATTGTTTTATTATATGTTAGATATATAGTATAACAATCAAATACCAAAAGCTGAATATAGCAGCAGTTTGCTTTCTATGTTTATTAGAAGGTTAAAGTAGCCGCGTTCGACCATAAGACACCGCTAAAGAAATAGTTAAAAAAAATAAACTAAGTCTTGATTCTCCCCAATTGTTTTATTATTTATTAGATATATAGTATATCAATCAAATACCAAAAGCTGAATATAGCAGCAGTTTGCTTTCAATGTTTATTAGAAGGCTAAAGTACCCACTGTCGAGTATAAGATTGCGCGGCATTAAAATTTATAAAAAAAATAAACTAAGTCTTGATTCTCTCCAATTGTTTTTTTATATGTTAGATATATAGTATATCAATCAAATACCAAAAGCTGAATATAGCAGCAGTTTGCTTTCTATGTTTATTAGAAGGCTAAAGTACCCACTGTCAATTATAAGATTGCGCGAAATTAAAATTCATAAAAAAAATAAACTAAGCCTTGATTCTCTCCATTTGTTTTATTATATGTTAGATATATAGTATAACAATCAAATACCAAAAGCTGAATATAGCAGCAGTTTGCTTTCTATGTTTATTAGAAGGTTAAAGTAGCCGCGTTCGACAATAAGACACCGTTGAAGAAATAGTTAAAAAAAAATAAACTAAGTCTTGATTCTCCTCAATTGTTTTATTATTTATTAGATATATAGTATAACAATCAAATACCAAAAGCTGAATATAGCAGCAGTTTGCTTTCTATGTTTATTAGAAGGTTAAAGTAGCCGCGTTCGACCATAAGACACCGTTGAAGAAATAGTTAAAAAAAAATAAACTAAGTCTTGATTCTCCCCAATTGTTTTATCATATGTTAGATATATAGTATATCAATCAGATACCAAAAGCTGAATATAGCAGCAGTTTGCTTTCTATGTTTATTAGAAGGTTAAAGTAGCCGCGTTCGACCATAAGACACCGTTGAAGAAATAGTTAAAAAAAAATAAACTAAGTCTTGATTCTCCCCAATTGTTTTATCATATGTTAGATATATAGTATATCAATTAAATACTAAAAGCTGAATATAGCAGCAGTTTGCTTTCTATGTTTATTAGAAGGCTAAAGTACCCACTGTCAATTATAAGATTGCGCGAAATTAAAATTCATAAAAAAAATAAACTAAGCCTTGATTCTCTCCATTTGTTTTATTATATGTTAGATATATAGTATAACAATCAAATACCAAAAGCTGAATATAGCAGCAGTTTGCTTTCTATGTTTATTAGAAGGCTAAAGTACCCACTGTCAATTATAAGATTGCGCAGCATTAAAATTTATAAAAAAAATAAACTAAGTCTTGATTCTCTCCAATTGTTTTTTTATATGTTAGATATATAGTATATCAATCAAATACCAAAAACTGAATATAGCAGCAGTTTGCTTTCTATGTTTATTAGAAGGTTAAAGTAGCCGCGTTCGACCATAAGACACCGTTGAAGAAATAGTTAAAAAAAAATAAACTAAGTCTTGATTCTCCCCAATTGTTTTATTATTTGTTAGATATATAGTATATCAATCAAATACCAGTAGCTGAATATAGCAGCAGTTTGCTTTTTATGTTTATTAGAAGGCTAAAGTACCCTCTGTCAATTATAAGATTGCGCGAAATTAAAATTCATAAAAAAATTAAATAAGTCTTGATTCTCACCAATTGCTTTATTATTTGTTAGATATATAGTATATCAATCAAATACCAAAAGCTGAATATAGCAGCAGTTTGCTTTCTATGTTTATTAGAAGGCTAAAGTACCCACTGTCGAGTATAAGATTGCGCTGCATTAAAATTTATAAAAAAAATAAACTAAGTCTTGATTCTCTCCAATTGTTTTTTTATATGTTAGATATATAGTATATCAATCAAATACCAAAAGCTGAATATAGCAGCAGTTTGCTTTCTATGTTTATTAGAAGGCTAAAGTACTCACCGTCGAGTGTAAGATTGCGTTGCATTAAAATTTATAAAAAAAATAAACTAAGTCTTGATTCTCTCCAATTGTTTTTTTATATGTTAGATATATAGTATATCAATCAGATACCAGAAGCTGAATATAGCAGCAGTTTGCTTTCAATGTTTATTAGAAGGCTAAAGTACCCACTGTCGAGTATAAGATTGCGCTGCATTAAAATTTATAAAAAAAATAAACTAAGTCTTGATTCTCTCCAATTGTTTTTTTATATGTTAGATATATAGTATATCAATCAAATACCAAAAGCTGAATATAGCAGCAGTTTGCTTTCTATGTTTATTAGAAGGCTAAAGTACTCACCGTCGAGTGTAAGATTGCGTTGCATTAAAATTTATAAAAAAAATAAACTAAGCCTTGATTCTCTCCAATTGTTTTATTATATGTTAGATATATAGTATAACAATCAAATACCAAAAGCTGAATATAGCAGCAGTTTGCTTTCTATGTTTATTAGAAGGTTAAAGTAGCCGCGTTCGACCATAAGACACCGCTAAAGAAATAGTTAAAAAAAATAAACTAAGTCTTGATTCTCCCCAATTGTTTTATTATTTATTAGATATATAGTATATCAATCAAATACCAAAAGCTGAATATAGCAGCAGTTTGCTTTCAATGTTTATTAGAAGGCTAAAGTACCCACTGTCGAGTATAAGATTGCGCGGCATTAAAATTTATAAAAAAAATAAACTAAGTCTTGATTCTCTCCAATTGTTTTTTTATATGTTAGATATATAGTATATCAATCAAATACCAAAAGCTGAATATAGCAGCAGTTTGCTTTCTATGTTTATTAGAAGGCTAAAGTACCCACTGTCAATTATAAGATTGCGCGAAATTAAAATTCATAAAAAAAATAAACTAAGCCTTGATTCTCTCCATTTGTTTTATTATATGTTAGATATATAGTATAACAATCAAATACCAAAAGCTGAATATAGCAGCAGTTTGCTTTCTATGTTTATTAGAAGGTTAAAGTAGCCGCGTTCGACAATAAGACACCGTTGAAGAAATAGTTAAAAAAAAATAAACTAAGTCTTGATTCTCCTCAATTGTTTTATTATTTATTAGATATATAGTATAACAATCAAATACCAAAAGCTGAATATAGCAGCAGTTTGCTTTCTATGTTTATTAGAAGGTTAAAGTAGCCGCGTTCGACCATAAGACACCGTTGAAGAAATAGTTAAAAAAAAATAAACTAAGTCTTGATTCTCCCCAATTGTTTTATCATATGTTAGATATATAGTATATCAATCAGATACCAAAAGCTGAATATAGCAGCAGTTTGCTTTCTATGTTTATTAGAAGGTTAAAGTAGCCGCGTTCGACCATAAGACACCGTTGAAGAAATAGTTAAAAAAAAATAAACTAAGTCTTGATTCTCCCCAATTGTTTTATCATATGTTAGATATATAGTATATCAATTAAATACTAAAAGCTGAATATAGCAGCAGTTTGCTTTCTATGTTTATTAGAAGGCTAAAGTACCCACTGTCAATTATAAGATTGCGCGAAATTAAAATTCATAAAAAAAATAAACTAAGCCTTGATTCTCTCCATTTGTTTTATTATATGTTAGATATATAGTATAACAATCAAATACCAAAAGCTGAATATAGCAGCAGTTTGCTTTCTATGTTTATTAGAAGGCTAAAGTACCCACTGTCAATTATAAGATTGCGCAGCATTAAAATTTATAAAAAAAATAAACTAAGTCTTGATTCTCTCCAATTGTTTTTTTATATGTTAGATATATAGTATATCAATCAAATACCAAAAACTGAATATAGCAGCAGTTTGCTTTCTATGTTTATTAGAAGGTTAAAGTAGCCGCGTTCGACCATAAGACACCGTTGAAGAAATAGTTAAAAAAAAATAAACTAAGTCTTGATTCTCCCCAATTGTTTTATTATTTGTTAGATATATAGTATATCAATCAAATACCAGTAGCTGAATATAGCAGCAGTTTGCTTTTTATGTTTATTAGAAGGCTAAAGTACCCTCTGTCAATTATAAGATTGCGCGAAATTAAAATTCATAAAAAAATTAAATAAGTCTTGATTCTCACCAATTGCTTTATTATTTGTTAGATATATAGTATATCAATCAAATACCAAAAGCTGAATATAGCAGCAGTTTGCTTTCTATGTTTATTAGAAGGCTAAAGTACCCACTGTCGAGTATAAGATTGCGCTGCATTAAAATTTATAAAAAAAATAAACTAAGTCTTGATTCTCTCCAATTGTTTTTTTATATGTTAGATATATAGTATATCAATCAAATACCAAAAGCTGAATATAGCAGCAGTTTGCTTTCTATGTTTATTAGAAGGCTAAAGTACTCACCGTCGAGTGTAAGATTGCGTTGCATTAAAATTTATAAAAAAAATAAACTAAGTCTTGATTCTCTCCAATTGTTTTTTTATATGTTAGATATATAGTATATCAATCAGATACCAGAAGCTGAATATAGCAGCAGTTTGCTTTCAATGTTTATTAGAAGGCTAAAGTACCCACTGTCGAGTATAAGATTGCGCTGCATTAAAATTTATAAAAAAAATAAACTAAGTCTTGATTCTCTCCAATTGTTTTTTTATATGTTAGATATATAGTATATCAATCAAATACCAAAAGCTGAATATAGCAGCAGTTTGCTTTCTATGTTTATTAGAAGGCTAAAGTACTCACCGTCGAGTGTAAGATTGCGTTGCATTAAAATTTATAAAAAAAATAAACTAAGCCTTGATTCTCTCCAATTGTTTTATTATATGTTAGATATATAGTATAACAATCAAATACCAAAAGCTGAATATAGCAGCAGTTTGCTTTCTATGTTTATTAGAAGGTTAAAGTAGCCGCGTTCGACCATAAGACACCGCTAAAGAAATAGTTAAAAAAAATAAACTAAGTCTTGATTCTCCCCAATTGTTTTATTATTTATTAGATATATAGTATATCAATCAAATACCAAAAGCTGAATATAGCAGCAGTTTGCTTTCAATGTTTATTAGAAGGCTAAAGTACCCACTGTCGAGTATAAGATTGCGCGGCATTAAAATTTATAAAAAAAATAAACTAAGTCTTGATTCTCTCCAATTGTTTTTTTATATGTTAGATATATAGTATATCAATCAAATACCAAAAGCTGAATATAGCAGCAGTTTGCTTTCTATGTTTATTAGAAGGCTAAAGTACCCACTGTCAATTATAAGATTGCGCGAAATTAAAATTCATAAAAAAAATAAACTAAGCCTTGATTCTCTCCATTTGTTTTATTATATGTTAGATATATAGTATAACAATCAAATACCAAAAGCTGAATATAGCAGCAGTTTGCTTTCTATGTTTATTAGAAGGTTAAAGTAGCCGCGTTCGACAATAAGACACCGTTGAAGAAATAGTTAAAAAAAAATAAACTAAGTCTTGATTCTCCTCAATTGTTTTATTATTTATTAGATATATAGTATAACAATCAAATACCAAAAGCTGAATATAGCAGCAGTTTGCTTTCTATGTTTATTAGAAGGTTAAAGTAGCCGCGTTCGACCATAAGACACCGTTGAAGAAATAGTTAAAAAAAAATAAACTAAGTCTTGATTCTCCCCAATTGTTTTATCATATGTTAGATATATAGTATATCAATCAGATACCAAAAGCTGAATATAGCAGCAGTTTGCTTTCTATGTTTATTAGAAGGTTAAAGTAGCCGCGTTCGACCATAAGACACCGTTGAAGAAATAGTTAAAAAAAAATAAACTAAGTCTTGATTCTCCCCAATTGTTTTATCATATGTATATAGTATATCAATTAAATACTAAAAGCTGAATATAGCAGCAGTTTGCTTTCTATGTTTATTAGAAGGCTAAAGTACCCACTGTCAATTATAAGATTGCGCGAAATTAAAATTCATAAAAAAAATAAACTAAGCCTTGATTCTCTCCATTTGTTTTATTATATGTTAGATATATAGTATAACAATCAAATACCAAAAGCTGAATATAGCAGCAGTTTGCTTTCTATGTTTATTAGAAGGCTAAAGTACCCACTGTCAATTATAAGATTGCGCAGCATTAAAATTTATAAAAAAAATAAACTAAGTCTTGATTCTCTCCAATTGTTTTTTTATATGTTAGATATATAGTATATCAATCAAATACCAAAAACTGAATATAGCAGCAGTTTGCTTTCTATGTTTATTAGAAGGTTAAAGTAGCCGCGTTCGACCATAAGACACCGTTGAAGAAATAGTTAAAAAAAAATAAACTAAGTCTTGATTCTCCCCAATTGTTTTATTATTTGTTAGATATATAGTATATCAATCAAATACCAGTAGCTGAATATAGCAGCAGTTTGCTTTTTATGTTTATTAGAAGGCTAAAGTACCCTCTGTCAATTATAAGATTGCGCGAAATTAAAATTCATAAAAAAATTAAATAAGTCTTGATTCTCACCAATTGCTTTATTATTTGTTAGATATATAGTATATCAATCAAATACCAAAAGCTGAATATAGCAGCAGTTTGCTTTCTATGTTTATTAGAAGGCTAAAGTACCCACTGTCGAGTATAAGATTGCGCTGCATTAAAATTTATAAAAAAAATAAACTAAGTCTTGATTCTCTCCAATTGTTTTTTTATATGTTAGATATATAGTATATCAATCAAATACCAAAAGCTGAATATAGCAGCAGTTTGCTTTCTATGTTTATTAGAAGGCTAAAGTACTCACCGTCGAGTGTAAGATTGCGTTGCATTAAAATTTATAAAAAAAATAAACTAAGTCTTGATTCTCTCCAATTGTTTTTTTATATGTTAGATATATAGTATATCAATCAGATACCAGAAGCTGAATATAGCAGCAGTTTGCTTTCAATGTTTATTAGAAGGCTAAAGTACCCACTGTCGAGTATAAGATTGCGCTGCATTAAAATTTATAAAAAAAATAAACTAAGTCTTGATTCTCTCCAATTGTTTTTTTATATGTTAGATATATAGTATATCAATCAAATACCAAAAGCTGAATATAGCAGCAGTTTGCTTTCTATGTTTATTAGAAGGCTAAAGTACTCACCGTCGAGTGTAAGATTGCGTTGCATTAAAATTTATAAAAAAAATAAACTAAGCCTTGATTCTCTCCAATTGTTTTATTATATGTTAGATATATAGTATAACAATCAAATACCAAAAGCTGAATATAGCAGCAGTTTGCTTTCTATGTTTATTAGAAGGTTAAAGTAGCCGCGTTCGACCATAAGACACCGCTAAAGAAATAGTTAAAAAAAATAAACTAAGTCTTGATTCTCCCCAATTGTTTTATTATTTATTAGATATATAGTATATCAATCAAATACCAAAAGCTGAATATAGCAGCAGTTTGCTTTCAATGTTTATTAGAAGGCTAAAGTACCCACTGTCGAGTATAAGATTGCGCGGCATTAAAATTTATAAAAAAAATAAACTAAGTCTTGATTCTCTCCAATTGTTTTTTTATATGTTAGATATATAGTATATCAATCAAATACCAAAAGCTGAATATAGCAGCAGTTCGCTTTCTATGTTTATTCGAAGGCTAAAGTACCCACTGTCAATTATAAGATTGCGCGAAATTAAAACTCATAAAAAAAATAAACTAAGCCTTGATTCTCTCCATTTGTTTTATTATATGTTAGATATATAGTATATCAATCAGATACCAGAAGCTGAATATAGCAGCAGTTTGCTTTCAATGTTTATTAGAAGGCTAAAGTACCCACTGTCGAGTATAAGATTGCGCGGCATTAAAATTTATAAAAAAAATAAACTAAGTCTTGATTCTCTCCAATTGTTTTTTTATATGTTAGATATATAGTATATCAATCAAATACCAAAAGCTGAATATAGCAGCAGTTTGCTTTCTATGTTTATTAGAAGGCTAAAGTACTCACCGTCGAGTGTAAGATTGCGTTGCATTAAAATTTATAAAAAAAATAAACTAAGCCTTGATTCTCTCCAATTGTTTTATTATATGTTAGATATATAGTATAACAATCAAATACCAAAAGCTGAATATAGCAGCAGTTTGCTTTCTATGTTTATTAGAAGGTTAAATTAGCCGCGTTCGACCATAAGACACCGCTGAAGAAATAGTTAAAAAAAATAAACTAAGCCTTGATTCTCTCCAATTGTTTTATTATATGTTAGATATATAGTATATCAATCAAATACCAAAAGCTGAATATAGCAGCAGTTTGCTTTTTATGTTTATTAGAAGGCTAAAGTACCCACCGTCGAGTATAAGATTGCGCGGCATTAAAATTTATAAAAAAAATAAACTAACCCTTGATTCTCTCCAATTGTTTTATTATATGTTAGATATATAGTATATCAATCAAATACCAGAAGCTGAATATAGCAGCACTTTGCTTTCAATGTTTATTAGAAGGTTAAAGTACCCACTGTCGAGTATAAGATTGCGCGGCATTAAAATTTATAAAAAAAATAAACTAAGCCTTGATTCTCTCCAATTGTTTTATTATATGTTAGATATATAGTATATCAATCAAATACCAGAAGCTGAATATAGCAGCACTTTGCTTTCAATGTTTATTAGAAGGCTAAAGTACCCACTGTCGAGTATAAGATTGCGCGGCATTAAAATTTATAAAAAAAATAAACTAAGTCTTGATTCTCTCCAATTGTTTTTTTATATATTAGATATATAGTATATCAATCAAATACCAAAAGCTGAATATAGCAGCAGTTTGCTTTCTATGTTTATTAGAAGGCTAAAGTACTCACCGTCGAGTGTAAGATTGCGTTGCATTAAAATTTATAAAAATAATAAACTAAGCCTTGATTCTCTCCAATTGTTTTATTATATGTTAGATATATAGTATAACAATCAAATACCAAAAGCTGAATATAGCAGCAGTTTGCTTTCTATGTTTATTAGAAGGTTAAATTAGCCGCGTTCGACCATAAGACACCGCTGAAGAAATAGTTAAAAAAAATAAACTAAGCCTTGATTCTCTCCAATTGTTTTATTATATGTTAGATATATAGTATATCAATCAAATACCAAAAGCTGAATATAGCAGCAGTTTGCTTTTTATGTTTATTAGAAGGCTAAAGTACCCACCGTCGAGTATAAGATTGCGCGGCATTAAAATTTATAAAAAAAATAAACTAACCCTTGATTCTCTCCAATTGTTTTATTATATGTTAGATATATAGTATATCAATCAAATACCAGAAGCTGAATATAGCAGCACTTTGCTTTCAATGTTTATTAGAAGGTTAAAGTACCCACTGTCGAGTATAAGATTGCGCGGCATTAAAATTTATAAAAAAAATAAACTAAGCCTTGATTCTCTCCAATTGTTTTATTATATGTTAGATATATAGTATATCAATCAAATACCAGAAGCTGAATATAGCAGCACTTTGCTTTCAATGTTTATTAGAAGGCTAAAGTACCCACTGTCGAGTATAAGATTGCGCGGCATTAAAATTTATAAAAAAAATAAACTAAGTCTTGATTCTCTCCAATTGTTTTTTTATATATTAGATATATAGTATATCAATCAAATACCAAAAGCTGAATATAGCAGCAGTTTGCTTTCTATGTTTATTAGAAGGCTAAAGTACTCACCGTCGAGTGTAAGATTGCGTTGCATTAAAATTTATAAAAATAATAAACTAAGCCTTGATTCTCTCCAATTGTTTTTTTATATGTTAGATATATAGTATATTAATCAAATACCAGAAGCTGAATATAGCAGCAGTTTGCTTTCAATGTTTATTAGAAGGTTAAAGTACCCACTGTCGAGTATAAGATTGCGCGGCATTAAAATTTATAAAAAAAATAAACTAAGTCTTGATTCTCTCCAATTGTTTTTTTATATGTTAGATATATAGTATATCAATCAAATACCAAAAGCTGAATATAGCAGCAGTTTGCTTTTTATGTTTATTAGAAGGTTAAAGTAGCCGCGTTCGACCATAAGACACCGTTGAAGAAATAGTTAAAAAAAAATAAACTAAGTCTTGATTCTCCCCAATTGTTTTATTATTTGTTAGATATATAGTATAACAATCAAATACCAAAAGCTGAATATAGCAGCAGTTTGCTTTTTATGTTTATTAGAAGGTTAAAGTAGCCGCGTTCGACCATAAGACACCGTTGAAGAAATAGTTAAAAAAAAATAAACTAAGTCTTGATTCTCCCCAATTGTTTTATTATTTGTTAGATATATAGTATATCAATCAAATACCAAAAGCTGAATATAGCAGCAGTTTGCTTTCTATGTTTATTAGAAGGCTAAAGTACCCACTGTCGAGTATAAGATTGCGCGGCATTAAAATTTATAAAAAAAATAAACTAAGCCTTGATTCTCTCCAATTGTTTTATTATATGTTAGATATATAGTATATCAATCAAATACCAGAAGCTGAATATAGCAGCAGTTTGCTTTCAATGTTTATTAGAAGGCTAAAGTACCCACTGTCGAGTATAAGATTGCGCGGCATTAAAATTTATAAAAAAAATAAACTAAGCCTTGATTCTCTCCAATTGTTTTATTATATGTTAGATATATAGTATAACAATCAAATACCAAAAGCTGAATATAGCAGCAGTTTGCTTTCTATGTTTATTAGAAGGTTAAATTAGCCGCGTTCGACCATAAGACACCGCTGAAGAAATAGTTAAAAAAAATAAACTAAGCCTTGATTCTCTCCAATTGTTTTATTATATGTTAGATATATAGTATATCAATCAAATACCAAAAGCTGAATATAGCAGCAGTTTGCTTTTTATGTTTATTAGAAGGCTAAAGTACCCACCGTCGAGTATAAGATTGCGCGGCATTAAAATTTATAAAAAAAATAAACTAACCCTTGATTCTCTCCAATTGTTTTATTATATGTTAGATATATAGTATATCAATCAAATACCAGAAGCTGAATATAGCAGCACTTTGCTTTCAATGTTTATTAGAAGGTTAAAGTACCCACTGTCGAGTATAAGATTGCGCGGCATTAAAATTTATAAAAAAAATAAACTAAGCCTTGATTCTCTCCAATTGTTTTATTATATGTTAGATATATAGTATATCAATCAAATACCAGAAGCTGAATATAGCAGCAGTTTGCTTTCAATGTTTATTAGAAGGCTAAAGTACCCACTGTCGAGTATAAGATTGCGCGGCATTAAAATTTATAAAAAAAATAAACTAAGTCTTGATTCTCTCCAATTGTTTTTTTATATATTAGATATATAGTATATCAATCAAATACCAAAAGCTGAATATAGCAGCAGTTTGCTTTCTATGTTTATTAGAAGGCTAAAGTACTCACCGTCGAGTGTAAGATTGCGTTGCATTAAAATTTATAAAAATAATAAACTAAGCCTTGATTCTCTCCAATTGTTTTTTTATATGTTAGATATATAGTATATTAATCAAATACCAGAAGCTGAATATAGCAGCAGTTTGCTTTCAATGTTTATTAGAAGGTTAAAGTACCCACTGTCGAGTATAAGATTGCGCGGCATTAAAATTTATAAAAAAAATAAACTAAGTCTTGATTCTCTCCAATTGTTTTTTTATATGTTAGATATATAGTATATCAATCAAATACCAAAAGCTGAATATAGCAGCAGTTTGCTTTTTATGTTTATTAGAAGGTTAAAGTAGCCGCGTTCGACCATAAGACACCGTTGAAGAAATAGTTAAAAAAAAATAAACTAAGTCTTGATTCTCCCCAATTGTTTTATTATTTGTTAGATATATAGTATAACAATCAAATACCAAAAGCTGAATATAGCAGCAGTTTGCTTTTTATGTTTATTAGAAGGTTAAAGTAGCCGCGTTCGACCATAAGACACCGTTTAAGAAATAGTTAAAAAAAAATAAACTAAGTCTTGATTCTCCCCAATTGTTTTATTATTTGTTAGATATATAGTATATCAATCAAATACCAAAAGCTGAATATAGCAGCAGTTTGCTTTCTATGTTTATTAGAAGGCTAAAGTACCCACTGTCGAGTATAAGATTGTGCGGCATTAAAATTTATAAAAAAAATAAACTAAGTCTTGATTCTCTCCAATTGTTTTTTTATATGTTAGATATATAGTATATCAATCAAATACCAAAAGCTGAATATAGCAGCAGTTTGCTTTCTATGTTTATTAGAAGGTTAAATAAAGTAGTCTCTAACACATGGTATACACATGTACTTACATAATAAATATGATAATATTATATTTTAATGTTTTTAACATACAGAATATAAAAAATATTGTTTGACCTGTAATAAAAATATGAAACAGTATATAATAACTTGAAAAACTTAGATTTTTGTGATCAAATGTAGTTATACTGGATTGTGACAACCCTATGCGTTCGGCCGCTAGCTCTCGCCGCTAATTTCAGTTCCATTACGCAATGCAACGCGATAAGATGCCTAAATCCTAATGTTAGTATCAAAAAGTAACGAGTAAAGTAACGATGCGATAACGGTACCCTATTTTTCGTTACTTTTACAGGTTTAGTAAATTCTAAATGGCTTATGAATGACAACCATAATTAACGTATATTCCAGGTACGGGTTCATCTTAAGAGCCCAGAGCTTCTGTATCATTTTCTTGAATTTAATTGTTACGATACTTAAGAATCCAGGTGGATCAAATATTTTACACGATTCTGTAAGCATAGATCGTTTAGTAGGAATTTCTCTAATATTAGCGTAATTGGCAGGAAAATGTAGGTACATATGTTAGCAACACTGTTTATAAAGTAGTAGAAGCGGATAGATCATGTTATATTATTTCAAGTATACAGACGTGAAGACAATACAAACCTTTAGTGCGATATAATATATATAATATGCGATATTACCTATTGGCCTTAGCGAGGTGAAGTGGTGGAGGTGAGAGTTAATATATTATGAAAGAGCTCTTTAAACCTGCTCCTGGGTCTCAACCCCCAGGCACTGTTCGCCTCAGTCTATAAATAATAATAATAATAAGCCTTTATTCAGACGTTTCCTTTTTTTTTTTTTGTACAATAATGTGTTAGTTGCTAAAAACAAAAAAGAAAGGCACAAGATTACAAGTTAAACTACAAGATTGTAGTACTTAATTCTAACCTAACTTATTTCTAACACTTAATAATATAATTGTACTACTTATTTATTTAGTCTTGTACTGCCTCGATAACTATAATTCGTCTGTTTGCCACTTTTTGACAAAGGCCTCCTCCAATTGCCTCCATAAATTTCTGTCGCCAGCAGTTCTGGACCATGTGACGCCTGCTATTTCACGGATATCATCAACCCATCTTTGTACTGGTCTACCCCTTTTTCTTTTTAAATGTCCTGTGTACCAATGCATTACTGTTTTGCTCCATTTTTCTTGTCCTCTAATTGTGTGCCCAGCCCACTTCCATTTAAGATTCTTTATTGTGATTGATGCATCCTTAGTTTTTGTATATTTCTTTATTGTTTTTGTTCTTATTCTGTCTGACAATTTTTTCCCCATCATGCTTCTGTTCATGGCGTTCTGACATGATTCAAGTTTTTTCTTTTGGGCTTTAGTCAAGGACCACGTTTGACATCCATACGTAAGTACTGGTAGGATACAGGTATTGAAGAGTTTTCTTTTAATAACCATCTTCACTTCCTTATTTTTCAATATTTCTTTGAAACTCCAGAATCGCTTCCATGCGTTTCCTATACGTCTTTCTATTTCTTTTGTTGCTAAGTCTGTTGTTGATATAATTTGGCCTAGATATATGTATTCTTCAACGTATTCTATTTTGTTGTTCTTTATCGTTATAGGCACTTTCGTCCCATTTATCATTGCCTTGGTTTTTTGTGTATTCATAATCAATCCTACTTTCCGACTCTCTACATCCAGTTCATTTAGCATCCTCTCGAGATTATCTTTTGTTGGAGAGAAGATTACGATGTCATCTGCGAATCTCAGATGTGACAGTATTTCGCCATTTATTGTTATCCCGCTTTGTTCCCAGTCCAATTGGCGGAAAATCTCTTCTAAAACCGCAGTGAATAGTTTAGGTGACACTGGATCTCCCTGGCGGACACCTCTTCCTAACTTTATTTCTTTTCCCTCTTTCTCTAGTTTTATCTTTGCTTTAATGTTTTTATAGATGTTTTTCAGTAATCTGATGTACTTGTTTTCAATCCCTTGGTTCTGAAGTGCTCGCCAGATCGCTTCATGTTCTAGTGAGTCAAATGCCTTGCTGTAGTCAACAAAGCAGCAGTAGAAGGTAGTGTGGTACTCTTTACTCTTTTCAAAAATTTGTTTTACTACATGAATATGATCTAAAGTTGAGTAACCACTTCTGAAACCGGCCTGCTCTCTCGGTTGATTCTCATCCAGTATCTTCGTTATACGGCTGAGAATGACTTTAGCGAAGACTTTGTAAATATTGGACATTAGACTGATAGGTCTATAGTTGTTTATGTCATCTTTGCTTCCCTTCTTATGCAATAGAGCTATTGTAGATGTTGTCCACTGTTCTGGGATTGATTCACTTTTTATGACGTCATTGAATATATATTTAAGGATGGGTGCTAAAATATTTTTGTTTTTTATAAGAAACTCGTTAGTGATGCAATCTGAACCAGGAGTGGTGTCCTTTTTTTGTCATACTATAGCCTTTTCTACTTCGTTGAGCTTGAGTTTCTGGTATTATGTCCTCTCCTGTTAGATCGATTGAGGGTAAGGTGCATTGGCTCGAGTACAAGTTTTGGAAGAAATTTGTGGCTAATGCATTTATATCTGGACGTCGTGTTAAATTTTTGCCGCATGCTGCTTTCATTTTAGGTATCCAATCTTGTTTTTCAATCAATTGTTTGACTGCTTTCTTGGCACCTCCCGTTTTCTGTATACATTCCTCTAGCTTTTCTAATCTGTATTCTTCTCTGTCTTTTCGTATGCTTATATTGATTTGTTTGCTAGTCTCAGTTAAGAGCCTTCTGATTTGCTTAGTCTTGTTTGGTGTGCTTATTAGTTTGGATCTGTCTTCTAAAAGATTCCTTGTTTTGTCTGATATCCATGGTAGGCTCTTTTCTCCATCCACATATGTTTTTTTCTTTGTTTTTGTATTCAAAAGTTCTAGCAATTTATTATATTTTTTCTAAGAATTATTAGTAGTTGAATTATCATTTAATATAGAGGGCGATTTGTGCGATATTTACATAAATGAAAACATCAGTAGCTAGAGCCGACTGGTCTGTGTTCTTAATATTTAATAATTCTTCGAGATTGTAGCTCCGAGGTAATTCCATCCTGGTGCCCTGTTGTTTTTAAGTTGCTTGTTTTTACCCGTGAGGGGAGGGGTTAGAATACTATACCCCTGTGCCACTGGGAGAGCATCTCGTAAGAGCCGAGTAACCCAGCACCTCCTTGGTTTTAGGGGAACTGTTCAACGACTCGCTGGCGACCATCAGTATAAGAATCCGACCGCCAGGTGTCATAGACGCGTTCCGGTCGAACCGCATGTGGGCCAGACCCAGGGGTACCCCCTTCCTCGCCCATCCCATTAATGCTGCAGATCTAGTGGACTCTGGTCCGGTCCGCTGAAATCGCAGCATTTCATTCACTCCCCCTCCCCAACATACAGGCTGATGTCCGAGATGTCTTTGGTGTAATGTCGGGTAAGTCTGGCTCTTGGGTCTTTGGCCGGACTGATGACAGGCTTAGCAACCGAGGTATAGAGTAGTCCATAGAAACTCTGTACCTCTTTTAAAATTTCGTCTCTTTTAAAAATCCGTCTTCAACTTAGTCAAACGGCTCTTCGGCTTCGCTAGAGTCTCCAATAGACGAGATTCTAGCGAATACCTTAGAGCCTTTATGTTGGTCTATCGCTCACCAATACATTTTGTATTAAAGGAACAAAAATCGAGTCGCATCGACTTAGAAATCCGTCTAATGAGCTATGACTGAGCATCATCGGAGGTCTGGAATGTCATGGAGCGTCGTTCAGCCATCAGTTCGAGCGTTGAGGCGAGTATATTTGGGTCTTATCGCTATGCCTGAACTGGTATCCAACTCGTTTTTTTTTTATTTAACTCGTCCACTGAAACGCAGGCTTCCAGGCGAGAGAAGCGATTTTGGAGCTCGAGTTGAAAGAGCTCGCGGTTCTTGATTTGGAGCGGATACCGTCGGAGCGTAGACTTCATCAAACGAGACCTTTCAGCTTTAATATCGATATTAAATGAGCCTCGTACCATCCTGTGGTCGCTTTCTGTTTTCACCCTGTGGATCACACAGAAATCATTGAATATATGTCTCTTGGTAGACATGACGAAGTCTATCTCATTTTTGTCTTTCCGTCTGGGCTCATCCAGGTCCATTTCCTGTGCGGTGGTTTCTGGAAAAAGGAATTCATCGTGAAGAGTCCTTCCTTCTCCAAAAACTCCGCCAGTTTCTGTCCCCTAGGATTTTGCTACTCGTCATTGCCTCTCCTACCCAGCTTTGCGTTGAAATCTCCCATCATAACATTAACATGTGTTTTCGAGGTATGTATGGCTCTACTAATGTCCTCATATGTAACCTTCACATCTACATCCGGGTGAGCCGAGGTCGGTACGTACCTATATAACCGCGTCATGCGTACCCGTGCATCAGCAGAGCGCTGAGAGTGACTGACCAGGCAGTAGTAACAACGATACCATTGTTTTTTTTTCGATACCAGTACTCAGTATCGAATGTTGATGGTATGATACAACTAGTAGTAGTTAAAGGTGCGCAAATCATGTTCGGAAATTGATTTCACATGATACAGTTCATCTTCACTTCGGAACTATATTCGTTCATCATGTTCGAGAAACTACCATAGTTCCTCTGACGTCACGGACCTTTTATACAGAGAACTGAGAACGGTTCCTGCGACATAAGACTTAGGGCCGGTTGCATCGACAGTTTTTAACGAACACGTAATCGTCAAATATGACGTTCACGAACGTTAGTGACATTGGGCCGCTTGCAGCAACAGTGTTTAACGGACACGTAATCGTAAAATATGACGTTCACGAAAGTTAGTGACATAAAAGTGATGTTTAAACTCTGTGACATAGAAAAGTAATAATTTAAAATGACGTTTATATGATATATAATAAGAGAAATTTCTTTAACAAAAGTGGTAATGATATTTATAAATTCAATTTTAGGTTTCTTTTTATTAATTATGGTTTTGAAATTTTAGGTTTATGACGTTTATATTTGATTTTACAAATGCTTCTGTCACTTTTAAAATGAATAATTGACAATATTTTCCTGTATGTTGCTGTTATAAAAATAATTTCCCTAAAAATATTAAGCTAATGCGAACTTTATAACAGGCAACCCGAATAACAATTACAGACCGTTCTTTTACGATGGATCAACGATGTCACTTAGACGTCACGAATAGTCTTGGCCTCTTGTTAATTCGCAAACCAATGGCGAACTAGTTCGCTCTTTTAGTTCGTTTTTAAATAATTTGGAAAAAATCTTTAGTTTACAATCCAATGGAGAACTAGTTCGCATTTTTAGGTCTTTTTTTAAATAATTTATTAAAAATAATTAATTAAAGAAAAAAAAATATTCTCAAAAGTGAAACGTCGATGTTAAAAATGTCGATAATTATGAACAGTGTATTGATATTTCTATGACCATTTAAATTTATGAGTATATATCGATTTTTTATTAGAAATAAACCACTATATTCATTTATTACACATTTATTTTTATAAAAAACAAGTAGTCAAATATTTATGAAACATAATCATCCCTAGAAGTAAATTATTGGATTTAAAAAAAAATATAAGAACTAAGAGCGAGATCGTCTACGAACTAGTTCGTATAGTTTGCTTTAGGTGAACTAGGCTCTTTTGAACTAGGTCGTTCGCGAACTACCCAAGACTAGTCACGAACGTTATAGATTTTACGAGTACGTAATCGTTAACGTAGCTTACGACGACAGGCTGTTTGAAACAACCGGCCCTTAGTTTTGCGTATTTATTCTTAATGGCATTTCTAAGTACGGCCGATATTATTAATATAAAATACTAGTCGGTCCAACCCTGCTTCGCCTGGGTGTAATTTACAACGTGGATTGATTTACCAAAAATATATTAAATTTTAAATATACTTAATCGATATGGAATTATATAAATTCATGGTTTCATCTTCAATAATGAAGAAGTCTATCGAGCCCTTTTTTGGCATTAAAAGGAAGCTCTATTTTATCTCTGTACCAAATTTCGTCATGTGAAATCGTAACAGTCACACAAACTTAACTATTATAATATTAAAGAGATATAATATTATTGAAATTCAGGGCTAAAAAGCCTAACCTATATCTTCTTGTATATCTTGTGTAATTTAAATAAATATCTTACTGTAGTATAATCGATTAAAGTACTAATATTACTATAATAAATGTAGCTTCATGCAAATACTCGCTGTATCAATAGAGTTTATAGACGCAAATACAAATACTTAATAGTTTTTGTATTGTTCTCCGATCTTTCATGAATGGTATAATCTAATTATATGTAAGTCGTACTCGTATATTTTTCTTTCTTTTAGACATCTTACTCGAGAGATCCAAGTTCGATTATGGCTATACACCGACGACTTTTTTGAGTTTTGTTCGGTCCAAGTAATTTAATATGAAAGATAATAGTTTAGATATCAATACCATGTAGAATAATTAGTAACAAAATAAAATATGGAAATTGGCAACACTACTTGAACAGTTTGGTTCTTTAGGGCTCTTGGATTAGTACTCAATTTTAAGAAATATGTGAACTGTGAACACTAGTTTTCGTGAAAATGTATATCTATTTCATTCAGACACGAGGGACCAAGCAATATCCTATCACTTTCGCACCTACTTATAGTACGAGTAACCTCGGATTCGCTTCGTGATGTCATCGTGAAGCTTAGCGGACTCCGGAAATCGCACGACGCACATGACTCGGAGACATTCGGAATGTTGAACATGATCCGGAGATCGCACATCACTCGGGGACATTCGGAACGATGAACATGATTATTTAAACATTTCGGATTGGATTGATCATATTCAGTTTCGACCATAGTTCCTGGAACTTATTTCAATCCGGAACTACGCATGTCTATTAGTTGTATCGAATAATAAGTATCGATACCATATGAGTACTCGGTAGTATCGATTCATCCCGAGAGTAGTCACAAACTCACAACTCACATGGTGTTAACATATCATCTTTGGTGTTAACACAGAGGGTGTTAACTGTTAGGTTTTGTTGACTGTTGTGCGCCGAAATTTTTAATTTTTAGTATAAATAAAAATAAAATGGAAGATAATGATTTTCGGCCATCACATTTAAAGAAACTTGAGGAAGAATTTGCTGTTGTAGATGATGTAACAGATCCTTCATGGATGTATTGTATTCTACACTACTTGGAAGAAGTACAAGCTGAAGACGAAGCATTTTTAGAGGTTAACATAACAATATATTGTAATTGTACCTTTTAATGTAGTCAATATTAAGATGACTACACTCAATCCACCTTTGCTAATAACTATTTCATTGAAAATAAATATGATGCTTTGATTTATTATAAAATATCGTTATCATCACCCACTTCTGAACCGGGTCGCCTCCTTAGAATGAGGAGAAATTAGGCCATAATCCACCACGCTGGCACAGTCCGGGTTGGCAGATTTCACACACCTTTGAGAATATGAAGAACTCTCAGGATTGCGGTTTCCTCACGATGTTTTCCTTCATCGTTATAGCAAGTGATATTTACTTTTCTTAACTAACTCAAAAAAGTTAGATGTGTGAGCCCAGGATCGAACTCGGACCTCCCTAGTAGACATAAATGTTTAAACCACTGACCTATCACTGCTTATTATTAAATACATTTCTTTGAAATAGTGGACCCCTGCTTAGTTTTTGATATATTTCATTTCAACAATATAATACCATTCTAAGTAAATGTTTGAAATTGTTTTTTTTGAGAATATTTAAGCTTTCGAAATCTGAAATCTTTAGAAGAATAGATTGAAGCAAAAATATTACTTTTATTTATCTCTTTGCAGAATCTCTTATATTTTTCGTAAATCTAGTTTTTTCGACCTTAAAAGGACCATATTATAAAAACTGAAATTACTGAAAAATAAGAGTTTCAGTAATAAACTAAATTAAATATTATTCTAAACTAGCAACCCACTTTCGGCTTCACTCGGTTTCTTTCTCCACTATAATATGCATGTATTATACATATAATACATAAACCTTCCTTTTGAATCAATCTATCTATTTAAAAAAACCGCATCAAAATCCTTTGCATAGTTTTAATGATCTAAGCATACATAAGGTCAGACAGACAGCAGGAAGCAACTTTGTTTTATACTACGTAGTGATATCGAATCTATTACAATATGTTTTTGTTTCTAGGCACTTTTAAGTGTACAAAATGAAATGATTGTAACTTGGCCACAGCCTTGGTACCAATGTACGAATGGTGTTTCAAGACCAATAAAAGAACCAGCTAATAATAAATTAGAAAAATTTAGAACTGATAGCATTTGCTTTGAAGAAAGTAATAAAATACATAAAAACTGGAAGAAATTTCGAAAGGTATATAAATGAGATACATTGAATTATTTCATTTATTATGATGAGGATTAGAGGAATATTATTTAGCAAATTAATTTACTGGTTGTATGTTTTACTTACATATAAAATTTGTTTATCAGATTTTTGGAGTACCTAACAGACCAGACTGTCTAGCAAGGTGGAAAAATAAAGAATTTTCTAAAAAATCAAGTTCCCGTGAAGAATATGCAAGAAAATATGTAATCAGCTTCTTGGCTCAGGGTTTAGAAAGAAATCTTTATCAAGTTTTTAGACATTTTATTGTTAAATATAGCACTCCAATTAAAAAAGCATATTTAAAATATGAAGAAAACATAATGGACATTGCGCTTTACCATAACCCAAAAAATTGTGTTCCAATGTTAGCTCTTATTCTTGGACGAGAACCAAGAGGTCTTTATAAAAGACTTATGCGGAAGATTCATGGTAATATTGAAAACTTTGTACCTTAAATATAATTATTATTTATCTATTATTAGATGTAAAGTTCCTTCGCTGATCTGTGTAGTTGTGTGACCCAACAATTATTTTAATTTGAGAGGCAGACTTATGTTAATTTAAATTTTATATTATCATGTCGATATCACATCTTTTTTTCATGATAATGAAATTTTACTACCTATTATGATGTCTTTTTTCATGGTAGATAAAGTGCAAACGAGCATGGTCCACCTGATGGTAAGTGACCACCATTGCCAATAGACATTGATAAAACAAGAGATACTCTCTTATTTTGTTAATGCATTGCATTGGCTCTTAACAAGATGCTGTCCTACTGGTAGAAGGGAATTGTCTGAATTTGCAGATTTAACTCCTGATTTCTAGATCTCTCATATTATTTGTTTTGATTATATGGATTTAAATACTAGCTAACAAATATGGCTAAAAAAAAAAAGTAAAAAAGACTATTTTTAGTTCCACCCTGTTACAACATAATCCTAATTTTATTAAAATCCTGTTTTATATTTGTAGAATGTTCTCCTTTTTTTAGAAATTCACAATGTGTCTTTAGAGTTTGGCATACAGTGATAAAAATTATATTAGTACATACAGTGATTAATTTTTAGGGAGCACAGAGAGGAAATATCACAAATGGACTTTAGAAAGAGCTACGAAATTGTTACTTTTATTAATGAAATATACGGGTGAATCTTTCGACAATTTGAAAAACAAAAGATTTGATACATCAGTCTGGTTAAAACTTGGAGATGATTTGGATCATTATTACTTATATGTACAAGAATTTTGGTACAAAACTCTGCATGTGCAACTGTTTGTAAAATATGATGTAAAAATCAAAAGACTTAGGAGAAAGATCCTAAAACAGTTAGTAAATTTTTTAAACTTTTCTAAAGTATTATTATAATAAAACTAAATTTCACTTTATAACATTTTCAATATCAGTGGAATGTGTAATGTTGTTTATTTTTCTTTCAGAATAAAACTTCGTCCTTATAAAGTTTGGAGTGACATAAGGTGGAAAGAAATTGCAAAAGAATTTCCCGATGGCTTTACTCATCGTTTTTTACATTCTACAATTGCTCAAATAGTCAGTTACGTTGAAGGTTTTCTTCGTAAACCATTAGAAGACTTAATAGAATATGCTCTAAAGAAAGTAAAATCTTTGGGAAACAGAAGACTTAAAACTTTAGCATTAAATAATAATCATGAGTTAGAAATTATTAAATATGATAATAAATTCAAGTGATAAAACACTTATAATTTAATTACAATTTTATACATATTTTGTTTTGTATTATTTGATGACTTAACATTATATTTTTCATTATATAAATTATTGCTAACAAGGCAACTCTTAAGAAAACTGTATTTTGATTGTATATCTTTATACATTAAAAATTTTATAAACCATAGAAAAGTAGTATCTCCTGTTAACCCTTCTATTGATTTTATACAATACAAATCACACTGGCTTAAAACTCCTTGAATTATTGGTGTGTTATCTTCTTTGTCATTTATACTGGAACCATTTGTACCTCTAAAGTTTAGTTCAGATAAACTGCTTGTTTCTGAGAATGATCTTTCTGTTGACAAGATGGACTCGGGAGCTACATTAAAGTTGTATCTATTTGGGTCCTTAATCCATTTAAACTCTATCATATCAAAACGTGTATCGCTCATATAAGCTGGAGTTGATGGAACTTCATTATAATCCACTAAAATAAAAATTATTATCAGTCATAAATTTTATGAATTCTTCCTGTTTTGACAAATTTTATCAATACAACGATGAACACATTTTTATAAATCATGCGGCGTGCCTAACTAAATGTTACTGTTACAATACTCACACGGAAATTCATCATCACTGTATAATAGTTCTTCGTATTCTTTTGTATCATTTTCAATTTTCTTAGGATTATCTAATTTTTTCGCCATCCTAAAGTTGATAACAACAGTACGTTTACTCTATAATCGTTGTGTGTGCTGTGCACTAAATTTACGTTACTGTACTACCTCCTCTAAAAGTAAGTACTAATTAGTCGGTTGACCAAATACTTGTCAAAACAAAATTGAACAATCTAAACAAAGATAATCTAAAGGACTTTTTTTGGATAAACTTTATTTAGTTACTTGGTAAATGGTAAATCCATGGACCATAGACTACCGAAATATCGTTTTCAATAAACAAATCTAAAAATAAAAAAAATTTACCATGTATAAGGAAATCAATTTTTTAATTTATATAGTAATCATAATCTCTAGTATTACCAAATTGGGTACAATTACCTTTAAAAGGGGAAAATTTCGTTAATACTGTCAACTTAAATAATAAACTGAATATGACTATTTGTAAACGCTATATCGCTTTAAGCGGTACGTATGGTGATTTTAACATAATATGTCACTTGAGCAAGAGAAGCCCATCGCAAACGGCTAGCCTTGGGCCTAGTCGGTCACCAATGAAAGCGCTCAATTTAGTTCGTTATCCAATGACGAAGAGCGCACTAGCTCTTTTAGTTTGTTAGTATTTTTTTATATATAGATATATTTATCATTGAAATATAAAGAAAAAGAAAAAAATATAAGCATCCCTAGAAGTAAATAATTCGATTTGTTACAAAAAAAATATAAGAATTAAAAAGAACTAAGAGCGAGATCATTGACTAACTAGTTTGTATAGTTCACCTAAATGCTTGCTTCTGAACTAGGTCGTTCATGTACTACTTAAGACTACAAGTGGCAGTTGAACGAATGAAGCAGTATAGTATGGTTTGTTATTCCTTTTTTTGGTTGCCACATCACGAGTAATGGTATTGTCAATTTTGCAAGCAGGCGCAGTAACACCTAGTTGCTGGCCTACTGTTATCGCTTACGCTTTAATGACAAAACTAAACGCCTCGCTTTATTTGCTAAGATAATGTAAAATAAAATCTTACACATAGTAATATTTTATTTATTTTATGGTAGTTAGAGATTGATGCGATGATTATGGATGAAAAAGTACACTATAGTCTAGTTTTCGATCTTTTTTTTATTTGTCTACTGTGACTAGTAAAGACAAGGCTGTACGGTGTAATATCTTTGCCTTTTCCATTTGGGAATAAAATCAGAGAAAAAAAATTGTCTACTGTCAACACTGACATAGTATGTCATTAATCGATTCAAAATCGTATATAATCTTTGATCACCTCCGTGTATTTTTCATTATAATTTATACGTGACACTGGCAGAATGCTTTGTGCATAAGCACATTCAAAGCCATAAGATTATAAAAAAAAAAAAAAAATCTTTGGACTCGATCATGCGTTGACCTCGTTACGGTTTATATTGGACTTTCGGGCTTAAATCTTAAGGTCGTTCGTATCGTTTGGTCCGAAGACCTATTTACTTCAATAATTAAAAATCGTACAACATGAAAAGTGTTTTTAAAAATGTTAACAACATTGAAACTAAAATAATAACTTGGGGTGAACCATTTGATAGTTCTAATCAGGAAGACGTGATTATTTGTATTACTGGAAATCCAGGAGTTCCCGATTTTTACACAGATTTTGCTTCAGAGTTATATAAACAATTATTGATGCCAATATGCGTTATAGGTAAAACATAGTAAAGTTAATTCAATACTATCAATTTAATTTACGATTTAAACATAAAAATTATCCTATATCGCTTGATAATTAAATAGCATTTGATTATAACAATAGATTATTTTTAGGTCACGCTGGCCATTACGACTTATTTAAAGGATCAGAAAAAATTCCACATGAGGAATTTTATAATTTAAAAGTCCAAGTAGAACACAAATTGGATCTTATACAAAAATATATAAATCCTAAAAGAAATATTCATCTTATTGGCCATTCAATTGGTGCCTGGATGATCGTGGAATTGCTGCAGAATAATGGTCATTTGATGGAAAGAGTGTCTTCAGTTAATTTATTGTTTCCTACATTGCAGAAAATAGGCGACACACCAAATGGACGGAATATAAAGAATGTTTTTAGGAAAAGGCATGCATTAATTTTGTCTCTAATTAAGTTATTGGATCTCATTCCAGAATTTATTCTATATTTATTTGTATATATATATTTAATAGTTAAGTGCTTGCCTTTGAGGTATAATAATAGTATTTTAAGATTAATCAAACCTCTAGTAATTAAAAATATTTTATTATTGGCTTATGATGAAATGGATAATGTTAAAATGTTGAACAATAATGGGTTAGATAAAATTAAACATTTAACAAATGTTATATATGCAGCTAACGATGGCTGGGCACCATTAGAATTAATGGATGACTTAAAAAAATTTGAGCCATGTCTTAAAATGATTTTAACAGACAAAATAGAACATGCATTTGTCTTAAAATCATCTGTACCAGTGGCAAATATGGTGTCAGATTTCATTAAATTTAAAATAAATAGTTGCTTCCATGCAGGTCAATAAAAGAGACTTGTTTAAGATATGTGCACTTAAATTTATTAAAACCATATATAAACATTATATTATACACTGTTGAGATTGTATTATTACATTACCAACAATCATAGAATACCATCTGTGAAAAGCACCTTCACACTACATAACCCCATTCATTTATTTAGTTGCCATTTACACACATGGTATAGAGCAGTTAAATAGAATAATGATAATGAACTGTCAAGAACAAAACTGTAATATATATAGTATATATTAGCAATGGCACTCAATAGTTATGTTACATATTTGCACTAGATTTTATGCCAGTGCTTCAATGTAGAATCAAGTTGACAATATTAAAATAAACTTAAGAGATTACAATTATCAATTTATTTAACTTTAGATACATTCCTTTTGTTTATATAGTGAAATATATGTTGTAAGCAATTAATGTAAATATAATGATTTGATTAATATTATTTGATATTTATTTATTTATAATTCAGACATTGCTTTGGAATTATATGATCAATGCAATTGAAATTGGAAACAGATTTAAGAATTTATTTCTATATAGGATATTATGAAGTTATTGATAATTAATATGAAGAAAAAGTACACAGATACTGCAAATGAGAACAGAAGTATCTGATTTTAAATAAATGTAAATATATTTAAATTAATTTTAATTTGAAAAAGTAATACAGAAAATGAGTATCATCACATTTAAAAACTAAAAAAAAATGCAAACTTAAAATAATACTTTACAATCAGAACATATATTTAACTGAATTTGATTAGTGTACAAATACATCAGATAGGCTCTAGAAGATACGAGGGAAGTTGATAGACGCACATATTACATGCTAATCAAATTAAAAAAAAACAAGGAGGTTTATGCCCTCTTGCGATTGCTTTAGCAGGTCACGTTTCCTTTTAAATTAACATTCTCAATCTTATGGATATAGGTATTTTCCAAATCCTCTTTAGCATGAGATCTAAAATGTAACCTCAATTTAAAAATTTTGATCCTACCGTCGCTTCTCGTATAAACAAGCAATTTCCATGATATTGAAATTTGACAATTTGTAAATAAATGAATTTGTGAATGATATGTCTAGACATATATATTTCTCGATCAAATTATACAAATACTTCAGTTTATTTTGAACAATACATTATAAAATATTTATAAATTCATACGATACCCCAAAATGAAAAAGAAGAAACAAGGTTTTTTTTGTTTGTACGCGTATCACACGAATTTAAATCAGATATCAAGACGACTAGTAAACAAATTAATTATATTTCCTGAACTATTCACGTAAGTCGTCCCCTGTGTGCGGTCTGTTGTATTTCGTTTCGAGATTAGCATTTTTGGATTATTCATTTCTAATAAACAATATTGATTACATAGTTAAATTTCTTGAAAGTATTATTTAAAAGGTTATTGCAATGAAACAGAAAGAGTTCATGGCATTAAAAACAACATAAATATTTAAAAAATGATATATAAAAGCAACGAGACTTAGAAAAAAATGTTGGCGCTGCACACATCTAGATACTTTTTTAAATATATTAAATTAATAAATGTTATTGGAAGCCCACTGTAAGATTTAATTAGTCCGGTATTTTGATGAAGAAAAAACCGTTATGAATGCGATAATGTTTATAATATTTTTTATCTACACTCATGATATGAATCGTCTATAAAATATCCTAAATCTGTGTAAGTTAGCTGATTGCCAACATTAAAACACCCAATGTTCTAATAACCATTATATCATCCAAACTGATGATATAACGTTGTACTGTTTTTCATAAAAACACTCAATTTTGTTATTATGAATATTTTTTCGATCTCTTCTGCGCAAAGGTTTTACTCAACGGACAGCCACATTCTTACAGCTCAATGCGTGGTATCTGTATGAATTTCAAAAAAAGAACATTGATATTCACGCGCGTTTTACTACCGGAAACCGCGCCGTAAAAAAAAGTAAGTTATTCGAATCCACGCATTTTTCTTCGATATTTTTATTGTTTTATTTATAAAAAAATTAGCCTTCCAACATTAAAAAACATATTAAAGTGAATTTTAATAATTGCACTATACAAAATGTTAATTACTACTACAATAAATAATTGTTTCATTAATACTTAGATTATTTGTATTTGCTCAACAATGGGTGATGTTAGGTTGCTAGAAATGGCTGTTTTAATGTTAGCAGTAAACTGTTTTAGAATTTTTTATAAAGGATTCATATCATGAGTCTAGATAAAGTCTTGTATGCAACTGTTGATAATTAAATAGTTAAATTATTAATTATTCTACATTTGACATGTAAAAGATTATTGCAATTTCATATTACTAAAAAACTGTATTTATATTTAATGTTACATACCTTGACTGAAGTCCAATAAATTTTGAAATACATCCAACAACATGGTACATTATAAACTAAACTTAAGATAGACCACAATATTTTATTTATTTTTTTACATTTAAATATTTATTCACCTTTCAAACAAGTCCCATCGCAGTATACCTTTTGCTTTTATTAATTAAAAATGAATAAAAGAAAAAGTTTAAAGGAAGTTTTTAAAAATACATTAGTCATTTGTAATCTGTAGAAAATAAAAGCTTTAAAATTATTTAAGGACAATATTTAAACATAGCTCAATACAATTATATTTAGTTATCAGTGGATGTTAGTAACAGGTGCATTAATTTATAAAAAGACTATACGGACCCAATCACACACAAAAAATACATTTATTAAACTAATAAGAATTTTAATGTTTTCAGTATTTGCATCAACATCATCAGTATGCAACATTTCATGTATTAGTTGGATATGCTCACTACAGAATGTAGACAGATAATAATGGTAACATGAGATATTACTTGCAACATATACAAAAACTCGAGATTGCCCTTTATTAGCTTACATAAATAATATAGAAGAAATAAAAACGATGATCTTTAAATATTTTTTTTGCAATGTAAACTATAGCTATTTTTTAATGGGTAAACATATATTAGTCTAATACAGGTATAACTTTCGACATAACTGTTTAAAATATTAAAACATTGAGACAATACTATTTGACTGGCTTGGGCTTATTATGGATCGTCACTGATGAATATTTCAGACAGCTCATTGTCATATAATTATGTACTACGTTATTCGTATTCGTCATTTGAACTGTTTGATGCCATTACTATGTTCCCTAGCCAAAAGATCTCATCATGATGCGCACGGGTGAAAACGACATGACGTGTATCTAGGTTCTACTTACATGATGCATGCATGTCAATAGTCGGTATAGATAGATCAATCCACGACGACCCCCGCCTACTGTTTTGACAGAGTAGGCGCGCGACATCACGAATTGAACTATCTATACACAACCTGATATCCAATAACGAATTTTACTAGTAGTATTGAGCAGCATGTTATGTTGAGTTATATATTGCATAACTGATCTTCCTTCATAAATGTATCAATTGTATAGATAAGAAATATATATATTTATATTATTAATTAATAAATGATTGCCAGTGTGTAGGAATTGACTTATCATGAATGAATATTTCCATAGAAAAGGTCAGTAATAGCAGACGATTATGAGTCGCACTAAAAACACGTATTACGTTTCAAACCCTAAATACTGATATACTCACATGAAAAACACTCATCAATATACAATTTCACTAGATTTAATAATTCATTTAGCCTGTAATTCTATAATTTTATAGTTATTGTTGCCATTCCATCAGTATTAGTTCCGTTTCATTAGTGTTTAGTCATAACCATCCACCTCTATTGAATATGTACCATACATGATATAACATAGGAACTAACGAGATAGCGCTTCGACATTACCATTCGCACCGACCTTTAAGTATTTACTGCTACTAAGTGTAATCTATAATTATGTATAATAATAATTAAAATGCAACTGTCGATACACATTCGGCACTCATATATTTCGCATAACCTCGCACATTTTAAGATAATTACAATACCATAAAAAACATACATATACCGTAACATACCGAAATTCTACGATTAACGAATATGATACAATTATAATTTTGAAACCTTACAACTAGACGGATATAAAAATTCGCACTAATAATACTCATGCATCGACCGGAGTCCGGATTAGCATGTAGTTTCCAACAGCGGATCCGGTGCATCCACAGACAGCAGCCGCTGCGACGTCGATTTGTACAACTGTCGCGGCCGTCCTTCTTCGTGCGAGTGCGCACGGGCCGGCGCTGGAGCCGGAGTGCGTGGTTGCAGCCGGCCCGGCGACGGCCGCGGCGAGCACGTGCAGCTTGTTCCTCCCCCCGTGCTCGGACCTACGCGCCAACACTCGCAAGCAACACCGCCACACGACTCGCACACCGCTCCGGAGCGTTCCAACTTGCCCCGCCTTGGCCGGACCTCATCACGCGACGCTGCTCGCCGACTTTTGCGTACCCAGGGGTCGAGCGGAGCGTCTAGTGAGGTACGATTGCGCGCCCGTCCAAGATCCATCTCACTCATTTTACGCCATGGGTCAGCGTCAACGCGCGGCCGCAATTCATCCGCAAGCGCGTGTAGAGAGGCATCAGGAGATGAACGCTCGCTGCGCACGGCGCGCGGCAACAGCCCGTGTGGAGCTTGAGGTACATGGGTCGCGGGGGGACGGCGCGGTGACGGCACTGGCGAGGGCGATGGTGCGGGAGAGGGTGAAGGTGTCGCGCGAGGACGCTCGGAGTGAGAGCGCGCGCGAGCGACAGGGGATCGCGCTGAAGGCGTGACATCGCTAAGAGAGCGCAGATGGACGCGACGACGTGGGCCAGCAGGGGAGTCGGCATCAGTCACGTTAATGCTAATATTGTGCGCAAGAGCGCGAGGAGAACGCACGTTGGGGGGCGGCGCCTCAGGTTCTGTGTCGACACGCGGACTGGCGGGTGCATCAGATTTCGTAAAGTGTTTTTCGGGGCCGGCCCGGCTGGGCCCGGCCCCCGCTAGCTAGAGGAGCCTCTCAGTCGCTGAACTCGATGTACCGGAACTCAGTGTGGATGCGGGATTCTGATCTTCTCCTTAAATAAAAAGAAAGGTTTATATTCAAACATCACACAGTTCTAAATAGTGTGAGAGAAAGTACTTCTGTCTATTTGATATTCTTTCACGTTTAAATAATTGAACCAATTATGACGAAATAACATTTTGCGAATAAACAAAAAAAATTTTATTTTGTGAATTTCAGGTTTTTACCTCGCAGTCAAAACGTTCAGTTCCTAACCAGAATACTGTGATTTTAAAAAAATCGAAACTTCAAGCAGAGCTTTTGGTTATATGGAGTGAGCTACTCGGGTCGACTACTGGCTGAATTTGGTCTACGATATGTTTGTCAACACCGTCAGATTATATAGGTCGGAATATTAAATATAGATAATATGTCCTTAAGGTTCGTGAAAGTGAGCTCAGATTAAGCTAAACGAGTAATAGATAAGTTGTAGAAAATCACCGGGTTCTGATGGGATTAGGATTGTCGACATGGAGTTCATAAAAAAGTCCAATAATGCTAATTTTATTCATTTGTCAATAGCTCAGGGCGTACTCTTTATGAATTAAAATTATCGCTTGTTAGACCTATCTATAAACAGGGTTATCACTTAAACAATTCAAATTATAGGCCAATAGCCATTCTTTCAGTTATAAATAAAATCATAAAAAAACTCATAGTACAACAAATATCTGCATTTTTAGAAACTATATCCTCAATGATGCGCAACATATGTTTCGACTTAGACGAAGTACAGCAACCCTTCTTGCACAGTTCACCGATGATATAAATACCAGTCTGAACGAAAGGAAGCAGTAGTTTTTATAGGTTTCAGGAAAGGTTTTGATATGTTTGACCATATAAACCTTTTGCGAGCCATGGACGAGTGTGATATTCGAGGACCCCTAAATAATCGGTTTAGAGCTTATATAACCAATACAACATTAAAGACAATGATTAATGGCACAATAGATGATAAAGCAAGTATTAAATATGGTGTGCCTACTGGTTCCGTATTTGGACCGGTGAGATATATCATGCATGTTAATAGTATGTGTAATGTAGTCAAACACTGCAAGATCTATATGTACGCAGACGATATACGGATAGGGATGTAAATACAGCTATCAAAATAATACGACCTAAATGATAACGGCCTAATAATAAATATAAGTAATGCACATACGTTCTCCATACTCCCAGACCGTGCATCATACTCACGATATTCGTATTGTCGGTCATGATTACAAGTGCCTGCATGGTGCGTATGGAGGACGTGTAGGTAAATGTAATAAAATTGAGCATGTCAATAAATCTATCATGGAAATTACATGCGTTTAAAAAGTCTGAAAAAAAACTTAGAACAATTCTTATAATTTAAACATTTACGATATAATCTCAATAGAAAATCGTTATTTGTATATGATATACTTTGCAATGCCGATATTATCGACTCAACCTGGCTAATGATAATATCTTACGGGTTAAACAGCTACGAAGGAACTTTTAAAAGCTATCTCAATAATGTCATACAAATACAAATTATGTTTATTAAAATGCGTACAAATTATGTTTATTAAACAGTTATCGACAAAATAAAAGAAAAATTCCATCAACAGTATAATTTATTTACTATCTGTAAGATGTCATTAATTTATTGCAGAGTACACAAACACCATATTCATACACACTAAAGAATGCGAAACATACATATCCTACTAATATTATAAACGCGAAAGTTTGTAAGAATGAATGGATATTTGTTACTCTTTCATGCAAAAGCTACTGAATGGATTTCGATGAAACTTTATAATAACATAGCTTACACATCAGAATAACACATAAGCTATAATTTATAATGATTATAGTGTGAACTATTCAAAATATGGCGGGTGAAACCGCGGGAAACAGCTAGTATATATTATATACCTACATATGTATTTCATATTTATGTAATAAGTTTTATTAAGTATACTAAATTAGTTTATTTATTTTTTATAATAAGTTTGTTTTAGTTTTTTATGTTAACTGGTTAATTTTTTGGTTTTTTATTTTACTTTATTTTAATAACTATAACTTAAGAGAATGAGAGTTTTAATTGCCGACAAACTACTGCGATGTTTGGAAGAATCCAAAAGTAATAGTTAATAAGTTAATTTTTGTGACACTGTAATAAAATATTTAAAAAAACATAATTCCTGAGTAACATAAGCTGCTTACTCTAAACAGTCAAGACGCTAGAAGCGGTAAAATTTTACACAAAATAAAAAAAAACACGTATTTTTAGCATACTGCCATTATTTAGAGATATTGACTGAGAGGTAGTTATTTAAAAGAAAAAATATATATTATACAAATGACGATTTTTATTCGAATACCGGAAACAAACGTTTAAAAAATTAAATATGTGTAAACTTTATTCTGTTGGACCTTAAAGACTTTGGATCCATAAGGTTCAAAACAAAATCTAGAATGGGTCGGCAACAATTTTTTTAATTAGATTTTATATCGAATGATTATTGAAATAAAATATAGCGATGCATGTCTGTCATAATATAACTTATATAAGGTTTTGAAAATTACAACACAAAATTAAATTTAAATACACATGGTAAATTGCACCTGGACAAAGCATGGACTGGTTGTCTAGTGCAAATGTATAAAAGAATTTCCAACTAATTTTTCAACCTGCATATCTTTGAAGGCCAAATTATGATTTCATTTTAGTAGAAGTTTATTGTGAAGATGAATAATTTAAAAATGAATATATTGCGAATAAGGATATCAGATGTCTTATTACATACACCTTATTATACTGCAGACCATGAATACAGGCCAAAGATATTAATGACTATTGTCTTACCTTATACAATCAAATGAAGCAACATATATTGTATATATAAATAATATTTTTACCTTGAGTAGTCTGGCCTGTGGCCGGCAGTCTATGTCAGTTGAGCAATTCCACTGAAACAAAACGTTTCAGTCTTTCTAAATATTGATTAAAAAGCTCCACGTCATTGTGTCCTGCACCCTGAAAATAGAGAAAATTACTTCCAAAGAAAGAAAAAAAAAGAAATTATTTCATATTACACAATCATCAATAAGAAAAGTTTTTCAAGAATAATTTTAATGGATGGGTGGACTTGTACCAGTTATTTTCTAGTGATGATGTAATGAAGTTACCATTATACTTCAGTGCTGATCCAAATATTGAACCAGTAATTAAACTAGTTTTATTTGTTACATAAATAGTCACTCACCTCTACCCACAATGGTTCCACTGCACGTGGACATCGCTCGTATATAGCAAGCCCATGTGAGAAGTCTATAACCTCGTCCTCAGTTCCATGAATGACAAGAACGGGAGAGGTCACTTTGGGAATTTTATCAATACTGAAATCAAAAGAAAAAACATTTTTTTATAGCAAATTTTATTTGCCCCTGTATTTGCATTATGCATCTATCTTTCTTCCATTTCATTTTAATAAGTTTAAGTCATCAACAATTATATTATAATTATATAATAATTCATACTTTTACTCCTTTTATTGTGATTTCCTCAATAATGAATATCCCTTTCGAAATATGTGAATGAGAAAAAAGATGTGATAATTTAATATTTTTAGACAATAAAAATTAATCATAATAAACATTTCATCATCACAAAATTTCCAAGTAATTTACAATAACAAATACTTTAATTTATTTGTATGATTTAACATATATGTTTTCTTCACATAAGACTAATAGCAGTAAAGTGAAACTAGCAGTTAAATTAAGTAAATGAACAACCTATAACAATTACAAAATATTGAAAATATTACTGTCAAGACTGAACTGTATTAGAATAAATTGGTTTTATTAACTTCAGTAGTTACCATTTAAGTATTATTATTGATTCTTACTGTGACTAGCCTTCTCTTCTCTCTTCTAAGCGATTTCAAATACTAGTCTTAACTAGTCAAATATCAATTCAAATGTGTTTTTTTTTATTGCAAATCCAACAAACAACAAAAAAATTACATATTTTGAATAGTCTCACATGAAATTGGGGGATAGGGTTGAGCTAAATCTGACAATATCCCACGAAAGGGAAAGGGAGGTTCAGAAAATTGCCAAAAATGTTTCACATAATTAATAGACGTTAGGAGAAAACAAATAATACTAATTGTAGGGGTCTTTATAACACCAATAGAAGCCAAAACAATAAATTTTAATTTTTTTGTACGTATGTACTTGTACACGCAAGATATGAAAACTACAATGTTTTAACAGGTGTATCATATATTGTTGCAAATCTAACTTAAATTCTTTGTGGCATTGGTTCAGCCCAAAGAGGCCAGGGCCAGTCAAATAAAAACTGGATTTAATCAAGCTGAATTTATCCTTACTGATAAGATTGTTTTGGAAATAACATGTGTAACATTTTTTCTGTCTATAGTGTAGGTATTAGGGAAAAGCTTTAAAAATGCATCCCTTGAGAATATTTTAGTGAAAATAAGAATTTATTATATATAGACATTTTACTTTAAGTGAACAAATAAATACAGTCAACATCTCATTAATTATTAAGATAACAATAATTTTTAACCTTGAAATGATAAGAGGTGAATGAAAGAAGCTTATTTATTCCTTGTCTTTGTGACAATAATACAAATACATTAACCAAATTTTAATAGGAATTTAAATTATATCATACAGAAAATGATATTATTTGTAAAAAAATTATATTTCACTGAAATATATTTCAATTGTATATCAAAATGATTATATTTACACATAATATCATGTCAGGATAATATAAATATGGTATATAAGACAAAAAATTCTGAAAATACAAGCCTGAGAGAGATTGCTTATGAAATAAAACATGTATTTTATGAAGGTTTTATCGATTTGAAGTTGAAGAATAGAATAATATATTCAAATAAGCTACAGAATAGAGATTTTAATCCCTTATCAGGCAGATTTCTACTATGACTAAACACAAAGTTCTGTTAATCTTAACAAACAATACAAAGAGTTGATGACTAATAAAGTAAGTGTTAAAGTGAAATAAAGTCGCTCACCTTGGAAAGGCATCAAAAAACCATGTCCTTTTAGTATTGGGAAATGCGACACGCATGCCGGACATTAACGGTGAATGTAAGACCACAGCCCCAACTTCATAGCGTGCAGCTAAATCCACAGTGGGTACTGTACCAATACTCTGCCCGTAGAGTATTATGTTCTCTGGGCTGATCCCATACCGAGTGCGTAAAGCTTGCCACGCTGCATCAATATCGGCGTATAAATTCTTCTCAGACGGCTTTCCACCACTCACACCGTAACCAGAATAGTCATAGCTGAATATGTTACAGTTTATTCTAGTGCCTAAACCTAAGTAAAAACTACTCATTTGTCCCAGATCTACGGCGTTCCCGTGCGAAAACAATATCGTGAAACGAGCATTGGGACTACATCGAACAAAGAGACAAGCTATCCTATTGCCTCTTGAAGTTCTCGAGTAAAAGCCTTCTATATTTTCTTTTTCGCGTTCTGAATATTGCCATTCCGCTCGTTCGGTAAGCGTCATTGAAAATTTAGATCCCGTCTCATCGGGTGTGAATGCATACGTGGGCTCAGGAGGGAGGAATGCTAGCTTAGCCGCGATTTTCCCTGGGCATGGCGGACAACAAAACAGGCAACAGAGTTCACTGAAACTTAACCCGTTCATAGTGAAATTTTAATGTAATTCATCTAAATAACCATTCAAACATTATTCTTTAGAAATCACAACTCACAAAATACAGGTCATAACGAAAATAAAAGAAATTTCACTGATTTTGACAGCTAAAGTTAAACAACATTTCAGCCATTTTTTACAGATATTTTTTGTTGAGGCCTTGGAAAGAGTCCTTCAAGTGCAATTTCGTTTAAAAATTATAAAAAAATAAATTTCACTTAAAAAAAAGGATTAGAGCTAATATTTCACAATGATTACTTGTTACTCTAAATGTAATAATATTTGCATTTAATTAAGACTAAGCAAGAAGAATAAGTTTTATTTTATATAGCAACCTTACTCTCAAAGGATATTTATTCTGTGATCATTATGCTCATAACAGACGGGCACTAATGATTCGGCCCTGAGAACCAGATCTCGTCTAACGGATAATGCCCTTCCCGGACAACAATGCGATTGATTTAAAATAATGTAAACTAATACTAGTTCAAATTATATTTTTAATCATTGAAATAAAATGTTTTTCAAGCAAAAAAAACTGTCAGAAAATTTTAATGGTTAATTATGGTTTATATTTTAAAATTATTAGTAGCCTATCCAGTCAAAATTGTTTTATGAATGTAGAATAATATGTTTAAGGAAAGGAAAGGAAAGGAAAAATTTCCTATCCTAGGCAGGAAAATGAATTGAGATAGTGAGCTTATAGGCAAAAATTAGAAGTGATGAGATTCAGATTGCTCATTAAAGTAATATCATCTTCTTCGGTCTTGGATATAGCGTTACTCATCCTCAACGTGATGAATATATCTCTCTCTAAATCTTTGTAATTCCTTGCGACGCTATCACTCATCGCAGTTGCTTTTAAATAGGTATTTTTTCTCAACTATAATTGATAACATTATAAAAACAGATTTAATATACTATAGACATATCACGACTATAGAGATACTAGCGGGATAATATACAACTGAGATACTAGATGGAAAAGTAAAAAAATAAAAAACAAAATCGATTTTAATGTTTATTTCTTAGCTTAAAATTTGGAAGTTTCACATTCAATAACACTAATATAGCATCACAGCATGGAATTTCAGAATTTTAATGTTTATTTTTGAATTGATTATTTAGAACAATATAAAATCGCTTTTATTTTTATACAACGCAATTCACATCCCGTCACGAAATTCATCACATCATTTAAATGTTAATTGGGTCCATAGAAGTTTGCACTGCCACTTAGGCAAATGTAAGTAGCAAGGGAGGACGACGAAGTGATAATGTATTAGTCATATTCATAAAAATATTTACAAAAAATTTAGTTCCATACAAAACCACACTCATATTAGGTCATGTTAAAAATAATACAAACACTATATAGTATAAATACTAGCTGTAACAAACAACAGACAAAGTTAGTAAACGCCGCTCTTCCACTGCAACACTAATAAAATTCCGGGAATATTTATTATAGCATCCATTATTATGAAAAATTAAGTAATAATTATGTTAAATATATATATGTCCAATATAAAAGGAAAGGTTTTTATTGTATCTTAACAGCGTAAATAATCATATTATTTTGCATTACAAATAAAAATTCATTTTAATTGAATAAAAAAGTCCAAATCAGGTAATTTTTGTGTATTTGTATCTCTCTTGTGTCATTCAGGCGTTGGATTCACAATCGATAGGTCATGAGTTCAAATTCCAGTCGTTGGACTACTGATGCAGCCTACTCCTCCAAGTACTTTAGTTTACTTTGGGGGTTAAGAATACTAATAGTTTGCGATAAATACTGCTAGTAATCTTTAAAAAAATTCTAAACAGTAGAATCTTTAATAAAATGTGGAAATTTTAAAATTTGTAAGTGCATGAATTGCATGAATAGTTAGTAAAATGTAATAAAAAAATCCGCCAGAAAAGTCATATAATGTCTCAAATCATATAAGGATGACATGCCAATCACATTATTTTGCATCAACATTAATTATTTATATATTTGTAAATAAAATTAAAACTTGTTAGTTTGTGCATAACTTCATTGTGACTAATACTATTTTTAGGCTAAATCTGTATTATTGTTACTGTTAATAAATCATAATTTGATTCCATTTGTCCCTTATATAATTAAAAATTATCATCTTGGCCAATACTTAAATTGTCATAATATTATTTAAAATTTTCATATCTTGACTTCTAATTCATATAAAACTACAACATATTGTTATAACTATTACAATATAATACTATTAAATTTTTCATTATAAAAGTTCCTTAATTAAGCTTGATAATAAGGCTTTATTATATTTATGTAAGCTTTGTAATATATTATGTTCTTTGCTATTTTGTTATAGTATGGTCTCTGCTATGTTATTAATGACTAAAAAATAAATAAATGTAACATTTTATAAATTCGGGTAGTCAAATTTATCATGTGGTATCCAAAACTCGAGAGCTGAATCACAGGTGCCAACAGCTAAAATTCCATTCTGATAGCGCAACTGAAAATTAAAAAAATATTTTTTAAACAATGTTTAACTACAATTAAAAAATATTGTACATAATTTTGTGGTATCCCTAATATTTTAAAGATTGATGTAGGAGGAGATGATGTGACAAAAATACAGAAGTTTTGTGATATTGTGTATAGTAAATAAATATTCAGATGAAATTTATTGTTGTACAAAAACAAATAAAAACGGTATATGTTTATGAATCTAAATTTTAAAAAAGTAAACAAGGTTTTTTCCACAAAAGTTTTTGATACTAAGTGAATAAGGTTTGAAGCAGGGCATCTCTTCTGGTTTCAAAAATATTTTGTGTCTGTATGCAGGATGTGTATGGGTATAAAAATATGTTCAAATATTACTAAAATCAAAACATTATCAATTTGTTCGGTCCGCTTGCCATGCAATAATTAATTATTACACAGTAAATTAAAACAATAATAATCACAGAATTACCTGAGTAACATCAACAGTACTAGTACGAATACTTTTATACTCTTCTGGTGGACTAGAGTTATACAAAAACTTGATCTCGCCTCTATCTGAACATGTAATGAGTGTGCCTTCACCTTGGTGACAACCTGCTATCTTATTTGAAGGTTCTGTTATACTAGATTCTTGCCATAGTTCATGTGATCTAATAAAAGTATGATCGTCTGGACTGAAGAGATGCAGAGTCCCTTTAGAGTCACCAATATACAATGCATGAGTATGCCAACTCATACATACTGGATATGCTTTATCTGCAGGTATTTTTATGTCACTTTTCATTATCTTTCCAGCAACTTTATCAAATATTGCAAGGGTTTTATCCTCACTAACTGATGCAATTTGGTCTTTATAAGCTGTTAAAGCTAAAATTGGGCCTCTGTGTGGCTTACATATATTAATAGGATTTGACCCACATCGAATATCGAAGGATACAATCTTCTTGGAGTATAAACCAGCTGTCACAATGCTACCATATGCTACAACTGAAAGAGCAGACATGCCACAACTGAAATAAAAAGGTATGAATTTATGCTTGGCAATGGTTCCACATATTATTACTGTAATTGTTACTATTTAAAACAACAAGCACAACAAGAAATAATATTGATTTTTATGTAATTAAAAAAAAAATACATGTGCAATTTTATTTTAATGTAACTTACTTGAAAGTTTCAACACATTCAAATCCTCTATTAATATCCCATGCTTTGACTGTGTTGTCCCATGAAGCAGAGTATACAATATGGGCAGACTCTGCATCGTCTGTGGCCAAGTCCCACACCCAACCAGCATGTGCATCATGCCTTATTTTAGTAGGTTTGAGATCAGTGAGGACTGCATCATTCTCATCACTTTCATTTTTCAAGTCAGAGACATTCCATAATGCTAAACATCTGTCTCTGCCACCAGATATACATGTTGTACCTTTCTAAAAAGGGAAAGCTATGATTAGGGCTAAAAGGTGACAATTTCACATAAAACTGCAATATTCCTTAAATAAAATACTGATCTGATATTTTAAAATAATGTATAGTTGAAGCTTGCTTAGTATTTGATAACTGATACAAATTTTATTAAATCTTTTTAGTATTATTGAAGACTTTATTATAACAACACTATACATTCACGTCTATATTAAATTGAAGTGTATTCAAGAAAAATTAAAAACAAATTCATAATAGTAGCAACTATTTTTTACATCAACACTTACATTAATCAAAATGACTGCATCCACTGATGCATAGTGTAAGTCTTTTATTACTAAATGTTTTGTTGTTTTATCAACATTGCACCATTTGTGCCTTTCAGCCTCCATTTCAATACACATTTCTGTCCAATCCACTCCATCTTCATTCCAATTATCTAAGTTGGATAATGGTGGTAAGCAGCCTCTTACTTTAGAGCACACTCTATACTTCCAAAGGCTTACATCAGCTAAAATGTCATCAAATCTCATACAAACTTTGCTAAGAGTATTTATAATAAAATTTGCATCCAAGTAGGAACAAATTTTTAGTATGATCTGCAAATAATTCTTATTTTACAAATAAAACAATCAGGGATTATAATAAGAAATATGTAGTATATGTAATCACCTCAAGTGGCATATTGTGTAGACAAGGCTCAGTTGCATTATATAAATCATCAGTCTTTGTACATTCACTATTGCATTCATTTTCTATATCAGTCAATTCCTCTCTTACTGATTGCAATATGTCACACATGGTAATTTATTTTCCAAGAACACCTAAAGCTGTCACATAAAGAATGAAAGGTCTGTATGACTAAGACTATATTATGTCCATTATTCAACCTACAAACTAGCCCATTATGGTAAAAGCGTGTCAGAATGTTGTTCCAAGGGTAAAATGTTTAACTGTAATTAGAAGTGCTGTTAAGAAAGTAGTTAAATTAAGTTTTTTTATACCATTAAATCTATATTATTTAAATTTGAATTACATAAAAAAATGTTAAATTTATTATAAAAATTGATTTTCTTCTAATCTATACGTAAGTTCTTAAAGTTTATGTCAATAAAAAAAATACAATAGAATAGTAGATAAAAACAGAAATACCCAATAATTATCCAACGAAATAAATTATAAATTTAAGCTAAAAAATTCGGACAAACAATAGATTTTAAATAGATATATTCGTATATTATTATTGTATCAAATACCTTTATTTGTCAACACTTCAAGTCATCACCTGCACAGAATACATTTTTATATAGAATCACCTGTGAGCTGAGCAGTATTACCAATTAGTGACTCCAAAATCCAAATTACCCGAAATGATTGTAACTAATAACACCAACACACGATCCTTAATGGCTTAGCGTTCACAATTTCCTCGTGAGAATGGTTGATGAATATTTTGTGTATAGTATTACAATAATGACAAATGGTTGTGAGCGATGATATTTTTTTTATAAAGTTTGTTTTTTAAAACTTACTTTGCATTTTACTTTAAACTTAAAAATGAATGAATTTCATCTGAAACTAGATATTTTATTTAAATTATTTTCCTGATTAGTGGAGTATAAAAATAGTATGATTCGTACAACATACAAAAAAACGCTTTTTCTTGCTAAAAGTAGGAAGTTAGCTTTCATCCCTAAAAAAAGCTGTTTTGTATTGGTACGAAATACGACAGACTAAAAATAGAGAAAACAAAATGAGAAGTAAAAAAGAGAAAATAACTGTTGACATAGAACAGCCTACAGACCGACCAAATTTTTTTTTAATTTAGTATCTTACTCTAATAATCTATGGCGGTCTTTTTAAAATTCTTCCACTTGCTACTACAGCGCTACCTTAATTTGCTGTTTACAGGTGGAGTATGGACACTTTTTGACTAATCCCCCATAGAACACTGCCCGTCCCTCTTACTTCTACACTCCATAGGTGACATTTAATAGTTTAAAAGTTTTACCATTTAATCTGTGTTGTCAGTGTCAGCTGTGCCTCCAACTTTATTTTTTTACAATTTACACCTTGTATATAATAAGGTGCGATATTTTTTGGCCTAAGTATTGTTTACCTATTAAGTAGTTGATAAGAATTAATTAAAGAAGATATTATACATAGTGACTTAATAATTTAAAGAAACTAACTATATTGGTACTGTTACGACAATATACAAAATTATTTTGATTGAAATTCTTTACTTATAAAACAGTTACAACAAGTAGCCATGGATAATCCAGGTCCTTCTCATTTTTATTCGAAAGACACAGAAGTGGAGAAAGAAATGACTTCAAAATTTTTGAATGGTGAAATGTCTTTTGCTGAATACTCTAGTGAATGGTATGAAGATGTTGAAGATGAAGAAGATTCTGAAGAAGCAAAGAGAAATGATGAGGATACAGCACAGTCAACGCAGATCGTCGAAAAAACTAATCAAAGAAGACGAAGGCGAACTCGTCTTTCTCCAGCACTGGTTGGTTTAATGGGTGAAGCAAATATACGATTTGCTAGAGGTGATGTCGAAATGGCTGAGCGTATGTGTCATGAAATTATAAAACAGTTACCTACAGCTGCAGAACCATACCAAACTCTTGCTCAAATATATGAACATGACATTGAAAAGTCTTTACAGTTTTCATTGTTAGCAGCCCATTTAGGCCGTTCTGATGCAGATGAATGGTGGAGGCTTGCTGCAATATGTAAACAGTTAAATGATATAAAACAAGAAATGATATGTTATTCTCAGGCAGTTAAAGCTGCTCCAGAAAATCTGCAGACTCATATGAAAAGACTTGAAATTGTATCAGCTTTAGAAGAAATGAAATATCCATTAAATACACTGAATGTATCTAAGGTTAAATGTTACCACAAAATAGTTGCTTCTCTACCGTCTACTGAAGGTGAGACAATAATGAAATATGCTAAATTAGCAACTACATTATATCATAATGGTTCTGAGATAGAAAAAGCTGTTGAAGTCATGGCCACAGCATACACAAAGTGTCCAACATTGTTTACTCTTGAAGACATCAACATTTACCTTGAATTATTAATTTCCCACAAACAATATCAATCTTGTATTGATGTGTTTGTGTCAAGCATTGGTGTGGAAATAGAAGCTGAGATACAAACTGTAAAGAATGCTTATGGAGAAATAGAGGAACATACCCAGTATTTGAATTGTTTAATACCAAATAATATGGCTATAGATTTGAAAAGCAAATTATTAGTTTGCTTTATTCATTTAGGAGCTTTTAATCTTGTACAAAGCTTACTTAATGATTTCTTAGGCAATGATGTGGAAAAAGCTGGAGATCTATTTATGGATATAGAAGAAGCATTTTCTTCAGTAGGTCATTATGAAATGGCCATAAAGCTACTAGAGCCACTTGTTCAAAATACTAACTTTGATTTGGGAGCTGTGTGGCTCAAATATGCAGAATGTTTGCTTAAATTAGGCAGGGAAGATGATGCTATAGAATCTTATTATAAAGTATTAAAACATGTACCACAGCATCCCGGTGCTCGAAAGAAACTATTTTATATTCTTGAAAAAAAAGGGTGTATTGAAGATGCATTAAATATTTTACAACAGGATTATAAGTATGTTGTGAGTGCTAGTCTTTTGTATGAACATTGTAAAATACTTAAAAAATATAACAGGCCTCTAAAATATTTAGAAGTTGGAGAAGTTTTGTTTTCCAGAGATTTAACTAAATTTAAAAATGAGGAGGAGTTACGAATAGCATGTAGAGTTAGAGGTAATGTTGAGCTTATATATAATTTTCGTGCTTTGAGAGGAGAAAGTACTTTCAGTGAAGATGATATTCAGTTTGAAGAAGAAACTTTCAAATTTACCCCTAATGAAGAATTTGAGTTTTTCAAAGAACTATTACAAATTGCTTGTGAAAATAAACTCTATTGTACTATGCAAAGGCTAACATTTTATGCAATGATTTCAAAAGGTCTCTATAGTCACAAACCTACAATTGAATATTACTGTTTTCAAGCATGTCTTTTAAACCGAGATTTCTCAAATGCCCTCAGATTTATAAAGGATTTTGCTGTAAAGTATTCTGGTCCACGTACATATACTCTATTGAGCTATATCATTAACTCTTTGGATGAAAATACCCATGGAAAATTTTTATCCAGGCTTTTCCAGAAGGATTACAATATTGTAAAACATCTTTTCTTGGGAAACAATTTTTTAATATCTGGAAGATATCTTGTTGCTTTGAAGTATTTTTTGGAGTATCATGAACAGTGTAGGGAACCTTTATCAGCTTTGTTGATAGCAATAACGATACTAGCCATGGCTGCTCAAAGAACAGTAGACAAACATCACAATTTGATATTACAAGGTATATCCTATTTACTTGCATACAAACAGTTAAGAAAATGTGATCAGGAAGCTTATTATAATATGGGTCGAGCATATCAGATGTTAAGTATTAATAACTTGGCTATTGAGTATTATGAAAGAGCATTGGCATGTGAGCCTATCACAAGATGTGAAACACATGGAACTATAGACTTAACAAAAGAAACTGCTTATAATCTCTATGTTTTATATAAAGATCAATCGCCAGACATTGCTAGAAGATACATGCTAAAATATTTAGTTGTATGAATACTTGTATTAAGGTTAATGTTCTCCAATCTCAGAGTTGAGAGATATTTATACTAATATATAAAGCTGAAGAGATTGTTTGTTTGCTTGAAAGTGCTAATCTCAGGAACTACTTGAATGATTTGAAAATTTCTTTCAGTGTTATATAGTTCATTTATCGAAGAAGGATATAGGCTGGATATCATCTCGCAAAGACCAGAAGGAGCGGAGCTACACGCGGACGAAGTCGCGCGGGTCAACTAGTGCTGTAATAAATTAAATTCTTATAATTGTAAAGTAAATATAAAAATTAAATAATTACAAATACACTGTTTTTTAATTTTAAGAAACCTATTTAGCTTGGCAGTGCTCATAAAATATATACCAAGTTAATATTTAATATATATAAGACATAATTGGGCATATTTCAGGTAAACGGAACAAAAATGAATGAAGAAATGTCTGAAGTCGTTATACCAGTAAATTTAATAATGTTTGAAAAATTATGTGAAGTTTTCAAACAACTCTATAAAAATAAAAAACATAGGAGTAAGCAGGACAGTATTTTGACTGAATTTATTGAATATTTTAGACTGACAGTGGCTAAATCTCTTGGTAAAAAGGTATTTATTTATTTTTATTGCCTTTCCAATTAGTGAAATACACAAAATATATCATAATATTTTTATGTTCTATATAATGTATAAGTAATATGGAGACAGTGTATAAGTAATATGGAGACAACTTTATAAATGTAGTAAAAACTTCATTATTTTTATGATATTTTCAGAATACCACATTTTATCCCATTTTGCGATTAATGTTACCAGCTTGTGAACGAGAGAGAAGTCCATACAATTTAAAAGAAACCAAGCTGGGCAATTTGTTAGTTAAAGTGTTATCTCTCAAACAATCTGCAGATGCTCAAAAGTTATTAAACTTCCGTTCTGTTTCAAACAATACCTCACAAGATAGTGATTTTGCGGGCGTTGCATTCCTGGTTTTGAAAACTAGAGTTTCACAAGAACCGTCCAATTTGACTATAGGAACTATAAACGAGCTATTGGATAAAATTGCTAAACCTGAAGGAGGAAGTCATGAAGGTGAGTCAAGTCATTCTAAAACAGCTATGGCTGATTCAGTAATAAATTATTCAGTGACAATTATTTTAAAATTTATTTACTTAAATATACAAATTAGGTAACCAAAATATGACGCAAAGGTCAGAGGACATTTGAAGCAGCAAATGATTAAATATTTTTATTATTTACTAGCCGACCCGCGCGACTTTGTTCGCGTGTTGCTCCGCTCCTATAGGTCGTAGCGAGATGTTAAATAGCCTAAGTCACTCCTTGTTACATCAGCTATTTGCCAGTGAAAGTCGCGTCAAAATCGGTCTAGCCATTTCAGAGATTAGCCTGAACAAACAAACAGACAGAACAGAAGACAAAAATTGTAAAAAATGTTGTTTTGGTATATGTACCGTGTGCGTGTATACATCCATATGCACTTAGTAAAAAGCGGTAATTTTAATATTACAAACCGACACTCTTATTTTATTTATTTGTATGGGCAAGATTTACATAAAGCGCAGATTTTTAAACATTTCATATTAAGGAAAAAGAACAAAAATAGATATTTATAATATTTATTTCAACAGCCATTCTAGATGAAGTATTTAGTTACGCAATAAGAAAATTAACAGCAGAACAGTTTAAATGGTTGCTCAGAATTATTCTAAAGGATTTAAAGATTGGTATGAGTACAGATCGCATACTGGCAACATTCCACCCTGATGCGCCGGAACTTTACCGGAACTGTAGCAATATTTTAAAAGTACGTAATCATTTATAAGAGAACTAAACGTATTGTTGTAAATATGCTTATAGATTATACTTGATCATATCGTTTTTACTTCAACCGATGGTCGGTGGGGTTTTAGCAATAAATACTTGGGGTCTAACCAATTATGTGGTTCTGTGAAATTTTCTTTTTTCAGCATTTTGCTTACCTACATATGTACCTAATGAATTTAAATATTTTTAAAAATTAAATATGGGCAAATCTGTTTCCTTTTTGTTATCCACGAGGCATTAAAATAAATACGCTGAAATTAAATTAAAATGTACAGACTTTACTCTAACTTATGATAACAACTAGTCTGTCGCTAGTTTCATATACATAAATATAACTTGTAACAGTATATGTTATATAGGTTTGTGAAGAGTTAGAAGACGGTGATACCCGCCCGTCAGAACTCGGCGTGCAACTGTTCTGCGCGGTTAGACCAATGCTTTCTGATAGACTTGATATAACACAAATCCACAAACTCTCAGAAAAATCCAATACTACATTCATCGTCGAGGATAAATTTGATGGCGAGAGATTTCAGGTAAATGTAATTTTTCATATAAATAGTTTATTAGGGTTCCGTATCTCAAAAGAACAAAAGGGTATAGGATCACTGTAGAATGTCCGTCTGTAAGTCTGTTGGGACTTATTTTTAAGGACGTGCATTAAGATGAAATTATTTTATAATATACCGAGGTCTGCTAGCCATTGGGGCCATGATAATATGAAGGTTCTGGGTGGACGCAATAAAAATATATGGTCTGTTTTAATATTCGCGAAAAAAATATAACCTTTAGGCAATTCCGAATCCTATTCACCTAAGATAAATTTGGCATGAAGCAAGGTGTTAAACCCCAAAAGAAAAAATAGTATATTAAAATATAAGGGAAAAAATTAAAAAACCGTAAATTTTACTGTTGTTAAACTGACCATGATGTATATCAATGATTATTTATTTGATTAAATTTTTTTAAAATACGTTAATTAATAATTTGTTTACGTAGATGCATATGGATAATGGAAAATTTGAATATTTTTCGAGAAAAGGCTTTTCTTATGCAAAAAAATATGGGGAAACTTACGAGTCCGGCTTACTAACACCTCATTTGATAGGATGCTTTTCTACGGACGTGAAAAACTTTATCCTTGACGGGGAGATGATGGGTTGGCACAAAGAACGCCAGTGTTTTGGATCCAAAGGTAATAATTATAACATTATACATTATATATTATACATATAGCTCGGAAATATTACACCTGTATCTCTATATTATCTCTCCCGATTATCTCTATATTTTTTATTCTGTCTGTACTGTGATGAGTTTTTTAGATATAACCCCGTCTTTCCTCTCATATCTTGACATCTCTTTTTAGGAATGGCATATGACATCAAGAAAGTAACAGAGAACTCAAAATATAGGCCTTGTTATTGCGTATTTGACATTTTGTATTATAACGGAAGGTCGCTTGTTGGCGCGCAAGATAAAGGCGGCTTACCGTTGAGCGAGAGACTCACAATATTGGATAAGCTATTCAAGGATGTGCCTGGCATCATACAAAGGAGTGTGAGAAATCCTATTATGGATAGGTTAGTAATATGTATTTTATTAGTACCTGTAGATAAGATCAACGAATTTATAACACACGACAATTAGGAAATGCATGTTGTGTGACTTAATTTTCTAAGTAAACACTGACCAGTGTGGCTCGAAGATACACACGGAGAAGGTGCTGTATAAATTTTTTATATAAAGCAATTTTTGTATTTTCGTAATAATGATAAATAGTTTACCCGTCGAAATAATTTATGATGAGAGAAGTTAATAGAATATACATTTGCTTTGTTTTTACTTTGGAAAGTGTTAGAAATACAAAAGGAAAGTCTTAATAATATAATCTCTGTTCTCACTTATTTATTAAAAACAAATTACACACTCCTTCTGAGTAATTTAAAGCTTTAAAAAGTTAAATGTTTCTTTATATAATTAAAGACTTGATTTGAATTTTAATATTCCGGTCCGGTCCAGAGAGGTCCGGGTTCGATCCTGGGCACACACCACAGACTTTTCTGAGTTATGTGTGTTTTAAGCAATTAAATATCACTTGCTTTAATGGTAAAGGAGAACATCGTGAGAAAACGGTGTGTGAAGTTGCCAACCCGCACTGGGCCAGTGGACATTGGTCCAACCCCCTCCACATTCTGAGAAGGGAGACCCGGCTCAGCAGTGGGCCATTAATGGTTTGTGATGATTAATGTGTTGTGATTTGAGAAATGGTTGTTTCCCTATACAAAATGTGTAATCCCCATTAAGCTCTTTTTTAATTATATGATGTATTACATATTTCGGTTATCATTACATATACCTACAGGTATATCTTTCTGTCGATTTGATGACGGATAACTGTAGATCTCCACAAACTATAAGTACACATAATTTTTCTTTTTATCTCCTGCAGCTCAGATGTGTTAAACGCTCTTAATAAAGCCATTGACAACGCAGACGAAGGAATCGTAGTGAAAGACGTTAATTCATATTACATGGCTAACAAACGAAACGCTGGCTGGTATAAAATAAAACCAGAGGTATTATAATTGATTCAACTCTAATCATACTATACAATATTTAATCTTTTTACTGTTTATAATTATACAAATATTTTTTTTCTAATTTGGTAAAGTATATATATCTAGGTATATATCTAGAAACTAAGTTTATACTTTATAATATCATTCCCCTCAAGCTAAATAAACAGCTCAATAAAATCAATCTATTCTTGCGCCGCATGTAAGCCAGATTTACCTGTCCGCCTTTTCTATGGAAATATTTGGATTTGGCTTTAAAGAGGAAAATAGAACAATCTTGAATCATGTCAAGTATTTTTAAGAAATAATTATTATCAGTACACAGACGATAGTATGACTGATCTGGATTTCGCAATAATCGGCGCTGATGAGGCAGAGAACAAGAAGCAGGGCCGCGCTAAAAGCTTCCACATCGCCTGCAAAGATGACACACCGGGTATATAGCATCTATTTTTTCTTTCAATTGAAATAACATATAATTAGACTTATAAACCAGCCATTATTTGCCGGCCAGCTTCATTGAACTTAACAGGGGGTTAAAATAAAAGCGGGAATCAAGTAGAAATGTAAACCCGCTATATGAATTTTAGTACTATTTTTATTAAATATATTTTTGATATCATACAACAAAACTAATTAAACTCAAAATAGTTTATTTCAATTAGTTCTACAAGTATTTTTGCCACGTCTTAAAAAGTCAGTCAATCGGTTTGTCTAAAGCTACCATTTGCCCGTAAAAGCAGATCAACCCGACGGATACTTTTAAAAATAAAAATATTAAGTCGTAATAGTGTGAAAAAAAAGTATTTTTTTTGTGTAGGTAAACCGACTCGTTGGGTCTGCGTAGGAAGAGTCTCCAGCGGTCTCACGTTTGAAGAACGAGAGAACTTGTGTGCCATGTTGGAGGCTAAGTGGAAAACAGTTAGACATAATCCAATACCACCGTGTTTGGAATTCAATAAAGAAAAGCCAGATATTTGGATATTGCCAGAATATTCCACGGTGTTGCAGGTTTGCATTTAACTAATTGCATAATATAAGCTTTAAGCTGAAACCCGATAGTTAATGTAATCGTTATGATAGTATAACAGATAGTAAAAACAGCTTGAAATATATTTTTATATCCACAATAATAAGAAGCGAAAGTATTTTTTTGTATGGTATATACCCTCGTTTTGCCGTTACGTTGCATCCTCAAAGATAGAGTTGGAAGGGAGAGTGAAGAAAAAACATGATGCGGTCTCAGCGGATCCTGAGCAAGAGAATGGGATGGGAGAGAGGGGGCTAGTCTGGCCCACATGCGGCTCAACCGGAACGCGTCTATGACACTTGGCAGTCGGATTCGCATGCTGGTGGTGGCAAGCCAGTCGGGGAACAGGTCCCATACCACCAAGGGGGTGCTGGGTTACTCGTCTCTTACGAGATGCTCTCCCAGTGGCAGAGGGGAATAATGATCCGTCCCTTCACGGGTAAAAAATTATTTAATAGATGTAATTTATGATTAATAATAGGTGCGAGCAACAGAGTTGATCCGTACTAGTGGCTTCGGTGCGGACTACACGCTGCGTTTCCCGAGGGTCCTGCACATCCGACACGACAAGCCCGTTGCTGACGTTATGACACTAGCAGAATTCAACCAATTGGTGGCGGTAATTCATCTAAATATTATTTAGTCTCATCTATAATTTAGAATAAATGATATTCTTTTCAGAAATCGGGATAAATATATATGTATGGGCTATAGGCAGTCGAGTTTGAGGCGTTTATTAATACAATTATTTTAAAAGCTTCTTTTTTGTCGTTATGAGCTTAGTCGTTCAACGATACCAACATAAATAAACTTCGTTTTTCCATTAGGGATAAAGATCACATTTAAAGCTTTATTTCTATTATACAAGTTTCAAAATAATTAAATATAATGCTCCATCTGGATTTTTTATTTAGACTCGGGACCCAGTCATCAAATTAAGCACCAAACGCATTACTGAATCTCAAATAGATCAAGTTGAGATCAAAAAGCGTCGCACTCGTACATCCAAACCTAAGCCTGAAGTTCCAAAACAGTTCCGCAGCGAAACTGGCAATGTAGCCGTTACGTCCAAAGCTTTACTAAACAGGAAGCTGTGCGTGTGGTCTGATGACGAGGAATACAAGAAATCAGACTTAATACGTATTATTGAGTCGCACGGTGGGAAACATGTTGAAAATCCAGGTATGTTTTGCATACAACTTATTTGGTCTCTCTATACTCTGTATTTTTAATGTTTTGTATTAAGGTGAAATAGTTTTTCATATTTCAGATTATAAGGCCTATTACTAGAAGGTTTTATACATCTATTATTAAAATTACTCTCTATTATTAAGATTATCCTGTTTTATCACGTTTTATTCCGTTGTGAAAACTAGGTTGCCTGGAAAAGATCACTCTAAGTCAGCCATTGCATATTTATATTTACTAATAGTTCTATATGTTTTTATATTTTATTTTGGGCAATAAAGTATTTTTGATTGATTGATACTTATCACAACTTAGATCTTAATTTAAAAAACATAAAAAAGCAGTTATTTAAATATTTACTAGTCGACCCGTCGCGGCGGTGCAATTTAACACGTGTAATTATTTAGCCGTAATCACTATGTTCTTGCATTTTAAATCTGTAATATCTTCTAATATATTCATTTAAATTTTATGCTGTAAAGGTCCAATTTGAATTATATTAAATGCATAATGTATTTAAGGTACCTAACTGGATAAGGATTAATGTTGTATTGCTTAAAATCACTTCGTAAACAAGCCATTATTTCCCGTTATCCCTAAGAGATAGACTTATACCATCGCGGACTTTTTTGTAGACCTTTTTAAGGTGTACAATACTGTAGTACAATATTTTGATCTATCTCGTAAGCTTCAGCCAGCGTTTGCAATGTAAGCGCAAAAAAATGTATTTATTTGCGACATCACATTAGAAACCTCGAAAATTATCAGTGTTTCTCTACTATATTATGTATGTATTATACATATAAACCTTCCTCTTGAATCACTCTATTTATTAAAAAAAACGCCTCAAAATCCGTTGCGTAGTTATAAAGATCTAAGCATACATAGGGACAGACAGACAGCGGGAAGCGACTTTGTTGTACACTATGTAGTGATGAGGTTGTATTATATATCAGGTCCTGACACATGGTGCTGCATAGTTGGAAAAGTGAAGCGCAGAGCTCAAAATCTTATTGACACACAAGAACACGACGTTATATCCGCGTCCTGGCTTTGCTCGCTACCATCTTCAGAAACACTATGCGAGCTGTCTCCGTTAGACATGTTATCTATTAGGAGAAAAACAAAATTAAACTTGAGTTTACATTATGATACTTTTGGAGACAGTTATACAGAAGAAATAAATGAACTTACATTGAAGAAGTGCTTTCAAAAAATGGATTCGGTAAGTCCTTAAAACTAGTTGAGTTAAACAAATCGCAAGATTTTTATGATAGACTAGCCGACCCGCACGACTTCGTTCGATGCTGCTCCGCTTCTATGCGTCATAACGAGATGTTAAATAGACCCTGAGTTACTCCTTGTTACATCATCTATCTGCCAGTGAAAGTCCAGTTAAAATCGGACCAACCATTTTAAAGATTAGCCAGAACAAACAGACAGACAGACAAATATTGTAAAAAAATAAAAAAAAATTGTTTTGGTTATGGTTATAGACCGAAATATGGTTATGGTTATAGAAACTGGTTATTTAAATATTCCAAAGAGACACTCAAATTTTATTTATTTGTATGGATATTTACAGAAGGGCAGACGGTTCAAATACATAATAAAAAAAACCCTTCGTTAGAGTACCTACAGAAAAAACCGACTTTATCGATCCTAAAATCATCCAGAAATCCGCTGAACATGTCTAATTTGTTTGTTTTCAGTCAGTGGGGGGAATAATTCCTTACCTAATTCATTTTGTAATTCCTTTCAATCAATCAATTCAAGGTTGACTGGAAGAGATTCCTAATTGGAATAAGTCCGCCATTGTACTCGTTACTAATTCTACTTCCTTAATTCTACTCGTCGTCTTAGTTTAGTAAAACTAAACTAAGACGAGTACAGTTATTTTCAGTGTATTTTTTGTGTTTTATTTGTGTACAATAAAGAGCAATAAAAAAAATGGAGTTAGTTTTTAAATAAGACGGTAAAATTATGTGACGAACTTAATCTTAATATTTTTATATCATTTGGTTTTAGGAACCGTCAATATATTTAACAACAAATGAGAAATTAAAACTCGACAAACTGCTGTTTGATGAAGGTAATCCTTTCTCATTCCTACGCGGCTGTGCGATGCATATTGTAGGAAACCCATTAAAGTGTATATTAGCAAGAATGTATGGAGCTGATGTAATGGATGTTATTACAAGTAACATTACGCATATCGTTATACCGAGAGATACAGAGGAACAACATATGAAGACTTATAAAGAACGAGGCATAGGAAAAGTAGTATCCGAAGATTGGATTGAAGAATGCTTTAAAAATAAGAAAATGGTGTCTGAAATAGATTTTTTAATGTTATAAAGTTATTTATTATACTAAGCCTGTTGCTTGTGTCCACTAATAACCAATTTATAGTTTAAATGAAGAGACGTAGATAAGAAAAAGCCAGTCTATTTCTCATAATAATTAGATTATTAATACTTTTAGAAAATAAATTCGAAAAATAGGCATTAAGTCACGTGACAGGGAATACCAATCAGAAAGTGTTACGTCACGCCACGCAAAACATCGTTGTTGTTGACTTTTCATACATTAGAGTAATACGAAGAATTCATTTAAAAAAACAGTTGACACTTGACACAGATGTACAGTTTAATTTCGCAGACTTTGACGTCATTCACGACGATATGACACTACTCAGCGTTTTCGAAGGAAATCTAAGTGCTTTTTTAAAATACAAAATATGTATGTAATTAACCAAGTTTTCATATTTAGTCAACTAGCCTATAATTATTAAAAATACATATTCGTTATTTTTATAACTTATGTTGTTATATCGAAACGAAATAATATATCATGTGATACGCTTCGGAAAGGATCATTAAAATTCATTTCGCGGCTCGATGCCTTTGATCAAGTGCATATTCACATTCATTGTTAAAACAAAGAAAGGTTGTGTTTCATTCTGATTCAAGGATAATTTACGTTATCAAACTGTTTTTATATATAATTTATATCATATCAAAAAGTTATTCAATTATTAAACACAAATTTTTATTACCTATTAAATAAATAAGTTTACTTAAAAAATTGAGTTTTTTTAAACGTTTCTAATGATAAGAACGTTAAATACCTTTTAAATACAATATCGTTTTAAGTAGGTCCCTATTAACGTATTGTAAATATTTGATATTACATATTTATTACCTCCATTCATTAAAATAACTATAACACTTCACAATAAAGAGTATCTTAACACAAGAATATACTTATCCTATATTCTTCTGTGCGTAAAATAAATGAACTTTGTCTTTAGTTTTTGTTCGTGTTTGTATGTAAGTATTTTTAAAAGGATTAGTTTACTAAATCAATTCTTAGGGTATAGATAGTTAAATCCACGACTCAGATATGCCTACAATTTTGACAGTAGGCGAGATTACTTGATCTTCATCATCACCATTTAATAACCCATTGCTGATCCGGGTCTCCTCCTCAGCTCAGTTGGCCACCACGCTGGTCAAGTGCGGGTTGGCAAACTTAACACATCTGACAACATGAAGAACTCTCAGGAGTGCAGGTTTCCTCGCGATGTTTTCCTTCACCCTTAAAGCAAGGGATATTTAATTGCTAAAAACACACATAATTCAGAAAGTTAGAGGTGTGTGCCAAAGATCGAACTCGGACCTCCCGAGTAGACAAGGTCTTAACCATGTACCTACAACCTTTTTTTTTTAAACAAAAGCAGTGATAGCCTAGTGCCTTTTTTTATATTTCTACTTACCAATACCAAATATAGATATACTTTATTTCATTCTACATACAAAATATATAATAATTGGAAGATGAATTGATACAAGTGATCATTTACTTAGAATAAATTGGTAATAGAATATCTCGCGATGGACACCGGCCACTGTAACCGGAGAGGTAATTGCCAATCGTCACCTGAGACAGAGTATCCTTTTGTCCTCAAAATACAATAATGAATTTAATATTTTTCTTCATATTTTGTATTTCTTTACGTCCATGTCGGAATTTCGTTACGACAAACTTTCAGGTGTATTTCATTAAAAACTTTCATGTGTATAATTTAAAACTACTGAAAATTGAATACACAATATATATTGCAGGAATGCATTCAAAAGATTATGATTGTAATGTTTGATGGCAAAGTGAGAATTAAATGTCAAGAAAACTAAAAAAAACCGAAAATCTATGAAAATCGGCAGTTTTAATAATATAAAAAAATTGTTGAACTTTAAGTACAATTTCTATGTACTTTGATATCTTGAAATCGCATCTTAATTGTTTTGATCTAAAGTCCTTTAAAACTTCAAAAAGCCAAAAAAAATGCCATTATAAATAGACAAAAAATTGACTCAACACGATTTGATGTCTGAAATAAAGTCTCTACGATGTAGAAATGCCAAAAAATTCTAAATCTGTAAAAACAAAATATACAGAGACTTTTCGTTTTTTTTTAGTTTTCTTGATATTTTGAGGGTGTATAGGTCAAACACCTTGAATTCGGATTCAGTTGGTCAAAATACGTACCCTTCCTTCCGTCGGTCCGGTCAAATGCACTTACCACTTTTCTTTTGTGTGCCGGTGTTATAGATATTCCGAAGGCTGTCAAGAACCAAACTTACTAAGAAATAAGTGTAAGATCTGAAAATCTTCATCAAAATAAATCATTCAAAATAAAAAATTCATCTTAAACTGTTTCTTTAGAAACTTTTGTCCCAATGGTATCCTACACACATAAATCTAAAGATGATGAATACTTATAAAGATAATTCATTAAAGTATCAATTTACCAATTTGGTAACATTAAACACATGCAGACAAATTACAACCATTGTTCCGCCCATAACAACACCGACCAATAGCACTCTGTGGGCGGAGCGAGCACCGACACTGTAATTGTTAAAGCTTGAAAACGATTTCATAGTTTAATCTCTGAAAAGATATTTCAGCGGAAACATCTCGTTTAGTTAGTCAATAGTTGCAGCAACAAACAATATTTGAATTTAGGAAAAATATATAGAAATGTTTCGTTATGCATTTGTGATTGTTTACGAATAATAGTTTTGAAATGTGAATATTGTCTTGTATAATAATAGATAAAGTATGCAAACTGAAAACAAAATAAGTGATACTGATAATAATCGGAAGGCACTGAGAACACCGAAGTGCGCCAGGTGTCGCAACCACGGCGTGATATCTTGTTTGAAAGGGCATAAACGGCTTTGTCGATGGCGAGATTGCAGGTGCCCTGGATGTTTGTTAGTGCTTGAGAGACAACGCGTTATGGCCGCACAAGTAAGTTTACTTATTTACCTATACAAACCAGGTGATCACTACATAGTATTAAACAAAGTCGATTCCAGCTGTCTGTCTGTTCCTATGTATGCTTAGATCTTTAATACTACGCAACGGATTTTGTTGCGGTTTTTTAATAGATAGTGATTCAAGAGGAAGGTTTATATGAATAACACATGTATATTATAGTAGAGAAAGAAACTTTGCGAAGCCGGAAGCGGGACGCTAGTAATTTAATAAATAGAAAGTTGTTGGATGATGGATCGCTATATTAATTTTTGAGGATATCAAACAGAAGATTGGATCCATAGGTATTTTTGCATAATCTAAAATATTGTCTCGCTTTGAATCGACTTTTACCTACATAGATGAATGGCGTCAGATGAAAAGTTCAAAGTGAAATGTTTACAATTTTTGTTAACGCATAGAACTTAATTGTATTCTTTGCGTGATATTTTTTAAATGTCATGGAATGAGAGAGGATTGATACCCATTACTATACAGCAATACACATGAAATTAAGACGGAGCAGAACGTTTCCTGGGGTTTGAGACTCAGGAGCAGGTTTGAAGAGCTCTTTCATAATATATTTACTCTCACTTCCACCACTCGACCTCGCCAACTACAATTAAAGTAAACTTACGTGGACCTTAAGAAAGGTGACCTTAAGCACGACACTATGACACTAACTTCTTTTTTTATATATTGTCGCCCATACTACTTTATAAACGGTTTTGCTAACATATTAAATTTTCTTAGGATAGGAAACTTTCCCCAAAAGCGTACATATAAATAGTATGAAGAAGGAAGGAAGTTATCTTTCCATTTCGTTGACAGGTTGCTCTCCGCCGGCAGCAGAGTGCGGGCGGGTCGGCTCGTGACGGTGAAGCCGCCGCACTAGAAGCACGCAAGCGGGCGTACCGTGCGAGACTTCGCAGTGTACAGATATCCAGAAACTATGTGGTGCCGTCGGTCTCTTACGGTACCTATCTTCTTTTATTTAGTACTAATAAAAAAAGAAAGATTGAGTTGTAGTCTATACGCAAACTAACAGCATCACGGCTTGACTAGAATATCCTACTGAGGGGAAAGAATACTTTAGACTCAGAGCTTCAGAGTTACTCCTAGAATATTTATTATTCAATTCCCACTTCCTTCATTTGTCAACATCTAGTAAAAATACTACCAACATCAAATAACAGAATGCTACACAAATTATATGTAAGTGTTGCCAACATCATAATAAACACTAGATATTAGAACAGAGATGTCTTAAAATTATTGACTAACCCGCTAGTAGAGATTCATAGGCTACTCACTATTGCCAAGAAAAAAAATAATGGAAAGTTATGAATAAAAAATAAAATGCACCATGCTGAACCTGGACCTTAGATCTTCACTATTTACATCTCACATTCCAACATTTATTTTCTCCTGTCCGTTTTCCGGACAATTTTCCTCTGTCTGCTTGTTCTCTATGAAATGGCGGGACCGATTTTGACGGGACTTTCACTGGCAGATAGCTGATGTAACAAGCAGTAAATTAGGCTATTTAATATCTCGCTACGACCCATAGGAGCGGAGCAACACGCGAACGAAGTCGCGCGGGTCGGCTAGTATTCAATATTTTTTTTGCCTAATTTTGTACCTAAATTTTTCTTCTATAGTCAATCAAGTTTATGTACAAATATCGGATAGTTTATTTTGGTAATCTATAAAGGTCGGTTAACCTCTCAGCAATCTATCTCGTAAATAATGTCCGATAAGTAGCGCAGCACTCAACGTTTTGTTATTGTTGTAAATGAGTAGGCGCTGTCGTGTGTTTCGTTTCTCGCCTCTAAAATGCCCCATGCGAATTAGCTGAGTAAATATTATCTTTGGAACATTTGATCTTGTTAACTTTACATTTTGAAAAGAAGCTAGCTTTTATGTTTAACTCTTCGTAAAATAAAATAAAGCAAATTTCGTAATAATAGTGAATATTTTGGTCGTTTGTCACTTCATAGGATGAGATAGAGTTTTTATTAGTACCGAATCGGTCCGCTGTGTAATGAATGTGTGATGTTTAAGTGGTGATATATATTGAGTGTAAAAAGATACTCTTCAAACAATTAAAAATAGAGCACCGCAGTCGTAATAAAAATTGAACGATGCTTCTCAATGTCTCCGCCTTTCGTTTATAGAACAAAAGCTGTCATTTAAAACTCGGCAACATTTCACTGTCTATTAAAAAAAGCTGAATATCTTTTGACTATTTTTATGGGCTGTAAAAAATGTGAAGATTGTTTTACAAAAAACGCAGAGGCGGCTCTTTGTCGGGGTGTCGCGTTACGGCGTACTGTTGACTGTAAACATGTCTTTCCGCTCGGTTGAATGATAGCCCAGCGGGTGCCAAAAACATCTTTTTAACGTATGTTACGAGATAATTTGTTTCAATACTTGTTGCAGAGATGCTGGGGGGATCATAATTAAACGTTGTATTTAATACAATTTTAAATTAGAAGAAGAACAATCCATCTACTTTATAAAAAAATGAGACATTTCAATGCACAGTACAAATGTGCATGTGGGTTTTCTTGACGTTGTATTCGAGTATTAACGACGGGGTGTTATAAGCTTAACGTGTGTTTCTGTATGTCTGTCTATGGGATCATAGCGCGCGAGATAATGAACTTTGATGAGAACAAATTACAGACTTTGATACAATCGAGATGGTTCTTAGCTATAATTTGTAAAGATCTGGTCAGCCGAATCTTGAGAGCTGTATGTCCGTTTTCATCTTTTGAAAAAAATCAAGAAGATACCGAATTTTATGGATTTTTGAGTCGGTGGTTATTTAAATTATTAATGTGTTTTAGTTATTTATTAGCTGTGTCTGCGACTTCTTCCGCGTGAATAGTGACTTTAGGTAGCATTTTTAATGATATAGGCTAATTTTATTATTAAACAAATTTTGAATGTCATATTTAATTATATCTAAAAAGTTTGAAGCTTCTACCTCTAAAAGTGACGATACTTCCATGCAAATTTTTATTCCTTTTTTTGCATTAAAAAGTAGCCCGTGTCCTTTTTCAGGCTCTATACTAGATATATGTATGCCATATTTCTGTTAAATCGGTTCAGTAGTTTTGGCGTAAATGCACGATAGACAGACAAAGCTACTTTCGCATTTATAATATTAGTTAGGATTGGGAACATTGTTCTACTGGTGAAAGTTTGTAATTTTTTAATCCATTATAGTCTATCGTTATGATAAACACGTAACGACAATACTACGACGCAAACGAATTCGGGTATAATGTGTTAATTAATATTTTTGGATAGTGCCATACTTTATCGAAGGATGCAAATCAAATCAAATCAAAATTATTTATTTCAATTAGACTTTTTTGAAAAGTACTTTTGAAACGTCAATAATTTGTCGGTCAGTTAGTTTGTCTGAAGCTACCACCAGCTCGGAAAGCAGTTTTCTGTTGAGAAGAGCCGGCCAGAAACTCAACAGTCGCTCTTTTCAAAAAGCCATGTTTACATAGTCTGTTATACAAATCATTTAACTTGAGAGTCAACGTCACTTAGAATCCAAGCATTCTCATCATTTAAGTAATCCTGTACATTATAGTATGCTTTATATATTAATGACATCTTGATACGAGTTTTAAATTGTTGAAGTGGCAAGTCTAATATAGGCTGTGGAATCTTATTATAGATGCGAACACCAAGCCCCATGAAGCTATTACTCACTTTGTGAAGACGATAGTACGGCGTTACAAGTTTATTTCTGTTTCTAGTATTGACATTATGTTTGTCACTGTGTTTTGAATACAAATGAATATTCTGGTAAATGAACAAAATATTACAATATATGTATTGAGATGGGACTGTAAGAACGTCTATTTTTTTATATACATCTCTAAGGGAATCCCGCGCTCTTAAGTTATAAATGGCCCGAACAGCTCTCTTTTGAAGAATAAAAATGGATTCAATGTCCGCGGCCCTACCCCACAGTAAAATGCCATAAGACATAATACTGTGAAAGTAACTGAAGTAAACTAGCCTAGCAGTATTGATATCAGTCATTTGTCTGACTCTCCTTACCGCGTAGGCAGCTGAGCTGAGTCTTCCCGCTAGAGATTATAGATGGGGGTTCCACTGGAGTTTTGAATCTAAAGTTATACCCAGAAATACCGTCGAGTCCGCCACATCTAAAATTTCATTATTTAAACGTAGGTTAAATTTTTGTTTTTTAACATTAGGTAAAGCAAACTCAACGCATTTAGTTTTTTTAGCATTAAGAACTAAGTTATTTACCGTAAACCATTGAAGAACCTGCGATAATGCACTGTTTACATCGTCATAATTATGTTTATTTCTGTTTACTTTAAATATAAGAGATGTATCATCAGCAAAAAGTACAATATCACACAAGTTCCTCACATAGTATGGCAGATCATTAATATAAATCAAAAATAAAAACGGGCCTAAAATGGATCCCTGTGGAACGCCCATTTGTAGCAAAGATCCAGAAGATTTTACACCATTAATAGTAATCCTCTTGACTCTTTGATTTAGGTATGAGGCAATTAGATCCAGAGAAACACCACATATACCGTAATAATTAAGTTTTTTTAAAAGCGTTTCATGTTGAACACAATCAAAGGCCTTAGACAAGTCGCAAAATACACCAATCGCATTTTGTGATTTCTCCCATGCTTCATAAATATGCTTAAGAAGAGCAACTCCAGCATCTGTTGTTGACCTACCCCTATTAAAACCATACTGTTCACTATGAAATAGTTTATTTTCATTAAAATATTCTAAAAGTTGGTTTAAAATAATCTTTTCAAAAACTTTACTCAGTGATGGTAATATAGAGATTGGTCTATAGTTACCGGGATCATTCCTGTTTCCATTTTTAAATAGAGGTATTATTTTACTGTGCTTCATTAAGTCCGGAAACTTTCCTGTATCGACACATTTATTAAAAATATCAGCTAGATGTGGGGCAATATTATTGATTATTGTATTTAATATTTTTACTGAGATGTCCCATAAATCACCAGTTTTTTTTATATTAAGTGTCCTGAAATTCTTAATAATATCAAATAAAGTAATATGTTTAAACTCAAAGTAATTAGCATAGCCTGGGAGTTTATTTTTAAGTAGAGAAATAGCATCTAAGGGCTATGATTTTAATGCAGATGTTACTTTGATAGGTATATCAGTAAAGAATTTTTCAAACGTGCTTGCCACTTCATCTTCCGAATTTATTAATATATTATCAACATTTAATTTAATTGGTTCGTTTTCTACTTTAGATCTTCCAGTTATGCTATTAATAATATCCCAGGTAGCCTTTATTTTATCGTCTGAGTTAAGTATTTTGTTTCTAATATAAATTGCCTTTGCCTTGATGCAAACACTTTTAAAGATCTTAGAATAACACCTAACGCGTTCTAAAAATATTGGATCCCGATTATATTGCCTCATACCATATAATTCATATAATTTATCTCTACTTCTAAATATACCTATGGTAGCCCAGTCACTAAATTTCAGTTTTAAATTTTTACTAAAAGTTTTTATTTTAAATGTGTTATTAAATTCATTTAAAATCATTGTAAATAAATTATTATATAGCGTATCTGGGTCCTTATAAATCAAAGACAAACTAGAAATTTTTTGTACTACCTTATCCTTAAACAAGTTAACTTTGTTACTCGACTTTGGTCTACATGAAATCTTATTTGAATTTTTAATTTCTTGGTCTACTAACGTAAATTTCTGTCCATAATGATCCGAAGTTAAGTTTTTCATTATTATAGTCTCAAACACTTCACAGTCACAAAACACATTGTCTATACACGTTGCAAAATTATCGCCAACATGAGTCGGCTCAGAGAATAAGTTTAATAAATTATATGATTTAAATAAATTTAACAGCCGACGACTGAAAGTTGTGTCTATCAATATATCTATATTAAAGTCTCCTGCTTGCGATGCTGCTAGTATATTACCAATACTCTAAAATAATATATATTATAATACATTTTAACTTTTTTGTAACAGGTACCAAAGGCATATATAACGATCCAGCCTGGAGCGAGCGAGTGCGCAGACGCAAAGCATTCGCAGACGCAGTGTTAGAACAGAACATAACGAGTCCCAGTCCTTTGCAAGAGCCAGTTCCTGCCGCCATTTGCCGACACCTCTTGGCAGCTCTTCTAACTAACTATGTGCCGCCTCCACCACGACCTAAGATATCCTTCTCCATTGAATCTATTATAGGCGTTAAGTGATTCATGAAATAAGAGTATAATGAAGTAACTACTTTCTTTACTTTTACAAACTTATAGAGATAAAAACGTCCAAATTTTCTTCTTATATTAAACACTAGTTAATTTAAATGGGGTTTACTATTGTAAAATAAAAAAACAAAAACTGTTTATCGAACAATGTGTGCTTTATTAACGAAATGAATGGTAAAATAATATCTATGGTGATACGACGAAAACTTATAGATACACTAAACAATTTCAGTTTCTCTGCTGTTGACATAAATATTTGTATAATTTAGATACAGAGAGTACGGATTTATAAAATTATAACAATTTCTTGGACACATCTATGCCTATAGTTAGGCCTTAGATTAGAGGTAGCAATTTCATGTCGATTTTTTATAATAAAGGAAATAAAATGGAGACTGAGACGTGTTTTCATATTATTTAGTGCTGGTGTATATAAGCTATTTTTACCACACATTACTATTAATAAAATAAGTCCATATTGTTTATTTACCACATCTAACGTGCACTATTGAAAGAGATGCACATTAACTGCCGCAGACGTGTAACGATTACTTAAGCTAATGCTTAGGACAGAATGAATTTATTCTATAGTAAGGAGTGGTTTAAGTAACCGTTATACGGCATCTGAGTGCGGCAGTGAGTCATTACTTGGGTGTGTGAATTAATAAGACTCGACATTCACCCGTGTCATCAAAGGGATGCAAAATCAAAAGAAAAATATCGACGTTTTCAAAGCAGAATATCGATGTGTAGACAGTACGAATGAACGATATTGATATCATCAGCTTAACATCCTATGTCCCCACTGTCGATAGTACACGCTAGTTGTTATTATTTGTGAGAAATATTAAATTTTTATAGTATCAACTATATCGGCTGAGATGCTGCTAATAAATAAACATTAATTACTTATATAATACAATACGAATATCAAAATAGATACGTGTAAGTACGATTCATATATTTTTTTGATAATAAACATATATCATAAAATATTTAATGAAATGAGGCAAAACTAAATAAATTTATATTCTGTACAATAATGCGGTAATCTAAATTCTATGACGCATTTCTACCCCCAATTAAAATGTACCTACATTTTTATTTTTACAAAAATGTATATTAGACTCTCAAACATTTGGCAACTTGATAACCGATAACAAATTTAGAAGTGTTGTCCGTTACACAGACGTTAATGTTTCAGGTGCGAGTATAAAAAAGTTATATATGCAAATTTTACACGGTGTTTAATTTATGTATCTATTTTTAAATATTATTTTAGATGAGTGTTCAGAGCTTCTTAGAACGTCAAAATGTTTTAGAACATAATTATCACAAACATTACGAACAGGTCTATAAAACTTGCATAGCTATTGCTAAAGTACAATAATCGTTTAATTTACTTTTTAAATTTAATTTACATGACTTAGCAAACTCATCTGAAATATTAAACTTAGTTTTCTAAATCACCAAATTTTAAAGAGTACGCAAATGATATTACCACTACAGATACTATTGATGTCTTAACCACGATAAAATTTAAAATAGGATTCACAACACAAAATATGATAACTACGTGTCGCTTGTTACTGTGCATAACACACCACAAACGTACATACAAACTAAATACATAACTATGAGGATAGGAATCGTGCCAGCTCTCATTCACACTCGGACACTTAATCAGCTATTATCACGGTTTAGGAAAACGATACATTAAAAAAAATATTGACAGGATCCATATTAATAAATTTGTGTTTCTATAATAATGGAAAAAGCTGCCGATATATTTATGGTCAGAATGTCCGCACTACTCAGGCTTCGTTGGCACATGACGAGGATTGGGACTAGACAGGATTCGGGAATAGGATTCGACGACTAGAGGTGACCTCGCACTGACTACAAAGCCGTTGCACACCTTTTGGTGGTTTACTCAATAATATTGGAAGCAAGACAAATTTAAAACTTTTGACTATTATCAAATATAACAGTTATGAAATTAAATAAGTACATAAAAAATTTGATTTTATTCATGTCACAAAAATATTGCAATGCAATTCAATCTAAAAATCATAAACTGGTTCACTAATTCAAAGTAACCAAAGCCATGCTCGATAACAACCAATGAGATCAAAATGATCACAGCTTTGCAGTCCGTGTGCGCCCACCGTAGGATTTCAGCGACCTAAGACGCCATGGTGATACATATAGACACACACAATTTGTTGTATATATAATGGCCGAATTTAATTTCAGTGATGTAACAACGCCTAAAGAAATCCCTAAGGAATGTAAAATTTATTGTATCCCCGAAAAAACCCTATAATATTCCACTGCGCACTTAATTAACCCTACGATTGCAAAATATACTAATGTTCTTTTGAACTACAAATCAGATCCCCACTTACACAGGCTCCGTTCTTAATGTATTTCTAGCGGACTGGTTACAATTCCACAAAACTTATTTATGCAACTGTTGCATACAACACTATCTGCACCCATGATATGAATCCTCTATAAAAGATTCTGAAACAGTTAGCTTACTGTTAACATTAAAACAGCCACTCCTAGTAACCTAATATCATCCATTACACTCAATATACAAATAAACTAAGTATTGATGAAACAATTATTTATTTTAGTTGTAATGAACATTTTGTATAGTGCAATTATTAAAATTAACTTGAATACGTTCTATAATATTGGAAGGCTAATTTTTTTTTGTAAATAAAACAATAAAAATATCGAAGAAAAATGGCGGGGATTCTATAAACTTCCTTTTTTTTCACGGCGCGCGACGTTTTGCTAGGAAATCGCGCGTGAATGACTGTTCTTTTTTTGAAATTCATTCAGATAGCACGCACCGCGCATCGAGCAGTAAGAATGTGGCTGTCTGTTGAGTAAACCCTTTGCGCAAAAGGAATCGAAAAAAAAAATTCAAATAAGTGTTATTATGAAATTCAGTACAACATTATATGATCTGTTTGGATGATATAATGGTTACTAGGACGTTGGGTGTTTTAATGTTGGCAATAAGCTAACTGTTTCAGAATCTTTTAAAAAGGATTTAAAGCATGGGAGTAGATAAAATAATTTTATAGCCTTTTATTTAAAATTTTAAAATCAATAGCAGCTATAAACCGACTAATGACATAGAAGTCTTAACTTTTTGTAACATATATGATATCGATTCTAAAACGACAAACTTTGACTCCTATAAACATTCCAAAATGTTTTAAAATCATTAATTTTGTTTAAGGAAGTGTATGAAATTCGACGAGTAATTATCTCGTTCTTCTTCTTCGATTCTTTCTTCCTGAACTAAATAGAGTATTAAACTTATTTTTTTTTAATTTCCAAATCTTGACACTTATTTAAATTAAATTTATTTATTTTAGGTATCGAAATCATTATATAATATTAATTAAGAACGAAGCCTGTTGTCATATACACCGAGAGAAGTTTTAATTATAAATAGAGAGAAAGTGGCATACCAGTAATAATTTTTCGCATATTTTAAATTTAATACACTTCCTCTCTAAATAGCGTTCAACTATTTACCCAGTATATCTGAAAATAATTACATTTAACAAGTGGTTAAAGTCAGACTTTTGAGTTTTTATAAAATAAAAAGTAACAATTTAATTTGTATAATATAGTAATACAATAATAAACAACTCAATATGTATTTACATATACATAATATTTTCATTAAATATACACATAAACGGTACTTCATATAAATTGTACAAGTTACCCGAGTCGAAACGACAATCGTATTAATTACTATATTATTATTAAATAATAATCGTTTATAAATTGATTTGTTACTTTAGTGCATCATTATCGTCATCATTATTTTCAGTAAATTATTTTTGTTATATTATTAACTAATGTTAATAATATTCGTCTTTACTATATTTTAATTAAGAATTTTAAAAAAGCTATACAAATACGATTCGCGAATGCAATGCTAAAGTTCTTATTACAATAATGTATATGGATAAATAAAACATACTAAAAAGATATCGAGAATCGTTCGACGGAAGCAACCTCAACAAATTCGTTAAAACAAAATACAACGTAAAAATACTATTTGGTATATATAGCAGAATCTACCTTACATATATCTATCGAAGCAGTATATCTACACCGACACCGTCACAGATACAAACACAGCTCACATATACTAGTCAAAATAAACCAATCACAAATCACAGTCGACGTAAATTCTCGATTTTACTAAGTCTTGTAATTTATATTAAAAATAGTAGTTAACACATGAATTTATACATTTAAAATATATCCTGGGAAGAAGCGGTGTGGGTATACGGATAAATGCTTTCACAAACATGTATAATTTCAACATTTCTTGGTATATAATTTCCAAAAACTATTCCAAATTTTACAATAATTAACGTCTAAAAGGATATACTCGTTACAAATATTACTTAATATTGTAAGTAAATGAAAGCGCACATGACACGGAGACGATACGTCGACCCGGCACAGCAAGCTACAAGGTGATACCAATCTCTCACAAACGAAAGTTAAAATATTAAGACAAACTTTAGTTCAATAACAATACAATGCTCGATATCATCCGTTAGGACTGCGATGGCGACGTTGTTCACTATCATACAGTGGCTTACCGGTCTGTAGAACGAAGGATGGACGATTGTTCACGTTAAAATCAATTCGAAAAATAATGACGACTTCGTTCTGATTATAAACTACGGCTAGATTAAGGTTCATGCAATATACATTAGACTCCGCCCACTTCCGGCTCGTACGTCACGTCCTGCGCCGATGGTTGCATGGCTCAGGTACTGGTGACGTAGGCAGGTGTGGGCACGACGCCCGCAATGTCTTCCCGACCCGTGTGGACATTGGTTCCCCTATAACCAAACGAACAGTTATACATTAGTAGTACGTTACTAGTACATTACACACGCATGATTCTCTGTGCATGATATTCTGTACAATTAATATATTGGAGATTCCACTCACCATTGAGTGAGCACCCGAGGGCGCCCGGCGGAGCCGCCGCCTAAATCCCGCACATGGCGGAAAGGCGCGTGCTCAGCTGCACGGGGAACTGGTTAGTGAAGCGGCGCCAGTTTTCCTCGCCCACCTGGGCCTTGAATCCGTGTAAGATCTTGGTGAACATTTCCTTCAGGTCTTCTTTGGGGTGTGTCCACGAGGCCACAGCATCGCAAAAGTACATAAAATCCGGCACCACGCCGCCCGGATTCACCTGGATCATCTGGCAGATACCCCGGAAGGCCGAATCCTTCTCGTCGTTGTCACGGATGTTGCGCAGCGACGTGCACCTATAGTCCCGCTTAAAGTTAGCGCGCATATGTGATGTGTCTTATATTTTTGCTTCAAGAATATTTCATGTAAGCTCTTAGATCATAGAATATATAGTTACACAAATATTCGTTAGGTGCATGACTCAGTAACCACATAAAAAAAATGCTGAATGAAATTATGGAGATTAACATAGTTTATCAAGTTGTTCAATAGGAAATAAGCGAGGCTGCGTCTTCTACATATTCTATAGTCTAATTGTATTTCTTTTAATTCTTATTATGGTTCGGTCTTTGTTTATGAGGTATTGAAACCAACTTAAAACAAGGTCGATTGAACGGTTCGCGCTAGACACGATATACCTATGTTGTGATATTTAGAAAGCAATATTCATCTCACTAAATATCACAGCAACGTCAAATTAATGAACTAAATATTTAAATAAAATAATGAAGCAGTTAAACATAATTCTACAAAATATAATATAAATACATACAATATTTTGTTAAAGTGTATAAATTATTAAAGGTGTAGAACAAAAAAATATATTTATATAGACACTGAATAAGGGTTATGCCAAAATGCAAGCAATTTCAATACAGGTTTTGAGCATTGTGTTTCTTTTACATTATAAAGTACATACACTTTACATTTTTAAAGTTAAGTTTTAAAGGTAAAGTTTATCAACTGGGATAACATGAGATTATTTTAAGCCAGAGAAATTAAGAGAAATACTTTTCATAATCTGCTTTGGTGATAAGGACTAAGTATTTTGCACTTAACCACAAAATTTAAATATGACATCAACTCTATAGGAAGAAAAGTATACAACTTATATAGGAATAATTTTTTGCGTTGAATACTATTGGAAAAATCAAGCAATCGTTTTCAATTTGTCTTGCAGTTTGGACATAAAATAATATAAAAATTAGCAGATATATATTCGGAAAGCGGATGGTGTTCACCATACAGTAAAGCACGTAACATAGCCGTATACATAGACTGAATGGCTACCATATAAGACAGCTGTTAGTAAGATGCAAGACAACTGCGCGGCGCCTAAACCGAGTAAGAGACACACTATAACAAACACCATCCACTATCGAAATTAAAACTTAATCGGTACGAAAACGTAATAGTAAATATAAAGTAATAATAAAAAAAATTGACTACAGACCACTGGCGTACAAACTGATGTAAAACGGGTGCGACGTCGTGCGGGCACACATAACCTAGCCGACCGATAGTAATCGCTACGCCACACAACCACGACAACCGAGAACAAAACCAAGAAAACAAATCAACAAACCATTCAAAACATATCGAGGCGCACACGTATACGAAGCTAATCAAGTAAACGAGAATCGCGGAGGCGCCAGGGAGGCGTCGCGGACCGTCCGCAGTATGGAGACTATTGCGTCCGCGGAGCCTCAGTATAAACTTTTAATTTGTATTCAATAATGCGATTACTTTTAATTTCTTGTGATGAATTTATATCGTAATACGAATAAACGTTTTATTGCAATAAATTCATTACAAATTCTCCAGTTCGGCCTCCGCTAGCTATTAGTTACGGAGCGCACTCGTATGTCTACACCAAATTATATCATACAAAACATTAAATAACATAATTTAAAGACACAACTTAACTATAATTTAAAATAAATTAATTCATAAGTCTTTAGTGGTTACAGATATGTATATAGATAGTATTAATATATTAATTATAATCATTAATATAAAATGGTAAAATTATTACGAACTGAAAATTGATAGATGATGAAACACATGATAACACAAAGCTTCAAGGAAATATATAATCGGAAAACATTACTGCCACCAAATATATCTTAAATTATTCTAGCAAATAATATAATTTATTTTATCTACTTCCATGTTTTAAATCCTTTATAAAAGATTCTGAAACAGTTAGCTGATTGCCAACATTAAAACACTCAATGTCCTTATAACCATTATATCATCCAAACGGATCATATAATGTTGTACTGAATTTCATAATAACACACAAATTCCTTCTGCGCAAAGGGTTTACTCAACAGACAGCCACATTCTTACTGCTCGATGCGCAATGCGTGGTATCTGCATGAATTTCAAAAAAATTCACGCTCGTTTCACGTCGTGCGCCGTAAAAAATATGTTATTCGAATCCCCGCCATTTTTCTTTGATATTTTTATTGTTTTGTTTAAAAAAAAAATTAACGATTACCTTCCAACATTAAAGAACATATTGAAGTAAATTTTAATAACTATACACAATGTTAATTACACCTAAAATAAATGATTCTTTCATCAATACTTAGTTTATTTGTATATTGAGTGTAATGGACGATGTTAGGTTACTAGGAGCGGCTGTTTTAATGTTAGCAGTAAACTGTTTCAGAATCTTTTATAGAGGATTTAATTATGGGTGTAGATAAAACCTTGTATGCAACTATTATTAATTAAGTATTATAATACCCCTTATTATACTAGTTGCATAAATAACTAATATCGATACAAAACTATTATAAAACAATAGTGTTATAATTACAGTTGTTTATATTACATTTATATGGATGGGCACTTACCTGTGTTTTCTAATAGTGTCTTCGGTGTATTAGGTCTGTTGATGATATCCACCAGATGGTTCAGAACGAGAGGAATATATTTCGAAGTTTCAGGTCCTGCAATAACAAGTTTACATTTTTATTTCATAATAAATATAACAATTTCTATAAGAATATAATTCAAATAACGTTCTCTGTTACCTAATTTAATACTAATCTCCCCAATAGCCCATGTGGCATTATTGCATACAGAGATTAGCTCAGGGTTGAGGTTCATGCCCAAGATGGGAAGGAACTCTGGGATGTAGGGCAGCACATGCTGAAAGCAGGCCTTTGTCAAGTCACCCAGTAAGGCGAAGGAAGACTGTCGAACCTAAAATAAATTATATTTAAAATAAAAATTATAATATTACTCCTGGCTTTTTTTTTAATACAGGTATAGTTTTTCTAACTTATTAGATATTACTATAATATTTTTTAATTCAAATTTCAAGAAAAAATAATTAATTTAATTTTTTTATTCAATATTATGCAGTTAAAATATTATAGTATATTATGCTAATCTCGTGTACAGTAGTTAAACTGTTTAGATGATATAAAGTAAAACTAGCAATAATTTAGAGCGAATTTTTCAATCCATAAAAACCAGAATTTAGAAAAAAAAAGACATTTAATGATAAGAAAATAAACATAAATGTAAAAAAAACTTACCTCAGGCATTGGATCCTGCATACACTGGTACAGCAGTTGCATGAGATTAGAATTGAGCACCAGGTGGTTGATATGCCCATCCAAGCCCTCAGCAAGTCCGCTTAAGAGATCCAAAGCAACTATCATGAAGTCCTTGTCTGGAGCTTCAAATTGTTCTGGACTTTGACTGTTGGCCTGAAATATTTTATTATTATTTAGAATGTTATAATAAACGAGAGCCTCTTGAGATTTCCCATCAGCCTCAACTTACTTAAACACCCTTTTACTTTCAATAAATAACTATACATGTATTTTCAAGATAAATAATGAATGAAAATTTTTAAGGTGTATATCAAGTTAGCTTTTTAAGACGAAAGATACCAAAATTGTTTAACCTAATATACTTTGCTTTATCATAAGTAATGTACATTTTAAATAGATTATAGAAAACGTACATTTAAATGTTATAAATACACATATTATAAGGGTTATCAAAGCCATTATCCGGTATAATTGCAATAGATATTTCTATTAATATGAATATTACTTTTTACCATCAGTGTGTCAAGATGAAATTAACCTTATATGTATTAATATAGATGTAAAAGTTATATAATAACTTAAGTATATTAAATACATATTGACTTACGATATTTTGATTCAATGTTTGTTCTATGAGAGAGACACATCTCCTGAACACTGGTTCACAGTATGGTAAGAAACCAGACTGCAGAGCTGTGGCCACTGAAGATAGACACTACAACACATTAAAAAAGTAATGAGAAAAATACAGATATATTACAATCACATAAACACAATAATTTCTTATTGGGCAAGCACATAGTAGTTATAAACTTCATATTAAAAAAATTCATTAAAAAAAATTACCTCAAGTAATGGAAACAGATCCTTATCTTCATCTTTCAATACATTCCATTTGGTAATAAGAGGAGGCATCAATAGACTGATATATTCAGGCTTGTTAAGATGGTGTCCTACGGAGTCGGCCAATGTCCCAATGGCGTCATACAATATTAACAAGTTTTTATGTTGGTATCTACTGAAAGCGTACACAAGGGTCTGTAGGATGTGACCCAAGTAAGGCACGAGTTCCGTGCACGCTTCCTCTTCGAGCGTTGCGAAAGCCGAACACGCGGCTTCTTGCACACGTTTGTTGTTATCCAACACGCGTTTTAACAGCTGAAATGTTGTACTTAGGATTAAATATTATTCTAAGGGGTTATATGAAACGTGAATGTAAACTATGACATGACCAACCTCTGTCATTACAGGTCTCAAATATAAATCGTGCGACTGGGACACAATCCAATGTGAGTAGCGCGACAGCGTCCAACACGTGATGGCGCGCACCAGTGCCTTGCGTTCGCTGAGGCAGCACACCAGGTACGGTACCAGGTCTGGCAGGTGCGGGACCATGCCGCCCATGCACCCATCCGCGACAGCGCCCACTGCTAAGATACCGCTTTCCTGTCACATCAAATGATGCATATATATGTGAAACTGTGTTAAATGTTTTCGTTGTCGATGTTATTCTCCCTCAAAGACTGATTCTGTTAATAATTAGCTAACATTTTTTATGTACAAAACTACAACATTAAGATAAATAAAAGCAAAAAATAAATTTAAGGTGAAATCTAAGTTTCCATCCCCACTCATTGCATAACTCTAGTGTTTACTGACCCATTTTATAAAATTATTATTTTACTAAGGTATAATGCTAAAGTAAACTTTACCTTTATTACCCACTCGTCATGAAACAATGTCTCTTTGAGTATTGGGAATAGCACGGGAAGTAGATCAGCACCAAACACGTTGGCAAGCACATCCAGTGCGGCCGCGGAGCACTTGCGCAGGTTCCAGTCGGAGAGCGATCCATCGTCATCTCCCCCACCTTCTTCCTCGTCATCTGAATCCCCACCGCCTGTCATATTGCTGTCCCCCGCGCCCGCTATTTATATTAAAAATTCAGCTATTTAAATCATTGATGCAGAATTAAATGTAAATTTTCTACTTTGAGGTCTAATTTGTTAAACTCTGACATTAACCTGCCACAGAATTCATTCATGATTTTATTCATAATGAAACGGAAAATTCATAAAATCATTCTCTTTCCTTGAAAACATAACACACACTTTTTAATATAGAAAAGGCGAAACTCGTATGAAATTTACATCTATTTTATTTTTATATATTATTATCCAATCAAAACAATACCTATTTTAATAAATGACACAAGACGTGAATGTCAACATAAATATTATCAGATCAACATTCTACACGGAAGTTATTTTTTAAAACTTTATTCGATAAATTAGCCCACATTAAGATAAATTTTAATTAAGAAATAGAACATAATTATAACATAATTCTTGATTCTTCTTCTTGAAGAATTCAATGACGGCGGCAAATCACGTAATCATATAGTTTTTAATTGCGGACATTTTATTATCAAAATAAGTAAATAATAAGCTTTTTGGCGAGCTTTCCGTTCACAATATATCTCTCAGCCTGTTGTGCCTTGCAACGTCTTCCACTTTTTCCTATCCGTTGGCACCCTTATCCAAAGACGACTTTCAAATCGTCCTCCCATCTTTTCTTTGCAACCTCGGTTTTTGAACCCATACCTTGGATACTATACCGTCTCCTATTTACTTCATTTTTCTTGCTTACATAAAATACTTGTTACGATCTCTGTATGTTTTGTTTTGTGCCTGATGTCTATATTTCTGATTTTGTCTTCCAATTTTACCCCTAATATGCTCATCTCCATAGCTGTTTGGGATTTTGCGAGTTATACCCTATGATTTTATGTCAAGGCCCAGGTTTCGCAGCCATTGGTGATGCAGAGGAGAAAACTGGTATCGAATGTCAGCCTTTTTCCATCCAAATTTTATGTCAATCAATTCCTTTAGACATTTGATCACTTGTTGATACAATCTGACCTTACTAATTCGTATAATACGAAACGAATACGTAAAGCAATACTTATTCCTTTACGTATTCGAGCTTTTGTTTGTTGATGGTTATGTATGCAGCTACTGAGTTTGTCATCATTTTTGTCTTTTTCGAGTTTATTTCCAGCTCTTATTCTCGACTTCTGTCTGCTAATATCTGTAGCATGTATTCCAACACTTTTGGGTTCTCTTCCAATACAACCGGGTTATCATTTTCCTAAGCATTTGCTCTAAAACTGCTGAGAATAGTTTTAATGAAAGTGGGTCACCTTGCCTATGACTACCCTGATAATTGGAAAAGTATCCCCAACAGATTCCAACTTAATGCATTTTGAACACCTGCTCCCTAAGACTTAGCCATACAAATTTATGTATGAGACTGTCGAAGTTTAACAAATTAATATACATAATAAAAATTAGGAATCTGTATTTGCACGTAAATTCGGTACGTCGCGTTCTATTAAAACTAACTATCGATATACCATCCACATATGGTTTATTTGTTTTTTTAATTATAAGTGTTTACTAAAATGTGTGTAATAAAATAAGGTAAAATATATTGCATATATTCTGAGCTGAAATGAAAAGTCCAGAAAATCAGAATGTCGTTTTTATTTTTTTGTATATTTCTTATCGAATTTATATGTCAGTTTATTCAACGTCATAATGCTTATGTAAATTAAGACTATATGCCATACTTTTTTTTGACTAGTAATTGATTAGAATAAAAAAGTTTTAGTATGTGAGGCAAATCACATTCAGACAAATAAATTTGAGAGTTTATTTCTTTAAATATTGCTGAATACTGAAATACTCAACTGAGAGCATATTATGTAATTGTAGTAATATTGAACATGATGATTTATTTTACCACTAACTGTACTAATAGATGTTATGCAATACATTACATATTTGAATTGATATTTATACTCACCATTGTGCTTTATGGTATGTGAACGAGGCTTGTGGAAGCGAGGTCGAATGTCGGATTCACGATCAGGCTCCGCATCGTCCGCATCATCATCACGGTCTCCACGTAAAAGAATAACATCCATTTCGGAATAACGCATGCCGCGGACGAGCACTGGCAATAAATCCGGTAAACGGGGGCCTAACACCTGAACATAAAGAAACTTATTTTAGAATTGTAGCATAAAAATTAATTTTATTTAGTAATGCTTAAGGATTAGCAGCATTCTACCCAGCAAAAGATAGAGTCCAATGAACGAAGGAAGACGGCTATATCACCCCTCGAGGTAGGATCCTCTGGCTAGGCAAGGAAACATAGTACAGCAGGCCGAGGCCCTACAGCGCTTGGGTCTTGTGTACATATTCATCCGTTTAGAAAACTTATCTAAGACTACGTAAATTCATACTCGCCACAGGCGACGTCATATTTGGTTGTGCATATAACGGCATTAAAAATGTAAAAAGGTCGTGTGCCGATCTTTGAGCTTATTATTTTTTGACCTTTGAAGTTTTGAGAATCATAAAACGCTAACTGGATGTACTTTATGCAATACGTTGTGTTTTTATAATGTCCCGGGTACGGGGACCACTTAGATGTGATGCAGTTACTAAATTTTTGTAGTTATGTTTTAAATTTTTTAGACAATACCCCGCTTTACGCGACCCCGTTACGCGCGGTTTCTTTATAACGCGAATTTCAAATTTCGCGTTCAAATGCCTTGCATTACGCGAAAGAATATGTATAAACATAATGTAGTCATTAACTTCTCTTTGGTCGCGGGATATCCTCGCTTCCATTAAATATTCTGATTGAAGAATTGGAGATTCCCCGTCCAACGACTTTGTTCTATGGGAATTCCCTCGTTCGTTTCGTTTGTTCCGTCGTGTATAGCTCGGCTGGCAGTCATATTTTAACATTTATTGGAGATACATATATAATTTAAAGCTACGTTAAAAATGCCGCCTATAAAGAAAAAAAGAGCGTAAAAGCGTAACTTTGGATTTAAAGATGAACGTGTTAAGAAGTATGGAAAATGGAGGCAAAGCAACAATGATTGGGAAAGAATTTGGACTCTCAGAATCGACTGTGAAAACGATTTTAACAATTAACAACGAATTTTAAAAATAGGGAAAAAATTAAAGTCTCCAGCGAAAGTTCATCACCTATAAGTGCAACAAAACTTTCTCGTTCGAGATCCTCTATCCTAGAAAAAATGGCGAAGTTACTGTCAGTCCTGATCGAAGATTTGAATAAGAAGAACACACCACTAAGTCAAGATCTCATATGCACATGAGCAAAATCTTTGTATGAGATGCTGAAGACAGAAGAAGGTCTCATCTACAATGTTGATGAGACCGGACTTTGCCAGGAAAAAATGCCATCTCGAACATTCATTTCTAAGGAAGAACGTCAAGTCAGTGGTTTCAAAGCTGCGAAAGATCGTCTAACACTTCTGCTGGGTGGAAATGCCACTGGTGATTTCAAACTGAAACTTTTACTAGTGTACCATTCAGAAACACCCCGTGCAATGCGAGGTACAGACAAGACAAGCCTATCAGTTGTGTGGCGATCCAACAGAAAGGCGTGGGTTACACGGAAAATTTTTCCAAGGATGGTATTCTAATAGTTTTTGCCTATCAGTCAAATCCTACTGTGACAGAAATGGGCTTGAACCTTAAAGTTATATTACTCTTAGACAATGCGCCAGGGCATCCAACCTCTCTCGATACGCCAAGAGAGTTAAAAGTGAACGTGAAGTTCCTTCCACCAAACACTACGTCAATATTACAACCAATGGACCAGGGAGCAATAGCAAACTTCAAAGCTTATTACCATCGCCGCACTTTTAGACAATTAATTCTCGAAACTGACGGGGAAGGAAGACAGTCTATGCGAGAGTGGTGGAAGTCATACAACATTATGAAGGCTATTCACAACATAATAGGTTGGGGAAAAGTCTTTTCGCATTATAGTATTTTTGAACTTGTAATAAAATCTCTTTGGCTATTTGTATCTGGCTGGTATTAATATCATTAAAAGTTTAAATTTTAAAGAAGATAATTCAAAATTCAAATTAGGAAAGTGTGTGATTTTTATTTGTTTTTCGTACTGTGAAGATGAGTGAATCTAATAAAGAAATTCGATACATTTTAAAATTTTACTACAAAAAAGGCAAAAATGCAATGCAAGCCGCGAAAAAAATTTGCGATGTTTATGGACCTAGTGCAGTGTCTGTGAGAGTAGCACAAATTTGGTTTAAGTGTTTACAATCCGGAAATTTTGATGTCAAAGATGCACCTCGTTCTGGTCGCTCTATTACGGATAAAATGGATGCCATTTTTGAAAAAGTGGAGCAAGATCGGCATATCAGTAGTTACGACGTAGCTGAAGCTGAAATTGACCACAAAACAGTTTTGGCGCATTTGAAAGAAACTGGGTACACAAAAAAGCTCGATATTTGGGTACCTCACGAGCTCACTGAAAGAAACCTAATGAACCGTGTACTCATTTGTGATTCTTTATTACGACGTAATGAAACCGAAGCATTTTTGAAGAAGCTGATAACTGGTGATGAAAAGTGGATCACGTACGATAAGAACGTGCGAAAAAGGTCGTGGTCAAAGGCCGGACAGGCTTCACAGACTGTGGCGAAACCCGGGTTAACCCGCAACAAGATGATGCTGTGTGTGTGGTGGGATTGAAAGGGCATTATTAATTATGAGCTGTTACCACCAGGCAGGACCATCGATTCTGAACTCTACTGCGAACAACTGATGAGATTAAGGCAAGAAGTTAAGAGAAAGCGGCCGGAATTAATCAACAGAAGGGGTGTGGTTTTTCATCATGATAACGCTACACCTCACACATCTTTAGCCACTCAGCAAAAATTAAGAGAGTTTGGCTGGGAGGTGTTAATGCATCCGCCGTATAGTCCTGACTGCACCTTCAGATTTCCACCTGTTTCTGTCTCTTCAGAATGTTTTAGGCAGTGTCAGGTTAACATCACGAGAGGACTGCCAAAACTACTTGTCGCGGTTTTTTGATCAGAAGCTCCAAAATTTCTATAGCAATGGGATCATGTCCCTACCTACAAGATGGCAAAAAGTTATCGAACAAAATGGTACCTACATACTTTAGTTAAATGTAAATACCTGTATTAAAATAATGTTTTGAATTTTCTTAAAAAATGCGAAGAAACTTTTTCCCCAACTTAATAAAAGAGGCTTGGAACGAAGTTAAAAAGAGTTGTATTAACGGGGCGTAGCGTAATCTTTGGCAGATGTAGTGGAAGCACCTAGAATAATTGTCCAGATGCAGAGACAAGTGCTTAAACACATTGCTGCAATGTTATTGAGGGGTCTGACCTTGAAGATGTCGCGGTAGAAGATCTCGTAGCAACGCACGACGATCCTTTCAGCAAGGAAGATCTCATTGAGTTATAGAATAATCCCAGAATAATCTAGGATGAGGAAGAACAAGTAGAAGAGAGAGTTTTATCTTCAGGGGGAATACAAAATGGTCTTTCAAAAATTTATTTAATTTTGGACATATTGCAGAGTATAGACAATAATGATGACCGTGTCTTGACGAGTGTCAAACAATTAAAAGTTGGGTTGGCAGTGTTGGGTGTTATGAACATACTTTATAAGAACGTAAAAAAACGCTACCCAAAAGACAATGGATGTATTTTTCCGTAAAAAATAATTAGAAATAAAATAGTATGTACTGCATAGTGTTCTTAGAATTATAGTATTGATTAAAATGATTCGTATTTTTTTGTATTAAATTTTGACTATGTTTAATCATAAATCTCGATATACGCGAATTTCAGTTAACGCGATTTTTTCCGGAACGTATCCCTCGCGTAAAGCGAGCTATTACTCTAATTATATTTTGTTGGTTTTTGCTGTAAATCTAATGAAAGTAGTATGTATTAAATTTATTTTTATTTGTAGTCTAGTAGTGTAGTCGTCATGATAAATGGAATAAAATAGTTTAAGCACTTAGCTTAGACCATTCCAGAATTTTAGAAAAAATCCGGTTTTTCTTTTATTTGTTTAAATTGTCCCTTGAGACTTCAAAAATCATGTGTTAAAACATTACAGTCGGCAAAAATTTACAAGTACATGGTTTTTTAATTTTAGTAAATAGTACTAGTCATTTTTTTTACTTGTGTATTTATTTATTCATTTATTTTTACAGTGAATGACAAAGTGGTGTACAATAGGAAGAAAGGAGAAAAAATGACATGTGGTAACAGCAAGAGACCAAAAGAAATCCAAAAGCAAGACAATAACCTGGAAGACCAGGCATAGAAGGTTAGGTTTACTTGAAATTTTATTTATATCTTGGAAAATACATTATGCATGAAGAATTTTTTAAGTTGCATAGATCATTTGTTATTATTGTATGATTTTTCAGGCAAATTTTTCATTTTCCAATTTGGAAGTGGGCCATTTGTTCAAAAATTAAAATATCAAAAAAGAACTACATACTTCTCTAGCAGTTATTGTATAAAATTAAAAAATTGTTAATTATAATTTAAAAATTACAGGATTTATTTGTCATCATTTTGAAATTAATTACTTCAAAAAAATTGTGTACACAGTTACTGATACATATAATAAACATTCTTAATTAGAATCTCCATTTATTTTGTAGTATTTCTAAAAAATCCTAAAAAGCCTATTTTTTTTTACCTATGAAGTGGCCTAATTGAATTTTAGTTTCATTAATGATTTGGATAAATAATTTCAAATATAATTTTGTCGCCTATTATTCTAGTAATTTCAAACATATTCGTCTATCATAAATAAAAATACAAACTACAAAAAACACTTCCTGTCCTTATTTATAACTATGTGCGATTCCTATTTTACCTGGTTTAATATAACCCTAACTTTTTAATATCCATATCAGAGCATGATAATAATAGAGCATAAATATAGATATAGTAATCCTAATCATTTAGACTATTTATCTCTAAAATCTAAAATATAATAAAAATTACACTTTATTTTTATTGATTTTTTCAAGTTGGTTGGTTATAATGGTTCAAGACATGTCAATGGAAAGTTCCAATAGTGGTTATTAATTACAAAGTGAAAATAGAATATAGACAAGTTACTCACCTCTCTACATACATTTTGTTCAGCAAGAGATAACCAAAACTCACAAGCCTCTAATGCTACTCCCTCCTCTGCATCTTGAGTACGCAACAACATATACTGTAGATACAAAATGGATGAATATTTAGTAACAATTTAAAAAAGACAATATTACAAAATCATTTGAAAACCTTAGTTTAAAATATGTATTTTATTTTTAAGTAAGACATAGTGGATAATTATGAACTTATCGTTTCACTATATTATTCTTCTAAAATGCCTTAAAAATTTTACATAATTTTAATACATAAGAAAGTTACCTCAATAATGTTGGGTAAATAAGGTATGAGCCGGTCCAAACGAACTTCTAAAAGTAATACCAGAGCATGACAAACATTTTTTCTTACGTCAGGGTCTTCATCTACTGCTAGACGGAATAAGTTCTAAAAAGTAAACAACAATTTTACTTCAGTCAATACAAAAAGTAGTAAGTAAAGAAATTAAAATTTTTGTTTTTAAACATATTAATTATTTAATATTAAGTTTCTTACATCAATAAAAGAATCTATGTGTAACATTAGAGCTTGTGTTCTACCCATTATAAAGTAATTAACACAAGCAATGGCATGACATCTTATTTTTGGAGAAGAATGACAGAAAAACTGCAAAAATTTGGGTATTAACACGTTCAATGGTCTGTTTAGAGCATCACTATCCAATAGTTCAGCTGTATCTTCACAAATCTTCTGTAGAGCTCCAAATGCACCCTAAAAATTAAATAAAAAATAAATGAATTTCATATTTATTAAATGCTATTCATACATACATACATAATAATTTTTTTTAACGTTTCTCACCTCACAAACATTGTAGTCCTGGGAATCGAGCATTTGACATAATGCTGGCAATAGTTCTGGCCATGAAGTTAGTTCTCCCTTACTGGCAATAGTGGTGATTATTATGCCCACAGTTGCACGGATAAGTGGCGAAGGATCTCCGACAGCAGACAGACATTCTCGTTTTATAAACTCAGCCACTTCAGGCAAAAAGCTATTGTATCGCGCCTTCACATTGTTCTTCAATATCAGACCACTCAGAGACCTAGTCGGTTCCGCTTCGGAGGTCAATTTTGTCAATACATAAATTAAATAATTATTAAAATCAGGATATTTGTTCAGTTCTTCCAATTTCTGTAATTACATTGTTATGGAAATCGAAAGCTGTCAATTACTGTCATGTCGGAAAAATCGATATTTTACTAGCGTGGAGATGAAGTACCTAAGATACAATATAATAAATACGCAACAAAAGAAAAACAATAATATTAATTAAATAAATACCATATGAATAAAGGATTAAGCAGTTATATTATACAAAACACATCCACGCCGATATGTACATCGACTTATCTTTTAAAGGATACTTGTTGAACAGCTCTTTGAGTCGCTGTATCTGGTGATTGAGACTCCTTAAGTAGTGTAAGTATTTGCCGTAGTCCTTCCTGTTCTGGTTCCCACTCCATTTTCATAATAATTCTAAGAAAACGGTTGTATTTTATTCGATCTTGTAGAGATCTACCATGCCAAAATTTGACGATTCAGTGTTGCCAAAAAAATGAAAATGAATGTTACGTTAACGGTGTTACCAGTTAAGCGCTAGAATGCTCAAGAGCACAACCATAAACAATAGAACTCCATTTAATATAAAATCGATTAAGAGAATAAAAGCATTATAAAAAATAAAAGATAAGAAAAATAGGTTGTGTAGTTTTTAAAACGGACGAATAAAATCTTTCTTTTGCCCATCGTAACTTTTTAACTTTCAATATCGACTGTATCAGTTTTGTTACTCTATAGATATAATTAATTTTAAATTATTATACGATCCTTATGTACACATAATTTTCGTTTTTATTGAATTTAACCAACTTTTACAAGATAGTTGAATCGACAAAAGTAGATGGTGCCATGTCTGCTAATTTGAATATTTATTATTTACAAACAGTGGACACCAGTCCAGTTCTATGTGCGATTCCTATTAGTAAAATTATTATAAAATATACTTGTAATAATTTTACTCGTCATATTTGTAATAATTTTAATCGTTTCCGATCAGTTTATTCTAGAACACCTATTTGAAATAAGCGAATAAAGTTGAGCGAGTCTTTAAAAATATAACTTTAAATTGGTTCCTACAGAATCGATTTTCAATTAATGGCTTATTAACTCGATGTTTACTTTCGTTAAATTATTATTGCTTTTGATGTCGTTATTTTGTACTATTTAGTCTAAAATTTATAAATCTTAACTCTTGATTATTTTAATTAAAAACTGATATGCCATTTTACATGTTGGGAACATTATTACTTATTATCCATAAAAAATCTGTTTAGTGTTTATTAACTGTTTATACTGTCAATGTCAAAAAACTAAAAGAGTTGAAATGTTTTAATCAAAATTCACTTTTTAAATAACTTGACACTTGTTATTTATTAATATTATCTGAGTAGAAATAGATATCAACATGCCAAAAATTAAAGCTGAAAAGAAAACTAGAGTTCACAATGAAATTGCTAAACAAGGTAAAGAAATACTTTTGGAGGTTAGATGAGCATGTACTACTAAAATCATAGAACTATATATTGAATTATAATTATGTATTATTTGGTAATGTGCAAGTATATAATGGAATTATCATTAGTACTGTGTATTTATCAAATTTATATATGATCTTAACTGTATTTATCATAAGCAGAGTGACAACAAATAGTTCTGATGGATTAGGTCTTAGAAAATTAATTTTGTCATGCTTTCAGGTATACAATTTAATAAGGACTTTGGTCAACATATTTTAAAGAATCCTCTTATTATAACTTCTATGCTGGACAAAGCTGGATTGCGGCCCACCGATGTAGCTCTTGAAATTGGTCCTGGTACTGGTAATATGACAATAAAAATGTTAGATAGAGTGAAGAAAGTTGTAGCCTGTGAAATTGACACTAGGTAAATTATCAAAAAGAAATAATCTGTTTTTTTAAGTGATTTTGAAACAAACAAATAAATTGTCTTACCTTTTTTAAGATTGGTGGCCGAACTTCAAAAGCGTGTCCAGGGTACTCCTTACCAAGCAAAGCTTCAGATACTTGTTGGTGATGTTTTAAAAACAGAATTGCCATTCTTTGATATTTGTGTTGCAAATATCCCATACCAAATCAGTTCACCACTAGTATTTAAATTGCTACTCCATAGACCATTTTTCAGATGTGCTATTTTGATGTTTCAACAAGAATTTGCTCAGAGATTAGTTGCAAAACCTGGTGATAAATTATATTGCAGACTGTCAATAAATACACAACTTTTGGCAAGGGTTGATATGTTGATGAAGGTAAATAATTTTTCATAACTTATAATAGGTTTTATAAAATTAAAATTGTTTTCTCATGACTCAATAAAAATTGTGATTTTTTTAAGGTGGGTAAAAACAATTTTAGACCTCCACCTAAAGTTGAATCAAGCGTTGTAAGAATAGAACCACGGAATCCACCACCTCCAATAAACTTTGTGGAATGGGATGGACTTACAAGAATAGCATTTGTAAGGAAGAATAAAACATTATCAGCTGCCTTTAAACAAAATACAACAATGGCAGTACTGGATAAAAATTATAGAATTCACTGTTCTTTACATAATAAGGTTTGTAACTAGTACATCAATACAGTACAATAATTTAGATATATTTACATTAGATGATTTAGCTTGATGAATATACAAATTATAATAAAAAAAAAATAGAAATTAGTTTATTGCATTGAGTTAATTTCTGAACAATGTAATTTTATAAAATAAATTTCCTTGATTTTATTATAAAAGTTAATTCTGTGCTGTTTTTTTATTGAAACTTTGAATTTTACTTAGTTTCTAGTTCAGCCATCAATTTAAAATTTATATAAAACAGAATAATACCATCATTTTTTCACTTTTATTACAAACATCATTATTATATACATTTTTCTTATAGGAAATACCAGAGGATTTTGATTTAAAACAGAAAATACAAGATGTGCTAATAGCAGCAGAAGCCGATCAAATGCGAGCAAGAACTATGGATATTGATGACTTTATGAAATTGTTACATGCTTTTAATTTAGAAGGAATACACTTTGCTTAGTAACAATTGTGTTTATTTTCAAAACATCAAACACTACATTTAACACAATTAATTTGAAAATAAACTTTCATATATCTACATTTAGTTTGAATTTGAGTCTAATTTACTTTTCACCAGCAAAGCTAGACTTGCTAAATCCTCTATCAGCATAATCAGAATCCTTAGTACGTTCTGATTTGTATGGAAATCCTGGCTGTCCTGGCAATACCATTGGCTTTGTCTTTAATACTCTCCAACCTCCTTTCTTGGTCCAGTCCTTTAAAAAATGAATTTCATAGATTCTCATAATAATCTGTTGATGCACACAACAATAGTTACAGATTTTAGGTAAAAAATATATACTTACATTTCCTTGATATTTAAAGTAATAATGGATACCCAAAACACCAACTGCAATAAGGCCAAGTTTTCCAGTTATATATCTGTAATCAATTGCTCTTTGAGCACCCTGTAAAGATGAGCAAAGAAAAACTTTAGATAAAGCAACTGCTTTCAATTTTATGCCTTAAGGTTATTTATGTTATGTAATCTTACCAATATAGGAGTTAATTTTGTAAATAATACATCCAATGGTTTTCGGTAGAATCGACGAATAGGGTTGGTACGTTCTCTCCAATATTCCTCAACGTGTACGGGTTCATTTGAAGCTAAAACTTGATCTTTTAGCCACTGCTTACGCCAAGCTCTTTCAGCATCGGTCATTCCGATACATCTTTCCCTTTCAAATGCTACACGACCGGCAATGGCCATAGGCTTTACGCCCGCCGTTTGCGCCATGTTTTATTGTTATTATATTACTATAATGGTCAAACTATAAAGCGCTTCAGCTATTTCAGATTTCAGCTGATACAATTTTTTACTGACATTGACACCTTTGACTTGATAAACAATGCTGCCAACTATAAAAAATTGTAAACAAAAATTTTTATTTTCATATTACAATATTTTTTAGTCTGAAACAACTTAACCAGTGCTTGCATATATGCATATATAGATTATAACGCTTGCAGAATTGTCGGTAACATGTCTCATCGGAACCGATATGCAGTGTTGGCAACTGGAATAGAAATTCCATCCATTCATCCTGCCGTCACGTCGGGCCATATCTGCTTGCAGCTATAATGGCATGTGTGTGCTTCTATTAGGAGGCTACTATGTACTATCTCTAAGGAGTCCGTACTCTTTACTCTATGAATATAAATGCTAAATAGTTGATATAAGATCTTTGGATATACACTATGGATTGTCTATGGAAGCCAAAAGCTAGTTTCTTGTGACAATTATTTAATTTTCCTTAACTTTAATTTTTGTTTACATTATTCGTCTTTTCTAATATTTTGAAGAAAGAGCGGACATTATAATGCCTAGGTATCACACTGTGGAGATCAATAAAACAGAATGGATTGTACCTGAGCGGTATCAAATGCTTACACCTGTAGGATCTGGCGCTTATGGTCAAGTTTGGTATGTATTTATTTAGAATGTATAGGCACATTGCCAGTACTTATTTTAAAATAGAATTTTTATAATATGGGGATGATCTTATAAATATATGTTCTACAACACATATAATTTGAATTATAGAGAAAGAATGTATATTGTGTGGGCGGACAAGTTTCACAGTATGCCTATCGTTATAATCGATTATTATTATCTCTTAGATATATCAGTTTTACATAGATAAAATGATTGAAGCATTTCAAATTCCTGTAGAATGCATTTACATAGAGTAGTTTATACGTTATTTAAAAATGTTTACCATGCATAATAAAACTTTCCAGCTCAGCTATTGACACTTTGCATAATATGAAAGTGGCTATTAAGAAGCTAGCCAGGCCCTTTCAGTCAGCTGTGCATGCTAAGCGTACATACAGGGAATTAAGAATGTTGAAACATATGAATCACGAAAATGTAATTGGTAAGTAACTATAAAAAAATCTTACATTAAAAACACACTTTATTGTATGATATTCACAAGCATTCTAAATATTACAATTGGATCAAGAAAATAAAATCAATGTGCCTGTTACTATTAATAAAAGTTTTGACCTATATTAGCATATTTAAAAAATTATTACAATTAAAATTGTAAGTATGTAAATTTGTGATAATAAAAAAGAAAGTTTTACAGGTCTTTTGGATGTATTTACTCCCGAAAGAAGCTTAGAGGAGTTTCAGCAAGTGTATCTGGTAACACACTTAATGGGGGCAGATTTAAATAATATAGTTCGCACCCAAAAATTGTCTGATGAGCATGTACAGTTCCTTGTATATCAGATACTTAGAGGACTCAAATATATTCATTCAGCTGGAATTATTCATAGGGTAGGTTGATTCTATAATTATGTGTTTGGCAGATTTGATTTTAGCTATATTTAATTTTAAATTTGAATGTATATTTTTTTATTATAGGACCTTAAACCATCTAATATAGCTGTAAATGAAGACTGTGAGCTTAAAATTTTAGATTTTGGTTTAGCCAGACCTACTGAGACTGAAATGACAGGTTATGTTGCCACAAGGTGAGAGATTGACTTGTAATATTCTAATAATTACTCCATTTATTAATAAGTTATAAGCAAAGAAAGAAAATTTATATATTATAAAAGACCTGATACATGATTGGATTAAAAAAGTCCTCTATAATATTTCCATATTATTATATTAGGTTGGGGAAAAAGTTTCTTCGCATTTTTTAATATAGTTTATTTACATTTAACTAAAGTATGTAGGTACCATTTTGTTCGATAACTTTTTGCCATCTTGTAGGTAGGCACATGATCCCATTGCTATAGAAATTTTGGGACTTCTGATCAAAAAACCGCGATGAGTAGTTCTGGCAGTCCTGAGTGATGTTAACCTGACACTGTCTAAAGAATTCTGAAGAGACCGAAACAGGTGGAAATCTGAAGGTACAAGGTCAGGACTATACGGCAGATGCATTAACACCTCCCAGCCAAACTCTGTTAATTTTTGCTGAGTGGCTAAAGATGTGTGAGGTGTAGCATTATCATGATGAAAAACCACACCCCTTCTGTTGATTAATTCCGGCCGCTTTCTCTCAACTTCTTGCTTTAATCTCATCAGTTGTTCGCAGTAGAGTTCAGAATCGATGGTCCTGCCTGGTGGTAACATAATGAATAATGCCCTTCCAATCCCACCACACACACACACAGCATTACCTTGTTGCGAGTTAACCAGGGTTTCGCCACAGTCTGTGAAGCCTGACCGGCCTTTGACCACGACCTTTTTCGCACGTTCTTGTCGTACGTGATACACTTTTTATCACCAGTTATCAGCTACTTCAAAAATTGTTCGGTTTCATTATGTCGTAATAAAGAATCACAAATGCGTACACGGTTCATTATGTTTCTTTCAGTGAGCTTGTGAGGTACCCAAATATCGAGCTGTTTTGTGTACCCAATTTTTTTCAAATGCGCCAAAACTGTTTTGTGGTCAATTCCCAGTTCTTCAGCTACGTCGTAACTATTGATATGCCGATCTTGCTCCACTTTTTCAAAAATGGCATCCATTTTATCCGTAATAGGGCGACCAGAGCGAGGTGCATTTTTGACATCAAAATTTCCGGATTGAAAACGCTTTAACCAAATTTGTGCTACTCTCACAGACACTGCACTAAGTTCATAAACATCGCAAAATTTTTTCGTGGCTTGCGTTGCATTTTTACCTTTTTTGTAATAAAATTTTATAATGTATCGAATTTCTCCATTAGATTCACTCATCTTCACAGTACGAAAAACAAATAAAAGTCACATATTTTCCTAATTTGAATTTGGAATTATCTTTAAAATGTAAACTTTTAATGATACCAAAACTAGGCAGATACAAATAGTATAGCCAAAGAGATTTTATTACAAGTTCATACATACCATAATGCGAAAAGACTTTTTCCCCAACCTATTAGTTATGTGGTGTATTAACAAGAAAATTCCCCTTTAGTGTTTAACAGCATTATATTGCATCTTGGTATTGATATCTCTTAAACAATGACATTATAAAACAATTCTACATTGCCTCACCTTGAAAATATTTTATGTTGCAAATTAGGTATAGTTTGTATTGAAAATAGACAATTGAGAGATATCTGCATATGTAGTCGTGTACCATGTATTTTAATTATGTGCACAAGTCCCTATTTCATGATAATTTTACTACACTAAACATTTTTATAAGTGACATATTATATCTAAATATAATTGTCCGTGGATTTCTAAATGTTATACAGGAGAACCTCTATAAGGGGAACATCCAAGGACACGAGTTTTTGAGTTTTCGGTTTATAGACAATTTTGACTTAGGTAGATTTTGATTCGACATAAAGAGGTTGAGGTTAATTCTTATAATTTTTATTTTAAATTACTTTCTAGGAAAGAAACAATTGTGTACTTATACTATCGGCGAATTTTTAAAGTCGGAAACTTATTTTTCTTCAAAATATATAGTCTTAAATAATCGAGTTGTAAAGGTTGTAAAATAAAACATTGCTATGTCCAAGATACAGAGATAAAATTTTAATTTTTCGAGTTATGGAGAGAAAATATGTACCAAAATGGCTTGGAGGGACTCACTGATTATTTTGACTAATAGAGGGTTGAGATTTCAAGCGAGGTTCTACTGTATCAACAAAATAACAATTGTTTTGTTGTTTACAATTACATATTTGTGTGGAAAGGAAAATTTCTTTCTACAAGGATCTTTTTAGTCATTTGCAATCCAAATGCTATGTTTGAGTATTAAATCATAATTTAATTTGCTAAAGGTGGTATAGAGCTCCGGAGATTATGTTAAACTGGATGCATTATAACCAAACTGTGGACATCTGGTCTGTTGGCTGTATAATGGCAGAATTACTTACCGGCCGAACTCTCTTCCCAGGCACTGATCGTATCCTTTTTGTATTATTTTTAAACTATTCTGGATTTTGAGGAAAATGATAAATTCCTCGAATTGAAATTACATAAAATAATTTTCATTTTATTAGCTTCAGAAATAATATGGTTATATTATTTCTGATAAAAACTAATTTATTTATTAAGTATGTATATTTTCTAACTTATATTTAAAATACCGGAAAAACTGTTTCTGACTTGTGTTATTTTGGTGCAAATGTTACCAGCATATTATTCAATCAACAAATATTTAGTATATTTTTTATCAATATCATTTCGTTCAATTATTTTTATTATTTCAAGAGGAAGGAATGCTTTGCATACATAATTTTTTTATTATTGTTAAAATATTTTAATTATGCAGCCTAAAGGAACGAGCTGTGAACATATTAATAGTATTAAGGTAAGTTATATTAATACTAATATGAAGTTTTTTCTAAATTCTCTATGTTTAATAAGTACTATTACTTTGTCCATATATATAATAACAGTGTTGTGTAGCTTTCATTGTATAGTTTTTAAGAGATTTGACAGTTTTTTAAATACTAATAACAATGTGGTACATTTTATAACAAATAGTTAAATCTCTTACAAGTGCAGGGCTGTAGCTTCTTTCACATATTATTTTGCTTGAACCTTAATGAACAACAGATATTCACCAACTGAACTTGATCATGGAAGTCCTTGGCACACCAGCGCAGGAGTTCATGCAGAAAATATCCTCCGAGTCTGTGAGTGTAAAATTGTAAAGAGTATGATATTATAGATATTGGAATATGTTTAACGTACTTAACTCCTAAAATATTTCTTGAAATATACACATAATACTTTATATAATATTATAAATGTTATATAACGGGAACAACATTTAATTATAATGTCCTCATTAAACATGTATGTTGTAAATATCTTACATTTTTTATATTTTGATTAATATAATCTATTAATATAAAGTCCATATAACAGATATCTGCATATGGGCTTTGAAATAGTTGTGTATTCACAAAGCTTTGCTATTTGGTGTTTGTCAATACTATGCTTGTGTAAGTTTGGAGCTTGCCTTAACCCTTGCGCGTTCAGATATTGACCATCTCACAAGAATATTATTCCTATGTGGAAGCCCTGAACAAGAGACTATTGACAAAATAATAAGCGAAGAGGTAAGACTACTAATAAATTAATATAATGCTTCTGAGGGTAAGAAAAACCGTATTCGGTATAAACAATATTTTTTTTTACTACCTGAAATTCCGCTACTACATCAGAATAAGCTTGTGACCACTGATAACAAATTGTTTGATTTATAATTGCTAATTATAAATGATGAGACGTAGATAAGAAAAAACCAGTCTACTTCTCATAAAAGTTAAAGATTATTCATATTTAAAAAAAAAATACGCTTTAAGTCACGTAACAGCGAACACCAATCAGAAAGTGTTACGTCACGTCACGCAGAACATTCTTGTTGTTGACGTTTTCATACACAGTTGACACTTGACACAGATGTAAACAGTTTTAATTCGCAGACTGTGACGTCATTCAAGACGCCATGACACTATTCATTATTTTGCTTCTATTTTCTTTTCTATTGCTTTTTCTTTAAAATATAGGTTTTTGGGATAAAATAGATATTAAATTATATAATTAGTCAACTAGCCTATTATCTCTTAACTATAATTGATAATTATTTCAAATTATCTGAACTGAGGGTCATTTAAATCTGAGCTGGATGATATTAATATTCGATCTTCGAATATGTATTTGAATTATTCATTTAAGGTAGTAGAAAAATATATTATATTAAAAAAAAACTATACTTGACATCTAACTATGTTTTAACTGAATATTTAGGCGTTACTTTAATGCTTTGGAATGATAAATACAATAACATAATAATTAAATACATATAATTATTTGCACAACTGAAAATGAAATTGCTGTATGCTCTGCTCAATATGACTCATCAATATTATTTTTATAATAATGCATATGATGTAATGCGATTTGTATTAAAAGTATAGCTTTGTCGATATTTTTAGTGTTAAGTTAAGTGTTTTAGAAAACCCTATTTTACGGACAAATCAAAAAGTAAAATCACATCGTTTTTTGTTTGCTCCCGTTGTGATGTATGATCTTTGTGGTAAAATGTAAATATGTTGTGATGTCCAAAGCTCTTGGAGTGCACAATATTAACTTATATAGGTTTCATACTTGAAATTTATTTTATTCACAAGGTTTTGATAATATAGCTCTACTTTAACAGAGGTACAAAATATACTTAAAATATATAGTACATTAGTCGATCCGTGCGAGTTTATTCACGTGTTGCTCTGCTCCTATTGGTCTTAGCGTGATTATATATAGCCTTCCTCGATAAATGGGCTATCTAACACTGAAAGAATTTTTCAAGTCGGACCAGTAGTTCCTGGGATTAGCGCATTCAAACAAACTCTTCAGCTTTATATATTAAGTAAAGATTTGTTAGTAGAATAGTTTTTTTTGTGTCCGTGTCCGTTTATATGTGATAATAATTTCCAGGCTCGCAACTACATACAGTCGCTGCCCACGTTGAAACGGCGCGACTTTCGCGAGGTGTTCCGCGGCGCCAACCCGCTGGCCGTCAACCTGCTGGAGCTCATGTTAGAGCTGGACTCTGACAAGTATGTATTTATGAACCTACCCTACACGTTCTATAAATTAGCTTAAAATCTATTAGAAGAAAATAATCACATTGGGGTTAACTAATAAAAGTATTTAATCAATTAATTAGTTAAGCAGTGTTTTAACTCTGTCTTTCAAATCTAAGTAAAAACTTTGTACCCCCTTTTACGGAAATCCACATTTATAGTTTTTTAATTTTTTAATTATATGGCTTTGAATGTGCTTATGCACAAAGCATTCTGCCAGTGTCACGTATAATGAAACAAACACGAAGGAGACTGCGCGGTAAATCGTGCCAAAAAGTTAATGTAGTTATAAGTGATTATGATAAAATGTTGATGGATGCTACGCTACAGGAACAACCTAAAAAAATTAAGTGAAATAAAGCAGTTATACACAAGATTTACAATAGGTGACAGAAATGTTGTATTTATGCAAATAGGTACAATAAACAATTACTCAAACTTTAATTTTATTATCTATAATAAATTTTACTAGATTCCTAACAAATGGGGTGAAAACTAACATTAATAGGCATTTGATATTAACCGGCCTTTAAAGGTCAGAGGGAATCATGTTGTACAAAGAATAACTTAATTTAGGGCAGCTAAACACAATATGATCAGGAGAACCTTCATCTAAACCACATTCACACAGGGAATTATCTTTAATTCTCAATTTGAATAGATGCAAGGGAGTACAAGAATGACCAAGTCTAAGTCTACATATAACTGAAGTGGATGTTCTATCTGCACTGCGAAACCAGAAGAACCAAGGTGTGGCTGGAATATCAGGCTGGATATTACCATAATCTGTACCTTTAATGAATTTAGACTCGTTCCAGAAACGATTCCATGACTTGTATATTTAAATTTATAAAATAAAATTTGCCTATTGTTTTTATTATATAAAATAACTTTTGCCTATTGTTAAAGTAATTCTTCTAAGCACTGGGGACTTTATTCAATGCATTACTTTTTTGCCCGTACACTACACGGTGGAATTTATCTCGTAAATAACATTTTCTTGTTATATTTTTCTTCTAACATTCATGATTTTTCAATTTTCTACACTTAAAATTTAACAATTAATTTGCCATTACTAGGATAGAGGTAAGATTCAGTCTCGTTGATTTAATTTCTTTTTTATAAAAAATAAGATGCTTATTTGGTTTATAGGCGTATAACAGCAGAACAAGCGCTCGCTCATGAGTATCTGGCTCAGTACGCGGACCCCACAGACGAGCCCGTGTCGGCGCCTTACGACCAAAGCTTCGAGGACATGGAATTGCCGGTCGATAAGTGGAAAGGTAATTTGTTATCTATTTCAAGTTTCGTATCACTACATAGTATAAAACAAAGCCGCTTTCTCTGTCCCTATATCTTTATGTATGCTTAAATCTTTAAAACTATGCAACGGATTTTGATGCGGTTTTTTTAAATTGATAGAGTGATTCAAGAGGAAGGTTTATATGTATAATAAATATATAATATAGTAGAGAAACACTGATAATTGTAGAGGTTTCTAATGTGATGTCGTAAATAAACACATTTTTTTGCGCTTACATTGCAAACGCTGGCTGAACCCTTCGAGATAGATCAAAATAATGTACTACAGTATTGTACACCTTAAAAAGGTCTACAAAAAAGTCCGTGATGATATATGTCTACCTCTTAGGGATAACCCACAATAACCATTTATTATCCTTTACTTTTTACAAAAAATAATGGTTTATTTACGAAGCGATTTTAAACATTACAGCATTAATCCTTATCCAATAAGGTACCTTAAATACATTGTACATTTCATGCATATGGCTATATAGATCAATATGGCTCTTTAAATAAATTAAACGAATATTAAATTTAAACGAATATTTTTTAAAGATATTACAGATTTAAAATGCAGTGACATAGCGGTTACGGCTAAATACACGTGTTAAATTACACCCGGGCGAAGCCGGACGGGTCGACTAGTTAAAAATATAATGACAACTTATAATTATAATGTGAAGTCAATACAAATAATAATTACTTAGAGTGATAATTGAGCAACCACTTATGATGAAAGATTATAAGACATATATATATTTTAATCACAAATACAAGAAAAAAAGAAGAGAAAACGTACATTTTTGTACTAATGGCGCTAAAAAAGCGACCTTTTCCGTGCAGTAGTAAAATAGTAATTTTGTCAATTTTTCCTCGAAAATTCTTCAAGTAAATCTAAAATCATCCTCTACTAGTTATTATCGCGTCTCATTGTTTAATTTCTTTGCCTAATTTTGTATTTATTTCCAGAATTGGTATGGAACGAAGTAGTCGAGTTCAAGCCTCACCCTCAACATATGAATACGGTTATCGAAGTAAATCCCTCGTAATTTATATGCTTAGATAAATGTTTATCTCCACTTTATAAAGTAAGTCTTGCTTAGAGTGTAAAGCTTACTCCATTTTATACATTACGAAACGTTATTATCAATATTACTATGTGACACAATTACATATTCAAATATAATCAAAATTGTCTATTATGTTAAGTTTCTTAATTCTATCTTCGCCATCGATACAAAGAAGTTAACTACACATTTATTAAAGAATCATGACAAGTTTCATATCGTTATGGAAACCGCAATATGTCGTATGTCATTACACCACTATGGCCTATTTGTTGATCTGGTCACAACATGCAATAGGTATTATGGCAGTAAACCAATCAGAAGCTCAGTAAAATAAATAATGTTTAAGCATTTAAGAAATAAATTGGAAGCATAATGACATGTTAGAACAGTTTTTTTGTCCCTTCTGAAAACTTTCATTTTTGGACATACAACATGTTGCTGTTTCCACATCGATACATTGATTTGTACAGAAAATTTCGAGAATGATAAATTTTTCCATTGCTTAGATTATAGTATAGGGGTTTTTATCAGGTAGCAAACATAAAATATTTTAAACTAAAAATAATGGATTTCTGACTTTTTTCTATTGCCATATCTGGTATTTAAAAAATAAAAATGTCAACTGTCAAAGTGGCACTTGCATCTGTCAATAAGACAATACTTATTGACAGATGCAAGTGTCAGTTTTTTTATATTTATACGTGAATTTTGGTATTGGCAGAATGTTTTGTGCTTAAGCACATTCAAAGCCATTGAACAAAAAAAAATTTTTGGTATAGCCACAGTACCGAACAGTCTCCTCAGAAAGTCTAAGCAGAGAAGAAAGTACAGCTTCAACTACTGCTCGTTCTTACTGTGACTGTCCATCCTCCAACATTTACATTGGAAAAATTACTGCTCTTAATAGCGTTACAAGTCGATAAAATAAGAAGAAGAACCATTATTTTCTTTAAAAAAATATATAAATATATATAATGTTTATTAAGTGAAATAATATCGTGCAGCAATATAAATTATTGTATTAATCCATTTATTATTGTAAAATTGCTATGCTATCAGCTTAATAAAAAACATATGACAAATGATATTTATAGCTATATGTTGCGTTCAGGAATATCTTTAAGATTTATACTTTTATTGATTCCTATATCCTAAAAATATTATGAATGTTTGAACTTATTATTTAGGCCTCCAAAAGATATTCTAAAGTTATTTCAAATTCTCATATTTTTTTGTACAAATTGATTCTTTTTATATTAAATTGTTTTATTTTGTTCGGTTTATATAATGTTACTGAATTAGTATTCAACAGTAAACATGTTTAGATTTAATTAGTTATTACTTTATATCTTTCTGTGTTACAAGAATGTTCTAATATTTTTATTTTATTCAAGTGTCACATAGTGCCGAATTACGTCATCAGGCTTAATATAAAATAAACCCTTAAAGCTTTCTAGTATTTAAGAGGCCACAGGCCACATACGATCCTGTAAAAAAATAGAGTATTCTCGTACGATAGTGATATAAGCACCATATTGTTTTACCGGTCAGTATGTAAAATATTTTTTATCTATGGACAATTATTTTGACACCATAGACAATTTGAGTTAGTGAGTGCATATATTTTAATGTAGATTATCTTTCTAAAAGATAATTATATCTTATGTTATTTATTCTATTTATGCCAGTTAATGAGCTTAAATTTTATGCAAATAAAAGTAATCATTTTTTTTATTGTGATGCAGTATTGGCCTAATTTAGAGCTAGAGAAAAAATATTTTAGTATAGTAATGCTTTACATCGCTTTTTTATATATTCTAGCTGGCAACATTGATAAGTAATCCCATCCCGTCCATCTAGACGTGACACAACTTGCTCAGTTTGTTATCTTATAAGATTTTTAAAACAATATCGTATTATTTTATTTACGTTTATTTTAAATAACGGTTTAAAACCGTTCGCCATAATCAGAAATGTTGTTACCTTCGCACTCTTAATCAACGATGAACGATTGAAATTGTTATAAAATAAGATAAGATACATTTAAGAACGAAATTTATTATCTAGTAATGGAGTACACTATTATGTCTTACATTACATCATAATGTATTTAACAATTTTTTACAATAGCATATTCACGGAAGTCAATTTGTAATGTATATCTGTTCATCAATGAACGAGAACTGTCTTGTTATAATATACGCAACATAACATTGTTTTGACTTAAGTTTGAATGAATATTAAGTTTACCATAAATCAATGCTTTTTATTTTAAACTAGCTGACCCGACAGACGTCGTCCTGTCTTAATTATGAATATTGGTTGAATGACTGACAGTTATGTCAAATGCAATGACAATAGAAAAGTATATATCGTAGATAACTTTTCTTAAATTTTATAATTTTCCGCGCAACTTTTTTATTTTTTCTTCCATAAGGACCTTCTCCTGACAATAACAAACACAACAAAAGAAGAATTAGCGAAATCGGTCCAGCCGTTTAGACGTGATGCCGTGACCAAGGGAAATAGAGATTCATTTTTATATATAAGAATAATACAACACTAACCCACTCGTATTTTTTTAATACCTACCTTATCCGTATCGCAAACAACGCAAATAAAAAAATATAACTTTCAGTAACAAGCCATTTCACGGTATTCTGCTGGCAAAGCTTGTGTTTTCTTTCACACGTTGACTTTTGACACAATTTTTTCATAAGGTGGCAACATAATATATTTTAAAAACAAACTTTTTGTTATCGTTCAGGTTAAGATGTAAATTTTCACTTAGTTCGTCCAGAAATCGAACTTAAACTGAACCTGATAGGCCGCGGAAACGCGCGTTGTGCGCTCATCATGTTAACCTGCTCTAACACTTGGTGACATTGCTTCATAAGCAATAACTGCTGTGTGGACGCATCTTAATGTATTCTTCTTCTCGAAGTAAAAAGGTTATACTGCAAAGTTGTAATATTTAGTTTGACTGTTTTTATCCGACTATGGCGAAGCTAAAAGTTAGGGTTATGTTTTGGCAATCTATGTACGTAAGTCCATATCTACCCTAGCGCCTAAACCAATTTTCATGAATGAGGTGTCGCCGGTGACATAGACGATAAAAAATGTATGATTTTTTTTAATGACTGAATTTAAACCTCCGATTCTAACCTCGAAAAACTTTTAAACTGAGCTGATTATCACGTGTTTGGTATCAAAAGCAAGGTCTTGGCGAGCACATTACAAATATACATCATATTATTTAAGTCAACATATATGTTTACAATGCGGTCGTATAGTCCGCGCGGCCAATCGTTGCAGTTATTTACTCGTTTAAGCAAATAAAAACTAACATTACGTTATAATATCTCGATCGGGAAAAGAAATAAAATTATAAAGTTAAAGAAACCATAACCCAAGTACGTAAAAAAAGTGGTCTAAAACTAAAAAAGGGCGAAACAAGAAAATAATTCAGATAGAAACCCCCGAAATCCATAGGTATAAAAATGGTCAAGGTAGAACCGTGGTCGCACCCATTATTTTCTTGTTTCGTCCTTTTTAGACCACTTTTTTTACGTAGTCGGGTTATAGTTTTTTAAACTTTATTTTTTTATTATTGATATTATAATAAACCACTAACGATGAACGCAAAGAGATAAGAATTCATTTTAAAACCAACTAAAGAGTATATAAATGAAACAAATTCACAGAATGCAGAAATTACTTTTATTCATGCACGCTAAGTGTAGCACGTCTGTCTGTCTTATATTTATATACAAAAGTTAAGATTTTTCAAAGGAAATGTTACCACGGAATCAGGCGTGCTAAACGTAGTGGCGGATATTTTAGAAATTATTTTACATTATATAAATTAAGTATCCATCAGCATAGTATTTACAAAGCTCTAAAACAACTGGGTCGCAGATAAACAGTTATGGAATATAAATACCCGTACATGAAATGATTTATAATATTTATGCTAAAATTAAATTTCATTGACACAATATTTGTACTAGTATGCGTAAGCGCCAAACATACTAATATAATTTAATATATAGAAATTGAATTGAAAATTTAGTGGCACAATATAATAGTATAATAACGTTAACGTTTGTGCTTTACATCATAGACAATGTCAGTAAAATTCTTGTACAGAATACGTAATACAATTAACGTTAAACATACTTATCATCTTAATGTAGGTGAAAATTGAATTAGAACATTCTTCAATCCTAATATGTGTATGTCACCGTAAAATTGTAAATACCGTTAGATTAATCTATCTCGCGATATTGTAAACTGTCGAAAGATTGTATACTGTAACATATTGCTTACAATGTAACGGAGTAGGACAGACAAGTACTGCGTGAAGGTTGGGATGAATGAAACTTTGATTTGTCCATTTTAATTTTGTAACTATTTTCATTACGCCTACTGTAATAGTTTTGTAACTCAATGGTAAATTTTCAAAGTTTCACTTTGATAGATTTTATTAATTACCTACTAAATAATAATCATTAATTTATTTGATTGACAACAGTGTTTCATTCCTAAGTCTGTAGACACAGAACAGCCTACTTAATGACCGACCAATATGAGACTGCCTTCTGTTTACAATATCGCGAGATAAATTATAATGTAACGGTGTTGACAATTTTACAGTTACATATACAACTTTATAATTTTTAGTCTGTCTACCGAATCTAGAACTCATTTATCACATTCCTTAAAAAAATCTTTATTTATTTCAGAACCGAACTAAAATAATATATTATATTACTTTAGTTCACGATGAACCTTAAATTTTGACTCTTCAACTCGTTCACTAAAATTAAACAGTTATTTCATTAACAAAAATTAACACAATCCTTGATGAGACGTTTACTTAGAGGAAAATGCGCCTATCGTGAGGTTAAGCGGTAGATCATCATCCGAGTCTGAGTCGTCGCTGTCCGCAGGCCGCCTGTGCCTTGACCTGGAGTCAGCACGCCTGTCACGCTTCCGCGATGGCAATCTAGACTTTGAACTCGACTCGCTTGAATTCTTCTGATTATTTATTATTTTTACGACGCTTTTCAGTCTTTTATTCTCGCGGCTCGCTCCGCGCTGATTACCATTCGTGCTTATACCACTGGGGCCGGCCCGGTCTAACATTTCTGGTTGTTCCTTCTTCACTGATGGTGTGGTAGTTTTAGAAACTTTCACTCCTCTGCCAGAGCTTGATTTCCGATTTCTCTCCATGCTGGATGAAACTCGTGACGTGCGCCGCTTTAGTGCCCTTCTGCGCTGGTTCCTCTCCCTGTTAGTATCTAGTCGTCGCTGCTTCCTCGGAGGAGTTTCGCAATCGGAACTCTCCGAATCTTTTACGGTATCGTAAGAATCATCGTCGTACCCCAAGTCGCCTGGACACAACTCAATGGCGGAGTTGTAATCAGACTTATCAGATAGAAGAGAAGATACCGTGGACGAGGCAGAACTGATGCGACGCTGTCTCGGCATCGGTGGTGCACGAAGGGGGGTCTGAACGCTGTCGCTATCGGAGTCTTGCTGGCGGGCGTTGTGGCTTCGCAAAGTGAGCATCACAAGTGCGGCTGCGCGGGTCTCTTGCGAGTCCTCTAGGGGCGCGGGCGGTGAAGGCACGGCGTCTTGCACGATCACATCGCTGTCTGAACCGAGCAGGTCAACTACCTCGGGTGTTCTGTCCTGCGGTGGTTTGATGTAGCCAACGACCATGACTTCGGAGGAGTCGTCATCAGTGTCCGATTGCGATATGGTTTCTATCGGTATGATATTTGAAGAGGACGGAGTGGCTGGCGGCGCATTCGTAGGCGCGGGAGAGGAAGTGGTTGTAGGCTGGTGGATAGAGTTTTGCGGGTAAACTGGCGCACGGGCCTGTGCGGTCGCGCGAGATGGTCCAGGTGGAAGATCGGCGGGCTCGGAGTTTGGTATGATCACGATGTCCGATTCAGCGCTCGCTTCAGACTCGGAGCTAGATAGGACCTCGTTGACCATAGTTGATACCCTGGTGTCTGTGGTGTATTGAACATTCCTGTCATAGCCTGTCATGTCGTAGGGGGTCGATGCGAAACAATACAGTTCATGGAGAAAGTGATCAGTTCGGTCTCCAAAATAGCGTCTTAGAGTATCTCTAAACTCAGAAGAATTAATGTGGTATTGAGGGAGTAACATTAAAATCTGAGAAATGACATAGGATATGTGTCCAGCATTTTCATTTAATAAGTACTGCAGTTCCCTATTTAACCATGGCACTAACCGAGTTGTTTGAGATTCATTGCACCTATAAAGATAATTAATTTAATAGAAATTGATCTAATAGTTTGAAATTTATTTAAATATAATCAGGTCAAAATACACAATTATACTACATTTTTACCTACTAATGACTATATTATTTTAAAGCACCAAATCGTCAATCAATCATGTAATGTTATGGAAAATGCTTTCCATACCAACGTATGTAGTCAAAAGGTAGGAATTCCTTTTTTTGCAAACAACATTTGGTTTTAAGAACATTACCTGTAGAATTGAGGCGTACAGTCTCGAAATCTGCCGGTAAAGTCAGGCAACGGGCGCGCCCACAAGTTGTAACGGTACACAGTGCGGCGGAAGGAGGCAGGCGAGCGGCGGCGGTGTGCTGTCACAGGGAACACGTCCGCCATCGACGGGTAGCGGAGGAGCAGCTGTTGTATCGCGATTGTTTCCCGTCGCGGCAATGTTAACGTTGTCCTGAGATACATATAGAGGAAGAGTCCGTGAATCCCAGACCTTCGTTAGTTTATAAAAGCTGAAAGTTTGTCAGCACATGCTCCCAACACTGGTAGGAACTATGGTCCATCATGAAGTTTGGGTTATCGTTGTTTTTGCAGGTAAACAGTACTAAAGGCGAGTAAAATATCAACCTAATTTAATCAAATAATGAAGTTTGATTTTTTTATATTTTCTTCAGAATTTTGTTAAAATTCACGTCATTCATTGCCAGACACAACATCGTGGCAGCCCCTTGATTTTCAAATATAATATTTCGGTTAATAAATAGAACAGTTCAGACAGTTTTAATATTTCCAAATCCTTGTCAGACAAGAATATTTGGTAGTTGTAGGTGCGAGCGCGAGGAAATATACGAACGGAAGCGTCGTACAGTGCAATTAGGTTTATATCTCGAAACCCAGTTGAAGTGAATGAATTTGAATGATCCCGGATTTTTTTAATTTATTATACTAACGATTTTGAGTATAAATATATGAATATAATGTTAGTTGGTGTACCTACTGTAGTACCTGAATATGTCTTTCTGATTTTTTTGTCAGTTATCCTCTTACGATCACTCATAACAATCGGACATGATAATTTTTAAAGTTATTAGAGATTTCACGATAATATATATGAATACCTATATCCTCAATTGGAGGATCTAGACAACCTGCGCTATTAATTACTTTTTCACTATTTTTAGAAACCTACATTTTATTAAGCAAATAGCTTTCACTGATAGACAATTATCCAGGTAGCAAACTTTTCTGGTCATTTTTGTTTTTAAACATATTTTTTTCGTCCAAAAAACACTCGTTTTTGCACATTATTTGAACAAAGGCCAATGTGCTGTTTTTAATCCTCACTATCTGGATAAAGGCTGAGCCTAAAGTCATGAAACTTTTACACGTGTCTTAAAAATTGCTACCACTTGGAAACAAAGGCGGCATGTCGCTAAGGGCGTTATTTGTCTATTGACCCACTTATTGACAAATAATTTACACGATTATTCTGTAATAATAAATGTATGATTATGTAATATATTTTTTATAATAAATTGATGTATTTATATCATTAAAATATCACTTATTTATAGTTTCTGCTTTCTTTGAATTAATTTCAGTTTACTCTTTTCACAAATCTATTATAAACAACCTCAAAACAATAACAATAATATTTCCTTAAGAGAAATATTAAAAATTTCTGATAATGTACTTTTTCTTGAAAAACGGAAGAGTATCAAAAAGCTTTTATTAAATTTGGTGAAAATAAATTATTTCATAGTAATGACGAATAACGTCATAATAATTTTGATACTATTCAGCATAAACTGCTACATTATGTGACATAATTATACAATGTCACTTCGATAACAGCAGCTGCAGCTTGGCTTCAACTGTTCATTAATATGTATCAAATCTCAAATATTAATGAAGCTTCACCTTGTAAGTCCGAACTGATACAATAATTTCTGAGATTCAACTATATTTATCTAGCATTTGGATTATCCCAATAATAGTGGCTGGGTTCTCGAAAATAATTGGTACCATTTTCAGTGGTTCTAAGGAGTCAGTTGCCAAATTATATCAGAGATTGACTACAAACTGTATTGGGTATAAATATACTATAAATTGACAAAGAAGACGACCAAGAAATCGAATTGAGTAACAGTGACGAAGAAAATGATAATATTAATTATAATTATGATAATTAATAAAATAATATTTTTTATAATAATAGTAATGAATCCACTTTATCAACAAATTTTAGTGTTATCTTGTTTTTTTTATAACCTTTTATTGATAAAATTGAGTAAGAATAGTGAATAAGAGATAAAAAATCTGAGAGTAGGAAAATAGTATAACCTATCCTATTTAGGGGACTATATTATGTGCGCGATATATTGCCTCGCGCTCGCACCCAGGGCAGCTACTCAAAATCTTTGTCTGGCAAGGGTTGGAACAATTAAAACTGTCTGTCTGGCAGATGAGGAAATATCATCTTATTATTACCTAAGGGTAAACTCAAAAATTTATATCTTTTGTAAGAAAAAAAAACCCTATCATGTAAAATTTTAGAATCTTTTAAGATCCATGAGAGGTACTCTAGAAAAACAGAGCAAAAATTGTAAGTCAGGCCATTTTTTTGATTTTCAAAATCTTGCAATTTAAAGAAAAAAATTTTAAAACCAATTGAACTTTTAAAAAAAAGTTACGATAGACTATCGTTCCTACCTGTGTTGGGAGCATGCGCTGACAAACATTCAGCCTTTATAAAATAATAAAGATTTAGGGTTCACAGGCTCTTAAGACTAATTTTATATTTGGCTCTTAAACATTTTAGTGTATAATGTTATGGATAGTTTCAAATTCTATTCCTCAACTGGCTTGTGACAATGCATGCAAGTCCAACCAATAAGTGTTTTTGGTGAGTTGCTTCCTCTCACATCCCTTTATTGCTGCCGACTCTGGCTTGAGCACAACTCAAGATCCACTGGTTCTCAGCATTGTTCTCTATACTCCCCCCTCTTTACCCAATTTTCATGGGAGCTATGCATCAGCAATACAAATATGAAATTAGGAATGGCAAAAGAAACTTAAATGCACACAATCATTTCCATATCAATGTGATGAATCTATGGAGGGTAATTCTTTATTTTCAGTTGTAATGTATGAATGCTAAATGATTTAGAATCATGTAGGAATATCTAAACAAATTACATCTTATATTAATAATTTCTTAATGAAAAGTTTGAGTCTTGAAAGAATATATAGGTATATGATGGTAAAGGTATTATTTGTGTTACTATAGAAAGACCTATTAAGTATGTTTATAAATCCTATCTCTGATCTCTTTTTTTGTTATCTGATCTCTAAAACGAAGAGAATTTAAAGATTCAAATTTTACAGTATCATTACTGTTTTATAACAATGATACATACGAAATAACTTATCAAAAACAAGAAAGTTACGGATTTGATTGCTGTTGCACAACATATTTTCTTATTATGAAACAATATATTAATTTAAAAAATAAACTTACTCAAATTATATAAAGCAAACATATTACATTTACAGCATTGAGGATTTTTTTAAATTGATATTGTTCCATTATTTTTTTAACATAACATAGAATACCTGTATCTAAATCGCCTTGTTGCATTGACAAGACTATCAAGGTCAATTCTTTCACTAATATCTTCCGTCTGTCGTTGCTCCACCATATACTCTTCATATTGATGATTAGATCGCACATTGTGGATTATTGATCTAAAGTTCTGCTTACACAATGGACATTCTGCTTTAACCTGAAATTATATATAATATTATGTATAATTAAATAAAAGGTGTGAGATAATCAATATAACAAAATTACAGTTTAAAAATAAAACTTATGTTTTTCACTAAAATCTTACTTCTTCTTTGAGACCCGCCCATATTGTTTAAATGTTGCATGAATTCAAAACTATCGTCATTTTATCTATATATTAATATGTGAAGAAAAACTGTACCCCTTTTTACAAAAATTTCCCACACTTATAGTTTATGTAGTGAAAGCTAAATGATTTGTATAACAATTTATGTAAACATGGCTTTTTGAAAAGAGCGACTGTTGAGTTTCTGGCCGGATCTTCTCAACAGAAAACTTCTTTCCGAGCTGGTGGTAGCTTCAGACAAACTGACTGACCGACCAATTTTTTACATATCAAAAGTACTTTTATACAAAAGTCTAATTGAATTAAAATATTTTGAGTTTGAGTTTGAAAGAGTGCAGAATGCTAATTTTTTTTAAATTATGCATAAAAAATTATATTAAATCAATAAAAAAAACATTACAAACACTACCATGTATTTTGACAGACACATGCATATTCATATCTCTCTTTTGTTTATTGTTAGTCATCATCATCACCCTTTAGTGGCCCACTGCTGAGCTGGGTCTCCGCCCAGTCCAGGTTGGCAGACGTCACACACCTTTGAGAGCATGGAGAACTTGTGCAAGTTTCCTCACGATGTTTTCCTTCACCGTTAAAGCAAGTTAATTGCTTAAAACACACATAACTCAGAATACTCAGAGGTGTGTGCCCAAAATCGAACTCGGACCTCTTGAGTAGACATCAATGATTAAACCACTGTGCTATCACTGCTATGTTGTAATTTAATATATATTACTATATTGCTAAAGTAATTTAAATTAAATATGGTTGAATTTCTACCACTAGGTGACCACTAATTATAATGTATACCAATTTATTGTGTAGAATTCAAGTTACACTTACTTTGCTCCATGTAAGTAAACATTTGAAACAAAATTGGTGAAGACAGGAATCAGTGAAGGACTTATTACGGCATGCTCCAAGACATATTGCACAGTTAGGTGGTGGTGAGCCTGCACACCTGGACTCATTAGGAGGATTGCTATCCTCACTCTTGACACTGCTGGAGTTGGCTTCACAACTTGTGTCCTGGGCTGTCGGCACAGCTTCCATAGCTGGTTTCTATGTCCTGTTATAGAATATAATATGAAAAACACTTGAATATTTATATCTTTTATTATATTGATAATTATATCACTTGGTACTTCTAATAAAGATTTCTGGACCACAAAACATCCCTTTATTGCTGCAGACTCTGGCTTGAGCACAACTCAAGATCCACTGGTTCTCAGCACTGTTCTCTATACCCAATTTTCATGGCAGCTGTGCATCAGCAATACAAATATGAAATTAGGAATGGCAAAAGAAACTTAAATGCACACAATCATTTCCATATCAATGTGATGAATCTATGGAGGGTAATTCTTTATTTTCAGTTGTAATGTATGAATGCTAAATGATTTAGAATCATGTAGGAATATCTAAACAAATTACATCTTATATTAATAATAAAAAATAAAGATTTCTGGACCATAAATAATTCTAATTAACAATGGTTTATGACCTTATTGATTAATTAAAGTGGTTTTCAATCATGGCTGCAATTTAAAAAAAAATATAAATTAATTAGAAAAATCATCTCTAGTTCTATAATCTTTATTTCCATGTCACTATTATTAATTTGCAAAAGTATTTTCGAATAAAACATCTTTTTTAATGTGAGCTATGTTACAAATGTAAATTTTAAAACAAGAAATTAAAAAATTTAGTGTTCCACAAATCAATATATGTAATTTATTCATATTAACATACGACACTTATTTTTATTAATAGCCCAGTATTAATGAAAACACTGCATTAATGAAACAGATCTTGAATTTAAAATCAATATCAAGTTATCATATTCAGAAAACTATTTACGTGTACACTTAAAGCTAGTAAAGTTATTTAAAGCGTATTTAAGATCAGTTGTATCTAGTAGTAGACTGAAATGTAAGTAATGTATAATGTGGCACGTAAATGTAGGATAATTAAGAAATCAATAAAAGGATATTGTGATGAATTTAATCATGGTGCTTCCTTGAGACGATCAGTCAAATTTGTCAATAGTTTGAAATCCAGACAAACAAGTAAAACAAACCTTGATTACCTTTTCATATATGCTATTAAACACAAGCGTAAATTTTCTAAAATATTTCACTTTTAAACATTCCGTTTTTTAAACAATAACTATAATGCAGCCTATCTTTAATTTATTGTCCTAACTCCTAATGCGTGATAAATGGTCTCGGCTCGAGCCTTGACATTAGTAGAGTGTGGCTATTGTTAAAAACTGAAGATTTGAAAAGCTTTGTCGAATGTCGCCGCTTACAGAATATTTGCCTATTCGATGTTCCCAAAACTACGTCCATTTTCCCCATAACCTAATGACGAAGGTTCGTGTGTGTAACAAAACATGATTTGCATTATCAGTAGTCTCAATTTCAACTATATCGCTATATATTAAAATATCAATATCGGCGTCGAGATCTCGAGAAAAAAATATCGAAATATTAAATATATACATTTTCAAAACGACGTTGACGTTTTTTAGATAAAAGTGCATTTAGCTCAATATTTAATGTAAATAGTGTAGTGAAATAAAGTTTTAAAGGCTTTATTTAGCTTAGAAATTACGACATTGTAAGAACACAAATAATATCCATTTTATATAATCCAGCACTAAAGTCAAGTAGTAAAAGCAACTAATATAACCAGCCAGTATTTACAATTCCCACTACAGTCATAGTACAGGATCCCTGGTACACTTTTCAACATTTATTACTAACAAGTTGATTTTTCGTGAGTAGAGGGGGGACTCCCTAAGAAAACCTTATATTTTGTAAGACAAATAATTTTTCACGTTATTTCGATAATTATCTCGATAATTAAAATTCGGTTAGTAATAAATTTTTAAAATTCGTCAAATCAACATATTTTATTCTTGCTACCCCTATTAAGCTACCATTTACCAACATTACTGTACTGGAAAGAAGTTGGGCGTCTAGTCAAAACGAGCTATTCACGAAAAATCAACTTGTTTGTAATAAATGATGAAAAGTGTACCAGGGATCCTGTACCCTCCCTTAACACTAAAGTATCTGCCTTAACAATAATCAGATAAATGCGGAGGAGGACATCTCAGTCTTTCGGACCTCCTAGGTGTATTATTATATGTAAAAGGGTTTTGAGACGTCATCAACCATTGAGTGGTCTGCGTTGGACTGGTCATTGAGTTCTTAAAAATGACTTCATCCTCCATTGACTCGTCTGCGTTGAAAAGGTAAATCTAGCACTGACCGTTCAGAAGAGGACGCTCGGGAGTGCGTAAGCGTTTATTGGCTCTCTAGTCGTACTTTGTCCCGCGCACCAATACGACGCCCCGCTTACTTCTGGTGTATAGTCGCGTTCTAAATTGTATTGTTATTACCGTTGTTGTTTTCTGTTAAGTTTGAGTTGTTTTTTTATTGACTGTTTTAATTTGTGCTTTTAAACAGTGAGTATGAAGTGCATTTTTTTTAAAGACAGAAACTAATGAATTAATTGATGTGTTTTTTTTAAAAAACATCCAAGCTATTTTTTAATTTTATTTCTACCTCCCAATATTAGTAGTTATGAGACCAGTTTAAACGAACTAGCTATAAAAGAAGACCTAAAAGACGGACAAACAAAACACGTTCTTTATCCTTACTACCTTACTTTAGTCCTTACTATTGCAATCAATTTGTAGAGATAACAATTGCGTGCGCGACAGTACCGCTGCGCAGCTATCCCCGCCACGTTTCGTTTACCGCTAGACTTACATGCCGAACATTATACTTTCTTCCCTGCTTCCAATCATGTCGGCATAGCACTTGCCCCAGTCTAAAAAATTGATCTTCTAGAGTGATAAAACATACGCTCGTAAGCAGTGGCGTAACTATAGGGTGGCAATACGGCAAAATGCCAGGGGCCCCAAACAGAAGGCGGCCCCGGTCAGAGAAGACTGAGAGCACAGGTGGATCTTAATATTTACTATTACAATATTGAGTAAAATTTATAACTAAATACCTGCATTTGCCACATGACCTTTTTTTTGCTCTTCAAGTATAGGCGCTCATAAATATTTGCCACGGTACTTGTTGGCGAACGACCTTTATTTTGCTCTTCAAGTATTACGCGCACCGGCGCAGAAGATGATTGGCGCGTGCCTGGGTTAAGTTTCTTAATATTTGAGGAGGGGGCCTCATCTGATGAATTTGTCAGGGACCCCGAACGGTGTAGTTACGCCACTGCTCGTAAGGCGTTTGATTTGTTGTTGTACATAAAAGAGACCTTATACTATGTAACGCTTGCGTTAATAAAGTTTTCCACATTGTTATAGGCAAATTCTCGGTTTTTAGTACTAAGCGAATCGATTGCCATAGCGTACCATTAAGATGTTCTACTTGACCGTTTCCTCGAGGATTATAAGGCGCTGATCAGTTTGTTGCAATACCTTTCTTGTTTTCAAAATTCTTTTACTTCTGTGGCCATAAATGCTGCACCTTGATCAGTATGTATATAAGCAGGCATTCCAAATACTGAAAATAGATCTGTTAAACATTTAATTACAGATTGCGAGGAATTATCTGAGCAAGCATATGCAAAGGAAATCGAGAAAATTCATCAATTATAAAAGTAAAAATGTGTTATTTGTAGATGAAGGTAGAGGGCCTTAAAAATCAAGAGACAATCGTTCGAAAGGCGATGTTGCTTTTATAAGAGCCACAGTATATTTCGAAAATCTAGGCTTTATTTCACAACAAGCTTGACAAGATGTTTTGACAAGATGAAATTTTCTTCACGTCTTCAATGGAATATGGCAAATTTTTAGATCTTACCCAGTGATGCAATCGCGTGATTCCAGAATGGCAAAGTGACTGATCAATGGACAATAAGTTATTAAAGTTATTAGTGGCACATCTCTGACGCGATAGAGCATCAGCTACTGTATTTTCTTTTACCGGACGATATTTAATATCAAAATTATAATTAGACAGCTCCAATCTCCATCTCTGGATTTTTTCATGATTTATCTTACTTGTATGCCCCTGAAACATAAAAGCTACGGATTTTTGGTCTTGTTAGATAAATTTGCCGACCGAGCAAATAATTCCTCCATTTCTTGATGCTCTCTATGATAGCTAATGCCTCTTTTTCTATTGTAGGATATTTTCTTTTACTAATGTTTATTGATCGAGAGAAAAATGCAATCGGTTTATCATTTTGTGTAAGTGATGCTCCTTTAAAGAAATCTAAAGCATTCGTTTCCACAGTAAATGGTTCTTTTGGATCTATTGATGAGAGTGAAGATTTTGTTATCATCAGTTTTAGTTCATCAAAGGTAATTTTTGTATAGTACTCATTGGGAAACTTTCTACTGTAACAAGTTGATGTAATTTGCTTGAAAGTTAGGAATCTACTTTGAGTAATGAGAGAATAACCCAATCGCTCTTTTCAATGATGCAGAATTTTCGGGATATTTCAGTGAACGTAGTCGATCTGGATCAGGTTTAATTACACCATTACGAATATTATAACCCAGAATATTTATTTCAGATAAAGAGAATTCGCTTTTATCATTATTTGTCGTTAGATTATAATCATTTGCTACCTTCATAAATTTTTGTAGTTTTTTCTTCATGATCGTTTTAATCGGTTCCACACATACGCGTAAGTAGATCAATCGTGCGGGCGTTGGATTCATGATCAATAAGTCGTCGGTTCAAATCCCGGACATTGGACTACTGGCGTGGCCCACTCCTGACACAAGCATTTTAGCTTACTAGGAGGGGTAAAGGGAATACTAGTAATATGTGATCCATACTGCTAGTAATAAATTCAGAACCGATAAAATTGAGATCATCTTATGAGAATCTTCGAGATTTAATAGCTAATGGTTTTATATCTATCGTAATATGAGGAAATAGATTTACTGGTCGTATATTAACGTCATTTAGAACACATAGCCTCAGGGGATGTTTAGGACCATGAAATTTTATCTCTAACGAACTATACAAGTTTAAAATATCTTGACCTACTATAACATCCATGCATAAATTGTTACTTTTAATACGATATTGGGTATCTTCTGATTTAATACGACATGCAGACATAATTTTTGTTTTAAAACGAACTAGTTGCCATTGAAATACCTAACAGCCATGGCTGTGTAGGGATGTGTAGGGATGTGATACTGACGAACAATATGTTCATAAATGAAACTTGTAGTACTTCCAGTATCAACTAGAGCAAATAGAAGAATATTATTAATACATACATGTACTGTGCGTTTTTGTAATCCTGATACTGCTAAAATCGAACATGAAGACTGTTCGTCAGCAGTTGGTTTACAGGAAAAGTTTTACATAGTTTAGCAAAATGTCCCCGTTTACCACAGTTTAGACAAGTGGCATTAGCGGCTAGACATAGTCGTCGAGGATGTAAACGATTGCCACAGAACTAACAATCTCTTTGAAGATTCTTGTGTTTTGAGTTGGAATTAAATAAATAATTATTATTTCTACGAGTCGCAGCAGTTATAGGATTAGCTGATGAACCAGTATCTCTTGACTTGTGTGTTATTTCTAGTGATTCCTTTCTATTAATTGATGCCGTCATGAGGTGACTTGAGCTGAACCAAGGGTTCGAGCTTTCAGAATTGCATCCCCTAGACTTAATATACTGACAGGCACACAACTTTGCGTCGATGCTCCAGACTCTGGAATTTTCGCCGTACTAAGTCCTCATCTCCAATGAGTCTCCTAGCATGGCGATCGACCGAGTCTAAAGCTTCGAGTTGGTACTTGGCAGAACCATCCCAGAGGTGACAGCAATACTCCACACTCGAACGAATCTGTGCTTGGTATAATGTTAGAAGTTGTTCAGGTGTAAAGTATTGCTTCACCTTGTTTAGGATGCCAAGCTTTTTCGCAGCGTTTTTGGCACTGGACTCAATATAGCTTCCAAAGTTTATGTTGGATGCTATGTCCAAGCCTAGAAGCTCAATGCGATCCGTGACTGGTACAGATACATTTCGGAACGTCGGAGTGAGGTTGAAAGAACTCCGTTTCGCGGTAAACAGACAGGCCTGAGTTTTACTTGGGTTAAAATTGACAAGATTTTTGTCACCCCAATCTGAAACGCGCTGTAAGACTTGGTTAACGCGACTTACCATAGCCTCTCTGTGCTCAGTAATTTCTGCCTGTTTGGTACGTGAGCTGGATATGTATCTGTCCGTAACGGTACTATCGTCTGCATACCCGAAAATACCCGGCTGCAGCAGATCGTTTATATGTAGCAAAAAAAATGTTGCAGACAGAACAGATCCCTGAGGAACGCCGGCATTGACAGCCATTTGGTCAGAAGAGCATCCATCAACGACTACTCGAAAAGACCTGCCCTTCAGGAAATCAGATATCCAGTCACAAAGGCCGGCTGGAATCCCGTAAGCTGGAAGTTTATTGATAAGACATGCATGCCAGACCCGGTCGAACGCCTTGGATATATCGAGAGAGACAGCCAGCGCTTCTCTATGTCTCTCGATAGCTTCTCCCCAAACATGTGTGGCATAGACAAGAAGATCTCCAGTTGATCGATTTTTCCGAAAGCCGTACTGGCGATCAGACAGAAGATCATTCGTTTCCAGGTATGTCACAAGTTTGCTATCCAATACACGCTCCATAATCTTACATAATAAGGAGGTTATTGCGATTGGTCTGTAGTTTTCCGGATCTGTGCGTTTTCCCTTCTTGGGAATTGGTTGTACGTTGGCAACCTTCCAAGCCTTCGAAACTTGAGCAGTGTCAAGGGAGAGACGATAGAGGCGTGTCAGAACTGGAGACAACTCGGGTGCACAATTCCGCAGGACAATTGCTGGTATTCCGTCAGGACCACTGGCTTTATTCACGTCCAAAGTGCGAAGCGTTTTTAGAATCTCAGTCTGGTGTATACGAATGTCATTCATTGAAGATTCACAGCGAGGTATATTAGGTGGCACTGCACTTCCAGCATCTAGGAGTGAACTTTTCCCAAAAATAGAGGCTAGAAGGTTTGCTTTATCTTGTGCGTCGAAAGCCAGAGATCCATCTGGTTTGATAAGTGGCGGCAGCGACGGCCTACAGAAATTCGATTCTATTGATCTGGCTAGTGACCAGAAAGCCTTACTACCGTTAGGATTAGTTGTTAGCTTAAGCCCTATGCGTTTGGTACGGTTCGTTTGGGTTTAGCTGAGAACCTTCCGGTACGCTTTGGTGGCGTGATTATATGATTTCTTGAATTGTATTACGTCCGGAGCTTTGCGAGATCTGGCATCAGCCCACGCTACAAATGCTGACTGCTTATAGGCCTCTGCTTGGGCGCATTCAGCATTAAACCAGCGAGGAGTTTTGCTATCCAGTGCCACGTCAGTAAATGGAATGAAATATTCCATAGCCTGACGTATAACATTGGATATGGAGTTCTCACAGCTCGACGGATCGTTGGAAGAGAAACATATTTGTCGCCAAGTTAGATCTGGGTGTGGGAGGGCTATTACTGTATATGGCTTTTATTAGGCAGTGGTCAGGTTTACCAAGAGGAGCAGCAACTGATAATGAGAACCGATCAAGATCTGTAGCCATCAGCAGATCTAAGCAATTCGGGGTGTGATTGTCAACATCGGGTATACGAGTTGCCACATCAACCAGCTGAGAGAGATCTAAAGAGAGTGAGAATTTTCGTGCCTCCCTCCCAGCGTGGTCTGTTTTCTGATATGGAAACAACCACTCCTGATGATGAGCGTTGAAATCCCCTAAGACCACTAATTCTGCAGCTGGGTATCGTTGCTGGAGAGTATCTGCTGTGTCGCTGAGATATTCAAAGAGTTGAGTTGTCTCCTGGTTACAGCTATGTGTGCGATATATGCAGGCATAGGCAAACGATCTATATCCAATCCATTATTAACTAGGCACCACATCACCGAAAAATTGGATATCTCGTGGTTTCGGAGACGTTGACAGCAAATGTCATTCCGTACAAACAAGCACACTCCAGCGTGAGGCTTGAAATTGTACTCCAAGGTATACCCTGGGTAGTGTAAGTATGCTGTGTTCGCAGGACTTAGGATTTGCGTCTCGGTAAGAAAGAGTAAATGCGGCTGTTCAGTCTCAAGATGATGATGAACTGCTAAGAGATTTGAATGCAATCCTCTTATATTAGTTAGGTGCACTTTAATTGAGAGGAAGTGCAGCAAAGATTAAGTTTTTAGGTTTTATGATACATCATTCAATACTGCCATTGCGGATTCATAAGTAGTACATGATGGAATGTGCATTAGGTGACATGTGGTTTATTAACAATTTAAACTTATGTCTCAGAAATTTTTTTGTCATCTGCAACTAAGATTGATTCCTCTAGAGAATTTTCCAATGTTTTCTTCCAGAATATCCATTGTTTTCCAGCGTTCGAACAATGACGACATTGTAAGAACACAAATAAACTTCATTTTATATAATCGAACACTAAAGTAAAATAGTAAAAGCTATAGTTAAAATAACCAGCCCGTATTTACAATTCCCACTACAAATGGTAATTTTTATACAAAATGCACAAAAATCGAAAATGGAGATATTTTTATCAATTTGGAACCAACAATTAGTGGCTTTGAAAAAAATGGCGGAAATATAGGATATTTTTATCGATATATCGAATCAAAATATATCGACAGAAATATCGATATATTTAATTTAAAATATCGATACTTTTTCATCCCCGTGTGACAGTGTCTGTTCTGTTATCGCGTATCTGTGGAAAAATAAGTTAAATAAGTTAGTTTCTGAAACTAAAATATTGTTATTTAAAACTCGAGTGAATTAATAAGTTTTTATATCATTAGCTAAATTTAGTAAAGAGTTTTATAAAATCAACAAACATGGCGAAAATGGCATTTCAGCACCAAGCCGGCACGGCTATGGAGTGTCTAAGTGTATGTTGGGCCACTCCCAGTTGTTTTGTTTCTTTCTGTACCTTATCATCAAACTAATTCTATCATGTAATGCTTAAACAGATTCCAATTACCCTTCAAAAAGAGGCTGGTGTTGACGCAGAAGGTCGGGAAGTAATGAAATGTGGATTTAAAATAGGCGGGGGTATTGATCAAGATTATCGCAAAAGCCCTCAAGGGTACACAGACAATGTAAGTTCATTATTTATAAACATGGATTGTCGAAAAGAACAAACTTGTAACTTACGATAATTGAAACATTTCCTTTTGTTTAAAGATATATATCGCACACTTAGAATGAAAGTTGCTTATTCATTTGCAAAGTGCAATTTTTTTATGTATTTTTTTATTTTAAATATAAAATGCAATAGTTTTTCATTTTGTATTTAACATACTATGTGCATCATACATATTTGTAATATACTTTGTTCAAATAAAATACTTTTATGGGTTTAAATGATTTTGCCTTTATTTTATTACTTAGTTTTTTGACAAAATCAAGTTCTTTTTTCACAACCTATAGTATCCAATAACTTATAACTTTGCCTATGTAATTATAAAAATATAATAAACATTCTCACGAACATCTATTAACCCATCAATATCAATTCAGTGATGAATGCCAAAAAAGCTTAGAAAGAATAGTTTATCATATTTATGACAAAATTTATTGTTGTCAAAATATATTTTGCACTTTGCAAATACAAAATATGTCTTAAAAGGTATTTCAAATAAAATACAAAAAATTAAAACAAGTATTTAAATACAAAATGGAAATAGATATTTTGTATTTAATATTTCTTGAAATGATTGATCAAAGCTATAATAACGTTTAGGTTCTTTTTGACGATAGTATTTCAGGGTTGGAAAATCAGAAGTTGTGTAACTCTGTTGACTTAGGTCACACATTTTTAAAAAAATAAGTTAATTTTATTTAATATAAATTTTTTGTTTAAGGGTATTTATGTAACTGAAGTGCATGAAGGAAGTCCAGCAGCTAAGTCAGGATTAAGAATGCATGATAAAATTTTACAATGTAATGGATATGATTTCACAATGGTAACACATAAGAAAGCTGTTAGTTACATTAAAAAACATCCTGTGCTGAACCTGCTTGTTGCTAGAAAAGGTGTCACATCAACTTAAGTTTATAATTTGAATAATTTCCTTTCAAGTTAAATAGTTCAAAAACTAGTATTGTGAAATCATTATTTTATAGTTATTTATTTTTAGCATTAAATCGAGTATTTTAATTTTGTATATTGAAGATATTGAGTACTCAATAATTATTTTTTATTAAAGATAGTTATGTCTTCTGGGTTAAGGTAACTTGATAAAATGATTAATGAATGACATCCATAAATAAGTGAGTTACCATTGCTAGGTTTAATGATTATAGTTTTGTTATTAAAAACTAACTGGTGGCGACATGGTTAAATATTTACTTAGAAAAAGGGTGTGAAAATAAACTTTAGGGATATGTGCCCTGCAGTTACAGAATCTTAGAAACATAATATTGTATGATCATTTAAAATTTTGCTTAAATTCTTTAATATTTATATAAATGTTAAATGTGATGAACTTTTTATGCAATAATATTTTTAAGATATTTTTGTCAATTATTGTCATGTTACTAATTTTAAATTGAGATTATATTAATGTGGATATTTTTCTAAAAACAGATTGTGCCAAATCCTCCATTTCTGTAAACTTAAATTGTTTTTATGTCATTGAACACTGTAGTGAAGCACTTAATCAAATCAATCATCATCTACCGATCATTGTTTAAATCATTTGTGATAGTAACCACAATTACTGTTACAAAAAAGCTTAGAAAAAATATACAGTATCAATGTTCAGGTACTGCAGTGGCATGCCAAAGATCAATACAGTGCCACAAACTTTCTGGCCCGGTGGCCAAACAAGGAACTGACGAATTTATGACACTATTTTAAAATGTCAATCTGCCTGTATTAATTGTACATAATATATAAACGTGATTTCTATTATCTTGTACTCATAATACAAGCTCTGCTTAGTTTGGGATGTCTTGGATATTATTATTATTACCTACTTGATTGCAAAATTTATTTTTACTGGCAACACCAATTGCCATAACAGTAACTCTCTTACCGGACCAGATAAGTTTATGGGACAGTAGTTGTTAAAACTTAGTCAAGCAGTCTTTACTGTCATGCATTTGTAACTATGCATTTATTCACCCCATAACAACAGTAAATATTTATTAATTTAGTTTTAAGGCCTAGTATTATTTATTTTAAGGATCACTTTTGAGTGGGTTTTGAAATAAAATATTAATTGTAAACTTTTTATGATGTACAAAATAGTTTCATATTTTATTTTTATATTGAAAGCTACATTTTTTAAGATGATTTGATTATATTATTACTCTATATGCTTATCTATTTTATAAACTTCTGTACAATATAATTACAATTTTGAGAAATCTTAAAAAGCTGTTTTAAGCATTTTTTTATTCAACTATGAGCTTTACATGTTTAGCTTATATAATTATTTTGACACGACTATGGTGAAGCAAACAGGAAGGGTTATGATCTTGTATGTTCCATCCTAGCACCTAATCTACTGATCCAATTTTCATGAATGAGGTGTCAATATATTGTTTAAGTCCAACCCATGTATAACTACCGCGTCTGTTTCATGGAGGTGTTCCTCTAATCATATATACATATAATCATAGTAGGTATATGTGTGCGACCACGGTTCTACCTTGACTATTTCTGTACCTAGTTTTCTATCTGAATTATTTTCTTGTTTCGTCCTTTTTAGACCACTTTTCTTTACATAATCGGATTATAGTTTTTATTACCTAAATTTAAACAAATAAAATGTATAAAATTTTTAAATGATAAGTTTTTCTGTACTGTCAAATATATTTAATTTAAAATGTTTATATATTCATGTTCACCTATTCTATCTATTAATCACACCATAAGTCCACAGGTTGTTAATATTTAACAATTAGCATATTTACTGGCTCTCTGAGAGGTCCAACTTATTCTCATTAGAATTGGTTTATCCATTTTGTAAATTAACATACAAATATTAAAATGTTAAATTTATGAGCTTAAGAAAGTAGTGGTATCTTGTTTTTAGATTGGAACATTATTAAATAGTAATTGTAATGATTATTTTAATTAATCATGAATTTATGTCATGTCTTCTAATTTATCCTCAGTTAGTATACAAGTTTTAGTATGGTAAATGATTTTAAACAATTAATTTTATGGGTTAAAATGTAAATGGCGGTATTTAATAACGGATGTTGGTAAAATGATATAATAATAAATATATTTCATGGTAAGAAAACTTATGTTTCAAATGTTTGTTCAGAAAATAAAAAATGTTATTTAATTTACATTTCTGTCTCTTTATTTCAAACAACTTTTATCTATCAACATTTTAAATTATAGTTTAACACTAGTTATTCAAGCTTTTGTTGGAGGCCAATCCCACTGGCCCTTTGGTGGCTTAGAGACTAATGGTTCCCATGGTTTCCAGTTTAACATCTTACGAGCCAAATTCAACTCATTTTCGGCCTGAACGATTAACTCCTCCGCTTGACCACAGTTAATTTTAGTTTCAATTTCAAATGTATCTTTTGTCTAAAATCAAAAATATAGGTCTTTATGTAGAAAACCAAATAAACTTAATTCAAAATAATATACATGTAAAACATATTCTAACCTGTTTTAAAACGGCAGCTCTTTCTCTTATTATTTGTTCAGTATACTTTCTGTATACGGATGCTTCTGGCATTTTTTGAAGAGTTCTTAGAATTTTACCATAGAGCGCACCTAAAGTGTGATGAGGATTGGCAGCTACAGCCAAACCGACAAGGCCGGTTGTCTAAAACATATTTCGATCTTAATGATAACATTTTAAAGTATTAAAAATATTACTGCATATAAATAGGAGTTACTATACAATTTAAAATAGTGTAAATTAATAATATTGAACATCAATTTGTTATATAATACATATAGAAAACAAAAACTAATTTATATAAAGCATATTATACTATTAGTACCTTTTTCACTAAGCCCATTTTCACACGTCTGATTAAAAAATTATAGTTTTACGAATATCCTTCACAATTTTTTTTGATAAATGTATTTTGTAAATTTCTAATCACGTTTGACATAAAAATGACATTGACAGTTTAATGTTATTGATTGATAGTTGCAAAGATTATTGTTGTGGCAACAGTGTATAATTTAAATTTGGAATAATGTTCGGCATACACAGGCAAGGCTGGAAGCCATAGACTAGATAGCGATTTTACGCATCTGGAAGCCGACATGCGATATGGCCTGACGTTTATAACTGCCGTTTACAGTTTATTCATACCAGCATCATTTTATGGCTCCATACATTCCAACATATGTTATAATTTGTGTCCATAGGCCCCACGCTCAATTAAACTTTTCATTACATTAATATCATTATATCTACAAATACAGTATATCTACACTATATTTTTTTACAATCAAACAATATTACTACATCTCTATTCTGTATTCAAATATAATACAAATATTTCAACATTCTCTCTCAATTTTAAAATAAGTTTCTAAGTTTTATTAAAATTGTTACAACTAAAAATATAAAATTGACTTTTGTTTTACAACCTTATTATTTCAAACATATTATTTAACGTTAAGCATATTTATAATAAAACTATTAAATATCTCGTTCGACAAATCTTTCGTCAAAATATCACTATTTTACGGTGTCATATCATATATAACAAATATAGAGGTCAATGATATCTAATATCATTGACGTCTATAAATCTTTGATATATCCGACAAATCAACGTTCGAATATATTATCTTTAATCTGTGGTTCGAAGGAAGAAATTTGAGAGAAATAAATATACGACGAAATCAAAATAGTTTTTGTTATAAGTATCTAATATATTAAAAACAGATGTCTAACGGTGAGAGCAGACATGTTTTTCGAATATTGATTAGAAATTTTATCAATTCTCTGAAACCACGACAGATACAAGGGAATCAAATAGGTAAACATCTAAATTATCTATATGCTACCAATTACTTTAATATCCTATGTAATATGACTAAAATTAAAACACTGACTACCGAGACCCTTGAAAAGAAAAATCAAAATTAAACAAATTTCAATTCGAGCATTCGTAAAAGGTGCCTATCAGTGACAACGAAGTCTCCCAATAACAAATAGTAATCATAACCATTCATTTGGTACCGGTCTTTGACTATAAAAATGACTTAACAATAGGTTATAATGATCCATATAACCTATTGTTAAGTCATTTTATGTCTGTGTATACGATAATGTTGCGTTTCGGAAATGTCCCGTTCAATACCCCATGTATTACATAGGATATGATCACAGCCGTTATTAGTGAATGTTCTATAAAATATTCCAATCTCCAATAGTTAATACATTTTGACAATTGTTAACATAAACGTAAACATAATGTTTACTTTTTCAGGAAAGGACTACATTGGCAATGAGTATTTTGAAATCCCAGCAGACCCAAGTAGGGGTAAAAGGAAGCCATCACGTTGGTATGATCCACCTAAAGGTCAAGACTTTCAAGACCCAATACCTGCAGAATGGGAAGCTTGGCTGAGAATGAGAAGGTATGTATTGAAAGACATCTTAATTATTATTTTTATTTATTACTCATCCTGCCGCGACAAAGTACTTTTATTCATATGTGAAGTAGTAAGCCAATCGGTAGCTAGAGCCGAAAAAGGATTGACCCCAAACAAAAGACAAATGAATTTAAAAGAAGGCTCACTCTAAATTCTAAAAATATGCCCTAGTCAAACCCTGGCCCTGCACCTAGAAGGATAATTTTAATGGAAACATGAAAAATATTGTAAAATCCTAGATGTTAGTATGTATTTCATCATCCAGGCTGGACATTTTAGTCTTTTCTAGTGCAAATGCAAATGTACTTGTAGAACTTACCATACCTTAGAAAACAAACATACCTAAAACTTACAGATGAATTGATAAGTATAATGGTTACATAATAAATCTATATGCTTTAGAAGTAGGAGCAAGAGGTATATCAGCAAAATCTCTCTATAAATTGCTGAAAGAGCTAGGCCTGTCTAGAACGGCAGTAAATTCTATACTGGAGCGCGTATTCAAAGCTGCGTTAAAAGGATCATTCCAAATTTGGCTAGGAAGGGAAAAAGGCCTCATAAACCAACTCCCATGTCACAACAACATTTAAGAAATTTCCTATTAAATAAGAAATGAAAAATCTGTATGTGTTTTCATTTCTTCAATAATTTTAATTTACTTTTGATTTCCAGAACAGAACCACCAACTGAGGAAGAGATAGCTAAAAATTTAGCTATTGCTGAAATGAAGAAAGTAAATGCAGAAAAACTTGAAGCCCAGAGATTAGCAGAAGGAGGATCTTTACCAGCAGCTGTAGAAAAAGGTCATCAATCATTTCCCAAATATGAGGAATATCATGGTGGTGACCCAGAAAATAAATATAATAAATAAATACTTAGTGTATCTTTCTGTAAATAGTGCTTTTTTAGGAGAATTGTTATAGATGATATGGTATATTGAATTATATAATAAATAGAAGCTATTAAATGTAGCTGTTTACTTTTATTTCTAGGATCCAGCTCTGGGTTTACTGAAATTGTAACATTCGTCTCCTCAGTCCCACTCATTATTTTATTTTCGAGTCCCTAATGTATTGGCAATACAAGACACACTTTCATTTTTCTGATCTTCATGGCCGATGGTGGTCACTTACCATTTGCCATCATATCGACCCTTGTATGTTTGTCGTTCCACTGCAATAAAAAAAGCCATGTGTAACAAAAAAAAACGGGAACTACTGAAACTAACGGGACTAACGAAACCTATGAAAACTACAGAAATTAATAAAACTAACAACACTAACATTTTATAATATTCATAATAAGACTCAGACAAAGTTGTGCGGATCGTTTATATAAATCCATTACCGCTGCTGTATGCTATTAGTGCTGTAATGTAAAGTAAAAAGCACCGGTATGTTATGGAGGTGTTTACGTTCACAAATAAAAACTTATATAAACATTTGAGACATTTTCGCAATTATGAAAATTTGTTGTTACTTTTATTAGGAATAGAGATTGCTGTTTATTTTATATTTGATTTTTTTTTATTGATTCAGCCGGCTGCGCGACCGGGCTGTCGTACCAGCCAGTCTTTATTCAAACCAAATTCAAACAATATTTGTGTTTGATTTCTTTGGCGCTGAACACTAAGATGTTCTATCGATCTACGATCTAAATTCAAAAAGTGCGCGGCAGAGGTAATTGCGGCGCACTTATAAAGAGGATTAAAAACTCATTTCTGCCTGCTAAAAGTTTTTGATAGAAAACAACACCTTTGGGTGCACTTGAAGACGAACCAAGTCGTCCTTTTCGAATAGAAGGGATGAAAAATATATATTATCATTGAATAATGTTGTATACTTACCTCTTTTCGTAGATACAATTGTGAGAAGTCTATTCTATTATATTATTTTTATATTACCTTTTCAGAAGTGACAGTATCCTAACTAATATTATGAATTTATAATGTTATATATAAAATATATATCTATATACAGGTGGTTCTTATTCATGGGTATGATAGTGCTGGTCCGCTACTAATTGTTTTTGACGTCTGCGTACATAACCTAACCTAATCCCAAAGTAGGCCTGCGGCAGTAAAATAAATACTGGCAGTAATCAATCATCTGTAGATTTGTCATCTGCTTAAACACTACAGTAGATTGACTGGGTGAGTAAGTCCGTGAACTAATTATGTTAGTAACGGGCAAAGGTTCAATGGTTTTCATAGAAATTGAGGCATTTAACGTCGCTAAGAATTTGTAGGAGATATATATCAGGCGTCAAAACTCTAATCAATAGTAAGTGTCATAATTTGCGCTGAAAAGTTAATATTCCGTCAGCTTAACTTACTCTATGAAATTTTATAATGCAATAGACTTAAATTACAATAATTGCATTAAAATTGGTACCGTACTAAACCCTACGAAAGCATTAGAAACTAAAAACATACAAATATACTATCACACAAACAAACATACGTACATAAAAACAATCAACAATATAAAGAAATACACGTACATTATGTATCAAGAATTTTTCAAAAGAGCGGAGCATCACGCAGACAAAGTCACGCGAGTCGTATATAAATTCATTACCGCACTAGTGATGTAATGTAAAGTAAAGAGCACGAGTGTGTTATGAAGTTGTCTACATTCACAAAAACAGTGGAACAAAACGCCAGTTTACGAGCAAGTGTATTGAAAAACAATATTATGAAATTATTAGGCACGGAACATTACCCCGAACTATCAGAATTTCGAGTCATTGACGATTAGCTGTTATGATGTAATTAAATGCAATATATCGTATATTGCAATTAATTTGACGTTACTACATAATATGAGCATCAACAGAAATCGAATAATTATCATCCTAAAATATAAGTCTATCATAAATCAAGAAAAACAGGTAATCCGTATTGGCCAATGATTTCAGTACATTACGTATACAAAATTAAATTGCGATTATAATTAATTGTAATTCAATCAACCAGGTTTCTTTAAATAATACATACTTTGTTTCTCACTAATTGTAGAGGAAAAATTTGGTTGCGATCTCTTAGTGTACGCGCGAAGCATCTTGTAATTTTCCATTGGGTTTTATTGGTTAGTTTGGTTCAGACAGCAAATGATAAACTGTGATAAACGATCCTAATAAAACCACTTGTAAAAATTATAAGCTTGGAGCGGTCTCAGTCAAATGATTAAACAAGTTTGGAATGTGTGTTAGAATTAGTGTAAAAGTTTTTCATCTGCAAAGACGAAGTAAGTGCCACATTTCTATATTTAGCATGGAGTCTTTGGCATGTGATAATGTGTAAATATAATTCTGTTATCTTTATTATATTATATACATAAATTATGAATAACTTAACAAAAGGAACTCTACCTACGAGTAGTAGTTTCATTTTCCAAGAAATATTACTTTAGTTGAAACTTACGTTATTAGTGTAATCATCAAAAATATTTTATATTATATTACATAAAGCTTTTTGTTTATTTATTTTATATGTAAAAAATATAAATGGTTGTTCATCTACTTCTGCATGTCAACTGCAGAAGTAGATGAACATATATTATATTATACATAATTATGTTATACATAGAAATAAGAATAAGAACAAAAATAGATCTGAATTTGCTTTTTGCATAAGTAAGAAATGGAAAAATTGAAGTCAATGAAAATACATAAACAATTGACATTGAGATGATTTATTAAAAGTTACCGAAAATCCATTTATAATTTTTTAAATAAATAAATAATTGAAATACACAGTTTTACTTTCATGTACAGTAGAAGTTTCTTATTAAATCGGAAGACCGACATTTATTGGCCGCGAAAGTCAAAAATGGTCAAATCGCTGTAAGTTCTTAAAAAGCAAATATTTTTGATTTGTAATCAATTTTTTATATATATAATCAGAATAAATTAATTAACACTCATGCACAAATTTTTTTGTTGACTAAATCTCAATATAGCTTGATTAGCTGCGCCCCGCGGTGTCACCTGCTATATTTTAGATAATTCACACTATATCATTATAAATTATAGCCTATGTGTTATTCTGATGTGTAGCTTATATTATTGTAAATTTTCATCCAAATCCATTCAGTAGTTTTTGCGTGAAAGAGTAACAAACATACATACATACATTCTTACAAACTTTCTCGTTTATAATATTAGTAGGATTAGTTATCAACATCGGCATTTAAATAAGCATAACACAATGTAAATAAGTAGTTTATCAAATCTTTATATTTATAACTGGGTTGAACTTGAATGAGTTGCTCTATGTCAGTCGAAATATAATATGGTTTACAACTTTTGCTTATCTCAGTAATTGTTTAGCGTTTTAAGATGTTTAAGTACTCGTCTTATCATGAAGGTACTGTATAAAATGCCTCACGAACTTATTCCATGTGCATTGCTTGTTGTTATATGATTCACGCAAGTGTTGCGGCTTTTAATTAATTTTGCTCTAAAACTATTTTTTGCTAAGTAAATTTAACATTTTTTTTAAATATTATATTAAAAATTAAAGACATTTTAATAAATTGTCTTTTTTTTTTAATGCAGAATGAGTCAAGCAAATAAATTATCGTCAAAGGAGATCTTTGCTCTGGAAGATAAATATGGTTGCCGTAATTACGCGCCACTGACTGTTGCTCTGTGCCGAGGCGAAGGTAAGCGTTTATAAATCCTTATTATTGTCTACTTACATTTATGTTTACAATAAATAAATTATATGTAGTTTTTAAAGTTTAAAAAAACGTTTCTTTTACTGAAAGGGACATGACCACCCTCAATACATAGTTTACCTAAAACGGAATAACATGTCATCATAACGAAAGTTTCAATTTCCGGACTAACGGACACTCCAGGATTTCCCAAACATTTTAAGACTTCTAATTAAAGTTTCATTTAAACCTAAGGTTGTTGTATGCTATTAAGTTGAAAAATAAATTAGTAGTTTATTTTTACTAATTTATTTTACAACTTTTCTTTTTTTACTTTTCGACATACTATTCTGTTCGTAGGCCAATTTGAACATTGTCCTTTATGTTTTTAATACATTTTATAAAAGTTTCGAATATTATTTTTAGACCCCGACTGACATATATTACCGTAAAATTGTAAATAACGTTAGATTATATTATATTCTATCTCGCAATATTGTAAACTGTCTAATGATTGTAAACAGTACATACTGCTTACAATGTAACGCTAAAAGCTATTACAGTGGGCATGATGAAAATAGTAACAAATAGAATGGACAAAATATTGTCTTTAGGACTTCTGTGACTCTTCGCCCTTGTGTAACACAGTGCTAAAACATACGCTTCTTTTCGCAGCTTCGGCTTGCTTGTTTTTAAAATTTTTCGGTGAACATTTCATCGGCCGTCATTGTTGAAAAATAAAAAGTACGCACTTTTTAATATTATAACTTGAAAGTTAACTAGTCATAAAGGATAATATGGTTATATTCACGATTGAAAGGTTATAGGTTCGATCCTAGAACTAGAATGCTTAGAAACTAGTTAAACATCCCTTTAAGTAATATTTAAAAAAAGAACTAAATTTATACTGTTTGTTGTGGGTCAGTAGTTCAGTAGTTCAGGCTTTGGATTCACGATCGATAAGTCGTGGGTTCGTGTTCGTGGGTTCCAATCCCAAAAAAATAAATATTGGTCATACAGATTATTTTCTTATGTCTGAGCTGTATGGACGGACCCCCAACAAGGTTTTAAGTACGTATGGTGAGAAAAAATAAAACATCGAAAGTTGTAAGGTTATCAGTATTTATATTTAATTTGTATTATTAGCTTGTGAAGTTGCTGATGGGAATCACTATTTATATTTTATACTTTGATAAATCTGACTCCAGGTGGTCTCATTTTTGGAATTATTACATCAGTTCATCTTGATATGATGTTGTGTGTAATTATAATATTTATACAAATAATTTGCGTTAACTATGTACATACATATAGTTATCGTAGACGTCAGTTAAATGCGTCAATTTAATTATTTCTAGTTTATAATAAGACAATATCATTTTAATCTCGGTAGTTAAGAATGAATCTATGACCTCTTGATATATGACTCAATGCGTTAAATTGCTACAATTGCAGTAACTAACTAGGTTTTTTAGGGTTCCGTACCTTAAAAGGAAAAAAGGAACCTTTATAGGATCACTTCGTTGTCCGTCTGTCTGTCAAGACCCTTTTTCTCTGGAACGCGTGGAGGTATCAATTGAAATTGACATCAATTACTCAAACCTGTGGTCCCTTGCGGCTGTCAAAAATCTAACTTTCATGTCCACGCAATGAAAAGATACCGGTTAATGTGGTTACTTGCAGAGTTATAGGGTACTTCCCGATGACTTAGAATCATGAAATTTACCATGAAGCTAGGTCTCATAGCACAAGTAAAAAACTGTATTTTTCTTACCAGATCACTAGAAAATTAACTTTTTTTGAGTATAACACAAGACCCCTTTTCTCACAAAAACGTGAACATGTTAATGTGAAAATAATATCAAATATTCAGTCTTTAGTCCTCCGGAGCTGTAAAAAAATCAAACTTCTAAGTGTAAGAAATCAATAAATATAGACAATTGTACTAAGGTGATTAGTAGTTTTTCTATACGGTATTCCACATATACAAAAAATAAGTCGTACAAAAAATAAGTCGATGTTTCTGATTTTAGTAATATTCGAATATGTTATAAATCTACCTCGCCTCGATACAGATAAAAATGTTAGGATAGGTTAACGAGTTTAAGTTTATAAATAAATTTATTCCAAGAAAGAAAGAAATAAATTTTAATATAAAAATATATTTAAAAAGATTATTTAATAAAATATAACTTTCATTAATTAATTTATTAAATTTTTAATTTTTAGTCGGATCAATAAGGTTTTAAAATTAGGCACCTGTTCCAGTTTCTCAAATTTTCAAAGTCCAATTCACAAGGCAGCTTACCGTTAATCAGGGTTTAAATCTGTACCGAAGACATAACATATGTATAACATATTCAATTGTTAGTAAAATCGCAAACATCGAGGTTTTTGTTGTCGTATCGTGTGAAATGAATCTAAAGCTATTTGGGCGCGTATCCTAGCAACGATTGCTGACGAAAAAACATGTTGTTGAATGAATTTGTAAAATATTTTAAGAGACTCCAAAAAAAGGAGTTTCTATATTTGCCAATATGTATTTTATTAATTTATTATGTTCAGGAACTTTAGTTATTTAAATGTAATTATTTTTTACTTTTTATTGCATTTTTCAGAGTTTGGAGGCGATTAATTTTTTTAGTAAAAAAAGTTTTTTATATTCTCTTTGTAAGTAATGTTAAATATGTCAAGTGAAACACGCATTACTAATATCGAGTGTAAAAACGCCCCCAATACTACTTCATCAGACGAAAATCAAAATTTGATAGTATTTGTCCTTTTATTGAAATTGTACGGGACCCTCAGTGCGCAAGTTCGACACTCGCACATGGCCGAATGTTTACAATTTATTATCCAATAAATTGTAAACATTCGGCACTTGGATAAATTTCCATATGTTATAATGTTTGTTAAAAAAGATACTTTTATCATAATATAAGAATATTTAAAAAAAATACTTTTGTTGTATGTGTTTCGATCAATTTTTATTTCAGTTTAAAACTTCAAACTAAAATATAACGGTTGGATAATGTATAAGTAACATAGTAAATATGCAAATGAACTTTATTATTGATAACTATGTATAAATAATACGAGTCACATATTTAATTTTAACTGACTTTTATCTTGACATGGGCGGAATTTACTCGAGTTTTTATTACTTCTTATCTGTCTTTCTAGTTAGGAACAAACATAATCAATATTATACTGTAATTATGTGTAAGTATAATGTAAATATTACAATTTATACAATCGACTCGATTTAAAGGTCGTAAAAAATCTCCTAAATAGTTAAATAGTAGTTTATAACATTATCAAGTTACAATTATAGGAGGTGAAAATTTGCAAAACATAATTAATTAATTATGTATTACACCAAACCTTATAAGACTACTTTTCTATCCTAATCCTAACTAATATTCTAAATGCGACAGTAACTCTATCTGTCGCGCTTTCACGCCATAACTTTTGACCCAATTTAAATGGAATTTAGTATACAGATAGTCAGAAAAAGCTCGGGAGGTTCGAGTTCGTTCCTGGGCACACACCTCTGACTTTTCTGAATTATGTGTGTTGTAAGAAATTAAATGTCACTTGCTTTAATGTCGAAGGAAAACACCGTGAGGAAATCGGCACTCCTGAGAGTTCTACATGTACTCATTCTCAGCTGTGGGTCATTAAAGGGTGATGTTGATAACTTGATACATATAGTCTAGAGGCTGAGAAAGGAATAGGCTACTTTTAAATTCGAAAAAAGGGTTGGAAGGGATTGAAAGGGGGAGATGAAAAATTGTATGGAAGCATCATTTTTAGAGCTAGAAGCTCAAAACTTATTTTTAAATAAATAAATATGACATTCAAAGTTTGTATAATAATTAAAAATGCTACCCAAATTCACTATTGCACTCGGTCGAAGTCGAGGGCACAGCTAGTTACCTATATTATTTATTTCTTTATCCGATTTTTAATATATTTTTAGCGCATATTGTACGTATTTAATATTTTGTTAAATTTTAGATAGTTTGCTGAATATCCTATTAAGTAATAAACGTGAATGTTTTCGATTCAAATTATTATAGTTGTTTAAATTCAATGCAATTTATTGCGAAAATGGCAAGTTTCGGATAGATTAGTTAAGTCATGTTCCACAATGTTTCCACACTAAGTAATATTATAACTTTAAATACAAAATATGTTGGAACCACAGAACTTCTATGTTTTATGTTATTTACAATTTTGGTTTGACATTTAGTAATCTATCTTAATTAATAACCAAAAATATGTAACACGATGTTAGAGAGCAGTATTATTGATTTTTTCAGGTGTATTTGTATGGGACGTAGAGGGAAAGAAATATTTCGACTTCTTAAGTGCCTATTCAGCGGTGAACCAGGGACATTGTCATCCCAGGATCGTCAAAGCACTCAAAGATCAAGCTGATGTACTTACATTAGTATCGAGGTGAGATTGTTCAAATGTGTTTATAGTTTTTTTTATCTTATTTATAATTCCATCAATTGTAATTGTACTCATTTATGGCCCATATATAACTGCAAATCTATTTTAAGTGAATTGGAAAACATCTGATGTATTTTTCCTGAAGTTTATTTTCGTAAAATATTCACATGAATTTCGTAACACAAATCTCAAGAGATTGTGTAAAATTGAAGATTATTACATCACTAATTATTTATTAATTTACTATACAAACTTCCCAGTTATCAACTGGGTTCAAACACTTAGATCAAGTACAAAATACGCTAATCAATGCAACTAGCTGTGTCCGCTTCTTTGTCCGCGTGGAATAATGTCTTTCCCCATTGTTATTATACACCCTTGAGGGTAAAACTTTTACAATCTTTGAATGTCATATTTATTTATATCCAATCAACAGCCTAATAATAAATTTCAGGCTTCTTGCTCTAAAAATGATACTTCCATACAAATTTCATTCCCTTTTCAACGCCTAACAACTCTTTTTTCGCATTAAAATTTAGCCTATGTCCTTTCTCAGGCTCTAGACTATCTGTACACCAAAGTTCATTTAAATCGGTTCAGTAATTTTGGCGTGAAAGCGCGACAGACAGAGTTACTTTCGCATTTATAATATGATTAGTAAGGACGTTATAATTTAGTAAAGTAAGATTTAAACTAACGAACATTACAAAACTACCACTGAACACTATGTTAGATGAGTAGATAACATCCAACACTATATTTTAGTAGTAGTAATGCATATTATTTGTTTTTAGAGCTTTCTATTCGGATCAATTAGGCAAATATGAGAAATTTATGACTGACCTTCTGGGATACGATAGACTATTGCCCATGAACACTGGTGTGGAGGGCGGGGAGAGCGCGTGTAAGATCGCGAGAAAATGGGGCTACGATGTGAAGAAGATTCCGAGCGACCAGGCCAAGGTGAGTTGTGAAACAGAAATATGATGTGTAAACAATTTGTTTACAAAATTTTATTTAATAATCTTTAAAAAATTCCACATTTACCAAAGTTATTATATTGTATATTTAATTCTTATATCATACTCTCTAATTAATGCCACTAAAAATAGTAATAAAGACGTAAAGATAAATTATTATAGCTACTAGGTCAATAAAGAGAATGATGAAATTAGATATGATAAAGACTGTGACGTAATAAGTAGTGATCAAAGTTGTTTTTGTTTTTCATTACAGCCAAGGCCATTCTTTACCTACTCACTCGTGAAAAATATTTTTTTATTCTAATTATATTTCAAATTGGTTGATCCGCCTTAATTTCACTAGGGCTTGGCTTTTTCTGCCATCCTATTTAAATGAAACAATATTTTAAGTTAGACCAACAGTAATACAACTTTCAAAACTGTATACAATTTCGTGCAGCAGTTTCTGCATAAAATGTTTTGGTTTAGTTATAAATTACAGTTTTATTTATAGATTATTATAATTTTCCAATATTTTCTGTTTTCTTAGATAATATTTGCGGAAGGCAACTTCTGGGGTCGTACATTATCTGCGGTGTCATCATCATCGGACCCCACGTGCTACACAGGCTTTGGTCCTTACATGCCTTGCTTCGAACTAATTCCTTATAATGACATTCCAGCGTTAGAGGTGATTATAATTTTACTTTTATTAAATGAAAAGGATGCGTTATCCGTCCTCCGTTTAGTCCTTGATACCTACTGGAAGTCATTCAACAAGACCATATTGGTTTAATTTGGACTCTATGTCATTTAATCAAATAACCTCCAGATAGACAGATGATAATAATTGACATCTCACTACATTTGTTTTTTTTTAACTTTTTTATATTAATATTAATTAACTGTGTTTACAATATTTAAATATTTACATTATCTATAAAGAATTTAAGAGAAAAATACCGGACGGAATTTTTTATGATAGTAATTTAAGTTATTGAAAACTGTAAATAATAAATAAATAAAAAAAAGAAAGTTAAAAAATCATTTGAAACACTCCCTGCGTTCCACTAAGCGATCTCAACGCCCACGCTCACGACCGACGGTTTTTTCCGTTCCACTTGCCGCAAGCGTTACGATTATTAACCCAAGTGGAACAAGTAATTGAGCGTTTTGATTGTTAACGTAGATAATTTAAATGGCGAGTTATAAAGCAATAGTTTCCAGAAGTTAAGTTTATAATTATTGGTTAAATCAGATTTATTCATATTTTTTATTGATTGATTTTTTTATATTTTAAATTTAATTGAAACTGAAATTAATTATCTAAATATGAGCTGTAGAAACATTCACATCCACGAACAAAGTTATTCACATTGTCGCCATTTATGTTGATTTAAAAATGCAATTTTGCAATCACAGGTCACTTATTTTTCAACGCTCACGATTTGATATGGGTCGTGGTGAGCGCAAGTTATGACGTCATTAATGACGTTTTTGTCGCGACCTTAACGCCCGCGATTGTCAAGTGGAACGGCTAAATGAGCGTTGAGATCGCTTAGTGGAACGCGCCTAACTAAAATTCAATAGATTTTGTTGAAATGAAATGAATTTTTTAAATTTGTTTAAAAAATACCTTTATCCGCAAAACTCACCTTTACTAAACAATTTCGAAAATTAATAAAAATAATAATAAATGGTTGTTAAATACAGAAAGCCCTACAAGACCCGACAGTAGCGGCGTTTATGGTAGAGCCTATCCAAGGCGAGGCTGGAGTCATTATTCCTGATGATGGTTACTTAAGGAAGGTTCGAGAACTCTGCACGAAGTATAATGTATTATGGATTGCTGATGAGGTCCAGACAGGTTTAGGTAGGTTTGGCCAATTTTCATCTTTCAAAGCTAAGCAATCTGTTTCTATATACGCGATTTCATCCGCGTGATGTTCCGCTCCTATTGGTCTTAGCGTGATGATATATAGCCTACAGCCTTCCTCGATAAATGGGCTATCTATCACTGAAAGAATTTTTCAAATCGGACCAATAGTTCCTGAGATTTGCGCGTTCAAGCAAACAAACTCTTCAGCTATTAGTACTGAATTATCTCATAAATAAGTTTTATTATAGGTAGGACAGGCAAATTACTAGCAGTGCAACATGAGGGAGTAAAGCCAGATATCCTAATCTTGGGCAAGGCGTTGAGTGGCGGCATTCTGCCTGTCTCTGCTGTATTAGCTAACAATAACGTTATGGATGTAAGTACACGTTTATAATTTAATAAAAAAGGTTTATTTTATTTCAGTGACATCTTAACTAATAATAATATTTGTTTTATCAGGTTATAAAACCTGGCACGCATGGGTCGACGTACGGTGGGAATCCTCTTGCGTGTGCGGTCGCTACTGAGGCTATAAAAGTTAGTAATAAATATTATGTCCAAGGCTTTTATTAATTATTAGTAATTATCCAAAAAAGATTAAAATAAATTCGTTTTATACTTTTCGAATAATTATAAAAATAATTTTATAAAAATATGAAGATTGTGTTTCACTAAATTTATTAAAAATAATTTTGATCTTTTATTTTTAAATATTTCTGACCCTGAATATCAAAGTGCTTGTCAAATACACAATAGTACCTATCTTATTATCATAAAGGACGTGAAAAGGACGTAAAATGTTAGCATAACTCTTGTTTTTGTCACTTTCTGTAAATTGAAAAATAAATGATAATTCTTAAAGTGAAAAATAAATAATTAGTAATTTTCATTATGACATGTTATTCCGTTCGTAGGCCAACATTGTCCTTTCACTTCCTAAATTCTGTTGCTATTAAAATCATATAAAATATTGATCTTGCCTTCTGTATTTCGTGACAGGTATTATTAGAAGAGAAGTTGTGTGAAAACGCGGAAAGACTGTGCAAAATATTTCGTGAAGAGCTCGAGAAAATACCGAAAAGCAAAGTAGTTACAATCCGCGGAAGAGGACTCATGTTTGCCATCGATGTACATAGCAGTATGTTTTTTAATATATATTATCAACTAGCCGACACGCGCGACTGCGTTCGCGTGTTGCTCCGCTCCTGTGGGTCGTAGCAAGAATTTAAATAGCCTAAGTTATTCCTTGTTACATCAGCTATTTGCCAGTGAAAGTCCCGTCAAAATCTGTCTAGCTATTTCAGAGATTAGCCGGAACAAATAAGACAGACAAAAATTGTATAAAATGTTGTTTTGGTATTAATAAATGACTAATGCCTGCGACTTCGTTTGCTCACGATTAGTACTTCGTGATGCTTATTTTCTTTAGTATCGCGCACTTGGTTTGTCATCGTCGTAACTATTAAAATATTTGTCCAAATGATGTAGTGTGAAAAACAAAGTTTATCTACTTTAAATACCAGAAACGATAAACATATTTATTTTGATAAGGATCAATTTGTTACTATGTACCAAATGTGCATGTACATATCATACTAATATTATAAACGCGAAAGTTTGTAAGAATGTATAGATGCGTGTTTGTTACTTTTCACGCAAAAACTACTGAATGGATTTTGATGAAACTTTACATTAATATAGCTTATACATCAGAATAACACATAGGCTATAATTTATATTGATAGTGTGAATTATCCAAAATATAGCGCGTGAAACCGCGGGGCAGCTGCTTAGAAATTAAGTATCAATTTTTATTGTATTTTATTACTTACACATAAAAGATATATGCTGTCACGGGCTTTTTTGTAGGGCTATTTAAGATAAACATTTACATCATACATTATATACCTGTAGTTCTAACGGTTTTAACAGCGCACACCAGAATAGCTCGCAGCACAATTTTTCCTACTTGACGCTTATCGATATATGTTTGACAATTCAAACAATATCTTTATAAACTATAGCCTATGTGTTATTCTGGTGTATAAGCTATATTAGCGTGAAAGAGTAACCAACATCCATTCAAATTTTCGCGTTTATAATATTAGTAAAAACATATCGTTTTTAAATAATTAAAAAAAGACGATGCGAAGCTGGGTTGAGTCGCTCGTGATTATAAATGTACTTTGATCGACTATAATTCCCAATATTATTTCCAGGTATTCCAGCGTACGATGTTTGTCTGAAGCTCAAGGAAGCAGGTTTACTCGCGAAGCCCACTCACGGACAAACCATACGCCTAGCGCCACCTCTCGTTATTACCGAGGAACAGATAAGGTTCGGTGCGAAAATCATTCAAACTGTCTTTGAAAGTTACCAGTAATAAAAATATCGTTATCTGTGCATTCATTATATAAGAGCATACATTCTAATTTATATAAAATATATTTTTATGTTTGAATTTTTGATTTCATTTTCTTAAATATACTAAAGAAATTAAATATATCATAATATTAAACCTCTTTAATGTATTATTTTTTGTTACATTTGTACCTTTTAAGTGTTTTGAGAAATTAAATATCACTTGCTTTAACGATAAAGGAAAACCTGAAGAAACCTGCACTCCTGAGAGTTCTCCATGTTTCCAAAGGTGTGTGAAGTCTGCTAACCTACATAGCGACAACGTGGTGGATGGCCATAATCCCTCTTCATTTTGAAGAGTAGACGAGTTAAATAGCATGATATTTTACTTCTGCATATCATCAATCATTTTACTGAGTAAAATTATAAAGAATATAAAATATAAAACGCATAAAGTTTTTAAAGTCATGGACGTTCTTTAACCCTTTACATTTTGCTTTTATAAATTTAAGCAAGGTTCGTAGTGTTTTATAGATAACATGTAGATAACTATAGTCTCAGTACAAAAACTTTTTAAACAGAAAATGTTTTTATTTTCAAGTATTTCACAGAAAATTGATTATATCAAGTAATGTGAAATCCCTTGATATTGCGTGTCAAGCGTGCTTCCACACAATTCTAGGTAATAGTTAAAAATAGTACTGAAAATAGTGTCATTTAGGTTAATGAAACACGCGAGTACATTAAATTAGCGTGTATATTTTTAAAATATATAATACAACAGGTGTCACAACACAAGAATCACAGTTAGTTGAGGTAAATACTGCACTTGTTCGGTAAATGAATATTAATTATTAATATTAGTTATCTGTGGTCATTTTGTAAATTAGTCCCATTTCTTATCTACGAAACCTATCCTAAATATGCTATACTGGCATAAAATTTACTAAACTACAATTGGTTATAGTGCATTGTCGAATACTCCTAGTTGTGCTCTCATTGTATCGGTCAGTTTTGATAAAAGTACACTTTCGTCTAAATTCATCTTTGGGCTTTCCAGTAAACCTGAAACGAATAAAAAATTACTTAAATGCTTATAAATATAACTCGAAAATTACGGAAACAGTGAAGAAGACTATTGGGTAAACGCAACGTAGATACTGCTACTAAACTGATAAATAATCAAATATGATCTCTTACAATTACGAGAGAAACCTGAACAGTAACTTGGACTTGTGACCAAGGTGTAAGCTTAAGACGTCTTTTATTCAAATGAAACACTCGCCTCCACTGGATAATCTCTCTCTATTTAAACCAGGTGTTAGGTTAACCCAAGTCAAATATCTAATATGTTTTTAATATTAGAAAAATGATTGCAATTTTAAATTAATTTATTTCATTCAGCAACTTGTCATTCCATTGTCAATAACGCTAATTGAAAATTATATTATAATAGTTATGGCGATTTAAAAAAATAACTTTCAGTGGTAGTTTTGCATATAGTAAATAGCAAAACACGCAACTCATGAGTTATTGTTATATAATGCTAAAGCATTAATTTTCTGTGTAAATGACGACGTTAGTGGAAAGTCCTATTCATTTTCTTCTTAATAGCGTCTTTTATGTCGCTGTGAATAGCATACGTTTTATTAAAGACCATTGAAAATGAGCGACAAGCATTATACAAATTTACTCATTATTTCTTGTATATTTACAATACTAGCTCCGCACGGATGGGCAATTAACACACCAGCGCGTCGGCGTGTATTTTTTGTTTACATTGATATTTTTAATTTAGTAATATCATTTGAATGGAATGTCCGATTTCAATAATTCAAAAAGTAATCAACAGGTATTGAAACAGTCTTGAATACGAAATAATTTTGGATAAGAATTAATACAAAGGCATGGATGACATGGTCTGATTTGGAGAGGCATTTCTATTAACTTTTAAAATGTAAAAAAGTAGTTTTAGTGACATAACTACAATAGTTGGACATATGGTCTTGCGAAGTTTTTTGTAGATATTGCTACGTTCTGTAATATTGTAGAACAACATTTTCTTGATGCAACACGGGAACAACTATTATTGGCTTGTTCTAAAATATCAACTGAACCAAATGTAATACTATAATTGTTATTAAGCTGTTGTTTTTCTAAATAAAATAAATAAACATTTTTTTTGTTCTATCATCAATAGTTTCCGCAGCGCATGCGATGAATGACTATGGCTAATTTTTTTACACCTCGGGTTGGTTTCAGTAAGAATTTCTGTAGATTTCTAATTTGTTCTAGTAATAAATGTAGCCTATGTTTCTTAAGAATAATGTAGCTTTCTAACGTCAAAAGAATTTTTGAAATCGGTCCAGTAGTTTTTAAGTTTATTCGTTACATACAAAAATACAAATCTTTATAATATTATTGTAGATGTAGATTATTGATATTTTATTAAATAATATAAATGAAATGACATTATTAGTTAATTAAGTTAATTTTTAATTTACCTTGATTAATACAATCCCAGCATTCTTGTATTTCGTAACTTAGTCCCGCACTATTATGGAAGTGGAACTTATATTTTCCTTTAGGCAATGTCCATTCTGTATTATTTGCTGCGGATAAATGAAGTACTGTTGGACACCAGAAGTAATCCAGCTAAAACAATAATAAATGGAGTACTTAAACATTTTTCCTTTTATAAAGGCCTGTCGTTTGACAAATATAATACATATTAGTCATTGATATTTGCGTCAGCTTGAGTGAGTTTCAATATTATTTCTGTTTCTAAGCAGCAGAATCGCTAATCGATTTATCAAATAGAAACTATTCTCTAAATCTCCACCGTTAATAATAAAGAATATTTCTAGTATTTCTAATATAAGAATTCTAATCTAATATATTATCAATTAGTCGTTCTTGCCACAAGAGCAATTTACATTTTTTTTAGATACCTAATACATACTGGTTAAACAAAATGAAATTGGTCGACAAACTAACGGAGTTAAGTTAGTTGTCTAACACAGTCTGACCAAACTAAAATAAAAAAAAAACCTAAACCAGAATCATTTATACAATAAGTGAATACTTAGTTTCACAAACAAATATATTTTATATTTTTATTTAAAAAGGTAATAGCTGCTCGGAGCGAAAATACATGTTTTCAAGTTTATTAAATTTTACCATACTTATTTTTAAAAAAAACAATTTTGAAGTTAATATCCTTTACGGGGGGAGATGAATTTAACTGCTTGTCCTACTTACGAAACCGTAAAAAAATAACTAAACAACTAAAAATAACACTTATATAATAAAAAATTCAATATATCGAAATAATTTAAATTTCATTGAAATGTAAACTAATTTTTGATATGTGTTGTGTGACCTAGTTGGCAGAGATCGTATCGGAGAACGATTTCTTATTTAAACATTAATTATAGTACATGATATTTTGCAAAATTTATTTATTTAAAATTGCAATATATTTTATGAATGTAAAAAATTATGAACAATAAAAAAAATCTCAAAACGTCTTGTTACGTATTATTATCTTTTTGAATAGGCTATATATTATTATCGAAAAAAAAACAAAATAATGTATCCTTAAAAAATTGATCGAGTCAATGTTTTTTGTAATTATTATTGTGGAAGCAACTTTTTATTATATGAGTTATGAGCAATACAAGTATTATATTAATATTTATAACTTAACTAAAAATTTTGAAAAAAAATAATGAGGTGGACTATCCTTATCACTTAGGAGGATAAAAAAATTCGGAGGAGTATGTGAACTAAAACTGTGATTCGAGAATTTTATATATTAGATGTATTTTTTTATTCTTCAAAGAATACTACCAGTATCTCATCAGTACCTCCAACTAAGCTAAATGCTTGTGGTAGGAGGGGGCCACGTCAATAGTCCAATGAACCACTGAGCTACTGACGCTTCGATTTTGAATATAATCCATCGAAAATGTTCTGTTTTACCCTTGGCGTGCTGCAGAGATCAAGGTGACCTGTGTCATTACGATTACATCTACACGTAATATTTAATCAAAATCAAATTAAAAATTTTACCTATGTAGATGTTTCGACAGTTAATTCTAATTCGAGTTTGCATAATTAGTTAGTAACATAGAAATTAAGTTTGTATTACAAATTTTAGTCTCGGTAACTTAAAAAAAAACGGAGTTTAAAAAAACCGACTCCAACTAAAAAATGCACTAAAAAGTAAGAAATAATTCCCTTATTTATTAATCTCCCTTTATTAAGACAATAATATATAATAATTTGTATTTTTGTAGTCGTTGCCAGCAATAGTATTTTTTTTTATTTTTTTAGTGTCTGTGTATTTTTTTTCTAGATTACATAACGTAGACTATAATATTTCGTTGTTTTTTATTATGATATATTCTCATCAAACTAAAGAAGAATCACGTAAATCGTATCATAGAGCTCAGCGTAATCGATGTACATACATAAAAAAGGTGCCGTGCGCCTTTTAAACAATATAGATCTCAAGAAATGGAAACGAAATAAATGTTTATAAACTGAAAACTACTGGGCCAAACTATGTTAAATTATTATGGGACTAAATGGCAGCTATTCCACATCAAAAAAAAAAGAAGAATCACGTAAATCGGATCATAAATCTCAGCGTAATCGGTATACATACAAAAAAAAATATACTAATCGAATTGAGAACCTCCTTTTTGAAGTCGGTTAAAAATATTGATGATAATATAAAAACATTGATTAATTTTTGAAAAATATATATAGTCAATTTTAGCTAGTCACTTATACGAAGTGGAACGACGATATTGTGCAGGATTATTGTGATATTATTTACGTCATAGGTAATTCTATGACGGCACATCCTAATTAAAACTAAATTTGCGAGCAGAGAACGCAAACAGTTTGCATAATATATCCTGTATGTTAACATGAATCATTAATAATACGCTTACCAACACTGATCCTTTGGTGCCCGTGATCTCAGCTCTGTTACCCATAGTCACCCTCGTATGTGCTGCTATCGTGGCGGTCCGGCCGTCTTTGTACTTCAAGGCGCAGGATAAAGATTCATCCACACCAGTCTGACTCAAATGTCCTGTACACATTATATCAGTGGGTGGCTCTTTGTAAACAAATTGTAAAAGTTGTAACATATAAATTCCCAAATCCAATACAACACCTCCTCCTAAATCTTTCATTCTGAAAATTTCAAAAATACTTTTAAAAAAATACCAACACGTCTTCAATTTTTATTTCGCTTTGTGTTATTTTATGAAAGGCTAAGAGAAAGAGATGAGCGATGATGAGAAAAGAATATAATAAAACCCAGAATGCATGTGTATATGGAAATAAAAAAGCTTACAAGTTTCTCTCAATGTCGTTAATTTCCACCCCAAACTGTATGTTTATGTGATATATGTCTCCAAGCCCACCACTCGCAATATGCTTGTCTAAAGCATCATAAGCAGGAAAGAACCTCGACCACATCCCCTCAAGGAGAAATAACTTTTTTTCACGCGCCAGATCCACGAGACCTTTAGTTTGTTTGTACGTCATACCCATAGGCTTCTCACAAAGCACATGTTTACCATTTTCTAACATTAATTTCGTTATTTCAAAATGTTGCAAATTAAGTACGCTGACGAAAACAATGTCTGAAAATAAAATAGTACATGCCTGATATCACGATTAAACCAAAACAAGATAAGGATTTAAGATAATGTGTTCGCAAAATTACGATGAATATAGAATGTAATATTTACATTGAATGGAAAGCTTGTTTATTAATAAAAGGCAAAAGTTGAATTAAAAAGTATATATATTTAAATAAAAATAATGATTAAGGTAATTTTTTTAAGGAAAATCTCTTACCACCCAATACCCGTGACCTTTATAAAGTATGACCAGGAAAAGGGCAAATGTTTGTTAGTTTGGAAGAAAAAGGAAATAACGTTATTGAGAGTGGGTACAAGTGGGTTGCCACCTTTTTAAAGAAATAAAATATTATAAAATAAAAAAAATATGGTACTTTTTAGAAATTCAGTATATTATGTTTTTAATTATTATTTCTTCGTATTCTTTAGGACACATCATATTTTACAAGCTTTTATTTAACTTGCAATGTATGTATGAAATCTTGCAACTAAATTTTGAAGCATATATATTCAAACAATTGAGCTGAAATTTTGTATACAAGTTTAATTTGGATGACAATGCATGGTTAACTTTGTGACGTCATTCTAAAATCCAACATGGCGGCATATCCAAGATGACGGAATAGTTATTTTTAATGCACTTCTACAACATGGGTATCAAGAAAAGGGTTTGCTCAGAATAATTAGAAAAATAATGTGACGTAATTCTAAATCCAACATGGCGGCATATCCAAGATGGCGGACTAGTTATTTTTTAATGCAATTCTAAATATGGGTATCAAATAAAAGGACTTGCTGAGAATAATTCGAAAAAAAGAAACGTCAGTCTATATCAAATATGACGGACTAACTATGTTTTAGTTCAGCCACAATATTTTACACATGCTTTTGAAACTAAATAGTATTTTTCGTAACAAGTTATTTATCTAAGGTGGCAACCCTACACAACACACAAGGGTAATTATTCATTTAGAATTCGACACATACCTATATCGTTGTCGGTGGCGATCGATTCATAGCCTTCATAAGCTGTACCGATATTGTGGAGCGTGGCTAATCTGTGAACACGATCTAGGTCTTTGCCAGCAATGGCGATCACCTTGTGTTGCTCAGCCGGCAGCGACGCCATCGCTGTTAGGAAGTCGTGAGCGATCATCCCGACACCGGCTATACCCCATTTTAGTTGCTTACCCATCTAGTTAATAATAACAACTTTCTATAATGGATACACTTCAGTAGTCTGATTACACACTGTTAACTGTCGGCTTTGTGTAATTATCAAATTTTTATGATAACGTAAATGCTTTAAAGATAACAGTAGGTAATGTGAAATTAATTATGGCATGTGATGTATTGAATATAAACTAAACTAACTCCCTACTCCATTTCATTAGAAGCTGATCATGCAATAATATGGCATCAGCAATGACAATATGAAATTTGATATGCAATTAAAAACTTATATAACATGATATGATATTTATACTGGCTTTACTTATGTAGGCGAAACACTAAAATTCTGATAAAAATGAGATAAATGTTACAAGATGAACATTATCAAGATAAATCAAATAAAAATCAGTACTTTTTATTTATCTAGTTGACATATAAGATTGCACTAAGCTTTGTTGTATGGAACATCTGATTTATGTAGACCTTGTACATTATTGTCCTTTGTATATAATTGCTTCTAATAAAAGAGAGCATTTCAATTGGTCAGGTTAGTTAGTTAGTAATTGTTTGTGTAACATATTATAGTATATAGCATTGTGATACTACTAGCAGTGAAGGATATGTTGTTTATTTATGATACCTTTATGAGCAATGACATTGTTTTAATGACCCATAAAGTACTGTAAATATTACTACATAGTAAATAATATACATTGACATGGAAATACTAAAAATATTTGTATAAAAATTCAACTAAAAATATTTGTATAAAAAACATCCAATCCAAAAAATATAAAAAAAAGAAGAACAAAGAAATTATAAATATTCCATTTTGATTAATTTGGAAATAATAGTATAATACAAAGTTGCTTCTCATCTGTCTGTCCCTATGTATGCTTAGATCTTTAAAACTATGCAATAGATTTTGTTGTATTTTGCTTGCTGACTCAAGAGGAAGGTTTATATGTATAATACATGCATATTATAGTAAAGAAAGTAGCCGTGAGAAGCCGGAGCGGGTTGCTAGTTTGGATATAATTCATTACCAAGAGAATGTTTATAACAGCAATTTGAAGTTATTGAAACTTTATAGTAACAGGTGTTTATACAGTTGGTTTAAATATTATTGCTTGGTTGAAGTACAGCATTTGCAAAATGTATGGATAAATATTGACATTGTTTTACTTGCCCTTAAATATAAATTAACAAATAACTAATTTTGGGCAACAACCAACTTTTTCTGGCAACACCACCTGAATGTTGCAAACCAAAATTTTTTGTAACTGTTGTTTCACACAAAAAGTAAGTCTGGTGTGAATGAAATAATGGTGTATCTATGGCATGTATCTTTCAAATGATGCAGTTTTCATACTTAAAGAAAGAAAGAACAGAGATCCGGTCTTTCAGACGATTACAAAAAAACTAATAAAAATCAAAAACAGAATTTGTCTATTTTGCTGGTTAAAGCACCAGAATTCTGAATCTGAATAACTGAATGTGGTAATTTCTAAGTGGATTTGTAAAACGGCATAATCTAGTATCTGATGCTTTCATTCAGGACTATATACATAACGAGACTAAAATGGGACCATTCAAAAGGGGATATATGGCGACATTTATAATTTGAATTATTACATATCAGTATTTAAATTTTATACAATTATTTTACATATTAAATTAGTTGATATTTTAAATAAATAATTTTATCCGAATATTATGACTTACAACTAGTGTTTTTTCAGGCATTATTCATTTAACTTTTTTTATTCTCAAATTACTTTATAAGTTTCCTGTAATAAAATTATAAAAACAAGTTATTTTTAATAACAATTCGTTAATATATTTTAAATAAAACATTTTAAATTTAGATGTTAATATATGATAATACAAAAAATATTAACGTTCAAAGCTACGTAGTTTAAATTTTATTTTTTTAACTTTTATCATGTTTATTTTATTAAGTATATTAAAAAAAAAATTTATACAATTTTAAAAAATAAATTAAAATTAACATTATGCCTACCTGAAAAACATAAATTTTTCTCACTAAAACTATTAAAGTATTGGGTAATTATTTGTATTTGTTCACAACTCATAGCTTCATAACACCCTTGTGATCAAAATCAAATATGATATAAAATCGTGATCACGAGACATTGACATTTGTCAAACAAATGACATATACAAAATATTCTGAGATATGTCAATATGACATATGACATTTTTTTCCTCTGTTTTTATTCCATAATGGAAAAGGTATTACACCGTACAGCCTTGTCTTTAGTAGGTTAATCCTTTATTTATTTTATAGTAACGCCGAAGCCATCATCCGTTATATGGCATGTCTTCCGTTATAATTATCTAAATCCTTGTAGTTGTAAAATTCCATGTAGTAGTAGATGTGCTTGTATTCGTAATGTCAGAAAACCAACGCTTTATACACATGGATGTAAGCCGATGCAACGTTCGATATGACCTTCATCCATATCGGTTTTGTGTCCACACAAGCCGACAAAAGATATATACACTGAAAAATATATACACAAAGGGCGTCAAGCGAAGCGGCTCAACAATAGCATATACTTTAAGGACTTAATCTTGGTTTTCTTTGCTCTCATCTCAGGCCGACATTTTTTTATATTTATGGCTTAATAAATTTTAGTCAGGAGTGCCAAAACTCACTGGATGGGGAGCAATCAGATTATTGGATGAGGGCTAAGACAGCAACTGCACTACTGTTGCATATATTTTAATAACCAAATTCTCTTTTTTTACTTCATTTCAAGAGCCGACACTGACTAAATATACATGTTAACTTATAATTTCCCGTAGAAATTTCCATATTTAGTTGATAAAAATCAGATTTTAAAAATATAGGCGCTCTTGAGTATTTGGAAAGACCGCGGAAAATTCTTGGCGCGTCTGCCTACCCGGATTTCGAACTGTTGCAATTTACCACGTATGTTTAGGTTTGAAAAGAAACATTTATTTTTGAATATAGTGATATATGAAAATATTCAGGCATTTTTATTGCTTTATTATCCAATAGGAAATTTATTTGAATCCGTTCAGCTTTTTTGTGTGATTGAGTAACAAATATGCAAATCTACATACTTTCACATTTGTAACATTAGAAAAATTTACTTTAGCATTATCTTGTTTTATATACATATATATGTTTTTCAATTATATATTTTTAAAAGAATATATTTGTTAAAACGATCACTTTGCTTTTCACCTAGCCACACTGTCTGTTCATTTGGGTTCAGATACGGATGAAGGTCATATTGGAAGGCGGCTTTTCCTATATCGGCACGTGTGTGCTGCTGTATACGTCTATGGGTTCTTTAACATAGGGATGGATGATTATCCCAAGAAAAAAAACAATCTTGGAATTGATTGGAATCGAGCCCCTAAAGTCAGTTAAATTGAGATATTTTTTAAATTACAGAGTACCAACCACACTAAACCATTTTGCTACGATGAAACATCGTATATAGAAAGATGATATAGTCGATGGTGTGATGTTTTAATAGGTATCGATCTTAATGAACGATACAACGATGCTTCCCATCCCTAACTATAATGAATTTGTAATGTCGTAATTAAGTTTGCATTGTTTGGATTTTTTGTTTTTATTATTTTATGCAGTTTTATTTCTTTATATAATGTCGTTAAGTTTGTGGCGATCGTATTCTAAAGCTCGAAACAATGTATTTCCCTGTGGGAGCAACTGTAACTCTTTAATCGCAATGTTTAATTACTTTACTCGAACTTTTAGTGACGATAAATTTTCTACTCCGGAATTCAGTAACAGTACCATTTTTATTGAAAATGGTTACAATGTCCACGAACTTCCAGTAGTAGTAAGAAAATTAAAGGATTTAGAGGAATTAAATGCCCGTTCACCTACAGACGTTCAACAAGCTTCAAGTGATTCGCTCAGTTACCATTTGATACAGGAAGAATTCAAGCAATGCACGGATTTACGTGACGTCTTTTCACTTATTTCAAAATGTTCTAAAATAACGCCGAACATTGCATTAGGAGCTATAGAAAGGATTTATGACTTGGAAAAGAATGGAAACATAACTATGACTACTGATCAAACCATTCACATCAATTTTGCTAAAGGTGCTATATTAGAGAAGTTACTCAAAGTTGTCATGAAGACTGAAGACACCCAGACTATACTAAATGTACTGCAAACTACGTCATCTGTTATGGAATCATATAAATATAAATTTTGTGATGAGTTGTTTTTAAGAGTACTTGACAACAAGTTAACTTTGGAGCAGTTATGTGATTTTGCTTTGTTTCTCATCAAAAATAAAGATCATCAAAAATATTCAGAAACTATAGACAAACTGTGGGTAGGTTTTGTTGATTTAGAGAAGGAAATTAATGAAACTAATATTGTACAGTTATTTACAATTTTACAAGGATTGAAAGTCAGTAAAAAGACTATTGTTTCATTACTGGAACAAAAATTGTCAGAACTATGGAGCAAAATTAAAGTACCAATGATGCAGGATATACTAGATGTTTTTTTAATAGAAAAGTACTTTTCTTTGCAATCTTATGCAGTTTTAGGTCACTGGTTCTATGCTAATATTCATGCTTTAGATGATGATGAATTATTAGGTGTAATTACAAAGTTTACAAGGCTTAAGTATACCGATCATCAAATAGAAGCAGCAGTTGAAAAGTTTTTAAAATTGAAAGGCCCAAAAATAAAATCGCAGGTTTTAGTCATTGGTATTTTGAACTATTGTATGCAATTTAAACTTCGTAATAAGAATATATTAGATATATGTGCTCAATATTTTATAAATAATAGAAAACAAGTGCCACCCAGTTTTTTGAAGTCTTTTATATATCCTCATGGATATTTGTATGCAGATCCTGCATGTACTGAATATTGGGCTCTCATAGAAGATGTTTTAATTGAAAATTGTTTTAAAATGAATTTTGACGATATGAGCTCAATAATATTATCATACATTTACTGTAGTTATTATCCATTAAGACTAGTATCAAAGATATTTAGTGCAGAATATATGACTAAGATAAACAGTAATAATGTTTTGAAAAAACTGCACCTAATTGATACAGCATTATCATTAGAGTGTAAAGAATATTCAGGTCCATTATTACCAAAGGATCAATGGTTTAAGCCTGTTTTACAAGATTCTAGAATTAAAAGTATTGTAGAAAAGATTGAGAATAGTTTAGTGTCTGTTATCGGTGTGTCTGAGAAGTTATCGACAGCAGTTGTTTTGCCAAATTTCTGCTCAGACGGGACATATCTAATTGATGTAATGGTACATCCAGCAGGGCCCAGTAATAATACTTTTAACTGGAAATCACAAAGTATTAAGAATGGTAGTATTGCGATACTAATTCATTTACCTGATCATTATTGTTTGGATGATGAACAGCTAGTTGGGCCGCAAGTTATGAAGAAGAGACATTTAAAAATACTTGGTATGAGGGTTGTTAGCTTGAAGTACTCCTTGCTTAGTCAATTTTATATATCACACGATAATGTCGCACTTCAGAAATATCTTTCAGAAGGTATTAAAAACGCTGAACCTTGTTCCTAATTATTTACAATTGTTTTTTGTCTAACGGCTTCTGCCCATTATAAAGTATCATACTTAATTAAAGTATTAGGGTCGAAAACAGCGCGATACGGTCTACTATGACCATAGCGTCACCGTCCACCGGCATCCATACAATTGTATATCACATCGGGAGCTGAACGTATTCGGTCCCAACATGTCACGAGACCATGCACATGACCAGTGCTGGTCGATGATAGAAGGGTATAGACCATAGATGATGTATAAAAGTATAGCCTAACACCTTCCTATTGCGGCCATAGTATGGTACGATGTAGTGGGCTGAGGCCTTTAAGGTTTAAAAGAAAAAAACCCATTTACAGGTTAGGAACTAATTTATCCTGTCGTTTGAATAAATATTAATTTACTTAAAGTATGTTTAGTAAAATCTATTTGTTACTATAGTGTTGTAAATTTAAACCCCAACATAATTTTACAAAGTAAAAATATATAAAATGTATTCCTAAGATTAAACTTTTAATAAATATAAACTTTTAGTACAAGTTTAGTGTGAAAATATATTTTTCTAGTCTGTTTTAATGGAAATAAACTATAAAACATGAATAACCTTCGTTTTATTTGTTTGATAAGGGGTACAAGGGCTATAGTACAAAAGTGATATATTCCCTAAAAAGATTGTAGTATTATTTTATCAGTTTCGTAGGAAGTATTTAACCCGTCCAGGTTTAGAATACCACTAGCAACCGCCAAGAATCTAAGGGGTTCCGGCCGCCCCGCATGTGTCCTAGTCTTCCACTCTCCCTATTTCCCTACTTTAGTGCTGCGATTTCAATGAGCTTTAGGTTATTCTAAGCTTCACTTAAACGTTTACTTAAATATTTTTATAACCCCCATGTATTAGCAACACTGTTTATAAAGTAGTATCAGCAGATAGGTAATTTTATATTATGTCAAGTATACTGACGTATAGACAATATATAACCTTGTGTATTAGATTAGTCTCAGTCTCGTATGTCAGTATGATGTCGTAAATGAACACATTTTTTGTGCTTACATTGCAAACGCTGAGTGAACCCTACGAGATAGATCAAAATAATGTACTACTGTATTGTACAACTTAAAAACGTCTACAAAAAAGTCCAATTATATATGTCTATCTCTTAGGGATAATCCACAATAACCATTTTTATTAAAAAAGTACGTGAACGTTGTATATAAAAACATTCTGAAGTATACTACAGCATTGCACCCGTGCGAAGCCTGGGCGGGTCGCTAGTATGTATTTAAAAAGTATTAGTCATGCACGGGTATCGAACCCGCAACTACTTCTTATTATAATATTATAAATATTAAAAGGGAGGTATTAAAAGATAATAATTAAGGCAGACAATTTTATAATTTATTTTATTATAGATACTCATAACATCGTTTCCTTAATTTTACTCACGTCTAATTTACTAGAATTATTATTTGAATAGTTATAATTTTAATAATTTATTAGACATCTTTTACAATTTAGACTTATGTATCCTTGAATAAAATTTCCATTTCAATTTCAATAAATCTAGATAGTTTTTGAAAAAATTAATGTGTTAGTATGTAATATGATCATCTGAATTATAACATAGTTTGTGGAAATAAATCATGTTAGTGAATGAACAGGTACACATAAAGTACTTGCCTTTTGGCCATAATTTAAAATGTGCATCAAAATCATTTATAACAAAATGTATCATCTTTGATTTAGCTTTTAAAAGCTATAACCAGAAATAATATTTTATAATTTATAGCCGAATGGAGTATCACAGCAACTCTAGCTTGAAATATCGAATTTCCAATGAATGTGTTACGCTGGCTCACAGCCTAAAATCTAAAATATTTTATTTAAATTACAAGACACTCGATAGAGTTAGGTAAATTTATTAAATCTTTAATCTTTAACTTATCCTATAAGTAGGTATTTTAAAATAGACTGAAAGTACGAACACGATATTTCACTCTATTTGAAAAGAAGTGACTATGTGCACTTACATCTTTTGCTATTTATCAGTTCCTACCACACAATGTTATTTTGAAATCCAAAGCTAATAACAATACATGCGAGTTCATTGAACTTTAAACTGAATTCTTATGGTTACTCTACTTAGTAGATTATAATAAGATATTCCCATCGAAATTAATTTTTAGACTCATTTTGAACTTTGGCACATAAAAAGTATATTATACTTTATGCGATCGATGGGAATTTTCGATTTAAGTTTTAAATAATTTTTAAAATATTATATTATGTAGCACATATATTCTCATATCTTTAAAAGGTTAGGGGTAGTCAGAGATGTGAAAAAATGAGAATTTTCAGTGACTTTTTTCTGCCATTAAATAATTTTATTTTATAAAATTAATGTTTAAATTTCGTTTTTTTATAAACAATTAACTTTTTTCCCGAAACACGAGAATTTATTTCCTGAGGCCGCCATTTTGTTATTTTTGAAAAAAAAAGCTTCGATCAGGCACAAGATTATCTATTTACAAAACAATTTTTTTGTCAGATTGATTTTTGATTAATCTTCAAGGACTTATGATGGTCACCGCAACGACCTTCTGGTGGAATTAGGTCATTAAAAAGATCTATAACTATGGAAATTATACAATTTTTTTTTCAAATTTTCGTAATCGTAATGATACTATATTATTAATTTTATAAAATAAAATGATTTAACGGCGAAAATAAAATTACTAAAAATTCTCATTTTTTCATGTCTGACTACCCCTAAACCCTTAATAGTTTTAAATATTTTAATTATATATATCAAACAAAGATATATCCAATAAAATGAATTGCATCTCTTGCCAAAGTAAGGCGAATGGTGCCTATTGATAGGCATAAATATTTTATATATTTTAATAAATACATTCTATTGTTATTTGCTTGTAAAATGAAGATATGTCAACTATTTTAGTTTTTCTTTATTTTTTATATCACTAAGTGATGAAGAACACATCCACATATATAATCTTTTAAAGAATCAGTTATATTGCGCTTTATTAATAGATATACTTTGTTTACTTAATTTAATTAAGTGAAATCTGTTTTAATTTTCAAGTACCCTCCATTATGATCACATAACGTATCACGGTATCACGGCACAAATATCTACAAACAATGAATGTTTTTGTTTCTCATTCATTTTAATATTATATAAAGTAAATTTCATTACTACGACAATTTAATTGCCATTTTTGTCTGCAAAAAGAATTTATAGTTTAAGGAATTTCTCATAAAAGTGATTCAACATTGAGATTTAACAAAAACTATATTAATAATTATTATATTCGTTGCAATTTTATTGTGGTAGTAACAAACATTTCTTTTTGCAGGGCAGTATATGTATAATAAATATTTTTATATAGATAATTTACATAAAAACAAAAGTTATACAAATTAATAGTTTTGATCAACATCACCTTAGGCTTGTTGGATTTTGGTAGGGAGGGTGGTAGATACTTAACAATCTTTATAACATGAAGGAATGACTCGCTTTCATAATATATTCAGAAAGCAGTTACTGCCGTAAGACACCTTTATAGGCTTTAATATCTATTCTATTTACTTTTTTCTAAAAACCGCAAAATTGATCATGCAATATACTTAAAGACTAACCAATCTAATGGCTATTACTTGTATTATGAAGTTCCGATTGATGAATTTAGATTTAACTAAATCTAATCTTAAGGACTAGGAAATTACAACATCGAATTCTATTTGGCAGTAACCTAATACTCATTAATACGAGTAGGACTTATAGTGATACCAAAATAAAAATTGACAATTCATTTCATAGGGGAAATATTATAGTAGACATTAATCCACATAAACACAGACAGCTACACATAATTTTATATCAATGAAGAAAAAAATAGTCATCATTACTGACCTTTAGATAATTACATGTCGCTTTTTTAAATAGGATTACATAGTACTAGTATTCCTTAACCCCTCCAAGTAAGCTAAATGCTTGTGTTAGGAGTGGCCACACCAGTAGTCCAATGATTGGGATCTGAAGAACCCACGACTTATCGATCGTGAATCCAACGCCAGAACCACAGACCTACTGACGCTTAAAAAGAAACATTTTTTTTCTAGTTCTTCATTGATATAAAACTAAGGTGTAGATATTGAACGGTTGTCTTTGGTTTACATCTCATTAGTCCACCTAATTACTGGTGTTTCTGTTTGCTTTTAGTTAGTAATAAAGTTCTTGAAAGTTTTCTCATTGGGCTATTTCTAAAGCAATATGTTTCCCAATGTCCAACGATGAAAATTCTCTAAGTTTACATTATTAATTACTTATACATTTTGAATATTTCTTAAAAGTAAAGCTTATATCTAGAATCTTGACAAGGAATGTAGTGTTACTCCTCATCCTAGTATATACTTATAAGAAGAATTATAATTTTCTTAAAAACACCCCTTTTGTAAGTATGGGCGTGTTATAGTACATAGTACAGTTGACATAAACTTTATATAAATGATCACAGTAAGAAATCAGCTATCTACGCGAATGTGCGTAATAATTTTCAAGTTCGATACTATAAAATATAAAAAGTAACTGAAGATTTTTAAACTATTTGAATACTCTTGATCTACGTATTTTCAAGAAATACAAAAAATTTGTTCCTGAAATAATAATGTAGTTGATTTGTTTAACGAATGTTATATTTTTGTAAATGACTAGACTCTACAATGATCTGGGAAGTAACCATTTAATTTTCATCATTGTTCAGTCCCATGGTATCGTTAACTTGAGCAGACAATATTCTTAGAACAAAATAACTATTTACAAAAGTTTTTTTTTTAATTTAGATAAAACATCCCCATGATTGTAAACGGTTGTAAATTGTCTACAATTTCTTTAACATTTATATAAAAACATAAAATCGAAGAGTCAGAGTAAATCCGCAGCGTCGGTAACCCATAGTTAAATTTCACTTACATAGCTAATCTAAATAACACAACAAATTCCGAGCTTACCTAAGTTAAGGCTCTTTTAGATTCGCTTAAACGTCTTCACACATGTAGATACAACAGTGAATAAATTTTTATTAAATTATTATCTAAGCTTCAAAAGTAACAAAAATTAGTAATAACATTTATATGTTATACGATCGTCGATATATTGTAACGAACTGCAACCAATATATGCACTGTAATACAAAACGATCAACAAGACGGAACGCTTCAAATAGAGCACAAAATACAAACAAATCACGTAAACATTTGTAGAGTGCGCAAGAGAGAGAACGTTTGCACTGAGATAGTCCAGTATAGATCTGAGTGATACTAGAAGGAATTCACGAGTAGATAGTGATCACTTCGCGACCTCCTCCACGCACCATCAACACCTTTTCCAGGCCTTCCGTCAGCACCTCAAGGAATTCCATATCTGTAAAAGTATGATAAAGTATTTTATATTAAAACTGTCCCCCACGAAGATTATTGAAAATCGTTTTACGATCGCAGTTAATTTTTTTATGTCAAAAATATGAGATCATTTTGTTCAGTTCAGTTCAGGCAAACCCCTACTTAAAAATATTTTTAATTAATTCTGACTAAACAATTTATTGTTAATCTTCTATTTTTCTACATTAATACTTACAGTTTGATTCCCTTTCAAGTTTAGTGTCACGCGGAGGGCCGGGAAGGTTCAGTATAACCAGTTGTGCGTCGTGAGAGCGCGACACGATCACCTCATTCAGCTTGACGGCGGTGTGCATGCGTCGGACTGTGCCCTCGTCACTGGATAAGTATATAAAACGAGATTGATTCATCGATTACCGTCATGAAACATAAAATTGGATTTTATTTAAAAAAACACATGTGTAGTGGGGAAAGACATTTTTTCAACTAAATGTAGGTTAGGTTAGGTAGGTTATTTTAATATGCATATTAAGATTGACATTATTTTTTAATTTTAATGACTCAAGAGAAAGCCATCATTCCATTTCTATCTTTATAGACTTACTCTAATCAGACGATGCAACTTACGAAATAATCAAAACAATTACTAAACGTTTCTTTGATTATGTTATCTGTGTTCTAATTTAAAAAGTCGTTTTTAAAATTCATTCAATATCCTTACTAATATTATAAATGCAAAAGTAACTCTGTCAGTCTGTCGCGCTTTCGCACCAAAAGTACTAAACCGATTTAAATGAAATTTGGTAAATAGATATTCTAGAGTCTGAGAAAGGGTATAGGCTACTTTTTAATGCGAAAAAGGGTTGTAAGGGTTTGAAAGGGGGATACAAGTTGTATAGAAGTATTCCACGCGCAGTCGCGGGCACAGCTAGTAATTAATAAAAGATGACTTACGGGGTAATATTGGGCAGGTTGGGCTTCGGGTTGAGCGCGTCTCCGTTGGGATTGCCTTCCTTGTGGTTGTCGGGTTCGGGCATCGGCGACTCACACTGCGAGCGTTCATCGGGCGAGTCCCACATTGAATCGATTATGTGCAACAAACTACTTCGAAATTCGTCCTAATATTTACCCCAATTTTTTCGTTTTCGGAAATTTCGTTTTCAATTTGTACCGAGCGTTGCACATGACGGATTCAAGGCGAATGAAACACGGGATGTCATATATTATTTAAATTGTAAAACGATCACTGACTACTGACATTCAAACATCCACTCTTAGCTAATGTGGTATGAGAAACTAAAGTGAACAAATCAATGCGAATAAACTCATTGCCAAACATATGACCACCGTGTGTTAATTCGCTAGGACTCGTTATGGTTAGCTATAACGATGGATAACTCAACGGAAAAAAATATAGTAACAGAAACATGATAAAAATAGCTGTGCACTCTGTTATTGAAAGCTGAGTAAACTGATTGATTATTGCACAGTTCGTTATTTGTATCAAATTGCTTAAACATTTATAATTTAAATGTGTGCGTAGCATAATGAAAACGAAAATATAAGTTAAAAAAAATAATAATTTCATGTGAAATAATAAAAATACTCAAATGATTATGTGTCTCAAGCAAAATATGATTAGCTTTTACAACACCATTTTACTTTAAAACATCACACAGAACATGAAATTTTATAATGTAATTAATATCTTTTGTATTACTGGTAAAAATCTCCGCATTATAAAACAACTAATATGTAATATAAATTATTAAATTTAAAATCGTACAATATTTCATTCAACATATTTTTAACAATTAAGTAATGTAACCATGCAATTTCTTAACGAGCTTAATATTGAACCCCATCTGATAAATAAGCCCAGTAATCAATCAAATATTTTTTTTGAAATTATAGTTAAATCGATCTTTTTTAACATTATAAAAGAATCAATATTCACCTTATCATCTTTATCTTTATCATCATTTTCTGCGAGAGGTGGTGAGGGGGCGTCGTCGGGGAGAGGTTCTGAGCCAGGTTCTGCAAAGCGAACTTTGCTTGCCGTTTTAACGTCAGCGTGGTGGTGGTCCACTATTGCTTGTACCTACAGGTTATAGCAATGTTATTTGTAATTAACTTATTAATATGATATTTTCAGTATGACATAAAACTTATAATCTGTTTAAAAATATTGTTTAATTAGGAGTTGATATTATTTATTTATTAGTCTTATAAAACATTTTAAAATAAAAAGCAATAGAAGCAAAGTGATTTTAGAAAGTGATTATTAATTTTTAAACGATGATGTTACTAAAATTAAACGTAGTAATAAGGTCGATTAAAACTATATAACCACAGAATCAAAAATAAAGTATGTTATGAAAAACCAGTGCACAACAATAACAAGGACACTGTGATCACACAAATAAGATTAACAAAAACTACACAATATTCAACATCAAAAGCCATTAGTGTTTTGGTGAAAATTCAGCAATATAGCATTATTTATAATGAAGCAATGTATAAAATCATATTCCTAGATTTAATTAAAGATATTTACACACAGTAAGATAGTTATGAAATATTGAATGACTTAATAGAAATTCTTTGATGATCTAGATTATCATAATCTACTTAAATATCTATGAATGAATTGTATAACGATATGAGACAAAAATCTTAGTTTGCTTACACGTATGTAGTGGTGATAATATTTGATAATATTTACAGCTATGTTTTTTTTCGGAAATTTAACACCCACACATCAAGAAATAAAAGAGTAAACGTATCGTGACGTGTAAACAAGCTAAACGAAGTATTGTACAAAATAGAGGATCTTAAACATAGATAAATGACTCTAGAGGAGTCTAGTAAACAATCTTTCCGTAAACCATTTAAAGCAAAGGCATGATGATGATAATTATGAAGAGCTAATAGAAAGAGAGGACAAATAACTAAAAATACATTAAAGTGGACTCGATCGAGGGTAATATAGTTTACCAAAGGCAACTTCTCCTCAGCGTTTTGTTCGTGATAGTCCACCAAATTTTGCATCTGTATCGGCAGCGATAGACAAACGGCATTAGTTTTTACACATATCAAGCCACGCTTTTATACAAATACAAATAGCACATCACCGCTAGAATGGACCTTAGCTTTATTTTCACAAATGATTTCAGTGATTAGTATTTATGTATGTGATTTGGAAATAATATATTATATTTACATACCATTCCGAGAGTTTCCTTCTTGTTGAGTCTAAGTTCTCGAAGCATTTGGTTACGTTGTTCCATCATCAATGTACGTTCATACGTGTAAGCGGAGATATCGCTGTCAGTCTGAAATTATTTCAGGTACTTATATGCTTTAGCCGTATTTCTAATAATGATAAATTTAAATTTATAATTACATCATATCTTAAAAAAGTAGATTTAGATACGAATACAAGCTGATAATAAATATTTGTAAAATACTTAACCAAGTAAAAATGATGTGGAATATAAAACTCAAGTAAAGTAAATTAAAAACTAATTTGTATCCATTACCATTTCTACAACTTCAACTTCAGCTTCCAAACGTAGCTGATACAGGAACATTTTGAGATCCTTCTTCATTTGTATGGAGTTATCTTCAATTTGTGCCACTGTAAAGATGCGCATCTTACAGTTTTTCCAAGAGCGATGTTGTTTGAGAAGGAAAGGTAATAGCATAAGCATGCCACCATCGTGCACAATCCACCAAATGTCGATGTTGCCGGACACCTAAAATTTTATATTAATAATAATTATAGGTGACCTATGTGTTGTACACACAACACCGAAAACAAGATTTTATTTATTTATTAGAAACTTACCTTCTCAGTAGAATCTGGGAAGAAGTTAATTCCTTTTGGTACTAACATGGCCATTCTAGCTGCGGTGACTGCGCGAACTGTATGCAGGAACACTTGCCATGTGCGTTCGTCTTCAGACTGTCGCCATCCATACGGCCACCCGACTATCACTGTGTTTGGTTTTAAGCCACCAAGTCCTGAGGTTTGTACACTATAAAGACATTATTAAAACTATTACAAAGTTTTTATTACTTGGATATAACATCTATCATAGTTCAAGAATTCTTATCCTTAGGGTTCTCTCGCTAATCATAACTGAGATTTTTAGGAGTTGAAATATAGTTTTTCACCTAGATTCAAAAAATAAGTTTTCTTATGTTTTTTGCAATGATGAGGAAATGTTTTAATTCAGTATATGACTAATATAGTTTATCTTACAAATGGCTCAATCCATCAGCGATGTTATGGGAAACAAGAACATCGACGAATCCTTTGACTTTCTCTTCATCCATGCATTTTCGTAAGTTTTGTTTAGCGTAGTTCGCTTCTCCTGCGCGTCGAGTGAAATCTCCATCTAATACTGAGACGCAAACTGTTAAACCTTTACCTGTAATAGTAATGTAAAAATGTGTTTAACAACTATAACTACTTTTTAATTGAAATTTTGTTTCAATTGGCACATTTCTTACCAGCTTTGAGTTGATTGGCAAAAGCGAGCATCTTTCGGTATTTAGGTTTTAAATCTTCGTTAAGTTTAGCAAGGACAAGGACTTGTGGACGCCAATTCTTTGTGTGTGGCGGACCCTCTTCCAAACGTAAGAGAGAGTAGCGTGCGGCGGATAGTGCCAAACCGCGAAGTCCATCACCCCATTCTTTCTCAGCACTTGAAAATGATATTGATTAATTTTTTTTGTAAATCAGAAGAATGTCTATAAATTAAAAGGAATTTTGCTAAAATGATCAAAACAATACGTATAATTTTATGTAAGTATCAATATTTATGTAATGACTTATTAATTTTTATAAATATAATAAAAATACGCAAAAAAACTCACCCCCGATATTCAATATATTTATAGATGAGGCCAGCCATACCCATAGCTATGAGGGCATAAAACCAGGATGTCATGAACATGATGGAGATACACAATACTAGACCGGCGAGAGAGAGGGACCTATGGGTTAATAAAAATCATAATTAATTTAGACATTTTCTATGACAAATATTTAATTTTTTTAATCGTTGCATTCCATAAACCATTACCAATGATAATATTTGAATCTTGGTCGCCAGTTAGGTGTTTTTAACAAAGTCTGTAGAGCACAAGCCAAGTTAACGAAACCATAGCACATGAGGAAGAACATCGAGAGCAGCGGCGCAAGAATGTCGACGTTTCCGAGGAGAATTCCACATTGACAAATTACCATTGTTAGAAGAAGGGCTCTGAAAATGAGATAGCAATAATTATACATATAAAGAATGAAAAATAGATATTACAAAAATAATACGATTAATACGACGGCCAAACGGGATAACTTCGCAAGTTAGCAAAGTTATAAAATATCAGTACTATGCATTTCTTTATAAATAACATTAACAAATTATTTAAAAAATAAATCTTATTATATACAAACATTTAAATAATTACCTACAATAATAAAATATCTATTGTGTACCTTGTAGGCTCTCCTCTGCTAGAAGAAACAGCAAACGGAGCGAGAAAAGGTATAATTTCATCTTTAGCTATCGCCTGTAATAAACGAGGTGCTCCAGTTAAGGATTGAAGTCCCGCACCAAGAGTTGAAAGGAATGATCCGATTAATATCACCCATTGATTCGGCCAGGCCATATTTGCTACTACAAGCTTCCCGCCAATGGATTGTCCGAATCTGAAAAATAAAATCAATCTAGTAGGCTCACGTGATAGAAACAATATTAAATATAATAATCTTTTAGTAGTAAACTTACAATAGTTATTATACAAAAATGTAAACAAAATAATCAAGGTCTATCACCCCCAAATATTACTAAAATTAATCTAAATTTGCTAATTTGAACAAATATTTCTCTCCTGAATAGTGTGTAACAAAGGTGTAAGGTTTAACAAAATGGTTGAAAATCTGGATAGCGAATTAATCCTTGGAAATATTTTTAAAGACTACGCAAAATTTGGAAATTCAAAAAGCGATGGTAAGCAGATCACTTTATCTAACATCGACAAATGGCTTAAAGAAACAGGAATCATTGACGGAAAAAAAGTTTCCACGACGGATACAGCTATCTTATTTCAGCGTTTTAAGTCAAAATCAATTGAATTTAAGCAATTCTTAAGATTCATAGAAGCATTGGCTAAAGAAACTAAATTAGATATTGGAAAAGTTAAAGAAAAATTGATTAAATCTGCTGCACCCAATACATCCCGAGTAACTAAAGTTGATAAATCTGATATAGTGAATAGAATGACTGACACATCGAAGTATACGGGGACACATAAAGAAAGATTTAATAAAGAAGGAAAGGGTAAGGGCAAGCGGGGTAGAGAGGATGTAAACGAGAACACAGGCTACGTACAGGGCTACAAGCATAAAGACACATATGGTAAAAGTAAAAAATGAACTTACTTGTCTCGCAGCAACAAATTATCGACCGTTCCAGCAAAAAGTAGTACACAAGATAGGTAGACAGTGGAAGTAGTCAGTATAGCGCCGATGGTGCCGATAGGAATACTTTTTTGGGCATCCGCCAAATCTCCGGAGCGATTGGAACCGGCCATAATACCTAATAAGCAAATAAATTCGTAATACATTAAAGCCAATTTTTATTTGTATGTATGTAATATTGTTTGTTCAGCGATACACTGATTCGCTTACAGGTTAGTTACAGGCAGAACCTTTTATACCCACAGATTTAGATACTGATAAAGAACTGTTAAGTAATTCTGGTCACCGTGTAGTAGATCACAAATTGAGTTGGACGTCATATTGAAATAAACTGAACTATAACTGAATAGGTAAGAAACCGTAACTTAAGAAATAGATTGTTGTTTTGTTTTCGATAAATATTTATATTATAGCCTTATATATAGGGAAAAAAGGGATGCTTGTTCCACCCTGGAGAAGGTACAGTCATTTTACCAAGCTAATGTGATCCTAGCATACTTTAAAACTAGCAAATCGTGATTCATTTATTTAAAAGTATATTTCAAATCTAAAGATAATAATATAAAATTCAGTGACATTAATGGATCTGGGGATGCTTCGTACATTTATGTATGGGAGCTAAAATCTCCCAAATGGGTGACAAATTTTGAAAAAAACCTCCTAACCAATAGAATTTGTTATTTTTTTCTTCTGGATCAAGTCTCCAAAATATCGAACACATGACATATTTTTTAAGTTACGATAGTTTTACGTTAAGTTACGGTTAGTTTAGGTTACGAGGTTTTTTGTCAGGTGATTCCTAGATAAATTCTGTATAAACAAAAAAAAATCTTGAAAACTATTTCAGTACTTTGATTAAACCTCAAAAACATAAGGGAGATCAAGTATCCTTCCTTTCCCATATTATTTATTATAAACCTAACCTGTCACAGACGGGAAAAATATTCCAATCAGAATGGTGAAAGTTGTAGTGAGATCAGCATAAATCTGATTATAAGTAGGTCGTTCCATTTGTTCGATGTCATCAGGTTCCTTGCCATATGAGATATATTGACCAAGTTGAAGGAAAGAATCTTGCAAATTGTCGAAGAAAACTCCGCTTGCCAAACCCTTTATAAAAAAAATAATCACTTGAAGTCCTTTATTATTTAAATGTTACTTAATGTAATTAATTACTTTTTCTTTGGAAAATATGTGATACAATTCTTAAAATCAAAGTTAAGGCACCAAAAAAAAATTCTCAATTTTTATCAATGTCGCAAAATAAGAGACAGTTCTAAACGAAGTTCATAAATACAAAAAATATCAATTATTACTTTATGGAAACTGTGAAGGCAAAGTGATGAAAACAATAACTTATAGGATGCTGTAATATTCCTGTGTGCAAAATTCTGTTTTATAATAACTTAAATTTACGCAATAAGCTATTTACCTTAATACCCTGCACGATGCTAACTTCATGTGCTTGATAATACGGATCACAAGTATTATTAGCACAAAACAATTGGTACAGTTCGCCACCGACGTCTTTAGTGCAGTTGTCAATGTGAATATCCTTAAGTAGTCGCTTTCCAAGGACACACATTCTGAAATTATAATATTGTTAAAAACTAATTTTCAGTAGTAGTTGCTATTTACAGAATATGGTCAAAAATATTTTAAAATACATTTTAGTACAAGAATATGATTAATATTGGAACAAAATAAACGATAAAACTATTTTATAAAAGGGACATATTTTCATGTGAAACAAACATGTAAAAGAGGATGTTATCGATTTTAATAACAATCGACTATACCTCCGCTTATCCTCCATGTAGATACAAAATATTTTACATTATAAAATATGGATAAGGAGCTAGATAAATTTGAGTTATCAGAAGGGATGCGGATGATAGTTAAATTCAAAGCCTTAATACTTATAATTTTAATAATTATTGTTATAGGAGTATAGGACTATCTGATTTAACAAAAACTACTTGTAAATGTTATATGGAGTGTACAATGTCGAAAGGAAATTAATGGTAAAGAAATAATGATTGAAACATACTGAAGCTTGTCATTTCCATTAAAGTTGACAAAAATTCCAGCGTACACGGCAGTTATTGACAGTATGACACAGGCGAGGGCAATCGTGGCAAACTTGTTCACGAACTTGACCCCCACAAACACTACCATGCCCATGATTAGCAGAAGACCAGTCCCATATACTCGAAAGTTGTTATACATTGCTTCTGGATCCTTGGTAAAGTCACCGAAGATGGACATCCATGGCGCCATGTACGTCTGTCAAATGAAATTATTAATGTAGTTGGATCAATGTAGTAGTAAAGAGAAAAAAACACTCTCTTCTGCTTTGTTAAACAGTTTGGAAGTGAGTACTCAGGCTAAACTTTCACGAGATTAGTAAAATAATATTTTCTTCACTGCATAATATTCATACTGAAATCTAGATTTTTCTAACCCACTTCTTTAAGTTACAATAATAACGTGTACACAGCTCCGTAGGAATAAGGCACATACATTGTATGTACACATATGAGCGTAGGGGTTTATGATGCTATAAAATTTTACTATTTCAGAATCGATGTCATATTTTGTAAATACGATAGCGAATTTCCTAGGGATGTTCGGGGTTTAGTGTTATTGCGGGAAACATAAAGTCCTCTTATTTAATAGTAATCTCCGTATGTGCGTAAAATTAACTTTTTTATAACTAATATGATTGGAATTAGATTTCATTGATGTGCTTTCAAATTTAAATAAGCAATTTACCGTTGCTTTTTAGCTTATAATTGTAATAACTAGATACTTAGTGGCCATTATTTAAAACAGCGATACTTTGATGTTTAATACTTGAAACATACTATATATTGTCCATGTAAAATGATATTATATTTAGTACATATGACTTTATGTGTTATACTGCTAGATTCGCTATAGTTAAAAATAATATAGAAAGTTAGTTAAACAAAGGAAGGATGAACAAGTTTCTTACCAGAACAATTTCAACAGCTCCTACAATGTACATAGCCGCAGCCAGAGTCGTTCCAGTATAGAAGAGCATTCCTACTGCTCCTCCACACTCGGGGCCCAGTGACCGCCCGATCATGAAGTAGGATCCGCCCGCGGGCACCACGCCGTTTGTTGCAATCGCAGACATCGATATCGCAGTAAGCATAGTCTGTAGTAAAACAGTTTATTAAACCAAAACTTTCTAATTTTGTACTCTATAATTTCAGTTGACTTGTAAAGCTCTTTTTTGCACAAAAAAAACAAATAAGCAATTTAATCTATGAATCATAAGGTTTGTAATTCTTTAGTTAAGATAGAAGTTAGGTAAGTTACGAAGTTATTTAAATTTTAATACATACCGTACAACAACATATGAGAACAATCAAAAATCCCTGAATAGCACCAGCAGTTCCAACAACCCACGTCAAACGGATAAAGAGAATGACACCAAAGATATTCTGGATACACGGAAGGTAGACTCCGATAAGCGTGCCCATTCGGGCAGGTGGTGCGGGTTTGGGGGCATCAGGGTCAGCTGCGGAAGCAGTAGGGATGGTGTTGGAGTAGTCTGCCAGGGAGCTGAGGAACGTCGCCGCTCGTGGTCTATCTTCAATTTCTTCCTGTAAGAATATAGTAACTTGAGTACCTACTGACAAATTAAATTACATTTCGTTATGTTCTTAAGTTCTAGTTCTATGTTCTTTAATAACTTATGAGAGATGACTAATAAACTTCTAGCTCCTTATTTCCTTATAGCTAGAATGAATATTTTCACTTTTGTTTCTAGTTTTTCATGTTTTAAATAGGTTAATACTTTATTATGGTTTTTCTGCTTTTAATTTTTTGATATAAAGATGTATTTCTATTGAAGTACTACTAAGTGAAATCCCTCAAGAGCAGTTAAGAAATTCTTGAGCAAGATATACAGCGGCATCGGTTTAAATTTCGTAATACGATATACGGGAGCTCGTTGAGACAGGATTCAACTGAGCACGACTTCGGAGCGCTCGTGTATTATTCACGGTCCATTTCTAACGCTCACAGTTCCTTCAGACGTTCAGTACGACGTCAACTTATGAAATGTCTTTCACAACTGTCTACGGTGTTGAATATACAAAAGGTGTAAAGCGAAAAGGTGAGATGAGAGTCAAGTAGATGAGAATATATTAGGATAACACTATATCTATTACAATATTAGGTATACATGTTATTGCTACTACAACTATATAAAATAAGTAAGCAAAGCCATACTTTGGAGAGTTTGTACGTGATAAAAATGTTATGAAGTCTATTGAATTAAGAGTTCTTCATACAATCATTTATGAAGATAATAAAAATAGATTGTCTGCCAGCGCACATAAATTTTATATGAAATACGTAATTCTTTATATTTTTTATTGTTATATTTGTAACATTCAGATCATTTCTTAGAATTCTAGAAGATCATTAATTAGAACTAAAAACAAAACTTTCAAAAGACTATTACAACTAAATCACGGACACAGCTGACCAAAAAAGGTCGTATTGGACATAACAACGTTATAAGTTACCGAGATTATACAAGCTTACATTTCTGTCATAAAGATTTTCTATGCCATCAAACACAAGATGGAAGAAAGTAAGGAATGTAAATTTAAAATTTATTCTACTGTAATAAACATGTCATTCCTTCATTATTCACTTATTAATCGATTATTTTTACATCGTTGTTCCTGTAAATACTTGTATGTTTGTATGAGTGCAATTAATTAGCTTTTTTTTCTATTACCTAAATTTAATAATATTAAACACCTAAATTAATACTTAAAAAAGTATCACACATGATGGGGATAGAGTAGATAGAGTGTCATATATTGGCGTCTGAAATGGAAAACGACCTCTCACTGGTGAACGTAGTGGGCGCTATGCTCAGCAGTGAGAGGTGTTGCTCTGCAATGGTTTCCTTTTATGAGACAGTGATGGCTCTTAAGGAACTCAAGGGGTGAGAGCGTGAGGCAGCAGGTCTCACTAATCCCTCACGCCGTAGAAGAAAGGGGTCAAGGAGGGAGGGCTTCGCGCAGTGTCTACCCTATAAAAGGGCAATTATTTGAAAATGAAGGATACGTCGGCACGTAATGGTTATGTGGGCGAGCGACCTCGCGTCGTCCCATTATAGTAGTGAGGGAGCGATGCTTTATAGTAGGTATTTTGGTGGTGTGCCTGTGAACCCCACATACCCTCCCAGGATATAACTCGCATTTTCGAAAACCGAATTTTCCATCGAAATAAAAAAGGAATATTATTACGGTAATCCTGTTCAATTTTTCTCATACTTTTTCAAGCAACGTCAATTTTTTAATTTTTTAATTAAATTTTCATAGAAAATAATACAAACTTGGACCTAAATCGGTGGGTGTACTTTACTGTGCCAAGATTTACCCCATTTTCGTTATTAGATTAAATTGTTAAAATACAGCATACACTGGCGCGTTTCGACTAGTTAGTTCTCTCTAATGTAATTTAACTAACGTCACGAAAGGACAGACTAAAATGTAAAAAATGTTTATGATTTAAATTGCTATTCTATAATATTTAGAGTTTAACGTAAGACGTTATTGTATTATTTAATCCCATATCCCATATCATATATATCCCATACGTCTAGAATTTTCTTTTGAGCGTACCTTAAAGTTGTAATGGTATAGAATCCATGGTAAAATTACAATAGTTAAACGTACAACGCTACCGTCGAACTACAAATCTCGAAACGTTTGAAACCGCTGTGTCGTCGTAAATTTTCACTTGCAATAAACCGGCCAATGGGCTATTTGTTTCATGACTTCTTCTATTTGTTTTCATTTGCGCTGTCCACATTAAGGTACTTTGTTTAAAATGTTGATCTCTTAGGGATTACACATGTCATCAATGTCTTTGTTCACACGCTACTGACATCAAGTATATTGGATCGGATCGGAATGAGATATTATCTATACATAAATAAAATTAAATATAAGCATCACTTGTACAAAGAAAATATATAGAGAACACCTTTTTAATGAGAACCCCTCACAATACATACCAAAAAAATGATTTTTAGATTTTATTATTAAACAGACATATGTTATACTCGCGGTTTTTGCGGTGGGATTTTTTATAAAATTCTCGAATCATGAATGTGCAAGTAGATTTCATACTCATTTTAACAGGATGAATTAAGGATTTGACAAGAAAAGTTTGAACAGTATAGTTGAAGTGACCAAAAAAGTGGTAAGTAAAGCCACGCATTATATGAAAGTGCAAAGACTTCTAAAGACTCGCAAAGAATTTGCAAAGCGTAACTCAAGAGGGCTTGACCTCTAAGACGGAGCACCATTTCATTTCTTTTGCTATTGATGGCCCTTGGCATGGCCTCCGCTTGAGAACTTCAGATAATATGCGAAGGCCGCCCAATATTCGTCTTTGGCAAAGATTCATAAGATAATATTATATATTAAGGTTTTCAAAACGAAATGTAAATGGCTCCTTTTGTATGTCATTATAATTATTATTATATGACATATATTTTAAATATATAAAAGAATATATACGAAAGGTGGTGTACAAACAATGTATCCATTAAGATTTTACTCTCATAAATACGGTACGGTAATAAATGAAAAAAAAATACAATATTAATATGGGAAATGCGCTACTTTTGAATTAATCAGAATAAGATTATTTAGAACACTACACAAATTCAAGACGATTATTTTTGTCCATTTGAAATATGCTTGATTGCAAATTATTTTTGAGGAGTAACAAAATATAGTCTAATTGACAAGTTTTACCGGTGGATTTATACATTATCCAGTAACTACTTAAATTTTTTTATTTCTTAATTTTCATATTTAATATTTTTTAATTATTAAGTGTTTGAAGTGGGCGGTACTTTAACTCCTCTGGGAACATATAAATATTGGTCCTACGATTCCGGGATTCCGATTGCCTTTTCTTCAGGAGATTTTCTCCTCGTTTTGAATCTATTATTTTTCGAGATACTTGCAAAATACTAAACCCCTATTTTTTTCACTCAATTGTTTCTAATTTTTGCAAGGAGTATTGTTAGCAACACCGTTTATAAAGTGGTATTAGCAGGTAGCATATTTTATATTAAATCAAGTATACTGACGTGTAGTTGTCTACAATATATAACTTTAAGTGCGATTGATTAGTCTCAGTCTCTCTGGTGATTTCGCGCAGTGTACATGGAAGTTAGTGTTATAGTTTCGTGGTTAAGGTCATCCTTATTGTGGTCCACGTAAGTTTACTTTATTATTTTTTCTGAGGAAGAGACAGGCTCAGGAGTGAGCCATCCACATTTAGTATGTATTCTGATTCCTTAAATTATAATATATGTCTATTGTAGTCGGTGAGGCCGAGTGGTGGAGGTGAGAGTTAATATATTATGAAAGAGCTCTTTAAACCTGCTCCTGGGTCTCAAGCCCATCTAAATTGCATGTGTATACGTATTGCTGTACAGTAATGGTTATCATTCCTCTCTCATTCTATGATAGTGCTTAATTTTTTTCGAAAATCATCTACATGCTATTTCGAATCAAATTATAATTGTTTAAGATTTTCCGAGCCTGGTGAAAAAAGTTAAATAAAAAAGCACTTGTTAACTAGACTAATGTGAAAAACAACATACCGATTATCCGGTTGAATTATTACTATCATAAATGAAACCAATGAGCAAAATTAATTGACATTTAAACACTTATGGATAAGTTAATAACGAGAACACGTTTAAAAGCAGCGACCAATATCCGGCTCGAGGCTCGGTTACGTCTGTATAAACAGCTACCTGCCTTAATTAAACTTCCGACCAGTGCCCTTTAATTAAAACGATACGATATAACAACAAACTTAAAATAGTTTAAGTTTATTAAAGTCTTTGTAAACGTGAATTTATATGTATAATCAATAACCGTATAAAACTAAAAAAGAAATCGATTTATTTCCGAAATATTTATAAGGAATTTAAAAACTATACAGAAATAATTATTTTCTGGCTTTGTATGAATCTTGTTTATTATCATGATAATTCCTAACAATTTCTTTCTATGTATAAGGATGTCATATTCAGGATTTTTTGCATTTTACATACATATGTATGCTCTAAAGCGGAACTTAGCTTTTATGTTTTATTATATAAAACCATAAGAGAATATCAGAAATTAAAACTGCAGTATAATTTATAGTGAGTTATAAACATTCATCATCATTTAGATTCAGATTTTGACGGCAAACTGAACTTACGATGGTTACCAAAGTAGCTTATGTCTTTTTTAGGTTCTAGACTATCTGTATACCAAATTTCATTTCAATAGGTTCAGTAGTTTTGGCGTGAAAGCGCGACCATCCCATATTTCCTATTGGATTTTTACACCCTTGAGGGTAAAACTTTGAATGCAACAAACGTTGAATGCTATATTTATTGCTAAAAAGTAAATTTCAAGCTTCTAGCTCTAAAAATGATGATACTTCCATACAATTTTAATCCCCCTCCTTTAAACCACTTACAGCCCTTTTTTCGCAATAAAAAATAGGCTATGTCCTTTTTCAGGCTCTAGACTATCTGAATACTAAATTTCATATAAATGTGTTCAGTAATTTTGGCGTGAAGATGCGACCATCCCCTATTCCCTTTTGGTTTTTTACACCCTTAAGGGTGAAACTTAACAAAAGTTGAATGTTGAATGAGTCATATTTATTTATATCGATTCAATAGCCTAAAAATAAGTTTTAAGCTTCTAGCTCTAAAAATGATGATATTTCTATACAACTTTCATCCCCCCTTTTCAACCCCTTACAACCCTTGTCCTTTCTCAGGCTCTAGACTATCAGTATACCAAATTTCATTTAAAGCAGTTCAGTAAATTTGGCGTGAACGCGCGACAGACAGACAGGCAGAGTTACTTTCGCATTTATAATATTAAGTTAGGATAAAAGAATATTATTGTGTCATTAGTAATATATATAACATAGTATGTATGAATCAGAAATTATGATTAAACGATCATAAAATTCAGTGAGCCATTACTTACACGTGGTGTAAGAAAGGAGAAGGATAATTTTATGCCTTATTCAGTGTCATAACAAAGATATTTTAAATATATTTTCTGTAACGATGAAATACTTTATGAATTTACTAGGCCGTTTTTAAATATGAATTCGTGGCAAACGAGAGAAGGCCACAAGGAGGCTCAGAGATTCTAGAACGTCTGTGAGAGGCTGAAGTCAAGTGTTTGTACCTGTCATTGTTCTAATTTTTTTAAGCTCTAACCTGTTTGAATATAAAACAAAGTAATGTTTTATTTAGAAATTAATTTAAAGTTAATAATTTTAAAAATAATGATGTTATTTACTGCATATAAGAGTTATTTTGCACAGTAACATGTAAAAGACAATAATAATATACAATTCAGACGGATACTGAGCAAATACAGATACACTCACGAAATTCTTTACAATGTCAGCATTACGATACCACACCACCTGTAAAGCCACGATGGTCACCAAACGAGATCCGTTAAACAACTGGCACAAGAACATCGGAATAGAGGTTATATATGTATTGTTATAAATTGTTATGTGGGTATAATTGAAATAAAATAAATAGAACTACTCGCGAATACAAAGTTATTAACGGTGTTGCTAACTATACATACCTGAGATGAGTAAGAATTCAAGCAAAAAGTATGTAAAACATCCAGTCGATAACAGCATAATAATATGACTAATTATGTTTAGAAAACTAATATCCACAAGTTCTATTTGAATTAATCCCTGGGCTGATGTTTTAATTAGAGGTCTTAATGTTTATTATAATCATTAATAATTTCACGGCTTGTTTCAAATATAAGTTTAATTTTAACAATTTCAAACGAACCAAGTTTTCTAAAAATTTCAATCTCTACAACGTTGTACAGCCACATTATGATGGCTTTAATGTGGATTTACGCGACTCCGGCTTCAATCTCGCTTTTATTACTTTTTCTTACAGATAAAAAGTTGGTCATACATAATTTTTATGCCTCGGTAATAAAAGTTTATGTTAATATTATTCTAAATTTTCTCGAAGGTTTTCATTGGAAAATAAAATTTTATACACGTAGTAAAATCAGGAGATTACAGAATTGCTTCAAGGATAGATAATTGATACATTTCGTGAATCACATGTCACATGTATTAGTAGAGTAACGAATGGAAATTATTTTACTCGAGTTATTCAAGGAATATATTCTGAATAACTTTCATCTCGATATATATATATATATCCTCCTTTAAAAGTACTTTAAAAATGAAATCAATTTCTAATCTAAGTCAAATTGAAAACTTGCAGATCAAGATAGCACGGGATCGAAGAAGTTTATTCAAGTAAGAAATTGGGTCGCGATGCTACGACGTTACGCTTCGCGCTACGGAGGCTACGCGCTGCAAGCTCTACGAATGCTACGAGCTGGCTACGCTTGAGCTGGAATACGCTGGCTCGTTATACAATTTAGATAGCAGCACGATTTGCATATTTTGTATCTTTACTGAATATAAACTATACTGAAAGTCACCAACACAGCAGTTGTCTATAAATAGTTCATCAGGGGAGAATCTAACTAAATAAAAGAGATCCAACTAAATAGCTATATAGTTATAATAAGATAAATATTGAAACTCTGAGAATTATAATTTTAAAAATAGTACTAATACCATTATATAACAAAGATATTATTATCTTAAATTACAAAAGAGAACACCGCGTTTAAAATTTCCCGTTACCTATACATAAGGTTTTTGTATATACATGTCAATTTATCCAAGAAACAAAGGTTATCGTTCAAGCAGAACATGAAGTAAATTCTCGCAAAAGCAATATCCGAGATAGGAAGGAAATGTATGATTTATCGTTCAGAAGAAACATCAGGCATACGGTATTAAAATATAAGAAGCATAAAAGAAATAAGTATGTTTGGGCGTATTTCTTCGTGTTTTACTTGATTGCCCAATGTTTATGGAGCAAACAATATTAAGTGATTACTCTCAGACTTACATTTACATTAATGACACTGCATTTTAAATTGAAGTAATGTTAACAACTTTACTAATAAAATAAGATTAGATTCTATTTAAACTTGATGAAAATTTTATTTAGTATCGGTTAAATTTGTATAGTGAATATTAGAATTTTTTCTTTAACATATCTAATTAATAAGATTACTTACATGGTAAAGGTAGAGAGTTGTATCACAGCCCTTGTCCTTGTCTTTAGGCAATCCATGTTCGTCTGTGTCACCTTTAAAGATAAAAACAGTTTAAATTTTTTTTATAATATTACCAAAAATTATCTTATAATATCATTATATTAAACGATGTGATAATAATTATAAATCTTTCTCTGAACTTAAATACGAAATATTTATAAGGAATTTAAAAACTATACAGAAATAATTATTTTCTGGCTTTGTATGAATCTTGTTTATTATCATGATAATTCCTAACAATTTCTTTCTATGTATAAGGATGTCATATTCAGGATTTTTTGCATTTTAAAGCGGAACTTAGCTTTTTAAATACGCTCTTTGATATAAGTCCATATACGTCATTAAATGAATAATTTGTATTTGATACATAGTTTGAAAGTACTTAGCATACGCATATTAACAATTTTAAGTTTATCAAAGACCTTTACGTCTTGGTTTCAAAGACACCCACGTTTCCCCAATATGTAATTTAACGTTTGACTAACTTTGATCTATCGTTAAATACACAGGAATTTATTATTTTATTAACTATATGTATTTATATAATTCTTGATTAAAATTTAATTATGTTTAAGTTCAAGAGTAATAAACATTAAATAAAATCAATTTATTTAACTTTATTTATTATTTACTTTTTATCTACAGTTCTTTGTTCTTTTGTGACATATCCTATTGTTTCTTTTATGGTGACTTAGTAAATGTAAATAAGAATATATTTACACCATTAAATTGTATTACTTATAAAATTGATCCATTCCATTAGCTGCCAATTGCTTAAAAATATTATTTCTTTTGAAACTTTCTGGACTACGTAACTTGAAATAGAAAATTAGTACTAATAGGCAGAACATGAATGCTGCTATTGAGTAGGTAGTTCAAAGAGGCTGAATAAAATGGTACTTGTAGAGCACGAGCAAGTTGGTAAAGACTAAGCAATTTGCGAGCTTGTCAACGATTTGCGGAGGCTAAAATGCAACGGATATAATTCATTTACGACCCAAATAGTTTTGGAAAAAGAGGACAAATATTTAGAGTACAGCTAACAGGAATAATACTATTTAGTTGGAGTTTTGAAATTCCCTAAAATGCAGTATGCAGTGATGATTGTACTAGCAAAGCTATGATAGTTTCCTAAATCATTCATGTTTAAAGTTGGATGATTAATCGAAAAACCGATAATTTTTAAGCAAACAACCTTGTATCTTAAAAATTTATTCGATTTTTTTTGCGCTGATTACAACTATAAAAATATTTAATCAATATAAATCAAGAACATTTTAATAAGTTATACAATGAATATGATTCTTAATAAATAATGTATATTGGACTTACCAGCTGTAAAAGCTGGAACTATCATGAAAATGTCGTTATTATTCACGGTGTGGCGTTAGAGCTTTTACTCGATGTTAGTCTAGGAGTGTCTTTATATGCGCCTGCATTAGTAACACATTTGTATGCGCTATTTTTAACGACCACACTATTACTAGTATATGTATTTACAAGCATTATGAAAACTATCTTTGCTTAAGTTTGGCTTAACTTTTATTTCCAAAAATAAATAGTATAAAGGCATAATATACCAAAACTACAAAAAAAAAAAAACAAATAGAATAATCTTTTCGAAACCTAGACAGATATCTCCTGTAATTTTTTATATATGACTAATATTATAAACGCGAATGTTTGTAAGAATGTATGGATGTCTGGATGTATGGATGTATGTTTATTACTCTTTCACGCAAAAACTACTGAATGGATTTTGATAAAACTTTACAATAAGATAGCTTAATCATCAGAATAACACATAGGTTATAATTTATAATGATATAGTGTGAATTGTCCAAAATATAGCGGGCGAAACCGCGGGGCGCAGCTAGTATGAAATAATTTAGACTGATTCATCGACGCACAGCAAAAATAATTGAAGCAATTATATAATTTTGGAGATTTTGGCAGTTGCAAGTTCCAAGAAATCCACAAAGTCGCTAATTTTCGACATGTAACATGTAAGCAAAAACGTAAATAAGTGTAACGTAAAATAAAACTAAGTTAAAACCGATAGATGTGAAGCTGCCGAAGATGCTGGCTGCATTTTCTCGGCCTTTGTTTGTTCCAGAATACAAGCTACTAAGCCTTTCTCCGTTCACATCATATAAACGCGCCGAAATCTCTTTGTGAAAATGACGCGCCTCTGGCCCCCATAGACCCGTCGTTTCTACATCAGACGGCACAAAATATAGCATTCATCAAAGACAGCATATATTTGCTCGTACGTATACGTACTCTCAGCGTTTGCGTCACCAGTGCACGATGAAGTCGCTGGAATATGGGAAAGTGGAACGGTAACTACGGATGTGACGTCCAATACCAGCGATTTTCCGTGCTGCCACGGAATGAGCGTCAAGCAGCACGCCGTCCGGGCGCCTATCATCATCATGTGCTATTCGGCTTGAGATTGGCCGGCACATTGTGGTATATGGTAGACGACAAATGGGATCAGCGCGTCGCTACCCCAGCACGACAGACGGCATATCAGTGTCCGCACTGACAGCATTGAAGCACATTTTACATCTGACACCTAATCGCAGATTTATGGAAATGGTTTGCATAAATTCTATTTAGGCTATTTTCGAAAAATCAAAATTTGTCTCTAATTATTATGAGAATAGTATTAGAGTTAAAATATTTCACTTTGTATTCCTGCATAGTTACTGAGTCAGACGATAGGAAACTTCAACATGTGAATGTCAAGGGCTGACCTTTCCGCAGCTAATGTGATAACGTCAGGACGAGTATTTTTGGTGTAATCACATCATCGGTGCCTCTGTAATTTCATTATTCGTTATACCGCTACCGAGATTTGAAGGTTACGTACGTAGCCTTTAATGGAGGTTATAATAAGAATAATAAGGTCTTGTGTGGAAAATTATATTACTATACTTTGTGCACGTAAAAAAATAATCAATCAATGTTTAATCTTTTTTATTTGATCAGCACCCTTTTTTCTTTTTAAGATTACTAGCAGTATGGATCACATATTACTAGTATTCCCTTTACCCCTCCAACTAAGCTAAATACTTGTGTTAGGAGTGGGCTACGTATTCCAATGACACTTGAACCCACGACTTATCGATTGTGAATCCAACGCCTCAACCACTGAACTACTGACGCTTCAGACTAATTATCATCTACTTTTTTCTCCAGTACTGATAAAACAATTTTTTTCTTGTAAACTGTTGTTAAAAATATTTTGATTTTGTAACTCCTCTACTCTCTAGTTGCTGACTGATGCTTCGTAATATTGGCATGGTAGGTAGTGAAATATCAATTTTAGCAACTTTTAAATATTAAAATTAAAAGTTTAGAAAGAAAGAAAAACAAAACTAAACCATACATGGAAATATGTATACAAAATGTATGATCGAGTGCACAATTATATTGTACGGTTGCAATAATTAAAACTTTTTCAATATGGCCTTCATTTCTCGCCGCAGAGACCTATTTGCAACTTTTATTTATTTGTACACATATGTTTTATACAAGTGAAGTAGAGTATTGATTGTGTCATCATATTCGATCTATATTATACATACATTTGATTAAATAGATACTTTAGATTATTTCCAGATAAATCTAATTCAGCCACTATATTTCTGAAAAAAGGCTATATTTTTTTTCCGGAGTAAGAGGTTTGTTAAGGTAGCGCTACAGATAAACTCTCCTAGTTACTAAAAACTATGAAGGTAACAAAGTTATTGAATGTACGGAACTAATTGTTTTTAAAGAGTAAAATATCCGTTTTAACAACACGTCAGTATCAGAACTGATTGTTAGATAACAATGTATAAAATATAGCATAATTTTAATCAATTAAAGCCTTATTTAATGAAAATTCATAATTATTCTTTCGTTTATTGGAAGTTGTTGTAAATTTTAATTTGTTTGAGCTGAATAAATTGAGTTTATGAATCTTAATTATATTTGGCTTCAATACAAACGGCTCCATTATATATGCGTCTGTAATTTTTTGTCACAGTAAATATTGTTTTTTTTTATCACTATTATATTCATTATTAAGACAGAAATTCTATGTTACACATTATTTTCATTTATAATTATCAATTCATATAATAATTCTGTTGTAGAAGATAAACTTAAAATAAAAATCTGGTTAATTTAATCAATACATTATTAAATTAAAATATGCAGTTTTCAACTTTAAATCAGTATAGAACAAATTACTCATAAATCCTCTTTAATACAAAATCTTCTTTATGTATAAACGGAGATTCTTAATAAATTAACTATGTATGTTATATAATTGGAAAATTCAATTATACATACATTCTTTTACAACAAACGTCATAACAAAGCTTTACGACTGCGGCCCTCGTCCGTTAGGATTTCACGTTACACAAAGCAAAAATGTACCGAAAACAATTCGTGAATACAAATTAAATTTTTATTTTATGTTCGCATTTACTCTATGTTCACATTACGAAATTTGAATGCTTTATAAAATGCTATAAAAGACACAGATCTCACCCATCTGAGCTGTGTTTTTAAAGGTTTATGGTATAATGAATAAATCTATATTAAATCAGTTTAGTCGCTTTTTATTGATCTGTCACTTAATTTGCACGAGTATTTATTTATATTATTCTATAAATATTCAGTTGATAATGGTGCCCGGTCTTCCTTTAGTTTTGTAAGTGTCGTGCGAGTAGGTGGTAGTGGTAGGTGTAGGTGGAGATAATATGTAAAAATGAAAGGCAGGCGCTTAATCTCTTAAATTTAACGCAACATTAAAGCTAAAACATTCTCTGCAAGTTTCTCATATAGCCGAGTTTTTATCTCATTTTCCGAGTGCTGAGCAGCTTGGCCAAAGTTATAAAGTAATTTTGGTGGCGGCAACGCAAAGCTCTGAGAGAAGCGGGTATGACGTAAAATTTTGTAATATAGGTACCGATAAAATTTAAAAACGTAAAATATTTTTGTGGAGTTGAGAAGAATAATACTTGCATGAGTATGGTATTAAATCCACCAACTATGAGTATGACTCAGATCGCAATCGTGAGGCTTGCATAATACCTCTTTTTTTCTTAACTTTCAAGTCGATTGAATTTACCACTCTATCAAAAGTAATCTCATCAATTTTTATATATAAAAATAATTGCTGAAAGTAAATCTGTCTGTGCAAAATTTTAGTAATATAGAATAATTGTTGTAAAATAATAATTGTCACGTTTTCGAGATTTGTTGATATAGAGTTTGGATACAAAAAAACTAAACCGAAATATAATAAAATGAATGAGGATCATTCTTGTAGAAAAAAAGAACAAGATAGTATTGTTTGCTGATGACACTTCACTAATATTTAAAGTGAAACGCTATCAAACTGAATATGACGATGTAAACAATGCTCTCTCTGATATTGTACATTGGTTCAGTGCTAATAATCTAATGTTAAATAGTAAGAAAACTAAATATATAAAATTTACGACACCCAATGTTAAGAAAATAGAGAGTGGTGTATTTATAAATGGAGAGGAGTTGGAACCGGTGGAATCTACCGTATTTTTGGGCATCACTGTCGACTCTAAATTGCAATGGGGCCCCCATATTGAGAGGTTGGCCAATAGACTCAGCTCTGCAGCATACGCGGTTAAAAAAATACGCCAATTAACTGATATAGACACGGCTCGTTTAGTTTACTTTAGCTACTTCCATAGTATAATGTCTTACGGCATTCTACTTTGGGGTAACGCAGCCGACATAAACACGATTTTCATACTGCAGAAGAGGGCTATTCGCGCAATCTATGGTCTCGGCCCTAAAATATCTTTAAGAGATAAATTCAAAGAAATTAATATATTGACTGTTGCTTCACAATATATTTTTGAAAATGTTATGTATGTGCGTAAAAATATTAATGATTTTATTAGAAATAGTGACTTGCATGACATCAATACTAGGAACAAACACAAACTTGTTACTCCTACTACTCGATTGAGTAGAATTAGTAATTCTTTTGTTGGGCGATGTGTATGCTTTTACAACAGGATCCCAGAAAACGTTCAAAATTGTTCTATAGGAAAATTTAAAAAGTTAGTTAAAAAACGTTTGTGTGACAAAGGCTATTATAACATTAAAGATTTTTTGGAAGATGTCACGCCTTGGGAATGATGCGTTCGCTCCAGGCTTTCTCAATGTTTAAATATACTTGTTATAAAAATTGGCGTTTAAAAAATCAAAGATAAAAAATATCCAAAAGAAACAGTCCCGCTGAGTTTCTTGCGCCCATTCTTCTCAGGTCTGGGTTAGGTCGTTTCCGAAAGGGTGGTAGATTCCGACGTTCAATAAGAGAATGTAAATTCCAACATTGAATAAAAAATTTTGACTTTGACTTTGACTTTGACTTTGACTTTGAGATGATTTTGTGAACTTTATTGAGTCTATAGTTATTAAAATACAACATTGAAGTATACATGAGTAAAAAATATTACAATAACGTTTCTTTTGCTATTTTAATGTTGTCCGCAAATAAAATATCTTAAAATATATTTGATTTTATTGCAACTCCGAAAAACCGTAGTTTCAGTAAAATAAAACATTATTTTATTTTACGTACATATTATAAATCATAATACATGTTTAATTTTTAGGTTTCCGTACCTTAAAAGGAAAAAAGGAACCCTTATAGAATCACTTCGTAGTCTGTCTGTCTGGCCGTCTATCAAGACCCTTTTTCTCAAGATCGCGTGAAGGTATCAAGTTGAAATTAATACACATACTCAAGCCTGCAGTCCCTGGCAAAAAATCAAACTTCTAAGTCCACGCATTGGAAAGATATGATCGTTAATGTCATATAATTATAAGGTACTTAATTTAGCATGAATTAACTAGCTGACCCAGCAAACATTGTTTTGCCCTATAAATTTAGAATGGGCCACCCTTATCATTTAGAGGGATAAAAAACAGATAGCAGCCGATTCTCAGACCTACTAAATATGTATTTAAAATTCCACAAAAATCGGTCAAGCCATTGCGGAGGAGTGTGGTAACTGACATTGTGATACGAGAATTTTATATATAAGATTTATTTAAAAACTTTACCATCGTATACTGTGTTCTTTTTATGTTGTGTTCGAAATTGTCAGGACAGTCGGAAAAGGCATTGGATAGTATTTTAAAAGAAAATCTCAATAAAATATGTATAGTTCGGTTTAACAGTTCAACTTAAATCACGAGAAATAGACAAATTTTGTTATATAATTGGTACATACTTCACAGTTGTTTGCAAGTACTCATTTTCATCCCCGAGCGAAAAATAAATTTTATAAATAATAATTAATGCTTTATTACTGAGTTTAATTATATCTTTAAAATATATTGTAAGCCTTTATGGCGCTAAGGTTAAACAGTTAAGAAAGTAGGCGCTATATTAAACCGCTTAATGCCACAAGGAATTAAATTAACGAGAGAGGTTGACTAAGATTAATTATTGACTTTGTTTCATGTAAATAAATTGTTTGTTAAATTAAGATTCAATTAGCCAAACAACTCAGGGCCCTTCTAAATTCTTATTTTATAAAACAAAAATCTAGAAATATAATTGGAGGATAAGTCATAATAGCTCAAAAAATTCATCTGAGCCCTTTTATATTTAAAAGATTTTAAAAAGTGGTATCGACTAGGAATGTGTTTCTATGGTGTGACTATTGTTTTGTCCAGCTATCTCACTTAAATGGCAAGAAACTTCGTGATAAACAACTTATACGGGTATTAGATGGTGGTCTGGCTGGAACAAACTTCGGGTAACAAATTCTCAACGACTAAGTTTGTCAAAGTCCGACGTTGATAGCGTTGTCCTGGATCGACTTTGTCAAAGTATTGAGATGGCCCTCTGTCAAAGTATTGATTTAACTTGCTTATAAGCTTTAGGGAGGTATAGTCCGTTTGTTTGATAGGGAATTATATTAGTGCGGGTCGGTTTCATCGGATTTGCGTATCGATTTTAAGGGTTTTTGTTGTTTTAGATTGTAATACTACAAATAACCGAGCGTGGTCTTTATCGGCATACTTATCCACTTGCGGCACGTTTTCGCGACTGAATTCGTATAAGTTGAGCTGGTTTGTGAGATATTCCATGGATAACCGCAGTTTAGCAGTCACGTTTTGTGATTTAAAGATCTAGCGGCTAAATTTGCAGTTTTTTCTGCCACTGAATTTAATTTAAGCGTAATGCGACTTTAGCGTAAACTAGTATAACAAAGAAATAATTTCAAATATCATGTTTTCAGAGGTAAGAATACTTTTCCTTTTACAAATCCTTCAAAAATTTTTATACTTACTATTTGTAGGTAGATTCTTGTTATATTCTGAAAGATCAATATCATGATGTCGTGTGCAGGTAAGTATCAGAAGTAGTAAGTATTCTCAGTTATATAAGATGCTTATACTAAATACTATTTTATATTGTTAGAAATGTCTGAAACCGTTTCATTATATATTTCTATAGACGTCAAGTTAAAATTAGCGAATAATTGCTTGGCTTTCATAAGTCTTTATTCTATTTACCGTTGAATGTTTCTCATTAGGTACAGACTATGTCTTTGTAAATTGTAAATGCCATTGAAATAGAAATAGAATGCATAATTTTATAATTTAATAATTTTCTTATTAATTTAATTATAAACAGCAAATTATATCAGAAAGATTTCAATACTTATTCAGTTAACTGCTATCATTGTAAAACTACCTCTAAAATCTTATTGAATGTTGATATTATCTTAAATTAAAGGAAATAAGCAGATATAAGACGAATATATTTAATCTAAGAACTATGTATTTTTGAACACAAGTTTAAGCAAGGTAAATATTTTTTTAATATTCTACTGTAGTTTCAAACAAAAGATGCAATTAACACGGATCTTTAACGTAGTGGGCGTTGTTTCTACGTGATACTGCTTTTAATTTACGTTTAACTAATCGTACATGGAAAACTAAAGTAAGAAATACTTATAGAATGAAAAGCAATATCATTTTATATAATATTTTAATTTCAATAATGAGTTTAATTCTACAGATATTTCACTTAGTTATAATTTTGTAAAATAAAGTAAAATTATTCACATACATCATAACTATAATTATAAATGTAACTATTCGTAGTTCAAAAGGTATATACCGTAGATAGAGCAACAACAAGCAATAACTACTCTGAGCTTTTATTTAATATCCACTAAAACGTCTGTGAAGAGCTATAATAATATTTTCACAACTTCAAAAATAAAGAAAGCATTTCTCTCCATAACGTAGAGCCAAGAGTTGAGGTCACATCAGTAGAGTTTGGATTCGATTTCCACTAGATTTGTTCCCAAACCCGATGTACAAAGAAAGGCTTGGCCGACTGCCAAATGTCGCTCGGCCGTTTCCGTGCTCTAATTTTTTTAACTTTTAATTATGACCGCGATCCAGTAGAGATCTGTTAAATAAAACGAATAATATTATGTTTTACCTATCTACGAATATCTAGGATATTGAGATTTGCGTCAATACTTTTAGCCTTAGCGGCAAGCGCAAACAAGGTTAATTTATGATCGAAAATATACACCAGACTATGTTTAACATATTATTGTGGGTGAGTGAAATAGTAATATTCTATTTATTTATTAGTAATACACTAATTTGATTATATATGTGAAAGGAGAAACCGAATGCGGGGTGAGAGAGAGAGTGATGAGTTAGCTATTTACAATTGGTTATATTCTAGATACACAACGGATCTTTAACAGAATTCAAACACTCGCCTTCACTGCTCAGTTACACTGTTTAAATCTAAGGTAAACTCACAAAACCTAACCTAACACAAGGCTAACCTAACCTAATGTTGTGTTTACTTAACCACGTTGGAATTACACTGCAAGGACCCATGTGACCTCCATCGGAGAAAACTCCAAGCACCAACACAACACTGCACTTAACACTTTCACTAGCATTTTTACTCTATTGTCTAGATGGCGATGACAATTCGATAATCGTTTACTTGTTCGAGGCTTTCAAAAGTCGTTGGAGATTAAAATAACGAGACGGAAGTGATAATTAATTTTCCTTATTATCTTACCCTAACTATACCTCGACATATATAACTTGACCTTTAAAAATTAAAAATAAAATAAAACAAAATTAGTAGTTAATAGTATGAAGAATATTTATATATCTAAAATGATTTCTTTTATCCATTACTTTTTTTAGGTTAGTTAGCTCTGCCACAAAATCCTGCAAGACCCATGCTAACTAACAAAAAAATAATTCGTTTAACAATAATTGTATATTGAGCATAGTCTACTGCTTATACAAGATTGTGAATATAAAACGAAACTATTTAAAGGTTGTCAATTAAAATGACCACTCCGACAAAAGTAAATAAATTAAATGCTATGTACAAAAGCGAACGATTCAAATTGGGTCCAATGATTTAACACCGAATTCCCTCATACAAAGAGATTTTGGAATAAACGAACCAAATTCAATATTCTGCAATAGTCGCGCGTGAAATTGAAATGAAGGCTTTTAATCCTTTCCTATCCCTTCGTGTATCGAATAGATATTTTTATTGTACCCTTTGCTTAAACAAAGGATGGAAAGTGAGGAATATCTCTAAACGACTAACTAAAACATAATATGGTGTTATTATATTTCAGCGTCTCATATTTCGTGTCAGTCATCTGACATTGCAATAACCGGACCCGAGATGGTAACTCTGCTATGTAATTTGTGTTTTAGGTACGATTGTAAATCAAATTACCAAAACATAGTCTAGTATAATTTACAAGTAATATAAGCTTTTGAATTATAAATTATTGTATTATCAGTATCTAAAATTCATAAATTGTGTTGGAATAATATTAGTAATGTAATGAAAATGTAATGTATGTTTACTATTGAATACAATTTTTTCTTCATTATTTGTTGGAACTAACTTTGTATAGAGTAAGTTCTAGTAAAAAGAACAGGACGAGGAAAATGGCAGAAACTCGGTCAGTGATTAAATGGAGCAGGGAAATAAGGAAAACTAATATTGTTGTTGTGTAAGATATTGTAATAAAAGTTATTCGATGCGATAGGCGATGTTAGGCGTTATATATGAATAATACAGAATTTGCGAAGCCATTGGATATAATGTGATGTGGTTTCGAGACTACCTTGATTGAACTATTGTTACAACGCAGGTCGTAGCACATACTCAATGAGGAATTGTAACTCGATTTGAACCGGCCCCTGGTCTCGCTTTGTTCAGAAGATCTTTTTATTTTCTACGTTTATTCATTTCTAAAGAAACATATTTTTATTTAATTTATTAGATCTTCTAAACAGTTCGACACTATGGATGTGTTGTGGTTTAATTTATGTTAGTTAAAAAGTGATATTGTAAAAAATAAACTTTACGTAAAATGAGTCAATCGAAAACAATATAAATTTCTCCTTTATTATTAATGCACATATACATAGTATTTTATATATTACCCATGCTTAATTACACATGGCGATTTATCAGGAGGAGCGTGAAAGCGAAAAAACAGAAATAAACTGCTTTTTTCCTTCTCGTACGATACGACGATATAATATTTCAGTCAAATAATTCTTTACCGTAAATATTCTTTTTATGTTTTATTACTCACTACGCCGGTATCATTTATAAGACTGTTTTGTTAGTTGCATTTACAGTAAGCGTACAATACATTTCACATCACAGTAAATCAAATTATGGTGTGCTTATTGAATATTGACAGAGGCAAAGGGCGAAAGTACTGAATTCTTAAATGCTTTCCTGCAAGCATGGAGTGTGTTTAAATATTCAAGCCTAAGGTTGCTTTATTATTAATCTTTGTTTACTATTAAAAGATAATCACTTTGCTATCGTAACCATTAAGTTTTAAATTGATTATACTCACTTTTGTGGATATTTTATTACGATCACATTATACATTTTAAAAAAAATATATAGTAGTGTTGTTATTCTTGTTCTTTAGTATTTAGGGTACAAATTATATAATAATTTGGTGTGTTGTATATAATAATTTAATGGTCTAGTTTAAAGGATTTACCCCAGACAAATATCATTCGATACTCAGGTTAATTTTTGCAATGCTGATACTAAATATACTACAAAATGTATTTATATACAACGTTCACATCATACACATCCCTGTATTTTAAATCTGTAAAAACTTCGAAAATATTCTTTTAAATTTCATGCTGTAAAGGGCCATATTGATCTATATAAAATGCACGATATATTTAAGGTAGTTAATTGGATAAGAATTTAGACTGTATTGCTTAAAATCATTTTGTAAATAAGCCATTATTTCTCGTAAAAAAGGATAAAAATGAATAAAAATACCATCGCGGACTTTTGTGTAGAACTTATTAAATTGTACAATACTGTAGTACATTATTTTGATCTATTTTGTAGGGTTTAGCCAGCGTTTGAAATGTAAGCGCAAAAAAATGAGTATTAACGACATCAAATTAGAAACCTTTAAAATTATCAGTGTTTCTCTACTATATTATGCATATATTATACGTATAAATTTTCGCCTTGAATCACTCTATGTATTAAAAAACCGCATCAAAATCTGTTGCGTAGTTTTAAAGATCTAAGCATACATAGGGACGAACAGATAGATAACGGCAAGCGACTTTATGTTCTGTCTATCGCATCCGACTGGTAGAATTAAATAAGCAATAATTTTCCCATCGAGGTGTTAATCTAAACGATTTTTTTCCGAAATTCACGATTATTGTTTAGATAGGTAATATTATTATTTGTTTCAATACAATCATTAGCTTACATTGATTACAACTTATGTAGTTGTGATCTGTGTTAGCTGATTAGTAATCAGTACATAACATCGTAAGTACGACAGAAAAGCTATTTTCGCCACAAACTACGTAATCTGAATTGCAAAACTCATTAATTGAGAACGCCGTTATTGCAATCTAACGCCTTTGTTGGGCAGTCAACTAGAGAAATGGTGTACTCTAATATGAGTTAGGTACAGGATGCGGAAGTCATAGTTTTAATGCTTTAAGCAATTTGCAATTTAAACTGCTACACTGCTTTCAGATTAGGTAATTTCAGTTGAGTAATTTCGTTTCAAAGCTACGTTAAAATGTGATACAAGGTATTAGTAATTATGAGTAAAACGTTGTATTAAAAACTATAAATTTGTCTTTTACATGATACTAGCTGACCAGGCGAACTTCGTACCGCCTAACAGTCAATGAATGTCGTATTACAGATTAGCTGAACTTAATTTATGAAACCCATGAACACTGCATGAAAAATGTTTTTTATTTTATTTTTTTCGTAAATATTTCAATGTTTTTAATAAATATTCTGCTATTCGAGACGGAGGCGAATATAACAAATCAAAAACCATGAAAATCGGTCCAGTGTTTGTCGAGTTATAAGTATTCGAATAAATTCGACTTTGGTTTTATATATATAGAAGTTAGATGTTCCATTTACACTTACTTGAAAAGGAAAATTATTTACTCTCTTATTTGTTACAGAAGGAAAGAAACAGTCTTTAAAATGTAAATTATTAAAATAGGGGTAACCGTAAAGACTAGTACAGTAGACTAGACTAGTTAAATAGGAATAGAACAAGTGTTTACTGTTTACAGATTTGGTATTTATTTTTTGAAGAATGGAAGAAGAAAGAAAAAATATATCTGACAATTTTGCTGATATAAAAGCAATATAAGTTACTAAGAATTGTACAGAATACTAAATTTACCTAGACTTGTTTAAAGGTTTTAAACGACAGATAATGAGATTCAACGTCTTTGTTACTGTGCATCCATGCAATATAACGATTTCATAAAGAACTTCGTACATAATTACACAGCATAAAATTAAAAAAATCTTAGGTCTCTATTGGCCGAAATTAATAATCAACCTCAATCTAAAATATTTGGATTATAGATTTAATCTATGTTCTAGAAAAACACTGACATTAATATAAATAAATTCAAGAACTATAAATATCTTAGCTGGTATTTTAGCTGAAAAAGTCTTAATTCTATTTAAATAGAAACCAGCCGTACTATTTACAAAAGGTTGGTGTTAGTATAAAATGAATGACGTAATGGTTTATTAAGTTTATATATATTATTTAGTTTATATAATCATGATTATAGATATACTTGTTAGTAATGAAGACAATCTCTAGCTTGAGATCTATAACAAAAAATCTAAAAGGAAAAATAGATTTTATTTCACTATGGCTTGATACAGAATTCAGTAGGTGTACCATCTTATATATTTTATATATTTATAATAACTATATTATTGCTCTTGTATCCCTTTAATATTAAGTAAAATGAAATGAACATAGTCAAATTTTTCGGATTTCGCTATGTTATTATTATTAATATAGTGCATTAATAAACCAAACCGAATATCTGCACATTAAACAAATACAGGAGAACTCTTGATGAAACAGAATATTATTTTTAATTTACTTTAATTGAATGAATCTCTATTTTTTTCAAAAGCAATTATTAGTTTTTGTAAATTAAAACATAATTCTTAAAGTGGTATCGACTTTATTATTACTTTAACTGCCTGCTTCGGCTTTGCATGGGTTGAATTTCCACTTAACGTGTGCATATAGGTTAAGAAAAAATATATAAGAATTATTTCCGCGGAAGTTTTAATATATTTTTTACTTATTTTTCTTATATTACTGTCTAAAAACAGCCAGATAATTCTAATTCGATATATATAATTTATTATTATATCACGGAAACTATGTTTTTTCTGGCCCCACATGATATATGTTAAATAATCGCTACGTTTTCTGTTACAGTGTTACAGAAGATAAATCGATAACACAAAGAACAAACTTTCACATTTATAATATATTTATATATATTTCAGTTAAGAAAGAAGTATAAAAATATTGAGATGATACAAAACTGTGACCTAAATCTCCACCGAGCGTATCCCCGAGACAAATCTGAATAACAAGAAATTTCATTATCCAAGCTTAAGTCTGCAACCCGTTGAGACGTTCTTTATCCCTTCAAGAAGACTTAGCGCAGGAGTAATATTTCAGTGTTCAACGAATTCTGACAAAAGTGAATGGATTGGAAAGCAATTTTGGCGATGAAACGTCTCTCGGTGGTTAGCCTTAATCTTCTTTCGTTAGCTTCAGACTCTGGGATTAAATGGTAGTTCAAGAACAAACATGCATTTTTCAGTATACTTTATCTTGAATTATTTACTAGTTTTCATAAACATTTTTTCATATAATTTTTTACAAACATAGTGGAGGATGTTTGGGAAACGCTAAGAGAAGTATTTATTTATTATTATTATTATAAAATGTTAGTACATTTCAAGTCAATAAGAAAAGATTTTTTAGTCTTAAAAATAGCTTCCTTTGAGTTCTATTTTACAAAAAGAAACTACTAAACATTTTTATTGCAGAAACTTACGTGGTAATTAGTTATTTTTAAAGCTATGTTAAACGGTAACACTCACATTTTATTATAGTAATTTGGTACTACAGTTTCGATCGCATTCGGCGATCTTCTTCAGTCAGTGGACATGCGCGCGGTGACGGCTCGGCTAACACATCCGCGCGCGTGCGTCCACTGGCTGAAGATGATCGCCGAATGCAATCGAAACTGTAGTACCAAGTTACCATTTTTATTTTAATAATACCACAGAAAATTAATAGAAAAATTATTATATGTTTAAGAAACTAGAGGATTCAACTTTATATAAAGTTAAATAAAACAAGGAATCTTGAAACGCTTGGAGTTCGGCTGAAATTCTAGATTCAATTCAATATAAAAAAGTTCTCAGTAACAGAACTTTTGAAGATGGAAGAAAAAAGATAATTTTGTACAGACTCGAGAGGGATAATTTTATTGCTACTTTATATTAAGGGAGACGATTTAGTAAAAATACTTTTATAATAAGAACGATTATATTAAATACAGTTTTTACATAAGTTTTATACGTCAACCTATAAAACGAATTGTAAGATGTAATGGGTGAACATGTAATGGACATTTCAATTTATATTCCAATGAACATTTCCACCGTCTATGTACATATTTTGACTTCGTTCCAAAATGTATATACTTTCATCAGCGAGAATATAATATAAACAAGAGTTATGTAACAATAGTTTTAATACCGTTATAGCCATAACATTCGTAGCTTGAGTACTTAGCTAAGTGGATTTACCGCTGTAGTGGTTTCGAAGGCTTGAAACCTTTTAACTGGTCAGTTTATTTTGGTAATACCTACTTCTTTATTTCTATATTGATAATTTTCAAATTTCATATAATCTGTAATACAAAATGGCCGACATAATTAATTAAATAATGATATGAAAGTTCTACCTCTCATTGCTATAATTTCTCGTTGCTTCGGGTTTGTGAAGCTTCCCCACGAGATGCCGTCACTCTTCCTTTTTAGGCATATTTAAAAATTGTCTGAAGATTCACTCTTTATTTACCTTATAGCTCTATGGTTTCTAATTTATTAGGAATCTATTATAGTTGCTATAGTTGTTTATCGAGAAGAGATAATTTTTTCCTAAGTTACTAAAAATTTTTAAGATCTTCTAAGATGAAGTTCAGAGCATATTGTCTTAATGCGGGACTTTGGGTAAAGTAAAAGCAAAGTTTTTATATGACTCGGGACTTTTTTTACCCAACAATCTATCTTTCACAGTGTATTTACACTATACCCTTTAAAACTACAAATTTAATTTATAAGGAGTTTTCAACTCTAATAAAGATTAAGTAGGCACCATAAATAATCTTGATAAATTAACCACTCTCCCATAAATTTTTAAAAGTTTAAAGAAGAATTAAAAAGAATAGTTTAATTCTTTCTTCTTTCGGGATAAATGATGAAATTATTTTTATATAGTAAGAAGTGCCTGGCTTTTGAAATATGTAATTATAAACTTTGAAGGAAACAAATTATCATTTTGCTGGTATAAAATTATTTTGCTACCTTTTTTCCCAGGTGATGTGCAGTTACTCTTGTTCGATGGCGATTTGGTTTCGGCTGCCGCCATCTTCTCTTTCTCGGACGACATGGTCACGCGCAAAACCCGTCAACGTCCTACTTTACTCGGCCAATCCGCTTTTCATTACTGTTTTTCGTTAAAAATACTCATTATACACCGACCGCTTCCTGCGACCGTATACACTATTTTGGAATATAATGAATGAGCTGCGAATGATCAATGACTCTTTATATTTAATCAGCAAATAACGATCAATTTATTGAAAAAACAATACTCAAAACTATGCATATTTATTAAGGATCTTAAAAGTGACAATCATTTTTGTGGTAAGTAAATAAGGAATGTTTATTTAATGTGTGTACCAATATTAGTTTTCTTTTATGACTAGTCATCCAATACGACCGTATTCTTTAAACTATTATGTGTTTGTGGTTGGGAAAAGGAAAGCCACATACTTATGAATATTTACTCTATAATATCATTGGATATTTAAATAATAGAAATGATTTCAAATATATTATTGACACTTTAAGACATTAATTCAAGGCGACGTTTAAGTTTAAATTTAAATATAGCAATAAAATGATTTTTATTTATTTACGGGAAATCTCATGTTGTAATACAACCTCAAAACATTGTAAGATTTTTCTAATACATATTTCATTATTAATTTAATAAATATACTTTTATATTTTTATATTAAATATATCTTTACTGTTACCATATAATGGCAAAACAATATTATGTATAACTCTTTTTTTGTTACTTTAAATTACTATAATAGTTATATTATTACTGTATTAGTTATATTTTACTTTAGAGATCAAAAGTACAAGTTGGAAAATTTTAAAAAATCATACGGAAAATCAAAAGTTGCAAAAAATAATTAAGCATCAAGTTGTTAACACTTTTACTTAAGTCTAGTACTTATTCTTATAGACAAAAAGTTGATATCGAAGTGGCAACTAATGCGTACTTTATTCAATATGAAAAGGGTCGGCTCTGCGGGTACGGCGCGTAGAAATACATCATGACTTGTGTCAATGGTGCCCTAATTTCTGGGATCATCTTGTTAATATTGTAGTAAATTAATGTTGGATAGGCAATATAAAGTTTAAAGTTCGAACTTTTAAAATTATAAAGTTACTTTAATTATGTTACGTTTAATAAAAAATGTGATGTTTCAATTTCTATAGAAATTTAGACAGATATGGTGAGGATTTGTTTATAAAGTTATAAATGAAAATAAAATGAAAATGAAGTAAAACAATGTTGCAGTGAATAATTTAATGAATTATGAATACATAATGAAAAATGACGCTAATTCAAACAGTGTACAATTAATGTAAAATTAGAATATGACAATATTTAAAAACAAAAACTTCTTGAAACTTTACAATGGCGCGAAAGCACGTATTCGGCTATGTGTGAGTAACCGCACTAAGGTTAGGAATTGCAATTATTCCATCAAGGTTAACAAAATCCAAATACTAGAATACTTTGTTCAAAACATTTTATCGTTGCGCGTAAACTTTAATCTTGATAGCGATACCGAAGTGGAGTATCGTCACGCTACTCTGCGAGTTGGACTCAGGCACTCAGCACATAACCTGTGAATACGCACGGAATGCGTTACGTAAGCGCGAATTGCACCTGCACAGGCCACGGGTACGGTCGAGGTAGCGGTTGAAGCGGTCGTCGCGTCGAGCGCTCGGGCGCGTCGTGCGTGGCGCGATGAGCGCGCGGTGGTAGCGCGGAGGCTCGCCGAGTTCTCCCGGGCGGGATCGATGCGGGCGGCGGGCGGCGGCGGAGTGCTGCACCGGGAGGCTGCGCCGCCCGCCTCCACCCGCCGCCCGCCCCGGCCCGCGCACGCGCACCCAGCCACCGCCCGTCCGACGCCGCCGCCACCTCTCGCTGAGCCGCGCCGCGCTCCTACCGCCGGCCCGACGTTTCAATTCCTTCTGATTTACGATATTCTCGCTTATGTCTCTACTGTTTTTTATCTTACGCGCGATTCTTTTATAACAATTGAACATTCTATTCCTTTCAAGTTGTTTATTTAAAACTTTTAGCTTTTTAATTTAATGAAAATACGTTTTTTAATTTTATATATCACTACATACATAGTTTTTGTAATTAAAAATAGAAATTAAGCTTAATATTTGAAAGTATAATAATTATAGCACTATATTCCCAATAAGTATCTGATAAATTAATAACTTATGTTTCTGCAAAACTTTGAAATTTCTACGTAGATATGTAGAGAAATACTCAGTAGAATACAAAGGCCACGTTTCTATAGAATGGTGCCAAAAGACAATCTGAATAGTACCTTTCGCGGCCAGGTTAGCGAAGTAGTGAATAATATATTTTATATTATATTCTAGAACAGTTGTAATATTTTTTTTACACTGTAATCCTAATGTACATATTAAATAGAATACTTACTACGATATTAAGATAAACTACCATTACTAGTGCTACCTTCCATAGTAGGACAAGGAAAGGTAAAGGAACAAATACACGTTATAATATTATTATAACGAAGCTGTTTATTTTTTGCAGGGATAGCTATTATCCAGAACTGTCTGTAAGAGCAACATGGATTAAAAATTAGTCATTGTAATAATGTAAAAAAAAATTACCGATACCATCTATAAGGTTGGTTGATGGTATAGTGTGCAGTCATAATCATAGTTGTCAGTGAATAAAAAGTAAATCAATTTTTTCCTTCATACTGATGCACGTAAAGTTCTTTCAACGTTATTAATATACATGGCCAGGCCTGCAGTTAAAGAGGTCATAACGTAGTTTCCTTATATTATGAACACGGGGAACGTTAGCAGTATGTAAATAAAATGGCGTTTCTAATTCAACCACACTGCTCTTTTAGCGTACTTCAGGGAAAAGGTCTAACTTAGTAATGTTGCTTTCATAGCTATATAACGATATACTCTGTATTGCGGTTTATTTTGTTTTATATTCGCATCACTTAGATACTACTGAATGGATGCTATCATAAAGTTTATTACTTTATTTAATTTAAGCATGCCAGGAAAAAATTTTAGTTTTTATTTTTAGTCCAAAGAAGCTTTAGTAAAACAATATATATATTTTATGTAGTATAATTAAATATTATTTAAGTATTTTATTAGTTTTGTTTGTTTTCTTTTTTTCTTGATTTAGTAAGTTTTTGTATGCTGGTAGTGATCTCTAATGTAAAGATAAAATTTTTTTTTAGATAAATAAATAAATATAAATAATAGTGACAATTTGAGATTTTATATCATTAATATTAACAGGTAACGAAACGTATAGAAGTTACAAGACCATGAATTTACTTAAAAAGTATTAAAGGTAAAATTTTAAATTAAAAAAATACAAGATACAAGACCGTAAATTACGTTAACCACTTTTAAACGGTAACCTGAAGTACTAGTAAAATTAACTAGATAACCCTTTAACGGGTTTTACCAGTGAATCCAGAGTTCATAGGGGCGTAAGCTAAACAAAGTTGCTCGGTTAGCTTAATTAGTTTATACTGTTAAAATACACTACAGAATGATGAACGAAATGAACACAAATCCCCTTAATATATTACTATTTTAAATAATGTACACAAAATTTCGTTCGTGAGAAATATCAAACAGTTAACCTGTAGACGCATCTGTTATTATAATTTGTATGAAAAGTTATGTTGACAACGTTCGTTAGCTAAATCAAAGCAATCTGGCTTCGATATATTTGATACGGATGGGTTGAATTATTTACTAAATTTTGAATATTAAATAATAATTAGACTAATTTAGGAAATTTTGTAACGATTTAAACGATTAACATACTAAACGAGGGTCGTATAGAATATACGTACGTTTGAGGTTAAAAATGTCGACAATAATGAATTATTTTCATATAAGTACAGCGTATTTTGCTTCTTAGGGTTGTTTTTGCATTTAATTACATACTGCTTTGTATAGCTTTAGGCGATTTAAATATTCAGTCCGCGACAAAAACAACGTAATCGGATAACAAAGGACTCGAGTAATTATAAGCAAAAAAGGGTTGCTTACCTTTGTCATAATAAATGATTATCAAAGTCATTATAAAATATTACTGAATCTTTACAATGATGATGAATGTATTTTTGGGCGTTGATTATAATTAATATTTTTTAAAAACAAATAGAGCATTTAAATGCGATTTTATTATCCAAACATTCTATGAATTCAAAGATAGCAGCAGAAAACTTATGCTCGTCTTATTACATCTACCGTTTTACTTAAAAAAAAAATACTTGCTAACTGTTTTTTGATAACTAATAACTTGCTAAAACTTATCAGTGTTTATGCTGTTACGCATATTATTCTACACACCAAAATATTAATCATTTGCAAACGGATAAATGATGTCATTACATGACTCTGATTGAATGATATTTGAGTCATAAGGTAGCATTTGTAATTAGCTATGTTTATGGATATTTTTAAATCAACTTTAGTCAAAATTCAAATTATAAATTATATTAATTCTAGCGCATTTCGTAGCAAAAATTTAGATTTGTGTTTCAGCGCTCTAGTTTTGTAAAAATCTAGATTAGTTTTGCTTTTGACATCAAAAGATTACCAAGTTTAATTTATATTTTGATTTTCTTTCATCAGGGCTGTCTAATTTTTAAAAATATGTAAGTATTAATTATTTTTGAAGTCACACCTTTTAATCATGGTCAAAGGTCATAATAAAAAAATATACTTTCATTAATTTTGAACTGAAAAATCAAGAATAAAATTATCACAATTAAAAAAAACTGAAAAAGGAGTCGTCTCAGAACTTACTATAAAAGTCAGTGATACTACTTTTTTTAATCTCTCTTATTGGAAAGAAGTATCAGTCTATGAAGTGTATTCTAGTCTATCTGTCTAAAAGTAGAATACTATTCACTTACTGATTCATTGAACCTTTTTTTATACATTACGTTAAGTTAAAGTTTATATATATTCTTATAGAAACCAACAATTTATTTAATATTTGCGTTAGTACTTTAAATTAAATATTCTGAAATAAAAGGTTTACTCTAAGAATATCCCGCTGACTTTACAACATCAGTCTTGATTAATACACACAGTCTGATAAATAATTTCATAAAGCAAAGTAGTCTAGCTCATTTTCATGTAGTTGGTTCTACGTTGTACTGATCGAGAATTACGTAGGAAGTTAATGCTAGATAGCGTTGTCCAGCAGGAACAAACGTTCACCTGGGTCGCAAGTTCAGGTTCTGGATCTCCTATCATAACTTGATATAGATTGTGCCGATCGGAAATTTCCTGTCTAAATAACCAAGCCTTTAATTTTACAATATATCCCACCCTTTTTGTACAAATATGCCAGTGCCAGTCATATTTGCATACATTCGTGGCTTTCGTACCAGAAAAATTAGAGAAAAATCTATTTAATACTGGCTGACCCGACAGAAGTTATCCTGTGTGAATTATGAATATTAGTCAAATAATTGACATGTATTCAAACGCCATAAGTTACATTAGAAAAGTGTATATTGTCAAAACATAAGAAAAGTAAATAGTATGGTCCTCAAGTTTTCTTAAATTTTCTAATTTTCCGCGTACCTTTCTTAATGTTTTTTTACATAAGAGGCTTCTTCTGACAATAACAAATACAGCGAAAAAGAATCCACGTGTAATGCCGATACCAAAGGAAATAGGGATTCATTTATTTATCTATTTGATTGATATTACAGTGAAAAACAGTATATTTATAAGGAGACAGATTCAAACCAAAAATGCGAATATTCTATAATAACAGGCGTTGAGTGTAGAAATAGAGGTTTTATTTTTTACATCAGTATCAGGGGAAATTACGTGGATACGGCGGATGGAGGCTATAGACTGGGCCTCATCGTGACTTTCGCTCCGCTGCACAAATATAGAGGTAGGGTTATCGCGAAATCGTTCAATTAGGCTTCATTACTATTACAAATGGGTAAGCTTAATATTTAGAAGTTTTAAACATGTTACGATCTCGTAAATTTTATTGTTACTATGAAAATAAGGTTTACTCAATAAAACAATAATTATGACTTAGTTTCGGTTATTAAATATTTTTAAAAATTTATTTTTCATTATGTATATTATAACTTCCTGAAGATCTAATAAAAATAATATAGAGTTAGTCACAGCCCTACCAATTTTGTGTGTAGGCAGTAAGGACATATCTGTACGTAATTTGAAATATAAGGCATCCCACATGTAGTCTAACTAGGAGTAAATTATTATTTACTGAGAGCAAAATTGGATAGAGATATTTTTGGGGTTCATAATTGCGTGGCTTTGAAGACTAAAATAACAACACATTTGGCAAAGTAGACAAAAATAGGTCATGTGGTTATACCTAGGTATAGAAAGGGCTGACCTAGTTCGAAGATAAGCAAAATAAAGACGATAGATAAAAGGCCGATTTGACTTTTGTTTTTAGATAGTCTTTTCAGATATTTCTTTTTAAAACTTTTCTTGTTCGTTTTATAATTAAGACTTCGGAGAATCGTTTTAGTCTGTTGAACAAATCGAGAAAAGAATATAAATATGAATATAGTAAATCGTAATTTGAAGCCTAAAATTTTAATACAATATTAACTTAATTCGTTCGCGACTATTTACACTATTCAGCATATAATCATTTATTGTTTGTATATTATAGTATACGCAACCGCAGATTTTGTAATAATTAACAAAAAAATCTTTCACTTATTGTCTGGATTTCATTTCAACTTTTGTAAAATATCTAAAATCTATGAAACAATCATATTTAATATCAAGTTTAATATACTTGTCTAAATGTAATGGATTTTTAATAGTTGAAAACATTAAAGTATGCATTTTGTATATTTTCGTAATTAAAGAATTTTGGTTTTTAAATAATATGAAGTTTGTTTAAACTTATTACGAAACAAGAGTACTATTAGTATTACATAACTTATACCCACGAAAGTAACGATTACTTAATCCCAACTGGAACTGGAAGCCTTTTGATAGTTAACACTAACGTATAAGTTTTCTAATCTCAGGTTTAAACAGAGAGCCTGGGCACGTCTGTAAGCCTACACGTTGGTCACAAGTTCAAGGTACTGCTTAGGTTGTTCTCGTGATTGTAATAGATCATAATGTTTGATTATTTATCGGTTCAATAGCAGTATCTACGTTGCGTTTACCCAATAGTCCATTCAATATCACACCTCTCTTAATGTTTTTAATATACCCCCCTCTCCTCTTCCTTCTCATCATAAATATCCGACATATACATAGTTACTTATTTATTAACAGCTATACGAATGTTAGCAACGCTGTATATAAAGTAGTAGTAGCGTGTATATCATTTTATATTATTTCAAGTATACCGACGTGAAGACATTATATAACCTTTAGTGCGATAGATTAGTTTCAGTCTCTCTGGTGTTTTCGTGCAGTGAACGTGGAAGTTAGTGTTACAGTGTCGTGATTAAGGTTACTCTTCTCGAGGTCCACGTAAGTTTACTTTATTATCTATTCTCGTTAGCGAGGTCGAGTGTTGGAGGTGAGAGTTAATATATTATGAAAGAGCTCTTTAAGCCTGCTCCTGGGTCTCAAGCGTCTCAGTCTAAATCGCATGTGTATCTTTCGTCTAGTAGCATGAAGAAAAGAATATATATTAGACATACATATAGTGATTTATAAAAGTCATTTACTTAAATCGGTAAATAATACTTTTATTAATATATAATTATGTGTATCTTCTGTTCAAAGCTAATGAAAACATTTGCTTGGAAATAATTTCTTATTGAATCTGAGTTAATTCGTTTATGAATAATCAAATAAAATCGTTATAAATAAGGTGATGAATAACACATAAAATACAAAATGACACAAAGGAAGAGCTAATTTATGATGCGAAAACGTAAGACAATAGAGTTTACGAGGAGGTCGAGATGCTTTTGAAATCATGGTGACATTCGGGTCACAGTAGGAGGAAGCTGACGTTTGCCGACTACGAGTAAGTGCCGGAATTTACATTTCGATACAGATAAAATATTGGGTATTTTGTATAAGGAAATTAAATGATTATTCGAGTTTTATTTGTGGTAACATTTATTTTAATTAAATGAGCTATGCTCTACCAAAAGTTTCTTACGCATTTTTCGTCACTTCTAGAAATTGATTCAATTATTGCATTTTTTATTACTTTATATAGCTTAAAATATTTTCTTGGCTACACAATAATTAATCATATTGTAATTAGAGATAATAGAAAGAAATTTTTAAAATCTTAATAAGGTTTACCATTACCACCACTTATTAAATGCTTACACAACCTATACATGAAAAGATGTTAAAATATTGGATTGATAAATTAGCCACTATTTAAAACTTTGTGGACATATAAATAATTACCACTCTTTGTTGCATAATAATAATTAATTTTAAAAAAGAAATATTAAGATAATTCATTCATATTATTTCTCAAAATAAAAACTACAAGGCACAAATTCCACGCAATGTGCAAATATTTGTTTTAGTTTTTGTAAAGTGGTTTCTGAGTAAATCGCGGACAAATATTATTTGTATATATAATTTAATATACAAAATTCTTGTAAAATATAAGACTTTTTAAAAATCTAATAGTGTAATATAGCTACAAAGCAAAGTAAAACAAATAGCAGTGAGTTAATATACAATCCAAGTGTGAAATAGATTACGTTCGTAAGGCTTCCCTGGTTGTGAAACACGACCGTTTATAAAGGGTTTATGTTATCAGACAATCGGAATAATGCTTTTCAATCAATTATAGAAAAGTATTTGTGTTCATCTTATTCGTTGAAAACAAGATAATAGTGTGTAGAAATGTATTAATTTTGGAATTTCAATAATCAACTCTGTTGAAACTTGATTAAATAACTGAAAACTCGACGACTTGTTTTAATTGTTAAAATTCTTTTATATTACTAATATTATAAAAGTGAAAGTTGTTATGTTTGGATGTTTGTTACTCAATCACCTAAAAACGGCTGAACGGATTTCATTAAAATGTAGCACACAGATACTTTATAGTCTGGTTTAACACGTAAAATAAAATCATAGTTCCAGCTGGATAATAATAAAATATTTTTTAACGGCTTAGTATACATATAATTATATGTCGGAAGCGTAAATTTGGCTTGTTTTAGATTAGTGTTAGGTTAGCCTTGTGTTGGGATAGCGTTGTGTCAGGTTAGCATTATCAATACAGAAAATCTGGATAGCGGAGGCGAGAATGAAAAGATACCTTAAACTTACACGCTTGGTTACAAGTCCAAGGCATTGCTTGGGTTGCTTGGTTTGTGTCAGAATATTTCCTGTAAGAATAGTGAGTGATCGTAATGTTTAGTTACCTCCTGACCGTATTGCGCCCGTAGCTTTCAAGATAGGCTATCAATTGTGCATATACGATGCTTATAAAAGATTGTATATTCTACGTACCGCCTGTTCATTTTTAATTTTCCGACATAAATTAAAAGTCTAAAAAATACATGTTGTAAATTGCACTCGTACGAAGTCGGGGCGGACATTTTTTTGTCTATTTAATAGAATTTATACTAACTCTAAAGAGTCAAAACACTTTATACCAATTGTAGGTTAGTAAACGAGTAGATAGTTATTATGAGTTAAATGTTACTACATCAAAGCACCGTCTGGCCTAAGCAAATATTAACATTTTGCCAACACACACATCAAAATATTTAGGTGTGTGAAGTGAATAATTCTCACTGTAACTTTAATAACACACATTAATACATATGAACGCGCTTTAATTCAAATAGATATTGCGCGGATATTTCATACCAGAACTAACAGTGATTTTTACTATTATTTATTCGTACTAGGCTTGCTTGCGGTTAAATGTTAATTAATTTTACCATTTAGTGACATCGGATCTTAAAGATATTGTAAAATTAATACACAATTTCAGTTTAATTTAATGAAATATTCTCGTTAAGCCATTTTTTCTATTTACAGATTCACTCATTGAAAGTTAAATAGGCAAGCTAGGCGTGTGCTTAATAATTCTAAAGTGTTTGTTTGCTCTGAATACTGAATACATCGATGTAGGTTTGTTTTGCGTTAATAAAGAGCGTTCGATCACTGCCGATATCAATTAATCCTATGGTGGGGGTTTAATTCAATTAAAACTATGTCTAGTACTAGTTCACTGAGTAATTTTTGTAAAGAGCTTATTCTGAAATCAATATGATTTTAAATAAATTATTTTTCTACTATATTTCTTTAATTGCGTTAGACACACAGATGCTGCAGGTCGAGTGTAATAAAATAATAACTAAAACCATTTTTGATGTCTCTACTCCAACAGCACATTACAACTTTGGCACTTATGCAGAGTATCATACATTTAAACTTTGAAACAACAGTTATAAAACAAAAATTTACAAAAGTTAATTGGATCATATATGAAATACAAAAGATATTATATTTTAAAAGATTAAAACCTATATTATGTATAACTGTAGGCCAATAATTAAACCACATTATCATGAGCATTAGCACAAGCATACAATATTATAATAATATATGTCGGAGAATAGTAAACGATTATCGAATAATCGGATCATCATCGCCATCTATGGCGCTGGAGTAGGGTAGTAGTTGCTTCCGTCATTTTGACAGTCTCGATTCTTTATATGCTCTCGACAGTCTGAATAAAGTGTTAGTCTTGCGCGGTCTCTCAAGAAGTGAAGTAGTCTCTAGACAGTGTTAAGTGCAGTGCAGTGTTGTTAGTTCTGTGAGTGCAGTCCGATTAAGGTCACCTGAGTACCTCACAATGTAGTTGCCACATCTTGTCTTAGGTTTATGTGAGAGAGATCATATTTGTATATTTATCGGTTCATTAGCAGTATCTACGTTTCGTTTGCCCAGTAGTCCATTTAATATCATCACCCGTTGTAGTGTTCTTCAATATTCCCTCTCTCCTCCTTTTTTCTTATCATAAAATCCCCGAGAAATAAAATATTTATGTATACTACGGAAGCCTAAAAAAATATTCAAAAATCAAATACAAATAGATTTATTATTAAATGTAACTAACGCAATTTTCGCTTTTTGGGTTGAGCAATCGGGAAAGTTTGGGAACGGTAAACATCAGAGTCACATGGGAAATAACTATAAAATTGAGTACGTATTGTATATTTGAAATTAGACTGAATATTTATATAATAAATTCTTCATAATAACGATAAAGCGAATCGAAATTATGGAGAGCGACAGATGTAATATAAATTATATTTTAGCACTGGTAAGAAATCTCATAGCAATCTTGTCTGCTGAAACAACTTGATAACCATAAAAGTACAATAAACTTTTAGTAATATATTAACTTTTATAATAATAATTTTCTCATTACACTGTAAATTCTAAATGAACGTTTAGAAGGCGCAGTTTGCTTAGTTTAATAAAGTTAAATGACAGCTTGTTTAATATACCGTACTGAAGGTTACACTGAATATTACATTGCAACCCGCTTTTGGTCTGCTTTAGGTGTTACTATGCTTTTCTCCACGGTTTCACCTTCGTTATATTTGATTTATTTTTAATATCATCATCACGACTCTTCAATGGCCCACTGTTGAGCCGGGTCTCCTCCTCAGAATGAGGAGGGTATTAGGCCATAGTCCGGTACGCTGGCCCAGTGCGGGTTGGCAGACTTCACACCCCTTTGAGAACTTTTTGGTAACTCTCAGGAGTGCAGGTTTCCTCACGATGTTTTCCTTCATCGTTAAAACAAGTGATATTTAATTGCTTAAAACACACATTACCTCGGACCTCCCGAGTAAGACTTGAATTCTCAACCACTGGGCCATCACTGCATTTTTAATATACATATACTATAATGTTCCAAAAAATTTACTTATTACCTTATCGAAAAAATCGTCGGATTGTAGAAGGAATAAATATCTAAAATCCCTTTTTTTTTAGATTTAAGATCATCTGGCAATCGACTCTACTTCAATCTATACAATGTCTGCACTGGTTATTTTATTTTTGCCATATATTTATGTAACTCTTGTAATGGAGTCAATAAGCAATTGATCATGTAGTGTAGTGTACTTCATTTTCTAGCGACACACAAGTCTAAAAATTGTTACAAGATTAGCATGTGTCTGGTGTTCTACGCCTTTTACGCTTGTCGCTTGTTGGTTGTTAACTATATATTATCAAAACCATATATATTATATGACTTATTGTACAATTTTCCAAATTCAAATAAAGGGAATTTATATTTTCTTCATCATCAAAGGAAAGTGCGTCGCTAGGGGCTTATCGTCACACGTCGCGCGTCGCCGGGAAATATAGCGGACATTACTGTCGCTTCGTAATTTGTTGCTCCATGTATTCTTTGAATCAAATGCTTGCTGGTATCGTAAAGTCACGCTGAGATTTACAATAGCCAATGAAAAACGATGTGCCTTAATAAGGTTGAGCGACACCGTTTATACATAACTTTGTATTCGCGAGTAGTTGCCTTTATTTTATTTCAATTATTTCCACTTAACAATTTATAACAAGACAATAGGTATATGACCTCTATTCCGATAGATTTGAGTCAGTGGTCAAACAGGGCTCTGCATTGTAAAGGATTTCATGAGTTTGACAGTATTTGCTCGTTTTCCATCTAAAGTGTATATTACTATTTGGCTTTTGCGTGTTACTGTGCATTATAATTCTCATGTAGATAACAAACATTACGTATGTTCACTGGATACCAAATCATTTGTATGCTGTATTGTTTGTGTTACCTAATATTAGAAATAATAGATCAAAAACCTTTGATACTTTGAATAATTTATATGTTTTCTGTTAAAATAAATATTTAGTTGTGATGTCTAAAAAGATGATTTCTCGTAAAGGATCAAATAAAATAGAGAAGGAATTACTGTCAATATTAGGTCAGGTCTACTATTTTTTTAAAAATTTTCAATTATATGTCGGAGCATAGTAAAAGATTATCGATTAATCGAATCGTTATCGTTGTCTATGGCGTTGGAGTGGGGTAGTAGTCACTTCCGTTGTTTTGACAGTCTCTACCCTCGACCCTTTATATGCGATCGACAGTCTAACTGAAGTCTTAGTCGTGCGCGGTCTCCCAAGAAATGAACATCGTCTAAGTAGTGCTAGTGATAGTGATAGTGTCAAGTGCAGTGTAGTGTGGAAGTGCTGTCCAACTAAGGTCACGTAAGTCCTTACAATGTAATTGCCACGTGGTTAAGTAAACACAATGTTAGGTTAGGTTAGCCTTGTGTTAGATTCGGTTTATGTGCGTTTAACCTTGGGTTTAAACAGAGAGCCTGAGCAGTGGAGGCGAGTGTTATGATCATTTAAAGGACGTCCTTAAGCCTACACCTTGGTCACAAGTCCAAGGCACTGCTTAGGTTTCTCTCGTAATTGTTAGAGATAATTTGATAATTTATCGGTTCAGTAGAAGTATCTGCGTTGCGTTTACCCAATATTCCATTCAATACCATCACCCTCTTTTAGTGTTCCCCAATATTCCCCACCTTCCTCCTTCCATTTCCTTCTCATCGTTTTAAAATCCCCGACATATATTAAAAAATTTAATATTTAATCACAAAATATTATATTAAGAACTCAAAATATGAAAGGATGAAGAAAAATACATAACGATGACTCAAACCAAAAATAATCTTAATTACATAATAATTAGAAAAGGTTTCAAATAGATGGATAGGATAATAAAACTGTGTATTATTTTTATAGATAAAAAATCTGAAAACAGCAATTTAGGAAAAGTAAAAAATGCGTAAAGCTTTATAAAGAACAAGCGACCCACTTCAGCTTTGGTACAGTATTTTTAGAGTAAAAAATGACTACCTTTGTACGGAGTACAGCCTAAATAAGTTTACATTTTTAGAACGTAGTCTACTAACATTTCAATATAATATAAATGAAATAAAATTTTATTTCTAGGATATTTTAATAAAGCATTCTAATGATAATGAGTGAGTAGAGTAAATAATCCATATTAAAATAATAAAATATTAAGGCGTAATATCTAAAAGTGGTTTATTCAGGCCATTCGAACGGCTACCGAATACTAATTTATTAATTGTTATGAGCGCATTAAAATTTCATTCAAATTCTCGGTTCTTATCGAAAAAACTCCCTTTATTACGAGCGGTCTTAAATCATACTTTATTAGTTTTTTACGAGTTCGATTGTAATTTCTGAATAGCGCAGTTATAAAGTAAATTATGGCAACATTTAGCTGCAATATTAATTTAAATATACTGTACTGATTTTTATGAATCATGACATCATTTTAGCGAAGGAGACATCAGCAGTTTTCGTACATAAGTACGATTTCGCTTAAATAGTGGTGGTTATTCAAAATAAAAAATACAAATCCCAAGGTACGAGAACGGAAAAAATGTTCAGAAATGTTCATAAAATAAAAACTACTGGGCCAAACTATTTTAAATTTTTATGGGACCAAATAGCAACAATTCCGCATCAAACAAAAGAAGAATCACGTAAATCGTATCATAAATCTCAGCGTAATTAATGTACATACATAAAAAAATATATATATACCAATCGAATTGAGAACCTCCTCCTTTCTGAAGTCGGTTAAAAAGGAATGTAATCCACTACCACTACTGAAGGTACCTAATGGTAATTGATACAAACGTTTTTACTTTTATAGCTACAGAACTCATAGACTCTAGAGACTTCTTTATTGCCGCGGTTTACAAATAGTACGTTTATATATTTCCCATTTCAATTTCCGTTCTGTTGCCAATAAAATTCTAATTGGTTTGGTTTAATTAAAGGGTAGAGAGACAGTGGGCGTGAAGTTTTTGTAGGGCACTTTATAGTGTTACTGGTTAATAACTCCTGTACTAGTCAGGAAGTGAGTGGTACCTACTTTGGTAGCCATTTGTAAAAAGTTTTTTTATCCAAAAAATTGAAAACAATAACTCAGGGCCCCATTGCGTTTTAGTTTATTCTTTAAATAAATTGTTTTTATATAATAGATAAATTAGCAGGTACGTAATTCATTTAAATCAGCATTGTATGTATATTATAGTATTTGAGGCACCACCTCCTGAGGTGCATAATTTATTTTTACAAAAATTGTACAGATATATAATAAGTAAAAAATGTAGTATAACTGTGGTGTACCTCTAACAAACTTTTGCTTTTTCTTTTCTTTCTAAATGGTAAAGCAGGCAAGATCACAACGTATCGAGGATGTTTAGAATTCGCTTTATACAGCTGCAAATGTAAAACAAGAAGAAATGTAAGAAACAAGTTTTCCTGTGCTTTTTTATGGGTCCACCACTATGGGTACTCCCAAAATTACTCAGTTACTTGCATTATCATAACCTATTTTAATCTACTTGCATTATCATTTGACCTGTTTGATTATTTTTTTTATTGAATAGTACTAAACCTGAATTTGATGAAAATTTCATTCATTTTAATAACCAAATAAAAGAGGCCTAACCAGTACGCAAAAGGCAATGGTTATCAGGTCATCAATAAGTAGTCAAATCATGATGACAGTTAAAATTCACTGTTACATTAAATTGAGCTTGGTTTTCCTAAATTGAATTAATTAATATGTATGTTCTACCCTTGAATTCGCATAAACCGGACATCAAATATTCTGTAAACGAGGCGATGATAAAATATGCAACGGGCAAGCTGCCGGTCGGGTGGTGGGCCTACTTTATGCACAAATTTCTGTGGCTGAATGCTTATGATGTGCCCAGATGTGTGTAGAAGTGCCGACTCATATTTAGAACCAAAAATGATTTCTTCAAGATAGAAAAGTTCCTAGAAAAAAAAATATTATTTGAGAAATAGAAATTTATTCAGTAGACGAAAACAAAGTTGTGGCAGCTTTTATTGGACTTAGGACCGCTGAAGCTTTAACATTTTTTCTTTTCCTCCCTTTTTATCCATTACAAAGCTACTATCTATCAAGACGGACTGTCTTTTTGTTGGATAAAAATAATCTATCTTCAAGGTGGCAACTCATCGGCAATACAAGAGACTTTCACGATGTTCATGGGCGACGATAACCACTTACTAGAAGATGGATCATCTGATCGTTTTAATAGTTCGATCAATGTGTGCAATATATTATCACAAGTTTCCTTGAATTGAGTTTCGCTATTTCTTATCAAAGTCCAACTCGTGGTTTCCGCGTGAGGTAACCAATACATTTTCAAACCGACCAAACAATTTAAACTTTTATTGGGAACAAGTGCAGAACAATGTTCTTAAAAGGAAAAGTCGATCTCATTCGATGTGTTCCAAAAGTAATGTTTAAACTTCACCGAACATTTAAATAAGCGTGTTTAATAATATACTTTGTCCCTCTTATCTCCCATGTTAAATGGTTTTTCCCTAAAATATTTTTAGTACCGTATAAATTAGTTTATAACATCGAACTCACATTATTAATTCTCAACCTTATGGTCGTTAAAGGGTTAGATCTACTTATTGCTTCATCTCCCATTTAATTAAAGAATGCTTAATCTTCAAATTTCTTATGATAATGTTCTGAAATTACTAGATCTTAGAAGAAATAAATTGACTTTCATAAAGACACTTTGTACTTTTTCACAAAGATTTGGTAATATTTATATTAAAAACACGTATATCATTCTATCTTATATCGGTTTTGTGAAAGAAGTGTTGTTAAATTTGATTTACTACGTCCCGAATTCATCTGACAAAACCTAAAATCACAGCGAGATTACGGATACGGTCTCAACGCTATAGAAATAAATAAAAAAAAATAAGAAAAGGCCGCGGTGGTTTTATCGTTTGTGGCTCCATGAGGTGAAAAGGTAAATGGAATATGTTTACGGTTGGTGAATACAACCATTTTTACGCAATGTATAATTTATGCATACATCTAAATGAAGATTTAAAAAAGTAATGGAATAAGCTTTTATTAGTTAACAGTAAAAAAAGAATTAGAATGTGTATTGTCACATATTCTTATTTACATAAACTAGTTTTGTTTGCTAAATTTTACGACTGTATAGCACATTTATTTTGAACACTCAAGGATCCTTCGTGATCCCTTTGTTATAAAAATAGAGCTTCGATTTTTTTAAAAGAACCATTTTTTTGTCAAGCTTATAATAAGAATAATGACTTAGGAAAATAGAGCGAGGCCGACGTAAGGCGGAGATAAATAGCCTCATCTTAGTCTTATTCATTGTTGAGCACGCGGTTTCTTTATAATATGACATTAAAGTGTGATGAGATTGTGATTTAAAATTATAAAAATAGCAACAATCACAGTAAACTATGAGTTGCATGAAATCCTTGTCCAATAATCATGCTCTAATAATCCCTACTTTCAGCCATTCTTATCCCTACAATATGCTTTCAATTATAGAAACTCGTTTTTACCTTTTTAAAGTTTATTACAAAATACCTTCATTTATTTTTTATACAAATCCTACCGAAATCATGTAAAATGTTTCCAGGACCATATACCTCGAACTATCAAAAAGTTGGCAGATTTCATGTAGAGCCAAGCTTCTAACTCTACAATCCAACATTTTAGTCAAAATATGTAGCTCGTTGTTTTGTTACTACAAGAACTAATTTTTTACCAAAAAAGGAATTAAGTATATAGTAATAAATTGAATATATATAAATATATAAGATACTTCCCATATAACCCAAGTTATGAGGGTTGAAGTGCTTCGAGAAAAGATGGTACGTTTCGTTTGTCTTGGTGGAGGCGCTACCGGGGCCCCAGATACATTAAAACATGCCAGAAAAAAAAACTGTAAAAAATGTGTATCTTGAATCAGAAACATGCGATTTATAAGAGTTTTTAATTCTTTGTCAATCATAAATTTATCCTGGTATGCTAAATATGGAATAACATAATCAAATATGATATTTTGGACGCACCGTTAAAAATCTCAACGCATCAAAATTGTTCCTTACTCAGCGACCTTCATACTTTTAATTAATTGTCCACTCGAAAGACAAAGGAGGTCATTAGGCAGTTTGTTAGTATTATAAGGAGTCAAATTGTTCAGAAACAGGAATGAAGCCGAATAATTAACCGCCGCCTTTCATCAAAGACCTTTGTGTTTGAATTTTTGTAAAGCAAAATAATAAGATTGGCGAAAGGCATTTTAGCGGATTTTTTCAATGTTATGAAACGGATAACTACGAATATAAATTCACATGATAACATACTAAAAACGTACATGTAACTGAAATGTGAATGATGCTATCATATTTGGCAATTTGTGAAGGCAATATCCAAGAACCGTGTTGGAATTAATTTTGAATAAACGACGCTCGAGGGTAGTTGGATCGATTGAAGTTTGGGTAAACATTAATAGCCATTTTGTGATGGGATGGTATGGCATGACTTTGAATAGAGAGAATTTGGGGTCACCGACATGGGTTTCTGTTCAGAAGTTTTTGTATGCATGTTGTAAGTTGGTGACTATGTAGTTTGTAAAAGAATTTAGATTGAGTTACATAGCAAAAAAGTTCCAAACAAACACTTTATACAAAAATACGAATAAGTTATTCTTTTTAACTTTACCTACTCGTATTTACTTCTTATTCTTAATTATATTGATAACATCACTTCACATAGGATTATAATTAAATAAAAATAATGCAATGGATGATTAAAAATTATCTTCTATCAATCAAATATTTAAAAAAGGATTTAGTATTGCTTAATTATGTTATATTTTTTACTACTAAATTACTTACTCAATAGTTGCGTACGAATTCAAGAGATCAGTATCATACCTGAAACAAATAGAATAGACATTGAGATATGCATTAGCAATTAAAAATCATTAACTTTAACATTTCAAATTATCTACTAAGAATATTTACTACGAGTACCAGTTAACTGAGAATAGCAGTCTTATCTATCTATATATAGTCAAAGTCAGGTTTGTTATAACACTTATAACTTTTTTGATTTGTTGTATGTGTCTCCGTTCCGAATAGCAAAATAACTATTAAAACATTGGAAAATTGATGAATAAAAAAACATTTTCCTATACAAATAGTTGATGGGTTTCGTAACCATTAAACATTTAATATTCATTCCGTCGATAAGGTAAATTATCTACTCAAATTAAAGAACTTATTTAATTAAAAGTTTCGAATCGACAAGATATACGAGTGTATAAAATATTCGGATAATGGCGTATTTTAGATTTTAAAAATGTAGAATAATGTGAGTAATGAAAAAGGATTGACATATATATTGGTTGTCAACAGTTCATCTAATCTGTAACGCGACATTCATAGGAGGTAAAAACGTTCGCTGGGTCTGCAAATATAGTGTAAATGACACGTAATATCATTAATCCATGGTCTATCCAGCTATATCTAATATCCATCGTAAACGTATGATGATGGTCGTTAACTCGTCACCATCACAGGGAGTCAATTAATGTGGGCTAAAGTGTTAATTGATTATCGTCCCATCGCTGAAATTTTGTGGCTTTACAGATAATTTGACAACGTATATGGAGAAACCGTAATAGTACGTTAACATGTGCTCTTTAATTAGTTTTGCTAATTATTCCTTTTGTTTTAAATGTATATTATGCTCTCAGTAAGCTGTTGAGTTCCGTTAAGGTGTAAAGATCAGCAAAAAAATTTAACTACCGGAATGGATTCCAAAGAGCCAAATGGAAGATGTAGTGGTTAGAATAATAATTAATATCTTAATTATAATTAAATTGTTAGCTGATTTATTGCTTGGTTAGTATTGAACTTAATATTGGTTGGATAGAGCGACATTCTAGAATTTAATTTATTCTAGTTTATGTTTTATATTGAAATTAAAGTGAAAAATAAAAGAACCGAAGAGAAGTAGTGAAGCTAAAGAAAAAGAGGAAAGAATTCAGAACTCAAGTATAGTCTTACGTGTTGTGGATAGAATGAATTCTTAACCAATTAATATCAATAACAAAAGTAAGATTGTGACGGTTATAATCTTTACATAAAGTAAATTCAACATTTAAGATAAATAATAATATAAAGAGGTAATAAAATAGTAATATAATAAATATTATAACATAATATGTACAAATAAACATAAACAGTAATTTATTTTATATTTAAAACGTCATTTAATACATTAGAAATAATAATCGATCATAATTTTCAATAATAAATATATTAAAAATAATGCAAACGGTTCGTGTATTATGAAGACGGTTTCGATGTATTAGTATGGGGAAAGTATGCGAAAGTATGACAACTGCCGATAGTCTGACCGATCGCCCAGCATATATACGGCACAGCATCTCACATACATGTACTACGTATGATAACGATATAATAAGAGGTCATAAAAAGTATTTATCATAAGTAGATGGTTTGTGGGTGACCATCTATAGAATTATAACAAAATAAAACATGTATAGGGGCGATGCATGTAATAATAATGAACCTCTTAAATAATGAATATAAATATGTTTTAATAATAATATCTTATGTAGTTACGATGTGATGATGATGCATGTGTTTAGATCAGCCTCCTTACAAAAGTGTTCTGCGAGAGTAGTCTTGCAGGACCGCCATATTTCGAACGAGCTTTGGCATACGGACGGAAGGTGACTCTTAGATGATTTTGATTGTCTTCGAGAAGTCCATCTGTCTGTTGCTGGAACCTTGTGTATCTTGGTGGTACTGACGCGAGATGCCTCTTAGTGTGATTAAGTTCTACTTTGAGAATTCTTGTGTACGGTGCCGGATATGCTTTATTCTTGACGATGCGCTGTGGACTGGTTTGTAGGCTTTGTGGCTACATGAGCTACTAGCAGACTACCCCCATGACAAGTTGTCTTGAATATTTCGTGATTTGATACTCCGAGGTCTCTGGTGACTCAGGTGATGTTGTTTTGTGTCTATCACTCTGTGATTTGATACTTCAACGTCCTGATGTCCTAGTTGATATCGCTGTGTCTATCACTCTGTGATTTGATACTCCGAGGTCTCTGATGACTCAGACGATGTTGTTTGTGTCTATTACTGTGATTTGTTACTTCAACGTCCTGATGTTCAGTTTGATATCGTTGTGTCTATCACACCATCGTATCCAGCTGCTGAGCGGTGCGGAGGCTGTAAGGCGAAGTGGTACGTTCTAGCGATGCTGGGTACGACCACAAACATTGTCCGTGGACTTTGTTTATGGACATAGTGAGTGGCATCAATAGTCCTTGTCAGGACTGCCCCTTAGCTTAGTGCTTTTAAATAGACATTGTAGCATGTCATAGTGCTAGGGCGTCTGGTGAATTATCCTTATGGGATGTTTACTAGCATATAGGACAGTGTGGCCTACTTGTCTCTTTACTTCCGTGGCTTGCCACGTAAAATAATGATCTGGCGTATTATGTCTCTTTGTTTGACTCATATGCTCGTTGGGAGTGTTGCTTTTTGTAAGCGAGTTGTACATATATCATATTTCACATTCCACTAAGGTGGACCATAACACATATTTATATCAGCTACGGCTGCAACGATTATCAGCTCCGGCTGCAACGATTATCAGCTACGGCTGCAAAGATTAATCCACTACGGTGGTTTTTACTTATCAGTTCCGGCTGCAACGATTATCAGCTACGGCTGCAATGATATCCACTCCGGTGGCAATGATAACACATTTATGTGAATATGAATAAGTGCATTCCTTGCAATCAGCCGCCTAAGTGCTGTGAGTTCTTACGAACTGATGTTTGAACCAGTGATTTATTTATCACTTTATTTATAACCAGGGCTTGTCCCTTTGTCTTCGGACACCTTGCAGCTTTGCTGTTTTAATGGATTCATTTCCATCACAAGGCTCACGCCTTTTTATTATTACAGCTTCGGCTGATTTACTAAGGCGTCGGATTTCAACACTGCAGTCTTGACTGTATTACCCGGACTTCGGTCCTTGCTAATGTAGCATCAAAAGTGTAGGCGCATTATAAATAGCTTCCACTTTCTATCCAGGAGGGTTCACGATTTGGTTGGAACCCATTGTCGGTGGCGGGTGCGGGGCTGCCGACCCCTTTGATGGTTATTATTTACACAACGTATTAAGGGTCGTAACTAGACGATCACATGCCTAATTAAATATTTTATAAATGCATTATTCGCCGTTATTGACTTGCTGTCTTCCTCTTGCGTTATTTATTTACATTTTTATGTATTCTATGCATACCTATATTTTATAGAGTTAGCTCGATATAGTTACAAGATAAAATATATAAGATGTAAATAAAATAATAGCTCATGTATTAAGTAGACTTAGTAGGTGTAAGTATTGCGATTGTTGACTTGCCTCCTTAGTAAACTTTGTAGACATCTTGTTTGGGGGCTGTGTTCAAAGTAAATAAAGATACTCGTAAGCCTTGATAACATCTGTAATGGATATCTAAGCTTATAAGAAACAAGCCTAGGGGTAAAACTATTTGTCGAGTATACAATTATTTTCATAAAATCTGCTAAAACACAAAGTAATTTTTTTTATCTTTTTTGATTTAGTTAAGAGTAATTATAATGAAAATTGTTTTTAGTTCCTATTGTTAGTTATCTGCTTAAGGCATATTATTCATTATTAACCTTATCAAAGCTTTCCTTCGTTACTTTTTTAGTTCCTTTATCTCTCAAACAATTGCAAAAACGCCTTCTTTATAAAACATTCAACGAATAAACGATGTTCAAGATAGAACAGAAATTACATCCATTAAGAACATTATGGGCGTAATACGTAATTGTAATGAACAAATGTATGAGAAAGCCTGTTTATTTCCATTTCCACATTTACAATTTTTAATTAAATACCCAACAATGTAATCATGTTGATAAATTCCGAGTTACGGAACCAATTCAATTACGAGGGAAATGGGAACATTCAAATTAAGCGCCATAATTCATTATTTATGTTTTTGACGCTCAACTTTGTAACTGTAACTTTGTAAATATTTATTTTTATAAAATTTAATGTAAGAAAAAGGAATTGTAGATCACTAGAGTAATGTTGAATAGATATTTTTTTTAAATAATAATATCTAGACTATCTGCATAGAGCGGGAATTATAATTTTCATACTTGTTTTTTAGGTAGGTACTTTTATACATATACTAGTTTTTATATGTTGATAATAAGTCTATTGTTTACCTAAGAAAGTTTATGGTGCTCCAAAGTAAATATTATAATTTTGAAGCAGGAAAGGGAAAATGACTCATAAAAAAATGATCCCACACGTGATGAGAAAAAATTTTGCACATGTTACTCTTGCCCGCATTAAATTTATGTAACTAGCGGCCCGTCCCGGTTTTGCACGGTGGTCTGATCGTGATAGGCATTTCAATCAACATTTAAAATGTAAAAAAGTAGTTATAGTGTTTTTTGTAGATATTGAATAGAACGTATTTCTATAATATTGTAGAACATGTTTTTGTTCTATCATCAATACTTTTCGCAACGCATGCGATAAATGACATTTTATGGCTAATTTTTTACACCTTGGGTTGGTTTTTAGTAAGAATTTCTGAGGATCTCAATTTTTTTAGTAATAAATATGCCTAGGTTACTCAGTGATAATGTAACTTTCTAAAGGTTAAAGAATTTTTGAAATCGGTCTAGTAGTTTTAAAGTTTCTTCGTTACATACAAAAATACAAATCTATCCTCTTGATAATATTAGTGTAGATTTAAAATTATTTAAATAAAATGTTAATAATATACATTTTTATTAAATTACATTTTATTAAATAGTATAATGTGTGCAATAAAATTGCTCTGATTGAAAAGTAGAAATGATGACCGGAATGCCAATGTACTGAGTAATGACGGAACTCACACACTCGCACGTGGAGGGGTTACGTGGTGACGTCACGGGGGAGAGATGCGACTTATACAACTATCAGTCTGCCAGAGTGGGACGGAATGTAGGCCAAGCACCGACCTACCTCTGATACAGACCCGCCGGGGCATCTACGTCAACTACGTAACTCATAATAAGGTCGCTGAAAGACGGAGCCCTCAAATTATTCCATTTTTTATTTAACATTTGACGCGTACCCCTATAATCTTATTCAAATTTTATTCGCTACCCCAAAAATTGTCGTCAGTAATCAGGAGCCATTTAATTCTATCCATTTACGATGTCTAGTTATAGGTAATTTGCGGTTAACCATTATCCCAAATACCGAATTTGTGTAGCTAATAGTCTGTATTTATTATAACCTTTCAAACTATGAAAACCAGAATAATTTCATTTATTTTTAGTATTATGTGATTTTATATGGGCTTAGGTAACTTAAAAAAAACTCACGTTATTATCATATATGTCAAAATAATGTTAGGAACCACTTTATAACGTCTGAATATATAATCAACAAAATTTATAAATAGGTCATGATTCAGCAATGTCTCCCGCAATATGTTTTTCATTTCGAGCAAGTACATTTTAAGACGTGATTTGAATCTTATACCCATATATTATAACTTTGAAAACTTGATACAGGATCCATTTCATGATAAGCAGCAGGAACAGCCATTATCTCCTATGAATGATAATCCTTTTTTGCTTTTTTAGTAGTGACCGGTTTCAGTTTCACATGGGTTTAATTTAACAATCATATTGTTATTAAAGTTAACTAAAACAGAAAATATATTGCCAAAGTTTGAAAATATTGGGACAATAAAATAACTTATAACGCGGTTGTAATTAATAGAACTAGACGAGAAAAGACTTACTTGCACAATCCATGTTTAGTAGTTTAGGAGTTCCTCGGGATTTTTATATTCTTTATTAATTATTATATAAAAAAATAGTATAGCTATATATATTATATGTTTTATAGAGTTGCTTTTTGAAATGATTATCCTATTAAGAAACTATTTGTGATAGAATACTAATCTGTTCCCGAGGGACTTTTTCTTCAAAACTTTGCTTAAGGGTTTAGGGGTAGTTAGAGACATAAAAATGAGAATTTTCAGTAATTCTTTTTTTGCCATTAAATCATTTTATTTTATAAAATTAATAACATGGCATCATTACACTGTTTTGACTTAAAGTCACAAAATGTATAATTTCAAAAGGCCTTATTCTTAAAAAGTTAGGTACTTAGTATATATTAAGGCAAGTATCTTAATATTAAAAATTTCATCATGACAATGTCTTTACAAAGGATTCTTGGAAAAACAGGATTAATGTCGGATAGTACCGACACGATGTAACATTTTCCCTTTACCGCTCTCGTAAATACGAAACTCTTACAACATTTATTTACGACACGCGCCTGAGCTTTGCCTCTCGAGGATACAGCCTGTCTAATACGAAATATCACTATAAAAGCTGCTACGCTAATAAATAACACTTCTTTATTGATTTACTAATTCGACGCACCTAAATATGAAATTCATGACACAAGGAGAGAACTCATAATTCTTGTTATGTATTCATTCTACTGGTGTGTTATCTTTATCTATATTTTTTATTTTATTTTATTTATTTATTGGGTCTACCAGCGATTTTACATAGATCCTTGATATTAAGTACATGATTTATATATATTACATGCAAAGAGTATATAAAATCATCTAAAGGAACACTACATGCTTAAGTATCAATACTTAATATACTATATTAACGTAGAAATCTTTACAAAACTGGCGGAATCAATATTAATATTATTTGATAGATCAATTCTTCACCTCATTCAAAACATTCGTCACATATAATGATAAAAGAGATTAATGAATTAATTGGCTATAAAAACAGATTATAGCTATTATTAGTATTAATTACGCGACGTAATACTAAATGATGAATTACACAATACTGAGAGGCTGAATCGTCTTCAAATGACAGTAACTTTTTTCCTGACATTCCATTTAAATAAAGCAAAATTTGGATTTTAAGTTAGAACAGCAGAAATAATACTGTAAAAACCGCATCCAATTTTGTGCAGTAGTTTTTGCGTTATGTGCGTACGAACATACGGATAGTCAGACAAACAAAGATTACAAAAATCATTGTTTTGGTTTTTTATTGGTGTTATAAAGACCATAACTAATAGACAAACAACAACAAGTTACATTTTTGTTATAGAATAGATAAGATTTAAAAATTGATCTGGATCGAAATTTTCAGAATTGTTAACGTCGAATAGCAAAAAAAAGAGTTATTTGATGGGTCATCATTCGCCTTGTGACATTCAGCGTGGGACCTCTTGAAAACGAGTAACGGGCCACCGACCTGACATAAATTACCCATAAAACCCGCCTGTCTGCGGCATTCCTGAAAGGAATTATGGCGTTATACATTTCTACTTTATTTCTACATATTCATCATACATTTCTACATATTTTTTTTTAAATAGATACTATTATAACATCCCGTCATTTTAACTTTGGGGGTAAAAATAGAATTTAGAAGTAAGATTAGAATTGACAATTATTTTGTATATCCAATATATGATATCTATCTAAGAGGATTATAATACTATTTTGCTTCAATACATTTACATCGAAATCGACTTCTTTGTAGTTTTGAAGTTAATGTAGCTACGAAAATGAAATATTTTTATAGTAATAAAATTTTACTGTCCGCGGATATGAGCTATATAATATTACTTTATACATGGGTTTCTGCAACATAACTACTGCTTCTAATGAATATTATTAAATGTCTAGTATTTTAGAGCAATATAATATTATTAAATCTGCAAATATTTATAATAGGTGTAAACTGTAAAATTTCCGAGCTACTCACTATAATGGTAAATTATCATCACGCGATAAATATCCGAACGTTTAAACGAATGCCCAATATTATGAATTTTCACATCGTATGTCTTCTTGATAAATGGGAGCGGTCAAAGGCGATATGATTAATGTATTATAACGGTTATTGTCATGAATATTATCAACGATTAGCAAATTTAACCTGCCCTGCGACCGCAAACAGAGTCTATTCAAATCGAACTTATCTATTATTACAATGTTCGTTAAAAATGTAGTATTGAAGTAATCAATTTAATTTATATTATATTTTGATATACTTCCCACTCATTATAAACTTCGTTGTGGTGGCGAAGGCTAGAGAATAACGGCCAAAATTCTAATTCAATATGAAAAGGTTTTTTGATTATTAATTCCGGCCGTTAGTGGGGATTTTGTTTTATTACGCTGAATATAAAGGACGGTTAAATGACAGTTCTTATATTAATTTAAAAAACATGTCAGTAGGTTTAAATATAGTAAGATAACTATAGAAATAATTGATGAATTAGGATAAAAATACTTAATTAGGAATTACGTTAACTCGACATTCTGTGAAGCATTTTCTACACAACTAAATAGCGGTCGTCGTAATTGTGTCTGAGAGGAAGTACCCTCGTTTATTTATCGCATAGAGACAAGACCGTTGGCTCCAGAACAGATTGTGGAAACGACATGATCTAATTTATATATTTAGTTTTATATGTAGCGCCTTAATTATACCGCATATTTTTAAGGAGGATTGTTGGATATAAAATACGAAGTGATCTATAAATATAACTTTTGTATTAAAGTGAGTCAAGTGTTATTTTTGAAGAAGTAATCTTCCTTTATTAACTCTCCCTGAATTGGCATGGCTGTATCAAAAGCTGTGGTGAAAATATAACAAATAGTTCGTTTGTGTGCACAATTTTTGCTCATTGTTATTGATCTCATGGAAGTTATGTTTAAATTTTAAAAACTAACAAAAATTGTTCCCCTTCGGTGGCAATAGCTCCCCGCATAAAGCTTTATATAATTTTTAAATATCTTTACAAATAAATTGCTTTAAAAAATGACATAGTAACTAAATAAACAACTTGAAAAGTTATATTAAATTAGTAACTTTGTCGTCAACTGGCAATAACTAGAGATTGATGAAATTATGCCCTTAAAACTTTCATTCTAAGGGTCGAAGTTACGACATTATTATTTGACTTGACTCCAGATGCGTAACGAAATAGAATTAATCATGTATTTTGTTGCTGTTACGGAATGAATAATTAGTTAAAGGAGTTGTTGCTACAATTAGCAATCGTTTAAATGATTTTTTGACATTTTAAGTTGTTAATTATTTTTATCTAAAAATCTATAGTCACGTTATGAACAGCTGAACTTTGCTTGTCAATTTGTCTATCGTTTTAATTTCAATAATAATTTTTTTTTAAATTGAATTGAAATCAACCTCGATATAATAAATCGGAAGGAGAACAAATAAATATTCGTTATATCAAGCAATTCATTAAACTGAGGATTGTTATATTCAATTTAGATTGGTCTAAAATTTTTTATATAGAGGTAAAAAAACTATTATGAATCATATACTATGATATTAAGGGTAATATAAGGTCCTCTATCATATCTCAAATTCCCACCCATCCCGGTGGGAATTTGAGATATTTACAATATTTAATGAATCGTAAAAAATATTCGCAATATAAAATATAGGTAATATTTTACATTGACTCTTATGAACAATTCAAGGGGATTACGAAAAATTTGTTAAAACGAGGAAGTTGTCATTTTGAGGTTGCACTGAATAATCAAATCATAAATAAAAAATTAAATATTTTTTAAGGGCACGAGCATATACAATACTAGAATTTACCTAAAATGAAATATTGGATTAATATTTAAGATATTCAACATCAATATTATAGTTATAGCAGTCACTAACCTTTCATAAGTGCCGCCTCAGAGGCACCGCCATCTTTATCTTGTCCTGATAACAACCTCATCTTATTTTAATCTATCAAAACACTATAATGCTAATTCGAGCACTTCGGAAACTGTTTGATTCCATTATAGAAAATGTAATTTATACGAGAAATAAGTAGGTTATCCTTTGGTTATCGAGCATGTGACTGATAAAATGGCAGTGAACTAAAGATCTTAATCGTCGAATAATAAACTGGTCAATTATTTGGGAATGGTTTACCTATACCTAACGCTATAAAATAATAAAAAATATCCTAAGCAATAAAATGATGCTATATTTCCATTGGAACTTGAAGCCTACTCAGAGTAACTATTTTATTATGAAGACAGTATTATGGACATAATATTTTATTGGTTATAACAAGTTTTATTTTATGAAATGTATATCATATAGATATATCCATCTTCATCCATCCATCTATATCCAAGAGAGATAATTCTCATATAAACGGTTAATGTGAAATTTAGCTTATTAAAACTTTGTTTTTCACTATCGATTGTGCAAGGGTAGGTTCCTGGTAGGGTAAGGTGCATAAAAGTTGAATTTTTTGAAAAAAATATTTGCTGATATATTGCGTAATAGTAAATAAAAAAACATACATTTTTAGGAAATAATTAAACTCTAACATCTAATATATGATATAATTAAGATATTATGCTTTGGATGATAATATAACTAACGACTTACCTTTGTCTACAAGTGGAGAATTTTCAACAATCTGATTGGAGTTTGTTGCCATTACACGATTAAAATTAAAAAAGTGAAAGTACGAGAATATATTTTAATTCTTTTCTACTATAGTTTAATTTTTTTAATGTAAAACTTAGCACTGTAGTTATAAAAATCAGACTGTAGTACTGTTGAAGATATTGCATTCCAGCTCAGCGTATTATCTTTATAAAAGTTCTATGCACTCCGATGTAGACAATTTTATCTTTATTTGTTTATACTTCGTTGACGTTACATATATGAAAATATTTGTATCTTGTATAGATCAAAAGGTTTTATATGAGCTAGGAGCTATCCATAAAAAAATAAATAACATAAATTTTGTTCGCAATAATGTTAGCTTTAAACCGCAAATAATAACACAATAATTTATAAATCAACGCAGCATTTTGACAAGTAAATATCATAGTGTAAATATTTGCTATCGTAGTGAAATGTAAATATACAAGTGCGTAATCCTTATGGAATATCGCGTGCGTCGATAGTTTTATTACATAGTTTGGGTAGCGAGTATCTATGCATAATGAAAAGGCCTCACAAATCTGCTATTGGATCATAAGCCCCAATCCAAATCAAAAAGTATTGCTATATTTATGTAATGTTCAATTAAAAAGGTAACAAACAATATATAACTTATTAATTTAAACAATATTAAAATTATCATAATATTAGTAGTACTAATTTACTATACTATTTATCAACATCTTAAAATACCATACGAACAAGATGTTGTTTTACAAAATGTTCAAAATAACATGTCAATGGACGATAACCATCACAATTTTGGTCATAATCACATGACTTGATAAAGATCTGCCACAATTAAGCATATCTATAGCAGCATATTGCAATTTATCTATATAATCGAAATGTTTGATATTTCTAGATATTTCACACAAACCAGGAGTGATAGTTCTGCTGAAACTTAATATTGAAAAAACTCGATGAATATATGCCTTGACTTGGTATTTTTATTAATGGATTGTAGTATCTCCTTATCTAGTAATTATTGTCTAAAAATAATCCAGATTAATTAGTTATTATTAGAGATTAACATGTCATAGAATTATATTTATGATAAATATAATAAAAATAAAATTGTTATAAAAATAAATTTTTTAATATTTTCACTGTTGTCACTGTATTCCAATATAATAAGGAATCTCTTCTCTTTTCTCTAAACTATCGCGAAATTTTGTTTCAAGCTAAATTACAAACATTAGCCTAAAGAGTGCCTGGGGTTTGTGAGAGGTAGTAGCAGGTTAAAAAGATCTTTTTAAAATGTGTATTGTCTCAAAAGACCTAAAACCAAATACGATATCTAAATGAAGCTGCAGTTACAATAATACAAATTTAGCAACATTAGCAAAACAAGATATATCACTTGTGAGATAGTAATTAAAATGATAAAGTGTTACGTAAATCATTAAGACTTAAGTAATTATTGATGTTTATATTAATCACGGTGGCACTACATTAATAAAATATGATGTTCTTGTATTGATCGACATCAGAGTACGTTAGTATTCATCACGCGTTTGTTACTCATACTGGCTCTTAGCGTAGCAGTTGTTTCTGGTGCGTGTTAGAACATCACAATTCTATACGTTGTTACCAATATTTTTCTAAGCTAAAGTACTTATTACCTAATAATATTGATACGCAGGGACTCACTCCGCTTACTTTACAACATTCAACCATCAAAGATGATTACATAGAGGATAACGATGTTTCCATCCTCCGTCAATTCCTTTTACTTTTACCAACGAAATAATGGCTGGACAAATTGTTGGATCAAACTACAACCTTGCGGATAATCAGGTTGTGTGGGCTAATGGATATATTTATAGATATATATTTTATTTTTGTCGATTGAGGAATCAATGAAGACTATAGATAACTGTATTGTTGTGTTCTAAAATATTCCACCACCAACACCAGGACCACTTCTTCTCAACAACGTCATCGTCGGTGCCTTTACCGGGGACAAGGACTCTCCCGAGCTTATTTGGAATTACTGTGTTATAATTATAGCTTGTAAGGCAATTTATTAATGGAACAGTTTTATTTTCTTATATCCGTAAAAGCTTTAGTAAAATAAAAAAAACGTTGATTTGTTTATTTTAAAGAAAACATTCACAATAAGCGCATTTATTTAGTCCTATCAAAATTCTTTAAATACTATTACATGTATGTATGTTCGTGGTTACATCCAAACCAGCATGTTAACAACTCGCAATTAATAGTTAAAGTTAAAGTAAATTATGTAAATAATAATTCTCTTCTTCTTCCTTCTAGTAAGTATGGTAATACCTGTAACAGAAGGCCCCTGTCCTCCAATGACATAGACATTTTAGAAATAAACCTATACAAAAACTAAACAAAATGTAAAAGTTACGTGCGTGCGTGAGTGTGTGTGTATATGTATACATACGTAATTAATGTATCTTAAAATAAAAGCTACTCGAAATATGCAAGCAAGCTAATAATTGTTTTTTTCAAAAATATTAGGTTTCAATGTATTATACAATTTTGAGTAAAAACTCGTCTAATAATATTGATAGTTTCCAATATTCAGCAGCTTTTTTTGTCAACAATTTTTCATATTCGTGTAGGTTCTACCACTGCTAACAGCCCAATTACAATCAAACCATCCCACTTACAATCGACAACAACTGCACTAGTTTTTTTTAACAATGAAGCAAGTCCTCGATAAATTGCTGTATCAAACTACAATCTCGTGGATGATGAAGTTGTGTGGCTATTGGGTGATGAACTACCATGGTACGATTTGAATATGAATATGTATTTAATTTTAACATCAATCTAATATAAGTTATTTCATAAGTCAAGTAAATAATGCTGAATTGTGTCTCGTTGTCGTGTGGACCTCTCCTTCATAACAATGTCATCTTCGGTGTCTGTTTCTAAGGACAAGGATGCGCCCAAACTTGTAACCCTGGTGTCAATGCTTGTGTGACGCTTCACTTCATAGATTCAAGATAATGCATAATTTTCTCCCAATTAATAGATTGTACCTCCTTTCTAGCTCATACATGTAACTAACGTAACACTTTACGTTCGTACGTTCCATACCTTCTACAGGAATTTAATTTACACGGAGCTGTTTTACGTTTAATATGTTTTTAGATGTTGTATGTGCTAGTTACTATTTATATATATAGTTATATTATTACAATTATACTATAAATAAACAGTTTAAATTTTTATAATTTGATTTTGTACAATTTACAATAATCTAAACTAATATTATTAATGATGTTGTCATAAAAGCTACGTTAATTCGCGATCCATAACCTGTCTCTTAAAATATACTAATAACATTCATGCTGCTACATCTACACTTTCTTTACTGCCCATACCTCTCTCACTTACTAATAATATTTCTAGTTAAAATATTTCTAGAAGTCTTCTAGCAAATTAACGAAAAAAAATCTGATGCCAGTAGATTTTATTTGTTTTTTAACTTTTAATGTAGGCATTAATTAAATCAATCATAACACATAATGTTTACTGTAAATAGCAACGTACCCACTGATCCAAAACATTCTGTAAAAGATTGACTCAGTGACACTGAGAGTAGATAAAAAGAAATTGCTCCATCCTCCGTTATTGAATTATAAAAGTATTTATTTGATCGTAAACCAGTAAATTAAGTTTCGATTACATAGATAAAATTGAAATATAAAACGGATTACTTGAAACATTTTTTTATGTAAATTGAAAAACAGATTTTGTATATTAATTGGTGTATTCAAAATTTTAAAAACACTCACAAAAATTATTCTGTTATCATAATATAAAAGGAAATAATAATAGAGCGTATGATACCTACTTTTTTCGACATTTTCAACAATTATATTATTATAACATTTCAACAAATTTGAGTTTGTCGCATACAGACAGACGCAACATGGAACTTTTTTATTATGTGCCGTGGTTTCTACTATGCTTAGGTACTTATTTTAATTATATAATTTTGTCGTAATTTATCCGAATATCCTAATCCATACATCCATACATAAAATGTCTTTGTGAATGTTCTTTCGTACTGTAAAGTCAGCGATATTTTTTGCATATTTTCTCTTGTATTTGGTACATATTTAACCAAATTATACATTTAGAAGTAAATTGTAATTGGGCATTACCGCGGCGGTTCGCTAGTATAATATACATTCTAAAGTACTGGTTCGTTGAAAGTATTATTAGAACTATCCCTTATCTTAATTCAGTCCTTTTACCTGGTTTATATAAATTTAAAACCATAAAATTGATGAAATTGCGCGTGATTACGTTAGTTACTGTTTTTATTCTGAGTTCGTTTATAGTTGGCTGTAAGTTGTTTAACATATTTCTTTAACAATAATTGATTTAGGTGATTATTCTCCTTAAAGTGTGTGTATTTTCTTACAAGTCTTTGTACAACTACGATGTTTGTTTGTCTGTAATCAAATCTTGCAAGTTAAATTTTAATTCAATTGATTGAACTGATATGATGATAGAGTCGGAAGAAAATATTTCTTGTTATAACAACATATCGATCTATAAGGATAGCAGTATGGCACGGCAACAAATATTGTAGCATATCCATATATAACATCTGTTCTTCATTCCACCGATTTAAAAGCTACACGGTAGCTTTACCGCACAATTATACTCAAAAGACTACAATAATACACTATCTAGACGGAAGCTGAGCAGTGCAGGATTTAAAAGCCTTTCTTTTACCAGTAAACTCTCCTTCACTGCTCGACTTCCTGACTCTAACATTTAACACTTCTTTAGCAAAATAGCAATTACACTAATTATTTAAATATTCAGCAAACTATCTTTAAATACACAACGCTGAAATCACACGAGTTCCGAGAGCAACTAAACTTTATTCCGTGAAAGGTATGCTTTTTAGAATACAAGATACCCCCCCCCCCACTCATCTATTCCCACTATAATGTCAGGTGGGGTTGTAGGCCAGTGTTGTCAAGTAAATATTTAAAACCTCGCTTAACATATTTTCACAATGCTTACTTGATCAAATCATTCTAATTATTTTTAATATCGATTTTATAGTATTAATATTTTAATAAAACCTAATAACTTTAATTACATATATTCTAGAATGCAACAGCTTTTATGTAAATATTTTTTCACATATGAATGTATTATTAATATTACTCGTAACTGGATCGATTTGAAAATTATTAACAAACAAATTTGGAGTCAATTCATTCCTGACTTTATTAATTAAACTTATTCAGGAAAAAATAAAGACATTTAATATTCAAGAGAGAAAAATAAATAAATCAAAATCAAATAACTTTTGTTAAAACCTAAAATAAATTATTGATTTTCTAATCATATTTGTATACAAAAAATCTTTATATTTGGATTCCTAATTTATAGGTATGTAGTACATACATAGTATATAGACAAAATTTATGATCATATAAATAAAAAAGTTGAAGCCAAGGGCATGTCTGTACTCTAATAGCATCTTCGCTAACGACATCTCAGCAAGAATCGATTTCATTGCTGGCTTTCTTTACAGAAGTTACTGGAATATTGAACATGACAAGTAATACTCAATGATGTTACAAATACGATAGCAATGCTGTAGTTGGTTTCATTTTAAGTACAAATATGGAAGGCTGCCAACTTCGCTTGTTAGACATTGTTTTTCTTGCGGTCTAGTTTTGGAGACTAAATAGAAGAGTTATAAGGCCAAGGCGTCCAGAAAACTTAATCTTTTCTTTTTACGTCATAACAAAATTAAATAATCAATTAAAAAGTAGTGAAAGTAAAATCATATTTAATTTTAATAATGTAGGTTATTTTAGTTTAATGAGATCTACTTTTATAAAATTGCGATCTGATAAATTATAATACCCATCAATATATTTTTTATACAGCATTATTTATAATAAAATATTTTTGTAATCATAGTTATCATAGGTATATTAATAATTTAAGAAAAAAATTCTTTCTTGCTAGAATATCCGTCACAAAAAAATAATCTTCGGTAAGCAATTATATGAAGACCTCATTACAAGTCTAAAAATACCTACACCTCTTTTAATATGCCAGAAGAGAAAGGACAGACATATATAATACTCCAAATCTAATCCTTTGAGATGATTTTGATTTCAATGAAAATATTTGAAAGTGACCCTAAGTTGTCCTTATAATCAGGAAAATATTGATTTGAAGCTATTTTCCTTAATTGAATTATTTATTCTCAGAAGTATAGTCTATAAATGAAAATAAGCAATTGAAACAGATAACTAATTAGTCACTGATTGCTGTTTGAAGTAGTTGCTTCTTAAAAACGTCGTTACGATACCAATAATAATGCATGCGCCATGTTTGATATATTTGAAGCTATAGATTTTATTTAATGATAATAATGAGAATGTTACTTTGTAATTTCTTTACCTTACTAATTTGTTCGTATGCTTTCTGTGTTTGTTACTCAGTCACGCAAAAACTACATATATAACTAAAATTGTTAAGATTTTAATTACTATTATTGAATGATGAGTAAAATTCAAATCAATAAAACTTTTTTGAGATATAATGGCTAAGTAATAAAGGTATGTATAGCTCACCAGCATCTTTCACTTATATTAACTTATAACCATTTTTTTATGTAACTAAACCAATGCTGTAATCAATCATCTACAGGGATAAGGCACTCGATCGGTCCTTGGTGAAAATCCTTATCTTGATTCCCCTAGTTCACCTTTATTATCTTTTCATCTGTATTTTCGTCATATTTTGTAAGGTTTTTAAAAGCAAAAATTTTCCATTTTTATGTAGATACAAGTATGTGAGGCTTTAATGACGTCATAAATGAAAACGATTAACAATATCTAGAGTGGTGTCTTGAAAGTAGTTTGATAGCATTTATCTACTTCTATGGTAAACATTCTAGCTTATTAATCACACAGTTTGTATAAATAGTAAATCACTTAACTGTGAAATGCCAGTTGAGTTTTACAAAATTTAGGAAAATGAGTAAATTAACAGTATTTACATTTTTGGCGCTAAGTTTTGGATTAGTCAGTTGTAAGTTAAAAACCTTATATTTTATATTCTTTATTTAATAATGTGATCTCAAGTAACACGATTTTATAATATTTAAATAAACTAAGTGATTGTGTGAACTGACATGAAATGAATCATAAGTCATCAATTAGTATTATGAGATTTAATATGGAATAGAAAGAACAGTCATATTATATCAAATTTGATGTATTAGGTATTATTTTACTTTTGCTGACTTCTTAACAAGCACATAAGTATTGATGTTTATTTAAAAAAATATTAATTTCATTTAATTTTCAGCGCAATCGAGGATTGCGGGAGGATCGGTAACAACTATCCTAGCTTATCCTTATATGACTGCACTACTTCGCTCTTCTGATTTAGTTAATTATGCTCAAAACTGCGCCGGGTCGATTCTTACTAGTCGATCAATTTTGACTTCTGCGAGTGTTTTTTAGTAAGTATTTTCTTGAAGAAGCTTCTTTCTTGTTTTCTTCTTAGAAAGTAATATACTAACGATATTGTTACAGTGGAGATCAAGCTGTAAGATGGCGTGTCCGCGCTGGTTCTAGCTTTGCTAACAGTGGAGGCACTGTGTATAACGTCAGTCAAATAATTATACATCCATATTTCGACTATCGTACCCTCGACAACGACATCGCCATCCTTCGGACTGGATCACCAATCGTCTTCAGTAGTACAATTAGTGCTGGTACTATCGCTAATTCCGCTTACGTATTACCTGACAACCAAGCTGTGTATGCTATTGGATGGGGTGCAACTTCTGTAAGTCCTTGTTTATTATCATCGTAATATTAAAAGAAATAATCAGGCTTTATACATTTTATATAAGAGTAATAACTTATAATTATTTGTTTATAAAGTTACTTAATTAACTTTGCCTGTAAGATCAATAAAGTTGAACAAAGTTTTAATTGTGTAAAACACATTAATAATATTACTTCGGGATCTACACGCTCGACTGAATTATATTTAACCTAATATAATTATATCCAACAAGCTAGTGAGTAATCTAACTTACTTAGACTAACTTAATTTTTATTTTGCTAGTTTCCACTGTATATATAATAAGAAATGTTTAATTGTTTCATTGCATTAATATTTTTCATCCGTTTATTTATTTATATTAAAAAAAATTGCATTATATTATCATATTATATTTATAATCTATACTGCTTTCAGTATGGCGGCCCTAAATCTGAACAACTACGCCACGTCCAGATCTGGTCTGTAAATCAGACTGTGTGCAAGGTCCGCTACACAGCCATAGGATACACTCTTACTGATAACATGCTTTGCTCTGGTTGGCTGGATGTTGGTGGTCGTGATCAATGCCTAGGAGATCTAGGAGGACCGCTACTTGTTCCTGATCGGCAAGGAAATATAATTGTGGGCATCAGTTCCTGGACCATCCAGTGCGGTTCCGCGCGGTACCCTGGCGTCAATACTCGAGTCAGCCGCTATGTTCCTTGGATTCAAGCTAATGCCTAATTATATTAATTCATCATACTGTTTAAGTTTGTTTTTGTTCTGTATATAATATGTTACTTGATGTTGTTTCTATTACATTATTAAACTAAGTAGTTAGTGATAAAATAATTATCTATCGATAAGTGTCTCAAGTTTACAACGTAATTGATAGAAATAATTGAGTTATAATAAACTGTAATATCAGTTTATTTTCGTCTAGATTAGATAAACTGAATTACTTTTTGCCTTCTAAAATGGTTTCTTTATTTATAATTTTATTTTTTTAAGCATTCGAAAATAACAGCTTTAATATATTCTAATCTAAATTAAACATATGTTAACTTTTTGTGTCCAAGTATGATGCCTTTAAAAAATTATAACTTTTTTATATTTATAAAAATGCTAAAAATCATATAGTGTATTTTTGTAAGCCACTGCTAGTATCTAGTCATGCTGTCAAACGTGTCTTATCTACATGTAAAATACGAAGTAATAAAGCATGTCTGTATTCACAAGACTCACCGAGTGCTCCAAATGACAGCGTGACGTAGACATTTCTACCTTAGAACTATTTAGTACCTGAAAAGAAAAATGATAAATTACAATATTATACATCTTGAATGGTGTAAGAACATATATCTCGCTTTTCCTTTTTAATATATGAACCTTTTGTAATATTTATTTAAATGATATCTATGTTTTTAGCCCCCTACGCTACAACGACGGGGAGTTATTTACCGTCAGTAGCATCGTAGCGCCCAAGATAATAGACCAATTCTGATGAAGTTTTATTTGTTTAAAAGATAATTTAATCGAGATGGTTCTTAACTGAATTTTGTGAAGATCTAGTTAGCCATTTGAAGACTATCAATTTATTTCTAACTTGATACCCGCGTGATAATATTAATGTACTGACAATTATAACTATGGTAATACACACTGAGTAGAGATGAAACGGTATTTCTCGATGCCTTTCTTTCGGTATCAAGTATGGTATCAAGTATTAAAATTACGTCTTTTTGCTATTTTGTGTATGTAGTTTAAGTCTGTATTTTATATTTTGTGTCCAACAATAAAAAAAATAGACTTAAAAAGTAATACCGATTCTTCTAAATCGTTGTCAAGTGTGTATCGATACTAAATACAATCGATACAAAATAAGATTTTCAGTTGGCGGTAATTTAAATTTTTAATTTAGTCGTTGAAGTAAGAAAAAATATACATTATATAAGAGTGGGAAAATGTAGAGTAAAAAGTAATATGCTTCCTCTTTGTAAATCTCTAGGATTTTTTCGAGTAACACGATTGTCTCAAGTGAAGGCTTTCAACAAAGCAATGACTTCTCGTATTTTATTCAAGAACATAAATGGCGTAAGGGAAATTCAAGTTTAACGGCGTCGAATATACCTAAAGTCTAAGTGGAACCACTTTTAGCGGATTCTAAGAACTGACAAACCTCTTGGAAAGTCTCTCTTATACGAATAGTGAGTGGATAAAAATATTATAAGGTCCTTTCAGTCTATATTCAAGGCAAAATTTATGTTGGATAATATCACGGAAAATTTAATATACAGTAAGCATTAAGTAAGTTTTAATATAAATACAACCTACGCGTATAATTGATACGAGCTGCAAAAACTCCATGGAGAGTTCGGAAATACCTGCTATTTACCCCTCAACTATCTGGGTCGGCTATAAAAGCTTCCCGCCCTAGAGTTTTATCCGCAATCGAGAGAAATTAGACGGTATAAATATATTTTATTTTTACTTGGAAATGTTGAACGTAACATTTTTATAGCGGGGAAAAGTTGTGACGTGTATCATTTAAATTGTCACTAGCAACTTCTTATTTAGACTCCATGGTGTATTGTATAATTATTTGTTTAAGATTTCTCAAGATACTTGAATGGAAAGGTTGTGGTTAAATAAATCCATATTCCAAAAGAACAAGAATCGATAAGGTTATAGTTAATGTCATTAACACTATCTCCTTAGTCATAATTTTTTATGGATTCACTTTCTGAAATCTTTTTAACAAACACCTTTGCAAAAGAAATTTTTAATACCAAATGTTTTTATACTTAATTAGATAGGACCTTAGGTTTACTTTGACCTATGATAAGCATGAGTATATAAATGTAAATATCAATAATAAAATAGGAAATATCACAATACAAACGACAATTTGATAAAACTGTTAACAAATTGCTAAAACAGTAAATGTCACAAATGTCAAAACAAAAGAGGAGTTGGCAAAGCATTTATTGCATCGCAACTAAGCAGGCATGCAGTCGAGTTGATAACAAAAACCAATACCGCCGACGAGTTTAAACACTCTACAATCTACCCAAACGGACGGCTAGTTAACTGTTTTAATTTGATTTTCTACCTAATTGCTTAATGAGCTATCCTTTGTTTTAACAAGATTTTATTTAACTTCAAATGTTTAAATGTTAGTATATATGTTTGTGTCAAACATTGCAACTGAATTGAGTTGTTTTGATATTCATACTGGACAATACGTAAGTGACGTCATTTCTTAATCCAATATATCGGACTAGTTATGTTTACGTGTTTTTATGTCACACATTTCGTATAACACATTTCGTCGGTAAAGTTCTAACAGTGCATAAGTCAAAAATGGCTACTTTACGAGAGAGTGAAAAAACTTTATGAAATTAGAGTAACCCTGGTTCATTGCAATTTTTTTAAATTACCATCTTGGTTTCGTATTGGTCAAATATTATGTATTGATTGGTACTTTAACCAATGACATTCAAATCTCAAATCACTCATAAAATGACTTACGCACTGACGATTTCTCATTTAACTAATGTTTCATTAGATTACTTTTAAAATCTAAATCAAAATGATTAAATGTTGGATTATTTCGATTTTTGATGTCAAAAGGAAGCCACATAAAATCACTTCGTGGTTCGTCTGTCAATGTTCAGGGATAGAGTTAGTACTTCGATCGAGATCGCCCGGACAATCGGTGCGCGAATCCAACTTACACTCGACCGAACATTTAATTATTTGTCTGGTAACATATAAAGAGTCTTCTTTGGGGAAAATAAATGTTATATAAATATTAAGAATTCCTTTTTATCATTTATTTCTTTATGAAGCTTCAGTGAACAAATAATAATTAAGTCATCGGGCCATTCAAAATATATTGAAATATTTTCAAGCGTAACAAATAAGATACGATACAATTTTATTTTACCCTTATTAAAATTGCAAGAGAAAAAATATGCCCAGCAATTTTTCTACATTTACCGAGTTTTTTCTGGAAATTAAACTTTGTAATTTGTGTTTGTTTCCAATTATTGTGAATGTCTGTCAAAGACAATAATAGGTTAAACGTCAGTAGCTCAGTTGTTTAGGCTTTGGCAAATTCAAATTTTTTTGGAAACTGTTACTAAAATTTTATACCAAAAATATTTTTATAGAGAAATTGAGGGAAAATTTTGAGAGACCTGCATACCGTTTAATTTAAAACTTTCTTCATTTATTTTAATTTTATTCTGATTACGGCATGTACCTACTTAAAAATATACATACATATTTTTTTTTAAAGATTACTAGCAGTATGGATCACATACTACTAATATTCCCTTTACCCCTCCTAGTAAGCTAAAATACTTGTGTCAGGAGCGAGCCACGGCAGTAGTCCAATATCCGGGATTTGAACCTACGTCTTATAGATCGTGAATCAAACACCCGAACAACTGGGCTACTGATGCTTCAAAATACGTTACATGTACAAATAATATATGTCGGAGAATAGTAAACGATTATCGAATAATCGAATTGTCATCGCCATTTATGGCGCTAGAGTAGGTTAACAATCACTTTTTTATATGCCATCGACAGACTTACTGTAGTCTTAGTCTTGCGCGTTCTCTCAAGGAGTGAAGTAGTCTTTAGATAGTGTTAGTGAAAGTGTAAAGTGCAGTGTTGTGTTAGTGCTGGGAGTCCTGTCCGATTAGTCACGTGAGTACCTTACAATGTAGTTGCCACATATTATGTTAGGTTAGGTTTATGTGAGTTTAACCTTTGGTTTAAACAGAAAGCCTGAGCACCGAGTGTTGGAATTCTGTTAAAGAGCTCTTTAAGCCTACACCTTGGTCATTAATCCAAAGCATTGCTTAGGTTTCTCTCGGTAATTGTAAGAGATCATATTTGATTATCGGTCATGTAGCAGTATCTACCCCTTGCAGTGTTCTTCAATATTCCCCCTCTTCTTCTTTTTCATCATAAAATCTTCGAGATATACGTTGCTGTAAAAAATCTATTTTAAATTTAGATGCTTTCATATTGATAACATATTCGTCGTTCCATCGCTTTGTTACAGTGTAAATGAAGGGGTAACCAACAAACACACTTACTTATTTATATGTTTAGTTAGCTCTCCCGTCCGCTTTAGAAAAAACCGTTAAAAGTGACTAGGCACGGTAGTAAAGCAACTTGCTCTAGCTAATCGTTTATATTGTCAAAGTCTACATAAAATATCCTGAAAAGTAGTGGTGATCTTATCCTGAAACGCTTTTTGGTGGCATGACATTTTAACGACGGTATATCCGTACCTTAAAAGCGTTGACAAAATTGGCCTATAATTCTACGATCAAGATCAGTTGAATTGACATCGATCCTTCGCAATGCGTTTTTTGTCATTATCTTGATACAGAAAATAGAAAATTGACACAAATATAAATTAATCTTTTGAACTAATTGTCATTAGCAGTTCAAATATCTACTTTTACTCCTTAGGATTAGGTTTAACAGATAATACGCATTGACGCTCACTCTCACTGCGTAAGCCATTTTGTCTGACTACAGTAATTTAATTAGGCAACAAACGTGACTCACGTTAACTCACAACAATACCAATACTTAAATATGAGTAATAACCATTTATTTTTTGTAATAAAATTCTACTTTCGACTTTTCTGCTTCGAACTCAACTCCTTTTTCACAATCCTAGGAGTTAAATTTATATTACGTATACAAGTGCGCATAAATTTCAGAATTGAGTCCAGATAGTATTTAAATGTGAGATACTCACTCATTTAAACTAACAATCTCATTCAATCTCTCAGACATGGACATTCGTTTAGTAACCTATCCTACATTTTCAAGCCTATAAGTATATGCAATATTTGATTTAAATCCGTAAAACGCTTTTTGTGCGAAGACATTTTTATGTCAGAGGATTTTTGCTTTTTTTCGAGATTAGTTTATATAGTATCAAACCCCAGTTAACCAGGATATATAGTACCGAGGCGGAGATCTGTCATCCTGAGTGTGGTTGAATGCATGGAGTGAGATGCTGGTCGCCTATCGCCTCGAGCTTCAGTGAGGTTCTAACTTCGATGGAAGAGGCCGCCGAGTTAGAACGCGCGGACGACGCCTCTGTTGAGCTCGATCAGGGAGGGTTAGGAGGCATTTCGCTCACCTCCTGAATGACAAATTCTGGCGGAGGAGGAGCCATTCTAAGCGTACGTGAGATAACCTTTTGAAGCCCGCGTGGTTTAGGTTGACAGTTTAGACATCGCAGAAGTATGCGTTAGCGTCCCCGTGGCCTTCCCAAAATAGGTGATAAGATTTAGCAGGTATGACTTGACCTCCCCGCGTTGCAAGTGGAATCAAGGAGAGTCCCATATCCAACGTAAAAAAAGGTTATATAGTATCTGTCCGCCAAACTTCAGATCCGTTCAGCCATGTCTGTGTGATTGAGTAACAAACATCCAAATATTCAAACAAAAAAATATATATTTTCGGCAAATATTTCAATCCTCATAGAACAATACCTCAATATGGAGTATACTGACGTTTTATACATATAATTGTACATCTACTAGTATATTATCTACTACAGTTTGCTAGGTAAGTCGACAATAAAATATATATTTTAGTAGCCCTCTGGTGTTTAAGGCCTAAGTCGAGGCCTAACGGATGCCAATGTCAGGGCGGAAACAGCCGAACGGGCTCGGCAGCGCCCGACCACCTGGATCGATTTTCTACTTGAACTTGTTACGTACGGCATTGAGCATTATAGTATTAAACTACGGTCATGGCTGCTCCAAGGCTCTTTTGTTTCAAACAAAGCTTATTTTTAGAGCTATTTATAAAATTATTTAATGTATTTAAATGTTAGCGACAAAAATAAGATCAGAATAAAATTCAGAATTTAATATTCCAAAATTTGAGTAGCAATTAATGTCACCTTTTTTGCTTAAATGAGTAACTTGTACTAAAGTATTATTTTAATTACCATTATAATCTTCTACAGTGATACTGCACTCTTTTCCTGTGACAGAGGTTGAGTATGGTGACCATAAGAAAAGGAATAATGTCGGAAGGCTATTACATATAAAGAACTTCAAAATTCGTATTCGAAAAATCAACATTTGTGAATGTTGATTTTAAACAATTATACATACAGTGTATAAAGTTTCAAGGCATGTGATTAAATCTAGCATAGTTAACTTTTGCGCTATTTATATGTGAAAACTTATGAAAGCCCTGTTCACTGTAACTACGTAACTTGTTAATAAAGTTATGTTATAATAAGTAGCAATAGATACTTCGTAAACAAATAACATAATTATATAGAAATGGAAAACTTGTGTATCTTCAAAAACCTTGGTTATATTGACATTGGCGTGTGTCACTTTGATTTATGATATTATGATGTCCTTGTTTTATTGTACAAACATGATCAAATAAATAATTTAAATTGTGTTTTGAACTGTTAAGTACTCTAACCTTAACTTATTGAAGAAGTAATCTAACCCTAACTTATTAATGAACTAAGTCCCTAGGATTCTCAGACTAAAACTTACTCATAAACAATCAAAATAAAATGCATAAGATAGTATATTAGAGAATTGTTAACATTATAACTTTCGTCAAACTTCACGAGATCACAACAACTGAATAGTTCTCGGTCGTTTAATGTAAACATGTCCTTCAGGTATTTTCAGCTTTCGGGTCATTAAATATTGATAAGTTTCTAAGTGGTATGGACGTCGTTAATGCCCTTGACATGTGAAGGTTACTGTATTATATTGTCTCTATTTGTTTTTAATTTATAGGCAGTATTTATGTTAGTTTAGAATAAACAATTCTAATTTCGTTTTATGAAAATTAATTCCTTAATGATTATAATAGCAATCAGTTTAATACGACTTTCTTTGTTTGTAAACGATAGGAACATTTACCACAATATTTTTTCATAATTACATAATATTAATTGTAGTAAACTAAAAGTTTTCTTTTTAAGAATTAGTAGGTGGAAATCAGAATCTATATATATAAAAATGAATCCCTATTTCCTTTTGTCTTTTTTTGTTGTGTTTGTTTTTGTCAGGAGAAGGTTCTTATGGAAGAAAAAAATTAAGAAAAGTGTTGGGAAAATTAAAAAAATTAAGAAAACTTTACGACCATATTAACTTTTCTAATGTAATATTTATGGCGTTTGACAACTGTCAGTCATTTGAATTATATTCATAGACGAGCGGCCTGCCCTCGCTTCGCTCTGGGTTTTTAAAGCAATATTATAATTGATGTCCTCAATTTGTCTTTCTGTAATTTTGTAGTTTTTCATTATTTGCAAAGAGAGAGAGTGAGTGAGAAAAAGTTGTATAAAGAAAAATTATAGAAAAAAAAAGAAAAGAAAAGCGACAGATAATATAAGAGAGAGGAGAGTGCAAAAATAAAGCCGAACAGAGACTGACTATTCTGAACAGAGATGAAGATAAATATTAAAGAGAGAAAAAAGAGAGAGGATGCGAGATAATGATAGTATATAAGAGCAAGAGAGACGGAAATATAATGGGCTTCTCTCAGTGAAAGAATTTTATTAATTAAAAAATGTATAGGGACACACAACATCACATTTATCACTCACGAAAAGTGTAGTTTTCTATGAATGAAAGAATTTTTAAAATCAAGTTAGTAACAACAAAATGGCCATATTCTATTAATTAAAAAATGTATAGGGCAACACTAAATCACATTTGTCCCTCACGAATAGTGTAGTTTTCTATCAGTGAAAGAATTTTAAAAATCGGATTAGTAACAACAAAATGACCATATTCTATTAATTAAAAAATGTATACCTATGGCAACACTAAATCACTTTTGTCACTCACAAATAGTGTAGTTTTTTTAGGTGCCGTCACAATACATTTATTGTAACATTGTATACATTAGGCAGAATTATTATTAATAATTACGTTATTTTCCAAACATAGTGACACACACAATATAAATACTAGAAATAAAAATAAACTTGTAACGCCATACTATCGTCTCCACAAAGTGAGTAATTGTTTCATGGGGCTTGGTGTTCGCATCTATTAGAAGATTTCACAGCGTATAGTAGATTTGCCACTTCTGCTATTTAACACTCTAATAAAAAGTGTTTATTAAATAAAGCTTACTACTCTGTACAAGATTACTTGAATGATGACTAAACTTGGATTCAAAATGACGTTGCTGCTCAGCTGAAAGATTATACCTTTATAAAACAGACTGATGTAAACAATGGCGTTTTGAAAAAAGCGACTGTTGAGTTTCTTGCCAGTTCTTCTCATCAGGAAACTGCTTTCCGAACTGGTGGTGGCTTCAGACAAACTGACCGACTGACAAATTTTGACGTGCTAAAAGTACTTTGTTAAAAGTCTATTTGAATTAAATATTTTGAGTTTGAGTTTCAATATAATTGAAAAAATTAAAAAATTTTCGCTGGTTGCCATTAAATGCTTTTTTATTTAAATAAAGAGTTATAGTTTCTCGAATCATCTTAATTTTGTTTTATACAATATTTTAGGTAAATTATTTAGATTAATTTCAGATGGATACCTGTTACATAATGTTTCAAATTTACGTAATTCGATAGTAGACATTGTTTAGTTTCACAAAGGGTTCTTTGTATTATTGTCCCTCTTGTTTCAAGGATAGACGATTCTCTACAGAAGGTAGAAGCATGGGACATAATAGGCTGACGATTTGTTGAAATACTAATATTTTAATAGAAAGTACATTTCATGGATACTTTAATTTATATAATGTACTAGCTGACCCGACAGACGTTGTCCTGTCTTGTCTACACTATTATATAAAGAGGAAAGATTTGATTGTTTGTAATGTTTGTGATTGCCCAGTGCTTGAGACTTCAAGTCTCACTCGGGAGGTCCGAGTTCGATCCTAGGCACACACCTCTGACTCTGAGTTATGTGTGTTTTAAGCAATGAAATATCACTTGCTTAAACGGTGAAGGTAAACATCGTGAGGAAACCTGCACTCCTGAGAGTTTCCTAAAAATTCTCAAAGGTGTGTGAAGTCTACCAACCCGCACTGGACCAGCGAGGTGGACTATGGCTTAATACCCTCCTCATTCCTCATTCTGAGGAGGAGACCCGGCTAAGCAGTGGGCCATTGACTGGTCGTGATGATGATGTTTGTATGTTTGTTTGTTGCGAATAGGCTCGAAAGTAGTGAACCGATTTTGAAAATTCTTTCACCGATAGAAAACTACATCCTTTCCGGGTAACACAGGCTTTACGGTAACACGTGGTGTTGCCATAATTATTCTAATTAAAAAGATATGGTCATTTTGTAAATTGAAGGGTTTCACAGGAATTTTAAAATTGTTTAATTTTTTTTTGTGATTTAGTGTTGCCATGTACATTTTTTAATTAATAAAATATGGCCGTTTTGTTGCTACTAGTCCGTATTTAAAAATTCTTTCACTGAGAGAAGTCTATGGTATTTCCGTGTCTCTTCCTCTTATAATACCATCATTGTCTCTCATCCTCTCTCTTTTTTCTCTCTTTAATTTTTATTTTATCTGTTTAGTATGATCAGTCTCTTTTCACTTTCTTTCTTTCGATTATCTCTCTCGCTCTTTCTCTCTCTCCTTTACCTGTTAAATTTTATTTTTGCTCTGTCCTCCCTCTTTTAGCATCTGTCGCTTTTTTTTATTTTTGTTTCTATTATTTTTCTTTGTATAACTTTTTCTTACTGTCTCTCTTTTTTCAAATAATGAAAAACTACACAATTACAGAGTGACAATTTAAGGACAACAATTATAATAATGCTTTAAATACCCGGAGTGAAGCGAGGGCAGGCCGCTCGGTAGAATTATAAAAAAAATGGAACCGTTACTGTGAGTTTTCGCATTTTAAATTGGAACTTCCAAAACATCTGTAGTATGGTTACCTTGTTATCTACAGCTACAATTTTTCCTGAACATAAAATCAGTAGGCTGAGCTACTTCACTTATTGATTAACACGTAGCACGTGTAACCTCGCTAATGTTTGCTTCACAATAACAAGTTTATTATCTAAACGGGGTTACGGTATGAGGGTAGACCATTAGTGATTAGACGTACCCTTTACCCTGCCTTTACCATTATACGCTATTAATACAATAGGTTCGCATATTATATTAAAAAATATATTTCATATTTGTGTTACGGGAATTAGGTGGGTGTAATATTGCACTGGCCGACCCTTTGTCTGAAAGGGCCACGGCATTATTACGACTGGCCAAAAAATATCTCCTAGAAGATGAAGTTATCTTGTGAAATTAATTGTTGATTGTTTATCATAGGTTTTGTTGTCTTTAAGAAGGACAAGCTCCTCAAATAAAGATTATTCAAAAATTAAAAAAATACTAAAACACTACGTTATGTTCAATAATTTTTAAATAGTTTAAATTACAGATGCACTATAAAAAAATCTGATGATTCAAATTATCTCAAAATTACCTTCTACATACTAAGGAACTTACGAACAGGATATACTTAATGCAATGTTGTTTTAAGGCAAGCATGCTTAATTAGTTTTATTTTTATACCATTACTGTGACATAGAAATTTATGACTAAAAAATATAAGAGAAACAATTTTTTTACAACAATAAAATTGCACACTTTTTCTTAAATATTTTTATCAACAAAAATATTATGAATTTTCAGCCAATAAATAAATGTTAGAAAATTATAATTAGAAAAAGAAATCTACTGAAAGATGTAATTGTAATTTTTTGTTTAAATCAGTAATGGTTAGGAGGGTCTTAAATTAATAAAAAATTATGGTCTCTCTTCCATTTAAACTATGCATTAGTAAGCCATTGTGTCTATAATTAAATATTAATCAAGGTTCGTAGTGACAATCAATCACATGGGAGGTAATGAAGATAGCTCCAATGACGCATATGGCGTTGTTAGACATTATTGATGAATTACGAGTATAAATGCTCTAATCGATGTGGTGTTTTGGTCGTTGTTATATTTAGATATGCTACTATGATTACGAATATAAAAGAATTACTGACTGACTTAATGACAAAAATGCATAGTCTAAACTCTAAACACGAAAAATGTAGGTACATCTTTGAGATTGGTAAAACTGGGATTTAAGCTTGATGAAAATCCCTCAAAATAGCTCCAGCCACATAATCATATCATAATAAGATAATACCATGACGCAAGAGAAGGCGTGGATAATGAGCTAGTCTCTCATAAATATTCGGTTAATGCTTGGTTTTGTAAGCAATTCGTAATAATTTAGGTTACAAGGGTAATTAAGTATATAAGATATATCAATTAAATATGGTTTTGTATTAAGAAGAATCCATCATAACCTATTAATGGCTCACTGCTGAGCTGGATCTCCTCCTCAGAATGCTCAGTGCGGGTTGGCAGACTTCACACCTTTGAGAATATGGAGAAGTCTCAGGAGTGTAGTTTTCCTCACGATGTTATTTCTTAACTGCTAAAGTTTGTAATACTTAATTGCTTAACATACATAAGTCAGAAAAGTCAGAGGTGATGTGCCCAGAAGCGAACCCGGACATCCCGATTAGACATCAATGTCTTAATGAACGATTTAGAAGAATAGTATAATTAATCAAGATATTAATTTCCTAGGTTTTTAACCTTAAGACACAAATATCAAATTTTATTGAATAGAAAATAAGAACAGACATTGTTTAGTATAAATATAATTAAGAATTTTGTTAAGATTAACCTTTTCCTTACAGTTTTAATGAAAAAAGATTGTTCTTTGTCCAGTAATTTAAGACTTGTTTTTTTTTCGAAGAATTATAAATCAAACCGGATGGAAAGTGTTGGATAAATTAGTCTATAAAAGTTTTTCCTTTATCTTTTCTTTCGTTGGTGTTGTTTATCTTAAAGCTGTATAATATAAGTTTTGTAACATATAATTTATACTCTAGTACAGTACGTCTGTCAGAACAATAAGTCTCTGGACTTTTTTGAAAAATAAACTATATTTCTTTAGTAGGTATATGATTATTATTTATAATAATAGAATACGTTTTGTTTAGAGGCGACGCGCGTTCTGTAAAATTTTCTCTAAATATCTTTGAAAATTATGTCAAAATCAGTTGATAGATAGAGGATGTAAGCAGTAACATCAATAATGTTGCGGACAGCTATAGGTGTTCGATAAAACAAACTGATAAAAATATAATAATTGTAAATTATGTAAAGACCTACGTTTCTGCTGATTAGTTTATTTCGACGATGAAATCACACTTTTGTTCCGTGAATAGTACTGTAAACAATTCAAAACAATCTTATCTATACTAAGTACTTAACACCCGTTTTAAGCAATCCATAAAAAATTAGTATCATGAATTAAAAATACTTTAATTCGTTTTACTAAAATGATATGTTTGAAGTACTTCTAAATACCTTGAGATATGCTACTGTAGCCATCCGGGGTCATCAAAGGTGTGTCGCCGCTGCTGAACATGTTTCTGCATTCACTGAAATCTTCTTCTTCACGAAAATTTCATTTCATCTATATATTAAGACACTTTTTTAATAACACTCAGAACTACAAACTATAATAATGTCCGGATTTATTTATTTATCTTAATTAAAACTGTATACAAAAAAATATTTTTTTTGGAGAAATTTTGGTACAAGTTTTTAGGCACTGCCATATACCTACCATATCCATTAGTATATTTTATATTTTATAACGAGTAAAGTTTATATATTTTTTAGTTAATCTTGTATTGGAATGGAATCATTGCAAAATTTGCATTCTAATTATGATTACAGAATAAACAACATCATTCGATCTTGACAGCAACACGATTAATTGCGACTTTGATTAATAAGCCTTTCAAAGGATATTAAGTTATAAACAGCTGTTTTATATTAAAACAAATTAATAATCTAACAAATGTTAATAATAAATATATTTCCAGTTGCCAAATGTGTCTACTCGTTTCTCATAATATAAGGAGCCGCAATTGTGCGGTAAAACCCGGCATAAATCAGGCTAAGGGAGGTACTCTTAAGTGGAACCCCTTATTTACCTTATACAGAGTCGTTTCATATTTGAATTGGTTAGATTGAAAGTACAGACATCATTACAGCGTTACTGTAATATTCTACTTAGTATATTGAAAATACTTGATAAAATAATGATAGTTTAGGTTTAAGGTTTTACTAACAACTTCATGACCTTTAATCATTAATTTGTGTTTAAATTCAAAGCTTTGAAAGCCATAAAAATAAGTTCAAATTAAATTTTTATGTAACTATTACTTTATCTGTTTAAAGTATTATGTGCACAAAGATTTTAACAATAACATTTTACTGCATGTGTTTATGTTTGCTCTATTTTCTTTCATTGTTTTTTCTTTTTTATAGAGTTTAATATTATAAAAAATATGTTAAACTCAATGAAAAACAGTTCAGTAACAGGCACATAATTAAATATAACCGTTTAAAGCAAAATTATATGAACCTTTTAACTTAGTAATCGAGAGACTATTTGTTTTAATAATGTTTAGAAAACTCATTCAATATGAGCCAGAATAAAATGAAGTATTAAAAAGTGTCTGATGCTTATTTACTTTCTTATTTATTGTTACTATAAACATAATTACTATTAATATAAAGAGTATAAGAATAAGAATATTAATATAAGAATTTTGTATGCATATCATTTTAGTGACTCTAAGCAGTCTGAATTGAACTCAACAATAAAAGTTAATATTGCAAAATAATAGAGGAAAAATTGCATTACACTAAAATGTTTGATATAATCACTTATGATTGTTTATTATTTTCTTAAGTAATTCCTGAACATCTGTCACTGCACACAGTTATATTTTAGTAGAAGAAACAGATCAATACAAGAAATCCTTAGCAAAGTATGATTCACAGGAATTTCCCTCGCGAAAGCACGTCGGAACGAGCCTGGTGGTGCGCCACCACTGCCACCACCGACCCCACGGCCACAACATAAAGCAAATGGCGTTTTATTACTTTTTTATATAACTAAGTTTTCTATTCATAGCTAAGTTTAAATTCTATAATCATATATAGCATGGTATCACGAGTTTATTCAACCTTTTAACGAAAATAGACTCTATTGCCAAAGATGCCACTTCGGTAACCAACTAAATAAAAAGGTTAACTTACATAATTCTTAATAAGGGTAACCTAGTAGACTAGATATTTACTATATGTAATCATCTATGAGATTATCAGAGAACTGAAGAGGCTATATTTCGTTCAGGCAAAGAGTTATTTTTAACATAAATTGACGTGAACTACCAGATAGAGTCTACCAAAAGTGTTGCTGACATAATACATCTTATTATTTATCGGTCTAGATGTATAGTACAGATAGGGAAAGAGTAGTACTATAAAAGAATGAAATTTAAATAATAATAATCAACAGTCTAATGGACTAGACAGCTACCGTAGACTCGTACCATATCGAACCCCATGCGTTAGTGACGTCAAAAGCAACTCTGAACTGCCACACCCATTGTGCAAACTATGACTTGTGATAACTTAACATTTGAGCCATGAGTCATTGTATTACAGTAATTATCTGATTACTGCTCTACTTAACTGATTATAGAAGATAACCTGTAGTGAACTACACGTAATCTACAAAATATTCTATTCTTTTGTCATCTGTGGTAAACCTTCCACGAGGCATTATTTCATACCATTCAACATATTGTTACACAACTTTACATGACAAATTTTGTAAATTATGGAAAATAAACATGTTTCGTTAAAAAATAAAGTAAAAAGAAACCATTTCCATTCTATATACACCTTATACATATACTCCTCCTCAGAGTGAGGAGGGGGGGTTAGGTCATAGTCCACCACGCTTGCCCAGTACGAGTTGGCAGACTTCACACACCTTTGAGAATAGGAAGAACTCTGAGGAGTGCAGGTTTTCTCACGATGTTTTCCTTCACCGTTAAAGCAAGAAATATTTAATTTCTTAAAACACATAATTCAGAAAAGTCAGAGGTGTGTGCCCAGGATCGAACTCGGACCTCTCTCGTAGTAAGACACCAATATCTTAACCACTAGGCCATCACTGCTACACATAACAGTTCTGGTCATTTTAATATTAAGTATATATAATTAAACTTAAATTTTAATCCCTTATTTCCCTTTATCAACAGCTTTGAAGTTTCATTGTTCGCCCCTATCTATTAGACGGCCCTGACCGTCCCATGGTCGCAGCTTTACCTACTTTATTTATTGATTAACTAACTAATAAGTAAATAATATTTATCCATACAATAAAGCTTAGGTATAACCTTAGGTTTAAACAACGAAACTAAGTAGTTAAGAGTAGCGAGTGTTGGAATTCTGTTAAAAGGCCTTGCAAACCTACACCTAGGTCGCAAACTTATAACTGCTTAGGTTCCTGTCGTAATTGTAAGAGATCGTTAGTTATTTGTCGGTTCAGTAGCAGTATCTACGTTGCGTGTACCCTATAGTCCAATTAATACCGAATAATAGTAATTTTAGTGTTTTCAATATACCCCTCTCCTCTCCTTTCATTTATTTTCTGCAAGATATATTTGAAAGATATTGGGAGTCTTTGAACACAATGAAACAATGCGTTCACAATCATAACATCAATCTACAATCTTTTATTAAATATAAATTATATAATGTGGGCAATAACCAACTGCTGAACCTCAGAATGTAGAGGGGGTTAGGGCATTATTCCCTCACTTGCACTGCACGTTATCGGACACACTCATGACTGATTTTTATATTTATTAACTTGTCTTATCTATTTAATCCAATATTATCAATTATAATTTTTAAAATTCGTAGAAAATCCTGATTACTTTTATAATGGTTTAACAGGTGAAGAGATAGAAAGACATATCATAAGGATTACAGATTTCATATCTATGAATCATGTTTGTTTGAATATAAAAAACCCGCTTGAAATTTTTTCATAACAGTGTTATTTTTTATCCAACCAATATGCGTACTCTTCTTCTCATAGCCCTTGGCGTTGCTGTGGCTTCAGGTAAGTCCTGGTTTAGAACAATTTTATTTTTAAAATACTAAAATTTTGCAAAATTTAATGCCAAATTTGTTTACTTTTTTTAGCAGCGTCCTTAAATTCTCAAAGAATTGTTGGAGGATCTGTAACTACAATCACTCAGTATCCATTTACTGTAGCTCTACTTTATTCTAGAACTGGCTCCGGTACTTTTTATCAGAGTTGCGGCGGCTCTATACTAAATAACAGATCGTTTCTAACGACTGCCTACTGTTTATAGTAAGCTACTTTACATCTATTTTATAATAATTTGATAAAAAGAGATTAATTTTAAATTTGTCTTTATCTTTTATTTCAGTGGTAATATTGCAAACCGTTTCCGTGCGCGTGTTGGTTCCTCTTATGCCAACAGTGGTGGAACTGTTCGTACAGTTTCTAGAATCATCAGCCATCCTAGCTTTAATGTTTATAACGCTGACAACGACATTGCTATCGTTCAAGTATCTTCTGCTTTCTCTTTCAACAATAACGTTCGTGCTGGACAGATTTCTGGTCCAAACTATTATATAGCCGACAACCAAGTTGTATGGTCTATTGGATATGGAGCTACCGCTGTAAGTGATTGATACATCTTCTCATAATCAGGATGTTCCTAAATAAATGCGCGAATAGTTTAATATATAAAACACAATATTCAATTTATTTGTTTATTTCAGCGAATAAGAGAGTGAATAATTAAATACCTTTTATCACATATACCTTTTACCTTATATTAAGAGTTCTAGATAGCTATCAAAAACATCTTTAAACATATCCTTGAATAATTATTAGTTTATGTTTATTAATCCGTAAAATAATTTTAGTTTGGTGGAGCAGGATCAAATCAGCTTCGTCATGTCCAAATTTGGACGGTGAATCAAGCAGTTTGTCGGAATCGCCATGCTGAATTAGGCCGCTTTGTTACCGACAATATGTTATGTGCTGGTTGGCTCGACGTTGGCGGTCGCGACCACTGTGATGGTGACTCCGGAGGTCCTATTCTTCACAACAACATTATAGTCGGCGTTGCTTCTTGGAGAGAAAGATGTGCCATGCCTCGTTATCCCAGCGTCAGTACTCGCGTATCTCGCTATACCTCTTGGATTCAAGCTAATGCTTAGTTATAAATAAAATTTTGTTAAGATTATTTTTATTTTATTATTTTTAAATACCTTACTCTTCAAACATATAGTAGTGAAATTATAACACCCAGGCTGATTCAAGTAAAAAATAAAGTAAAAAATATTTACATTTTCCAGTTAAATAGCACCTACCACTACATATAGCTTCCCTAAAATCAAAAACTAAAATTTAAATTCAATTATCCAATGTCAAAAACACTTGGCGATTGGAGTCATATGATAATAGTAAAAGGGGACAGATCTACATTTTACGGAGATGATAACTCACCTGCAGGGGAAAATTGTCTTCCGACTAGTCTCCTCAAAAGTTTGTCTAATGGATTATATTAAAACATTTTCTAATTCTAATATCCTTAAATTCAGACAACCTATCATTCTCACTATTTAGAATTTATAGTAATTATGTTCTTCGAGAAATATAATATGAAGAACAATAACATGTTGGCGACAGTGATCAACATTGTTTAAGAGCAAATATTGAATTAGTATTTTGTTAATGTTAGCATTTATGTATTGTGTACTATGAAATATACTTTATCATGATTAATAAGCATAAATAAGTTACTTCCTAGAGTAGATTGATTACAATGGCGTATTCCGTTTGCTTAACAATAGTATTCACTAATATAAAACTTTAACAAAAGGTGTTAGTTCACTAAAGTCACTGTGGGTACTTGTATTTACAAAAACTGTCGAATTGTATGAAATACCCCAAAATTATCAACTATAAACTGTTATTTCTTAAAATATAAAAATTGGTATAACTTGTTTTACTAAAAATAAATACAGATATGAAACGTGACATTAATTGCAAGGTTTTGTAATGGTGTTTATATAAACAGAATTGTATTATTTAGTCGAGATAAAGTGAAGAGATGATTTTAGACATTTATGATTCAAAATTTTTTGTCTAAGTATTTGGGTGATATAGCATAGCACAAAATTAGTACCGAGAAAGTAATTAAAATAAAGTATACGAATTATTGCTCCCGAACGGTGGTAGAGAATATATGATTATGTTATCTGCAGTTATTATATTGATAAGTTTTTAATTGTAAAGATTTAAGGTATTATTCTAGAATGTGAATCAACTCGACAAATCTAGCGTCATAAATGTTATCAAATATACTAAGAAACGATTTTAATTTAATTTCATTTTATAGAAGGAGCATTTTTGATTTTTTTAAAATTAAATAAGAGATCTGAATATTCTAAGATCTTATTATTTTATAGGATCGTTTAAATATCCCTCTGGGCACGAACTACGTCTAACTACTAGGCACGACATAGAAAGATTTTATGATTGAAAGAATAAGAGCTTAATATATAATTGTTTTCTAATACACATTTTAACAGACAGGTACATCAGTGTACTCAATCAATTTTGGAATGATTTTTAGTGACTTATTCATTAAATTAGTGATGACATCGACGGGTATCACACAGATAAACGGAGCCAGCTGGTTGAACGTTGCTATTGGAGGTACCTCATCTAAGAATAATATTTTATAAAGCTTTATCAAAGTTTTTACGTAAGAAAAATATTCCTTCCATAAACTGCTATTTTCAAGAGCAATATTGCACATTATTTAAAGTTCTACATTAAATAAACATTTAATAAATACAGGTATAGCTACGGGCACGTAAGTATAGGTTTGAGCTCGAATGCACAGAAGTCACAATTAGGACCTTTTTTTTCTCCCACTATTTTTTCTCAGACGTAAAATCAACTGCCGGATAAGACATCAATACTGATGTTTTGTATGGAGTAAATCATTTTATATATACACTAGCTGACCCGGCAAACGTTAATAGATAGTAGCCGATGAAACATAGTATTCTCAGACATACTGAATATGCATATAAAATTTCATGGAAATCGGTCGAGCCGTTTCGGGGAGTATGGTAACTAACTTTGTGACACGAGAATTTTATATAATAGATATTTTTAAATTTTGTTTTCATTGGCAATTAACTATTTTCGTTTTATTTATACAAAAACTATAGTTATTTATGAAAAATTAAACACATTTTTTTTTATATTTTTCAGGATTTTTCACAAGCGCCATGTTAAAATTTTTGTCTATACGACAATTGGGTTTGATTTTTGCGTTTATATATAATTTAAGCTTACTCTGTACTGTTTTTGTAAAATCGCAGATAACAGTTTTTATATGCTTCGGAATTATTTAGGTAATTATTTAACAAAAAATGACGTATTGGCAATATAGAAGGATCTGCAAAACAATGAGATTTTGAGTTAACATGAGTTTTAATTTAATTTTATTTATAAATTTTGATTTTCAGGGTCACGGAGTCCTTTTTAATTTGTCACAAACAAACCTAAAAATATTTCGTTAAAAGGCGACTGTTGGCATTTAGTACCTACCATGCAAATTATTATAGGGTAAGTTAAACGTTGTTTACGAAAATTTTAATTTATTTATCAATATACACTTATGCTTTTTCTAAAGATCAAAATATTTTCCGGAGCTTTTATCTGATTGTAATTGTATGTTCAGATTCTTTTACTTATATCTATGACTTGAGCTATAATATTTTTAAATGTCAATATTTTTTTTATGTGCAGGCGAATTTGCGTTTATACCTCAATTAATTAAATGGATCCTAGATCAGTATGGGTATAGGGGAAATGGGAACACAGCTGTTGATAACAGGTTTCTCGATGAATATCATCGTTGCTGCCGCTTTAATGCAGCCGGTCTCCTGGCACATGATAAAAGTCAAAATACCCGAGAATAGAGATAATGATATGTACAACATATTCATTTGTAAATGACCGTCCCACGGTCGCTGCTTTACCTACTTTATTTATTGATTAACTAACTAATAAGTATATAATTTATACGTATACAATAAAGCTTAAGTATTACCTTAGGTTTATACAACAAAACTAAGTAGTGGAGGCGAGTGTTGGAATTCTGTTAAAAGGCCTTGTAAACCTACACCTAGGTCACAAACTTAGAACTGCTTAGGTTCCTGTCGTAATTGTAAGAGATCGTTAGTTATTTGTCGGTTCAGTAGCAGTATCTACGTTGCGTGTACCCTATAGTCCAATTAATACCGAATAATAGTAATTTTAATGGTTTCAATATACCCCTCTCCTCTCCTTTCATTTGTTTTCTCCAAGAAGTATTTACTTGACAGATATCGGTAGTCTTTGAACACAATGAAACGATGCGTTCACAATCATAACATCAATCTACATTCTTTTATTAAATTTAAATTATATAATGTGGGCAATAACCAACTGCTGAACCTCAGACTGTAGAGGGGGTTAGGGCATAATTCCCCAAGGCATTGTAAGGCAGGCTACGGAACCTTTCACTGCACCTTATCGGACACGCTCATGACTGATTTTTATATTTATTAACCCGTCTTATCTATTTAATCCAATATTATAAATTATTATTTTTAAAATTCGTAGAAAATCCTAATTCCTTTTATAATAGTTTATTAGGTGAAGAGATAGAAAGACATATCATAAGGATTACAGATTTCATATCTGTGAATCATGTTTGTTTGAATATAAAAAACCCGCTAGAAGTTTTTTCATAACAGTGTTATTGTTTATCCAACCATTATGCGTACTCTTCTTCTCATAGCCCTTGGCCTTGCTGTGGCTTCCGGTAAGTCCTGGTTTAGAATAATTTTATTTTTAAAATAGTAAAATTTTGAAAACTTTAATGCCAAATTTGTTTACTTTTTTCAGCAGCGTCCTTAAATTCTCAAAGAATTGTTGGTGGATCAGTAACTACAATCACTCAGTATCCTTTTGCTGTAGCTCTACTTTACTCTAGAACTGGCTCTGGTACTTTTTATCAGAGTTGCGGCGGCTCTATACTAAATAATAAATCGTTTCTAACGACTGCCTACTGTTTATAGTAAGCTACTTTACAAATATTTTATAATAATTTGATTAATAGATATGAATTTTAAATCTGTCTTTATTTTTTATTTCAGTGGTGACATTGCGAACCGTTTCCGTGCGCGTGTTGGTTCCTCTTATGCCAACAGTGGTGGAACTGTTCATATAGTTTCTAGAATCATCAGCCATCCTAGCTTTAATGTTTATAACGCGGACAACGACATTGCTATCGTACAAATATCTTCTGTTTTCTCTTTCAACAATAACGTTCGTGCTGGACAAATTGCTGGTTCCAACTATTATATAGCCGATAACCAAGCTGTATGGTCTATTGGATATGGAGCTACCGCTGTAAGTGATTGATACACTTTCTTATAATTATTATGTTCCTAAATAAATGCGCGAATAGTTTAATATTTATATATAAACACAATATTCAATTTATTCGTTATTTTAGCGAATAAGGTTGTAATTAATTAAATACCTTTTACCTTATATTTAGAGTTCTAGATAGCTATCAAAAACATCTTTAAACATATCCTTCAATAATTATTAGCTTATATTAATTAATCCGTAAAATAATTTCAGTTTGGTGGAGCAGGATCAAATCAGCTTCGTCATGTCCAAATTTGGACGGTGAATCAAGCAGTTTGTCGGAATCGCCATGCTGAATTAGGCCGCTTTGTTACCGACAATATGTTATGTGCTGGTTGGCTCGACGTTGGTGGTCGCGACCACTGTGATGGTGACTCCGGAGGTCCTATTCTTTACAACAACATTATAGTCGGCATTGCTTCCTGGAGAGAAAGATGTGCCATGCCTCGTTATCCCAACGTCAATACTCGCGTATCTCGCTATACCTCTTGGATTCTGGCTAATGCTTAGTTATAAATAAAATTTTGTTACGATTATTTTTATTTTATTATTTTTAAATACTTTAATCTTTTCAATAATAGTGAAATTATAACACGCAAGCAAGGCAAGTAATAGTTATTTGTTATACAAAAGTGCAAAGTTGCTTTTTAAATGTCACGCCTTCACTGCCCCACGTAGCCATAAATCATTTAATTAAAGACCACTAAACTATGATAGTCAATATTAACTCCACGAAATTACTCGTCAAACTGCCGCGAACCTCACGCCGAGTAGTTTGATTGCAATATTTCATTTACTTAACAATAGTATTCACTAATATAAAACTTTAACAAAAGGTGTTAGCTCACTGAAGTCACTGTAGGTACTTGTATATACAAAAAAAAAATGTCACATTTAAATGACTGAGAAATATTAGGTCCGGGAAAAAGTCTTTTCGCATTTTTTAAGAAAATTCAAAACATTTTTTAACCATTTTGTTCGATAACTATTTGCCATCTTGTAGGTAGGGACATGATCCCATTGCTATAGAAATTTTGGGGCTTCTGATCAAAAAACCGCGACAAGTAGTTTTGACAGCCCTCTCGTGATGTTAACCTGACACTGCCTAAAGAATTCTCAAGAGACCGAAACAGGTGGACAACTGAAGGTGCAAGGTCAGAACTATACGGCGGATGCATTAACACCTCCCAGCCAAACTCTCTTAATTTTTGCTGAGTGGCTAAAGATGTGTGAGGTCTAGCGTTATCATGATGAAAAACCACACCCCTTCTGTTGATTAATTCCGGCCGCTTTCTCTCAACTTCTTGCTTTAATTTCATCAGTTGTTCGCAGTAGAGTTCAGAGTCGATAATGCCTAATAACAGTAACAGCTTACAATGAATAATGCCCTTCCAATCCCACCACACACACAGCATCACCTTGTTGCGAGTTAACCCGGGTTTTGCCGCAGTCTGTGAAGCCTGACCGGCCCTTGACCACGACCTTTTTCGTACGTTCTTTTCGTACGTGATCCACTTTTCATCACCAGTTATCAGCTTCTTCAAAAATGGTTCGGTTTCATGACGTCGTAATAAAGAATCACAAATGAGTACACGACTCATTAGGTTTCTTTCAGTGAGGTCTTTTTGTACCCAGTTTTTTTCAAGTGCGCCAAAACTGTTTTGTGGTCAATTCCCAGTTCTTCAACTATGCTGTAACTACTGATATGCCGATCTTGCTCCACTTTTCCAAAAATGGCATCCATTTTACCCGTAATAGGGCGACCAGAGCGAGGTGCATTTTTGATATCAAAATTTCCAGATCAGAGTGCTACTCTCACAGACACTGCACTAGGTCCATAAACATTGCAAATTTTTTTCGCGGCTTGCGTTCCATTTTCACCTTTTTTGTAGAAAAATTTTAAAATATATCGAATTTCTTCATTAGATTCACTCATCTTCACAGTACGAAAAACAAATAAAAATCACACATTTTCCTAATTTGAATTTAGAATTATCTTCTTTAAAATGTAAACTTTTAATGATACCAAAACCAGGCAGATACAAATACTATAGCCAAAGAGATTTTATTACAAGTACATATATACTATAATACGAAATGACTTTTTCCCCAACCTATTATTTGATAAATATAAAAATAATATCGAGTTGGACTTGTATAAAATACCCCGAAATTATCAACTATAAAACGTGTTATTTCTTTATATATGAAAATTGGTATAACTTATTTTACTAAAAATAAATACAGAATATGAAATGTGACATTAATTGCAAGGTTTTGTAATGGTGTTTGTATAAACAGAATTATATTATTTAGTCGAGATAAAGAGACGAGATGTCATTTATGATTCAAGATTCATTTTGATTAAGTATTTTGGTGATATAGCATAGCACAAGATGAGTGCCGAAGAAGTTATTAAAATAAAAAAATACGAATTATTGCCCCCGGACGGTGGTTGGGGTTATATGATTATTTTATCTGCAGTTATTGTTTTGGTAAGTTTTTAATTGTTTCGTTTTCGAAGGCTTTATAAATAAGATAAAATATAAGGTATTATTGAAGAATGTGAATCCACTCGACAAATCTAGCGTCATAAATGTTATCAACTTTACAAAGAAATGATTTTAATTTATTTTCATTTTATAAAAGGAGCATCTTTGCTTGTTCTTAATTAAATAAGAGATCTGAATACTCCAAATCTTATTATTTTATTAGCATCGTTTAAATATCCTTCTAATATAATTGTTTTCGAATATAATTGTTTTCTAATACACATTTTAACAGACAGGTACATCAGTGTACGCAATCAATTTTGGAATGATTTTTAATGACTTATTCATTGAATTAGGGATGACATCGACGGGTATCACACTGATAAACGGAGCCAGCTGGTTGAACGTCGCTATTGGAGGTAACTCATCTAAGATTAATATTTTATAAAGCCTTATCAAAGATTTTACGTAAGAAAAAATATTCCTTTCATAAACTGCTATCTTTAAGAGCAATATTGCACAATATTTAAAGTTCTACATATTTTATATATATATATATATATATTTGATAAATATAGGTAAAGCTACCGGCACGTAAGTATAAGTTTGACCTTAAATGCGCATAAGTCACTATTAGGCCTCACCTATTTTTTTGCTTACTATTTTTTCTCAGACCTAAAGTCAATTCCCGGCTTAACTTAACTATTTTCATTATATTTTAATAAAAAAAAACTACAGTTATTTATGAAGAATTGACCATATTTTTTTATTTTTTTCAGGATTTTTCACAAGCGCCATGTTAAAATTTTTGACTATACGACAATTGGGTTTGATTTCTGCATTTGTATACAATTTAGGCTTACTCTGTACTGTTTTTGTAAAATCGCAGATAACATTTTTTATATGCTTCGGAATTATTCAGGTAATTATTTAACAAAGAATGACGTATTGACTATACAGAAGGCTCTGTAAAACAATGAGATTTTGAGTTAACATGAGTTTTATTTTTATATTATTTATAAATTTTGATTTTCAGGGTTTGGGTCACGGAGTCCTTTTTAATTTATCACAAACAAGCTTAAAAAATTATTTCGTTAAAAGGCGGCTGTTGGCATTTAGTACCATGCAAACTATTATAGGTAAGTTAAGCGATGTTTACGAAATTTTTAATTTATTTATGATTACACATTTTTGCTTTTTCGAAAGATCAATATATTTTCCGCAGCTTCTATTTGATTTAAAAGGAATAAAAATGTTACCTTGCTATAAACCGCGGCAATCTGAACTACCAAACTCGTATGGTACAACCTAGAAGAGCACCCTGTCCACACAAAAGTGAGACGCGCGAACCCGAACTAAGACACACCACACAAGTAGGTAGCTTAACGATCTAACAACCACACTCGTACGGCACAATCCGGAAGAGCACACCGTTGACAGAAAAGTGTAACGCGCGAACCCGAACCAGTACACACCACACAAGTAGATCGCGATCGACAATCGACGTACGTTTCGCTCCGTAACCGAAGCATCTTCAGGACGTGTTGACTCTACAAGCGTCACTTGCTAAGTGACAATTTTGTTCAAAAAACAGCCTTTTATACCTTAACTCAATACTCGATATTCGAGACGCAATACTCGATACTCGATACTTAACTCGGTATTCGTGTTTTGTTCTTACAACTAAAGATATCGAGTAGAGTGGATTTAGACACGTTTATTTGTTCGTTCAGCAGCTCAAATGTTTGATTGGTATTTTTAATTATTTCTAATTGCTCTAACAAATTAAGTTTAAAACCTTTATCGCAAATATGTAGTATTTTGTGAGAATGGCCCATATTGTGGCCGCTATCTAAGAGATGTTTAGCAAAATGGGATTTCTCAGGTTTATTGTTCCTAAAAGCAGCTAAGTGTTCTTTATACCGAATATCAAAACTACGACCCGTTTGACCTACATATTTGGCATTGCAGTCAGAACATTGAAGCTCATATACTCCTGATTTTAGGTTGTTACTCAGTTTATCTTTACCGTTACAGATACGTCTAAGTGAATTATTGGTCTTGAAACCAACATTTACATTATGCGATTTAAGAATTTTCGCTATTCGTTCAGAAGACGGTCCAAAATAAGTTATACTAGATTTGTATTTATTTTGATTTTCGGGAGGGACTGCATATAATTGTTTATTAATTTGTGCTGACTGTTTCTTTTTAATAATATTGTTAATGGTGTCCAAAGTGTAACCGTTAGCAGAAGCAATTCGATATATTATTTTCAGTTCCTTTTGATAGTTTGCTTTATTAAGCGGAATAGTCATTAACCTTTGGATGTAACTATGAAATGCTGCAAGTTTATGTTGCCAGGGATGACATGATATAGAAGGTATTGTTATGTCTGTGTAAGTGGGCTTACGATAGATTTCAAACTGGTGTTTATTGTTGACGCGAGTAATCGAAAGATCAAGAAATTTTAGTGAATTTTGTTATTCAAACTCAGCTTTAAATTTTATTTTGGGGTGAATTGTGTTTAAGTTTGATATGAAATGTCCTAGTTGCCTATCTGTTCCAGTCCAGCAAATAATTATATCATCAACATATCGATAATAGTAAAGAATATTATTATTATTGACAATGTTTTTGTTTTCAAAATCATTCATAAATAATTCTGCCATTAAGGGACTGAGAGGAGAACCCATTGCAAGACCTTCTCTTTGAAGATAAATTTTATCGTTGAATTTAAAGTAGTTTTGTTTCATACAAATTTGTGTTAATTCTACTATTTCGGAAATTTCAAGAGGATGCAATCTCCTCTTTTCAAGAAGCCCTGTCATAATATCTAATGTTTCATCGACTGGGACATTTGTGAATAAACTATCAACATCGAGCGATAATAACTTACAACGTTTTGGCAAGTTAATATTTTTTATGCAATCAAAAATACATAAGGACCACATCCCCATACGTCCTGTTGTCTCATACATAGGTGCTCCAGCATATTTGTTAGCAAAGTTTTTAAATAACGAAATTGTGTCAAAAATCTCGTTTAAGCCACAATACTCTCTTAAAAATAGTATTCATTTAGTTGATTGCATAAAAAATATTAACTTGCCAAAACGTTGTAAGTTATTATCGCTCGATATTGATAGTTTATTCACAAATGTCCCAGTCGATGAAACATTAGATATTATGACAGGGCTTCTTGAAAAGAGGAGATTGCATCCTCTTGAAATTTCCGAAATAGTAGAATTAACACAAATTTGTATGAAACAAAACTACTTTAAATTCAACGATAAAATTTATCTTCAAAGAGAAGGTCTTGCAATGGGTTCTCCTCTCAGTCCCTTAATGGCAGAATTATTTATGAATGATTTTGAAAACAAAAACATTGTCAATAATAATAATATTCTTTACTATTATCGATATGTTGATGATATAATTATTTGCTGGACTGGAACAGATAGGCAACTAGGACATTTCATATCAAACTTAAACACAATTCACCCCAAAATAAAATTTAAAGCTGAGTTTGAATAACAAAATTCACTAAAATTTCTTGATCTTTCGATTACTCGCGTCAACAATAAACACCAGTTTGAAATCTATCGTAAGCCCACTTACACAGACATAACAATACCTTCTATATCATGTCATCCCTGGCAACATAAGCTTGCAGCATTTCATAGTTACATCCAAAGGTTAATGACTATTCCGCTTAATAAAGCAAACTATCAAAAGGAACTGAAAATAATATATCGAATTGCTTCTGCTAACGGTTACACTTTGGACACCATTAACAATATTATTAAAAAGAAACAGTCAGCACAAATTAATAAACAATTATATGCAGTCCCTCCCGAAAATCAAAATAAATACAAATCTAGTATAACTTATTTTGGACCGTCTTCTGAACGAATAGCGAAAATTCTTAAATCGCATAATGTAAATGTTGGTTTCAAGACCAATAATTCACTTAGACGTATCTGTAACGGTAAAGATAAACTGAGTAACAACCTAAAATCAGGAGTATATGAGCTTCAATGTTCTGACTGCAATGCCAAATATGTAGGTCAAACGGGTCGTAGTTTTGATATTCGGTATAAAGAACACTTAGCTGCTTTTAGGAACAATAAACCTGAGAAATCCCATTTTGCTAAACATCTCTTAGATAGCGGCCACAATATGGGCCATTCTCACAAAATACTACATATTTGCGATAAAGGTTTTAAACTTAATTTGTTAGAGCAATTAGAAATAATTAAAAATACCAATCAAACATTTGAGCTGCTGAACGAACAAATAAACGTGTCTAAATCCACTCTACTCGATATCTTTAGTTGTAAGAACAAAACACGAATACCGAGTTAAGTATCGAGTATCGAGTATTGCGTCTCGAATATCGAGTATTGAGTTAAGGTATAAAAGGCTGTTTTTTGAACAAAATTGTCACTTAGCAAGTGACGCTTGTAGAGTCAACACGTCCTGAAGATGCTTCGGTTACGGAGCGAAACGTACGTCGATTGTCGATCGCGATCTACTTGTGTGGTGTGTACTGGTTCGGGTTCGCGCGTTACACTTTTCTGTCAACGGTGTGCTCTTCCGGATTGTGCCGTACGAGTGTGGTTGTTAGATCGTTAAGCTACCTACTTGTGTGGTGTGTCTTAGTTCGGGTTCGCGCGTCTCACTTTTGTGTGGACAGGGTGCTCTTCTAGGTTGTACCATACGAGTTTGGTAGTTCAGATTGCCGCGGTTTATAGCAAGGTAACATTTTTATTCCTTTTAAACCATGAATTTCCGCAAAGTAACGCCTGATTCAATTCAATATTCTATTTGATTGTAATTGTATGTTCAGATTCTTTTACCTCTATCTATGACTTGGGCTATAATATGTCAATAATTTTTCCCAGTTATCCCATTTATTTGTATTCTATTATGTGCAGGCGAACTTGCATTATGTGCTTACAAACAAACTAATAAATCGCTAAAGTTTAATAATAAAAAATATTTTTTTAGGAGTATTATCATTATTTGTACCTCAATTAATTAAATGGATCCTAGATCGGTATGGGTATAGGGGAACACAGCTGTTGATAACAGGTTTCTCGATGAATATCATCGTTGCTGCCGCTTTAATGCAGCCGGTCTCCTGGCACATGATAAAAGTCAAAATACCCGAGAATAGAGATAATGGCAAGTATAACATGTTTATTTGTAAATAACTACAAACTAAAGAAACATACAAAAACCTATTGTGATGTAATTATACTCGAATACGTCAATATTTAACAGCTTTAACTACATTTTCTATTTTCAGAAACGAAATCTCTTATGACTGCTCCAAATCAGGAAAATCTAACGTCATCAGTTATTACAAATGATACTGCCAATAATTATAAAGAACAAATACCAAATAATAATCGAATGAAGTAAGTCAAACACATTCCAAATTTTTGAGTTGCTTGTTAGAAACTCAAACTCAAAATTATTTATTTTAATTAGACTTTTTTTAAAAGTACTTTTGAAACGTCAAAAATTGGTCGGTCAGTTAGTTTGCCTGAAACTACCACCAGGATTGCAGTTTTCTGTTCAGAAGAGCCGGCCAGAAACTCAACAGTCGCTCTTTTCAAAAAACCATGTTTGTTTACATGACCTGTTATACAAATGATTTAGCTTGAGAGTCAACGTCACGTAGATTCCAAGCATTCTCATAATTTAAGTAATCTTGTACATTATAGTATGCTTTATTTTTTAATGATTTCTTGATCCGAGTTTTAAATTGTTGAAGTGGCAAGTCTAATATAGGCTGTAGATCCTTATTGTAGATGCGAACACCAAGCCTATTACTAACGTTGTGGAGACGAAAGTGATTCAAACAAAACTCCTTAAATAATTGTCGTACAAAAATTTCTTTTCGTGGAGCCTTTCTTATACACATACTTAACAAGATCACGATATAAAAGTTAAAAAATACTCACACTTTGTCTATAATAATTATTTTTAAAACACAAAAACTGAGAAATCCAAGGAATATTGTACAATTAGAAAAAAATACAATTACTTTGTATTTTTATTTATTTTTATGAGATAGAATTCCGGGAGTAGGGAGTTTTTATTGGAAATTTTCCCTCTTTAAGAATCTTTTTTTTTTATTTTTTAAATATTAGTAGTCTATGAAATATTGGTGAAAATCAAAATATCTTTTTTTATTTATTTTTAATTGTTCCAATTTTTATCACCACACAACGGTGCCACAACAACGGTAGTGTGAGGAAGGGGAATGAAGAGAAGAATGCTACGGTTTCAGTGGACCTGAACTAGAACCCAGAGTTCACTAGAACTGCAGCATTAACGGGATGGGTGGAGGAGGGGTAAATCTGGCCCACATGCGGCTCGACCGGAGCGCGTCAAAGACACTTGGCGGTCAGATTCGCATGCTGGTGGTCGCAAGCCACTCGGGAAACAGATCCCCTACCACCGTCTCTTCTGATAATTCTCAACTTATCGACTAGACTAGTACATTTTGTAATAAAAAAAGGCAAATCAATTTTGACTATCACTAGTTATGTTATATAGCAATTCATTTTCAAGAGGAATATTAATTTTACTCTCTCAAAATATTTTTTCACAAATAATTAAATAATTTTAAACTTGCAGGTTTTTAATATCAAAAGTCATAGATATATCAGAATTCAAATCTTTTCTTTTGTCAAATGCGTCCGTCGGAGTTGCTTTGATCATGTTTTGTGATGTTACTTTTACTATTATGCTTCCACAAGCATTGTATTCTATGAATTGGAATAAGGTAAGCAGCAAGCTTAGGTAGATAAACAAGAGATGTGTTATTAATATCGATAGCTTGTATCGATTCATATACTACGAAAAAATATGATTTCAGAGTAACGTAGCTTGGGCTATCTCCTTAAGTGGGACGGGAGACTTAACAACGAGAGTATTATTCATTATAACGAGCAAATGGCTCAACAAAATCAGCAGTCATGAAATTTTTCTGGTTGGATTAGTAATAGCTGTAATTTCTAGACTTGGTTAGTACAAATAAATATAAATATATTTGGACATCCTTATGATACGAACCGTGTAAAGTAGTACTTTTATCTCTATTAGATACTTGACCTAGATTCTTGTTTAACCAGAGCCTCTCATGGTAATTATTAAGGTTAGCTTGACTATTTAGCCAATGGCCGATACAAAAATTAACTGACTTTCTTTAATTTTACAGGAATGCTCGGATCAGATAACATGACAGTGATGACAGCTTTCATCACAATGATGGGTATATCCAGATGTTTTATAATGCTACTCTTACCAGTAGTGATAGCTGAGGCTGTTGGCGAAATAAAGTTTACATCAGCTATGGGTGTCTTTATGTTGCTGTTCGGATTTTTTAATTTACTATTAGGACCTGCCATTGGTAAGCTTTAAACAGAATTTAAACTTCAACAGATTTAATATTATTTTTAAAATATTTAGAATTTTATGTAGTTTTTTATGTATATATTTTTAAGAGTAAAAACTCTTGATAGCATTTGAAACAGAAAAAAAATAAATAAATAAAATTAAATATTTCGAAAACATAATCTAGTTACATAAAGTGTAGGTACATATGTAAACAGAAGTGTGCACTGTACTAATATTCTTAAATACTGATTAGGAAAATCTGCACTCGACATGTGTCTATAAGTATTAAACTGTTAACTATTGCAATATTATTTTTATTTATAGGTGGTATTCGAGATTTGACTAATAGTTACCCAACAGCTTTCTATGTGTTAACTTCATGTTATGGAATTGTTATAATGTTTTGGTCGATAGAGCTGATCTACAGAAGGAACAAACACAAAAGACAACAGAGGAAGGATGTAACGAAAGCATGACAGATGCAAATGAAATGTTAAGGAAAAAACACATTTTTATACACTGTCTTTTGTAAAACCAACGATTATAAAAAAAAATTACAGAAAGAGTTGTAATTTTTTAAAATTTTGCAGGATCTACGCTGTTTTACTTAAATTACTTCAGAACAATTTTCAACATCAGTTTGATGAAGCTTTACAAATCTTATTCGACTTTCTTAATACAATTTTTCAAAGTATTTGGGCGGTTACCAAGGAATGATTAATATAAAAAAGTTTCAAAAACTTCTAAGATAGATGGATCTTAAGTGACAAATCATGTCGGGAACAGATGACTGCATAACACAATTAACTTTGTAAATATATGTAATTAACCAATAGCCTTTTAATAATTACTTTTTTTCGAAATCAGGATATTCCCATAACTAAAAAATACCACACAAAAAATTACAAACTCTACAGGCTAAAAGATGTTTATATGGCAATAACTTTTTTGACATCCAATTTAATTTAAATAAAATAGAGTTTACCTTCATTTTAAGAAAGACCTGCAGCAATGCTGTTGAAAACTGTACCCAATTTTGTAAAGCAGTTTTTCGGTGACGCGCGGACATATTGAAAGTTAGACAGAAAAATTCAAGATAATTGTTTTGGCTTCTATTAGTATTCATTATTTTAAAATATTAATTAACATTGATATTTGAGAAAAATGATTTACAATTAAAAAAACCAAACGTAAATAGTAATTGAAAATCTAGATAATAAATTTATTATGTATTAAGTAATTGAAAATCTAGATAATAAATTTATTATGTATTACGTAATTGAAAATCTAGATAATAAATTTATAAGTCAAATCAAATAAGATTTTAATTTTAATACATTTTTATTTTGTAATGGTTTACATACGTCGCTCAAACAATACGATGTAAAAAAATATAATAGCCGGTACCTAACTTTAGGTCTGAGCCTGTATTGGCAGTTCCATCTGTGACGTAGCAGACGCGCGGGAACTAAAACGTCGCTTAAGAAACAATTGGGCGTGACGTACTGCTCTCGTCACGTGGTCCGCGCTTAAAATGAATAGTGACTTTAGCGCATTCAAGGTCAAACCTATACTTACGTGGCGGTATCTTACTCCCTCTCCCATCCCATTAATGCTGCGGATCTAGTGGACTCAGGGCTCTTGCTCAGGGTCCGCTTACACCGCAGCATTTTTTTTTTCTTCACTCCTCCTCCTTACTCTATCTTCGAGGATGCAACGCATCGGTAAAACAAGAGGGTATCTCTTGTTTTGCCGATGATGTGGGCGATGGTGGCCACTTATCATCAGATGGACCATCTGCTCGTATCTACCAAAAAGACGTAATTTAAACTTGTTATTGATCGTTGATGTAATAAATCTCATCTTTTTACCGCGACTTAGTCTTTGATGCGCTTTAGTAGTAATAACTTTCTTAACAACTGTGATGAATTAGTCCGGATAACACCGGATACTCGTTGTTTGCATAATTAGGGTTCAATTGTAATGCTCTAAAGTAGCAATACAAAGACATTGATTTATTGAGGAGGATAATGATCAAGAAATTAAATGGAAAGTGATTACAAAGTCAATTAACTATAGTGTTAATGCAATACTCATTTAGATATTATTTTATTAATAAGTTGATAGTCGAACTAGTAAGTGTATATTAAGATGTTCCGAGAATTTGCTAGTAAATACATAAAAATTATAGTGTTATTGTAAAAACAGTAGTGAAAAGATAAGATATAATAGGGTTTGAGCTTATTGTTATAATTTGTGAAAGTTCACAGTTTTAGGAAGATTTTAAGGAAATATACATACAAAAACAGTAGGTACCTTAGTGATTTAATGTTAAGCTATTTTTGGTAGAATCATTGTCTCGAAACGATGTAATGATTTGTCATTAAGCAATATTAATATTAAATTTGTGAAATTAGAATCTATACATAATTCAATAAATTTCGAAACATATAATTTCAAGCGATTGCAGTGTAAAATTAATCGGGCGTAAAAGGTAGTCTATGTTATTTTTAATCTATCTCTTCTTATCTTAAATTAATTTCATAATCTATACATATTCATTAAAATGTAACGTAGGTATCGAATGTCTGCACATGGAAAATATTTAAGAGAACTTTTACTTTATGAATCAATTATTATACATATATGGTATATATAGTTTGTAACCTTAATAATCACCCCACCATAATTTACCCCGGAATAAAGCACATGTCCTGTGGGATTGCCGGTGAAATATATGGAAATATATGTAATAATCGAAGCTCAATCGAATTTTATATTAATTTTTTTATAGTTTGTAATCTGACTGATCACAATAAACACTACGTCTTACCTGGATTAAGGCTGCACTTCCACCAGAGACGTGTGACGAATTGTAGCGAAGGATGTGTTTGTTAAGAACGTATAGAATCGCTTCACTAGGTAAATCTCTGAGCCTCTCTCAGATTGTGTCAAATGAAATGATTCTATTGGTTCTTAACTATCACATCCCTTTCTACACAACCTCGCTCAACTCTGGTGAAAATGCAGCCTAAGACACAGTTCCTGTGGGAACGACAGGTGTTAAGTTATGTAGTAAAATTTCAATAGAAGTTAAAGATGACGGTTGAGAGAACGCGTGGATTAGTGAGTGAATGAGAGAGTAAGTCTGTCGGTTGGTGGAATGATTGAATAATTTGATAAGTAGGGAACTTAATTAGTGCATCGATGAGTGAGTGGGGAAGCGAATGAACGAGTGACTGATTTTTACGTTAGAAATTTGTATTAATGTTATAGAGAGTACGAAAAGAAATGTACAGAAAGACTAACGAATCTTTATTTGTTTTGTCTGCGTGTTTGTTTATTTGGTCACTCACATCTCTGAAATTACTAAACAGATTTTAATTACTATTAACGAGTACATAGAGTTTGACTTGGAACAAGATATATGATTTCTTTCATTCGAATCTGATATCAAGAAAAATTTTCTTAGTTAAATATTATTTTAATAAAATACTAAGTAAATATAACTATTATAATATTTGGCGTTAACGAAGTCAGGCGGGTCGGCATGAATTTAGTTACTGCCCGCCGAAACAGAAATGTAAAAATTGAAGCCAAGTTTGCGAAGTCGATGAAAGTATTGAAATAGTAAAGAATTATATCTTTTAAACATAGTGTAATTTAGAATTAACGTGAATTTTATGATTCGTATACTATTAAATAGACCTTTTAAATAGACTATTCTTTTGATTATGCTAGTATAATTAAATAACATTGATGTTTTTGATGACCAAATAAGCTAGTGAATGAAAAGAATGTAATTTCTGTTTTTAATGTTAATAAACAGAAAAATTATTTTGAAATGGTTTCTGTAATACATTGCATGTATCCCTTTTCTTTTCTTATCTTAGCTGTAGCGCTACCGTGCTTCTAGATGTATTATGTTGTTTAAACATTCAAGTACAATGTCAACGTCCCGTATTCGAATTATTTATAATACGTTGATGAGATAAAAAAAGAAGGTGATGTTAAGAGTTTCATGATTCACTCAGTGTCTCAATAGCAATTTATGTGTCAGAAATGGGTGTCGTTGAAGTTAAAAAGGACAAAAAATATGAATATATTCCACCTGATGGAGGTTGGGGATATTTAATAGGTGTGGCCGTTATTATCAACTTGGTAAGTTTTAATTTTGAATTATTAAATATTGGATAAGAAATAATATCATTATGAAGTTTTTTTTTCCTATTTTTTTTTCATATTCCGCTCTTTTAAACATCTCATTTACAAAATTGCTAATCATTACGCGTCAAAATTAATTTCCATTTTTTTATTTAATATCATTTTTGTAAACTAAAATTATTTGTATATTAATAAGGTTTCCTATAAAATTCCAATTTTTTAAAGTGACTAGTAAATTATTTAGGGACCTCAAAGTTTATACTCAAGTATGTTGTACGATTTTTTAAAATATCATTAACCTTCCAACCCTCTTATCTATATTTCCTTTAGTCCCATAAATTGGCAAGTACTATTAAAGTTTTTAAGTTCATAATTTTATGTGTATGTTTTACGTAACAGAATTTATTATATTATATTGCTATATAGTCCGACAGTCCTGGACAGACGCCTTACTACTTTTATAGTTCTGAGTCTGCTAGGAAGTTGGAACTATGCAAATTTTCATCCTTTAAAGAACTTTCATAAATTAGGTTTTTTTCTATGCTTATGTGCCCCTTATATTTTTTTTATTTTTGTGATGCATCGCAAAGCCAAAACCATTGAATTTTTGTAATATGCCTACTAAGTATATATCATAGAAATATAGCAAAGAATTTTTTACTTTCACACAGATCTGTCTCTCCAGGATCATCGTATGTGTGTGTGTGTCTATTTAAGTCATTAACTGATTGATTTAAGTCATTCGTACAATATATTTGTTTTATAGAGATGACGCTACAAAAGTATTTAATATGTTATAGAATTTCTACCTCAGTGAAGCAATGATGCGGTAATAGAACTTGTATGTAACAAAATATATTTTTGTTGCAGACGACAGTATCAGCATTTGTACCATGCTTTGGGATGATATTTAAACACTTATTACCACAATTAGGAATGGATTCTACGAGTGTAACGTTAATGAACGGAATCTCAGCTTTTAATATAGCTATTACAGGTATGTAGAAAAATATAGTTTAAATAATTCATCAACTAATTTGTAGTGTTTGTGACAGTAATATTATAATCTATCCACACTGTCTTTTGCTTATTGATATGCCACGGAGGATGCCCTGTTGGACTGAGGGTCGAGTCGAGAGCTAGCTATAGAGCAAGTGATGTGCTGTGTGTAACATATACACTGCACCACTATTGGCTCAGAGTCACGAGTGATCAAGGATTTCCTCATAGAATGAGGGATAGTTTATCACTTTCTCTACCGTTAAAATAACTGCTTCAATCTTGCACTAATAACTCTGAAAATTTCGAGTTAGATTTATATTTATATATTTTTGTTAACAAACAACAATCCAAATAATTTGACGTATTTAGATTATAATATTTACAAAAGGCTTTCAGTTAAACAATAAAATACGAAATGTAGTACATGGCCACATAGGACCATTGTGTATGTGGCCTACCATGGGTTAAGAGAGAAACTCTTCAAATAATTGAAAACCTTGATATATTGTTCATTTAAGATAACCTTATAAACAATATAGAGTAGCATGGACTTTTTACCGGACTACGCCGAAGCCAAAAGGAAGGGTTATGATTTTGGCAGTCTATGTATGTATGTATGTATGTATGTATCTATGTATGTATGTATGTTTGTATGTTCCATTCTAGCGCCTAAACTAATGAACCAATTTTCATGAATGAGGTGTCAATAGATTCGTAATAATGGGGCGGGTGATATAGGCTATTAAAATTTTATGATTTTCTTTAAAATTATACCTCAGATTCTAACCTCGAAAAATATTAAACTGAGCTAATTATCGCGTGTTTGTATAGTTCGCGCGGTCCTGTCGTTGCAGTTATTCACCTAGTAGGTATTACTATGATTATTTATATGATTAGAGGAACATCTCCACATCATACATGGGTGCGACCACGGTTTTACCTTGACCATTTTTATACATATACATTTCTGTGTTTCCATATGAATTATTTTCTTGTTTCGTCCTTTTTAGACCACTTTTTTACGTAGTCGGGTTATAGTTTTTTAAACTTTATTTTTTTATTACTAATTTGCAATAATAATAATCTTTTACACTTCTTTTATTATACGTTGCTACGTGACCCATTGTCACGCGAAGCGTGGCGGTATCAAGTTGAAATTAATGTCATAATGCTTGCCGTGTGTGCAATGAAAAGACATGACTCCAAGGTCTAACAGCACAAATATAATAAAAAAATTAAAAAACTGTAAATTAGTTTGTACATCACTGGAAAATTAACTTTTTTTGACTGTCACGCAAGACCATTTTTATGATTTTCGGCAAGAAGCAAGAATAAATCCGAAAAGTATAAATTTGTTATTACATATTGAAAAAAATAATCTTTTATATCTGTAGGTTATGACGCATTATTTGAGGAATACCTGAAGCTATCAAGTTAAAATTAATATTAAACACATAAGTCTATAGTCTCTGAAAGCTGTAAAAAAAATGTAAGAGTAACTAGAAATGAATAAATATGGCCATTTACATTTATACTGTAGGGATCAAAAGTAGTTTTTGTAAAGGGCACCACATAAATCGAACATGAAAAAGTTGGTGTTTGCGATTTTAGTAATATTAGTTTTATTTATTAATATATTAAATTTTTACTCTTCTAAATTGAATAACAAGGCAGCTCTCTTGGTTTGTCGAAAAAGAAGGGGTCTATATTTGATTATATTTATTTTTAAAATATATATTCACCTTCAAAATTATTAGTGTTTTTTTTTTAATTTTATTGCATTTTTCAATGTTTGAATTCGGTTAATTTTTTTTGTAAAAAAATGTTTTATCATATTCTCTCGTATTCATTTTGTAAGTAATTATAAATATATCAATTAATTGTAAACCAAATTTATATAGAAAGACGTTTAATTATATTGAAACACGCATTACTAATGTCGGGAGTAAACGCCCTACTTTACTACTTATGATGATAAATTGACCTGCGCATAAAAATCAAGAAATTTGTTAATAAGTATACGGAACCCTCAGTGCGCGAGTTCCTCACACGCATGTGGCCGATTTATTTTTTATAAATTAAAAGTATTAAAATTCAGCTTAAAAGACGTCAAATTTATTATTTTATTTGCATATATAAATTATTTACATATTTACATTTGATTTAATTTCGATAAGATATAACACCTTACTAGAGTTAATATTGCACAATGCTGTAAGATTTCAATTTAATTTCCTTTATACCATCTTTGTACTAAGTACTTTACAAAAATATAAAGATGGCTGGAGACTGTAGTATATTTTTATTCTATAGTTTTAGGGGTTCTTGTAGGATAACAAAGATACGAGTTAAACAGTGCCAACTAAATTATATATAATCCTGACACTGTAGTAATTATTTGTATTTATAAGAAATAATAGTATACATAAAACAGAGAGGATTTAAATACTTAAATACAAATTAATACCGAATTGATGTTTGAGTAAATAAATGGTTTTTAGATTATTAAATATTTTTATTAATGCTACCTGAATTTAGACAGTTTATGTATTGTTAATTAAAAAGAAAGAAGAGAAGAGTTGTAGTCTAACAGACCAACATTATGATGGCTTCACTAGAAATATATTTTTAGGGTTCAGAGTTACTGCTAGAATACTTGCGATGCAATAATCCGTATTCTGTAGTGACGGCGTATTTATTTTGCAATCCCTACTCCTTTTGATCTGTGTTTATCATTTGTCCAACATTCAAGAAAGTAAAAATGCTACTCATATCAGTCCTACCAACATTAAATAACAGGATACTACTCAAACTATATATGTTGCCAACATCATAATGAACAGTATCTATTTATTGTGAATTTATTTCTTAGACTCATACTAAAACTTACATTTATATAAGTTGGAATAATAACGATCTTTTTCACCATATGTTTTTTTTCTAGGAATTTTTACAAGTTCGATGTTAAAGTATCTATCAATACGGAAATTAGGCCTTATTGCAGCGTTCGTTTTTAATCTCGGCCTTTTCGGAACTGTTTTCGTCCAAACGAAAATGGCCTTTTTCTTTTGCACGGGAGTTTTACAGGTAATTCAATTCATAATAATATTTTTTTTGCATTAAGGAAATACATTCGTATTTATTCCTTCTTATCCACATAGAGTATGTTAACCAATTGTACCTAAGTAAATAGATCAGTTAAACAAATGTCCCTTTTTATCTAATATTGCCGGTCCTCGTTTCCGGAACGGAACTTTGTATTTTCATATCATATTGTATGTAAAAGTTATTCGTATAATCAATATGTATTTAGAAGAATAGGTAATATTGGTTTTTCTCCCCTTCATTTTTTATCAATAAGAGGGTTTAAGATTAGTAAGTATTATTCAGGATAAACCTGTGTGGTTTTTTGCAGGGATATTATGGATATTAAGTTTCGGATCTGAATACGGATACGGATAAAGGAATAATATTATATCGGTTTCGGATACGGTTAAGGATATGAAATTATTTCGGATTATCCGTCAGTTTCGGATAGTTTCGGCTACGGTTATTAGATTTTGAAACAAATAGGTTTTGACTCTTTTCCGGGAAAAGTTTTTACCACAATGTTGACATTTTGCGGAATGTAAATTTACTTGATTAAAAAAATCTAAATTACATTCATTATACTTAATATTTCAGCAAATATAAACAATTATTAATAATTTATACAAATTATTAGTTATTTTCCTCTAAGTGCACATAAGTTTTTAAATGTAAAATATAACGTAATCTCGCCATAAATGACTAGTAATAAACAATTGTAAATAAACAATGCAAGGGAGGCGCGTGGCTAGTGGGCTATTTGATGGCTGGCTCGAACTCGAAAAAACTTTTCATAACATACATCTCCGACTCCGCTCCTATCCGAAACTGTTATATCGGATTCGGTTACATTTACAGATATTTTTCTACTTCGGATATCCGAAAGTTTCGGTTACGGAGCTCTATAACATCCCTAGTTTTTTGTAGTGTATATAATAGTTATAAATATAATTAAAAGAAGATAATAGACTGAAAATTGCCTTAAACTAAAAAAATTAAAATAAAATAATTTAATTCAGCACGACTAAAACGGCACTTGTCATACTCTTTCGCATTATTTAATTATTTGTTACACTGTTTGGTTTGGGTAGAAATTATATCTATCATTAGAAATATAAGTACAGGAATTTTTCGCAAGAAAATGGAAGAAATAACTATTTTTATTGTGTAAAAAGAAAACTTATAGAACTATTTTTTTTATTCATTGGATAAAATTAATATAATACCCTGTAAACCGGTGAAGCTTATTATAATAATATATATAGTAAAAGCGGTAGTTTTAAATGCAATGTTTACGTAACTCTGATAAAATATTTGGTTTAGATTCTCTACATACACAGTATTTTGTTATTTCTGTCTCAGTTATTTGTTTATCCGTTGCAGACGTATGCAGTTTTATTATTTTTGTTAGAAACTCTTTAATCATATATGTAAATTAATATGACGCAATGTATATATACCCCTCACGTTTTTTTTCGTCGCTAGTCATTTTAAATGTTGTGTATTTTTTGTTACAAACAAATTACAATGTATTTATTCTTTTCAGGGACTCGGTAATGGCTTAATATTTAATTTATCATGTACGATGTTGAACAACTACTTCGTTAAGAGACGGTTTCTGGCTGTCAGTTTCACGCAAACAGTAGTGGGTGAGTATATTTTCCAAAGAAAAATATAAGTAAAGTACTGAAAATGAGAACTATAAATGGTTATTTTAGAAAAAAAATGCTTTCTACTATCTATAAAGCATCTGTGCGCTGATGAAGAGCCAATCAGCATCTTTATCTACATTTATATTAATTAATTATAGGGAATTATTAAAAGTAAGATATAGTATTATAATTTCAGGCTTAACAACTTTACTAGCGCCTCAGTTCGTGAAGTGGGCACTCGAATCGTATGGGCTTAGAGGTACACTTCTGTTGATATGTTGCATTTCGATGCAGAGTGTCGTCGCTATGGCTTTGATGCAGCCAGTGGCTTGGCATATGATAAGAGTTGAAGTACCTGAGGACAAAGAAAATGGTATGTTAGTTTGTTCGCTAAATAAAAATACTAAAAGTATATAAAATTACAGGTAAACTTGCTGTATTAGCTTTCATGGGTCGTATTTTAATGAAACCCTGTGTTACTATTAACAGTACACGAGATGATAGTTCTAAATATTTAAAATGTTGTATTTTTGTACTCATTAGGAAAATATTTAATATTTACAGATCAGGATAATGCAGAAATGAAATCACTTTTGAAAGACGCCGAAGAAATGAAGAAGGAAATCAATACTAACGAGAGAGATAATCTGAAAGAAGAAAGACAAAAGACTAGTAGCATAAAGTACGTTCTGATTTTTTTGTTCTAAATGATCTTTTTGACCTAGCATAATATACCGTTATAATTTCAGTAAAACCGGCAATAGTAAGTTTGCCGTTGTGTCCATAAAGTTACGTTGCATCATGAATTCCGGTTTAACTTAGTTATTTATATACTCTTCAATGCATTGTGACTTCGATATAAAATAATTTTCATATTGTTACAGGGAGTTTATCTCAAAAACCATAGACATATCAAGTTTAAAGCCCTTTCTTTTATCAAGTGCATCAATTGGAGTTGCTTTAAGCGTGTCGTGTGACTTTACTTTTACTATAATGCTTCCACAGGCATTGTATTCAATGGGATGGTCTGAAGTAAGTACATTTGTTTATTTTATCGTCTAAATTTATTTTCGTCGTGTTCTAAAAATTGAAAGTTAAATAAAAATTAAAGTTGTCCGTCAATATTTGCTGAGTCTTGTACTTTCTGTTGAGGACTAGAACATTTAACATTTAGGTATAATTTCTATTGTGTGATCGAATTAAAAGCTTGTATTTAATTTTCTTTTAATTATTGACTTGCTATTTATTTTTCACATAGCTGCATGTATGCGTGTGCGAATGCGAGAACAGATTTCTTTTCATACAAATTACATATGGGTTAGAATTATGCACCGAATTAAGAATTGGCTAAGCCAAAAAAAGACGACAGAGGAAGGTTGAAAAGAGGCTGTATTAAAAAATAAAGGTTTAACACTAATATCCTGTTCTTTCTAGAATAATGTAGCCTGGGCTCTCTCGTTAAACGCAATGGGAGATTTAGTAACTAGAGCAACATTCATATTCATGAGCAATTGGTTACACAGAATCGGAAGCCACGAAATTTATATTTGTGGTTTGGTCATCTCTTTCGTTAGCAGGCTTGGTAAGTAAAATAACATTAATTAAGAGTAGATATAGTTTCGAACATAGATTTTTGTAAGAGTTACCTGCGCATAAAAATTGACGAAGAAAAAGCGGGCTAATTGCCCTAAAATCAACAGACTACTGTGTAATTTTTTGCATTTATTCTTAAAAGAATTTATAGACAATCGATGTTTAAAATTACTGAGATCAAATTTTCAGAAAAAAAAAGAAATGATTTATTAATCAAACTTTACGTACATAAGTATGTACATTTTTTGTGATTTATTGCAACTATGGCTCACATTTGAGCATTTCTTTTAATCTTTCAGCAAATAAAAATGATACAATGTAAATTTTAAAGGTAGGTAAATATTAGCGCATTAAATCATGACCACACTATTTAGTAATTAATTTTGTAATGTTACACTAATGACGAATGAATTGTGCAATATTTACATTACGGTACAAATTCCTAAAATATAAATTACGTCAATATTATAAAATGATAAAAGATTATTAAATGTCTAGACCCGCCCTAGCTTCGCTGGGCATTTTTATATGACTATTACTTTTTAAATCCGATTAAAATGAAACAAAACTTTCACGTTAGAACTGCAGCAATACAACTGTGTAGTTATTGCGTAATGGGTGTATAAACTTCCGTTTACATACAGTCAATGTCACATTTTTATTATATGTATAGAATTTAATTTAGAACTTTGTTTTTTTTGCAGCTATGATTTGTACAAACAATATGATGGTGATGACAATCTTTATTGTAATCATGGGAATATCTCGGTGTACTATAACCGTACTCATATCACTTGTAGTTGCGGATTCTGTCAGTGAAGACAAATTTAGTTCGGCAATGGGTATTATTTTAATGCTTTTTGGGATTTTAAATTTGTCATTAGGACCTATTGTTGGTAAGTCAAGAGATTTAAATTAATTATATACCAGATTTTATTAGTGTTGCTATGACTTTTTACTCGCTAATATTCTCTATAGCTAAATCAGATCTAAGTTAACACGTGTAAGGAATGATATCGGTTATTATTTGCCAACAAATGCCTGTGTCTTGAGAGTTGAGACCCAGGTGTAGATTTACAACGCCTTTTTACATAATTCTCACCGTCACCATTCACTATTTATTATTAATTACAATTTCCTATTCGCAGGTACTATTAGAGATTTGACTGATAGTTATTCAACCGCCCTCTACACCTTAACCGCTGGTTTTGGGATTATTGCTGTATTCTGGACATTAGAACTGATTTATAAAAGAAAGAAAAACAGAAAATCCCCTTGCACAAAAGCATAATATCGAATAAATAATTAATATAATAAATTAAATTTATTTTAATGTAGTATATTATTTTATATCAATAAATTTCTTTCCCTTAACCTTTATTAGAATACTTGAATAACAATAAACTGGTATTTCATTAAATATGAATCAAGCAGTATATCTTCAAATGTGAAGAACGATTACATTGGTGATTTTTATACAAATAAAGAAGATGTTAATTTTAAAAAATGTTGACTCTTTGTTCTGTTTCTTTGAAACGTTACCGACAAGCCGACAATAACCCAAGTGAATTATGAATAGGAGCAATGGAGTTGACCCTCGCTCGAGCGCCCTATTGTAGCCGCCATTTAACGCCACATAAATAAATAATTAATCCAAGAGCTCTGGTCTACTAAACTTACATTATAATCTGAATTTGATAGGTGGTTGGAGCTACTTAAAGTAGGCATTGGTATGGTATTGGTAGGTAAACTATAAAAATCCCCGTATATAATATCAAAAAATCAGAGCCAAACTTATTTTACCTGATATTTTCCAAAGCAGCCAGTCGATAGTCATAATAGCTAAGTGATACTACTAAAAATAGTATACTTACAAAAGTTTTTTTTTCAGATTTTATACAAAAATTAGGTCTGCAAGGCCAGAGAGCTTGAACTATAATGTTAATGCTCGACCATTTTAATAAATATTGTACTTCGTGATTTCAATGATTCCAACCAACGCACAGATGCTGAATTTCAATTAAGATAGAATAATTCTGGTTTTTTATCTTGATTTATTGAAAAGAAATTTCAAATTTATTATTTCTACTAAGGAAATAAAAAGATGAAAAGAAATGTCATCAGATCTATTCAGGAATAATAATATTTTATTTGAAAAAGAAAGAGTAGACAATACCTATAAAATATAATAATAAAATAAGCAGACGGTCCACCTGATAATAAATGGCACCACAGTTGCCCATGGAAATCGCACATATAAGAGAGTGACTATTGTTTTGACGATGCGCTGCCACCTTGACCCTGAACCCGAAGGGCACTATAACCGTAAGATTCAATGGATGGGAGGGGGAGAGGTAAGCCTGGCCCACATGTAGCTCGACAAGATCGCTTCAGAGACATTTGGCGGTCAGATTCGCATGCTGGTGTTCGCAGGACAGTCGAAGAAAAAGTCACCACTCTTACGGGATGCTCTCCCAACGACAGAGCAGATACCTCAAACCATTTATTTTAGTTAAAATACCGTGATTAATGCTTTCAATAGATTAAGTAGAATTTAATCTGTAAAGTGCCTATTTGTTTTGAAAGGCAAACCTGCCTTAACGATTCATTGTGTCAACTTTTCAAACATATTGTAGCAATTAATCTAAAACTTTTACTTTTTGGTTCTCTAATAATATAAAGTTTATTGTTTTGAATGAATATAATGATACAAATCCAGAGAATTTTTTGAAAAAGGCTGACCAAACCATCAGGCGATATTTCAGATTACTTACACCTTGGTATTAAACATTTAATTTTACATTAAAATAGGTAATCGTTAGCTTTTTATTATTTTTCTCAAGATCTTAATGGCTTTCTGTTATGAAAAAAATTAAAACATTATTCAATTTTTCTGTAATAGCAAGGAAAATCGGCCATAAAAAGATATTTTGAAATCATTAATCTTTGCGAAGAATTAAAGGAAATATTCCACAAAAACACCTTTAAAAAGTCAACCAACACATTAAAAGCTAGCTATTTTTCTGATACCTTAATCCTGGTGATAATAATATGGCAATATTATTTTAAGTTTCGGTTGATAAGAATAATTTACGATCCTTGAGATGATTTCTAATTAAGACTTTTTATTTGTTTTAACATTTATAATGTCAGCCACAATTAATTTTATGTGTAAGTTCTTTCTTTTTGACAATTTTTTGGACCCTAATTTGAATTCAAATTTGTAGTTTGTATACATAAGGTAAAAAAAGGACTTAATAGATGACATATTTAGATCATGCAATAATGTACAAATGCAAGTGTGCTAAGTTAGTCATTACAGTCGAGCCAGATGCGTATGCAGACCGGGCCGGAAGCGAGTGCGTAACGGAGCCACATTGAAAATAAACCTATGAGTGTGTTACTAAAATATACAAACTTACAGACATACAAAGAAACAACCATATATATACAGACATGAGTATAGATAGTTCAATGGATGGATTGAACTATCTATAAATACTTAGAAATTACTTTATAAATAAACATTCGTGTAGATAGTTCAATCCACGACGATGCACAGCCCGCGTTTTTTTACGTTATTATTTTAACATATAATAGAGGAGTAGGCGCCTTCATGGATTGAACTATCTATAAATATATAATATATAAATAAACGTTCTTTTTACGTAATGTATGTCAACGCGTTAGTTAGGCCCAGGTTGGCCTAACCTTAGGTTTGAATAGAGAACCTGGGCAGTGGAAGCGAGTGTTGCAATTACTTGGAGGAGCTCCATAAACCTACACCTTGGTCACAAGTCCAAGGAACTGCTTAGGTTCCTGTCGTAATTTTAAGAGATCAAAGAGTTTGGTTATTTACCGGGTCAGTAGCAGTGTTTGCGTTGCGTTTACCTATTGTTTCTCTAAATGTTTGTATATACGTATGTTTGTTAATATGGTTGTATATTTATGTTTTCATACGTTTTCGTAAGGTTTGGTGTGGTGTCGTATGTTTTCGTATTCTACCACAAGTTTTCCTATGGTTTTGTATGGTTTTATTAATTTCGTACTCGTTTCATACTAGTTTCTTACATGTTTTGTAATCGTTTCGTAGTATATAGTTTCCTTTCTTTATAAACTTGCTGTTCTACATGCATTCTGCCAAACAGCTCTAGTATTTCAACAGACTAACAATCTTACGTTTATCTTATATGTAATTATAACAATAACAATAATCTAACTCAGTAACTCATTATCTTATTTTCTGAAAAACATTAAAAGTACATTATATACCAAAGCGAGTAGATCAGAGAAAATGCATTAAAGTTCTTCAGTTACCTGACGTGCTACTGCTTTGTTTCATTAACTGAATATTTTAGTAACACACTGATGTTTCATTCCTTGCAAATGAGTTAAAAACGTCGTATGAAACTCGTGCGCTTTTGTCATTACAGCGCTTGGCTCGCCCTCGCCTCCGGCTCGAAATGCAACACCCCTCCACCTCGACAGTAATGACCAACTTAGCTCACTAGTATCATAATGTAATATTATCTCTGTCCTTGTATACAGTATTATTTTGTAATCTTTGTTGTTTTATGTTTAATTAATAAACATATTATGTATCGTTTTGGTTGCAATTGTGATACGGGATTACAAATGTTATTGTGGTAAACCCCCACACGACTAATATAATTTTATTATGTTGAACTAAGTATAATAATTATTATTGACTCGTTTTGTATTTACCTAGCAAATTTTCCATAATTGTTTACCTATTTCATTAGTGCTTATTAACTTGCATATGAGTATAAAAGTATTTTTGACTTTAAACTAATCGTGAAATGCTATAAAATATTTCATGTAACATTAAATTTTCAACATAACATATGTATTAAATGATTAAATATAACAATGTTCTAAGAATTTAAGTCATAAAATGCTGTATTGATCTTCAAAGGGTAACAAATGTAGATTTAATTACTGCTCACGATTACAATAATTTAACACTCGTAAACGTTATAATTTTCATTACAAAACGTTGCGGTAAATAAAAACCTCAAATGTATTAAATATAAAGGTTAATATCTCTATCTATCTAAATCTCAATTTTCTTATAGAAATCGGATATGATTTACGAAGCTGATTGTGGTTAGACAGTGGATAGAGAGGTTTTATAAATCCCATACACCTTTAGGAAAATATTAAAGTAATGTCTTGTCCTCCGATGAATCCGATGAAATAATGAAAATTAAAACATGAAGAATCATGATCAATTAGCATTATGTATATTATACTCTACCTATTTATTTCTTAAGCTTCCCTAGATCGTACAGAATTCATTTTAATAAAGCAATAATAAACTCTGCGGGGTCTCTAAACTGCCTTAACTCTTGACAGACGTTAATGTATTATAAATAATGTTTTAATTTTTGTTGTTGCATATATCTGTAATGTAAATGACAGGCCCAAGTTTTACGAAAATATTTGGACTGAAACCGATTGTATCATTGATATGCAAAATGATATCAAAAACGATAAAATATACAAAATATATCTGCATTATTTAAAATTTAAAATACCTTTATTTTAAATGAAACCAGATATATCCACAAAAATATAATAAAATCATTAGGTTTGTCTGATAGCCACAAATCATTTTATTTTATTTTTTTATCCTAATCTTAATCTTAGTATAATTTATTTAGAACAAAAAAAAGCATGTTGCTTAAATCGTGAGATTTCGAATAATTAAGAGACCGGGAAATTTTGACTCATTCTTGATTTAATACAGATTGATGTAATTGCTTCAAATTAAATTGCAGTAGTAATAAAAAGACTTCATGTATAAAATGAAGATTGAAATATGGTTATGATTTAAATTAACTTATTGAAGAGCTATTAGATCATGAGATTATCAGATCTATTAATAGACAAATCAAAAGTGTTTTATGTCAGGGTTGACAACAATCATCAGAAGTTTTTTTTTTAAAAGATTACTAGCAGTATGGATCACATACTACTAGTATTCCCTTTACTTCTCCTAGTAAGCTGAAATGCTTGTGTCAGGAGTGGGCCATGCCAGTAGTCCAATGTCCGGGATTTGAATCCACGACTTATCGATCGTGAATCCAACGCCCGAACTACTAAGCTACTGACGCTACAAAGTTTGTTTATTTATAATATTAAAATTATTATAAAATGTTTATAAATAATAATACAGAAAGCTGAATCGATACTTGTTACTACTTAATGTTTAAAATAATTATTTTCTCATCCAAATATCTTCCAGGTAAGCAATAGAACTTTTTAATATGTTTTTAATAAATAGATATAAGCAGTACTAAGAACTACGAATAAATAAAATAAAAAAATAAAAAACTATACTTTAAAATTTAAATTGTTATTATATAATCTGCCAACCTTGAAGATACAGATAAAAAACAACTAAAATATTACCGTATAAAACTAGATTTTACTGGATTTGTAAGAAATGTACGACGCAGACAAACATCTGCAGTTTTTTTTGTTCCTTTCGTGCGGAATTTTAATGCAGTCTCGAATAATTTATAACAAAAACACAAACATAATTTGGTGACCTCTATTTAGCATTTACTACATACCTTACCCACTTACGTAAATATAATTATTAATAAATTCAAGCATGCATAAGTACTATATAGTTGTGTACGTAGTATAATACTACCATGCACGCAACAACGCTTCATACAAATGCCTACGTAGAGTTTGGAACCATAACAATTTTTGAAGTAATAAAAAAAGTAGTAGGTACTGCCTAGTTTATTAGCGAGTGTATATTTTTAATTATTTTAAAAATAATAATATACTAAAACCTGAATAAGACGCGTTTTTTAAAATATTAATAAACATGATACGCTATATCCTACATTAAATATTTTGAGATAAAGCATTATGTAAGCTCTCGTCTGTAATCTTGATCATTAATTGGTATAATAATTATATCACATTTTCTTACCCGAGGATGCTCATTTAAATATTTGGGTGATTATACAAAAGTTGGGTAACTTTTAAGGATATTTTCTTTACTATAGTTATAAATCATTAATTTAATGATTATATTGTTCCAAATCGGGCCAGTCACTTTTTTAAGTAGATTGTGAGATATTTAAATTTTCTGAACTTGATAAAAATAATCCAAAAAATAAAAAAATATTTTTCGAAAACATCAATTTTTTCCTTAAATTAGTAAAAAACCCTCTTCCCTTTTGTAATGAGGTTTGGTACGGGTAGTTTTTTTATTATTATTTACTCGTTGCTCTCGTAGCTTTTCGGCTTTTTACTTTTTTTTTAATATGGGATAGGGAAGAATTCCCTAGTCAAATTGCTTTTAGCGTACCACATGATGTTTTAAACTGAAATATAAAATAGAAATGCTTACACACGGTAGTAATTAAGATAAAAGGGCACTAAAACAAAAAAAAAACATCAGTACTATGGAGACACGTTAGTCCTTTGGCGCGATACCCGACAAAGGACTGACGCCAACGGACTGACGAAAAAGACATAATTTGAGGTTATAATCAGAACTAATATGGTTTTTGGTAATTTCGAATATTAACAAACTACATTTTAACAAATCATAGTTAACTATGTATAAATGAAAATAAACCTTAGATTAACGAGAAAATAACAACTCATCACGGTACTGAAATTTTGACTGGCTCAGCACCTGTATAGACGACATACGCAACCCAAGCACTGGTACAGTTATGGCTGTCGTCAAAATGTGCATTCCGCAACTAACTTCATTACCAACATTAAAGCTTACACAGTGATTTGACCTTGACTCGGTGATATTTGGCGCGAATTTCAAATTTAAAAAACACACAACGGACTGACGAATGAAACAAACACAAAGTTTCTTATTATTTTTTAAAATTAAATGGAGAACATTGTATTATGAAAGTTGTAGTATATAATACTATGCACATCACAGATTGTAGTAAATTAGTAAGTTTTCTTAAATCAATGATAATGTTTAATGGATAGTCACTTGATTGTTGGTTTTCGGGATTGTGACATGCCAAAGGACTGACGTTTTATGTATTAATTTTGTTTTTTTATTAACTTGTATTTAAAATATAGAATCAAAATATAAAAAAAATATATCAAAAAGACCCAGGAAATGAGGTGTGGGACGGCGAACACGTTCCCGTTAGTCATTGGCACAGAGGCAGTGGAACGCGTCCACAAATTTACCTACCTCGGCAGTTGCGTGTCAGAAACTGGAGGAATCGAAGAGGACATCGCTTCAAGAATTGCCAAAGCAAGATCTACCTTCGCACAGCTTCGACCCGTATGGCAATCACGAAAACTGACGCAGAGAGTAAAGCTTAAAATCTTCTGGTCTAATGTCAAATCTGTATTGCTGTACGGATGTGAGACTTGGAAGGTCACCAGGAACATCTCGCAGCAACTCCAGGTGTTTGTAAACCGATGCCTTCGTAGAATCCTGAGTATCTACTGGCCTGACAGAATTTCCAACCAACAACTTTGGGAGCGCTGCAACGAAGTCTCGATCGCCCATCAGATCAAACGCTGCAAATGGAATTGGATAGGTCATACATTGCGAAGGGATCCAGACCATATACCAAGGCAAGCCCTAGAGTGGAATCTCCAAGGTAGACGCAAACGTGGCCGTCCGAAACAAACCTGGCGGCGGACAGTCATTGATGAAGCGAAGGCTATCGGGAAAACATGGAGCGAAATAAAGCGCGAAGCTCAAGATCGAGTGGGTTGGCGATGCACTGTGGACGCCCTCTGCCCCATCTAGGGGACACAGGAACATAAGTCAGTAAGTCAAAATATAGAAGTGAAATTGGGTGACCAAATTAAGGACTCTTCATTGTTTTAAAATAAATTGTTATTTCAATAAAATATAATAAGAGTTTGTATATATTGGCTGATGACATTGAGTTACCCAATTTTTGTATATTTACCCATTTCTCTTTTTATTAAATTCGCCATTAATTTTAAATTATTTTTTTACTCAATTCATGAAGTTGGATGTTTTAACCGTTTATATTATCACAGTTCCATGCATGTTTATGACAGTTCCAATATGTATATCTATATATATAAAAGGTGAAGCTGACTGACTTAAGAGTACTTCATACGAACGACACTTTTGAAAAATAGATTTTTACTAAAAATATTGCTTTCGTAAGAAAATCGTCCTTTCGTAATCCCCAGATTCTTCCTCGAAATCGATTTTAATATTTATTTCATTAAAATGCAGTACAGGGTCTAAGCTATGTCCGTACGTTTTGCTTTTTTGGTTTATGTTAGCAATAATTAGTTTGCTGGATGTTTGCAAATGTAAATAAAAAATTCGTTTTTTTTTTTAATTTTAAAAGTTTTTTTTTTCTATTTATATCAAATTAAATAATTAAAAAAAAACAAAACGTACAGTGAAATTTTGCACTGGGGTTCCTTTTCTAACTTAGGGGAGCACTAAGAAAGGATATTTGAAAATTCACCCCCTAAGGGGGTAAAACGGAGGAGCAAAGTTAGTATGAAAAATTTGCCGTTTTTGAAGTTATTCTAATGAAATTCGGTATGAAGGTTCTTCATTGAAAGTCATAAAACACGTGTAAAATATGTTTTAGAAAATCATCCCTTAAGGAGGTAAACGGGAGGTTCAAAATTAGTATGACTACTTCATAAAATTATTAAATATGTTTACAGACGATCTACTGTAGACTAATATACCTCAATATCGCAAACGAAGTTGGGGGTAAAAGCTAGTAATGTATATACATAAAAACAATATTAAATGGACTACAAAAAATGGGAGATGGTCAACGATGTAAGTTTTTCACTTTCGTGTTATTTAATTGATAATATATTTATTTATACATGCACCTTCTGCAATCACCTGATCCTATATAAATAATTGCAATTCTGTTAAAAGCCTTTATGGGCTTTTTTAAAGATTATTTTATCTTATACTCTTAACGGGACGAGGGCCATCGCTGTATGTTATTACATTGAACATCAATATAATATTAAAAGATAATTATGCAGTGCTCAGTAAAGTTCAAAGTTTAACAATCAAACAAATAACCGCTATCGTCCATTTGAAACAGTCTTATCCAGTTTTATTTCTTTCTGAATTGTGTCAAGTCTTGTAAATGAACTTTAAACTGAGATAATAAATAATGTCAAAAACCTTGATAAATTTTGTCACGTGCTATTATTTTTTTCATTCTTAATTATTTTTTGATCACTGTTTTTATATAATTCAGATAATCTGGATAGTATTAAAGAAATATGAGCTTAAACCTAGTCATTCAAAAGGATTTTACCATTTAAAAGTTTGTTTTCAATATTAATTTGTTATCACTTGGTGAGAGCGAAACGCAAATAAAAAATTATAAGGGGTCAATGAGATGTAAAAAGGTGTCTAAGTCCTCTGTACTTTGGCGGATGTAGTGGCTTTTAAGATTGTAGTTAGGACATTATTTAAGAATTACATTACATTCTGCCGTTTTTGGTTATCCTTTTTTTGTTGTTTAATTTGATAATATGAAGAAAGCGGTCTACAAGTAAAATGACAGCTAAGTGGTCTACCGATCAAATAAGTTTTGGGACTTCTGATATAGACCTTTTCTGAACTCGTCAGCGACTTTAAAAACTTCTTCATATTCAGATTAGTTAAAGCTACTTTATATATTAGGAACTAAATTATTAAAAATGGTGGAAAATATAATAAAATACCGCATAAAGTAAAGTTTAATTAAACAACTTTCCAATATTTATATAATTTTAATAGTGTTTTTAAAAAAATATTAAAGGACGCAATTTAAAAAATATAATAATCGTTTTTGAGTACTAAAAGTTTTCAAAATACTTTTAATTTCGAAGTTGTATCTGTAATTATGGTTTCTTTTCCAAGATAAAGAAGTTTATATTTTTTTATGATAAAAACATTTATTTCCAAGAACCAGTACATTATAGTAAATTACGTGTGCCCTTTTTAATCAAAAAATACAGCATAATTCCATTTCCTTTTTGAACACATTTGCTTTTTTTTGGCTAAATATATTATTATGTACCTACGCGTAATTATTAGTCTTAATTATTACAAGTGTTTTATTCGAAGTGCAAACTTTGGAAGAAATAATCCATTACGCTAAAATTAAATTGTAATTTTTTGAGTTTGTAATTTTTTGGGGTTGATTTATTGTTAAAAAACGTGGATTTGCAAATTATACTCAACAAATCAACTTTAATGGTTCGTTGAAATGAAATATCAACAAACTGACGGTCTACGGGTCAATAAAGTTAGGAGACTTCTGAGCTTATATATCCTTCTCCTCCTCCGAATAAATTGGTAATTTTAAGTCAATTATCAAAATTGATGTAAATATATACTTCTATACTTCGTTGTTATTGTGTATTGATTATTTGTCGTTTTGTTTTTGTTATGTTTATACAATACCAGTGACCCGATTTGGCTTGGCATGATGGCAGAGCATATTTTTATGGCTGTACGTTTTTCCGGCTTAGGGAAGCTTCCAGGTGGCTTGACTCATCTTCATATTTCAACTAATTACTACTTTTGGTTTTGTTATTATTAAATTTGTCAAAATTAAAATTATAATTTATGTACATGGATATTTGTCCAACTGAAAACGTCTTCTTTTTCTTTTTATATTAAATAAAAATATATAAAGAAATATGTTTAAACCAGTTTTAACTATCCAAAGCAGTATTGAAACAGAACAAACATATGTTTGATCTTTTAATATTTGTGTATCGTTTATTGTTTCAGCGGAATTGTAGTATTCATAATCCATAAACTCGGAGGTTTTATTTATCTAGTGGCACTTGTGTAAATGAGTTAATAATCTATATTATCTTTGGTCTACAGCAAATGTCTGGTTATTTTTGATCTTGCCGTTATCAGCCGCGCCAACTGCTAACGGAGGATGGCAGCACAGTTCGTTTTGATACCATGACGTATAAAACGGTTGTCAATGGTTGCTGGTACTTCATACAAAATCGTAACAAATCATAAGTCCATGGAAATCAATACGAATCCTCAACGAAGCGATGGCAGGTCGCCAGTTGCATTTGTTAGTATACAAAGTAACGGAACAGATTACCTTACAATGAAATTAATACCTGTATGCGGTTACATACAGTTATAAATTAATAGCTTAAATATTTGAAGCAAATCTCTCCATTATAAACAAATTAATATAAAGCTATAGTTTGTGTAGAAATTTTCATATTTAATAAAGCTTGTAAACTGGTGGATTTCATCATCATCATCATCATCATCATCACGACCCGTCAATGGTCCCCTGCTGAGCCGGATGTCCTCCTCAGAATGAGAGGGGAATAAAGCCATAGTCCACCACGCTGGCCAATTGACAAGACTTCACACAACTTTGAGAACTTTTAGGGAACTCTCAGGAGTGCAGGTTTCCTCACGATGTTTTCCTTCACCGTTAAAGCAAGTGATATTTAATTCCTAAAACACACATAACTCAGAAAATTCTGAGGTGTGTGCCCAGGATTGAACTCGAACCTCCCGAGTAAGACATATAAGTATCAACCACTGGGCCATCACTGCTCACCAGTGAGTGAGATTTAAGAAATGTAAATATAAGAGTATAATTTTTTTATTATATTTCATATTTTATTAGAGTTCAGACTAACTCTAATAAAATATTTGCTAGGTTATACCAAAAATATTTTGTAAATAAAATAATGAAAAAAAAAACAATTTTTAATTTAACAGTTAACTCAAAACCGTAGGTACTTACCAATTTAAATTTTTAATCGCAACAGACTACTTTTATGAACTATCATTTTTAAGCTTATACAAAAAGGCATGAAAAGAAAGTAGTTAAGATATTCAGTTATCAAAAAAACGCATTAACCGTTACTTTTAATGTTTGTTCTTCCTCGATAATAATAATGTATTGACGGAAGAGTTATTTATATTATGATTGCATAAAATATCAGTAAAAGATAAGATTGATTTTAAAATATGTTAACTTTTGACATCAAGACATCTCAAGTGTTTAATACATTAATTAAATAGTATTTAAGCGTGTCCTAAATTAACATATCTCATCATCAAAATTAGCTTTAATAGTATAATTTTAAAAAAATAATAACTAGTAACTCACGTTGATTAAATCCGACTCTTCACTTAAAATATATTATTCGTTAAACTCTGTTTTACCTATCTAAGATCTTAGAATGTGAAAATGTAATTCCCAACTTATTATTCATATAATATTAATAATATGGTAATAAGTCAGAACTATTTCATTATAAGCAATTGTTGGTAAAATATACATAATTAACACTTTAATTACAATTTACGAACTAGTTTCCATGATTATCTGTTGATATGCTATTAACCTACGAGTAAACCTGTACCTACTTCAAAGAAAAATATTTTAACATATATTATAATATCTATAGAATATATTCTGGCTAGTATCCGCGATCCGCCTCGGCTTTTTTCCTTCAGATCTTCTTAAGAATTCTCTATCAATCCGTAATCAATTATTTTCATGTATCTCTTGAAGTTCAGCCACCATTTGCAATGTAAGCACAAAAATAAATTTTTACATCACATTACAAAAATTTTTAATTCTCGGCTTTTTCTATAATATGCACGTGCTATACATATATAAATCTTCACCTTGAATCACTTTGTCTATTGGTAAAAACCGTATTGAAATCCGTTGTGAAGTTTCAAAGATTTAAACTTGCAGACGGAGAGATAGAGATTCTGCAAAAAAAATTGTCAAAAAGGTTCTCAATTATTAATTTATAAATAAGTGTATTTTCCATATGCGGATCAATTACGCGGTGACAAAATAATTGTATAAAAGCTTTCACAAAGACAGATTTTATTTATCTTGTAAAACGCTTTTCGGTGCCGCTTACTGCATATCAACTAATGATTGACAGAATTTATATAAAAAAAAAAATACGTGTAAGGCGCTTCTGTTGTATGCGAGATTATATCATTACAATTTTTTTTTGAACAGAATTCTGTTCAGATTATCAGGATAAAATTCATCGCTAACTAATTACGTTTATTAAATTGAAAATTGACATATTTACGTGAAAAGTTAAGCTTCTACTTTAATCCTATACGGCAGATGTGTTCAAAGTTTTTTCATAACATGCCTTGCCTTTTTCAAATATTTAGATTTCTTTGCGGTTTTAGATTCACTTCTGTATATTTAATCTTGAATTTCTGTTACTCTATCAACAAAAGTGTTTTTGCAAATTCCTTAATATTTACATTGACTACTGAGATATACTAATACTATTTCACTACTGTAATTGTAAAATAAATCAAGCGAAAATAAGCTTGTTTATTAAACGTAGAACAGTCTTTATAATCCTTATATAAATCCTTATTAAATAAATGAAAGATTAATAATGTGATATGGAAGAAGAAATCTACTTAGGGTTTTATTTAAAAAACTAGTACACACATTAAAAAAACGATTTTAGAAATATATTGCAAAAGAAGACTTAAATATCTAGAATACGCAAAGGCGGCCTAAAAGTGGTCACATCAGGACTTATTAGGCAGAATATGGTATTCATGGAAAATCAACATTACAAGTCAACATCACCTTCCAACGACCATTCTTCAGATACAACAATTATCGCTATTTATAATAAGACTTAAAAACTTATTGGACAAAAAATATAGCGACATAAATGAATATTTAAATGACAAAATGTTAAGGTTATATTAATTTGTAATTTTTATTTTTAATCTTATTCAATTACTAAAATATTTGTTTATTAAATTGTAATTAAAATTTATAATATCGATTAATAATATTTTTTTTATGGTACATAAGGTGCAAACGAGCAGATGGTCCACCTCATGGTAAGTGGTCACCATCGCCCATGAACATCGACAAAATAAGAGAGTATCTCTTGTTTTGTCTATGCATTGCGTGGACGTGGAGAGGACCCTGAGCAAGAGGCCAGAGTCCACTAGATCTAGCAGCATCGACTGGAACGCTTCTATGACACTTGGCGGTCGGATTTGCATGCTGGTGGTCGCAAACCAGTCGGGGAACAGATCCCCTACCACCAAGGGAGTGCTGGTTTACAAAGCTCTTATGAGATGCTCTCCCAGCGGCAGAGGGGAATAGCATTCTATCCCGTCCCCTCACGGACGAATTATGAGACATTGTAAATATTGCACTCCTATTGGCAAAATATCGAGGATCCTATTAAATTATATGTTAACATGTATGTATCTATAACTATAAATATTCGCAATAAATGAATTTGAATTTGAAAAAAAAGTTATGATCCGTATATAACAATACCCCGCAGTATAGTCACCTTCTCTTTGTATTCGGTGCTATTATCCTTTTTTGGCTGACTCGAACTTCTTGTCGTCTTCGACCCTTTGGGATAATAGAGACCTCTATGGGTATCAGTGCCTTAGGATTTTACTGCATATATTTACTGATTCGTATGTTAATATTAAAGCTTAATTAAATAATTAATTTGAATTTCTGCTGTAAATATTGTTTGTACATAAGAGATTTTTAAAATAAATCCTTTAAGGCAATAAAACATACTTCAACATAAAAGTTGAATTCAAATAGAAACTGTTCCGCTCTCATGTTATTTATATAATTTATAGACCACATTTTTGAATGTAATTAAAGATTAAAACACATACCAATAATTATTTACATAAATTAAAGTAATTTTAGCGTTAATTTGTAAAATAAGCTGTCAAGACACAAATGTAACGTGAGACGTCGCAGTCGTACCGTGGAAGTGATCGAGATACGTGTCCTAATATTGAAATCGGTCTCAATGCAATTAAGTAAATATTCGAGATGAAAAACGTGTAGTGTGCTTAGTCTCTTGTAAATCATCGCACGGTGTGAATGAACAGCTTAGCTTAGACGTTTATCAGTTTGTTTAACGTGTGGAAAATCCACTTTTGTGTTGACGATCTCCTGTTAAGTCTTAAGTTAACATCTGAGATTATTTACCACCTAAGGTGTTTATAAAGGAAAGGGAGAAATTAGTTGATTTAGGTTTAATCGAACCTTTCATATAATGAGCTCGCGAGGCAAAAGTAGTCTGGGAAGCTGTGACAGTGATGAAAAGAAATATGAACTTGTGCCTCCTGAAGGTGGATGGGGTTACGCTGTGTGTGTCGGTCTATCTGTTATTTTTGTAAGTATCTTAACATATTTAAATATTTATAATTCGAAATTCATCTATTTCTTGTGTAATACTTATCCATTATAGAATAGCTATGATTATTAATGAAATAAAGTGGTATTAGTAATACGAAGCATCCTTCAAATATACACAACTTGTATTATATAATAAAGAAGAAGATACAATAAATTGTATGAAATTATATGCCTAACAACCACAAATGCACGTTTTTTAACACGTAGGGTAAATTATACACACTCAGTAATGACATATAGTGCGTATATAATATGATTCACTATTGCACATATAAATATTTGTTTTTTTTGTTGATAAGCAAAAATAAATCGTATAGAATTGAATTGAATTGAAAAATGCCGAAAATATTTTTAAATTCTTTTATGTCATAAATAGATGACTTTGATTACAAATCTAATGATATATATAATATATTTTATGTTACCAATTATAATAGAAGTTATAATATGATAAAAAAATGTGTTTTATCCATATAATGCTTGGATAATGGATTTTTCTTAAACTCTTCTTAGTTATTTTAAAATAAAATATTGAAAATGACAGTATTAATTATTGTTCATTGAAATAGATTAGCAAAATAAAAATTATATTTAATACATTCAACAATACAAAATTTGCATTGGTTTTAGAAGACCGAGATCTTTAAAACTTATTGATAAAATTTGTGCTGTTATTATTGTACACTAGCGAATATAAAAAAAGTCTGTTAATTATAATCAACAGTTGTAGATAAAAAGTGGTTTGTAAAAATATTCAAAACATAATACGTTTAGTAATTTAATTTACATGTCATTGCGATAATTGCTAATTTTTTTTATTGATCCATAGAGAGTGCTTTATTATCAGCATAGAAAAAATCTATATATATGTATATATCAAGAGTATTTATAATAGTATTGTTTACATTACTTTTGCCCATGACTTAATTGCAATAAAGATAAGATGTTATATTTTTAAACTCGTAACTGTATGATAAATGTAAAGTGCAAAATAGCCTGACGGGTCAGGCTAAATGTTTAGTACGAGAGCCAAGGCCTGCCAGACCAACATTAGAGTAAAAAATATGACCTACAAAACGTCTTTGGGCTTTTGTTGGAAATATATTATTTGAATCAAACTAATTCCTCATGTCTCCCAAAGCTACTTCCACTGTATTATCTACACACTTAATAGCCAATAATTACTACTATCCATAACAATGTCATACACAGGATTTTATAGGCTCACAGATTTGACAGACTTTATCTTTCGTATTAGTCATTTTACTTAATAAAGATGAAGCGTTTGTATTCATGTAAGCAGTGTACAGGGAGAAATTTGTAAGGCAGCAACACATAGCATAGTTTTAAACTCGTCTAATGCTTTAAAATACATCTCAAAATAATCTATATCGATCTAAAAGACTCGACAACATGTTCAAATAGGACCATGTATGGGGAAAAAAGAAATGAGGGAACAAATGAGACAGGGCCTAGAGTCTAGGTTCACGATAATGTATTTAATGTTCATAACTCTGACATTTCATGCTAATAGTTTTATGATATAGCAGTATCCAGTTTGAAGTATGCCTAAATGGTGTTTTTTTTTTGTTTTTTTGGTCTAAAGCTCAATTAATTATTTCACCTTATTCTCTAAAAAATCTTTGATGGCCAACTCATATTTGCTTATATTTAATTTTACCCGACGACCTTGACTACCTTCGCTACTGAGACATGGATTCTGTCTGCTAGACTTCCAGTAGGATAGTAATATATTTTACATCTCTCATGTTCGGTAAGTAGGTTCTTATTACCTCCAAATGGGGCTTGTAGGTGACTAATTAGCGCTTTAGGGTAATAATGTAGCTAGAAAAGCCCTAGGGCGGTAAGTAATTAAAAAAAACACTTCATTCTTTCAAAAAGTTGGCGTACATCTAACCATCATACTGGCAATAGACATCATGCATTCAGCCCAATGACCAAAGAGGTCGCTTTGCTATTCAGCCTTGTCTTCGTGCGAGTATAATAGTCATCAATTTTAAATATCGAACGGCGAAGTCAATTTCGTTCTTAAAAAAAAAATTAAAAAGTTCTTTACTTGATTCTTTTTAATGAAAAAAGGCGGGAATAGAAAAACTTTTACTTTAAATATTGTTTGTTTTTGGGATTTTTTTATAATTATGTGCTAATTAGGAGAAAACATGAGTTCTTCAAGTGATGAAGATTCAATGAAAATGGAAGCTGAAGCAGCAATTAACAATATTTTGCCTAGAAGAGAGAAAAATATCTCGGGCTGCAATTAATGCCTTACAGCCCTTGGCTACTAATCTACTATTATAGAATTTATCTAAATATTATTTTTATTCTAATATACAAATTAAACTGACCAATTTAAGACTTCTGTTAAGTACAGTGTGGTTTATGATAAAGGCTTTTACCTCCGCATCAGTCTTTAAAATCTTCAATATCCAAATAAACACGGTTTTATAGTTTGTTTTGTTCAAATAAGTATATGAATCTCAAATTACTCATAAAAACTTGCTAATTAAAAAAATAAATAATTAAATGTAAAGATTGCTCTCATTTTTTTTCAAAATCCAGTTCTGATAATGGGATCCTTGAGAAATTGTGAAAACTCCTCAAAAGTTACGAGTACAAGCAAGTTACAGGCCCCGACAAAAAAAAGCAATTATTATATATTATTGTCCTAATAAAGCGAGGTTAAATAAATAAGGTATTTATATAAAATTATTTTTTACATTTTAGTGCATTTTTGCTTCGTTTTTGTTTAACTTAGTAACTTAGGTTTGGATTAATACCAGATAAACAAAATTCTCGACTAAACTGACTCACTGATGATCAAAATTTTAGGGTCCAATTACTTATAAAAGTTGAAATTTGTATCGTCCCGATCATTATTTATTATAAACAGTAAACCAACGAAAAACGACAAAGATAGAGAGTGGGCTATAAAAAAAGTCACCTTTAATGTGCAAGAAATACACAATAAAGAAGGAAGAAATAAATGTACAAAATAAAAAAAAAATTTCATAAGCAACTTACAAAAAGAAGGGAAATCCCACCAAAAATATTTTTGTGTAAAATGTTAAAGACGAGACCATAATATAGTCTAGAAGAGATTTCTAATAAGCCATAAGGCCACATTTCCTGTGCCACTATATTTTGATATTAGATCCTAATTTTATTGTATGTATGTATCCTATATTTGGTGTACAATCATCACAACCCGTTAACGGCCCACGGCTGAGTCGGGTCCTCAGAATGAGGACAGTGCTGGGACACAGTCCACCATGAAGTCGCTGTGCGGGTTGGCAGACTTCACACACCTTTGAAAACATGGAGAACTCTCAGGAATGCAGATTTCCTCACGATGTTTTCCTTCACCGTTAAAGCAAGTGATATTTTATTGCTTTAAGCACACACATAACTCAGAAAAGTCAGAGGTGTGTGCCCAGGTGTGCAATAAAGAATTAAATAAATAATGTAACATACGCAATCAAACAGTTCCGTAAAGTTATTATTTTCACAGCTAGTTCATCAGCAAGATGGTTTTTGAAAGGTTTCAACGTGATAAATTTGAAATTCAATTTAACTCAATTTTTTATTAGTGAATTAACAGTATATAGTCTAGTTTCTCTTTTCTTTTAAGTAGACTAAAATCATTCTTAATATTAATTAATTTATTAATTAGTATATTAGTTTTTAACGAATTTTAATTTGTTATGCATGGAAGATTTTATACTATTAATAAATGGAAAAATTTAACCATAACTAGATAGCCCTATAAAAAATATCTATCAATATTATAATGATACAACAATAAAATATGTCATTTGTGAGTAATAAAATGGCAATATGTCAATTCAATGTATTATTCGTTATTTAGTAATAGTAGTCGTATTTAAGTAAAATACTGGCCAAGTGTAAGTCGGACTCGCGAACGAAGGGTTCCGTACCAAATATTTAGCAAAATAATTTGTTTCTGAGGTAGCACGACCCATTTCTGGTTGTGATTTTCAGTTATCTACTCACTATAATGTTCAATTCTAAACTATATCCATAAAGGCATATGGTAACTAAAAAGTGTATTTACGTCAATGTTACTTACCCGTTGTGGTTACAACACAAGAAAGTTTTGAATTTAAACCAATATGGTCAAAAAAAAGTTTGTAAGAGTGCCCCCTTCGTTTTTTTTAAATTAAATTATTTATTTTTGAAATTAATATACAACTAAATATCTATGAATATCTAATGTGTCTACCTGTTGCCGTTATTAATATCGAGCAAAAAATGGCATTAAAATCACGTTTGTTATATGGGAGCCTCCTTTAAATATTTATTTTATTTTGTTGATAGTATTTGTTGTTGGGGCATCAAAAATAAATCATTTGTCAAAATTTCATTTGTCTAGCTATAGCAGCACGGTTCACAAGATACAGCCCGGTGACAGACAGACGGACGGACGGACCAGTGAGTCTTAGTAATAGGGGATAGTTTTTACCCTTTGGGTACGGAACCCTAAAAACCTATTCCAGATTTATATCGCTATTTAGTAACCTAGAATTTTTAATTTTAAATTATACCAAACAAAACTACAAAAATATATATATTTTTTATTTTTGCAAGTGTATTTGAATTGGTTGAATTGAATGGTTATTTGTGGTCATTATCTTTTATATTTATAGCAAAATCACTCCTGATTTTCAAAAATTTTCTAATAGACTTATCTACTTTCGCACAGACACTGATGACATGAAATTTATTATTATTTTTTTATATATTTAATTTTATCTTTAATATATTTACTTTTATATCTTAGATATTTATTAGTAAGTATATGATTATAGATATGACTGTATATGTTCATCTGGTTTATGTAATAGGTTGTAATTATTTATTTGTGGTTTATGGTTACACAACGTTATACCCCATTCAATAAACTGTTTAACCTAAAGGTTGTCTGGAAGAAATGGCTAATAGGCCGCCTCTTGTTCTGCCACATTTTACTGTTTTGTTACAATGTTATGTATGTGGAGTGCAAAAAAGTATTAAATAAATAATAAAATTAATATACAATACATATTAATAATAAATTTGTAAGAGATATGTAACAGATAATTTGTAAAGCCAAAAAAAATTCAGGTTAAAATTAATTTAAAAAATTGTTTATTTTCCTGTATAATTGAGACTTCCTTGTGAGTAATTGCTGATAAATAAACTTATAATTGGGAATTTTTGCTTGACCTCAAATTATCATCAACAACGTATATGTTTTTTATCGATGTAGAATACATTATACAATACCAAATATTAATATTGTTTTGTTCCACACAGTGCAATTTTTCTCGGGATATTCCACACTTAAATTTTTCCATTCTATTTTTTCGAAAAATTTCCATAAAATATATTTAAAGCGACCAAAAAAATAACATTCTTCGGTCAAATATATCGATCTATAAAATATCGACTTACAATTAATATTCTTTAGCAAATCCAATCGTGAAGTAACGGTGTCAATAATGCTTTCATTATTTACTAGAACTTTTTGCATGTCTCTTTCTAGAGACACGCTGGAGTGGAATTTTTACGAATTTTAATAAGGTTATATAAGCTATTTATCGAGAACGAACGAAGGCAACCGTGGCCTAAATTTAAAAATTATAAACTTATTTATCCCAGGTCTTACGTACTACGTAATTCTTTTACATCTGATTTAAATTTTCTTTTAATTAAGATAAGATAACAATATGATTTGATTCTAGTTATGGTCTCATTTAATAAACATTCAACTTTGCTACTAGGAATCAAGATCGTGTATCAGGTTTTTAACATAAATATTCAGAAACTGCCAAAGGGAAGTTTCGTTAAAGATACGATCCCACATTGTATTTTCCTAGTGTTGCTATAGTGATTATTTACCTTTTATATTAATCATTTAATTACAAAAATTCTTGACATCTTTTGTCGCAGATTGCTGGTACTGCTCATCAACCTGTGTTTGGGTTCATATACAATGACTTTTTGGACGAACTTGGAGTCGGAACCGGTGCCGTTACAGTTGTCTACGGAGTGTTTCAAGTAACACTTGCTATAGCAGGTTTGTATTTTAATATTTGTAATTAACTACTTATATAAACAGGCAGATATTCATTTAACTATTAAATGTAGATATCCAGTTTCCATAGAAACATGGCGCCACGTAGGTAATGTTATAAGAATAATTATATGTATTCTCCTGTATTCCACTTACTGAATACATTATTATTTCTTAACAAAATAAAGTCAAACCACTTAGTTTCGACTTGTAATATGTTATTATTTTAAATATTATTTATTTAAATATAGGTTGCCGTTGTAATTTTGTAGTCGCAGGTCATGCAACTTGCTTTCTCAGAGATTTTAACCACATTACGAGAAATACAATTCAACTAAAAAGTATGTAGTTGTATGAATGAGTATTGTATTAAAAAGAAGGAAGTAAGTAGCTTTGAGAATGCGCCTATATTTAAAAATAACAAACAGATATGTCAATTTAAAGTTAAAGAATAAGTATAGAGATTTAAATGTATAATTTTGACATTAAATAACACATACTGTTTGGTCAACATCATTAATCACGAATTAACTTATATAACGACTTGTAAAAAACCACTTTAAACTGTCTTGTTACATTTTTCTACCTGACATTCTAGACTAAAATTTATTCGTCTAAATATACAATAACATAGCTAAAATTAGCTTAAACTCGTTCTCGCTTCGTTTTAGTTTGAATGTAATTTTGTCTTAATTCTTCCGTGTTCACGGAAATAGTAATTCCTATCTACATATAAAAAATACTGTAACAGAAATAAAATTAAAGATTAATTTAAAAAAAAAAATTTACAAAAAAATTTTTGTTTTAGGTTTTTCATCAAACATAGTGCTTAAGAAATTATCACTACGACAAGTTGGATTAATTGGAGCATTTATTTATACATTTGCTTCATTCTTAGCAATTTTTGTATCATCTACAGCTCAATTAATTGTGACCAATGGATTCCTACAGGGTTTAGGAATGGGATTACTTATTCCAGTATCTTATACTAGTTTTAATAGTTATTTCACAAGAAAAAAAGTGTTGTATTTGAGTCTGTGTAAAGCTTCTATAGGGTTGATAACGATGCTATATCCTTTATTTATAAAATTTACTATAACGGAGTATGGATTTAGGGGGACATTAGCAATCTTATGTGCTGTATCAGCGCACAGTATTTTTGGAGCTCTAGTCATGCACCCTGTGCAATGGCACATGGTGAAGAGGATCAAATCCTGCGAAAAGATTGTCCGTAAGTATACTTACTGTTTTATATATATTTTGCAGTTTCAAGTTTAAAGAAAGCGTTTCTTCTATTCATTTCTCGCTTGAATTGAGAAATAAACAAGTATTAACGGTGATAAAATTAAGTAACGTGGACTAATTACATTTATATATCCAATCGATCATTAAGACATTTTATGACTTGGATTTAAATATATTACGATCAAATGCTTTAAAGACATCGGAATGATACTTTAAATAATCAATTAGAAAGTCACATTTCCATTTTAGTTCAATTTGTATTGTATGAATCTTACGGACTAATTTCGAAGTAGTTTTTCAATAATGATAAGTATTCTAGACATGTAAAAGTACACGTTATTATCCCACAATACAAACTCATTATTTTTATAGTTATCCCGCCAACTCCAGCTTCTGATGAGGACAAGAACGAGTTTAATTTTATGAATTCAAACATTACAAAACGAGAGACAAAATCCGCACAAAATTTATACTCCAGAAATATAGCGGAAAACCAGAAAGAGTCAGGATTGCTAATTATACCTAAATTAACAGATGTGAGAAGATTGAGTATACCCGTAGTTCTCATACCTAGTGACGGAAAAACTGACAGTAATTTTAATTCCAGTGACAGTGTCTATATAGAGAATTTGTACAAAGCAGCATCAGTGTCAAGTTTAGGTAATTTTGGAAATATCGCTGTGGAACCAATGCCAATTGCTAAAAACAAGGAAGGCAAGTGGTAAGTCAAAATTCATAAACTATTAAAACAATTTAATTATAATGTTCTTGTTCTATAGTTTATTACATTATGTTTCAGGCAAACCGTAGCCGAATATTTAGATTTAACACTTTTAAAGGATTTAGTCTACGACAACATTATATTTGGGATGGCATTAACATTTTTCGCTGACTTGACATTTTTCACACTGGAACCGCTATTTTTAGACAAAAATAATTTAAGTAAGGTAAGTTAATTTACTGTATTGTAGTGTTAATACATTTTAATACATACTTTAATTATTTTTTAATGCTAGAATTTTATTACAAACATTATTTATGAACTAGTCATAGTACTTTAAAATTTTAAAACGTTGTATACTACGATCATTTAGATAACTATGGTAATGTTTCTTCCATAAGAATGAATTTAGAAAATATTATTAAACCTTATTGCGTAAGATTTAATCTTATAGAGTTAGTTGTGTAGCCACAATGAGTGATGCCCAACGGTATAGTATAAAAAACTTAAATCTGTTATACCTTTGAACTAATTAAGCGTTCAATGATCTCTCATATAAAAGACAGTTCTATATCTCTCTGCCCTCGTATTTTATATCGAACATCCCAATAAGCGATAAAAGAAACAAAAATTAAAGGTAAACATTAAACGAATGTGATTTAGATTTTTAGTTTTGTTCATTAATAAGAGATAATCTCATAATCTGGATTATATGGTAAGTCAGTCCTGACTAAGGAGTCTCGGCCGGTTTTATACTTAAATCATTAATTAAGTGTGAAAGAATTTTTATGGTCGAAGGTTTACCATAACATTGCGCAATATTATACAAATCTAAAGTAGATTTTAATCATATTATAATTGTATGAGTGTCAGACCAGTATATAGACAATCAAGCCATTATATTTGTTATCTTAAGAATTCTGTAAATTTAAAAAAATACTTCATGACACAAATTTATATACATATTGTATGGTTTATGGTATTCAAAAATAAAAATCATATACGCCTTCAACGTTTGGAGTATCGTTATTGGAACCATAAAAAATGTATGGCACTTGAGGGTAAGAATTTTAATGATATCTCATGTAAGATATGAAATACTTATCGAGTTTTATACTATAACATCATTTTATTTTTTCTCAATAACATATATTATTTGATAAAGCAAACCCGTGAATATTATATAGCCGGTCAGATGTAATAATGTCAACACAATACACATAACGAAGTAAATGGTAAAAAATAAAAACGCAAATGGCAGGCTAACCAATAATACAAATGAGTATCAAAAAATGAAACAAACGAGCTAACTAGAATAGAGCAAAAATTAAGAGTAATCTTAATAGTACCAGTTTGATAAAATAGTTGACGTGTGTTAACAGATAACAGGAACTGGAACATGTAAAAAATATCTAATTGGACCTTCAAATAGAATTTTCTAGCTCTCGTTTCTTGTAATTATAAGTTATGATACGATGGCTCCTTATTAAAACATATCATCCATGCCCACTTTTTGGAAGATTTTTCTTGTCCCGATACTTACAGATACAACAAAATAGAAGTAAAAAATCAAGCAATGCCTTTTCAAGCAAGCGTGTAAACGTAAATGTTTTGATTGTGGTGTAAATTAACAGACGTATGTGCTTTAAAATATTTGTAATAAACTAGTCAAATCTTGCTAATGAGGAATTATTTGAATAAGATTATGATGAGACTTCTATTGAATAACTTGTAGTACATATCTCTAATAGGGTGCTTTTTTATGCGACAATTTTTTTTCATTCGTACATCGAAATTTTGCGTGGAATACTATAAAAACTGAAAGTTTGAGCCCTTTATATTAATATTAACTTTATTATATAAACTTAAAACTTCGATTTTTATTCTTCAAAATTCTACAGCTTAAAGAAATTTTATTTAGAATTTAATGCTCTACAAAAGTGTCCATTGCGGCGTAATCGTAACTCGAACTAGCGGAGAAGTAGGGGTTATTAAACCCATTTTTTTCATGTAATTCTCGTTTTCTTTTTGGTTCTCGTAAATGACAAGAGTATAGAAAAAATAAAAATTAAAACTTGTAGGAAAATCAATTTCCTATACGTTGAATTTCCTACAACAAAGTTCCTTAGACGCGTTCCGGCCGAGCCGCATGAGGGCCAGACATACACCCTCCCTATCCCATCCCATTAAGGTTGCGGATCTAGTAGACTCTGGGCTCTTGCTTAGGGTCCGCTAAAACCGCAACATTATTTCTTTACTCCGCTCCCCACTCTATCTTCGAGGATGCAACGCATCGACATAGCAAGGGGGTATCTCTTATTATAGAGATTGTTTCGAATAGTTCAAAACTGCTACCTGAGACGAACACAAAGATAAATTATACAACGTTGTGCAACTGAAAACAAATATAATAATATGTCTCAAGATATTATGATAAAATCTAATAAGCCTATGTATACATTTTTCTCTCGTAACAAATTAACCAAACATTATGTACTGTCTAATCAGACTACTTCCGAAACAAATCAAAAATAACAGAATCTATTATTTATTATTTAAATATACACAACCTATATAAAATTAGTTTTATTGTTTGTTTTAAAATTATGATAATTATACTCATGTAAACTGTTTATTTAATACAACCTTGTTACAACCTTTAAGTTTTAAATGATGTAGACCTTTACAAGTTTCCAATCTGTTAATGAACATGTATGTCCAAATTAATTTATAGTTCGGCTGTTGTATGTATTTTGTTGAACGCCCAGTTCGTCTAATATTTTCTGTGTTGACCTTAAGGAATATCTTTACCTAATACTCATTATCAATTTTGATTATTTTTGTCTACAGAATATGTTGTGTTAATAGAGAAAGGAAAGGTACAAACTTTTTAATTTGTACGGAATCTACAATAAGTTAATAGTAACGTTATTAAAAATCAAGAGAAGTATTGGAGTTAAAATGTATTTTAAAATGACAGCGACTTATTACGTTTGAAGTTTCCAACTGCTTTAAAGTAATTACTACATTCGAAATTAAGTATATGATATAACATACAATTACTGAATTAAAAACCCAAATTATTAATATGCAGTCCAATTTGTGATAAAACAAATTATAAAATCATTGCGTCACAAAAACTTAAAAGCTTTGCTAAGTACTATAAAGTAAGCACATACATTTATACGTAAATCTATGACAAAAGTCTGCCTACTTTAGCTCTTAGGAACATAGAAACAGTCAAGAGTTAATATTTTAGACGTTAATCACATCTATATACTTAATAAAAACACTTTATAATGAGTCGTTTCAATAGAAAAAAAACCAAAGCAAAAAATACCAAGCGAATTAAATATAATCTAATTTTGTACAGTTATTATCCCGACAAGGGTTTAATTTTTCAAGAATATAAATATAATTAATATATTCATAGACGCTATCTTGAGAAGAGATAAAATCTATTCAATTACAGTAATTACTTAGTTATATTCTTCGGTTATATTACATAAACTTTTAGATGTTCAGATATTTTTTTTACATTAAATTCACTAAAAGGAAGCGATTAGCAGGGTTATGTATTAAAGTATAAATAATATCTAAATTCATAACAGCTATGAATTTATTAATAACGTCACACCGTGGAAATAATGACGTCAGCAATACTCTGAATTAAATGACACAGATACAGAATCTAGAAATTGTAGTCAAGTTGCTATATAAAATAATCATTATATTTTGTTTCCGAACATTTTATAGATTCTATTTTTACCCGACTACGGCGAAGCCAAAAGGAAGGGTTATGATTTTGACAGTCTATGTATGTATGTAGATATGAGATAATTATCACGTGTTTGGTGTTGGGTGCGGCCACGTTTCTACCTTGACCATTTTTATACCTATGTTTCTATCTGAATTATTTTCTTGTTTCGTCCTTTTTGGACTACTTTTTACGTAGTAGAGTTATTGAAGATATATACTAATGCATATAATTAATTATTTCATTCATCATCACCCTTCAATGGCCCACAGCCGGGTCACCTCCTCAGAATGAGGAGGGTATTAGACCATTATAGTCCGCCACGCTGGCCCAGTGCGAGTTGGCAGACTTCACACACATTTGAGAACTTTTAGGGAACTCTCTGGTGTGCAGGTTTCCTCACGATGTTTTCCTTCACCGTTAAAGCAAGTGATAATTGCTTAAAATACGCATAACTCAGAGTCAGAGATGTGGGCCCAGGATCGAACTCGGACCTCCCGAGTAAGACTTGAAGTCTCAACCACTGGGCCATCACTGCTTTTTTAATTAATTAGTGGTTTTTTAGTTATTATAAACCTAATATATCCTCCAATAATATGTCAACTAAATTTAGGTAAAGAAAGATCGTATTAGATTGGTACATACATCTTGGATAGACGCTGCAGCATATAAATCATGGAACTTAATTGTACCTGTTCTAATATTTTATGAGTACTCTAATGCACTTCAAATTAATAAATTATACTTAATATGTTCGAGTAGACGGTTCACTCAATCTTTACATAGTATAAAATGAAGTCGCTTCCGCTGTCTGCTCGCTTAGATCTTTTAAACTACTCAACGGATTTTAATGCAGTTTTCAGCAAAAGATAGAGTTATTCAAGAGTAAGGTTAGGAGTATTATAAATATGTATAATGCATGCACGCATGCATAGTAGAGAAACTGTACGAAGCCAGGGCGGGTCACTACTTTGGTATAAAATGTTCAATCCTTTGTCAAATCCATCGCAAGTTAGTACAGGTCTATTACATTACATATAATTATCTTATTTGGTGACTATTGTACGCAGTTTATAAAAAGATCATTTTTTCATTGTCATTTTCTTTTCCAGTCTGAAATCGCCAACATCATTGCTATTGGAGGCGCCACGGACATGTCAGCAAGATTATTACTCGGCCTATCAGGACAGTTCTTTCGACTAAACAGTCGGTATATGTTCTACGCCGGTGCTTTACTTTCTGCTCTATTTAGAATAGGTACGAATTGATTCTCGTAGTTTCTGTAAAAATTATTTATCTCTCAATCAACTAATAGAATTTTGCCAATAAATTCAACGGCATAATGGCATACCATACATATATTATGTTTCAGTGATATAAGATAAAAAAATACCGCCCACATATATTGCAAGTAAACTTTTTATTGCATTCCAATTTCAACAAAATATATGTTTGGGCAGGAAATATTTATTTTTAATGTTCAACAATTTTATTCATTTTATTTGTGACATCGGAAATTCATTATCATTGATCTTGCAAGAATCTTCTTTGAAACCCAAATAATAGCAGAATTTGCATTACATTCAAAGAAAGTCACATCCCGGCAAACAATGGCTTTATTTCCCGCCTTGGATTCCTGGCATTCCACGCCCACACGAGAATTGTATTATCTTGTCCTGTTTGCCATTTCACGCCTTTATTTTAATTACCAAGTTTAAGTTTGTTTTATAGTTAGTAAGTACTGAGTGTTCATTGATAAATTTTGTTTAGACTAAACATATGACAATATCATTTTTTTGCAGTTTTCATACAGTTCACAACATACCTACCGTTGTTAATATTAACGGGAATTCTTGGAGCTTTGCGGTCGTTAGTACACATAGCACAGCCTATAGTGATGGCGGATCATGTTCCTATAGAACGATATCCGCCCGCGTACGGCTTGTACATGTTGCTAGCTGGTGCTATCAGCCTAAGTGTGGGACCTATGATAGGTAAGGATAATTAATATAAAATTATACCTATCACTTGTATTATAATGTTTTTTATAATTTATCAGTCTTTGAGAAACTTTAAAACCTTATTAAAGTAATAAAAAATAGCAATCATCTCTAAGAGAAAATTTGCCTTCAAAGGCCGGTAAACAAAGCAGTAGCTTACACTTATCAAAATTATGATAAAAGTTTTATAAATGTAGAGCATTATTTCAGTAGAACTTTGTAAAGAGCAACGTAGAGAAAGTTGTAAGACTTTGTACCAACTTCTCGATTAATATTAAAGAGCTCGCTAAACACACTTTCTTGTTTACCAAAAGTGGAAGCAGTATTTGAAACTGTCGGAATATTCGGCAAATGACTTGTTGAACGTTGTTACTTGTTATTTTCTTTGGTTCTTTAATTTTATGACTTGTATTTTCTATAAGGAATAAGCTTATTTTTTACATAAAGTTTTCTGTTGTTAGTATTTTTAATTAAGTTTATATTTCGTTGCAAATTAAATTATTACAAAAATGATGCTAATAACTATACAAAGAGAAGACTTAGCTGAATTTATTTTTTTCTTCAGGTTTCATTAGAGATTATACTGGAAGCTATATAATTGCATTCGTCATGCTAGCAGTTTGCAACATGTGTTGTGTTATCCCATGGACAATCGAAGCCATTTTGATAGCTTTGAAACGAAGGAGAGATAGTGTTTGAACTCTGAACTGTGTGATCTGTTGTTTTCTTAAACCACTCAAAATGTGAGAACTGTGCGGTTAGTTAGCCGAAATACAACGCCTCAAATTCCTTATTGGTTTTAAGTGTAAATATTAATGTACTATGTATTTATCCACAGACCTTCGAAATTAGAGGATTGTTGTATCAATTTATTGGATATAAAATAAATGGAAATGTAAATCTAAAAATCATATATTTTTTCAATTTCGTATCATTTTGTTTGTATAATTATATACAGTTAGTAACGTTTAAGAAAGTTTTATATAATTAGTTATATAATAAGGTAGGTTACATGTAATGTGAAATTGTGAACGCTTTGAACACCACTCATGTGTTCTCATGTTTTTAGTTAAGTTATATTTGTTATTTCTTATTTTTGACTTAACATTATAAGGGTAATATTAATATTATATTAAATAACATAACAAGGGCCGCTTTTTTCAACCTTTTTGTGAAGGCCCTACGAGATTAATGGCGATCATCACGAAGCGTTATATTATAAAAAGTAGTTTAGGGTTTTTATCATAAAATCTTCAAAAAAAGGGTTTGCATCAAAATATAAAACAAATATTTGCATCTGGTCACCTCGTGAGTAGTTATATAATATGGTAGGGTTTTGACCTTCACGGACTCAAAGTTGGAATCCGATCTTATAATAAGATTATTCTACATACTTTAGTTTACTTTTTCTAACCACTATAAAACTACAAAGTTCTGTCAAAAGCAATCATTGTGGCTGTGCATATGTTTGTATTTATCTAGTTTCTAAAACTATGGATACAGAAAAATATTATACGAATATAAAACTACATAAAACCAGAATTACCTAGGCACAGTTTTAAACATATGGCCGTTTAAGTGTACAGACAGGCGTACTTAAGTGTAGACATTTGCATGATTCCGTTAACATAGATTGATAGGCTATCATTGAAGGAAAGTTATGAATTTAAGGTATAGTGAATTTGTAGATAATAATTATGTGTTCATTTTATTTTTTTACTATAGATCCAATCTGACAGTAAACGAAACTACTAATTATGTTAAAAATGTGCCATTGTTTTACTATGAAATATTTATGTATGAAGTACTAATATTAATTTATAATACTCATTTTTAAATACATTCATATGTATGTAAATTAGTTACTAAGAATAAATATGGAAATGATCTCTCGAGATACAAATACCTACCAATAAATATGATAAAATTGAATAACATAGTTTTATTAGCGTTCTTTTGTGTATGAATAATAATGAATAAACACCTTTGAATAGTCCTTTTAAATTATATTTACAGATTCGATGAACGACAAGCGACAAACAGATCGTCAATCAACTTCATAAGTTTTTTAAATGAATATAAAAACTTTAATTTTAATTTGATGCTTTATACTACATTAAAATCATTGACCTCTGTGATTAAAATATACTTCGCCGCATTTGTTGATTGCATTGCGATATTATTTTTATCTGTATCCAATTAATGACAAAATAGAACTGAAATAAAAAATATATATTTACAATGTGTATGTACATATAAAATAATAATTCGACAAAGTGCGAGTTTGGAACTCGCGCACCAAGGGTTCCGTACAATTTCAATTAAAGGAAAAACACAATCAAATTTTGAAACATGTTTCAATATAAACAAGTAAACTGTGTTTATAATTAACATATTTATTTACTTACAAATTGAATAAAGGAAAACATCATATAATAAATTTTTACCGTTGTGCGTCATCAACAGCCTCCTTCGCGTTAAATATAGCTTTAGTTTCATTTCATGTTGAACGGACGACAGACTTGTCGGTTTGCGATATTACCAACATTCGAATATATTATGCGTATAAATCGTCTTCGGCACAGATTTAAAACCTGATTAACGTTAAGTAGAAGCTTATTAACCAATTTAAAAAAGGAAAAATTTAATAAATTAAATAGGATTTATACTTTACTAAATAATCTTTTTAAATACATTTTCGCATATTAAATTATTTTCTTTCTTTCTTGGATAAAATTTAATTAATTTTTTTTTAATTTCCTTAACATAAACTCTTTAACCAGAGTTTAAACTGCAAAAAAGTTTTGCATCTATTCGACAGCAGGTAGGTATGTATAACATATTCGAATACTACTAAAATCGCAAACATCGACTTTTACATGTCTTTGTTGTCATGTGGAATGCCCTATAGAAAAACTTTTCACTGCGTGGACTTAGAACTTTATTTTTTTGACAGCTCCTAGGGTCCGCAAAGTTGAGAATTTGATATTAATTTCATCTTGATACGTTCCTGGGAAAAAGGGTCGTGACAGATAGACGAACAACGAAGTAATCTTATAAGGATTCATTTTTTCCTTTTAAGGTACGGAACCCTAAAAATATTTGTATTGGAATGTTTTAGTGTAGGTTAATGTTTTAATTTATGTGTATCGAGATTTTAATAAATACTAATCTTATCAAATTAATTGCAATCAATAAATGTCTTGCCTAATCTAATACGACATTACTATATAAATAAATTGTATTTTAGACGATGAATGTGTAAAAAAATATCATAGTCATAGAATTCATAGGCCATAATTTTTAATATCTGTCTAGATTATGTTTATAACTCGTTTTTAAAAATTAATAAATTTATGAATGAACTTATATACTTTTTAAACGTATAACGACTTCAAATAGGAGGATCTCAATTCGTTTTCGATTGGTATTTTTTTTTATGTATCTATACCGATTACGCTGAGATTTATGATCCGATTTACGTGATTCACCTTTTGTGTGATGCGGAATATTTGCCATTTGATCCCATAAAAATTTAAAATAGTTTGACCCAGTAGTTTTTATTTTATGAACATTTTTTCCGTTTCTGTACCTTAGGATTTGTATTGTTTATTTATGTATGTACAACGATTAAGCTAAGATTTATGATCCGATTTATGTGATTCTTCTTTAGTTAGATGTGGAATAGTTGCCATTTGATCCAGTAGTTTTTATTGTATGAACGTTCTTTCCGTTTCCTTTTCTTGAGGTCTATATTGTTTAAGGCGCGGCAACGAAATGTTATAGTTTACCTGATTTATAACCTCTTACAGACACTAAAAAGTAAAAAATAGACTGTTCACCTGGCTGGCACCGACTTAAAAAATAACAATTATTATATATTATTGTCCTAATAAAGAAAAAACAATAAATAACGGAATTTCTTACTTTTTAGTGCATTTTTAGTTTCAAGTCGGAATTTTTAAACGTAACTGTAATACCCATGCAAAAATGGTTCTTACGGCAAATTAATAATAATTATTATCTATACTAATATTATAAAGAAGTAATATTTGTATTTTTGTATGTAACGAATAAACATAAAAACTACTGGACCGATTTCAAAAATTCTTTCACCATTAGAAAGCTACATTATCCCTGAGTAACATAGGCTATATTTATTACAAGAAAAAATTAGAGATCCCCAGAAATTCTCACTAAAACCAACATAAGGTGCAAAAAAATTAGCCATAAAATATCTTTCATCGCATGCGCTGCGAAAAGTATTGATGATAGAACAAAAAAATGTTTTACAATATTATAGAACGTATCAATATCTACAAAAAATTCCGCGAGACCATATGTCCAACTATTGTAGTTAAGTCACTATAACTACTTTTTTACATTTTAAAAGTTGATAAAAATGCCTATCAAAATCAGACCATGTTTTCCATAACTTTGTATTAATTCTTATCCAAATAAATTATTTCGTAATGAAGACTGTTTCAATACCTGTTAATTACTTTTTGAATTATTGCAATCGGACATTCCAGTCAAAAGATATTACGAAATAAAAATATCAAGATAAATAAAAAATAATCCCAGACGGGCCGCCGGCGCGGTGCGGCGCGGTGTGGAGTGCCTCGCAGCGCAGCGAGTAACGTGGCGATAGAGGGAGCAACAGAATGCGGGAGCCAAAATGTTAAAAAAAATTATCCACCCGTGCGAAGCCGGGACGGGCCCCTAGTTATAGATAAAGGTATAAGATAAACAAAAGCGAGGAAATACATACAACTGACTCAGTCATATAGACATATTGCAAATAGTGAACAAAGAAGTGTTATCGCTGTACGTATTGTATACGTTCTATATCATTCATGTCTGTCCTTAATAATTTAATCATAGTTTAGTTTGTCGGTGGCAATAGAACACGGCGGAACTTCTAACCTATATATAAGATGGATAGGACAAAGTCGAATAAAAGTGCGAAGTATTCCGACGATGACAAGTGGGGCTATGTTGTTTGTTTTGGCACTGTAATCACATTTGTAAGTACACCCAGTTCTATCCTAAAATCGTTTGTTTTATTTGTTTGCTTGAAAGCGCTAATCTCAGGAACTACTGATCCGATTTGAAATATTCTTTCAGTGTTAGATAACCCACTTTTCAAGTAAGGCTATAGGCTATATATCATCACGCTAAGACCAATAGGAGCGGAGCATCACGCGAACGAAGTCGCGCGGGTCGATTGGTTTAGATATAAAATATCAAGTTATAAAGTATATAAAAATATTATATTATGTAGTATATTTCTTCAGAGTTTTCGACCTTTAAAGCTACACAAACGTTGATTTATTGCTGTCTACCTGACATAGTTTTATTTAATTCTTGTATCTTATTCTATTGTAAATTTAATTTAAATATTAAACAAAATGAAGATAATGGCTGTTACTGAGCGATATCGGTTCCATATACATGACAACAGAAGTGGGATAAAGAACTCGCCCCACAAGATACGTTAAAGGTTTTTTGCGTATAATCATCCTGACAGTTATTTAGTTTTCATTGCGGTAGTATTCAAAAAAATAAAAGTGCGATTACATAGTTGTGAAGGTAGTTTAAATTCGTGATTAATATTTTAAAGTAGGATGGCCGAGTGGAATAAAGTTTTATTTGAGTCTAATGTCAAGTACATTAACGTAGACAAAGCAACAACAAGTACTTCTCGAACAAAGTGTGATCGGTGTTGTGTAGCAGTAGATATCCGGAGTGAACTGTACTGGTAACATGGCGATATACGTTAAGAGTTGGCCTCAGGCATCTCTTTTCAAAACCATGATATAAACTCACCGTACACGTATACTATTCCATCTTGAGCAGTAAGCGTATTAGTGATTAGTGAATTTAAAGTTTAATGAAGTGTTTTATAATTACGCCATTCGGGACGAATGGGCCCGCAGGATTGCCGAGTTACCAACACCGTTGATAAATCTATATTCGGGGGTAGTACTTTTTATGTTGTTCTAAGATTGTATATAACCACTGTTAGCCTGGTAAAGATTATGGCTGTTATTGTGCGATGGATGTATGCGTATGTACGTACGCACGCACTCTTTCACGCAAAAACTACTGAATGGATTTTGATAAAACATTACAATAATTTAGCTAACACATCAGAACAACACATAGAAATTATAATAGTAAAGTGTGAATAATCCAAAATACAGCGGGAGAATCCGCGAGACGGTATTATAAAATAAAAATATTATTATACTAATTTATATTATATATACTTAAATTATGGATCTTGCTGTACGTTTAATTTCCTGAAAAAACAAACAAATTTATATTGGAAAAGGAGTTTTCAAAATCGTGATGCTTTTGAAGGGAAAAACTTGAAGAGAAGAAATCTTAGTATGTTTAATCATTTATAGATTTATATTTTTCAATAATCTATATAACCTTTAATTTATTTCCAGAAAGATGTATAATGAAAATGACAATCACACATCTAATAAAAAATATTCATTTTTGCTTTAGTTTAGTTGTAGTTTAAATATCTATTGCTTTTTTTATACTAGACAAGGTACAAACGAGCAGATGGTCCACATGATGGTAAGTGTCCACCATCGCCCAGTATCATCATCATCTTCTTATCACTAAAAATTTCACTAAACATAATACCCATAAAAATATCATACACGACACTTACAATAAAACACATACATAGATACAATCATAAAATTAAGTCCCGTGTGTAAAAACGCCGTTGTAGCCTTAAAGGGTTAAAGATATAAGATAGAAATAAATTATATAGTAGTCTTTCTCTTTTTTTGGACAAATAACATCAATTATATAACCAATAATATAGTTATAAAATATGTAAATTACTGTTAAATGCATCTTTTGTTAAATGTTTCCAGATCGCAGGTATCGGACACGTGAACTCATTCGGTTTAATTTACAGAGATTTCATAATGGACACACAATCCAGTGCCAAATCGCTTACGACAGCACATGGCGTCTTTGCTGTTATGCTAGCTATAGGAGGTTTGTATTAAATATTTGTTTCATGAAAAATGTAAATATAATACGTACGATTTACTTTTAATGTTGTGACTTATGAACGATTTTCTTAGGCGTTGCTGTGCACGATTGCGCTGATTTTACAAGTAAAAAAAAAACAATTGATATTCCAATTTTTGCGTCAGTTGACTATTCGACGAACATTTTCGTAATATCGGAAAAAATAGTGTTTTTATTGACAGGACATTTCTGCCTCTAAAAATAGCAACCTGAGAACTGAAGCCTCAGCAAAATCAATTTGTGCAAACGAATTGAAAGAGACAAATAAAGTAGTGACTGACAGTGATAGGAATTGGAATTACAGAATAAACATTGACAGGTTGTGACATTTGTTTACGAAAGTCATAGACTAAATCAAACTTTTTTCAAAAGGACAAGCAGATGTGTCATTAGGCGTAAAATACATTTGCTGTCAATTTTAATTTATTATTGACAGACACTTTTCTAATGCTTCTGAGTTGACACGGGATAACATGATACACAGCATTAGTTGTGAAAAGATACATCCATTGTTGTATCGCTTATTCGTCGTATCATCTAGGGTTAGGTGTCTAGGATTTAAAAAATTTAATCAAAATTTTCCACCGAAACGATACTATAATTACTATTTTTTTGTTGAGATTTGTTCTTATATAAGATATTCAGATAAAAAATAAAGATTTATAAATCTAAGCAGTCAGAATAGTCCATAAATACTTAGTATATTACTCATAAATACTTATTCAGACAAGTAATGTAAATTCAAGAATAAAAGCAAAAAATAAGTTAAGCTACCATAATATTGTACATTTTAGTGTATAATTTTAATCTTTAATTTACATTTAGATCTTTAATTTACATTTAGATAGTTTATTATAAAAAAAGGTAAAATGTTTGTAAATTTTTCTCGAGTCGATTGTAATTCAGCTAATATCGTCTTAATATTTAAATGTTGATTTCCGCATTCATAGCTTTGAGAAATGAAAATAACACGTCAAATATATTAGATTGTCTATTGTCAATAGTAATAAATTAAGTTATATGTATAAATAAAAGATAGTCGAAGGTCGAAAAAGGTAAAAGTAATTCCTGACGCTCGTCTTAGATGTTATTATCGTAGTAAATATTTAAAAACTAAATAGAAAAAAACCTTATAAGGGTCATGTTGACGTTCGTCTTTCGTAATTAATTTTGAATGAAGAAACTTTTTAATTCAAGGTAGTAGAAAAGTAAAATTAAAATAATATTTGATACGTAACAACAGTCGGAGATCAATTAATTTATACACTTTTTTATAATAATAATAAATTTTAGTTTTATAATAAATACCAGACATGTCTATGATAAAAATAAAATGTTTAATTCTATTACGTGATGGTCAAATATTTGCATAAACTTTATGCTAATTTATTCAGAAATTTTCTGCTAGTCTCTTTTTTCTCTTTTTTTAACATATTTTTATTACAATTGCCTATAAAACTATTGATTTATTATAACGGGTTTGAATGTTTTAAGATTCTCTTTATGATTATATCAGTTATTAATAAATAAAACTAGAAGGTGACCTTCCCGATGTTGCAACTAATTCAACGTCGTGTCAAATAACTTCTGAGAATAACTTTTTTTTATTAGCATTTACAATTTCGTTTTATAGTTTGTTAGTTATGATGTTACCAACACTAATAAAATCTCAGTAGCATCATTTATGATGTTCGTAGGATTGATATGAGTAACATTTTTGATTTTTTTAATGTTATATAAGTGATAAACATACATCGAAGAAGTAGGGATTACAAAATAAATAATATGCCGTCACGACAGAATAATTATGAAGGAGTAACTCTGAACGTTTGAGTCTAAAGTATAACCCCCAGGAGGATATTTTAGTCGAGTCGTCTTTTTAGCTCACAATTTTTAGTTGGTAATAAATAGTGTTTAGAAATTAATCTATGGTTAATTTTTTTTCAATTTCAGTTTAGTAGTTGTAATTTATTATTTGAACGAATAATATTTTTAGGGTGAAAAACATATTCTGTAAAAAAATGTTTTAATCTTTATAAATAATATCTGTATAAAATAAATTAAATTTCAGGTTTAATACTCAATACAATATCTAAAAGGTGCTCATTAAGATTAGGGGGCCTACTCGGAGGTATCATCATGACAGTGGGTTCCTTTTTGACAATATTTATCTCAAGTACGAGTCAACTACCTCTAACCTTCGGACTTCTTCAAGGAGTTGGCTTTGGCATGATGGTTCCAGTATGTTATTCAACTTTAAACCATTACTTTTTGAAAAGGAGAACGCTTGTCATGAGTCTAATAAAGGCAATACAAGGAGTCATTTTAATTTGGTATCCACAACTATTGAAGATACTACTATCGTTTTATGGATTTAGATCAACTTTATTAATAATAAGCGGAATATCGTTGCACACATTTCCTGGAATGATAGCGATGAAAACGAATATCAAAGATAAAAAGAAACTAGCAAGTATTTTTATCTCTATTAATTGTATATATTTAAAGAAATTGTTTCTACTTGGAATTTTATTCATTTTAGATGAAGTAACAGCAATTGGAAAAAACCAACAAGAAATTGTAGATCTCTTAAGCGATCGAGAAGTAAATGAAAGATTACAAGAAAAAATATCTGTTAAGAAGTCACTAAGCATCCTTGGGTACGATGCATGTTAAATGTTTATAGCGCATGTAAAAATGTTTTAAGTAATTTGTATCATAAAATAATATTTTGTTTCAGTAATAACGTTTTGGAGTTACTTAACGTGAAAGTTCTGAAGGATTTAGTATTCTGCAACATTTGTATTGGACAGAGCTTCGTGAACTTCTCGGATCTCATATTTTTTATTTTACTACCGATGCTCTTGTTTCAGTATGGACTTAATACGGTTAGTTAATATATAATAATAAATGATGTATTTATTAAAGAAATGTAAGTTTTAATTTATGAAAAGTGGATATATTTTCAGAATCAAGTAGCAGATTGTATTTCAATAAGTGCCGGTGCTGATGTCGCTGGTCGTTTTGGACTAGCGTTTATAAGCAGTATTATTACTGTAAATACGAGGTTGCTTTTTTACATTGCAACATTGTTTACTCTAGTTGCTAGGCTAGGTATGAATATATTATCTACATATAGAATGTTTAAATTTTTACTTTCTTTTTAATTTTAAACTGACGTAATTTTTGCAGAAATAAATTTAATAAACAATTAAATATAAATTTTGTCATGTCGAGTTTTGTCGCAAATGATAAATATCTAAGATACCACTATAAGATGGTTTTTCCCAAGTTTAAAATAGACAATAGGGCGTTGTGCTGAAAAATATTTACATAAGATATGATAACAATGCAAGTAATGCATAATTATGTTGGATAAGATATTGTTAAAGGTCAAACGAGTCATTCATAACCTTATATAGAAGTATAAAGTACTAATATTCAATAATTTAAAATTCTAGTAATTCTTCAAGTACGTCAGTTTTATTGGATAGCGTCTACAATAATCGTGTTAGGAGTTCTTCGTGCTTGGCTTCATGTGACGAGCCCTTTGGTCATCTCTAACCATGTGTCCCATGAAGAGTTTACTGGGGCTTATGCATTATTCATGTTAGCAGCTGGAGTTGTTAATGTGCTTTTTTCTCCTATAATAGGTAATATTATAAGATGATAGAGTTAATACTTGTAGTAAACTATCCAACCCGCCGGTAAATTAAAATCATTCACGTATCCAGTTCCTTACATACATATTCCAACGCTCATTCCTTTACTCGTTAATTCTCTCTTACCATTTCACTCTCAAGGGATGTTAAAAAACTATTATATATGTACATGTATTTCAGCGTTTCATATCTATTTATATAGATTTGCTAATACATCTATTCATGTTATTAATAGCCTCATTTTAGTCTATATTTTACTTCTACTCCAATAGTCTTAGTACTTACAAGTAATGCGATCAATTTCCGCACAATTTGACCAGTTTTCTTACTTCACTCTCTCAAAAGCTCGTACGTTTCAGTACCTAACATTTTATACTCCAGTAACAACTCCACAAGAGGAAAATTAAACGTCAGGTCGGTAGAAGCGCTTTAAACTAAAATAAAAGTTGGGACTAAAAGTTTTTAAATTAAACCTTTCACGAAGCTTTAATTAATAGTAAATGAGATATTTTTTTACCAAACCACTATAATTGGAATAGTACTGTGTATTTTGTGGTAGTATACTATCACTCAAATTAGTAACATTTCTATAGTAATAAGTTATTTCTTAAATGATAATGCAGAAATAAGGCCTAAACGGATAAAGTATGAATTTACTTAATTTTTAAACGCTGCATCATATTTCCCACGATGACAGCTTTCAAGAAATAATTTATGAGTATTTCTTTGTAAATTACTTTTTCTTGAGTGCCGGTAATGAATTACTTAGTCTCCCTTAGAAGTAGAGCTTGAATACGACAGTACCAAATACTATATCTAGAAAAAATAATGTAAAGATAAAAGTAACAGTAGTCTGTGTATATAACATAGTGTGTAACAACATACTGTGTATGTTGAATATTTACAAAAATAATATGATATTCGTCATTTGAGCTTGACTTCAAAAAGCTGGTTTTTTTCGAATACATGGAACTTTTTATAATAAAAAAGAATATATAATAAGTAGATTATGATTAAGAGGAACTTTAACAAATAATTTGAATATCATATAAGAACTGTTTAAAATTTTGAGATTATAAATTCTCAAATTGTAGGTCAGTTTAGGAGACGTGAGAATGCTGAATTTATATAATAAAATATAAATTCACATAGCATAGTAAATAGGATGACATATATTATTAACAAGTAAAACTCGTGCAAAAAAAAAGAATCTAAATTATTTCAAAATATTTTCTTTCAAGTTCAAATATATTTTATTAAATATAAATGTTGATTTTTTAGGAAGGTATATAATATATATAGTACACAAAGTTATAAGAAGAAGAATTATGAAACCTGACCAAGTTTACAGCATGTCCACACGATTTAAAAGCTCCTACATAATATATTTACTTCCATTTTAATTTTCTTTATTGCGAAAATGAAAAGGAAGATTGAAAACTTGCATAGCAAAATGTGTTCTTGCATGGATTCAATTTTCTAGCGCATATTGCTCCACGCGATGTATTTTTAGATTGAAGTGTTTATTCATGGTAAAGTGGAGCAATTCTAGATGTTTTCGCTCTGGCTGACATGTGAAAATATCCGTGTGAATACATTTCTTCAGCCAATTCATATGAAATGGATTGGGCGATAACGAAAACACGATAACGATGGTATTAATAACGTGTCTAATTTCTATACTAGCTTCTTTATTTAAACTTACAAAAAAATTAATAAAAAGACCTAGTTAAGAGCGATAGGTTCATATGTCACAAGTATTTTAATACGACTTTGAATATGTCATAGTAACAGAAATTTTACAAGATAGAAGAAGGAAACGACATATTGTACCAAAATATTCTTTTTTACGGAGTTGATCTCATTATTACTAATTATTAGAATATAAATTCTTATTTCAGAAAATTTCAGAAAATGTATTTATTTAGTTTAATAAGAAATTAACAGTAGAACAAAATTCGCTGAATCAAAAGAATATAAATTAAAGTTCTCTAGCACAATTTAGATATTATTCTCATTATATAAATTGTGAAACTGTGTGTAAACAAAATAAATATAAAAAGATAACTAAGTATAATTTTTTCAGGTTTAATAAAGGATTTATATATGGATTACATACCAGCTTTTTATGCACTGACAGCATGTTGTCTACCATGTTTAATGTTTTGGCCGGCAGAATATTATTTATACAGAAGAATTAAAAATACTGATGCTTCTCATGAAAATGCACTAGTATAGCCTTTGGTATTTTAATTTATAAGAAATATAAATTAACTAATATATTGTTTAGCATACAATCTCATAACGATAGATTTACGATATTGTTTCAATAAAGGTTATGTTATTACAAAGTTTTGTTAATTAGCCGTTAATGATGAGTAGTTATCAATTAAATAAAATTTTTTGCTACATAACATTTATATATTACCCAAAAATTTATATTTAATCGATTTAAACTTCTGTTTTTTCGTAAGTTTTTAAAATAAGACCCAGTCAGCAGACTGAAAAATATAAATGAAGTTTTTTCATATATCAATAGCAATATTATTATAATTTAGATATTATAAATGTATACTTCTTGAAATTTGATCAGAAGAAGTGTCGACTCGTAATTATACTCAGGGTCAGTGCGAGCTTGCACTTGAAGACGAGAGGGACGTCTCAAGGGATGTTGCTAGGCCTTGCTCGCTACTTATTTCAGTGTTATATTCTGTAATTATTTTATATTATTAATATAATTTATCCATCAATTATAAAGTATGAGAAAGTATGTATACCAGAAACATATTTAGAAATTTCTAAATTTATTAAGACTAAACTTCCGACTCAATTGTTTTCTGTTACCTAATGTGGGTTTTAAGCGAGCACTAAAATGTATATTTAAAAACGTTTAAAAAGAACCAAGTTATACTAAAAATTTGAATTTAATATTACATAAATACACTCTTTGTATGACCTACAATTACGTGTAATATTTTATAGTCAAACCATAACCACAACGAATATTGGATAAAGAATATTGTATCACATTGTATAAATCCATTAGTTTTATTTATAGAAAACAATCGATAACGTAGATTGTATATCTATATGAAGAATTTATAAATTGTTAATTTTTGATATTATACATAACACTAACTGACCCAGCAAACGTTGTTTTGCCATATAATTTTGGGGTGGGCTACCGTTATCACTTAGGGGGATGAAAAATAGATAGTAGCCGATTCTCAGACCTACTGAATATGCATATAAAATTTGATAAAAATCGGTCGAGCCGTTTCGGAGGAGTATGGTAACTAACATTGTGACACGAGAATTTTATATATAAGATTAAATCAAAGGCATACACATAAAGCCAATTAAATCTATTTACCAATCTCTTCTTACCTCAAAACGTTGACGAAATATCCAGAAGTTAAGAAAATAACAATAATTGTATAGTATTGACCTAATAAAGTGAGGTTAATAAATAATATGGTAATTATTTTAGTCAGTTTAATTTCAGTTAAGGTCAGTTAATTTTTTTGTAAAAATGTTTTATTATACTTCAGTCAATTTAAGTATGATAAAATATTAAACAAAAACATGCAAAGGAAATATCGTGAGATTTGACTTAAGAATTACTATTTAACATAATTATGTATGTCGAAATCAGGGTCTTTGCTGACGATGACGAGGCTAATTAACAGTATCGAGGCCACAAAAGGGCTTTTAAATATATAAAAAAGAAAGATTCTATCTGTACATTATAATAGTGAAATTATCTATTACAACAACTGCAAAAATTAACAGCAAGCAACTAAAAAAACTTTAAAAATATGATTGAGTTTTCTCAAAATAAGTTATTTATTAGTAGTAGGTATCTGCCCGCGACTTCGACTCACTCACGCAATTGATCTAATTATCGAGTCTTATGTCTATTAAATTAATATTTTTTTTCTATTTAATTTTGATGTAATGAAGCAAGCAAAGCCGCAGCTTGACAGATACATTTAACCTTTAGGAAATTCCCATGCGTTTACATTTTATGAACGATTACATAGTTCTTCCTGTTTATAATTTAAATATAACTAGTTAAGATAAGGTTAGCTTTTTATTTGTATATGATTTACATAAAATTTTACTTATAACTACAATTTAATGTATTACAAAGTAATAAAAAAAAATTACTGAATAGAATTATTTAGGACGTTTTATGCGTAATATTGTAAGAGGAATTTTAATTTTTAAATTACAGAAATCTTCTCCTACGTACGAGTATGTACTTGAAAAAAAATATTCAAGGTAATAATCATACAATTATGTAATCAATCTAATTCATCCAATAAATCAAAAAATTGTACATGTGAGAATAACATTAATTTTTTTATACGATGTTCATATTATCACTTGTCTGTTATAGGCTATTAGTTTTGAATATTTAATTTAACTTTGAATATTATAACTACAGAAACACCTAATTATATATAACTTGACACGTCTACGTAGATATATAGATGATTAACTGACTATTATTAATTCTAAATCCAATGTTTAAAAGTTATTTATATGATCATAAATTTTTATGTCTAAACATATTTTGTTTCACAGGACTTTGGCTCTTGGGAGAATCCATCGAGAACCCAACTCATGTTTCAATTTCAGGGATTTTCTAGGTAATCTATTAGAATACTATTCGTGTATGTAGCTGATGGAATTTCCCAAAGGCAATATCTCAGGAATCCGAGTTTTCTCAAAATATCTAACACGCAATTTTATTTCTCAAATAATTTTTTTATCTACTTTATGAAAATCCTGTAGAAAATTTCATGCTTTCTGCTTTGTTATGAAGAAAAACAGTGTGAAACCAGGGCGGATCGCTAGAGTAAAAGTTTTAAATTAAACACTTTCAGTCGATAATCGGCTTTGTAGAATAAAGTTATATTAAGCTCGTAAGCTTTAAATTATATTGTAAGTAATCTAACTCATAAATCAATTTTTCAGGTTTGAAGATTATCCTAATGAATTTAGAAAGTTTTTACTATATTACCTTTACTTGTAGATATTTTTCTAGGATCATTTTATTAAATTATCAATTCTATCGATGTTAATGTATCTAATTAAATAATGTTACTGATTAAAAGGTTTGACCAGAACAAAACTAAATTGTTGAATTAATTAGAATATATTTTATTGTAGATGATAATGTTTTTTTTTACCTAAACTTATTTAAAGATTTAATATTATTTAGTAATCAATCTTCAATGTTTCGGATAAGGATCAGTTGTGATGATTAAAAAAAAGACAAGTTTTTAGTGAATTTGAATAAAATATTATAATAAAGGCACGGGATTGAGTTTCAAGAGCAGTTGGTAACAACGATAGTTTTTGATTTTAGTATCAATGTATCTCCATATCTATTCTTAAGAAATAAAACTTCAAAAAATTCATTCTTAGCGCTCGTATAGAGTCAAAGAAGCCTATTGTTCTTTCATATATATAGAATTAAGCCAGGTACTTGGAACTTGCGCAGTGAGAGGTCCGTACAATTTGAATGAAGGGCTATCAAATTTAGATTTTCGTAAGTCAGGCATTTACTCCCGACATTAGTAATGCTTGTATTAACATAATCAAACGTATATCTATGGTGAGATACTCTTACAGAAAATTCATATATTTATTATTAGGAACTTACAAAACTAATATAAGACATGATAAAACATCATAAGCAAAAAAAAATACCCGACATTAAAATGGTGAATATATATCAAAAAATACATATAGCCCAATATTACAGTCCTTATTTTATTGAAGTTGATTAAAAATATTTTACAAGCTGTCATTCACGTCATTTCATATCACGCGTCATACGCGTCATACGTAACGAGTTCGATATAGTAGTTCTCAGTACAGATTTAAAACCTGGTTAACGAGCAAGAGGATTTTAAAAATTTGAGATACTAAAAGAGATGCCTTTCTTAAAAAACCTTTACAACCAGTTTTAACTAACAGTTTTTTTAACCGTTATTTTATATCAGTATCGAAGGTAGATATGTAGATGTAGTAAGTAATACTCGATTGATGATCATATAACTGCGGGCAGTCCCTATGATTTTGGGAGTAACCACATTAAAGGTCATATCATCTTAGAATCTTGATTTTTTGACAGCTCCAAAGGGACAGTCTTGACAGACAGACGGACAACAAATTGATCCTATAAGTGTTCTTTTTTCTTTAATATAACCCTAAAAATAGATAGAATAATTTATAATGTTTACCAAAAAGATAATTTCCATATAAAACAAGGATAAGGCTTAAAGCCTTGTATGATCAAATTTGATGTTGTAGCGAATATATTTCTGACGAGAAATATTAAAATGAAAAGTTGTTTCATTTTAAATAAAACTACATTGAAATCAAATCTGGAATTCTAGACCAGAAGTCATGGAGCGTAACTCGGTCGATACAGCTCAGCCTGGGGCTACTGTAGAGCAGACAATAACTATTTTTTCAATATCTATATTTTTACACTCACTAGTAAAAAATACAATTTTTTACTTGTAGTATTTACTCGTTGTATGCATAACTACATATATATTTTACGTAACTTTAGATTTACTAATCACTAACTCTTTACCACCTAGAAATTATGACAGAAAGCTGCAGTGTCGGGAGCTTGTGACCGACGTTTAAGATACGTCATTCACCGTTCACTATCTTACCTACTGTATATTAAGTATTGATTTACTCTAAACTTCAGTTATATTATTACGTCTAAAAGCCCTTGACGCCTAAATGGCAGTCAACCCTTTGCAAAATAATTCTTATCAGAGCCTTAATTATAAGTACTCATTAAAATAAACACAAAGACACACCAACACAGATATTTAGGTAGATATTTTTAAGCAGGAGCAGTGAAAGCCCATTGGTTAAGACATAGGTGTCTTACTCCGGAGGTCTGGGTTCGATTCTGGGCACACACCTCTAACTTTTCAGAGTTACATGAGTTTTAAGCAATTAAACATCACTAGATTTAATGGTGAAGGAAAACATCGTGGGAAAACCTGCACTCCTGAGAGTTCCCTAAAAATTCTCAAAGGTGTATGAAGTCTGCCAACCCGCACTGGGCCAGCGTGGTGGACTATGGTATAACCCCCCAACTCATTCTGAGGAGCACCCGGCTCAGCAGTGGGCTATTAATGGGTTGTGATGCAAGTTTTAGTTGTTATAAATAACAATAATAGTCATCTACTTACTCATCTTTTAATGAAATTTCACAAATGACAAACATTTAGTGTATAATAACAAGAACAATGTAATTTAATGGTAATAAATATCTTTGCAAATGTTTTAATTATTCAATCAGATGTATTTGGACAACGCGAACAGTGATATTACAGATAAATCCAGCAAATATAATTTATTAAAAAGTAATATTACAGATAGGGCTCAGTCGAATCTAGCTCGGCGCTCGATCGATAGAGCTGGCCTGCCCGGGGAACGAGCACTCGGAACAATGAATGTATCAAGGGTTGCCATACTACAGACTTTTGGAGGTAATATCAAAAAATACTATATCATTTATATTTATAATGTTAACTCTACTATAGTTTATTGAATTTAATACATTGTCCTTAAATTAAGAGGCAGTTATGGGATGTTTATTACTTGGGTTAACTTAAAAAAAAACTTCCGGCTATAACTGAACTAATTTGGATATGGATATATATTATTATTATAAATATTACACTGTAATATTGTTAATGTATTTTACATCTCACCGTTTATAACTATGTATTGACGAGTATTTCCTTGCAAAATGCATTTATTATTATTTCAATTATTATTACGTAACAATTTATAATAAGCCAGCTGTCAAAAGGAGCTTGCCTGGTGACCATAGTGTCTGTACAGGCGATGTGGTGTCGTTATGGTGGGACTCCAATATGAAGGCTTTTGTAAGTGTTTGGTATTATATTTCTCGATTTCCGTCAAAAGTGCATATTATTATTTATTTTTACGTGTTACCGTGAAGTATAAGCTAATAGATATTAGTAGGAAAGTGGCTATCAAAACTCTTTCTCCCGACGTTAGTAATGCATATTTAAATTGACATAATTATTTAGAAATGAGATAGACATAATTATATAGATCCATGATAAAACATTGTTAAAAAAAACATTAACCAACTTAAAACTCTGAAAAATGCAATAAAAACTAAAAAATAATTACATTAAAATAAAAAGTCGGTGAACACATATCAATAACAAATATATTTTGTAAAATATAAAACCTTCTTCTTTTTGGAGTCGATTAAAATATTTTACAATATGTAATGTCGGCAACAGCCGTTGCTAGGATATTCGCTAAAATATCTTTAGATTTATTTCGCACGATACGAAAACAAAAACGTATGTGGAAGAGGTGCCTTTCTTTAAACCTTAATACCAGCCTAAAAATTAATAATTCATTAATTATTAAAAAATAACCTCAAAATTACACAAATTCCAATACGTCATTAATGCGTAATAGGTAAATTAATTTTTATGCAAATTTTACGTAATTGTTTCTATAAAAACAAATTCAATAATTTTATGATGAATGGTAAAAACGAATACAAAATTTTAATATTTTCTTTCTTAATTTATCCTGATAGCAGATTTCATCCCTAGAATTCCTTTTCTTACATAAAAAAATAATTTTCGTCGAGTGAAGCTCGATCGCAGTATTGTATTTTTAAATTCTGCTCCGATAATGAAGATAAACTAGATCCATTAAGTAGATAAAAATAACGAGTTTAAATAAATACGAGCGATAATATAAATAACAAACTAAAATCTCTTCGTTACGTAAAGAAAATAACCGAACCGGTTTTAACGAAATATTTAAAGTTAGATTGAATTTGTGACTTATCTTGTTGTTATACGCTTTTAATCAAATTTGCATAAATATAACCCAAAACCTCATTTCTTTACAAAAATAATATTTGCTAAAATGACAGGCAGATTACAAAATATAAGTAATAAGTTACTTGCCCTCATTTGATGGCAAGATGTGGGATCAATTTTTCCATTTTAGCTTAGATTTTATTATATTTATGTAGGACACTTGTCTCATTTTGGCATTTAACTAATTTTGTCATCTATAATCGAGTAAATAACGCATTTTATTATTACAAAATTATTGTATTTTTTTAAACTGCATGAACTTGATATAATCAAGAATAAAAATAAGTCTTATACTCAGTAACATCACTCATATCTAAAATATATTAATAGCTTAAATTTATTTGAGATATCTTTCCAATAAAACTATGAATAGGTCACAAATGATGAACAAATCCAGCAAACCAATAGATAAAAGGTTTATACATATTCAGATGAGTCAGTTTTCAATAACAGAAGATACTCTTAAAACGCAAACTCAGGAAAATGTTGTTCAACATTCAATGTTAAATTGCAATTTTGTAAGTATCTCAAACCTATGAATAAAATTTACGCTATCCACTCTTGCTCTGTAGCAGTTCAAATATTTGATTCACTGGATTAAAGATATTATAATTTTGAACTGCATGGAAAGAATCTACAATTTAACTGGATTTTAGGGCTTTGCTTTACAAAAACTTACCAATGATTAAAAACTTGAAGCTGAAATAAAAAACATGTTCTGTTGAAATCACGTTTGTATTATATTAGCTGCACCTCGCGGTTTCACCCGCTATATTTTGTATAATTCACAATATATCATTATATATTATAGCCAATGTGTTATTCTGATGTGTAAGCTATATTATTGTAAAGTATCACCAAAATTCATTCAGCAGTTTTTGCGTGAAAGAGTAACAAACATATCCATATATTCTTACAAAATTTCGCGTTTATAATATTAGTAGGATTAGCCGACACGATCTCGCTTCGCTGAGGTATGTATTCCAACTGTTCATACAAACACCCAACTCTCTCATCGTTACCGCACCATAATATCGCGCACTCGGTTTATCGTCATAACTATTGAAATATTTGTCCAAATGATGTAGTGTATAAGACAAAGTTTATCTACTTTAGATACCAAATGCGGTAAAAGTCATTATTTTGATATAAGGATCAATTTGGTACTACCAAAGGTACGTTAGAAATAAATTATCAATTTTTATTGTATTTATATGGTTCACATTTTGGTGATAATAGCTCACACAGAAAAAATAGATATATTAGGTCGGGGAAAAAGTTTCTTCGCATTTTTTAAGAAATTTCAAAACATTTTTTAATATAGTTTATTTACATTTAACTAAAGTATGTAGGTACCATTTTGTTCGATAACTTTTTGCCATCTTGTAGGTAGGGACATGATCCCATTGATATAGAAATTTTAGGGCTTCTGATCAAAAAACCTCGACAAGTAGTTTTGGCAAGCTCTCGTGATGTTAACCTGACACTGCCTAAAGAATTCTGAAGAGACCGAAACAGATGGAAATCTGAAGGTGCAAGGTCAGGACTATACGGTGGATGCATTAACACCTCCCAGCCAAACTCTCATAATTTTTTCTAAGTGGCTAAATATGTGTGAGGTCTAGCGTTATCATTATGAAAAACCACACCCCTTCTTATTACACCGATTAATTCCGGCCGCTTTCTCTAAACTTCTTGCTTTAATCTCATCAGTTGTTCGCAGTAGAGTTTAGAATCGATGGTCCTGCCTAGTGGTAACAGCTCATAATGAATAATGCCCTTCCAATACCACCACACACACAGCATCACTTTGTTGCGAGTTAACCCGGGTTCCGCCACAGTCTGTGAAGCCAGACCGGCCTTTGACTACGATCTTTTGCACACGTTTTTGTCGTACGTGATCCACTTTTCATCACCAGTTATCAGCTTCTTTAAAAATGATTCGGTTTAATTACATCATAATAAAGAATCACAAATGAGTACACGGTTCATTAGGTTTCTTTCAGTGAGTCCGTGAGGTACCCAAATATCGAGCTTTTTTGTGTACCCAGTTTATTTCAAATGCCCCAAAACTATTTTGTGGTCAATTCCCAGTTCTTCAGCTACGTCGTAACTACTGATCTTGCTCCACTTTTTCAAAAATGGCATGCATTTTATCCGTAATAGGGCGACCAGAGCGAGGTGCATCTTTGACGTCAAAATTTCCGGATGGAAAAAGCTTAAAACAAATTTGTGCTACTCTCACAGACACTGTACTAGGTCCATAAACATTGCAAATTTTTTCGCGGCTTGCGTTGCATTTTTTGTAGTAAAATTTTAAAATGTATCGAATTTCTTTATTAGATTCACTTATCTTCACAGTACGAAAAACAAATAAAAATCTCACATTTTTCTAATTTGAATTTGGAATTATCTTCTCTAAAATGTAAACTTTGAATGATACCAAAACCAGCCAGATACAAACAGTATAGCCAAAGAGATTTTATTACAAGTTCATACATACTATAATGCGAAAAGACTTTTTCCCGACCTATTATGATGTAGCGGGATTTTTTGTAGGACTACATATAAGATTGACGTTTCCATTATCTACACTATTATATAAAGAGGAAACATTTAATTGTTTGTATGTTTGTTTGTTTTGAATAAGCTCGGAAACTACTGAACCGATTTTGAAAATTCTTTTACCGATAGAAAGCTACATCCTTTTCGGGTATCATAGGCTATATGGTGTTTCCATAAATATTCTAAATAAAAAGATATGGCCATTTAAGTACTATAACGTGGTCATTTTGTAAATTGAAGGGTTTGTTAGGAACTAATCCTATTTTAAATTCTTTTTCACTGATAGAAAACTAACTATTCGTGAGTGACAAAGGTGATATAGTGCTGCCATATAAATTTTTTAATTAATAGAATATGGCCATTTTGTTGTTATTAATCCGATTTTAAAAACTCCAACGGTTTTGCGGCGCACGCCAGAATAACTCGCAGATTGTAGATTTTTTGCTACTTACTTGATACTTATTGTTGTATCATAAATGGAGAATTCACATAATGTCATTGTAAATTATAGCATATGTGTTATTCAGATGTGTAAGCTATATTATTGTAAAGTTTGATCAAAATCCATTTCATTCAGAAACAAAAATAAAACCATACATACATTCTTAAAAACTTAGCCTTATGTAAACTGCCAAGGCAGTGGAGGTGGCTCACATATGTGACAGGACAGCCTTAAAATCACAAGTCAAATCCATGGCATTGCTTAGGTTCCTCTCGTAATTGTAAGAGATCATAATGTTTAGTTATTTATAAGTTCAGTAGCAGTGTCTACGTTGCGTTTACCCAATAGTACATTCAATACCACACCCCCCTTTTTCAATATACCTCGCTTCATTCTCCGACTTATATTATTCCAAAAAGAACCTTAAACGAGCAATTCTTGTATATATTTATATAAATATGTTTTTTGGCCTCTTAGGAACAGCATATCGGTGAATGGTTATGCTTAAGGTTTTACGTAAAAAAATGTGCTTTTATGACATTCCCATCGTAAAGTTTTAAGGATATTGCTATTCAAATATATTGTAGCCTAGACTAAACATAAAAATTTAAAGTTATGGAGGCGCAATAATATTTAATAATAAATATCATAAAATGAACATACATTATAGATAAAATAGAATTTGAATTAAGATAAGACAGAACTAGTATTACTGTACTAAACAAAAATTAATTAAAAATAATGGCATTGCAATAAAATTTAGAAATAAATGGTAAAAATGAATAAAAATTATTTATAGATATAATATAACAGAATGTGAATTAAGATAAGACAGAACTAGTTTTGCTGCATTTTTTATTATCGATATATTCAATCTGATTATAAGATAAGATAAGGAATGATGTAATTTGCTAATAACATTTTGATTTATAGACTTTGAAGGTTAGATCTTTTTATAACTTGTAGATGGATAATAAAATACAAAAGCTATTAAGCAATTGGACTGGAAAAAGCCAACAAGACAGTAAATATATAAACTATCTTTATATTTAACATATCGTTTTTGGCTTAACACGAAGAAATGTACAATCTAATTGAGAACCTCCTTTTTAAAGTTATAGATGTCATAGCTGACCTACATACAAAAACATTATGAAACATATTATTACTACATATGTTTTTGCGCAGAATACAAAAGTTGTAGTTTCGTAATACCTTTAAAAATTTCCATGGCTTCGTAAACAAGGTAACGGATATAAAGGTTAAGCTACGCAATAAAATTGTCTTATGACAATCTGCTTTTCTGGAGAAAATTGATAGATAAGCAGTAGTCTACTCTATTGTTTCATTTCGTTTCATTAAGATCAAGAATAGAAAATTAACTTTCCTAGAAAATATATTTCCTAAATAACAGTCCGAAATAATTTTACAATCTGAAATTCTAACATAAAATAACCAAACGCTGGGTTATTTTATGTTAGAATTTCTCTCATGCCTGATTCTTGTTTCAAAGAATTATTAATAAAAAAAGTAGCTGTTTTAAAAATTCTAACCCAGCCTTGCCATGTTGATATGCAAATAAATAAGTAATTAAGATGTTATGACCCATATACGAATTTATGAAATAGTGAACAAACTCTAATAGAAAAGAAAGTAACCCCACAATAATCGTCTTATAATATTGAAACGAATAAAAATACATAGACCCGTATTAAGAATTCATTATACGATCCATATCTGGACCTCGGCTTATCTCTGATCCCGCCAGCCCTTATCCCTTATCCCAGACTACCTGCTTAAAACTCGATCTACTTTGTAACTACATTTTCTTTAAGAAGCCCTTTTACGAAAATTTATGTTGGAGATAAAATGCCTACTTTCTTAATAAATTACAAAGGTCTGCAAATTTCAAGTTTCGTTCTCTGGGTTTTGGTGACTGATCGCAGATATTTTGCTGAGTTTAGGTATTAATACCTATATATTCAGCTTTCAATCATCCATAGTTTATTAGAAAAAATTTTATATGAAAACGGAATTTTTCCGTTGAAACTCCGTTTTTATGATTTCGTTTTATAATTTTTCTTCATATTTCTGTTTACTACATTAATTAATTTAAGTATTCCATATTCCTCGTAGGTAACGGTCAACTTTTTACAGATCCTAATTAAATTTTTCACCATTACCTCTTATGTCATCATATAGTGTTCAAATTAGTCACAGTTTGCTTAAAATGTTTCTTCGTTATTCAATGTCACTACATTTTTCATAATTTTTAATATAATAATAATGATACAAAAATATGGATAATTTAAAATTTTTGGATTGTACAGGGAAGATGAAAAAATAATAAGTACTTAAAATGTATCATAATTGTTTCGGTAGGGATACTGAAACCAATATTCATTAATCTACTTAAATAAGATCCATAAATATTAGCTTATAAAAGTTATATTAGCCAATCCAGTTTTATACTTGAACACTTAGCCAACGTTTTAATGAAATTTTCCTACTTCTTCAAACAGACTTCAACTTATTTATTTTTCCATTACGGAAAATAATTAAAAGAAAACCTTGTGCAATAGGAATATAGATAGCTATCTATACTGTTTCTCAGTCAGCCAAGTGGTATATTCCTTATATCTTTCTTTGGAAGACTTACATACATAATTAAAATGCATATAAATTTTATCAGATATAGTCATACAACGTACAAAGGTCAAAAACTAAGACAATTCTTATTTTTTACTAGTTTAAAAAAACTTTTAATAAATGTTAACAATGATCAGTCTCTAGTCAGACCTAGAATAATCGGTTTAGACTGTTCAAACAGCTCCAATAAAGTGACGTGTGAACAGATAGATGCATAATCTAGGTCATATGCAAATGGCGCAGAGATACACGACAGGAAATGTAAATTTTCAAACCCCTGCTAAATATAGAACATTTAGTTCACTTTAGTACTTAATTACGAACTAAATCTTTCCAAAGAATAAGTAATAAATACTTGGTTTGGAAAATTAAATCAAGAATCTCGAGATATTCGGAACTGCAGAAAATTCGTAATAAAATCTATCTGTAATCATATTCTTGGGCTTTTAAATTTCATGGAAATATGAGTACTTATGTAGTAAATTTATAGGCTTTAGAAGTAGGAGCGAGAGGTATACCAGCAAAATCTCTCTATAACTTGTTGAAAGAATAAGGCCTGTCCAGAATGGCAGTAAATTCTATACTAAAAAGAGTAATTAAAGCTGCGTTAACAGGTTCGTACAAAATTTGGTTGGGAAGGGAGAGTAACACGAGTGGAGAAGGTGAGTGTTAATGTGCATCGGAAAGAGGCCCCTTAAACATACTCCCGTGTCACAAGTCTCGGGCTCTACTCGGAGTTCCTCTCTCTTCATCATGGAATGCTAAGCAGTTCGACTCGTCTAGGCCAAAAAAACAATGTCAGTATGTCAATTTGTTGTAGCAAAACAAGAACAAAAACCATCAAATCAAGAAACTGACATTTATGTTTATGATAATAAATAAAAGTGTTTGCTATATTTAATAAATACAAAACTAAACGCTTTTATAAATATTGATATGGGATTTTTATTAATACTATATTAAATACATTATTATCCTCCTTGGTATTTCCTATTGAAGACACCGTGAGAAATATTATCTTTATATTAGATGATTAAACTAGTTTTAGCATATTAAATGACAGCTATCTCATAATTAATTAACAAATCTAGAAGATATATTATAGTGCAAAGATTTAAATGGATTAAACCCAAAAATATATATACTCGTAGGTATTATGTCCAATTGTATATTCGTCTTCTCTCTTATTTCCGTAAAAGGTTTATAAATTCCAAACGTATAATCTTATATGGGCTTCAGAATTATGTCATCAAAACTTTTATTCCCGTAACTTTTATCGTATGGGTATTTTGTATATAGTAGTAGAAGGATAACCTATTCTCAGATCTAAATAAATTGCTTGAAAAGGGGAAATAGTTTTAATAGGATTAGATAAACTGGCAATTACTTTTGGTTTCGCCTACCCCAAATAGTGGTCAGGTTTCCACAATGGCACTCTTATCATTTTATAAATAGACACGTTATACACTATACTTATTACTTACAAACCAGTGGTGAAAAAGAATCATCCAAAAGTATTAGAAATGGATGAATACCAGCAGTCTCTGTCAAAACACTAAATGATAGAATTTAAATACTTCCATAATTTTTGAAGTAGTAATGTTTAAAACACAGGTCGTTAATGTTTATACATATATCTTGGATTAAGAATGTATTTACTTAAAATTAAAATAACGTCTCTTTGATCAATATCTCCTGTGATAGTTTGAATACGAATCCTACGATACGCCATTAATACGCTCGTCAGGACTAAGAGGCAAGTTGCTTAGTAACGTATTACCAATACTTGGAGTTAACGAGTTCTGGAGTTTCAACAAGACTGATTACCAAGTTATCGATAGAGCTGCTAAGTTAAATTAAACCTCTCATACAATGATAGCTTACTCATTACTTCATAGTTTTATGTAACTTTCTATTGTGCTTGTTATTAAAATACGAGTATTAGCTGAACTGGCAAACGTTGTTTCGCCATATCTTAAAAATTTCGGGTAAGCCACCCTAATAACTTAAGGGTATAAAATAGATGTTGACCGATTCTCAGACCTACCCGATATGCAAACAAAATTTTGTAAAAATCGGTACAGCCATTTCGGATGAGTTTAGTAACAAACACCGCGACACGAGAATTTGACATATTAAATTGGCGATTCATTTTCAATTCGCAAAGTATTATAGTTTTTGCTATTAATAGTATGGGAGCTATAGTAACACTCAAACGACAATATTAAAATGTAATCAAAAATCTAAAATCTCAAATGCATGCTCACTTTTTTTCAATTAACTTCTACTATATGTAGTTCACTTTTAAGGTAATAAATGGTATGGTGGCATTTTTTTTACAAGAGATCTATCTACATAAATAGTTCAATTGGCAACATTAACTGTATACTTTTATTTTCAGGTTAAAACCAGAATTTATTTCTGATCACCACATTCTTATGATCCATTTTTGTGAAATAACCGTTATTTAATTTTAGGTAATAAATAGCTTTAGGAATTACTTATATTGCTTTCTTCTGTTTTATACTTTAGGATGATAATACTTTAGAAAGGCTTTCTTCTTGTTATTTTTTTTTTATTTTAAGTAATAAGATGTACATAATTAATGCGAAATAAAGAAACATCATTTAGATTTTATTATCTAAGCAACGAGTTTTAATTTATTAATGTCTGCATTATCAACTTCAAGCTGTGACGGTCATGATTAACATGGTCACTATCCGTTAGTGAATATGTTTTAATGTTATATTAATTTAAATCAAATGTCTACATTATCAACTTCAAGCTGTGACAATCATGATTAACATGGTCACTATCCGTTAGTGAATATGTTTTAATGTTATATTAATATATTAATTGCTGTAATTAATTATAAGCAAAAGTATACATTTTTTAAATATAATACGAGTATCCGGGTACAGGACATTTTGTTTAAAAAATAATTCGGCGCCATGTGTAAGTGAACTTGCGCTCTGAGGGTTCCGTACAATTTCAATAAAGGGACAAACACTATCAAATTTTGATTTTCATGTGAGGGTTAAAATATTATCAAATGTAGTATTGAGCGCACTAACTCCCGTAATGCGTGTTTCAATTGACATATTTATTTTTACTTACAGAAGAATATAAGATAATATGATAAAACATTAAAAAAAATAATGCAATAAAAACAATTTCTCTAAAATAATTTTAAAGCCGGTGAACATATATTAATAAAATATATATTTTCAAATATAAAACCTTCTTTTTTTGGAGTCAATTAAAATATTTTACAAGTTGTCATTTAACAACATGTCATATCGTCAACAGCCGTTGCTACGATACGCGCCTTATATAGCCTTAGATTCATTTCACACGATACGACAACAAAAACGTCGACGTTTGTGATTTCACTAATATTCGAATTCGAATATGTTATACATATACACTTTTTCGGTACAAAATTAAACTCTGATGAAAGTTAAGCTATAAGGCTTAGAAAATTTAAGTACCTGGAAGAGGTTCCTTACATTAAACCTTATTGAACAGTCTTAGAAAATAAAAATTTAATAAATTCATTAATAGAATTCATCATATAATGTTTTTAAATACATTTTTCCATTACGCATTATTTCTTTCTTTCTTGGAATAAATATATTTAAAATTTTTAAATATCAGAAAATTAAACTCGTTAACTAGACTTTAAACAGTAAAAAGATTTTGTAGGTATCTGTATCGAGGGGAGATCTATTGTATAACATATGTATTCGAATATTACTAGAATCGCAAACATCGATTTTTTTCATCAACTACTTGTTAGCACGTAAGGATAAATGGCCATATTTATTGATTGTTTCCATTTAAATGATTTATTTTTTCACAGCTTTAAGATACTATAGACTTACATATTTAATATTAATTTCAACTTGATAACTTCACGTATTCTTCAAATAATTATTTAATAAAAAACTAGCATTTTTAGGATTTTTCCCTATACTAGTGCTTAACCCATGCTTCTTGCCAAAAATCATGTTCTTAGATCAAAAGACGAAGCGTGGGAATTTCGATTTATCTCTAAAATCAAAATTACAATACATGAGATAAAAGCGGCTGCAGCTTTTTATTAAATTGACTAGCAGTTTGATATTTTTACATATTTGAGGAACTAGAAATCAGAATATTTTGTATAAATTCCAACTTGATATCTTCTCGTTTTTCTGAGAAAAAGGGTCTTGCGTGACGGCCAAAAAAAGTTAATTTTCTAACTACTAATTAATTTTATCCTTTATTTATGCTATGAGACCTTACTTCATTCTAAATTTCACGACGCTAGGTCATTGGAAGTACCTCATAATATGAATGTCCAAATTAACGGTCATATCTTTGCAATTCGTAGACTTAGAAGTTTAGTCAGCCGCATGGGAACGCAGGCTTGAGTATTTGATATTAATTTCAACTTGATACCTCCTTGCGAGAAAAATGGTCTTGACAGACGGGCAGACGGTCAAACCTACAACGAAGTGATCCTATAAGGGTTCCTTTTTTTCTTTTGAGGTACGGAACTCTAACAACCATAAGGTTCATACTTAAAGATCAGTCTATTGTTATTTCTGTATCGACCACTCGTGTTACAGAATGAATTAAAAACATTTTTATTTGCTAAAAATTGCAAGTAAATTTCTTTTCAAATACAAATTTTAAATTTTAAAATAAATTCTTAAATGAAAAATAAATATGAATATTGCTTCAAAAGATGGCAACACTAGAAAAACAGATGATTTCCTCATTAAATATTAGGCAGCAGCTGTTGAAATAATAAGTTTACAATAACACGTAACATGTAGCCTCATAAAACATTTCCTCCATAAACGCTCTCCATTTTACATAAAATAGGAAAATTTGATGATCCTGGTTGGAAAGCAGCCAAGCAGATGCATTAGTGTGATGTGTTTGTGTTGTATCAAATGCTCCCTTGTTGATACAGATGACGAATTGGAAAGGTTAAAGGTTGATGCTTCGATAAAACAGTGTAAAAATAAAATCGGTATATAACTAGTTACACAGGCGTTAAAAAATATCCCAACCGAACAGTTATTTGACCATTTGGGTGGACGTTAAATTTAGTTGTCGTAAAGACCGGATGCTTCAATACCTTACAGTTTTTGTGTACGTTAGCATCGCCTTTGATAACTTCTGGTGACCATTATGGCTGTGCAATGGTGTGCTGTCGTGATGTTAGTCGCCATTACAAAGGTTTGGAGTAAGTTATTAATACTGGTTACTCGGTTTCCGTTATAAGTACATATTATTATTATTTTGTACGTGTTACTGTGCGGGGATCGGTCTCGTGTAGATAACATGTAAAAACCCCAAAAACTCCGAGAACTTTTTTGATTTTACATGTACTTTAGCTTTAAACTTATTTTCGAATCATCACAGCTTCAATTATAAGTCATTATAATGTCGATGGGCCAAATCATAATAATTATATTGATTTTGAAATCATAACTTCTGATATATTTTAGAAGTTATTTTAAAGGACTAATATGAAGTGACAAGGAATAAGAATTTTCCGTTACAAAATACCATATAAAAAAATCCTCGTCAATTATACCTATAAATTTAAGTTTTTATAATAATATTATACTTAATACTCGAACTTATACTAGTTTTCTACTCTCTTTTTATAATATGTATCTATATCGGAAATGATATTATTATAAAGAATCTAGGTATAAATAGGGAATCTAGATATAACTTTCACAAACCACATTAAGGGGTTTATTTATAATAGCATTTAATAAATTTATAAGTTTTGTCTCTTTCTTTAAAATACAAGTAAAGTTGACATAGAAAGGAATAGATGTTAATTAGACATTAATTACATTAATCACTGTTTATAAGTAAGGGCGTAATTGTTTAATGGTAAAAGGTCGTGTAGTGTAAAGTGCTTAACCAAGAAAATATAATTTTATTTAGGACTAGTAAACATCATAGGAAATGTAAAAACGATAATATGACAGAAAATTGGGATCAAAGAAATCTAAAGCACCTTAACACAAAATCGATTGAACTGAAAATGCTAAAGTTAGCAAAAATTTACATCACGTCGGGGTAATCAATTTTATCCTCTCACGCCATTTTTATCGACTACCATCCCGCCTGTGCTTCGCTTTCGTAAGTATTTGTTGATTTGGTTTTGCAAAATGTTGATACAAAAAAAATATCTTAAAAAGTTCATTGTAATATAAGCAGAAAAAGATAAAAAAATATTAGCCAATTCATTTTAACTGCTACTTAAAATAAAGTGTTTAATTATTAACGCCATCTACTAGCAGGTAAATGAACTACAAGATAGCGCCATCTATCCTTATTCGTATGAACTGCTAAAAGCTCGTTATAAATTTTCCGGTTTCATGATAAATAATCGTTACTCCAGCGAACGATAGATGTCACTGTTAAGAATATTTTTTTTATTTTTTATGGTGAAAAATCTAAATAAATTATACTATAATTAAAGATAAGTATTATTATAGAATTCACCTACAGGATACGTACATAGTTTTCTTAATTTATTTTAGTTTTATTGTACTGTAAGAAACCATGTCACCTGAACTTCAATGGATAATATTTTTGGAAGCTTTAGACTTAGTTCACAAGGTTTTACATAGATGGCGCTGATTAATAAATAAATTTAAATATTATTGCAGTAACATGTTTCATTGTAGAAATAATGTAATATATATAGCTTTATTTTTTGCTTATCAACTTATCACAGAAACAAGATTCTATTTCAAGAATTTACTTTTAGCAAATAGTAATAATCATTATTATAAAAAACGTTACTAAATTATTCTAGCAACGCCAATATAATGTATTGTAAGGTCCAATTGCCATCATGATAAATACAATATTCATCGATAGTAAAATTTTCACTTGCCATTCGTTCATGTCATCCAAATTCATTTAACCATCAAGGCCTGATTTAGCAAAAAACGCGAAAATTTCTTTTATTTGTATTCATATAACAATGTGAATTTTGACTGAGCTACAAAATCAAGAATAATAATTGTCATTTTGTATGAATTTTACTTGCTTTGCTGTAATATTTCTCAAATAATTTAAGAGACGATCTTTGATAGGAAATAGAAATAAGAGTTGAGGACGGTTAGGGAAAACATTACCAAGGTCTCGGTCGGCAGAAATAGCTTTTAAATCGATTGCAATCAAATGCAAACTGCATTTGCTTACGAGATATAGTTTGTCTAAGATTAAATTTTAATACATAAAATGTCTCAATCATATGCTTTCTCAATCGTCAATTATCAATTTTGATATATTTACTTTTAAGAGATATGTTACCTAAAAGAATTCTTCGTGCAAATTACAGAAAGGACTTTCGTTAAAACTTAATTGCAACAGTGTAGCTCTTTTAACCTATTATAGATATCCCAGGAAATGCAGGTTTTATGGAATTACACACATCTGATTATTATACCTTTTTTCTTTTATAAATTTTTAGTGATCGAATAATTTTATTTGTAGGATATTTATTGAAGCAAAACGAGAGCAAACCATTAGTTGTAAATTTTTAGACAGATCTATAGAAATCAGCAAGGATTGAAAGGCAGCAATAGTGTTGTCCAGTAAGCAGAAATAAGAAAACAAAAATAGCGTAATTAAGAAAGTTTATTCAAGCACTATTAAGCGAGTCTGAATGAACGAAACCGTCTAATGAGACTTATTGTGCTGTGAATGGTGAATGGACTTTTTCAAACTGAATATTTTTCTTGGAAAATGCTTTCATTTGATGAAAAATATTATCTCAAAATATCTTGGTAATTGAATAACTGATAAATAAATGATTCTTATTATTTAGTAGTTATATCTCACCTTCTATCTAGTAATATAAATAGCTGAATATATTAAATTTGATAAAATACAAATATTGAAATATATAGTATAAAATAAAATAGAATAAAATCTTTTATCTTACAGACTCCTTAATAAATTATGTCCTCTTCAATTGATTCTTACCTGCAACAAAGAAAAAATAAATTAAACAAATTATTATTTATATAAGAAATAGAGAACCAATAAATCAGTAATAATTAAGTTTTTTTCATAATAGTTTTATCTATTGTTTTCGTCATTTTTATATAAACAAACATTAATGCTCGTCTTATAATTAATTTAAGAATTTGTTGCTTTAAATAATTCTACATAGAATTTAAAGCAACAAAAATACAGGATGACAACTGTTTAACAAATTATTTGGTTAAATAAGTAAACCTCTATGTTTACTGACTTATTACTTTCTGTGCAAAAAAGCCAAGTCAGAAAAAAATACATGATTGAGTCATTATCTATAGATAATTTTAATTTCTTAACTGTAATAAGAGAGCCTAATCCCGTCAACAAACTGTTATGCAGTTTGATGATATTTATATGTAATTTTTTAATGTAAATTATTAAAAACAGAAATAAATAAATAAAATTATGTAACATATTTCAACCTGGATTATGAGTTCAAGGAAGCGAATATAATTAATGTTGGTACATGTGTATATTTCCCATAGTCTTCTGTAATCATTAGTAAAAGCAAAAAAGCTGAGTAATCTTTCCATCTTGTGTAATTAACAGTACCTAATTGAATAAAGATATGCCGAGTCATATAACATTACGCAGCATTAGTCGAGCTTAAAAATATAATATTTGTATAATAAGGTAGAAAACTTTACTAAATTATTTGACACCTTACCTTTCCTTGAAGTCCTTAATATGAAGCGTTTCTTAGAATCTGTAAGTTTTATCTGTAGTCCTACAGAAAGATTTTTAAATAGGGTTCAAAAGCAATACTTAGTTCATTAAAAGTTAAAGTTAAACGAATAGACCAACGAACACATTTGTAATCTTTATGGTATATAATCACTGAACGTCTTCCTTTAAACGATTTGAACTGATTGTGGAAACTCGGGCAAAGTGAATACCTTAAGCTTTTCTTGATTATTGTCGTTTTGTTATAACTGGGGAAATTGAAACAAATGTTTATAATCAGTCTTCATTTGTTTTGTCTTTCAGTTGTCCTTAATATTAATTACACTGTTAAATATAAGGCCAGTTTTCAAAAATGGCATTAATATTCACTTTGCCCAGCACCCTGGGTAAAGTGGATTCGGTACTAGAGCAAATCGAACCACAACATTATTTGTTACCATCAAAAATTAAAGGAACATTAAAAACATATATTTCTTTGCTACAATTCTTATTATTATAGTTATAACAAACAAAGCAATGAATTTAAATATAATAAAAAAGCATCGTAAATTAAAGGAACATTAAAAAAAACTTTCTTTTTTCTCGCCACAGACATCACGACAACAAGTTAGTATTACGTGATAAAAATCTTTGCAGCCAGTCTTCTCTGGCTTTGTTATGTTTATTCCAGATCTCAGGGTACTGTAAATGGTTGCGTTTTGCTGCATACTCAAATGCTAGTCATAAATTCATCCCGAGTAAGAACAAAAAACACTGCGCCCATATCTTGTAGATAAGTCACCATTTCATTTTCTTGCTCATCAGTGAATACAAGACTAACGAATCGACCTAACTGTGGAGGAGCAATTCCACTTTTAACATGTAGATATAGCATACGGTATGCGTAGGTGGTGAATTTTGGGTCCTGGGGTGGCACTCTTGCCGGAAGAGTAACCAGGTACCAGTAACCAGTAACCAGAAAAACCAGGAAATGGCTTCTCTTTTTGCGCGAGCTAGGGAGCGAGGCCTAGCCTAGGCGCCCACCACCAAGTTCTACATAGTACGTCCCCGTCGTGCATGCTGGTAACGGCTGTCGCTGCAAGAGTCCTCGCTTTATCATCTTCCTCTAGGCGGCAGACGGCGAATCTATGTAGGGCGAAGGCGAATAACCGGCGCCTTAAAACCGGCTCCCCGGCAACCTCCTGTACCTCCAGCACCTCCGTGGCTACGTGGTGGGGGACCTGTCGTCCCGAAGATAAGATAGACGGCAGATAAGGAAAATAGCCACCCGCGTGTTTGTATCGTGCGTGGAGACCCGTAAGGGGTGATGAAGGAATCCTGGTCGTTGAGTTGGCGGTGACCACCGTCAGCAACACGCGGCTTTGGTCTGGATTTGCTCCGAAACGGGAGGCCTTTGGGCTAGCCACCCAGGGTCAATCGGTTGCGACATCCCGTAAGAGGGTTGTCACTGGTGCAGTCGGTCCGGCGGAGGACCCAGTGTGAAATAGGGTACTCTTACTTACGAGGAGCACTGGAATCCAGAAGTCGGTAATCGGATGTTATCTGTCAGGGCTGGAGTCCTATATATCTGGGGTAGTTCTGGCGATCACGTGCCTTTTGCCGTGACGTCCCCACTTTGAGGGCTCCAAGGAGGGTGGAACGCCGCTGGAGATGAATATTTCTTAAAAACAGTTATGGATACAAAGAGTAAACCAAACACACCAACCAGCCTGGCTGCATCAGCAGAAGCGCCAAGGCAATTAACCCAGAACACCATGGCAGCATCCTTGGAAGCGCCAGTCACCGATAAGGCAGCACCTTCAAGAGCGCCAATCAAAGACACGGCCGCAACTTTGGAAGCGCCCACAAATTTAGTACCGAAAGGTATTTCTATCGACTTGAATACGTTAAGAGATGCTATTCCGCCAATCTCCTCCACAGGAGAAACGGTGTGGAAGGTCATCTCAAAACGGAACAAGAACAAAAAACTCCCTAAACAAAAACAGGGGGAAAAACGAAAACCGCCAAGTAAGCAGGTTCGTTTACAATCTAGAGCAGAGGCTCGTAGATTGCAGAAGTTAGAGGGAAAAGAGAGTAAGCAACCATCGGTCGCTGAAGCTAACTAAGGCGCACGTTGCTCAAGTAGGCGAAACGCGAACTCCAAGCGCTATTACAGCTGCTAGAGTAGCGCCAGCTGAACGGGCCTCTGGATCCTCTAACACTGCAAGTGATTCGGCAACACGACGAGTCTCTCGCTATAGAGGTAAACGAGCTGGCAAATTGGCCGCTGAAGCATCACGCAAAGCAAAACCCTCAAAAAGGGAACGCCTGAGTGATACTACATCACCAAGGGAGGTGAAGCGCCCCAAGCCATCAACTCCCCAACGACCGGGCTCTGTCAATTATGCAGACGCACTCAGAGTCAATGAACTCTGTGTGGCGATTGTGACAGAGCCGTTTAAGATGATGACGGAGGAGCAGGCCGTCTCTGTCGAGGGAGCAGTGGAGGACGCCCTTGATGATTACATCTATGGCAAGGGAGAGGCGTCTAACGAACCTCCTCCACGTGCCCCAGCCTTCAGAGGTAAGGCTTTCTTTAGTGAGGGCTTGCTCAAGCTGTGGTGTGAGGACGCCTTCGCTAAGGAATGGCTCACAAACGCCATCACGACAATTGACTCACCCTGCCGGGGGACCAGGCTGATGGTAAAGCGTCAGTCCGAAATCCCTAAAAGGGTGAAAGGAACTGTGCTAGTGCCACGATACAAGGGGGAGGAACTCGATCAGTTAAGAAAGAGATTCCAATCCCAAAATCCGTGGTACAACATTGACCAATGGGTGGTGTACCACTCAGATACACAAAAAGACAAGGAGTGCATCTTCCTGGTTTTTGGAATCCCAGAGGGAGACGTGCCCAAGCTGCACGCCAGAGAGCGTAGATTAGCGTATCGGCTGGGCTCCATCTACGTCACACTCAAAGAGACAGCTGGGAATGTACCTTTGAGGGAATCTCCCGGCGCGTCTGCTACGACTGACGCAGTCCTGTCCCTATGGACATTGAGACTGTGGGTCTAGGCGCTGTGAAAGACGTGGCTCTCAGGGAGCCTTCTCCAGTCCCGAACCCGCTCACGGGCAAGGAGACGGGAGAGGTTAACCTGCCAGTGGCAGCTGCTGCGACCATTGAGGAGCAGCGAGTAGCGCCAAAAGACTGGTGGGATCTCGGGGAACCAGAATTAGACTTGGATGTGGTCTCGGTCAGCGATGATCTGCCAAGCTCATCACCCCTCCACGACTAAATGCCTACAGGCAAACCTCCAGCACAGCCAAACTGCTACGGCTTCCCTACGCAGGATGCTGGAGGAAACACCTGAGACCATAGCTCTGATCCAGGAGCCGTGGATCAGAAACAATCGAATCTGTGGTCTGTCTAACATAGGAGGCAAACTTCTACTCGACACCACTGTAAGTAAACCAAGAACATATATATTTGCTCCGAAACATGTAAATACCCTTTTAATGACTGAATTCTGTTCCAGGGACCTGACAGCAATTAAGGTCCTAAGCAGCCTTTCCCCTAGCCTGTCTGAAGTGGTACTCGCGTCTGTATATATACCAGGCGACGCTGATGTACCTCCAACGGAGCTGACAGCGCTAATCACGTACTGTGAAAGAGAGGCGAAAGAACTGGTGATCTCTGCCGACTCCAACGTGCATCACACGCTGTGGGGCAGTAAGAAAACGAACACCAGAGGTGAAGAACTGCTAACTTTTCTTTTCTCCACAAACCTACGGGTAATGAACATTGGGTCTGAGCCTACCTATGTTACAGCTCAAGCTCAAACTATTATAGATCTGACCCTTGCATCTGAGCGAATTTCACAGCATCTAACCGACTGGCATGTGTCAACAGAGCTGTCATGCTCAGACCATAGGTGGATTCGCTATGTATTGAACATTAACATACCACCTAAAGATCCAAGTCGCAACCCCAGAAAGATCGATCGCCATAATATTGTACTTTTGGCGATCGATCTTATCAGTAAACTAGGGGAACTGCACCTGCCCACTAGTTACAGTGGCATGGAAGAGATCGAAAACCATGTACAAAATCTGACATCAACACTTATCAACTGCTATGAACAGACATGCCCTCTTGTATCACCTAATCCAGGGCATGGATGGTGGTGCCCCGCGCTAGGAAAACTTAGACGCAAGGTGAGAAAGCTGTTCAACAAAGCGAAGAACACTCGTGCAGAGGAAGACTGGGATGAATACAAAAATGCCCTATATCCCTACAAGAAACAAATTCGTCTCAGAAAGCAGGAATGCTGGAGACAGTTTTGTACCAAAATCAATAACTTTAATCAATCAGTGAAGGTCAAGAAAATTTTGGCCAGCGAACCCAAACGCAATCTTGGCAGCTTAAAGAAACCAGATGGTACCTTTACCAAATCTGAAGTGGAAATTTGTGAGCTACTGATAGAGACTCACTTTCCAGGGTGCCGAATATCGGGATCCCATAAGTGGGAGTCGGCACAAGAATCAAAAACAGTGCATCTCAATGAGACTATAGCTCACAACATTGTCGTTGAAGACAAAGTCAAATGGGCAATCAAAAGTTTCCTCCCCTTTAAAAGCGCAGGCTTGGATGGTATCTTCCCAGGTCTACTCCAATGGTGCGGGGAGAAAATAGTACAACATCTTAGAAATATATACAGAGGATGTCTTATATACCGCTTCGTTCCTCGTCAATGGAGAGAAGTTAAAGTGGTATTCATACCTAAGCCCGGCAAAAGTGACTACACGCAACCAAAATTCTTTAGACCAATCAGCCTCACATCATTCTTGCTGAAAACAATGGAGAGGTTATGTGACTGGGAGATTAGGAACAATACGTTGCGAAACAAACCACTTCATGCTAACCAACATGCCTACAGTATGGGCAATCAACAGAATCCGCACTGCACAATGTTGTTACAAAGATTGAGAGCGGTTTACTACCAGGACAATCAACTTTAGGCGCCTTTATTGACGCTGAAGGCGCCTTCGACAAGACAAACTTCACTAGCATAAGCCTTGCCCTTGAGAGATATGATGTTGATTCCATGATTGCCGGATAGATAGACAGCATGCTTCGATATAGGGCGATCCAATTCACTGTTAACACCACCATTCGAGGTGTGGTTTGTAGAGGTTGTCCACAAGGAGGCGTTCTTTCACCGCTCTTGTCTCTTGTCTTGAGCAAAATCTTTACACAGTGGGCTATGCAGACGATCTAACTATACTCATTAATGGACCATTCGAAAACGTACTCTGCGACAGAATGAGAACTGCCTTTAAGATCTTAGAAGAATGGTGCAATAGACATGAACTCACAGTTAATCCGACTAAGACGGAACTTAGATTACCGAAACTCTTCAACACAGAACTTACATTAACAAACGAAGTCAAGTACCTGGGCGTTATACTCGACAGTAAGTTGTTATGGAATAAGCACCTAGAACACAAGCTTGAAAAAGCATGTATAACCTTTTGGCAGTGTAAAAGACTCCTTGATAAGACTTGGGGGTTATCACCTAGAATTACACTCTGTCTGTACACTGCTGTCATAAGACCAATCATCACCTACGGCGCAATAGTTTGGTGGCCCAGGACAAAACTGCCAACGCCTGGTGTGCTCTGCTGTAACAAGCTGCATGCGCACAACCCCCACTGCGGCCATTGAAATTTTCTTAGGACTACCACCGCTTGATGTGTTTATTCAACAGGAGGCGGCCATGGCAGCAACACGAATAAACCACCTAGGCCTGTGGCAAAACAAAGGGGGTCCTTACACAACTATGGAAGGAGATGGTGAGCTCTCACCCACTCCTAATAGCACCCAGTGACAAGATTCCCAAAAGACAAATTTTTGAGAGAAAATATAGAATACAACTGTTCGAACACCAACAAGACCATTTGAAGAGACTGGAGTACCATATATACACAGATGGCTCCAAAATGGATTCAGGCACAGGAGCAGGTGTCTTCTCCATGGATCTGAATATTAATATATCACTAGCATTGAGTAAGCACAGCACCATTTTCCAGTGCGAATGTGTAGCTGTTACCCATGCAGCTAATGCAGTCTTTAAGAAAGAAATCGCAGATTCCGGAATCCGGATTCTCTCTGACAGTAAGGCTGTTCTCCAAGCACTTGGTAGTGATTCCATCACATCAAGCCTCATATACGAATGTCACCTAGCACTGCAACGCATTGCTGCAGTCAACAGGATCGTCCTACAATGGATAAAGGGGCATAGCGGATCTCTAGGTAACGATACAGCTGATGAGCTGGCGAGGAGAGGATCCATGACTACTATGATAGGCCCTGTACCACACCTTCCTCTCTCTTTTAGCACGTTTCGCTCATGGCTGCGTCAGTTCACCCTAGACACGCACAATGCGAGATGGAATAACGCAACAGACTGTCGACAGTCCAAACTAGCCGTCCCTGCTTTGTCAAGGACCTTGTCCCGAAAACTGCTCAGTCTGAATCGCATTGATCTTCGTCTAATAGTGGGAGTAATGTCGGGACACTGCCCACTCAACAAACACTTATTTACCATAGGCCTGACTGACAGTCCTATCAGTAGGGGTTGTCTGCAAGCGGAAGAGACGACTACTGCCCACGTTGTCCTGGAATGCGTGGGCGTCGCCACACAACGGGCACAAATCCTCAAGGACATGAGATCGCTCCAAGATGCCTGTGAAGTTCCCAGGAAACTTCTGCGCTTCTGGAAGGAGCTGGGCTGGCTCTTATAGCTAGTCATCCCTGCACGCACCATGGACCGACTTAGAGTCTAAGTGCGGAAACAGGAGCCCACTTACATTACATTACATTACATTACATTATACTGTAGCATAAGCTAGCCCTTATTTTTTCCTGTCTCTTTAATCGATTATCCCGCCAAAGACAAATTTTTAGCGGCCTGCGTATTTCCTTACTCTTGGATCCTTATTGTATTTTTTTGTTTTATATTTATACACATAATCATATTTATAAACATCTGCAAAGGAAAATAACGCGATAAAGCACATAATTCCATAAAACTGTATAATTTATCATGACCGGACATAGTGAATACGGCTTTGTTTGCCCAATCCGCTTTGCCCTTTAGATATATTTTTGAGGTTATCCCAAATTACTAAAAAACCAAAGCATCAAAACTCGTCGTTTACGGATAGTCGAAAGCTACATAATCATACATCAAATCTTGCTCATCAAAGAACATGTCACAAATAGTATTATAGTAATAAACAAAGCAATTACCTCTGTAAATTAATATTTCTTTTCCAAAAACACACTCTGTCCGCCCACTGGCGCAGGGTGAGGAAAACTTGTCCCGGCACGTTTGCCGCGCACGTAGCGTCAACAGGCGACCGTTGCTATGAAAACACGGTTGCCGGCCAACGAACAATTTAGGAGTTATAGGCAATATTCGCTTTACCCGAGGTATCCACTTTACCCGGGTTTCCCCTAATGAACGAAGCAAGCTTAGACATTTGTATTATATTGAGCCTTCAGGGTGATTCTAATCGAAAAAAAATCAAATCTCACATGACATAGATAAATTAAAAACATTTATGCCTGTTTATTGAAGTAGGTAAATCCAACCTAGTTTCCCGTCAGAGCACACCCTATCAGAGTAGATCCTATCAGAGCTGTGAATACATTTTCCACGTCAACAGTCCCATCCCAAATAGGATTACAAGTATGGCAACCGAATACGCGAATGATGCGCTGATGTTCTGATGTCTGATATTAATTAAATTTACTTCGGCTTTTATTACTTCTCGTGAAAGTCCATTACGTATAAATTCGCTTTTAATATACGAATATTACTAGTTTTATTAATATTACTTTTAGCATACTTATGGGATGACAGCTAAATGCTAGTGTTTATTTATTTTTCAATAGGTATTTTTGTTGACCATACAAACTTTTCCACCTTTGAATACTTTTAGGGGTTAAATTCCGACGCTTTTTGAGCTACAGTCCACATAACTCTAGCGCCAGGGAACATCCATAACAGTTGTTTTCTGAATTAAAATAATATTTTATACCAAAGCTTAGAATTAGCTTAGAAGGGTTTGTATGTATTTGGTATCAAAAAGAGCCTCAACTTTAATGTCCGAAATTAATAAAAAATGACAATTCAAAATCTTTGGATTACAGATTGAAAATAGATTCCAAATATTAATTACATATGCACAAACGTGAATTCGGAATTTATTTTCCATACAAAGTGAATGGCGCCGACCGTAAATGTATCATTTGACATTTTTACTTGAACTCAACCGTTGGGCCACCTACTGGGTCCAATTGTAAATCTTTTCAGGCATTCATTAAGAGTATATAGAAGGTTACATAAAGAGCAAAATTTTTTCAGCATTTACTAAAATACGCACGAACAAGAGCAATGTAAACAGATTTTATTTTAAACATTCGAAACATAAATAAGAATTTTCTCTCCCTAACTACGTTTGAATAGATTTGGTAATAGACAAATTAAAAAGAAATATATCAATTCATATAACGCGAAAACTTTCCAGACAATATTTTTCGTTTATCTCATCAATCATGAAGACTTGTTATTACATTCATTTTACTTTCTGAAAGAAAACATCAATAAAAGAATATATAAAAACTTCCTTTATGTTCGTAAAGACCTAAACGCTTTATTAGCGGATTTGCTTTGTGTGAACAATAAAAGGCTTTTAAGCGATAAATTCAGAAAATATTTTTGTCTATTATGAAAAAAATTAATGGTTTTGAATGGAATTAATAATCAGTGTCTTAATTATCAATTTTTGATTTATAAATTTTATTACAATTATATTTCCGAATTTCATAGCCGACTTAAAAATTATAGAAAATAAGAATTAAGTTGAAATGAAATGAAATTAAATTATTTATTCGCAAGAAAACATGACAATATATAGTCTGATCTGGCCATTTCTGGCATGCGAAATATTTATACAATAATATTGACATAAACAGGTACTATACAATAAAAGGTTAAAACAAATTATAACATTAATGTCAATGATAAGATATAAATTAAATTTTGATTATATAACATTTAGCTACTTAGGAGTTTGTCATTTATAAAATCATTAATATTATAGTAGCATTTCTGGCGTAGCAATGCCATTAGTGCTAATTTAAATTCCACGTTGTCCGTTTTTCTTCTTATCGTTTCAGGTAGTTTATTGTATAAAAAGACTGCCATAAAAAATACACTTCTTCTAAACTGCATGCAAGTAGAAATTGGCAGAGCTAATTTATAGTCAATATTACGAAGATTCATCACATCTTTTAGCGGATGACTTTTAAATCTATCTGGATATTTCCTCACAAACAACGCGCATTCTAGAATATAATATATGCATGGGGTAGGTAATATTTGTAATTTTATAAAATAAGGCCGACAACTGTCTCGAGGCTTTATGCCTTAAATAACTCTTATGCAGCGTTTTTGCATTCGGAATACTTTCAACCATTCTACAGAATTTCCCCAAAATATTAAGGAATATCTAATTATTGAATAAACATATCCATAATAGGCTGTAATAGCTGTCTCTTTAGACACAGATTTCGAGAGTCGTCTTAAAGGAAATATAAATCTATTAATTTTTGAACATAAGTCATCAATAAGTAATTTCCAGTCACATTTATTGTCTATAAGAATTCCAAGAAATTTTGTAGCATTTACAATATTAATATTACTGTTGTTATGTTCTTGATCGACTAAATTGCATAATATTTGTCTTAGACAGATTTAAATTCAGATTATTATATGTTAACCATTTATTCAATATATTTAATGTCTCGATTATATTATTTTCAAATAAATTAATGTCATCACACTTAATAACTACAGTACAATCATCAGCAAAAAGAATCGTCGGTTGAGTAATTTGATTTGGCAAGTCATTGATATATATTAAAAATAGTAGTGGTCCCAGAATGCTCCCTTGGGGAACTCCATATTTCATCTCACTCCATTTAGACTTGTAAGTTACCTCCATATTCGTATTATTATTAAATTTATTTATTACACATGACTGCCATCTTCCATTTAAATAAGATTTTAAAAGAGACTGAGCAGTTCCTCGAAGTAATAGTGGACAAATAGTCCCAGCTTGGCCTATATATAGTATACTATAATAAAAATTATACATAAATACCTAAAAAAAATACCTAAAGGGAAACCGCTTTGGTTTTCAGTTACTGAACATTTGCAACGTTTCATTAAAAAAAGACACGAATTTCTATTACTTTAAATTGCAACACTGTACTAAAGTCTGTTATAATGACCATATCCTTGATATCATTTTGATCTATAAATGACGTTTTATTAGTTACAGGAAGAGAAAGTACATATATAATATTTATTTTATTATGAAAATGAAGAACTTCTATTGTCTTAATAATTATTATTGAAATATCGAATAAACATGTATAAAAGTGCTTTCGACTGTGTGATTTGAAGTCAAAAGAGACACTCTATGGTTTGCGGCATAGAGTATCTAAATCGGTGAGACGCCATATTGAAAATGACAAATTGATGAATTTTTAATAAATACAATGAAACCTGTGGTCATATTAAATAATTATCTATATTTAATCAAAATTCCATATTTATTTTTTTCAGATACTCGCCCATTTTGAAACATCTCCTTTATTCACTAACTACTGACTCACTCTCTTATGGATTTAGTCTAATTAAATTCGCTTTTATAACCTTAATTTTTTAAATATTACCATTATCCAGATATCACGATACTTAGACCTTAATTATGTCCATGAGCATCTGCGTAGCTTGTTATTAATAAAAAAAAAGCACACATATCTAGTCCATACTAAACGAGTGATAAAATTAGAAAGTTAAATATTAATTTACCAAGATTAATAATTCAGTGACATATTAATTAAATCTTCAAATTAGTGAAAAGGGTCAATGTCTAACTCGGCTATTTCAATTATTACAAACACTCAAACTTTCCAGACTGCGAATACTACAAAGGGTAGGCCAAAAAGGGAGCGATCTGAAATAATTTGACGTATTCAACGTGTTACCTTATTTATCTAGGTTTTCGGATCCCTAGCCAGATTAACCCATTTAAGAAGATTACTTTATTTATTCGTATTATTGTGGTAACTTGGTACTACAGTTTCGATCGCATTGGGCGATCTTCTTCAGCCAGTGGACGCGCTCGCGGTGGCTGATGGCGTGGCTAATTAGTCTGTTGACTGATTACCACGTTAGTTTCTATAATAAAATTTATTCATACGATAGGTATTACACGGGTTGGGATTTGTGTTGCAGTTGACTCCGTCTAATCTACAAATATTGTCTGATGTTTTATTAATGAGATGTTTTAAATCATCAAATCTCTTTTCAACTCAAAAAACATTTAGAACAGTTAAAAAATATTTTTTGAACATAAGTTTATTTTACTTAACTTAATATTTTTAACATAAATGAAACACAAAAACAAAAAGTAACCACATGAGCAAAAAAAGTAGTGGTGATCCATCCAAGGGTTATTTATGATAAAATATTTTTAAAGTTTCAGAATTCCAGCTAATTAAATTTTATTTAGTTGTTCGTCAAAATTCAAAAACAAACGATTTTCTCACATGAAATATAAATACACTTAGCTTAGTGTTGAGGATTTCTGATCTAGACTTTATGTGTAATTATATTTTAAAAGTAATGAGGATTTTTTTAGTGCTAGAAATGTGCTATATTTCTATATGACTAGGTTCTGTTATAATAGCTAGAAACTAGAGTAGATTTTACAAAATTGTAAGTCTATAACTATTGTCCGTTTAGCCAGCACTGCACTCGTAAGATACGTTAAGCTACCACAAGTCCTTAACACCAATGGAAACCTCGTTCTATTCAAACGCAGATCAGGTTTAAGCTATTTACATACTCTGTAAACTCTACATACAATTAAATACCTTTTTGCAGTATTAAGAATTGTTAAATTGAGAGAAAAGTGAAATTTATAGAATAGAGGGGGTAATCTCTGGATCTACTGAAACGATTTTGAAAATTCTTTTACCAATAGAAAGTCATATTATTAGTGAGTGTCATAGGGTTAATATATAACCCTAAAAATGAAAAGACTTTTTCGTGGTAGTCGTGTAGTAGCAGGTAGATTATTTTATGTGATGACGAGTATACCGACGGTTAGACAATTTATAACTGTTAGTGCGATAGATTAGAGTCTAGTCTTTGGTGTTTTCGCGCAGTGTACATGGAAGTTAGTGTTATAGTGTCGTGTTAGGCCTCTGTTATCGAGGAGCATAAGAGTACTATATTATTTTAATATTTGGTAGCGAGGTCGAGCGATGGAGGTGAGTGTTTGTGCATAGTAGAAGACGACTTTAAACCTGCTCCTGGGTCTCTTGTCCCAGGCACTGCTTGACGTCCGTCTAGATTACACATTGATATTTATTGTTTGAGTTTTACTGCGCAGTATAGCTCCTATATTCTTAGCAGTCGGATTTGCAAAGTAAGTCGGAGAAAAAACGGTCTAACTAAAACGTTTCTTAAGAAAGCTAATTAACGATGAAAGATATATGTATTATGATTTATAGTTGCGGTTAGAGTATGAATGAATAAATGAGAAAATGCGTGAGTGAGTAAACACAGTTTGATTACACCTCAGCGATCAGAGCGTGTCGGCTAGTATATTATATAAATATATCTAATATTTGGACTCGATACAACCTAATTTAGAAAAAATATCCCTCACTGATGTACAAGTTAATAATAATGAAACACTTACAACATATAATTTCTTGATAAGTAGATTAATGATAAGCATTATTAATTACATTTATGTCCTGTCAGTCTCTTGATCCTTACTACTTATCATACTCGTAGCTGTTATCCGAATAATCCCTCGGATCTATTCATATAATATGAATAATGAATTTAAGTATGTATTTATGACTTGCATTAATATTATCTTTAAAAACTTATAATTGGAAAATATTTGTCTATTCAGGTGCAGAAAATACCTTACCGTTTATGCTTCCATCTCTAATAAGAGCCAAAACTCACAATTAGCGCTAAAATAGTCCTAACCAAATAAATGCTAATTTAAACATTTGGGTTTTTATATAATAAAAATATCACAGGGCTCTTATAAAAGCTTTACGTTTATCTAGGACCCTAGGAAAGTTTCACCACTTAATAAAATTGCTATTGCTTTATAATAATTCTGTTATTTTTTGCTTTGCTAGTAAAGCGAGATTGATTGAGTACTTTTTCCATTTCAAGTGTAATAATATTTGTATGGAACTGTATATCTAGTTCTTACTAGTGGTCGATGTCATACAAAGGCCGAAATTACATCAACAAAATCAAAAAGTATTATATTGCGAAATCAAAGCTAATTCGAATGATACTCCTATTAGTAATGTTCACATTAATTCAACTCCCATGTAATAAGCTTAAAAACCTTACATTTCTTTTTCAAAAATAAATGTTGTATATAAATATAACGGTAAGAAGCTTATGAAGAAGCTTTATTTTATTATTTTGCTATACAAATTCTACCATTGTTCAACCTGTATTGAAAAAGCTTAGTCTGGACGATTATTATGAAATTACGAGTATTTTTCTGTTGTAAAAACATTGATATCCAATAAGCATTATGGCAAGAGTACTTAGTCTTTTGCTTTTTAATTGATTTTTATTTATTTTTAAAAGCACGATAGAATATCAATCTATTTTAATATGTTGAAATACGTGGTTTCTTACTTCTTTTCTACAACAAAGTTTATTTTTTTCACAATTCATAAGACACGCCAATTTGAATGACGTCATCCGTCGGACGCTTTCCACCATCAACGTGCCGGCCACTCTGGAGCCGAATGGAATAGCACGTGATGATGGTAAGCGCCCGGATGGTGTGACGCTCATTCCATGGCGGCATGGAAGGTCGCTGGTATGGGACGCCACGTGCGTAGATACCATGGCACCTTCCCATATTTTAGCATCTTCATCATGCGCTGGTACGGCAGCTGCGAACGCTGAAAATGCAAAGCGGCGCTAATATGCTGGCCTTGGCGAAGGCTACATATTTGTGCCGTTTTGCGTAGAGACGATGGGTCCATGGGGGTCGGAGGCGCGCCGCTTTCATAAAGAGGTTTCGGCGCGTCTGTACGATGTGACCCGGGATCGGCCTGCATTTTGGCCAAAAAATTAGCATTGCTATCCAAAGAGGGAATGCAGCCAGCATCTTCGGCACCTTCCCATCTGATTGCAATGAGGCCTTAGGTTAGGATTTTAGTTATAGTTTATTTTTAGTTGATATATTGTTTAAACTTATATCAAAAAATTAAATAAATGTGTTAAAATAATAAAAAAAAATATATAAATACTGTAGTTTGTTTTTTAGTTCTTATACTTCTGAAATGACTTCATTATGTATAAGTTGCATAGAAATCAATTTTCTACAAATATATAAAGATACATACACATACTACTGATTCATAATGTAATAGAATAGATAGATCTTTAGAACTTTGTAAATAAAAAAGGCATCAATCACACGCACTTCTCAGCCCGCATCCGGCTCGTGTGGACACCATGATTGATGAACTATGGCTGCCACTTCGAGGACTTCGATTATTGGACAGGAGAAAGGTTATTGTAGTCCAAGACCAATATCATTTGATACATATTGAATGTCTGTACATATTATTTGGTCTGCGCTGTACATAAAACCTACAACACAAACTTTATATTAGCGAGTAGTTCCTTTTATTTTAATTTCAGTATACCCATGTGTCTCGCACAGTAAATATTAAAGTAGTGAAACTACTAAGTACAGTTTCCTGTCGTTGTAACTCCGTTATCTAGAATCACATTAGTCCTAGAAATATTTATTATAGGTAAACGTCTTCTTTTTCTTTGTCGCTTCACTCTTGGCAGAGTGGTCGTGGTTATAAGGTCCCAGCAAGTTGGCCAGAAGACAGTGCGCGTCTCACGACTTCACGCCACCCTTGCCTGCTGACCGTATATATGTAAACGTAAGGTTAGTAAGATGTTATCCAGGTCTGATGGACGACGGTATCTAAAGTGAGAGATTATTTTTTCCGTAGTTTGATACAAAGTCGTTATTCGTCGTCTGTATGCTTAGATTCTACATAGAAAATATTCTATGTAAATCATATATATAAATCATAATCATCGGAAGATGTAAATTAAATCGATTACCAGACAAATTTTGAAATCTCAAGGGGCACTAATGTATTTGGGAAGTTGCGTAATGTTAGCGTAACTTATGTTTTACACAAATTGATAAGAAAGGGTAGCTAAGTGAATTTAATATTACTACATACTTTATTAGAATAGCTCTCTCGTATCAGGCCAGGTTTCTTATTAAACATTAAAAAAAATTGTACTGTAGACAGCTACTTGAGACAATGAGCATTTTCTATGATGTAGATCCACTCGTATATCTTCATGATTTCTTGCATCTCAATATCATCATTACACCTAATCTTTTCAATTTTCAAAATGATCAAGATCTTCTAAATTTAATATTCAGTACATATAAAACGTTGATTGTCCGATGAACTCCAAAACAATTTTTATTTAAAATCAATTGTTTATTATAGGACAAGGGGTCTTATTATTTTTAAATAAATAGATATAGGTAAGATAGGTAAATTATACCCGTACGAAACCGACATGAGTCGTTAGTATATTTATACAAATTGAATTGCTTCAAAGACAATATTAATATATTGACCATTATTACAATTTTGTGACCATGGTAACACACTGACATTGCTTCAACTGAGTTTGTTAAGCTTCATTTGTTAAGTCTATATTGACTGCTGTTTTTATATTTCGTTTTCAACAATACAAAAAATTTACTTATACAAGTTAATATCGATTCTTCTAAATCAGTTTCGTGCGAGTATATAGTATAGTTTACTTTGACCTTGAATGCGCAGAAGTCACTATTAAGGCCATTTAAGCGCTGGGCGAGGGCAGCGCATCACACGCGATTGGTTTTTATGCGACATTTCATTTAACGCGCGTCTGCTATTTGTCAGAATAGCTCAACATGCTTTCCTCCACTACTAAAATTGGTTGCGGCTTGTGAGATCATATTGTAGATGCTAGCACTCCTGCCCCATTAAAGAATTATTTACTACTTTATATACGAATATAACTATGTACATTGGCCATGGATATAACTTTAATATTAATTAAGTTGTCGAGAACGTGTTTATTAGTTGTTACTTAGAAGTTTCAGTAAGAATGTTAATACCTGTCCTGTCTCTAGCCATAAATCTACAGCGTCGCTTTGTGTAGCAACTTTGCCTTGTCGCTACTCGCTACGGATAACTGTTCTTAATTTATATTACGAAGACTTACTTGTGTTGAAATACTTTGCAGATTCATCAAAACTTGTATATTAAATGATTAATATCAAGAAAAAGGTTTCTCTCCTTTAGCGTTGTAATAAAAGAAAGAAAATAATGCATCATTTTTTTAATAACTAATTTACATTAACCGCTTAATTCTATAATATTATATTATTTAAGTTTAATACTTTAGAAACTCAATTGACTCTAGTAACACCTAAAATATTCTTTATCTAGATCATAGTAATATTATTTTGTTCATTTAAGTAATTATTGACTCATATAATAATTATTATTCATACTGAATTAAACAGACTGACGGATTAAATAGACTCCGATTTGGGACTCATAATAATGATTTTATAATTGTAATATATGTCGGGGATTTTAAAACGATGTGAAAGGAAATGGAAGGAGGAAGATGGGGAATATTAGGGAACACTAAGTGAGGGTGATGGTATTGAATGGAATATTGGGTAAATGCAACGTAGATACTGCTACTGAACCGATAAATGATCAAATATGATCTCTAACAATTACGAGAGAAACCTAAGCAGTGCCTTGGACTTGTGACCAAGGTGTAGGCTTAAGGATATCCTTTAAGTGATCAGGCTCTCTGTTTAAACCCAAGGTTAAACGCACATAAACCGAATCTAATACAAGGCTAACCTAACCTAAGGCTAACCTAACCTAAGGCTAACCTAACCTAAGGCTAACCTAACCTAACATTGTGTTTACTTAACCACGTGGCAATTACATTGTAAGGACTTACGTGACATTAGTTGGACAGCACTTCCACACTACACTGCACTTGACACTATCACTAGCACTACTTAGATGATGTTCACTTCCTGAGAGACCGCGCACGACTAAGACTTCAGTTAGACTGTCGATCGCATATAAAGGGTCGAGGGTAGATACTGTCAAAACAACGGAAGTGACTTCTACCCCACTCCAACGCCATAGACAACGATAACGATTCGATTAATCAATAATCTTTTACTATGCTCCGACATATATATGTCGGAGAATTGTAAAGGATTATCGAGTAATCGAATCGTCATCGCGGTCTATGGCGCTGAAGTATGATAGTAATCACTTCCATCATTTCGACAGTCTCGACTCTTTATATGCCTTCAACAATCTGAGTCTTAATCTTGAGCGGGCTCTCAAGGCGTTAAATAGTCTCTAGATAATATTAGTAAAAATGTTAAGTGCAGTGCAGTGTTTTGTTAATGCTGGGAGTGCTGTTCTATTAAGGTCAATGTACCTTACAATGTAATTGCCACGTGGTAAATAATTGCCACAACGTTAGGTTAGCCTTGTGTAAGGTTAGGTTTATGTTAGCCATATAAGTAAATGGTTAATAACCTATATTTTTATGCAGTGAACTCTAAATTGATGTATTTTTTTTTATTTTGAAAGAAGTTAAAGCCAATTTGCTATCAGTTCGCAGCATCTCGAAACATTCAGCGTTTTCGATCACATTATTTCCTGCTAGTAATTGCGTTTTCATTTCATGTCGCATTGGGGAACAAATAATAAACTTTTTGGCGCCATATTGTTTTACAATCATACTTTTTACTTATATTATAAATATGAAAATTTGTGTATAGATGTTTGTTGCTCAATCACGTAAAAACGGCTAAACAGATTTTAATGATATTAGGTTTATAGCCTGAATTAACACATAGGCTACCTTTTATCCCAGAAAATTCATAGTGCCCTTAATTTAATCTAACTGCTACTTCTACCTACTAGTGACAACCGCGTATAGTCAAAATCCTTAAAAACCTACAAAACATACATATTTTAGAGTTTGATAATGGAGTTTGCCCGTGAGGGGACGGGTTAGAATACAATTCCCCTCTGCCGCTGGGAGAGCACCTTGTAAGAGCCGAGTAACCCAGCACGCAGCACTATTGGTGGTAGGGGATCTGTTCACCTTACTCGGGATCCATTGAAACCGCAGCATTCTTCTCTTCGCTCCCCCTCCTCACTCTATACGTATCAATAAAACAAGAGATACCCTCTAGACACTTTCCATCAGATGAACAATATGCTCGTTTGTCCCTTATCCTACTAATATTATAAACGCGAAAGATTGTAAGAATGTATGGATGTCTGGATGTTTGTTACTCTTTCACGCAAAAACTACTGAATGAATTTTGATGAAACTTTACAATAATATAGCTTACACATCAGAATAACACATGGGCTATAATTTATATCATAAAAAACTATAAAATATACATTTTGATTAAATTTAGTACAAAATCAATGGTTGTTTTTATTATCGGGGTAAATCTTCGCCGTTTACTATAAGAGTTAACTTTATCAAAAAAACTACTTTCCTAGTTTCTTTATGTTTGTTAATGTCAGCACAGTTGTCACAATCATGAGGTCAAATATAAAAAAAGGATTTTTTAATTTATTTATTTCTGTACCACGAACTTAAAAATGGGATTACTTATCTCTTCAAGAGATCACTTCCAAGTAAGAGAAGTAGATGTTACTATATAAGTATATTGTACCGATTCATATACAATATATATAACAATAGGTAAAAATAAAAATGTTACTAAAAATTAAAAGTATTATTTTTATTCAAAACCTACAATTTTCAAAATGGATTACATTAAAACGTAACGTCAATACTCTTCATACATAGATGGAAATGCGAGCGCAAATTTCTCGAAGTTAGGTATAAAATTCAATAGACTGACGCTTTACATACAAAAAGTTGAAGTGGAATTTAATATAGAGCTCTTCAAACATAGGCTGTGACAGTGCTTATTGCGTGAAAGGGTTATATTTATACGAGCCCTCAGTTTTGTAAGACACTGTGAAAATTTGTTTTATATAAAATATTTTACTAAATATAAAACTAGTCGACCCGTCCCGGCTTCGCCCGGATATAATTTACCACGTAAATTTAGCTTCAACTTCATATTGTTAGGAGCTTAAGTTCTGGATTGGAAGAAATTGATAGATGCTTCGTTGGTAAAAGATTTATTTAGAATGTTCTCAAAAGTCCAACTAATCTTCACAAAAATAACCTAACACTATGACCTCATACTATTTACACGTCTCCGATATTTACAGTTCTTATTTACAAACTACGTAGTTCCACACTTATAACGCGCACAACTCCAGAATCGTTCGTCGCTATATACTTCACAATAATCCACTGCTTCTACTATGCACCACTTTTTCTGCACTTCGATATCTCTTCGCACTCACTTCTTCACTCTCGAGTAGACTGACTTGCAATCGCCCGTACAACTCTTTATATAGGATTTCATATAGAAACACCTCGCAACTTGAATCTAGCAATTTAAAAAAAGATTTTTCTCAAAACCCCTGGAAAGATCTAGAGTTATAAATTTGCCTAATGCCGTCCTTTTCCCAAATTTCGGTCATCGAAGACTCGTGCAACTTCTGGCGAACGATATCTTCCCGCCTCTCTCGTTTTATCTTGCTTATTCTTTTTTGACATTTTCCAGCAAGTTCGAACTAAAGCTTGGTCTAGGCATGCAAATTGTTTTGATGTTGATTCGCAACAATAATATTTTAATCGCTATATCACTATATTTAACATTTCACTTTATATATGACTAATTCCTATAGACAAAACGGCCACACAGCTCGACATGCACATCATATCCACGTCGATAGATGGCGCACACTAATTTGTTTAATTTTTATTCTTAAGTATTTTTTTGCGATAAAACATAGCCCTTGTCCTTCGTTAAGCTCTACTTTATCTCTGTATCATTTCTCATCAAAATCGGTTGATTTATTTCGTCTAATTAATACCATAAAACCGCCTTTTACATAGTAAGTTCTTGTGATTTTTTTATGTTATTCATTTTGCCATAGATGGCGTTTTAGCGAACAAACTATAAGCACTCATCAAAGGCATCATTAGATTATTATAATAATTAATACGATTTAGTGGAACAAACATCTATTCCTATTATATTTCCAGCAGATTATTTTATATCCACATTAGCAATCATTATCTTCTTAAGAAAATAGTAATATTAGTTTCCTATTACTCCGTATTCCATATTATCATATTAATCAAGTTCTATATATATATCACGAACATTACATGTTAAACAATACCTATTAATTACATTACACGCTCAGCTTACAATGTTAATATCACAACGATGAGTGCTTGGAACTTAACACAAAATGCGTTAATTTAATATACAATAAAGGTGCTTATTGATATATTAACATTAATGACGTAACATTGTTTACATATGTTTGTTAATAAAATGATTTTTATTTTCTTCTCTACACCGAAGCTTTTAGAAGAGCTAAATTAGCAAGATTTCAAATTTCACTGTCTAAATGTAGCTATAGAAAGCTGAGCAATGCCAATTTTATGATACATAAGGGACAAACGAGCCGACGATCCATCTGATGGTAAGTGGCCACCATCACCCATGAACACCAGCAAAACTAGTCTTGCCGACGCGTTGCCGCCTCAGAAGTTGAGTTAGGGAGAGGAGCGAAGAGAAGAATGCTGCGATTTCAGTGGACCCCGATCAAGATCTTGGAGTTCATTGGAACCGCAGCATTAATGGGATGGAAGACGGAGGAGGTAAATCTGGACCACATGCCGCGCGATGGAACACGTCAAAGACACTTGGTGGACGGATTCGCTTGTTGATGGTCGCAAGCCAGTCAGGAAATAAAACCCCTACCACTGATGGAGGTGCTGGGTTACTCACTCCTTACTAGATGCTGTCCCAGCGGCAGAGGGGAATTGTATTCTAACCCGTCCCCTCACGGGTAAAATTACAAATAGTTAACTAACTCAATGCTCTATTTTTCTGTCTTACATTTAATTAGTTAATATTCAATTAGTCACTCTATGAAAATAGTGTCAAACTAATATTAAATAAGTTATTTAGCCAGTGTAAACATTTTACTAAACCAATAGGAGCTTCTTCGTAAACAAATAAATAGATTGGGGATAAAGTCTTTTCGCATTATAATATGTATTAGGTTGGGGAAAAAGTTTCTTCGCATTTTTTAAGAAAATTCATAACATTTTTTAATATAGTTTATTTACATTTAAGTAAAGTATGTAGGTACCATTTTCACTGAAAGAAACCTAATGAACCGTGTACTCATTTGTGATTCTTTATTACGACGCAATGCAACCGTATCATTTTTGCAGAAGCTGATAACTGGTGATGAAAACAAGAACGTGCGAAAAAGGTCGTGGGATTGGAAGGGCATTATTCATTATGAGCTGTTACTACTAAGCAGGACCATCGATTCTGAACTCTACTGCGAACAACTGATGAGATTAAAGCAAGAAGTTGGGAGAAAGCGGCCGGAATTAATCAACAGAAGGGGTTTGGTTTTTCATCATGATAACGCTAGAACTCACACATCTTTAGCCACTCAGCAAAAGTTAAGAGAGTTTGGCTGAGAGGTGTTAATGCATCCGCCGTATAGTCCTGACCTTGCACCTTCATATTTCCACCTGTTTCGGTCTCTTCAGAATTCTTTAGGCAGTGTCAGGTTAACATCACGAGATGGGCTGCCAAAACTACTTTTCGCGGTTTTTTGATCAGAAGCCCTAAAATTTCCCAAAATTACCTACATACTTTAGTTAAATGTAAATAAACTATATTAAAAAATGTTTTGAATTTTCTTAAAAAATGCGAAGAAACTTTTTCCCCAACCAATTATTTTTGTTTTTTTGAATTACTAACCCACGCTTGGCTGGGTTATATTCTAATCGTTAGTGCGTGACGTGTGCTGTCTTCAGACAGCGACAGATCAGAAATCTTTCTCTTCTCGAAGAAGAATAAGTTTCTTGGGTTTTAAATGGTGTAACTAACCCGACATTGTTTTTTGTATTTAAATTTTGTACTTAGATATCGAATAATAACTGTGTTCAATTATAAGTTTCAGTTGTAATGCGACTGGTAGAAATTAGGCACCAAATGTGCTTAATTTAGCAGATGTGTTCGCATTCTGCAAATGGCAATTCCCTCCTGTGTCCTAATGGAACGTCGAGCTGGTAACGTCTGCCATTGTAACGAATAAATAAACTCAGCTTTAATATAAATGTTAATCGTTACGTGTATCACTTAGATCCCTATTTACAATATACAATTATTATTAGAGGTGTTTCCGAGTTAGAAACCAACCAAAACTGTTCGAATATCAGTACATAGAAGTTTTTTCGGAAAACTTAATGAGTGTGATCTTTATAAGATCAGTAGAGGCTAAACAATTAATGTAAAAATTTGCCAGATCTGTCTGTCTGTTTATACATGTATCACACAACACTAATGCATGAAAATAGATGTCAAGAAAAAGTTAGTTATTTATAAATATTTTAGCTCACTAAAGTAGAGAATGTCGAATAGTAACCAGTCTTAACAATAAACATTAGTCAAATAACTGACAGTTAAGTCAAAAGTCATAAAGTTACACTAGGAAAGTTAATATAATATGGTCGTTAAGATTTCTTAAATTATCTAACTTACCGAAGAACTTTCTTAATTTTTTCTTTCATAAGTGTTAGCAACACTGTTTATAAAGTAGTAGTATCGGGTAGATCATTTTATATTATTTCAAGTATACCGACGTGAAGACAATATATAACCTTTAGTGCGATAAATTAGTCTCCGTCTCTCTGGTGTTTTCGTCCAGTGAACATGGAAGTTAGTGGTATAGTGTCGTGATTAAGGTTACCCTTATCGAGGTCCACGTAAGTTTACTTTATTATCTATTGTCGTTAGCGAGGTCGAGTGTTGGAGGTGAGAGTTAATATATTATGAAAGAGCTTTTTAAACCTGCTCCTGGGTCTCAAGCCCCAGGCACCGCTCGCCTCAGTCTAAATTGCATGTGTATACGTTGCATTGCTGTACAGTAATGGGTATCATATCTCTCTCATATACTTAGCATAAGAACCTTTTCCTATCAATTACAAATACACCAAAAGAAGAATTAGCAAAATCGGTTTAGCCGTTCACGCGTGATAATAAGGATTTAACATAACAGCTATATAAATAAAAAAATTGGAATGGATTGTTCTTAACGACATGGATTTTGATTCTATTTTTGACCTTTATACGATTTTAAAAAAATATTGAAGAATATTTCTTACAGTAGAGCAAAATATTTAATGGAGTTTTTGCACTGTAATATAAGTTCTGCGAAGTAGTTGTCGTGTTTGAAATATAAAAGTTTATTCCATCTATTGGAATTCTCATTTTTTCGTAGAAACCGATATCTTTGTTTACAAATGCTATGCAAGGGCTATAATACGTTATTTGTAACCGAATCCGATAGATTGTGTTTCAGTTCCTTTTTAATTCATAATACTTCAATAGGTCAATCTGTGATTAACTTATTCTTTGGTTTACTTATCTATTCCCTTAACAGTTTACATTTCATAAAACATCAGGATTAAACCCATCATCAAGCGGTTAAAAGCCTCTATTCACAATGAAATGTAACAATATTATTTTCTAACGTTCTTTAATATAGTGAAGATGTTCATCTGAAATATACGCAAATATTATTCATATTGTTTTTATATGTAGAATAATCAGAATTCACGAGGCCAAAGTTTTCACGGTATTCGATATTCCGTTCGTGTGATAAGTTTACTACTTCATTTAGATTCAGAATAAAATCATTTGAAAAGATTGTCTTCTAAGTATAATATATCTAGTATTATTTTGTATAAGAAAAATATTTCAATCTGTGGCAATAAACTAAACTTTTTATTCGTCCTTCTATTTCTCTAATGATTATTATTATTTTCTATTATTGGACTTAGGATCCTCCTCTTGAAAATTACTGACTTAAAGGATCTCGGGATTCCAATGTCTGTTTATTCGTTTTCCTTAAGATTAATTAATGTGATTTATTTAATACGTCTAGTGATACACAAAATAGCTACAAAGAAATGTTTGCATTTGGGTCAGATCACGTCCGACATTTTGTTGGATGTTCTTCATTTAACTTCTACAACTAATAAAATGTTAGAGCAACTCTGATTACTTGGGTCGTTAGGTCCTGAACCCTAATAAAATGTTACAGTAACACGAATTAATTCATTTGATTATTTTCATTTAGGTATAAATTTTAACATAGAATAAGGAATCATTTGTTAGAAATAGGAATTGACGCTAGCCAAGTTCTTGGATAATAGTTAAATATTTACAATCTGTGATGTGAGTTTTTAGAAATTTTTCATTCATCTTGTAGTCAGAAATGATATTTTTGGACCCATTAAATAAAGACACTTTGAGCATCCTTTAGTCGAGTCCTTACGCTATTAATATATAGTTCAATAGCAGTGCCCCATCTATTTAATTTTAATTCAGTTAGGTAGATTTAACTAGTTAAGCCCTACGTAACGACTTTAACTGAAACTAGTTATTATATTTCCTGTAGAGAGGGACGCGCAATCTAATTAGGTCACATGTAAGTAAATAAGTACGATGATTAATCTAAATTATGTTTCACTTCGAGGTAAATTAATTTAAAAATTGCTAATGAATAGCTAGCTTTGAAAAAGTATTCTATAGGCAACTGCAACAAAAATTCTTTTACTATTCGCCATACGTTATTAATAGCTATTCGAAATCAAGTTAATTTCTCTAATGCAAGAACTAGGTTACTGCATTTTACATAATTAAAATAAGACATATTTTGTTAAAAACGTAAAATATTAGGTCACGAAACAATAGCTTAGTCGGTTTGTTAGACAACAATTTAAACTGCATTGCTATACTAGGTCAGCTTTTAAGATTTTTTAAAAAAGACTGAGCTCACCTACCTTATTAAACGCAAGCTTTATCGTTACTCAATTTAGTGCAATAAATACAAAAAATGAAATAGCTATTTTAGCTTATATTTTTTTAGTTTGTAAAAGTCATATTGTTTCAGTAGCACTATAGCAGCTAAAAGATAGTATTAAACAGGAAGCCGAGCAGTATCAGGGTGTTAATACCTAGAAGCAAGTACAAGGGCTTTTCAGATAGCAAGAACTAATATCAAAGACTCGAATGATTCTCAGAATATATTTGTATATATTTTTATTTTAAAGAGTAACTGAAAATGGTTAAATGACTCGAACAAATAAACGATAAGAAGTATAAAATATTAACTAAAGTTATCACCAAACTCCACCAATTTGTTTTACCAAAACCAAATATGTTTATTTATAAAATAAATATTTTTAGCTAGATTGGCTTAAATAGATAAAACAATTCGTGAAAAAGTTAGATAATAGCAATCAATTTTTTAGCTTGCACCTGAAGAGTATAGTGTAAGAATAGTTAGATTTAGCTACAAAATAACTAAGTTGGTCACACAGCACGTTAATTTTAGCTCAAATATCGTCAAAAGATTCTACAATAAATATAAAATTATAAATACAAGAAACAGATGCAAACTCAATCGACCTAAATGAAATTCAGTTATTAAATCGATACCTTAAAACAAAGACCGATTACGATTCGAGATAATTTAAATCGATCCGTCCTTCCTTAATTGACTCTCGAATTGTCATTCAACCTTTAATATCAACGTTCTAGAGTAATTGAATCCCGATGGATTATTCTTAGTTTTCGTTGCTACATCTAATATTTGTCTAATATCACATCTACATCTAAAATTTAATATAAATATCTAACATGGACTCGTCGCTTTATTCAATCTCTCAATTACACTTCCCTTTATTCTTTTATTCACCTAGTCACTCAATCTTTAATTCACTCAATAATTCTCTACCCCACTTGCCACCCATTCACATATTCAAATAAAGTTATTATGAGTGAGTGAGTATTAACAGTGAATTCAGCCTACGAAAAATAGATCTTCGTAATAAGTTTTTAAATTACACTATCTTAACAACTAAGTAATTGTTGTGTGGTAGTTTTCTCTGATATTTCAGCGGCAGTTTGGCGAGTGATTTTATATAGTAAATATTGTTATCATAGCTATACTTAGCTAGCGGTCGTTCTGTATTAGTTAGTTTAACATTTTGCGTAGCGTGTATGAAAAGAAAAGAGTTCTTTTGAGTTGAATAGAGTTTTCTGTAGTGCATCTTGTTAAAAAACAATAGCCTGTTAACATTATCTTGTTATGAGATGTAACTTTCCATATGTTTATGATAAAGTAGAATATATTGAATTCTATCTATACTATTATATAAAGAGGAAAGATTTGATTGTTTGTATGTTTGTTTGTTTGTTGCGAATATGCTCTAAAAGTACTGAACCGATTTTGAAAATTCTTTCACCGATAGGAAGCTACATCCTTTCCGGGTAACATAGGCTATGTGGTGTTGCCATAAATACTATAATTAAAAAGATATGGCCATTTAAGTGCCATAAGGTGATCATTTTGTAAATTGAACAGTTTCTCAGAAACTAAAAATCCGATTTAAAAAATTCTTTCACTGATAGAAAACTACACTATTCGTGAGGGACAAAGGTGATTTAGTGTTGCCATATACACTTTTTAATTAATAGAATATGGTCATTTTGTTGTTACTAATCCGATTTTTAAAATTCTTTCACTGATAGAAAACTGCACTATTCGTGAAGGGCAAAGGTGATTTAGTGTTGCCATATACATTTTTTAATTATTAGAATATGGCCATCCATTTTGTTGCTACTAATCCGTATTTAAAAATTCTTTCACTGAGAGACGTCTATAGTATTTCCGTGTCTCTTCCTCTTATAATATCATTGTCTCTCATGCTCTCGCTATTTCTCTCTTTAATTTTTATTTAGTTCAGTATGATCAGTCTCTTTTCACTTTCTTTCTTTCGATTATCTCTCTTGCTCTTTCTCACTCTCCTTTACCTATTCAATTTTATTTTTGCTCTGTCCTCCCTCTTTTAGCATTTTTCGTTTTTCTTTTAATTTTGTTTCTATTATTTTTCTTTTTATAACTTTTTTTTACTGTCTCTCTTTTTTAAAATAATGAAAAACTACACAATTACAGAGTGACAATTTAAGGACATCAATTATAATATTGCTTTAAATACCCGGAGCGAAGCGAGGGCAGCCCGCTTGTATTATATAAGTTGTATACAAAATTTCGGCGTTCAGCAGCTGAATGTTTCAGAGTATGAATTTCATGTCTAATTTCGCGTCTAACGATGAGTTCAAGACGCTGACTATTATTTTTAAGGCATTACAATTTGATATACAATTGTAATTTATCAAATGAAATAAATTCTATACTTATTTTATAAACATTGATTTTATTGTATTATTACAGTTCTTAAAATTAGTTCAAGTTACATAAACATAAAATCTAGATTTGGAGAGCCTAGGAACAAAATTTCTTGGTACTTTTACATTTATACTGATACTGATATTTATACACTTTTTATAACCTTAATCACCTTATTGAATACAAGAAAAATATGAAAGGTTCTACTGGACAAGAAAACTTAATAGCTAATCTGTCTGCTATTAAATTACTGACGCAATCCATCTTTCAAGAAGATTGATTTTGGTAGTTTCTCCGCTTCGTGCGCTCCTCTAAAAATATCATACATAATAATAGAATTATTGTATGATTTCAGCTATTTAATACAATACATATTTTTCCTCATGTGTTATTAATAGTATTATATACTTACTAACTAGGCAGCTTGAATTTTAATCGAATTGTCTTTATATACCAAACAAAAGGTTTATTTAATTATTTTTTCGTTTATAGTATTCTTTAATAGTACACACTATCAAGCCTGTAAGAGATCGGTTTTTAGCGATAAGGCCCATATTTGTACTAAAATGTATGTTTTTCTCTGATTTTTTTCTGTATTTATGTTTTTTATTTTGACACAATAAAGTGTGTTTTTATCCATTAATTTATCCAAAAGGTGCGATTATTTCCCTATTTTACCTACTAATAAACATTACATCAGCTATGGCTATTATAATGGTTACATAATATTAAAGCGACCTCAAACATAATATGGAAATCCAATTATCGCATTAGCTCGCACTAAAGTGAGCAGAAGTGCAACGAATATATTAAAATATCCTATATTTCTTATTTATTTTCACTTCTATATGGATGTTATATTTATTCATCATCACGACCCGTCAATGGCCCACTGCTGAGCCGGGTCTCCTCCTCAGAATGAGGAGGGTATTAGGTTCACCACGCTGGCGCAGTACGGGTTGGCAGACTTCACACACCTTTGAGAACATGGAGAACTCTCAGGAGTGCAGATTTCCTCACGATGTTTTCCTTCACCGTTAAAGCAAGTGATATTCAATCGCTAAAACACACATAACTCAGAAAAGTCAGAGGTGTGTGCCCAGGATCGAGCTCGGACCTCCCGAGTAGACATCAACGTCTTAACCACTGGGCCATCACTGCACTGCACTGTTATATTTCTTATTATAACAGAAATTAAATTTTGTAATATCATATTTTACGTTTCTCTCTTACTTAAATAAAAATAGCATGTTCTTTGGTTATTTCTTAAATTTTTATTGCTTATAGATTTCATATAGGGAAACCTGGTATAACATAATCTAGCTTCGAAACTATTAGTTAAAAATATATTTTTAATATAAGTTTGATCTAGCTAGATGATAAATTGTAGTTAAGATTCAATTCTTCTGACCATCATACTAACCGATACTGTATGGCTTCAACACTTGTCTTTGTGAAACATAACAACACAAGTCATGGTTACTCACAGGTCTTATAAAATATCATACTTTGAAAATAAAATATTGTATGACAGATATTACGTTGCATAGTATATAAGGCCCAGGGTAACGGGAATACTAGTAGTATGTGATCCAGTAATCTTTAAAAAAAAAAAAATTCACTAGCAATGCAGAATGTTTGTTTGTATGTCAATAAAATGTAGAGACTTTGATAGAAATACTCTTGGAAAAAAAAACTCTTGATAACATTTCACTGTATATTCATTTCATAAAAGAAATATTGACTATCATAGTGAAGTTTAAGTGTAAGGAGTGTACCCTTATAGAGGTGATATTTTTATATTTTTGAAGTGAAACTCTTTAGAATCGTTGTGATTTCAAACCGGATGCAACGGAAAAAACGACAGGTAAGAGACACAAATACAAAAATGTGTAGGAAAGAATGAGACAGAAATATACAAAACGACAGGTAAGAGACACAAATACAAAAATGTGTAGGAAAGAATGAGACAGAAATATACATACTATTTTATATTATTATATATATTCATCTCATTCTTTTGTCGATTTATTGAAGTTTCACTTCTATCGTGTGTGAATCGCACACACACCTTTTTTATATTATTATTTGATTAAAATGTTGGGTATTATTCGACGGTAAGAGTTGTTGCATCCTTAAACCTGTATCAGGATCCATTTGTGATCTTGATATTGATGCTCTGAAATTATTATTTCATCTGAAATGATATCTATATCATTACATAAGCACTAGAGATTAGAGAAATCATTATAATTATGGGCAGGAAAATAGTCTGGCGTACATGTAGCAATACCAAACAACGTCAAGTACACGTGGGAATAACAATCACTATACAAATAAGTATAATAAAATTGTAATATATCGATGTCTATAAATTAAAGATATTATGTATCTTAGACACACCAATAAACGCCAAAACTAAAATAATAATTATTTTGGCATATTTTCCATTTGTTTGAGTTTCTGTCTATCTATATCAAAAAAATAATTTAAATAATCCTCATTAATAAATATTTTAACGAAGCGAAAGATGGTCGCGTATTCATTTAAACATAAAATAGGTCACGCAGTCTACGACCCGTAGACTATTAATTATATATCTAATTTCGAGTCCTATTTAAATATATTTTATAAGAATAAGGTTATCAGGCAGAAATCTATCGTGACGGAACTGTAAGGCTTCGTCGTGGTTGGTCATTTACTAATACTACCCTTGAAGCCAATTCTGTTCAAAGATTTAAAAGATTAATTGTGGTACTTTTCAATTATAGTATTTACTATATAGACAGTCATTATATTCAGGTTCCATCTGAATTTCAGTTCAATCAGGTACTGAGATGTTGCAATTTTTGACGGATATTTATCAGTAGTGTAAGTTAGTTTATTGCTTGTAAAAAGATAATTAACTAGCTAGAAACTACAATCTAATATGAATAAATGAAGTCTTCAGACTAAGGGAACGCTTACTTTAAACATAATTTGACCTTTTACATGACAATTATTCGCCATTTGTAAAAAGCTATTGCTTTAATAACTACGCTTTAAAAGCGCAATGCATAATGAAGGAAAACGTTTGTAAATGTATTTCATTTTATTATTATATGTTAGAATAGACAGAAAAATACTTATCTTTGCTAATCTAGTTCTAATATTAGAGCTCACTAAAACCTAAAACAACTCGATCGAACAGACCCTGACCTTCGCGAAGTTTGACTCTTGCGTCACTAAACCATTGCGGTAACTATATTTTACCCTTTATCATAACATAAATTAGCTATATGAATTTTCGTTTTATTGGATATAGAATAGAATTACATAAATTGGATCTAGAATAAAGTGTAAAACACAATCACAATGTAATGATTTATGAAGTATAGCAAATTGCACATTAGTAGCATATGTAGGACTGATAATAAAATTCAAGAAGCCAGTTCACATCTGCATAAATACATATTATGATCAATAAACGTAACTTTATAACTCTTTAGTCTTACTAGGTTAATATTACAAGGTCTATATAAAATATACTATATACAACCGGTGATTTTTTTTTATGGTAGATAAAGTGTAAATGAGCAGATGGTCCACCAGATTTTAAATGGCCACCATCACCCATGGAAGAACAAAACAAGAGATATCCTCTTGTTTTGTCGAGAGTGGGGAGGGGAAGTAAAGAAAAAAATGCTGCGGTTTCAACGGACCCTGAACAAGAGCTCAGAGTCCACTAGAAGCGCAACAATATTGGGATGGGAGAGGGTAACTCTGGCCCACATGCGGCTCGACCGGAACGCGTCTAGTCGGGGAACAGATCCCCTTCCACCAATGGGTTACTCGGATTTTACGAGATGCTCTCCCAGGGGAATAGTATTCTAACCCGTCCCCTCACGGGATGAGATTATTTGACAGTGGTGGGATTTTTACCGAGATACATTTTTATGATAAATACCAACATTCAATTTTAAGGCACATTCACGATCGAACTATTGTTAGTAACACCGTTTATAAATTAGTATTCGCGGGTAGTTCCTTTTATTTTATTTGAAGTATACCGACGTATAGACATTTAGTATTATTGTGTCGTGGTTAAGGTAACCCTCATTGATAACCATGTCAGTTTACTTTATTGTCAATTGTAGTTAGCGAGGTCGAGTGGTGGAGGTGAGTGTTGATATATTATGAAAGAGCTCTTTAAACCTGCTCCTGGATCTCAAGCCCCAAGCACTTGACTGCGTCTAAAATGCATTTTATTATCATATTTAAAAATGTTACTATAGCTCCCATTAACTCAGCACTATATAAACGCTTATTGGTTGATTTATTCGGGTATGATAGCTACCTAGATGTAATGATTCAATTCTCGTTAAATGTAGGCTTTAATCAAAGCCCGTATTGCATTGACAATCTCATCTCTAACAACAACCCTGATCGTTTGAAAATATATATCTATCTTTGATGTAAATCCAATTGAATCCATCATAAAATGCTCCCTTTCTATTGAAATCTATTTTAACTATATTTTTTATTATTCAGCTTCCATTCGTTTTTATTTCAAGAATTCCCACTGTATCGATAATCTGTATCCCAATTGATCTTAAGCAGTCTGTGAAGCGATTTTACGCACAAAACATTATTGGGTAATTTAATTTATTCGTATAGCACCACTAACAGCAAATAGCATGACATAAGGTCAGCTATATCGAGGTTCACGTGAGTTAAAAAAGGGATGGTGTGCTGAGCATGTTAAGATCATCTTTAAAACTACTCCTGGGTAACGAGCTCCCGGCTTTCACGTTAGTCTTAAATGCAACCTTTCTCATCTCGTTTATCATTTCGATTTTATTCGCATTACAACTATAATCTTGTTCATAATGTATAGCCGAACAAAAGTTCTGTCTCCAGAGCATTACGTAAATGGAATACTAATTAAAAAACTAAGCCATCACAAAGCAAAGCAAAATTCTGATCGTGCCATCGCGTAAAGGAATTATCGTCTAATCCATTCTAGTACGGCTTCCCACGAAATAGGTCAATTCAGTTTTGATTACGTTTCGGTTTATTTTCCCTATACGACCGAACAGTAGGTCACACCGATACATATGTAGATCTTTAATATGATTGATCTTTATTCTGAAGTATCGATTCTATCGAGAATAATCTAAGATGCAATACAATAAAAATATGCAAATTTCTGTTAATGGTAAATAATTTTCGACATTTTCTGTACGACTGTCACACATGTTATATAATGTCAAGTTTCAGTAGTATCTCTTGCCATTAAAACAGGTAACAGTAAGTTTGGATAGAAACTCAGTCTACTTTTAATAATTTTTAAATAAAATCCGCAAAATTATTTTAATGAGTAAACCTACATATAACAATTACGCGTATTTCACTGTTTTGTAAGAGTTACTCCTTGAGGGACGTGAAGTTCTTTCAATCATACGCTACGAGGACTACGGAAGCCTACCGGATACAAAAAGATAGGATTTTTTAATATCTATCCATAAAGAATAGAATTTTTAAAATACTTACAACTTTTATTATACTCTACTACTACTATATATTTTATTATTCCAGATTGTCCAAAAACTAAAGTTCTTTGGTCTTAGTAAATTCATTTTATCATTTTATTGGCATATGATATGACAATTCTAATATGTTTCTCTGTTACATTAGTCAAAGTCCTTTGTATACAAATATCGTGACTTTTCTAAAATAATATTGTTCAGGAGAAATGTTTCTATTTTTCAATCTCCGCTTTGTATTGAAAGGAAACGTCCTATTTTCAGGACTGTTATTGCTAAGGACAAAACATTGAACTGTGATTTCTTTTGCGAATATTTAAATTCAAGATAATGAGAAATATGTATCTCAATGTTTTCATTGAGTTTATTTTATAAGTAAATAATTATAATTGGTTTAATAATTAAACACAATTCACAACAATTGTGCAATATGAATTGTGCATTCTCTAGAACATGTGTTACCCTCACGCCAATAAGCACTTGTTACAAAAAATTACGTTAAATTGTCAGTCTAAATAAATAATCTAACACTAGCACATTAGCAATAAATTAAAAAAAAATGTAATTATTTATAAATTGTCCTAAGTTATTTCAGATATTTTAATTTTTACATTAATGTAGAAGAACATTGAAATTTAAATAACTTGGTATCCTGTTTTTTATATCATACAGGATATTTTGAATCGTCTTACATTAGTGTGGAGAGTAGGGAAATTTAAATAACTTGGTATTCTGTTTTTCATCTCAATCGAGATGTTTTGAATCTTCTAAGCATAGTATAGTAAAACCGTTGGGTAGCGAGGGGTTGCCAGCATAATATAATGAACAGGAGCACATAACAGCCTATATTGGCGAGGAGCAACATCTGGCCGTATCAACTGGCACGCATCCAGGCTGCTAACTCTATACGTATTGCCATCCTAAATCAACAGGTATATTATGTAACATAACGTTTATTTTATCATTAATGACAATTCATCATAGACGAATTCTTATACTTCCTTTATCGTGGTATAATATACGCCAACCTTGGTAAGGGAGACCTACGTTATAATATAAAACTTGACATACCATAAGAGATAAAAATTGGCTATGAAGATTCTGGTTTTATGACTTTTGATGACTATTATATGTTGGAGAATAGTAAACGATTATCGAATAATCGTTTCGTTATCGTCATCTATGGCGCTGGAGTAGGGTAGTAGTCACTTCCGTCATATTGACAGTCTCGGCTTTTTATATGCACTCGACAGTCTGACAGTAGTTTTAGTCATGCGCGGTCTCTCAAGGAGCGAAGTAGTCTTTGGATAGTGTTAGTGCTGTAAGTGCGGTCAGACTTGTGTAAGGTTAGGTTTATGTTAGCCTGTTTACACAGTGATTCCCTTATTTTGGGCCGATATATATATGTGACTTCATTATACTCGTAACACACATTTTTCAATTTCAGACACTAGATTCTTCCAATCGTCTACAAGACGCCTTCAAAGTCGACTTCGAAGGCCTTCGAAGGCTCTGGAAATAACCAAAAACTGAGATAGAGTTCTAGAAATGCTTTTTCCAGTGAAAATTTTCGTGTTCTTTGGATAAATCATTTTAAAGTTTGAATAGCCTTAGTTAATCATTTATAGATTCTAAAAATTAATTAAAAATAAAATAAAATTCACAGTCCAAAGGAAAAAATAAAATTTCTAATTCAATCTTTTTTTGTAAATAAAAGTACTCTAAATACATTTCAAATCAAAGGACGTACAAAAATATTTGAAATCAATTCCAGCTTAGGTTCCAATGAGAATAATTGTAATTTAAGCCCGGCTTTTAAACAGAAAATAACAAGCCTTTTCAATAATGTTTGAAGTGGATTCTTTATATTTCATAAGGACAACTGCTTTTAAGTACGCATAAAGATTTACAGCCAAAATTTAAAATTTGATACATAAAAATATCCCTCGTTTAATATTAAAAAGTATTTCTGTTTTATTTCTCACCGCGTTAATGGAAAATACAAATGTTATGATTAAAATATCGTTTCATTTAAATTAACCTACATAATTAAACTTGAAAACATTTCAGGGTTATAACAGACACAAAGCAAATTTACCCGAACAAAGAAAATTAGCAAAATAATATTCAGGTTCTGTTACTTTTTTAATCTTCAAATAAAATTTCAAAAGGTCCTTTGATTTATCCTTCCAATTTTTAAGTGATAATTAAAAATGGTAATATATATTTACAGCTTTAAAGGGAGATCACAGTCATGTCAGAAATTAGAAATCTGTTGTAGATAAAATTACGTTATATTATCAAGTCATTTAATTGTGAGCACACAGATTCCTTTACGAAATCCACTCCACCATCTAAAATAAATGAAACTAGTCTTTGTTTACGTTCAATCTTGGAATCAAAATTCAGTAGTTAGAAAAGCGAACGTAGAAATAGCATCAGTTAGAGTAAACAAATATTTTATATTATATAAAACTAGTCAACCCTCCCCAGCTTCGCTTGGATGAATTTTATCACGTGTATGTATAATTTATATGTAACTCTGACAAAAAAAAATAAAGAGGAGAGGGACCTATTCAAATCATTAAGGGGCCATTCATTTATTACGTAAACGCTAGTTTTTGCCCCTATTATAAGAAAAAATAAGAATAAGGGTCTATTCTTCCCCAACATTATGTTTAACATTTATTACGTAAGAATCTAAAGGAAAAAAATATTTTTTCCAAGTAACAATATTTATAAATATTTAATTTTGCTTACAAAGGTACTAATAATTTTTATTTATTGGTAAGGTAATAAATTTTGGTTTTAGTCATTCATCTTTACCTGCATAATATTTTAGTCTTTTTCAAAGTTTAACTTTTCGCACTTATATAAGAAATATCGAAAAAATAAGACATGGTCAACCTCCCCCCTCCCCTAAATCGTCTTACGTAATAAACGAATGGCCCCTAAGATAGGTGATACTTAATGGACTATTGGCTAAATTCAATGTAGATACTGGTACTGAACCTATAAATAACTAAGTATTAAGGTCTACAACAATAACGACAGGAACCCAAGCAGTGCCATGGACTTGTTACCAAGGTGTAGATTTAAGGGATCCCTTCAAGCAATTGCACCACTCACCTCCACCGCCCAGGTTATCTGTTTAAACCTATTGTTAAGCTAATCTAAGCCTAACTTACGCGCCGACATAACGAACATATATAACGAACTCCTATGCTCTATTTCAACCCCTTCAAGACTTTTTTAAATAAAAGGTAGCCTATGTTATTCCCCACGCCCTAGTCTACCTCTGTACAAAATTTCATCAAAATCGGTCAAACAGTTCTTGAGTTATAAATGGTTTAACTAACCTGCCTTTGTTTTATTTATATGTAGATGACGTAAAGTATTTTAATATAATTTTATAATTAATTGCATATTCTGAAGAAATAAATTGTGATCTTTGCATATTTCAAATATAACAAAATCAGATAATAATACTGGATGAAGTAGTAGGAAGTACAATACGAATATTTTCAATATTCCAAAGTCTTAAGACAAGAAACAATATTAACATGCAATTTAGAGATAAAGCTGAGCAATGCCTGAGGCTCGAGACCCAAAGTAGTAAGTGTTAGCAACACTGTTTATAATCATTTTACATTATGTCAAGTATATCGACACGCAAACAATATATTATAACCTTTAGTGCAATAGATTTTTAGTTATAGTGTTGTAGTTAAGGTCACCCTTATTGAGGTCCACGTAAGTTTACTTTAATATCTATTGTAGTTGGAGAGGACGAGTGGTAGAGGTGAGAGTTAATATATTATGAAAGAGCTCTTTAAACCTGCTCTTGGGTCTCAAGCCTTTTATGACATAAGTTAGTATTTTTATTTGGTATATGGTATTTATTAATTTGTCACTTCTGCCAAGTATCTTGTACCACTTCCAGTACAATTCCGTTTCAGAACAATCACACGCTCTACACTTCATATTGACTCTAAATTGAAAACAAATGAAACTGCTGAACTTAGAAATTGAAACTCCTCTCACTGGAACTAATAACAAACAACTAACTTTAAATGAACACTCTTTACAATACACTAATTGGTGTTATAGAAATCTAAAACTACAATAACTACGAGTAAGCACTATGGATTTTAGTAGTAAAACTATTGTACTTCTTCAGCGTCTAATCAGCATTATCAGCTATATAACTAACAATAGACAAACAATGTAAGTTCAAGTCCAGTTCAAAACATTAAAACGAAAACTTCTAATTATGATATCAAAACACATAATGATAACAAAAACTAAATTCGACTCTACTAAATCTACCCTCAGGTGGGACAGGGATATAACTAAAGTCCCTACATCCGTATTCCTAGTTTCAGCTTAATCAGATACCAGGAAGTGTCTGCCATTTTTTGGCAAATCGCTATATTGGATTTGGAATCACCGCACTTACCATGCATTTTTATATTATCTATACTATGATTGAGAATAACTGTTTTAAAATTGAAACAAATAAAAAAGCTGTTACATTTACCTTCTGTGAACTGTTTTATATTCTTATTAAGATAACGCCTGCTTAAGGCTGATAAATTATACTTTTTTGAATTTCATTCCCTAAAACACCCCATTAATTTTGTGGATAATCCAGATCACTTGTTGGCAGATTATAATTTTGAACTATTTTTCAAAGAATTAGAATTGTTTGATAGATCTACAAGTTAGTGTGCTAGCAACAACAAAGATAAAGAACTAAACCTGACAGAAATTGAAACCTGTTCAAACAATATAGGCATCGCCCTAATTTTGTATAAAATTATTTAATTATAACAGATATTATTAATAAAATACACCAAAGAAGAAGACAAGTAAGTACTGGATGTGGAAGACTGAGTTTATCACACAACTACTAGTTACTAGACATTAGTTTATTGAAATCTTTCTCCAGTAATAAAACGGTATGTAAATAGCACCCTAGGATACTAATGCAAATTAAAGTTCTATAATCATAAAGCAGGTTGATCGTTCAGAAACTTTCTAATACGTCGATATACAACCTTATTTTCTACTAAATGATATTAAGTCTGCCTCACATGATTCTAGAAAAAGGAGTTATTTGGATTATAAACGAGTTTTTTATAGCTTTAATGTATTTCTGTAATTGTACAGTGGAAAAGATTATAGATGATGATCAAACTTTTCGAAGAAACAAACGAATCCGACCGCCAAATATCTCTGACGCGTTCCGGCCGAACCGCATGTGGGCCAGATCTACCCCCTTCCTCTCCTATTCCATTACTGCTGCGGTTCCAATGAACACCGGGTTCTTGCTCGGGATCCATTGAAACCACATCTTTATTCTCTTCGCTCTTCCTTCTCACTATATCGTCGAGGCGGCAACGCATCAACAAAACAAGAGATCCCCAATTAGGAACAAGTTTTTTGCAGACAACCCTATATCATCGTGTTCGCAATAAAACAACGCTTATATTGATATAATTTTTTTTCTGTTATCAAGCAAGTGATAGGTAACTGGCATCGACGTACCCGCTTATACTCGACAACCGAGTAGTTTGTCCAGGCAAAGAATGGGCAACCCAACGGCTGCACATTCTATACGTTTGATTCTTTAAGTCAGGGTAAAAATTGTCTTATTATCTTGATGTTGCAACATTGAATTAATTTAAAAAAAAAAAATAATATAAAAATAAAAATAATTAAAAATAATCCAGGATTTTTTTAGGCAACCCATTCTTGACATATTTTCTAATATACTAAATTTGTTATAAAATATGTTTCATTCTATTATCAGCTCGGTGCAGGTCGTTTTAGGTTCGGATCTTCTACTATTAAACAATATTTGAAGCGTCAGTAGCTCAGTGGATCGGGCGTTGGATTCACGATCAACAAGTCGTGGGTTCAAATCTCGGACATTGGACTACTGGCGTGGCCCACTACTGACACAAGCATTTAGCTTTGTTGGAGGGGTATTAGTATTGTGTGATCCATACTGCTAGTAAAGACAAGTCAACGTCTTTCGGGTTAGCTATAGCCATATAATAATTCACATTTTTAAATAATAATAAATAATTTGCCAAATTTCTAAAAATATATGTAACTCTACTCGTAATTATAATCTACTAGCGGCCCATCCCGGCTTCGCACGGGTGGAATATTTAGTTTAAAACATTTTGGCTCTCCCGCATTTCGGTGCCCCTCTACCTCGGCGTTACTCGCTGCACTTCGAGTATCACCGAGATAGAACTACACTGGCCCGTCGCGTCGGCGTGTATTTTTTGTTTATATTGATATTTTTAATTTCGTAATATCTTTTGGATGGAATTTATTAATTCGAAAAGTAATTTACAGGTATTGAAACAGTCTTGAATATGAAATAATTTATTTGGATAAGGATTAATACAAAGGTATGGAAAACATGGTCTGATTTTGATAGGCATTTTTATCAACTTTTAAAATATAAAAAAGTAGATATAGTGACATAACTATAATAGTTGGACATATGGTCTCGCGGAGTTTTTTGTAGATATTGATACGTTCTATAATATTCTAGAACATTTTTTTGTTCTATCATCAATACTTTTCGCAGCGCATGCGATGAAAGATATTTTATGGCTATTTTTTTTGCACCTTGGGTTGGTTTTAGTGAGATTTTCTGGAGATCTCTAATTTTTTCTTGTAATAAATATAACCTATGTTACTCAGGGATAATGTAGCTTTCTAATGGTGAAAGAATTTTTGAAATCGGTCCAGTAGTTTTTATGTTTATTCGTTACATACAAAAATACAAATCTTACTTCTTTATAATATTAGTATAGATATAGATTTACCTCAAATAAAATTTCATAAAATCTTTCTTAAGTAGATATTGTAACTCTGTATCGAATATTTTTTATAATATATTAAATTTGTAGAATAATTCCTGAACATTAATAATTAATATGAAAAGATGTGTTTAGATAAAAGCTAAGGATATACTTTAGATATAATACTGTTATCTACATGAGCAATATCGCCCAGTAACACGCACACGACAAATGTTACATAATAAAAATAAATTAATTCGGTAATAAAGATGTATTTTAAATTATGTAAACAACAAGGCTAGACGCAATATTAATTAAAAAGCTTGTTACATCATTTGTATAAATAATGCTAGTATGAAAAAATCTTATTTTAAGGTATAGATATGTGTATTTATTGCCATATCTAATAAGTTTAAACAAAAATTAGAAATACTTGCGATATTTTTAATCTTCTTTATTTCGAAAATTAATTCCTATGTGGTGAAGAAGGAAAAATTAAGGATATTGCATCATATTTTATTCTATTATGTTTAAAATGTTGTAACCAGGCCAATGCAAGGGTGGAAGAAAAGCCACAGAATGGGCTAGTATAATATTATAACATGTATTTTTGTTAAGTGCATATAGGTTCTAGTCAGTATGAAGTGTTGATACCACTCCAAGTCTCCAACAAATTATCTAACTTAATATTATTTAAAATGCATAATATGTAATTTATCGATTTCGCCATCGGATCACGCGCCAGGTAAACCACTTTAATCACATGATCCGTACAACTGGTTTCAGTTAACTTTGTTCAAGTCTCGTGATTCTGACGAAACTCGTAAAAGACTGAGTCTTTGGCACGGTCATGTGACGGCTTATGTGCAATTCATCCCTTATATGTATTTTAGAAGCGCAATCTGATGATCTAACCAGTTCTTGAACTGTAAGTCTTTTTAAATTAAATAAAGTAAGAGTAAATTGACCATTCTACACAAAAATGTTAATATAACAAAAATGTTAATTTCAAGTATATGTTCAGTTTAAATAAAATTTATTACCAATATTATGTCAAATTATCTACAATACACAACTATAACAGTCACATGACTTGATAAGTTATCGATATGAGTAATGAGCTGACCTACAAGAGGTTGTGAACTCTATTAAATATAGAGCTTTCATTGAAACATGTTGATAAATAATGGCTTACTTAATATTTATTCTTATATTATCACAACTATATATTTAAGTGCACATTTTATATATAATTAGAGAACCGCAAACTACCATTCGTGTAAAAAATATTACAGACGTTTTAAACTTAATACAGCGGCATCTATTGGTTGCTTACCTAACCTAGATTTAAAAAGATCGAATTTTGTGTGTGAATCAATAAAATACTAAACATTTATTTGGAATAAAAAATATTCATTATTCGAGATAGAAACTATCCTATCCCTTAAGTTTGGCCAAATTACACACAGTTTTTAAAGTTTTATCAAGGTCTATGAATTAATTTTCAATTTCTAAGATATTTTATAAGGCTTTCAGATAGTTATGTATAACTTTAAAGATACAAACCTATGAGTTTAATAAATGCTATGGTTTATCAGATTTTCTAGAACATCTGTCTTGAGTAGAGTTAATTCCTTTAAATTCCTAGCGTGCAGTCCTGTCTGGCTGTTGAAATATAAATAATACGATTATTCAAAATACTATATTTTAAGACATAATACTATTAACAGTAATCGTAGTAAAATTGTGGATCTAATAACTATATAGTATGTATAACACTAGTTTCAATCATAATTTCTTAAACTTAAAAAAAAATTCGTTCCCTTTAGTTGAAATTTTTTTGCCATAGAAAATGTATTACTAATTTTATTGGATATTTTATATTGCTGTAAAATTCCTATTAGATACACGTTTTATCTAGCTATTTAACTCAAACATTACTTGACCATCTCATCTAAATACCCTTTGGGTAGACCGGTCACAACGCGACCCTCTATCACCGGTCTGATCCCAAACATCACTTGTAGGGCTTGTATTATATCAGTTTTAGGGTTACAATCCAAAGTGTGATATAGATATAACGTTTGAGTGTTCCGTAGACTTTTAATTGCAAAGGAAACTAGCACACATTTTCCTGATACTATGGTGATGAAATAGCTTCGTTTCTCTCAAAATCAAACCAAATGCCTCATAATATTAACAAAGCTAGAAACTAGTATCTGACAGTACGAGAAGTTTCCGAGAAGTTCGAGTCCCTGTTCCTTTGAGGTATGAACTAGCATTATACTATGCGCTTTTTTCTAGATAAAGTCAGGATGAGAAATTGTTGAAGGTTTCTGAAAATTTATATTGAAGTTTTAATTACAGAGTATCACAACAATACGCACAAACTACAGGGTTAATGAGTTACTTTAAGGTAACAACGCTCACGTCTACTGATCCTAAAAAAGTTAGTTATGAAGATAATCGAAAATAAATATATAAAATATATAGAAACTACTCACCAATCAAAGATTAGTTAAAATGTTGCTAGCATTGAACATATCAATTTTTAATGCAAGCTACTCTAATGAATATCACTTCTATGAAATTTTTGTTGTATATTTCTTGTTAAACTTCAAGGCATTAATAATAACAAAATAACTTTTGGTATTACTAAGGAATCCTAAAAAGATTTAAAATCCCCCTCTATTTCTGTCTCTCTCACTCTCAATAGCTAATTTTGAATGAATGAACAAGCAGACTAACCCTCACTAAGCACACTGTCTCCCCGTCGATTTACCTTTTGATACGTATCAAACACTTCGGTATGAATGTAGAGATTTAGTCGTAGTACTTTTTTATTACAGAGTATTCAAATATGAAAAAATAAGGGTTACATTTCATATTTTTACTTTACTGTTAACACGTTACCAACAATAAAATGTTTTTCCTTATTTTTTTTTATGTAACAAGTAAGAAAAGAGATCTCTACCGAACTTGAGATTTTTTTTTATGTAACTAGGTCGGCAAACAAGCGTACGGCTCACCTGATGGTAAGCGATTACCGTAGCTTATAGACGTCTGCAACACCAGAAGCATCGCAAGCGCGTTGCCGACCCTATCCCCAATTCCCCCCAGGAGCTCTGGTCACCTTACTCACCAACAGGAACACAACACTGCTTTAGAGTAGTGTTATTTAGCTTTGATCTTCTGTAAGGTCGAGGTACTACCTCAGTCGGGCTGCTCCATATTTGAGCAGGAAATTTCCTGCTGTACCCTACCTCAGTTAAAATTAAATTTCTATAAATTAAAGATAGAAAGTATAAAAATAACAGACTTTATTAAATTTATTTTTTATGCGTTTTGTTTTATTGTTTTTTATTTAATAACTATTAAGTTTTGGTTTGGAATTGTATCTAATAAAATAATTTAATTATAATGTAGAAATTTACTAATTACATAATACCATATTTGGGCAACTTTCTCTACCTTTGTCAACAACTTATAATAACAATAACTACTTTCGTGAAATTGTGTTTGGATGTCGTAAATATTTTATTAAATTTTATTTGGACGTCGTAACTATTTTTAAATTAATTATTTTTAATATTTTTCTTTAATTTTTAATAGTTTTAATCAATTTATTTGTTTGTCTTTATATTCAGAAATTTATTTTTTGGAAACTTTGTAAATGCACAGAGTTGGCGGGCGTTTGTGAACTGCAACACAGTAATGTGTAATGTGTTTCGAATAAATGAATTTTAACTTTTTTAAATTTTATAATATAATATTCACTGCATTTTAACTGGATACTGAATAAAATTATAAACGTAAATCAGTTATACAAATTAGAATTATTTATAAAATGTAGAGCATTTAAGGCAAATTTACTTGAGAAGAAAAATTATAAGCGAAGTTAAATACATAAGTTGGTGTTAGATTCTCTAGAAAATATTTTTTATTACCATTTAAAACAAATAAAATGGCGTATTCCTGAAATTTGTAAATCAACCCATGAACATGTACGTAAAGGTAATGCTGGTTTATTTTTACCGATGTACTCGTAAGACGTAAAATGTTTTACGACGCTTACTCTTGACCTTGCCGCATTACTGCTCAACATTAATCTTGCTAATAAAGTGATATTGCAGTTCATTGCTTGGGGTTTGAAAATGAATATGCTTTTACCTCTCAAATAATTATTTATACCGCTAACCGCAACAAATATTTAAGCTCCAAACCTCACGTTATTAAGGTAGTGGCGATTTTCATGTGAGATATCTACAAAAATTAAAGAAAAAACTAGATAGAAAAATTAAAAAACAAAAATGATACCTATCTGTAACTACTTAAATAATTATCCTAATTTCATACTTATATGGTGGTAGGATTAATCTTACCACCATATAATAGTAATTTCATCGCACGTCATCAACAACTGTTGCTAGGCAACACGAATTTTCTAGAAATAATAGTTAAGCACAAAAACACAATTGAATTGAATCTGATTGACGAGCTGTTATAGGTTTAACGTGTGTATCTGTATTGTAAGCGCCCAAGATAATGCACCGATTGTGATGAAGTTTTATTTGTTTGAAAGATAATTTAATCCAAATGGTTCTTACTTCTTAGCATTAATTTACGACGTTCTGGTCAGCCGTTTGAAGAGTAGCAGTTCATTTCTAACTTGAGAGCTGCCTGAAATTATTAATTAATTGACCATTATAACTATCTTGTGACCATGGTAACATACTAACATTGCTTAAACTGAGTAAAGATGAAACGGTATTTCTCGTTACCTCTCTTTTGTTGTGAAATATTGAATAGAATCGAGTATCAAGCTTTTTTAAAGAGCGTAACAGTAATTATTTTATCTATCATTTTAGCATTTTATGAATACTCATTAACTCTGTATTGACTGCTGTTTTAATATTCTGTTTTCAACAATACAAAGAATCGATTTATAGAAGTTAATATCGATTTTTCTAAATCGATGTAATGTGGATATCAATACTTGGTGATTGTATTAAGTTAATTTCTGTCCGAGATTTTAATTTATAGTTTTATAACTTTTAAAAGTTATAAAGACTACCAAGTAAAAATTAGAACAATTCATGATTTATAAGTGCAGGACGATAGGGTTTTATTTGAACCATTCACCATCACTTTAAGAAGATAAGGGCAAAGCGTGAAAATGTTATGTATGTGATAATGGCCCATAAGGAAGCTTAACGACCGTTCCTCACATGGAACTAGCAATATAGGAATAGTAGTATTATATAGGAAATGAAATGAATTTATTTAATTCAAAGACGTATACATTGAGGTATTTGAGACAATGCTTATGGCGCATCCACATTTTGATTACTTTTTTGAGGATCTTAGTGAACATAAAATCAAAAACATATATTTTTTTTTAGAATATACTTTCATGATAAAAAAGATGTAAAGCTTTTTAATAGTCAACGTAACATCATGTGTTGCCTGTAGAATTTTGTGACCACAGCAGCCAAAATTCTGCGATGTGGTTACATGTACATAAAAATAAATATTCCCTTATACTCAAGCTCTTATAATGAATCTTAATTATACAGTAATGGAAAATCGATAGTAAGACATAGCTAATAATACTCTGAATTTCATTTTAAGGATATAAACAAATTTCAACCATATTTTCACGAGTAACCACAAAGCGCGTTTATGTTACAAACTAAAACTAAATCTAAACTTATATAGGCTTTGTTATCAAGATTATATGGTAACGTAAACGTTTGGTACATAAAGAGTTTAGCGACAATCATAAAAATTACTATCAATAAACCATAGGACAGAATACAACCTTTCGCCATTAAAAACATCATAATAAAGGTTTGAGATATAAATATGATGGCAAGGGTTCTGTCCCATTTATCTTATGATGGTAATCTCATACAGCGTTGTAGTATCACATTAAATATATCATTTTCTTCACTCGGACGTAAACATTGCTATTTTTATATGGATAGCGCTCTCAAAGACATACTTATTAGACTCTCAAAGTTAGTAGAAAATCATATCGGTTATACATAGTTTACTAATCGATCTATCTCCTACTGGTATTAGCGTGATGATATATAGCCTATAGCCTTCCTCGATAAATGGGCTATCTAACACTGAAGGAATTTTTCAAATCAGACCAATAGATCCTGAGATTAGCGCGTTCAAGCAAACAAACTCTTTAGCTTTATATATAGAGTATAGATTTAATAACAACAAAGTTATGTATATGTAAGTAAGATTCATATTAGCATTGTTACTTTGGCCAAAGAAATAAAACGATCGATGGGGCCAAGATATTGCTAATCCAATTTTTCCGCACTTATTCAAACAAAGGATCGGTAGTGGCTTGGATACCCAATTATTGATTGCAAGAATTTAAAAAATCAATACAATGTGACTTTAATTTTAGTTCTAGAGACAAGACCAATTTTTTAAATAGAATAAAAAGTTTGTAAAAGTAGTAGCAAGAGTATGGGAGCGAGAGTATACTGCGAAGTAACACACAAATGTGAATATTATCATGTAATTTAGATAGAAACCGAGCAGTGCCTGGGGCTTCAGACGTCTTTCAAAACCGTAAACTCTCACCTTCATCGCTCAAACTCGCTACTCAATATTAAAATAATAAAGTACATTACTCACATGCTCCTCGATAACCTACCACATGACAGACATGGTGTTGCTAACAAAAGGAATCATTATTTAAAACGAAAGATGTGAGAAGAAGTAATAGGTTAGGGAAAATGTTTCTACACATTTTTTAAGAAAATTCAAAACATTTTTTAATATGACATAGGGACATGATCCCATTCCCATAAAGAATTCTGAAGAGACCGAAACAGGTGGAAATCTGAAGGTGCATTAACACCTCCCAGCCAAACTCTCTTAACTTTTGCTGAGTGGCTAAAGACGTGTGAGGTCTAGCGTTATCATGATGAAAAACCAAACCCCTTCTTCCTTGATCAATTCCGGCCGCTTTCTCTCAAGTTCTTGCTTTAATCTCATCAGGTGTTCGCAGTAGAGTTCAGAATCGATGGTCCTGCCTGGTGGTAACAGCTCATAATGAATAATGCCCTTCCAATCCCACCACACACACAGCATCACCTTGTTGCGAGTTTACCCGGTTTTCGCCACAGTCTGAAAAGCCTAACCGGCCTTTGACCACGACCTTTTTCGCACGTTCTTGTCGAACGTGATCCACTTTTCATCACAAGTATCAGCTTCTCTAAAAAAGGTTCGGTTTCATTACGTCGTAATAAAGAATCACAAATGAGTAGACGGTTCATTAGGTCCATAAACATCCAAAACAGCGGCTTGCGTTGCATTTTTACCTTTTTTGTAGTAAAATTTTAAAATGTATCAAATTCCTTCATTAGATTCACTCATCTTTACAGTACGAAAAACAAATAAAAATCACACATATTCCTAATTTTAATTTGGCTTAACTTCTTCAAAATTCAAACTTTTAATGATACCAAAACCAGCCAGATACAAATAGTATAGCCAAAGAGATTTTATTACAAGTTCATACATACTATAATGCGAAAAGACTTTTTCCCCAACCTATTATTTGGACAAATTAAACTAATCTCAAAACTAAGCGCTTAAATAACTTCAATATTTAAGATCCTCTTTACGTTTCAACAAAGAATCTTAAAAAATCTTACTAAAACTATTTTTTAATAAATACACAAATTTGCTTACTTGACTTTAAAAAACTTATTACCGTGTTGTATATTTTAGGATTATTGTAGAGTAATATAAGAGATATTTGGGCTTTATATACACCAGGTTTCAATAGTTTACCGATAAAAAATTATACTATTACGATCTGTGCAAAGTACTTTGAAAGAAATTCCTTTTTGTTTTTTCCCTGAGCTATTCAGTTTAGCGCCTTAATTATCCGCAAAACGTTTTGTTCTCTCTGGATTAATTAAATGATTTTATATTCAACTACTGCTATGAACTTACATAGCCTTAGTGCTATATAAATGTATATGTGTGTCTGTAAAATACCGAAATAATGCGTTAATTGTGTAATAAAAAGTACGTATAAACAATAAGTTCAAGAAATAACATGTTTGTTACTCTTTCACGCTAACAACTGAACGAATTTTGATGAAACTTTAAAGTACCATACCTCAATTGTATTGAAATAAAACATGGATAATAATTTATAAAAATCGGCAGTAACTCCACACAATCTACTTAAATAGGATTTTTTATTTTTATTTCAATTCATGTTGGAGGTTAGTGTAATCATCCTTAAAATATTTTACCCAAATTACTTTTGTTCATGTCAGCGCTACGCTAGGTTTTATGTTTTAAAACTAAGCTTTATCGTTAAACTACGCAAGCACTACAAGCTGTGCTCAACCACTTTCAAATAGCTCTTGGCTACGTTGCTCTTTCATAAAAGTAATGTAGCATTTTAGAGAGAAAATTTATAATATTAAAAGCATTCAAAAATATAATTTTACTACTTTATAACAAGTATGGTAAATGTTGTTTAAATTCCAATCTACACAAGGTACTAATTTTAATGAGTTATCCTGTATTTTAAATATGTTTTTTCCTTTAAAATATAAACATAGAAGTTAAATTTATCCTACTACTAATTATCGTATCAAAATTAAATTTTGTATATGTATGTAGTTTGTATAACAATACTAAAATTTAGCATCTTAACAACAATATATTGACGAAGTGTTGTCAGAAACTCGTATAGACAACATTGTTGCTTTTCTAAGTAATATTTTATACGAAGACATTTATTATTTCTTTTTAAATCACTATATTATATATTCTGATTAATATCCAGAAACCATCAGGTACTCCGTGCTATTAGTTTACGTGTCACCGCATAATTCCACACCGCTGGCTGCACGCTATTCGCTTTCCTTCTGCCTTCAACTCGCTTTTTGGTGTATTGAACAAATATAAAGCATTTATAGCTTAATGCATTTGTAACAAGGTCCCAATAAACAATAATAGAATATTCAATAAAAGGTAAAAAAGGCTTGGCTGACTATATTGAATAACTGAAAAGGAAAGTATCGAATCACACGAATTACAGTTCTACTATGAAACACAAAGTTTGACGACCAAAAATCATTTCATAAATGTTTTTTATTATTTTTTCTAATATTTTATTATTCTTTTAAGAAACTATTAAAATTTGTAGCAACTAACTTGATGGCTTGCGAGGTCGTAGACGAACAAAATAATGAAGTTTAGTAACAGTATTTTATATAAAAATTTAGATATTATAGAAATCTCAGCGTTCACTGGGAATCTACATAATAATAACTTTATATTTCAAGAAAGTCTTATAAGTACAATATAATACAACTACAACTTAGTATATAATATGTACTAATTTCATATACTTTTCATATATTTTTCTTAGCTGTTCTATAACTCACATTTTCTTTACTTTAATAGGTTTATACATAAATAATATTAAGCGGAGATGAGGACCACATAAAATAATATTTCCCATTCAACAAGCTCTATATAATATCCTCGATATTCAATTAATTTTAATTAATAAGCACCAATAGCTGATATTATGCACTCATTTAACCTCAGTACACTGTATAGCGCATAACATTAATTCACTTCGAGCGATGCGAAGCTTCAATAGCGGGTATCTGAACTGCAATGTATTGTATAAGTACATTTTCCACAGTGAATTTACAAATTTTGCTGCACTAAAAGAAACTTTAAAACAGAATACTACATTTTAGTAATGCTAAAATACTAAAATTGCTTCATATTAATGAATTTAACCAAGTTCAATTACATTACTTAACTTTCAAATAAACTTTTCACTTAAATAGTGAAACGACACACATTTACTAGCTTTTGAATAAATTGAAATCATATTTACTGGGTTTCTAATAAAAGCTCAAATCTACCAGGTTTCGAATAAGCATTTCCTAGTTACACAAATACAAATAGATCACATTCATTTTCTTGATTTTAGTTAAACAATTTCGTCGTTATAATAATTTATTATATTTAGTAATTATATTTCCGAAATATTTAAAGTTTGAGTTCAAAATTAATTGTAAATGTTATGATTTTGTTTAGCTGTGGAACTGCATAGTGGAATTTTAAAATATATTGAAGCGAGTAGCTAACGTAGTTTGAGGTTGACCTCAAAAAGGATAGGTAGAAATAGGTCACATAATACCTAAACTACGTTTGAAAAATGTTCTTTGGAAAAGTGTCAAAGGCAACATAATTATACTAAGATGCCGTAGCAGTAGCAAACTCGCAATGGAATTAGACTATGAGCAACGACCTATAAAAATGAACTGAATTCAACGCTTTTTAATACGATGAAAAATTTTTAAGAGAATGTTAAAAATTAAAATAAGCTTTTGTTGTATATTTGAATGGCTTTTTGAAATTTGGAAACATAAATGCAATTAAAGCAATATACAGTTTAGATCTATGAAGTTTTACATGCGCAATGTAATCTCATGTATTTGAATAACACATAGGCTATTTAAGCTGAATGGTTGACCCAATTGCCCCTTAGAGATAACAATAACATAAAAACGATATCAAAAATATCAGATGTTAAATTGGACTCCTGTATAACAGCGCCATTCATTCGTAAAACATTTTAAGTAGTATTTTTCTTATTTCCGGAATATTTAATACAAAATAAAATGTATTGTCTCTCAAACCACCATATGAAATTTTTTTACTTGTAACAGACTTAGAATTAGGTTCATTTCTGATAAGATGAAGACATCTAACGTAAATCTATTGATAAACAAAATCTATTCTAATAAAAAACAGATATTTTGGTGGTTGATTGACTACGCCTTATAAGCTAGAGCTGAATATAATTCCTTTAGATATCTTACTTTTGTTGCCGACACTCTATACTTGTGTCATAAATAAAAGCTCGATTTTGAGAACTTTTAGTCAATTCCAATGTAACTATATCTTTGTGTTTCCAACCGCAAAACTTTACTCTCTCTAAAAGCTCCATAAAGAACACACTCTATAACTTAGTAGAGTAAATAAAGCAATGTCTACTCGAGCTGAGCGAAGTCAATCAAATTACTACACATGTTTACCTACACAATTCTAGAAAGCCAATAAACATATATATACGTACTACCTATATTCATTTTACATTTTACTTTATTTATTTATTGAAGCGTCAGTAGCTCAGTGGTTCAGGCGTTTGATTCACGTCGTGTTGTGGGTTCAAATGCCTATCATTGGACTACTGACTCCTCCTAGCACAAGCATTTAGCTCAGTTGCGAGGTGTAAAGTAATTCTAAGATTTAAATAGAAAGATGTTTTGGTATTTCAAATAAAAATGATCTCTTACAATTACAACAGGAACCTAAGCAGTGCCCAAGACCTTTTAACAGAATTCCAACACTCGCATCCACTGCTTAGTTTCACTATTTAAACCTATTATTTGAAACATTAAGAGGGAACATATTGAATGTCCTATTGAGTAAACGTGACATGGATACTGCTACTGAACCTTTAAATAACTTCTTTTATCTTACAATTACGACGGGAACCTAAGCAGTGCCTTGGACTTGTGACCAAGCTGAAGGTTTAAAGTATCCTTTCATTCAATTGAAACACTCGCCTCCACTGCCAGGGTTCTCTGTTTAAACCTAAGGTAAGACTAATTTAAGTCTAACTTACGCGCATAAATATTAAAATCACCTACAAGTACAGAAGGAACAAAAGATTTAAGGTCTAAATATTATTTAATCCAACCCAAAACGTTACTCGTGTGACTAAAATACCACAGATACGTAATTCCACAACATTACTAATTCAAAGCGAGTAAAATTATAATTTCAATTAGAAATTATAAATAAGATTAGTTTGACTCATGAATAACGTATAACATGGGACGCAACTTTATCCGCGGTTTGCACTCGTGTGTATTTATTTTGTCGTTATATTTACCCAACTTTATATAGCACTAGCGGCCCGTCCCGGCTTCGCTCGCGAGACATTTCTGTAAACATTTTGGCTCTTCCGCATTTAGGTGCCCCTTCCCCTCGTTTCGCTGCGTAGCGCGCCACACTGGCCCGTCGGTTTGTATTTTTTGTTTATATTAACATTTTTAATTTCGTAATATATAAGAATCAATACAAAGGTATGGGATAACATGGTCTGATTTTGATACGCATTTCTATCAACTTTTATAATGTAAAAAATTAGTTATAGTGACATAACTACAATAGTTAGATACATTGTCGCATGACGTTTTTTGTAGATATTAATACGTTCTATAATATTGTAGAACATTTTTTTGTTCTATCATCAATAACTTTCGCAGCGCATAGGATGAAAGACATTTTATTTTTTCACACCTTGGTTTGGTTGTAGTAAGAATTTCTGAGGATCTCGTTTTTTTTCTAGTAATAAATAAAGCCAATGTTACTTAGGGATAATGTAGCTGTCTAACGGTAAAAGAATTTTTGAAACCGGTCTAGTTGTTTTTAAGTTTATTTGTTACATACAAAAATACAAATCTTCCCTCTTTATAATATTAGTATTAAAGAATTAAGAAAAGTTAAATAATATAAAAACAGAGGTTGTTGCAATTTTTCCAATTATCATAGAAAATCCATCCATGGCTAGAAGCCGACGTTCATTTTGCGCTACAATTTTTTTTCGACTTGATGGAGAACTAGGGTCTTTCTAGATATCATGAGAGGAGTTAATATGTTTGTCAATTCATAAAAAAATTAGGTTTCAAATTATTATCTGTCACATCACATTCTCCAAAAATTTTATTATCTTTACTGGCCTTTCCCTTCGACCTCCTGTTATCAAATTATTTTCTTAAGTATAGTAAAGGAATAATACAATACGCATTTCTTTATGAATTATTTAACTTTTGTTACAAATATACACATCCTCACGAAACTATTGTCGCTATTGTATTATTAATTACAAATTTATTTTACTGTAGGTATAAATAATCATACGAGTATAAGTATTGATTGTTATTCACCTCATAATATATTAATATTTATTTAATACTCGTTAAACCTGTTTCTAGTTGTAAGATAAATATTATAATAAAATTATTAGCTTTTTGAAATAACTATGATCACTCAATTCGAATCTCAATTTAGTCTGTCAGTCAGTTTACTATGAATTTATTGCCTAAAAGGCAGCTTAGAATATTTATATATTACTATTCGACCCTGCAAACGTTGTTTTGCCATATTAATTTGAGGTGGGCCACCCTTGTCACTTAGAGGGATGAAAAATAGATAATCGCCAATTCTCAGACCTACTGAATATGCATATAAAATTTCATAAAAATCCGTCGAGCCGTTTCGGAGGAGAATGGTAACTAACATTGTGACACGAGAATTTTATATATATGATTTAATTCATCTCTTCTATTTAATAAATATTTTATGGTTTTAAAACTAACCAAACTTAGACAAATCTTGAATTTGACCCACTTCCCCAATTTGGCATGCATCTGTAAATCGCGTGACAATGCAATATTATGATGACATGGTGGGAATCTAATGATGGAGCTGAAAGATGTTTGTCCATCTTTTCTTCGGAATAAAAACGACACAACCTCATGAAGTTTGGGCTCATTTGAATCAATCATCGTCTTTACCCTGGTTACCATTACCAGAGTCTGATGATGGAGCTAGAAGGAGTTCATAGGAACTCTATAATGAAATGACGCAACTCCATCGAGTTTCGGCTCGTTTGATTCGACTTGGAGAGTACTTTATTTTTAGAGGGTTCATCACGACCCGTTAATCGCCCACTGCTGAGCCGGGTCACCTACTCAGAATGAGAAGGGTTTTAATTAGGCCATAGTCCACCACGCTCGCCCAGTGCGGGTTGGCAGACTTCATACACCTTTGAGAACTTTAGGGAACTCTCCGGAGTGTAGGTTTCCTCACGATGTTTTCCTTCACCGTTAAAGAAAGTGATATTTAATTGCTGCAAAAAAATCAGAAAAGTCAGAAGTGTGTGGGAGATCGAACTCGGTAACCTCCCGTGTGAGACATTAAAGTCTCAACCACTGAGTCATTACTTTACTACTTCAAACAAGCTTTTATTACAACTAAAAATTAAAAAATAATAATTTAAAAACTTTACACCTTGTATTAAATCTTTGCGTTATTATCACATTTATATTAATAAATAAAAGCATGTAAAGCTATAAATAAATACATTGTGGTGAAACATTAAAGAACATTTCGCATAAATACACCTTCATTATTTTTATTTTGCAATCATAATTTATAAGTGTTGATTATATACCTATCTAAAAAATCTACTTTTAGTGACAGACGCTATACTTAAGAAAAAATTAGCATAACAGCTGCATAAATACAAGGATAATCAAAATGTCAATAACCTTAAACCCTCTAAGAAATTTCCTTTCAATAAGTATTTCAACAATTACCTTCTTAAAGTATTACAATATCTTTTATAGCATATGTGACGCACTTTATTGTTACTTGCTCTTGCATCACCCAGATGTGAAACCAGATTATATATTATCTCTACATATAATAAAAATATAACTCATATTGTGTTTGTACATTGAAGATATTTAAGAACACTTAATATTAAGGGTTTGTATAATATCAGTACAAGTTAAAACAATCATTTTTTTAAATATTGTCTGTCTGCTACACCATTGAATACAATCATCTCAGCTTTGCTTTGAATGTTTGAATGGTTTTTAATCGCTCACAAATTTGCAAAAGTCATGTGCAATAATAGGATGTGCCACAACAGCTCAATGTATTTAATTTTGACCTAGTGGAACTAGGACGTTTCGATTAGTATATAAATAAATGCGCTCTACAATATCCATAACCATTAATTGCAATTCAGTACTCATATGTACGTTACGTTCGACATTGTAATTAATATTTGCGGTCGCCACATCGTCGTAGCAAATATCAATCAGCACGAGGATTCGTATAATCAAACATGTAACACCGATATTGACATGTTCCCGTAATGTATTTATCAAAACTGACATTAATACAAACAGTCTAGGTTCTAATGGGTAGACTAGTTAAGAATATTCCTACTGGCCTCTGTTTTAAAGCAAATTAAACATTTTATGAAAAGGACATTGTTAGGATATTCATAAAAGTCCTTTTTCTGTTTGTTGCTTTAATTCAACCCTCATGTATATTCTTAAATCTAATGATGGAACAAGGAAGTGGATACTAGATAGTGAAGCCCTTCACGTCCAATCTATACATAATGATTATTACAGCAAATAAAAATATAATATTTGTCTACGAGTAAAGCATAAAGCTAACTCCGCCATTACCGGTCTCAAGCCCGGATGCAAAAGGAGGAGAGTTGGTTGGCTAAGAGGCAAATCCAACTGTAAAATGTCAACACCGAGCCGTGGGCGGCGGTTAAATAACCCACCCCCGAGTCCACCTGGTGATCTTGCGGTTTTCAGTGTCTGTGAAGGAAGTCACCTATGATGCAAGGACCAAAAACTATTGTTGCGAGGATTCGCTCACGACCCTCAACATTGAGGAAACCGAAGTGAAGAGAAGAGAAAGCATAAAGCATTTCATTTTATAAAACATAAACGGATGCTTACTGTTTACCTAAAACCTCATAAACTAACATTGACAGCTTCCTTTTAGCGCAGCATTATATATAACAAATGGAAAATAAACAGTTATTCCAAACGAATTGGAATACATAATTAATTAGCTGAAGAAACATTTTCAATTTTCCTGAAATATTAATAAAATTATCATAATATTTGATGAGAAAAGAAAGATAATATAAAAAGGGATGTTAAATGTAGGGGATTCCTTATTGGTACAAATTTTCTTTTAAGTAATATTAATAATTGCGTAAAAAATAATTAAACATCATAATGCTTAATTTTTTTAATAAATAACTTTTAACGTAATCGGGCTATTAATCTTGTATAGATAAATTATGAAGCTGAAGATTTTGTTTGGTTGTAAGCGCTAATCGCAGCAACTACTAGTTCGAATTAAAAAAATTTTTTTGATGTTGGATGGTTCATTTATCGAAGAAGTCTGGAAGCTATATGTAAACAACCCATTGGAGGAGAACATAAACGAAAAATGTTGCAAAAATGGTGAAGAAATTTCCAGCTCCTTTAACTCTCTATCACATCGTATTGTTATTAATCGAAAGAATAAATTATATTAACAGTAATAAAACAAACCTACCTGTGTCAGACAACAGCTTCCCCTTCAACTCCACATCACTTTCAGCTGACGTAGCTCCGTAGTTCTTATAAGTCTTACCCGAAGGATCATCAAACTTAGTCACCTTGAAGCGTTCAGACATTTTCACTTCACTTAAAAACACTTACACTTTCACACGTATATTTTAAAATGATATTGTTTGATATGTCTATTTGCTATTAGATATGTTGGAGATATGTTAATTGTTTATATTTTTTTAATAATTTCAATTACATTGTTTGTGATTTTTTATTTTTCATAAGTAGAATCTGGAAAATGAAGTACTGTCGGTTTATAATACTCTAAGTCTCTATTTATAATACTGTTAGATATAAATAAATATAATAATATGAAATTTCATTTTGTACTAAATAAGATTATTTCTAAGGTTAGTTTGTTCAGACGCAAATCTGCAGAATAAATTTAAAAAAAATGGGTTGACATTCGGTATGAGAGTTTCTTTCTTTTGCTAAGAAAACGCATAATTTCAATAAGAAATAGATTAAAATATTGTTACCATAAATATACAATTACCTAGAGACTAAGCCCAATGACTTTTTTTTAATTAATGATACATTGTATTAAATGTATTGTGTAAAGTGTGAAATCATATTAAAAGGAATCAAAGGAGGAGTAAGGAAGCAAATTAATGAAACCGTGATTATTTAAAACGTAATTACAAAGACTTTAATTTATAAACTTCTACAAATTCCTCCGAAAACGACACAAATCGTTTTATTAAACGGAAACTTCTATCGTTAAAAATAACAATTTGTTAATTTTGAATGCAAATGTAATGTATTAATTTCAAATGTATTGACAATAATGAAGACAAGGCTTTTTAAAATCTTTTATGCAAATGAGGCCTTGTGTTTTTGTCAGACGACATGTTTGTTAAGATTTCAGAGTAACTTACTACTAATCTGTAAATGTACAAATATTACTATACGTATTTAAATAATTTTATGTTTGACTAGGGGCCCGTCCCGGCTTCGCACGGGTGGATAATTTTTTTTTAACACTGGCTCCCGCATTCTGTCGCTCCCTCTATCGCCGCGTTACTCGCTGCGCTGCGAGGCACCCCACACCGCGCCGGCGGCCCGTCTGGGATTATTTTTTATTTATCTTGGTATTTTTATTTCGTAATATCTTTTGACTGGAATGTCCGATTTCAATAATTCAAAAAGTAATTAACAGGTATTGAAACAGTCTTCATTACGAAATAATTTATTTGGATAAGAATTAATACAAAGTTATGGAAAACATGGTCCGATTTTGATAGGCATTTTTATCAACTTTTTAAATGTAAAAAAGTAGTTATAGTGACTTAACTACAATAGTTGGACATATGGTCTCGCGCAGTTTTTTGTAGATATTGATACGTTCTATAATATTGTATAACATTTTTTTGTTCTATCATCAATACTTTTCGCAGCGCATGCGATGAAAGATATTTTATGGCAAATTTTTTTGCACCTTGTGTTGGTTTTAGTGAGAATTTCTGGGGATATCTAATTTTTTCTTGTAATAAATATAGCCTATGTTACTCAGGGATAATGTAGCTTTCTAATGGTGAAAGAATTTTTGAAATCGGTCCAGTAGTTTTTATGTTTATTCGTTACATACAAAAATACAAATCTTTCCTCTTTATAATATTAGTATATACAAGTGATTTTTTTATAAGTAGAAGCAATATTAAATCCATACAAATAAATCACATTGAAGTGTCTGTTTGTGATATTAAAATAACCGCTTTTTACTAAGTGCATGTGAATGTATACACGGTATATATACCAAAACAACATTTTTTTACTATTTTGTCTGTCTGTTTGTTTAGGCTAATCTTTGAAATGGCTGGACCTATTTTGACGGGACTTTCACTGGTAGATAGCTGGTGTAACAAGGAGTAATTTAGGCTATTTAACATCTTGCTACGACTCATAGGAGCGGAGTAACACGCGAAGGAAGTCGCACAGGTCGGCTAGTATTATAATAAAATAGTAGAGCCAGCTTCGCCGGTTTTTGAAAATTATCTTTTCTACTAGTTTTTTCTAGAAAAGTGTTTTTAGTTTTCATTTTATAGTTTATAAAGACCTTTGTAACCTATATCTGAGTCACAATCCCATATAGTATTATGTATTAGAATAAAACCACGTCTTTATTTATTAATGCTTAAATGAAGAACAAAAATATTGAATAACATCTAAGGACAGATAAGTCTTGTCTGCATAAAGATTCATAAAATCTATTTACTGCTTAAATCTAGTTTAATTTATTAAAAAGTTGTAAATTGTTTTTGTATTTTTCATTTTAAATATTATAAAAATAAGTAACTTAATGTGTTCGTGACCGTTTTACATACACTGTATATTTATTTGAGTGTAAATGCACAAACTAATACATTATAGTAATTAATTTGTGAAAATTTATTGACTATTGTTTAGTTTCATATCTACTGTATGGGTTTTTGACAGCAAAAGATATATTAAAACGTCAAAAATATATCCTATGGAAGTTTAACAGATGTACGACTTTTGAAATTAATGTGTTTACTTTTAAATACTTTTAAAATGATAACGATTATTTAATATATTAATACCAATATACAAGTTTATTAAGAAGGCAATCCATTATTGGTTCATTGAGGATTTAAAGTAAGATCAGTGCTATTTTTCTTTTTAAATTATAAACGTTAAAATGACGGTTTTTGTACAGTAAGATAAGAAATACCTAAAAACCTAAATACATACAACAACATCAGTGTAAGTAATATTAGCAAAGTTTTATTTTCAATATATAGCTTTATATTTGACCTTATTTACTTCGACGTTGACGAAGGTCTGAAATAGTAAAAATATCTCTCGAGCCACACTGAATGTTACATTTATTAAGAGTATGGGAGCTATACTGCGCAATTACACTCAAAGAACAATTTTAACGTGTAATCTATATGAAAGCTCAGCAGTGGCTGGGGCTTGTGAACCAGGAACGGGTTTAAAGAGCTCTTTACGTGGACATTAAGAAGGGTGACCTTAACCACGACATATTCTATTTATATTACACGAAAACACCAGAGAGACTGACTCCTAATCTATCGCACAAAATGTTATATATTGTCTACACATCGGTATATCTGGAACTAAAAGGAACTAACCCCGAATACTTATGTATAAATTTCTATGTTAGTGTATATACGTATAGTTACTTAAGTAATAAATTATGAAGATTTTCCGATAAAATGATGTCACTATCGTATAGTTTAAATTCTTGTACTATGTGTAAGTGTTGAGATCTGCTTATCTAATATTTTTAATCCTCGTAGGCTATTCAACTAAGCTATATGCAGACTGATAAGTTTGTAACATTTAATGCGTGTTACTTTGATCAATTGAAGTCATTTTATTTATATTTTCGATTGATCTTTAATAAAATTATTGTTCGTTGTCCCATTAAACGAGGTCAATCAGTTAGAATATGAACAAATATTTGACATTCCTCTGTGTTAAACTATTCCCGCGTGGAATGCTACTAAGAACGTTAGCAACGTTTCTACTTTAAACCTCTGATATTCAGTATGAGTTTCTAATAATAACCTACCATAACTGAACTGACTAAACTGTTGGGTCAAGGCTACAAAAAATTCTGCACAGAAGTCAAAATGATGCACACTTTTTCCAACCCACTTGTTACTAAAAAATTTTCTTTTATATCATATTAAATTCATTATTTGACATAAAGATGTGAAAACAATGTTTAATAACTAGCATTTTAAAAAGAGCAACTGTTGAGTTTCTTGCCAGTTCTCCTCATCAGGAAACTGCTTTCCAAACTGGTTGTAGCTTCAGACAAATTGACTGACTGACCAATTTTGACATGTCAAAAGTATTTTGTAAAAGTCAATTTGAAATAAACTAGTTTGAGTTTAAGTTTTAGCAACAAGTAGTTACTGACGAAAAAAATGTTATCCAATTTTATTGCATTTTTTTTGCTCTACAAAAATTAATTGATACAGAGGATATGCAGCATACAGGATATGAAGGAAGAATTTTTGTATAGTCACTCGTGGATATTAGGATATAACTGGAAAGATCAAATCAAATCTTTTTTCGATCAAAATGATAGATTTAGCAGTTAAGATTCACTTACAATTAATTCGGCGAGGTTGAACCAAAGAAATACTGAAATTTAAGATAAATTAAGGCCTATTTGCCTTATGCTACTGTAATCCTTTTTCATATTTTTGTCACAATTTAAACTTTTAATATTATTTAATAAAAAATAACAACGGAAACATAAGAAATTTTATTAAAAAACGTACGGACTAGATTTGTAACACCAGCGCTGCATTCTTAAGTATGTCGATATCACATTGACACACTCATAAATAATTCTATAAATATCGAGTGACAATCGGCAGATACTAAAATGATCCGGTACAGACGGACAAATGATACAATTGATATGTATTGGGAACCAGGGCCGATGATTGGTATAGGTTGTTGAAATAAATTTTGTTTTGTGCAGCGTTGATTGCCGAACGCTCGGCTAATTTGGATAAATATCTGATGCAAATGCAATGCAAATAAATAAAATATTATATTGGCATCATCAATTATGAATTAAAAGGATAAAATAAACGTTTTTCCATATTTAACATTCTAAAATTTGCAAATAATATCCAAGAAATTCAATTATTTCATCTACTGCAGAATATTATAAAGTATAATGTTGTCAACTCACTACTTGATCCTTGAGATCTAGCACTCGATACTAAACTATATTACTAGACGATGTTTACTATGTGAAATAACTTGACAAACTGCATCCGACGAAATATTACTTTTAAAGATTTTTTTTAGAAACGCAAAAATCGTCGTCTAAAACTCATCGGTCTGAATAATTCTTTAAGTGCGAGTCCGCTAAATTATTTTGGACTTTTAGTTCAATAGATAAAGGGATTTATTTACGTAAAAAACTTATTTTTCGTTCTACAAAGATGCTGAGAAGTGATGAAATCATAAAATCGATTATTAATTAATAGATGGTCGCGCTGCCTATCGCCTAATGCTATTCAGCTTGCATCTGCCCACTTAGCTCAGTAAATGGATACAGTTTAAACTTGTGTTACACTTCAAGTGCAGAGATATTTGAATTAGAAAAGCTTTCCAAACGAATGTAGTCCATATTAATTAATTTGTACGGAGAGTTGTAATAAAATGCACTCAATATAGTTGAAACAGCATACAAAAAAGATTTAGTGCCTATGACCCTATGGTCCTCTCCGTCAAGGATAAAAGCATATTTTAGGTAAAATAATAACAAAATATCAAAGAAGTATAAAAGTTTCTGCAATGTCTACGAGGAAGACACATCCGATAGCGCGAAGTAGAGGAGAAAAATCGCAAAGGCAAACCCCACCATTAGATGGGAATAATAAATGCCACGGAGAGAGAGAGAAGAAGAACCAACATTTGGGGATATTTACTGAAATTCACTTTAGGAAAATTTAAACGAGTGTTAGCAACACCGTTAATTAGTATTCGCGGGTCGTTTATTTTATTTTATTTCGAGTAGACAATATACAACTTTCATTCCAATAGGATTGAGCCAGTCTGTAAGTGGTGTCGCGCAGTACATACAAAATTATTAAGACTAATAGTGTAATGTTGTTTCGTGGCATGTTGTTAAGCCTTCTTTATCGAGGAGCAAGTGGATAAAATGTACTTTATTATTTTAATATTTGGTATCCTTTAAACCTACTCCTGGTTCTCAAGTTTCGAGGCATTGCTCGCTTTCATCTAGAGTATGTGTTAATGTTGTTGTTTGAGTGTTACTACGCAGTATAGTCCCCATACTCTTTATAAACGATTATAATAACATACACTATAGACAGGAAGCTGAGAGGTGCCTGGGGATTAAGACCCAGATTTAGGTTAAAGATCTTTTGCTTTGAAACAGTCTATGTTTACAATTAAAGCCCGTTACCTAACATTTAACTAAACCAAATATTTATAACGATCTCCTAAGTTAACGGGCTATATATCACCTATAATAACTCATTACTCAATATTATCTTTATTAAATCACTCGTCAAACCAATAAGACTTACCAACCAATAAAATGTTATCAACAATGTTGCAAACAATAAACTCGTTCATTATATTTTGATAACAATTTACGACTTTAATAAGTTTATGGATAATAAAGAATTACCAATAAATTGTCCAATTGTACTACTTTGATTAATCTTGACCTATTTGTATTTAGTAATATTTAATTCCTCATATCTTAAAATATAGTATAGCTAAAGGTTGCTAAATTAAATCTTATCGTGCTGTATATAAGACGAAGTTTAGTGGTTATTGTACCTAAGGAACAAAGTTGACACATAACATTTCAATACGTCGTCTATAAATATCACGTTGCGCAACATTGTAGTAAAAGAATATTATTTCTTACTTAAATTACTATAAATAAAATGTCCGTTCCATCTATTAACAAATTTTAATCACTAATTAGAACTAGATACACAATTCCATGTCCATGCTCAATTATATATAGACACATATAAAAAATAAGATGATAGTCGATAATAATTTAAGTAGAAATACCATTTCATTTATATCTGATATCTATGACATAATAAAAAATGTTTTATAGTAGTGAGACAAAAATATGGTAGATATAATTTGACTGTCTACCATATTTTATACTATATCTACCATATATCCTACTAATTTCAAAAATATGGTAGATATAATTTGACTGTCTATCATATTTTATACTATATCTGCCATATATCCTACTAATTTCAAAAATATGGTAGGTATAATATGACTATCTACCATATTTTATACTATATCTGCCATATATCCTACCAATTTCAAAAATATGGTACATATAATATGAATATCTATCATATTTTATACTATATCTACCATATATCCTACCTATTTCAAAAATATGATAGATATAATATGATTATCTACCATATTTTATACTATATCTGCCATATATCCTACCAATTTCAAAAATATAGTAGATATAATATGACTGTCTACCATATTTTATACTATATATGAATATCTACCATATTTTTGAGACTCCTTAATTTTGAGAGTCCTTAATGTATCTATTTCAGAGTTATAAACCGCCTATAAACTATTAAATTAAACTTCTACCCAAATATTTGAATTTGGTGGATATTTGATTGGGATTTTACGGTAATTGTGTATCTAGTTTTTATTAGATTATTATTTATATACTTTAGTTTATTATACATATAGTTTTTAGAATTGTCTACAGTTACAATTCGTGGTCTAGATTTACTCTCAGGGATCTACTCTCAGACATTTTTTTAAGATAGACAACATTAAACTTTTTAGACGCCGTGACTCTAATCCTGAAAACTATATTTAATACATTAATAATTACCAGTTTCTTTGCTAAAAAAATTGTATCACGAAAGGTATATTAGGTATATAAGATTGAGGTTAATTTTTACAAAGGTAAAACTAATTCGAATGTAGCTTTATGTTTAATTTATGACAACTTTATAATTGTATTTTCATTTTGAAATTTTTAACAATAAATATTAGGTTTTTTTATTGCAAAGATAAGGCAAAAATAAACATTTTTAAATCGGAAAGTTTCAAAAAACTACGCTACCAGAAAATCATCGTCCAAACGAAAATTTATCTTTTATTATTACAGAATTCCTACATTTATGAATACACAGGCTTTTACAGTAACATAATGTTTATAGGTATTAAATCGTACGCAAAATCTAATGCATACTTTAGTCGGATTTATTTGTTACTTCAATAGCATACCCAGCTCTTTGTTATCGCAGTCCACATGTAGATTACATGTGTTTCCAACATAATAGCATATAACATACAACTCTACAGTAAATAAAAATTTTACAAATTGAAATTAAACAACAACATATTTAATTTCGATATTATTTCATAGAAACTTCCTTGAAAATCTATTTTAAAATAATATATTTGTGAACTATATAACGCATACGATATGTGGTTTAAAACTATATTATAAATATTCATATACATAGTTGTAGGTATTTGATAAGCGATATTTAATCAATTCCCTTTCATAACAACTTCTATACTGTTGTAAATATATTTTTTATATTTATATTATTACTTTATTTAAACGTCAAGTCATCGTTCACTGTATGACCTCACTTAACATTACATTAAACGTTTTTATTTGTCCTAATAAGTCCTTCCGTCGCAGTGCTACAATTATGAAAACACCTAAACCTAGCGTGACAAATATCTCAAACTTCATATATACAATTAACATATACTTAGAGATGTATTTTACCATTTTTAGAATGTTTCTATTTAAACAATATACATAAACCGATAATGAATCAGTTATCATTACACCAGCTGGTCTATATCAGGAAAGCCTAACAATTGAACTCGTTGTTATTTATGTTTTTACCTTGAGTCACCCGTAACGTTATAATGTAAACAGAATTCAAGAGTTTCATAAACAAATCGAATATGAAATCTATATCATAACGTTTATAACGAATTCTCAGTCTCGTATAACTAATAATTATATTCTCATTTTACTGATATAGCTAGAAAGTTAACACATACAGAAAGACGGAACAGACGTTTCAAACGCTACGATATCGCTGATAACGCAACGCGATCGATGTAGACCTTGCATCTATGAAGAGTTCGTATTTACATTTCGCGTCCTTTACCTGGGCCTATATGATTACAGGCTTAGCGTATCTAATCTGGTTAGTTGCACTCCTTACGTCACTACGAAGCCGCGCGTGCCGCGAAAAAAAAGTTCAACAAACTTAACCTTAAGTATTATTAATCGATCATCGATCGTTTGTTTACATGACACTAAGTATGGCGTATACACTACGCAGATTTTTAAAATTTAAATTTTACATATTTTAATTAGGTTAATAACATACACTTAATAAGTTGGTGTTAGTTATTTTTGAGTAATGTTTGCGCGAGTTTTGTTCGGCGCCAGCGGGAGAGCCGAGGAGACGCGAGCAACGCGCGACAGCCCGGACTAGTCTGATGCGAGTGTGAGACCGCGCCGCCTCTCTGCGCACACACTGTATACAGCACCGAGCACCGAGTACGTGTTGCTTACAGAGTACAGAGTACTTATGATGCACAGATACAGGAAACAGGAGTCTCTAACCACCTGAAATAGTTGACAACTCGTCAATGTTAACAGCTACCTATGTTGTTTAGTTTTCTATCTATAAATAAATCGAATGAGTAAAAAAGTGTATATTTTTTGGATTATTAAGTCAATGTTTGTATTATTTATTAATAAGGTTAACATCAGTGCTGAGTATAAAGAGTGTGTATAGAAGGCATATCTATTGGGCGACTGCTGCTTTAAATTATAAACAATTTAAGAAACAGTTCAGCTATATTATTAATAAACAATTAAACTTACTTTCATTCTTGAAACATTAGTAATCCACTGTTTGTATTGCTGATGAGTAGCTGACCTTGAAGTAGAAGAATAGGTAAATATAATAACGCTTTCAACCCTAAAGGAAGAAAGAACCTGTTTTATTAACATGACACTGGAGTTAGTCATAAAATAAATCCTTTACCACCAATTCTGCTCTGATAATATACTTGTGTGACAAAAATAAATAGTCTTCTACTATAATTTCTTCACTTAATAAGTTAGACAATTAATCCATTATTACTATTATTATTTTAATCCATTAACACATTTAAAATCAGATTGAAGAAGCACTATCTTTCCCAACTTTAAAGTTAGTGATTGATATTATGTAGGTTTATTTTATTTATACCTGTATTTATATAGTATATTAATAATACACTATTTTTAAGTAGTATATATTAGTTTTAGTCTATTTTTTTATTTAAATAAACACTCGAGGGTCACTGCAAGAAATCTCTATGTAAATATACGCCATCCTTTTTACTTAGACATTCGTTTAAAGTTTATTAAGGTACATAAATAAATAAGAGCTAAAATTGTTAAGTATATTTTATGAAGATTTCAGGAGTGGCCATCAGATAGTAGATACCAGCTTAAACTGTTGTAAAGTTGTCATTGTTTGCAATGACCTATTTAGTTTCAATCCACTATACCGCACTGAGCAGATAATTACTTAGTTTTATTATCAGGAATTCTTAGAATAAAAAATTTGCGTAACGTAAAAACGTTTTCTACAAAGCAATTCTCTACACTATTTACATATGAAATACAATATCATGTCCAGGTGCAAGGTCTATAGTGTCATTGCACTTGACATTGGTGTTTAGACTGTTTAATGAACGAAATTAATGTGTTCATATAAACAAAGCTGTTTATATTATTTTATTTTAACAGATAATTACTTCAATTTATATTCTGTATAAAACCGAAAGTTCTAACCATATATTATATTGACTTTAATAATATGATATATATATGTTGGTGTGAGTTAGGTTTAGGTTAGCCTAAGGTTTGGTTAGCCTTGTGTTAGGTTAGATTTGTGTTAGTCTAATCTTAAGTTGAGACAGTGAAACTAAGCAGTGGAGGCGATTGTCGTAATTACATAAAGGAGCTCCTTAAGCCTACACCTTGGTCACAAGTCCAAGGCACTGCTTGGGTTCCTGTCATAATAGTTCCTGTCAGAATAGTTTGAGATCGTAATGTTTATTTATATCCTGACATCCATTTCCTTATTTTAGTTTCCAACATATACATATTTTAATTTACTCGCCAAGACCTTTCTTTTGATACTAAACACGTGATAATTGTCGCAGTTAAATTTTTTTCGAGGTTAGAATCTGAGGTTTAAAATCCGTCATTCAAAAAAATCATTAAATTTTTATAGCCCGCGTATATGTCACCCGCGCCATTATTACGAATCTATTGACACCTTATTCATGAAAATTGGTTCTGTAGTTTAGGTGCATAGATACATACATACATAGACTGCCAACATCATAGCCCTTCCTTTTGACTTCGCCGTAGTCGGGTAAAAATACCATTTCACGATGTTTGTCCGCGATGATCTTCTAAACTATTTAACCAACCTTGAGGAAATTTTAATTTAGTACAACTTTCGTAACATTCTATATATGTTTTCTATCTGTGTTGCTAGTTATTGCATTTCTATTTAGTTTTGTTTTAGGGTTTTGTATATTTATTTTATTTAATTAGCTGTTGTACGTTTAGGCCGAACTTGATAATATAACATGTGTAGCCAACTACAGGCTTACTTTATTCTACAAGGCCATTGAATAATCCAAAGGCAAGAAATAGACTTGAAGTGCATTTCCATATCCTTGACCGACGCTAACCTTGATCTAGATATAGCTGAAGGTGAAGGACATAATCCTCCATCTATTAAAATTAAAATAATATATATTATTATTAATACAAGAACAATAAAAGATCGTTAAACAATATATATTTTCAACTGGACCTGAAAACAATACATTTTTCATGCAAGTAACTGTAGAAGAATGAACATGATACGTATATAAGAAAAGCCACAACCTCAGTATATTTTCTTCAATGTCACGGTTTAAATTAGCAATGTTGTGGTTTTCTTTGCTTTAATACCTTATTTTAATTAATATATTGATTTTCTCTCAAAGAATAACAAAGCATAGCGATGACGAATTAACATTTTCCTATATACGAAAATTTGTTATTCTGTCTTCAACTATGATTTATTTTACACTTTTTACTGTCCAAATAAATAGCCAATCTCAATCCAAACTCCTAAATATTATTCATAAAATATTTATTATATAATATAATTTAAATAATAAGGCCCTTTCTCGATTGAAGAAATTATCATATAGAGTAAAATACTCAGGATAATAATCCCTTATAGGTATGAAAAATTCCTAAACTGTAAATTTGCTTATATCATTAGAAAAAAATTGTCCGTATTATTTACATGGGACGATACCGCACGAGACAATAATAATATGATCGTTTTATTCACTTCATCAAAATGAGTTCACGAATTCATTACTTAAATACTTCAAAGACGTTGCAATATAAAGTAAATAATATAAAGTAAATATAATAAATAAAGTGTATAGAATACTTTTATATTGTTATAGAACTAAAGGACGCTCCATTATCGAAGTTTTATATTGCTGTAGAATAAAGCTTTTGTACAGGTATCAGTTAAGTTATAATGCTTCAATAGTTTTCTGTGCAGCTCGATAATATACAATATTTTATGTTATACACATAATAATGTAAGTTTATTCTAAATATATTGGCACGAAAATACATGCATAGTTATAATATATATTAGTAACCACTAATAAACAAACCTTCAGCTTCTTTGTCTCGAAATATGGTTAAACTCCAGCTAATCAATGGTGTTATCAAACACCACCGCGTCAGCATTAGATCTAGAAACATTATCGTAAAATAGGTTTAATATAGATAATATTTTCATATCAGACTCCTTACCCCATTGACGTCTTACAAATTCTTGGAAAGCTCTACCAGTAAAGGATAATCTTGTAGACATTACACATATACACTATGTTGGTATATATAATAAAATTTATTTTTTGAATACAAGAACTTTAATACAATGTTTTGTGAATAGTAAGTATAACTGGGTCAACAGAAACAGCTATAACTTTTGAAAATATAACTGTAAGTCAAAACATTGTGTAACGATAATAATAATAATCTTTTTATTTTACCAAAAAACAAGTTACAAAGTTTTTAAAAACACCCTTATTTAACATAAAAGTAGGAATAATATAAACTTATGTTCAAAAATCATGTTCAGAATGTTCAGAAATTGATTAATACAGAAAATGATCTAATAATAAATAAGGCAGTCCCTGTTTCCGTACTAGGAGACCTGTGTTACGGAAAACAGTGCCTTACCCTCAAGGTGTGTAACGATGCCATATTATTAATTTTATAAAATAAAATTATTTAATAACAATAAAAATTACTGATATTTCTGTTTTTTGATGATGATGATTAACCCTAACCGCTTAATTATAAGCTTCAAGTTCTCTTGATATCGAAACGTTATAGGCATAAAATTGACATTGAAAAACAACAAATGTTTCATTATGATAACATGTGTTAGGATGGAGCAACCAAATGGCTTTCAGTGGCACCAATCTGATTAGTGTGTCATATCATGACGTATTCAATGCCCATTTTATAACTAAAATAAGCAGTGTATACACTGAATTACTTGGTTAGCCCAAGTTCTTTAACATAAATTTAGGTAAATAGGAAAGAAAAAGCAAAACAATTTAAAACGTAGGGCATCGACCGCTACTCCATAGTCGTGACAACCTCACGTGTCTAGCCAATGTTATACAACCGACCAAATTAAAAACTTTAGATATTTAAAAAAATGTCACGAGTTTGTTAATTACGAAACTTTTTATAAAGAAAACAATCTCATTTTTTGTTCTTTTATATTGCAACTAAACCGCAAGCTATATTTTTGGAGAGATGAAAGGAACTGTCGACCAACAGTAATTTATATTTATAAAACTTTTTTATAAAAGCCTAGTATCTGCATAAATAATGGTTTCGTTTCATTTACTATAAATAAATAAAAAGAAAAATTATAATTTAATTACTGCTTCTTTTTTTATTGCTTTCATTTTTTTATAAGCTTTTATCGATATGTTTGTGTGTATGTTCGGATCAAATCTTACAAACTGAATTTTAAAGCAATTATCCTAAACTGATTGAGACTAAATGTTATATACACGATTAGATGGAAATGATAAGATTTATGATCAGTTATGTGATGTCATCCTAAATTCAAGATGGCGGACGGCTCAAGAAAATGTGGTTATGATAGAAAATAATGTAAAAATGATAAGTAATTTCTGAAGAATTATAACATAATAAAATTTAAACTATTTCCCTAAGCTTTCTTCTTTCTTTTTCAGTAAGTTATAAATCTACAAGAAAACGGTTTCGTGAAAAATAATCCTTTCGCATCAAATGGGTGGCATTAAATTAGAGCGTACGAGTACGTGCGGATGCGCGTGACAATTTCTCTTTTTCTTTATGTGTCTCATTTGTGAATTGCCACCTAAACCTTAAAGCGATATAACGCCTTTTCACAAAAGACGATTGTGTATTCAAAGATGTGTGTACATTTGTATATCAGCTAGTCTACTGAGCTACAACATTTTTAAATTGCAATAACCTTTTCTGACATGACATGGTAGGCTTTGTTTCATACAAAGCCTACCTTTACCTGTGATGGGACGGGTTATAATACTATTCCCCTCTGCCGCTGGGAGAGCATCTCGTAAGAGCCGAGTAACCCAGCACCCCCTTGGTGGTAAATCTGTTTGCCGACTGTCTTGCGACCACAATGCAAATCCGACCACCAAGTGTCATAGACGCTTTCAGGTCGAGCCGCATGTGGGCCATACTTATACCATCCTATTAATGCTACGGATCTAGTGGTATCTGGGCCCTTGCTCAGGGTCCGCTGAAACCGTAGCATTTTTTCTTCACTCCCCCTCCCTACTCTACCTTCGAGGATGCAACGCATCGACAAAACAAGAGGATATCTTTTGTTTTGTCGCATGGTAAGTGGCCATCAAATCCATGGGCGATGGTGGCCACTTACCATCAGGTGGACCATCTGCTGCTTTGCACATTTTCTGCCATAAAAAAGCCTATATTATAAATAAAATAATATATAATAAGTAATAAACAATAAGTAATATATCCGTAAAAAGTTGCTTTTGCCTGATGCACATACATACATAAATATAGATAGAAAAAATGACACATATATATCCCTTAAACCTTAATTTTTTTTAAATATTTTCCACGTACACGACATTCCTTAAGTTGCATATTTATTATATATTGTATAGATTAGAAACATTTTTTATCTTTTTGCATAAAGTCCTGTCTGAAAATATTTTCATGAACCTGTCTAAAGGTAAAAAACAAATGTGAGATACGTCAAACAAATTTCAGTGTATTTTTAGAAACGTCCGAATTCGGGAGCCTTTTCCGCTACAGTTTTTACGTTATTTTTATTTTATTTTAAATCCGACATGATGTCAGATAAAGCCTCTGACCTGGTCCTTGATGATATGTCTGATATAGATACAACATTATTAACTCTTAGAAAGCCGACGGAACTAAAAAAAGTGATTGATTCAATACCGAAACCTTCTAGAGCTGTGCCGAAAAATGGGTTACCTCTTTGGTATAGGCTTGGGCTGGAATGTAAGTTACCAGTGCCGAAAATGCCAGCTGGGAAGATTATTTTTTCACGTGGCAAAATCGGCGAAGATGTAAGTTTTAAACTTTTTCATTAGATAAATACTTGAGTTAGATTCATTGGCAAATAATTTGAAAAGAGCAATATTATTATCGTATTCAATACACTGAATAAATAACCAATAACTGATATAAAGAGCTTTTTTTTAAACATTTAAAATAAATATTTATTCGGTTCCAATAAGAATATCAAAGATTTGTTAACATTTATTTCTTAGAACATTTGCGGTTTATATTTAAATATTGCCTTCAACTTTCTTTCATTCATTATGTAATATTTTACACACAAAATATATACATACTTATATTAATCGGCTTGCCTTAAATAAGATTTTTTAAGACTTATATTAGGTCCAGAAAACTGAATTAAATAATGAGCATGTCTTACTTATTTATATTAGGAATACATAATTATTAAGTATTTTTTTTAAAAGTTTACTAGATAATTTTTGAGTCTGTTAAATTTGAATTTATTTACTGATTACAATGTACTAATATAGTACTTCAATTAAAATTAAATTATAAGTAAGTAATACGTTGTTTACAAGTTCTCTCTGAAGTATAGGTAGGTATGTTTCTAAAAGCAATGATTTATGGATTGCTTTCAGATACGCTAAAAGCGTTCGCAACGAATTTGCATTTCATAAATCCGTGAAAGAGGTCTATTTATATTCTCCTCTGATGACAAACGTTTGTTTGGATGATCATTTTTATATTTCCGTATAGACTATTGTGTAATAAAAAAGACTTTTAAAAATTTGGTCATGTTGGACTCGCGCACTGAGGGATCCTTACTATCTGATTTAAGAGGCATACATAATTTTGCGATGAATAAATCCATCGTTAAATATAAATACATATTAATCCGTTGCGAGTATAAGACCAAGCATAAATACTCGTTTAAGGTTTACAACGGTTTCTTTTTACCTTTTGAGTTACGGAACTTTAAGAATCATAGAAAATTTCTGAATCATAAACGTGTTTTTTCGTTCTTGTCCTAACATAACGTTACAAACGTGATGAAGCTTACTTTAAACTTGGTGAGATTTATAGTGCAAATCTGATATAAATTGTATGAACGTTCAAAAGGAATAAATCTATTTGTTTGATAAAACGTTGAACACATGTAGCTGTGGATCCAAGTGGTATCCAATGCCTCGGATTAAATATTTAAGCATTCAGCCACCTTGTTCATGTGAAGTGTAAGTATTATTTTAGTTTCAAATTCTTACGATACAACCTGAACTTCTCTTACGCTTAACTGAGCTCAATTACAACGCGTGAAACAAACCTAGACGCACAACGATAAATAATATTCACGTTATGAATTACTATCATCTTTATAAAGCTATCAATTCCATGTTGAAAATGTTATACTAGGTAATTGATATAAACACTTAATAAAATGATAGTAAGTAAATATTCCATAGCTTAAAATCATTAAAAACAAAGTAGGTACTTAAATTTAATAAAATATTTTTCTAGAACAGTAAGTATACAAACAGATCCTGCAATTTCCCGTCCGTTTCGGTCAACATTAAACAAAGTAAACGTATATCTTTCCCTTATACCAGGATAATATAACAGAAACCATATTCTAGAAAACATTTAAATAAGTTTTTAATTGTCTGTTTTATATACTGTAGTATCATCTAAAATATGTTTATTAAGTAAATCTTTATCCAATGAAAATACCCCGCCATTTATTTTTTTAGTTTTCTGAAAATTTCCATAATTGATGATAAACCTAAACAGCCATTTAGTTAATGGTAAAATAATAAATTCTAATGGCTTCTGCATTTACATCGTCCTTCAAAGAAAATACACCGGATATTGTTGACTTGAGTCAAGCGAAGCTTTTTGTGTTACTTTTACTGACTTCCGTTTACAATTTCGCAAGGTGGCTTATTATGTTTAATAGTTTAGATATTAAAAATATCACTAATAAAAATAATATCGTTTGAACGACAAAAATTGTCTAAACCATTATGTATATATGAGTTTGATACCAAACACATATATAACCCAATATGAACATGCACTTTAGACTGCAAGCTGGGTCCCAAGTCTCAGGATTAGGTTCAAATATCAATAAGCGTCATCGTTTGCCATGAGACTTAAATACCCACGATTTCTCAAATTTATTCGAGGATACCTCATACATATATAGGTTAAAAAATGTAGAGGAAAGATATTATTTTTTTTAAATCTGAAATTTAAAGGACTTGTTCAACATAATAAAAGCGAACATGTCGTCCTTGTAAATTGAAAAATTGTATTAAACATCGAACACACCAATATATAATATTTTGTATTCAATACACATCACAATATTAGATATATCTATAAATATAAACTAATTAATAATTAAACTTACTTTAACAACAGAGAAAAACATAATCTTACTAATTTATATAAAGCTAAGGAGTAGCCAGATTTAGGGTTTGCCAACAATATATTACAACCCCCTACTTCTCTTAACCTGTGAGAATTGTCTGAGAATAAACACCATTCCGTTCATTATTTTAACTGTTAATAATACCATTTATAAATTAGCATTCGCGGGTAGTTCTTTCTATTTTATTTCAAGTATACCGACGTGTATGGAATATATAACCTTTAGTGCTATAAATTAGACTCAGTCTCTCTGGTGTTGTCGCACAGTGTTCATGGAAGTTAGTATTAAAGTGTCGTGGTCAAGGTCGACCTACTTGAGGTCCACGTATGTTTACTTTATTATTTGTTGTAGTTAGCAAGGTCGTGTGGTGGAGATGAGAGAGATAAACCTGCTCCTAGGTCTCAAGGTCCAGGCACTTCTACTAGTTTTGGCTAAAAATTAATTTAAAGCAACATTTCTGAAGCAATATTTAATATCCTTATACCTCAGGTTTAATCTTCCGCATATTTTGTTAACTTGAAACCACAAATTCCGTTTATGTTTGAAATCTTTTGACCAAACATTAATTTAAACTTTGTTTGGAGTATATCGGATTAAGGCAACATGATATTTTACTAAATTCGCTTCAATTTGTATTAAATTTCTATCCGTAGACTATATTGTAGATCAAGATTTAAAGCTTTCGGCGTAATAAATATTTTTTCTTATATCATATGTTACTAGTAGTAGTACTTAAATCCCTCTGAGAAAATAGCTTATTTATAAAAAACAAAAGCAAAGTTCCTACCCACAACGGCCTAGATGTGGGACCCGAGGGCAATGAAAGAGTGTCATTTACTCTACTTTTAATGGCAGCTTTATAAAAAAACTGGATTTTTCCACCTCTTAACTCGTCCCCTACTGTTTTATTGTTGAAACTTTGTTTTCATGAAAACTCAAATGCGGCACAAGAAATTACTTTCACTGCTTTATCTCAAAATAGGACACTTTAGCAAAAATAAAACATCATTTCGGTTAAAATTGTGATATTTATTTGTACGACCTAAAGCTACAATTTAATTTAAGGTTCCATACAATTTGGATTGAGGGACAGATAAATTTGGCGTTGGTATTGTCTCCATACATCAACATAGGTCACTGTCAGATTATTAATTTAATTTACACAACATATATCACACACAGCACATATCACTGGTTTTATAGCACACAATATAAGCAGCCTTACGTTAGCTGTCACTGTCACTGGCGTCCGCCCTGAAATATCAGTGAGCAAAAGACGGTGTGATTAGGTTATAAAATAATAGTTATAATCACAAACACTACAATTACAATTTACTCTTTTTAAGATATTGCTTCTTACCAAATTGTATAATTCTCAAGTTAACCGGATCAGTAGTATCCTATTGTTTTGATTCTCATTCGTGTATCAAAGTATGCATGAAATTTCAACTTAGTTGTGTGCGTTCAGGAGAAAAAAAAGTTTTGGCATAGCGAGACAGACGGACAACGGCACAATAACAAAGTGTTGTTATAAGGGTTCTTTTTACCATTTGAAGTATGGAACCTTTATAAACTTGTCAGTTACACAAGAGTACAAATAGCAGAGTATGGATGACAGTTTAAGTTTATCACGTTTTTTCTGCAGGTTCGACGTCTTGGACTCGGAAGCGGACCATCACCAACCTTCGACCTGACAGATCCTTACTGCAACAACGTCTCATATGACTACGTCCCAATGCATGATCCACACCTAGCACATCATTTCGCACAAAAACCAGCCAGAAACAGAATGAAGATACTAGGATACTGCACCAAAGATGGTAGAGCTGTATGCTCCTTAAAAGAATTTAATCAGTACAGGAAATATCTGTACAACCAGTTCATGGATCGGATCCATACAGAAATGAAACTTTTGGTAAGATATTCATGATTTTCAGAAGTTTAAAATCTGTCAAGCTAAATGAGCAAAGTAATAAATTACTAAAGCTTGTCCTAATTTAGAGAAGAAAGGCCCTAATTAAAATAAAATTGAATGTCATCCTTTAATACCGAAGATTTTCTAGTTAGCTAGAATTAGTTGCCGAAAACAATAAAACTTTTTCTTAAATAGTATTCAATCTTTCTTTTGTATCGCTAAAGATTAAGTTTCTTAAGGTTATCTAGAAACTATATGACCGAATGGATTCAAGGATTCTTAACTATGTGAAGTGGCTTCGAAGTGTCAACTATTCGCAGACTAGATCGGAGATTAGTAGAAGTTTATCAATGTTATTTATACACAATCATTAAAGACTATTAATACTATATAATAGTAGATATAATATTTATTATTTTACAGGATGAAAGAGCAAAAGACGACCTAACTCTGAAACGTGTAGATGCTGACGTCGCGCGTCGTCTCCAGGTCTTCACAAAAGCGGAACGAGCAAGAGAGCATTTAGAGAAGGTGGCACAAGAACACGCTGATGAATGGGCGGAAAAGAGAAGGCTGTTAGTATTTTTAATATCATAATTTACGTCACAACATAAAGAAAATTCAATAGATGGCATGTTCAGGTAACTAAATGCCATCTTGTTTATTAAAGCTAACAAACTACACGATGCGTGTAACTATTGAAACATTTTGATTTACGACAAAGTGTAAAACATTCTTTATTATACTTGTGTAATAAGTTTTGTAACTCGTATAATATAAATCGTAATTTATTTATTAATTATGTTTAAAGATCAGTTAAATATTTGTATATTATAGTTATAAATGTCCTCCTTAACTAAGGACGTATCCCGCGAGCTTCCTCAAAGTTATGCTCGTCACGCCACGGAGAATAGATTAGAGAGTGGATTCTAATTAAAACAACAGCTGACCGAGCTAGATAGCTGGAAAATATGAATTACTAATCGAAACGCCCCGTCTCTGCACTTTCAAACTTAGATTTATAAAAATTAAAATTAAAAATTGTGGCTAATTAAAAATATTTGGCGCTTATGACAGAATATATAACATATTTTATTATTATCCCGATGGAACTCTGAATATTTACGGGGTAAAAGGGGCAAAAATACATAAAAAAATCCGTTTAGCCATTTTTGCGTGATTGAGTAACAAACATCCAAAAATCCAAACATACAAACTTTCACATTCATATTATTAGTAACATAAATTAAAGAAGAAACTATAAAATTTTATCCAAATTAAAACTCCTATCCTATAGGTTTCCTTTAACTCTGCTTACTTTATGAGTGAGAGAGATGTATAAATTGTTTAGTATATAACAGTAAGCGAGAGAGGATGATTAGGTTGATATAATTTATCTATTTCATATAATACACCAATATTAGTTTATTTATTTAAAAGGCAAATATTAATGCAAAAGTTTGATCATTATCTATAATCTTTTCCACTGTACAATTACAGAAATACATTAAAACTATAATTAAAAGCTATAAAAGCTCGTTTATAATCCAAATAACTATCTACTATCACGTGAGGCAGATGTAGTATCATTTAGTAGAAAATAAGGTTCTCTATCAACTTATTAGAAAGTTTCTGAACGATCAACCTGCTTCATGATTATAGAGCTTTAATTTGCATAAGTATCTTAGGGATAAAGTAACGGTGCCTGTATTGTTTGAACAGGTTTCAATTTCTGTCAGGTTTAGTTCTTTGTCTGTGTAGTTGCTAGCACACTAACTTGTAGATCTATCAATCAATTCTAATTCTTTGAAAAATAGTCCAAAATTATAATATGCCAACAAGTGATCTGGATTACCCACAAAGTTAATGGGGTGTTTTAGGGAATGAAATTCAAAAAAGTATAATTTATCAGCCTTAAGCTGGCGTTATCCTAATAAGAATATAAACAGTTCACAGAAGGTAAATGTATCAGCTTTTTTCAGTGTAAAAGTTCAAAGTTGTTTTTTACAAACTTTTATTTAACTTGCAATGAGTTTTAAAATAGTTATTCTCAATCAGTTGATATGAAATATTGCATATAAGTATACATTAGATACAATGTATGCACGACATTCCAATTCCAATATGGTGGATTGCGAGTTGAGTTAAAACTAGGAATACGGATATAGGGATTTTACTGATGTCCCTATCCCACCTGATGATAATGGTAGTACAGTCAAATTAAGGCTAATGTACTTTGTTATCATAATTAGTAGAAGCTTGCATTTAAATGATTTAAACTGAACTATTACTTTGTCTGTTATTATATTGGGAGACTAAAGGTTCAATCGATAATGCTTGAATAAGACCAGTAGTTTTCCCACTAAAATCCATAGTGCCTACTCGTAGTTATTGTAGTTTTAGATATCTATAACACCAATTAGTGTATTGTAAAGAGTGTTCATTTAAAGTTAGTTGTTTGTTACTAGTTCCAATGAGAGGAGTTTCATTTTCTACGTTCAGCAGTTTCATTTGTTTTCAATATCGAGTCAATATGAAGTGTAGAGCGTGTGATTGTTCTGAAACGGAATTGTATTGGAAATGGTACAAGATAGTGGACGGAAAGTTAACATTGGCATTAACAAATAATAACTATGAAAAAACCATTCACTATTAAATTCTTCTATCTGTCTACAAGATAGTTTTACAGATTTTTCTGTAGAGTGTATTGAAATAAGTTGTACTAAAAACATTGTTGATGGCGATTAATTGGCTAGTTTTTATATTGGTTTATTTTAATTTAAGTAATTTTGTAGAGTAAATATTGATTTTTCACAGTGAAGTTAGCAAAGTACCTTTATTGAGGTTCACGAAAGACGATTAGTTTAGGTGTAGGTTTGTGCTTAGGTAATGAGTTTTTTAAAGCCGCTCTTGGGTCTCGAGCCTTAGGCACTGCTCCGCTTTATCTCTAAATTGCATGTTAATATTGTTTCTTATGTGTTAAGGGATGAGAGACATGAAAAATTGAGAATTTTCAGTATTTTTTTGCCATTAAATGATTTTCTATACTAATATTATAAAGAAGTAAGATTTGTATTTTTGTATTTTTGTATTTTTGTATTTTTGTATGTAACGAATAAACATAAAAACTACTGGACCGATTTCAAAAATTCTTTCACCATTAGAAAGCTACATTATCCCTGAGTAACATAGGCTATATTTATTACAAGAAAAAATTAGAGATCCTTAGGAAATCTCACGGAAACCAACCCAAGGTGCCAAAAAATTTGCCATAAAATATCTTTCATCGCATGCGCTGCAAAAAGTATTGATGATAGAACAAAAAAATGTTCTACAATATTATAGAACGTATTAATATCTACAAAAAAGTCCGCGAGACCATATATCCAACTATTATAGTTACGTCACTATAACTACTTTTTTACATTTTAAAAGTTGATAAAAATGCCTATCAAAATCAGACCATGTTTTCTATAACTTTGTATTAATCCTTATCCAAATAAATTATTTCGTATTCAAGACTATTTCAATACCTGTAAATTACTTTTTGAATTATTAAAATCGGACTTTCCATTTAAAAGATATTACGAAATTAAAAATATCAATATAAACAAAAAATACACGACGACGCGACGGGCCAGTATAGGGACGCAGCGCAGCGAGTAAAGCGGCAAGAGAGGGGGCACCGAAATGCGGGAGGGCCAATATATTTTTAAAAATAATATTTCACCCGCGCGAAGCCGGGATGGGCCGCTAGTAATTTATAAAATTAATGGCATCATTACAAAATGTTTTGACTTGAAATCACGAACATTTGAAAAAAAAATTTCAAAAGTTATAGCTGTTTGTGTTACAACTACTTCTTCTAACCCCTTAAGGCTTAGGTAAATCGAAAATATTCGTATAAAAAGTACTTCCTACTACTTCATCCAGTATTATAATCTTTTGGGTATTATTTAAAATATGCAAAGATCACAAGTTATATATTCAGAATATGCATATACTTGTCAACAATGTCCATGCGAATAAACAAACATCGCATGAGGATATGAGGTTGAGAGCTTCATTTCAAATCATGTGATGTCTTGATCATACCCCGATAGCCCGATAGGATCGAGCAGTGAAGGTATCGTGATCTTTTAAGAATGTCCTTTCCCCCGGGCGCTGCTTTCTTGTCTAAAATGTGTAGTTATGCTTTTTGATCTACAGTTATAGATGTAATTTTCTCATATACAAAAATGCATTAAATTAATGCCATGTCTTCGAATTCAAGATATAAATAAAGTCTTTATAGTATATCTAAAATCGATAGTATCTAAAGATTAACAAATAATGGCCTCGTAGTTTCAGTAAGCTTTGATGTTAGTCCTTTACGAAATGACCTTTTAGAGGAGGTTACGATAACAATAGGTTTTTGTATTGTGTGCCTGTTCTACTCGCTCTACCTACTTGAGAGCCTTTATAAAGTTGTTTGCCGAAATCTTTTCAATACGGTGTTGAATATTCAGGAAACATAATATTATGGTTTTAATAATCATTCAGCCTAAGGCAGGCAGGTTAAATAAATATTGGTCTTTACTATAACTCATTTTACAAGATGCAATGATGAAAAAAATATTACAGAGTACTAGGAGAAAATGGAAATATAGAAAACATTTTTTTTATGGTTTCAACTATACGTAATACATAAACAGGGACAAAAAATGTTAACTCCGATGAAATTCTCGTAATTTTTTTTCAAGCAAAAAATTTATCATACTTTTTTTTATAATAAAATTTTGTTAGGCAAACTCGAAAGTTTAAATATAAAATGATGTTACCATAAATATTGAAACTTTTACACCGGTTTTGGTCATTATCACTATTGCTAAATTTGAAAATTTGTACTAAAAAAAAGAATTATATTTTAGAACTATACGAATCATAGAAACTTATGTTACAGTAAATTAAAACACAAAGTAGAAACTCTCTTTTCGGTGCTCTTTAAGATTTTTACGGCGGTTTCATCTCTACTTTACGTCTGTAGCCATTACGCAATAATCACTTGACCCCGTTTAAAAAATATTGTCATCTCAACTTTACTAACTTTATATCTTTTATTACGAACATTGAAAATACTTTTCTGCCTGTTTATCCTTAGCACCAGCCAATTTCTTAACAAATTTAATAAAACGGTTATACGTTTTTACTAAATATAGATTCGTATATAGATATTAAAGGTATCATTATATAGAAAATCTCAAATGAATACAAGTTACACTATCTAAGAAAGACGGAAACATATCCTTTGTGTTCAAAATGAGTTAGAATTATGACGTAAGTACCTACAATAAATATTAAAAGTGATAGCCCAGTGGTTTAAACGTTGATGTCTAATCGGGAGGTCCCAGTTCGATTCTGGGCACACACCTCTGACTTTTCTGAGTTATGTGTGTTTTAACCAATTGAATATCACTTGCTTTAACGGTAAAGAAAACATCGTGAAGAAACCTGCACTCTTAAGACTTCTCCCTGTTCTCAAAAGTGTGTCAAGTCTGCCAACCCGCACTGGGCCAGCGTGGTGGAGTATGGCCTAATCTCTCCTCATTCTGAGGAGGAGACCCGGCTCAGCAGTCGGCCATTGACTGGTTATGATGATGATGATGAAATATCACTTGATTTAACGGTGAAGGAAACCATCGTGAGGAATCCTGCATTGCGGAGAGTTCCCTAAAGTTCTCTGTCGATGTGTGCCAAGTGCCAACCCGCGTTGGGCCAGTGTGGTGTACTATGGCCTAATCCCTTCTCATTCTGAGGAGGAGACCCGGCTCAGCAGTGAAGAGAACTTTATCGACTTTAAATCTTTTACTTAATTCGATGGAGCAATTTTGTAAATAATTTTCATTCTGTTTATCCTTAAAACTAGTCAATTTAGTCTAACTAGTCACTAGAGAATTTCATAAATAAACTGCTTTTACTTTCAGATTAAATACATTAGATATTATTTTATTGAAATTCTCCTTAATACCTATTAGAGTTACAAGAAATATATCTTTAGTACAATAAATATAGAAAACCGTTGACTTAAAATTTGTTTAATATTAAGCTCATTTTAATTCACATTTTGGTATACATTTAGTTAGAAACACTAAGACAATATCTAAACAAAATTACGGTTGAAACCCAAACGGTACGTGAGCGAGGGTAAAGTGATTAATGTAACAGTTTGTTTCTGATCACTTTTCACAGAGTTTTTACAAAGTGCTTAATTTTATTTTGTATAAGCTTGTAGATAATTTTTTATTAGTCACGATTTTCTTGTAGCTTACTTGAAATTACCAGAAAAATACATAACCTTATCATGGGTTGAAATTTGAATAATTTTGTGTAACACATTTTGAATGGAAAATGTTTGCTTCATCTTACTTTTATTACAACTCACATACCTAATTAATACATGAATAAATAGTCCATACAAATAAATAAAATGAAGTGTCTGTTTGTAATATTAAAATAATCGCTTTTTACTAAGTGCCTATGGATGTATACACGCACACGGTACATATACCACAACAATTTTTTTTACAATTTTTGTCTGTCTGTCTGTTTGTTTAGGCTCTGAAATGGCTGGACCGATTATGACTGCAGTTTCATTAGCAGAATGAAAAAAAAGTAACACGTTTTAAATCTTCCAACAGGCTTATTTACTTCGACAGAACAAAATATCAAAAACACGTGTTTTTAACATGCTATTATTGTTTCATATTTTTATTTACTAGCCGACCTACGCGAATTCGTTCGCGTGTTGCTCTGCTCTTATGGGTCGTAGCGAGATGTTGAATAGCCTAAGTTACTCTTTGCTACATCAGCTATCTGCTAATGAAAGTCCAGTCAAAATCGGTCCAGCCATTTCAGAGATTAGCCGGAACAAACAGACAGCCCGACAGACAGACAAAAATTGTAAAAAATGTTGGTTTGGTATGATATATGCAATCAATAAAAAGCGGTTATTTTAATATAATAAACAGACACTCTAATTTTATTTACTTGTATGGATTTTCTTTCATTTCAAACTACCGTCATTCGTTATCGAATCAACCTCTTTCATGTATCTTTCTTGATATGGCCCAACATTTCCCAACTCCACATACATTCTAGATATCTTTGGCTCTGTACTTTTACGTACGATCAAACGGTTTTAACAAAAAAAAAGCTTCCTAGACTAAAATAAATACTTTTTACTTAGTGATTTGTTCTAAGTAAGAACTGAGATTAAGTTTGTATTTATTTCAATTGAAAGAAAGTGCGTTAAGTGAGCGTGAAAGGGACTGAGACCAAAATTTTACCATCAAACATTCGTTTAAAAATGAAAGAGTTTCAGGTAAGCGAGTCGGGAAGTCTACATATGGAATAAAATGACCTCTTTAAACGGTCTCTTTGACCTTTCATAAGTGGTTTTTCCGTGTCGTTTCACATGTCCTTTATTACTTTTACTTGACTGATTTTTTTTCTGTTTGCTAAAAGAAATAACTATGTCCCTCATACGAGTAAAGTCACAGTGTTTTTTTATTACTAATCAATGCTAAATATTACTCAATAAAAACAATATCATTTTGGAACTACGTATACCCAAATTTTATTATTAAAACTAAAATGTATATGTATTAGGACTTATATCAAATATAATGATCGTTCTTACAATCTTATATCTCGACGTATTTTTGCAATATAATAGGAAAATATGTTTGCCAATACTTGATAACTTTATCAAGACCCTGATCAGACAAGCTTATCAGATAAAATTAATGGGCTTTTATATCGAATATTATATTTAAATAGAATATTACGTAGAACATGACGTAGGTTGTTTGACATTATCCTTTCTTAACAATGAATATTGAATTCGAATTGGCTGTTAAAAGCTTACATTAGGAAAGTCAATTAAGACGTTAAGTTTTCTTATCTTTTTCTAATTTTCCGCCCAACTATTTTAATTTTTTCTTACATAAGAACCTTATCCTGACAGTAATAAACGCAACAAAAAAGATTTAGCGAAATCGTTCCCGTCGTTCACGTGTGAAGCCGTGACCAATTCTATATATAGATAACCACATTATGAAACTATATTAGTATTTATTTAAATCTCTTTTTCTTTTTCTAAATACTTTTTATTACCAATTCAAAAACATTGAAACGTCTATAGTAAGCAACACAGTTCACGGGTAGCTGTTAGATATTTAGCCTCTGTTCGAATACTCATGAGCGAGTTACTGGTGACCATTACGACTACAAAAGATGTGGTGTCATGATGTTGGGAGAGGATTTTGTGAATTTTTGGTATTGCTCGGTTTTCGTTTAAAGCGCTAAATAACGCTTCCATATAGTAATACTATAAGGATTGATTCGACAATAGTAGTCTCGAATCAGTTCAAAATTTTATGGCAAATCATATCCAAAGCTTTAGCCTTTTTCGAGAAGTAACAAAGGGTTATTTTATAGCTTTGTGTGTTTGTGTACATAAATATTACTGCTAGTACTAAGCGTAAGCGGATTTGCACTATTTGTCTTTGTGGCTTAATTGAATGCACTAGATCGATTGGATAGGAAGCATCTGTTTAGTATAATTATAGCATTTCTCTCTATTAATTGTAACGTTACTTGTTTTATGTTATTTTGAGTATTTACTGTAAACTCTATGTAGCAACAAACCTCAAATCAAAGGTGTTTAAAATATTATATTAATTTACTTAATCAATAGGACTGAATCATGTTAATGAGATCTATTTTAGGTAAAAATGTATGCTTAGTAAATAGAATAAATCAAGCTTATTCTGTTTACCTTTACTATACTGGCGTGGTGCCAGTTTTTACAGCAGACCTACCGGTAACAACACTGGATGGCGACACTAATTTATACACTTGCGAATAGCTTTCACAGTATAATGTATAAAACGATTAATATTAAAAGTCCGACTGTTGTTTAATATTACTTTCATAGGGTTACAAGAAAATTGTTGTTAATAAGCCGACCCGCGAGACTTCACGCGCGTGTTGCTCCGCTCCTATGGATCATAGCGAGATTTTCAATAGCCTAAGTGACTCCTTGTTACATTAGCTATCTGCCAATGAAAGTCCCGTCAAAATCGGTCCAGCCATTTCAGAGATTAGCCAGAATAAACAGAGAAACTGACAGACTGACAGATAAAAATTGTAAATAATGTTGTTGTGGTATATGTACCGTGTGTACATCAATATACACTTATATAACTATAACAGACACTCCAATTTTATTTATTTGTATGAATATAACTGTTTAACCTAATAAAATGTAAAACTTATCGATGTCTGTACGCGCATCACACAAAATCAGCTAAACAGATTTAAATGAAATTTATCCCCCAGATACCTAAAATATAGATAAACTTACTATTCAGTTTTCTGTTCTTGTTTTGTATCTTATTGTTTACACGAAATGTAAAATCTTATGCACAAAATATTCCTTCGTGAATTTATTTTAGACAAAGTAGCGCGGGTTGATTAGTTAAAACATAGATGTGGGTGCAACAAACAAATAGGTTCATTTTACTCTAAAAACTCTAATAAAAATATTTATTACCATTAAAATCTGAAGTCACTACGCAATAGCTTACTTGAAGACTATGACAATATTTAACCATTTGATTGAATAAACTGTGTTCCGTCTTTTTCTTGTAACTTTAAAATAATTTGACAGAGATAAATGTATTAAATTATTTCGATCACAATTGTCAAAAGAATTAAACAAAAATGAATTTGAAAAATCTATTTAAATTTATTGTGCCAATTTAAATGAAATATGACGTCACAAAGTTATTACAGAAAAATATACAAAATTAGAAGTATACTGTCGTGCTACATGAAAATGTGTAGCAAGGCGTAGCAGAACTTTGTAGACAAATAGTCATACAACTCTGTTCAATATGTCGAAACTCGTAGCAGTGGTCGATTGGTAATATCTTACCATTCACCGTCATTTCCTATCGTCCGTTTATTAGTATCTCCATTCTCCTTCGAAACGGCTCGACCGATTTTTATGAAATTTTATATGCATATTCAGGAGGTCTGAGAATCGGCTACTATCTATTTTTCATCCTCCTAAGTGATAAGGGTGGCCCACCCCAATGGGTCAGCTAGTTTACTATAAAAGAAAGATAAAATGTTCTTAAAAGGAAGCGATACAATTATATTTATTTTGTCCTAGATAATATGTTATTTTTATAGCAGTAGCTACTTCGATTATTTACTTAAATAAAAAAATTAATATCAAACATAGCTATTTTATTTTTTTGGTTTAATAAAATATATATCACAAATAATACAACAAAATTATAGGTATTATGTGAACCACTTTATATGTTGTAAGATATTTAAAATTACTAGTTTATTAATCTCTATTGTTAGTTAAAAACTATTAAGTAATTCAATGGATTATTATTGTAAGGCGGAGACAACACTATAATTTACACGGGTTATTAATATGGCAATTTTGTTTGTATACTTTAAACATTAAAATAAAATATATATTTATGATAAACTCAAATCATTTTCATAAACGTAACACAATAGGTAAACTAAATCGCACACTTTAATTTGAATACAGCCGAGGGGATCCGAAATTTCCATTTAAATTTATTTTTCGCTTAGAATTAATATTCAAATGTATCTAGATTGTCGCAATCTAGCTTTAAAGCTTTCATGAAACTTGTAAACTCGGTCCCATTTGCATAACCCATTTAACTGAGTCATTCGTCAAGCGCCGACGGCACCATAGATTCACTAGTTTACTACTATCAGGTATTCGTAACTACTACTATAGCTCTGTTACTATACTACTATATTACTGTACTACGCAATTATACAATTGTTGTTGATTTTGATTTGGATTGGCGTATTGTGATTGGCATGTCCAATATTTGGAGTATTAATTTACTTGTCCAGGTATGTTGACAACTAGCGTAATATTATTACCCGTTACAAGTTACGTAGTATCTTAATTTAAAATGTATGTATATACGTAAATTTAATATATATGTCGGGGATTTTAAAACGATGTGAAAGGTGATGGAAGGAGGAAGATGAGGAATATTGGGGAACACTAAAAGGGGGTGATGGTATTGAGTGGAATATTGGGTAAACGCAACGTAGATACCGATAAATGATCAAATATGATCTCTAACAATTACGAGAGAAACCTAAGCAGTGCCTTGGACTTGTGACCAAGGTGTAGGCTTAAGGAGCTCCTTTAAGTAATTAGAACACTCGCCTCCACTGCTAGGCTCTCTATTTAAACCCAAGGTTAAACGCACATAAACCGAATCTAACACAAGGCTAACCTAACCTAAGGCTAACCTAACCTAAGGCTAACCTAACCTAACATTGTGTTTACTTAACCACGTGGAAATTACATTGTAAGGACTTACGTGACCTTAGTTGGACAGCACTTCCACACTACACTGCACTTGACACTATCACTATCACTAGCACTACTTAGATGATGTTCACTTCTTGAGAGACCGCGCACGACTAAGACTTCAGTTAGACTGTCGATCGCATATAAAGGGTCGAGTGTAGAGACTGTCAAAACAACGGAAGTGACTACTACCCCACTCCAACGCCATAGACAACGATAACGATTCGATTAATCGATAATCTTTTACTATGCTCCGACATATATATGTAATAAATACCTATGAATAAAAAAGGTATTTTTCAGGCAATTTGGTGTTGGGCACTTTTCAAAAACACTGCTAATAAAATATTTATTTAAAAATAATTTCCTTCTTTCTTCCGCTACATAATTATATAATAATCTAATTGCAGTGATCATTTGTAACTATAAGTATTTCAGTATTAAAAATTATCTTATATAATTCAAATATTTTTTTTTACAAACAACTATCTTTAATTGATTGAATTCTTAAAATTAAGTTAAAAATACTACTGAACGCATCTTTGTAGAGAAATAATAAATTAGTTTTATTTTAAAATCATTGTTACTCTTATTATTATTCAATCTACCAACTAAGTCTAATTACACCTTTGAACACAAAACAACATTGCCACAATAACGTCAAAATTTTCATTAGTCTAAACAAAGGCTTTCATCTAAAATTGCATCATACCTTTAATTTTAGCGAGAAATTCTCATTTAACTTAGATATACTTTGAGATTAAGATTACAGATTAAAATTGACACAGTTTTCAATTAGAATCTACGAAAATACTGCATTATATTAAAAGTTTCCTTAAGATTATTCGAAATATACTTATATCGTTAAATATGTCTTGTTTCTGAAATATGTATCTAGCTATGCTGGGTGCTTTAAAAATGCGGTTACTGTTGAAAAAAAAAACATTATGTGCTATAGATATGGAGAGAGAGAGAGATATGATACCCATCACTGTACAGCAATACGTATACACATGCAATCTAGACTGAGGCGAGCGGTGCCTGGGGCTTGAGACCCAGGAGCAGGTTTAAAGAGCTCTTTCATAATATATTAACTCTCACCTCCACCACTCGACCTCGCTAATGATAATAGATAATAAAGTAAACTTACATGGACCTCGAGAAGGGTAACCTTAATCACGACACTAACACTAACTTCCATGTTCACTGCACGAAAACACCAAACAGACTGAGACTAATCTATCGAACTAAAGGTTATATAATGTCTTCACGTTGGTATACTAGAAATAGTATAAAATGATCTACCCGCTACTAGTACTTTATAAACAGTGTTGCTAACATGTGTAAATTTTTATGAATGCTATCCTAACATACAAATAACATCTATTATCTTTATTTACATATTAGTCTACCCGCGCGATTTCGTCCGCGTGTTTCTCCGCTCCTATTAGTCTTAGCGTGAAGATAAATAGCCTATAGCCTTCCTCGATAAATAGGCTATTTAACACTGAAAGAATTTTTCAAATCGGACCAGAAGTTCCCGAGATAAGCGCGTTTATGCAAACAAACAAACTTTTCAGCTTTATATATTAAGTACGTCTATACTATTATATAAAGAGGAAAGATTTGATTGTTTGTATGTTTGTTTGTTGCGATTAGGCTCGAAAAGTACTAAACCGATTTTGAAAATTCTTTCACCGATAGGAAGCTACATCCTTTCCGGGTAACATAGGCTATGTGGTGTTGCCATAAACACTATATTTAAAAAGATATGGCCATTTAAGTGCCATAAGGTGGTCATTTTGTAAATTGAAGATCTTCTCAGGAACTACAAATCCGTTTTTAAAATTTTTTCACTGTTAGAAAACTACAGTATTCGCGAGTGACAAAAATGATTTAGTGTTGCCATATACATTATTTAAATAATAGAATATGGTCATTTTGTTGTACCAATCCGATTTTAAAAATTCTTTCACTGAGAGAAAACTACACCATTCGTGAGGGGCAAAGCTGATTTAGTGTTGCCATATACATTATTTAAATAATAGAATATGGCCATTTTGTTGTTTCTAATCCGATTTTTAAAATTCTTTCAATGATAGAAAACTACACTATTCGTGAGTAACAAATGTGATTTAGTGTTGCCATATACATTTTTTAATTAATAGAACATGGCCATTTTGTTGTTTCTAATCCGATTTTAAAAATTCTTTCACTGAGAAAAAACTACACTATTCGTGAGGGACAAAGGTGATTTAGTGTTGCCATATACATTATTTAAATAATAGAATATGGCCATTTTGTTGTTTCTAATCCGATTTTTAAAATTCTTTCAATGATAGAAAACTACACTATTCGTGAGTAACAAATGTGATTTAGTGTTGCCATATACATTTTTTAATTAATAGAACATGGCCATTTTGTTGTTTCTAATCCGATTTTAAAAATTCTTTCAAAGATAGAAAACTACACTATTCGTGAATGACAAAGGTGATTTAGTGTTGCCATATATATTTTTTAATTAATAGAACATCATTTTGTTGCTACTGATCCGATTTTAAAAATTCTTTCACTGATAGAAGTCTATAGTATTTCCGTCTCTCTTTCTCTTATAATACTATCATTGTCTCTCATCCTCTCTCTTTTTTATCACTTTAATTTTTATCTGCTCAGAATGATTAGCCTCTTTTCACTTTCTTTCTTTCGATAATTTCTCTTTTTCTCTCTCTTTCTCTCTCTCCTTTACCCATTCAATTTTAGTTCTGTTCTGTCCTCTTTTATCATCTGTCGCTTTTCATTAATTTTGTTTCTATTATTTTTCTTTTTATAACTTTTTCTTACTCTCTCTAATTTTTCAAATAATGAAAAACTACACAATTACAGAATGACAATTTAAGGACATCAATTATAATATTGCTTTAAATACCCGGAGCGAAGCGAGGGCAGCCCTCTAGTAGATAATAAAATCGTAGAATGGACACGTTTGTGCATGCATCACGTTAAAACGGCTGGACCGAAAGCAGGGATAGGAAACAGGGTGTCCAGTCCTTCTCGGTAAGGCGCTACGGCGTCATGAGTTGAAATTTGAGATTTTAGACTAAAGACAGTCGAAACAAAAGTTGTAAAAGTTGTAAAGGAGATACTTTATAGTCTGACTTAGAAAATAGGAAACCTTTTATCGTGGAAAATTGTACAGCTCCTGTGGGATAGAGGGATTTTATTCACAACCTTAATAGGTCGGGGAAAAAGTCTTTTCGCATTATAGTATGTATGAACTTGTAATAAAATCTCTTTGGCTATACTATTTGTATCTGGCTGGTTTTGGTATCATTCAAAGTTTACATTTTAAAGAAGATAATTCCAAATTTAAATTAGGAAAATGTGTGATTTTCATTTGTTTTTCGTACTGTGAAGATGAGTGAAGCTAATGAAGAAATTCGATACATTTTAAAATTGTACTACAAAAAAGGTAAAAATGCAATGCGAGCCGCGAAAAGAATTTGTGATGTTTATGGACCTAGTGCAGTGTCTGTGAGAATAGCACAAATTTGGTTTAAGCGTTTTCAATCCGGAAATTTTGATGTCAAAGATACACCTCGCTCTGGTCGCCCTATTACGGATAAAATGGATGCCATTTCTGAAAAAGTGGAGCAAGATCAGCATATCAGTAGTTACGACGTAGCTGAAGAACTGGGAATTGACCACAAACCAGTTTTGGCGCATTTGAAAAAACTGGGTACACAAAAAAGCTCGATATTTGGGTACCTCACGAGCTCACTGAAAGAAACCTAATGAACCGTGTACTTAGTTGTGATTCTTTATTACGACGTAATGAAACCGAACCATTATTGAAGAAGCTGATAACTGGTGATGAAAAGTGGATCACGTACGACAAGAACGTGAGAAAAAGGTCGTGGTCAAAGGCCGGTCAGGCTTCAAAGACTGTGGCGAAACCTTAACTGTGGTTAACTTGCAACAAGGTGATGCTGTGTGTGTGGTGGGATTGAAAGGGCATTATTCATTATGAGCTGTTACCACCAGGCAGGACCATCGATTCTGAACTCTACTGCGAATAACTGATGAGATTAAAGCAAGGAGTTGAGAGAAAGCGGCCGGAATTAATTAACAAAAGGGGTTTGGTTTTTCATCATGATAACGCTAGACCTCACACATCAAAAATACACTCAGCAAAAATTAAGAGAGTTAGGCTGGGATGTGTTATTGCATCCTCCGTATAGTCCTGACCTTGCACCTTCAGATTTCCACCTGTTTCGGTCTCTTCAGAATTCTTTACGCAGTGTCAGGTTAACATCACGAGAGACTGCCAAAACTACTGTCGCGATTTTTTGATCAGAAGCCCATAGAAGCAAATTTCTATAGCAATGGGATCATGTCCCTACCTACAAGATGGCAAGAAGTTATCGAACAAAATGGTACCTACATACTTTAGTTAAATGTAAATAAACTATATTAAAAAATGTTTTGAATTTTCTTAAAAAATGCGAAGAAACTTTTTCCCCAACCTGATATTTTGTAATCTGAATGATCTCATAAGATACTACTTATCCCGAGACAAAGCACAGCTCCTGCGGGATTATGTTCGCATTAACTGCTCAATCAACTTTGACATTTCTGAAATTAGCAAACAGGTTTTAATGACTTATAATGAGTAAATAGAGTTTTTTAGTAAATAGACTTGGATCAGTTTATATGATTTATTTAATGTAAATCAGGTATCAAGGAAAAGTTAAACTCGGTTGAAGATAATTCTAATAAAATACAAATTAAATAAAACCACTATACTCGGCGTTAACAAAGTCATGCGGGTTGAGTTATTTTTTTAAATATTATAGGTTTGCGTTTGACCGTGCCTTGCCTGATGGTAAGCAATCAAACGGTCTAGGATGGAACACGCCTTCCTAGAAGATACCTGTTTACTCTTGCTTTGAAGACACCCATATTGTAGTTTATAATATTAGTAAGAAGATAAAATGAAGAAGTATTTCAACTTATTAGAAATTATTTGTATAGTTTAGGCAGTGAATTGTTAGTATTGGAGTTTTCATCAACGTGTAGCCCGTAAATCAAAGCAGCTGAAGCCTAGACTTTTAATTAAAAGAGGGCAACGTAACACGGTATGCAGCCTTTTGCACAGATACACACGAATGGTCGAGTTTAGTTTTTTGCTTTTTATTTTGTCACGGGAAACTTTTTGATGCAAAATGCCAGTCACTTTTTGGATCACAGTATATTTTTATTTAATAACATTTGGTCGATGGTCAAACGAAATTGATATTTTCTTTTGTACATTATTTTATATGAGTTATTTATATATTATTGAAATAATGTCGGTAATTTGAAGAGTAATACAAATTATGTCATGTTATACACATCTTCTTCTTCTTTATATATCAAAATGAATTGCTGTTCGTTAGTCTCGCTAATACGTGAGAACGACTGAACCGATTTAACTAATTTTGATTTTGAATTATTTGTGGAAGTCCACGTACACCTCAGCGTAGTGAGGACGGTTCAGCAAATATCTTAATTTAATTTTACGGTATAATGTGAACTTTATCCCAACAAAAACATAAAAGTGAAATGAGAGCCAAGTTTAGTATGAAGTATATGTATCGTCTTCGCCGACATAATAATTGATATCCATGTGTGCCAAGTTCTGTGTAAAAAAATGTTAAAATGCTGGTTTCAAGAATATGCAACACTAGCCGACCCGCGCGACTTCGTTCACATGTTGTTCCGCTCCTATTGGTTGTAGCGAGATGTTAAATGGCCTATAGCTATCTAACACTGAAATATTTTTTTTAATCGGACCAGTAGTTCTTGAGAGTAGCGCGTTCAGGCAAACAAACTCTTCAACTTTATATATTAAGTGTATAGATTTTACTAAATTCATATAACAATTTCTTGTTTCTTGGTACCACCACAATGTTTGCTACTTAAGAGGTAATATAAATCCTTAAATTTTAACAGAAAATTATTTACGAAATGAAATTATTTCACTTGCGATGTAATTTAAGCTCAAGATTACTTTTGTACAGAAATTATCAATGTTTATCAAATTTTTGAGAGTAAATGTACCCTATTTTCCTACATTTACACAATATACACACGAACAAAAATTGCAAAATGTACAGCATATTTTAAAAATAAATATTTCTCATGTTTTAGAGCAAAAGAACAAGAAAAGAAGATCCAAGCAAGAATGAGATATTTAGCAGAGTTTAACGAGAAACAGCGCAAGGAACGTGCAGCTCGAGCTCATGAGAAACAGAATAGAATAAAGCAGCGAGTACAAGCTGCTGCGGAGATGGAACTACGACGGAAAATTACAATGGTTCGCCAATGGAGGACAAATGAGAAGAAGAGGCTCAATCGGTTGAAACAGGAGAGAGACGCTAAACAAAAACGATTAGAGGAAGAGGTATTGATGACATTCACTTTAAAGTATCGTTAGTGTTTTTTATTGTTGTAACTCTGTTTCATCACAACAGTCGCCATGGTAGAGTCCTTTTCTTTGGATTTCAAACTTATACAAGTACCTTATTAGCTTATATGAAAAATTAGAAAATAGAGGGTTTATTCATAAACGGATGCCAAATGGTATATGGTTCAATTAGAAAAGAACCACTCGTTCGTTCTTTTAAATCGAATTAACTTATTTGTAAAACCGTTTTAATCTCTACTTATCGATATTAGTTATTTAAAAAGCAATAAAATATTATACCAACGAGATAATTGTAACCCAAGTCACGATATACCCCTAAAGTAGGATCTGGGTAGTAAATTTAGGTTCATGCCTAAATAATTAATCTTTTTAAAATTTATCTTCATTAGGCGAACAATAAATGGAAAGCGCGCGTTGATGCACAGAATATGAAAATACAAGAAGAGGCTCTCCTTCTCAAACTGTACACAGATGATATGAATGCTGCTGCTATGAGAAGAGCAAAGTAAATAGTTTTTATCACATCACACACACACAAACTTGTGTACATGCTAAAAGTACTAGTAGACATTTTCTTGCTTTACCTTTCAATTTGGTTCGCTAATCGCTAAAGAATATAGACTTAACTGTATCATTCATATTCTCCTACTAGCTGTGTTCCGCGGTTTCACCCGCTATATTTTGGATAATTCACACTATATCATCATAAATTATAGCCTATGTGTTATTCTGATGTGTAAGCTATTTGTATTGTAAAGTTTCATCAAAATCCATTCAGTAGTTTTTGCGTGAAAGAGTAACAAACATCCATACATTCTTACAAACTTTCGCGTTTATAATATTAGTATGATTATGTCAGTTAGTATATATTGTTAATTAAAAAAAGGTTTAAAGTCAATACACAGACTTACAGTATGACGGGTTGATTAAAATATCATCCTGGAGTTATACTTTAGTCTCAGAGCTTCAGCGTTACTGCTAGAATACTCGCGATGTAATAATAAATATTTGCCGCCATGGCGGCGTATTTATTTAATTTGTTTTTATCTATACGTTGACACTACCGAATGATATTCAGTTTGTACCAACTTCTAAAATCATATGTTACTCAAATTAGTGTTGCCAACATCATAATTAACCATATTTATATAATTTAAGTCTGGAATTAGGTATATATAACTTTATTAGCGTTACATTGTGCAAAAGAATATTTAAATATTCATTTTATGTGTCCTAAATTTATAGAAAAGCAGAGATTTACGCGTACAACACAGATTTGGAGCTACAACGTATTAGACTAGCGAATTTCAAACTGATGCACGGTGGCACTGCGAAAGCCGCACGTCTTGTACGCAAAATGGGAGTTGAATTTGAAAAAGTATGTACAATGCTAATAAAATGTCAGCTTCGTGGTGTAATATATTTTGCCTCTACGAGAAAATCGTCTTGAGTGACTAATGTATCACTATTTTTGTGTTAAACTGCCTGAAAGTATGTATATATTTGTTCTTTAAGTTTTACTCGTGATTCTTTTCGATTGTTGTCAACAAAGTTTTAACCAAAGTAGTTGTTATGAAACTGAAATTTATCAAATATCGAAAGTTCAATAATCAATGAAATGAGTTGATTAAATCAAACAATAATATCATGTAAGGCCCATAAAATTGTTTGATGTAATTATAGAAATAATCCTTTACCACCTTTAAATAATTTATTTTGTTTATTTTTTATTAAATCTAGTCAAAACGTGGCGCAAAAGGCATGAGTCCAGAACTAGCCCAGCAGTTGGCAATAGAAGCTATGACGTCAGCAGTTTCCACACAAGGAGACGCTCTCATGACTTTGGGACAAGCAAGAGCAAGAATGGACTTGGAGACAGTATTACCAACTGCACCAATTAAACTCTTAGATGAGGTAACAAAATATACATTGATTTTTTATTTTGTTTCCTGAGCTTATAAGTTAGTTAGTATTTATCAACTGTTGGTACTAATAAATAATTCTCATGACCTTATACTACTACCCTGGAAGAAGCAGAAATCTCAATATTTTGTATTTGTTTACATTTATAAATGTTACAAGATTTAAAATATATCTTAGGCCCTCTTCAACTTCATTTAATGGGCAGATAAGTCGTTACCATAAATTTCTCACTAAGTGATCATGGTTTCTTTAGGAAAAACAACCCACATAGGAGAGAGAAACCTAAATTCCGGTTTTGAACTAAAAATAGGCAAAATAATAAATACATTGAAATTTATATTAGTAGGAAACTGAAACACAATAAATTTATAAAATTCTTTTCTCTTTGACAATAAAAGCAAGTATTTGAAAATGTCCAGGTAAATGAAGAATGACATAACACTGATTTGTAACGAGTTTCCTCTTTTATAACGTAGCCTAAGTTTAGCGGGAAATAAATATTCATCATCTGAGTTATTCAGGAGCTAACGAGGCTTCGTGTCTTTATCGCATCAGGGAAGTTATAAAATGTCATAAGCTGTTCTGCGACAACACGCTTTCTGTTGTGTTACTGTGATAATATAATATTACATTTACATATTATGGAAATGTAATAACTTTCCGTATATATTGTGAGATATTTTAAATTTAAACCATATTGTTATGCACGATTCATCTCCTACATTTATGCATTAAGTATCAATGGTAAAGGTTGGAAATGGTAAGTAATATTAAAAATTGATATATTTTTTATATTAATAGATGTTAGAGGCGGGTATAATGGAGTTTGCAAGGCGACGAGTCGACCATCTGCTGCGTGACATTCAGCGGATGGTCCGTTCAAGGGCAGCGCAGATATTCTTTCAAAATATATGTCCAAGTAAAGGGAAAAGACGGTATGAAAAACATTAAAATATTTTTTAAAATTAACAGTGCCCTGATCTCAATATTAGTTACCAAGTTTACCACCATATATGAAATTTAATTTAGTATCGGGTTAGATTTTTTTAAGGTAAATTTTTACACGATTTGATTTTCTTTCGCCTATTGAATATTGAAATGATAATATTTCCCGACCCTATGTTTTGTGTATCTAGTACAATAGTATATCGAATTAAAAACAAGAAAGGTTTAAATTTTAGTGCCCTCGTGTATAAAAAAATATTTTCTTTACTCAGCATATAATTTATTTTAATATTGTTGTCCTAATGAAGAGGAGGAGGAGGAATGAATGAAGTTGTAACATTTTTTATTTTTTTCCCATATACAAAATATTGTATTTATTAATTACATGATAGCTTCCTTAAGTGTGTGTGATTGTCACCAGGGGATCAAAAATGCCCCGCTGGTCTATGCAAGTGGCGACGGAAATGGCGCGGCAATACGTGAGCATGCGAGGAGCGTCTATCGCGTTCGGCGATATCGAGAACATACCCGCCGATACGGAGACAGATCTTGAAATGAAGAGTGTGAGAGATAGACCACCGACACCAGTTGTAAGTATAAAAATATCGTTAACTAAGAATCTGTTTTAGTCGCAAAAACTTGTGACATTATTCTAGCTTACTTAGAGTCAGAAAACTTGAATTATAAACGGTAAAATAAGTGTAGTCTCTACTATTAAGTACATTATTGGTACGTGAGCAATGCTATGACTAGGACTTCATAAACATTATGTATGTTATTCAACAAAGTCTGAAATAGCGATAAAAATCGGCCTTGACATACAACGCATCATATAGTTCAACTACTAGGATCTCATAAATATAACGATGATGATCGTTACTTGACCATCCATAGTATTACATACATGTTTCAGAAATTAAGGACAAGAAAATTAAATAAACCTATTACACGAGATTATTTTAAATATCAAATATTTATCTAATTCTTAGTTCCCCCTAAGCATTCTGAAAACTACTAATTAACTTGAACAAAACTAATCTCAATATTAGTTACCAAGTTTACCACACATTAGTTTGTCTTACAAAAGGTATACGTAGGATTGTTTAAAAAGACAATGGCCAGAAAATGTATCTGAAAATTATACTTCACAAATTCATTATATTTTATCATTTCGGTTTTTTGACATTTTGTCTCGTCATTTCGAAGTTAAATTTCTCATTGGTCAGTTATCATTATCGTTCGAGCGAAATATTTTCTTTAAAAATTTTCCTCACTGTAGATGACGTTGTTATGACAAATGGCTTTAAAAATAAAAGAAATGGAACGTCCATACATTTCAGAATTTATATATATATATATATATTGAAAATAGAACACCTAAAATAATTATTAAGTTACAGTAGCTAACTGCTTAGTTTGATCAGTGAGTAGGTAAAGTTTGCCTTCAAGATAGTACATATAGTTCTAGAGTAGCGAATGGAAGTCTTAACCTAATTAACACCCACTGTGAATTACTCAAGGAACCTTCGATTTGAATCACGCTGCGCTGTATTATTACTAAAGTTACTGGTTAGGTTTCTCTCGTTATTTGAATAAATATCTGACACCAATACCACTACATAATCGCTCTCGCTTAATTCTTAAGAAAACTTTAATAAAAACACAACAAAAATACATATATTTTTGCTACAATAAAGAAGTCATAGTATTAACGTATCCCCCACCCCCCTCGCACAGAAGCAATTGCATTTCAGCCTTGTTTATAGATTCATGAAAGTACAGGCCTTAGTACCTTACTGTTTCATTTTCATTCTAAAACGCATGTATACCTTTATAAATATCTAATGTTCTAGATCCTTATTATTATTAAATCATATTAAATTACAAACATTTGTATATCAAAAAAGAAATAAATATAGCTGAAACTGAGTAAATGGAAAAAATAGTTTACTTAATGAAAATTCGCCTTATTTAACGAGTTTACTGCAGGTGTCTGTTTATAGATGTAGATTTATCCTGTAAAATTAATTAATTTAAAAAAGAAATTAGTATTAGTAAATTAGAAATTTTGGCAGATGTGACGATCTAGTATTTTGTTTATTTATCATGTTTAATATCTTTGTATTATGATCATATTACATACAGAATTTAAAAAATCCTTTATGTCAGTAGTTTAATTTAATCGTGTATAATTATTTACTATTTAGTTTTTTATTGTATATTATTTTATCATGTATAATCGTTTACTATCTAGTTTTTTATTGTATTTAATTTTATCATGCATTATTGCTTACTGTTTAGTTTTTTTATTATACTAGCTGACCCAGCAAACGTTGTTTTGCCATATTAATGTGGGGTGGGCCAACCTTATCACTTAGAGGGGTGAAAAATAGATAGTAGCCGATTCTTAGACCTACTGAATATGCATATAGAATTTCATAAAAATCGATCGAGCTGTTTCGAAGGAGTATGGTAACTAACATTATGACACGAGAATTTTATATATAAGATTAGTCTTTGCTCTGTTATGTATTATTTATCAGTGGAAACTCTATTAGTTTATGATATATATAAATTTCGTTTACTGTAACACTGTTTGTTTCCCAAATAGAAATAAAATAAAGTCCTCGTTCGGACAACGTTTATCAATCACAGCAGTTATCGACTGAAATATATATTTATACTATAATAATATTTACGTTTTTATTGCTATGAATATTTCACCTTCAGCCATCAAAGACGAAATTAGCGGAAGTGACGTTTGTGGATCGAGTTGAAGACTTGCCGGATCCCGTGTCTGTAGGAGCTTATTTGCCTGAGAGGAGGAAATTACTCGAGGTACTTTACTTGTACTGAATTTTAAACAGTTGATAGTTTTTTTTAGTACTTTTTTACGTATTTTAAATAATTTTTTAGTGAATTAATTCATAAATTATATTTACAATCAGTTTTTATTGTACAATATTATAATTTGTTCAAATGTATATTAAAAACTAAAATCTAATTAGGTTGGTTTTTGTTAGTACAAAAGAAAATATATCAAAAGATTTTGACTAGTATGAATACGCCGTTAGTTGTTTTTAGCTTAAGCTTTTGTATCCCTAAGTTCATATTAAATTATTCAGTGCACTGTTTCTTTTCAAAACTTGATATGTTAATAAGCCGCTTATAAATGAAGGTTTCATATTTTGTTTTTAAAATATTGCAGCAATTTTTTGATATTATTCAATTAATAGTCATTACATTCCTAACTCGAAATTAGCACCGCTGCTTCGCCTCTAGGTGCAAAATGACTGTCAGATAAATACGAAATATTGTATGTAAGTTTTTTTAAGTTTAGTTTTTTGAAAAATTCAATATTAACGTAGTTGACAGAATGACCCTAGTCATTTTATGTTGCACCGCGATTTGTTTGTATTTACATTGTAGACAATGTAATGGGAAGTGCGAAACGGCTTTTCTTGCCTTCGGAATAAAGCTTTAGCTTCAGGTAAGTAAAAGGTTTATTTTGCGCTCGGTACGAAATATACTATTATACAGATTTATTGTAATCAAACTTTACTAATATGTAAAAAGACCTCAAATGAGTTGATTTGATAATGTATGTGTTATTGTGACAAGGATAAACCATAATGGCATCTAAGTGTACCTCTAATTTTAAATGCGCAAAATACGTGCGCAAAACACGTAATTCGTTCTTACATGTCGGTTCTGCTCCCGGGCGCCTGTTTGTGATATAATTAACGTCGTGGATTGAACCTCAAATACAGGTCGTCGCACGCTCACAATGTACAACTATACCCACCCCACTACTTTTACTCAAACACAAACAATAATATTAATTTCGTTAATTGGATTACCTTTCATTTAAAAGTGGTTTAAAATGTTGCAGCAAATTTAATTCATAGAGCGGTAATTGCATGTTTTCAATTTTTCTCTGTGACAAAGAGCCAAGGTAAAAGTAGAAGGTATGAAACTGTAATAGCCTATTAAAACTGCAACTCGTGAATGCTGGAGCTTTAAAAGTACATTTTGTTTCAGTTTAAAGGTTGTCCTGATATTTTTCAATATTGACATGAAAACTATTAATAATATACAAACTTATGATGATTTTTATTTGAAAAAAAAATCGTTACAATAATATAAATAATTAATAGTTATTTATGCAACTTTTGTATAATGAGGGGTATTAAAACACGAATTTAGGTGTGATAATAGTATCACATGAGTGTTTTAATACCTATTTATCAATAGTTGCATACAAGACTTTATCTACATTGATTTCGAAACAGTAAGCTTATTGCTAACATTACAACAGCCACTCCTAGTAACCTAACATCATCCATTATTGAGTATATACAAATAAACTAAGTATTGATGAAACAATCATTTATTGTAGTTGTAATGGACATTTTGTATAGTGCAATTATTAAAATTCACTTGAATATTATGTTCTTTAATATAGGAAGGTAAACGCTCATTTTTTTGTGAATAAAACAATAAATATATCAAAGAAAAATGGCGGGGATTCGAATAACATTTTTTCTTTACGGGGCGCAGCGTTCAGCTAGTGAAGCGCGTGTGAATGACTGTTCTTTTTTTGAAATTCTACAGATATCACGCATCGAGCAGTAAGCTTTTTTTTTTTGAGTAAACCTTTGCACAGGAGTCGAAAAAAAACGAGTATTATTATGAAATTCAGTACAACATTATATCACTCGTTTGGATGATATAATAGTTTTATTTATTTATTTAAAAAAAAAGATTACTAGCAGTATGGATCACATACTACTAGTATTCCCTTTACCCCTCCTAGTAAGCTTATAAATAGCTTGTATCATAGTTATTAGAACTGATTCGGAATCTTTTATAGAGGATTTAAATCAAGGGAGTAGATAAAATAATTTATATTGCAGACAATTAATAAATCAATGCGTAATAATTATGTTTTTTTATAGATGATAAATGTGGCAGCTAAACTGCTATCTCGGTCTGTAAGTGAGCGAGTGCAAAGAGGGATGGATCCAGTCGTTGGAAAAGTGACTCTACCTCATATGAGACACTCCAGTTAGTATTATTATATTTTAGTAAAAAATCACATTCAGCGTCCAAAGGTAAATAATAATAATAATAATAAACTTTATTTAAAGGTATAGACCCAATGAGATAATTACTTTATTAAATAACTAGTCGACCCGTCCCGGCTTCGCCCGGGTGCAATTTAACACGTGTATTTAGCCGTAACCGCTATGTCCCTGCATTTTAAATCTGTAATGTCTTCGAAAATATTAATTTAAATTTCATGTTGTAAAGGGCCATATTGATTTATATTAAATGAACAATGTATTTAAGGTACCTAATTGGATAAATATTAATTCTTTTTTGTTTAAAATCGCTTCGTAAATAAGCCATTATTTCTCGTTAAAAGTAAAGGATAAAAGATGGTTATTGTGGGTTATCCTTATGAGATAGATATATACCATTGCGGATATTTTTGTAGACCTTTTAAAAGTGTACAATACTGTAGTACATTATTTTGATCTATCTTGTCGGATTAAGCCAGCGTTTGCAATATAAGAGCAAAAAAATGTGTTTATTAATGACCTGAATATTGAAACCTCTAAAATTATCAATGTTTCTCTACTATATTATTTATGTATTATGCATATAAACCTTGCTCTTGAATCAATCTATCTATTAAAAAATATGTCATTAAAATCTGTGGCTCAGTTTTTAAGATCTAAGTATACATAGGGACTGACAGACAGACAGTGATGATATTTACCACTTATCACTAAATTATCTGCTAATTTTTGGCAAGAAAAATTAAAACTTTACTTGATAGAGAGAATACATACAAGAATTATGAAAATGCATTAAAATTATTAACGTCTACGAGCTAAGACACTTTTTTCGTACTATTTGATTGAAACCCCGTCTGATAAAAGTTGATTGGGAAGTTTGTGTGAACCTATTTCTTTAAATCATAATATGATATACTCTACAATATTATTACCAATAATCATAAACTTAATTTTATTTATAATAATTTTACGTTGCTAATTTTGGAAGTTTATGATATTAATTAATAGAAATTTCCGCTTTGGACGCTGAAATTAATTAACTAATAAAACTTGCTACTGCAATATTTGTAGGAACGAAATTCCAAAGTTAGTTTGAACAGTTTTACCTTATTTTAGTTTTACCTTAGTTTTGATACCGTAGATGAAGTTTTTGTAGTATTTTATAACGCCTATAGCTTATCAATAATGTTTAATACTGTTAAATAACTGGTTATATTATACACGCAGACTAGAATATTACTCCTGAGGGTTATACTTTACATCTAGCATTACTTGCGATATAATAATAATAAAAAAAAATAATGATACTAATATATTTGGTTACCTCTTATCGCTGGTCTAAAGGATATTAACTGGATATTTAAAATTAATGAGAGCAAACTAAATTTTCTATAGAAAAATAATAGTATTTTACTCCTACCATTCGCTAACAGTCCCTATCTACTGGGTCGGTTTAAAAGGTACAGTAAAGGTATATTATAGATATTGCAACGATATTTGCATAAGTATAACTAAAGAAAGCTTGTAATAAAATTAATTGCCGATTCTGTGATTTTTATTATATTATGATCAACTTTTAGTGGAATGGGGTGAAGCTGTGGAAGGACTAACGAATGCAGTGGTAGATAACAGAGTGCATAGCGAATGCGCTGACGTGCGACGCACGCGCGAGTTCTTGGCACATCGCATATTGCGATCACTACTTATAGAGATGCGACGGGAAAAACAGAGGGTAAGTTAACTTACGACGAAAGTGCAAGTTCAAGAGTAGGGAAAAAGAGGATTAGAGAGTATCGATAGCACAATTTAGTTGACATGATGTTCGTTATTCTTATGTCCATGTCACCACTCCTTTACCATGCTTTCTTATTGTCTAGTAACTAATTTTATTTCAAGGAATGTTGTTTTAAACGTATTGTAACTAAGGTGGTGGTATGTATTGTGATAAAAAAAGTATTAAAATATACGCTGAATAGCCCTCAGTAAAACTTGCGATCGCGATTAAATTAAAAACTTAAATTATCCCCGACTGAAACCTTAATTGAACGATACGATATTAACTTGTATTAGTAGGTATTTTTATTTTGTTGAAAGCATAATATAAAAACAGCAGTCAATACAGACTTAACAAATATTTATAAAATGCAATAAAAAATAAATGATAGATAAAATATATACTTACTGTTACGTACTGTAAAAAAGCTTGATACTTGATTCTATTTGATACTTCATATCGAAAGGAGAGAGGAGAAATATCGTTTCATCTGTACTCAGTGTTAGCTTGAGTATCATGGTTAAAAGATTGTTACAATTGTCTGTATACTAATATTGTCACGCAGCACTCAAGTTAGAAATGAACTGATAGTCTTCAAACGGCTGACCAAATCTTGACAAATTGTAGCTAAGAATCATCTCTATTAAATTACCTTTCAAACAAATAAAATTTCATCAAAATCAGTCCATTATCTTGGACGCTACGATGCCATGTAACAACCCGTCGTAGTAGGGTAAGGTTGTTGATGAGGTTTTCTACAAGTTATTCAACATGTTTGTTGATATGTACTCGATATTTTACATTTATTAAATTGTCGATAAGATTAAACATAATTCCGACATTAATTTCGAAGTATATCAATCATCATAACTGTAACATAATATTATCATTCTCTTCATACAGATTCTCTCAAGGTTTTGACCGTTAAACTCAATCGTGATTCTTTTCTTGTTAACATCATTAAAATATTTAACAGTATTTTAAAAGTTAATAATTTTTCAATTATACTTAATTAAGTAATGGAATAAGTTAAATAAATTTGCATACTTTTATCGAATTCATTAGGACATCACGAAATGTGTTGCAAAGTTCTGAAGTTGGGCTTTAGTTGTTGAACAAATGTTCTGGACGTGTACAATTAGGAATTTATTAGAAACTAATAAAATAATCTATTATTGTGAGTTAAAAAAATACGAAAATAACCTATGTGGTTATTAAAAAACACAAACATTTGTACAATACAAGAATGTGTTAACCATTTACTATATTTAAATTTAATTTCCAGAATATTATATCTAATATTTATAAAAACATAGATACCTAATATGTACCTAAATTGTAAAAAATACTAGTAATTAAAAATATCTAGTTATCGTGGGTAACATATCTAAAAATTAATAAAATCTTGTAAAATAAAATAAAACTTATTACCGTATTTAAAAAAATAATATTTTTCCTTTAAGTCCAGCTAGGGTCAACAATGAACTTCAACTTATCAATGAATTTTGCTCGATTAAGTTTGAGGAACTCTAGTTTAGTTAATATACTTTTTACTAGAATATTATATGTTTCCTTTTTCATTTTAGAGAGTCAGCATTGTATCGGAAGATCAAAAGGACTTCTACGTTCCAGGCGAAGTGTCACCAGAATAAGTAGAAATAGTATTTTTTTATGATTATAAACGATTTACAACAATTTGCTACTACTTATTGTGCTTAATTTTACTATAAATATTTAATTTATTTTTTGTTTTTGAGGATATGTAAAATTATGATGATTGTTGACTTTTGTTAAAAATATATAATTTATACATTACATTACCCTTTTTGAATATATAAAGTGAAGATAAAACATAAATAAGAAAGAAAATTTACATTCAAAGTGATGTCAGATTTCAATTTCGGGCAGATTTTTACTTTCATAATATATATTTTAAAGTCTTGTAAGTTTATTAACGTGTAATTCTACATAGTCAAAGGGAAGTAGCTAAGTGGGCACTTATTGTCAGCTTCAGTGTACTTTCACCCTGAGGGTTGAGGCTTCAAGTGCCGCTACGTGATCCAAATTCCACGTCCATACAAGACTCATATATATATCCCTTAGAAGTTTGTAGATTCAACCTTATTGTATATGGAAAAAACTACATAATATTTAAATATATTTAATAACCATACCGCGTGCAATTTACTTTTTAGTTTTAATTTCTCATTTTAATCGCTATATATTATTTCAAATATGACTAATTCACATAACGGCCACATAGCTCGACATTAACTTTATCCCCGCGTCAATAGATGGCGTAACCGCACACTTATTTTAGTTTGTATTCTTAAGTATTTTTTTCGCGATGAAACACAGCTTATGTCCTTCCTCAAGCTCTACTTTACCACTGTATCATATTTCATCAAACACAGTTTAGTGATTGTGTAACCGACAGACAGATGCCATCTATTCGTCAATAGATGGCGTAAGTAGTTGATTAAATCGCTCTTTCGTTTGTTTAGTTAGTATTTCCAAGTATTTCCTACTTCGATCATTTGCTATTGTTGATCGAAGAATTCCTACGTATATTGAGTGTAACTTTATAACTAGTTACGCAAGGCTACAGTATGACGATGGCTGGGGTTGCAGTTTTGATTTAGATTATTAAACACCAAATTTAGGGTAACGCTGATGAAACATTGCATAAGCCGAGGTTATGTTATAAGATAATTAATTATTGGAATCATTATTAGATTTAGCTTCAATCGAGAAGATAGTCTTAAGTCTAGTTATAATTTTTATTTTAAATAAATTAATTAAATAAAATAGTTTTTTTTCGATCATCCCGCTGCTGCTAACGTAATTGGCGCAGTCGTTAGGATACTCACGGGATAGATCAGGATAGGGGATTCTCTCACATCGAGGAACTCTTGAGGACTCCCGGGAGGTTCAGCTCCAGCTTGAGTATTCAAAACCTACGGTCCGGCAGCAGCGCAAGATCCGAACATTGATCGTCGAAAAAGAACCAGAATATGTTTTATATGTAAGTACACTTGAATCATTCTCGTGTTGCTTCCTTTTTATCCTTAAGTCCTTCTAGTATATTTTTTAAAAATTTTTTCTAGAGGCACTAGGTATCGGGAGTCTGACTCTCGTCAGACCCGCCGTAATTTAGTAGATAGGAATAGAAATTTTAATTCAAATTTTAATCTAGATTCTAGTACAAATTTTATAATGGCACAGGATAAGCAACAAATGATTGTCGATCCTGACACTATTTTTAAGGCCATCCGCCTTATCCCAGAATTCGATGGGAATCCAAATGTCCTTACCCGATTTATAAACTTGTGTGATAGCATCGTGATTCAATATTTGAGATCGGAACCCGGTAACAAGTTTAGTAACACCTGTTTATTAAACGGAATTTTGAACAAAATCACAGGGACGGCCGCTTGCACAATCAATTCGAACGGCATTCCTGATAATTGGTTAGGGATAAGAACTGCCCTCATTAATAACTTCTCGGATCAGCGAGATGAAACTGCGTTATATAACGACCTTTCCTTAGCTACTCAAGGAAATAAAACGCCTCAAGAATTTTACGAACATTGCCAAACCTTATTTAGCACAATTATGACATACGTGACCTTACATGAGACGTTACCAACTACTATCCAAGCCAAACGGGATTTATATAAAAAAGTTACAATGCAAGCCTTTGTCCGTGGCCTTAAAGACCCCCTAGGATCGCGTATTAGGTGCATGCGTCCCGAGACTATAGAAAAGGCTTTAGAGTTCGTACAAGAGGAATTAAATATAATGTATTTACAACATAGGAACGAACCCATGAAACACCAGCAGTCTCTGAAACAACCCCAGGGAATACCTGTAGGTTTTACTCCTACGAGACCACACAATTTTCACGTGCCGATACCCAACTGGCCAGTTCCCGTAGGACAGCACCCTATAAGACCACCACCGCAACCTTTTAAATTAACTGAACCGAGTCATAGGATGCCTACTAACACCCAGAGGATGTTCGGTGCACCCCCACTTAACTACAACCCCCGAAGCAATGTATTTAAATTACCACCTCGTTATAGTCCACCACAATCTCAACAAACCCCCCAACCTATGAGTGGCATTAGACATTTCACCCCGAAACCATTACCCCATCCAAGGCCTTTAACAGGACATGACTGGACTAAGTTCGGTAACCCGCCACCTTCAAATTACTTTAAATCACGTGAATTAAATATGAACCACATGAACGGAACATATGACGACTTATATTACGCTGACTATTGTAATTCGTATGACCCGGATTACAATTACTGCAATGACTCAGACTATAGTTACTATGGAGCCGCTTATGACTATGACAATTATTATATTAATGAGACGACTGACCAAACTATCGAACCTACTGACAACCAACCAGGACCTAGCCATGAGGAGCAGGATTTTCGGAAAACTGCAAAATTACAAAAACCAAGATAGATTTAAACCTCCATATTCAAAGACAGTTACCTTATATTCAAATTGCGGACCCCCCATTAAAATTTCTTATTGACACAGGAGCCAGTCTTTTATCAGCCCCGAAGCGGTTGAAGAGTACTTTTATAACTTTCCAATTAATTATGATCCTTTCGAAATAACAAATATTCACGCCACGAGTCGTAATGACTACTCTATTACTTTACCCTGTTTTACGGAGTTCAATGACAATAATTATATTAAGTTATTTATATATCGGTTTCATAATTATTTCGATGGATTAATAGGTTTAGATTTATTAACTAATTGGGAAGCCCGAATTGACCTGAAATCATGCCAATTAATAACCCGAAACGCTATCAATCATATCAGTATGTATAACTCGCGTAACGTTAACTTGTACGAGGATATAATTCCCGCAAATTCGTCTAAAATCATACGAGTTCCCGTTAATACATCAGATGGAAAAGTTTTTGTTTAAAATCAAATTATTTGTAATTGTATTATACACGAATGTATCACCACTGTAACAAATAATCGCGCTTACATAGAAGTCGAGAATACCACCCAAAATGATATCATATTTTCACTCGATCGTCCGGCTCTCGCCGAGCTACTTAATATTGAGTGCACGCGTACTCAACAACCATCGAGACGCGTAGATGATGTTATCTCGCGATTGCGTACGGATCATTTAAATCAAGAAGAGAAAGCTAATCTTATAAACCTCTGTTCTCGCTACTCTGACGTATTTTATATTGATGGGGAAGCCCTCACATTCACTAATAAAATCAAACACAGGATTCGAACCACCGATGAGGTGCCGGTACACAGTAAAAGTTATCGTTACCCATACGTGCATAGAGAGGAGGTTAGGAATCAGATATCCAAAATGTTAGAGCAGGGTATTATCAGACCATCTGACTCCGCATGGAGCTCGCCCATATGGGTTGTGCCAAAGAAAGCTGACGCCTCAGGCAAACAAAAATGGCGACTGGTTGTCGACTTTCGTAAGCTAAATGAAAAGACTTCAGACGACAAATACCCTATTCCCAACATTAATGACGTCCTTGACAAGTTAGGAAAATGTCAATATTTCACCACCTTAGACTTGGCAAGTGGATTCTATCAGGTAGAAATGGACCCACAGGATATTTTGAAGACCGCTTTTAACGTCGAACATGGGCACTTTGAATTCCTTAGGATGCCAATGGGACTCAAAAATTCTCCTTCAACATTTCAACGAGTAATGGATAATGTGCTTAGAGGTCTTCAAAACGATATTTGTCTCGTATATCTTGACGATATCATTGTGTTCAGTACTTCTCTCCAGGAACACATGGTGAACCTAGAGAAAGTTTTCCAACGACTTCGAGAATCCAATTTTAAAATCCAAATGGATAAGTCAGAATTCCTTAAGCTTGAGACTGCATATCTTGGCCATATCATAAGTAAAGATGGTATAAAACCAAATCCTGATAAGATCTCTGCAATAGAAAAATATCCTATCCCTAAAACCCCCAAAGAAATCAAACAATTTCTTGGTCTTCTAGGTTATTACCGTAAATTTATTCCTGACTTTGCTAAAATTACAAAACCCATGACACAATGCTTAAAAAAGGGAAGAAAAGTTACTCTTGACCCTAATTATATAAGTTCTTTTGAAAAATGCAGAACCCTACTGACCAATGACCCAATCCTTCAATATCCTGACTTTAGCAAGGAATTCATCCTGACAACGGACGCATCTAACGTAGCCATTGGAGCTATTCTATCTCAAGGTCCTATTGGAGCAGATAAGCCCGTATGTTATGCGTCGCGAACTTTAAATGATAGTGAATCTAATTACAGTACAATAGAAAAGGAATTACTAGCCATTGTTTGGGCTACAAAATACTTTAGGCCTTATCTGTACGGAAGAAAATTCAAAATTTTGACTGACCACAAACCCTTACAGTGGATGATGAATTTAAAAGAACCAAATTCACGTCTCACGAGATGGCGACTTCGACTTAGCGAGTACGACTTTACTGTTGTCTATAAGAAAGGAAAAGCTAACACCAATGTTGACGCACTTTCTCGAGTAGAAATTCATACTGGTGACGTTCTATCACTGATTGAAGAAATAGACGAGTTAAACTCCTTGTTAGGTAACCCATCTGAATCAATACTTCCTCAACCAGCTTCCTCAACTGAAACTGTACACACTAGCCACGAAAGTCCTATACTTGAAGTCCCTATAGTAGATGAACCTCTTAACAAATTTCACCGACAATTACACTTTACTATTGTTAATGACGTTAAAAGGAAACCCTCAATGACTAAACCCTTCGACACCCACACACGGATAAGTATACAGCTTTCAGAAGCAAACTTAGAAGAAGACGTAGTAAATGCTATCAAAGAATATGTCACTCCCAAAGTGAAAACGGCCCTTTTAATTACCCCACCTTTAGCTATGTATTCAATTATCCCAATCATACAAGATAAATTTAAAAGCTCATCAATGAACCTGGTCCTTACTAAACTAGAATTAGAAAACGTTAGAGCATATCTAAGGCAACAAGAAATAATTAGGCATTATCACGATGGTAAAACCAACCACCGCGGTATTAACGAATGCTATCTAGCCCTGTCTAGCAAATACTACTGGCCTAAAATGAAAGATCAAATAACCAAGTTCATTAATGAATGTACCATATGTGGACAAGCCAAGTATGATAGAAATCCCGTTAGACCACAATTTAATGTTGTACCTCCAGCTACTAAACCATTCGAAACGATTCACATGGACTTATTCACGGTGCAGAGTGAGAAATACGTGACCTTTATTGACGTCTTTACTAAATACGGACAAGCTTATCATCTTCTTGACGGAACAGCTATTAGCATACTGCAAGCCCTTTTAAAGTATTGTACACACCATGGTGTACCTATGACAATCGTTACTGACAATGGAACCGATTTCACCAATCAGTTGTTCATGGAATTCACCCGTCTTCATAAAATTAATCATCATAGGATACTTGCTCATTCACCTAATGATAATGGAAATATTGAACGTTTCCATTCAACACTTTTAGAACATTTAAGAATACTTAAGCTGCAACATAAGGATGAACCCATAGTTAATCTCATGCCTTATGCTATTATTGCCTATAACAGTTCAATTCATAGTTTCACCAGATGTAGACCTTTTGACTTATTAACCGGACATTTCGACCCTAGAGACTGTATTGACATAGACATTACGAAACATCTATTTCAACAGTACGTCCAAAATCATAGGGTACGAATGAAAAAGGTGTACGATATAATAAACAGTACATCACTTGCTGACCGAACTGCATTAATTGAAAATAGGAACAAGACCCGTGAACCTGAGAATGAATATGCCCCTGAACAACAAGTTTTCATCAAAAATCCTTTAGCTGCCAGACAGAAAACAGCTCCACGATACACACAAGATACTGTCCTAGCTGACTTGCCAATCCACATATACACGTCTAAAAAACGTAGCCCTATAGCCAAATCAAGAATTAAAAGAATCCCTAAAGCAGTCAATTTGTTACAGAATTCTGCTAGTAAAGATCCTTCAACTGACAACATCCCAGGAGATAAGACTTGAGACCTTAGATGATGGACCCGGCATCTTACCTTATAAACTTGGACCAATGCGACTTACTACCCACTATCATACATTTTTACAGTACGTACAATTAGATGAGATAGAAAATAAAATTCATACATTGCAGACAGATTTATCGAATTTAGAAAACTTAATGTCTAACGAAACTTACTCTTTATATGAAGTTCAGATAAACTACCTTAGTAATAAGATTGGCAACGTTCTAAATCAATTAAAGTCTTTAGAACCCAAACGATTTAAAAGAGGCTTAGTTGACGGTCTCGGTTCCTTAATAAAAAGTATAACAGGAAATCTAGATCAAGCTGATGCGATAAAATATAATGAGGCAATTCAGACTTTAAAAAACAATCAGGACAAAATAGTAACGAATTTCAATAACCACATTAGTTTGAGTAAAGAATTAATGGCTAAACATAGTAGTATAATAGAAAAAATAGTAATAAATCAGAACAAAATTAATATAACTTTGGAACAAATATTGAAAAGTACAATATTTGCAGAGGATAGCCTGATTAAGTATGCAAAGTTTGCTCAACTTTTACAAGTCACTAGCGAAAACGTAGAAGATTTAATGCAAGAAATATTTAGAATAGAAAATAGTTTAGCTTTTATACGTACGGGTGTTTTACACCATTCTATGATAGATGTAGATATGCTAAGTATTATGATTAATAAACTTATACTTCTCTATGGTAGAGAATATATTATAAAACTAGAATTAAGAGAGTACTACGATATCATAAAATCTTGTTCGTTTTACATAGATAGACAAATAGTTTTCGTTTTTAAATTTCCTATATATTCTAGAGATAGTTATGATTTGTATAAGCTTTCGGTAGTACCTAATAAAAATAGACAGGCTCTAATTCCTCCCCTTCCTTTCCTTGCAACCAACGAGAAGTCATTCTTGTACATAGAGACAGAATGTCCGAAGTCAAATATCTGGTTTCTTTGCGAGAAGAACATCAAGCACCAAATCCATACTGAACCTGACTGCATACATGGGCTCATAATCAACCAAGTTCTGTCAGATTCCTGCCAGTTCACTAATGTCACTCTAATTAGAGAAGCCATGGAGAAGCTCGACGACCAGCACTACATCATATCCTTCCCACATCAAACTAAAGTACAACTTAACTGCTCTCGCCAGGACTTCACATCATTACGTGGAAGCTACCTAACAACTATTCCAGTAGGATGTCATCTAAAAGCTGGAGAATTCACAATTTTTAATGAAAAAGATGAAATTAAGGGTCGCCTCTTCAAGCTAACTCAAATATCGTACAACGCTGAAAACCGAAAATCAAAGCCAACCCACATCACTCTTGACTCCGTCGATCTGCAAGGTTTCCACGGCATCCAGAACCAAGTTCAGCTTCAGACCCCTTTGGAAATCAGCGACCTTCAATCGACTACTCTCTACCATACTACTTTACCATTTTACATAATAGTAGTATGTACAGCTGTATTCTTCATCATCCTATTAACTCGTCGCATGCTGGAAAATAAAAAAATGAACAATGGGACGAAAGCTACAGAAGATCTACGGCATCCCTGTACCATCAAGTTAGACAACTCCGAGGACGTTCCGGCAACATTTTCTCTCAAAGTTCTAAAATAGTTGCCGTTCTGAGGGCGGAGGAGTTACGCAAGGCTACAGTATGACGATGGCTGGGGTTGCAGTTTTGATTTAGATTATTAAACACCAAATTTAGGGTAACGCTGATGAAACATTGCATAAGCCGAGGTTATGTTATAAGATAATTAATTATTGGAATCATTATTAGATTTAGCTTCAATCGAGAAGATAGCCTTAAGTCTAGTTATAATTTTTATTTTAAATAAATTAATTAAATAAAATAGTTTTTTTTCGATCATCCCGCTGCTGCTAACGTAATTAACTGCTGTTCAATATTTAGTATAAACAAAAAAGTTTTATCAATATCAGTTAAGCATTTATTTTACTCTATAACCTTCACCAACACACCTACAACAAGTTACCAAAGTTTCAATATTACATTAGCAGTTTATGAACGCATAGACAATAAACATACAGACATTAATTTTTATTTGTATAAAAGAATAGTATGATCAATTTCTAAAGTGCAAAAACCTTCATTTCAAAGTAAAATATACATCTTTATTTATATGAAATTGATATTCTTTTGAGCTTTATACTTATTTTATACAGAAATTCATTAAAAGTTTAATTCGACGGAAGAGCAGCCAGAATACAAATTAGATATTAACTTAGCGCTAATATTTGTATGCTTTACCCTTACAGATAATTTTATTAAGTTCTAATGTCCCTCATCTAATGTTTTAAAACAAAAATTTAATTATAAAGTTACTGGATGAATCCCCCTAGCGTCACTAAGGTTTCGATACTTCAAAGAAAACCTGTTAACGGAGATAAACGAATCCTTTATATTGAAAACAAAAAGTGATTATAATCTTAAATTAACAATTTATTAACAAATAACAATCTATATTAGTTAAAATGAAATATTCTATACTAATATTATAAAGAAGTAAAGTTTGTAAGGTTTTAGGGGGTAATCTCTAGATCTGATGAACCGATTTTGGAAATTCTTTTACCAACAGAAAGCCACATCATTTGTAAGTAACATAAGCTATATATTAACCCGAAAAATGAAAAGACTTTTTGCGGTAGTCTACATTTGCAAAGTAAGTCGGAGAAAAAACGATCGAACGTATATATTTCTTACAAACACTGGCTTAACTATGAAAGATATGATTCATAGTTACGGGTATAGTAGATCTAAAGAGTACCTACACTTATCTATAAGAATTAAAACAAAACTACAAAATAAAACCTACATGAACAAAACCCTGTCATTAAAAAAAATATAATTCAAAAACCGAATTGTCACAACAATAGATTTCCGTGAATATGTGAACACTGCTAACACCAAAACACAACCAAATTTTTACAAAAATGCAGCTCTTACACGAACACACTCCCATAATGACCGTTAAAGATATGAGTAACTTGCGAAACGTATCGTCGCATAACTTCGACGTGAAGGAGAAGCGGTCTTCGGATGCGTCTCTATTCCTAATGAATCCAGTGGCTAGTGGAGACAATGTGGCGATGGAACGAAATCCAAGCCAGAAGCTGAAGGAGGAGCTGCCGTTGCTGCCGCCGCTTGTGCCGTGCTGCGAGGGTAAAGAGTTACAGGTAAATTGGTAAAGATGTATTACAGTACATATAGTAACAATCATGAAAATCCAAACATTTGACACAACTGGGCCCCGGCCAATGGGGTTGTGACTTATTTAAGTAACTGAGGATGAAGAGAGCACTTTAGTATATAGGGCACGCCTTCCAGGAGGTTGTGAGGCATCGTTGGAAAGCTTAGGCCACGGGATGTGTGGTTAGAGGTGCAAAGCATAGTCTATGGCAGGGATAAAGCTTAATAACTGTAATTTAACTAAAGAAAACACCTTTGCTTTTCAAGTTTTAGTTTTCTCAAAATTTACCAGAATTTTTTTTTCGTTATTCGTGGTAAATAAAGAAAAAAAAATTGAAAGGATTTTTGGCCCACCCTAAACTTTAGTTTAATAAAGTTATTGACCATTTCTTATCTCGCAATTCTGTTTCTTAGAAATAATATAAGTGTTTTATTTTTAAATCAAAATTAAATTATTTTTTCCTCAACAACATTAATAACAATGTTTTACCTACGCACAAATGTAGTTTAAGCCCAAGTTACCGAACAGTCTTTCCAAACAACAGGTACCTACCCGTCAAAAGCTTAGTAGGGTATTTAATCAAAACTATTTAAACTTAATCTACGAACAATACATATTCGTTACATTAGACCCGTCTATCAAAGTGAAAAGATTCCTTATCAAAAAGTCGATTTACTATAAATTCGGCAATCGTTTGATCTTAGCAGCTTAGAGTGAATGTGAGAACTGAGAAAGGAATTTAAGTAAACCCTTTGTAACAATATAGAAGATGTCGGTTTTCCTTATCTTGTGTATTTTAAATTTTCATGTAATTTTCGGCAAAATATCTTGGTAAATACAAAAGGATATTTGGTGACAAGTTCCTGTGAATTTCTGACGATACTTCAGTTCAAGGTTGTTTACCTTTGTCGAACTATTATCGAACAGTATACCAAATTTCCAATTGATCAGACTTATGGAAGCTGTTTTTTTTTAATTAACTTTAAAAAAGATTCATAATTAACAGAAAAAAACATTTCATTTAAATTTTTTAATTATAGATTAACGAAGATTTAGTCCACAGTGGTTTGTCAGCTATTTCTGTAAAACATGATAGCGTAATCCATTGCTTGAGTATGTCAAATGCTTGTGAAAGACTACAAGTACAACCTGGACTTGTTAAGGTAAAACTTTTGATGTTTCTACTTAAATATTGAAACTTAGACTTAGAGACTTAAAATTGTATAAATTTTTTGTTATAGAACCGAAATTCATTCCGTTCCCTTCACCGTCCCGATTTGAAGCGTGTTCCGTATCTCCGACGTTTGACTCCTGATGAACTCGAAGCACTCTTTCGCGGTTATGCTGATTGTCCGCAAAAGAAAAGTGGTCAGAAATCAAATTATAAGTTTTAATATTTTGTGTTTTACATCAATAATGTCTTTTTACGATTCCATAATAGTGAGTATTTAATATTAATAAATAATTTTTATTTATAGAAAATTCGAAAGATAACCAGGATTCGAGGACAGTCCACGATAAAGTTGCAATAAACTTAAATGACGGTAAGTTATGTTTAATAAATTTAATCTTAACTCCGTTCTTACCTATTCATTCTTTCTTTATGCAACGTCTCTGTAAGTGTCAAACTAATTTTTAATCCTAAGCATTGTTAAATTTATAAATAATAATCATACTGTTTGTCTACCAAGGTAATGGCCTGTTACGTCCTATCCCAGAAACAAGATCGGGCAATGGTACGGAAGACGTTCCAGCTGGTATGAGGCTACATGGAGCTCGTGCGAGGCTCTACACTTCAGTTCTGGCAGGGGCCAAAGCAGGAGACCATTTAGAGTAAATTTTGACTTTTATTTAGTAGTAAATCATTTAAATCGACATGTTTATTTTGGTTGAGCATCGAGAAGTTTATTTCAACATCGGTGAGACGCTATTTTAAAAATCAAAATAAATTATTTATAAAATATATCAGTTAAATACAATATTGTAAGCATTTTAATTATTTGTATTTTTAACGAATTCCTTTGAGTTTTCTCAATCTTAAATACTATACTTGACATACGCCATTTTAAAACTTATTCTCTTTTAAATTTTTTTAAATTTTATTTATACAATGGAATACAATAACACGTTTAATAAATGCTAACTTAAGGTGTCAAACATAAACTCATTTGTGTTTTACCGGACACCAGTGTCGTCGATATGATACTTAACATTAATAACAAAAAAAAGAAAACAATAAAATAATCAAAAAGAATACGATTACATCTTAACATCTAATGTTTACGCGTGTACAGTTCGAGGATTCTTAATTAATAGAAGATAAATTTTATATATTTATAGAAATTTAAGCGTAATAACGATTTACCCTCTTTATAAATTGTTAGTAGTCTTATACAGGCTGACTTGATTTTACTTTACTATAAGGTGTGTATGTATGTATATAAGTGTTTGAGATTTGTATATAATTTTTATAAGTATGCCAAGTTTAAAACATATGTTTGTAATTTTAAATATTTTACCTACATATACGTTGAATTTATGATTACTTGAAAATATTTTTTTAATTTGTATTTTATGTAATATATATATATGTGAATAATATATTTCAGAGTTTTTTGCCGTATAAATTTGCATATTTCGGTAAAATAAGTTTAGGTTTTGTATCTATACGTGTCTTCATAGCTCCGGATTTTTTTTTGATAAATGAATTAATTAAATGTTTTGACAACTTACAAACTGACCTTACAAACTTACAGGAACGCATCAGTCAACGAAGATTTTGATACCCACGTACCAGACGACATTTTACCCGAAGACGAAATCCAACTTAACGAAGAGCTGCAAATCATACTCCCTCCTCGCTGCGAAGATATCACTGCAGAATCATCTACCACAAACTCTGATAATTTATCTAATAAATGCTAAATAATAATTCTTACAATGCCAAGACAAAGTCTGAATCTATCACGAGTATTATTTAAGTAAATTGTGGTAATCCAAACTAAACCTAATAAAAACAAAATAAGGTATATCACAGTTAATGAAACTTGGTCCAAAATTAAAAGCAAAGGTAGCAAGAGAAAAAGAAAAATCTAGAAAGAAATTGGGAAAATTAATAATGTATTTACATTGGATGATAAGTGATTTCTTTGATCAAAAATGATTTGCTTGTTGCCTTCAAATTGAATAAATGCGGAAATTTATATAAATCTATTTATTTTATTCACACTATTATTATAAATAGTTTTTATGTTTCCGGGTAACATAGGTGTTACCATAAATATTATAATTAAAAAGATATGGTCATTTAAGTGTCATATAGCCATATTATAGGTTGATGATTTTTTTGAAAGTACTAAACCGTTTTGATAATTTAGCCTACAGAGAGCTATGCTATGCAAGATTACATAATGTATTTTAATTTAGTGTTGCCACAAATATTGAAGTGCAGATAGACAATAAATGGCCATTTTAAATAAAGAGAGTAATCCCAGGAACTATTACGGGATATTTATAATTACTATTAAATATATTCTATTGCTGATAGTTACACTATTCCCGAGTGCCATAATTATTTTGTAATTAAAAAGTCAGGTATTCTTTGAGTTGATTCGATTTAATTGTTTTTTACTGACGGAAAGCTATATGTACTCTTTCCATATTTTAAAATAGTGTTGCCATATATTTTGTAATAAACTGTGCAGACGACTGGCCATTTTGTTTAGTGATCTAGTTTTAAAATTTTTTTGCACTGATACGAATCTACATAATTCCCGTGTCTCTTTTTCTTTTCATCTCTCTCCTTTTATCACTTACCCTCTATCTTTAATTTTTCTCTTTGTTCACTCTTTTATTATCCGCCTCTTTCCTCTATTTCTTTATTTATATATTCCCTCCTATCTTCTTCTCTCTTGCCTTTTACCTCCTTTTATTACTTCTCTAACATGTTTATCTTTTCTCTGTCTCTTCCTCTTAATTTTTTCAGTGATTGAAAACACTATTTTCGAGTGGGAATTACGAATATCGATTGTAGTTGTTTTAAATACCAGAAGCAAAGCGAGGGCTGGCCGGTCGTTTATAAATGAAAAGTTGTGGTCTTATTAAAAAATTCTGCATATCTTTGGTGATATACTCATAAATATATCGTTAATTAAAAAGACACCAACAGTATGACGGCTTGACTAAAATATCCTCTTGGGGTTATACTTTAGACTCGGAGCTTTTTTTTTTTTTTTTTTATGTGTTCCAGTCAGTTCTCCGTTGACAATCGTCAAAGACTTTGTGTAACTGGTACTTTCACAATCCATGTATGTTTAACTATGTTTTGCTTTACTGTGACATTTAAGAATGTGTGTCGCAGCGCACAGGCACAGCGTTCACGGGACAGGAAGGTAGGTGGTACAATTGTTCTATACTATGATAATGGATACTGGTGCGGTGCCAAGTTATTAGTGTAGGACAGTACAGTTAGTATATCAAGTTTTTTTTTTTTTTTTTTTTTTTTTTTTTTTTTTCATATATACTCGGAGCTTCAGCATTACTGCTAAAATACTAGCGATGTAATCATGGTCATGGCGGCGTATTTATTAGGTTTGCTTTTATCTTTACGTTGGCTTAACCTAATGATATTCAGTTTTGTGCCTGTTTTGCCAACATCACTATTAACAATATATTGTCTCAAATAATGAAATATATTAAAGATTTTGAATTCTTTAATAAGTTTCAGTAATTTTTTTAAATTTCATTTATAAATAAAAAAGACACCAACACAAATACAAAAATTGAAGTTTAAACATATCATTCCTTTATCTAATATAGTCCCAATGAAAGGATTCAAATAAAAAAAAGCACATAAGTGTGAATTTATATTGAATAACATTTCTACAATATTATACAGCAGACTGTAACTCAACCACTCCTCCACATAATGTACAACCAAGCGACACGAAAACCATCAAAATCAACTCATACACCTCCAGCGCTTGCATTTTACACTTTAATCTAATATAATATAACTAAAATACATTTTAATATAAATTTTGTGAAATTCATTTAATAAACACGCACCAATACTAGAAATCTTGAAAATAATTTTGAGACAAAGACCAAAGGATTTAAATATTCAATAAACTTAAACATTATCTACATACAAATGATAAATATACATCCCAATATATTTAAAATCTTTTATGGAAGTTAAGTTTAATTTAACTTATATTAATAACAAATAAATTGACATACAAAAATAAAATATAACATACTATATACCTAAAATAACACATTTTGCAATGAAGTAGCTAAACATTTATTTGTTCTCTACAATCTCTTTAATGGAAAACACGTCAGAGAAATGGTCTGTGCGTTGAAAGACCTTTCAAACTGAATGTACTGAACAATCTATATAATTGACCCATAATAATACTATGGACATAAAGAGATCCAAAGGACCTCTAAAACATTTCTCTAAATTTTAAATACTATTTATTATTTTCAAATTAAATTTAAAAAAAAATCTTACAATAGTTCAGAAGACCAAAAATATTTATTTTATGCGAGCTTCAGACACTTTTTGTGATATTTTAAGACCGTACATCTATATTATTATAGATCAATGTAGATTGAATTCACTACCGATTGATTCCCACTTTAGCCTAAATAGAGTTGTTAACGAGAAAGTTAAGATGTGAAACCCAGTATTAATCTTTGTTTTATAATCGACATAAAAAATGAAGTTCTACATTTGTTAAATGATAATGGAATTGTAGACCGCTATTGTGGGTAGTTTTAAACATATGTAATATTTGTCTAGTTCTTGTGATCAGGAATTAATACAAATTACATAGTAGTGGTTAAATTGAACCAGAGAACATAAATACTATCTATAGGAAGAACTTTACAAATCCATTATAAGGTCTAAATGTCCTGAAGGGTGGTCCCATTTAATTAAATTAAACACTCAGCTAAGCGAAAGCATAGCAATTCATAAAAGGTACTGTAATAGGAAATAACTTTTATTTTATATTTAAAAAAAGGTTAGAAAAATCAATAATCAATGTTTGTATGAAATTGTTTTATTTGACATGAAATCACTAACAGAACTTTTTGTCATTGTTTATCTAGTATTTTTGTCTTTTTTATTATTTATATTTGATTAATAACTATATTTTATAACTAACAATGCCAAAATGTCAGTCTGTCTCAATTCACACTGTATGCATACCAATTTAGATAAGCTACTGTACAATATTCTATACATGATATACCGCGGGCGTGCTTCGTTATTGCTTTATAAATACTCGTATTTTCTTATCGATTACTATAATGTATTAAACTCCGAAACTACTACTATCATACAAAAAAATGGAGGTAAACATTAAATTATAATATAATAAAAAAATCATTTACTCTATGTAATCATTTTTAAATAACATAAAAAAATAATCAAATATTTCGATACAACAAAGCTCTAATTTTCATTTAAATAATGGAATTGATTTCTCATTTGTGTGACGATTAGTTCACGTACTAACTAGTATAGTTCACTCGGCACTGTCTGTTCACTCGCTAGGTAAAGTCCAATCAACACTGGTTCACGTGGTTCCTGTATCCGACGAGCACGGACTCTGCTTACTTATAATAAATGGCATCGAAATCCTCAACCTGAAAGCGAAAACAAATTAAGTATATTAACAGTCTTTATTTCTAAAAAAAATTATCTTATATAAATGGTAAATTTAAAATTGGTTATCATCTATATCTATACTAATAAATAAAGCTGAAGAGTTTGTTTGCTTGAACGCGCTAATCTCAGGAACTACTGGTCCGAATAATTCTTTCAGTTTTAGATAGCCCATTTATCGAGGAAGGCTATAGGCTATATCGTCACGCTAAGACCCATAGGAGAGGATGATTACGGGCTCGAAGTCGCATGGCTCTGCTAGTGCATTATATGAATATGTAGTCAGAAACCGAATTAATAATTATTTAACATTTGTCATGAAGTAATTTGATTACAAATATAACTGACATTAATAATAATTAATTTACAAACATACATTCCACATACATTTATCAACTAACAATAATAAATTTTGTATGTTCTGTAGCAAGAGCATCGCCAGCCGAGGCGAGCCGCTTGCCTCGGAGGAGGGAGAATTGATATAAATGAATATGGAGAAAATATGGCTTTTTACTGACCTTGACTAATGTCAGTAACAATTATTTTAGGTTTGGTTCCACAGTAAAAATTCGTAAATATGAAATTAATGATAAGCATATCCGAACAGCACGGACTCGGTTTACTTATAATCATTGAAATTGGCGACGCCCTTATTCTGTACTGATATAAATGAATAGCGTTAAAATAAACTCTAATTTTAACGTGTAAAAAATATAGTTAAATAGAATGGATAATTATTTATTATTTAAGTCTGATAACGATATGATTCCTCGATGAAAATTCGAGCTTATACAACTTGAACTATGAATTAAAATATGACCCCACCAAACCCTGCCTTATTCACTGTGAGTTATTAGTAAATTCATATTGACAGTACAGGTCTGCAAAAGATTTCCCCTTTAAGATTTGATGACTAGTTTTGGACAAAACCTTCAACAAACTTGCTCAAAGTATAATATACTGATCGCAGATTGGCCCGAAACAAAAAATAAACATTTTGGGGCTGCTGCTGGTCACTGTAAAAATCATGAAAAAATTCAACTCAGAAAATTATATGATCAAAATAGAGGCAAGTGGAAATCTTAGAACGAAGTTGTTAAAAATGATTGGAAACTTTGGAAAAATGATAAAATTAAATGCTCTTCACTTCTGTAAGAAAGGAAGGTAAAAAATGTCCCATAGGGCAGTTTTAAAACAACTATAGGTTATGACTAAAAACTTAGTAATTTGTACAGCGAAATACTCTCCGATGAGTCATCAAATCCCAAGTGGGTGGTGGGCACACAACAAAATACACAACTTGAAATTTGCAGACCTGTGATAATTTGAATGGTAGTCACCGTGCAAGCTGGAGGCGGTCGCGCGGCCGTAGCCCTGGGGGTGGCAGCGACCGCCTACTCCGCAGCTCATAACTTGTGGTTAGTGGTGAGCCACGTGAGCCCCTCGTACAGACCATCGCCAGAGGTCGCACAAGATGGCTGCACGTACCAGTTTCGATCGCGGATGCGCGTCAGACCTAGCTTCTCCTGGATTTCGTGGGGTTTCATTGCTGGAATTAATATAATTGTTTTATGTTAAATTAGCGCTTTAAAGTTTTATTCAATGCGTTTTAGTGGATTTTAAAACTTTTATTCCGAGATCTTTCGTACTCGGTACGGTACAGAAAATAATATTTTACTACTTAAAATTCAGAAGCTTGCAGAAGATCTAAACATTGTGATTATGTTTTTTTAATCAAATTCTTGTGAAATGTTACAGCGTAAAGACTAGGAGCCCTGTATCATTTTGCTATCTTCCAAAATATAGTGTCTAGACAAAACAGAATATTAAAAAGAACCAAACCGACTACAAAGTGATATTTAATACAATAATTTGCACCTAATTCATTTTATATTGGGGCCAGAAGGTTACTTTTAAACTAATTTTGAGTGTGTAATAGAACTTTTTATTCCAGGTACTTAAAGCTATCGGTCGTTAGAAAGTCTAGTTTTCTAAGTCTAGTTAAAAGTTATAAATATTATAAGTAAAATTATACCATCAGGCAAGTCCTGTTTATTTGCAAAAATGAGTATAATAGCGTCACGCATTTCTCTGTCATTTATAATCCTATGCAGCTCCTGCCGCGCCTCGTCGATGCGGTCCCGGTCCGCGCAGTCCACTACGAATATCAGACCTTGGGTGCCTGGAATTAGTGCAAAGGTTTCATGAGAATAATATATAAATATATTGCAACAAATTATTATATAAGACAGGTATTTTGAGAGCCGGAAAATTGATGGTTCTTGTAACTTCTTCAATACCAAAGCAAAGAGTGGGATTACTGTCAATTTTATCTATATAGTGGGATAAAATTGACGTGAGATAAACTAAACGGTTTTAAATAATCTAAAAAATACTTTAAAATATGGGTTATCACATAGGCTATTTTTTTTATTTAAAGTATTTAATCGTAATATTGCCAATTTATTTTTTATTGTCAATCAATACTATAGAATATTTTTAAAAAGTTTTGCAAAGGCAATCTAATCTAAATCGTGCTTCATTTTTTGTATTTTTTGCTAATGTAAGCTAAAAGCGGACGGAAATGATAAACCAATATTTCATCGACCGCACGCTTACTTAGCAGGTTATTTATTAACGAACAACGGGCATCAGCTATTAAAGATTAAGTCTATAATGTGTATTTATTTTCAATGTTTTAAGGAACATTATCACATAATCCTGACTAAGCAAACTAAATGTATGTTTCCATCATCTTACCTGTATAGTAATGCCTCCAAAGTGGTCGTATTTTGTCCTGCCCCCCGACGTCCCACACATTAAATTTAACATTCTTATACGTCACGGTTTCTACATTGAAACCGACGGTAGGTATCGTTGTGACTGACTGACCTAATTTTAATTTATATAAAATAGCTGAACAGTTTTGATAAGAAAATATATTATATTATAGCAAAAGAACAACAAAAATTAGACGTTAGTTCTTAATCAGTGTTTCGGTAAAGGATACTAGTCTTTCCTGCTGCATCGAGACCCAGCATCAGTATCCTCATCTCCTTGTTGCCGAAGATCTTCGACAGCAGCTTCCCCATGGTGCTGAGCTCGCCTCAACCACACTACTGAAACACAGATAGAAACATTTTACTAATAATTTACTCTGCATATTTATCAGACAAACTTTATTTTTATAGAATACTTAAGGTTTTTATTTCTATTAATGGCGATTCCTTAATTATTACAATACCCAAATAAAAGTAAATTATCTTACACATAATAGGTACAATATAAAAATAGATCAATAAATAATTTTAAATTGCTACCTATCAGCATTTAGCACATTTTATTTCACATAAATATCGGCTTGTCACAAACAGAAATGCCTTATACATACAGACGAAGAGCAGACAAAAACGGTTTTTTAATTTAACTTCAATTTACTTTTAGTTCTATTTTATTTTAAACCACGTTTCCATCAGATGCCGTTACTTTCGAGTTAGATTTCTAGTTGCGCTAACTTTCTCTTTCCTGTTTATTTACGTTGAGATCATATATCTAGGCTTTTGCAAAAGGAGTTAAACCTGATGAAAAGGCACTTGTCATCCCGACGTTGTTATTGTTTCATAAGCGAAATAAAACATACAGTTTTATGTATGATTATTTAAACTAACGCCTAAAGCCATTCTATACAGGCACTAATTATTTTTTTAATTTATTCCTGTGACTTAGTTTTCAAGGATTGAGTTATTATATAATACATTATCGCGGCATTTGCCAACCCTCTTCACCCTTGCCCTTTGTTGCGCTCTGTTGACCTGCTGATTATTTGACTAAAACACACAATACATATTATAGTGTAACAGCGAATAACTATTACTGGATAAAGGTTGAAGTTTTTTATGTGAATATTAATGACAACTTACGTTTTAGGGTATTTTTGAATAAAAGTTTTATCTTTGAGAGAATGAAGCCAGAGAATTGATTTTCTTCAATTTTCATTGTTTTACATAGTTCTACACGATCGCGATATCTCCAAGTTGGCCCCAAAATAAAGAAAACCAAGGCAAACTATAAATATAATGTCAAAGTATCGTCATACCATAAATCTCCGGCGGATATTGTACGACTTGGTAGAAAATTAGTAGGAAGTATCCACACCATATTACCATACGTACGACATAACCAAAATGGACAATGGAACTTAAAACCATAATCTATAAGGGAATCTCGCTTCGTCGGCATCCCACAGAAACCTTCCGCCGGCCTAGATTCCGTCGCTAAATATAGGAGACAAGGGCCCTCAGTGGATTCTCATGTCGCTCGATACGACCTAATATATGTATATTCCGCAACTATGTCCGAATTCACACGTACGTGTTACATTTCACATGAACATGAAAAGAGAAAACAAATATTAAACAATGTAAATATTTTCGCGTAATTGGTGGAGCATAGTTAATTAAAACAATGCTAATGGGAGTCGTAGCGATAATTTCCAAAGAGTTGCGGCTGTGCAAGTCACTTTTAGTTCAGTCAGTTGAGGGTCTACAACGCTTGAAGTGATTCACTGAAATTCAATATTCATCATCATACAAAGCGCACAAAGAAATGTTTTCATACAAACATGAATTAATCATTGTCAGGAGAAAGATCGATGACACAATAGGTAATGAAACGTCGGGTCGATCACATTTGTAGCTTAACGGCGTACTGCGATCTCATAAAAGCCGAAATGGGGGTATGTTACACAGTTTGTACACGGAACCCTAAATTGGGTCGACGCATCCTGACTGAAATGTATTGTGATGGCAGTAACGGCGGGGCACATGGAAACAATTAATGGCATCGTATTAGGTCGACTTTTTGTGTACATTATTCTTTTATCGATATAGTGACAAATTTTGTAGCTTTCGAGAAACTGTGGAAGTTGGATTCCAGTAAATTTGAAAAGAATTTTATTAATTACTAGCTGATCCGGCAAACACTGTTTTGTCATATAAATTTAGGTTGGGCCACACTTAGGGGGATGAAAAATAGATAGTAGCCGATTCTCAGACCTACTGAATATGCATATAAAATTTCATAAAAATCGGTCGAGCCGTTTCGGAGGAGTATGGTAACTAACATTGTGACACGGGAATTTTATATACAATATTATTATGTTATTCTTTATTGACATAACATAGGGAAAGGAGAGCTACACTTACTAGAAAAATCCTGTATATGTAATATGTTCAATACTTTTTTTTGCTGAAGTTTAACCGTAAAACCTCTAGATATTATTACCCAGAGAGACTAATTCTATAAGATCAGTAAATTTTACTTCCTAATAAAGTGTGAATAACGTCATACTTCCTTATAACACAATATACCGACATACGACAGTGTTTATTTTGGTAACAAAGCCAACGTTAAGGCAGAAAAAATCAATTACACAAAGTCGGTCCGCTTTAAATATTTACAATTCGGTGGTGTAATGAAATGAAAGTGCTATTTGATCTAGCATAGTAACTGTTATTAAAAATACTAGCTTTTCCACACGTCTTAACGAGAATAAATAAATAAAAAACCAAACCGAGGAACTAATGTGTTTTAGTACATTCGCATGTAACTAGTTTCACATTCGTATTTATATATTTCTATATGAAGACTCAGAATTTTGGGAATCTTATTTTATGTGTGTGTGTATGGTGTGTTAAAAGGTTACGAAATTAATAAACAATCTCAAACCGAAATATTTAAATTACAGATAAAGAAATAAATTTCAAATTTAAATTTTATATAGTACTCACATATTTGAATCTATTTTCAATCCATAATCCATTGCAATTATTAATTTCGGTTTTAAGGGCAACACTTATTGTTCTATGAATATTAAAGTGTCAGGTATACTATATTAAGATACAATGTATACCAATATGTTTTCAAATTGGGTTGTTAAAATTAATAGGGTACAAAGGCAAAATATATATTTTATTCACACTTTCCCTAGATATATAGGATATTATACAATACAGGATGATTGGATGTTCGGAATAAACTTGTTCTTTTTTGTTGGTGAGACTTTTATTTATTAACCGTCTTCAAAAAGAGGAGGTTCTCAATTCGATTGGTATATTTTTTTATGTATTTATGCCGATTACGTTGAGATTAATGATCCGATTTAAGTGATTCTTCTATAGTTTGATGTGGAATAGTTGCCATTTACTCCCATAAAAATTTAACATAGTATGGCCCAGTGGTTTTCATTTTATGAACGTTCCTGTTTCTTGGGGTCTATATAGTTTAGGGCGCGTGGCACCTTTCGTAGGCCTTTCCATAGCTACTTAGAATAAAATTACTATTTAATATATGACAATAAAAAGCAACGAAATGTTATAGTCTACCTGATGTAATCTAGAAAAATCCTATTATAGTTTACAGAACAAACAAAAAGTAAGAAATAATTCCGTTATTGTAGTTAGTGCATTTTTTATATTTACTCTTGTACCTTTAACTGCATAATTATATGTATAAAAAATTGATAAGTATGACATCTAGCATGCAAAGGATTGCTTATTTCATGGAAGAGATCTGTTTCTGCAACATCTGGATATAGGAGAGGATTATTAGATAAAGCAGTGAAGGCACAAAAGAAAATTGGAAAGAACTACTTTGCAAGAAATAATAAGTATAAAATACATACCCACATATAAACTTAAATACAGTATAATATAAAGAAGCAAGAGAAAGGAATTGTTTCTTCAATCTAAATTAAGATAGAGGTAGTCGGGTTATCCTTAGCATTGAATCGTAGATTAGAGAAATCGGTAAGTTTATAACAAAATTGAAGACTCTATTCTTGGTAAAAAATTGTCTTTGTAGTTTCAAATAATGTAAGATTAATTTTCTAATTGTAAAGATGGTTTAAAATCATTTTTGTAAAAGTTAACTGTATGGAATTTGGTATGGGTGACGTAAGCTATTGAAGTCTGACTCCGCAACGAGGAAACGGCCCTCGCACAATTAGAGAACTTATACAATAAGTAGAATATGCCCGCGACTCGTGTGGAATATGGCGAAGAAGCCAATTTAATATGGCCTTAGTTACATGCTAATTAATTTAAGATGAATCTAAATTTAGCATGATGAAAAACTTAGCTATATAAAATACTTCTGCTTCTTCTAAAGAAAATTCCTCCCTTGAGATATCGAATAGTTTCCATTGAATTTATCCTACTAATATTATAAATGAAAAAGTAGAGTAAATGTTTTAATTAATAGATCAGCTTGTAAGCGGATGAATGGGTTGGATCTTGTCTTATATATACATCAATCTTTTTCTGGACCTAATGAAACGAAGTCGGCAGCATAGACATAATATATTTGTATCTTTAACCCGAAAATTGTGAAAATATTCGCTTTGTTAAACCGCCCTCTCTTTTAATATGAAATTAATTTCAAATTAAACCGCAAAATGTTCCCTATCTATTCCGACATGACATGAATCCTAATTGTAACGAAATTGCTTTTCATTCCTTGACGTGCCGAGACGTATCTATCAAAGGAACATTATATCATGTATTATGTAATTTGTATGAAAATGTTTGAATTTATTTCTAAATCTTTTACCGAAGATTTAATACCCTGTAAATATGAATTAGTAGACCAGTAGACCTAATTTATATTCTGTTCTGTTATTGGTAGACATTAAGACTCTAAATGAATCTAATCTTGGCTCTACAAACACAAAAACGCCCTAGCTTTGCTGAGCTAGAGCTTATAAATGACATCCTTTTTATTCTTGATTATTAATTGAAACAAAGCCTATATTTAAAGTTATACCTGCTTTAATACGTGATGAGCGTAACAAACATACAATAGACAGACAAAATTGCGTAAAAATCCTGAAGTTAACAAGTAACAACACAATTGTGAAAACTCTTGTGAACAATAAAAGTAAGAAAACATGCATAAGAAAGAGCATTTGTTCCATTTCGTTTGAGACCACCCTTCCATTTCCGGCTGGCCCAGTTAAGGGCGTTACCCGATTTCCGCATCATTTCCTTCATTCAGCTAATTCCCTAAACTATTCGAAATATATACAATCTATATACTGTTAATTATGATATTGGCAACACTTATAATTTGAGTAACATACTGTTATTTGAGGTTGGTAGGGCTGATACAAGTAGCATTTTTACTCCCTTGAATATTGGCCAACTGACAAACACAAATCAAGGAAGGTGGGTATTGCAAAAACATTACATCGCGAGTATTCTAGGAGTAACTCTGAAGCTCTGAGTCTAAAGTAACACCCAGTCTGCGTATAGACTACTACAAATTCTCTCTTTTCTGTCTTATTAATTAACAATACTTATTAAAATGTATTTAGTAATCTGAATAACACCAACAGAAGCCAACACAATTATTTTTTTAAATGTTGTCTTACGATATTCACAGTACGATATTCACAGTACGATATTCACAGTACTATGGTTGCTAGTCTAAATTAAAATATGGGCTTTCTTTCATTTAAATTAGATATCAGGAGGAAGGTAAGTGATTTTAAAATGTTTAAACCCCGAAAAGCTAGGATGGGTCGTGGCTCATCAATAGAATTAACTAACAATTCGTTTAAGAGTTTGTGTTTTATTATTATAAGCTGCAGACTAGTAAGTAAAATATAGAGATTTCTGAGGATCTTTAGGAAAATACTTTGAACATTTATTAATGAGAGATCTTATATATATCTTTTAAATTATGTATACTAATGGGCGTTAAAAATCTAAACCGCTTTCAAGCTCAGTACTAAAATTAGCAACAAAAAGTATTACTCTATATTCACCGCTGAATTAATAAATAAACGTACAATGATGATTGATTCATATACAGGCAGCGTTTCTCAATCTGAGCACTGAATCTAGAACCTATTTTGTCTATTTAAGTGAAAAAAAATGAGAATTATCAGTAATTGTTTTGCCATTAAATTATTTTATTTTATAAAATTAATAATATGGCATAATTACACAATGTTTTGTGACTTGAAGTCACGAAAATTTGAAAAAAAAATTAAAATTTCATAAAGTTATAGCTGTTTGTTTTGACCCCAACCTAACCTAACCTTAAGTCTTTCAAGTCAGTCTTGGCCAACCCATTTCCAATTGCTTTATGACATTTTAGATGTAAAAAATATGTGAAAGTATGGAGTACCTGGAATCATAGATTAAAACATGATTTTCATATATAACTATGCAACATATTGTTGTCAATTAAAAAGTATACTAGTCAACCATTATTTCCTTTAACTTTTAGAGATAGAGCTACTATTATAAAAAGTTGGAAAAGCTTGTTACACAACTATTCCAATTAAACCATTGAATCAGTGCCAAATGAATTTTCGCACTGAGTATTCCTGAATAATTTCAATCATCGCCACGTTAATATTCGCCTGGATCTCACTTGCGTAGAAAAAATATTACTTGCTTATAAACTGTAAAAATGTAGATTTAGAGAAAATGTTCTAGCATAATTCATCTTGAATATATTTCGCTCTACGAGGGATGTTTTATGGAAATTATTTAATTTATCCTTTATGGAACGACACTAAAGTAAAGTAGGAAATTTTAAAATCCAAGTCTTACTTGAGTGTAGGTTGTATTTATTATAGGAAAAAATTGAAAAATGTGATTACTTCTTGAATAATTCTTATATCCAAACTATTAATAAACTTAATTGGTTAAATAACAATTTGTTTTTTTTTGTTTTCTTCAGTTACATAACGCTTTTCAACAATGAATGGAAGTTTACTGTTAATGACTTTGAATGGCCATACACAGAACGCATTAGTAATTCATTACGAAAGAATATTTTAAAATATTCGAGTAGCATAATACGAGAAGCAGTTCAAATAAAATTAAAACTCATTTTAAAATGGGCACAATTTGCTATAAATTTTATATTTCTCGGCACAAAAGAACCTGTTCGCTAACTCGTGTTTTTAGTGGGTTAGCAAAGAAAAAAGAATACTCGCAAACCGTGACCACAGACGCCGGGCCAGTATTTTAACGGTAATGGTACTCTTTTAAGCTAAAGTTATAAAAACTTGCTATTTAGTTGAGAATTTTGTCGCTTATGCTAAAATATAATATAATAAAATGTAGCTTATCGAATGATAACACGATTGATATTATTTAAAATGGCTGTTAGAAAAAATTTAAGTGTCACTTTAAATGTTTTCAGCCAGCGAATCAAAGGCGGATCAACTAGTATAAAATGGAACTTAATTTCAAAAATATCAATAAACTTCAAATAACATATTAACGAGAAACGATGACGACTCTCTGACAATTTATCGTAAATGTACAGTAATTGTTGACAGTGGGGTCACAACATAACAGCTTGCAATATTCCCTTGAATTGCACCGGAAGCAGGACATGCAGTGATGACGATTCTACGCTCACTATACAAGCCATATTGTACCATAAATATGACTCACAAACACTTCTCTAAACTCATGTTGGGTGTGGATTTCATGTTTGAGATATTTTAAATACATGCACCTTATGTTAAGTCTCAATATAAATGAAATTCTCAATAAAAATGTAAAGCAGAAAGCAAATCAATACATTTAAATACACAGATAACCATACCATTGGGAAAGTATTCAGCGAGTCGGTTATGGTTTACGCTGCCTAAGCACTAATGCTATCTTTGGACGACTGTCTTTTATGGCTTCGTTACCCCTCAGACGTTTCAAAGATTTATAGTACTAGGGAAACCTTGTATGGATAGGGGACCATGCATCAGATGTTAGACATATCCAATTCATAAGAAAATACAAAGAACTTCAAAGACAGTATTAAGTGATGAGTTATTGTTATGCATTTGCAAAATTGCCTATTATATAAAATCCTCGTGTCAAAATGTTAGTTACCAAACTCCTCCGAAACGGCTCGACCGATTTTTATGATATTTTGTGTGGATATCGGGTAGGTCTGAGAATCGGTCAACATCTATTTTTTTATACCCCTAAGTGATAAGGGTGGCTCACCCCAAATTTATATGGCAAAACAACTGCTGCTGCTTACTGGGTCAGCTAGTTTCTTTATAAAATAGTCTCAAATTTAAGTACTGCAGTATAGTAAAGGAGAACCAAAATTCCTGCACACAAAGATAACACCATTTGCGGATTTACGTAACATACCAAATTAAGCTCTGTCGCTTCAGTTGAAACTGCCGGGATTTCGGCTAAACCTCTTTATTTCACCAAGGTCCGCAACAATGATAGTACTTAGGGCCGGCAATAAATTAATTTAATCAACTTTATAACTTAAGAGTATAGTTCAAAGATTTATTTTAGTGGAAGATCAGTTTTGGTTACGTTTTATCTTGTGTAGGATATCCTACAAACAACTCTTAATACTTAAGGGCATAGAACTTTAAATCAAACATATTTTATGCAAATATTAAATGCAAATGCATCAACCGAATAAACTATTGTGTTATAAACTAAGACTGACATATTACGTAGGTATACCTTAATGGAACTGACACGATCACAGCTCGTGTTCTTGACCTAAAAATGTATTTCATCTGTACAAAACTGAAATAGCATCTAAGCCAACTTTGTAAAAATGGAAAATAGAAATATTGTATAACAAATCATGCATCTTGAAAACAAATCCGCGCCATTAATGCATAAGCGTACCTTGTGCTTGGCATCTTGAAACGTGATATATAAGTACTACCTATCCTTGTAGCCTCGTAGAGATCAATAATTTTCGACTTATGGATCTTAAAAAAAAATTAAGAACTACGCTATCTTGCCAAACCTTGTTGCTACACATACCAACGTAACAATTAGAGTCAAAGTCCAAATTATGGATTTTGTCATGAAATATGAGTACCGTGCTGCTCGAAAGAATTTTTGTAAGGATAATAACTTGAAGTGGCATTTAGTATGAAACCTTATGAAATACTCAAAAAAAGGCTTCTAGAATACCCAAATTAATACTCTTTTAATATTTCGTGCTTTTAGTAGTCACGGACATGGAAATAATTATCTGAAATTTAATTCAAAATTCTACATTATATTACTAACATGCGATATCTACGCTTTCGCATGACAACGTCCGCTTTGATAATATTTTGTAGTTACGTACTTACGTAGCCGTTGCTTATCGTATCACATTATTTTATTAAGAATACGATGTTTTATATTATTTTTAATAAATCTTGTATGTTCTAAATCTTCCTTTTTACTTCGTCCGTAGTAGGTAGGTATAGCATTCGTTTTCTTGGTACCACTTTAACATTCTATCCCACCGGAACGGTGCTTTTTTAGGGAAAAAAGTATTTCATGTGTTAATCTTTTTTATAAAGTATTCGTGTACCCATTGTAATTCAAATCGGTTCAGCAGTTTTAGCATGATGCGTGCACAAACACTGCAAGTTTATTATATGTACTTATAGATAGATATAGATAATAATTGACATATTTACATAAATATTTTGATCAACATAATTTGAAGAACAAATTGAACAAAATTCGGCGCACAGTATACAATAAATCTTGTTTCGTTTACCTAGAAATCTTTTACCGTATTCCATTGCCAAATAAAGCTTGAAATGTTGCCAGTAGGTATCTCATCGCTAAAAGGACATTGTAGACGTAGATGCAATTCAAAATGTGTAATGTATATCCAAAACAAAACCATTAAAGACCGCATGCATACTCAAAATTCTAGGTCAACGACTAACTTCCACTGATTGTATTCAACTAGTTCAATTGATAGATCGAATTAGTCTACTTGTCTACACTGGAAATGTTTACCGAATTCCGATATTATAAGTAAGCAAATATACTTAGCAAATAAATCGTTATGATACTTTGTAACTAAGTAGATACTAAGTAAAGGAATACGCAAATATACTTAAAGATTTAAGTAACAAGATTCTGTAAAATGTTCATAAGCAAATTTATTTTACAGTACTTACTCTCCCCTTTTTCTTTTATTTGAATACTCCCTCGTATTCTGTTAATGTTTTATTTATATTGAGTAGTGTTATTATATGAGTAAATAAATCTCCACTGTTAACAGCAAAAACATAAAGCTGAGAAGAATAGTCCTCGTATATTTTAATTATTTCTTTATACTTGCAACCCGGGCACAAATCCTCAAGGACATGAGGCCGCTCCAGGTAGCCTGTGAAGTTCCCAGAAAACTTCTACGCTTCTGGAAGGAGTTGGGCTGGCTTAGCATAGCCAGTCATCCCTGCACGCACAATAGACCGAATTAGAGTCTAAGTGCAGAAACAGGAGCCCACATACAATACAATATACTTGAAAAGTTGTGCTAGTGTGTGTGCTGTACATATACTTTTATCCACGAAAAAAGTCTCTTACGTGTTTAAATTATAGCAAAAGGAAATGAACGCCATTACACAACAACATTGTATAACTCTAACAAGAATTGCCCTTTCTTAGTTCACTACTTATTTATTCATAAAAATATACTTAGGTATAACTTTTATGACTCAACTACTATATATACCTTTTTAGCATATTATAACGATTTTACTTTTGTGAATAATGGACCGAAACCATTTTAAAACGTTTGGAGCTTTTTACCTCAACAAAGCGATAGAAAAAGTATTGTTTTGAAAAAAAGTATTTTAAGACTTTTTAACAATTGCAAACGAGCAATTCGAAAGTATAGGTCCTTGTGCCACAAATAGACCTCACGATCGTATAGACTAGTCGGGCTGAAAGGTCAATTAGCTTATGTTATACATGGCCGATTTATAAATAGAGAATAGATAGATAAGAAATATATAGAATAGAAATATAAAATGCCCAATATACTGACAAAGTAAACTTCGAAGCGATAGCGTTATATAAATATTATAAAATATTGAAGCAGACCTTTTAGCCTTGTTGCTAATTAAATTTTATAAAGTAATATTCAAGTTCTTGAATTTTATTTAAGTAGGTACTTACAAAGTATTTCGTAACATAGTACGTTCTTAAATAACGAAAACAAAGTGTTAGATTTCGAAGATTAAGACAGTAAAAGATATGTTGAAGACGGAAACCGTATCGAAGAATTCTAGACTAAGCCGATGAAGAATGAACGGAATTCGTATCGTCGTATCGCAACCGCTCAATGATGGCTGACCGCAGAATGATTGCCAACCTGTAACCCAATTGTGTTTGAAACTAGAAACCCAATACAAAAGGCCATTTAACAACAAATTACAAATGAGAATTGTTTCAAACCAAAATCAAATTGCATCTCCATTTGTCTAATGACAACTCATAGTAATATGTAAAGATGTAGACAAAGTCAGGCGAAAGCAACTAACATAAATAGCATAGCTAATATTTAACAACTCAACTAGTTTATAAGTAGGGCTTGGCTTCACATCAGATTTCACAACTTTATATTTCGAGGTTCGCTTTTTATAGCGCCATTAATAATAATCGCTAGTATGCCAAAAATACTATGTTTCACAACAGCGTAGAATTCAATTCTATACTAAGATCAGAAACAACATTAAATACTGTATGTTCTTAGTGGTTTTTCGTAGGGGTTTTAAAAACACCTTTTCACGTGTCAAAAGAATCATAAATATTTGTCTAGAACACTTAGTTTAGCGTGTGTAAGGTGAATAAACTTTACTGTAAACGTCCCCCAAAGCTCATTCAGCTGATGTAAACATCACATGTCCGAGCAGGGTTGACGCTTTAGGTATGTATATTTAGACGTAGCAACGGCTTGTTCACTTCGTTTATATATTCGTTTATAGATTTAGGTGTACATTATCAAAAAGAAATAGATTAGTTCCATAACAGACTTCATGACAATTTGGCAATTCAATAAAATAAATAAAACATCTTCGTATGAACAAGTAATGTAGCGTGAAAGTAGATATTTATGGTTTATCGAAGCAATATTTTCGATAACAGTGCGCACGCGCAAACACGATTAATTTTTGAATGCAATATAATTACGATTTTACATTTCAAGTATGGAATGTTCAGATCGTGATTACGGGTGACATTTAAACTTTTAGAAAATAACGGGAGATAATAGTATTACTGTTATGATTCAATAAGATCTTTAAAAGTCCACATCAGAAATGTTTAAATGTAGGTATAATTACCTGCACGTAAGTATAGGTTTGACCTTGAATGCACAGAAGTCACTATTAGAGCCTTTTTAGCGGGGAGTGCGGGGCGAGAGCAGCGCGTCACACGCCATTGGTTCTTATGTGACGTTTCAGTTCCCACGCTTCTGCTATTTGTCAAAATAATAAACGTCACGGATGGAGCTGCCAATACAGGCAAGCTCACAATGCACCACTTTCCCCCACTATTTTTTCAAGACCTAAAGTTAACTGCCGACTACTATAAATCCAAACTCAACCCTTTACATGACTCTCGGTCAGAGCACAGTTCACGCTCCAATGCAATCATGCCGGCCGATCGAACCTAATTTCATACGACGAGCAGACAAACGAGAATAATTATATAGAGGTATCGAGCATAGATAATATTAGTCATTATAATGATCAAACACTTCTGTGATGTATAAATAAAATTACGCTTTATTTGTACTATAAGCCTTGTTTCTTTTCAAATTTCATGATTCGTTTAAATTCCCATGCGAGTTGATACATTCACGTCTATGGGATTGCATTATTAATTTCATAGATAGATATATGTCGGCGCGTATGTCAGGTTAGCCTTAACCTTAGGTTTAAATAGATAACCCGGACAATGGAGACAAGTGCTGCAATTGCTTGAAGGAAGGAAGGTCACAACTCCAAGACACTGCTTAGATTCCTGTTTTAATTGTATGAGATCATAATATTTAGTTATTTATCGGTTCTGTAGATACAGTAGCAGTATCTACGTTGCGTTTACCCAAAAGCCCGTTCAATATGACCCCTCTTAATATTTTTGTATACCTTCATTTCTCCGACTTATAAATCTCCAATGACGGACAGATAGACATACACAATGAAACAGGAACTATATACCAAAATTTGAAAATAAGTTAGAAAATAGATTTTCAGCTTTATAATATTATAATATGTACCAGTTTTCGACTAAAGAACCGTCTAGAATATACATAAAACTTGCATAAAGCTCTGTCGCTGTCGCTATGGACTGTCGGCCAAACACACCTAACTGCATTAACTGAGCAGACAAACGAGAATGTGGGCACGCACAATGGCGTAATGGGATACTAATCACACCAAGCCAGCTATATTAAAAAGACAATGCCAGTAATTATGTTATCATGACACGCGTGTTACTAGATAACCATCGTTACTTTCCTAACGACGCTATCGTTTCCGTGGAGAAAACGTACTTAATACCTAGTAAATGTAACGAAAGATGCTTAAAATACATTGAAAGCCTTGTGAAGAAACCTTTTTTTTTACTTAAGCAGATTGTAGAATAATTTAGAAATTTTCAAAAATATTAGTATTTAATGTTAGGGACATTCGCATACCAAGTTTTAGCTTCTATTCGGTTATAATAGAAGTGTCTGAAATAAGTAGTCCACCATATTGACCAAACTGTTTCATTTGAGACCCATATCATAGGCGTACACATCACCTAAAACAACTAGTCCGCCATTTTAGCCCGTTCGCCATATTTGATTAAAAGGAAAGAAAACAAAAAGTAAGCTTGTTAAAAGGTGCTAATGAAACGGATATTTGGTTTGGAAATAAAAAGCATGAGATATTGGAAAAATGTTGGCCACCATTAATTCGATTTGTTAATCACTCTTTGAGAGTCATATCTTCAATGTTTAAAAACCACTGTCATCGTCATATATTTTTCATATTTAATAATTAGAGCTCAATTACTAGCGATAGTTACTTACTTTGATGTTTAACTAATTTCTTACAGAAATCGTGTAACAATATCTCATTATAAGTAATTAAAACCGCAAGTAGACCTTTACAAATAACTTAGTATGTAACAGAAAAATAAAAAAATTAATATGACTTTTAAAGCGAACCAAGGCGCCTTAGCTAATATTCAAGGTTGGAAGAGCTACCCGACCCCTCACAAATCTATGGCGTAGGTCCAGATAGGCGTGATGATGCATTTGTATATTAATAATTTGTTATTGATTGAAAGGGTGATTGTAATCCCATAAGCCAGTTAAAACTGTAAAATTTGTGATTTGCCTTTCTATTCTTAGATTCGCACGTAACAGTGAAATCTACGAGCACTTAGGAATGGTTTTTCTTTCCTTACAACATTAAGGAAAGAAGTTAACAACTTCTGTAAAAAAATACAAAGAAAGACTACGTAGCCGTCCTAACTTTCTCACAAAGAAATTGTTGAACTTTGAAACTAATAGCAGACTGAAGAGATGGCGTATTTTGGATTTGGAGACCAAATAGCTCCATTAATTGAGACGGCCGAGGAAGATGCTCAAAGGAGCGCCCCTCTCACGGAACAGCGTTTACTTCAGACCATCCGATTATGGCTGGAAGAGACGATAGCGGGTTACTTAAAAAGCAAAAAAACTTGTAAAGCATGTAAATCTATAAAACAGATAGTAAGCTATACAAGGAATGTGTAATGGTAGAAGTTACATCGTAAATGAACAAGACAACACGTCGTCAACCGTTAAGCCGCGCGATGAATACTAATTGGATTTAACGGAGGTATAGTAATATTTATGTTATTTATTTTAAGACGTAGATTAACTTATCTAGTACTCTATTCTTTTTACATTTGATATTCGAAAATGAAGAATTAAATCAAAGAATCCACAAATTTAGGAAAGGTACCGTAATTAATATAATAACAAGCAGTAGCACTCCAGCAGAAAAGCGCAATCACAAAACTCATTTCAGCTAACGTACTCATAAAAATAGTTGTACACACGTTAATCTCACTGGACGTAAGCCCGGCCTTGTGTAATTTTAATTTAGAGGAACAGATTTATAGTCGGTCGATAGTAAAACTCACAAGCAATAGCAAGTTCTACGAGCCATTCATACGATTGTTTCTATTCACATTTTACTTTGATAGAATTACGAGACCAAGACTATAACCCTACGGAATTTTCAAATACCAAATGCCACACTCACATCGCAATCGTACTCGCAATCACAAGCATAATGCTATAATATATGAAGAGCAGTGTAAAGCGAAACAAAATCTATTCTGAATAAGTAATTTGTTAGCACAATAATTTAAAAAAAAGTAACATAAGTATAATTGTATAGACGAGACTAGCGAGGTAAGGAAAATTTAAAGAAAACGATTTATCTTGTAACCTGGTTTTATTAACCTAATTATGTAATTAATTTGTTAATACTTCTTTAGAAGGTAATGTTTTTGAATTTATAGATGTCTTTTGAATACATAATATAGTATTATATAACGAAATATAGTATTGTAGTAAATACATGAATTGAGATAGCACATAAAACGTTTATAAGCAACGATAAAATTTAAGATTCCAGACCCATTTATGACCTTGTCCGTATAATTTCATGACATAAAACTCGCATAAAAAACTAAGCCAAGCTCCGCAAACGCAAGAGTTTTAACAAAAGTAATATAATATGTAAAATATGTGTATTTTCTTAATGTCTCATATAAAAATAATAATCAACTTACTTCGACAAGACACCGCCGACACACCGGAACCATTCCACTCTGCTAGCTTGATTCAGAATCCTATCACAGCACTACTTATCTAACGATACGCACACAACCTGCAACAATAGATACATTCATTTAATATTATACATGTTAAACAAAAACAGCCAAAAATATATAATAATTACATTCAAGGCAGTTTATAATAACTTATGCTACAAGTATTCTTCATTTGATGTAGTTGGGGGTTTAAGCATTATGTGGGATTTGGCGTCGATAGTTAGCAGCTCTGTCCTTTTTTACAAGCCATACCGAGAAAAAGAGAGTATCTATTGCCACCAAAACACTGTCCAAAGTAAGAATACATATTGTGATTTATCTGACCACTATTGTTATAAAACCATGGTCTAAATAAAGGATATTTCCAGAGCGTCAACTTGGTACTTGGTTATACCCAATTGAGGAAAATCATCCGTTATACGAGAAATTAAATTTTGATACGTAAACTATTCGCTTTGCCAAATCCGAACTTGACTTTGACCGTTATTAATGATCGGCAAATTGTAATAACACTCGGCGCCAACTTGTCCTCGAAACTAATTAGAGATTGAATTTTGGCCTAAAAATACTTAAGATAATTGTAAGCAACGTTTAGATTTAAAATGAAATGAAGAAACAAGTTAAACTGATGTTATATTATACTTTTTTATATACGTTAAACAAGAAGACGGAATAAACAATTACAAGATAATTCCTATATCTTAGTCAGCTACTGTAATTTGTGATGTCACTTTAAAATACACAAATGAAAAATATTGCCGTTGAATTAGTGCTCGCAAAAGAATAGCAATTTTTGTTCAATAGAACCTTTAGGTTCAACGAGAAAGGATTTGTAATTTTAATATATATACTTAATATGAGGTTATGGCATATTTTTTTGCTATTATCATAAAACACTGCAGCACAAAAAATTCGTTAGGAACCAGCGGAACTAAAAAAATTACTGATGATGTCTTGAAAACTATTTATTTTTTTTCTTAAAAAACAAGTTCGCTTAGAACTCGAGAACTCTGAATAATATGTCCAATAATAACTTGTTGTTGTTATTCCTGCTATTGTGGATTGTGATGTCATTTATTTAGTACCCGAATTATTAAATGTTTTATTCTAATTGCACCACTGTCTTATTGACTGACATGTTTTTTAAATATTTTATATTTACAGCAATCATTAAGACTATCTATACATATATTTTTTTAAATGATAAATAAGGGACAAACGAGAAGGCGGTCCACCTGATGGATACTGGCCACCGTCTCCCATGAACATCGGCAAAAGTAGAGAGTATTTTTTGTTTTTCCGATGCGTTAACACCTTGAAAGTTGAGTTAGTAGGGGGAGTAGAGAGAAGATTATTGCGGTTTCAGTGGACCCTGACCAAGAACCCAAAATTCACTGGAACGGCAGCATTAATAGGATGGGAGAGGGTAGATCTGGCCCACATGCGGTGCAACCGGAACGCGTTAAAGGCACTTGGCGGTCGGATTCGCATGCAAGCCAGTCGGGGAACAGATCCCCTATCACCAAAGCTGAGTTACTCGGTTCTTACGAGATACTCTCCCATTGGCAGAGGAGAATTGTATTATAACCCGTCCCCTAACGGACGAAAATGAAATATAAGAAAAATGTAATTCATCAAGTTTCTACAATAGAGAACATATTTTACCAGTTAAATGTGTAGCTCCTTTTTGAAAGTGCGCATCCTGGTAAGTCTACTCGTCAAAGAGAGTTAATTAGTTGGAAAACATAATATGAGGGGTTTTTGTAACACCAATAGAAGCTAAAACAATAATTTAAACAAAAATTGTCTGTATCACGCCTAAACAGAATTTATTAGTTGTCAGTTATGTGGGATACTTTTAAAATAATTAAAAATATTATTTAGCTAAATTTTAGGTTCATATTTAGCTAATTTGTTTGTGCGTATGAAATTGTAAAAAGTACGAATTATTATGATCTTCGATCACTAACAAAGTTTCATCAAACAAAATAAAAGATTATATTGGTGACCGAATAAAGAAGTCAAGGTCAGTGTGTTGGTCACATGTGGTTGTTCGTACTCGTATGTAGGTTACTATGACATTCACAGTTTACTAACGAATAAATAACTTCGCAATTAACACTAATAATCACGTCAAATATGGTGTTAGTAAGAAATAGTATTTAGTATTTACATGACATTTTCGTTCTTGTATTTACAAAATGCGTGTAGTTAAATAAATAAAACAACTGCGGGGATTCAGATTAATTCATGGATAATAGACAAAATGGTGACTACCCCCCAGAGAAAGTTGGTTTTACACGGGAGGGAATTTCAGGCTTTTGTCTTGAATATAAAAAGTTAATCTCGGGTTATTTTAGTAAGTATGGAAGCACTTATTATTTTTTTTAATTTTTGGTTTGTTCGACTGACTATCGATATTCGATATATTGGAATTTAGAAAGAAGCCATATTTTTTAATTGATTGCATTATGATAATAAATTAATCTATGTCATTTCCAGAGTTTTTTTTTCTTGTAAACAAATAGTTTATATATATTATTAGATTAAGTTCTCATAACTTAGATACTGCAGATGTGAATTATGATAAAAAATAAATCAGTGTTATCCATTGTTGTTATCTACTCGAAATAGTAGATAACATATACTCAACTAGATTAGAATCAGAGCTAAGATTTTTTTAATAATACATATACTAGCTTAATTTTCAGATTGCGCGAAGTATCAGATTATCACGCTTCGATGATACGCACAAGCTTCCGACGACTATTCTTATATTTTATATACGTAAGTGATAAAATTACAATGTTACAAAAAAAAACACCTAAATATATAATTTTTACATCCTCAAATTAACAGTTAGAATAAGATTATAGCAACACATTTCCTTCCGATGACCTAATAAACTGACTCGGTGTTTTTAGTATTGGTATGTTAGTAACTAAAGTGACTATTTTATATTTTACTCGAAACGGAATATAGTTCTTACAGGATCTCTCATCTCACCCAACCATAACCTTGTCGCTAATGTTACTACGGTATGGGAAAACGTGTCAATTTTTGGCCCTGTAGTGTATGGGTCATTCTACGTTTACGTTACTATTAAGAGGTACTTTCGATGGACAGGACAACTTTTTTTATATTAACTTCATAATTAACCTATTCATTACTTAAAACTAAATGTTTTCTACCTGGTCACTTAAATTTATTACATAAATGTACGGGTTTTAGTCACAATAAGTTCTAATATAAGAAAAATATTTCTCCCCTGGTCTAGTCCCCCAAACGACTTTATCTCTCCCCTGGTCTGGTCCCCCAAACGACTTTATTTGTAAACCAGTAGTTATGAATAAATTAAAATTTAATCATTACTTCAGCATTGTTAATTTTATACTGAAAGATAACTTAGTAACAGTACAAGTAAATTAATCCTCCGTGTTTCGTGTCTCCTCCCCTGACTTTTTGTTTTCGTTTAAAAATCAGTTTTGTTTTGCTAATCTGTGGAAGTTGTGACATTTTACAGTGTGCTATAGAGACAGTGATGTGTTGTGTGTAACGTATTCACAAACACTGGTCCTGAAACTTCTGGGAAAATTGGCGACATTCAAAACGACACGTTATGGATAACGCGTCTATTACAAAACTTCATTAGTTTTAAACAGATTCGAAATTCTAGTCCAATCCATAGTCCAAAACGGAGTAATACTAATCCACAAAACAAATATGAATATTTTTTTAAAAGAAATAATCGCTATAAACTAGCAACTTGGATAAAATTCCGTGAATCGGTTGCCATCCGCTCCGAGTAGCGTCGCGCATGACAAACGAGCCCCACCACACACACCGAAACATACGATGTACTCGATGATCTAAAATCCAGTATCATTACGAGAACGTTTAAAAATGTTGCTTATTACTTAACAGACTGAATCGGTTTTATCAAACGCGGCCAAGGATCAGCTCACAATCATTAGTAAAGGATTGTTTTTTTTAAATAATTTTAATGAAAATGATCATTGTGTACTGCGACATTGTATTAAACCTTTTAAATTGGAAAAGGAAAATATGGAGGAAAGCACAAATATATACAGACCGTGGGTAAAGCCAATTTTTTATTCAAAATAGACATTTCCAAATCTGAAAATAGGCACGAGAGGTCTCAGAAGGACCTTTTTTTGGGAAGATTAATCATAGGTGGACCAATACAACTCTACTAAGTTCTCTGGGTTCCGGTGGGAAGATGTCATAGATAGTCCAGAAAACATTCGATAGATGATCTTCACGTTTTCAATAATAAATAATTATAATATAAATATAATTATTTAATTTATAGAATGAATAAATTGGGGTTGACATGAATTCACACAGGGTTGATAACATAAAAGATGTGGGTGTTGATTGTGGGCGTTATCTCTAATGCAAATACTATTTAGTGCTTCCGATATAATAAATTACAATACCTAAATTAGTCAGTTTAAACACAATATGTCAGAATTTCCAGGAATCAATAAAAACTTTTATTCACAAAGTATACATACAATTTTTATAGATGGAATATTCTAAAACAGCAGATGACTTATATAATAAAATCTATTTTTGTTTATTGTAATGATATTTACCTAATTTGTCTTTATAGATCAAGTTGTGGAGTTGCTATTTTTCATGATTTTAATATGATTTAAGTAAGTGAATTCATAAGAAGCAGTGGTTGAGAATTTAATGTCTCACTCCGGAGGTCAGATTTCGATCCTGGGCACACAACTCTGACTTTTCCGAGTTATGTGTGTTTTAAGCAACCTACACTCCTGAGTTTCCTAAAGTTCTCAAAGCCGTGTGAAGTCTACCAAACTGCACTGGGCCAGCAGACGGTGGATTATGACCTAATATCCTCCTCATTCCGAGGTGGAGGCCGGGCTCAGCAGTAGACCATTGATGGGTTGTGATGAAAAAGTGAATTCATATGAAAAGCAATAGCCTAAAAAATTAACACGAAATTCTAAATGCAATGCACAAGGTTGACTTGCAATTCATGAATTTGTTATCAGTGTCTAATTGAATTTTATCAAGAAACAGAGTAAAAAAATTTTATCAACAAGACAATAATAGTTGCAGCCTTTATCTACTTTAAAAGATAATATCAAAATGCTTAAAATATATGCTCCGGAAAAGTGGCCTAATGAACCATTCATTTGGGCTTCCCACAGTTAATTAGTAAAAGTGAAAGTACACAAATAAAGTGCAAGGCATTTACATTGAATGAAAAGAAAGATATAGCAGTTATCTAATGTAATATACTTTAGTGCTTTCATAGAATACAATTACAAGCAATTGAGGTTCGACAGATCTTATTTGAGGAGTTTATAATAGACTTAAATCGGTCAATGATTATAACCTTACTGACCTGACCGCGGTTTATTTTTTTGCATATACTAGAAAGTTTTTCACCCGACTATGTCGAAGCCAAAACAAAAGGATTATATATTATATTATGATTTTGGCAGTCTATGTATGTATGTTCAACCCTAGTGCCTAAACTATTGAACCAATTTTAATGAATGAGGTGTCAATAGATTCGTAATAATGCCGCGGGTGACATAGGCTATAAAAAATTAATCATTTTTATAATATAAATAGTGAATGTAAATGCATGCATGCAATGTAGGTAAATAAATTTTTACATCAATTAAACTTAATTGAGATTCTGATTTATGAAAAAATTATAATTATGTCTTATTTTATAATTCTAACAAGCAGATAATGTCTTACTCATAATTATTTATATTTTACTTAAATAATGTTTTACAAAATATTTATTTATAACCAAACATAAATCATTGAAACTATTAAATAATCCAATCATGTAAATTTTTCTAGTTTAATTATAACCAATGAAATAATTTAGTACAGAGCTGTAGTTAAATTTGTAATTGGATTGATGAGGTATTTTAAATGTGAATTACTCTTTGTGTTACATAAAACTCTATTTGCCATTTAAATTACAATACTAACAGTTTGCCCAGATTTTACATAGGATTAATAAAGAAAATGATTAATGTTTTTATTTATTACATGTAATTAAAAATTATAACAATTTTAAATATTGTTAAGAAACAAACAAAAAGTGGATAAAGTAAGATTAAAAGATAAACCAAAATCCAATATCATTACAAACTGAAAAAAAAAGTAAGACACATTCTCATTGATAATAATATAATGAATTAATTGCCTAAATAGGTATATCCTTTAAGTTTATATAACTGCTGCTATAGTTGTATTGATATGGAAATAAATATTTTTGAAATTAAACATTTTTTTGTATAATAATGATTACTAATATTACCTTTATCTACCAATGAATCGAATACAAGATAATCACGACCGTGTTTCTCATTACGTTGACATTGGCAGAATTATTGCATCTATATAAAAAAATCGTTTTAGTTATTAATGTCATGATTCATCGGCGAGAACTGAGAAGGCGGTAAGGTAAAACCATTTAACAAATCTGGTTTCCACTAACAACTTGTCTTTTAAGGACCAATAACGAATCTGGTTTAAGCGTCATTCTCATAGTAAAATCAAGCCGGGTATATTAGTGCCGCACAATGTGAGTAAAGATCTGAAATTCAGTCATAATTGAAAAGGCGGAGCCGCATAGTCCGTCAGTCGTCAGCAGGCTTGGGCGATGGCGGTCAAATAACGGCCGGGTTAGTGGATAACCAAACATTTGTTTTCACTATTTATGAAATTAAATAACATTTTTTTACGAATTAAATAGTACTAGATAATAAAACTCACCACATGACAAAGATTGCAATAATTCCTATAACTACCATTCACTCACAACACAAAACATTCCACATCCACGATTGACAATTCACACTAGGACGGAGAACACTAGCGCCACGTGTTTCATAAACATCTCGCACCGAAATCTTCACCTTACTGTGGTGTGAAGTTCCTCTTGTTTTCAAGTTGACCAACATACGAAAAATAGACGTTTGGATAATTTGTCAAAATAAAATTGCTAGTGCATGCTTTATGTTTGCCATGATCGCAGACTTAATAAATATTGTTACTTTTCCCGGATTTATAAACAGAATCGATTTAATTTAAAAAATTAATGCCACCCGTCTATTTTTCACTAGAACGCCATAGTTGGCTAATTGACTCGCAAATTTTATACCTGAAAAGAAAAATACATTTTTGAAAGCTATCGAAAAGAAATTAAAGGTTTAAAAAGTATATAAAAATTCATAATAGATTAAAAAATTCATGATAAAAATTCATAAAAAATTCAGAATAGATTGAAAAAAAAAATCTTTCTTGAAATTAATAAATTTATATACCTTACGTTTTTTTTTTAAATATTCATCTGAAGATCTGGCCAGTGGCAACTGGCAACTTTATATTTCAACTGTCATTGTCAATATCTGGTAAACAAAGGTTAAATGTTTTTCAAAAATTTGCTTATGTAAAAATAATTTTCTAATTAAATATTTTACCATGTTGGCTCGACACTACGTGAAATTATCAAATTCTATAAGAGTAACAGCTTATAAGAAATTTCCTATAAGAAAACACATTTTACCAGTATTTTGTGGCTGTGATATACAAAATAGGTTATATATAACATTTATTTTAAATTTTTTTGACTCAAAACTTTATTATATAACACACAAAAAAACGAATAAACAAAAACGGTTTCACCCATTTATAGCATTTCATTTAGTTGGGAGAATTTTGCATCTCAAAATATTATTTCAGGATAACAGGACAGATAACGAAACAATGAGACTGCTATACCACTGTAATTACAGTGGTATAGCAGTTTAGTATTTTATGCATGAAAAAATAGCACTTGTTGATACATCTATTTAACACAAACTTTTGTGATTATAACTTTAATGGGTTGCAAATTTGACTTTACAGACTTAACTCATCAGAAAGAATAGCCAAACAAGGAAAATTTCGCACTACAAATGAGATCTATTTCTCTAAAGGGCCAACTAAAGATGCTTCACAAACAAGTAAATTATCCTCTGAAGAATTACTTGAAAAACTTATAGCAAATTTATCAAGTGATATACACCAGAAAAATAGAGTTTATAAAAACGATTTAGTTAGAGTCATCAATAAGGTAAAAGAATTAAATCTATCATCTAAAAAACAAGGTTTATTGTTAATAAAATGTTGCACTGAACTGCTTCCTGATGAAACACCAAGTTCTCGGATGGCTTTAGTTGAAGAAGTGTGGAATATAATCAAGTAAGGTTTTAAAAATTCATTAGTATTTTAAATATGTTTTTTGTTATTTTCAATGTATATAATTCCATTTTATATTTTAAGACCTCATACAACATTTGATGTGGAGCATTATAATAATTTGCTGAGGGCATATATTGCAAATAACAGAAGTGTTACTGTTAGTGCTTTCTTTAATCAAATGGGAGGTGTGAAACCTAATTTAACTACTTATGAACTTATTTTGAGGTCTTTAGGCGAGGTAATATTTGTATAGATATATTTTTAACTAAATTCTAATACATTCCTTTTATCAAGATAAAGTGGAGACGAGTTGTTAGATGAAAATATTTGTTTTATTTTGTTATCATTTTAATAGACAGGTGACATAAATCAATGCACAGAACTGATTTCCAACATGAAGGCCCAAGGTCTGCCAGCTACAGAGAGTGTTTTCAATTCTCTTATTATCTGTCAAGGGAAAGCTGGGTATGTTTTTTTTTATATTATATTAACAGCAATTTTGTTTACTAATTAGTAGCATCTTATTAAACTATTTTTGATTAAAATAACATGCTTATGCTTAAAATATAAACTATTCAGTTACTGTCACTTTAAATGAATATATTGAAATTTCATTTATAAAAAAAAAGTATCATATACATATTGTTTTTTAGTAACTTGGGCAACATTCAAGAGATTTTAACAATGATGAAGTCTCTCAAGCTTCAACATTCCGTCAATACTTACACAGCCACAGCCAGAGCTTATGCATGGAATAAAAAGAATGAACTATTAATTGAGGAATTGGATAAGGCCAAAAACAATGGCATTACATTTGGAGAAATTCATATTATGGAGATTGTGAAAACATTGGCTTTTGTTGCCAATTATGTGCCAGTACCACAAGTAAATGTTTTATGCTACTTCTTAATATCAGACTTCTTTGAGCTTGTAGTACTTTATTCATATGTTCTAGGTACTTCAATACTTACCAGAAGAAGTATTAAAAAGTCCCTCAATATCTCCATATATGCAAAGTGTGACAACATTATTAGTATTTCAAAATCACCCAATGGTAGCATTAGAGATCTATAAATGTTTGCCATTGCCATCGTTTGGGCCAAAAGATGATAAAGGATTGCATGGAAGGAGTTTAGTTAGAGACTGTGTTAAGGCTTCAATGGTATGTAATTTAATTTTTTTGATACTTAATCACATGAAAATCTATTACTGTGCAAATTGCCCAGTGATAAAATTATTTATCCTGAGAGTATTTGGTAACTAGAGATTCTAAATGTCTTGAAAATTCTGGTATGTGCTTATAGGTTTGCTGGTTATTATACACATACTTTCATTTTCAGCCGTCCAGTATAATTGGCCTCATAACTCAAGAATTAATGTCATCAGGTCGTAATCCGATAGCAATACAAAATGCTGCTGAAGCTGCTTTACAATCGGGCAAAGTGCCTTTGGCTCTGGATTTGTTTACCCGAATGAAGCAACTAGGAATGCCACTTAGACCACATTACTTCTGGCCTATACTTTTGCATACTTCTAAAACTTATGGCGAAAAAGGTAATCTACATTTATGAATTATTTTTCAAAATAGTTATAGGTTATTAAATGTTTTATCTGCTGTTTGTTTGTGTTAATAGGAATAGTAATTTTTAATCTTTTTTTTTAAATATTAGTATTCCTTAACCCTTAAGTAAGCTAAATACTTGTGCTAGGAGTGGGCCACACCAGTGATTGTGAGTCTAATGCCTGAACCACTGAGCTACTAAGGATTTAATCTGTGTGCAGATCAAACAAAGTGACCAAATATAAAATATGATATGAGGCAGATGTGATCTTTTTTTGATTTAAGACCCCACTCTCATGTTAACGTCAGTTTAAATTTAACTAAAACAATTTCGAATACGCAAATTTCAGTAATAAGTATAAAGATAGAATTGTTACTACTAGGTTTAAATGTGAATTTAATATTAATATTAAGTACTTTCCCAAAGCATAAAAAGATTTTCCATATAAAATGCTCGTAGATTTTTGTTCAAGATTCTATAGCTGACCGCCATTGTATGCTAATATTAGAATTAATTTTATTTAAAAATAAATAATCGAAAAAAAATGTATCTTAGAGTGTATCACTCAATATGCTTTGTGCATGTATTATAGTTTCATGACAACAACCTTCTTATGAGCCTTTTTAAGTCTTAATTCTTAATTTCCTCTTTTTATTCAGGAATAATGAACACCTTATCAACAATGGTGACTATGGAAATTAAGCCAGACTATGAGACCATCATGGAATATACTTTACCTTATGTCAGTTTTACTTCACCTCAAAATTTAATGAAGAAGTTTCTAGAAACTGGTTTAACTGTAACTACGGTTTTGACGCCAATGATGGCTACTTTGTTGAACACTGGTCAAGTTAGAGCGGCTAGTGAGATTTGTAAGTACATTATATAAATGAGCATGACATATATTTTTTTAAATACAGTTAGCTTTATTTTAAAAAATAAATATATCTATACTAATATTATAAGGAGGAAAGATTTGTATTTTTGTATGTAATGAATAAATTTAAAAGCACTGGACCGATTTCAAAAATTCTTTTGCCATTAGAAAGCTCTGAGTATAATAGGCTATATTTATTACTAGAAAAAAAATTGAGATCCTCAGAAATTCTTACTAAAACCAACCCAAGGTGTAAAAAATTAAACATAAAATGTCATTCATCGCGTGCTCTGCGAAAAGTATTGATAATAGAATAAAAAAATGTTCTACAATATTATAGAACGTATCAATATCTACAAAAATCTTTGCAAGACCATATGTCCAACTATTGGAGTTATGTCACTATAACTACTTTTTTGCATTTTAAAAGTTGATAGAAATGCCTATCAAAATCAGACCGTGTTATCCACTTTGTAATAATTCTTATCCAAATAAATTATTTCGTATTCAAGACTCTTTCAATACCTGTAGACTACTTTTTGAATTATTAAAATCGGACATTCCATTCAGAAGATATTACGAAATTAATAAAAATACACGCCGACGCGCCGGCGTAGCTCCACGCAACGCAGCGAGCAACGCGGCGAGAGCCCCCTCTCTTTCAAGACCCGATATGCTTTAAAAAAATTACGGGCCGCTAGTACATAATAAATTCACGGTGCTCCCCAAAAAAACGCTTTATATTATTTTAAAGAAAAAATATGAATTTAAACTTTTTCTCTTTTTGCTTACAGTAAGTTTTAAATGATATATAAATCAATAATTTAATCATGACGTATTGACTTTAGCTAGATATTTCAGACTGAGAAATAATGTGTAGAGATGTACGAAGGGTGGAATATTAAAATTTGAAAGTTATTCCTAGGTGAATTATTCCAAGGCAAAGTAGATGTAGAGACAATTCTTAGTCCTTTGCTAAAGGGTTATCTCATGAGCTCTGATATAAAACACACTATTCATATATTAGAAGACATTTCTTCCAAAGCCGTTGATAAAGACAAAGATTGGACTGGAAGATTCCTGAGTATATTCGTTCGTCATAAGCAAGTAAAGGAGGATTTGTTAGATTTGTTGAATCTGGTCAAGGTAACTGTGTAATTCTTCCAAATAAGTCCACATGGAATAATGTATATAATTAATGTAATTGCTATAATTTTAGGCGTTACAATCAACTTCTATCAAAATTTCGACAGCAGCAGCTGATTATTGTATGTCCAGAATCCCTGAACATCATAATAAAGATAAAATTGAAGTTATCAAGGAATCTCTTATCAAGATCACAGATGAAAGATTGGTTGATGATGGAGATATGTTTACACAACAAATACCACATCCAGTAAGTTGTAAATAAGCTTTTTTCCACACTGTTGGACCAAATCAGCCAGAAGGAATTGAACTAATTTTTAATATATTTTGTTATCTAGAAACAAATGAATGAAGGATCTCTCAAAGCACATTTAATAGAACTAGAAGCTAAGGGCATGAATACACGAGGAGTACTTCGGAAATTGTTACAACAATACTGTAGGGATGGAAACCTTGCTGAGGCTAGAGAAATTGTAGAAAAGTGTGAAAAAGAAGGGGTAAGATATAATACTATCACCTATCACCAGATAGCACTAATTTGTAACAAAAATCACAGTAATTTTTATTTTTAGGTGTTCCTCTCAGCAGGCATGAAGGCATCCATCTTTGATCTTCACGTCAAGCTAGGTGAATTGGAATTAGCAGAAATGGCTCTCGCAGATTTAAATAAATCCTCGCCAAATTTTACTCTAGACGAATTTAAAGTTATTGATTTTGCAACTCTCATGGTGTATAGAAAAAAGATCAACAAGGCTTTTGAGTTAATTACTGAAGAGTCTAAGAAAAGGTTTGTTAAGAACAAATAAAGAATTTAAAAAAATAAATCATGATTGGTTCAGACACTAGTTTACAAAATAAATTGACTTGTAGACTATTATTTGACTCATAGGCTTAAGACCCATTATTTTTACTGTTCTTACAGATTCCCAGTTTTTTTACTTTCACGTGGACTCACTGCAACTTGTTTTTGACCCCCTAAGATCGATATAGTCCACTTATCCCGACTATTTACAGCTACAACTCAGATTATATAGTCTACTCTCTTTGCAGTATATATTTTTTATTACAGGCGCATTATGGGTGGACGTAGTATTTCAATGAACTGTTGGAGACTCCTTGATGCGGTCGCAGCGCAGGGTTCCGTAGCGGAAACTAAAAGAATGTTCGAGATGTTAACCACGTTGAGATATTGTAAACCTTCCAATATTGCACTGGGGCCTTTAGTGCGGGTGCATTTAAAAAGGTACAAGAAAACTTATTACTTGAATTATTATATTTTTTTTTATCTTGTTAAAATATTTTTGATAATTTATATGTGTTTTGTATATCTGAAGGGAGGGTATAAATAATTTTGGGTAACTATACAATAATTTAAATAGTCTAGATTTAATGAATTGGTATTCATATTATTACGAATTAAGATCAATACAATTCGCAAGCCTAGACTAAGCTTTATTTCAAAGTTGCTGGAAAATGTCAAAACAGAATAAGACGGCAATATGAACCGAGGGGGACAGCAAGATGTGGATCGCTGGAAATTTCGCGAGCCTTCGATGATTGACATGTGGGAAAAAGACGGCATTAGGCAAATTTATGTGTTCGAGTGGGATGGGTGTTACTCTAGATCTTTCCAGTGGTTGTCAGAATAATCTGTTTTTAAATTGCTAGAATCAAATTGCTATATGAAAACCTATATAAAGGCTTGTATGAATGATTGCAATGATTGCAGAGTTCGAAGTGCAGTGAAAGTGGTGCCTAGTCGTAGTGGTGGAATATTGTGAAGTGTATAGTGACGAACAGCGCTGGAAATAGTGTTTAATGCGTATAATAAGTGTGGAACTGTACAGATTAGAAATAAGAAGTTTAAATACCGGAGAATTGTAAATAGTACGAGAACGTAGTGTAGAGTTATTTTTGTAAAGATTTAGATAAAGCATCTATCAATTTCTTCCAATCCCGAACTCAAACTCGTAACAATATGTACATATTTTAATGTAAATTTTAAATTTCAGTGGCAATATTGAAAAAGCAGTACAAGAATTTGTGCGTTTAGCTGATAAATACAACAAAACTCCACTAAAACATGAGCTTTTGTGTAAAATATTAAGGGATATGAATGATGGACAATCTGAAGATAATTTTATAGTAAATGAGAAAACTAATGGGAAGTTGAATAAATTAGTGCATACAATACTTAATGTGGATAAAAGAGTACACGGAGCTGGTGATGTCCAGGTAATATTTTTAATATTAAAATTCAATTGTAAGAGTTGAGCTAACGATATTTTGTCTTTATAGAAGGGAATTTATGATATTCCATTTTTTAAAACCTAAAAAAGTTTCGAAATAAGTGTTAATAAATATATAAAGAAGTGTTAATAAATTTGATTTTTTTGATCATCAAATTATAAAAAGAGTTTGGAAACGAGAGAGGAATCTAGATTCCCGAGAACTTGACCAAAATGTGTCAATAATATTTACCTACAACTGCTACTGTAAGACTGCGTTTCCATTAGAGATAAGCAGGGATGTGTAGCGAGGAATGTGTTTGTCAAGAACCAATACCATCGCTTAGAATATGTCAAATGATCTCTGGTAGAAATTCTGCCTTTCCCTACATTTTCCATGACAATATTACTATATTAAGTAAGAGAGTTTTTTCTTTTTCACTAGTTAACCCTTATAGCAGCACTAGCAGACGTTGGTTACAAGAAGTCACTCCGCAAATTATTCCTAGACCCTAGTATAAAGTTTCATCCAGAAGCATTAATGCGGCACTGCGAAAGATTTGCTGATGAAAAGAAAGTGGACGCTTTGGAAGCAATTATGGAATGTACTAAGGATTTACGACATATCGACGTTGAAGAGATTTGCAATATGATTTTGGATGTTTACCGTAAGTTTCCTATTTTATATCTAACTTTAATTGAGTTGTTGTAATGCTGTACAAGATCTCACTACACATTTCCTATTCGATTTTGAAGAGTTCAAAAATAAAAGGAAATTTAATATTTTTAAAGCAAGAATTTTGTATCTTCTTCCAAATGAATCTAAAACTAACATGGAAGACTTCGAAATCTAGAAAGCTGTCTATTGTATTTTCGAACGTTTGATCACTTATACTATATGTATAAGTAATAGAACAAAGTTTAATAATGTGTTTTTTTCTTTTAGAACGTGACGACAAATGTCAAGAAGCGTTGTCTCTTTGGTACAAAATGCAAGAGAACGAAATATCTCCGTCACAGAAGTTCGTCAAGACTATTTGCGCTCTCTGTAAAGCAAATAACAAGCATATTCCCTCCGATTTGTCTATACTCAATGATAAACAAACAAAAAAGGTGTCAAAGAATGTTGTATAGTAGTAGTTGAGTAAATTGTTGGTAATATCTGTGATATTATTTATTAAAAAGAGTAATTAATTCTGAATTTATTTTATTAATAACTTTGTAGGAAAGATAAACATAATCCAGGTGTCTATTAAATTTTATTAATTCATTTTTCGTAACGTAATTTTATTACTACCTAAATGCTACAAACGAGAAACGACAACATCTATTTTTTTTTATATTAATAACAACTGTTGTTTATAACTAAATATTTAAATTCAATGAATTAAAATGTTTTATTATTATTAAGATCTTCAATGATTTTTTTATTTAAAGCCGTAATTTCATTCAACGCTTCCTTCTTAATAGGCTCGTAATCTACTTTTAAAGTGATTGACGCTATATCTTCTTCCAACACAGTTTTTCTATTTTCCAACTGAGCTAATTCTTCTTCCAGATTATTCAGTTTTGCATACATTTCATTGCCATCGAGACTTTCCTAATAAAAAAAATATTACAGTTGAATAATAAAACGATTTTTGTGCCAATTTTGAACTACCGCAAACTGTTTGAAGTTTTAGAATACCTGTAATTTTTTGAGTTTGTTAGACGCTTCTACTACAGCACTTTCTGTAGGCACTAACTTCTCTTTAAGCACTTTCATCTCGTTCTCCAATGCTTTCTTCTGTTCTTCACCTTGAATATAAAGCTGTATTTTATAAAGAAAAATATCACGACATTTATAAATTGACTAAGTTTTCAAAACATATATTACCCTCATCTCTTAGTTTCTCTAAATCCGTTAAAGTTATTAATTCCTCCTTCATGACTATTGTTTTCTCCGGCAATGTCTGTAATTCTGTTGCTAAGCGCTCTCGTGTTGCTTCAGCCTAGAAAATACCTCAATAAAGTTCTAGCTACTTTTTATGAAATTGAATTTTAATTTCTGTTAACAGTAAGCTACTTACTTTTTTCAAATTAGCTTGAAATCTTTCATAATCCTTGGTCAAACTTTCAACAGTCTTCTTACTATCATCATATGAAGACATATAACCTTCTCTCTGTTTCAGAGAATCTATCTCGCTCAAATCCAAATCAATATTAGAACTACTATGCTCTAGCGCAAAAACTATGTCCTTTTCCAATTGTTCTATTTTTTCAGCTTCCTTTTTGAGGGTTTCTTCATATGTAGACATGAATGTGTCCATGGTTTCCTCCCGTTTTTTTAGTTCCCTGTATTTTTGGTGACGTTCTGAATTACCTTCTTCAAGATCCTGCAACAAAATAAATAAAACTAGTTTTCGATATACATATTATGCTGAATGAATACTTTTATTAGTATAGCATTAGAATAACCTGTTCGGCTTGTTCGATATATTCTTGTACTTTACGAATCTGTTCCTTTAAATTAGCTGCATTGCTGTCTAATGATGCTATTGCTGCATTGTCTTCTCGAACCTGTAAATATAGTAGCAGGTCAACAACAATAAATCTATTGTTTTTAATTTCAGTTATATTAAAGATATCTTATACTTCAAATACTGTTATCAAAATCAATATACTTGTAATAATAGCTTCTCCCTTTCCTCCTGGGGATCTAAACGGTTATTAATTTCATCTTTCAAATTATCGCGTTTTTCTTCAGCAGCTGCTAACCGTCGATGAAGTTCTAGTAGATGCATTTTAATCTAGAAAATGGAATCAATAACAATACGAGCTATATGTTTTTAAAGTAAATGTTTACATATGACAAGATTCATATAACTTTCCACATTCACATGTAAGTACTTACTTGTGACCCTGATATTTCTTTTATAAATTCTTCTTTCTCTCTATTCAAATGATCAATTTGTATCCTTGTTTGTTCCACTTCTTCGCGTAGTGCAGCAGCAGTTGCTTCTAGTTCGTTATATTGTTCCTTTTCTTCAGGCGTCATTTCTGACAATAACTTTGATATTGTTGATTGTTCCTATTAAAAATATATTAAATTAAACCTAGATATTGATGGCGGAATTTTTAAACGGTTATGGTTTCAGTACCTTCTCCATTTGCTCTCTTAGTTGCCGTAGCTGATTTTCCTTTCTTTGTTTCTCCAAAAACACTTGTTCTACTTCCTCTTGTAACTTCTTATTATTTGTTTCCAGTTCTCTTGTTTGTTCTTCAACTGATAGTTTAGAAGCTTCACCATTTGCTATACGGATTGCTGTATTGTAATCTGCTAGTCTTCCTTGTAGATCTATTAAAAATATTGTTCATTGTTATCTATTTCAGATTTATTATTGGTATGATCATTAAAATTTTCATTGGTTACCTTTTTTTACTACTAACCCGTTAATTCTTGTGCCAAGTCCCTAACCCTCGTTTCATAATGTTTCTTAGCCGATTTCTCCCTCTCTCCTGCATCTGCTTGCTCCGTCAATCTAACAATTTCAGCTTTCATTTCACGAACTTTCACCTGCATCAACTCTTCCCAGTAGCGTTTATCTTGAAGTTGTCTAGTTCGAAACCCTCTAGCAGTACTTGTGCGAAGGCCAGATATTCCTTGTTGGGTTATTGGTCTATCGATCTGAATCAAAAGCTTAAATGATGACAATAGCAAGGATATATTGTTATAGTAAAATGAAGGAGTGAAAATTCTTGAAATCTTTTTTATGCTCCACCTTAATTTATAAGATACATTCTGGTAAAATATTTATATTTACCATAGAGAACCCAGTCATAGCTGTCTGTTGCCTGCTGGCAGTGGGTGGTGCAGGGCCAAACCCAGCAGTAGATACGCGGGTGGCTGTGCTTCCTCGATATGCAGATGTGGGCCTCATTGTTCCACTTCTATAGAAAAGTAAATTGCTATATTAAATATTTTATTAAAAAGAGAAAAAAATACTTCTAGGACAGAGACTATTTTTATCCCATCTTTATTGTAAAACTAATGTTGCAAGTCAAAATAAATGTAATCAAAAAATCTAAATAATTTAAATATCGATGTCCCATAAATCTTTTGGGTTGCTTATTTTAGAAATAATATATTTTTGACGTTATTATTTTAAATAAATAGTGAAGATAATAGAAACTTAGTTTAACATGTGTACAAATTTTTTGAGTTCCCTGATAGAAACATCAATGCAATTTTTATGGCAAATAGTAAAATATGAATATTTGTATAGCAATAAAAATCGTAAGGTATGTAATTTGCACGTTAAGGAAATTATTTCCATACATTGTCTAGTAGTTGGAAAAAGCGACTTTTTCTTCCTTTACCATTTAACTAACTGCTATGCTACATAAAGTAAAACGAATAAATAATGTATTACCTCGATACAGCAGATCCACTATTAGTATACTCCCGGAAACCTCTCCTAGAAACCGGGCGAGGGACATCCACCCTTCGGCCCGTACTCGCACGCTCTGAGCCCTCAGAAAAATCCATATTCACTTAATCTGATTAATTTTTTCACCTCCAATGAGAAGCGAATTATAATTAAGGACTGGACGCTACACGCGCAATAGCTTTGTTGTTTATCTGTTGCTATGGTTACCATGAGTTGGGTGATGGTAATGTCATGTATGGAGGGATAGTATAGTTTTTATGAAATATTTCGTAGTAGTGTTTTTGGGTTTTAATAGACTATTAAGCGAATAACGAGTTTATTTCTGGTTCAGACTTTAATCAAAATTAAATAAAAGTGTCGCCATGTGTAAAACTTGAATATGGAGTTGAAATTTTTTTAGTTTTCTTAAAAGCATTGATTTTTTTAAATATTTCATTGATAAAAAACTGTGTGCATGACTGTATGACTTTATTTCGAAATTACCGTCTGACAATGTATTTTTATTATTTAGTTTAGATACCTATATATAATAATCAGTGATAACCAATACACACATTACAGTTTACTGTTTAATAGTTCGATTTATAGATTATTGCACTCAGAAAATATACATATAATAAAATGGTAGAATAGCCGTGTTTGTGCACGCATCATGTTAAAAGGGCTGAACCTAATTGAATGAAGTTTGGTTTAGGAATCCTTTAGAAGGTGGATTAAAACTTTACTTTTAACTGAGGGTACTTTTTATCTCGAAAATAAACACGGAGTCACTCGGGACGACTAATAACCAATATAAAGTAATAATTAGTCTAGATTAAATTATAACATTACAAAATCTTATTAACAGAATCAAATTGTATTAGATCTTATATGATAGCTAAATAAAAAATTAAAATAATTTTAAGTAATATAAACTGCAATTGCAGTAAATAGTGATAGTAAAGTAATGCGCCACCATAGTTTTAAATAGATGATAAAATTCAGGAACGCATTCACTTATCTCTCCTATTTACAATAAATAGTCAAGTGCGATTTATTAATTACAAGTTGTGAAATATCACGCAAGGAGCAAATACGTTAAGTATGTTCTTGCAATATTTAATATTAATTTATATCCTTAATCATAATTTTGTTAACGTTTTTGGATTCTCTGGAAATGTATTTTATCACCTCAATAATGAAGTAAACGAAATGGCGACATATCAGAGCTCAGCTATCGAATGTTGGATTGAACAAGAATTGGATCATTTCGACGCAAAGGAGCAACGAAAATGGAAAATGAAATATTTTGAAAGACTTGACTTTTGGAAACCTGATGGTCCTATATATTTGTTTATTGGAGGAGAAAGTAAAGTTTCACCATCCTGGGCAAGTACTGGTATTACGTATGATTTAGCTAAGGAAACTAATGGAGCTATATTTATATCTGAACATAGATACTATGGAGACAGCAAGCCATTTAATGATTCAGATGTAGAAAATTTCAAATTCTTATCTTCAAGACAAGCTCTTGCCGATTTAGAAACATTGTTGATGTCTATAAAAAAGGACCCGAAATTTAAGAATTCTAAAGTAATTGTAGTGGGTGGTTCATATGCTGGGAATTTAGCGGCCTGGATGAAGTTGCTTTATCCTCAATTAGTTGATGCTGCAATAGCTAGTAGTGGTCCTGTTTTGGCAGAAAAAGATTTCTTTGGATATATCGAAAAGGTTAATGACAATTACGAAGAATTTGGTACTCCAGATTGTATTGATAAAATTGAGAAAATATTTCAAAGATATGATAAGCTGGTGCAAACCCCTGAAGGTGTTCAACAGTTGAAAAAAGAAGAAAATATTTGTGACGAATGTAATTTTATGCTACCGGAAAACCAACAGTTGTTTTTCATGGACAAGGTAGACGCATTTATGGTACATTCGCAATATGGCAATGTAAATAGCATTAAAAATCACTGTGAAAATTTAAACGAAAGTTTGTATAGGACAAAAGAGAGGTCAGGACCAAATTTTTGGCGTGAAGGAAATCAGTGTTTCGATTATAGTTTTAATACAATGATTGAAGAATATCATGACCCGATGAATGATTGGATTCTAGCGTGGATTTATCAGACGTGCACGGAATTTGGTTACTTCCAAACAACAGATTCGGATAAACAACCTTTTACACATAATATTCCTTTAGATTTTTATATTAAAACTTGTACTGCACTATTTGGTTCAGAATTTGATGAAAAGAGAGTCGATAAGGGAGTGGACGAGGTGAACAAATTGTATGGTGGGTTAAATCCTAATGTTACAAATGTTGTTTTTACCAATGGAAAAATAGATCCTTGGAGTATGTTGGGTGTTTTAGAGGATCTGTCATATGAAGCACCAGCTGTAGTTATACCGCGATCATCGCATTGTCGAGATGTCAAATATTATATAATAGTGAAGTAAGGCATAATAATTAATACAACGTGTTTATTAAAATAATTGTATATTTGATTCATACACATTTTCCTTAAATTAGGTTACTGTTTAACCAACACCCTACATTACATATGGATGTTGATGAACTACATAGTATAAGTACAGTCGCCAACACAGTTTCAATACAAAAATAATTTATTCACATTACAATTACGTATATTTACTTTTAACAATCGAGTGACTCGTGTTGACGATTTTACTTTAAATATAATATATTAAATTTGTAACGCCGAATAGTACAAAATAGAAAAATGCTTCAAAAGATATAAATGAAAACAATACGGCAATAACATATACATTGTATACTAAAGTATAACTCTAATCTAATGTATATAAAAAAGTATGGTAACCTGTCTAGCACCGAAATTCGAAATTTTGAAATATAAAATTATGTAAAATCTTGATTATCATTCTTTTTAGAATCAGGTCTAACTTAGACTTAAAAATATGGACAATATTACAAAAATACAAAATACGTCAGTTATAGTACAAAACTAAGTATTTCTAAGTTTACGATAATATTATTGAGTATTGATAAAATATTCGTATCGGTAGAATACAAAGTAGATAATGTTAAATTATTTAACCCTAAAATTTCTAAGTAACTAAGAAATTACAAAATGTAGAAAAATCTATTTACAGAACTTAGAACTAGAAAAAAGAAATAATAATTACAATTTACAGTGTTTCCTTTAGAATTTATTTTCATTAAAAAAATGATTTCCAATCTTTGCAATTTAAAAAGTAAAAAATAGTTTGTATTGAATTTTGAGATGTAGGTATAGTTTTTTTCAATTTTTATCCAACCCTGTACTGACTAGGATTGACACCTTAACTTAAATAAAAAATACTTAAAGTTTTAAGTAAATAAAATAATTTTGTAACTAACATCACCTGTAAATGTGAAAGTTACAAAATCAGTACGTTTAATGATAGTGGCAGTGATTATTGAACGTAAAGCACTTAGTATTACACTAGTTATAAAACTAAACGAGTAAACATATCTAACTAATTTTTTATATTACAGATAACACATAAAAAATTATTTCGGTATAATTTGTTGAACATATACGTAAATTACATTTATAATTTACAATAAGTATTTACAATCTTTGATACAATCACTTCAATTAATCGACCTAAAAATTAAATTTCGATTTTGTTAAATATTCTTTTTTTTAATAATAAATATGTGACACTAATTTTTTAAGGAGCTTAATTAAAGTTAAGTGTCAAATTAATATGCAGATAATAAATATCGAAAGTTGAAAGAGAAATGAAGAAACTGAAGGTGTTTGTGAAAAAATAAAAAAAAGAACAAATAACAAATCGATATTTTTACACGAAATTAAAAAAAAAACATTATGATATCGAAGTGACATATCAAATACCTCAGTCCCACTCCCCGATGAACATGTGGCGTGCGTTGGTCGGCGGTGGCGGGAAGCGGCCGGGGACGTGGGCGGGGAGGCGGCCGTACACGGAGTATGGGTCGTATTGTTCACCGTCTGCAATTACGGGTTAGGTTATGTTTCTGTTGTTGTTTGACGTTTTTATAATTTACAACACTACGATACACTATTTAAATGTTAGTTATTGAATATAGAACATATTTAAAAAAATCTTAATGTTTGTACGCGCATCACACAAAACTATTGCATGACAGTGGATACAGTTTTGCATAATAACTTAAAAATTTATTGGAATACTAAATTGAATATCAAGGGGAAAAGTTCTTGTCCATTTCAGAAATTATGAGACAGTCTGAATTTTACCTTTTTGGTTACATCTTATGTATAAAATTCTCGTGTCACAATGTTAGTTACCATACTCCTCCGAAACGGCTCGACCAATTTTTATGAAATTTTATATGCATATTCAGTAGGTCTGAGAATCGGCTACTATCTATTTTTCATCCCCCTAAGTGATAAGGGTAGTCCACCCCAAATTTTTAAAATTTATATGGCAAAACAACGTTTGGCGGGTCAGCTAGTAAAAAAGAATAAAAAAAAGATAATGTATCGTATAAGCAAATTATAAAAACATCCATTAAATAATCAGTTATCCTTAGATTTTATATTAGTAGCTTATAATATTCTTGTATATTAATCGTATGAGTAATGAATATTATACTATAAATAATTAAATATTAATTGTTTAAAAAATATCTAAATAAATTTAGAAGAGCCATAAATAAACCGTTTCCGTAAATTAAATATTTATGATGGGATGATTATAACCCATGCTAGCAAAGCCATGGTTGACTTTAATCAAATAATTTTTGCTTTTTCAAATATTAATTATGTTAATGGTTGCCATTAAAATAATTATATGAAAAACTAATAGTTTAAAAACGATAGTGTTTTATAAATGCTCTACTGAAAATGTATGAAGTGTTTAGATAATCTATTTTCAAGTTGCTTGGACGATTGCAAAACAAACATGTCCTGATTTAGGGCATACAACGCATACATGATCACGAGCTCGATCACGAGTCCGTTGCTACAACTTGTGTTTTAGATTTAAAATCAAGACTTTTACTACATTTATCATAAAATAGACTAAAACTTATTTTTAGATATCTTATGTGAGTATGAGTATTTTTTTATATTTAATTTAATAATGTATAAAGCGAAGCCATGACCAAGTCCAGCGGCGGTCTGTTCCCGCTGTGATCGAACATTATGGTATCGTAGGTAATGGTAAGAAGAAGTACTAAAAGAAAAATAAGAAGAATTTAACTATAGTTATAAATAGAAGATAAATGTAAAAGAGGAGTTCATAATAAACTAACGAGAGAATATAACGACCGCACTAGTGAAGTGATTTTTATAGATAGAAAGTGTATACAGAAACAAGATAGAAAAGATTTTGCAAGCAAAAGTATAATTTAAGAAAGAAGGATTTGCCAAAACTAAATTTGAAGAATAGGACAATAAAGTAAACTGATTCACGTTAAATTAAATGTATTTTTCATATACCAAATAAATAATAAAATATTATTTACTTTGAATTAAATTTCGTAAGTAACTCATCAAGTGAATCGATTTGCTTAATTGTGTATATATTTATATTAATAAGCGAAGATAAGTTATAATAAGTTTAAGAAGAGGCGAGTAGAGTGCAAATTGCGTAAACAAAAAATAAAATACAAAGAAGAAGGAGAATTAGATAAAGCTAAATAACCAAGTATGATAATATTGAGAATCAAATATAATAAAGATTGGCATAAAACGACGTTAAATAAGAAGCGGTAAAAGAAATATGAACTATTTAGATGAGAAATACAGTAGCAGTTGCATATGAAGTTCTGTATGAAGACAAGAACTAGGAACGAGCGTAAACTAAATGTGGATTAAGGAGTGCTACCGATTTAAGGGGTAAAGTATGCATTATGCAATTATAGATCAGTACACATCTGTGTGAAAAAACCAAGCAAGAGGCGTGCCACCAAGCGAAGATGATAAAAAAGGATTTAAATACCAAGACTGGCGCGTAGATATTAGTTAGCGAGGCTGCTGGATCACGAGCGGCCGTTTCTCCCTGTTTGGATAGAATTGGTACATGAGCTTCTCTTTTCTGGGACGGTACGCACCGATTCCGCTCTCATAGGACCTTGCGTGCCATATGGGAGCCTGCATGGGAACGAAGGGGGGATGGAATGGGCCCTGTTGGACGACGCTGTAGCGTTTGCTGGGAACTGGAGCCTCCTTCAAGCTGAGACGCTCTGTCATGGCGGGTAGCACGTGCTTGCCGGTTGCTTTGACGAAGTTTGGCACGCGGGCACGGAGACCGCAGTAGTAGGGATCATCTGAAAAGGTAAAGGTTTAATACATTAATAAATAAAATCATCTATTGTGCCATAATATTATCGGCCATCAAATCATTTGCTATAAAGCAAACATTCTTGATCATTTTAGTTGTATTATTTATACAACTACCTAATGTGCTGACATTTATCCATATTATCATTCCTTAATAATGTGTACTTACAACAGAACAAAATTATGATTGACTAATTCATTGACACAGCATTTGCAGAGCTCTAAAAGACAATTTAGATATAATAAGCCAATCATTATTTTTTACTTAGTTTAAAGGTATTTATTTTTAACTATATTATTATTCTGTTATTACCTTAAATACCGTTTGTAAATATTTATAACAAGCTCGTTAATGTCAGTTTAGAATGTTCTGAGTTAAGGAAAATTAGTTCTCATTATTAAAACAGGCAAACTTTGTCCATGAAATTTAGAAATCGTTGTAGTAATAACATTTAACGTTATATTCGATGCCTTACTCACGAGTCTAATAACTAGCAAAATGATAAAGTTTAGAAACATGAAAGAACATTTCATACATATTGTTAATACTAATATTAATCATGACTACGCCAATTCACTTTCTCAAAGAGTTGTTCTTTGTTTATGCGGATTTCATTCCATGTCATACGGAATTGTAATTTTACCCCAATGCAACTTAAGAATTTGACATCCAACAACTGGAATTCCTTTGCAATTTTTTAATACGTTAAATAAAAGAGTTTCTTTTTTAAAACAATGAATGCGTGCACTTTATGTTCCGCATCCTACGCCTGTAGCGAACCGTCTATTTAAATATCAAGGATATGCCCAAATGCCAGCTATAGGTTGTGAAACGGTATTGTCTGGTAACCTCTGCTCTGCTTCATTTGTGACATTTGGGGTAAGCGTGAACTTATTCGTCATAAGCTCGTAAAATGTTGCTTACTTTATTGTTAAGAAGGTTAACATTGAAGTTAAGTTGCAATTACTTGTATGTGATGTAAATATCACACAAAACGTAGATGTTTTTGGCATGATGGAGGATGATGGCTCGTTGGTAAATGGTCATTTTATATGAACTTTGCAATCATTGGTGGAATGAAAGTGTAAGAAAATGCCTTTATAATTATTAAAAGTTAAGAGACTAGAAGAAAAAACACCTTATCAGCTGCATTAGGATTATCTTATGCATTCTAACAAATTTAAGCTACATTAATCAAAGTATTGGGGCATAGAACAAGTTAAAGGATTACGTTCAATCAATTACACAAAATAAACACCATGATTTCTCACACGGCCTGTCAGGTATTAGACGGTAATCCCATGATGAGATCACAGGCTCAGATCAACAAAACATATCAGTTCATTTTACACGACTTGATTATTAAGTGTCCAATTACTTGAGATTCTTGGGAAAATATATAGGAGTACGAGTTATATATAAACAAAATATATAACTCGTACTCCTTTTTTGCTTGATCACATTACTCATATTTCCATATGGTATAATGTTGAAACTGCGGCTTAACAATGATTTATAAGTGATGATCCGTCGGACATTATTGATATCGCAATGTTCACACTTGCAACATGGAATTGTAATTTACATGTTCGTAACGTAAACTAATGTTTAAGATGAGGCGAGCCGCATTGAATCATATTATGTCTTGCAAAATATACCTTCTGCTTGAATCTAACGCCTACTAATGTGTTACATCTAATTTGAGAGCTCTTTTGATTTATCGTTGATATCAAGAAGGTGATCCTCAATAAATTAACTGTAGTTCGTTATTATTTATTAGTAGGCCTTTTTTATTAGTACACAAATTATATCTATTCTCAATTGTAACAGTTCTTACATTCTATATTTTTATATCTAATCTGATGATTTAAGAGTAACTGATTTAATGATAGAAATATATTTTGGGTTTGGTGGACGTTTGAGGATCTTTATTACAAGAGCATCGCCGATGTTAATTTTCTATATATATTTATTTATAGATAAATTTTCTTTAGAAGATACGTTATAGCTTCATACATAAGTCTGACCTTTATCCAGAATTGATCTCGTGAACGCACCTCGTAAACATTTGGAAAACATCTTTGCTTTTTATTGAGACCGGCAAATCTTAACACATGACCAAACATAGAAACCTAGGCATTCATGTAGGCGCCTTCAGTAGTCAATATACATTTCAAAGAGCTGTAATAGTTAACCAGTGGGACGAAGTACGGTGGGCGATTGAAGAACAGAATAAAGTTCTTAAGACCCTAGTTATAAAGATTATCCTCTTACTGAAATATAAAGTGACCCACCGTACATGTCTTGTAGACAATTTATTGCCTTGGAATAATTAATGAAACGATTTTAGCTATTTTTTCGAATCCTTCTTTAAGTTAATTAAAGGCTACAATAGACAAGTTTAGCGTTTTGTGTCCCTAATTTAATGAGGGAGCAAAGTATTTTAATTAAGTACGAAATAGGAAAGGTACAAATTCCTCGAAAGGTTCGGATTAAAATAGATATCAAACAGGGTTAAAAATTTTGACTTACCATATTTCTTATTGTCTTTTCCTTTGTCTGATTTTCCTCTCGGGAACTGAGTTGGGACGCGTTCGCTTACTTCAATATCATCGTAATCCGGCTGTAAATTAATAAATACAAATTGATTATTAATCATATAAATATCTAAGTTAGTTTTCTTTTTACGTTCATTAGACTAAATATCAATCCAATCAATCCTATCGTAAATATCTGCATCAAAGGTTAGTTGCAACAAATCTTTCCGTTTTATCCTCTTTACTATGAACTTGTTCCTCAATCTATATATCTCAAACCTAGATCCTAACTCACTTAATAAACAGGGCATTAAACAACTCTCCGATTGAAACGTTCTTAAGGACATAAACAGTGTCACTTCGATTACGCTATCGGAACACACAGAATATAAAAACCAGATAAAACGTGAAAAACAAATAAATGCGTGAGTGACTATTCTTATCTTCTTACAAGGTAAAACGAGATCAATGGAGAACTAATGTTGATACGACGCTCATATTGTAGAGGAGAGTTATCGATTAAAAGAAATGCTCGCCACCCCGATTTCACAATACATTCGCATAAACCAAGTTTTGTCACCATATAACTTAAAAGGAATCGCTGTCAGGTCGGAATGAATGAATTGGTCTGTAGTTATCGTAGGATTTTCAATTACTTTTGTAAGGATTTATTAGCGCTTTTATCATCTATGCCTGTAAAAAGTTCCCTTTTTATATAAAAGTCTGGGTGACTGACTCAGTAAAAGCTAAGCCGAAATTATAGAATTATTTGGATTGTTTTCTATAAACTAAATGGAAGTATCAAGATTGCATGGGAGACAAAAGTAATCAATATTTTCATCGATATTGATTATGTTTTTCTTTCAAAGTTTACTTTTAAACTTTTTAGTATTACAAGCATTTTTTCTAACAAGAATTTCTACACAAGTATGCATAACTACAGAGAAATCTTAATCGTTATCGCCATCTATAAAATCGCTATCCATTGTTATTTATAGTGTGACGTGAATGTGCGCAGGCATTGAATCAATAATAAAAGTAAGCAAAAGAGACATTCCTGATCTTTGTCATGTCATAGCAAGTGCTATTTGGATAGAGCAATAAAAAGGCAGGACTTCACGCCTACTAACATTCATCTTCAGCGGCGACGATATCTTTGATATTATCGATATGGATTCTACCTTTGTTCACTCGACTCTGTTAAACGTATGCGATCAATTTAATATACCATTTACATGTTTCATATGTCAATTTTGATTTTTTAAATAGTTCGTAATTTTATAGGTGTTTTTAAAACCTTATCCGATGTATTAACGTATTATATCAAGATGCAGTTACAGCTGTTATGTAGTGCTCTTCAAAGCAAAAGTCAAAAATACCCCTAATAATATTAAATCTATACTAATATTATAAGCAAAAGAGTGTGTTTGATTTATAAACGCTAATCTCGGTAATCTCAAACTTGAATTAAAAAATTCTTTAATGTTGAATAGCCCATTTAACGAGAAAGGATATAACATCACGCTACGTCTATTAAAAGCGAAGCATCACGCAGACGAAGTCGCACGACTCGTAGTCGCTAGTATTATATATGGCAACACAATGTTAACAATTGTCAATTTGTATAAATCAATTTCTATTTATGCTACCAGCATGATATGTCATTTTTTCACAGATTTTTCTTAAAATGTCTTTTTTTTCCATCTTAAAATTTTGCTCGACTTTGGGGAAATTATGTTAAGATTAAGGATTATTTGCCTCTTTTGAGCAAGGCTTAAACACTCTGTATAGTAAAAGATTAGCTGTTAAATGAAATTTGATGATACACTTTTTATAGATCATACAAAGATATCTAATGTCGGATTATTAGATGAATTCCGAGCTAACAGGCGTTAAATGACCAAACTTTCACTTCCACTCTAACATAATATTATTATTTGAATTTGATGAGTTGTGTAACGTTTTATATCAGATTTGGGAATGTTAAATTATTAAGAACTGTTTAATATTTATAAAGGGATGCCTATTAAACTATAATCACCTTATTAGTCTAGTCCTAAATATTTAATACCAACTATATTTTAATCTATTTATACTTAAAATAATGTATGAAATTGTAACTATTTCAAAAGCAATAACTATCACGAACGAAACTTTTCGTGACTTGTTATTAAAGACTAAATTCATAAACAAAGCCCTTATTTATAAATAATCCCCATCAAGATGTTTTCAAATCACTTTACGTAAATCTGCTCTTTATCAATCTATAATGCATTACTGTCCCTTTTATTTTAAAAATTTCATTTATAATTTCCAATCTCAGGGGCAAGGTTTGATTTCCATTAAAAGCTTTTGTGATTCACGACGTTGAGCCCAGTTTAAGTGATTTGTATCCTCTTTTGCTTCAAAGATAAAGGATTTTGAACAGCGATTCCCAAAGAGGTCTATATCAACGCCCAATTATTATAAGAAGTATTTTAGGTTTCTAGTCAATTCTGGATGTAATTTCAAAATGATAATAATGTATAATTTCCGCCCGATTTTATAGCAAATACTATAGTTTATAGATACTTCTTTTCTTCAAAATTCAGTATTCGTTAATGTAAAATATGATATATATCTACAACCGTGGACTGCGGGCCCAATTATTTTGGGAACCTCTGATTTAGAAGCTTTTGCATATGACAAGTTATATTGATAACTCATTCTAAGAACCAATCTACGTAATAAATTATTTTTTTTTCCCGTATAATTTGAATCACTTCGTTTCATTTAAAGGGATTTAAAACCCCGAATATTGCCTGAGATTTGACAGTATCAAAGCCATAATTTTGTCCTTAATATAGTCCTTATACATTAAACCCACGTGAGATGTATTAAGCACCTCTCGTGTTATTCTAAAGTATTAAATTTCATGATAAGTTAAAAACTTTATTGCGTGTTAAAGCAATCAGGCAAAAGAAATATTAATTATGACAAACTATAATTTTAAATATTATAAAATTATTTATAATATTACATGAAAATAGCTATATAATCATGGCAAGAATTTAAAAGGCCGTGCAATGAAAAAACTTGCAAATTGATTTTAAAAATGTAGAGATCTACCCACACTTCATTCTTTTAGTTGCTGTAATTGGCAACTATGTAGTTGCGTAAATATTTCTTTACTACTTTTCAAACTGTTATTTAATATAAAACATATTTAGTTTACTTAATAATAGTAAGATAATTTTGGTAAATGAAGCAGTAGAAGGGAAGTGATTTTAAAAACCTTTTATTGATAGAAATTATTAGACTAGTATTTCAATACGATATTAAAATATAATCATTGCAATTTAGGAGTATATATAATTAATAATATAATTTCTTAGATACATAATTATATTATAGTAGTATCTTAAAGACGGCTCATCATCAACAATCTTTGTGAATCAAAAAGGTTTTACGTTTGACTTTTTAAGGACTTCCAAAGAATTATATGATGAAGTTTGGTCACCAGTCATTTACTTTAGAATGGCTATTCTAGTGTAGGTTAGAATTTTTCAAAATTGATGTATTATTGGTCAATGTAAGGTTTTTAATACCAAACGTACCAAATGTGCACACGTACCAGCACTAAACAGGTGTAATAAAGATAATGCAATTTTCACTTGCAATATTACACGGTCAATTTGTAACCACATCTAATGTATAACAAATTGGACGTTATGTGTGTTTGTCGGTCATAATTTAATAGGAATGCTTGGTGTGAATGGAGTCCATGAAATTAAATATGAAGGGCGGCGAGTGTTCTTGATAAAACGTGATTGTAGAATGAATAAAATGTTATAGTATATAATACAGTCTATTAAAATAATACAATAGATAGATTTATATATGTTACCCATTTAATATGTTATAATGGGCATTTATTAAGGTATACACAATAGGTTAAAGTTTGCACCTTTATAAAGTCTATAGAAGTAGAAACATACATTTAAAATCTGATGATATTCATGTTATATTCTACTAATATTATATGTTTGTTATTCGTTCACGCAAAAACTACTGAATAGATTTTGATAAAACTTTACAATAATATAGGTTACACATCAGAATAATGCATAGGCTTTAATTTATAATGATATAGTTTGAATTTTCTAAAATATAGCGCGTGAAACCGTGAGGTGCAGCTAGTAGGTCACATAGGTTTAATTTAAAAAAATAAATATTGTATTGAGATTAATACATACTCAAGTAGTAAAACTTTTAGTATACTATAGTTATTTATTATTATGAATGAAATAAGATCCTCTAACATTATAAATGAAGAATATTTTTATCACGCGTCGTTCATTCTTAGATCTGTGTTCATTTGTCAGGTATTAAACATCATTAGTCATTTTCCTTTTTTTGTTTTAGAGGCTTTTAAGTCAATTAGGAGCCCTTTGGTAAATTAATAAAAGATTGCAAATATGATTTATGGTTTTCTAGCAGTAATTTTGGTCACGCATCGTCATGAATTATAAGAAATCTGAGGCTAAAGGTGTAAGTGATTATGGTATTGTAAAATACAGCATAAATGCCAACAAGGTAATCTTTGAGACTGTTCATTAATTTGTTAATTAATATTTCAAATACTAGCGACCTGCTCCGGCTTCGCATGGTGACTCTTCTATATTATAGAAACCTTTCTCCTTCCTTCCTTGAATCACTCTCATACATGAAAACTGCATTAAAATCCGTTCTATAGTTTAAAATATCAAAACGTATAGACTGCGAGAAGCAACTTAGTTTATACTATGTAATGAAGTTCCTTACCTTAGGAATATCGGCTGGTCCATAACCATTTTCCCTTGGAGGTAGATTAGGAGGCTTTTCACCTCTCCTCTGTCCCATCTGCATCATAAGCTGTTCCCTAGTTGCGGCTACTACTCCGTGTCCATTGTGGCCGTTGTGTCCATTGTGACCGTTGTGTCCATTGTGGCCATTGTGACCATACCCGCCAGAGCTACCACTAGAGCCTGACCCGTTCGCATTCGAGCTAGCGATGCTGTAAGGATCCTCATCTGGTATGGGGATGCGTGGTCTATTCTTTATATCCATTGGTCTTTGAACTGTTGACAAAATATATTAATTAACAAAGGTCTAATTTTCCTTATAATCTAAAATAATATTGATTGACTAAATTACTAGCTAAATTAACTATCATCGAGACGGAATGGAATAGCATTGAGATTGAACCTGTGACCTTTGGCTTTAGCTCAGGTAGTTTCAACCGTACTAATTTAGTCTGAACTAAATATCAGTTTTAAGATTAATGTTAGTAATTTTATTTAGGTTGCCTGGAATTTTATTGAAGGTTAACCCTGTATCATAATAATTACTTATTATATTTTTATCTAAAATCATCTAAGTAAACTATAATTTAAGAACTGAATAATCAGTAAGTTGGTACTGAAATTTGATGGAATATTAAATTAATTGGACAAATCAAGAACATAGAATCGACGAGTCCATCTAGAACGATGTCAACAGTTTTAGATGTAAGTATTGATGTGAAATTGCATGTTTCAAATAGATCAGAAGTATAAAAAATACCAAATCTATTAAATTATCTAACACGGTCTATGAATTCAGCTAGCATTTTGCAATCGAGTCGAACATAATGTCGTGATGTAGAGATCGGATGGCAATCACTCGCCACGACTAGAACCTACGATTATGCGACTGTAAAGGTTGTAATGTATAACTTAATGTTTATATGCATTCACATTAAGCCTACACTTTATGGGTAGGGCCTGTTTACATTACCTGATTCATTACTAATGTCTAATCAGGGAGCCAAAGTACAATTTAAAAGAGTTTCAAAAGAAACATTGGATTTAGTATCATCTGTAAGCATCTTACATTGTATTTGTTTAGAAGTCAAATGAACTAATTATTAGTAAAGCGATAATTTTAAGGAAACAACGGCTATTGAGGCGCTGTCACCGACCGCGAAATTCAATTCTCTACTCACGTAGTTTGTACGAGTTTTAACAGATGGCGCTACTATTTCTTTGTTAGTAATAAATATATGTGAAATGTTCAGATGCATCTAATCATTGGTTTGAAATAATTGGTTTATAATTAATTTATTCTTACTTAACTGACAATTTTAAAGTTAAAAAATCAAATTAAATAGAATGATCAAGCGGAAATCAGATGAAAGTATTTAGGATTGCGGTAGGCAACATTAATTGATTTCTAATAACTAAAGCCCTTAGTAATGACTGGTAAAATTGAGTGGTTATGAGGCAATTTTTATCACAATGCATCTATAAATTACTTCAATGTAATTTTATTTCTTAACAATTTCGTGATTGACTTGATAATAATGTGAATCAAAAATATAATATGTTTATCAATCTAATCATAAACTATTTTTTGTACGTGGTAATAATCATTACAATGGAGTTATTTCAATTTCATATTAGCGGTCATTCAATCTAAATTGGTTGACAAATAAAAATAGATATAGTTAAAATTCATATCAATAGCATTATCGATTACAACAGTACAATTTTATTTTCATTTTTAGGTCAATTAATATTTATAAAGAACGCTGAGAAGAGTAAGCAGTAACTTTTGCCATAGATTTAAAAGAAATATAGATTTTTAAGAAAATTTTAATGAAAAACGGGCTAAGTGCGAGTCGGACATACGCACAAAGGGTTCGTACCAATATTGTATGGGAGACCCCTTAAATATTTTTTTAAATTTCATTATTTATTTTTAAAGTGAATATACAACAAAATATTCAGTAAATATTTCAAGCGCTTACCTGTTGCCGTTATTAATATCGACCAATAAACGGCAAAAAAAATACTTTTGTTGCATGGGAGCCCCCTTAAATATTTATTTTATTCTGTTTTTAGTATTTTTTTTATAAGGAGCAACAGGAAATACATCATTTGTGAAAATTTAAACTGTCTAGCTATCACGGTTCATGAGATACAGCCTGGTAACAGACGAGGGCGGGCAGACAGCAGAGTCTTCGTAATAGGGTCCCGTTTTTACCCTTTGTATACGGAACCCTAAAAAGATGACTAAATTACATGATTAATACAGTTTGTATTAGAATTCATAACTAGATGATAATAATTAAATATACTTATATTATCTAGATTACAGTAATACTTATGTAAGAGATAGGCACACATAGATCTTGACTTCTAGATCAACGTGTATCGCAGACGCAATTCGCAACGGCTCTAGAATCCAGATTTGTTTTGTTAATGACCTGAATCCTAAACGGTACTAACGTTTTCAATGTCCAGAAAGTGGTAGTAATAAAATTTAAGATAAACAATTCTAACACGAACTTCAAAGGACATCCCCGACGATTAAAGATAAAACCAATCTCGGGAGAATATGGCTGAGCTTCTTCAATTTGCATAAAACGTTGCTTTTGGAGCACCGACATTTTTAATGGTTTGGCAAAAAATAGGATGTTATGAATTTAAACAATGTTTAAGTTTCCTGTAGCTTGTTTCTGTTACTTTTTATATGTTTTCGAAAACGACATACGGTTGACTATCTTTGGAAGTTTCCCTATATAGGACAAATCTAAGGAAATCTGGACGGATTTCCCCAGATTATCCTTATTCTAATAAAGTCATTACTTTTATACAATTTTTGAAATGTAGAGTACTTTAAAGATTACTAAATTTATCCATTACCTTGCAATTGCAACATGAATATCACTCTTGTTTTTAAACTGTATTAGACTTCCTATTGTGTGCGATTTGTGCTATTTTGCATAATATCAGTCACGATTTGTTTGACCAACTTTTAAAGATTCGATTGCTCCTAATCTAAAGACCGAAATGAGCACTCTAATGAGATATAGGTAATGGTTCTATTCTAACGATCTAGTTATGCCACAGTCGGTCACGAATGCGTCCGACCTTCATGTTGAAATCAAAATTTGTCGGTCCACAGAACTTGAAGTCTCTGTTAACGAAGTGTCAGCTCCTATTAAATATAATAAGGAAATATAAGGGGCTAATGATATTTCCAAGGAATCTGCTAATTAATTTTCAGAAGGGCCAGAACTCATAAAAATTAAACCCTTTTTGAATGTAATCTAAATGATAAATGTAATAGCGTACTTTTATTAAAGTAGATCAAAAATCAATAAATTTGTGTATGCTTTCCATCCGATAAACAGTGGTTAGACCGCGTAACCGCTGCAGGAAATCTAGAATGTTATCAGCGATGGGAAATCACGGGAATCTTATGCGGTTTCTTTCCCATAAATACTGTGTGATTTGCACAAAACCAATATCAGAAATAGTTGCTAAGTTAGCAATATGGCAGCTTAGAAAATGGTAAAGTTGAGTGAAATGAGGAGTACATGAGATCGAAGTTAGATAGTATTGTTGCACAACAATAAGCTACTGAGAAGTGAGCTAGTGCATAGTTGATGCGGTTGCGTGCTATGAGAACTAAATCTGATTTGTAATTTGTAATAAAATTGCTGGAAACAAAAAATATTTATGGTGAACTCCATCTTTCTATTTATACAAAAATAACATCTATTTTTATAAAAATTGACTGAAGCATAGCGTAAACACCTGGAGGCAAAATTGTGGACTTCAATGAAGATTTTTGGAAATTTAACTTCTAATAATTAAAGGGGATGAAATGATTACCATCATGACCGAACGAAAACGCAGGTTTGTGCTAGTGAACAGTTTCTTCGCCACACAGAACACAGAAACAAGTTCGTTTAAAGTCTTTCTCTTAATGTAACTATATAAAAATACTAGCATATAATAAGCATCTGCTCTTCTTAATTATCATAAAATCGATCCGGAAGTCTTTTAAAATGGAATGGCATGTTACCCACATGCCAGATCACCTTGTCGATAAAACAAGTTAAAATTATTTGTAACACTTTAAAATTGTTGATGCTTCAATTTATTTAGCTTTATTTCTTTCTTCTCATAGGAAAAAGAAGCATCTAAGTTGAAAATTGTTTGGTTTCAATCTCCCAAGCAATAAAGCGTTGATGCGTTTGTCTTTCAGTTTTGAGTGTAAAAAATTGACGAATAGTTTTTTTAACTTGTTTTAACTGTACTTTTTATAGCATGGAGTTAAAAATTTCCATTAGTTACGAAAACTTTACTATCCAAGGTCGTAACGACGTTCGTATTCGCAGTTTGGCGTGAGAACGTTGCATTATTAAATTAAAATTTGTTCGTTAGCTGTTTCTTAATGATGAGTGTTGAGGTCGGTTCTTTGTTATTGCATAAAGCTGGGGCGCTCTCTGGAGGTCTGAGACAAGGTAAATGTAACATTGGATTGAAGATTGTTCATTTAACGTAATCTACTCGGTATACGAGTTGATTATAACACCTTTAATCTTCTTTAAATTGCTTCATAAAGTATTAGAATGAACGTCTGTTTTCTCAGGTTAATTACGGCAGTTAAGAAACCCCTCAGTACAAAATGTTTGTTGTAATTTAGAGGTAATTAATGTTCATATCGATGACGCGTAACCGATGTTTGATAGTGTCCTTGTAACGTTCGTACAATAGGCGTCTAATAAACGAGGATTTTGCATCGAGGAAGGCGTTTATCTCACGACTAACGTAGTTTGAGTCATTCGAAACGACACCAATTCTATCTATCCAGCGAAACTATCTGCATTGTGAAATGCGAGGTGTTTTGACAAATGCTCTTCATGGTCCATTATTGAGATGGTATTCTTTTCTGAATTCTGATAAGAAATGGCAGTCTCTTCGAAACACTGTGTCTTTGTCATGGCGTTCACTGTTAGGTAATTTGTTTTACTACAGCGTGAATTTATGTCAACTTCGCAATGAGAATGCGATTTTTACTTAGATTCGGATTCTTCGTTGCTACAGTGCGGGAAATAGACCATAACGTCAAGTTTAATGATCGGGCACATGCTATCCGATTTAGATTATTTTATGGTAGACCACAATTTACATTAAGCTCAGGGCTATGATTTTATCCATGCTTCGGCTTTATTTATATTTTTTATAAAACAATTTATATTATGATCGTACGTTTTCATCTCGTTCAACGTTATAGAGTTTTTAGTATGCGGAAGTATAGCTACATGGTCTTCGTCTGATTAGTTTTTAATTTAAACTGTGTATTGCTCCAAGGTAATAAAATGGGCTGGACAAAATGGTTTCCTGTTCTGTAGTTTTTGTTGAACTTGTACCGTGACAAATGTGTGGCCAATGTACGTTGAAATAGTATGATTATTCATCACGTTTTTAGTTTTCATTTTCTTATTTATTGGTATAGTGAGTTATCGAATTAACAGTTCTATTTTAATAAACAGAGATGTTATAAATAGTACCTTATTATTTTAAATCTAAAAATAAAAGAAACTAATATTACTACTAAGTTACAAACTAATTAGTTCAGATAAAGATTGTATCTAACAAAGGAATTCAAAGCATCGTTCTTACAAAACAGCTCGTTTTACGATGAATAAATCTTTAAAGAATGTTTATATGAAACGAAGGATGTTTGTTAGGCATAACTTAATAATTTGTACAAAAAACCGACTACCGCTTAAAAAAATCAATTTAATGATCTCAAGTTCAATGTAAACTACTTAATAAATTCGCATAGTTTTTTGTATCAATCGATGGATATGAATTTATAGTTTGTTTTAAATAACATAACAAGAATATTTTATGTGAAGTTTTACGGCAACTACTATTTTCTCATTAATGGTTTTGGTTTCTAGAAACTGACTATCCCTACCTTTCGTGTGTCATCATTGAGTCATGAAATAATGATTGGAAGAGGAAATTACGAAGGTGATATAAAAACGTTCTGTTCTATATTGTCTCAAGAAGGTCACAAAACTTAGCCGGATATATTTAGTTCCTTAACACGTTACAAAGACAAAGCGCATTCACTATTAGGCTATATGGTATTGGCATTTAAAGATTTTTTATAAATAATGTTCTTAAAAAGGTTTATATAAAAAATATATTTTATAATGACGATTTAATGATAAAAACAGATAGAGAATTTTATAATTTTGTATTTTTTATGACTACGCTCAACAAACTTGGCGCAATAGTATTACTTTTTGAAAAAAAAAAGAAATTAAAAGTTACCTAATAAATAAGAATGTCTGGATGAACTTTATAGATATCAATTATGCTTGATTTTGATTGTTTTTTGAATATTAAATCGATTATGATAAAAGTCTAATAAGAGTTCACTAAAGTAATTTGTGTATTTAGTCCGGAAATGACAAATTTATTTCAAATGTTTGAAAATCCGTTATACAAAAGTTAAGGAAAACGCAAAGATGCAAACGAAGTAAACGTAACGTTATTATTTTGCAGAATTCTTTTTAAGACAGGTAAAAAATACTTGCCTTGGGACTTGGCGCGATTTTTAGGTATCTATTTTCGTTTGAAACTTGAACCGATGTTGTTATTAAAAGATACGCAAATATAACAATTCTTTATTATTGTTAAATTTGATTTTATTCATATTTCAAATCTCCTTCTCTCTCCTATCTAAGAAATGCTCAATTTAGGCTAATATAAGTGTATAAAAAAAAACTTACCCGGTGGCAATTTCGATTTCAACATGTCCATAGCAACAACGTTGATCACCAGAACCCAAATAGGACATTCTAGAAGATCGTTGTCTGATTTGACGAATGCTACCGCACTCAGGCACTGCGTCTCCAGCCTCCGGCGATCTGGGTAAGCACGACGAAGCTCACGGTTTACGTTTGATTGAAACTTCTTCATGTCGAATAACTGTTAAAAAGAAAAACAAATATATTTAACTGGTAATCTATACTAATAAATATTTTATTACATTTCATACTGTTAATTAAAGTTAAGCTATAACGATAAAGATACTAAATCATAACCTTCTTTAGAAAATATATAACTCACTTTGCATCTCCGTCAAACACTATCAAAATAGATTGTGTTTATTGTAAAAAGTAGGAGAAAGGAAGTTGTCTATCAGACACTAAGATAGCGTCACAACGCGCTTTTATTTTGGGTCAAGAAAATGTATTGAAGCCACAACAAATTATCAAAAACCCCTATTACTGTCAAATTTGAAGGTCACTGTTTTAAGCATGCAAAGAGTTAGACTAATCAATCCACTTAGCCATGTTATCAAATTAACATTACATAACGAAGCTAAGGGTTTAGTTAATAACGAAAATAAAATGCTTGAGTGCATAGCAGCTTGATTTGATGTTGCTTCATCGCTAGTTTCTCTTTAAAGTAATTATTTTCACGAGCAGGGATGTTATCTATTAATAAAATCAGTCAGGCAAGTTGGCTTGATGCGCACTCAAGACAAGTTTTACGATTTTTTATTATTGATTTGACAATTCCAATTAGCTAGCTGACTAGGTCTGAGGAAAAGTAGTGGGAAAAAGTTGCGCATTGTGAGCATATTGCGTGCCTGTATTTGCAGTTCCATTCGTGACGCTTACTATTTTGACAAATACTTAGCAGACACGCGGGAACTGACACGTCTCATAAGAAACAACCGCGTGTTTCGACTCTCGCCATGCTTTCCAGGCTCAAAAGACCCTAATAGTGACTTCTGCGCTTTCAAGTAGGAACCTATACTTACGTGCCGATAGCTAAACCATAATAAAAGTTTGTCAAGTGGGAATCGAACGCAACTTTAAAGACTAAAATCTGTATTGAAGAACAAACTTAACTTTGTCATAAGAAAACTGTTACTGTTGTGGTCATGTTCACTAACTACAAATAAATGATTTTTTAATTTTTCCTTTTAATTGAGTTACCAACTTTATCTTATTATCAATTTTTATGATTCTAGCACAACCTGGTATGCTCTATAGGTTTAACTTCCTACTATTACGAGTATCAGAAAATGTAGGATATATCTTTCGATTTCGTTCACTAAGAAACTTCCCTGCCTGATAACAGCTACAAGGGACTGGAGACTGAGAAAGAAAAAAGTAAAATCCTATAAGGGTTCCTTTTATTTGAAACTCTGCCTTTTAAATTTGATTTTGGTAAGCATGCAATATTCTAATTAATGCATAATTAATCAACTTTTCTTTTCTAGAAAACAAGATGGTCTCTATAAATGGAAAGCCAAAACTGAATAAGTCGATAGTTGCACAATCACTGCAACCGGTGGCTGTGGTCCACTTGTATGATGTCTGTTTAATCAGATTTGACATTGACCGAGAGAGATGTCGATGGTATCTACAAGAACATACCGCCACGCATTCGTAACTCATCAGCCGTTTCGCTTTCTCGTAAACGTTCGGTCATGGAAAGTTGTTCTTCATTTTGATATCTAAACCAATGTCAGAGTATCATCAAAAATTACATTAAATGAAAGATTCTGGAATAACATCTTTCAATAATTTTATTACGGCTCAGGACTGATAACACTGGTTGAATTCATAATATTTAAAAATATTAATTGAAAAAAAATACATTAAATAAAACGTTTAATTATAGAATTTTCTTCTTTTTTATTTCCTAGATTTTCTTATTCATAACTTCAGAACACTATTAAAAAGATTAAATTGATCTTTAGTTCAAAGATTGATCTTAATGTAGGACACCCGATCTTTCTAGGCTTTGTAATAGTTACAACCGTACAAAAAACTGTTCAGTTTTCACAATATCGATCTATCAAGATCTGTTTCATCACTCCCACTGAAATTGAATAAGAAGTAGCAAACAAAATATATCTAAGTGAAGCAATGACCATTCTTTTCCTGAACGGTGCTATCTTTGCATTGTTCTTACATAAACGGTTAATGGAGTATGAATTAGTAATTAACGTTTTGCTTCGTACTAGGAAGTGAATTCACTATTGTTTGGGGTGACCTAATTTCTGTATGTGTTGTAGTTAAATTGTAATACCATGTTTGGGTTTTACAAGTTTTTAAAACAAGTAATTATATCTACTCGTACATGTTTACAAAATTATTTCTGGTGTAATGTTTGCATGAGAGATATATCAGTTTCAGTTACGCATATTCCACACACTTATTAGGCAAACTGTAATTTTGTCTATGGCAAAACAGTAGAAATTATGAACACAAAAACTTTACAAAAAAAATTAAACTATTTTTAGATAAAATTAATAGATTTTTAATTGCAATATCCTATAGTTTCGATAACAGGAGCTCCATAACATCCCTTCTACCTACTTAAAATATTTTCAGAATTTCCGTTTGTTTGTCTAATTATTTACACGAGTCACACAAAAACTAATTGCATGAAATTAAATAAGTTTTTTCATAAGTGCATTGTAACAGATCTCAGTTAAGGTCTAAGTATTATTTAGTTTATTTAAAACATCATTTACATATCTTTCTATTAATGGAAGAAGCTAAATCTTTTTTTAAACTGACAAGTTTCTCGCAAAAGACAAAATTTTTAATATATAATGTTTTGGAATACATATATTATTATGAAATGAACTTTTTTTCAATTTAATGTAGTTCAGATAATTTAAAACTACGTCATTACACACTGTGTTAAGTAACTCACATTTTGATGCATCAAAAAGATGATCTTCAGATAAATGGTAAGAATATATATAAATTTGGAGATTTCGTAAGTCCATCAAGTCGAAATTATGTGGCAATGTCACGGTCAAACTGAGTCGTGCATGTGCAGGTCGTGATGCACTTGAAATGACCACTGCTTTAACTATACCCATTAGATGCTTTATTACTTCTAATTTTGGAAAAAAGAACAATATTGCATTTTATAGTATATAATTTAAAGCACCTTCATTATACATTAGTATGCTTCTTCTGCTTATTATTACAATTCTTTCGTAAAATGCTGTCAGCTGAAACGATATTTTCTGATGGAAGTTTTGATATTATCTAGTAACTAAGATTAATAAAACAATATGTTATTTTTTAATTATATTTATTTAATCTATATATATAAAAGCGAAAAGTCACTGACTGACTGACTGACTGATCATCACGAAATCTCAGGAACTATAAAACCTACAAACTTGAAATTTGGAATGTAGGTTCCTTCTAGGACGTAGGTGTCCACTAAGAAACGGATTTGAGAAAATCCTCCCCTAAGGGGGTAAAATGGGGTTTGGAAGGTTATATGAAAGTCCTATGTTTATGAAGTTAGACTTATGAAAATCGGTATTTACATTAATAACTTACAATAATAAAAATCTGTATAATTTATTTTGCAAAATACCCCCTTAAGGGTGGTAAAATAGGGGATGAAAGTTTGTATGGGAAAGTTTAATTTATTGTCACTCTTAACTTGAAATTTGGAAAGTAGGTTCTCTCTAGAGGGTAGGTGTCAGCTAAGATTTTTTTTACGGGTGTGCCCCTCCTAAGGGGTGGAATGGGGGTTTGAAGGTTATATGAAAGTCCTATGCTTTTAAAGTTTGAGGTTAGAAAAGCGGGAATATGAAAATTGGCATTTAGATTATTACAGCAGCGGGAAAAATTATCTTTTTATAATCTCATAGAAAATCAGAACTTCTACGCGGACGAAGTCGCGGGCGCCCGCTAGTATTAAATAAAGCTATCCTTTGCTAAGAGCATCAACCAAGAACGGCTAAATCGATTTGACTAAATTTTATTGTAAACTGTTTATAATAGTCGGAATTATGTTATATGTTGGAATTATTTTAGTAAAAATCCAAACATACTTTTTCTGTAGGATTTTTATAGCAACAAGTATGTTTTTTTAGCTGTTCTCGTTGCCCAAAGAAATTACTTGTATGATAATAATTGGTTATTGTTTTTAGGTTTCTTTTAATTGTTTTTACTAGATTTTTTTATTTTTAGATATATTTTTGGGTCTATTAGTTATTGAAATGGACGAAATACTTATTTTATTTTAATAGATTTTTTTTTATTTACAAGATATAAATTTAGTAAATTGTATTAAAATTTTAATATTTAGAACAAGATGTTCTAAAGCAGAGAGTGCAATTTTACCTCTTTTTGCAAATACTTTTTGCAAATACACAAAACAACTCAATAAATTAATAGTAACAGTTTAATAATGAATTAGCAACAAAAGCGAAGGACGTATTTCTTAATGTAATAAGCCGTTTTTAAATATTACTATCTTGTAGGAATGCTGGTAGGTAATTATGTGGGCAACCGTGAAATTAATAGAGCATGTTTCGAAATTTCACTACATAAAGGCATCCGTCTTGACGGAAACCATTACAGGTAAACACTCATTATATGTACGAGTATTAAAGGTTACCAGTACATTAAATTATTATGTCGCCATTGAATTTCATGTAAAAAGTGATTATTGAGAAATCTATTAGCAGATAAAACGCGCAATACTAAATACAATATTATAAAATATAATATGTTAAGACCAGGAAAGCGTTTGTCGGATTTATGAACATTTAAAGGATAAATACAGGAATATAATAAAAAAGATATTATTGCTACTACTATAGTGTATAATTTTGTTAACGTGGATAAGTAGAGCAACAGGGTGATATGTAGGTAGGATAGGTATATAATAAGGGTAGGTGAGTAGAGTAGAACCTATGGTTTTCTCCTAGATTTCTGACATGAAAAACCGTATTTACCAATTTTTATATTTCCACCAGTATTGTGACGTACCTTAAATATTTTTTCCTGTTCCAGTGAGTAGCCTGGCAGCTTGACTATGTCCTGGCCTATCGCCGTCTCCTCGTTGCTGGTGGCGGCTGTACTCTTCACAAACACGCTACTCTTGGAATAGCGTCTGATGAGTATGTTACCGGCGTCGTCCATTTTGATTTTGACACCCTAGAAATAAATATTCTGGTTAATTTTAACTGATATATATTTAATGTATGTAATGTAAAACGAAACTAAATTGTCGTCTGTCAGGAAACTATAATTCTTAGCAGTTAAGTTTCTATTTTTGTACGCGTGATTACTAGAGACTTTTTTATTGGATAAATAAAACATTGTTGATAATAAAACTAAAATCACTTCATATTTTTATTAGATATTAGGGTAGTTCAAAAAACAAGTTTCTTTTTAGAATCTGTAGTAAAAATTTTTATGGTAATTCATCCATGTTTTAAGAGGTTATTACAAAACTGCAAAAGTTTAAATATATTTGACTACCTGCGTCCGGCGGTTTCACCCGCTATATTTTGGATAATTCACACTATATCATTATAAATGATAGCATATGTGTTATTCTGATGTGTAAGCTATATTATTTTACAGTTTCATCAAAATCCATTCAGTAGTTTTTGCGTGAAAGAGTAACAAACATACATCCATACATCCAGACATCCATACATCTATACATTCCTACAAACTTTCGCATTTATAATTAGTAGGATAGTAGGATATTTAAAATAATATTGTACCGCAATTTTGGAAATTATTAGTTATTTACAAAAATATTTTTTTAGGTCACTATTATTTATCCTTTCTCTTCTGCATAATTGAATATAAAATCTTAAATTCCACCGACCTATTGCCTTCCTTTACCAAATTATCGGGATACATGATACGTCCTTCGGTTTCGAGGACGATCGATATCAGATTACTCGGTGATTCACCTTTAACCGAAATATACGGTAATTATTTTACAGAAACCGTTAGTTAGTGGCCTTGAGTAAGAAATTACGATGCCTTTACTTTTTTAATATACGAGTATATTAATGATAGAGTTGTTTATTTCTTATTATTCCAAGTAATTGTTAAGTCTTGCTTCGTCTAACTACATGTTCTCGTATTAAAGTTTTTGAAATAACAGCACAGTTTTTTAAGCTCGTATTTGGGTTTCTTAGATACTTTTAATCATTAAAAATTTATCCGTCTAAGGCATAAATGATTATTGCACTTTAGATTCGACAAAAGAATATTACAAAAAATATTGTATTCATTGTAATAAATTATTTATAATAATAAATTATGTATTTAATAAAAAACAATTAATAAAACAGAATTCCTATAAATTGTCAACAAATAAAAAGGAAGGATCCACAATTTTTAAATATTATATGGTACAGAAACATTCAAAAACTTGGTAATAGATTAGTCTTATATTAGACACTAAAATACTTTACATTTTCAATAAATTATGCAAAATTCAATTTTTCGTAAGTTCTACATCGTATGATGATTTTTTTAAAGAATTGTATTTCGCAATTAGGTAAATAAATATCAAATTAATAACGATTAAAAGCGAGAAGTGCACCGCCGAAATGTAAGCATAATCGTCGCTTAAATACCATTGCGGCAGTCGTCCGTATAATGCATGTATACAAGGCGGACATAATCAGACATGTAATGTAACGTTATTTTGGTAAACAGGCTGCAAATAATCCAGAAATATTAAGTACGCTTCAGGCGTTTTGAAAAATAAACGTTAACAAGCTCAAGTACTGAGCGTGATCTTTTAAATTGGATACTTACTGAAATTTGTTTAATTTTCACAAGCATAAATAAGGTTTTTTTGGGTTTTGTCAGTATTAATTAATAATATTAATAAAATGTAAAGGTTTTTGTCGGTTTGTTCATTTTTCGATTTTATGTAACGAAATCTATTCTATCTATCTACATGAGGGCCTGAAACTAACAGAGGCTTAGTTTTCATATAAAAAATCTCCTAGGAAATAAAAATATAAAATAAGCTTCTCAAGTTAGATGGATTTATTTAAATATCTATTTAAATTCAACTAAATATGTTAAAATTTTGAAGACATATATTCCTTTGCATATTTTCGTGGATTACAGAAAACAATTCACGTTAAGATAAGCAAGGTGGATCTCTAGTTTACGGAAAAAAGGATGAATTGGTAATTTTATATGTCAGTTTTTTACAAAATTAAATATGGGTTGGTTTCACAACTTGTGTCAGATAAGTATCAGATATAAAGCTGCAACTGTTAATATTATACTTTTAATAACACTGTTCGTCCTTCAATAAATGTATAACAGACAATGCTTCATTTTAACTAGTTATCCAATACAAAATATTTAATTTATTCATTCAATCATCACTCATCACTACAGGTGGGCTGGCTGCTAGTTTGAGTATAATATCTCTCATGAGTCGCTATCATCAAATCAGATTTGTTCTACACCATTAGACAGCGCCAGGTTACTTATTTTACATATCAGGGGGCATGACAGTGCGCCCGCCAAGTGCTGTAACATTTTTTCTCAAGCAAGTGCTTTTTAAGCCAGTCACGACATATTTGATTATCACTATTCCGAATTACTTATCGAGTGTTTCTACTTATACTATAAAATTATATTCAGAGTGAGTTGATAGACACTAACCAACTCACTCACTCACTCACGGGTGCTAGACTTTTCATTTAAATACTATCACACTATCTCATGTATGAAACTGATAATTCTATAACACAGATACTATGTTTTTTTCGGGATAAAAATGTTTTTTCTGTATGTTATTTCAGCTTATAAAGTCTCTGTATGCAATGTTTCGCTTTCATCCATTGACTTGTATTATTTGTGTGTTTGACATCCCAATTTTCATAGGGTATGTGATTTTTTTCGGGATAAAAAGTAGAATCCATTCAGATGATTTCAAAAAATGTACAAAGTTTTTCATTTATAATATTAGTAGGCTTACCATTGCCAAGTCGTTATCTAATGCTTTCAAAGTTGTTGAAAAGTTACTTCCATGGATACTAACTAATATAACTGACTTTGTTTTAAACTAGATCTCACAACAATTTTTTACAAGCAAAAACTTAATAGCGAGAGTTGGTTTCTTTTACAATTTATGTTTTTATATGGATTATTTTACTTGACACGTCGTCTGTTGACCTCCTGTGACCATAAAGATATTTGGCTACGAGTGATTTAACTTGGGCAAATTTAGATACGGATAATAAAGTTGATTGCTTATTATAATCTAAACTTTGACATCATCTTGGATCTAAAGAAGTATTATATTATATACATACTTGCCTCAAAGATTTTAAGCCAGAAAGAGACAAATACTAATTTTATATTTTATCTATTAATTCATATAAAACAAATATGACAATATTTAACAAAGAAAAATAAGATTTATAGTATAATATTTTAAATGAATTGGATAAACTTCCAAAAAAAATCATGTAAATCAGACAATCTGAAACATTCCAAACATGATAATAGTAATTATTTTGACCTTTTACTAATTCGCATCGCATTTGTTTTATCCAGTATTTAATACATTTCCTAGATTCAAATTGCCTATACTGACCTTCGGTATGACAGCTCGTTACCTCATTTCCGATTGTCAGATTTATTTTAGCCCTATTGTTTGGTTCGTCTGTTTACAACACGATCACACGTTTTTATTGGTATTTACTACAATATTAATATTAAATAAATAGTATCTGCCCCTGACTTTGTTACAGAAATTTCCATACCACAGTTTATGCTTCTTTACGGGATAAAAATTAAACTACACGTTATTCCAGCTTATGAAGTATCTGTATGCACTTTTTTATTCAAATTCATTAACCTGTTTATTGTAAATAAATGACCCTACCCACCGAGCCACATCCGAAACACACAGGATATTTTTTTGATAAAAAGTAGCTTATGTGTAATAAAGGTTATAAAGTATCTGTCAAAAATTTAAACCTTCAAACATACAAACTTCGACATTCACAATGTTAGTATTGTCACATTATTTACTATCTAAGCTTAAATCCAGTAATTAAACCATTAAGTGACTAATGTCTTAAATGTAAATATGGCAAAAAATTCCACATTGATACTTTGTATTTTTAAATTAAATGGGAATCATATTTTTGTACAACAGCGCTACTTGTCGGCCGGATTTAAGTGTAAAAGATTTGTCTAGAACTTACACAGCGTAATATTTAGTTTGGTAAGTTAGGTTATTCTACTCGAAAGCGATGATAAAATCGAAGAGTTATATGAGGAATCAGTCTCTAACACGGAAAACTATCCATTAGTTCACATTATTGGATTTTTTAAACATGATAGGGCATCCTTTATATTTGTATACCAGATGTAATCTAAATGAAAATATTAATTATATTGTTTGCTGAAAAAATACATATACTATAGATAGAGATTTCTTTTTTAAAATATACCTGTACTGAATACTAATTCATTATATTTCCTCATTTACCCACATTCTTACAAGTCTAGGAAAATCTATTTTACATACACTTACGTAATTACCAGTGATAAAGATGCATTTTATGTAAATGAAAGAAAAGACGTTAAATAATTTGTTCAATGTTAGCAAACATGTTAATGTATGAAGTCATACACTTTATTATCTTTATTGTTTGATTATTTAATTATATCTTGTCAATTTTTTACTATTAGGAATCATTTCCGAGCGATTACATCATCTGTACTAAATCCTGAGGTCAGTTTTTGGTATCGAGAATTAGCAATGTACCTACTTTAAAGCCTAAGCTGTACGCAGGAAATCTACAATACTAAATAAATGTGTCTTTTATAAATTACTTCATCTACGTCTTCACGTAATTTTTTGGACATTTATTAATTGCACTTCGAATTTTAGACCAATGTTTCAATAAGTGTTTCTCGTTACACTTTTTTGATGAATTATGATGAATTTGATGAATTTTGATTCCTTTTTGATATTGTTTCCTTAATAAAAAATTAAATTTATTGGACATATCACCAACAGTTTTTTGTAATTTGTCAGAAACATTCCCTCTCACTTTGGCAGATAGCAAAACGAGGGAAGAGAGGACATCTTCTATGGAATTATAACTTTTATCTCTTTAATCTATGTTAAGCTTATGTGCTATCAATATATACGATCCTTAGCTAACTAGAATCCTTCAACACTTTCTCTTACATATCATTCAACCAACAATTTGCCATCAAGTTCCCAGACAATTTGTGATGTTACCACTAATCTTACATTTGAATTCATCAACCATCTTTAATATTCCAACATTACCTCGTGATTCGTATAGTAATGATCTTTTTTAATATGTGGGCGTTCCTTTACTTCTTTTGAAGCTGAGCCATCGATCAGCTCATCTCCATCCATAATATTACGTCATACTCTTGATTTAGGGGCCCTTTAGCTTTTAGTAATTCAACTGGCAATTACAAATATATATTAAACTCAAATTTTAAATGTCAAATTGGTGGTTATTAATATTTGTGACTATTTATGGTAATTTGTTGAGGCCAAATGTCTCATACAAGCGTTAATGAGTTTGATCTATTCAAGCTGTGAAATAATTTAATAGTATTGTATTTAATATTCTAAATGTAAGCTCATTTATTCTGTTATTGAATTTATGATTTTATTTATAGTAGTAACACCTCTGTTGTTGGAAGTTTATTTTATTCGAAAAACCATAATGAAAATATTTCGTTTAAAAATAAATAGAAAAACAGCTTCAAAATCGTGTTTTATTTTATGAAACTAATGTCTTTTCCTCTAAAACATGATTAATTAATAATCAAAATAGCATCCTTGTAATATCCATTTTATTTAGTCATTTTTAGTCTTCCATATTTGGTCATATTTAGTCTTCCATATTTGGCTCAGGCAGTATTAATCAATAAATTTAATTTAGTTAAATTACAAGTAAACTTAAAAATAGTAAAAAAATTCTTATAAATATGGTGTTTTGTAATTTTTCAAAGTTTTATTTGGCATAATATAATTATTTTTAATTGGTTGAAACATTTATTAGAAACTATCTTCGCCCTGCGGTTTCACCCGCTATATTTTGGATAATTCACACTTTATTATTATAAATTATAGCCTATGTGTTATTCTGATGTATAAGCTATATTATTGTTAAGTTTCATAAAAATCCATTAAGTAGTTCTTGCGAGAAAGAGTAACAAACATACATCCATACATTCTTACCAACTTTCGCGATTATAAAATCCGTAAATACGTAGGTAATTTTAAAGTAAAATTATTAAAATTTGTATATAAAACAAAATTTAGTTAACTTTTCTGTGCAGTAAAACTATTCAAAATCTTACCTGTCCTATGTGTTTTTTCAGTTCTTCTGTCTTTGGGTCTCTATGTGGGTTGTCGAATCCGCAAAGTCCAATTCTGCAAAGATATAAATAAACTTGTAAATAATTTGCTTTCTAGTACATTCTATCCACGTAGGAGATATTTTTATACGATGATTTCTGATCTGGAGAATAGCCAAACCATGATATAAGGGAAAACCTCGTAATAAAAATAAATTATTATCTTCGGTAAACAAATACAAGGTAATTTACTTTGTCTCGATGCAGTGCATAATTTCACCTGTCATATAAATGTGGACATAACAGATATTTCCATCGTAACGATCACGGATACCACATTATAGTAATTTATAAGGTATGAATCAACGTATAACTTAGAATTGTTATTTATGAAATGTTTTAAAAGAAAAATACATAATTTTTAGTTAATTTGAACAATAAATTGTTATAAATGCTCATTATTGAAACCCTTAAAATATATAACGCTGTTTAAATAACTTAAGGGTTTTGAGAATTGCACTAATTGCATCGCAAACTAATTGCATCACAAAACTTTCAATTAGGATTTTGATATTATCATTTATCATACATGGAATTGATGAATTCGAGTTTTGTGTTTGTGCGTGGACCCCACCAAAAACGCGTTGAAGTCTTTTGTATGAATAAAGTATACAAATATAATACTGACTTCAATAAGTATGGTAAATTCTAAATTTCAATATAATAAAAATTACAACAACAAAATTAATGATTTATTTAAATCATTGTCAAGACAAGAAACTAAGTGTCTGTCGATTTGTTTACATGTAACATATTGAGAAATGACGACAGAGGAATTTGTGGTGCATCAGTATTATTATCACGTAGACCAAGATGGACTGGAGTTAAAATAGCATTGTGGCTAGAATCTATTGATTCACAGGTTCAAATCCCTACAAGATCATAACCAAATATCTGATGAAATATTTACTTAATTACATATAGGCGAATGGCGATGGTATAATTTAACAAAGCTGATAAGAGATGGCGCTAGCAGACTTCTGAATAACTAAAATATATTATTATGAGTTTCTTTAGGTCAGTTCCATATACTGTCGATACATATTATACTACACATTGTATTATTATACTATAAACTATTAATATAATTACAAAGATAAATACAAAATTTATCTATTTTATTCTATTTTTTTATTTAAAAAATATCTAGTCTATCGGATATCGAAAGTTAGCCCCACCATTGAGATAGTTAACATCTTCTTATATTAATACGTCATTATTATATGAAAGAATTCGTATATCAGTATGTTTATCACGTAGAGTATCGGAATATTGTTTTCTCAAAACCGTTCGCTTGCCCTGAGAAATAACATTTGTCTCATTGTTATTCTATATGTGATGCTTCATGGCGGCGCTTGCTGATAGAAAATTTCTATTTGACTACGTTCAAGTACAAGGTTGTTGTTCAGCGATATATCAAGTTTAACTGCTTGAACTATTAGTTTACTATTGAAAGTCGATTATGGTCATTAATTTTAAATTTAAATTATTAAAAACATTGATGATTTATATTTAAAGAATGCGTTTCCGTCATGAATAGTCTATTGACTTTATAGTGTTTGTCTTTTGGGTATTAAAATTAAGATTAAGTAATTTTAGATTTGATACAAGATTATATAATTACAAGCCTATTTCCACCGGTTTCCTTTTTAATGTTTCCCACAGATATTCGACACAGCTAGGGTGACCAAATCTGTTTCCCGATTTTACGGTACAACTGCATTGAAAATACTGGATTCGAGGTTATAATACAGAACAGGCTTTTTATTAAATTTGGCAAAATCAATTTAATAACCCATATAATTGCTATTTTTTTTAATTTCATTAAAAACAATATGAAATACACATCAATTTTTATATTATCTGGAAAGAAAAATTGAATATAATCAACTAAAACTTACTTTGATTTTCTTTATGAATTACTCTTTAAACAATCATAAATCAACTATTTATTGATGAGTCTTTGATTTTAGTACTAACTCAAAAGCTCTGAAGTCCCAGTCATCTTACACTTAGATTTTGGATTTAGATCAGGAATTCGCATTTTTGGTTTGTATCTATATAGATGTTTTCCTAATGTATGTCACTATAACGGAATTTTAAAAATATTTAAATTTAAAAGTCATAAACCAAAGACACAATACTTCGCGGATCGTATGCAGATAAGAATTATATTACAAGCATGAGCATAATAAGGGCTTTGGTATTCGTTATGTTTAGTGGAAAGAGAATGTAGGTCAAGCCTTAAGGATTCAGATGCATCAAAGCAAAATATTTGGCTTAAAACCTTTTAAGTATTGGAGTGTAATTTGTGTATATAGTAAGTAATGCATATTTCTAGTTTCGACATTATAGTCCTTATTTCTCTACGGAGTTTGATTTTGGATCTAAATTTTATTTACGCAATGTTTCTTCTCCAAATTAGAACACACATATGGTTTAGTACTACTATAACTTTCATAATAATTTTAGTGTCACTTTTGTAAAGTTTAACAAAGCTTAGAAGTTGTTACTAATCTCTATAAATTATTGTTTTTTTTAGTAGTTATATTTATTCATTTTAATTGAATATGTGTGCATTTTGTTAAATAAATTTGTCAATATTGGTCTTCTATATTTATTTTAAGATGTAATAATTGTTGCTAAGCTAGTAAATATTACATACTATAGCGGAAGTTATACTTGGTTTTATATTTTTATCGATTTTCCCAAAAATAATAAGGGAAAACTAGTATCCAGAAACTAGAACCAGAGATTTTACATAGTTGCTTAATTTTAAGTATATGATTAAATATCAATACTTAATAATACTAAAAGGGAATGCAAAACAGTAACGAATCAAATTATGGTGGTAAAAGTGTTATAAATGATCATTCATTTATTCCTAAATATAGGTATATCGTCATTACATTTTCGTTGTCTTTTGAGAAATATTTTTTAGTATTTAGCTTCTTATATAAGAGTATGTTTTTCGCAATAGTTTTAGATAAATATTTAGCAAGTGAATGAAACCCAACCCAATTAATATCATACATATCGATAGTTCGTCGAACCAGTCCTACAAAGTGAGCGGCGTCGTCCTTGACGCCACTGTCGTGTCGCGTGGCGCTCTTTAACTTATAATAGCGAGTTTATTATTTGCCAATCTATTTATATCTATTATACAACAAACAAATATTTAAAAAAACTGAATGAGTTACAAAAAACCAAAACTTTTTACTGTAATATGACTCGTTTTTAAAAACTTATATTTAACTTGGTGTTATTATTTTTAATTTTCCTTTTTTAATAGATAATAGTCCCTTTGATAATGTAATAAATATTTAATCTATACAAAAGTATACTTATTCGTGTATATTACAAATTTTTCCTTTCTGCATGTTTGTCTGCTAATTTCTCCTAAACTACGTTACTGATTTTGTTACGATTTTCAGTATGGAAAGAGCAATAAATGAGGAAAGTTTAGGTACATAATTTGTGTATAATATTTTAATAAAAAAATGTTAAATTAAGGATGAAGATATAGCCGGTCATTAGTACATAACTCCATAATAAAATGATGAGACTTTACAAATCATAACATTGTTATTAGGGCCTAATTGATATAGTAGCAGATTACCTAGATTTTTATCTACGTAGATACAAATAACAGGTATCCAGTCCGACCATGGACATGCGTGACTTAGTCAAGGCTGTGTCATAATGAAATGGTTTCCATAACAAGTACTAATTCGTTACTGTTCCGTTATCTAATACAATAACTAGTTATTTTGTTATTAACTTATACAGTCACGAGCAAAACGAAATTGTAGTTATAGAATGCAAATAATTATGATTTTTATAATTATATCTGTCAAATGATAAAGTCAGTATTGTATGATTAAATAATTCATGAACACCATTTCTATGCCACCGCCATCTATCTTATTTTTTTGACGTGATTTTTGGTTGTAAAAATTGTATTGTACTTTACGAAGAGGCAGAGTAAAGTCTGGTCACACTAATAATAAAAAGATTACTATGTAATAAAACATGAGCAATTTATTTTGTTTGTATTACCTTGAAACTAAGATTGAATGCTCTAATAAACCAGAATAACGTATCGAATGCAATCACAAACATACTCATAAAATTTTATATTATTCTGTCTCTATAATTTTATTATGATCAGTTAATTTAAAGTACAATATTATTATTAAAAATAGTAGTAGTAAATATAAAAGTAGAGTAGTATTAAATACAGAGGTCTCCAAACTGAATGTATCTCCTGATTTCATAAATGATTTGTTTAAGTTTGAAGAGAAGAGGGACTGGAGGAATGAGGGAATTTTCAATTAGAAAAATATGGACTTCGAACTGTTTTCAACTCCTGGGGGTCGATACAGACTATTTTTGAGAATCAATAATCTAGTAAACTCATCTGGGGTAATTTTAAACACATCTAACGGAAAATGGTATAGTTTTTTTTAAAGAGGAGGCTATTCAAGTATTACGTAAGCATTAAAGGGGCTTACTTTGCTTATTTTTGATGACATGGGGATGAGAGGGGGGATCTCGACGGTGATTACGTGAGCATTAAAAAGTAAACACGCACATCGAAATGTGAATATCCCTGCTCACAATGAGGAGAGAGAAAAATGGACGCATCATTGTTTACGTAATCAAGGCAGAAGGGAGTGTTTAGGGCTTTGCTGACACCGGGGGACCCTCCCAGGGTTGATTACCTAAACCATCTGCTTACCTAAAGCTTAAACGGCCCCTAGTTACTACTACAATAATCTAAGACAAATACACAAAATTAGCCTCCAACATTAGTACTTATCTTTAATGTAATCTTTTGGTATTTGGTCACCAATTAGGTAGCTACAATCCAAATTTAGTAAACAATGTAAAAACATCTAAAGTGACATGTTCTCAAACAGGTTTTGAATCCATTAAACTCATGGCGCCATGTTTTTTCCACACCCAAAGTTACAAAAAATCGCGTGATCACCCAATCTAATAAAGAGATAAAAACTGCTTTTTGTATATAAATTCAGTGTTTTGATTATAATTGGATTTTTATCCATATTAATACTCATCAGACAAGTGAACTTTTAGACTTCCGGAATTTGTTTACAAGTCGAAAAACATTTTATTCATTTTACTATGTTATGAAGAAAGGAAAAATAGTATTGAAAGGGGGAGGACGGAAATGATGATGGAAATAATGAGAAAAGAAAGGAGGATATGAAGGAGGAGGGTAAGGATGAGAAAAGGTAACATCAAGGTAAGGGAAAAGGGAGGAAAAAGAGAATGGGATGGGGAAGAAGGAAAAGAAGGAGGTAAAGAATAAAAATAATAATATCATTATACACTTTACATTAAATTATTTAACATCAAAATTTAAATATTTGTTGTATAGATGAAACTTTAAATGCTTGTAATATTAACCATTGATGTTTGTTATTAAAATCTAATCATAAATAATTACCCATGGATAAAAAAATAATCTATTAGAATATGCAAAAAATATAAGTTATATTTGTATTTATTTTAGTATAAATAAATTAAGTAAAAGTATGTTATTTATTTCCACTAATCGACTTACTAAAAATTATTTGCGAGGTTATTTAAAAAGTAAAAAAAGTATGAACCAAAAAAATATTTAAATTTTTTATTTAATTAAAAAATTAATTTTACCGCTAGTACCGTAGTAAGACAAAACTAAAGTTTATGCAAAGTCGCGGATAAAAGCTTATCATGAATATGGTCCAAGGCAAGTACAATATACTTTTTATATTCTTTTACACGTTTTATAATGTCACGGCACCTGAAGTTATTTCATTTGAAATATTTTTTATTCATACGTCCTCCAGTGACCTTACTCTTAATGGCTTAGTCCAAACGTTCTACGATCAATATTGATGTGATTTTATTATTTAATTCAGAAAAGATATTGTAGTTCTTGATTTATTTTAAAGATATTTTGTAATTGAATTGCTGTATGACGATTATTTTTAAAAAATCTTGTAAACCGGTTCCTAATGTAAGCGATTACAAAGATTAGAAGCGGTACAATTAAATTAATATAACCTTTGTTTTTTTAAGTTATTGAAAAAAAAAAATCCTACGCACTTTCATTTTTTTTTAATGTTAAATTAGTCAATCTCTATTCTTGTCTGTTCTATTATAAGTACTGTGTGCAATAATATTAATACACAATATTAACTTTTAAAAGTAACATTTTCATATAAGGTCACTTACCAATAGTTAACCAATCTAAAACAGCATACCATGATAATATTACCATATAGGAATGTTTTAAATATCTATATAAAAACCAGTTGCCGTGACTATAATTGCATATACAGACAGCGACAGGACACGCGAACTGCTCCGGATATGATGACGGAAGTGATCTGACATGCGATTTACTTCACACTTTTTATATTTTTAAGGACAATGACTTTATTTCCTTACATGAAATATCTAAAACTACAGAATTTATCAACTTATAACTTAGACTTTGCGGTAGTGGAATCAATGAGGGGCAAGGAAGCAATAATGGAGGAAAAAACTAAACTTGTGAAATAAGGTCTCATCTATACTAATATTATAAAGAGGAAAGATTTGTATTTTTGTATGTAACGAATAAACTTAAAAACTACTGGACCGATTTCAAAAATTAATTTGCCATTAGAAAGCTACATTATCCCTGAGTAACATAGGCTATATTTATTGCTAGAAAAAAATAGAGATCCTCAGAAATTCTTACTAAAACCAACCCAAGGTGTGAAAAATTAGTCATAAAATGTATTTCATCGCCTGCGCTGCGAAAAGTTTTGATGATAGAATAAAAAAATGTTCTACAATATTATAGAACGTATATCAATATCTACAAAAAATTTCGCGAGACAATATGTCCATCTATTTTAGTTATGTCACTATAACTACTTTTCTACATTTTAAATGTTGATAGAAATGCCTATAAAAATCAAACCGTGTTACTCATACCTTCACCTTATTCTTATCCAAATAAATTTCCTATTCAAGACTGTTTCAATACCTGTTTACTACTTTTTGATTTATTGAAATCGGACATTCCATTCAAAAGATATTACGAAATTAAAAATGTCAATATAAATAAAAAATACACGCCGACGTGACGGACCGGTGTGTCGCGCCACGCAGCGCAGCGAGAGAGGGGCATCGAAATGCGGGAAAGTCAAAATGTTTAAAAAAATTATCCACCCACGCAAAGCCGGGACGGGCCGGCTAGTATAAGTATAAAATTATATTTTTATTAATTTGACAAATATTTTATTAAATTCGATCGTCTTGATAAAAAATAACGCGAAGAACAACGTGTTTGTGTTATTAATAAATTATGTTAGCACTTAACGAAAAGTATTATTTGTTATTGTTAGTAGGGTTAAGTAGAGAGTGACCTATTTATTTATTACTAGCGGCCCATCCCGGTTTCGCACGGGTGGAATATTTTGTTTTAAAACATTTTGGCTCTCCCGCATTTCGGTGGTATATATGTATAACTACACTGACCCGTCGCGTCGTCGTGTATTTTTTGTTTATGTTGATATTTTTAATTTCGTAATATCTTTTGAATAGAAAGTCCGATTTTAATAATTCAAAAAGTAATTTACAGGTATTGAAACAGTCTTGAATATGAAATAGTTTATTTGGATAAGGATTAATACAATGGTATGGATAACATGGTCTAAATTTGATAGGCATTTCTATCTACTTTTAAAATGTAAAAAGTAGTTATAGTAACAAAACTACGATAGTTGGACATATGGTCTCGCAAGGTTTTTTGTAGATATTGATACAATCTGTAATATTGTAGAACATTTTTTTGTTCTATCATCAATACTTTTCGCAGCGCATGCGATGAAAGATATTTTATGGCTAATTTTTTTACACATTGGGTTGGTTTTAGTGAGAATTTCTGGGGATCTCTAATTTTTTCTTGTAATAAATATAGCCTATGTTACTCAGGGATAATGTAGCTTTCTAATGGTGAAAGAATTTTTGAAATCGGTCCAGTAGTTTTTATGTTTATTCGTTACATACAAAAATCCAAAAATACAAATCTTTCCTCTTTATAATATTATATAGTATAGAAGTATAGATTGCTCTATTTAAACGAATGAAACTGTTTTGTTGGCTGGATAAATTAAATCAAATGAATCAAACTCAACCTCAAGTAGAGTCAAAATCATCGGTGAATGTGTTGCAAATTAATAATCAATGAAAGTTGTTATTTGATTAAAGTAATATATAAACAAGTATAAGTAGTTGAGCAAATAATATTACATTATCGACATACTTAAAATATTTAGTTGCATGATCAGTATTTTGATATAAATATGATAAAACAAGAGCCCCGTTGGGTTTCTTTCGTCCGCTCTGATTGATCATTTAAAAATAAATTCCAATATTGTGTAAAAAAGGCTTATTAAGACCTTAGATTTTCTCTCAACTCAAATGAAATATATAAAATAAAAGTGTTTGTATTTTTTTCTGAAGTTTTCGAAAAGTATAGATAAGTAACATTTTTAAAAAGGCTTTTCTGGTCTACTGGCAACTATTATAAGCTATAATTTAATTAGATACACATTAAGCGAACATTTTTGTAGTAAAGTGCAATATTCCATAAATATGTATATAGGAATAAACGACATATAGACATATAATTGCATCAACTTTTTATCAAGATATAAGATCAAAAACAGGAAATAATAAATCCTTAAAAGTGCTAATCGATATGGATTATTCTATAGCTTATATGATAATATTTATAATCGATTAAGTCGATCGGAATCACTTTCGTTCACGGAAGCAAGCGCAGCCTCGACGAAAGTAAAAGCTGATCGGTCGGTGTTGGATTCACACTCGATAACTTCGTGTAGGAAATGTTTTGCAGTGTTGCCATGTTATAAGTTTTTTAGACACGGCAACCATCTGTTTATTTATGAATTAAATATAAATTAATGACTGCTGGAAAAGGGATATATAAAGGGTTCTAGAAACTTACATGATACACCAGGAAATTCCTTAAAACTAAATAGAAAATGTGTTGTGGTTGAGATGTTAACAGATCTATGAATGTTTAGTTAAAATATAAATAAAGATAATGTAGTGTCCTTGTTAAAGGTAGTAACTAATTAACCACAATACATTGAAAGGATTGTTTGGCTAAGCAAGTTAAGTTCAACTTAGGTCATTTATGATAAGCCTAATGAGCCTACGTTTCTGAAGACAATATTTTAGCTATGGCTTGTATACAAGAATTGGTCGTAAAATCTAAAGTTAGTTTGTACATTTAGATATTTGTGTCTCAAAATGTGTGTTATTAACGGTCGAAATTAATAACTAATCTCATTCCAAGATCTTTGGAATTATGGATAGAAATTAGAATCTGTTTACAATCTACAATTCAAAAATTTAGGATTGGGACCGATTATTAAATTCAGCCGTATGTCTCGTGAGAACGATTGAATAGATTTTAATATTTAGCACATAGGTTATTTACAATATGGATTAACACATAAACTACTTTTTATCCCAAGAAAAACAAAGATCTTATTGGATAAAGTTGTTTACACCAAAATTGGTGAAAATATATTTAAGTCAATATTGCATACAGATAGTTTATAAGGTGGAATTATGGATAGAATACTTTTTATCTTGTGGTATAACATGAATGAGTGAAATATTTTTTTTCAATAAAAAATTTTCAGACAAAGTAGCGGGTAAATACTCATCATCACGACCCGTCAATGGCCCACTGTTGAGCCGGGTTTCCTCCTCAGAATGAGGAGGGTATTAGGCCATAGTCCACCACGCTGGTCCAGTGCGGGTTGGCAGACTTCACACACCTTTTTTGAGAACTTTTAGGGAACTCTCAGGAGTGCAGGTTTCCTCACGATGTTTTCCTTCACCGTTAAAGCAAGTGATATTTAATTGCTTAAAACACACATAACTCCGAAAAGTCAGAGGTGTGTGCCTGTGTGGGGTGTGTGTATCGGTAGATACTCGTATATTATGAAATATATTATCTAGTATCTAATACCCTTGGCTCATCCCTAAACTCAATGAACTGAAACAATCGACCAAATCACATGTGAAGTAGTGACCGTTGTAGGTCGATCTTGAGACAATAGGGCTAGTGATGTGATCCGTGTCGATTTGTGCCAAGGATCGTGATTGTCCGGATGTTTTCTGTCACCTTGGAAGAATTAGGCCGGTTGAACTTATCTGTTTGTCTTGTTATCGATTGTATAATATTAAGAACAATGTAGCTTATTTGGTCTCTGGGGCTTTGTAAAGATGGTAATGAATAAGAACAATGGTGTTTGATTATTTAGCTTGGTCTAAGAATCCTAGAGGCTTATTGCAAAAAAAACATATATTATGGTTACAGCAGCGTTTAATTAGTTTAAAGATAATTTTTAATTTTACGCACTATCAGCTGATCAATAATTTTTCGAAAGTTAAACAAATGTTATGATAGAATATTTCTTTTTCGATGCATCGTGGTAAAAAAAATCTGATTAAATATGTTCATTTAAATCAATTACAAATAAATACCACCCACCATGCTGGTTTATCGTATTGTGATAAAATCAGTTTCGTTGACCGTCAAATTGAATTCAACGCGCATCACTACTACTTTCTTTTCATTATTCCCTTTTATTTGCCATTACAAATGCTCCAGTTATTTTCTGTGTCAATATCGCTTATTTAAAATGCTTTCTTTTTACAAAAATATCATGTTTGATAGCGATATTTTTATTATATAGTCTCTTATATTAAATGCTCTAAGTTTGTCTTTCTATATCTACGTAAAAGACAAAACCGTTAATATCTGTAAGCGAAATTAGGTGGAATTGCAGCTAAAAGGTCTACGACTTAAATAAGTTTGAGGGCCACAGCTCTAAAGGTTTATTTAGAATTTTAATATAAATAACTCAATAGGTGTCAGAATTTACTGTAATTACGAAATTGTAGAGTCTAACGGCGTAGAGTATTGCAAACTTTCAAAACTGTGTTTAACTGCAATTGAACCTAAGTTTGTAATAATATTTATTTATTTTAAACCTAGTTTTTATAACATTATGCTTTTCGAAGATATTGAAATAAATGTAAACTCAGCGTTTTTTTATTCAGATAATGTTATAATGCCATCTCATAGTGTTATAAGGTCTTAAAGATTTTGGAAAAGGTATAATAGGTAAAAGATACAGGATTACCCAGTTTAGGTGCCAGTAGTCATACTATGTTACCTTGCTTATATGTAACGATATATAGTAAGCATTTATGTATTTTGAATGGTAAATAAACGTAACACGTAAAAGAAAATCTTTTTGGCGAAATTAAGTATTGTACTATAGGCATTTACTTATTATTATTATTATAATACTAGCTGATGCCTGTGTCTTCATTTGGGAAGGCAAAATCATTATTCCTTATCAAAAATGTCCCACATGTAACAAACAAAAAGAATATGTAACAAGCAATATATTGTAGTATAATTCTAAGTAGAATACCAAAATATAACTCAAGGACAGACATTGTTATATAGTATAATAAATAACGTCAAATTAAATCTATTATTTGATAACAGAATCATTTAAATGATTTGTATAAGTAATGTATGAAGATAGGCGTAAAAGAGCATGGTGTCGCCATGATGTATTAACCATTTTATTCATCGGCAAGGACCTGACAAGTAACATTCGATCATATCTCATATACTACAATGGACCACACAAACATCGCTAATACAAATCCTATTTTATACTGTAGTTAAAAATAGAGCTAGGACTATATTTAGAAATGTATTTTATTTATTAGTGATCCACCCTGGCTTTGTATGAGTGTAATTTAATTAATAGAGAAAATAAGAAGTGCGTCATTCATAAGTCATAAATACAAGTTTACAAAAATGTTTTTTTTTTCACTATTCTAATGCACAAATTCTGATCCCAAAGAACAACAAGCAAGAACCAGGATATTCATTTTTAAATTATGAATTAAATATCCTTATACACTAAAATCTGTACAAATCTGATAGCTAAAGGGTCGTGATAAGTAAAAGAAGATAGAACCTATATTGTTTAGTATTTTACGGTATTTAGTTCATCTAAAACTAAATATTTTTTACACAGAAAGTGTAATTTTTTTCCAAAAATGTAACTAAATCTCTCTTTCGGATATTTGTATAAAAATAATCAAATCGATCTGTTTATATACATCGTGTAACAAGGACAAACAAACAGCTACATGTCCACATTATTCTTTTTTGAACTTAAAAACAGCTTAACCGATTAAGATGAAAAGGACATTGTGTAATTTGTTGGTGGTAGATAGGATGGTTTTTATCTCGATCAAAACATCTATATATTTTAATCCAAATTAAATATTTGTTTGTTGTTTCTAAGAAACGTATTATTTCACCATAATATAAAGTAGAGGGCCGATTTAGAAATTATCACCTTTAAATGTCTGTTATTTACATAAGAATTTACTTTCATTTTAGAGAAAGCGAAATTGTCCTCTACGCGTAGTGGTTTAAAATAGTAATCTTACTATAATAATACTACTTAATGTATTTCCTTATATATTATTCTGTAATTTAAAATAATATTTACATTAAGTCTCCTACATATATTAATTTAAAAAAATAATAGCACAAGTCATACATGACGATCCAAGTTAATTTTTGGTAAAATAATGTTTATGTTTTATATAAGTTAAATAATATATATATAAATATATAATAATTGAGCTGATGATGAACGAGAACAATCACAGCAGTAATATAAAAAGGGTTAACATTGGTAGAGATGATACAATTGAAATAAAGTTGCTTCCTCATTTGATCAAAAAACACCTTATTTATTTAAGTAATTTGCAAATGTATTACTGAGTTGTATCTGTCGCCATCTTAAACAGTTAATTCCATTCAGTGAACAATGTCGAGAATTGAACCCGACGACCTTCGCCACACCTACTGAACCATTGATTCTTACTCGTACTTCTCAAACAGGATACGGTTCGTCACGAAATTTTTTTCATTGTCATTTGAGCTGTTTTTTAAATAATTAGTGATACTAAAAATTTATGTTATGTCCATACGTATCGGTGAAAAAAAAGATGTTTATCTTGTTAATTTGATATTGATGGTTCATGTATAATTTATGGCTGACTATTTAGTAGCAAAAACCGCAGAATCCCTAGCAAAATTTTATAATTTAAAAAATTCTTTCGGTAACCGTTAATCAGTACAATTTTTATAAGTATTGGATATACTGTGTAGGGCTACTATAACAACAAAACTCACAAAAGAGAAAGACATTAGGAGGAGGATTTCTAAGGAATAAAATGATTATAACGCTATATTTTGGGTAATTCAAACTTCATCATTAAAAATTATAGCCTATATGTTATTCGGATGAATAAGCTATATTATTGTAAAGTTTCATCAAAGTCCATTCAGAAGTTTTTGCGTGAAAGAGTAACAAATATTCTTACAAACTTTCGCGTTTATATTATTATTATTAGGATTAGGATTTTTAAAATCTAAAATATCTATGAACTATTAACTAAATGTTTTGGAAATATCTCATCGATTTAACAATTCCGCAAATACAACAAATCAAAAACCATGAAAATCTGTCCAGCCGTTCTCGAGTTATAAGTGTTCGAATAAAACCTACTTTGTTATATATAATAGATTATAATAAAAATAAATTTATTTGTGAAGTATTTACAATATATAAAAAAGTAGTCAAATTATCCAAATATGCCGAATCCAGAATATTGGACGTAAATAAAAAAAAATAACTCTCACTGATGTAGGCATACTCAGTACTGTATTTAGTATCTTCCATTTTATTCAAGCCTATTTTATATACATATATTATATGTATATGTTATCTTAATAGTGATTGATGATGGAATCTGATGATAATTATGTATCGTTTAATTTTTTGTGTCATCCACTTTTTGTTATTATAATTACTTCATCTATATATGTAGCTAACGTTCTAACAGTAGATTCATTCGTTTGTTTGTTTATACAGCATACAAATTGTTTCTTATTTCTACAATCTAATACAACCAGATCGTGAGTTATAGTTACGAAAATTACATTTGTTTAGTTTAGCAATTGCAAGGCAAGTTATAATTAAGGCTAACGAGATATTAAGTTATTTTTATTGCTTTATAATCATACTCATTTCTTTTGTGAATTCAATTTTATCATGTTTGTATGTAACACTATATATTTATCTATTATTACGTACTATGGACTCGCCCCGGCTACGCACGGTTTCTCTACTATAATATACATGTTTTTTTACATATACACCTTGCCCTTGAATCACTCTGTCTATTGGTGAAAACCGCATTAAAATCCGTAGCTAACAGACAGAGGGAAGCGACTTTGATTTTTACAATGTAAAGATTACCCATTTAGTCAGTGTATAAAACCAAAGTTTAGTAAAGTTTGTTCCCAAAACCTTTAAAGGCATTACTGACGTGGTTAATATAAATAAAACAAATTAATTAGTATTAACAAATTGCACTTATACAATGTCCTTTACATTTGAAACACATTAGCATTTACTGTATAATTATGATACATAAACAAATTAATTTGATTGGCCTCCATCTTGCTCAAGCAGACGAGCTAAAGGTTAGTTGACCAATTTAAGGAGTCGAAATTACTTCATTTCATCATAAAGTGGGTTGTGCTATTTGAAATTATATATTATAACATATAGATTAAGGATATATATCACGTAAAATTAATAGACGATCTATTTTCTCTAAACATATAAATAATATTATTGCTATATCAGTTCCTAAAATTTATATTTTACTTGTCAATTTATATTTCTATATATGTATATAAAAGGAGAAGCTGACTATCAAAAAATTGAAATTTTGGAGAGGGGTTCCTTTTCTAACGTGGGGAGGAAAAGATTTTTGAAAAATCACTCCCTAAGAGGGTAAAACGGGGGTGCAAAGTTAGTAAGAAACTTTACCGTTTTTGAAGTTATTCAAATGAAATTCAGTATGAAGGTTCTTTCATTGAAAGTCATGAAATACGTGTAAAATATTATTTTGATAATCATTCCTTATGGGGGTTAAAGGGGGGTGTAATATTAGTATAAATACCTCATACAATTATTAAATATGCGTATAGATGATCTTCTGCAGGCTAATATAACTACCTGAATATCGCAAACGAAACGTTGCGGGTAAACCCTAGTTATACATATATAACTATAGGCATAAATATAAATACCAGTTTGCAATATTTCATCAAGATCGGTTTAGTAGTTTCGGAGTAAGATACATAATTATTTAAACAAAAAAATCAATAGGAAGAGCTATAAAAAATAGAAATTATATAAAAATCTTATAACTAACCTTTCCCTTTACTGTAAACGGAAGTTCCATAATAGTAAAATAACCGGAAATTACTACACTTTTTGACTAAGTGTTATGGAATAAATATACTGTTGCCAAATTTAAAGGTCAAAATCACAATTATTTATTTATTATGAAGATCATAAAACTTAATGTCTACTAATTTGAATTATAGAGGCCTATTTTTTATTAAAGATTCTTTATATATTTTCTTGAATTCTTGATAATAATAAATTAATATGCATAAGTGATAAACTCTGTTGTTGTTTTGACTTTTTAAAAAAAACACTAGTTGATTAGGTTAGAATTTTTAGCAATGACAACACATTTATTTATGAATTCGGTAGAAAGATTTTTAAACTCATTTAATAGTCTAACCTATGCATAGATTACTCATTACATTAACACGTAATCTTTCCTAACTTTTCCATAACTATTACACATATGACATAGGTCACCATACCTTATACATTAGTACATCAATTAACACATAACTGTATGGCTTATCACAATAAAATATAACGGTATTATACAGACAATTTTGAACCTTATCACATACAAAATAAAGGTTATTTTAAACTAATTTTACCTTGATATTTAATCTATACACCTACAGGCGATTTAACTAACAAATTATAAGCAATTATATTATTGTATATGCCTAATTGTTGTATTACAAAAGGTTCTGAATTGCCGTGATTTTAATAAACTTTATCTCTATGATAGATAAATTAAATCGCAATGTAATTTTATGTAATGATGAGAAATCAAATCAAAAATAATGATTCCATTTAAACAATTTACAAATTTGTAATACCAAGAGTTAATTCTTTTATTACGTAAGTCGATTTAGGGAGGGAGTCCTATTTTTTCTTACATGGGGGTGGGAGGGAGTCTTGATAGCTCTTAAGATTACAAAAATGCGCAAAGTTTAAATTATACTTTGAAAAACGCAGGTAACCGCGGATGCGTATAGGTAAACGACTTTTATTTCCATGGCAACGGACTGCGCCTCCCGGGAACTCCCTCCCGGGAGCTTGTGGACTAGTAGTCACTTGTTTAGGTAAACAACACTCGTGATTGCGTTGATGATTTTAATTTTTAATCTATGATCGAGTAAGTTCCTGCTGTACCTTATAGTTATATTAAAATTACTTACTACTCTAATTTTAACAATACAAAAAATGTTCTAGTGGAAGATCCACTTTCCGAGTGGGTTTTGAGTCTCTGGACTGAAAATATAAAAAAAGTAAAGACGAATGATTAAAACCAAAGTTTATTAGTACCTTTGTAAGTACAAATAAATATTTCAAAAAACTGTTACTTTGAAAAATAAACATTAAAACAAACCAAACCTGTATTATTTTTTCTTTTAGATTCTTACGTAATAAACATTGAACAGGGGGGGATCAAAAACTAGCGAAAATAGTCTTACGTAATAAATGAATAGCCCCTAATAGGTAAAATTAAGAAATACAGATAAAATTGATATTTCATATGAAAATGATTAAAAAAAACAAAAGAAGAAGTAAAAAAAATTGTTCGTTGTCAATATATTATATTAATAAAATAAAAATTATTAAAAAAAGGTTTTATTAAGCCATTTTGAAATATACATGTGGTAATCAACTACACATTTGTGTTAGTTCTGATTGATTGCAATGTATAAAACAATAACTTTTCTAACATATAAACAAGGTCGACATTAATCGATATTAGTATCGATATATCATTGAACAATAGCGTCGATTAATATCTATAAATTTGGGTCAAAAGGTGAATTTATTTTTAATTCATTTCGTACATGTGCCATGTATGACATGTAAACAATTGTCATAATTAATCTTAAAATAAAATTAATTGTTGAGTATTTGTTAATTTAAAGCAAAAATATTTACTACTTACGATAAACAATAATAAAATATATTAGCCTAAATTTAATGGTGTTTTTTTGTAGTTTTCTCAGCAAATCGTATCAGACGTAAAAAAAACATTAAATAATCCGCCATCTTGAGCCGTCAGCCTTATTAGATTTAGAATAACGTTAAGTAATGCATTGTCATTTAACTAATAAGTATATAAAATGAAATGACTAACTGAGTATTAATTAAGGAGTATTGAAATTTATTATATTAAATTCAGAAACAAAACCGTCCAGTTAAAATAAACTGGAGAATATGTAACAATATTAGTAAATTCATATTTCATGGCAAACCAGTGTTAATAATAACGTATCAAGCCAATCATAGGCACGACTATGTAAATAGACATTCAACTAACAAACCAGAGGCGTTTTCCATAATATACTGGCGTGCAAAATTAGACTATGACAACCCTCTAATGCTTTAAATGAAAGGAAACCAGCGTCCGTGGGTCGAATCTCCACGAGTCATCAGTAATAAAACACAGGAGCGACTCTAACTAGCCCACGTGAACTCCAAAATCAGATTAAAACCATTTGCATATATTGTCTGTTAAGAGTTACTACACCAGAAAATCTATATGTACAAATTTCACACTGACGGACAGACAAACAACATCTAAAGTCACCAACAAACATTAATTAAATATATAATTTTAATTCTATAGTTTAAAGAAATTCAGTATAATCAACAGTTGACTATTAATTTTAAATACATTAAATAAAAACTTTACTCTGCTCCTCCAAATAAGTGATTATCTCTCTTGACTCTTTTAAATAATTGTAGTTTTCATTGGGACAGATACAAAATATGTAATTATACGATAGGTATGTAATACTAAATACTAAAATTTATTTATTTATAAACGTGTAAAGTCTCAGGCAATACCTAGTTTCTCCTAATCCCCTGAAATACTACAGTCTAGTATTTTTGCAATGGCTCACGAAAGCGTCGCATGCGCAAATTGCGTTAAATCTTAATTGAATTCTTACGAGTTAGAAGGCGAATTGGCCGAATTGAATTAGATCTAGCATGCAATGTTCTACATGATTTATCTAGGGCGAGATAAAAAGGGCCGGAGAAAGCGTAGGAGAATTGTGGTTAATGGAAATTATGTGGTTTTACGTGACAACTTTTAAAAGAGAACTAACACACGCTAAGTCCAAAATGTTCTTTCTATGTTGAATGTTCATTTATCTTTTATTTCATTTATGACTATATACATTAAAGGAGACCTTCTAAATTAAAAAAAATACCTGACCTAAAACAAGCAATGAAATATAAATAAGTGAGTAATTTTAAGATGATTTAAAGCACCATCACAAAATATTGAGATACCAGAAGTATTACCAACGATTTTTTTTAAAAAAATCATTTTATTTATGTACAAGACATGGTAACTTAAAGTTATGGAGTTTATCTAATATTAAGTGGGTTTAAGTGCGTAGGCTATTTATAAAATCAAACTTTAAGCACCATATAAAAATGCTCTATAAAGTATAAGAATATCTCAAGAAATGATCACGTAGGTGTTAGCCTTGTGACATACAATTTGAGAAGCACATTTGATTTATTATTCTATAACAATTCTGTTACATTTAATATAACAAAGCGCCTTGCATAAGATCTGAAGCAAATCGTTGACACTGACCAATAAGATCGCTTGCAAAAGCCTACCTCAATGTCGTCCTACTTTCCAATCGTAACCGCAGATATAATCAAGTGGACTGGACAATGCAGCTAACAAATAATTATGTCACTTGTTCTGTACATACAATTGCATTTTTTAAACATTTATTGTAGGTAAAGTTCAAAGTTGAACGGAGATCATGAATTGTAATCAAAAGGTCAATCTTACAAAGTTACATACACAGAGCTGTATGTTTGCATAAGTTTATAATTGTAATACAATTTCTACAATATGTACAAAGGCATAGAATATATTTTTTTTCTAAGATAAACTCAATAAATCAATATCTCCTAAAAAGTATTTTTCAGTTAATAATATTTACAGAAATATATTATAAATTAAAAAGTTTAAATAATTCGTGAGAAAGGGGCCTTATATTAAAATATTTTAATAATGTATTCTGTCAAAGAATATATTAAATATATATTATATGCTATGACAACGGTATAGAGTTAAAATTTAATTGTATCTTGCAACAGGATCTGATCTGGCGCCATTACCAGTAGCTTTGTTACCTGGCGCTTAATCCGAAAGTTTTGCAAGAAACATATCTGTGTAATATAGCTATAATAAACCGAATGTTTTAAAATCTCTGTCGATAAACAGAAAATACTAATTTCAAGTTCATTTACTCGTATATTGTTTAGGTGTTTACAAAAAAAAGCGAACTTCCTATCACTCGACACAATGGCTAAAAACAGAATGATTCAGCGGAAGAAGGAAAATCTAAATGAAATTATTAGTAGTAGGAGAAATTTATAGAAACCAACAGATTACTAGCAAAATACTTTGGCTATAAAATAAAAAATATTTTTATTTATTGTTATTTTTATTAGTGAAAACCCTATGAAAATCCGTTGGTTATTTTAAGAGTTTAATGATAGACATAGAAAGCGACTTTGTCTTATAAGATAAAAACTGTGATGTATATTGATTGTATTCAACTTCTGTTTATATATAATATACGTTGACAGAAATATTCATGTGTCTAATATAGATTAATAGTATTGTCTGTATCAGTGTAGCGAATTAGTAATTTAGCTATTAGAAAGATAATGTGAGCCTAACTTGAGACAAACGGGTCAAGGTTTACATTGTGAGGCTAAACAAAGGTGTCATTTAATATAATTATGGTTGTTTTAAATTATAAGTGATAACTGTCATTGTTTCTACTTTTGGGTATATAACACATGCAGAATTATACTTTTAAAATATTTATTATTTTTTTTCATGCATCAATACCAATGAAATTAAAATTATTTTACTTTAACTTTTTTATACTAATATTTACCAAAACTAGTTAATTGATATCTTTTTATTTTATTTATTGTATTTTTGTTTGAAAAATGAAAATATCACTTAGCCACAATTAAGCCAATAAATGGCTTTTGTGAATTGTAAAATTATTTCATATCTATACTAATATATAAAGCTGAAGACTTTGTTTGTTTGCTTGTACGCGCTAATCTCAGGAACTACTGGTCCGATTTGGAAAATTATTTCATTGTTAGATAGCTTATTTATTGATTAAGGCTATAGGCTATATATCATCACGCTAAGACCAATAGAAACGGAGCATCACGCAGATAAAGGCGCGCGGGTCGACTAGCTATAAATATTTAAACATTAAATCAATAAAAAAGCTATTAACTGTTAGTTTGCGATATTTCATATAGTATTCTAATAATTTTAAAATCTTTATGCTATGATAGGAACGTGAAAGTTACCTGCTAACTTGTTAATCTCTGAATAGTATTGCCAATACAACGCTAAATAGACAGTTGGTAGTTATAGGAATGTGCACTACACAAATGATTAGCATAATTCAATACCAATCAATGGTAATCTAGCCACCATGTTACGCTTGTACAAAAACCAAGGCCCTCTATTGTGCATATTGTACTGCACGGAGTTCCGCGCGAACAGCCGAGATATCGATAAGAAAACAATAAACAATAACATTCAGCTAATTCTGTTGCAACATATACTCGTAGTTATGCGACCGTGGATTCAGTGTTTACTATGAGCGAGTGTCGTGAGTATGTTAGGAATGGGCGGTAGATTCAAAAATACGGAGTTTGACAAGTAGTTTCATACATCAAGAATCTGTATCTCTATCTGGCTAGCAAATAAGATATCAAGTAAACTATCAACTAACAAGTTTATGTGATAGTTGACTTGATACTTGTCAGTTAAAATGACACTAAAATTAATTGTAGAAATTCAAACAATAAATTCTTGTCTAAAGCGCATTTTACCTTTTTTGGTGTAACTTTGCAATGTAGCATATAGCTCGTATATAGTTAGTATTTGTTAGTTTACATTTAAAAATCGTATCGCATTTTAAGTCGTATCGTATAAATGTCTTTAGACGCGTGCCGACTGTCGTGTGGGCAGATTACAGGCATTATCGACGGGGCACGTTCAACGTAAGGTCACTTCTACACGTAGCTTATGTAATATGGATAAACTAATTATTGCTTTGAAATACTGCTTTATAAATATTCATCAAATATAACAATAAATTAATTTTGCATTGATTAATCGTTCTGTCTTTGAGTCACTAAAATATCTAGATCCATTCCATACTATTTTCATGTTTTGGTAGAAATATTTAATTGGTTGTTCACTCCCGGTAGTCAGAATAATATTAATATTAAGAAACTGGGTTAATATTGGCGAACATTTTGCAGTCAAAAAAGCCTTGTCATTTGCTCCTGGGTTCTAGAAGTTAAAAAGGCGAGTAGTTTATTACTTACATAAAATTAATTTATTGCAGTTTACCTATAAAAGTTGACTAGAAACAATTATTATTTTACTAATATTGTATGTATTAATTGAATATCGTAGAGTATAAAGGGATCCAGTCGCGTGCCGACATCTAACGTATGAGTATTGAGCATTGCTTAGACATTATCGACGGGGCTGGCCATGGAAGGAGGGCGCCACTACACCTGGCTGATTTGCTAACACCTAGCACTCGTATGCTATGAATAATTTATTTGTTTCACCATCACTGTCATATTCATAGATATTAATATTGTCTTTTCATTAACATTATACTAGCATCTGCTCGTGATTTCGTCTCTCTCGTAACTTCACTAGTAGAATAAACCAATATCACAAAATAGTAACATAATTTTTTTTTATATCATCAACTATGTTAACAAGATAACGTCTGCTTGCTTCCATTGAATATTTTAGTATCAATCATATAAAATAATTTATATTTATAGGAATGTTAAAACATAATAATTATAGGTGTTTCTTGAAGTATGAAGAACCCACCGTCAGTCAGTATGTCAGTCATTTTTGTGAACTTTGTATGTGTATTTGAAACCTGTTTTAATTAAGAGTCTTGTCAAACTTATAAAGATTTCAGCATTTTTCGTATGCCTCATATATGGAAACAAAACAGAATAAACGTGAAATGAATAAAACCAAATATATGATCACCAATATTAGACATACCCAGCAAAACAAACATATATTCTGAATAGCCAAGCTATGACAAAAGGGCCATTCAATTCTTAAGTCACACATAAATAACGTACAATCAGATACATATTCCGGCTTCCCTGACCTGACCACTGCAGTTTACACCATTTTTGCTCTTACAACACAATGTTGGCTTCCTACCTATTGTAAATATCGATTATCATCACCAACACCTTAAGAGAATTTATTTATTACAGCCCAATGTTATAAATGTTAATAATTTACTGTACAAATAACATTATAGGAAGAAATCAAAACTTTATGTACTTATATATCCAAACTCCGATGTATCATTGTTTAGGATATTATTTTACTTTTTAACCCATTTCTTCTGTGTTTATAAACTATTTATCTATTAAAATCTATACTTATATTATAAAGAGGTAAAGTTTGTGAGGTTTGTGAGGTAAGCTCTGGATCTACTGAATCGATTTTGAAAACTCTTTTACCAATAGAAAGCCACATTATTTGTGACTATATTATTATCCCGAAAAATGAAATGATTTCTTAGTGGTAGTCGGGTTTGCAAAGTACGAAAAACTTTTCCGTACGCTGCCTTAATGTCGAGTATGAATAAATAATGAGTGATCAGTTTGAATACAGCCAAGCGAGATCGGGTCGGCTAGTATATTATAAACATTTAGGTACTTTATTTCTATTTTAAAAGTTGATCATTCTCGTCACATCAAGAAGAGCATTATTTTTCCACCTTACATATCGGTTAAAAAAAACTCATACTAAGTTAAACAAATACAAATGTTTTATCTCCTTATTCATGTTTTCTTCCCTTGATATGAAATCATGAATCTTAAAACGGGAAGTAACAGTCTGAATTTCGATAGTATTCATAAGTCTATAATATATTATGTTTACCTCACATCTGATATTATTACTGTTTTTGTCAGAAAAGGTTTTATTTATAGTAAAGTTTTAAATATTCTCAGCAAGATTAAGGATACACTACACAAGCCATATTAATTTTAAGTTTCAAAGCAATATTAAATAAAATAGAGTAACTATAAATAAATCGCGTGTCTCAGTCAACGAGTCAACAAACGAAGTAAAGAGCACTTCCTATAAAGCAAAAGTCCATTAATTCCAACGAAATTAACGTCGAAGCGGTCCCTATCACAGTCGTAAACCAGTCCTAATTATTAGAGGGAATGTTCGATCTTTATTGTTTGGCTCCTGTACATAGATCTGGTTAATTAAATCTGTGTGTAGTTTCATTAAAATGGGCAAATTCGTGTGTGTGCATCAGATAGGCGAGTCCGATGTGCGCGACACTTCCTAGTTCGTATGCCGGTGCTTTGGAATATATGGTACTGTTGGGAAAAAGGTATTGTTGGACTGTTTGTCTTAGAACTGAGGTTAACATTTAAAACGTAGTCTAAAAAACTCTTTCTAAGATTGAGTTTAAAAGTGCAGTCAAGCTACTTAAGCAATTAATCAATAAATTAATCATCTAATTATTACCAAACTTTCTTTGCGATATTTTGTATAAATCGCTTTCTAAGTTTATATAAATTATTTTTAATACTTTTATAAGTGATTTATCATAATACATTTGTAAGTGGCTTATTAACGGTAAAACTATATGAAACATCGTAAAAAATATAATTTCACATTTTATGAATCTCGGAAAAATTTAATTATATAACACCAGTTAAAATATGTAAGACAGTTTAAAGGATCTTCTTAAGTAGATGACAAAACAATCAATTTTTTGATTTTTTTGTTTGTGTGTCTATATTCGCTTATATTCTATCTTGTTCCAGTATCTGTCTGTCCCCACTTCCTTTATATTCTCTTTCATTTAAATCAGACAACAAGAAAAAAGCAATGGGAATGACATTAAAGAGCACTAGAACAACACAAGAATAACGATAGACTATAACTAGAAAAACAAATTAGATAACAAAGTTAAAAGACATTTTCTGCTATCCCTACATAATATTACAATAAATTACTCAACTCTTCCTACTGTCCGTATATCAGTTAATGACAAAAATAAATAAAACTGGTGTCAACACGAACCTACCTCAATGATCTAGCTTCGTAGCGTCATTACCGCATTCAGATGACATCGGGCTTTATCCGACATCTTGAATAATGGGTTTTAGAGAGAAATTAAAATCATTTAATGATTTTTATTATACTCAATCTATAAATTGATTGTGTGTCTATCAGTACTTAATAGTATTATTACATTCTTAGCCTTTATATTACATTAGAAGAAGAAAAGAAATACAGCATTATAGGTAAACTTGAAAAGCAATACTTTTCAAATATATAGCTGCATTTTTTGATGTTCTTGATTATTATGATTTATCTGTTCAGTCATCTATTCACTGTTTACAGAATAGAAAACTTTACAATTGGAGAAAACCGAAGTTCTAAAGTCCAAAACTGATTCGTCACAGTGACTCCAAATATAAGACAATACAGGTTATAAGTGGAGCACTATTTAATATTAGAAAGTTGACCGCATGTAACCACAAATCAATCACTGCTAAATAATATGGAAGTTAACATGCAAAATTTGAACGTAACATACCGACAAACTAGTTGAGCAACCGGTCAAACACTCGTGATCACTTTCTTATCAGATGTTTGACACTATGAATTGGTTTTGGTTTCTATAACTTACAGATACATTTCATAAAAATTTTCGTTCCGGGGTTTAAAAAAAATTAAGTACTCAGAACGATTCCTTTCTAATGTAAGAAATAATCGCCATAATGTTAACGATTACACTATTTGTAATAATGTAGAAATAATAAATACTTGACGAGGATGTGATTGGATACAAGCGCCTCCAGGTCTTATCATCCTTGATACATTTAACTCTTTTAGCTACTGTAATGCAATATTTAAAGTCTACATATTTATAGTTTTTCAGTCAGAAATAAAATTTCATACTAACCTAAAAGTGACTTTATTCCGAAACTTCATGAAAAGAAAATTTTGGATTACAAGTAAGAAATAGATTGTGGTAAAGTAAATGATTACGTATATAATAAACATCCACTCAATTTCCCAACCTGCCGTAAAAGATAAATTGCTGAAATCGTAAGATTTCCTTTCTCAAACACTTAACTACTACGACGAAATAAAGTTAACGGTGCGAAAACAAGGTCGCTGTTGCAGTTTTATTCATAAACAGTTTAATTCACGTAATAGTAGAATAACTTATTCAAATATTTCTGATACAATATTGAGTAATTTTATATAGAAATCAGCCGGGCGACCATCCGCTTGGAATTTATTTCCCTACTCACTTCTCGCTCACCTCAACCTCACTTGGACACACTCTATCACTAACTAATTCACTTACTCACATACATTCACTGATTCACTGATACACACTTACTCCCTGTTAAACAACATTTGCGACACGCGAACTTCGCAAAGATTAAATTTTCATCAATTTTACTAAAAAAAATCTATTTTTCCACTAAGTTTTAGAAAATTTAAAAAAAATGAATGAAATCGTTTAAGTCGTTTTTAAGTGATGGCGTGACTAACAGAAACTGATGTTCGTTTTTAAATATATTAAATAATCAGTATGTTCTATCGCAAGTCTAGGAGTCTATCAATAAAATATTAGCATAAAAATGTCGTTATATAAATTAGATAAAAGCCTAGACGAGAAACTTATTCTAGCTCATAGCTATTAACGCAATTATCAAACCGGATTGTGCAATACTTACACTGTTCTACTAAATAGTGATAGTAGTATTTCTTTTTAGTTAATTCATAATTATATTTCACTTTTACTAAATATTATTATTATTTAAAATATTAGTTTAAGTAAAATACATCATTGTATTGTTTAATGAAAAGAAAAAGCTGTATATAACCCAAATATATAAATAGGTAGATTGATATATAAACTTTTAAAAATAATAATAAAATATTTACGTTTGCATTTCGACCACCAGACGACATTAATAAATATTAATGTTTTTTTCCATTGAGATTAGTCACTGGGTTATCATGATACTTGCAATGAACCGTTAGTTAATTACTTATCTAAAGTTTCTTTGTAGTGAGGTCATAAAGATCATGAATTTCACATCCAGAGTATAAGAGACAGATAAAATCGCATAATTAGTTGCAATGTAGGGCGGCCACGTGCCTTACTTAGACTAGACGTTTTGCAATATGAATAAATCATTGTAATCGTTAGTTTAAGAGCTTATTCGTACGAGTGGGGCATAACCTAGCTTTGGTACGCCTTTATTTGAAGCATTATTTTTACGATAAGTACTAAGATGAGAAACATCCAATAGAAAAATAAAAAAAACAGGAATCTGTGCGATCAGATCAGCGCCCTGTCAGGAACGAAGCTCATCGCGTCTTTTATAGTAATAAAATTATTAGTTAAGAAGGGCTTCGTAAAATATTATTAATGGTTAATTTAATAATTCATAACACATTAATTTATAGACTACATGCACTTAAGACGATTGAAATACTTATAATAAAATAAATTAATCTATTTTTTAAATACTAGCAATCCGTTCTTGTTTTATTTATATTTAATGACTAGACAACTTCGTCCGCGTATAGCCTATAGCCTTCCTCGATAAATGGGCTATCTAACACTGAAAGAATTTTTCAAATCAGACCAGTAGATCCTGAGATTATCGCGTTCAAGCAAACAAACAAACAAACTCTTCAGCTTTATATATTTTTCTAATCTGATACTTATGGTACTATAAAGTTTATTATTTTCGTGAAAGAGAAAACAGACAATACATTTATCTCTCATAAACTTTCGTCGTTGTAATATGAGCTAAACTAGAGTATAATAATTGTTTTACATCTCTCGTGCGTATTACATCTAATTCGTAGTGCTGTCGACAGTACTTATGGTTACAAGCTGGTTAAACTAGCCGCTGATTGTAAATTCATTCGGCTGGACTATATTGGATTCATGTTATATTTATTAGTAGACCTACATTTCGATTATATGAATAATATTTAATAACGATATCCTTATTTGTTGCATTGCAAAAAATCAATAAATATGTATACGTAACACATACATATATACATTACTTCGATCATAAATGTTTTTTTAAGTACATACGGTTTTTACCTTTACTACTTGACCTCATTGCTTAATATTAAAATCTACACTAATCTACACTATTCGTACAAAATTAACCACTGTTTCCTGTGCCAAATCAATTGACAGTCTGGCTCAAATCTATCGTAACAGAGGTTTCATATTGTCTACATGTGGGTATACTTAAAATAAAATTTTAAAACGACAGTAATCAATATTGTTTTAGTTTGTAGCTGATCTCCAGATACATTTAATTTGTATAATAAATAAAATTCTTACCTCATGCCATCGAAACCATCATCTGAGCCATTGATAGTTAACACCGGCGCACGCGCATACGCTTTCGCAACACGTCTGTTCTTTTCGAAAACTATCACCTTAGCCCAAATCTCATCATCGATCTGCGTCCATTTGTCGAGCACTTCTTGTATATGTTCCTGTGGACAAATAAAATGTGTTTAAATTTTTTATTCAGACATTTTCAAAAACATCATTTTGGATTTAGAGTTGTCATTTAATTTTCAGCAAATCCATTCATTTGATACCCATATCACTTAAACAAAAAGCATTAGCATCCAGTCCGCTATCTTGGCCGTCGGCCATATTGGATTTAGGATGACGTTACACACATTGTTATAAAATCATTTCAACATGAATGAAATTTTTTTTAATTAGTTAAGATATACAAACATAGCAAGCTTGTAATGATTGATAGTATAGTTAATCAAATTTTGGCTGAATAATGGCATAAAGCCTACTTATCAGAATTTTCCTGCCTAGTCATAATATAAAACAATCAAACTTACTTAAACTAATCTTACAACAAAAGCATAGTAGTAATTGGACTCCAGGAAGTATTTAATGCAAAATATTAAATTCGTTTATGTGTAACAAGTCAACTTTGATTTTTCAAGTATGTTGAAAATGATAAAAACAATAAAGTTTTTAGTGTTCCTCTTTATTGCTAATTAAATAGTTTAGCCCGTTTGGAGTTTAATTTTAAAGCATAATTCTGATTGAGTTTTTAGGTCATAAAAAGAAATAGTCCAAGTCTACGTATCAGTTTCAGCAGTTCTCTTCAGTTACTCTATTATTTTCTTTGAAATGTTGATTTTTTGTGAAGCTATCCCAAGCGTTTTTATAGCTGTTATAAATCCAAATAATATAGCAACATTTAGTGCGTCAGTTACCCCTGCACTTCATCTCTAATATATACCAGGCCTAACAGTTAATGCATCGTTATTTTTTGAGAAAGAAATATATAAGAATACATGAGCCTTTTTATAGATTTGTTTACAGTAAACAACATGTAATCATTTAAAGTAATTTATAGTTACCACATGTTCTAACGACCTTGTCTAGGTGTTTTGTTATGGTAGATTACCACAATTTAAACATAATCCAATGTAGCAAGAGCAACGTCTTGCAACGGACGACAGCGGAACGATATGCTCTAGTAATTTGTATATTTAAAGAGCAAACTTGCCGTGGCTTTAATAGGCTAGATCGTTTAAAGCTTGACAATGATGTCCCACACAAGTACCATATGTATGTCTTGACAGATGGTACTCTTTTTCAAGGTTATCCTTTCTCAATCTTGTAAGCTGTGGATCCCTAAATGATCAATGGTGGATAGGATGGCCCTTTATCGAGTTTTTTATTGGAATTAACTATTTTATAGGCAAAGAAAAGATATATCCAAAATTGTAGGTTAACGAATATTTAAAAAAAAAGGTATTTATCAACTGTTTTTTTTTGGTTTTTTGAAGTGAAACTTCTTTAGAATCGTTGTGATTTCAAACCGGATGCAACGGAAAAAAAGACAGGTAAGAGACACAAATACAAAAATGTGTAGGAAAGAATGAGACAGAAATATACAAAACGACAGGTAAGAGACACAAATACAAAAATGTGTAGGAAAGAATGAGACAGAAATATACATACTATTTTATATTATTATATATATTCATCTCATTCTTTTGTCGATTTACTGAAGTTTCACTTCTATCGTGTGTGAATCGCACACACAGTTTTTTTATTATCCTTATTCGTTTGTTATCAAAACTTTTGATAGACCTTTATTTTGTGATAGTTTTTATTTATTTTAAAAATACCACCACTTCTACAAGGCAGTATACAATTATAAACAGACAATTTTAACTACTTTAAATTAATTGTCCAATGATAGTATCGACCAGTGCATGGTGATTGGTGAAGTTTTATAATTAATAATTGAAAGAAATGGCAATTTAAACCAACACCTGGGCCACAAGCATCACTGCTCGGCCGCCTTCTATTGCTGTTCTATCACACCTTATGTATAGTATGAACAAGAAATTATAACCCTTAGTTACCACGGAACAAACTTTGGGAGCCTTACTATCAAAACAAAAGTGAAAAGGAGAGTATTAAATGGTTTTATTGAGGTTGTTAATTAATTACACGAACAAGTTTTTCCTCGTTTCCGCACCCATGCCGTTCACTTTCGATCTTAACCACTACCACTACCGCTAAAATTGTTATTGTTGCTCGTATTTTATAACAATTACTGATTCGTCATACATTTTCCATTTCGGTTTCTGTATTCGTATCAAATTGATACCGGTTTAATTAACCAGCTCCTTTTGTTTTATGATAAAAATCCTAACGAATTCAATATTGATTGGACGTAAGTTGAATCGATCTATACTAATATTATAAAGCAGTGATAGCCTGGTTAAAACGTTGATGTCTACTCGGGAGTTCCGAGTACGATCTTGGGCACAAACCGATGACTTTTCTGGGTTACGTGTGTTTTCAGAAATTAAATATCACTTGTTGTTAAAAAGGTGAAGGAAAACATCGCGTGGAAACCTGCACTCCTGTGAGTTCTCTATGTTCTCAAAGGTGTGTAAAGTCTGCCAACCCGCACTGGGCCAGCTTGCTGGACTATAGCTTTACACCCTCCTCATTCTGAGGAGGAGACCTGTCACAGCAGTGGACCATTGATGATGAATGACTAATATTATAAAGAGGTAAAGTTTGTGAGGTTGTTATCTCTGGATCCAGTGAACCGATTTTGAAAGTTATTTTACCAAATCAAAGCCACATTATTTGTAAGTGTATTAGACTATATATTAATCCGAAAAGTTAAAATACTTTTTTATGGTAGTCAGAATGCAAAGTAAGCCGGAGAAGAAAACGAGAGAGAGAGTGTTAGCTAGTTACAGTTAGAATTATAAAACATCTTCAAATCGTCTTCGAATAATATTTCCTTTCCAGTTTTTGTTAACTCTAAATGTATAATTTTGTCTCAGCACAATGTTATCAAATCTCTTCTTTTATAATATTTTTAATGCTGGAATTTCTATTATATTAGTTCCGTCATAAGTCAAGATACTTTTTCGATACCTTATAATATATGTAATATTTATCATTTGTTCTTTTTATAATGCCCGAGTAATAAATATGACCAATTTGATAAATATTTAGCTCCAACACACCAAAGCAAAGGTGAGGATTCTAAATGACGTCTTTCACGTACAAACGTTCCTTATAAATTATATTACATATTATACTCTATCTGACTAATAGCAGGCACTTTCTCTCTATCAAATTCTGAATAAACTTCATTAATATCTAGACATGAATTGACATCTACATTACCACACTATTGATAAATATTTTGTGCTAAATCTAATATGTAACAGATGTTTTGTCAAATATGTGTAATAAACAGGATAAGAAATGTAATGGATAATAATATTATAGAATTAACTTAAGTATAAGAAGAACTGCCATTTGTGACCTATATGCAAGGTATCTTTGTAATGACCACGACACAACTTGGCTCAACGTTTAACACTTAAATGACCACGGGGACATATGCGTCCCCAATAAATATAACGAAATATTAAAATTTGTTTTCAACTACGAACCTATTAAATCATTTTTATAATGTGCTATTTTTATTTTAAATGTTACTGAGTCTAAGTTTTAGTTATTAATATGTATGTCTGTAAAGCCCAATCGACACTCGGAGCCAAAGTGGCGGTCAACTGTTAAACAAGTTTTTAAGTTAATTTTGCCTTCAAGTAAAAAGTCGTAAATATCGATATAAGAGTGATGAGCTAAAACAGCTTAGGGTATTTAAAAATTTAAATTTAAAATGATGGTGAATAGTTTCTTAAATGATATAACTACAGTTTAGAAAGCGAGAAAACCCGCAAACAGTACTAGGTACTTGCTAATGTGTTCAGCAATCTGGTACAATATGGCCTTCCATAGACTATTTATGAATAAGACTCGTTAGTGTCAAGTTTTGTATTTATTTGTATCGAATCAGTCATGCTCGATCATTGCACTGATTTATGTTTTTATGTCGCATGTGGCCAGACCTTTTATCGTGTCACATTTGTACTGTCATCAAACAGTTGCTAGTTTCACATCAACATACAATATCTATTTTATCCTTTTCGGGGTAAAAATAAGCTTAACCACCTGATTAAATCCTTAACTACCATAATTCACTATAGCAAAAAAGTACAAATATTCGTATAAATTTAAAAATTTGTTTTAATATTGCTTACTTTTGACTTGGGATTCATATGTCCCTTTGGTCGGAAAGGGTTCAAATAATCATCTTTGTTATTGCTTAAAACAAACTCATATATAATAATAATTGACAAATAATTTGACAATATAAAACTCTGTCAAAGTATCTGTCAAACAAATACTTCATTCATATTATGTATGAAGAAGTATTATTCAGCTATTGATTGATGAAAGCTTTGAGTTAGAAAAAAAGTTAAACATAGAAAAATAACTTACAGGGCGATACATATCATCATATTTATATATATATTTCAGTTATCGATCAATTATTATTAAAATAAAGTAGATCAAATCCAACATAATCGTTAAAGTAACTCTACATTCCAAAGAACCTTATAAAAACTAATACAGTATAATACAAGCGGTGTCATTTCAATCAAGGCCTACCACAACCCAGTAGGACCTTCTCATTAATATTTTATAACATCAATTATAGAAGGGATTGCATTGATTTATCATAAGAATTTTGATTTAATAGACGACTTCAACACTAGACTAGTCAACGGAGTCTATTTAATGGCAAAATTATTTTAATCGCTATCAGAAAAAGTGTAGATCATAAGTAAACAAATTTTTCACATTTTAAGTTATACCTATATTAATTACAAGCAGTAGTACAAGTAAAAAATGTTAAGCTATTTATAGAAAATACATTAAACAAGTCTCTATTTATAGACATCGCATAACTTCAGAACATCTATACCAAATTTGATATTACTTTATGTCAACAAGGATAAAATTAAAAGTACTATTTAGTTGCGAAAAATCAAATGAATTTACGAAATATGAATTTGATTTTAATATGGCGTCAATTTGAAGATTGCATCACTTTTAGTGTTAAAATGAAAACTTAAGCAAATGATATCCGCTGTTGATTAATAGAATGTCTCACATTCTTGCAATCCATATTTTATGCAATTAAAAACAATTACTATTAGCTAATGCATTTCGTAATTTTAATTGCTGTGAACTATTATTACACATCTATGAATGAAATAACTGAATTTTTTAGCACTTGTTCATATAGTAATGTCTGTAGGCTCGTCTGTAAATTCATTTGAAAAACCTACAAATGTAAATACATAGATAACAATAATAATGATTTGATGACGGGTCATAGAACTAAAATTGCATAGGTTGTTGCTTTAATTAAGTTTTACCAATACTAATATCTTATATATTTATAAACTGTCTTCCTAATGTTTATTTACTACTAAGTTTTAATTGGTAAGAAAGGATTGTGACTAGGGAATTGTGAGGGTTATTATTCTGTGAATAGTCCTTAAAAACCTACACCTAGGTCCCTAGCCTCAGGTTCTACTTAGCTTCCCGTTTAAAATGCATCTTTATACGTATTGCTGTACATAGGAGTCATTCCTTACATTTTATGATTAATAGGGACTAAAAAATACTTGACACTCTTGACTTCAAAGTACTTTTAATATATTTTTCACATAGTAACCAAAAATAATAATATCAAAAAAGGTGAATTTTAATTTAGCTTGAAGCCCTGACACATTTGTAACAAGCAACCTTTAAGTTTAAGGTATTCGTCCCAAAAAGTGCAAAACTTTTAAGACCACTTTGGACATTGATATCTGCGAAGGCGAAGGACGTACAAATGACGTGTGGAAAAAATAATCTAACTTATGTAAATATTTGTGATATAAAAAATGTTAAGTAAATTAAATTTAAGATACAGAAACCCTAATCATTTAAAATATTTAAGACGTAATGAACCCTTAGCGAGGAACGAAGAGCGTTTAATAACTCGTTTCACTTCAGTGTCATAGTTTATTCATTTTGCACAAAATATCTACATATTACTATTTGCTCTTTCCATTCATGAAAATTGTATCAAAATCTATTACAAGTTTTAGGAGCAATGGGTTGCTATAATATAGCTAGGTCACCTAATTACCTGCATATTAATAAACGTATTTTTTAGTTATCATAGATTTTTTAAAAATAAATTGTACGTATTTTACGTAATGGTTTATTAATAGCATGTTGTGGGATAAACTTGACATTAAGAATAATTGAATAAAATCTTTTCCATATAAGGCAAGGACGTTGGTGGCAATTTATATGAAATAACTACCAAGTGCCAACACAAGCTAAACAGAAATTATCTAGTTATTTACTATAACTATTATATTAAGTATAGAAAAATATAATATTTGTAAGATATTTCTCTTTGTAGTCTAGATAATTTGTAGCTGCTAATTTTTCGAAATCTTTCTGATGCTATTAAAGATCCATTAATTTTTTATCACTCTTCAATTATATAAATCGATTTTTATGTGTTGAAGATAATTTTAAAATAATTTCATTGTGTTATCCATTAATGTCACTTTAAACTTTATATTATTACTGTTGCTAAACAAAATCTTTGAATAAAGAAAATGTTGTTGATATCATTCCATTATGATGATTTCCTTCTATATTGGTTATGAAATTAAATCAAGAATAATTTAAGTATAGCCTTTATGCCTCTGATTCTAAAATGGTCCAAATTAAACTCCAAAAGAAGGAAATAAAGGTCCATAAGATGTAAGATAAAAGAATCCATGAAAATGAATCTACCTTAACTGACTGACCGTTGATTAATGGAATGATAATTTACCTTTAATTTTTTTTCTGCTCTGCACAATTCTAAAATTGATATTAAATTATAAAATTAAAACATACAGATTATATTAGCCTACATTCACACCTACACTAAGCACTTTAGTAAGGACAAATTAATACAATCTCATTAGGAGATAAGTAACTATCATTACATATTAAATTCAATTTCTAGTATTATTTGTAGATGTCATAAGTTTATTTTTTTCTACTATACCGAAATTTTATTTTTAATTAATTAATTGGTAGCGGTATATACTTTTTTTCTAGGCAACTGAAATGTGAAAGTTGTTTGAGTTTGTGTGAGTAAGGATATTTAATACAGTGCATTAAAAATTGTAAATACAGATGCACTTTGTTACTTAGACAAGACCATTTTTAAAGGTATTAACATAAAAAACTGGCTCTGGCTTGTAACCAAGAAAGAATAGAAATGATATGTACATATGTTCTACACCTGTATCTCATACTTTCCGCATTCCTAAAATGCATTGTTATTGCTACTTGAATTTAGACTTTAACACTTTGAAATAGGGTCTAATATAAATGACATAGTTTTTTCGAATGTTGCTCTACATACAGTGAAGGCCTTGTGGTCAAGTTTCCGTTATGTACTCGTATTAGACTGGTTGTCGGGTTGTCATCGTTTATAAATATATAATCTAATTTCAACTATATGTATAATGTTACTAGGTCGATTATAAGAAAGCAAATTTACCAATTGTTATATGAAATTTATGTTCTATAAACATTTAACTGTTGCTTCTTGTTCGGTAACTGTTTTTCTTGGAGAAAATAAAAGTTTTGTTGTTATTTAACTTAAAGGAGACTAAGCCGACGTTGATTTTCAACATTCAACAAAAAAAGAGAGAATTTTATAGCAAACATGTGAATTGTGGGAAAAATGACCCCATTTAAAGTATAGGAGAGAAATCTGGCTAATATGAAGCGCTTCTCAAACAACTTGGGAATTCCCTAACAACAAATATCTCGTTTTTTACGATTTGCCTATATTAACAGAGGAGAATTAGTATTATGTTTCACATGTTTTTAAAAATTCAGAAGACTGATTGATTTTATTTACGTGTGGTCTTCAAACCAAACAAATTTGAAATGTTATTTGTTTAGGCAGTTTAGAAAAATCACTCAGCCATAGTTATAAAGAAATCGGATACTATTTTAAATGTAGAAGTTCAAGGATAATGTTTTTTATTCTAACGAATTTGCATAGAATAATGCAATTCTTGTGTTTAGCTTTGTGTCAGAACCTGTTTTTAAGAATTTTTAAATATAATTTATATTTATTTTCTTTTTTATTACTGTCGATAAGGATATCAAGTAATAAATTTATTATTGTTTTCGTTGCAGATGTTTATTTGGTCAGTGTTGAAAAATATATTAAATCATATTATGTATGTGAAATGAATTCTATAATTGTATAGCCATCCTAAAAAATATCATAATAATATGACAACCTATAAAATAAGGGGTTAATTATGATGTGACTTTGCGCTTGAACATTTGATTATCAGAATCAATAACCGAAAGCGTGCATAGGTAGCGAGTAGCGGTGCAGTGCGGTGAGGAAGTGAAGGAAGGAGTTTTGAAATCTTATATATAAAATTATCGTGTCAAAATGTTAGAGGAGTATGGTAAACTCCTCCGAAACGGCTCGACGGATTTTTATGAATTTTAATATGCATATTCAGTAGGTCTGAGAATCTGCTACTATCTATTTTTCATCAAGTTCAAGTGTTAAGGGTGGCCCACGCCAAATTTGCATTTGAAAACAACGTTTACCGGGTCAGCTAGTATATAATGTTTTCATGTTAGATTAGTAGATATAATGATGATCCAAACTAAGTCAAGGTATCAAATGTGACCATTGTAATATTTCTCTCAATCCAATTATTTAATTTTAAATATCTTTATGAAAGCTTGACAAGTTAATAAAACCTTAAACAGATAAACTTTCATTATCATAAGCATAATAATACTGTAATAAGTGAAAACAGTTGAATAAAACATACGTATTGTATACAGATACAAGGTTTGATCTAGTTTTTCTTATCTTCCATTGATATAACAGTGAAAGTCTCACGTAAACTCACTACGTTCTTATAAAGTGCTTTAAGAAAGCGTAAAGCAAATAAAAATAATATAAATATTAATTTTTAATAGAAACAGTTAAGAAAGTTTTACTTTTTAATTTACATTAAATGAAGGGCGTATATATATGTAATATTATTTTACCTACACATTTCCTTCTTTTTAAAAATACTATTCTGAAATAGTTTCTATATAGTTTTTAATTTAGATTTAACATGTTTCCTTGTAATATAAACTTCTTTTTTATATTGTAATTACGTTAAGGCAATACTATGTTACTTTGTCATAAATAAATAAAATAAAATAAATAAATTATGTCACGAAACCAAGTACGAAGAAATTGCAATATTAGAGATACCTACCACAAATAGTATTTAACCGAATACTGAATACAAATATTCGGCCATACCTCCAATTTTCCAATGGTAATTAATACCTATATTAAATGTCAAAACAGCAATAACAAGTTATTACTGAAAAACATTTTTTGCTAACATTTTTCAGATTTAATTTTTTGTTAATTTAAAAATATTATAATTAACAAAATAATAAACTTTAATAATTTTTTTTGCATAAATTTATTAAGTACCTAAATGCGAAGAGATTCACGAAGCGAAAAATTTATAGACAAATTATTTAAACTTTTATGCTTTTATTTCTTTTTTCACCGAGGTTTTTTCGTTTTAGTGTCTAGATTACACCACAATTCATTCAAATTTTTATATTGTTATTTAATATGATAAAAAAATTATTTTAGGTGATATACCGGCTTTTTAGACGGCGCGCCTATGCCGTAACGACCTCGCGGAGCCCTATTTTCAGGGTTAAAAAATATTATAAATAATAGAAATAGAGTTCCGAGAGTACGGGATTTTTTTTGGAAATTTTCTCTTCTTTCAGGATCTTTTTTCGAAATTCCTTAAATTTCAAAATTATTTAATCTTTTTTCAAGATTATTTTCGAAATTATTAACGAAAATTTAAATACCTTTTTTTATCTTATTTTATTAATAACAATCGCATTTTTTTATGTGGTATAATAAGCCCTTAAAAAACATTTTTCTAGACGTCATTCCGAATCGAATGAGCTATCGCACATATTTTTAGGAGTTTTATTTCTATTTAACACGTTTTTGAACTTGTTGACTAGACTATCCAGCCGAATATTATTCTTATAAGAATAATATCGTATATTGGAAAATGATATTTTTAAATACAGATATTATTTAGCAGAAAAGAATTATAAAAACGGTATAATTTTTAATTTCATGATCCATCACAACTACTGTGAAAAGATTTTAAGCAATAAATGAATAATTTCTTTTATTTTTTGATATTGGAAATATCTGGATTGCCATAAACCTGTGAAACATCTCAATTACTATAAGTTTTCTATTTGTTTTTGAAGAATTTCCTGATGAATCTTCGAAATTCTAATACACACATATAAGTTTATCTGTAATTACATTCACAAAATCATTATCTATTCCTGAATGAAGAAATTAACTGTTTTTTAAACCGATGAAAACTATAAAGTATGCCGAGTACCAAACAGTAGCCGAATTCTTTGCATGACGGCTTCTTTAAAGAATATACGACCTTCACGAAAATACGGAGAAGTTGTAATAGTCACATAATATCCAAAGGAATAAGATCATATACTTAAGATAACGTACTTGAATGTGTAAAACAATACTCAGATGACCCCTGACTCCGTCACACCGCCACTCACCGGCACCGGTCTACATACCACATAAAGGTCAGCAAGGGATGACCAAGGTTGCTCTACTTGCTATTCAAATATATTCATTAATTGATATTGTAACACTTCATTATTAATAAGCTAGGCAATTTTATTATCTTCCTTTATTATATAAGATAAGATTTGACATTCTTATTATGGCATAAATATGAAAGTGTCAGATAAGTTTATATTAAAGTTATTTGATATTTTATAACCTTCTTTATAATGTAGAACAGTAGACTTCGAAACACGATAAATACAACAGCACCATGCAACTGCCTTAAATCTATCAGGACGAAGGTTATACTTGAAATAAAAAAACTATTCGAAAAATCAAAATTCACTTAGAGAAAGCATGCTAGAAAAATTAAACTATTAGCAACCAATAGGTCAGTGCTTGATGTGTAGGATTCTAGATCGGTGGAGGGTAATCCCAGTCCTTGGACTACTGACGTGACCCTAACTTAAGCATTTAGCTTAGTTGGAGGGGTTAAGGAATAACTAATTTCATAATACTTTTAAAAGACTAAGCATGTTCACGAACATTCCTCATAATTTGACGTGAACAGGTGTTATTCTATACAACTGTCTTAAACTGACACAATCATTTAACTGTACTGCAATACCACTTTGGCCTTTATAACATAGAAAATAAGCTTTGTAATTGTATGCAAGTGCAGTTATATTTTATAGTTTAGGAGACAAACGTTTATAAATTAAATGCAAGTATATTAACACCAGAGAGGAGATTACAGTGTAAAAATCGACTACGTATAAAAGGTAAGATGTGTTTTAGCTATGGATTATTTGACGTCTTCTATAACCGTAAACTCTCACCTTCACCGCTCAACCTATCCTATCCTATCTAATAATAAAGTACATTACAAAGAACACTATACTATTATTCTAAATATTTTAATATGTACTGCTCGATATCACTTGATAGACTCAATCTATAATGTAATCTAACTCAATCATATCTAAACAAAAATTATATATTGTCTACTCGAAATAAAATATGTTAAACTACCCGAGAAAATTAATTTATAAACTGACTAGCTGCAAACGTTGTTTTGCCATATAAATTTGGGGTGGGCCACCCTTATCACTTAGGGGGATTAAAAATAGATAGTAGCCGATTCTCAGACCTACTGAATATGCATATAAAATTTCGTAAAAATCGGTCAAGCCATTTCGGAGGAGTATGGTAACTAACATTGTGACACGAGAATTTTATATAATAGACAATAAGTAGATTTATTAATTTTTCCGTTCGTCTCCTAAACTATACGTATCTGGAACATGAGTGACATAGTGTAATAGTGAGCGGTAACGAAACAGTCCACGCGCCGGCGCGGCGTTTTGATGGATGACTTGTTAGAAACTATTTTTAACGGTAAAAAGAAGTGGATGGTTGTTACAGGAATTTGGGATGACAAAAAACTTAACAACTCTATTAAGTGACAAGGGAATTAGATATTTTATCTTGTATTATGTTTCATATATTGTCAAATATAATACTGGAATAATCGGGAATCGACCTATACATTATGTTTCTTAGGTTTTAAGGAGATTGTGTAAAAGTGATATAGTTTTTTAGGAATAGATTAATGTAATCTATATTTTTATAATGCTATAAATGAATTATTACTGTAATGATTGTGTATTCAACACATTTGTGGACTGACTATAAGATATTTTATTATAATATTAGTACACTAAATAATCTCTCAATTATGATAAGAATATATCAAGAAAGTTTAGAAGGAAAAAAGAAACATAAAATTTTTGTAATCATTTTTTATTTCATTGTAATAATAAAATATACTGAAAGTAATATACAAACTGACATAAAAATAATAAAAAAAATGTTTTTTTGACTGAATTTTTATGATAATACATATAAAATAAAGTTTACATAATGTTTATTGTAACAGTGACATAATAGGCGTAAGTTGAAAATGTGTCAGTTTATCTTAATACGAGTATGACCTGTCATATCGTGTGAACATCAGAACACGCACTGTGTATTCGTGAAAGCCCTTGAGTGTTACGTAAAACGTTCAACAGTACTGTGAACACCATAATTTATTGTTAAATTACGAAAATTTTAAATAAAATTGTTTTTTGGAACCGGAAAATTAATTCTTGCTAAAACTTTTACGTTTAAAATAATAATATATTATTTATTTTTTGTTAATCTTGAAATAGGGTCAAAATAAGACAATAAAATAAGAGGAAACTGATGATAATAATCATTGACCTGTAATACTTATTCTAATATAAGTTCTTAAACGCAAAAAGTAAGTATGTCGGATTTTTTATGAAGTAGATTTGGATCAGTAATTTAAATTATATTTAATGAAACAAACTTATGGGTGAGAATGCGAGCCTCTGACCCTTTTTGGGACCCGTTTTAGGATCTAACATTTTACCTTTAAGTAACCTTTAGGATGTAGAAAACTGCAGTTGTTCTGCATGTAATAAAAAAGAATTATTTAAAATTCAAAATATCCGGTTTAGGGTCAAAAACTCTTAAAGGATCCTTAATAACCTTTAATAGTACATTTTAAATATCATAAGATCAATACAGTTTCCACAATTAAATAAAAAAAGCAAAAAAAGTGACATGAGTACAGTATGCACCATTTTTTGCCTTGCTAGGTTAAAAATACTTCAAGAGATTAACAACTCTATAACTATAGTAGTAGAGTTTATTATAGTTTATCAATATTGTGCTAATAATAAAGCTGCAAGACAAGACAGGTGCGCAAAATAGAAAGTTGTTCGCTTCCTGGTCACCAGTTCGCCTCGTGTAGCTACGGCTTTATACTTACAAGGACATACAAAGTAAACGATTAGTGCAATACTTAATTATGAATATCCTTTAAATATATGTGAAAATTGCATTAAAACCTGTTGCATAGTTTAAAGGATCTAAGCGTACAGACAGCGGTAAGCTACTTTATTTTATACCATGTAAAGATGATATAAGCGCTTACATGTAATTATTCTTCAAACTTTTATATAATGAAATTGCTAGTGGTCACTGAGTCTTCATACAAATATGTTGAAGAAGTGTCCTACTTTTAGTGAACACATAAATAAATATTTTATTCTGACCTTTCGTGAATTTTTCTTTCTTACAATTGCACTGTTAGAACTGTTCGGACGTTTTTGGGATATCGAATTTAATTATTAATAATAGTTATTTTTCTAAGCACAAAAATACTTTAAAATAACAAAAACAATTAGAATTTAGAGTTTAGAGCGACATTATATAGATGTTCTCATAATGAGAGTCGCGAAGTGCCTAAAACGGAATTTTTAAGCTGAGATTGTATGTCCATAGTATTGTAGGTTAATAATAATTAAAGCATATCTCTAAGTATATTATTTTTTGGGTACATAGTTAGCATATTTATGAAAATACAAAATCCACGAATAAGTTAGCATCAATATTTTATGATATAATAATAACAACAGCAAAACGAAAGGAAGAGTAAGGAACTGAGATAACGACTTTCACTGCAGACGCTAAAAAGTGAAACTGGAATCGCGCGTAAGCCAAAATATGAGGGAATGGAAATTTTCTGATTTAACACAAAAAAGCCTGCTGTCTGGTATGCTGTTGGTTTGTATGTAGGACAAAATCCGCTCATAGAAATCTACACTAGTTCTCAGTTACATAGGATAAGTACAGTGACTACAAAATGGCTGTTTTAGAGTTATTAACATAGAAGCGAATATTTTATTACTAAAATTCTATGGAGCATTTTTCTTTATTTTGTGTAAAACTGGAAAATAAAATGTACTGGAATAATATGATTTGTAAAACGATTTTTTGTATGTTAAAGTTGTTATGCAAGTTCAGTTAATTATATAGCAGAATTTCTAAGAAAATAAATGTCAAAATAAAATTATATTCTAAATTTCCAATTTACTCAGTTATTAAAATAAATTATAATGGTACTAAAAAGGAGCACATTAAAGTTTAAAAGCAAATATATTGTCGCGGAACAGCAGGCAGTTATTTGAAGGTCAAGTTTAATAGGGGAAAATGGACGAACTAATAAAGGATAAAACTTAATTTATGCATACATAAATATTAGATTTGGGACAAACCTTAATACTTATTAATAAAGGAACGCTTTTTAATAAATGAAACCTTGCAATAATACAAAGTCTAATCTAGATAGTTTGATACGGACAAATATGTTCTTTAAATTCTCAGGTAGAAAAGCGGGATAGAAAAATTTAAAATCGAGATAATAAATTAGAGATCAAGTATTTAAAATATGCATATATAAAATATTTGTGTAGTATCTTTCGGTTTATAATTATAATACATATATTAAACTTTTTTATAGATAAGAAACATATGTTGTGTAGTGCTGAAATTTCAAAGCATTTCAATGACATATATATTTCTAGTATACACAAATAAATTGCTGTTAGTCTCGCTAAAATTCGAATTAATGAATATTTAAAATTTTGAAAAAAATTGTGGGAATTCAGGGTAAGTTTTAACGATGAAAAATGCTAAAAAGATTTTGATAAAACTTTTATCTATAACCTGTAGTCAAATACATCTTCTCGAACAGAGAACGGGTCAGTTAGTTATAGAATAAGTTTGTATACTTTGTTTATAATGGATGTCTTTTTCTCCAATAATTGAAATAAAATGCAGTATCATCAATCAATTCATCAGTATGATTAATTGTAGACCAAGAGATGATTTCTAATTTAGTCTAGGAGCACGATCAAGATTTAAGTTAATGCATTTAAACGAACGATGATGCAAGTTTATTGGTTTCACGAATTGAGCATAAAGCTAACTGTAATAGGTTGTAGATAATTAAGCCAAATGTCATAGGTATTTTAAATAACTTAAACTACATAAAATTTAAATGGATTATTTTATTATATCATAAAAAAGTAAAACGTGACTAGATTTTATCAATTTAGGATAGCCATCATTAATATAGAAAAATATAAAAGTATTTTTTTATAGAATAATATCAAAGTATTATTTATTTGAAGTTGTGGTTTGTTGTGAAATGACGACTTATAATTTTAATAAACGTATGGTATGAATTTGCCTCCGTCACAAAAGAAACCATCGGATGATATCTTAAAAGTCAGAACCGACATTGACAACTCGTGAGATAAAATCTTAAAATGTTTTGTATTCGTTTAAAATAAACAACCCTTTAAACGTCAATATCACCAAGTTTCATTTAATACAGCCTTTTGTTATTATAATAAAACATGCAATGTATGAGCGAAATTTACTGAGTCACATACAAAAATAAAAAAGTAAGTTAAACAAGTTTTTCATAGTAATTCTTAAAGTACCGCGATATAAAGTTAACGTTAAAATTTACGGATTGTTCACATGAAAACAGTTGAAATATTTTAACACATTATTATAATATTGAGCAGCTTTTATATTCCTTTTAAATTTGATATTTAAAATTACTTCACTACTTTGTAATTAAAAGTTTTATTTAAATATACATAATATAAAAAAGCATTAGGCACTTTTTTATAAATGTTATATTCGAATACAATTTTCCTTCTTTTTTTTCAAAAAAAAAAAGAAATAATTGGCTGTCAAATAATTAATGGCTGCATCCACTTTTTTACTTTGAGATTTAACTGTGTTATAATTTTTTGGATAATCATCTGACCCTCATTTATCTTGATGGAGATGAAAAATGGTTTTAAATTATCAAAGTTGTGTATCAGTATATAAAATTAAAATTTCATTCATGAAAGCAAAATATGGTGGACTGGATAGACAATCTTGGACCTTTACTATTGACTTTTATTGTGATCCAACATTTTAAATATTCTGATTTTTATAAGCTTTCTGGACTTTAAAATAAAAAAAATTCAATATTTATTTTAACTAATAGTCACTATCTTTCAAGTAGATATATAAAACAGTTTCTCGTATAAACGAGCAAGGGTATAACATAACTATGCCGGATGTGGGTAAGTTCGTCACAAGGACACGAATACCCCTAGTTCCCACATTAAGGCCACTACGGAGAAGGGGCATTAACTACTTTGTCTGCACGATTTGCTTAAATATATTTTAGTTAAACGTTAATTTTTTACATATAATTGACTTCAATAGTACAAAAATTTACATGTTAAGGGAATGGTTGAAAAGTGATAGAATAAAATTTAATTTTCAGTAGTAACAGTATTCATAAAATTTTATTTGAATACTAGCCGACCCGTCCCGGCTTCGCCCGGGTGCAATTTAGTCGTAACCGCTATGTCCCTGCATAGTAAAGGATAAAAGCGGTTATTGTGGGTTATCCCTAAGAAATAGACATATACCATGGCGGACTGTTTTGTTGACCCTTTTAAGGTGTACAATACTGTAGTACATTATTTTGATCTATCTCGTAGGGTTTGCAATGTAAGATCAAAAAAATGATTTATTTACGACATCACATTAGAAAACTCACTCTATGTATTAAAAAAAACCGCATCAAATCCGTTGCTTAGTTTTAAAGATCTAAGCATACATAGGGACATACAGACAGACAGCAGCGGGAAGCGACTTTATTTTATACTATATAGTGATTAATTTTTTCTCACATTTAATTTAAATTAAATAAAAAGTATATTCTGCTCAAAAATCATTTTATTTTTTTGTCTCTAAAACAGAGAAGGTAAAGACCTTCTCTACATCACAAATAAAAATTATTATCCAATCTCATATTTGTAACTTCACTAGTCAGGCAATCAACTTTTTCTATATAAAAATATACCTAAATATTTTAAATAATAAAGAAATGTTTTCAAAAACAATGTAGAATTTGGAGATACGTTGCAGTCTTGAAAATTGTGTTTTATCAGAACAATGAAGGCGTATCACAATTGATATAATTTGTATTATATTTCAACCTTAACTGTCATGACAATTATAATGACGAATGTTCATTAATGATAACTATTTCGTATATATGTGATATGTCTCGTTATTCCACAGCATCATTAATTTGCAACCTTTACCAACATGCGATTACGTACATGCAACTAAATACCACTCGCGCACTCGACTGACAACTGACTTATTTCGAAAGCAGACACTACAGTATTTTTCATAAGAATATAATACTTTTAAAAATAAACTACTAATTTGACTTCTCTTTTATTTGACAAATAGACAAATTTTGTTGTCCTCTCTAACAGAAATTGATGAGCATCTCTAAAAGGTTTAACAATGTGGCTTATTCTGAGACACACAACAGATTTTGATACATTTTTCCTAAAAGCTATAAAGAAAGAAGGTTTTACAAGATAGTTCAATTGCGTGTGTAGCCAGAATTGTTCGATACTTAATATTAAAAAGTGAGATCGCTTATGCTTATCGAATTTGATCAGTTCATTATTTTGTATGGGTCATCAACATTCGTTTTAAATTTGTTTTAATAGTTACATAAATTTAATTTTTAAAATATATCAAATTTATGGTACAGTAACTTACATGTGAAATTCTTATCTACAATATTCAACACTTTATTAAACCTTAGGAAAATGAGAGCTTAGTAACTAGTAACTGGGTATTAAAGTGAAAAATAATAGCACGTTTGTTCAATAAACAACTTTCGCGGAATAGAAATCAACTAGGTAAAGTAGTTTTTATTACCAGATAATTTTAAGGTAATTTTCTAAATTTCTGAACAACTAAAGGTATTTTTCCTTGTGAATGATCATTCAATAATATGCATTAAACAAATAATTTGAAAATATAGCCAAAAACAACATCCGGCTGTCTAGACCAGAAATGACCTAGTCAGTAATTTATTTCAAAGATTGTTGAGAATATATTAATATTTGTAGTTCTATTTATTGGCATCTTAAAGCAAGATTTAATTTTTTGATATATTGAAATAAAAAGTCCAAGTAATAAAAATATAGAAATACCTACTGACTATTAATATTAACTTTTAAGCTTGGACTTTCCTTTTTGTCTTTGATATGACGATAAAATATCGTAACCCCTCCAAACAAGCAATTATAGAGATTTGAACCCACGACCTATCCAACGCCTCAATACATAAAGGTAAGTACAATAAATTCAGGTGAAATTTGCAGCAATCGCCATCTTTATTGCATTATAGCTTTAAAGAAAAAAGACAGGTCAAAGTATCTGACGCTGATTATGACTATTAAATATCAGTGAGTCAAATCTTAAAGTTGTTAAGGGCATTACAAAATAACTCTTGTCACAAGGGATTAAAGGTCAATCAATATTTTTAAGAATGACCTGTTTGACCAGACGACAACGTAATCATCTATTGCTATTGCGGTATTTGCTTTGAGTTAAATGTCAAACAGCGACGTATGAAGGCTTGCTACTTGTTTTGATAATTTAGCGATATTAACAACTCGCTTCGCAGAGGTATATTCGAATCGTTTCAACACGTTCTCACATATTTATTACCTAACTAGTTCATTCATTCATACCTTAAATTAATTTAAAGACTTCCGTAGGATTTTTTAAACAGGACAGGACAAAAAATTATGTATTTTATTCCTGAGATTGAATTCCTTATTTTATCCATATCAAATTTATTTTGACATTTCAGCCAAAATAAATTCCAAAATATTTATCGTTTCAATGCTGAATATTGATCTAAAAAAATATTTTTTAATGCAAAAGATCAATCCTTACTAATCGATATAATCTAAATTTTTTTTATTTATAGGTTTAATTCTATATCATGGATTTCTCACGATTTAATTGTAGTAATATTATACAGAAAGGATAGTTTTATTTCTTAACATTATCTCCTGCATAAACTTTACTATCTAATTTATATTCCACAAAGTTCTACTTAGAACGCCAAAAAATTACATAACAATACATCGTAATTATTTTTAATTTATTTAAGAATAGCTTCGCTTATTATTTATATGCAAAAGAAATCAAAAGTCATATAGTTAGATGAGATAGAAAGGTTAAAGGTTGTAAAATTATATTAGCCAATATATTTTATAACTTCCGCTGAACAACACTTATATATTAAATTGGTATAATAATATGCTTTTAAAGAGCTTCCACCGTTATTGGTTTTCTATTTACAGACTAAATGATTATTTGCATTCACTTTAGATATACGATATATCGACATATTAAAATACCATGGACTCATAGTCAATTTTATTATATATATATATATATATTTCGTTTTACTCCAATCCATTGAAGACTGCGAATTTCTTTTTTTATATATATGTTTATATTCAGCCTTGCCATTATTACAACATGGTGCGACTGTTAGCTAAAGCTGTGATGAAAAAAAAAGAAATATGCAACATATTTATTTAAGTAAAATTAAAAAAGTAATAAGTATAGGGTTTAAATTAGTTTAAAAAACGCTTGGTTTTACATTTTCACTTAGATACTATATTATATCACTTTCATAGTATTTAAATTTTTTTTCTACAAAACGAGTATGAGAAGCAGTTATATATTTAAAAAACTTTAATATTTGTCAATGAAATAATAACAGATACAAATGAAGAGTAATTAGCTAACAATTTAAATCCTTATTCGCGTATCACGTCATAACAAAAAATTACTAGTTTATACTGTATGTAAACTCAGTTTCACTTTCGGCACGCATCACGATAGAGGTCGTTGGTACCTTAACTAAGTTTACCTATCAATAGTTATCATTTAGAACCTTAGGCGGTTGTAATAAGAACTATATTTAATAATAAATATATTCAAAGTCGTGATTTCTGTGTAATTAAACTATCTAAGTACCGGTGAAGATGAGAAATGCCAGATCTTACGTAAATTTGGAATTTGCTAGTTTTCTTATTGTTTACATGTAGTAGCTTCTTATTTACAGAATCGTTATTTGGATATCTGTACATTACACTTATCTATACTAATATATAAAGCTGAAGAGTTTGTTTGTTTGCTTGAACGCGCTAATCTCAGGAACTACTGGTCCGATTTGAAAATTCTTTCAGTGTTAGTCCATTTATCGAGGAAGGCTATAGGCTGTATAATATGACGCTACGACCCATAGGAGGGGAGAATCACGTGAACGAAGCCGCGCGGATCGACTAGTATAGTATAAAACAATGTCGCTACACACAGTCTGTACGCTTGGATCTTTTATGATATGCAATGGATTTCATCAATAGATAGATTGGTCCAAAAGGAAGGTTTATATATTTAATATGAATAATATAGTAGAAAAACCGTGCGAAGCAGGGTCGTGTCAATTAGTTGAAAATATAACCTTTTGCAATACAAAATGTCTTTAAGCAACACACGACATTAACAGTATTTACTATTTATAATAGTAATTACGGAATATGTCAACAAAAGTTGTGAGTAATCAAAATTTGACCTTAACCAAAATGGCTTTTGTTTATTAATAATAACAATATATTAATATGTCATAGACAAATAATATTTATTAATTTTAAAGGTTAAATAAGAGACATTGAATATATTGAATAGTTTCTATAATAATTGCTGTCTATTGAATACATAAAATATTTAAAAAATACAGACATATAAATTAAAAATCAATTACTTAGCAATTTCAATCGTATTACAGTGAGTTTTTCAAAGTGAATGTGTTTTTTTAATTTTTTTTAGTTATTTGAGATGTTGTTTAGACAAAAATAGAATCACACATTACAAACAACCTGACTGGTATTGAGAAATACATTTGCGACATGCCACTGGCCACTACCAATCGTGTAATAAGGACATGGTTGTATAATTTACATTCGCTTTGCTATTTCAAGTGTCAGAACTTTGTCAAATTAAATGACAATTTTTGCATGCAAAACATCCGTCTCCATACGTTTTTCTTACCTCTAAATCTCGAGGAAAATTATAACAGCGACAAGTTTATAATTTAGGTAGTCAGATTATTAAATTGCAATGGACTGTTAAAAATCACATAATTAATAGATTATGGTCCATTTCGCATGTTTTAGTAAAGAATGCTTTCTTGATTATGATTTATAAAATCCAAGATTTAGATCAAATTTCACTTTAAAATGTTTTTGACTAAATTGGAACGCTGACTCTACAGTTTTTGACTTCTTATACAATAAGTCCTTTACTTCAAAGTTCAAGCGTAACGTTATCGATGATGTATTAATATTATATTTTAAGATATTTTGAACTCTATTACCAGATATTAAGGTTGAAATTCCATTGATGTCTTAAAAAATTGATTAATGTAGGGATTTGTATTAAAAGATACCGAAGTTTGAACATGACAACTAAAATTTTGAAATAAATTTTAAATTGCATATTCAATATAGGTATTTTAAAGAAATTTGTACCAATAGGTACCTTATGAAAAAAAAATATTTTAACTGATTTTGATGAAATTTGGTACAGAGATAGACTTGAGCTTGAGCATCCTATAACATAGTATACCTTATATCCCGAAAAAAGACTTAAAGGGGTTGAAATAGGGTGAATGAAAGTTTGAATGGAAATTCGTTATATACATACAGAAAAATATGTTAGAAATACGTGATAAAATTGACCCCGTAAAGCCAGGGCGAGTCGACTACTTAATCATAATATGAGAGGAAATAAATAATTACGTTTGACATTTTCTGAGAGTGGATACATTAGTTAGCAAAAAAATCGGTATTTATTTAAATATAATTAAGGTATATCTTGCTTGTTTTTTATTTCAAACTTTTCTGACTAACTTATAAACAGATAGACCAGGGCCAGTTTCAGTGGTTTCTAATAAAGTTTCTGATAGTTATCTAACACATAATGGAGTTCTTCGTTCAAACCAAAATACAATACACACATTACAAATTTTAAAATATATTTCTCGTTGTTATCTGTTAGATTGCTTAGTAAGATTTGATAAATATTGTGATACAAAAGACTGGATGAAGTCTATACGCTTAATACATAGAATTAGTGGAGTAGCCCTCTACGGCCCGCACCGTGAACATCAATAGTGCCATTTATAAAAATTCGTAAAAATGTGGCAGATTGCTTACCTGCCAATAATAAAATTATATATATAACAATAAAATATGATTATTGATATCTACAGCACAGGGTATCCTGGTGTAGGTATCAGTGAGCCAACTTTATGCTGAACGTAAGTCTGTATTAACAAGAATTGTAATATCTAGCATAAGGGCCACAATTGTACTTCTAATAAATAAATAGAAAAAAATTATTGTAAGTTATTTGATTTCACGGTGAGTTCAAACAGATGTCACAAGCCTAATAAATAATTGATACTTATTTACATTTTTTTTTCAGTGTACACAATCTATTGATCGAGGATTCATTTCATCTTCGATTTCGCTGCATACCTGTTACTTACTAGTTAGGGGAATCCCCGGATATAGCGATGAGCAAAAAAATTGTGACACCTATAATATCTGCCCCGGGTATCACCCATGCTATCTACGCCACTACATAGAATATACATGTTTTATGAAATGTAATGTATGTAAAATCTGAATCTGTTATTGCCACTGTAAATGCAACATCTGGCTTTGGGTATAAGTACAGAGGCGGGGGTAAGATGACGGACGTCTACTGGCTACAACTGTTTGAATTAATCATAAAATATTTGCCTTGTAATCTGTGTAACTGTTGTTGGTGTTAAAACATTATTATTGTTGTTTGACTATAGAAATTAAATAAATGTATTAAATAAGTTTGTCTCATAGAAAAAGTATTTAATAACGTTTGACATTGTATGGTAAGTAAGGTCAAACAGTTAAGTCAGTTATCCGGTCGATTTGCAGTGCTGTAACACCCCATTGTTGTCGATCGGTCACGATCTCGATCAATGGGTCAGAGTTGACCCGCATGTCCGAGATTGACAGACGCTCACGACAATTTGTTTCCTACCTTTTAAGGTTTTTAGCTTACAAAAACTACAGTTATACCTTTTGATTGTATTTGTTACTGTAAGTCTGTATATAGGTTAATCATATGTTTTACTAATATTATAAATATGGATAAACACAGAATTTATTTTCCCTTCATTATACTTATTCGTATGAAAGTTTTTTTTTCAGGAGTAAAGCTCTATTTATAAGCACTGCACAGTGTCTCATAAAAAAGCAAAAGCAGTCAATGTTTTAATTACAAGTTTCAGTAAAAACCTTTACCCGTATGTAATCATGATCATCAAAATAATAATAAGATGTTAGGTTAGGATATTTAAACTACAAGAGACAAGTTTTTATGGATTAGCATCTGTTAGGAGAAATTTCTCAGGGTTATCAAAAAAGTTTAGAAAAGATATTGGTCACCAAATATTTAGGACTTCAACCAATCAGTGTAGGAAAATATTGTACCAGAAAATATAACCATTGACAACAGTTCTAGTTTTACAGTGACATAGGTATAACCTAACTCTATAGGTATAACCTAACCAAAGTTTACTTACATTGAACATTTATTTTAGGGGAGTTCACCAAAAAATTTCGTGGATGTTTATACCTAAAACATGTTTTTGTTTTAGTCTTTTTATGTATGTATCTAAATATTAAACATTTTTTAAGGATAACAGCGGAAATATTCATAATTATGCGTCTATTGTAGATTTGTTACAGCTGTCACCATTATGTATGTGACACTATTTTTTGAGTCTGTACTTATATTCGCACGAGTTTTAATTTAGTATTATTTAAGCTGCTTGATAATTATATAAATAGACTGTTTTACGTAAAATTATTAAAAAAATTGCGTTTATTTGTTTATTATTTAACTGTAATATTATTATATTTAATATGATTTAATCTATAGTATATAGTTATTTACGTTCTAATTAACTTACAACTTATAAGTAACCTTCGCTTCGGATATATAAAATATAATATTCTAACGATGGCTTTACGTTTATATTTAGACGCAACGTTATGTAACTCCAGTACGAATGAGCTTTGTAAGATCGTGTAAAAAAGTTAACACCAATTACAGTTGACAATACAGATAATGTTATTTTTTGTTCAAATCTAGAACATTTTATCTAACAAAACTTATGAAGTAAAGTGAAAGCGATGTAAATTAAACTGTTGAGTAATATGTTATAGTTGTTAAAGAGTTACTTCTATAAAGTTTTTGTACTATAAAATAATCTAAATTAGTATTATAATAGCTGATTTGCCTGTAAATTTAATTTCTGTGCACGTAAAAGATTGATGAACAAATAATAATAAACTTTAATATATAAAAATTATAATGAATAGAATTGATATGAATATCATAATTTGAGCTTACTTGAGTTAAATTTGTTACCTAATATAATTAGTTTTAGGTATAAAGTACGTTAAAAAGGGGTCTCTTAAACTGTCAGCTGGGTCACAAACCTACAGCACTGTTAGCTGAGAAGTTAAATTTTAAAAGATATTCTCCAGCAAATAGACAGATCAACATTTGGTGGCATCTCCCATCACTTGTACTTAAATTGTGTTCAAGATTTGGTGGTTTTGGAGTAGCAGTGTCAAAATCTATTCAATTCAGACAGACTAACATCGATATTTATATAGATAAATGTTATAATATACTTGATTAGTTCATCGAAATGTAACGGGCGAGCGCATTTACGGCACATTCTCACGTCCTTAATAATTGTGACTCGCAGTCGGAAACTGGTACAAAAACGCAACCATAGACAAAAGGAAATGAATGTTCTGAATAACTATGGGACAGCTAGCTAGCTAAGCTGCTCTACTTATAAGTAAGTACTAAACTTCATTAGAGCAAAAGCAATTCTTATGTAAGTACTAGCTGTCCCGGCAAACACTGTTTTTGCAAATAAATTATTTCTAGCTGCCCCCCTTATCAACGAGGGGTAGGTTAAGCCGTTTCGGAGGAGTTCGATACGAGATTTTTATATAAACTATAAGATAAGCTTACGGTTACAAAAACAGCCTTAGCGATTTTGATAAAATTCTGTGTTTAGATAGCTGTTTTGTTCTCTAAAAAAATTGTTTGAATTGTGACATCGACTCTACAAGATGGCGTTGTATTGGTATTATTAGAAGTTAACCTAGGTGACCTTAAAATTTTATTATATGAAGCAAAATAACATAAAAATATTACAAAAAGGCAAAGTTTATAAGATTTATGATATATTTATAGAGTATTCAACTAAATTTCATCAAATCCAGATAGTCAATTAGCTTTGGTTCTATACTAAAGATGGAGAGATAAAATATAGATTCCAAAATCTTATTTAAATCGATTTCTGAACACACGAGGAAAAGTCACTGTTTTTTCTTTACTTGTCTATACAAAGATTAAGACACTCGCAAGTTATTTGAGAGTTATTATTCTACTAAGTGCATATCGTAATTTTAAACTTTAGTTTACTTATTACATTATCTTTTAAGGAGCACTAGACATGAGAGTAAGCTAGCTTATTAAATTAACCCAGTAAAATGAGGACATGACGCAAGCTGTTTCGCAATTTATAACTCCACACATTCCAACGATAAAAAATCTACAAAATACTTATTTGCATCCTAATGAGTTATTTATTCAGACTTAGGTAATCATTTCGTTTCGGCTTTGCTTATAAACTTTTCATGATTAATGTATTAGAAATAAAACCTACTGCTAAAAACCTTTACTAATAGTTAAAGTATTCGTCGATTCGTTCAAATGGAAGATTTGCTTTAAAAATTTTATCACAAATCTTTAATAACAAAGATATATTTTACAACTCCCTATGCCTTCATCTTATTTTATGTATTTAGATCTTACAGAATCTTTGAGTCTATATTGTTTTGAAAGAAAAAGAAACAAAATAAAATCCACACATTTTTACATATAGTTGTTAGTATTTGTTAGTAAATATTAATAAAAGCTTAAGTCTAACTATAATTAATAAAAGCTTAAGTCTAGCTGTTAAAATTGTTTACAAATATTGCTAATGTTACTACAAATATTAACCTAAGCGGGGTCCAAAATTGTTTCACAATTTTCGATTAGCTTGGACATAACTTGTACTTTCGCGAGAGAGTAAATAAGCATTTGAGGTAAAAACAATGAAATTAGGTACTAAACGAAATATTTTCTCGTCTTCCCTGATACGCGTATAATCCACCCATACTATTATTACGATATCTGTGTGAACTCGGTCGTAACGCTTGGCTCGTCGACCTCGTGATTGATGTATAGAAAGTAAGAGACCGTTTAGGTTATCGAATAGCTATTATACTCATTGTTTTGTCATTATCTTATAATACTTGTTATTAGGAGACATTTGAAAATGGTAATGAAATGTAAATTAAAATATGTAAGGGTTTTTTCTTTAAAAACACTTAAGCAATATTGATAATATTATCTTACACGTCTTTCGTGAAAGACAGATTGATAGGTAATGCACAGACTAAATTATGGAATCTTCTTAATTCATAAAAATATATTTATCCACCTTAATACACTAAAACTTCCAAACCATAATCAAGAATTACTTTAACATGATATATATTTCAATTAAAAATAACTTTAATAGTTATTTCTTACTAAACTAAAAAAAGAAATTATAGGTATGGTGTATTTTTACATTATTACTAGCTGACCCAGTAATCGTTGTTTTGCTATATAAATTTGAGGTGGGCCACCCGTATCACTTAGGGGGATGAAAAGTAGATAATAGGAGACCTACTAAATATGCATAAAAAATTTCATATAATCGGTCAAGTCGTTTCGGAGGAGTATGGTAACTAACATTGTGACACAAGAATTTTATATATAAGATAATTTAATTTAAACACCGTAATATGTCTTATTGTGATAATTTAGTAACGTACCTTATATAATTTATCTTTCTGATACCACACATCTTCCTCCTCTTCCATCTGTGGGGCGAAGGCCTGTGTGAGATCATCACGTGACCGCGACAGAATGCGCCGCCTGGAAACCATCTCTCCTCCCGTCGCCGCTTCGAACGGTCCTAGGCTGTAACAAATTAGAAAATTAAATATAAATATCATAATAGGAAATTATGTACTAATAATACTTTACTCCTATCAATATATAAAATGCGTGAAAAAGGAAAAAAAAGTGACTACACATCGCGTGGTTTCTATATTGGAGAATGAGTTTCTATATTGGAGATTGTTTAAAAATAAAAAAATATTTCAAAAAGAATTCAATTACTTTGTCATATGCTAGAAATACTATTGATGACCATGAACAAGTGAGTTTTTAAAATATTTATTATCTTAGTTAAACGTTATATAAAATTTTGAGTAACAAGTTCAAGAGAGACCTTTTGTCTTACTTTCAAGTCTAGAATGGATGTTATTATTCTTCTTTATGTATTACTGCGGAGTGTATCATACATATTATATATTTTATACTTTTTATACAACATATCCTATCGCAAAAGCAGTTTCACGGAATTTCATGTAAATAGTAAAACTTTAAAAACACAAAAACAGAGAAAAGTTTTTAAAAAAGTACCTAAACGTGAAGGTTTTTTAATCTAACCTTTTTAATATTTTTTAAAAGAATATTGTCAAATGTATAAGTAAACGAAAGTAAATCTAACTCTTAATAACATTTTGCTAAGTATTTTTTAATAATAATAACTGCATCTATTGATGTAACTAAAAAGTAATAACGTGAAGCGGAACTTGCAATTATGATCCGTCAACAGCTAAGGCCTTTCTCTCATCATACTCAAAAGAATAAAAATAATTGTTTGTCTATTTGTGTCTAGTTGTCTATAATATAAATATGTAGTTCAAAATTAATAAAAGATTTTCCTATAGATAAATATTTTTTACAATAAGCAAGTAAAGTAAAGGAGTAAATTCGGAGTTTTTTGAATATAGGAACTAGCAAAAATAGAAAAAGTTTCATATTATTTTATCATGTCAGAATTTTTGGAAAAAAAGATTTCACATCACATAAAATCCAAATTCTGACTATTTCCCTTTTTGGATCTATAAAGTCGACTTATTTAAAATACAATTTTTCATAGCCTGTAGTTTGTGTATATCTACAGATATACACTTGTCTGTCTGTACATATAATTAGTATGTAAAAAACATGTGATCGGTTTCTTGTGTACTTGTGTAGTGTGAGAAAGGCTAATACAATTGTCAAACTTTCTACATGGATTAAGTTCATACGTAACACCATTATAAAAGAAACAATGGCTTTGTTTGCGTTTTATTGTATTTTGTATCGTTTATAGCTGATCTGTTCATCAGCTCTCTATTCATGGGTTATATTAATGATGGCCTATTAGTCAATATCCTGGACTCTAAATATATTACTGATTTTGAAAGGTATTCACAAGTTTATTATATATAAAAAAAATCTATTTTTTATCTCTCATTAAGCGATAGAAATTTACGCAAACTTGAATTCCGAGGACAAGAAAATTATACTCACGGCTTCGCTCGAATTGAAGCCATTAAATAAGTATCAGAGATCATTACAATAGAAATGAATTGTTTATCTTTCGTAAACAATTTTTTTTTTCATAAAAAGTATCCTATGTTACTTCTAATACCCTCAAGAATATGTGTACAAAGTTTCATGATGATCGTTTGAGTAGTTTTCGCGTGAAAGTGTAACAAACAAACTTCCATTCACATTTATAATATTAGTAGAGATGTTTTAAATGTATTTCTGTCCAATTATAAGGTTTTTTAAAAAAAAATTGTCAACTACTATCCCGTTGAGATCAATATTGAGTGCATTTAAGCAGTCTGACCTTGAAAGACACCTAAAAGGCGTAGGTGCGAAACGAAATTTTATATATTATTTTGTACTGATCAAAGAATCATTTAGTAATCTGGAACAAATAGTATAAGTAGAAAAATATATTTAAACTTTATTCTTTGTCTACTCTCTAGAATCTAGATTGAAAATTAGTTACACAGTTAAACACTAATGTTACTTTAAAATGCCTTGATTAAGTGTAAAATATCATCAAGTTGCAACTGTTAGGTCCTAAATAGGTAATTTATGTATATGTACATAAATCTATTGTTAGTACCACAACAATTCCCTCATCACTAACATCTTCAAAGCCACGCTTCCTTCCTCTCAAGTGGCATTGGCGTCGGCATTGGCTTTATCTCCAGTTCCTCCCATTCATGCCTTTGTTTGTACTGAGGTAACAATGGCTAGTGTCGGAGAAAGTATCGATAATGTCTTGTTAACACAATTGGATCGATGTTTAGGATTTGAGATTGGATTTCTGGTTTTTTTGTAGTATAAATTAACTTTCAAACACATTAAAGTTGTTTACGCTGGAGAAAAACCAAGCCATTTATTGGATGCTTACACAATCTAGATAACAAAAACTGTGTGACAATAAACTAACATGCAGTGCCATCTGTTATAAAATTATGGAAATTTTAATTTGCATTAGTAAATATTGAAGGTAGTTTTTAATTTTTTATGCTTCATTTGGGCTATTATAGACTACATCAAAGTAAACTTCGTGATTATATGTCAACATGTAGTACACATAATATACATAAACGGCCGTAACTTTTGATTGCGTTGACTTGATTTTTGATTTTCTGTAGGTCTAAAAAATTATCTTAAGTTAATTTATTCCTTTTAAGGTAGGTAATCTAATACTAGTGCGAGAAATTTTTATGTCTGTTTGTTAAACATTGATTAAAAGTTATTTTTTTACTTATTGCGATAATAAGACGTACACGTAAAAAGTGAAACACCCAAGTGGTTTGTTAGTTACGCAGTTGCAAAGTGGTACTTTCACAGCTGATTTAGTGCTCTACTAAATACCATTCTACCATTCGCAACAAGTTACCGCATACTGATCGAGATAACTTTGTTTTTCTTATCCGTCTGTATTACCGTAATAACTAGACTCTAAGCAGTTTATACAGTTTAACATTTACTTTAATCTATCTAATAAAAGAAACAATAACTTGTTCCAACATTAAGTTCTTCCGACTTGATGGTCGTTTTTTTTTAATTTCATGCTTGTGTTTTTGTTCCAGACCATCGTTATCTTTCTGTGTTTTATTATCACTTAAACTTTGTTAAGCTAAAACATGTTAAAATGGCTTTTTTCCAATTTAGATGAAACATTGAACTATGAAAATTTAACACTTTTTTTTTCATTTTTTTTTTTGCTTCTATTGGATATATAAAGAACCCTTTTATTACAGTTTCTTAAATATCTTCGATTATTACAATTAAATTAAATAGTTTCAACCAGAACGGGCTTGTTTTCTTGACAATCCAATTTAAGCAACGATTTGATCTCTATTATTATTCTGATGTTAAGCAACAAAATGTTTCGTCTAGTTTATAATGATATGGTAGCAGTAACAAGGTGTAACAGAACAATTACCTCAGTGGACCAGTTTGGTGGTCGCTGACCTATATTGAGGCTAGCCTGATATTAGCTAGGCACGTTAGTAGTACTATTTTATCACTAAATTCATTGGTTCTCACTTCATGTTTTTGTAATTTGAAAGTAAATTTACGCTACATAGCTCTTAATAGCTTCTGAATAGTTAAATGCTGTGGATTACTTATAGCATACATCTTGATAGATCAGAAGCGGTCTGATGAGTAATTTCATATACGCTGTCTATTATAGTGCTTATAAAAATGAAATGTGATGCGATTTAGATACTAGATAATGTAATCGAGCAATGAAAGTAAATGTGAAAGCATAGTTAATCTTCTTTTTATATAAAATAATAATGGATCCAAAACAACGGATTTTCATACAAACTTTCATCCATCTAAAATTTTTATCCCTCTTACTGTAAAAAGAAACCCTAAAGGCGGCTACTTTTGATACGTCAGTCTGTCAGTAATTTTTTTATAAATATAGAAGACAACTTATAGTGGCCTCAATCTCGCAAAAAAAGCAAGCTACAACAACAGCTTCATTAAAAAATAATAATAAACAAATAAACCGTACGCAAAAGGCTAGAATGTTACGCAACAGACGCTTTCGCTATCGCATCGGATCCCGTTAAGAGCAAGCCACTCATTACTAGCTACAGGACTAGCGGAACGAGTCTTCTTAGTTTATTTTTATAACGTGGAGGCATGCAATTACTATCCACGTGGTGTGATGTAATCGGTTTATTATCGCTCGGGAACCGTAAAACAGGATCCATTCTAACTACTACAAGTATAACGTTGTGCATTTCGATTACTATAACTACAAATGTACGAGAATTATACCTGTACAGAAATATGTATAAACTTGCATTTTATATACGTAGATAGAAGGCCAACCAGTGCCAGGGAATTGTGGCCCAGGAGCAAGTTTAAAACCGTCTTGAGATATGATTAAAACTCACCATCCACTCGGCCACGTTACCCAAAATTAAAATTAACTGTGTAATTCGCGTGATACTAGATTAGAGAAACCTAGCATTAAGATACTAATACTCCACTTAGTATTTGCATTAATTAAGACAATGTTTACTGTGTGAAATCACAGATTGCCTTAAATCGAGAAAAAGCTATAGGTTTCAATGCTGTATATTTTTGAAATTAAACAAAAGTACTCGCCAATACAATGTTATCAATAAATTCAATATGGCAGACTTTCAAAGATGGCTGACTAATTATACTATATGGGTATCAACTAGAATTTAAATTTATTAAGATTAATAATTTTATTTTAATTCCTACATCTTTGTAAGATCCTGACCGGATGTCTAATAGGAACTTACTACTAATTTCAAGGCTGTATTTAAGTTTGTGAGATTTCGTGATAAGCGAATGAGTCGGATAACAGATTATCCATTCGATACACAATTTAAAAAAATATTTGAATTTTATTTTAACTATTTTATAATGCTTCAATAGATGGGAATAAAACTTTTCTATAACACTAGCTGACCCAGCAAACAATGTTTTGCCACATACATTTAAAAAAATTGGGGTGGGCCACCCTTATCACTTAGGGGTATAAAAAATAGATGTTGACCTATTCTCAGACCTACCCGATATATACTCAAAATTTCATAAAAATCAGTCGAGCCATTTCGGAGGAATATGGTAACTAATATTCTGACACGAATTTTATATATTAGATAATAATCTAGACTCTTAATCCGCTCTTTTCTAGCGACAAAATACAGAAAAGCGGAGGATAAAAACCTTCTCCATGAAAGTTATCATGGTGCTTGGTCAAATTAAATACCTCTAACGCTTATCTCAATAGATCTAAGGCAGTCTGATAAGTGATTTCATACTGTAAACATTGTCTTTTGTCTTTAGAGCTTGGGGGTTGCAAAACAACTTCTATTTAAAGAGCTGTATGAGCTTATTATATATTTACTATATAGTATACAAAACTATGGTAGAGTTAAAAAATTAGAAATAGTTTAACATTTTACAAAACATTACAATAATGACCGTAAGACGCGTATTTGGTAGTACGTACATTACAACACTTGAAAATTAAGTAAAAATACCTGGCCACATTCTTCTGAACTACTTTCCAAGTCAAATGACAACGTGAGCGAGATCCTAATTACAATGAGCTATTATTTAATATTTTAGACGATTTTAATTCTTATCCTTCTTCACATACGATGTAATTTTGTAAAGTTTTCTAGCTTCTTTTTAAGATTTGTCATGTCCTATTTTTATTGTTAGAATATTTTCGCAATGTGTTAAGAGACGTCTGTAATGTTGATTTTCCATAAACTTTACTATTCAAGTACTTATTACTAGCAATATTGTTGACTACTATTGATTGGGGAGTAATTCCAATTGGTTATTTTGGTAAATTATATAGTCTTTCCCGTTAAATTACTTTATACTATAAATGACTATATACTTTTTATTAGAGTAAATACTGACTATTACAGTCAAGTGTAAATATCCTGAAAAGTAATTTTTGTTGAGGATCACGTGAATATGAGGTGGAAGTGTATGTCTAGTGCCTTATAAACCTGCGTTTGGATGCAGTATATCTGAAATATAGATAATATAAATAACAATAATATAATCTTTTTAAAAGTATGGGACATTCGAGCATTGAAAGAAGACCTTATGTCTTTTAAAGAAAATTGTTAACATTTCACACATTTGGTAATAAAGTAGTTATAGGTTCACGGTCACATTTCGACATGATATCTGTATTTTCGCATATTTAACTAAATTTATTATTTATACGACCTTGGAGACTTAGATACATTAATCGTTGCTTGATGCTAATAAGGAACGCAATTCTAATGTTAATATTTTAATATTAAAAATAGGCAAGTACTTGTATTAGAGAATTTTGACTGGCTTTACAAAATTTAAAATAACATTACTCTATCAGATGTCATTTAAAACTCTCAGCATTCAATATCTCAATATAACACTAGTAGCTTTGTAGAGTTTATACTATATTACCTCACACTAGAATTTTTATAAAAAAACTGGGAATAGTAATATCGAATATCTTCTGTGCAATGAATTAAAAGTATCTAAATATTGTCGAAATTTAAACGATTATAATAATTATTTTTAGTGCTAAGACTGTTCAGTTAGAAACTAAACTACTCGAACAAAGGAACCGGAAATAAATTAGGTCATTTTTTCATTCACTTTCATCAGCAATAGTCAATGAAAGTTTCAAATGAATGACACCTACAATCTGTCAATATTACAGTAACTAAAACTAGTTCAGTTGCTAAATCATCTTACTCCTATTTATTAGCACTATTAATAGAATTAAAATTTCGGTTCATGATTTCGACATAAAGCTACATGTTTTAACACTTTAATTCCCATGACCAAGATTCTGAAAACAATTTCTCTTTATTATTAAAATTTACATTTACTTAGATCAGTCAAAAAATAATAATTATATAAACTACTAAAAGTAACAGTGAGTTCGTTTGGTTAGTGTTGCCAGGAAATAATAATAAATAGTATTCCTATTTAGCTTTGCTACAATAAAAGCAGAGTGAAACAATAATGTTTCTATCTGGTAAAAAAATATGAAAAGGTGACACTGGGAGGTTAAAGCACCTATTTTTCAATGAATTAATTAAAATTAAAAAAAATATAAAGCAAAATAATATTTTAACATAGAACAAGAAAACACTATTTTAGTCCCAAAAAAAATTACGATATTTGTTTTAATAATATATGTTTAATAATTCTGAACAACGCGTCTGAATATTTTCTTCTAGTCATGGTTTTGCTTATATACTCTATCTTGGTTTTGCATATTAAGTTTTCATCTCGTTTATTTAACAAGAAGGTCTTGGCGTGTGATTTGAAATCCTGATAGTTGACAATTTTGCGAAAAGAATACTCGAAAGCAGGAAAAATAAAAACAATTTATCACCATATATACCTTATAAAGTAGATTGAAATAATGTTTTATAGTGTGTGTTGTGTATTTGTTCTCGGTGCAAGAATCTAGAGTTCAAATTTGTGTAGCTTGGATTCGCTTATTTAAATATTCCTAAATGAATAACTGTTAAATATTCAGTACATCTTCTTCACATAAGTAATACACAGTTCAAGCCTGAAGGTAGTGTTACGTAAATCAAAGGTCACAGCGTGGGAGAAGACCTCGATTGCGGATCGTTAAAAACTTTTCTCATAAAATTAACTAAATGTTTATTTCAATTTAAGAATCATTTGAAGAAGATATTTTATTGCTGTTGAAAACTCACCATTTTCAGAAACAAATTTTCATAGTCTCAGTTTCGCTCTCCAACTATCTAATGCTACAGACATACAGAAGATATGAAAGAAAATTAATATGATGGGTCATTATAACACCAATATAAGCCAAAATAAACGTTTTTAAATTTTAGTTTGTCTGTATGTATTTTTGAATCACGAAGCACTGCACGAAATTGGACACAGTTTTTACAGTTTGCTATTTCTGCAGGTCTAATCTATAATATGGACTTTGTTCACTTAGTTATATAAGTTAGGGTAAAACGACTAGTTTCTATATATTAAACATATAAAAAAGAAAACTAGAAATCGTCGGCAAGTCTAACAAAAGCTGTCTCAACGTAAAACCGATAAGGTTCGCGCGTGCGAAATGTTGATGGATAAGATCAAAGGCGTCTGCCCGAAACTTGTGTATCAATGTCAAATCTTACACCGAGACAAACTGGATTTCTATGCAATATACTTCTACTGCTATAGTACATAATTTTACCAGACTTTGCACGTACACAATCTCCCTAAACGTTTTAACTAATAATATTTATAATGATAGGAAAATTACAAACACCAGGCCCGTCCTGTATCGGAGCAGGCCAGAATGTTATATATATTTGTTGTTAATAGGTTTAAGACGTAGGAGTTATTTTTTTTTAAGTTGATTTAGTGACATGATCACTAAGTGATTAAATTTAGATAATATAGATATTTAAAAAATTGGATTCATCACATATTGATAAACATATTCATTTACTAATATGCATTACCTATGAATTTCTGGAATAATATCCTATGTTACGTTCATAAATATGAAACAAAGACATACAAATTTTTGCATTTATGAGTATAATATAGTGAGGATTAAATATCTCTAATATAATGATATAAATATTTATTTTAAAGTTTCTTCATATTTATCAATAGTTATAAGATTTACGAAACTTTTACAAAAATAATGAATAAGAAGTCGCTTAAAAATAATCACTAGATCTTGTCACCCATTGCTCTATACAGTTAGAATAACAGTTAAAAACCAACAGTAAAGAAATCATCAAGTTTTTATATTCTAGACATTTCTTTATCTGCGGTTCGCAAGGTGAATAGTGAAATTGTTAAAATTCAAGGAAGTCTAGGGGTTATCTGCCGACCATAGTTTAAGATATACAGTGGGTTTAAAAGTTAATTGTATGATGAAACATTGATGGTTAATCGTATACTTGTTTTATTTTACTAGATTAAAATAAAACAAGGATAACATTTTTCAAAGAAATTTTTCGCTTTTAAGATTTTTGTGTTCGAAACTGTTAATCAAACTTTAATAATTGAAGTGTAGAAAGTCGCTAGTTCTACCTGAGGATTTATTTTTGTTTGTTTGCTACATCTAGATAACATACATATTTGACAGTAAATGAGTCTACAAAGCAGGTATTCCTAAGAGTCCCATTTGAATAAAAATTATTTTGCATTATGCTCTATATTAAAACGAAAATGGCCATTAGTTTTTTGAAAGGATGTCTTTGTTTTGTTTCCTATACCTTAGGGAATAGAGGGTGACTAGTTTGCCCCATATCAAATATATGACACTTTAATTATGTCTACAATACAGAAAATTTCAGACGAATCCTTCTTTAGTAAAAATGATTTGGGTCAAGCTCTATTTTAAAGCGAAGACATGGCGCCAAGTTCTGTACAACTAAATATACAAATTTTGTAGTATTTTAGGTGCGTAGTAGTATTTTAGATGCGTCTAAACAACCTTCTCGTTTAACTTGTGATGTCATGAACCGCTATACTTATCAGCCGTTAACATCTAACATTCGCAAATCTTACTCTTAATTCAGAATTCCTGTCACAACTTACTGACTTAACAGCGACCTATCTTTGGGTCGTTTTGGTGGCCTGTACGATCCTTTTGATGTAATAGATGAGTTATAATAAAAATATTAATGTTACGTTATTGATTTTTCCATATTTTACGCAACAACTATGCGAGAGATTGGATTTTTCACGTGTTAACATCGTAAGACTACACTATGGCTTGACCTTTAGTTGTTAGCTATTTATTATTAATAATAATAATATAACTGGATATCATAAAGAAAGGTACTGTGACATATACTAAACATACAAAGATTATATAAGTTGCCTGTAAAGACAGTAAATGTAACGTTGATATATTTCCTTTGAATATATGTTGCAACTAACAGAAACTGAAAGGATATAAATAAATATAGAATCTAGTAAGTTAATGTAAAGCTTGCCAATATAAAGGACTGTAATAAGATAAAATCAATATGTCACAGATAACGTAGCATATAAAAGTCATAACAAACAAGATAAATTAGGAAATACAATAAAACCAATATAAAATTTATAACCCGGACTAGACCTTTATAAAGTTTTAATGAATATTAAAATTTCAAGAGGGAGAACAAAGAAAGGTCATTTTTTGTTAGTTACACCTTTGACATTTTGGCATAATAAGTATAATACGTATTGATATTTTTAATAATCATTTAAATTGATTTATTGATAAACTTTGTTCTGAAAACAGCTAATTAAACTCATTATTGAATTCAATATTGAATTGACTAAAAACCACTATAAGAATGTATAACATAATTTCTTTGATTTAATAAACAACCTCAATTAGACTTTAGATTAAGAATCTTCTTCTTTCTTTCTTCTTATAGTTACCAACACAAACAAAGTAGTATTAGCGGGTAGCTCATTTTATGTTATGTCAAGTAGACTGACGTGTAGACAATATATATAACGTTTAGATTAGTCTTAGTCTCTCTGGTGTTTTCGCGCAGTGTACATGGAAGTTAGTGTTATAGTGTAGTACTAGTAGTTTATTATTTTATAATTTGGTAGCGAGATCGAGTGGTGAAGGTGAGAGTTAACAGTTATAAAAGACATCTTAAAACCTGCTCCTGAGTCTCAAGCCCCCGGCGCTGCTCGGCTTCCATCTAGATTATATGTTAATATTGTCGTTTGAGTGTTACTGCGCAGTAACACATAACATTAATTCATTTACAGGCGTAGACACTACAAATATAATTTGGTTCCGAAACCTGGGACACATGATAGAGTGTTGCCCCTGTTAATTTAACGTGGCAAGAAAGGAAAAGCAACAAGCTATAAATCTCACATACTGTTACTTTTAACTGACACGAAAATATCAAGATCCACTATAATATTTTACTTTCAGAATTCGATGAATCAAAACTACAACATATTCTAAAATAAGATAGATAGATAGATTTCTGATAATTATAATATAAAATACAATGTTAAATGCTCGATCTTATGATAAACTTAATACGTCTAACAAGCTTTTTGTAGGTTAAACAGGAGGATTTTCCTACATCATTTGATTGTTTAACAAAAAATACTAAACATTGTCTAAAATTAAAGATTACTTATGATACACCTTGTGTATTGTTATTGACTTTTTATACCAATTACAGATAACATCAGATGCATCTATGAGGCGTGAAATTTGTATGTGTTTATCTTATATTTTAAATACAAATTTATTGTATTCTTTTTGTCCTTTAACAAAGCAACTTATTATAAATTAAACTTAGAAAATACTAGATACCTCAGTAAAGATAATTATATTGTTAAGTTGTTTGTTTTTCAGTTCCAAACGAATTGCGTTGACTTTCATGTAGGTGTTAAGATTTAGGCGAAAATATTTAGTATTTAAGCAAGATTTATTGATCTTATTGAGATATGTTATAAAGGTCTGTCTGTTATGAAGAACATTTTAATGTATTTAATATATATTTTTATACTTGGTAGAGAAAATGTAGATGCAGTACAGTCTATGAACATAAGAAGTACCTGCACAGATTTTTAATGAATTTTAATGCATTAAGCAAGTTGTACAACCTGTTATTCATTCTGAAATAACTCTTATAATAATAACAATAACGGTGCAAATATTTCTATATATTACGTAGTGATTTTAACCAAAAATGGCTATAAGTGCAGTGCATAAAAATAAGCTTGGACGTGAGAAAATACAGATTGTACACAAGGTTAGATACTTAAGTACGATTTAGCTCAAGTTAGTGTCTATTGTAGTTGTGTCTCACATAAATAATATGAGGTAAGTAGATTTTTGGAGTTACACCTGTTGTTTATTACTTTTTTTAATGTTAAGCTTTTCACAGTACTATCTACTAGTAAAAGATCAATTGATAACAGTTAAACAAAACTCTAGCTTTTACCTACTAACTTGAGTTAGTAAAATAAACAATAAAATGATATAAAATATACTAAATAATAATCTAAAATAAAATCATTATAATCTAAACAAAATTGTTAACCTCTGTTTTTTTATTTATAATATATGTTCCCTGGTTATAGCACTTAGTTCGTATAAGTAATATAATGGAGGAATGAATTGTTTTTCTCCTTAACATATTGTTAAAGACCTAAATTTGTAGCTACTATACCGATTTATTATAAAATGTTTATTCTTATTTACATGCGTAGTGTCATAACCATACATTCATCATCATGATAACGGGAGAGTGTTGCATTTCGTGGTAAACAAATACTTTCTCATAGGTATATTTTAATACACGTTCTGATCTTTCTAAAGAAAAAAATATCAAAAGAAATTAGACTACTAATAGAACATAAATAATAATAAAAAATTACATAATTTCGCGGAAATAGATTCCTAATCGAATTAGTATATCGGTCAAAAACACTTTCACCAAAACTATGTATAAACGTTAAACATCCATTAATTCAACTAATGTTAAACTTGCGTAAGCGCATTGTCGACGTTTGAAAGTGATTTAAAAATGCGTCATAAAACATAAATTATCAAGTTTAATAATGGTTACTAAAAAAATGTAATAAAAAGTCAGTCAATTTTTGCATCTTTGTCGAACTAAATGATACATATTACTCCCCTGCTCAACCTCGTTACCTAACATGTAACTAACATAAGGCACTATATTTATACAGACAGAGCTTATAAGTCTTCAAGAAGAGTTCTTTATGTGATGATAACCATGATCCTAATAATATCAAATGTTTAGTATTATTATATGCAAATATTTTTTTCCTCATTATTACTCACATAAGATTCACTTAAGACGAACCGGTAATTGTTTTTATGATAATTACTGTAATATTAAAGATGGCTGCACTATCCTTGATATACTTTAACAATTATGTAGTAAAGAATATTTTAATGTTATTATACTAATATAACTGCAGTAAAAACAAGAAATAAATACAAAATTGAACTCAAAACTGTCTTTGGAATTTCAAACGGTATTCATTAATAAATAAAGTGGTTCATAGAGAAAATAGCAAGCTAATTCCGATCGCTAGTATGAATTAAAATTGAATTGATCCATCTCTCTTTAAAGTCGGTTAAATCTTTTATTTACAATTATTATGTTTAACTTACGATCCCTGTAAAGACATCCCAATTGTTAAGTTGATAAGATGGACGTCCTGACCACGTCTACATGTAGAGCAGCTATCGGATTGTTCACACAAGGGTTGTTTTTAGTAATAAATTATTAGGTAATGTAGATTTTTTTTTTAACTTTTAAACAATTGCTTGACATTTGACTATAGTTTTCATTGTAACATGGCGAATGATTTCCACATCAAGTATACAAATATTTTAACTTCTCATTTTGTTAATCGTTGCGGACTTAATAATTGATTGAAGAAGTTGGAGTGAATGGGTGATTTCAATGTTTAATCGGACTCAAATCCAAAACATAGGAACGGCGAATTCAGACTCCCTTCTGCCCTTGAAGTCTGAAAAGATTGCAAAAAACAACAATTTGTCAACTAAACCAAAAAGGGCCTATTCGAAAATACCTGTTTTAATAAATGTCACCCCCTCTTTAACAGTCATGCGGCTGTAAAATGCATAATGGTTCTTCGTAAGAACTCCGTTTAATTCGCAATGGTGAATTGTAGATTTATTTATAGTCCAAGAGACGGCTGGAGAGACATATCATTCAGATGGATGGTTTTCATGAACAATGCAAAATGGAGCTATTTATAGCAATATATTTTTAGGTCTTTTAGCGTTGTTAATATGTATGTTTAATAGTTAATGTACATATAAAAGAGATCGACTGACAGTATTATATCGAGGACGAACTTTGAATTGCACATTGGTTTGTATTATAATTTATAATACACATATTTTCGTAAGAATTTTTGAAGCTTGTCTCTTTATTTTCGTTCTCGGCCACTTTGACCAAATCTTAGTCGAAGTTTTGGCCAGATTTTCGTGTATTACCGCGCGTCATTCAGCCTTCTTCATAAAAGTTGGCAATATCAAGATTGTATTACATATTGATTGTATAAATCAATCAATACAACAAGAGCTACGTTTAGCATCTTCTAATGGATAAGAAGATAAAAAAGATTGTTAAATACGTTTATAAAGTAGTCCGTTTTCAACTAAAAATCCATTTTTGTTCGGACACTACTTATTCGTACAGCGTAACAAAAACTACTTGCAACTTTCAACTCCATTGTTGCCACAACAACGAAATCGCAAAGTGCAAGAAGTAATTATAAAATTCAACAAACACACTGAAATGCTTATATAAAACTTCATGAAGCGTAACGTTAAGCAAAAAACAGCTTTCTCTATAAACCATACCTCGGCGTGGATATCGACGAAGACCTTGATAGGTTCGTCTTGTTCCTTCTGAACAGCTTGTGGTTGCGCAAATCCATCTTTGCTGACAACACCGTCACAGCCACTCGACCACACGACCACTAGAACACACGGCCACAGCCACTAGACCACACGACCACTCGCCACCCGCGACCACTCTTAACTAAGTAATTAGAACAGCACATCGCAATCTAATTATCATAAAAATTTCAAGTATTAACCTTATGTATAATAACTAGACAACCCGCGCGACTTTGTCCTATGAAATTAAGTTTTATTTAACTACATTATTATCAAATCTTTAACCAGTTAACTGTGTTCTTCTCCATGACGAGTATACTCGACAAATTCAGTTAATTGGTAAAACGAGGCAACTTTTTATCGCTGACGGTTAACGAGGTACATGACACTCACTCAAATCATCTCCCCAATAAACTATTGATAACTTAGTAATCATGTGTACTTTTTTTTTTTAATGATAGATAAGGGACAAACAAGCAGACGGTCCACCTGATGAAAAGTGGCCACCGTCGCCGATGGACATCGATAAAACTATAGGGTATCTCTTGTTTTGTCGATGCGTTGCCGCCTAAGATAGAGTGAGGAGGGGAGCGATGAGAAGACTGCTGCGGTTCTGGTAGCAAGCCAGTCGGGGAACAGATCCCCTACCAACAAGGGGGTGCTGGGTTACTCGTCTCTTACGAGATGCTCTCCCAGCGGCAGAGGGGAATTGTATTCTAACCCGTCTCCTCACGGGTTTTATTTCAAGTTTACCTATTATCTGATGATAATATATATGTCGCAGCATAGGTTAATCTAGTCTTAGATTTAAACAGAGAACCTGGGCAGTAAAGGCGAGAGTGCTGCAATTGCTTTAGGTTCCTGTCGTAATTGTAAGAGATCATAATGTTTAGTTATTTATCGGTTCAGTAGCAGTATCTACGTTGCGTTTATCCGATAGTCGATTCAATATCACCCCCTTCTTAATGTTTGCAATATACCTCTCTTCTTCTCTTTTCGTCATTTTGTACGAGTTATAAGTTATCTAGATAGATTTGCTCTTTTCTACGATAGTGCTTTATATGGGATAAAAATATTCTGTGTGTCAAATTTCATTTAAATCTATTTAGTCAATGAGTGATGAACATACAGACTAAAAAGCAACATTTTGTTATATGTATAGATTAGTGGCGGTTAATTGTTAGACTGTTGGGAAATCTTGCTCTACACTCATACGTATGAAGGAGAAAGGTATTGTTGCATTGTAACTGACTTGTAATTGTGAATGGCAAGTTTTAGTAAACGAGAGAAAATATTATGATATAATTAGAGGTGAAGTGTAGTGTATTATGTAAACATTTATCTTATATGTGAGCTAGACCGACAATACTTGAAGATAGTGACCCAGGTGCAGGTTTAATGAACGTCTTTGTATTGGAATAATATTCATCTCCTCTCAACCTTGCTTCTTAACATATAACTAAGCCGATAAATAAAAATAATGACTTAAGTGATCCTTCATTGGATAGTCAGACATGATCTGGGGATAGCGACCGAGGTGTAGGTTTAAACAGTTCCATTGAGTTGTAATAACACTCTTTTTTACTGCTTAACCTCGCTACTTAACATCTAATTAAACTAAGAATTAGAGATAAAGACTCTAATTTACCCTTTACTTCTCACATTATAAAATTACTCGTCATACTGCCGCTGTCTTATCAGGACAGGGCTGAAATTGTCAGGATCAAAGATAAAATGTTAAAAGTCGATTTTAAATATAACTATTATAAACGACAATACTTGTCGTTTATAATAGTTATATATCTTGGAGGTGATCTGATGATGGCGCCAGGAAGTGGGTATTTTAATATACATTATAAACAAAATGTATAATAATATAGAATACACTTTGCAATGCAATTATATAATAGTTTAAAATAAACCGGCCAACGTTCTCATATAAGTTAAAGTACCGTTATCGAACGACACCCGAATATAAAGTATATAGGCTACATTTCACACTTCTACATAACTGTTCTGGATGCTTATACGATTTAATACATTACCATATATAAAAATACTTTAAACCTATAAGTTCCAGCTTTAAATCTGCGCATACAATAGGCGCTAAAATTTGGGGTTTGTGACATCCTCATCCAAAATTTAACTAAACTGCGATAAAAACGTTATTCTCTATGAAATAATTTCTATGAAGAATGTGTGAAACACTCACTCAGTCAATCTCACACCCACTTGTCATAGGCACAATCATTCGCAAAGAAATAATTATTCTTTATTCCAGGATAAAACACATTTATACCACATTGACCGAAATAACCTGGGATAAAAATTATCCTATATATTTTTAAGCATAGGTATAAAGTATTTCTGTGAGCTGTTTTCAATAACGCCATTCTAACCCCCTGGACTAGAAGTTATTGAAATACCTACAATTACTTTTTTTTCGGATTTTTTTAATTTTTGAATCTATCGTAACTAGCCGACCCGCGCGATGTTTTGATCCTATGAGTCGTATCGTGGTGTTATATAGCCTCGATAAATGTTTCTACACTTAAAAAATATTTTTGAATCGAAACAGTAGTTCCTGAGATTACCAGGGTTTAACCAAAGAAACAAACAAACTATTAATATTCTATGACAAAAAAATTGACGTCATATTATGACATATGGATAAATATCTATCATAAAAAAATCTCTAGGGTATTAACGTTGACTAATATGATGACAGTGTGCACAGTTATGTACGAAACGGTATGTGACCAGTTGAGTACACGTGTGATATATCAAGGACCTAACTGTTAATACAAGGAAATAAGATCCAAAATGGCGTAGTATCTTATGATAAATCACTACAATGGACGTTGCATTAGATGTATGGGAAAATTGTTTACTATAGTTAGCTTTTAATTAATTTGTAATGATAAACCACGGTCTAAGGTATAGTATAATGATTTTTTAAGTACTTCATTCATGTATCCAGTATTGACAATTATTTTTTTAAATTACATGTTTTACAGTACAGAGGTTTCTAAACTTTTTTAACCCGAAGACCATTGAAGATCGGTTACTGTGTTTATATGTACAGAGCTTAAGTTTTCTTTTTTATTTGTACTGTTCGCAAACTAGCTACTCTCAAGCTGGACATCATAACAATCCGATTTCATTTAGTGAAAGGGGCTGACAAAGCAAGGCTACTAACACCAGGTGCTATTCTTCTTGTCCAAATATTATTTACAAGCCTACCCTTGCGACTTCGTGCCCGTTATCATCCGCTCCTATTGGTCTTCGTGTGATAATGTGCCTATAGCCTTCCTCGTTAAATGGGTTATCTAATACTGAAAAAATGTTTCAAATCGGACCAGTAGTTCCTGAGATTATCGCGTTCAAGCAAACAAACTTTTCAGCTTTAAATAATAGTATAGATAGACACAGTGATATGTAACTTTTTTTAGAATTTAAATCCAAAAAAAACTGAATGTAAAGCCAGGCTTTTAATAGAAGAGTTGCTTTTAATAGAGACATTGGATAATGGATCCCTTTTTAAAACTAACTCCTTAATGTGATCTAAATTATTTTGGGAATCACTGGTCTATGTTGTATTTAAATATATTATTTTAAAGTTATTTCATAATTTAAAAAAATAACGTTATTAAAGCCTTATTTCTCAGTAATCCATTCTCACTTATAACAGCTAGGTAAATTAACTTCATCTGACTGCCCAAGTCATTTTGTTGATTTTAATATGTTACAAGACCACAAAACGTGCAATATTTATCCACGATTAGATATGAGGTCATCTGTCTAGGCTAGACTGGGCTAATTCGAAATGACCTATTCGAGTTTAATTATATGTTGCTCCTACTCAAAATATACAACCATGTTATTAACATTTCAAACAAAATTATGAAAAACAATTGATATAAATACTCTACCTCATCAGACTATTATTAAAGTTAAGATATATTTTTTTAAATACAAAAGGTAGATGTTATTTTATTTTTATGATTATAATTTTAATGAAAAAAACAAAGGAATGGATGATCTATACCGTAACTTCCCGACTGTACAATCCTTTTAAATAGTCGGGAAGCCGATCTACAAACGGTTGCGTTTTCGTATAAATATTATCAAAAGATACGTAATTAACCTAACCTAGCTCAAAATTACGTGTCAACTTTTACATGGTCCTAAATCGGAGACATCCAGCACCGTCCACCACACATCACATGCACCTTCGGGACAATGCTAACATTATGAATTCACTTGTCAGACTGCCTCAGCCCTGTTGGGGCAGAGTTTTTATATTTAAGAGTCAGTGGTATCTTTTTATTTTTAAATAATTCAGGAAAATATCGATAGTCTCCAATTGTCATGTTGTAATACAATTTAGACAGGAACTCAAGAAATGCCTTTAACTTATGAGTTTTTACATTGTGCTAACATCTGTGAAGAGTTGCCATGTCACAATGAGAGGGATAACATGAATAGTGATAAATTGTAGACATATTGGAAAACATTGGAATGAAGCATAATAAATTTGAAAATACTATTTATTTATTTACAAACATACAAAACTATCAAAAACGACAAACAATAAGGCATTGCGTGATTGATCCAATCCGCCCACTTTCCTGATATTCCGATACAGAACAATTAACCCTGAATTAAAACTCGTTAGGTTCAAATCAATCGTTTTGATCAAATTAATGGGAGCTATTTTAATATAGGCGTGGTTTGATCGGACCCCTGTCAATCTACATTAGATTGATAAGGCTTACGTGTTACGATGTATTTATTGTGTTAACACTTAAGGATTACTCAGGATCTAGATTCATTAAGAAAAACCCTGTTTTTTCTTTTTATTAAAAAGAAACACACCTCTATTATATATAGTACGTATATTGCGACTCAATATATTCGCAACTCAACCTTACACACAAAAATTATTCGTTTACCCATAACACAAATATATTATGTATTTATTAACTTCACCATTATTACTTTTTACCTTCAGAAAATTAATAATAATGAAGTTACGAGGTAAAATTACGTATTAACTTTGTTAAGTGTGTGTGAACCAAATACTTCTAATAATAGTACCAAGATTTAGCTATATTGTGTATATCAAATTATATATTATATCCTTTAAGGATTTTAAATTATGATATTTTTTGCTTTCAAGTGTAGAGCTTTTTTAAACATCAACACTTCATTTTAAATAACAGATTTCAAGGTTGTCTCGCAAAAATGTTTATGCAGGTTTTTCATAGACATAAATTGACCTTTATACACTTGCATAATGCACTTTTAGATTAGATACATTGTTTTATTTAATTATTAATTGTATGAAAACATAAAATATATGTAGTCACAAAGAATAAAAATAAAAGTAGACAGTAGACTGTTAGCACGCACTTCAATACCCAGCTCCTTTATTATGTCGCCTATTCAAATCAATATGAAATAAAAAACGAGTAGAAACCTTTTAAACGTCCGTGGGTTTAACATTCACTTCTATTCCGATTCTAGGCATTGAGATAAAAATACCTTTGAGGTTGAGGTTGATTTCCAGTTAATGCTTGCTATATGTAGCGCAAATATTTGCACGTATTTATTTTCTTTATATTTTTATTAGTTTAATAAATTACTTACTAGTGTAAAGAATTATACCTATTACTAATCAGCTATGCGAATTTAAGGGGCTTGCAACCTACATGCGAGTTTACAACGATAACAATGCTCGCCTTTGCTGTTCAACCTCGACTATATTCTATTCAACTATATTAGAAAAAAAAAATTATGTGATCTTAGATCAGTTTTATTATCAATAAAGATGAAATGGATAACCACTACACTAGACTAGACTACTTGTACTATTGTAGACACATACTACGAGACTACTATTGGAGACACAGACTAGACAGTGAAAACTGTCAAATTTCAATAAAATCTAGATAAATTACTAGCATATATAAAAATAGTGGTTTTATTTAATTAGGATTAATTATATATACATGCCACGTTGTGGTGAATCTATCAATGGTTTAGTCATATAGGTAAAATTTAGTGAAATTCACTTAAGAAATTGTCTAATAAAATACGATGTATTTGAAAAAGACATTGATCAAAGATATCTTTCACTGGATGAACAGCATATCGGTGTGTATAAAAGAAAAGGACACCTGACGCGTGCCGTGGACACGCGCCTACAATCTGTAGGATCTAGCAATACAATGAAATGAAGTTAGTGGACTGTCTGTCTTGGTAGAAAGTCTTACTCTATGCATCTTTTTTATACATACAATGAAGATGGAGGAACTTTGCTTCTTTATTGAATGTTTGTCTATGGATTAAATTTATATTAATGATTGATCTTTCAATGTTTGTACACTAACAGTTGGAGCATTTTATCTAGGTTTATTACTTTCGAGGAAATTTTATAAATAAGTCCACAAAAAGAAACTAAGACAATGTTAAGTGGGTAGGTTACTATTAATTTTTTTTCCAAAAAAAATATCATATTTATTCTACAGATAATATTGATATTCACTCATGTCCTCGTATAGACAATCACTTTGTTAGTGGCCATTAATTACCAGACCAGTGGTGGCCAGACCCCCTCCTCTTCTACTATAAGAAAAAATAAGAATAGGCCGACCTCCTCCCCCCCTGTTTAATATTTATTACGTAAGAATCTAAAGAAAAAATTAATGTTGCCCGCGCTTTTACAAAGTATAATTTTAACTTTGAGCATTTTTTGTAATCTTATGTAAGAACTATCGAGACTCCCTCCCACCCCCTTGTAAGAAAAAATAGGACATGTTCAATCCCCCTAATCGTCTTACGTAATTAATGAATGGCCCTTAGTTCTAAGGATTATTTGTTAATTAATGATAATATATGTATGGGTGAATGTTTGTATGTTACAAAATTTTGTAATAGGTGACATTGTAAATCTATTATTGACACAACACTTCAACTCTTCTGTTATTTAGATTGAATAAGCGTTCAATAGATGGCGCCATTTTAGGTTGTTATTACAATATAGTTGGTAAATTATACCGTACCAAGCTGTGGCGAGTCACTAGAATATTTATATGTATATATAAAAAATATGAAATCGGATCGTATCCGGGTGAAATTTAAATAAGGTCATTCAATCAAGATAACAACATAATTCACACAAACGGAGTAATATACATAATGTCGGTCGATATTTTAAATTGGTGATATATTAATGACGTGTATCATAATTTATTAACAGGAAGATATCTGGTGACACGTCCTCGTTTAAATACACGAGTTTTTAACACTTTATTAGTATAAAAATACTATAAACTCGTGGATGACCTATATTTTGACCTTTATGTGACATATATTTAAAAATTAATCATCAAATTAGTGAAATATGTTAAACAAATGATGTAATATCAAATTAGTTCATTATCGTTAGCCTTATAATAACTTCCGTTATTAGTATTATAATACTTCATTATATTTATTAAAAATGTCAAAATTTGCTTATATTTATTATGATTATTAATAACCATATTATATTAGCTTTAAAATTTTAATGATTTTTATGTGTATTTAAGTCCCTAAATAGTTTTCTCGAATTCTTCTATACGTTGTTATAGATCCAAACTTTTATATATTTTTTCCAAAAAATCCTCTATTTTTAAGTATTTTTATTTATTTATTTAATGATCAAAACATTGACATCTCTTATCTACACTATTATATAAATAGGAAAGATTTGATTGTTTGTATGTTTGTTTGTCGCGAATAGGTTCGAAAACTACTGAACCGATTTTGAAAATTCTTTCACCGATAGAAAACAACATCCTTTCCGAATAACATAGGCTATGTGGTATTGCCATAGATGTTCTAATTAAAAAGATATGGCCATTTACTTAAATGACCAATTCAATTTACAAAAAGACAACATTATGGCAAGTGCCAAATGAAGACTTTCTCAGGAACTACTAATCCGATTTTAAAAATTCTTTCACTGATAGAAAACTACACTATTCGTGAGTGACAAAGGTGATTTAGTGTTGCCATATACATCTTTTAATTAATAGAATATGTACATTTTGTTGTTACTAATCAGATTTTAAAAATAAATTATAAATACCCGGAGCGAAGCGAGGGCATGCCGCTCGTAATTTATAAATAGTTTTAAAAACCACAGAAGCAGGACATTGACTTAATCATGGTTTTTGCATGTTAGCACTCCATCAAACAAAAGAAAAAGAAAAAAAAGAAAATATAGAAATTGTTATTTAATGGGCTTAATAGATGGCGTTGTAATCATCATCTTAGTAAATTCAATACAACTCTAAAAATTTATGAAAGTAATATAACTATGTACAATATTACTTTTATCAGTCTGTTTAAGTTCCATTGTGAGTAGATAAAAGGAAATTTGAAGTAACAAGATTTAGATATAGTTATTAAGCTTAGGCAAACGTTTCTTTTGGCTGGTATTTTTGCGAATGTTCTAGACGGCCATTGCTGTTTTTAACACATCAATTTCACTCTATTAGTATGCACTATACTCAATCAATACATCGGCTTCATGCCTATCACGTCACAGTTGAGACTACGCCACAATGTATGTGGATAATTAGGTAAGAAATAACGATTACACAAATATTTGGTGATTATTAAAAAATAATTGAATAATATATTAACATTAATTATTAAATACACTTCTGTTTCAAGTCAAATAATTCGTTCAATAAATTATTTTTACGTCGTTCAGGAATGAGATACTTACAGATAAATAAAAAATTAAAAAGCTGTTATTTCTGTGCTCTTTAAAGTTTCTCTATAATATTATTAATACTTGAATATTTTCAGATTATACACTGGGTGACACTTATATCAGTACGATATAATGAATATATCAAAAATAAAATTAAAAAAAAAATTGTTTTTGGATTTTGCCAAAAATTTTCATAAGTTTTTTTATTGTCTTAAAATATTTTAAATAAATTCTTTAAGGAATAAAAGGTAATCTGAAAATAGATTAACTTTTCAGTTATTTATCAAATAACAATGAAAGCTTGTTTTTTTATTTAAATTAATTCTTGTAATAATAAATATAAAATTGACCTCAGATTTGAAAGTTTGATGACTTTGTATCGTAATTTTTAAAGATCATAAGGGTCTGTTATATTTATTCTCTCTGTATATATTTTGGTCATTGACATCTCAATTACAATATTTTTTCGCAAAATCATGCATCCGTCATCAATAAAATTCGATATTCACAATTCATTTATAAATTTGCTTTGTGAAACAAATAAAATCTTTAATAATATAAGTAGTAAGTAAAGTAAGTATTGCTAGTAAAAACTTAAATTCAAGATTGTATGACAGTCGCTTTAATTAAAAAAAAAAAACTAAAACAAGACACTGAAAGCAAGGTCTTTAATATTGAATGCATTAATAACTTAATCATCTTTATTAACTTGGTATTTAAATATTTTATTAAAATCTTGAAACGGCTAAATATATATGTGTGGATAAAATAATTCATTTTGATGAAAAATAAACACCTGACCTTTCGAGTTGAAATTAATTTCTACTTACGGTACAGCCAGGCCACGGTAGGTAACAGAAAGTTAAACATTTCGTAACCAATACATACCTGTAACAAAAAAATAACATTAATACATTAAAAGTACATCATTTTTATTAATACCCATCGATGCGGAAAAATCGATATCATAGACTAAATCTATAAATCATTATGCAACTATATTTGTATGCACAAATCGATTACTTTCACCGTAACGTCACGGTCTGTTCTACGGCAATATATGAGTATAAGCTGAGAAGCGTTTATAACATCTGTATAAGTTTATAATCTTTCAGAGGGTCTTTTCAAAGTCAAAGTATGAACTGATGGTCGACAGCTAGCAGCACTGTCTTTGCGCTATATCAGTCACGTGAATATTAAATCTGAATCTTTTGATTCAGAGAGATTCAGATTTGTTACTCAGAACTTATTCAAAAAACATCATAAGGATTTTTTTCTGATTAATTATATTTTAGAAAAATCTATACATAGAGTTTACACATTAATCATTATCATTACTTCCTTAACTTGTCAATACATGCCGCCAGTTTAAGTCATTGATTCTAAAGGATTTTGTTATATAATGTACTGATAAAAGAAAAAATAATTAATAAATGTTTAAATAGTACAGTTTTCATATATTTATTATTACCTTAACATGTCAATAGAAATTTAGGGCTGTCGTAACCAGTAGGGTCAACGCAATAGAGACCGTTTAAAAATTATTTTAATTATTAGGTTATTTTTTTATTCTTCATTGGAACATGTAACTACCGTCGATCTCAACCTAAGACTATACCCGTTTCAGTCACTTCGGGTATTGATAAAATTATTTATCGTCTGTTTTAGTGGCTCCAGGTGTAATATCATTTAAATATTTCAATTTATAATTATTTCTCTAAATCATAAACCATAAGGGAAAATAATATCCCGTAATAGAAGAGAAACTTACTGTTTCTGTCCCATAATTTTCCAACATCTAAATTGTAATACTGATAATTTAAATGCAAAAATATATAATATAATAGAATATGAGCTGAATGTTTTCTAGTCTTCATATAACACTAACTTCTAATAACACAATAGTCCTTAAGTATAATTAGGTAGAACCTATTCACTGTATTATATAGAATTTAAGTGTTTAAAGTATTCTATCTGTAGGTATACCTTAGTAAAATAAAAGCGAAAGTACGGCGAATAAATCTTTAGACTCCACACGAATATAATAGGAGGCACAAATAAAAAGAATAAGCTTATTCATAAACTGCATACAATAGATTATAGAAGTGAATGAATCGATACAATTCCAATATGGCCACGCAATGCCATGACTGGACTGGTTCCGGTTGCTGGTTTCCGGTGACAAGGAAGAAAATAGTTAAGGTATCTTAGATAACTTGTAGTGTATTTAATGCAGCACACTTCGTTATGTTGTTTTCGCAGTTATCTACATTTATGTTTGAACGCAATAATTTTAATTACTTCAAATCAGATTTTTAAAATTTTACTAACTATATTTAAAGAACAACGGCAGAAAATGTTATCTAACTATATTTAATCAATTTATTTTCATTTATATAATTGTATTGATTAAAAACCTTTATTGGAGTATAAAAGTTCGTTAATAAGTCAAAAAGTTTCTACTCGCCTATAACTCATAATATTTTATTACACTCTTAACACGTTGAATACTTCAATCAGACTATTTGTCAGCAAATAAAAGTTTGTCAATGACTCAAAAAGTTTCCAGTTTACTAAAACTCATAAAACTCTGTTAATAAGACTTTTCTCAAAAAAATTGTTTTCGTTGCGTCAAAAAGCCCATCAGTCTCTTTGATATATAATATAAAAGTTAATGAGTCAAATATAAACTGTCAACTCGACTCAAACTCAAATAGACTTTTTTGTGAAATAATTTTAAAATGTCAAATTCAAAGTCATTCAATTTTAACTATAAATATCAATCATTCTGTCTATGTATAAAAGTTTCTTAAAGAGTCAAAAAGTTTCACTTTATCTATCTAAAATACGTATAAGACATTTTATTAAAATCCCATTTCTCCTTTAAAATATTATATAACCTGTCTAAACATAATTAATTATTGATCGGCTTAATATGTAACAAAGAGGCTGTCGGCAGGAGATTTTTCTTGTTACTGCGTCATGACATGACGTGACAGCTGGATTTTGAATAATGATCATATAGCATTCCTTATAGTTTACATGACGTATTTCCTTAGATAAATGGATAAACATGTCAGCGTGGAGATGAGAGGACATTTCTTTATTCTATTATACTGCTACTTAGATCTTTTATCTGAATTACTCAAATAATATTTTTGTTTTGTTTAAATAAAATGACATAATAATTAAGATTCTTGAGTTTATAAGTGAAGTAGCCGACCCATTCTCTCTTTGCAGAGTACTCACAACTATGAATCATATATCTCTCATCGTTAAATCAGAGTTCGTAGGAAACGTTCTCGTTCGACCGTTTTTTTTCCGACTTATACAAATTAATAATAGCCTATGACACTCTCAAATAATGTGGCTTTCTATTGATAAAATTTTCAATATCGGTTCAATAGATCCATAGATTACCCCCTACAAAATCAGAAAACTTCACCTTTATAACATAAGTATAGAAGATAATTATTTCATACTAAATAAAGGTGAATATTTAATTATTATTTTACATTCAGATCTAATTTTAGCAACATATATGCAATAATTAATTCTGATTGTAATATTTTAAGGGCTTAATGTTCAAAAGGATACTTTATTCTATTTAATCTTGAAGAGACTTTAGAATAAGACAAGTGGGTTTTGCTCTATCAACTGCAAACTAATCTCCTCGAGATCGATCCTCGTGGTTAAAAATTAGAAAAATCTGTTAAAAATTATTATTATTTAATAATAATTTTTAACTTGAAGTAACTTATATTTGGATCAAGGCCGTAACTGACTGTATCGTTGGCGGCCTGTCACACGACACGACATATTACTATTAAAACATTCATATTCAAATTAATATGTTTTAATTTCAATACACTTCATATTCAATGAAAGATAAAAACTACAAGGAAGTGTTTTATTAATTAAAAAATAATCTTACACTGTATTTAATATTTTAAGTGTAGCTGATTTCTCAGACATCATGATTTGTATAGAAAGGAAAATCCGTTATTAGTGAATTAATAATATATATAACATTTTATGAGAACAAAAACACCACTCCTATGGGTAGTAGATGTAAATTACAATCATATATAATCATATTATGAGTTTTATATTCATTTATTATTTCTGTTTTTATACGAACCTTAATGATACTTAAAAACAGTACGAAAGCTCGAAATCACTTCTAAGGGTAAAAATAAATTGTACTCGGTATAAAAAATAATTTTTCTTCTACTTGAATTTACAATAATATTAATAACTTTTAAAAAAATTGTTAGAATTATCATTAGTTTTATTTTTTAAATATACAAAATTGATGATGAGGATGGGATTGAATATGAGCACTATTATCCATGTTTGTGAGACTTTATAGATAGATTTAAATAACATACAGCAACACAAACTGTAAATAAAAACTATATCCAATTTAGTGCAATAGTTTTTGCGTGGTCTATATATAAATAAAATGTTAAAAATGTTTGTTTTGGCCTCTATAGGTGTTATAAAGACATTAACTTTTCTTAAACAACTTCTATTGACAGATATTCGATATGTTACATTTTTATTACATGTATAAATAGATAAAGATTGATTTTTTTCACCAGTTTTCTCATTGTTTGACGTAATGAGTTAATGCGATAATCACAGTTATTCAACCGTGGTGGAAAGCAAGAGAAATGCGGAGAGATTCCTCGTGCTTCTATGCATACGTAGCGGAACGGCTTCCTACATTTAGCTGCGAGTAACGACGTGTTGTGACATAATTGTACTGATTGCTTATTACATATTTTCTACAATCTATAAGCTAAGATTGTAATTTAAAAAAATATATTACTAGCAATTTGGGCTATTAACTACTAGTATTCGTAACGTAACTTGAGTGATGAGTTTTAGTGAGTAATTTAATCATGTCAGAGACGTACTGCTCCTAGGTCACAAGCTCTAAATACCCCTTAACTTCCTCACAGTCAACCCTTCTCGTTCTCTTATAATATGAAGTAGATTTATCGAACACACTTATACCACATTATATTTATGAGATGGCGTTATAAATTATTATTAATAACTAATACTAAAATAATGCTAAGTGAAGCTGTGTCGCCCAGGTATTATTAAGATTAAATCTAATTTTTTGTTCAATTTTTATATCTTTCTTTCAAGGATAAAGAAGAAACTAAAGGCAAATTAGAATCTTTGAAGGTCAATTATAGTCGCTGAAGGTCGAAGGAAGGAAGGAAGGCTATAAATAATAGAAACTCCTTTACTAAACGATGAAGTAAACAAATAAAGATTTCATTCAAAAAACCGCAAAAACAAAAACCGAGAGACGACCTCATGAACTGCGAAAAAATTACAAAAGTGTCACCACCCGTCACGACATCAGTTACCACACTACGCCACTGCTACGCTCGTGTCAACGCCGACGTTACGAAACTGTTTGTGCTGATGAAAGGAGACAAATGAAACTTAATCATAATAATTAACTTTCAAAGACAGACTCAGTAATACTACAAAGTATTTAAACTGAAAAAAACATATATTATTTTAGACTAATACTGTTTTCTAGACAAATTGTCGCACTCATTTTAATAACGGATAAATCCAATTTCAAAATTTATTTAGCGCTATCTGGTGGCGAGTTACAATACAGTTGTTAAATTATAAACCTACATAATGTGATTCAGATATTCTGTCAACATATATAAATATATGTACTAGCTAACCGTACTAGTTTCGCTAAGGAATATAAAAAGCCAAGCTTTCATCTTAGAATCCAATCGCAGCATAACATATGAGATCCAATGAGAAATAAAGAACATATACATAGGCAGAAGAATTATGTATTAGAAGGACCGGAAGAAAAGTTGCAAACGTCTAATGCCGATTGTTTCGTAAAGAGTTGTAATTTTAAACTAGCTATATATTTTTGTGCGAATGAGTATTTATTTCGATTTGCAAGAAATATTATGAAAATATGTTTTACTGCTGGAAAATGAAACAAGGATTGATTTTTCAAAGAAGAAATACATTATTAAGATACAGACAGTTTAATTTACATATTGAAACCCCAAGAAAAATGAGAATCGATGATGTTAATGACAGATGTGTTTTGAGCCTTAAAACCGATTTTATTGTCAAGATAATACCCACAGTGTATCTTATTTGAAAGAACATTTCAAGACTCATATCAGTAGCTGACATTACATCGGTTGACACATTTCAACGAGATAAATCGTGGCATGGTCTGAAGAGTGAATAATAATCGATGCCAAAAGAAAGTGAAAACGAGACTAGAAACACCATGGAGGCAATTAAAACGGTTAATTGTTATGGTTCTAACGTTCGCAATTGATTCATTTTACCCACGATGCCGCTTCTGCAGATTGATGACCCTATTGTAGCCAATAAAGACTAGTTACATTTTATAATCATACAAAAAAGCTATTTAATAAATAATATTCTTCTTTAAGCAAAAAAAAGTTATTTAAATGGTATAAGCCATTTACAGAAGTGATGAAGAAATTGTTTATGGAGAATCCTCGAATTATTACTAGAAAAGTTGCAAAAAATATCCATACATCGGTTGCAATTAATTAATACCACACAATTTTTTAAATTTTTTGGTTACATAGTACTAACACTGTACTGACGTATTAAGTAAAATCGTAAAAATCCATTTAATCTTATGTATAAAATACATGTGCGTTTATTTTGTTACAACTCGAGAATAACTTAGCCGAAATTTTTATTCGCTTTAATAGAGGAAAAACCCAAAGGATCCGTGGAAAGATCAAAACTGACAAAAAAAAAGGGATGTCACTGAAATAAAGGATAACACAGACGAAATTTATAAATTATTTACTTTTCAAAAATCCCCTCAAGTTAAGCATATTTCTATTCAAATTATGAAAAAAATACATAATCCAAGTGCCCCAGAAGCGAGTTATGAGAAAGTCTAAAGCTAATTTTATTTCCTTTCTTGGACAGATTATTGATTTCTCCTACCGCAAAGTCTGTATATATTTTGCTCAGTTGAAAGTATAAAGTCATTATTCTTTAATATTGATTTATTTGAATTGTCAATTTTAATTTAGTACTATAGATATATTTATGTTGTTGTATAAACATGTGAAAGATTTTGTATATATTAGAACAGGCTAGACACATTTATTAGGTACATTTTGCATACTTGGGAAACATAACTTTATACATGCAGGCATGCGATGTTACTTTGCTTTACATAAATATGTTGTTAGCACTTCACTGTACTGAATGTGAATTGATAAAATCTGTACTTCGTATGTGGACTATCATAATATGTTAAAAATAAAGCTGTAAAAGAAAGATGTTCCTATATTATTAAATCGTGTTAGAAACCGATCTTTCTCTAGACCTAACAATGGAAAGTTAACACAAACACTATAACGGAGAATAGAAACAACATTTCACATTTACTTGGCTAAGTAAACACGTCAATGAACAATTCTCAATATTGTTATCCTATTAGGTGAATTAAGTATTATATTTAGAGTTAGAAAAATAGTTATAATATTTTAAACAAAGTTATTTGGTTTCCTAATAGTGGAATATCCAGGGAACTTAGGTTACCATGACAACCGTTAAAGCATGGATTCTAAAATAACAGATATCCTCTTTAATACATTACCAGTTTGCCTACAATATAGATAAATCGTTGTAGTATATTAAAAACATAAAGCTATCAGAATTTATAGTTAAACATATAATTATACAGAAATATTCTGATGGGTTATTATGAGCGTGGCTGTAGGCAGTAAGGCCGTCTGGTTTTACCCGATCGGTGCCAAAATGTCACATATTCGTTTAGCACACGTGTCACTTCGTGCCACTTAGCAACAACCTAAACATATAGGATAAGAGGATTTTATTTTAAATACTGGAATAAGTAAATAACTCTTTGATATTTATATCAAAACAAGTTTTTATAAATAACAACAGGGACAGACAGATATGATCATTGTTATGTAGTAAGTATTTTTAGGTAGTAGTATCTACATTTATACTAAGAATAAGAAGAAGTAAAAATAATAAACATGGATTTTAGATAAATTACTTAGTTGATTTAAAAATGTAAATAGCCTTGTTGTTCATGTTATTTTTATATATTACAATAAAAAATTCTTGGTATTTTATAAATTAGCCCAAAATCAACGTAAACGTAGTAGTCATCAATAAACTAACAAAGAGGCCAATGACAACGAGGAATGAGCCTTACAGAATCACGTCTACGAGTGTTATGTCATTAACACCGAACTGTTTGTCATGTCATAACACTACATTTACATACACGAAAGAGCAAAAAATTACGATAAGTTCTTCCTCGTTTTCTCATACATTCCATGCATTACTTTATACTCATTTAATTACTTAATACCGGCCAAGCGCGAGTTGAATTCACGCACCGAAGGTTCCATGCAAACTGGCTTGAGAGACAAACTTAACTTTGTCGTTGGAAAACCATCTACATACGTCGACATATGTTGCGGTCAGTTTACCAAGTACATTTTTTTTGTAAAAGTTACAAATTTACTATTTATTTCTTTACTACTGTTGTATTTTAGGTCAACTTGAATCCTATAGGTTTTATTTCCCTTGTGAAATCGAAATATGCCCAAATGACTAAATCTTTTGATCGAGTTAATTTAAAAAATCAACGTTTTATCTGCTCTAGTGGCCAAAAGACTTGAGTGTTTAATATTAATTTCACCCTGATAAACATTTATAAGAAACTTAGGTCTTGACAGACAGATAAAAGGTTTTATATATTTGTAATGTAACAATAAATTTCTAGTTTCGGGATTTTTGTTAACTTGTGTAGTGTTGACTTAAAAATTTTGTTTCACACTTGTACCCTTAACACATTTCGGAAATAGGATCTTGACGGACAAATATAAAAAAGGTACCTTTGGAGGTATAGAACCCTAAAAATATCTTCAAGTATTATTAGACAATGAGAAATTAAATATAACCTCAATAACTGTTCTAACTGCCAAAGTTTACTTTAAAATTAACTATAGCTCAAGGCAAAGAGAGAATCGTGTCCAATTTAACTCTTTATAATCACTTTCAAAGTAATAAGATTTAACGGATTATGTAAATATCAGTACTATATTGAACCTTATTGTATGTAAATAAAGTTTAATTTCGCTTATCGGATTAAATTTAATGTTTTAGATATCTATTAATAACCAAAGATTTCTTTTTCCACGTGTTAAAAAATCTATTGAAAATCAATCTATTGTGAAGTTAGGGCTGTATTTTCCGAACTAATTTATGTGATTATTTCGGCTATGTTTGTGACTGGTTTAGAATAAATTATTTTAAAAAAAAGCCGTAAAATGGCGCCATCGTTTTTAATTTAATAGAATCATGAGATAATAGCTACAAAAACCATAACTTATGGTAATGAGATAAAGTTAAGTGATGTTTCGAGTGTTATGGAATTTATTTTTTATATTAGGTATTAGCTATTACATAACTAAAAAAATGTTATAATTTTATCATTAAATTAGATTTATCGTTTGTTTGCCATAAAACTGATGCTAACATGATAATTTGTTAACAGAAATTTAAAAAAATAATTGAAAAATAAGTATTAAATTAAATTAGTGATACTGAAAAGTTGGAGCTGATATCACAGCCTAAAACTTGATGTATAGAAATATCGAATATTATATTTTAAAATAAGCCCATTTTATTGGAAATATTTTCTAATTTAATAAGTGTTATCATTTATTAAATATTCTTATAATCAACATAATTATTTCAAGATTACATCTAGTTAGCAAGATCCGGTTCATCTGGACTTCACATCCTTTTCATTATTAACATATTTTTCTCTTCGTATTGTTAATCTTCATTATGTATATTAAATACTACATTATCATAAATCACTCGTTTTTTTATATTAAAAAAATTGTAAGGTCAAACAATGGTCATATTTATATATTTAGAACATAAACATGTTTCTCAAAGATAACAATTTTAAACTTTGAGGTAAAACGAGTCATCGAGCAATATATTATAAAATTGTTATTATTTAATTTCTCCACCTAAATCTAGCAATAAGAATATTACTTAAATATTAAAAAGAGGAAAATGTGTTTGTTTGTCCTTTTCTTGACGCTATAAATTTTTTTATCAGATGAATAATTTTTTTTCTAAGATTATCTCTCTTTCAGTTCGCTTTATCATTATTTTAGTCAAAGTTGCGAGAAATCTATCAATTCCTTAGTGAATGGAGGGCGTAATTATATTTAAATAAATAAATGATTAGATTATTGTTTAATTCTTTTAAACAAAAGTGAAATCATTTGACACTTTTCAATGTCGATTTTTTAAACAAACATTTTCACGAGGACGTGTTGTGTTATTCAATGTGTGTAAAAATACTTAACACTATTAGGAAATCATCGTGAATGTTGCCACATAATAAAATATTTTTTTGTATAACTTTAAAAGCTTAGAATAAAATGTTTGTAATTTCTTACAAATGTTGTAAATAAAATATTGAGATAATGGATGGATGTGATTGTTACTTAATTACATAAAAGTTACTAAACAGAATAAAATGAAACTTGGCAGTAATATAGCGCATATATCAGAATAACATACAGACTATAATTTAAAAACATATTGTGTAATGCTGGTAACTTTATTAATACCAAAATCAAGGGCAGATAGGCGCCCTAGATTGCTAATATATTAAGATAAATCTAATCCTAACATTAAATATTATCGAAGATAAAAAAAGTTAGTTTGTAATTTTTTTATCTATGTGTATGTAACAGTTAGAACATCAAATTGATTTGTGTTCAACAAGCCAATTTACCTTTTTCTTACACAAATTCGTTGTTTTAGAATCTCAATTATAAAAAAGTTACATATATTAACTGTGTTATTACAAATTGAACAACTTCTATTACTTATAAAGTTTTAACTTAATAAAAAATATTACCATAATTATTAATTTATTTGAGATAAAAGAAATTTAATCTATTAGTTAGTTATATTTTTTTTATTACTTGTTAAGATATAATCAGTTAAATAAATTTAGAGACAGACAACTTATAATTTAAAAATATAAGTTAAAGTATGAAATTTGAAAGTTCGGAACATTAAGTCTGATAGAAAAATATCTAGCATTAATCTATAACATGAAAATTTCTGGTTTAATATTATAATTCTATTTAAACCACACTTTTTTACCTATTTAATAAATTTAGATGGCCTTGGCTCTCAAATTATATTGAAGATATGACCTTATCATGTCAATCAAACTTGTTTTGAAATCAATAAAATAATATTAGACTAACATGCTTCAAATAAAAACAAGTGCAGCAATTACATAGAGCATTTAAAATTTTGAATAATATAAAATATACTAAACATTTATATAATTATTAAAATTATATAAACGATGCAATATTATTATATAAATAATTAAAATATATATCATTATTATTTTATGCAATAAAATATGACCCAGTTTGTAGAATTCATGCAATATTTGTTCGAACACTTATAGACTAATAGATAAGGTGCAAACGAGCAGATGGTCCACCTGATGGTAAGTGGCAACCATAGCCCATAGACATCGGAAAAACAAGAAACACGTTTTGTCGATGCGTTGCATCCCCGAAGATAGAGAGGGAAGGGGGAATGAAGAAGAAAAATGATGCGGATTCAGCGGTCCCTAGGCAAGAGCCCAGAGTCCACTAGACCCACAGCGTTAATGGGATGGGAGAGGGAGGGGGTAAGTCTGGCCCACTTGCAGCTTAACCGGAACGCGTCAATGACACTTGGCGATCGGATTCGCATGCTGGTGGTCGCAAGCCAGTCGGGAAACAGATCCCCTACCACCAAGAAAGATCCCCTACCACCAAGACAGGATAATGTCAGTAATAAAAAAGGATTGAAATATATGTTGGTTATCAAAAGTTCAGCTAGTCTGTAACACGTCATTCCTTAATTCCGTGTGTAGTCTGCTAACCCGGGTGGCAGACTGGTCCCGCGTGGTGGACTATGACCTATTCCCTCCTCATTCTGAAGAGGAGCGGGGCTCAGCAGTGGGCCATTAAAGGGTGATGATTATGATGATGATTAAAATCTTATCTTTGTGTATGTAGTTTGTATGATAGTATAATAATATGGTATCTTGGAGTTGTTCTGATGATGGAACTAAGAGTTGTTCTGATATTGGATGGTGGATACTCTTCAGTAGCTAGTAGTAATTAATTATAAATTATTTAGTATCTGTCTTAATGAGAATATGCTTATGGATATGGTGTAATTGGAACCATGACCCAGCTATTGAATTCCTATGACCATCTAAGTGTTCTTCCATACGTGTATTTACATATAAATATATTCTTAACCGTAATTAGTTCATTGGTTATATATATAATTAATAAACATGTTACTTAGATTTGAATGATATAGTAATAAGATTTGGTGGTAGAAAAAGCCTTATTTCGTAATTCTCCTTCTTCAGAATCTTAGATTAAATAACAGAATTCATTTATTAATACTAAAATTTTCATTTCAAATATATCATATTTAACCTGAATTACATTTGTGTTTAATTATAAATTGTTGATGTTTGAACAATTATGTTTATTTTACACGTAAAATGCGACATGTTATATAAGACAAAATAAATCTTCGTGGACGAAACATTGATTTTATGGCACAATGCCACTATATTTTGCAAATAAAACGAAGTTTATAGTATGACAAAGTGAAAAAAAAACATGGAAACATACATATATGTACCTACTTGAATTTCGGCCAAGTGGTTTTGAAGTTACATTATATTCTGAAGGACAATCAGCATGTTTTTATAAATAATGTAGTTTTATAATAATAAGGTTATAATAATAAATGTAAAGGTTATACTGGTTCAACTTTCATTTGCAGTAGCTCAGGCCACAGCAGTCCTGTGTGTCGCAACAACGTGGCGCAACTTGCCATACGTAAATATTATACGTGCCTTGATATTTTACACCTATACGACGTTCTAGTTGATCGCTAATGGTAACTAGTCTGTCTGAACGTAGATTTTGGATATCTATGTATAAAAGAATAACTGACATCAATTCGCAACCCAAACTCTTTCAACTAAGATCTTGTATTTCTTTGACACCATAGGTAAACACTTGGGGAATTTTTCTGGAAATTAATCTCTGAAGATGTTGTAAGAAAGAAAGAAAATAATTTTTGAATTAATTTCGGTTTAATTGTCGTCATGGTAACCGTTGTAATAATAACCAAAGAACGACTATGACTAGTTTAAAGTTTTGCTAAATTAAAACAGTCAGTCGCTTTCTACTTGACAAATAAGTATACTTTAATTATATTGCAGAAATTATTAATAATCCTTACGATCTGTTATTTCGTAACAAATTTGTATTTAGTTCCTGTGATATGTCTTTAATTTTAAAGGTAAAGACAGGTGATAAAATACAGTAACTGCATTGCAAGGTTATATTAGACACAAATAAAGTAATTGTAACCGTCATTCACGCAAATCAAACGTGAACAAATAAATTGCAATACATTTAAGGATAATTTGGAAAATCGTCTGAAAGTGCCGGATACTGTCTTAACAACGTACATGAAAACAAATCTAAGTGATTTATCATAAAGTCTATTTTCCTATATATCAATTTACCACGAATCGGAAAACAGATAATAGTTGTGTTGTAAAAATATACCCATTAAATCATGTTCTTCCGACGGCCTTAAGACTCGGAAATGCTAACAATGCTGCATGCTCTAACGTTCAAGATTCTTACATCTTTATTTTGTATGCTATTGAACTACTAACAAGATATGTTTAACAAATAAAATAATTCTATACGATTGTATTTATCATGTCACCCACCAATATTTTAGTTATTATACGTTTCCAATAAAGTTATGAGGAATTCTCTGTGTATATTCGGAGTCCAATATTCAATGCCAATAAAATTAAAAAACCGAACAAATGCGAGTCGGAATTGCGCACTAAGGCTTCCGTACCAATATTTGGCAAAAAAAATCACGTTTGTTATATAAGAGCCCCCTTTAAATATTTATTTAATTCTGTTTTTAGTATACGGGCAACAGAAATAATTTGAGACAGGCAGGTGACAGACAGACGGACGAACAGACAGCGGAGTCTTAGTAATAGAGTCCCGTTTTTACCTTATGAGTACTAAACCCTAAAAAGGGACTTTTCAACAAAAAATATACTATGAATATAGATGCCATTATAAATATTTATATTGACTACTAAAAATGACAACGAAAATAAGAGGTAATTTCCCATTTAATCAGTAACACACCAGCCAGTGCCGAGGCTCAGCTATCCAATCCATCCAATTTCCAGTAAATTTGACGTATGATGGACTTATCTAAATTAATCGTATGATCACAAACTCGAAGGATTTACTATTGATCATTAAAGAGTTCCCCTAACAACTCCTAGTTATATGATCAGATCAGCGAAAAGATACCAAATAGTTTCATTGATACATTTAACGTGCTAAGAAGTAGGTTAAAATTGACATCCTATATTCTTTCGTTACAATTATAGCTCATTTTGTTTGTTAATTCACTGGGCACATTTTTAAATAACACTATAAACGTACAGAAATACAATTATGAAAACATCTTAAGTTTTCCTGAATATCTTCTATGTACAGATACTCGATAAATTACATTTGATTTAGATTCACCTACTCCACTCCTGACATACATGTCAAAGGCAGGTTTATTCATACGTTTCACACACCATCAGGTATTGCCAAACAACCTGACGACATGTCATTGTAACGATCACAATGCCAACGTTTGGTTAAACGGCCCATTAGCTTTCCTTTGTCAAATATCTAATTGTATCGGATTAATGCATGTTCACACGGAAACGGATTCAAAGAAAATAGGCAAAATAGACGATCTGTATATATATATAGTACAAATATATAGTATATATATATAGTACAAATATATAGTATATATATATAGTACACATATATATATATATATATATATATATATATATATATATATATATATATATATATATATATTAAATAGTTCAAACTATTTAGTGCACTAATTGATTCTTTTAATATCATTATAATAACTTGCTTATAATATCATAAGTTATAATAAAGTTTGAAAGAATGCATGGAGGTATGGATGTATGTTTGTTACTCTTTCACGCAAAAACTACTGAATGGATTTTGATGAAATTTTACAATAATATAGCTCATACATTAAAATAACACATAGGCTATATTTTATAATGATATTGTGTGAATTACCCAGAATATAGCGAGTAAAACCGCGGGAGGCAGCTAGTATATTATATTGAAACTATCAGTGAGAAATATTCTGATACTCCTCTAAGTATTCGTGTACTTTCAAGGACATTTAATCAACAATACATAAACTGTGCCTGGGACTTGTGACCCATATATAGGGCTATGTGTAATGTATTAAATTTAGGCTTCATTATCAGAACTCACTGCATTACAATATATGATCTTCTCAGAGAGATCTAGCACCAATTACATATCACTTCATAATATTATATTTCCACATATATACTAATCTTAAAATTAGTTATATGCGCCAAACCCTTAAAATGTCAATTGATATTTAATTTCGTATCTTCACATGAACATTCATATTACAGTTTCAAATATAAGTATAGACTTTATGTAATGGTAAAAAAGGAACTACTGGGCGTTTGTTTTTATGTTAATTTCTATTCTTTATTCTTTTATACAAAAGCAATGCGTGATTTAATTTTATGTATAGGCGTGGAGCGTGAGACTTTCGACGGAATCACTGACAGAATGCTAAATATTTAAATAAGAGGGTAGATTCTATTTGTTTTAACTCACGAACATTATATACCGTCTAAACTCTTTGTTAATTTGTTAATTCTACTAATATTATAAACGCGAAAGTTTATAAGGATGTATGGATCTCTGGATGTATGGATGTATGATTGTTACTCTTTCATGCAAAAACTACTGAATGGATTTTAATGTAACTGTACAGTAATATAGCTTACACATCAAAATAACACATAGACTATAATTTATAATGATACAGTGTGAATTATCCAAAATATAGCGGGTGAAACCGCGGGACGTAAAAGTAAAACTCTCAAAAAATCAATCATTTTTATGACATTGGTTTATTACTTTATATATTATATTGCTTATAGAAAAAAAATTGGCTAATTATTATTTTGTGAGAAAAATGGATTTGAAAATGAATTTGTTAAATTAGTATTAGTATTTAGCTACTAATAATATTTATGTTATAGTGTTTCTTTTTCTTACATTTTCAATGAACTATAAATAAATTAAATATATATGTCGGTAACTAATTAAAAGAAGGAATGGAATGGATGGCCTATCTCAAAAGCTATAGGGGCGCATCACGGTCAGGATATAACTAAACATTACTATCACTTACTATTATGACAGGAACTATTATGACAGGAACCCAAGCAGTGCCTTGGACTTGTGACCAAGGTGTAGGCTTAAGGATATCCTTTAAATGATCATAACACTCACCTCCACTGCTTAGTTTCACCGTCTAAACCTAAGATTAGACTAACATTAACCTAAACTAACACAAGGCTAACCTAACCTAAGGCTAACCTAACCTAAACCTAACTCACACCTCCGACACGGCCATTCTGACGCACGACCGTCCTCGGGTGATACTGAATTTCTAAACCAACTATCACAAGGAAATCCGTTCGTCTTTCCTGACAATACTTTATTCAACGCGAAGTCACAAGAATTAAAATTGGTAAACGTACTAACTGAACTGGACAATTAACTAGTCATTAGTCTACATCGAACGACATTAAAGGAACTTATTTCAAAGTATCACAATCGAAGTAATATCGTCTTCATCTTAACCGATGAGCTGGCTAAACGTTAATTTAAACGATTAATCAAGATTTAAAGCAAGTCTGTATCTTCAACGTACCGAACGCACACGTTATACTCTCTATTCTTTACTTCGCACCGATTCCTGTCAAGGTACTAAAGGAACTAATTCTGGCGAAACTAACACTGTGTCTTTGGCCGGACTGCTATCAAATTAAGATAATGACAATTTTCTACTACACGAAAACAACATCATCAAGTAGAGCCATGTACCAGAACTGTTTATTCCAACTTTCAAAAGCTACACACTAACTACTTCTACAAATCCTTGAGTGATACACTCCATCACCACGGCTCTCACAGCCGACCGGTAATCGCAACTACCATCACACGCGCATCCACCTCGTGGATCGCAACTCTCACGCACATCCATCACATGGACTGCAACAAATTTCAATACGGTCAATAGATTCTATCACTCAAGAAACCAAAATCCATTTTACTAATCATGATCACCATTAACTTCAACTTAATTTGGTAACTGGTACATGATCTACAATCATTTTTTTTAATCGCACGGGTTTACATTTTCTTAAAAATCTTTCAACGTCATAATCTAATAACGAGAATGCTGATAGACCCCATGTGAAGCGAAGGTCTATCCCACTTCTGATGTCGGTAACTAATTAAAAGAAGGAATGGAATGGATGGCCTATCTCAAAAGCTATAGGGGCGCATCACGGTCAGGATATAACTAAACATTACTATCACTTACTATTATGACAGGAACTATTATGACAGGAACCCAAGCAGTGCCTTGGACTTGTGACCAAGGTGTAGGCTTAAGGATATCCTTTAAATGATCATAACACTCACCTCCACTGCTTAGTTTCACCGTCTAAACCTAAGATTAGACTAACATTAACCTAAACTAACACAAGGCTAACCTAACCTAAGGCTAACCTAACCTAAACCTAACTCACACCTCCGACATATATATTTTTAGGTGTGACTTTTTGTAACCATTTTTAAAGATACACTCTTCAAAATAATATAAATAAAGTTATGGAATTAATAGTTACTCAAAATTATTAGCTGAACATTAATTTTATTTTATAATATTATATATTATAATGTTTAATACTAGTATCGTATAAAAACACGTTACTAATATAAACAAATTAATAAAAAACAAGTTTGCGCACTTTAACTCCAAGGTCCATATAAAATATACAGATTTCAAAATCGATATACACATTAGGAAACATGATTATATCATCGAAACCACTTGAGACAAACATGCTAAGATTGTTTTAAAACAAGTTATTTAAATAATATAGAAGTCGAAGCTTTATACAAAAATCACGAAAAAAGTTTCACTTTTAAAAATGTTTGCTCTGTCATTATGAAAGATATTCATGGATGTTCATATTAATTTAAATTAATATAACTCATATATTTGTCTCTTTCTAACAATTGTACTATTAAGTTTAATTACATCTTTATATGTGAAAATGAATTGCTTTTCGTTAGTCACACTAAAACTTGAGAACGACTAAACCAATTTGGCTAATTTTGGTTTTGAATTATTTTTAGGTTTTTTGATACAACTTTTACCTGTAGTTTAATACGCCTCAGCGAAGCGAGAACGGGTTAGATAGTCATAAATTAAATGTTATTTTTCAAAACTAAAAATACTTAATAATGCTAAAACTAATGGAGACGTAACTAAACGAGAATTGGATCTATTTTGGGTTTTAGAGCTCTTTGATAGCATTAAATATAGTTTTAGGTAATGACAAATTTACTAAGAATCTAATATAATTATCTTGTAATAACTTAAATGGCTTTTAATCACGTTTATATCAGAAACAAAACATTCAAGAATGAAGACCAGTCTTTAATTAGTTCTACCATTATCTTTATCAAACTTCTTTCATTAGGAGCTATCAAAATGTTTTGTGACTTTGATGACTTGTTATCGATGATATGACAGTTAATTAAATGTGCCTATCATATTTGAGATATCAGTATTAATATAAAATGGTTTGGTAACAATAATTGATAATGTTTTTCAATTTTGTCTACTAACAAAACAGCAGAAACCTAATAAAAATAAGAGATTGTAATAAATTCGTTTGATATTATTTAAAGTATAAAAAAAGATTGATTGTATGGAGCTCTGTATCCAGTTATTTAATGATCGAATGCAGCAACTTAAATACTTTCAATTACGCTTACGTCATTAATAAAACGTATTTCGGCCTTGAATAATAAATTTCATTTTTTAAATTGCAACTCATATTATTTTTAGATTAATTGCAAAAGAACAAGTTGCACTTTAAATCAGTGCAGGCTTTGGTCAACGGTTACGAAACTTGAGTTTTTCTCAAGCATAGGCTTGGCTAATACTGTGAACTCAATAACTGTATTATAGTCTATAATGAGATTTACTAATATATTATAATTTCCTTTCTTAATAATTAACAACAGGTATTTAAACTTTTATTACGAGAATTAAAGGTCATCTATTAATTTTATTAACTATTAATAATTATTATATTATTGTTAATTATGTATTTAAAACCTAAATAATTTCTCTACCATTAAAATTTTATTAATTTTTAGTCTATTTCTGAAGATAATCTACACCTAAATCTGTTGCGTTATAAAGACTTCAACGCGTACGTGACGACGACGTTGAAGTCTTTTCCTTGACAGACTAAGTTACATTAAATATTTAGTTTAGTGTATTATCTATATATAAATAATTGTAATTTATCGAATGTCTGTACATACAAAATATTAAAGAAATTTTATTTGTGCGTCTGTTTGCGTTTTTGTACACGAATCACGTAAAACTATTGTGCGGATACAGATTTTGTTTTTACGTTTATATTGCTGCAGTTCAACTTAAAATATTTTTATTTAATTGAAATAGGATATTAGTAGAAAATTAACTATCTAGTTATTACATTACAATTGTAAGTAATTATAATACTACCTCGAATCAAACAATTTATACATAATTTACATGAATTAATAAAAAAATACAATGTCAGTTCCGTATCAATTTACGTATTAACTTTAACATTTTTGTTAAGGACATTATGTAACGATTAAAAATCAAATCGCAACTCACTTGTAAATAGGTGAAAGTAGAAAATCGGTGAATACAGCGGAACGTCACTATTAGCACAAACACTGCACTGTGATACTCGCGTTCTATTTTTGAAAATGATCGGTAAATGGGACAGGATCGCGCTTCAGCCTTCAGTGTAGCGCGCGCGACTGCGGCGGGCGCACGGGGCGACGGGCGGCGAGAGACTGCGCGCGCGCTCCCACCCGAAATACTAATCACCTTGCGCTGATTGAGACCCAAGCGGCTGAGATGATGCGGGTTTTTTATTTTCTTATATCACATTAGTGTATAGGAAAGCCTGACTTTAATAAATGTAGTGTAATCAGTAATATGTTTGAATGGAGTTTTGATTGCGAAAGTTGTACAAATGTTACACTTCCGTAGGCTGTACCTTTGAATATAATGTTCTTTTCAAATGGATGGCTTATATTGGAAAAAAATCTTTTATCTCTGTAGTTAACAATAGCTATTATATAAAGCTTTATTTGGCTAAAATATTTTTAATGGCATTAACCTGTGGAAATACAAGTGTGACCGTATCCAATTTCGCTCAGTACTTTTTCATGCGCAAACAATCAAAGAAATATTTTCAAAATCTAATAAATTTATTTCATCATACATAAAATAGTATTACAAAATCGCTCTTACTCATGCCTTGCACTACGCACAGTTACTCACGTATCTAAATGACGATTGTCATTTCTCCCACATCGATAAGGTCACTAGAATCACCCATCTGATGCAAAAACAACTCATATAGGTCATTGTCAAGAATTAGTTCGCTTTTCCGCAAATTTTGAGGTTATTCCGATTTGCAAGGTCATAGCAACTATTCAAGTATAAAAATGAAAGTACTATATAAAGTCATATTAGTAAATACTTGTATATTAAAATTTCATCTAGCCAAGACTTTTCACGCACAAATTAACTTATTCAATCACTCTCTCACTAAATTACTTATACTCACATCCTTACGGGATAATTAATATCCCGCGTTTTTCTAGTTTATAGAGTATATCTAATGAATTATGCTTTTTTGGAGATAACTGAAAGAAAAGTTGTATATTTGAGTAACGTACATTTATAATTAGTAAGATTTTCTTAACTAATTTAACGTTTTTATCTCACTAAAGATAACACAAATTGAAGTAGCCTTGTTAATAAATGTCTCAGTCCATTCTATAAAACTTGCTCTACCTACTTGTTATTGCAAGTTCTGAGGTCGATTAATATGAAAATTTGTATAATTTATGCACAAGATTCGAATATTTTTTATAATCAATAATAAATACAATTATTTTATTACTTACGCAACAGTTTATAATACATATAATTTAAAAATATTTCACATATGCTTTCACCTTATTTTTTGTTTTTCCAACTTTCTTATTTTACTCAAACGATTCTTTAAAGGCGTATAAATTTCTAACCCTTGTAATAATACCGAAATATTATAGTCATATTAATTTAATACTAGAGTTAGGCTGCGTTTCCATCAGAAATGTGCTAGGATGCGTTGTAAAGGATGTGTTTGTTACGAAGCAATAGAATCGCTTTATGTACCTAATCTCGCTCAGCTTCACCTGTGGTTGAAACGCCTTAAAACACAGTTTCAAGAAATAATAGCCAAATTTTTACAAAAATATGTATGACGGTGTGTAAATCTATCTAACCCTAGGTTGAAACAGAGAACCTAGGTACTAATGGCGAGTGTTGCAATATTGAGTTTAGTGTTTTCAATATATCGCTCTTCTCTTTTTCATTTCTTTAAGTTTTATGTTGACTAAATTGTACAAAATATTCCAAAATACAAAGTAACGTTGGAAATTATATTTCTACTACATATTAAATAATATATTACTAATATTATATATTTGACAGTTTGTTTAGATTTGGATGTTTGTTACTCAGTCACACAAAATGTCTGAACCTGAACGGATCTCTATGAAATGTAGCACATATATACTTTATAATCTGGATTAGTACATAGGCTACTTTTATCCCAGAAAAGTACTGAATATTTTATACAGAAATATACTGTAAATTACGTGTCTTTTGTTATGTCAAAGCGACAAGAGTTTATATGATAAGTTAAAAACTTTACATTCGCGGGTAGTATTTTTTACTTTACTCCAAGACTTTAAATAACCTCTGTTCCGATAGACTACCTAGAATGGTGACCATTATGACTTTGCTGTGGTGTGTTGTAGAGATGTTGGGTCTCCATTACTGAGGTTGTTTAAATATTGGTCACTAGGTCTCCGTTTTAAGTACACATTATTAATGTCTTGGTTCCATGTAGATAATACTAATCCAAAAAAATCTGATTGAGAAATATGAGTTTTTTTTAAACAATAATGTTATTGTATAATACTATAAATCGTAGGCACAAAATTCTAGGATGCACAATGTTGTAACGCATCCTATTCTGTATATGAAGAAGTGTGATTCATTGCCAGCCTACAGGTCTTTATAATTAGATAAACAAATTATTGTTTACAATTCAATTTTCGTAGGATGTACATTGACGACTAAGCCAAAAATTTTCGAATGTTATTTACTGATTATTATTTGTTTATATCTCGCCCTCCTATTTTAATAAATTATTTAATTTAAAAAAAATAAGTCTAGAGCTTAAGTATTAAGACTAAAGGTTTTTTTTGTAACGGAAATATTCACATACATACATAATTACTACTATGTTGACCTAGCAATTTATTCTTTCTTCGAATAAATATGTATGCTCTAATATGTTCCTATTCACCCAACTAATATTTGTCGTCGCGTAAGTTAGGCTCAGGTCAACCTAACCCTAGGTTTAAATAGTGAAACTAAGCAGTGGAGGGGAGTGTTGGATTTCTGTTAAAGGGCGTCCTTAAGCCTACACCTTGGTCACAAGTCCAAGGCACTGATTAGGTTTCTGTCGTAATTGTAAGAGATCATATTTTATTATTTATCAGTTCAGTAGCAGTATCTACGTTGAATTTATCCAATAGTCCATTCAATACATACCCCCCTTGTACCCCCTCCTCCTCATTTTTCTTCTAGTTATTAGTATGGGATATTCTGTTATGTTAAATTTTTCTGGTGATTTTGCGTGATGCTCGTACAAACATCGAGAAATTAATTTTTTATTACATGTTATATATACTGTTAATTATGATGTTGGCGATACTAATCATTAGAATAGCATACTGTTTTTATTATGTTGGTATGATTGAGTGAGTGGTGTACACGACTACAATTCCTCCTTATTAATTCAAAATAAGTATATATAATATATATGCATAGTTAACACTTAATACAGTAAAAACTAGTCAAATCATATTAAGAATGCAGATGGCCTTACTGTACTGTATCATCGCTTTGACATTCGACATTGGCCTCGTTGTATCGATATTCGGTTACGACACTCGGTGACGAACATAACGAATAAAACTAATTTTAATCATCGTTTCATTTAGTTTTAAAAAATTACTTTTTAAAAAAGTTACTTTAAATTATATTCTGCACTAGTGTGTCGTGATTTCTTTCGCAGGTACTTCAGTATTTAGTCTGGACTCCTGGAGTGAACTGAAAAATTTGTGAGGCTCTCGCTCATTTATTCACTGTCTCACTACCAACATACTAATAACTATTGAAGTTTTAAGGTTATGGAGACAACTACACCATAGAGATATTTAAAAAGTATCTAAATATCTGTCTATCGGAGAGCTGGCTTACATTTTGGCCAAAAAATTTGCATTGCCATTCAAAGAGGGAATGCAGCCACTACCTCGGCTCTTCCCATCTAATTGCGATGAAGCATTATGTTAGGATTTTAGTTATAGTTTTAGATATATTTTTAGTTAGATTAAATTTCACATATGATATTTTCTTTTAAAGAATGAAGAGACAATTGTTATGATTTCCATTATTAAGTGACTGTGTATTCAATTTCATAGTAAGTAGTGTTAGTGGAGTGATTAAGTTACATTCAACATACAAACATTCACTTTTATATTAGTACGATTTCATTTTGAATTTTAAATAATTTTTTTTTTTATAGTATACTGGGGCAAACGAGCAGAAGGTCCACCTGATGATAAGTGGTCACCGTCGTCTATGGACATCTACAATACACGGAGAATTGCAAATGCGTTGCCAACCCTACTTTACTTTTTAAGGAACCTGTACATTCGGCGTTTGAAGACCCCCAAATTAAAGTGCTCTGGGAAAACCTCTGGTGACAGATTATTCCACAGCCAGATGAATGAAGAATGATCTTAACGCACGTATATTGCTATGGCGGAAAAGTGTCGGAGGCACTAACTCGAACAATTCCTGTAAACTATCCCCATTGTAGAGATGGTAGAGAACACACAGAGATCCAACGTCTCCCCGGAGACTTAGTTCATCTAAACCGTCTGTGAGAATGGGGTCGTCGATAATGCGAACAGCTCGTCGTTGAATGGAGTCAAGAGGGAGCAACTGGTACTTAGGGGCGCCAGCCCAAAGATGCAAACAGTACTCCATATGCGGACGGACCTGGGCTTTGTATAGCAACAGCCGGAGGTCTCTATTTCAGACACTATTTATACTTCGAAATCTGAATGAAACTAGAAATATAGATTTTAAAGAAAAGTTTGTGTAAGTAGATAAATGAGTTAAGATTTAATTAAATGAGTAGGTAACTGGATGAACGAGAAATTATTTGAAATAATTATTTTTTTATGAATTGATGAAGATAATTGAACATTTTCACTTTATAGCATGAGAACTGAGAGTATATTCTTGTAGAAATAATATTGTAGAGTATTATAATATTCTCTAATAATCTATAAATACATTCTCACAGAATTTGCAACAATTAGGGAGTATTAATGGTAGCTACGGGCTAGGTTTTGGGTACCAACCTTCTCAGAAGTCCAAATTTTTTGATGACGTATCGTGTGAATTTAAATTATTCCCCATTCTTTTTCGCTACAACTTAATCTAGACTAATTTAAAATAATTATAAATAAGTGTTTAAGCTTTTTTCTTGCAGAATGCTTCAGAGGGCAACTGTAGATAATAATTACTCAGAACTGCGAAGTTATTTTTTGCGATTTTTTTTGTTAAATGTTAATATTTATTAAAAATATAAAAAAAGAAAGTGGTATTCATATTATAATAATATTTATCATGTCGCATTTACTAGATTTAAGCGATACGTTTGAAAAAAAAATTATAAAATAAATGTACCCTTTAATAATATTTTGTAAAGTTTTGTTGAATATATAGCTATTAAAATTTACCATTAACTAATGTTACCATTTTCCACAAAAATAGAATAGTATATTTGGATGATCCAAATATATGTTTCCGCTATCGGATAAATAACGACTTCTTAGTAGTTTAAAAAATCTTAGCGTACAGACGTTTTATACTGCGTAAAGAAGATATACCGAATATTTTACATTATGTGAGTGGTAAGACTAAAAAAATCCTTTGTTTATTACACATAGCAATACACGCCCAAGTTCCTTCACACATCTTCCCATACAACATTTTGACAGCTATGATTATCTCATCAAAACGTGCGTCGGTTTCTAAACTATCATTATTAACTTTTCAAAATAATTGAGCTGTATCAAAACTTTTTTTGGAAAACCGATTACACTTGATTATAATACAATAAATCATGATATAATTGTAATAAGCTAAAAAACAGTATAATTACGACATTTTCAGTGCTAGCAACACTATTGACAGACGTTTGACAGGTCAGTAGTTTATTTTGTTGTTTTTTAATTCCCTATTCGGTTCGTCAATAGTCTTAGTTCTGTGGCAGTTTGACGAGTGACTTCGTGAAGTAAACATCAACTTATCTTAGTGGAGTATAAGTATAACATTACGTGAGTTAGTTAAATTCTAGGTCGTTACTTAAACTTTAATTATTAAATTTATATATGTAAGATAAGCTCTTCAAACCAGTGTCTTGGTTCTCAAACCCCAGGAGCTGTTAGACTTACTCCAAATTACGTATTTTTATAGTCTTTTATGAATTACCGTTTAGTATAGTTCAAGTAGGGATAAAGAGGAATACTTGTTTCCTCCGGGAGATTTGGTACAGTAATTTTACAAAGCTATTGTGAACATAGCATTATTTAAAACTTGCAAAATTGTGGTCTATGGTATAAGTAGATTTTGTGTCGATTTTTTTTCTTCTGGATACAAACTACTACATACATGATACATTTTTAGACTTCACGTTTTTACTCATATACTACAAAATTTTTATTTTTATTTTTTCTCATATGACTCTTAGATAAATTTGAAATAAAGTTGCAAAAAAAAACATGAAAACTTTCAGCACTTTGATAAAACCTAACCTAACCAATAACAAAAGAGGGTATCAAGTCTCCCTCTTTTCCCATAGAGCTAATAAAGGATAGCGATTAAAGTTACATTCTTCTACGGACAATATTTATTCTTCTCTACAAATGAAGACTAGAAAAAACTAGGTAGGTAAGTATACATTAATATAGGGAATAACCTGTCTAATTACAACATACAAAAACCCATTTGATAGTATGAATTGGATATTAATAATTGTATCAACCAATAATTATAGACAAAAACTTCTTACGTATTTTTGGTGACATTGAAAAAATTCAAGGCAATGCGTCATGTTTTGTTGGATTTAAAGGATGTTTTATGACGTATAAAAGGTTTTCCCAGTAACCTGATGATATAATACAATTCTTAACGTCCGTCCGGCAAAAGGAGATTAATATTGCAGCATATTTAGTAACACAATTATCTCCGTAAGTAGTCGATTTATTAAAAGCTGTGGCTTGGCTTGAAATAATAACTCTTATTCCTAGCACTTGCTATAAATATATAACTTGGAGAAATGAGAAGGGAGAGGGTGTATATTGAAGACATTAAGAGGGGTGATATTAAGAGGATAATTTAGTAACGCAACGTAGATACTGCTACTGTAACTAAACTAAACCGATAAATAACTAAACATTACTATCTCTTACGATTACGACAGGAACCTAAGCAGTGCCTTGGATTTATAACCAAGCGTGTAGGTTTAACGCTGCACTTCATTCAATTGTAACATTCGCCTCCACTGCGCAGGTTCACTATTTAAACCTAAGGTTAGGTTAACCTAAGCCTAACTTACGCGCCTAACTACAATCAAGTTCATCAATAACTATAGTTGAAGTGGAAATTTTTAAGGTAGTTAGATCTATAATAAATACAGTTAAAACTTGTGTAATGAAACAGAAACAATTTTTTCGATATTTTGCGCAAAGAGTATATTAGACTTCATACTCTATTGTTACTCTAAACATAACTAAGAAGTTTTCTTGTTACTTAACATATTTAAAGTATAATTTATGCCAGTAAATTCATAGAATTCTCTTCAACTAGATGAACATCTCACTTTTTATGTTGATGTGTCAAAGATGTGTCATTATTGATGTTGCTCTACACTATTATTACACGTATTGTTTCTAGTAATTTATGGACTTAAATGGATTAGCTATGAATAATTATAATATTTTACTTAGAAATTAAAGACATATAAAGATTACATGTGGATAAATGCATTTATACCGTTTTCCTTACCTAGTCTTTTATGTGATACAAACGTACTGATGTTTTGTCTTTTTATCATACAATATTGAGTACTACAGTAGATAATAAACCTAACTTACATAGACCTCAAGAAGAGTGACATTAACCACGATGTTATAATACTAACTCCACCAGAGAGACTTACTTATCTAAATCACTGAAAGTTAATATAAAAGGAACTAACCTGCGAACACTAATTTATAAACGATAATGATCGTGAAAGTGAACATAAATTTCATTGTGCCTTTTTAGATAATCTTTTTCTTTTGCTATTAACTCAGAATTTAATAATCTAAATCTGTTTACGGTTAAACATGATTTTGATGGCAATAAAAACGGCCAAAAGGCATATATTTTACTTTCTTTAACTACTAAAAGTATCTTGTCTCGCTTTCAAAAGAGTTTTTCTATAACAACATCAATGTTTATAGAGATAGCGTAAGACGACATGAAAGTAACATAGGCAACTTTCCATCGCGAATTATAACAAAAAAAATATCTTAAAAACGATACTATGTTTTGTATAATAGTTTACAAGAGAAGAGACGGGCCTTTGTATGGTGTGAAAAGTTCTTACACGTAATATCTAAATAGTATTCACGGTTAAAAGGACGGAGTTAAAAAAGCTATTGTAACACACAATACTGTACGGAAAGTCCAGATTCAAGTTCATGGTTTTGGCTCAACGTGGGTGTAATTGGAAAATATCGGTATTCGTCATTTCGTCATTAGGCGATAACATCGAGAACATGTTTTATATATATTAAGATACTATACGATATTGTAGACTCATGTAAATACATACAGACTTTACCTAATTTAAATAGTGCTTGGTTTTTCCTTGAATATTAAATAGACAAGTACTTTTAATAGACTTTTATTGACTAGCAGGTCCAATTAGATTAGTTTAATATCCCAACTACAACGCTAGGTAGAGACAGTTTGACAAATAATTTCGTAATGCTAGCAACACTGTTGATAACATTTGATTGGATTTTTTTTTTTTAAAAGTTTACTAGCAGTATGGGTCACATACTACTAGTATTCCCTTTACCCCTCCTAGTAAGCTAATAAATAGCTTGTGTCAGGAGTGGGCCACGCCAGTAGTCCAATGTCCGGGATTTGAACCCACGACCTATCGATCGTGAATCCAACGCCCGCACCACTGAGCTACTGACGCTTTGATTGGGTTGTTTCTACTATTTTTATTTCAAAGTACCTTACAAATTCCACGATTTCTATGCTTATTATTGAGTGGTAGTTTGACGAGTTATTTAGAGTAATAAATACTCACTTACCATAGTGTTGTTACAGTTAATAATAGAATGAATATTGTGTATCGTAGTACAAGTGTACTACTTAGCTTCCTGTCTAAAATCTATATTATATAATTATGATACTTAAGGTGTTATAACTAATGACTTGAAAATTATCCTTAAAAATAAAAATATTTTAATACAAGTCGACCCGCTTCGGCTTTGCCCGTATTAATTTATCACGGGTATCTAAATTTAACCAAAAATATTTAATATCCAATATGTTTAGGAGTTAAACAAACATTTTATTGTATTCCTGCAGGAACTATGAATTACTCTGGTATAAAAAGCCTTTATGTTAAACCAGGTTATAAAGTATCTGTGTGCCAAATTTCATTGAAAGCCATTTTTGTATGATTAATTAACAAACATCCATCCAAACATACAAACTTTCAAATTTATAATATTAGTAGAATAACATTTGCTTTTGCTAATTGATATGAGAAAAATATAAAATAATATAAATTACAAATGAAACGTTTATTTAAAATTAATTTTCCAATGTAATCGCAAATATTGCATAATAAGATCAACTTGTCTACTTGCTTACCTTCACAGTTCATTCATCTAACCATATTTTAGTTTTTATTATATTAGGCTTAGGCTACATTAACAACCTGATAATTCATAATACAAAAAATTAATGGCTCAAAATATTAATAAATTTATATTGTGATTTGTTAGTTTGTCTATCATGTTTTAACAAAAAAACTATAATCAAATGTTATAATTATTCTCAATATTTTTTTTAAATTAAACAAGATATTAAGAAAAATTAAAAGCGAGTGAGAGAGTAAATATTTATAACACCAATAGAAACCAAAACATTTTGTTTACAGTTGTACAACTGCTGCTGCTATAGAATTTAATTATTTATATAAATTAAGTTTCACATATTGATATATCACAATTTTTGAATAACTCTATTAGACATTAAAAATATGTTTTTTATTCTATTTTATTTTCTATTGTAGCCATACCTTAATCGAAAATTAGTATTCAACATGGACTCTTTAAATAAGACCATTACTCCCATAAAATATAAAAAATACAGATCTATTTTATTACTTCAAGTTTTGTCGTGAACTTTGCACAAAAAATAACATTTCCTGCGTTAAGTTGTTAATGCTTTGTGAGAAATTTTATTATTTGATGTCTCTAAAAGTACCTTATATATTACTAGCTGTCCCGGTAAACGTTGTTTTGCCATGTAAATTTTAAAAAATTGGGGTGGGCCACCTTTATCACTTAGGGGTATAAAAAATAGATGTTGACTGATTCTCAGTCATACCGGATAAGCACACAAAATTTCATAATAATCGGTAGAGCTCTTTCGAAGGAGTTTGGTAGCAAACACCGCCACATGAGAATTTTATTAATAGATTGTATTTATATTTAGATAAAAGAAAACATAGGAAGAATATAACGATCGGTTTTTTTTTATATACAATATTTCTTTTCGAAACTTACAGAACCACTAAAATACAATTTTCTTTTTATTTGTCTCTAAAAGATTCCAAACGCCAAACGTTCTTAACTTTTCTTGTCATTTCTACGTCATTCTAAAATATCTCTCCATCCCTTTCATTTACATGAGAATGTTCTAATTTCTGTTCTTGTCTAGAATTGACGTCTTTTGACAAGTTATTTATTTCTCTATAGTTAAGCTTAGTGCAGACTTACTTTTCAGACTGAATAATGTAATATTAATCTGTATAATTTGAATGATTTCAAAATAAGGATATGTGGTACATCTGAACATTTCATATGGAATGAATGGAATTATAGCTTTAATAACAATTAGTTAATTTAATTGATAAAAAAGAAACAAATACAATGTAAAATAAACAAATTGCCGATTATACGAAATTTTATCGTGGAGAAGAATTTAAATTCGAGCTCTTGATTAATTAAAATTAACATGTTTATAAGGAAAAAAAAGCGTAATAACACATGAAGCTGTTATTAAATTCGAGCAAAACCCACTCCAAAAAAACTTTGAACTGTCCCCAAGTGTCATTATAAAGTCAGTTTAAAATGAATCATAATCCTTACAATTTAGATTATAATAAAGCTATGTTTATATGTTAAGAATATTTGTTAAGTAAAAATCAAAATGGATTTTATGCAATAAATAAAAAACTTATCATTATTTATTTTGACTCCATCATTAGAATTAACTTAAATAATTCACAATGTTATAGTCTTGGCTTTCCAAAATTCTTTGATAATTGCAGATTTTAGTTCCCTACACTCTTTTAATTTTTTTAAATTACTTGTAGTATCTATCACATACTACCAGACAGAGAATTCAACACCTGAACCACTGAGCTACTGGCGCTTAAATATTAAACATCCTTTATTTATGTTTAAATTACTTTTCCTGTAAAATAAATAATTATACGATTCTTTGGACATAAAGTCGGATTATTTTTAATATTTAAAACAAGCACAGAATATTCGAAAAAAATAAAAAAAGGTAAAACCAAATTCAAACTTGGTTAAATTAGCAACCTTGAAATTGGGCAAGGCCGTAATCCAGACCAGTCATTGACCAGCTTAGCTTTTATATGTAATTAAGGAATATAGATGATACACCGGAAAGTACATTGATGTATATTAATATGAAACTAGTTAATAACATAATTGATAAGTTTCAACAGCGTAAATTCGAAAGAAGTATAAAAATTTAATTAAATTGTTTTAATTTATGTTTCTTCCTTTCAATACCTTTGCAATGTTCATGTACCTTATTTACTAATTTGTGCTCTGAAATTGGGTTAATTTTTGGTCTCTCTATCCTTCTGTTTTCTTATTTTATTATCAAAAAAATAAGTTACAATTTTTCCTTAATTAATGTATTCTATGATACAATAACTGTATATCCCTTGTATGTAACAATGATGTCACATGTTTACTAAGAAACTAAGAAGAGTTCAACAACCTGGCATAACCACCTAAAAGGGACATTTTGCAGAATATGGAAATTAAACATATGCAAAAACGTCGCCAGTTGTTTGAACAACTGTGCTAAGTTTTAAGAATAATGACGCTAATGACTTGATCTGAATATGATACAAGCTCAAAATTTGAATTTTTGACATAATTATGTATGACACGTTAAAATAAGTTTGCCAGTACATCTGAAGATACTTCCAGCTGTAAATAACTGAGCTGAGTTTTCCCAGCCGTGATGATAAATGAGAGTTCTATTAGAGTTTTGAGTCTAAAGTTAAACACTAAGTTTTAATTAGTTTCTCTTATTTTTTTTTACTAACTACCTTATTTGTCACTAAATACTGATAGATTTTCCTTTTGTCATATTTTTTTAAAAATAAAAATGCCCATCCTACAAAACTGCTACGACTCAAGAATACTTTTCTGTACAAAATAATTCTTTTAATTGTTTTAGCATTTCTATAGCCTACATCTTACTTTAATTTAGAAAGTATACTCCCTTATATTAAAAAAAAATTCAAATAGTTGACCTTGTATAATGAAATTCAGTATGAACGAATAATTGTTTTATTACTATTATAACTTTGTATAAATGACACTAGAATTTTCACGAGTACAATAATATTCAGTTTTAAATAAAAATTGAATTTCTGAAAAATATATAATTAGTTATAAATTAATACTGAACTCTATAACATAAACTTATTTAAAGAAAATTGCATTGACTGCTTAAATATAAATAAATTTTGATATAACTTAATAGTAGATTTGTAGGCTCTTGATTTTCCTCCTAACTTTTCCCAGCTTACTTACAACATTAAAGTAGGAATACCGTTAATAACTTTATATTCTCGGGTAGATATTTACGGATAGTTCCTATTATTTTATATTTATTAGTGTATATATTATTATTGTCTTTTACGTGTCGTGCCGTATAGCTTCCATATAAATAATAATTATTTTCTCTTAATTCAAAATTTAAAGTATGAATAATAAATACATTAAAATCAAAAACAACTACCCATTGATACATTTCAAACTTGTATGCAAACATTTTAATAACTGTAGGTTATTAAATACACGCACATTAAACATAAAATTATTCAAATATTGGCAATTTATTATCCTTTACTTCGACAATCGCTGATGTATCACTGCGAACTTGTATGATTAAGAACCTATTAGTCTTAACACGATATTTGGTTATTGTAAAAAAAGATACCATACAAATTGTTCAATATTCTCTTTGTATATGCAATAAAATTCTGTATTTGTGTATGTCCATTTAATTTTTTAGTTTAGTTTAATAGTGAGCCTATAAAATTAATATAAATTAGTTTCCATCTTAACCGAATTCGCTAATTCATCTTTGGAGCCATTCATTTATTATTTAAGACGATTTAGGCGGGAGGGGGTCATCCATGTCTTATTTTTTCTTACAAGGGGGTGGGAGGGAGTCTCGATAGTTCTTACGTAAGATCACAAAAATGCGAAAAGTTAACATTATTTAACGGCAACAAAATTTACGGGCAACAGCGCGAGTGCCGAGGTTCGCTCGGATCGAGTGAGTTTTGAGTCCTGGGACTGAAAATCTTATATAGTTAAAGATGAATGATTTAAACCAAAGTTTATTACTACGAAAAAATAAAAATTATTATTAAGTACAAATAAATATTTCTAAATATTGTTACTTTGAAATGTGAACATTAAAAAAAACAAACGTATTAATTTTTCCTTTAGATTCTTACGTAATAAATATTAGGGGGAGAGGTGGTCAAAAACTAGCGAAAATAGCTTACGTAATAAATGAATGGGTCCTTATCTTAATGTAATTTGTTTATTTACTTATCTATTCACCCAATCTCTCTTTCATCCACACGCCCACTCGTTTATTTAATAATTTACTAATTCCAATCTTTAATTCAACCCACTCACTATTTAAATCACACATTCATTCACTATTCTCCTCACCCAGTCATGTACTAATTGATTCACCCTCTTTCGTACACCCTTCATTATTTTCTTTGAGTTTTATCTACTTTAACAACGACACTCAGACTCAGAGGAGAAACAATGTTCGAATTTGCAAATACGTGGATGTAACCACATACAAAGTTAGGGTATATCGCTTGTTGAGACCATTGATTAAAAATCCCACTCGCCTTTCCAATTGTGAATTGATATTAATATTCGGCTTCTCGATACCGCTATCATGTGTGGTTAAATTAAAGTATTATTAATTGATAATTTGTACCGATTGATAAAATTGCTTTGTGTCGGTGGAGATATTGAAATAAAATACGATAAAAGTATTGATTTTATATATTTACAATAATCGCTTTCATTTAGTGTAAGGAATAATACCTATTAGTTAATACATCAAAATGTATTACAATCACAACGATCCCCTCGGCTGCCCAACCTCCATTTACAATAGATAATAAATAAACTAACGTACATCTCAGAATGGGTGACCTAAACCATTACTCTAAACAAAACCTATCATCATCATCATCACCACTACGGACGACCTTCTCAGATCTATAAGAGCTGGCTATTCTTAATAAAAATCTATAAAAACTACCAATAGTCAATAGATAACAATGTCGTGGATATTAATTCAAGGGATAGTAGTCATTTCCTCTAAAATCTTCTTCCTCACAAGGATATCAAATATCTACTATAAAGTAGCCTTAGATCACTTGATTTCAATTATCGTTTCAATCTCCATGTAGCCTGAAGGTTTACTCTCGATATCGCGAATAAATCATCGAGATATATCAACCAATACTTCTGAAGACTATCCCTGTCTCTGAACAGTGAACACGAAGTATAAGGGTTGCTTCATATTAAAAAAATATTAAAGAGAAGCTTTTGTCTTATTATTTTAGCAATTGAATTACCTGCAAATTATATCGTCAATAAAAGAACATGATATTTGAAGGGAAACTCTATGAAATCTGTTCCCCGACTGGCTCGCGACCAGTAGACGCGTTGTATGTGGGCTAGGCTTACCCCCCGCCCACTCCCATCCCATTAATTCTACAGATCTAGTAGACTCTGGGCTCTTGCTCAGGATCCGCTGAAACCGCAGTATTTTTTCTTTTCTCCCCCTCCCCACTCTATCTTCGAGGATGCAACGCAAAACAAAATAGTATCTCTTGTTTTGCCAATGTCCATGTGCGATGGTGGCCACTCACCATCAGGTAAGCCTTCTGCTCATGGGAACATGGGGGATTAAAAATAAATAAAGTTAGTACTATAAAAATTACAAGATATTGTGACAAAATTTACTTCAAAAAAGGGGAAATTTCTCGGACCGAAAGTGTATAATTTTTTTTTAATATTTAGGTAATTCTTCTTCGTATATAACAATTTTGACAATTCTCTTGTGTTTATTATGGGAATGGATCCTTTAAAATATTTTATTTTTATTTAATAGACATTGTACCTTAGCCAGGGGCTAGGACTTAGGAAAACAAATATTTTATAAAATTCTCTACGCAAAACATTTTTTAATCGACTTCAAAAAAAGAGAAAGTTACCGATTCAATTTATTATACTTTTTTATATATTGATTGTATTTAAACAGATTTTATCATATTTCTTAGATGAAAAAAGGATAACTTAAAGTAATATATTAATAGGTTTATATATTAAAATTCAATAAAAGTAGGCTTTTAGTTAAATAATATTACTGGCAACCCTCATACATCACGAGCGAACCAAACAAATTACAAACAAGTTCGTAGAAATACGAAAGTTTGCCGAAAAGAAAGCTTGTGCAATATTTAATATATTAATATTAAATTGTTATAAATATTTATTAGCGACATTATAAGATTTATTGGTTCAAAACTTCCTTAAGTTACAAGATAATTTAGTGATTTATTATAAAAACCAATCAGTGCTAATAAATTAAACATTATTGCATAGTGAGTCATTCATGGTGGTATTTTTAAAAGAAAACTGTGAAAATATAAGAAAGTATGTAAGAATCTTCTAAATTTCCTACTACATATAAATTTTATTAACTAAACATTATCTTAGATATAAAAATGTATTAAAGCCTTTAAAAGACTCCTCTTAGAATTGATTAGAATTTATGGTCTGTTATGGCAATATTAATATCAGCTTTCATTATAAATATTCATAAAGTAAATTGAATTACTAATATAATATTATATAACAGACTCCCATTACTAGATATCATTAAGTAAGTAGAAAAATCTTTCATCGTTTTATTGTAATTTATGGGTTGCCTTTGAGTTTACGATAAATTCACGATTTGTTGCATAGATGGCGCTGTATTCAGGTTCTTGAGTTTTTCTTAGAATTCCAAACTTATAATCTTGAATTTTTACCTCACAATATGTAACAAAAATTATGATATATCATTCTGTATGTTCCTATGTATAATTATAATAAAGAAAGCTATTTCTATTCCCTAATTGTGTAAAAAGGGGGTATCAAAAAATTCTACTATATCTCATCGAACAGAGAATGTGATAATCCAATATTTATATAAAAATACAATAAGCAAACTTTCTATTTAAAATTTTATTTAAATAACAAGCATACTTTACCACCTTTAAAAATGAAATACGTGTAAGAATATTGATCTTTTCTATTAAAAAGCAATGAAATAAAGTGATAAACGTGGTTCGTATAAACGTCCTGTCCACAGCTAGGGTTCTCAACCATATTGTTCAAACATTATTTTATTTCACATGATTACTTAATAATTTTTTAAAGTAATGAGAAATGGGAGGATAACGGAAATAGAACTTCTATTTATTTAATTTTAAAAAATCATTAATTTCAATATTGAATCAATTTGTAAAGCGACTTCTTGTGTATGTGTTAGCAACAGTTTTCTTATCTTTTGAGTATCTTTAGAACTATCGATAGTTACTTAAGGTATATTAACACTACACTTTCTTCCCATAAATTCATTTTCATTTATACTATAATATTCAGTTAATTTTTTTCGGTCTTAATTTTTTTAGTCTTACAAAACGTTGGCAACCCTGTCCACAGATCAGTTACGCAAATGGGCCATCATTGTATGCTTAACGGTTCATTGTTCAGAGACAAATAACTCTTTTTGGCGGCAAAACGTGGGAGGTTGAGCATAAACAATTTTGTTTTTTTTTAATCTTCAACTTTAGCGCAAAGGTATACTGGTGAGTTTTACTTAATTTGCTGTTTTAATTTGTTTATTTTTATGGAACTACGGAATTCAGTTACATGTTAAAGAGTATGTATGATATCTCTCGATTTTCAATAACCGTTAAATAAGCATATTTTAAAACAATTTCTTTCTTTCTTCTTTTGTCTTCTCTTCAAATTGGCGTGGAAAAGAGAAAAATGTCTTCATTCTCATCTTACGTTTATAGATGAATGAATCAAAATGTTTCTGTGCGAAGAAAAAAAATGTATTTGATTTAATTCTGCTGACCTTACCAGTGAGAAGGACGTATAGATTGTCTTGTATACAGATGATGAGCGAGAGCGGAAACTTCTGCTGCTGTTTTCATCCCTTTGAAGCAACGTTGGCTAACGATCGTTTTTTTCTCACTCACTCTCTCTCTCTTTCTCTCCTTTTAACCTCTACTCGGGAAAGTATTTGTAGCAGCCTGTTATATTACACAAATTCTTTATGAGCTACCCAAATGATTTAACACGTAATACCTCATGGTCCCGTAACCAGTCGGTCACAGGAACTGTGCCATCCCACCCGCTGCGATATACGATGCACGACTACTCGTAATTTTTACTCAGAATAAGCCTGTTTTGTCGTAATGAAGGATGCACGCTATGCTATACTATGTTTTACTATACCATACTATATTCGTATTTTTATTTTATATATTAAACTAAACAGTTACTGGTGAAGAGTAAATAAAAAATCAACGGCTTATGTAATCCTCTATATGAATTTACTTGTAAAACTGCCACTGATCAATGGACATAGAGCTCGGTAAGATGTGAAGCCATTAAGCAGTTATAATATAAATCTTATTAATATAATTCTTATTTTTTATTTATTTAAGTCCTTAACTTTAGTCATTGTTTAAATTATTTTTATTAGTATGAACCCACTAAACAACATTACTTTTATTTATCTATTAATCCATTAACTTCTTCACTTCTTCACACACATATATACCTACTTATTAATACTATTCAGACGATCTGTCTCACAGATCCGTTTGAATTAATATGGTTTTGCGGTTTTTATTTAAATAAGTAACAAATAACCGAGAGTACAAGATTTCAAATTAATAGTTTTATATTATAGTAAGATTACTATCTATTTAAAAATAATATAATGGTGAAAATATTTACGTTTTCGTAACATATTTTTATCCCTTTAAATGGAGTGGACAATCAACCTAATGCAGTCAAAGATGTGCAACTACTTGTACTCCAGAATAAGATACTTATTCTGAAAAATATTTAATTATAATATTAATCTATTTTAATCTATTAAGAAGATATTTATTAAAATGTAATATCAGGGACCTTTAAAAACCAAAAGAAGCAAGAACAATTATTTAAGGTTATTGCCATTTAAAAATATTTTAGCCCAGCTATGCCTGGACGGGACGACTAGTCTACTGCGAAAGAATGTGTCCTCGATCATCATTGAAATAAATCCTTTAATTCCTTAACATATTTGTGTGGAATTTATTTAAAAAGGTTAGTGTTGCAAGAAATATCACCTAACACGATCAGTATACTAACCTCGAGAACTCTTTATTTGGTAATTCGAGTGATAGTCAGACACTGGTATGGTATTAAAAAAAGTAAGGTCTATATGAAATGGTTCTTACTAATTTAATTAAAATTTAATTCATTTTTTGTCAAATATTATTTAAACAAAAGATACTGAAGATAAGATAGACATACACCAAGAAATAAACGCGTAATTAGAGAAAAAAAAACTTAAATCTTAATGAAAAGGTAGCATACTTATTACTGTACAACACGGATAATTTAGGATAATTAAATTATCCGTGTTGTACAGTAATAGGTATCATTCTGTTAGGTATTGTCCGGATAATAACCAGCATCAGATGCTGGTTTAAGAACGTCTTTAGCATGATCAAACATTAAAGTAAAGTTTAAAATCGATAATTTACGCAAATCTAGATTAAGAAGACTTACTCTTGCTATAGGAGCCAGCTAACTTTAGGTCTGAGAAAAATTAGTGGGGGAAAGTTGCACATAATGAGGGTGATGCGTGCCTGTATTGGCAATTCCATCCATGACGTTTGCTATTCTGACAAATAGCAGAAATGCGGGAACTGAAATGTCGCAAAGGATCCTTATCGCCAACCAATCGCTTGTGGCATATTTTTGCGCACTCAAGGTCAAAGCTATACTTACGTGCCGGTGGATATAGTTCTTTAGACAATGATGAGTGAAATTACTTGATAGATAGCTTCAAATCTATCGGTATAGACTTTATAATATACCATCGAGATTGTGTGTAGTGTAAAGTTATCAAAAGTTTTGTTAATTGCCATGAAGTGTCATAAAAAATATTTGACATATATATAGATATTTAAAATCGAATTCGATTATAAACAAATTGGTTTTAAATTAAAATCCCACAGGAATAATACCGTGTATCGGGTACACCGCATAGCGCCCATGATGCAATAACGAGATTACGGTACCTTAAGTATTTATCACCGACGCCGCTATAAATAACCTTATTCTTAATTCAATCAATACATCCTTATCTTTATATAACACGTCTATCAGTTTGTATGCATTTAACGTAGAGCTGATGCGATCTAGTGCACATGTTTTTTTTATTATAGAGAGAGGCAGGGACACTCTATTTAGCTAGAAGATTCTGAAATCTAGAGCTATTACAGTTTGGCTTAAAGACGGAAACATGCAAGTTCAATCATATGGTGACTAATCAGCCATGATTTTGAACATTTTAAACGCACATGTCCAATTTGAAAAAAAAAACTGAAATAAAATTTGATTCTTCAACTTAATATAAGGTTATACGAGGAAATCAAAAAAATTTCATAGCAAAGTTATATAAAATATGCCAAAAAATAAAACTAATTTTTTTTAACCAAAAAAAATTCGAATCAAATTGTCGTCACGTCTTCAAATTGGAGATCAATAATTGCAGAATTAGTTAAAGTTTTTTGAGAGTAAAAAATAAAAAAAAACAGTCGGACTTTGAGAAAATGACGGTTTTTTCGAAAAAAACAAAATATTTCATAGATCTGGGCTTCTCTCTCTCTCTTGAGTCGGAAAAAAAATTTGAAAAAATTTTGAAAAATGTCTTTCGGGGGGTAGAAAAAGATAGAAAATTTTTAGCGAAATCGAAGGGGGTCAGGTAAAAAATTTGTAGATTTGGCATGGAATGACCCAAATGCAAAAAATCACTTTGAACCGTCGCTGCATTTAAACGTGTATAGAAAAGTTACATATTTATTTTTCAGTGAGTTTATAACCGTACAGTGATAATGGGTGTTATCATTAGCGTAAGGTATATTATGATAGAATTCCTTAAACATGCAAATTATAGTAATTTTCTAAATAACTTACCAAAACAATTAAACAGCTAATTTAACCAGTTGGCCGAAAGTCTCCAATCGTACATGATACCTTTTTATTTGGTTTATGTATATGCCATTAATTTTTTTGAAAATGAAACTGTAATATTTATTTATGAATGTGGATAGTAAGTGTGGAATTGAGGAACGGTTTCAAGGAATGCTTGTGAGTTAATTTGGTTACTAATTTATAAGAATTGCTTCTTCAACGTTCCACTGAATGAGAGATAAGGGTGACTTGTTTACAAAATTTCAAAATTAAATTAATGGCCTGCGCATTTTTTAGTGTACCTACTTGAACATTACTTTTTTGCTGTTGATTTTAGTTGATAGATGACTTTACACATATGTTTTTAACCCATATGCACATGCAAATAGCAAAGTAGCGCCATCTATCAGAGCTCATACATGAAAGTTATCGTTGTAGTGTCCCAGTAACAAATGAGAAGGGTTGGCCCTAAACTTTCTGCGATCGATAGCCTCATGCCAGTAATATAAACCTAAGTCATTGTTACATAATTATTGCTACTTCTTTGAATTATTGTAAACTGATCATTTTGTTAGTCAGGAAATAGAAATATTTGATTGTGTATAAAGTTATCTTGATTTACTTACACATACGTGAGCTGATTGATACGTTAAAATACGTTAGATTCATCAAAGATGTCTAAAATAATAAAACGTCGTGAGATATATTAAATAAGAAATATATTTCGGAATCGGTTGTAGTGTGAACGTAGTCTTACGAGCAGATGAACAGGAGGAATAAATTTAAAATTGACCTTATTTAGTCAATGCAGTATGTATTCGGTATTTATCTTGATAACGAACTTTTACTGTTATTCGTTTATAAGAAATGGAAATTATCTAAAAGGTAATGTAAATAAAAATATTTTTAAATATAATAATTATGAAAGATCATTGACCCTTAATACCATGGAGTCACAATCAGTGCTTAAAAAATTTTCTTAAACGCAAAAGCAGATCCAATTCCATTATAATCACTCTGTAGATAAATTCTAAATATTTTTCTATGAAAAAAATAATATCTTTTTAAATTATTTTTTCACTCAGAAAAATAGCAATTTATTTATAACTGAATTACACAATAATATTCATCGATGGAAAGAAACGTTGCCTATATATTCTAAACTTCAGTACTTATTTAAAGAAAGTGTCATAGAAACATATTTATTGTTTTATAAAATGTATCATTTCGGACGCCCCACCGAAATGATGGCGTATCATATTTATAGCACCCGAGTCTAGCCATTGTCTCCGTAGGTCGTGATGAATAGCATATTCATGATGCATTTCAGATGCTACACATACCTTAACCCGTTGTCGTTTGAGCCGGGTATCTAATACCCCACAGTCTTCAAAACTTTATGTCTCTCTGTTCGCAATAAACTCAAAAAATGCATATCAAATTTTGATGCGGTTTTTACCAATAGACAGAGTAATTCGAAGGAAACTTTAGGTATATATTTTTTTAAAGATTACTAATAGTATGAATCACATACTACTAGTATTCCTTTTAACCCTCCAAGTAAGCTAAAATAATTGTGTTCGAAGTTTGCCACGTCCGTCCAATGTCCGGGATTTGAACCCTCGACTTATGGATCGTGAATCCAACGCCTCAACCGCTAAGCTACGAACGCTTGAGGTTATTAAGTTTTTATGTAAATTGATTGAAATATAATAATAATTGTTGAAAATGTCGGAACAAGTCAAACCGCCTAGAAAAGGGTGAGTGAGATGTGAGAAGGTGTGTGTGACTCTCTCTCTCTCTCTCTCTCTCTGAGACCATTGCATAAACATTGTTTTTATATCGGATTTTATGATTTTTTGAGTGGAGAATTATTTAAATTTGTAATTTAAGTCATCATATTGTTTTCAATTATCTACGTAATTTTCTAATAAAAAATACAAACGTGAACATAACATTGATTCATGGTACAATTATGTTCATGGGTAAAATGTACCCGGCCACAAACAGACCGGGTTAAAACTTACACACGAAAAGACATCTTGAGTCTGAGCTTATAAGTACTAGTATCGGTCATACTGAAGTGACTCCAAACTGATAATCAGCTCGAACATGTGTTTATTGTGGGTGTCAGTGAAAATAAATCGTGTAATACCAGAATTTAAGTTTTGTAAAACATGAATGTGATAGTTGAATCAGTTTTGTTTTGATGACAATATTATGGATATTTATAAAAATATAGCGCCTTACTCTTGCTTTCCTTCTTAAACTTCACTTGCACCTTAAGTGTAAATTTTACTTATATTTTCTTCTTATGAACATTAAAGAAAATCATAATAATATTTATAATCTGGAAGAGAGTTTGTTTATTTGTTGTTTTTTTTTTGTTAGAGAGCGACGGATTCTCGTGAATATTTTCATAGAGTTCATGGGCCCGAACGTAATATAGGCCATATTTATCTAGAAAAAATTATTGCCTCTACGGGATAATAGTCGATAAAAGTCGGAGGCTCCTAATTGTTTTTACTTTTTTTGGTAATCCTAAGAAAACGTTAAGCTAAAATGTGCTAAGGTAATTAATATTAATATACGCAGTATTCGTAATGTTTTATTTAAAAATACTATGTTTTTAAAAATGTTCAAGTACAAGAAATACATTTCATTCCTTCTCAGTAAGTTTACTTTGATAGAAGTGACATTCGATTTTTCGCCAGGGAAACTTGAAGCCATTTATTTGAATAATTCTTAAAATATTCAATTAAATGACTTCTTATTGCACGGTGAATGAATCCTAGATTGCATACGAATTTAATTCGTTTTCGTCGCTTCCTGTTCATCGTTTCTCCTAGCATTAAACTGTAAATGAAATCCCGTACAGTACACACATAAAGTACATTTGAAAAGCAATAAATATATACACGATATGTACGAGTGCATTAGACAGTGTTAACACGCGCTGCGTTGTCCGTGGATCCTCTTTGTGAAGATTCTACAAGGAAGTCATTTTACGCTTTCGACTTAAATAATTTACTTTATTTATATATTTATTGTAATATGTATTACGCCCTTTTTAATATCTAAGTAGCCAACAGATTCACTTCACTTATGATGACTCGAGCACATAGTATTTGCGACCCGGCGATGTCCAACGAAAAAATGTAAATCGCGTGGAGATGTGGTTTTTTTTATTGTTTTAAATATGTTAGGAGTGTGATTTTTTAACTATATTTTTATAATATTAAGAATTAATCGAAAGCAGTGCATCTATAATTATATTATTTTTAAGTCACACGTGGTCAACACTGCAATAAGCAACTCGTGGCGGAGTGAGGTGTTGCCACCTTGGTTTGCGGAAGACCTGGACCGCTCACGGAGTGTGAGCAAGATAATAACGAAAGTATTAATTCCTGTAATTTATCTTCATCTTTAAATACCTACAGATAAAATTAAGCTACATGTGTTTCTACTAAAACTAAAGTTAATCAAAATTACATTATTTTTTAAAGTCAAACGTGGTCAACACTTTACAATAAGCACCCGGTGGCGGTGCGAGGCAGTGGCGGGCAGTTCAATACGAGCACACAATGCGCGCACATCGCATTGCGTTGTCACTTTACCTTTGTGTTACTATTCATATCCTGATGGACAATGAATGTTGGGCTTTTGTAAAATTATCATTATTATATATCTTCTAAAATTTCACCTATGAACTAGCTTTTTTGGCATTAAATCGTGCATAATATGGACAGAAAGGTCATTTTAAACCTGTTGTCTGAAATTTCAACAGAATCTCTTTCAGAAAATAGCTATGTATAATTCCGCTAAGATATGCTATACAAATTAAAATTAGATGAACCTGGCAAGTACGAAATTAAATTTGACATTCAAATTGATTTGATAAATTTGAAACAATATTTTGCCTCTGAACTGAGAATTATTACGCACCGGAACTAGAATATTAATTTTCAAGTAATGGAACATTTTCATTCAAGATAGTAAAAAATATATTATCATATTATTTTTATCATATTATGTTTAGATATTTTGTCAGATTTTGTTAGATATTGAGAGAAATCAAAAGTATTTTCACTAGTAATTTGTTCAGTAAAGAAGGGAGTTTTTCACAAAAACGGTCAAATCCCGCTGTATCCAGGAAGTTTTCGCAGACGAAGTTGCGGGAAAATTGTAGTACGTTAATAACAATCTAACATTTAGCAGTAGAAAATGTTGAAGCTCTACAAAAAGCAAAAATGTGCACATTATAACATGGACGTAGGAATAAATAGCATGAATAGCTATGGGAAACACGATTCAAATAAAACAGCAAACCACCAGACATCCTATCTTCCTACATTTGGAAATTATTGGACATGTGTACAAAGCGGCGAAATAAGATTTCTTTCATAGCATCGAATATCTATTATAACGTCAATTGGGGACCTCCGCCGTCCACGTAGCTTGAGAGAACACCGCTGATATTGTATGGATAAAATACAGGAATAAATTTATTTGACATTTTTAGGTTTTACATACATGCTGGAGCATATTTTTTTAAATATGTAGATGATAGATAGTACGGGAAAATGGATGTATGACCAAAAGAATGCTACCGAAACTTACATTATAAAAAAAAAACCGGGAAAAGAGAAAAATCTTGCTTAATTACATGGTAGAGGTATAAATAATCTCAAAAGAATCTATATCCTTATGGGAAGCATTTTCTAGTAATAAATATTTTCTTTCTCCTGCTACTCTACTGATATCATTAGGAAACTCGTTACTTCTGAGATAATGGGTTTCTCATTTTTTTTAATAATTTACGTGATGGAATTAGCTAAAGATTCCACACAAAGAATTTCATTACTTTAGACATCTGATTCCCAAAGGCATCTATATTGAGCTCCAGAAACTGACGCATCGTCAGACACAGAGGTCAACCATAAAAACGGTATACAAATGATTGCGGTTAGATCTCTGTTTTAGACTTAATGTACACATATAACAGAGTGTACCCATCAACCTGTCCATAGCCTGTACTAGACTCTTGGACTATCCATTCAGTATACAATTACAAGATGTGTTCATCGTCCAGCAATCTGTCAGGTTACCTGCGCTCTGTCTCTCTATAAATACTGGAGTATAGGATTTACTTGCGTTTATGCGTGCCGCCTCAATTTATTACTATTTTGGATACAATGTTACCTTACTCGTTCATATGGATATATGATATCGTTGCTTTGTTACTGTAGATAGAAAACTGTAGCTAATACTTATACAGAACTCTATTATTGATATCAAACATAAAAAGTTCTAGGAATAAAGGCCTAAGTACGACCAAATTGATTTCTATTTTAAATCTGAAAAAATCGAACTAGAGACTAATTTTCATTTATCTACTTTTGTATTTCATTTTGGAGAAATGATTACCCACATAAAGTTCTTTCAAATAAATGTTTTTCCTTATTTATATCTTAACTAGGAAAACTAGAAGTAAAATGTAATATTTTTTTTTCTTCGTAATGAGTTTATTCGCAGAAATGGAAAATGTCACATAATAGAATAATAGAAATATGAGTCGATATAAAGACACGATCTTTGAGACAAAAGTCTTAGCTGCGATTTGATACGGCTGAAGACTTAAGTCCAAAAATTGGAAGTTAACGTCAAGTTAACTTTCAAATACATTTATAACATAATAACATTCATTTACAAAAAAAAAAAATTAAATTTGATTAAAACTAAAAGTATACAATTGATAATAAAAACTAAACAAGCCTTATGATATAAAAAACATTTTTCTTTTAAATCAACTTAATTTGACAAACTAATAAAAAGAATACAAAGACTAGAAACCTAAGCTAAGAAAAATGAATATATAACTAGAGATTTACACTAAGGAGAGGGAATATACAAACTAAGGACTTAAACTAGATAGAGGGAAAATAAAAACTAACAAGATAATTGATAAGTTGTCTAATCCGATGTTTATTTACAAGTCAGTCCGCGAATAATCATGTCTTATTGAAATTTTTTAACTGATTAACGATGTAATCAGTGAATTTGATGAATGATTGGAGGGCGTCCTCCTTCTCCATGACTTCGGTCAAAATAAAGGGAGAGACCCTTGCAATGTCACAACGTATACTATGGTTTAATCTGGGGTGTTCAAAACGAGGACAGTCTTCGAGTAAATGAGTTAGACTCTGAACGGAAGAATTGTCACACGGACACATGTTATTGTCCGTGATTTTAAAGCGGTGTAGATACTCCTTATGGAATCCATGTCCAGTTAAAATTTGAGACAGAGTAAAGGAGACCTTTGTTTTGGTCCATAGCTTCTTTATGTCTCCGAGGGTGGGTAATAACCTTTTAGTCCAGGCTCCTTGTACAGAGTCTCTGTACCTCTCCTCCCATTCCCTTCGTAATTCGGTCCTAATAGAGTACTTGACAAAGCCAGTAGGGAACGCGTTATAGATTGAAGCTTTGTGCTGTACTGCCCCACTCTTCGCGGCTGCATCAGCTGCCTCATTCCCCGGAATCCCTATGTGGCTTTTTACCCAGGATAACTCGATTGTTTTGGTGCTATGGTTGTGAACGGAATGAATAGTTTGATGAATGGATGCGACGAGCGGATGTGGATTACTTCTGTTCTGTATGGCTTTAATTGAGGATAATGAATCTGAGAAGATGGAATATTTAGTATGCAGAGATGAGTTGTGTGTCTGGATCCAAGAGCAAGCTCGATCAATAGCCAGGAGTTCAGCTTGAAACACCGTGCAACTGCTGTGCAGCTTAAACCTCCTAGTGACTAAATGTGTTTCACCATCAAAACATACAAAGGCTGCGCCAACATTTGAGTTTTCGAGCTTGCTGCCATCGGTGTATATTTGAATGAATCGGTTGCCGGATGAATGACAATGATCTTGGATCTGCGACTGATTGGTGAACGATTTGTGTGGAAGTGATATGCGCTGGGATGGATGAAGTAGACGATGTGTAGGAAAGCGAGTTTCTATTGTTATGTCAGAAGGTAAGAATGAGGTGATTCTGGTGAGTTTGGATGTTTCGATGTTGTGGATCTCTCGAATTTTTAAGTCTAAAGGGACAAATTGTGCTAGAGCAATACTCGCTGTTGTGGATACTGTCCTAAAACATCTTATCGCCTTTATGGCAAAAGAGCGCTGCAGACTCAAAAGTTTGGTTTTAATATTCTGTTTGCAGGCAACTTGCCCCCAGATGCCCGCTGCATAAGTAATGATGGGCTCAATCACCTGACGGTAGATAATCTGGATGTTTTCGGAATGCGCCCCCCAAGTCGGCCTGCAGTAGATACAAAGTTTGTTGAAAATCCGTGTAGCCTTTGCAATCACGTAGTTTACATGACTGTTGAATCGTAACTTTTCATCAATGACGATTCCCAAGAACTTGAATTCCTTCTCGAACTTGAGAGTCTGTCCGCTCATTCTAATATTAGCCATCTTGGCGGCCGGAGTGAATGCTATCAGCTTTGTCTTAGTTGGTCCAAATTCCAGTTTGACGCCATTGCCCCAGGCTACAATGGCATCAAGTGCATGGTTGGTGAGGCGTTCTAGTTGGTTTACAGTTTTTGCTCGGGTGGTTAATAGGACATCGTCCGCGAACGCCTGAATCTGGCAACCGTCCGGCAGGTCAACCTCCAGGAGCTCGTCCAGGATGAAATTCCACATGAGCGGTCCACACGTGGAACCCTGCACGCACCCTTTGGTCATATTCTTGCTAACGCGTATGTCGGCGTGATCCAAAATGACTTCTCTGTCTTCTAGGTAGCTCAGCACCAGTCCAAACAAGTTCTTCGGGCAGTCCAATTTGCGTAGCCTGTGTAGTAACGTTGGCCACCAGGCGTTGTCAAAAGCCGCTTTGATGTCCAAAGATACAGATAAGACCATACAACCATCAGCCTTAGCCCCGCGTATGGCACTGAGCGCAGTGTCGATAGCCGCCGTGGTGTTAGTCTGTTCCCTGAACCCAAACTGCATCGGATGGAGATTGTTGTTGAGACCGGCTTTGTATGTGATGCGAGTGATAAACAGTTTCTCTAATAATTTACCAAATACTGGTAATAGTCCAATAGGTCTATATGAACCAAGAAGCGTGTAGTCAGACTTATTTGGCTTGGGTATTATTTTAACGTAGGCTTTCTTCCATTGACTGGGGAAGTGTTGGAGACTGAGGCAACGGTTAAATATATCGGTGACAAGTTTAGGAAAGAATGTTGTGAACTGGGTACAAATGTCTGCGGTTAATTTATCAAGACCAGGTGCTTTACGCGTGTTCATATTATTTAATATCTCCAATACCTCCGCTTCAGCAAATGGGACGTCATCGGTAGTGTTAGGGAAGTCGCAAGCCTGCTGTCTAAGCTCATGGTGTCTCGACAATAGGTCAGGTGAATCGGCTGGGTAAAAGTGTTCCAGAAGCGCAAGCGCAGTCTCCTCCTTGCTGTCGGTATATTTCCCGTTGACCTTGAAGGTGGCCGGCGGTCTCCGGGGGTTGGTTTCCTTCAGTAACCTATTAGTTAGAGACCAAACATTTTCCTTCCTTTGCAGCTCGCAAAAGTCTCTAAACTTGGCGCAGGAAGTCTCCTTAAGTTCCTCTGCGTACTTTCTCTTACTGTCGTGAAGCCTTTCCACCAAATCTTCTGTAACTTCATTTCGACGTTTAGCTACGTGGAGATTTCGATGTAGATCGATTACTTCCCTTTTGCGCAACTCCAAGTCATCGCTCCACCAGAGCGGTTTGACTTTACAGGTACCAGAACGAACGGGCATAGATGTACGACAAGCTGAATGAATAATTTCTGTGAGTGAATCGATGAGGTTTTCTAATTGTGTGGTGTCAAGTGTATGAATTGCTGTATCAAGAATGTTGCTTGCTGCTAGTTGAGTGGTTAGTGAGGCTTTGAACTCAGACCAATTCGCTTTGTTAGTTTTATATAAAAAAGTAGACGTGTTAATGATCTTCTGAATGGGATCGAAATAAGGATGGTTATAAGTGAACTCGACCGCGTTATGCTGTGATGAAGTGCATGCATTAATGTTGACCTGCCAATTTGTAATAGAATGAAAGATAGATGATGAGGCGAGCGTGAGGTCGATAATAGAAGTCCGTTCACGGCCGAGCATGACGCTCTCAAATGTAGGTGTGGAGCCAACGTTGCAGACGTACAAGTCATTGGCATAAGCCAATTCTAGCACGTCGTTGCCACGGGCGTTATTCTTAACAGACCCCCAAAGCTGATTCCAGCCATTAAAGTCACCTCCCAGGATACAGGGCATGTTAGAAGTATGCTGGAGGAACTCATCAATACGATGGAGGGTGCCAGAAATGTCTTCTTTGGGTTCAACATATGCGGAAGCAATATGAAGGTGAGAGTGTCCAAATTGAGCTCGAACGATGCATAAATTTGTGGTTGAATATTGAGAAAGTCCCAAACACGAAATAGCATTCTTCATTATGATACAAGCCTTAACGCGATCGCCAGTCGAGAATTGGAAAACGTTCAGACCACCTATATTCTTAACCCTGTTGTCAAAACCTGTATAGGGTTCGGAGACAAGAGCTATAAGGTGTGAGCTAGATTTAAAATAGTTCACAAACTCGTGAAAACTATTTCTTGAGCGGTCCGTATTGCACTGGATCATTTGCATCTTATAATTACTATGATCCATAATCAACAGAATCTTGTATTTTTTGTGTCATGATGCGGAGTATTGGGCAGGTTGGTGAAGAGGCTTTGTGGTCGACTGCGTGCTTTGTGGAGCTAAATTTGGTGTTATGGGCGAAACAGTTATAACACTTTCTACGTTCGGGGTAGTTTTTGTAGGGGCATTCAGTCTCGAGGTGGTTTGTCTCTGCGCAAACATTAGCATTTTAAAAGTAATTTCTTTTATTTTATGAAGTTAATATCGACGTGTGAATGCCTCTTGTACTACTAGTGCAGCGCATGAAACTCCTTATTAGGCTCTTTTAGTATGTTTGCCTGAAGTTTTGACCATAATAGCTACGAGTATATACTTAACGTAATAATATACTACGCTGAGTTAACTATGTAGCTACTTGACCCTTGTACCAAGTAAGATGCCTAATTTAAGCCAAAAACTTTATAAAGTTAATATTTTGCAAAACAGTGCTAATACATATTATTTATTTCTTTATATATATCCATCAAAAAATAAATACAGGAATTTAAACAGTAACAGATATATATTAAATGGAAGCTCTGCGATGCTCTATTTCCTTCTTCTCACTAATTTATATTTCACAATGTAGAGAAAAGTTTTATAATACATTTATCAATCAGGGTCTGAAAAGAATTTTAACCAAGTAAAAAAATAACTATAATAGAACTTCATCTAGCTTGAGTATATCTAATTACAAGTTCTATTTTTGTACGAAAATATCTGATCATATTATAAAAGTAAAAAAGAATTTTAATAATCTGTCGAATTGCTAATTCAATTTAGGATTATTTCTGTTTAGGGGTCCACAAATGCTACATTTAAATTCTGACCAACACAACTTCTTTTTAGAATAGACTAGTTTTATTGCATAAATAGAGTATTAAATTTTTGGGTATATGATAGAAATCAGCAGTTTTTACGCCTTTGCATTTTATACAGAGGCGTTATCCTGACGCAAGAGCAAAGTACGCAAGCGATAATAAAATCGTAAGTCACGATCTACCGGGCCCAATTACCATTCATACAAATGCCAAATCACTTGAAAAAATATCTATAACTAGTACGATAAGACTTAAATTTACTTGGAATTTTATATAAATTAGGGCACCCATGCAGATCTAGAAAGAATGCCAAAAGGTATGTCAAGGTAATTTGACATTTTTGAAATCAGATTAATCGGTATTAAATGTCTTGTGTCAAGTGTTTGTCATTTTTGTATATTTTTAAATAGGAAGCCTTGAAGTGTCTGGAATTTGTTACGAAAGTTCAGGTTTAAACAGTTATATACTTTTTTTCAAATCCCAGTCCTCAAAAAGGGTCATATTGATATATACAAACAGGTTGGATACTTTCGTTTAAAAATCAGCTGATTGTAAATTTCTATATTCCATATAAATATGAGATAAAATATTTTTGGAATTTTCCTAACAGTTTTTTTGTATAAAAATAAACATTCTCAGTGTATAAGTATTTTCGGAAAATTCTTGTGAAATTTTATCTCTATATCTTTTAAGAAGAAGTAGATTATGTTCTTTTCCAAGCACCTATCTATCTTTATACAAAACTCATCAAAATTAATTATATACCTACACAAGCTGCCTCATTTATAGATTTTATTAGACTTGTATGTCCCTAAAAAGCACAAGAGTATAAAATATTTTATTTTAGCTATCTATGAGTAGTCTATCCATTGTGATTTTTATAAATAATCATTATCAAAATTGGTTCGTCTACTTTATTATGAAAGCATAACAAGGTTTTAAGATTCCTATTGAGGCCGTATCTAATTAGATCTAGGCTTCGGCTTTTGTTACCTTCAAAAGCACTTAACCAAAATATTATTGCAAAAAATTGTATTATATTTGAGTAATGGATAAAATATCGGTATACTAAAAAGTATTTAATAAAACTAAAATAAATCCTTAAAGCTCTTCCAACTAATTCATCTGTACTAATTTATATTTCTCATGTAAAAAAATGTAATCTTGATAAAAATCGAGTTCTGAGAAAGTAGAATGGTGGGTTATAATATCAGCAGCCCTTTAAGAGGTCAATCGTAACAAAGACGATTTAACATACTATATTTTTTATTACCAAACAAAGAGATAAGGTCTGAAAGTAAAGCGCAGTGTGAACGTTTAGATGCACATTTGCACTTTATTTATGGGTATAATAAAAAAAGTTTTGTTAAAGTATTTTTTACTTAAATTTAAAGTGGTTAAGGAATAATTTTACATGAAAATATTGTGTTTTTTAATTTCAGCTAATTTCATCATTTCGCTACTGAGAAGTTAACATGTTCCTTAAGTTTACATAACTTGTTTTTGTAATCTTTTCTGTTATGATTATAATGATAACATGTATGTAGATATACAGGAAGGTATAAAAAATATTTGTAAATATGTTTAAAAATCAGCTGATTGTAAATTTCTATATTCCACATAAATATGAAAAAAAAATAAGTCTCAGTAAAGACATTTATGTATTAGATAGACTAGCCAAAACAGTTTTTTGTAAATAATTTAACATTCTTAGTGTATTATTTTTTAAAGAAATACTTGTGAAATCATTGACCTCCAATACAACCATTCATATCTGTTTTAAATTTGATATGGCATCAAGAAGTAGATTGTCCTTTTTCAAGCTCCTATCTTTATACTAAAATTCAGCAAAATTAAAAATATACCTACAAACTGCCTCATTTATAGATTTAATTAGAGTAAATAGATCTCTTCATGATCATTGACATGCAGCATGTTGCAATTATAGTAATAAAAAAAAATTCGATGTCTCAAAAATGGCATCTGTTTATTGTAAAATGGAAATATTAAAAAATAGGCATAATACGAGAGTCAAAAATACCCTCCATTAATACTCTTTTATATGGAAGATTCAGTAATGGTAGCTTGGGTAAATTGTTGTCTTAGTATAGAACCAGATTTACATATATCAATCACATAGGGATTTAATTTATACATACGTAAGTTTTGCTTTACTCAGCTATGTACTATTATATAAGTAAAATGTAAACTAAAAGAAAGCAGTCACATGTACGAACCACAAAGCAAATTCGCCAGTTAAATGTTTATCAAATAAAAGATCGTAAATATTCCTTATTTACATTCCTTCACGGAGTATTCGGTGACATCGATAAAGTTGCTAATAGGTAACGGTTATTTATATTTTTAATATTAATTCACTGTATTTTGTTACAGCATTTCAGGCTAGTACGCAAGACCATACAACTTGGCCCAAATTTTGTTATTAGTTTTTGTTTATTTATATTATGTCACTAGATTAAAGTTTATTATAATTTTTGGATTAGGCGTATATTAATTTGCTTTATCTAATAATTCTCTCCTATATCCAGTGGTTACTGAAAGAGATCTCTTCAAGATAGAGAGATAAGTAACCCTTTGTACACTAGTTTTCATACCTACCAAATTTGTATATATTTTGAGGTACCAGAATAAATAAATAAATTTAATCACGACAACGATAACTTTGTATGTCACTGTTTTTTTTTTATTATTTTGATCTTACTTAATTCTATTATAAATATAATTTTTTGAGTTGTGCAAATGTAGTGATTTTTGTTTCACTACATTTGTTTCCTACTTTACTAGAGCAGTCTTTAGAACTTAGGTATTACGATGTGCTTTCACCAATAAACACTGATTCATGAAGAAGGTTTAGTTGTATAATTTGTTAAGGTTTTCTGTATATTGTTTCAAATCTAACGATAATTCTCGAAAATATAGAAAAAAGTCAAGCCGCCAGTTGGCGTTTATCGAAAACTGCCTCATTAGATTTTTAGCTGAAAAAATATGCTCTACAGCCCGTGTGAAGCCGGGGTGGGATTCTAGAATAATTTATGGCTCTGGAAGAAAAGAGAAAAACTTAATACTGCATCTCAAGCGCGTGCGCAGTTCTGAATAATAAATAAAAAGAGTTGCATCTATTAAAACATTAATTCTCACTTACGGTCTACTATCGTCGCATTGTTAGCTTATCTCCTTGATAAGGGCATACCAATTATAAATTTGTTCTAGCTAGAAATAAATGCATTGATTCACTGAGTATGGTCGTGTTAAATTGATGAAGTATTTGTTTTGTGAACGTTCGTTGCATATAATAAAATAAGATAATGTTTTGCTGAAATAGTTATGCAGAGTTCCGTAGCTATAGGAGGTAAAAATTTACAAGACTATTTTTGACAAATAATGTCCTAAATCCTAAATACTGTCAAAAACCTAACGATATCTCATTCACTACGTTTCCAACTTGATTTGGTACCTAGAGTTTTATTATTGACTAGCTGCGCCCCGCGGTTTCACCCGATGTATTTTGGATAATTCACACTATATCATTATAAATTATAGCCTATGTGTTATTCTGATGTGTAAGCTATATTATTGTAAAGTTTCATCAAAATCCATTAAGTTGTTTTTGCGTGAAAGAGTACCAAACATCCGGACATCCATACATTCTTACAAACTTTCGCGTTTATAATATTAGTAGGATTTATCTTCGAAAACCATAATTTATTGAATGAAAACAGGATCACCTAAATTGTTTTGGATAAATCCATAAAAAATATAAACTATCGAATTAAGTTGGTTTAGTGCAAGAAAACCTCGTTTTTTAAAGTCGGTAAAAAAGGTGAAAAAATGTCATTATATTTGACGAGTTAAATCTTCGCAAATGTTAACATTTAATTATTCTTTTATTATTTAGGTTATTTTACTGTTAGTAGAGCAAGTGGAAACATATATTTCTTGTTGACTGAACCCTAAACTGTACAGTTAAAATGGCGCCTCAATTTGATAATCACGGTAAAAGAAAAAGAAAATGGTCTCATTCCTTATACACTGTAAGCCATTCTTAATTAATGATTCTTACATACAAACAGCATTAAACATTGATAAGTAATCGATCGGTATTGGGCAAGTGATAACTCGAGTTAAGAGCGAATTAAAATATTAAACTTTTATCAGTGTATATAGTATTTATGTGTATGTATGTTTTCATACTTCTTCTTCTCCAAGTCTTAAATATTTTTGGATGTTGATAATTAATTTTAACTTAACAAACCGAAGTCGAAAACTTAGTATGTATTTATTCTATGAGTAAAAGCAAACCTGCTCCTGAGTCACCAGCGACAGGTACTACCGGCGCGGCGCCCTAATTAGACCTACTTAGTAAGACAGAAGTGAAAAATAAAGAACTCACCCCACTCCCTTCAATGGAAACCAATATACTTGTCGGATAATATTAAACGATTATCGAATAATCGAATCGTCATCGATGGGAGTGCACCGATTAAGGTCATTAGATGTAGTTTCCAGGTGGTAATGTAAACATAACCTTAGGTTAGGTAAGCCTTAGGTTTGGTTAGCCTTATGTTAAGTTGTACATAATATGTTAGCCTAACCTTAGGCTTGACACAGTGATTCCCTAAGTATGCTCCAACGTACTAATATCTAAAATGTTTTTAAAAGTTCTCAATTAAAAAACACACAAACATTAATGTTTGTACCTAAATATATTTACCGAGTATTGTAACAATAAAATTCTACTGCAGTGTGAAGATAGAAAAATGTTTCTTTTATAGTTTCCAAGTGGATTCTCCATCTTTAAAGAGATATAAGAACAGATGGATATAACCTGGATGAATTTATATAATTTTCCGTATGTATTTATATAATTTTCGTCTTGTATAGGCGTTTTACACAACAAGGAAACACAGAACATTCAGGCTCACAACCTATTGTTATTATGGTATCTGGCTGAATAGTGAATAGATATTGCCTAATCGAATACTGTCATTTATACACGTAATGTTTAATGCAGCTGTTACTCGTTCACTACACTATCTAACATATAACAAGAAACCATAATATACAAAAACTACAGAATATACTATTAGAGGGTGTAGAAAAACAAGTAAAATATATGAGAATCCCACTTCTGATGAAGATGTTTAAATGTTAAACATATACTTGGGTCTGCAACCCCATATAAATGAAACATTCTTCATCGTCTAAAAATGTTTTCACACATTCTTTTAAAATGTTGTCACATTTATGACTGGATGGATGTTAACAGCCTGGAGATGGGGTTTATTGGCTTGTATATAATATGTGCTCTTTTATCAGTTTAATTTTTCACTTCATATATATTTTTTTTAATTTTATTAATGTTTACAGGCTTCCCCACCTCAATCTGGTAATTTTTTGAAAGCTTCTTTAAGCGACAAGGAAAGATTTTTTGAAAATGCCATATATCATCGCCAAAACCAGGTAATGTGGCATTAAGAAAAAGTCATATCGTTATAATTAAACAATTGTTAATGAACATTATATTTACAGAGAAAATATTCAAATTATTATCAGCTGATGAGGTGGAGAAATTGAAGCAGGAAGAGGAGAGGCAAATGACGTCTCTGCGCGCTCGGAGCTGTCGTGGTCGCCTGGGAAGGATCACAGCGGAGATAGCGAGCATTCTGACGACGAGCCATATGAAAACGGTCATAGTGCTCAAATTACTGTATAGGAGAGGTGGTAAGGGTATCTAGCTACCTAGTTTTCGATATCAGTTCAAATAGTATAGCAGTAACACTCAAACCACAATATTAACATATAATCTAGGTAGAAGCCGAGCAGTGGGGGCTTGAAACCCACGAACAGGTTTAAAGACGTCTTCTGCTATACACAAACTCTCACCTCCACCGTTCGACATCGCTACCGAATATTAAAGTACAATACTCACGTGCTCGTCAATAACGGAGGCCTAGCACCAAGCTATCAAACAACACAACACTATTAGTCCTAATATGTCCTCCGTGACACCATTTCACAAACTGGCTCAATCCTATCGGAACGAAAAGTTATATATTGTCTACTACGCGATACGCGAATACTAATTTATAAATAGTGTTGCTAACAATTCTTCTAGTTTTGAACGTCAATTAAAAAGGATACTTTATAATCCGAAAAAACAAACATCTGTAAGGTAATGCGCATTTCCTTAAAACTTCAATAAAAATTCATTACGTTGGTAAAAAGTGAAGAAAGTAAATTTGCCGATGACTATGTGGGTAAGTAAAAGTGGGAGTGGGTGGGTGGTAGATAGTCAAAGTGAATCAAAATATAAAATCTTCATAGATAAGATCCAGGGCAGATGCTATAATTTTATGTAAAATTGAACAATTCTAAAAACTTTTAAAACAGCATTAAACAAAACTTCTAAGCGCAAGGTTTATGTACATGAAACTCGCAATCGTAGACAAAACAACACCTACAACACAAAACAGTTGTTTAAGTGAATTTTGTAGACCATAAACAAGTTTAATTTTATCTAGAACGTGTCAATTCTATTGAACACGCTTTATCCGACCATAGACACGGATAGAGTTGTATTTGTTCCAGGACCTCCCTCGAGGTGTAGGTGTTAAAGTATTGGTAATATTGGTAAATTGAGGTAAAATTTCGAAAACACGATTTTACAAACATTATTAGTCACAAAATATTCACGACACTTTCGTCATAACACTGTGTTGCCATGGTTACACTCATCTATAGAATATTTTATTTCAGAGAGAATAATAATATTATTTCATCATCGTAATGGTATAATATCGCTATCGAATATTTGGTTTGTTAGATATTGATTTATTCTTTCTATTATAAATGTAAATAATAATAAAAAGTATGATTTAACAGCTTTTACAAAGCTTGTATACTTATAACATTTTTCTATCCAAACAATGAAGATTGTTCCTTACTGATACTACTATGAACTTCTTTTAACTGGATAACTATTATCATTTATCTACTAAACGCTGATCTAATTAATAGACCGATCATTATTAGGTTTCCGTTAACATTTTATCGCCTTTTATATCAGCAATATCTCTTGTAGTACCTAGTAGTGTAGTAAGTGTATTTTTTTCCAGACTTTTTATGACCATTTTTTGCTTATGGTAAAAGTAACTATTTTTTACAAATATTCTAAATATTTTGTAGACATATCTTCACCACATTATTGTCATTAAATAAACAAAATATTCAAATCATAAAATTTTTAAGGTATAAGCAAGTCCTTTGGCCTATATATTATGAAATATACGTAGGAACCGATCAAACATTATAAATAACAAGACTATTATATTGTGTGGAGCTGGTGATTTCAGGAGTTTCAAATAAAGTTCCACTATTCTTCTGTAATGCATGTAATTGGTGTGTACATATAGTTGAATGCGGAGGGGACATAAAAAAGAAAAGCAAAAACACAATATTGCAATAGACTATAAACGTTACAAAATACAGATAATCAAACATGTTTTAGCGTTACTTCCAACAGATTATATATATATAATAATGCGAATTAAGTGCTTGTCTAATAACAGATACACATTGGGGTATAAAAAATGACAAGCTATTACAAGCAAATTATCGATTTCTACGACTTTAACCTCAGAACAATAATACAATATGTATTCTCATTCTATATAATTTATCGACTAATACAAAATAATACTTCAGAATAGCGAAACTAGTAAATATATAGAAACAGCCTTTATCACTGTCTAAATAAATGGTAAAATATTTCATGTTATTATTTTACTTCGTAATCAATTTTAGACGCACTTTATGTCTTGTTTCAGTTTATTTATCCCTTAACTTCTCTCTTAAATACGTCTCTTCTGGTTGTCATTTATAACTAGAAATATCTGGCAAACTACTAAAAATATAGGAAAGAAAGAAGCAGACTTTTGGAAGGATATAATTTGTATAAATACTCTTTATGCTACTTCCAAAAAACTCAGTTTTCTTAGAAATAAACGTATTTTACTAAAGCAATCAACTTAATAATAAAGTAGTAAGTACATAGATTTAATTACTCAATTATGTTTTTGTGAGTACTACATCTATTGTATTCTATCGATGAGACGTCAGTACCTATTAACAAGATATTAAACAGTTGTAAACTAATTTAGTATAAACTTGTTTTAAATAAAATAAAAATTTAAGGTGGTCTACACAATACTATATTTATTGTATTCTTATTTTGCTTATTGTCAGGACAAAAAGAAAGTGTAAGTTTCAGCATAAATAAAATTTATCTAGAGAAGAGCATATACCCTAAATTAAATTATATTCATTATATTGTCAATGACATAGAAGAATAGAAATTTCCACCAAAATAATTATATAATGTTGTCAATAAATATTATCAGCTATTTGACCGGTTACAAATTTAACTACTAAATTATTTTATTGGTTCTTTTTAAAGGTGTTACAAGGCCTATACACTTACAGGTAAAGTACATTACCTATTTTTACATTCTCTGTTAATATGGGAGACATCTTCAAAGTAATAAAACTCATCACAATTCAGTGAAAATGCCTTCCCCTCAAGTAAGTAAATTATTTCTAATATGATACGATATCTAACGCCATCTATCGTCGTAGCACTAAACTACGAAGCAAATGCACTTTGGAAAGTTAATATTAACTCTGTCGTAACATAACGGATCTCATAACGGCTAGTACCCATAGATGGCCGTCCACTTAATGCTGCGCTGGAGTATAATAACTATAGTTATATTATTAAAAAAACGTGTCAGATAAAATTCTGACGAATTGTCATGCAAATTTATAGTTATATATAAGATGACACGAATTTTAAAAATTATAATTATTTAAAACATTGCAAACCATAGAGGATAAATAACAGAGTTTGTTTACTAATATTTTACCTATAAAGAGGAGAGATTTGTATTTTTCTATGTAACGAATAAACTTAAAAACTACTGGTCCGATTTCAAAAATTCTTTTGCGGTTAAAAAGCTACATTATCCCTGAGTAACATAGGCTATATTTGTTACTAGAAAAAATTAGAGATCCTGAGAAATTTATACTAAAACCTATCTAAGGTGTAAAAAAATTAGCCATAAAAAGTCTTTCATCGCATGCGCTGCGGAAAGTATTGATGATAATAAGTAATGTATAAGTTGATATTTAATTACAACAATATTTAAGTATAATAATAAGGTTTTAATTAATCATCAAGAATCAAAAAGGAAACGACGAGGTTGAAACGTTTGTTAGTAACTCAATTTTCTTAGCGGTTGATTAAGTAAAATAATTTGCCGCAGTATTAAATTTATTGTTCTTTAGAAGTTAGCAAGTAAAGCAAAACAATTTTTAAATTATTTTTGTTAGTTACAAAATAGTGAAATAATAAATAAACCCCTTTAATTTTTTGTATGATTAAACATAATTAAGATTTAATACATTAGCCCTGCATAAGTCTTCTCTTAGAAGAAAGCAGATAAGGAGAAGATCACAGATAACTAACACATCATAATATGTATGTAATTAGATTATTTGAGGGTTCAAAATATTTAAAAAAAGCCTTTCATCTTTGGAATAAAACCATTTCCCCTTAGTGGCAGTTGACTAGCTGCCTAAATATTACTTTGCAACGAAAGTTAAATTATAACAATGCCCCAAAGTAGTATTTGGTCTAGATTAAAATAGTACTGCAATACGTGGTAACATTCCTAGACTGGATTGTACACAATTACATATTTCCAGCCTTACGAAACCTTGTTCCTTGCAGAATTTATATACCAGATTAGATGAAAGTGGGTTAAATGACTAAGTGAGAGCTATTAAGTTACTCGGTTCATTTTCTATACGAAATTCTTTAGACAATTAGTTCTTCAGTACTGCCTTTTCAATAAAGGGATAATTTCTATTCAGTTACGTACTAAAACTTTATCATGTTTTGGTGGAATGTGAACGGAATGCAGCCCTGAGGAGGAGTTTATTCCTTGATAATTATCACAGGTTAAGAGAAGTGGGAGGTTGTAATACATTGTTGGCAAACCCTAAATCTGGCTATGCCTTAGCTTTATATAAATTAGTAAGAGTATGTTTAGTTAACAGATTAATTTGTTAAAGTAAGTTTAAATATTAATTAGTTTATATTTATAGATATAATTTTGTGATGTGTATCGAACACAAAATATTATGTATTGGTGTGGTCGATGCATAAAACAATTTTTCCTTGTTGTATGAGTAGTTTAAGTGGCATTACGAGGATGACATGTTCGCTTTGTATGTTGAACAAGTCCTTTAAATTTTAGATTAAAAAAAAAAGTTTTTAGTTTAAAAAAAACTAGCGAGAGCCTAAGCAGTGATAGCCTTGTGGTTAAGACATTGACCTCTGACTTTTCTGAGTTATGTGTGTTTAAATATCACTTGCTTTAACTGTGAAGGAAAATATCGTAAGGAAACCTGCACTCCTGAGAGTTCTCCATGTTCTCACAGGTGTGTGAGTCCGCCAAGCCGCAGTGGGCCAGCGTGGTGGATCCCTCCTCATTCTGGGAGGAAACCCGGCTCAGAAGTTAATAAATTGTAATTGATTTTGATAGAATAAATAAATTTTATTTTGTATGGAAAACTGAGCCTTCAAGTCTTTCAATGCTTATATAAAACTTTTGGGCAATAAGGAACTAATTGTAATGGGACCACGCCTAAGCTTTTGTAAGGCATTAATTTATTACTAAAATAATAGATAATAGGTAACTTTCGCTTTAGTTAGAAACAGTTTGATTAATATAACAGTTAAACATTATTTTATAATTATAATCTACAGTCTACACCCACAACGAGTAGATCAACTAAAAGAAGATTCCTAATCCCTTAATTCAGTTATATTGGTCATTATCCTATATTTATATACAAATAAACTTACCTTCTTTCTCTCCGTTTTCTCTTCGATGTACTCGTTCCTTTAATGGTTCTGTACAGGGTCATCATCTTGACAACACAACACTCACAACACTAATAACCAATTATATATGAATATAATTATTAATAGCTTACTTGTACTGCAGCACTAAATAATTTTATTTTTTTAAATGACACTTGTTGCATTATTTTTAAAACCACTTGTTTTCACACACGATGAAAATCTGTAAAGAAAATTTGTGGAAGTTTAGTCATTTAACAAGCAGTTTGATATATCCAAAGAATATTATGCATTAGTCAATAGTTACGAATTTCTTTAGACTTTTCTTGGAGAACATTAATTAATTTAATAACTATTTAGATGCAGATATCTTAATTAAATATTTAAATATATTAGAAACTATAATTTTGTTTTTCGAAATCTACTTTAATCCGTGTATTTTATCGTATATATTTCATCTTATATATTCTTACTTTTATTCTATCTTAGGCTTCTATATAAAAAAAAATACTATAAAAAGTTGTACTAGACCGGAAACCAAAACCACTTATAGAGCTGTTTTACAAGTTTCATACATACATTTTCTTTCTCACGAAAAGTAAATTATGCATTTTCAATAAGTATTATAATATCATTCATGTAGCCAACATAGACCGGTTCCGTGGCCCACTAACCGAATGCCTTAACTGGATAGATTTACGAGCTGTCCCCTTGATTGCTGACAAAAATAAACCTACTTAATTACTAACGATTTATTAGTTATATCTAATAATAAAATGATTTAGAATAAGAAATTATATGAGTGAGTCACGCGTTTGATGTCTATACACTGATTAAGACGAAAGTGAAAACAAACGTAAATTATTTTTAAATTATTGTTTGTTGCCTAATCTTTTTAATTACGGCCTAATTTCATGTGCTGAGGTAATAATTAATTTTTACTAACGGTTTGTTTGTTTATTATCTATAAGTGAAGATTTCAGATTATGAACTAATGCGCAAAGGACGCTACTTACTTCGGATAGGTGAATATATATTTTTAAAATATTACGGAAACCTATCTGGACAAAGCCTCTGGTAATTCTCTAAACCTAAATGGAAGTCTTGCAATATATCTATTACGATGTGATAATTATATTATTAGTATGTCTGGAATATGTAGTCATTAAAAGTAGGTAGATGAAATTGTCTTAGTAAGATTTTGTATTACAGTTATAAATAATTTATTGAAATTTGGTATTTAATTTTCGCAATATTTATTGAATTTTATAGTTTCATTGAGAATTCCTAAATAATCAGAATATATCTTCGAGTTAGTCTAGTTCTTTAAGCCGTCAAACATAAAACCTTTATATACATATACTAGGGGCCCATCCCGGCTTCGCACGGGTTGAATATTTAGTTTAAAACATTTTGGCTCTCCCGCATTTCGGTGCCCCTCTACCTCGGCGTTACTCGCTACCACTCGCTGCACTTCGAGTATCACCGAGATAGAACTACACTGGCCCGTCGCGTCGCGTCGTCGTGTATTTTTTGTTTATATTGATATTTTTAATTTCGTAATATCTTTTGAATGGAAGGTCCGATTTTAATAATTCAAAAAGTAATTTACAGGTATTGAAACAGTCTTGAATATGAAATAATTTATTTGGATAAGGATTAATACAAAGGTATGGAAAACATGGTCTGATTTTGATAGGCATTTTTATCAACTTTTAAAATATAAAAAAGTAGTTATAGTGACATAACTATAATAGTTGGACATATGGTCTCGCGGAGTTTTTTGTGGATATTGATACGTTCTATAATATTGTAGAAAATTTTTTTGTTCTATCATCAATACTTTTCGCAGCGCATGCGATGAAAGATATTTTATGGCTATTTTTTTTGCACCTTGGGTTGGTTTTAGTGAGATTTTCTTGTAATTGGTTTTAGTGAGATTTTTTCTTGTAATAAATATAGCCTATGTTACTCAGGGATAATGTAGCTTTCTAATGGTGAAAGAATTTTTGAAATCGGTCCAGTAGTTATTACGTTTATTCGTTACATACAAAAATACAAAAATATAAAAATACAAATCTTACTTCTTTATAATATTAGTATAGATTAATCAGGGCTAATATTGACAGGGTAAGTATATAACAATTAATATTAATTAATAAACAAACTTAGGGGTAAATTAAAAAGATTAGATAATACACAATAATTTAAAAACGAATTAAGCAATTTTAGATTTTTTTAAAATCTAAAATTCAATGTTTAAGTAAAGTATAGTGACTTTTCAATGTATCCTTGATGAGCTTATAGAATGAATACTCTTTCTTCTGTATAAAGATTAACTATTCATTTTTAATACACTACGCAAACACTTCATTAACCTCCACTATACGGTAACCTTTTACTTTCGTCGGCTGACATTTTTTTGTCCCCTCGAGCGAAAAATTTCTCTTTACTACGAGTATCAACACTTCAAGAAAGTCGCATCTTAATGATTGCCGAGTATAATTTAAATATACTTAAATAAATACCAGTACTAGAGTATTTAGACTTCACTTTGTACATTTAAAATGTTATTTATTAAGTATGTCAATATAATACGATTGTTGATAATAGCTATGCTACGCTTCCGGAAGACTAAAATATCAATAAAATCTAATCAAATTGCTAAGAAAAAATATTTATAGAAAAGAAGGGAAGAGAATAGCTTACTGAGATCACCAAGTATAGTGGAGATACGTCTGGATTCTGGTATAAAGTTGTCAAGAAAAGTGCTAAAATAAAATAGTATTTGTTTTAAATTTTTATTAAATTTATGTCCGCAGTAAACAGCTCTTAAATAGATTAAATAGACAAATTATTTTATAACATTATTCAATTTATCAATAGTACAGCTAACAAAATTTATTTTAGTTCAAGCATGTGTGTTTGTATCATTTATTTACATCTTTACAATATTTTTTGTAAAATTTTAATCTAAAATCATCGAATTAAAACCTCTAGAACCATAACAAACTAGTATAAAAGCAAAAACCTTAAACGCAAGAGAAATCTATTGAAGAAGCATCACGATTGTTATTTCATTTACATTTTTCTCATACGATTGTCTCTTCATTTTCCTGGCTTAGGTAACTAAAAAGTTAAGCTGTAGTTTAATAATAGGTAATTTATCAATATGTCAGTACAATATTAGTAAGATATCCGTGAAAATATTGGTTTAACTATAACTTGCAATTTGGTTTAACAATCCGAAAAATTCGGTGACCTATTAAACATGTGAAAACTATTTCTGGAAGTGTGCAGATCGTAAATATGTACAATTCCTAGTAAAATAGCTTCGTCTTATAACCTAAAACTATTTATAATAATATTAGTACGTTTTCTATTCCCACGTCCATCCACCATTATCCATCCATTTTATCTACAAATGCTGGTCTATTTTTGATCTTAGTCTTTTTGACATACTTTCTATTTCTGTGACTCTATCAATTCTATTAAAACTCTAAAATAAGCAGCTATTGTCAAAGAAAATCTTTATTAAGATATTTTGGTATTTAGTTGGTTATCAACCTTGTTTGTTCCGAAAAACTTGGTTTCCGAAAAAAGGTTCACAGTAGAATTGATGATATGAAATCCTATTTTTAGCCAGATTTAAAATCGTTTATCCATCAGTAAAATTTACATTTAATTAAGTCAAACTGTAACATAGGTATCTCTATTAATTACTAAGTTGCTATATCTCGTTTGAATCCGCATTTCTCTCATAAAATATGTATGCTTGTTAGTGTCGTGTAACAACAATTAACGTGCGGAGTATCACGATTAGAATAAATACCAGACCAACATATTCAACACACACACACAACCTGATTCTGATGTCATTTTATGCGTTTATATTATTGTAAGTAATTTACATTCACACTGGTTGAAAAAGAAAAAACAATACAAGCTTCTACTACTCATTTATGTATACGCTTTAACGGTGAAGGAACACATCGTGAGGAAATCTGCACTCTTGAGAGTATCTCTAGAGGATAATATCCTCAAAATTTTGCACCTGGGAGTAACTGGCTCCTGACTTCATCATCAGATCACTTCAAAGATATCATAATGTTGCATTGAGGTAGTTGATTTATATAAAATTACTAGATGACCCGGGAAACGTTGTTTTGCTATAAATTTGGGGTGGGCCACGCTTATCACTTAGGGGTATAAAAATAAAGTTTGACCGATTCTCAGACCTACCCGATATGCACACAAAATTTTATAAAAATCGGTCGAGCCGTTTCGGTGGTAACAAATACGAGAATTTTATAATATATTAGATTTTATGACTAAATGTAAAAAATCAAAAGTGGCAAATAAATGTAGAAGCCATTTTTTCAAACGAGTTACATATGAACATAGTCAGAAAAAAAAATCTTTACCAAGCACACAAGTAAACTACTTAAGATATCCAATAGTATTGTAGAGGTCACAATTTTATCAACGTCCATTTCTATTTTCTCTCTCTTAAATATAGGTACCATTAAATATATCATAGTAAGTTTAGACGTATGAATCAACTTTCAAATAAGATGTATGTATGAATTATATTTCCGCTGTGCTCATTATATTTAATTACAACTATTTTTAAAATTGAACTATAAAAAAAATTTATTCATTTCGTGAAAGCCTCTCAACTATCTCTTGAAGTAATAATCTCTACAAAGCTTCAAAATAAAATCATAAATTACGTTAATAAAATCATTATCACTAGCTTTACTTGTTTATAAAAGATTGATTTTTTTATTCAAAATAATAGTAAACTAACTCTTTACGGTAGAACTTCACACATGAAATAATTATACTCGTTGATCAACCATGACAAAATAACAAGCAGTTAACCAATTTCGGCAATTATATTACTACGATTTTCCAACAAATAAGCTGTTATAACGCCCAGTTTGTTAATATTGCAAGATATAATAATCTCGAAATATTGCTCGCGGCGCTACTGTTATTAAACGAACCCATGGACCCAAACGTTGCTAAAACGTAAAGTACATAACCGATATGTTCTACATAGACTATAAAGAAATAGTCTGCTTATACGTTAGAGAGTTTATAAAAATACTTATCTTAATTTATATATTCTATCACATTTTATACATAATCCACTAGTGACATAGATAACCTAGGGATTCCCAAAAATAGCACAAGTAATACTAGTGCTGTTTCTGCTGTAATGTATGCTGTATTTACTACTATAACAACAACTGCTACTACATTAAAATTAAAATAAATAATTATAGCAGGATAAAAATTATATTATAGCAGGTTTATTTTACCTAGAAGAAGACAACGTGACAAAAAGTGGAATATGATATAAATATTACTGATTCATCACAATTATCCTTGACCTAGTGTTCTAGATGCATTCCAATAAAATTCTGAGAAATTACAAAAACAACGCATAATTTTGTATTCTTCCGGTTCTCAGATATGATCGTCTTGAACTTGTCCCACATTTTGAAACAGTCTATACATAATAACATAGGAAAGTTCTTCGCATTTATCTGTTATTCAGTATAATATTATATCATTAAAGAATCATCAATATTAGAAGTAAATTTTACATTAAGCATACACATCACTTTCATCTTCAACTTTTTTGTACCACCCTTCTATCCCACAGGAGCGTTGCTTTTTTTATTGTTAAAATTTCCCGTGAGGGGACGGAGTAGAATACTATTCCCCTCTGCCGCTGGGAGAGCATCTCGTAAGAGCCGAGTAATCCAGCTCTCACTTTGTGGTCTGATCTACCATAAAAAAAGGTATTCCATCCACCTTCTGATGTATGTGTCCAGCAAATTTTAATCGGTTTAGTCTTTTTAATGTAATGTGTGCACAAACACATCAAGTCTACGATTTTATTATATGTATAGATAGAATAGTTTTCCTACGTTTCATCATATACTACATACGTTTATCGCGAGGTGTTAGTTGCCGGTACATTGTATAAAAGTTGCACTAATACGGTAATTAAGCCTAAGTATGTGATTTGATATGTATGTATTTGTAACATTTCTGTACGGGAGTGACATAGTCAACTGTATGACTAAACTCCCATGAATAATAAGAAGAAATAAACAAAAAAAAATCAATCATCATTTATAGAAGAAGATGACATAAAGAGATTAAACTATTTGAGAATATATTTAACTAATTATTTCGAATATATTATATATTTTTCAATAAAATATCTCCTTTTCTACCTTGCCAAGAAGATTAACATCAAAATAAACAAGAGACCCATTGCATGTTACGAGTATTTTGGTAATTTTGCACAACAATTACAGAAGTTGCGCTTGAGATAAGTCACGCAGCGGCTGAGTAAGTTATTACGAAATGGAAAGTGTGCAAGTGTGAATCACTTGTCCAAAATTAAAATACACTGACACTGAAATGGTGTTACATTTTGAAATTTTTTACGTAATTTTTAGGTAGTTTTTGTATTTAAAAACTAGGTTAAATATCTGTATTTGTTAGTTAGGATGGAAATTACCTTTTTTTTTTACATACTATAGGTTGGCGTTTGACCGTGCCTTGCCTGATGGTAAGCAATCACACGGTCTAGGACGGAACACGCCTTCCTAGGAGATACCTGTTCACTCTCGCTTTGAAGACACCCACACTGTACTTATCAGGAAACACAGACTCCGGCAGACAGTTCCACAGTAAGTGGATTCGAAGCGCTTGGTACGTAGTCGCGGGATATCCACCATGTACCTATGGCGCTTGGGTCGCGTTTGCCTGGCTGTCCGATAGAAGAAGGGGGCGGGCGGAATTAAATTGTGCAATTCCTGGGCACACTCTGAAATGTATCCGATAAAATACCGATAAAGAGGCGACCTTGCGACGATGTTACCTATGGATACATATTTATTAAAAATTATCTAAAGAAGAATTTTTTTCAGCAATAAAGCTACTTTAATTTAAGTAATCTACCACATTAATCACTATATATTTTCTATTTGATTTTGAGTTCCCTAGTGAGTCTTCGAAGTGCGACGCTGAACAAGCTGATATTAAAAGGATGGTTCGTGGAGGTTTGATAATCAACCAAATTGCTTCACAAACAACGAAGCTATGCCCGAATATACATAAAAATATTCATTATTAAGAACATTGTTGAACACGAGAGAGAATCCCTCTTAGAGAGAAGGAGGTGGGCCACAATCGACGACGCTGGTCAAATGCGAAAAATTTGTAAATCAAATATCTCCGAAAAATCAGACCTTTTATTAAAAAATAAATAAAAATATATATTATGGCATAGGAATCTGTTTTACTATATGACATAGAAAATATTGTGTGATCGAACAGTAGGGCCAATGACCATCAAAAGTTGTATCAAAATTTATGTACGCGACGTCCTGCGTACATAATTCTAAGTACAATCGAGCATTGGAAGGCAATAAAGGACAACTTACTGTGCCACAATTAACATGCAATATGCGCTCGCGCATCCTGAACCCATGATCAGAATAAGCCATTAGCTAAACAAGCTTGACCTGTTAAAGAAAACCATTTCACTTATTACAGAGCTCTTTTGTTTTGGTCAAAGTGTACATAGCATAAAGTATCCATTCTATTCACTTAAACCGGGACACTGGTTTAAAATAAAATAAATTACAGAAGTCTTTTTCTATAATAGTATAGAATACTTCAGACCGTTTGTCTGTCATATGGCCGAAGTTAATAACCAATCTCAATTTAAAATCTTTGGAATATGGATTAAAAATAAAATTCAAATTCAAATTTGTGTATAGAAAATTCAAATTTGGAATCTGTAGTTTTATTTATGGTTTATTACTTACGACATTAACATCGAGTTTAGCTCGAAATTTTTCGGGAAACTTCGGTTCCCATCTTCAGCGAGCGTTCGCTGCAAGCTCGCGAAGCCTACGACAAAAGTTTTAGTGATAAAATTTGGAATCTATTTTCGATCTGTAATCCAAATATTTTGGATTGAGATTAATTATTAAATTCGACCGTTAATTTTGAAAAACTATGGTATGACTGTTTATTGCCAAAATAAAATAGATAATAAAATTAAATAAGGATTTCGAAAAATGGGGCTATTACTTTCAATCTTACTTTTGGAAATACTCAACAGATAACTACTATCCTAGCTGGTGGCAGCTTCAGACGAACTTACTGACCGATCAATTGTTGACGTTTCAAATTTTGTAAAAAAGTTAAATTTAAATCAAATTATTTCAGTATGTACAACAGGGACGTATAATGAGACTCTTCCTTACAAAACGAGACGTATGGTCACACTAACATTGCATCACTTACAGTTGCATGTCAGTGACAGAACTTATTACTATCTGATTCTTATTTCTATCTCTTTAAGGTCTAGAAAGATCATGTATTTAGTGGACTGAAGGAAATGAAGGTTGATATTTATATATGCAAGCATAGGATGTTACAACGTTCCATATTACGTAACATCAGATACTGATCTATATCCTTATATTGGAAAATGTCTTATTTATCTTAATATAAACATAAAAATATAAAATATACTTTATTAATTATTATAATACTATATTATTTCCCATCTAAGACTTTGTATTTAGACGAATTATCAAACTATTGTTGGAAACACCTCAATCAGAGAGCAACTTTAAGTTAGAAAGAACCCTATTTGAGTCACAAGCCCTAGACACTCATTGGGATCTCATTATGACAACTTGATAGTGAATTATTTTAGTCCATGCTATTATAATTTTGTTCAATTCTTATAAATACTAATTCCTCTAAAACGTAATCTTTAATGGCAATAAAGAAGATAAATGAGATAACGATTAAACCACTTCCTTAACTACGCAATTTGGATGAAAGTACAGTTACGATTTTTTATTATCCACACGATAGAGGAATCACGAAATCTATTGAGTCATCTGTTTGTTAAAGGTTAAGAACTCTCACGAAAAGAATTTGCGGATTTAGTTGTAAATATTTTTATACTCGACCTTGGCGATAGAATGTTGAGTTTCCCAAAAAAAGTAATTCCTGTAAGATTCAATTTCATCACAAAGGTTGATTTGAATGGAAGTTACAATTCTTATTTTAGTTTATTTATTACTAAAAATTCCATAATATATTAAAAGCAGAAGGAAATAATAGTTTGGATTGGAGCTTTAGCAAAATAAAGTTTTCTCTATCAGACTAATTCAAAGTCTATTCATGACTTAGTCCAAAATATGCAATTTTTATTTTCTATACTTGCGAATTATTAAACTCCTAAAGTAAACTAAACATTATTACACAAACAAAGGGAAAAGTTCACTATCAAAATGGTTCTTTCACGTTAAATACTTTTCAGTCTCTTAAAAACTTTAGTGAAGATGAAAATGAGAAAACAATAGTAATATTCTTGCGTATAATTTTATAGATAAATAATAAAATTATTCTTTTATGAGAATAGACTAGAACTAATATTATAAACTGGGTTCTAAATTTCCCAAACGGTTGATCGCAATATAAGTGCAAATATTGGTGTTACCAATAAGTAATGACAAAATATATGTAAAGCACTTTAGGATCTTTGTTTTGACTTTATGATAGGACATATTCTTTCAACACTATGGCACATCAGTGTGCTTATGGCAAACAAATCGTCATACGATTGCCCCCGATGCGGTACCGTTCGCAATTCCATGTATAGCAAAACAGCTTTTCAGAATTGGCACATTACGATTATTAGATACGATGATAAAATCAGCTTTAATTTTTTTTTACATTGACATATTCAATCTAAGTTGTCTTGCCTTGCGACCCGAGTACAGGTTTAAGGAATCTCTTTATAACGTAAATTCCAGTCTTCACTATTCAACATAAGAAACCTCGTAATAAAAATGTATTTTTTTTAATTTGACGTAATCCTCCCTCACTAAAATGCAGCAAATAAAAGTTATAATAAAATCGATATTATCACTTAATTATATTTACTCGATAACATAACATAATACTACTGTAGTTGTGACATTAATATTAAAATTTTTCAATTCTAATCATCATAGCCTTTATTATACTAACTGACCTGATAGACGTTGTTCACAGTTGTTGACAGTTAAGTTATATTAGAAAAGTTTATATGGTCTTTACCTAATTTTCCGCATAACTTTCTTAATTTTTTCTTACATAAGAACCTTCTCCTGACGATAACCAACACAACAAAAAAAGAGTTAGCGAAATCGATTCATCCGTTTACGCGTGATGCCATGACCAAGGGAAATAGGGATTCATTTTTATATTAGTAAATAGATTATTCCTTCGTCAAAAACCTAGAATACAACATTTTTGACCCCGTGACCACTAGTGTTTAACAACATTGGATAGACTTCGATTTGGAACTGTTATAGTTTAGTGTTTTCTTGCGCTGCTCGGCTTTCTCTCTAAAGTTCAAATTATTAGTATCTTTTAATACTTTAACACGAATTTGTCCAGAGTGGGAAACAAATTAGCAACCACCAAAGTTATTGCGCCAGAACCAGATCCGTCAAAAGTTGAGGAATGCAATTTAAAAAAAACTGGTAATTGGTACCTATTAATCAATGAAAGATAATAAAAAATTGCAAGAGTATCGATTAACTCAACGATTAACACAGCCTCCAAATCTATTACAAAATATAAACATACAGTAATCGTAAAATTTAACGGCAATATTACGCAGACGCAGACGGTACGTACTCATCCCGGTCACTTTCGATGCGCTTGCGCAACCAACTCGCAGCTCAAGTATGATTCCATTCATCATTTTCTTAGGTTTTATTTGTAGCTCGCTGATTATGAATTTTACCTCAAATCTTATGTATACATTATTTTGTTTTTTATACTCTCCTATTTATTTTACTCGTCATTTCTAATTTTCGTATCCAACATTTTATTTTGTCTTTCCTACTTCATTTTCAAATTAAACTATATGTTAGTCCCGTTTTTAATTTTTATATTCGTTTATTTTTTTGTACTCCCCTTTATAATTTTTCTCTCACTCCCCTCATTTTATTTTTTTTTCATATTTAGCTTTTTATATTTGTGTACTCCCCCACTTTAATTTTCATATTTTCAATGTGATACCAGTTCAGTTCTTTGTATTCCTTCTTGCAGTGAGAAATTGATTTATTTTATGAAAAAAGTAAAACCGACTTTAAAAAAAGAAGGAGGTTTACAATTTGTTGAATATTCAACGAATACTCGAAGACTATTGAATTGATTTGAAAAATTCTTTTTTTTTTCATAGGATATACTCCCCCGGTTGGCGAACTGTTTTTGAAAAACCAACAAAAACCTATATGTGTAAAAGTAAAAAAATTTCATAGAAAGTGGATCGAAACTGACGTACTATACTTATTTATATGTTTCTATCATTAGGGAAGTATTTTATATATTATAATAGTAATAAATCTCATACAAGGGTGATATATGATTAGCATTAATATATGCCATTACCTTGGCAGTGTTTAAAAGATGACTGGTCAACATTTGAAGATCACTGGCACCAATGCCAATATTCACGTGTTTGTTAAAGGTGTGTTCGTTGTGAAGTCTATTAACTGACAAGTACATATTGATGTATTTATCTTAATAAAGAGACAACGAACACTTGTCAAACTAACTTAGATCTATCAGACAGATGTATATGTTAGGACCTTCCAGTGGGCTTAGCCAAGTTGCAAACGTATGTTTCTATTCTCTTTCTACAATTTCAAGCGATAAGTCTTGACAAGCTATGTTGACATATTTGGTGTGTTCTACTAAGCGTTCACAACGCGCAAATAACTTTAAAATGTAAATAATACTATTTGATACGGATAGAGATTTATTAGTGGAAGTTAATGTTTTTGCAGCCGATACTCAACGTATCGCCACAGGTAAATATATTTATGTAAAAATAATTTTAGTTTCAATTTAATTATAAATATAAAATAATCAATATCGATCAAATAAAAATATGTATATAAATTAATTTAACCAACAATTATTTAGGTTTGAAGAATTATTGAGTAATGATAGCATTACTCCATGAAACTATTTTTTTTATAACTCGCCATTTGAATTATTTACGTTAACGCTCAATTCCCGTTCCACATGGGTTATCGATCGTAACGCTCGCGAATAAGTGGAACGGGAAAAACCATGGTCGTTGGCGTGGTCTTCGTACTCGTGAGTCCTTAGTGGAACGCACCCATTAAGTGCGAACGTTTATTAAAAATATGTCATTTTAATTTAATCACGTGATATATCGTTGACATATGTCATTCCCATACATTTTTTAAGTTTTCTATATGCGTTAACAATTGTAGAAAGACATCTTGGCTAGGCCCCCAGCTAGTCAAACGCTGTCTAAAATGCTAATGTTATTTTCTTCAAACACTCACTCTCTCAATAACTCTACTACAGGATAAAACTCCATTCCAGTTTCTCGTTGCATATTAGCAAGTACTCTTTAATAACAGAAAATGACTGAAATAATTTTCCAATTACTTTTAAAATGTTTACTTAAGTTTTCGTTTTGTATTTGTCCTCGTAGTTTTAATAATAAACACGCTAAAATTAAATATTGTCTATTATAATGAAGTGTGAGTATGAATAGGATTATATACCCTAAATGAGGACCAGGCGAGTCTTTAATATTGCTACTAGTTTGACCCTGAAAGCGAAAATATAGAAATAGCTAGTGGGTTACAATTCCCAGGCTTGGCTTACTTTTAAGAGTTACTGTGCAGTACAGCGCATATATCAAATTGTATATCTATATCTATACTATTATATAAAGAGGAAAGATTTAATTGTTTGTTTGTTGCGAATAGGCTCGAAAAGTACTGAACCGATGTTGAAAATTCTTTCACCGATAGAAACCTACATCCTTTCCGGGTAACATAGGCTATATGGTGTTGCCATAAATATTCTAATTAAAAAGATATGGCCATTTAAGTACCACAACCTGGTCATTTTGTAAATTGAAGGGTTTCTCAGGAACTACTAAACCGATTTTAATTTTTTTTTCACTGATATAAAACTACACTATTCGTGAGTTACAAAGGTGATTTAATGTTGTCATGTACATTTTGTAATCAATAGAATATGGCCACTTTGTTGTTACTAATCCGATTTTGAAAATTCTTTCACTGATAGAATACAACAACATTCGTGAGTGACAAAAGTGATTTAGTATTGTCATGTACATTTTGTAATCAATAGAATATGGCCACTTTGTTGTTACTAATCCGATTTTGAAAATTCTTTCACTGATAGAATACAACAACATTCGTGAGTGACAAAAGTGATTTAGTATTGTCATGTACATTTTGTAATCAATAGAATATGGCCACTTTGTTGTTACTAATCTGATTTTAAAAATTCTTTCACTGATAGAATACAACAACATTCGTGAGTGACAAAAATGATTTAGTGTTGCCATATACATTTTTTTATTAATAGAATATGGCCACTTTGTTGCTACTGATCCGATTTTAAAAATTCTTTCACTGGGAGAAGTCTATAGTATTTCCGTCTCTCTTCCTCTTATAATACTATGATTTTCTCTCATCCTCTCTCTTTTTCTTTCTTTAATTTTTATTTTTATCTGTTCAGAATGAAAAGTCTTTTTCACTTTCTTCCTTTCGATTATCTCTCCCTCTCTCTCTCTCCTTTACCTATTCAATTTTATTTTTGCTCTGCCCTCCTTCTTTTATCATCTGTCGCTTTTCTTTTATTTTTATTTACTATTATTTTTATTTTTTCAAATAATGAATAGCTACAAAATCACAGAGTGTCAATTTAAGGACATCAATTATAATATTGCTTTAAATACCCGGAGCGAAGCGAGGGCAGGCAGCTAGTTTATAATATATTGATTTTCCTCCTTCCTATATTGATTAGTTATAGTAATGGTGAAACTAAAAAATCCAGAAAGATTCATTTTATATATCAGGAAGAAACCCACTTATCTACATTCTTCTTGCAATTGCTTTAGTTTCTTAATCAATCATGTATATCACAAACAAAATAACTTCTTTGTGATATAACGTTTAACAAATATGGGAAATATGTCTGTAACAAGAAAAGCGTGATATGAACAAATATAGACAGAAACAAGATGAACTACACAATTCCTAGTAAAGCACAGCAATCTCTTCCTACACGCTGTTTCAGTGCAATAGTGGAAAGTGCCATGATGCACAATGACATAAGATAATACAATTATTTATTGCATCACTAGCTATCTGAACTCCCATACAATATTGCTAAGTTTTGAGGCGAAAATTAAATATTGCTAAGTTTTGAGGCGAAAATTAAATATTGCTAAGTTTTGAGGCGAAAATTAAATATTGCTAAGTATATAAGAGAGATATGATACCCATTACTGTACAGCAATACGTATGCAATTTAGACTGAGGCGAGCGGTGCCTGGGGCTTGAGACCCAGGAGCAGGTTTGAAGAGCTCTTTCATAATATATTAACTCTCACCTCCACCACTCGACCTCGCTAACGACAATAGATAATAAAGTAAACTTACGTGGACCTCGGGAATGGTAACCTTAATCACGACACTATAACTCTAACTTCCATGTTCACTGCACGAAAACTAAAGGTTATATATTGTCTTCATGTCGGTATACTTGAAATAATATAAAATGATCTACCCGCTACTACTACTTTATAAACAGTGTTGCTAACAATATATACACCTATGTTTATATCATGTCGATGATTGCGATTGTGTTGTACTCAAATTATTACAACTTTTAGTCAGTTAAAAATTCACTTAAATGTTTTAAAAACGATATAACACTCAAAAACTTATTCATTTTGTAGTCAAAGGATTTTTTTTTGACACTACACTATAGTGTAATTTTGAGCACCTTATCAGTTAAAAGGGAAAATATCCGTCTACGTTAAAAACATTTTTGATGTGTATGTGTTCTTCGTATCGATGATATATATAGATATGAAAAATAAAATTAATATTAGTTTTAATTTTTTTTTATTTCAAAGACCAAATAATTATTAGACAATAATTCTATCGATTCGTATAATAAAATAGCGGAGGTTTTTTTTTAATTTTTAGTTGGTTCGATTCCCGAGTGAGACACAAGAATTTAAGAAATCTTGGAATGCAGTTTTTTTTCTTTTTAAAAATAAAGGTATGTTTTTTTTCAGTAAACTGTATATATGCAAATTATACACTCACTCTACACGCTGAAAATTCACTAAAAAGTACGTATTTAAATTTTATGAGTGACGTCACGCCATTTTGGGATTTATTTAATACTCAACTCTTGACGTTCAAAGGACAATATTGACATGTAATAGAAGCGAGCAGTGCCTGGGGCTTAAAACCCAGGAGCAAGTTTAAAGACTCTCATCTTAACCGCTACCAAATATTAAAATAATAAAGTACTTTACTTGTTAGCACCACGCTACTAAACAACACTTCACTATTAATCTCGCTACTTGATTATGTACTTCTTGAAATCACTTGACAGACTAACTCGAGAATTATATATTGTCTACTCTAAATAAGATAAAATGAACGACTCACTAATTTATAATTAATTCAAAATTTTATTTAATTTAAAATTAATTAAAATCTAAGATACATGGCATCAAAATTTATACTTCTATTATATTTTAACAATAGTATAAAATTTAAAAAATGTGATTTATGATATTACATCATTCCATAATAAAAAATCATTTTTTATTGATTGACCTCTAACATCAAACCATGACGCATCAGTACAAAATAATGCGTTTTTTAACCAAAGCTTATAAATCTGTTGTTAAAAATCATCAAACATTTAATTTTAAAATAATAAAATTTACATAAAATATTCGCAAAGATATATATTATATTAGTATTTGAATGCTTAACCTTTAAAATGTGAAATATCCTTGAGATCAACGATCATGATGATCTCCATAATATTTATTGATGGTAATAAAGTTCTATAACTTAATTCTAATTAGTACAGAATGACAAACATTTCCTATTTAACAGTAAGGTAAAAGAATTCTCTTATACTCGTACTTGACGCTAGTGAAGATTGTCTAACGTTATTTTAATTGGAAAAAAAATCCTAATATGTATTAGAAAAGATGGAGAAGTAAAAAAAAATAGTTTTTTTATACCAATTAATACATTTCTCAATCATCACATTTTTTAACTGCTTCGTTTGTAATAATAATTAATATAAATCACCATTCCGTAAAAGGGACTGTCCCGTTTACTATTTATTCATAATAATGTTAAATATACAAATCCATGAAACATCACTTTAATGATAAACACTTCTTTTATGCATCTACCCACATTTTAAACGTCTAAGGTCGGCATTACGAAGACTTCTTTTTATTATTGTTATAAATAAGTTTGTAAAAAATATGACTAATTAATTTTTACTATGTTTTTTCATCGCCAATTAAATTAATAATAGAAATTATACAAACTTAATAAATTATAAATTCAATAAACAGATAATAAAATAATTATTTAATATAAAATAATCTTACCAATGTTAATAAAAAAAGTATCCTTTCAATTATAAAAATTGAGAAATACCACAAACAAAACACAACAAAAAAATCACGAATAATCGATTAATTTGAATCGTTCAAATCGAATCGCGAGTGACGTTAGCGGCGCGATGAGATGCGCACAGCGCATGCGCGTGTTGGCGGCGTCGAGTATAACACTACTTTGAGCACCTGCCTGCCCTCGCTCACCGCTGCGCTGTGTAGGAAACCGTAGGCTTTAGAATATTACAACTAATTTTAAATGATATACTAATAACTGACTGGCATAGCCCAATTGCCAAGGTAAGCGTTGATATTGATAACCACTTGTAACCACAAGTAATGCACTAGTTTAAACTATTTAATAAATTAAATACCGATATGGCCATATTAAGTAAATATTCATAAATCTAAAAAGACTATAACTTATTCGGTATAGTTTCTTTTTTTGGTTTTACATTTTATCAGATAGTATTTGGTATGTGTTAATTGTTACTAAAATATTCGTCCAATTTATCACAGATTGTCTTCGGTAAAATATAATGGATCTTTAGTTACATTAATATATGTTAGCAACACTGTTTATAAAGAAGTAGTAGCGGGTAGATCATTTTATAATATTATTTCAAGTATTCCGACGTGAAGACAATATATAACCTTTAGTGCGATAGATTAGTCTCAGTCTCTGGTGTTTTCGTGCAGTGAACATGGAAGTTAGTGTTATAGTGTCGTGGTTAAGGTTACCCTTCTCGAGGTCCATGTAAGTTTACTTTATTATCTATTGTCGTTAGCGAGGTCGAGTGGTGGAGGTGAGAGTTAATATATTATGAAAGAGCTCTTTAAACCTGCTCCTGGGTCTCAAGCCCCAGGCACCGCTCGCCTCAGTCTAAATTGCATGTGTATACGTATTGCTGTACAGTAATGGGTATCATATCTCTCTCTCATTTATAGCATATAATCAAGTTAGAAGACCCATTTCATTCGTTAAATTATAATTTTTACTCAGAACTTTTTAAAGACAAATAAATAATAAGTACTTTATAAATATATAATGAGTGTTGACCTCGTATATCAAAAGCTGCCCACGAGCTCATATGTGATGTGTGCATCTCAGTAATGCTAGAGAAATCTTTGAATAAACATTAATACGTATCTGTTTCTATGGAATTTTCTCTACATTAGTGTGTATCGAGAATCTCATAAACTCACCATTATCTCAATCACAATATATTTCACATTTGTCATTCAGAAATGGGAAATACTTTTCAAACAAAAAATAATATTCTTAATCGCTTCAGAAACTATAAATACTATAGATTAAAAAATATATACGTACTAGTTTACTAAGTTAAGTCAAATTAAGTTTAAGGTTTTGATTATTAAAAATTATTTATACTTCTGCGCTATCTGTGCTATCTGAAAATAATGTAATCTAAGTAGCAGAGTCATTTGTTTTAATATTAGGATTTAAAAAAATATAAAGAAGTTAAGATAAAAGGATTTGAATCGCATAGTTGTCTTCTGAGAGACTAAATGTTTCGAAACATTCATTTGTAATAATTCACAAACAGAATCAGTTTCACTTTTAATAAATATTTGATCTCGGTCAACAAATGCAGAAATCGTAAGACAAACAACATATACTCTCGGTCATCACAACTTTCATAGTAATGGCATGATTCGCATAACGCGCATGCGCTGTGATTTACTTCATTATGTACATTTCTCGCAAATAATTCAAGTTCCGTTCAGTGAAAATGAAAATATTATATAGATATAGTAAATAACTTTAGAAAACTAATAGGTCGGAGAAAAAGTCTTTTCGCATTATAGTATGTATGAACTTGTAATAAAATCTCTTTGGCTATACTATTTGTATCTGACTGGTTTTGGTATCATTAAAAGTTTACATTTTAAAGAAGATTCAAATTCAAATTAGGAAAACGTGTGATTTTTTATTTGTTTTTCGTACTGTGAAGATGAGTGAGTCTAATGAAGAATTTCGATACATTTTAAAATTTTACTACAATAAAGGTAAAAATGCAACACAAGCCGCGAAAAAAATTTTCGATGTTTATGGACCTAGTGCAATCTGTGAGAGTAGCACAAATTTGGTTTAAGCGTTTTCAATCCGGAAATTTTGATGTCAAAGATGCTCCTCCCTCTGGTCGAGTCTGGTATTTCGGATAAAATTGATGCCATTTTTGAAAAAGTGGAGCAAGATCGGCATATCAGTAGTTACGACGTAGCTGAAGAATTGGGAATTGACCACAAAACAGTTTTGGCGCATTTGAAAAAAACTGGGTACACAAAAAGCTCGATATTTCGGTACCTCACGAGCTCACTGAAAGAAACCTAATGAACCGTGTACTCATTTGTGATTCTTTAGTACGACGTAATGAAACCGAACCATTTTTGAAGAAGCTGATAACTGGTGATGAAAAGTGAATCACGTATGACAAGAACGTGCGAAAAAGGTCGTAGTCAAAGGTCAGGCTTCACAGACTGTGGTGAAACCCGGGTTAACTCGCAACAAGGTGATGCTGTGTGTGTGGTGGGATTGGGAGCTGTTACCACTAGACCCATCTATTCTGAACTCTACTACGAACAACTGATGAAATTAAAGCAAGAAGTTGCGAGAAAGCGGCCGGAATTAATCAATAGAAGGAGTGTGGCTTTTCATCATGATAACGCTAGATCTCACACATTTTTAAGAGCAAAAATTAAGAGAGTTTGGCTGGGAGGTGTTAATGCATCCGCCGTATAGTCCTGACCTTGCACCTTCAGATTTCCACCTGTTTCGGTCTCTTCAGAATTCTTTAGGCAGCGTCAGATTAACATCACGAGAGGACTGCCAAAACTACTTGTCGCGGTTTTTTAATCAGAAGCCCCAAAATTTCTATAGCAATGGGATCATGTCCCTACCTACAAGATGGCAAAAAGTTATTGAATAAAATGGTACCTACATACTTTAGTTAAATGTAAATAAACTTAAAAAATGCGAAAAGACTTTTCCCAACCTCATATAATAAACGTAAGAGATAAGTCATATGGATCGTACAGATAATATTAAATCTGTTATGTAATCTACACTTAATTATATTTTTAATTCCTAAATAACATATAACAATATATCTAGCAAGTATCGATTTATAATATTTAAATTGTGTGTGTGATTATTAGTGATTTATTAGCCGTAATGTAATATATACATAGCAGTAATCCATTGTAAAGTTACATTTTGCGTAGTTTATACCCTTGTCCCGCGGTATTTTACAATAATTTCTAATCAGTATACATTTACGAGAATTCGAAGCAGGTAATAAACGTCCAAGTTTCCGTTAGAGGATAAATGAACATCTGCTTGTGCATTGTAAAAAACATTAATATTTATCATCAATCATCTACAAAATTGGTCTGAAATCATTTTATTGTAAAATAATAAAATAAAAAGTTATATAATAACAAAAAAATAATTTTTTTGAGAAATTATCTATTATTTTTGTTAAGAGCTGTTTTATTTGAAAAATTAATATAGACATTTTTCGGAGATATAGCGAAAATGGCGTCTGCACCACTTTTTCGAATATGGCGGCCGCGGGACAAGCGCCCCCACAAACTTGGAGTTAAGCTCCTAGTGACCTCACCTACACATCCCAACAGTAAAATTGCGTCCTCTAAAAAACGCAAGGTAAGGCCTAAAAATTGTAACATTGCAATGGACTATAGACGTAATAAATTAATTTAATACGTTACAATTTATAATTTAATACGATAGAATTTAATACTATCAATCCTAGAATGTTTTAATATATGTCGGAGGTGTGAGTTAGGTTTAGATCAGCCTAAGGTTAGGTTAGCCTTGTGTTAGGTTAAGTTAATGTTAGTCTAATCTTAGGATTAAACAGTGAAACTAAGCAGTGGAGTTGAGTGTCTCGATCGAATAAAGGATATCCTTAAGCCTACACCTTGGTCACAAGTGATTTATTTATATCCTTTATTCGTTTAGTTATATCCTGACCGTGTTTAGCCCGTATAGCTTATATTATAGCCCATTCCTTTTAATTTGTTTCCGACATATATATGTTACAATATAGCTAATATGACATCATAATTACATACGAGTAATACTTGAATAAGAAGATGAAACAATTAAGTTTTTAAAACAATTCAAATATTATTATTTTTGCATTTTATTCATTACTCCTCTCAAATCATGAAATAGTATCAATTTTTAAATAATTGGTGAAAGAAGAAATAAGTAATAAGTGTAATCAATTTACGAAGATTAACCTGTTGCATTTAGAAAGTGTCTAATTAATAGAATTATTAATAAATATGCACATGCCAATTTAAGTCTTATTATTTAATTTTTTATAAAGAAAAAATTATACAGTAAATTTATAATATCACTAATCTGAAGAAAACCTACTCCTTTTAGGAGACAATACTATTTTTCTAAACAGGAATTTTTTTCACTTACTTGACACTTATTTTCATAAGTTGTAGCCTATGTATTATTATAATATATGTGATACTATTGTATAGTTTTAATAAAATCCGTTCACCTGTTTTTACGAGAAAAAGAAACAAACTCATCGAATCGTATCAAAGAATATATTCGTCCATCCTCAAAAACTTTGAGATTTATAATATTTTTAGGATTTATCTATGTCTATATGTATGTTTGTTATTGTTCCTATTCAAATTCAATGCATATTTCTTCAAATATTTATAACAAAATTTTAAATAGCTAGTATCTATGAGTGTGTCCGTCCACAGGCCCAGTTACTCAGAAGTAACGGGACGCCCTTATTGAGTTGACCGCCTATTCTCATATTATCTATTGGATATAATAAAATACTTTCGGTGCCTACTGCTTTGTGGACGTTGGTATTTGTTGGCTAATGACACGTCGTCACTGCCACAAGAATACATTTTTGACCTCAACGAGGAAAAACCATAATTTCTAGTAAACTAATAACGAAAACTACTTATATCAGTTATATATAACGTGTGTAATACTATCTTTATTTATTTGCAGGAAGTGGTCTCAGGAACTACTTCAAATAATTCTACATATATACTTAATAAAAAAACTCGTTGATGTGTAAAAAAATGTATATTTCCAAAACGGATTAGCAGATTTAAATGGAATTTTAAATTGATAATGTTATTTTTTTTTCAAATTAAATGAAGATAAAAAGAGACGGACATACACAGAAAGAGTCTAGCCAGCCAGTATTGTTAAATGTCCAATAGTATAATTAATGAGTGATTGCTTTTAGTTTGCTAACAGTCTGTAGGAGAAATTAGTTTGTACTGTGCAATGTGTGTGGTTGCGCAGACGCGACGCAGCGGCTCTCTTTGTGCTCCGAGAATCCAATATGACGGAAGTTCAACACTTCTGTAACATACGCTACGAATGTTAATTAAGCAGGACGCAGCTAGTCTTATATAAAACCTTAAATTTTAGTTAGATAGATTTAAAAACTATTGAAAAAGGTTAAGGTTAAGGGCTCTCGGGCTCGGGCTAGATGTTAAAAGATAAACACTTAGGCTTTAATCAAGTGTTTCTTTTAAGTAAAAAATTGTTCCTACGAAATTTGAATGAAAGTCAGAAAATCTAGCCCACATGCGGCGCGACCAAAAACAGTTCAAAGAACAGGTTGGGTTTGTTACTTTTTATAATTTTTTTGAAATAACACACACATAAAGTAAAGATTATTAAAAATCTTTTTTAAACTCTTATTTGAAATCCTTATCTAAGTTAGTAAAATAGACCCGGAAATCGTTATTATTCCATAGATTATGAATAGGAGAAATCAGCACCATAACAACTCGTTATGTTATTAACAAAGTGGTGCGCAAACGTAATGTGCAGTCTTCACAAATACGTGTTAAAATCTTAATGATGTTGTTAAGTGAACTAATTCCTAATTTTGACTAGGAAGTTTGTTTATTAATGATAACCCTTATGAGTCTTTCGCTAAGGGGTTACACAGTCCTTTGTTGAATAAATAAAATTTTTACTAATATTACGTACTTACTACAATATTATTTTACTAAGCTATTCATAAAACCATGTATTACCACTAATAACCAATAAAAATTCCACTAATCACCTGATCTCATCATCGGAACAGCTCCAAGATGTCATATTATAGTTGAAATAGATTAAAATACCTTTTAACGTGTTTTTATTTAATTTGATTTAAATACTCGTGCGCTGTTAGCTATTACAGTACAAATTATATCCACGTGGAATGGTGGCAAGAATTCTAGCATTGAGCTGCATTTCGCACTCCATCGCAATGCCGAAAAACTAGTTAGACCAAAATTATTTCATGCAATATCTAGCATATATACTTTGGTCATAAAAAACCGAGATAATTCAGTCGATGACTAAAAGTGAGTGCAATTATTGAACTTAGTTACTTTTCCAGTGATTTTCAAATGTTTTTGAATAGATAAAGTTACGGAAACAAAGAAAAAATATTATCCATACTCAGACTTCATTCGCGTGTTGCTCCGCTCCTATGGGTCTTAGAGAGATGTTAAATAGTTTATGTGACTCCTTGCTACATCAGTTATGTTGCAGTGAAAGTACTGTCAAATTCAGTCCAGCCATTTCAGAGATTAGCCGGAACAAACAAACAGACAGACAAAGATTGTAAAAAAAAAAAAAAAAAAATAGGTATTTTCATATTTTTACTTATATCATAATCACTCGACAAGTTTTAAGACAATCGTAGAATTTTATAGGTATTATTTATCCCTACTTAATAATATTATAAAAATGGATTTTAATGAAATTCATCACACAATAATTTACTAATTCGTCTAATAAATATAAAAATATACATCTTATTGAATTCAACGGTAAAGGTGCGAAGAGATTCTAGCCAAACATAATTATAATACTTATGAAAATCATAGAATGTCTGTACATGGAAGATAAGATCTATATCTTTGTCTGTTTGTACGCGACGCGTATCACGCCAGAACTAATGCACGAAGTGATACGGACAAAGTTCCTGCCAATTAAAATGTTTTAGCTCGTCAATATAAAGTGTTACTTTTACCTTAGTCTTACACAGTTTTGGAGTTAAATAGAATATTGAAATAAGGTCGGTAGGCCAGTAGTTACTGGTTACTCGTATCTCGAACACTTTCACTGACGAACCATTACATCTCGATGACACGCGTGCTTGAACATGCGATCTTCTCGTTTACAGATATAGTCACTACACACAAAAACATAAGTTTAGTGTAGTGCAATTTTATACTTTTGAAAAGAATACAACTCATAATTGTTACTAGGACCACTTGTAGTCTTTACCTATTCAAAGAGTTGAAGTAGGAAATGTTTATTCATGATTTATTATCACGTTGGTTTCAATAATAAAATCAAAATGAAAATAATAATTACAGCTTGGACCCTCGACTCTGTTTCATAATAATTCACCTAGTCCTAACCTTTAGACAAGTTTCTCACACTTATATGCACAGTTAAATAAAACAAAAATATAAAATGCAACTTCATATCCTCCTTTTTCAATTTCGGCAATTACATTATTTTTTTTCTTATATTCTCTTATAGAGCTTCCATAGCATTATACCTTTTTATTTTTATGGTAGATAAGGTAAAAACGAACAGATGATCCACCTGATGGTAAGTCGCCACCATCCCCCATAGACATTGGCAAAACAATAGATACCCTAGGAGGGGGAGTGAAGAAAAAAATGCTGCTTTTTCAGCGATCCTCCGGCTCAATGGGATGGGAGAGGGAGGGTCTAAGTCTGGCCCACATGCGGCTCAACCGGAACGCGTCTATGATACTGTGGAGGTCGGATTCGCATGCTGATGGTCGCAACCCAGTCGAGGAACAGATCCCGACCACCAAAGGGTGCTGGGTTACTCGCCTTATTCCCCTCTGCCGCTGGGAGAGCATCTCTTAAGAGCCGAGAAACCCAGCACCCACCACAAAAAAAAGTAAAACGTATGAGAAACCAAAGAATAAAGTAAGTTTGAAGTAAAAAATAATTTACACTACTACGATACTTACAGAGCTGCAAAACGTGTCTAGTAACGATGTTAAAGCAAAAATATACGTAAAACTTTCTTCTATGATACAATCACCCAAACTCAAAATCGTGTCGGACTATAATTGGGGTAGGATAATGATAAAGAAAATTAATTATCACTTCCGTCGCGATTTTTATATTCAAAGATTTTTGACAGCCTCAAACGAGTAAACGATTATCGATTAATAGCGACGCCAGCGCCATATTTCCTATTTGTTGATTTACTTCGGATTTTACAAAGAACTGTCGAAATAATCTTCAAGTAAAAGAACATATGTATCCAATATGTAAATTCTTGCCTGTATACGTATACTTCTAAAATAAAAAAGGCTGTATCAATTTGAATACAAATTTCGCTACTGAAATAAAATAGTTAATTGCACTAATCGGAGAACACAGGGCGAATGTAATTAATGTCTACGGTCAGTGGTCAGCCATGTTTCGTTTGCCAGTGTCTGGTCCAGTTTTTTACTAACGTGTTAGTTTATTTAAGGTTAGACCATGTTCTGCAAACGAGACTACGCACGAAGCTAAATATGTTTTTTATAAAATTTTAGTTACTAGATTTTGTTAAGTGTATTTAGCATTCCTTTTTATTGCAGCGAAACAGAACTAGATGATTTTAACGATATTGAGGTTTAAACGCGCCATTTAAGTTAGACTTTCCCTTCTATTTTTATTCCTTTATGAATGTTTCAATAGCTAATGTATTTTCCTTTCATTACAAAAGATCACATCTTTTTATTATAATATTAACCCATTTCTTCTCAAGCTATTTTTTATTTAAACATTATAGTTCTTCCCTTCTTGACGAATCAGCCTGTCCAATAAATAGGATAAAATAAATATATATGTCGGGGATTTTAAAATGATGATCTGAAAGGAAATGGCAGCAGTAAGATGGGGAATATTGGGGAACACTACAAGGGGGTGATGGTATTGAATGGAATATTGGGTAAACGCAACGCAGATGACCGATTCTACTGAACCGATAAATGATCAAATACGATCTCTGACAATTACGAGAGAAACCTAAGCAGTGCCTTGGACTTGTGACCAAGGTGTAGGCTTAAGGATATCCTTTAAGTGATCACGACACTCGCCTCCACTGCTCAGGCTCTCTGTTTAAACCCAAGGTTAAACGCACATAAACCGAATCTAATACAAGGCTATCCTAACCTAAGGCTAACCTAACCTAAGGCTAACCTAACCTAAGGCTAACCTTTTTTTTTTTTTTTTTTAACGCTGGAAATGCGACCTTATGCATACCTCCCGCTAGTAAGCGGGAGGTTATGTGGGGCTCTCCTTGATGCCACCCGCCATTGGGCTAGCGGCGTTCAAGGCATACCCACTAAAACCAGCGATACCCTCCTCCGCCTACGTGAGATGCCACGGGAACGCTTTCGCAAACAACCGTGACGCCTCGGCGGTCAGCCCGATCCACGCGGGCTGGCATTCTCAGAGGGGCTCCCAGGGTACTAGGAGTGGCTCCCCTCCGGAGCGGCTGCTTTCTTACCTTGACGGGGGGGCTTGCAGTTCTTGCCCCCCATTCTATGGCCCGACGGCTTGCCTGCGTCCGCGCAGATTGCGCAGCGCATTGCGGCTGTGCAGAGAGCCGCCTTGTGCCCCTCTTGGCCGCACCGGTAGCACAAGTCTGCTCGGTTCTTCGGCGAAGGGCAGAGGGCTTTAGTATGACCTAGGCCCATGCACTTATAGCAGCGCATGGGTAGGTCATCCAGTACCTGCACCCGGGCGGAACTCCAGCCGGCCAGGATCCTCCCCGCCCTGGACAGCACCTTTGCAGCGTCCACGGGGCAGGAGATTCGAACCCCCTTCATCCCTGCGCGGCCGGTCCACAACTCACCGACGCGCACCGCCTCCGCAGCACAGCCGCTCGCTCGCACGACCGCGGCAACCACCTTCTCTTTGGTGGCCGAGTCGTCGAGCCCGTCCACCCGGAGATTCACGGCCTTGGTTGGCCGAGCTACCTGTGCCAAGCCGTCCAGCACGATGCGCATTCTCTCCGCCAAGGTCTCCGCCTGCTCGGGTGTCTGCCCCTACGGCAACTCCAGCACCTGAGCCCCGGTCTTGGCCTGGCCGATCCTCATACCGGCGCCTATACCCAGCTCCGCGAGGTCAATACTCATCTCCGCTTTCTCCAAGATTTTGGCATAGGTGACTCCCTTCTCTGCCACCTCGGGCAGGAGCCGCACGACGACAGCTGACGTGCGAGGAGCCACGAGCCTCTTCTTGGATTTAGCGGAGACTTTCTTCAGTTTAGGCGCCGCGGCCGGCGCCACCTTCTGAGGCGGGGGGTTCTTCGCCCTCCTGCGACCACGCCGTGCGACCGTCGCCCAGCTATCGCCTTCATGCTCCGCTGAAGGCGCACTCGCCGGCACAGCCTGTGCCGGTTCCACCGTATTCGGCGGAGCCTCCAGTGCGGTGACCGCCGCTTGCTGGGGGCTCTTCTTTTTCCCCCTCTTTTGAAGAGGGGCTGCTGGGGCACGGTCGGGCTGGGATGCTGCGGATGTGGGCGCAGCTGACGGAGCCAGCACCGCCTGCCTCCTTCTACCAACCGCGAGTGGCGGTTGTATGTTCGGCGTCATAAGCAGCCGCTCCTCGATCCTGGACAAGCGATTTTCCAGCATCGAGGCGATCGCTGCTTTCAGCTCCTCCGCCGCATTCACCGCCATACCAGATGACGGGGGTGCGGCTTGTTTAGGGAAGCTTTTGGCCCTCATCTCCTCTTGCTCTGTCCTGTACGCTAGGGACTCGGCCTTCGCGTACTCGAGCTCCCTGCGTAGGCGAGTGTTGTCGACCCGAAGTCGACGAACCTCCTCCACCTCTGTCCTGTCCGCTAGCGCATCTACGATCTCCTTCAGATTGCTGGCGGACTCCTTAAGGATCTTAACATAGGTCCCCTTGAGGTTCTTGGACTTCTGAGCCAGTTCGATAATTTTGGACGCGCTCCGTCCGGCATCCTCTCGCAGTTCGTCCGCGTTCCTCAAGGTCCGATCCCTTCTATCCACTTCCGACGCAATATCTGAGTCGCTAGGGCCCTTTGCCGCCGCTGGAGTTGGCCTTCGGAAAGGCCTAGCCCGAAGCGCGCACTCAAAAGCTTCCTCTACAGAGTCGCGCTTTGAGGCTGCCTTGTCATCGGTTTCGGTGTCCGTGTCCGAGGGTACAAGAGGCACCTGGGGACGGCGCCGTCTTGTCCCTATTCTGACGCCCTGTGCACCAGACTTATTCGTGTTGCCACCCTCTATAATTGCGGGGTCAACCGCTGCAGCCAAAGCTGCTTCGTTCTTCGAACCTGACATAGGTTCACTATCACAGGATACGCCTTTAAAACACCTAGTGTGCCCCGCTCTACCTACAACCCAGAGGGGAGGGAGCTGGGGAAGGAAAACCTTTGCGTAATTGCACACACTGAGGATACCGCACTAGCACACTTCAGCCACCCGCCTGCCACTCCGTTACGGTGGTCAGGACGGGGCCCAGGGGAAACGACGAGGACGTATGTGCTACTGAACCCCCAACCTAAGGCTAACCTAACCTAACATTGTGTTTACTTAACCACGTGGCAATTACATTGTAAGGACTTACGTGACCTTAGTTGGACAGCACTTCCACACTACACTGCACTTGACACTATCACTAGCACTACTTAGATGATGTTCACTTCTTGAGAGACCGCGCACGACTAAGACTTCAGTTAGACTGTCGATCGCATATAAAGGGTCGAGGGTAGAGACTGTCTAAACAACGGAAGTGACTACTACCCCACTCCAACGCCATAGACAACGATAACGATTCGATTAATCGATAATCTTTTACTATGCTCTGACATATATTTGATAAGTTTAAATACAAATTGAAAACGTGAACTTCTAAAGATAATTTCAGACATAGTGTCCTAAAAATAGAACGATGGGAAGGAATACCTTATATCAATGAAAATAAAACCTTGCAGGAACTAACGTTCGCAAGTAATAGCTGTACAGTGTTGCCACCAGCTGACACTTTTTAGAGTAGTAATAAATCCTTAGGGCTAAAAAATATGTATCATGTTTTAAAAATAATAGGATTTAATGCAAAAACTAGATATATACCTTAAACGAATGACTACTATTTAAGTTTAATATTATATTAATATGCCTATGCTTTTTTGGCAAACTGATCGTGCAAACCGCTTGTCAAGTAAAAAGATGAGTAAATGATAAAAAGAACAAGGAAATCGAGTCCAATTAAGATTTTCGAAATTGCCTTGACCTTCGCAACCGCACGGCACGACTACAACATAAAGTACAACACGGTTAAGCAGGATTTTGATTGATGTAACAATTCGAATATGTAATATGAGAAATACAATGAAAATAAAAATTGAACTAATCTCTTTAAATAATGGTTTCTTAAGCAATAGTACGAAACTGCCGTCAATTCGCTGAAAATTCTGGAAATTGGATTATTTCCTGCAACGTCATCTTATCGGTATAAAAACTATCCGTTTCGATCCTAATTAAAACTCTTCGTTGAATAATTAAAAAAAATATATTTTAATTAGGTATTTTATTATAATAGTTTAATGTGATGTATTCAATTTTACATACTAGTTTTAAATAATTCCAACGTATTTACAGTAAAAATTTATATTTTGAAAAAAGTATGCAGTGATACAGACAGGAAAGGTCGAGTCATACTACACGAAAAATCGTCAAAAACAAAAAGCTATGTGATATAATTTAAACTATTTTATTCATCAAATTAGGTACAGAAATTTTTTCGACTCCAGTACAATAGCAACTTTAGAATGTTATTGGGCTTGCCTAATAGTTAAGATATTCGCACAGTTTCGAACTTATGACTTCTATGCCATGATCAGAAAGAAAGGCAGGACAGGCAAGATCGCGGACGAGCAATTACAGCTTATTGAGGATGTTGGCGGATAAGACAGTTTCACCAATCCTGAAGCACTACATGCAAATACTTGTGTGTTAGTTACATAAATACGAACATAATTTATATTTTGTTATAGTAATAAACTTTGTAAGCCTACTAAGAAATTAGGTCATTAGTTGCGTTAAAAAAGAATATTATTATCTATACAAACATGTATATAATGCTGAAGAATTTGTTTATTTGTATGTTTGAACGCCTTAATCTTAAGATCTACTGGTCCGAATAGAAAAATTCTTTAAGTTTTAGATAGCCCATTTATCATGGAAGGCTATAGGCTTCACACTAAAACCAATAGGAGCGGAGCTTCACGCGGACGAAGTCGCGAGAGTCAACTAGATATAAATAAACATACTGCATGGAAGAAGTGAATCCTTATGATCTTTTATTTATTCAGCACTTCCCTGTAGCAACAAGCTTGTTATATTCGTGATATCTTAACTCCGAAGATAGACAGTAAATTATAATCTGGCTTAGTTACATCAATACCGTCCTTCAGCTTATAAACAAACCTACACATCGATTGACAATAGAATACATTTAGCGAGTGGGTCAAGGTCGATCCATTGACTAGAGTTTGATACCAAGTGCCAACTGTTTATTTCCCCATTACACAAGCCAATTATTTCTTAATTTTATTACTGTTTATTTCGTTAATATACCATAACTTATATTTAAATATTTATTTACTGTTATTATTGATTATTTATGAGTTTAATGATTATTTAATGTATGATGTAACCTTACGTTAGCCTTCTTGATCTTGTGATGTGATGTTACATTCGACTCTCCATAGGAATATCTACACTAATATACACTTAAAAATAAAGTTTGTCACTTACTAGATATCGAATAGACTCAAAAACTCTTGAAACGATTTAGATAAATTCTTTGTTAGTATCATATGCCATGTGGAATGATCGTAATCCTACTAATATTGTAAACGCGAAAGTTTGTAAGAATGAATGGATGTCTGGATGTATGTTTGTTACTCTTTCACGCAAAAATGGATCATGATGAATCTTTACAATAATATAGCTTACATATGGGCATTTAAGTGCCTTTAAATGGGAAATTTGTAAGTAGAGAATAAACACATAGATGTAGAATACGTTGTAATTAAAAGTATCCATCCAATCCGAGGCCATCTTTTCTTTTTGTTACTGCGGGCACTAATAAAATTGAACTATTTCCAGGACAACACAGATTCATAAAAATGCTATTATCTAACAAGAAAGATGATTTGTGTCGATCGATCTATAACATTTTACCTATAAACTACACTTTCCTAACATTGAAATACTACTAAATATTTAGGAATAATTGATGCTGTATTTGGACGAAGATTTTATCTTGATACATTGAAATTTGAACAAAAATATCAATCTTCTTTTCAATCTTCTTTTTTAAGATATTTCGTTGATAAGAGGCAACGTGTAACTTCATTTACTTTAAAGAGAGGTGGAATCTAAGATAAAGGTGAAACTTATCTCGTAGGTACGTATCTAATCACATAGCACATTATCTTCTCTTAGACTGCATCTCATTATCTAATTAACTTTGAAACTTTTGTGAGCAACAAATCAATGCCGCCCAAGCGTCAACATACCATTCGCACGATTCACATTAAACGAGATATAAAATTAATTTAAAAAAACAACTTGCCGGCTCTTCTAAGCAACTCTCTCCTAAACTGGTAGAAGCATCAAACAAATTGATTGAAAAAAATTAACAATTGAAAAAAAAAGTCTAGTTCAAATAAAATATTTTTAATTTATGTTAAAACCAACGATATATCTAAAAATGTTGCATACAAACATTATATACTTTATTTTTAAAGTAATTTCACGATGACAACAGTGCTTTTATATTAAGACTTCTTATCTTAGAGTTTTTAATATTTTTAACATTAAATGTTAAGAAGTGTTTCATAAATATTTAAGTTCTTTGAAAGTGAACAAAACACATAATATATATCTTAAAAACTTTTATATTTCCGTACTAACTCTTTTATCATATCAATTTTGTTAACTCACACATTCCTAATTGCGCTGTTTGTAAAGTGGAAGAATGAAGCATTAAGATTTGATATTTTCAACACACATAAAATTTTCAAGGAGCTAGCTGGTAAAAACCGCCTTCTATCCCATTCGTTGTCGGATGGGACTAGAGCGCTGTACAAACTGTCCCGGTCTCAGCTCAAATCACATTTTTTTACCATAAAACAAATTTTGTGATCTTATAGAGCGGCATAATCGTCTTGTTAGCGACACAGCTATTTAAAGTAAAATTTAAAAAAAAACATGTGTGATGTGAAATAAAAGTTAAAAGTTTGTATGAGGAAACAACCATATCACAAGTTAGTGATAAATATTAACTGTATTCTGTACAGCATGAATTCTATGTAGTTATAAGCATTAACCAGTAAGTGGACATAAGTTGACCATTCCTTTAAAATATCGCGTCCGTTACAAACACTTGTGCGAAAGCCTAACATGGTGGTAAACACAAATGCAAATTCAACTCCCACGAAGAAAGTAAAAGGAATCGAACATTTACTTGTTCGTAGTTGTAAGTGTTCACTTCTCTTAGACAAATAGGTAGTAATTGTGCTATAAGGTGCTACCAAACTTGTCATCTAACTAGCTAGATTGTAATTGTTTTATCTTTTTTAAATGTTTGCGATCGTACTGAATATTTATACGAGTGGGATATCTTTTATTTTAAATTAGCACTATACCTGTTTCAACTTATTTTATAAACTAGTCGACCCATAATACTACGTATAAAACTTAAATTTATCCAAAAACATTTAATTTTTAATATATTGTTGCTAAATAGGAATTATTAGGCGCTTACGATACCAAGCAATTTTTATGGTTACCCCGCAGGAACTCTCACTTTTTCCGGGATAAAAAGTATCCTATTTGTTCATCCAGAGTATAAACTATCCGTATAGGTACTAAAATTTCAAATCAGTTCAGCCGTTTTAACGTAATGCTTGCACAAACAAACATGTGTTTATATGTTTGTTTAACAAACATATTTTTATATGTTCTTTTACTTCTTTCATGCGTCTTCCACTACTTTTTTTCTAAAATGTCCGTTGCATAGACACGGCATGTTTACGATTTTACTGTAGATATGGCACTGGTCTTATCAAATAATATAACTATTAATTAATTTGTATTAGAATAACTACAAAAGTTTTATATTTAAACTAGCTGCGCCCTGCGGTTTCACCGACCACCGTTTGCGTGAAAGAATAACAAACATACATCCATACATCCACACACCCACACATCCATACATTCTTACAAACTTTCGCGTTTATATATTAGTAGGAAGTAGAATGAAATATATAGAAATGAATGCAGTTTTGTATTTTTGCCCCCCTCTCAACGAACCGAACGAGCTAGTATAAAGTAAAAAGTGTACGTAAAATTAAAAAAAAAATATGTTGTTAATAGAAAATTCCTTGTAAATTAATATGTCGGAATTTTTCATCTCTTTTTTGTAGATAAACTCATAATCTCTTTATGACGCTTTCTTAGTACTTACTACTTATAGTAAGACTTAGGGGTTAATGAGAATTAATATATTTTAAAATCCTGATTTTGTGATAAGTGTAAACTCAATAGATGATAAGCTTATGTCATGTTTTAGGTGTAAAATTAATTAATAATTTTCACGGTTTTAAAAAAAAATTAATGGTATAATCTCATTAACACCAAAGCGATGCAAGGTCGTCTTGCTAGTTATGATAAACTAGTGATCACTGATGACATAGCTCCATGAGTCATTCCCAATTTTTCGCATCATAATCAAGTAATAAGATATATTGATAAATTATGATAACATCAACCAAAAGGCTGGTGACGTAAACCTTGATAGCCTTATATAGAAAAATTTAATAATATTATCTGTGCGGTTATTTTAATTTTACAGTTCTGTGATAGAAAATAGCACAGATTATCAATATTTTTTCAGCCGTATGCTGATCTCTTTGCTAGATTATTAATCCTATCCCATGTAGCCTTTTTGAAAAATAAAAATTATGTTTTATATGTCTTTAACTTTTAAATAAACAAATACTAAATTTTACTTCTCAAGCACAAATACTCTAAGCGATTTTTGCAGTTTTTACGACAGAAATCAATTTTTACATGATTTAAATTTCGAACGACTTTTGAAAATGTCTGACTTTTGTTCAGAAATTCAATTCAAATAATATAAATTGTATCTAGTTTATTTAAATAAAGGCATATTTTGCAAGACAAAATTTGTTTTAAATAACAATGCCACACAATAACATTTCCGCACGAAATTAGATACTACAGATAAAAGACAAGAAATGGCGGGAAACTTATAATTTCAATTATTTTTAAGGTATTACGCATTAACAAAAAAATTATCTAATTTAATCAATAATTCTGTAATCTAATTTTTCATCTATCTGCTCTCATTCAAGCGTCATCTCGAAACCCTTAAAAATATTTCCAATTCCTTCTGAACATATATTTCTCGTTGTGTCAGGTAATTATTATACAAATGAATCTTATAATGCATTTATTCAAAAAGACGATCTTTGTACATCTGCTTATAGAAGTCCAAATATAATTGAGCAAATGTATTTATCCAAACAAATCCGTCCTCTATTATTAGTCAATTACTCATCAATAAATAATTTAGTATCAATATTCATCACGGATCTGTGATCAAAATCTTTCTTGTTAATTATACAGAGGTGACAAGGTCGAATTATAATATTATATCACTAGTAGTTTGCCCCGGAGTAACATCACCAAATTTAAACTTGAATATTTATTAAAAACTAGCGGACCGGCGCGACTTCGTTCGCGTGTAGCTCCGATCCTATGGGTCGTAGCGAGATGTTAAATAGCCTAAGTTACTCCTTGTTACATCAGCTATCTTAGTGAAAGTCCCATCAAAATCAGACTGACATAAAATTGTGAAATATGTTTTTTTTTATGTCCAATTTTATTTATTTGTATGGATCATGGGAAAATTGGCTGCTAATTCGTATTGGAACCATTTCTAAACGTTCTAGTCGGTTTTGTTCATTAATCAAACGTCATAATCACTAAGTTATTGATGATAATTCTTTATACATCAAGAGGATAGACATAATATAATACTGAAATATTAATTTTTAAATTAATTCTTTACTAGCAGTGAAAAAGTACACAAACATACATACGGACCATTAGTCCATGTTAATATTTATGCCATAGTTATTTATAAAGGTGTTTTGAAGTTACCGACCCGAAACTATAAATTAATATACAAACGTTTAATTTTGTGAGAAATTATCTGAAGAATTCTCATTTAAATGTCAAATTTAATAATTATATATCGTAAAAATATATATAAATTATGATGTTTGAAATAAAACGAAATTCAATCAAATATATATAGATCTATTATGCTTTACATAACTGTGATCAGTGAAAGGTTACTTACTTAACGTAAATTTATTGAAACTATCCTAAATTTTAATTTCGTAGGTTTAAGGTGTACGATGATATCTTTACACATAAATGTCTTTAATAATTATTTTCTGTAATTAATCATATCTACAGACATTTTAACAAAACATTTTGAACTGAAAACTTGATTATTACTAGTTGTACAAATTATTGAATACATATTATTAATTTCCGTACACCTACACATCATCACTTCTCAATATTGGCAGGTGTTTGAATCACAATAATATAACAACGAACAAATGGATTTTTAAAATATTAAAAATATTTACATAAAAATATAAAAAAAGGTATTGTGTTTGGTCGCATTCAACAAATTGATTATAATAAAATTAAAACGTGATAAGTAATTGGGATATGACGTTATACATTATATCTGTAACAACAAAGCTACACCAGCCAATGTCCATTTGGAGGGTTTATCCTTGGTTTTGAGGTTGAAAGTCCACACGTAAGTGGGACCTCTTGTCCGAGTTTTGTACACGGGGCACTCGTACATGTTTCGCATGTCTTGCTTGTCTTGAGTTATCGCCTGAGGGAAGGGAAATGAGATTTTGAACTGCAACTTACATATAATTTCATCAACCTGACAAAATCCACTAATTTTGGATAGAATAATATGAACTTTATACAAATATTAAATATGAACATACCCGAACATTAATAACAGGCATAGGTGGAAAAAGATCCTTCAGTCTGGAATCCATAATAATTCCCGCATGTACGTCCCAACGAGCTCCTTCCATCAGAAGTCCATGTACGTAAGCTCCATCTCTAGGAGCTGATCGCGAGTCCGCTATACTATATTAAAAATTATCGTTTCGTAAATGTTTAGAAAAATATATACATTTGCTAGTATTCCCACAATATCTTTGATCCTTTAAAAATTCAAATTGACATATAAGTAGGTACTGATACATAGGTGACATGATAAGTAAGACCTTGAGTGTTTAGATTTTTTTAATAAACGAAATATTACTTACGTGAAATCCTCCTTCATTTTCTTAGTAACATCGCACTGAAGACACATTTTATCCAATGGCAGTTCATATCGACGAGCTGTACTTTGCATGATGGCGGTTAATAGACTTTGCGGATTAAAGAAACCGCCCAACCATACTGATGTAGGCAACTGTTTATAAATGTTTAAATGTTTAATTATTATGTTTATATAATATAATTATAATGTTTAATATAATTATAATGTTTAATTATTTACATAGAGTTTATATTGTATGTTACAAATAAATTGATTTGACAAAGCGATATTAACAAAGAGGTTTCGGTATAATATGTAAAACTTACAACAAAGTCTGTTGCCCAGGTTTCTAACTCACGCAGCCGAAGTAGCAAATCTACGAACCACGCAGACAGTCCAAGCAAAGATGGATAGGCTCTATTGGCCCAAATAGCAGGTACCTAAACATTTAAATATTAAATAATAAAGCATGACAATGTTATTTCTTATATAAACCGTAATAATATACCTGATCTAGGAATAAAGCGTTTTCTAATTCTTCCATATCAGATGTTATAGTCAGTTCACCCTGAAATGAAAAATATGTTATTGATATTTTAGATAGAATCGATCAATTAAATCTTCAAAACTATCAGGAATTATATCAACAATTATAATAGAAACTTTTAAAAAGGACTAAACAATAATTGGTTTTTCATAACTAAGAAACTGCGATAGCACGATGTTGTAAGTTCTATATCCGCGGAAATAACAGTTTTGATTTTTGTTTACTGCTTAAAAAAAGGGGGCATTTATTATGCAAAGTATCATACCTTAAGACCCAAATCAAGTTCTCTCAGTGACCGCTTCATCTCGCCAGTCAAGTAATTCATCCGTTCGCATTCCTGAAAAGCAACTATCACGTATGGTGTCCGTTCCTCCACCTTGCCCATTATTTCTACCATATTGAACTCTTCCGGTAGCTTCTCCATTACTTCGTCTAGCATTTGCTTAACCTATATATAGAAAAAGTTATATAAAAAACTGACTTCCAAAATCAGGTTCGAATAATAGTATAGTTAAAATAACAAACCTTATCTTCCCTGGTAACGGTAGAAGCTCCTGAAGCTTGAGCATCTCGTGGCTGCATTTCAAATATAGTTCTAAATAGATTCTCTGAAGTAGTTGTCAAAAAACCAATTTCAGCATTTGGATGTAGTCCATATAAATATGGCGATTCTTGCGGCATCGCATCTTCTATGTACTGGTGGTATCCTAAGTAATCGGTGTTAGGTGGCGCTGGAAATCCAGGCGCTAACTGTAGTTCACCATCCACCTAAAAAATTATTTGTTTTTTAATGGGCAACAGTGGACCAATAGTTAGCGCATTGGAATAATTAAAAATTGTTAGTTATATTTGTAAAGAACGTGTTACCAAGTCCGGTTGCATTAATTCTTCAAGATATGCGTTACATAGACGTCTATCCCAATCATCAGTAATATGTCCCCCGTACATTATTTCTCCAAATAGATATCGCAAATCCTCCCAAGGTACTTTTGAGTTTGCTTCTAGATAGTTATACAATACAAATACGCTGATTGTAAGGTCACCTGTAATCATTATGATCATAATTCTGTTATAATGATCATATTATGTTTATTTCAGTGATTTCATGTAATACAACTTACCAACATTAAAAGGATAAATTTTATTCCAGCCCTGTGGACCGAATTTCCTTCTTTCAGCTACAACAGCATGAAAGTAACATAAAGCAAATAGAATCGCTTTGAATTCAGCTTCTTTACCACACATTTCTAAAGTTTCTTGGTTGAAGTTATCCAGAGCTTTATGTAAGTTGGCCTAAAGCAGTTAACAGAATTTTAGTACTCAATTGAAAATTACGTTATTCTTGAACACTATATCATACCTGCATCCCTGTTGGCGGTTCATTAGTAATCTTGATACTTGATTCCAATATTCCTTGTGGTATAATATGTGCTGCAGGAGTAGCTGCGGGTTCTGCAGACATAAATAATCTAAAGTCGTTATGACATCCCCCTGCGAAACTTTCCATTTTCTTCTCTAAGCTCGGCAGCCATTTTTTCACAAGATGAATATTCTGAAACAATGTAATAATTTTACAAAAGTCAAAATTGGAAGAAAATGTACTAAATAGAGATTTAAAAATGACTTTATCTAATTCAAATTGCTCATTGTGATAGCTCCCAAAGACACTACAAAATTCATAATACCTGATTACCTGCAATACCACCCAATGTCCTTTTTTAAGTGATTCATCCATTGCTTGTTCGGCCACTTCCTCTTGACCTTGACCCAGAGATACATTATGGAAATTTCCACAATCAGCCGTAAAACCCAAAGCTTTGCCTAAAGCTTCTACATCTTTCAATGGATTAACTCCAGGTGAAAGAATGAAAAATATAGGTGTTGTTGGACTGGTTTCTTCAAAGGACTTGCTAAACTCTACTGTTCTGTTTTCAACGTATTTCGAACCCATTTTTTCTTCGATATAAGTTCTGTTAAAATATGCTTTATTTGAAAAAAAATCATGTAGTTTACAAATAATACAATTTATCTAACTTTTTAATGAAAGAAATATTAAATAACGCAGTATTACAAATATTACAAATAATACAGGATACTAACGCTACTGCATAAGTCATTCTATCGGGTCGTAATGCCCGAAGCATGCACAATCTCTGTAGAGCTGTCTTATTTTTCCATTCCTGAAAAACTCAATCTATTAGTTAGATAGTAGAAAATTGAAAAGTACGTACAGCTTTCTAAAGATAGACTCTTGGTAGCAAAAGCTAGAACAATGATTTTATCTGGAATGGATTATGCAGGTAGTTAAAAAATATATAGAATAAAACTGTTTAATAACCTGTGGAAACTTTTCTCTTTCAGGACATTCCATTTCAACAATCTTTTTCCATCTCTTCGGTGATGTCTCGATGTCTCTGTCTAAATTCCTAAACTCATCTTTGCTGGCCAACGAACATATTCCACCCCAACTTTGATTCGATAGGAAATCCACTGGACTAGTTACGTGAGGTTTTATAGGAAAACGTAAGAAAAAGTCTAGTTCTACGGGTGATACTTCTTCACTCATAAGAAGAATCTGGATTAACAACAAACTGTTTAGTTTTATGTACAAAAGTTAATAAAATCCTATTTTTAAATTTTACTCACCTGGAAAGTCATCTGTGATGCAAAAATTAATTTATCACACTCAAATAAGCCTCTTGAAGTGTATTGGAATACTGAGTACGTAATACAGTCGATTAGATTCTTGATTCTTTGACTTACTTCTTCACATGGTTCAGCTTTTGATATGGCCTTTTGAAAAACTACACTAAAAGCCTAAAATGTGATTGTAAATAGTAGTAATAAAGCAGAGTTAATAAATAGTTACGTTAAATAATTAAATAATTAAAACTTAAAATTATTCACATACACAAAAAACTTACTTTTAGTGAAAACTGATAAATGGGATTGATAGTATTTAGGTCGTTAAGAATAAAATACAGTAGCGAAGCTCTTGCTGCAGCTGGTCGATAGAACTCTCTAGCTTGATCTATCTGATGCGAAGTTACTTTGGCTTCGGCTACCTAAAAATGTAAATAAATTTATATCATTAATAATTGCCACCAATGATTGCTAAAACGCACGAATTAAATATTTTGACCTTTTTCTCAATGTCAGCTGCAGTTTTTTTCGTAACTTCCAAATTTTCTATCAGCGCCGTGTCACCCAAAATATTCCCACCTGCTGACGAAAGTCGTGACAGTAGATCGTCTTCTAACTCCTTTAATTGTATTTTAAATTGATTCTGTTGTTTTGTCAAATCCGCTTTTAATTCTTCTAAATCAGGTCTTTCCGCTTTTACTACTTCCGCTAAAAGTTGATCTTCAAGACCATCTCGAGTGACTGTGAAGTTCACTAAAGTTGTTTGCGCTTGCATTTCTGGTTTATAATGCGGATTAGCTAATTTTGTGTGTAAAATTAACTTAAAATTGGGACTGTACTCCACTTCTTTATCACCTATTTTTATAGCCCTGTAAAAGTTCAATGTAATCTGTTCTGTATACTTTGGTTTCCAGGTCTATGTTAAATTTGACATAGATATTCCTAAACTTACCTTCCTTTCTTAATTAGATTTCGTCCTAACAATGGATCTAGTACAGGATCAACAGTTTCCCCTATATTCTCCAAAAGTATAGTTTCACCTTTTATAATTGCTTTTTCTATAGTGTCTAGATAGCCTTTTTGTCCTAAACGTATTACTTTTAAAATGTCACCATATTTCTGTTTAATCCACTTTACACCTTGTAACTACAATAAAATAAGATGCGTGAATATAAATTTTATTACTAATTTAGTTTTATTTCTTAGTCGTTTTACTAAAATATGACAGACAATATTTATCTATCTTTATAAATAAATATACGTATGACTAGAGTACAACAATAGAATTAAAAAAAAACTAAAACTAACTATATACCTGTGGATCAATCATCAACGGCCACCTATCAGAACTAGACAGTATTGTGGCATTTTCAGTGCTCATTCTATCTGAAGGTAATCCTTCGTTATGCCACATCGCTATCGTTGTATCGTCTGTCAGCATCGTTAGAGGATCTATACCTTCTGTTATTGGTATGGGTGGCTTAAAATAGAAAGAGGAAAATAAATTGTAGCAAGATAACAAAAACGAAAAATGAAGCTGTACCTGAAGAAATAATATTGCAATTGTGCAAAAGTGAAATCTGAGAATAGGAGAGCTAAAATTTGATACGACAGCTATTAATAATATTAAATATTCTTTATTCGTATTATGTATTGATATGAGGATGATGATTTAGTATAATAAATTAAACTTACCTCTAAAGTTTTTAAAAAGACCAACCAATTCTTATGTAACAGATCCAATCTATACAATTTAGTGAAACATCCAACATAAGAAATAAATGCACAAACAAGAAGTACATCTCCAGGCAATGTAGTACTTTGCTGCATGAATCTAAAAAAAACATAATTGTAATAATATTAAATTAAGTTTCACTAGACTGAAATAAGATAGTTAATCTAATTAAAAAGTACATACATAGAAACAGCCTCTGCCCATCTAACATTTTCACTTGCAAGTCCATTAACTAAACGATTTGCTAACTGAATGGTTCTGTTAGTAGCATCTGCTTCTTGTTGACATTTTAACTTCTCTGATGTTGCTTTTTCGAAATCAGCTGTCAAAGTTGCCAATTGTTCTTCTAGGGACTAGAAATTATATATAATTACACAATAATGTATAACCACACCAACCAAATAATTATAAGGCTTTCTTTATTACTTAGCCGTTAATAATAAACTTACAGCAACTTTTGATTTGATCGCTTTTAACTTTTCAGTAGCAGCCGCTAACTCAGCGTTTGCAGCAGCCAACGCTTTTCTCTTGGGCTCTACATCACAAAATACTTCGAAGAATTTAATTATGTTTATAACCCACGCGCATAAACCAGCTGCGGCTGCTGATTTAGATCTAATAAATTCTGGAAGGAAAAATCCACAATAATTAAATAATTATAACAGCAAGAATAGTATTATCTAACATAAATTACCTGGCTCGAATTCTGAATCCTTTAGATAAGGTTGTATAGCTTTGATAACATCCGGATGAATGTTTTCTTTATCATAATTAACAAGAGATTCCAAAAACACGTCAACCTTTGCCATCATCATCTGCAAGAACAGAAAATGTAATTTATTGAACAAAATCAGATCGAAAATAAATGTCTGTATTTTAGTATGCCAGTTTACTTTAGCCGATTTCCAACTTCTATCCTTAGGGATCTTCCCTCCAGGTGCCAATAAAACCATGACCGCTGCAGTAACATTAGTCACAGCTCCTGGAGGGGAACCAAATGACTTCAGTTCTGTTAAATTTGCTTTATTTAATGTATTTAAAGCTTCTTGAGCTGCAACAAGAGCTGGTTCAGCTTTTATCAAATCTTCTTCACAATCTTTTTGTTTCTTGGATACTTCTTCTGCTATAACTGCTACTTTTTCTTCTTCCTCGTCGGCTAAAAATGAAATAAGGTTGAAATTGGTCAATACCCTATACCAAATAATTTTAACAGTTTACTATATTTTATTTTTTGTAATGTGTATATATTTTACTAACCCAATGCCTTTTCACTTTGGACCTTTGCAGTTTCAACGCCGACCATTTCAATGAGTTTGTCAGCAGCCTCATTCTTTTGTTGTAATTCAATTTCTTGTATTGCTAATTTCGCTTTTAGCTCGTCTACTTGTGATGCTGTACTACGTAACTTTTCTAAACCATTTTCCAACCTGAAGATGACGTTTTATTAAAAAAATCTATTCCTTTATGATATTATGTAAGAAAATTTTCATAAATTAGATACTTAACTAATGAGACAAATAGCTTTAAAGTAAGATGATTTAAACGTATTGGATTGGATTTAATACTATTTTCTTGTATGTTCAAAACAATAGGTTGATTTTGTGAACCTATATTACAAAGCACCTAACCTTAAGAGGTACCTAATATAAATAAGTACCTGACTATTTTGGCCTGTAATTCATCAGTTTTCTGATTTACCAGTTTTGCATATAAGCTTATTTGTTCCAAGTAACTCTTGGGTGTTGTATAATTATAACGTCTTTCATTCGCCAAATATGCCTTCGAAATCGTATTGACTGATGTATGCACATAGGCCATAAATCTTGAAACTGAATCGCGTAGTGTTACCTAGAGGAGAAGAATAAAATAACCTTATCGTCTGATGTAACAAAAAAGTAGGTCGGAAAGGAACTTTATAAGTTCTACTTACAGGCAATACGTGTAATTCTTCCAAGAACTTCATAGATACTGATACCAACGCCTCTTGAGGCCATTCATGAAACCAATTGATAGATGTACAATTTATCAACGCCGGAAACTTTCTGGATCTTACTCGTAATGTTGAACCGACGGGAGAGAAACATAAAACAACCTTAAGCTGCTTACGAACCCGATCTATGAAGAATTTCCAACAGATCTCTCGGGTATCAGGTAGACCAGCTCCTTTAACCTATAAAAAATAAATTTCCTTTTTGTATCACGTAAACCTTCTTGAATCACTCACTTTATTCAATAAATAAAAACTGATCATAAAATAAATTGCATTTATTTCTTACCCTTTTCTTAATTACTAATCAGTAACTTATTTTCATACTGTTAATTTAATAATTACCTCATTTCTTACTCCAGCGATGATATTTTCAATGTCATCGTCAGGGAAAAGATCTCCAACTTCGCCAGAAGCAAGTAAATCGTTAATCAACACTAGAAACTGTTCATTGGCCACTTGAGCATCCGTCATTAGAAACATTATACCAACGTTTTTAAGGCCTGTTTTAATATACAATCCAGACAGTTCATGCTGTAATAACAAGTCAAAAGTAATTAGTAGTACTACAATAAACAAAGTCCCATATAAAATAAAACATACTTTTAAATCTGAAACTCCATATCCTTTTTTCAGTTGTATCTGCGAGACTTCTAAACTCGATATAAAAGCAGCTAATCGAGATAAAGATTGTTTTCCGGAGCCTCCAACACCAACTAGTAGCGCACTTCCTCTAGGACTTTCAAGTATACGACTTATTCTAAAATGTAGAAAAAATTTATCTCATTTAATTTCTTTACTTTTATCGTATGCAAATGAAAACTTATTTTCCTACCTGCATATATGCATCATAGCATCTTCAAATAGAACAAGATTCATAGCTGCAATGAGATCATTGTAGCTGGATAGTGCTTCAGTCAAAAGCTTGTTTAGTTGTTCCCAAGATGCGACTGGCATATACTTTGGTTCTCCAATACCACCAGCAAAGTGACAATAAATATTTGGACGTTCAAATACTGCTCCTTCATCTATATCCTATTTTTTAACTAAATATTTAGAAACTGCATAATAATTAATTGATTTGTCAATATTAGAATATAATCTAAGTCTAACCTCAAAATTCTTCTTACAAAGGTCAACTTGCATTTTTAGAAATGCATCTATATCCTTATCTTCAGTCAACTTATCTCCATATACTCTGTGTGTTTCGTGCATCCAAAGACGTATCAAATCCGACGGATATACCAAACATTCATTAGTACTGAATAGAAATCCCTATAAGTTCATAAATTAAGGGTTACTGAGTCAAGAATTTACTTAATATAAAAAAAGAAACTAATAAACTGACCCAGGAAAACGATATTTACCTGAAATACATTGGATAAATCTCTTAAGTTGAAAATGTAATGAAATTTTATAGCAGTTGGTAAGAATACTTGAGAAACTTTATTATGTAGAGCGATAGTTGCTGCAACTACGTTTTCTGCAAAAAAACCCATTACACGTTATATTAATCAGGCTAAAATCGATATGTAGTCTAAAATGCTAATGCACTATAAAAAAACAAGGAAATCAAATATATAAAAATCATATAATATGGTAAAAAAGTTTGTAACAATTATTCATACTTTTTTATTAATAATAAATGTATCTTTCAACTCCTAATGAACTCACTTGAAATTTTAGCAACTTGTGCACTTATCCTCAATTCCGGGTTGGTCAGATGCTGACTTAAGATAGAGTGGTAGATATTATTCAATGCCTCTGTATTTGGAAAACTAATTGCGAAAACACAAAAATGCCTTTGCAGCCTAGGGTTAATGGTGAAGCTGCCGGACGTCGGATTCATACAGGATATATATTGAGTGTTATGTATGTCTTTTAAAGTCAATTTGGTACGGTCGTACCAGTGATTATAATCCAAGTGTTGTCGAATTATTGTATGAGGTTGAACAGTTCCGTAAGGATCTACTTCAGGCATATTCATATCGTCTATGAAGTATATTAGGGTTTTGTTTCCAGGAGGACCATAATTACGACCGGCCTTCTTTTCTAAAGGTTTTTCTAAAATCTTTTGCAACATTTCCGATGTCGTATAAAAATTGAATGGTATAGATTGTATTGCATAATTTTCTGAAAGGCTGAAAATTATAAAAAAAGGTTTATAAAGGTACTCTAAATTACACATTATATTCTAAATTATATTATTACGTCTGAAGTTTTTCATTCACAAGTACTGTTTTTCCACATCCAGCACTTCCTACTAACATCACTGGATGTTTATTTTTCATTAGCAAATCTAAGAAATATCTGACTCTAATTGTTTCAGCGGTTGGTACAAGAACAGCCTAAAACAAAATATAAATATTAAATCTTTTATTGAACTTTCATAAATATACGACTGATACAGTTTATAGTACTAACTTGCAGCGGAATATCACTGTCTAATTCAAATTTAGTGATTTTTTCAGTCCATGGTGTAAATTGTTTTGTTTCAGGGTCAATGTAATAATCGAAAACTGTACCGCCCGTTGGAAATTTGACATATTTGAATTCGTTTAACCACCACTTTGAAAACTCTAAAATTCAAAAAAATATACACTAAATAGCAGTGCTACAAAGATAGTTTTCTTCTCATATAGAAATATTTAAAAAAAAAATTGGTTAAAATTACAAATACTTACCTATTCTGTAATCAACATTTGTATCTTGAAACATAGCAGAACCAAACGCCCAAACACAAGCGAAGACAAAAAATATATCATGCCATTCTTTTGGACAATCAGGCGGAGTATTTTCAGGAACTAATAAACAACTCAACAAATGACAAAGCATTTGAATGTGGGCCATATCAGCTATTGGAGTAATTTTTTTGAATCTATTTCTTATGTTTTCTAAACACGGAGGAATATATTTGTCGAAAAGGATTACTAAATTAGACTTTTCAGCAGGAACTTTTCTTGTCTCGACCCAACTAGTCACATAACTGAAAATTTAATGTCATGAGTATATTAAAAAATAATATCATATGTAAAACGAAAATAAGTGCTCTATATTTTTACTTACGGATTCCAACCTAAGTCTTGTGGGTTTATGTACAAAATTCCAGCCCTCGATACGGTAGCAGGTGTTGCAGTACGTAAATTAGAGATTTCAAACATCAACCTCATACTTGGCGTTAGTGCTATTCTTTCATTACTAGCCAATGTTAATATTTTATTATCATCCATCACTGTGTTTAATGATTCAATCCACATAGGATCTATATCACCATCTAAAAGTATCCATTTTGGATTTTCACCAACAATGTTAGCCTGGTCTCTCATTATAACAGAAAATAAGCCATCTTTCCATTCCCTAGTGGCTGGATTAATGATACCAAACAATTCATCATTAGTAACTGCTTTTGGATTTAAATCGTTGTATATTGGTTTCTTTTTAAGATTCTGGTATGTTTTGAATAGGGATTTCCAAACTTGAGTCTTTCCCGTTCCAGCGTTGCCTACAATAAATACTGAATGACGTACTTCAAGCAATTCTTCTAATTGGACTACTTTTAGAATAAAGTTATCTTCTGGTTGTAGTAACAGATCCATAGCCGCTTGTTTAACGGTTCTTTCAAATTCCAAGTCTCTTTTTCTCGGTACTTCTAAAGCTGGAAATAAATCGCCTATCAATCCCATAAATACTGGCATATCGTCTGTTACTATTTTTGGTATATTGAAATCCCGCAAAGTTCTCATTAAGACTTCCTCTTCAGGTCTTCCAGGATCACCCCTCTAAAATAAATTAAGGTTTTGAAAAAATATTTTTTATATATTTTTTAGCAATTAATACATTTTTTTTTACCTTTAGAGAACCTGCCACAACTAATACCGACTTAATAGCTCTTAGACCCCAATCATAGTGATCCTGCTTAGACAATAACTCCTTACATAAAGTATATAAAGTGATAAATTTCCTTGCCAAGATTTTTGCGTCTTGAAATCCTTCAGCCACTAACATAATTTCACAAATTAATTCGAAATCTGGTACAACCATAGCACATGGTCTGAACAGGGCTTTCAAATTTTCAGGCAGTTCTGTTCTACCTGCGTAACCAGGATTCATAGTGATAAATATACCAACTGTTGGTACCAAAACTATAGTTTCGCCCATAAAATTAAATTTCTCCTTTTTATCTCTGAAATTGTTAATGTAAAAATAAATACAAAACTATCTTTAAAAAATCAATATCAAATTTAAGTTAAGAAATACCTAATAGCATCTTGCACTGACTTTACTTGTACTGCTACGACGGATAATACTTCAACAGATATTCTATTGAATTCATCAAAACATCCCCAAGCACCAGTTTGTGCTAAACCTTTATAAATATTGCCGCAAGACTGTAAATAAATTATTCGTAAATATCAATAAAATATGTGGGAATAACTTTACATGATTTATATTACCTGATAATCCATTTGCTCAGAACAATTAAATACATAAACCATAATTCCTAAAGCTCTTCCTAGATCTTTCGTAGTTTCTGTTTTGCCCGTTCCAGCTGGTCCAGCGGGCCCACCACCCATGATCAAATGCAACGACTAAAATGCAATTTAATTTGACACTAATTTGTTTTTTGTAATTATCAAACGAATAGACAAATGAGTATTGCAATTTTTTTAATTAATAAACTAAACCCTTATTTAATTTAAGATGTTGTGTCGAAGTTTATAAAAATTCTTACTTGTGTCAGTGTAATGTAGCATCGATCAGTTAAAGGAGTTATTACTAATCTGGGTGTGTTGCCTAAATATTCATAACTATATCTGAATTGAGCGTCACAGATATTTGCGAAACAATGCATTTCTTTTTCACCCCACCTAAAACGAAATTTGGATAGATAATTTTATGACTGAAATTAAGAGTTTTATATTAAAAATAAAACTACCAAAAGAAAATATGTATTACATGAATTTGTGTTAAGTAGGTAATGATAATCATGGGAAGCGATAGAATGCTGTAAATGATGATAACCTTTACAAAAATGTGCAGATGATATAACTAGGTCTTTTGAAACCTGTGTCTAAGCTGCGATTGCCACTGAAAAGCTGATCCAGCTTCAACTTTTCCTTGGATTAATTTGCTAACAACATCTCTTGAATGTACATCAATAGTACAAATAGTCATAATTTTTTGACGATCTAGTTTGCTTAGTTCACCGATTAATAGCGTAATTAGCGTACTAAGTTGAGATAATTGCTTTTTATAGTAATCCTTTAAAGCATTGTCGTATCCCTCTTCTAATCTTCCAAAAGCTATATTCACTTCAGAAGTCCACCAAATTTGAGAACAACATAAAGAAACTTGTGCCATAAAATCAAATAGCCATTGCTCGCGAGATTTTTCTTCGTATGATACTATTGCTTCTCCAAAATATTGACGAATTGTGGAGCGCATTATGTCTTGCAAACGATTAAGCCATATTTCAACCTAAAATTATAAGACTTAATAACAAAGAATTCTCACATAAGTTACATTATGTATTTAATTGCTTAACATACAGGTCCTGTACAGTCACATTGTCCATGAAATGGAACATGCTCGCCATCTTTAGCTATCATCCCTGAAGCAATTTTTTCGCCTGGCTTTTCACTTTCAATAAACTTAAGTTTTGCGATCGAATCGAAGAGTTTGGTCAAATGTCTAAAAAATATGATCAATTTCACACATAGTCTTTAATAAAAATGTGTAACTATTTCATTTTTTTACCATTACCTTATCACTAATTCTGCTTGATTTCCATTCGACAATATATCTAATAGGTCAGCTGACGATACGAAATAAAACCTTGGAAACGCCAATCTTTTAGTTTCAAGATATTCAGCTAAAGCTTTTTCGCATATAATCAGATCTTTTTGCAAACTATCTAGAATTGCAACTAAACCTTCTTTATTTGTCCCCTTCACCACGTTTGGCGTCTTTGACATATCTTCTGACAAAATCTGTGAAATATTTATTTAAAATAATATAAATATTATTCCCAATACAAGATAAATAAATCAACAAATTTGTTTGTTTACTTTAAATTCGGCATCAATTCGGTCGAATCTAGCTGAATCTTCAGGCAACTGTTTTCTTATGTCTTCAGAACTCATAAATATGCTTTCTAAATGTGTCCAAGTTCTTTGTACTTCAAACCAGACGGTAATAACTTGATCAGCAACGGACAACTTTTGCTGCCAACTTGATACCTCTTCTAAGAAATGCGCGATAAATTTCGAAGTTATCAAATTTTGTAGTTGAACCTGAAATATTACAAATTTAAGAAAAATAACATAGAGGGTGTCTGGAGTTTGAAGATTATTTTCAATAGCCAGCTTTATTTTATACATAAAAATAAACTTGCCAATTTATTTATTTATAATACGTACGTAACTAAAAATATTAAAATTTAAAAAGTTCAGCTAAATCAGTAAATAAACCCAACAATACCTGATTCTCCTCAAGAGTTTCAATAAGTTCTTCACTTGCTCTCAACAATACACAACTGGTTCGTGTGTGTATTTCTTGTTCAAACTCCATTCCACTCCAGGTAGTATGCAAATCCTTTAAGATTTTCTCCATTGACATCTCCTTAACTGCTTTATCTACTATATTTTTGACCTCCTCTTCAAATTCGTGAAGATTTAAAGCTAATAGGTCAGCTAATGTCGTATTTGTGTCCATAACAATCCTTACCTATATTATTAAGTAAATTTTAAATGTAATTTGCTAAAGCCATTTCTCTAAAGATTTTGTTAAAGCAAGTGACTTTGTGTGTTTGCCTAAGCTTGCAAATTTTAATATTGGTAAGTTAGATTTTATAAGTAATTATTTATGTTACCGTAAGGTAAAACGTTTAGTATACCAGAATTATAATAGTAATAATTTAGAAAAAATTATTAAGCTTATAATATATACCATTTTATGAGTTTTTTTATTATTTTTTTATTTATAATACTTACGGTGAGTTCAGGTGGCAATGCAGCTAAGCTCTGTGGATCACAAACGTATTTACACTTTGAAACAATAGCGCCACACATTGTAAGTATATTTAAAAATATGTACAGTTTAAAAATATTTTTGCACATTTTTATTTTTAAAAAGCAGTTCAATTAGCGTTAAACAACACCGATATAATGCAAACATGCAAAAACACATTAGAGTAAAATATTTGAAACAATTCAAAATCCATTCCAATCAGTGCATATTATTTAGCAAATATACATACGCTTTTATATTTACAATTCCATTTAACACATCGACGATAAAATGGTGACTTTATTTACAAAAAACTTATTTATGCAATTATTCATCATCACCTTAGTGGTCCTCATGAGTTGATCCCAATGTCTTTCTCTGATAGCTGGATTTTGTAACTCGGCTACAGCTCTTAGAGATGTTAACATGTTTTTTACGGTAGCTTCTAAATTTATATACGTATCCCAACTACGATAAAATATTTTTAGAGTATAAATTTACTTTGTAATTTTACCTTTTATAGATGAATTTAAATTATATATTTCTGTATTAGTAGTTTACCTTCTCATTTCTTTATCCAACAATCTTATTTCCTTTGCAAATTTTTTACATTCTATATCCATATTTTCAACGTCAATTTTACGCCACGGCGTCTTTTTCCAATCTTCTATACTTGTCCTAACAATATACACGTAATCCCAAAGTTGCTAAGTAAAACAAATCCGTTAATGCTTTTACACCTAAATATGACTATTATTTCAACTTTTTACGTACAGTTAAATACTTGTAAGTTTACCTTAAGCATTCTTAACTCTTTCCTACACTGCTTTAACAACTTAAATTCTGGAACATTAACTTCAAAAAGTGAACCTGACTCCTGTATGCTTTTCATCTCATCTTCTAAATGTAGCATTTCTTTATCGACACGAGACATAACCAAATATGGATCATCGCATTCGTATTTGAAGAACTGTTTTTACATAATAATGATTAATATTTACTATATACAGTATATTTATTTAAACAATAAAAACTACTACCTAAACCACCTAATCTGTTTATTAATACATACTTCATATTTCTTAAAAACTTCTCTGTAGTATGTGACATGTGAATCAAATGTGGTGACTTTCTTTCTTATTCCAGCTACTTCTGCAGCTTGAAGTGGAGCTACTTGTTGTTTAACGGTAATAGCTAACTTTTTAGTCGCTTGCCACTGCTCCGGTAATTCCTTAAAATATGGTTTTGTCGCACTAATTTTTTTTTTATCATTGAGATATCTATTCAAAAGTTTAAAATAAAATTTCTAATTGTGTTAGTTAAATAGATTCAGTGAAAGCAAAACACAAATACAAACTTGTAAAAGCACGTTGACTTCTTCAGGAATATCCATATCATAAAACTTTAAGAGTTCTATCGTTTCGGTAAGAGGTTGAAACATATCATCTGTGGTTAAAGTACGGTCTTTAACGTGCATTAAGTAACCCATCACTGAAACTAAAGCTTCATAATCGCCCTCAGGCACAGGTTGAAGAAGACCTGAGAAGAATAAACTCATTTTCTATATAGAAGTCCTTATAATCTTTACATCAAAAAATTACCGGTGTATTTAATTATTGCTAATAAAATACCTTCATCAGCTTTGCGGATAAAATTTCCCAAATCACTAAGACTGGATGTAACATTTTCGACTAAATGTTCTTTGTACATATTACCCCATTTACGTACTGTATTTAAAAGCGCTTGTCTGAATGGTCTAATATCAACCTGAAAGGAAGAGGATCCTACTAGCGTTTTTGGAATTATTTTTAACTGTTCATTATAAAAACCTTAATCAATATAATAACCTGGAACCACGAATTAAAAACTTTGAAAGAATCCATGTCTTCAATATCTAAGAATAAGTTTTCATAGTGATCAATTTGCTCCCTAAATGCTTCCATTTTAGGTGGACAAGGTTCAGGCGGTATCACTTCCTTATCCTCTGAACCGATACGATCAATTTCATCAGGTGTTAGAATTCTACCATAAGTCAAAAAGATTTCCATTATAGCATCTCGTTCTTCCAACCATAAATAGGAATAATTTTCAAAAGTTTTACAGAAATCATTTGCTTCTTCTATTACCTACAATTTCAAAATATTAATTTCAATTTGCGCACATCTATTTAACAAGATATAATAAAAGTATTTCCTCACTCTCTCAATTCCACTAAGAATTTCATCCTTCATTTCAACAATATCAAAATGGCTTATAATTTGAACTTCATACGACTCCTCCTTCTTTGGATCGATCCTTGTTATCAGTGTTGACATTCTGAGTATATCTTCTATTAAATTATTTATCATGGCTGTAAAGCCTTTTTCTTCGTTTGGATCAAGACTCGGACAAAACACCATATCTGGTTCTAGAAGTTCTAATTGCGCTTCAAATAAAGGAGCTAGCTTGTTTTTAGGATTCATGTGTTCAGATACATATCCTAAGCTGATAAATTATGTAAAACATATTTCATTTTTGATATGATTAGAGATTAATAGGAATAACGACTAAATGAAAATAATATATTATTTACCTGCACGCAATACATTTAAATAGAGTTTCTTCAATCAGACCATCTATGAATGAAACATAAGATAACCATATTTCACTCTCCTGATTATCCTGCATATTAAACAATTCCATGTTTTCGTTTAGCAAAACATTAATGCGATCGGCAGTTTCCTTAATTTCAGTATAACGTTTGTTAGTACGTTCTTGCCACTCATCTAAATTTAATAAAGTATCCTGAAAGGAATATGACATTGATCGCGTAAGAGTGTTCATTAAAGTAATTGACACAGTCATATTAAAGGTACCTTCTTCCCCTCTTTTCTTTCAAAAAGTGGTTGTAAAGCCCAAACCTTCATAATTGTTTTAATTTCTTTTAAATTTGCTTGTATTATTGACATTCGTGTAAACAGATTACCAACCAGCCTGTTAAGTTCTTCTAAATAGCTCAACAAATCTGCAAAGTTTTAATTATATTAATTGATTTATACTCAAAACATATGCTTATTATCAGAAATAAACTACCTTTGGAATTCCAATTTAATTCATTTTGAGCCATGTCAATTCTTTGATCAATAGCTTTGATCTCATCTTCTACCAAATCAAACTCAACCTTTTGACTATTCTTTCGTATTTGATTGTACCAGTCAATCGTATTATTTAAATTAATTCTATACTGCCTGTATATTTCTTGCTTACTAAATAATTCTAAACTTTCTGATGGCAAATCCTTTTGAAAGTCTGGATTATTTCTTAAATGGTGAACTTCTTTCATTAATTCGAGTAGCTACAATATATGTGAGTTATCTTGATAAAGAATAAAGATTTAGTAACACTCTATAAAAGTAAAATATTTACCGTTGGACTAAAGTTTAAAACTAAATCTGATCCTTGTCTAGCTAATATTGTATCACGAGATTTTTTTTCAATTATCTTCGGAATATTTACCGCCCAATCGTCAAAAAATTTCCTTTTAAAATCGTTAATATCATTAATGAGCTGTTCGTATCGTATAAATATTTTCTTTGCCTCTTCGCAATCCTTTATTCTAATAAATAATAATAAAATATTTATAGAAATGTTACTCATTATCATGTCTTATAATAAACTAAATATAGATATATATGTCCTCGGCCGATCGTATAATTGACCAGATCAAGAAATGCCTGGGCAAATCTTGATCTGGCCTATTACATGATCGCCCGGCGACATATATATAAGTGGGCAATTTATTGGCCTCATATCTCGACCATAATAATTGAAGGTGTCTTATAAACCACCAGTGATCCGTAATTTCCCGTTGATAAATAGCCAAATAATCAGCTTTCGCAATTTGCCCCACCCCGCTGTAGGACGGGTGCGGCAAATTGCGAAAGCGGACTACAGACTTAAAAAATCGGAGACCAATCTGTCAGAAAAGGCTCGCTTCAAATTGCATCTGAAAGGAATCTTATTATAAGTATATACCGTTTAAAACCTGTAGATATATAGCTTCTTATTCGAACCGACAGCTGTTTAATAATTACTTCAATTTAGAAATTTCCTTCTAATCTATCAAAAAACTATTCGAAATTAACGAAGAATCTGAAAAAAAGTATCAGTAACGGTATCTGATACCGATACCATATTATTGATATATCCGTACCCACTACCCTTATCCAGATTTAAAATTTCGTATCCATAACATCCTGTTTCCTTTAAAGTTGTCACAATCTAAGAAATAATTTGTTGAAAATTATATAAATAAAATTATTACATTTAAAATAAAAAAAGACTTACGGATGTTGCAAATTCCTAAAACAAGTTACTGGTTTAGTAATTCTTGCTGCAAGAGTAGTCATATAAAGGAGCCCTCCTGCTATGGGAGGGAAAAATGCGTCTATTTCCATATGACCATATTTTTGCTGACGATGACATTGTTCTCTAAATAACTCCTATTTCAAATATGATATTTTATTTATAAATATTTCAAATAAGGCTTTTAAAATGTGTAAGGTTAATTGCTTGAAAACACTTACTTCACAAGTAACGATTTCTTCTTCAAGCATTACGATTATTTCAACGTATTTTGCTGTAAATTCGTTTTTAATAAGTGGTCGGTCTAAAACTGAACCTACAATATCAATTAGCTGCAAAATTAAAATCAAATAAGACAAGACAAATTTTTGAATAACCTGTGTAAAATATTTATTAAATTTACCCGTACCTTGAAGATACCCTCCAATGTAGAGCAGTTATCAAAAGATTCGACAAGAACTGTAGATAACTTTAGATCTAAATCAATTATATTCTCTTGAAATGATTTAAAGTCATCATTAAAAGTTTCATCATCAGGATCCAAAACGTCATAAGATTTCGATGCAAAGCTATGAAAATAACCATCGAATTCTGTTGAAATGTCTCTTATCTGCCCTCCTAGGACTCGGCCTTTCATACCACCTATTTCTATTTTTTCTAATTTTTGAAATTCCAATACTGTTTTAAAAAACCATTGAATAGTATTAAGCCTTTCAAGAAATCTATTCATCCTTTCAAATACTACGTTTGGATGAAACGTCCAAGGAATCACGTTTCTGTTAACAAAATAACTGGGCAATTTCTCTTTAAAATATTCGAAAGTATTCCGAAATTTTTTGAGAATATCGATAGTAAGTTGAATACGCTGTCTTGCTTCGTCGATGTCACTGTGGAATAGTGTACTCGGGTCTAAACACTTCTTTGCCTAGAATTAAAGAGAATCATGATCACGTTAAATTTGATCATAACAAATTATGTTATATCAATGATTACATTACTCATATATTAATACCTGATATATAAGTAGGTTACATATTTGTTTTATTAAAACCATAAGTTTAGAAGAACTGCAATAATATTTAGAATCTCTCCAAACCATGCAAATGACATGAAATAATGGACGAAAGAGTGGCTGACTTTCGGTGAAATCCGTATCTTCTAAAGCTTGGAAATGTTTTTCGAGAGTCCTCAAATATAAGTCAATTTCACGCGCTTCAGCGAGCGCTGTAAAAAATAATAATATTGTTAAATTGTAGCTTTATTACTTGATAAATTATTCAGTATTAGAAGTATTATATTATACCTGATACAATATTTTTAAAAAGACGACTAAAACATGGATAATAAGCGGAGGTGGTCTTTTCAAGTATAACAGCCATACATCGCACCCTGTCTGTTCGGAGTTGATCATAAATATAATTCAAATTACTAAGACGTGATTTCCAAAAGGCAAGTTCTGAAAAACGTTAGATGTAGATTCAAAATATAAACACTTCAAAAGTTCTATTGTAAGGAGAACACTGGAATAGGTAGTAACAATTGATTATTACGAAAATTTTAATAAGGCGTTGGAAGATATCAGATAAAAGAGATATCATCATCATCATCACAAGCCATTAATGGTCTACTGCTCAGCCGTGTCTTCTCCTCAGAGTTTGAAGAGTGTTAGGCCATAGTCCACCAAGCTAGCCCACTAAGGGTGGGCAGACTTCATACCCCTTAGAGAAGTTTTAGAAAACTTTCAGTGTGCTCACGATGTTTTCCTTCGCCGTTAAAGCAAAATATATTTAATTGCTTAAAACACGAATCACTCAGAAAAGTCAAGAGGTTTATGCCTTCACCTCTGACTTTTCTGAACAACTGGGCTATCACTGCGAAATCAGTGCAAAATGAGGTATGAATCAACTGAAATAATCCAACATTATAATTCATGTCCTTCTATATAATTAATGTCCTCCTATACGAGACTCTTTGCATAATTCCTACGTCCTTCCAGAATCAGAAAATGTTCAGAACTTTGAAGTTGTTTAGAGGAAAAAAACTAGTTCTAACCAACACTTGGTAATGGATTCTGCCCATTTTCAAAAGCAAGAGCAGAGTCTTCCATCATCACGTCATTTATCTGTTGAGCCCATTTAATTACAACTCCTTCTATGGCACTTTTAAGATACAAATCCACTTCCTCTCCGCGTAACAGTGCCTTTTCTGCATCATAAACTAATTCAACGCCTACAGGCATTGGAAGCACAGTTTGACCATTCACTTTTCCTTTCACCTAAAATGTCATAAAATAACTTGTATCTTATTGATATATAAAAATAATGATAATGCTGGTAAACAGTTTTACCACATCTTACCTCGTACACGGTACTTTTTAAGTTGTGAATTTGTTTCAAAATATCCTGAGAAACTACAAGTGGCCAGCCTTCATGATTAAGAGGGTTAGATAGAAGAGGTACAAATACTTCATCTACTAACGAAGCCAGTTCATCAATCAATCTAGGTGCTAAGTCTCCTGCATAAATACAACTGTATAGTGAAAAAAGTATGCATAAATTAATTTAATACAAATATCTAAATATACTTACCAAATATCACCATTTCAGCACAATTTTCCTTAGGTACCACATCAGGTTTCTTTTTGACGAAGTAAACAGCTTTATTTTTCAAATAACAAGGAAATGATACAACTGGAACCAATTGAGCCGCATGAGTTAAAACTACAACTAAAAGAATGGGATATGGCTTGTCTAGAAAATCTTTTAACGTCGATCTGTGTTCTTCTATACTTAGTACTCGCATCCATTTTTCAGGTTTCAATTTCAAAGATTTTACAACATAAGATCCTATAAAATCGAATCTAGGATCTTGATTAGAAGAAGATGGACCAGGTTGATCCATTTTGCAAGTATAAAATATATTATAACATTTTGAATGTTAATATTATGTAACTTTCGTAGTCAACGACCAGTTTGGTGGTTGAAGAGTCAGTGAAGTGGTACAAAGCAAAAGCAGAGCCTGGCAAATGGCAAGTCACGCAAGTCCTATGGTAGGTTATTATGGAACGATGTCTCCTTTGTAACGAGCCATTTTCCTACAAAAATAGATTACAAGGTACAGTTGACAAAAAAATCCCAGATACAGACATAAAATTGTAGTTAATTAAATTACTTGCGTTTTTTATTTTAACGAATTAAACGTGTGTCCGTTTTCTGTTCATGATTGATGAAGGTAGCTTTATGTTGTTAGGCGGTATTTTTGGAATTAAACTTCTGAACAATAAATTTCAGTACTGTAGTTTAACTTAAAAAACAGTATAAAAATCTCGATATTTTCATGCAATTACAGTTGAAATTGCTAACGGTACTTTTACATTGGTACATTCTAAGGCGCGTACCAGGCACACCGAGTTCCGCCCCACCGACCGACAGATGACACTCGCGACGTCGCGAATAAGGTCAACCGTCGCTATTAAAGATTTATGCATTGGTTAAGGCGGTTTTTCAGGAAGGTTTATGGCACGCAGTATAAATCTGAATGGAATATAGAGCAATGGGAAAGTATAAAATTATAGAATTATATTATTTTATGACAAATGCGAGCGACTATTGAATTTGGTCTCGTTCAAAACTTATTTGGGGCCATTCATTTATAACGTAAAACGCAAGTTTTTGATCCCCTCCCCCCCTTATTATAAGAATAGCCCGACCCCCGTTTAATATTTATTACGTAAGAATGTAAAGGAAAAAAATGAATGTTGCCCGCGCTTTTTCAAAGTATAATTTTAACTGAGCATTTTTATAATCTTACGTAAAAACTATCGAGACTCCCTCCCACCCCCTTGTAAGGAAAAATAAGATATGGTCGACCCCCCCAAATTAATCGTCTTACGTAATTAATGAACGGCCTCTTTCCTAATTTCTATATATATAAAAATATTGTTGAAAAGCTTAATATATTCTTCTGAGAAGTTCTCTATCTTCTCTCTATCTCTATAATGAAATTTCTATTAGGCACTGATTTAGTCGTTTCATGGATTAATCTAGACATACAGAGAGTCAAATATTTGAAACAAGATTCGGTTGTTTACCGTATTTATACAATATGGTTATAGCTACGTTTAGGTAACATTTGGGTTAGGTTACTCTTGGTCCATTTTCTTTTACAGTTATGAAACAAATAAAACGTTTTAATTTTATATTTCTACATAAATATCCAACTACCTGGCAGTAACAATAGTTTGATCGATCCTACGCATAAAATAATTATGATAGTCATTAGAGGACTATCCATCATTCGAATCTAGGTTAAATGGAAAATGAACAAAAATATTATTATAATTAACTTTTGCGTTCCCATTTAGTATTTATGGGAAAATAGCGAATCCCCCTTATTGTTTGTGCTTTAATCAAAGAACGGAAAGAGTTTACAATTTTCTTTACTATTTTATGTAGAATTTATCTTGTTTTAGTTTCATGAAATTATGAGAAAAAATCGTAAGGCCTGAAATTTTATCATGAGTCTCATATTCTGATGATCCAGGGGACATGTGCTCAGTTTAATTAGTGGATTCTTGTACTCCTTAATCTCTATTTATATCACACTGTATTGAATCTTTTGTGTTCACTTAAAATATCTGAATACTCCTCCATAAATTATTAGCACATCAAACAACGCAAGTCTTGTTAAATACAAAAAGTGTATATTCAATACTAAATCTTCGTAACGATAAAAAATTATATAAAGTTATAATTCCCATTGAAGTTTATTCAAAATTTGTCTCCCATTTGGGAGATTTTAGATAGTCATCAAGTCTCACATACAAAACTTTACCAAGTATTCAGGAACCCTCATAAGTATATTCTGCGTCGTACTGCCCAATACTCATGAGCGCCTAAATTTATCATGAGCGTCTGAGTTTTAAGAACACCTAAAAAATATGCAATTGCTGTCTTAGCCCACCTACAATTATCTGATCGCGACCCTTCCAGTAGTTTTTGGCGCCCGTGTCTAGAATATTACTTTTAAAAAATTACACATATGGCCGGCGCATAGTATTTCCATATACATTGAAGTTACTGAGTCAATATTATATTGAAACTAGCTGACCCGGTAAACGATCTTTTGCCAGATAAATTTAAAAAAAATGGGGTGAACCACCCTTGTCACTTAAGAGATGTAAAAAAATAGATGTTGACCGATTCTCAGACCTACCCGATATCGAACAGTTTTGGAAGAGTTTGTAAACAAACACGGCGACTCGAGAATTTTATATATTAAATATTCCAACACGATCTTATTCTTTCGATATTTTTAAACTCTTAAGGTACTTTTAACGATTTATTCACTTAAACGAAATATTCACTCAAAATCCTTAAAAAAATTCATTCTTCAACCATAATAAAATCATCACACACTATTTAAACTGCTCATCTACGATAGATATCTTTATGACACAAAATCTACTTGTACAAAACACTACTGGCTGTTGCAAGTTTTAAATAATGCTAGGTTCACAAAAGGTTTGTTTACCAAGTCTCTTGGAGGAAACAAGTATCCCCCTCTTCTCCTAATGTTCAGTCACTCAATTTAGTGATAGTTTTTTTATTAGATTGTTTTGCTTACTTCAACTCTACCTATCGTTTCAAAGTAGTATGCATGGCCATACTTACTCACTTTTAATAATAAAGGCACCTCCATTTATTTTCAAATTCAATGTGACGCCATATAATGCTTAATGAAGAAAAGTCGAATTTTTAATAATTGTATTATATGAATTATTATTCTCATTCCTCTTTTAAATAAATTACACAAATAGAAACTCTAAGAAATCAAACCTTTCCTGTTTATAAGCATGCCTTGTTTTAAACTTTCATGAAGCCTTTGTTGACCTATGACTTTTATGAAAAGGATAATATTTATGTTTAGGAACATTTTTCTAATAAAATTTCTTCTGTTTCCCAAAAGACGTAAAAACAAAAAAATACCTAATCCAATGACTAGATACTCGTACTAAATAAATAACTATTCTAACAGTATTCTTCTAATTCATAGCGAGGCTACACCTCCTAATGAGCAGGAAAGAGATAAATAAAAAGGTATCTACAAATAATAATAAAACAACAGCTTAATTAGTAAATAAAACAAAATATTTTATTATACATTTATTGATAATGACAGCGATGGTTGACTCGAATCTGCTACTTGGCAAAAATATTTCCACTAGAAGTGAACTATTTTTGTATTTAAATATTAAAATCTCTTTATTAATGTTTACAATAATGAAGATGCAACCACCTACGCTACCGAGTAGCTGCCTACGCTATCCGCTTATCACATACAAACAAATAGAAATACATTTCATTTGTGATCTATCATTACTTTACACATAAAGAGCGGCAACGCAACGAACCAACTATCAATAACTAATAATTAATATAACTAATGTCATTATTATAAGAAATGATACACGATAAAAGCTCGTATCCAATTGACTGCAATAAATATAGAATACACTACGCGAATATAAAATATTAAAAATTATATAAACAAATAATTTCATTTACCTAAAACTATTATTTAAAACAAAAGCACAGCACATGGTCAGCTTAATTTCTACAAATTAAATAAAGACCTACGAGACGCAGCTGTAAGGTCACTATTTGCCTAACCTAGCCCTAGTGCACATTCCTTATTTCCTTTCACTATCTTCTGTTCAATACCTTTCATTGCCCGTGGTCTAAACTACTGGACATAAGCACATCGAGAATTTCAAAGACACATCCTACGATATATGAAAACATTTTATTAAAATTTCCATTAGATTTTATTAACGTCGACTACACATTGAGCTGTCCTATGCAAGGCCCGCCCTGCTATTATAATCAATTATCGAAAACAAACATTATTAATAGGTCGTTATTATATATACGATATTTATAATGGGCAAACTCAATCATTTTAAACAACATTTGATTTCGAACGTTAATGGTAATTGCAAGGCAGGCATACGAACTGACCTATGAACGTTTTAAATTCATTTTAAAATGCAAGTGTTTCATAAAACGCGTCTGTCTGAAAAATCTAACTTAAAATCTATACCGGTAGAACGTTAAATGTATGCGAATGGAATGTTTAAGTACAGTCTAACAAGCGGATGCTATGTACGTGAGACAAAACGTGACGTCAGTCGAGGCTTACGAGTAAACTACGAGATGGCGTCGAATTCACCGAGTGCATAGTTAAATACGGCTGAATATTGATAAATTTCATATTTAATAATCTTATATTAAATATTAATATACAACGTAGTGTACAGGAATGGAGGCAAGTGGCGGGCTACGACGCTCAGTGACACTTAACACTAGTAGATAACGAGGCATTAACTATGTGTACTCATCAGTGTACTTAACGATTACTCTAAGAGGATGGAATATACATTAGGTGAGCTAGACTATGCGCAACACGCAGCTACCGCTACAATATCTGATATAGACTCAGGATACCGAGCTACTCCTTCACACCACACAAAATATACAATTTACCGATTATTGTTCGAATGTGGATGGAGATATAATTTGAGGACAAAGATTTGATTATGATTGTTTTAATATACATTTCGCCAAAAATCACTACAAACATTTAATTTACAAAATACCTACACAACCTAATCGATATAAGACAATTTCGCGAACGGCGCGCGATGACGAGCGGTCGCGGTAAATAGCGTAGTGGTAAACGATAAAAGTGTCCAAAGAGCAATCTATAATACAAATGGTATGAAAATCATACTCGCCTTAAACTTCGCGCGTCGCTCGCGCCGTACACAGCGTCAGTGTTTTTGGCCATCTTAGGTCCGTCGCATGGCATTCGGTGTACTAAGTACAAGTCTTTAAAAAGGACGAAGATGTAGCATTGGACGATTTCGTATTTATTTCAAAAATTATTAGGGCGAAAACGCTAGATTCGTGACGTAGAAAAATAATTTATGGTCTCTAGTCCCGGTGGCAAGAAACTATCACAAACTGGCAAACGGCCTCAATCCTGAGCAATTTGAGAGGTGAATTTAAATGCACTTAATTATAAGTAAAAAAAAAAGAATGTTTAAAGGCCTTTAATCTTTCATTAATCATATAATATCGCCGGGGTTACATAAAAATGCTCATAGGAACTCAATTACTAGAATCGATGTCAATCACAACATCGTGCACGCAAATTTCGTTACGATTTGCTAATGATTTTTTATTTTATTTTAATCAGATGTTAATGGCAGTTAAACTGGTCCTAATTTTGGCCAAATTTCTAGAGGACTAAGGAGCTTCGTTGCGATACACACCAAACGATAAAACTCGAATTACTAGAAAAGCATAGAGAATGAGCTAATACATAAATAATAATTTATTGTAACATCTACACCACAAACTATACAGTAAAAAAAATCTATACAAATAATCCAACGTTTCTTACCGATCACAAACTCATTAGCTTCTAAATTAAATTACTGACAACACACACAAAGATTCAAATATTTACATTCAAAAATAATAAAATTAGATCACATGATTGAACAGATATTTACAAATTCTGTGGTCAATGGATAAAATAAAATATTATCGGTTATCGTTCTGTCAAAAATCGATCAAAACGAACGATACTCCGTCGACGATTCGTTAACCGAGTTAACAATCGGGAGGAGCTTATGATTTCGCCATTACACGTTGTAATGAAATAAATAAAATGCATCGTCAAGGGATAAAATATAAGCACCATACGCGTTACAGGAATGCAACTTAAATATAAGTGAGTGGACGTAATGTTAAGTTCGGGTCCACGACGGGTTCTGGATTCGTAGATTTTCACTTGGCGCGAGCCTTAGTGCCGACGGAGTTTATACTGTCCCCGCGACTTCTTGATCTGTGCAGATTGTGTAGATTTTCACCTGAAAATGAACCATTCATTAAAAATCATTTAATGCATTCTATTATGATTAAAAATTGTACAAAAATACCCCACACTATAAGAATTTCTATTATGTTATGGTTAATACATAAAAGACAGTTTTTATGTCGATTTATGACTGCAGTATTTTTTATACCAATTGTCGCTTTTTTTTATTGATTGTTGATATTGCTAAACAGTGACGATTGGAAGTTTTCCTAGCAGTTAAATATCACTTGCTTTATAGTTGAAAGAAAACATCGTTAAGAAATCTGCACGCCTGAGTTTTTCATAATATCCAAAAAGGTGTGCGTAAAGTCTGCCAATAAGTACTTGTAGTGGGTTGAGTGAACGATTAGAAAATTATCTCATAATATACTATTATACAACCTTTGCTAACAGCCCGCTTGAGTTCTGTATCGCGATAGGCGCGTGCGCTGCGACCACGCCGGTCCTGCGTCAGCTTTTCGCCGCGTACAAAGATGCCGTGCCGCGGCCTGCATGTGAAGTATCGCGTACCACCCACGGAACCGTCATTTTTACCTGTATTCACAAAAACGCTATTTATTAACATTCAGTTTTTTTATCACTAAATTAAATGAAAATCTATACACTACTTAATTACTAATATTAATATTCTATACCACTAAATACAATAATAATATAAGTTTTATTTCGAGTAGAAAATTAAATTACCAGTAGGCGCATCCAACTCCACACCAACCCAAACACCGTGCGCAAAGTGTGTGGGACCAAGATAGGCCACGACGCCCGTGCTACTACTGAGTCGCAACTGAACGCTTTCACCAACAGATAGCCAATCGGGAATTGCATGTGTGCGACCTTCAAACGACTCTTCTGTAAAGGAAAAATATTTATCCGTACACACACTAGCGAAACAGTAATGGTCGAAATATGTTATATTGCCATGTCTTCATTATACGTAAGTTCTATACAAACTTTCAGGTTCTATTATACCATTACAGATAATTTTGAATTATGTAATGACTCACCATCACCGATCCTTTCGGTAGAAGAAGCGGGGGTATCTCGTAAAGCATGTACTTGCGCATGCGCTAATACGGGTTCGTGTGCAGATTTAGGGCGCGCTGCAGGATATGATGCACGGGCAGCGTTACGCGATGTATTGCCAGCTCGACGACGAACCACCTGCAAAACGAAGTATGATTAAATATAACGGAATAACTTAACTCGCTAAGCATAAATTCATTTAGTGTTTTCTAAGTCTAACCTTTCCAGCCGGCAAAGATGTATTAACTATTGGATCTGACCCTGGTGAATCACTTTCACCCATCGAAGATGCCTCTCGACTTCGCGTCTCGTGACTCGACTGTTCAGAGCTTACGGACTCCACTTCGGCTTCGCCTGAAAAATAATTCAATAAAAAATAATAAGTTTTCACAATTTTATAAACTGAATTGCTAAATTTAATCTACTGTATACCTTACAGATAGTAGATTAAGCTTTATATAGTGCTATTATTCTAAATAAACTTACCGAATGACACATCATGCTGAGTTTCTCCATTAACTTGAACATTATCCTTATGCAACTGACTTGATAATACTGCGTTTTCCACTGGAATTGCTCCCAAGGGATCTACCATTGGCATCTCTTTACGATTCTCTTCACAGTCCCTCAAAAAGGGGTTGATTCTATTTCTTGAGCCTGGAGTCAAAACTGGTGTTTTAGCCTTATCGAATGAAGCTTCTTCTAATTCATTCTTCGATTCTACTATCTCATTCTTTAGCTCAGTGATGTCATTCCTTAGTTCCGTTATCTCGTTCCTGAGACCGGCTACTGACGTTTTTGTTCGACTAAGATGTGTGTAGTCCATTGTTTTATCAAAGTCCGGCGTATCGTCGACTGACATACTTCGGATTGACAGTGTGTCGTCATTCGTGAGATTTGTTGAGGATACTGCTTGTGAGCCTAAAATAAATTGTAGCAAAACTTTTGTAAATCCATCATCGACTTATTTTCTTTAACATTGGCCAAAATATTTATTTACTTATTCGTACCGTGTAACATGTAAAATTTATTATTGTCATATAGTATTTTTGTGGTATATATTCTTACCATATCCGCTAGAAGATATCGATGGGGAGTTTTTATTGGGCACTCTTTCACATGCAAGTTCATGTAAAGAATCAAGAGTCTTTGAGGTTGGTAAAAATCCGCGTGAGGTCGCACGAGATCGTGTACGCTGCAATTAATGAAAATTAATTAATTTGGTTTTCCAATTATGCGTCCCTAAACTTGTCACAAGTTCAACCCAAACTAAAAAAATTAGGGTAGTATTTAACTGCAAATCAAAAAATCTTTCTTTTGTATTAAAAAAAATCCGAATCCTAATCAAAAATACTGATTGCACAGCAAAATATTATAATCTAAGCAACAATTTATGTATGTGGCTCATTGCTATTTATTTAAAGTGCAGTTTTTTACGAATGCATATATACTAATATATACAATAAATCGTTTATATCTTTTTTTTAAACTTATGTTCAATTTTTTTATCGTACCCTGCAGTTTATATATTTATTTTATTTTTTATAGCTATAAAAGTTGTGTGTTTACATAACCAAATCGGTAACATTTTAAGATAGAACAGGGGCCAGTCTACGTTGCGCCAGGCTCCACCTTCTGGGTGGATTAATCTAACCAATATTTTAAGACAGAACAGGGGACAGTCTATTATTGTTAAGCAAGTTTTAAAATGCTTATTGGGAATAACATAAACATGTTGCAAGAATAGTTATATTGTTACAAGTGTGAGTATTAGGTATGTACGCTCGGGTAAATTTGCTGTGCAATTAGTATATTTAATATGAAAATAAAATTTTAGCACATTAAACAACTTTTTGTGGCGCATTTGAGGAAAAAATATAATACACTATTGATGTATATTTTGTAATTATTTCTAGTACTAGTTTTATTAAGCAATTGATTTATTTGCAGTGAAATAATTTATTTGATGTAAATATTATTTAATTGATGGATATAATTGATGGGCGATAATTTCTTTGATGTACATTTAAAAATATCCCAAAAAATTATAAGCATAGATATATATTTACTTGCGATCGAGGCGTAGTAAGTTCATCAGTAGGCGCTGATTCTGGCTCGGAATGTGAATCGTCGTCGTTCCTGCGTCCCGGCTCTTCGTGCAAAGTTGTCATACGCAAACCTAACTTCCCGCTTGCTGGAGACGCTAAAAACATACATTCACACTTAATTTACACCCCTTACTATATCACGATTATTATCTAGCAAAACTCCTACAAATACCAAAATAAGTGGAAATTTAAACACTAAGAAAGCTTTTTCGTAGTAAAACTTAATACTAGTTATAGATATGTAAACCGCAAATAATCACACTAAAAGAACGTATAGCGAATCAATAACAATAAAAAATTATGATGAAAGAAATACAGAACTTATGTTTAAAAAATTTGGAATCGCCAATTCATGCTCATTTCAAAATGAATTTCATGCCAATGTCAAACGAATACACTTCTAAGAATCATAGCGAAAATAAATAAAAATACAATATATTACTTTACATTGACTTATTCTGATACAAAATAATTTTATGTAGCTACCACAGCTACTATAACTTCTGAAAAACGCTTAACAATAAAGAGAAAATGAGCAGAACCAAAAGTTATGATATAACCAAACAAAAAATGTCGAACAAGCCAGACTAATGATTCTACGACTTAATATCTTCACGTACACTTGTTTGGCGTCTGCAGTCGTAGGGAGTTCAGGTTCAAATTCAAGTTAAGGAACGTTGGTCGAGCTGCAATAGAAATATTAAAATACTTATCAATTTACGAGCCTAGAATGTAGGCTATGGCTGCACGGTATGGGCGAAATAAACTAACAATAATGTTAACATGGTGGGACTATACAAACCTTTACATTGAAACATATAAACATACGAATTAAAATTTTAAAAATTTCATTAAATCTTTGGAATGTACATTAAATTAATGTTCAATTAGATCATATATCACGCATAAATTTCTTGTATTTCAGGAATTAATAGATATTCATAAATTTTATATTCAAATACAAATAAAATTATAATAAGTGCCTGGCTTAACCATCAACGTTTTCCGACAACACTAGAATTATTTCTAAAATGTATAGAACTATAATATACTTCATGCTTTGGTAAAATTCTATCCACATTTTATTTTTAAATATATGTTGCAATTCGCTACATTTTACATGCACCTTGTACCTAACACAAACACAAACCTAAATCCAATTTGTTATTTCTAGGACTACTTTTGCTATCTACTTACACAAACACAAAACTGTCTTTCAAGTTTTTATCTACCTCACAACGGTTATTCCTATCTAGGGCTTACGGTATTATTTGGCTGTCTTCTTACTATTATTTTAAAAATCGTTATTATTTTTATAGTTTTTTACGTTAATTTTGTCGTTTAAATCATTTGTAGTATAATATACTTAAAGCATTTTGCCGCAGTTGTCAGCAAATTAATGTGAGAGGGGAGAGGAAAATAATAACGGACCATGCTCACTTTTGTTCCATGCAAATGAAAGATACACGCAAACAAACAAAGGGTAACACAACAACAAGAGCTAGCTGAATGCTCGAAGCTCGATAGTTTAAAGGTATAACAGCCTCAGCAGTATTTTATTTTATATTTTCAGTGTCATTATATTGAAATATTGCACCGATATTTATATCTATAGCCAATCAGTACCAACACAAAATATGAACCAATTTCACAGCCAATTAAAAGTCGAGAACATGACACAATTCCAATTGTGTAATTTTAACAGCATAACTATTGTTTTCCAATGTTGCATTAAACATACGTCTAATAATTTTGCCATACAATTGCCATTCCGATTCAGAATCATTGATTGTCATTTTACCTGATAAAAAGGAGCCTGACGGTAGCGAGGGACGAAGATACAAAAAAAATGTTAGTTAAAGCAGGGTTTAAAATTTTGCCACCCTAAGTTTTTTGGTATCGTAGAAGTAATATTTGAAAGAAATCTCATTGATATTTTTCAGAAATTCATTCAAATAAGTACTCCACAAAGAATATGCACGTTCACATATAAATAGTTAGAAGGAAGAAATGGAAGTAGAAGAGAACAGTGATAGTGTATGGAGCATAGCAATGCCACGAAGCAAGTGAAACAAAATGTAAATCATAGTGGAATTATGGTATATTTTGTGATTTTGTAGCAAGGAAATAAAGATGTGACGGTGTTTTCCTACACGTGTATGTATGGTCGAAACATTTTTTTATGTTTTATAAATATTCCAAACTACGCGCACTATTTAAAATACTTTCTAAGTTTGTTTCTTCTCTAAACTAAATTGTCTTTACAACTATGATATCGTGCATTTATTCCGTTTTCTTAACAAAACGCTAAGAATTTCAAATCTTTTACTACGTGGTGCACTACGCGGTTGTACTTTATATATAACAATATATTATTGATTATAGCAATAAATATCTTTAATATATAATAATAAATTAAATAGGTATTTTATATGAATAAGGGTGTGACGTAATGACAGTAAGATTCTGAGTGACAGAAAATAGAACGTGGTATAAGTATTAGAAAAACAAGTGTCTTGCTATATTATTTGTAGGTTATGAACTGAAAAAGAAATTATTATTTTGCACTGTTAATAAAACGATTACATATAACTTAAATTATTTACACTTTATATCAATTATTCTTATTAAAAATGTGTAACTCACCAAGACCAAAAGGTTTAGTAGGCGTGGCGATGTCTGGATCGTTGTGCGCAGGCGCAGCGTATGAGTGCCTGTGGACACTTCGACGCGGCGTCTCATCTGCCAAGTCGGCCACGCTGCCAGATCTGCCGCCTCCCATCCCCGAGAGCGATTCGAACGATGAATCCAAACGCATAATCTGTATTGATTTTAATCATTTTAACTGTTATGTACTCTACAGTGATATTGATGATATGACGCTAATGACTTTGATGTGTATACGCTGTAATAATTATTTTGCGATATATAATACATTTTTTACCATTATTTTATAACTCCAACACCTTCTTGTATTTACATTTCATTCACTGGTGTTTACCTTTTACCTTTACCGGTGTCTTTAAAGGCAGGGTCTTGTTGAGATGTAAGGGGACAGGAAAGTGAATTATTATGGATCTTTAATCTATAATTAAACATTCAGTAATATTAAATTGTGTTTAGAAAATAGCAAACTTGTTCAATATTTAAAAAGAGTAAAATAGTGACAGAATTTATTCAAAGATGACCTATTAAGAATATCAAAAACCTTTACATTACGTTCATAAATTCACAGAAAAAAAATTTCGTTTCCACGTATAACAAAAAAATATAGCCAAAGCCAGAAATACATGGTAGACTGTCAGAAACAGAAATGTAGTATCTAAAGTTATCTAACAACTATCAATAAGCATTTCACCTTTGAGGCAGAAAACACACGGAGTTGCGCACGTTACATGCAAGCAGGTACCTATCGTGACGATGTTTAATCGACTGCTATTAGACAAGCTATTGCTGAACATACTCAGTGTGTTTTGTGCATCACCTATAAAGGAACACAGATGAATATGTACAGTGAATGAAGACCGTTCGAGTGGTACGATGGAAATAATATGTAAGGCAACATAGGATAGCGATGCGTAAGGGCGTAACCATGCGACTCACGTTCGTCCCGTTCTTGGCCGCGGTCTCGAGCGCCTGCGACAGCTGCGCCGCGTGCGTTGCGACAACACATATATTAGAGTTTGTATATACGAGCGAGTTCATTACAACGAAGGAGGGTATCCTAATACTGTTTTTTGATTTTGAACTAACCAACAAATAGACAAAAAATCTCTAACTACGACCATTTGAAACAAAACTCATTATTTTGTGGGACTCATTGATTATGTCAACTTCATAAAAACAAAAATACATTACGCACATAATATTATTTTAGAAACATATAAATATGACAGAAAGTTGCTGTGTAACTCGCTTGTATATAAAAACTCAATAAGCTGTGTAGAACATTAAATGTTTGAATTTAGTGGTTGTAGCCAATATATTAAATGTTAAGAATCCAGTACAAAACTTGTTAAAATGTTATATTTTTGCACATGCAGGTCAGTCGAAAATATCTTTATCACACCTCATATTTTTATTTATTAAGTAGAAATGTTATACAAATACTACTATTAAACCCTTTCTAAAACCGAAGCTTGCTTGACATGGAAGCTTATCTTATTCGTCTGATTTAATAACCTAATTACATTAATATAAGAAAATATATTGCACGGTTAAATAGTCGTAGAAAATTATAATTTAAAATAATATCTATGTTAATTTGTTAGTTACAACACTGAAACCGGCGTAAGCGTTTAGTATGCTAGTAGTAAGCTCGCTCGTAGTCATTCAACGTGAAGCTTCACGACATCGACAGCTGGTGTGAACGTAAAAATGTCATACGATTATAGTATCGTGATAAGTGCCGTATTGATAGCGTACATTTTACATTTTGACTATCTTAAAAAGTAAACAATGTATATACTTAAGGTCCATATGGTTTTGAGTACTAATCGAAACAGAACTAGATTTTGCAAAACAATAGCTCGATTAAAACACTTTAATACTCTCTTTGTCACCAATCCAGCTATTTATTTACAAAATTTTGAACCGAGTTGATTAGTATGGAAAACGTTTGTTCTCTGGCATGAGAGTTGCAAATGCCTTTTTTTTATTGTTTACATTATAAGTCAAGAGTCAACGCGTATATAATATATATTTAAGCGGACGCACATAATAGGGTATTTTCTCACCACGCTACGCGACGCAACGCTATCTCGATCGACCGAATCCGACATTTCAGCCTGCCCTTGGAATGTCGATACGAAACGTACAACATATTGCGTTGCGTTGCAAATACTTTGTATCGCATCGCGTCGTGAGAAACTGCCCTGAAAACCACAATTACTAGTGACACGATTGGTTTGTTCGTTCATTGTTTGCGTCTGTGTGATAAATGTCTAGTTTCAAGCTGTGATCACGTGAGCAAAGTAATTTTTCAATGTTTTATAACCCTAATGCTGTTTTATAAAATTTATGTAAACTGATGAAAAAATTATCTAAGTAAAAGTAGCAGTTTAGTAACTTGTCACATAAAATGATTTGCCAATAAAAGAAATACATTAATTAAATCCAAATTTTACTCAGTCATAAATTATTCATCAGTTATGCGTGTGATTAGGCCAATAATGAGCCTATCTGTATAAAGATAAGGCGTTGTGTAATGAACTTTTATAATGTGTATTGTAGGAAATCCGTTACCTGTGAGAAGTTGGGGACAGATGCAGTTTTCCGCATAGTGATGGGTTGTCCACGAGCCTGTTCTAGTTCCTTGACGGCAACACTTTGACGTAAACGATCTAGGGTTAGTATGCTCTCCACTGCGCTCACACCTCGAGTGTATTTTTCTAAAAAAATATTGTTTTTAATCACGTAAACATACAATTTAAGATCATCAATATTGCCACTGATTTGATATAGGACATAGAACAGTTATAGTATAAATTAAATTTATACCGATATAAGTTTCCCCATCAGCAGCACTAGCCTCTTCTCCCGATGCAGCTATTTGCGCAAGGCTTTCACGTTCCTCTAACTCTTCTGAAGCTTTTGGAATGTTCGACACTACTTCATATGTCACACCAGTTTGGGTTAGTTGATCAATTCTGTAGAAAAAGTTAGAACTAAAGAAAAAATGGAACTGAAGTTAAACACAATGGCTGAAATGACAAATATCGTAAGATTAGGATGTATAATATACAAAAATTGCTTAAAAACGTAATGTCTTAATCTTGCTTGGGTTTAGCTTTGTAGCCATTGTTAGTATGTATAATTTTTCAACAAACCTAACAATCTTCTTCCGTATCCTGTCAGTGAGGCTTTGCCGCTTGTAAATATTGAGGGCGAGTCGTTTACGTAGGATGAGGTCCATAGGGGCGGGGTGTGAAAGTCGAACAGTTGTCTTTAAGATCAGGTACACACGTTCGTTTGCTGGAAATCATTAATATAATTATTAAAATTAGTCGCACTAAGAAATGTAGAAAAGCATTTCAAGATCAATAGTTAAAAGAGTTGAAAACATACCTTCAGTAATTCGATTAAGATATTGCGAATCATGTATTGAAGAATCCCAAGAAGCCACTGCTGAAACATCTTTATCGTGATGGTGCAATATTTGTAATTCATAGAATTTATTTCCGTGTTCTTTTGGCAGAATTGAATTGAAACCAGCTACTGTTACCTCCTCGCCTGATGAGTGGGTCGTTAAATCGTCAGCTGGAAGTAAATATTATAGCAAATTCATGTCAACTTTTTTGCTCAACTTAAATAATCAAAATGGTAGTAATAATATACTGTAGTTTCGTACCATTGAGATCTAAAAACAATACAGGTATATGTTGCTCCATGCCGGCTGGTGGATTCCAAGCAGCTGGTGCACCTGGAATTGGGCTTCCGGGGCTTGGTACCAACACCTATTTAGAAACAAAAATGCCGATGAATATTATATAAATAATTGTCACTTACACATGTGTATATTTTCACATAATGGCAACAAACTGCAATGCGAACATTAAGATATTAATATTTAATGATGTAGACCTTGAAATGATAGAACTCTATATATCCTTATTTTATAATTATTGTCATTTAACTAAATGGAATGGATGGGATTAAAATATTATGGGATGTTAAAAATTGTTGAGTGGACCTTATATGAAATCATCTTAAAAAGAATGCTACACCAATTAAGTTAGTCTAAAACACTATTGATGTATAGGATAGCGAGCAACTCTTGCTTTCTCTCTCTTTGAATAATTTCCTTAAAAAGTATACCTAAGTCAGATGCCATACACAGTTAGATATAATATAATTACAATGAAGCATAAGTGAATACTTTTTTTACAAATCAAATATACTAACCGCATTCCTCTCTTCAGTGAGCGATACCCATTGCTCGACTAAAGACTGTTCCCGCTCCATATCTCGCTCGTTCTTTATTGACGGAGACATGTTCACCAATTTCTAAACAGTGCACAAATATGTTATTTTGCTAATCGTTAATACGTTCTAGTGATATTTATCTCTAAACTATAGTAATTTAAAGATTACTTTGTTAATTTGCATAAACAGTGACCAGATTTTCTGAACTGTGATAATACAAGACATTCTATTATTTTAAGAAAGCGTGCTTTAAGTGCTTAAAAAAAATCTTAATAATAACCTGTAACTGTGCATGTAAATGTTGTCTGCGACGAGCGAGTGCGTCACTCCAACGTTCTCTTAGAACTGCTAGGTCCTCTTCTTGGTATGAATCTAGTGGCTTTTGCAAGCGTGACCTAAAAATTTATGAAGATATTATAATAAAAAAAAGTACAGCCAAAAAACCAGCCAAAGGAAGTAAAGACGTTTCTTTTTCTACGTTACTCAAGACATATTTAAAATCTAGTGCAAAAATACAAAGATGCTTTCATGGAGATGGACGCGAAGTACCTAAAATAAAGATTATTATTTATTTAGCTCTTCAATAACTGTTACAGAACAATTGATACTTATATTTAGCCTATATAGTAGATAATACTAAATACATTTTTGTTATGTCTAATTTAAAACGAATTTTAGACAAAATAAATAGTATAATAAATAGGCTCTTGTTATTTCTGAAACTGATTGTAAGTCCATAGTATTAGGAGTGTTTGAAAATCCCTAAACACCATACCTGACAGTGACAGAGCCCAGTTCTACGCTCACTATATGCTGGCAAATGATGGGCAGCGTGCCTGAGTTGGCGGCAGGTCTCACCCGCACTCCCACGCGTCGCTGCTGCCCCTGCCGCACTTGGTACACTCCACCCGTTACTATGTCACTGCGAGGTGTCACCTGTGAAAATAATTTATATGTTGTTTTTTTAGATAAATAAATAAAGAAAGAGTATAGGGACATAAACATAAGGATCCATTCACATAAGTAAAAAAGGTGCAAACGAGCAGATGGTCCAACCGATCGATGGTAAGTGGCCGTCATCACCCATCAACAACTTTCAACAACAAAAAAGAGTCCACTGGATCCGCAGCATTAACGGTATGGGACCGGAATTCTATAACACTTGTCGGTCGGATTCACATGCTGGTGGTCGCAAGCCAGGGGAACAGATCCTCTACCACCAAAGGCTGTCGGCGCTTACGAGATGCTCACCCAGCGGCAGAGGGGAATAGTATTCTAACCCGTCCCCTGACGAATAAAAGAATTTGCAGACTAAATCAAATTCAAAAAATTGAGAGCTATTGAATTGAGGTGTCTGTTAATTATTTTGAACCCCACAAATTTTGGTACAATTATGAATTGTTTTATTATTTTTACTATCGCACTGTGACAGCTTAAAATTTTAATAATAGAATATTTTATGACCAATATATTAAAACTTATTAAAGTATTAAATAGTACTATTGTCAGTGTATATAGTGTCCTTACAGGAGATTCGGAGTAAAATTATACGCTTTTTATAATAATTCACGTCCTTACTTATTAACCGGGATTAATTTAATCAATGTTTAATTAGGATCTATTCAATTATATGTCAAATTAATTTGTAATGGAAAGAAAATGACAATTTATTGTTTACCTAAAATATCGATTAAATACTTTTATAAGTAATCCGCTAAGTATATTGAAGATAACGGCACAAAAACAATATTGCTTACCTCAACTGGAGCATATTCTCCTTGATCGTTCAGTTCATGTATTTCAACCCAAAGCTCAATTTTTCGTGTAAGTTCTGCCCATCTATCGGCAAGCGAACGAGCCTTCGCAAGCTGCTGTTGTTCTACTTCCCAGTTACCACATGTACGACTGAAACCTGCCGATCTGTGACCCCATACCTCAATGGATAATGCTCCCTCTGCAGATAAAGATAAACGGGAAAGATTAAAGCAACTACTTTTGTACTATTTTGCGCAGTGCAGAGCTAAACTTACCAGCGCAATGTTCAATAAACTCTTCAGTAAGTGGTATCGTGAAATCCATTTTGTGATCAAATCTGAAGGTGATGAGCTGATGTCTTGGAGATACAGGAGAGAGGATTGTAGACGGAGACGGGGGGGCCGGAGGTGTATCAGCACTAACGTGTAGAGGTACCACAACCGGCTCTCCTCCACTCCACAGTGTATATTGACAGAAAACAAAGTTTGAGAGGGAGGGTGGTAACCCACTCGCTTGTTTAATTACCACTCGGATTGTTACCTGTGAATAAATAATAATCTACTAATTTGTGGAAAACGTATGTATCTGATTAAAAATTAATGTCGTCCTAATATAATTAATTTGTCAGATTATTACATGCTATATTTAATACAAATGCAAAGAACAACATTAATCTGTACATATGTAAACAAAGTCAGTATTACCAAACCAAAATAACCAACTGAAAGCATTCTTTACAAAAATCCTTACAACATATAATCGAACGCAGCTATAGAAAAAAAAACACAATACTCTCAAAGTTTATTCCACTTACTTGCTGTGTAGCTTGATCGATGGGTTCGTCATCTTCGCGCATATCATCAGAACCGTCCGAAGCCGCTTCACATATTCGATCTTGGGGAAACTGACCTGATACTCGACTTATTTCCACCTGATCAAAATATAAATGTTTTATAGCAACTGCATCGGCACAAAATGATCAACTAAGTATGTATGTGGGTGTAGTTGAATGACGCTTCAAAGTTCTACTTCTACTACTTCTATAATCACCTGTAACCTCCCAGCGACCTCTCCTTGCTGACTTATTATAGGCGTGTGATAATCCAGAGTGACGTCATGAAATAACGCCTCTAAGAAAATGTTCGCTACGCCAATCAGATTGTGATTCTCCTGCGACTCGTAAAATGGATCCAGGGCTTTTTCACTTTGTTCCTAAAACAGAAATGACTTTATAATTATAATAATAAAAATATTTAAAATATGATTTATTCAAGGTAAGAAAATAGTTAAATGGGACAATTTTTTTATGATAAACCTAATATAATATTTTTCAACTATTTTAAAACAATCAATATTCTTATTGGCTTTAGTTTTTTCTTTCACAATACATAAAAATCTACTTTTACATCACTATTTCCTTAACTTGAATGAACCAATTTAGAACAAACACTATGTCATGGATAAACTGAAGAGATGAACATTTTCTGTTATAATGCACTAAACACCTAATAATTATGAATTGATACTCATGATGGATTATTTAAATAAGAATGTGAAATATAAAGCATTGCTATATATACAGCATAAGGATATAATGATTATGTTATTTAAGGTTACTCTAAACGCACCGTTGGTGTTTCAGGATCGTTTGGTACTGCGTCCTGGAAATAAATGCGTATCGTATGATGATTTTGTGCGTTAGTTTCTAACAGCTAAATTAATTTTTGCATAAAAACCTGTATACGGTTAAATGCCAAAGTTAATAGTGCTAGTGTTAGTAACAAAATTATACAGGGTGGAAGCAGACTACTTCCGAAAACTGAAAGTGGGTGTTCAGACAAGGCTTCTGAACATTCGCATGTAGAAATTTTGCGAAAAAAAAAATCAATGACGTCATCATTTTTTTTTAACTTTTTCGACCAGGTACGAGTAGTATAACATAACCGCAAAGTATTTTTGTGAATATTTAATTAAATTAAGCTTAAAATTAAAAAAATAATGAAAACAGCAATGTATTGCGATCGCCTAAATCGACCACGAGCGGGAGGTGACTCAACTGCGTGCGGCCAGCGCTCCCTATCAGCTGTTCAGCTGTCCTTCCCTCACGGATCATGCAATAACTTTATGACGAAATTTAAACCTTTATGTAGAGTAAACTTAACTATCAAACAAATAATAATAAAATGAACATACCTAAAGATTCTACAAACCATAGTCATACCCATAGACCCTATTCATCGATGGAAACCGCGGTTTAAATTTAAATACTTAAGTTAGTACTTGGTTGGTACCTACCTACTGGAATAACATCATAATACACTACCCAAAGTAGTCGGTTAACCACTTATGTAAGAGTACTAACTACAAAATTTACAAACAAAAAAAGGTTTACAAACTTTTCACACATCACACATGTCTACTAAATACCCAGCACCAACTGCAAGAACATTCATCAAACACAAACTAAATAAAATTAAAACATTAAGATATGTATGAATCGCGACAGTTTACTTATTACGAGTACGTCTCTACGTATTAGTACCTTTGACAAGGTCATAGATGCCGACAAAGGCCTCCCGAAAAAAATGAATTTTGATTCGTATTTACATGAAAATAAGGTTGAAATTTGAATGCTCATGTTGTGCTGGTAATAAATAACCCTTCAATGTCTATTTTTTTTAACAAAACCATTTTTAAACAAACGTGAATAATTTTGTTTAATTATTTTATTCAGTTGTGCATTCTGAAATGTTTTTTACCTAATCAGTTGAAATTTGTAGGGGCCGCCATTTTCACCCGAATTTGCAAAATGAAGTGTTCTCTAAGTATGAAATTTAGAGTTATGTTTTGTGTCAGACTAAAAATGTGTCTGTGAATGTCTGTTTGTAGTGTCCGAAGCAAGCGGATATTTGTTTAATTAAATTTTTTCCTATTAATTTCTTTTGAAACGTCACTAGTTGAGTGGTTCGGGCGTTGGATTCACGGTCGATAGGTCGTGGGTTCATATCCGGACATTGGACTACTGACGTGGCCCACTCCTGACACAAACTATTTATTAGCTTACTAGTAGGGGTAAAGGGAATACTAGTAGTATGTGATCCATACTGCTAGTAATCTTAAAAAAAATAAATAAAACGTGTGGTGTCGTGGGACACCAGATAGGAACGAAGTTCCTTATTATAATGATATTAATTTTATGTTCTATTCGAGGTATAAAGAAAATAATTATTCGGGTATTCCAATGTCCGGGATTTGAACCCACGACCTATCGACAGTGAATCCGTGAATCCATCGTGGTTCGGGACCACTCAGCTACTGACGCTTCTGAAACTTAAATGCGAATAATTAATTATTATTCTTTATTTAATTTGGTATTTACATTTATTTAATTAAATTACTCAAATGTCTATGCCGCCGTATCGAAAAATAATGGAATTTTTTAGCAAGGTCGTGCAACGGGTTGAATGTTTTGGTACTGGATTTTTCAAAGGATGCCGCCACTACATGTACCTGTGTGCGGCTTTCTTTCTTTAGGGTAAATACATTTTAGTCTTCAGTCGTTACTCGTTATTGCAACGTGCTACGGTGCTACGGTGTTAGATCGTACGTTCTACCCGCAATTTAAGTACTAATGCGTAAATCGCGAAAAAATATCCTGTTTTAATTTTTTTTTAAGCTTGTTTTCTGACTTGATTATTTAATAGTTTGTGGATTAGTTTAGTACAATAGTTTTAAGTTTTTTAACACAATGTTCAGTGCTCGTGAATATGGATAAATGTTGATGTTTTATGGAGAAGCACGAGGGAATGCCTCACGAGCGTTACGCATTTATCGACAGCGGTATCCAAATCATGCGCACCCTTCAGACCCTCGCATTATTACGGCTGCGTACCAAAGAGTTTTAGAAAACCAGCCCATTGTGCCCCAAAGGCGTGGAGGTGGCCGGGAGATTGCAAACCGCACGGAACAACAAGTGTTAGACGTGATGGGACGAAATTCACGGCTAGGAATTCGTACGGCAGCGCGGCAAATTAGAGCTCGCGGGCTTAGCGTGTCGCACAAAACCGTGCACAAAATACTAAAAAAAGACCGTCAGCGCTTTTTCATCTGGGGATACGTCAAGGACAGGGTGTTTGCCACTGAATGTGACACAACGGAGGAGATGAAAGCTCGGATTCGGGACGTGTTTTCGGAACTCAACAGCAGGGGCCCCGAGGACATTCTGTGGGATAGCATCCACCGGGAGATAGTGCGAAGAGCCGAGTTGTGTGTGGAGATGGGAGGAGCGCAGTTCGAGCCGTTTCTCATACGTTACCGAAACTAGGTAAGTACCTAGATATTTAAGATAATCCACTTTTATTGTAATTTTCTTTGAAATTATTTAATAATAAAGTAAATACTAAAACACCTAACTAATTTGGTAGAAATTAACACGTGTGATTTATTATTCTATTTGCCTAGTTGGTGATAATATGTTAAAAGTTATGTTGAGTATACATTGCTGGCTGAAGATAGTGACAATTATTTTCAAAAGAAGATTTTGTTTAACAAATAACTGCCCTCGACTATACCAAGGTTTTTTTCAGTCATAAAGGGGTTTCTTCTATCCCCCCTTTCAGTTTTCGGAAGATGTCTGCTTCCACCCTGTATAAGCGATTTTTACTTTATTTTCATTTAAGCTAAAAGCTACATTAGGTATTAACTTTTGCCGACCATACGGTGATACAGTAAAACTTCTAGCTTACTTACTGCCAGGCTTAAAAATAAATACAACACACTTTGTGTTTGTTAGTTTATCCAGGCAACGACGAAGCCGACAAATATTCATGCTTCGCGTGCATAATGGTGAAACAATTATGCTGATAAAAATTTGACACATTAAGATTGACCTTAAATATATATAGGTAGCATAGCATTGTATTGAAAGCCAATATTAGTGCATGGACGATAAAACTATTTTATAAGCAATATTTCAAAAATATTTTATAATAAATTAAAATAAAGTTCTTCATAAAACTCTACATCATCTTAACTTTTTTTCAAGAATTTATAAAAGACGGTCAAATATTTGTAACATGACAAATTACATTGTCTACATTAAGGTAATGCATTTATAGTAGGCCCATAAAATTTCACTTAAAATTCGTTCGTTTACATCTTTGAACATTTATACTTTCTTATAATTCTAGATAGCATGATGCGCTTTAAATACTTACATCTTCATTGATATCATCTCGCTGTTGCCGCCGTCGCCACTCATCATACATCTCTCGCATATCTACGAGCTTATTCTCCAACTTCTCCATTGACCACACTTGAGCGCCTTTCGTAGGCCGTTTCACCATTATTGCTGGTTCTGATACAAAAGCTCCACGCTGCCACATGAAACATTTACTTATGAAAAAATATCAAAATAATTTAATGAGTAAAGAATTCACAAAGGACATACATTTATAATTTCTATACTATACATGTCTACAGTACAGAACATAAATATAAAGGTCTTCTTTCTTAACAAATATTTTTTTGTATGAGTATGTTAAATATCCTATCACAAACCTTTCTATTAGGGCTCAAATTTTGTGGTGGTATCTGCAGCGTGACACTGAACCTAGTGTTTCTCCTCATTTCTTCAGCTAGAAAATTGGCTTCTTGAACCAAGGCATTGGCTCGCAGGATATCCGCTTTGAGTCGTCCGAGCGACCGTTTGAACGTATCATCTCGTTCAGCTGCCCATCGTTCAACTCGGGCTGCTGTTGTTGGTGTGCATGCTGTCATTTTACCTATAAATGAAATAAATTTTTAATATAGCGTACTAAAGTAAAATAAAAAAAAATAAAACTAGATGTAATCTAGTAATGTTTATTGACGATTCAATCAAATAATTCGAAAAAAAATATTCTCATAATTTTAATATTCTATACTTATGAAATTTTGAAACTCTTAGTACATAAGCTTAAATATTATTCTTTGTAATTAACTAACGCGCGACGAAAACTGACTTAATTAAGTAATGAACTATTTTTGAAGGGAAGAATTTGTTGGTCTTACCTAATTTCAAGGGATCATATGAATATGGAGGATATGGTGTAGACGGTGATAAGATATTTCTCAGCTGCTGGAATTGCCGTTCGTATTCTTGTCTCTGTTTTTCTAACGCCACTAAAAAGAGAAAAGTACACGTCGTAAAATTTCATTTATGAGCATAAATCAAAAAAATTTAGATACGTTTATTTAACAAGCATACCTTGTTTATCCTCCTCGTGCTGTTTCTCAAGTCTCTCAATGGCAGTCTGTATGGGGTCATTGCTAAGTTCGTTAAGCATAATCTCGTCTCTTGCGAAATTGTAGTCGATGGGTTGAGCGGGAGTTTGTGGTTCGGACGCTGTCGCTGCTATAGAGATGGAAAATATTAGTCCAACGTTACAAATTGCCAAACACATTTTACCGTTAACAAATAATAATGAAATATTTTATAGAAGGTGCACTTACTGATATCTTTTGGACAATTAAGTCTGAAGAAGTGATGATTGCCCCACAATATCCTATCAGCATGCCCAAGTCTCACTCCAGAAACTACTGGGGTACCGTTAACAAAACATCTCGCGCCGTTTAAAGGCTCCATGTGGAGACCATCTCCTTCTACCACTAATAAACAGTGTTGCGGTTGGATACCGAGGCCGGAAAGTTGGATATCTGCTTCACTATCTGCACCTACTAACGTTCTTTCCTGTAAAACCATGAATCACAGTAACAACGAATAAAATAGAAAATACTTTATTGAACACGAATTACAAAAATATTATTTCCATAAATTTCTCGTTATTTAAAAACAAACTTACTTTTAAATAATACACCAATAGTTCATTGAGCGATGGATCCGCATTCAAATTAACTAAATAATACTTATTTTTCTCCACCTTGATTCCGCTTCCTTGTACACTAATACCCATTTTCTCCAGAGCTTGCTGCCTCTCACTTTGTATCCGACCTAAAAAATAAAAATATTCGTATCATTCAACTTTTTTATTTTTGGTGGAAAAAAATCTTAATAAGATGAAAAAAATTGAAAGATCTACTTTGAGAGGAATTCACTCTAATTATGATGACGTCTTTACAACATTAACGTTGCTATGGTACGTATGTTTAATATAAATACTAACCAGTTTCGACGAGTTTTTCTTCCCATGTACGGGACATTTCCTTCATCAGGTGCTCACTTTGTGCCAATTGCTCATGCACGTCTTCGCCAACAGGAGATCCCTGCAATTGCAAATTTTTGTACAATTTCTGTACTACAAACTATATAAAAGTGATAAAAGATAGCTTCGAGGTATGAATGTTTTTTTTCTTCTTGAATTATCGAAAGAGCTTTCATTATACAACTACTTTTGTAAATAAATTACTAGTGCAAACAATTACAAGTAGCTTTATTGACCATTTGTTAAGACATTTTTTAGACAGTGTATTATTAAAACTTTTTATTACATAGTTGCCAATTCTTGTAGCAAATACAAAATATTACTTTGTATGCTATTTTGGGTTCGTCATATTAAATGATCAAACGAAGAAAATACAGTTGAAACACTAATAGTCCAAATGATGTTCTATTGTGAAGTCGATATATCGATTGTAATGTATTCAAATATTCACATTCACGGCGCCCTTAATACGGTTTAAGTCGATAAAGTGCCACTTATGCGGCTGACTAAGCAAACACTTTCATCTTATTAATGTTTTCTTGAGTGTTTTAGCTCCTGTAATGCTTTTTGCGGATTATCCTTTACTATAAATAGGGTTATTTTTTACCTAAGGCAAATGTGTCATATTACATACACGATTAGCATTGATTAGATATAAACAGTTGATTAGATTACGAATAAAATATTATTGGACCTCCGTAAAACAATTAATATTACCGAAAACATTTAAACTATTAAAATATATCTAGATTCTTTTCAAATAAAGGTTCACGTATGTTTGGACATTTTGTAGATATTTTTGTGCTAACTTCAGCGACTGTCGTAGATTGAGTAGAAAATGCAACTCTGTCTAGACACGAACCCATAAATATTACAATTACAATATTATTTTATTTATTTAACTCAAACATGGACTACTTGTTTCTATTCAATTCTGTTAAAACAATATTGTTTTATTTAACTGGTCAACAATTACACAAGTCTGATAAAAAAGGGACGGGTCGGCTATTTTTGTTCCACAGTAGTTAATTCTAACCTTATCTCTTCCGATGTAGAATGTCTTACATCCTAAATTGTATCGAGTTTAGGGTCGATCGGTATCTCATTTATTACACGAATCTTAAGTTACTCAAGTTTCGCTAATACATGAATAAAATATTGTACTAATAATAGTTTCCTTATTTTAGGACGATTCTTAAATATAAAAATATAAATTTGTACATTTCCTTACATCACTCACCGTAGCATGCTTGAGCATCTCCTTCAAGGCTTCGACCTCCTGCCGCAGTTCCCTGATAATCCTGGCGTTAGGATCCTCATTGACGACGGCGTGGTTCACTATACGCTTGGCACGATCAGCGTATCGTAGTGTTGATAACGTTTCTTCGTAGTTATCAGCTGCTGGAGACACTGTGGCCACCTATGGGAGTGTACGAATAATACTATAATTTACAATATTATAAGTTATAAAACACAACTGTGTAATAAATGACCATTATCTTGTATCAAACCTAGTAATTACTTAAACATTTAATGGCAAAGTTTAAGTAAAATTCAATACATATTATCTAACCAGAAATACAATTTGAACATACGCTGTTAAACTCCAAACAGGAAATTTTGTATGCCAAAAGTTATTGTAAATCAGTCACTCATAACAAATAGCGAACACAATAGTTTACCATAACTGTCTTGCTGTTGCCTCCAAGGTTGTCTTTTAGTAACCATGTCAGTACAGAATCTCTGTAGGGCACGAATTTATCCTTGTTGTTTTTGCCCGATGACTGATCAGCTAATTTTGATATTACTAGACCTAACGTCGTGAGAGATCTGAAAGCAAAAAATTAATTAACGAAAATGTTTATTACAATTTAGTTTTTTTAAGACTTTTGTACCAAATTCATAAAAAATACATATTTGTACAGGTGGACTTAATGCTAAAAGCATTTTCTGCCAGTCTACCTTAGGACGTGTAAGAAAGATCGTGTAGGCGTGCAATAGAAGAACGACTTTCATATAATATGCTTTGTTATATTCTTATACATTAATGGATTGGGTGGATATTACCCAATTTAGACTATTTCACATTATACTTAGTAGGTTCTTTAATTTTTTAGAATACAGCTAGCATTCTTTAAAGCAAGCTTCAATAATGCTTTTTATTTGATTTGCAAACATAAAACGATTTAACACCGTAAAAATCGAGGACGTTACCTAAAACTAAACAGTATTAAACGAGAATCTTTTTATTTTAAAAGTATAATCAGAGAGACTGTTAGGACAATAATAGAACTAAAGCTAGTATTTGTATCGATACTTTAAACCAGTGATTCCCAATGGGTTCAAGTTTCGATGAAGAATTGCAAAGACTCCACGAGATATAAAAAGGTGTCAACTATTCCGGTAATGTATTTAAAGTTTTTAGTCCAGTCAGGATACAATTTAAAAATTCTGAAATGATTTAATTGTACAACAACCTAAACTTTTTTTAGGCCTCCACATTGTGTATATTATTTAGTTATTTGAAAAGGGGGAATATCTACAAACGGGCCAAATAAGTTAATGTGAACCTTTTCTTTATCCTTTGTTTAAGTTATCGGTTAACCACATCTTTTCATTCCCGGTACTCACTTATTAATATTCGACCCTTCTTTTAGCCTGTCCCCAACAGCTCCTGTCTTCACAGCTCTCTCAGAACCCGCAAGATCTACCAGTGATAACCTGGCGACCTTTTCCCCTGTCACACCAGTAGCAGCATCACATAGTGTTTGTGTCAACACTACGCTAAATACCGCGTGTGACCTTGATGACTCGCTATTCATGTTAGTCGCAGCTACTGTTCTTGATTTGTTGCCTTCTGTCATTAAATTGTCGATATCCTGTAAAGAGTAGTTGATTAGATAGATATAAAAGCAGGCCAAAACGAAGAGCCAGGCCACCAGGCCAAGCGGAGGGCTTTTACTATGAACGTATTAGAATCACGTTTCATTTGTAAATAACGAAAACCAAATCTTCAAGTCATTTTCTATAAATCGTTCTAAACATATCCCCACTATATTTAAAAGCTATTTAATGAAATCCCAGATAATGTAATAGATTTTTTAGACGATTGATAACAGAAAAAGACTGATTTTCTTCAAAATCTTGTCGACGTAAGTAATATATGCATATATTATCATGGCAATTTACAACTTTGTAAAACCAAGTCTTTGTGTAAACCGCGGACGGACGCAACAAAACACTTTCCGTGGCAGGTATGATCGGATACTGTGAAAAAATAACTATTAGTAATTTAAGACCTAAAATTTTATTTTAGGTTTAGTTAAAGCTCCAATGGACATCCCCTGGTATGTATTGATGAATTAATAAAACCTCTATTAGGTCGACCGCTCGTCGCTACCTTAAAGCATATTATCCTTGCACAAATTTAAAATTTACAATATCCTTTCTACGTTTTACGTCTATGTGAAAGAACAAACAAAAAAACACTATGACTCATATACAAGAGATCGTAGTACTATATCTTGTATTTTCCAGGAAATAACAATATAATCGAGTTCTCTAATTAACCGACTTCATTCTGAAATATTTCAAGTTAATTGTTGCCTTGTTTCCTTTGTATGAAGATATTACCATAATTGTCTATATTTTCACAGAACAACGCGAAACTGAAAGCAATTAAGTACTTTGAGTTTGTGACATTTCACGAAGAATGAAAAAATCTGTTATTATGTTGAAACATTAGTTAAGAGATGCTTTTATTACAAATTATCACGTAGAATATAAAATATTTAATTTGAGTGATATAATTTGAGAACACTCTTTATTAAAATAATGTACGTAGTCTAGTTTACTTTATGAAGCGAATATTTATTCAATTATAATGTACTGTAGCGTAGCTTATTGATAAACTGAATACAAGTTCAATCAATTCCTGAAACGTTGACTAATAATCTTGTTGAACTCTGTAGTAACACTTGAACCAAATTCTAATGCGAAATTGAGTTATGTTCACTAGGTGCAAGCTTTCACAGTGAAACAACATTGTTAGTTGACGTGACCAACCGTGTGACCTTTCAACATGCTGATAAATAGAAATTGTTTAATACATAATGTACATTAAATTCAATTTGCATATGACAGATAACCAATCTGTTAATATTAGTTAAATATGTTTAATCATAGGATAAGCATGTTTAATCATAGAATGACCGAATCGATAAATATGAAAGGATAAGTTAGTGACAGAAATCATCATCATCACAACCCACTGCTAAGCCAGGTATCCTCCTCAGAATGAGGAGGGGGATATGCCAAAGTCCACCACGCTGGCGCAGTGCGGGTTGGCAGACTTCACACATCTTTGAGAACTCTCAGGAGTGCAGGTTTCCTCACGATGTTTTCCTTCACCGTTAAAGCAAGTGATATTTAATTGCTTAAAACACACATAACTCAAAAAAGTCAGAGGTGTGTGCCCAGGATTAAACCCGGACCTTCCGAGAAAGACACCTATGTCTTGACTACTGGGCTATCACTGCTTATGAAAACAAACTATTCCCTTCAAAATAAATAGTACGAAATAAAACTTATTTTACCTAACTCGACTTCATGTCACAATACAAGAGGGAACATAAATCAAAATCACATTCAGAGTAGCAACAAACTGCTATGTCATTACTTTCTTGTTACTTATTTATAGTTCAGAAACAGTTCTGATATGAGAGCTTGTACAATTTTATCCGTCTCACCATAATTTATCTTACCTGTATAAGTTTAGTGACATGCTATTTTATTTTACTTTTATCCATAAGGCTCAACTTTGCCAAGATAACTTTAGTTAAACGATTGTTTTGAGAAATCTGTTAGTTTAGGACACAAACACTATAGCTAATATAAAAATTTTCATTGCTTTCTTTAGGTCTTGAGTTCATCTCAATTGATGTTCTTAACTTCTCAGTTCCTCTTTGTAGAAGAAAGTCAAATTCGGATTAACAGGTAGATTCTACAGGATTATTTCATTGAAATGTATTTGAAAAACTACCGTCGATGTATAAAGTAAGGAAATAGGTCAGGCATAGTGTCCTAGACACGGCTGCATAATCAATACCGATCAGATAGCACTTTCACCAAGTTTGTTCTTTGTACATCCGTTGTGTTTACTAGAGTAACCGGAAGTTGACCGTATCAAGGTTACAGAGTTTGAAAGTTAGGATATTTAAACTGTGAGATCAAACTACAAACACTTTTAATATGAATATTTTTTGTTTATCGTGATTTGTTATTATTGCTTATTGTAAGTAGAATAATTCGAGTTAATTATCAGGGTGTGGGCTGTGTCTGAGTATTAAAGACTATAAAATTTTTTTTTAGTATATTTTTTAATAACATGTGTTAATTGCTAAAGTTTAGATTGTATCTTTAACTAAACATATTAAGATTGATATATCTTTTACGAATTTCTCAGTTGATTTTCCAATAATATTCTTACATAATAAACGTTGTCCTGACAATGAAAAAGACAACAAATAATTTGAATCTAAAATCAGAAGTTAAACTTGAAAATGATTAATTAATAGACAGACTTTTCCAAGCTTTAAACACTTTAACAAAACCGATACAAACATAAGATAAGAAAACTAAAACACTTTGAAAGCGGTTTACAAAGTTCAATACACAATCCGTTCGGCAGTCTGCAATGAAATTGAGATCGAATCCTTTCTTCCATTTTAAAGTTTTAAACGTCTAGATTAAGATATAAAACTATACAATTGTTCGGTATTGACTGGATTAAAGATAAAAGTTTTAAAAGAATCTAAAATATCGTTATCCTTTTTGATTAGGTAAAAAAATACCATACCAAAAGTGGATTAAGAGACAAACTTAACTTTACCGTTGAATAACTGTTTTCGAATTTTCCCTTCGTGCTATACCTATATAAGAAATATTTTTTTTTTTTTGCTAAATTGCATGATTACTCACAAAATGTCATGAGAAATAAATATATTATACGAATTAAATAGCTGTTAACAAAAACTTCTGAACGATGCCTACAAATTAAATAAATTCAGACAAGAATACACAAAAACCTCAACATAAACATACAGAAAAAGTTTCATCAGTCATGCGGGTAACTTATTTAAGAACTTTTATTTGTTTATCTGTCGTTCGTTAGCTCCAGCTGTTTATTTACGTTCCATTTTCCCTTACAATCTACCTGTTTTCGGAGAAGCGATATAATGGTCGCAATTTGATGTCCGAAACAGTCTCAATGGGGTCATTAATTTGAATTCCCAGTGATTAAACGTAAACACGATTACTAAAACAATGAATATTGCGCATTTCTGATTTTACATTCTTTCTGATCGCAATTATTTGCTTTACACACACGCTTAGTCTTCTCTGATCTAAGATTTATATAACTTAAATTATCTCAAATAACAAATTATAATAATCCACAATAACTTTTCCTTATTTTGATCTCATCGGCACAACGTAATACTCTTTTTATATCAAATTCGGGTAAATGTTGACAGAGAAAATTCAAATATACGTCATACATATCGCAGCAGTGCGGATATAAACAAAAATACCAAAGCAAACCGACCTCACATCAGTATTCCATCAAATAAACGTATCATAAAAAAGCTCTGGTACATTCGTTCCACATTCATGATAAATTACGCTAACAAATATTTTTAAAAATCTTTCCCGTTATTTTCAATGACAAAGAACGTCTAAATAACACAAAGCTATCAGGGACTTATAATAAAACGTATAAATTGTTCCTTTTTATTTGAAGAAAGCAGCTTAGTACGTACTTGTACACAGGTCAAGAATTTACCGTATTAGCCTTTTTATAAAAGCAATCCACGTCCAAGTACTATTTTTGCAGGCAATATAAAAGCTCGAATTAAAATGTTTGAGTAAAACTAAATTATTATACAACAAGAATTTATAATAGAAAACAATTATACCAATATATTACGAACAATATTTATTACAATCATATTTAATTGTTTAACTATGATGCATTTGATGACCACGGCGATAACCGCAATCCTGTTCAAATAAATACATTTTATTACGAGCTCTTTAACAGACATTATCAAATTTATAATATTGATTCATAAAATTCATTTAGTTAGTGTTTGGAGAAACAAATTAATTTTAATTTTCAATTCGACAACAAAGAGAAACAAAGAGAGATATAAATGCAAACGTAATAAAAGTCCAAGCAAAATTTGATTAAAAATAATTAGAACAAAACACCTGATGCTGAACAAACGTACGCCTTGAGACGAGTCAGTCGGGATCCACTGAAAGAGATAGAGCTGGAAACGCCCAATTAAACTCGCTCAAACGATGGAACCAAACCGAATACAGAAATGTTTGTAAAATTCAAAACTTTAGAATAGTATAGAGAAAACAAATATAACTTGTTTTGTTATTATTATAAAAGTTCTGTGACTATAACAAGACTAGCCGACCCGCGAGACTTCGTTCGCGTATTGCTCTGCTCCTATGAGTCGTAGCGAGATGATATATAGCCTTCCTCGATAAATGGGCTATCTAGCACTGAAAGAATTTTCAAATCGGACCAGTAATTCCTGAGATTAGCGCGTTCAAGCAAACATTCTCTTCAGCTTTATATATTAATATAGATTAAGACTTATTTTATAACGAATGGATGAAAAAATTATCCGATTCAATTAAATTATAGATAACAAAGCAAAAGCAAAAGTATCAGAAACCGAAACTGATGACTCGGTTTAAGTGGTGGATAAGCAAAATTAAACATTTTCAAAGGAAAACTGCCGGACTGGAGGGTGTTCAAAGCGAATCGAGAGAAATAATGGATACCATTAAGCCCTCGAGCTTCAACTAAACGTAATGAAGCTGTCGGAACGGTCAATCTGCGAGAAACCAACGATTTTAGCTACGGCCCAAATTTTGATGTTCCTAAACAATATTTATATAGCATTTAATTTCCTCGAGAATATTTCTGAAATAAAATAACAATTCCGGCTTTTAAAAATGGGTTTCGCGCTTAATTTGTACTAAATTCTCGTAAACTGTCTTGTCTGTTTTTTAAGCGCGTTAAATATATTTTTCTACAATTAATGAATTTCCATCATACTTTATTAAGCGTTATAATTCAAGAATTTAAGACTTTTGAAGTATTAGCCAATCTTTTCCATATACATTGGCCTGCAAAAGAAGGTATTTAAGATAGAAACTTGAAACAAAAAGCATTACGTAGAATAAATGTTTTGTTATATAAAAAACTCCTTTTGACATCCTCCTTTTAAAAGATGGCTGAAAAAATAAACAAAAAAGAAAAACGCTTCGTTTTGAAATGCTGTAATTTTTTACTTTTAGCTTTCTGCTTTTGTTTTCGCATTTATTATTTGATCATTTCCATTTCATTCAAAAGCCAAGGTGTCTTAAGCACGTAAACATTAATTATCATGTTAATCACCTCTTTCACTTGAATAATGTACAAGAATTACGGTCCATCTGGAACTAGGCATCAGTATGAGTCGTACTGCAAGAATGGTGGGTGTGACATTAAGAACGGTCTTCAAGGTGAAACAAAGGTACGAAGAAACGAGGAAGAAAATCATCTCAGAAGACCATGTAATGGCCGTCCCAGATGCCATAGAAAATGGCACTCTGACCGGGGTAAGATACTCAAGAGACTCTCAATGAGTATGCAGGACCATATCTGGTAAAAATGAGTGATGGATCAATTCTAATGGCAAGATAACGCCCGGCCACACACCGCACAGGTTGTACAAGAGTACATGCAGGAGGTTAGTATCAACTTGATGCCTGGCCACCAAGGAGTCCTGACCTGAACCCGATCGAACACGCTGAGGATGAGCTCAGAAGGTTGAATGATCTTAAACAGGCCTTGATGGAAGAATGGGAGAATATCCCCCAACGTCATCTCCGGAACCTAGTCTTTAGTATGCCAAACAAACTGATCACAGCTTCGGATCAGAGCCAGATGAGGCAACACTTTTTTAAGACTACTAACGCTATTTTCAGGGTTTTTTTAAGTTTTTGCCAGTCAGTGAAAATGGTTACTTTTTGTTTTTATGTTTCATTTTTGTTAAAAACATTAAATTAAGTAAAATAAAGTTATGATCAAAAAATATTTTTTAACTGTTCTAAATGTTCTTTTTTATTTCAAGTCTCTGACTTTAACAGTTTAGGAGAAAATTGAATTTAAAAATTGTTATACCTTCTTTTGCATGCCAGTATATATATAGAATAAACCCTTTGTATAAAATTTGAAAAAGAAAAGTTATATTTTTTTTTTTATATACTTAATGTTAACATTGAAAACAATATTTAGGTAAATTTTGAGCTAGCCATTAATCGTTATAAATTTAATTTTCAAGACTCATCCGCGGCCTAATGAGCGACAAAGGATTGTTATCGGAGTGTAACAGACTTCGTGACCTTTCCTCTAACAAGATGTAAGATAATCATGGCCCACGTAATGACTGCAGGGATAAATTCAAAAGGATACCGTTAAGTTTTAGGGATTGTGTAGAATGTAATGGCTCTATAATGACTTTCAATATTAGAAATTCCTTTGTTTCTTATTGTTAAGCAAATCCTCACATACGAATATGTTTAACAAATAACGTGACATGGTAACTTTTGTTGGCGTACATTGCTACTTTATGATAAAATAACTTAATAGTTAAAATTGTTTAAACTTTGAGAATACGAAATTTTCATACTTGAAATGACGTTACAGCAAGTTGTGACAGACCATCCACGTAGGGACCCAAAACCACATGTTCGCGCACCCGTAACGATCTTCGTGTGGTTTCAGGGTCCAATAGATCGTGCACGCGTTCGTTGTAGATCTCCATGTACGACACCTCCACCTAGACAGAAACATAACATTAAAAAAAATAACAAACTCTTATTTCGGTAGTTTTACTGTTGTTGTTGCTATTGTGCAAGCAGATCTGAATACATCAGTAAATGATAAATATACCGTGTAAAAGAAAGCCTTGTGAGACGACTTACATGCATACATATTCAAATAGGTCAACAGATTCAAAGTAAAAAAGTCGACTAAAACGCGACTAACGAACCAATTTCACGTTGGTATGATTCAATGAATACAGCAGTTTTTATGCTTCTATAACAGCAAGGTTTCATGTCTTTTTAGTTGCCTGTTATACTATGGCTCTCTGGCCGCTCTTGTAACGAAAAAAAGTAATAAAATTTTTCATCATTAGGGCTTCGGAACTTTTATCGTTTTCTTAATTGTGTAGTGTGATTGACAAGATTTTTCAATATTATTTTAAAATACCGTCAACTTTTTAATATTTAAATTATTTTCGTATTTAATATTTAATAAATACCTTGTATGTCAATGCTGGTGGTGATTGCTGAACTGCAATTCTTTCAAACAATGCGTCACATAGTCGAGGAATAATGCCGCCTTCGTCGGGACCAGGCGCCCCCATCATTGTATAGGACTTTCCTGAACCTTTGTAGGAACAAAAGACACGATCATTATAATCAAGCAATTAATACGGATAAAGTTCTCTTAGACCCTTATAGACACACTTAGCAGAATAGAATTTTTTTCAACAACAACGCGAAGACAGCTTCAAATTAAATCTTATGTGATTATTCGTAATCAAGTGTTATCTCTTAACAAGATTAGACATCCTATTAAAAATTAACTAGTCTGGCGTAAACTATAACGTTATGACTATGTATATACGAGAGTTTCTCGCACGTAGCGTAGTTAGTCAAGTATAACAAGCTTAATCCAACGTTGAGGCCCTCGTAGAGCTCTAGGCGAAAGTACCGAGGCGCATTAAGAAAAGTGCTTAGTATAAAATGTAGTTTACAGCTGCACATACCTCCCACACATTTTGCAATTCAATTAACGTAGAAGAAAACACCTGCTTTATGTAGATACTACAAATTATGAGCAGAGCAGTAAATATTAAAAATTCAAGTATTACAAAAAGCATAAAAAGCGGGAAACGCGAGAAGTAATGAATACGGGCAAATCAGATAATTGTTACACTGCTACGTTTGTTACGCTAGCTCGTTAAGTAACAATAGAAGCAGACTTCAATTACAAGAATAAATATGTACAATATTTATTATGAATGAATGAATGGCTTTTTTAAAATGAAATTTTCTGCAAACAATGATAAATAAAATGAAGTTATCACTCTTACTCGTTTAATATTTTCAGTTTAACTGACAAATTAAATATGTATGTTATTGAATTTATTACGTATTTCTCGCCTTTTAATTTAGATTTCATGGTGCCCATCGTTTGTCCGCGGTTCGTGTATTTTAGCTGCAGTTAAATAGTTTTATAAATAAAAATATTATGTGGAGAAAAATGTACAGTTTTTATACTTTGCTGTGTTTCATAAATCAAGAGTAAAAATTTTTACGACAACGCGACGTAGAGATGATGGTAAGAAACCAGTCATTACTCTTGTGGCTCAGAAAAGGCGACTTATCGTTGGCGTCGCACACACTAGCTTACAAATACTACTGCGCTGAAATACTCCTGATTCCCTTTGATTAATGTTCTGCCCAATAAGCAACTCAACCACAAAGACCCTGCGTATTAAGAAAATATTAACAGATTAATATCAATTTATTTAATATATACCTACTTTGATTTCAATAGCACAATTGTCACACTTCCGACGGATTATGGTTCCGCTGTGCAATGGCAGTCGTTTATAAAAACAGTTTGTTTATAAAACATGTATGTCGGAGAATAGTAAAAGACTATCGTAAGAATCGTCATCGGTATCTATGACGTTGGAGTAGGGTGGTAGTCTAGACCCTCGATCTTTTATATGCCATTGACAGTCTGACTGAAGTCTTAGTCGTGCGCGGTCTCTCAAGAAGTGAAGTAGTCTCTGAATAGTGTTTTGTTGTGCAGTGCAGTGCAGAGTTAGTGTTAGGAGTGCTGTCCGATCAAGGTCACGTGAGTACCTTACAATGTAATTACCACGTCTCGTGTTAGGTTAGGTTCATGTCCATTTAACCTTGGGTTTAAACAGAGAGCCTAGCAGTGGAGGCAAGTGTTTCGATCGAATAAAGGAATTCCTTAAGCCTACACCGACCAAGGTGTAAATTAAAATCCCCGACATGTAGTTAAAGATAGACAGAGAAATATGTAGTTATGTGTCTACAGATTTGTGCCTTATAGTTGGTTTAAATATTACAAACGAACGATAGTTAGATAATAGCTTAACAAGCTAGGTTACTAAGGCGGCTTCAGGTAAGGGGTTTCCCCCTACCCTAGCAGTATTATAAGCTTATAGCCCTCCAAGCTATGAAACAGTTTGGGCCTTAGTTGAGTTTTGTAAAGCACTCGAGAGTAGAACAAAGTACTCCTGTTTTTTCTGTGATGTGCAACAATATATAATTTCTAGAATGTAAATGTATGCAAAAAAAGCTGTGTTTCCCAATAAAATAAATAAATAAAATAAAAATTATCGAAAATTTCAAGTGATAGATAATATGTCTTGAGACAAATAAAAATTTGCCGCCTCACCTACAATACAACTTAGATCTCTCATATCTTTGCTACAGTGTCATCTTTCTACATGTGTCGTCGTCTTCGCATATTTTATACAAATTATGCGTTTATAATAACTACCCCGCTATTTTATAAGCCCAGTTAATATAGTCATGCAATTGATATTCATCCTGTACAGTAAATATTCGGGGACACAACACGCTGGACGTCACGGGCAGCCGAGCGTATTATAACCAATAACAACTTGTCATTTGCATATGACTAAGTATTAATTCGCATGGAAATGACAAATTGCATTATATGAATGGCTACGTGATGGGCATACAAATTGTTATAATGTACTTTGGCTGTATTCTATAGTAATAACTATCATTTGGTATCTAAGTAAATACTAGACTAAGTAAGTATAAAAAAGAATGGTGAAAAAAATGAGATTAGAAAAAAAATCATGGAACGATTTTCTGCGCCAAAAAGAAAAAATTCTAACATTTTAAACAAGAATTTATTTACACGAAAATAAGCAATTGTACATAACGCCTTTATATTATTTGAATTACTTCAGTAATTTAAACGGCAGACAGATTCAAAATTGTTCTAAATAAAGGAAAAACAAGTAGGTGCAAAAAACAAGTGTACACAAAGTCAGTCAAAATTTGTTAGCATTTGGTATTAACAACAATAATTTTTTAAATACTCTTCTTTAACAGTTACTCAAACAGGTGAGGAGTTCGGACAGCTGTACATTGCTGAGTGACATTCCAGAGGACCGATTCTAGCTCAAAAGTATCAAGCTTTGACGAATAACACTACATATTTGTGTGTTAGTCTGAAGGTAACGAACGAATTTAAACGAAAAAAGATAAAGGCAATATTTACCATATCCATATTACAATAGTGACATTTTTTATACTTCATGTATGGAAAAACAAATTTTTGCAAATCAAATAACTTTAGTGACAAACTAAATACACTGAAAATATGAAATGAGTACAAGTAAAAGCCTTTTTGTTATAAATATAATTTATAGGTTGAGCACCTACAAACTCTTGAAAATTAACGAACACAAACACCAAGTTGAAACTTGAAACTCAGTTTACCTACTATACAATTCAAGAGAGAAAGCGGTGATAAATTATTAATCAGCTTGTTACGAATATTGTATTATTAATTGAATTATTTAAAATTGGTAAATTTTATTTATCGAGCAAAATTCCTTGTATACCTACTACAAAAATGTAGCTATTGAATGTCTGTGTATAATAGAGCTTTAAAGCCTCCTCTACATTACACGCGAAGTTGAACGATGTTAGACGAATGCTATAGTATAGAGAGAAAAAAAATAAAAATGAAGAAAAAAACCTCGTCAAACTATACCTCGCCTCGGGCGACTTCCATTTGTTGGAGAAGTAAACTTTCGTATTTGTCTAACATCGTTCAAATTCGCGAGTAGTGAATTCTTTTTTTATTTTTGTTTTTTTTTTCCTCTACACTATCGTATTCGTCTAACATCGTTTAACATCGCGAGTAGTGTAGAGGAGTCTTTATAACACCAACACGAGTCAAAACAATCATTTCTAAACTTTTTGCTCGTTTGTATGTTTGAACGCGCCTCACACTAAAACTAAATTATAGGCTTTTTGTCATTTCAATATTAGGAAAAAAGGTATTGCCATTTAAAAATATTTTAGTCTAAAAAAGACAAGCCAGATCGACTATTATGTTTACTATTGACGCATTAAAAGTCGCGTAAAATTTAAGACGATCTACATAATATCTAATATGTTGGCTAGATACAATTAATTTCCGCCAGTGAGTCCATTTTACCTTGAACCACTCTTCATAAGTGACATAAGCTGGCACCTGCATTTTAGGTCACCCGGACGCGGCACCTGCTCAACTCGCTTTGTTCTTGTTTCGCGATAGGAACGTTGCTTAAAAAATACTTATATTCTTTACAACTTCAACTTTCTATAGAGGACACAAGGTTTTTGTATTTTAAAAGTCACGTTTACTCTATACACTTTATAATAAGAAAACTACTACAATCTAAAAACAATTCAAATAGGATATGTGAGCAATAACATCACGGTCGTGGTATCACATAAAAGACAATAGTAATAAGCAGTTTAGATAGAAGACACTTCACTTTGGCAAGACAATGATTACTCCACGAGATTACTTGTCAAACTGTCCCGGATCTGACGCAACATATTATTAAAACAAATCGAAGGAAATTACTACTCATTCAAACGCTATCAATTGTGTTGTTAGCAGGTTACAGAATCAATAGTAATATTATTCATACATAGTTTTAAGTCATTTGAATGGATACTTTTATGAATATAAAAATCTGTAAAAAAAGAACTAACTTCTATTATAATAATAAATACTTCTATAATAAATAATTCTGTTTAAATTCAGATCGCAATGTTATAACAAACAATATAAATCCAAGTGAATTAAATCTCTCACGGAACATTCCTTTCATTTGTACACTTTAAACAACACAGTTTTCTTAACAGTCATTGTTTTCCGGCACTTAAGCATTTATTTTTATAGCAAAAGAAGTTTAATATTGCGCTTATCCACGATTTTTAACGTTTAGATATTTTATTGTCCTTACGTATTATTATTAAATATTTATAGTAAATACTTAAAGGTGTGTGTGTTACATAGTGTGTGTGTTTTTAAAACTACCAAAAATAACCCTGTCCAAAGTATGGCTATTAATATTATTAGCGGGATGAATGGTGAATTTCTTTTCTACATATAAATAGTCATCGTTTCAGCTTTGGGACGTCCACAGTTGGATCTACGGGTTATGTGCCCAGTCCATTGCCACTTCTACTTGCTAGTCCGCTGGGCTGTTGGTGATTCTGGTTCTGCTACGGATCTCCTCATTTCTGATTCGATCACGTAGATCACGCCCAACATAGCCCTCTCCATGGCATATTTTGCGATGCGGTGGAATAATAAAAATATTAATTATTTTTTTTGTAATTTTATTGGAATAACATGTCATACAGATAAACCCATGAGTTAATAAGTAAACGCCCTACAAAAAAGGTCAATTACGCTTTTTTTTGTAGAGACATCTATCTCCACACATGTTATAATATTCTTCCTGCTTAAACTACTACGATTTTCATCTTAATTTTATGAATTTAATATTATGAGTTCATTTTTTACCATGCTCATTTCTTAATTTCTCTAAAAGTATGTAATATATTTGTAAATACAAATGTTCCTTCAGAATATAAAACTCCCTAACTTGTATATTAAAGTTATATAAAGTAACATAAATAAGTACATGAAGATAACAATTATCTATTTAAGCAAAGTAAAATAATAGTTATGTATAATAATGGCTATTTATTTCAAAAAGCTTTGGTTAGCTTAGCGTAGACGTCGTAGCACTGTAATTGCGCTGTCTACGAAAGCATAGAGCAAAGTGCATTTAAAATTTATTCACTCCTAACATTTAATTTAGTAAAATTTATTCAAATTATTTTGTATATATAAAACTTGTTTCCACACAGAAATGTTTAAAATGAAAATTTACTACAGCAGTTAGTGTCCAAGTCTAACTTTTCCACTTCAACTTCTATCATCCCAGTTCGAATGTAGATTGCAGAGTTATATTCATGTTCAGGTTTTGTTTCGAGTGCCTCTGTGACTTAAGATTCCTGTTTATATTGTTACGTAACATTTATTAAGGGTTTAATACATTCTGTATTTATAATAAAAATTGAACAAAATGGATATCACATTTTTGTACTTTGTACAAAACATAATTCAAAAATGTTATATAACACGTTTAAAATATTTCAAATGTCTCGCCTTTTTAAAACTTATTATTCACCTAAAGTGAAAACATCTAATCACATGTGTCAATTTTGTAGAACAGCCAGTGAAGTTTAATAAACTTCAAGTAAAGCGTCCTTTAGCCTGAAGTTACGTCGCAATTTAACATGAATTCAAGCTAGATACCTCCCTATGGAGCCATTTCAAAGTTACATCGTTGTTTTGGCCTAAAAATCTACTTTAAAATAAGTGTTATAAAGTTAATTTGGTGGATTTGGCAAACAAAATTTTTTTATAATAGTACTAATATAAATCAAACCCAGTCTCATTTCAAATACACGTTTATTCCATACATTTTTCGTTCTCCTGGTTAATCAATATATTATTTTTATTTCTCAAAATACACTGGTAATATTCTGATTGACCAAAAGAATTGCGCGACCGGAGTCGCTTATCCTAGCCCAATCAGATACGAACTAATGTTGCCACTAGAGAAAATATAAAATATCGCGCTTGCCATACCATACAATAAAATCATAATAGTACAATTTCACAAATAAAAATAAGTAAGACCGAAAATAAATCAAACACACCTCGTGAACTTTAATAGGTTACACATATAATAAATTGCAATAAGACATCGAAGCGTTGGATTAGTTTAATAAGATTGCAAGCACGTGGTTGGAGAGGGTCCAACAGTGGACCAAGCAATCCAATGAAAGGATCGAGGCTCCGGAAGCAATAAGAGCGATTTGCCACATTATGCATGGCAACATTCCAGCTGCGTGAGTTTGCCCATATTTGGGTGCAACTCTTTTGGCTGCAGAACTGATTGATGACAATCCTCGGATTTATTACTGGAAAACAAATATCTTGTTCTGAGCAATATCTTGTAATCTTTAGAGAGCAAAGGACTTTGCCAACCTATCTATCTTCATCCCAAACCTTGTCTGCTTTCAATCAGTTACAAAGTTACACTTATAAGTATATTTCCATCTAGTTTAAATTGAATGGACGGTTCACGCATAGATTTAAATATTTGACTGAAATAGAGATCTCGGTATACAAGATCAAAGAACTATCTTTATTTCTTCCTTGTAAAAACTTTGATCAATTTATATTCTTAGAAATATGTTTTAGATGTTACTAATTTTCGGGAAAAAGCTTCAAAAGGATGTAAAAAAATTATTTATTGACTACTTAACGAAAAATTGAGTGTAACAACACAATAAATTCTATTCTACTTTGTTAAACCTTGTAAACAACGTTGTTTTCTGAAGTGGAACATTAAAAAATATTGCAAATTAAACGTCTCATAAGTAGTGCAATCGTCATGTCATTATGTCCACGGGCCAAGTTGAACGGACACGGAATGGCTCAATAAATGGCGCAGTCTATCGGCAGTAAGCCACGCCCCCTGTACAAGCAGATAGTTATTAGCGACGACTATGTATTGTCGGAAAATGATATATGCACATATTTTATTTTATATTACTGTTTCCACGAGAATATAAGCAACATGACCATGAAATCGGAGTATTCCTTTTCGAATACCATACTATAAGCAAAAATGTATACGTTAAAATTAAATAGATTATCACTTAAGTTAAAATTAGTACCTAGCAAAAATGTATGTTACATATATTTTTGGAGCTAATAAATTTATTATTATTATTATTATTATTAATGGCATTAGGCGGAAAATGTGTTTAAAAGGATTATATGCGATTACTAGCGTTGGCTTAGTTTTATTATTTGCACTTTTCACTGTAGTCGAGTTATAAATAATTCAACAAGACTATTTTTTTGTTTTCAAAATTATGCGCATAAAACATTTAATACAAAAAACGCGAAAGTACAGAGTAAAATTCGGGGCAATGCTCAAAGCTGTCTTATCTAATTTATTTATAGCTCACATATATGTCTCTCCCATTTGGGCTTGTACGAAATATAAATTCAAACAATTTATTTTATATCCAAACAACGTTACTTTTCTATATTGCCTGCCTTTTACACTATTCGTTTACGGTTGTATATAAATCAAGGACCATAAAGAAAATACTGAAGTGACGTGATAAATAGGCAGGCAGGCTCGATGCTAGCTTATCTAATTTGTTTATCGTTCAGAAAAGCCGCTTCCTTCTCCGTCCGTACTATTTACAACGCATGAATAAATTCGATAATACATTTTTGTTACTGAGTAACTATTTTTATTTTGTGTATGAGTTTTACATAATAAACTCTAATTTAGTGTTCCAAATAGTATATTAGTATAAAATAACGCTTTTTCTTATGCGTTCTAAATTAAATATAAATAAAGTTTTACTTATGTTATTTTATTTGTAAATAAGATTCTAGATATTAAAATTCGCCTTTTATTTTATTTCTTAATATTCGAGTAAACTACAACACTACCGAATACAATAAATAAATATACTAGAGATTTATTTTTATATCAAAGGATAAAGCTGCACAACTGAACATTGCACAAGGGCCGACTTAACGCTAATACAGCATTTTCTGCCAGCCAGACTAGAATTAGACAAAATAGGTCATAAGTAGGCAAGCACAAAGAGTAAAGAGAATATAATTAACATTAATGAACACGGTAGATTCTTATACGTATATCTCATTATAAAAAAATAATTAGTTACTCCTTAAAGGAAATTAAAGAATATTAAAATTAAATATTAACCTAATAATAAAAATTAACATCACGTAGACAAGAAGAAAACTACCTCAAGGAAGCGATAAAACAAGATGAGAGAGATAGAAATATGTCATAAGATAAGGGGATATAGTTCATTTGGGTAGAACATCATGCCTTGCACCCCAAGGCGGCTGTTCAACCTCGCCCTCAGAGGCTTGTTCTCAGAAATAGGTGAAGTGACTATTCATTCACAGGTTCACAAGGCTGAGGAGTTACTAGGTAACAATAACGGTTTTGTTATACGTTGCATGTTCAGTTTTCACCTATATTTTACAATCTTTTATCTAGTTACACATGTTTCTGTCAATGCAATGTTACTATGACATGAAACTGATTTAAGGATGGAACTGGAAGCTAAGGGAATCTGTAATAAATCGACCGTACGATATCGACTTTGATTAATCTTTATTTATTTATTTAATTCACCAACAAGATACACATTAAAACATGCTTAGAAATACAAAACATTTACATGGTATCTTAGACTTAGACCATAATAATATCTTAATTATAGGTGAAACGACATTTTTATACAATATAAAAACAACAGCTAAATTAATGTATAATATTAGTTAATATTACAATATAAAAGATCTTAAGAACGAATTAAATATTAACAAAAATTGATACAGAAATTATGTGAATTTATTTATAACTTAAATGTATACTTTCTAAACAAAATTACAAAAAGGATTATTTGAATAAAAAACAATTAAATGAGTTTTTTTTGAATTTTCCTAAACTATCATTAAAAATATCTACAGTGTTAATATGATTAAAAAGTCTATTATATAATTTTAATAAAAGGTTAAGTGATGAGTTACAGCCAAGATTTGTTTTAGACTGATGAGTTACAAAGATTTTTCTAGCTTTAAGTCGTTGTGATCTAGAGAGAACAGTTAATTTGATACGTGTTAGAAGTTCAAACCAATGCACCGTTAATTAATTTATGTAGGAACAGATTGTCTAACATACATCTTCGCTCAACAAGTGTTTTCATTTTAAAATGATTTAGCCTATCACTATAGTTAGGTAATTTTTTTGCAAGACCATATTTATACGTGAGATGCCACATAAACCGTTTTTGGACGCTTTCTAGTCTTTTTACATAAACGTTGTAAAATGTGTTCCACACAACGCTGTAGTACTCCAATCCACTGCGAACATAGGTATTAAATAACATTATGATAGTCGAAGGGTTTTTAAAATTTCTAGAATTGCGCAGTATGAAACCTAAATTTTTGAAAGCGTTTTTACAGATTTTATCTATGTGGTAGTGAAAGCGTAATTTACAATCAAGGTGAACGCCTAAGTCACGAATTTCGGTAGTTTTCTTAAGATCAATATTATTAATGTAGTATGTGCTTAGAGTTGTTGACTTTTTTCTTGTAAACCCTATCATCAATTACACCAATCACACACCAAGAGACAAGTCTATCAAGATCACGTTGAAGCAGAGCAGTATCATATCTACATCTAATGAGTAATCTATGATATATCGTAGATGATTAGGTTTTTAATCCTATCTTAGATATTTTAGATTATTACCGAAGCCGCTTGTTTAAATAAGTATATAATCTTATTTAATTTAGCATTTAGAAATCCTATGCCTATTAGTATCTAAACCCCAAGAGACCAAAAATAAAAGTGAATGTAGTAAATTCTCTTTTTCAGTAAAGTTTAAAACTATAACTAAACGACTTTTGAATTCAGTTCGCATAGTCTTATTTCCAGTAGTTTCGTATCGCCATCTACAATTTTAGAACCGGATTTTTGATATATTAATACTTAGTTTTAAATATATTATATTTCATTTTCAGATTATGATAGGTAAAACGTAAAGCTAAATTGTAAGTCAGCGTGACAAATCAGTAGTCTGAGCATTGCTGTATTAAATGCGGTTAGCCTGTCTGCCTCCATAAGCTTAACTATCTAGCTAGATAAACTGCCAGCTAGCATTTATCAGCTTCACAGCACATTGAACTAATTAAGCAACTGCATAATGATAAATCAATGTAACTGAAACAACTTTTGACACATGAAATTAAAAAAAATGGCGCCAGTATTTCAAATGAAATTATAATACTTATACATACATTATTTTGTCAGCAATGCAAGTCGGTCTGTGGTTAAACATCAAACTTTATCATATATTTTTTGCTACTATAAAAGCTTGCGTGTCATAATAACTTTATCGCTTCAATTTAAAATTTACGCAAAAATTTAAGGTGACTTTAAATTTCCAACCATCAATAAAATCCTTTTACTTTCAAAAAACCGACATAATTAATAGCAGTATATCGCATGTTTTTATTTCATATAAAATATTGGTCAAGGTTTTAAACCATCCTTGAAGGTAAAAAATGGGCTTCAATGCTAAAATGTATAACAATATTAACAATATAAAACTACGACACAAATTATGGCTTAATATATATTGGCGCGTAAGTTAGGCTTAGGTTAACTTAACCTTAGATTTCAACAGAGAGCCTGCCCAGACTGCCCAGTGGAGGCGAGTGTTATAATTACTTAAAGGAATTCATTAAGCCGACACTGCCTACATCTTGGTCACTGCTTAGGTTCCTCTCAGTTCAGTAACAGTATCTACGTTGCGTTTACTCAATAGTCCATATCAATATCACTTATTATGTGTTCGGCTATGGCGTGGTATCTTCCGACTAATAAAACTCTTATTCCCCGTTTCTAATATATCTACTAAAAATATATACCAAAGCATGTTTACATTTTCATGTACAGATTGTTAAAATGATTACCGTGATCAACTTGATGAATGTAGTAAGCTTAACTGTGACTGAACTTCCTAATCCACTAATTAGACTTTACAGAATGTACGGTTTACGGAACTAATAGCTAATGCATTTTGTGCCTACCACTATTATTTTACAAAACTTGAATAAAAGATTCCATCAATGCCGCAGAATAATATCTACAAAAAAAAACTCTTGTTTAAATGTAGCGAATATACAGATTTTTAGAATCTCGCCTTTTGAAATCTAACCGAGTTTCAAAATTCAATTTACATAGTGACCGTAGTGGGCGACCTCCAAAAGTTTCTTCAAATACAATTAGGCTAATTTAAAAATTTGTTCTTAAGGACCACTTTATAATAATAAGTATTTAAAAAAAAACATTTTTCATTATTATGCTTTAAAACAGCAAATCGTTGTTATTTTCGTTACAGGAATGGTATGCTATAACCCCTAATATCAAAGTGATTAAAAACTGGTAGTAAAGCCGTTTTAGAGACGAGAGCTGATAACAGTAGACGAGAACTGATAAGTTGACTAAACGAAGTAAACCTAATAAGTAGATTCATAAAGCTAAAAACTGATTATCGATTTTCAAGCCAAAAACAAAGGAGTAGTCGCTAATGGAGTATTAACTTGACTTTTGTCGTTAGACCTAGACAGATTTATTTATAGTTATTTGTATCCTTTGGTTTAATGTTTAATAAATAATAGGTAAAATTTAATAGAATGGGACAGAAATCAGTGAAGGATTTGAACTACTTTTAACATAATAATAATTACAAAAATTCATGTCCATAATATTTATTTATCTTTTAAGACCCTAACAAGACTAACATACACTTACTACTAGGATGTTTTAGATTTGTTTAGTCAACGATATATGATTTTAGTAGGTTAGCAAAACACAAACATTAACAGTGTCAATATCATTTTATATCAATCTATCTATCACTTTTTTGTATAATAAAATATAATTTCACTTTTAATACGCCTTAGTAAAACATAATGTATCACTTCAAAAATTAATGAATACACTTACTAATCTTTTAGTTTCATGGCTTCCAACTTAAGCAACAAACTACACTCGTTACGAAAATCTTACGATATTTTTGAAAACATGAAGATTTTAGAGAGCTAGTTACAATTCCATTAAAATTATAATTTGAAGGTGAGGTATTCCTAGGAATCATAAGTTAATCTTATTCTAAGTAATAAGAAGACAGTATTAATTAACAAATTAGACACTTAATTAACATTCAACATTTTTGTCAACCAAGACTCAAAATTATAAAACTCCGTAATTTATTTTCGTTGTATTTGGAAACTTCTGTTCTGCTTTAATTAATAAATTCAGTGCAGATATATTTTTTCTTTTTCTTTAAATCATAATATGTTGAATCTCTTTGACCAAAAGTATGATTCGTTGAAAGTTTTTAAACTCGCAACACAATTCAGTAGAAACATTTACTAAAGAAGCATTTTCAATATGTCTGGTAAATACGAATACGCAAACACGTTTTGCAATTTATCTACATATTCTTACATATATTCGTCGTTCGTGTAGCAAATTGAATGAAAATATTAGTTCTGAATGTAAAGTATACAAGCTAATTTTAGACTGAACAAAAATATGAAACTTGCAAGAAAATCAGTTAATTCATAGATTAACAAGTACGACTTGAGATTTACCGAATAGGTAAAAAAACATATGTTAAGATACCCATTTATTCCCTTGTGGGCCTTGACGCCCAGGTACAGCTGTATAATGTTTTCTAACATTAACAACACCTGCCGCACTGCTTGATCTCTCTTCCCAACATCTGTCAAGTGAGACTTAGAATAATTATATCAAACTTCACTAATGACTATTTTAGACAATGTTACTGTTCGAAATTACTTTTCAGACATCGTCTCTTAACTTTGTCTTCGTCGGAAGAGATCCTATCTTGTCGACCAATAGGGTATTCTTAAAATAAACCAATCAAAAGTGTTGCTTACATACAAATGCAAGACTATAAGCAACAACATCACCAGATGATCTATCAAAATCATGATATTACGGTTATACGTAAAAAAGGGAAGAGATACAGTCGTATCTTGCAACAACACCGTCATTTCTCTTCCATAGATAAAATGTCAAATCAATTTCATTCCGTCACATTTTCCAGCTTTAGTTACAATCACAATGATAAAACGTCGAAATGAGCACAATAACCGCGATATGGCGTATCTTTGCTATTTTTCAGAAGCGCGGTTCTTTTTCATTATATTCTTGGTGTTGCTAAGACAAAAGCCTTTTTGTTTATTTTTCCCACCCAGCTTTTATTTTTTCCGTCCCTTAACGTCTAAAGCATAAACAAAGCCTTACTACGATAATACTGTTTTTTTACTCTGTAGTTTATTAGTATACATTATGAATTAATAAACCTATGTTTGATATTTTTTTTTGCGTATTTATTTAACACATTCAGTGTTATATATTATTTTATCTAAATTAGTATATTCTTTTAATTCATTTTTAACAGTTACAAAAACTTTGTTTGAACCTTCAAACAGAAGGTAAAATTGCTATTTAGTAATTACAAATTCTTTGTCCCATGTAAATTTTTTACATAGCATCTCAAAGATATTTATATTAGTCATAATGTTGGCAGCATTGTAGGCACATTGATTTGGAAGATTAAAACATTTTCGACAGAAATTGACTGACGGCTTTGAATAACAAAAGATATTTAATTACAACCTTATAATTATTAAGAAGTAAATGCCGTGCAACAGACATAATTAATGATAGCTATATAGTAATTACAGTAAGACTGCTTGCTTTGACAGCCCATTAAATGTTGGTAAGAGTGAATAAAAGACTACGGCGTAGACATAATAGGGCTACCCTAAATGGCAATCAGTGAGTATTACTTGGGAAGTATATTTGTCGCAGAGAGGTAACAATTTATCGCAACGTCTTTTCATAAAATAAAATGTTCATAAATAAAGGTGAACACAATTGTAATGAGGATAAGTGAAAGCTGTCGCGTCTACCACTTAAAAATGTCTGAAGAGACGAATATCCTTTAAACGTCTAAAAAATATGCTTACCTAAACTAAATTTAATCTGCAATATTAAAATTTCAATAGATTAAATATATTCTCAATTATATTTATTTACTGTAAATAATAAAGTAGCCACCGCTTATAACCCTTTCATAAATTAATTCAATTAAAATAGCGCAATATGCTAATAAGCCGGTAATATTTAAACACTGTAACGAGCCAACGAATTTTAATAACGAAATTTTCGGCGCAGGTACTATATATAATTATATAAACCTATATACATATAATAAAAACATTACTCTTCATAACTACTAATATAGAAGCAAAAGCAGTCATTTTAAATAATATTCGTCTGTTCGTCAGTATGTTTGTACTTGTATCACGCATAAAACTATTGGTACGCATATTGCGCTGGTCTAACTTTAATGGTAGGCAAGGTACAAACGAGCAGACCGTCCACCTGGAGCTAAGTGGCCACCATCGCCCATGGACCTCCTCGAGGATAGTGGGGAGGGGGAGTGAAGAGAAAAATGCTGCGGACCCTGAGAAAGAGCCCAATGGGATGGGAGAGGGAGGGGGTAACTCTGGCCTACATGCGGCTCAACTGGAACGCATCGAAGACACTTGGAGGTCGGATTCGCATGGTCGCATTCCAGTCGAAGAACAGATCTCCTACCCCCAAGGGAGAGCTGGGTTACTCGGCTCTAACGAGATGCTCTTCCAGCGGCAGAAGGGAATAGTATTCTAACTCATCCCCTCAACTAAAAAATCTATTCAGATCGAGTGTCAGGAAAAACATTTTTGTCATTTAAGACTGATTTGCCTAGCAAAGCTGGGTAGGTTGACTAGGTTCATATAAACCTGAACATTTCTTAGGATTTCCAAGCGGCTAAAGCAAGTTTAAATAAATTGGTAGTCGAATGGGACGACACCTGAACACGATAATGCACTCAGAATGGAGAACTACTCTTTAGGCAAACGCCCATATTAAATTGCTCCTGGATATTGTTTGAAGTGTCTAGTAGAAATTTGCAGACATTTTGCGTTCTCAATTATCATGTCTGCGAACCGAGCTAAATGTCAAGGGTTTAATTTCGTAAATGTTTCTACTGTTGTGCAGGTAATTGTATGAAAAACTTTCTATGTACTAATATAATAAATTATTAGATAATAAATAATATTTCACCTTTTAAAGTAGCTTTTTGGACTAGAACTATTAGTTAGTCATATTTTATTTTAAACTCAGAACTACAGTATCAAATATTGTTCATTACAAAATTACTAGTGGTTTTTTTTAATGTGTTCCAGTCCAATTTGCCATGCCACGATGGTCAGAACCACTTCTTGACCAGTACTATTGAATTTCCGTTAAAAAATTACTAGTGTTGTCGACCGATATCGAACTAACATAAAATATACCCAAAAATAATAGATACTTACTTCGTGGAATTTAATTATGAGAAGATGGCAACATTGATTATAACATTGTGTCCGTGGATAGTTCATTTTATGTTATCCCGGGTATACTGTAAAGCAATGAAGGAGAGCGATTACCGGTGGTAAAAGCCCTTTAATCCTGATCCTGGGCCGCAAGCCCTAGGCGTTGCCCGGCCTCATACCTGTACCAGTGAGTTAGTTAAACATTGTTGCAATAGCGATCTCCCAATAATTGTATCTATTACATCGGTTAATTTATTGCCCCACACAACCTACAAACATTTTAAAATCTAGTTTAAATGACAGTCACCCTTCCCAAATTATAACTAACAGAATGTGTTTTCGTCCTTTACATATTTTTTTATTAGACTTGATATGTGTTATATGACTAGTGTGATCAAGAGCTATGATAACTTCATTTTACTGTTTCTCCACGTAACTTGTATATATAAACTTTCTGACGCACAGTATCCGCAATGCGAAAGGTTACCATGAATTCCTTAATTAAACTTCTAAATACGAGATGAGCTTAGTTCGTAGTACTAATGTTTCGCTAAGATATATTTAGAGCCGGTCTTAATTAGAAAATATTGCAAAGAAATTCAAGCACGCTCCTAACCTAATTACATTCCTTAGAATTGGGACTTTAGAGTGGACGTTAAAATTTTTACAAGATCTTAGTACATTCAGACATGACCGTATTTCAATCTGAACACCAGATAAGAGTGAAGAGATGAAGCATTTTAATCACCATATCAATGTTTCGTATATAAAAACGTTCGAAAAAACTACAAACTCCATTAAATTAAAAAAAATGTTAGAAACTACTCGGTGCTAACTCTGTTCATAATTAATGCTTCAAAACATAATATAGAATAAATACTAGCTGACCCAGCAAACGTTGTTTTGCCATATAAATTTGGAGGTGGGCCATCCTTATCACTTAGGTGGATGAAAAATAGATAGTAGCCGATTCTCAGACCTACTGAATATGCATATAAAATTTCATAAAAATCGGTCGAGCCGTTTCGGGGGAGTATGGTAACTAGCATTGTGACACGAGAATTTTATATAATAGATAATAAAATGTGTTGTGAGGAAATAAAAACACCAAGTGAGATCCTTATACAAAATAAACTAACGTAACCTTTGGAGCGTAGTCGGAAAAGGCTTTTAATTGTTTGTTACGAAATACACAGTACAAGCGTGTAAACTAAATAAAAACTATTGCGTATATATTCCACAGTATAAATTATAATACAAATAAATGAAAGCTCTTTCATCACTGTTTAAATATAATTTAGAACTTGTGTTTAATGCAAATATGTTTAAATATTCTTGTTCAGATTATATTTGCATAATAATTTTATTATTCAATTAATTTCCAAACAAAATTACCCGTTTGTTATAAAATTTAAATTTGATAACCATATATAAAAAGAAACAATACATTGCATTGCTATTTTGTATCAATAAAAGTCGATATATTTTAGGATGTAACTATAAAATAAAATGTATTCATACTTGATATTCGCACTGGTCGGTTGCTGCTTATTTTTATTTAAAAATAAGACCTCAAGGAATAAACAATTTCCAGAGTGAAATATATTGATATGAATAAAACAACGTTTCAATTCATACACCACAAAAGCGTTGAGTTTTTCGGTTCAATTTCTCGCGTCGAGTCGTTTGTGAATAGCGAATCAGCAAGATTATTAACAGCTCTACGCTATTTCAAAGAATTTAAGACCTTTCAAGGTGCGGTTATAAGAAATTTTCTTTCATTAATAATAAGAAATAAAGTATATCATTTAATTCATCGTTATCACTTAATAAGTGTAATAAACGGTAGGTAAAACTTATTCGTTATAAGTCGTTAGCTTTAATACTTTATTTAAACGTTTTACCCGTGAGGGTACGGTTAAAATAGTAAGTTCCTTTTTGCCGCTGGGAGAGCATCTCATATGAGGCGAGTAACCCAGCACCCCTTGGTAGCAGGGGATCTGTTCTCCGACTGGCTAGCTAGCGACCATCAGCATGCGAGTCCGACCGCCAAGTGTCATTCCCATCTCGTTAATGCTATAGTGTATTTTTAGTTCTCATTTAAAGTCCACTAAAACCGTAGCATTCTTCTCTTCTTTCCCCTTACCCACTGTATCTTCGAAGCGGCAACGCATCGGTAAAATAACGTCAGACACAGGCAACAACACAGACTCACTCAGACAACAGAGTCACTCTCTTATATTGCCGAGGTCCATAGGCGACGGTGGCCACTTACCATCATGTGGACCGCCTGTTCGTTTGCCCAGTAACTGATATAAAAAAACCGGCACCTGGGTCACAACGTCCAAGCTAAACCTACTGCAAGTACTACTGTGCTGTAGATTTAATCAGTTAACTGTCAGTTTGGTACCATTTATAAAACAAACTAAGACTATCTGTTGCTTTGATGCTAAATGATCGTTACGTGTAAAAACCCTTCCCAGTTACGAACAAAGAATAATGCAAACACTGGATCTACGCCCTACTCGTTTTTCCCTTGTTACGCAATTCAATACAACTTACAAGTGTGACGCTGACAATGAAAAATTTGAACAAGCCTCAAGTTCATCATAAAACAAAATGTTATAAGAATAAATCCTTTGTTTAATTTATAGGACATTTGTGTGTTATTCGTGATTATCTTAAAAACTACATATATATTTAATTTTCTTCAAAAAAATTCAAATGTAGTTCTATTAAATTACCCCGACAAAAACTCTAATTTATTATACCCAAGTATCGTTAAATAACGTTACCTAGGGTAAACAAATTACCCAATGTAAATTACAAGCAGCACAATATGTACAGCATCTCATATCTAGAATATTATATAACTAAACACGAGCAATATTTCCTCAACACCTCACAAATTACTCCAAAAGCATGGTCATAATTTCTCAAACAAAGCCTCGGAGATCCTAATATTATCTTAGCTTACATTTTGAGCTCCATTTTTTTGATAAATTAGACGTAAATTGGGTTTGTTTACCTGAAAATGTGTTTACAGTACATATTTATACAAATGATAATATATAGCACTTGAGGTGGAGCACTTTAAAACGGAGGAGGGTAAAGGAAAAAACTAACTGTTGCGCAGAGACTCGTTATTCCGCCTGAGTGAATGAGTGTTGAATGAAGAATGAATAGAGCAGACGAACCGTTGGAAAATCACTTTCGATTTCTCCACGGTATTCATGAGTACAAAATATAGCTGAAACATAAAATTTATCTATTTACATATTCTTAATAAAATTATAAATGCGAAAGTAACTGTGTGTCTGTTGCGCTTTCACGTCAAAACTACTGAAGCGATTTAAATTAAATTTGCTATACAGATAGTTTATAGACTGAGAAAGGACATAGGATACTTTTTAATGCGAAAAAAAGGTTGTAAGGGGTTGAAAGGGGGGGACAAGTTGTATGGAAGTATCGCTATTCCACGCGGACAAATTACGAAACTCCAGACTCTAAATTATCCATAACTATAATTTTTGTATAACCACAAAGAGATAGATAAGTATAAAAGAAATCTGTGGTAAATAAAAGAAGTATGTGTGTATGTGGTACAATTAATGTGTGAAATTTCAAAAATTAACAACAACTTCATTCAACCGTTACTAGAAAACACAATTTATGACATAAATGTCTCAATATAGAGTTCATTACTCCAAACTCGATTATTTCTCGCGAACGTGTTTCCTTTCGTGTTGATTATATTCGCTCCAATAATGATTCCCTAAATTATTTAACGAAATAATATGTACAGAGAAAGCAAATGTTTTTGACTGTCGTTTGTCATATAAATTTTATATACACTTCAATAGTTAGATTAATAATTATATTTACGGTTCCAAGTTAGGTTTGTTATAGAACCCAATTAATGTTTATTTAAATTTGTTTTGTTTAGATATTTCGAGAGAACGTTTGAAATTCGTACATCGATATGCTTTATTAGCATAATTACAACCAATTCAATTGCATTTAAAACAATTAATTCTCCTTTTAAGATAACTCTGTAACATCATATAATGGCGTTTTATATTCCAATGTAACAAAAAGAACATGTAAGAATTATTCAAATTCATTTATTCCCATAATCACGGTATATTATATAAGATTATAAACTGTATATTGGCCGCATGCTTTGCCATTACAATGGCGTGGAAATATTGTTATAAAAGATTATAATATTATTTGATTTAATTTAATAATATTGATTTAATCAAGTACAAATTAGATTAGAAAGAATTAATAAAATTAGTCAAAATTGTATTCAAGGAATTCATTAAAGGGATAAAAGCACTTACGAGCTACTGAAAATAAACAAATTTTTGGTTTTTTTTAGCGGCATAGTCCTTACGGCATCAGGTAGTTTATTGTAAGTCTTGATTGCCAAACAACCTATATTGCTACTATACAGTCGCAAACGCTGTTTGGCCACATACAGTTTGCTAGGGTCACGGCTGTTTTGTTTACCCAGCACTTCGTTATGCACTGGGAATAGGCTCGGATATTTTTTTACTAACATTATCAATTCAAAAATATAAAGGCATGGTAGTGAGAGTATTTTTACTTTTTTAAACAAAGGTTTACAATGTTCCCAGTAATTAGCACCACATATTGCTCGAATGCACTTCTTTTGTATTTCAAATGCTCGTTGAATATCAGTGGAATTTCCCCATATGATTAGTCCATATCGCAATATTGAGGAAACAATTGTTCGTATCTCTTTCTGTGATGAATAAATACGAAAATAGCAAGGTTTTTCTTTGAGCAGAAAATAATTAAGTAGGCAGGCATAGTAATTAGACTCGACGTTAATTAATGCGTAACAGTGACTTCGACTTGCTGTTAACGCTGACACATTTTGATTATGTAACGACTTTATGGTTTTCTAAAAAAAATACTTAGAATATATTATTTTTCCCGATTTAACTTTTTTATTATTAAGAATACATTAATAATTTTTACTTTAGACGATAGCGGAGCAGTATCTGTGACTTGAGACCAAGGAGAAGGTTTAAAGGACCTTATATTAAAAATAAACATAATATGCTGTTCGATCAGCAGTGATAGCCTAGTGGTTAAGACATTAGTAGAGATTAGGATTGAACTCGGGCGATTGAGCTCTGATTTTTCTGAGTTACATCGGAAAACGTCGTGAATAAACCTGCACTCCTAAAAGTTCTCTAAAGTTCTTAAGGTGTGTGAAGTCTGCTAATCCGCACTGGGCTAGCGTGGTGGACTATGGCCTATCTCCCTCCTCACTCTGAGGAGGAGACCCAGCTCAGCACTGGGGCATTAATGGGTTGTGATGATGATGATGCTGTTCGATCTCGTTTCTAAAATTATATTATATAATAAAATAAAATCATTTCACTAACGTCATCTTTTATAAGAGAGACCTGGCTCCACGACACTAAACTACACTACACTATTTGCACAACACTGGAAAATGTGAAATCACTTCACTTTCAGGTTCAAATCTATCAGGACAGAGGTTATATATATTGTTGATAAATTATCAACTGTGTTGCTAACTATTATTGTTATTGATGAAAAAAATAAATTTAGATTTAAAATATCTAAGTAATTTAATATATAGTATCTTTAAGGTTATCATGTAAATAACATAATGTTAACTGTTACAGAAGTTAAATTCCTACAAGAAAATTGAGATACTAAGAGATTGCTATCAAATGACGCCATATATAAAATCGGTAAAGCGTCATAAAACTTGGATATGGTTTAACGAGCATCAGAAGCGTAGAAGTTTATAACAACGATTTAAAATATAGCATGACTTTCTCGACAGTCTACGTATTTCAAAGTGTTTTGATAAATATAAACAGACGTGTATGATGAGACGGCTTGGCTTCAAAGGCATCATGTCATTGAGTTCGTGTAGCGTCGCTCGTTAGCAGTTTGTAAACACTGATCGGTAAATTGTCAACAGAAAATGTAAAAATAGAAAACATTGATGAAGAGAGATTTGCTATTCACATTGCCAAATAAACAATTAGTATTAAATTTGTTTCAATAAACTACATGCTTTGATATTGAGTACGCATATATACACATTTGAATGAAACCTTTTTAGTCTTACACAAGTAAAATTCCCTTTCACATTGTTTCGCGAATCAATTCGGAGCCCTTCAGCGCCTACCCTCTACGTATCATCCCTTCGCACTTTCTATTTACGTGAGGGAATTTTTAATAGCGAACCGCTCACTTGACGGAGATTTGACAGATGTACAAAGGAAACCAAGCACGCTCTTCTTGCTTTTTTGTTACCCTTCAGAAAAGCATATCAAATATTATTAAGACATCCGCATATTAAAACCGCTTACATTTGGTTACAAAAATTCACACTCGTAAGTTGTAAAGAATTTTTCGCAGTAAAAATCTCAAAACTCACAAGGAGGCGAGAAATATAAAAAGAAAAATTTACTCAGGCCGGCCTTTTAGCAACTTTATCTATTCAGGTTAACTCGTTTTAAAGGTGAGCGTGAAAATCTTAAGCGCTTTTCTACAGGAACATAAAATTCTTTTTTATTCTTATTGAATTTATAATTTATTTAAATGTTTCGTTTCGCAAGAAGTAAGTTTAACTTTAGAAAATTTAAGCAATCTTAGAATAGAAATGGCAATATTTCCTCGAGGGCGGAAACAAACAAGATTAAAATTACAAGACGTACAGCAGTAGTCGTAGGCCGTAAATAAATCTTTACTGGCTTTAGTTGTTAAACCAATCGAAACAAGGGAAATCTATTACTACAAACTTCTAAGGCTCTAGAGGAATACAATATATACGGTAATAGAATAAATACACATCTACCAACAATTTTCCTTAAAAGTAGTTTGGAAATCACTTCGTTGTCCGTCTGTCTATCCGTCAAGATCCTTTTACTAAGAAAAACGTGAAGATATCAAGTTGAAATTAATATCAAATATTCAAGTCTCTTGGAGCTGTAAAATAAATCAAACCTCTAAATCAACCTAATGAAAAGATACAGCCTTATGTATCACGTATTTTTATTTTGATTTCCCACAAGAATCAAAATTCCCGGAGTTGGTCCTTTGGCCTAGAAACATGATTTTTAGGCAAGAAGCGAGGTCTTATAGTACTTGTATGAGGTAAAATCCGAAAACTGGAAATTTGATGCTACATCTCGAAAAAGATAATCTTATATATCTGTAGGCGATGAAGCATTATCTGAGGAATACGAGAAGTTAACAAGTGGAAACAAGTATTTTTCCTACAGGGCATTCCACATAAAGCGAACCATGAAAAAAGTCGATGTTTTCGAATAATAATGCTTTAAATTATATTAAGGTAATTTGCACACAAAAATTAGTACAGATAAACATCAATCGGAATCTAAAGAATCAATCTGACAATGAATTTATACTAATACATAATATAAAAAAGTAATTTCAAGTTTCCTTAAAATAACGCTATGAGCTCCATAATTTTTAATAACAAACTTGGTAACTGTACCTAGTTGTAGCCGTAAGTTTTAGAATTTAGGCTAGAACTTATTCGTTTACAGGATTGTTGCTCAAACGAGAAATATGAGCAAAGTAGATGAAAATAACACATAAATCACTAATCTTATAATTATGATTGTTTTCATAGTTTTATCGATTTCGTTAACGGGTTTAGAATTAAACACGATAACATGCGCTCACGGGATGAGTGATTGATTTTCATAATATTTTATTGATTAATGGATATGGATGTTTAATATAATGTTACTTGTATCATCTGCCGAATTTATACGATCATAAACTCTGATAATCCCGCATTATGCAAATCCCATATTTTATTATGTACGTAAATACAAACACATATAAATTAAAACAAAAATGTTTATTATTGGCGTATCACTTATTTCTGGTGTAATTAGATAATCTAATTTCTGTGCCAAGCCCTATAGTAGACTCCAACGAACCAAACAGAATTTATCATTGTAATCCAACATAATCTAGTCGCTCGATATCAAAGACCGACTTTTTTACTCTGACCGTGTACGAGAATTTTACTCCCTAGTAGGGTGAAATATAGTTCGATTGAATTGGCAGGCTACATACGTGTACACTATCCGTCGGGGTTGCTGACAACGAAATTCCCTTAGCTAGATAAAAAGTAAATTGGTATATATCGGTATTATACTATTATAATGGTCAACAGTTATTTTGTGTCTTTGATATAGTAGTAATTCCGATAACTTTTATATTTACAATTTATTAAACTAAGAATTATTTTGGAATGGCCTGCAATACAAAATGCAGAAACTATAAAAGACAAAATTCTAACTCAAAACATTTGAAATAATTGCATACAACTTAATCTATTAAAATTGTTATTTAGTTTATGTTATCTGCGAGCTACAAAATTATTAGTTCATAATTACCTACTTTTCCAAAATAGTATATAAACAGCATATTATTCAATCATTACTAGGCTTGTCGTAAAAGATGTAACATGTCACAATACTAATATAGCTGCGATTGTTGCGTAACAAACAATAAAGTATATTAAGTAACAGAAACCATACCAGTTTGCGCTATCTTATATAAGTGACATGACTCTTTTTATAGAAAAGAATAAAAGATGATATAAATAACACTTATTCTCGTTTACTATTTATTATGATAAGCCCCCGTCAGTCCCTTGCAGAGTTCGATTACCTTTTCTTCCGATAGAGTTCGTGACTTACATTTATATGGCCTATTAAGCCAATAGCAGCCTCAACGTTTGGCAAATCTCGGACCACGTTAGTAACATAATCGATATGACACGTCTTTTATAATACTTAGTGATTATTAAATAACTAACCTGTCTGTCCGTAAGCAAAGATGCAGGCATTGTACCCTTCGAAGGCATTGTCGAGAATATCTCGCCCGAGACATTCGAAAACTGTCTTTTGTGAGGCAAAATTTGGCAGTTCGGGATCCAACGAGTAGAAACAGTGGTCGAATGCAAAAGTCTTTGGTTGTTTCCTGGAAAAAAAGGAATACTTAGTTATCAACATAATTATATAAGACAAATTAGCACAGAGAAACTATACACAATATCTCATATATAAGATTGATTCATTAATCTCACTAAAACTTGAAAACGACTGAACAGATTTGGCTAATTTTGGTTTTGAATTATTTGTAGGTGTCCAGAGAAGGTTTAAACGATGAAAAATGCTAAAACAATTTTGATAAAACTTGTACCTGTAGTACTCTAATACACCTCAAAGACGGGTCTGCTAGTTTGATATAATTTATAAAAACTATAATAAAGATAAAACAGTCTGGGATATCTTACTTTTATAAATAACATTTAAGCTGTCGCGTCGAGTAATTAAAATAATTTACGAAGTTCATATCGTGCTCTTATCAGCGAATATTTCACGCTAACGCAGCCATGTTTCAATTACATTAAGCTAATGTTATTGGCTTTTCAAGCTGGCACGTGTAACAGGTTATAATATTGATAGATATCATATATCAATGTAATTAGCATAGCTTGTTATTATAAAATAATAGCAAAACGATCGGAGAATAAATAAAGCTTTCGCTGAAAAAATAAATTAAAAAAATGACCGGAATTTAGTTTTTAACAATACCTAAAAAGTACTTCATTTGATTATTAATACATTAAAACAATAATTTGAATGGAATGACTAAAAATATATGCGCATTTTAATCCATTTGCAAACTCCATAACAGAATATAATTATATTCTTAAATGAGTAAATGAAACAATTTTTCAAAGTGTAATTTTATACAAAAGTTCTTTACACTCTTTAACCTTTTCAACCCCAACAGTACTATTATATTAAGTCGTAGTAATTATAAGAAAAATTAAATTAAGTAAAATCCATACAAATAAATAAAATTGGAGTGTCTGTTTGTAAAATTAAAAAACCGCTTTTTACTTAGTGCATATGGATGTATACACGATACATGTACCGTAACAACATACAATTACAATTTTTGCCTGTCTGTTTGTTCCGGCTAATCTCTAAAATGGCTGGACCGATTTTGAGGGGACGTTCACTGGCAGATAGCTGATGTAACAAGGAGTAACTTAGGCTATTTATTATCTCGCTACGACCCATAGGAGCGGGGCAACACGCGATTGCCCAGAGGCATAAATTCATTAATACCAAGTGCGGAGCACTGTTGTACAATTATTATATATTACAAATAGGAAAGTAGAGCCCAGATAATATAGTTCTTTTAACAAGAAAAAGCTACTATGCTTTATTTTCTGTAATCCCAGCGGCGAAGAACCTCATAGTAATTATTAGCTGGTCTGCAGCTTACAGAGATTATTTTCTTCTTTAACGCTTAATTGAAAACATATGTCTCTTATTTTCTTTTACACAATAAGTTATTAGGCTATTCTAAACTTATGTTCCACACTAAACAATACTAGATTTAGATTAATTAAAGAGTACAAGAGAATATAATATACACTCCATATCACCTAGTTTCTGGATAAATATGTATATTCGTATGTAAAATCCATATACATGTAAAAGTATTACATTTCTTTTTTTCTTAACAAATCCAACAATATAAATTCACATCCAAGCTGAAATAACTAAAAATATATAATTTTGCTTTACTTATATTGTTTTATGTTGTTTACATTCATTTTATTTTATTTTCTAACAATATTAATACCCCATAGAATATTTAGATGTAATAAGAAAAGAAACTTAAAAATGAAAGTATTTAAGTATTAATTTCGTAATAACCATTTATGTTTTCATAATAAAAATATAAAGAACATCAAAGCACACTCTTTAATAGAAGAAACTATTTAATAAATTCCACTAAGTATATTTTAAAAACGCTAGGGCGTTGTTACATAAAATGGGGCAGCAATTGGAATTTCAATGCAGCAACGTTTTACGATCTAGCATATTAACATAAGTACTAAACGGACTCGGGGAAATTTTTGATAATGATACACTTTAAATTTCAAGAATATTACTATAATCGTAAGAGTTATATTTAATTAAACTTTAAACCTGGTACAAAAATTTCAACGTATATTCAGTCTAGAATTAGAGTGTATGTGTTAATACAGTTTTTATTTACATATGTTAGTTTAAATTAACGTTGAAAGCCCTTGAGGAGTATAAAGAGAAATTGCTGACATTAATGTATATATACAAACCCGGCTGACCCTAGTTACGACGAGGTCAGACACTAGCCTTTTGTAATTTAATCCGCTAAAGTGGGACATTTAATACCCTAAATGGTAATTCGATTAGAATATATTGAGACTACAATTTCGATTCTGACATATAGGATTGTGTTTAACATTTGTCTTCACGCCCTACTTTGTTCATGGTACACAGAATACAACAACAAAAGCTGTGATATTTGTATATTTAATACTTGCTTGGTAGTGGTTGCCTCCAGAAAATTAGTGATTCTGCAAAGCACTAGGCGCCCATATGAATGATATGTTTATACTATCCATGTTAGATTTGCCACTTCAAAGATTAAAAAATTATATTACACATAATACAATCTTTTACACAGAAAAAAAAACAATAATTACTAACAGTTTTTTGGAAAAGGGAGATCGTTAATAAACATTTACATTCTATGTAGAAATTCTGTACTTAGTCCAGTGATAAAATTTTTCAAACATACTGCAAGTATTGTACATTTTGAAAATAGCAACTATTGATATTGATCGTGTTCACACTTAACAGATGTTTGACTTACTAGCTTTTTTGACATGTAGTTGACGACAGTATGTTCATTAAAAAGCTTATTCTATTTGTAATAAAATATTTCGAGTATGTAAATGCATAGTAAGTAGTGACGCAGCAACAGGACGCCGGACGCCGGAAACACCGCAGTGTTTGCCATAGAGTAGTTGTTGGCGGTAAGCCAGATGCTTATTCATAAACGGACCAAAATCTTAAAGTAATGACATTAAAATACCTAGTTTTAAAACCGAAACATCCTGCGCCCGGATATTTTATTACACCAATTTCGTAAGTCGTAAAATACAAGATATGCAGAAAAGACAGTCGCAATTTTAATATTCCTAAGACATGTTATTCAGCTTCGTGAAAGAGAGTTTTACCCGAAAGAATACAATTCCCCTCTGCCGCTGGGAAAGCATCTCGTAAAACGAGTAACCCAGCAACCCCTTGATGGTAGGGGATCTGTTCACCGATTGGCTTGCGACCACCAGCATGCGAATCTGACAAGTGTTTCTAACGCGTTTCGGCCGAGCAGCATGTGGGCCAGATCTACCCCTGCCTCTCCCATCCTATTACTGCTGCGGTTCCAATGAACACCGGGTTCTTGCTCGAAGTCCATTGGAACCGTAGCAGTCTTCTCTTCGCTCCCCCTACTCACTCTATCTTCAAGGTAGAAACGCATCAACAAAACAAGAGATTCCCTCTAGTTTTGTCGATGTCCATGGGCGACGGTGACCACTTCCATCACGTGGACCGTCTGCTCGTTAGTCCTTTATCTATCATTAAAAAAAATAAAAAAAAGAGCATCAGTAAACCGTAAAACTAATCTCTTGACTATGGAATCATTAGGATATACGATGGTACTAAAACTGCAGTGAATTACCCACTACTAAATATCCATTAGTTTTAAGTGAGTACCATTTAAGTATTGCGCAAGTATACCTATATATATTTAAGTATATGCAAAATTAGTTATAATAAAATTATAAAAAAATAAAAAACATTTTAAAAATGCTAAAGAAACTTGAAATCAAATGTTATTAGTTGTCCAGGGACTTTAGCAAAATATCAAATCAATATTCAATAAAGCTTTTTGAAAAATTAAAAATATATGTGATTGACGTAAGGTTAACAAAAAGGTCACGTGACTTACAATCGAAAAACGAAAATTGACAGCAAATGTAGAATTTCTCAATTTAGGCAAACGAATTGAAAGAGACAAATATTATTTTCATACGATTTCAATCGTTAGGCGTGAGATATATTTGCTGTCAATTTTAATTTATGAATGATAAAGCAATTAAAACTAAAGATATAGAGTCGCTTCAAGGCGATTGACACTTTGCTAAGCCCCCTGAGATGTTTATCGCTGTTAAAATGGCTCTTAGAAAAAAACGATTTGAGTAGAAAATAACAAGTTATTAGTCATTTAAATGACTTAATTTAAAGGCAATTCACGCAAGGAATTGAAGAGCATTTACGCAGCGTTCAAATGAAGAAAAATAAAGGCGCCGAGATATAAAAGTACAAAATAAATCACACTTCTCGTATCCGAGCTGACATTGCTTGGTAGTAACGTTCTCCTCTCCACAATTTAGTATCATGTTGCAAGTTCCGATTTACAGCATTCAATATTTTTTCAAATATGCTTACGAGTTTAATTTAAGACTACTAGATTTGTAGTACTACTAGGACTTTTTAGAACCACTCTATACACTAAATATTTATATACCTATTGTAACAAAGTGCTATGGTAATGGCTATATAATGATCTAATGAAAATATAATTAGAGATGAAAAAGGTTGACAGATAAAGGTATATAAAATTCAATTTTAGCGAGCACAAAAGTGAAAAATATAGGGCAGGTTTATCCACGAAGAGTCTATCTCCGCATTATATCATAAATTCAATTTGCATTTGCTAAACGACCTTTAGAAATTGTTTAATTAAAATTTTCTCGCATCAGATTTACTTTATGAAAAAAATATTTCTTTTTAAACTCTCATAACAAAATAAAAATGAGGTTTTTATTTGTAGAATATTCAAAAGCACTTGCTTGTATTCAATTATTGCCGTAACTTGAACTGTTGAATTTGTATAAAAATATGTTTACAAAACAAATAATAGTATGAGAGCGAAAACCATGGACAGCGACTTGTCAAAGTTAAAAATCTGGAATTTAAGGTAATTCCCATAAATAGTAACAAAGGCTTTTATGAGCATGGTGATTGCTTAAGAAGATAAACAGACGTCATAATAAAAAAAATCAGATTTTTAGTTATTTTATACGGTATGGACATCATTATAACTCTTCATATATAACAAACACTTCATAATTCTTACTCATTCTAAGAATATTCTGAGTCGATTCAGGCTAACACTGCATATATTCTATAAGATTCACTCCTATGATATTGCTCTCATGAAAATCAAATATTACATATGTACATAAAAATAAATTAAATGTATACAAAACTTTGATACAGCGTATGAAATTAATAAAAACAAATAAGCATTCATCTAGAAAAATATAACAAAGCAAAAACTGATTAGCAATGTTACGCTTCAACAACATCAATGTTCAATAGCAGTACAATCTTGTTCAATCTCCAGGTAGACGGCATGTCATAATACTGGGGGAAAAGCAATAATCGAGAGAGGTCCCTGAGACCCGAGTATTAGAGAGCAAAGCACTCCTATAACTCCGTCAGATTAGTGTCTGTTGAATAGATATAGTTGGAAGATGTTACTTTCAGTATAATTCTAAAGAAAGTAGTCTTTACGTAGGACTATCATAAAGTTGAATCAATCTGCAAATAATATTAAGATTTTATCCTTAAGTTATGCTTCATTGTATTCCATTGCAATAAATTTTTAATATTTAAAACTGAAGGTGAAAATAGCTTCTCGCTCACAATAGCATCAAATGTCTTTTTCATCACTCATTCTTTTAAACCTAAACAATCATTGCAGTTAACGAGGTACATTGTTTGAAAATAGTGAATTTTCTTTTGCTAGTTTTAATGCCGCTTTTATTTTAAAATGTCCATTTATTATATACAATATAAAGGTGTTTTAATGCTCGTAATGAGTTTAAAGCACAAAATCTCGTCACGTGAGTAAAGTTTATAGTTTATACAGTCCAAAGAATAATTTCACATATTTTACTCATACAATTCTCATTTAAGCATATTTTTAAAATATTTTCAGCTTTTATTTAACCTTGAATAAAAGCTGCTTGGCGTTAAGTAAGACAATGTGTCCTTCATAAGTGTGAAAAACAGCTGATCGCACTTTCGCTTTTTCTCGTTATGGCCCTCGTAGACACTATTAGCAATACGAACATGGGTTGAATAATAATCATACTGAATGTCATAGACCTCGCATCATTCGATACGATTAGATAATAACAACGATTACTTTATTGAATCCAGATGATATTGATACAATATGTATCAGATTTAAATCTTTATTTTTTTATGCTTGTAAAATGAAGGTATAGTCTGGGTTCTCAGGACACATACATATAGACAGCTAAACATACAGCAAATTGCTAAAATAGGTAATGTTATAAAAACGCATTAACCACAAAGTAATATATATTTTTAAACGACTCGGTGATGTAATCAAATATGTACGTATATTTTCGCAACAGGTAATAATCCGATTCTTATAAATATGTAAAACTGTGGGTGAGCCATCGCAAAGACTAGCAAACTTTATGCTAGCCTTCCTCAGCATCATCCTTCCAAAACTGGAAACATTATTCGTCGATCAACTACTACTCCACGCACCGTGACGTTATCACCACCATATGTAAATAAATTTATTTCAAACTAAATTCAAAGGAATTGTATCTTAATAAAAATACTGTAAGAAGTATAATTGGCAAGGATACAAAAGTACATGGAAGAGAGTATAACGAAGGGAGTAGAAGGGGCACGACCGTGCAAAGTTAAGGGCACTAGAGGTAAACAAGACGGGGTCGTGTTTATCTCTGGTTGCGGAAAGGCTCGGGGCGATGACGTCACGGGCGCCAGCGTGACTCGGGCCGCAACAACTATGCTTGCGTTGATACGATCCCGATACGACGGTGTATTCATAAATATTAGTTTGGGGTCACAAAACTATCTTTTTAATTAATAAAATACGTAAACCGGTCAATCACCTTAGCCGCTTGTGACTGATTAAGATTCAGAATGTAAGTTTATTGTACTACTTTCAAAATTTAAAGATTCCTTTGTTGTTTTTCCTTGATGTATGTATGAATACATACTAAAATCACTAACGTAAAATATTCATTTGACGAAAAGGATATTGTATCTGAAACACCTGATATTTATCTAATAAAAAGTAGGTTAGTATGTAACACACCTTAATATTTCCAGGTATTCAAACTTGTTCGGTGCTAATGAAATTCCAGTAGCGGGAGCCAGCAGAGACGCGTCGACTTGGAAAATTAATATAAATTTCTCATCAAGCACTATTTGCGCTAAACTTGGGGTTCTATGTCGCCATTACTGTTGACTGAGATAAATTTGGCTCTTATCTAACGTAATTATCGCTTTATTACAAGTGTCGCAACCCTGATAGACTCTTAATGTTACTATTTCATGAGATTTATATCTTTCCACTTACGAACAAGAAGACTGCGATTCTTATAATCATTAGGTGATATAAATCTATATAGAATCAATTATCGATAAATTAGTACGTTACCGTAAAACTCATACACCTTTATTCGTATTTATTACAAGCATATAATGATTTATATTATTATCCAAACAACAGAAAGAAATCTGAATTATTAAATAAAAAATTAAAATGTGTGTATCAAAAATAACATACTCATATTCAGTGCCATTTACAAAAACTACTTGTAACAATCGAATTATTGGCTACAAAAAAAAAGCTTCCAAAAAATATATCATATAATCTATCTATACTATTATATAAAGAGGAAAGATTTGATTGTTTGTATGTTTGTTTGTTGCAAATAGGCTCGAAAAGTACTGAACTGATTTTGAAAATTCTTTCACTGATAGGAAGCTACATCCTTTCCGGGTAACATAGGCTATGTGGTGTTGCCATAAATACTCTAAATAAAAAGATATGGCCATTTAAGTGCCATGAGGTGGTCATTTTGTAAATTGAAGAATTTTTCAGAAACTAAAAATCCGATTTAAAAATTCTTTCACAGATAGAAAACTACACTTTTCGTAAGTGACAAAAGTGATTTAGTGTTGCCATATACATATTTTAATTAATAGATTATGGCCATTTTGTTGGTAGGTACTAATCAGATTTTAAAAAATCTTTCACAGATAGAAAACTACACTTTTCGTAAGTGACAAAAGTGATTTAGTGTTGCCATATACATATTTTAATTAATAGATTATGGTCATTTTGTTGGTAGGTACTAATCCGATTTTAAAAATTCTTTCACAGATAGAAAACTACACTTTTCGTAAGTGACAAAAGTGATTTAGTGTTGCCATATACATATTTTAATTAATAGATTATGGCCATTTTGTTGGTAGGTACTAATCAGGTTTTAAAAAATCTTTCAGATAGAAAACTACACTTTTCGTGAGTGACAAAAGTGATTTAGTGTTGCCATATACATATTTTAATTAATAGATTATGGCCATTTTGTTGGTAGGTACTAATCCGATTTTAAAAATTCTTTCACAGATAGAAAACTACACTTTTCGTAAGTGACAAAAGTGATTTAGTGTTGCCATATACATATTTTAATTAATAGATTATTGCCATTTTGTTGGTACTAATCCGATTTTAAAAAATCTTTCACAGATAGAAAACTACACTTTTCGTGAGTGACAAAAGTGATTTAGTGTTGCCGTATACATATTTTAATTAATAGATTGTGGCCATTTTGTGGCTACTAATCAGATTTTAAAAAATCTTTCACAGATAGAAAACTACACTTTTCGTAAGTGACAAAAGTGATTTAGTGTTGCCATATACATATTTTAATTAATAGATTATTGCCATTTTGTTGGTACTAATCCGATTTTAAAAAATCTTTCACAGATAGAAAACTACACTTTTCGTGAGTGACAAAAGTGATTTAGTGTTGCCGTATACATATTTTAATTAATAGATTGTGGCCATTTTGTGGCTACTAATCAGATTTTAAAAAATCTTTCACAGATAGAAAACTACACTTTTCGTGAGTGACAAAAGTGATTTAGTGTTGCCGTATACATATTTTAATTAATAGATTGTGGCCATTTTGTGGCTACTAATCAGATTTTAAAAAATCTTTCACTGAGAGAAAACTACACTTTTCGTGAGTGACAAAAGTGATTTAGTGTTGCCATATACATATTTTAATTAATAAAATATGGTCGTTTAGTTGTAGCTAATCCGATTTTAAAAATTCTTTCAGTGATATTAAACTACACTATTCGTGAGTGACAAAAGTGATTTAGTGTTGCCATATACATATTTTAATTAATAGATTATGGCCATTTTGTTGCTACTAATCCGATTTTAAAAATTCTTTCACTGATAGAAGTCTATAGTATTTCCGTCTCTCATCCTCTTATAATACTATCACTCTCTTTTTTCTCTTATTAATTTTTATCTTTATCTGTTCAGAATGATCAGTCTCCTTTCACTTTCTTTCTTTCGATTATCTCTCTCTCTCTCTCCCCCCTCTCTTTTTCTCTTTTTCGCTCTTTCTCCTTTACCTATTCAATATTGTTTTTGCTCTGTCCTTCTTCTTTTATTATCTGTTGCTTTTCTTTTTCTTTCTATTATTTTTTTTATAACTTTTCCTCCCTCTCTCTTTATCAAATAATGAAAAGCTACAGAATTACAGAATGACAAATTAAGGACATCAATTATAATATTGCTTTAAATACCCGGAGCGAAGCGAGGGCAGACCGCTCGTATAATATATAAATCTACAATCTTGTTTGAAATCTTCATCAAAAGACGTTACAGTTTCAATACTTTTTAGTTCCGACTCTTACATGAATAGTCCATTGTCTTGGCATCTTTATCTGTAAAATGTCAAGGCTCTTTAAAAGGCTCTTCGACTATAAAAATGCAATGGAAATTAAGAATGTAATTTCTTTTTGATCATAAACTTTTACATTCCCTCCCTTAGAATTACAAAGTAATATTTTTACTATACCACTTAATTAGATATTTATTAAAACTCATCCATTTCATAATGTACGAGATACGTATGAACGTAATACCATTAGAATTTTTGCTTACATAGAAGATCCTTTACTAATAATACGAGCGGCCTGCCCTCGCTTCGCTCCGGGTATTTAAAGCAATATCATATTTGACGTCCTCAATTTGTTTTTCTGTAATTGTGTAGTTTTTAATTATTTGAAAGAGAGAGAGAAAGTTATAAAAAGAAAAAGAAAAGCGACAGATAATATAAGAGAGCAAAAATAAAATTGAGTAGATAAAAGGAGGGAGGGAGAGAGAGAGGTTGAGAGGGAGATGGGGTGGAGGGAGGGGGAGAGAGAGAGAGAGAGGGGGAGAGAGGGAGAGGGAGAGAGAGAGAGAGAGAGAGAGAGAGAGACTATCGAAAGAAAGAAACCGAACAGAGACTGACCATTCTGAACAGAGATAAAGATAAATGTTAAAGAGAGAAAAAGAGAGCCTATTCGCAACAAACAAACATACCAAGAATCAAATCTTTCCTCTTTATATAATACTGTAGATAAATGCGAAAGAAACTCTGTCTGTCTGTCGCGCCAAAATTACTGACCCGGTTTAAATAGTCTAGAGTCTGAGAAAGGACATAGGCTTTTAATGCGAAAAATCGGGTTGCAAGGAGTTGAAAGGGGGGGATGAAAAGTTGTATGGAAGTATCGTCATTTTTAGAGCTAGAAGATTGAAACTTAAAAACCCTCAAGGGTGACAAAGTCGAGGGCACAGCTAGCATTTAATAAAGCCTATTGAGGCATCTTTATAGCACCAATAGCCAAAACAATATAAGTATATATATATATTTTTTAATTTTGTCTTTTTGTATGTTTGTGCGAGTTTCACGAAATTGTAAAGTCTGTACCATACTATTCACATTGTCAAATCTATTGTCGGAAATATAAATGCAGCGACATGAACAAGAACGTGACAATTTCAAGATACATTAAATTAAATTCTCGAAAGCCTCCATTACGACACCCTTCAAGACCAACCCAATATCAGTGGGTGGAACGTTTTTCCTTTTTTATAATTAACGTCGAAGTTTAGAGTGTCACGACGCGACGCAACGCTTACATTATGAAATAAGAACATTGCTTAGATCGTTAATACTTCGAACCCTCAGTCTCGAATTTTTTTCCAAATTTAAGATTCTTTCCTTTTCTTCTGGAACTCAATTTGTTATCTACACTGATATTATAAAAAGGAAAGATTTGTATTTTTGTATGTAGCGAATAAACTTAAAAACTACTATACCAATTTCAATACCGTTAGAAAGCTACATTATCACTGAGTAACATAGGCTATATTTGTTTCTTGAAAAAATTAGAGATCCTCAGAAATTCTTACTAAACCCAACCTAACCTAACTTATCCAAATAAATTATTTCGTATTCAAGACTGTTTCAATACCCTTTGATTACTTTTAAATTGTTGAAATCGGACATTCCATTCAAAAGATATTACGTAATTAAAAATGTCAATATAAACAAAAAATTCTCGCCGACGCGCCGGTGTGTTAAATGTCCACTCGTGCGAAGCCGGGTTATATACTAGGTAAATCGTTATAACACGATCATAGTTATAACGATATACCTAGTGTAAAATTTAAATATCGAATACCGATTCGACTGTTAGCTATTGATTGTTTGTGACAGATAATGATTGATTGGTTTATTTGGGATTAACCCTATTATGATGACATTTAGTACACCGATACACTTTTGTCTGTGTGCTTGGGAAATTACATGGGCTTTTATCCCGAAGAAAGGCTTAAAGTAGTTGAAATAGGGGATAAAAATTTACCCGAGCCAGGCCTGGTATAGCCAGGGCTGATCTAACTTGTGATTTTAGAGCGTGTAGTATTGTTATTTAAGTTCATAATTGAAAGTCTAAACTAATCAAAAACATAACATAACTTCACTTCGTTTCGGTATCAATGAAATATTATCCATAGATTACATTTAAATGGGCATATCCTAATTCCTATCCCAAACTACATCCAATCCAACTTTTGCTTCTTCATTATATATAATGCACAGACTAAACCGAGCTTTTCTAACTTGAAGTGTATAAAATCGACGTAAAGTTTTTTTCCTTCATATTAATTAAACCAGTATGAAAAGGGAAAATTCATTAATTAGTTGTTAAGTTTTCAAATTCCAAAAAAAACGCTAACTGTGACTCCACTGAATTAAACACATCGGTAGTAGTTTTTCTCTTCAAAAAAATAGACCCGATTTAAATTTATACGTTTAAAACAGAAAAGAAGAACCAACTGTAAGTATTCATACCCTTGATGACATTATACCTGAAATAAAACAAAATTTAATTAGTAGTTTTCGCTATAAAAGGTCTCATGAGTAATATAAATTGATTACCAACTTTCCGTATAAACTTTAGAAAGCATTGCATAAAATTCTCTCTACTAAAATTATGCATAGAATTAGTTGGTGCATAGAACTTGTTCTCATATTCACTTAATATGATAGTAAAATACTTTTCTAAACAGAATACAAAGGAAGAGCTTAAAATTTGTAATATTTACAAAGTTAACAATAAAAAGTTATACTATTCCCGAATGCAAAAAAACTACTTTTTTTTAATGATAGTTTTTATTCCCTTACAAACAAGCAGACGGTCCACCTGATGGAAAGTGGCCACCGTCGCCCATGGACATCGAAAAACCTAGAGTATCTCTTGTTTTGTCGATGCGTTGCAGGCTCGAAGATAGAGTGAGAAGGGGGAGCGAAGGGAAGACTGCTGCGGTTTCAATCATCATCCCCGAACAAAAACCCGGCATCCATTGGACCGCAACAGTAATGGGATGGGATAGAAAGGGGTAGATTCGCATGCTAGTGGTCACAAGGCAGTCAGGGAACAAATCCCCTACCACCATAAAAATCGATTCTTAGTTCAGCACGATTTATATTTAAAATACTATCCTCCATTTCACCTGCTCTTTCAATATCTATACAAATATGATTAGAATTTCCGATAAATTTATTCATGAAATCTAAAAATATCTTATTCAAGTCCCGAAACTCGTAAGGTTCGGAATGGAAACGCGAAAATTATGAGTCGGTGGATTCAAAACACGTTGAAAAAAATTACGTGAATATTATGAAGCCGTACTGAATTTGATTAAGGAGTTCCTCAGTCAGATATATATGTCGGAAACTAAAATAAGGAAATGGATGGATATCCTATCTCAAAAGCTATATGGGCGCAATACTGTCAGGATATAACTAAACGTTACGATCTCTTACTATTATGACAGGAACCCAAGCAGTGCCTTGGACTTGTGACCAAGGTAAAAGCTTAAGGGATCCCTTTAAGTAATTACAAAACTCACCTCCACTGGTTAGTTTCACTGTTTAAGCCTAAGATTAGACTAACATAAACCTAACCTAATACTAGGTTAACCTAACCTAAGGCTAACCTAAACCTAAGTCACACCTCCGACATATATTTAATTTAAAAAAAAAAAAGGAACAAAAATTTATTGATCAAATGTGTTCAGTTCACGTCGAGATTTAATGTTAAATTATCTTCATTAAACAATGTAAATTGAATTGCGCTGACATATGACTTTGTAATGTTTGTACAACCTTGATAGCAACATGGCAAGTCCTCGCTAGTTTTACATAGTAGGTCATCTAGTTGTGCATTTAATATTAACATTTAAATTTTATTATTTACTTAAATAAATAATTCAATATATTTCGTATACTTTATGGACTGTGCGTATTTATTCAATATTTTTCCTAAAAAAATTCCAAAATATTTTCTTCCCAAAGTCGCACAACTGTTATACATCCGACATTTGTCTTATTGACAAATCAATTACTTTTAATACGCCAATATGACAAGACGTAAATACTACTGTAGTTCTGTAAGTAAATCTGACTTAACAATAGACCGTTAAATTAGCTAAGTCGAAAATAGACATATAACCTGATATAAAAATAGCAATGAAATTATTCTAAATCCCGTATAAATTTACTTTTCCAGGAACAGCTATGTTTAATGCATTATTTACTCGGACATACAGCCAGAGCAACTTCCGATGGCCAGTCGCTTCGAGTGCCAACCGTATACATGCAATCCATTGTTTTATTTCCTAAGAAGTACTGAGCAGAATTACAAATGATATTGATGAGTTAATAGTGGAGTTGGAAGGACTACCGAATCATCTTGGCGACAATAACGAAGTTGACATTTTGGACATTGACATAAAGATAAGAAAAGAGAGAATACGAATTATAATATTTATATGCCTTTGATTAACTTTCAAGAATACCTAGATATTTAGTTTTGTAAGATCCGAGGCGACCAGGTCTAGGGGCCGTTAACAATGTAAACATAAAAAAGGCTTTGGATATCTACACATGGGTATGTGTATGCGTATGCCCTAATCTCTGCTGTACGAAATCCATGATGCTGTACAGTAACAGGTAGATAACAGGTAATAAAAATAAATTTAACACTAAAAACTTTCGTGAACTCTTATGCTTACGTTGTTAAGCAATATAAATTACAATAAAAAGAGTGTAGCGGTTGTAGTAAATTCCGAAAATCCTATTTTCTCGTACTAATCCAATCAGACTGGTCGCCGTAGCGACTGTTAATGCAAACAGTGGTGACGCAGACAGGTTAGTCGATATCGATTGATGGCGCACAGACCTGAGACGTCACCACCAAGAACGACATCATAGTTACAACACAAACCATGTTAAGACGACAATGTATAATATGTTACATTTGCATATTTGCTATGTCCATAAAAAAATACAAAAGAATAGTTGACTACCTAACATATATTCGCAGTATGAAAATCCAATTTTTTTTAAACCATTACGGTTTAGAAATCATGGTAACTTTTATGGTCACCGAACCGCGTATGAATTTCTATTCACAATAAATTAAATTCATTCACAAAGCCACAAGTAAAGAGTTATTAATATTGTCAAACTTTTCCTTTGATTTTATTACAATCACGTATAACAAAACTGGAGATATTTATAATACAGAAAATAAGACCATAATAGAACCACACATATATCAATACGTACATATAAACCTTTTGTAAGACGTAGTGCTCGGCATGTTAGGCCGGAATGGAATTCTATTTCCCTGTGACAAGGACAGGGAAATTTATAAGCACTCTTAAACTTATGATATATTATGTTCCAGTATTAAAGTGGCTTTATACATATCAGAGGGGAAATCTTCAGTAAACTTTTATAATGGAACAATATCTATTGTTATCAATTTAAGTTTTAATCTCATTACACTTTTTACAAATTTTTTAAAGTAATCAAAAAAATGGCTATTCAGACATCAATTAATTTTCAATAACTTACTGTTGTAAATTGATGATAATTGATTCAAATTACTACAAGGTCGTGCAATCAAAAGACCATTCTGTATGAGGCCCATATACTTTCGTAACACTAAGTGAATCATTAATATCTGTTATTGCGAAACAGAAAATCAATTCAGATGGTAATGGAAGATGTCATTTATATTCTTAAAGTTCAGTTTAAATTCGTAAAAACAAATTTTTATTCTACTACAGAATATTTTTAAATCATGAAGAGAGCATAATTCAAGCCTCTATGAAAGTCTTACTTTATAAAAATATAAAGTTTTATAATCTCTATATCAATATCTTTGAATGGAAAATAAAATATTTTCCCTAGAAAAACTATAAGACTGTAACCAATAAAAAACTTCATAGTGTCGGTAAGTACTCTATAGGGAAAACCATGCCCCAAACTTAAACTAAACTCAAGTTTATCCATTGAACAAACCAATTGGATGGAACTGGCAGAAATTAAAATTTATAGCAGTTGGGTATTTTCTCTAGATAGAGCCAGTACGACACAATAACGAGTACTTTACTAGACAAATCGATCTATGAGCTCTAAGTTACTTCTGAAAGACTATTAAGCCATTATAGTAGTTTTCATTGTAATGCAATGCACGATCGTTTGTCACGAATTGGTATTTTTCTCACCATCGTCGTTTACATTTTTGCTATTTACTATATTTTAATGAGTGGAAAAAATAAAATTTTAATAATAATAAAATAACACAATCAAATCGTACAGAGTTGTTTCTGCAATGAAATCATGTTTGCATTTGTTAGAGATAGTGTACAGGTTAATAAGCTAAATCATTAAGTATTAAAGTTTCTATGCAGTTTTCCTTGTATATAATTACAAAATAAATATATCTTTATTATTTAGTAAATTATACCAGTAAGAAATATGTCAATAAACAATATCAATGAAAGGTATTTACCGAATTAAACAAATGACTGGCGGAAATAGTCGTATTTCACAACATACCCTCAGGGTGTGTCTGACTAATTTTGAAACATGAAATTACAAGCATATGACGGAAGGGTCATATGCTTGTAATTTCATGAAAAAGCTATTTCGGAAAATTGATATTAATGTTTTTAATTATAGAAAAACACGATATTTCGGCTAACATAAATTTAGGTAAATCTCAAAACATTTTAATAATATTGTAAGCGCCATTGCTAACCTTTCAAGGCTTAAATGACGAGACCCGATTAAAAGTCATCGTTGATTTGAATTTTGTTTTCATCTAATAATATCTACATAGCGCTATGTAAAGAGCTTTTTGGATTTTACGATCCATTTAATAGTTAAAGCGATTAATTATAAATTTAACGATCTTACAGACACATTTAAATATTATCGTACATATTCATGTGCTGTATCTATTAATTCTATAATGCCAAATCAGTTTTGTACAATTTAAAATATACCAACAACTAAAGAGAGACCCGAGTATTCAGTTTAAATAATTGAACTGCTTCTCGATCCGTCGTTCACTACTAGTGATATTTTTTGTTTCCAATAAGATGTCAAACAGAGCAGACCATTGGAAAAGTAATTCGTTAGTACTGACTGCATTATCATCCTTCATATCACAATGAAACCATTACGAAAAGTGTATTTAGCCGTAACCGCTATGTCCTTGGCATTTGAAATCTGTAATATCTTCAAAAATATTCATTTAAATTACATGTTGTAAAGGGCCATATTGTGCATCTATATTAAATGCACAAAGTATTTAAGGTACCTAATTAAATAAGGCTTAATGTTGTATTGTTTAAAATCGCGGACTTTTTTGTAGACCTTTTTAAGGTGTACAATACTGTAGTACATCGTTCAGGGTTCAGCCAGCGTTTGCAATATAAGCGCAAAAAAATGAGTTTATTTACGACATCAATTAGAAACCTCTAAAGTTATTAGTGTTCTCTACTATATTAGGTATTTATTATACATATAAACTTTCCTCTTGAATCACTTTATCTATAAAACCGCATCAAAATCCGTTAGTTAATTTTATAGACCTAAGCATACATAAGGACAGACAGACAGATCGACAGTGGAAAGCAACTTAGTTTTATACTATTTAGTGATGGACCGGACCGATTTGCAGACTCCCAATTCTATTTTCTGTTCACGTTTGCCCTCAGAAACTCGTCATAGACGATTGTTTTGAACTATAAGATAAGCTAAGGCTCAAGATACATAGAATATAAGTACTAGAAAAATCATGCTTGAGGATAATACATACAGTAACAAAGAATGTTTACACTTATCTTTCGTAGAGTTTAATAATAATCAACATTAAATATCCATAAACTACTTTTCCAACATAAATTTGATGGGTCATAAACACCGACATTGGTAAGACGACTCGACAGAGCTACGCAACGTCCGTGATGAGTCATTACGCCGCGCGCCGATGCCGGAGCCGATAGAATATGACAGGGTATGTTTGTGAAGGCGTGGACTGCCTAATGAAAGTTAAACACGCGAGCCCTCGCCCTAAGCAATCCACCGTTTTTATTAATAAAAATACATGACGAAAAATATGTTTACTTGTTTGTAAACTTCCGAAAATAACATACATATAACAATTACAACTGGGACAGATGATTGTTAAAGCTATCTGAGGTTACATTAATTTTGATTAATGTTCAATTTGTAAATATAACTGGGATTGAATACATATTCGTTAAATTCGACCTTTACGCTTAAAGATTTCATCAACTAAACATCTGTTCTATCGAAACCCGTTTTCGGGTAAATTGAATATCATCTTCGTGTTTTAATATAAACGTCGTGTACAATATGGCATGTCGAATATCTGCGTGCTTGTAAATTCTGTAAATAGGTAATGTTTTTCTCCCTTTGCAAAACCTCGACTCGTTGTGTGGGCTCCGTTAAATAAATAAGTAGCGTGCTGTACCAGCAACGACCTTCAACATCTGCGTCCGCTCTAAAAATAAATAACTGCTTTCTACGGCTATACCGTGTAAACTAACATCCTTGAAGAAAAGAAATAAGTAGGGTTCTTAAATAATTCATGATATATAACTTATTTAAGACCCCTACCTACCGCGTGTCGTAAATTATAACTTTCGTGAATAAGATTAACTCTATAAAAGGTAATTTGTTCAAACGTTCGCCTAATACACGAAATGGTCTAAAAGCAATACCGCCCCCACAGAGCCCTCTTTCTCTACAAATAATCCACAAACGACCTCTAAACCCAAAAAATATAAATACATAACATTATGTGCAAACCTATTATACCAAATAAAGGAATGAATACTTTCGTATAAAATTTTCTTCGCAATATTATTCAATACATAAGAGACATTCATAGCGGCTTTTCAAAGAAAATTTCACCTTTTTATCGCTAAATGAAAACTTTTATTATCACCATTCAAGTGTTTACAATGTTCTCTTTGAAATAACAATTTGCATATCACAAGCAAAAAGAACAAGAAGGAAAGACTAAACCCGTATGGTATATAAAACAAACAAAGTGATATTAATTACGAGCCATGCTTAAATTGCAATAAACCATTGTATTATATTAACCTAACTATTATTAGTAAATTAAAGTAAAGAACGAATCAAATGGAGTTTGACTAATATTTTTTCCAATCCAATTCTGCCACAAAATCTCATTGTAAAACGAAAGTTTCTTTCTAGAGTTCTATTTAAATACAATTCAGCGAACACAAGGGAAATGGATGAAACCATACATATGGTGTACGAAGGGTCGAGATTGGCTTTCTTTTCTTTTCCTAGAAGGGTAACTCACAAATTTCGTTTAGAAACTGTACGTGTGAATGGGACGAAATGGAACCTTTATACTAAGCCCCTAAATAAACACAACAAAAAAAATGCCCTACAATAAGTCGTTTCTAGCAAATTGAAATTAGATCATTTTCTTCACGCCAAGTAAATAGAAAAAGTTTGAAAATACAATCACAGCGAAACCAATCTGACGTTTACATATTGGTTCTGTATCCAATTTAGAAACAAGATCTCTTGCTGTTCGTATTTTCGCGTAACGACTACTGACTGATCTCGTTTCCTACACAAGGTCTTATTGTACGTTAAACAAAGGATCACTTGTTGCCAAAGAAGGTTAGTCTACTGTCGGTAACCAGCCTTGAGAAAGGGAAAATCGCGGCACGGCTCCATCTTCCGCGAGAACAATAACTTTATTGCCTTTGTTACTAGGTATATGTATTATGTACCGCTCAAATTGTTCAACATATGCGTCAGCGTAGTACTACCGCGTAGCTAGCAATCTGTAACGAGGTCAAACAGAAAATCTGCAATTGGAAGCATAATAACATCTTATAAATTAAAGACACCCGTATTCATGTCGCCTTGTTGCTATTGAAATAATGCCACTGCACTAAATAAACAGATACAGAGACAATGAAAGGAACAAAATTTTACCCTTTATAAATATAATAGTGAAGATGTAGACTAGTAAAATATTTTACCAATGTTTTCATGCTATTGGAATGAATCGTTGAGTCAAGTAGTAGTGGGCGAGCCTTTCAGCTGTTCTACGTTATAAATGAGTGGCAACACGCAACGAAGTAGATAGCGTCCCTTTATGGTAATGAAACAGTTGCAGCGCTTTGCGACTATGTATGCAAATGAAATTAAGTTCAAATACGTATACTACAAATTTCCAAGGTACATACTGAATACAATCAATTGCTATTTAGCGTCTTTATCTATGTATATCGGTTTAATAATATATTATTTTTCAAGTCATCAAAAATCCTTTAATAAGCTTAAGTACAATATTGGTTTTAAGGCAACTTGATATATTATAATCTCCCTAAAAATGTTATTATCCAATAGAGTCACGACTAACTTCCATTCGATATCGAGACATTGCTAGCTGATTGGACTCGATACCAAAATAATATTGACATATTTCGTAATTCCTCCGGCGAAGAGATAATATTTAATCTTATATCAATATGTGCGCTTGACTGGACGATACGGGCGACTGTACGTAAAGCAATAAAAATATTAATTGTTGTATTGAGATAAAATTATATTAAACTTTTTAACTTTAAGATAAGGAATTTGTAATGACAATGTGTTGAGTTTAAGTCAGGTGGGAGTTTTATGTGACTGGTTTACGAGTTTAGCCAACTTCCTGGCTTGCACAAGCACTTCTCGAGCCGTCCCACGAGAACACGTGCGACTTATTAAAGAAATATTATTTACAATATTGCAAACTCTAATATAAATATGGAAATAACTTAAATGCCTAAATTTACGTATGGTTCACATTAGAAACATTAATAATAAATTAAATTAAAAAAATAGAAATCGTAGATTATATAATAAAAAAAAAAATATAAGACGTCGTAGAGGATCTTCTCCCCGGGTAGCATGAATCCGACATCCTATCCGAGCGCCAAGTGTCTTAGACCCGAACCGGTCGCGCCACATGTGGGCCAGACTACCCCCTTCCTTCTGCCATCCCATCAATGCTACGGTTCTAGTGGACTCTAGGTTCTCGTTCAGGGTCCCCTGATATTTTTACATCAGCGCTCTTATCTTAATTCAAGAGACTCTCTCTTGTATTGTTGATGTCAATGGGCGATGATAGCCACTAACTGTCTCGTCTGCGCGTTTACTCCTTAAATGTCATTAAAAAAATATATATACTAGGACTAATACTCGTCACACACACACACGAAAAAATTATGAAATACCTTTGTCTTTGATAAAACTCCGAGAATTAAACAACGCGTTAGAAATTAAACATAAGAAGTCCCAAGGCGTAACATCACAGCCCGATGCGCTTCCGAGCGGAATGGCCTATTTATCCCAGATGCTGAAAGGCATAAAACATTCACGAGGAAGTGTAATAGCAATTAATTTGCTTAATACTTATAATAAAGAACATTCTTTATCTTAAGAAAAATTATCTTATTCTCACCCATTGAAAACCGGTACAAATGTTTATTGTTTAGTGTAATTAATAAATCTAGCTTAAAACGATGTACGAGCCCACATATTGTAGAGTTCCTTTTAACTCGTAGATAAAGGTATAATATTATTAATACAAGTATACGCATAACATTTTCATTTCGTCAAATTATTCCAAAGCCTACAAGTGATATATTATACCTTTCTAAGTAAGGTAAGTAGGACACAAGCGTAGGTAAGAGTTAAAGCGCGGTGGGATGGTGACACGCTGTCTACAAACTTGAAGGCCGTCCTACAATGATAATAAAAATTCAAGGCGTAAGTCTCTTTCGGTTAGGAAAAAACTTTTGCCATGACATATCTTATATATAAAATTCTCGTGTCGCGGTGTTTGTTACAAAACTCATAACTAATACTAAAATCATCAAAAAAAATGTAAGTATATGTATATTTAATTTTTTTTCTTTCGATTTCATGAAGCAAATTGACAAATTAAGTTACGTTTTTTGATTAAATTATTCTTATAAGTTTTAGTCACGGTTATCATAAAAAACCACTGCGTTAAAAAAAATATGTATTATTCGAATTAAAGACAATTTTCTTTATTTTCAATTGTATTACATGCTATAAGAAATATAATTACCGAAATTTTGAAAAAAAACTGGACCAATCTGTAAGCATATCCTATCAAATACTAAGAGAAAATTCCAAATCCAAACTCTCTGAGTTCTGATTTGTTCTGATTTGTTCTTCTATGTGTTCTGATTTGTTCTTCATTCATGCTGTAATGAAGCGATGGATAATTGAGGTTTCTTGTATACAGATAGCTTAAGAGTCTGAATTTTAATAGTTCGTGTGGGACAGATAATAATAAGATATGTTCATGGAGTAAGAAGCGTCAGCCTGTTTTTACATAGATATGAATATATAGACGAGTAGAAATTGCACCCGTGCTTTCTGAGGTAACAAACATTAAAAAAAATAATCAACCGAATTGTTAACCTACTTTTTTTAATTTTTTGAAGTCGATTGAAAAAGCTATTAATCTAGTGCAATAATGTCACTGTCAAGTAAACGATTAAGCTCAATTGTCACTAGACACACATAATAGACCCATTACATAAGTTTACACATAAGCAATTACTGTAAACAATGTAAGTTAATTCCAACAATCTTCTACATAATGGTGCTGTTTGCTAACACGGCGAAATCCAATTAGTGTATCCTAGCAGCTCCTAAGCCTTTTTAGTGATTCAGATTGTTTCGCGAATTTACTCGTCTGTAAATAAATGTGACGTAATCGTTAGTACATTCATAACACCACCCACGTATAATCTACCAGGTCGTTGTACTGAGAAAACGCTGAAAGCTCGGCTAATTTAACTTTACCGAGTCGTTACTCTATGTTATAGGAGAAACTTGTTAGATGACTTTTATAAACAGTAGACGAATGTTAATATGTATTACAAAATTGTACTTTGCTGCTGCTAATTACGAACAGACTAAATTCCTCAATAGCTCTCATAATTACCAAAAATAATAAATTACAATAATTAATTCGAATTACAATAGTTTTCCTATATACCATAGAAATAACTTACAAACTGTACCAAAGGTAAGTTTTCTCATTAATCTATTTCTCAACTTTTTCAAAGTAAAAGCAGAGCAATTTCTCGTGTCCCGATACTGTTAAGAGCGACAAGTTTGACACTTATTACTAAGATACAGATAAGTTAAGCTCATGATAGAAAATATTAAATCTAACGGATATTATCTATAACTACCTAAATAATTCTTAACAAAGTTCTGATGCCCATAAGCCGAAAAAGTAAAAATAATTATGAAGAATTTCATAACGACGAAGCACTTTAAAGAATTTATGGCTTAAATAGCTACAGTATACAGGGATTTTTTCATCATGTAAGTAATAAAATATATGACAACGATTCTGTAAATCCAATAGTTTTAACGATTTCTGATGGCTAGTGTTGGCGGCGGAACTTTACTACTTAGAAAGAAGATAACTCATAAAAATTTAATACCCGTGAGGGGACGGGTTAGAATACTATTCCCCTCTACCGCAGGGAGAGCATCGGTAGAGGGGTGGTAGAGGATCTGTTCCCCGACTGGCTTGCGACCACCAGCATGTGAATCCGAACGCATTTTTATAGACGCGTTCCGGTCGAGCCGCATGTGGACCATATTTAGCCCCTCCCTCTACCATCCCATTAATGATGCGGATCTGGTGGACTCTGGGCTCTTGATCAGGGTCCGCTGAAACCGCGGCATTTTTTTTCTTTACTCCCCCTCCGCACTCTATCTTCCAGGATGCAACGCATCGACAAAACAAGAGAGTATCTCTTGCTTTGCCGATGTCCATGGGCGATGGTGGCCACTTACCATGTGCTCGTCTGGACCTTCTCTACCATAAAAAATGAGAAATAGTTTTACTATGTATATTGTGAGATATACAGTTGTAATTATATATTAAAGGGAATTTATAATTTTCATATTACATTGAACCAAATTCGCGAAACTCGAACTGTTTGTTGGAGTTTAGCTGAAACTTATGCTTGCTTATCTTATAATTTACAGCTAGCGTTTACAAACTTCGTCATTTATCATATTTCCAGTATAAATTAAAATTTCTTTATCAATCCAAGCCGTCACTTTATCATTATAAAATAGTTATTCTCATTTCTATAGCTTAATAATATAGAATTCTGTGTTTTGAGCAATTAAATATCACTTGCTTTAACGGTGAAGGAATACATCGTGAGGAAACCTGCACTCATGAGAGTTTCCTGAAGATCTCAAAAGGTGTCTATAGTCTGCCAACCCGCACTAGGCCAGTGTGGTGGACTATGGCCTAATACCCTCCTCATTCTGAGGAGGTGGGCTCAGTAGTGGGCCATTGACGGGTCCTGATGGTGATTATCCAATTTAAAATTCAAACAAATTCGTTTTTAAATGACTGCATTGGTGAGAGACTGTGATTGACACATCCAATAAAATTTCGTAACAAATACTGTCATTAAAATAGGTATTTCATTTTATACAAATAAATAAATTATTTTTATAAAATTTATATAAAGGCAATGAAATTTCTTTCTGAAGATCATCTTTTTCTACGCCAATTTAAGATTTCACTGTTTAGTTTTAAATAAGTATTTTGGCATCATAAAATTAATAATCTTTGAACAACATTGAATCCGCACATCTTGTAAGGTTATCTATTATCATTCAAGGTTTACAGCAAGGTCTATCACATGAGTTTTTTATAACCCTAAACATCATCGTTGTGTACGAGCAAATATTCGTTAACACTACACAGAAACAAGTAAGTATAAGTATCTGTGTTAATAAAACAATAGGAGGTAAAAGTATAATTGAGGAAATTAAGAAATAGATGAAACCGACATATAGAATTTAATCACCATCCTGCCTTAAGCTTCCTATTATGATAATACACATGGCCATTCATACGATTTGCATGCAAATAAAGGTATCGTTGAAAATTTAAATAATTCTGTTTTCAGTTACACTTAAAGGTTTAGTTACTTACCAAGAACCCATATAGCTTTGAATGAGTAATGACGATAGAAATCCTACTAATATTATAAACGTGAAAGTTTGTATGGATTTGTGGACGTCCATACACGTAGGTTAGTTACTCTTTCGCGCAAAAACTACTGAATGGATTTTGATGAAACTTTAGAATAATATAGCTAATTCATCAGAATAACACATAGGCAATAATTTATAATGATATAGCGTGAATTATCAAAAATATAGGGGTCGAAACCGTGGGGTGCAGCTAGTATGTAATAATAATTTTAGTGTGTTAGTTACAATATGTATGTCCGTCATCGCCAGTAGACATACAAATTGTATCAACAATGACCACGTCTAGTTGTCAAAAACAGCCTTGACATTAGCAATTTCATGCATTTATGGCGACACGACGCGACGACACGTATTAAGTAATAATATTCTGCAATATTTGCCTCCCAACAAATGTTAAAGCACAAAATTAATGCAATAATTATATTTTTTATATTTGCACTTACATTGTAAATACACAAGTGTGTCTATTGGTTTCTCTTCTTTTAGACAGAGTAACATGATTATTAATCCAGACGAATACATATTTCATATGGTTTATAAATGAAAATAAATTAAATTAAAACAAACAAAATAAACTAAAAAATTTATAGAGAAATTTACATTAAACTTAAGTAGACATAGCGTGGTAAATAAATCCCAGCGAAGCCAGGGCGGATCGCTACTATAATATATTGTATAAGAAAAAAGCCAAAATATAAGATAATAGCTGACCCGACAGACGTCGTCCTGTCTTGACTATGAATACTTAAATTAAATTTAACTTAAGTTAAATTGGTCGTTAACTTTTCTAAAATTTTATAATTTTCCGCGCAATTTTCTTAATTTTTTCTTACATAAGAACCTTCTCCTGACAATAACGAACACAACAAATAAGAATTAGCAAAATCGGTCAAGCCGTTCAGGCGTGATGCCGTGACCAATGGAAATAGGGATTCAATTTTTATATAAGAAGATATGTCAATATCAGTAGATTTCGATCAGAACTTCTTTAAAACTGAAAAAGTTCCAGTGCAGCTAATAAAACCATCTAGATTTTCATTACACAGAAAATATTCCTGCCCATGAATTCACATAGGATAAATCGGCCTTCCAAAAATCTATTTGCTAAATCGAACCGATGGGGCTTACTAATAGTCTCAGCCCTCAACTAACATTGTCAATCCGATTGACTGATGAATGCAGCTTGCATTGTATCACTGTCTTTACTGATAGCACAGCTAATGTTCTCCAAATACAAGTGTTCGTAAAGTAGACTAGTCGACCCAACTCGGCTATGTGTGATTAGATCCAATCTTTTCATTTTAATTTTCAACATAATATTGAATTACCGCTATATCAATGTAATCTCTGTTCACTACGTCACTATATCGCATTTTACATTTTAATTTTCAACATCAACATATAATAATTTGTATATGTCGAATTCCTAAAGTCATCCCATACTTCAACCCCTTCAAGTAAATTTTAAATGCAATAAAACCTAGCCTTTGTCCTATCTCAAGCGCTCTAGTCTAATGTAAGCAATACAAATTTATATTCATAGGATCAATTTAAAGTCACGCTGTAGACTTAAATATCATCCTCATCATCTGGACGTGTGGCGTGCAACAGTGCGTTTTTCTAGAACTTTTATTCCACGCACCATCAACTTATGGAATGATCTACTTTCTGCGGTATATCCGGAACATTACATGGGGACCTTCAAAACTCGCGTATATCTCCACCTTAAAGGCCGGCAACGCTCCTGTAACTCCCCAATTGTTGCAGGAGTCCGTGGGCACCGGTGATTACTTAGCACCAGTTGACCCGACTGCTCGTTTGCCTTCCTACTTTATAAAAAAAAAGTCATCCAAATGCGTTTCTACTGAATAAAGTTAATTTAATAAAACATGCAAGGAAAACTAAATAGTCCAACAATTTGGGGGCATGGTCATAATAAGACGAATGCCATAATTCCCATTATACTAAATTTTCAATCATGTGTAAACTAAAAATAACGGCCAAAAAATTATAATATTAAAAGTTAAATGGTTAAAAAAACCGTTAGTACGGTAAGAAATTCCAAGAGACGAAATAATTATAATTGATTTAGTCAGAAATATAAAAACACAATTATCATAACTACAAAATATTATACCAGTTACCCATTAATTTAAAAATTACAGAGGACTTAATTACAAACAACTTCACCTAATAACGAGAGTACAATATCGTGTACTGTGGTAATCATGCTCAACAACATATAACTAGGAAAATGTAGCCGTGACCCACATTGTAGTATAAATAAATATTAGATACATTGAGTAAAAAGAAAACTATCCCTATTATCTAACCTAAAAAAAACGCTGATCGTAAAGAATAAATAATTTTTACGATATTGATTCTGTATTTATAATAAACTAGCGGCCCATCCCGGCTTCGCGCGGGTGGAATATTATTTATAAAAATATATTGGCCCTCCCGCATTTCGGTGCCCCCTCTCTTGCCGCTTTACTCGCTGCGCTGCGTCGCTATACTGGCCCGTCGCGTCGTCGTGTATTTTTTGTTTATATTGATATTTTTAATTTCGTAATATCTTTTGAATGGAAAGTCCAATTTTAATAATTCAAAAAGTAATTTACAGGTATTGAAATAGTCTTGAATACGAAATAATTTATTTGGATAAGGATTAATACAAAGTTATAGAAAACATGGTCTGATTTTGATAGGCATTTTTATCAACTTTTAAAATGTAAAAAAGTAGTTATAGTGACGTAACTATAATAGTTGGACATATGGTCTCGCGGACTTTTTTGTAGATATCGATACGTTCTATAATATTGTAGAACATTTTTTTGTTCTATCATCAATACTTTTTGCAGCGCATGCGATGAAAGATATTTTATGGCTAATTTTTTGGCACCTTGGGTTGGTTTTCGTGAGATTTCCTAAGGATCTCTAATTTTTTCTTGTAATAAATATAGCCTATGTTACTCAGGGATAATGTAGCTTTCTAATGGTGAAAGAATTTTTGAAATCGGTCCAGTAGTTTTTATGTTTATTCGTTACATACAAAAATACAAAAATACAAAAATACAAATCTTACTTCTTTATAATATTAGTATAGATATACATAATTAGGAACGGAAATGTTACAAGCGGGAAATTCTGGTATTATCATCAATTAGCATATCGCGCATGATTCATACAACCAGTAACCATTTGTCTTATCGAAGCTTTATCGCTTAAAATAAATATAAAAATCAAACCTATATTTTATACAAACTATGACAACATTAATTACCTACCAGCCTTGCACATTCTTTTTACTTACTAAACTTTGTGTTTCTAGACAAATCAGGCATGTATCTTTTTGTCACAAAATAAAAAAATATGTATTATCCTATATGACATATACACGACAAAGTTAATTAAGAAAAAAAAACAATTTTTTTAGTTTACAGTGAAAATTGCGGAACTCACGAGGAATATATAAAAAGTTTCGATTTTTATTTCTTACCAGCCGCCCCGGCTTAGCACGGTTTCTCTACTCTACTACAATATGTATGTATTATACGCATAAAGCTTTCTCTTGAATCACTCTATCTGTTGCTGAAAACTGTATTAAAATCCGTTGAGTAGTTTAAAAGATCGAAGCGAACAGACACCGAAAACGACTTCATTTTATCTATACTAATATTATAAAGAGGAAAGATTTGTATTTTTGTATTTTTGTATTTTTGTATGTAACGAATAAACATAAAAACTACTGGACCGATTTCAAAAATTCTTTCACCATTAGAAAGCTACATTATCCCTGAGTAACATAGGCTATATTTATTACAAGAAAAAATTAGAGATCCTTAGGAAATCTCACGAAAACCAACCCAAGGTGCCAAAAAATTAGCCATAAAATATCTTTCATCGCATGCGCTGCAAAAAGTATTGATAATAGAACAAAAAAATGTTCTACAATATTATAGAACATATCAATATCTACAAAAAAGTCCGCGAGACCATATGTTCAACTATTATAGTTACGTCACTATAACTACTTTTTTACATTTTAAAAGTTGATAAAAATGCCTATCAAAATCAGACCATGTTTTCTATAACTTTGTATTAATCCTTATCCAAATAAATTATTTCGTATTCAAGACTATTTCAATAGCTGTAAATTACTTTTTGAATTATTAAAATCGGACTTTCCATTCAAAAGATATTACGAAATTAAAAATATCAATATAAACAAAAAATACACGTCGACGCGACGGGCCAGTATAGCGACGCAGCGCAGCGAGTAACGCGGCAAGAGAGGGGGCACCGAAATGCGGGAGGGCCAATATATTTTTAAAAATAATATTCCACCCGCGCGAAGCCGGGACGGGCCGCTAGTACTATGTAAAGATGTGATTTTATGAAGTCTAAATACAAATCCCATGGAATATAAAATATCACTGTATGTATAATAACTGCACCATTCTTTACAATAATTATTTGATACAGTTTATATTTGTTATAAATGTATAGATTTACCTACCCAGATCTAGAGAGCAATTAGTAATATACTTTACTCACAAAGATTATCTACGTTATATTTGAATGTAGTTAAATGCTTGTTTAACTCGACCTCTGTCGTGCAAAGGTCAAGTAACAAGTATACTGCAAGTACATCGACCCAACCTGACTGAACAGAATTACTGCTTGCCGGTAGAGTAACACGCTGCACTGCGCCACTAACGGTTACACTTTAATTACTCATTTACCTTGGATTTAAAATTTAGACGCTACGAGTGTATACAATTACCCAAGATATATAATTATCATATACACAACAAAGCCTTAGAGTAACATTGTTAAAATATTATGATTTATTCTGTAACTTTATTAAATGTTACAGTTTTAGCATTTAAATAAGCTAAGTTGTGTAATTCAAATTAAAATAAGAATAAAATGTTGTCAAAATATTTTATCATAATAAATAATTTACTAACTGGTTTCATTTTTATATATTACATAAAAGAAAAATTACTTTTACCAATTGTTCAAATAATATACTCTTACTTTCATTCTCCAGAGACAAGATATATCCAGGTAGGAGCTCTATTAGATTACATTAAATGTAACAAAAATATCGATTTTCGTAAAGCTACTTCAATGCGTTGTGAATATTTTATTTCTTTCAGTTGTCATGGCTGCACAATAGTATTTGTTTCTTGAAATATAACTTGCAACTCAGACTTGACAACGTACTATGTTTTCGTATAAATAAATAAAAATTTAATAATTCTTTAAATATTTAAATCGAAACTGTTAATTTATCGCTGTTACAAACTTTCCAACAACTCGCAGCATGTGGTCGATGTAAACTACGCCAAATGTCGAGCTGTACGTAAGCAGAATACATTAGACTTAAAAGCTAAGTAAGGGAAACGTTGACCTAAGTAACAAACACATGTGAATAATTTACTTTGTAGAGCTAAAAGAATGCTGATTTATTTCATCAAAACGATATTTCCTTGCATGAACATAGAAGAATTAAAGTAAAAAATACAACTTAATAAACATTATCATTATAAATTAACTAAAAACTGGTTTTGTTTACCAATTCACGGATCGTACCTTGAATTTTGTGTTCGGTCAAGGTTTTGAATGAATAAAGTAACTGTAATTTTATCAATATTAAACCAAATAATAAGCATTTATCAGAAGAGGCCTAAGGATAAGAATGGTTTGTTCAGTAGACTAACTGAAAAAAGGTGTCCAATCATTGTTGCTTTACTAAATAACTAAGTGGAAGAGCATCTAAGATATTGTGCTAATATCGGCCGAGAGGTAACGACAGTTTTCAATTTACCAAATGTCCACTATAAAGCAAGGATTTCGGAGCAGCCGTAAAAAGGAACGGCATCACACAACCTGTATTATTGAGGCAGGACTAAGCCTGAGCACTCAACTTGATGAGCACACATCTGCCAGGGCTACCGATAACCACTACGCATTTTGCTTGAATCTCGCTTTTATGAAGGTAATAAAACCGACCCGATACCGCATCTCGATATCAATCCTGCTATATATCAAGATTCCTTGTAACCGACGACATGGCTACAGTTTGTAATGGCGTTTTTGAAGAAAAATGGGACATTATTGTAGTGTATTCTACATTTTGACAAAGTAGGTATACGCAAATGCGATGAGAAGCCATAATGAATAAGGTTATTATAGATAGTGTAAGTGCAATCGCTCGGCACTTGTGTTCGTGCAGTGTTAGTAATCGGACATGTCTAGCTCCGGCAGTATACAAGTTTTATTTCCATTTACTGAGTATGCAATTAGAGGCCTGATTAAAAGCAAATTACAAGATTTTTCAATACATATTGCAAGCGTAAATATTGGAGAAAGCCCCTAAGGAACCTGAAACTGTGACACATTCAACCAAAATCACATTTTTTCACAGTACTTTAGAGTTAATTGTAAATAAAGAAAACATAACCTATAAGAATCACAATGCACACGTTTGATGAACGTTATCTCAGTATCGTGGCGTAAATTGAAATGGATGTTACCGTACAATTGAAGTGAAAGAGCGGAGCACAAAAGAAAATAAAACAAAGAGAACAGGGTCTATTACGACCCTTATAAATAATTCTGAAACCAAAACTGCGAAAGCTAAATTAATGTCTAGGCCATTGTGTTAAATGAATAAAAGTACTAACGAAAGCATTTGTTTTAATTAAAAGGAAACTAGATATTATTTATAATTTTATGCTTACATCATGCCTGACAGTATGAGTTGTATTGCCAAAAATCACTATAAATTGCGATACATAGAGACAACACAGTATTTTGTAACAGACCTTTCAGAACTATTTGAAGTGCGTAACTAAAAGTATAATACATTTACTATACTATCTTATGTAAACGCAACCCTGAAGGATATTGCTTCTTCGATAAAAGTGACACTGTGCCTTCACATTACCATTTTCACTAGAAACCCGTATAAGATGAGATCTTATAGATAGAAAAAGTCAGACCTTAATCAAATAGACTATATTTCACGTTTAAATAAATCTAACATTTTTTAAATGTATATTGTATTAAACAAAATCTGTTTAGATTAACAATTCGTAATGCGAAACTACAATGTTTGTTTCAAATTCTGAAACTTTGTAAACGAAACAGAGGAAATTGGGTCAAAGGACAGTCATAACTAATTTTACACTGAAACAATCTGTTCTAAACATTAGGGTTTGGGTATTAGTTTACAGAACTAAGTCTAGTTAGCAAAAATAACTTATATTAGTAAACCAGTATTCAAAGTCAAACGAAACATTTTCAGTTACGTTACATTCAAGCTTAGGTAAGTTTTGGCTTAAATCTATTAGTCAGGGGAGTAATTACGCTTTATCGCGCCAACATGGAGTTGTCTAAGTGAGCCCAAATTGCGCTCACGTTTTGCATTACTACCTCATAAGCACAATTAATTTCAAGTTACAGTTTATTCAAACGACGAGCGACTATGAAAGTCATAAAAGTATGAAATGTTTTTTCTAATATGTGTATCGTAACATTCTTTAACTGTTTAACACGATATGTTGGACGCTACTAAAAAAGTAAACAAATATCAGTCCAAGTCGTAGCAATTAATCATTAGTTACTAAATGGTAACCATGTGAACCAGTAGTTACAGTTCCTTGCATACGCAAATATTCACAGTGAATATTTGCGTATGCAAAGCCAGCAATTATCTAGTTCAGTCGAAATTGCAACCAAATTATCATTAAACACGTGAAGTTTATTATACAGTTATTTCAGTTGCAGTGTTATTACAAAATTAGAAAATTCAAAAAACGTAAGATACATTGGAAAACCTCATTACGGTAAGTACTTGCATTACATTGCTAATGGCAAAGCAAAGGCAACGCGGACGAATGAAATTACTTCAGACATTACTGAAATAGTAAAGCGTACAGATTTTCACAACCGCATTACGTTTTCTATTTCACAAGTGTAGTTACTTTTTAAATGTGTTTTTATTATCTTACCCGTTAGCAGTAACAAAAGATAATAAAGACAACTAAAGCATTGCCCTATAAGACAATTGACTCAAGTTGGTTACGATCTGAATCCCACGCCAAACCGTTAGGCAAAGGCACTGATTTGAGCTGTCGAACATGACACTGCTCGCCTATGTTTTAGACAAAGACAGATTTTACTTAATAATTTTATTCTTCGATTACAAATAATGGTAATAAAAAAGAAAAAAAATCGTCTGTTACTTGCTAAGTGAGGTTGTATCATCATATTTTATAATTTCAAAATATAACTATTTAAATAAAGTTCTACTAACCTAGTTTTTAAAAACCAAAACAAGACACTGAAAGAATATTTTTATTTAGAAAATTTAACTTATTTATTTAAATCAGAATTTACAATAGTGTTGTTGTACAACAATGCTGCAGCTATTGACTTAATTTTTCTAATAAAGCTATAATTTTTCACATAACTGAAAGAAATGACTACAAAGTATTTACGAAGAAGCTAAAAGCGAACATTATCAAAATTAATAAAAGAGCAATTGCCTAACTTAAGCAATTAAGTACGAAAATTTTGCCTACCAAAGCAAAGATGCAAGCAATTTTGATAAAGCCAGCTTTATTAGTTCACTCGAACCCTTGGAGATGAAATCATTTGGTTTATATCCGGAAAGGGAGCGGGATACGAAAGGAATATCTAGATATAATGAAACGTGAAACGAGTATTTTCTAACACCTTGAGAATTTTATGTTGATATTTAGGTTGTACATTAGTTATGAGCGAAATAATTGTATGTCGAAGTACTACGGTAATAGTTACTTACAATACATTGGTTATTGAATTTCTGAACTGCTTTTATAAAACAGCCATACCTTAAAAACCCTAACCATTACATATTTATTAAAAGAATTTGAATAAAAATTTCAAATTAGTCGATTTTTGTGCTTATAATTATAATGAATAATACGAAATCTTGATACGCAACGAAGCAATATAATGTTTGCCCCAGTCATTATTCATATTTTAACCATAAATTTCCTCATATAACGGAAAGATAACCGTCATACTCGTAATATGATCCAATGGTTGGTTAGGCAAGCGTAGAGGCGCCATTCCTTTGTGTCTATAAGCACTATATCCTAGTCACTGCTTCGTCCCTATGGGTCCGAGCATATAGTTACCCTGAATCAAAGCCTTGTCTATTATAAAACGAAAGTAAAATAAATTTTGATTAGTATTTCCTGACGCTTTCCATTTTTCTACAAATAAAATCAACAATTTACAACTTAGTCAATAATTCTATTAAGAATTCAATGCAGAACTTATTAAGTAATTAATAATATGATGCTATGAGATGATGATGAAGCTTGTTACATAAATAAAAAAGTGCATATTAATATGTACAATACAGTGCATACGGGTGTGGAAAAGTTGTAGACAACGCTTATCAGGTAATCGATACTGATAAGGTTTAATATTAAATATGTATTGCTTCAACTGTTACAACGACATCTTTTAAGTGCTATAGATTATTATATTATTTAATAAGAATAACAATGGTTTCTGAAACCGTTCATAAAGAGATTAAGAATCAAACTAACATTTTACGTATCCAAATTACCTAAGTCATCCTTCTTTAGTGTCTCAATCAATACTTAAATAAAAATCCTTCTACGCTCAAATACGCAATCAATAAGTTCTTGAAGGCTATGAATCATATCGATAATAGTATAATCAAATTTTGCCATAATGTACGTGTTTCTCAGGCAAGATTTTTTACACCAACTGCTATCTGCATGGTACCGATATCGCACAGTAACAGCCATAATTATCGCACAATAATTGGCCCAAGTCTATCGGAACAGAGGTCATATACAGTCTTAAAATAACATGAAAAGTACTACCCCGAATATAGATTTATTAACGGAGTTGCTAGCTCGGCCATCCTGCGGACCCATTCGTCCCGAATGGCGTAATTGTTAAACCTAGAATGGCCACTCCATTGAAGTTTACATTTACCAATCACTAATGCGCTTACTGCTTAAGATGTGATAGTATATGTGTACGGTGAGTTTATATCATGGTTTTAAAAAGAGATGCCTGAGGCCAACTATCAACATGTATCGCCATGTTGCCAGTACAGTAGACAGTAGTGTTCACTCCGGATATCTACTGCTATACTCACCACCGATTTACACCTTGTTCAAGAAGCAAGTACATTAGACTCAAAATAAGACTTTATTCATCTCTCTCAAAATAAGACTCGGCCATCCTATTTCAAAGTATCACAACTATGTAATCGCACTTGAATTTTTTTCGAACATTACATTACTTACAATGAAAACTAAATAACTGTCAAGATGATTATACGCAAAAAACTTTTAACGTGGCTTGTGGGGCGAGTTCTTTAACTCAACAATACTCTTTTTTAAATGTAACAACTGTCATCACTTTTTCTTTACTAAAATTTCTACCGGTAGATAATACTAGTTGTGCCCGCGACTTTGTACGCGTGGAAGAGTGCCTTCCCTTTTGTTATTTTACAACCTTAAGGGTAAAACTTTTACAAAATCATCAGTCCAAAAATAAGTTTTAAAGCTTCTACCTCTAAAAATTACGATACCTCCATACAACTTTAACCCCGTATAACCCTTTTTTCGCATTAAAAAGTAGTCTATTTCGTTTCTCAGGCTCTATAGACTATCTGTATACTATATCCCATTTATAATATTAGTAAGGATTATGATGCCTAAGTACGTATATTATTATTTCATTGTTAGTATGAAAAAGGTCTGTTTTGCTCAATCTTAAATAGGCAATTTAGGCTAATGTTGTATAATCTAACAAAGGTGCAACCTCAATCCAGCAAATCCTTTGAAATAGAACGGCTTAGTTTGAACTGTTCGAATGTAAATGTTTGAACTGTTCTGAATCAATACTTTCCTATCTACGTTATAACGTAGGATTTACTGATTGTAAAATCACCATTTTAATATTATCTGTATATTACACATACGTGAAGTAAAAACTTATATAACTTTTTAATAAAATTACGTGAACAGTTTAATTTTTATGAAAATGGAGTGATCAAATCCTATTAATCCATCAAATACTACTGTGTTTAATTTAATTTGAATGTATTAATAAAAAAACATAATAAACTATAATATGTATTTATAATTAATATTACAATCTTATGAATGACTAGTCGACCCGCGCGGCTTCCTCCGCGTGATGCTCCTCTCCTATTGGTCGTAGGCTGATGATATATAGCTTATAGCCTTCCTCGATAAATGGGCTATCTAACACTAAAAGATTTTTTCAAATCGGACCAGTAGTTCCTGAGATTAGCGCGTTCAAGCAAACAAACTCTTCTGCTTTATATATAAGTATAAGATGATTATATATTAGTATTAAATATATAAGAAAAATGCATAGTCTTGAAAGGTGTAGAATAAAATAATCTGCTAAAAATCTTCATTGTTCTCATTTCTATTATTCATATCAACATTAAATCGATATTAATAAAAAGGAAAGGAAAATTTGGGTCAATCAATAAATAGTACACGACACAACGTTCAATTGCCCGACACGCGAGTTAGTTTAGAAGTTTTCATCATTAATTCCATTTAATTCAGAGCTGGAAGCGAAGCAAATTCGTTTCCGTTCAATAGACGTTACAAGATGAAGTTCCGAGAGAATAAGGCAGAAGAATTTTAAATTCCATTTTATTCTTTCATCTTTTATTTTTCTCGTTAATAGAAATAATATTATTTTGACTCCTTTGAAATCAAAAATTTATTTCACGAAAGTTTATAATAATTTTCTAAAAGGTAATCTCTAAAACTACTAATTAAATCCATGAAAAATTATTTCATTTATACTTAATTAATCAAAGATGATAAATTTGGAATAAATAGTTTTCAAAAAATCATCAAAAATGCCTAATTACGATGTTCGCTCACTATACTCCGCAATTGCTCGATCTTTGTGTGGGGTACACCATTTCTAACATTTAACTTTATTAAAAAAAACACACACAACTAAAATATTCTTCAATTTTGTAACCATCTTGTAAAATTACTTCAAAATTTTTGTAGTAACATAAAATAGGTTTTCAGGTCACAATTTAATTTTCAAAACAAACGCTTAAGTTTACACTTAAAATGAGATTTTCAGTATAATTTTTTACATGGAAAATTTTTTACGGCTAGACATTCACCTACACCACAGAAGCAAGGAAAGTAATTTATTACGCGACACCGCAGCCCGCCAGAAAGCGGGGGAAAACGGAATATTCAGTGAGCAAACTCTGCTCCACCTCCACGCCATAAAACCGCAAGTTATTCAACATTTAAGATAAATTTACGCTCCCAAACCTATGAGTACAACATACTATAACACATTTCAAAAGCTCGTTCTTATTAAATAATATCCTCTATAATATTCCTCGTTTTTATTAAATAATAAACAAGATAATTTAAGCAAACTTGTTTATAAAAACTGATTTGAGAGTTTAGGGATAAACAAAATGAATTAATGGCAAAAAAAATACTGAAAATTGTAATTTTTTCATGTCTGACTACACCTTACCCCTTAAAATTACTTCGAAAACGCGGGGTGACGTCACATCACATAGCACAATCGTCTTTGTAAGGCAGTAGTTACATTATCTTCACTTGTTCCTCCCACCCTTGCTCTACGAAAATGTCGACAACAATGGCGTCAACATGTGACGTCAGATTGTGTTTGGCGTGACAGATTGCCTATTATTGCCAAATGTATTAACATGGAATTGATCTAATTATAGAAACAAGAAGGTGATATGGAACTCTTTACTCTTCTATATTTACTTTCTACTTCCCTAGGTTGGGCTGATATTTTAAGGACTCCAACAGACTGTACTACGTAATTTAAAAATATCTGTCAGAAACTGGAAAGTAGTAACTAGACATTATAAATGTTACTAAATGTTTTACGCAAGGTAGTTAAATTTGTAGATCAGCTTTCTCTGTCGTAATAAATGCTAGAACTAAATCGCACTGGGAAACTAGTTAAATCTAAATTAATATTGACGACTATGTTTATTGAATGTGCAAATTTAAATTGTTAATTGTTATCTCTCATTATTATGTAGAAAAAACCTAGACTATGTATAATAGTACATAAGCGTCAGTAGCTCAGTGGTTCAGACGTTGGATTCTCGACGTGGGTTCAAAGATCCTGGACATCGGACTACTGGTGTGGCCCACTACTGACACTATCATTTTAGCTTCCTAGGAGGGGTAAAGGGAATACTAGTAGTATGTGATCCATACTGCTAGTACTTTAAAAAAAATTGCAAAGTAGAACTTGTAGCGTAAATCTGATAGCCGAATTAACAAAAAACTATGTACACTTTTAAATTGACCCTGTTTACTAGGAAATAACACAAATTTCACACAAGTTATTTTAATTTTTTGATAAACAGTTCATTACGGATGCGCACGCGTCGCTTGCGTAAACTGGCGAGGTAATGCGCCAATCAGAGCGTTTCGACTATCTGGATAACTTTGAACGCTTAATTTTTACAAAGAATTCAGATTTCGTTTACCTTGCAAAAACTTATTTAGGAAATTGCTTTATCCAAATCAAATAAATTACTACATAACTATATTTAAATTTACCCTTACTCTGTCTGTCTGTCACCGATTTAAAAGAATTTTAGTATACAATTAGTCTAGAGCCTGAGAAAGGACATAGGCTATATTTTAATGCGAAAAAATGGTTGTAAGGGGTTGAAGGTGAAAAGTTGTATAGAAGTATCGTCATTTTTACAATTATTAGCTTGACAATTATTTTTTAGGCTGCTACCCAAAGACACTTTTCCATGCGGACGAATTCGCTAACACAGCTAGTATACATATATGAAAACTTATGGAGTCTGTAAAACCTCTAAACTAAATAAAATATGGTTTTCACAATTATATTGCCGTAGAAGTAACCTAAAATCTAGGCTGTGATTGATTTAAATCGTACGTTAGGAAAAGTTGTTATCATTTAAAAATGTGAATCATCATATTATTTTCCAATAAAAGAATACTCAGCATAGCGAGAGTATAACCTTAAACACACACTTTAAATTATAATACAGTTACATAAACTATTATTTAAAAATAAAAAAATTGCGGAATCAGCTCGAATGTTGCAAATTAATATTATTAGCCTCGTTTTGAAACACTGCTTCTTCCTCTATTCTTTATTTATTGCAAATTATCTAGGACAAGGATCCGATGAGGTCAGCCCTATAATTGATCACAAGCTGAATAATCGTAGATAAGTTTATGATTTTAATCGTGTTCTACGTTAAATCGGAATTTAGCATGACTGCTTTCTATACGTTATTAAAATTAATAATAAAATACAGTTTCAATAAATGAGTTATTTAAAATCAAAAACGTACGATTGAATGGCAAGAAGCTGGAGGAAGACCTGAAAAAACAAGTTCATCGACCTACGATCTCGAATCTAGATAATGACTGATATATCGGTCTGGTCTCGTTTTTGCAATAACATTCAGCGTATCTAATTCGCGCACAATCAAAATTAGTATACACGATTTCCAATTACTTTAATAGCAATGTTAATATTTACATATTTAAATACATTATACTATATAAAAAAAACCTATTTATTTAAGTAATAATTAGGTTTTATCTATTTCATTTTCATACCTTTCTTTGTCGTGTGTCGACTGTGGATATTGTAGGACAGTCTGTTGAGCCTCCATTTCGATCACACATTGTGTCCCTAATTCAAGTTCTGAAACAAGAATAATTATTACTTAATATGCAGTTATAATAATAATAGAGGATGGATAAGTATGGAAAACTTCTTTACACTGGCGATAGCACTACAGATTCGAGCCCTTTTGTGCGCTCTAACGAAAACCGACCACAAACCTTAATAATATAAAGTAAAACTTAATTTGAAGCGCTTAATCGTGTTTTAAAATAACTATAGAAGGGATATATATAAAAAAATACGCGCTCACAACGCGCCATGTGTCATTATGTTATTAACATGAACTCGCCAAACTCTGACGAGAACATCGATGATGTAATGTTTCCGTGAAGGTAACTTATCAATAGTTAATTTTTTCCAGATATAAATAAGTAAGTTATGCTTAGAACTATTTTTACTATTTATGAATATTTCTATTCTTGTTACAAGACTTAAGACGGGATAGCTTAAACCCCGATTGCTACTATAAGGACATTTTAGATCAATTTTGACTTGGTTTTGATGAATTCTAATCTGTAATTATGTATTATAGACATTGTTTATGGTGGTGCGGTATCTTTGTAGGTCTAGAAGACGGTCAACGCGTTTCCTAACATGCATCTGATGACAGTTAGGTGTGCAACATCGCTCATAAAAAACAGATGTTTTCAGTAGTGAAACAAACATAGATGTCGAAAACATCGAACAGATTCTCTTTATATCATTCTTAAAATCTAAAAAAACCCATGCTTTTTAATTTTTATTTGTAATAAAAAACTCTATTAAGCTGCTTGTCTGAGCAATGGTAGTCAAAAACTAATACATAGTTCATAAAGAACAATATATCGTCGATGTTAAAACTATTCAACATTGATAATGTCGCGAATTAAAAATCCCACTAAAATCTGATTTCTACGATCGAAATATTTACCATTTTGAAATGTGCATTTAAAAATAAAATAAAATACTAAATTCAATCATAAAGGATAGTCTTATCAGTGCAAAACATATAACAACAATCTGAAAATATAAAAAGTAAATCGGGCATGTTATCAATCAACACGACAAGTTAGCGAGATAATGTCTACATGGTTTCATTACAAACAACCAAGCACGAGAACTGCGCTAGTGAATCAACGCGAGGTCGGCCTCCGCGATTCTTTTAAATCCGGTTTTGTTAAGCTTTTGTGCTTATACAAATGCATAACGGAATTATCTTCCTATTGGCATTAATATCGGCTGACTAGCAATATTTTCTAAGCTGCAATAATTTCTATAAGTAATTGGGTGTTGAATATTCTACAAATACGTAGACACCCTTTATTAGAATTTTAACCAAGCTACAAAGCAAACTGAAAATATTTCTATATGGTTTTAGATCAAGAACAAGATGCAAAAGAGGAAAAGGTCCATCTGATGGTATGTGGCCACCGTCATCCATCGACATCGGCAATACAAGTGAAAAGAAATTTGTATTGAAATTGCGTTGCCACATTTACTTCTTGAAGATAAGAGTCTAAATTTAGAGTGAAGAGAAGATGTCAGAAGACTCCGAGTAAAAACCCTGGCTCCAACAGAACCGCAGCCTGAATGGGATGGGAGAAAAAGGGCGGAAATCTGGCTCACTTGGTGGTCATTTGCATGTGACAAGACAGTCAGGGAAAATATCCACCACCACCTTGGTATTATTTTATTATTAATAAGTAATAAGAAGTAAGCTTCTTACAGGGACTTAGATTTAAAAGCAGTTAATCTATTATCCAAATTCAATTCAATAATTTGGCCAAAATTAATGTATGTCATTTGAAAGTTGTATTAAATTTCAACTGACATATAATAACTAATTAATTTTATAATATGTGTTAGTAGCCTTTTTTTATTTCAATAAAAAAATCTTGTCTAAGTATCAATGCTGCATAATTTTCTTTTTACAGCATAATTGAAGCTTTTAATGCATATAAATTAATAAAAAGAAATATGTATAGATCAAAGGCATTATTTGAAATTCAAATAATGTTAACACTCTAGCTTACATAAGTAGCTGATAGAAAACATCTTTTGTGTTTGCTGAAGGAATACAGGCGTTATTTACATTAATTGACAATAACTGATAAGAAATAATTTAACCATGGTCATATGAAATTATCTTAACCAATTGGATACAAGCATTTTAAAATTGTAATAGTTTGATTTAGTAATGATTAAGATATATTATATATAGTATCTCTATAAAGGTTATTGCAATAAATAATATTATCAGGTGGAGAGTAGTTATCTGCCAACTGTCAAATTAAAAAAAAAGAAACCTAAAAATACTTTTAGTTACATCAAATTTCAATATGTGAATTTTAGATTTATTACTAACAAAAACATAAAAGAAAAACATTTTTTTAGTAAAGTAAGCCGCTCCATTTTTATAATTACAGAATCATTTATCTCTACTTCCATTTAAAAATACTTACTAAATTACTTAATTATATAATAGTTTAGCAGTTGAATAAATTACATATTTTGTCAGTACTAAGTTTAAGTTTAGCCTTTCTTAACTAAAATATAATTACATACTAACATCTCTTAATCTTTCAAATGCATGGTTTTAATATTATAATACTATGATAGAAGTTACAATTTTTTTTATTAAATATATTGTTAAACAAAATATACCTTATCCAAACGTCATTAAATATGCTCCTATGACTAACTATGATTTAAAATTAGTATTGCTCATCTAGAAAGTCAGTTTCGGTCAGACTTTCATAACTATAAGGAATTACCATTATTTCCAATTAATATAAATAGCTCTACACTATAAGTTCAGTTGAACTTTTTATTTATTTACAGAAATAATGTTATTCTTTTGACTTTTTAACAATGACAAGTTTTTCGATATATGATTACAAAATAATCATGTTTATCAGAAACCTGTTCAGTAAGCAGATAAACTTAAGTATGCGTAGTCACCTGTAAGATTGCGAATTTCTTTATTTATTACCAGTATCAAACCAGCTTACCTCGCCTGTTAAAGGGACGAACCCGAACGGCAACTTTAATCTTATCCGAGGCCATTACTACACTCAAATTACACAAATATATTCAAAACACTACACTTTTCACAAAATAGTATAATAGATTATTGCACATATTCACCCATATTCTAAAACAACAAAATTCATTATTTCACGTTATATTCACGACGTTCCCGAGTTGACACTGCCCGCCATATTGTTTTTACACGACCATAGAGTTAGAGTATAGTGTTTGCCTATAATGTATTCTTTGAAAACCGGTAGTACTTTTGTAATCGGTAAATCCAATTATTCGATAAATTTTATTATGAATAAAGTACAGTATACAGAATGTATATGAATGAACTGCTAAATTTATACAACATAACAACCCACAAAAAGTTATACGGAAGCGGTGATATGATGCAAAAAATTTAAGTGTGACATACTATACCTTCCAATTTTTATTTGTATCTAGGACTTAGATTTTATCACATTTAACATGAGGATATTAACGATTAAATCAAAATGTAGTCAATATTGACTTTTAGAGAGATCACGCTCATTTTATCTATACTTTATGGTTTTTAGATACATTGCCATATTACAAAAAGTTGCCTTTTTTGTGTAAAACATAACTGGATATTAAAAATAAATTTTCTCTTCACTTACTAACAGACATTTCATGTTTATTTGAAGAAATTGTTTAAAATCTATCAATATTGTAAGTAAAGTTATTTAGTTGAAAATATGTTATTTAAAGAAGTATAATTCAATAAAACGATAGATGACTGATTTTACTGTAGAAAGAAAAAAGTAATAATAGGCCATTGGTTAAGCAAAAAAACCAGTAATAGCTCAGTGTATAAAACTTTTATATCTTATGTTAAACTATATCACAAGCTTTAACGGGGAAGGAAAACATTTTAAGGAACCTGCAGGTCTGGGAGCTCTCCTTAATGTTCTCAAGGGTGTGAAGTTTGCTATCATGATCAGGTGATGTCACACACCGGTCGCGGTGGGCCGAATGTAAAGAATTTTTTTTGCAAACGCAACTTCAGTCACATATTTTATTCATATAGATATATTTTTACTATTATTTCACATTTTATTTACATTTTTATAATGAATAAAAAAAAATTCACCATTAGAAGGATAGAATAAAAAATTAGTCCACAATATTATGTTATTACCTACACAATTTTATTTTAAAAAGCGTTTTGGAGAGATCTTTTTGTTTGAGGTCTGAGCGCATTAGCTGCCACTCCTATTTGCTCCTAAGTCTTAGTGTTAAGTTGTCTTCACCATTGACTATATTTTGTATACACAAGAAAGAATTAAGACAGACAAAATGGGGAAATTTTAAAATGTAACATCAGCAACACTAATTTTGACATATAACAGCATTAATCATCAATTTTCGAAAATAAATAATATTTGTATAATTTGCCGAATCTCAGGTATATATTTTTCTCTTAACTTCTAAAATATTAAAATAATTACTTAAACTTTTATAGTTATAAAATTGTAAAAGTAACGAAAAATAGGGTACCCGTATGTATTCAGTACTTTATCAACTAGAACTAGTTACTATCGCATCGTAATTTTACTCGTTAGTTTTTGATACTAATATTAAGCATCTCATTTGAGTTGCGTTACGTACGGTATAGGATCGCGTCTTTCGTACTTTGTTTATGAGTTACTAGTTGACCCGCCTTCGCTTCGCTGAGGTGATTTTATACGCAGTAAAAGGTATAACAATAGTCAGGTAAAAACTTCCTTCTTGAAATCTAATATATTTTCACGTCACGATGACAATATCAAAATTTTCCAGATCCTAATACATTTTTTTATTGGCTTTCCATCGACAAATAATATATTTCAAAAAACTTGCGTGAGGCAGGGCTGCCTTTTGTTTGAAACACTTGAGACGTTCTTACTTATTTTGATAAGAAAATCATAATTTTTGATAATATGACTTGAAATTACCTTTTTAATATAAAAAAGTACTTGTGACTTAAATATAAAATATAGACATACTATGCTGTTGCTAGTTTTTTGGTAGGCATTATCAAGCTCTACAACATTTCTCTAGGACTCAACCATATATCTCTCATTGTTAGGGCAGTATTTGTAGGAAAAATAGCCTTTTAATTTTTTGGGTTAATATATAGCCTATGATACTCACAAGTAATGAGGCTTTCTATTGGTATAAGAATTTTCAAAATCAGTATAGTAGATGCAGAGATAACCTCCTACAATTTTACCTCTTTATAATATTAGTATAGATAAAGAGTAAATACCTACATACCTAACTGCATATAGTGTTCTTATTAACTTGATATTGAACTAGTCTTTTAAATTTATTGATTTAATAATAGGGTAATCTGTTTAAATTTACAAGAAGCTTACTTGAGTCAAATAGCTTAAGAATCTTACAGAAATCTACTGAATTTATAATGGATTTACTGTGTTTTACCCATGCAAATATGTAATATTAATATCAATTCATCACACATCAACTAATGTATCTAGTGTGAAATAATCAACAATAAAATAAAATTTGTTTAAACAATTTTTACATATTATTGTATAATTATTAAAATATACGTTAACCTGTCACATTGCTTGATTATAAGTACAGTGTAAACTGTATATAACGACACTGAAGGGACTGTGCATTTTCAGAATCAGAATTAGAAAAAGTTTATTTCACTACTAGACTAGTTTAAGTAGTTATGTACATAAAAAAGCTATCTTATTTGAACGCTATTGTGTATAGTCTGTTATTTTCTGACTGTCTGACATCTTTTGCTGCACTAGTAATTTTGTTGTATTTTTACTTATTTTATTAATATCTTGCGATAGTGATGCATCTTGGCAATAAAGGAAGTACTTTTCCAATTATTTAGCTGCTTCCAAACCTGCTTTAATACTCGGCGGAGGCTCAGGCTCATCCATCTCATCTTCATCATCAGTTTTCTCATGAAATCCAAAATTTCTTAGTGCTTCTTGCTTCTCCACTTCTTTTACTATAGTTGATATGAAGACGTTGCTTCTTCAGAAAAAATTCTCTGCCTTAGCTTTCACAATCGGCCCCGAGATAGGCATATTATTCTGGCGCTGTCATTGAAACTATAGCTTTATCCAAATCTTTGTATTTAATAATAATAATAATAAAGCTTTATTTAATTCCATACAAATATACATAGATTGCAAATGATTACATTATTAATTAGATTGGATTTGAATTACTATAATTAAATTAAAAACAAATATATAATTAAATTAAAAACTTGATTAAATTTCAAAAAGAATTGCATGTAATTCAAGCTCTTACCCGAAGGGGGTCCCCCTTTGGGTAAAAGCCTCCTCCAATGAAGTCCACTTTTCTTTATTTGTTGCAACTTTCATCCAAGTCTGTCCCGCTACTTCGATTACCTCGTCCTCCCTTCTAGAGTAAGGGCGTCCTCTTACTCTTGTGCCAGGTGGTCCTATCCACCTTAATGCTATTATCGTCCATCTATTATCTTTATACCTCGCGTCGTGACCAGCCCATTTCCATTTCATTTCTTGTGCAAATTTTAGTACATCCACTACTTTTGTTATATTTCGTATATCTTCGTTTTTCACCTTATCCTTTAATTTAATGCCAAGACAACTCCTGTCCATTCTTCGATTGAATATCTCTTTATGTGCCCCGTATTTTTTTCAGCTTATCGCTAGTCTTCGATCTATTTCATCTATATTTCTTCTCGCGCTAAAGGACATTTGATTGCCTAGATAGGTGTAGTTTTGAACAAATTCAAGGGGTTCGTTGTTGATTAAAATGGGTGTATTTTTGTGGTTGGTCATAATTTTAGTTTTATTGAGGTTCATTTCTAGCCCTACTTTTGCTTGATGTAGGTTATTTATCAAATTGTTTAATTGTTTAGGATGTTCCGAAAACAGGATAATATCATCAGCAAACCTTAAATGGCTTAGAAAGGTCCCATCCACTTTTATACCCAGCCTAGACCATTGTAAGTTTTCCATTATTTGTTGAAGTACTGCAATGAACAATTTAGGAGAAATTGGATCGCCCTGTCTCACACCGCTGTTAAGTTTACTTTCGTCCCTGTTCTATCTAATTTTACTTTGCTTGAACTATTCTCGTAGATATTTTTTAATATGCTTATGTACTTTTTATTTATGTATTGATTATTTAGCGTTTCCCAAATACAGTCATGTGAAATCGTATCGAAAGCCTTTTTAAAATCTATAAAAGCTATGTACAATGGTCTGCGGAATTATAAATATTTTTCTATTATTTGTTCGACTACTTGAGTATGTCAATCGTGCAAAACCACTTCTGCATCCGGCTTGTTCAACTGGTTGGTGTTTGTCAATTTCTAAAGCTATTCCTTGTATTTAGGTTACTTTAATTATTTGCAAGATTTCCTCTTATCCTCTGCATGGAGATTTTTTCATTATTTTTCCATATTGTGGACACAGTAGAGCGAATAAATCCAAAGCGTCTGTCGACATCACTTATCATCTCTCCCGTTTCTATTAGGCATATCAGTAAAACTTTTTCGTCAATACACAGTGATTTTCTTTTACAAGCCATGTTTACAGTTTGAAAGTTTGTGAGCAACTAAGAATATGATAATGTATAGATAATTCATCCTACTTCGTCATGGTCAACAACAGTCTACACGTGCAATCTGAATTTGTAAAAAAGGAACGAATTTCTACATACGGTTTCCCACGGCTCTATATTTAATGTTATAAAAATTAAAAAAATTCAATATTAATTTCTTTAATTTGCAGGGTATTGTGGGAAGCTTATACAAACATCATAAAATATGGCTTCAGATGCATTGTTCGGATGGGATCTAACTTTTAAAACGGTTGAGAAAGACATCCGACAAAAAACTGATGTTATTATGGCATTTGTACATTGGAATATGACCAAGAGAGGTTTTCGAAATATTGGAATAGGCGACCAGGTTAATATGAAAAAAAATATAGAAATCTTTAGTGTATTTCAATTTCTCTTTTAAAAAAACCTTTTTATATATTTTGCACTTGTTTCACAATAATAAGCTTTGTTACAACTTATTACCTCAATAATCTAAACAATACGTCTTTTGTAGAATACACTCCCTAATACATTTTGTTATTTTAATTTTGATTCATTTATCTGATTTAACTGACATTCTATACTTACTCTTTGAATATTTTAATTATTTTATAGTAGTTACCTAAGTGATGTCTATAACTTTTCAGAGGTCAGTGTCAGGAGATGAAGCAAAAAGTGAACTATTACCAAGAGGATGGAATGATAAAGAAATATATTCATTACGCTATCTTTTTGACGACAAATTGTATTTACTACATGGACTGATGGCTGATGAAAATTTTATTGTTAATCTTGTGGTAATTATTCTTTATATTTTTATTTTTGTTAACTTTTAAAGGAAAAAATAAATTGTTATGCTTTTAATATTTTTATTCAGAGATCAGAAGACCTGGCAGTAACAAATTTAGCTGTAAAAATAGAAGACACGGTACAAGACATAAATGGCACTATTGAAAATATGCTACCAAATTACAAGGATTTAATGCACATTATCAAGAGGGATTTAATAGATTCGATAACTGCTCATTCAACAGTTAACACACAGACACAAACTACTCAAAGATGTAATAGACCCTATCTTTTATCTTTAATTATTATCTTAACCCCTCAACATCACGCTAATCCACACTAACTCATACAAGATTATTTATTGGTTTGTCATTTTTTCACTCTGTAATGAAGCGATGGATGTGTTTTCATTGAGTTTATAAAATTAGAAGTGCAGCAATCACACATTGTGTTTACTAATATTCTAATAGTTGGCTCTTCTCATTGCTCATATATAAAAGTCATCTGCAATGCGATTGTCTCTCAAAAATTCTTGAATGTTGTTTTTCTTTGTGTGAACTAATTTATTGTATATGTATAGATGTATAAATATTGTATATAGCAAATTTGTTACATATATGTTACTGGCAATTAATATAATTTGGTATTCTATACAATATCTAGGAAATACATTAATTGAAAAAAATACGAAAAATTAATCTTTATACTTTGCCTAGGTATTCTATACAATATAGAGCGGAAATTTTTGTAAGACTCCTTAGATGAGGGTTTTTCGATTTCCTTCATCTAACCTTCACCTAAATGCTCCAAGTATTCTATACATTACCTAGGTATTGTATACAACCCCTGAATTATACAGATTGCCAGTATCGTATGATATAATGTCAACAAAATCTATAAATTTGTATTTGAAAAAAGTGCTGATATTGAGATGTTCGTAAATATATGTCAGTATCAAACTTCTAAGAAATATTTTATATGTGTAAAAATGTAAAAATAAAATGAGTAATTGTACAAAATATATTGCAACTCATTTTTTTGTTTGTATCTTTTGTTGTATTGTTTGTTTATTTTAAACAGCTATTCCAGCCGATGACCTACTGAGAGAAACTCCTATACTCCGACCAGATATTTTGCCTGAAAATCCTAATTTATGGCAAGTATTTCATATTTAGCCTTTCTCTCAATTGTCACCTCCGATCTTATTTCACTTTATTATTTATTTTTTCTCTTAGGGAACCTCCACCAAATATTCGAAATGTAGGACGTTCTGATTTAGATCCCTTTGCACCCCCTGGAGGTGGGATGCTTTTTAATCCATTTAGACCAAACAGGGATATTGAAAACCCGGGTTTAGGCATTCCAGGAGGATTACCAAGGTAAACTGTTTTTTTTTATGGTAGATAAGATGCAAGCGAGCAGGTGGTCTACCTGATGGTAAGTGGCCACCATAATCACCAGCCACCATCGGCAAAACAAGAGACCCTCTTATTTTGTCGGTGCGTTGCATCTTCGAAAATACCTTTCTACATAGGGAGTGCTGGGTTACTCAGCTATTACGAGATGCTCTCCCAGCGGCAGAGAGGAATAGTATTCTAACCCGTCCTTCTAATTCTCTACTACTTAAAAAATAAATTTAAATATTACAGTTATGAAAATTATTTTTACAGAGGTGCAGTACCACCTGGTGCACGTTTTGATCCATTTGGACCTCCAGGGGTAGGCCCTCTCCCTGGTCGTCGTCCACCGCCTCCTGATGCTGACCACTTTCCACCCCCTGGTTTCAATGATCATATGTTTCTATAATTAATCTTAATTGCTGAATATATTAAAGAAGCTTTCAAGCTTTAGGAAAGTGGATTTTATTATTTTAGTTTTTTTAAGTTTATTGAAATACATTATTAATATGCTTAAAAAAAATCTTAAAAACTAATTTATGTAAGCTGAAAACCCGTTTTTCGCTTGTATATGTATATAATGAAAATTATATTTAAAAATAAAATATTGGAAAACATTCATTACTTTTCTTACGTAAAGAAATAATTTTTCTACCAATAACTACTTTAAAAAAACGTGAAGGGTTTTTTGTGTAAATAAACATTATAAAAAGTACTTTTTCATTTATATTCACCATGGCTGGTCTTAGCCTTCTATGCGCCCAGGGCGTCATGTTTCTGATGTTTTACGCATTAGGACCAGATGTTTTACCAATAAAAAGATGTCTCCGAATAATAAACATTTTTATATCGACATAATGTTTGACGAAAAAAAAGATCTCAAAAAGCCCTAACATATTGGCTTATTTTAAAATCATTTCCTATTATCTATATATTATACACAATTTCATATCTGCTATATTGATATTTTCAAAGGATATCAATATGTTTTATTTTAATACTTTGTCACGCAACAGCGACGACAAAAAAATAGGTCTCGGCTAACTACGTATCGATATTCTTTTAATAAATAATAGTTCTTGTAATAGGTACCTTAAAAATCGATGCGCACTTAGTATGGTCTATGCTTAAACCATAGATATAACAAATAATTGGCCTTTTATATTTTATTTATTAAAATATACACAAAATTACCTACAACATTGTTTATTGAAGATTTATTTAAGAAAATAAGAATATTTTCTTGTTTTGAATCTAAAGGTATTCTGAAATACTAATAATGAATTTAACAGAAGAGTAAATAATTATTTTAACAATTAATTTTAAAATTTATAAAGTGGTATTACCAATTTATAAATTTAGTAAAATAAGAAAAATGTTTTTTTTTTAAAAAAAAAGATACTAGCAACACCATCAAATATTATCATTGGCAACTTAAAGTTTTAGTCTCACATTTTTTTTTGTGCAGTGCACACGTTTCCCGCGTGTGTTGTGAATTTATTAGCTGTTCACGGCTGAATCCGTTCAATTTTTATTCAATGTGTATGGCTGTGGAGGTAAGTAATTATTTTTAGTATTATTTTATAACTTAGAACGGTATTTGCTTTTTTTCTGAGCTATTTATGGAGGTCACGTCCTCCCAAGTAAGGACGTCACTGCAGGCGTCGTGGAACAATTATCATTTTTCTTGAAATGTTCGTAGGTAGTTGGAGTTTTCCATACATTAATACTATTCTAATTATTATATATGCTACGACTATACTTTATAATGACAATTGGTATTGCACAATCGATTATAAGTTTGTAGCATGGGTACACAGGTTAAATTATTTCTATTTAAATCTTGAAAACGGAAGCCCGCTTTGAATACCAGTACTGTATTCTAAGTATATTTATTCAAACAAAAAATTCGCTTTAGTTCAGTACATTCCTATGCTCTTATAACAAATTAACAATCATGACACATACAAATGTGTCATTGATACAGATCAAGGCCTAGGCAGTAAACAACTCATTGTCCAGGTACATAAAGTTTGTCGATAAGCTGGCATGTAAATGAATATTAAGAACAAAATATTTATTATTCACTAGTCGACATGCTTTAGCTTAGCAGGGTTTCAATTTACCACAGTTACTGAGATTTAAAAAAAAAACACTCAACTTATTGAACATTGAGGCACTTACAACAGTCATATTTCATTATTATCCTGCTGGAACTGAATTTTCCTATGTGTAAATCCAGAGTATATAATATATCCAGAGTATAAAATAAAGTATTAATTTATTACATTAGATTATTATATTAATTAGTAAGAAAACTATTATACATAAACAATTTCATTTTTATTTTAAGAAAATCTTATTTCCTAACGATATATAAAATAAATTTTATTAGTTATGAAATGGCCTATAATGAGCACATTTCTTTTGTTTTGGAAGATTTTTATATAATAAAAATATTCATAGATTAAACAAGTTAAACATTATTAGGTGTTATCCTAAACACTCAAGCAAATTGTCAGGATGCATTGTTTGTAAAATATAATTAGTTGTACTATATTACTATTATCACAATTCATTGTAACACAAAGTAAGTTTATCAAGTTTAATCAGTAATTGGCTTAATCTACTAATCTAAAAAGCAGGATGTTCATGGGGATTTCTTTCATAAACATGAGGAATTTTAACAATAATGTTACTAACTATTTATTTAAGAATAATAAATTTTCATTAGTTCTGTATTAAGCTGGGTACTGACCAATATTACGAGGTGTAATGTAAAATGTTCATTCGTTCAATGCATTCATATAGCCAGTACATAGTGTTATGGGAAAACCAGCTAGCAATAAGCTGTTTTTTGGTGTTGCATGGTTCAGTCAGTATACTGTAACAAGTAGTCACGAGTTCTTAAAAATCGATTGGAGATATTCATGCAAATTTTTTATACTGTCCAATCATTTGGTTTTATAATATTGCTAGCAGATACGTCTTTGTTTTTAACAAGAAGAAAAAAACGTTATTGAACATCAAACATGTCCAATAACGTCTTCTTCTTAATTTGGATTAAACAATAATTTAGTAGAATCAAATATCCCAACACAACCTCGCTGTCGGACATCTTGACTGAGAGTGGCTGGTGAATATAGAGCACAGAGTTTTAATGAAATTTTAGAACGCAGCATAACATGTTTCATACGAATGTTATATTACACCTCGTAAAGTTGGTCAGTACCCAGCTTAAGACTAAGAATTTTTCCGAAGAGGTTATAGTTTTTGGTTGTAACATTAAATCAGTGTACTGACCATTGTACTACATATAATATATTATAGTATGGGTGACTATGTTCCTGCAATATGTTTTTCCTCAAACTCCAATTGTAAAATAATTTACAAATTACCTTGATGTTGTTATTATTATTATATTATAAAGTTAAATTCCGTATTCAATATTATTGAACTGGCAAACTATTTGTCAGCAGGTAGATTTTATCATATAAAAGGGAGACCTTTTTACCTGCTCTGCAAGTGTACCATTCACTAAGCCCTTTGATATTGTCCTTTGTTAAAGCTTTGAATACACTATAATAACAATTTTTGAAAACTTTTATATTTTATCTTTTGTAGTTAAAGCTATTTAAATATCTGCTTTTATTTACTGCAAATCCATGACACAGTACTTTTCTAATGAATTTACATTATTATTTAAATATATTTCTTTAGCATCTTCCAATGTATTTCTTTTTAATAATCAAGAATCCTCTCACTTCTGACCTTCCATAAATATTTGATTTGCTTTTTTAAAGTAATCGAACGATAGGGATATAGTAAAACTTTCAATGAAAAATACATCTTGAAAATATCTTTTAAATCAAAATTGATTATTCGCATTCGAAAATAGAAATGAGTTCACGCGATTTCTAATGAAGTAGTGTTGACGTCAAACTGAATAAACTACGTACGTACATGTCTCCAATACACGCATTTTGCAAATTAAAGCGCAGTAAACACTTATTACGTAATATGTCGTCATTATTGCGTTAACGTAATAAATATGTAGGTAACAATAAAAATTAATCCTAATTTCATATTTTAAAATTAACTGAATACTTATTTTATAAATTTATTATTCCAACAATAGGCCACTAGTAATAACAAATTCCACTATTAACACCACTTTTTATTAACAGTCCACTAATAACAAATTGCTTGGTTTATTTAATAAATTTATTCTAATTATAAATGAAGAGACGTAGATTAGAAAAATACGGTCTATTTCTCATAAAAGTTAAGATTATTAATGTTTTTAGAAAATAAATTTGAAAAAAAATAGGCATTAAGTCACGTGATAGCGAACACCAATCATAAAGTGTTACGTTTCGCCACGCAAATCATTGTTGTTGTTGACGTTTTCATACAACAGAGCAGGTTACTCTGTATTGTTTTTATTAGCATATTTTTTAACAATTTGGCTGGCGTTTTTATGGTTGTATTTTTATACTGGGGCACTATACAATACATACTTGTAATTCGAAGACATCATTAATTTTTAGAAAACAGTTGACACTTGACACAGATGTAAACAGTTTTATTTCACAGACTGTGACGTCATTCAAGACGCCTTGACAGTGTTCAGCGTTAAGGTATACAAGATGAAAAAGTGATTAGTTGGAAAAAGATGATCAGTGACTTGATGAACAGAAAAAAAATTCAAGGTGGCGGAATTTATTTTTCCATACTAAATATATAGGAAATATTAAAGAGACTACGGTGAGAACTATCCAAGACTTTGATACGTTTCATAGAAGAACTTAACAGAATACGCGACGTACTAGTTTTAATTATAAACTTACAATGTCCATTGGTCAAGAGGTCAGACAATAAACAAACTTGAACACCAATCACAGAAGTCTTATATGTAATTTAATTGCCTCAACTTTTATAGGTTATCATACTTAAACTTTTTCTTCCTTACCAGAAGGACTTCTAGTAGATTTTTAATAATTATTTAGCGACCGCGCACTGTTCATTTATTACTAATATTTATGTAATAATTTTTATGTTATATGTATATATAATTTTTATATGTATATATAATTTTTATTATTTACTATGATTTTAAATGAATTTAATAACACATTTAAAATAAAAACTTTTAGTAAAAATTTAAAACTGAAATTTAGTGACTGGGCTACCTTAGGTATATTTAGAAGTAGAGATAAATTATATGAATTATATGGTATGAGGCAATATAATCGGGATCCAGTATTTGGCAATATAATCGGGATCCAGTATTTTTAGAACGCGTTAGGTGTTATTCTAAGATCTTTAAAAGTGTTTGCATCCAGGCAAAGGCAATTTATATTAGAAACAAAATACTTAACTCAGACGATAAAATAAAAGCTACCTGGGATATTATTAATAGCATAACTGGAAGATCTAAAACAGAAAACGAACCAATTAAATTAAATGTTGATAATATATTAATTAATTCGGAAGAAGAAGTGGCAAGCACGTTTGAAAAATTCTTTACTGATATACCTATCAAAGTAACATCTGCATTAAAATCATCGCCCTTAGATGCTATTTCTCTACTTAAAAATAAACTCCCAGGCTATGCTAATTACTTTGAGTTTAAACATATTACTTCATTTGATATTATTAAGAATTTCAGGACACTTAATATAAAAAAAACTGGTGATTTATGGGACATCTCAGTAAAAATATTAAATACAATAATCAATAATATTGCCCCACATCTAGCTGATATTTTTAATAAATGTGTCGATACAGGAAAGTTTCCGGACTTAATGAAGCACAGTAAAATAATACCTCTATTTAAAAATGGAAACAGGAAAGATCCCGGTAACTATAGACCAATCTCTATATTACCATCACTGAGTAAAGTTTTTGAAAAGATTATTTTAAACCAACTTTTAGAATATTTTAATGAAAATAAACTATTTCATAGTGAACAGTATGGTTTTACTAGGGGTAGGTCAACAACAGATGCCGGAGTTGCTCTTCTTAAGCATATTTATGAAGCATGGGAGAAATCACAAAATGCGATTGGTGTATTTTGCGATTTGTCCAAGGCCTTTGATTGTGTTCAACATGAAACACTTTTAAAAAAACTTAATTATTACGGTATATGTGGTGTTTCTCTGGATCTAATTGCCTCATACCTAAATCAAAGAGTCCAGAGGATTACTATTAATGGTGTAAAATCTTCTGGATCTTTGCTACAAATGGGCGTTCCACAGGGATCCATTTTAGGCCCGTTTTTATTTTTGGTTTATATTAATGATCTGCCATACTATGTGAGGAACTTGTGTGATATTGTACTTTTTGCTGATGATACATCTCTTATATTTAAAGTAAACAGAAATAAACATAATTATGACGATGTAAACAGTGCATTATCGCAGGTTCTTCAATGGTTTACGGTAAATAACTTAGTTCTTAATGCTAAAAAAACCAAATGCGTTGAGTTTGCTTTACCTAATGTTAAAAAACAAAAATTTAACCTACGTTTAAATAATGAAATTTTAGATGTGGCGGACTCGACGGTATTTCTGGGTATAACTTTAGATTCAAAACTCCAGTGGAACCCCCATCTATCATCTCTAGCGGGAAGACTCAGCTCAGCTGCCTACGCAGTAAGGAGAGTCAGACAAATGACTGATATCAATACTGCTAGGCTAGTTTACTTCAGTTACTTTCACAGTATTATGTCTTATGGCATTTTACTGTGGGGTAGGGCCGCGGACATTGAATCCATTTTTATTCTTCAAAAGAGAGCTGTTCGGGCCATTTATAACTTAAGAGCGCGGGATTCCCTTAGAGATGTATATAAAAAAATAGACGTTCTTACAGTCCCATCTCAATACATATATTGTAATATTTTGTTCATTTACCAGAATATTCATTTGTATTCAAAACACAGTGACAAACATAATGTTAATACTAGAAACAGAAATAAACTTGTAACGCCTTACTATCGTCTCCACAAAGTGAGTAATAGCTTCATGGGGCTTGGTGTTCGCATCTATAATAAGATTCCACAGCCTATATTAGACTTGCCACTTCAACAATTTAAAACTCGTATCAAGAAGTCATTAATATATAAAGCATACTATAATGTACAGGATTACTTAAATGATGAGAATGCTTGGAATCTAAGTGACGTTGACTCTCAAGTTAAATGATTTGTATAACAGACTATGTAAACATGGCTTTTTGAAAAGAGCGACTGTTGAGTTTCTGGCCGGCTCTTCTCAACAGAAAACTGCTTTCCGAGCTGGTGGTAGCTTCAGACAAACTAACTGACCGACAAATTTTTGACGTTTCAAAAGTACTTTTCAAAAAAGTCTAATTGAAAATAAAAAAAAAAAAAAAAAAGTTATACAGGTACATTGCTAGCTATCGTCTATCGTCCGTTGACAATCCATTTACGGCTTATAAATCTCGCTAGTTAAATTATAAATTATGGTTCATATAATAAAACGATGGCATGCATGCAAAGCAATTAATATTTTACCGTTTATCATTACTGAGTTAGGTCATTCAAGTCGATAACTTCTATACCGTAAACAAGATCTACTAGTTTCAAGCTGATTTTCTACTAAGTTCTTGATTCCAGATTAGGGTACAGGACATCGACCCGGCCTTGGCTAGCGTGTTGACCCTGCGCAGACGTTGACTTTACCCCGTTAGTCGGAGCTCCAGAGATTTTGCCGATTATTCATATTCGATCGTTATTAATAAGTTGATTTTATATTCCAACATACTGAAAAGTAGAAGTATATATTGGTTAGACCGACGATGATCATTTTTTTCTGGACGTAGTTGACTGGGTCAGCGGGTCACCTTGCTTTTTTATTCTATTGGATGGACTTCACAAACGGTATGGCGTCACGCCACTCCTAATAATTTTGTTCGCATAGAAACAATGAAAGATACAGAAATAACTTTACAAATGCTTAATTAAACTGTATGTTTCTAATTGAGGATATTAAGACGGAATTGTACAGCAAGGTTAATTGACAGTGTTCAAGATAAACTTAAATACTTATTTTGTTATTTACATATAATAATATAATAAATCAAACTACAAAAACAACTAAATAGAACTATTATAAATAAATAAATAATATAAAACATTTTTAACAAAAAAATGAACCGACTTCAAACTCTAAAAAATGCACTAAAAAGTAAGAAATAATTAGCTTATTTATTAACCTCCCTTTATTAGGACAATAATATACAATAATTGATATTGTTGTAGTCGGTGCCAGCCAGCCCAGCCAGGGGAACAGACGTGCAGAGATATAACTATTATTATTCTCTCTCACTACACGTCTGTTCCCCTGGCTGGGCTGGCTGGCACCGACTACAACAATATCAATTATTGTATATTATTGTCCTAATAAAGGGAGGTTAATAAATAAGCTAATTATTTCTTACTTTTTAGTGCATTTTTTAGAGTTTGAAGTCGGTTCATTTTTTTGTTAAAAATGTTTTATTTCTTGCTTTTTAGTGAATATGTTCTGAACTCTTTATCGTTCATCCACTAATTCACTCTCTCATCTCTTTACTTATTTAATCAGTCACTAAATCATCAATTCAATATTTACTAAGTACCTACTCTCTCAACCATCATCTCAACTACTAAACTGTACCACTCTACTCACCCTTCCATCTCCAATATACTACTCAACAGATAGTCTTCAGCTCTTCAAAAACTATAGGTAAGAACCATCTAGATCGTCTGAAAATCGAGTATAAACAACCGCACCAAAATTGGTTCATTTATAACGTTATTACGATGTCACAGACAGACACACAGGTACACTCTTAAACTTATAAAACGATAGCATCTTCATCCCATCTGCTTCCACACAAAACATCCGCATCAAAAACATCCCATTTTTTCATGAGCTACGATGTCACAGACAGACACACTCTTAAACTAATAAAACAATGCCATCTTGATCCCATTTGTTTCACACATAAAACTCTGCACCGAAATCAGGTTAGTGTTTCGGTAGCTACGATGTCACAGACAGGCACACAGGTACACTGTTAAACTAATAAAACAATGTCATCTTGATCCCATTTATTTCACACAGAAAACTGCATCGAAATGAGGTTTGTGTTTCGGTTACTACGATGTCACAGACAGACACACAGGTACACTGTTAAACTAATAAAACAATGTCATCTTGATCCCATTTGTTTCACACAGAAAACTCTGCATCGAAATGAGGTTAGTGTTTCGGTAGCTACGATGTCACAGACAGGCACACAGGTACACTAATAAACTAATAAAACAATGTCATCTTGATCCCATTTGTTTCACACAGAAAACTCTGCATCGAAATGAGGTTAGTGTTTCGGTAGCTACGATGTCACAGACAGGCACACAGGTACACTAATAAACTAATAAAACAATGTCATCTTGATCCCATTTATTTCACACAGAAAACTCTGCATCGAAATGAGGTTAGTGTTTCGGTAGCTACGATGTCACAGACAGGCACACAGGTACATTAATAAACTAATAAAACAATGTCATCTTGATCCCATTTGTTTCACACAGAAAACTCTGCATCGAAATGAGGTTAGTGTTTCGGTAGCTACGATGTCACAGACAGGCACACAGGTACACTAATAAACTAATAAAACAATGTCATCTTGATCCCATTTATTTCACACAGAAAACTCTGCATCGAAATGAGGTTAGTGTTTCGGTAGCTACGATGTCACAGACAGGCACACAGGTACATTAATAAACTAATAAAACAATGTCATCTTGATCCCATTTGTTTCACACAGAAAACTCTGCATCGAAATGAGGTTAGTGTTTCGGTAGCTACGATGTCACAGACAGGCACACAGGTACACTAATAAACTAATAAAACAATGTCATCTTGATCCCATTTATTTCACACAGAAAACTCTGCATCGAAATGAGGTTAGTGTTTCGGTAGCTACGATGTCACAGACAGGCACACAGGTACATTAATAAACTAATAAAACAATGTCATCTTGATCCCATTTGTTTCACACAGAAAACTCTGCATCGAAATGAGGTTAGTGTTTCGGTAGCTACGATGTCACAGACAGGCACACAGGTACATTAATAAACTAATAAAACAATGTCATCTTGATCCCATTTGTTTCACACAGAAAACTCTGCATCGAAATGAGGTTAGTGTTTCGGTAGCTACGATGTCACAGACAGGCACACAGGTACACTAATAAACTAATAAAACAATGTCATCTTGATCCCATTTGTTTCACACAGAAAACTCTGCATCGAAATGAGGTTAGTGTTTCGGTAGCTACGATGTCATAGACAGGCACACAGGTACATTAATAAACTAATAAAACAATGTCATCTTGATCCCATTTGTTTCACACAGAAAACTCTGCATCGAAATGAGGTTAGTGTTTCGGTAGCTACGATGTCACAGACAGGCACACAGGTACACTAATAAACTAATAAAACAATGTCATCTTGATCCCATTTGTTTCACACAGAAAACTCTGCATCGAAATGAGGTTAGTGTTTCGGTAGCTACGATGTCACAGACAGGCACACAGGTACATTAATAAAAAACTAATAAAACAATGTCATCTTGATCCCATTTGTTTCACACAGAAAACTCTGCATCGAAATGAGGTTAGTGTTTCGGTAGCTACGATGTCACAGACAGGCACACAGGTACACTGTTAAACTAATAAAACGATTTCATTTTGATCCCATCTGCTTCCATAGAGAAAAATTCGCATTAAAATCGGTATAGTTATTCGGGAGCTACGATATAGACAGACAAACATTACCATTAATAAAAAAAATACCTACAGCCAAAGTACTCTTTAAGACAATTCCATTAAACCCAAACACGACTAGTTTACGTTGTCCCATGCCTGTGTTCCAGTACATACCTTCCGGCGACAGCATCAACTGATGGTAGATGAAGCCGGAAGGTCTAAGAATCTACTGGTAACATCAACATTTTTTAAATTTCCTCATAATAATAGTTGCTTTACATTCTTAACCATATTACTATAATAGCTCTCTGTGGTCTTCCTCATCAGTTCCACCTCATGAAATGATAAATTTTGAATGCAAATGCTCGTAACCTTTCTGAAAATATCAAAATTACTATATGTGTGCCTATAACTTTTGAGGAGTTCTCTAAATTCCTCAAAGATGCCATCATCAGAACTGGATTTTGAAAAAAATGGGACCAATCTGTAAGCATATACTACCAAATACAAAAAGAAATTTTCAATTCGGTTCATAAATGACGGAGTTCTGGAGTAACAAACATAAAAAAAAAAAAAAAAAATACAACCGAATTGATAACCTCCTTTTTTTTTGAAGTCGGTTACTTTTTTATACTGGCTGATATGATACCAAATGATATGTCAAAATGATTGACAAAACTACTTATTTATATTTATTGTAGCTAACAGAATATTTAGTGTTAATTTCCGTACAAAATTCTCATCCCTTCTCATTCTCATGCCTATAATTTCATTAGGGAATACCGCATTCGCAGAAATTCGAGCCCTGACGTCGCTGTACCGCCTGTTAGACAGACAGAGGGAGGGCCGGTCGACTGGTTCTATATAAAGCACCGGTTCCTGCCACAGTCCGAAGGGCTCTAAGGTCGATGTACGGAGTTCCCGAATGGCGGGCTTTCGAACCCGTAGGGCGTCGATCTCACATGTCCTTTCTTCATAACGTGCAACGTTCTAGGCATGACTGATGAACAAGCTTCGTTTGCATTGTACCTTATACGTTTACATAAATATCGAATTAATGTATTATTTAATTTTGTAACAAAATTACCTACCATTTATTTTTTTTAAAATTACAAAAATCATAACCAACTTCGTGAAATTTTTGAAGTACGGAAAATGGACAAACAAATGCCTTGTTTCTATTGGTTTTACAAAGGCACCTCAAATTATGTTTTATTTAATATCTTCTATGCACAAACATCGACGAATAACAATTTTTTAAGAGGTAGGTCGTAGATATAGATTACGGTAATACAGATTCCTCAAATTATTACTGTATTACTAGTTAAAATGCCAAAGTCAAACATTTTTATTTCCCGAAAGGTTTCTAGGAGCTCTTACGAAACGATTTATACTATAATAGTCTTACAAACTAGTTTTGCCTTAATAAATATTATACAAAAGAATTAATAAGAAGCTGGAGCTGGCAAACCATTGTATATCAAGAAAATGCCGATTAATAAAATGTCAAGTACATTCAATGGTCTCTTAAGCTAAAATAACTATCAAATCGCTTTATTACTATTTTTTTCTTTTCCCCTAATAATAAAGATTAAAAAGACTAATTCGTCAGAAATGGAAGCCACACCAAAAAATTTTGTGTGAAACTTAGTAAGAATATTATTTACTTTGGAACTCTACGTTTGTTTTACAATAACATGTTTTTATGCCACTTTATACTGAAAACAACATCGTTTCGTTGGTGACATCACACATTGAGTTTCTTTTTATTGCACTCAATGATGCAACATGAACCTATAGTATCGGACAAAATTAAAACCACAACTAATCTTAATCAAAATATTTTTCTTCAAGATTTGCAAGATGAAGCCAAGTTTTATTGAATTTATTTTCTTTAAAATGAAAAGATCTTTAAGAAGAATAGAGCGGTTCAAAATCCATTAAGTCAATCGGTAAATGCTATTATTCCCGTCGTCTTAAACGATTTTGCCCTTTCTCAAAGATCTCATGAATAAATTGACGCCTATTTAAATGTCAGATATGCAATTTTGACATAGTAAAGGTACCATAAACATGACCGCTTTCTTGCTATCCGGGTCACTCGGCTAGGTCAACTCCCACTTGCGTCACGACTTGCAATCTATCAGGAATCAGGATACGCTTATTATCTTGTTTAATTGATGCACGCAACCTAGAAATATAAAAGTTCAAAGATTCTTTTAATAAATGTAATGAAACACTACTTAAGGCCAAAAGATAATTTAGATGACAGATATAAATAAGCAATAGTTATTGAACTCAGAAAGTAAGTTTTTTGTTTAAATTGTTAAAACCCCATCCCGAAGGATGATCCCTTTTATGACATATAAAATCTCACTTCTGAGAGGGTCTCCTCTGGCGTCTTTTATTGCTCGCTGTGGCCAATCGCTCTGGAAAGCATCGAGTTTGTCATTACAGAACTTTTTGGATTTACCTGGGCATTGCGACCTCAGGTTCACAATGCATGTCTGGTCTAGCCTGACAGCCAGGATTCATTCGGTAGATGTGACCCGTCCAATTAAACTTAAATTGGGTTGACCTTCTATCTAGATAAATTTAGCAAGTCAATTGATCTTGAACATTTCGTTACAAATTCATATCTTTTCCGAGAAAAAAATAAACTAATAACTAAAAATATCCTAATTCCAACGCTATGCATTTTAAAATTTCTTGCGAAGTATTTATTTGATCTTTATAGTCTGTTTTATTTTCGGCGTCACCGTTCATCGTTTTGTCCCGAACAAACTTTTTATCTGTGTCGCTTACGTCTTTCGCTCAGTATGTGGGCGTTTGACCGACCACTCATTTTTGTTTCATTACCACAAAACGGCAATTATCTCTTTTATTTTATGTTTATTAATCTTTTAAAACGCGATTTTTTTTACGATACATGGATTTAATTCATAATAGTTTTATGTGTTAAAGAAATATCTACTCCTAGGCAAATAAGCTATTATAATTATTAATATTGTTTAGATTTTAATTATATATGTGTATTTGAAATCTGCGCAATATAAATTAGTAGAAGTAAAAGCAAAAATAAGTTAAACTTTTAAGATAAAATGTCAGAACGTTTCAACATGACCCAATTTAGAAAGATGCTTTAAAACGAAAGGTCATTCTTTATTTATCTGTGCTGACATTGCTCTAGCGTGAAGTTATTTTTAGCGTAGTATCTACAGAAGGTCGCGAGTCCTACCTATTCTGTGATATGATAGGAACAGGCGTACGAGGCGCAGGCGGAGTCGATGACCGAGTATTGATCCCAGCGAAGTGGGTCGCGACCCGTTTCCCGTTGCAATACAAACTGGTAGGGTTGCACCGCTTGTCTCTTCAGACAAGATTATCCTACATAAAACAGACGACTTGCTCACATACAACACAATTACACTCAACCGTGTAGCTTTTACCTAAAGTTTAAAATACGTCATAAAAGAAAATATTTTCTTTCTATCTTTTACACTACAGTAAAAAACAACGAATTAAACATATGAGACATTGATAATTACTATAATTACGTGGGCTATATTGTTCAATATCATATTGTAGTGAAATATGGAGTAACATCATAGGAATCATAGCTATTAGACTGCCATTAGTTTGATTGATAATGAATATGTCTGATAGTTTGCTCTACTCAACTTATAGCATGTATCACGGAGTCCTTATTTTGGAACTTTATTGTTCAAGTCACGTAAATTCGCGATAACCCGTTACCGGTACGAATTTATTGCCTGATACGGACGTTAACTTCGAAATTTCAGTGAATTTCTATATATAGATGAAATTTTTTTGTCATTCATTATGTAATAAGCGATCTATTTTACATACCTTTATTTTATTATTGTTAAATAATCGAATATTGAATGTTAAAAAACATTTCATCTTCTATTTCTGTCAGATTTTATAAAGTTTAGCAGTACCCCCTACGCAAACTGCATTTGTAGACGTGCTCGTTAGATTTGCATTGGCTTTGTGAAAGTTGATTTGCACGGGACCCCCCCTCCTTCCTTTTATGCTGCACAAAGAGTTTATGTTGCATTCACTTTCAATTGCTTGTATTTTACCCTTCGAAGATAGGCTAGGTATTTTTCTATCTGACGCAGTAACGATTATTTCTGTATTTATTTTTAAAGTGCCGGATATAGATTCAATATGAATATTCATGAAATCTTATCTTTGGAATTTTCTCGAATTGACAGTCGTATCTCTACTGAGTCCGTTTATCTTTAGCTGATTGTAAAACAATTGTTGAAAATTATTTTTATGGAATTTATTTGTGATTCTAAGAAGTTTTAATTGAAGCCTTATTAATAACACGACGTGATTGCGTTTGCGGCAGAGCGCTATTTGTATTTCGTCTGGCAACTCTAGATTCTTGTACTTAATGATTAACATGAATTCTGGGAATTAAGGGAATAAAACTATGATAACCCTATATAGTTTTTATCATCCATTAGTATTTAAACTATTTTTAAATACAAATGGATATTTTTATATGTCATTTATGTAGAAGGCATAGAATATAATAAAGATTTCCTTTTTAAATACTTAAAAGTTATATTCTTTAAGTTATTCCTCTATATCGATAATATGGAGTTGATTATAATTCGATGTTTAGACCATCTATGTGTATGCAATCCTAGAATGTAACAACAATGGCCAACAGTAGATTTATCTTAATGCCAAGAACTTACAATTGGTTTGGCAGATATAAGAAATTTTCATTGATTTTCATGACTTATACAAGTACTAGTCGACTGCAGCGCGCGGCTTTGCTAAAGAGGAACAATTACAAGATTTAATATATATATCATGATAAGAAGGCCTAAAGGAGTGTATGTATGTTTTAAATAAGAATAACTATTAGATATAAAGGATAAAAAGAATCTCCTAAAGAAGTGTTTTGTGAAATAAGGGTAATCCTTAAATCTAAAGGATCGGAGAAGAAGTTAAAGAAAAGTTTTGTAAAAATGACGATTAGATTCAAAAGATCAGAAATGGGAAAAAGGCAATGGCAAAGTTTTATAAAAAACAATATCTTTTTATGATTAGGGAAGAAGAACCTAAAGGTTTTTTTGGTAAAAGAGAAATGACGATATGATCTAATTAATTTTATTGAAAATTGCATGATTTTAAAATAAAACTAGATGAACGTCATATTCGCGAATATGTATCGGGCAACAGGTAAAGTTAATTATTTTCTATATATATGAGATTTAAACAAAATTCATAGTTTGCTAAGAAAACTTTCTGCCTGTTTACGCTAATGCAAGTATAACAACTGTATTCGTTGCAGTTACGTAGGAGTTAGCCCGGACTACTAGTCGATTCACTATTATTAGAATGCCGATGTCGACTGGTAATGACATTTTCCTCGTGTAAGCGCCTACGGCTAAAAAAATCGTTTTGTCTTCAATTATTGCCATCGACCGTAAAGGATCGTACCTTAATAATGTTTATATCGCATTGTTCTTTGATTTTTAGTCAAAACATTATTTCATTCGTTATTTACAATTTATACTCGAAGTGTCGTATGATCTTTGTAGCGTCGTCATATTTTATGGCTTACGTTTCAAATTGTTTAGTCTCGCCCCTGGTGTAAAATATCATCCATGGTAAAGATGCATGTTCTAACTGCCGTGAAAAGTTGATCCGATAAAGTTAGTGGCATGTGTGTGTTGAAGAGAACCGTGTGTGTAGCGGTGACGCCATCGTCGCTACCGCCGCCGTCGCGCGTGACGTCGTGTCCGCGGTCTCCCTTCCCACCAGCGGCAGTCTCTGCTCGAACGCGGCACGGACCGTGTCGATCCGCTGCGATGTGAACGTCTAAACCTAAACCCTGTCTACAACGACAGCATCTGTTGCGTGTACATCGACTAGTTCCCATTTGTGATATTAACTTTTTATTTTCGTCTTTCGTATTAACGTCTGTTCAGTGGAATAAGTAAGTGACATTTTGTGTCATTTTTAACCTCGGTGCTCTGTATTACTGACACGTTTAGGAGCAGTCTCCGGTGTTGTGACAAAAGTAACACTCCGGGAATAAAAAATCTTTTATTCAACCCGTTGTTCGGATATGATTAAAATAAGCGGTCAGGTAAAGTGTCTTGGCCATGAATGTAGATATTTTGAAGGCTTCTCTGCTTTAGTTTTATTTTTTATCCCATTAATTCAACAGGTGGCTTGACAATTTTGTAGGTGTTTTATTTTTTACTTTTCAGTTGAATGTTTGCTCATTACAATTTATTTAGTAATTATATACTCAAAAGTATCTCTTCATTTTATGTTGAAAGAAAAGAAAGTAAATTAACATTTAAACATTTCATATGGGCGACACCCGATTATTGTCACAATTTAGCGTTAGTTTGACGAGTTATATTTTCTGGTATTACAATTTGTTTTGATGTTAGAATATGATACTGGATTAGACAGGTAATAGCACAACATGATGCTTTAACGCTTGTACACTTAAATTTATTAATGTCCCCACCCACTTGAGGCTTCTGGTTGTGACTTCATTCTTCGGCATATTCCACATGCCTACACTTCATTGAAGGTTTTGTGAAAAAGTGAAAACATATTTATTCGATATTTAAGAAACGAAGAACATATATACGGTATAACGAAATAACTTTTTAATTAAAACAAGGTGAATTTTAAATTATCATCATCATAATTCATATTCACGATATCTATAAAATCGTTATTTTTTCGATTTTTGCGTTATCGTTTAAATACATCTGCGGTTTTATCTATTTAGGTCTATTATCGCATTAGTTTATATTTATTTATTGAAAATTTAAGCATTTTGTTGTATTGAGAGATAAAGTTAAGTGTTTAGTTTCTCAGAGAAAATGATAAATATTTATCGCATAATGACGTACGACATCACATCCATATTTTTTTAGGATGTAAATATATTTTGGAGCACAATTTATGTACTCGTTAAGGTCAACACTTAGGTATTGTGCAAATAATTGTCATGTTCCGTGACGTCGGTAGTCTAGTGAATAATGTTTAATGTAAACAATTTCGCCTGTAGGTTTGCCATTACACAATAATTTGTATGGATTATAATGCCATTGATAACGGATATTACTATCAGCCACCTTGGGTGGTGCTACGTGACTTAGTCATAAGCGTCCATCCATGGTTGCCTTCCGTTTCAACTCCTACGAGATAAGCCACGATTTTAACTGTTGTTTTGTAAATCTGGTATAAGATTTCTATATTAAATCGCATTTATACTTCAGCTTCTTTTTACTTTTAATTATCTCACAGATATTACGCAGTAAACATTAACAATGAATCAAGGTTGCGCTAATTTTCTAGAATTATGGGCAATAAAGCCGAAGCAACTCGTAAGAACTAAGTGCATAGTAAAGTATTTGTAGTTGCGGTCGGGCGACCTCGATCGGATGTTTCCGCTACCGGCGCGAGCGCTCCATTGTTACTTGTTGTCTAATTCCCTTTGCAGTCTTTGAAAATTAATCCATTTTATACACTTGTATGCACTATAAAACCTTTTACTGAGACTTGTTGATGATGCCAAAGCTTAAACAAAAAGTCGCTCTGTTGCTGGGTGAAACAGTATATTTTGTATGATTTTATGAATATCTTTAGCGTTTTAAATTGCTGTAAGAAATACAACCAACTAGTATGTTGTGGTTTAAATTGTCCTTTGCGGTCTTGTTTGATGCATGTTTGCGTCGTCTTTGTAAACATGAACGTCGCGGGGTTCGTTTTACCCGTTTGATTAGATAGATATAAGTTAGACGGCAGTCTGTCAACAATGTAGAAAAAAGAATTCGAAGAAAAATATTTGAGGCTACCTACCGTATTTCATTAGTAGTATTTAGACATTTGAATTAATAATCTCCTCTTGTGTCCTGAAATAAAGATAAAATTATTGTTTTTCTGAATTAAGGACATTAATTGTTTTCGAAGTATTCTTTTGTCTGATCATCATTCATTTTTGGTATAAAACTTGTTCAAAATATTAAGTGCATTTGGCGGTGACATTTTATTATTCCTTATGTCTTGATCGTCTCGAAGGGGGAGACTTTAAAAATGCTAAACGTAATCGTCAGCATTATTGCCATCATGTTATGTAGGTATTGGTTAGGTGGTCTGAAGCTCTGGCGATTATCGACCGTCGCGTCCGCTTTTCTCTTTTGAACATCTTCCACCCTATCGTTGTGTCGTTAATGAACATTTATTGTTTGACATTAATTCATTACTAATAGCCTGGCCCCGGTCTAGTTGGTCCTTTCTTTGAACTATACTTATTCTGTAAATAGCTTACACATTATTTCTATTTTAGTACAAAGGTACAACAATACTACAATAAACACATAATAGATGCGTACAATATATAATGAGGTTTAATGATACGAAGACTAATTAAAATATTGCTATAATAATACTATCTGCTTTAAAACCGACGATTAATTTATTTGAAGATATAGAGCTGTCCAAATTCCCAGAGTGAAATACGCACGCCGACTATCTCCTGTGTTCTGTTTGGCATAGGCCCAAGTCTGGGCGCTTCTCCTTGAATGAAACTTCGGGAAAATAAATATTTTTGAAATATTTGGAAGATTATCTAATTAATCACCATATTATAAAACGCTAAAGTTTCGAAGAAACTGAAATTGTTTAATATCAAGACTTAAAATTATGTCAACTTGTTTATTTTTTGGTGTGTTTCTCTGCCAAAATTGCTTGCGCCCTTTCAGCGAAGTGCGCAGTAATCAGTAGGTAACCCAGAAAAGAGGCTATTTATGTCCAATTGTTTAAAACAACAAAGAAATCTATCACTCACTTGATTCCGAGAAATATGCAAGTTTTTTGGCAGATACAGAGTGCTATTTGTAGGTAGGCCACCGTTACCAACGTTGTTTGTACCGTTTGTTTATTTATATACGCCGCTGTAAACAATTCCTTATAACGCATCAAATGTTCTTAGATTGCGTCATTATCGTTTTATCATAAAGTCATTATTTGCCGTAAACCTATAATCTAGTCATTCAAATATTTAAGAACGGAACTTCTCATTAGTAATAATATGTGTAAATAAACGAATGAGTTGTGCTCATTTGAATTATCTTTATGAATAGAGAGCGTAGTTAGGGTCGTAATGTAAACAATACAATACATAATTAGTAAATTTTGTTGCAGCTGGGCAATTGTTCTCTGGCGACATTGATGGAGTTCCGCTTGGACAGCGCGGAGTACTGCCAGGCTCAACACAAATAAACTCGCGGGTCTCCGTGGACGAAGAAGCGGGCCCCGCTAAGACCCATGCTGCCGGGAGCGAGCGTATCACGCACCCCAACCACTTCGCGATATACATCCACCCATTTGTAAGTTATTAGCGTTACTAATGCTCAATAGATTAAGCTTTCTTTTAATATGTTCCACCTCAATAAATCTTGTAGAAAGATAAATATAACAATACAATTTTAATGACTACATTAAATCTGCTTGTTTTGCGTGACTAACTATGATTAAATAAAGTTGCGCTATATGTAATCATATCTAGAGACGCAGAAAATGATTTACGTAGTGAGATAGTGGTATATGTGAATACTCGCAGTGTGATCTCAATTAAAAGGTATTAATCAAAATATACACAACTAAGCGCTGTTGCGTAGTGTTTACACTAGTGTTATCACTTTATGTGTACATTTGATGTGAACGCGCTAACAAGTGATGCGCTATTGGCACTGGATCAGCGGCTCGCGAATACCGCTCACATGACCTAAGCTTTGCTTCGAAATCCGTACGCTATTTTTAAAAAGTTTTTAATCCACTTTAGTCGCCATTGGCCTTTTGCGCATCAACTGTAATTATCTCGACTTAAATTCTATGACTGTGCAGTGCGCTGGAGACTATTAATGTATGTTCTTTGTTGCAGTTACCTCAAATTTGGACCCCACTTTTAATTGGAGCATATCATTTGCCGAAGTAAACAACTTATGTTTTGTCGCATCATTTCGTATTAATTTTGCTCCCCAATTCGTAAACTTTGTTTATTAGTTTTCGAATGTTCTCAAGTGGTTGAAAGCGTTATCCATGCGGGTGGTTCTAATTATATAATTGGACCTTTTTTAAAAAGAAGTCACGAAACTGGAGTGTGTTGTGTGGAAATAGAGTGACAATTTGTCTTAGACTCTGACGAATCGCTACTTGACGCGTGTGTTGAAACCATCTCGTGGGAGAGTTTACCTCTGAGTGTAAAGTTAAAGTAGTCGTCATGAAGCAGAAGGACATCAGACCGGCGCCGTCTCTCATCGAGTACAAGAACATGCGCTTCCTCATCACTGACCGTCCATCGGATGTCACTATCCAAGGTTATTTGCAGGTAAATACTTATTAATCATTATTATAAAAAAAATTAAATCGCTGGATTTATTTGCTTACCAATTTTTGAAGCCTCTAATTTTTGAAATTCATCATCATTTGTTATCATCGATTATATCACAAATCAGTTTCCAAAAATATGGAAGGCTGTATGGTGAGGGTGACTACCTCATTCAGACGGTTCTGTAGATGGTATGGAGTAGAAAATCCACGGGCCATATGACTAGTAAACTTCAAGTTTATGTGTGAATTCTTGGAACAAAATTTTCGTTCTCATAGAATAAGCATTAACAAACACAATAACAAATATTTTCCAATGTAAAAGAGTTGGTTGACCTCTAATAGCTTTAATCATTGTGTCTTGTTAATTTTGTTATCAAAATGAGATAAACCGTTTATAAAGTACGTTTAGTGTTTTTAATTATACAAAATGACTTTGGTGTTTATGGTAATTTTCTCAATGTAATTCGAATTTTACATATTTAAAAAGGTGACCTTGACGTGCCTTTCAGTAAAGTTACGACATAGAAAATTGGCCCTCAGGCCTCGAATTTCCTTATCTAACGTTTCCTCTTAAAGATGAGCCAACCATCTCGTTGAATGTTTTATGCTCTTGTTTACTCTCGCCCTCTTATTTTGGGTATAATGGATCTTTTGAAATTGCATCAAGTTGTTACTCGGCCCTTAACATGAACGGTAGAATATATTCTAAAATTACCTACGAGTGAAGTACTGTTTGCCTTTTCCTCATGGCAATTATTTCAAAAATAATGTGATTCCAGAAGGATTTTTAATAATAATCCTAAAATCTAAGTACTGTTCGAAATTCAACAGGCGTTCTAGTAAAAACGAAGTACATTTACTCCTGTCGATTAGGGCGGAAAAGTGGTGCCATTGTCTGCGTTACAATGGGTGTACTTTTGACAATAAATCTCCGACCCCATTGTTAGAAGCCTTGCATATACAAACCGAAGTCATGTTTTCAAAGTTAGTTGCTGAGCACGTTGAGTGACGGGTGACGGCTTGTTCAGATGCTGTGCGGGTTTAAAAATAATTTTGTGTGATTGCTATGGAAACTTTTGTAGATGCCACATCCATTTGCAAAAAAAACTCATTAGATTTTGTCTTAGGATAGTCTAAGTAGAATAAAAATTAGTTTTATAGTTGCTTCATATATTGGTATACCGGGTATTAAGTATTTAATAGGTTTGTTGTTTATCGAGTAATCGACTTATAACCAGTTCTGTGTTCGACCGTTAGTGTTCATGGATCGATTTTCTGTGAGAGTATTATGTATTGATGTTCCCATCTTCACTTAGTTAATTACTCCAAGTTTGCCTCTTAAGTATTTATAAAATTGTGTTCCATTTTACGTAAGTCTTCTATCTTATCTGTGCCATTAGTAGGACCCATTAAAATTTAATAGATATTAAAGCATCGAGGTGGTTAAGGCCTTAATAGGTGTTTAATTACATCAAAGGAGATTTCCAGGCTTGGGTGAACTAGCCTTAATGTGAATTAGCTCTCGTCTTGCTCTTATCCTCTTTTTTTTACTGTTTCAAATGATAACGTGTCAGGAATAAGTTGGGAGTCGCAATATAAATTTATTCGCTTTATTATACTTGTACAATTATATTGTATTTGTTTGTTGCTAACGTAATTGTAGGTTATAAGAACTACAATCAATTCGAAATAAATCGAATATACTTGATAACCCATGACGTCAATTGATTATGATCGCATTAAAACAGCTATTGTTCCGATTGAATTTAGTATATCTGTATTTTTTCTGACAACCTATTTATAGGATTAAATCAACTTGAGGTGGTCCGACACTAATGCAACTGGAAAACCTTAGAAATTTGCTAAATGCAGGGCTTTCTCTTTGTTTTGTTCCCTTCTCTTTATTATTTGCTGGACAAAGACTTGGTTATGTTGAGCAGTGTAATTGTTAGTTCCACATAAATGTGTGACTTCCGTGAAACTCATTATTAGTTTGTAGTATTCATTAAAGAGACTAATTGTCCGTGCCAATAACAGACAACCTAGAACTTTTAGGCGTTACTCTCTCATCTACTCTTAACTTCGTCTCCTATATTGAGTCGAAAGCCCAGCTAGTCGCAAAAAAACTTGGCATCCTCTCAAAGGTGATAGGTTATTACACTCCGGAACACCTGCTCAGCTTATACAAAGCGCAAATCAGGTCGTGTATGAAGTACTGCTCTCACCTTTCGGACGGCTCTGCCAAGTACCAACTTGCGGCTTTAGAATCGGTTGAGAAGCGCGCCAGAAGGCATAATAGGAGACGACACTTTGCTCAAATCTCGGCTGCAAAGCCTCGAGCACCGTCGGAAGGTTGCCACCTTATCGGTGTTTTACCGGATGCATTTCGGAGAGTGCGCTGAAGAACTCCATGACTTCATCCCACCTGCCCCATTCTACTATCGAACACCCCGGCAAACGCGACCAAAGCGACATCGGTACATGGTGGAAATTCCCAGAGTGCGTACCAAACGCTTTGAATCCACTTTCATTATTCGCACTGCGAAATTGTAGAGCGATTTGCCGGAGTTTGTGTTTCCAGATACGTACAACGTTGGTGTCTTCAAAACCAGGGTAAACAGATACCTTCTAGGTAAGCGTGTTACATCCTAGACCGTGTCGTGCTTAACATCACGCAGATTATGGTCAAACGCTTGCCTATAAACGATAAAAAAAATTGATCGAACTGTTCTTACTACTATAGTTGTATCTCAATTTATTTGTTGAAATTTGACTTGTTAGCCGAAATAATGTGCGACTGAATTGGTTACTGAGTCTCATTATATCGAGAATTGACAGAGCTATACTTGATTAAAAAAGGTTATCAATCTTTCGATCAGTACCTAAAGTGAAAAAAAATCTGTTAAATCTGTTATTTTATAATTATAATCGATCTATAAAAAATTGATAAGGCCAGCAACATGCTATAAAGATAAATGTTAAATTGACCTTAAATCAGTCCTACTTTAAAAATGTTTTGTTTTGCACCAAAATATCGTATAATAAAAATCTGAAATGCAAATAAAATTTAAACCCGAAGTCTTCTCAGATGCACTTTGAACTAGGTCAAATCTGGGAAAACCCAGACGGACAGAGCAACCTTATAGGGTTCCGTTCCCAAAGGGTAAAAACAGGGCCTATTACTAAGACTCCGCTGTCCGTTTGTCTGTCACCAGACTATATTACATGGACCGTGATAGCTAGACAGTTGAAATTTTCACAAATTATGTATTTCTGTTGCCCCCTATAAAAACAAATTATAATAAATATTTAAGGGGGGCTCCCATACACCAAACGTAATTTTTGAACCCTTCGTGCGAGAGTCCCGGTTTTTATTCAATGTTTATATGTCATGAAATAATAAAGTTTGTGTGTATCTTTGCAGGAGTTGAGGAAGCATAACGTGTGCACCGTGGTACGCGTGTGCGAGCCTAGCTATGACACGGCGCCGCTGAAGGCTGAGAGCATCGAGGTGCGCGACCTGGCCTACGACGACGGCACTTTTCCGCCTGCCAATGTTGTCGATGAGTGGTTCGAGATTCTGCGCGATAAGTGAGTTTCATTCAAACCTTTAATTCCAAAAACTTTAAGCTTTAACCAGATTAGTAACAACTAGTTTACTATCCTAGGCCTTTTTATGAGGTATAATTTTCACGTGTTCGTTTGTTATAATATTTTGTATAGATCATGTTTTAATGAGCAAGCAGTGATAGCCCAGTGGTCTAGACATCGGTGTCTTACTCGGGAGGTCCGCGTTCGCTCCTGGGCACTCTGATTTTTCTGAGTTATGTATGTTTTAAAGCAAAACGGTGAAGGAAAACATCGTGAGGAAACCTGCACTCCTGAGAGTTCCCTAAAAAGTTCTCAAAGGTGTGTGAAGTCTGCCAACCCGAACTGAGTCAGCGTGGTGGACTATGGCTTAACTCCCTCCTCTTTCTGAGGAGGAAACCCGGCTCAACAATGAGCCATTAATGGGTTCTGATGATGATGATGTTTTAATCTTTGTAAAACTTTGATAATAAACAATAATATGTTTATTTCACTCCAAACTAAATTTGGATAAAAATTAACTTATATTCTTGTTAACCAATTAAGCCATAGATGATTGTACTTCGGTAGTGCAATAAATAAGGATCGGATCCGCGATCATGAATCACGATTGGGCTTGCTGCTTTATTAGTTTAAGTAAGTAAGCAAAGCCCTAACCCCTCCCCCCGTGCTTACGTAAACATTGATGCATTTCGTCATTTTTCATTGATGATATTCACGTTTCGATGTGCGTTTACTTTTTATCACTGAAGTAATCACCATGCAGACCCCCCACGTCATCAAAAATAAGCAAAGTAAGGAGTCCCCCACCCCTTCCTGTTAATGCTTACGTAATACTTGAACACGTGATTGTCATTTGTACAAAAGAATTATATTGAACAAAGAACTTATTGTTTAGGATATTCGTTCGTAAAACTATATTTATTAGTTCCTACGAACTAGATTTCACGTGAAAAAAACACCTCTAAGTTGTATTTGTCACATAGTACCTTCTTTGTTTCGTCATGTCAGAATCTTTTAAATTTAATCAATTTAAATTTAGTCGATAACTCGACTAATTGTTATATTAACATTTGTTCACATTAAGTGATAAAGTTTTTCTCACGAGATTGTATACCATAAAACAATATCTATTGTTATGCAGATTGTGTTCACTTTACTTCTTGACTTGATGGAAACGCAGCAGTTTATTAAATTACAATTACTTTGCTTAGAAATTACTGGAATGATAAAAATATATTTGTAAGGAGTAAAATCTGAATTATTAAAACGTTATGCCATTGCCATAGTTATCTAAGAATAAGTAATAACAGTTGGTTATTATAATGATTCAGTGATGATGGTTCGGTTGATATCAAGTATAAAAACTTATTTCTTAATACTATGGAGATATATTTATAATTCACGTCCTACTATGTCAGATATTTCGTATGGTTCCAACTATGGAAGACAGTTGCCTTTAGAGTTGTAAATTGTATGCAATTTTCTTGATTTTTAAAGGGATTTATCTAGTATTTTATGATTGTAGGGCGGCGAACAAGCCCGAGTCTGCCGTGGCGGTGCACTGCGTGGCTGGGCTGGGCCGCGCACCCGTCATGGTAGCCATCGCGCTAATCGAGCTCGGCATGAAGTACGAGGAGGCGGTCGAGACCATCCGGGAGTGAGTATCTTACATATACATGTTTGATTCATTATATTATAGCCAAGGAGGTTTTAGTTCATTTTAATCTAAGGAATATTAAGTACTAAACTTTTTTTGTGCTTAGCGTGAGACATGAGATAAACATAGAAATAAATAACGATTATTATTATATATTAATAAGTAAAATGTCATACTTTTATATAATACGTATCTTCCTGGGTATACTTTAGACTCGGACCGTAAGAGTTATTGCTAGTACTTGCGATGTAGTAATAAATATTTCTGTCATGGCGGCACAACCGAATGATATTCTTCTAAAATCAAATTACTTAGATTAATATTACAGACATCATAACTAACAGTCTGCTACACAAATCAGTGTTGCCAGCATCGTAATTGTTTTTTTTCTCTCAAAAGATTACTAGCAGTATGGGTCACATACTACTAGTATTTCCTTTACCTCTCCTAGTGAGCTTGCATGCTTGTGTCAGGAGCGAGCCACGCCAGTAATCCAATGTCTGGGATTTGAACCCACGACTTATCGATCATGAATCCAACGCCCGAACCACTGAGCTACTGACGCTTCAATGATTAAATTAACGCTTAAATTAAACTATGAATTATGTGTATAAAATATTTTGGTAATACAAACACAAGTTTGTAAATTTTAAGTATATCTATACTATTAAAATCAGTATTAAACCTTGTTGTTGAATGAGCCTCATAAACAACCAATTTATTTTTATGATTTGTTTACATTTTGTCTTGCACTAAGCCAGTAGAGTACAATATTTTAGTTAACATGTCACACTGCTAAATCTATGAGGATCCAACTCACAATTAAGCTGCTGGCACATATAGTCGAAGCAAGTAAAAACATTGAGAAAGTTTATTACTCTACTAGCTTTTACCCGCAACCTTCTTTGCGATATTGAGGTAGAGTTATAGTAGATCGTCTGCAGACATATTAACTTTACCACCCAACTTTTATCCCTTTAAAGGGATGATTTTCGAAAAAATATTTTACACGTGTTTCATGACTTTCAATGAAAAACCTTCGTACTGAATTTCATTTGAATAACTTCAAAAACGACAAAGTTTCATACTAACTTTGCACCTCCGTTTTGCCCCCTTAGGGGGTGGATTTTCAAAAATCCTTTTTTAGTGCTCCTCTACGTTATAAAAGGAACCCCTGTGCAAAATTTCAAGTTTCTAACACTTGTAGTTTAGCTTCTCCTTTTATATATATATAGATTGATTTCAAAAGTATTGAAATTTGACCCTTAGTACAGAAACAATAAATAGATACTTACTTAAAAGTTCAAAGGACGTTTTTTTTTAATTATTATGTATATTATAATTCCAGCCAAAGACGCGGTGCAATAAACGCAAAGCAGCTCTCCTACCTCGAGAAGTACCGGGCTAAGTCGCGTCTGAAGAAGAACGGCCACAAGAACTCGTGTTGCGTGCAGTAGCGCGACGAATCTAGCTCTGCTTTCACACACACACTTACACTGGGAATTAATACTAGATATATATCCCCCTGACCCCCCTACCTACTTACCTATTCCCCAACCAAACACTTTTCTTTATCCCATTACCTGTAAAGATCCTAACCAATTTTAAATTTTTGGTTCTTGACTATATGTTGCTAATATGTATTTTTATTTTTAAACAAGTACAGTCTATTCTTGATAACAACAAAACGTGATCGTTCGTGATGCTAATTACCTCTAGAATACTTAAAAATTTACGCGATTTTAAATTTTTATTAAAATATATATTAATGCAGGTTTAAATTATTAGCAACTGTTTACCACCTTGGTTATGGTCTTTAACGAAATTTATCAATTGGAATATTCTGTTATTTAAAGCTATGGTGTAACGTAGCCCTCGTGCTGTAGTGGATTTTAGACGCGAGCCACGATTTGTGTTCATAGTTAACAGTTACTTGGGTGTTATCGGCTCAAGGTATGTTGCGGTCGAGTATTGGGTCAGTGCATACTACTTTATAAAGTTTATGCTTCTATGTAATATAACATTTGTCCGACCTTTAGCAATGGTTTACATTGACCCATAATACATCATAATAATCCAATTGTCCATAATAAACTGAGTCGCACTCTCTTTACACTTACCATTTATGTTTAATTTGTGTGTTGAAATCATGATATTTTTCCTAATTATTTTCTTTGTAGAAACTTACTGTAGGAGACTTCACCGCGTGATTGATACAATAACATTATATTTTAGGATATTATTTTAATTTTAAATAATTTATTTGAGAAGTTTGAAAATTTGGTTTGAAATTTTACAGCCGCAACACCTATACCTATGCAAGTTTTCATAGCTTTTCTCAATAAATTTATAATAAAATATATTTTGCTAAGACTCAATTAATTTTGAATTGTTTTTAATTTTTGAAAATTACGCGGTGGGTACCCACACATTATCTTTAAGAAATTGAGACATAATAGAATGGTTTTTGTGTTTCTGAAACCAATGTGTATCTGACTAATGTAATATGTTAAAGAATATTTTATTTAATGTGAATGTCTCTGTGAACTATATCACAAATATATTATGAACCTTTGACTAAATGAAATTCTAATTGTATCCTGACACAAAGTTGACTCAATGAATGTTCCATGAAAATAGCTCTTTGATATTATTTTTCTATTTCTAATTTTATGGAGATAAACGAAATATATGATTGTGTAACCGCGGAACAGTCACATTCATAAATAAAAATATTTATAAGCAAATTAACCAATGTTTAATTATAAAACATCCCCAACCCTCGGGAATACTTAAAAAAATTAAAAACTACTTATTCTAATTAATAATATTTAACAGAAGATCTAAATTACATTTTAAACTACAAACTTAACAGATTTAAAGTAACAAGATTCAGCTTGAGAAGAAGAAATAGAATCTTTAAAATTCTTATTTTCTATACTTCATTCAGATTGGGTTGAGACAAAAATCAAGTCAAATCTTGGAATCGTTCTTTAAATGAAGGATCATAAATATTACCTATGGAATACAATGAAGATTCCATTTTTTTAAATATTAATTGTTAAAATTAAAGTAAAATGAAATAAAAATTTAAAAGAATCATTAAAATATCTAAACAAATGAAAAAGTTATGGGACTTTTAAAGTTGCCCCTGTAACAATATTTTCGTTTCATGCGGCAGGCCAGCGAGTGACGTCACTTTACCTAGACGCGGTATATATATCAATTTTAGGTAAATTATCACTTTGTCCTTTTACGAAATCTTCTTCCATAAAAACTACACTACATACTTATAAATAATAAGTAAACAGCTATACACTTTCGCAATAAAGAGTATGGTACGGTGACACCGTGAACTAAAAATTTATACATGTAGCAACACTAATATACTTGTTAAATTCTGTCAAATATCATTTGTCAAATCGCATATACTTCAACACGAATTAGATTGATACTTGAAGATATTATACATGAAAAATACATAATTACTTAAATACCGTTGTACTAAAAATAGTATGACGCGGTGACAGCGTGTAAAACGTGTTGACGGATTTTCCGTTAAATTAAACATACATAGTTCACACCTGTTTCGCAGAGGGGTAGACAGAGAACAGATTTGCATAATAATTAATAATATACCCCCTGTCTGATTTCAGTAAATAATAGAAATTAATAATCTCAAGTAACTATTACGTAAGACTATTTTTTCTAGTTTTGACCCCCTCCCCCCTTATAATGTTTAATATTTATTACGTCTTGTAATCTTAAGTAAGAACTAAATCCCCCCGGTCCCCTAAATCGTCTTACGTAATTAATTAATGGCCCCTAGGTACTATAATCCGAATATCCTAATAATAGTAAAAATTACAAGTATCAAACAGTGTCAAGACGTAGTATTTCGGGTTGCCAATGATAAGATATAGGCGACCTCATTTATTCCATACTCTTTTGCCAAGCTGTACGTAAAACATGAGTGAGATGACGTCAGAGGCCCACGATCGTTCCGTGCTAAATTACGTAAACTTAACGTGTTTCTCATTAATTTATTGATGGATTTCAAAAATTTTTTCACGGGTATATTAGTTTCGATAATTATGTATCCAATTACTCATCGATCATATATCGATCTTCAGTTCGTGCTTTAAAAGTGATCCGTGCACGGAAACGTCGCTCTACTTTGCCGTGGCAATACATTGTAAATTTTCAAACTTTTTAGAATTAATATACATTTTGATAATTTATGGGGTTAGTGGTAGACACGCATGAAAAAATTAGAATTTTCAGTAATTTTTTTGCCTCATCGAAGGATTTTTTATAAACAATTAACTGTTGATTTTTTTCCGAAAATATAGAAAAAAATTGCCTGAGGCCGCCATTTTGTTAATTTTTGAAGAAGAAAAAATCCTTCGATCAAGCCACAGATTACAACTACACAATAGATTCCGCATGTTGAACATTTTGTTCCGTGTCAAGTGTGGAAATTTGCTGAAAAAGGTGAGGGTCGCGCGGAGAACGACTGATGTGATTGGATTGGTCACTTCAAAAATCAATCGTGATGGAATAGGGACGTTAAATATTTATGCTAATATCGATAATTTTGACAATGTATTGATAATAAAAAAAGTTGGTAAAAGATAATAATGTAAGACTACTGGATGAGTTTCCACACCGTTTAATAGCACAAGAACTCATTTTCGTATCTTTAAAATTTCTTGATTTCTTTAAAAATTTAATAATTTGTCTGTAAGAAAAGCTAACGAGGACGTCCGCACAGATCTGATGACTGGTCGATACTGATTTTGTGCATCGCAAAGTGCATCACATTATTTTGAAAAAAAAAAGATGTAAATATAAATAGTCTAAGATACGAACTTGAAACAACCTTCACCGAGCTGATAATAGAATGAAACATATTGTATCTTCTACTAACAATAATGTGATGAGTAAGTCTTTTCCAAAAAGACAACAAATAAAAGAGAATTTGACGATTCCACTTCGATAAATTACATCTACCAAAAATTAATGCGTAAGCAATATGTCACACTTCACAATATCGCAAAATAGATTATACTCTAACGGTGTTTACAATTTTACGGTGACATACATTTATATATAGATTATCTTTGTTTACGTGTTTCCTCACGCCAAGCTGAATAGAGTATAGATGTTTTTTCTTATGACTAAAGTTCTAAACATTATTGCTCTTATATATTAAACTTAACGAGATACTGACCTTATGTTAGCAAAAAGACAAAGGAAAATAGAGAGCAGTGTTAAAATCTTCGCCATATTATTTTAAGTCATTTAAGTGACTAGCCGACCCGCGTGACATCGTTCGCGTGTTGCTCCGCTCCTATGAGTCGTTAAATAGCCTTAGTTACTCCGTGTTACATCAGCTATCTGCCAGTGAAAGTCCCGTCAAAATAGGTCAAGTCATTTCAGAGATTAGCCGGAACAAAAGCGGTTATTTTGATATTACAACCAGACACTTCAATTTTATTTATTAGCATGGATAAGATATTCATTAAATAGAGATTAGTTGTATACTATGGTCTTGCCCGTCTAGTAAATTTATAGTTTCTATTGGCACAAACTTGATAAGGCAACACCAACCAATCAGAATAATGTTCGGAATTTTATTATTGTAAAAATGTGTCTATGCAAGATTGTAAATAAAAATCTTAAAATGCTCTCTAGCCTCCATTCACTTATAGTAAAGTGCAAAACCTACATTTAATCCAACAAAGTATTTAAAAAAAATTATTAATTATATAAAATGTTTGTATATCATGGCAGTAGATTCTTGGCGTTACAAAATTTCTTATTTAATCAATAATACATAGGAGTAAACAAATTATTATAACACAATTCACTTGAGGTAGACCTTTCAATGCTAAAATACTGATTAAATATAGAAATTAATTTTTGTTATGAAGTCTCTTCGGTGTAAAACAGGATCCTAATAAGGCTGATTTTAAATATTATTAAACAAATATATACCTTGATAATGGTCTTAAACTAAAATAACAGCTAACAAGTGTAAGTACACAATGTGTAAAAAACCTTAAATACTATATTGCTTCAATAACTATCAATAAGTTACTTTTCAACACAAATGTGGACTTAAGTACAATATAGCCATGGGCGTGGCCATTCAGTTTTATTCAAACGGTAAGGTAATAAAACACATTTTGAATACCACAGTTTCATGTTCATATTTGCCCAATGGGGAAAACATAATTAGAGAAGTTGGAGCACACACCTCAAGCAATTAAATATTACTTGCTTTAACTTAAGGTAAACATCGTGAGGAAATCTGCACTCCTGAGAGTTCTCTAAAATTCTATGTTGGTGTGTGATATCTGCCAACTCGCACTGGGCATGCTATGGTCTAACAGTCTCCTCAAATCGAGGAGGAGACCCGGCTCAGCATTGGGCCATTAATGGGTTGTGATGATGATCATGATGATTTGACCATTTACTTATGCACTGTGGGAATGTATTTATTACTCAGTAGGACTATGCGAATATCATTGTAATTATAAAGATAGCAGTAATATCCCAGTGGTTAAGACATTGGTGTCTTAATTGGGAGGTCCGTATTCGATCATGGGCACACACCTCTGACTTTTTTGAGTTGTGTGTTTTAAGCAGTTAAATATCGCTTGCTATAACGGTGAAGGAAAACATCGTGAGGAAACCTGCACTCCTGAGAATTCCCTAAAAGTTCTTAAAGATGTGTGAAGTCTGCCAACCCGGCTCAGCAGTGGGCCATTAATGGGTTGTGATGATGAATAAAAATATAAAAAACTTACTGAGTATAACTAACAATAGAATCGTTGGGAAGATCATAAAACCTTCCAAGATATATTTTAATAAACAATTGTATTGCCATCTAGTGTCACTCTTTTTTTATTGCTTCTTCGGTTAGCCAATTATCGTACAAGCACTATAATTATTTTAGACTACGACTTAATATTGGTAGCCAATATCTTTGAGTTCCTTCATGCATGATGGATAACCTCACTTCTTCTTAGCTACATATTTGTGTACTTTGCCTCCGTAACGTGCAACGAAGGCGGGCACTTGGAACTTGCGCTTGCATCCTTCATAGTTCATATATCGTATTTTGCCGAAAACCGCTCGTTCCGCCCAGCCCTGATCATGAATTCCGCATATGGACCACATGCAACCTTTAAAAAATACAAAAAAATAGGTTTACCATTTTTTTTAACATAACAAATTCAAAAAAATATCATTCAAGTCTATTATAGGCAAAATATACTTTTGTGCCCACTATGGGCGCGTTCCACTAAGCGATCTCAACGCCCCTAATGCTCATTTAGCCGTTCCACTTGAAGATCTCGGGCATTGTGGTCACGGCGGAAACGTCATGACTTGTGCTTACTCACTACGATTCATGTCAAATCGTGGGTCGTTGTGAGCGTTGCAAAATTGGTGATCTGTGGTTGCAAAATTTTGCGCATTTTTACAACAACAAAAATGGCGACGATGTAAATAATTTTATTTGATACGGATAGAGATTAATCAGTGGACGTGAATTTTTATTTAAATTTTAGAAAATAATATTAGTTACAATTATAAATATAAAAAAATGTGAATATAAATTGATTTAACCAATAATTATAAACTTAACCTCTTGAAACTATTGATTTGAATTATTTACGTTAACGCTCAATTACCCGTTCCACTTGGGTTAACGATCGTACCGCTCGCGGACAAGTGGAACGGGGTAAACCTCGATCGTGAGCGTGGGCTTTGAGATCGCTTATTGGAACGCAGGGTATGTTGATTATTATTCTGTAATGTTTCTTTATTTTCGTTAATTCTTTAAAAAAAACACTAGCATTAGGTAATTTTTTGGAACAATGAAAATTTTTAAAGATAAGAAATAGATATGTATTTACTCTCTTAATCTTTAATTAAGAGAGTATTCAAGTCAAATTAAAATTATACTATTTCTATAAATACCATTCTACTGCTTTTAAAATTTTTTTGTAACTTTTATATAAGCCCTAAAACCTGAGTAAGTTGTTGTAAGTTTGTGATGAAACCTCATCGTTTTGACACGCATTTTTGCTTTATTATTTTTTTTAATATTTGCAAAAAATTTTACAGGTAACATGATCAGCATATTGAACCGTGACTTTATGGTCGTTTTGGAAACAAAAATTCTGAGTTACATATCAGTAATAGATCCCATATAAACTATAATTTAAAAAAAATGTATACTTGTAAATTTTCGTAAACGACATCAGTTTTCGATAAGAAAGTGAGATATTATAGTAACATCAAACAATCTCAGTCATTCATAAATGCAAAAAATTCCTAAAGGGGCCGCGCCGCGAGCCGCAAGTGGCTCGTTGGCAAGCAGCGAGTGGTTCGCGCGGCTTAAGTCGCGGCCCGCGTGACGCGTTCAGTCTTCAGGCGATCCGCGCGCGACGAGGTCGATTACCTTATACGAAATAAAACGAGTCGTCAATACCATACTTAAATACTTGGCGATGGTGCAGTTGTACGCGAATTCCAATTACAATTTGGAAGAGGCCAGGTGGTTGTACCTCAATAGCTAGTTCGGTGATCGGTGGATAGGCCATACGGATCCCGTGCCATAGCCGCCGAGAAGCCCAGACTTTTATTTGTGGCCAGAAGAAGACGTGATGAGTTATACATAGCGATAGTGGTTGATAAGGTAAGAAGTGATATAGACACATTAAAAGAGCTAAGAACAAGTAATATTGTTATAATGTGGACTCCATTTCGAGCAGCTGCTTCGGTTCTGGGAAGTGTAAACAAATGCGTAAAAAAATGCGACAACTTTAAAAGGTAGGTTCATTAACGACTCATAAATTCTGTAAAAAAATTAAAAAATAATATTTCTAAAATTTGCCATAGATATTGCAAACTAAGATGCAAAGTTAAGGTAAACATAATTCTTTATTACATTCAAATAAAAATAATAACTAAATCAAGCAATATCTATCCAACAACCTACTAAAATGCAAAGTTCAATAACCCGATTCCCGCCAATACTAAGTTGCGAAGTTTGAAGTCGGTTAAAAACAAAAACCGCGAAACGACAATCAGCTGCGATGTCGTCATCAGCAGCAGCATTTATGAATGAACTCGCGCTGTATTACTACGTTTCAAACTCAAAAGTGAATTTAAAAAAAAAATTACAACTTTTTTATTATTAACATTACAGTTAATTTGATGTTTTTATAAGAATGTCTAACCGTTCTGACTCACAACTTTTCCTCTCCAAAACGACCACAAAATCACGGTGTATAACAACGCTTAAGTAAGATTAAACGAATGAATCCTTATAATTTAGGAAGACAATTACAGATGTTTATATATGCAGCCATTAAGTCTAATACATACCAACATAACCATTAGGGTCTCTCCCATCAACACTATAATGATCATTCAAGTATATAGCAAACTTTAATGCTTGTTCTGGTGTTTCTGTCCACTCCAGAATTTTCTTGCACCAGTACATTCGTAAGAACCCATGCATTTTCCCTTCCTTCACAAGTTGTATTTGAGCTGCATTCCATAAATCGTCGTGTGTTTCAGAATCAGAGAGCTGTTGGAGTGTGTATGTGTGAGATCTTTTGTCATTTCTGAAATTAAAAAATAATTAACATTAATATAACAAAAACCATTAAATAAATAGTATTGAGAAAATATTTAAAAATTAATTCTTTTTTAACACAACATGCCGGTCTATAGTTTAGCTTGCTATCTCGAAGCGACTATCGCTTAAAACTACCGATACCTCAAATTAATTTCTTTTGTAATTCTTTTACAGTGAAACCGGCGAATCTGTGGAACGAACTACCCAGAGAAATAAGGCACTCAAAATCCTTGAATTTTTTTTTACTAAAATCGTATATTATGTTATATTGGTATATATATGTGTACTATACCTGACCCGGCAAACGCTGTTTGGCCATATAAATTTTGGGTGGGCCACCCTTATCACTAAGCGGGATGAAAAATAGATAGTAGCCGATTCTCAGACCTACTGAATATGCTTATAATAAAAATCGGTCGAGCCGTTTCGGAGGAGTATGGTAAGTAACATTGTGACACAAGAATTTTATATATAAGATTATATGTATTATAACAAATATTATTATTTATGTAATATTAGTAAGTACGTTCATGTATTAGTACGATCATAGCACTATCCTGTTGCTCAATGAACAACTACTATCGCCAAGGGTTGTCTGGGAGATTGCTTCCTGTATAGTCTATATTTTTTGTGTTATCTGAGTGCATTAAAGATTTTATTTATGTATGTCATTAACCTCAAAATGCCGTGTATTATTTTATTAGCATTAAATAAAACAGTAGTAATTTGGAGTAACAATGTTTTTTTAACCTAAAAATATTATCTTTGTGGCTCTATCAGACCAATACTTGTGGATTTACATTTATCCTAACCCTTAGATTTCATCACTAAATCATAATGCGAGCTAAATCTGTATAAGCTTAAAATAGTTGATTTTATTTACACTTCTTAGAAAAATAGTTTCGATACATCAAAATAACTCAGTTGTCTAACGCTACTTTGCTTTATATCCTAAACCAGCTCAGCAGTAACTGGAAATAAACTCAGTGGTTGCTGTTTTCAAAGGTTTGTAACAAAAAAATAAAATAAAAAAACATATATTATTACCTATGATCATCCAGAGTTTTCTGCGCCCATGCGCTAGCTCCTTTAATGCTATCATAGTTATCACAATAGAAGCAATAGTTGTCAGCTAATTCCCGTCTCACTATCGCCTCCTCCAGGTACGCATTCACACTCTCAGTGTACGACGTTTTATATTCTTTGACACAGAGAGCCACTCTCTGTACTGATATTTGACCTGAAAATACAAGCAAGTTTTAAGTAATCAATACGAACTTTTAGTTAATAAAATAATATTAAAAAAAATGGCTTAAAATGTATTAACTTTCACTTCACTGAGGAATAAACATAAAAAATCTAGACGAGATTATACCACCCTTTACAGCGATATAAGATAACATGGATTTCCACAAAGTAACATCTGATCAATTGAATTAAAATTTTTTTAACATTTTTCAGGAAAGACATAATAATATCAGACAGAACATAATAATAACAGACAATCATAAACAAAACTAATTTTTTTGTACATTAATTTTGAGTCAAAGCCAAGTTAAGCGGCGCTGCTGTGTAGGTATATTTTTCTAATCACTTCGAGCTACTTTTGAACCCCTCGTATCTTGGAGCCTAATTAATCTCATCACGACCCTTAAATGACCCACTGCTGACCCGGGTCCTCAGAATGAGGAGGGTATTAGGCCATAGACCACCACGCTGGCCCAGTGCGGGTTGGCAGACTTCTTTAAGAACTTTTAGGGAACTCTCAGGGTGCAGGTTTCCTCACGATGTTTTCCTTCACCGTTAAAGCAAGTGATATTTAATTACTTAAAACACACATAACTCAGAAAAGTCAGAGGTATGTGCCCACGATCGAACTCGGACCTCCTGAGTAAGACTTGAAGTCTCAACCACTGGGCCATCACTGCTCTTTAATGAAGCGTCAGTATTTCAGTGGTGCGGGCGTTGGATTCACGATCGATAATTCGTAGGTTCAAATCCCGGACATTGGACTACTGGCGTGGCCCACTCCTAACACAAGCATTTTAGCTTAGTTGGAGGGGTAAAGGGGATACTAGTAGTATGTGAGCCTTACTGTTAGTAATCTTTTAAAAAAAAATCCATATTTTTAATTAATCTACATACATGAATTTTGGCAAATTTATTAAAGGCAGAAAAACTAAGTTATTTAAAATCCATAAATTCATTAACATAACTAAAACATAGTCACGTCTAGAGCTTAAATTACATCTAAAGTGAAATAATTTCATTTTGTAAATAATTGTCTATTGAAATTTAAGGATTTGTATACTATTTAATATTTTATAAACAGAACTTGTCACACATGTTGATATCAATTCTTTTATCGGTGAATACAATGCATATTCTTTATACTTAACTTGGCTCTCATTTTACATTTATGTTTTTTGTCATTTTCATATGTAAAATTATCGTTGTCATATGAAAACTATCAACAAATACTTCTATTTATTAAACTTCCATCTACTAAAATAAGTAATAAACTTTTTTTTTTTTTAAACATACCTGCACTGAATGAAAATCATGTCATTTATACAAAATGAAATAATTAACTAATGGTTTGGTTTTCAGTGTTCCATTAAAAAAGTATTTTCGATAAATATATAAGCATTCCTATCACTACAAAAGTTATATAAGATCAAATATTTAAAAACTTTATTCTATTTGTTATGTCCACTTACCAAAATGATACCAAGGTGAGAGATTACTAAGTGCATCTTGTGTTGGATCATTTCGTTTACTGGCAAATATTTTGAGGCGTTTATCCAGGAAACTCTTTAATGTTTTCATGGCACTGTCATATCCTGGTGTTGCCCATTCAATAGGTCCAACTGATTTGTCTGCATCCCTTGATTCTATTGCTTCATCCCAATCTATAGGCTGTAAAAAGGAAAATAGAAGAAATAAATTATTATTAAAAACATCCTATTCTCAAACGAATTTACAAATATCTAAAAAACCATATAAGTTTTATTACTTAATTTTATAGAGAACATAGAGATTTATATATATTCATTTCATCGTTGGAATTGCAGGAAATATATTTTCATATTATATAGGCCATAATCTATGGGTATTATTTAATTAATTATAATTGTTTATTTAATAATAAATTTGATTGAATAAAATATAATATCTTACCTCTGGCTCAAACTTGCTGGTATATGGATGTTTAATAACTGGAGGGAAGTCTGTGAGAAACTCATCTAATTTGGAATTTATTTTATTTCTAATGGTTCTAGCTGAATATTCTTGTTTATCAGATGCCACCCAACAAGGCACCACATTATGTGCATCAACCTGAAAATATATAAAGAACATAAGATACATATTAATAAATAATTCATAGGTTTTTTTTCATTGAAAAAATCTGCTTAGTCTAATAAAATAAATAGTAAATTTAAAAATTAATGATGAAACTGATATTTTTACTTAGCAAAAAAAAATATTATATATATAAACATGTTATATAATATATAAAATATTATATAACATGTTTCATGGATTATCAAAAAATCTTTATTCATAAAATATTGACTATAAAAGAAAATCAACCAAATTAGTTGAGACATTTGGATGATTTGATTTATTGAATATTTGAATCAGTATTTTATTAGTAATGAACCCAAGTACCTGTATTAGTGGAACATCTTTTTTTAGTTTTTTCTTAGCTCCCTCTAGCCAACCAAGGGGTACTCTGAGAGGATTAAAATCACACACCACAGCTCCAATCTTGTGGTCTATCACCCACTGTGGTAGAGCATCGGCCCCACTACCTTCTAATAAGTGGAATGATATATTTAATTTCTTGCAATCTGCTGCAACCTTTTCTAAACCTGAAATAAAAAAAAAACATTACTAAGTACTTGAATATATACATCTAATAAAACTGTAAGTTATAAAATGTCTGTACTAATAAAATACTTTTAGAAATCCTATGAGGTCTTTCTACCACTCGTTTCTAGAAGCCAAAACAATAATTTTTAATACTTTTGTTTATCTGCTTTATGTATAATAATTATGTCAAAATTATTGCACAACATTAGATATAGTTTTAAAAGTTGTTGCTGCAGACTAAACTTAAAATGTTCGTCATTTAAAAATGTTTTAGTTAGTAGTTTTTAAAGTAATAATTATGGATAATTTTTTTATATAGTTCCATTAGTGAAATTTTAATTTTTTGTAATACGAACCTTTTAATAAAAAATGAAATTGTCTGACAGAAGCGTCTAAGTATTTAGCTATCAAACAAAAGCAGACATGAAGAGGCACTTCATTTTTGAGCGCCAATTTCTGCGCGAACAGGAAGGCCCAGTTGTCCTGCACCCTGCTGTCTCTAGACATCCAGTACACGATACCTTCGCAATCATCAGGTACCATCTGCTCTTGCGATATAATACGCACACGTTTCTTGTTAAAGTCAAACTTTAGAACAGACTCAGCGGTGTCTTCCCGCTTCTTTTGTATTTGTTTCATAAATTCATCTATATTAACTTTAGTGTCAGCACTCGCTGAGGGAGCGGACAGTTTGAGCTTTTTAGCTGATGAAGCCATTTTTCTATAGGTAAAAACCGTAGTAAATCGTATTCTCATTTATTTTACTCCATTCATGGTATTAGACAATGAAATATTGTTATTGTCGATTTCGGATTTGCGCAAAACGCGATTTCCACTCGCGGTTAATTTTGACAATTAATTGAAATTGACATTATATTTAAGTGACATTGACATTTAGTTTGGTGTTGCTAACATAATTTTTCCTAACAAATTTAACTAGATGAAACTAAATGAAAATCAAAATGACACGAAGGAATCTTTATTTTTTACAATTATTGTGAAGCGACTTGCTCAGATGTTCAGCTCAGTTATAAAATTGTGGATTGAATATGACAGATATTCAATCCACAATTTTATACTAAAGAGGAAAATAAATAAGTTACTTATTATATGTAATTAAATCGGTAAAGGCATTAAGCTCACCTTTATTCAGAGATCATTAGGAATTGTATACTCTATTGTGTCATATATTACTGGTGGTTCGCGTTCTAAGAGATGACGCTACAGTTTTTTTTAAGGAAAAAGTATAGTGGATGAGTTCAGATGCACCTATCAAAACGTAGTGATTTTATATAATACTCTTCTTATTTTGAAATCATTGTCAAACTTTTTATATAAAATGAAATAAACGAAACGAATGAATAAATAGTTATATTTAAAAAATTAACACGATGGTAAGAAAATTCTAAAGTACAACAAAATGTTATATTATTAAAATATATTTTTTGCAATGCTGTCTTGTGGACTAGGAAAATATTTTGATTTTATAAAATCTCTACATGGATGACAATTCGCTCTGTTTATATTTATTTTAATGCATTCATAGGAACAAAACGAAATAAATTCGCACCAACAACATTTAATTTTCTCATCGTGTAACGGCAACATACATTCAAAGCAGACATTAAATTTCTTGGCCTGAAAAAAAAGGATCCCACTTAGATTACATTAATTTAAAATTTTAATACAATTTCGTAATGAATATCTTAGCTTACATCTTTAATTAGTTCTGGTTTTACATAAATAAATTTCCAAGAGCTTATTTCTGACTTTAAATCATTGTTTACTTTATACTGGCGTAAGAGACGTTTAACATCGGATTCTATCGCATCTTTCAAACTAGCTGTTATATTTTGACCAGAAAGTTCATCACTATGTAACTGACCATAATTATGCCACGACATATAAATTACTATACATAGTAGATATCGCAATATTTTGAAATCGCTGTACTTTTTCTTCTTAGGTGAGTAGAAAATGTCCCATATTTCAATACAACGTTGTGGAGTGAGCCACAAGCCAATATTCATTCTTCCGCTAAACTGTTTTAATATTATATTCCAATGTCGATGCTTATATCTGCAACATAACACTTATCTATACATTTGTCTTACTATTTCCACTTTTTCTTACATTCTAGTTTTTAGGGATAGTGTTAGTAATGTAACCTTTTAATCTCTGACAGATATGGTATAATATCGTTGATAGGACTACACATTTATCAACACAACGCCATCTATTGCCTGGTAAACAAAAGTTAGTATAGCTGTTATGTTTTTAATAAGCTTTTATTTAATTTGCAATGTAGGTATGTATGTTTGTTCGGGATTTGTTTGTTTGTTGTTTTGCAACTCAATTTTGGAGCAGATATCTTCAACTAATTGAGCTGAAATTTTGTATATAAATTCAATTTAGATGACAATGCATGGTTAATTTTGGGACTTCATTCAAAATACAACATGGCGGCATATCCAAGATGGTGGACTAATTATTTTTAATGTAAAATTAAAATTTAATTAAGATATCGCTAATACAATTAAGCGTCAGTAGGTCAGTAGTTCAGGCGTTGGACTCACGATCGATAAGTCGTGGGTTCAAATCCCAGTCATTGGACTACTGACGTGGCCCACTCCTAACACAAGCATTCAGCTTAGTTTAAGGGGTTAAGGAATACTAGTAGTATGTGATTCATACTGCTAGTATTGTTTCTAAAACTTCCTGCTTTATTATTATAATGTATTTAAGGTTTGATTATAACTTGGTTTAATAAGTTCAAAATCTTACTTATCAATAGTTTCAATTAGTTCTTTCACCAGCTTCCCCTGCAGCCACCTTATATAAATAAGTCTTGCGCAATCGGCGACCAATTCAATAGATTGTTTGTAATCTTCCACTTCATCCATCGTCATTTTACCTAACGATTTTGTTGAGAGTTTTTCTTCTTTTTTGGGTTTTACATCTTTCTTGGCTTTAAGATCTTGCTTCCCAACTATAAAATATAAAATAAATATTATATTCGCGATAAAAGAGAGAGTATTCTTATTTGCATCCTTACTAATATATTATACACTAGAGGCCTGCCCTCGCTTCGCTTCGGGTATTTAAAACAATATTATAATTGATGTCCTTAATTTGTTATTCTGTAATTGTGTAGTTTTTCATTATTTCAAAAATGAGAGAGGGTAAGAAAAAGTTATAAAAAGAAAAATAATAGAAACTAAAATAAAAGAAAAGCAACAGATGCTAAAAGAGGGAGGACAGACCAGAAATAAAATTGAATAGGTAAAGGAGAGAGAGAAAGAGAGAGAGAGAGAGATAATTGAAAGAAAGAAAGTAAAAAGAAACTGATCATACTGAACAAATAAAAATAAGAATTAAAGAGAGAGAAAAGAGAGAGGATGAGAGGCAATGATAGTATTATAAGAGGAAGAGAGATGGAAATACTATAGAATTCTCTCAATGAAAGAATTTTTAAAATCGGATCAGTAGCAACAAAATGGCCATATTCTATTAATTAAAAAGTGTATATATCAACACTAAATCACCTTTGTCCCTCACGAAGAGTGTAGTTTTCTCTCAGTGAAAGAGTTTTAAAAATCGGATTATTAACAACAAAATGACCATATTCTATTAATTAAAAAATGTATATGGCAACACTAACCACCTTTGTCCCTCACGAATAGTGTAGTTTTCTATCAGTGAAAGAATTTTAAAAATCAGATTAGTAACAACAAAATGACCATATTTTATTAATTTAAAAATGTATATGGCAACACTAAACCACTTTTGTCACTCACGAATAGTGTAGTTTTCTATCAGTGAAAGAATTTTAAAAATCGGATTAGTAACAACAAAATGACCATATTCTATTAATTAAAAAAATGTACACGGCAACACTAAATCATTTTTGTCCCTCACGAATAGTGTAGTTTTCTTCAGTGAAAGAATTTTTGAAATCGGACTTGTAGTTCCTGAGAAACCCTTCAATTTACAAAATGGCCACCTTATGGCACTTAAATGGCCATATCCTTTTAATTAGAATATTTATGGCAACACCACATAGCCTATGTTACCCGGAAACGATGTACCTTCCTATCGGTGAAAGAATTTTCAAAATCGGTTCAGTACTTTTAGAGCCTATTCGCAACAAACAAACAAACATACAAACATACAAATATACAAACAATCAAATCTTTCCTCTTTATATAATAGTATAGATATATATATAAATGCGAAGATAACTCTGTCTGTCGCGCTTTCACGCAAAAACCTGATAGTATACAGCCTGAGAAAGGACATATGCTACTTTTAATGCGAAAAAAGGGCTGTAACGGATTGAAAGGGAGGGAATGAAAAGTTTTATGGAAGTATCGTCATTTTTAGAGCTTGAAGCTTGAATCTTTTAGAATTTTTTAGGCTGTTGATTCGATATAAATAAATACGACATTCAAAGTTGGGGATGAAAATTTGTACGGAATTATGTGAGATTACGCAAAGACTTTATTACACGCGGAGGAAGTCGCGGGCACAGCTAGTTATTAATAAACTTAGTTATAATACCTACTAGTAGAAATGCCAGCTTTAACTTGAGTATTTTCCATTTCAGATAAAGTTCGTTTTGTAAATACGAATATGTTTTCATAGTTGTCTTTTCCATTTTGACATTTTATTAATGGATCGCTTCCGTGAAGCAATAAGTTTGTTAGCTGAAGAAGATATTTTTAAAATAGTTACCGAATAAAGAATTAATATTTCAAAAAATTAAGAACGAACTATTTTTGTGTACGGACAATTTTATTTGTCTGAAAACATATAATGTCTCTTGCGAGTTTAAAAAAAATTAAAAGTTAAAGGTAGAGAAAAAAATAATTAATGGAGTATTAAAAATTAAATTACTTACTATTTGATATCTATCTATTGTTGAAATACTTCTAAAAAAAGGCAAAAAGAACATTTTGACTAGAACGTTTTGGTTTGCGTCGTTTATAACAGCATTCAAATCAGTTTTGGGATTCTTAATAAAAATCTCAATAATTTCTATGCTTTTAGTCATTGCCACATCCATTGCTGATCGTCCTCTGAATTGTTTAATAGGATCGGAGTTGTGATCAAGAAATAGTTCTAATAGTTGATGACGTATCTATTATAAAAGGAAATATTTATATAGTGATTTTAGATTTTATATTAGATTACATTCCACGTAATATTCTGTTACTTCCAAAACATTACTTACGTCTTCACCAATATCATTTTCAACCTTCCTACCTAAAACAGCATGTAAAAGAGTTGGTCCAGGCGTCATTTCAGGAGCAAACAAATCTTTTGTTTCTTGTTTATATAACAACCTATGGTTTGTATCTGCACCGCAATCAAGTAATGCTTTAACAATTTCCAAATTATCACGCGTGTAAGGACGAGATAAAGCTACATCTATTGGAAAATAGTTGAAAATCTGAAAATGTGGTTTAATAAAGTAGATATTAATCATGACTTTTTGCAAATATAAGACGAGCAAACAAATTTTTAGATGACAGTATCATTTCACTCTTACATGCTGATAAGTTTCATTAACATCTGCTCCATGGTTTACTAAGTGTGAAATCAAATCTGGAGAATTACTAGTAATAGCTATTAATAAAGCTGGTTGCGGACATCTGACAAGCCTTGGATTGGCTCCGTCTGATAGTAGTTGAATAATCGTCAACATTATTTTTGATAATCTGCAATAAATATAAAGATGAAAATGAAAACTTTTTTTTATGATACATAAGGGAGAAACTAGCAGAGGTCCACATCAGTAAAACAAGAGGCAGACTTATGACAAGAAAAAAGCCAGACTTATGGCTCACATGCATCGAGACTGGTAGGATCCGCAAGCTGCTGGTCGCAAGTCAGTTGGGGACCAGATACCCAACCACCAAGGGATGTTGGGTTATTCATCTCTTAAGAGATGCTCTCCTCACGGCAGAGCTCAATTATATTTTAACTCTTCCCCCGAGTAAATAACAATTTAGAAATATATATAACTAAAATTAGACAAGTATTTGAACTAACGTATCATTTTTTTCCTTTTCATGACTGTCTATTGACTCTTCTTCTCTCTTGTTACCGTCTCCTAATATCATTTCCTTGCTCGCTTTTACTGTATCTTTCGTTACTTTAGTCGGAACTTTTTTATCACTTTTATCTGATTGTTTCTTATCTTCTTCAACGGTTTCAACATCTTTGCTTATATCGTAAATATCAAAAATGTAAGGAAATGGAGTAGCGTTAGTTATATATGTAAATATGTCAGTGACTTTAATACAAAATTCTTGATTTATATCGTTATATAACTTTTTAACTTCTGATAGGGGTTCGTTTGAATCGTCGAATACTTCTTGTATATTTGGTACCACAGGCAGTGGCTCCGTTTTTCTTTTAAAAGCCGATGGTTCGATTGATAATAATGATTTAATTTTCTTGGAGCTCATGTTTCTTGTCTTGCTTGGAGTTTTAGTCATTGTCCCGACATTGTTTGGTGTTGATGTATCACGTATTACATTCCATTCAAATACCTTTTGTTCAACTGATACTAAAGGTTTAGAAAAATATAATATTGATTTTTATTGAATAGTGTTTAGTAATAATATGAAATTAATATTAATTAAATATACAATATTACGTGGAGCTGGCAGCACTGGTGATGGTAATAAAGCTTGGAGCATTCCATTGAATGGTATATCGTTTTGAATACAAGAATATCTCATCAGGGCTATACCAAGCGGTGTGCAGCATGTGTCATTATAATAATCTACATGAGCACCGGCTTCTACGAGAAAATGAATTATATCTGGTTGGTCTCCGCACTACGGAAATAAAGTTGCATTTACTTTTACTTCATCATCACAACCTACTACTGAGCCAGGTCTCCTCCTCAGAATGAGGAGGGGGTTAGGCCATAGTCTACCACGCTGGCCCTGTGTAGGTTGGCAGACTTCTTTAAGAACTTTTAGGGAACTCTCAGTCGTGCAGGTTTTCTCACGATGTTTCCCTTCACCGTTAAAGCGAGTGATATGTAATTGCTTTAAAACACACATAACTCAGAAAAATCAGAGTTGTGTGCCCAGGATCGAACTCTAACTTCTCAAGATATTTTATTCCCCATTAGGCAAATATGAAAATGAAACTAATAACAAAATCATTCCTATAAAGAAACTTACAACGGCGTACATAATAGCTGAATTTCCTTGAACATCAGATACATCTGGGCTTATACGACTTTCATTAATCAATTCCGCGACATTCGCTATGTGTCCTAAGTAACACATCATGAGCAAACATCTGAAATACGAAACATTTTGTCGATTAAATTTGAAGTTAAATCATTAATTTTATCCATATTTTCATGTTTCACACAATTGTTATGAGTAAAAACAACTGTTTAATTCCTTTTCTTATATTTATCAACAAATTTTCGGGCATGGCGATAAATTTCATAATATAGAATCATTGATATTTTACACATCTAAGTTATATCCGTCTTTGGACGTGCTTTCTAAATATTAGAAACTAGCTGACCCGGCAAACTTCGTACCACCTAACAGGCAAGGAATGTCGTGTTACAGATTATCCTTTTTATCCGACTACGGTGAAGACAAAAAGAAGGGTTATGATTTTGGCAGTCTATATATGTATCTATGTATGTTTGTTTGTTCCACTCTAGCACCTAAACTACTGAACCAATTTTCATGAGTTAGGTGTCAAAAGATTCGTAATAATGGCGCAGGTGACATAGGCTATAAAAATTTTACGATTTTTTTTTAATGACTGAATTTAAACCTCAGATTCTAACCTCGAAAAAAATTTAACTGATATAATTATCACGTTTTTGGTATTAACAGAACAAGAAACAAGAACAAGACAACAGTCTTGGTGAGTCCATTACAAATATGTATATATCTTAATGTTTAGTCAACATATATGTTTAAAATGCGGTCGTATAGTTCGCGCGGCCAGTCGTTGCAGTTATTCACTCGTTTAAGCAAATAAAAACCAACATTTAGTTACAATATTAGATTATAAAGGTTATCTCATCGGGAAACGGAAAACTGTTAAATAAAAAAATAAAGTTTAAAAAACTATAACCCGACTACGTAAAAAATGTGGTCTAAAAAGGACGAAACAAGAAAATAATCAGATAGAAACCTAGAAATGCGTCGGTAAAAAAAATGGTCAAGGTATAAGGATACCTGTATGATTAGAGGAACACTACCATAAAACAGACATGGTAGGTATAGGGTGCGCGTGCGACCACGGTTCTACCTTGAATATTGTGGATATATATTGTGGATTCGAAACCTACAATTAAATACGTTCTTTGAGTTATTATATAGGTTCAGTTATAGTATAGGAGAGTTTATCGTATCGACGGTATGAACATTAAACGTTTGACAGTTACGAGAAACTCATCACTATTTTGTATGGGAAAATATATTTTTCTCTTATTTTATTTTTTTCGTCAATTTTCCAAAGTTTTCAATACTTATTCTGCTATTCAAGACGGAGACAAATACAACAAATCAAAAAACATGAAGATTGGTCAAGCCGTTCTCGAGTTATAAGTGTTCGAACAAGCCCGACTTTGTTTTATATATATATAGAAGAAGATATAATAGAAGAAGTAATGAAAATATTTCCAGTAACCTGCATTGTAATTCATGATCACCAGCTGGTTTAAACATTGTTCTAGGTCCAGATAATATTGATTTTAAATCTACTGTAGAATTATTTCTCTGTGATTCGTGCTTATAACTGTGCTTCATTATATTTATTATCATTTTGCTATTATTCCACGCGTAATATGTTATAATGTCTTCATTCTGTTCCTTTATAAAATTATCATTACTATCGACTAGACGAATTACTAACTATAAAACAAAAAGTATAAGAATTTAGTTTCTTGTTGTCTTATCCATAACTTAAAAAAAAATATTTACTTCTTGATCATCCAATTTACGTTCTGTTTCTTGTAACATTTGTATTTTTTCCGAATAATAATTAGAGTTAAATGAATCTATATGACAAAGTGGACTGGCAATGTCTGTACAATACTTTGGGTATAACTTATTCCACTTCTGAACTGCTAAGCGAGGATCTGCACTACATTGTTTTAGTAATTCTAAGGCAGTGTTAATCTCCCCCACCTAAAAATATTAGAAGCAAAACTATCAAGAAGTTGCTGCGTCCCGCGGTTTCACCCGCTATATTTTGGAAAATTCACACTACATCATTATAAATTATAGCCTATGTGTTATTCTGATGTGTAAGCTATAATATTGTTAAGTTTCATCAAAATCCATTCAGTAGTTTTTGCGTGAAAGAGTGACAAACATACATCCATACATCCAGACATTCTTACAAACTTTCGCGTTTATAATATTAGTAGGATTTATGAATAATTCACATATAATACACACATATAGCATTATAAGTTATGGCCCATGTCTCATTCTGATATGTAAGCTATATTATTGTAATGTTTCATCAAAATACATTCAGTAGTTTTTGCGTGAAAGAGTGACAAACATACATCCATACATCCAGACATTCTTACAAACTTTCGCGTTTATAATATTAGTAGGATTTATGAATAATTCACATATAATACACACATATAGCATTATAAGTTATGGCCCATGTCTCATTCTGATATGTAAGCTATATTATTGTAATGTTTCATCAAAATACATTCAGTAGTTTTTGCGTGAAAGAGTGACAAACATACATCCATACATCCAGACATTCTTACAAACTTTCGCGTTTATAATATTAGTAGGATTTATGAATAATTCACATATAATACACACATATAGCATTATAAGTTATGGCCCATGTCTCATTCTGATATGTAAGCTATATTATTGTAATGTTTCATCAAAATACATTCAGTAGTTTTTGCGTGCAAAAGTAACAAACATACATCCATAATTTCTTACAAACGTTTATGATATTAATAGGATCCTCTTAAACTCTTCTATAGTTTAAAAGCAATTTACCTTGTCATGATATCTAAAATACTGATTATACAGGGATAATTGTGGACACAATTATAACAAAATAAATATACACTAGATGAATTATCAAAGTTATAATAATTATATTAAAATTAAATCTTGTTTTACATAAACATCATTTAAGTTATTAGTATTCCTTTGAAAAATAATAAATGAAGAAAAACTAACATTTTCTACGTTATGTTGTAATACAACTCTATGAGTCTCTACAATACTACGGCCGGAACTGTTAGACATGAAATCTGGTACAATACTTGGAGCCACTGGCCGCCAGGTCAGTCTCACTAGTTGGCATCCTCGCCAGAGACCCACATCTTCATGTAGGTTGGCATGAGACTCTTTACCCGGACCCCATCTAACATTATTCAAGAATAAACCCTGAAAGTAAGTAAATCTTTGAAATTACAATAAAATACGTTCATCAAATAGTTAACTAAAAACGTATGTATTATAAATAAATTCATTGAATTATTCTCTAATATTTTCTGTTAAACTTTGTTATGCCATAAACATGACAGTTGTTTAATTTACGAAAATAAATAAGACATGACAGCACTTTTATTATAATAAGCTAAAAGATTAATCTGTAATCTTGTTAGTTATTAATAAGAGGATAATAAATCAAATTTTAATCTTAACAAGAATTGACAGTTTAAGTGAGTGGCCATTAAGTCTGAAAACCATTAATCTGTTCAACGCGGTAGTCAGCATTGTCCATAAACAATTACAGTCGGATGTTTGTAGAGATTTATAAAACCAAAAGCGATATATTTTCTAACCAAAAGGTTACTCCCTTCTGTACTGACAAACAACATAAACCAAAGTTGATTTATCTCTATTCAGAAGCTACGCCTACATGAAATGTATCCTCTTCCTTAAAAATCAATTTAAATAATTTTCATTACGTTAAATGTTCTTCCATCAGGATACGACATAGTTCCATAGCCGTGAATATTATTGCAATAAAAATGCCCCTCGTATGTTATAAACGCATTTTCAGGGCCTCGATGTCGCCAGAGATAGTCGCCGACTCCATGCATCGTATCTCTAGTAAAATGACCATTGTAACATTCTAGTGACTACAAAAAATATTAATGAGTTGATTGTGTATGTGTGTATATTTAACTTTGTCTGTAAAAGTTTATACTAATCTTATGACAAAATTATAAGTAGAAACACGAAGTAGAATGCACACATAATATCATAATATGGTCAAAAGGTTAGTAATAAAAAAATAAATAGATCTTTTTGATTTCATGTAATCACAAAGTTACCTTAGCTCCTGACCAATGATTACTTCCTTCTCCATTTCTTCTTCCTTCCTTATCTTTATCTCCGGTATAGTATTGTTGATAATCCCAATTTTTCTCTTTATGAGTTTTTGGGGGCTCACATGACACTTTAAACATTTCTACGTTTGTGTTTTATAAATAACCATCGAAAATATTTATTGTCAATAGGTTTATAAAGTTTTTTTATAAATATAATAACAAAAATTATAAAAATAGTGGTCCACAGACAAACCACAGATGTAAAAGATAGTTTTTTTTATTTTTTGCAAAACACACCATGACAGTTCAACGTTATGCCACAATGCAAAAAGTTCTTACTTTTTTTTCAACTGATCATGTAGTGCAAATTAAAAAAAAACATTTTTAAAACATTATAATATAATATTTTATTAAGGTTTTTTATTTAATTTTTTTTACAAACATTCGTATAAAAATTTTTGTATAACAAAGAAAAATTCATAATTATGAATAGTATCTACCTACCAATAGTATAGTAAGTCTATATTTTTTTTATAAAAAAATACATTTTTTTTAATTATGATATAATACTACTTAAACTTATTCCTAACCTAAACTTATTCTAAACTGATTTATTACGATGATGTGTTTTAACAATTTAGCAAAAATTGCATCTTAGACAACTCGACTTTGCTCTTTCAAAATAAGTGTATTCCTGTAAAAAAATATAAACTAATGTAATACATATTATTAATTGGTATCTATATAATATAATTGCTATAAATTTAAGTTGTTAGAAGTATAGGCAGCGGCGCGTAAGTCTAGCGCTGATCGTTTATGCGCAGAAGTCGAAAATAAGGTATCTCGGGGGAGTGAAGGGGAAGCGCGCGGGCGTCCCGCGCACCAATGCTGTTGTTACCGTTGTTGTTTGCTGTTAAGTTTGAGTTTGTTATTTATTGGCAGTTTTAATTTGTGGTTTTAAACAGTGAATAGCCTAGAAGAAATATTGTTTTTTGAAGACAGACACGGAAAATGGTATATGACATGCATTCTTTTTTAAAGACAGAAAGTAATGAATTAATTGATGTTTTTTAATAAAAATTGTCAAGCTATTTTTAATTATCGACTAGCTTTAATGAACTAGCTTAGATGTAAAAGAAGGACAAATAAAACACGTTCCTTATTAGTAAGGATTATTTTAAATTGCGCGCGCGACAGTACCTATGCGTATCTATCCCCGTCACGTTTCGTTCACCGCTAGACTTACATGCCTCACACTATAATTGAGTTCGAAGTTTCTAAAATTCCTAAATGATTTTAAACTTACCAGTAAAAATGCAGCTCCTAATAATAAAGCTTTGTGTTTGGGTTGGACGGCTATATTTGGGTACATAATATTAGTTGTGAAGCTGACAAGTTCACGGTCCCAGCCGTGGGATATGCTGCCCACTTCGCGTAGAGAATCTCCAGTGAAGATCTAAAACGATAGATTAATAAAGTTTTAAAATTTGATTTATGACATTTAAAATTTATAACATAGGAATGAAATGTATACATAAGTACGACGTAGACATTTTTAAAATGATTAATTAATAATATCATGTTCATATTTAATAAAAACGACCCACTTTCGCTTTTCTTCGAGTATTTAAAGCAAAACTCTACATGATTTCCTTAAATTGTCACTTGGTAATAATATAGCTTCTATCGTATAATATAGATATAGGAAGAGATAAAGAAAGAAAGAAAAAGTGAAAAATGAAAGAGAGGATATAAGAGAAAAGGGAGAGACAGAAGAAAAGAAAAAAAGTAAGGGATACGGGCATATTGTATATTTCTATCAGAGAACGAATTTTTAAAATCGGGTCAGTACAAAAAATGTCCTATTAATTACAATATTCCTATGGCAACACTACATTACCTATGTAAATCAGGAATAGTATAGCTTTCTATTAGTAAGATAATTTTTAAAATCGGACCAGTACTTCCGTTATTTAAAATGGACATTTAATGTCTGACTACCGGCACTATAATAGGCATGTCATTTTAATTATAATATTTATAGCAACACTATATAGTATATTATCCGGAAGAGGTGTAGCATTTTATTAGCGAAAGTATTATCAAAACCGCTTCCGTAGTTTTTGAACCTACTTGCAACAAACAAATATACAAATAATCAAATCTTTCCTCTTTACATAATAGTGTGGATAAATCCTAAAAAATACGTTTCTCGTGTTTTCTATAAAGTAATTAAAATGATGTTCTCTTCGAAAAAGACAATTGTTTGTTTGAGTTTTATAGTTTGATTACTGTTGAAAGTTTATATTTTGTTTTAAAATTAATTAAAACTTAGAAGTACAAATTAGATTTGCTCTTAAAGTTAGAACGCCCCCACGTTGAAGTTTAATTTAATGGATGTTGCGATCAATCGTCGTGTCATGGTGTTTTTTGTAGACCAGTAATCATCAGGATCAGGGGTTTCCCCCAAAATATAGATGTTTTTCTTTGATTTCGTTGCATAACTTTTGCTAGTTTCCTGTAAATAGCGATGAGGAATCGCTGATACGTAGGAAAATGATTTTGCATAATGGATATCATCAAAACCACCTGAACACAATGTAAATACAATCTTAATAACAGCTTTTATTCAATATTTTGGTGTTTTAACGGTTACCTTAAATTCTGATAGTTGCAAAGCACTTCGTCTCATAACAGCTGGTCCTTCTATGACATAAAGAACATCGTCGTTAACATCCCTTACTAAGTAAAACGGCACCATAAACGTCCACCTTTGTTGTATCCGGCCTATATAGTCGCCTGGTGGGGTTATCACTTTCATTTCCTGATAAATAAAAGTTACTTTATACTAATACAATCCTAATTAATATTATAAATTCTAAAGTAGCTTTTAAAAAACGGTAATACTTAAGAATACAAATTAAACTTAGGCCAGTCATTTGTCTGTCTGTCTGTTACAGTTTCACTCATAAATCACTGAACCGATTTTGATAAAATTTTGTTACATAGATAGACTAGAGCTAGGTTATGTTTTATAGCGAAAAAAATGCTTAAAGGAGTGGAAGTGCATGTCGAGCTATGGTTTAGTTTTGTCTTTGTGAATTGGTCATATATGTTTCGTTGATGATGAAAATTAAACTGTAAATTATAGCGATAAGCGATCTAGTGATTTAGCGATTACAAAACCTAAATATATGTGTTAAATTGCGCCTCCGCGAAGTCGGGGCGTGTCGACGAGTATTATCATAACTGAAGCATTTTCTACTTATGCGAAAGCCTACACTAATTAGCCGAAAAAGAGGTTGCAAATAAACCAAAAAGTTTCATGTAGGATACTAATAAAATGATTTAAAGATTTAAAGATTTTAGATTTAAAGATTTTATTTCATAAACAAAAACATTAATACAATATAATAATGAAAGACAAATACAAATAAATATTAGATGTGTGTGCGTGTGTGTACGTGTGTATATGTGTGAGTGTGTGATATGTTCGTATAAATGTGCTTGTATGTAATGCTCTAAATTGCTTTATCTAACTCACTGACTCTTTTTATTAATACCATATTAAAGTCTCAGTTTCATCATATGTTAAATTCAGGAGCCAGTTTGATAGCTTGAGCTTACATTCTGCGTACATGCTTAGGGTAAGAGGGTATATATGCAATGTGTTATTTATTTTATTATACAAAACAGGGCCAAACCAAAACAGGGTAACAATTATTATATTAATAATTGTTACGACTCGCCATCGTTGAACCAGTACACTGAATAGAACAGATTCTGTTTGATCTGCGTTTATTCTTTAATAAGTCGTCGTTAAAAGGTAGATTTGAGTGGATACGAGTGATTGTTCGCGAACTGATAAAACTTTACAAGCATTACACGAGTCATTTGTTGGAAAACGCCTGGGCTTAGATAGCATCACCTTCAACACTGCTCTTTGGGCTCGCTCTACTCGAATTAATGAAGATTTTGACGCGCTACCCCACACGGTGATGCAGTAATTCACAATAGACTGAGCAAGAGCAGAGTAAACTGTTATTAATGTCTGAGTATCCAAAACTGATCTGAGACTCCTACAAACATATATCAATTTTCGGACTCGGGAAGTGACAGATTCAATATGTTCTTTCCAGCTAAGTAAGTCGTCAATAGTATAAAATATGTTTATACATTATAAAACATTATATAGTTGTTGTTTATAAATGAAAAATATATACCAACCACGAGGCATGAAGTCATAGACAATAGAATATGGTATTATATTGTTTGGAATTAAAAAAATATATTAAAATTTCAATATAATTACTCAAACTCAAAATCACACTATGTATCTGTTCTTAGCTCGAAAAAAATATATGATAAATGATCCTACCTGCAATCTACAGGGAAATAAGCAAGAAGCACCAGCGAGCCTCCTCTCTAAGACCATAGCTTCCTGTCGAGTACTGTCATGTAGGTGCATCATAAAAGCTCGTCCCGTCCCGCAAAGGCTTCGTTGTGTTGGCGACGACACTTCACTCGCTATGTATAAAGATTCTCCTTGTGGGACCTTTACTATGTATCTGTTCTCTGAGTCTATTCTGGATGTTACTGAAAATAAAAAGTTTAATAAGGAAAGTCGTAAGAAAAGCAAATAAACAAAATGGAGGAAATGTAATAATTGCGTAATTATAAAAGCAATCGAACTTTTGCTGTTAATAAAAAGAAAAAAAATTGGAAGTTAAAAGTCCTCAGCTTGAAGATTTAAAAATGTTTTCACAATTATTTGTTTTAATGAAAGAAACGCTTTCTTAAGAAAATGGGGACAGTAGAGGCGGAAATCGTAGTAATTAAACGTTTAATAAAGTATTGTCTGGAATGCTTGTAAATAAAATGTCTTAACTTAGGACTTTTAAGGTTAATTTTTGATCCAATAAAGATACCTTAGTAAAATTTATAAGATAATACGCGAAAAATTTATTTTTTCTTAATTTTTCATAAATACAGACTTTAAACTTTCTGTGGTGCTATGGTGATAGATTTTACCTTATAGTCAAATATTTTAGTTTTTGAAAAGTGTAACTATTCAGCTATTTAAACAAACGTTTGTTATAATTCTTGATATTTGATCTCACTGTAAAAATCTTATTAAAACTGGAGTAAAAAATTACTTTAGAATATAGGAGGATAATGACGAGAGAATATAAAATGTAAAAGTTGTGGTTTAGAATTAGGTTCGCAGATTTTTAGACTATTCCAGCGACTGATTTTGTGAAGTTTATGAAACAAGAATTAACAAAACTATTTCAAAATCACAATAATACATCAATACACTTATTATAAAAAAAGGAACCCACAATCATTAAGTTCCACAGTCTGTTGTATCTGTAAACTCGTCGCGCCGATGAGGAAATCCAATCCGTGTATTGGAATAAATTGTCCTCTGCTACTGGATCGCCAATCTGTCGTTGAAACCGGAAGTTCGGCCCGAGTTCTCTCTGGGGATAAAAAGGGATCAAAACGATCGTTATCAATTTCCTGAACAAGAAATCTTATTACTTTTAATCGATTAGATTTTTCGATTCAACTCAATTAGAAATCTACAGTATTGTTTTATTTTGTATTCTGATAATAGGATAATTTTACAACTTACCTTGTGATTGTGGTTGAACGCTTATTACTAAGTCTGGTCGTAGAGAAGATCCATCATCTTAAAACAAAAAAAAAATACGGTAAACAGCTAATAACATTTAATAATGAATTGAATTCATTTATATTGATTACTGAAATTCTAATTTCATTTAAATACCAAAGTACGTAGGCAAAACATATTTTGATAGTATTTTACTGTGACCACCACATAGATGAGCATATTTTAAGAAGAATTGTCGTTTAATAAATAAAAAAAATCGAAATTAAATCGTAAAATAATTTCTAATTGGATAGAAATACAAAAATTCTAATAAGACTAGCTTTAGTCTTTAGCAGCTAACAAGGCATAAAGGTTTAGATTTAATATGTAAAACAAAGACAAACAACATTTAACTCTGTAGATAAGCCAGTTTTCATTGCCGGTGTAAACTAATAATGTAATATGTTATGCAATATTTTATCTTTAATGCCCAAGTTACCTTCTGTTGCTGCAGGATTATCAACGCCTTTCCCCGTGTCGGCCATTGCAAGCACTTGTCCTACGATGTAAAATCAAGCTGTTCTTTGTTATTAACACTTCACTACACTGCGATATCGAATCCAATCGGTCTCACGGCATGTTATCAATAGATAAATCTCTATCATTATCAACAACGTACAGTTTGTTCAGTACATATCTAACATTTTTAATTTTGTCTGAATGGATTAGAATTTACTAGAATACATTTTTAGAGCAATTAACTTCTTCTTCTTGAAGCGCCTCTCCAATTACTGGAGATTAGCAGTCATGCTCCGAAACTCTTCTTTGTCCAGTTGTAATTAACTAAATGTGATTAACGTGATATCTTATTTCTACAGTCTTTAAAGATTTTTAGTAATTTTAGAACTTTTTTGATCTTAGAAAATAATGGCTTGTAGTCAACTTTAAAAGACTAAAGGGCTCCAAAAATAGTTCTTAATTAAAATTAGTAATTTTCTCTCTCAAGATGTATAAGATAAGATAAAAGAAGAATACATTCATTTAAAACTTATTAACGAACAAAAGTACGTGTATACAGAGATGCGAACATATTAATATATTTATTTGTGCGTAAATATGTTTCTGATTTTGAATATAATATTCTTCATAAGTCCCAAAGAAAATAAAGGATTAATAGAACAATATTATTTTAGTGTCATTCGATTAAAAAAATGTGTAGATTTGATTGATAAATTTATTGTTTAAACAGATAAGATTCAGTAATAGCTTTAAGGATTCGTTCCGGACACATTCCATTCATTCATAATAAGGAAAAGTTTGTCAAACGCTTAATTATTGCAATGTCTGATATAAAGTTGGGGATACCACTTTTCCCTTTACCCCTCCAAATAAGCTAAATGTTTGTGTTAGGAGTGGGCCACGCCAGTAGACCAATGTCCGGGATTTGAACCCACGACTTATCGATCGTGAATCCAACGCCTGAACCACTACTGATGAATGAACAGCTACTGACCCTTTTAAATAATAAATAATGACATATAAATGGAATGTGCCCGGAATGAAGCATTAAGATTCGAGGTATTAACATTTCATGGGACTTCAAGAAATAGGTGGTAGCGACAGCGCTCTGTCCCATCCGCTATAGGATTGAGCTAGACCGCCGCGCTGTACTAACTTGTTAGGGTTGGTTTGAAGCTGAGATAGGATTCTGTCCTGCTCTTCAGATCTCATCAGAGATCTCATCAGACAAAGCTCTTTAATGATAAAAAAAAATGAATTGAGCTGAAATGCTCATTTAATTTTTTTGCAAGGTGCTTATTTGGTTGATATTTTGTTGACGCTGATTGTGTTTCCAGATATGTAATAAAAAAAAAATTAATTATAATACCATTTTGTCAGATAAGTATAGCTTACCGGTATACTTATCTAACGGTACGTAAGTATAGGTTTGACCTTGAATGCTTAGAAGTCACTAGTGGGGTCTTTTTAGCGGGAAGCGCGGGGCGACGCGTCGTGTCTACTATTTGTCAAAATAGTAAACATCACGTATGGAACTACCAATACAGGCACGCTGCCGGCTCGCAAGGTGCAATTTTCCCCCACTATTTTTTCTCAGACCTAAAGTTAGCTGCCGGCTACTATATAAAGGTATATAATAAAATAAAACACAATTATTTCAAAACCATTTATATTAATGTGTTACCATGAACATTTTTAAGAATACAGTGATAACATTTAAGTTATATTCGTTTGGCATAACTTATGTTTTCGTCTATTAAAGTTACTACTTGTAACATTGATATATTAATGACAGCATTGATTATATGAGCTAATGATCTCCAACTCTAATTCTTTTCTGTTGACTTCTATTATACCTAATAAGAATATAATTTTGTACTGCCCGAGATAGTAATGCAGACACTGATAGAAGTTTCGGGATTTTCCAGGTAATTATTTAAAATTAAAATTAATTTGCAAAAGCTTACTTTAAATCTTATTAAAAATTTTAAACTTAAAAGTTAAATATATAATTTTGCCCAATCGGAAGACTTCGGAAATAGATAGATATCTGCAATATTTTCAAGTGTAATAGAAAAAGTCCAATTAGCTTTTAGTCCTTGAATATAAGACAGATTTGTCAACCCATTTATTTTACTCGTAATTCAGGTTCTCTGGTGTTGACTTTAACACTTTTAGAGTTTCGACTAATAATTTTTTTAAGTCTTGAGAAAGCAATAAATTTTATTGTCCTAGTATAGTCTAGAGTAGTGCACTAGTGCTAATTGTGCTTTACGTCATCCAAGTGTCTTACCACACTTCAATAATCGCTAAATAGCAGATGCAGATGTTGAGATGTGTAACAGAGCTTACTGATCGACTGCCATGGTAGCCTTTATTGAAATGTCTTTTGTTATTCACAGCATTTTAGAAAACATCTAAAAGGAGCTTTCCCTTTCTTCCATTATTTTAAAGGAGTAGTGTTCATATACTGCCGTGTATGTATAAGTAATACGACAATACATACATGTATAAATATATTTTGTAAATTTAGTCGAAACATTCATTGTTTAGAACGACCAATTAAAAATTATTTTTCTAATTTATTTATGCTTTTATTTTGTTAGATAATACATATTATTAAGTTTCTATATTTTGTTCATATAAGTTTAAAAGTTCAAGTTAAATATATTTAGTTTATATTAATTAATGTAATTCTTAGTTTACAATGACACACATAACCAAATATTGTATATATGTAAGTAAATATTTAACAACGATAGATACTTTTCCAAAACATTCATAATATAAACGTCACCTACAATTTCCGGACACTTTTTCACAAAGATCTGACCCACAACATGTACTTCTAACGTCGACCATAAACTATCAGAAATGCAATGCAAAATATTACTAGCAAAATCCTTAATCAACGTTGACGTAACTTAGAAACATTTAACAATGAAAGCGTAGGAATTTCGCGTAAACCGTTTTAATACATCATAGCAAAGAGCCAAATATAACGACGAATATCGATTACAATATAACACTTTTAACCATACGCCTCTATGGCTGGTTAAACGCGTATGGATAAAAAACCGATTCGTGATAGACTCGATGGTGATTATCAGTGGATTCTAGGATCAATGACATTTAGAAAAAATACAACTATTAATTTTTTTTTAAATTATTTGATAATAATATTTTAATCAATATATTTGTAAAATAGAGAAGCCTATAACAATTGAGTTTAAATACTCATGTTTGTTTTGCTTCTGCCATAATAAATTACCGAGATCAATGTAACCGCTTTTCTTTGCTTAGTTATCGCTTTATATTGTTTCTTTATCGCTGTAGAGCTCTTTGCCAACCTAAGTTAAGCTTCAAAGTGGCAGGTAGGCAAGGACTGGCTTCGCACTCCCCATCCAACTCATCTGCCAAATTATCATGTAACTCTCTCAAAGCCATTAACGCATATCGCGCAGCTCGCTGGCATCCCATATCTCCTTCACATGTTGAATCCGCTTCGGAGAGAAAAGCTAAGTCGCAGGTAGTTGGATGAGCTTCATCCTACAAAAATGTATTTAGTTAATCTTGTTTTAGAGGATATGGAATGATGATTCGGAATTTCGGATGATATACTTACGCAAAGATAACAAATCTGATGTAAACTACACAATGGTAGGAAGAGTTCGCCTCGATCCCCAGCTAACAAATCGACTCCTCGACATCTTTGTATAATTTTCGCTAAAACTGGGCAGGCTCCCGTTGAACTAACTGTGATTAATAAAACAATTACAGTAACTTAATAAGTTTATAAATATAAACGAGAGTAAAATAAGTACTTTATTTCTTACCTGTTGACATAATAGGAGCGCGGTGTCTTCCACTTCCACCCATGTACCCTTCAGATAGCTGTTCTTCAGTTTTACCATTTAAGTAATGTCCGGCTCCTTGTTCGTCCTCAAAATCATTATTTTTATCACTATTCGCAAGTGCTGGTATATCATTACTCATTATAACCTTTTCCTTTTTAACAGCCACCCTCTTATCTTTAGCTTCAGATGAATCTGGAGAAGAGTGTGGAGGTGAGGATGTTCTTTGAATTTGTAAGCTTTGTTTAAACTCTTTAAGTGCTTTACGCATTTTCTCAAGACTGTAAGCCGCCGCCAAACGAGAAAGCAGTTTTTCTTTCATCTCTTGCTCTTCCTTAGAATCGAGTTGTTCACCCATATTAGAATAATGCAATGCTTCGTCCACAATTAATCCCTCCATATTTCTTAGTTTTTTGTCAATATTATCTAATTTAGATTCATTATCAGATTGAGTGTTTCGCTTTTCATTTCGAATTGCAAGAGATTGAGCATGATTTAAAGGAAGTAATGATTCAGTCATAGGTTCGGCTTGTACATAATTTCTTTTTACGTAATTATTCTTTCTAAAGGAATTTAATGGATAGATAACTTCCTTGTTAAATGTATCAAAGTATTGTTTTTTGAGTCGGTCTTCATTGAGATTATTAATAAAGGAGACCGATTTTTTCGGCCTCTTATCGATTCCGAAGTAATCAGACCAGTCAATGGACTTCTTTTTAATTTTAATTGGTTTTTCGGCTTGTTCATGTTTGCCAGTATGATCGTGATGGGCGTGGTCACGATTATGAATACGAGTATCACCATCATTACTATCCAGGCTATGGGTGTGTTCATGGCCTACTTCTTTTCCTGATATGCCTGGAGGATGAATAATGCGGTCGTGCTCTTCGTGGTTATGGTCATCATGTGCAGTAACGTTGTGTGAACCTTCTGTATGATTATGATTGAGGAATAAAGTTGGTGGTTTACTCTCATGGTCATCCATATGATCGCTGCTGCGTTTTACAGGCGATTTAATTATAATGTTATCTGAGTCGCCAAACACTTTCGACAAATCTCTTAATATCTTGGGATCAGTTCCTGTGCTGCTTCTAAAAGACTTAGCATTATCATGCTTGCTTTGATCCGAAGCGAATCTCTTTTGCGGATTATTAAAATTATATGGCCCACTACTTCGTTTAGTTACTGGAAACCGTTTTTCTATAGCATCATAAGCGTATTGGTCTTCATCTGCTAAGTCGGAGAGACTGTCATCATCGAGAGGTTGGAAAGCTATAGCATATTCTTCTCGCATATCATCTTTATCATCATCATTATCATCGTCATTATTATTTTCATCTACTTCGGCAACTTCATAAGAATTATAGTTCTGATCTGCGATACGGGAATTCTCATCTAATTTTACTGTATTATCATCAGTTTCCGTTGTTATAGGACGATTCATTTCAGTATCTGAGCTACGCTTTCTTTTGAAAGCAATGGGACCCCAGTTATTTGGATACCGCTTCTTAACAATTTTTTCTTTATAAAGTTTTACCACGCCTTGAGACTTGTCATTGTTTTCTTTGTTATTCTTATATTTTGACCAAAGCTGACCCAAAAGCAGTGCATATTCTGCGTCATTTTTTTCTCCAGGTGTTTTAAAATTATCTTTTTCCTCCCTTCCGCTCCTGTCTGTAAACACGTCTTTGAGACGATCGTTGTCTGAATGTTGACTTCTTTCGCGGAATGGTGATTCTTGAACTTGTTTGTTAACTACCTCTGCTCTATTGTAAGCTGCATTCTTTTTCACTACTTCGTATTCATAGGCTTTAGGAGGCCTTTCATTATCTTCAAGCAGTTTGACAATGTATTTTGGCGTCGATTCATCTTCCACGTCCTCGATATCTACAGCATAATCAGGTTCTGAAATATAACGATAATATATTTCTTCATATATTAATATATTATTAACTACGCTTCAGTAACGATAGATGAGTAATCATTTAAAAAGTTATTAGCATCTTAAAGTGTTTAAAATGCTTTACCAGGATAAGCTTGTGGTGGTAAGTAGTCATATAAGATCTCATAGTCCGGTTGAGCGATTGGCGGGTGCATGCGCCCGCGCTGACGTCGCTGCAATGCTTCAAGAGCACCGCGCAGAGATGAGCCGCGCTCTGCGGAGCAACATACTACGCACGCGGCTACCACCCACAACCATAATATATTCATATTGTAGTATCTGTTAAAAAAACTAAGCCTTTAATAAAAAAAAGTAAATTTCAAATAATCTTGAAAATCCGCCTCCTAAAAAAAAACCTTTAAAAAGACGAAAGCTAGATGGTTTATTTTTTATCTCTAACCTCAGTCGGAGGTATATTTTAACTTTAACAAATCGAAGTTTCTTGATCATCATCACCATCACAACCCATTAATGGGAAACTGCTGAGCCGTGCCTCCTCCTCAGAGTGAGGAGGGAGGGTGAGTTTCTTGATACCTAAGTTAAATACCTATTAATAATATTTAATATAATAGATTGATAGAATTTTTAACTATCAATATATATTTCTTGTGTTCCTATTTTATTCTATAGCATAATATGTAAGTTGTAAAATAGGAGCCATTCTTAATTTAAACAAATTTCTACTACATCGTCCAAACGCCATAAAAAAACAAATTTGTTATTTGATGTCTAATTTGATTTTTTTATTAACTTATAATTTTAATACTGCAACTGCTTCATCTAGATTCCATTAAACATTCTTTTTTCATTTTATACAGTAACACTTTCTTTTGAGACCCAGTAGCTAATGAAGTCAATTAAATAGAAATTAAAAATAATCCAAATTTCAACATCATTCGCATTTCAATACCAAAGCCCAAAATGAAATGGCAAATATCCTTTAGGAAAAATGTAGGTTCTCCCAGTGGAAAGAGTATTAGTAGCAAAGTAATAAATAAATGATCTTATTAAAACCATATCGAAGCGTAGGCTATATCAAATATTACATAATAACCCACGTCGACAGATCAAAGCAAAATGCAATAAGTTCAGGACTTCCTCCGAGGAAATAAATATGATCATAAATGAGAACGCCAATTTCCTACACGTTTCCGGAGCTCGGGGGTGGGTTTTACTTGTTATACGACGTTCTACATTTTATGGAATTGTAGCTGTTGTGACGAGGATACCGCCCATACATTTTATTATTGCGTATGAAGATATTTACAAAAATAGAAAATTATAGGTATCTTACTGCCCTTACCTTTTATTGTTAGAAGTTTATAAAAAGAGAGCAAAGTAATTGCTCTTTTGTATTCAGAAAAATCTTTGTAACTTTGTTATATATTGAAAACTATTGATTTGTCGGTGTAGCGAGTGCAGGTAGTTTATCTGTACTATAAAAAGGTCTTTGAAAACCTTTTTGAAGATTCCAAAAAAATAATCGTTCGTATAAAGAAATAATATAAAAATATACAGTATAGTAATTATTTTAGCACTTCTCACTTCACTTGAATGGACTCTACGGCTGTATCTTTCCTTGGCTTTGATTTTTGTTACACGCGATAATATAATTTCAACATTATAAATTGCGTTATGGGATCGTTAATTGTTAGAAAATTCAACTCCCCACTCCTCATTAACTATTGTTTATTGCGTCTTTTATTATTAATTTAATAGCTCAATCTTTATAAAATCCAAAAAAATAACAATACCATGATTATCGACCGATATACACTTTTTTAATGGTCAATCAATGATGGTTTCAATATCTGTCAGATAGTAACTTTTAAATCTCCGGTCCTACGTGTAGTAATAAAAAATGTCATAACAAGGGCCGTAATCAATTAATTAATTTATAAGGCGACATGTTTAATACTAGAAAATCTCTCAGTCAAAAATTAATAAATTAATATAAGTATAGAAGAGACAGACATAAATTAATATTTTTTTAATATATGAATTACAATAGATTAATAAAACTGTATAAGAAGCGCTATTCTGAAAATCTACCGCTTTCAAAAGAAGCGCTGCCCGATACACCATGATATACTATTTATATATCCAATTGTGACAAAGAAAAACTATTGTAATAAAAATCTTTCCATTTGTTTTATTGTTGAATAAACGAATAAAATGATAGTTCAGACGAAATTGAGCACTTGAATGCTTTAAAATTTTATAATAAATTCAACCCAGGTCAGTGATATAGGTCACCATTTTTCTGAATAAATACAATTCACGAGAATGAAGGATTCTCAACCGGCTAATGTAATAAATTAAAACTAAATTATTGTTAATGTAGAGCTTATATAGGTAGATGTAAAACTTATATACTTATGTTTAAGCTTACCTTAAAGCATTTATCACGACACAACAAAACACAGGGGTGTATTTTCAACGTGTGTGAACACTGGGGTGTCTCGATAACAACTGGGATGCTAAAAGTTGGCAGTCTGCGCGTTTACCCTGCGCAGGACAGCCTGTGAGCCTCTGTAGGTTTCATTTCCACGGGACTTGCTGAATGATATAGCTCAGTGGTTCCTAAATAGTGAAAGTGTGACCCCGAGAAAGAGGTCGATAAAAATCAGACATAAATATTTATAGCAAAAAGATGCTTTGTAACTGCTACACATGTCTTATCACGTTTCTTATGTCGAATAGGAGTGTTTTGCAAATTATAAAATGAAGAAGGATGAATATTTACAAAATATGTGTTATTGCAAACCAAATTACAAAGCAGAAACAAATAGTTTAAGGAGTGAAATCCCTTGAGATCATACACGACGCAAGACGCGTTTATTTCATATTACACGTACGTAGTACACGCCTGTAGTTTCGCTGTTTTGATAAAATATCAGATACACAATTTTTATTCGTTTATTGCTCAATATTTGAATTACTATTTCATAAGCATTTTTTTAATACTATTTATAAAATTTGCCAACACAATATACAATTAAAATTGGGCTATCGAAATCTATTTAGGTACATGAAATACGGAACTCCTAAATTAACTAATTTAGTGCAAAGTTATTAGCTAAACTTCTTTATTATTGACTAGACTGTCAAAGACTCTTCATATTTTTAAGAAATCCGTAAAAGAATATTATCTTCTCTTCTGTATTTATATATATTCCTTAATAGTACTTAGTTTATTGTTTTTTCGGATATTTATTACTTTATTATTAACATATATATTATAATAATATTTGTAGTATTAATATAAGTAAAACGTTCATGTATTAGGTTGTAATTATTTGTATGTAGTTTATGGTTGCACCACCCAAAACCCATCTCGTAATAGTTTTCCTAACCTAAAGGTACTCTGGAAGAGATGGCTAATAAGCCATAAGGCCGCGTTTTGTGTGCCACTGTTTTTTTTGTAGCTTTTGTATTTACTCTTGTATGTGGTGTGCAAGAAAGAGTTAAATAAATAAATCCAAAAAAATATTTTATGAAATAATAAAATATTTGGGAGTCACTGATATAGCTGAAAGATAGAGCGGGGAAGGTCTGCGGGGGGGTTATATAACGACGATCGATACAGCGGACTAAAGTACAGTACACAGTGTTTATTTATTTTATTGGAATCAAGTCCACTCTAATTTATCGCCTGCAGTATTAGATGAGTAACCTGCATTAGTATTGCTTTGATTCCCGCCGGCCTCTCTTGATTGTTGTTTCTTTGTTCAGTAAATTAAATTGTTTTGTCGTAAGGCGCAAGCTTTAAAACACAAGAAAAAACAAAGGAAACCTATATAAGTACGTTTGTTTAAAAGTAAAAGTTTAAAAGGAATAAAAATGTTACCTTGCTATAAACCGCGGCAATCTGAACTACCAAACTCGTATGGTACAACCTAGAAGAGCACCCTGTCCACACAAAAGTGAGACGCGCGAACCCGAACTAAGACACACCACACAAGTAGGTAGCTTGACGATCTAACAACCACACTCGTACGGCACAATCCGGAAGAGCACACCGTTGACAGAAAAGTGTAACGCGCGAACCCGAACCAGTACACACCACACAAGTAGATCGCGATCGACAATCGACGTACGTTTCGCTCCGTAACCGAAGCATCTTCAGGACGTGTTGACTCTACAAGCGTCACTTGCTAAGTGACAATTTTGTTCAAAAAACAGCCTTTTATACCTTAACTCAATACTCGATATTCGAGACGCAATACTCGATACTCGATACTTAACTCGGTACTCGTGTTTTGTTCTTACAACTAAAGATATCGAGTAGAGTGGATTTAGACACGTTTATTTGTTCGTTCAGCAGCTCAAATGTTTGATTGGTATTTTTAATTATTTCTAATTGCTCTAACAAATTAAGTTTAAAACCTTTATCGCAAATATGTAGTATTTTGTGAGAATGGCCCATATTGTGGCCGCTATCTAAGAGATGTTTAGCAAAATGGGATTTCTCAGGTTTATTGTTCCTAAAAGCAGCTAAGTGTTCTTTATACCGAATATCAAAACTACGACCCGTTTGACCTACATATTTGGCATTGCAGTCAGAACATTGAAGCTCATATACTCCTGATTTTAGGTTGTTACTCAGTTTATCTTTACCGTTACAAATACGTCTAAGTGAATTATTGGTCTTGAAACCAACATTTACATTATGCGATTTAAGAATTTTCGCTATTCGTTCAGAAGGCGGTCCAAAATAAGTTATACTAGATTTGTATTTATTTTGATTTTCGGGAGGGACTGCATATAATTGTTTATTAATTTGTGCTGACTGTTTCTTTTTAATAATATTGTTAATGGTGTCCAAAGTGTAACCGTTAGCAGAAGCAATAAACCTGAGAAATCCCATTTTGCTAAACATCTCTTAGATAGCGGCCACAATATGGGCCATTCTCACAAAATACTACATATTTGCGATAAAGGTTTTAAACTTAATTTGTTAGAGCAATTAGAAATAATTAAAAATACCAATCAAACATTTGAGCTGCTGAACGAACAAATAAACGTGTCTAAATCCACTCTACTCGATATCTTTAGTTGTAAGAACAAAACACGAGTACCGAGTTAAGTATCGAGTATCGAGTATTGCGTCTCGAATATCGAGTATTGAGTTAAGGTATAAAAGGCTGTTTTTTGAACAAAATTGTCACTTAGCAAGTGACGCTTGTAGAGTCAACACGTCCTGAAGATGCTTCGGTTACGGAGCGAAACGTACGTCGATTGTCGATCGCGATCTACTTGTGTGGTGTGTACTGGTTCGGGTTCGCGCGTTACACTTTTCTGTCAACGGTGTGCTCTTCCGGATTGTGCCGTACGAGTGTGGTTGTTAGATCGTCAAACTACCTACTTGTGTGGTGTGTCTTAGTTCGGGTTCGCGCGTCTCACTTTTGTGTGGACAGGGTGCTCTTCTAGGTTGTACCATACGAGTTTGGTAGTTCAGATTGCCGCGGTTTATAGCAAGGTAACATTTTTATTCCTTTTAAACCATGAATTTCCGCAAAGTAACGCCTGATTCAATTCAATATTTAAAAGTAAAAGTATATTAACGTAATTTGGCTTTGTCTTATTGACACGAATGGATCACGTTGGTTCGAAAGCATTAAGGGGATAATTATGAGAAATCTGTCTTAAGAAAATTTGAAATCTACTTTGCGTTAACAAGATGAACGAAGGTTAATTTTGATGATATTTATTAATAAATTTAATCGAGAATTCAGATATCTAACAAACAATAATCTTATTTTAATAAACAGTTTCAAATAACATTGTTTGGCTAGGAATATTCTACAAAGCTTTAAAGTAACAAAGTAATTTAATTTCTACCATTCTATGGGAAAGGTTCATTAAAGTTATGTAAAATATTCAGTAAGGCTTTTCCAACCTACGAATAAAGCTCTTGCTGCCCTCTACTTGTTATAAGCTTATATAAGCTTTATTATGTTTGCTTTAATAAAAAAACTTTATATGTTAATATTTTTTCTGTATATTAATATCTATACTAATATATAAAGCTGAAGACTTTGTTTCTTTGAAAGCGCTAATCTCAGGAACTACTGGTCCGATTTGAAAAATTCTTTCAGTGTTAGATAAGCCATTTACCGAGGAAGGCTATAGGCTATATATTATCACGCTACGACCAATAGGAGCAGAGCATCACGCGGACGAAGTTCCGCGGTAGTCGACTAGTTTCGTTTTTAGGTTTGTTTGTAGGAAGTTATCTCTGTGATTTACGATATCTGGGGTTTATATACTTGTTTTACTCGTAGAAAGCTAACATTACTCCCACGGGACAGTTTATGTAGGTTGCCCACAAATGTAATAACAAAATGGTAAAGGTAAGGGACAATTTCCAATTAGTTAATTTAGAGATTAGTTTCTCCTGTTATATTTATTTCGTAGTTAACAGTTTCTCAATGTATTTTAAAAGCATATTCAACTAGTAACATATCTTGTATATTGAAAATTAATAACGATGCACATTCAAGGCAATGTAGTCGAGTAGCTCTTACAGTTTGTTATCGAGCTAAGACAACTTTGTTGAAACATTGTAACTAATTTAACTATTCCGTTGGTGCACGTTTGTCGCTTATTACCAACTTGACGGTACAGAAACTTGGATGTGTATAATAAATGAGCTCTCTATTTTATTATTAAATTAGCAAACCTGACAAGTAACAGTCGTTTTTATCTCAAACGGTTCATAAGTATATTTTCTTATATATAAAAAGGAATTAGCCTTATATCTTCGAGAAGCGAGGAATGATCAGCTAGTGATAGAATAAAGCACTTAGATTTTTGTCAAAGTTTCCAACTTTCCGGTCAATTTTGTTTTTGTAAAAGTCTTAACAGAACCTTTACTAACAACTTAATAAATTTAAAATTTAAATTAGTATAAACGAACTTTACACATGGACTAAAAATTTACTTGAGTGGAGACTGGGTATGGGAAATAAAGTGCCCAAATTTTTTTATTAATAAAATGGGAGACAACAAGAGTGGTATGATACTGCTAAAAGCCCGTAAAGCGGTTCAATGCCAGTTGTTGCTAATTCAAACAAAGTTTTCTAAAACAAACGACTGCCATTTTGTTTTGTAAAGCGTTGTTTAGGTAACGCTTATTCCGAGTGGTACATTGGAGTAACCGTCATTGTTTATTCGCTCGTTGGTTCTAAAATGCAGAGGCGGGCTACAAACAAGCGAAATTTATTTTTAAAATAAATATTGTTATAAAATATCCTACAAATTCATTACGAAGCACGTACTCGATTTGTACAAGTTCAATAGATTAGAGTTTAGCAACACATTTTCGTATAGTACAAAGGCATAAACACTAGTTTTTTAGGTACATATATATAGATAGTAAAATTAAAACACTTATATCAATTTATCAGAATAATAACACCGATAGCATTTTATATAGTTGAACGATTTTTTTTTTATAGTAATGAAAGAATTTTATTTTATTTTTAATTACAGTTTTTCAATATTTTTTATTATTAATTAGTTGTGTCTCGCGGTTTCACCCGCTATATTTTGGATAATTCACAGTATATCATTATAAATTATAGTCTATGTTTTATTTTGATGTGTAAGCTGTATTATTGTAAAGTTATCATCAAAATCCATTCAGTTTTTGAGTAACAAACATACATCCATACATTCTTACAAACTTTCACGTTTATAATATTAGTAGGATTAGATAAGAAGAAGTTGGTAGACTTTTAAATAACTATTCGCAATTAGTATAGAAAAAATATCAAATACAATAGATATTACAGGCTTCTATAATAATTCTTTTGTGAACGCGGTTTTAGTAGATGGTTTGAGGCTTCTCATTCTTCTATCGTGGTATTTAATTGAAGTGAGCTGCCTTCGATGTCGTCGTAGTTATACTTATTTGTTTCTCGCGCTAGAGGCGCTTTGCGAACTGAACGTTATTGATATTTATTGATTCACTTAATATATAAACCTAAAGATCGTCATCGTTTTACCTTTCTGTAGTTTCTATAATAGTGAGTTTGTAAAGAGGTTAAGAGGATTATTTTTATTAATTTTTATTTTGTCAAATGCAACTTGCTTATATCATTTCGATACGAAATTTAAATTCGAATTAAGTTGATATAGAATAAACTCCTCCGAACAAACCAATATAGATTAACACGTGTTTCACTACATAGTATAAAACAAAGGCGCTTCCCGTTTACCTGTTCCTATGTATGCTTTATTATTAGGTTGGGGAAAAAGTCTTTTCGCATTTTTTAAGAAAATTCAAAACATTTTTTAATATAGTTTATTTACATTTAACTAAAGTATGTAGGTACCATTTTGTTCGATAACTATTTGCCTTCTTGTAGGTAGGGACATGATCCCATTGCTATAGAAATTTTGGGGCTTCTGATCAAAAAACCGCGACAAGTAGTTTTGGCAGTCCTTTAGCGATGTTAACCTGACACTGCCTAAAGAATTCTGAAGAGACCGAAACAGGTGGAAATCTGAAGGTGCAAGGTCAGGACTATACGGCGGATGCATTAAAACCTCCCAGCCAAACTCTTAATTTTTGCTGAGTGGCTAAAGATGTGTGAGGTCTAGTGTTATCATGATGAAAAACCACACCCCTTCTGTTGATTAATTCCGGCCGCTTTCTCTCAACTTCTTGCTTTAATCTCATCAGTTGTTCGCAGTAGAGTTTAGAATCGATGATCCTGCCTGGTGGTAACAGCTCATAATGAATAATGCCCTCCCAATCCCACCACACACACATCATCACCTTGTTACAGTCTGTGAAGCCTGACCGGCCTTTGACCACGACCTTTTTCGCACGTTCTTGTCGTACGTGATCTACTTTTCATCACTAGTTATCAGCTTCTTCAAAAATAGTTCGGTTTCAGTACGTCGTAATAAAGAATCACAAATGAGTACACGGTTCATTAGGTTTCTTTCAGTGAGCTCCTCAGTACCCAAATATATAGCTTATTTGTGTACCCAATTTTATTCAAATGCGCCAAAACTGTTTTGTAGTAAATTCCCAATTCTTCAGCTACGTCGTAACTACTGATATGCCGATATTGGTCCACTTTTTCAAAAATGTCATCCATTTTATCCGTAATAGGGCGACCAGAGCGAGGTTCATCTTTGGCATCAAAATTTCCGGATTGAAAGCGCTTAAACCAAATTTGTCCTACTTTCACAGACACTGCACTAGGTCCATAAACATTGCAAATTTTTTTCGCGGCTTGCGTTGCATGTTTACTTTTTTTGTAGTCAAATTTTAAAATGTATCGAATTTTTTCGTTAGATTAACTCATCTTCACAGTACGAAAAACAAATAAAAATCACACATTTTCCTAATTTGAATTTGGAATTATCTTCTTTAAAATGTAAACTTTGAATGATACCAAAACCAGCCAGATACAAATAGTATAGCCAAAGAGATTTTATTACAAGTTCATACATACTATAATGCGAAAAGACTTTTTCCCCGACCTATTAGATCTTTAAAACTACGCAACAGGGGCTAAGACATTGATGTTTTACTCGTTTGTTAGTTACTTACTTGTTATGAGGTCCGAGTTCGATCCTGGGACACACCTCTGACTTTTCAGTTATATGTGTTTTAAGCAATTGAATATCACTTGCTTTAACGGTGAAGGAAAACATCGTGAGAAAACCTGCACTCCTGAGAGTTCCCTAAAGTTCTCAAAGGTGTGTGAAGTCTGCCAACTCGCACTGGGCCAGCGTGGTGGCCTATGGCCTATCCTCCTCTTTATTCTGAGGAGGAGTCCCGGCTAAGTAGTGGGCCATTAATGGGTTGTGTTGATGAACGGATGATGATGATTGATGCCGTTTTTTTTAAAATAGATAGAGTGATTAAAGAAGAAGGTTTATACGTATAATAGATGCATATCATTGTAGAGAAATGAACCGTGCGAAGCCGGAGCGGGCCGCTAGTTTATAAACGAACAAGAGACACTTTTGTAATATTTGAATCTTTCATCATCTTTATCTGTACAGACGTTCCCAGGCGGGCCAAATCTCATAAATTTTCTTAAAGTTTCTTACATATTTTCTGGTTTCTTTAATTTTTTAATTACAGAATTGTACAATAAATAGTCAAAAAATGTTTTTAGAATGTTTTACTTTAAAAATGAAATGTATTTGGCGAGTTACTAGCGAGAAGGAACACTCTCTGATGATAAAAGATTGAATGTTATGTTAGCAACACTGTTTATAAAGTAGTAGTATCGGGTAGATCATTTTATATTATTTCAAGTATACCGACGTGAAGACAATATATAACCTTTAGAGCGATAGATTAGTCTCAGTCTTTCTGGTGTTTTTGTGAAGTGAACATGGAAGTTAGTGTTTTAGTGTCGTGATTAAGGTTACCCTTCTCGAGGTCCACGTAAGTTTACTTTATCATCTATTATCATTAGCGAGGTCGAGTGGTGGAGGTGAGAGTTAATATTTTATGAAAGAGCTCTTTAAACCTGCTCCTGGGTCTCAAGCCCCAGGCACCGCTCGCCTCAGTCTAAATTGCATGTGTATACGTATTGCTGCACAGTAATGGGTACCACATTTCTCTCCATATCTATAGCAGTTAAGGTAGTGTCTACCTATTATATCTCATCTAGCATTCTCTGTTTTCTTGGCTCATGATTTTTATAAAACAGAAAAGTAATTTGTTTTTTTTTGAAGAGTAAATATTTCAACCTCTGGCTTTTAAAACAATCTATCAATATTTTTGCTGTTTACACAATTTTGGGAGCCATCAAAGACGACATTCTTGGTAGGTAGAATAACCTTACCTATGTTTGTTTAGGTAGATTCATAAATCACTCGGGTTACTGAAGTTTGTCGAGTGGCAATTATTCTCGGTATAGAATGTGATGAGAAACGCGACACGAGTGGTAAACTTCGTGTTTAAGTGCTTTGATGACAGGATGTCTTGCCGAAGTTTTGTTTGCCATGAAGTTTCTAAGTTATTTGAATTAAACACAAAGTTAGAAAATTTAATAAGTTAGGAAATTGAATATTATTTTCGTATTTCTTAATTATTAATTTATCATATTGCTAGATTAAACAGGCTGGCATATTAGAATTATAATTTTTTAGTGCAATTTCATCTAAAAATAAAATTTTAATTATAATAGAATAGAGCTAAAATCGGCTTAGTTTTTTTAAATTTTATTTCCGGCATAAAGGTTTAGCTTGAATAATTTTCAAAATACAGAAATATAAATGTAAATAAATTCCATAGATTGAAACACGACATATTTTTGAAAAGAAATACAGAATGAGATTTAAATGTCTTTAAATCAAAATTAACAATTTTATTAAGTGAAAATAAAAAAACTTTTAAAAATTTTGTACTTTTATTTATTCTTAACACATAACATTACAATGCAATTGCATTTACATTAAAGAATTAGAAGAGTACTTATAAATGTACGAATAAATAACATAACTTACAATATCAATGGCATAACAGATCTAGAAATCATTTTGTTCGTAGGATTGTCGTTGCATTTATGAATATAAAAGTCATTTTACATCTTATTTTTTTTTTCAATATAATATTTGAATGCGCTAGTTAAAATTCTAACCTAACCTATTCTTTTTTTATTTAAATTGATTGATTTCTTTTAAAATAAACATGCTAACTCATGTACTATGTAACTCAATAAATATACTAACTCTTATAATAAAAATACCAACGACACATTAATGGATCTTTAATTGTCACTGGCAATATTTTATTCTTTCACGAAAATTCAAAATAACTCCCAATAATTGAAATGATCAGCTCTGGATACAGTTTTGTAAAGTAAACAAGCGTTACTAAGTCGGAGAAACGTGCTTGTTAGACTTGTTAGATCTCCAGACAGCTGTGATGTTGAATATGTTATACGACATAACCTTTTAACTGTGAATCTAGACTTAAAGTTGTATGGCGTTGTTTAATAAACCAGCTATAAAATAGATCAACTCTTTTAACCACTTAGTTGCGGTATCAATTAACACATATCTATAGAATGAAATTGTATTTTAACAGACATACAATTAAATTACACAATCGGTAACAAATATCTCTTGGATATTATTTTATTTTTAAGAATAAAAATACATGAAACGAGACGTTTCAAAACAGTTGATTTGAAATTCAAAATTTCAATGAATGGCACTTTCTTAACTATCACTATACATATTGTAAAGTTGGGCAAGAATTACTGCGTTGCTTTACAGAAAAGAAATCCCTTAATATAAAAATCTTCGACAAATACGATACATTTAATAATAATATAATTATACAAAAACGGTCCATTTTGCAAACTGCTCGAAGATTATAAGAATATCTACTACATTTTTATTGTATGAAACATTTCTGTACAGTCCAAATCCAATTTATATAAAAATATTGCCAACCCACTAGACCTGATTGAATTCAGAACCATTTATTTGTTTATTCGGATTTATATTTAGTGAATTGGTACTCTCGGTAATTGGGTCTTAAAATTCATCATTGGGTTCATCAGCATCAGCTAGTTTAACGAGGCCTATAAAGCTCTTCTCAGGTTCCATGAGCGAGTGCCTATCTCCACCGGTGTTCCTAACTGCTAGTCTGTCTCCAGCTTTCAAGAAGAGAGCCGCAGCAGAGAAGCAGGAGTTGGGCTTGTCCAGAGGTTCGGCAGTATGAGAGGATTGAGCGCATTGAAGTAGTGTGTCCCGTCCTTCTGAGTATGGGCTTGTCCTGTGCAGCACCCAGGATATGATGTCGTGGCTGTCTAAATAGTATATCTGAAATGATAATACATATTTTAAAAATTGAATAATGTCCTCTATGTATAATTGACATTGTATTGCATTATGTCTTTGATATAAAGTGATTTTGATTATTATTCAAATAAAAATTTCTATTGTATTTTAGGCGTAGTTTCCTTTACAGTACTCTGATTTACATGACGATTTTTTGAAAATTGAATTTGCTTATTTGTTGTTTTGAATTATTTAACATACTCAAATATGAATAAAATACGAATATATGTTTTTTCAATAGTTACGGTCCTATCACAACGATTACTATAGCCAAGGTAATCCTACTAAATCATGCTATATCAGATAGCGCTTAGCGCTTTGTTATTGCTATTCTCTCTCTCATTTTATATGACGGTTGTGAAAATCTATAAAAATTGTATTAAGATTAAAAAACAGACTATCAATAATATAGTGTGTATCAATATTCGTAGTCCAAATCAAAAGTTATAGGTACTAGATAAAACAAAGCGTATAAGGTATTATTTTATAACAAGTCGTCAACAAATGTAATTTGTTTTATTCCTGTATTTTGATTATTTGGTTTCGTAGAATTAATCCCTCGTTAATTTGTTTTCTCTAGTGATACGTCAATACAGCAATCCTGTGTCTATTAAGGAATTAATGAGAAATATCCGAATAAAACTGCTAACAATTATTTTTATTAATCATTTGCTGGACTTTTGGTCTACATTGGTATATATTTTTTTGTGGAAAACAATTTATTTTTAACTTAACAATTTAATTACCTGTGCATAGACAAAGTAAACTCCGGTGTGGTGGATGTGAATGTGTCCATTCCTAGTGAGGGTAGGTCGGGGGTGTGGTGACGCGATGGTCCAGGGTGAGGGGTACCACACGTCATGTGGTGCGCCATGAGCTACCCGGACTAAACCATTACCTAGATTACATAATAATAATGATTAAGGGTATAAATAACGCAAACATATCAATAAAGATCAGTAATACTACGGAGGGAAGAAAGATCATTTTTCTATCATATTATCTAAAATTGGGACATTAATCTTCTAAGTGTTTGTTTAAAAAGATTATTAGTAACTATGAATAATTTAAAGAGAGATCTTTTCACTTATGAATGAGATGTAAGACAATAATCTGGCCAATGACAAGTACTAACTACCGTATTGAAATCCGTAATTCAAATAGTTATTTGTCCTATTTAAATTTATAAGAATACCTGGTTTGAGTTTCACGATGGACATGTGACAAATGATGAGTCAGAACTGATTGAAAATTCGTAAGATCGAAAATTTGTAATCGACAGATCTCAATAATACATTTCGGTATTTATGAATTTTTTACAATAAAAATGTCTTTTTGTTGATTAAATAATTTTTAAATTTCGAAAGTTATTGCGTCGGTCCAAAACATCCAAAATTATTTTTTACAATAAAAACGTCTGTTTATTGATTAAATAATTTCTATATTTTGAAAGTTATTGCGTCGGGCAAAAACATCCAAAATTATTTGAATTTTGTTCTTTGGGTTACTTAAAACGAAGAATTATATTTTCAAAAATGCACAACCTTAATGTTCAAGTTTTCACTTCTTCCGGCACTCCCGGTGCAACCCGTTTTTTGTTTATTTTCATTAGTACGTTAAAACTAAATTACAGTTCAATAAATCGAGATGTTTTACCTTATACATTTTTACCGGAAGAATTTACCCCTGAAAGGATTAAATTCCGAAATTTTAATAGCTTATGTATGAACAAAACATTTCTTAATTTATTCGCAGTCCAAGCGTTAAAATTTATTAAAATGTTATATTAAAAGCCTTCGGCTATCACGCTGTTGTAAATCTCGACACGTATCACACAAATTTCTCAGCACCGAAATTACATTCCGTTTAAGTCAACTTGAGCCTTTCAAAATAATGTTCTTATTTTAGCATAATAATTTGGTTTATATTACACAAAAATACAGTAATCATTTCAAATTTCTATTTTATGATAACATTTATTATTCCAAGATTTGTTTGTCAGTTACTTGACTCTTGGATGTTAAAACAATTACTAAAAACGTTTGGTTTTACTAAATCAAAGTCATAACATTTAATTAAAAAATACTTCTTGGCTACATTAAAACAGCTGAAATATTATAAGTTAACATCATTTGTGTTAAAGATTTTTTCATATTTTGTTTCATAATGTATCTGCTACTTGAGATCAGGAATTAAGGTTTTGAGTACTACAATAGAAAACAAGTAAACTGTGTGTGTACGGGATTTTTTTAGAAGTGTCGTAAATCAGATTTTTAAAATTGTTATTCATTTAATAAATTGTATCTACAAAAAGTCATTTAAGTTAAGAGAGGAATGAAGATTTATAAATTGAAGACATATATGAATAAAAGACAGATAGATTTTTTTTATATTAGATGCACCTTGCAAACGAGCAGATAGTCCACCTGATGGTAAGTGGCCACCATCGCCCATGGACATCGGCAAAACAAGAGATACTCCCTTGCTTTGTCGATGCCTTGCATCCTCGAATATAGAGTGGGGAGGGGGAGTGAAGAAACAAATGTTGCGGTTTCAGCGGACCCTAAGCAATAGCTCTGAGTCCACTGGATCCCCTGCATTAATAGGATGGAAGAGGGAGGGGGTAAGTCTGGCCCACATGCGACTCGACGGGAACGCGTCTCTGACACTTGGCGGTCGGATTCGCTTGCTGGTGGTCGCAAGCCAGTAGGGGAACGGATCCCCTACCACCAAGGGTGTGCTGGGTTACTCGGCTCTTACGAGATGCTCTCCCAGCGGCAGATGAGATTAGTATTCTAACCCCTCACGGGGGAAATAGATCAACAATATAAATGAATTTAAATTTTTGGTATACTGAAAGGCACAGTAAATATGTTTATATGGGAATTTTGTCAATATTTAAGATGGATGTTTGTATTTCATTGGATAATGGAAAAACGTAATATAAGTAGAGAGCTGACTATACAAATAAACACAGTCAACAAATTTAAATATATATGATACAAGACCGTCGCCTTATCATGTGAAATTGAAAAGGGTAAAGGTTATAGGGTGGGATGTAAGTATATTTGATCTTTTAAGGAAAATAAAATAAAATAAAAGTACCTTTATAATGTTCGTGTATTTCTGTGCTAAGATGTGATGTGTTGCCATGGAAGTGAGCAGCTATAAAGGGCCTCCTTTGATTTCCTTCCTAAAAACATAAAATAAATAATAAATCCTTTGTTAGATTCACGTTCACGACTAATTTCCTGAAATACTCACTCACACCACACACTCATTTGCTACGTTCCGTTGAATTTCTATTCTATAATATATTTCTATTCTACTATCTCACTAAATGTTTTCTGTCTCTCTCACTTTTTTTGTTCAAACCTAAGACAAGCAATAAAGAAAGTAATTCGGCCAAGTGCGAGTGTGGAGCTCGCACACTGAGGGTTCCGTACAATTTCAATAAAGGAACGAACATCTATCATACTCTTCTGGGGTTTCTATTTCCCGACATTAGTTATGCGTGTTACAATATGATCAAACGCCTTTCTATGTACAGGTTTTGTTTACAATCAATTGACATATTTATAATTACTTAATAAGGCGTTAACTCACCTAATCCACATATTAGTCGTGTTTTGAATAAGTTTGCAAATGATTTTGATATCTTTTCGGACACACCAATTATAATTAAAAATATTTTATTTAAATAGATGTAATTATTTTTTACCAGTCATTTTATTTTGAATGTAATTCAATTACAGCTAGTGTTTCGATATTATATTTACTGTATTGATACTTTTAATTTAAACTTGTAGAACTTAAATAAATAAATAAATTGAATTTAAAAACATATGAAAAAACATTATTAACAAAAAAAAATTAAACAACTTCAAACTGAAAAATGCACTAAAATGTAATCAATATTTCACTTTAATAATTTTGAAGTAGCTGAACATATATAAAAATGATAAATACAATATAGAAACTCTCTTTTATAGAACTTGCTTAAAATATTTTACAAGTTGTCATTTAACAATATTTCATGTCGTCAACAGCAGTTGCTAGATTATGCACCCAATATAGCTTTAGATTAATTTCACATGGTATGGACGACAAAAATGTCGATGTATTCGGTACAGATACTAACGTTGAGGTTGAGGAATTTAAAAACTTGAGAAACTGGAATAAGTGCCTTGCATCAAGCCTCATCGACCAAACTAAATATTAAAAATGTTATAAATAGAATTTATATTTTATTACATAATCTTTTTAAATACATTTTTGACAGACAGATAAACGGACAACGTACGGAACCTTAAAAATAATTACATGCATTTCAGCGTTTCATTTTTTTATATAGATATATAATTGATGATTATAAAATACAAAAATAGAAAAAGAATTCAATAAGATTTCAAAAAGGCAATTCTTAATAAGACGAGGGTTATTACAATACACTGGTACTTTATACTGAAAATGTAATTTGGTTACTTCAACAAGTAACATTGATCTGAGACGTGATTACATGACCTTAAAATGTTATTGACGTAGCACATGTGTCGTAAAACCATTCATAGTTGGAGACCAAAGAGCTTTAAAAGCCTTTATTATAAAATGACGGTTAAAAAAATAAAATATACCGAAAATATAGATAGATCATAAAACTAAAGTAAAATTAGTAATGGCTAACTATAATTACAACAGTAACTTTATGAGAAAAAGAAAAAAGTTAGAAGTAGGAAAGTACAGAGGAAAAGTTATAAGCTCAGTTATCAAACTCATAGTTTGATTATAACTTAGCTATAGTTCAGTTACTACGAGTTCCGTTGTTATAAAAATAATACAAAAGAAATATATTATTAATAATAATAACATAGTATAATATACGATTAGTTTGCTTATAAATTCACAGTGTTTAAGAGTGAGTTTATTGTTTTTAAAAATTCATTTTCAATTGAAAAATATTAAGCATCTAACAGTATATTTTCTTACTTCATTATTGCTGTTCCTTGCAGTTCTGGACACAGGGTGTAATGTCATCTTGCCCAATGGTTCCATATTAATTGACGGGGACTTTTTCGGTTTATGTCTGTAACAATGTAAATTAAATTAAAAATATTCATCAGGACAACACGGCCTAATTTTCCGTGTAGTCATGAGTATTTAGACCAGATATTGACAAATGAGATTGGTAGTATAAGACTCTTCGCAGTCGTGTTAAGTGGGTATCCGGAATATCTTATTAATATTTATTTCCGAAAACTCTTACTTCCTCCAATTGCTATTATAAGATATCAATATTCAAATTACACTGTTAAAATATGCTCAAATAAAACTTAATGTTCTAAAACTTGACAAAACCTTCGTGAAAATTTTGTAAGAGCTTTTGACTTGCTCGACTAGAATTTTAAATACTTTTTAATGATACTTGTTACAAAGAAGTTTAAAACTAAAATCTTTGTTCTCTAAATTCTTAATTCGACTTATTTGTTTGATCTATACATTTCTTGGAAACGTGAAGATGATTAAATGAATGAAGAAGACGAAAGTATATGTATGTATTATATCACACACTGTTAATTGACTCTCTCTCACTGGATCGTTAAAGGAATAGTTATGTGGTATTTACAGACGCTTACGAAATTGTATCACATATTAAATTCGATACTTCTATTATGAACAAGACAAAACAACCGAACACAAAGCCAGTATTAGGGGCTCTACACATTGGATCGCATAAACATAAAAAATTTATATTTAAAAAATTATGTTTAAGAATTGGTGTTAAGTTTTTATCCGTGAGGGGACGGGTTAGAATACAATTCCCCTCTGCCGCTGGGAGAGCACCTCGTAAGAGGCGAGTTACCCAGCACCCCCATTGGTGGTAGAGGGTCTGTTCCCTGACTTGCCACCATCATGCGAATCCAACGGCTAAGTATCATTGACAAGTTCCGGTCGAGCCGCATGTAGGCTAGACTTACCCCTCCTCTTCCCATCCCGTTAATGCTGCGGTTCTAGTGAACTATGGGTTCTCATTTAGGGTCCACTGAAACCGTAGCATTCTTCTCTTCATTCCCCTTTCTTACTCTATCTCCGAGGTAGCAACGCATCGGCAAAACAAGATCCACTCTCCTGTATTGCCGATGTCAATGGGCGAAGGTGGTCACTTACCATCAGACGGACCGTCTTCTCGTTTGTCCCTTAATTGCTATTAAAAAAAAGGTAATTTACTTTATCAATCAATGTGAATTTTTATATGTCTGTCCTCTATCTGTTCATAAACTATACATTCGATTGTGGTGATTTATTATACATGAAGCGAGGGTGGGTCAGGTGTAAATTATTAGTCCTTAAAGCTAAACTAACCTAAACTTAAAGTTTTTGTCTCTTCCTCTATCTAGAGTATGCGATGAGATAAAATCCAAAATAGTTATACAAATTGGATGGAGATTTTCGGTTTTTGGTTTTCAATGGAGTTCTGGAGAAGAGAATACTAGAAACGTAGTTGTAAACTTATATTACATTTAAATGTTATAAGATTTCATTATTAAAATCATCAATTACTAAATCCATATGTGTCACAAACTAGTAACACAATACGCAGGCTCTTATGTAACAAATATCAGCATATAGATTGTTGAGTGTAGACTAAGCTTATTGATTTCGTCGCGACGTGATGGTTTATATTACAGGTCCGTACTCCGAATAATGCTCGGTTATTAAGTTCTCCATCGCTAAGTCACGTAGAACCCTCCGATAATATAAAGAATGTATAATAAATTCTATAATAGAAATTGTAATGCGGCTTTATGTTTTATAGATCAAACATGTTATGAAAATTGGATGAAAATATATTGAATATATATGTCGCCTATTTATGTTTTATATCGTTTTGCGTCTTCTTATACCACATATTTCGTTCATGATTTCTTTTAGGTAAATATTTTTAATGTCTCGGTTCTAAAAGTAACATAAATTATTCAAAAATTTTTTTTAAATTCATGTACTGTAAAATTGAATCGTTAAATGCATTCCGATTCAAATATAAAACGTATCTGCTAAATACTCAATTGGATTTTCCTTCGACAGACGCAATATAGTTGGTATTCAATTCTTATTATCTCTCATGAACTGTAGCTCTATAAGGTGATTGTTAGCTGCTTATTTTGTTTGTTTATTTTTCTTTCTTTTTTTATCCTAATTTTTTGTAGGTTGAACAAGAATTTATATATAGGCTTAGTCACTCCACGTTACGACTAGTTAGGGTAGCTTTTAATTTTAATTTATTTATGTAATGTTATTGTGTTATGTATGTTTCATAACCTGCCTAACTCATTTTTAAAAACTATGTCCCAAATAAAAAAATACTTTACTTTACTTAGCGAAACCGCCAGTTTGTTGCTACGACGTAATTTAACCCCTTTTGTACACTTTTTGTAAAACCTATTTTCAGATTTTATACTTTAACGTAGGTCTCTCTTTGCAAGGCTCTTGGAAAAATATTATAAATGATGGCGCCATTTAAAACCTGGAAACTTCTGTCTGATGAGGTAATTTCGTTTTTATTAAAGATGATCAGCTTTGAGATTGGGAAGTGTGTGTGAGAGACAAATACGTACTAACTGTTGGTTTAATGAACCATAATCCAAAGAACCATATTCCATTTTTATTTAAATTAAAACTGGTGGGTGAAATTAGTTAATAAGCACCGTTTAATTTTTGAACAAAAAGTAGCGTAATACTTTAGTATTTGAGAACCAACATGCAACCGCCATCTTTCGTCGCATAATTTAGCTACAAAATCTCGCTAATTGGAGCGGAAAATATTGCTGTTAACTTTTAAACTATTTTAAAGAAAATTCTTAACGACTTACATTACAAAGTAAGATGTGTTTTATGTTTGTCATAAATTGCATTCTTTGTGTATTTCTTTTGTGATACAGTGGCTTTATAAATGTAGTGCTCCATAAAATATCCTTTGAAAGCTTTGAAATTCATTTGAGATTCATTAGAGCAACTCAACATTCTATATCTATAGCTATATCGAACATAATAAGCAACTCTTTATTCTTCAGATGGGAATTCAATAATGATAAAGAATTTGGAATAACGGACATATTACTTATTTAAGACATATTACTTATTAGATGTTAACATCTAAATCTAACATTAAATGATAATTGTCCGAAGCAGGTAGCGAAGGCAAATTATAGATTTCAAGAGTACAACAAAAAGGACATGTCAGTAAACAAGAATAACAAAAACTGTTTGTTTGCGTAGTAAAAAAGGATTAATGCATTATAAAATGCGTATTTAAGTATTATAACAAAGTACGTATTTAAGTAATATAACTATATATTCGATAAAATAAGATTTCTAAATACAGCAATCCGCCATGACAGCAAGTAAGTGAGTAAATGACGTCAAGACTTTGTATACGTCATTTTGATAATCTTTATCTATCTCTGTACTGTTAATTTTTTACTATTAACCTATTTACCAAAAAACTTAATTTCTATAATTTTAATTACATATATAAATCAACTTCTATTTGTCCAAAGGTAACGCTTCTCTGTCCCTTATCGATATACAAAAAAAATGATGAAATAAAGCAGATAATTAATCAGTATCGTATTCATATCATTATAGGCTAACAAAACCTTTAAGAAATAATTTAAAAAATTGCAAATTTACTTGTTTTTTTTCTGGTCGTCCAAAGGACTTTGTTACCTACTAACTTGTCCCCGTGATATAGACGAATTTACTAAACTCAATTTTTCCTAGAACAGAAGCGATATAAAAAGAAATTAGTATTCTAACAATAAGAAGGCTATATCTTCATAATACAAAGCATATAATCAGTAAGTTTTTCTTTGTCAACTTTATATTATTTGTCATTTATCTCAGTCCCCAAAAAACCTTTCACTGATGTTGTCCGTTGGACAACCGCAAACAATGTGTAGAAATAAAATATAGACGGCGCGATAGTACGGTGTCAATAAGCTAATCTTTTTGAGAGCCATATGCATCTAGTTTGCGCAATGACCACGGCGTCAGTCAGCCGACTTGGTTTGAAAAGAGTGGGTGGCTTTATAGTGTGTCCGTAGGAGAACCAGCAGAAAAACATAAGTAATTGCTATTTTGTGCTTAATTATAGTGTACTGTATAGTTTCTAATCTTAGCTCAAACGTGAGGTATATAATTAAAAAAGTTTACTCCTTTTGATCAAGCATCTCAAATTCCAAAATATGCCACTTGGGCAACCTAGTTGAAAAACAAAATGGTGGTTGTGTTGTTGTATTTTGTTAAGTTGAAATTTTTCTAATAAATACTTGCTAATTTCATACATTTGTTTTATTAAGTTTTCGTTAAACTATGAAAATTACATCATACTAATTACAATAACATTGCCATTTCCCTTGGATAACCAAATAATGTCTACTGGACAACCAAGTTGTCCCCGTATCTAAAAAGCATATTATTCTTTATATTTATCATTTTCTATTGAAAATAAATCACTTCACACTTCTAATTCTAAATAGTACACAAAATAATCGATTAGCTTTTAGTATTTTTTATCACACAAAGATTCAATGAGTCTACTCGAGTTTTTCCGTTATAATTCACATATTTTTCAAAAAAGTGCACTGTTCACTGTGGATACCTAAAAATTAATAATTTTTACTTAAAATAATATATTATTTTTTTGAAAAATAAGGCATGTTACTTTAAAATTGCAATTTTCAAATTGTGGACAATTAAAAGTTGATTGACCCATATAAAATTATTATATTTTTAGCAACACTAGATTCTCTCGATTATGATAGAAGAGTTTTATTTGTAATTTTAGCCACAGGTTAAGTTTTTTGTAAAAGGATACTTCTTTAATTGATACAGAGGAATTTTAAAACATGTCATACGTGTTTTCATAGTGCAACATGATATCATTGCGGTTGCAACTCGCATTCCTCTGCTGCAGCGAAATCGCAAACCATAAACCAGTTTTCACTCTAATCATTTATTATCTTATATATTATGGATTAGTATAAGAACTTAAAAAACAAATCATTCTATAAGTACAAAAAAAATTAAAACAAATTTGACAAAGTTTTACATTTAACAAGTTTTATTTATAATATTGATAAATAAGTATTTACTACCAGCGTGTCCATCGTTATTTTGGACAGATAGCACGAAGGCAGACCAACAGCCTGGACAAGCTGATGGTGCTCAACAAAGTGGAGGGGAAACGACTACGCGACAGTCCCCCCACACGGTGTTCGGACCAAGTAACCAACCTCAAAGGCCTCCAAGTGACTATAGTCCTGAGGAATGCCGAGGACATGAAGGACTGGAGAAAGCTCATAAAGGCCGTGATTCGGACCCTGGACCAGAGTGAACACGACCTTCAGCAATGAAGCTTCAGCAAGATTTATAGTATGTATTATATTTAAAGTTATTCCATAAACACATAGACTACAACGTACGTAAAAAGTAGCGCAGAATATTTAGAAAGACTTTTGACCCCCAGGAAGGTCACGGAGCTTTACTAGGATGTTCCACACGACAGTAGCGTATATAAAATTTTAGTGAGAATGATGGGCTCGTTTATTTTATTATATGGTATAGTGTTATGTTTCTTTTAAAATTGTTTTCCCTTTGGGGTGACATGATGACTAGGTGACCAGACCTTACAAAATAAAGATAAAAAAGATTATTCAGTGAAAGCTTTTTTTTGTTGACTCAGTGGAACTCCAACTTTTTTATTCCGAACTTAGGACTTCGCAATTTTTTTTTCCTTGTAAAAGGATCGCGTACTCAAATATTTATTTAGAATAATCTACGTAATTTAGTAACATTATCGAGTAAATAAATATAACGGAATATCTCATTTAATACAGTTTAATGCACGGACGGACGGTTGTGCCTCAGTAATTGTCGTGTCGGTTAAAGACAGATGATAATACGGTCGCTGGAACGAGCACCACACCGGAACGTAACACTGCATAATACTATATTGTTCCATCCAGGATGAGCCTGTATCCTGTGTCGATAATATGAGAACCAATCTAATAGTTTTTTTACAGTTCAAAACTTATAAACAATAGCTTGATTTTCACAAAAATTTTCAACGGATTAAACAATTTTTCAAGATCAGCACAAGCGAAATGAATCGAATAAATTTTAAAACCTACCTACAGGTATATAGAAACATCATCAATCGTCGTATTTATGTTCGTAAAACCGATAAAACTACGGACAATATTTCAAGTAGACTATAAACCTTAAAAGCAATTTTATTACGTTAACTTCAATAAAAGTTGCTGCTGAAGATTTGTTGTTATTTTGTAGGTAATGTAACGCTCAATTTACTACGTAGCCTAAGGAGGTTAGGTCTTCTCCAAATTTTATGATAATAAACGAAGTTAGATTTTGTTTTTAATTTGTTATTCTTACCTTTCATCCATTTTAGTCATGACCTTGGGTGGGTCGAAATCCGTAATCATTTCAGCTGCAGCGTCAGGGAAAACGCTTCGTTTATCACGATTACTTATGTCTTCTGATGATGATGCTTCTGATGATGCTTTTGATAATTCTGAAAAGGGATTCTTATTAACGCAACATAATCATTATTTGTCTATTAATACTAAAATCTTATTTGTTTATACGGAACGGTAAGAAGCTTAAGAATATCTGATAAAATTTAGAATAGTTATTTTTAAGTAAATTGTCTTAAATTCTTGTCACTTTAATTGGATGTAGGCGACGTTTACCTTAATTGGAATAATTATTTTTATCTTTTCTATCAACAATTTTCTAATTTCGTTCAGTTAACGGTGTGGGGTTTATATAATATATAATGCATTAGAGAATCGGCTTTACCCGCTCTGTAATTTCCCGAGTGCGTACTTGATATAATATGATTTTAACTAAATTTGTATGCTATCCACATTAAAAGTAGTGTATTAAGCCCATATAAAAACAGTTTTTTGTTGGTGTGTCAATGTTTATTGGTGTAGGGCATTAGGGTACTTTTATCTCAACAAAAACTATAGTTATTATTCGTGCAAAAATAGGCTTAACAGGTGCGAAACAAATTTGGTACACATAAACTTTGTAACTTGAATCTAAATATAGAATTCTTTATTAAAGAAAAATTAGAGTTCCTGTGGGATAAGGATTATTATTCTTACGAGAACAGCTAATTGGACATGAATGAAATTTTATACACAATTTTGTAACATAAATTGACAGCTAGAATACTTTATCTTACTTAACTTAGCACTACTTGGACGAAGTCACGCGGGTCGACTAGTTGTGAATATATGTAATAAGTAGGTATATTCATTTACCTATGACGTCATCTTCAGGGTTTTCGTTAATTCGTTTCCTGATTTCGGCCACCCGCCCTTCCCTCAAAATAATTATGGAACTCTTGAAATCTTCTGGTGTCAGGCTCATAAGATCCGATGTCCCGATCTGATTATGCAATATTATGAAAAATAAATTATCTAATTTTAAATATTATAATATATCTGTACATCGGTACACAATGGTTCAATCATTGGGAGAAATTATTATAGTGGAAATTATCCATTGTTTTAAACTTTTTTACTCTATTGTTATATAGGGTACGACGTGGAAACTTCCTTATTTAAAACTATGTTTTAAACAGTTTAGTTAAACCTTACTAGAAATAAAATTAACTAAAATAAATCTAATTAAAAATAAAACTATAAGTAAACTTTTAACCTATGAACTCATCGTATTCAGGTGGGAAAATGCCAAAGATGCTGGCTGCTACTCTCTGTATAGCTGGGCTAATTTGTTGCCCAAAATGCAAGCCACATACATACATAGTATAGACGCACCGAAGCCTCTTTATGAAAGGCCAGCATATTTGCGTTACTTTGCTAATAGTCAGAATTTGGTGCTGCCGTACCTGCGCAGGGTAAAGTGGCTACAGTATGGGAAGGTACCAGGGTGCCTACGCACGTGGCGTCCCACGACTTTCCATAACGCCACGGATTGACTATCAAGCCGTCCGGGTGCTGACCATAATTTCGTGTTTTTCTATTCAGCTCTAGAGTGGACGGCACGTTGAAGGTGGAAAGTGTCCGACGGATATTTTCATTTAAGTTGGCGTCTCGGCAAATGCGACCGGCACGACGTTGGCACGACTGACCATGGAAACCGTTATTGTCAACCCAGTCTCCGCACCGACAACGATGTGGCTCATTTATTTTAAGACCGAGGCGCAGGCTTATGAAAACAGAGAATGAGTTTCTATCTAGCAATATACCAACATATGTGATGGTAATGTCTGAAGCCAAAATACTAAATTTCGCTCTGAAACAGCTTAAAATCTAGCTCACTCTATTGATATACCACATTAATTAATAATTTTTCCTGATGTTCTTGTTACTACTCATTCTTTCAACTAAATCCTTGTAAAAGCAGGTAAAGCTACATCGGAATAGCGAGGCATCTGTATCGGATAGGCAGGGAAGGGTGTTTTGTACAATTAAAACTCTGTAAATAAATTAATAGTTTCTAAAATTTCCAAACAGGGCTACAATTTAGTTAATAAGTAATCTTTAATAAAAACAAAAACTATTGTAAGTTTCTTTATTGCTTTCTTAAAAAAGTTATCTTGAAAGTGTATGGATAGCATCACTAATATTATTTATCAACTAATCGAGGGTCTTTGGACGATTGGTACACAATAAGATTTTTTAAACTTGCGCGCAATTCAGAAAAGGAAGTTCCCGCACCGCAGTCTATATATAATTCAGTATATTATGTATGACCTACATCTCCTCAGAACCAGATCAAAATTTTTCTAATAATTATTTTCAATAGATATTTGTCACAATCATTACGCTTAGTCCTTAGAATATTTAGATCATCCATTACAAGATATTCGAAAGACCATAATGCTATTTAGTTATCGCTAGAGAGTAAATATTGAGATATAATGTGTTTTACCAAGTGTGTATAGTTTTAAAAGTATCATTAAATGTTAACATTTAAATTCTCGTACATCAAACCTAGTGATTCAGAATTAATAATATCAAAACAAATTGGATAAAAAAGAAAGATAATTTTGATACAACACATGATCTTATCTTAATGGGACCATAATGGGCACCATTAAAACGTATGACGATGTGAATACGAGATAAAAACATTTTTACGACTAAATAAACATAATGTCGAGAAAAGATTAGTTTTAAAGTGTTATTTAGAGTGGAATGAAACGTTCAGCAGCTTGAAACTTCCAGTGTGAATTTATTTAGCCAACACATATTCGTATTCTAACTTTTTCCAGAAATGGTAAATCGTATTGATTGAAACTAAATTTGGTTTAGGCTTTCAGTCTTGTCCTATTTTCTAACAATACTGACATTGTAGTAATATAAGCTTATTTGCGATAAATTAGCATATCTAATATTCAGATATTAGTACAATTATGAAACAATAAAGGATCTTAATCGTATCATGTCAGAAGCTCAGATGATCTCAGTCAAAATACCTGCCTCATTACTCATTAGTGATTGTAGATTTCCAAAATGAATAACATCCATCTTTTGGGGAGACTAATCAGCAATACATATAAACAGGTTAACAAATGCTTAGTTTTAAAAAAAATCGAAAATAATCAAATTTTCTAACTATGCGAATTTTATAAATAATGATAATGCACTTTCTATGGAAAAGAAGAGTATATTGCCTATTACTCTAATAAAAATGAAGATAAATTTGTTTACTATGTCCAGAAAATATAATACGGTACGCTATAATTCAATATACCTACGCAATATGAAGCAGTAACTTATGCAAATAAAGTTTAAAATTAGTTTACTTTGTGGATACATTTCAAACTGGAAGTTAACGTTAAAAAATTCAGCAAAACAGTTTGTCCGTCAACACATGTTTGAGATGTGGGTTAACACAACAGACAACTCCATGTAGCAAATCTGAAGAATTATTTTTAAAATACAGTTAAGAAAGTTTATTTAGCAAAGTAAACGTGACCTAAATTCTTCTTTTTAATCCGGTCTTTAATAAAGTAGATATAATAATAAACATTTGCGTGGAGTTTATCTTAGGCGCCGGCAAATTTCTGATTCTCGATTTCAGTCTTATTTTACGAGGAAAACTATTCATTTCTTATCAACGTTCTAAAAAATTTTAACGCTGTTGTAATATAAAAAAAATTATACGGAAAGCTTTGTGACTTACCTTCTTCCTTCGCGCGTCATAATCTGGATACCAATCACCGCTTTCTGTACCTTCATCACCATCGTACATATCCTCATCATCTCCGAATTGGCTGTCATCTTCCAACACGGTGAGGCCCTTTATCTTTTCTAAGGACTCGTGACTTTGTTTTTCTTTACTCGAATCTGTGGTCTCTTCTACTAGATTGCCGTCTTGGTCCTCATCAGCGTATATCTGTAAGAAAAAACCTATGAATGCTTCTACTAATATCATTAATAATATTAACATGTATTTATTATCTTCAGGTCAGTGATTAATAATATTTATTTCACTTTTAACTTAATTTTAAAATAAAACAAAATTAACGACGAAACTATTGTTAACAGAAAGTACCCAAAATTTTCAACAGTTTTCGTATAGGTCTTGTGATGATAGGAAGTTTTGATAATATTGTATCGATATTTTCTTGAAACTCCCTCATAAATATGCATTAGCTGATCAAGTATGTAACGATTATTAGATCGGAAAGAGATTGAGGTTTAATCTTGTTTAATATTAAAGACATTCTGTTGTTAGAATAATATGCTAATGGCTTATCGAAAACATACTTTTCAAGGAGAATTTACTATAGTCTTTTTTTTCCTTGATGTTTTTACTGTGTAATGTTTAAAAATTTGTTAGATGTTTTTCTATATTTTTTTCCTACACAGCTTTAATGTCCCTAACGATAACCGTAATCAATCTTGTAGGCACATCATTAGCGTATGTTGGCAAACCCTTACGTTACTTAGTTACAGTGTTCATTTTACTCGTGTCGCTTTCCTTTGATGGATTACGAAGCTACGTAAATTCAAAATATGGAAACGCTTACAAATTTTCCGATAAGAGATTATCCTATTCAACAAACAAGTTTTCGAAGTAATACTTTGATTAATTTGTGTATGACTTTTTCTACATTAAGTTATGTCAGGATTTCGTCCAGAAAATCAACTTCTGAAACATTGTCCCAAATAAAAGAACCATAAAATAGAAATACTTATTTACTTATACTTAAAAAAATAGCTAGTAGATCCTATTGACTCGTACAACCTAAAAAGAAGCCTTTGACCAATAAATCTAAGGCTGTTAGACAATTTATTTCGATAATAAAATATTGACTACCATCATTGTATTGTCACAGAAGTAAGTCTAGTGCAGTGCTATGTTTGTTATATAGTTTAGTTAGATGTTGAGTGGTGAGGTCAAGCCATGGACGGTGAGTGTCCTATTCATGTATAGGAGATAAAAACCTAGCCCTGGGTCACAAGCATACACTGCTCAGCTTCTTGTGGAGCACCAGTTAATCTAAAGTAACTCCACATGATCGTTATTTTTTACGTTTTACTGTGTAGTATAATTTATAAAATAGTTAATGAGAGTATAAACATCGAAGCAACTTTACTACCTTTTCTCTTCACATTAATCATTAATATAGAGGAGTCAAGGAGAAGTAAGCACTTAATATATCAAAGCTGATGGTATTAAGGGAGTTTTAAAAATAAATCGCTTCATTTAAGAACGAGGGTAGGATTTAATGCGTAGCTTATTATATTGGCTTTATGATTGAATAGGACGTTTATTACGAACAGCTGCGTTGTGTGATGATTGGTTGTTTCTAAAACACTGGATTCATTCATTTTCAAGTGTTTATTTAATATTACTATATGTAGACATTTTTAAGCTCAAGTTAATTTTAAAATCGCCGAATTAGGCCGATTACCAGTTTTTCAAATAACCTGTATTGCCTCGCTTAAAAGTTTTTTTATTTTTTTAACAGAATAAATTTAGCTCTAACGTATTTAGCAGCGATAAATGTTTTTAACCTGAATTACTTTAATAAAACTTTACAAAAAGAAGTTATCATATCCTGTTTGAACAGGAATTCAGACCATTAAGAATAAGGAGAAAACAAAAAGGCAGGAAGCCATCGCGTTTTTTTAAATTCGTTCTGAAAAAAATTACAGGCTATTGTTTTAATTGTAGTATAATTAATTATACGTGTAAATAAATCAAGCTTATTTATTATGGGTTTAGATTTTGCGATTAATATTCTGTCGAGCACCAAAAGTGGCAGTTTAAATTATGTTAGTGAACATGTTAATTATGTTTCGGGCTAAAGAATTCTAAAAAGCTATATTTCAATGTGTCCTTACCTTACGTAAATAATAAAGGACGTGAATTAATGCCCGTAATCAATAATTGAGCTCAAATTGGTTTTGACAGGCCGCGTGTAGCGTCTCGTTTCTATTTTAACGCATCGTGATCATTTTGTCTCCGTAACGTTGTATTACTGCCGCACTCAGAAACGTCAAACGGTTACATAAGCTGCTCCTTAATTACTTCTTACTTAAGTCTAGCAAAAATGGTTTTACATTTGTATCACAGTATTAAGTTGTTATTTGAAAAAAAGTCGGATTTTCTAGATTTCATTTATTTTGAAACTTCTATATGCTAAAAACTAACAGTGCACCCGTATTTTTATGAATATTACTTTGATTAATGGTTTCAAATACATTTAAAATAACTTTTTGCAAATTTAAAGAATTTTTATTTGCAATATGCAACAAATTATGTATAAAAAATAAATATAAAAAAAAGGTTGTAAAAATATTTATTAAAATAAAACCTGTTCCTTTTAAATAGATTTAGATTAGAATACGCTACAGTTATCAGTTTATTATGCTGTACTGCAATATTAATTACAGATTTTCCTTAGAAACAACATTGTTATAATAAGTTTATCATTACAAACCTTTGTTATGCTATGTTTTTTGTATAATTATAGATAAGAAATCTGGCTTTAGTCACATTTAAGACACAATATATAATATCATTCTACTATAAAAATATGTTATTATTGTTGCGAATCGACATCAAAACAATTGGCATTCCTAGACCAAACTTTAGTTCGAATTTGGTAGAAAATGTCAAAATAGAATAAGACGGCAAGATGAACCCAGAGGGACAGCAAGATGTCGTTAGCCGGAAATTTCGCGAGCCTTCGATGATTGACATTATGGGAAAAGGACGGCAGTAGGCAAATTTATGTGTTCGAGTGGGATGGGTATAACTCTAGATATAGATCTTTCCAGGGGTTGGCAGAATAATCTTTTTTAAATTGCTATAATCAAGTTGCGAGAAGTTTCTATATGAAATCCTATATAAAGGTTGTATGGATGATTGCGAGTGAGTCTAATTCTCGAGAGTGAAGAAGTGATTTCGAAGAGATATCGAAGTGCAGAGAAAGCGATGCATAGTCAAACTAGTGGATCAATGTGAAGAGTATAGTGACGAACAGCAATGGGAATAGTGATTCGGGTGTAGTCCGTGTAATGAGAGAGGAACTGTGAATATTGAAAATAAGGTGTAAATATCGGAGACGTGTAAATAGTGCGAGATCGTAGTGTTAATTTATTATCATCGTAGTGTTAAACAATTATTTTTGTGAAGATTTTATTGGAGTTTTCTAAACATTTTAAATAAATCCTTTACCAACGAAACATCTATTGTGAATAAAAAATTTAAAAAAAAATGTTCTACATTGTCATTAAATTATTGTCATCCGCGCGATTCCAAGAAAAATTTAATAATACGAGAATTTATTATACTGCCCATTTATTTTTTTCAACATGGCATCCGAGTTATTTTTTTCTTGTTGTTTTCTTAACATTCCTGTCGTCCTGTTTAATTAAAAATATATCTCGTCTATTCACTATATCAGACTGAAAACAACGCCATTTTAAATTGATGAACTTTCCTCAACTTAACATACATTTGGCAAAATACATATTAACAAAATATTCTATGTTTGTCAATTCTATAGTATTTTCGAACAACTTAATTACCATGACATTATAATTTTATTTTAAAAATACATGCTATGTACAGATATAGCTTCCTTTTCATGAATTCCAATGATGAAATGCGTAAGCATTTTAACACACTCGTATCTTATCATAACAGAACACATTTACTTTGAAAGCTCAGAGTCAAGTATTTAACCTACATAAAACTTTACATGAATTAATTATCATCTCAATCGATTCATAATAAAAGTATATCAATTTCTTATTGCGTATATTAAAAACATGTGTTAAGTAGGAACATCTGCAACAAATGTGTTTAGTATTTATATCTAATATTAATCTAGGCATAGATAATATCCAGTCCCATCCTGTTACACTACATTTCAACACATTCGTGATGGGGCAGGATTACAAGCCAGATAATTTTTTAATTACTTACTTGACTAAGTGTCATTATATTTTAGACAATTCACTTCTTTCACACACAATCTACATAAATTATGTTATCCACTCCCATCTATCAGACAGTTACTAATTTTAAAAATTAGCAAAATGCGGTCGTTAATGCCGCTATAAAATCATTCACTTTCATCTCACTCCTTTATACAGGATAGATTTTTGAGTCGGTTCAGACCGTAAATTTTCTCAAAAATCTGTGAATGCAGTTCAGTATCTTAAAAAGTTAGAGATAGCCTCCTAGGAACGTTTTCCTGTAACTATAACGGTTAAGGTACCTGCCCTTACCGAACCGTCTCAACAATCCATACTGTATAATCTTCTCGTCCCTGTCACTCATAAGGTAAGGAGAGTTAAATAGAATACAAATATTTTTTGTTGTTGTATGTCCACCTTCTATAAACTATTTGATCCACAGACTTTAAGAATTGTTATCAACACTGTGCGATAGGTTAGAGTCAGTCTCTCTGGTGTTTTCAGGTAGTGTATCCACATGGAAGTTAGTGTTATAGTGTCGTGGTTAAGGTGACCCTTCTTGAGACCTACCTAAGTTTATTTTATTATCTATTGTCGTTGGTCGAGTGGTGGAGGTGAGAGTTAATATAATATGAACGAGCTCTTTAAACCCGCTCCTGGGTATCACCTGCTCCTGGTTCCGTCTAAATTGTATACGTGTTGCTGTACAGTGATGGGTATTATATCGCTCTCATTACATGACAGAATTAATACTTTTGATAGTTCCGTATTATTGTAGATGGTGTGGATTCAATGCCGGGCAAATACCTTACTTCGCCGTTGCCATTATAATGCGCACTAACACCACACCTTTATAAGATGTTTATTGTATGGTGGCCATTGCTTCATCGGAACTAGAGCATGAACTTCCTGGCGTTAATTCAAAAGAAAACAAGATCGGGCGTTGTTCCTTTGTTTTCGAGATCAATGAACTGGTGTCAAAACATTCGCTAATCTGAATACATAATTCAACGCGGCCTGTTTATTGCTACCCACCCAAAAAAACACATCCATACTCATAAAATAAATGCTTAAGGATTTTTGTTAGCTATTTTTTATTGAATAAGGTATTTAAGTGTTCTGTAAGCTTGTAAAATATTAAGAACGATTCATTCACATACTTGTATATTGAAGAGGGGTCGTTAGTTAGTTACACTAGTTAGCAACACCGTTACTGTGCCATATCGGTCCCATGTAGATGACATCAGAAGTGGGATAAAGAACTCGTCCCATAAGCCCACAAGTCACGTTAAAGGTTCTTTGCTTATAATCATCCTGACAGTTATTTAGTTTTCATTGTGAGTAGTGTAGTGTTAGAAAAAATCAAGTGCAATTACATAGTTGTGAAGGTAGTTTAAAATCGTGATTAATATTTTGAAGTAGGATGGCCGAGTCGAATAAGGTCTTATTTTGAGTCTTAATTTACTTGCTTCTCGAATAAAGTGTATGTAGCAGTAGATATCCGGAGTGAACACTGATAACATGGCGATATACGTTAAGAGTTGGCCTCAGGCATCTAATCAAATCAAATCAAATCAAAATTATTTATTTCAATTAGACTTTTTTGAAAAGTACTTTTGAAACGTCAAAAATTTGTCGGTCAGTTAGTTTGTCTGAAGCTACCACCAGCTCGGAAAGCAGTTTTCTGTTGAAAAGAGCCGGCCAGAAACTCAACAGTCGCTCTTTTCAAAAAGCCATGTTTACATAGTCTGTTATACAAATCATTTAACTTGAGAGTCAACGTCACTTAGATTCCAAGCATTCTCATCATTTAAGCAATCCTGTACATTGTAGTATGCTTTATATATTAATGACTTCTTGATACGAGTTTTAAATTGTTGAAGTGGCAAGTCTAATATAGGCTGTGGAATCTTATTATAGATGCGAACACCAAGCCCCATGAAGCTATTACTCACTTTGTGGAGACGATAGTACGGCGTTACAAGTTTATTTCTGTTTCTAGTATTAACATTATGTTTGTCACTGTGTTTTGAATACAAATGAATATTCTGGTAAATGAACAAAATATTACAATATATGTATTGAGATGGGACTGTAAGAACGTCTATTTTTTTATATACATCTCTAAGGGAATCCCGCGCTCTTAAGTTATAAATGGCCCGAACAGCTCTCTTTTGAAGAATAAAAATGGATTCTATGTCCGCGGCCCTACCCCACAGTAAAATGCCATAAGACATAATACTGTGAAAGTAACTGAAGTAAACTAGCCTAGCAGTATTGATATCAGTCATTTGTCTGACTCTCCTTACTGCGTAGGCAGCTGAGCTGAGTCTTCCCGCTAGAGATGATAGATGGGGGTTCCACTGGAGTTTTGAATCTAAAGTTATACCCAGAAATACCGTCGAGTCCGCCACATCTAAAATTTCATTATTTAAACGTAGGTTAATTTTTTGTTTTTTAACATTAGGTAAAGCAAACTCAACGCATTTAGTTTTTTTAGCATTAAGAACTAAGTTATTTACCGTAAACCATTGAAGAACCTGTGATAATGCACTGTTTACATCGTCATAATTATGTTTATTTCTGTTTACTTTATCTCTTGCCAAAACCATGATATAAACTTACCGTACACATATACTATCACATCTTGAGCATTAAGAGCTTAATATAAAGTTCAATGAAGTCATTCTAGGTTTAATAATTGCGCCATTCGGGAAGAATCTATATTCGGGGATAGTATTTTTTATGTTATTCTAAGACTGTATATAACTATTCCGATAGATTTGAGTCAATTGTCAAACGGAGCTCGCCTGCTGACAATTATGGCTGTTACTGTGCGATATCGGTCCCATGTAGATGACACACTTTTGCTAATATTTGATTGGCTATCAGTTTCTATAATTTTTTTAATATTGTTTAAGTAGTCATTCCATAGAGTGCATATTATCGATCGTAGGGCAATTGGAAATGTAGAGCATTGTAACCCGTGAAGGTTTTCCTTTATAGGATACGTATATTTAGATACAGTCCTTAGTTAACTTAGATGTTAGGTAGCAAGGGTAATAAACAGCAAAAGAGACCCTCAAATCTGCACCTGGTTCTGCACCGGATTCCCGTCCGGATTTAAATCAGTTAGACAAATTTCAACTAAACCAAGCACGCAACAATGGTAGGAGTGAAGTACTTCAAATTCTAAATTCAGAGAGGCCTGAGATAAATCATAAACAATCTTAGAATTTAATTTTTAAACCCGGTGGCCCAGTTCGCAAATAAACGTATTTCAAGAATGGCACCGACAGTAATGGAACGGGTAAGTGGATCAACTTCATTTCCGTCCGCGTGACCCGTTAATGGAACAGCAACGCATCAATTTAGTTCACAGTTCACACTGAAATAGGTGCTACATTGGAAAATTGCTTGTTACACGTTTTACTGTTTTGTATCTCTTAGATTGTATCATGCACGAAGCGGTTTCAGGCACAGCTTCTTCATACTTCGAAGATTAGGAATTTTCTCAAAATTGAATAGAAAATGTATGGTTATTAGGATATTGGTATATTTATGAGAATCCTAATGTAATTGTTAATATTTTTCTTAATTAATTATTTACATTTTATTATACAAATTAAACTTAATCAATAAATTTGTTGAACATAACTCGAGAACGGCAATTCAGATGATATTTCAATTATTCGTCAGTCAGGAAACTTGAGATAAAAAGAAAAATTGGAAACGTTGGTTGATTAAATAATTAAATGATTGAATTAAGAGGAGAGTGAGTGGATAAAATGAAAACTCAGTTTTTTCCCATCTGCATTATAGAAATAGGAGACAAATAAACAAAAAAAAGATTGTTTTAAGTACCTATTATGAAAAATATCAAAAATTTTAAAATTATAAAATCCTGTCCGACACATTCAAATATATCGATTCTCGATGTGCATGGATTTTAAACGGTTTTCTTTATAGTACACACGGTATCGTAAGAGGATAAAACGAATAAATTATGCTTAGGCCATAGATATCAGAGTTAAGCTTTTATTAGTACTTGCAAATGCGTAAATAGCGAGAATTTATTAGTTTCATGGATATGATTTTCTATGCGAGGAATTCCACAAGTGGTTAAAGTTATAAATCATTGTTATACCTATTTATTATAATTTCAGAATGTAGTTTAGAAAATAAATTTGTTATGCTTTTTTTACTTTATTATTTAGATTGTATAATCTGTATATATAGTCACGAAAAATACTCTCAAAATCATCTATCTGAATAAATGTAGTTGGTGATATATCACCAACTACATTTACCATATAGTTTTACTATACTTTAGATAACACAATAATAACTTGCAATTTAGACAACAAGCCGAGCGGTGCCTGGGGCTTGTTATCAAAGTGCAGACTTATAAGAGCTTTTTAAATTACACAATATTGCTAGTATACTACTATTCTTAATTTTTAAACAAATACGGAAAGAAATTAATTAACACGGATAAACAAGAATCTCCACGAAAACATACAACTCCACGAAAATATCCATTAACTCTAACAATATGAAAATAATATTGCTCCATTTGACAAGAAGACTTCAATAGACTAATGACAAGCCTTTGTGTTATATCGAATACAAAAGGTTTTCATAAATAGACACGAAAATTATTTCATCCCCCAGTTCAGCCTTGGACCCTGTCGCCTACATCTATGACGCATGCTCATTTTATGTCACCTAGATGTCCTATACAGGTTACAGGGTTGCCAATTAAAGAAATTAGTTAAATGAAAAACTAAATCTACGACACGGAGGGCACAAAATACAGAGATTAAATAACTTTACATGCCATGTTTGATTTACCTAATTAGCTATTGTTGGTTTTTCAATCTCTTATAAAATAAAATCTTAACTAAAATAGTTATAACTATAGCACCAGTTAATGTTAATGTGAATAGTCATTATGACGGGTCAAAATGACTTTTGTAAAAATGTCTGACTGAAATAAAATATTTTGAGTTTAAACTGAGCTTTCCTTGTATTTAACATCTTAAAGGCTTTTTCATATAAAATATATATGTCGGTGGTGTGAGTTAGGTTTAGGTTAGCCTAAGGTTAGGTTAGCCTTATGTTAGGTAAGGTTAGTCTAATCTTAGGATTAAACAGTGAAACTAAGCAGTGGAGGTGAGTGTCTCGATCGAATAAAGGAGTTCCTTAAGCCTACTGGTCACAAGTCCAAGGCACAGCTTGGGTTCCTGTATATAATAGTAAGAAATCGTAACGTTTAGTTATATCCTAACCATGTTGCGCCCGTATAGCTTTAGAGATAGGCGATTCCTTTTATCTTAGTTTCCGACATACATAATTTGTCGTGGAACTTTGAAATTTTGTTGCGATATAATATAACAGGAATTACCAAATTTCTTCATTAAGAAAAATCAATTATCGGTATTTAAATTTTTTTAGCAACCCTAATACATAATAGAGAATCCTTTGTGGTGCACATTCCTCGATCGCCTACGCTCTACATTTGGATTGGACGAGCTAGAATTCTGTGTTAGAGAAAATTTATAAATCGAGTATTGCATTCTATTCCAAGACTAAATGATTATAAAATTTAATTATATCATTCCTTAAATATGTCTTTTTTGAAGGTCTACTGATGCTGGGCTTTTTCTCGAGAACTTGAGAGATAGAATCTTTTTTATCTTCATTAGTATTCTTAGTATTTTATTCAATACGACTTTAATATTATATTAGGATATAAAGCGATGACATACTTTTTATTTTATAAAACCTTTTCGTAAGCATATTCATGTAGATTGTTACTATAAAAAACAAGTTATATATATATATATTTGATTTCAATGAAAAACAGAGCCAGCGCCAATTTGATGCGTATTATATTAAAAATATTTTCGGAGAAGAATGGCGAATTGCCAAACCATAATGTGTTATATTTAATCCATAATATACATTAATAATCGATTGTGTATTACATTAATAATCTAAACATTGATTTTGTATTGTTTCCTTAACGTTTTATTTATTATTGGTATTATCAAAATAAATATAAATCGGAGTACGTTCCTAATAATAATTTGAAACTCTTTATTACGACAGCAATCATTAAGCATGATTTGAAGAAATATTCTACGACAACTTAGCCGTGACGTCATTCCTTCGTTTGTATGCTAAAAAATAGTTATGTTGTATTTAATTCTGGCCTCCAAGATGATAATGAATAGCACATAAATATAGAAACTAACGTGGTAATTAGTCATTTTTAAAACTATGCCAAACAGTAACACTCACGTATTATTGTGGTAACTATATCTTATAAATAAATATTTTCTAATGGATACAGCTGGTGGTTTAAATACAATTTTAGTAATTTTTCTTTAATGTTACAAACACAATATACAAACATAAAAGCTTTAAATAAATATATGAAGAAAGTAAGAAAATTCATAGGTAGCAAAGTTAGCTCTTTATACCTGAAAATATGTAGATCCCTGAAAATATGAAAGGCGTCTTCCAAGAATCTCAATATTCAGTACACGTAGCTCGGCTCTGAAGCACTAATATGCATTTCATCGAGTTTTACTCTCGGCTTCCTTAATTAACTTGAGTGTGGAGCGTGAAATTAGGCCGTGGTTATAGACACTGTTCTGTATTTTTAAATTAATTAAGTATTAAGTAGGTACTTACAAAATTATAAATACCATTACAGTATAAAGTTCATAGGGGACATATTTAGTAAATAAGATTATAGCACACAGCTCAATAAGGTACATCTATACCGTGGGAAATCCTAAATGATAATTAATTATTGATTTTATAATAATCTGAAAAAAAACGTCTCTTCTATTAAAAGGTAAGTAGAATATAAAAGGTAGTAGGTTCCCTATTCTTTGACGCCAAATATTCATCTCCTTGCAGCGCTATCTATTACAATTGGCGGTGACCTCTCATTGTCGAGTGTGGTTGGCGCCATGCTCGAAAATGAAAGGAGCTGGTTGGCAGTGGCCTGTGCTTTGCGAGTCGGTGATCTCGCTAAAGTAGGCCGCGGAAAGGGAACCCGAGGCACATCTTCTCCCTGACCCGATCCGCAGACGTCAGCCGGGAGGTAGGCGGCGCCGATACGCGCATCTTCTTCCTCCCCTGGACCACAGCGGGCCATTGGGCATATCTTCCGTACACGGAACACATCCAGGGCGGGCAGGCCTGCTTTGGAGCGGGCTGACCGTCGAGGCGTCGCGGTAGACTGCGCATAGCGACCCCTCATTTTTGACGGAGAGGGTATCGCAGTAGGTTTAGTGGGTAGGACGGCGCTTACCGCCGGCGAGTGCTACATAACCATTCTAGCCCCCCAAAGGATCGGATGATATGCGTAAATGCATTTCTCTGCGACAAACGAAAAGGCTTAACGTATCCCGATAATTACAACACTCGCAATCACTATCCAGGCTCTCTGTTAAAACCTAAGGTTAAACTCACATAAACCTTTTTTTTTTTTTTACCCGGGGGAATTTGCTCAACAAATACCCGATTTGCGGGGACAGATCGGATTATGCGGGGCTGGTATAAACTGCCTCGGAAGGAGACAGCCCGACCCGCTAAACCTAACCGGGGCGTTCCTACGTGGCGCCTGGCGAGGGCAAGCTACGGTATCGACTTCGTAACCTAACACGAGGCTAACCTTAACCTAACTTAACTTCCGACAAAAACATAATACATATTTTTTATATTGTTATTTACAGTTTTAAAAGTATAATTTGTAAAGCGTAAATTTAAAGTTACATACTGTTAAATTCTTGTAAGTGATTTTTTGGATACGATTATCATTAGATGGTACTTACTATACTTCTCTAAATGACAAGTTATAGCAACACTTCAGAATTAATAAAGGTAATATTTTATATTATTTACGCGACACTGAGCTTCAGCTTGTAACGTTAAATGGTACACGTGAATGATTTCCAGGGATTTTCCACGCAGATGAACGAGCGCTTTGTTGCCGACGGGGGTAACGCTTCGTAGAGATTTAATACATTCATGATATAATTATATACAGGTCTATACCGTTGTAATGGTTATATACTAAATATATAAAAACTTAATTTACTTTTAAACCTATAAAGTTCTTTGGGGCCTAAAAGAGTTTCCCTTAAAATATAACATCAAAGCTTTCAGTACCGCTGAAAAGTAATTCTCATCCAATTCTTCATCCGTTCCAATTAATTTTTCACGAAACCTTATAAAAATGATTATTTTCTATTGGGTATGATTTTATTTTACTTAATCCAACTTTTAATGTCGGTGCTTTCGAAATTACTTACGTTATGAACGTTTATCTGATCATACAATATAATCTAGTCGATATCTGCAATCTATTTAATATTCTAAACATATTAATTTGTTCGTGATATATGTATGTATATGTCGCAGCCAATTAGCTTTTTTAGCCGTTCAATTGGCAGCCTAGGCTCTCGACCAAACAGCACAGTCTAACTAGCGACCTTAATGATATTCAGCCATTTGATCAATAGGCTAGGGTAGGCAGATGGATCGGTGACGATTCATTATTTGCCCAGCCTGTTCATTTCCAAGCGCCGAAACTCTCCAAACCGTCAATATGGCGTCGGAAAATAACAAATTTGATGATGATGAACCATGGAAGAGTGTAGTGACAAATTATTGTCACATTATTAAATGTGAATTTAGCAGAAATAGGAGCAGGTTGGTAAGGTTAGGTTAAATAAAGAATTTCTTATGCCAAATTCTTTTTTATTTATATCATAGTCACCCTATCGTACGAATGGCCTAAGCATTAGCCAGACAGTTCATTAAACAAACATGTTTATGTAACAAACGCTACGACTAAATATCATTCAGGCCGCCACCAAACGGCGCTGTTTAGTTGAGAGCCTAGGCTACCAATTAAACGGCTAATTAACCTAGTTGGCTGCGACATAATATATACTTGTAAATGTCGGCGCGTAAGTTAGGTTTAGGTTAACCTAACCTTAGGTTTAAACTGAGAACTGAGAGAGGGCAGTGTTTAAGTTGAATAAAGAACAGTCCTTTCACCTACACCTTGGTCTCAGTGCTAAAACTATTTTGATAAAACTTTAACATGAATACATCTTAGCGAAGCAAGGACGGGTCAGCTAATACTAGATATATAATAAGGTGAGGTACCTAGTTAATTGTTAAAAAGAGCATAAATAAGATAGTAAATTTATAAAACAATATAGAATTTATTGAAATTATACATAAATCAGTACATTGTTATATTCAATTATGAGTCAATGTGTTTATGAATAATATACTTTATCAATTTGTTCTACAAAGCAGAAGCAGAGTCCCCAAAGTTTTCCATGAATTAATTGACAGTAGTGATTTCATAGACCGCAAGTGCGTGAAGTTGCAGCGGTTCAATAATGGAATCAATACAATGAATTAAAATTTATATCCAACAATAATGGGAAAGCAGTGATGGCCCATTGGTTGAGACTTCAAGTCTTACTCGGGAGGTCCGAGGTTCGATCCTGGGCACACACCTCTGACTCTGAGTTATGTGTGTTTTAAGCAATTAAATATCACTTGCTTAGTACTATATGAAATAACATATTAATTCAAATTTTAAACCGCATTCAATTTTACTCATTGTGTACAAAGGAACAATAGACAAGCGGCTATTGTTGTTAATTCTCACAAACAGTGTTAATAACTGCGAATAGTTGAATACGCAATATTTCTTATTCAAATGTACCACATATATTAAATAGACCAGAGGTGTCAACGAGGAGTGAAAAAGCTTTTTAACAAATTAATTAAGAATTTTTATTAAAGGAAGAGGTATTTGTTTATGGAATCAAACATGTACAGGAATGACATGCATTTTATAAAGCAAACCGAGCAGCGCGATCGGCTCGTGACCTACGTTCAAGTTTACGGATATCCCATTAATGCTGTGGTTCCAGGGTCCACTGAAACCGCAGCAATCTTCTTATCGCTCCCCCTCCTAACTCATCTTTCGATGAAGCAACTCATTGGCAAAACAAAATATAAACTGCTTAGTCTTGCCGATGTCCATGGACGACGGTGCCCACTTTCCATCCGGTGGACCTTATCTATTATAAAAAAAACAATTGTAAAATTCATCATCCTCTGCTCGACCGCTCGAAATAACATTACGCACAATCTGTCAATCACGCGGTTTGAACCGCAAAAATTTCGATTGCTCAAACATCGGCGGTTAGTTAGCGATGCGATCAGTTTTGAAGTCGAAGAGGAACTAGCGTGTCTGTGGTTGCTACAGAATATGAAGAAATGACGGAACAGGCAGTATTGGGTGCATCCAATATTAAGGGAGCGACTGACACATGGCCAATTCGATGTCCCAATTTAAGAATATTTGAGATATTTTTTTTTCAGCGTGGCTTCACCATTTCCAAATATTTTGCCATGCTTGGTTCTTTGCAATTTTATCTGTATAATCCGCACACTGAAGATTACATATTGCAGATCTTTTCTCCACTTCATCAATAAATATCTCTATAGTAATAGAATCGCGCGGGCGCCGCACGATTTTTCTAGCGGATGAGTGGAGGTAACCGCGCGGTGGGACTAACTGCGCGATTATGTTTGAATGATGATATAAATACCTACGTGAATAAGACACGCGTGTCCCGCCGCGCCCGCCGTGTCTGAACTAGCACTTAGACCACTAACTTGATTCTCAAGGGCGTCGCACTACTTTAGACATCGTTACAGTAAACCATGTTTAAAATGAAATCGTTCGACTTCAGGTCGATTGAAACAGTGAGTGAGAGAGATATTAAAATAAATCTATAGGATGTCTTTACCAATCTGATAATTTGGTAATAATTATGATTTGAGTACGATACGGTTTTGCTCTAAAAGACGACTTACGAAACATATACGTCAAAAATCACAGGGAAAAGTTACAAAAGTACTCTTAAAAGTAATAAACAAACACCGAGAGGGTAATAATATCTACAGCTAATTATGAACATATTGAGCGCAATCGCTTAAGTTTTGTACATTTAGCAGTGAAATATGACGTAAGGTGTGAGTAGACTCGCACTAACCCACATATTTGCCTGAAATAGACTATGAATATTTCCCTGCGAAAATTCGCTTTTGGCTTTCGTACCGCTATGCAATTTAAAAACAATCTATTTTTGGAAATTCCTCCAAGTTTTTTATGATTGAAAATGCATAATAGGATGACAGAACCATGAATTATTTATTTTAAGTGAAATTAGTGATATTAAATGACGCCACGATTTAGTGATTGTAATTTTTTTGTTGATGTCACAGCCCATAATTTCACTCTCGAGCGTTTCGGCAAGAATTTTAATATAAAAATATTTTTAGTAGATATCTACTTTTGCTCATAATAAAATAGTTTTCAAAATCAGTCATAATACTAATAATGGATCATTATGTATCATACGCTTGACGTGCAGCTTTTTAACGCCAGTAATTATGATAAAATTAAAGCTCATTCAAAATAGATTTTATATGTTTTGCACAGGAAATCCTTGATGAATATTTATATGTAGTTCAAGGTGAAGATCAAATCAAAATATAATATATTTTAAGTCTGTTAATGTTTATTAGTCATACATCCGTCTGTTCATCATGGTTTTATTAAAGTGTCTAATAGTTATTTTAGTTATCATTCCCATTACAATATAAGGGGATATTTTTTGTATAAAAATCAGGCAAGAGCGATCCCACTCCCACTGGAGGTTCCGTAGAATTTGAATTAAGGGACAAACTTATCTTTGCCGTCGCAAAACTGTTGTCCCCCATACATTATCATAGGTTGTAGTCAGATTACCAACTACAATATACTAATTTTTATTGTTTTCGGATAATATTCTTTACGTATGCTAAACACATTGCTTGTTACCAAATTTCATGATATTAGGTCAACGAGAGGGACCTTATAATTTTATGTGTAACAATATAAACAACCGTATCTTTTGATAGCGTTAACTTGAAGTTTAATTTTTTTTCCAGATTTAAGGCCGCAGACTTGAATAACTGATATTAGTTTTCACTTTATACCTCCAAGAAAAGTATGATCCTGAGAGAAAGTATCTTGACAAACGGACAATGAAGTGATCCTATATGGGTTCCTTTTTTCTTTTAAATTAGGGATTCTCCTGTACATCAAAGTAAGCTCAGGTTGCGACAAAAGATACTTAAATATGGCATTATTTGTCTTGATATAATAAACAGATGTAATCCGACTAGACGTTAGGAAGGATGACTGAGTCCGTAACACAATACTTAAACAATGGCGTCGCAGGACTATAATGGATGTTTATTCAGAGTCACGTCACGGGATCGATTTCAGGCTTAAATATGATGAAAGATATGTCTAAATAATTTAACAAAGTACTAATATCATAAATGGTTATACTGATACTATAATTTTTAAAAGCCTCATTATAATGATTAAGCCCATAAAAGGCTAAGAGGGTGTGAAAAAAAATTGTAAAGAAGACAAAAAACTTAATTCATTGATTTAAAATTAATTAAAATACTAACTGACCTGGCAAACGTTATTTAGCCATTTAAAAAAATGGGGTGGGACCTACCCGATATGCACATAAAATTTCATAAAAATCGGTCGAGCCGTTTCGGAGGAGATTGCTAACAAACACCGCGACACGGGAATTTTATATATCAGAAATAAACATCTATTTCAGCATTTCCAAAGCGTGGAAAGAAACAGTTTTGCCTAATTTCATACAGGCCATTTTTTTTATAAATAATAAAATTATTCATAAAAAATGAAATGGGGGATGAAATAAACTATTTGCGTAATATAAGCTATCATATTTTGTTTTATCATATATTGGACATAGTGTATTAATAAACATCTAGTCCAATTAAAAATAAAATTAATAACTACTAAAAGAAATCTGTGAATGGAAAATCGGCTTGACAAGATGGCGTCTCTTAAAACCCAATTAAATATTTGCTTTTGTGTTCAACATCGGCTCGTTTTTGCTTTGCTCTGACTTTTTAATCTGCTAAACGACCTTTTACGTAATCGGATTTAAAATATAAAAGGGAGCAAAAGCTTTATAGTTTGATATAAGTTCAATAGATAGCAGATTTTTAATTTTCTGTCTATAATATCTTCGGCATTAAGTTTTAACAATATTTTTTTTAATTTTACTTAAGTAACTATCACATTTATAATAGCGAGTTTATATTTATAAGATACTAGCTGACACGACAGACGTTGTTCTGTCTTAAATATGAATATCGAATCAAATGACTGACAGGTACATTACAAAGGTTTATATAGTCGTTAAGTTTTCTTAAATTTTCTAATTTTCCGCGTAGTTTTCTTATTTTTTTCTTACGTAAAAATCTTCTGACAATAACAAACACAACAAAAAAATAATTAGTGAAATTGGTTCAGCCGTGATGTCGTGATGCCGTGAGCAAGGGAAATAGAGATTCATTTATATATGTATATATAAAATGTATGACTTAATGATTTAGCTTTTTTTTCAGAAAATTTTCATGACGAATTGACTGTGTTTACCTAATTATCTACGAAGCTCGCACTTATTTATCGTAAAGCGAAATAAATGACACACAAACATTTTTGAAAACATGCTGGATATATATATTTTTTACCATTTCTCTATTCAATATTTCTAGATTTTCTAATAGCACTAATAAAATATTACATTGAAACCTACTTTAGGCTATTACTGGATGAAAAGCGACTATGTGGGTGGGAGTTAGGGCCGTCGTCTCATAGGAGGTCTGAGATCGATAGTAGGAATAGGTATTAGCTACATGCGAAGTCGTGTATAAGACACACGAGAAAATTAAATTTGAAACTGAATAGATATTACATGCTATAGCAATGAAGTTTTGTTCTTCTACTTACTTACTTAACTTACTTTCTTACTTAAGACTCTTCTACTTTTTAACAGCATGCTAGCAACACTGTTGGTAACTTTGGCGAACAGCTCCTATTAGTGTCACTTATATTTAGTAAGGAAGCCACACAAATATGACATCAGGTGCTTGATAGTCACAAAATATTCCCAAAGAATGTCAAAGTGTTGTTTAGCGAGTCTAATTTTATATAGTACCTTTTTTTAATGACAGCTAAAGGGCAAGCGAGCAGACGGTTCACCTAATGGTAAGTGGCCACCGTCGCCCATGTATATCGGCTATACCAGAGACTGTCTCTCTGGTATTGCTGATCTCTGTAATGCCGATTCGTTGCCACCTCGAAGATAGAGTGAGGATGGGGAATAAAGAAAAGAATGCTACGGTTTCAGCGGACCCTGAGTATGTAACCTAGAATCCGCCGAAAACGCATTATTAATGGGATAGAAGAGGAAAGATGCAGGTCTGGTCCACATGCGGCTCGAGCGGGATGTGACAAAGGCACTTGGCGGTCGGATTCGTATGCTGGTGGTCGCAAGCCAGTCGCGGAACAGATCCCCTACCACCAAGGTTGCTGGGCTATTCGGCTCTTACGACATGCTCTCCTAGCGGCAGAGGAGAATTACCCGACCCATTACGAATCATCAAGAAAATATACCTATTTTGGCTTCTAATTTCCCACGCAATGGAAGACTCTTTTGAAGATTTCCTTATGAAAACAAAAAATTGATAAATTATGTTCAAACCACAACAAACAACCTGAGGGTATGTTATCTTAAAAAGATAAATTATTTTCTTCAGAAAAATTACATCATTTTATGTTACCTATATTTTAACAAAAAATGTTTTAGTAAAGAAATAAGCGTCTTCTTTAATACGTATATAATAAGGAAACACAGCAGTTTTATGAGCTTTTTTTCTATTATGTTCTAATAAGGATTTGTTCCTGTTTATTTTATTAGTTTCATTTATGTAAGTAAGTAATTTCCTTAAATTTTAGTGTTGAACATAATATGATGAAAATAATCGTCTATACAGGCCCTGGAGATCTAAAAGATCTTATCTACGAAACGTGTACATGATGCTATGTCATAAGTGGAATAAGGATCCGCAATATATGTAAGTATGTACATATATAAGTATATAAGGAGGTACTTAACTACTCACGTGCCACTGTTATGTACTTTATACAAATATATTTTAATTACTGTGCTATTAAATATTTACACATTTATTCCATGTAGATTCAATTGGTCTACAGTTCAATATTGATTACTATTGATGTTAAAAAAATAAATGTAAATATCATAAATGAGAAAGTAACCCTGTATGTCTGTCTGTTACTCTTTCACGTTTAAATAAACCGTTTTTGTTAGAGCTTGGGAAAGGACATAGGCTACATTTAATCGCGAAAAAATGATATGAAGGGGATGAATTGGGGGATGAAACGCAACGTAGGTCGAACTGTGCGAACGGTTGTCTTTGGAAATTAATGTAAAAGTTAAAAATTTAAAATTAAAATTTGCCCGGGTGGGTCGACTAGTAAACATAGTGAATAAAAGAAAAGTTCTGAAAAGTTAATTTATATCATTATTTTATATCACAAGCTGGTTCCATATTTACCATTTTTATTTGAAAGATAAAAGTTTATCTATGCTAAAGAAAGTTAAAAAAATACATTGAAAATATTTTATGGTATCTGTCTCAGGCTGTCGCTCCCGCTGATAAGGATCAGTCGTTAGAAAGTGACGATTTGTATTGTCTAGACTCAAGTTATCATTATGTAAAATTGTAGCTTTTTCGGATTGATAAAAGCTTGTATATATAACTTGATAAATCGTGAATAAAAAACCTATGATCCTTAGACTGTTAATCTGATTACGATGGAAAACATTTACTGATAAAAAGATTTACTTACTCCGTGAGATGTAGGCTTTTATTTCCACTCTTCAGCTGTCAATAAAATTAATATCGAAGTATTAAGCGTAAGAATTATACGAAATTTGTCATAACTTAAATCAGTATTCATAAAGGAAAATACAGCTCTTCCTCAGGCTCGAGTAAATAATAAATTATAAAGGCATTATAAATTATTTACATTTATGAGGATCCTTAAGCAGTTGACACAGAAGTTTTAATGTTGAAGTTTCATTTATTTCTTTTATTGTGTTTTCTTTTTAAATAGCAATAATTATTATTCATTATAATGGTGGTTTTTCTTTTTGCTTTTCAGTCACATTCCCTTTTAGGCAGATTTCTTTAGGTAATATCGCTGTAAACTGATTCACTAAGTTAATATTAATATTTTTGACTACCTAAAGCCTAATTTAACCACCTTGATAGACGTAGCAATGACACTAGTATTATTATCTACTGAATGATGAGTTAGTAATACTATCCTCTAAATTTTAGTATATATTAAATAATATGATTAACTAAGATATAGATTATTTGGTACTATAAAAGAGAAAAATAATTGCGAAGCGTTTCAATATTACTTGAACTGCACAATTACACTCAATAGACTACAATAATACACAATCCAGACGGAAGCCGAGCAGTGCCTGGGGCCTTCGACCCAGGTGCAGGATTAAAAGGCCTTTCTACTACCAGTAAACACTCCTTCGCCGTTCCACCTCCTGACTAATATGTAACACTTCTTCATAAAAATAGCACTACATTACATTAATTATTTAAATATTCAGCAAAATATCTTTAAATAGGCAACACTGAAGAAAAAGTCATCCTTTTTATAATCTTCTTCTTTAGGTTTAATGGCTTTCAGTTGCGCACTACGTCTGTGCACAAAGTACTCTGCCAATGTCACGTAGTAAGAACGAAAGACCCGTTTTATAATACAAAATACCCCCGTTTCTATTCCCACTGTAATGACAGTTATATCGTAGGCCTGTGTTGCCAAGATAATATTTAAAACCTCCCTTTAAATAGTTTAATAACGCTCACTTCATTGTGAAACCTTATATTATATTGTAAAATCTAACACTTATATATATGCTTTATACATAAATTCCAATATATATGACTACGTGTATTTATTCGTGTATTTTAGTATTATATTTGTTCAGTTATGATTCACTGCAAGTACCTAAACCAAACAATATAGTTACGTAGGCGTTAGTTAATATTTGTGATGCGGGCGGCAGCGACAGGCCAGTGGCCACTTTAATTAGATTTGTGTGGGTAATCCTCGATGAACTGGCGACTGGTGACGCTATTGTTAGCACAAGAACAGGCATGAAATATCTCCTGCGATAACAATCATAGGTCATGAACCTTGACTTGTTGAGCGTCATGTTTTTAAAGCGACAACATTTTTAGACGCACCGAGGAAATAAATTTTGTTAACTGGCAACATTAATTACAAAAAAACTAGATTAAGTTAATTATGTGTGCGCATTTTTAAGGTGTATTTCATTTTTTTAAATTATGGCAATCCACCTATTGGTCTTTTAAAAATTGGTATTTTGAAAGTAATAATTTTGAATCCGCGAGACAATATTTTTATTTTTAAATATAGGATAATAAAAACATATGTAAACAATTCTACAAATGTAGTCAATACATACTGGTATAAATTTAAGCATCCCATCTATATGTAACATCATAAAATTTGTAATTTACGAGAGATAAAAATCGCAATAAATTCCAGAGAACGTTTTATGTAACAAATTTTAACAATTTCGTAATCTAAAATAATATTTTAGCTTGATAATAAAAGATGAATCGCACGAAGATAAAGGCAAAAGGTCAAGCATGTTTTAGATCGAACATTCCTGAGGCATAAAAGATATAGCCTCCCTTTGTGTTCTAAATTATCTGTGGAGAAAATGTTGGATCAAATTCTTTACGGTTGGAAAACTGTAGTTTTGTATTATTGGTGAGAAAGATATAAAAAGACGTAATAAAAAAGACTACTTACGTACGTGAAGATTTGTTTATGTTAATTAAAATCTTAATTACATTAATAATCAAGAAATATATTTAAGTGCTATTTTACTTATAAATAACTTACATATTTGTAAAATTAATTAGAATTTGTAAATTATACTGTCAACAAACTTTTTTACATTTTCATTCAAATTGAACAAAGCTTGTGTACACATTTGATTCAGATGACGCGAATATTAGTTTAATTCAATATGGAAGATTTTACGTATCTCCCAGTATATGAATATTAAATAGAAAGGTTTGTTGAGACAAAAGCTTGTGTTTTTTTTAAATTTTTATATATTTCTGAGAAGAAATTCTTAGGATTCCATGGATTCACCGTGCGGGAGCCGGGCCCAGGTGGAAGAAAGAGGAACTCCGAGTCTCTACTCCCGAGACTTGTTACACAGGAGTAGTTTTAAAGGGACCCTTTCCAATGCACATCAACACTCATCTTCTCCACTCGTGTTACTCTCCCTTCTCTTCCAAATTTGCCCTCGCTCCTACTTCTACAGCGTAAAATAAATAATTTATAGCTCAAATATCATGAATCATCTTGTCATTTTAAATATATTTAATAACTGATTTGACCGCAAGCGTTAAGAGGTCAGTACCTATTAATTGCGTAAGCAATTAATGTTGCCATAAAAATAAAAAGCGCTTAAATTAGCAGCATATATTTTGTTTTATTTAACATAATTTTCTAGCCTAGACCATGTCATTGTCATTGCCAATCATTAGTGTAACATAAAACTCCTTGAGCAGGAATCAAACACAATACTACTGCGCCAAAATAGTCGTCATTTCATAATGGCAACAGTTGTAGCTTCTGGCTAATACGAATTGGCTTCAAAATGTTTGGCGTTTTTCCAACAAACGTATGGTAAAGTGTGATTAATCTATATTTATTTCTGTTAGTGTAACTTTATGTGCCACCTTTCTACCTATGACTTCATTCAAATACCGGATAGTTTTTAAACTGCGCAAACCAAATAAACTAAACGTTTTAAATTAATATATGACTGTGTAGAAATTTTAACAACATTTACATGTTAATATAATTAATATGTGTCGACTTGTTTTATATATTAGTTTGTTTTAAAAATATATATTCTGTAATCTACGGTACAGATTTCTGATGTCATCATTTTTAATAATGAGAAGAATAAGACATAATTATACCTTTCCCATTATTAATAAAAAAAATATTTTAATAGGGATGGGAAAAATGATAACAATATATCAATATATATTAAATCGATATTTTTTAATATAAAAAAATAGCGATGTTTTGATGCCTTATCTATTCTGTCGTTGTCGTGAGAATTTGTTAGTATAGGATATAGTAGGATATACTGCGACTTATATCTAAAGTTCCAATTAAAGCCCATAAATATGTTACAAATATTGCCAGCAAAATACTTAATAATAGAATAGTGTCTTTGGGTAGCATTTTTAATTATTTACGCTAATTATTTTACAAATAAGACACACCATTTACTACTTTAATGAGCTATTTAAAGAACATATTTCCATACAAACTCATCTCCTATTCCCTATTGTTATTTTACACCCTTGAGAGTACAACTTTTACAAACTTTGAATGTCATATTTATTTATATCGAATCAACAGCCTAAACAATAAGTTTCACGCTTCTAGCTCTAATAATGATGTTACTTCCATACAACTTTTCATCCCCCCTTTTAACCCCTTACAACCCTTTTTTCACATTAAAAAGTAGCCTGTGACCTTTCTCAGAATCTAGACTATCTGTATATCAAATTTAATTTAAATCGGTTCAGTAGAATTGGCGTGAAAGCGTGACATACAGTCAGAGTTATATTAGCATTTATAATATTAGTAAAGATATTCAAATAATTTGTTCGTAGAAAGAATTACAAAAAAACTGAACAAAGTTTACCCAAATTTCAATAAGATGAAGTTCTTATTTTTTTTTTAATTCCAAAAAGTTAATATATTTTATGACGAGTCTCACGTGCTAATAGGATTAATAAGGATTTCAATATTTCATTACTAACTTTCAACTGCCATTACAATTTTCAATCGAAATTGGTATAAGTTTACAACTACTATACAAAATTCAAGTAGCAATGTGGGTTGTTAAAAGTTAATGATGATCATGGTTATACGAGATTCTATTTTATTACTACCTAATTTCTCACGATGTGATGAAATCTTTATAGATATATTTATTATGTTGTTTATATCTAGGAAGATGAGGGACGATTATGTTTATTAAATTGGGTGTAAAGACTACACGTGCCGACAGTGTGCTAAATAATATAGCAGTTTCGTAAATTGTTTATATGTACATCTATTAACATCACGTTAAACTTGAAGTGTTGTAGACTCTGCCAAAAATCTAAATTTTGAAGCCATTTTTATTTAAACGTTATAATTTAAAAAAAGTTGTAACTTTTCTATTATCTCGCAGATTTAAATCCTATACGCATTAGTATGTAAATATGACTTCATTATTCATTCTCTAGTCTCCTATAGAATTTCTAATGCGTAGAATGCTTTTAATGATTTGAATTGTAATTACTAGTTAGCAAAAGGACAATTCTGGTTACATTTCGGATTTATCCAGGAACTCGGTAATTTTGCTTTAGGTATCATCGTAACACATGTAACATGCCGGCTTTGCAATTTTTGTAATTACTACTCTTTTCATTCTGTCTACGTAATCTGTAATCTATTTTTTTACTCTATCGATGTGCATCTGATACCTACGTCAGTTATCGGATTTTAGATTCCCACTTAAAGCAAGTTTCCCGTGAAAGACACGGGTTAGAATAAAATTCCCCTCTGCCGCTGGGAGAGCATCTCGTAAGATCCCAGTCACCTAGCACCCCCTTGGTGGAAAGGGATCTATTCCTCGACTGACTTGTGACCACCAGCTCGCTGACCGCCAAGTGTCTTAGATGCGTTACGCTCAAGCCGCATATGGGCTATACGTCCCCCTCCCTGTTCCATCCCATTAATACTGCGGTTTCAGTTGACTCAGGGGTTCATGATCAGGGTCCGTTGAAACCTTAGCATTCTTCTCTTCGATCCTCCTCCTCACTCTATCTTCGAGGTGGCAACGCAGAGGTAATACAATAGAAACTCTCTTGTAACTACTTGATTTTCGGCATCCGGGGCAATAAAGTCTGATTATTAGATAATAAATTCCGGGATAAACCCGGATTTCTCTGCCATCTGACATCCTTAGATGTAAAGTATTTTATAACTCGTGATCATTTTCGATGCTAAAAATTCTGTGCTTCATAAGCATTTAAAAAAGATGAGTTTATGAATTCTACGTTGCTCACAATAATATTTTATTTAATATAGGAAGTATTTTGGCTTTCCAGAAGTTACAGAACATGTTGTTCATGTTGAATACAAAATAGATAGTGTGGAACATTTATCGAATGACCTTATGTTATTATTAGGTATTCAATTGATGTGCTACAGTGCTACCGACCTACTTTTAGCTTTATTAAGATAAATGTGATATTAAAAGAAGCAGACAATTGCAATTGAGACCAAATATATTTAAATTTAGTCAAAATGAATTAAAAAGCAATTAGCATGCTATAGTTTACATGATACATATATACATGAGTAAGAGAGAGAGATTTTTATTTCCCACATTTGGATTATTTTTTCTAAAAAATGGACTCCTCCATTGGTTCGAGATAACACTTTTTCTCATACATAAGTTCAATACAAAAACTGACCGAGCTGATAAAATTATATATTACATCACCCTTCATTTGATATATTTGTCAAAGAAATAAAGATATTTGTTTGATTTTATTTAAGTACTAATGTCCTGCACAACTTCGTTCACGTGTAGCTCCGCTCCTATTGTTCTTAGCGTGATGATATATAGCCTACAGCCTCGCTCTGTAAATGGGCTATCTAACACTGAAAGAATTATTCAAATCGGACCAGTAGTTCCTGAGATTAGCGCGTTCAATCAGGAAACTCTTTAGCTTTATATATTAGTATAGATTTTAGTCGTAACGTTCTTAATTGTACTGACTACCAATAATTATGAGTTGTCATGATCGGATATTTTAACCGTTTTGTTCATTTATGTAAAGATAAACTAATAAAATATATCGTACCACGAACGGAAGTACTACATAATGCCTATATAGAGCAAAAATACATATAATATCAGTTGCGCAATAAAGCTCGGACGCAAGCGCATCATTTTTTGTTTACAGTATACCTAACAGGTTTGCAAACCGGTCCTACGTAGCGCGGACATCCGCCATCGCTTTTAGCCAAACGCCAAACTATTTCGTTTGCCAAAAATTTATATATAACCATATACTACGACAGCATATAACAAGAACTATTTTCAAAAATCTTTATTTCAATAAGTTTAATTCATCTGAGTTAATACCCCAATTTACTACGTTGAGGGGTAGACTTACAAAAAATATTTAATGCCAGGATGAACATGATCAATTATTATAGAACCCTAAGGGACTAATTATTATTTTTGAAGATTTCCTGAAAAACGTGTTTACTATTTATTATCTTTTATATTAGTGTAAAGCAAATGAAAATCTTTCAAATAATTTAAAGGATTTACGCTAAAATGTAGGTTATATTTTGTTTCGCACATAAAGTTATTTGTTTAATGTTACGGAAAATGCTCAAAATAGTACGTTATAATCACTAGACCAATATTTTATCTGTATTTAATGTTTTCCGTATACTTGGCAAACCTTTACAAACAAACACGTGAACCAGAAACATTATGTTATTGCAAAATTCGTGATCGATTCCGACGAATTCGGCAATGAATCAGTTTGTGTATATAGCGGTTAAGCTAACAATAATATTATGAACCAGAGTTTCGAATAGGAAGTTTAAAAAGTGAACTGAATTTGAATTTAGAACTAGACCATAACAGTCTCGATCCAGTCATATTGTCTGTGACTATGGTTTTACGTTGCCATAATTATGAACGATGGCCGATATTTTTTATAAAAACAAAAAAATGTTTTTTTTTAAAAACTGTTTATCTACAAGACCCAGCAAACTTTGACATATAAATTTAAAAAATTTAGGGTGGTCCACCCTTAACACTTAGGGGTATAAAAAATAGATGTTGACCGATTCTCAGACCTACCCGATATGCACACAACATTTCATAAAAATCGGTCCAGCCGTTTCGGAGAAGCTTGGTAACAAACACCACAAACGAGAATTTTATATATTAGATTTTTCTCTAATTTTCATCATCTTTCAACTAACTTCTAGATAACAAGTAAGACTATTATTTACAGTACCTACTACAGTATATTGTTTACAACAACGGAATTTAGCAATTTAAGAGCACGAATTGAATTGTATTATATAGCTGTCATTATATCATCAAGTCAATTGAGTGTAATCATCACCATGTAGACTAGTACGGAACCTTGGACTGCGGCTTATTATCTCATATCAACCTCCGAGCTATTACTTCACTTATTATACAATAAACAGGCATACTTAGAAACAATTTCCAATATGTATCTATTTTAATTTGATTTTTAAATACCATATTTTATTTATATTGATATAGCAATGCGGATTTAAAAATATATCTAATTATAAATAAAATCGTAAAATTGTTGTGTTTTTGCACGCATCACGCTAAAACGGCTGAATTTATTTTAATACATGAAAACTAGAAGGTGGAATATCACATAAGGTATTTTTATCCCGAAAAAGTACAATGAAATTTGCTGAGAAATGGTACAATATTAAACCAATATTATGTGGGTAGTAAACATATTCATTTAAAGTAAAGATTTGACTTTATCTTCATATTCAAATATTCAGGTAAGATACCTGATGCAGGTACGCAACCTAAAACCAATATAAGTTCACGCGGTTCTCTAAAGTAAACAATGCATTCTTACCGTGTCCTCCAAAGTTTTGAACTCGTTGAAAAGTCTATTGCTGGAAACTTTTGTGTTTAAAGATACGACATTCAATGTCATCTCCATCATGCTCGCAGAAAGTCCATCCACCTGGGCTTGGAGACGGGAAAGCTGAATTTCTCTGACAACAGTGAGAACCAGCAGCCATACCGCTAAGGCTCCTATAGTAACTCCCAGGATAACGCAACCACCTCGCCTTTTATTACTCTTCTCCATTTCCGTGTATTGACGCTCAAAGTCCCCACTCATTAAATTCTTAGATAAGTCCTTCGCATCCTTCAAGGATTCTGACTGAGTATACATGTTGACGGGCTCGGGTATGAGCGCACGGTTTTCGGCCATTACACCCCTACTGGACACTGCACTCGCGATCTATACGATAGCAAACGGAGAGCAATTAGCCGTTATCGGCCCATTATCGAGTTCTCGGAAGGACGAGAGAATAGATAATAGCACGTGCTGAGAAACGTCCCAAAGAAAGGAATACACGCGTGGCCGGCGAGACGGACTAGGACCGAGTGGAGCAACACGAAGCGAAGTACAACACGCGGCGCACGCGCATGTTCATCGCTACACTATACAAATGCAATACTAGGATTAAATATATTACTTAATAAAGATATAATAAGTCCACGAGTATGAGATTGGCTTTGAGAAACAAATGCGGTAATACTGGTTTTAAATATTTAACATATTTATCTTACGTGCAAAATTTCCCTAATAATTAATCTTAATTTGTATAATATTTGAATATGCATATGTAAAAGTAGCTCCTTGTATATTAATTTAAAGGTTGTTATTTATGATGTAACCAAAAGCTCCCAAACATGACTGACCCGTAAACTAATTGCCATATTGTTTAAGGAATAGGCAGACCTGGAGAACGTTACAATATGGATCAGTGATGTAGCACACCTCTTGCGTAAACATGTCAAAACCCACAAAGTTACATTATCCCATCTAAAGTTAATTTTTGAAAATCAATATGACTGACAGTAACAACTGTATATAATAAGTTAGACTAGCTCGTTTTACTGCATCTTCAAAAAAAACTAAACAATTACGTCAAAGTACTTGCGTGTTTACGTCTCAAAATTCTCACCTCTAGAGTTCATTATCATTACATTCTGAGATAAAGCGATCGTAAACAGACTAAGATATTTTTAAACCAAACAATGACGTTAAGAATAACTTAGTAATTTTATTTTGTTTGCATATTATGTGTCAAAAATATCATGTTATATAATCATTAGTTCATTGGATATTATATAAGAAGACGATGACGTTACAACATCCTATTTGTCGAGGTTTAACGCCCGCATCTTGTTACTAAAATATGATAAGCAATCAAAAAACTATAAATTATTATTGATGACAAAACTTTTATGATCTCTCTATATAGAAAATTGTGTGAAGAGAAAACTTTGTATTATATCTATGATTCATTGTAAGAATATCCACTGGATCAACAACTTATTAGCTTTGTATATAGATTAGAAGCAATTTAACGAGTAATTTAATTACTTAATTTTTATTGTCATGGATAAATGTAATATAATATTTTATTGTAAATCACCTATGTCGTTAACTTTCTTGGTTAGTTTTGTTTATGCCTAATAAATGAGTTTTATTTACCAGAAATAGAAGCCATAAAATTAACTTAGACTTGTAAATAAATTACAGTCAACGTGTAAACAAAACAATCAGGGTTAACTGCATATAACCATAATATTATTAGTTCATATAATATTCGTTATCTAAACCTGTCTATATACATTTACTTATCAAACAAATACTTTGTAGTAATCATTTTATTGTACTTTCATTGTAAGCGACATCAAAATAAATTTAAAGCTAACTTCGGTCAATAAGTTAGGATAAATACTATTTTTTTTAATATTACTTGTAGCCAGTTTACCAACCGATTAGATAGAAAATAATTAAACTATACAATAAACTTCATGGTTAATGATTTACGAATAAAACTGATTAGGATTTCGTTCATATAAATTGGTCATCAATAAAAAAGATAATATGAGAATTATAAAATATATACTCATATGAAATCAGTGAGCATAACATAAAGAATAAAATAAAATGGCTACCGGATTATATTTATCTTAAAATATATGTAAAATATTATTAGCCTGATGTTCCATATCGTTGGGAGAAACCCAAGGACGATAAATGTTTTGATGCTAAAAATATTCATACACTAAATTTAAATAAATACGTAGACTGTAAGTAAATGATTTTTATTTTTAAATAGAAGGTGAAAATAACAGTGGCATTTTATATTTTATTTTAGACTATGACTTGATTAAACATATAAACATGCAAGTTGTATAAGTTTATGTCATTTTTTGTTTACGTTTTTTTATCATGTGTTTATACTAAAGACTAAAGGTCAACTGAATTATGATCTATCTACACAAAAAAATAACATTTTTTATTTTATTTATCCGCCAGTAGTAATTACATTGATACATGCACAGTTATTTTGCTACATATTGAAATTTACAGGGTAGCTTAACTGCATAATATCTCTCTAAAATACTACAATAACATACAATCTGGAACGCGGTTTATAATCCGCGGCATTATAGCGAGGTAACCTTTTGATTCCTTTTAAAACATTTTAAATGCATTACCTGTTTAGGCAAATACAGCATTATAAGGAGTAGAAAGAAGTATATATCGGAGAAATATTGACATTACGACCTCTCTCTATTCTGACAGGAACCCAAGCAGTGCCTTGGACTTGTGACCAGGGTGTAGAGTTAAGGACGTCCTTTATTTTCCAGTCCAGAGGTTATCCATCCAAACTTAGGCCTAACGGCTTACATAAGGATAACCTAACACAACAATACAGAATCAGTTATTTAACTGGAGAGATAAAATTTTGTTCTGATATTTTCTCAAGGAACCACTGAACGGATCTAGAATTTTATTATTTTCATTAAGGAATTATTACACATTTTAGAAATTGTCGAATTAGTGCCCAAAACCGTTCTACGGATCGGTCTGACTAGTGGAGCAATAGGATTGTGTGAATATCTAGAGGGAACACAGTACCTAAGCTTCGACATAAAATGTTTATTGGTTATACTCTTGTAGATATATAATAAATCTATCTAGAAATAGCTTTGTCCTTACCTACAGAGTATGCCAGATGGCACATAATGCGTCATTGTATTCTTTCGAGTCTTAAAGAGTTTGTGGCGTAAGCCCTCTTAAAAGTTTGGATCTAAGCTAAAGCTACTTATGTCGGGTTTAACCAACGTTAACTAATCATAATCATTCTAAGACTGAAACGCACATAAAAAATGTCATCCATATCCAGACATTTAACAACACGTACAGAAGGATTATTTTTCTTATTTGCCAATTGGAAACCACAAAGCGTTAATTTAAATATATCACAGCTAATTATTAAAATTCCTATTAATAAAATATTATAAATGAGAAAGTTAGCATGTTAAAATATTTGTGTAGTTGTGTACTGATGTTAACGGCTGAGTCGATGAGAATAAAATTTTGCACACTTTATCATTAATTAATGCACTGCACCAGTTCTGGAGCGCAGAAGAAATATAAAAATTCCTATTCTATTTGTAAAACAAAAATAAATTATTCATTCACATTCCTTATTTAAATCAGTTTTACAATAACAATTTATTAATCACGCTGTTAGATGTTTAAATATATCCGTAAGCAATGCAAAGCATTTTCTTTAAATATAATTAATTGACGCAAGAGGCAGGCGGCAGACGATAGTTCAAAGATCGTTCCATTAGATCTCTAGCAATAGATTGACACTATCTGATGAACCAATTAAATATACTCAGTACAATACCTAAATGTTAATGTACGTCTTATCTTTCAAATTACGTAATATTAATTAGATATGAAATTGCAATTAGGGTACGTTTATCAAGAGTTGTCTGTCTCAATCAAATAACACATGAAATTAAATTCTTTTGTCATTAACCCATCCTTTCCCAAGCATAGAAAACATCAAATTCAAATATGAAAAAAAAATCCTTGTAGCAAAATCACCTATTCCATAAATATGACGGGAGGATATAGAGTAAGATATTGATCGGCTTAATGTAGTTTTAATCATTTGACTTATAAAATAAGAAATAATGCTCTCTCAAAATAACATAAAAGAGCAACTTTTAAAAAATATGTACATGTTCAAATGAGATTAATATCTTTCTTTATTATGTACATATATTGGCGGGAGATACAGAGATGGTAATAGAATATAAATGAGAGTTTCAAGTCTATTATCGGTTATACCCATTCTATCATCCCAACCGATGACCCGTCTGAAAAGCTATGGGAGCGTAGAAGTGCCTTGGATTTGTGACCAAGCATGTAGATTCAGGAAGACTTCAACTCAATTAAAACACCAATTAAACAGCGAATCTTTTTCGCTGCTTTAATTCGCTGTTTAAAGCTAAGTTTAGGCTAACATAAAGCTAAACCCAACATAAGGCTAACCCAACACATGACGATGATGGCGCTGACGTTTCGATTATTCGATAATCGTTTACCCGTTCCATCGGTCTCCTATACAATTCAACTAATCAAAGCTTCATTGAGTGCAAACGAGTATATAGTCCACCTAATGGTAAGTGGCCACCATCGTCCATGGAAATCGGCAAAACATGACACACTTTCTTGTTTTGTCGATGCATTGCATCCTCGAAGATTGAGTAGAGAGGGGGAGTGAAGAAAAAAATGCTGCGGTCTCAGCGGACCCTTAGCAAGAGCCCACAGTCGACTAGATCCGCAGCATTAATGGAATGAGAGAGGGAGGGGGGGTCTGGAACGCGTCACTGACATTTGGCGGTCAGATTCCTTCAGTCGGGGAACAGAGTTTTAGAAGAATTTTCCAATAATTAGTAAGTATAACAAAAGTTTAGTTAACATTAAAAATGTGAATTTGTTTAAGTCATTCTTACATTTGAAAATGTAATAATATTTTTACAGTTTTTTTGTACTTCAAATATAAGGTAAGATAAAAATATAAGGTATCGAATGAGAAAAGGAGAACAACTTTGCGTAAATCGCTGAAATTACGTCAAAAGACGGAGATATCATTAATCATTATAGACGTCATTTACACAATGCGTCGGGATGTGTAAATGTGAGTAAATAACAATTAATATTGTATTATTTTGTGATTGCGCTTGTGGCTAAGATTTCAAGTCATGAGTAAAACAAAGTCGTAAAATTAAAATTCTTTAGGTGTAATGTATGTACATGTACTCAGACAAGTATTGAAATCGCTTACAATTTTTTTCAGATGAATTATAACTTAATCTAACAACCCTAGACGATCTAATTAGTCTAAATTAGATGTGTCAACATGTCAATATCCTCCTCGTTCTTCTATAGATAATTATTAGAAAACTACTAAAAATAAAACTTAATTAATATTTTTAACACGTTATTATTAAAAATTTAAGGCGAGAAATGAAAAAAAATATTAAATTTGCAACAATGGTATCCAGCACAAGAAAATCTATGATTATTATATATATAAATATCCAGTTAGATATTCTTTATCGTGCCTCAATTTTCTTCTATAAATGATATCCTAATTTTATATAATGCTTTTCTATTGAGAGTTCTTGCAATTTTAATGGCCATAATTGCTCCTTGAGTGTCCTTTCTGACGTGGGAGTTGCTAGGAACAATGAATTTAATCAATTTATTAGTTTCTTGGAACATCACAATTAGGAACAAACAGGAAAAGACTTAAATTTACGTACACTATATGTTTCAGTAGGCGAATGACTAATAAAATAGTTTTAATGATGAAAATAATAATTATTACTTTATTATTAGCTTGCTGTGCTCTGCGGTTTTACATCCACAAAATTAATAAACATTTATATAAAAAATTTTAAATTGCAATAAAGGCAAAGTACCAATTTTATTTTATTCAATTTATTTTTTAAAAAAACAGCGATAGAACAAAGAAAGTTTTAGGTCCTTTAGACTTGTATTTATGGAGCCTGCGCTACATACTTTCTTTCTTTATTCCTTATGTGACGCAGAAGAAGTCGCGTGAGTTGATTAGTGTATTATATATACCTATATCATAACCATGGGAAGTTTGTTGACAGTTTTATCACGTATACAACAATTAATAAAATGGGAAGTGTTAGATTAAATGAAGCAGCTACTTCTAGAGATAAATTGAAACAACTTATGTTGAAATGTTTGTTAAATGCCTTAATATTTATAACTAGCTGCACCCTGCGATTTCGCCCGCTATATTTTGGATAATTCACACTATATCATTATAAATTATAGCATATTTGTTATTCTGATATATAAGCTATATTATTGTAAAGTTTCATCAGAATCCATTCAGCAGTTTATGCGTGAAAGAGTAACAAACATACATTCTTACAAAATTCCGTGTTTATAATATTAGTAGAAAGTAGGATTTTATTAGTTACTAACGACCCGTTTCAGATTCACATGGTTATTATTGCATGCATTATACATATAAACCCTTATCTTGAAGAAAACTGCATTAAAATCTGTTGCGCACTTTAAAAGAAAAACACGTGGACAATCCGTCATAACAAATAATAGCAAATATTTTTATACAGGCGCTTCAATTTATAATCATCTCCTGTTAAAACTTTCAAGCAATGAATACAGAAATGTGATTTAGCAAAAAATTAACATTAGTAATCAAATATTTAATTACATAAAAAAAAAGTCGGTTCATTAACGCTATCTAAAATCTCCGGATTGCAGATTAAATTTCAAATTAAAAAAAATTTATTCCAAATTTGAAATCTATTTGTCCATATTTGAATTTGGAATCTAATTTCATTCAAAGATTTTGGATTGAGTGTTATTATTAGTTTCGTTCGTGTTTATAAATTATAAGTGGCAACACTCATAATATTAAATAAATTATTTTGCACACAAAGATACTGTAAAAGAAATATTGTTAATGTGACGATGATGTGACGCAAATGGACAGATGAAAAACAATTATTAATACGAATATAATATGTATTTCAATATTAAATATTTTAATATTGTGTATATATTTAACATTATTTTAGAATTTGAAATTTTGGACTAGCGCGATATGAATGTTCTGCGGATCCTTATTTAATTAGATACTGTTAATCTATATTTATTTATAATTTATTTATTTATAACTTTATTGTACAACGTGCGGTCTTAGGACAAGTTAGCCATCTCTTCCAGACAACCCTGTCTTAAGAGGAGCGGAAGTTGAAATAAAGAAGGTGGTGTAGCTTCAATATACCTACTAATACTAATATGTTACAACCGAATACATACAGACCTACACAATAACATTGTATAATAAGAATACATACAATTATAATAAACTAATAAATATTCTAAGGTTATAATAAACTACATAATACATAAATATAATAAATAAATATTAATTAATAATGAATAATGTCATCCTATTATTAAAATAGTGATCTTTCACTGAATTTTTAAATTTGTTAAGTGTTTCTGGTTCTCTAATATAGAGTGGTAAATCGTTCCATAAGCTAATGGCTTGCACCGTAAAGGATTTTTTATAAAATTTTGTAGAGAATTCAGGCACAAGAAGGATAAGTTTGCGTGTAGATCTCAACCCAGAAGGATTTTCTACAAATTTAAATCTTTCCTTTAAGTATGAGGGTGCATTAATACTAATATATAAAATTGAAGATTGAAGATTGAAAAACCTTTCAGTGTTAGATAGCCCATTTATCGAGGAGGGCTATATGCTATATATCATCACGCTAAGACCATTAGGAGCCGATGATCAATGGCACTAGGTCGCAAAGGTCGACTAGTAAAACTTAATAAGCAAAAAGTTATTATAAATACATTTTAGTGCAGTATAGGCCAGTTTCAAAACGGGTCAGACATTCAAACTGATCGAGTGACATAGATATTGGATCCTTTGCCTTGGACCAGATAATACAGCCTTGGATTATCCAAACAATTTCAAACCGACCATGTTGTGACTGTCTGGCGACCATACAATACTTGTTACAAACTGTAACTTAAGTATTTTCTTTTGTTTCTAATTTAATATGAGTAAAATAGCTGAACTTTGATTTCTTGAACTGAACTTCATCTTTATTAATATTATGAAATATATAAATGCGAAAGTAACTCTGTCTGTTTGTCGTGCTTTCTCGCCAAAACTGCTGAACCGATTTAAATGAAATTTGGTATACAGATAGTCTAGAGCCTGAAAAAGGATAAAGCCCACTTTTCAAAGCGTAAAAAGGGTTGAAAGAGGTTAATAGGGGGGATGAAAAGTTGTATGGAAGTATCGCTATACAATGCGGACTAAGTCGCGGGCTTAGCTAGTTATGTTACATTTTCATTGTAGTTTTCAACTTATTGTAATGTTCCCCAAAAAATCTCCCTTTTTCCACATTGTTATGCCCATTTATATAAATAGACTTAATTTATAAAGGTCTATTTAAATAAATAGGCCTTATATAAGAAATGGACACTATTTAGGTAAATGAGCAAAATAATTTTGAAACGAATTAAAAACCTCTTTGATGGATTTTAAACCGCCTACTATTTTTGGGCCTTTTGTATCGAAATAATTGGTATTCTTTTGTAAGAAATTTTACTTGTTATTGTTGTTGTTGACTGTTAATTAATAGTTGAAGACTTTTGAAAAAAAAATTGATTTATTTTATGGAAAAGCATTCATTCTCGAAAAGGCATAATGTGTTTTTAATTTTATTGACATATAAACTTTAAATAGAGGACAAAATGTATTGATATTATCAGGAAAAAAATATGATCTGGAAATCATATTACAAAATAAATATTATTAAAATTATTTGCTCTTCTTTTACCGTTTTTACACACCTAGACCGGGCATTTAAATGTGTTAGCTTAACGAGAGTCGCTCGTTAGTGTTTTAATAAAACAAATAATATGTTGAAAATATAAAGATTATTTTTATATAAAGAAGGAAGAAGAAGAAAAATCTTTTTGTGTAAAATATTTTATAAATCAAAAGATAAAAGCAATTTTATGTTGAGCTCACAGCATACCCCTGTTCTATCTATGAGAAAGTTAAGATAACATCATCTGTTAAAATTGCTCCATATAAGTGTCTACTACATAATTTTTTATCGTGATTTACTATTCGGTATATCGGCCCAATATTTAAGCGAATACCGAATAGTGAAAAAAAATGTTTGCCGAATATCTCTAGTTTATACGTAGACTAACAGTATGACGGTTTGACTATAATATCCTCCTGGGGGTTATTTATACTTTAGACAGATTCCTTTAGCGTTACTTCTAGATTACTCGGGATGAAATCATCACAATTTTGTCGGGACGGCGCGGCGTATTTATTTTGTAATCCCTTCATTGATGTTTGTTTATTAGTTGTCTAGCATTCAAAAAAGTAAAAATGCTACTCATATCAATCGTACAAACATCAAATAACAGGATGCTACACAAATTATAAGTGTTTCCAACATTATAATCGATAATTTATAATATGTATTATTAAGCATAATATAAGCAGATGATAAAAAGGTTTGGAATAATTGCATCAGTCGTTGGTAGGCGTCGCTTTGTTGCTAAACATTCTTTATCGAACTTGTATGAGATATAGAGAAAAAATATATGATCTTCTAAGAGATTCGTTATTTCAGAAAACAGTTCGAGTCTGTAATTAAACCTATGTTTCATTCAAAACAGAAGTAACATGTTTTTTAGATTGCATTTTTTAGTTAAAAAAACGTTTACTAATAAATTAATTACTTACAGATCTAACTCTGATGTTAGATTTTTCCACTGACCTGATTCAGGTACGCGGTAACACAATTACAAACCTTTTTTAATTAAATCTAAAAGTACTTCTAATCGCTTAATGCTTTGTAGAGTAGGGCTGAAACTTTCTTTTTCAGTTCGAATACTTGCACATCTGCCCTCGTTTCTTTTTTTTAAAAAGTGGGATATGGTTTATTTATGTTGAAAAGAAAGTTAGTATTGTCTAATGACCATTTGATGACAACTTCCAATAACAAGATAAAGTATTCAGGTTGTGACGCTATATAGAGTTAACACGGTTAACCAAAATTCAACGTGTTTTATTTTTTCTAAATAAACCACACAGACAGTATGTCTCCAAGTGACATAATAACCTCTTAACGTTTCTCAATTAGCTATTTTATAAATAATATAAAATCGTAGATACTATCTCGCTGGCTCTGAAATCACGCGGTACATTCAGCATAATTATTTTGCAAATTAAGCTTTATACATAAAATAAACGAGTTTAACACAGATTTAAAAAAGTGAGTCACATTATGTAATTCGCAATTAAATGATGTCGGTTATTGTGTCATAAATAAACATTTTTACTAATCGGACAAGATCAATTATAAATTCTTGTTTATCATCACTACATAGTATTAAAGTCGCTTCCCGCTGTCCTTCTGTCCCTACCATGCATCCCTACTAACTATGTAACGAATTTTGATGCGCTTTTTTAACAGATAGAGAGATTCAAGATGAAGGTTTATATGTATAATACACACATAATATAGTAGAGAAGTGATATCGTAAATATACACATTTTTTGCGCTTACATTGCAAACGCTGGCTGAATCCTACGAGATAGATCAAAATACTACAGTACTTTAAAAAGGACTACAAAAAAGTCCGCGATGGTATATTTCTATCTCTTAGGGATAACCCACAATAACCATTTCTTATCCTTTACTTTTACCAGAAACAATGGCTTATTTACAAACGTATTATAAGCAATTACAGCACATATCCTTATCCAATTAAGTACCTTAAATACATTGTGCATTTATTATAGATCTATATGGTTCTTAAAAGCACGTAATTTAATAAATATTTTCGAAAATATTACAAAAGAGCAAAAAATTTAAATTCGTTACAACAATTTTTTGACTCGAAAGATATGATGACTATTTTTATAACAATTAATAAAACTTTTATTTTTAAACCATTTAGGAAAATTGATTGACATCTTCGTTTTCTTAATTTAATTTTTTTATTTTATACATTTGGGAAACAAGCAATATTTAAGACCATAAAACTAAATACACAAGATAAAATATTTTTGTAACTTTATGTAACGTTATCATTTCTTAATTTTTTATTAAATCTTTCCGGCCATTTCCGGATGTCCCAGTATACTTATCATATTTTTTAATTCAATTCTTTCATTTTTCATTTCCTTGCAGATTATAGATATATCAAGTTCTTGGTTCAAATTTAAAAAATAACAACACTAATATATTTTGTTGTGTTGTATAATAAATATTTCAGGTTCTCTTCTGAAAATCAGGAAAAAAATATACATTAGAATTAGGTAGTCATCAAATTCGTATTGACTATAATGTATGAAAGTTACTCCCAAAGTTTTATATTTCTAATTAGTAATACGAATAACTTTTGAAACGTTTAATCGTGTGAGATAAATTTTTGATACGTTTAATGATTACAGTGCACAGTGGCGTGACTTCGTTTCTAGTTACAAATACCAAAACATATGACCACGTGGTCCGAATGAGTAGGTGTGAACATTTAATACTGACCCTACAACGGAACTAGTTGTTAAATTCTTAGTATTACTATGTTATTATTTACATTCGTCTGGGACAACCAGAATAAGCGTACTAATAGTAAAAATAATTCTTTATATTAATAGACTGCTATGTTTAACCGTGAGGGAACGGGACCGCTGGGAAAGCATCACGTAAGAAGCGAGTAACCCAGCAAACCCAAGCCAAGAGTCTCTGATGCGTTCCGATCGAGCCGCATGTGGGCTATTAAGACCGTCTGCTCGTTTGTACCTTATCTACCATTAAAAAAATAGATACATCATTTATACGCATATTTTCTAAACCTGCGCAATATTTGAACTAAAAAATACACGACCTCGCGCCACCTAAATACTCTTTACTCACACGATATAAAAATTTACCTTTATTGTAAACAAAGTCTCGATATTACGGTGTCTTATTACATAGATCAATCACTATTTTCCAATAATAGTCAATAGATAGTAGAAAATTGAGCCGATTCAGTTCTTACATAAACTTATTGATTATTTACAGTAATCATTTTCATTTAAATCTCACCTTTATCCCTTTAGGTTTAAAATAGAATATCTATCTTATTGTATTTTATGCATAAATCATTCGCAATAATAGAAGTTGTGAAATACTTTGTTTGATTACAGCCGTCAGCATCCAAAGGTTTATTTGCAAACATGTTGATCAAATGTGTGCCCTAAATAATAAGTTCTATTCAAAGTGTAGAGCAAGTTTTTGGGTGTATTATAACTGTACTGATTTCTATTTCTTACTCCAATCTTTCACATTTAACATACCAACCGACCATAAAACTAAAAAAGTCTATTTATATAAAATGCTGGGACACTTATTCATATTTTTTTAAATGTAGTTAATTAACACAGGTCAACACGAATTTTATCATTGATAAGAGAGTATGAAATTTCGATAGATTTACCGATAGTTAGACAAAACAAATATATGGCTCGAAAAAAATTTTCTTTTGTATCCAGAATAATAGTTGACCAATATTCTAGAGAATCCATAGTTTAAATTTTTGTTTGTTAAACCAGAAATATAGTCCTTCATCATATTTTCGTTGTATTGGCCAAGAAAAAGGATTATTATTATAACTACCACAAAGTCTTTGTTTTTACGACTTGATTAATAAAACTTAAAAAATCTATATAAATTTTTAATTTAAAAAAAAAAAATATTCTGTGGTCTATTAAAATACAACTGCATAAATTAAACAATTAAAAGACGCTCGTTTATACACAGATAATACAAGGCTCGAGTAATATGAAATTTCAGTATATAAACTTCAGAACATTCATGCTCTATGGTGCAAGCGAAGCAATTAGAATCTTCAGTATTAGTAGAGCTTAACATAAAACCGTATCAGATTAAGAAAACAATTTTCAAGAGAATATTATCTCTAAGTGACGTGCGTTATTTCAAAAGAAATGTCTGGAGAAAGCAAAAGGGCATTCAACTGTGCCAAATGCTTTTATTTTTCATCGAAGTTATCTTGATATTTTCCAGAAGTTGACGCCACGTCACTTTAAATTCTTACAATGTAATGTAACCCGGAACACGTTGATTTATTTATGAACGAATTTGTATCTTATATTGTGTAATAAAATAAAAATGTTACTTATAGAATGTCTTTCCATAGAATATATTTAATAAAACTTACATTTGAGAGGTTTTATAATACCAATAAAAGCCAAAACTTATGCTACAAGATAAGGATAAGGTTTTCATTGTAGTAAGTATTGCTGCATGTTTAACATAAAAACTTTGTCCAACTTAAAGACTGTTTCATGCCAATCGAAAATCAGGAATAAAGTTTTGATCATTTGATGTTTTACCAAAGCAAAGTTAGGGCAGGTCAACAAATTGTGTATTAATGTAATATTAAACTACCTTAACAAACTATTTCAAGTCACGTGCATGAAAATATGCAGATATATTTACTACAGTCCTAAGTATTTCTTGTAAACAAGTAAAATTACGTAAACTATTTTCTAAGTTTAATATAAACTATAGTTATAGTAATCGATAATGCGAATGATTCTAAACTCAAGCACAAAATATACGTTAACGTGCTTGACATACTTTACATTAAACATTAAGTATAATGACTGAGGTAATATATTATTAACTTGAATCGTATGTTCTTTGAAAGTTTCTGAGATCTACAGACATATAGGTCGATAACAACAAATAAATATGTTTGAAAAAAAGAAAAAAATACTATATATGCGACATTACTTATTATAATTAATGATCGTGATAGTAAAAAACATGTGGGCACATGTAGTTTTATTCGCTTTCGCTGTCCTACATCGAGAAGGACTATGTCACTAACGGAATTGCCAACAATCGACATGTCTGGGTAACTGTTATCCTAAAATAGTTATTTATGCTATATATATTTTAAAGCTAAAGCGAGAAAACTCGCGTGTTTGTGGCAGAGAGATAGATTGAATAAGCGTCACTAAATTTTTGCGATAAAATCATTTTAAAAACGGCATTGATGAAGACTATAATCCTTTAATAAAAAAACTTCTATATAAGTTTATACATGCGAATAATACCTTTAGTACTTTTTTATTATTTGCCAGATAATATTAAATACTGCATGATAAATAATATTGTGAGCTAGCCGACCCCCGGGACTTCGTTCACGTGTTGCTCCGCTCCTATGGGTCGTAGCAAGATGTTAAATAGCCTAATTTATTTCTTGTTACATCAGCTCTCTGCCAGTGAAAGTCAGGTCAAAATTGGTCCAGTCATCTCAGAGATTACCCGGAACATACAGACAGTCCGACAAAAATTGTAAAAAATGATTGAATTAATTTAAACTAAAGTAGCTTTAACTCATTGGTTGAACATTAACATTTAATCTAGAAATTATTTAGTTGCCATTGTTAGGAGGCTATTAATAATAATATAACAAACAATCGTGCTTAATCTCTCCTAAATGTAACTTTTAAGAGAAAGCTTTCACGAGCGACAATAACTTTTTTTTATCAAGGCACTTTCATTTCAGGGTCACTGGTTTCAACTAGAATCTAAAACTCCCTTCCTAGACTGGCGCCTTGCCAAGAAGGGGAAACTGAATAAATAGTGTAGTAGGGTGAACTTTCTAGCAATTGGTAAGGTGCCAAAATAATGAAGTTTTAGGGTTCCGCATTCCCTAATAAATACTTCATAAGCATATCAATATTACTTCAACAACATAATTATCTTTAAGGTGGGCGGGTGAAAGGCTTAAGATTCTAATCGTGCAAAAGTTTCTGTGTAGATTTTTTTTTACTTATTTTTAATTAAAATAATATTTATTTTGACATTTAAAAACCATACTTTGTGAATTTTATTTGGATTTATATTAATTTGGATTGGATTGTCGTTTAAACTATCAATATCGTATTAATAATTCACTTATTTCATTTTTAGATGTTTCGTAGTATAACTTTGAATCCAAAGTCCAACACCATTGAAATTTAAATTGGACCATGCTTAAGGTATTCCTTTTCAAAACAAGAAAATCCTTTTAATTGATTCCTAATAAAAGTAATCCTCTTTATCCATAAACATCCATAAAAATATATATACTACTAAATGGAGAACTTAGTTATTTCTTTAAGTCGATTGAAATATTATTTTTATGGAACCCTTAATGCAATGTAAAAGTTGTAGAAAGTATTTCTTTTATTATATGAAATTCCTTTTGAATGTTTTTATTAATATATGTAATAAAATTTAATGGAGGGCCATTTACGAAATCGAAAGTTAAAGTTTATCATACGTATTATTAAGTTATTTAAAATAATTTAAATACCTACTTTCTTAAACAAAGAAATCTGAGTAGAACTAGCATACCTGACTAATACAACGTTTTCCACAAATTAAAGAAAACGCACAATGTAAAGTTCATTCACGTTTTGCACTATGACTCATATGAAATATTTACTGTTATAACATCACGCATACCAAAATCTTTAATTTTTTTTTAATTCGTATCTTCATATTTTTATTCACAAATCACCCTCTCTTAAAGAAAATAATACAGAATTTCTACGGGAAATATTAGTTCCAAGTCTGATGACGAAGTATAACAAAGTGGAAAACATAAAAATATAATTTTGTACAGAAAACGACCAATATTCATTTTAACACCATTGCCGGATTTAGGGGGGGGAAAACGGAGCAACAGCCCCGGGCCTCCACAAAAGAGGAGCCCCCACAATAAGCTACGTAAGAATTTTTTTTTCAAATTCCGACTAGAAAACACTAATAAACATATTTTACTATGATTTTTTTTAGGCTGTTTTACCTTTAGCTACAATACTGCTATAGATTATATTGTTCTTAAATATTAGCAGAAATCATTGAACGAAATTTGTTCACTCCAATCAGGAAATCAGTAAAATATCAAAATCTCTAGTCAAATGGCCCTCATAAGCACTTGCAATTTACTACCTATCTTGTGGGAGTATCCCAATAGCAAAATGACTGAGTGGGGTGGTACTTGCCCCCAGCCTCGGAGGTTGGGTAATCGATTCCGTGTTCCGCCAATTTTTTTTTGTCTATTATATGTACGTATACCAGACGAGTCTATCAAAGCTTTCTCTCCTGAGCATTGAAAGTAATTTACTTCGGGAACTGGATATTGGCAAAACCATCAACGATTTTTCGGCGAAAAAAGCTCTGAAGGTTCTGCTCGTTGAAACTAAAATTTACTTTTAGATAATTCTTGTTTCCGATTATATTTATATATGTTTGTTAAATACTAAAAGAATCTCAAGTAAATTCATGTAGATTTTCAGGTAGATTCATTCAGATTGCACAATGAATTATTTATTGAAAAACTCGACTGAAAATTGTTTTGGAAAATAATTTGGGGTCAGGGGGCCTCCGTTCCTTTGTTGCCCCGGGGCCTCCATACCTCTAAATCCGGCCCTGATTAACACACTTTCTTTTGTAAATAAAAATAAATAAATAAATATTTGTATGTTTGTCTTCTATGCGTTCTCAAATCCGTACCTTACCAAAACATCATGTTGATCAGTGGTCCGCATTCTTAGTACAAGAAAAAGAAGTTACGTTGTATCTTCAAGCGATAGATAGATTATTTTTACTCCATTGGTGAATATTTTAGTAAACAGTAAACACCTATAATTTGATTTAATATTACTATTTTTCTATGCATCCTAATTTGAATGACTGATATGACATTATTTTTAATTTTTTTAAATATTTCTGACATCATTTTAAATTGTACTAAATTAACATTCCTTGTTTCCATGTTATTTTAATTGCAGTGCATGCAGCTACCTTAATAATAAAACCAGTAAAAAAACAATATATTTTGCCATGCTTGAGGAAATAAATAAATTTAAATTTAAAAAATATTGACTAAATTTATTGATCTGAGCGAAGCGAAACTGCAAGAATGATCAGTTAGTACAAAACATTTCCTAATAGGCTTCACAAATTTCCAAAATTAGTACAATATTTTGTTAATGTTTTACCCGTGACCCCTCACGGGTAGAATACTAATCCCCTCTGCCGCTGGGAGAGCATCTCGTAAGAGCTTAGTAACCCAGTACCCCCTTGGTGGTAGGGGATCTGTTTCCCGATTGGCTTGCGACCACCAGCATGCGAATCCGCCCGCCAAGTGTCATAGACGCGTTCCAGTCGAGCTGCATGTGGGCCACACTTGCCCCCTCCCTCTCCCACCCCATTAATGCTGCGGATCTAGTAGTCTGTGGGCTCTTGCTCAGGGTCCGCTGAAACCGCAGCATTTTTTCGTCACTCCCCCTCCTCTATCTTCGAGGATGCAACGCATCAGCAAAACAAGAGCGTATCTTTCTTTTTGCCGATGTCCATGGGCGATGGTGGCCACTTCCCATCAGGTGGACCATTTGCTCGTTTTTTCATAAAAAAACTGGATTCATTTTGACAAAATTTTCAATGTTATGGAAATAAACATATGTTACATGTGTTAGTATTTTATGTCAATATTTATTAGATTTGAGTGGAATATGATTTTCGGTTTCTTAGAAAATAATTTGTGTGACGTGCGTTGTGTCTCGTCGCATTATTTTCAGTTAACTAAATCATATTTACAGGACAATGGCATTTAACATTCACTCAATAAATATATTCATTTTCTGTATGCATTATGGTATGAAGAGGTCAAACGTAATTTGTGTGTAATTTTATCATATTTACAAGTGATGAATATAATTACTGAGCTATTGGTTTGGAAAATTTATACTGACAGAATTTAAATAAAGATATTTACAGAATTGGTTTACAGATGAGATTATATTCATTAACTAGCCGACCCATGCTACTTCGTTCGCGTGTTGCTCCGCTCCTATGGGTCGTACCGAGATGTTTAATAGCCTAAGTTACTCCTTGTTACATCAGCTATCTGTCAGTGAAAGTACCGTCAAAATCGGCTTAACCATTTCAGAGAGTCGAAACAATCAAACAGACAGACAGATAAAAATTGCAAAAAAATTTTGTTTTAGACTAAGTACAGTGTATACATCCATATGCACTTAGTAAAAAGCGTCAAATTTTAATATTACAAACAGACTCTCCAATTTTATTTATTTGTATTACTTAAATAATTTAAAATTATTCAATGAAATAATTTGTATGATTTGCAGAAAGAATTTGGGGTCGTAATTATTTAGTTTTGATGTTCTTAGGGTATCGATTGCGATCAATTTATCGTTTAATTATTAAGTTTTATAAAATTGCATTAGTTAACATAGAATATATTATTTAAAATGATAGATGTTATTAACACTAATTTATATTAAGAATTGCTTCGAGAAAAAATTTAATTATTATGCTGGTACGATTGTATTGTTAGTTAAAATTTTAAATTTTTTGCTCAAGACATGTATTTGCATTATGTAAAAAAATATATTCTATAAGTCCCGCTCAATTAAAAGCGATATTGTAATAACTTACCTACAACTCAATGTTACGGTGTCAGTTCGTTTGACCTAAAAACATCCATAACGGTAATGTGGGCCATTGACAGCGTTGTGTTACTCATCCCGGAACACACTCATAATTAGCATATTTTTGAGAAATTTAATAAAATGTGTGAATATTAAGATTTTTAGATTAAACAGAAACAAACACTTTGGCATTTTCTGTTTAAATATCACAACATAATATAAAACAAAGTCGCTTCCCGCTGTCTGTCATACAGACTGTATGTGCTTATGTATGCTTAAATTTTTTCTGCGCTTACATTGCAAACGCTGGCTGAACCCTACGAGATAGATCAAAATAATGTACTACAGTATTGTACTCCTTAAAAAGGTCTACAAAAAAGTCCACGATGTCTGTATATGTCTGTCTCTTAGTAATAACCCACAATAACCATTTTTTATCCTTTACTTTTTACAAGAAACAATGGCTTATTTACGAAGCGATTTTATGCAGTAACAGCATTAATCCTTATCCAATTAAGTACCTTAAATTCATTGTGCATTTAATATAGATCAATATGGCCCTTATAACATGAAATTTAAATGAATATTTTCGAAGATATTAGAGATTTAAAATACAGGGACATAGTGGTTACGGCTAAATACACGTGTTAAATAGCACCCGGGCGGAGCTGGGACGGGTCGACTAGTTAAACATATAAAATACGCAAAAGAGACTTTTTATAATGAAATATTTATATATAAATATCGACGTATATTATTTATCAAAAGAAACAAATTCCTGGAAAATGTTCAATATAACATATTTTCTTTTAAAGAAACCTTTTCGTCTTCTGATATTGATATGTTATAAACGATATTTGATTTCTTTAGAAATGTTGGCAATCTATTTCGGTACCAAAAAATAATATATATGTTTCCAACTGTTTGATAAGGAAGTCTCAAAGTATTGTTACATTTACAATTAAATATATACATTAGATGACTTCATAATTTTTATCTGTTTTAATAAGATACCCTACTTGTGCTGTGATACTTGATCAGGCGTGTGATAATTTAATCTGAACCTATCATTTAATTCCCACTTCACATCGTATTACATTACCTATAACCTTTTAATAATTAATTTAAAAAAATTATAAACTTTGGGTATTGTACCAATGATGAGTCATCTTATACAAAACAAAGATGCAAGAAAGTGGGGTCCGAAAATGATATAGTGTCCAGGCATGACTTAAGTCAAAGCTCTTAAAAATATAGGATACTGTACTTATGATATAATTTCATAATACCTTTTAATGGTCCTAAAATAGGACTTTTTACATGTCACCATATGACACTCTCATCCAGTTAATGAAAGATCGTAAAATTATCGCTTATTTGAATAATAAATTTAATTAATTTACATAAGTCTGAAATATTTTTGGATTTGCCAGTAAATTTATTTATGAATTTATGTAATGAATCAGATTTTGATTTCTCACTTAAATATTAGTTATTCAGTTTTAATAGAAGAAATTCAGCTGAAGAGAAGAAAAACAATTGATAAAAATTACCAAAACTTTATGTTTATGTCCACTTTTTGCTGTAAATATACTAATATCAAATAACAAAATAGAAAGAGAATCTATTACAAAATTTAAAATATAATAAAATGCTACTCAGATGAATGTTGCCAACATCATAACTAACAACATATTATTAATTATATCTCTATCTTGTCTCTCCTTTTCAATTATTATTTAACAATTTAGTAGCCATTTTTCCAGACAGGATCAGGTTACTCTTAACGTTTAATTTTTTTTTAACTGGCTCTATATAAATAAGACAAAGAACATTTTAATTTTATTAGCAACTTTGTATTAACCCTTTTGGCTTCTCTGATAAGGAAGTTATATTTTTCTTCACACCTTATGTGACACAAATTCCAAAAGACGGAGGAAATATACTGTATATGATTCATGTATTGTATAATACCTAATTACCTTTGTTCAGTATGAATGATGCATCGTAACAAAGAATTAAAAGAATTTTTTTCTGATGAATAAATGTTGTGTACACGTGCTAACTTAGCAAATTTTAGCAACACTCTCCGGATTCCAAAAACATTTTTGTAGGGTTGGAATAACAAAAAACAATTATTTAAAATTATAAAATAATTATATATATGTCGGCGTGTAAGATAGGATGTTAACCTAACCTTAGGTTTTGGAGAAGAAAGGAATTACTTAAGTCTACACCTTGGTCACAAGTCCAAGACCAAGTGCTTAGGTTCCTGTCTTATCCTGGTTCAGTAGCAGTATCTACGTTGCGTTTATCCAATATTCCATTCAATACCACCCCCTGTGGTGTTTTTCAATATACCCCCTCTCATCATCTTTCTCTTTGTGTTGTAGAAGATCATTTTAACTTCACAATCCATTTATATATCTAATTTAAAGAAACAAAAAACAATTATTACATTATCGATTCGTATTTATTTTTGTTTAGCGATAAAATAAACTATAAGTTTAGAGAACTTACTTTTAAATTTTTTATTCACATTATTTTTAAGAGTTCTGGTATATAGCGCTAATATTTTTTGTACTTAAAGGACACGACAATATTTTGAAATACTTAATTGAGTTAAAAAATATATAATATCAATTGACAACCCTGTATTTTATGTTTAGCGTGATTCATTAAAGGAGCTCCAATTTCTTCAGCGTATTTTCATACGCGTCGTACGAGACACTCATAAATTCTGAGTATTAAATAATGCTTGCATCCATGCACGCGATCGTGTCTGACGCTGACCCCTAAACGTACTTTATTACTTTCGTAGATGATAATATAGGAAATCAATGTATGCAAAATAATTATAATACGAAATAAAGAAAAATTCTATAAATTTTTAAACAATTATCAAAACGATAAGTATCGATGATATATTCTTAAGTTTTTAACCATCTCGTTGCATAAAAGCTCATGAAATATCTAAACAAACTGAAAGCTAAAAAGCTCAATCAGTAATGGAAATGGAATTCAGTCTCAATCAGTAAATTGTAAAAAATTATTTATTATAGTCTTTAAAAACCCAATATCTTATTTTACTTAGTTTTAACCAAGCCTAAACTTCTTAATATTAAATCCATCGAATTGACCTTTGATTGAAATATTTCTTTAACTCTTTAAATCCCATGTCCAAGTTTCTAAAGATAACCATTTCTCTTTAAATGAATTAAATTTAGAAAAAATAAAAATTATAAAAACTACCCCCATTTTTATGAGGAAGTCTTCCAAAGGTAGTAGTGAGCATTGTGGAGTTAAGATTCTTAAAGACAAGCGGCTATTATTTTACGTTAATGAATTTGACAAATGACATTTCATTAGTGTTGCCAGAAAAATAATAATAAATAGTGTTAATATTCAGCTTTGCTACAGCACTAGTAGAGTGAACCAATAAGGTTTCCATGTGATAGAAAAAAAATAATAAACTTCTGTCACCTTTAGGTGTCACTGGGAATTTAGTTGTTAATAGATTTAATAAAAAATATTTAATCTTTCAATCAAAAATATTAAATCTTTGGATTATGCATTAAATATGGATTCATGTATAAAAAAAACTTAAATTTAGAATCTGATTCAGAGCCGCTATATAACTTAACGTTAAATTTTTAAATTCTAAATTCTATTTCCTTTGTTTGTAATGAAACCCTAATTCAGTCCCAGTTCTTAATACAAAAAGATTAAGTTTTTAGAATGCTTCGCTGATTGATACCTTTCAAGGTCTGCGTACGCACGACTACCTGGACTTTAGGATCAAGGTTTCCCTTCCCAGTTTCTAAGGCCACACTGCCTACAATGTATGAAAAGATTATCCTAAAGAATGCTTATAACCTGTTTCATTACATAGTATAAAACAAAGTTGATTCCCGCTGTCTGTCTGTCTCTATATATGCTTAGATCTTTAAAACTACGCAACGGATTTAGATGCGGTTTTTTTAATAGATAGAGTGATTCAAGAGGAAGGTTTAAGTGTATAATACATTCATATTATGGTAGAGAAACCTTGCGAAGCCGGGCGGGTTGCTTATTGACAATATAATTAATAAATTGATACTATTGAATAAATAGATTTTTTAGATTTGGGATTAGATATTTCCATTTTGGTCCAGGATTCTATTATATATCTATCTCCTTTAACCAGTAGTTCCAAGAATAAAAAGGGTTTTTGGCCATGGTGGACAACGCTAGCAAAGTGCGGATTGTCAGAATTCTCCCGTTTTTCAAAACATTTAGATCGATGGATTTCCCCACCATAAAAAATTACACGTAACTCTGAGAAGTCGGAGATCATACCTGGGAACGAACTCGGAAGTCCGATCCGGGACTCCCGAAGACTTATTTATTTATTTAAAAAGTGAAAAAATATTTTTAAAAAACAATGTTGTTTGCACGGGCTAATACGAAAAAAATATTTTTTTATTTTGAAAACTATCTACTTATAAAGTCATTACATAATTTATGATTACTGTATTTATTCCCATATTGTAGAAGTGCATTAAAAATAATTAGTCCACCATCTTGGATATGCCGCTATGTTTGATTTAGACTGACGTCACTTTATTTTTCGAATTAATCTTAGTAAGCCCTTTCATTTGATACCCATATTATAGAAGTGCATTAAAAATAACTAGTTCGCCATCTTGGATATGCCGCCATATTGGATTTAGACTAAAGTCACTATATTTTTTGAATTATTCTTAGCAAGCCCTTTCATCTGATACACATATTGTAGAAGTGCATTAAAAATAACTAGTCCGCCACTTGGATATGCCGCCATGTTGGATTTAGAATGACGTCACAAAGTTAACCATGCGTTGTCATCCAAATAGAACTTGTATGCAAAATTTCACCCGAACACACATACATACATTGCAAGTTAAATAAAAGCTTGTATAATTAAAACATTCGCGGTTAAATCTAAATTGTTATCATATACGTACAAAAGTTTATCAGTATTGCAAAAAGTGCGACGCAAAATTTTAAATCTTTATTAAAGCGTGTGATTTTATCTCTTATAAACAGAATTTAGTCCACATATTATAGTAGATATGTAGTTTGTTTGAGAAACATTATGATCTATAACAATTATTTAAGAAAAGGCGTTGTATGGAAAAAGGGAGTAGGACTAGAACCCATAAAAATCAATATTGAAATTAAAGGGTAGCATTTTGTTTCGTGTCGCTATCTTATAAAACATTCACATTAACCTTACATATTTCCTTACAAACTTTCATCTCCTGTTCTCTATTGTTATTTTACACCTAAAAACGGAAGCTTTGAATGTCGTATTTATTTATATCGAATCAACAGCCTAAAAAGTTAATTTTAAGCTTCTACCTCTTAAATGGCGACATTTCCATACAACTTTTCATCCCCCTTTCAACCCCTTAAAACCCTTTTTTCGAATTAAAAAGTAGCCTATATCCTTTCTTAGGCTCTCGACTATTTGTATACCAAATTTCATTAAAATCGATTCAATAGTTTTGACGCGACAGACAGATAGTTATTTTCGCATTTATAATATTAGTAAGCATAGTTATATGACGGCACTCAAATTAAATAGTTCAAAGCGCAAGTAATTTCCAGCATCAACCAAATATTACTTACAGGCGGGGTTTCTATTTATAAAACCCCATAATATGTGTTAAGCACATGACAAGAATTGCATTTCTGAATCTTAGAGGCAAACGCAAAAACATTCCGTACGGCGCGCGCGAATAGCCTTGCTATATTCGTCGCTCGTCCACATGGACTTAGAATTTAGATAAAGCCCTGTTTATGTTGGACGATTACGTTATCTGAATATCCTTTTAGAGCCTAATCGTAGTCAAACTAATGCAGCTAAGGTAAGGATAACCTCTATCTTCCTGTTTTATATATTTAAGGAGTATTTTACGGTTTACAATTTTTAGATATTCGAGAAAGGTTATAGTCGATTATATTCTAACGCAGGTACGCGCCTATACTTGAGGAGCAAAAAAAAAGGGAATTCTTATGAGCGCCTATACTTGAAGAGCAAAAGCAGAGGAAATTTTTATGAGCGCCTATACTTGAAGAACAAAAGCAAAGGAAATTCTTATGAGCGCCTATACTTGAAGAGCAAAAGCAAAGAGAATTCTTATGAGCGCCTATACTTAAAGAGCAAAAGCAAAGGAAATTCTTATGGGCGCATAGGCGGCAAGTATAGACTTGAAGAGCAAAAAAAGGGAATTCTCATGAGCAAAGGGAATTTTTATGAGCGCCTATACTTGAAGAGCAAAAAAAGAAATTCTGTCTAGGCGAGCCTACATTAATGTGGTTGGTACTCTCCAGTACTTTTTGAATTTTGTGCACCGCGTCCCTGATTACTACAAATTAGTACAGTATTAGGTTATTTATAATAATCAATACACAGGTTTAGTTAGTATGAAAATAACAAAGTAATTCACACAATTGTCTAAATTCCATATTATACGTACCAGATTGTTTTATGTGCATATCAAATCCTCTTAAAATGACGGACCATACAAATATTTTAATAAAACATCCTTGTTTTGAATGATTACGAAACCTATCTGTTATTCCTTTTGTGCTTATGTAATTTTTATTATTTCTATTAGGCATAACCAAATCTCAACTACGCCACAACAATTGTTTGTTTCCCACAAACGTCATGACAATAGTCAGTTAAACTTATAGTTTATAATAAAAGGAAAACATAATATCATTTTACCATAACTGTTATTATAATATAATATAGCAAATATAATGTATTGTATTCAAACAATACACACATTTAGTCATTATGATTTCACCGGTTAAGTTATAGATAAACGTTATTTAAATTGTTAGTAACAACTTTAGTGTTGTCGTTTTAAGGTCACCCTTCTTGTGGCCCAGGCACTGCTCGACTCAGTCTAAATTGCATGTGTATACATTTTGCTGTATTATATTTCAAACCTCAATAAGCATGTGCCTTAAGCAGACAAGCAATTGCAGCAGCTGGCGCATACCATGGAAGCTAAAATCTGAATCTATATTTCGCGCCTACTTAAAGTTTAAACAGAAATAATATCAGCAAATCCTCTTTATTATTGTACTTAGAAAACCAGAATAGAAAATAATATGTTTTATGCGAATTGTCGGAAGTGCACTCTATTTTGCAGGTAACCAGCTGAATATAAATATCTTAAGATATTATTATTTAGAAATATCGATATTTATTACTAATTTTCATGGTTTATATATTCATAGTCTCCGTCTACCCATTTTCATCATCACGACCCGTCAATGGCCCACTGCTGAGCCGGGTCTTCTCCTCAGAATGAGGCCCAGTGCGGGTTGGCAGACTTCACATACCTTTGAGAACTTTAGGGAACTCTCAGGAGTGCAGGTTATCTCACGATGTTTTCCTTCACCGTTATAGCAAGTGATATTTAATTGCTTAAAACACACATAGCTCAGAAAAGTCAGAGGCGTGTGCCCAGGATCGAACTCGGACCTCCCGAGTAAGACTTGAAGTCTCAACCACTGGGCCATCACTGCTTACCCATTTTACCAATGTATAAAAACATTGAGTCCACTATCACCCCAATCCATAGCCCAGCATTATTAGTTTCCATATATTGGCATAGTCCTACACAAGCCGGGGATTGTCCTTGGGTGCATTCTCATAGTGCATACAGGGATAATCGCCGGTTTGTGTCACATCTCATATTAAATAGTCTAAGGGCCTCCGGGTCACTGTTGACCCGTGATTGGAAAATAATGTACAGTTATTAGTAAGTCATTATTTTAAAACGTTTAATGTAGATAACTTTTTATTATTTAATAATCCCCAGTTTGTTTGCGTCTATATACCAGCATGCGAATACATCCGCCAAGATTATTTGACGCGTTCCGGTCACGCGGCATGTGGACCAGATTTCTCCCCCTTCCTCACTAGGACTCTAGGTTTTTTCTTAGGATTCATTGAACCCGCAGCATTTTTCAATTCAATCCCCTTACTCGTTATTACTGAAAGAAGTATTCTATTACGATATGTAAAATTTGCATATTCATTTACTCTATAGGTTTGGTGGAGCCTATATTACTCATAGAAGTTCGTCAACAATTAAATATTTGCTGAAATCGACAATGTTTGTAAAAATAAGAGCGATTATAAGTACGATACGGGGCACTTTGATCGTAAAACCTTTCGAGCTCCCTGTGCTAAACGGTCGTTCGAGTTCGCGTCTCTGCTCGTAGCTCGCAGCTCGGCCTACATTCCGAGTCGTCGTCGTCGTGCTACCGATACCGGGTGGCGGTCGTGCGCCGTGCGGTCGGCAGTTTGAATTTGGCGCGGCGACAGTAGCGGTCAAGCCGCGCGCGCGCTCCAATGCCAACCAGTGCCAGTGGCCGTCCTAACGAATTGAAACTTTTGCTCGTGTTATTTACTTTTTGTTTGTTTTGGTGCTGTGGAGACTCGTTTTAATGGATAAAGAAATAGACAATAAATATATTGAATTATTAACTAATTTATGAATTAAACTGGCTTGGTTTTCGTTCCTCAATGCGTGAGTGTTGTGATTTTTTCTTATCAAGTTGCGGTTATCGTGCGAACTTTTAATAAGCTCTTCCTTTGTTTAGGGATGGCGAGTGGCGACGCCTATACTAGTCGCTAATAATTGTGCGAACTTCGAATAGTAGTGTAGTGGTATACGGCGCAAACAAAATATTTACAATGGACGGCGAAAGAAAAATAAATCTCGGCGAAGGGGTCCCTCTGAACTCGGCAGGTGCAGCGAATATTTTTTTGAACACTGGTAAAAATAAAGTAAATGACGGGACTGTCATTCATCTGAAAACAGGTGATTTTCAGTTCCAAACTTTGTTACAGTTTAAAACTTTATTCCGAAGACAAAATTGTATTCCTTTATTTGTTAATTTCAGAGAAACCAGCGGACGTCGGTGTGCACATAAATACCACCTTCTCTATAGCGTCTTCCAAGAAAATAAAGCTACTGTTCGTTTTAAACTTCTTACTAAGTGTTGTATGCATGATAATAAGTTGCTCTATTGCATTTTATTACTGGAATGAAATTATATCAATGCGGAAACAGCTGGACGTTTTAAAAGAGCAATTTTTGATTCAAAACCTAAGAGAGGATGTACTTAACCAAGATAGAGCTGTTCAAAACCCTTTAATATCTAATTTGAGGCCTCAGGTAAAAGGCCCTGAGGCTCGCGAGGGGCGGATGGAATTTCGCAAAAGTGATTTTTCGCCAAATGCAAGAAGATATTATGTTGAAGACCTTGGAGAAGATATGTTACTTGTGGACTCAAGTAAAAAGAACCCTAGTCAAGATAAAGCGCCGACGTATGATTTATCTGTCTTCCAAAAAGGTGAGTGTCACATGACTTAAGCATTAACTTCCTGGCTATAAGCATCATTTAACTTTTATTATTTCATTCCAGAGCCTCTAGTCATTCAGTTTAATGGTGCTATGCCAGAACATAATATTGGTAATCAATGTAAGTACACAGCTATTCAATTACAACAATGGATCTTTAAGATTTTTATTAGAAAGCATGAAAGTTATGAAGTATTATTTAATATTTATTTGAACCATACATTTGTTATAACTATATAAACAAATAAATAACAATCCAAGAATGCCGATTAAAATGATAATTTATACCACACCACAGGATGTGTGTACGCAGACTATATTTGCATAGTGTATACATTCTATGAATCATAGAAGTTGTATTCAAATATCAACTCCATAATAACACAATAAGGTTTAAGTTTTAAAAGCATATATAACAAGTAGAGTCACACAGTTAAATGCATGTAAGTTATACATATTCAGATTAGCCATTAATCTCACACAGCAATTAAACAGCCAGACATTGTTATCTAATTCCTTTTTTAGATTCCTTCTCATTCAATGGAAAGTATCATGCCACTAGTATTTACTATAACTACAGTCATTTAATATGCTGTTATAATTGATCAATAAATCACTAGTTTCTTCCGGTAACAAGAAACTTGAGCCTAATTGATATAAGTTAAACAGTTTTTAAAACTATAATCTTAAATAATTGACAACAAAACATATCTTAGACTTATTGAAATTTCTGATAAAAAATTATCTGTTATGTATATGACATAACAAAAAACTTAATTAAACTTTAATAAAAAAGAATTAAAATACTACATGTATGATGGTTCCCAATCTAAGGGGTGCATGACAAGATAGTTAAAATTTAGATTTCGATTTGATATATTTTTATTTCTCATATTATGTTATAATTTCTTGCTTTATTATTACTAGACATAATAAAAGTACATACTTAAATAAATAGTAACAACTTGACATTAATCAGTACTTATTCACTATATCAGATAGTTAACAAAGCGATTAGAAAATCACACAAATAGCTCAGTCACTTAGTAAATAGTACTTAGTGTTTTAATGAGGTCATTCTTAGAAAAATATATCATTAATTTACCTGCAATTATGATAAAGAATTGTGCAAAGTTTAATACTCAATTTCTAACATTTTATAAACAGATATTTGAAATATTCAGCTAAATATTTTAGTAGGAACTATTTTCAGCGTAATAGTTTAAAATTATAATTTCAAGTGATAACAAAACAAACCTTTCCGGTTGTTCGATATCAAAATATACAATTTATAAATTTTAAATATATATTTTACTAGCTTATGCATTTGCTTCACTGAAGAATCAATAAAGTTTTTGCTTTAGAATAAAGTACATTGTACAACAAAAGAGGGGCCCCTAAATAGACTACTGATTTTTTTTTTCAAATTTCGACCGGTAAAATCTAGTAAAGATATTTTACTTATAAATCACTTCAATCAGGCATTGAGTAAAATATGGAGGGTACAGTTTGTTAACACTAAAGTCTTGAGTCTTTACCACTGACTGCTGTAGAGTCTACATCGCCTGAGGTTGCTCGGTGTCGGGACGAAACGCACGTTGAGTATTGTGTTATGAATTTATGCAGTGTTCTTTGGTCCAGGCTACTAGCTTTTACAGTCTTCACCTCGGGCCCAAGACACACTATACAAATTCACGTGTTCTCCGCTGATTCTAAATGTGATTTAGGACCCACTTTCACACTCAAATATTTGACATACATACGAACAGAAGAATTAAGTCTAAATATGCAAACATACTTTGCGGTAGCTAAAATGAATAAATAGATAACAGTTAGTTGACCTATTCAAGTTCACAAAGCACTGACTAATATGTTGACCGTAATAGTGTTGACTATGTAAGTTTGGTTTTCTTACGTAAATACAATCACACTACCATGGCTTGACCTAAATGTATCACTTACCATAAAATGATACAAATTAAACTGTTTGTCAAAGTGGTCTATACCGAAATCGTCGAAGTTTTAACACATCCAAGTTAATGTTAAAATAATTTGCTAAAAAATCTGAATATGTAGCTAGAGACCTATTGATCACTTAAATTTTGAGACCTAATAGTAATATAAATAAATGTGACGTCACATATCTTATGTAGTAATGATGAAATATAAACCTAACGTCTTTTATCAAATTTTAATAAGTAGTTTAGAAGTTATGAGGGAACAGATGAACATATCACAAACATACGTTTCCACGATATTGTTTAGCTCTTTATTGTCATCTAGGAAAGAACCCCCCTAGAAACATATGTACCGTAGATTGAAAAACGCTGGACGTATTCAAATAAAACCCTTTGCTTTGAAACATTTTGGATCGAAATTTACCTGTAAGTTGAATAATTCGAAACAAACAAACGACGTTATTGTTAACAACCTATTTTATATTTTAATACCTACTCGTTTTTTCCTAATGGTAATTTTTATTTAATAAAACTAATAATATTATAAGAGAACAGATTTAATGGACAATTACAAAATAGTCATAAATTCTTCCTTTAATATAGATTTCAGTAATATTTATAAATTAAACCCAACCTCTAGTATTAACTAAAGAGTTCCACTATCCACTTAGTTTCATCATCAGATCAGCTCTAAGATATCAAATTATAACTTGGCATCCAAGCTACATATTTATATGGGGGCATCCATTAATTACGTGAAGCATTTTTGAGAAATTTCTCGATCCCCTAATCTCACGCGAGATTCTTCAAAATTCATATTTTGGCTGTAAACGTGTTGAATTATTGAGAAAAAAAAATCAAAAACACAACTTGTTCTGTTACTTTTATTGAAAACTAGCAAAGACTAGTAGTTGTGAATATTACTGTAATTTAAAATCACAATCATAAAATTAAACAATAAACATTAATTAATATTATTTAAATCAGTCCAAGGAGTCAAAGCCATATTTTATTCTGGCAATAATTTTTCACGCTATCTTACACCGTTTTCTGCTAGAAAAAAAAATTACGTGATATTTGCTAAGACTCCCCCTGCCCTCGTGAGATTTGGAAAGATTTACCTTGATCCCCTCTTTTCCCCTAGAACACATCATAATTAATGGTATAATTTTTTTTTCTTTACAGCTTTCGTAGTAGGACCTTGGGTTCGCGACTTGGAAGTGTCTACCAAAAATAGTGAATCCAAAATCGAGCTGAACACAGATTATTTTACTGTACAAGAAAGCGGACTTTATTTATTATATGCTCAGGTAAGTTTAATATTATACTTTTATATATAAAGCTGAAGAGTTTGTTTGCGGCGATTTGAAAAATTCTTTCAGTGTTAGATAGCCCTTTATTGAGGAACGCTATAGCCCTGCTGGATAGGAAAAAAAAATTCTTTAAGATTTTATGATATACTTATACATGTATGAGCCAAAGAAATGATATTTCATCAGTAGTACACCAACTCATAGATTCTCAAAAAAGTATTACTTCTTTGTCGTTATGAGATTTTATGAGTAATTTCATTAATTACTAATTATTTTTTATTTATTTATTTAACGAATACATAGATGGTTTTAACATGTTACATATAATTAAGCATTATAAAAACCACAGAGGTTTTTACATAATACTTATAAGTAGTCATGCGCTGCGTTAATTACAACAGTTAAAATAGTTACATATAAATATATACCTACATACGCATTTCTAATATTCTAAGTAGCTAAACATTAATAAAAGTGTATGTAAATAATAACAAATGATATATTTAGAAGAAAACGTTAAATTTTTGTATATTTTTATATTAGGATATAAGTAGGTTTCAAAATATAATTACTCAATATTACAAGGTAAAAGTAAAGGTTCTCGTATATAAGAAGGTTTTAACTAAATTTAAATACATATAAATATGCCACAGATCTAGTTAATTATAAAATAGATTTGAAATAAGCTTTTAATTTATATTTAATATTAATTATTGTAATTACACGCTTTTTATTAGCTTCACTTGTATGTCAGTCTGTCAGTATGTAACTCTCCGTGGGTAATTTGCGCGCCTGCGGCCTTCCTTGGTTCTGGTAGCCGTTTCTCAAGCGTGATTTTTTTTAGTTTAAAAAAAAAACTAAAAAAAAATCACGCTTTTATAAATAAATCAAACTAAAAAGTAAAAAATAAATAATAGTTTAAAAAAACTAAAAACACGCTTTTTATTATAGAAAACCAAACTAAAAAATAGAAAATAAATTTTAATAAATTTAAAATAAGAATAGTGTTAAAAATTTCAATAAATATAAATTAATGTGTAAATAAAAAAAATGTATTTTATTTTAAAAAAAGCGTTGGGTGCTTTTTAAGATATTATCAAAATGATAATCACTCTACTCATATCTGTCAATAAAATATTTATAACTATTGACATCATGCACCCCACGCGTTTTTTAAATAATATACATTTTTTTTATTTACACTATTATTAATTTATATTTATTGAAATTTTTAACACTATTCTTATTTTAAATTTATTAAAATTTATTTTTTAGTTTGGTTTTCTATAATAAAAAGCGTGTTTTTAGTTTTTTTAAACTATTATTTATTTTATTTCTTAAATCTAAAGTCGCGGTACAATGTATCGAGTCGTTCTTTCACCGTACTTGTTTCTCGTTCTTACAGTACATAATATTTATAAGATTTTATGAGAACTTCGTAATTAAACTTCAACTATCATTTCTTGTGATTTTATGTGGAAAACTGAAAGAAAAATAGCTTATGAGAAGTTATCGACAATTTATAAGAAATCATGAGCAATAAAGTAATTGAAATTCTTATGACTATTTATGAGTATTTCCGTGGACAAATACACATCAAAGTGTAAGTCTATACATCATCACGCTAAGACCAAGGGTCGGCTAGTTAGATTATAAATGCAATATTCTTTAAATTTGCTAAAAAAAAGCTGCTGTATTCAGCTGCTTGTGAGAGAAAAAATGTAAACAAGAGATATAAGGACTAAAATATTAAGTATATAATTACTATTACAAAAAGAAGACATGATAGTTTCCATTACTAACATGTTGAATTATACACAATATATACATTTTATTTATCAGGTTGTGGCCGCCATCGATTTCTTTGTTTACATTTTATCTCATGCTATGCATTAAGTATTAATTAGTACTACATTTTATCATGTACCTATAACGATTAAATTGATTTGCATTTAATCATGACTTGTTAAAGAGATACACAACTCAAGTATACTACAATTATTACAAATTTAGGGGAATCCCCTTTGAATTGTTTTAATATCAAATGTCATACTTACTTCATTCAATTTACATTACATCACTCATTCATCTATTCTATACATAATACAATAAAATGTGGTTTATGGATAACATTGTACTGCGGGTTTCTATAACACTAATAGATTTGTATGTTTGTACACATAAAAACACTGAACGATATTGTAAACGGTTTCCACAGTTTTAGGGCCAAGCTAGGGCGTAGTATATTATATTAAAATTGTAACTGGGCGATGTCTGTTATATTAATTATTGTTACTCATTGATAATGCCATTTTCAATTGCTGATGCTGTCGATTGTATTTCTCTTTCACTCGTTGTTGCAATCTTTAAAATGTGATTATATTTTAATGTAAAGATTTCTAAATAATAAAAAAACATTAATAATTTGAAATATTTGTTTGCAGGTTGTATACCTAACACATGCACCAAGCTGCTATTTCATCTATGCTCGTCAACCAGAAAAAGACCCACGCCTGTTGACAACTTGTGCCACCGGTGACGACTCCAGCTCCAGGCCCTTAGACAAAGCCCAAATATCCTGCTCAGTGCACACAATAGCCAGACTTTACAAAGGAGATACAGTAAACATAGCTCTAAGAGAACCAAACAGAACACTATGGCTGCGACCAGGGTACACTTACATTGGATTTGTTAAACTAAGTTCCTAAAAACTGTGATAGTGAAGGTAAATGAAGTGATGGAACAGGATATGCAATATTTGTGTTCAAATAGAGGAGGCGCGCACTACGATTTTACCTAAAAGAAACTAATATTTTTGCTAGAAGAAAGAAATAATGTAAACAAAGAAATCAAAGGACTTTAATTCAACTAATATCAAAATGTCATAAATTTGATAATTTTAGGATTTTTTAAAAATAAAATCTATATATTTAGTTGCAAAGCATATTCAAACTAATAAGATTAATAGAGTATATTATCTAAAACTTTTTTTTTTAAATTTATTCCATTCAAATGAGCGTGAGATAAAATGTAAACAAACGATAAGATTGTTGTTTCAAATTTTTCATAGATTATAATTATTAATTTTGAAGCTAAACTAAGAATTTTAATTGTACCTTTAATTCAGATGTTTCCTTAAAATATGACATTTTATTATGAAAATAATTGATTATGATTTCGATATTGATTTCTTGTTTACAATTGTTCTCAATCCTTCAACTGTTTATCCAATACACAGTTTATTGGATTTCTATGAAAAAAAAATGGTTGATTCGTAGTGCGCGCCAATACAAGTCAATTTGATAAGTGATTTGATAATTATCGAACTAAAAATCAATGCGGACTGAACTGAAAGCTGCCGTTGGACTTCCAATGTTAAAGGTGCTGATATTTGTACAGGATGAAAGGTGTGCCATATTGTACATTATGAGAGATCACATTAGTATAGGCCAAGAAGTCATAAAAACTATTTAGTTATTTGTCATATATTATACTCCGATTTCCATGTCTTCCAAGTTTCTTGAGTACTGCTTGCGAGCGGGGATGTTATTAAAATTGAATTTATTTCGGATTATTCATTACTTTCAGACATTTTTAAAAATTTTGATTCTCAGATATCGGATAGATGAGCATAACTTAAAGCTAAACATGAAGTAATTTAAATACTAAACTATTTTGATTATAATTTAGGTTTTTGAGCTTCACAACATTTGTGTTTGCAAGTTCAGTATGACATGAATCTTAAGATAGGTGATTACAAATGATTTTTGTTTTATGATTACAATAATGGATTTATAGTCTGTATAGTTTACAAAATCATTTGTAATCATCCAACTAAATAATTGATCTCTAATTGGTCGAAGGATCCCACATTTTGTACCAAAATTCTAAATGTTAAGTTTGACTTATATTCCATTTAATGTGTATTAATTAGAATACTTAAATATTGCTCAAGCAAGCATTTTTTACTTATTATTGAATATGTTATAAGCTTGTAGTAAATCTAATTGCAGTTTAAATGCATATGAGGTTTTTAATTTAAGCTAAATGTTGTCAATGAGTTAAGTAGTTGACATTGTTGAATATTCATTTTAATATGGTGCTAATTTGTTAATTAGGACAAGATATAACTTAAGACAGCTATGATAGTTGTATTTATTGTATTGTTATTGTGTATTCTACATTAAATGTAGCTTAGATATTGTCATTTTTCAATTACAAAAGTTGTCTCAGTATAATGAATAATGTCATTACATTAACGTCAGTTTACTTAATGTGATATATACTTAGAATTAATGTTAGAAATTATAGAAATAATGTTGTAGTTTGTAAATTCATAGGATTCGTTACCGACTCGTAGAAGTCTAATTGCTGGACCATTGGTGTAATTTTATACATATTGTACATATTACAATAACTCCCGTCCATCAATAAAAGTGCCTTAAAAATATTTTGTTTTATTTTAATCATTTAATTTTAACTTTTCTACAATATTCATCCAAATAATTTATAACAATTTTCTATAAAAAAATTTCACAAATTTAATTTTTTTTATGATTAATGAAATGGACTTTTAATATTACGTTTTATTCGTATTTATTTCAGTTTTGAAATTTTAAACATGATTATAAATTACCTACGCAAAATGTTTGTGCGACTATTGTTTATTTCTTTATTTTCAAAATCATAATATTCTGTGCAACATTACGTTGTAAAAAATTAAAGAGCCATTATAACGATTATCTCTACAAAACGATTTTCTAATCGAATGCACTAATATTAATCTGATCAATCTAAATTCTAAGAAACATTGAAATAATTTTATGTTTTATCGAAACGACGGTGAAAGATCGATTAATGGATATAATTTATAACAATTTTCTTTAAAAAAAATTCGTATACTTAATTTTTTAATAATTAAAATAATGGATCGTTAATAACGTTTTGAAATTTAATACAGGATTATAAAGTATACGGAATGTTTGTGAGACTTGTTGATTGTCGTTTTAATACTGAAAAAAATATTTTTTTTTTTCAACTTAAATAATGAGGAAACTGAATAAAATTATTGCCACATTTACTATTTAAGATTTCATTCAAATGTATATAAAACAGTCTGAAAACCGAAATACAAAAGGTTTTATTTAAATTTTAAGTTTTAAAATTAAATACAGATGTCTAGTACCATGTATTAATTTACTAGAACGAAAATAAAATTAAACAATAATCCTAAGAAATAAAATGACCTTTTTCTTTGGTTAGCAATAATTGATTTAAATGTAGTCTGGCTACATAGGTTTAATCCTGTAACTATAACGCATAACTGATCTATTTTTCTTAAAAAGTTGAAATGTAAGCGATTTACTAAAAATCGATATTTTGTATCGTTAGATAATCGATTATTAAAATCGATTGTAAGACAAAAATAATCGATTAATTTAAAAATCTATTTTGCATCCCTAAGTCGCTGTCAATGTCAAATTGTCTATGTATTTGAGATTGAATTAAATTGAAGGATTGTCAGTGGTCGCTTGACGTGGTCGAACGCTTTTCCGGAGGCTTTTGAGTTCAAAAATATTTTAGTGATTCTTTCAATCATTTAACTATCATTCATAGTTTAAATAGTTGTAGTTAATGTAAATTTTGTATATATCCGTAAATCTAGCTGTATAAATTGGTAAGTTCAATACTATATTTTAAAGTGACATTCTTGACAGTTAAAAAAAAAAAAAGAAAATGGAGAAAATTCCTCCCGATCCTCCTGATCCAGGAGAAACTTTTTATACGCCAGAGTCAGAAATAATTAGTAGGCAATCACCAGCCGTACCTCTCAGTAGCAGAAAGCGAATTAGTTCCATTAAAGATTCAGGTGTAAATAAAAAAACCATTATTAACCCATCCGCTGCAAATCCATCTATTCAAACTGTTTATGAAAACCCATCCATAACTGATAAACTTAGCTCCTACTCTGATAGTGACAATGGCCCTTTTATAGTTCATGTTGCACGAATTGAATCAGACCCTTCAGCAGGACTGACAATTCGCGCAATTAAGTTTGGTGAATTTTTATTTAAAAATAAATTTGATAAAATTTTAAAAGATGGCGTCAAAACAATTGGTAGAAATAGAATATCTGTTGAATTCTCATCGGCCTCAGCAGCAAATGCTTTTGTTAATAACCCAATTCTAAAAAATAATAATTATAAAGCTGCAATCCCATCTTTTAATGTTTCTCGCATGGGTGTTGTCAAAGACATCCCTATTGATTACTCCATGCAATCTGTAGTGGAGAACCTTGAGCTTCCATCTGGATATGGCGAAGTCATAAAGGCCCGAAGATTAAATAGGAAGCAGATTGTGGATGGTTCTCCCGTTTGGATTCCTACACAATCCGTTGTCCTAACATTTAGAGGTCAGGCATTACCAAAAAAAATATTCTTTTTTTATTCTGCACTTACCGTTGAGACCTATAACCTTCCTACTATTATGTGTTTGAACTGCTGCAGATTTGGTCATACTAAAAATTTATGTAGGTCTTCGCCCAGATGTTTTAAGTGTTCTCAGTCACACTCCGCTGAAAATTGTAATGTATCAACAGCCTCCTGCATCCATTGTCAAAGCAATCATTATGCAAATCATAAAGATTGCCCTGAACATGTCAGACAGAAGAATATTAAAATAATTATGTCCCAAGAGTGCATATCATATCTGGAAGCCTCTACAAGATTCCCTTTAATCAAGAGGTCATACTCTGAGGTAGCCAAGGAACTATTTTCTTCTCCTATCTCATCCCAAGCTCATCTCCCAAGTGTGTTGTCTACAACCACATCAAATTCAACCATTTCATACAAAAAATCATCTTTCAAAAATCCACGTAGTCATTCTCCTCGGCCAAAGGGGTATGATAAGAAAACTCATGATGATATCATTTCATCATGCCCATCTTCCTTGGGTAATGGAAGCGCAACCAAATCAACACTTCATTCATCCCCTTTTGATCATCTCATTAAGTCACTGTTAAAAATATTTGATATTTATCTATCCAATCCCAATAACCCTCAGTCACCGGACAACGTTGCACAAATCTGTTCTGTTCTCTCCTCTCAACTTTTAAAATTTAATGGACCATCTAACAATAATTCAATGGAATTGTAAAAGCATTTCTCAACGTAAAGTTGATCTCATTCATCTCATTAACAAATTTAACCCTGTCATTCTTGCCATCTCGGAGACATGGTTGAGGCCAGGTAGTCGTTTTAGGATACCTGGCTTTACATGTTTAAGGGATGACAGGGATGATGGGTATGCTGGCAGTGCCATTTTAGTCAATAGATCATACGCTTTTTCTCAAATTCCTATACCTCCTCACACTTCAGAAATTAATATAGTGGCTATCAGATTTTTTGATATTTCATTTGTCTCAATTTATATTCCTCATCCTCACTCTTCACTTATTTCAGATCTTAGATCAATTTTATCTGGTTTACCTCCCCCAATCATTGTGATGGGCGATTTTAATGGTCATCACACTGCTTGGGGTTGCCATTCCTGTGATAGCTTTGGCACTTCATTGTTGGATCTCCTCGATGAAATTGATATTTGTTTTCTCAATGACGGTTCTCCAACACGTAGAGTCTACCCTTCACAAAATCCCCAGTCCGCAATCGACTTATCTTTATGCTCTTCTTCTTTAGTTCCTTCTTTAAACTGGAAAATTCTTCATTCCTCATATGGAAGCGATCATTTCCCCATTTTGATAATGTCTAACCTAAAGGCCGCACCATTTCCAAATTTGAAGCCTCTTTTACCATTCTACCTAAGTAAAGCCAAATGGCCGGATTATCGATCTTTTATTGATTCGCATCTCACAGACTTTCCTGAGTTGTCGTCAGAAAATGCCTTATTCTGCTACAATCAGTTTGTCAAAGTTATCCTCTTAGCTGCAGAGACACACATTCCCACTAAAACCAACAGTACAAAAATGTGGGCTTCCCCTCCTTGGTGGGATGCTGAATGCTCGGCAGCTGTCAAAAAGAGAGCAGAAGTAGAAAAAAATTATCAGAGTTGTATGACTACCTCGAATTTCATCATTTATAAAAATATTACTGCAAAAACTAAAAGAATTTTAAAACAGAAAAAGAAATTGGGATGGACAAAATTTTGTGAATCTTTATGCCCTGGCACTCCTTCTAGTTTAGTTTGGAAATATATTAAAAAATTTAGGTCTTCCTTTAATAATTTCAATATTTCATCAAACAATTCGGCCTGGGTTCAAAATTTTGCTTGCCGTCTTGCTCCCCCTTCTGTACCATTTATTGATTGTTTTCCTCCCTCTAGTATCACAAGCTTCCAAGTTGAAATGGATCAACCTTTTTCTTTTAATGAACTCAGTTGTGCGTTAAATGGTTTAACAGATTCTGCCCCTGGGGAGGATGGAATACCTTACTCTTTTTTAATAAATGCAAGTAACAAAGCAAAACTTCTGTTTTTGTCACTTGTAAATAGTTTCTTAGATTCTGGGATGGTTCCTTCTTCTATGAAGACCCAAATTATAATCCCAATCCTGAAACCCGGGAAAAACCCAGATGACCCCGCGTCATATCGTCCTATTGCGTTATCTTCAACTCTGAGTAAAATATTAGAGCACCTTATCAAAAATAGACTTGACTGGCTTGTTGAAAATAAAGAAATTTTGGCAAAGACTCAATTTGGTTTTCGCAAAGGGATTGGTGCAGTGGATAGTCTTAGCATATTTACTTCTGAAATCCGCTTAGCTATAGCTAAAGGTGAGTACCTTGTTGGTGTATTTCTGGACATTTCATCAGCTTATGATAGTGTCGTTCTTTCTATTCTACGCAACAAAATGATGTCTATGAATTTTCCTCCTAAAATGATTCGTTTTATCTTTAACCTCTACATGGGTAGGTCTATTAGAGTACGACATAATGGTGTCATGCTCTCACCAAGAACAATATGGAAGGGCCTCCCTCAAGGGTCTGTTCTCAGCCCACTTTTATATAGTTTCTATACTCATGATTTAGAAAAATCAGTTGATTCTTTTTGTAACATTCTTCAATATGCAGATGATATAGTTTTATTCTCTAGTTCAAAAAATATGCCTGATGTTGTCTCAAAATTAAATTCTGCTCTATATTATCTGGGAGAATGGCTGTTGTCCCATGGTCTATCCCTGTCAGCTCCTAAATGTAACGTAGTTGTTTTCACTAGAAAAAGAATCATTCCTCAAATTAATATTAGTTACAATAATCATCCTCTCCCGGTTGTTAACACTGTAAAATTTTTAGGCCTCCATTTGGATTCTAAATTATCTGGTATAGCGCATTCGGAGTATGTAATACAAAAATGTGAAAAAAATATTCAAATTTTACGCGCGTTATCGGGTGTTTGGTGGGGGGCTCATCAATACACCCAAAAATTACTATATAATGTTATCATCCGTAGCCATCTAGACTACTGTACTTTTCTGTTAGACCCATGCCATAAATCAGCGTTAGAAAAATTGAATAAAATTCAGTTCAAGAGCCTACGAATTGTATTAGGGGCTATGAAGTCCACTCCCACCAATGCACTTCAGATTGAGTGTGTCGACCCTCCTCTAAATTTACGTAGACAATATTTATCTGATCGATTCATTTCTAAAGTTTTACAGTCTTCATCTCATCCATTGCTCGGGTTACTTTATCAGCTAGAGCAATTCCTCAAACCGGGCCAAGAATTTCCATGCATTCTAAAAAGTTTTAATAAATTTAATCAGTTTAGTGCACCTGTCTACAAATCCCATCTCAACCCGTTATACTCCTGTTCCTATCCTTCTCTAATTTTTAATCCATCGATTATCACCAATTTGGGAATAGAAAAAGGCGTCCCTGGGGCTAATAGGAAGTTTTTGGGAAAAGTTGCTAAAAAGTGGTCTGATTTTGTTATGATATTTACAGATGCGTCTAAATTATCAGATGAATCGTGTGTTGGAGCTGCGTGTTGGATCCCTAAATTTAATATTATCCTTAATTTCAAATGCCCCCCTCAGTCCTCCGTATTCACTGGGGAGTCAATAGCCATTCTTGAAGCTATTTTGTTTTCTGATTCACATAACTTAAATAAGGTCGTTATTTTTTCGGACTGTTTAAGCACTCTGCAGGCAATAACTCAAAATCCGTTTCGAAGTAAATCAAGATTCCCTATTATTCTTAAAATTAGAGAAGCTTTATTTAATTGTCACCAACAAGGTTATCTCATTTCACTTGTCTGGATCCCAAGTCATTCTGGAATTCAGAATAATGAAATAGTTGACAAGTGTGCCAAATCTGCAACTCAATCTGGCTCCCTTTCCTATTTTTTTAATTTCTCTCACGATTTGGGCCCTGTATCCAAAAAATTTTTGTATAGTGCATGGAATCAGTTTTGGGATAAGTCAAAATTAATCAAAGGTGCATATTATAGTGCTATTCAACCTGAAGTCCCTGTTTCTCCATGGTTTTTCCGATTTCGTAATGCCGACCGCAAAGTTACGTCAGTCGTTTGTAGACTCCGCCTAGGCCACGCATGTACTCCATTACACCTGGCTAAGCTAAGAATTAAAGACAGTGCTATTTGTGAATGTGGTTTAGATGAGGGTTCAATGAATCATATTGTTTTTGACTGCCCAAAATTAAAATATTCACTATATGATATTATCCCTGATTACATTCCACGTCCAGTACATTTAAAAACTATTTTAACCTTAGTCTTTAGCCCGTTTGTTACAAAATTAGTTAAATTTATTATAGATAATAATATTAAATTGTAATACAATGTAGGTTGTATCTTTGTATATATATGTATAAATATGTTTAATTTTTTTATTTTTATTTCTTTGTAGGTTCCTGTCGCATAACCATCTCTACGTTTCACCGTCACTAACCCTAATGTAGTTACAGAAATTATCACTGAATCTTTGGCAATTTTTACCGCTCAGTCTCCCTCGATTTTTCTTCATTATACGCGACACTGGCAGAATGTTTTGTGCTTAAGCACATACAAAGCCATTAAAAAAAAAAAAAAAAAAAAAAAAAAAAAAAAAAATAAAATTAAAAAAAAAAAGAAAAAAAAAAATAAACAAATATTCTTTAAAATTTGGAATAAAAGTATTGTAAACACAATATGTTGACCAGGTAATATTTACCGACTTAATATTTCTTTACATAACGTGCACATTGGAAATTAATTAACTAAAGTTAATACAATTTTCAGGTTAAGAATTAAGCGCGACTTTAAATATTTCATAAGGTGCCTCTCAGACAAACCTTCTGACCACGATGCCAAGTTTCCAGAGATTAATAGTAAAAATCAAAAAACAGATAAATCAACAGAGTCCAGTAATGAAAAGATTCAAGCTCTCCTTAAAAGTATGTTGTCTGAGCCTAAAATATCTGAGAGTGAATACAGACAGAAATTTGCTACAGCCCCTGATAGACCGAAGAAACAAAAACCAGATGTTATTGAAGTGAAAATGGAGAAAATAGGTAAGATTTTTTTTTTTACTTATAACAAATATTAGTAATAGTTATTTATTCAAATACATTTTTAAATTAACACAGTCAACCATTCTGACTTCTTAGCTGGACTTTCCAAGTGCTGACGTAACGAAGGGGGGCGAGGGGTGGTGATTGGTGTAGATGGGGGTCCCGCTATCGATCTCCCCATTTTTTTTGCCGCTGAGGCATATTTTAGGAATTATGGGGGGAGAAAGAAAAATTATGTCTGAACTTTTCAAGTGCTGACATAATGGTTTCGCTCCAAAATTTTATTGGATATAGATCTAGATCGACTAGACTCACTTACTCACAAGATCTAGAACTGCAGAAATCAATAGTTTCCGAAATACATCATTTTAAAATTCTACAACAAATATTGTTTTCAATCCCAAATGTCACTTCTTTATTCCATAGAGTAAATTTTTAATAGTGTTGCCGATTTGCAGGATTTCTCCCCGATTTCGGGATAAATATGCAGCAACACAAAGTACAACATATCCGGAATTTTGCATACTATGTGATGAGTAGGATGCCATGTATAATTTGTTATTATAATTTTTTTAAACATTATTTTTAGAGGAAAATATAACTAAAGCCGCAAGTGAAGTGGCACAAGCGATTGGTGGAGATGTGAAGCAAACGGAAGCTGAGCTACTTTCTAAAGTATTAGGCAAAATTAATCAGACCTCTACAACTCTCAGGTAAAGATTTACAATGATATAATTTTCAATTCAAAAGTTGTAGTAATTTAAATATTAAATTTTAAACTAAAAAACATTTCTTTGATTTCATAGTTAAATCAAGTATTATACAGAGAAAACAATTACCAAAATATCTTCTTAATAAATGAAAATCTCACATTACATTATTATCATATGTTTTTTTTTATTTTGCAATTAAGGTTTTAGAATATATGCTTTTGGTAAGAAATATTTAATATCTGAAAACACATTTATAATAATAGTACAAAAAGCACGAAATTGGAAATGAAATGACAAAATAATATTTCAGTGACCTCATAGTGGGAATGAAGATTGATAGGTCACAAGATACTAGTTCTCCAAAAAGAGAAACCCGAGGACAGCAGGTAAAGAAAATTATGGAGAAATCTAAGCAGGACCCATCAAGACCTAGATACAGCCAGAAGAGACAAGCAGGTGCTGATGCTGAAAGGAAAAGGTGGTTATATTATCATAATATTTATTATATGAATTAAAATAGTAGCTCACCTATCTCCTCGTTTTGGTAGTGAGTTACAGGACTTTTATTCTATTTACACAAACAAAATAAAATTAACCATATCTCAATGCATAAGTTAGGCTTAGGTTAAAATAGATAACCTTGTCAGTGGAGGCGAGTGTTTCAATTGAATAAAAGACTTAAGTCTACACCTTGGTCACATGTCCAAGGCACTGTTTGAGTTCCTATCATAATTGTAAGAGATCATATTGTTTGATTATTTATTGGCTCAGTGGCAGTGTCAATGTTGTGTTTGTCCAATACTCCATTCAATATTGCCCCTCTTAGTGTTTTCAATATACCCCCATTCCATTCTCATCCTTTTTCTCCTACTTATATACATATTGCTAATTGCAAAATTTTGAAAACATCCTTACTAATATTAAAAGAAAAGATGTATGCTACTTTTTAAAAAGGAGTGGGGGGGGGGGGCGGGTGGTATGAAAAGTTTTATGGAAATATCGTCATTTGTAGAATACACTATTCCACTGGGACGATGTCACAGGCACAGCTAATACTAAATACTTAAGAACATTTTGGTATTATAATTTTAGTATCGTCTCTTTATTTGAATGTTCTTCTTATCCATTCATTTTTGGCATTATAGAAGGATTTTTTTTTTTTAATTTATACTTTTCTTATAATCAGGATGCCACAAGTAACATCAGTGAACATATTCTCTGGTGAGCCATTGGGCATATTCAAATCTAATCAAGTGAATTATGGCACCAAATTGGAGGTATGGGAACAATTATCACAAAGAGAACTGACGCTGGCCACTGCACAACCACCAGCTAATTACTTCCAGAAGATGATCCTGTGGACTGAGCAAGGGAAAGTTTGGAAGTTCCCTATTGATAATGAACAAGGTAAGCAATTGTTATTGGTAGCCCTAAACAACTGCAAAATAAATTATTATCTCCTACCTATTATTAAATTCGATAATGTTCCTTTGGGACTGAGTAAGTCTGTTGAATACCTCCTTCACCTTTCCTTGAATGTGCAATCATTGGCTCATTAGAGCTGGAAACACTTTTTGCTAATTAAAACAAAAATATCCTTAGCAGACAGACTTTTCTTCCAATTGGAATTTACATTCTCTTATTGAACGTCGGAATCTACCTCCCTTTCGGAAACGACCTAACCCAGACCTGAGAAGAATGGTCTTAAGAAACTCAGCGGGATTATTTCTTTTGAATACTTTTCTTTACTTTTTATCTCTTTAATTTTGTTTTTAAATGCCAATTTTTATAACAAATATATTTTAAAACTTGAGAAAGCCTGGATTGCTCCAAAATCTTCCAAAAAATCTTTGCATGCTCTCTATGTTTACACTAATTGATCTAAATTCTTTTATATTTAATTTTCTGTATATAGTGTGTGCAATAAATTGAATAATGTATTTTATTAATCACATCATTACAATTTGGATTCCTAACTATTAATGCTATAATCTCTATTTTACTATTTCAATAATATTTATTTATTAAGTACTAGAGACCCGCTCCGGCTTCGCATGGTTTCTTTCTCTACTATAATATGCATGCATATAAACCTTCCTCTTGAATCAATCTGGATCAATCAGGAAAAGCGACTTTTATGCTATGTAGTGATAAATATTAATTATGTAATGCAATATTTAAATTATTCTCATAATTATAGTTTTATTCGTATTGTTTATAATGTCATTATAAATTACAATTAAATTAATAAATTCATATCTCTAAAACTATTTAACAATAATTTTAAAAATATTTGCACTCAATATAATTTGTTTAAAGGATAAGTTTTTCTCTCGTTTTTAACCTCAATATTTTTTTCCTTGCAAATCAAATTATTTCTAAGTTCCAAAAGATTCTAACAGATGGCAGTGTAAGTTAATTTATCAATACAACACCTACTAATATTAAACGCGAAAGTTTGTATGGATGTTTGTTACTCTTTCACGCAAAAACTGCTGAATGGATTTTGATGAAACTTTACAATAATATAGCTTAAACATCAGAATAACATATACGCTATAATTTATAATGATATAGTGTGAATAATCCAAAATATAGCGTTATATGTTATTGTTTTCCCTACCCATTCTTTGATAATTATATAAGCAAATTGTAGGTTAAAGAGGGTAGGAATATACTAATATTTATTCAGTTTTTTTTGTTAATGATTTTGTATACTAATTAAACGTCATGGTGTAATTAGGTGTTTAATTTTAATACTTATTTAGGTGAGGTAATCATCCAATAGATGGCGCTAAGTTGATATAATTTTTAATTTATTTCTCAGGTATAGAAGAGGAACAAAATGTCCACTTTTCTGAACACATCTTCCTCGATTCACATTTAGAAGGCTGGTGCCCCACACAAGGTCCAATCAGACACTTCATGGAGCTTGTTTGTGTGGGTCTTTCTAAAAACGCTTTTTATACCGTAAAGGAGAAACAAGACCACATAATGTGGTATAAGGAATACTTCGAGTCTAAAAAGGATGTTCTTCAAGAAATAGGAGTGTGGGATACACAACCAAAAGAAGTTTCAGTATAAAAAATGTAAATTATTAGTTTATAGAATAAATAGTTTTATTAAACCTGTTGTCTTTTATTTTTAAAGTGCAATCTCTTGACAATCAACCATCTATTATATTTATTTACGATCTCTAATCGTTTATAAACAATCATCTTCGTACAGGAGTTTATGAGCACTTATTAGTTATATCGCACATTGAGAAGACCGCCACTATACAAAAAAAATATGTTTTTTTGAAAGTGGTGCCATCTGTTAGCGTGCGACGCATACTACATTTTCGCAGAAACACCCGTTGTCGTAAATCTAATAAATTCCGGTATATGACGTAGTGTCATGTCTGAACTTATTAATTAATGGAATAGCGTCATTAAAAAAGGTTTTTCAAAAATAGAACACATTCCGTTCGTGCTCAATGTCCTCATGAAACTATAACATAATATATATTTTTTTATTCTTTCTGGTGCAAAACTAGTCATTACTTGTTTGGTAAATTTTTAAACGCTTATACTGAAAAAACAGCTTTTTTGTATTGTTAGAGTTTTTACTGTAAATCTTTGAAATTTATATTGATCTTGTTGCCGCCGGAAATGAGCGATGATTTGTACCTATATTGTTTAAGTGATTTGTTTTTTATAACAGTTATTAAAAACTGATTATTCTAATAATTATATACAATTCTAATAACTTTAATAAATAATTATCTTTGTGTTTAGATAAGAAAGGGAATATTTTTTAAAATAGCACTTCCGTCATTTGTTGATTTTGCGAAGTCTGTAAAAGTGTATAAAAAAGGCGGGTATTTGCCTAATTTGGAAACAGTGTTATAATATATTTTCAAGTGAATACAAGTATGGAGACTGGTGAATTATTTTTATTTCTCTCAACCTGTGTGTTCTGCGAATCTAAAGGAGTCCGCTTTTAGTATAGTGTCACTCTTCTTATCAATGTGCGATATATTAAGTTGTAACATGGATATAACCAGGTTAAGATAATGTTATAAAGAGTATACATCATTAGTAGATACTTTCATTCTATCCTTATATTATTATGTTAGGGGTCATCCATAAATTACGTCACACTATAAGGGGGAGGGAGGAGGTTGAAGAAGTGTGCCATTACGTGATAAGAGTTGGGAAGGTGTGCTAAATATCGTAATGTAACATTTAAAACATAATATCAAAATTTTTAAGAAGTTTTATCTTTTATTAAAAAATAATTAAATGGACTTGAATAATTATTTCAGCATTTTGTTTCAATTAAATAATTTCTAAATATTAAATTACAAAATATGACAAGGAGGGGGGAGGGGTAAAAAAAATCATGAAATTCGTGTGACATAATTTATGGACGATCCCTTCTGGTACCTCGAATTATAATTTATACAATAGTATAAGCAGGTTTTCGTTAAATGACGAATTAATAGCGAAAACTCCGTTGCAATTATTTGCTAACTTCAGAACTCGATTTTTTAATAGCTGAAGTTTTCGCGTTCCGAGTTTTCTTGAAGACTCCCGAGTTCTTTTTAAGGCTCAATCAAAGGACTTGTATTTATTTTAAACTCCGAGCTCTCCGATTCCAGTCTTTAAAAATGAAACTTTACTTGACTTATTATGCACTTCTATTTTAAGTCACCTTCACAGCATCATTTTAAGGAATCAAAGTATAGCCTGAAGAACATTACATCCTTTAGCGGTAAATTTTTATTCATAGGTATCATTAAAATAAAACAACAGATGTCTAATTACTTCACTTTATTGCACCTTTAGAAGTACACTTGCTATTTTTCGATGTTTAAAAATCACCATTGTTAATATTAACATTCTCTAATCTTAATATAACGAGAAGAATAAAAATTCAATGTATTTTTCTTAAAAATTATTCGATTTAGAAATACCAAGACCAGTTTTAAGGAAAGCATCAAAATACATATTAACAACATTGTATTACCGACATGAGTAAAGTATTCAAGTCTTAAAAAAACAAGGAACTCATTACATCTAAGTACATATTCTTATATTATTTGTCGTATACTTTAAAAGCCTCCAAAACATATCCAAATAAAAGTAGTACAAAATATAGTACTTAAAAAATACGTCAATTTGTACAAATTGTAGTTCAAAAAATGGCAAGGCTTTTCGGGACGAACGTAAACGGTCTGATAATTGTTCTATTACGTAACTATCATAAATTATAAAAGCATCGCATTAACAGCTAACATTTATAAAATAAGGTACTAAACAAAATAGTCATGAGTATTACGACTGCTCAAAGTATGCGAGTTTTCTCAATAGTTCAAAAATTTAACATTTTGAATTAAAAAATTAAAAGTAATATACAGACAGAACAGCGAAAGTACAAACATAACATAAGTCAAGAGGAAGACGAAGGAAGCTAGTCTTAGAGACGATTCATATTACAAGAGTTTAATAACTACTTTACCTTATATTTAAAGGAATGATTGAACATTACGTAAATAAAAAAGTCGATGGAAGTATTCAGAAATTAAAAAAAAATTATTCAAAATTAGAATATTTATATCCATTTCTCGACCTTATTCCGTCACTAAAGACAAAGCTGTACGGTGTAATACCTTTGCCTTTTCCACTATGGAAAAATAACAGAGGATAAAACATTACGTAAATTGTACTTATAAAAAAATCGATAGAAGTATGCAGGAATTAAAAAAAATTGTCAATAGCATTTATGAATTTAAATTTAGAATATTTATAAAAGAATCTATTTCTCGACCTTATTCCGTCACTAAAGGCAAGGCTGTAGGGTGTAATACCTTTACAGTTTCTACTAAGGAATAAAAAAAAAACTTATTCTGTCATTTCGTATATGAAATTTAAATTTTTTAAAATTAGTCAAATTGATTTCATGTCATTTTATTAATTGGAATGTATTTTAGTTTATAAACGGATCCACAAGTCTTTGTATATTTCACTACCATATTATTCAGAAATGTTTTTAAATTAGGAACTTCTGATAGTCACAATGTCCTTACTATAAAATGAAAAAAGAATTAACCTACAAAATACAAGGCTGTACGGTGTAATACAATTGCATTTTCCATTACGGAATAAAAACAGAGAAAAAAAGTCACAGTGTCAAACCTACTAATAATGAAATTTACAAAAGACCGGTAGATTATTATTTAAACCGATATTTGTTGTATATTAAAGAAACTAAAAAGTCAATACAATATCATTTTAGTTATAGGACGAGTAATTAAATTCAATACATTAATAGGCGTCGGTCAGTTTCGTCAGTTTTTTATTTTTCTTATGGAATTTATGGAATGTGAGATAATCTAGAAAATATTTGGCTGATATTATTTCATTGGTAAATTAAGGACGGATCTACTAACATTGAAATTTCTATTTTAATTTAAAACAAAAAAACGTAAATTAAAAAATTGTAGAATCAATGAACACTTATTCGCGAACTTCTGTCAGGTTAATATAGAAAAAAAATCAATATTATGTATTAAGGACGCGTAACAGAATTATCGTGTAGAAAAATGTTCATATATATGTATAGTTATTACTTATATGTAATAAACAAAGAGTTCGCGATTGCTATTGTCACGTTAGAATTCACGCAATTGACATCGCTCTGGACGGCTCTGGGCGACGGTGGCGCATCATTACATAACCTGTAAATAAAATTATTTTAATGTTGGTATTACTGAATTTACTTGATATTATACATAATTCTAATTTTGAATTACTGCAAATGCGAACAATACTGAGTATTGTATCTCATTTAATTAACCTCGTTGTCGTTTCGTTTACGTTCAAACATCTTTAAACCAGTCTCCCTTAAGAGAGGTATAAATTTTATTTTTATTATGAAAACCGCATTTAATTGGGGCTTTATAGATTATATTTCCCAAATATCTACTATCCCCTTGAGAATGTGAACTATACCACGTAGTATAGAGCGGCAACGTCGCACCGAATTACTGACAAGCGGAGCGACAACATCGCAGACAATGATAAACAAATATATAGAAGCCGGCAACTAACTTTAGGTCAGAGAAAAAAATCCATCCGTGGGCTCTCGTCCGTAATAGTGTCTTCTGCTCATTCAAGGTCAAACCTATATCTACATGCCGGTAGCTACATTAACACTAGGAGTGGTTTATGTACCTGTAATATTTGGCTGGCCTCAAACGCAGTGCCGGGGAGCAGCACTATAGGTGCAGCGACACGACCGGCCTCTACACACACCATGTTAGGAAATTCATCATCACCGAAGTCCGGGATTTCCTTTGCAAATTCAGCCCAAGGGTTCCAGATCACTGAAACGATACAGTAGTAATTAATTGTCGCTGGGTAACGAGGCAACGGGAAGCTACTTCGTTTTATATTATGTAAAGATTGTTTTACCAGTGTCTGGGAAATTGTATTTCTGTATCCTCATCTTGCGCCCGCTGACGACGTTGGTGATGATGTGCTCCTGCATCGTGTTCTGGTAGATACGATCCGTCCACTCGTTGATGCTGACCACTTCTCGCGTCTCTTGGTATACCGCACCTTCTCGTGTCTGACAATAAATTACTAAATTAAAAAATGTCTAATATACATTTACAAAATATAATATATTTTAAATATTTTATATATACAAATTATTATATTACTAATAGATTAACGAAACGTATCATACATTTGTATAATACCGGTGAGCATGAAGGTTAAACTATTACTACAAAACCTCCAAAAAATAATATATACTATGTAAAGAAATATATATTTTTCTTGCATTAAACATAATCAATTTGAGCCCTTTTCTCTTAGCGATATTTTTACCATTTATGTTTGTTGTGAATACGAGTCTGTTTGTTGCTCCTAATTTAAAAAAACCGGCCAAGTGCGAGTCGGACTCGCGCACGAAGGGTTCAGTATCAATATTACGTTTGTTGTATAGGAACCCCCATTAAATATTTATTTTGTTCTGTTTTTAGTATTTGTTGTTATAGGGGCAACAGAAATACATCATTTGTAAAAAATTCAACTGTCTAGCTATCAGACGGACGTATTAACGTAAAAAGTAATAAAAATCCAAGAATCCCGCCACTCAAGTTTATAATATTATTAGATCTAAACGTAAAAGAATATTTTAAAGCTACACAATTTAATGAACGAACAATCCGATGTTTTTTAAAACCAACAAGTTATCAGTTTATCAACAGCTAGTACGTAATATTAATGTTCTACATATCACGACATATGACACTAGCATTATTAATACATATGTATGTTAAATATTAATTAATTCCTTTATCATACAATCACACTTGCTAGTAAACTATTAACTTCATAAACAACTTAATAAAAAATAGTACAATAAGAAATGATATATTTTTCAGTGTAAAATACATACAGACTCCTTAGTTTCTTAAGAAATAAAAAAATAAGGTTAAAAAAACTATAACCCGACTACGTAAAAAACTGATCTAAAAAGGACGAAACAAGAAAATAATTCCTTCCTTTTTAGATCAGTTTTATCGTAGTCGGGTTATAGTTTTTTAACTTTATTTTTTTATTTAATAGTTTTCCGTTTCTCGATCGAGATAACCTTTATAATCTAATATTGTCAATCGACTATTTCGATTCATTTGAAGTCTTATTAGAAAAACTGACCCCATCGTATGCGCACACTATTATTATGGGAGACTTTAACACTTGTCTATTAAGAAATGATAGCCGAACAGTACGCTTAAATTCAATTATTAATGCAGCTAATTTAAATATTCTTCCTTCATCAGCTACCCATTTTTATCCCAACTGTAATCCTTCTCTTTTAGATTTAGCTATTGTATCATGTAGTGATCATGTTAACAAATACGGTCAGTGTACTGCACCCGCTTTCTCGTACCACGATTTGCTGTTTCTTTCTTAAACCACCGAAAGCAAAGCCAAGAGTCCTTCTTTTGCGTAATTTTGATGGAATGGTTATCGAGAAGCTTCGTGAAGATGCGGAAACAGTTAACTGGGACGCCGTTTATAGTGCAAATACTGTAGATAGCCAAATTAAAGTTTTTAATTCTCTCTTAACTCAAATCTATGATCGGCACGCCCCTGTTCGTCCTGTCCGTATAAAGCATCTACCAGCACCCTGGCTTACTGAGGATATTAAAAAGTTGCAAGAAAAGAAAAACCATGCAAAAATAAAATATAGAAATAACGCTAGTCCATCAAATAAAGAAAAATATATTAAAGCTCGAAATCGCTGCAATAGAGTGTGTAGGGATAATCAACGACGCCATATTCACAAATCTGTAGTTGAAGAAGATAATTCTGAAAAAGTATGGAAATTTCTCAAATCTCTTGGAGTTGGAAAGGTGAAACAAGAAATTAATCCACATAACATCGACTTGAATCAGTTGAACAAACACTTCTCATCATCGTCTACCATTGATAGTACTGGTAAAATTAATGCTAAAAATCAACTTCAGGCCTTATCTACTCCCGATATTCCCAGTTTCGTCTTTAAACAATTTACTGAAAGTGGTGTTAAGGAGAACATTCTATCAATAACTTCCGACGCAGTTGGTTCAGACTGTATTAGTCGAAAAATGATTTTACCTATACTTGATATAATAATTCCAGTCATAACATATATTTTTAATTTTTCTGCAAATACAGGTAGCTTTCCTACAGCTTGGAAAGACTCACAAATAACACCGTTGCCTAAAAAATTAAATCCTTCCTTGTTGTCTGACTATCGCCCCATATCTATTTTATCTTTCCTTTCAAAAGTATTAGAACGACTTGTACACCAGCAACTAACTCAATTTCTTTCTAGTTATAATCTTTTTAATCCGTTGCAATCTGGTTTTCGTATGGGGTATAGTACTACCACTGCACTTGTAAAAATAACTGAAGACATTCGTTTCGCAATAGATAATCGGCTAGTTACAGTTTTGACTTTACTAGATTTTAGTAATGCCTTCAACACTGTTGACTTTGAAATTTTACTTGCTACCTTATGTTCCCTTAACATATCTCCTGAAGTAATTGATTGGTTTCATAGTTACTTGCACGGACGCCGGCAGAGAATTAGAATTCAGGATTCTTATTCTGATTGGTCTCCAGTAATAGCCGGCGTTCCTCAAGGTGGCGTGTTGTCTCCTCTCTTATTTTCAATATTTATTAATTCTCTATGCACTCACATCACTTCTCCCTACCACTTATACGCAGACGATCTCCAAATTTATCGGCACTGTACTTTGGCCGATTTATCAAAAACTATCGACTCTATTAATGAAGACTTAATAAAAATTTCTGCCTGGAGTAAAACTTTCGGTCTACTTGTGAATCCTAGTAAAACTCAAAGTATCATTATAGGTAGTCCACAACTTGTTAATAGGATCTCGCTATCTCAACTACCTAACATATTATTTGATGGAGTTATCATTCCTTACAGTGAAAAAGTAAAAAAACTTAGGTGTTGTTTTCGATCAAACCTTATCCTGGAAACCACAGTTAAGTGAGGTGAGCAGGAAGATGTTTGGTGCTGTAGCAGCATTACGTCGTTTTCGTAATTTTCTTCCCATTCCCACCAAAATTGCGCTCGCACAATCACTCCTATTGCCAACTCTTGACTACGCTGATATTTGTTATCTTGACTTAAGTGAGGAGCAATTAAACAAACTTGAGCGTCTTCAAAATTTATGCATTAGGTTTATATTTGGTTTACGTAAATATGACCACATTTCTGAATTTCGTAATAAGCTCAAGTGGCTCCCGATCCGTTTTCGCAGAAATACTCATATCCTCAGTCTTCTTTACTGTATACTGTTCAATCCTAATACTCCGTCATATCTAAAAGAGCGTTTTGAGTTTTTATGCAACACACATAATCTTCCACTTCGTTCAAATCAAAATCTACTTTTGAAAACTCCTGCATTGCAGTTCGTCGTTTTCAAAATCATTTTCTGTAAAAGCTGTATGTCTGTGGAATTCACTCCCCATAGTGATCAAACAATCTAAGTCTCTCCCAATTTTTAAAAAACGAATCAAAGAATATTATCTGAGTCATTCATCTGAATCAATTTGAGCTGTGTGCAATGTATTTATGTTTTATGTATGTATTTATTTTTAATCTTATTAGTTGTAAATCTAATACATGGAATGGACTGTAATATGTGTATATTTGTATGCATATGGTATGTATATGTATGTTATACCTATTACTTTTTAATATGTATGTATATAATATATGTATTTATGTAATATAAATGTACGTTTAGTATGTAATATGTACGTATATATTTATGTATTGAAGTAATATATTTGTATGTATAAACCTATTTAATACTATTAAACTAAGCTGTGTACACCCCTTCCCATATCTCTGCGCCATCTCCTATATCTTATGGTTGCCTGGCAGAGATCGCTCTTTTAGCGATAAGGCCGCCTATTGTGCCAATATTTTTAAGTGCATATTAATGTATTATACTTCTATGGTGTACAATAAAGCGTATTATTATTATTATTATATTATTATTATTGTAATGTTGGTTTTTATTTGCTTAAACGAGTAAATATACATATTTGTAATGTGCTCGTCAAGACCTTTCTTTTGACACCAAACACGTGATAATTAGCTCAGTTTAATTTTTTTCGAAGTTAGAATCTGAGGTATAATTGCCGTTATAAAAAAAATCATAAAATTTTTATAGCCTATGTCACCCGCGCCATGTTTACGAATCTATTGATTGTAGTTTAGGCGCTAGAGTAGAACATACTCACATACATACATAGACTGCCAAAATCATAACCTTCACTTCCTAATCGAACGTCTAAAGGAATGCAATCGAAAGATACATTAATGAATATTTTGATACTAGTATGTTGAATTGTAACGTTTCGTTGACATGGAATCATGAAAGGGAATAATCCAAAAATCATAGAATTACATAAAAATATTTTATTGCAGTTAGTATCTGCAACCTATGTTATATAGGGGGGTAACAGTTTCACCGACAACAAAATTAAGTTTGTCCGTTAACTAATATAACTTTCCTAACTTAACTAATTTTATGTATATAAATTATGTATATAATAATTAGTTAAGTTAGGAAATATTATACCAGTTATAATATTTATGTATGATTTGTGTATAATTTTTGTATCTTATCATTATTATTATTAATATTGTTTTTTTTTTATTTCTATTTTATTGTACCTACTCCTCGTATAGTAACATCTACTTCTCACACAAAAAAGGAAAAGATTACTCTAGATCTCTTATAGAGATAAGTTATCCTATTGTACATTTAAGTTTGTAACAATTGTTTCTAAGTTTGTGGTACAGATATAAATACCTAAATAATTTTGTAGAACCGGATATAGACTTAAGTCACACTTCTTAAGCAGCAGTTCCCTGACTTTGCCTCACCTTACAATCAGCGTAATACACTACCTTACTAAGCAGTGATGGCCCAGCGGTTGAGACTCCTACTCTGGTCAAGTCCTACTCGGGAGGTCCGAGGTTCGATCCCACACACAGGCAAACACCTCTGACTCTGAGTTATGTGTGTTTTAAGCAATTAAATATCACTTGCTTTAACTTTGAAGGAAAACATCGTGAGGAAACCTGCACTCCTGAGAGTCTGCAAACCCGCACTGGACCACCGAGGTGGTCTATGGCCTAATACCCTCCTCATTCTGAGGAGGAGACCCGGCTCAGCAGTGGGCCATTGAAGGGTCGTGATGATGATGAATATACTACCTATTTAAGCATGTTACCTTATCAATAAACATGCAGCCATGCATGCCGGTGATCTGACAGCGACGCACGTCCGGCACCTTGAAGTACGTGTGGAGCAGCAGCTGGCAGCTGAACGTGAGCTCCTTGCTCGGATTGTATACTCCTATGTTGAAGTGCAGCTCCTTCTCTCGGAGGATCAGCCGGTATGTGAGTCTGAATCTGGAGGAGAGACGTCACAGTTTAATTAATTCTTCTTTTTAAAGTTGGATTAACCATAAAGAGAAGTGTTAGAGGAGTTATTTAGACTTTAAAAAAATAATCTGTCTATAGATATGACATGTTCTTTCTTAAATGAACGTAAAAACGTACACCAAAACAATCCCAGTCTATTATACGACCAGTGTGTTATTGGAGAAAAATGATGAGAAGGGAGGAGAGAGGGGGGTATATTGAAAAACTCTACAAGGGGGATGATATTGAATGGACTATTGGGTAAACGCAACGTAAATACTGCTACTGAGCCGATAAATAATCAAATATTATCTCTTACAATTACGGGAGTAACCTAAGCAGCGCCTTAAACTTGTGGCCAAGTTGTAGGCTTAAGGAATTCCTTTAAGTAATTACTACACTTCGCCTCCACTGCCCAAGCCCTCTATCCAACCCTAAGGTTAGGTTAACCTAAGCCTAACTTACCCGCCAACATACATATACTCTATATAATCTTTATAAAATTATTTCCCATAGATAAAGAGTCTGAAAAATAATAATATTAGTGGTTTTAAACTAGATAAAAAGCATGCCATTGTTTTTTACGGGAACACCTTGAACAGTGTCATGGGTTGTAACCATGGTATGGTATTTTAAGAACACAAACAATGACTTTCAGAATGCATTGTAAAGTTTTGCAATAAATAATCATGATAGAAAAATAAGAATAAAATTAATATTGACTTCTAAAATTGCAATATTAATTCTAGGAAAACAACTACATTTAATGATATGTCATCTTTGTCAATTTTATTACTTGTTGTTGCTGTACTGACTTGTGACCAGGCTATGGGCTATGTAAAAAGCCATTTCACAGCCAACATCCATTGCTCGAAAACAGCCACGTAAATTCAATAAATAAAGTCAATAAACTCACATGATCCTCAGTGAAGGGAACTTAACATAAACACACTAAACTATACCATTAGTATCCGATACTCAAAATGTAGTGACCTACCCCTAGTCTGAAGATATCACGGCATTATTACGGCTGGTCAGAAAATGTACTTATGTTGCGAAAAAATTTTTGTATTATAATTATATTGTTGAGGTTAAAGTTTATGCATTGGTTTCCTTACGGAGTGGCGTAGTCTTTAAGATGACTAAGCTCCTCAAATAAAGATTTCAAAAAAGAACTAACAAAGGCTAAAAATATGACTTACATTTTTTACGACATTGTTAAATGAGATCAGAAGACGGAACAAAAATATTGATTTACAGGCGGGCTTTGGTCTTATCTTTATAATAGGTGACACTTACTGAAAGTGCCACATGGAGCGTGTGAAGTCATCGTCCATGAGGCTGAAGACCGCCTCCACGTCGCCGCTGGGCAGCCGCTCGGGCATCTTCTCGACGTGCCAGCGCGCCACCCGCGCGAACCCGTGCTGTGGACCGAACGCCCATTGTCCGAATTGAGCTGGAAGGAGACACAAAAACCTAAATTCAGCAGTCGTTTCGTATTCTTTTCTTTCCCTTTCATTTACCACCCACATTATGAATGCTTAAACACACTAGTCCGCCACCTTGTGTCCTACCCCATATTGGATTTAGAATAACGTCAATTGTATGGATCTAAACGTGTATGAAATTTTGTATGTTTGGATGTGAAAAGATTTGTTACTCAATTATACATAACTGGCTATTTAACACCCACATTATGAATGCTTAAACACACTAGTCCGCCACCTTGTGTCCTACCCCATATTGGATTTAGAATAACGTCAATTGTATGGATCTAAACGTGTATGAAATTTTGTATGTTTGGATGTGAAAAGATTTGTTACTCAATTATACATAACTGGCTATTTAACACCCACATTATGAATGCTTAAACACACTAGTCCGCCACCTTGTGTCCTACCCCATATTGGATTTAGAATGACGTCAATTGTATGGATCTAAACATGTATGAAATTTTGTATGTTTGGATGTGAAAAGATTTGTTACTCAATTATACAAAACTGGCTTAAAGGATTTAAATAAAATTTGACACGCAGATACTTTATAATCTGGATTATCACATAGGTTACTTTTTATCCCGGAAAAATTAATAGTTGCTGCGGGATAACAATAAAATTTGCTTATTGATCGCCTGAATATTTTTATATAGTTTTTTGTAACTTGCACCCCCGTGCGAAGCCGGACGGGTCGACTAGTTATTCTATAAATTATGTCAGTTCATCTGTGCATTCATCAACGTCATAGTAAACCGAATAAAACTAGAAAAAAAAGAACAGTTTCAACTCAATTTTATTAAGTGTGAAATAGTGTTGCATCCATACATCATTATACCTTAAAAAGTAACTGTCATTGTTAATATTTTTTGTTGCAAATATTGAAATATCGAAAGAAATCATTATTGAAGTATGCATTCAGGACACGTATGTTAAATGAGTCTACTCGTAAGTTCCATGACCATATAGTTCGTAACAACATTGTAACAAAGATTCTGTAAGTTTTTTGTAAAGCGAGTTTATAATGTTATTAATAAGGGAATGATCAATTAATTAAAAGACATTCGCCATTTCCAAAAAAATATTGATCTTCAACTGTGATAAGGAAAAATATACATAACGTCTCAATGACAATGTTTATATAGCAACATTTAAGAAACTCTGAAACATGGCAACCCAACTAAGTCAAGGGCTTTCAACGTCTAAGGGAGTTGTCGTAAATTTGTGACTTAGAAACATTAAATTTGATAGTTATTTTAAAACCTTAATGTTTACATATTATATAGATAAGCATTAAAAAAATAATAGAAAAGTAAGAAATAATACCATTAGTTGTCTGTCTCTCTCCATAATATTTAAAGAAATATTCTCTAACTCCTAATCGATAAGGAGTTGTGTATTTAGATAAAAATATGTGAAAAACATTGCAAGTGCCTATGAAATTTGGGGGTTTTCCTCGATTTCCCCGGATTCCACCATCAGATCCAATGGGACCACCTCGAAAGCGGAATTTTGAAAATCGGACCACAATTGACGAAGAAATAAGTGAACACATAAAAATACACCGTGGAACATAGAACCTCCTCCTCTTTTGAAATCGGTTGAAATGGGTTCTTAATAATTACCCCCACCTAAGGACAGTAAAATAGAGTGGCGGTTTGTAAGGAGTTAACAGGAAACAGCTATTTAAAAAGGTATAATAAATGTATACTTTGTTTTAGAATTGTTTTAAATTTAGAAATGTAATGTCACTGAATCTTTAATCTCTAGACTCCAGAGCAATTTGATTTTTTTTTTTTAAAAAGAAGGTCAATATAAAATTTTACTTTATTTCTCCAAATCGATTAACAATATATCTCAATATTCTGAATTATAAGCGATCGTGCTATAGTTAATTATTCTGTGAATTACGCAAATTATGTTGAAGGACTAATATGGGCGCTTGAAATCCTTTTAGGTTCTTTTATATTAGTATTCTTATTTACTCTTATATATTACTCGTATATGTTATAAATCGAGATTTTATATATACTATTATGTTTATTTATTTATTAGTGTACAGATATTTTAAAAATAAAGCAATACTTACGAAAAACAAACGGTATTCCTCCTCGTATCGCCCTCTTTCCATCGAACACAGCCTGTTTACTGAAACAAAAAGATAAAAGTAAGTTTAAAATTTTTTACAAACTTCATTTTGCAAACAAGGAAAGTTTACAAAGAATCAGTCGCTGCATTGCAAAGGATTCAAAGGAGATTGTTGGCATACCAGAAACAAACTTTATACCAAGAAATTTTGTTAAATAAAATTCTTTGCTTATTTTTTGTACCAAAAAAATATTGTGTACTGAATAATCGGTATGAGAGCTAAAGTATTAACTTTTAGGGTTCCGTACCTTAAAAGGAAAAGAGGACCATTATAGGGTCAAGTGTAAGCATGGACTTATAGCACAAATATTAAAAAAAATCTGAAAAAAGTTAATTTGTCTTTACATTACAAATACTGTATATTTTATTGTTTGTCCTCTACGTATCAGATTGAAAATAACATAAAATTCTAGCTGTCCCGGCGAACGTTGTTTTGCCATACTTATACATTTTAAAAATTTGGGGTGGGCCACCCTTATCACTAAGGGGTATTTAAAAATAGATTTTGACCGATTGTCAAACCTACCCGATATGCACACAAAATTTCATAAAAATCTGTCGAGCCGTTTCGGAGTAACTTGATAACAAACACCGTGTCACAAGAATTTTATATATTAGATTTAGGTTTTTTGTATATTTTTAAATGAATTTAATCCAAAGATTCTTTTATGCATATATTGATACTCGCGTAAGAATTGAAACGTAAAGAATATAATACAAAAAACCGGAAAATTACATAGACAATCTTTTTTTTTTTTTCAATTAGTAAACAGTCTGTGATCTAGTTCAAACGGCAAAGTTAAGGTTGTCGTTTAATTTAAATTGTAAGGAAACCCTGCTGTCTGTGCCTGAGTCCGATTCGCGCTTAACCGATTTTTATTTTGTGGGGCTGCTTTGATTAATGTACAGTTAAAATTTCATAAGTACATATTTCTTGTCTACTTTTACGGGTCATAGCGAGTATATATTTTTTGTAAAATTTTAAGTAATTAAATCGTATGAGATAGCTTTATAGATAATCTGTTGTTGATGTTGAATACTCATAAATTTCCCAAATTGAGCACATTTGTCATAAATCCACGAGCATAAAATTCGTATAAATTATAATATTTTAATTAATTAAAATGATAGAAACACGTTCTAACAATTAGGCTATTTATGAATATCTACATAATAATAACATAGAACCTTCATGGTTCGAGATTTTTGAGTGAAACTTTTTTCACATGGTAGCTATGTAGGTTCTTCTTTTAAAAATTTGCAACATTCGATTATCAACATTCAGTTGTTTTTTGATTCAGCTTAGAAAAGAAAGACGGATACTTCGAAAATCGAATGATTTTTGAATACGAGTTCCAACGCGGAACTAACGCGGCAGAAACAGCTCACAATATATAATTTTGCGTTTGGAGAAGGGACTGTTAATGAACGCACCGTGCGATTTGGGTTTGAAACGTTTTCGTGATGGAAACTTTGATTTGAAGAACGAACCACGTGGAAGACCGCCCACACAGGTTAATAAAAATGAATTGAAAGTGATGGAATGAAGCCGATCCGAGCCAAACTACCCAGGAATTAGCGGTATGGCTTAACGTTACCGTACCAACAATATTGACTCATTTGCGTAAAATCAATAAAATAAAAAAATATGAAAAATCATGATTTGACTGATCTGCAGAAAGAAACGCGTGTTGAAATTTGTTGAATTGATACAGAAATGAAAGAATATTGGATCGAATTGTGACATGTGACGAAAAGTGGATTCTTTACAATTCTTTACTGGCTGACCCCAGGTCAAACGCCGCAACAGTGTCCTAAAGAAAGTTTACAAATAAAAAGGTAATGGTAATCGATCTGGTCAAGCAATAATGGCAGATGTCTACTGTGCCGAACTCCGAACAAGCAAAACTAGCAGTGAAACAGCCCCGACTCATGAATCGATCTTCACCATTGCTCCATGATAACGCGAGACCTCATACAGCACGAGAAACCGTTTTAACTCTACAGGAAAGAGTTCAATCGCAAAGGCATAAATGACCTTCCTATTAGATGGCAGCAATGTATAGATAATAATGGCAAATATTTTGATTAAATTAATATGTTAAATTAAAAAAAACGAATTTCAGTTATTCAGTGCAAATCAGCAATTTCATACTTTAACCCCTAATAATGAGTGATTTTAAAAACTTATGATATTTTTTAGAAGTAGAAAAACATTTTTAAATAACAATCACTTTTTCTGACATACGATTTAATATTTAAGACCTTCAGCAATACAATTGTGAAAATCGTATCTGACTGCGTACCGTACTGCGTGATGCGCGTACAAATATGAAAAGTCAAATTTTAGCTTCTATTGGTGTTAGAAGACAATTATATTCTATACACAGATTTTTGATGAGTTACTATGTTAATATTTTATTGATATTTTAGCCAATTTGAAAATCGTACAATGGTTCTCATGTCCTGTAAATAAATATACAAAAACCTAAATTTAAAGGTTGTATAGGAATAAAAACTGATCGAAGCGAGGATCCTGATAAGGAAAATAGAATTGTGTATTGTCTCAAATATATTTGAATAACTTTCCAGCGATTTATGTATCATACAAAAGAAAGCGAAAATTATATGTAGATGTAAGTAGTTAAAAGACATTAGCAGTAATAACAACCTTTTCACTGGTCGCTACTGATAAAAATAATTTAAACACTTAGACATTAAACTGATTTCTTTTTATTTAGATGAAATTTGGTTTATCACGTAAATATCGTGACAATGCAACAATACCCCTTATGTGGTATTCTTCAGCTGATGTTATGGCGTCATATGGTGGCATGTCAATAAGGAAAACTTTGTCAACTAATGTTAGAACTTAAGGTATTTGAGCTAGTGTGATTTTTTATTTAATAACTAATATGTATAATATATATTTATCAGGTAGCAAACATAAAATATTCGATACTAATAATAATGGAGTTATGACTTTTTTCTATTGCCATATTTGGTGCTTAAAAAATAATAATGTCAACTATCAAAATGAGACACCCAATTACTCAAACTCAACTGTCATTTGACAAGTTTTATATATTTATACGTGAAAACCATCATGGTTCTTAATGTTTTTTGCAAAAATTATAAGTATATGTAAGACAAATATTAATATTAAAATAATTTTCTTACTCTTTATACCGTAATCCATTTATTATCTTAAAATTAAACGCTGACAGTTTAGTAAAACACATATTACCAATGACATTTATAGCAATATGTTGCGTTCAGGAATAGCTTCAAGATTTATACTTTTATTGATTCCCATATCCTAAAAATATTCTGTCTCCATTACTCAGGTAGAGAATGAGATGATAATTATTTAAATCGTGGACAGACAGATCTTCAAACGAAAACACGCATCACGAAGAAAGATTTTAGCTTTTGGTACAGGATTATTGTGATTGTTATAATATAAGGATATGTTACACTAGATAATAGCAGGCGTCAAGATAATTGGTCGTGAACGCCATCAGTTGAACCTGAAGTAAGCAGCAGCATTACTTTCCAGCTCACGTTTTGAACAAGATCAATTTTAGCGGTTGCATTCCGACGCGGCAAGGGGACGCTGCAAAAAGCACCCTTATATTATAAATGCATCAGTGGTCAGGTCGGCATCGCGACAAAAACGGACTCGAGCAAGCCGCGTATAAATTATTTATGCCATTTTTAGCATTTCGGAGTTTGTGACGCGACTGGACAGCGACGTCGATTCCCGGCAGATGTCACTCACAAAACAAACATACATACATACTGGATAATCTTACGAATGTTTACACCATTACCCACTGCATGCCTTTTAATTAAGAGACAATTCGTTTGTTACTAAACAATGTTGTAAGTTTTTACTTAAGCTACACGATAATATTATATATAATAACACTACTAAGAGAATGAAATAATTTTTTTAATTAATCAGTTATAACAACAACGACAATGTTGAGAGACAAGTAAATGTAGAACTATGGGAGATAAATAAATCCATAACGCCTACACAATTCAAACCAGTTCTCCGTTGCATCTTAGTAATATTGATTTATCACTTTAATAAGCAAAATTCCACTTTTCATATATTAATTATTGCACAAAAATATGCAAGATATTTAAAATGTGTTAACAAAGGCGAATTTATCTCTAGATGAGATCTCCGATACTCGACCGACATATAATTCAAATTATCTTGGTATTTATCATTCGTGCGTGATTAATTTAATTAATTGGTTATAATATGCCTAATTTATATTCCATGTGTACAGACTCGATAATTGTAGCCGGCTGTATCATCAGCAGACCTTAAATAAAAAAATAATGAAGTGCCAAGAATTAACATAAATTGCATTACAAACTAATTGTAAGTCCTCGGTTTTCCTTATGATACTACAATTTTCTGCTTAATTTTTCCTTCCGTAACAAGAATTTCTTTATTTGTAACAAATGCTACTTCACGTTCCTACTACTGGAAAACAACATTCGATTAAAATGCAAAAATATATATTGCTAGATATGGGCGATACTGTAGACGCAAACTTCAGTGTTACCGCTTATTCACTAGAATATAATTCCTGAGACACATTACTCGCGATGGTGGCTAATTTATCTGGCACATTGATTCAGTTTGTCCCATTCGAAAGTCAAATGCTATGCTAAGATTAATGTTGCCAATATCATAAAAGAGTTTATCAGTTGTACCACTTCCAAACGCAGATCAATATTGCTAACATCATCATAACTAATAATATGTTCTTTGAACCTAAGCTTTAAGACAACTGTAAAATCTGTATCCAATAGAAGTGTATGTTCTATTATCTGTCGGACATATAAAGACCCCTTGTACCTTTAATACGCTTTGAAATAGGTGGGAGATTGTATAAAATAGGTAGGAGCCATACTGGACTAGATAAAGTTTTAATTAGAGATTCCGGATGGAATTCCTTCATGAGCGGCGGTCGGCTGATACATTCCCGCTTCGGCAGCGGCCAAGTTTTTACACTGCACAAACTCGTTCCGTCCTCCGTCCGTCTCCCTTGGAAACAATGGCTACAGAAAATGTAGCTATGCCGATCGATTTCTTACTATAATTATCGCTATAAAGTGTTTAAAGTATTAATTAACCTTTCAATTCCCAGAAATACGTCCCGGCGATACTGCATTGCCAGACATTTTTTCTCAATTTCTTCCCATTGTCACACATTATAAACGATTTATGCAATTATATTTATTACATGATATTAATATTTATTGTTTTGTGTTTACAGCTGAAGTGAACTGAAAGAACATAAGAATATACGCACAATAATATGCACTTAGCCCTGTGAAACATAAGTCAAAACGTGATTGTCGTTTTAGGTACCAAAATTTTCTTGAAAATGAGTGTCAAAAGTCATGTGAAAATTTCGTATTTACATTAATTCAAATTAATTGTTTCCTCTACACTTTAGCCATAGATTTACTTGAGAAACAGCAATCAAAGGTAAAGTATTTCCTAAACTATTAAGGCAATTAATCTAGCTAAGTATATGTGTTGAACAAAAAACCAACGATGTCACGGCTCTCTCATCCCATTGTTGCACGCTTTCATGAACTTTAATACGAGCACTTACTGCTTCTCAACATTGTTATCAGTAACCGTTCTCGTGAGATGGCTGATTAACCGCACCGAGGAATTGTGGCAGGTAACCCACCCTTATGTAAGAAGGTTTTCGGTAATAACTGACATGTATTTTCATTCGCTACAATGACGTAGTAGTCCGAATGGTCTTTTCTAAAATAAAAATAACAAGAAGCTACTTTTAATGGTATAGTAACGAAGTATAACTAACATATGTGTTTGTCAGATTTGATACCTATTATAAGGGCTTGCCGCAGTATTTGGTTCGAATATTTTGACGAACGTTCGCGTACTAACGGTATTTGGTATGGTACGATCCAGCCTTCTCTTCCTTATTTTCCGTGTATTTATAAAAGTATATTAAGTAGGAAAGATGTTTTGGCATTAAGACTTCGTTGTGGGCATATTCCATTAAATATACGATGGGTAAGACTGAATCTCCCGATTGTTCCCAATGTATCAATCAATCAAAACACTTTATTGCACACTTAAATTTAACATATACATATTGTAATAATAACAAAAATTAAAAATGCGTAAATGCGGCCTTATCACTAAAAGTGATCTCTTCCAAGCAACCATCTCCTATAGGATCCAATGTAGGTAATTAGGCAGTATATGGTGCATAAAGTTTTACAGAATATAATAGACATACTTACTACTAAATACTATATTCTTTACATAAACTAAAATGATATCATACATATTTTATATTAGTACATAAATATAAATATACTTGCATAGACTAACATACATATATACACATATATAATAGTTCGTATGTATATACCATATATATTACATACAAACTATTATAATGTAACGTGCTTTTAAATTATAATACTAGTAATATAGATTGGTGCAACAGTCTTTTTGCATAGGCAACAACTATCATGTGTATACAAAAGCCCACTTCTTTGTTACGATAGTAGCACTTGTTAACAATTTCTTAATAATATATTTTCAGATCTAAAATTGCAAAAGAATCCTAAGTGCACTGTGAATTGCAGTATTCTCGGACACCTTATGAATTCCATCAAATTTCAAAATATATTGAGAACTTCTGATTTAATGTCACATAAAGTAATTAAAATATTTCACTCAAAATGACAACAGGCCATTTTATATAGATTTCATTAGTAACAAGAACATATAAAATCCAATTAAAATTAAGTCGAAACACTACTAAAATATTTAATTTACAAGTTTATTTATCTCCAGACATTTTAAAAGTTGGACAAAAACGTTCGCGCCCGTACGATCTAGATAAGCAATAAACGACATGTTTTGTATTCTCTCCTCGTATAATGTTCAGTAGCCAATAGCCATTCCATTGAAAGATAAGCTCCCGTTGTAATTACACGGGGAGTAATGAATAGAACCAGTCCCAGAGCATTCGTTAATATCGACGTATCTATTCGCAGCGGATCTTAGGCGGGAAGTTATAAAACGTTAAAAATGTTCGACACAATAAAATTGCAGAGTCAATTACGTACTAGTTTGTTAAGTGGATTCGGATATAAATACTAGTATTAAGTTATCATACCAATTACTATAAACAAGGAAATTTAATTGTATATGCGACAGTTAATTAGATCGGAGCGTGCACCTTTAAAAATTCAACTTAAGTTATAAAAAGCTGAAACTTTTTGTTTTTGTTCCGCCCCGAATCCACAAATAGCAGAATGACTATTAAAAACATTAGAAAATTGACCAAAAGAAAAAAAATAAAAAGCGTTTACCCTTACAAAATGTTGATGGGTTTCGTAACTTTCAAACTTTTAATGTTCATCCCGTCGATACGGTAGGCTCTCCCCTCAAATTATAGAACCTGATATATCCACAATATTCGGATAGTGGCGCATTTTAGATTTTAAAAAGGTAGAATAATGTGAACAATGAAAAAGGATTGACATATATATTGGTTGTCAACAGATCAGATAATCTTAAACACGACATTTATAGACTGTTAGGCGGTACGAAGTTTGCTGGTTCAGCTAGTAGATAATGACTCGAACATTCATTTCCGATTCTAGACTTCTCAATGTGTTCAGTCATTGGTTCAGATTAATCTCAAATTCGTCCAGGTAATGAAGTGTGGCAATTGATGATAAAAAGCGTTCATGTGCATATAATTACTTCGAGATTTTCCAACCTACAAACGGTGTTGGATTATTTAATATAATCTATGATGTTTTAATTAATCAATGATAAAGTTTAATAAGTGTTTCAATTAATTCACAAAGTACCTGTCTGTTATAAAGAATATGAAATAAGAATTCTTAACATAAAATTAATAATGAAATGATGAAACAACACCGCATGTTAGATAATCTAATTATTTAAGCTTAACATATTCTCGTTACCGTGTAACTCACAAAAAATACATACTCATTTGAAGTTGAAGCGCTTCAGAGTTAATGACTTGAAACGTGTTACTTTGACATATTAAGAGGAGGCCATAGACTGGTTTAAGAAAAAAACTAGTTGATAAAGGCTGGTGCTACTGTGCAGAAATAAACAAAAAGATCAGATCACTCGCATAAGTGATGCGACACGACACTGCTGAGCTAGTGAAGTTAATGGTGTCTTAAGGCCCAAGGACATCATTACCTGCTATAACGCTAACTAAATTTAAAATTACTCAAGACAACATTAAAGTGGACATTACTTCGAAATGCTAATAATTTATATTAATAACAAAAACGTGTACTAACTAGTAACGTCATGACTAATGGTTTGATATATAAGTACATATAAATTATTTTATTACTAAATACCAAAATTTAAGCGTTCTCTTTAATATTTAATTATTTAACACTATCGCAAATCACATGCATAAAATAACAATGTTTGTAACAGATGATACAAAAATGTGTGATGATACATAACAAAAGGTAGTTTCTTGGCTTAACCATTTCTTTCTGTCAACCACATTATATGGAATGATAAAAGCATTAAAATAACTACAACCTAAGAACAGGCAAACAAATTCTGTCCTTAAAGTCTGTCCTCGAATAGATAGGTCTTTTGAGTGTGATAAGTTTTTGAAAATATCTTATGCTTTGAGGTAAAGAACGATATTGTTTAAATATATTACTATTCAAATTTGAAATGCTTAACAATAAAATAGACATGAGTAACCTTCATATAAACCACGGTCGTTGAAAGTGTTAGCCGGAAGAGTGTAGGCGCAGCACGTGCCTGCAACCCAACGTACACGATTTTGTAATACCTGGCCATATCATACATCTACATGGTATTTATGAGCTTACTATGCACATAAACAACGTCAACATTGTAAAAGGATAGACAGATTTAAATGTTTCAGACACAAAATATTAAAATGAGAAGTGGCATAAATCTGGACATAGTTTAGGTTATCTAAATACCTCATCTACTTTATTGAGAAATTGACTTATCCTGTGCTACGTAAGGTGCCATGATCTATCCATAATTTAACAATGTATCACACAGTAAAGTACTAATATTTCAATAAAAGCTAAATATTGAAAAGCTCACAAAAGTAAAAAAGTATCTTATAATGCAAGCGTCGTCGTTAAACCTACAAACATTATCGTTTTTCTGTTGGCATTCCATAAAAAGGCTTAAAAGTTAAAACAAAGTCATCTGGTAAGTTCCACTACTAGTAATTTTAAAATATATTGTTGAAACAAAAGTCCAAATCTCAATAGAGCATAGACAATAGCAAATATTTGTTGCAGCCCTATTCATACTAGAGCTGAGCAGGAGACATTTGCAATCTTAACGGTACTTAAATACAGAAAGGCTTTTAGAAATACGTAGTTACATACTGGCTCTACAATTGCGGTTTTCATTAACGATATACGGATGTTCGCTACGCTACTGTAGCTAATATTCTAATGGATTAAGATACAAATCGTTGTATTTACTAAAGTACTATTTAATTTTATTGACTTTTTAAATTAATCTAAATGACTTAATTAAAGACTTTATACCAAAGTACAAATACAGGACTTGACCACTGTTTATTTAAAAATTAAATTACGTACTTCAGATGTTAATTCATATATTCTATTAGCGTCATCCACGAATTATACTATACTTATTGAAACTATACATATAATAATAAAAGTAAACAGAGATAAGTGTCTGAATCTTTAAATGACGTCAACGGACGACGGATATTCTGCAGAGCATTCGCTGTATCAATTTAACATTCACAATGACTATGGAACGTAGATTCCTACACAATTTTATAAAATAACAAATAATTTCATTAAAAACATATTAAACAACAAATAATAATCAGAAGATAAGAGGACAGGGACAAACATCTAGACGCCGTCGACAGGGGTCAGCGGTGGACCATCGTCCGCAGATGTTCCCGACAGACGATTAATATCCTCCCTGGGTCGATTTAACACCGTCTGATAAGCCGATTACAAACCTAGGGGTGCGTTTTGGAGAATTCGCACTAATACCTTTGTCACTTGAGTAAATTATTCTTACAGAAAAGCGACACATTAGCTGTATTTGTATTATTTAATAAAACTCATTAAATGAAAATTAAACAACTTAAGTTTGTAAATATGAATACGATAATCTCAGAGAATCTGTCCGAGTTGAAATATTACTGTTGAGGGCACTAATCATAAACGTCAACCAATTTGGTAAATTATAGTCAAGTCATACGAAGTGCAAACGATGTCAAACGATAATATTTCAATAGATATACTGCAGAATATTCATATCAGAACATAAGATTCCTTAAAATTATCGGACAAAACTAATAAAAACACTAATATAATTTACGCATCAATAAAAACTGCCTGCGTTACCATTTATGGTAGAGTTTCGTCTTTAACACGTCATTATCGTTGTCAGCTGTTTACAAGTATTGAATCAATAGATCATACAAGATGCAACCATGTAAGGCCGCACGAGACAAATTCTGGTGATGTCATACAAAACTTTAGAATCTAATCGCGTGTTTCTTTCTTAACTCTAGCCGAACTCCTTTCTGCAACTGAATGAACTATTTCTAATACAACAAGGTCCAAAATCATATAATATACCTGGCGGCATCGTCAGACGTACCGTAGGTACCTACATAATTACACGCCCAAACAAAATGAGCTATCACGAACTGACGAAAATTATAATCACCACGCAATCTAAGCGTAGGATGATAATAAGGTAAGAAAATAGTGTACACACTACTACATTAAGATTTAGAAACGAGATTAATGTGTATCTAAGAATTATGTATTAAAATTCACATCCTTCGCGCAAGCATTCAATAGGGAAAACCCAAAAATAAAAACCATCAATCTTTAACATAATATGCTAAAGGAGTCAAAGGTCGGATTTGCTCACCAACACAACTGAATCTAGTTATAAATCATACTCATAGATGGTAATTAACTCGTGGCGGTAAACTTACAAATGATATAAATCACATAACGAGATTTGCGATTCGTTGTCTACATGAAAATAGTACTAAATCAGGCACAAAGCAATCAAACAATGAATATTGTGAGTAGGAGGATTACTAAAGCACAAATTGGCCTGTTAAATCGGAGTGGGATCGGCGCGTCTAATATTTCATAGCAGCTGTCTTCTGTCTAATGTGTGGAACAATCGATGTCTTGGGTGTCATTGGAAGGGACAAAAAGAGCAACATGTGTTGGACATCGCTGGCATCACGTGCACTGGGCGCATACTGGGTCCTATGCACTTTCAGCTTACGATAACTCGATAACAGTAAAGACTCATTACGGAACAAAAACCAATTCATTTGAATGTTACGCGTAACATGGGCCCGAATAATGCTGTTGAGATTGTTGAGATCAAGGTTGTGGAGTTTCCAACTCTATTCACCGTAACGATATGGCCGTTTGAATTAATAAAAATATTACTGTCTAGTTTTATGTTGCTTAATATATTACAAGTGAATTATAGTTACATAATATAAATTATATAATGAGTTAAAGTAGCTAGAAATGAGAAGATTTAATATAAACCACATGTCTTGTGATTTTCCACATATTTAATTTTCGTTACTAAACGGCTTTTATACAGATATAACTATTTTTGAACATTTATACGAGTATTTAAGTACGTGGAAATAATACTATGTTTGATAAACTTTAACGTAGATATAGTTCATATCCTGAGTTGATTGGAAATGAAGTGGAAGGAGATATGAGCTTTATTCGGGAGCATTGGCGTGTGACGCTAAGGTCGATGATGATGCTAGCGTTTATTTATAATTTAGTTTTTACCAGTAGTTATCTCGTGCTGTCGTGTAATAACTAAACGTCTATGTAAAAGGTGACTGCAACACCACCCGAAAGAACCTCTATTTTTTATACTATCTTAATTACACAATTTGTAATTTAAATGCGCTTTATGGTACATAATTAATCATGATAAGGAAACATACGTCAAATAAATTCTGAGAAACGTTAACTGGTCAATAGCTAGTTTATCTCGTACCTTAATTAAGAGCATTGTTTCGTAGTAGACGTTACTCTGTTAATAACACTAGCCAAGAACGAGTTGGATTCCTTATGAATCATCTTGTGCTTTTCGATAAAATATAATTAAATAATGTTGCAAAATTTCACGACCTTTTCGACTTTTTGTCTTTACTAGAATTAGTAAAGATATTCGTTAAAATAGCATAAATTCTCGACGTATGATTTACATGAGAGGGTCCTAAAGATAATTAAAAGAATCTATTAACTATAAGTAAGTGACATGAAATTTTAGACGGTCTTAAATGTAATGCTTGATAATATAGTTCAACTAAAGTTAATAATAGTTTATCCCCCCTTGAACGAAACCAAGATCAAGTGGAAGGAGATATGACGGGTGGCTATTCAGAAGCAGTGATGTGTGACTGAGGTCGACGGCGACGGGCATTCCTGGCTCTACTCTTGTATTTCGTATTTGATTATTTACTACAATGCTACTGGACTTTGGAGCTTTAAAATTACTACGAACGGTTTTATTATTTATTTTGGTATACAAAATTATTTTTTGACCCTACTATCCATACAAATAAATAAAATTGGAGTATCTGTTTGTAATATTTAAATAACCCCTCTTAACTAAGTGCATATGGATGTATACACAGTACATATAGCAAAACAATATTTTTTACAATTTTTGTCTGTCTGCTTGATCTGGCTAATCTCTTGAAATGGCTGGACCGATTATGTAGTGTAGTGTAGTGATGAATAGCTGATATAACAAGGAGTAACTTAGACTATTAAACATCTCGCTACAACCCATAGGAGCGGAGCAACACGCCAACAAAGTCACGCGGATCGACTAGTACATTTTAATAATAGATAACTGTAAGTAAGCATATTTACTTATTCATTCACAGCCTTAACATCATACTAATTGATAAATCCATATTCATGATAAAAGATTAATAAGATATAATCACCGTATAGTAAGAAATAGTGGAAAGTAATAAAACAGATTATAATGAGAGGGCAACCAAATATGGTATGTTTATGATAGAAATGATTTCCCATCCAATGTAATGACGCGATAAACCCGTTTCAGTAAGCACTGATCCGTGAAGTGGCGCATTATATGAAGCTCGGAGGCATTGACGCGCGTCGATCGATGGTAATCACACGGTCATCCCGGCCTGCATCGCCGCATAAAATTATCTTAACATTAGCTGGGTGGACCATTTGTCATCGGTGGGGGAGGGAAGAAAGTGCCGGCGACTCGGGGCTGCAGACGCGACCGCAAAAACAAGATGCAGGGGTGCCGACTGCGGCTGCCGGGTGAACCTACCCGCTAGCTATGTAATAAATTGTATTTATTTGCACTGGATTAGCAAAGCTCTGGTTTTAACTTGCCTCATTGGTATGCTTAATTTATCTACAATTTTTTGAGTAGAAAAACTGTAACATTGTTTTGTAAAACAAATTATTAAAAATTTGTTACATATCTCGGCGAAATTAAATGAAATGAGGGAGGAATATCAAAGGGAATGGAATATTGGGTAAACGCAACGTAGATACTGCTACTGAACCGATAAATAACTAATTGATGATCTTTAATAATACGACAGGAGCCCAAGCAGTGCCTTGGACATGTGACCTGTAAGGCCTTTTAACACAATTCCAAAACTCGCCTCCACTGCTTAGTTTCACCGTACAAACCTAAGGTTAGGTTAACCTTAGCCTAATTATGAATTGCCCAATTCATTATTATTTCATACTAGCCAACCCGCGCGACTTTGTTCGCGTGTTGCTCTGCTCCTATGGGTCGTAGCTAGATGTTAAATAGCCTAAGTTACTCCTTGTTACATCAGCTATCTGCCAGTGAACGTCCCGTCAGCCATTTCAGAGATTAGACGGAACAAACAGACAGACAGACAAAAATTGTAAAAAAAAAAAAAAAAAAAAGTTTTAGTATATGTACCGTGTATACATCTATATGCACTTAGTAAGAAGCGGTTATTTTAATATTACAAACAGACACTCCAATTTTATTTATTTGTATGAATTACATAATTTATATTACAAAAGCTGTTTATAATTTTAGAGTGTGCAACAAATCATCGTATATACCATATTCATAATTAAAATGAACAGTATCCATAGCATATCGAATTCAACTATTAGATCTACCGAATCATTTCACGCCGGCAAAATCCCGGGTATAAAAGGGTCAAGCGGCACGTCACGTCCCTCCACGCAAAAACTTCACAAACTATGTTTAATATTAAAACGGAACGCGGCCGCGGCTTAGTTTTTGCCAATGACACGAGCGCGGAGCTGTTGTGGACGGACAACGGACGCTAGCTTCTAGGTAATTTAATTTATAATGGAAATAGGAGTACAGCCTGCCTCGGTTGTTCACAAACTAATCTGTAATGCAAATTATGTAAAGCATAAAAAGTAAAAACTATAAATGATATATATGCATTTTAATTTAAGATCGCTTAACGACATATTCGATAGTAATTCTCAAACAACAATCTTATTATTTTTATGTCCTTCCTGTAACCTAGTAAACCTCGCCACGCTGCACACGCCACACCGGCCCGTCGACGCATATTTTTTGTTTATATTGACATTTTAAATTCGTAATATCTTTTGAATGGAATATCCGATTTTAATAATTCAAAAAGTAACCTACAGGTATTGAAATATTCTTGAATACGAAATAATTTATTAGAATAAGAATTAATACAAAGGTATGGAAAACATGGTCTGAATTTGATAGGCATTTCTATCAACTTTTAAAATGTAAAAAAGTATTTATAGTTTGATAGTTCGACATATGGTCTCGCGAATTTTTTTGTAGTTATTGATACGTTCTATAATATTGTAGAACTTTTTTTGTTATATCATCAATACTTTCCTCAGCGCATGCGATGAAAGACATTTTGTGGCTAATTTTTTTGCACCTTGGGTTGGTTTTAGTAAGAATTTCTGAGGATCTCTATTTTTTTTCTAGTAATAATATGTTACTCATGGATAATGTAGCTTTCTAACGGCAAAATAATTTTTGAAATCAGTCCAGAAGTTTTTTAGTTTATTCGTTACATACAAAAATACAAATCTTTCCTCTTTATAATATTATTATAGATTACAGATTTATTTCTACAATGTTACGAACAAACTTTTCGAAATTAATATCACAAACACAAATCTATTTAACTTAATGTAAATAAATAATGATTTTCTAAATTCCTAATATAATTCTTTCACTCATGTAGATTAAGCAATATTTCACTACATAATTTACCAAAGCACCTTCAAGTAGTTATGTTTATGATATACGGAATGTTGTTAGAAAATTTAAATAATTAAAATTTAAATATGTACATAATTAATTGTTATGTACTAACGTTCACGTACGTAGGATGTAATTACAAACCCAAATAATAAAAGGTATTTAAAATAAGTGAAATATTATTAGTGGACTTTTTTATATTCAATTTACCATAACAATTAAAAAATATATTTACATAAAACCGCCGTTGTGTTATTTTTGTTCTATAATTACATATATATGAATATTATAATTTTTGTAGGAAATAATAACAGTTATGATAGAGCTTTTAAGATATTAGAACGCGAATTTGTAAACCATAATCCTTTTTACAAGCTTTTATTTCTTTTTAATAACGTCAACTATGTTTACCATTATACAGAAATATAGTTTATAGTTTGAAGTCTAACATATGATAAATAGATATTCTACCATTTTTTGGTTTAATTTATAAATAAAGAACAATACAAAAAGTAATATAGATGAATGAAATAAAGTTTCATTAAGTGTCTATCTGAAACTGCACCCTTTGAACATGGCATACAGAAGTCATTAGGGTTGTGATATGTTTCATATATTTTATTTAACTACACTTCTCTGATTACTAAGATATTTCAATCCAATGAAACTAACAATTTCACAATATACATTTTTGGTTTAGCAAATTTCATAGCCATAGGAATAACTTTGACAACTTATAGAAGATTTTATTATAATTAACACTAAATTCTTGCTTCCATACTCGACTTAGCAGCCTAACATTGAACTAAGCTATACTTCTTGCACTTGCATTTTGATAAACAGCATGCCCTTTATCAATCGGGACGAATTGACCCCAACCAAATTTTGTCAAGTGTTGATAACAATGATAACACACTGAGCAGTATTTTATGTACCCTCTAAGCTTGTAGCAACCCTAACTATCGTACATAGAATCATTAGCAGCAGTCGGTCGTTTGTTAGAGGCACTCGCGGCCGAGACGCGTTTTTGTCGCCACGCCATCGCCAAATTGCACCCGCACAGACTCAGACTCACAAACGTACACCCCACCCCGCACAGTGCGAATACGTGACTTCAAATTGATTCAGAAGCCTCAATCACTACGATGTGACGACCGCTTATTTGCAATACTCATTCAATAACAAATATAGACAAAAAGATCAAGTCACGTTTTCATTTGGTCCGCAATACAAAGTTTCTTCTAAAGGAAAATTATATTATAGACTTTGAAACGAGAAAGTACATACAACCTTACATGTAGACTAATTGAGAAATTAAAAAAAAAATCACTACATGCTTTCACTACTTATGATCACAAAATATATCAGCTTCAATTAAACTCCTGCACCCGTGCGATAAGTGTCTTCTTCGAATAATACAGTGGATGTACGCCATATTGGATTTAGAAGTCATTCTATTTTTCGTTTTTTTTTTTATGATAGACAAGGGACAAACGAACAGACGGTCCACATGATGGAAAGTGGCTACCGTCGGCAAAACTAGAAGGTATCTCTTGTTTTGCCGATACGCTGCTGCCTTGAAGATAGAGTGAGGAGGAGGAGCGAAGAGAATCCTGCGGTTTCAGTAGATACTGAGCAAAAACCCTGTGTTCCCTGGAATCGCAGCATTAATGGGATGGGAAAGGGGTAGATCCAGGCTGGATCTGGATGGTTTCCTAGTGGCAGAGGGAAATTGTATTCTAAATCGTCGTCGTAAAATTTTCACCATTTTTTTCATCTGATAATGAACGTGCAGAAAAAATTCAGTTCACCATCTTGAGCCGTTTGCCATATTAGATTTAGAATGACGTGACTTAGCTAACCATACATTTAACTTTTTATAAAAATTGTAGTTAGCATCGCAATCACAATTAATATTCTAGAAACCAAGCAGTTCTGCATCTAAAGTGAAACCTGGTTTAAACTAGCTTCACGTGAAAGGATTTAAAAAAATTACGGGTCTTAAAAATATAAGTTACTGGCGTTGCTTTCGTGGGAATGTTGGAGAATAAACTGGCAATTCACTACAAAAAATAGATTTTAAAGAAATTAAAGATACATAAATGATCCTAAGATTGCTCTATTACAGCGGAAGTGGTTTCATTATAAGTCATGAGAGGTCAAAATTATATTGATTTAATGTTTATCTATAAGAAAGATTTGTGTAATGCAAAAATTATATATAATTATAATTTACCATATGTTTAGTTTTATAGTTTGACATAATTTTGCTTTCATCCCCTATTTCTATATCGCTTTATATTGCAATTTAATTTTCAGTATGAACATTAGTCCTACTAATTCCCAAAGACATAAACGGCCACGACTTGACTTGCACTTCATCCCTTATTTCAACCTCTTCAACCCTTTTTTCTCAAGGTCTGTACCAAGATCTCTGTACCATACTACATCCAAACATTTCAGTGGTTTAAACAGAAAGAATTACTTTCGCATTTAAAGATATCTAAAGAACTAATATTATTAATTTTAAAAGTTAGTAAGATAAGTAATTAAGAATATAAATTAAACAAACGAAACAACGATTTAATATACAGCTTACGCCATCTATTGACGGGTAGATGGTCTGTCTTGTCTATTACACAATCGAACTTAAATCACTTTGGGGAGGACGTAAGCTATTGTGAAAAAAAAATACTTAAGAATACTAACTAAACAAATGTGTGTGCGATTACGCCACCTTTCGAAAAAGTGAATGTCGAGCTGTGATTTCGTTAGGTTTCAGGAATTATTATCATTAGATTTTTAGTGATATAGCGACAAGTGATAAAGCGATATAGCTGATATAGTGATATAGCTGATTTAGTGATATTGCCGATGTAGCGATTAAAATGTGAAATTAAATCTTAATTCTCGTGGTAAATCGTACATATACCAAAACAACATTTTTTACAATTTTTGTCTGTCTTTCTGTATGTCTGTTTGTTCCGGCTAATCTTTAGAATGTCTGGACCGATTTTGACGGGACTTTCACTTGCAGATTGCTGATGTAACAAGGATTAACTTAGGCTATTTAACATCTCGGTATGACCCATAGGAGCGGAGCAACACGTATGCCAATATAACATATCTTTGATGACTTTTCTTTCTTAATAGAACTCAACAAAAAGAATTTAACTAGGAAAACTCGTGCAATAATTTACAAATACTTTTGATTGATTATATCCTATCGCATCATATTTTGCATCTGGTTAATATTGAATAAGAATGAAGCGAATCTATAATGATGAAGTAGGTTGTGTTTTCTATTGTATTCAATGATGGACATACCAGTCTTATCGGTAGAGTCAATCTGTGATGTAACGTATTTTGGTTATTAGCTAACACTTTACAGCATATTAATAAGCAACTCATTGATTTCTATTTACACTATACAATTCATTTATTTTATCTTACAGTTTACCAAGATCATCTCAATTATTATTGATACTAGTCGACCCGTCCAGACTTCGCCGCTATGTCCCTGCATTTTAAATCTGTAATATCTTCGAAAATATTTATTTAAATTTCATGCTGTAAAGGGCCATATTGATCTATATTAAATGCACAATGTATTTAAGGTACCTAATTGGATAAGGATTAATGCTGTATTGTTTAAAATCGCTTCGTAAATAAGCCATTATTTCTCGTAAAAAGTAAAGGATGAAAAATAGTTATTGTAGGTTATCCCTAATAGATAGACATATACCATGGCGGACTTTTTTGTAGACCTTTTTAAGGTGTACAATACTGTAGTACATTATTTTAATCTATCTCGTAGGGTTCAGCCAGCGTTTGCAATGTAAGCGCAAAAAAATGTGTTTATTTACGACATCAGATCTATTAAAAAAACCGCATCAAAATCCGTTGCGTAGTTAAAGATCGCATACATAGGGACAAAAGGATTTTTTTGTATGATAAGCAAATTACTTTATCTTGAAGCTCTTTTTCATAAGAAAACCCTTTCTAATCTATAGATAAAATGGTCTTGTTAATTTATGTATCGTCAACTAAGTATATTTTATTAGTTTGACATTTGGAATACTACGATCACTATCAGTAGGCAACTACTAGTTTTACGCATATTTGCAAATGAGGCCATTAAAATGTATCTTACAATAAATTATGGCTCTAGATATGGAGGCTGTCAATTAATTACTGAATGAAAACATTTGAAAATAAGGCTTTTAGCACAAAAATATATATTTACTAGTCGTCCGACCCCCCGACTTCGCTCAGGTTAATTTCAACCTCTACAAGCCGTTTTTCGCATTAAAACGTAACCTATGCCCTTTCTTAAAGCTCTAGTCTACCTCAGTATCAAATTTCATCAAAATCAGATCCGTGGTTTAAGCGTGTATCTCAGTCAGAAAGAGTCACTTGAGCATTTATAATAAAAGTTGGGATTATTAACCAGTCCAATCAGACAAAATGTATTATCATGACATTGTCTGTCTTTTATATAAGGATTTCTCAGAACTGTTTCTAATATTGAACGTTTGAAATCATGACAATTTGACAGATCACAGATAGTGGCGTTGTATTAATAGGTTCTTGAGACCTGACACCTTCACTTAGGTTTTAATCTGGTAACTTATAGATGTCTGTAGATATAATTAAGAAAACTGTGTTAAGTGCCTTTGAAACACCAATAGAAGCCAAAAAAATGTTTATATTTTGTACATTGGGGTGATCATATTTTTTTTTAATTTACCAGTGCAAAAATCTAAAGCAATAAACAATGGGAAAAAGAAATTTGGAGCGACCTCTTAAAAATTTTTTTGAGCTTTGGAGGAGGTCTTTAAAACATAAAAAACTACCATTTTTTCACACGAGATTTTTCAGAATTGTATTGCTACACATCTAAATTAAAATATAGAAATTGTTTCATTTAAATTGGATGGCAGAATATCATTAGTGTCATATAAAAATGTTTTAGCTCAGTACGCAATACATACTAATAAACAATAATTCCTTTATCTCAGTTATTCCTTAACTTGCCCTCATTTCCCCAATTTTCTTACAAAACCCGTCAAACAGAATAACAGATGAACGAACCATTATTCAAATGCTAAGCCTCGTCTAAGCTAAGAGCAGGTCGGTAGCAGAGCGTAGAGGCCCGAATCCACTAATCGACGCTGGCTCATTAGCGGAAGCTTCTACACGGATATATTCACGGTCGGTTTTTTTAACACCCAAGCTTAGTCTTGGAACATTGTATTCTTATAAAAGAGTTCTTACTTTAAGTAGTAAGTATCTTGGGTTTCAAGGTATAAGGAACTATTCTAGTTCCATAACAGACATCTTTACTTTGGAATCTTCTACGCTAATATATGAAAAAAAAAAAATTTCGCTCAGTTCTATAAAAACTTACTTTTGTATGCTGTTTAAATATTTTATGAAATATAATTTTTAAATTGATACAAAATCAAATACAATGCATCTTAGTACTTCTTGATAAGAGAGAACTTTAGCGTTATAAGATCGGGATATATTTTTCGATCAATCTGGATCCTTTTAATACCTTTTAGTAAGTTTACAAAATAGGGAACCTTATTTCTAAAACAATGCATAGAAATAATAAAAATACAAGTTACACGAATTTCCTATTACTTGATTGACTTTATCTTATAACACTTCGAAATCCATTTGTGTTCAGTGAATTGATATCAATATTTGATTACGTAATTGTATGTATGTTTTGTTACCTAAACATACATTTATGCATGCGATTTTGTACATATTAAAATTCTACCCAGCTCAAGGATAGACGTTACAATTAAAATTTTGAACTATTTAATCATCTATATCTTCTAGATCACACTAATATCTTGTTGCAGCTCTTGCTGCTAATTCGAAAATTAGTTTATTTTCAACTTTCATACTCAATTTTCATTATTCTATGCTTTTATACAACCATAAACACTAAGTGTATCGGAGCAATTGCCGAATAGAAAAAACGTTTTTCTATCTGTATGGGCTATGTTTATTGAGAAAAATCTAAATCAACATTTTTCTATTAATCCTATACCAATGTTTAAAGAACAACTCATTGGAATATATTTCTCATATCTAAGACCTCTGACTTTTATGAGTTATGTGTGTTTTAAGCTATTAAATATCACTTGCTTTAACGGTGAAAAACACATCGCGAGGAAACCTGCACTCCTGAGAGTTCCTTAAAGTTCTCAAAGGTGTGTGAAGTCTGCCAACCCGCACTGGGCCAGCGTGGTGGACTGTGGCCTAACCCCCTTCTCTTTCTGAGGAAGAGAACCGACTCTGCAGTGGGCCATTAATGGATTGCGATGATGACTTATGTCTAAAAATGTGTCAGTATAACCATAAAGTACTAAAAACAAGCTTGATAGGCTCTCTCTCTCTATCTTTTATCTTATGTTCTAGTGTTTCCTATTTAATCAGGTACAGGTACGCGCCGTCTATATGTGAAAGACGAGCGGCGCAAGACGATGCAGGGAGGAAAAGGTGCCGTAAAGATTCATTGGGCAGAACTAAAATAATAATGTGATTCGATAAGTTTAAAAAAAAGTAATTGTAGACATGGACGCAATACAAAATCTACTGAGGAGTGGGTATTGTAGTCAAGCCAAGACAGATTTCCTTTTCTTTTGGTCTTTAAATATAGGCTCATAACTATTTGGCACGACGGCGTAGAAGATGTTTGGCGTTCTAAGACACAAACAGCTTTCAAACGGAGGTGATTACAACTCGGTAAATCACAACTCATTTCCTCAGAGCACTGATGCGATGTTAATTTAATACATTACGGAAAGGTCATGTGTTCTAACAAACTATTTAGTCTCCCATGATTGCATTTTCACTCGACTTCTGCAATCATCTCGTAATGATGTTTGGCTATCTTCCTAGTTTCCTATTTAGTTTATATACTAATATTATAAAGCTGAGGAGTTTGTTTGCTTGGTCGCACAAAACTCAAGAACTACTACTAACTAACTAACATCTATAGAGGAAGGGACGACATATAGGAGTGGAGCATCATGTCGACGAAGTTATTTTATATATTTAGAGATAATTTAGTGGAATAAAAGATAAAGGGATTCTATTGAATATGAAAAAGTTTAATACTATTAAGTACAAAATTGTAGGGTTTATAGACAACTTAATAACACTTTAATCAAGTTGATAGTAGTTCTTTAGAGTACTATGTTAATTAAATTATGTTAAGTGTTAATAATTGTATGGTACAGAACTCATTTGTCATGTAAATAGATAATTTGTAATGCCCGAGTAGGTCATAATTTGATATTAATTTTCTTATATCAATCATTCTTTATATAACTTTTTCAGATTGAAAATAAATTTCCACTTACCTTACAAATAATTGTTCTTGATTGTTAACCCGCCATGATACTACTGTAGCACCTGTAACAATGAAAAACAAGTTAATTCCACCTTTTGTCAAATAACTTAGTTAAAATTCATATCATGCAATTTATGACTAAGTTATTCTGGTCATCCAAGTATTATTAAAAGTTAATAAAAAGTTAACTTAGTAGTGCTTATAGCATTTTTATTATTATCTAACCCCACATGTCGAGCAAAAAATATCAAGGGTAAGTCATTATTGTTATATTATTTATGATAATACATCGCACTTTAAGTTTACTGACATTTAGTTTTTTATTCAAGACAAGAAACTATTAATAGCAAACCTATTTATATAGTTATGTATTATATAATAATAAGTGAAAACAAAAGATTTTTAATTCATCTTGAATTTTATAATTACACCCTACTAGTATTGTACTGCAATTAGTTAACAACCCTTAATAACAACTAAAATCTAGACTGCCAAAACAAAATGATCGTAATAATAATAATACTTCATAAGTTTAGCACATTATTATCAGGGGTTTGCTTTATAATTTATAATTAAAAGAAGTAATTTCATGGTGAAGCTAACTTTAGCATAATAACATTCAATATTTTTGATAAATCAATAATAAAAATCACTGCCTAATTATTTATTAATGTTGCTACACAGCTTATGAACATTTTTTGTGAGTACATCAAATCACCACTTACAATTTAGAAGCAAGTATACAGTTTACTTCCTACAATCCAATAGCCAAGGTCATATCGCCGCAGACAACTTCTTATTCTATTCATTAAAAAAAACTTGTTACCTCCTATTATACAAGGCACGACCAAAAATATTTAAACATTTGGTAGATACAATTAAAAAATGTTTTTTTTTTAGTTTTTATAATAATACGATTGTAATATCAATTTAAAAGTTCCGCGCACAACTTCAAAAATAATAAACAAAAAAGTTTTTCAGGTTATGCGGCTTTTTCTGAATATCTTAAGATCTATATAAATACACTCTTCAAAATAATTTCAGTAAGTAATAGCAATTTATATAAAGTTATTAAATGTTTCAACTTACCGAAAAGATTTACGGTACAAGTTGTATTGTTGCCTCTGTCGAGAACGACAACACTCGTCGCTGCCATTTTCCGATTGACAGCAAAGCCAACTGACAATAAAAGCTTGTTGAAGTCCAAAGTAGTGACAACGATGTGCAATAATGTTACCGATTTTTAGGTGTTACCGATTCATAAAATTTTATGTAATGAATTAAAGATAAATTTAATTTATATTTTATACATTAATTCAGTTAATTATTAATAATTATTTTTAAAATTATCTTTAGTACTTGACAAACCGAAAGTGGACCGAAACGATACTACCAAACGGTAGCATGAACGCATCTATAATCAGCCAATAAGAAACGGCCAACGCTTTGCCGGCTAATGTCATTTTCAGCTACTACGTGTATTTTTCCGGTCCTTGTCCTCTTCTATCTTGCTAGCTTCACTTGGTTGCTGGAGATAGTATAGTTTAATATACAGGCCCGGCGAAAGTCTGTAAAATGTTAGGTTCACTGAAAGTATTTTTAATTTTAGGAGTAATTTGTTTATGTCGAGCTTCTGAGGAAGATGTTCTCGATCTCACTGACGCAGACTTTTCTAGTGCGATATCCCAACATGAGACCGCTCTCGTCATGTTTTACGCACCATGGTGAGTGTTCTGAGTTGAATAACCTGTAATATGAACAAAGAACCTACTTACTAAAGCTTAATTTAATAGGTGTGGTCATTGCAAGAGATTAAAACCTGAATACGCTGTAGCGGCCGGCATACTCAAAAACGATGATCCTCCGGTAACTCTTATTAAAGTAGACTGTACTGAGGGTGGAAAGGAGACTTGCAGTAAGTTCTCCGTGTCAGGATACCCAACTCTGAAGATTTTCAGAAATGGAGAGCTTTCACAAGACTACAATGGACCCAGGGAATCGGGTAAGCAAATTTTTTGTTCTAGTTCTCTTGTATTTATAATTAAGTACTGGCAGGCTCACCCTAGCTTTGGTCTGATTTTGCTGATATTATAATCCATGTCTTTATATAGCCATATATTTTCTTAACATTTATTAAATTCACACATAAACACTGTTCTGTCATTTGGGAATAATGTAGCTTAATTATTGAAAGAATTATTAAAATAAGAGCAGGAGTTCCAAAAATAACATATAAATTTACAAAAAAATACTTTTTTATAATATGTTCATACTTACATATTTAACTATTATTCTATATATACACAGAAAAGTCATAGATGAGACCACATTAATAATAAAGATTACAATATACATTTATCTATTTCCTTAGCTGGTATTGTCAAATTCATGCGTGCCCAAGTTGGTCCAAGTTCAACAGATCTTCTTACTGTTGAGAGCTATGAAAAGTTCATTGCAAAGGATGAAGTGATTGTTGTGGGCTTCTTTGAAAAGGAGACTGATCTGAAGGGCAAGTTCTTGAAGACTGCTGATGTCATGAGGGAATCAGTTTTATTTGGACACACATCTGCTAAAGCTGTTCTAGACAAGGCTGGTTACAAGTAAGTAATTTCCTATATTTTATGAAGATGTAACCTTTTGTATGCACATAAAATTATAGATTGGAAGGTTTTGTATAAATTATGTGCATTTAATATTAGTATTTATGAGTAAAATTTGATAAAATTCTGTGAATAATTTTTATTAAAAGTAAAACCATTAGTTTAGCTTAGATACCACTGCCTGCAAAAGAATACTTTATTCTTTAGACTGCAGTTTTCTTTTAAATTTTCTTTTCAAGGTTTTCAAATTCATTTATTATGGTATATACAAGATTATAAACTGTATATACTGGCATCATGCTTTGCCATTACAATGGTTTGGAATTATTGCTATAAAGGATTATAATATTATTTAATTTAATTTAATAATATTGATTTAATCAAGTACAAATTAGCTTAGAAAAAAATTGAAAAGAAATAATAAAGTTAGTCAAAATTGTATTCAAGGAATTCATTAAAGGAATAAAAGCATTCACTTAAGAGCAAGCAACCTACATTATTACCATACAGTCACAAACACTGTTTGGGCACATAGTTTGCTAGGGTCACGGCTTTTGTATAAAATTCTTCACATTATAATATCCTATGTGTTTAAAAATATTGAATCCACAAACACTTGAAAGTTAATACTATACTTTTAACATTAACTTTACAATTATTATATTTTCCTTATCAAAATATACTAGAATTTATTGCAAGGATTTATTGTATTTTAATGTATTTTCATATCAGATTTTTATGGATTTTATAAATCCAATAATATATTTAATAGCCATTATAAATATCATAATTGTAGCTTATCATATTTCTAAATGAACTTATCATATTGAATTTTTAGCTAATTAAGTAGCTCTAAAACAACTGTTCAAACAAGCTTTATCATATTATACATTTAAATACTTATCTAAATGAGAAAAGTAAATGTTTAAACAGTTGTACATAAATATATGGTTTCATATTTTGGAACTAATTATAAATTTATTCACAAAATATATTTTTTTAATTAGTTATGCCACAAGGCTTGAATTCAGCAACAGTAGGCATTTTCGAAATAATGCCTTGGTTTAGGTTTTTTATCATTAATTGACTGAGTCTAAATAAACTTGTTATGCCATACTATTCTCTCCACTAAGTCAGTAATTGTTTCTGCAGCAAAATTGTCAGAAGTACTTTGTAAAAAGTCTAATTGAATAAAATATTTTGAGTTTGAGTTTTAACCAACTAAACTAAGTGTATAGATTTGAATTTTGAAGGTTGTTAAACTATAGATAAGAATATTTTCCGAAATATCTTATCAGATACTTACATTCTTTATATTTCATGTCATCAGTGATAAGATTTATCTGATTACTATAATTTTTAATCATTTTGGAACTTAACTTCTAATGGGGTGGGAAAAATATGCAATATTTTTTAAAATATTACTTGCAGTATGGATAACATACTAATAAAGGTTTTCATGAATTATTTTATCTCAGAAAAGCGTGAGATACTCTCTACTTACTTACTCATCTATTTGGGATTTATCTTTTTACATTAAAATACAATTATAAATTGATAAGTTCAGTTTAAATATTTGTAAAAGTTAACTACATACATAGTTTCAAAGAAAGTCACTTCGCGCTGTCTGTATACACACATTGAAAATTGAAATAATTTTAATATAAAATCAAATAATGTATACATATACTAGCGATCCGCGCCGGAATCGCACGGTTTCACTACTACAATGTATATTGGTACGGGAGCCAGTGACAGATTTTCATGACCAAGTTCCTCCCAAGCGAAAATTCGTGAAATGCATAAGGGGTTAATATTATGATTACTCGTGACCGTCAGCTGCGATTCCGTGGGTGGGGCGAGCAGTGGCAGCCTTCCAAACATGTCGAAAAAAAATTTTTTTGAGTCGTAACGATTTCTCTTGTAACCATGCGAAGCCGGGCGGGGTCGCGAGTTATACATTAATGATTAGCTTATGAAAACATCGGTTACGCTTATCGAAAACGGAAAAGCATCATCACGCTTGAAATTGTTACGAATTGCTGCAATTTTCCGCGATTGTAAATTTAATAAAGAGTTTATACTAGAAATTAAATGTCGTATCCTTCGAATAAAAGAAAACTAACTCAAATCAAAATACCTTTTTAGATCGATTCTAATCTCAACTTATTTAAATCGATTATTGAGTATAGACAACGGCGACGGTTGAGAGATGATTAATTTTAATAAGAATTAGGATCTATTTTCTTACTTATCTATTGGCACAGTACTTTTTAAATTATTTTTTTTATATATATTAAACATATAGTAATAATACAATTAATGTATTTGTAAGTAATTAATAAAATATATTTACTATTATTTTAAACATTAGCTATTTTCAAGAGTTTAAAAACCAATATCTTTACATAGCTTCGCAAACCAGTATGCAAATATATTATGTTATAATAGTACATTCATATGAAAATCCTATTGACCTTTCGTGACTTAGATCTCTTATAATATTCTTTAGACTACGTCAATCTTCTGTTGATAATGTGTTTAAATTTCAACTTATTTCAAAGTAAATAACATCTTTATTATAAAAACTAATAGCTGAACCTTTTAAAGATTAAAAGGTTTAAATCCTGATATTAACCGACCGATTTTAATTAAAATTTTTGTTCTCTATTTTAACTTGAATTATTTTTCTGTCAATTCAATTGAGACTGGCGATTTTTCTTTTTTTTTGTGATATTATATACTACTTCAATATTAACTTATATTTTTTATTTCTTCTTCTTATTTCAAGGCCATTTACCGCTATTAACAAGAGTAATTTTGCCAATGTCAATGTAGGAGAATATCGAGCCATAATAAGATTGAATGGTGGTGTGCATGTTCTCTCTTCTTTGGGTATACTTTCTGAAGAGTTTGTTCAGTATATATATCCACTTTATTGATTCAGTCCAATGTTAATATGAAAAAAGGAGCGTGGTTGGGGTTCAGTTGGCTTTAACAAATGAAATTAAGAAAGATTGTTTGGTGTCTTTGTTATACCTGCAAGCATGCATATATATATTATATTATAATATAACCAAAGTTTATACACCTAATTCTTTAGTATGTATCTTATAAACTTTTTATTAATTTTAATGTATTTACATAGAATTTTTATTATATAGGGGTCTTAGGGAAGGAAAGAAAAAATTTAAAGTGAGTAGAGTTAGGAGTATTAGCGGGTAGAATATCATACAAGATGGGGAAATTTTTACAATCAATATTTTTTATTTCTATATTTTATTGATTTACCATAAAAGATTCTTCTTCTGACATTGAATTTAAATCAATTTTGGACATACACAATATGTATTTTGAAAAGATGCTATTATACAAAATAGAAGAATTAATATAAGCACAAACATGTGTTCCTCATGGCTAAGTATGTGTGTTATTTCTCACTTTTCCAAATTTTTTATATATTTTGCTCATTTTAAGGTGCTAACGACTTTATAATACGAATGTGTAAAATTTATACATTTAAAATATGTCTTTGTCAACAGAGATGATATTGTGCTCTTCCGTCCCAAGCGCTTACAGAACAAGTTTGAAGATTCCTTCGTAGTGTACAAGGGTGAACCAGAAGAACTTAAAGGCTTCATTAAGGAGAACTAGTAAGTTTTCAACATGATTTTAAATGAATTTTACACACTCCTTATCAAATTTGGTGCTCATGAATCTCCTACTCTATTATTTTTAACTTTTTTTTTATTATTCAAAGAATATCTATAAAATAAAATATCGGTTTATGGACTTCTATAAACAATGTTGTTCTTTTATAAATCATTTTTTAATAGTTTTCCTAAAGTCTCTAATGCTTCATCTTACTCTCATTTTAGACTAATTTCCATTCTTCCCTTTTTAAAGTTCTTGAACATATCATCTATTATCAGCTTTTTCGTTGTATTAGTAATCATGAAATGCTGAGTCCATATTAGTCAGGGTTTCAACAAGGCCACAGCAGAACTATCCCTTTAAGGAAAATTTGTGACAATATTTGTTAACTATCTTAATTCTTCTTGACTTTTCTAATGCTTTCAACACTGTTAACTTTGAAATCTGACTCTATTCTTAAGTATATAAACTTTTCCATTGATGTTATTAACTGGTTTCATTCGTACTTATATAATCGCCAACAATATTATAATAAAATAGAAGAAGGAGACAAAATATTGTCTCTAAAAGACGGGTTTCCTCAGGGCGGTGTACTGTCTCCTCTCCTCTTTTCTATCTTACAAGCTTAAAGTTGCCTGTAAGAGTTTACTATAAGTACTAAGGCTGCCTTTGCATGCGCTTTATCATATCCACTGGCTTCATGTAATTTTATTCTTATTTATTTGGTATGTAAAAAAGAATTTATTCATTCAGATTTTGTTACGACACAGTAAGTGAATGGTTTTTAGTCGTAAAATTAATTATTCAATATCAGGCATCTAATAATAATTTATTATTTAATAGCCATGGTCTGGTTGGTATTCGCCAAAAGGAAAACACATACGACTTCAGCAACCCCTTGGTTGTTGCATACTACGATATTGACTACCAGAAGAATGCTAAGGGAACTAACTACTGGAGGAACCGTGTCCTTAAGGTAATATTTTAATTCATACATAGTGTAAAACACGTTTTCCATGTTTGTGACTCTATTTCTGTTTATGTAATAACTTCTAAACCATTGATTTTTGTAATTTTAACTAATAGAAAATCATATAAAACGTAATGTCTGACAAAAAAATCCATTAATAATATATAAGGAAAACAAACAAAATGGCCTTGAAACTGATAAACCTGTTATATACAAAAAATACAGTTTTAAAATTATTATTCATTGATATGTTAGAGTTAAAAAGTTTTAACTAATTGGTAATAAATAAATAATTTTACCATTTTAAATTACATATGATAAATAAATTAATACCATTTTAAATTAAATATGATAAAAAAATACTGCAAATTAAACATATCTACAAAATATATAATCTTTTGATGCAGGTAGCCAAGGAAGTAACTGAGGTTACATTCGCAATCAGCGACAAGGATGACTTCACTCATGAGCTCAATGACTTCGGCATTGATTTCGCAAAGGGAGACAAGCCCGTGGTCGGTGGAAAGGATGCTGATGGAAACAAATACGTCATGGCCCAGGAATTCAGGTAACTCTTATTCTATTTTAAACTCGAAATCTTTCATTTAATTATTAATTATATATAAAGTATTTTAAGAGTCAGATGAATCATTTGTTTTTTTTTAATTGCAGCATTGAGAACCTTCTCACATTCGCCAAGGACCTCTTAGACGGCAAACTTGAACCCTTCGTTAAATCTGAACCCCTGCCTGAGAACAATGATGGCCCAGTTAAAGTAGCGGTGGGCAAGAACTTCAATGAGCTAGTCACTAACAGCGGCAGGGATGCCCTCGTTGAATTCTATGCACCTTGGTGCGGACATTGCCAGAAACTTGTCCCTGTTTGGGAAGAGCTGGGAGAAAAGGTAAATACAAATAACAAAACTGCATATAATAATATTTAAATATTAATTTTTCAGTTATTCTGATTTTTACTTTAATTTCTCCATAGATGAAGGATGAAGAGATTGATATTATCAAAATTGATGCAACTGCCAACGACTGGCCCAAATCTGCATTTGATGTGTCTGGATTCCCCACAATTTACTGGAAACCTAAGGATTCATCCAAGAAACCAACTAGATACAATGTGAGCATATCTTTTATTTAGGAATGGAAACAAATTGATCTTTGGATGAACAGTAATTTTTAAAATTAGTAAAACTGAAATAAAATTACCTATTTTTCCTCAGGGTGGACGTGCCATTGAAGATTTCATCAAGTACGTGTCAGAAAACGCGTCCGGTCAGCTCAAAGGGTACGACAGGAAAGGAAATGCAATAAGCAAGGACGAGTTGTAAACTAGTTGTGTCTAATTTTCTAAGATCTGTGAGTGAATGGTGTGCGTATGCTATATAATCATACATACCAATTTATTTATACTAATAAGTGATGCATCTGTAAGCATCTGTTCTTATTTCAAAAAATATCTTTTTTAAAAATAGTACATAGTCTGTTCCAATTTCAAAAACTTTGTTTATATCTGGTTTCTCAGTGTTGTAGAAGTAGTAGCTTTATTCAACTTGATAGAGTATTGAATCCCTATTTTATAAATAGAACAAAACCTGCTCTAATTTCAAAAAACTATTATCTGTTTTTCCAAATGTTGGTATTCTTGAAATAGCAACATAAGCAACAGATATGGAGCAATCATGAAAAGAGAATAGATGCAAAGTAAAGGGTACTGTCATCATTCCATCATTTTTATATGAATGTACTGGTTTTTGGGATTTATCAATGAAATTTTTATGGTTTTTGTATGAATGATTTTTTTGTTGTGAATTTTATGTGCTGTCTTTATGGACAAAACCTTTATAGAATATTCGAAATACAGTAATTTTTAATGCATTTCTTATTGTCAGTGGAAATAATAAATTAGGAAATATTTATACAATTTTGTTTCATTTATTTAAATCTACCTAGCCTTTGTTTTAAGTATGGAAAATGAGACTCGGGGAATAAGACTTTGAAAAAATAAAACATATGCTTATTACTATATATTTTCCTCTTTCCACCTCTCCATCCATTCAATAATTGCATTAACATTGCTCTGCAGTTGGTCTTCTGTATCATTGTGAAGTTCTTGTACTATATCTGGCTTATAAGACGACTGTGCCTCTTCTAATAATGTTTCAAATATTTCACACTGTATGTTATCTTCCATTTTTTTACCACTGTATCCTCTGAAATAATAATAAAAAATATTAATTCATTTAAATCAGTTTTATTAAAAATTAATGAAGATATTACTGACCTTGCTTTTAATCTGTCATATAAAGCTGTATTATTAGTCCGTATTACAAAAACTCCATCAAACCATCTCTCAGGGAAGAATTCACAGCCGTGATAATCAACTATGTTTCCACCTTTTGCCATCATGCCTTCCATTGTATCCAGAAGCTGAAATATACAAGGAATTTTTATATATAAAATGTTGAATTGAACTAAATAATTTTTTTTTTGTGATGGATAATAAAATTATGCTGCAACCTCCTAATTCCTAATTACACATGTCACCAGGTTTAAATTTCTCCCAATCCTTTTCATCTTCGTTTGACATGCATTCAATTGTTTAAAATATTTGAGTAATAATAACAATTTGCATGGATGGTGGATAAACAAACAGGATGGCAACAACACAATTATTTCTTTTGCATGTCCCCGGGCCGACAACATGTTTATAAGATGTAAATAAGTTATTATATTATTTATATATATAGATAGATCTAAGTTTTATCAATAACCGTTCAATGTTTTTCTTATTCACACAATATCTAATGAATATCGCCAAAAGTTCATCACAAGTAATTGAGTTTATGAACACAGAGGACAAACTAATATAAAAAAAATATAGATTTATTAAATGATATCGGCAACTTAGTCTGCATGGAATAGTGTCTTTGGGTAGCATTTTTGATTATTTAGGCTAATTATTTTACAAATAAGACACATACATATCTCTTACATACATATCTCTTGTACAAGACACATACACATTTACGTACAAACTTTCATCCCCTATTCTCTATTGTTATTTTACACTCTTGAGGGTAAAACTTACAAATTTTGCATGTCATATTTATATTGAATAAACAGCCTAAAAGATAAGTTTCAAGCATCTAGCTCTTAAAATGACGATACTTCTATACAACTTTTAATCCCCCTTCAAACCATTTTTTCGCATTAAAAAGTAGCTTATGTCCTTTCTCAGGCTCTAGACTATCTGTAGTATATGAAATTTCATTTAAATCGGTTCCGTGGTTTTAGCGTGAAAGCGCGACAGACAGATAGTTATTTTCGCATTTATAATAATAGTAAGGATTAGTACCTACTTTATCTTCATTCAAAAAGGGACACTGGTACTCTGGATCATATTCATCAAGACAGTTGTATTCCTCAGCTAGTTTCGATACTTCTCTCCATGTCAAGTTCGTCCTCTCTGATAATAGCCGAGATATTGTTGACTTACCCACACCAGGGGTGCCTGGAAAAATTAATATTAATTTAATTGAAGCGAGTTATTAAAATATGTTAATAAAGACATTAAAGGTTATATTAAAACATGGTAAAGGTAAATAAATTCATTCTACCTGTAATTAATATATTAGGAGAAACTCTTTTAGGCATTTCCATTTTTATACTTATAGTGTATCTTAATTATTTACATAAAATAAAACTATAAATCTTAATAAAAATAATCGACTTAAATGAATTAAAATAGTAGGGATGCCGATCCAAGATTGAAGAATCGATTTTTCAGACAAAAATAAACGATAATCGGCACTGAATCGATCCTGAAAATCGATATTTCACCATAGAAAATAGACATTTGATTTATTCTATTTTTCTAAAAATCGGCTACCAATTTTATTAAATGGGTAGACAATAATTTTTTTTGGGTTTTACCTCAGCAGGGACAAAAAATAATCTCGCTTTACGTCTAAGGTTCCTATGAGGAACTTTTTTTTACTTTTCAAATATTGCATTATTTAAATGCATTAATGAGGAATCGATCTTTTTGGTATCAATTTTTTGTTAATAGATTCGTAGGTTGCGATTCGAATCAATTTAAAAATCGATCTTCATCGAAAAGAATCGTCAGACCTGGGCTAAAATATCGATTTTCAATCACTCTTCGATATTAAGTAAATTTAAATTAGTCTTTATGCAAACAATTATTGCATCTAATTTTTTAAAATTATTTTATAATAACTGTATAATTTAAAAAAAACTATGATTAGACAAAAATATTGTTACATTGACATTTTACTTAATTTTCGTTTTTTTTTTAAATATTGTTATTATATTATATCAAGCCTTGAGAATACCACAGTATTAAAACTTGACGAATATTTATCGTGTCGGGGGATTGCACCCGTTTTTCTATTAGTTTTATTCAAATTAATATATATATATATAATTAAGTCTATATTTTACAAAATTGTGTAAATTTTTAATTTTAAAAGTATATTTAGGACTGTAGGACTCGAGTCCTTTGCAACAATAGTAAGAATACAATTCCGCTTTGATCCGATGGCATCACATGTTGGCCAGACTTCCCCTTCCTCTTCCATCCTAGCATTCTTCTCTTTACTGTGAAGTGCTACATTATTTTTATCTTCGACGTGGCAACGCATCGACAAAACTAGAAACACTCGGCGACGGTGGCCTCTTACCATCGTGAACCTCGTCCCTCACAATTATTAAAAAATTATATAGGTATCATCATATTTAATTAATATCCCGTTCAAAAAAAAATTGATGTTGAAAAATCTATTACGTGATATAACATTCTTTCAGAACGATGTATTAGCATATAAAATGTCCATGCGTTACTAATTAAAAAACATCGATGTATCATTTCATACATTTTCGATTCTGTAAAATCGATGTAGCTTCTCTAATCAGAGGTTACAGAGATAATAATAATTTTTATTTTTATTTCAACCCACGTTATTTTATTGTTAAAGTTATTATAATACTGGAAACACATCTCAAAATAAGTCGGTTGATATTTTTTTAAATATCGGATTTTCGATCAAAAAAAATATCGCTCAAAAAGTGATTTACTTAATTTATAACCTAATATATTTATTAATTAAATTAAATTTTAAATAAATGATGAATACTAATAAACCTTATGAGGTGTAAATAATTTTGTTTTCTCTGTTGTTATTCCATAATAGAAAATTAAAAGGTATTACAGCCTTGTAGACAAATAACAATTTAAAAAAAATATAGAATTAAGATTTTATATAGACTATCGATGTAAAACGTATAAAATCATAGCTAAGAAAATTTTAGTAATAAATATCGATATTTCTAAATAAAATATCGATATTTTATCAATAGGACTATCTTAAAACAACACTCACGTTAAAAAATTACAAAATAATTATTAACATGGTTTAAGAAATAGGTGTTAACAACAACCAATTATTTTAAATTAAACTAGATTTAATTACAATTAACAAATAATGAGAATATATAAACCAAGAGGCATAACAAGAGGTCAGTTTGCGTTGGTCACAGTTCTTGGATTTTTTGGTGGAATATATATCTGGAAACCAATATTAGACGGTCTTCCTAGAAAGAGTAAGAAAAATCCAAGTGACCCTGAGACACCAGTGATCCAATAAAATGCGTCAATTAAAAAAGTGGTTTAGTTCCTCCAGCCCAACAGTAAAAACATTAATGGGTATATCAATAACCTCATTTCTCTTTGTAACCTATAAATTGTATTTATCACCTTATCTTAAAAAACAAAAGTATCGGCAAGCTGAAGAATGGGCCAATATGGTCATAGAACAAGATGAGAAAATGAAAGATACAAATGAAATACATTGATGTTTCAAAGTTTCTTAATAATTAAGTTATGTAATTATAGTAGTACCTAGTTGTTGTTAATGTATGATCTTTGTAAATAAAATAAATGTAAACGTTATATTTGGTTTTATTTGGACATTAAAAAGTACCAAAAAATATACAGTCTTTTATATATAATAATACTAGACATGTAATATAAAAGTCAAAGTATATAACCGGCAAATAACATGCAACGACACATGTTCATATTAGAAAGATGTCATGTCGTATTAATCAATAAGTATTTTTTATAAAATTTAGATTGATATATTTTAGTTAAATAATGTAACTTGAATAAGATCGAAAGACATCATACACTTATTCACCAAATTACTCATTATGTTGCATATTATTACATGTTAACCATAAGGGTATTGTTACTCATGCTAATTACTAGCACAAAACATGCTATTATTGAGCAACTACCTACTAACGTGTGTGTACAGGACATGCTACTATTAAGCATGCTTTTTAGTGGCATACTGGATAATAGCACACCCTGCTACCTTTAAGCATGCTAGTTCATGCGGAGGATTTGCTTAATGTGCATGCTAATATCGATAATAATACCGCAATATCTTCTTGCATTTCTGATGGCAATCAAGTACTTGCTCCAAAGTCTTATCGTCTAGTCAAGTTTTCTTCTTTCTGAGACAAGTTTTTGGATGCATTGCATAGTCAGCAAAAAGATAATTTTATTCAGGTGCATCCAGATGGCTGTTTGATTATCCATAGTTTTGTTTGAACTGGCAGAGGGCACGCTATCAAATGAAATGTGTATTGGAGTGTTTGGTTTGAGCATGCTGATTGCTAACAAATGTAAACAGTTAGTTAGTAATCATGATTATATTAAGCATGCTATGTGTAACGGTGTGTTAAGAATGTTAGTTTAAGTATCTTGTAGGTAACATTTGCTCAATAGTAGCATCCTTTTGTGCTATTAATCAGCATGTGTAACAGTACTTTATCAACAAATTCTGTCGAATGCTCGAGCAAACCGCAATGCCCCTTGAATCTTAATGAATTTTAGCAAATGCCAAATAACCGGTAACCTAAAAAAAGGTTATCAACCGGCTGTCTTATCCGTAGAATAATTTTCTATCAAGATATGAATAATGAAGAAACGCTTTTCTTTTGTTACTTGAGAATCTTTGCAAATATAGCAGTATGGGAATGACATAAGGTACATAAGTTTGTTTTCAGATTAATTATTTGTATTTTTATTACGACTAGCTGCACCCCACGATTTGACCCGCTATATTATGGATAATTCATACTATATAAATTATAGTTTGTTTTATTCTGATGTGCAAACTATATTATTTATTTATTTAAAACTTCATTGCGCTAGTTTACAATTGGCGGACTTAATGCCTGAGGCATTCTCTACCAGTCAACCCAAGGCTGTAAGTAAACAATGAAAAGCGGAAGAAGTCTTAACACTCAATTAAAAAAAATTAAATATAAGACGAGAAAAAAAAAACAAAAATTTAATATTTCATACTAAAATAGGTATAATAAGCTTAAATATTAAATACGTAAATATATAGCTTATATACAATACGTTATGTTACACCAATGAGTTTATGCTTGAGTACTCGAGCTTGTAAGGTCTTTTACATTTTTCTTAAATGTAAATTTGCTGGGCGAACGCCTTACTGATTCTGGCAGTGAATTCCAAAGTTTAATTGCCTGTACTTTAAACGAGTCGGATAAGAAACCAGTGATGAGAAGGAATGTTAATAAAAGATTATTAGAGTATTATTGTAGTTTCATCAAAATCCATTCAGTAGTTTTTACACGAGTAAAAAACCTACATCCATATAATCTTACAAACTGATTCAATAAATAAAGTTTGAATATGAATATTTAACTTCAAAGATTGATAATAATAAAATATTAGGATTAAATTAAAATATGTTTTTAATCATAAATATAAATTTATTTAAAACAACTTACAAGGGTTAATGAAACAACCAAATCTGTGTACTGGAGGCTACCTTTATTCTATGAATTTACATTTTAGTTGTAATCGTAACAAAATAATTCAGATATATAATAACCTTATAAATTATAAAATAATGTTACAGTATAAGCCTTGTAAAAAATATAGAAAAGGAATGAGTTTGTAGCCCTTTTTCCTTCGGAACACCTTTCGGTGAATGAAGTATCGCAGTTGAATGAAGAATTGTGCTGTTAACAGCGCTAGCTACTTTTTGCCCTTGGTGGCCTTCTCGGCAGCCTTGGTGACTTTGCCACCAGATGGATCCTTGAAGTTGACGGCTTTGATGACACCGACGGCAACGGTTTGCCTCATGTCACGCACGGCGAAACGACCGAGGGGTGGGAATTCCTGGAATGCCTCAACACACAAAGGTTTTGAGGGTTGGAGGTTTACAATGGCAGCATCACCAGATTTGATAGATTTGGGATTTTCCTCAGTAGATTTACCAGAACGACGGTCAACTTTCTCCTTAATTTCGGCAAACTTGCAGGCAATGTGAGCAGTGTGACAATCCAACACAGGTGTGTAACCATTGGAGATTTGACCAGGGTGGTTGAGTACGATGACTTGTGCAGTGAAATCTGCAGCTCCTTTGGGTGGGTTGTTCTTGGAATCACCAGCTACGTATCCACGACGCAATTCCTTAACAGATACGTTCTTTACGTTGAAACCTACATTGTCTCCGGGCACAGCCTCTTGGAGAGCTTCGTGGTGCATCTCCACAGATTTTACTTCAGTGGTGATGTTGGCAGGTGCAAAGACGACGACGGTACCGGGTTTAAGGACACCGGTTTCTACTCTGCCTACTGGCACTGTTCCAATACCACCGATTTTGTAGACATCCTGTAAGGGAAGACGCAGGGCCTTGTCGGTAGGACGCGCTGGGGGTAGGATGGCATCGAGGGCTTCAATGAGGCATTTACCATCAGCTTTACCTTCCTTGCGCTCCACTGCCCATCCCTTGAACCAGGGCATTTTGGTGGATGGCTCCAACATGTTGTCTCCGTGCCAACCAGAAATGGGTACGAAAGCGACAGCAGCAGGGTTATAACCGATCTTCTTAATGTATGAGGAAACTTCCTTCTTGATTTCCTCGAAACGGGACTCGCTGTATGGAGGCTCGGTGGAGTCCATTTTGTTAACACCGACGATAAGCTGCTTGACGCCGAGGGTGAAAGCGAGCAGAGCGTGCTCTCTGGTTTGTCCGTTCTTTGAGATACCAGCTTCGAACTCACCAGTACCGGCAGCGACGATAAGCACAGCGCAGTCAGCTTGAGATGTACCAGTGATCATGTTCTTGATGAAATCTCTGTGTCCGGGAGCGTCGATGATGGTGACGTAGTATTTGGCAGTTTCGAACTTCCACAGAGCGATATCAATGGTGATACCACGCTCACGCTCAGCCTTTAGTTTGTCCAACACCCAGGCGTATTTGAAGGAACCCTTACCCATTTCCTGGGCTTCCTTCTCGAACTTCTCGATGGTACGTTTGTCGATACCACCACATTTGTAAATCAAGTGACCAGTGGTGGTGGACTTGCCGGAGTCGACGTGTCCAATGACGACAATGTTAATGTGAATCTTTTCCTTGCCCATTTTTGGTTAGTCTAAAAAAAAGAGAAAAAAACAAGAGTTAACACCAATTGTTATGAATAATGGCGAAAATGATTGGGATTCGCGATGCACTAACACAAGGTCGTAGCCTCATGCACGAAGGATATGCGACCGGCAATATGGCCGCCGCATGGCCGCCTCGCCCTATCTTGACACTTCACAATACACGTCCGCCATTACGGGTTAAATAAATCAAATATAAGAATAATTTACTTGTACTACCAAATAAGTTATATTTCAATAGAATTATTAACATATGTTACCAATAATTACAAGACGAATTACAACCACGTGGTAACATGTGCCGACTGCCGGTCGTCAACGTTGTATGACGCGTAAGCAAGTTAATTTAAAGAAAGAACGGCGATAAATAAGCCGGTAATTAAAGAAACAAATGAATTGTAGTTTTAAAATTGGAATAAGATATAATATTTGAAAATTACACAAAGAGAATACCGAATTGTAAATTACACCACAATTACGAGAGCGAGTAAAACTTTAGAAATGTATTGTAATTATTTTTTAATAATGAAGCTTAATACTAACACGAATTCTTATTATTAGACAAAATATACTGTTCACTGGGGTTTTGCACTTCACTTTAATCGTGACACTCACCACGGATAGCGTGTAATATCCGAGAAAGACTCCAACAGAATGGACGAGAAATGGTTTTTCTTTCGCCTGGAAGGAAAGGGCCGTTGTCACTTCCGGTATTAGATGTGACCATGCTCAAAGTTTAATAATCCTGACGTTAGACTTTATGCGCAAATCATACTGACTTTAGTGTAGTTTAAAATTTGAATGAATAACAATCCACATCCATCATACACTCGTGCTTACATTATTGCCCTGCTCAGTTTTGTGTTTAAAATAAATACTAGCAACTCTTCTTGACTTTGTCTAGAAGTGCACAAAAATATGTTCGTACTACAGAAGTATCTTTGAAGATTTTCTCTGTAAACGTATTTTCGCAACTGGTACGATATTCAAGGTTAAAATAATGCCTTTAATCAAAAACTAAGGGCGTAGCAATATCATCACAAAATTGTAACAGCCCTCCAGTCTCCAGTCCTAGTAGTAAGTTGTAATTTCCAACTGCCCAACGTACTTAATACTTAAAATAACATAAAATGAACAATTGAACACTACTTCAGATAATCATTGTTCAACAAAATCACTAGTCTGTACTGGGATTATAAAAAGATTTGATTTTCTAACTAGTTCAATTACTTATTTACTAATTACAGGCATACTTTAAGTTCAAATATGTACAATTTAGATTTTATTTTCTAACTACTGAATGCCTCCAGCGTTCTATAACTATCCTATTATATAGTCGAAGGCATCTAAGTATAATTCTAACCTCTGATGCGCAGACGTCACTGTTAGGGCCTTTTTAACAGGAACTGCGGGGCGAGAGGAGCGTGACTAACGTGGGTTCTTAGGCAATGGTTCTGGACCCACGCACCTACTACTTAACATATACCGGCACGCAGCACGCCTGCTAGTTATACTTCCTATTCGAATGTAAGTAACAACTGTTTCTTCACGTTCTATGAGATATAGATTACATACCTACAGATTTTCACTTATTAAATATTATGTTTTTAAATAACTTTTACTATTTTTTAGGTATAAAATTTTATACCGGAAAAATAACAGTTCCTCAGGAATAGATAAATGAAATTAAAAAATAGAATACTGCTCAGTGCATATAGGGTAGAGTATAGGGCTTATAATATTCCAATTAAGAAAGACAGATAACTATAAAAATAATAATATTTCCCCGATAGACAGTATAGATGTTTACTCATATTTCCCTTAACATTAAATATATTTTATTACTGGTCACTTGTGTAAATTACTTTTCTATACGTCATTTCCAGTTTAGCGTTCAAAAACTAGAAATTATAAAAATCATCTTTAGATGATAAAAAAAGGAATACAAATATATAACAAGTATTTAAAAATTTTTATTTTTTAAATAAAAAGATTATTAATTTATCAGAAGTTTTATTATTTTCTATGTTTAATTTTTGTAGAAATTTAATTTTGTTGTAATTTTTTTTTATTTTAATAAATTAAACACAGAAATATATGTTAATTCCGTACTTTATAATAAATTGAATGAAAAAGAGTTAGGTTTCATTAAATTCTTGGTAAATTAATAAAAAAAATTAAAAGGAGGCGTAGCTTTCTTATGTCAAATTCCAATTATGTCAATTGTCATAATTATGATGAACTAATGCGTGAATGTGGCGAAATTTAATATAATAAATATCGTATGAAATTAAATAGTAATGTTAAAAAACAAGTTTTTCTTTATGAATTATTACAAGCAGGAAGTTGAATGAACAGCAAACAGTAAAGGCAGTACAATGTTTAGATAGCGGCCTGTACTTGAGAGCTATTGAGTGAAATTTAAATAGAAATATTCAGCATGTTCAAGAGTCGTGGTGATAGCAATATTGTCTATAAATGTACTGTACGGTTGTTAGAGGATACAGAAATATTAGAATGTGAATTTCATGTAAGTTCGATTTTATATATTCATAAATTAGATACTTGTCTTCCTGGCTTCTTATGGTTTTAATTTATTCTTCAATATACAATTAATGTTTACAGAATACATAAAAAATAAGATAAAAAATACTCTTATTTTATAATACTAAGATTATGTACTTATATTTTATTTACAGCCAAGTTATAAAGGTAAATTCTTATTAGAACATGTTTGCCAACAACTGAACCTTACTGAGACAGATTATTTTGGGCTTCGATACGTTGATGCAGGAGGTCAGAGGGTTAGTGTATATTTTCATATAAATATTGTGTTATAATCTTTGAACATAACAATTATAATATTAAAATATTTTTCAGCATTGGTTACATTTAGCTAAGCTGATTCTAAAACAAGTTAAAGGTAACTACATCTTAAATTATTAATTAAATTTATGAGAAATAAGATGTATAATAAAACTTTTTTTGATTTTTAATTTTAGATGCATCACCCATATTATTTAGTTTTCGAGTGAAGTTTTATCCACCAAATCCACTGCTGTTGAAGGAAGATGTAACGAGATTCCAGATATACTTGCAACTTAAGAGGGATCTCCTTCATGGCCGACTATATTGCACGGCCAATGAAGCTGCAATGCTTGGGGCTCTTATTATACAAAGTAAATTCATTTGAGTTAAAATAAAGGTTACTGACCGAAGTTTTATATAGGCAAAGATATTTCTATAACTTTTAATACTAAAATTATAAGTTTTCAAAGTTCAACTTTTAATTGGTATTGTAAAAAATTGTTCCTGTGATATACCCAAAATCATTTTTTATTATTTTAAATTTCAATAGATTACAAAAACTGAGTCATAGAGGAAATAATTTAATTAATTATAATTGTGCAACTGTTATCAGTATTGCACAAGTTGTGTTAAACTTTTGAGCAACATTTCATAATAAACATTTTCATAATAATATTTTAAAATCATTAAAATATATTTCCATATTTCTTATTGAAAAATTTTATGATTTTTAATAGAGGATAAATATTGTTTACTTTTTTAGTTGAACTGGGTGACTATGACCCAAATATTCATGTGGGTAACTATGTGACAGAAATGAGGCTGTTATTGAGACAGACTGATGCTATTGAAGCAAGAATCCAGGTAATTCTTATTTCAGCTTACACAAGCCATATCAGAATATTTTTTTCTGAATCGAAAAGTTCTTTGTGCACTTTGGAACGGGTAAAAAATGTTAAATTGGCGTCAGGAGACATGACCAATCAAAAATTCGTAAGACAGCGCTTGCACGCTTAATTGGTAGCATGTTTCATATAAAACTGAATTTAAATATCTGTAAGACAGCGCAATAGGTTAATATTTTATTTAACTACATAAATGATAGTACTTTGATACTGATAAATAAAGCGATTCCCTAACCATTTCAAAATAGTCATGAATATTATTGCAATAAACGAAGCGTCTTAATACCTTCAAATGAATATAATATGCATATGGCCTGATTTTATTGAAACAGTATTTAAGTGATGCGTAAATGAATGATTGATGTTGAATAGACTGACCGTGACCAGTATGACTTGGGGAATTACTTTGTATTGTGTGCCAATATGTTTTTACATCTATTATTCTATCTATATTTAGTCTAAATTTTTTAAATTGAAATCTTTTAATAAATGATCATTAGATTAGACAAAAAATATTTATAAACTACCCCCGTTTTTATGAAGGATTCTTCTATAAGTTGTTAAGATTCTGAAAAACATGCTATTATTATTTTAATTTAATTATTTTGGCAAATAAAGTTTGTATAGCGTTGCCAGAAAAAAATAATAAATACTGTTATTATTTAGCTTTGCTAAAATAGTAGTCGAGTGTAACAATAATGTTGCCATGTGGTAGAAAAAAAATATTAAACTTTTGTCACCTACAAGTGACACTGGAAATGAATGAATTGGAGAATTATTATTAATAGAGTTCAAAAGTCATAGATAATGCTGTGTATTATCATTTATTTTGGTTTTTAGGAACTACATAGAGACCCAATGGAAGGTACTCCAGGTGGTACTGGTGGGGTTAAAGGCATGTCCACACAGGAGGCTGAGCAGACCTTTCTGAAGATTGCCTGCCAGCTTGATACTTATGGAGTAGATCCACATCCTGTTAAAGTAAGCAAATTTTTAATTAACTATCCATAACTTGTCTTATCTTAATAATATAAATGTGAAAGTTTTTATGTTTAGAGGTTTATAACTCAATACAAAATTGGCTGGATGGATTCAATTAAAATTTTGCACAAAGGTACTTTATAACTTACTTTTTATTCAGGAAAGATTCATAGTTTCTGTGATATAATAATTAAATATTTTAAGTCATAAGCATCTGAATATTTTTATTTAGCATATATTTAAGATTGAAATTTTAAATATATGCTAAATAAAAATATGTAAAATATGTAAAATGTATATATCTATCATGTACCTGTAAAATGTATGTATCTATGATAAAACCAACAAATTAAAAGTTTTCAAACTGTGTTGTCCTAAATAATGATCAAGAGGTGAGTGGCTTGCCTTTGTTTTGAAAGTCTCGAGAGCTAAAGCGACGGAGAGTAGACAAAGAAAGACAAAGCCCTTTTGTTAGCTTGTGGTTCTATCCACAAGACGATTCGGCCTTTATCTAGCAATTTAAACTTTATTTTTTAATTTTTTTCACGAACTAACTTAAATGCTTGGTTTAGAAGAGCTATGAGTAAAAATCAAAATGCCATATTGTTGGACATAAATTTTAATTTCTGTTTTATTATTTATCAGCTCCTCGTCCTCGCTTTGCTTTAGTATTAATTTATGGTTGTATGTACACACTATGACCCATAGGCAAAGCTTTTATGAAAATTATTGCAAAAACCAAGAAATTCCTTTTTGGAGCTTCCGTTGCTGCAACATAGATAGTTTCATATCTTTTAGAATTGTATTATAGGTGTCTACGCCCTACTGTCTATAACCTTCTCTCTCTTATGTGACGGAAACGAAGTTGCACGGGTCAGCTAGTAATAATATGGGTAATATTCTTCTTCTTTCTTTATCAGCCTTTCGTCCACCGCAGGACACAGGCCTCTTCAAGTACACGCCATTCGTCTGTCTTGAGTTGAGTTGACAACGTGCTGCTGGTGTACTACAGCTTCTGTATCCCGGCCTGGGCTATCAGTCCAGTATCTTCCGGCTCCATTGTCCCTCATTCCTTTGACTAAATTGACCTGCCTATCTTATTATATTTTAAAGTAGCTACTATTCGGCCTACGTCGGCAAATTTTACATAGTAGGAAAATTAAATCCCGCCTGTAATTTAAAGCCTATAATAAAAGGCAACAGTAATGTAGAAATATTAAGCACTACAATTCATCAATATTTTGTATTTCATAAGTAATATATTACATCAATAACGATACAAATACAAAATAACGTCAACAAATATAATAATATATATTCGTTGACGTTGTTTTGTATACTGTGACGTCACACTCCATAAAAGCATAATCGTTGCGTTCCATAAACATTTCGGTTTTTATTGCACATTTAATTTTTTTATCTTGTATAAAAGTTTATGAAATTATATTTGATTATTATTTTGATGAATATAATCCTTACTCTAATTATGACAATAAAAATTTATTTGATTTTTGCTGAATTTACAGTATTTATAGTTTCTTTAAAGTAAGTCTGGTTGCTTAGATTTCCGCGGATTAAAGCGAGGTAACATTTTGATTCTCTTTTAAATCATGAATTTCCGCAAATTAATGCCTGATTCAATTCAATATTTAAAGTGAGTGTGTTTTTCTTTATACAAAACTTCACCAATCAATACCTATTCTAGTATCGATTAAATATTGAGAGGCCTATTGTTTTATGAGTCTCAAGTGCTAAAGTGACCTCGCTACGAGTTTGGACAAAGAACAAAGCTTCATTATTGAGTTATTTAGAAGTACTTTCAAAACATGTCAAACAAAAAATGGGATAACATTATAATGAATTGTATTTTTAGATGCAATGAATAGTAAATTCTAGTAGCAGAATGCCTGATTCCTAACTTGTGATACTTGTTTAATTAACATTACGAGAATTAAAAAAAAAATGTTTTAAAATTCTGGTATCATATTTACAAGTTTTTATTTAGCTTGCCTTGTAAGGAGCAAAAATTGCATCCGAATTTTAATCATCTCCAATCTTTTCAGGTTGCATAGACATTTGTTTTGGATGACAATGTGTAGTTAGTTAAATTATATAATTCTAAATCCAATATGGTGGACTACCAAAATTAGGGTATCAAATTTACCAGTAGGTTTGCTGAGGAGACAATACTTTATTCAAATTTAATAAGCTATTAATAATTTTATACTCAAATTGTCACAAATACTAAAATATATAAAATTCCCGTGTTAATGACATTTTGTGTGCATATCGAGTAGGTCTGAGAATCGGTCTACATTTATTTTTTATACCCCTAAGTGATAATGGTGGCCCACCCCAAATTTTTTTAATTTATATGGCGAACAACGTTTGCCGTGTCATCTAGTATAAATATAATATCAAAGTTCGAACATTATAGTATCTTTTGAAGTTTATTCTATAGTTTTTTCATATGTTATACAGTATACTTAAAATAGCACTAGTGCAGTGATAAAATAAAAAGTATACCATATATAGTCCATTGAAATGTTACAATTTAAGGACCGAATATTGCATTTTTAAGAGGACGCAATTTTATTTTTAGGACATGAGTGAGGGGTCAATAGAAGCTTAACTTTAAGTTTGTGGGGTCGCCACCCTTGTCCCCCGGCCGCCAGCTTCAATGCTCATGAGAATTTTTGAGAAGAAAAAAGTTATAGAGCAAAAAAGAAAATTTTTATATTTTTGCTTATAACTTCTTTAATTTTAAATTTAGGGCAAAAAGTTATATAAACATATTTGTAGGCAAAACAATTTGCTACAGCACTGTTCATCACCTGTGCTTAATTTGAATCTATTGTTTACAATTTTAGGACCACAGAGGCAACCAACTGTACCTGGGAATCAATCACAGTGGAATTCTGACATTCCAAGGCAGTCGGAAAACACATCACTTTAAATGGTCTGAAGTACATAAGATCAACTTTGAGGGGCGCATGTTTATTGTCCACTTAAATTATCCTGAAGTGAGTAAATAATTTATCCTTTAAATTTGCAATTTTTTATACTTAAAAATTTAATGTATCTTTTATGTCAATTACAGAAAAAACATACAGTTGGATTCAAGTGTCCGAGTGGAGCAGCGTGTCGTCATGTGTGGTGTTGTGCTATAGAGCAAATGTTGTTTTTTACGTAAGACATTTTTTTTAACATTTTTAGAAATTATTATAATAAGTGACAGTTTAGAAATAACAGAAAATATTTAATTTTAGTTTACCATCATCAAATGATGCTTGTGTATACTCTGGTGGAGGTTTATTCTCATGGGGCACAAAGTTCAAGTACGTAGGCAGGACAGAGAGGGAAATATTAGAGAGGGACGGACTCCTCTCGCCCAGGGACTCGCAGGACGAAGGCTCCAGCACCGGCGGGAAGAGAAAAGCGTCCAGTGTTCCCGCTACACCTTCTACACCGATGACGGGTGATTTTGGTAATTTATTTAAAGATAACCTTTATTAATTATATTATGTGACTTATCACCTGTCTCTCTTCTCCAAGAACTCCTCCCGCTATTTCAATTGTACTCGAATCACAAGGTCTCCTCTAGTTAGAGCCTGCATAAATTTTATAAACTTATCTTCTTTGCTGTTTTCCAATAACAATCTGATACTAATAGACTCCATGGTTTTGATCTTGTGACCTAGTTAGTCACTTTTGTTGGTTGGTTTTAATCTTCTTTTAAATGTTCACTCTAGGTTACAGCAGCCTACCTAGATCTACTCACAGTGCACCACTAGAGGAGAGTGGGGTCATACCTGACAATGAAGCGTGTGACGGCGGTTGTCTGTTAAGTGGTCCCGCTGTAGATATTGCTCTGGCCTGCTGTGACCATTTGCGTGTGGGTGAGGATCCTAAACCACAAGGTAATTATTCCATATGTTGTCTGCATTATCATCAACTTGTCATCATCTCTTGTGAAGATGTAAATACTACAGATTCATAGACATATATGGTAACAAAACAAAACTAAAATAAATAATCTATATTCCAGCGTGTCCCGAGTACAGTCCACGGGACCCTTTCGAGCATTCCTCAACAGAATCAGCCACAACTCACGTTACGTATGTCTCACAAACATCTCACGCTGAAGAATGGCGACCTGCACTCCAACCCCCACCCAGACCTTTCAGCCTACTCCGAGCTTTCGTCCCTTCCTTCCTCTTCGTATGGCTATCCCTTGCTCTGATCGCGCTAATACTATTCGAAACCGACTGGCCCTTCCTACGTTCCCTTAAAAGAAAACCCGAGTTGGTCTCGCTCCGACATCACTATTACGCACCATTAAAGGAATATTTGAAGCGAAAAGTGATAGAACTTTTCTGATTACTTCCTTCCTCGTGATTGGATGCCTTTGGCTTTGCGGAATCTACTTAATAGCTGTTAAAAGGTAGTGACCACACCGATCCGTGTATATATTGACATGTTGACTTCATTTTAAGTATAGGGTCATTTGACTGTTTTAACATTTTAAAACCTTTCATACTTAAACCTGATGCAGTGCGAATCTGACTGTTGTTGTTGAATGTACTTAATGGTCTTAAAAATCGCATCAAAATTGATAATTCCTCTTATAAAGAGATCGTTTAGTTCATTTGCAATGGAGAAGTTTCATTATGTTGATAATGCTAGATAACTTAATAGAATTGAAATATAGATCGAAACTGATGACATGACACTTGAACAATTTTTTAAATCCGTCAATAAATTATTGAGAAACACATCATTTAAGTTTACGTATTTTAGCGCGGAACGATTGTGGGCCACTGACGTCATTTTACCTATAGTCGAGATCGCCGCATCCAGAGCGCCTCGGCCTCAGCCATTATTATAATAAAAAAACACGACACGTCGCGCCTCATTCTCGACTAGGTGAAATGACGTCACACGCTGACCTGCCGCATGAAACGAAATTATTGTTACAGGTGCAACTTTAAAGTCCCATAACTTTTTCATTTGTAGAGATATTTTTAAGATTCTTTCAAATTTTTGTTTCATATTATTTTAATTTTTACAATTTATATAAAAAAAAATTGGAAACTTCTCCATTATCAAAATCTAACCTATATAAAAATAGTTCCTGCCATTTTCCAAACCTCGACCTCATCAAGAAATCCTACTAAATCCCCTTTGTGAAGAATACAAGAAAGTAAAAAATGTATGAAATGCTTCGTTAAGAGATTTAAGAGAAATAGAAGGTTCTAGTAACTGGAATAGGCCTACTTGTAAGGAATGTTGAATCTCAGCTTAGATGATTTAGTGTAGGGATGTTAGACGGCGTCAATTCTGAGGTGTCAAAAATTTTCGACACGTTTATAAAATCTCCCATTTTTGCATTTAATGTAGCATTTAACTATGTTTGTATATAGTTTTAGTAATACTCACAATAAGAGGCTTACATATAAACATTTTTAATAAAATGATAAGAATCAAAACCCCCCAATAAAGCTTGAAAATTGTAGAAGCAAAGACTTTAAACCTATTTTTTTTACCTACCTAGTAGATTTGATCATCACCTTTGGAAAAGATTATATTTAACTTAATTTTATAGATAACTTGTCTTATGGAAGCCTCTTAACCTACTTTCGCTGTTGCACAAATGCTCTTGTGATATTTTAAAAAGTACCTGAAGGTATATTGTTTTTTTCTATAGTAAAATTTATTTACATTACGTAACAGTACTTATTTTTATTATAACTATTAAAGAATCTTGTACAGATAAAATAATAGCCGTATTAACATATGTCTATGGTTCTATAATAATTGAATGCTTCTATTTAATTGAAAAGTGGTGTTTGTTTATTTGAATTTAGAATACCATTATAGATCGACAATCGATTTTGAGGAATTATAGGTATTTATATCATAACTGGAACACTCACTTAAAAATATTGTATATTCAAATATGCACCTTGAAATAATTAACATAAGGTTGACATTTGTATCCAACGCGTAAAGAGCAAAAATCGATTCCGAGCAGGACCGAACTAAAAGGGATTTTGTCTCTTTCTTACGGTGTTTTTCTTAGGATGTTTGTGACAGTGTGCCATACAATTAATTTTTAGCAGTAAAATAGACAGAAGTTGATGTTATTAGTAACAGAATATTGAAATTTTTCTCTATTTCTTGAAGTATGGTCATACTAGTAGAAAGAGATGTAATCCCCTATAGTGCCTGTACTCTTCGGAACGTTTTTTGAGTGTATGTGCGCATTCCAGTTAATAAGTAAATTCATTGGATTAGAATATCTTTTGAAATCTATATAAATATTATTATATTTAATGTATTACCTTTATATTTACTAAAATGATTAAAATTAAATTGAGAAGTCATGTCACGACGAATTGATGAATACTACAATGCTGGCAACATTAAAAAAATCGATTTGGACCAATTATGATTTTATCTGTACATGATCTTGAAACATTTATTTATTTGAATCTCTAATTTTAACATTCCATTTTCAAATTTTACGGCTTGTTTAAAAATAATTTATATTTTATGATTTGCATTTAATGGCTTTAATAACAAATTAATAATTTTATTTACACTATATTTTTTGTTTTGAATGTTACTTAATTACGATTTAGAAATACGACTATTTGTTAAATGTTGTAGTTTTTAAGATTTTTGATAATTTTAAACAATTCTAATCCTTTTAAGGAATTAGTGTAGTTTACTTGTTTCATTCATAGCTAAAGCGTAAATGATTCTTATTAGTGTAGAGCAAAAAGGGTCAAACTTACACTTTAGATTTCTCAACTTCGTGTCATGCTCCGCTCCTATGGGTCGTAGCGAGATGTTAAATATCCCAAGTTACACCTTGTTACATCTGCTATCTGCCAGTGAAAGTCCCAGACAGACAAAATTGAAAAAAATAAAGTTTTGGTATATTATAAACAGAAATTTCCTCCAAAGTGTTTGTAAATAAAATTCTTTTTGCTCTTCCACTTTTAATTGAATAAGCACTGTTATAGCCTTATTAAGGTTACAGTCAGTATAAACGCTTTCCTGCCTAGTCACGTATACACTTTAATATAGTTTTAAGTCTTGTGATCAGTTGCACAAATTGTCAAAAATTAGGTTATCGTATATTAGCAATAAAAAAAGCTGTACTTTGTTGTGTAAACTATTGTGTCTTAACCAAACGACTCCTGCTAATTTCAAAAGAAACGTCATCATAGTACCATAAGATATAACACCAATTTTAATGACTAATATAATTTTTTATTTATTATTGTTATGCTTTAGTGGAAAAAAATCCAAAAAAAAGAATAACTCTCGAATAGATTTATGGGAAGATTATTTTAATCAATTTCGAATTTCTGATGTTATAATTTTTTAAATTAGATAACGTTAGTCAACACTAATTTTTCTACTGCCTTCTGTATTTAGTTTCCAGTTGATACAGTCTGATTAGTGCACTAACCGCCATTTTTTTTCCTACATATCTTCAATAATTTTGAAATTTAATTATCTGTTGTAATCGATGCATGGAATCAGAATTATTATTAAAACAGAGACAAAAAGCATTTTTCTTTCCACATGCAAGCAAAGTTCCGTAAGTCGTATTTTCAATTAGCGTTATCACAATTAGTGCACTTTGTTAGAGCCACGGCTCTTCATGTGAATGTTCCTATAACCTACGGCCGTATTGACCTTAATCTTTACTTTTTTTATTTGTACAAAAATTATAAATGTTTCCTACTATAGACAGAATAGAAATTTTGCACATAAAACGTAGTTTACTCGTGTACAGTTCTAGATTATTTTATAAGAAGTCTAGTAGCCTTACCGCAGTGATAATTGTATGGTAAAATTATATTTTTCAGCATTTCTCAGTGTTGCCATGATAAACAAGTGGACCAACACGCTTAGGTTGTTTTGTACCTGTTTAAACTTTATTTTTGTAACTCTACCGCTTTTTGCAGTTGTATGAACCTATCTTATAAGCGACTCGAATATTTCTAGACTAGATTAGATCACGAATGTAGATTTTGGTGAAACATATTTTTGTAAGGACTGGCAAAGCAGAGGCCAAATAGTGTCGGACTTTTTCCGATCTCATCCACTTTACAATACAGTCCAGAAATGTTATGCCATCCCGCTTTTGAACTTGTATGTAGACGTCTCTTAAAAAATGCCTCGGGAATATTATTGTAAAACTAAATTAAGCACAAATGTAATTAATAAAAAAATAAAATATTTCTTTCTTTTATTTCTAATAAAACTTCCAGACAATATTAGATTTACATTTTATTATTTCTAAAAATAATTCCAAAATAAGCAACAAATAACAACGTAAAACATTTCAAGGTGCTATACATCTGCTTGCTAACACTGTAAGGATTGCCGATTAAGATGTGTCGATTATGTTAAATATTTTTTTAGGCTCAGCATTTTATCACATACACATTTAGAAAGTCTAAACATGGCACATTCTAAGACGAGCTAATTGATAACGAGCAAGAATGTTACAATAGTACTGGATCTGTCTTTCAAGTCGTACATGATGTATGTACTTGAGCATTTTAAAATTATATACTATGTATGCAGTTTCGTAGATAATACATTCTAATAGTAACATGTATCTTTGCGATGAGTTTTCTTAAAATAATAAAAATATCGATAAACATATTTGAGCGTCAAAAAATTATAAGTTTTTTTAATAGTGTTTAAAACATAGAGCAGCAAAATAAACGGAAGGGATAATATAAAACTTATAAATTCAGATTCATCCTTACAACTAATTCATCTTCTCAACCTATAAACGATATTAATAATGAAATCCTTATTCACCCATAAAATATGTAGGTACTTAAAACACAGCATAATATAATAGTATAGCGATATTACGAATGATACGGGGGTCCGAGCGCTCATTTTGTGCATACACTACGGCCTTAGTCACTCGGCTTAGACTAAATTCGATTACACGATATTAAAAAATACAGCTCACGTGGAGTATCAATATTATTGTCCACTAGACAGTCCGGAGGCGAAGCAGCGCAAGGCGCCGCTCAATCCACTATGGATATCTGTGCAAAACCGATGAGTCCTTTCTCGTCGGGTTGGATGGTAGGGTCGGCCGAGTCGAGCGGGAAAGTGAGGGAGCGTGGGGGCGGCGCGTCCCCCGGGAACAGGTGTGCGTCGACGAGACGCTGCAGCTGCGCAGCGATGGCGGGCGCGTCTGGTGCTTCCACAAGCCCGGCGCCCACCAACTCTGTGGCGATACCATCAGCAGAGTCCTTGCCTGGCGCAAACTCAAACCGGATGTCATTGAGTTCATTACGTTCATTTCGCATACGTAGAACTAGATCCATTTGTGGAGCGTCCTCTGGTTCCAGGGAGCCGATAGTGAAGCCGGCGCGCGGCTCGGTATCACTATCGCTGTCGGAGGAATCAGCGCGCAGCAGCTGGTTCATGGGTCGATCGCGCCCCGTTTCACCATCGTCGTCATCGTCTTCCTCGTCGCTCTCCCATACCCACTCACCAGTCTCCATGCGATGAAGGCGACCGGACGCGCCGGGCTGTCGCTTGCTCTTCGCTTTGTTCACGCGCGTCTCCATACTCGGTCCGATCGTGACGAGGGTTTGCACAAGATACTTACGATCCTTCGCTTTTTTAAAGAATGAGTGTTTTAGTAGCTCGGTCGCAGACGGCCTCTTTGTCGGATCCTTCTGGAGGCATTCTGAAATCATCTTACGGAAAGTCTTGCCATACGCCTTATACTGGTCCTTATCTTCTGCTCCGGTGTCGAGAGTTGGCGGATCATTCTGAAGCGTCAGCATGAGGACTTTCATTGGGGGATATTTATGATACGGAGCTGTACCAGTAGCCATCTCGATGGCGGTTATCCCGAAGGACCAGATGTCAGCCTTGAAATCGTAGCCGTGGTTCTGTTCCATGACCTCAGGGGCCATCCAGCAGGGTGTGCCGACGAATGTGTGTCGCACTTTTTGCCTTGATAGATCTCGACCTGTCGCTAGCCAGGCCGAGACGCCGAAATCGGCGATTTGAACGATTCCATCGTCCCCAAGAAGAATGTTTCCGGCCTTTATATCCCTGTGAATTTGTCCATTTTGGTGGAAATATTCTAGACCCTTCAGTACCTCTTTGAGAACAGTGGCGATAGTCGCCTCGTCAAAGACACCATGTTTGCAGTTGGAGATTCGCATCTTGTGTTTAATGATGTCCAGTAAGCTGCCACCCTCAAGCAGTTTCAACACCAGCCATAATTCCTCTTTCACGACAAAGCTTGTGTAGTATGTCACAACATTTTCATGGTTACAGCTGGACATAGCCTGAATTTCCTTTAGTAATTCATCCATGGACGTGTTCCATTTTTCAAGGTTAATTCGTTTAATGGCACACTTTTCTGCTCGGGGTCGGCAGAATGCTGCATGAACCACGGCCGTAGCGCCTACGCCAATTACTTCCAACAACTCATAGTCGTCTTGGCTATTTGGCCACATATGACCTGAACTCGCCATCTTGTAGTTTAATATTTATAAAGCTATGGATTGGTTTATATAATTCAATTTGTACTTCTACTAAGGCTAACACCAAGGCAATGATAGAATTTCTTAAAATTTATGAAGCTTAATATTAATAGGTGTGATTTTGTTGCCCATATTGAGATGGTTCTCGGGTGTATAATTATAAGTTACAATTACAATGTTTTCTCGATTGTCTTCCTTTTTTGCTTCTATTCGGTTCAATACTTTATCAATATCTCGTAGCTCTAGTACAGTTTTATTTACTTCTATAATTGGAGTTGACACAAGGTCTACATTTGTAGGGTAGAGATAATCACCTGGAATATAACAATATTAAATTTTATACTGACTATAACTTATAAAATAAAGAAGACCAATAAAAAAAATACCTGGCAGGATATACACAACGCCGTCCTTAGCGTCAAGACGAATGGGATAATAGTGATCATCCCCTTTACAGCCCCTCTCTTTTACAAACTGGATTAATTCTTCAAAGTCGGGAAGATGAGAAAAACGAAGCAACTCATAACCCTGTGGTGGATATAATTGGACTTCACCTATTCGATTCCTTTCTAAAGTATGCAAGGGATTTCCCCACTGAAATGTAACAATGTTTATACTTAAAGTTGTAAATAGTAAGCAAGCACACCTCACTTCAAACCATTGCTGTATAATTTTTACCTATAATGTTGTATTTTTGAATACTTTAGTTTTGATGGAATCTTTATTATGCAAATGTTTATCATATTAAAAATTAACATACCTCAACATGAACAACTTCTGAATTAGAACTAAGATTTTTAGGTTTCTTTTCTAATGCAGCTACAAAGAAAGCTGTATCAAACCTCTTTGGCACCACTAGAGGAGAAAGCCAATTGCTCCAGTAGTGCAAATTCCATATATCAGGGTAACAATTGTATTCCTTACACAGACGGAGAAGCTCGAAAGGATTTTTATTTACCTGAAATGATTATATTTATATTACTATTAACTTGTACTAAATATAATAATTATTTAATATACTAAAACATTGTTGTAGTATAGGATAAACATTGTTAATATTGGTGGCTCGAGTTAAGTAATCAATGAGAAGCAATTAAAGCAAACATGTAAAACAAACAATTAGACTAAAGACAAGGAAATGAATACACTTTCATATTATTAATATGGAATGTGATGATTCATCAAACATTATTTTAGCATGCTCACCCTTGGTTGCCAATATTTAGTATCAATATCAGATTTTATGTTGGTCCATTTGTCGTTTTTACTTTCTTTATGATGTGAACTGCAGAAAAGCAGGCCAAGTTCCTCAAATGTTTCTCTTATTGCAGTTATTCTTAACGCAATATGTCTGCCAACAATGTTTAAGTTTGATACAAAAACACAAGGTCAGGGTCAAGTTGAATTTAACTTAAGAATGCTTGTTACAACTTGAATTTTGTTGAAATATTTTGTTGTTGAAAATTTTATGTCAAACTACATACTTTATTAACATAATTGTGCTCTAAATACTAAAACATTGTGTAAATACGTGATATTTTAATGTAAATAAACATAACTACAAAAGCAAACTATAAAAACCGATATGGATACATTGAAATACATTACACAGCAAAAAAAAACTAATGGATTGTATTATCGAATACACAATTTATAAAAACATTCATTAAAGTTTTAGATTGGTTAACAGTTTTTAGGTTTTAAAGAGCAAAGTTAAGCATAAGTACACTGTATATACATTTGGATAGATTTTCTGATAATCTGGGAAATTATGACCAAAAACAGGACACAATAGTGATCGAGGGGAGAATTCATTATAGGAAGGAATGCTATGCTGATTAAAGATATAGATGCAGAGTTCGTAAACATTATTTCTCGGAGTATAATATAGATTATACATAAAACTTATACATTCAATGTTTTCCTATAAGAAATTAAATTCTACTGCTTTTTGTATTAAAAGTGATAAAAGCTAATAATTAGCCAAATACTTTCACAGCTTCGTGAATTGCAAACATTCATGGGTGTTTCAACCAACTGATTAGTAAATTTATTGGAAAATAGATTGAATTAATCATTGTTTAAAAGTAAGCAAAAATTATTTGTCATCACTTATGTTGGAACTATATTATCAAAGATAGTTCTTACAAATAAATTGATTTGATCTCATTTGAAATCTATTGACCTGTTTTTATTAAAATCTTACCTCTTGATAGGGTCCTGAGCGAAGATAGGTGTGATGGGAGTACCAGCTCGGTGCAAGGTTTCGTAATCGGTTTGATTAAACCCGAAGGAGCTGAGGAGGTGAAACCAGCGGTCACTCGCGTCTGCCTCCTCGCTCACACCTCCCGGAAACACTACACCTTTCGAGAAAGACGCGTCCACGGTACGAGTCTGCAACAAGATATCATAGTTACTACTCGCCGTGTCGCTCCGTGCCACCACTATCAGTGAAGCTGAATCACGCCAAGATCTCTTGATCGCTCTAATCATTGTAATGTATCGGTAGCGGTGTAGGGGTTATAATACAAAACCGTCACTTACGTTTCCTTTTTGCGTTTAGTTAGTTAATTTACTGTTGCATTATCTTAGGCGATAAGATAACTTTGTTTTTACTCCAGCTTACATTGGAATTGGATGAAACTACAGAATATAAAAATAGCTTTAAAATTGACATTCACACACTGACTTTTTCACTTACATTACTTACAATTGCGTTTTGTTACTGCTTTGATTATTCATTTTGTGTGATATTTTTAATCTTTAATTTGAATGTATTATTTCATCATTTCCTTTATTTGCAACGTGTTACTTAATGAATATTAATGTTATTGTTAAAAATGTAAACTACATATAATTTAAAACACGATATCGAGGCTATAAAAATATTGTAACTTGATGTTTAACGAATAATCTGTGAGAATGTATGAGAATATTTGATATTTCGATACGTAAATCTTATAAGAAATTGCGGAAAATCTAAATCATGAATATTTTGAAAATAAAGAGATAAATCTTCGAATGTCCTGAAACTTTTTTCCGAACGAAATTTTTCGCCTGAAGAATTATTCTTCATAATACTTTTTAACCATATAATATCAAGCGCTTTAAGATCGATTCGTGTATTCATTCTTATGGCCTCGGATGATTCAGACTACTTATATTGCTTAGTATTATAAGTTTCATTTTTAGCCTATTTTGAATTAATATTTAGGTGGTAACACTGAACATAAATAGGTTAATTACTAATAGTCCAAGCCCCCGCGACAAAAGACCTTTATTATTTTTTAAAACGTGAAAGTTTCACTATGTTTGTTCCTAATAGAGATATAGACAATTTTCAACTATGAAGTTTAGACTACGGTTGCACACGTTTATATAAGGTATACGGTTGTATAAGGTAAAATAGCATCTCGAATTCGTTAAATTATAAAGCTCAATTTTTATATATTTTATTTGGGATAATATTAGAAATCACGTCGTTCATTGTCGGTCACTGACACTTGTGGTGCTAACTTCTGTCAGACCCTTAAAATTAAACGTAGTGATTATAATATACTTTTTCTTTAAAATTATTAATATTAATCAATTATAACTATGGTTATACTATAAAAATGAATTTTGAATAATACTTTTAGACCAGGGCCGAAGCCTTCGAAAATGGTAAAAAGTAAAATAAAATTATAGTATGATGAAACTCATTGGAAAAGGAAGAGAATATACCAAAAAGGAAAAGGCGATGTGAGGCCGGCAAAACTAAAAGTCCTATGTAAAAAAGTTAAATGGCAAAGTTGTAGATAATAAAAAGATCTACCTACCACTTTTGTCTTTACACTTTTTCTCATAACCTCAAAATTTATGAATTCTAATAACTAAGTTTTGGTTTTTTATTTTTATCTTCTTCAAAAAAATTAGGGTCTGGGCCTTACTGCCTGTTATTTCGTTACCGTGCTATTTAACTTTTTTCTGAAGGATTTTATTTTTGCCAGAAATTGAGATAAAGCCTTTTTTACCTTACTTTGGGGGATGAACAAGAGAGTGGTCGTCCTACGACGGCTGTCACAGAAGAAAGTGTGCTGTCAGTAAAAAATTTAATTCAAGAAAACAGGCGAATTAGATACGAAGAGATTCAGCATACACTGCAGATTGGTTCGGGAAGCGTTCATAAGATTCTACACGAGCACCTTCGCGTCGGGAGGATAGTTTTGCGCTGGGTGCCACACAATTTTCAGTACAGTGCTAAAAACCGCAAAAAAAATTATGACTGAGATGAGAGACTTCCTGGACTCCGGTCAGAATCTTGGTTCACCCTTCTTACAGTCCTGATCTGGTACCACGTAACTTCTTTTTACTCCATAAAATAAAAAATCTGCTGAAAAGAATACAGTTTTTATCGCCGGAAGATGCGCTAGCAGTGTTCGCGAAAGCTGTGAAAGAGGTGTCTGTGGCGGACGGGAAAAAATGTTTCGAAAATTGGTTCAGACGCATGTAACTTTGTATAGAGGCTGGTGGAAAGTTCTGTAAAAAGATTTAATTGAAACATTTTATCCATAGAACTTAGTTCTTTAGTTTCTCAAAACCAACTGAGGGTCCCACGTATGTCAAAGGGAAAACGAATGTGTGGAGAGCTGAGTTAGCTATGTACAATCGGATGTACGCATTCTAGATACACAACGGATGTCTATTTCGAAAGTTACGGGCGCGATACGGACAGTAGATAATTAAACGTAACGTTGTCTTAATATTATGACAGGAACCACCACTTTCAGTTTAAAACTAAGATTAAATTCACATTATGTGGGACTTCCAGCGATAAGCGCTGGACTACCGCACTAAAAACCACCACCATCCATGCCGTATGTAGGCGCCGCAGGAGCGCGTTAGCATACTACTGCGGACGCCTCGGCACTTCACCCGTCTAATAAAAAATCCCACCCATGAGCTCGCTTTACCAGGCACCTAACCGAGGGGGGATGGCAGGACATGTCTAGTAAAACATCCAACCTGACCCGAAGGAGTCAGAAGATCCCTCGAGATTAGGTCATCCCTGCAAGCAGAGGAGTACCCGGAGCTATCTCTCCCTCCGGCTGGTGTGGTGGTGAGAAAATGAAATGACCTATACTCATTAGAATCTGAAAAAATATGTGTCTGAGACTGTTACTAATTTAATTATATTAATAATAGTTTAGGGAAGTGGGTTATGGTTATAAGCTTAACATTATTTCAAGCTGTGAATTGTAGAAACGGTTCTTTAAATTTATCTGGAAAATGGTTCAAGAATTCATAAATAGAGAAAACATATCAAATAGCAGGTGCAAACTATCGCATGGCGTAGCAGAATGCATTTTATAACCTGAGCGAATGGGTGAACTGCCGAGATAGCGGTTGTAGGTCCGTGTAAATGCTAATGTACATTTTTAGTATAGGTACTTAGAGCTTGATGTAGAGTAAATGAGCTTTTTAAAATTTAAAAAGAAAATTAAATAATTGCCGTTGTAGTTCGTAAAATAGTATAATATTGCAATTATCATTGGTATTAATATTTTTAAGTATCATGTGTTATCAATGAAGTTAACATTTCAAGAAAATCCCCAAGCTATAAAGACCCATTACACAGCTCTACAAAAAGAAAATTTTGTTGCCTTAGATACCTTTTCGGATTATTAAATTTCTAAGTATATAGATAACGGATATATTAGTGAAAGTTCTGGATTGACTCTAGTTTTTATGATTTTGATTGATAGGACGAAATGATATACCTACTCTCTCTATAGTCTATACACATCTAGATAGATTTCTAGCTAATCTGGGGAATTTTGAAAAAAATATGATGTCAGTATAATAGAAATAACGTGTCAATGTAAACAAAATAATGGTAGAGGGGTACGGATATATAACGGGATAAAATAATCCTAAATATTTAAACGTTCCAAAAATGATGAACATTAAAATCAAATCAATGTTCGATATTCAAAATGTTATTAGCGCCAACACCCGACAAATTTAAAAAACTTAAATGCGATGTTTTGTTATTGTTGGGTTTACTCTATATCTCTTATCTAAACGTTACTTAATTTTATTATATGTTACTCTTAGTATGGAATATACCTACTGGCTATAGAAAATAAATAACAGAATTATTTCTTACCTTTTAATGCATTTTTTAGAAGTGGGGTACATTTACTTTTTAGTTTTCGCTGGACACGTTTCTCAGTCTGTTCATCTCATTTAACGCATTATTGTCCGCCATATTGGATTTAGACTAACGTCACTTAATTTTTTAAATTATTCTTAGCAAGAATTTTTTATTTCAACCCATATTGTAAAATTGCATTAAAAAAACTTGGATATGGTACATACATTGCAAGTTAAATAAAAGCTTGTAATAATCAGGATTGCAATCTGTTCAATTAAGTGATAGGTATTCAAATTTCGAGCTCTACATTCTCCTCTGACCTCTCATACCACAGACTGCCACAGACCACTGAGGCAGGCATCGTCGCTATCCGTGCCGACAGCCGCTCGATCGATGCTATTATCATAACTGGACATAAATGGATTACACGGACAGATTATATGCAAATGAATTATTCATTTATAGTATGAATATATCCATCCATTATAGGTAATTAGATGTTAGTAGATTAGTAGATATTTCAATGTATTTATGAGTTTATTGGAAATTTCATTGCAGCTTATCCTAATTACGTAGCATTTTTATTTACAGTCTCACAGGGATAAATAGAAGAAAAGGCACTTAACCCATTGACTTACAATATGAAAAATGTCTCCAGTAAATGGGCTCCAAATGCCTATTTTTATTATAAGATTAATTTATAATTAATCACTCCTAGAGTCAGTTAATGATCAATTAACTCCCTTAAATGATTCTTAAACTTAAGTCTAGGAAAATCTTTACTTCACTTTGATAATGAGTGATTTGACGATATAGAAATTTGAAAAAAAATGTCGGACTCTTAGATTTTATAGATTTATTTGTGCAGTCCTATCCGTTTGCTTACACTCTAAAATCCATCGCTTTTTGACGAGTGGCGTAAATAAACTCGCCCGCCGTGAAATTAGTCATAGTCACTCATAAAAGCAAAGTTGAAGCTTGTGGTTCTTCAATGAAAAAGGAATATGAAGGAAAGTCTGAATGACTTTTCAGTTAATTAACTTTAGTTCATAATCTGTTCCCAATTTACCTTAATTTTATTTTATTAATATTATTGTTATTTTATTATATAGTAGAAAATCTTTTAAATTTTAATTTGACATTCTAAACTTATTTATAGATGATATGTCATACATAGGAATAAAAACAAAAAAATCTATATAACATTTTAGAGGTCATATCTTCAGCTTTTAATAAAAACTAACGGTGAAACAACTAATTTATGCATAATACATTTAAATATAGTTTGTAAATTAATTTAAAATAACTTTTTTACAATTAAAAAACCTTTTTTTTTGTTTGCCCACACTACGGCATTATCGATACGAATGTCCGCCCTACGGATACTTGTCAAACTTGTCATTAACTATGTAACGATTAAATTTTGTCTCTAGGATGTTTCTACAATTAACAAATTTAATGAGAATTTGTTATGTAACCATTAGTCCTAAATTAATGAGTGTCTATGAATGTGGCAGTAGATCGTATTTGTTTCATTTTTAGTAATAAACTAATTTTTATTAAAGTGATAATTTTCATAGATGGACGGGCCGTAGACACCACCACTGCGTCGCGTATGGCATGCGAAGTTCCACTAAATTTTCAATTAATCATTGACTCCTTTACTTCGTAAGTGTTTTGACAGATAGCATAGCGCTACTATATGTTTGTAACTATTGTTTATATTATACTAAATTTGCAATTATTAAGTCTAAGTTTCTTTTTCCATTTTTTCCTCCGTACTAACTTTGTGCGGTTTAGTATAGAAACAATAAACGTAATTTCTTACAGAAGCAATTAACGTCGGCGTCCGTAAAGTATCGTAGTATTACAAAGTTTATAACTGTTTTGTTGTGAGATAAACAAACTTCTTCCTCTCGTAAAATATAAGGTTTTTTAAGCAACTTAATACTGGAAATAAAACTACATTTTTCTAGCAACTAAGAAAATTATCATTGAATTTTGTAGTCAACATCTCATGAGGTGTCGGAGTGAAACATGCGTAGCGAGAGGAAATTTAACCGCAAATATAACTATCATTTCAAAATAGCCTTTTAATGTAGATTTTCAAATTAACATTTGTTATTGTTTTAGAACAATTTTATGAAGATTACTTCCAATGTAAACATCGATAACATGTTTTTCAGAACGTATTCTACTGAAATATTGTTAATTTATTAATAAATCCGCAAACACGCCGTCACCGAAAGGCCATCTAGGAGTATTTATCTGAAACACTAAGGCACTTATGGAATCCTGATACGGCACGCCGTGACGCCAGATGCATAAAGAGAAGGGCTTAGGGTGAAACCATATTTATTAATTTAAGAAGTTCCTCGCTTCTATTCAACGGTTGTTAAGGTGTATTATAGTTTGAAATGCGCGCAACAAGTGCGGCGCAGGTGGCGAGGGCTTCGGGGCTCCGGGGTTCCGGGTCTCCGGGGGTGAGGGGGAGTCTCATTGATCAGGCGCCTGTTGCTCGTGACCCCTCACCCCTCGATCGTTTGGGCAAATGCCATTAGTGACGTATGGAAATAACCCATTTACGCGATGGTATAATCTGATGCTGCTTTGTTTTGAAATTATTTGCCTTATACTGCCTTTTGAATTATTTCTAAATTGATTGGATATACTTATAGTAAAGAATCCCAAGTAAGGTAATTATAGCATTGACCATATTTTGGCAACCCTATTCACCATTACGTTAATTTTTGAAACAAAAAAATGATTGTAGATATATGACATTCTATGTGTCTATATAGAGGTATTAATTATCTACTAAGAAAATAGGGGAAAGTTTCGTAATTATAGTTATTTACTATTCCAACAATATTTTGTTTTTGTTGTACTTTATTTAACTTTGCATAACTTAAAGGTGAGAGAGACACGTAGATTATTATTATTTACACATAGATTATACATTAGTAGACATTTTGTTATATACAAAATATATATAGGATGCTATAGGACTAGGATATGGATTAGATATGCCCACGACTTCGTCAGCGTTTCATCCCCTATTCCCTATTGTTATAAACTTACAAACTTTGAATGTCATATTTATTTATATCGTATACAACAGCCTAAAAAATAAGTTTTAAGCTTCTAACTCTAAAAATGTCGATACTTCCATACTTTTCACCCCCTTTTCAACTCTTTACAAACCTTTTTTCGGATTAAAAAGGAACCTTTGTCCTTTCAGTTTTAAATAGTTCAGTAGTTTTGACGTGAGAGCGCGACAGACAGACAAGAGTTACTTTCGCATTTATAATATTAGTAAGAAAGTAAGAATTATTCAAACTTTTACAATAGCTTGGGTGATTATACGTTTTTTCTTTCCTTTTCTTTCTGAACAGCCTATTACATGGGTGTATATGCAGTTAAATGTCATTTCTATTAATATTTGAAAATTAAAATGAAGTTTGCTACGAAGTTCTATATTACGCTGCACCCCCGTCTCTTAAACAAAATGTTTCCAGCTTCCTCTTTTTCCTTGAAATGGAAATGTCCGCTGCGACGGTTTCAATTTCTTAAATTATATTTCACAAATCTGGGCGAAGAAAATTTTGTTACATTTATTAAAAGGAGAAGTGAAATCCTGTTTTAAAGCAAGCATTTCAGGTAAAGCCAATTTATTTCAAAACAATTTTATCCTTCTTACAAATTATTTTTCTTTTTAATTTTTTTTGTCTTCTTGTTAGTTAAAATGGGATTAGAATACAAATTTTTTTATTTACAACTGGATGAAGGATGTTTGATAATTTCAAATATTTTATTCGTAACCATTTCTTAGCTTATCACTACATAGTATAAAACAAAGTCGCTTCCCGCTATCTGTCTGTCTGTCCTGTATGCGTAGATCTTTAAAGCTAAGCAACGGATTTTGATGCGGTTTTTTTTAATAGATAGATTGATTCATAATATAGTAGAGAAACACTGATAATTTTAGAAGTTTCTAGAGTGATGTCGTAAATAAATACAAATTTTTACCCTTACATTACGAACGCTAGCTGAACTCTACGAGATAGATCAAAATAATGCAATACAGTATTATACACCTGAAAAAGGTCTACAAAAAGTCCAATATGGTTTATGTCTATCTCTTAAGGATAACCCACAATAAGCATTTTTTATCCTTAACTTTTTACGAGAAATAATGGCTTATTTACGAAGCGATTTTAAATAATACAGCATTAATCCTTATCCAATTAGGTAATCCTTAAATACATTGTGCATTTAATATAGATCAATATGGCTCTTTACAGCATGAAATTTAAATAAATATTTTCGAAGATATTACAGATTTAAAATGCAGGGACATAGCGAAGCCGGGACGGGTCGACTAGTAAATAAATAAAAGAAAATATCTTCCAAAGACTAGAGATATCAAAGCTAATGACTTCCGTTTTTTATTTTCCTTTTTCAATATAATACAGTAACGTGATCGTTGTCAGAAGTGTCTTGAAAGTTTCATTTAAGAGTAAAAAAGTTGAGGCATTAGAGATCGTGCGGTCAAACTCCATCCATTATAGTATTGATTTTTATTAATGTCAGCAACATATTTATAGTTTTTGATTGGCTAGTTACTATAAATTTATTTTAAGAATACCTTACTGCCTCTTTATTCTATTTCGATAGATAGCAAGGTGTGTTAAAGTGCAATGTCGAGTAGTCAAAGCGAGCATTAATATATTGTTGTTTGTAATTTCTTATTCAGAGAATATTTCTTCTCTAACGACTCAACTATCTCTATAAAATCTTTATTGATAAATTGTTAGTATTTCACATATTTTAAAAAACTCTAAACTCTAAAAAGTAAGAACTGTTGGTGACATTCCAGTATAATTGACCCCTGACGCTACAGAGACTGGGTGTTAACGTGTGTATCTGTATGTTTATGGCATCGTACGCCCAAGATAATGGACCGATTCTGATGAAGTTTTATTTGTTTGAAAGGTAATTTAATCGATATAGTTCTCATTTATAATTTGTGAAGATCTGGTCAGCCGTTTGATGACTATCAGCTGATTTCTAACTTGAGAGCTGAGTAACAATATTAATGTATTGACAATTATATCAATCTCGTAACCATGGTAACACACTGACTTTGCTTACATTGAGTGCAGATGAATCGGTATATCTCAATATCTCTCTATCGATATCAAGTATCGAATAGAATCGAATATCAAACTTTTTTAAGGTACGTAACAGTATATATTTTATCTGCATTTTATGAATATTTGTTAAGACTGTATAAAAAAAACAAATAATTTATGTTAATGTTGATTAATGTAATTTTGTCACAGTAGGTTGTGTGGAAACTGTGAACCTGAAATACATGTTCAAGGGTACAGTTTTAATGGAAATAAATAATGAAAAAGAAAAGAAACCACGCATTTATCCACGTTCTATCCTGTAATTAACGAGGGGCTTTCCGACTTGGAGCTTAATCTGCTACGGTGCAGTGCAGGTTGTTGGGTGTATACTGTATACGTTATACGCATGGTGTTTCATTATTAATGCCCAACGACTTTGTGAATATTCATTTTAATCTTTGCACTGGAAATTTAAAAAAGGGTCTTTATAACGCAATATATTGAATATATATGTAGTTCGTATGTCTTTGACTAAAATCAAATCATATTCAATTTCAACATGTTTTTATTATGTCAAATAGATTATGGATTGACTTGAAAAAAAATCACATTAGAATTGTTCTACCCTAAATTTTCTTCGTAAATGGGAAACTTAAATTTTTCCAAGAGAGCGATCACTAAGACAGAAAACACTAGTAGTAAATCACAAAGTAAAATGTAGTAATATTGAAGAATTTTAAGGAACAAATTACCTATAACTGTTTATGAATTCCATTGTATGAATGCCGTTATGATGTCCTTCCCAAGTTTCCCTAATGATAGCACAGTTTGTGTCGAATCTCAAGTTTATTATTAATCTACTAATTCTCGAGTGCTTCCACAATTTCTTGAAAGATTGATTAATGTCTGCTTCATTCAAACTCTCGGAGGACATTAGTTCAGTTTTTCAAGTAACTTGGGTTTTAGTCGTTAAACGAGTTCGTCTGTTGTCTAGTTTGAACGGGCCGATAAAGCGGATAATCTTCGTCATTTTCGTTAACAAGTTTGGTAATTAAAATAGGATACAATACTTTATAATCAATAAAGGTATTAATCCCTTCATTTTCTGTTTCTTTATATAAGCTTAATTTAATACAATTTAGAGTGAATATGATTTTATGGCTTACTGGAGACGTAGCTTCTAGGTGTTATCATTCTCTTAATGCATTTTCGTCTGGACGTCGTCGTCCAGAGAAAATATTATTTTTAATATTTTAGGAGCTTGCTTTGAGCTGTAAAAAGAGAAAATAAATATAGTTAAGACCAATAAACTATTATAGATTTATATCAGACGATTTTTAGTGAGTTGAAATATAGTTTTTAATTGGCCTAGGATTCTATGATTGATAACCTACCTTTTCAATTAAATTTTTTTTTTTCTGTAATCATTGAATTTTAAAAATAAAACTCGGAGAAAATGAGGAGAGTAGGATTATTGAAAAACACTACAAGGAGTGTGTGATATTAAATGGACTATTTTAAACACTTTGATCTCTTAAAATTACGAGAGAAACCCAAGCAGTGCCTTGAACGTGTCACTAAGGTGTAAGCTTAAGGAAACTCACCTCCACTGCCCATGTTCTCTATTTAAACCTGAGCTTAGGTTAACCGAAGCCTAACTTATGCGCCGATATATAAGTCTATATATAAGACTTTAGATATTTAGTTTCTAAGTCGACCTGAACTGTAATCTACAATTCATTAGGTCTCTTACAAATCTATTCATATAATTTACTAGCTGTGCCCAGCGGTTTCACCCGCTATATTTTGGATAATTCACACTATATCATTATAAATTATAGCCTATGTGTTATTCTTATGTATAAGCTATATTATTGTAAAGTTTCATCAAAATTCATTCAATAGTTTTTGCGTGAAAGAGTAACAAATTTACGTCCGTACATTCTTACAAACTTTCGCGTTTATAATATTAGTAGGATTCATAAGATTAAGTATTTAAGTAGCTCAGGGACTAAACCTTTAATGTTATGCTTCATCGTCAGCATGGTTTATTTTCTGCAAGTCTGGTTCAAACGATAAGGACATTGAAATTTTCTTGCCATTTACTCTGGATGATTGAGTAATTCACTTTAGAATCCCTTGATCCGAGCTTCTAAAGTAATATATTATTTTAACAAAATAAAAAAAAACTTTAATTCAGTTTAGATTTTTTTTATTTAAATTGACCCGCATGTCACATCAGCTTTCGCCTGGATTATCTAAAAGTTCTAGAATTTCCATAAAATAAAAGTACGACAAAGTCTTCTAAATTTTTGTCCTTGTGAGGGACAGCTAATTTGAATCTAAATTACTTTTTAAGTTCATCAAGGAACAAAATGTAAAATTCTCTTATATTTCGCGAAAATATGTTTGTGGTTTTAAAATTATATTTTTTTATGGTTAAGAAATTAGAAATGTATTTCTATAGTTTCTACGTCAGTAAAGGCTCTATCGTTCTAACGCAAATAGTTTATTTGAAATTAGCAATAGGTTTAATTTTTTTTGAATATTCTGTTTTTACTAAAACATGTTTTAGAAGATGAAAGAACTTTATAAGATACTAGCTGACCCTTGCGACTTCGTCAACGTGTAGCTCCGCTCCTATTGGTCTTAGCGCGACGATATATAGCCTTCCTCGATAAATGGGCTATATAACACTGAAAGAATTATTCAAATCGGACCAGTAGTTCCTGAGATTAGCGCGTTCAAACAAACAAACTCTTCAGAACAAACTAACAACAAACTCTTTAGAAACTTTTAAAACATCATATAAACTGATAAAGTGTGAGTTGGGCTATTATTTTTGTTTTTTTTTGAAAATCTTTACGTGTTTCAATTAATTGAGGACCTTTTCAGACGTAACTTTGAACATTGTATTCTTCACTTCCTTAAGTACTTCGTAACCATTCTGCAATATTTGTGTTTATTTTTCATTGAAATATATTTTTGATACTACTTCATTTATAACTGCAGTACCTCTATTTGCTCTCCTTTCTTGTTCTCTATATATCTTTATAATATTTGAATAAATTTAATTTTAAAGGACAAGGTCTTATTTTTATTATATAATTGACTTTAGAAACATAAAAAGAAAATGAACGATCGTCTGAAATAATTATATAAATATAGAGGTGTAGGTAATAAATATAGAGACCTGTAACTCTCAAAAAAAGACCCCACCCTTAAAACAACAGCTTTTGTTAGCCGCTAGATATTCTAAAAGTTGCCGCCAACTAATATGATAAAAGTTTCCAAGAAATTAAGGATATTACATTAGCTGATAATCAATATATTATTAGACATGACAGTAAAGATATATTATTTATTCGACAATCAGTTGAACAGCTAAAAACAAGATAAAGTTTCAAAATGTTGTTTTGCCAAAGTTACGGTCTCCTTGGGGATCAACCCTCAACGAGGATTCGGTCACAAACAATTTAAATATTTAAGGTACCGTCCTGTTTATTTTAGAAATGATGGTGGCTTTACGCGATGTTGCCCATTACACGCAATAAGGCAATAAGAGCTTTACAAAAATCGTGAATACTTTTCCGCCCAAGAAAAGATGAATGAGGGGAAAAACAACATAAATACATTACCTAAAAACATTGTAATATTATTTATAGCCTTTGAATAATTTAAATTACAATTTGATGTGTGTAAGTATCTGAATTGGTTCTGAATTGAAGTTAATTGTGAATTGTGTTCAATGACATGTCTAAAAATAGACGCATTGTACTGAAATCAAATATACCTATATGTCAGAGCAAAATAAGGGAATCACTGTGTAACCCTAACGTTAGGTTAACATAAACCTAAACTTACACAACGCTAACCTGACCTAATGTTCTGGCAATTACATTGTAATGAACTCACGTTACTTTAATCGGACAGCACTCCCAGCACTAACACAACTTTCACTAACACTATCCAGAGACTACTTCACTCCTAGAGAGACCATGCAAGACTAAGCCTGCAGTCCGACTGCCGAGGGTATATAAAGAGTCGAGAATGTCAAAATGCCGGAAATGGCTACTGCTATACTCCAGAGCCATAGATGGCGATGACGATTCGATTATTCGATAATCATTAACTACTTTCCGACATATATGTCGGATAATCCTGACTAAATTAGTTTTCCAAAAAGTTAAAATGGGTAGCACAAAAAAAAATCTGAAATAGTTGCGAAGGTAGTTTAAAATTATTTTAAAGTAGGATAGGCCTTCGCTTCACATGAGGTTTATCAGACCGGTAGTAGATTTTGATGTTGACAATTTTTACGCATTGTGGTTAGAAGTCTATGATTATATTAAAGTTTTATGAGTGGACAGAGAACTTTTACGCTTTGTCGAAGATGTGGACTCAAAGCGCAGTCGCTTTGTCGTTATTGAGCCGCTGTAAGCGTCTGTACGATTGGAGCTGAAAGCTGTTGCGCTGTTCGGTTGGAGCTGAAAGCTGTTACGCTTTGCCACGAAGTTAAGATAATTTTTGTAATGAGTGTTTAGAGCTCTTTGTTTCTTTGTGTGTCAATGATTGAAATTCTTATGTCAGGGGGAAAATAATGCTGAAAGCTGTCACGCTTAAACAAAATTATTGCTCTATGAAACTAGTGTAGCGATTTACGTTTTTTTAAAACTATGTAGAGGCAACGCGAGAGCACGTTGATTATCAGAATGGCCGTGTCGGAGAATAGTAAAAGATTATTGAATAATCGAGTCGTCATCGATATCTATGGCGTTCGTTGGAGTAGGGTAGTAGTCACTTCAGTCATTTTGACAGTCTCGACCGTTTATATGCCATGCAGTCTGATGGTAGTCTTAGCGTGCGCGGTTTCTCAAGGGGTGAAGAAGTCCCTGAATAGTGTTAGTGTTGTGCAGTGTAGTGTTAGTGCTTGGGAGTGCTGTCCAATTAGGATCACGTGAGTACCTTACAATGTAATTTCCACGTCTTGTGTTAGGTTAGGTTTATGTGAGTTTAACCTTGGGTTTAAACAGAGAGCCTAAGCAGTAGGGGCGAGTGTCTTGATCGAATAAAGGATATCCTTAAGCCTACACCTTGGTCACAAGTCCAAGGCACTGCTTAGGTTTCTTTCGTAATTGTTAGAGATCATATTTGATTATTCATCGGTTCAGTAGCAGTACCTACGTTGCTTTTACCCAATAATCCATTAAATATCATCACCCATCCACCTCCTCATCACTAAATCTCCGAGATATATATCTATACTCATCTACCAATTCTTTAATTAGGGTATTAGGAAAGAAAGAATAAGAAAAAAAAAATATGTTAGTTTTTAGAAAGAGATAAATATTATTCGAACCAGCGATTCTCTTAATATCAGATAAGTAGAATTAAATAAAACACAATAAAATCAATATATTTATGTTATAAAAAACTAAACCTCCCCCCCTACTTTCCCTGTAGTAGCAATAGTAGTATAGTGGTCACAAAGTTTTCATAATTAATGTTTCAGAACTTCATGAAAGTATAGAAAGTATGTTAGGCGATCACCTACCTTACTTCTAAAACTACAACTCGGACTGTCACACTTATTTTTTTTTGCCTTTTAAGCAGAGTTTACTTAATCTTAAATAGAGTAAAGATACAAAGGAAATTGATCGGTGGAATAACTTTGTAAAATCTTTTATTAAATAACAATGAAGTTAATACTGATTTTGTCTTTGAATAACTAAACAATATATTCGCGGCTAAGTTTAATAAGCGATAGAATGAAGATTTTAACAATGCAATTTACTTCTTCCACTTGTAAAAGGATTTCCAACTATTTTGCCCGTGTTATTTTCGCCGGCGTGCTTAACTTCAATGAAGTTTCGTCAAAAGCGCCTGTTCACATGCAAATCTGTTTCATAGCATCTATTGCTATACGTTTCTAGATCTATAGAAAAGATAAGAACGTTTCTTAGAACGAATAGAAAAATGGAGCACTTAAAATCTTTACAGCCAAATCTATACTAATAATTTAAATACGAAAGTGTGTTTTTGTTTGCGTTTTTTCCACATTGTAAAGTAGTGATGGAGCGACATATCTAATAAGTATTGTTTTATTTATTAATTTTATCCCGAAAGAATCATGGTTTTCGGGAGGAAAAAGCTTTAAAAAAATGATATCAATATTTAAATTATCTATCTACAAGCAGAAATTGCATTCGTGTAAAACCGGGGCGTCTCAAATATAATATTTTATCAATAACACTCACATTTTTTGATAGTAGATAAGGCGCAATCAAGCAGACGGTCCACTTGATGGATAGTGACCACCGTCGCCGATGGACATCGGTAATACAAGAGACACCCTCCCGATGCATTGCTACCTCAAAGATAGAATGGGGAGGGGGAGTGAAGAGAAAGAATGCTGCGGTTTCAGCAGAATCTGAGAATGAAGGGCACAAAATCCAGCACTTGGCGGACGGATTCGCATGCCAGGCTGGGAACAGATCTCCTATCACCAAAGCTGGGTTTTGTTTTTTACGAGAAATTAGAATACCATAAAAATAAAATAATGTTTATAATAGTTTATTGACCTCATTGGATCAAACTGGCTAATTTATTGATTTACTTACCTTACCCGGGGTACTACAGTTTTACTGAAAGTTCGAACACAATCCAAATTAATACTAATAAACATTTTAACTAACAGTACGGAAGAATGCTGACTGTACTGTAAAAAAAATATGGATAGATACCCTTATTAATTTTTAAATGAAGTGAAGTTGCGATGACAGAAAAGTTACAACATACTATGTTAGGCTGAAAACTCACATCAACAACAAAACTCATTACAAAAATAGTTAAAAATATTCAACATTTGTTTGTTAATGGATTATAATATAGAGTCAATTAAAATAATTATTTATTTATACGTTTATTATTGTAAGTTTTATTTGTAGTAAAAATAATTATAGGTTATAATTCGTGTGAACTATTGTAATGAAGTTTCACCAATAAGAGCGTCTCCGTGACACGTTTTACGATTATCGTCCTAGTTTTTTCTATTGGCCATGTAGAAGCACTTGAAGAATCTCGTAAAAACTTCGATCCCAATCAACTTAAAAGATAATAGGATTGGTTTTGGAGTTCCCTAATTATATAAGACGGAGGCTTTGTTATCTGTGGTAAAGATGAACCGTCATAAAAAGTAGGAAGTGCTAAATTTTTATTATCTGTTTTGAAACATTAATTGTAATCATTTTATATAATACTCGTACAGTTAACGACAGGGCTGTTTGGTGTAATAATTATGCCATTTCTATTTTGGAATTAAAAAAATAATTTTTATAACTGCGTCATACCTACGTTGAATAAAAAGTTCCATGATTGCTTTAACTTAGTTTCAATAACTTTTAATGACAAGCAGAATAAAATTTTATTTTGAACTAGGGTTGTTTTTTTTTAATATCAATATTTAATAAACTCTGTATTATCAAAGATACTGTAAATAGCATTTTAATGAAAAAAAAAAAAGAAAAAGTGTCATGCAATGTTTAATTACAGAATAGAATTTTCTCTTAAAAATAATGGTATATTTATTCCATAAATTTGTCTTGGTCTCATCTAAGGCCAGTATTTCACAAAATATGTCCGTCTCGTTGACAGTCCCAATAAATATACACTTTGTATACCACTGGAAGATTGATTGCGATCGTCGTGGCATCGGCATCGATCACGTTGTTTACAAACTAACGAGCGCGCAGGTGTTCTGTTGCGCTCACTCGGAAATTGGAACGCGATCAACACTCACACTGGACATTTTCGGCAATTCTAACCGGAAATTAGAAACGTACGTGCGAATATCAATTGTATGTTATTATTTTTAATTTTTTTTTGGGAAAGCTTCGCGGCCTATTTACGAAAGGAAATGAGATAGGTTTCATAAATATAAGGTCAGAATTTTAGGTTATATTTGGAAATATTAAGAAAGATATCTATCACTGTATAGTCCATATAAACATGTTTATTAGAAAGGAAACCGAGCAGAACTTTGACAATCTTCAATTAATACAAGAGAGCTATTTGGGAAGAAGAAGCTCCTTCTCGCTGCCCGAAAACTAACAACAATAAACAATTATTTTCAATATGGTTACTATACTGCACATTAATACGAAAAAGACAATAATAATATGCACTTTAGACGAAACTCAAGAAATATCCTTTACAATGGAGTCCTAGCGGCTAGCATAACGACACCACACAATTTTCACACCCTTTGTGGTCACCAGGCAAGCTCCGTTTGATAACTGAAACAAATCCATCGGAACAGAGGTTATATAGGTTATATATAATGTCTTATTATAAATTGTTTCGTGAGTATAATTAGAGATGGTATAAACGGCTTAAAATTGATAACGCGTTTAAACGTTTTCTTAATTTAGTAAGCTTGCTGTTAAAAGAGCTTTTCACTTATAACGCTTTTTATGAAAACCTATAGTCGTTGAGCAAAATATTTATACGTCTTTCAAACGCGTATGTTATTTATGTTGAAAAGAATACAATGTGGTATTGTGTCAGGCGTAGTTAGAACTTCATCGATTTTATGTACATTATCAGATTTTTTCTTACATTATTTATTTACACATTTATATTAGATTAATTACCAATCTATATCTATACTATTATATAAAGAGGAAAGATTTGATTGCTTGTATGTTTGTTTGTTTGTTGCGAATAGGCTCTAAAAGTACTGAACCGATTTTGAAAATTTTTTCACCGATAGGACATAGGCTATGTGGTGTTGCCATAAATATTCTAATTAAAAAGATATGCCCATTTAAGTGCCATAAGGTGGTCATTTTGTAAATTGAAGTTTTTCTCAGGAACTACAATTCCGATTTACAAAATTACACTATTCGTGAGTGACAAAAGTGATTTAGTGTTGCCATATACATTTTTTAATTAATAGAATATGGTCATTTTGTTGTTACTTATCCGATTTTTAAAAATCTTTCACTGATAAAAAAAATACACTATTCGTGAGTGCCAAAAGTGATTTAGTGTTGCCATATACATTTTTTAATTAATAGAATATGGTCATTTTGTTGTTACTTATCCGATTTTTAAAAATCTTTCACTGATAAAAAAATACACTATTCGTGAGTGACAAAAGTGATTTAGTGTTGCCATATACATTTTTTAATTAATAGATTATGGTCATTTTATTGTTAATAATCCAATTTTTTAAATTCTTTCACTAATAAAAAAAATACACTATTCGTGAGGGACAAGGGTGATATAGTGTTGCCATATACATTTTTTAATTAATAGAATATAGCAATTTTGTTGTCACTAATCCGATTTTTAAAATTTTTTCACTGTTAGAAAACTACACTATTCCTGAAGGACAAGTGTTGCCATATACTTTTTTTAATTAATAGAATATGGCCATTTTGTTGCTACTGATCCGATTTTAAAAATTCTTTCATTGATAGAAGTCTATAGTATTTCCGTCCCTTTTCCTCTTATAATGCTATCATTGTCTCTCATGCTCTCTCTTTAATTCTTATTTTTATTTGTTCAGTATGATCAGTCTCTTATCACTTTCTTTCTTTCGATTATCTCTCTCGCTCTGTCTCTCTCTTTCTCTCTCTCCTTTACCTATTCATATTTATTTTTGCTCTGTCCTCCATCTCTTAGCATCTGTCGCTTTTCTTTTATTTTTTTTTCTATTATTTTTCTTATTATAACTTTTTCTTACTCTTTCTCATTTTTCAAATAATGGAAAACTATACGATTACAAAAGGACATCAATTATAATATTGTTTTAAATACCCGGAGCGAAGCGAGGGCAGGCCTCTAGTTTATTATAAACTAATCGACTTCTAACCTAAAATATATTGAACCTAAATTATATACAGTCATTGTTTATTATACTACTATATTTTTTCTAGCCTATACCTAATAATTAATATTAACAGAATTCACCAAAAATGCAACGAAACACTACAACAAAACATCGAATGTATATAGCGAATAGCGCGAAAGTTGTTATGAACATCGACACAGTACACACTCGTTGACAGTGCAAAGCACACTAACGTTGTATTTACTAAACGGAAAAATCGTTTAAGCGAAAGTATAGACAACAAAACAATGAGGTACGGTTAATCAAAAGAAATATTACGTAAATATGTCAAACGTAATTTAGCTGGTTATTATGGATATACTTAGTGATTTCTAAAATGAGTCTTATAGCTATAGAAATAAGGTTTTTTTTCAATCAAAGAAGCATGGTTCAGCCAACGAAAGGATTTCGTTTAAACGAAATCGACTTACTCTTGCAAGCGTGCTTGTGTATTTTATTTGAAAAGCAGACTGTTCTGAGAGCTTTTCGTTTAAACGTCCACCTTTAAGTATAATTGAAATAAAATATAAGAAGTAATTGTTCGCGAATAACGGTGTTGCTAACTCAACAAAGTGAACTTACATAAACTTAGAGAAAGGGGGTAATTAATGGAAAATTCTCAAAAATAAAAAAGATAGAAAAGCCTTCTCCTTTTTTGAAATCTTTTGAAAATAAAGTTCTTATCAATTAATAGCCTCATATTTTCATTTCTAGCTTCCCGAATAGCTCTTGTATTTCATGATGGTGTTGTTTTGTTATTTGTTTGACTTGTGCAAATATATGAATGTTTATATTGCTGCGGTGATCTTTTCCTTCGTCCCTCGTTTTTATTCATAGTGCATTCGGGTTCATTTTCCTCTATTTTCCTGTATATGGGGTTCATTGTGGGAATCGAAAGGGTAAGCGTTGATCCGAATCCAAAATCACCTGCTTTCATTTTGATGCGTAGCTATCTATCAATTCAACAAATACTGAGTTTAGAATAATAAATGGTTCCCTTAATTCCCTTCTATTGTTTCCTTTATGCAGTTAAAATTATTGTTTTTAGAATACGGATTAATAAAACAATATTTTGGCTTATCACCATACCTCACTCTCGGTTGATTAGCAAATATGTTGGATTATTATTTTCATTTTGTTTTTCTATATTGTATTGTATGAAAAGGAAGGAGGTGAGGGAATATTGGAAAACACTGACAGGGGGGATGATATTTAATAGACTATTGAGTAAACGCAACACAGACACTTCTACTGAACCGATAAATAATCATATATGATTTCTAACAATTACGAGAGAAACCTAAGCAGTGCCTTGGACATGTGACCAAGGTGTAGGCTTAAAGAGCTCTTTTAACAGAATTCCAACACTCGCCTCCACTGTTCAGGCTCTCTGTTTAAACCCAAGGTTAAACTCACATAAACCTAAACTAACACAAGATGTGGCAATTACATTGTAAGGTACTCACGTGACCTTAATTGGACAGCACTTTCAGCACTAACACTGCACTGCACAACGCTAACACTATCCAGCGACTATTTCACTCCTCGAGAGACCGCGCACGATTAAGACTTCAGTCAGACTGTCGATGGCATATAAAGGGTCGAGACTGTCAAAACGACGGAAGTGACTACGACCCTTCTTTAAGGCCATAGATAGCGATTACGATTCGATTACTCGATAATCTTTTATTATTCTCCGACATATATTATTAACTAACATTTCTGTTCTCTGCTAAACTACACAACAGTTTGTAGGCAATTAAATATCTCATACTATTAACTTATAGTCATCAAAATAAAAGATAAAGTAATAAAAAAAACGGGTTGCACTGGGGGAGTGCTGGCAGAAGTTAAAACTTGAACATAAACGTTGTGCATTTTAGAATATTATTGAGGTCTGGCTTATATACGGCGAGACCAGAACTCGATATAATTTAACGGTTTAAGTAACCCAAAGAACAAAATTCAAAAAAAACCGAACTGTATGATTGAAATCTGACGCTTACGAATTTTCGATCAGGTCCTGACGTGAGTTTAACATTTTTTAGCCATTCCAACAAAAAGTACACATCTGCACAAAACCGCTAAATAAGTTTTCACTTCAAAAAATAATAAAAAAACTAATTTAAAAAACTTACATGCTTTATTTTATTCAGTTATTAGTGTTAACGAATATAAGAGGAATATAGTGTTAGTAACACCCTGTATAAAGTATTCGCGGGTAGTTCATTTTATCTTATTGCGATTCAGTTAGTCTGGCTAGTAATATCGCGCAGTACATATTAAAAGAGCGAGACTATTAGTAGTCCATACAAATGTTACAATTTTTAGGCCTTACCTTGAGGTTTTTAGAGGACGCAATTTTATTGTTGGGATGTGTAGGGGGGGTCACTAGACGCTTAACTCTAAGTTTGTGGGGTTACAACCCTTGTCCCGCGGCCGCCATTTTGGAAAAAGAGATGCAAACGCCTTTTTCGCTATATCTCCAAAACTATCAATCGGACAGAAAATTTGTAAAGACATAATTTGTAGCAAATCAAATTGTCTACAATTTTGTTTTTATTAATATTTACAATAACATGATTTCAGACCAATCTTGTTGATGATCTTCTAACGAACATTTTAACCTATAATTTTTTTGGGATTTCATAAATTTATGGTGGTTTTAGAGTGAGAACTTTATTATTTTAATATGCGGTAGCGAGGTCGAGCGGTGTAGGTGAGTTTGTGCAGAGCAGAAGACGTCTTTAAACCCACACGTCGGTCTGAAGCACCAAGCACTGCTTGGTTTCCATCTAGATTACATGTTAATATCGTCGTTACGAGTGTTACTGCGCAGTATAGTTATCATATTTAACAAGAGGGAGTAAGTACACGTATAAACCGAATAATACATTTATATAGGAATACTATGTCAAACGATAATTACTATAAATAATATTATGTATTATTATTATAAATAATACATAATAAATTCAATTAGCGTTTGTTTATGTTCAATTTGGTCGCTTATTGGATTTCACTTACTAAGCGATCCTCGTTGTTTAAAACACAATTAGTCTAATTGTAATTAGAGTGTATTAGCAAATAAAATGTACATTAAACAATAAAATTAAATTAAAATTACACTTTTAGACCTCTCCAACTAAGCTAAATGCTTGTGTTAGGAGTGAACTCCCTTTGAACCCACGACCTTTCGATTGTAAATCCAACGCCTGAGCCACTGAGCTACTAACACTTATTTAATTATAGACGTAATATTTTTGTGAATAAAATAATTTACAACAAGGTTTGATTTGATGAAGATACCTAACACAAAAATTAAATGAATAATATTTAGTTTGTCCGACATTCAATGACAAACATATTTAGAATTAAACAAAATTTAACAAAACAAAACTATTTAGAAAATCTCATGCACTTTCTATGTGAGATTGTTCGCGAGCAAATGATGCTTATTTTCTCAAAGCGCCTTGTTAACTATAAAAACTTTTTCACTCGCTTTAGAGTTTAAGTTCTATTTGTATAGCTGTTCAGAAAGTATGTTATTCTGTTTCTTTACACAATGTAAAGAACACGACATACCAATTACTCGCTTTTCGTAGACATCGTCATAGCGATTTAGCTTGTATTTCAGAATTGAGGTGAAATAATATACTAGAAGATTATAATATAATGAAGTTTACTATACATAAATATTTCCACTAAACCATTAATGTATTAGCGTCCGAAGCAAAAGAATTCTACAACGCAAAAGGATATTTAATTCCGATTAATTACTTCGCATCTTCATGATGCCGGTTTCGTACACATTTCTTATTATATTTGTATCACGACCCCAGTGTCTAGATCAATGTCACAAATATTAATACTTCTGATTGACTTAAAATATTTTTAAGACAGTCTTTACGCCATATCAATGAACTTTATAATCAAACTTAAAAACTCAAAATAGTCCGCCATCATTGCTCGACCGCCATATTAGATTTTTATAAAAAAAACATATTTCTCGCTTTAAACAAATGAGTACAATTCATTGAACTGGAACATCAAAATTGGAGAATCGAGAAGTATGACAACACTATTTACAAAGGACATAGTGTGAATTTGAAAAACTTAAACAAAAGTTTATCACCAACGTAGACTATTGTCAACGGTTGGCAGCTTGTTCCTGGCGCTATGAAATACGAACAGTTGTTGATGGTTGGCAGCACTGTCATTGCGCTATCGCGCTACAACCTTACTAGACCTAAGCCATGATACCTTTAAGCGGTTTATAGTAGAAAATATTATTCATACGGAGATTTGTTTTTTTTTTAAATTATAATAAGAAAATAGATACTCAGTTGATACTTTAAAAAATCTACTTTTATCATTTCAAATTGTTTTTATATATCGTCTTGTTCTTTTAGTTTAATTTTCTAGTATCCAGATTCTGTCATAATATAGGTATGTTGAATGAAGGACATAAATCTAGGAATCAGGTCAGGAATGTCATGAAGACAGATTTGTATGTGCCACAGCTGTACGCGTCTTTGTCAATTGTTCCCAGCGTATTGTTCTTCTTTAATCAAGAGCTGTGAATTTGTAGAGAAATTTAAAATATTTTATGTATTCATGAAGGAAAATGAATAAATAATATACAACAATGCAAACAGACATAGACTAATTGAATTGTAAATCAGATGAAATCTTCTGCAATCTAGTCAATTTTTCGAACTGTAATATAAATTGTGCTAGTTTTTGATAGTCATAATATAGATAGCACAATATCGTTAATACAATTTTTCAAAATAAATATATACGAGTAGCAGCGTATTGAATTTCTGTCCTTTGCCAACCTCGGTATGAACTCGAGGGGATTTCTAAAAGGTTCAACTAAAAATGAAGAATTTTACGTGACGTTTTAGTTGGAGGCATACAATATCTTATTAAAGAAGAATATCCCGAACAAGGTTCTCTCATCAGGTTTCAATATAATATAATCTATTCACGTACAACATCTAAAAGCCAATGAAAGCCTTTTTTCTCTGAAATATCGGAGTTACAAAATAAAAAGGTTATAGGTTATTGATAATACTAATCCTAAAGGATTATCAGTTAAAAAATTATTTAGAAATCGCAGTGTTCATATAAGTGTAGTATAAAACCTTTACGTCATTATTCGCGCACCACGTATGTAGGTATCTACGGCACGTATGGCAATAGTTTTCCAAGCGATTAAATACTGACATTCCACATTGCAATTTAATTCCTCTATTTGAAAAAACAATTTCGAGTTAGATTTGACTGCGGGTATTGTACTGCATTTCGATGAACTTTTGTCAATGTAACAAGTAACGAGTTTGTCAGTTTCTAAATCCCTTGCCTAAGCCATTGATGATTGGATTTCAAACTAATATTGCACGTTTTACCTGTGAGGGGACGAGTTAGAATACAATTTCCATCTGCCGCTGGGAGAGCATCTCGTAAGAGGCGAGTGGCAGCAGCCCCGTGGTGGTAGGGGATCTATTTCCCGACTGGCTTGGGAATCCGACCGCCAAGTGTCTCTGACGGGTTCCGGTCGAGCCGCACTTGGGACAGTTCTACCCCCTCATTCTCCCATACCATTAATACTGAAGTTCCAGTGAACCCAACTTCTTGCTCAGGGTCCCCTGAAACCGCAGCATTCTTCTTTTCGCAACCCTCCTCATTATATCTTCGAGGCGGCACCGCATCTGCTTGTTTGTCCTTTATTTATTAAAAAAATGTTTCTATTTGTTATTTAATCATGCAAAAACGATTTAACGAATTAAATGTAATTGTAAATGAAAATCTGCATGTTTGATCAAATAAAGACTTCTGACAAATGTTTAAATGCTAGTTAATAATATGTATGATAGAGCTTGTCTGAGTCTGTTTGTACCCGGTACACTGACTGATTATGCCTAAGGCTACTAATCTTCATTTATGTAGTCGAAATTAGTTTCGGAAAATGAACTTTCTGTGCGAAATGACTGTAATTAAAGTGCTAAATATTGTAACTAGTCAGTACGAGACTACAAAAAAGCCTTCTGTAAGGAATGTTGAAGGCGAATGAATACCCGGCGTATGAAAAAGCATTGTTTTGTACTGGGCAAGAAGTATACCTACTTTATTTGATACTTGGAATGAGTCGTCGATGAGAAAATATAATTTTTATTGAGTTATATGAGAGTTGACTTTGCTCGTAATTGGAGCCTTGACCATGCTTGCGTAATTCGACAAGCGGTCATTGTAATGCATTATTTATGTGCTTCAGCAAAACCAACTGTTGAATTTGACAAATGTAGAAAAGCCTGTAGTAAATATGTGAAGTTTAATCCATTATGTTATAAAAAAATACCAAAATATATATGTCGGGGATTTTAAAATGTTGAAAAGGAGATGAAAGGAGGAAGATGGGGAATATTGGGGAACACTAAAAGGGGGTGATGGTATTGAATGGAATATTGGGTAAACGCAACGTAGATACTTTTACTGAACCGATAAATGATCAAATATGATCTCTAACTATTACGAGAGAAACCTAAGCAGTGCCTTGGATTTGTGACCAAGGTGTAGGCTTAAGGAATTCCTTTAAATGATCATAACACTCACCTCCACTGCTCAGGCTCTCTGTTTAAACCCAAGGTTAATCTCACATGAACCGAATCTAATACAAGGCTAACCTAACCTAAGGCTAACCTAACCTAACATTGTGTTTACTTAACCACGTGGCGATTACATTGTAAGGACTTACGTGACCTTGGAGAGCACTACCAAACTACACTGCACTGGACACTATCACTATCACTAGCACTACTTAGATAATGTTCACTTCTTGAGAGACCGCGCACGACTAAGACTTCAGTCAGACTGTCGATGGCATATAAAGGGTCACAACGGAAGTGGCTACTACCCTACTCCAACGCCATAGACAACGATGATGATTCGATTAATCGATAATCTTCTACTATTCTCCGATATATATATGATTTTTAAAATTGAAATTGCCTTTTTTTAGAAATGTAGGATTTTTATTGTTACATTTTACTTTTTTTTGTTTTTTGTATTAATCTAGTTTTATCAGACACACAATAATATATCAACATAGCAAGGTTAACAGTAGCTGTTGCTTCAGGCATGGAGATTGGGTTACACATGTACATAACTTTCTGAAGCAATTAAGTTAATGCCGCTATTTGTACAAGTTACATGACTACTATCTTCTATATAACAATGTCTTTACATAGTCGCTTTCAGCTGTCGTGTTGGAAGTGTATAACTTTTAAACGCTCCAGATTTTAGTGTGGTTTTTATCAACAGACGGAATGATTTAATAGGAAGGTTTTTATATATAATTTATGCATATTATAGTAATGAAATCGTGTGAAGGCGGGGCGCGCCATTAGTATATTAGGAAAATAGTAGAAATAGCAGTTCCTGAAATAGGAATGATAAAAGATCATAAATGATTATTATTATATATTATTATAGAAACTTATGTAGACTAAACTTATGTAACTCATGTATTGTTTTAGTATCTTGTACTATAGTTTCAATTGTATTAACGCTACTAACTGAGCAAGACCGCCGAATGTGGTAAAAACTATAGTGCATGATATTAAATCAATACGTGAGTCTTACCGCCTTATATGGTTTTTATAATGGTTATAGAATATTGTCTGCATGTTAACTTGTTCGGTTATATCTCTGAAACTACTGAACGAATATAATGTGTTTGGCAGGTCAGAACAAAATATAGGCTTTATTTAATTTATATTAAATGTCTAAGAACTGGTATTAGTAGAATATTGGTATTAGTGGTAACTGGTTAGTATTTCATTTACAGTTTAACAATATGAATTATTTGTAGTTTTGACATAAAATTGTGTCTCTCAAAAGATACGTAGGCGCCCGATATCCAGGAGTATATTGGTATTGGAGCTGCATCGATTACGTTGTTTACAATGTAACGAGCGCGCAGGTGCTCTACAGTAGCTATAGCAGTGACTATTTGAACGCAAAGCCTTAATTTGTATATCACAGAGGTTTAGGTATTTGCTTTTTATCCTGCACATATCAGAACTGACATATTTTGTAGGTTTTTTACAAAGCTAAAGTTTAAGTTGATTGTTTATGAAATTTAGTATCACTGACTGAGACAATAACTCTAGGACTCAGAATAAAACGTCACAAAAAAGATAATTCTATTTTTAAGAACAGATTATAGTTAAAGATATCATTATCATCATCACACAACCCATTAATGGTCCACTGCTGAGCTGGGTCACCTCCTCAGAATGAGGAGAGATTATGTCATTGTCCACCACGCTGGCCCAGTGCGGGTTGGCAGTCTTCACACACCTTTGAGAACATGAAGAACTCTCAGGAGTACAGATTTCCTCACGATGTTTTCCTTTACCGTTAAATCAAGTGATATTTAATTGCTAAAGATATAAAAGTTTCCAATTTATTGTTTAGCATTAAAATAAAACATATCATATTGGAGTAAAATTCTAAGGCAATTCATAATAACTAAAGCGGTATGTTGAACTTTCCTTTCTACTTATATTATAAAAAGCAATTTTAAACTTGTTGAATATAATAAAGAATCTTGTTAGATTTGTCCCTCATTGTTACTTTTACTCCAAAAACTTTTTATCTGAATTCTTACGTATTTCATCGTACAAGGAAGCGTGTTTCCTTTTTTTACAAAGATCCAAACATACTTAATGACGACTTGAATTTAAATTTGTTTTCTACCTTTTATTTTGCGTGGGAAAGTCGGTTAAAGAAAATCTGGAGATCTTATAAGAAGCTCACTTTTATTCAATGTAGCGGCAAAAGTTTTCACAACTTGGTGTTTGTTCAACGTTTAATTATCGCTGTTAAATGAGTTTTGAATTTTTACATTAAAGATACTAAAAATAGATAATTTATAAATATTCTTTAGGGTTAAGTAGACTAAAGGACGGATTTTATTCTTTTATTAATTTTTGTGATACGAAATCTTATAAAGGCAGGTCAAATAAACGTATATTTATTATGAATTTTTCGTTTTGAACCGAAACATTTTAAATATAAAAAAAAGCTTTCCAAAAATAAAATTATCAAATTATGAATACATAAGCATCCAATAAGTTTTTCAGATTCCCGTACTTACTGTTAATTAAATGGGTTATACTCTACTAGTCAACCCGCGCGACTTCGTTTATGTGATGCTCCGCTCCTATTGGTCTTAGCGTGATGATATATAGCTTACAGCCTTCGTCGATAAATGGGCTATCTAACACTGAAATAATTTTTCAAATCGGACCAGTGGTTTCTGAGATTAGCGCGTTCAAGCAAACAAATAAAAAACTCTTCAGCTTTATATATTAGTATAAGATAAGCGGATCAACGGTGTGACCCCTTGTTGACTAGAATATTATTCCTGAGGGTTATACTTTGGACTCACAGATCCAGAATTACTGCTTGAATACTCAGCATGTACGATATGCAATTTGTCCTTCGATTGATGTCCATAAGTTGTCCAACATTCAAGAAAGTAAAAATGCTACCTAAAATACATGAGTGTTGCCAACATCATCATTCATGTTATATGAATTTACAAGAATATATATTTCAAGACAAAGCTTAATGGAAGTACATAAATAAGTTCTTGAAATTCTACTTTCATCAAAGCCCTCAAATTAGTTCTTTTAGTACTTCTTCCAGATTATTATATTTCTTCTAACGTTATATTAAGATCTTTCTTATAAACGGTTAACTTAGTTTTTGTAAAGCTTCAGTGGGCGATTAAATGTAATCAAGAGAAAAGCCTAAGTTAATCCTCAATTGAGGAGGCGCGTCGGGAAATGTTCTTTTTAATTGAAGCCTATATACATTTATATATAAATCTTTTTGATTTTTAATCTAGTTAAGTGTTTTTCTCATAAGTCTAAAAAAATTATTTTCCTTTATAAAAAATATATACTGTCGGAGATTTTCATGCTAATCAATTCAATCTATTCATATGTTTTTTACATAACTCACACGTTCATTTCACTGAGTATGTTCTTACATTTCAATAGATGACTAATCAGTCAAATAATGACACAGATTAAGTTCTTACGTTTCAATAGATAAATAATCAGTCAAATAATGACCCTGGCTAAGTTCTTATGTTTCAATAGATGACTAAGCAGTCAAATAATGACACAGAGTAAGTTCTTACGTTTCAATAGATAAATAATCAGTCAAATAACGACCCTAGCTAAGTTCTTATGTTTCAATAGATGACTAACCAGTCAAATAATGACACAGAGTAAGTTCTTACGTTTCAATAGATAAATAATCAGTCAAATAATGACCCTGGCTAAGTTCTTATGTTTCAATAGATGACTAAGCAGTCAAATAATGACACAGAGTAAGTTCTTACGTTTCAATAGATAAATAATCAGTCAAATAACGACCCTAGCTAAGTTCTTACATTTCAATAGATGACTAATCAGTCAAATAATGACACAGAGTAAGTTGATACGTTTCAATAGATAAATAATCAGTCAAATAATGACCCTAGCTATGTTCTTACATTTCAATAGATGACTAATCAGTCAAATAATGACACAGAGTAAGTTCTTACGTTTCAATAGATAAATAATCAGTCAAATAATGACCCTAGCTATGTTCTTACATTTCAATAGATGACTAATCAGTCAAATAATGACACAGAGTAAGTTGTTACGTTTCAATAGATAAATAATCAGTCAATGATCCTAGCTATGTTCTTACATTTCAATAGATGACTAATCAGTCAAATAATGACACAGAGTAAGTTCTTACGTTTTAATAGTCTTCGACTAGTCTGTCAGACAAATTAATTAATTAATGATTAAATATTTAAATCGTGTGTACAATTTGTTTGTAAATATTGATAAATAATTATTTAATATATGCATCACAGTATATATTCGGAATTAAGTATTGTCGCTTCAATAATGTAGGACGGCAACCCTAGCAATCATACAAACGTTTGTGAAGTTTAATTAAGTATGAAGGAAGCGTAAGTACAGACAAAAGATCATTGAATACTTAACGAAGTGTAGAGGAATTGATTTGCAATTCAAGAATTGAGCTTCAGTTTACTATATTGCTGTATAAATCAAGCAAAACAAAGAGCTCGCGTAAGATGTGAATGATGTAAGTGTCATGGAGATAAATTGTGTGTGGCGCAGCTGTGTTTACCGTCAATTATTATTTAAAATGTATTCATTTCTGACTTCTGTGCAAGAAGTATAACGACTCATTTTGTTAACGCTTTGTTATATTTACTTCTTTATTTTTTTACAAGCTTTTATTCGCTTGTTATGTTCGCATGTAAGTTGAGCGTTGAATTTTGTAAGCCTTTTTTCGGTCTGTTATCCGACTGAGCTGAAATTATTAATGCCTTCACAATGGAATAAACCAGAGAGTTGATCTGTTAATGGGTCCGGGATGCTGGGACTAGAAATTTTAATTTAATTTAAAGGTAAAAGTAGGACAGACTAATTTGGGATAATATGTTGTTTTATCATAAGTATTAAAAGGCTATTTTTTTACTATTTCAAATCGCATCAAACAGACGTCGATTGTCTTAATCATAAGTGGGTTACCTTTGTAAATAGAAAAGTAGAATATTGGTTATGTTATGGCTTTAATAATTCTAAACATTTTTCAGTATTAGGACATGAACTTATTTTATTGCATTTTTACTATGATTTATTACTTTGCTTTTCAGGATTTAAATATATACTTCATTTGGTCTTCGTTCTCATCAGAGTAAATCTGGGCGAATTATTTTAAGTTATGACGTATTTTAAGTGTCAAAAAAATTAAGATAAATTAGTTTAATTTGGCTCGCAAAATTAATAAAAATTTTCTAGGTAAGTCCTATATTAATTGCTTTTTTACTGTTAGCCCTTATCTGTACCCCAGAACACGATTGAGGGAGGACGTAATCGGATTACCGAAATACTTAGGGCGCTGCTGTGCGAAGAATAACGTTTGCTCAGTTATGGGTTGAGGAGAAAGGTAAGCTTTTTGGTAACTTTTGTCTGAAGACTTTATTATTAATGCGTTTATGCCTTAAATAAGCATATCTTTTTAATTATAATATTTACGGTTGACCTTAAGATATTAGTCAAAAACAGAGATTAGTATCAACGGAAGAATAATCAGAATGTTTAGTAGGTTCTGTAGTAACCTTATTCTATCGCGTGTGTTAAATCTTTAGTTAGTATGAGTTATAATGTTTTCATTCATTTTTAAACTTCTCGAAGATGTGTGAAGTCTGCCAACCCGCTCTTGGCCTGCGTGGTGGACTATGGCCTAACCCCCTCCTCATTCTGAGAAGAAATCCGGCTCAGCAATGGGCCATTTAAGGATTGTCATGAAGAAGTTATAATGTTCCCAGCGTCGACTTGGATAGCATATTTGTTTCGAAAATTTTACAATTGACACATTTCCAAAATTATAATTATTTAATAATGTATTTTGTATAATGTAAGTGTAATATATATATTTAATTAATTATTTATTATGACTTGGAGGTATCTAAATAAGAGTGTGACAGACTGTAACCTGAAAATACATCGCCAGTCATATACTAGTGAACAAGCTATGATTCTGTAGTTCGGTGTAAGTAAAATCTGACTCATCATTATTTGAATATAAAAGCACAAGAAACTAATTTTCTAAGTTGGCAACAGTATGTATTAACTTCCTTGACCTAATTCACGTCCTTGTCCCGTCGATTTATTATATTTTAATAATAATGTAATCACTACAATTGTTCAAATAAACATGTCTTGTCTGTGTATTTCTAATTACCGATGCATGTAAATGTACATAGATCATACCTTATTTACTCGTATGTATGATTGTATACTCTTTATTCGTAATTGAATTGATTTGTTTCGTCAAGAATGATTGTAATGACAAATTAAGAAGGGTTAAAATGGAGGTTAATAACCTTGGGAAGAGAAAAAACGTTTCAGGACATATTGCTTAGGGCAAATAATTCTTATTTGCAGCCTTCGTTTTAATATTTATGTCGGAGAATACCCATACCCTCGACAGTCTGACTGTAGTACTCTTGCGCGGTCTCTCAAGGAGTGAAGTAGTCTCTGGATAGTATTGTGCAGTGCTGTGTTGTGTTAGTGCTGGGAGTGCGGTCCGACTAAGATCACGTGAGTAACTTACAATGAAACTTACCTAAGTTAGGGTTACACAGTGATCCCCTTATTTTGCTCCGACACTTATAAGTCTTTAAACTTGCAAACTACATATTATTTTTGTCCTAGAGAATAATTTTTAAAAGGAAACCACTTCCATTTGTATTTCGGGAAATACTCGTCCGAATGAGAGCATTTAAAATGCAAGTTAATGTATATGGCAGAGCGCTAAACGTCACGTGAAGTAATAGCCCAGTTAAGTTGGAGGTGTCTGAGGAATGGACGTACATTTTATTTTTATTTTACAAACGAACGTTTGTCTGCTACTTGAAATTCATTTCGAGACTGAGTACATGAATTTTTGCTGCTTTTCAAACATTTCAGTTGTATACATTTCCTTTTGCAATATGATTAAATTTGTTGTTAAATTAGAGATTAATCAGAAGAGTACTAGATTTAATAAGAACATTAATACTTAACTAAAATAAGTGAGAGGACAGGTTAGAATACCATTCCCCTCTGCCGCTGGGAGAGCATCTCGTAAGATACATCTGTTCCCCGACTGGCTTGCGACCACCAGCATACGAATCTGATTGCCAAGTGTCTTTGACGCGTTCCGGTCGAGCCGCATGTGGGCCAGACTTAAACCCCCCCTCTCCCATCCCATTAACGCTGCAGATCCTGTGGATTCCGGGCTCTTACTCAGGGTTCACTGTTCGTTTGTATCTTATCTAGCATATAACAAAAATTATTAGTATAGAATAAAAAAAAAAAAATCCGGATTTCCGAAAATCCGGTTTAGTTTAATATTCGAGTTTAAACTGAAACATGTGTATTTAAAAATCTTGCTAGTCTATATCTTTACTATTATATAAAGAGGAAAGATTTGATTGTTTGTTTGTTTGTTGCGAATAGGCTCGAAAAGTACTTAACCGATTTTGAAAATTCTTTCACCGATGGGAAGCTACATCCTATCCGGGTAACATAGGCATGGTGTTGCCATAAATACTCTAATTAAAAAGATATGGCCATTTAAGTGCCATAAGGTGGTTATTTTGTAAATTGAAGAGGTTCTCAGAAACTATAAATCCGATTTAAAATTTTTTTTCACTGATAGAAAACTACACAATTCGTGAGTGACAAAGGTGGTTCAGTGTTGCCATATACATTTTTTAATTGAACGAATATGGCCATCTTGTCGTAACTAATCCGATTTTTAAAATTCTTTCCCTGATAGAAAACTAAACTTTTCGTGAGTGACAAAGCTGATTCAGTGTTGCCATATACATTTTTTAACTAATAGAACATGGCCGTTTTGCTACTACTGATCCAATTTTAAAAATTCTTTCACAGAGGATGTCTATAGTATTTCTGTCTCTTTTCCTCTTATATACTATCATTCTCTCTTATCCTGTCTCTTTTTTCTCTCTTTAATATTTATCTTTATCTCTGTTCAGAATTGTTAGTCTCTGTTCGGTTTTTTTCTTTCGAGGGTCTCTCTCTCTCCTTTATTTTTATTTTCGTACATATATTCTTAATTTAAGATATATTTTAACGTAGACGAAGTCACGGTAGTCGACTAGTAATAACATAATTTAATTTAGGTAAATATTAAGAATAGTACTTTGAAAGACACGGTTAATGGTAGTTTTAAAAATATTTAATAATATACTGTAGATAACGACTAAGCAAGAGTAAATGAGATTAAAAAATAACAGTTTATTTGTATAAAAACCGCTGTTTTTTTAAGTCGTCGCTGTCGAGCACACTCAACCAGTCCTTTAAGTTTACGTTCTCATTAAGAGGAGCAGCTTTTAATAGAGCACTGTTATACTTAACGTACTTTTATATTTTTTCCTTAAACCAAGTGGTAACTAGGAGATTTATATTTTATAAATTATGTCCAGTTAAAGGCATTGGTAAATAAAATGATTACTTAAAATATTTTTGGCTTATCTATTACAGATGTATGAATTATGGATTTTATTTACTGTATAATTTTATCTCAATTAAGAACCTCAAATTTAGATATTATAAATTAAATATTTGTGTACAAATAAGGGCTATAATTATTGTGATTTTTATACATTTTTTACTGAGTTTTAAACAACACTTCAATTTCTTTTGATATTTCGTTTAGGTAAGCATCTAATAGAAGGCGTCGAGTAAGAATTTCAATGAAAATAGATGGAATGGTTATAGGTGCTGTTGAAAACTGGGACAGGTAGTATAAATTATAAAGTAGATTGGCGTAAAATATATCAATTTTATTTGTCGAGAGATACAAATAGGTACGTAAACTTGCACTATACTCAGACAAGGGTACGACAGGACAGGGATCGACGGCTGAACATTACGAATATATATAATAAAGCAATAAATCAGAGCAACCATTTTAACTATTTGTGTAATATATGGTGATTGATTTCTACGATTAAATTTAAGAAATCGCAAAGTGGTAGAAAAAAAAAAATTCTCTTAATTTAACGAAAATTCATCCATTTCCGAATAATAGCTGTAAAATTATGTTTTTAAAAGGCAAAAAACGATTAGACGTACTCACTGGTAATAAAGGGAAAAGCTTTTAATGTTGCTGCAATCGCGTGGAAACAAGTGAAGTGTTTGATTTAATCGTGTTTCTATTACTATCGTAAAGTTCTAATGGCTTAGTTTACTACTGTCATTAGTTTATATTACTATAACTTCTATATACTGACTGTATATGTTACGATTTTATATGTGCAAATATGTATATTTGTTCTATTCATGAAAGCAAACATAAAATGTGTATGTTATATATTGTAGCAGCAGTGATGAACCAGTGGTTGAAACTTCAAGTCTTATTCGGGAGTTCCGAGGTTCGATCCTGGGCACACACCTCTGACTCTGAGTTATGTGTGTTTTAAGCAATTAAATATCACTTGCTTTAACGGTGAAGGAAAACATCGTGAGGAAACCTGCACTCCTGAGAGTTCCCAAAAAGTTCTCAAAGGTGTGTGAAGTCTGCCCGCACTGGGTCAGCGTGGTGGACTATAGCCTAATACCCTCCTCATTCTGAGGAAGAGACCCGGCTCAGCAGTCGGCCATTGAAGGGTCGTGATGATGATAAATTGTATGTAGATTCCTCCCTTCTCCTGCTTTTATATTTCTATTTTTTTTTAGTAGATAAGGTATAAACGAGCCACCTGATGGTAAGTGGTCACCATCGCCCATGCACATCTTCAAAACAATCGAAGAGTGAGGAAAAAGAATGGTTGCGGTTTCAGCGAACCCTGAGTAAGTGACCGGAGTCCACTGGATCCGAAGTATTAACGCATCTATGACACTTGGTAGTCGGATTCGCATGCTTGTGGTCGCAAGCCAGTCGGGGAACAGATCTTCTACCACCAAGGCGGTGCTGGGTTAGTTGACTCTTACGAGATGTTCTCCGCGGCAGAGGGGAATAGTATTCTGACCCGTCCCCTCACGGGTAATTGTACCGTTTACATTTCTACCGTTGTTTTCTTAAATTATTATTTATTTTATTATTTCCTTAATTGTTATCCTGTTTACTGTAAAGTTGATTGAGTTACAGAAAATATTTGTTTTAAGTAATTATTTTACACCATTACGTTTTATTTTATTGTTATCGCCAGTCTTACTCTTACTAATTACAAAATTGCTACAGTACTACAGCATTTCTGTGAATGATTAATAATATACTAGCAAGTAGTAGAGTACTTTAAACAGCGGTAGTTTGACGAGTTATTTCTTAGAGAGAAAACTGACCATCATAGAGCAATGTAAATGTTGTGTAATGTATTTCTGATCAGGTGAGTTGTTTTTAAATAGCAATGTAACAAAAAAGCTAAAGTAAATATAATGTAGTTTTAACCTGCACCTGGTTCACAAGCCAGAGATTCTTCCCGTATATAGTTATACCAGCTTTTACCCGTAACTTCGTTTGCGATATTGAGGTATGTAGTTATATTAGAATACAGTATATGGACTTCTGTAAACATATTTAATAATTTTATGAGGTAGTCATACTAACTTTGATCCCCCTTTTACCCCCCTTTGGGATGATTTCAAAAAAATATTATACATGTGTTTCATGACTTTCAATGAAGAGCCTTTATACGGAATTTTCATTCAAATAAACTTCAAAAACAACAAAGTTTACACTAACTTTGCACCACCGTTTTACCCCCTCAGGGGGTAAATGTTTTAAAGTTCTCTTTCTTAGTACTCCCCTACTTTATAAAAATACAACATTTTGTTGAAATAACTTTGAAAATCAGAGAATTTTCATACTAATTTTGCACCCCCCTTTTACCCAGTTAAGGGATGATTTTCGAAAAAATATTTTACAATTTCATTTGAATAACTTCAAAAACGGCAAAGTTTCATACTAACTTTGCACCCCCATTTTACCCCCTTATGGGGTGAATTTTAAAAAATTCCTTTCTTAGTGCTCCTCACGTTATAAAAGGAACCCCTGTGCAAAATTTCAAGTTTCTAACCCTTATAATTTAGGCCCTGCGTTGACATGTTAGTCAGTCAGTCAGTCAGTCAGCTTCTCCTTTTATATATATAGATATAGTACATGTTAGTAGACATTATCTTTTATATACTACTACTACTGTATAGTATAGCTTATGTCTCTAGCGATTATTGAATATGTCATATAGATGAAGTGTAATTTCATTTTATAGTTATTGTAATAGAATTCTTACGACAGCACCGAAGATTCGAGGTGAGTGATCGATATCTTGGAAGCAGGGTTACCATTTTTACAAAACGTAGCTATCGGTTTCTTGTCCGTTTGTTATTAATTCGTGAATGAATACGGGATTGATTTTGATCTAGATTTTTTTAAATTGTGGAAACCCTAATTGAAGTGTCAGAGTAGATGGATAGTAATATAATAGATAGGCATTCTACAAGATTACCTTTCAGGGAATTTTCTGTAAGTGACAGGATGTTAGTATTGATATTTTGCTTTATTTTATAAATTGCTGTTTGTCTTATAAGATCTAAACTACGTTATAAAATTAAATAAAAAGGAAGAGGGAAAGGAATTCCAATTTTTTTAATGCATTAAATAAGACAGATAGACAGTTTTAGAATAAGCGAATATATATTTAATTTTATCTGAATATATCGAGTATCTAAAACCCTTCAAATTAATCTATTTATGAAAAACTGCATTTAGTGCTCTGATAAGCAAATTTCAACTTTAAATAAATATGTTGAAGATGTTGAAAACGTCATTTAAATTTTTGTAATTTTTAACTAAAAATAAACTTGTTATTTTTCAAATCAAAAGTTAACCATTTTGTACTGTTAATTATGATGTTTGCAACAATAAATAATTTGCGTAGCATCCTGTTAGTTAAGATGTTGAATGCATGTCTATATGAGTGGCATCCTGTTAGTTAAGATGTCGGTAGCATGTCTATATGAGTGGCATCCAGTTAGTTAAGATGTCGGTAGCATGTCTATATGAGTGGCATCCAGTTAGTTAAGATGTTGGTAGCATGTATATATGAGTGGCATCCTGTTAGTTAAGATGTTGGTAGCATGTATATATGAGTGGCATCCTGTTAGTTAAGATGTCGGTAGCATGTCTATATGAGTGGCATCCAGTTAGTTAAGATGTCGGTAGCATGTCTATATGAGTGGCATCCTGTTAGTTAAGATGTCGGTAGCATGTCTATATGAGTGGCATCCTGTTAGTTAAGATGTTGGTAGCATGTCTATATGAGTGGCATCCTGTTAGTTAAGATGTTGGTAGCATGTATATGAGTGGCATCCTGTTAGTTAAGATATCGGTAGCATGTCTATATGAGTGGCATCCTGTTAGTTAAGATGTTGGTAGCATGTCTATATGAGTGGCATCCTGTTAGTTAAGATGTTGGTAGCATGTATATGAGTGGCATCCAGTTAGTTAAGATGTTGGTAGCATGTATATATGAGTGGCATCCTGTTAGTTAAGATGTTGGTAGCATGTATATATGAGTGGCATCCTGTTAGTTAAGATGTCGGTAGCATGTCTATATGAGTGGCATCCAGTTAGTTAAGATGTCGGTAGCATGTCTATATGAGTGGCATCCTGTTAGTTAAGATGTCGGTAGCATGTCTATATGAGTGGCATCCTGTTAGTTAAGATGTTGGTAGCATGTCTATATGAGTGGCATCCTGTTAGTTAAGATGTTGGTAGCATGTATATGAGTGGCATCCTGTTAGTTAAGATATCGGTAGCATGTCTATATGAGTGGCATCCTGTTAGTTAAGATGTTAGTAGCATGTCTATATGAGTGGCATCCTGTTAGAAAAGATGTTGCTAGCATGTATATGAGTGGCATCCTGTTAGTTAAGACGTTGGTAGCATGAATTTGAGTAGCATTTTTACTGACTTACTCGAATGTTAGAAAACTGATAAATATCAATTGGAGAAGTAAAATACGAGTATGGTTGCAAAATAAATACGCCGTCACGACAGAAAGCTTTGTTACTACTTCAAGCCGTACTTAGTCAACAAGCCGTGATACTGCAGATCTGCGTGTATAATACATATAACCCATAATTAACAGTACGTTGTATAAATGGTAATAGTTAAGGTAATTAAGAGTTCATATGTATATTTAAACTCTACCTCTAAACTCCTGAATTATTCCATCATGCATATAATGTTATACTTGAAATGCTAAGTAAGATGTAAATTAGCGCAATTGAAATTCTGTGCTTCTTGGCTAAAATTACAGAGTTATTTTCATTACATAAATTGATATGCATAGCATTTTGTGTAAATCAGCGCATTTCGTGTTTAATCCTATGTGATCTTTTACCAAAATTATCTGCCACCATTATTATGAAAATCTGTCAAGTTTTCTAGTTATAATGCATTTAAATCAGACATCCCATTCCCTTCTAAAAGCAGTGATGGCTCAGTGGTTAAGACGTTGATGTCTACTCGGGAGGTCCGAGTTCGAGCTTGCACAGGCACCTCTGACTTTTCTGAGTTATGTGTGGTTTAAGATATTAAATATCACTTGCTTTAACGGTAAAAAAAAACATCGTGAGGAAACCTGTACTCCTAAGAGTTCTCCATGTTCTCAAAGGTGTGTGAAGTCGCCTACCCGCTCTGGGCCTGCGTGGTGGACTATGGCCTAAACCGAGGGGGGTTAGGTTAGTTTAGGGTCTCAACAGTGGGCCATTAATGGATTGTGTGGATTTAGCCATGAAACTCCTGAATATTATTTTTTATTTTCCTATCGCTATAATTTCAAGGTCAGTTTACGAGCGACGGCGATCAACCATACATAGGTTAAAGTGAAATAATCTTATAATGTTCTAGTACATTACCATTACCACAAAATATATAATCTTACCTAAAACTTTTAAGAGCAATAGACTACATTACTTATTTTTGACATGTCTATATTATTATGTTATATGAAAATAGAAGAAAAATAAATGGACAGGTATTTTTTATTTTTTTAAAATATGTGCACGAAATTTATTCTATTCTAAAAAGCCGTAAATGCCAAATGACGTCATATATGGTTGAATAACAGGCATTATCTTATTCTTCTGTATATGTGACGTAATCACATATTTTTAGTTTTTTTTAATAATGAAAAAAGAAATTGTATTATTTTAAGTACTTAATATTTTTGAAACGTTGTCAATTATTTCAACCAAAAATATTAAATTTGTACATTATAGATTTTTGCTTCTGTCCTACAACACTAAACGAGCATAATTTCAGTGTGTACATCTGTATAATAAGTACATTTTATACTGTAAAAAATAATAGATATTTCAAATTTATTAAAATAAATGGAAATGACAAGAAAGACGCTAGACGATGGAAGATAGATAAAATATTCGAAAGAACCGTCAATTGATAATATTATTGTAATACGTTTCAATTTAAAATTATAGTCAAAGGAAAAGTATTAATATATTTCTAGCAACTGTATATATATTTATGCTCTAATTTAAATAATTGTATTGTCTATCACTATTCCAAATGATTGAATAGTAACATTTCCGGTAACAATGTATAAATCCCTTTGATAATACAGGAGATACCTTTGTCAATCAAAGGTAGTCTGCGTCATGTTAGCGATGTGTTCATCTACGATAAGTGATGTATATTAATATCTCGTATTACAGACAATACAATAATATTATACCATTTAATAATAATTGCTTCCGCTTCGTAATGTTTTCAGCGAATAGAAAGCCTATACATTAATTCAAGATGATCTTTCATTTTTACTCAGTTACCTTTACTGAAATACTCTTTTTAATTACAATAATGATACTTTCTACAATTGCAATAGGTATATACAAGAATGAAAGAGAAGAAATGTCAGTTATTAGCTTCTCCATTATCTATCGGATTGTCTATTAACTTTTTATTGAAATAGGTAGTCTACTTGCAATAACATTTAAGTTTTGTATCAGTAATTGATATTTTCGTCGTTACTCGACTTTAATTTAAGTTACTCGGGAATGGCCGTAAATATAATATGATATTTTACCTATGAGGGGACGGGTAAGAATGCAATTACCCTCTTCCGCTAGGAGAGCATTTCGTGAGAGCTGAGTAACCCAGCACCCCCATTGGTAGTAGGGGAAGTGTTCTCCGACTAGCATGCGAATCCGACCGCCAAGTGTCATTGACGCGTTCCAGTCGAGCGTTCCAGATCTGCGGTTACAGCGACCTCTGGGTTCTTACTCACGGTACACTGAAACCGCAGCATTCTTTTCTAAGAGTTAGGAGGACAACAGGATATACTCTCTAGTTTTGCCGATGTGTTGACGCCTCGAAAAAGTTGAGTTAGGAGGATAACATGATATACTCTCTAGTTTAGGAGGATAACATGATATACTCTTTAGTTTTGCCGGTGCGTTGACGGCTCGAAAAAGTTGAGTTAGGAGGAGAACAAGAGATACTCTCTAGTTTTGCCGATGCGTTGACGCCTCGAAAAAGTTGAGTTAGGAGGATAACATGATATACTCTCTAGTTTAGGAGGACAACAGGATATACTCTCTAGTTTTGCCGATGCGTTGACGCCTCGAAAAAGTTGAGATAGGAGGATAACATGATATACTCTCTAGTTTAGGAGGATATCATGATATACTCTCTAGTTTTGCCGGTGCGTTGACGGCTCGAAAAAGTTGAGTTAGGAGGAGAACAAGAGATACTCTCTAGTTTTGCCGATGCGTTGATGCCACGAAAAAGTTGAGTTAGGAAGACAACGAGAGGTACTCTCTAGATTTGACGACGTCCATGGGCAACGGAGTCCACTTTCCATCAGGTGACCGTCTGCTCGTTTGTCCCTTATTTATCATAAAAAAATGATTATATTATGACAATTAAATTTCAGCCCTAAAGTAAATTTTTATGATATATCACAGTACTCACAAATGCACCAAACATCACTGATTTCAGAAATGATTACCTCGCCGGATATGACGCTGTGAGCGATGACGTGACGAGCGGAAGCGACACATTTACCCTATACTAGAACGAGATTTTTGGGCTTTATGGACGTTGAGTGTTACCGGATGTAGACTGAATTTAAATTTGGGAGGAAGTACAAGGGAGCGTAAACTTCTCCGTTAGTTATCTATCCATTCTATCTATGATTCGGTATTTAATGACGTCATTTAGTGCAAATTTCAACTTCAAAATTATAGGCTTTTCCCTAAAAAAGGGCCATAAAAGAATGGAAATGATGATTAATTTCGTTGTTTAGATTACACAGTATACTGCAAGAAGTAGAAATTTACGTTTAACAGCAACATATTAGATATCTAGATCTTACATTTCACGTGACTATTGATTGCTACGCCGGATATAAGCGCCTTGAGGTACGACGTGACGAAGGAGAGCAGACAATTTACCGTTCACAGTATTCCAAAGATTCTTAGGGTATGTTTACATTCAAAGATTTTATATACCTAATGATTATTTTATTAAATTTCTCAAAAGTCAGAACATCTAAATGGTAAGGTTTTTAAACGCATAATAGTTAGAAGTATTTCCAAAAAAAATATTTTTAGGCATTACATAGGCAGACAAGTGTTTTAAGTAAATAAAATATTATATTATATATGTCGGAAGTGTAAGTTAGGTTTAGGTTATCCTTTTGTTAGCCTAACATTGGGTTTACACAGAGAACCGGGGCAGTGGAGGCGAGTGTTGTAATTATTTAAAGGGATCCCTTAAGCCTACACCTTGGTCACAAGTCCAAGGCACTGCTTGGGTTCCTGTCAGAATTGTTCCTGTCATAATAGTACGAGATTGTAATGTTAGTTATATCCAGGCCGTATAGCTTTTCATGATAGGCCATCCATTAAATTCCTTTTATAGCATCCGACATCAGAAGTGGGGTAGACTTTTGCTTCACATGGGGTCTATCAGCATTCTCGTTAGTAGATTTTGACGTTGAGAGATTTAAGAATTTAAGAAAATGCGCGATTAAAATAAATGAATGTAGATCGTGTACCAGTAGCAGTTGGACTTAATTGATCACCTATCATGATTAGTAAAATGGAGTTTAGTTGTTTGAGTAATACTTTGACACAAGTTACTTTAATGTTGTTTGGTATAGACCAATGATTAGTAAGTTCAGTAATTGCTGTAGGCGTCTGGTGACAAATATATTGTAATAAACAAAAAAATCATTCCGATTATTGCAAAATATATGAATAATAATAATGTTTTATGTGTATTTTTAAGAGGTTTTATTTAAATATTGAAAACAGAGTGATCCCGTAATTCCTAATTGTAGATGTCTATCTGTTCACTAAATGTTTTTAAAATAATCGTTCTACTAGTGAAAAATACATTCGTTATGTTATGAAAAACCCTTTTGAACCGTCATCTAGAATATTTTTATTATAATGGAGCACGCATCACATATAACACATCACTGGTCACTGTAATGAGTGCCTCTCCGGATGTGCCGCCGTGAGCGATGACGTGACGAGTGGAAGCGACTGGGACCACATCCGTTTACTGCTAATAGAATATAATATGTCCGTAACATTATGACATGTGGTTCACTTTTTTGTTGAGTTTTTTAATAACTAAACTAACTTTGTCGGAAAACTGTCCTCATTAAATCGTCATAGGTCGCAGTGAGCTTAAAAAGTTATTAACTGCAAATATTTTTATTGGTTTAACTACTTTACTTTATACGTGCTATAAAAAATTGTTAACTAAACGTTAAGATTAATTATATCGTTGTTTGTGTTGTTATCGTGTTTGCTTGAACGCGCTAAGCTCAGGAACTACTGGTCCGATTTGAAAAATTCTTTCAGTGTTAGATAGCCCATTTATCGAGGAAGGCTATAGGCTATATATCATTACGCTACGATCAATAGGAGCGCAGCTACACGTGAACAAAGTTGCGCGGGTCGACTAGTATTATATAATTTTTTAATTTGGATAACATATATTGACATTATTAATTATTAGTTAGTTTTGTTCTTAAAATATATTCCCATGCCAATGTAAAAGCAAAATATAGTTAATGATTATCTTTATAACTGTAATATCTTGCTTGGTGAAATAAATAAATTGAATTGAAAAGGTTTAGATTCCGTTCCGAGTATCAATATTATCTTATCTGTTGATTGAGTTCACTAAATGATGTTTGTTTCTTTTTCAGCTTCAATAAATTGCAGTTCCAATTTAATATTAGCTTTAACTTAATAACTCTACACATTCTTAACAGACTAACAATTCGATATTTGTTTCATACTTAACAAATTAAAACTAAAAACATGGAGTTAAAAATATATCGAAATAAAGACGTACAGTTAGTAATAGATTTCCTTCATTTAATAGTTAATACCGTTTATTTACTACCAATGAAGCAAATATTTATTCAATCAATTTATTTAGTTATCAGTGATTGCGTCTGATGCATGACAATTTTATGCCAATCAATTGAAGCAATATCGCGATGGAATCATGATAGTTTAACTAGTGTCAATTCTATATTTCTAATTTCAGTTAAAATTGATGGTTAAAATTAGAGTATGAAATTTATAAACAGTAAATATTATTTCGCTACTCTGCGGCATTTACTTCTAAAACTTTAATCGGATTTATTATATTTTAAGTATTGTAAAACTGATAACAATTTTTTGTTGAGAATAAAAAGGTATATTTAAAGTTATAAACCCAATGCAAACGAAAATAAAGTACGAATAACTACTGCGATGCAATCAGCGTATGTAAATTTACTTTTTACGCTATAAAATTGTTAAATAAAACACATATCGTGTGTCTCTAATGAACGATGTTAATGTCGAAATTGGTCGTTGCGCGAGAATGAATAAATAAATTATTTTATGACATGAGGGAAATAATGTATTTCCCCATGGCTACAACTGTGCTGATAATCATTTAACCCTTGGTTTGAAATCTGTTTATTACAACACGTTACAACTGCGGGCTTGTCTCTTGAGGATTTCACAGATTTTACGTATAATTACGTCACATTTTGATTTTAAATAAATTTGAGAAAGACAATGGTTGGAAACCTATATTTAGTTTGTATGAAATGTAAATATGTATGAAAAAGAGTCTCCTGCCGTCACTGAACTGGAAGTGATAAAACGAGGCATAACTTTTAAAAAATATTGTTTTTTATAGAAGCATGATACTGATATATTTTTAAATACAACTGGCTTTTCATAATTATTTTTCATTACATACAATTTCTGTTCTAAATATCAATACAGTCAATTTCCATATGATTGATCACAATTGTAAGAGACTCATATTAATGATATTCTCGATTTGTTTGTGTCGATCAATTTACGATCAAATTTATCAATGTTATACTAATTTATTTTATTTTACATAATATTATTTCACAAATGTAATTACATTCAAAGAAATACTTTTAAAGTCATACCTTATATCGCCTTAAGTCAAACAGAAAACAAATATTAAAATTTTATATAAGTTTTGTGGAGAGCAGTGTACAATATGAATGCCTTTCATACTTCATACTATTCTTCTCGTGTACTTGTAGCTTATAACGGATCAAGTATTTTATTGCGATTTTCTAGTGAGCATTCACTGCAGTATGAAAAGTTTTATATTATTGAATATAAAATGGCTTACGAAGTTCCTATTACAGTTGGAACCATTTCATTTGCACTAGTTTTAATGTATCGATGAATTAATCACAGACTTCTTAATTTTGATAATGAAGACTAAATGGATGATTCTTTTGAAAATTGTGGAAAGATATTAAAAATCATTAATAAATTTCGTCACTCAAAGAGAAGCGAGGTATCAACAGGCGCGTTCCACTAAGCGATCTCAACGCCCAAAACGCTCATTTAGCCGTTCCATTTGACTATCGCGGGCGTTGTGGTTGCGGCGATAACATCATTAATGACGTCATGATTTGTGCTCACTCGAAACTCATGACGACCCATGTCATATCGTGGGTCGTCGTGAGCTGTCGTGAGTGATCTGTGGTTGCAAAATTGGCGGCATTATTAAAACAATAAAAATGACGACGATGTAAATAACTTTATACTATTGATACGGATAGACATTTATTAGTGGACGTGAATGTTTCTGCAGCAAATATACAAAATCAATCAATAAAAAATATGAATATAAATTAATTTAACCAATACTTATGAACTTAACCTCTTGAAACTATTGCTTTATAACTCGCCATTTGAATTATTTACGTTAACGCTCAAAACGCTCAATTTCCATTTGGGTTAACGATCATAATGCTCACGGACAAGTGAAACGGGGAAAACCGCGGTCCTGAGCGTGGGGTTGAGATCGCTTAGTGGAACGCAGTGAACGAAGTGTAATATTGCGTGACGTCATACCAGGGAGTTACGTTGTAAGAGAGAGATAAAAATGCAACTAATTTCGACAAGTTTTGGTCAGAAAATCTTACAACTGCATGTTTATCCCTGCTCAGGAAGGCATCCATGTTTAATATTTCGTTAATAGAATTGAATGCACCTCACATACGTGTAGTGTGTCGATGTAACCAACTCATCAGGAACCAAACCTCATTTCCGCCGACACGGCGCGCTGCGCTGTGCACGTTTCAAATTACCGTTTTAATGATTATTTGCACTTCATTTGGGAGATACATTATATTTAGTTTAGTTAGAAAACATAGGTAATTCATAAGTAACTATTTAACTCGATTTCCTAACATATACTTGCAATCTAAATCTATTGGTGAGTTTTTTGCGTTCCGTTCTTAGATGTGGGTCCCAAAGGGGTAGTAGATTCTGACGTTTAATAAGATAATTAAAAATTTCGATTTTGACTGTCGAGAAGTTAATGAAACATGTTGCATAGTACAGATCATAAAACCGAATCTTATTTTCAGAAGACAGTAGTATTCTTTTTTTTCTTAAGCAACAAATGTATTCTTATTATTCTGAAGCAGGCGATAGCCATTGAGAAAAGCACACATATTTAAAGTTACTCAGCAATTGAATTCGCATATTGGGGATATTGGAACTCGACCTTTGCAAAACTCCAAAAAATTCTATCTTGAAAAGTCTTATTAAATCACACCAGAATTTTATGATGAGGATCTGCAGATATCCAAAACTGTTATTTCCTAAAACTAAATGCTATATTTGTATGCCATATTTATAGTGTTAGTATGTAATATGCAATACCAGGAAATTGTACCGTCTTGATTGCGAGGATTACCTCTGAGTTATGATGCAATGTACGATTAAGATAGCTTGCTTCCACAATCAATATTAACCATACCATATTATATAAACGATTATAATATTATGTTACTATTACGTTAAAAAATCTAAAATAAAAAATCTAAATCTAAACCCCAACCGTCCCTATCCGTGTCCATGCATCGAAATTATGAGATTATGGTATAAACGCCCATATTCGTCAATTTATTGATACACACTTCGTAGATTGTTCTAAAGATAAGAAAGTTAATGTTTACCAAAATTTTACAGAAACACCTACATAATACTTTCTATGTAATTACTTTCAATAATTCGTGTCTCTTTTATATTCGAGATAAAAGAACTAATCTAGTCATGACACAGATAGACAAAGGGTACCTCATTTTATATTCTATTTAGTCTTGAATTAATTTGATAAAATATATAGTACGATATAAATTTTAATCAGAAATCCTTTCAAAAGTTTTTTAATAAATGTTGAAACATATTTCAACGGATTTAAATAATGCTTCAAACATTTTACATGTTTAATGCCTACGTTTGGAATATTTTATAGTGCTTTATGAAATATTTAAGCACCTGGTGAGATAATAATCCGTTTTGTTTTATTTTCAACTAGATGTAGGTTAGCTGGATTAATTTACATTTATAAAACACATATTTGATATCCTAAAATGTATTTATACTCGTACATAGATTAAAAATTTAAATTATCGAATATAATGTAAACTGTAACGAATGTCGAATTTAAAACAAATAAAAATTCATCAGAATCGGTCCATTATCTTGGGTGCTACGATGCCACAGACAGAAATACAGATACACTGATACACACGTTATAATACCTATTTGCTGTAGCGTCGGTTAAAAAGCCAAATAATGTCTCTGTGCTATCATTATTCTCGATTGATACTGTTTTACACACTTGTTACACACATTATTACAGATTTAACTTTAATTCCAGTCTTTGTTTCATATAATCGTGTATAGATGGATTATTATTATATATCCCATTAACGAAAATATAATCCCGAGATCTTTTCATGATATCAAAATTCTATTACGAATGTGTATTCTCCCATGCATGGTCTGGTTGAGTGACGTAGACGTCCTTATCTCACTCTGCTAATGTTCTAGTTTAGATGAATCCTACAAGTTTTTTATTCTCATAAATTTCACTCAAATCTTCAATATTTAAATGTTATGACATACAGTACCAGGAGTTAGTGTCCCGGGTGCAGGTTTAAGGGTCCTTTTATAATGTATTATAATCGCTGTTACTGTTCGACCTAACGTTCTAACATCTAACTAATAAAGTAATACTCACATGATCCTCAAAAAGTGATCTAACATCATTAACATTGTATTACAATTTAACTCGCACTACGATAGGCAATGTGCCTAGCTAGCAATTATATTGCAACTTTTTGAGAATTTTGAAGTGTTTGTTATTTATGTTTTACAACTAACTATTGAAGTCGTAAATAAAAACGGCACAGCAGTTCACAAACTGTTTTACAAGTGCTATAAGTTTATGAGCCTGTAATATATCAATGCAGAGAGATAAAACTGAAGCTCCAGTTTACAAGGTTATAGCAATTTATCTTGCGGATGATACTTACTCGGATCATCAATTAATAACGATCGACTGCAATATTTATTATGCCATAAAGTTCATAACTTTTTTATGTGTTTTCAGACAGGTGTAATTTGCTTCTTAATAACTTCCTATTTATTTTCAGACTTAGACAGAGTTTCTCTAATAAATTATGTAAAAAATAAATAATATAATTATTGTAATGTAAATTGAGAATAATATTCATGAATTAAAAACTAGGTATCCAGAAGACGGAAATGTATCAAATGTCTCAATTGTAGCTTCTAATTTTATATTGTAAATATATTACATCAGATTGTGGGTACTTGTCACTCTCATACTAAATATTACTATAACAGCCGAGCAGTATTTAGAGTTGCTTTAAATGTTAACAACACTCATCAACCACTGCATCACTTCGCCATCCAACGTCCCGCTGACCTAAGTAATAAAGTTAATCTCATAATTTGTAATCCTCCACCCTTCAATGAATCTTATTACAATACCACCAGCAATATAATAAATGATATTATTCTTCGCACTAAAGTAGAATTTTTAAAACAAGCAAGTTTTCAATTTGTGTAGGAAAATAAGTCGTAGTTAAGAATCATTTAGTATATAACAATTCATTTGAAAACGTTACTTCAAAAATATATTCAATAAAAGATCAATAAAAGTCTCGTTAACTCAAAGCAAGTAACTTACTGCGCTCACATTTTTGTGCTAACTTCACCACTGGTTAAAGGTGTCGATTAATAAGTTTAAGAACTTCTTGGTTTCCAGCCAAATCTATTAGTTGGTTTTAAGAACTTTTGAACTGTATATTTTTCTAGTGAACTATATATTTTATTATAATTTTAAGACTCACCCTCGATTCGTTGAAATAAACAAGTCTAGTTGTATCGATATCAGTTAGTTGTCTTCCCGCCAGAGAATTTCTTTTGCAAGTTTTCGTATGTTTTCGTGCATATAAACTTACTGCTTTAATAAAATATTTTATAAATGCTTTATTGACTGTTATAAATTTGACGTCTTCTTCTTACGTTTAATTATTGATGTATTTCATGTATTCTATTTATCTATTACTAGCGGCTCGTGCGAAGCCAGGATCGCACGGGTGGCCAAATTTTTTTAAACATTTTCGCTCTCCCGCATTTCGGTGCCACTTCTCTTGCCACCTCTGTTGCTCGATGCAGTGCGTGGAACTACACCAGCCCTTCGGCGTGTATTTTTTGTTTATATTGATATTTTTAATTTTAATAATTCAAAAAATAATCAACAGGTATTGAAAGAGTCTTGAATACGAAATAATTTATTTGGATAAGAATTAATACAAAGGTATGGATAACATGGTCTGATTTTGAGAGACATTTATATCAACTTTTAAAATCTAAAAAAGTAGTTATAGTGACATAAATACAATAGTTGGACATATGGTCTCGCGATGTTTTTGTAGATATTGATACGTTCTATATTATTGTTGATATTTTTTTTCTATCTTCAATACTTTTCGCAGCGCATGCGATGAACGACATTTTACGGCTAATTCCTTGGGTTGGTTTTAGTAAGAATTTCTAAAGATCTCTAATTTTTTCTAGTAATAAATATAGCCTATGTTACTCAGGGATAATGTAGCTTTCTAAAGGCAAAAGAATTTTTGAAATCGGTCCAGAAGTTTTTAAGTTTATTCGTTATATACAAAAATACAAATCTGTCTTCTTTATAATATTAGTATAGATATAGAGTTAGCCCGATATAGTTACAACTATATCTATATAGATAGATAATATATTGACCAAAGCAAATCTAACGCCCTATTTTTCCTTCAAATAATTTATTCTACAGGGATAGCTCGTACTCGAGTTTTCCCCTCGCATAAACTTAATAGTAGGTGTAGCCAATTTGAAAAAATGTACGAAGGGGAAAAACTTTGTTAATCAATATTCGCCCTTTTTAGTACAATCGTAATAATATTTAAATAGAGAATAAAAATCAGAATGTACAAAACACTTTTATGTTATAAGAATTATTAATTTTATAAGTTTTTATTTTGTTGCCAAAATCATCATTACTATAATCACATTAATATCGGAAATATTTCAACTTAGCTCAGCTTAGTTAGCTCTAGAACTATTAACATAGATATTTCGTAAGAAAAACACCAGTACTTACACACATAACCACTTTAATAACACTTATTACATCAAAAATCAAAGAAATACTGCACTCTGTCATCTTGCATCATCTTTTAATATCCTACCTTAGCCTAAAAAAATAACGGAAACATTATCAATGCTGACAATTCATCACTAATATGATCTAAATCATAGACAATTAATTTCATGTAAGGTAAACAATTTATCATATACCATAGATAATATTCAAGCATTGTACGGACATATAACAACCATTTATATAAAATTAAAACGGATGCTAACACAGATTACTAATAAAGAGGTATTTCTCTACTTTATATGTAAAGCGCAGAACATACACATTTAAATTATAACATATAACAACAATTTAGATAAAATTAAAACAGATGCTAAAACTATCCAGACGCCGCGTCTTCTTAAAAATAAGTCGAAAATGAGCGACGCCCGAAAACATAAAAACTTTTAAACTAATGAAGATCATATATTTGTTCTCTTAACAATTGCACTATTAAATGTTAGTGCGATGTCATATATGTGTTAACTAGAGGTGAGCGAGGATGTATCGCGAGGCATGTGTTTGTTAAGAACCAATAGAATCATTTCATTTGACTCAATCTGAGAGAAGCCAGGTAGATGAAGCGATTCTTTTGGTTCTTACCAATATCTTTCTCGCTGTACATCCTCCGCCGATATCTATTTCGTTTTTTTTTTAGCTTCAGAGGTTTGTATGCCCATTATGATAATGTTGCTAAACCCTACAACTCATCACACTGTCTAGGAGTTGCTTAGGTTAGAAGTGAAGTTAATTCAAAGTTATCAACTTTCCATTGAGTTACATTCAGGTTATAAGAGTAAGTACGGCCCCTATAATCCTAATACCGTTCATTTGCATCATTAAACATAGAGCATACAGTACTGAGTATAGAGAGCAGAGCACAGGCTCAGTATAGGATTAGTTCACTACGCCCACGTAACGATTATTTGCATAAATTAAGTAGGACTTATTTGTATTTGCGGTTTCGGATATCCGTTAATTAACGATTCGATTATTCATCAAAAGTGGTTAGCAAATTCGTTACATGACATTATTTTAACTATTAACGTAGTATCGATTTCCTTGAAGGCCAAATTTTATGTGATCAGTTATGATAAAATAATTTTCATGACCATGGCGTCAACCACTCATAGCTTCATGAACACTACTATTTTAGACAATTTTCACTCAATCAAAATGTCTGTCTGTACCTACCATTCTACCTTATACAATATTCAGTGTTATTTGAAATTAAATCTATTTAATCAAAACTTTATACTAAATAATTTTAAATCTGTTGTTCAACTCTAATTTTTCATTAACTATTTATTTAATGTGGAGTTGTTTGAAAGTTATTTGCAGTTTGCACTAGCAAAATAGGTTTATTTACTCCGACAAAGTCATGTCAAAGGTTAATTATTTTTTATTTAGTTTGTCTTAACATCAGAAATTAATTATCAAAGAGAATAAGAAATGTATTTTCATAAAAAAATATTATTTTATATCTGATTATTTAAAACGTTAGTAAAAGCTATATAAAAGTTTTACTGTTTAATTATGAGATATTTGAAAAATACTTTTCATAGTGTGAAGTGACCAATATCATTTCATTAACTACGTTGTCGTGAAATATTATCAAACTTCAATTTTTTAAGTATAAATTGACATTGAAAATAATCGTGATTCGTAGAATATTTGCTTCTATATGCATAGTCATATTTATGCATATGCGAGTATTTCAGACCAAAGTTTCGATCGCTAACCAACTCTATGAAGCTTAACAACCAAATGTTTGTAGTTCTGCAGTAATTGGCAATTGCACAGATTGTTATTGAGTGTATACTTGCATGTGATTTAAAATAATGTGATAAAATCTATTTATTATAATATAAAATTAGAAATGTTTCTGATTTTGTTCGTTCTACAGTCCAGTATAACCTCGATAGCTACTCAACCGATTTTCAAAAATCTACGTGGTGAAAAGGTGTTCAAACAGAAGCAGCATTTTATGTAAATTCGAGGAGAATTCAACGCTTTTCAAAAAGCAAGTGTTTTTTATTTCACGTTTCAGTCAATCGTAGGTTTTTTAACAAAAAACCTTTTCATTTCCTTCCTTAGTTTCAACTGTATATTAGATCAAAGGCGTGATTTCTTTGAGTATTAAATAAAATGAAGATCACAATGCGCTAATAAAAGTCTAATATATTAAATATAAGACTTATCTCACTTAAGCGATCAAAGGGTTGTTTAGTTTTTTAAATATATACATTATGTTACGTAAAATACTATTTTATTTAATAAATTGTATATCTATACCTATACTATTACTTTAATATTATAAGGAAAGAGATCCTCAGAAATTCTTACTAAAACCATCCAAAGGTGTAAAAAAATTTGCCAAAAAATATCTTTCATCGCATGCGCTGCGGCAAGTATTGATGATAGTACATAAAATGTTCTACAATATTATAGAACGTATCAATATCTACAAAAAATGCGAGACCATATGTCTAACTTATGTCGACCATATACAACATATACAAGTTATGTCACTATAACTACGTTTTTACATTTTAAAAGTTGATATAAATGCCTATAAAAATCATATCATGTTATCCATATCTTTGTATTAATTCTTATCCAAATAAATTATTTCGTATTCAAGACTGTTTCAATACCTGTTGATTACTTTTTGAATTATTGAAATCGGACATTCCATTCAAAACATATTACGAATTTAAAAATGTCAATATTTAAACAAAAAATACGTAAATACTATATCATTTTTAAAGATAAAATATTGAATAATACTAATGATAATAATTCTATTTGAATTATTTAAATACTATTAAAATCATTATTTAGACTTAAAGCAGTACTTTTATTCGTTTATGCTTTTGGAAAAAGAAAAAAATACATTTCATTCATTTAGTCACTTGAGTTAGGGATTAAATAATGTTACACTTAATGATGTTTTATAAAGAGCAATTTGTTAAAATATAGAGTGCCTCAATCACTATTGACAGACCAGAATAACGCAAAAGGGTAAATGATGCTCCATTCTATTCAATGAAACTGTTCATCGGAAACTGACATCCATTTTCCATCGACAAACTGAATTACTGATTTCAGCCCATTCCAGGCCACCTCGCAAATATACATATTCTGAATATGGACTGAAGTTATGAAACATTTATCTAAAATGTTAACACTTTAATACTTTTAATAATAGTGAACGAAATTAAAATAAAAAGATTATTTAGAATTCAATATGGGTTTTTAAACTTTCTAAAGTCAGTGTTATAAGATAACCTAGTTAGACACTAGGAAAAATTGAGACTGGGGTGTGTGATCTTAGTGCAAGTTTAAGGTAACCCTTTAAAATTAGGTGAATGTTACATTTACTTTGAATAAGACTTAAATTTTAACATTTGGATTTTCGGCTAACACAGAATTTTATTTGTTGATTCTTTTAGTAATATTTTTAATCATTTTTTATTTTAGAGTTTGTTTAGTAGAATGTATTTTTAGGTATTAATCACTTATGGGAAAGGGGTTTTTAAACCATAATTTACGAACAGTTTCATACATGCGGTAAGTGTCTTACCGATATTAATTAAAATATATAATATTAATGTTATGATTGAACTACCACTAATAACTTTGACTATAACAATTTCAATTAAATGTATGAAAGCTCAATTAATTAATGTAATTGGAAATGTCAATTATATGATGTATGAATAATGTATGGTATCGACATTAACGTTGACGTATAACGTTCTGTGACATTCGACTACAGTTCGATGTGACCCATTTGATGTTATTTTCGGTCATATTATTGTTTAGTAATTTTAACGTATTAAAAATCTTACTATCCTTCTTGATTACTCGTATAATATATATTAGAAATTAAATTAAAAACCGTACTACTAATACAAGGCAAGAAGCTTTGAAAAAACATTTAAAAAACTTATATAAATATATTTTAATAATCTTTTTAACTACTGAAATTTTGTATTTTTATAATTAATAATATTATTTTATAAAATATAATATTAAAACTGACTTTTTTTTTACTATTATTGGGATCGTTCATTTCTAAAAACCTCTATACTACAATTCTAAAATATTTAGAGAAAAACAATAATTTACTTAATAATTAGGTTTAATAACTCAAAATATTATTATAGAAATTTATTTATATTATTCAGATTTATTTAAATTTTAAGTTGTAATCAAGATAAGTTTTTAAATGATCTCTACCAGCAATCAGCGCTTTACTAAGTGGTTACGTGAGCAAAAATAATTGCTTTTATTATCTTATGCCATCAAGTAGTTATAAAGCCTTTTACCACTTTTAACTAACTTTAAAAAGGGGGTATTTCTTAAGTTCAAAAAAACTACTACATTACTATTTTAGCCTTAAATTAATTGTTTTTTTTCAGAACACCTTTACCGTATTATTACCGTACCATATCTTGAGCGTATTAAAAAAATAAGTATGTCATAGAATGAGAGAGGAATGATACCCATTACTGTCCAGCAATACGTATACACGAGCAATTTAGACTGAGGCGAGCAGTGTCTGGGGCTTGAGACTCAGGAGCAGGTTTAAAGAGCTCTTTCATAATATATTAACTCTCACGTCCACCACTCCACCTCGCTAACGACAATAGATAATAAAGTAAACTTACGTGGACCTCAAGAAGGGTGACCTTAACCACGACACTATAACACTAACTTCCATGTGCACTGCGCGACAATCAGAGAGTCTGAGACTAATCTATCGCACTAAAGGTTGTATATTGTCCACACGTCGGTATATTTGACTTAAAATTATCTACCCGTTAATACTACATTATAAACGGTGTTGCTAACAAGTAATCCGTCATCTTGGACCGTCCACCATATTGAATTTAGAATAACGTCATTTAACTAACCATAGGCTTTGAGCATCCGGTTAGAAGAGCTTTCTTCAATTCTTTATCAACGAATCTAATACTCATAATTGAACTCAAAATCACAACGCAAACGTGAAATATAAATTGAAATTATAAATTTCCTCATTTTCTATACAAAGCATTAGGTAAAATTCATAATTCATGAGTGCTTCATATCATTGTTCGTTTTCACAAAAGTTTGTCATACCTATCCAATCTTTCCAGGCCCATAATTTATTTAAGAAGTGGAATATGAATTCTCTTATATATATCCTTCTATGGGGTTCTTATAAATCTGTGAATATTTATAACGAAAATATACATTTTTGTTATTTTCCTTTCTCCTTCCTATGGAACGTGAGACATTACCTTATTTAAGAGGAAATCAGTCGACACTTTTTTCATACAAAACCTCTGCCATGACTGTACGTTTTGTTTTTTTTGATATTTGATTAAAATTATAGAAAAAAAACTTTTAAAATAAAAAAAAACTACTTTTTTATTTACATTTGCAAACTAATTATTACTAACATAAAGCAAAACGTACGGGCATAGCTTAGACCCTGTACTGTATTTTAACGAAATAAATATTAAAATCGTTTAGATTTCGAGGAGGAAACAGGGGATGACGAAAGGACGATTTTCTTAATTTTACGTAGGTAAAATCAGTTCGAGCTGTAGTTCTCTCTATCACACGGTAAGGGCGGTAAGTAAGCTTGGGGCTCAGCGCAACACCAATATTTTTGGTAAAAATCTATTTTTCAAAAGTGTCGTTCGTACAAAGTCCTCCTTAATGTTGGATTTTGTTATGATAGTGGCCCTCAACAATTCCTATACGAGCTCTATACCAAAACTGATTATCCAAGAGAGTAATTATTGTATCTTCTTATATTTAAATTATTTCAATTTGGAATTGTATTGATGCAGGAAACTTGTAAAAAAAATACTTCCTGTATGTACTGCCCTTATACATGGATATCGATTTTTCTTGAGCTTTACTTACGGTTCGTAACGAAGGAGGCGGGTGACATTCCATTAAATTACATTTGCATACTCTTAAATAGTGTTTGGGAAACACGAGCTAAAATTTAAACTCGAAATAACTTGTGTTAGATTAACATTGCGGTAAAGGATTTACATGCTTGAGATCTTTTAATAATAATAAGCATTAGGGTGGGACAAAAAAAACTATTTTTTTTCCTCATCATCATTGAAATCATCAAATAAAGTTTGTCATTTCGTGATTCATCGAATAAAGTTGATTCAGTAGTTGATTTTCACGAGACATTCATTCGTTCAAGTGCCATAAAAATGCAAACAAAAAAAAATCCTATGTTATTTAAATGGGAAATAAAAAAGTACGATGAGAGATCTTAACATTAAGGGTTCAAAGTTTACTAGAATTTTTTTTCGTCATCTCAGACGATATTTTCATGGTAACTAAGGAAAAAAAATTAAAATTTTTTTTGGCCACTTTAATAAGCATACTGATACTTATAACACAGAATAGATTTTAAGTTTCCTGAATATCGCTGGGTATCGCTTTTATAAAATACATTTTATTTATCTTTTATCTTCGATTTTGTTTTATTTATACTTTTTACTAGATAAAAACGTATAAGTTTTAATTTTCTGTTTTACTTAAACAAAAAGTTAAAAAATAAAAAGCAATTTTACATAATTATACGTATATTAATAAAAAAATATAACCGAATTGATAACTTTAATTTTTTATTTTTTTTAAAGTCGGTTGAAAATTATTTTATTCTTTCTTTTGTTCAATAAAGTAAATATTTGATTGATAGATTGATGAAATATCTGCAATACACTATATATGAGTTATATCAAAATATCAAGAATATAATAATTATTTGACCAAGATATCTTTAGATTATTTACTAGAGGACAAACATAGAAGGAAATTTTTTTCTTTTTGTAAATTTTTTAAATTGCTTTTAGTAAAATCATAATAAAAAAGTTAGTCACACCCAAAAAACAAATTTTCTTAATAATATTATATTCTAAAACACCAGTGGATTAGAAAATTTGTTTCCACATAATTATGTTGGGTTGTTTCTATGTGAAATTAAATGTACCGTGTAGTTCAAGACAAATCGAGTCGCGATAGAGGTCACCTGACCCTTACAAGGGTCGGATAAATATATTGCGGCCTTAATTTATGTTGGTATATATATATAATTATGGTTTAGATGCGGAAACTCGGAACAATATCATGTCATAAAGAGGTAATAATGCGATTATGAGACCATTTGTAGGAAATATGAGCTGAACTCAACAATATAACACAGGTAATAGATATAAGGTGGATTTTAGATATCAAGCTGAGCAGTGCTTAGAATTTGTTGTCCAGGTACTGATTCCTTTTACTAGGGTTCTTTTACTCTCTATTTAAGTTGGGTTTAATACCGTCATAAACATATATTTACCAAAAATATAATTTTATTAAACAATGAAGCTTGCAACTCACGTGATTTTACATAATTAAAGTAGTAATAAGACCTTGTAGAGATAACTCAACAAAATTAAACTAGATGGCGCCACCAGTCAATTGAATCGCGCTAGTATTTATTTAATTTCAAATCCTATAGCGGCAGCCGTCGCCTAGGTTCTAATTCAACGATCGACAGCGGATTAGCGTCTGCTCTAATAAGGAGATACCCGCGAACACTGTCCTTGGCTTCGGTTCTAGAACTCCGACGACTCAATGATAGCGCTTCACCGTCTGCTCTCTCGTAGGAGATACCTGCGAACACTGTTTAACGCCAACAGCTGCAACCCGCGCCAGCCAGCGACGGACATGTGCTGTACATGGTCATCGTGCCCCTTCATCGAATCTCCCACACCTCCCCCCATCATCATCGGCATAGCAGCAAATCCCCTAATCATCGTTAGAAAATTTTTCTATCTACATGGAGCTTATGAATCTTTCAACCTGTAAAAAAGCTTCTGGAAATTTTCTTGAAATAAGAACAATCTAGAAGCAAGAATAAACTTAATAGCTTGCCTTGTACCGACAAGGACAAATGCTTATTAAGAAGCTTACTCCATTATTTATGTTTTCACTACATAAGTAATTGGCTACAGTACAGTATAAAGCCGGCTCCAATATACTTGTAACATTTACTATTTTATTTAGCATTTGCCACTCAAGGGAGCTTTCGTTAAAATGCTTCCTCCGAGAAAATAAGCATACAGCTTTCATCTAGAATATGGAACGGATATCGAAAAGAAATAAAAATCTACTTTTAAAGTTAACTAAATAATTTACCATTGTATGAGACGTATTTTTTTTCGCAATACCTAGATAATTCATTTTATTGTTCAAGCAAAGTAAAGCTAATAATAAATTCTTTTATCAAGTAGTCAAAATAGGAGATAGAGATATATTTTCATTCATTATATTCAACAATAACAAAATTAGGTATAATATAAACTCTGTCATCAATTTTGGACTATAAGATGGATGTTTTTTTTCCAAAGTCGGATTTGCATTGTAGAAATATATAAAAATTCGTTCACCTTATTCCACATTTTAAGTTCTTACTACTTCAACTTTGACATTATGATTAGTAGCAATTTACATTATTATTATTTACCTATGTATATGGGTGTAGGTATAGTCAAATATCAAAATGTTATTCAAATTTCTCTCAAAATATTAATAACAGTCACGTAACGTTGTTTGCATAAAATTATTCTGTGTAAAGGATAACTATCAATATACAATCCAAACAGAACAAATAAAACATAAATGTTACCCGAGAAACGGGTTTAATATTCTACAAACAATTTCCTCTTCAGTTTATGTTATTAAATAATGATAGTGATAAAAGGAAAATCCAATCATGGGTTTTGGGATTTCAGTCTTTATAACAACCTTTGTGGAATTTACTCTGTGCACTACTCAGCTTTCTGTTATTCAATAGTTAGCGAAATCATATCTATAATATTATAGATATGATTTCATTGATTAAAATTATGTACAAGAATAAAGTTCAAACAATCTAGAATAAAAAGTTGTTTGAAGAATGTTCCTAAATGAGCAGCCAGACAGTTCGGGCAAGTTTAAAACAATTTGAGTACTTTGTGAAACTTATGTTCCAGATTTGAGGGTAATAATTTCCATTTTAGTATAACATGAATAAATATTAGGATGAAGAACTCTACTGGATATACCCTTACAATTTATTTTATATATTTAGCAAGATTATGGACAATGTTTTGCACTTTGTTACACAATAAAGATTTTGATGCAATGTCTCATTATACATTCACATCGGTCTTTTGTTTGGTGCCTGTGATGCTAAAGCACTGAGAAATAAAGTTTTAAACACGAAATCTGGAATTTCCTTTATGCAACAAAGCCTTGTTAGCTATGTCCCACAGGAATCTTTAAAAAATTTAATCTGTTTTGTGACACTTTAGACTAAAACTACAAAGAGGTTACTTTGAAAGATAATTGGATTTTTAATTTTACGGAATTTTGACAGATTTTCAAAATAATGAGACCTCTTTCAAATTGCAAAGTGTGCATGCGGAAACAGAAATGAATAAAGTATAAATATCTTTGTAAAAATATTTTTTGTTTTATGACCTAGAGTTGCATCAAAGAGTTGTCATATAAAGAAAGTACATTTTTTAATTGTTAAAATCTTCCATTGATTCAAAAGAGAATACATAAAGTATGTCTGCATTGCAGAGTTGTGGACGTCAGTTAGAGTAAAGTCGCCCTGAGGGTTTAAGGGTGAATAGCCACTAAATATATCGTACTGATAGGTTATTTACAAACTTGTATAACTTATGATAAGGAAATAAATTGGATTATCCGTACGCTAAATATTAGCTTAATCGCATACCAGGAAGAGACTGAAATTACTAGTCCGCCATCATAGGACGTCCGCCATAATGGATTTGATTTAGAGTGAAGTCACTTAGCTAAATTTGCGTTATAATCAAATCGAAATATATATGCCGAATTTCATCATAATCGGTTGAGGTTAAAGTTCCATTGCAAGATTTGACCCGAATATTGCAAGTTAAATAAAAGCTTGAAAGAAACAACTACCTAGAGATTTATCATATTTAGCACAAGCAATGTAAAAAAAGAATAAAGAAGATGAATATTTATAAAAATTGACGACGGTGGATTGGAAATCATTTTAATGTCGCGTAGCATCGTAGCACCGTAGCTCTGACGCAGCGTTATCGTAGTACTATTGTAGCATTGTCGTAGCTCTACATTATTTTCAATAACAATAGTGCTAACTTTTTGTGCCTTATAATTCCCATGAGGCAACTTCATTCAAGAGCCAATGAAAATCAAAATGTCCGTCCATTTGAACATTTCCGTATCTATTTAATTTAGTTTCGTACAAATACTTCGGTGAACACGTCTTGGTGCTCGTATAAAAATAAAAAACATTTTTCAAGTTTTTTATTGAACAGTAATTTAAAATGCATATGCTATGAATGCAATGGTTAGCTATCCTTAATGCAAGCTTTTTCTCTTGCAGAGGACTTGCGGTGACGGGTATCCGGCTGGTTTTGTTACGGACTGTCGACTAATTAGCCCTTTATAACAGCTGGTAAAAGCTGTATAGCATATAAAACGTTCATTAACAGTTTGTTAAATCTGAGCTTTTATGTTTTTGTTCATTTAATTTATCATACATAAATATTAATTCAGAGAAATGACGTTTATTTATGCAATCTAAATTTGTAAAAGTGCATAGATACGTAGGTGGTTACAATAATAAACATTACAATCAGCTAGCTAATAATACCTTGAATTAATGTTTTAAATTAACTCTATCTGCTTTATTTCACCACATAAAGAAATCACCTTTATTATGTTACTTACTTACATTATGTACATTTTATGAAATATCATTTATTTATCAACATTTTATAGGTCAACAATTTAAATTCATAATAAAATATAATATACACTGTGCTTTAACTGATATTTGTATTGTAGTAAAAAGTTGCTCCGTCTACAATTTCAAAGGATTCTAACATAAAGTTAAACATTTTCAAGCAGAAAGTTTTCTTTAAATTTGTATATATTTTGTAATAAAATCTCTGAAGCGGCGGCTTGCTTGTTGACGTGAATTATGACGTGGCAGCAGAGAATATAACTAGAAAATATTGTATTGAATAATAAAACCAGTATATAGTACGTTATATCATATTGAAAATTTTAATAATGAAAAGGAGGAGGAAGCGGCGATATATTGAGAAATAAGGGCTGATGATATCGAATGGACTATTTGATAAACGCAACGTAGATACTGTTACTGAACCGATAAATAATCAAGTATGATCTCTTACAATTACGAGAGAAACCTAAGCAGTGCCCTGCACTTGTGATCAGGGTGTAAGTTTAAGGACGTCCTTTTACAGAATTCCAACACTCGCCTCCACTGCCCAGGCTCTCTGTTTGAACCCAAGGTTAAACACAAAAACTTAACTTAACAAAAGACGTGGCAACTACATTGTAAGGTTAATTATCCGTGACTTTAATCGGACAGCACTCCCAGTACTAACACAGCAATACACTTAACACTTTCACTGATACTATCTAGAGACTACTTCACTCCTTGTGAGACTGTGTAAGACTAAGACTACAGTCAGACTGTCGATGGTATATAAAGAGTCGAGACTGTCTGAAGGACGAAAGAGACTACTACCCTATTCCAACGCATATATATGTATATATTAGGGTAACTTAATCTACTAAGACTAGTCTGTAGCTTGTTAGCTAGTCTAGAAAGCTAGTCCTTCGCGTCTTATTATAAAATGAAAGCCGGTAACGATATAGGTAGATTAACAATAACCATGTCAACTTTTGGAGTAAATATGTTAAGACAAAGAAACGTAGTAAAATAGCATACAAAGAACGTACAAAATTTATCGAGTCCATTTTCAGCGAGAAGAGAAATGCTGGCAGCCTCTTTTTAACTTTGTAAGTACTCACGTTTTGGCGCAGCACGCAGAAACTTTGAGATGATAGACTTTTGAATAGAGGGTGAATAAGGAATGATAAAACATTGTACACTTCGTTTTACAATTCAACTCGTAAGGAAGAACTTATTTTATCGATATGTTTTATACGATAAAATGCAATCCAAATAAGTCGACAAGTTGAAAATGGTCTAAAATAGAGATACTGCTCTTTAAATTATGTGTGATAGCTTATTGGATCTGAAATGACGTCTAGAAAAATGTGCTAAAAGCGTGTAGCACATAAAAAATTGCAATAGTTATAAACAATTAAACATGAAGAAAAAAAGACATTTCGTTTTCGCCAATATTTCATAGGCTATTCATATTTAAGAAATTAAAAAAAAAATTCTTAAAGAGGAGGTTTTCCTATAAAAAGACAAGTGACAAGTTAAATGATTGCCGACTAGACTAAAGATTTATTTTATTTATTTTTCAAGTTGTAACAATAATTTATAAAATAAATAAATAATAATTAACTAACTAAAATAATAAGAATTTTATAAAGATCGATTTATCGAGTAATTATAGCAACTTTTACACTGCTCGTGGTAATAAAAATAATAATTGGTAATAGAATCTGTAACTATAGATTCAGCAATACCTAATTGTAAATTTTAATTATTTTATGACATGTTTTTAAAAGTACATCAAAGATATTTAAACTGACGAAGTTATTAAATATAATTAAAATGTAAAAAATTAGGTTGTTTAGATTTATAATTTTATTTCTTTGTTTGTATAATGCATTATCAAACACTATCCATTAGTTAAATTTAAAATGTGATTTCAATAAAAAATGGCTATACATTTTGACATTATATATTTAATTACCAAAATATATCCATTAAAGCGAAGGGAGGAAAGATCGTTAAACATAAAAAATAAAAAGATTACAATTTTTTTTAATAATAGTTTTTAAGTTAATATTAGCTCTTTTTTTGGATTATCACCTACATTGCGACCTCGCAGCACTTACGAAATCATGGTTCAAAGTACCGGAGCCGTATTAACTTTTTCTTTTCAATTTCACTTCACTAAGATGAAAGGGAATATCGAGTATTTACTTCTGAGGTTTATCTTTCAGATGTCTAGAGAAAACTATAAAAATGAAACTTACTGTGTTATAAAAATAATTTTTAAAAGTCCGAAAAAGAGCGTTTTAAAACTTTATTTTTAAAATGTACATTATTAAATAATGAATTTTATAAATGCTAAAGATTGAAGGATTGCCTGCTTATGAATCAATGAGGAAAACAGATTGAAAAATTATTGATTATTATATATTATTACAATGTTTAAAGACTGGGTAACATTTTTACAGATATTGTACGATGTTTACTCATTTTTTTATCCCATTTTTTAATGCAATATCAACAGAATAAGTCACAGAGAAGTAGTTTATTAGGGGATAGGTAATTTAAAATTTACCTGTCATAAAAATTTAGTTATGACACAAATATATTTTTTAAATTGCTTTTCACCTACTTAACAGATTATGTAATAAACCGATTAAAAACTTAATTAAAATCTATGTGGAGAATATTTTAACTAGATATAATGTATGCAGTTTCAAAGCTAACGTATTAAAAATGAAAGGGAGGATAATTTAAATGCATATCATTAGAGCGCGGTCCCGAAGATCACAATTTATGCCTGGCTACCTCGCAATTTCAAGATTAACTCGTAGTATAAGAGCTGAATTTGTAATTTATTGTAATAATATTCAATTTTATTAATTGCGAATGTTAGTTACAAAAACTAAAGTCAAGCATGTTTAGCCCTGAGGCATGTAACATTTACAATACATACTAAATTATTTATCATTATTATCATGTTAAAAGCAATAATATATATTAACACGTTACACACAACTCTAAAAAATTGATACTAATTTATTATTTGTTATCCATACAAATAAATAAAATTGGAGCGTTTGTTTGTAATATTAAAATAATCGCATTATACTAAATGCATATGAATATATACACGATACATATACCAAAACAACATTTTTTATAATTTTTGTCTGACGGACAGTTTGTTCCGGCTAATCTCTGAAATGGGTAGACCGATCTTGACGGGACTTTCACTGGTAGATAGCTGATGTATCAAGAAGTAACTTAGAATATTTAACATCTCGCTACGACCCATAGGAGCGGAGCAACACGCGAACGAATTCGCGCGGGTCGGCTAGTTCAAATTAAACATTAAGATTGTTTTATTCTAATTCTCTAAAACTCAATGGTATGTAACAAATAAATATACAAAGTTTTCTATAAATTCTTTAAATATAATATGATAAGCTTTTATATGTAATGGAGAAATTAAAAAATATTTGTGAGGACTTTTATACTTTAATTACTTTTTGATTTAAAAAATATTTTTTTGACTAAAATAATTGTTTTCTTAAAGATATATCATATCTAGGTATGTATATCTAGATATATAATATACGAGACGCGCGATATATAGACAATCACTATATTCTTCTCCTAAACTATATTCGTTGGAAGCAAATTGGGTATTACGCGTGAAGAGCTCTTGGTGAACGGTATAAGTCCGATTATAAGGAAGAATAGACTTTTCATAATTTATTCTGTGAGTGATCGATGCAATTCTTGGATGTAACTACGTTTTAATTTATTTTATAATTCTTTCAGTAAAAAATAAAGTAGCTGCATTATTGAAAGATTTTTCTATAGTAGTAGATCCTCTACTTACAAAAACTTTTATGTTTGTAGTGGACAACAAGAGTTCATTGAAAAAGGATATATCCAAATCAAATTTGAGACAAATTTATCATTATTTTACATATTTTTTTCTTTAGAGAACTTGAATATTTTAGTTATATTCGATCTCTCAAATATAAAGACGTAAACAAAGCTTAATTATTTATGTTGAAATTAGATAAATAAAATAACTATTAATCAAAATATTTCCTTCCGCAATAAAACATTGTTCGAAGACCGAGGAAATTGTCGGCGATTAGCAAAATCGATCTAAGGCATTTTAATTGTCAAAGAACGATCGCCCGTTTGTGAAACTGATTGAGTTTGCCTCTTCAGCCTTGTTCGTTCCCAGTTAAATTAAACGAGCAAAACATAAAACAGCGCATATTGATAGCTCAATTTTAGAATGCAGTGAACCTATCCAAGCTTCCTATTTGGATCAAAGTTACATTTCTAGTTTGAGGATGTTGAAATCGAACCGCCGTTCTGTACTCGTTTTCCTTTTTACGTCTATTTATATTCCATACAGTTGTAAAAGGGATGCAGGTACGGGAGATCCGGGCGTGCGACTCCGGCCATCCGGCACGGGTAGTATCTTCCGCCCTCCTCCTCCTCCCCCATTATAGCTGGCCGGGTCGTAGGGGCGCGGGGCGGGTGCGGGGTTGCCAATTACAGGGGCTCTTTTCATCCGGGTGAGGTAATGAACCGCCATTAAAGAGCTTGTACAGGAAGTCAGTTGTAAAGCTGTATAAAATATTCTGAACTCTTAATCTATATTAAAAAATGCAAAATACGTACAATATATACATTAGCTATTAGAATTTAAATGTATATGATTTTTGTATACATAAATTCTTCTCTTTTCTAAATTCTATTTTTAAAGTACATATAATGAAACAATTTAATTCAACTTGTAAACAGAGCTGATAACAAAACAGTAATTGTATATACAAGTCTAACAATACATTACAATATTATTGTGGAAGTTTACCCCCGTAAATGGGAAGTGTAGACAGAGAGTACGGCAACACCGTTGCAGGCTGGGCGCGTCCTGAAAGCTGTAGTTGCGTTAGTCCGCGCGTAGCGGCGCGGTGGCAAACGCTCCGTAGTGTCCCGGCCGGCCGCCCTAAGGTACTCGCTTCCGCGCCATCCTGTTGCGCATCACACAATGTTTATGCTCTCTACTTTAAACTTCAACCTGTTTATACTTTATAGTTCTTTCGCGCGCTTTTTATGCACTTTCTTCCTTCTGGTTTCTTTGCAATTAATTTAGCTTCAATTCCAATATATGTAAAAATTAATCAATAACTCAGTTATTTTTTTACTCAGTGTACAATCAAAATAATATTAACAATATATAAAATTTTCTATAATTTTAGAATTGAAGTTAACTAAGATCCTAAAAAATATTTATTTCCAAATTTACGAGATCCTGTTTGAAATACTCGTATGTCCCGCGCTAGCTTAAATATTTAATGACTTTGCGACATGTTAGAACTACACATGAAGAAAACTAGTTTATTTTACACTATTCCATGTTTTAACAAAGTAAAAATTATATTATAAAGAAATATCTTAAGAAATGTTTTACTACTAATTATTACAGATCTTTTTGAATTCCCTAGCTCAGTAAAATAATTATTTTCTTGACCCTTTATTAACTTTGTACCTTAAAAGAATGCAGGTAATTTTATACTACGTTTTTTATCTTATCTTGTCGATAATAATTTTATAAATAACTCAGAGTAAATTATATTTTAAAAACTGTTTACTGTATGTGTAGCTCACAGCAATTAAAGTCATTAAATGAACAAAAACCTGAACAAAAGGAAATAAAGGCAACTATTGCTATTTTTGTAATAAAGTGACAGAAAATCTCTTTGTTCGTTAACCAAACGATCTTAATTACTTTTCACTCCTAATGTAGCGTCTCTTGATAATAGAATGAATTAATCAAATGAAATCTTGTTGTCTTTGGGCTGGCTTTTTTCATACGTCTAACGCAGTTTATTGTGAAGCTTTGTGTATTGCTTTATTTGTACGTGAAATTCCTTTGAATACGATATGTATACACTGTAATTGTAGATGATCTAAAATATGAAAAAGTTGTTTTTTTTGTTATTGAATATTGTGTTGTTGTTCCTTATGAAATTAAAAAACTGTTCGTTATATTATTGTTAAACACTATAACAAACTTGATTCCATCAAAAACTAATTTTAATTACGTTTAAAAGCAAAAGTTACTAAAATGATATCGAATAACATAAGGGTTCTGTGTATATTCAAACTACGAAAATTATCACAATCTTTCTATTGGTTTTAATTAATGAAATTATATCTATTTGATCTGGTTTAGCTTTTCTGAGTGGGCGAAAGATAATTTGACTGTTTACGAGTACTTCGTTGGTATAGATTACAGTCGTAGGTGTATATTATTGGCGTCGTAGTACCAATTAATTTATTTTGTGTTATTCAAATTCTTAAAACTTAAAATATGAGAATCAATTAAAATAAAGGAAAAAATATAAAAAGTGTCCTTAATTGAGAAGATTATTTTAAAACCATTTAAAGTAATTTGTTTAATATTTTTATATTGAAATCACGTAGCTGGTAACCAATAAATGTATTTGTAGTATCAAAATTAAACCTCAAATAAATTCCCAAAATAAAACAAAATTGTATTTCTCAAAGGTTTTTAGTAGAAGGCGAAATAAATTGTGTATTTCATTGTCTGTTCATTCGTTATTATTTTATTTGTATTGGGGTGGATTGTATTATTTTATTCTCCTGAGGTCATTGTTGACATTTATCAAAAATCGAGTTATTATGTAAATTAATAAAGCAGGTCTGTTTGTATTTTATAGTTATTTAACATATGAAGTCTTTGGATTGGAACTATAAAATTGTTTTTAGTGATGAGTAGTAGAATAGGTGTATTTAGGTTCCTTTAAAGTTAAATATAAAAAAGCTAATAAAGCTTAGAAAATCTGGTAATATATCTTACATTTTGCGCATTTTCTTAAAGTTAATTTGTGGCGGTGCAGGTGAGGCTGGCAGCTAGGGGTAACTGTATTAGACAATTAGGGAGTAACGACTAAATAGCTTTCTGTTCCTGGGTTACCCGGGCCCGACTTTATTGCATTGTATATTACAAGCTTTACCATTGATATAATATTGAAATTCTGAATACTTTCGTTTATTTTATCAATTTCTTTATAATATACACCTTTGTAACTCACGAATGGTGTAGTTTTCTCTCAATAAAAGGTTTTTAAAAATCGGATTAGAAACAACAAAATGGCCTTAATCTATTAATTAAAATATGTAAATGGCAACACTAAATCACCTATGTCACTCACGATAAGTGTAATTTTCTATTAGTGAAAAAAATTTAAAATTGGATTAGTAGTTCCTGAGAAACCCTTCAATTTACAAAATGACCAGGTTGTGGCACTTAAATGGCCATATCTTTTTAATTAGAATATTTATGGCAACACCACATAGCCTATGTTACCCGGAAAGGATGTAGCTTTCTATCGGTGAAAGAATTTTCAAAATCGGTTCTGTACTTTTTGAGCCTATTCGCAACAAACAAACATACAAACAATCAAATCTTTCCTCTTTATATAATAGTATAGATTATTCTTAATATAATATACTCTTTTGTTTCTTAACTGCTATCTGTCGTCAAACATAACTATTATATTTTAGTTCATATTATTGTGTATATTTATTATTAAATACATAATTTAAATACTAGTAATGAATTTAAATATTTAATACGTTCCGAAGAACGTAAATAAATTGATAGAGTAAAAGATTACTTGTCAACGTGAATGATAAACTATAAAGAAATAGTACAAAAAATGGCTAAACTTAAGGAGATAAAATAATTTAGAATGCAGTTCAATTTATAACACAGTTATAAATAAATTTTCTCTTTAGTGCTAAAAAATGGAAGTCAAAGCTTTGTTGATCGTAATAATCCGTAGCCTGAATGAAAGAAAAAAGAAAGGATTCAAAAGCTTCGAGAAGCAGTCAAAAGATTGATGAATGAGCTTTGAATTGGTTACCCTCGAAAATAATGCATTTCTCCTGATGCAGTTTTTAGAATCGAATAACTATTTGATTATTAATTTTAAATTATAAAATGATATAATTTTTTAAAAAATTTTATGTGATTGTTATAAAATAGATATAATCATATAGCCCTCAGCGGAGCAATTCTAGTACATCTGATGGTAGGGGTTCAATATATATACTATCATAGGACGGTTATGTCGTATGTAAGCCAGTTTTTTTTAATACCCTTTTGGGCTATTATGTCAGCCAGCGATATCTGATCATTAGTGTTGTATTATATAATATATTATGTATTTGGCCCGGTTTCTTACGGTACAAATAACCTTTTAACAAGTAATAAGGTCTATCAAAGAATATAGAAAGAATTTTCCCTTACTATACTAAAGTAATTTGATCTTTGACTATGATAAACTACTTTTTTTACTTTAGTACGAAAAGAATATATAAATGAATATATTTAAACAAAATTAACAAGTAATCAAAATCTGAAACCATAGTCATATTTTACAAAGTGGATTTTGTATTTAACAGGCTATCCGGGTTTGTAGAACCATTACAGTAGCGGCAATTGAACAATTAAGGAGGAAACGCTTAAAAGCTCCCCATTGCTTGCGTAAGCCGAAACTGACTTGTATACGCAAATGTTGCTATCAACAACACAATGCACTAAGCCTATTCTTGGTTTAACTTTATTATTTTGCTTATTGGGATATTTGTTTTGACGTTAAAAGGACGCTCTTTGCTATAAACTATTATGTTGTTTCGCTACTGTGAGACTAATGCATACACCGTTTACATTATCATATAAGAAAGCTTACATTACTGCACATCTGAATTATTTTCCAAAAAATTAGCCAGTTTTATCTGCCAAATAATAGAGAAAAATATTCTACAAGGTCCATTAATATTCTGCTAACTACAAGGCCACGAGAGAGTCGAATGTCTGAATAAATTGATCTTAAATAAAACTTAATCGGAAACGAAATAATTCTTGTTTGAGAGTGATTTGGAATCTGGGCCATAAAATAATATTGAATAAGTATGGAACTCGAAAGTAGATTGTCCGAATAAAAAATCCATAAAAATGCAATTACGTGGCAACGCTTGGAAGCAGGAATTTTCCCAGTAGCGATACTTGTAGAGAGAAAGTGCTAAACTCGTAATTACAGACGACAATTTTCTAGAGTTAGTGTTGCAATTATATTTTAACTGTGTTGTTATTTGTTATAACTATATTTTTTGTACTTCGGATATATTAAGGTTAAGGCAGTCTGTCATACGTAAATTATTAAAAAAACCCTCGCATCGGATGTTTTCTTTTATGAAACGAAGTGCTGAACAAAAAGACGGTCCCTAGATCCCAAGGGCAGAAACCCTGATCCACCGAGACCATTTCTTTTAAGGGAATAAAGAAAGGGAGACTAGCTGAGTTACAAAAATTTGTACCAAATTGTATTCTGCGCCCTCCTTAGGAATAACTCTCCCTACACCATAATTTATCCAATTCCAAGTTTACAGCCTTTATAATTCTAAGAAAAATTTATTTTGGTTTCAAAAATACATATTGAAACTCAATAGTTTGGGAATTCCTGCGTTAGTAAGATCTATTACGGATTCTGTTACTTTACAAACTATCGATCTTCATGAAACTACTCGTAAACCTCAACATCAGCAATCCCTATTCCGAATTTCGAGTGAAATATCAAAGCAGCTTTTAGGATTATAAACAAAATTTTGATTCCGCATTTGTTTATGTGGATATTCTACTAAATTTAAACAAGCAATTTTACATAAACGCATATTAAAAAATAAAAAAAAACTGTTTTGCCCTTTTTATTTACATTATAAGAAATTATTTTATAAACCTTTATTTTTTTAACCGCCTTCTCAGAAATCTAGCTCGAAATTACGTGATTTCGAATACTTAGCTTACATCAAAGTTTATCAAAATATATATCTTCTCTGAAAAAACATAATTTGAAAAGGGAAAAGGGACCAGAGATTGTTGTTGTTGAAATATTTTGGTTATTATTTAACTCAAAATCGGAGAAATATTTAAAACAAAGAGATAACCAGAATAACACTTGTTTCCTATTAAATATATATCCAATCTAATAAGTTGTTCCCGAGGGAAGAATTCTCTTACAAAGTTGCAATAAATTATTGTATAAAACCATCGTTTCACCAAACGTTCTAAATGCCGAACAATTCTGCTTTAAGAATTTATACGAAAGAATTTATTTCCGGACTTTCGTAAAGACTAAAGAAATCTGATTTAAAATGATTATGAGGGAAGAAAGCGTTTCTTTGAAAACATGAATTGTTAGCGTCGAGCTAAATACTAATGGCCTTTTAGCGTCCTAGTGTTAGCGTAAACGAGAATAAAGCCTAGGAAGTAAGGGGTTTACAAGCTGAGTAGCTTAACTATTCAAATTGTTCTCAACCTGTGTTTCTCGTGTGAATTCGTTAAATTCATTAAAAAAATTTAATTGAATGAAATAATTATTATGAATTTTAAAATTGTAAGAATATTCAATACAACAAGGGTTCAAACACCTCATTACATTTACTTAATAATTATGCTAATATTCACTTAATAAAATCAATTCACTGAATCATCGGAACCCAATATATTCCATATTAGTTACTAGCCGACCTGCGCGACTTCGTTCGCGTGTTGCTCCGCTCCTATGGGTCGTAGCGAGATGTTAAATAGCCTAAGTTACTCTTTGTTACACCAGCTATCTGTCAGTGAAAGTCCCGTCAAAATCGGTCCAGCCATTTCAGAGATTAGCCGGAACAAACAGACAGATAGACAGACAGACAAAAATAGTAAAAAATGTTGTTTTGGTATATATATCGTGTATACATCCATATGCACTTAGTAAAAAGCGGTTTTTTTAATATTACAAACAGACACTCCAATTTTATTTATTTGTATGGATTGAGCCAATGTGTATCTTACAAAAGCATCAAATAATTACTTAAAAGTATTTAAATTTAATATAAACATTTGTATAAATTGATTCAAGTTGGTATTATGTACAAACTCGTAAACAAACACATATTATTTTACTATTGTTACCATGGTTTCGCAATTTGTGTAGGAAGTATCGTAATCCATCATTTTGTAGGAATTTAAGCATACTCCGTTAAGAGCATGAATTGCTAATTGCTATTTATAATTCCCTTCGGTGTTGAAAATAAAGGCAATTGACTTTTACAAACTGACAGGCTTCTTGAAAATTAATAGAAAGCTGTATTTTATTAAGTGTATAAACTTCGTGCATTAAATAGAAATAATATATAAGATGCTCAGTTAAATATAAAATAACACGTAAAACTCTTTGCTGAGAACTAAGTATTTATAAATAGATAAATAAAATAAAAACATAATCTACAATTTAATTTGAAATTATTTAATGTTATTCTGTGATCATTTTTTTTTAGTAATAGAAGACTACACTATTCTATCTGCAAGAGCAATCTGAAAAATTTAAAAGTAATAATTTAATATGTTATACCTAAATTAAAAAGTTTAATTTAAAGTAGAAATTGAAAGAGGATTTGTTATTTTGACGTCATCACTTTCATGTAAAATAATTCAAATTTCTCCTTTACATATTTTCTGTGCAATATCGAGTTTAAATTTCAATCAGAAACCAATTCCAATAGCTGGCGACGATATCAATATTGACACTATCGCAGAATTATTTCTTGAAAAACTGTATAAGATGCGTATTTCTATATGGTTAGAAAATATCTTGGAAGAAAATAATATTAGTATATTTTACAGAAAGCATCCGATATTCATATATTTTTCATAATATTTGTATTGCATTAATTAAATAAAACATTTTTTATTTTTTAATAATTCCAAAACTTAACGCTGACTGACTATAAAAGTAAGTACATACATATGTTATTCTATGTAATGTATACAGTCCATTTTCCTGAAAAAGTTCACTCAACCACCTTTTTAGTTAAAATACTCTATTCTACTAATATTATAAACGCGAAAGTTTGTAAGAATGTATTGATGTTTGTTACTCTTTCACGCAAAAACTACTTAATGGATTTTGAAGAAACTTTACAAAATTATAGCTTATATATCGGAATAACACATAGGTTATATTTTACAATGATATAATTTGATTTATCCAAAATATAGCAGGGGAAACCTTGGGGCGCAGCTAGTAAAAAATAATACTTTTGACTCAAACATAGTTATGAGTTTAAAAAAAACCGAGTTGCAACTTCCGAAGGACAAACTTAACAAGTATTTTTTTTCTGAGGTAATTACAAATTATCGGGTTTTTCAATTTACTTGTTGTATAAGATAAGATGATTCTAGTTCAAGGAAGAATATCCTACAGGTTTTAATTACATTGAGGCAACGTAAAAGTCTATTTCTTTCACTATTTGATATTCATTATTTCGATTTGATACCTACACACTGGAGGAGGATGAGAGAAGGTGAAGGGCAACGATGTGATTTAAGGTTTCTTTTTTCTTTTGAGAACTCCTACAAACGATATATTTTAAATGTATTAAGTCAATATAAACATAGGTACACGTCTATTGGTATCAAATTGGGCTCATAAATAAATATTTCCTTGGGACCAGTGATCTATTTCCTTTGGTGCTCGTACATGAATTGGGTCCTTAATTTGAGCGAAGTGGAAGAAGAAATAACAATACACAATACAAATGATAGTTCTTGTTTATGATGGAAGGAAATGGAAGTTATTATATATGAATATTGACACACCAGGATGAATACGAACTCGAAATATAAATGTTTAGTATTCATAATAATAAACTGGTTTTAGCGGAATGAATTTTAATTATAAATTTCAAAATCGCTCTCATTTCTTGTTTCCATGTTAGTTACTCCCAAAAACTTACTTTTATATGAACTAAAATTAAATAAATTTATTGATTACTATGTAATTTTCAATTCAGATATATAGTGATCCTATTTACTGGACTAAGTGTTGTGGCTTAGTTTGTGACTAAGCCCCACAAACTACTTAGATTCTTGCCGTGACAAAGAGTAAAACATTACTTCATATTACTTACAAGTTTTGAAGTTACTGAGTAATAACTCATTTTGCTGACTAATAATATTATTCAAATTAATTATATTGATCCTTACACAAAATTAAAATGTTAGAAATTTATGTGTCTTATGGGAATAATGTTTGGAATAACTTTTTAATCATACTTAAACTAACATAAATATGTAGATCTACTTCTTAGAAAATTAAAATTAATATTACTCATTTTTAGGACATAAAAGATTTCCTTTATTAAGTTAAGCAGTAAGTTTTTAACGATGGCTGAGTTCACTGTGGTGTTAAAAAGCAAGTTTAATACGTTTTTTATTAGAACATTATTCTTTTATGAGTTGGACTGCCTAATGATAATGAACAGTTATTATTTTTATCGATCACATGTAAAACTTCTACGAAATACAATAATAACTTTTTACAAAACTTAGCTTGTCAATTCAATAAATGTAGGAATTTATTTATTTGAAATATATATTGAAATCTTATGAATAGAATTAAAATTCCTTGATTAATATAAGCTTAAATAAGTCTGACGCATATCGTGCATGTAGACTCAAATCAGAAACCGTGCTTTAAAAAGAAAATATATTAAAAATGTACATAATAAACTGGTTTACCTTGCATGTTACAAGGTTTTTTGCATGTGCTATACCGTTATGAAAATATCAGTTAAGCTAATTATTTTCTAACGTAAGCTTTACAGAATATTTTAAATTGAGTAAAAAAAATATTATTTTTATCATATTACTTTTCTATTACTGATTATAATCTCGTAATAATTTTCCTAACTTAAAGGTAGTCTGTAAAATATGGCTAATAAGCCATAAGGCCGCTTTTTGTTTGCCATTATTTTTATGTTAAATTACTGCTATTGTGTTTCTGTATGTGGTATATAATAAAGTGTTAAATAAATATATAAACATGGTTGTACGACAAGAGATTCTCTTCCTTCTGAAAAGAGAAATTAATTAGTGATAATCATATTATCACTAATTTTACATTGTTTTGCCATATAAATTTGGAGTGGGCCATCCTTATCACTTAGGGGGATGAAAAATAGACAGTAGCCGATTCTTAGACTCAGAATATGCATATAAAATTTCATAAAAATCGGTCGAGCCGTTTCAGAGGAGTGTGGTAACTAACATTGTGACACTAGAATTTTATATATAAGATGTTACATATGGAGGTTGTTATTAGTAATTACAAAAAAAATATTTAAATGGTTTTCGGATCATGGTTGTTAAGTGCAATGTCTTGAAATTAAAAAAACATTCAACCTTTAATATTTATTTACAAACTTGTTTGCGTGTCATGTCTCATATTGATTTATTAGTGGCTATTAAAATTACATTATGTGATAGACAATCGATATCTTTTGATCTATAAGAAAATTACTACATTAGTGTAATAATAGATGATGATTATGTCCTAAATAGTATTAAAATATATTAATCTAAATTTTTGTATACCCGTTAATAAAAGAATCTCATGAAGGCAACTTTTTATCGATTCAAATTTCATTGTTTTGTGAACGTAAATAGCTCCGTAACAAACGCATGCTTTTTACTTCACATTACCGCACTAGTGCATCGCTCTCACGTTTAACTATATTATATATAACTTATAACGCTAATAATAAACTAACTCAGTGACTCATTATCTTATTTACTAAACAAATTAAAACTATAGTATCATTAATATACTAAAGCGGGTAAATTGGGAAAAAAATTCAATCAACTGCTTCAGTTTATGCGACATGTTACGATCTGTTCTTACATTTGTATGTATGTTTTGTATAATTAAATATTACAATGACAAATAAACATTTTTTTTCGCTCACTCGTGCGCTCACACAGTTCTCGGCTTCATTACGCCCCTCCTGTAACTCCCCTCCGCCTCCATTGTAATGACCGAATTAACACACTAGTATCATAATATATTATTAATACTACTATAATAATAACACGACCAACTATGATTTCGATTCAAACATCAAGGGCTCCCTACAATATTGATTGAGGTACGAACTTTTTTAGAAGCGTCAGTAGCTCAGTGGTTCGGGCGTTGGATTCACGATCGATAAGTCGTGGGTTCAAATCCCTGACATTGGACCACTGGCGTGGCCCACTCCTGACACAAGCATTTTAGCTTACTAGGAGGGGTAAAGACAATACTAGTAGTATGTGATCCTTACTGCTACTAATCTTTTTTTTTTTTAAATAATTTTGCCTCTGTAAATCTTTTATTGCTTTAAGTTTAGGTTTTCTTACCTTAGTAGTTGTATCACATAAAAAAATATTTTCATATGATAGGTAAGGTTTCCTTTCTATAAAACATTGATTCTTCCATGATATTAATTTCAGAAAAAAAAGAATATTGATTGACAAACAGACAGACGGACGAAGAGTTGATCGTATAAGGGTTCCTTTTTATTTTGCATTCCAACAAGTCAAGAGATTTTAGAAACCACATTTTCCTTTGTTTCAAAATGACTTCTTACTTGGAATGAAGTTTAAGCCACATGTACAATGTAGCAATGTCTTTGTCTCACGTTTAGCTCACCTCTCGTAAATTTAACTCAAGTCTCTCGCCTTTGCATGCTGGTGTTCGTAAAGCATGCATTACCTGCGACAAATGCACGGCTTACGGGTACCACTTCATTATTCAGAGATCTAAATCAAGATTTGCTATACAAATACAAACCAGCAACATTTTAATTTACTGGCTTATGCTATTTTTACTGTGAAATTTTACACTAAGCAATCTTTTTTTGAAGCATTCAACAGAAAACTTAGTTAAACTAAGACTTTATCTATACTCATAATTAAATCCTCTATAAAAGATTCTGAAGCAGTTAGCTTACTGCTAACATTAATACAGCCACTCCTAGTAACCTAACATCATCCATTACTGAGTATATACAAATAAACTAAGTGTTGATGAATTAATCATTTATTGTAGTTGTAATGAACATTTTGTATAGTGCAATTATTAAAATTAACTTTAATATGTTTTTTGATGTTGGAAGGTAATCGTTCATTTTTTTGTAATCAAAAAAATTAAAATATCAAAGAAAAATGGCGGGGATTCGTATAACATATTCTTTTATGGCGCACGACGTTCTAGATAGTGATTTGACTGTTCTTTTTTTGAAATTCATACAGATGTTCTTTTTTTGAAATCTACACAGATACCACGCATCGCGCATCGAGCAGTAAGAATGTGGCTGTGAATTTGAGTGTTATTATGAAGTTCAGTACAACATTATATGATCCGTTCGGATGATATAATGGTAATTAGGATATTGGGTGTTTTAATGTTGGCAATAAGCTAACTCTTTCAGAATCTTTTATAGAGGATTTAAAGTATTCCAGTAGATAAAATAATAAATACACCGTTTGTGTTATCCAGATATTATTATAATTTTCAAATAGATATTAAACTAACTCTTACACAGAATTAGGCTGAAACCACTTTACTGTTTGAACGCTTGACAAGTTCTCGGGTTTAGCTCTCATGTCTTCTAAAAGGATTTCAGTGTTGCTAACAAACAATATTTGTTATCTATCAAATAGTTTTAATAGTTGAGTCGTCCACAATTATTATTTTCTAATACAATGTAACTCTTCTCTCAATCAATCTCAATAAAAAATCCGTTGGTTTATGGACAGAAAATAGATTCCAAATTTAAATTTGTGTATGGAAAATTCGAATTAGGAGTAAAAAGACATAAAAAAGGACAATCCAACAAATTCTAATTTTAACATTTTCTTCTGGAAAACAAGAAATTTAACACTCTCCAAAGTTGTATCTTATGTATTCAATAACTTGAATAATTGATATCAAATTTCGACAGGTTCGGTAAGTAGATATAGATAATTCAATAAGGAGTTTAAATAAATAAAATAAGATTTAGTTACACGGGATTACGAACTTCATCAAGAGCCTAAGGAAGTGAATCCGGTCGCGTAGGGACGTCGCCTTCACTATGACTTAGGAAGGGTTAGTCATAAAATATTTGATGGACATTAATGGGTCTTTGCTAAAGTATTAATTAAAATTCTCTATTACTACTTATCTCTAATATGTCATACCAGCTATTCCTTCGCTTCTAAATAAAACAAGAATAGACGGTTTTAAAACTAATATATGTATGTATATATGTAGGCGTATTGTATTTATGAATGTATATATATATGTCGGCGCAAAATCACTGTAAGCATAAGGATAGGCTAACATAAACCTAACTTACTTAGGTACTTTAACTACTTAGGTACTTACGTGACCTTAATCGGACAGCACTCCTAGCATTAACACTGCACTGCACATCACTAACACTATTCAGGAACTACTTCACATCCTGAGAGACCGCGCTCGATTAAGACTTCGGTCAGACTGTCGATGGCATATAAAGGGTCGAGGGTCGAAACTGTCGAAACAACGGAAGTGACTACTACCCTAATCCAACGCCATAGATATCGATGACGATTCGATTATTCGATAGTCTTTTACTATTCTCCGACATATATATACCTGTTTATGAATGTATATTTAAGTTGAAGTGTTTGATTTGCTTATTATTTTTAATAAATGCGCCTACCCTATTTTTTAGTAAATGACTCCTCCACCGCAAGGTTGCCTGGAAAAGATCTCTCTGAGTGATAAGGCCGCTTACTGTACATATATTTCTTTTGTGATGTAATTTTTGGTTTCTTTTTCTTTTCTTTTTGTTATATTTGGTGTCCAATAAATTATACTTATTTTTTATTTTATTTATTTATTAATATTTTTTATTCAAAAATAGATAAATTACTATTTTATTACCTTCTATTATCTTATTATCGATACATTTTTTGATTTAATTCATGTTAATTTAGTATAATTGTAGATCCCAAGATAGCTCTCGTTATAAAAATGTCCAATAATTATTACCATATTTTACTTTGGGCTTTGTTTTGCAATATTAGACATTCACGATTCGTGTAATTATCATTGTGCCCATTCTTCCAAAAGTATTTTAATTCAAAATGCCTTGGCAATGTTTGTAGACAGTTGAGGCTACTTACTATCAGGCCTGTGTAATAACGAAAAGGGAATGTTATAATTAAAAACTTCTTGTGAAAATGTTTTATTACTAATTTTATTAAATAAATTCTAAGTATTTATTTTATACGTCTGGAACATAAATAATGGTTGAATAAAAATACGATGTGACTGGACACACTTGTTAAAGAAATAATTTATTGATATTGATTTGATTCATAGTTTGTGATATTATTTAAAGAAACTGTATTATTAGTTTAATGCATTTCAATACTGTACATTTACGTTTATTATAATATTCTGCAGGTATTGCTACCCAAAAAAATTAATTATTATTAAAAATATTATTATTATATTCTTGTGCATTTTCCACTCTGTCTACATTTTCTACTTTTTTGTCATTATAAAAAATACATTATAGTTATTTATGCAACTGTTGTTTAATACCTAATTATCAACAGTTGCATACAAGACTTTATCTACGCCATAATTTAATCCTCAATAAAATATTCTGGAACAGTAAGCTTACTGCTAACATTAAAACAGCCACTCCTAGTAACCTAATATCATTAATTACTGATGTGGTAAGTATTGATGAAAGAATCATTTATTCTTCATAATCTTGTAAATATTGATGAAAGATAATTTACGGCGCGCGACGTTCTACATAGTGAAAAGCGCGCGAATGACTGTTCTTTTTTTGAAATTCATACAGATGTTCTTTATTTGAAATTCATACAGATACCACGCCACGCATCGAGCAGTAAGAAGGAATTTGAGTGTTATTATGAAATTCAATACAATCTGTTTAGATGATATAATGGTTAATAGGAGATTGGGTGTTTTAATGTTGGCAATAAGATAGTGACTAGATATAGACTGTTTCAGAATCTTTTATATAGAAGATTTAAAGTAAGGGAGTAGATAAAATATATTATTGATGTATTATTCTAGGACAAAGGTGAGCTTTTAACACAATTTTATGGTAGAAAGTACGCAAATACTAAGCAATAACTTTCTTTCTTAAAAGGACAACAGATAAACTACTTATATTAGCAATGTCCATTTCATAAATGGACTCTAAGACCACTAAGAGATTGTCAGTATAATTGCTTACTTTTCTCATTGAAAAAAATATAAAATATCAAAACCTAGTCTCAATACACGTGTATGAAAAGCGAACAATTTTCATATGTAAATTAAGAACAAGTAGAGCAGAAAACTCTCACGTGGCCTTTTAATTTAGGTAATTTACAATTTAATTAACTTTATAACATACGAGTACATTTCTGTTCATGAATATCTCCAATTTGAAATATGAAAACGTGGTATCATTAATTATTTCGGAAGGATTTTAATACATTTGTTACTTCGTAGTCGTTCTTGGTAATTTGATTTATCTTTTTCATAATACGACGCGTTTTTGTATGTCTTTCGACAATATTTAGATTATATTTATTCGATTATTTTAAACAACAAGTATGTGAAATGAATTTTAATATCGTTCAGAGTTAAAATATTCATTAGATTTATTTTTATGGGACAGGTAACATTTTCATGAAAATGACGTATTGAGTAATATTTTGATGTTCAGGAAGGACGTAACATTGCTTATTGTTAGGTTTTATTAAAATATAAACACTACAAAATATCAATATTAAATATAATTAGAATAACTTGATCAATATCTCGATTATCGAATATTACTTGGCAACACAGGCCTTAGACCTCACCTGTCATTATAGTGGGATTAGATGAGGGGGTATTTTATATAAAGAGGATGACTCTGGCACACTAAAGTTTAGTGGCTCATGGAACTCGTGTGACTCAGTGTTATGTATTTAAATAATTAGTGTAATTTCTATTTTGCTGAAGATGTGTTAATTATAAGAGGAGGTCGAGTGATGGAGAGTGTTTACTGGTAGTTTTAATCCTGCATCTGGGTCGCAAGCTCCAGTTCGGCTTCCGTCTGAATTGCGTATTATTGTTGTAACTTAGTATATTTTAGGTCAAAGTTAACATTACTAAAGCGATAATTAATTAGTCGAAAATTTGTAAGAATGTATTTATGTATGGATGTTTGATACTCTTTCACGTAAAAGCTACTGAATGGATTTTAATGAAACTTTACAATAATATAGCTTACATATCAGAATAACATATAGGCTATAATTTATAATGATATTGTGTGAATTATCCAAAATATAGGGGGTGAAACCGTGGGGCGCAGCTAGTATACCATATTCAACAAAATAAAAATAAGGGATATAAAATAACAAAATATCAGTGTATTGTTGGAGTTAGTAAAATGAAAAAGAAAAGAGTTGCTACAACAGATTCTTACTTCTTTAAATTAAATTCAAGAACACGTACCGTTTTAATTAAAAGTTGAAAAAGTAAACAATAGTAATTTTGCCGCAAACCTCGGCGGACGAATAAAGCCGGAGAAGTAGCAATCATTGGGCTCTTTATAAGCTCTAATTTTTGAAAGTTCTTTTTCGAAATACCTTGTGGTATAGAGGTAAACTCCCCTAAGTTTATATGCAATTTACCTTTACTGCTTTGATAAGTTTCTTTTGTAAACTTAAATAAATTAAACACTTCGATTAATAAAATTCGCTGCGACTTCTTCTGTACTTAGTTTAGAGAGAACTGAAAAGCGTATGAGACAACCATTTTAAAGCTTATTCTACACCGTGTATATATGACATTAGTAGGAGTAATGTAGTAAAATTTTATTATTTTTGTAATGTAATTTAATCTGTGCGTTGAAGTGTTTCTATAATCGACATCTACACGAGATGCTTTTTTAACTTCGTAGAATCAAAGATCGTAGCAGAGTCTATGCTTCGTACTGTAGCAAAACTTCTTTATTATTTACGAGCGACCTGCCCTCGCTTCGCTCCGGGTATTTAAAGCAATATTATAATTGATGTCCTTAACTTGTTACTCTGTTGTTGTGTAGTTTTTTATTATTTGAAAAAGAGAGAAAGTGAGATAATAAAAGAGGAAGGACAGAGAAAAAAATAAATTTTAATAGATAAAAGAGAGAGAGAGGTGAAAAGAGAGTAATAATTCCGAACATAGAAAAAGATTAAAGAGAGAAAAAAAGGAGAGGATGAGAGAGAACGATAGTATATAAAAGGAAGAGAGACGGAAATACTATAGACTTCTCTCAGTGAGAGAATTTTAAAAATCGGATTAGTAGCAACAAAATGGTCATATTCTATTAATTAAAAAATGTACATGGCAACACTAAATCACTTTTGTCACTCACGAATAGTGTAGTTTTCTATCAGTGTTTTTTTTAAAAATCGGATTAGTAGTTCCTGAAAATCCCTACAATTAACCACGTGATGGCACTCAAATGGCCATATCTTTTTAATTAGAATATTTATGGCAACACCACATAGCCTATGTTACCCGGAAAGGATGTAGCTTTCAATAGGTGAAAGAATTTTCAAAATCGGTTCAGTTGTTTTCGAGTCAATTCGCAAAAAACAAACACAAATATACAAACAATCATATCTTTCCTCTTTATATAATAGTGTAGATTTATATACCGTACATTACAATCAAGTATGCTTATTGTAATTGCCAGTAAATTGTATAAATCCACATAATACTACGAGTAACCCATAATAAAGTGATTGTTAGATGAAGTATAGAACTCAAATATTAATTTAATAACTTAAGTTACTTGTGACTAACTTCAAAAGTTAAAATAACAATTATACCTTGTGTTGACCATTGATAACTTGTGCCATTGTACGTAAGTTGTTGATAAGCTCGAGGGTTGGGAACTTTGAAATGTTACAGACCTTGTGAGTTAATGCTCTTATGTTTCCACTAAATAATTTAACAATAGGTTCTGTTATGTGTATGTTTCGCTAGATATTCTTGTAAAATTATAAATAAATTTTTAATTCCAGATGTGTCTTCAGTATAACAAACTCTACTATCAAGTTCAAGCGATAATATAAGTAAGTATTACAAGTTTATATTTTATTGTCTGTCTCTAGGTATAGTAAAATAATATTTTTATACTTATTTAAATACTTGAGGCATTTGCAAAAAAACTGTTTTCAAAATTTAAAAAAAAAATTAATAAACATCAACTAAAATTAGTTGACAGATTCGTAGCTTCGTTAAAGAAGAACAAGTCAGTTATTATCTCGTTTTTTTAGATATTAAACTAGTTAACTAAATTAGCATTTACTATACATACGTTCAAATTAAATTATTTATACGTACGAATATTTCTAACGTCGAGAAAATTCAATTTGATCCAGGGAATCCTTGAAGCGTCAGGTTGGTTACTATGGCGGTGTTGGATCTACACGTAGCGTCGTGCTCAATTTAGACGATATAAAGTTGTGTATACACTGGTAAATGTATTGGAATGTAATGTTTTTATATATTTTCCAGTTAGGTTATAAGTACCAGGTCACTTGTCGTTATTGTTTCATTTATTTAGTGAAGTATTTGATATTAATTTTAAATTAACATCTCTATACGTTCAAAAGTAACAGAAAGAAAAGTAGAAAAAAAAACAAAAGACGGTCTTAACAGACACAAAAACAACATTGTTCCTGTTTTTCTTTTTATTGGTCATAATTGAGACACCAAAGTCCTTTTATTACTTTTGGAAAAGTTGCTAAAAAGCTTTTACATTAGTATATTGTCATAAAATGAAAGAATGTACAGCGGTACGTATAGGCATGCAATTTAGACTGAGGAGAGCAGTGCCTGGGGCTTGACACCCAGGAGCAGGTTTAAAGAGCTCTTTCATAATATATTAACTCTCACCTCCACCACTCGACCTCGCTAAAGACAATAGATAATTACGTGGACTTCAAGATGGGTGACCTTAGTGTCGTGGACACTAGAACACTAACTTCCATGTTCACTGCGCGAAAACACCAGAGAGACTAATCTATCGCCTTAAAAGTTATATATTGTCTACACGTCGGTATACTTGACATAATATCCAATACTAATTTATAAACGGTGTTGCTAACAATATTTAATAAATTTATCTACTAATCAAAAATTAAACAGTACAACTATTTTTCAAGTTCATTTATTTCACAGATTAATATAAAAAAGTTAATAAAACTGATTTCAAACTTTTCAGTGCCTTTTTCATCAAATGACAGTTGTTTAGTAATTAATATAAAATAATAAAAGTATTATAAAAACATGATAATTTAATAAGCTAAGATTAGCGTAGTTTTTTTTATTTTTTTTTTTTTCAAAGATCTTATTTCATGCAGGAACGGACCGACAGATAGCGTCTATTTTTAGATAAATAATGATGTGTGGAGGTTATTTTTATCCAGAAAGACCACATTTGGATATTATTCTAATGTTAATATTAAGACATTTGTTTAAGCTTGTTTTTGAAAGGTACTGGTATATGTGTTTATGAAGTTTTTAACTTGAGATCTATTCAACTTACAAAAATACGTAGCGATAATTAAGTTTAACTATATTAATCATCAAATTTTTTAAGTGAACTCAAATGTGTGATTCGAGTACCTACAAAGTAGGTACTTCCTGTTGACCTAAAATCACAATATTTGGTAAAAAGCAAGATCTTATCGCACCATCAAGGGGAAAATCTGAATATCGTAAATTTCTAGTAAGATCACAATTTTTATTCCATTGTTACCAACTGATTAGTTTTGGGCCTAGTTGGTCACTAAAGAGTTTTTAGTTCGAGATCCAAAGGCGAACTAGTTCGCTCTTTTAGTTCGTTAGTTCCTTTTGTTGGTAAGTTCGAACGAACGTCATAAAATCGTCTTTTTTTTAGTCTTGGGCCTAGTTGGTCACCAATGAGAGCGTTCTTTTTAGTTCGAGATCCAAAGGCGAACTGGTTTGTGTTTTAGTCCGTTAGTTCTTTTTTTAAATAATTTAGTAAAAATAATAAATAGAGGAAAAAACATCGATATTCTCAAAAGTGAAACATCGATCGTAGAAATATCGATGTATATGAACAATATTTTGATACTTCTATTACCATTTAAATATATAAGTATATATCGATTTTTTATTAGAAATAATCCATTATTTTTATTTATTACACATTTTTTTATTAAAAAAGAGGTAGTCCAGTATTGGTGGAACATAAGCATTTCTAAAAGTAATTAATTCAATTAAAAAAAAGAACTAAGCGCGAGATAATCGACGAACTAGTTCGTATAGTTCACCTAAAGGAGCGCTCTTCTGAACTAGGTCGTTCGCGAACTACCCAAGACTATAACTGATTAAAACAACAACAGTTAATGGCAAATTTACTTTGTCCCTCAAATAATTTTTAGAAAACGACGCCCTGGACTGGTATATTTTATTTATTTTTCAAAAAACAACTTATTTAAATTACTTTTGTTAATGGGCTAAGTTTTCTTCAACGATTATAGTGGTAGGGTTCAAATAGAACCTGAGGGAACCTGCTGCTCGTAACCATATCAATCAGCGTATCATGACGTTTTCATATAAATCATTGTACAATAATTGTTACAATTAGTATCGCTTATCGCTAAAATAATATTTTAATGAATGCCGTGTTAAAACGACATAAAACCAGGTAGCAACCGAATTTCATGTCGAACTGACCTATTTGACCGCAAACGCTACGATTGCTCAGGTTTCGGTAAATGTTTGTATTGCTTTTATTTTTTTACAGTTTTACCATTTTAAACTTTTGTTCGTTTGTTGTCGAAAGGCGAATATTCACAATTGAGTTTACGTTTTTGATTTACATATATTACAAACAAATAACAAGCTCTCGTTTCGTTGAGGATGTTTGGTTGAGATAGATTTACACAAAAACAAAAACGTATTATATTTTAAAGTTTGATTTCTCTTAGATATCATGCAGAAACATATGAGTTATAATTGCCTGGGGCTTAAGACCCAGTAGCAGGTTTAGCGAACCCTATTACTACCACTAAACAACTGCTCGACTTCGTTACTCAACATTTAATTAAATTTAATATAACTTAGAAAAATAATAATGACTCAAATGTTTTTCAAGAAATCAATATTTAAACATGCTACTAGTCATACTGCTGCGGGTCCATCGCAAAAGATCATCAATCATCATAATAAAGGGTACTAAAATGAGAACCATAAACGACAAGTTACACATAGTTTTGATTTAGCTAAAATCACTTTGCTTTATCATAAAATTTAATATAAATAATAACACTATATGTATACCGTATATACACAGCCTAACATTCTCGAAGTCCTGTCGTGTGGATTGAGGTTTATCCGAAGTTATTATAGATTTTATGTCACATAAAATGTGCTCCATCAAGCCGACCCTAGCGTTGCCATGTAAAATTAAGCGACAACATTCGAGTATTTGTTATGAACCGACATTTATTATTGTTGTTCATTCATTAATATTATTTTATGTGTTTATTTGAGTTGAGTACATGTTATATAAACATTATTGTCGGGGAGGTTAGAAAATAAAACAAAGCTTTTAACACAGAAGCAATTTATTGAATGTTTTTCTATAACCATTATTAATAAGTGATATTACTTACTGCAATACTTGATTGTATAAAATAGGAAAAACTGATGTAGTTGTAGTTAATTAAAATTGATGATAAGATAGAAAATGAAAAGAGATTACTAGAATAAAGGTTATTTTCAATTAAAAGATCAATATTATTGTAAGTTTGCTTCATCATATGCTGCTCAATGAATTCATATGCTTCTATAGTTATTTAGTCAATAAAAAAATATGATTCAAAACAATTTTTAGACATATAATACCTATGTTATCGAAATGATAATGTTGTTGTGTTCTTGGTCCCGATTTTATTTTTTATTATTCATGACTAACTTTAAGTTCTAACAAAGTTCAGTTGCAAATTAGAAAATTACTTTGGCTTAAAGTTCTAATACAGTAAAGTAAGATGCTGGTCACGTTTCGGTATAAAATATTTAAAATTTTAAGATTTTTTTTTAAGCCGTTTTATATCAATTTTATTATGATTAGAGGTAAAATAACCTAAAAAAAATACGTTATATTCTTTCTATGTATTTTGTATATGACATTTTCAGCTGTCTTTTAGCTGCTTACCCAACGTAGATACTAAACAAATTTATTTATAGTAAATACAAATTTGAAATCTATTTTTAATCTGTACATCAATTGTTTTCGATTGAGATTGATTATTAATTTCGGCCGTTAAAGACTTACTCCGCCATCTGTCAGAAACTTATAAAAGTAACAGATGATTACAACACACATAGAATCAATATTCGAGATACAAACTATCCTATCTCCCTCTCTCCCTCTCTCTCTCTTTCAAGTCACCAAAAGTATGTAATGTGAGTACATTATATACATAATTGCATCAAGATTGGTTAAGTCGTTTCGGAGTTCATGACCGGCGTAACTAATATATAGAATGTTAGTAATTCCCTAATTGTTGTAGTATTTATTTGTTACACTGTAATAAAATGTAAATAAGAAATTAATTTACTTAATCATAATTTCAAAATTTTGATTGGTCGCATTGATGAACCTCAAGACTTATTTTTTTTATTCCGTTACATATGACAAGGCTGACTGAAACTGACGTTAGCAGGTGTTACATTATATATTATCTATTCATAGTACTTATAAGGCTTACGAAGGTTCGAGCGCTCAAGTTTTACCTGATGTGACCTCTAGTAATATATCCATTTACTCCTTTGTGTACGTTTTACGAGGGTTTCAGGTTTGGCATCAATTCTAAACAATTGTGTTACACTGAAATTTACTCTATACTAACGTATTGAATTATATATTCATGTAATTCAAACATCACTGTTTATCGCTAGGCTTTGTTTACATGACGATTTTCGTATTTCTTGGTCTCCAGAACAGAGGATCAAATGTGACTGGTGTCCAAAAATTGCTAAGATCAATTTACCAACTGCAATTTTTTTTATAATAAACTTAAGGTTTTTGTATTATTCGCTTTAGATGCCAAATTTAATGATTTTAGATCAACTAGAGATACCATATGGGTTGAAATTCCGTTGCAAGGATTAAACAATGCGCATAAGGCCGTATGTTTTGATTGCGATGACTTAGAGGTTTAATTATTCAAAGAGGTAAGGGAGTGCTGACCTGAGAACTTAAAATCGCCTATAAAAGCTTCCTCTTTCAACAAACTTTCTTGCTTATAACATTAATAAGAATTTTTTTATTTAATAAAATAATGACAAACAACAATTCCATCATCGCCTAACATTTTAATTAAAAGTTAAAAGTAAACAATAGAAGCCGCATCGAATAAAAGCTGATAAGCAGCCATTGAACTTGTTATAAAACATGATTACTTATTATTGAGAAAAAGTTGACTATTGTGCAAACTTTATGAATTTAGAATTTTTTCATTATTCACTGAAACAATGGATACTCAGTTTCAACAAAATGATATTTTTATTTATCGCTTCAAGCAAAAGATAATAAAAAATTGCGAGTGAAACGATAATTTAATGCTGTTGTTATATACTTAATTTAGTAGTAAACAAAATTTTGGAGAAAAGGTTGTTTATTTCGAACAAAGTTCTATTTAGAGGTATCGTGTTGTGTTTCGTGAAGACCACAAAAAAATTCTTAAAAGGAAAATCGTGTTTTATGTAAATAGTACAAGATTCTATTCACACGTTATAGATCATGTAAAAAAATTACAGGAAAATTTCTTAGTCTCGTATTGTTAATTTCGTAATTTGACTTGATTACAAAATTATTACTGTTAGATTTTTTACACTAGCCGACGACGCACGACTTCGTTCGCGTGTTTCTCCGCTCCTATGGGTCGTAGCGAGATGTTAAATAGCCTAAGTTACTCCTTGTTACATCAGTTATCTGCCAGTGAAAGTCCCTTCAAAATCGGTCCAGCCATATCAGAGATTAGCCGGAACAAACAGACAGACAGTAAAAAGCGGTTATTTTAATATTACAAACAGACACGACAATTTTATTTATTTGTATGGATAATTCGTTACCACATAGTATGAAACAAAGCCGCTTCCCGTCTGTCTGTCCCTATGTATGCTTAGATCTTTAAAATTACGCAACGGATTTTGATGCGTTCTTTTTTATATATAGAGTGATTCAAGATTATAGTAGAGAAAGTAACCGTGCGAAGCCAGAGGTCACTAATAGAAAATAAATAACAACTAATAGCTCGAAGTTATCTATCAACTCCGAGTCTTTCTAGGAAACGTATAATTATACCTCGAAGATACTATAATAAACAAGTTTCCTTCGAAATATGCCAACGTACTTCCTAGGAATTCTATGATGTAATGAAATGTATAAAATTAATGAAGTAATTCCTATGAATATAAAATGAAACACATTAAGTAAAATGGAGAATCAGAACGATTTTTATTTGGCTTTCGTTTTCTAGTTTATGGAAATGGCTGAACGTAAATGATGGGTTAGATTATTTTTTATAAGAGAAAATAATCTGTTTCAAATAGAAATGTATTAGGTTAGTCACAAGGGGTAAGTCAAAAGGGTACAACTTTCATTCGACAGAAATACAGACTGTTATTTCTTATCTGCTTCACATATAACTGCCTAACCTAACCATACTTCGCTGAGCAATATTAACTTTTTTCTGGTATCCGGTTTAAATGAACCAAAACCTAGATTTTAAGCTAGACTTTAAGCAATATAATTGTTAAAACTATATCTAATTCGGTATACTAGTTGTGGCGTGATGCGCGTTCAAACATATCAAAAGACGGACAAAAATATTTAAAACTACTTCTTTAAGATATATATACATTCGATAAGTTACGTTTGAATTATATTATATATAGATGTATATACGAAATCGTCGTGTGAACGTGGAGTAAGGAAAACTTGTGCTTTTGTAGGGACTTAGTTAACTTTCACAGATTACGTTTGTTGATAAGCATTACAAGGGTTTATAACTTTGAACTGTTGAACTTGTTCTGGACTTTGATTTATATTGCCATAAGTTTAGACACGGCTGACTCGGCTTCCTTCAAAACAAGTAATTGTTTGATTAGGTACTAATAATATAAATGAACAGTAACCTGTTTTGTTTGCAGTACCTTTATCAAAGGTTTGCCTTTTGATTGGATGACTCCAATTCTTTTATATATCAGAGTTAAACAAGTAACTCTCCCCTCCCAGCGGTAGAGAGGAATAGTATTCTAACTCGTCCTCTCACGGGTAATATAAAAAAGTAACAAAGTTTGCCTCATCTGTTTTGTTGGAAATATAAAATTAAAAATATGGAAATTTTACTGTTCCAGATGTTCCAGAAAATCTTATTATACTAAATCTCAATTATAATATAACTAGAAAAGACTATAAAACCTTTTCACTTTTTTATCTTTTTCAGGGATAAAATCTATCCAACCTTATTGCTCCGTTGCTGCGTAAAAGATAGGCAAACAAAAATAATTTAGTTCTGTGAAACTGTTTCATTTTCGTAATAATAGATGGCGTTGTAATATAAATATAATTGATGACTATTTTTATGAATATAAAAAAAGATTGCAAGAATTTCTTGACATCTGTAATTTCTTTTATAAATTACTAAAAGGCAATTTTAAATATTATATATATATTTTTTTATATATACTTTGTGTGTTGCTATATAAATATATATATATACTGTTTGCACTTTCATGGCCACATTATTTTATTTACAATATTTATGGCAACACTACCTAAACTATGTTACTATGGAATAATGTAGCTTTCTATAGGCGAAAGAATTATCAAAATTGGTTTAGTACTTTTAGAGATAATCACTAACTTACAAAATAGACACTTTATGACAATTTAATGGCCATATATTTTTAATTATAATGTTTACCCGAAAAGGGTATAACTTTCGATCAGTAAAAGAATTTTCTAAACCAGTTCAGTAGTTTTCGAGGCTATTCGCAACAAAGAAATATACAAACAATCAAAATGTAGATAAGTTAGTTTTGAAATTACAAAGAATTTATTTCATGACTCGATACAAATAATCTCTATTATTTTTGAGATTTGATCAAACTTTTAAAACAATTTACAAAAGCTAAAGTGATTTAAGTAAGACATCTTAAAATCAAGATAGCAATTCTAAATAATAGTCTAGTCCACTGATCCGTAACTGCGACGCTATCACAACTAATGCCTAGCGATCAGTCTGAGTAAGATCTAGGTAAGACAACAGATAAAATACTGTATTATTTACTGATTTATAAACATTATTTAAAATCTTTTAAAATGTAATTTTAATGTCTTAAAGTATAGTTAAATATATGTATAAAAATGATTAGCCTGATATATGAGAAGTTTTGTAGGTTAGAAATCCTGAATAGGTATTGTCATAAGCTGAGGGAGGACTGATACCCATTACTGTACAGCAATACGTATACACTGGGGCTAGAGACCCAGGAGCAGGTTTAAAGAGCTCTTTTATAATATATATACTCTCACCTCCACCACTCGATCTCGCCAACTACAATAGATAACAAAGTAAACTTACATGGACCTCAAGAAGGATAACCTAAAAAAAAAACAATTTTGTTAATAATAATATTCACTAAAAAGGGAAAACGAGTAACCGATATTAAACACGTAGTTAGTAATGGAGACCCAGCATCATGACACCACACCACTATACCATTTAATTTGGTATAGTGGTATGGTGTCTTGCAATAATATAAAAAGTAGGTACTTTTTGTTTTTTTTTAAATTGCTTAAATAATTTTGAAATGAAAAACTCTTAAAAGCCGTATACTTTAAAATACAGCATCTCATATTCACACATCTCACCTGGGAAATAACTAAAGTATCTCTTTACCAGTTTCTGTTTGAAATTTGTATCAAAAATACTTTATATTTAAATTTAGTACTTTTTTTTAGTATTCTTTATAATATAACTTTATTACATTTTACATTTTTTAATCATTTAATCGTTTTCATTATAAACTAAATTAGGTTGACGAATTATTTCAGCATTTTACCTTAGTTTTATTTATACAAAGTCTCGTTCCCCAGAGTAAGTTTAACATTTAATACGTAAAAATTATTTCAGAAACACTTGACCCTATTTTTCTGGATAAAGAACTCATACTAAGCATTCGTATTCGTAACGCGCCGTGTTTAAGCTTTAATATGACGACTTATAAAAGTAAGTACATTTTTGGCTATAAAAGAAATGAAAAGAAATTTAGCTTTTTAGTTTTATAAAATTCTTTAATTATAAGCATTAGAAAGATTGTACCTACCTATAAATATAGAGGGAAATAAATTATGCCACCTTTAAATATGTTGTCATACAGGAAGTCCCAGCGTTTACAATGATCTTTTTATTGGCTACTAGTAGACCTGCGCGACTTCGTCCGCGTGTAGCTCCGCTCCTATTAGTTTTAGCGTGATAATATATAGCCTATAGTCTTTCTCGATGAATTGGCTATCTAACACTGAAAGAATTTTTCAAATCGGACCAGTAGTTCCTGAGATTAGCGCTTTCAAACAAACAAATTCTTTACTCGCTATTTTATAGCCATTTTACAGTGTCCACAAACAAAACCTGTGGTAGTCATTTTCTTATCTATCGACTATACATAGGACAGTATCAGATTCTTCTGCACTTCGCCAAAAAAGTGGATACTTCCTATATAATCGAGTCCATTAATTTCAGAGAGACATACATTCATTCTATATATTATAGATAGAAATATTCCCTATCAACAGTTGGATAGCTTTGTCATAAACTAATTTGGAAAACAATAACAGTACCTAGCACCATAAATCCTCAATATTTCTCATATACTAAAATCCTATTACGATACTTGTTTGTTTTGCCGTAGTTGCGGACTATGCAAGATAATATTTTTTCAACGTATTCCAGTTTATTAAAAAATATCGTAGCTTTATGCTACGCTGCTACGGCTTACGTGATTGCAGTAAATCATGTTTTTATAAAAATATTGTTTAGTATATTATTAAAATACGATGCATTTAATACACTTCGAAATATATGATTATTCTTCGGGAAAACGCGAGGGAATCGCGTGACAAGTGGAAATCTACCGGAGCTTTCACAATAATATTACGGAAAGAGGCTCCTGGTCTCAGATGTAATAAAGAAAAATTGTATAAACTTAAGTATTCTACAATACAGGATTAATGAGTCTTTTTCTTTAGCAACCTCAGCCTATTATTATATATAATTGTCACGCTTTAAGGCCAAGGCGTCAACAGGTGTATTTTATGGCATTGATAAAATAGAAAGAAATACAAGAAATTAATAGCCGGTATAAATATTAATTAATCAACGGAGATAAGAAGAGATAAAGCTTTTTAAAAATTAGCAAAAAAATCTCCATTAGCTTTTATCTTAACTTCTAAACGGACTCCATTACAGTTCAAGGTGGTGCGTACGTCTCCTCCCTCAGTGAAACAACTAAAAAAAAAATTGGTCAAGGATAGTTGGGATAGAGTTTTATAGAACAGCAGCTCTTACTTGATGTTTTTCTCAATTATCTTGTAAATGTGACGGACAGTGATGAATGGAGTATACTGCGAATTTACACTAGACAATACCTTGAAGAAAATTATTTCTTATGAAATTACTAGCTGGCCTGCCCTCATTACGCCGAGGGAAAATGACATTGATAATAAATAAAGTTATTCTGTGCTCATTGTGTTGTATGCCTATTTAAATTATGTGAGTTTTACCTGATGTTTAGCCAAATTATACTTATAGTCTGGTTTTAACGATTTAAATATTATTTTAATACTGAGATAACAATTATTAAAATATTTATGGAACGTAGAAAACACCCAGTCACCCAAAACACACACACTTCTAACTTTTCTGAGTTATGTGTGTTTTAAGCTATTAAATATCACTTGCTTTAACAATGAAGGGAAACATCGCGAGGAAACCTGCACTCCAGAAAGTTCCGTAAAGTTCTGAAAGGTGTGTGAAACCTTCAAGTTCGCTCCTCTTTCTGAGGAAATGACTCACTTGGCCACTTAAAGAAGCTCCATTACGATTCTTAATTAAGTGGCCAAGTGATCAAAGAATTTTTAAATGTTTTGCTGATATATTAATAAAGCAATATTCGATATATACATGATTTATCCTCATACGTGGTTGCCATAACGATGCAAAACCTCTACTACTATACTTTATTGTCGATATTCGTTAGCGATGGCGTTGCATTTGTATGAAGAATTGAAGTTATGAAAGTAAAAACATTCTAGACTATATTTAAGTCAAAGGGATAATATTTTGAAATTGTCATTTCACATCTATCTAATTTCATTATGTATTAGAGAGTTAAATATCTGAAAGAAATTTTATAATATTTAATAACTATAACTTACTTAGTTGTATATTTATTTATAACATTTCGATACAAAATCATAGTAAATGGTGTTAATCCCGACGTTGAGAGGTTAAGTATATGGCGTTTCGCTTCCGAGTATTTCCGCAACGTGACGTGCCTAAAGATTTTAGGTTTATCCTGTAATGTTTTGGTTATGTTCTTTATAAATATGAGTATTTTTTGCAGAATATTGAAGCATTTTTTAAACAGCATTTTTTTCTTTTGGTGTAATAACTCTTTTAATTTATTAGAAGTTTATTTTCAATATTATTAGACCAATGATTTCAAAATAACAATAAGTCTGTCTGTACTTTTCACATATATTTTTTTTGTAGTAAAAATATTGTGCAAAATTATGGCTTTCAGAAACATTACTTCATTTAATTGCTAAACAAGATATAGGAAAATTGTAAAATTTGTACCTACCTATGATAGGATAGACAATGTTTCTTTTAGTAAGTTGTGTAAGTTTTATAGCCTTATAGGACTCAAGTAGGCATTTTTTAATTAAGGATTCCGCCGCGACCGCCTTCTGTAGTATTTGGACGACAAATAAGACACGTTGGTGTTAAGTTGTTATTTTAGGACTCATTTATCGGAGAGACTTTCTGTGCCCATTAGTCAGATCCATAAACTAGAAATAAATAAGTCAACGAATTATTTAGATTCAGATGCCAGAGTTTCCATCTGTTGACAGTTCATAGATATTAATTTATTATCTGTTAGTAAAATTTTAAACACCATTATTAATGACTTCATGCAGTTTACATGTATTTTATAAAATAAACACTACGAAATTATGCGACAAATTTCTATCATCGTTAGTGCCTGTCAACATTCACGAAACACTTGTGTATTACTAGACCAGACACTATTACAGACCGCCCCCTGTTGAGAACACGAGCTTAACAAATGATATTATTAGTGACTGTGTATATACTACATACTCGTATATATGTTTATCTAACAGACAGATGATTAAAATATATCTAGAAACAAAAGTTATGGGACTGAAGTTGAGTTAGCAAAAATAATTTCGTTACACCCAGCGTGACGTCATCTGACCTAAATGCGGCTGGTATACGCTGAGCACAGATCAAAGTTATCTATGACTGAATATCAACAAATTCATTGTTGTTTTTCCCCGATCTTGTCCTATTTTGCTTATTAAGCGATGGCTGGGAATTGAGATATCGTGTGGTTTTTACGTGCCAAAGGATGACAGTTAAAAGACCCAAATATTTTTTTCGTGTACCAAATGATATGAATACATGAAAAATTATCACTTTATCCTTTTACGAAGACTTCTTCGATTATAGTGAAATAAAGTCTGCGTTAATAACTAGAAACGAAAGTAATACCCGAGCGAGACGATTTCAGTTAGTTCACATGACGTCACGGGAGAATCATAAACCATGCTAAAATACGTAAACTTCAACAATCTATTTCTGAATAATTTATTTTCATTTCAAAAATGTTTTCAGCGATTGATTAGTTTTGATCTATATTTAAATGCTAGTCGACCCGCGCGACTTCGTCCGCATTTAGCTCCGCTCCTATTGGTCGTAGCGTAATGATATATAGTCTACAGCCTTTCTCGATAAATGGGCTATCTAACACTGAAAGATTTTTTTTAAATCGGATCAGTAGTTCCTGAGATTAGTGTGTTCAATTAGTGTAATGAAACTTTAGCAGAAATTGAGGGTTTTAGTGTGAAAAATCCATAAATAATAGTTTATAACTCTTTTACATTATTTGTTCGTTCAAGGAATGAGATTTCGATAACATTTTACACGCCACCGGTTATACCTATAGCTATATAAACCTGCATAGAGGATATACCGCCAGGTAATCTTTGAGAGTAGAAGACGTACCGACATTGGAATTATATATTCATAGTCATAGTCCATAATTTTGAAATGGAAGCAATTGGGAGATATAAAAATTTTAAAGGAGATACTTTTATTACCTAAATACATACATTTATGCCTAAATACACACAAAAATTACTTTACAATTGTAACTTTAATTGCTTAAAATTGCTTACAAAGGTAAAACTTTGTGCTTGAATCCATATTGCTGTAAGAATGTATTGTATAAACAGAATCATTTTTATTAAAAACATTTAATTTCAATCTTGTTTTTACCAGTTTCACTCAATCACCTGTTTGTAAACACTACAAAATTTAAAAGGGTGTCAAATGCTCTTTCAATTAAGTCCCTTTGACAAACCTTTGAAAAGATTGTTTACGAAATAAAACACAAACATTATCGACTCTGCAAAAACATTATTCGGATAGGATTTTTTTATGTTAGACCATTATTGAACTTTGCTATTTATTACAAGGTCCCTAAAAATGGCTCTTATTTTTTAAAACTCTTTTTCAGAACGCGTGTGGATTTTATTTCCTAAGGTGAGCATTATCTAATGTAGAAATTTCGTTTTTGTGTTCAAAATTATACTACTCTCTTTTATTAAACCAACCAACCTATATTAAGGTCTGTAGCTTTTAAATAAGTTTTGTAGCACGATTTAAAATTAATATTAACTTAAAACTTGATACTTGAAGATAATAATAGAACGTGTTGCATGTTTCAAATTTTTTTTTTGGAGTATCCTAAATATTAAAAATATGTGTTGAAATGAATGAACTTCGTTGAAAATTGGACCTATTTCATTGAGATTTTTTTACCATCTTTTTATACGAACTCTTTTTTCATAAGGTTTTCAAAACTATTTTACTCTAATAATAACTAAAATAAACAAGGCTTAAATAAACAACGTGATCACGAACAAAATTGCCCTATAAAGTTTCGCATTATCTAATTGAAGAATAAATGTCTGTCCAACTTTATCTAAAAGCAATTGATTGAACCCCTATAAGGTGACAGACAAACAAATATAGAAGTCCTGTAATCCATTACCCTTCGGGTGAAAGCTTGAAGAATGAGCGTTGACCGTTAAAATAAATGTGAGGTTAAGATTACCTAAAAAGAAATGCTTAATACACTCAGAACTTCGTGAGCTTGTATTATATCATAAAGTCTCATACATGCATAATTCTCCGTTACTATAAGAATTTATACATTATGCCGAATTTTTTACGCGAATTTTATTCTTAATATACTGAAACGCCTGTTTCGGTAAGTTGATATTTCGCTAGAAAAATATACTAAAGAATAATCTCACTGTTTTGCAATTCAATTTCTGTATGTGTAAAGACGAGAATGTATAATACGAGTACATATAAAAAATCTGGAATTGTACTTAGAATAAGCTCGTTTTTAGATGTACGAGCATTGTTAACGTTCGTATATAAATATTATATTAAGCAGAGGCAACATAAATCTTCAACAAAAAGTGTACAATAATTATATATAAAAGCCCAGCTGTGCTGCTGTGTGTGTATTTTATACCTTGAGGGTAAAAAATACAAACTTTGAATGTCATATTTATTTATATCGAATAAACCGCCTTCAGTTCTAGCTTCTAGATCTAAAAATGACGATACTTCCATACCACTTTTCATCCCCCCCTTTCAACCTTAAACAACCCTTTTTTCGCATTAAAAAGTAGCCTACCTTTCTCAGACTCTAGACTATCTGTATACTAAATTTCATTTAAATTGGTTCTGTAGTTTTGGCGTGAAAGCGCGACAGACACACATACAGATGGACTTTTGCATTTATAATATTAGTAAACATTCAAAATTATAGACTGAAGTAGAAATTTGAAGTCTTAATATAATAAACTAAATTCATAGTAATATCACCTTTTTTTTTACCAACGGAATGAAATTCTAGGAGTATGAACGCTTTCAAAGTTATTCTTCTAGAAAAGTTTGCTTAATTGAGTATGTTTCAAAAAGGTTTTTCATGTCCAGATAATCACCTATCTATAATCTATATCTTGATATAATAAATCTATGTTCAGTGGACAATGATCTGTATTTGATGATTTATCTATATCTATACTATTATATAAAGAGTACTAATTAAAAAGATATGGCCATTTAAGTGCCATAACGTGGCCATTTTGTAAATTGAACAGTTTCTCAGGAACTACAAATCCGATTTAAAAATTTTTTTCACTGATAAAAAACTACACTATTCGTGAGTGACAAAAGTGATTTGGTGTTGCCATGTACATTTTTTAAATAATTGAAATTGGCCATGTTGTTGTTACTAATCTGATTTTAAAAATTCTTGTTATTAATATCTTTACACTTCATCATTACCACTTATCAGGTATATTTTAATATTCTATAGTTTTTTATAGTATAATATAGATAATTCCTAAAATAAAATTATATCGAATTTTCCTTAACCTTAAATAAAAATCCAGTGTTAAAATATATATCACAATAAAATAAATATACAAACAGACGCAGATTAAATATCTCATTAGGCAAAAGGATATATTTACCTTGCTCTACAAGGTCTCCAATTAAACCTTTTCACCTCATAAATATTTACTTATTCATAAAGGTGGCCATTATAATAAAAATTTTATGGAATATACCACGTTATTTTAAATTCACAAAATCTACTTGCCCTCAATGTTTCATTCGCAATCTAAAGTTCAATATTGCAATAATTTCTATTTAATAAACATACAGACCTGACCTAATTTTTGGTTATGCGAACTCTCTTGAACCACAAACGTGATCAAAATTCAAAACTTGTAGATATGAAAAGGAATGAGATGAATTTTGTGGTACCAATGGATTCGGAATGAATACCGAACGTGTATTCAATTAACATCGATTTCGGAAGCTACTGGTTTAGTTACAAAATGTACGAAATATTCAATTAATGGATGTCGTATTTGAAATACACGTATATACGACATTTATTTTAGATATTTACTATATAAGTTAAATATAAATTGTAAAAGCACGCTTGACACAATGTATTAAATATTAGAAGGTAACATGATCTGTAATCAATATTTTATGTCGGAACAACACATCAAACTAAACTTTTAAATTAAAGTATTAAAAGAAAAATTACTCTTGTTGAATTGTATTGATTCCTTTGACTCGTTGTTTCGACTTCTCTTTTAAAAAATATTTCTGTAAAAAATTAATTACCTACATTAATATATTTATAAAGGTAAATATAAACGCCATAAACATAAAGCGGTAATTTATTAAAAAATACTTTTTTCAATGACAAGCATTAAAACATTGAAATCATTGCATGAGAAGCATGCTATCTTTTAAGCAAACTTTTAAAGATATCACGACAAAATCAAATTTAAAGAACCGGTCTAGTACGAGTTGATCTCGCCCATGAAGGGATCCGTACCAATATTTGGAAAAAAAAATCACTTTTGTTGTATGGGAGCCCCCCTTAAATATGTATTTTATTCTGTTTTTAGTATTTGTTGTTATAGGGGCAACAGAAATACATCATTTCTCGGCTATCTCGGCTCATGACATACAGTCTGGTGACAGACAGCGCACCCTTAGTAACAGGGTCCCTTTTCTACCCTACAAACTATTAAATATGATTATATAAAGTATATACTTATATAGTATATACATTGTGAAACTTTGTTAGCTTTGTAAGCTTTTATAATATCTACCTAACCAAAGAATAATTTTCTTCTTATTTCAGATAGTCGTAGCACTTGAGCTTAGAATCCGAGTTATCATCAGTTTATTTAGAGAAAGTCAACTAGATAAGGTAAAATTAAGATTCTCCTTAACTATAAGTATCCAGTAAGCTCTGATCATATTGAATCTATACAATCAATATTTTAAAATTAAAATTACATATCTAAGTAATAACTTTAACCAAATGTCCATGCTATCTGAAATATTAATATAAAAATTTGAATGAATAATAATGTCAAATAGTACAAAGAATCAACTTCACAACTATTAAAACAAATGTTAATTTGATACAAGAAGCGTAAAGACAAGTTGATTCAATATAAAATAGCTTTGTGAATATCAAGCGAATCACATTCATATTTTATATCACACAATGTGATTACCTTCGTTAAAATATACATTCAAAAGGGAAGAATGTGGAAGAAAATGTGAACACAATTTTTAATTCGAGCTCAGATTCAATTATTTATGCGCTCCCGGAATGTAGGCTACAATGCTGGACTTCATTCTATTTTTCAATATAAAAGCTGGTACTTGTGTACAAACAAGTTGTGTAATGAGATATTTTCATTGTCTAGATTTCTACAGCATTCTATGAATAGATTCAATTTTGCTATTTGACATAGAATTTATTTTACAAGGTTAACCGTTTACATTGGCGTTGTAATTATCGAAATTCTTTGAGTTATTTGTTCGAGCTATATTTAGTAAATCGAAATTCGTTATTTAGATTAAAATTTCTATCTATTAAGAACTCAATATTATGTGGGCTGTATAAAACTTATATTAATAAAAAATAAATCTGGACATAAACCGGACTAAGGTAACACATAAACAAGTTCTGAAAAGAAATATAACTTCTCGTAAAACATCTCTATAAAAAGCTTCTGAAACATAATTGATTTTCCAGAAAATTTATGGCTCCTTTTATCCCACGTATCTTTTTTTATTATGGGTTAGCTTACGTGAATATAAAAACCTTCCTGTATATGTTGGAGTATAATCTGTTATTGTAATGGGAGAGATCCGGTTTTATGTGTATAATAATAAGATACTTGGATTACATCTAAATAAATTTCAATATCAAAGTCTTTCTATCAATACTTAACATTTATTTCATGCAGGATATTTTCTTAGCAATTGAATGTAGTTGTAACTTGCTATTTTTAGAAGAAGGCGCAGACGCAAGCGGGGCGGGCGTGCGGCTCGCGAGTGCATGGCGTTGCTGTACCGCGCGACGCGGCTTAAAGACCGCGCGGACACGCACGTCTTCACCTTCGTGGTCACACGCTCCGCCACCCGTGAGCCCGACCGCGACGTCACCTCCAAGGACTTCTGTTGTGCGCACCAGCGATGGGCGGTCGCCTTCAGTCGCACCGAGGCTGCACTGGGTCAGTTTCTTTTCAATATAAACAATGGCTCCTAACTCCTATGAATATGCAGTAATTTGGCTAATACCTAACTTAAATCTTTTTATTATACACTTTTAGGTATGTTAAAAGGTATATAAAATCAATGTTACAGTTTGGCTCTTATATAAAGGACTCATCGATATTTATTTGAAATAATAACCTAATATTTATTATTATCTTTTTCAGGTGTATACCTAGTATGGCGGGGCGTTTGCGAAGGCATGCGAGTCTACGTAGACTTCACTTTTACCTTGCTTAGTCGTGATCATTTTACTGCCAATGAGGGTTTCTCAGGCAAACAAGTTAGATTTTTCGCAGGATGTGCAGCGCAAGGACGTGGCCGTTGTGTTTCTCTTGCGGAACTCAACACCAAATTTGCAGATGCCCGGGGAGAATTCCAACTAGAATTGAGCATGTCACGTGTTCGAACTCTATACTCTTGTGAATTACGTGCTCCACGCTTAGATACTCCTCCAATAGCTTTTGCTGGATTTGATTGGTCAGTATCTGCAACAGGCGGTGTTGGGAAAGAGCCATTAACTTTGCGACTAGTAAGATTATCTGGTGAGGGACAGCGATGTCGAGTTCGATACGCACTTGCTCTTGGCGAAGGCGATAGGAGAATACATTCTGGGCCATTAGAGTATCTTTGTGACGCCGAGGGTCGCACTCCACCTTGGACACCTCGTCCGCCTTCTCGTCTTCTTCATAAAGGTGTTCGACTAACGGTGGAGTTAGTATCAGCTAGAGCACTGGCAGAGTTGGCAGTACCAGTAGCGGGACGAGCAGCAACGTGCTATGATCGAGATAAACAAGCTTGGGCGCTGCGTTGTGACACACATTCTGAGACGGTGCGACTGCACATGTTGTACCGTGATGTTCACCATGTCCCACGTAATCATCTCCGTTACGTCAGTTGGTCGGCATGGTTAGTACGAGCAGCGCCTGCAGCAGGTGAACCAGATGCTGAAGAATTACCAGGTGCACCATTCGAACATTACTATGCTCAAGAGAGTGCAGATGAAGGGCTCATGATGGAAACCGCGTTAAGAGTTGAGGATGTATCACGGACTGGATGTCCTTTCTTACATGCAGGAGGGGAGCTTCGTGTTCGTCTAGAGTGGACCGACACATATCTTCTATTTCAAGCGACTTATCATGTTTACGATGATCTATGTCGATTACATGCTCACCAGATGAGGTAATGATCGGTTATTCCAAATAATTATCAAATTCATAAAATATTGTGTATCTTTGTTTAAATTGAGAAATTTGTTTTCAGGCGCGAGATAGCTGCGCTGCAAGCGGAAAATTATTCGCTAGAGCGACAGTTGTTCAGCTATCAGAAAAGCTTAGCGTACGCTCAGGCGCAGGCTGGCGAGCCGGCGGTGGCGGAGACCAGTGGCAGACGGTCGCCAGCCGAGCGGTCGCTATCTACGGACACGGAGTATGCGTGAGGCGGGCCCCGGCAGCGTGCAGAAACGTTGACCGCCTTCTACGAGCCCGCTCTAGACTCTTCTATCCTTTCGACTGATTCTGACGTTTTTGAACGATTTATCTATTTTTCTAAACGTTTTATGGCGAGCTGCGCCCTCGTCCGCACCGCTTCTCGCCGGTCGTCTGCACTCTCGCCGCTCGGATCTATCGATAGCTGATTATATTCGACTACTTTTCTATTTATCTGTACATAAAATATATTTAGATATAATATATTATGTATATTTCTTAACTTGAAACTCGAATTCATATACTATGACAGTCGATTTATGAATAAAATAATTTGAAGTATTAGAAGTGTTATTTATTATTATTCCTATTTAATTACCCACATAAGTAAATAAAATACTGACAACAAAATAATTGTTTATTAAATTCTACAAGTTATTAAAAAGAATGAGGGTGTTTAATAATATTAAGTATGGATGAGGCTCTAATCAGCCAGTAAAAATAGTTTCATAATGATGTCGAAGTAAACTACTATAAAATATGTAATTTTTAACTTTCTAATTACGAATTTTAAATATATTAAAGAATAAAAGACCAAATGAAAAAAATTATAATATGCTTTCAACATACTTTATAAGTCAAAAGAGGTTAATTCAATGACTATTCTTAATTGTATTAAGTAAATTCAATACAATAATATATTTTTGTCAACATAAGAAATCCAGCCCATATGCACATATACAAAGCATTAAATACTATTCTATATGAAACAATCATGATCTTTGCTTCATAATTGACAACTTTAAAGAAATAAATATTTTCACGTTTACGTTTTTAGTAATTTTGGGGAAGTCGGTAATAATACATGGTAACACTTCTTGTATGTCTTTATTTCTGTCAAGTGTCAAGTATCAACTCTCAAATGTTAAGCTTGCTACCTATACTAGGTAGTGTGTGTCATATCCACGTTAGAAACAAAAACAGTGGTGTATTTATTTTTGAATTTGGTATTTAATAAAATAATGGCTCAAGGCAAAATGAAAGTTAAGGGTAAACTCCCAGCGGGAGCTAAAAACAAAAAGGGAAAAGGAAAAGCTGTAACTAAAAGGAGCAATGCCCCAGTACGCAGTAAATCAAAGGTTGTAGAACGCAATAAGATGAAGGCAAATGTGACGAAGATGGTGAATGCTGCTGCCGAGCAACAGTTAAGATCTCTAGCAACGGATACTCCACAACTATCGGAAGCTCAGCGGCGAGTAGCAGCTGCCCCTACTGCACCTGCAGCAAAGAAATCATAACCTCTAAATTATTGGGTTATTTGTACTTGTCCCTGTAATTCTATAAATGCTTAAGTAAATGAAATTATACTTATCCATCATCAAGTTGCATTGCAGTAATAATGTATCGTTTGTACTAATGTACTATACAATGCCTTCATTCTTGGTAATATAAAATGTAACCTGTTTATTTGTTCATTAGTATACTTTGAATTGATTGTCACATTAAATTAATAGTCAGAAAGAAAATTATTATTATTAAATATAGTCTATAAATTAATTGGAAGTTTTTCAAAAGGATCTAGCGGGTTCAGCATATGAAAACTGCACTTGCATCTGACGAAGGGTTCTTACCTTGTTTTTCATCTAAAATACACTTAATCTCACACCCCTGACCCCTATAGTAAGGGTAACTCTGAATGCATTTTTTTTTTCTCAGTACCCTTTGAAAATATCTTCATGAAATTGAAACTGTACATTACTATCAATAAACTAATTATATTATATTTTTCTTTGAATTTTTGCAATATTAGAAATTGTTGAAAATGTGAAGTATATTTTTTTGGGGGTGATTTTTTATACCAACCCTCAGTGACACCTAACAAAAAATATATCTTATTTGTTAATTAGTTACCTATTATATATTAAATGGAAAGTTGGAACATAGATTAAAAAAATTAAAATCAACTATAGATATGTTTTATGTTATAGGTATTATATAATTCAATCATACATATACATATTATATAATTCATTTATAATTTAATTATTGTTTAATAGTGTCATATTTTTTTTAATAAATAAAATTCATCATATTATAAAGGAAGAAGAAAAAATCATACAAAATTTAAACATAGTTATGGATAAAATTATACTAAATATTATACTTAATATTCAGTCATCATCACTATTTTCTCCAACAGTAGTAGTAATACCATCACATGTAACATGGAGATCATTATTTCAGCTGGTTTTATAATTTTTGATTTTATAGTTGTTCAAATTCAGCTTATCTACACTATTATATAAAGAGAAGAGATTTGATTGTTTGTCGCAAATAGGCTTAAAACCTACTGATCCAATTTTCAAAATTCTTTCACTAAAGAAAGCTACATCCTTTACTATGTGGTGTGGCCATAAATATTCTAATGAAAGGATGCCCATATAGGAGGATAGGCATGTGCCTACTGCCCACGATGATTTAAAACGGCCAAACATGGAAGTTTTCATCAAAAGCAAAAAGGATGATAGTTTCATGCCAAAGTAGAAAGAGATAATCCTCTCCCTAATCCGAAGTAAAATAAATGCACTATCTCAAGCCCAAAAGTTTAAGTGGAAATGGTCATATGGCAAAACTATAAGATCGACATCTCTAGTAACAGCTTGAAGGGGTCTGCTGCTGGTCAGAGTAGCGGGGCCTAACTGGGCTTGGAAAGCCCAATACAGGCAAAAATGACAATTTCTTTTGAAGAGGCCTTCACCTCATAATAGATTTCTGGTGTAAAATTATATATCAGTAATTAAATTTAATTTGTAGTAATATTCATTGTATCCAGTAGCCTGAAATAAAAGGCCTTTTTTATTTATTAAGGTAGCCATTTTGTACAGTGAAGGTTTCCTCTGGAACTAGTCATCCGGCTTTAAAAATTCTTTTAGCGCTAGAAAGTTACACTATGTCAGAGTGATTCTTTTATTATTATTTTGTTTATCGGCTCTGGGTTATGCCAGAATGTAGTGTTGCCATAGATATCATAATTAAAACGAGGGAGGCCATAGATATAATAGTGCTGGCAGGGAGATTAAATGGCCTTTTTGAATAAGGGAATAATCATTTCTTAGGTTTTCACGATTGTTAAACATAGAAGGAAATAATTTCAGGAACAACTGATCTGATTGTCCCGATAGTCTCGATTTTCTTTATTGTTTCAATTGTGTCTGTCTAGTAGCCTCGAAGGAAATTAAAGACAAGTAATAAGGTTTGTCTCGTTTTAATATGCTCTATTAAATGAAGAAGGATTTTAGGAGTGGGAAAGCATTTCGAATTTTTATTTTAATACTCACTAACAAAATAGATTTAATGTTTAAATTTTTTTTATTAATAATATAATAAAACTTTATTTCAGATAAATAATATCTATAGTGACAGCTACATTTGTCTCTACTTAGTTATGTTTTATTGTGACATGACCATAATCAATTAATGTAAACACAATAGACAATGGATATCAATACTCTATGTGATCTAGGTGATATTTTTTGACCAACTATAGGTTGACCTTGTTATGTTAATGATGTTTTTATTGTAAAAGAGTGTCATTATTATAAAAGTGTCTGTTACATACATTTTAAAATCACTGTACTGAATAAAAGAGGAGGCGGAAATTATTTTGGGTCTACATGACAAATGGCTTTTCCCTATACATATAGGGATAACCTTCGACGCGTAAATGTATTGTTGAGTACACCATTTCTCTTGGCTTTTTGCGTGAATAATATGTTATGTAAATTGAAATACCTTTATATTTCATTCTAGTCTAACCACTCGACTATTGTCATAGAATGAGAAATTATACCCATTACTGTACAGCAATACGTATACACATACAATTTATACGTAGTCGAGCAGTGCCTGGGGCTTGAGAGTCAGGAGCATGTTTAAAGTGCTCTTTCATAATATATTAACTTTCACCTCCACCACTCGACCTCGCCAACTACAATAGATATTAAAGTTTGGGGACTTGGAAGTCCAAGTAAGTTAACTTTAATATCTATCTTTAATCACGACTATATAACACTAACTTCCATGTTCACTGCATTAAAACACCAGAGTGACTGAATGTAATCTATCGCCTCCCTCTACCATCCCATTTATGCTACAGATCTCTTTATAGACTCTAGGCTCTTGCTCAGGGTCCGCCGAATCCGCATCATTTATTTTCTTCACTCCCTTCTCACTCTATTTTCGGGGAGGCAACGCATCGACAAAACGAGAGAGCATCTCTTGTTTTGCCGATGTCCATGGGCGATGGTGGATGTCCACTTATCATCAGGTGGACCATCTGCTCGTTTGCACCTTATCTATTATAAGAAAAAAAAAATCGCACTATCAGTTATATATTGTCTTCACATCACACGCTAATACTACTTTATAAACAGTGATGCTAAAACTATTGGTCGTAGAATGTTCTTATAGCCTTCCTCGATAAATGGGCTATTTAATTCTAAATTTAAAAAGAAACTTTTCATATAGTATAGATAAAAATGTCAAACAAAATTATAAACGAACTAACCAATTGATCAATTGTTGGCCTTAAATTGAAGTTTAAGTTTCAAAACGTGAATTTCATTTACGAATAGACTTATCGAAGCGAGGACTAGTTAAACCTTTTAAATATTTTAGGTATCTTCAATAGTTTAATTTTGAATTAAATATTTGAAAATTTTGGTTTCTGGACTGCAGTGATTTAGAAGCGTAAGTAGCTCAGTAGTTCAGGTGTTGAATTCACGATCGATAAGTCATGGGTTCAGTCCCGGACATTGGACTACTGGTGTGGCCGCATTTTAGCTGCCGCTGACACAAGCATTTTAGCTTACTAGGAGGGGTAAAGGGAATAAAAAAAAAAAAAAAAAGTGATGAACTTATAAATATAGCATCGCGGTAGCAGTAGTTTTAAATGACAAATTAAAATTATAAATGCTGGAGATAGAGTTCCGTAAGTAGGGAGTTTTTTATTGGTAATTTCCTCCTCTTAAAGATATTTTTTTGCATTTTTGAAAGTCTATGAAATATTGGCAAAAAAGAAAAACCTTTTTTTTTTAAAGTAAACAACTTTTGCTTTCACACATAATTTGAAGAGCAGTATCTCTATTTTAGACCATTTTCAACTTGTAGACTAGACTACATTGAACCTTAAGAACAGGATAAAAAAAAACTTTTATAAAACATAGAAATTTGAAACACAATACAAATCATTTGGAGTATAAGAAAATCTTAACACTATTTAAATATATTCCAAGTTTATCTAGTAATCTGGTTCCAATAAATAACCATTAGGATTTCCTGCATTAGGCGAAGACGAAGTGTACATGAGTAATGCAATGCACAATGACTCGCCACATCTATCTTTGGCGTATAAATTACGCCTCGAGTTCCTACTTGAACCTACGACCAATTTACGAGGGGAATATATAAAATAATTTGCATTTACATTAATGTTAGGAACGCTTGTTTTGTATAGTATTAATATTATTTAAGTATGAACCATCAGCTTCGTTATTAATGTTATCAATTTTAATCGAGAAGTCATCTAGCAGTTAAAAAAAATAATGATAGTTTTCTCTACACAATTGATAATAAGCCTTAAAACTAAAAAATATCATTTCATGTTAATATTTTTTTTTACTACATAGACAATATTTTTGGGTTCATAATTTTTTTTTTAATTTATTACTATCAATAATATACATTTTACAATATTAAATTTAAAGAAGACACAACAAAAAACCATGCAGGTTTAACCTGATTCCATCTACAATCTATCTATCTATATATATAAAAGCGAAAAGTCACTGACTGACTGATCATCACGAAATCTCAGGAACTTTAAAACCTACAAACTTGAAATTTGGAATGTAGGTTCCTTCTAGGACGTAGGTGTCCACTAAGAAACGGATTTGAGAAAATCCTCCCCTAAGGGGGTAAAATGGGGTTTGGAAGGTTATATGAAAGTCCTATGTTTTTGAAGTTAGACTTATGAAAATCGGTATTTACATTAATAACTTACAATAATAAAAATCTGTATAATTTATTTTGCAAAATACCCCCTTAAGTGTGGTAAAATAGGGGATGAAAGTTTGTATGGGAAAGTTTAATTTATTGTCACTCTTAACTTGAAATTTGGAAAGTAGGTTCTCTCTAGAGGGTAGGTGTCAGCTAAGATTTTTTGACAGGGGTGCCTCTCCTAAGGGGTGGAATGGGGGTTTGAAGGTTATATGAAAGTCCTATGCTTTTAAAGTTTGAGGTTAGGAAAGCGGGAATATGAAAATTGGCATTTAGATTATTACAGCAGCGGGAAAAATTATCTTTTTATAATCTCATAGAAAATCAGAACTTCTACGCGGACGAAGTCGCGGGCGCCCGCTAGTTATATATAAAAATATGCTTTATAGATTTTCTATATAATATTGTTTCAGTTTTTTCTTTAAATTTGTTTTATTTATACCACATCTTACATTGTTTATTTAAGTTATTTATTAAGTGAGGAATCATGTATAAACTGGTGCGCCGTATTTATTATTAGCTGATATAGTTTCTAATTTATTCTGAGTAACCCTATGTGATTCTATTTTGTGAGAGACAAAATTCTGTATTTTTAAATTAAAAAAGTTATCTTTTAAGATTTGATATTTAATTTTCTCATATACTGGAATTACTTTACAATATTTAAAGAAAATATTTTTGTCATATCTCGCTTCAAGTCTTACATTTGAAGGAATAATGTTATTTAATATTCTAATTTGTAATTTCTATATATACTGCAAATGTGTTTTATCAGTTCGACCATAACTACTCAGACAGTATGTGATAATCGAGTCGGCAAGTGCATAAAGCATAAGTTTTGTTTTATATGTCTATTTTTTGCCTATAATACACAAATTAGCTAAGAATGCCCTGAGTTTACCACATACTGATTGTATATGTTCGTGCGATTTAATTTATTGTCAATAATTAAGCCTAAGTATTTATGTGATGAAACTAAATCAATAGATGGACATTTATGTGTTACTTATTGGATTATGCAAGCATTTATGATCATGAGAAAGAAGACTATTTTTTAATTCATTTTTAGTTGTTAGGTTTGGTGAGTGAATATGAATCATCTTTGTTTTATTGGGATTTAATATTAAACCACTATCATGATACCATATATATATTGCTAAGTATATAAGAGAGAAATATGATACCCATTACTGTACAGCAATACGTATACACATGCAATCTAGACTGAGATGAACGGTGCCTGGGGCTAGAGACCCAGGAGCAGGTTTAAAGAGCTCTTTCATAATATATTAACTCTCACCTCCACCACTCGACCTCGCTAACGACAGTAGATAATAAAGTAAACTTACGTGGACCTCGAGAAGGGTAACCTTAATCACGACACTATAACACTATCTTCCATGTTCATTGCACGAAAACACCAGAGAGACTGAGACTAATCTATCGCACTAAAGGTTATATAATGTCTACACGTCGGTATACTTGGAATAATATAAAATGATCTACCCGCTACTACTACTTTATAAACAGTGTTGCTAACAATATATAGATTATTATGACCGAGAAAACTCTTCATTTGTAAGAGAAAGATCTAATTAAATGAAGGAGAACAGTGCCTAGGACTTGAGGCCCAGGAATAAGTTTAAAGAGTTGTTCAGTTTAATGTGTTGTTGAGTTGAAGAGAGACTACGTCACAACTCTCGGCTACACTGCTTTACTCTAGCCTAAATAAGCAATAGCTTTCATGATTCTTAGGGTCACACTTTACTATGATAATTCCATGAAATTACTAGTCAAACTGCCGCTGAACTATTGGGATTAAGCTAATCATTCAAGCTAATCAAAAAAGTTATTAAAACCTATTATAAAAAATAAATCATAAAGTAAAACCTTTCAATGCAATTAATTCATTTTGTAAGTCTATTCTCAACGGTCGAAATTAATAACCAATCTCATTCCAAAATATTTGGATTACAGATTGAAAATAGATTCTAAATTCGAATTCGTGCATAGATTTCAAATTTGAATTTCTGCTATTTTTAATAAGTAATCAAAAGATTTCGGATTGATATTGATTATTAATTTCGATCGTAATATAATACAAGTATCGTCAGTGGCAAGGAGTTTTATTTATTTAAAGCGGTGAAGCGGTGTTCTGTTTATAGAAATAAAAGAGTAAAACCACCCGTCAGTTACTCCACGGAGTCCACGGGTAAACCAATACGGCAATCTTTATTTTTGGGCAAAGACTAAATTTTTTCTTCTTCACTGTAATTCGGTGAAGTTTGCGGGTTTTTATTTGAACTTATATTGCGTGTTGCGTATGTGGGTAACATATTCAAGGTAATGTCGTACTGACTGAACGAGTAGGGACGTTAATATTTATTTGTCGATATTTTTAATAAAAATGCGCTGTTTTTTTTATATACCGACCACTCAACCGACCGACGAACCGACTTCTTTGGCTGAAACTTTGTGCGTGTTTGAAATTTCCTGGTTTCTGGATGACCCGTAAGGCCGTTCTAGGATTTTTTTACATTGCCGAAACATTAGACGATTAAATACAATATGATATTTTTTTTTCAACCTGGATGGTTTGGGGAAATCTGGATGGATTAAGTTATAGAAATGGGTACGATTTTCCAAACGTTCAAGCTTTTAGCTATTTTACCTCAGTGAAGTGGTTCTTAGGATTTGGCCCAAACGTTGAAATTTAAATTTTTAAACAGATTATTAGGTACTATTACAGAGTTAAATTCATAAATTGGGATTATCAAACTAACGTCATACGTTGGTAAGGTTGTCCCAATTTAAATTAATTTAAAAGTAAAGTTAGAAACTATGTAAAGCATCAAGGAAACTGAGAATCGCAAAATGTTTAGAACTAAGGAAATAATAAAAGTTTGTATGGTTGCCTTACCAATTGGTAAGTAAAAATTTATTGTATCTCTTAGCGAGGGAAGGGCGGGTCGGCTAGATCTAAAATAAATTCAGAATAAGATTTATTTCTTTATTATATTCCGTAACCTTTGTTGAACTTCAGTCGCGCAGTAGACAGTGTGATAATATAAGCTTCCGTCACATACTTTGCTGTCTACTAGGACTATGTACCGTAATGTTTTATTTCAGAAATTTAACATTTTATATGTTGATGACAATATTAATAACATAAGCTCCATTTTTAATTAAATTCTCTTTATAGTCTCAATTTTGCGAAATAATCAGCCATTTGATTAATAATAGAGTGAAATTTTCATATACATATTTTAGTAAAGGTAACTAGGTAAAAATATACAGAATATATGATTATGCTTCTTTGCATAAACTTATATAAACTTGGCGTAGTATTTTAACTCATTTATGTTATCGTAAACTACTGTCCATACTGTACCATGACATGCGAATTGTTGTCGATAATTAGCAGGACTGTCTGTTTTCACGCTTCATACCATTGGGTACCAAACCTAAATAAACTTCGCGAATGATGTGTAGGTGAAATAAATTTATTTAAAAAGTATTGTAATATTTTGTTAAAAAATATTCTTTAATATTAATTTTCTTTAATTTGAAATCAATGCCTATTCGCTACTATTAAAATAGATAAAATGGTGCCAGCATCGTCCTTATTTTAAAAAAATACAAGCGATACTAATTCATAATATTCCGCCACATATGTCACAACTCTACATTATATCGATACCGAAAATTATTCAAATCGCGGCACTGGTCAAACGCGGCGTGGTGGGCATCAAGGGTTGCGGGGAGAGGCGGGTGATGCGCCGATTTCTCCGAATAAGATTAATAAATGCAGGCGGGGCGGGGGACACTGCGGCTAATGACACGACGCTGCAGATATTTTTTATCGCGAATTTAAAACAAACTGGTTGCGGCGGTAGCTGCCCTCTCCCCGCTGCGCCTGCGCAAGCGCCTGCTCCTCGCTCGCCTACACCTCGCACCGATTGTCACACCTCCTTAGAGCTTTTGTTACGTAAATAGTCTCGTCATTCACGACAGACGGGGATTTTCTTGCTAGTCTATTTTAGTTTTATTAGGTTATTCATAGGAGCTTTGACTTTACGCGTAATGTATACCATAAGTAATGTCTTGTACGATATACTTTCTATTGATTGATGATTTTGAATGATTAGAACATTTATTTCTTAAATTTATAATAATACTAGCCACCCACCCCGACTTCGTATAGGTTCAATTTCTGCTCAATGTGTGCTTAAAGTTAACAAAATACACGTAATCTGTATAAAACATTACTTTCTAGCAGCAAATATCACGTTGATCAATTGCTCCGTTACAACATGAAAGAAATATAGTTATTATAACTTATTTATATGAAAGATTTGCTCAATTTCATAACAGATTACTTATATATCAAATCGTCAATAACTAATTAATCTTTTTTATTTCTTGAGCTTACCTATTTCATTTTCAAGCTGGAATGTTTATTCAATGATGTAACCCAGTTACGTTTCTAGTATATAAATTTATACATTATACCAAAGAAGTTTTTTTGTTCATTACTTTTTACAACATTATTGATATCAATAATAATATTAAATAATATATTTATATAAAACAAAGTTGGGTTAGTTACTCCATTCATAACTAATGACATAGGCTACCACACAGCTTTTTATCCCAAATAAAGGCTTGAAGGGATTGAAGTGGGGATGACATTTTGTATGGAAGTTCATCATACACATATAGAATAATATGTAGAAAATTAAAATATAAAATTAAACATAAATACATGTGATAAATTAAATTCATGTATGCATACAAATTATTATTATATTTATGATCGTTATTGCGGGTTGAAACTAGATACTTTCAATAATAAACACATCATTAAATTTCATTAATAGTTTTTCAATATATTAATATGTAAAATAGCAATTTACAGTAACCACGTCCATTTTATCATTTGATGCAGTTATCTAAAGCTCGGCAGATCTTGTTGTTAGTGAGATATCAAAGTTGTGTCAGAATAAATGCAAAACATCTCAAATGTGTATCCGAGCTGAACTAGTTAGGGTTAACGGTTCTGTCGAGTGGGAGACACCGCTTAGGTTTATGGAAAGGATTTGATGCACCGTTTGAGAATTCATTAGTTTTTATATGTGACTTTTGCTTCAGAGTTTATACGCGTAGCTTTTATACAAGCTTTACATCTTGTCTTAAACATATTTAATGACTATCGGCCTGCCCTCGCTTCACTCCGGGTGTTTAATGTAATATTATAATTGATGTCCTCAATTTGTCATTCTGTAATTGTGTTTTTTTTTATAGAAAGAAAAAGAAAAAAAGCGACGGATAATATAAGAGGGAGGACAGAGCAAAAATAAAATTGAGTAGATAAAGGGGAGAGAGAGAGAGATAATCGAAAAAAAGAAAGTGAAAAGAGACTGATCATTGTGAACAACTCGATAAAGATAAAACTCACAAACTCTTTTTCTCTTTTTCGCTCTCTCTCCTTTACCTATTCAATATTTTTTTTGCTCTGTATTCCCTCTTTTATTATCTGTTGCTCTTCTTTTTCTTTCTTTTATTTTTTTATAGCTTTTTTTCATTCTCCCTTTTTTCAAATAATGAAAAACTACACAATTACAGAGTGACAATTTAAGGACATCAATTATAATATTCCTTAAAATACCCGGAGCGAAGCGAGGGCAGGCAGCTAGTATAATAGTATAGATAGATAAACATTTTTGTTACAAGCCATTATTTAACTTGTAATATGTAAATTTAGATGTGAAGACTGATTTTAAATTATTTCACATTAGGTATAGTCAGGGCTGGGCAGCATTTGAATTACTTTCTAACAATGTATTTTGTAATTTGTATTTTAAATACTTATAGCTTCAAAATACTTTCTCACAAAATACATTTAGTGACCTCATTGATGGTCAATCAATTTTGTTAAACAACATGAAAAAAAATGTATTATAGGGAATGTCAATTGTCATTTGTTCGCGGTATTTTCTTGTTTGATTCCGTTTATTTCACCTATATTTTTTTTAAGCAGATGGTCCACCTGATGGTAAGTGGCAACCATCGCCCATGGACATCGGAAAAACAAGAAACAATCTCTCGTTTTGTCGATGCGTTGCATCCCCGAAGATAGAGTGGGAAGGGGGAATGAAGAAGAAAAATGATGCGGATTCAGCGCACCCTAGGCAAGAGCCCAGAGTCCACTAGACCCACAGCAATAATGGGATGGGAGAGAGAGGGGGTAAGTCTGGCCCACATGCGGCTCAACCGGAACGCGTCTATGACACTTGGCGATCGGATTCGCATTTCGTGGTTCTGGTGGTCGCAAGCCAGTCGGGGAACAGATCCCCTACCACCAAGGAAAATTTGTGATTTTTAAGAAACTTTTGGACATTTATTGTGAAATAAATTAAATTTATTTGCAAAAATTAAACTTGGGTAAATTTTGTGTTTGGGACCCTGAAGAAGACAATTTCTTTAATAATGGCCTTTTAAGAATTTAATTTTATGTATTTTGTATTTTAGCTTAAAAATACTTTAAAAACTGTATTTTATATTTTAAATACATGACTTGAAAGTATTTTGTATTTCGTATTTTAAATACTTGTGAATAAGTATTTTGTTATTTGTATTTCAATTACAGCAAATCATGTATTTTGTCCAGCACTGGCTATAGTAGGATTTCGTTTTATCTATACTATTATATAAAGAGGAAAGATTTGATTGTTGTATGTTTGTATGTTTGTTTGTTTGTTGCGAATAGGCTCTAAAAGTACTGAACCGATTTTGAAAATTCTTTCACCGATAGGAAGCTACATCCTTTCCGGGTAACATAGGCTATGTGGTGTTGCCATAAATATTCTAATTAAAAAGATATGGCCATTTAAGTGCCATAAGGTGGCCATTTTGTAAATTGAAGAGTTTCTCAGGAACTACAAATCCGATTTAAAAAAAATTTTCACTGTTAGAAAACTACACTATTCGTAAATGACAAAAGTGATTTAGTGTTGCCATATACATTTTTTAATTAATAGAATATGGTCATTTTGTTGTTACTAATCCGATTTTTTAAATTCTTTCACTGATAGAAAACTACACTATTCGTGAGGGACAAAAGTGATTTAGTGTTGCCATATACATTTTTTAATTAATAGAATATGGTCATTTTGTTGTTACTAATCCAATTTTTAAAATTCTTTCACTGAGAGAAAACTACACTATTTGTGTGTGACAAAAGTGATTTAGTGTTGCCATATACACTTTTTAATTAATAGAATATGGTCATTTTGTTGTTACTAATCCAATTTTTAAAATTCTTTCACTGAGAGAAAACTACACTATTTGTGTGTGATAAAAGTGATTTAGTGTTGCCATATACACTTTTTAATTAATAGAATATGGTCATTTTGTTGTTACTAATCCAATTTTTAAAATTCTTTCACTGAGAGAAAACTACACTATTTGTGTGTGACAAAGGTGATTTAGTGTTGCCATATACACTTTTCGTTCGATTATCTATCTCTCGCGCTCTCTCTGTCTCTTTCTCTCTCTCCTTTACCTATTCAATTTTATTTTTGCTCTGTCCTCCCTCTCTTAGCATCTGTCGCTTTACTTTTCTTTTTGTTTCTATTATTTTTCTTTTTATAACTTTTTCTTACTCTCTCTCATTTTTCAAATAATTAAAAACTACACAATTACAGAATAAAAAATTAAGGACATCAATTATAATATTGTTTTAAATACCCGGAGCGAAGCGAGGGCAGCCCTCTAGTTATTTATATAGGAGTAACACTTAAAGAAAAAATTGATATATTGTGCCTAGGATTTGAGACACAGGACTAGGTTTACTGCTTGCCTTAAGTGACGATTAATGTTTAACTAACTTGACTTAATATAATAAAGACTGACGTGATCCTCGATAAGAGAGACCTTGCATTTAACTACAGTACTTCCAACACCTTAGATAATGTTTACTATGTTAAATCACTTTACAGAATCGGGCCAGAGGTTATATGGTGTATCGATTTATACATGTATTAAGTACTAGCCGACCCGCGCGACTTCGTTTGCGCGCTGCTCCACTCCTATGGGTCGCAGCAAGATGTTAAATAGCCTAAGTTACTCCTTGTTACATCAGCTATCTACCGTGAAAATTCCGTCGAAATCGGTCCAGCCATTTCAGAGATTAGCCGGAATAAACAGACAGACAGACAAAAATTGTAAAAAAACGGACACTTCAATTTTATTTATTTGTATGAATGTTTTATATTAGCCTAGCATTCCTTAACCTAAATATAGTATGAGATTAATATGTAATACATATTGTTGAAATTTTTAACTAAATATTTTGAGAAGTTCGATAGTTGAAAAGTTATTCAAATAAATTCAGTTTTATCCTTTCACAGTACGCATACCATTCCTCGTATGTTAAAATAATGTAGAGTTAAAGGAAACATTGTCGCAAGCGCGGGTGACGGGGACGGGTCATGCGTCAAGTGCTGCATCTATGATTTATGTGTGGCTGTGTTCACATTGTTAGCAAACACGGAAGAAAATACTGCATTAAGTTTGTGGTAACTTTGTGTTATGTAACTTTACATCCTTCTTTCACAGGTATGTACAAAAAAATTTGTTGTCTCAATTTTTTTAGGACACATTCAGGGAATGTTTTAAGAATATCACACAAGTAACCAATCGAAGGCCGTACTCGCACTTGGCCAGATTATTTAATACATTAAACCCTATCTTACAAATAAAATGTATGCTGCATAATATATAAATTAACTCTATTTTTTAGTATTATTTACGTTTACTAATCATTAATTGTTTATAATATAGTCATCATTCATCATCATTTCAGCCATAGAACGTCCACTGCTGGACATAGGCCTCCCCCAGAGACTGCCAGTACGACCGATCACCTGCGACCTGCATCCAGCGGCTCCCTGCCGTCCTGACCAGGTCGTCTGCCCATCTTGTGGGAGGCCTTCCAACGCTTCGACGTCCTATCCGTGGTCGCCACTCAAGAACCTTTCTGCCCCAATGGCCATCGGTTCTACGGGCTATGTGCCGAGCCCACTGCCACTTCAACTTACTAATCCGCTGGGCTATGTCGGTGACTCTGGTCCTTCTACGGATCTCCTCATTTCTGATTCGATCACGTAGAGAAACACCCAACATAGCCCTCTCCATAGCACGTTGAGCGACGCGGAGCCGGCGCACAAGGCCTTGAGTGAGAGACCACGTCTCGGATCCGTACGTCATCACTGGTGACACACACTGTTCGAAAACTTTCGTCTTCAGGCACTGAGGTATTTCTGACGAAAAGACGTCTCTTAGCTTCCCGAACGCTGCCCATCCGAGTTGGATACTTTCTATAATATAGTAAAGTTATCAAAAACGAGCTTTTACTAATTATAAATATCTAAAATCACCGTTAAATCAAATATCAACACGCATCAAAGTGACTCTACATGTCGCGTTTATTTCACAAGAATTTTTAATTAAAAAGTAGCGCGTTGATGTCTTTTGTATGAGCCGCTATACAGCTTCGGTTCGCACTTTTGTGTTCATAATGTTTCCTTTCCTTTATTAACTAAATATACAGGTACTATCAATTAATTTGATCAATATTTAAAATTATAACTAGGCTTTACCATCCCGGTTTCACACGGGAGCAATTTACCACTTTAAACATATCATTTTCAAGATATTGCTATGTAAAAAAATTCAGGTGTTTCCGTATTTTTAATTATATTTTATTATTATCCTACAGGGACTGCCAAATTTATAAGAATAAAAAGTAACACAAAAAAGCAAAGCATGTCCATCAGTCGTTCTTTTACAGCGTGAAATCAAGACAAGCCAACTAAAATATTTTCGTATTTATAATACTAGAATGGATTTTCGCTCAATTTATATTTACATATTTATTAATGCCAATTAAATTATAGGATATAGTATTATTTTATACTGTTTATTCTTTATAGGCTTTTTATAGATAAGAGTAATAAATAATTGTATGTTTTCATAAAATTTCATCAGTCACTCCGAAATTTCAGTTCATTTACACTCAATTTCCGTCCGTCTGTGTCCGAGTTCCATGACAGCGGCGATATCGACGGGAGACAATAAATCCGGTTCTGCAGCCGCTGCAATTAAACTAGTGTCGCGACGGGTTCGCGACCGTGCGAAAGTGAAGCTGATGGGGGTCTGCGGGGGATTGGCTGAGGGAAGGGAGGACGGAGGTGTGACAGAGAGGTCACACAGGAATGAGAGAGGTATGGTTTGTGTACTTGGTCGTAAGTTTGTGGTTTGTCAGTCCGCGCGCAGCCGCCGGCGCAGACGCACGCTGGCCGAGCGATGTCGTAGCCCTCATGGTGTACCCCGAGGCGTCCCGGTGGGGAGCGCCCGACTCGCTAGCGCCCCTCTACGATGACGTCTACCGAGGTCAGCACTGCAAGTACCGCGAATTGCATCCTTTGTTCTAAGCCTTTATATCTGTCAATAGTATGCAATATTGTTTTTATTTTAGGATATTCTTATTATTTTTTAATTGGTGTTTATTATTTACCCTAAAAGTATATCCAGTATAGATATTTTGAAACATCTAATAGTATTCTATTTGGAAACACTTGACTCAACATTTTATTTATTTAACATTCATTTATTAACTACTAATATTCTAACAATAAAATGAACGTAACAAAATCGTGAAGTGTGTTTATATCGGAGAAATCACAACAATTATGAACTCAAATAAAGATGAAGTTAGTTAACAGTCGAAGACCCAGTAACGGTTGAGTACTCGTAATTTGCACAGGTTGACCGATTACGCAGGTTAAGTGGCGTTAACTGAGGTCAGTTACTCGGTGGGTGACCGTTAATGTTGATCGCTATTGATCGCCGCGCGTCATCAGTTCCGGTTATAGAAAGCTCGAATGTGAACTAGATTAGTAAAGAGATCAAAGTTTCGGTATCCATTATTGATACTTGTCAATTTTTCTGTTGAGATAGTTAATCTGTGAATACGAAATCATTTATTTTACGAGTTTACATTTCATATTTATTATACGAGTTTCAAGAGTGTTTTTATATGTTAAAACCTATATAGAGTTTCTTATTCAGATTTATTTCGTAATGTAACGTTATGAGAGCTTTTACTTGCCACTTTTTCATCATATTTATCTTCTTTTTAAAAGTTTAAAGATGCACTAAAATGATAATGTTAAACTACTTCTGTTTCTTTTCATTTTTATCAAAAACTGAATAAGATTTCTCAAGGTAATACTAATAATAAATAATAATCAAGAATAAGATCTTTTATTATCTATCTATAAATATATCCATAGAACTACTATTATAAAGCAAACACTTTTCCAATTTATGAAATACAGTGTAGTGTTAAATAATTCACGTTTAATAATGTTAAAACCGAAAGGGGTTTGTTTATAAATTATCGGCGTTTGATGAAAATTTAATAACGTGGTTTAGCTCGCTAATTGTCGCATAAATGGTTTTGTTATGAATTTTAAGCAATTCGCATGTTCAAGTTAGATTACATTTTTAATGGAGACTCCGACTTATGTAATAAATTTACAGTTCAGTTACCAAAAACTAAACGTTTCTTGTTTAAACTATAAATTAAAAGCTTTTGGCTTTATTTGTGATAGGATTGTTAAAGTAATTTATACATAACGATAATATATATCTGCGAAAATTCGTAATAGCTACTGAAGCTCTTATATACTTACCAATAAAAGGGATTAGGAAGCGTTTTTGATAAAAACTCACAGAGAGGTTAACTTTTTCGGATATTTTCACTTATCATCATATTTCTACTAATTTATTTATATAAAACCTTAACATTATCCGCTTTAATCGCATTTAAAGTACGTAGTGTTCGAGTTTATCACAAACAGACAGGCGAGAATTTTTATGGTATATAGTGATAGTGATTGTATTTTTTTTTATGTATTACTTATAGCTTTTACTCATAAGCCCAGTTTTCTTTAATGCTTTTAATTTGTAAAAAATGAGGTTTTATCTGAAATGTGAAATTTTATTAAGTGTATATAGGATTATCGTTCCTTTAATTCGTTTTCAATATAAATTAAGAAGGATTACGTGGAGCAGATTAATAAATAACGATCAGCAATCCGCGGACACTGGGATAGATTTATGTGACAAAGTAAACACCTAGATATTCCGATTATTCTCTAATTCAAAAGTAATAAAGGTGTGTAAGTTAAATTACGATTAAACACCTGAAAAGGATATTTATTAGGGTGCACCAAAAAACTTATATTTTTCCTTAGTTACCATGAAAATATCCTCTGAGATGACGAAAAAAAATTCAGGTAAATTTTGAGCCTTTAATATTAATGTGAATAAAGAAGTACAATGAGAGGTGACTCATCGTACATTTTTATTTCCCAATTAAATAACAGGATTTTTTTTGTTTGGATTTTTATCTCGTGAATATCAAAACATATTCTTGTAGGAAATTTAACGATCAACAAAAATGGTCTGAAATGATTTTTCGCTAAATTGACTCGTTTAGAAGTTAATTCGTAAAGGATAACTATGACTATTTCTTATAATTTATCAATGATTCCAAAACATAAAATATCTAAGTTCTTATGATTTTCGTGATTCATCAAATAAAAAAGACGAAGACAAGATTTCATGGTAACTAACGAAAAAATTGAGTTTTAAAAAATATTTTTTTTTATTATTCTTCTTCTTGATTTAATGGCTTTTATATTATGTATATTTATATTCCAAAATGACTTTACTGATGTTTAAGAATTTTTTATTTTTATTTTCGTATGATGATTTAAATTCATAATTGAAGCCGGTAATTGGCATACAATCGACTTCAAAGATTGTGTTCACTCACTCACTCATTTTTTCATTCGTACTCTACCCGCAGCTATGAATCATATATCTCTTATCGTTAAGGAAGCGATCGTAAGAAACGTTTTCGTTTGACCGTTTTTTCTCCGACTTACTTTGCAAATCTGACTACCACGAAAAAGTCTTTTCATTTTTCGGGTTAATATATAAAATATGAGTATGACTCACAAATAATATGGATTTCTATTGGTAAAAGAGTTCCAGAGATTACCCCCTACAACTTAGTATAGATAACTTCAGCGAAGAAATGGTCGTTCTTGACTGTTGGCGGTTAGTCTATATTTTTCGAAGTATTTTTTTTTTAATTTAAACTCTTAATTTTCGGTCTGAGTAAAACTAATATAGTATATATATTCACCTTACTATCAGTAAGAGTTATCAAAATCGGATCAGTAATTTCTTACATTATCTTTAAAATTTTACCATTTTAAAACATATTATATGTTGTGTTTATCTGTAATAAAACCATGCAAATTAAGTTTGACTTACTTACCCTGTTTGGATTTAGCTAAAGTTTCACGTACTGTTAATATCCTATAAACTGAAAATTCATATACTGTATAAGGAATAAATATGACTCGTCAGCTGCGATTCCGTGAGCGGGGCGGGTAGTGGCGGTCTTTCAAACATGTAGAAAAATATTTTTTTAAGTTATTTCCTCCCGTTTGAAAATTTGTCGGATTATAGTTTACCTAGCATCTTGAAAGAAAAATAAAGTCAGCTGAGCATAGCGTGGTGGATCATACGTCAGCTGGCTGCTTGACCATGTAACATTTTGATTTTTTATAGCAAAATCACAGTTAGCATTTAAGTAGCTTTTTACAAACAGGAGTTTCGTAAGTGAATCGAAGTCGAAGTCGAATTATGCATTTTACGAATTTTCGCATGGACGGGACTTGGTCATGAAAATCTGTCACTGGCTCCCGTACCTGAAGGACAATGTAATATTGCTAAAGCTGAACTGATGATGAAGCAGAAAAGTTGCCATGGGAAATCTCTAGTTAAACGATACAACCCCATCGAGTTTAAGCTCGTTTGATCCGTCTTGACAAGTCCTCTGTAAAAGTCCTATATGATTCACTTTTCAGTTGTTTTTTAAGTCTTATTTTTTCTAAATGTATGCTAGCAGTCTTTCTTATAATTATTTGTTTGCCTTCTTAAACATACCGCTCATTTGGGAGTAAAACACCTCATTACCGTAACCATCCGTCATCGACTCCCTTACCCGTTAATTCCCACAGGCATATAATTAAATTACGCTCAAGTCGTCGCTAATGCCTTGTATTTGTAAACAGGCGGCTCTGCGTTATTTCTGGAGGCTATTTTTAGAAGCGCCGGCTGACTCATGCTACACTTGTGTTGCTATCGCCTGTGAAAACGCTATTTATTTTAACAGGTACAAGAGCACACAAAGCTACTTCAATTGGATAGTAATAAACTTACTAATATCTCAGTCTCTACATTATCTATTTCATTTTAAGCTCGCCAGTGTATCTTCGTAGTCAAATACTAACGATTCATAAAAAAACTACGACAATTTATATACAATTAACATCTAATGATTATCGAAAGGCTTATCGTTTCCTATTCCTCTGATAAGAAATAAATGTCATTTTTCAATTTGTAGAATAACGGAGTATCTATATATTATGAAACAAATTCGGATTAGTTGCAACATACACTTGAGCTTGGGAAAACAGTGTTAAGGAATTCTCAGGAAGATTTGCTTGAGTGAAATAAGATTATGTCATTGATTAGTTAGGTATTTAGATTGAATTATTATAAAAATATGTACAAATAAAAAATGTTTTCTTTTTTAAAGGTTAATGAAGAGTAACTAAAAACAATTTCTAAAATTATTTAAACCAAATAAAATATCTCAACTTATAATTCCAGCCAGCCCATGTGGCCAACAATGTTTGTGAGTGGCGCAAACACATTGGCTGCCTTTTATTGCGAAATAAGGGCTTGAAGGGGTTGGATGAAAGTTTGTATGGGAGTTTGTCGCACATATAACAACACGTAGTAAATATCACCCGGGCGGGTTGACTAGTTGTGAAAACATCAATATAGCTGACTAAAACTAAGTGTGTTAATATATCACTTTCCTATCAATTTGTGATACAATTAGTTAATCTTATTGATTTTTTCCAACAAAACGAAAAAGTTTGAAGTACGAGAATGTAACATTGTCGATTAAATCATTATGTATTTATCCCTATTTTTCTTGTCTCCATATTTAAGAACAAGAAAATTGCCTTAATACTTGAAGTAATTCCTTTAATAGTTTACTATAAATACATAATAAGCTAACAATACTTAATTCACTTATTACCTCGTTATATAACAACAAAAACTACTCTCTTTTTGCCGTGTTTTTTGATATAGCAATGAGAACAAATGTTAAATAATTAAATTCTGATCGCTGTCATTATATGATTACTGGTTGTGTGGCAAAAAACATCGGTTGTTTGGCGTAGTCCGCGAAGTGTTATGTGGAGTGTATTCTGTCTCTCCTACATGCTTAAAAAATATATCTAATATAATAAGATCCGACTTAAGATTGATTTAGCTTTTGTTTGTACTTTGTTATAGCTTTATACTGTGGCGTAACACTCAAAAGATAATAACTACATTAAATGATTTGAAAGCAAATATAGAGTACCTGTTGACTCTACATAAACTCTTGCCTATAATTCTTAGTTTCAACTTAATTCCCGATTTCCTTACGGTTAGAGCCCAGAAAAACAATAACATAATGGTTATCGGTATGTGTGTTTGTGTAATTTTGTATTATTATTATTTTTGCCAGTCAAAACAACAACATAATGTAACAAACAATATAATGTATGTAGCAAAAACAAACAGATTGACAGATGAACATTTTTAAAAATTATATTCATAGATAGTTTAGATTAATTTTATTACATTTAATTCATTTTTGAATGTAATTATAAATTTTTTGTAACTTCCTAAATCTTAAATATCTAAAAAATATTATTTTAAAGACTACTCGTATTAAAAGACTTTAGACTTCTAAGAATTAATCCAGGAAATGCTTTATCTATATATTTTTATTATGTTAATCACTATGCTAATGATCTATATCAATAGTTTTATACGAACTTAACGAATATTTATTACAGATAATTTAAATATGTAATTAAGAAACAATGACATGAATGTTTTCTTCTATATAAATCAATCGTTTGGTCTTCGGAACTTTGAGCACTAACAATAAAAAAATAAACAAAATTTATTGATTAAATATAAATTATTATGCAAATATTGTAATTAACGCTAAGATGAACGAATAACGATTTATTGGCTAATTGAATAAAAATATTTATCTACGTGTTACATAAAATCGAGACGTAAATTTTTCCATATTAGATTATTGGAAGTTTATTAAATACTTTTTGACTTGTCTTAGCTTCGCTGAGCTAACACATTTTTATATGACAATAAATAATATGATTACAATAACACGATAAACAAATCCTAGATTTAAGTTACATCGTCAACTATATATGCGTGAAAACCGTATCTAATTTCGTGCAGTAGTTTTTGCCTGATGCGCGCACAAATGATGGTCTTGAAAACAACTCTAATGATATGGATAAAGTTTTATAATTATGTGAAGTTTTCCTGAAAAAACATTTTTTTATTATCTGCTATCATGAGAGCCCTATCTCGTAAATCTTTGTGGTTTGTTAGACAATTTATTTGCTTGTCATTATTTTTTTATATATTAAAACAAGTCGATTTTGTCATCTTAAAAATTAAGTTTTAATTTTTGTTTTAATTAAATATAAAATTGGCTTTAAAGTCTTATAATTTTCTCAATAATCGTATTCGGCAAAATATACCTCAGACAAAGGCTTACAGAATTTCACGAATAATCGATATAGGGTTGCATAAACTTGTTAGCGCCTCCGCGACCAACTCCATAGTGTGGGCGCGTTCACGATAATGTATTTGTGATAGACTATATTTGTGAATTCAGACAAGAACTAACGGTTTGTTTATATTCTAAATACATTCAGACAAATTTCTTCATCATTTTTATAATATAAAGGTGGAAAAAACTTCATCACAAGAACAGTTTAAGAAAAAGGATCTAAGTAATATATTCGGACTAACTTGCTGAAAATAAAATTGAAGCAAAAGCATATACAGTAAAAACTTTTTATACTTTAAGCTCTATAAGATTTATAAGCTAACTTTACTTCAGCTTTTAGAGTTTATTCATCTTATGCACAAAGAAAAATGTGAAAGAAAAATAAATAAAAAAAATATATGACTTGAGAAAAATAAAGTAAATTTAGATTAAAAAATCTTAATTATTAGTAATAATAAAAATTTTAGGATAAAAGAACAATTGTCAGAAAAGATTGGATAATCCAGAAAAGGCGTAAATTAAGTGCGCTTCTTGTATAAAAATCTCTTAACTGGACTGGACTAATCTATTAAAATAGGGACGAAACAGGGTAAACGGTTTTGATGACTTATACATTGCTTTAAACATAGTCATGTTTCTCAAAATGTAAATACTAGCAGGTTGTAACCTGGAGATTTAAATCTGAAAATACATTTCCTTATTGAAAATTCGAATACCCCGCGAAACTTGTAAAAGGATCAAAGTATTGACTTGCATGAACTTGTTTGATGCTCTACAACTGATGTGGGCGAAGTTAGTGACAATGCTCTCGCTTGTACATTTAAATATCTATGAAATTGTCTTTCTGTGTTCATGGTTATGTGAATTAATTACGTTAAGCATGGTAAAAATATTTTATTAAATAAAGAGCTAGATTTCTATGTTCACACAAGAAATTTAAATAAAAATAAAGAATTTAACTTTCCTTAAAGATGATGATTGATTTGATTAAGAGTGATGAGATTTCATATGAAATTCTTGGTAATTGAGAGAGAAAATATTCCAGTCGAAAATAAAAATATAATACGAGTATATAGGGAAATTCGATGACAGATAGGGAAATATAAATACTGATTAGTATAGATTAATTATAAGCTGTCCGATAATATCAAATATCATTATCAGGCATTATATTTCAATATGATGGTTTAAATTATAGTTGAAAGATATCTTATTGTTTCTGTTTTCTGTTGTTTAGATTCCCCATTATCAGTGATTTGGCATTTTTCAAATACAAGTTTTTGAAATACTAAAAGCAAAATATATATTTCCAAAATACTTAAAAAACTTTAATCGGTTTAAAAGAATTTACAGTTTTTTGACACAATCACGTTCTTTTTCACGTCATATGGTATCAAGTATATTATATCACGTAATTAATGGACACAACCCCTAATTCTGTTTCATTAGAGGAATTTAACAGAATTCCCCCCGATTTAAAATAAAAAATACTAAAACTATTTGCATTTAATATTTGAATACTTTTTATAAACTATTTTGCACATCTCTGTCCATTATATATAAATTTATCATTTTTTTTACAATTTTTTGTCTTTGTTCGGTACTATCATAGCAAAGAGATGTGTATAAACTTGTTCAAACTTGCTCCTACTGATATGGATGAGTCAGAGCGCAAGATAATCGAAAATGCCATTTCAGATTTATTTACACGTCCATCTGTCTGCTTGTGTAAGTTTAATATAAAAACTTTTGTAGCAAAAATATTACTTAAACTATCTATCTAAGTTTGTAAGGAGGAAAAATCAATATTTTTTCTTATTAATAATGTAAAATGGGTAGTACGTAGTTCCATCTGTCACTTCCATCCAATATAAATCTATAGGTTACAAAGAAACATAAACAAAAGCATTGTGGGCGAGGCAGACAATAAAAGGTCCCAGTTAGGTTTTATTTGCGAGTTCATCTGTTGAGAGTAAAGTGCTTTATCGTATTGTGATGCAGAAACACGAATGGTACATTTAGAATTTCGTTGGAATAATGCATACTTCAATTTTATATGGTTACAATATGTAACTGCATTTATGGACTTCCAAACAATATCTGAATCAATAAGAACAGGACAAATATTGAATATCTCTACATTACATAGCTGAATTTAGAAATGAAATATAGCTGAAATAATACTAAAATACAACTTATCTATTTGTATTGTTCGTTATTGATCAAATCTAAATCTCATACTAATGACACTATTGTCAGATATAGACTATAGTCTATGTAAGTGTACACAATTTTATAAATAAACTAGCTGACCCGGCAAACGTTGTTTTGCCATATAAATTTTGGGTGGGCCACCCTTATCACTTAGGGGGATGAAAAATAGATAGTAGCCGATTCTCAGACCTACTGAATATTCATATAAAATTTCATAAAAATCGGTCGAGCCGTTTCGGAGGAGTATGGTAACTAACATTGTGACACGAGAATTTTATATATAAGATAGTGATGAGTGATTCACTAACTACTACGAAACGGCGAATATAAAACAATAATTAAGCTATTAAACATATTTAAAAAGGAAAAAAAAATTAACGGATGTGTAACTGATTGAATGTAGGTAATTACCTCTCTTTTTCATTGCTATTCAAAAATACAGAAAACGTATCGATTTTATACGCCTATAAATAAAAATTACAATCATGATGAAATTTGGTTAACGCCTACAATGTAAAGGAAAACTCATCACATACGGAAATCTTAAAAAATAATTTTTTATCTGCAATATCTGTTCAAATTATTGTAATCTTTGCAATCAGGATTTAGAAAAGGAGGTCAAATTGCGAGTTAATCGTACATTGTGGGATCTCTGTGATGTTGTCGATAAAATTAATCACTGACAGCTTACCTTCCCTTTAGTGCGCAAAACCGTATGTTAGATGAAAGATAATATTTACCGATCAGTGACATTAAATAAAGTATTCTATGAATATGCAACATTTTCACATGTGTCTTTACATAAAATAGAAAATTTAATATCCGCTGGTTCGAACGTTTATATAGGTTAATCTTAAATGGGTGTGATTTAAAGAGAATCTAGATTAATAATTAAGGAATCTTTACCTTTGCTTATTTAACATTATTATATAGTACTAGTCGACCCATGCGACTTGGTCCGCGTGATGCTCCGCTCCTATTGGTCGTAGCGTGAAGATATATAGCCTATAGCCTTCCTCAATAAATGGGCTATTTAACACTGAAATAATTTTTCAAACCGGACCAGTAGTTCCTGAGATTAACGCGTTTAAACCAAAAAACTCTTCAGCTTTATATATTAAAGTATAAGATTATAAATATTTAATGAACAAAGTAGTCAGCCATCTTGGACAATATGACTATAAAGTTGTGGTTTTGGTTACAATTTGATCTTCGTGAATGTAAAGTATTAATTACATGATGCATTTAAAGCTATTAAGATGGAAATTTAGATTCGTCTATTTACTTAAACATTTTCATAGAGATTTATGCTAAGTTAGAATATATTATAATTATAATTCCACAGCATAATATCCTTATTTAACTGTAACATCAATAATTAAACATTTTCATGCACGCAAGCCAGCTCAGGCTGCACTTAAATATGTTGTTACAATCTCAGTTTATTAATACAAGGATCTTATTAATATTCAAAAGCATAATGAGTCGTTATCTGTACATAAAATGTAGCTCTATTTGCAAATCAATTTCAAAGACCTTATCTACAGAAATTTCAAACGATAGGATAGCGTTTGAAATGGAATATTAAAATGGCTCCAAGTACGAGGTTTTCATGAATATTTTCACACTTTTCCAGTCACCTAGAATTTTGTTTGTAGCGATTTTATGGTGAATATGTATTTGTGTCCATATAAATTTGAAATTTCTCCTTAAAAACCACAATATCTACGTGTTATACTAATTTTGAATAAAATACTTGAAGCCACATTACAAAAAACGTATTTTTGCTTATCAATAATATACAAGTAAGACAATAATAAGAAGTACAGTGGTTGTGATTGTGAGTCATGGAGCTCCGTAGCCGTAACCGAAACTTTCGGATATCCGATGTACAAAAAATATCCGTAACCGTAACCGAATCCGATATAACAGTTACGGATAATTTCGGATAAAAGCGGAGTCTAAATGATGCCTGTTATGAAAAGTATTTTCGAGTTCGAGCCAACCAACAAATAAACTCCTTTGCATTGTTTATTCGTTACATTTTACATTTATAAACTTACTTGTGTGCACTTAGAGGAAAATGACTAATAATTTGTATAAATTATTAATAATTGTTTATATTTCAATAAGTGATTTGGATTTTTTAAATAAAGTAAATTTACTTTCCGCAAAATGTCCAAACCTATGTTAGTTTTAAAAATCTAATAACCGTAACCGAAACTATTCGAAACTAACGGGTAATCCGAAATAATTTCATATCCTTAACCGTATCCGAAACCGACAAAATATTATTCCTTTATCCGTATCCAGATCCGAAATTTAATATCCATAACATCCATGTATGTGCATAAATGTTTGTCTACTAATTACAAAATATCTTCCTACATGCCGAAAACCAAAATGTGTTATTGTGGCTTATAGGAAAGCTATCATATTTTGTATGCTACCCACCACAAAGAACATAATACACGAAAATAATTCATTTCACGTTGAAGTATAAGGAAAATGAAGGGAAAACATTTATTAGAAACAGTCTTAGAACTACAGAAGATGCAGCCTCCTTCCATTGAGTAGTTGTCGACGATTCGTTACGCATCGTACGAGTACGTGGGCTAAATACAAATGATGTTGTGCGTTTATACTGACCCATAGCCTGGCAGTTACATCAAATAATAAAATCTATAGGTATAATAATAATGTATCGTATTGAATGTCTGTACATGAAAGATATTTAGGAAAACGTAATGCATCACGCGATAACTACTGCACGAATTTGAATACGGTTTTCATCGTATTGCTGTATTTAAAGTTTTGTTTATATTTTGGCCCAGCGAAGCTAAGGGAAGTATTTAATATATTTTTTGTCTTTTTCAAACATTTATATATATATTATAATATATTATTTTATCATATATAATTAAATATTAATTATTTGTTATCTTTTGTGCCTGCACCACTTTTAAATGATTTTTTTCCCTATTTTACTCAGGGTTTCTGGAAGAGATCTCTTTAAAGTGCTCCTGTGTACACAATATTTCTTATTATAAAATGTATGTATTAGATTTTAAGGTGCATAAATAAATAAATAATTATTCATGAATAATGCTACCCCAGACCCAGGGGCGGGTTTCAAGCTTTCATAATATGTTAACTCTCACCTCCACCACTCGACCTCGCTAACGACAATAGATTATAAACTTACGCGTGGATCTCAAGAAGGGTGACCTTAACCACGACACTATAATACTAACTTCCATATACACTGCCTACAAAAAAGAGACAGACTCTAATCTATCGCATCAAAGGTTATATATTGTCTAACCATCGGTATACTTGACATGACATAAAATGACCTACTTTATAAATAGTGTTGCTAATAGTACACACTTTCAATTGTGTATTAAATCCGCAAACGATATAAATTGAACAGAAGCTGGATATATAGTTTAATACACTTTAAATTTATCGCATTGAACGCGCTAATCTCATGAACTACTGATCCGATTTGAAAAATTCTTTCAGTGTTAGATAGTCCATTTATCGATGAAGGCTATAGGCTAGATATAATCACGCCAAGACCAATAGGAGCGGAGCATCACGCGGACGAAGTCGCAATGTAGATAAAGCTAAGGCTTGATGTTTCTTAGATTTATTTTATATAGCTTTCAAATTAGATATAACCACAATTCCAAATCTTTATGTAACCTTAAAATATTTATCGCACAGTAAAAGTAGCTCTTTATAATTTTATTGGTACAACTCCTACATGAAGGTAGTAGTTATAAAGCACTTAAAATAATTAATATCTAAGTACGTAGACTAAGATTTCACTTGACTTGTAAAGAAACTTTCTAATTCGCAGAACTTGTGGAGATAGCTGCCGTGTGAAGTTTATCTGGAAAAGGCATATTCAATGTCTATTAAATACTAGCTAAATAAACTGGCTGTAATACTTACTTTAGTAGTGTAGTACTTTAGTACCTATTGTACTTCAAAATCTAATGGTCCCCTATATTGACTTAAATTGTGAAATCCAAAGATTACCCGTTTGTGTGTAAAAATTTTAAACGACTGTATTCTTCAAAAAAAGCAGTAACCTGAATGTCTTATTCGGGAGATTCGAGTCCCGATTTGATCCTGGGTACACATCTCTGACTTTTATGAGTTATGTGTATTTTAAGTAATTAAATATCACTTGCTTTAACGGTGAAGGAAAACATCGTTAAGAAACCTGCACTCCTGGAAGTTCTCAAAAGTGTGTGAAGTCTGTCAACCCACACTCGGCCAGCGTGGTAGACTATGGCCTAACACCCTCCTCATTCTGAGGAGAAGCCCGGCTCAGCATTGGGCCATTAACGAGTTGTAATGATGATGATAATGATTCATCAAATTTCATTCTTTATTCATTCAGTTTTTACCTTTGCCAGTTGAAACTGTATATACTAAAATTGCTGAAAGTATTTCTAAGTCTAGGATTTACTACATATGGATACAAAGCATGATGAAGATTCGTTCTAACATGTATCTCTGTACCTGTGACTGATAGGCTATTATAATTGCTTTCTAAGTGAATATGAAATTAGCTGCTAGCAAAAGCTAATTCATATAATATTTTAAAGAGGAAACATTTGCAAGCGCTTGTAATATTTTCAACATTACTCACGAAGCGTAAAACATGTAAGCTCTACAAAGCTGCAAGTGGAATTTCCTAATGGATATTAAATTACGGATTTTCATAAAATATTTGGAGTAAAATGATAAACAAAAGTACTGTAGTATAAATAATAATTTTGGAACCACTCTATGAAATTAAATGTCTAGCTCACATGTCTGAGTTTATTTTGTTGAATGGATAAGACATTAGTCTATATCTATACTAATATTATAAAGATTTGTATTTTTGTATGTAACGAATAAACTTAAAAACTACTGCACCGATTTCAAAAATTCTTTCACCTTTTGAAAGCTACATTATCCCTGAGTAACATAGGCTATATTTATTACTAGAAAATATTAGAGTTCCTCAGAAATTCTTACTAAAACCAACGCAAGGTGCAAAAAAAATAGCCATAAAATTTCTTTTATCGCATGCGCTGCAAAAAGTATTGATGATAGAACAAAAAAATTTTATACAATATTGTAGATCGTATCAATATCTACAAAAAACTTCGCGAGACCATATGTTCAACTATTGTAGTTATGTCACTATAACTACTTTTTTACATTTCAAAAGTTGATAGAAATGCCAATCAAAACCAGACCATGTTATCCATACCTTTGTATTAATTCTTATCCAAATAAAATATTTCGTATTCAAGACTAGTTCAATACCTGTAGATTACTTTTTGAATTATTGAAATCGGACATTCCATTCAAGAGATATTACGAAAAATACACACCGAAGGGCCAGTATAGTTCCACGCAGCGCAGCGAGCAACGCGGCCAAAAAAAATTCGTCCACTCGTGCGAACAGTCAACCTATTCTGATTCAAATATCTGCAATAATATTTGCAATGAATCCACTTTATAAACATAATAACTGTTGTGAAAGTTCACTCAAAATTGAAAGCTTTTAAGACCTAGAACTTAAAGTGGATATCTATAACGTCGTCTATAGGCAGTTTCATAAAGGAAATATATAAAAAATATTTTAATATGAGGCCGATTAGTAATTTTGCAAACTAAATAATTTCCGGTCGTACCGCATTACGACATTTTAATTAGACAGGACACTAATATCTGTACGCTATAATAGTTATCTGTTTATCTATGAGTATAATTCCGGTAGCGTAAATTAATATTCATTAAATTTATGATATTATATCTGGACTAGTCGGCCCGTCGGCTTTGCTGAGTGCAGTTAACCACGTGTATTTAGGTTTAATTTCACATTTTAATCGCCATATCCTACTAATATTATAAGCTCGAAGGTTTGTATGAATGTATGGATGTCTGGATGTATGGATGTTTGTTACTGTTTCACGCAAAAACTGCTGAATGGATTTGGATGAAAATTTACAATAATATAGCTTACACATCAAAATAACACATAGGCTATAATTTATAATGATATAGTGTGAATTATCCAAAATATAGCGGATGAAAACGCGGGACACAGCTAGTTCACTATATTGACGATAATGGGTTACACATAAAAGATAAAATATGGTGTTGCGGGTTGTGTGGTATTTTTGTAGGAATATTTATTTGTAGTATAAACATTTCTATGATACATTATATACGTGACACGTGTAGCTCTAACGCACACACACACTAAACATGAGCGAGTCTATTTAATACTTACTTCACACTTATCCTTATATTTTGAACAATTCACACAATATCTTTATGGGTCATTCTATGCCAAATCGACTTATTTTTTACCATCCAAAGATTTTACTATCTTTTTCTACCCCCCGAAAGACATTTTTCAGAATTTTTTCAAATTTTTTTTCTTGACTCGAAAAAGTTACGAATTTTTGAAAAAAATACCGCTTTTTTTTTGAAAATGCTAGTAAAAATATTAATGCCTATGTGTTATTCTGATGTATATGCTATATAAGTGTAAAGTTTCATTAAAATCCATTAAGTAGTTTTTCCGTGAAAGAGTAACAAACATACTCAAAAACTGTCACGTTTATAATATTAGTAAGGATGTGATGTACAATCACAGATCATTGGGGGTGATCTGTGTGTACAATACATATTTAATAGACTAGCTGACAGGTTCTTGGTCTGCATGTGTTTTAGAAAAATCCTAATCTATGTCATATTTATTCTAATGGTGAAAAAACAAATAGTTTATAATTATTAATGAACAACTATCAATGAATATAATAATAATGTGTCTAACCTGTCTAATTAAAATATCGCTATGTTCATTATGCAACATGTCCGGACATAATTTATGCAAAATGATAGATCAAAATTTCGTGTCATAGCGACGATAACATGGTTTGGGCTGGTTGATTGCACTCGAATTACTAATATAATTAGTGGTTTGCAATTAATTTATTCAATGTTATATATTGACTATAGACTATAATGCATTTCCAATCTCTGGACTATATTCTATAGTAGCATCGAAACGAAATTAATAAGTTTTAAAGCTCGTTTTATTAAAAGTTCTGAGAAACTAGTTCGATAAGAATTTAATTTTGCCAGTATGAAAAAGGATTTTCATATTATTTTAAACGTTCATTACATCATATGTACTTATATATTTTTAAAAAAGTACAAAATTATTATGTCAAAAAAATCCTACCATATTTTTGTCGTGAATAATAAAACGCTAGCAGTTGTAGACTAAGTACTTTTCTGTATTACTATAATAACATTATATTTCAAAATAAAAAATTGAAAAGAGAGTTTTTTTAAAATAATATATTAACCTGCCTATTACCAGGATCTTGATCCATTTTTCATCGCTACCTTTGAGACACCGTTTATGATCAAAAGCCCTTTTTATATTTATCACGCTTCCTATTTTTTTCTTCTTAGTTATTCGGCTGAAACAGCATGATTTAACAAAAATGAAGATCAATATTCCTTTAACTGTTACCTGACCGAACGTGAAATGAACGTAAACTTTCATCGGATATTACAGCGTTTGAGAAGTAGTGTTTTTATTACAGTTTTCATGATTAATTCTGAATCTGATTTAGAATTAAAATATTATTATATTAAAAAATATAGTTTTAATATCTCACAATTACAGTAACTTTTTCGGTGTTAAAAAGTAATGTTTACTTTACTTTCTCATTAAATATCTCTATGCAAAAAACACGCTCTGTATTAATCTAAAGGGAGGACAAACCAACAACCATACCTTTATATATATTATACTAGCTGACCCAGCGAACGTTCGTACCGCCTAATAGTCAATGAATTCGTGTTTCAGATTAGTTAGATTGTCAACAGTTTAGTGACAATCCTCTTAAGCTACATATTGACATTATTCTACATTTTTTAAATCTAAAATACGTCATTATCCAAATATTAAGGATCTAAATCTTGCCGAGAAACCTTTAGTTACATACGTTTTTCAAATTGAGAGGAGAGTTTAACGTATCGACGGGATGAACTTGTATGGGAGCATGTTTTTTATTTTATTTTTTGACAATTTTCCATGAAAATCGATAACACCTTAATTTTTGTTTAAATAGAATTATTAACAATTTATTTCTTAACACAGATATCTCATCCGCAGCGGACGGAGTTCTCTCGACGGTGAACGTAGTGGAGGCGCTACAAGAGTTCTGGCAGGTGAAGGCGTCGCGGAACGGCGGCGCCGCCAGTGGAGGTAGCGGCGCACTCGTCATATACGAGTCGGTGCCGGCCGCACACCCACCCTATGTGTGCTATGTCACGCTACCAGGAGGAGCGTGTTTTGGAAGTTTTCATCAGGTAAATTGTTTAAAACTCATATTAAAACATAATTTATAAACAAAACTATACTGTTCTGAAAAGGATTACTTGAATGATAATAATGTGTGTAAAACGTTGACTCTCAAAATTAATGTCTTGACTTACTCACCGGTTCTTATTAACGCACACTCATATTATATTTTGACAGTTAGTAGTCATAGAGTGAACTATTTTTATTTAATTTTAGCTTCTTCCTCCCGAATTTCACCCAAAAATCGTTATTATTTAGATTAAATCTATATTTTAATTTATTCTGAATAATTTAATCTGAATTTTCCTCTCTTATTAAATTTAAGGTATTTAACTCTTAATAGGATATTATAGCCTCTGCATATAATTTTATAGCTTTTCGCCAATCTATGCGAAACTATACTTGTCCGAATTATATTAATTTTTTATTATATACCTTATATTAACAGAATTCTCCCACAAAAGCTGAAGCGCGTCGCAGTGCTGCGAAGATCGCGCTGATGAACAGCGTGTTCAACGAGCACGAGTCGCGGCGCATATCGGAGCACTTCATAGAGAAGGCTGTAGCAGAGGCACGAGCGTCCTTTGCAGGAGATGCTGCTGCGCATCATCAGGACCCTAGTGCTGGGATAGCGGCCTTTAGGTAATCATACTGGTATATAGTCAATTATATAACAAATGCTAACACTATAAAAGAAAACTTCTTAAAACATACATGCATATAATTAACTCAATACGATGTATTTATACAAAGTGAGTTGTTGCTTTAAACAACTAAGAAATTCGAAAACTACTACAATGAAAGATATTTTTTTGTCTATTTCTGTTATTTACAATTAAAATAAAATTATAACAATAATTTACTTTATACAAAATAATTTTTATCATCTAAAAATAGTTCAATAGAGTTTTTTTCAACGACAAAAGATACACTTTTCAATGCTATAAATCCATAGCTTAATTATTTTTTGACTAGACAGTTGAAACTTTTAATTGGTGTTATACAAAACTTAATGTTTTAATACCTGTAATTTCTATTAAAAATTTAGAACAGTATAATTTAAATTGCTAAAACGTGATTTTTTTATAGATTTATGCTGGAAGCAAACAAAGGCCGCACAATGCTGGAGTTCCAGGAACTAATGACAGTATTCCAGCTATTGCATTGGAATGGATCGTTACGAGCTATGAGAGAACGACAATGTTCGCGACAGGAAGTCGTCGCGCACTACTCGGCTCGGGCTTTGGATGATGCAATGCGCGAACAAATGGCGCGCGAGTGGGCATCGAGGGAAAGAGAGGCTGTGGCCACTGGGGGTGGCGTGCTACGCAACGAACTCGCGCGGGCGGAGCGCGAACTACGCGCAGCTCGGCTCGCGGCTCGCGAACTACGCTTCCCTAAAGAGAAACGCGATATTCTACTATTGGCAGCACGCCTGGCCCCGCCGCAGCAGCAACAGTGATCTCACCGCGCGACTCTATTTGTTATTTAAGTATAGTTTTATAGTATAGGAAATATTGTGTTTTATTTTCCCTTTTCTTATTCTATGCAGCTACATTCACACATTTCAAAATAAAGAAGGCACATCAAGCGATTTTTCTACATCTCTGTGAGAACCGATAATGCATACTTTGAGTACTTTTATTTGCATATAATAACTATTCATGCATATAATGACAACAAAATTAAGAATTAAAAAAATAGATTCATACATATATAATTTTTTTTAAATTTTTATTTTATATACTTTTCTTCACTTTAAACGAATATTTAAGTAGTGAAAGAAAAAATCTGAATCTGAAAAAAGTATATTAGCCGATCATTTCGTATCTGAAGATTATATATGAGTAATAAACTACTAAGCCATAATATTAATAAACTGAAGCTTAAGCTTCATTAGGCGAGACAAGCAAAATTTTTCTCAGAATTAGCTCACCAGTCTTCTTTATGTACTAACTATATAAGGAATGTAGACAGACTGACTTTTGAATAATATTTTAATAATTACTGCGCCACCAAGAATCATTACGCGTCCATATAAATTATTAGCTGAGTTCATTAGTAAATATTATTCAAAAATAAATTTATTTTAGCATATTCTATTCACTTGATAAAAATGGTTATTTATAGATTTATGATACACTATTAAGATTATAAAGCATTAATAAGGTGATCTAACAAATCTAAATGTCTTTTAGGTAAGCGACTGCGTTAAAAAACTCGTGCTTTATCTTGAATGCTAATTTATTGTTTTCAGTATACGATGATATTTAATATGTATGCAAAAGCCGAGACATCTTTATGATATTGTTTTGTGATTTCACGTAACGAAACCTGCTGGATAGTATAAAATATACAGCATCTGAAAATCTGTATCGTCCAAAATCTAATTTCATTGTATCTAGGTTAGCATCTTATACAAAACATATATCTTAGTATTATGAGCCATATACAATCTTGAAAATCTATTTAACTTAAGGTTTAAAAATTGCTTACACTTAATTATTAGTACATTTAACAAATCTCATGATATACTTATCTATATATATCTAATAGTCTATAAGTCTATGAAATATCTCATTAAAAAAGCCTCTACACTATCGAGCCAGTGCTTAAGTTGTCGAGTAGTTTTAAAATAAACCAATAGGAACTACTCTCCAATATAAAATTATAAAGTGATCCCCTACGTATCTATTTCACGTCGGACTTGCAAACCACAATCAAGTTTACGTACAACGCATAATATTATTGATCTGCATAAACTCTGTATAGTATAAAATAATGTCACTGCTCCTCTGTTTAATTCTCCGTTAACTTCTAAGCTGACACATTTTTAGAACGATATATGTTTATCATGTAGATTTGAGGTTCGATCTTGGGCACACACCTCTGACTCTGAGTTATGTTTGTTTTAAGCAATTAAATATCACTTGCTTTAACGGTGAAGGAAAACATCGCGAGGAAACCTGCACTCCTGAGAGTTCCCTAAAAGTTCTCAAAGGTGTGTGAAGTCAATCAACCCGCACTGGGCCAGCGTGGTGGATTATGGCCTAATACCCTCCTCATTCTGAGGAGGAGACCCGGCTCAGCAGTGGGCCATTGAAGGGTCATGATGATGATGTAGATTTTAAAAAGAGACGATGAAATCAGTAAAACAAATCCACAAACCAATGGCCACTAAAAAGTTTAGTTACCCACCATTTGGCTTTATCTTCCGACCAGCTTTAAGACCCCTATCGTCATTGAAACTTTACATATGTGTAAAAGTAAAGTGAAAATGACTAAAACATAAATTAAACATTTAAATAGATATTTAAAAAAACATTGTAAAATCCGATAAAAAAGACAAGGTCTTACAAATTTTTTCAGAAGTTATAAATAGTTGTTAAGCTCTCAAGTTAGAAATGATTTTCACAAATTATAGCTAAGAACCATCTCGATTAAATTAGCTTTCAAACAAATAAAACCGCATCAAAATCGGTCCATTATCTTAGCCACTACGATGTCACAGACAGATACACATGTAAGACTAACACCCCGTCGCTTCGTCGTAGCTTTGAGGGTTAATTAAAAGAAGTTGATTACAATTTGTTACTTTAAAGCTATTAATAAAATAAAGTATATAACGTAAATTATATAACTGATCGAATTTGAGCAGAAAGTAGCACAAGTATACTTAAATAGGTAATTTAAAGGCGTGGTTCGACAAGCGCAGTGCACCTATCATTCGAGTTATCGCAAATATCTATTCACTATTCCTAAACACCATCTGCGGTACAATAAATCCTTTGCACGGAAATTTATCTAGAAGCCTTCGTGCAACGCCTGGCTTTACCTTGTAGCGTTATCTTACTGAAACGTAACGAGAGATTACGTTATTTATTTTAAAAGCACGCCAATTTTAGAAAACTGTATCCATAGAATATAGATTTAACTGCATACTAATAGTTGTTAGCAACACTTTTGATTATCTTAAATTAGCTATGAGATTGTTTTAAGAATTTAAATAATATTATATTATAGAGCAGTGATAGCTCAGTGGTTAAGACATTGATATCTTACTCGGGAGGTCCGAGTTCGATCCTGGGCAAACACCTCTGACTTTCCAGTAATGTGTGTTTTAAGCAATTAAATATCATTTGCTTGAACGGTGAAGAAAAAACATCTTGAGGAAACCTGCACTCCTGAGAGTTCCCTAAAGTTCTCAAAGGTGTGTGAAGTCTTCCAATCCGCAATAGGCCAGCGTAGTGGACTATGGTCTATCCTCCCTAACTCTGTGGAGGAGACCCGGCTCAACAGTGGGCCATTAATGGGTTGTGATGATGGTAACGATGATATTATAGAGTGAATATTGTCATGGATCGTATCATAGAGTATTTGGAAATGTAAAATTTTGCATTGCATCTTAACTGGATTTAGGTCTATATTTTCCAGTTAATTGATGTAATTATTTCCGTAATAATTACCTACGTAATATACATAGAATTATTTCTTCGCCTGATTGAGAGAAGTATGAATAGACAGATAATTAGATATGTCTCGTCTATAGAATAGTTTTTATGTAAAGCGGAAGCAACACTGTAAATAACTTATCTATATATAAGGTGTAAAGTACATCTGTAAATAATTATTAAATTCATAAATAGGTTAATAAGTGTAAAATAGGTTTTGTTTCACAATAAGGTTAGTTTAGTAGTAATTATAAAATAATATTTTAATAATTTAATTTAATATTTTCATAATTTTTGGATATAATATCTTAACATATATATTTTTAATATTACTTCTGTCAACTTCTCCAACAATGTTGACTCCCTTTTTGGAGACGTTTTGCTGTAGCCGTATCAAATAGCGGCTGCAGACATGTTCTCTAAAAATTTGTGAATATTTTTAACACTCTGCGATACTCAGATTAGAAATATCAAATAATAAAAAAGAGTAGGTTAATCACGTGACTTTCCTTCTGGAATACAGTTCTGGCTGCACGTTAATTTTTGAAAGAGACATAGAAATAATATTCATCCGTCATAAATGCTTTGATTAATAGTTGTATGATATATCAACAATTAAGAGTGAGAGACATATCTATTCGCTACATAAGAACTACATTGTGTAACAAATAAACGACAATTATTAATATGCACTCTATATGCAAGCCGAGTAGTGCTTGGCGATGGGAGACCAAGAGCAGGTTTAAACTCTTCTATAACGCGTAATCGCTCGCCTTCGCCGATTTCGTTGGGTCTCTTTATCCCACGCAACATTTAACTTAACAAAATCAATATAAAATAAATTACTCAAGTGGTCCTCGTTAAAAAAGGCACCCATCGACGAGCATCACGACATTAAACTACTTTAACGTTTACTGTGTCACAACTTATCTAATGTCCAAAAAATGGACTTAAATATAGTATGCAAATTTAATCTTACGAATCCAAACTTACTAGTCTAATATTTAATTTAATAACTTCATTGGAGCCGAGATTTGTAATCTGCAGACAATTTGGGACATTTAGACCATAACCATCCCAAGTTTCATAATTGGAATTGAACATTGGATCGATCGACACTTTAGCACAATTGTCCAATATCAGGGAACTACTGCTCAATTGCGCCTTCATTAGTGTTTCTCTACATACCTATCATTGTAGTGCTTGTTTACGAATAATTACTAGATTTCGGTACATTTGCAAATATATAGTTAATTGTAGTCATTCAATATGTCACCTCAAAAAAGTTTTTTTCTATTATTTTTTTACAGAAGTATTTATCACTCAAATAGGTTAGTGAACCTGTTTTAATACATGTTACAGTATTATTATAAAATAAAAAAAAAATATGTTTTAATTTTCGTTTCTTTCTCAACTTTTTACTAAGTCGTAAAATCTAAAGATTAATGGTAAAATACTGGATCTGGAAAGTTTGTTATCATACGGCATATCAACAAAATTAGTCTGTTATTCTGTAGGTTCCGTATACAGATTTAGGGACAAATCTAATTTTGATATTATATTGGAATAAATAAATATTGGAAAAATATATATTTTGTGATATAACTACAAAATTACGGTTTTCGGATGGTCCAATTACGATAAGGTTTTTCTTTTGCACTAAAATATAAAATTCTTGGTTTACGGCAAATATACTTAAGCTTGGATTCCCTTATTATTTATTGCATCATCTTAAACATCATAAGCATACAAGAAATACCTCTTGTAAGAGTTTCTTTTTTCATTGATGTGTTTGGAGCTCTAAAACTGATTTTATTGTACTAATACCCAAGGTAAAGGGCCCAGTTTCTGACACTCTAAGAGTGACGGTAGAGGTTATAATGCAATAATTATTATAATATTTAATTGGAGTAAATAATTTTTACACCATAAAAAAATTTAGAATTTTTTGAAAAGATCATAAACGCGAAAGAATGATATGGAATCCGTTTATAATTTAAATTAATGTTTTAAAAAGTGACCTTGTAGGACCTAGTTTCTGACACTCAAAATTTCTTGTGTTGTAGTTTCTGACACTGACGTCGGCCTAGATTCTGACACTCATAAAAATTATACATTATCGATTAGGATTACATTATTTAATTAAAATAAACGAAATTAATTCAATAAAAGATAAATTAAACTTTTATTATAATTAAAACACTTTTTTGTTACATTTAAGTATTATTAACAAATAAACAAACTGTTACAAATATTTAAAATTAATATTAATGATTTTTCTTTTGCTTCGTTGACAACTTTTTTTTCTTCTTTTCTTCGAGTTTTTCTTTTTTTGTTATCTTTTCTGCTTCTTTAATTGCTTGTTTTCTTTGCCTTTCAGCTTTTTTAAGTTCCTTTTCATCTTCTAGTTTCTGTTTCTTTGCTTCTTTATTCTCATAGTATTTCAACCATAAGTCAGAAGTATAAACAGTTGGAATTTTTAATGTTAATTTAACACTACAATTATGAATAAAAGCATATTTTTATAATATATTAACTATAATAAATATAAATATTTAAATTTTCATCCAGACGCCAACAACCAATTCAATTCAATTTTTAGGTTTATGGCTTTTAGGCGTGCAAGTTGAGCACATTTAACTCCGCCAATGTCACGTGAGATGGAGAAAACAGTCAAATTGAGCTAGAGTACGGTAAAAAATATAATTTAAACATTAATTTGACTATATGTACATGATAAATAATAACCTCGATAATAGGTTAGAATTGGGGTGTCAATAACTGTGGCATTTCTAAAAAAATGAACCTAGTTATTGACACCCACATTTTAATACATGAATGTGATTTAATGTGATATATTATAATTAAAAACTAAATAATATATAATTATTAACTAATCTATATATTTTTCATTATATTTTTATACTTACATGATAAATAATCGACTGATTCGATCGACGAGCGCTCTTACGTATGCTGCTTAGAATATAGCTTAAAAATGGCTGCCACAGTCATTCAACACTTAAAAAAATTTTTTTATAGTTTTTTTTTTGACGGTTGGAAATTTAATTAATTACATACATAATTAATTAATTTAAATTTTAAAAAAAATTATAAAACTGTTTAACAAAATGTTTTTTTTAAATTTAAAATAACGTTGGAAGTGTCACTAACTGGGTCAGGGTCAATAACTTGGTCTTTTACCTCATATAAACAAACAAAAAATAAATAAATAGTATGCCTGATTGTGTAAAAAAGGACTACAGTATTGGTACTAAGTTTATATACTGTTATAAATAGGTGCTTTCCGCTATTACCGAAGATGTCTCCTTAATGTCGTACGATAAAGAGCATTTGGCTTCATATTCAGTTTTCTCTATCTCTCCTTTCATGTTAAAAATATCATTTTGCCCATATAATAATACGTAATATAGTAATATCTTATATTATGTAATAGCCCATAGCTTATGTTACTCGAAAATAAATTAGCATAAACAGTAATTCACGCTACACCGTTAAGTCCACAGTGCCCGGGAATTTCTTAAGATTACAATAGGAATTACTGTCTAATTAGATCTATTAAAAGTATGCAATATCATCTGAAATAGTTATGTAGCATACAAAATGCTGATGTGAAAAAAATGAGTCATGTAAGTTACTTAGGCAACATTGATATTGCGAGCTTCAAAATTTTCTCGAATTTTCGAAGTATCCATCTTTCTTGTCTAAACTGAATAAAAAAAACAACTGAAAGTCAATAATCGAATGTACATTTTTAAAAGAAGAACTACATAGCTACCACGTGTAAAAAGTTTCACTCAAAAATCTCAAACCATGAAGGTTTTATGTCAATTCGAAGCGCCTATTGCAATTTCATACATAACCCCTTCTATAAAAATGAAAAGACGTTCGTTAGTCTCGCTAAAACTCGAGAACAGCTGGACCGATTTGGATATTTTTAGTCTTGAAATTTGTGGTTCAAGAGGTGAGAGACGGTAAAATGATGTTGATAAAACTTTTACATAATACACCTCGGTAAACCGGGGTCAGCTAGTATAGCATATAATTGGCATGGACTTGGACAGAACCTGCCATCTATGCTTTAAAAATGAGAAACCAGTTCAACAATTTAAAGCCAATAGAGATGATTCAACTGTATCTCACAATAAACTATTATTAGATTAGGATATTCCAACGATAACCGGAAATGGCTACATAACTGAGTCTAGAATTCACACAACATAGCACACATTGTTGCCTCTACGTTGTGGTGGAACCTCCAGAATATTTGGCCGAAAGTTTATATTAGTACGTTTAATAAATATATACGTATAGTTAATTATTTATGCTATCTTCAGGGGTTTGTAAACAACTTTTATGTCAGTTTTAAACTTGTGTTATCCCTATTAATAATTACATTACATTTACATTAATTTATTTTGAATACTAGTTAACATCACAACAAAACCAGAGTAGAGTTAGAGATTAGCAAAAAAGAAAAATGGTAGTAATATTTGGAACTGTATTTGTGGTAGTGTATTTTATTTTCGTTAAGAAAATAGAATTAAACTATACAACTTGACAACTATACAACACATCAGACTGCGAGATATATTAAAATCCTTTGTGCGGTTCTGCCTCTAGTCCACAATGCAGTTGTAATTACAGAAACTAAATTTTTCCAATCTGACGGCTTTACAAAACATTAATTTCCGCTTACTAATTCTTACTATAGAGATCTAAATATATTATAAACTAGTCGACTACCGTGACTTCGTCTACGTTATAGTATATGTTAAATTAAGAATATATGTACAAAAATAAAAATAAAGGATAGAGAGAGAGAGAGAGACTCTCTAAAGAGAAAAACCGAACAGAGACTGACCATTCTGAACAGAGATAAAGATAAATATTAAAGAGAGAAAAAAGAACCAGGATAAGAGAGAATGATAGTATATAAGAGGAAAGATGACAGAAATACTGTAGACTTCCTCAGTGAAAGAATTTTTTAAATCAGATCAGTAGTAACAAAACGGCCATGTTCTATTAATTAAAAAAGTGTATATGGCAACACTAAATCACCTTTGTCACTCACGAAAAGTGTAGTTCTATCTGTGAAAAAAAAATTAAAATCGGATTAGTAGTTCCTGAGAAACCCTTCAAATTACAAAATGACCTTATATGTATAAAGACTTAAATGGCCATATCTTTTTAATTAGAATAAATATGGCAACACCACATAGCCTATGTTACCCGGAAAGGATGTAGCTTTCTATCGGTGAAAGAATTTTCAAAATCCGTTCAGTACTTTTAGAGCCTATTCGCAACAAACATACAAACAATCAAATCTTTCCTCTTTATATAATACTGTAGATGTAGATTACTATATAAAAAGCTGTAGTATCACAAATGTTATGCAAGTTTAAAAAGATATATAAAAGCGCCTTCTATCATAACTAGCATGATATTTAAATAAATTAGGTAGACGTATTGTGGTATAAAATAAGAGCTTTTATTTCAGTAGTAAAGAGAGTTACGATGTCATTTCAGGTTTTAACTTTTTTTCAGATAATAGTACTATTCTTGAGCTCATAAATCTAACATCTTTATTAAAAAAAATGTCGGACAAATTTTAAATATCTGAAACAACTTTCCAGAACAGTATAGTTTTCAATGTTGTTTCAAAGTCACATTTGTAAGAGTATAATGTATAAACGTCTATGTTTTATATTGTGTGTCGTCTGCATTGTATTTGCAAGCTACTAACTACATCATTGAAAAGGCATTACTCAGTGAGGTGCGGCTTGTTAGTGTCGTACTCGTATTTCGACTTTGTATAGACGCCACGAGCATGGCGCTGACACTGACGTCTATCACCCATTTGCTACATCCTTTGGAAATCGATAGAAATAAGATCTTATATATTCTATTGTATATTATGACGCAATTAAATATCACTTGCTTTAACGGTGAAGGATAACATCGTGAGGAAACCTGCACTCCTGAGAGTTCTCCATGTTCACAAAGGTGTGTGACGTCTGCCAACCAGTACTGGGCGATAGTCTACTATGGTCTAATCTTTCTAAGGAGACCTGGCTCAGCAATGGGCCATTAATGATTTAGGTCGCGATGTAGATATTATGACGTACTTTAATCTAATTTTAAGAAACGTATAAAGCTGCGGTTCGTTTTTAATGTTTCATCTCAGATTTTTAATTCAAGAAATTTAAATAACCATAAAAATCAGCCAAGTATGGCAAATCTCAGGATATCCCTGGAAATTACGGCTTTCACCTCGGAATGAGATAATAAAAGTTTATAAATCTTTATTTAACATTCGGGATGTCTCACTTCTTATAAAATCTCATTTCCGCGGATCATGTATGTATGGTTCAGGAAAGAATTGTGAATCTCTCCAAAATATGTTTTCATAACTGTGTTACAATATGCTACATTTTGGCTAAACATATGTGTAAATACATTATGTACAACTGTTTTTCCTTCTATCAATAATCCTAAATGTAATAAGCATATATTCGTAGTAAGACAAAATCTAACTAGTTTTTAACCTCATTAAATCTAATATAAAGTCTTAGTGTTAAGTTCTATTAGAACGTAAACGTAATACGTATCACGTAATTACTGATATTATATAAGTGATTCATAGTAAAATTGTTCATCTGGCGCAAGTGGCGCATTATCGTTAAACATTGATATTCCGACCCTTTGCGCTTCAGCTGCGTTAATTGAACGCACATATTTACGACTACTGATTATAAGATAGCTTTTTATTATCGTTTATCTAGAGCTGAGCGTAGCGTTTATTATCATAATATTCTAGAATATTATACAGGCTTAAAATAAGTATTCATTGGTTTTAATGGAATCACTTATGCGTCGGATGGGTATGTAAAAAGCCGTGTTGATTACCATACCGCCTTATATGTTTTAAAAGTCATTTAATATAATGACAACATTATTAGGATTTTTCACCCGTTTGGTATATAGCTCGAAATTAAAAAATATAGAATAAATATTATAATGTCAATAATTGTGTAATTTTTAGTAGCACTAAGCACTAACATTTTTTAAGCAGACAAAGACACTTGGCGGTCGGATTCGCATGCTGGTGGTCGCAAGCCAGTCGGGGAGCAGATCCCCTACCACCAAGAGGGTGCTGGGTTACTCGACTCTTACCCGTCCCCTCACGGGTAAAACATTTTAAGAATTTATAAAAATCAAATAATTCGCATTAAATTAAACAACAGAGTTTTCATTAAGTTTCCTTTATTTTGAAAATTAGGTACCAGCTGAGACTCTAAGTTTAAAATATAAAATTGATAATTTTATTTAAAAATTTATTTTTGATAATTTTATATTTGGGTGTATTACTTTTTTTATTATTCCAAGACAGTGAATAACCTCTGTTCCGATAGACATGAGCCAATTGTCAAACAGAGATCGCCTTGTGTCGATTATGACTGTTACTATGCGATATTGGTCTCATGTAGATGACATAACTATAACAGAAATGGTTTATGAGATTTTTCACTAAAACGGAGTTTATAGATTAGACATAACTTCATTAACACTAAAGCAAAGAGGTTTCCTGCAAGTTAGCTTATAATCTGAAAAATTTATTGAAATACCTAAGTAAAGAGTCGCATTTGGTCAAACCACTTTAAATTGTTCATCACAGTTTAGCAACATTGTTGCAGCACAGTGGAAAGGAGGGAGAGGAGGGAGAGGAGGTACACTGCGAGTCAGATGTAAGTTCCATTCAGATGACAAGCTCACGGCTAATGTCATTGTAGGATAATCATATTCCGATGCTATCTAATAAGGAAAGAACCATATGAAATGCTAATTCGCTTGTTTTTGTTTGTGATTTATAGCCTAATGATCGGAATACTAGATATTACTGTTTGGACATTAATCTTATTAAACTATCTCATAGATAACTAGTGGAGGTAAGGTTTTTGTCGCATCTACGTCATCTGCTACATTGTAACAAGTTTCCACAAAAAATAAACGATTAACTCATGTTAGCAACACTGATATTGTTACGAGCTTGAGTTCGGGATTGGAAGAAATTGAAAGATGCTTCGTTGGTATAGGACTACACTACGATTTCGCACTATTTACACGTCTCCGATATTTACAGTCCTTATTTTCAATATTCACAGTTCCTCTATTAATGCACGCACTACACCCGAATCACTATTCCCACCGTTGTTCGTCACTATACACTTCACAGTGATCCACTAGTTATCTCTGCACTTCGATATCTCTTCGAATTCACTTCTTCACTCTCGAATATAGACTGACTTGCAATCGTCCGTACAACCCTTTATATTGGATTTCATATAGAAACTTCTCGCAACTCTATTCTAACAATTAAAGAAAAGATTATTCTGACAACCACTGGAAAGGTCTAAAGTTATACCCATCCCACTCCAGCACATAAATTTGCCTGATGCCGTCCTTTTTCCAAATGTCAACCATCGAAGACTCGCGAAACTTCTGGCGAAAGACATCTTGCTGTCTCTCCCGGTTTATCTTGCCGTCTTATTCTATTTTGATTACGAATTGTTTTGATGTAGATTCGCAACAATAGTCTCGAATATTACCTATCTTAGTGCAAGTGAATATTTATGTCGGAGCATAGTAAAAGATTATCGATTAATCGAATCGTTATCGTTGTCTATGGCGTTGGAGTGGGGTAGTAGTCACTTCCGTTGTTTTGACAGTCTCTACCCTCGACCCTTTATATGCGATCGACAGTCTAACTGAAGTCTTAGTCGTGCGCGGTCTTTCAAGAAGTGAACATCATCTAAGTAGTGCTAGTGATAGTGATAGTGTCAAGTGCAGTGTAGTGTGGAAGTGCTGTCCAACTAAGGTCACGTAAGTCCTTACAATGTAATTGCCACGTGGTTAAGTAAACACAATGTTAGGTTAGGTTAGCCTTAGGTTAGGTTAGCCTTGTGTTAGATTAGGTTTATGTGCGTTTAACCTTGGGTTTAAATAGAGAGCCTAGCAGTGGAGGCGAGTGTTGTAATTACTTAAAGGAGCTCTTTAAGCCTACACCTTGGTCACAAGTCCAAGGCACTGCTTAGGTTTCTCTCGTAATTGTTAGAGATCATATTTGATCATTTATCGGTTTAATAGGAGTATCTACGTTGCGTTTACCCAATATTCCATTCAATACCATCACCCCCTTTTAGTGTTCCCCAATATTTCCCACCTTCCTCCTTCTATTTCCTTTCACATCGTTTTAAAATCCCCGACATATATTAAAGTGTAGTTATTGGGGTTCGATATATATATCCCTTATTCGATATTGACTTAGTTTAATTAGAAGTTGGGTAGTGAGGTCGAGCAGTAGAGAGCAAAACGCATTGTAAAGGTCGAGCAGTAGAGAGCAAAACGCATTGTAAAAGGATAACGTAAACCTGTACCTGGGTCACAAGCCCCAGGCACAAGAATCCTAATTAAAATTTTAATCTTTTACGTATTACCGATGCCTATATATTACTCTATGTATTATACAGATGGAAAAACGATGGGAATCGGATGCCATGATAAAAAATCTAAGCTATGTTAATTTATCATTTAAACACGATTTTTTTTTTTAAATTTAACTCACATAGCTTTTGTATATTTTACAAATGTATTGGTGACATTTACACAATAAATATTCTGTTATCTTTGGCATTGTCACATTTAGCTCTTTCGAATAAACACAAATGGCTGACGGTTTAATGGATTAAACTTTGAATGGTATTATATTATTTTCATAATTTTAGGACATATTTCTGTTGTCTTTACTCTAAAGCAACGTTTTAGAAATACATAATATTAATTGTACTATAATACCTTTGCAATGTATAATGCAAAATTATACTGAATCCTTTGGAGAAACGAAGTCTAGACAAACCAATAAGACTCCTAAATAGAAACTAGATCCTATTTTGTAATATACATTTTGAATATAGCAGTAATCACTATTTTTGTTAAGTGTGTTGGTTACACTAATCAATATTTGTTAGCTACTAATAATTATTCGATATTACTAATCAGCTTATATATACATATATATATATAGCAGATACGATTATTATAGTAAGATTCTAGTGAACACATTTTAATACTGAAAATCGGTAAGTAAAGCAAAATCCAACTTAATATGATCCAAGCATTTTAGTTTTAAAGTAAAATTTGATTGTCATGCAATTGCTCTCATACAAAATTAGGGTATTTACAAGAAAACCTACATTAATCGATCTCAAATCGCCAACCCTTTTTAACCCTCCCTCCTGAAACTAAAACGAATAAACAAATTATTCCACGTGGTCGTGTCAATCTCGAATGCGTTTAGCCAACATTTAAGCACAGCTAAGTAGTGTAAAATTGGGGCATCTGGATCAAAAGAGCTCCAGATGCCACCAATTTTACACATTCAATTCCTTCAAATTCATAGTTCAGAATGTCGATTTTAAAGTACCTAATTGATTCGTTACGAAATCAAGTCAACATTTTGAGTGTTAAAAATATTACTACAAGATATCCACTATAGTTGTGGATTGCAATAACGGTTCATTCAGGAGTGCAATGTAACTTATTAAATCGTTTTATATGAAATTAAAATGTTTTTGTATACTCACTATAAATCTGAATTGATCATTCGACATCAAATATTCGTCTGGTGGTACGGATCATGCCACGTCTAAATAAATACGGGGCAGCGTTGATATGCAACCCGAACTGTGTGCGCGTGTATGCGCGTGTGTGTGTGTGTGCTGTTATTGTACTAATAACTATTTAGTTAGCCTTATTTCAAATGCATTTTTTAAAGCTTTTTAAATAAAAAAAATTCTTGGTTTACGGTTTTAAGAGACAAATAAAACCAATAAATTAGTTCTATATCATACATTTATTTTAACAGAAACTTTTTACATTTTTTATATCCTAATAAGAAACACCACAATAATTTTAACAAAATATGCACAATAAAATATTAAGCAAAATTACAATACACACTTAATGTTTAACACATAAGTAGAAGTGATATTATTTAGGTATAGATATAATACTCTTAACCTTATTGGAGTAATACTTTGATACATACTATATTAATAACTAAAAACATAATAACAATTTTAAGCTTATAAATTAACTTTGACAGCCATTGTCGCTATCTAACTATAAACTAATCATTAATTATGTCTTCGTGTATCCTATTTATTACTTCCATGGTTTTATTATAAACTTCATCCATATAGGTACTTCTAACAACATGCTGCGCGCAAACCTCTGCTTCGCAGTTGTAATTGCCGCAGATCGTACTGTTCTGCTCAAAGTTTTCCGCATCGTATACTTGTATAACTATTATTTTCATCGGTTTGGCAACCGGTTTCTTTATAAATGAATACACTTTTTGTTTATTTTTTGTAATTTTGCGTGATTGATCCGCAAGACCCAGATGTCTTTGATTTGCGCTTTGTGATTGATTAGGACCCTTTTCTGAAGGTAAAAAGTTAAATAGCAATTCTCCAGAGTCCTGAAACGAAAAAAATAATTTTTAAAAATACATAAGTTTGCGAAGGCACATGAATAAAAAGTAAGGAATTAAATTTTATTGTAATTTTTGATTTAATTTAATTTTTATAAAATAAATTGAAAAACTCACCGACATTGTAGAATTTTTACGAGTAGTTCCTTTACCGTTCGATTCCCCAAACCGAATATTTTTTCGGGGGATTAGTGGGGCTATTTATATTAAAAAATTGCATAAAAAATAAGTTCATAAGGTTGAAAATATTAATACAATTTGTTTCAAATATTTGTTCCCAAAACGGGCATCTGAAATCTAAATCCGAAATCTGATCCACGCGCCCGTCGGGCGTCACTTAGCCTGTGTGCATTTTCTAAGTACACTCACTAATAAGAATATATAACATATAACAACTAGCGACCAGCCCTCGCTTCGCTTAGGGTAAAACATCTGTATTTTTATACTTGACATAAAAATAAAAGATTTTTAATAGCCATCATTTCTATAATTTTAAATTATTTCTAAATAATTGAACTATACTTTTTTTGTCCAAACATGTAATTTAAAGTGTACAAGTACCTACAAATTTCGAAAATACAAACATCTTCTAATATTAGAATACACTAAAATAAGTAAAATACTCTTCTAATATTACATATAGATTACACCCATATTAAAAATCAAAAGGTCTAAATGAAAAGACATGAACGGTCTTGTTTTAACCTGTGTAAATATATATATATTGGTTGGTTAAGCTATTGGTTAATTAGTAGTTAAATTGTTTTTATGTTTATTTCTTTATGTTGAATTTTTTTATTCATATATTCTAATAAATTTTTAACTACAAAATTATTATAAAGTAAATCGTCAGGTATGCAGACATCGGCGAGTGATTCTACTAGTGTATAAAATAAAAATTTGATTACTTCGAAATTTTTCTATTGAACTGTAAGCATCTAACATATTTGGTCATGCGTCTCGCGTTGCGTATGGGTTTAAATAGCCGGAAGAAACTGTGGGGAATCATAAGCATCTCAGGCTTTCAAGCTATTTCACCACAAAGAAGGGAACCCCTGCTACAATTAACATGTGAGTATTAAGTTATTATTTAAAAATTTTATTACTTTAACATTAAATCAGATAAATAGTCCGAGCCGTCATTTTATTTAAAATTTAAATAATATTAATATCACCCATGTTATCCCGAAATAAAGTAGCTTTTTTTTTAATATAATTTTAAATTAGTATGGAATATAACACTAAAACAATATCGATTCTATAATATAAAGCATTATTTGTATTTACGTGATCACCTAAAGTTATGTAAAAATATATTTTAGATAGGTTTGTTTAATTATATTTCATTAAAATTTCAGGTCTAAGAGTCAACTCGCTGCAGACCTCTTCCTATCTGAAGATGAAGGAGCAACTTCAGAGGCGGGTGACTGTAGAAGTGTCGAAGCCAAGAAACGAGGCAAGTCGTCAACTTCGACCTCGAGCGCCAAAATCAGCAAAGCGAAAAGGACTAAAATTAATCCAGTGTCCAAGCCGTCCTCGACAGTAGCTGCAGACCTCTTCGGCAGCGACAGCGAAGACGACGTTCGCCCTCCTAGCGCCATGGGTAAACCCCTGTTGTCTTACGTTAGCAGTAAAATAGCGAACGGATATTCGCGGCAAATTCATGCTGCCAAGCTCGGTTCGCATTATATTGAATTAAAGGTGTATCAATGTAGTGAGGTGGACAAAGTACCGCCGATAAACCGCTGGAAACATGCTTTGTTCACCTTAAAGCATCGGACCGACGTGGACACTGAAGCTTGGGGGCACCTAAATAAATTTATATGCGCTGCTCGAAAAGAGTACCGAGGGTGCCCCAAAACTTTTATTAGTAATTATTTTTAAAGTAGTTAGTTAAATTTTATTTGTAACTATGTTTAGCCCCTATAAGATTAAGTTTAGTTTTAGACTAATATGTTATATATTATATTGAATAACCTGTTTTTGTCTTTCAGTTCAAACCCCGAGTAGTACTTCAATGAAATGTAACGAATGTGAAATTGAGATTTTGAAACATAAATATAAATACCATATGAGATCTAATTTACATAAGTCAAAGTGTTTATTGAAAACTGAACATGATAATATTGAAATAATAGCAACAGCTTTTAAAAACAGAATTGTGACATATCGCTTGAATCCGTCTCAGGACACTGAGCACCTCACGCACCTCACGCCAGAGGCGTTCCGGAGCGGTTCTCTAAGTGATATAAAAAAATTGATTGAGATATGCATTCAAAGACATAGTTGTATCAAAATAAATTTAGAATTGTTTGCTTACTTTTTATTACCAAAGACAAATAAACAATTATTGAAATCTTTTAATACAAAATTCGAAATAATTTACAAAAGTTCAGATTTAAATAATTTTGTAAGAAATGTATTTCAAGTATTTAAAAGAAAACTTAACGAATTTGAACACTGTGAATCCGGTTGGTCATTTTTTGCAATAAGTCATTTAGAAATCAATGTTAATAAATATAACCCAATGAGAGGTGGAACATATATCGATTTACCCTCATTTATTAAAAATAAAAAATGTTGTTTAAATATTCAGAATAACGATGAATATTGTTTTTTGTGGTGCATTGTTGCAGCAATGTATCCTGCAAAATGTAACTCATGCAGAATAACATCTTATCCTCATTATTCAAAGGTTTTAAATATAGAGGGAATGTCTTTTCCTCCATCAATTAAAGATATAAAGCTGTTTGAAAAATGTAATTCTAGCATAAGTGTTAATATTTATGGTTTAGATAGCAAAAATTTGGTATCTGGACCTCTTTATTTAACAAAAGAAAAGAAAAAGCATCACATTAACTTGCTTTACATTGAGCGAAATGAAAGAGGACACTATTGTTTAATTAAAGACCTGATACGATTAGTTCGAAAGCAAATAAGTCATCACAAAGGAAAGATTTACTTTTGCGATTCTTGTTTGCAATTTTTTTCCAGTGAGTTGAAATATAGTAATCACTATTGTTCTGAAATACTTACAATACTTCCTGAAAAAGGTAGTCTAATTCAATTCAAAAATTATGAGCGAAAGCAAAAGATTAATTTTATTATTTATGCCGATTTTGAAAGCATTTTATTAAAGTATTCTGAACAAAGTACGAATAACACACAGAAGTTTAAATTACATATACCAGCATGTTTTGCATATTATGTGTGCTGTTCACATGACCCGAGTTTAAACAAATATGTTACTTATAGAGGTGAGAATTGCGTCGAAATTTTTATTAAACGATTGATTGAAGATGTTACTTGGATAAACACTATTTTATCCGAAGTGAAACCGATAAAACCCTTAACTCTTGAACAACGAAATAATTTTGAAAATGCTTCCGAATGTCATATATGCAAACGCCCTTTATTCGGTGACAAAGTACAAGATCATGATCATGTCACATCCGAGTACAGAGGCGCAGCTCATTCAATTTGTAATTTGAAATATAAAATATGTCCATTTGTGCCAGTAGTTTTTCATAACTTAGCTGGATATGATAGTCATTTATTTATTAAAGAACTGGTAAAATATGAGGGTGATATTAAAGTTATACCGAAGTCTAAAGAAAAGTACAGTTCTATTACAAAATTTATCCCATTATCTAATACATCTCATCTTATTCAAATAAAGTTTATTGATTCATATCAGTTCTTAAGTTCGAGTCTCGATGAACTTAGTAAAAGCTTGAATACAGAAGATTTAGTCAATCTATCGAAGATTTTTAATGATAAAAGTACATTAGATTTATTGAGACGTAAAGGTATTTATCCGTATGACTACATGGATTCATGGTTAAAGTATGAGGAAAGACATTTGCCAAAAAAGGAAAACTTTTATAATTCGATGAAATTAGAGCACATAACTGATAATGACTATGAACATGCACAGATGATATGGCAAACATTTAATATTCAAACACTCGGTGAATACACTGATCTGTACATAAAATGTGATGTATTATTATTATGCGATATTTTCGAACATTTTAGAAATACCAGTTTACAGCATTACTCTCTTGATCCAGCATATTATATATCAGCTCCAAGCTTGAGTTGGGACGCCATGCTATTATATACTGACGTACGTCTCGAGTTAATAACTGATTTAGAAATTTATCAATTTTTAGAAAAAGGTATACGTGGTGGATTATCACAATGTTCTGTTCGCCATGCTGAAGCTAACAATAAATATATTCCACATTTTGATAATACAAAACCATCTAGCTATTTAGTATATCTAGATTGTAATAATTTATATGGATACGCAATGACACAAAAATTACCGATATCTGAATTTGTTTTATTAAACCGAAGTGATATTATTTAATTTGATATAATGAGTATTCCGAATGACGGAGAACTTGGATATATTCTAGAAGTGGACCTAGAGTATCCCGAATACTTGCATGATGATCATAAGGATTTACCTTTCGCATGTGAAAGGTTTATTCCTCCCAACGGAAAAACAGAGAAATTAATTGCAAATTTATATGATAAACATAAGTATGTTATTCATTTCGTTCATTTAAAAGAGTGTTTAAAACGAGGTCTTATTTCGAAGAAAATTCATAGAATACTTAAGTTTAAGCAAGATGCTTTTCTTCAGAAATATATTAATTTAAATACTTCCTTACGCCAGAGTTCTAAATCTGAATTTGAAAAAGACTTTTTTAAACTATTAAATAATTCAATATTTGGAAAAACTATCGAAAACAAACGTAAACAAGCTAATGTAAGACTACTAACGAAGTGGAAAGATTGTGATAATAAAACAAATAAAATTATCGGTGCGGAATCAATAATTTCTAAACCAAACCTTAAAAGTATTTCTGTTTTTACTGAGAATTTTGTGGCTGCACAATTGAAACCAGAAAAAATTATATTAGACAGACCAATATACATTGGATTCACTGTACTAGAATTTGCTAAAAAGCATCTATATAATTTTCATTATGCTCATATGAAAAGAAAATATGGAACAAACGTAAAACTGTGTTATACTGACACTGATAGTCTTCTGTATTTAATATATACTGAGGACTTCTACAACGATTTAAAAAGCGATATATTGTTTTTCGATACAAGTAATTTTGAAGATGATAATCCGTATAATATGCCTAAAGTGAATTCAAAAATTCCTGGGCTCTTCAAAGATGAGCTTGGTGGATCAATTATTACTGAATTTACTGGCCTAAGAGCGAAGTTGTATTGTTTAAAAAGCGTAAAAGCTACTATAATAAAAGCAAAGGGTGTAACTAAACCAATAAAAAAACATTTAGAAATGAAAAACTATAAAGAAACATTATTTAATAATCAAGTTTTAAAACATAAAATGAATATGATAAAATCTATAAAACATTTATTGTATTCACAACAAGTTAATAAAGTAGTTTTAGATAGCAATGATGATAAAAGACAAATACTAGCTAATAAAGTTGAAACCTTGCCCTGGGGGCATTATAATACCGTGTTTTAGTTGATTGATAAGTGTATGGTTTATTTATAACAGTGTAGCGCGAAACTTTGAGTATCAAAATTGTTTATTAAGTAATTAACGTATTTTATTGTTAAATTTAATGTAATTTATATACTACTTATGAAACTAAGCTAAGTCAAACAAGATTATATCCTAGTAGTGTTTGATTGTAGTATTTTATTTTATTGATTAAATTATGTTTAAGTATATTTAGAGTTTTACTCTATCCCTTGTACCTTGTGCATATGCAAAATCTTAAATAAATACTTGTGCGCATTATTTTTCTCTCATACATAAAAATGAAGTTGATTAAGCAACCAGTGTCTATAGAAGTTAAGAATATTGAAATAAAAGAAAATAAGATTTACACAAAGCATAGTATACTTCTCCCAAACAACATCCGATGTGTTATATGTGGCCCGTCTAATTGTGGGAAAACAAATGTTATGATAAGTTTATTGATTAACGAGAACGGTTTAAAATTTAACAATGTTTACTTGTACTCAAAGACAAGTTTTCAACCCAAATATGGCTTTCTAGAACAAGTCATGCAAAGAGTCCCCGAAGTAAATTTTTTTATTTTTAACAACGATCACGATGTTATTCATCTTAATGAGGCTTTACCAAATTCAATCTTTATTTTTGATGACGTCGTTTGTGAGAACCAAATAAATATTCGCAACTATTTTACCATGGGTAGACATAAAGGAGTTGATTGTTTTTATCTATCTCAAACATATTCAAAAGTACCGAAGCAACTCATACGTGACAATGTCAACTTTTTGATTGTATTTAAACAAGATGAAATTAATATGAAGCATATATATGATGAACACGTAAGTCCTGATATGGAATGGCCAATTTTCAAAAACCTTTGCTCCATAACCTGGCAACGCCCCTATGATTTTTTGATAATTAATAAGGATTGTGAACTGAACAAGGGGCGATACAGACAAAATTTCGATATCTTCATTAACTTCGATTGATTGTTATATAAATCAATCAACGATAAAATTTATTCATTTGGAAATAAGCACGGTTGATTGTAGGTCATACAATGGAGCAACAAATAACTAAGCAACTAATAGAGTCTGCGGACACTATTAAAAATAAAGTTAAACAAATGAGAGATGATGACTTCCATACCAATACTCACCTTAAATATTTATTCAAACCTCTTGCTGATCCTTTAAATGCAATTGCTGCTAGTAAAGAAATATCTTTACTGAAAAATAGTGGTAATGCTACCGATAAAACTACTGCTAATGAAATAACCCCTAAATTATTTTTACATGATTCATATTTTGAAAACACACCCAAATTTAAGTTATCTGATGAAAGCTCCGAAAAGTTCTATTCCGAAACTGAAGAATTGGAAGAAGGACCAGACGAAAATATTACTGGAACTGAAAATTATAAAGATACGTCGTTGAAAAAAGAAGACTTCTTAGAAATATATGATAATATGAACATACCATTCGGGGTGCGAAGTGAAAATAACAAACTCATGATTGGAAATACAATAATAAATTTTTCGACATCACACGATGAGTCTAGTAATGGTAAAATATATAATATTTGTATAGATGATAAAAAATATCGATTAACTTCAGGGTTGCGGGAATTGTTACTTCGCAAAAGTCCAGATTTAAGTATAATTAATGAAAACGATAAAGAAATTTACAAAGAAATACTCATCAAAACTAGTGCTCATAAAAGAGACCACGACCCAGCAGGTCAAATTCGAGGTGATAAAGGGTTAAAATACCGTAAAGTAATTAAACCATTATTAAAAACTGGTGCTGGATTAGCGCACCTAAAGGAATATAAGAAAAATACCGATTTGGTTTATTGGGATGATCCTAACGAACTAGTAGATAGACTCAAACTTCTGGTTGCATCAAAAACAGCCGGTAATACTAACCTTGACAATGAGATACTGTCAATTGTAGAGGAACTCAAAGAAGCTGGTATCATAAAAGAATAAAATATTTTGTAAACAACAACGTCATTTAGTATGTCGTGATACGTGAGCGGTGTTAGTTGAAATGAATTCAGTTAAAAAAGATATTGTTAATGAAATACATAAAAGTGCTAGGATTCATTTCTTACGAAGGCATGTATTGCTCAAAGACATTGATGATCTTTGGCAGGCGGATTTGATGGATATGCGAAATATCTCAAGGTTCAATAATAATTACAAATACATTTTGATTGTTATTGATGGATTCTCTAAATACGCTTGGGCTTTTCCGCTCAAACAAAAAAGTAAAGAATCGGTTTATACAGTATTTAATAATTTAATAAGCAAAGTAAAACGCATCCCTAAAAACTTACAAACTGATGCTGGAGGTGAATTTTTTAATGAAAAATTACGTGAGATGTTTCAAAAATATTCTATTAACCATTACTGTACGTATTCTACGAAAAAAGCTTCCATTGTAGAACGACTAATAAGAACAATCAAAAGTAATTTATATAAAGAATTTAGTTTAAATGGGAATTATAACTGGATTGATGGTACACTAGCGAATGTAGTTGATAGATATAATCATACCACGCACCGAACAATTGGTGTAAAACCAATTGAAGTTAATCATTATAATAAAGATGAAATACGAAATAGATACTGTCGCGAAAATAATATTCAAAACCAAACACCTAAATATAAAGTGGGGGATTTCGTTCGAATAAGTAAACATAAAAGCTGTTTTGAAAAGGGATATACTCCTAACTGGTCTACAGAAATATTTAAGATTATCAAAGTTCAAAAAACAAATCCGGTGACGTATCTATTGGAAGACAATAGGAAAATCCCTATTTTGGGATCATTTTACAATGAAGAATTACAAAAAACTAAATATCCGGATATTTATTTAGTAGAAAAAGTTTTAAAGCGAAAACAAAATAAAGTTTTTGTTAAATGGTTAGGCTTACCTAAGTCAGAAAATAGCTGGATTAAAGTTAAAGATAGCGTATAAATAGCATCGTTTGTATCAATATAACCAGGTGGTCATAGAAACGAGTTCCATTCTGTTTTTTTCCATGAACGGGGAAGGACTTGTAAATAATTTAATTAACAAAATACCTTTTGAGCTGCATCTGCCAGGATATAATTATTGTGGGCCAGGAACAAAATTACTTCAAAGATTGACTAGAGGTGATGAAAGTGTAAATAAATTGGACGAATACTGCAAATATCACGATATTGCATACAACAATTCTAAAAGATTAAAAGATCGACATAAAGCAGATATAGTTTTATTAAAAATGGCGAAGAAACGAGCTTTATCTAATGACGCAAGCACTGGAGAAAAGCTTGCAGCTAATTTAGTTAACAAGATAATGCTAGCAAAAGTAAGCTCTGGTTGTGGCGTCAAAAAGGACTTTAAAAATATAGTTTCTTATACAAAAAATTATATTAAGAAAATTAAACCAAAGGGTAAGAAAAAGCTTATAGCTATGGCATACGCTGCTGCTAAAGAATTAACAGGTGATTCTGAAAAATCGAAAATGAAGCTTCCTCGAATTATTCCTCTTCCTAAATCTGGTGGAGTTTTACCACTAATTCCGATATTTGCTGGCTTGTCAGCTGCCGGAAGTATCGCCAGTGGAATTGCGGGGATCGTAAAAACTATAAATGAGTACAAGGATGCAAAAAAGCGCTTAAAAGAAATGCAATCACGAAATGATTACATCAACGAAAGTGTGTGTATTGGAAACGGGTTGCGGCTAGATCGTTACAAAGATAGGTTAGGAATATACCTAGACGATAAGAAAAAAAACTAAATTACAGGCTACCTAATCGCGCTCTTACAAATATAGATATAATAAAATTTACAAAAAACGTTCCGTATTTTCGTGGAGTTTTTATGAGAGACGCTTTACCTAAAACTCCTTTTTCTAAGGAGTGTGGTATCATAAACTTAGATAATTCTGAAAGTTCTGGTACACATTGGGTAGCCTATGTAATTTATAATAAATATATCGAATACTTTGATAGTTATGGTAATTTAAAACCACCTAAGGAATTCGTGCGATATGTGAGTTCTCATAATATCAAATATAATTATGATAACGTACAAAAGAATAACCCATTCATTTGTGGACACTTATGTATTGATTTTATAAAAAAATTTTGGGAAACAAAAGGTATTATAAAATCAAACTCTTGCTTATAAAATTATATTCTAATTCTGTCTGTTATGCAAGTCGCATGTGATTTACTTAGCTAGTCGCTATGATTGTTTATAATATAATATCTAGTACGAAACCAAAATGCATTACTCGTCCTAGCATCGTCAAGAGACGAAGACCTATAAAGAGAATTAAAAAAATAAGCAAAGAAAATAAATTATTTCTTAAAGCTTTGGGTTTTAAAGTATGAGTATCTTACAAGTAAATGATACGCCACAATTTGATAACTCTATATCGAGTTATGAAATTCATACGTATAATCCATACAGCAACAGTTTTAGCGAAAATGATGAAATAAGGATACCTATACATCAACAAGACCTGTATGTATTACCTGCAGCCAGCTATATTTACATAGAGGGTAAAGCAATTGTGTTAGGAAAAGATTCTACAGAAAAACAAACCCGTAAAATTGTCAATTTTACTAATAATTTTATAGCATTCCTTTTTAATGATATTCGTTATGAACTTAATGGCGTTGAAATTGATCGCATAAAAAATGCTGGAATAACGACAACTCTTAAGTCGTATGTCTCTATGAGCGAGGGAGAAAGCAAAGCTGCAGCTATTTGGGGATGGGATTTAAATGGGCTCAAAAACAACGATGGAATGTTTAGCGCACTGATACCTCTAAACAAGGTTCTCGGATTTGCCGAAGATTATAATAAGATTGTAATTAATTGTAAACATGAACTTATACTGAACAGAAGTAGTACCAATCTTAATAGTGTTACTCTTGATAATAATGATATTGTGAACATAAATATTGAAAGACTGCAATGGCGTGTGCCGCATATAAAAGTTTCAGATCGAGAAAGATTAACTTTACTTAAAAATTTAGAGAAAGATCGCCCTATACGAATGGCTTTCAGAAACTGGGATTTATATGAGTACCCTTTATTACCTAAGACAACAAAACATTCCTGGATTGTAAAAACTGCTTCACAAGTAGAAAAGCCGAGATATGTAATATTCGGTTTGCAGTCAAATAGGAAAAATGTAATGAATAAAGACTCTTCTATATTTGATCATTGTAAATTAACTAATGTTACGCTCTTCTTAAATTCACAATATTACCCATACGAATCAGTGAACGCTAAATTTCCCGAAGATAAATTTCATATATTATACGAAATGTTTACTAAATTTCGTCAGTCTTATTATAACACTCAGCCTGATCCATTGCTTAATTTGCGCGAATTCAAAGAAAAGGCTCCTCTGTTTGTAATTGACTGCTCGAGACAAAACGAAGCTTTAAAAAGCGGAGCAGTAGATGTAAGACTGGAAATTGAAAGTTACGAAGATATTCCAGAAAATACATCTGCTTTTTGTCTTATTATTAACGATCGACTTATTGAATATAAGCCCTTAAGTAGCATCGTTAGAAAATTAATATGAGTGTTATAGTCGATGTACAAGGATTTAAGACCGAATCAAACGATTTTATTCTTAAAGAAATAGCAATATTATGGAAAAACCAAATACAGGTTTTCCTAATTAGACCACCATATCCATTTTACAATCTTACAAAGAAAGAAAGATTACATGTAAGTTGGATAGAGAGGAACAGAAAATTTTTCTGGAATGAGGGTTTTATACCATACACAAATATCAAGCGATACATAGCACCTCTACTTAAAGACAAAATAATCTACGTTAAAGGATACGAAAAAGTTATGTGGTTAAGAAATATTGTCGAAAATGAAAATATTTATGATTTAGAAGACAAAAAATGTCCAAATTTACAAACTCTGCACAATGATTTTGGAACCTGTAGCGATGTTTTTAGCTGCGTGTATCATACCCACGCCTGCGCTTTAAAAAATGTAATGATTATTAAGAAATGGTTTGATAATAAAATGGTTTTTTAATTGAATTGTTGAGTTTTGATTGAAACTAACCCCTTAACCTTTGAAAGTTAAACAGAATATAAAATTCAAAATGTCAATTCTTTTACAAAAATAATTATTCATTAATAAATGTTCTGAACGACTTCATTAATAAATGATAAGTGGGATACATTGTGTAAAATATGTAAAATTGGGGCGTCTGGAGCTCTTTTGATCCAGATGCCCCAATTTTACACTACTACTCAGCTAAACAAGTAATCAAATACTATAAGTATATTATGACTTTCGCGGCTGCCTGTACAGCAGTTCTGATAAATTGCCCTGATAAAGGTGTTTTTACACCGCACATTGTAACCGAGCCTGCGTCTGCGCCTGCGCCGAACAGTGCCAGCGATCTTGTCTCGTTTTTCACTTTCAGGTTATAGCTTGTATTGACGGTTTGATCGCCGCCGTTATTTATTTACTTAGCTCAGATTTATGTGGTATATGTAAGAACAAACAGTTGCACTTTGATACTTACTGCTATTATAACTACTATACTAACTAACTATTATACTACAATATACTACAATTTTCACGCAGAAAGATTCACTTATATGATTTATTTGATTCAAAGTTAAGTTGAGGCCTAATTTGATCCTAAAGGCGACTCAACAACGATACTTGGTTATAATATATATTGATGGAACGATATTTTTATTTTATTTATTTATTGGGTCTACCAGCGATTTTACATAGATGCTTAATATTAAGTACATGATTTATATATATTACATGCAAAGAGCATATAAAATCATTTGAAGGTAAACACTACATGCTTAAGTATCAATACTTATATTGATCAACTATTATTATAATTATATTAAAGTTTTATTTTTAATATTTTTCTAATTCTTGATCTATTTTACTGGGCATTTTGATTAATTTAGCTAAGTTCTATGTATATTTTCAAATGTTTCAGGATTATCACCTTAACATTTCTGTTATTATAATCGTTTATCTATCAAATGTTACGTGGATCTATTAAATGTTATATTAGCGTAACATGAAGACAAGACATATTAACGTTTACAATTCGTATATTGTTATATTCATATTTAAGTACGACAGTTTTAATGATAGTAGCCCTCGTCCTTAAGGAAGCCTTAAGTTCATTGTAACTTTAACATTAAACTTCAAATTCCATAATATAATCATTACCATCATCGTCACAATTAAAGCAAACACCATTAATGGCCCACTGCTGAGCTGGGTCTCCTTCTTAGAGTGAAGAGGGGGAATAGGCCATAGTCCACCACGCTGGCCCGGTGCATGGCAGACTTCACACACCTTTGAGAACTTTAGGAAACTCTCATGAGTGCAGGTTTCCTCATGATGTTGTCACCGTAAAGCAAGTGATATTTAATTGCTTAAAACACACATAACTCAAAAAAATCAGAGGTGTGTGTCTGTATGGGGCATCGAACTCAAAACTCCCGAGTGAGACACCAATGTCTTTACCACCAGGCTATCACTTCTATAATGTAATTTAACTGTCTAAATTTAATATCTTGTGGTTTATTTCAGGTTGATATCTTTTATTATCCTCTCGTATGTGACCGTAGTACAAGTAATCATATCGCAATAAAGCAAAGATTTGTTCTATTCACGCGGGAATACTGTCCGGCGAACCAATTCCGCCGATTGTTGCAACTCTATAGTTGCAACTGACAAACGCTTTTGACAACTACTAGACCGTAAGTATAACATACATGTTGACATGTATTATTAAAGGCGCATTCCACTAAGCGATTTCAACGCCCGAAACGGTCATTTAGCCGTTCCACTTGACGATCGCGGCCGTTGTGGTCTCGGCGAAAACGTCATTAATGACGTCATGACTTGTGCTCACTCGAAGCTCACGACGACCCATGTCAAATCGTGGGTCTTGTGAGCGTTGCAAAATTAGTGATCTGTGGTTGCATTATTTGGCGGCATTTTTAAAACATAAAAAATGGTGGCGATGTAAATAACTTTATTTGATACGGATAGAGATTTATTAGTGGACGTTAATGTTTCTGCGGCGCATATTTATATAAAATTCATTTTATTTTAAAGATAAAAAATCAATCAATAAAACATATGAATATAAAATAATTTAACCAATAATTATAAACTTAACCTCTTGAAACTATTGCTTTATATCGTCATTTGAATTACTTACGTTAACGCTCAAAACGCTCAATTATCCATTCCACTTGGGTTAACGATCGTAACGCTCGCGGACAAATGGAATGGGAAAAACCGCGATCGTGAGCGTGGGCGTTGAGATCGCTTAGTGGAACGTAGGGTATGATATATAAACTGTAGCTTTAACCACGTTTCTTTGTAGTTGAAACAAGAAATATGTAAATGTACAACCAAAATAATAGTCAGATTCTGAGATCAACGTCGTTTGGTATTTATGATACTGACCATATGGGTTGCTATAAATCAATATATGCGAATCTTATCTTTATTAATATAAAGAAAGTAAGTATTTTTGATCTGATTGAGATTGCCATCTATCTCATGGCGTCTTCATTCATAAAAAAATATTAATGTAAATAATAGTGAAATAGAGTCTCTATTTTACAGATTACAGATTTTACGAAAAACTTACTAAGTAAAGTAGTTACTCCTTTGGAGTTTAATCTGCGAATTTACAGAAGGAATTTAATAGAGTACTGATTTGTATTAAGCTTTGAAAACAAAAATTGTTCCAGTGTTATATAGGGAATGCGTCAATGAAAGCAATTGCACGTCAATAAAATCATAATATATTATTCAAATTGAAAGTCAGCGCAGTGAGGGCGGGTCTACTAGTAGATATATAGTCAAAGTAATAAAATGAAGTAGTTACATAAATTCAGGCTGTACCAATATACTGAGATACACGGTATTGTAGCACAGGACTGGAGCGCTGTGTAATCAGGTGTATTCACACGAGCCAATATTTACGCTCGTCTTGAGCCTCTGTTGTCAACCTTTTGTGGCCATTATCAATATACCATATGGATTCACTTTAAATTAAAATTTGCTTTAAAGTTTTATATTTTTTAATTTGGATACACTTTTATTTATAATCTCCAGCAAGTGTTATATTTAGTAAACTCTTTGACAGCCACTGAGACTTACATATGCATTCCAAACAAAATGAAATGTTTAAAGTTTTGTAGATTCTTGTCTTTCAGAATTATAATACTAAAAATTGTAATTAAATTTGATATTTCAAAGTTTGTATATATCAGTACTTCAAAATGAAAAAAAAAGATCCTTATAGGTTCACTTTTTTGTATTATTTGGTACTGTAAATGTAAATCCTAAGTATGTAAATATTTATTATTACATAACATAGTACTTTTAATCTAAACTGACAAATATATAAAGCTGAAGAGTTGTTTGTTTGAACGCGCTAATCTCAGGAACTACTGGTCCGATTTGAAAAATTCTTTCAATGTTAGATAGTCCATTTATCGAGGAAGGCTATAAGCTATACAACATTACGCTACGACCCATAGGAGCGGAGCACCATGCGGAGGAAGTCGCACGGGTTAACTAGTGTATTATATTTCTATGCAATCTTTAAAAAAAATAATGAGACTGATGTTCGTCATATTTCGGACTATACATGGGAACTTAAAGTGAGAAAGAGAGATAAAATATAAACAAATCATAAAAAGATATATGTATCTCGTTTTTCAAGGTCTAAACCATTACATATGGAAATGACTATTATAAAAAACAACATATGATAATAATTATCCAATTACTCATCGAATGTTAATCAAAAAAGACTATTATTTATGACTTTCTTTATAATTTTTAACGCAAATTACTATAAAATTTAAATAAATGTATACCAAATTTTATACATAAACAACCTAGAGTTATCAAAAATTAATGAATAATACAACAAAGTTGTGTTGAACACATAACTCGTACATATTATGTTAAAGTGTGACATTCTTGTTATTAGTCGGATTATAGTCGCAATTCTTTTCTTACCTTGATCCTCTTCCTATTAAAAAAGTTCATTATTTACAGCCATACTAAGGTCTATTTTTTCTCTAAAATTTAAATTATTATTTGAACACATAAATATAATTTGCCTAACAATAGGTGTACAGCAACAACACGCGTAAGTTAAATAGTTACACATTGTTAAATCTTGTAAGATGTGGACTCAAGTGCACTCAGGAAGTTCGTTGATATATTTACAACTTCACATTTGTTCCTTTGTTATGCACTACCGTATTTTACTTTGTCGTAAAATTCCATTTGGAAAGTTTGTTTTGTTACAAACCACAGCTCAAGAAATCTGCAACATTCTTAAGCAAAAAGCTCCTAGTTTGTATTTTTTATTTCATTATATAATTATATTAATCAGTAGACCACTTGCCATGTTACTTTCTCGTGACTAACCTCTCTGCATTGATAGCCCAGTGGTTAAGACCTCGGTGTCTTACTCGGGAGGTCCGACTTCGATCCTGAGCACACACCTCTAAGATTTCTAAGTTACGTGTGTTTTAAGCAATTAAATATCACTAGCTTTAACGGTGAAGGAAAACATCGTGAGGAAACCTGCACTCCTGAGAGTTCCCTAAAAGTTCTCAAAGATGTGTAAAGTCTGCCAACCTGCTCTGGGTCAGCGTGGTGGACTATGGGCAATCGCCCTCCTCATTCTTAGGAGGAAACCTGGCTCAGCAGTGGATCACTAATGGGTTATGACGATGAACCTCTCTGCTATGTCGTATTTCTTATAAAAAAATTATTTACACAACTTTTGAGATCAAAAAACTTACATAGCTCCTTTTAACTATTACAGATAGTTCAATCCCCGAAAATCCTTGCTATTGTGACAAACAAACGTTAGAGTCATAATGAAAACCCCAATTTTTCAATTACTTACGAATTCGATACAGACCATTTTGGGAACCAGTGATAAAGAGGATCGCTATCGATAACAGAAGATTGCCTTTTACTTACAAATCTATGTAGTAAATTTGATAGTCATGTAATTAACTAAATTAGAAGAACAAACGTATCTTTACACTATTAACCCGCCCCGTCTTCGCACGAGTGCAATTTAACTTTTATGTGTGTAACCTGTTTAGATTTAAAATATTATTATCCAGGAACGGGAGCGGTAACTAGGAATTATTCCGGGATAAAGTTGCCTATGTGTGAATCTATGTTATAGAGTACCTGCGTACCAAATTTCATCGAAATCTATTTAAGTGTGATTGAGTAACAAACGTCCAAATAGAAAAAGATTTTTTTTTTATGATAGACAAGGGACAAACGAGCAGACGGTCCACCTGATGGAAAGTGGCCACCGTCGCCCATGGACATCGACAAAACTAGAGGGTATCTCTTGTTTTGTCGATGCGTTGCCGCCTCGAAGATAGAGTGAGGAAGGGGAGCGAAGAGAAGACTACTGCGGTTCCAATGGACCATGAGCAAGAACTCGGTGTTCATTGGAATCGCAGCAGAAATGGGATGGGAGAGGGAGGGGTAGATCTGGCCCACATGCGGCTCGGCCGGAACGCGTCAGAGACACTTGGCGGTCGGATTCGCATGCTGGTGGTCGCAAGCCAGTCGGGGAACAGATCCCCTACCACCAAGGGGGTGCTGGGTTATTCGGCTCTTACGAGATGCTCTCCCAGCGGCAGAGGGGAATGTATTCTAACCCGTCCCCTCACGGGTGATTTCTTGTATTCATTGGTATTTGTACAATAATTAAGTTATCTGCTTGTAATATTTAAGTATGATATTGTATACAGACTATATTGTATTAAAAATAAGTAAAATCAATTAATACTTTACAACAATCCGTTCGAAATCAATTAAGAAGATTGTAAAGCGTAAACTATTGAGATCTTCTAAAATCCGTTTTAATTATGAAAATTAAAATTTACCTGTTAATTCACCCGAGAAGTCTCTTTTAAACATCATTAGATTAAAACTTGAAGTCTCAGTAAATCTTTAGTCCCAGAAAAGTTTTATTTTCAACGTATTTTTTAAAAAGCTTTTCCAGGTATTTGAGTAATATGTTAATATTAATGAGTTAGCACTAAACTCCAATTAAATTCGCGATTACTTTTTATCTCACGCTAAAGGAATACTAATAAGGAAATCGAGTAATTAAAACAGACATATATAGAGGTTACATAAAAACACATAAAGATAAGATATAGGTTTAACAAGTTACTTTTCCAACAACTTTTTAATAGATTTTGTAGCGCTGTTAAATCGTCATCATCTTTTAAAGCATTTATTATCAGATGGATCGTTTGATATACTTTTACAATCATAAGCGTCTTTTTGAACTTATGAGCTACAGACCAAGAATTCCTGCTAATCCTTGTATATATCTTCTTCTTATATATAAAATTCTCGTGTCACAATGTTAGTTACCGTACTCCTCCGAAACGGCTCAACCGATTTTTATGAAATTTTATATGCATATTCAGTAGGTCTGAGAATCGGCTACTATCTATTTTTCATCCCCCTAGGGTGATAAGGGTGGCCCACCCAAACAACTTTTGCCGGCTCAGCTAGTATTTATTTAAAATCCATATTTAAGAGGCTTCTTCTCCTTAAATGGTAAGTCGTGCCATAGAGGTAGCCAAAATTTACAAAAATAATAATTTAAGAATTGGTCTGCGATATTACAATCACCAATTTCCATAAAGAAAACAGCATCCATCTTTATCTTAACGCTTCGCTCGGAACAACCTCTACTAAGAGAGTAAAATTTATTTGTTTACTGGAAATATAAATTTAGTACGGCAACTACTCGGACTCTTTTCCGAATAAATTTCCTTGTGAACTGTGTACTGCTTCGTATTTTATTTGATACTAAACAACTAACTATTACTAAAAAACATTTTAAATACAAAAGAAGAAACTAACTGATTGAACTATAAGATTAGATACTCATAATTTTGTATACTTACTCTTTAACACGAAGTGAATGATGGCCAGGTGGCGAGACTTATTACAAACAAAGTTTAAAACTTATGAACATAGTCTACCTTCCAACTAGCTCAAGTTCTAAGCTCTTAAAAGTTCCAACTCACAAACGTAACTGATACAATGTGAGAGAAGTTTTGTCTCGTAAGTCTTGACCCACTTACCTAAAACTTTTGATCTTACTGCGTTTTATCTTAGGAAACGAGTGGCTAAATGTTTAAATTCCAAATGAATACTTGTATGGCTAATAAAGGTTATTATCAAAGCTTTTCTTAAAGGTCAACGCAATGATCAATTTTTAGCATTTTTCTGATAACTACAGAAACTTTTTTTAACTTCCCAGGCATCATTTTACTATGGTGGAAACTACTACTATCTTGCTCTTCTTGTCTTTTACGATTCAGATTTAATAAATCAATTGGTTTAGTTTCATCAACAACCAACACTAGTTTTAAGTGGATGAAATATGAAGATAAATATTCTACAACTTGCTACAAATATTGAGCAAAATACGTCTAAATGTCAAAATACTAACCAATAATTCCGAAGTTCCGAAACAAGATATATTATACTCGTGGGAAATTATGAGATTTATTCACTGACATTTAGAAAAACAGAAAAAGTTAATATATGACTTAACCTAATCTTAACCTTTAAGGAATAATATTGAAATAGAATAATGAAAAAAATCTAAAAACCTTTAGTTCATTGGCTGAGACTAACAAGACGGATTTTATTAACTTTTTACACTGTAATGTATTCAGTAAAGTAAAGATTTATGATGATAGAAAATTGAAAAAATTAATCGATTATTTGGAAATTTGGAAAAAGGTGATCAGATTATTTTATGAATTTATTGAAAACTTAGTACCAAGATAATGATGTTAATTATTTGATTATTAATTGAAATAAATTTCTTTCACATGATCTTCGGGAAATTCTCATCCTGCATCAAAAAGTGATTTTTTTTTTTTTTTTATGTAACTAGGTCGGCAAACAAGCGTACGGCTCACCTGATGGTAAGCGATTACCGTAGCTTATAGACGTCTGCAACACCAGAAGCATCGCAAGCGCGTTGCCGACCCTATCCCCAATTCCCCCCAGGAGCTCTGGTCATCTTACTCACCAACAGGAACACAACACTGCTTTAGAGTAGTGTTATTTAGCTGTGATTTTCTGTAAGGTCGAGGTACTACCCCAGTCGGGCTGCTCCATATTTGAGCAGGAAGCTACTACTGTGCCCTACCTCAGTAAAATTTATTGATTATGTATATTACTCAAACAGCATAGCTTAATAAATAAAAATGTAAACAAAAAATGTTTTATTACATACTAAAATTGTTTATAAGGTTGTTTTGGTCCCCGTGTATGTGGGTCCAATTATTGCTTGTCGGCGCGTTCACCTTTTACCAAATGATGCCCATAAAAAGGACATCAAGCCTCTGAAAATTGCAACCTCCATTTTCGAGACAGTTATTACTTTTTGTCCATCTTTGTGATGCGTTTTGATGTTTAAAAAAGAAGCCGGGTGCGAGAAATTTTTGTTTTTCCCGGAACATTTTTAATCTTTTTCTTGTTCACGAAAAACTGGAGACAAAATTACTTGAAAACTGAGTATCCAATCATTTATCGTTTTTTTTTTAAACTACACAATGATATAAATCTCGGAAATTTTCATGATGAGAAGGAGGAGTAAGAGGGGAAATATTGGACACTATAAGGGGGGTTATGATACTGAATGGACTATTGGGTAAACGCAACGCAGATACTGCTACTGAACCGATAATAATCAAATATGATCTCTTACAATTACAAGAGAAACCTAAGCAGTGCCTTGGACTTGTAACCAAGGTGTAGGCTTAAAGACGTCCTTTAACAGAATTCCAACACTTACCTCCACTGCTCAGGCTCTCTGTTTAAATCCAAGGTTAAACTCACAATAGCCTAACCTAACACTAGACGGGGCAACTACACTGCACGGTACTCACGTGACCTTAATCGGACAGCACTTCCAGCACTAACACTGCACTCAACACTTTCACTGACACTATCTTATGATTACTTCACTCCTTGAGGACCTCGCAAGACCAAAACTACGACCAAACTATCGATGGCATATAATGAGTCGAGAATGTTATAATCCATAGATGATGATGATTCAATTATTCGATAATCGTTTACGATCCGATATATAAATAAATTGGCGCATATATATGTCGGGGATTTTAAAACGATGTGAAAGGAGATGGAAGGAGGAAGATGGGGAATATTGGGGAACACTAAAAGGGGGTGATGGTATTGAATGGAATATTGGGTAAACGCAACGTAGATACTCCTATTGAACCGATAAATGATCAAATATGATCTTTAACAATTACGAGAGAAACCTAAGCAGTGCCTTGTACTTGTGACCAAGGTGTAGGCTTAAGGATATCCTTTAAATGATCATAACACTCACCTCCACTGCTCAGGCTCTCTGTTTAAACCTAAGGTTAATCGCACATAAACCTAACCTAACACAAGACAAGGTAATTACATTGTAAGATACTCACGTGACCTTGATCGGACAGCACTCCTAGCACTAACACAACACTGCACAACACTATCTCTATTTAGACACTACTTCACTTCTTGAGAGACCGCGCACGACTAAGACTTCAGTCAGACTGTCGATGGCATATAAAGAGTCGAGGGTCGAGACTGTGAAAACAACGGAAGTGACCACTACCCTACTCCAACGCCACAGATAGCGATAACGATTCGATTAATCGATAATCTTTTACTTATTCTCCGACATGTATATTATGCCTAACTGTGTACTTACGTAACTAGTATATCAATAATTCTTTGTTGTAAGTTTCCAATAGATGGGCGATCTCTAGTGTTAAATAAGGTCAAAATATGTTGCTGTAACCATAACAGTCAAACTGCAGCTCCATGAATTCTATACTACAACACACTATCGGTAAGTTGCACAAGTTTCGTCTTAATATATATTTCGAAACAATCCAAAACTCCTTCGGAACTACATAAGTTTTAATCAACCGTTTTTGAGTACAGAATTTCTCATATAATTAGTTTAACGTGGTTAAAACTTCTATATTTTATTTAGAAAATTCATTATGTAGTGTATCTTTAAGATTAGTTGTAGTTTTTTTTTATGGTAGACGAGCGGCCTGCCCTCGCTTCGCTCCGGGTGTTTAAAGCAATATTGTAATTGATGTCCTTAATTTGTATGTAATTGTGTTGTTTATCATTATTTGAAAAAGAGAGAGAGTGAAAAAAAGTTATAAAAAGAAAAATGATAGAAAGAAAAAGAAATATAATAAAAGAACGAGGACAGAGCAAAAATAAAATTTAATAGATAAAAGAAAGAGAGAGTGAAAGATAATCGAAAGAAAGAAAGTGAAAAGAGACCGATAATTCTCAACAGAGATATAGATTAAAATTAAAGAGAGAAAAAAGAGAGAGAATGATTTTATATAAGAGGAAGAGAGACGGAAATAAGTATAAGTAAGTATAAGTATGAACGGGCTTGTTTCCGCAACTCGACGTCACTGTGCGCCTATTTTGCGTGAAAGATGGGTGGCTAATCCTGCCATCCCAGCTCTTCTAAGAAGCTAATCAAACCACTGGTGTCTCCAATAACCTCGGGGAGAGTCCTCGGTGACCCCAAGTGTTTGGCCCGGTAGTCGGTCACGCCTGTGCATTCCAGAACAATGTGGGCAGCCGTCTCTTCTGCCTCCATACAGGCTCTGCAAAGGGGGCTGTCAGTAACACCTAGATTAAACAGATGTTTGTTGAAGGGGCCGTGGCCCGTAATTATTTGAGCAATTTTGCGTAAACCAGGGCGGGTGAGGTTTAGTAACTTACGAGACAGTCGCCGGTTGATGCTAGGGAGAGCTTGTTTCGACTGCTTGATGACGAGACGAGAGACGGAAATACTATAGACTTCTCTCAGTGAAAGAATTTTTAAATTCGGATTAGTAGTTCCTGAAAAACTATTCAGTTTATAAAATGACCATGTTATGGCACCTTAATGGCCATATCTTTTTAATTATAATAAGTATGGCAACACCACATAACCTATGTTACCCGGAAAGGATGTAGCTTTCTATCCGTGAAAGAATTTTCAATATCGGTTCAATAGTTTTCGAGCCTATTCGCAACAAACAAATATACAAACAATCAAATCTTTCCTCTTTATATAATACTGTAGATAAGATGCAAACGGGTAAAAACAGGCGGACCCACCTGATGGTAAGTGGCCACCATCGCCCATGGAAGATAGAGCCCCACTCTATCTTCGAGTGGGGAGGGGCAGTGAAGAAGAAAATCCTGCGGTTTCAGCGAACCCTGAGCAAGAGCCCAGAATCCATTAGATCGCAGCATTAATGGGATGGGACAGGGAGGGGGTAAGTCTGGCCCCCATACGGCTCGACCGGAACGCGTCTATGACACCAAAGGGGTGCTGGGTTACTCGGCTCTTACGAGATGCTCTCCCAGTGGCAGAGGGGAATAGTATTCTAACCCATCCCCTCACGGGTAATTTTTTTTGTTAAAGAAACTACATTGCAATTAAATTAATATTATTTAAATTTAAAAGTGACCTAAGATAAGCAAGTGAGGGTGGAAAATAAAATATATTGGACTTTGAAGCATGTTGCAACATTGTTATAGTGAAACCTAATTGAGTTTTTAAAGTTATTTTAAGATTTTTATGTGGGTAACTTTGCAATTTAATGATGTGCGCTCTTAGCAATAATTAAAAGAATAACCAGTTCTGTGTAACACGTTTTTGTAACGATTATCTTTAACTTTTTAAGTAATCTTAATAAATTCTTTTTTCTAGCTAATGTCTACATCCGTATCCTAAGTTTCAACTTAATCGGATGTAGAGACTGAAACTGATATAACCGTAGATATAAAATGACGTCACTAAGCTAACGAATTGTCATTCAATCCAAACTAGTTTGCAAAATTTCATCTCAATCTGTTAAGGATGCTTTAAAATTCAATTGCAAGATTTGACCTGAAAGCTTATTTGTTTGCATGGTAACACGTTTTATTCCGTTGCGTAAAACAAGGTTGCCTGGAAGAGATCACTTTGAGTTATATGGCCGCCATTGCATATTTGTATTAATTTAAAGTATTTTTGATTGATTGAATAGTTAGAGTTAGACATGCCACTGAGAAACGAAAAGACAGATCGATACTGTGTCACTCTGTGGACAGACCATAGATAGTTGATAATATAACCTAGAAAGTAAAACTAAATTTTTATATAGGGTTGCCATACTTCCAGGTTTGTTTTCGGATTTATCCTAGGTTATCCTTTCTTCATATATTCTAAAGTTTATAGGTATTTTTTTTTTATTCACTTGATGTTCTTTACTTCTTGATTAATATTATATTAATTTTGTTTAAGACTATTACAATAATTAGAGCTAAACAAATAAGTTCTTCTTGTCGCTAATTTATTTCAAGCTGAAATTTTGTATGAAAATGTGCCAAGCTAGAATAGCACTGTATTTGCATTTTAAATAAACTGAAACTTAGTTACGGACAGTTACAAACTATTCAACAAAATGCGCTATTTTCTCATATTTAAGCATTAATGTTCTATCCGTTTTTTATGTAGGTTTTAAGTAGGTCTATATAATAAACTTAATAAATTAACCTCATAATAATTAATCAATTTTTTTATTAGTTCCACATCCGTAGTCATAAGAAACGTTGACTTTTATTTAGTCTATTTCGCGCTGATGATTTAATGTTGTCACAGCTACAGCGCTTCAATGAAAATTATGGCTATAATAGAAATTATTGTATTTAAATTATAATTAAGAAATGCGTACCGATGATACTATATCGCGTATTTCTGGAACCTTACACGACTGTCCTCTGTAGTATCTAAACCACGAATGAGACGCGTTGGTCCTAAATTACTATTTTAGGGCTTATTTACTGAATACTCCTTGCATCCGTCAGCCACAACAAAATGTTAGCTAACATTTTGTTGTGAGTGAACAAAGAGCAGTTCGGGCCATTTACAATCTAAGAGCCAGTGATTCCCTTCGAGATGTTTTTAATAAAATAGGTATTCTTACGATGCCGTCACAATACATTTATTGTAACATATTATACATTAGGCAGAATATTACGTTATTTTCCAAACATAGTGACACACACAATATAAATACAAGAAATAAAAATAAACTTGTAACGCTATATACTATCGTCTCCACAAAGTGAGTAATTGTTTCATGGGGCTTGGTGTTCGCATCTATAATAAGATTCCACAGCCTATAATAGATTTACGACTTCAGCAATTTAAAACTCAAATAAAAAGTGTTTAGTAAATAAAGCTTACTACTCTGTACAAGATTACTTGAATGATGACAAAGCTTGGATTCAAAATGACGTTGATGCTCAGCTGAATGATTATACCTTTGTAAAACAGACTGATGTAAACAATGGCATTTTGAAAAGAGCAACTGTTGAGTTTGTTGTCAGTTCTTCTCATCAGGAAACTGCTTTCCGAACTGGTGGTAGCTTCGGACAACATGACTGACTGACCAATTTTGATGTGTCAAAAATACTTTGTAAAATATTTTGAGAACGAAAGGAAGAAAGAGTGTATTTGATAGAGATGCAGACTTCCTTCGATTCAATGGTGTTATTAACAACATCTAGCTACAAAAAGGTGATGTACGAAGAAACAATTATTTTAAATACAACAAAAATTTTATATATCTTAATTTTGAGTAGCCTATTTGTAGACCAAAACAAAATCAATATATATCAGCGAAGCGAGAAGGAAGGAGAGTACTTGTTCTTCAAACGTTTGTCAAAATCTTTACGTTTGAAAATATGAATAAAGATCAATCGAATCAATAGAAAAGATCGATTTTGTTTATAATAAACAAGTTTCCGATTTTGTAGTGTAGAGTCGTTATCACATCGTCAATACTCGTCAAATTAACATTATTGCAGACGGGGTGAGTGACCGTTTTGGCGAGCGTGAGACCGGCGCGGGGGCTGTGAGGGGCAAGTGAGGGGCGGGCGAGGGGAAGGCGCGGGCGCGGGCTGCGGCACTTTTTGCAACTACCCACTACGCCCGCAGGTAGCATCTAAGGAAGAGTCTATAAGAAACAATATGCAGAACCTGTACCTCATTTTCAATTAGTTTGAATTTGACTAAAACAAGGTTAAGATAAAAAAAATCTTATTAATGACTCTATTTAATCACTAGCGACCCATCTTTGCACGTTTATTTTCTCTTCTAAAATATGCATATATTATACATAAAAACCTTCCTTTTGAATCACTCTATCTATTAAAAAAACCGCATCAAAATCCGTTGCGTAGTTTTAAAGATCTAAGGATACATAGGGACAGACAGCGGGAAGCGACTTTGTATATACTATGTAGTGATACATTTTTTTTAAATTATCTTATTCAAACTTATCCACAGTGGCTTTAATATTTATGCTATTTAATTAAAAAACTGTGAAATGTATAATTTGTAAATACATACTATGTAATTAAATATAGATTCCTGATACATGTTAGATTTGTCGTGAATTGATTTACTTTGACTAATTTTTCAGACCTTGTGTAAGGAAATGTTAAATAATTTTACGTTATAATAAGTCAGTTATTATAATAAGTAAGTAAGTAATATTTGTCAAAGAATGTCTCTATTCCGAAACATTTTTTAAATTCCAACTAGCTAAAAAGTCAAATTAGATCCAACTAGTATTAATTAAACTTACCTTTCATATAACTTGGCTTTCAAGATTTTTTAGGTAATTAATGACTATTCATTGTAACTATTTTTATTATACAAATTAATGAGGGAAATATATCAACAGTGTGCACTCCGCCCAACTCCCATCGCGACTTCCATCGTATAGAACATAATTGAACCAATTATACGACATTATATTTATGTTATGCTCAAAGACTGAATTCGCTTACTTAAAGAAAAACGACCATAATAAATATAAACAGCGAAGTTTATATAGAATTTTTAGTATATACACTTATACTTTCGATTAAGTGTTTTTAACTTTCTTATTCAAATTAGAAATAACTAAACTATAAAATATGGGTTACGAAAGATGTTTTTGATGGTTTTTATTCACAGAGTAAAATATACGGAGTTTTTGTTCAATATGTTTCGTCGAATACAAATACTAAAGTTGCAAATCTGCATCAATATTTGGAAAACGAGTTAGTAATTCTAATAAGCTGGAGTTCATTATACTTTTTGTCTGTAACAAATTCAAAAATTTGAAATATTTGCCTAAAGTGTGTATATATTGAATATAATACACAGCTATTGGCCGTGTTTTTATAATGCCATAATTTATAGAAACCCAGGGTGTGTTGGTTAAGGGTGAAAAAGGTTTTTAAATCAAAACTACTAAAGTTACGAGGAAATTTTCGGAATTTTCTATTTTATAGTAATTATAGACTTCTAGGGTAATCAAGTATTTATGTTTAATTTTCCAAAGTAAAGCATCATCATCATCACGACCCTTCAATGGACCACTGCTGAGCCGAGTCTCCTCCTCAGAATGAGGAGGGTATTAGGCCATAGTCCACCACGCTGGCCCAGTGCGGATTGGCTGACTTCACACACCTTTGTGAACTTTTTGGGAACTCTCAGGAGTGCAGGTTTCCTCACGATGTTTTCCTTCACCGTTAAAGTGAGTGATATTTAATTGCTTAAAACACACATAACTCAGAGTCAGAGGTGTGTGCCCAGGATCGAACTCAGACCTCCCGAGTAAGACTTGAAGTCTCAACCACTGGGCCATCACTGCTTCACTGCAAGTAAAGCATAGGGCAAGATGTATGGGTAGAGGTAGCACAGGTACAAGAATAATATATGGCAATGCCTAAAAGCTTTCTTATTCTTGTCGAACCTTCATCTAGCTTCGCTGAGCTAAAACTTTTTGATTTAAATGTTTATTTAAAGCTTTTTTTTCCTTAAACCGTATCCAATTCCATGTAGTATTAAGCACAATTTATAGATAATCGTTCTGGCTTCTTTTGGTCTCATAAAGTACCCTCCCATTAAATTTTATTTAATATCTAGACCAATTATAGCTGACAAATATTAATTGGAAGGGAGGAGGTACTTGTTTTTTGCTTAACGACTTACCCTGCTTTTTTAATACACGAGATTAAATATTATGATCGATTAAATAGCATAAGCAAATTCATCAGGATTAAAGAACAGAATTAAATTAAGACTAGGATATAATACGAAGCTCCGGTGAATGGTCGTCGAAGGTCGAATGACTTAGTAGGCTGATTTCAAACTGACAGTGTAAAGAGTTTCTTTAGAAAACTCGAAAGAGATCCAAGACAGAATAAATTTTTTGAATTAAATAAAATGACTTTATTGCATAAATTTTTCTATCTATTATATATCTAGATCATGACAAAATCGACAAAAAAAAACGAAAATATTACGTACCGCATACAAAAAAAATTCTTTGTCTTACAAAAATTTCTTACTAATTTTTGGAAACATTATTTAAAATAAAATCAAATCAGTAATTATTTCCATGTTTTTGTACTGAATATAAAGCTTATCTATCGTTAGAAAAGCTATATCTAAAGTTGCCCTAAATTACATATATCATAGTCTACAGATCGTCGACTGATGATTCATGAGAAATGAGATCCACGAGTAGCAAAGCAAAGAATACCAAAATATTCATAACGATATGTTCTATATTGCATTAAAATTTATTTGATACTAGACTTCGTTTGCGTGTTGCTCCGCTCCTATGGGTCGTAGCGAGATCTTTAATAGCCTTAGTTTCTTCTTGTTCTATCAGCTATCTGCCAATGAAAGTCCCGTTAAAATTCGTCCAGCCATTTTATAGATTAGCCTGAACAAACAGACAGACTGACCGACACATAGACAAAAATTGTAAAAAATGGCCCATATTATACCCATTACTTGAGAGCCTTAAATAATCGAGACCTTTGAAGCTTTTAAAAATATATCTAGATCTGTAGGAAATTCCAAATATTAAAATTTGATATATTAAATTATCCGAACAAAATATTTTTTCTAATTAACATCTATATTAACTATAATTTAAAGAATGATTAAAACTTTTGCTCAATTAGTAATTGGGAATTATTGTAGTTAACAACATACTCTTCATATTCGGGGGAATTTTTTATTTTTTTCTAATCTCTCAGAACAGAGGTTATATACAGTTTTCATATCAAACGGAGCTCGCCTGGTGGTGTAGAGTGTACTAAAGCTATTCCCATCTGAGCATCTCGTAAGAACCGAGTAACCCAGCACCCCCTTGGTGGTAGGGGATCTGTTCCCCGACTGGCTTGCGATCACCAGCATGCGTGTGTGGGCCAGACTTACCCCCTCCCTCTCCCATCCTGCGAATTCTGCGGATCTAGTGGATTCTGGGCTCTTGCTCAGGGTCACCCCTTCTCCATTCCACCTTCGAGGATGCACCGCATCGGAAAAACAAGAGAGTATCTTGTTTTGCCGATGTCCATGGGCGATGGTGGCCACTTACCATCAGGTGGACCATCTGCTCGTTTGCACCTTATCTACCATAAAAAAAATATATTGGTTACTCGGAACCAACGGAACACCGTTGCGTTGAAGCGTCAGTAGCTCAGTGGTGCGGGCGTTGGATTCACGATCGATAAGTCGTGGGTTCGAATCCCGGACATTGGACTACTGGCGTGGCCCACTCCTGACACAAGCTATTTATTAGCTTACTAGGAGGGGTGAAGGGAATACTAGTAGTATGTGATCAATCCTGCTAGTAATCTTTTTAAAAGAAAAAAAAATAAAAGTGTATATTATTATTGTCTTGTGCGTGTTACTGTGCGGTATCGGTCCCATGTAGATAACATTACCTACTACAAACAAACTCATATCTTATTCTAAAATACTGTTATTTCAGTAAGATATTAAGAGAACAAGAAAACTAATAAAAATAGTTCAGGAACGAGCCATTGAACCAACCTCAGTTTCTTAGTAAAATAAGTAATCATAAAATTTTAAGAAGTGTGCAGAAGTTAGCGTCACTAGCTCACATTATATTTAATGTGTCTGAGGTCGGAAAGCAAACATAATAAGCCATTATCAGCAACTTTCCTTTGATAGCGTCGGGGCCAACTCACGAGATAGTACAGATAAAACTTAAAGCTATAAACTTGTTCTTTATCTCTATTTAACTCGCGTTAGTGTTCCTTTTGTGACTTAATAGTTACTTCTTACTGTTGTAATTATAAGAGATAACAAGATTTCCTACTATAAATGTTTCCTACAATCTCACAAGATTTAAGTATTTACACGCAACATTGAAATATCATAATTTAATACTTAAGTTTTAAGCCTAGAATTAAGATTATTTATTCCACACCATACTTCGCCAGCGTTTTTACTTTTTAGTGGTTCTTTCTTTTGATTTTTTCTTCGATTTGATGATATATTAAAAACAAAATAAATTAAAGAGTTTTTAGTGTAGCTGTAGCCGGCAAAGTAACAGACAGTTGCAATTTTCTCATTATTTTCAGCAATTTTACTCTCATTTCCTTTCCATCTGAGTCTGTAAGTCTGAGAATAATTTTCATGACCTTTACTTAAGTTTAAGTATTTCTGGTCCAAGTTTAATAAAAACTTAAATGCGGTTTTTTATTATGCAGAATAGAAAAGTATAACGTTACAATAGAGAAAGAAATTGTCCACCACGCTGGCCCAGTGTGAATTGGCAGACTCCTCACACCTTTGAGAACTTTAGGGAACTCTCAGGAGTGCAGGTTTCCTCACGATATTTTCCTTCACCGTTAAAGCAAGTGATATTAAATTGCTTAGAACACACATAACTCAGAAAAGTCAGAGGCGTGTGGGGGATCGAACCCGGACCTCCTGAGTAAGACACCGATGTCTTAACCATTGGGATATCACTGCTTGCTATTTATTTTTTCGCCAAATAAGTATAAAAATTAAAGATATAAATTCACAAGTTCTTCCTTGGATTAAATCTAGTAATATTTTATAGGTAGATAGCTCCCGTAACTAATTTGAACTGCAACTGCAGTATAAGTGACCTCAGCATGATAACAACATTGCTTAGTTGTTCCTGTGGGACTGTTGGGTTTTCAGAAGCCGAGATTTCTCTCTTGCTTAGGGAATAGTGTTGACTAACTAATTTAACTAACTACTAATAACTTGTAAATGCAGTTATAATTTTTTTTAATGAGAAGATATATTCTTCATTGAAAATTAAGCCGAATTGTATGCATGTGAAATCGTGACCCCTAACACTACTGTATAAGGCATGAATAGAAATTTCAAAGTAAGTCAGTTATCTTAAGAGCAATCTCCGGTAGATACATTCATAATATTTGTATGTTTTTTATATAAACTTTAGCGTTACTTAATACTATTAATTATAAAACGTTAATCGTAATTTTGTTTGTTTATATCCAGGCGAAGTAAATCTTACTTTGCCCTCATCGATTTTGATTGTAAATTAGTGAGTCATTGCTATATAAACAAAGGCAATAAAATGTATGCTATAAAGGTGAATGTGAATGAGATCTTTTCGTATCAATACTATTTCCCGTGATCAAACAGTAATCATCAGATATTGGTTTCAAATGAAATACGGTATGATGTCTCCTAACGTAATCTAAATCCAGATAAAAAAAAAGTATTGCTAAGATTTATTGTACTTTTTATGACAGAGAAATGGCAAACGAGCAGATGATCCAGCTGATGGCAAGTGACCACCGTCAGCCTTGGACATGGGTAATATAAAACGAGATGGAGCAAAAAGAATAATACAGTCATCACGACTCTTCAATGGCCCACTGCTGAGCCGGGTCTCCTCCTTAGAATGAGGAGGGTATTAGGCCATAGTCCACCACACTGGCCCAGTGCGTGTTGGCAGACTTCACACACCTTTGAGAACTTTAGGGAACTCTCAGGAGTGCAGGTTTCCTCACAATATTTTCCTTCACCGTTAAAGCAAGTGATATTTAATTGCTTAAAAACACACATAACTCAGAGTCAGAGGTGTGTGCCCAGGATCGAACCTCATACCTCGCGAGTAAGACTTGAAATCTCAACCACTGGGCCATCACTGGTATTATAATACAGTGGTTTCAGTGAATTCAAAAGAACCTAGATTCCACTGAAACTGCAACATTAATGGAAAAAGATACGCTTGCCGATGGTCGCAAAGGGTTACTCGGTGATAGTTTCCAGCAAAAGGAATTTCTAACTTATGCATTAATTTTTAAATTAATGATATCAATGAAAAAAATGAATAATTGAGATAAGTAGCAGAGTCCAGACGGACAGAGGCAGACGTTCATTAGCGGTTCAATAACCGAATCGCAAATCAAGTAAACATGACCCAGCGTGGGCGACGCGACGAGCGTTATCGCTATAACTTAAAAAGGCCAGACTTTGACAAACCTGTTTCCGATGCTAAGTTTTTATAAAATATAATCAAGGTTGCCACTTACCATCGCTCGCGAAACTTGCAACTCTCATTTTATTTTATTATTACGTATATTACTGATGCAGTCTGTCTTTGCTTCAATGTTTAGAAGAATATTCCCTTGGATTCGTTAGTGCTTGTCTCTTACGAGAAATATCATCAATCGATCATAACAGTGAAAATCACGTCTATATTCGTATATTTTCAATGAAAAATTTTAAATAAAACAAACCTGTTGCTCCATCCAACATTTTGTTTAATTTTTAGTAGTTTTATATCACTCGTAGTCTACTATTAACTTTTATTTTTTATCTAGTAACACAATAATTATTATAATACTTTGATAATAAAAGAATATGGTTTACAAACGAATTTTATTGCAAAAACATAATATGAAAATATTATTTTTCTAAGTTCCCCAAACTTGACGCGATGACATTTATGTCCTAATGAATACGGATACACTAATTGTAAAAGTTATAAACAAGATAAAATGTTCGTAATTAAGATAAAATAGCTGAAACACCTAACCTTAATTGAGTTAAATGTTACGTAATGTAGCAAAAAACTAGCAACACTCGTTCGAACTTTAGTGACATAATGACTGTTAGGCGAGCTGCCAAAAAAACCAGCAGCTAGGCGGTGGTCGGTAGGCAGGTGCCAAACGTCAGCTGTATTTTGTGTACTTTTACTGATAAAGTTACACTATTTCTACTTTGTTAGGTTTTATTTAAATACTAGCCGACCTACACGACTTCGTTCGCGTGTTGATCCGCTCTTATGGGTCATAGCGAGATGTAAAATAGCCTAAGTTACTCCTTGTTACATCAGCTATCTGCTAGTGAAAGTCCCGTCAAAATCAGTCCAGCCATTTCAGAGAACAGCCGGAACAAACAGACAGACAAAAATGGTAAAAAATGTTGTTTTGGTATGTGTACCATGTATACATCCATATGCACTTAGTAAAAAGCGGTTATTTTAATATTACAAACAGACTCACCAATTTTATTTATTTGTATAAAGATTAAAACTATAAAATATCGATATTAAATATTATTAGAATAATTTGATCAGTATCTCGACTATCGAATATTAACTTGGCAACACAGGCCGCCTCCACCTAGGAGACGTACGAGAGCGTTTACTGGTAGTAGAAGGGCCCTGTAATTCTGCACCTGGGTGACAAGCTCCAGGCACTGCTCTACTTTGGTCTGGATTGTGTATTATTGTAGTTTTTTTTTTGTCTTTTTTAGAAAACTTAAAGAAAAACTTGAAGCTTAACATTAAGAAATCATGAGACGTAAAGAGAGTCTAGGATACGATAAACTTTGAAAGGAGCAACAGGGCTGTTGCTTCTAGTTTACAGCTAACTTAATCTAAAGTCCTGGCCACTTCCATCAAATCAAGAAGGCAACGCGGATTTTTCCTACTCACTACTTGTGAATCATCCTTATAGATATTATTGGTGAAAAGAACTAATTAAAGCGATAAACTTATGACTTTTAACTTTATACTTTAAACACAGAATAAGTTAGCTACTGAAACTAAAGAATTAGAAGTTTCTAGAGATCTTTAGTGTCCAAAAAATAAATTAAAAAACATTGATATTAGAACTATGCTGAAACAAAATTAAACAAGAAATTGACATGGAATATTGTCCTTTAGAAAAATATATAGGTAATATATTCGATTAGGTATAGTTACTCACATGAAATATTATTCGATAGTTTATTTTGAACTAATAAAAGACAAATTGTAATACACATAATATGAAGCTAAAATTAAATAAAAGGTTTTTTCGACAGAAATTTCTGTGATCCTTATATGATTTTGTAATAGGCAGTTAATAAATCATACTTGAAGCTGTTGAAGACATATTGCTGAGTGACGGGTGATGAATAGATTTTGTGAGTCATGCTCCGAGATTCTGACGTCATCTAGGGTCAACCCAGTTTGTCAAAGAGCGAGTGAACAATAACATATAATAAAATATAACTTACCAAATATCCGTATATGGATAATATTTACATAATCACGAAAATCATAAGAACTGTGATATTTTATGTTTTGAAATCATTATTTTGTGATAAATTATTAGAAATAGTCAAAGTTATCCTTTACGATTTAAGGTTGGTCGTTAACCTCAAATAACTTCTAAACGAGTCAACTTATTCATATAACATTTTTGTAGATCGTTAAATTTCCTACAAGAATATGTTTTGATTTTCACGAGACATTCATTCGTTCAAATGCATTAAAAATCCAAAAAATATTTTGCCCCACCCTAATATATATAGTTATCCTGGATAGGTTATATATAGGCCTATATTTCTAGTTTTATTACTTTATTTAGTACTGTAGCTCAGTAAAGCGTTGGTCGTCGCAGACATGTTAACCGAATTAACGCCCCAGGCCTGACTTTCATCTCAGGAAAGGAAACTTCGAGACGAGTTAATAAAAATTTGCTATTTACTGCCGCCCATACACGGATCACGTTTTTCCTGATTAATTTTATAGGTTAAATGTCTGGCATTAGATTAACGATTTTAATGATTCTTATATATAAATTTGAACATACTTTTCTGCCATTTTGGTTTTTTTTTCAGCCATAGAATATAGAATTTGAAGGTAGAAAACTTAAAAATACTATAATTTTTTTATTATTTAAAATCAAAATGTCGGTATAATTATATTTTCTATTAATATATAAAATTTGTGTGTAAATTTATTAAGTTAACGAAATTAAATTGTAAATACTTTTTTTTTTGGTGTTGGATACTAACGAATACTGTGTTGTTGTAGATTGATATTAACATGGTGGAGTCCTCTGATTATAAAGGAAGTGTCTTGAAATAAAATCTACGATTCACCGGTCAAACTTCACAAGTGTGATTTGTCCTCAGTACGTGACATTGGCAAAGTACCCTGTGCATGTGTATTGTGCACAACTAGAAGCCATTAAAAGAAGAAGGAAGGAAGGAAAAAAACCTGTCATAATCGAGGATTAAAGTCCAAGAGTCCAGTGCATAACTAAACAAAGAAAGTCGCCCGCGAAACCTGTTTAGTGATCACCACACTCGTTACAATTGTTAAAGATCACACCTATTACTTGCTAGATTAAATAGATTATGGCCTAATTGGATAATAAGTTCTTTATTATCCAATTAGGACATTATGTAGTAAAATATCAGTCTAATTTTATATATCTTTAATATTAGATATAAATTAATCTAAGTGTCGAGTGCATCTCGTAGGCTAAGAAATTGTAAAAGCAACTGTTTGTAAACCTGCAAAGCCTGCGAAACCTGTTCACTCTTGCAACTCGTTACAGTAGTATTAAATGAATAATTGTATCACACCTATTACTTATCGATTTTATAAATCGATTAATTACGCACATTTCTAAGCAAATGGGAAGTCCTATATAAAATAAGAGATATTGATCTAAGCTTTCTTTTTGACGGCTATATAAATTAGTGTAGACTACATTTTAATGGCCGTATTTAAATATAACATTTATGAATATGTGTCTACTATGAGTAAGATTTTTTTTTCCGATTCAAATTTTTTTGACAGATTCCGATGAAACTTTATACTTACTAATTCAAATGATGAAACTATGTATACAAAACATAAATTTAAGGTCTTAATCGTAAACCGAAATGATATAAATGTGTCAAACGTGGTGTCCTAATTTCCTTTGCGAGAATTATAGAAATGAATATTGCAAATTAAAATCATTGTTTTCGAAATCCATAGATACATGGAAATTTAATATTTTGTGACAAAGCGCGCGAGGTTGCCCGAGGGCCCAGGGGAAATCTGCCATCCTCTACACAACATGTTTGAAACTATCTGACACCACTCGAAATATAATATTTTTTAAAAATTTTACAAATCAATATAACTTAAAATTATTGAATCACGCCCTAGGGAAATTTATTGAGAACGTTTATTATACTTATGTTAAACAGAATTTTCAACACAACTTAATTTGTTTCAGTGCCAATACACAGTACTAATTAATAATTATAGATAAATAGATAAAGATAATATTTTTATTTTTAAGAGTTAGGGTGAGAAGGTAAGCAAGAAAATTAGCGAATGTGAGTGAGTGAGGGTATAAGAAATTACGGGATCTGGATCGTCTAGTAGTAAATATACTTAGGAAATTAATCCTAAATGAAGAGCACTACATATTTAATGGTAGAGACATACGTTTCTCTTGTGTTAGAATACGTCTTGAAATATAATATACTGTATTAAATTTTCAGCTAACATTTCATATTCGGTTAGCCTGAGGATAGAAAGTTAAAGATTTCCCGGAGCTTTTGATACAAATATCATATAATATATTCTTTTAGTTTCCAACATGTATGTATAATTTACAAAATATATTGCTTCTCTCTTATTACAATGAAAGGCAATGTCAAACCAAAGTTCTCTTCATGTCTGAATGTTTATGGACTTGTGGAACGAAGACTTTAAGAGAAAGTAAGAAAAAGAAGATAGTCGCTTTAGAAATCTGGTGCTGGAGATGCTTCGCATAGTCAGGACTCAGTTCCGAACCAAAGTCTCAATCCTCGAAGAACTGCACATAAAACAACGTCTTTCTTCTATCGTTCAAGGTTGTATCCTCACTTTCTTTGGACATATTACACGTCGAAAGGACACGTCTGTGGAGCGACTCGTGGTTCAGGGTAAAATTAAGGGTACGAGGGCGCGCGGTAGATCACCAATGCGCTGGACAAACCAAGTCAAAGCTGCACTAAATAGTCCACTCCACGAATGTACGAGGCAAGCAACAGTACGAGAGGAATGGCGACGAATTGTGTAGCTTCCCACCACCCCTGTCATGACGACCACGACCACTCTGCCAAGAGTGTGACGACAGAGAAGAAGAATGTTTATATCAAGCTCTTGTATTTTCCCACAAATGGGTGTTTATTGTAGATCAAAATTAAAGACACAAACAGAATTTGTGAAACACTAAAATCGTCTTGTAATATTATGGTTAAGTGACCGTTAACTGCAACGTCAAGTGATGGACAAATTTACACTATCTCTACATTTCAGAATGCAGGTTATTATGATATGAAACTGCAGTGCGGATTTTTATTAATTTATCTTATTCATACTTTTTAAATGAAGTCCTATGTTTATTTAATTTAAATTTTTATTTTATAATCTACTCATATTTAACAATTATTAATAATGTAATCTTTAGAATGATACACCTAATATCACTTTTTTTATTGATTATTTGAATTGTTTTAAATATCTAGAGAAAAATGTTTCAAACTTTTACTATATTAATATTAGTAATTATTATTGGCAGATGATGATTTTATATAATTAACAGTGGTGCAAGTACTGTATTAAACTGATTTATAATAACTCTAAGCACTAATCAATATAAATTGTAAGGAAATAGTATATTGATTTAAAATTTAAAGTCATCAAGATTCTCTAACATATTTTAATATATACAAACTCCGAGTTATCTCTTAGACCCTAAAAATTCCGAAGAGCGTGAAAGAAAATATAGGAAAGCTTAGTCATAAAAAGTATATATGTACAACACTCTCACATAGAATGTTCCTGTAACGTCTAGTGTATTCATGATAGGATCTGTAATGTATTTTTATTTTCTTTAATACCCTAAATAAATAAAAAATGATTTCTGAACAATTTATGGCAATTCTATTTTGGGTATCCTTGACGCCTTCTGGTCGTGGAACCTCTATATTTTGGAGACAGGACACATTTTTGGTGCTTATCAAGACTCATTAGCGTTTTTTTTTTAAATTAAACTAGTCGTCCCGTCCCGGCTTCTTCCGGGTGCAATTTAACACGTGTATTTAGCCGTAACCGCTATGTCCTTGCATTTTAAATGTTTCATGCTGTACAGGGCCATATTGATCTATACAATATATTGAAGGTACCTGATTGTATAAGGATTAATGCTGTATTACTTGAAATCGCTTCGTCAATAAGCCATTATTTCTCGTAAAAGTAAAGGATAAAAAATTGTTTATTTACATCACATTAGAAACTTCTAAAATTATCAGTGTTTCTCAACAATGATATGAAGATCTTCAATTATAGGGCAAGAAGATCTTCTTATTAATTTTTCTACGTCCTGGACCATGTTATTATTTAAACAATTTAACATCAGCCTAAAAATATCATTCAATAATAATCCAATGCGATATGACATTAGATTAGTAAACGTTACCAAGTAACCTGCAGTGTGTAGGACAATACAAGCTCGTGTTTGCGCAGCGCCTGCTCAAACAGACCGACTAGAAGCTGTTTATTACCTTTTTTACTCCCTTTTTAACTCAACTACTGTAACCTCGCTCCTCGCTGACCGTCACGCTTTGTGTGTGGTCGCTGGTGATAGCTCTAGTTACTGCTTAACTATCAAACAAAGTAAGTTAACGTAGCTACATTATATAACTAATGATATTAATGATACAATCTACATTTAAATAAAATTTTCCATCTTGTTATAGCTTGAGATAAATAATTTGATATTAAATTTTAATATTTTATCCTAATATTATTGTATAATAAGCGTTAATCTTCCTTCACTCACAATCTTAAAGCTATTTTTAATATTCTCAAAAATTTACAAGCACAATTTAATAAGTAAAAATTTACGCAGGATAAATTATATCTAGTTGTTTTCAATCCACAGCGCTTGCCTCTACAAAAAAGCTTTGCAGTTCTATTTTTCTTAATAGCAAACAGCTCTAATTAACACATTAAGCACTGAGAATCTTAAGTAGATAAGTGTTCGCCTACAACTATAATTGACTTGTTTTTACAAACATATCATTGCGCGTGAAAAATTCACTGTAACCGCTAAATAGAGACACTTTCGAGCTCAAGTAATAGGCTCATTACGGTGATTATGAGATTGGTCAGCCTCGTACGTGTAAATATGAGTATTGTATATACGTAGCATGGGATAAATCAAACGTTTTTGCTACTATCTCGATCAGCTCGACAACAATCCATTTCGGTCGGTGAATTTCCAACTTTTTCCCCGCTCGGATGTCGGTTTGTATCAATCATAATTGGTCGCTTTTTGTGATTTCGAGAATCGGCGAGCTGCGTGCACGCATGTGCCGCGGGTGTTGCGGGTGCAGTGAGGGGTGCAGGGGGGTGTCACTGTGCAAATGCACTCGTAAACCCGACGCGAGGTCAACGCACCCCTCGCCCCGCCACCACAGCCGCCGCCCTCGTGCCTGTGCCCGCGCACCCCGCCTCTATAAAACGTTTACAGCTACGATATATCTGTTTGCTTATAGATTAGACTGTTCTAACCCACTTCCGACCAGGTTTCTCTTCTATAGTTATGTGTGATTCATTCTTCAGAACTTAAGCAAAATCCGAACAAAGGGATGACATCTCAAGTTACCTCGTGCACTCCTCATTTGAGAGCTAAATTCATTCATTACTTACCGCACTTAAATACGCTTTTAGTCTTAAGCTCAATGAAGTTTTAACATACATTTGTGTTATTAATGAAGGGTGTAGGAAAGTGGGTTTTATCGTTCGGTAATACAGGCTGGGGGCTAGTGTACGTGTTTCGACAGGCTATAATTATGCGTGTAAATATGCTGCCCTAGACGTCGAGACGGTGCAACCGCGGCTCATTTTATAATGAAAACCGGAAAGAAAGAATCGTACCTGTTCATGTCTCGTCGCGTGTTATACGGGAGTCTTTTTGAACGCTAATTCAATGAGATAATGAGCTTTATGTGTAATTTATTATTACTAATCGTTATAATGGTATTCATTGTTAGCCGTGGGAATGCGATTTTTGTGAGCGAGTTATAAGTCTACCCAAAAAAATCAGGACTACTTCTATGTTGTGTTCCAAATTAATACCTAGCAAAAGAACCAAGTAGTAACAAGTCCCTAAAATTAAAACATTACCTCCTGAGGTCAAGAAAAGAGTATGTATGTAATCTTTTCTTCATAATAAGTAATAAGAAATTATAAATATATATTATATATAGTAATCTAAGTAAGTCTTTATATATAAAGAATTTCTGAGTTTAAACCAACTTTAGTTTTTTATGTGAATTTTTCATATTTATATTAATTTATTAAATAAAAATTTTGTCTGATAACAAACTTTTGCTTTTATGACATTAGTGGGATATTAACTAAAAGTATATAACCATATTATATAAAATTATAACTTTGTTGAGCGTACAAATGATTAAAGGCGTTCGTGATAATATATGATTAAGATCAATCTCATGGGAACTGTGAAAGTGCTATGAGAAACTCACGCCATTGATCGCTAAGTTTACATTGTTTTCGCATGTGCCAAACATGGAAAGGAAATAACTTACAATTAAATATAACTGAGTAAATTCTGTTAGTTCTACAATTATTGCATCATAGAAATTTATGTAACATCAATTACAATTTTTGTACTGATTACATGTAATGCTCATGGATATTAGCATTACAAAACATTATCTTATACTTTGCTATTAATAAGTTAGAACCACACCTTCTAAGGAACAAACCAAAGCTATAAATCCGATCTGGTTTAAAAAAAAAAATCTAAAAATACTTCCTTAGGATAATCAAGAAATGTTCCAGCAACATAAAATGTATACCTTCAGGATGAATTATTATCTTTGGTTCATTAAGTTTGCAGATCACACGCAACAAAACAAGCAATCGCTTACCCGAAGCTAAAGCGTATACAGCTGCAAGTTTCCAGTAGTAAAACCAAGTTTAAAATAACTTAATGCTTATTGTAATGTATAGTAGTTGAGTACAGTCACACGGCGTGCGCCAACGCATGTCGGTTCGGGGCGAACGGCCTCAAGAAACAATACCTCCTATTATTTAGTTAAGCGACTAAACCCTGCCTGACCCTATTAGCTACTTGCGACAGGTTAATATGACGCTCACGTGTCTAAGAATATAGTTGTATAACAATTGCAGAAGTTCTTTATTAAGCAACATCAAGTAAAACATTCCTAATGACTTACACTCATCGTAAATCCGAAATTACTAATAGGAAAACCTAAAAATCACATGAATAGTAACACTGAAGTCTGCTACACTACTTAACGCAATCAAATCATCATCAACTAATGCACAATATTAATGAAAAACTGCATTAAAATTGTTGATTGTCATTGACAATATTATCGTGGATTTAAATTGACAAAAAAAAAAAATATTTGATGCTGATTTATATATCAAAAATATTATAACTACCTACTTACTGGTCATTTAAGATTAACAAAGTGTCAAACAGATATTGCTCTATTGACTAAGATAAAACTTTTTATTTAAATTCTGGAAAAACAAACGCAAAAAATTGAAATTAGTTCTCTTTGAAAGTCAACTGGAAAATAAATTAATATAACTGGCTACGAAATTAATTACTTACAAATGATTATGGTAATTTAATATATCTTCCTTTACAGCAATTAAAGCCTATATCTGAGTGCTAAGAGGAAACGGAAGCCATTGTTCCGCCAGCTCCTGTGACCGGTACAAACAAAACATAAATGTCAGAATGGAGAGAAATGATGATGATAAGGGACATTTCCATGAATAATGCGTCTTTTGTTTTAATTAAGAGCCCCTACCTGACCCTATTAAATCCTTTACGTAACAATTAATGTAACGTTAATTTAAGTACAATTTGTGTATCTATAATTAATGACTGTGGTTGGACAATTAATGCGATAACGCCAGCTTAGTGGATCGGAAAACGTTGAATACTAGGTATTCACAAAAGTCTGGTAGTTCCCAAATTAATACCAATCCAATTGGGAAATCCTTTTGAAGTTTGTATTAGAATCAAACTTTCATTTTTTTTTCCTTTATATAAGTTATAAAAAGGACAAAGAAACGTAAATATGAAAACTATCGAAGAAAAAGATTTCTGTTCTATAGAATCGGTTTCAAACAGTCCTATGTATATAAAAAGAACACTTATCTTTAACTCGGAGAAAATTGGGGAGAAAAAGAAGGAAAGGGGGTATAATGAAAAACACTACAAGAGGGATGATATTGCCTTGGACTTGTGACCAAGGTGTAAGCTTAAGAGCTGCCTTTTATTCAATTGAAACACTCACCACCACTCCCAAGCTCTATATATATAAGCTAAAAAGTAAATTCTTCAGGACTAAAACAAATTAGATAATTGTACTTCCCTACTTTTCTCTTTCAATAAATTCTAAGTGGTATGGTCATTCCAAAATAATTGAATAAGCTCTAGTTTTATAACACCACGATTAAGTTTATAAATGCGAATATTAAATATAAATTAAAATAATTATTGTTAAAACTTTATTGTGTCTATAAAAGGTGTGCGTTCAGAAACCTGATCTAGACGTTATTAATACCTTACACTTGCCGATGCAAATTTTATATGCGGATAACGGTGAACAGCCATCAGCGTATAATCAGCGGTCCTGATTAATATCCGCGAGACGGTAATTGGGCTGATCTGGTATTAAAGCAAATTATAAGACCTAACTGTCTCTTAGTGTACGAGTCGAGAGCCGATCTGATTTATCCAGTCTAGCTTCAATTGATTATTAACAGCTACAGGTTGCTATATATACGTACGGCAAACATTGTTTTGACATATAAATTTTTGGTGGGCCTCCCTTATCACTTAGGGGGATGAAAAATAGATAGTAGCCTATTCTCAGACCTACTGCATATACATATAAAATTTCATAAAAATCGGTAGAGCAGTTTCGGAGGAGTATGGTAACTAACATTGTGACACGAGAATTTTATATATAAGAAGATACACTAGCTGCGCCCCGCGGTTTCACTCGCTATATTTAGGATAATTCACACTATATCATTATAAATTATAGCCTATATGTTATTCTGATGTGTAAGCTATATTATTGTAAAGTTTCATCAAAATCCGTTCAGTAGTTTTTGCGTGAAAGAGTAACAAACATACATACATCCATACATTCTTACAAACTTTCGCATTTATAATATTAGTAGGAAGTAGGATAAAGGCTCCGACTCTCTTGTCAGATTAAATAAGGGACTGGAACACACAAATAAAGTTACTGCCAACTCAAAATGGTCTACAAAAATAGGTAAATGACAATATCTATACTTAGGCAGGAATACCTATACTCCTTTGTAAAAATTTGAAGCTGGTTAATAATTGATAAAAAGTCTAATTTAAATAAATTATGATCGACTCAGAAATAGGTAGATAAATTGTATTCAGTATTTTACGGCGTTATAGGGGTTGTAGACTGTAGTAGAAGACAGCAACACAGTAAAAGTTAACCAACTAAAGTCGGTAATTTCGATTTTATTTTTTGGTTTTTTCATAGCGCCGCCATTTATTCAGATTATAATTCAATTTGTTCGTTATTTCTGGGTCTAATTGAAAACTCTTTTACTACTAGAAAGCCCTATAGACATAATTACACCGAAGTGAAGCTAGGGTGGGTAGTTTGTTCATTATACAATAAGTTCCTTGATTTGGGCACTTCGGTAACAGCTTACGCCATATTTAAAAACCTAACTAATTAGCACTTCGGTTAAAAGATGACAAACATTTCAACATGGTACTAGGAAATAATGCGGCTTCTTGAGTGGTCAGAACCGTGCAATCTCTATTAAGAGCATAATGGACGTACGCCGAGCGGACAGGACAAACAAACGCCTCTGTTGCCTACCTCTGAACTTACCGCAAAGTAAATTCTGGCTAGTTCTTGGTTTGCTTTGACTAACTTAACGCTGTATCTATTATATTTTATCAAGATTTTATTATTACAAGCTTTTATTTAGTTTCACCTCTCGCGATATTTATCATCAAATCTTGCAAATTAAATTTGATCCTCTTCGGTTACCGATTGAGCTGAAATTTTGCATACATGTGTAAATCCTATGACAATGCAATATCATAATGCTAATGACATGGAGCTGATCTAATGATGGAGCTGGAAGATGGCCAAAGGGACTTCACAATGAATCGACATAACCTCATCGAATTTAACCCATAAGAATTGTCTTGACGATTAATATGTCTTTCATTAACACACGCTTTGATTTATAAAAAAATGGGTATGTAATAAAAACGCAAATATTTTATAAATATTTAAAGGTGTAAAATTTTTAAAATTTTTATTTTTAGTTCTTTTAACTAATACGAATATAATAAAAGCTTGTTTTTAAAAAGTTTGTTTTCTTTTAATTTTTTTTATTTTATTTAATTTCTTTATTGTATTCATTAAAAATTCTATATAAAATATTATGCGCTCATTCCAGTTAGGGATCCCTTCCAACCAACCTTTATATTTTATAGGACTAATAAAATAGGCAAGACGGTAGCATTTAAGATAAATCTGTATTGTGTACTTTTATACTACACTAGCGGCCCATCCCGGCTTCGCGCGGGTGGAATATTATTTTTAAAAATATATTGGCCCTCCCGCATTCGGTGCCCCCTCTCTTGCCGCTTTACTCGCTGCGCTGCGTCGCTATACTGGCCCGTCGCGTCCTCGTGTATTTTTTGTTTATATTGATATTTTTAATTTCATAATATCTTTTGAATGGAAAGTCCGATTTTAATATTTCAAAAAGTAATTTACAGGTATTGAAATAATCTTGAATACGAAATAATTTATTTGTATAAGGATTAATACAAAGTTATAGAAAACATGGTCTGATTTTGATAGGCATTTTTATCAACTTTTAAAATGTAAAAAAGTAGTTATAGTGACGTAACTATAATAGTTGGACATATGGTCTCGCGGACTTTTTTGTAGATATTGATACGTTCTATAATATTGTAGAACATTATTTTGTTCTATCATTAATACTTTTTGCAGCGCATACGATGAAAGGTATTTTATGGCAAATTTTTTGGCACCTTGGGTTGGTTTTCGTGAGATTTCCTAAGAATCTCTAATTTTTTCTTGTAATAAATATAGCCTATATTACTCAGGGATAATGAAGCTTCCTAATGGTGAAAGAATTTTTGAAGTCGGTCCAGTAGTTTTTATGTTTATTCGTTACATACAAAAATACAAAAATACAAATCTTACTTCTTTATAATATTAGTATAGATATAGATAGAAAAATGTATCAATATATCTAATTTATTCATATTACATACATTTATTTATCAATGATAAAGTATACATAAATAATACTGAAAATTTAACTATATTTAGATACATACTAATATTAGATATTTTTTATACAATAAAAAAAATATTTGCTGTATACTTCTTAGTAGGTACTCTTAGATGACGCCTTTTGTAACCAAGATCTGCCTCTTTCTCAAATCTTTAATTAAGAAAACACAATGCGTTTTAACAAAACTGTTGGTTTGCTTATCTCGCCCCTTTCATTGTAAAACATTTACAGGGAAATTAAAATTTTATATCTACCTTGTGTTTTGTATTAGAAGGGAATGTAAGAGAGAAAGAAGTGATATTTTTTACTGTATTTTCTTCATCTGTAAGGAGTCTGATTAGAAACAATAAGAATAATTTACCTCTGGTGTTAAATAAGCGTTTCATGAAGTACGATTTACGACAATATTGAAGATAGTCAAGATTGAAAAGTTGTCTCTCCGATTAATTCGATGAAGAGTTTTCTGGTCAATTTTTCTTTTCAATATCTGTCTAATTCTTTAAAGCCATCAAAGGATAGCTCTACAGACTTCTTAAGTAGTTAGTTCAGTCAATTATGCATAGAAACATGATAAAAAAACACGCCGGCCAAGACTAGACATCTATTCAAATTTATAATGAGAAATTAATATTTAAAGCTCATACCAGACGGCAATAAAGACCGCAAAATATTATATTCAAGCTTTCCTATTTTAAAATAGAATTTATGGAAATTTTAATTATATTTTTCATTCGTACGGCTATAATTATAACATCAAACCGGCGCCGGGTATCTAAACATAATGACATTCTTGTTTATAAGTCTTTTGACCCTTTTACGTTCGTGCGGGAAAAGCGTAACTTTATCACACCCAAACAAATCTAATTCTTATACAAACGACGAGAAATATGCCTTAGAAAGTGAAAAATATATTTTTATTGTATAATAACATTTATCTATAAATCTTTGTTACCTTTTAGCATTCATTTTTATAAAATCTGTTTATCTTATTAGTATTATAATATATTTTTAATAAGGGTTTTATTGGGATGAAAACAGTACCTACGTAGAAAACTAAGAATAATTCTGCACCCATAATGTATAATTATGTGCTTAGTAACAAAATATAAATGACGTATATCTGTATACATAGAAGATATGACATAATTTACCATAGAATATAGAATTTTTATTTAATATTTATTCGCGCTAATCTCAGGAACTACTGGTCCGATTTCAAAAAAATCTTTCAGTGTTATATAGCCCATTTATCGAGGAAGACTACAGGCTATATATCATCACGCTACGACCAATAGGAGCGGATGATCACGGGCACGAAGTCGCAAAGGTCGGCTAGTTAGTAATAAACTTAAAATCTAAGCTTTACTTTATTTAAATCTTATACTAATATATAAAACTGAAGAGTTTGTTTATTTGAACGCGCTAATTTAGGTACTGGCCTTATTTGAAAAATTCTTTCAGTGTTAGATAGCCCATTTATCGAGGAAGGCTATAGGCTATATATCATCACGCTACGACTAATAGGAGCGGAGCTACACGCGTACGAAGTCGCGCGGATCGACTAGTCTATAATATGAGCAAACTAGTTTTTCTAATTTTTCCATAGCGAAGAAAGGATGGCTTCAACTAAAAAAAAATTAAACTACTCAGTAAATGCAACCAAGAAAAAGAAAAAACTAATTTTTGTTACGCTTATGTAAATAAACTGTGATCTATGTTGATTAATGTATAAGGAAAACAGTTTTCCAACGGAAGAGTTAAATTTGTCCCTCAATCCAGGTTATACGGAACTCTGCTCGAGTCGGACTCACACTTGTCCTAATTATTACGCTTTTAGACAACATTCTTTCTCATTGAGGACAGTTTTATCGGTATGTCATGGGTGTTTTATGTAAAATAGCGGGACCGATACGCAAATCAATTTGTTTATAGTTTCTATTGAGTGCCGCTGCCACGCTGCGAACTGGACTGCGAAACCTTTTAAAATTATCAATAAATCTTTCTTAATGGCTTTAATCTATTTTCTATCACAACAAAAGCCTTTTTCAAAGTTACTTTGTAAATAAAGCTTATAAGATATTTTTTTTGTCTTAAATAAACATTTCGTAGGTGGATTCGTGATTAGAAAGTAGTTATAACTTTACAAAACACTAAAAAAATGTAATACCTACTGTTAATTATGAAGATGGCAACACTTATAATTTGAGTAGCATCTTGTTATATGATGTTGGTAGTAGTATTTTTACTTGGTAGCATTTATAGTTTTTTGAATGTTGGACAACTGATAAACACAAATCAAGGAAATGGGGGTGGCAAAATAAATACGCCGTCACGACTGAATAATGATTGTATTACATCGCGAGTATTCTAGCAGCAACTCTGAAGCTCTGATTCTGAAGTATAACCCCAGGTGGGTATTTTAGTCAAGCCGTCATACTGTTAGTCTGAGTATAGACTGCAACTCTCTCTATTTCTTATTTAATCAACACTACATAAAATTTAATTTATTAAAATCTTTCGGTCGTTTGGTCTTGATGAAAAAACTATATAATTTAAATATTGTCATCTAATTGGGACCGATATCGCACAGTGTAGCCATTATCGTCACCAGACGACACAGGTCACAACTATCTCGTGATCTGTTCCAGACGAGCTCCGTTTGACAACTGACTCAAATCTATCGGAGCAGAGGTTATATACAGTTTTGGAGTAAAATATAAAATACTATCCGCAAATATAGTTATCAACGGTGTTGCTAACTATATGTTTGTTTAATTATTGAGATAAGTATAATTATTAATATTAGATTAAGATTAATTACACACTCATATAAAACTTTGATTATCATTTAAAAACAGTTATTTTTATAGCTTTACATGGCGTTATTTCCATAGAAAACTAAAAGCCATTTGAAGTTAAGGGTAAAAAGTGGATGTGGAAACGATCCTTTTTTGGCACACCCCAGTAGAATAAAAACTTGTGTAATCCTAAAGAGTTATAAGATAAGGCCACATGGGAAATGGTCTCTGTAAAAACGAATAGACCATATAAAATAAAGTTAAAGCTAGGGAAACTTGGTAAGAACTTTATTGCAATATCTAGACTGGCAAGAACTACAGATGGTTTCAAAGTTGTAATCTACTTTTTATTCGTTAATTATTTTTTGAAAACTGCTATTAAAACGTTCATCCATTGTACTGAATCGAATTAATAGGACTTCGTACGAACGACACTTTTGAAAAATAGATTTTTACCCAAAATATTGCTGCTGAGCCCCCAGGCTTACCCCTTACCGTGTGATAGGGAGAACTACAGCTCGAACTAATTTTACCTACGTAAAATTAAGAAAATCGTCCTTTCGTCATCCCCTGTTTCCTCCTCGAAATCTGGACCGATTTTAATATTTATTTCGTTAAAATCCAGTACAGGGTCTAAGCTATGCCCGTACGTTTTGCTTTTTTGGTTTATGTTAGTAATAATTAGTTTGCTGGATGTTTGCAAATGTAAATAAAAAAGTCGTTTTTTTTTTTTAATTTTAAAAGTTTTTTTCTATTATATTAATCAAATAATTAAAAAAAAAAACAAAATGGCAGAGGTACGTATATATCGCATGGTATTTTTTTTCTTCTGTAACTTCATTATCCTAGGAGGAAACAGGGGACTACGTTTGTATGAAAAAAGAGTCGACTGATTTCCTCTTAAGAAATATATCTGAATTAATTTGAACCCTGGTGGGACTTTAATGACATGGTGTTATTATTTATTTACATATACAAAATAATTAGATGGCGCTGTACTTACTTGTAGAATAAGTACTAATACACGGACAAAAGGTTAACTTAGTGGATACCGAGGGATAGAAAAGGAGAAAAGGAAGACCATGAAAAAGATGGAAAATACTTTTATTTACAAAATATTAATTTAAACATAGTAAGCATTTTTAAATAAGTTATTATGTAAAGTTTCATTATAATATAAATAAAGGCTACATTTTTTATTCACCTATACAAAATTGTATATTTTGTATTTGACTTGATTTGACTGACCAATTTTGACCTAAAAATAGGACCCATTGTTGACTTTTGCCGAAAAAGGGGATGCGGAAAAGTCATATTGTAAGTAGAAATTAGGAATCTCTACAAATTTATAATTTGACCAGGTCATATTATTTGGCAAAGATTAACTATAAAATATAGTTTGATTTGAAGCCAAACCAGATAAAATCTATTTAGCTTAACGGACAGTTGGCCCTTAATCAACAGGAAAAGCAAATAACATTTAACGGGACACTATTACTAAGACTCCGCTGTCCGTGCGTCTGTCACCAGGCTGTATCTCATAAACTTAAATTCTAAAAACAAAATAAAATAAATATTTAAGGAGGCTCCCATACAACAAACGTAATTCTAATGCCGTTTTTAGCTTGATATTAATAATGGGAACAGGTAGACACTTAAAATATTCACAGAATTACTAATTGCATATTAATTTCAAAAATCTATAAATAAATAAAATACTATTATACGGAACCCTTCGTGCGCGATTCCGACTGGTACTTGGCCGATTTTTACTAGTATTACTGGACAATTTCGAATAAGAACCTAACAATTAAAGTAAATTAATGTTTGCAAGTAGATAGCCCTGGAAAACCGGACATATTGATTACTATTATATAATCATGGTTAAATAAACATAAGTATAAAAATTTGCAAATTACAAACCTTAGGTATGGAAGAAATTCTGTAATTGGTTGGTAACAAGTTATTTTGATGTCATTTTAACGTATGACAAAGCTTACAATAAATAAGCTTTTTTATTCACCTTGCAATACAAAAATAATATTATACCTCTTACAAAGTATTTACATGATTATTTTTAAATTGCCATAAAACCAATAATTTAGTATCTTTGCACGTTTTGATGAAGATATTAAGTATAAAAGTCATTTTTATTATCTTGTACAGGATATTAAAAGTGAATAAGAGAGTGGATGTCAAGTGGTATAATTTAAATGGATGTTTCTATTAAGCACGTCGGTGCTCGTTTATTCGATAAAGGAGCAGAGGATAAAAATATTCTCCACAGTCTGAATAATCATAATCAAATTGAAATAATTATACTGACACAGATATATTCATCTTAATACGTGCTTTTGTACCTACTTAATTTAACTTAAACAGGTTTCGATAAAAATCTGCTGAACATAATAAAATAAACAAACATGATAGATCTTATTTTTTTTAATATAGGTACTACTGTTGTTTTCTCGTTTAACTATGCTTTGTTAAATGCTTATGCTAGTGGAATCACGTCAATAATGCATTAATGCATCTGCATTGGATCGAATCTGTGACCTCTCATCTGATCTGATCATAATTCTAATCTCCCAATTATTTTAAATATGTATACATAGTATGTATTACATACTATTCATATGATCCATTAAGTTAAGATTTTATATGGAAAGCAGTTTTTACAAAGAGAAATTATAAAATCAGGTAAAATAAATAACAATATCCAAAACCGAAAGAAAAATAGACATTGATTGTCTTTAACTTATTCCTATTGTTTTACTCAACAATTGACCAAAGATCGAAGTGTCAAAAATTAATATTTTGGAGTAAACGCCATCTATTTTTGAATCTGAGAAATATAATGTAAAATAACGCGACATCTAGTGGCAGTTTTTACAATCCAAAGAAAATATTCAAATTATGTATGCTATTTATGCTTTCAAGTAGTTCTTAATATTATAATAAAATAATTTAAATTATTTTATGTATAAAAAGTTGTTTAATAACAAATTATTTTTAGCAATAGCAATAAATTTTTATATCACTTGTCATTTGTCAAAGGCAGTCAAAACTTAAATGTCAACTTGATGCTGTAAATTGTAGAAATTTTGCTGTCAGTGTCACTTCATGCAGTGTAGAAGTTGGTGTTGTGTGTTTTAAATGATAAATACAATTGTTTATTTTTACGAAAAACTATACAATAGTGTAAAGTAATAAAATAAATTTAATAGTAATTATTGAGGTGATTTATATTTTAATGATAGACACCGTTGCGATTTTTATTATATAAGTTTTTTAGTATAATAGTGAAAGATGGACGCGAATCTCTGTCGGTGTTAATTTAGCGTATCGTTTCGATGTTTCCGTAAAAGAAATGTGATCTAGTTGAGCAAAAATTGAAGAATCTATTGTGCATAGTAAGTTAACTGTTCTATTTGTACTTCATATAGAGTCCAGTGGCGGTACGTGAACTATGTATACGATTGCTTATACACAATGTTATTGCAAATATATATTATAACAAATATATAACTTATCTTTTACTATCATTTAAATAATCTTGATATGTTTTAAAATATCTGAACACTATACTACCAATGAAAACATCGAACTTACGACTTAATATTACTTTCATATCGCACTTTTAATTAAATACTAGCTAAATTTAAAATTTCTCGTTCGGAAATTAATTAAATGCTTTTAGGCGTACAATAAAGCACAGATTTCAAAATACACATTACTACTGAGAATCCTAAGAAATAACTAAAAGCACCCACATCTGGAATATATTAGAATTTTCAGGCAAAGCAAAATATTGAGAAATATTTGTATATATAAATATTTAGGCATGAAAAAATATTTAAATTTCCACATTGAATCTGGGACTAATATTTTTCTTTAGATGAATTTGAATATAACTTATTTTGCCCTTAGATCAGCGTTTAATTAAAAGTAATGAAGAAAATTTAAATAGTATCTTTAATCTGTTACCTGAAATAAACTTTCTCTTTCAAGTTAGACAGATTTCAATATTAATAAAATTATTTAACCCTTTCACCAATGTTAAAAATATATAATACAAAACACTGATTATTCCGCAGGTGACCCGATGTAAACATGGCCAGTGATGAGTCCAGTGTGCATGTTGCAGTCAGGTATGATTCTTTATTGAATAATTTTTGGCATACAAATCAACTTTAATTATTATAACTACTATCTAAATGATTTCAATAATACATACTATATGAACTGTTTTCATTTTCTTTTTTTATTTGCTTAAGCATTAAATTGAAAGAATTAAGACATTTTGTCAAACAATCATAGTTTAATTACATCCTTAATTCCAATAAATAAAGCTACAACAATTTATTTATACAATTGATACCAGTAGTTTGAAGCAATCTTTCAATTTCATAATATTTACTCAATGGTTGACACATTAATGCAAATTCAGTTGGTACTACCCATTCTTAATAAGTTTTGTAAATAGTAATGTAACGAGTGACAACTGTGCAAATAGCAAATATGGTTTGCAAATCAGTCCTGACCTGCGGTTTTATGAAACAAAACTTTGAGAAATTACCATCTTTTTCTTACTTCACATGGTAATTAGTATTAACTCCTGTGGTGTGGTAATTTTTTTAGCATTATTTATGGAAAATGGGTGTAAACTCTTCTGTAAAAGTAAGAATCAAAGTCATCTAAATATTTTACGTAGAATAATAAATAATATTTTACGTACATAATATACATATAATATGTAGTGATATTTTTCATTCATGGTGTTTCCCAAAGTCGATAAAAAGTCACCCCTTCTGTAGGCGCCTGCAGGGCGAATCGGCCGAGCCCTACCCCGACAGCCCTCATTAAATAATATCCTGTCTTATAGATTATACTTTTACAACTTTTGAGTTGTTAAAATACATTTTTGTGGCTTTTAAAAATGTTTATTTAGTATAATTTTATCAAATCAAAATGGAACGAAAAGGTTATCTATAATGGATGTCCGAACTTTGAACCTGAACATGTAAAAGAAACAACATTGAAATAGAAGATTTTATTTGCTAAATATTATAAAATCTTCTGAGATAAAATTATGTAATAAGACTTCTTTTAGTATCCTTACATATAATCGGAAAAAAAACGACTATTAGTGACTAACTAATACTTAGATAGTGAGCCTAAAGTCTTTTCGAACGTGATAATCTAAACTTCTAAAACCTCCATTTTATAGACCGTTAAAATCAGTTATTAATTTTAAAAATAAATTACGCACCAAAACAGTATCGGTCGTCTAAACAAGGTGTGGTAGTGATGTAACCCAAGTTTACACTCATAAAAAACTAGTATTTTTTAAGGTTTCGTTTTTTTAACGAATTTTATTGTAGCGTTACATTACGCGAGATACGATATTTAAATATTGGAGGTCAAAATACATTACGATAGATTAATTACGGTTTAAAACGTCAAATCAAGCTTATACAGATTGATTTTATTACCATCTAAAAATCATTTTTGATACTTAGTAATAGAGCTTTGAGACATGTCCTTGTAGACGTAAAAAAATACGTTGAATAGATTACGCAAGTACTCTTTCTTGTCTATGGAAACTTATCTCAATAATTTGTCTAGACATTAGTCAAAAAAAAGGGTTTGCATGGGCCCATTTTTCATATTATACTTAGATTTATCAAAAAAAGTCTTTTTTTTTTTGGGATAAAAATCAGCCTATGTGTAAAATCAGGTTATAAACTATCTATGCACCAAATTTCATTGAAATCCATTTAACCGTTTTTGTTTGATTGAGTAACAAACATCCAAACATGCTAAATTTCACATTTATAATATTAGTAAAATCGATGTAATCAATAAGTAGTGTAAGATAACTTCTGATAAAATCCTAGCACTGTATCAATAAATTAGATTCCAATTAGGTTTCATTTATATGAAAAATCTAGATGCAAATCCACGTGCATTCGTCTGGACATACAATCATTATTACCTATATATATAACTTAGTATAATAAAAACTCGTGTTGAATAGAAATCACATTAAGTATTAGTATTTGAGATCATGATTGCAATCACGGCTTGACCATACATCTAGTCAGAGCACCATCCGGAATACTTATTGCCTTTATACAAATGCGACAATAATGTTTTTCTCGGAAACCTGAATATAATTACATGAATGGCTTTAGGGACTGAACTTTAGTAGGTATATAAATTATTATATAACCAGCGATACATCCTATATTTATTTATGACCTTGTGTGATAGATATTAGTAGTAATTCTTTTCCCTTGTCCAAATTTAAGTTTAAAACTTAGTTTGTCTTTTGACCTGTACGGTTATATTGTGCGGTAGTTTTTGGGTAATATGGTTACAAACACCTTGACAGACTGTCTCTTTATTGGTGATATACTCTTCTTTATAGTCGTTTCCTCATGTCTGCATGCCTGTTTTAAAGAGGCTGAAATGCTTATGTTCAAGCACTGTATTACTGTGTCTATCAATCTAGACGGGGATCTGCCACGACTTCCCTGAGTTCCACTGAGTTTTTTTCAGGTTATCCGGTTCGCGACGGGCCACATGACCGAAGTATTTGAGTAGTCGTTGCATACAGATCGCTGACAGACGGGTTCGGATTTTCACCTCCGAAAGAATAGATGCATTTGTGCGACGCGCCGTCTATGAAATCCCCAACATTTTAGGCCATCGTTATACAGAATCGCTTATATCTGTACTTAAAAGATGTTAAAGAATTCAATGTTAGTGGTCTGTATAATGCTAATAGAAGTTATAATACGTTTGTATGTCTAAGTCTAGCTGTATTTAGTACGCGCATTACGTAAAATACTGCACAAAATTGGATACGGTTTTCACACCAGTATTGTTGAGTGTAACTATAAATATAGGTTTTATTTAATTAAAATCAGATGTCAATAAAAGTTATTGTCATTTTAAAATATTTTAGCCCCGCAATGCTAAGACGAGCGTCTAATAGTCCTAAAAATCTCCTTTCGGGCAAATATATGGTAAAATGAAATGACCAGTGTTGCTATAAACAACTTAATATTATGTATATTTTAAATTAATTTTATGTGATGGTATCACAAATGACAACAAACAGCACGAGTGATGACTTGATGAGAATGACTTTGAGAATGATAATGGCAAATTATATTTTTTTTTAAAAACATGATGCACAAAAATTAGCATCTTATCTCTGTTTACTACAAATTAATAAAATAAATATAAAATTAAAATAAAATATTTTGATTTCCTTTTGAGTCATTTTTTATCTATGAAGTATTTATCTGTATAGATATTTTTAAAAGGACAAATAATGAAATACTTAACATCAAATATTTGTACACATTCCTGATTACTTAAATTAGTTACACTTTGGTATTTTATTCTATTTTAAAGTATGGGACCTCGACATTGTTCTGATGGCCGGAAAATGTATGAAGCATGTCATTTTTTCCACGCTTACGTTAACTAAGTGATAGTTATTAACCAATTATTAGGTTCTAGTTACATCTACTACTACCACATTGGTTTGACAAGACTATGGTAAAGAAATAAATATGGAAATAAATGTTAGAAAATGGGTTTTTGTAGAGCCAACATTCTTCCGGGGATGCTCCACTGTTGAAGTGACATTTTATTTACTACATACAAATTAGTCTTACAAATTCTTTACGTAAGTCGAATTCGTGTAAGTCGGGGTATAGTTTCGGTAGAATAAAATTAAAAAAAAAATGTTTAATGAAATTTTAGGTTATAACAACATAAATGTAATAGAAATCTAACAGAATTGATTGTAAACTAAATATTTTTTTACGCATAATTTCCCCTTAGGATTAATTTTTTTTATGAACAATAATGGTACGGGAGCCAGATTCAAATTCGGTCAATCATTTCCTCTTGAGTCAAAATTCGTATACTGCATAAGGAATATATATTATGATTACTCGTGACTGTCTGCTGCGATTCCGTGGGTGGGGCGAGCAGTGGCAGCCTCCCAAACATGTCGAAAACAAAAAGGTCTTTCAGTCATTTCCTCCCGTTTGAAAATTATAGTGTATTTAGTTATTGTTACTTAAAAAGCTGTTATTTGTGCTTGCACCGCTTTTTCTAATATTCTTCTCCTATATCCAGAGGTGGAAGAGATCTCTTCTAAGAGATAAGCAATCCTTTGTACACTTGTTCTTATATGTCCCAATTTTATATACATATAGTTTAAGGTACAAAAATAATTAAAATAAAATTACTGTAGGGATAGAAAGTCCATAATCGATAGTTGCGTGACGCTCAAACGAAAAGCGAATTGATGAGATTAGAAAATCTCGTAATTCCGGGTTCGCGTAAGTCGAGGTAGCTCTACTGTGTACATAGCATAGTATTCCTACATTAGTAATTAGCATAGTCAAAACTACATTTATCCTAATATGAAACGGAAATGACATGTTTGTATTGGAATATTAGCGGTGGTTAGTGAATCGTGAGTAATGTCCGTAGCATAATTTATCATGGTGACAGCTTCTGTCGTTCATCATAGCAAACATCGCCAGTCCGCAGCCCTGAACTGTGACCTATCGAGAATCCTTCGTTAACTGCGCCGATAATCACACCGATTTAAACATATTAAATTTTATTTTTTATATAATACTAGTCGACCCGTCCGGCTTCGCGCGGGTGCAATTTACCACGTGTATTTAACCGTAACCGCTATGTCCCTGCATTTTAAATCTGTAATATCTTCGAAAATAAGTTATATATTAATATTGTGGGTCATCCCTAAGAGATAGACATATACTATCGCGGACTTTTTTTTGACCTTTTAAAAGTGTTTAATACTGTAGTACATTATTTTGATCTATCTCGTAGGCTTCAGCCAGCGTTTGCAATGTAAGCGCAACAAAATGTGTTTACTTCCAACATCACACCTCTAAAATTATCAGTGTTACTCTACTATATTATGTATGTATTATATATATAAACCTTCCTCTTGAATCACTCTATCAATTAAAAAAACCGCATTAAAATCTGTTGCGCTGTTTTAAAGATATATAGGAATAGACAGACAGCGGGAAGCGACTTTGTTTTGTACTATGTAGTGATTATGTATTTAATATAAGGAAGTTTCGCTAATCGGAAATTACCTCTAATTAGTCAAATTCTTAAAAATATTTTTAAGAATTTGATCTACCCCCTCCCTCTCTCATCCCATTAATGCTGTGGGTCTAGTGGACTCTGGGCTCTTGCCTGGGGTCGGCTGAATCCGCATCATTTTTCTTCTTCATTCCCCCAATGCCAATCAATTAATTATATGATGTTCTTTTGATTCTTAAATACTTTTTTTCTCTTCACTATCCATTAATTATACCACATCAACCAATCCAAATACTCTCTCGTCGCGTTGCTTGCTGCACTGCGTGGAGTCACACCGGCCCGTCGGCGTGTATTTTTTGTTTATATTGACATTTTTTATTTATATCGTAACGTAATATCTTTTGAACGGAATGTCCTATTTCAATAATTCAAAAAGTAATCAACAGGTATCGAAAACATGGTTTGATTTTTAAAGGCATCAACTTTTAAAATGTAAAAAGGTGGTTTCAGTGACATAACTACAGTAATCGGACATATGGTCTCGCGAAGTTTTTTGTAGATATTGATACGTTATATAACATTGTAGAACATTTTTTTTGTTCTATCACCCATAATTTTTTATTTTCTAACGGCTAAATAATTTTTGAAATCGGTCCCGTAGTTTATAAGTTTATGCGTTACATACAAAAATACAAATTTTTCCTCTTTATAATAATAGTATAAATAACATATGAAGTCCATTTAGAGCAAGACATTTGTGGAAGTCATTAACCTCAAATTAATTATTGTCAATAATAATATCATATCTAATAATTCCAGTATAAAAGTGAGAGTTATTTATGTAATTTACCGTCTGATAAGAAGTGTCTGCGAATATTTAATTTGTCCTGTAATTAATGACCGTACTTTGTTAGTGTAACTACATTTACATTGATTTATCTACAATCTGAAGCTCCGAAATGCGGTCAACACTTTGAGAAGGGAATGTAATAGATGTGGCAAGTGCGATATTTCCTTAGTACTGCATAACTGTTTTGACACACTTGTAAATTGTATTTGGAGGCTATCAAAGCATGAATGGCACAATTCAAAATTTCCTACTTTCTGATTTCATTGAAGATAATAATTTCTAGAGTTGTCTGGCTCATAGTTTTACTCGTATTTCTCTGGTTATTATTCCGAATAATTTTCGTGCTGTTGGACTTGACTTGCAAACATTTTTTTAAGACGAGGGTTTATAGTTTATACTACTGATTTCCAAAGTGGCCTAAACGGACAAGTTAAAAAGTATCTGGAGCGAAAAAAATTGCTGCAGTATAACAATTTAATTATAGAAACTAACGTGGTAATTAGTTATTTTAAAGCTTTGTAAAACTCACGTATTGTTTTGGACTATAGTTTCAGCCGCAATCGGCGGTCTTCTTCAGGTAGTGGATGCGTGCGCGTTACGGTGTCAGATATAGTGTTTTTTTTTATGGTAGATAAGGTGCAAACGAGCAGATGGTCCATCTGATGGTAAGTGGCTACCATCGCCCATGGACATCGACAAAACAAGAGGATACCTCTTGTTTTGTCCATGCATTGCATCCTCGAAGATAGAGTGGGGAGGGGGAGTGAAGAAGAAAAAATGCTGCGGTCTCAACGGACCCTGAGCTAGATCCCAGAGTCCACTTGACCCACAGCATTAATGGGATGGGAGTGGGAAAGGGTAAGTCTGGTCTGGTACTCGGCTTTTACGAGATGCTCTTCAAGCGGCAGAGGGGAATAGTATTCTATCCCGTGCCCTCACGGGAAAAGTGTTCGCCGAGCCGTCACCACACGCGCGACTACTGGCTGAAGAAGACCGTCGAATGCCGCTGAAACTGTAGTCCAAGTGACAATACATAAGTCTCAATTCATATAAAGCTTTAAAATGCTGAAGTATTATAATTCGTTGTATTATATCCTCAAGCGCACAACATCACAATTATTGTTATACAAAGACACATTAACGAAATGAGGGTAGACTGCTTTTGTCTTTATTAAAGGACGTAACATTTAAGATCTACTTTAGTTATTGAAAAAATTAATATTATTAATATTGATGACACTTCTAAAATTGTAATTGTAGCTGTGAGCTACAGTTTGACAAATTAACGACCTCACGTCTCGGGATGTTTGAACGTGGTTCAATATCAAAATAATTTTATCTCGTTACGTGTAGTATGTAATCAGTATAATTATATATTTGTTTATATTTCAGTTTGTGTTTAAGTACAGAGCTCATAAATTTTTATTACTCGACCACGATCCTTATATTACTCATGCATAATGTTCTTAGTTTTATTACTTCTATGAAAATGTATAAAGTTAATGAAGATAATTTACAATTCTGAAGTCTAGACTTTTAACACATACTTTAAAGCCCTGGCCGGGCCAATAACAATAATATTGTATATTGATTTCCGGGACGGTAAACTATAAATTAATTCTTTCTATAATATTTTAAACAGTCCGCAATTGTACGTACTAGAATATTGTTGGTTATACTTGTTCTTAGTTGTTCGCTTATTTCATACAAACACAAATGGAAGCAATATTTTCTTGTCAAAAAAGAATTACTGTTATACTTTTGTTTTCCATTAGTGAAACACACACAAAGACAAACATGAAAAACGGACTTAGTTTTAAACTTCTGTGGTCCCGAAAGTAAGCTTTGGGTCGTCAAATTATCCCGTTTTCCGAAATCACGTAAAAATTACCGTATTGATGGCAATGAGATAGATATCTATTTTTTAAAATTACTAGGGAAATCTCGTAACGTCACCTACTAAAACCACCCGTGCATGTCTGGAAGACTCCAGTCCCGTTGTCCGTGGGACCGCGTCCCATTTTGAGTGAAAAATAAAATAGTCTCTTTACGCATGGAATACCATCCATATTATAGATTTTTTAATATTTTTATATAGCTACTTAACAGGTATAAGTATAGTCGGAGAATGTCATGGCCTCTTCTGAATATTTGATAGGTTTTCGAGGGACAAATGTAGTAATAGTATTGATCGTATAGTTTAATAAACATGAGTTTCGAATCAATATGAAATGTTTTTCAACTGACCTCTAACACTTCTTTCTTACTATATATCAGAGCTACTTATGAAAGCAATTTTCTGGGTTCATAAGTGATATGCTTGTACGTCACAGTTTCAACATTTCTAATGTAAATAAAAACTTGAAATTGTTTTGTAACGTACAGTAAGGAACAAAGGTTGTCGCAATGATGCAAGTCAAACCAGCTTATTAAGGTTAAAGAACCATCGTATTAGTTTAATAAGTAGAAGAACTAGATGACGTTAATAGGATTATAGTGCAACGGTATTAGTTTTATACTTCTTAGAATTAACCTTCTTTGCATTTTACGGATTATTTCATAAATTTAGACAAATTATCATATTCATAAAACTCTACAGGCGGACGGGGGACAATGAATGTACTATTGGGAAAACGCAACGTACTGCTACTGAACCGATAAATAACTTAACAATATGATCTCTTACAATTACGAGAGGCACCTAACCTAAGGTTTAAGGGATCCATTTAAGCAATTGCAACACTCGCGTTCACTGTCTAGGTTTTTTATTTAAACCCTAAGATTAGTTTAATCTAAGCATAATAATAAGAACAATTGCAGAAACCAATATTTTGAGTGGAGTAACAACTAACAAAGAACGTTTTCTATGCAAAAAATAAAATAATCTGCTTGGCATAGATATAGTTTGTATTCGTACATAAAAGTAAACAAACTATATAGTACTAGTTATGATGTTGGCAACACTAATAAATAATTTGTGTAGCATCCTGTTATTTATGATGTTGGTAGGATAGATATGAGTAGCATTTTTACTTTCTTGAACGTTGGACAACTGGTAAACATCCATTGAACAAGTAGCGGTTGCAAAATAAATACGTCACGACAGAATAATCACGTCACGAGTAATCTATCAGTAACGCTGAAGCTCTGAGTCTAAAGTATAACCTCCAGGAGGATATTCTAGTCAAGCTATCATAACTTTTTAATTAACAATAGCTATGTCGAGCGGAGGAATTCATTAACAGATTTCGGAGTAATATCCTTAATAATTGCTAAACTTACTGACTCTCTTTCTGTATACTCTTTGTATAAGAGAATTCAATAAAAAAGAGTTTATTATTTGTAAAAACATAGGATTTAAACCAAGAGTAGATTTGTTTTCACTCGATTTAATCCGAATAGCCAAACGTTGAGAGGCCGCAGCGGTGCAGTCATCAAGGTTTTCTTACGACATTTTTCCGTATGCTTAGTTTCTTTTTATCTACTGTCAAGCATTTTTTTATAATATATTCTGTTTTTATACTCATTCTATGACGTAAACAATATTTTCAAATCAAATCAATTTTCAAATTTTTAATGGAAAATCTGCTTCCGTAGCTTTTCCTTTCTAAATGGGTATTTTAGTTATTTTACGATAGTAAAACAGCTTTTTCTTTAAGTCGAAATTTTTTTGATGTTTTGCGAACGAAACACACGTAGGTATGAGTTTTTTTTGTGTAAACCTCTTTTGCTCGTAATACTTTATAACGTTTTGCATTACACAATCATTTTTAACCATCTACCGGTTATAGTTCGCATAATACAAAGCCTAATCATACACATACCTTTTAAAGCAAACGATTTGACTGCAAATTCAATTGAAGTCTGTCTTTTTAATATAATAGATTTCTTGAAGCTGGTGATCAATTCAATTCAGCTTACTTCTAAATGTTTAGCAACCGGATCAGGAAATCAACAGCTATCGCTAAGTATGTCAGCACAAATATAATTAAATATTTCAACGTATTTATTAAGACCTTGTTATATTTAATACTCATTCACAACCAGTTCCAGTAAGAGGCTTACCACGCTGTAGTAACATCCAAGCCCACGGGTGCGGCTACGAGGTGGGCGAACAAAATATTTAGCGGTCGCCCCCGCTTGTTCCATTTAACCTTAAAAGCTCTATTTTATAAGTTACATAAGGCCAATATTTTAATTATGTGCGAAAAATTTTATTTGGTTTCCAATATTACAACAAACCTTGACTTACTTGTCTATTTTCAATTCACTTAACGAAGGATACGAAATAAGTAAAAAAATCAATAAAACTTTAATTTTAGATTTCCGTACTGCCAAGTTTGTTTTATTTATTGAATAAATAATCATTTATTTACCAAAGTATTGTACAAATGTTATATTTTCAAGTGAATTCATACTAAACTTCTGACCAAAAAGTATATATATGTCAGTTAATTTTTATTATAAAACTGGCTGTCAATCGAAATAACGGTAAAGATTATTATTAAAATCATAATAAGGTTTTTCTAACCATTAATATTTCGGTCGGAGTCGGCAAAAATAGTAAAAGTAAATAAAACAATTATTATAACAATTCTGCATCCCCTTTTCACAATAGCTCTATGTTTTACAGTTGGTTCGTCGATATGCTGTTATTTCATTAGTGTAACGGGAATTACTTCACTTTCCAATCCTTTTCCTCTGTTAACACAACATGTGTTACATTCTCACAACATGTGCTCTAGTTCTATATGTGTCACGTAATGAGGATTTTGGGTTCAATTTAATTACTTAAGTAGTATCTCGTGTCATTGCAGTATCTCGCTCTAGATTATTAGAAAGCTGGTTGTATAAACCAAAATACGTTTCTATAGACTCTATGTAAATAAACAGTAGATGTTTGTCCAAGCTGAAGGATCGCGTGCGTCAGCCATCTTCGATTGCTCGCGTGCTCCATTGTGTAACCCGACAACAGTACGTGCAGTCGTTGAATACGTCTAAAAACAAACAGACATACACAAACATGGGGCTACTAACATATAAGCTACCTACAGACTTACTTGTAGACTGCGCCGATTATTTTTAGGAAGTCTACGTTATCAGTCGATTTCTTAATCTAGTCTAAAAATTTTAAACTCTACTATAGATTCATCATCTAAATAGAAATATCGGCATTATCATAGTATTAATTAATTTATATATTAGTTATACTAACATCCCACAACAAGTGAAAGCAGTGATAGCCTAGTGTTTAAGACGTTGATGTCCACTCGAGAGGTCCGAGTTAAGTCCTAGGCACACACCTCTAACTGCTTTGACGATAAAGGAAAACCTGCACTCCTGAGGCCTGAGGGTTCTTCATGTTCTTAAAGGTGTGTGTAGTCTGCCAACCCGCACTGGGCAAACGTGATGGACTACGTCCTAAGCCAAATCACTTCTCAAAATGAGGAGAAGATCCAGCTCAACAGTAGGCCATTAGGCACACACCTCTAACTGCTTTGACGATAAAGGAAAACCTGCACTCCTGAGGCCTGAGGGTTCTTCATGTTCTTAAAGGTGTGTGTAGTCTGCCAACCCGCACTGGGCAAACGTGATGGACTACGTCCTAAGCCAAATCACTTCTCAAAATGAGGAGAAGATCCAGCTCAACAGTAGGCCATTAGGCACACACCTCTAACTGCTTTGACGATAAAGGAAAACCTGCACTCCTGAGGCCTGAGGGTTCTTCATGTTCTTAAAGGTGTGTGTAGTCTGCCAACCCGCACTGGGCAAACGTAATGGACTACGTCCTAAGCCAAATCACTTCTCAAAATGAGGAGAAGATCCAGCTCAACAGTAGGCCATTAACGGGTGATGATGATGATACTAACCTGCTCTTTAAACAGAGAGCCGAGAGACACGAGAGTCCGTTTACGGAGACGCTGGCAATATCAAAACTGTTGTTTTATTATTAGGCAGAGCCTTTAAATTTTCGAGCTGGTGGTGTCATTTTAAATTAAGCCTATAGACACTACCAGCCAATCAAACATTTTATAATGATGTCTTTCGAGATGCTGTCAAACTTTTGACCTGATTGTCCTTGAATATATGCCAAAATTATATTTTTAATAAATGTACTTGGCAACTAAACGTGAATGACAATATTAAAAAATAATGAGATAATTTTGAATTTTTATAAATAGATTTATTTTGGGTTAGGTTATTCACCCGTGCTATAATCGTATTTCAGTAGTTCCTCGTTAGGAAAACACACCGTGTGACCGTTTATGTCCGTCGCATCCGTCCATTTAAATTCGGAAGGGCTCTAACATCTATCGGAAGGGCTTTGTAGGTAGAGATTAATTTATAACGCGTGCCGGCTGGAACTTGGTGTGCATGTTGATTCTTTTTCGTGCGCGACATAATAAAATTATATCATAAAATCGCTACTTTTCCGGGTGAATGGAAGAATATTTTTTCCTAAAATAACCGAACTCTACTTGCAAGTCAGTATAGAAGGATAAAATTATGCAATGGAATTGAGAAATTCCATATGTAAGAAAATATATAGTTCGATTACTTAAACGATATGTATAATGGGTTGGAATCCTAAGTGATCCTGAAGTATGATTACAAATTTGTAACGGGCTGCTGGTAACTTTAGACAAATCAAACAATTTCTAATGTGTCAAAAGTAGTAAATTTCATAAAAAAATTTAATTAAAATAAAATATGTTGAATTTGCATATAAACTTAACACAACGAAAATTATATAGTACTTAGAGGTCTAGAACATTGATGAATAATCACAACCAGACTTTGTACAGATGAATATAATACTTATAGGAAAGCGAGTACGAGATGTATATGGCCAATGAGCGTAATTGTGTACATATATACTAGTATATGCGTACACGCAACCCTCTATTCCCAGACTGCGCGGCGAGCTGCTCTTCCGGCTGCATATATTGAGTTATGGCTTGAGCTAAATAATACCCTGTCAAGTCCCCTGATTTACTACATGTTGCAGGTTGATTGATATGCCTATACTCTGCTTTATGATTAAAATATGGATTTCTTATTATGTACGATAGAAAATTAATAACGTAAATTGCCAACTTTTTAAAGGAAAAATTCCAGTTCCACCATTGTTACTGTACTCCTAAGTAAGCACGGGCGAACAATAGAGGAACTTTAGTTCCGGTTCTTCATTAGCATAAAGTAAATATTTTATTTAGATATATATAAATGAAGATAAAGGATTGTTTATTACTATAGTCTCTTAATATTCCTGTTTTATTTTGGTTAACAGATTTATTTAATCGCTATTACTGAAATTAAATTCTTCAGCTTCTAATATTGATCCGTGTTAGATTCCAGTACAAAAAGTAAATATGCCTATAACTTAAAATTATCATATACTTTGTTCACTACTAACTCTACATGCGATCTACATTCAATGAATATTTAATGTGGCTCTACTGCGAGAATTGCTATCATTATATCAGATAAATTGCGTCAAGTGCCATCTTATTGTTAGGAACATATTGTTCAATTGCGTAATCTCTGATTTGCATTCGGTAGTACACTACTCTTATCTGTAAGGCCTATCAATACTTGAGAGGACTACTGAGTCAGCTTAAAATAAAAATAAAACAATTCTGAATAGTTTCTTTCGTAAAAATAATATACTCGCATACAACCTACACTATTAACCTAGAAAGACGATATTTTGCTTTGTTGTCTTTTATGCAAGACCTACGAATGGATAACGAATTTATTATTTAGTCTGGATTACTGAACCGTCAGTCAACAAAAAAAAATTGATGTATAGATAGAAGTACATATTCACTCTATAACAGAATATTTATATGAACAATATATATACTAAAACATCATGAAATTCCAGGATCCGCCCACAAACGCCAGCGGAAGTGGTGGAAGGATGCGGTATATGCGCACGCGCAGGCGGTGCAGCTGGCGAGGGCGGCGTTGCTCTTGGGTCGGAGCGCGCCTTCACCTTTAACTACGCCTTCGAACCTTCTGCCGACCAACAGGAAGTGTATGACACCTGCGTCAGGAAACTTGTGGAGGCGGCTCTTGACGGATATAATGCAACAGTGCTGGCGTATGGACAGGTTAGTCGAATTTCTTAAAATGTAGTAGTAATAAGTAACACCTGATAACAGTCCACCTGATGGTAAGTGGCAACCATCGCCTATGGACATCGAAAAAACAAGAAACACTCTCTCGTTTTGTCGATGCGTTGCATCCCCGAAGACAGAGTGGGAAGGGGCAATGACGAAGAAAAATGATGCGGATTCAGCGGACCCTAGGCAAGAGCCCAGAGTCCACTAGACCCACAGCATTAATGGGATGGGAGAGGGAGGCGGTAAGTCTGGCCCACATGCGGCTCAACCGGAACGCGTCTATGACACTTGGCGATCGGATTCGCATGCTGGTGGTCGCAAGCCAGTCGGGGAACAGATCCCCTACCAGCAAGGGGGTGCTGGGTTACTCGGCTCTTATGAGATGCTCTCCCAGCGGCAGAGGGGAATAGTATTCTAACCCGTCCCCTCACGGGTAACTGTTTTATTTATGGGTTATCTTTAACCTATGTTATTAAATCGTTAAGCTGATCTCAGCTTCATTTAGCTTGCATTAATTACCGAGTAACGTCTTCTTTACGACCACGCACATTAGCAGGTGTGCAACAGCTGCATTTTAACTGCCGTAGACTTCAATATATTATTATAGTTTTGTCTAAGTTGTGGGCGTTATTGACATTTAGTTGGTTTCCTTTTACCATCATTTCTTGCATAATCAGTAGCCTGCAAACTAGAAATAACGTTTGTTTATAGAAGGTAAATGAGCAGATGATGTACCTGATGTAAGTGACTGATGTCCACTGACTTTAGCATAACAAGGAAAAAAATAATAAAAATTGCTGCGGCGGCAGAACTACATTATACATTTAAATTAAAACGTTACATAAGAATTTCAAAAATTGGCACAAGGTCCTCATAAATGATGTGGGAGGCGTAAATTGGGTCTTAAATCGCCTTTGTTCCGACTTCGTGCGACGGCCTATGACTGATCTTATTGAAATAGTGTGCGATATAGTGCAATTGCGCTTGTTAAATTTGGTTGATCTTTAAATGACACAGCGGATAATTTGTTTGATGAATAATTTGAATAACTAGCCGACCTGCCGTCTTTTCGCCGAAATATAAATGTTTGTGAGGAGCCATTTTTTTTAACATACTCATAGAATTAACAACTATGAATTTTCAGTGGAGTTGATTATGGCCTATGCTTTTTACTTCCATAGTATAATATATCCTAATCGATAATATTAACAGTCGGTGTAGTGTATTTTGAACTCATAGTCGCGTTGCACAACCCCATTCCCATATGATTGTTTGAAGCGCAACCGGCGTCGCACGTCGGCTAAATGAAAGCCTTTGCCAGTCCCCCTCACTTTATTTCAATTGAACTATTATACTATTGCGATATATTCTCTTAAATGAGATTTCTTTATTTTTACTAATATACTTACATGATTTTTTTAACTCTAAACTCTAAATATTTTATTTTATTTAGACTTTTGTATAAAAGTGTTTTTGATACGTCAAAAATTGGTCGGTCAGTTAGTTTGTCTGAAGCTACCACCAGCTCGGAAAGCAGTTTTTCTGTTGAGAAGAGCCGGCCAGAAACTCAACAGTCGCTCTTTTCAAAAAGCCATGTTTACATAAATTGTTATACAAATCATTTAGCTTGAGAGTCAACGTCACTTAGATTCCAAGCATTCTCATCATTTAAGTAATCCTGGACATTATAGTATGCTTTATTTATTAATGATTTCTTGATACGAGTTTTAAATTGTTGAAGTGGCAAGTCTAATATAGGCTGTGGAATCTTATTATAGATGCGATCACCAAGCCCCATGAAACTATTACTGACTTTGTGGAGACGAAAGTAAGGCGTTATAAGTTTATTTCTGTTTCTAGTATTAACATTATGTTTGTCACTGTGTAACTGAAGTAAACTAGCCTATCAGTATTGATATCAGTCATTTGTCTGACTTTCCTCACAGCGTATGCAGCTGAGCTGAGTCTGCCCGCTAGAGATGATAAATGGGGGTTCCACTGGAGTTTTGAATCTAAAGTTATACCCAGAAAAACCGTCGAGTCTGCCACATCTAAAATTTCATTATTTAACAGTAGATTAAATTTTTGTTTTTTTAACATTAGGCAAAGTAAGGTAAGGCAACTTAATAATTATATATTTTCGTTTGAGAATATCCCATACGTTTCCTGTCTCAAATAACATAGTGGTAAAATTTTGATACAGCATATACGGTAGTGAGTCGCTAGTTCTGGTAGTTGCAACAATATCCTTATCTTGTCATAGTCCAATAACTAACGGTGTATAAAATAATACCTGTAGTTATTTGCCGCAATGCGAGAATTGGGCAATCCCAAGTTTTATACGGAGCGAGAACTGTGAAGGTTTGTTTTCACCCCATTTTAAAATTATACTGATAAGTTAGACTGTTATATGAATGGATAGAAAATCAAATCAACTTAAAATTACAAAAAAACTTCTAATAATGTGTAAGAAATGCAAAACCTGATGTATTAAAAATTTGTTTACTATTTTATGATCCGTGGATACGCTTTCAGCTCTTATTCATATACCGACATGAACCACATCCGTTTCATAAAATTTTATTTCGATGTGTGTTTTTTCTTCTCTCCACCTTATTCTTTCAAATGTAATTCGGAAATTTTCAAAAAATTTAAATACAAGCTTTTACTAATTAATAACATAATCCTAAGTTCGGCTGTTCTACCATTTACCATCATGCAATCCCGGTCCCTACACCTGTATTGCCAAAGATTCAGCTTAATTGGATTACAGAAAGTGATTAACATAACTACTCCGCCATTTTGAGTGGTCAGCCATATTGGATTTACAGTTAAGTCATTTTATTTTTCGTATTCTTTGAAAAGAATATAGTGCTGTAAGTTTACAGTGTTCCTGGTATACTCCGGACTTTCCATATAAAAAGGGTTGCTTTCATTCATATTTAACGATATCATCGTACCCTATTCCGGCGATTTCCATATTCGCTATAAGCTTATGTGAGACGGCGTGCGGCACGCAACCGGCGCCATAATTAAACCGAGCTATGGTGCCACTGCCACCTTACCTCTGTTATGCTATATGGGGTTGTGGAACCCGGTTTGTTATGGGGAATAGTAGATTTCCATTTTACTGTAAATAACCATCTTGAACATTTACTCCATCTGAATTAATTTGGGTGTTCTCATTCTTTATTTATAAAACAGCTTTTGTACGTTAAGATAACTCTATTAATAATTTAAACTCATATAAAAATTAGTTTTTTTTTTAAAATTAATTAATACTAACCAATACAGAGATAAAGACAAAGCAGGTTTTGGTATCAACTATACTACCTATTATTAAAAGGAGACATTGTGTAAACAAGTATGATAATTGGTTGACTTTGATTTAATTACAAACGGAATGGAATAATAATACCATGAATGGAAAAATTGCAACACCGTTAAGGTACATAGATTGTAGGCGTCTATCTAGGATAAAGTCATAAATGAGTAATATTATATTTTGTCAAATTCAAAATAATTTAAAGACGAAATTGAGCCATTATTCGGCATGTCGTGTCTCTTAATTCGTATGGACACATGATATAGCAATTTAAATCATGAACATCCATCGTGCAGAAAGCAATAAATCTTCATTTACATTTGAGGTTCTCTATTTTCCTTTCTTCTATGCCACGTGCAGACGAGCATTGTGCACAAAGTTGACTCTATTGCACCATTGAAAATTACTCCGGCTCATGAATAAAGATGAGACGAAAGATATTAAGTCCATTCATACTGTCGTCTAATAAGTAAAAGAGCGTTAAATTTTGAGCTAAAAATTTAAAACACATCGTAAATCAAGGAAAATATTGTCTACAAATTTTTACTTCCTCTAAATACTACCCAAGGACAATTTGCTGATGTTTTATAGTTAAGTTAGCTCGTAAGTTAGGTTTAGATTAATCTTACCTTAGGTTTAAACAGTGAAACTAAGCAGTGGAGTGGTCTTGCAAACCTACACCTTGGTCACAAGTCGCTTAAGTTCCTCTTGTAATTGTAAGGGATCATAATGTTTAGTTATTTATCGGTTCAGTAGCAGTATCTACGTTGCGTTTACCCGATAGTCCATTCAATAGCACACCCCTCTTAACGTTTTCGATACACCCTCTCTCCTTCCATTTTTTCCGAGTTATATATTCTACATTAATACGAGTACAGTTACACACCCATTTTTTTCTGTACTACATTTTAGTATTTTTATAATGCAGGAAACAGAACAGAACATCCCGCGTCATTGTTACGACATAATATTTACGAACACATCTTTCGTTTGAAATAGAATCAATCCTAAAACTAGCCTGTAACGCTACTGTAAAAGAGTATATTTTCTTTTACCAGCTTATTTATAAATCTCTCTAAACTGAATACTGTTATGGACAAACACTTGTTGTTCTTATTTTCTGCCAATGAGTACACGCTAAGCAGTAACGTTGATTTGTACCGCAGTTCTAGAGCTAAATAAAGAGCTGAGAATGCGGAATCTCAGTCGCACTGCCAGCCGCTTAAATGACGGACATTTCAGACTGTCTACACTTTCTATTTGGTGAAAATTACAACACCTACTCTTATAAAAAAATATATGAATCCAATATTAACAATGTAACGCCATCTCCTAGTTATGAGATATAAGTAATGCAATAACATCCAATAATAGAACCAATGCAAGTATACCTCAAAGTTCTAGGTACCTTAGACATTTAAGACTTTATTTTTTAATAACAATAATTACTAGTTTCAAATTATTAAATTGATTAAGTCCTATATAACCTTTATTTTTCGAGATGACATCAATCAATATCCGTCCCGGCGCGCGGCGTCGCACTGTTTCTACCATAATTTGCTTGTATTATACATAAATGTTTCTGTTGAATCATTCTATTTATTGGTGGAAACCGCATTAAAATTCGCTTGCTTTACTTAATTCTGTATGATCCTCTTAGCGCCACATACCTAAAAGAACTCTTTAGCTTTCACCAAAGGTAGTCTGTAAGCGATTGCTATTTGGCAATAAGACCGCCTTTGCATGCTCTCTGTCTTTTTGTTAATTCTGATGCTCTGCTCTTCTCTGATGATGATTTCATTTTATATTATGTAAAGATATGTTTCGTTTTGAAAAGTATGGAGTTTTATTGTTATGCTATAAATACGATGGAAATTGATCCTTATTGAGCAATCCTTATCAATGGTAACTTATGTTAAAGTTTGGACAGTCCTTGATACCATTAACAGCTGAAATTAATTATCAATCTTTATCCAAAATCAAGTGATTGCAGTTTGAACATATATTCGATGGCTACGATGGCTCTTTTGACATCTTCAATATTAAAATTAATAAGAAGCAGATCCTCAACAAAATTATTATCAATGGATTGTAACATTTTTTTGTTTTTGTGCTTGTTGTTTTTTATCTTTTTTTTTCCTTTCACTTAATATAATTTTTGACTCATACTGACTGTATTTTTGTGTAAAATATTTCATTTAATATATTAAATTTTTTCTTTGATGCTTTATTTTGTAATTTTTAAATTAATACTGTAATTGTAACCTACTCACTAAATAATGTCATGATGTGTACATATAGTAATTGGGTTATAACTTAGCACAAAACTTTTGATATTGATTAGTTGTAACTAACAATAGTTATTACCCGTTGTATGTACTATAGTAATAAATAAATAAATAAATTCCAAATTTGAATTTTAAATGCACATATTTAAATTTGGAACCTATTTTCAATCCATAATTCAAATTCAATAATTTTGGATTGAGATTGATTATTAATTTCTGGCGTTAAATAGTTATGACACTGAACGCAGCATTTTTGACATGTTGCCCTACGATAGTAATTTAATAAGATTAACAGGTGTTCAGGAATTAGTAACTTTACCCGTCTTACCCCTTACATGGTCAATAAAGATCACAATTCAAGCAAAAGATCTTCTGGTAAAGTCACATCGAATAAGGGCATTGAGCTGTAGAATGCGGAATATAATAAAGTTTCCTTGCTTTGTCGCACATTCTATTATAATATGAAATATCTTGTTTACCATTACGATCGATTACGACAACAGACGCCTATAATGTACAAATACGTTATGGTAATCAGTTGTGGCTATAAATGGTTTCAACATCTAACGTTCATAAGAAACGTTTTGCGCTTTTATAAGACTATTCCTGCTAATTATAATAACACTTTATAATCTGGTCCATAGGCTACTTTTTGTCCTGAAATCGAGGAAATGTCTTGTGAGATAGAAGGGAAATTACATTCAAAAGATTTTAAAGTAAAACTCCATACAGATGCTTTATAAGAGGATATTAGTGAGAGAGTAAGTTGGTGCTTGAGTACCTCACACTTTTTAATTCACTGTGGACCTAATTTTGAAGAAACGGACAGATATTTGTTTTATAAAATTGGCAATTTGTTTTTTCGATTTTTGTCTCTCAACCCTAGCTAAGTCAAATCTACCCCCTGACCCATTTGGCACGTGGTAGATTTTAACGTCGCGGTCGAGTACGAGAACACTTGTCATTTCACAATGCACACGTGTTTAAGAGCATCTTATCTTTTTTTCTAGACGAGCAGTAAACTGCGGCTTCACCGTGGACGGTAAAAATAGAGAGTTTAACTACCTAAAACAGTATTCTATTATGGGCGAAAATAAACTGGACTAATGTTCAAACTTTAAATAAACTTTGATTCTTTTGTACTTTTATTATGTAAACAACTATGATCCGAGTTAAAATTGTATTCATAGCATCAGTTATAAGTTTTAACTATAGTGTTGACTTATATAAACTAGTATTCATTCTGGATTGTAATCCAGGTCAAAAGCCTAGTCTTAGTATTAAGGTTATTAACTCTCAACCTTTAGAATGGGAAGGTAACTCTTAAATTCACCCAATTCAGGTATATAAGGGCAATACAAATGATAATGGTGTTAGACAAACTAAGTGAAATATTTAGACTAGTTTGATAAAATCGTTCATATACATAAAATTGTTCCACCAATTTGCTTCACAGATTGCGTGTCCAGCTCCGTTCCTTTACGCTACGATAAACAATCGACTTACCATTAAACATTCTTGTGTGTCCAGCGAATAGGTCAACGGCTCACTTCCTTTACGTGCATTGTGTGGATTCGATAAAATTGCATAAAAATTGCAGAAAGTTTGCGTATAAACTACCATATTCAAAAATTATAATTTTAATATGATTTACATTTTAGAGAACCTGAATTTCATGTTTCAGGCTATAACTACCCTTAAAAATTTAGTAGATAATTTTTGATATATCGGCGTAATCAAAATATACGGCTATACCACAACACCGCAAGGAAATCAAAACCTATAGGGTACCTATTTCATTGGTCTAGAATTATACAATTTGACAAGACATATACATATATTTTGTAATTTTTTTTGTAGTTGGTAAACTATTGGATTCTATATCGATGAATGAAGGAAACAGATTTATAAGGAAAGTTAAATTCGTTCCTCAATTCAGTGTTCGAAACTTTCTGATCACGATAGCATAGAGAGCATATTTTATTTCCTAATATTTACATAAATAGTGTAGTGTAACATAACGGAAATGACCTATTACGTTTCAGTGTCAAAGGAAGAAGGTATAGGTTACATGATATGACCTTATATAAGTAGAAAATGAGGCGTGTCAAGTAGCAGCTGAGTTAGTTCATAATTAATTAATTCTACCCAAAAGTCTCATAATTCTTTCATAATAAGTTGTTTCATAAGCTTTTCATACTAAAAACTTTTAATGTATCCTTGAACATGTGCCATGGAGAACCTTATATAAATTATCTAACTTTGCACTAATCGTCTGTGCGTATAGTACGAAATTACGGTTATTAAGTTTAATATTAATTTTAATATAGCTAAAATAATTCTACCAGCTTCATATTTGGTACGGGAGCCAATGACAAATTTTCATGACCAAGTTTCGTGAGTTCGACTTCGACTCCGTTGATTCACTTACGAAACTCCTGTTTGTAAAAAGCTACTTATATGGTAACTGTGATTTTGCTATAAAAAATCAAAATGTTACATGGTCAAGCAGCCAGCTGACGTATAATCCACCACGTTATGATCAGCTGACTTTATCTTGCCTTCAAGATACTAGGTAAACTATAATCGCACAAATTTTCAAACGGGAAGATATGACTAAAAACAATTTTAAATAATTATAATTTATACATGTTTGGAAGACTGCCTCTGCTCGCCCCACCCACGGAATCGCAGCTGACGGTCACGAGTAATCATAATATATATTCCTTATGCAGTATACGAATTTTCACTCGAGAGAAAATGATTGAACGAATTTGAATCTGGCTCCCGTACCATTATGGTTTGAAAGATACAGATCTATAAAAGTAAGATATTGACAGACATCGTAAGAACTTATCTTTAAAAAATCTTCAAAAAGCCTTAAGTTACATACATGATTTATTGCACCACTTCATTTTTACATTCATTAAAACCGTTATCAACAAGCAGTTGACATGGATAATGATTTAAACAAATTGTTTCATATTATATGCTCAATTAAAAATTACGCATAGGTTACGATCATAAAGTAGTTCAAGGTTATATAAAGGGCAAGCGAAAGCCCAATATTGGATGAAACTTCATAAAGGCTAAAATTAAATAAATGTGATTAAACGCAGAATTATAATTGCCAGACCAAATAATTCTAAAGCAAAATATTAGTGTAGATATTAGATAATCACGTAGAAGAAGCAAAATTAGAAAAACCCATAAACACTTTATTTTATCATCTTTTTTATTACATTCTTCAGAAATGCCTATTATATACAAAAATAAATCTATCAAACAAGAAAGGGCCTGAAAGAAAGGAAGCAAGGTCTTGTACGCAGGAACATTTTTATGTTCGCGAAATGGGGGATAAGGGGTTTTTTTTTTTTTTTAAACGATGTAAAATGCTTTTACGCATCCTCTCACGGAGAGAGGTATGTGGGACTCGCAGCGATAATCACTGAATACCCACTAAAAACCATCCATGCACTCAACTGTGGTGTCTCGACGGAAGTCCACGTGAAAGGCAAGCCTATTCAGTTCGTTGCGGAGAACTTCTCCGAGGCTTCGTTAAGAAACCTGGGTCATCCGTACTGCATAATTGCGACCGCGGATTCCCATTCTCCTCCTTCTTGGATAAGGGGTGGAACTAAAACAAAAAACAAATTATTTTTCCTTTTCAATATATTCACCTGCAAGACGGATACATTTTTCAGATCTTTCAATTAATTTTTTTATACCCTTATAAAAAAATGTCTTTCTCTTTATCTTCAAAATACGCCGAAACTGCCTCCTTGACTTTACCATTGGTGGTAATTTTTTTACCCGCAGCTCTTTTTTCATTTTTGAAAACATGTAATAATCACTCGGGGCCAGGTCTGGGCTGTAGGGTGGGTGATTCAAAATATCGAAGCCCATCTTATGCAGGGCAGCCAACGCAACGCGGCTCTTATGGACCGGCGCGTTGTCGTGCAAAAGCAGCACACCTTTCGTCTTTTCTATCTAATGGTTTCTTTTAGTCGCTTTAATATTGAAGCGTAGTATTCTCCGGTTATAGGAACACGATTATCTGTATAATCGATCAATAATATTCCTTTCGAGTCCCAAAAGACCGTTGCCATGAGATTCCCAGCTGACTGTAATTTAAAACTTCTTGGGAGATGCTGTGCTCTTTTTATGCCACTGCGCGGAGTCTTGTTTCGACTCAGTTTAATAATGATGAACCCAAGTTTCGTCTCCAGTAACAATTCAACTCTATACACTATCCTTCTCTTCATTACAAAGGTCCAAAAATGCACGTAAACACTACGCGCTGTTGTTTTTCTCGACACTCATCTTGCGATGACCTTAGTCATGCCAAACTGATCGTGTACGATTTTAAAAATGGTTGTATCGGATACTCCAACCATTTCTGCGAGTTGTTTCTTCTTTAGTCGAGGATCGCCGAGTACAATTTTTTCGACTTTTTGGATAAGTTCAGGCGTGGTCACCTCGATGCTCCTGCCCGGCCTCGAGTCGTCTTCAAGGGCTTCCCTTCCTTGTTTAAATAAACTGTGCCACTTGTACACCATGGTTTTTCCTGGACAAGAGTCGCCGTAAACTAATGTGACATTTAACAAGGAACTTTATAACGGCACGATATTCGATTTTTTCCATATTTCACTTTTCGCTCCCGATTATGTTGCTTGGTTGACGATAGCTCAAAGACTAATGGTCTAATAACAATGAAACCTCGTATTTATACTAATTATGACTCACTGAACACGTTACAATCCTAATGAGTCTAATCACCTCCCTCCAACCCTCTCGTTCCGCGAACTTAAAAATGCACCCTCATATATTCCCATAATAATGCATTTTTAGAATGACTTATTAACTATTAGTTAGGGAGAAGAAACCCAATGTAATATTCATTGACGGTTTCCTTCATAATTAAAACTGTCTAGCAACAGTAACTTATTAACACCAATACAAGCCAAAATAATCTTATTAAAAAAATTGTTTGTACACTAATATCTGCACGAAAATGCATACAGTTTTCATTTATATTGTTGGAGGTCTGACCTAAAATATTTTTTTTAATAGTAATCTTATTTATAAATATTGACTCTTAACAAAACTAAGGCAGGTCTACTAATATACCATAATATCGATGTTTTACATTTATAAAATTAATGTATCCAACATTAATGTTTCAATGCTAATCATCATTATCCTAACACAATACACTACCTACCTCCCCTGGGCGTATAACGGAATTTATGACGAAATTATAATCGAAACGAATGTAATACGTAAGTAACAAGGAAAATACGTGAGAAATCTTCAAACAAGTACATTTTTCAAGTGGGCTCAATCTTAAGACAATCAGTACTGAGCACTCAACACGTCGTGTTAAATCAACGCATAATTAACATTCGTTCACTCATTACAATATGCAAAGGTTTAGCCACCCACGTGCATTATTTGTATTCGCACTGTACTCTAAGTAGATTAGATTGTATAAACATATTAATATTTATTTCTTTTGTTATGTGAGAGTAACGATAAATGCAAGAAAAAATTTTCGTTTCGTGCCCTTTAAATGCTACTGTATATTATAAAACGAACCCCACGCTGCGTCTGTCTGTTTGTTCGCGATAAATTCAACAACTAACAAACGGATTTTATGCGGTTTTTACCCATAAATAGAATAAGAAAGGTTTAGGTATATTTGTTAAGATTTTATGTAAATTGTGGGAGCTTTCATAGAATACGCTGTCTAAACTCTTTTTGAGATGTAACAGAACAATGTATAGTGGTACATGTGAATATAATATGTCTTATAAACATTATAATATACAACATGATAGAGGAAACGATACTTCATGCACTAGCGAAGTGCCCAGAATTCGGGAGAAGAAGGTTTGAAACAGAGATGGAAATAGAAGCTAAGATTGATGAAGAAACATTAAGCGAAATAATGAAACAGGACAAAGCTAGGGATAAATTTATAAAATACTGTACACAAATAGCGGAAAGAATAATAAATTAAAAGGAACAGGACTAGAAATAATTAGAAATCATTACATATTAATGATAATACAGATATAATTGTACATAGACAGGCAAGTATGGAAAAAGTGTGAAAGGAAACGAATGCAAACAAGGAGAAATGAAAAGAAGCAGTAAAGAAAGAAAGAATGACTCCAGAGAGTGAAAATTAAATAAGAGAAAGCACACATGTAAGCAAAAAACACAAAATAGATATACAAAAGACTCCGTCACATTCTGGTGACCTGTATTATTAAAAAAAACATTACGATGTTTAAAACAAATTATTACTATATATAAAGAAGATACAGGTACGTGATGAACAGTATTTTTATTTTAAAAATAATTAATCCGAAATTAAGTAACACAGATTTATATGTACGTAAATCATATAATTTTATTAACATGCAAAATTTATGTAATCAAAATAGTTCTATTTATAGTCTTATAAGATTCTCAGCAGAAGTGACTGTCAAGACGAGATCAGTCGAGAACTTTTATACTTGTAATTTAGATGAGGAGGATGAGAACTAGTCAAAGAACTGTAGGAAGAATATGCTGTTATTAAAATAATACATTTTCTGTGTAATTTTAAAATTTAAATTTTTATAGTCACTTAAATAAATAATTAAAATATGAAATACATTCGGGTTATTGGCGATTATATTTTTTTATTTCCTTATATGTATATAGCAGTTTTATTTTTAAACTGAACGTCAACTGCATTATTGATTTGTCGTTTATCAACTTAATTTTAGGTCTTTAGAGATTGTATATAATCTATTATAACTGTTTATTGTTATTTAACAAATTAACATAAGAACAGACAACAGATTTGTTTAAGAACTTTTAACTCATTTATCCTTTAATTTTTAAATTAAGAGAATGTTATCATCTTTAATAAACACAAAACTTAATAATAAAGTTGTTAGATAAGACGCTAAGGGGTTTATTTGTTTAAAAATTATTAACAATTTTGAGTTCATAGTCATGATGAAGAAAACAAGTTCGCCAAATTTTGACATTTGTGGTGTGGTAAAAGATGCAAAATTTTTTAGTGGAGTGTGCTCGTAACGCAGGGAAGAGAAGTGAGCTAATTAAAATATTTATTATTAATTTATTAGACATTAGAATTTTCCAAAGCATTCTGGCTGTTCCTTCTTCGGAGATAGCCAGAATACTTTACAAATTTTAAATTTAAATAGTGCCTACATAAAAGAATGTTATGGTTCTTGTTTTTGGGAACGATGGGACTGACATTCACACTTTGTGTAAAAGTCCCAAAATAAATAAAAAGTTCATAGGTCTTCAGTTCTTTCAATACTTAAGAGATATTTAAGGCCGTTTTAATCTTGTAGCAAGGGACATAATGTAGATGAAGCGCTATTCCCTTCAAGTGGCAATCGAGACAAGATCCATTGAGGACGTTTAAAATGTCCTTAAGATGATAAAGACGGGAATAAATATGGTTTAAATAACACAGTTATATCCTATACAGTAATCCTACACCCAGAATGTTCACAATAGAATAATTGCAGAAAGATATGACCCCCTATAGCGTTACCCTTCTGTATGTTGACTGAAGTTGATTGGTTTAATAGAATTAATATCTATACTAATACTGTGAAAAGGCAACCTTTATATAGAATATAACTAGTTTAGCATATTTTATTCTTTGGGAACCCTGAACAGTTCTATTTTACCTGATGTCTTCCATAGTTATACTTTAACGTAAACCTGTTGCAATTAAAGTTAGGCAAGAGTGGGAACTAATATAATACCTTGCTGTTTTTATCTATTTTTTAAACAACATACATTTCCTATGTTAATAACCCGCATTAGTTGGCCCCAAGACGTTAATTGTAACAAACACATATTAGACGGTTGCTATATACAACAGTACATTTGTAGGCAACTCAATAACTAATTCCAAAAGGTAACCATTCCATATATTAAGTGTCCGAATTCCAAGCCGCCCACTGCACTCGATAATTGTTTTACAAAAATGTACCTATGACGAGCGAGTGATTTGCATGTACTATAAATGCGATAAGCAGCCTTGCACCTCTGAAACAGCAAAATATGATCTAAGACTATATGAATAGAGAAGGATACCCTTTGTTTATTTTTATGAAGGTATTCATTGACCACCCACGTTAAGTTGTACCTAGAAACAGTTCGTTATAGCTCGAAAAATTTTACCCATCAGATTTGAAGAAAGTAGAGCAAGAATTTTCCTAAGAATTAATTGATTATCCTAAAACATCTTATGCTGGTAGACCGTAGAGCGCTACTAATTTACCTTGCTGATTTTATAAGTAACATTTGAAGGTCAAATATTGGTACAGACCATGACTAATTTTGATTTGACAAATAAGGACTTGATGGAAAACGACAAGACATGAGTATTAGGCCGACCTTTAAAATGCGTTGATTTTTTTGAAGTGAAAATTTCTTTAGCGACGTTGTGCAATTTTGGGATGGGTAAAAAATGTTAAACTCGCGTCAGCACATGTGACCTGATTGAAAATTCGTAAGACGCCGCTTGCACGCTTAATTGGTAGCACGTTTCATACAAAGCTGAATTTAAATTTGTGTTCAAGTTTTCCCTTCTGCCGACATTCCGGAGTGCAATCGGTTTTTTACAACAATTTATAATAGCTTAGCGAATTCTAGATACATTTGTAGAAGACAATACTCGACGCCTATTCGCTTTATCTATAGTCAATCAACGGATTTCCGGTGCTTGAACAGGGCTCTTTATCTGTCTTACTAACCTTTGTATACAGCTTAGTACTTGTGTAACAGTTGTGTTATTGTAATTTACTATTATAATAAATAGTAAGTAGTAAAATATTATTATCAATCACCTGCGTCACGAAATTTTTAGGATGCGACAGGCCTGGATAATTTTTAAAAATTTACAGATCCTATTCTCTACAGTGTTCTATGAACAAAATTTGATTTATTATATTTACTACGAGTACTTTGATTTTTTAAATATTTAATTTCATTATTTTGCTATAAAAAAGCAGTGATAGGCTGAGACATCGGTGTCTCAGACTCGAGAGGTCCGAGTTCGAACCTCTGACTTTTCTAAGTTATGTGTGTTTTAGGCAATTAAATATCACTTGCTTTAACGGTGAAGGAAAACATCGTGAGGAAACCTGCACTTCTGAGAGTTCTTTAAAGCTCGGAAAGGTGTATGACGTCTGCAAAACGGCACTTGGCCAGCGTGGTGGACTAACCCCTTCCCTCTCCTCATTCTGAGGCTCAGAGTCGGCCATTAATGGGTTATGAAAGTGATGATGATATCGCTATATAAAAATGGTAAAACGTATTTTATTACTATCCGGCAGGGACTATGATTTCTCGATGAATCTAGATTATAAACTTTTTGTGTGATTGAGTAACAGATATCCAAATATCCCAATTTTCACATTTATAATAATATATAAGTATGATGTCGAATTAATGGGAGATTTTTAAAAACTGATATTTCATGTAGGAGTATTGCAACAGGAAATGTCACCGCAGTTTTATGAGACAAATAAGGAAACTGTATAATATGAATTTTTATTGAATTGTTATTAATTAGTGTTTGATTAACTGCTAAAAAACTATAAATTGAACGTCTTGTAGAATTTCCATTCTTTAATATAAATTCAATTAAAGATTAAATACATAAGAATGATGAAACAACAGTCTATTGAATAAAACATTTCTCATACCAGTTCAATCTATACTTAATATTATAAAGAAGTAAGATTTGTATTTTTGTATTTTTGTATGTAACGAATAAACATAAAAACTACTGGACCGATTTCAAAAATTCTTTCACCATTAGAAAGCTACATTATCCCTGAGTAACATAGGCTATATTTATTACAAGAAAAAATTAGAGATCCTTAGGAAATCTCACGGAAACCAACCCAAGGTGCCAAAAAATTTGCCATAAAATATCTTTCATCGCATGCGCTGCAAAAAGTATTGATGATAGAACAAAAAAATGTTCTACAATATTATAGAACGTATCAATATCTACAAAAAAGTCCGCGAGACCATATATCCAACTATTATAGTTACGTCACTATAACTACTTTTTTACATTTTAAAAGTTGATAAAAATGCCTATCAAAATCAGACCATGTTTTCTATAACTTTGTATTAATCCTTATCCAAATAAATTATTTCGTATTCAAGACTATTTCAATACCTGTAAATTACTTTTTGAATTATTAAAATCGGACTTTCCATTCAAAAGATATTACGAAATTAAAAATATCAATATAAACAAAAAATACACGACGACGCGACGGGCCAGTATAGCGACGCAGCGCAGCGAGTAACGCGGCACGAGAGTGGGCACCGAAATGCGGGAGGGCCAATATATTTTTAAAAATAATATTTAACCCGCGCGAAGCCGGGATGGGCCGCTAGTCTATTATAAACTAATTAATTTGCTGGCACTTTATGGCACTAGGTTCATATTCAGCTGCTATTTAGTCCAGTAAGACTAGTATGGCAACACCATGCGATGACCCTATTTGGGCGGGCGGCGCGTTCCTTGAAGTTAAGTGTGCCTTCCTACATACTAAACGGTTTGTACTGGTTTGTCCGGTTCATTTTTTAGTATTTATGGTCCGAACAGACCGTTAATTTAGTAATTGTCTTTTTACTTATATGTGTTAATTGCAGGCTTAGGTAATTTATGTCAATGAATTACTACAAAAAGTAAAACAGTAATTTGTGTTTTTTAACAAGTCCACCTGCCTTATGCCCAAATATTTCCAGATGAAGCCAATATTTTGAATTTGAAAACGAATGAAAACAATAATTTCAATGTGATAAAGCTTTTTAAATAGATTTTGGATAGATAGCGATTGCCAGTAGATGGACATTTTAACTGGAAAAATCGCTTTTTACATGTTAAATCCTTGTCTAATGTGTGGATTTATCCAATGTTTAATGTAATTAAATACGAGTATATAGAGTTTTATTACTATATTGGGTTACAGGAAGGGTAAAGAGAGACATATCGGAATTGCATGCGCAAATGAGCAAAAACATAAAATGAAGTCGACGATACCACTTTCCTTTTCTATGCTAATTAATGAAGTCTACATCTCAACTTTCACTAGTTTTATTAATAGAATTATGAAAATATAATTTGTAATTTCGTTCTCTTTTAGGTCTTTTAGAAATTTCATGCTGTTACAAATATTTAAAATACAAAAGTTATGAGGGTTTTGAAATACACCAATCCAAAATCCTACTGCCCAACTTCAGTTCCTACTTGACTTGACTTATATTCATTTTGTTTATGACGACATCAAATAGTAGTTAACTATTAAACTATATACGTTTACATTTCGGTACGGTAATTAATTCTCAACTTGTTTGCCGACAACGGTCTCCTCTAAAGATATAGTCGAGTCAATATGTAACGCAAAAAAATAATAATTTCCTCAAAATCATCGCAAAATCTTTTGTGAATTATGTTAGAAAAATTGTCAAGAATTTAGGAAATATCATGTAGAGTTAGAGACGTTATAATGCTAATAGTATCCAAGGCTGCCAGTAAGATCGATCGTTTATTTTATTTATTAACTTGCTTCAAGTATATTTGTCGTGTCATTATAATATTATGGACGGTTGTTACTTTGACTATGTAATGATGTCAAGAAGTCAGTTAAAACACGCTATGATTGATTTTTTTACTACGTAATGATTAATTCAAGTTATGAATATTTTAGTAGAAAAATCTTTTATTTATAACTTTATTAAAAACACTTGAAAAAGGTCTTTTTGATCCCCTCACCCTCTCTACACACGTATTGGTTTAATTGAATAGTTCCAGCGTTTATTTGTAAAACGAAATTGAAGCCACAATACATATGGAGAGGGGTCTGGTAACAGCCACGTTTTTAAGTGCCCACTTTTACAACGAAGTGTAATTGTATAAAAACTCTACAAAGTATAAATCCAAAAAATAAAAATAATATGCAGAATAAGGTCTCTAAGGTCTAACTTAATGTACCTTCCAAGAATTATATATTATATAAAACTATATTTACATACTAATATAGTAATTGAGCTATTCGGAAAAAATATATCATCAGCAGCAACCCGAACGCCATTGCTGCTTCTTCATGATAAGCTCTCGCTCACTCCTATATACATAATAATCTATCCGTCTCTCTCACTCTTAAGTCAAGAAAAGTTAAATCCTCCTCTAACAATAGCAATGACATCCGTTCACATTTACCTAATCATCATAATTATCATCATTACAACCCATTAAGGACCCACTGCTGAGCCGGATCTCCTCCTCCTCCTCCTGACAGTCTCCTGAGGGTCGGCAGACTTCACACACCTTTGAGAACTTTAAGGAACTGTCATGAGTGCAGGTTTCCTCACGATGTTTCCCTTCACCGTTAAAGCGAGTGATATGTAATTGCTTAAAACACTAATAACTCAGAAAAGTCAGAGGTGTGTGAACAGGATCGAACTCGGACTTCCCGAGTTAGACCCTAACCCTACTTGGTATAAAATTGAAACCACAGATTATACGCATTCTTCCAAATACTTTATCAGCCTCAAGTTTTTATTGTGAAATTTTTATTCGCGCTTATAATGATTGATAATGCGTGTATGGACGGTTATTCGCCATGTGTGTTCTGCACTAATTAAATATTTCCTTTTATGTCCGCACTCGTAGCGACGGATGTAACTGTTCATTCGATTTGGAATTGTTTTTATATCATTATAAATTATATATAAGGTATGAAATTCAAGAAATTTTCTCCTTTTAATTATTTTTGAACTGTAATTGGGTGCGCATAAAAATTTATTATTAATTTAATGTTAATATCCATCGAATCGTTTATCTATAAATATAATGAAAATATTAAATTTTGTATATTTGCATCAAAAAGTGAGCCACTGCGTATTTTAGTTACCTAACATTAAATAACACTATATTTATTACTACTGGCCGACCCGCGCGACTTCGTTCGCGTGTTGCTTCGCTCCTATGGGTCTTAGCGAGATGTTAAATAGCCTAAGTTACTCCTTGTTACATCAGCTATCTGCCAATGAAAGTCCCGTCAAAATTGGTCCATCCATTTCAGAGATTAGCCGTAACAAACAGACAGACAAAAATTGGAAAAAATATTGTTTTAGTATGAGTGCCATGTATATATCCATATGCAATTAGTAAAAAGCTGTTATTTTTGTTATTAAATGCAATCGTAATGGTTGATTATTCTCGTGGAAATGGCTCTACTGCTACTTAAACAATGTTATATGTCACCTTTATTTATTCACGTCTTCAACATCACATTACATAACATCTCAGTGTACTAAGCGATTATTAGTGTTGTCTTATGAGATAAATGACCATACAGGACGCGCTACTTGGCCATGAGTCACAAGAGACCAGCAGATTCTATACAAACAAGTGTCACGATTATACTATATCTAATACTGGCGCCATACGCAAATTTCTATCCACACATTCAGATATTACAACCTTTTCATACGTGGTAAGGTAGAAAATCGCTTATAACAAAATATGTGCTTTAAACAATAGTTCATTATACGTTATCTACCTGGCATCGTAATCCTTCAGATAAAGTGATAACGTGTGATAACAGTGACCAAGCTAAGTATTTGCATGTTTGATTAGGTGACCTTACACTGTTTATTCTAAATATTTAAAATGTGTGTAGGAAGTCTTATAATTTTTAATACCAATACCAAAAACACATTTTCAAAAACAAGGTTTTGGGTGAATTCATTTCATTTTTTGTATTCTTCTCAAAAAACCCTTTTATTTGACACCCATATCATGGGTATGCACAAAAAATTACTAGTCCGCCATCTTAGACCGTCTGCCATAAGGGATTTATAATGACGTCGCTTAGCTACTGGGGATTGAGAATGAGTAGGTTAAGAGAGATCTTAACATGCAATTGCACTCGTACGCAATGTTCGACCTCAAGTTATACCTCTTTGTAACAGTCAATATTGACTCTACTAAATCACTCGTCAAACTGCGCTGATCTGTTGAGACAGGGCTTATAATAAAATAATGGAAATTCCAAAAGTAAACCAATAGGACTTACTCGCCAATAAAAAGTTCTCATAATTTGTAGATATTTCGAGTGCAACAGGTATACTTAACATTTATTCATTCATTAAGTATGACCAGGTGAGAATACTATAGCAATGAAGTTTTTCCACCAATCGACCTTAATAAGGGCTTAGTAGACCCATAATATGTTTTAATTCCAGTTTACTAATTAATGAAAGTTATTTTTCTTTATAAGGACATAATGATGGACGAACGAATTCTATCAGACTTCCAAACAATTTTGTATTATCGTATTATTTATTTTGTTTTTAAGTAAATTTAAAACGTCTTTAATTGTAGACAATATCTTTTTTATCTGTTTTATTTAGATATTTATCGGTGTTTTATTGGTTATTGCATTCATCATAAAATGACGTTAGCCGAAAGTAAAATTGAATCAAAGTATTTATCATACTAAGATCGTTTGTAGTTAAATTTATAATTAAGTTTCATTTTTTAAAAAAATGGGTTATAGATGACGATATTATCTATTTTTTTTAACTGTATATATTTTACTAATATTTCTCTACTGACAACAATGAAAATAAAACATAAGTGTAATCTGTATTCACCTATTATTTATTTATTAGATAATGCCGCAGAACTCTAATATCATATTATAATTTTCCCCGTAAGGGGACGGGATAGAATACTATTCCCCTCTGCCGCTGGGAGAGCATCTCGTAAGAGCCGAGTAACCCAGCACCCCCTTGGTGGTAGGGGATCTATTCCCCGACTGGCTTGCGGCAAGTGTCATAGACGCGTTCCGGTCGAGCCGTATGTGGGCCAGACTTACCCCCTCCCACTCCCATCCCATTAATGCTGTGGATCTAGTGGACTCTGCTCACGGTCCGTTGAGACCACAGCATTTTTTCTTCTTCACTCGCCCTCCCCACTTCTTCGAGGATGCAACGCATCGACAAAACAAGAGGGTATCTATTGTTTTGTCGATGTCTATGGGCGATGGTGGCCACTTACCATCAGATGGACCATCTGCTCGTTTGCACTTTTTCTACCATAAAAAAAAAATAAGCTATCAGAAGTGGTTTTGCTTAAAAAAACACGTCGGTAAACTAAATGTAATTTACTTTTACTCTTATATAATAAACAAAAAATAATAATGAAAGATTCGACACAATACACATTTTACACGCAAACTGACAAGAAGTCCGCTCCGTACAAAGCCTCGAACTAGAATGCCGGCCGACGTGCTTGTATAGGTTTATATACCCTCTTTATTGTTTTTTTCATTCGTCAGTCTTCCAACAGATGCATAATCATAAAAACATGGATGTCTTAAAAATCGATTTTTGTCTGTTCCATTTCAATCAAACTCAGTCTTCCAACAATTTTATATTTATGACATTCCTAATTCTAATCATATAAGTATTTAATACAGAAGCACTTATATTTATCGATTATATTGATGAGTGATAACATATCAACTTTCTAAGTTCACCGCCGCGCTTCCATTAAAAAGAAAGCCAATATTTACTAGCGACCCGCCCCGGTTTCGCACAGTTTCTCTACTATAATATATTTATGTCTATTATACATTTAAACCTTTTGAATCACTCTTTCTATTAGTAAAAATCGCATTAAAATCCGTTACGTAGTTTAAAAGATACGAAATACGAAATTCTATACAAATAAAACCTTTTTGGATTTAAATTCAAACTATTACATTTATGCCACTTCCGGCCATTGCGGTTAAATAATCCGTGTGAATGACGCTCAATTCTTTCAAAATGGGTTTTTAAACTCAAGTTTTATCTTGTTTAATGACGTACTTTCACTATTGTTTTGTCATATCAGATTGAATGTAGATTCCTGTATACCACTGTAATTTTATGTGAAGGATAGACGAAATTATTAAAGATCAATTGTCAGTCCCTAACGTAGGGATGATTTGTACAATTATATTTTATTAGTATTTCCGGACATATAATTTACGCATGCAGTTGTGCGTGTGCTTTGTGACTAAGTTGCGCTTAATCCAATCATATCTGCATTCTTACCATATAAATAATATAATAAAGGGATTTTGTAAATTCGTTTAGAATGGAAATCTTTTGAAAAAATTTACATTGTTCCGATAAAAGCATTAACTTAAAGACGAAGTAATGGCTTGGTTTCTGTATAGATAGCTATGACAACTTTAATCGAATCGTAGTTGCAGTGAGAACATGATATACTCTGTGAAAGTTTCAACTAAGAAAGCTGTTTAAGCAGTGCTGTTCTATAATAAAAAGTTCCAAAGAGATTCCTCGTGGAATGCAGGGCATGTTGTTTTTAACATAGTTTTCATACAATTGTCACGCATTGTTTTACTAGCGATGCACCAGACTTCACACTTGCCTTGCTTTATTATAGCTCAAAAAGGGAATGCAGCGTTTTTGATAATAACTCTTGTATAAATATTTTCAATCCTCACTTTTCAATCAGTTTACACAAAACCTTTACAAAATTTATTGATTTAACGGCAGTAGCTCTGTGGTTCAGAAGAAAGACGCTAATGTTGCATGTACCCATATCAACATATTGTGTTAGATCCTGGGTACACGCAGCCTTTGCTAAAAGTTTTTCTTTAGATTATAAGTTTAATTTTATGTAGGAGACGGTTTTGTTAAAGAGTGTGAGAGTATGGTAGGTGGACGTAGTGGCTTATGCGATTTGATACAATGTACTATTAGGTCCAACCTGCCGGCAAATGAGGATGAATGAAATACGATGAAAATGATAATCACGATGAAACGTAGATTCGTAACAATTGACTGTCATAGGTAATAATTAGAAGCAATAAGAAAGATTTTTTACATAAAGTCAATTTTGACCATAGAATTATAAGATATGCTATTTACAGGTACATAACAATAGAAGAATTAAAAAAAAAATATTTCGGTAATACTAGTTTTTTCCCTTCCCCTTTCCTTCCCTTTCTTCTTCTGTTTTCCTTCCTTTCTCTTTCCTTTTTTTTTCTCCTTGTTTTTTCTTTTCTTTTTCTCCCTTCAAAAATCGAGTAAAAACGCAAAGGCGAAATATTGAACAAAATAATATTAATTAAAAAACAAAAAACCATAAAAAAAAACTATATACACAAAAACTTAGTTCAACCCCAGGAGTTGGATTCGCGGTCGATAGGTTGTGGGTTTAAATCCCAGTCATTGGACTAAAGACGTAGCCCACTCCTAGCTTAGTTGGAGGGGTTAAGGAATAGGAGTAGTAAAAAAAATATTATGCTCCTAAACTTTCCTCATGAGTTACATCGTCTATTGATGAATATACCACATAAATATTTATTTAGTAGTTTTTGAGTTTATCGCGGGCAGGCAGACAAACAAACGCGGCGTGGTAAAAGAAATGCTGCAAGTGCGGAAACGGCCGTTTTGTTTGATAATTGGTCCTTTTCGATAAGAATAATAATGTGGTAGGTTGCGTACTAGTAAGTAGTAGTAGTGTCACGTGCCACACGCTCGCAGGTCGCAACAGACGGGGCGACGCCGACGCCAGACGGCGGCAGCGGGTACGGGTGCGGGTGCGTCTCGCGAGTGCCGTTAAAATTGCAACCAGTATATCTCTTGCGAGACTGGTTACAACGAGGTTAGGCTAATGGCTTGTCTATCATACTTGATATTAGTATTTTATATTTGAAAATTCTGTGTAGAGCTTTATATTTTAGTATCTACGATTGGGATGTCTATATAATAGTGTAGTTGAATAATTTTTCGAACTAGAAAATCGATTATTCAGGAAAGGAACAAGTGAATCGTAATCGTAAACGTCTTAGGAAGCCGACACTTGGTTTTTCTGTAACGATTATAACAATATATTTCGTGTTATTAACACCTTTAAGCCATAAAAATAAATAAATAATGAACCTACTAAAGACTAGGCTGTACGGCGTAATACCTTTGCCTTTTCCATTATGGTATAAAATCAGAGGAAAAAATATTATTAAATTTGTGATATTTTAGGTGTCTTCCATCATCCATGCAGAAAATAGACGAATTTGATAACATTGAAATATCGGACAGAATAATTATAATATTTTAAAACAACTGTTTATGGTTATATACCTATTATTTATTATTAATAGTTCTTGCTATTGTTTCTACTGGAAAAAAATATTGTGAATAGACGATAATACCATTATTTTGAGATAGACTATTAACATAGGTACTTTTTAATAAAGGCTGAAAATTCTATCCTATGATATCCTAAACACAGGGAAACCTACTTAGGAGTTAGGACTCAACCATGTACTGAACTGAGTTCCTACCAGCATGAGCCAGATTTTATTAAAATGTATAAATACATAGTGAATGTGTGTAATCAATGTTTTTTTCCTTTTTGCTAAATAAAATAAATAAAGAAAGAAAGATTGATTTATATTGATATGGTAATATTACATAGTTATAAAACAAATTTTAGTGACCAAGAAATACAAAAAAATAGATCTCACCGCGATATAACTATACAAATACCAATTCCAGAAATGTTCATTAAAATAAAATTGCGTTTGTAAATGCAATTAGTACAGAAGAGAAAGTTCAGAATCTATGAGCAGTTGCAAAAATACATTCGCTAATAACCATAATTTCCTGTACATAACATACTTTTGAATTATTACTGCCCGTAATGTAGCACTAAAATAAATATGAATCATCTGGTTTACAGTTTAATAATGATCTTTTCTTTATCCCCAGACGGGGTCCGGAAAGACCTATACGATGGGGAGTGGATGGGAAGGGGAAGACGTGGTCGAAGACAAAAGAGGAATCATCCCTCGTGCGATACGCGACCTCTTCGCTGGAGCGGAAGAAAGGGCTGAAACTGCCAGATCACAAGGCCACCTACCCCCAGAATTCTCAGTACAAGCCCAATTTATAGAACTCTACAATGAAGATATTGTGGATTTACTCGATCCAGCCAAAGATCCCTTTGCTAAAGTAAGTACGTTCTAAGGAATCCTTATTTTCTAATGTGTTTTGGACACTCAAATAATAGCAACAGAAGAAATCCTAAGAATCCATTAGTATAAATGATTCCGTTTCATCTTTTACTGATAATAATTATAACCAAGAATGGAAGTATTATTACAAGGTCAATTACTACCAGAGTAGTATTCAAGCCAGTTCAATGAACGTTATACTGAAGATCTTTAAATCAGTTCCATTCTCTTCAAAGGTTATCTAGGTCTATATAGTGTAAATGTATTTATTACATTCTATTCAGATACTTCAATTTTTTCCTATCTCTTTTTACACCCAATTTTTTGTGAGAGGTGCTGTTTTATTGAACACAATGACAAAGACTACAAAATGGCTGACTCTTAAGTTTTGAAGGCCAAGGTATCAATAACACGCGATTTTTAAAGTTAAACGCAAAAGATTCGTATCCTTGTTATAGTATATATTATCATAATTTATTTAAATATTGAAAATATTTTTATAGAGTGCTTTAAGGATAACAGAAGATGGTTGCGGGGGGGTAAGAATAGTCGGTGCTTCTATGCGTGCGGTTAGGGGCGTCAAAGAAGCCCTAGGAGCGCTAAGAGCGGGAGCGCTAGCCCGTACAACCGCTGCAACGAATATGAATTCCTCGTCATCTCGATCACATGCAGTATTTACATTATTACTCAGACAAAGACGATTAGCTGCTGATCAAGATGCAGTAGACCGGGAGACGGATGGAGAGACTCCCGAACAATACGAAACATTGACTGCCAAGTTCCATTTTGTTGATTTGGCTGGCTCAGAACGGTTAAAACGGACTGGTTAGTTTAAATGTCATGTGAAATATATCACTATGAAATATGGATATGAGTTATATTTTTTTTAAATATTTAGGTGCTACTGGAGAACGAGCCCGTGAAGGAATATCAATAAATTGTGGTCTACTAGCGTTAGGAAATGTAATATCTGCGTTAGGAGATAAATCACGCAAAGTTTTACACGTCCCGTACAGAGACTCGAAATTGACGAGGCTATTGCAAGATTCTTTAGGAGGTGAGTAAAAGGAACTAAATTTGTTATTTTCCGTAATCTTAGACGCTAATAACCATTTATTACTTGCTATCTTTAATTGTGGCGCCATTAATGAAATATACAACTTTAAGTTTAAAGACAAAAACTATCTACTTTATTTATCTTTTTGGCTTGCACAAAAAAATCTCGTTTGCGGTAGATTAATCATTAAAATGTGGTTTGATTTGCAAAAAATAGTTATCTTAGTAAAAACTTTTATCTAATTATTAGGAAACAGCAACACCGTGATGATCGCATGTGTATCACCAAGTGATAGAGATTTTATGGAAACACTAAATACATTAAAATATGCAAACCGAGCTCGTAATATTAAGAACAGATGTGTAGTAAACCAGGATCTAACTTCACGAACTATCAGTCAACTTCGGCAGGAAGTTGCCAGGCTACAGCTGGAACTTGCTGAATATAAACAGGTACAGTATTACCATTATTTTGTAAATGAAATGTAGTGTAGCTTTAACTAACCATATCTTTTTTGTGGAGTTCTAATCACTATTGAGTTATAGCTTACAAAGCTAGACTTCGACGCAATTATATATTTTAATAAAGTTTTTGTACTACTTGGCTTTTTTAGAATCTTTCGTTTCTATATAATCGTATGGTTGGTTCGTATTGTAAATTATACATTGATGCCATTGTTTAGGGCAAAAGAATCGTATCAGAAAACGGTGAAGAAGGTTGGAGTGATGTTGTCCAAGAAAATGCTATACTCAACGCTGAAGTGGAATCCCTAAGACGAAGAGTCAAGGCAATGCAAGGGACAATAGAACAATTATCAGCAAGAAATAGCGAATTACAAGCTGAAAAGGCTTTGGGAAATTGGGCACCAAAGGATGGCAGTCCAGATGCTACAGATTGTTCATTAACGGCTTTAGTCCAGGTATGTTGAGTTTTAATAGAATTTTCTAGAAGATGATATAATACTTAATGTGATTTTATTCTTTAATTTTGATTCAGATCAACAAATACGTATAGAAAACTTCAAACCCATATTTATGGAGTTCGTCCGACTCGAACGATTTGTTCTTACAATTATTTGTACCTCCTTATTGAAAATTGATTTAAAATTTATTGTTACAGGGCTATGTATCTGAAATAGAGGATTTACGAGCGCAACTGATGGAATCTAACGCTTTATATGAAGCGAGCAGAAAACGTGAGACGCGCACGAGGCACGACTCCTCTCTATTCGATGCGAGTACGATATTAGATGACGCTAAGCGAGAGTTGTATAAGGTTAGTTATTTCTTTAAAACTATGAAACTAATATAGTCGTAAAGTATATTTATGTATTGTCAGTATTTAGTTCTCTAAGCTAGATATATTCCATACCAACAAAAATATTTAAAAAGTCATATTCAAACTATTTGATTAATAAATACGCAAAAATAAGACAAATGATATGTTTGTTAAAACAAATAATAAGGAAAGAGCTATTTGCAAAATTAGTTAGTAAGTTTAGTATATTCGAACCTTTAAATTATCTTCTTATTGTATTGATGCATGATTGACGTTTTATACAATCAATATTTTTTTTTTTATTAGTACTTTCTACGAATTTATTGTTAGAGTACGTACGAAACGTACGAGAGATATAATTTAAAGTTCTTTGTGAAATATATTATGTTTTTCATATGTTATTTTTTGTTCTCATTCATTTGGTTAACCATATATAATGTTCAAAACCACTTATGATTCCCTACGACACTGCCCACGTTGGGTTCAAAAACATATTTAATCATTCAACAATAGATTGTTTGGCTTAAAAGGAATCTCAGAAGTTTAAAGATAAAACTATTGATATATTTGTTTTTAGATTAGATAAAATGCACACTGCAGTTAAAATGTTAGTAGCCCAAATATTTTACTTTTGCTTATGTGCTTAGTCATTTCTTTTCCAGGAAAAAGAATTATTAGCTCGAAGTATGGGTGAATTGGAATTCCAGCGGAAGTTAACAGAAGGTTCTGGAGCGCAATTTATAGGTGAAAGAGAGAGAGCGGAAGGGGAAAGTGCTGGTGACTCCGATCCTTCAGATAATGAAGCTGATCAGGATCCAGATGCTAGTGATTCTGATGAAGATATTGAGGCTAAAGGTAAGTGCCGACTATGCTGATATATATATTGTAAAGGGTTATTGAATATGAAACATAACTATTGCTCCAGGTCAACGCCTCCTAACAGCCCAATTAGCAGCACTTTCGGAGGATATTGATACGAAAGCCAGACTAGTTGAGCAACTGGAAGCTTCACAACGAAGACTTGCAGCTTTAAGAACCCATTATGAGCAGCGACTGGACCAGTTACACGCTCAGATCAAAGCAACGGGAGAAGAACGCGATAAAGTTCTGGCATCTTTAGGTAATAGACTTATTGTAAATATTGATTTTAAGATATCATTTATATATAGGTATAGGTAAATTAATAAATGGAATTGCAGCATCACAATCATCCACACCAACTGATAAGCTAAAGCGAGTTAAAGAAGAATACGAGCGACGAGTGAGCACAATGTCTAGAGAATTACGTCGCTTACAAGCGGCACAACGCGAACATGCTCGCTTGCAACGCTCGCAGCAACACACTGCGCAACAGATACACGCGTTAAAGAACGAACTGCAGAATTTGAAGAGGGATAAGGTATAACTTTTAGTATTCATAGAATTATTTAAAATATAACATACATTATTAAAAATTATATTTTTTATCAAACTAAACATTTTTTTTAGGTAAAATTAGTTCAAAAGATGCGAACAGAGTCTAAACGACACGCACAGGCAGAAGCAGCACGGGCAAAAGAAGTAAGTATCCGTAAATAGGAAAGTTCCTGTTTCGTTCTTTATATTAATATTGTTTAAATATTTATTCTTATTGTAGGTAGCTCAACTCCGAAAAGAATCTCGTAAAAATGCTAATTTAATAAGGAGTTTGGAAGCTGAGACAAAATTAAAGGAACAAGTGCTTAAGCGTAAACAGGAAGAAGTCTCATTATTGAGACGTGGGCATCGCGACAAGCTTAGCAGTCGAGCTGCTGGTCGATTACACGGTATTTATACTTTTCTAATAAATAAATAAAAAACTGTTATTCTTTGTGACGCTAATTACATTTGGGCTTCTGAAAACTTCTTCCTTCTTATTGTGCTGTCAGAATTACCCCACTCCTAACAGTTGATTCGATTGACAAGAATATTAAAACCCAAGAAATATGTAATATGAAAGATGGACGAGTATATTATTATAAACATTTTATTGCAGATCGCTCCCGCAAACGTATCTCTGGACGTGATCTATGGTCTCGAATAGAATGCTGGATCTCTCGTGCGTGTGCCGCACGCTGTACTCTGGGCGAGTTAGAAGCTGCTTTGGAACATCAGTTACGGCAACGGGACCGCGCCACTAATTCTACAGATCCTGATGCTAAGGCCATGTTGGCATATTTGAGGGATGCTATTGCTGATACGCAGTCACAAATAATGCAGATTGAAGTAAGACTTTAATAATATAATCTATAAATCGTATCCTGTTGAGACATCAGCATTATAATAATTGATATTCTTTAGGAAGAAAATGAGGAAAACGAATTGCCTCGGCTTCTTGAGCTAATAGAAGGCGAGGCAGCGCGATATGTTGTGGAGCGACTGGCTCACACGGCTCTACAGCATGCGCATGATGCTGCAAGGCAGATAAGAACCCTCAGCGATACGCGAGCACAGCTACTAGAAGTGAGTAAACAGTTCCTAAATTGTGATAGAGTAGACTTCGTCTACAATAAATAAGGACTCGTATTATAAATGAAATTATCAACACACAGCTTGAAGAAAAATCAGAAAGGACGGCGAGTGCACTCCGAGCAGCTGAAGACCAGAATCTAAATCCTTGGGGTGTTCCTGCTGCTTTAGCTGCGTTATTAGCCAATGTCTCATCTGGTACTTCAACCCGATCCGTCTCGCCGATTGATAGGTGAGATACTTATTTTATTTGATTTTCTTATGCTTTGTATTTCCTCACTTTATCTATAAGTAATATTTATATATTTTGGCACAGTGCGTTGCTGGAAGCGCGTCCACCAGTTATAGGACATCGTGAGTCTAACACAGCACCTGCTTCACCGCCTGACGATAACAGCAATTCCCCATTCCATAGAAATACGTAAGCACGTCTATATATTTAAAATGAAAGCTTGATTAACTGACTGATTTCAAAGGATCTCTAAATAAAAATGTTTAAAATTAAATAGAGGCCGTCGTGGATCAGTGAGGCTACGAGACCTGGGTGTTTACTCTAAAACTGAAAACGGTACAGCTGATGATCCTATGACCCAATCCATGGTGGAGCCGACTAGTCCTCGACCTGTGCCGTTGAGTCGCGTTCCTAGCGCGCCTGGTAGTCTAAGGTAGTTCTTTACTTTATATACTGTATTAGTAGATAGCTAGACCAAGATATCTTATATCGATCGTCAATTATTGTTACTGACACATGTCGAAAATTTATTCACAGAGGTTTAACTCCACTTAGTGGATTAGCATCTCCAGTATCAGTTCGGCGAGCACCAGAAAGCCCTCGACCAGTCCGGCGACAAACTAGCCTCGCAAAACCAGCATCATTGTACGTATCTCTTGCGAACTATCAACCACTCTGGAATTGGTGATGCTTGGAAGTAAATTATAAAGCACTTTATTTAGATTTCTCCCGAAAATAAACACTTGTCTGATTAAAGATGACTATGCCTAGAAATTTCTATATTTTAAAAGAAGAAGAACTAATTTATGCCATCTTGTTAAGTTGCTCAATTATTATTTAAGATTACAGAATTTCTTCCAAGTATCACTTACAATCTTTTTAAATAGAAATGTAATTAATATAATAGCAGTTATATAGTTTAAAAAAATTAAGAGTATTCGCCTATAGTAGATCTGCTTGAGTAGTTAGAATTTTTACGCGCCTCGCCTCTGCATGATACAATCTGCTTGGGTTTATGTGCTACATTATTCTAGATTTGGTTAAATAACTCTGTATTTTGGAAAATTATCTGTGTAAGAAGCGTTTTCATTCATAATAATGTAAGATTTTGGATATCTGAATCTCTTAGATTCAAAATTATTATCTAGCTCTATATCTGTGATAAAATTTGAAAGAAAATTTTAGGTTATAGATTTTGGTAGGATTTTTTATTATGAAAATTAAAAGATTAACATATAAAAACAGTTATATACTGGACCTTAAAGGTTTGAAATTTGAATTAAATTTGCCCTCGTGGTGCTTAGCACGAGTTTTTAGTCTCCTCTGTTACTAATAATAGTGGATACCTGGATAAGTGAGAAACCTCCATAACAGAAACTCATGTTGAGGTCCCAACACTTTTGCATTGAACCTCTTTTAGTGGGACGAAGCAAACCTCTATATCTGGGATCCGTTCTTTCGATTTATCATCATAGTTACCTCTATATCTTACACATTATTTTCTTTTCTAATTAGTAATAATACGAATTTCGGTTATATTTTATGCATATAAATCTTGGGAGCACTATGCACTGATTGTTTGTGTATGTAAGTAGATTACTAAGAACTTTAAAGTTGTTTTATTATACAAATTAAAACATTATAAAATGAAAGTTATATCTTATATATCTACTTGGATATACAAAAATCGTACTTTGTGGAGGGCGAGGGCGCCTGACATGATCTGTTGCTTGCAGCCTCCTCACCGACCTCTCGATAGTGGAAGATTGACGACGACCTGCATAGCTACATAGATGCCTACTAGCGATCCTATGTGGGTGGACTTAGATAAAAGCTGTACAAAGCCTTGGATATTATATGCGAGTGTGCTAGATGAAATTGTAGTTATAATACAAAAAAATTAATAACTCGTTTTGTTAGCTTAGCGCTCAGCGATCTACCCCATTTTGCTTTGGTATTAGTAATATTATAATTGCTATATCTTTTTAAATACAACATTTATGACCAAATTTCAAAATATGTTAAAATCTAACTATTTGTTTTATTATATTTATTTTTCCTTTAATTTGAATGACTGAATAAAATACACTTTATTGTATCAAAAAATAAAAAAACAAGTATAAAAAAAAACAAGAGACAGTAACATACACTTTGGTACAAATGGCTGCCTTATCGCTAAAAAAGCGATCTCTTTTAGGCAACTAATATGATACAGGCCATAGAATACATATATTAGATAGAGTGTACTATGAAAGGATACTTTAAAAGAAGAAGAAAAATATACATACTGGATATTAAATATAAATACATATATACTTACATACAATATAATAGAACTAATTTATCGATACATATTTAAACATTTTAAACAGCGATCTTGATCTTTATTTTATCTTATTATATATATAAAAAATAGGTAAACATTTATTATCGTTTACATAATAAATAGTTATGTCTGTATAATGTGGTAGATTGCAATAACTACAATTTCATCTATTTATTACTAACATTGATATAAGACATTGGATCGTTTGTAAGATCTGCTCGACGACTGCATGCTGTCCTGTGTAAATAACTTTATATATCTCGCTGTACAATTGCCTGCATATTCTTTTTTTATCCAATATAGAATTTTCTCTAAGTAATGCAATATATTATGTACATGTCACTAATTAAAAAAATAGTATCTATAATATTAAATTAAAATCCAACTTTTATTTTGTTGCTCAAAAATTTATTTTTCTTCACCATAATGTTTACAAAGGTAAAAATAAAACAACATTTTTTATAATTTTCGTCTGTCTGTTTGATTCGGCTAACCTCTGAAATGGCTGGACTTATTTTGACGAGACTTCCACTGACAGATAGCTGATGTAACAAGGAGTAACTTAGGCTATTTAACATCTCCCTACGACTCATAGGAGCGAAGCAACACGCGAACGAAATCGCGCGGGTCGGCTTGTAAATAATATTTTTATTTATTGTTTTTTTGCTCTTATCGTTATTGATTAAAAAAGGGGGTTATAAAAATATTTGTAAATATTCTCGAATAAGCTGTTGCAAATAAAAGTTGGATTAAACATTAGTCACAATATGTAAGCTTTAATATGGTTCAGGCAGCTAGTGAATCTTGTACGTAACTAGGTAAGCATAATAAAATATTATCAGTTATTATGTGTTTGTATTACACCCTAGCATGGCACGATACCTTTTGCATGGTAATTATAAGAAAAATATAAATTTAATTAATAATAAATAGAATTTTAGATAAGTAAAAATCTACTGTGGAATTACCAACTCAGGGACAAGTTTGACGCATTGAACGTTATATTTTTTAATTACAAAATTGTTTAAAAAAACAACAGATAAATAAATTATTATGACGTAAATTGTAAAAAATAGAGGTTTTCGTGAAGTTTTTGTTATTTTTTTGTAGTTAATAGAACCTGTAGTGTAAGTACTTTTCTGTTTTTGTTCGTAACGTCCATTCGTGCATGGAGTGATTGCTTATGTATCGTCTTTAATAGCTTTAATTTATTTCTCATATCTAATTTGTCATCCGTTTATAGCAGAATAGCTGTTTCAATCATTCTTTAAATACAAAAGATAGTCCAGCTTATTCCAATATCATATAAAACCACATTAAAATTTGCTTAAACCATTGCAGTTTAGCATTACCAAAACAGTATTTTATTATAATAATTCGTAAACAATCAATACAAATAATAATACGAATTCATTCTAATCAAAATCACTCCAGCTTAAATTTATAACCAACATTACTATACCATGTCATGTCAATGGTTTGTTTTTACATTTTAGTATTTATGAATTGTTTTTATCAGAGAACCTGGCGGTGAAGGTACTCCACCAGCCTCACCTGGTGCTGCGCGCCGCACTAGAGATGATGATGTGTTCCTGCGACTTACTGGTGCTGCTCCTGAACATGCACCCCAGGGGACTGTTAAAGAAGTCACTCTTAAAGTACGTATTACCTAATGGGAAACAAGACTACAATCTCATTCATTTTATCATAATGTACTAACTACCCCATAAACTTAGAGATTCCCAAATTGGCATACATTTACCCCCAGGGTTATAAAAATGTTTTATTTTAGCGAACGAGTGTAGGCGGTGGTAGTGTGAGTGGTAATTCTTGGCTGCAATGCACACATGTGGCAGAAGGACATGTTGGTGCCGCACTGTCGCTCGCCCCGACGCCGCATGCGCTGTATAGTGGCGGAGTTGGTTAGTATGCTTCCACTTGTTATAACTTTATTTTTACTATACTTCAACCATAAACTGTTTTCTGTATAGATCGTACAGTCCGTGGATGGGATCTCACAGCTGGTCGAGAAGCATGGAGAGCCTGGTGTGGTAGTGCCGTAGTCGCCCTGGCAGCGCATGTCCCGTCTACAGGACACGACTCTCGTTTAGTGTTAGCTGCTGCAGGTGCTGCCGTTAAACTCTTTGATACACGAAGCAGTGGACCTAATGCTGTATTATGGTAAGATACTTATTGCTGAGCCGGGTCTTCTCAGAATGAGGATGGTATTAGGCCATACGCTGGTCCAGTGCGGGTTGACAGACTTCACACACCTTTTTTTTTTTGAAAAGATTACTAGCATTATGGATCACATACTACTAGTATTCCCTTTACCCCTCCTAGTAAGCTAATAAATAGCTTGTGTCAGGAGTGGGCCACGCCAGTAGTCCAATGTCCGGGATTTGAACCCACGACTTATCGTGAATCCAACGCCCGAACCACTGAGCTACTGACCTTTGAGACCATGGAGAACTGTCAGGAGTACAGGTTTCCTCACGATATTTTCCTTCACCGTTAAAGCAAGTGATATTTAAGTTCTTAAAACACATAACAGAAAAGTCAGAGGTGAGATTAAACCGAATATGATATTTCCAGGTCTTCAGGTGCAAACGGGCCAAATGCAGCAGTCCGTGGTGGAGAAGCTGCTGTAACTGCTATTTCTCTGGCATCTCAACACCGACTGTACATGGCTGCGGCAGATAAATTACGGCTATGGGATTTGCGAATGTAAGTTTATATAAGTAACTCTAATTTTAACCTGATGGGGCGTACAAATCCCACACACGTGGAAGGTAGCTGGGCCCGGTTTTAGCTTCTTTAAAATTAAGGGTTATCTATTGTCAGTTAGGCGATAAAGACACAGTGTGAGTACTGTTCTTGTTGATTTCTTATCTTCTTTCTAATCTTCTTTGAGCATGCCGATTACACATTCACACAATAACACAAATAGTTCTAAATAGTTCACACTTCACCACCAGTCGGTTTTTGTCAGGGAAGGGTCAATTAACAAGCGTTTAGCAGATATAGCACATACAGGACTCGGGATATCATTAATCAATAATCACAGGGGATGTATATCGCGCGCGTGCACCGCTCTCTTCAAATAAAACTGACACACAACCGCCCCTGCCGGCGTCCGGACCAGCACTACTACTCCCCCGCCGCGCGCACATTTAAATATATTAAACACCTGAAAAGTTCTAGATCCGACGCGATAAGTGTCAAACTGTTTTGGGCAGCGACTTTAAAACCATCTGTATGTTATTCTAGGTTAGAGTGTGTGTACAAAGCATGGTCGGGTCATGCAGCTGCTGTGATGTGCTTAGCGAGGGAGCCGCTCGCTGCTGGTGATCGTCTCGCCACTGGATCACGTGATCACTGTGTTAGAGTCCTTGATCTAGTGCATAATAATGGTATGTTTATATATCAATTTTATCAATAGAGGGTCATAAAAATCTTTGCTAATTCTTAAAATTTTTGTAAGGGTTGTACAATTTTTTATGTTTCGACACTTTTGGCTAACCTCAATTATTGTGAAGTGATACTTGTAATGTAATCAATTGTTATTTAAGCCAATTTTTTCATTGTGCAGGTAGTTGGGAAGCGGGAAACCGACGCTTGTTAGAGCCACCACACTATGATGGTGTTCAAGCACTCGTACTTCGAGGGTCTTGGCTCTACAGCGCCTCACGCGACTCCAGCCTCAAATGCTGGTCACTTTCAGACAATGCGCTATCTCATGTATGTACTATTATATTTATAGATTGAAACTGATATTTTTAGCTATATAATTTATAGATTATTTAGACTGTGTATGCGAGTATGTTTTGTGGGTTATTCCTAAAAGCGAAGTAAAAAGGAAAAGAGAGTACTTAAATACTTGAACTCTTGCTAATAATATTATACTTTTTTTCATATTGAGTTGTATATTTTGAATATCCTTTCAGAGTGTAATGAACGCACACAAAGGCTGGGTAACTGGCCTCTGTTCAGTGGGCGGTGGACTAGCCAGCTGCGGCCGTGACCAAGCTCTACGATTGTGGACAGCAACACTACGAGCAGCAGCTCCCGCAGCACCCCTACCTGATCCCCCAACTGCTTTAGCTGCGTGTCCCGTTTCACATGCTCTGTATACTGCTGGAAGGTAAGTTAACCTGACCTTTATGTGTATTGACAATGTTTTAAACTAATATTAATTAAATCTTTAACTTTACAGTTGTAGTATTAATATTACAGTCGGTTTACCATAATTCTGATATTTTAGTTAGGACCCACCATAATTCTTTGCAGACAAAAACAGAAATTGAGAATAAATTCTCTTAAAGTATTTTACATTGTTTTAAAATAATATGTATTATGTCATTTTATGAAGGAATATAAAAACGGCCGACATATATCATAGTAACGAACATATACGTTCTAATATCCTTGTCCTCATTGATTTAAAATGCTATCACTTCGTAACTACTATTCATTCTAGCACCAATCTATTCTACATGTATGTTTCTGAATTTTCACAATTCACAAGAATAAACTAAATATATAATTGGATTATATTAAAATGTGAATGTATATTTATTAAATTAACATGTGAGTGTGTTGCAGCGGCGGCGAAGTGCGCGCGTGGCGGCTGCTCGCCGACCCCTGAGCGAGTCGCGACACAGGTGCACACACTTTTATGACAAACACCACCAATGCACAAAAAACACACAAACCTACCCTTATGAATTACAAAATTTTTGAAAAATCATTTTTTATTGGCAGCTTTTTACCTTGTGTCAATAAATATTTTGTTATGCAGATTTGGCTAACTCCACTTGCAATTATCAAATGTCAATTAAATCCCTTACCCCTCCCCCTATGCTTATGTAATTGATGTATGTATTCTTTTGCCTCCTCATTCTGAGCTGGGGATATTGACAAATTAATGCTAACGTAATATTTTAATTTTATCTAACGTTTCAACAATATGTGTTGAAAGATTATTAATAATTATTTAAATACATTTTTTACTTTACATACAATTTGACATATAAAATGACATAAATATCAAGAAGTTGATGTTTTATACTACCAATGGTGGTGTATCTCTTACGGACAGTTACAATATTCTAGTTTTAACGGAAAATCAAATCTCCTTTGAGTTTTGTTCAATATATAATGTCAAATCGTCGGAGTATTTTGTGTATAGATGTGGTTGCACACCTAAAAGTCATCAACGAACAAAAAGAAAATTCATCAAACTTTTTGTTTTTAGTCGATTTATAACCGCTATTGGTGCCTAAGATTACAACTGAATAGAGTATAGTTTAAAAACGAATTTTTATACATAAACATACACAAACACAGCATCACGCTTTCAAATTGATTTTTTCTCCAAAATCTTGGTAAGTTTTGTAAGTCATACGACTTCCCCACTCCAGCTTGCGCACGCGTCGTCGCCGCTTCACCACTGTCATTAACGGCAAATGTACGCTTAGCTTTAGGGTATTTGACTTTTTGTATTTAAAAATAGTTTTTGTGTGACTTTATGGTAATTAGAAGAAATGTTAGAAAATGAAAAACGAAGTCTAACTGATTTTTTTAAGTAATTTAGTTTGAAAAATACATTTGTCGTCTTCATTGATAGAGTTAGATTAATTTATTTTTAAATTTAATAAATCCGTATGTGTTTGTCAAATACCCAAATTTCTATTCACACAAACCATTACTTTTTTTTACGACTTCTGATTTTCTTTGTATCTTGTTTGTTTTCGTATTACTAACAGTTATACTCGACAACGAGCTTTCTATGTAGTACTAATCACATCATATGTTCTCTTATGTAAAACGCTCATTTACCGACTTTACTATAGCAGTAATATGTCCATAATGTTTTACAAACTGACTCATTTAAGAAAGAGCACTTCAAATTTTGATGTATAGTCAAGTCAGTAGTATTTCTTAATTTTCTAAACTTACTACTTTATAATGTCTGATGGAAATAAAATATTTTCATATAATGGGTGTTTCAAAAAGAACGCAGAATTTTAAAGGGCCGTTATTCTATTTTTTCATTGCTGGCACATTGTTTTAACCATGGGAAGGTACATTACGAAACAATGAGTTTTGATCGTTCAAACTTACCGCTGACTTCGTGCGATATTCGGGCATCATAATGCTCCAAACGAATCAACTTTTCGTCGTTTGATCACAAACTTCGAAACAACTGGATCAGTTGAAACAATTAAAACCCAGGACGCCTTCAAAGTGGTCGGAGTGAGGCGAATGTGTGCATGATCCAGTCCTTGTGAGTCCAAAGAAATCTCATCGCCGTCGACCTCAAGAAATGAACATATCAGCATCTTCCATGCATAGGGTTTTGGCATAGAGAATTATTGCGTGTAGGGCTAGTAGGGGAGGACTTATGTCCGACATTGTTGTTCACTTTTAAACCTCAACATCTTCTGAATCTAATGGTTTGATTTTTGTGCTTTTTTGTAAAAATAAATTAATTTTGCAGCCCTTTCAAATCCGGTATTCTTTTTGAAACATTCTTTATATTAACCGGTTAAAACAATTGCATGTTCAGTTGTAAGAAAGGTGTCTAAATAAAAAAAAGATGACAAAACCTATTCAAACAAAATTTGGATCCTTTATAAAACCTATGGGGATGGAAGACTATCAATTAGCTTAATTTAAAATTAAATTTCGGACGCAAAGATGCGGTGCTGAACGACTATGTTGGTAAATGAGCGTTGACAGTTATTTCTTTTCTAGATTTAGCTTTCGTTGTAGTGTTAGACTCGCAACAAGTTGCGATTTAATGTCATCTTTGTAATTCTCTTTTTTCTATCTCTAGGTGTGTTTTTCTATTATTTATAGGTTTAATATATATTTACTATATACAGTCGTTATATGTTTATTTCTTAATGTTTTGCAGTACGGGACGGGTGCGCTGCTGGCAAATCCGCACCAGCACGAGGTGACAAGGCGAGGGGGCGCGCACCCCCCCACTAACTCCCCCACGGACGAAACGCGCCTGGCGGTGACACAGGAACCTCAGACATGGCCTTAACTCGTATATTATTGACTTGAGTCAAATATTACTCTTATTAATAAGAACTAAACTAATAAGACATATGCATAGTCAGTGCATTTACTTCTATTTAAAAAGATAGGCTTGGGTAAAAAATATCGATATTTTTTTTAAAATAATCGATAAAAATATCGTCGATATATTAAGTCTCAAAATTTCGATAATCGATATTTATTTCTAAGTATCAAATTCGATATTTTTAAGAGCACAGTACTACTCCACTATCGTGGCATGTATTCAATCGTGGACTGCACCAAACTCCGATCACATCACCTAAAATATAATGACGGTAAAATATCGATAAATCGAAATACCGATATTTTTTCTACATACGTAAAAATATTGATACGATATGTATCGAAATATTTTTTCATTTACCCATCCCTATAAAAAGAAGTCAATTTTTAAGATTAAATCGAATATAATAACGTTTTGTAGGGAAGTTGTTCTCGTATAGGTTTGTTTAGCTCAGAGAATATAAGTAAAGCTAGCAAAGGGCCTGGTGATATAGTCTGATGATTTTTTTTTAATTTACTTTGGAAAATCAAATCCTGCCCGTGACGTAAAATACTATTAGATAGTATATTTAAACGTTTATTATACAATAATGTCTATAATCATTTGAGCGTTGAAAGAAATTTTAAACCGTTTGTTGTATGGGAGCCCCCCTTAAATATTTATTTTATTCTGTTTTTAGTATTTGTTGTTATAGGGGCAACAGGAATACATCATTTGTAAAAATTTCAACTGTCTAGCTATCACGGTTCATGAGATACAGCCTGGTGACTGACAGACGGACGGACAGACTGCGGAGTCTTAGTAGTCAGCCTTTTCCATACTACAACGCTCCAATGTTTAAAAAAAAGCAATAAACGTTTTATAAGTCGTTCTAAGAATGTAGATGCAGAATTTAATAATGTAGGTAGACAACTTTAAGACTTGTCTTGTAATGGGAGGTAGTTATAAAATGAATTAAGAAACATTATTTTATCATGATGTTTTTTTACGAATTTTAAATCTAATTTAAAATGGATTCTATTCGCAAGATTTTTACTCAGTTTGCGGATGTTAGAAAAAAATCTTTGACCTTTTTTTTTAAAGGTTAGTCTAAAAAGTTTAGTGTGAAACAGCTGTATATAGTGTAGTCGACGTGCTGGTATAGTTCCTTGTAATCAATGTTTGCATCAGGGTTGCCAGCTGTTCAAAGATTAATAGAATGTTAAATGTTTGGAACTGACAACTCAATTTTATTATTTTTTATTCCGTCTTACATCATCACAATAATTCATTACAATTCGAATTTTATATAGAACAATTGTTTTAAGTATTTTGATGTTTTCATCAACATATCATCATCATAGGAATTTTGGCTTAATTAAAAAATGTATTAGAACATTAGTATGATTTATAGTGGGGGGGAAAGTTGCGCGTTGTGAGCGTGCTGCGTTCCATCCGTGACGTAGCAGACGCGTGGGAACTGAGCTCTCGCCCCTAATAGTGTCTCCTGCGCATTCAAGGTCAAACCTATACTTACATGCTAGTAACTATATCTAGTTTTGTTTCTTTGCTTGAACGCGCTAATCTCAGGAACTACTAGTCCGATTTGAAAAATTCTTTTAGTGTTAGATAGCCCATTTATCGAGGAAGATTATAGGCCATATATCATCACGCTAAACCCAATAGGAGCGGAGCTACACGCGGACGAAGTCGCAACTATTATTAATACAAAAATATAGTTAATGAAATTGATACGATTGTATAATGGATGACGTCACTAGTTTGTTAAGTATCGATTATTGAGGCGAAGATTGAAATTACATTAGTAATTCTTGTTAACAACCAATGGATTCGCTTCATTTGACACACTGAGCGATTCTATTGGTTTTTAACAAACACTTCCCTCGCACGCAAATATGATTTACACGAGCGCGTAATTAATTAAAAAAACACAGCACAACAATGTGAATTGCAATGTGCAAAAATATTTAAACTTTAGAATTAGTTTTGAACTAATTGCAACAAATGGCCTTCTACAGATAATAATTTCTTGTAGTATACGATAGCCTTAGCTTATAAACCATAGATAAGATTAATAGACGCCAATGCTTTATTGCCAAATTTGACGCACATAATGACCAGGAAAATAAAAAAAAGGTTTCAATTATTACAAAAATATAGTCGTAACTTTTAAAAACAAACACCACTTAACACTTAAATGTTGTGGTGCAACATTTAAGAGTTAAGTGGTAACACTAACAATTTTGTGTTTACAACTGCACTAACATCGGCAAACATAAAATTAAACTTATCTCTGTCCTCTAATTATAAGGATTTCCAAAAACTTAATAGATAATACCAACAAATGAATGTGAGGCAATTACCTTTCTTTTTCGTTGCCATTTTTGTAGACAAGTAACACTTTTGAGTGTCTTAGCTCACAACTCGTGTTAGTCATCGAATATTGTTGTGTTGCATTATGCCACTAAAACTATCTCTCTCACTCTTCAGGCTAAGGCCGCACTACGGTTTTTTTTTCCCGCAAGCGCTAAACCGCCGAAAGCGGCTGAGATGCACACACTACGGATAAAAACAGTGAAACTGTCCACTATACCGCTGGTCTTTTCTGTTCCTCCATTATATTCATAATCCGGTTCATTTGTAACTGACTCCGATTGAGTCGACCATATAGTGATGACACTACCACAACAACGCAACTACTCTTCACGACGGTGTGCCGAATGATGACAGAAACGCCAGCGGTTACCGCGTAAATGTGTGCACGCAAATATCAGTTCTATGGACTACAAATTTGGCGCGGTTTTTTCCCGCTAACCATTATGTCACAAATCGTGGTTTTAAAATCAGTAGTGGAAAAAAGCCATCAGTGCCACCGCTTCTATTAGTTTCCTTTATTCACAAAATCAGGCGGTTTACCCGTAAGGCGGCCTCGCATTTAAATGTTTTTTTTTATTTCCCTGGTCACTCATACAATGTTAAATACATTTTGGTTTGTAAATTATATTATAGTTTAGCTTAGCTATGGAGTCATTTAAAATGTAATGTTACTATCATAGTTAAGTATTGAAAGCGAGGACGAATCCAGGCTTCAAAAAAAAATAAAAAATATCTTCACAGAACTTTAAAAGTAAAAACTCCATATAACGTCTAGATTCCTTTGTTACGTATTTTCTATTAAAAAAAACTAATAATTAAATAAAATAGGAGTTTCTTGAGTAATATTATAGAGACAACTTTTTTTTAATTATTTCCTTTTTAGCCTCTGGATTCGCCCTTAAAAGCTCCATTAACAAATATAATCAAATACAGCTTATATAGAAATAAATACTATTCGATTAATCGAATAATAAAAACGTAAAACTAATTCGGTTCCGATTAATCGATTAGTATCGCTAAATAGTAGCTTCAATATCATTAACATTAGTCTGTGATTTACCGATCAATTATATTTTTGTACATTCCTGTTACGGGTAACGCATATTCATAATTCTATTATATTCAAATGGGCGTGAGACAAAATTAATTAAAATAGAGTATTTAAAGCCAATTTCAGTTTTCAACTTCAAATCAATATAGATTTACCGCGCAGTCTCCTCCGTGTTTTTTTCATTATACGTGACACTGGCAAAATGTTTTGTGTATAACCACATTCAGCCATATTAAAAACAAAAATTAATAGAACTTAATTAATTTCTATTTTTTTTTATTACGTTTAAATTAAATAGAATAATTAAATAAATTTTAAATACAAATTTTGTATTAAATAAATACAAATTTCAATTTAATAAATTTTAAATACAAATAGTAACTGCAATACTAATCTGATCGTGAAAGTTTGGAAGCTATTATACTAATAAGTTTAATTGTGCGCTAATACATAAGATGTTAAAGGTAAAGGCTGACATTCTTATTGAGTCGGGTTATACCTGTCATTTCTTTGTATTTTGTATCACGTTCAGTTGAATATAAATATTTTCATAATTAAGGCTATGATTTAATTTTCTCAGTATTATTGATTTTTGTGTGAGGCTGAATGTTTTAGCTTTATGTAAATGTTTATGCAACGTTATATAGAGATATATTTTTTTTGTATTATTAGAATTCGTTCAGGCAGTTTGAGAGCTACTAAATTACATAAACTTACTATAATTAGCAACTATATATAAATGAAAGTTTCCTACTAATTTTGAACCTATAAACATTTATATATATATAATGTGAAAATGTAGTTTAGTTTCTTTGAAATTGAGTGATCAATGTTTGTGTGTATTATTTACTGCTTTTAGAATATTTTAGTCAGAATCTCATTCATTTTTATATCACCAATGAAATTATTATTTTTAATTTAAAATACAATAAATCATCATTCGATTTGTTATATTAAATGTCCTTTTTTATAACCTGAATTTCAAAACCAAAGTCGCGGAGTATTGTTTATGTAATAGTTTATTTACAGTGTTTTATTATCGAATTATTTTCTCTAAGTTTATTAAGTAAAAATCGTATTTTAATTTTAAATAAATTTCGTTTTTATATAAAACAGGCGTTTTATTTCTCTTACTTTCACCATCTACAGTCGAAATAATTAAGTAGAAATCGGTAACTGGCTTATGTTGAGGTACCAGGAATTCATGAACTCAGCTATGTAATGTAGAAACGAGATGGCGATGGGCGTTGTGGTCACGGCGAAAACGTCATTAATGACGTCATGACTTGTGCTCACGACAACCCATGTCAAATCGTGGGTCTTGTGAGCGTTGCAAAATTAGTGATCTGTGGTTGCAAAATTTGGCGGCATTTTTAAAACAACAAAAATGGCGACGGTATAAATAACTTTATTATATTTGACACGGATAGAGATTTATTAGTGGCCGTAAATGTTTCTGCGGCGCATATTTATATAAAATTAATTTTAGTTTCAATTAAATTATAAATATAAAAAAATCTATCAATAAAAATATGAATATAAATTAATTTAACCAATAATTATAAATTTAACCTCTTGAAACTATTGTTTTATAACTCGTCATTTGAATTATTTGCGTTAACGCTCAACTACCCGTTCCACTTGAGTTAACGATCATAACGCTCACGGACAAGTGGCACGAGAAAAACAGCGGTCGGGAGCGAGCAAAATTAAACACGGAATCGACTCACATTTACCACCTAGAATCGAAATCGGTAATAGGCTTCACTTGTATTGACAAATAACTCTTATAAACCTCAAATGATTTTCTTTGGAATTTTATGTTATTTGTATTATATCAAAAGATTGTATCAAAAATGGAATTACGCATTTAAAAATAGATTTATCGAGCATTTGCAATTCCTTACATTTAGAAGAACATTTTAAGTACTTATTTATAATGCAATTTTATTAAGTAATATATTTATCGGCATTTCAAACAACTAGTAATTGAAAATAATGTTTTCGGCTAATAGTAAAACACGTCTTTTTATTATTTTTTTAAGCCTAATAATTACACAAGTCAACAAAAAAAAACTTTTTTTTGTGTCTGTTATTTAATGAATATTGTCTGAGTGTTTACATTGAAAAATAACCAAAAACTCAATTTATGAAGAAATAAGTTTGCTATTGTATGTTTTATATTGATAATTAAGTTTTAAAGTTCTTAATGGAGAGTAAAATAATAGTTGGTAATACTTTAAAACAAAATGGCGACAAGTCGCGCATTCTACTGTATTGAGTGTATGTATGTCTATTACAAACTGTAGCAACTACTTTTGTATATGACTGAGTCGCAGAATAGCATACAGACTTTACTTGTCGAAATAATATGAAATTTTCTATGAAAACGAAATTTCTATAAAAGCAAACTTTATTCAAAAAACCTATTTTACCCATTATAAGTAAGGTAAAAGAAATCAAAATTTGACATTTTGTTGCCAGACTCAAAATCCGTGTTGACCGGTGTTATAGTTATTAAATAGTAAATTGCACCCGTGTGACGCTGGGATTGATCGCTTGTATTAAACAAAAACAAAAATTAGTACTTATATTTGTTTTATTATATAAAAATAAATTTGTTATTAATACTTATATTTAGCGTGTTTCCCGTGCTTCCTATGGTGCGGAGGCGTGACCGGGGACCGTCTTCTTCTATCTCTGTCTCTGTCCCTCTCTCGTTCTCTTTCCTTTTCGCGTTCGCGTTCCCGCTCTCTATCACGCTCACGTGAACGATCTCTTTCTCGTTCTCGAGATCTTGATCGTGATCTTGATTTACGGTCACTGTAAAAAAAATTTTGAAAGCTTACTAAAGAGAGGAAGGGAAGGAAAAGGGGAAATTTTCCCCGCGTAGTTTTCTCTTTGTATCTTAAGAGATCTTGTTGGTACTGTTAATTATGCAGTTAGCAACAATAACTTGAGTAGCGTCCTGTTATTTATGATATTGGTAGCATTGATTTAAGTGGCATTTTTACTTTCTTGAATGTTGGACAACTGATAAAAATTGATCGAAGAATTAGGGATTGCAATTAAATACGCCGTCACAACAGAATCATGAGCTCTGAAGGTCTGAAGTCTAAAGTATATGAGGATATCTCCCATCCCATAGATCCCATGAGGATATTCTAGTCAAGCCGTCATACTGTTAGTCTGCATATAGACTATAGATCTCTTTTTTATTAACAGTACCAAAATTAAAATTATTCTGTTAAAATTGAAGTTCATTATCTTAAGCCGATATCGAGATATACAGACAGAGAGACAAACGCCAATTTTTTCTCCATGATTTTACGAGTAAAACATTTAAAAAATTTGCTACGATTTTTGGATGTTCGTTGGATTAAAGTCGATTAAAAAATAAATCTAAAATATTCTTTTTGACCTTATTTTTAAAGTGTCCTCGCCAAATTTTGTCAAAAATACCGTATTCGGGAATCGAGTAGAGCGAGCGAGACAGATGCAAAATGTTTTTAATTGTAAACAATTATGCAAATAACAAATAATAGGTATGAGTGTGAAAATAATTAGATTAAATAAATGAGCATGATTACCCGTGTCTCGATCTCTTGGGTGGTGGAGACAATGTAGGCTCGCGAGATTTCTTAGACTTGCGAGATGATGATGAGAAAGCGTCATCATCGATGGAAGGCGCAACGGGTGACGACTCCTCTACTTTCAATTCCTTTGCTTCTTTTAATGCCTGTAATAATGTAACAGCGGATTAGCAAGTTGAAGTGGGAGTGGGCTGGGACATAGTCCGTAGAACCGATGGCTGTTAGAGCAGAAAAGTTCTCGAGTGGAGTCTACAGACAGGACGCTGAAGCTTTGGAAGGCCTTTCACAAGATGAACAGAGGACCTGGTCAAAGCGAGGGTCGCAGGTGATCGATGGGGGAGGCCTAAGTTCAGCAGTGGATGTCTCATGGCTGACGATGTAATAACATGGCTACAGAGAAATCGAAAATAGTGAGTAGAAGTAGAAATAATGTCTTTAGCAGAACTTTAAGAATTTGAAACTTTATTATGATGTATATGTAATCCATGTTTAAGCCCAGACGCAAAACAAAATACAAGTTAATGAGGCTTTTTTTAAGATACCTTTTTGATAAGTTTTCGTCTATAATGTTGTATTTGTGCGTGTGCAGTTAGACCAGGCCGTAGAGCTCTGGCGCCGGCTTCCATCTCGTCCGCGTATTTTAACACACGCACTTCTATATCGCGGAGAGTTTCTCGTCGAAGGGAGGCTTCGGCGTTGCGGCTGCGCGGAGATTCTGAACTACAGAATTTTTATTTTAAATTTTGTTTTAAAGTACAGGCATTAAAACAAAATGGCATATATTTAACTTATTAAACTGGCGGTATCATCTTACTTTTCAGGTGTAGGAGGTGCGGGTGGGGAGGGTGGATGTGGTAAATGCGCCGGAGGGTCGGAGGCTGGCTCGACGCTCTCCCAGCGTGATGGTACAAAACCCGCTACATTTCTCTCTTCTGCAGAGTTAATTCCATCTGCATCTCCTTCGAGGGGTATACCATCTATATCCTCGTCAACTAAAGAGGAAAAATAGTATTAATTACATATTCAATTTATTAAAAATCACTATCTTATTAATTCCTACCTGGTACCCCATCAATATCATTTATATCTGTAAGTAAGTTAGCGTGTACAGGTCGCTGCTCGGCTAGCCTTCGTAGCGCAGCTCCATCTAGAGGACCGGAGCCCCCTGAGCCACCTGATGCCCCTGACGCTGTCGATCCGTCAGGAGAGGCAGTCCCATCGTTTTGATTATCTGCGTTTGCATCTCCATCTGTACTCATTCTGAGTTCACCTTCCTAAATAAATCAGGTATTCAGTGTTATAATTTATAATCAATCTTAGGATTTTCCATATCCTAGAACTTAAGGATTTATTTTCTTATTTAACATGAAAGACCCGAGTTTCAAGACCTGATGAGATTAGGCTTTGAATTTTAATATCATTTTTGTGTATCAGTTTTCACAGATTTTTATTAAATAATTTGATGGATACTCAAGCATATACTGGAATCAGAATTCTATTTCAATCTAAATACAGTATTGTTAATTTTTTTATTGCAGGGGCTGAATATAAACGAACAACCTATTGATAAAAATATTGCACTTGCCTTTTCTTGTCCCAAGAAAACATCATTGATATGTAACAAGAAGTCTGTGGGATAGACCGCCCAATCAGCCCAGGCCTGCAGTATCCGAGTGACACGAGCTCGGAATCCTTCCTGCTGCATCCGTGACGTCATACGCGTCCACGCTAGGTGACACTCGCGCATCATTTCCGCGAGGCGTTGTTGGAAACTGAAACCAAATAAATAATAGTCACACACATTCAATTTAGCGCTTTGTGCTCTATTTGGGACACCTGAATATTATTTGATTATAGCCTTAAAAAGGTACATGTAACCTTTAGTCGGAAATAAATACTCATTTGATTTTAAACATCTATGGATAAAGTTCTATTGCCTTTTTGTTCTGTTGGTATTTACAGTGAAATCTAGATAAGTGAGAAATCTCTATTATTGAGAATGCCGATGAGGGTCCGGCACTTTTTCATCAAATTACCTCTATTAATGGCTTTTCGACTTTGTGAACCGGGTTAAGATGTTTATCTCTATAATTGGGACTCTGTAGCTTAATCCCTTGTATAAGTGAGACATTTTATCAAGTTGGAAAGGGGAAGGGGACAGGTTTTATTTGTCAGTACATCTCAGGTTTTGACTTACAAACAAGGGATTTTTTTATAATAAATAAATACCTACAATTAATTCATAACACCAAAAAATACACATTTTACATTTCAACCTCTATAAGCGGGGACCTCATCAAATGGTACAAAATCCTTGGTCCCTTGAAATCCTATTTAATCAGGTTTCACTGTATGTAGTGAGGTTTTCAAGATTTCTTCAGTCTTTTTCTCCATTGAGACACCATCTAGAATGGTCAGATTTTCCTAACGAACAGGACGTGAAGCACTCTTGTATTAGTGAGTTTTATTCTACATAGAGGTAATATAAAACAAAGACTTACGCGCCCCTATAAGCACTCGCATTAGTCAGCTTCGCACCGGCATTATGCAATATATCCGATATCAAGTATAATCTCGCGACTCTTCTAGGTGGGGCTGTGCTGGGCTGGGACAGAGCCTCAGCTAAGCAGGCGGCAATCTCTCCAGCTGCCTCAGCGTGCTCGAGGCACCAAGCCATCGCCTCGCCAACGCTTTTACGTGCAGGAGTCAAACTTCTTATGATTTCTTCAAGACGATCGCGTTGGCTATAAAAATATTAATGAAAATAGATTGATATATTATGGTGTCTTGTTCAGCTACAGTGTAAATCCTGAACAACTTGACTCGTTTGGGTTATATTAAAGTTCAGAAAGTATTAGAATTTGTCTAGCAAGTCCAGTTTTAATGCTATGAGCATTGTTTTTTTACTGGCTAAATACACTTGATTATGATGATTATTTTACATGAAAGTATCTCAAAAACTAGACTTGATAGATAGGACTCACACTAAAGCTACGGATTCTTGTTTCCAATTTTCTGACGACTAGTGTAATCGTTATAAGACGTTTTTATCTTAAGTGCCTTTAAACCAAAAACTAAATCATGATAAAAAATCATTCTTACTTGTTAGATAGAGTACCACGTATATTTTCTTTCGCATCCTCCTCTTCTACCAACTCGTCTGGCATACCAGCTGTATACATGTTCATTACCGGCGGTCGCCATACTGAACCACCTTCAAATAGAAAAAAAATATTAAGTATTAAAACATACAATTAATATTTTCAATGTTTAGTTTTGTATCATATTTAAGTTTATTTGGACGTTGTTATGGCTACATACCCTTGTTTTGCTGTTTAGAAATAAATAGCAAAAATAGGGTTGTCACATATCTGGAATTGCGTAAATTATCCAAAATGACATAAATTTAACTATTTATTATTGATACATGTCTTGTTGAAAAATTGGACAAAATATGACTAATATTCTTATATTTCTATAAATGTTACATAATTTTAAACTTTGGGTAAGAAAAAAGCAAACTAATAAAACAACATGTTACCTTTAAACATTCTAAAGTCCTCCAAAGACCATTGTTTAGGCGTATCTCCCTGCAGCATGGAAAATAACTTCCATCGATAGTAAATATGCGCCGGGGACTGATTTTCAAAAAGAAACCGAAAGAATGGGTTGTTCATTTCCTTGTTCATAATGATAGCTTCGAACATTGGACCCTCACGGATCACAAACTCAACCATCCGATGAATGAGCATAAGGATGTTTCTGAGGAAAATTCAAATTACACGAAATTAGAGGATTTTTTTTATTTGAGTTTTTTCTCATATAGACAAGTTACAAATCTATTTTCAATACTAGAAAATAAATCATCTTTAGATGAGATATGAAAATAAACAAGTTTCAAACCTTTCCGTTGGAATAACCACTTTGACTATGGACTGTGATAAAATCTGAAAATATATTTTGTCAAATAAAATGCTGTGATTGATACACATATATGCATAAATAAAATAATAAGTTTTTGTTACAGAATTCCTACTTTTTTGTAAATGCTTTTACTACTATCATAATTTTCCAACAAGGACTTTTGCTTGCTCATGATATAAAAAATAATAATAACCTGTTCATAATTCTGTTTGTCCTCTGGATCACTTGGATAATACTCTCCAGGACGCACTCTTGGTATCTAAATAAAATATACTTAAATTAGTTAAAAATAAACATAATAATTATTTCTATTTACCATCACATCATTTAATTAAAGAAATAAAATTTATTTTCAAAAGTTATTATAAAGAGCCTCAACAAAAGCAATAAGTAAATAGCATACTTATTACCTTCCCCAGCAAATGCTTTGGTGGCTGAGCATTGAAGGGCAGGCCCGAGGGCGGCGGCGGCTTGCAGGGCTGCTGCAACGACGGAGGGATATAGATGGGCACGGGAGGGATCACCACCGCCTTGCCCCACCCAAGCTTCATTTCATAACTCATTATTTCTTTACCTATCAGATGAAACAATGTTATTATGATTAGTGTTTAGTCAATTCTTTAACTTATTTTTTAAAAACCTATATATTACCATAAATAAACAAAGATATATACAAAACAAGGCCTAAACCCCACCCAAATGACCTGGCCATTGTATTAGTAACTATCAGCTACACCAAGCCACTGAAACGCCTTGATATAAAAATGTTGGCGACAAATGACAAAGGATAAGTCTGTGTGTCTGTGTCTCACACTGAGGAGCTCCTTGAACTTGAAAAGAGCGCAAAAATAAAAAGTATATTACCATTGATAGATCTGAGTGCCCTTTCTCCATCCTTCCGTGACATATAAGCCACGAAGCCACAGTTCCGTCCTCGCGCTTTCTCTTCATCTGAACGCGGCCACATTATCTTTATACTAGCAAGTGGTCCAAACCGACCGAATATCTCCATCAGCTGCTGTTCTGTTATCTAAAATAATTTATATACTATGTAATTAGGCTAAAGACCATTATATCAACCATAGAAAACAATTATTCATATTCAAGATAATTTCTATAATAAAAAAGGATATATGTACCTTTGGATTCAAATTTCCTAAATACAAATTAGTAGTGTTAGGATCACCGGTGTCATAAGAGCCTACATCTGGTATCATGTCCATAGGGACTACAGGATCAGTGCCCACCACGCCACGATCTCGCAATACATTTTTGTATTTGTGACGTTCAGAACGCTCTTCTTGAATCCTAAAAATTTTAGATTACGTATTTTGATATGATGCACTTTAACTAATGTTTGTTCCTATTTGATAATATTATTAAACAATAAACAAAATCTAAAATATACAAATTTTGTGTAATCCGACACTATTTTGGAGATTGTTTACTTTACTAGTTTGGACTTTGGAGACAATTTGTTGCATCACTGTCACTTTGATGAATCCAAATATAAATATATGTGGGCAGATCCGTTAATTCTCGAATAAGTGTGCGCACTAGGGTCGCCGATTTTGATGAAGATTTTTTCCTCGAAAGTACACCTAAAAAGGAGCCAATCCTGAAATTTTGAGCCCGATATGTGCAAATCTGGCCGCTTAAACTTAAAAACGCTTTGAACCTAGACCTGGCTTATATTATGATACTTACTGTCTCAATTCCTCTTTAAATAACTCTAAGTTACTTTTCTTCTTGTCCCCACTTTTCTTATTCCTTCCAATATTTCTTCCTAGTGGTTCTGAACGCAGTGCAAGACTTTTCATCACCTCTGCCTCAGTAACAGAGCGTTTGTCATCAAGTCTTGACACCGGTTTATATAACTTGCCTCTTTCTGACGTATCTTCCTCTGTCAATGAGAAAAAATAATTTTTTTTTTTTCTTTTAGTAGCCTATTTACAATAAAACTAAAAACAAAACAAAGAAAGGAAATTTACATACAAACAATAATTAAGAGATGAAATATTATGCTTAAATCATAAGCAAATGTTTGTCGAACTTCACAGCAACAACTTTCCAAATGATATTTACATCAAATTTAAAAGTTAATACTTAGATTTAGTTTAGTATAATTGTAACTTTAAAAAATCTGTAATGGATTGAATTGGTAATTATAATACTTAGATATAATGTTATATACAAGCTGGGATAGATAATATACAACTTACTTCGAGCTCCTGCATCGTATGTGCCAGCTTTCACCCATACTTTTGATGTAGTACTAGGTACTTCTTGAAATGTCTCCACAAACTCTTTAAAAACCTAAAAACCATGGAAAAAAAGAATAGCAATCCATATTCATTAGTAATATTACACCTAAATATTGACAACCCACATTTGCTTTGTTCATACACCATGTCTAAACTGACCATACATCCAGTTTTGAACTGCACAGTCCTGTTGTTCAGTTATCTGTCCCGTTGTCCCGAAAGTAAGTGCCGGGACGTATTGTTTTTTTTGGTCATCACTATGATGTGCCTATTACAAATATCTCAGAAATTGGTTTGTTTGATTATGAGATTTTTCTTTTCACCCATGAATGTCTGAAAGACTTCGGTCTCATTGTCCATATTTCGTTTTAAGTGAAAAATAAAATGATCAGTTTAGCCATGCCATATCTTTTAACTAATTATAATATTAATATAGCCATATACAGCAACACTGTTCAGAAATGGTATCAATCAAAGATTTAATAATATTGATTCAAGTAGTTCCAGAGATATACTAGACTACGGAGAGTTCTAAGAAAAAAAGAAGGATGTTATAATGCCTCGCTTCACAAGTATATAATAATAGTACACACTTATTTAAAAGAATTAGTATCTTAACATGTTAAGGAAGAAATAAGATTGTCTAGTTGCAAGTATCAAAGAACTCTCAAAACAAATCATCCAAACCAGTTGGCAATGCAGTGACTGATGATGGAAACCATGTGACAAGTACCCATTAAGAATTATGAAGATTTTTCAAATCTATATAACCTTTTCTATGTCAATAATCCTGGAAATCATCTGCTCATAGACTGGCGAATGACTGACGACAAAATCTCAGAAAAAATTTGGTTATCATTGTAATATCTAATTTAATGTTTATTTGCAAGATTGCGGTGAAAACTGTAGGAATAACTTACATGTGCTGCAGCTTCCTCTTCCTCCTTTTTACGCAACTCTTCAAGTTCTCTTTTAGAAAGACCCCGGTTACTCATATTTGTAGTTTGTATATTATGAATCCACACACTAAATATCTGAATTAAGTCGCCGACTTCATTATAAATGTATAATCAAGATTTGATTATTAAAACTTGTATTGTAAATTATTCGTATATATTATTATACTTAAATATTATATATTTATTGTAACGTAACTGTCTACAAATAATTGTAGTCAGTAGATCCCAGGAAAAATTACAAAACTTTTATTTATTCAATATTTTTATGCTTTCCACTGTGAAGTGTGACTTAATTCTGACCAATCTGTCATCTGTGTGAACATAGACAATGGATATCACAATGTCATTTGTCATTCTGTTAATATTCTCTATGGTCAATGCAGCCAATTTTTTTAAATTACCTATCTTGTTTAACGGCTCTGGGTACTAATGCTGCCAATATTTGTCTAGTGTTGCCTACCTACCACAGTTACGGGTAAAAAAAAACCAGTTTTTATTTATTTAGTCATGAGGCTTGATAATTTACTGCAAATATATATAATTAATCCAAGTCATCTTAGCCAAAAAATTCGGAATTTGAGATACCTTTTTCTATTTGAGATTGCATTATAGAAGTTTGCTATGGGTTTTTCGCTATTTGTATTTATTATCAATATTGTAGAGAATTATATTCCCTACAACTTTTTTAATAACAATAACAATAATAAGCCCGCAGGGCAGCTTGAGGCGAGCTGATGGGGAGTAGTGACCCCACGGACCTAAAAGCTCCCAGGGGAAGATCCTGTTCCTCATCAGCTCAGCTTGCCTTTATTGGCTGGTTGTAGTGACACTGACGAGGAACAAATCCCCTACCTTAACCGGCCGATCAGAGTGGAGCCGCGAAAACTTTACGTTCTAAGGGTGCATGTGGCCCATTGATGAGTTGACGAATCTCCGTCTACCCAATTTTCAATGTATAAAAACATTGTCGGGTAGGCGCCATAGGTCATCCATAGCACTAGTTACCGAGTCCACTATCACCCCGATCCATAGCCCACCAGTTTGTGTCACATCTCATATTAAATTGAATTGTCTAAAGGGCCTCTACGCGTTGGCTACGGCTTCGTGCACGCCTTCCAAAGGTCCGGGTCATTGTTGACCCGTGATTGGAAAAGACATAATAATAATAATCGTTTATTGTGATAATAGTTGCAAATACATATTCTGCCAGCAAAGATTATATACTGTCTGCCAGTCTATCCTGACGTACAAATCTAATAAGGTACATACAATAAATACAATTATATAACAGATTACATAACAATTAAAATGAATTATTTAAAATAAGCTCAGAAATACTATTACACTTTGTGATGTCGTAAAACTCGTAAATAAAATATACATAATTTTTCAGTACTCAATCTTGCAGCGTTTTTTTAAATTTATTATTTGCAAGTTGTTTTCAAATCGTGGGCAATTCGTTAAAAAATTTTATTACCATGCAATAGGATTGCCAAATATGGCTAATTTACATTTCGGACACATAAGTCTCTCCCGTAATCTTTCACTGTCATCATATTTTATGGTAACACAATACTTTAAAAGCAGAGCTTGTAAAAATACCTGTCTCTAGAACTTTCACTTTATAAGTTTACATATGAAACTAAGAGTTGGCTCGTACATTATACTTAGATTCATTAACTTTACTTTTTCAATGCTGGATAACTATATAATTAGCCTAAATTTCTTTTGGCTTAAAGTTGTTTTCATGACTAGTAGAATAAATACCAGTTTTAAGAAGCGGCTCTTGTAATCGTTTAACTACAATATTCAGTATATATATAATTACTGTATACCTGAAATAGGCAAAACGAAAAGGTTTACTTGAGCTACAGTCTGAACAGATTGAAAGGATAATAAAACAACAAATTATTGGTTACATATTTATTGAAAAAGTATACATCAAAAAGTTTTCGATGTAAAATTAAAAAATGTAGCTTTGCGCAATTCATGTTAACAACATTTTCCTGAAACGCTTTGCTTATTCTATGGACACCAACCATTTGTTTACTCTTTAAAATTCAGCAAATTAGCGTTTTGAAATGTACTGTCACAATGATTTAAATAATAAAACATAAGCATATCAGCAACGATCAGCATAGTAATGTAGAAATGCTGATCGGTGCTGTCTAAGCAATTTCAGCCTTTTGCACATTTCGGTAGCTTCTAAAAATAGGATATCTGTTAATCTTGCATTTCACTGTACTCAAAGCGTGTTATTAGGCTATTTTAAGTGCACGTCTTTTCTTTGTTCTATTTCAGTATATAGAATTACTAAAATACAATATACATGTTCTAAAAACTAAAATATTAAATAATAATACAGATACAGATACAACTCAATATAATATAGGTACATTTCCCATTGTAATGTGATTTGATCATAAAGTTCAAATACATTATCGGAATGCCAACAGATTAAAAATGTATTCACATTTCTTATATACATAGGTTAAAAATGCATTAGTTTTATGACTGGCTGTTATAATTAATAGCTGCAATACAAAATCGACTCAATAAATTGCCGTCAACAATGAGATAATATTTGACTCGCTATGGTTGTATACCACCATGTATGGCTTACTTCTACTTGTGAAACCGCATAGAATACCCATCAAGGTTGATTGTTTGATTTTTGAGAGTTCAAATTGAGCAAAATGAATATTGATTATTGTTTATAGGCGGTTGAATGAAGTAGATAATATTATTAAAATACTTGTTCCTTATGCAGATAAAACATTAATAGTAAAATATTTTGTGCATTACAAAGCTTAAACTACAAGTAAACATGCCACATAATTTACAACTATTCACTGTACAGAAAACAATGTACAAAGTCACAGTTTAATAGTCTTCACAAGACGTTATGTTCTGTATTTTAGTCGCGTAAGACCAGAAAAACATTGTGATGGGACTTGCAATGAATAAATTAATTTTACAAATCTATTGCTGAGCGATAAAATTTAATATGAACATCAAAAATAATTTATTACCACAAACAGCGTTCACAAACTGATTTTAGCCACAATAGAATAATAATAAAACCTTAATTTGTTTTAGATTAGTCAACAAGTGCTTTTTAAGTCGAAACTTTTTCTAATTTTCCAAAAATTACAATTTAGGTGTCATTCGATTCGGAATGGCATGTAGAAACTTTTTGAGAAAATTGAGGGGCTGTTTGCAAAAATTGAAAAGTTATAAACAATTTAATGAAAAAAAGAGGGTTTGGTTTTTTGCAAATATCTCGAGTATTTGAGATTTTTGAAACGTGAAAAAATATTCAGAGATCAGGAAATTTCCTAAAGAAAAGTCCGTACCCCGGAATTGTAGGACCAATATTTATAATTTTCCCAGAGGGTTGAAAATACGCCCGAAAACGGGTACTCCGGCTTGCGTAAGCCACGCTCACTTTGGACATTTAATGAATAAATACTGTTTTAATTTATTAAATATGAAATTTAAGAAGCAAAAAAATACAGGTGCCTACAGGATCGATCAATGAACAATAATCCGCGGTTCAAAAATTTTTATCGCGATTTTAAATATATAAATTTAATTATATAATTTTTTTTGCGAGCGGCCCTTCAATTTTCTCAAAAAGTTGCTACATGCCAATCCGAATCGAATGACACCTAATTCATAATTTTTGGAGAATTAGAAACAGTTTGGCCCTAAAAAGCACTTGTTGACTAGACTATTTATCCCATCGTTACACAAGACACCGCTACCCGAAAAAGTAACATTAAGGTACAAAACACGTATTCTATAAATGCACGTTAACAAACACATTGTACTATAATTTGCTAATAAACAAACTCGATGAATGATATATTTGTAAATAATAAAGAAATAAAACCTAATCTTGTACTCGCATATTTAATAATCCTATTTAAAATAATTTTCCACATATAATATACACCAATAATTATATAAAATTTTCATTATAATATAACGCTTCTCCGCTTAGGTACTTAAATGTAGCGTCCATATTGTTTTTCAAATGTATTTGTTCTGAAGCATACGCTACCACCACACATTAGGATCGACTTCCATGCCAAACCCTCCTCAATTCGAAGAGTTATATTACATTTTAAAGTTCAGATGTAATATTTCAACATATACACTGTACAGGGTTTCGTGAGTGGACAATGTCTTTATATATTTTTGACTACTCGACCACGTACTACTTAGTAGTTAGTGTGCGTATATGAATGGGGGCTTTAAAACATTAACTTAAATGGTTTAAAAGTTGACAATTCTTCTTATCTAGTGACATTCAAAAATTACTAGCCCCCATTATCTATGGTGTGTAACGTTATTAATGTATTTGTTTTTACATGTTTATGGTTTGTGCGTCCTGTGTGTGTGTGTTCAAGCGTCCGCGTCGGCGCCTTTGAGCCGCAGTCTCGCAAAGTCCTCGAATATGATATCATCGTCTTGTTCTTGACCGTTTTCGTCCCTGTAAAGAAATTATTGAAGGTTTAACAATGAAGATAGAAACTTATAAAACAATAAATAACAATCAGTTTCTCCTTAACAGAGCATATCTAAATTAGTTATATAAATAAATCATAGACTAAGTTTATTAAACTAATATAATCCAATACTTACGGACGGGGGTCCAGCTGTATAAGGTCGTGATCGAGGGGCGCGGGCTCGGGTATCGGCCGTGGTGCTTCTTCCTCTGGCTTTGGATGCATTAGGATGAACGGCAGTTCGGCACTTAGTTCACTAGAAGGATATATAAAATTAGTAGGTCGAACAGTTAAAATTTACGACGTGTTGATTTATGATATATATCGAGACTGAAATTTTATTTAAACTAAAGTCTATTTTTTCCAATATATGTCTGAACAAATAGTAACATTTTTTTATTTAAATAATTTGTTCATTGCTCACCCGCCAAGAGGTCCAAGACATAACTTCACCTTCACTTTATATTGTACAATGATTCCTAAATTTTCACGCTGTGACGGATCTGCAATACTGTAAAAATACATAATTTTATTAAAAATTAAAATAATTTAATCTAACTATGGAGCCAGAAATAAAGCTTTCTTTTTATATGTACAAAATTTGCAGTCATTTAGTAGTTTACTATAAGAAACGAGTAATAATACTTACAGGGTGCTAGAAGCGAGATTAGTATCTTCATGTTTAAGTTGTCCATCAAGCGCGAGCCCCCACTTGTCTTTATTATTGGCTAGCAGTGGTGTCAGTGTGAACACCTTGCTGAGAGTGAATCCAGGACCCACTGGACAACCTTCCCTGGAAACACCGTTACTATTATTAGTCCTAGAATCAGAGATTGAAGTATGTCAGTTTTAAGAAAAAAAATTACAAAACAATTGGGAATTACATAAACGGTCTCATACAATTTTCAGGTAAATTTACCTCTAGCATAATTTACGTAATGTAAACTTTTAAGCCATGTTATTGTACAAAGGAACATAAATATTCTTAATTCCGAGCCAAACATAATTTTCTCTTTATAAAACAAAAACATAAGTTGCAGCCAAAAACAAGCTGTTAGTAAACAAAATTTGGAAAATATCACATTTGGCACATTTCCTTCATGCGTATCGAAACCACGCCCAGGCGTCACTTACACAGACTTTTTTAATTTCTGACTGAACATCCCGATCAGGGGTATTTTAGATAAGCTCCAAATTGACTCCTCCCTGAATTTAAAAACACAGCCAGAATTTAACAAAACAAGAACTTTGTTGGAATTAGGAAAAGTGCATGATGAGCTATCTTAAACTAACACATATATAAAGCTGAAGAACTACTAGTCCGATTTGAATAATTCTTTCAGTATTAGATAGCCCGTGTATCGAGGAAGGCTATAGGTTAACTAAAATCACGCTACGACTAATAGGAGTGGAGCTACAGGCAGACGAAGTCGCGCGAATTGTCTAGTCTTATATTATATAAAACTCTCGTGTCACAATGTTCGTCACCATACTCCTCCGAAACGGCTCGACCGATTTTTATGAAATTTTATATGCATATTCAGTAGGTCTGAGAATCGGCTGCTATCTATTTTTCATCACCCAAGTGATAAGGGTGGTTTCCACCCCAAATTTATATGGCGAAATAAAGTTTGCCGGGTCAACTAGTACAATATATGCAAAAAACAAAAATTGCACTTTTAAATATGCAATATTACTAAAAATGAGTTTTTCTAGAAGCCTCTGTGTCATCAAAAAAAAAAAAAGTTTTAACGTGTTTTAATTATCGGCGCAGAGTGAAGTTTTGCTGTAAAATTCCCACATAAATAGCACAAAGTAGTACCAAGTTATTATACAAACAAATGTATAACTTGTTAACGTCTCATTGTGCGTCAAACACGCTTCCGATCTCGATTTCAACTTGCAGATGTATACAAGAATGAATGACAAGTGAATGCGCGGCGCATAATTGTGCGGTGATATGAATGTGATTTGTCGGTATTGATGCCAGTAACTGTCTTGTGGACATCACGATGCCCTTTATAAACATTTTGCCTTATTTTTGCTATCATGATATTGTGAAAATTATTACTTTTTACTGGCTCCTAAACATTTTAGGTTTATAAAAGACTTGCATTTGTATAAAGCTACAGAAAGACAGTTTTCCGTATGTGTGGACTATAGTACCTTCTTCCAATACTAGAAAGCATTTATATAACTATAATGGTTTTGTATGACAATATACTCACTCGCTTTCAGCCTCAGCAACGGTGCACTTGTACTGCGCGGTGGAGAAGAGGCAAATGTCAGCGAACTGGCGCACTGACACCTTAATGCGCTTCACTGATCTGTTGGAATTGTTCGCTATGTGCACATTCACTGCTATGTTCTCACCGTGATGATATAATTCCTATAATAGAGGACAAAATGATTTAATTTTTTACCCAACTAAGCCACAGCAATAATAAATTATTAAGTATCATAATTCTTTGAAGGCGACTATATCAACTGTCAATCGATAAATTAACGATGATCGACATTGGCAATCAGTTCTTGATAACAAAAATACATTTGTAGTTAATGCATTTTTAAAATTCAATCCAAAATCTATGTTCTTATTGACTCAAATTGTGCCAACTAACCTTATCTAAAGAGGCTTCCAGGTACAGTTTGTTAGGGCTCATCATGAACTCTTTGGATACTTCGACGGAAGGCTGTTCGCCTTGCTTGCTCGGCGCATACATTATCTTTCTGATCGCTAGCCTTACTGAATTTCTGCTAAACAAAACATTTATTTAGAGTCTTAAGTTTTTTTATGCCATATTAAATATGTATGTATGCACGTATTATACATATAAACCTTCCTCTTGAATCACTCTATCTACTAAAAAAACCGCATCAAAATCCGTTGCGTAAATTTAAAGATCTAAGCATATATAATGACAGACAGACAACGGGAAGCGACTTCGTTTTATACTATGTAGTGATATATTCGAGGCTATACGACTGATAAAATTGACGAAATAAAAATATTTTAGCAACAACAATAATTAATATACTAAAGTGAGATGAGATACGTGATATATACTTAAAACTGGTTTATTTTTATTTAATGTTACAAATGAAATGTAAACAATGACTCTAGAGAATGAAAAGCGGTAAGTAATCCTCACCTTTTGTGAGGTTTATCATCTTGAGAATCAGCAACAAATGCTTTCAATTCGTAATCGACCCCGCAAGGCTTCCCCGTGTCCCCTGGGGCAGGCTGAAGTGTGACTGAGGCGGGGCAGTGCGGGGGCAGCTCGAAGTAGAAGGGATGCGCTGCGGGGCCCAGTTTGCGGACTAGACGTTCTTGGAGTCGTGTGAGTGGTCGCTTAGGGGTACTCGTCGGTGGGTATATCTGAAAAATTATATAAATTACAGTAACTACTGGTAAATATAGTATATTAGCAACCTGTACATCGCTCATTCATATGCAAATATGAATATAAAACCATATAACAGACTAATGAATCGAATTAGGCGTTACTTTGCGGAAATTCATGATTTAAAAGGAATCAAAAGGTTACCTTGCTATAATCCGCGGTAATCTGAACAACCAGACTCGTATGGTACAACCCAGAGGAGCACCCTGCGTTACTTGCGAAGGTCTTCGCAAGTGACGCTTGTAAAGCCAAAAACTCCTGAAGATGCTTCGGTTACGGAGCGAAACGTACGTCGATTGTCGATCGCAGTCTACTTGTGTGGTGTGTCCTGTTTTGGGTTCGCGCGTCTCACTTTTCTGTGAACGGTGTGCTCTTCTGGATTGTGCTGTACGAGTCGGGTTGTTCAGATTGCCGCGGATTATAGCAATGTAATCTTTTGATTGCTTTTACATATAACTGACATATATTACAAAATTAATTATTTTCGAATTTGTTCTCACACACCTACTTTTTTAAAATATTCCACCCAGAAGGTAAAATTATATCATGTTTTAATTTTATACTCCAAATAAATACTACTTCTATAAACCTATTTCAGTGCTAAGTTATCATGTCAAATAGTAGGGTACAGAAATGAATTATTACTTCAACGAACGAAAATTGCGTGTAATGTTCTGTTATTATTTGTAGCACGAAATGGTATATTATAGCTTTTAATAGACAGTTAATAACATAAATTATCTAATTATGTCATATATGAGGACATAATAGAATGATAATTTCCTATATACTTACACAAGTATGTATACTTTGAACATGAATAAGTAACTGGTCGAAATGTTTAACTAAAGCTAGATACCTAATAATTACTAATACGATTGTATAAATTGAGAATATTATTTCTAAGTGACATAAGGTATGGATGGCCATTAAGATATAGTAGTCGGCAGTTAAATTTAGATCTTAGCACAGTGGGGGAAAGTAGTGCATTGTGAGTGTACTGCGTGCCTGCATTAGCAGTTCCTTCCGTGACGTATACTATTTTGACAAACTGTAGACTGAAACGTCGCATAGGAACCAATCGCGTGTGACTTCTGTGCATTCAAGGTCAAACCTATACTTACGCGCCGGTAGCTAAACTAAGCTAGATAAGATCCAAAAAATGTTGACAGATATTAAAAAAATCTTGTACCCAATAAAAAATTAAATTCAAGTTTGTTTGCATTTAATAACATTTTATTATTGCGTGAAGTTTTTGTAAATTCGTTTAGTATAAAGAAACTTATAAGTCTAATAAAAATTAAATATTATGACAAATATTATTAATATTGTATAATAAAACTATTAAAATGTAAATTAATATAAAATTTAAATATTCCCATAAATCTAATATGAAATAGGTAAATAGCATGAAACTAGTTAATTGTGCCTAGTATTTTACTCATAAAGTTTTTCTATTCCTATGTTATAATACATTACAAAGTAATTTCAGCCATAAATAATAATTTGTTTATATCGAACAGGTAAACCAAAACGCTTACATAACAATTAATCGCAAATGGCTTCGCTGACATTGAACTAGTTATATCAGAGTATTGAATTTCAAAGAATCCTTAAGTGTGTGTCGTTACGTTTAATGGGACATTCTCATTTGATCATTTTACCATTAAATGGTTTGTTTTTATAATGTTCTAAACATGTTGTAAGATAATTAGTTTTATTAAGAAAACATCGTAAAAACCAAATATTTCTAATAGGTGACAATAACACGGACGATTTTATGACATAGATAATTACCTAGAATTTTTTATTTTAAGTCGCTCTGACAAGTAATTTCCGTGAGAATTTTATTTTGCTCGTAAAAGAATTCCAAGATAGTCGTGAGAAGTTTTTGCAAAATTTTTAAAACGGACCAAACGTTATACAGGGTGGATTTTTGAGACGGGTGAGTAAGGGCAGGTACTTTAACCGTTATAGTTACAGGAAAACGTTCCTAAAAGACCATCCATAACTTTTTAAGATATCCTGAACTGTATTCACAGATTTTTGAGAAAATGTACGGTTAGCGAAAAAAATGCTAAAATCCAAAAAAAAGTTTTTTATGCCTATCGATCCTACTTCGTATGGGGATCTAAAGACTCTATGGGACCATTTAAGATTTGAGTACTAGAAATGTCAGAAATCGCCAAAAACATTTTCCATACATTTTGTACTGAAAAACGATAAATCAACTCGTAATATTTTTATTACCAAACAATCCTATTTCTTATTGTGATTAAAAAAATCTTTTAGGCCATCTGAAATTTAAATACAAAAACTACGGCACGACACATATACATATTCTAATATATAAAGCAAAGTTCATTTGTTAGCTTCAACGCGCTAATCTCAGGAACTACTGATTTGAGAGGAAGAGGGATAGCCCATTTATCGAGGAAGGCTATAGGCTATATATCATCACGCTAACACCAATAGGAGCGAAACTATACGTGAACAAAGTCGCGCGAGTCGACTAATTTACCTATAAAATAAGATAATAATCTATTTACATATCGTATATATGATATCTTTGTATATATGTGCACTGGACAGCTTTAGAGGAATTTCTGAAGCTCCGTCATCGTAACCCAATCAGCAATATAAATTTTAAATAGTTTTGGATGCCTCTTTAAACTATGCCCCTCTAGTTTAAAGAGGCACGTTTGTTTTTATCTCTTACTGTCCATCAATACCATCATCATGCCCCGTCAATGGCCCACTGCTGAACCGGGTCTACTCCTCAGAATGAGGAGTGTATTAGGCCATAGTCCACCACGCTGCCCCAGTGCGGGTTGGCAGACTTCACACACCTTTGAGAACTTTAGGCAAAGGAGTGCAGGTTTCCTAACGATGTTTTCCTTCACCGTTAAAGCAAGTGATATTTAATTGCTAGAACCACACATAACTCAGAAAAGTCAGAGGTGTGTGCCTATGTGGGGAAATCGAACTCAGACCTCCCGAGTAAGATATTGAAGTCTCAACACCTGGGCCATCACTGCTTCTGCATCCATTACATATTCAATCTATATTATGATATAACAGTTCCTTAAAAAATCAAATATCCGAAACTGAAACTATGATGTTAACTCACATATCCAAATCGAGATCCAAAATTACATATTCAAAGCATTACATAGGAAAGCTGCACCTAAGCTGCAATAGATGAATTTATATGTATTACAATACCTGTTCGGCAGCAAGATACAGGTCCTTGCGGAAGGTAAGTCCGAGGACATCCAGATCCTCGCGGCCATATCGAAAAGCCGCAAGCACATGTCCGAACACCTTCCTGTCCTTCACGTACTCTGGGTCGATTAGGACAACCCCGTCTGTAATAGAAGGGGAAACATAAATTGCTTTTTGATTGAAACTAAAAATTACTAACTGCCTAATGTCTATACATAGGAATAATGAGGCCAAAACAAGTATTTTTAGAATTATTTCTTGTATGTATGTTTGTAAACTGCAAAATGTCGGTGTTTAAGTGTCTGTAAAAAACGGCAAAGCTATGTCTTCGACTAGTATTAACTAAATTAGCTATACTGAATACTCACCAATCGGGTCTACATGTGTGATATGGTCTACGAAGTCTCTTTTCCCTAAATATACTGTGATCTGTAACAATCAAATATTATCAATTGTAAGCTTTATTAAATTATTTAAAGGGAAGTTTTAAATATTAACTTGGCAACACAGGCCTACGACCCCACCTGTCGTCATTATAGTGGAAAGATGCGCAATAAGGTTTAGTTATTCTCGGAGCTCGTGTGACTTCAAAGTATTCTGTATTTAGAGATATTTTGCTGAATTTATATATGTCGGGGTATAGTTGGGGTAGAATAGTAATAAAGAGGACTTGTTGTTAGTCCTTACATTGTATTTAATGTGTTAACACAACCTTAGGTTAGGTTAGCCTTAGGTTAGGTTTATGTTAGCCTTATGTTAACCTAACCTAAGACAAACAGTGAAACCAGGCAGTGGAGTGAGTGTCATGATCATTTAAAGGATATCCTTAAGCCTACACCTTGGTCACAAATCCAAGGCACTGCCTGGGTTCCTGTTCAAAAACTGCAGAATCGTAAGATTCGATTGATTAATTCATCCTAATCGTCTCTCTGTTCTGACATATATAATTCGTGTAATTGCTGTTTTGCTGAAGATGTGTTTAATATTAGACGCGTCTAGATTGTATATAATTGTAGTCTTTTGAGTGTTCTAATGCAGTTAAGCTATCCATGTAGCTTACACTATGTTATCAAAACTAATATTAACAAAATGTGAACTATGTATAAGGAAATAGGTACATAATATAAAATTCAATATAAAAGCCATCATTTTCATAACAAAGTGACGATCTATGAAGCGTGTTTCAAGTTTGAAGAGACTAATCTCCTGTCCGGAACAACGACGTGATAACATCAACAGCTACGAGTAGATTACGCCTTTAACGCTCTTTACAAGGGATTTACTTGTTCTAACTGGATTTATTGGACAAATGAATTAACTCTAAAAATTATATAATAGATATATTTTATAGGGAAAAAAATATTAATTACATAAACATAAGTTTTGAATATTTTTCCTTAAACAATATATAGGCATATAGCACATTTCGACTGTCACGTACACCTCTTGTTATGCTACAACAATTGTTAGTAGGTATTATAATTTTTAGTTGAATTTTCTATAAAAGCGTATTTTTAATTTATTTTTAAACTATTATTTTTTAAATAATTAAAATTTGATAAATTATATTTAACAATATGCAGGGGAATGTTTAGAGGCGATACAAAAAAATTGACAACAAAAACGAGACGGACACTGAGTTAAATTTTAAATGTTGTATATGTTTATTATAAGATATCGAACCTATAAGGTAGGCTCGGTCGGCTCGGTGTGGAGAATATCAATGAATTATTTATTTATTATTTTTCGTTCGTCCAGAAAGATATCTTAACAAGAGTGGTGTCGTTGAATATGTTATAAAAAGGCTATTCAACTATATATAAACGAGCGAAATCGGATAAACTAATATTACCATTGTCTACTAAAAACTTGATTTTTGAACCAAATTTTGTTAAAATTTAACAATTTTACTGAAAATTTCGATAAATTTTACTATAAAACGGGGTTGAATACTACTTTAGAATATAGGGGGATGATGTACGTATAAGATAGAGAAAGTATAAAACATAAATATAAAGTGTCTTGACGCAGACACTTCGGGGCTCAGGAAAACAAAAAATCGCTAATCCTGATTATCCCAGTAAGGATAACGGATCAAACTGTTTAAAATATTGAATTGTCATCGATCCTTAATAAGTATGCCAAATTTCGAGATAATCCGACGTTTTGAAGGGGGTCACAATCATGTTCGAAGATACCGTTACATACATACTAAGATACGTATGAAGCTAATAAAAGCGTATTACAAATACGAAAATACTCGTAAACATATAGTAATTACACATCGTGAAATATAATATGAAATTAATGTATTTCAACCTAAATTAATAAATTTGAATTAAATTTAAATTTATGTATATAAAGTTCAAATTTGGATTATGTTTCCATCTTTAATTTGAATATTTTGCATTAAGAACTAAAAATAAATCCCTAATTAGGATTTAAGGTACAAAAATTTTAAATTTGGAATCTCTCTTTGTCTATCAACCTATAAATCAAAGATTTTGGATTAAGATTATTAATTTCGGCCGTTAAACTATAATCAAAACTGTAATCAAAACAAACACTGAATAACAAAAATTTCAAACTTATACCATTATTCATTGAATATTGAAAAACTAACATACAAGTAATTATCTTTGTTTACTTTGAGAAAATTCATAAAAACTAGCGTCTGTTGCGGTTAAAACAGTTCTAAACTAACCCAGCAAAATCATCGTTAGTTTCATAAATATATACATTGAATAGATCTTTGTTAAACTTAAGATTTACTGACGGGATTTACTGTATACGTACATAATACGAATACAAAGAAAATATCATAAATAGAATATAATATGATCTTTGATCATAGAATTACGACGTTAATACCCTTACGGCTTATACGTGATCCCAAAGGATTTAAAAGGTGTAGAGCATTGATTGCCAAAGTGGCCTTTAACGATATTCAGGGGTCAAAGAGTTGTAAGGGGTCTACGTGAGTGGAAAAAAGAATTAGGGGTCTCTGAAATTTAAATAGACAACTGCGTTTCAAATCAAATAAAATAGTAACGCCTTACTTTCGTCTCCACAAAGTGAGTAATTGTTTCATGGGGCTTGGTGTTCGCATCTATAATAAGATTCCACAGCCTATATTGGGCTTGCCACTTCAACAATTTAAGACTCGGATCAAGAAATCATTAATATATAAAGTATATTATAATGTACAGGATTACTTAAATGATGAGAATGCTTGGAATCTAAGTGACGTTGACTCTCAAGCAAACAAACTATGTAAACATGGCTTTTTTGAAAAGAGCAACTGTTGAGTTTCTGGCCAGTTCTTCTCAACAGAAAACTGCATTCCGAGCTGGTGGTAGCTTCAGACAAACTAACTGACCGACCAATTTTGACGTTTCAAAAGTACTTTAAAAAAAGTCTAATTGAAATAAATAATTTCGAGTTTAAATCCAATTTCATTTTTGTAATCTTGGGGCTTGGGAATTGTACAAATGGGAGAAAGCAGATTTAGGCAAGTGGTCTAAATGTTAATTAACTTTGAGAACATCTGGTGTAGGGCGTAATCAAAGGTTGGTTCCTACCTTGCCATTGGGAGAGCTCTTCTTGAATACCCGTGTGGCTTGCCGTTGCTTGTTGCTGCCTCCGTCGTCCATTATGCCGCCGCGCCCACCGCACCACTGAATTAAAAAATAATATATTTTTACTACATTTTTACAGGTCAGTGATGTCATAATATAATTTATTTCAAATGACTTGGTAATTAGATAAGTCATTATCTCAAGTCAAGTCAAGTCTAATTAATTTTGTTTGTTTCCTATAGCGGGTTGACAATAGTTGTATTTATATTAAGCAACGATCCGGTGTAGGAAAATATAAATATTTTTGTTACAAAATTTACTTTTATCGCGATTTAAGAATTTTAATTTATAAATTGTCCTTTTTTCCACGTAAATATTGTCTTGAAGCTTATTGTTATTCAATGAATATCTACATCGACTGCTAATCAAATAAAGTATATTATTAAAGTAATAAACAATCGGAATGAAAGCTATGTCTATAGTGTACTGGTAATATTAAACACATTATATATTGTATGATAGATAAAATAGTAGACTATTTAGAAAAGAAGCTTATTAATTTTTTCTGTTAAGTAATTTGAATGGGACATATTTTGCTGTCGTGATTTAAGCTTTTTTTGTGAACAGTAAAACGATACGTGCATCGGAAAGTGTGTAATAGCCTCGTGCAGAGACGGGAAACAGGTCTTCCATTCCATTGGACACTGAGAACGAATACATCGAATGTAGAGTCTTAACGCTCATTACACCACTACATTACCAGCGTATTTTACTGACTTAATGGTTCAAAAAGTTTCACGAAAGTTGGAGTATTAATGAGCCATACCAAAAAAAGGTCTTGGTCATTAAATTCTCGTCTATTCGCACATGTTTGAGAACAATCAATCAAAAATAGATTTTTTATCAACACAAAACCGTTTATACCCATTTAACCTACAGTGTCTAATATTACATTACAATCTAAGTAAAATAAGTTGTTATTTGATTTAGAACCTAGCACCTGGTTCGGGAACAAAATACTTTAAATCCTGAGAATTAGATTAACTCCAATAAATCCTTAAATTAGATATCGTAATTAAATAGGCTTCTAAAGGTTTGTTGAGACACAAAATTTAAGCCTGTATTTAAGTCTGTAGCGGCAATAATGGCCTATAAAAGTCCGATTGAAGGACAAAGGCGTGCCTAACGAGAGGTGTCGCAATTTAATCGACCCCACCTTTTAGTCACTGGATAGGCAGAATATTTTTAGACCTTTGTGAAAAAATCTTATTATATCCTTCATTATGTCGGAGAACAGTTTAAAGCATAATAAATTAATTTCAAATACAGACAACTTTATAATATGTGAATAACGAACGGGAACTATTACAGGAAAACTTTACGGTTTGTTTGTTGTCTGTTACTTGAAAAACCCTTTTTTATTTAGGTAAGGTAAATAGTTTAATAAACTATTTACATATATAAAATCTAATTTCCTTTTACTAATTTTGGAGTATTAAACAATAATAAATATATTTTTAATAAGCTGTTATTAAACTATTTTTTCCTCAATTGTACAAAAATAAGCACAGGACATACCTATAATTTTTTTTATTTTTTTTATTTCTATTTGGGAAACAAACAGTGTTACAATAAACATAAGTAAACGAAATCTAAATATAACATAAACCAATAAAGTTTTCACTAATAAGTTATACATTACAGAGCAAAGACTAATATAATAAATATAATAAAAAAAAAAAATTGTGCATTATAAAATGTCTATATATACTATAAAAAACGAAATAATAAACAATTATACATGATCAAATTAAACTACTGACATAATTTATTTTTAAATTCTGTATGTTATATGATCATTCTACAAACTTGATAAATAAACAAAATACTAGATCGTAATTAATAATAAGGCATATAATTAATAAGGCATAATACCTATAATATAATAATGAGAAGATTTTGATAACGTACCTGTTTTTTTATAATAACCATTGCTATCAATTTTTAAATCTATCCGTACACTAAATCGATAATTCAGAATATAAATATTTACACTAAAACACAATAAAGCGGTAAAATGAAGCAACTATGGCAAATAATTGCGCGTTAACTGTAAATAAATGTTCAATAATAATTATTATAAAACAATTTCCGTATTCAATGAATTAATGTTTAATGAACGCGAACTAGTCGTACCGTCACTGTTTCTCAACTAACCGGCAAATGGGATGAATCGAATAATAAATAGTCGTATGATCACTCATTTTAATATTTTTCCTTGTTCACACAAAGAGCTGTAATAAAGAAGTAAGCTTTCAATTGGGAAGTGAAATACAAAACGTTAGAATCTTTAGTGTATATAGTAGAAACAGTGGCACGATTCCATAAATCTTTTTAAACAATTTTAACAATATAAACCCATAAAAATCCGTTGCGTAGTTTTAAAGATTTAAGCATACATAGGGACAGACATACCGGAAGCGACTTTGTTTTATACTATGTAGTGATGAGTAAATGATGATGAAAATGTCTCTTTAAAACTTTCAATATATTTTGGTAATTTTCGATTAATTGATATATTAAGAAGCGATTGTATCCTAATAAGTATCAATATGGAGTGGGTGCGGAAATGCTGAAAAGCAGTTGATGGTTTCCCGATAAACATCTATGATATTACATCGCGAGTAATACTTGATTTAAGTTATCGTCGATCATTACAGCGTGAAAGAAGTACAAACCAACAAAGAGATTTTCTTCACATTCCAGTGTGTTTAGAAGTAGGTGTGTCTATTAAAAAAGACTGATATCTTTATGAACAAGTAGTGCAAACGTAATACGTGCCGGCGCACATGACGTTACGGTGAATAATATTCGCCGTAGCGGTAACGTTGGCGTTAGCATCAGGAAATTGACACGTAAAGGACGATCGGCCACTGACACTATGTATATTGCTATTTGTAGCTGTTACATTTTAGATAAATCGTGCATTGAAATACTGAATCAATCTTGAAACTATAAACGAGAACCCTATATTTTAATATTTAATACTAGTATCTACACGCGCCTTTGAACTCAAAATTTTCTGAATTAGATCAAAAGTGATTGAAAGACACGCAAAACTCAATCATCCACTAAAAAACTTACTCTCTCACATACTCTATGAGACAGATACTTCTCATTCCATAGCTTTTTTTTTCGGTATAATAAAACCTGCGTTAATTTAGGGTCTGTTCAGCCGTTTTTGTCTAAATTTTCAAACATACAAAGTTGCATATTTTTAATATTACTACCGCCCGTGTGCAATTATCATCAGAAAGTTCACATCTGCATACAAATAAATAAAATTGGAGTGTCTGTTTGTAATATTAAAATAACCGCTTTTTCTAAGTGCATATGGATGTATACACGATAAAACATTTTTTACAATTTTTGTCTATCTGTTTGTTCCGGCTAATCTCTGAAATTGCTGGGCCGATTTTCACTGGCAGAAAGCTGATGTAACAAGGAGTAACTTAGGCTATTTAACATCTCGCTACGACCCATAGGAGCGGAGCAACACGCGAACGAAGTCGTGTGGGTCGGCTAGTTTGGAATATATTTTCAATCTGAAATCCGGATATTTTAGATTGAAATTGATTATTAATTTTAGCCGCTATTTGAATTATCGATCTTTTCCGAAAAGAATCCGCGCACCCGGCATTATAGGTAAAGCCGCCCCTAATCTTATCACCCTCACAAATGGCTATAATTATTTAGCCCAAATTTATCTAAGACAATATTTTCTATAAGATGGTAAGTTTTTCTTACTATAGTTACTTTTAGATGTAAGCCTACTCGTACAAAAACATGAGAGATTTCAATTAATTCGTCCTTTAAGAATACTTGTTTATTCTAAAGCTGTTAACAAGATTATCTGTAAGCATTCTCTAGTTTGTTAGCGTCTTCAAAGCAAACACAGTGGACGGTCAGCATGAGGAATTAACAGGTAAGTAATTCAGACAAAGCGACGCTGGGATTCTTCAATAACAAACAGTCATAAATAATTTACAGAATAACAGAAAGTGTCACGTCAAGCGGTTTTAGTGACGCCAGTTATTATTTCATAGTGAATATTTTCATTGACTAAAATAAGGCGAAGTTAGTTAACGAAAATATTAACTATACATGATCCAAATTCAAGAGATAATTAACCAAAACAAAGTAATTTAAGGTAAACACTATTTAGAAATAAAATGTTTTGAGAACGAATGAACGAAAAAATAAATAAACCTTTCCCTCATAAAAGGGAATAAAAAATAAAGTCAATTCACAAAAAGAAAGCTGTCCTAATAAAGGGAGATTAATAAATAACGGAATTATTTATTACTTTTTTAGTGCATATTTTAGTTTGAAGTCGGTTTTTTTAAACGTAGTTTTTTTTTTTACTTTTTAGCCCAATTTTTTTCTGTTAAGGGTTGTTTTGTAAACTACAGTAGAATTTTTCTACATCAGGTATGCTATAACATTTCGTTGCTTTTTATTGTAATGTATTGAATAGTAATTTTATTTTAAGTAGCTATGGGTAGGCCTACGAAAGGTGCCGCGCGTCTTAAAATATATATATCCCAAGAAACACGAACGGAAAGAATGTTCATAAAATAATACCTACTGGGCCAAACTATGTTAAATTTTTACGGGACCAAATGGCAACTATTCTGCATCAAACTAAAGAAGAATCACGTAAATCGGATCATAAATGTCAGCTTAATCGGTGTACATACAGAAATAAACAATACATATCTCAAGAAACGGGATCGGAAAAAATGTTCATAAGATAAAAACTACTGGGCCAAAGTATTTTAAATTTTTACGGGACCAAATGGCAACTATTCTGCATCAAACTAAAGAAGAATCACGTAAATCGGATCATAAATGTCAGCTTAATCGGTGTACATACATAAATAAACAATACATATCTCAAGAAACGGGATCGGAAAAAATGTTCATAAGATAAAAACTACTAGGCCAAAGTATTTTAAATTTTTACGGGACCAAATGGCAACTATTCTGCATCAAACTAAAGAAGAATCACGTAAATCGGATCATAAATCTCAGCTTAATCGGTGTACATACATAAATAAACAATACATATCTCAAGAAACGGGATCGGAAAAAATGTTCATAAGATAAAAACTACTAGGCCAAAGTATTTTAAATTTTTACGGGACCAAATGGCAACTATTCTGCATCAAATTAAAGAAGAATCACGTAAATCGGATCATAAATCTCAGCGTAATCGTATACATACACAAAAAAATATACCAATCGAATTGAGAACCTTCTCTTTTTTGAAGTCAGTTAAAGAAACAATTATTAGGATTAGTATTATTTATTACTTCTATCGACAACATATTCATTATTAAACACAGGGACAACTTTAATGTTTAAATAGTATAAATCATTACGCTTTCAGTTCGTTGCTGTATAATCTAACATCCATCAATGAAAAGTAAATAGAAAAGGGATAATCCTATTAAAAGGGCCCTGATACCATTTAATTACATTTGTCATGCTATACGAACTCTAATAGATAGCTTTCTTTATCCAACTTCAGTACAAATCAAAATTATGTCCTTGACTAAAAAGTTGAATTACTTATAGGAAAATAATATTAAAAATTCCAAGAAAGTTGGATTGTTTAATACTCTTTTGTGTTATGAACATCGAAGTCAGTATGAAATCTGTTATGAAATTTTATTTCATACTCTACTAGGTCATTCTTAGGTCAGTTGACAAACTGACTAGAATGATACTAAAATACCTAAGAACTTTGAGAACATGGAAATTCCTGTATTCCTTATGTTCATCATCATCAAGACCCGTCAATGGCCCACTGGTAAGCTGGGTCTCCTCTTGAGAATGAGGAGGCCATGGTCCAGCACGCTGGCCCAGTATGGGTTGGCAGACTTCACACACCTTTGAGAACTTTTAGGGAACTCTCGGGAGTGCAGGTCTCCTCACGATGTTTTCCTTCACCGTTAAAGCAAGTGATATTTAATTGCTTAAAATACACATAACTCAGAAAAGTTAGAGGTGTGTGCCCAGGATGGAACTCGGATCTCCCGAGTAAGAAATTGAAGTCTCAACCACTGGGCCATCACTGCTGCTGGTGTTGTATTGGTGAAATTCCAGGATAGTAAGAAAATTCGTTACCAAGTACAAAATGGTTCGGACAAACCCTTACTAGATTCATTCCTTCTGTAAAAAAATACGAAATATACTTACAACTTATGTTTTTACGATTGCGATACAGATATTGGAAATGATGGGAAAATACATGAAAAAATAACAATGTATAAACTTTGAATATCAAAGTTTAACAACAGTTTTGCATATAGCAATATTGCTGGCATAAAGTTTTTCTCCGAAGTTCCTTTTTGCTGGGACAACTTTTGCTTTCAGTGTGAAGCTATCGTTGTGGAAGTAAAATGTTATTGTTATGTTTTCACAACCGTTTGCTTTTCTGTTATGAAATTTCGAATATAAAACACCTGTAGCTGTATGTACGCTATATTTATGTAATCAGCGACCCATTCTTGCTTTGGTTTGGTAGAATTTAATTACTCTGATTTTAATTACCATTAAATTTCTATATTCTCATAATTCATTTAAATATAAATTTATAAGTTTAATATACCAAAATAATATTTCACTTGCGTATTATTTCAAATTGGGAAACATTAATCACCACGAGCTGTGGTTTTCCTAATAACGCATTAGGATAGATAACAAATAATAACAGTTTTTTATTTCCATATGACGACCAATATAATATCAATTATATAGGAGAGAAACTAAAAATACGTACAATTTCCTCGGTGCGGCTCCAGGGTGCGCTTCAACACCTTACGCTACTCCTCCGCTGCCGCGCCGCCCTGAAACAACACGATAATTATAGCTCAATAAAAAACAAAACAAATGTCAACATAGACGTTTTCTCTCTTTAAATAGAATAAACAATATGTATTGAATGATTTATATATAACGTTTACGTTAAAAGCTAAAATGAAAGGCAATTTATTAGGAAACGCGAGCGGAAACACTGTCACAGTAACTCATCATTTCAGCTCGGGGGCTATCAGCGATTCCCATAAAACAGTTTAGTTGTTACGATCTTTTGTATCCAAGTTAAGGAAAAAAGAATCTTAAGATCAGTGTAAGTAAATTCAACCATGAAACCTTTTATTCTCTTTTATATTTCCTGAAAATTTTATGCCTGTAAGAGATTGGCGAAGACTGCACATTATGTCTTATAATAGACAATCTGTTAGTCAGTTTTTGTATGTTCACATTTGCTCTATGAGAAAATAATTATTTTTATTAATTCTTAACAGAAATCCGGGCAGACATAATAATATGGACTTTATATAGGAAACTCATCAAAGTCTCCTTATAGAGTACATTAAGCTTTCATAGCTCGCTTTTACTGCCGACCTCAGTTATATTACACTGGACTTTATCACATTTGCATTTGTAACTCAAAGAAATTAGTTTGTCCTTCACTTCTAATCTCTTCTACTTGAAGTCAGTTCTACTTAAACTCTTAACGACGTAGTAATTAAGTAAATCAGCGAGAAGTTGATACATTTTTACATTCAATCTATGGAGCATCAACATTCAACGTAGGCATCGGGAACGGTATAATCAGATCGCCAGCCATCACAAATAGTTAGGGTAGCCATTAAAATTTCAGCAAATAAATGTAACCTATTTAACGTCTGTTCATAGTAGATTTTATGAAAACTTAATGTCCCTCACATTCTTCAAACACCAATACGAGTACAACCCAATTTTTGTTTGTCCGTCTATTCGAATCACGCAGAAATTTCTACAATAAATTAGATACAACAAACTGACTAATACAGATGCAGTACTTTCTTTTACCTATTAATATGTCACTTAAATATAAATATTTATACACTAGTTCCGCAATCAAACACTTGCTGAATAACTAAAGTTTCATTGTAGGATGTCCTCAGCTAAATAACAAGATGGCAGCCCTACCAAATAAGATCGAAATACATCTCATCTTGTTTACTTTTCCATTTATATCTTCATTCCTCGTTATTGAGCATCCGTCGCCTTTAATTTCCCCCAGATTGGAGTTTTCGAACAGCATTAGGCGAATCAAAGTAAGTCAGGTGACAAAGTTAACGAATCGAACTTTTACCAAGTAAATGTAACTTGTGTAACTATTTTATTACCTGACGGGTGTCGGACCTTCTTTCGGACTTACATGTTAAGACGTGTGATATATGTACGAGTATGTCACATCTTAAACGCAAACTTTTAACGACAGCTCTTAAACAAGGGATGACGTTTTGAGAGAAGAGAGATCGCTGGATTGTTATTTTCTTGTGTCTTTTTATTACATACAATGAATTTTAAAAGACACCTCTCTTTTTAGTAACAAAATTAATAAGAACTGAAAGTAAAAATCGTTTATTGAACATTCAATTCTTTTAATTGATAATCGATTCTGGTTGTTCGATTCAAATATTATTTTTTTTTAGAGAGAATCGTCCGACTGTAAATAACCGAATCCCATAAACATTATTTCTTATAAGAATAAGAAATTCTATTTAGGCAAGAAAGTATAATTCTCTTATTTATGAATATATATTCACTTCTTAGTGTGCTTTGGCTTTTTCCTTTTATTAAACCTATCGCTGTGACCCATAAGTAACCACCAAGTATCCACATATTCATAATAATTGCCTGATAAAATATGTAATATTATGTGATTACGCACAGCAACGGAATATTTCATTAACCGTAAGCTAGAACCTTTCCCATACGATATGTTTTATGGAATTGTTTGTTCGTCTATTATCCTGTTCTAGGCGGAATATTATGTATACGGAAATTTGTATATTATCTTTACGTAATATATATGCGTAGAATAGTTTTATAGAAACTAACGTTATGTCTTATTTACAATAATTAATTTAATCAAACGATTTTAAGTCAATTTATTTTTATTTTCTGAAAAAATACAAAGCACTACTTAACTAATCAATTGTTTAAACATATTTATGATTAAGTCTTGAGAATATTTAGTTAATCAAAGCGGGATTTAAAACTCCTGAAGCATGTTTTAAAAAATAAAAGGTATTCAATAAATTCTCATTTTGTCACAATGTAAGATAATAATGAAATTGTGTTAGCGCTGATAAATAAAATTTAAATAATGAGGCCATCGCTTTTTAGTCAGTTTTTAGTATTAAAAACTATATAATGTTCTATATGAATTACTATGTAGTTATTTACATTGAACAATAATTAACAGCAAATAAGTACAATCCGCAGATTATAATTTGCATTAATAATTGCATTTTCAGCTTTGTATATATTATCGATATTGTTATGATTATGTGTCGCAATATTCTACGTCATTTATATGATTATCTTTTTAACAGTAGTTTTAATCACTTATTAATTATTATTAATGACAAATTCCGCGAAGTACTGCCAGTTTTTATTAATAAGTAATTTGATTTTTATATAAATACTAGCTGACCCGGCAAATGTTGTTTTGCCATATAAATTTAGGGTGGGCCACCCTTGTCACTTAATGGGATGAAAAATAGATTGTAGCCGATTCTCAGACCTACTGAATATGCAAATAAAATTTCATGAAAATCGATCGAGCCCTAGGAGTATGGTAACTAACATTGTGACACGAGAATTTTATATATAAGATGTAGGCATTAATATATTACAATTTTCTGAAAGGACTAAAATCTATACACATAAGCCAATAAGAGCTTTAAAATAACTAACAAATAAATTGAAATTACAATCATTTTTCTCAATTTTTCAAATTGCGTACCAACGTAAATCAGTTTTTAAGGAGTTTAATCCATTAATAGGTAAGTAGGTAATATTACGTTATAACGAGTACAAATTATTAATTAAAGCTCGTTCAAGTTAATCTGTATAATCAGGGTGTAAAATATTTGATGGAAATTATTGTATTTTATGGTAATTGAAATTTATATTATTAAGTAGAGCGAATTATAAGCAGGCAGTTTCGTAATACGAAATTCATTGTTTAAATTATAATTAATTTCTAAATGAGAAAATCTTGACGATTATGTTTATAAATATACTAATATTAACAAGGGGTTGTACATTTTGGAACAAAGTTCCTTATGCGATGATGCAAACTAAAAAAACGTCCGTAACGTAGTTACTGGCCCCCCTGGCCCCCACACAGTAATTGGACATTTCAACTTTGATTATGAAAAACAAGCTTCACCCTAAACAAATATTAGATTTTAAACAACATCAATGGCAACACTTTTATTATTTAATCGAATAGGCACAGGTCTTACACCGTGCAGCCTTGTCTTAGAGATAAAAGAAAATTGTCTAATGTTACGTATATTAGACACATTTTTTCTATTTTTATTCCATAACGGTAACGCAAAGGTATTACACCGTACAGCCTTGTCACAGAGATAAAAAAATGTGTGTAATGGTAACGTACATTGGACACATTTTATTATTTTTATCAATAAAAAAATCATAATAAAAAATGTATACCCGAATTATTTTCTTTACACCTCGAATAGAATTTACAATTAATATTTTTATAATAAGGAACGTTTTTTTTATTTAACGATAACAACAGCCTCTTTTCACAAATGATGACCTCGACTCCTTTATAAAAAATAAGAACTATTGTTTCCAATATATTTTCGTGAAAATATTTTCGCTACATATTTCCACAACGTTCAAACTGCCACAAAAATATTTTGTTGAATCATCGTTCAACGTATTGTCAAGTCTCAAGGGAGTGAGAGAAATAAGGTCTATCACAATTTCAAACAACCCTCGCTCCAGGAGGGGTCTAAGACCAGTTATCCCAATACCAGTGCTTCTAATATAATGTAAACTTGAAGAATTTATTCTACTTACAATAGTTTAAACTAATCTTAATCAATATGGCTACAAAATAAACTTCAGTTCTATGAATCCGCTCTGAATATTTTAAATCTAATATTTTAAAATAGAATTTAAATTATATTCACAGAAATTTGTCAATTTAGTTTTCGAAAGTATACTTTATTATGTTAATCACATTTCTATTCTCTATGGCAACTCCAGTCAATAGTCAGAACAAAATGAAATGTGACGTATTCTAATCATTATGCACTGAGCGATGTTTTTGCTTTGCTCCTTGGAATATTTTTTCTGATGTCAATAATCATTTTTTATTTTATTTATTATATATATATATATATATATAACAAAACGTATTATAAACATAATACAGGTATATTTTAATTGAACTTTCATGAATAAAATTAGCTCATCTTAGCCGAGACGTCTGGAAATGAGATTATATTTCGAAATCGCGTGATGTTACGTGATACACCCTCTTACAAGAACTTACTTAATACCTATATATAAACGTTTTATTTTATGTACCATTTTCAGAATTTAATTAAGTCTAACGTTCATAAGATACCGCTCTATCCAAACTTTTAATCATTCGATATTAGATTGTAATAAAGATTTATCTTTGTCGTGCAACATGTCAGAGTTTCAGTGGTCGTGTATTTTATTAACGACCTTCAATAAAGTATATTACATCATCGCAACATATATAGTTACGTCTTGAAATATATGTAACACTTGCACTATTCTTAAATAAAAATATTTACCTTTTTTATCTTTTACCCTGACATGATTTAATATCTATTTGTAGTTTCAAAATCTTAGGTGTTTTTCAGTATCTACTAGAGTACAGTTATATACATTACTAGCGATCCGCTCCGGCTTTCCCTACTGTAATATGCATGTATTATATGTACGTATAAACCTTCCTCTATGATCACTTTATCTATTGGTGAAAACCGCATTAAAATCCGTTGCGTAGTTTAAAAGATCTAAGCGAACAGACAGCGGGAAGTTACTTTGTTTTATACTATGTAGTGATATCGAGTATTGTTGGAGACTAGTAAACGATTACCGAATAATCGAATCGTCATCGTCGTCTATGGCGCTGGAGTAGGGTAGTAGTCTTAGTCTTACGCGGTTTCTCAAGGAGTGAATTAATCTCTGGATAGTGTTAAGTGCAGTGCAGTGTTGTATTCTAGCTGGGAGTGCTGTCCGATTAAGGTCACGTGAGTACTCTACAATGTTTGGAATTCTGTTAAAAGAGTTCTTTAAGCCCACACCTTGGTCACAAGTCCAAGGCACTGCTTGGGTTTCTTTCGAAATTGAGAGAGATCATATTTGATTATTCAGTGGCAGTATCTGCGTTGCGTTTACTCAATAGTCAATTCAATATCATCTCCCTTGTAATATATTCAATATCTCTTCCTCCTCCTCATCATTAAAATCTCCGATATATGTACACAATACTCTATAAGGAAAGCAATCTGCGAGTATAAGAAACATACAAAATATTCCGACGGCAAGGCGTTGCAAGTGCTTTAAGTTTTGATCTCATCTGGAGTGCACTGCACACAGCCACACAAAGCTAGTGTTGTTAGACGTGAGGAGTAAGGAGCGAGGAGTATTAGAGAGGCTTCAACGAGCACGTTGCGGGATAATGGACGTAACACTCCACTGATTGAGAAAGGTGTATGAGTGCGGTATTACTGACTTCAAAAACTTTCTCGATATGAGTGCTTTTTTAATTGTTTCGTACTTCTTTGATTGCATGTATAAGAACGTAAACCAAAATTTCATATAACTTTTTGCTATTTTTGAATAACATCCCGAGATAAGTCTAATTTGTTGTATACTAATTCAGCTGACATTTGTTACACCGAATAACACTTAGTGCATTAAGCTAAAAGGAAACTTTTCACATTTTAAAGTCTAAGGGTGAGTAGAATAGTTTTATACCACTCGTTCTAAGTAATTATAATAATATATGTAATTTATATGTGGCACTTTCTGCGTCCATTAGCTAGGTCCTTACGCCATTAATATATAACTCAATGCTTTCTTGTCATATCGGATATAATTTCCGATAAACTATTTTCTAACTAATAACTGTCTCGTATATCAAAGTAATAACTCATCAGCTATTAGATAGACTACACGTTAACTTGTAGAGTAGTAAAGAGTAACAAAGCGGTCCGGTGAGCCGTGCAGTCACAATAGCGCGGCGACATATTGGCGGACGTTGTGGACGAACTATTATTTCTCTTGTTCTTACTATACAATGCAAATGTTGTATACTTATAAACTAGTTGTTCAAAAAGTATGCGATTTGGTTCAAAATATATGTCAGAACAGAGAGCCGATTTGAATGAATTAATGAACCGAACCTTACGATCCCGTAGTTTTTGAACAGGAACCCAGGCAGTGCCTTGGACTTGTGACCAAGGTGTAGGCTTAAGGAATTCCTTTAAGTGATCACAACACTCGCCTATACTGCCGGGGTCACTGTTTGTCTTAGGTTTGGTTAACTAAAGGCTAACCTAACATAGATATAACCCAAGGTTGTGTTAAAACATCCAAGTACAATGTTCTCTACATCATCACATGATCCTTGATGGAGAGGTCCAATATCCGTTACATAGCCACACATTATTTGTTACACTTCAACTCCAGGTGATGTTCACTCTAAGGGACGTGTCGAGAGACTAAACTGTACAGCGTCAATCGGGGAATATAAAGGGACACGACAGTGACAATACCTCCACTGGTGGGGAGAAGTAAATCAATAATTTGGGAATATGGCGCTGGCGTTCCGATTAATCGATAATCGTTTACTCGCTTGAAACAATCAAAAATTGTTGAAAATTAAAATAACGCGACGAAAGTGATAATTAATTTTCTTTATTATTATTCTACCCTAACTATAGCCCGACACGGTCTTTATTATTATCCTACCCCAGCTATACCACGACATATATAAGTTAAATACAGCAGTAGAGAATAGTAACACTATAAGATAATATTCAATATATTGTAAATTGTTTTAAGTGTTGTTGTTAAATAACGAATAGATAACAAGAAACGACGAAAGCAAAACGACTAAATAACATGTTAGGAAGCTGAATTTTTTCATATAGTTTTGATCCTAGATATATTTTACAAAGAGCAGCATGGTTTAGTTTTATAATTAAAGATTTACTGACGCCACTACTTTTATATTAAGAAAAAAATATATTTTTGGTATACTTAATCTAATATAATAAGTGAACATTGTTTTTCTTATGAAATAAAGCTCTTTAACCTCCTAATTATATATTAATTACTACAAAGGCACAGTATCATTGAATTATAAGCTTTTCGCTATCCGTATGCATATTTCTTGGGTGTAGGTGAGTCTACACTAATTAATTATGGCATTATATATGAAATATTCTATATATTTTTAGCGAATCGCAAAATGAATAGAAATATTTCAAATGGCCTTACATATGTGCATTTATAAAGTAGAATACAGTGTATAATTCATAACGGAATACTATCTAGTGTGCATCAGCTATCACGTCGGAGGCCAGAGGACGCATCTCGTAATGGAGTCTGTTTAAAAATGTTGCTGCTTAAAATAACTTTTGCGTTATCTGCTTTCATACGCTTTACATACTTTATGAGATATTTAGATTACATAAAGGGCACTTAAAGCCTGCATATGTTTATATTAAGCAGTTACGAGTAGGCATAACAATCATTCTTCTACTAATTGGGACTGTCTATTATGTTAATGTTATGTTATGGTACTAGGTATTAATTACCATAGTCAAATAAGTTTTATTTGGATATTGTAATGTTTATACATATATTGAAATATACTTGAATATAGTTTCATATTCATTTTTTATTGTTACCATACAATAAAGTGGACAAGGAATGTTTTGATATCCAAATGACAGATAAAGCCAATTTAAAAGCTGCAACATTAATTTTAACGACAGTCTAAACTTATAATTTTTTTACTAATAATAAAATGGTTGTAAAGAGTATTTAGAACAGATCCTGATGCAAGGCACAATGGAAATGGATTAGGGCTATATACGGCAGTTGTAGTGCGGTCAAGGTTCATAGAAGATTGAGAACGCCCCGCTATTTATTGCTGGCATTAACCGTGCAATGTACTTTTAACGCTGGCTGGCAATCTTTCGCCTTTTGTAATATATCATAAACCGCGTGGCAGGAATAATAGGAGCTTTACACTCTAATGTGTCATTAAACATAAATGTTTTTGAGATATAACAAAAGTATAATACACATAGTCTGATCTACCATTGGACATAAGGTAGTTCCTGCATTATCGGCACAGATCAAGGGTTATTATATTGTAATATCGCGGTATGTATGTCGAATAAATTAATCGAATCGACAACGTAGATGTTATAAATGTTCGTAACATTGCATGTTAATATAAAAAAAAATATAAAAATTAAAGCAGTGATGGCCCAGTGGTTGAGACTTCAAGTCTTACTCGGGAGGTCCGAGGTTCGATCCTGGGCACACACCTCTGACTCTGAGTTATGTGTGTTTTAAGCAATTAAATATCACTTGCTTTAACGGTGAAGGAAAACATCGTGAGGAAACCTGCACTCCTGAGAGTTCTTCATGTTCTCAAAGGTGTGTGAAGTCTGCCAACCCGCACTGGACCAGCGTGGTGGACTATGGCCTAATACCCTCTCCTCCTCCTCCTTCCTACTCCTCATTCTGAGTAGGAGACCCAGCTAGAAGAGAGAAGTGGGCCATTAAAGGGTCGTGATGATGATAAAAAAATATATGAATTTTTGAATACAATCTTTATGGGGAAAAATATGTTACCAATTGACTAGTTATCGTATATAGGTAAAAATTTACTAAATCTGTTTTAAAACTCCTTTGTGTATTATGTATTTGCTATTCAAGCCATTTACATTTTATTTACGAACTTTGATAGAGCTTAACCCAAGCGATCAAAGGGCTTATTGCAAATATTGCTTTTTTTGTCACCAGCTTAACACGGATAAGTTTGTGGTGACCCAAACTCGCTTATGACATCATATAACATTATTATGGCGCCCATAAAACCGTGTCAAAATATAATAAAGACCTTACTTAAGTTTATGGGAAAATATGAAAATGTGTTTGGACAAGTATAACTGCTGGCGTCGGGATGACTCCATATTATAAAGTACTGGACACTATGAAAATGATAAAGAAATTTAACCTTGTTGTTTCTCTTACTTATTGAAAGTCGCTTATATTCTCTATTCTTTGAAACCACTTGTGGAAATTAAAGCGACCGTCTCCGTCTCATAATATAGAGGCGAGATGAATGAAAAATAACCAATGTTTACTTAAAGATAATAGGTTTTTTTATAGCGCTATCAATTTACGTCGTCTCTGTTGGGTTAGGGCTCCACTTACAGTTGAATTTCAGCATGAATCTTTTTAATTTTGCTTTGGTTATATGTCATGATTACCTTTCTCAGAAAATTAATTGAAAACGATGACAATACTTACAATTAAAACACACTGTTCCTTTAAGCCTTTAATGAGTACATAACTTTAATGCTTATCTTGGCTGACTGCTGTGTACTTGAAAAAAGGAGCATAGAAATATAGGTCTTCCTTATAAGAAATAATTGAAAAAATATATTATTTCCGTAAGTTTAGTAATTTTATAGCGGTTGATATCGAGTGGAACGTTAGGTTTGCTAAATCTCTTGGTACTGAACAAACTAGTGCTATAATAACAGAGATCCTGCTGAGGACAGACGTCTTACTCATGCAACCATAATTTATATTTAACATCAAATGGAAATTGTGTTTTGTTCACTTTATTAGCATGAATTTTATATAAAAATAACTGCTATAAATTAAAAAAAAATACATTAAGAAATACGTTTCTTTTGTATTGTACTTTTACTTATTACCTTCTCGTAATTAAAACTCTTGTTGCTATAGTTTATTTTTTGACAGTATCACATCATCATCACGCAAACCTCCCTTAAACAACATGAATCAATAGTAACTTGTGTCAGGTTTGCCTTATGTAAGCCTAACCTTAAGCTTAGACAGAAAACCAGGCGAGTGTTGCAATTGTGTTGAAGAGCTCTTTAAATCTACACACTTGGACAAAACTCCAAGGCACTGCTTGTTTTCCTGTCAGAAGAGTACGAGATCGTAAAGTTTAGTTATCTCCCGACCGTAGCTTTAAAGATAGGCCATCCGTTGTGCACATACGATGCTTGTAAAAGATTACATACTCTAACTATCACTTCTTTCTAATTTAGTGTAAGTGTAAGCCAAAAGTTAGGCTAATATAAACCTAACCTTATACAAGACGTGGCAACTACGTTGTAAGGTACTCACGTAAACTTAAACGGACAGCATTGCACTGTACTAACACTAATCCAGACTATTTCACTCCTTGAGAGACCGCGCAAGACTAAGGCTACAGTCAGACTGCCGAAGGTATTTAAAAAGTCGAGACTGTCAAAACGATGGAAGTGACTACTACCCTACTCCAGCGCCATAGATAGGCGATGACGATTAGATTATTCTACATATATTTAATTTCTATTTTCTATCTGATATTAATTTATCTTCTAAACGAGTAACGTTTAATCATATTCCAAGTTCCCAATATCCACAAAGACCTCAACGTATCTCATGTATTTTCTCAATATGTAAGTAAAACATTGACGCTCTAGTAACCTAACGTAAAGTAAACGATCACCTTCATCTCATCTATTCAGTATTCAAACTAAGATTACCTTCGAGATCTAACATTATACGAACTTGTACATTAATGTAACGTATATTGATCAAACATTAGCTTATATAAGACAAACAGACTGGACAGAATCGATAGAAAGAGGATTTTATCATTTTCATACATATTGCTAGCAACGATAACGTTTGATAGTTTACTAGCCAACTTCTAGTTTTCTTGATTATTAAATTCCATTACTCATAATTTAAGTATTTAAAAATAAGTAGTCCAAAAAATCCATCTCGGTCAGTTCGTCATATTGGATTTAGAATGAAGCCCCTTACCTAAACTAAGCATCCAATTTAAACGTGTATGCAAAATCTGATTATGTTTCTTATTAAAATATGTTTAATAGACAAACAGTAGAACATACATAGCTTAATACTTAAAATTACTTTACAAAATCTCATTTTGTTACTAAATAATTTACGAACTTATTATGGAACTAAATTAAGCGTTAACTCTTGCTAATGAAGTGTTTTAATTATTTGAAATAAACGATGTTGAATTATTATTCATGAAAAGCTGTACTGGAATAATTATGCTTGAAACTCATTATTATTTTTAAACTAAAATAACTATTGTAAAACTGATCATGAGTTTAATTTAAATAGTTAAATAGTTATTATTAAAAAATAACCGTCACATGAGACATTTCTATTAATTCTTTTAGTTTAGAATTTATTACTAAAACTATGGACAGTTTGTAATTCATAAATATTAAGTCAATTAATAATCATAATAGGTTGGGGAAAAAGTTTCTTCGCATTTTTTAAGAAAATTCAAAACATTTTTTAATATAGTTTATTTACATTTACCTAAAGTATGTAGGTACCATTTTGTTCGATAACTTTTTGCCATCTTGTAGGTAGGGACATGATCCTATTGCTATAGAAATTTTGAGGCTTCTGATCAAAAAATCGCGACAATTAGTTTTGGCAGTCAGGACTATACAATGGATGCATTAACACCTCCCAGCCAAACTCTCTTAATTTTTGCTGAGTGAGTAAAGATGTGTGAGATCTAGCGTTATCATTATGAAAAACCACACCCCTTCTGTTGATTAATTCCGGCCGCTTTCTCTCAACTTCTTGCTTTAATCTCATCAGTTGTTCGCAGTAGAGTTCAGAATCAAGTGTCTAATTTGACCTTGGAATTATCTTCTTTAAAATGTAAACTTTGAATGATACCAAAACCAGCCAGAAACAAATAGTATAGTCAAAGAGATTTTATGTCAAGTTCATACATACTATAATGCGAAAAGACTTTTCCCAACCTATTACGTACCGTCTCCATTAAAACATTATATATGTCGGAAACAAAGAGAATCAAATCATTTTATAAGCATCGTATGTGCACAGCGGAAGGTCTATCATATCAGCTACAGTCGCAATATGATCAGAATATAATTAAACATTACGATCTCGTACTATTTAGACAGGAACCTAAGCAGTGCCTTGGACTTGTGACCAAGGTGTAGGTTTAAGGACGTCCTTTATTCGATCGAGACACTCATCTCCACTGCTTAGTTTCACCATTTAAGCCTAAGATTAGAGTCAAAGTCAAATTTTTTTATTCAATGTTGGAATTTACATTCTCTTATTGAACGTCGGAATCTACCACCCTTTCGGAAACGACCTAACCCAGACCTGAGAAGAATGGGCGCAAGAAACTCAGCGGGACTGTTTCTTTTGGATATTTTCCTTTTTTATCTTTGATTTTTTAAACGCCAATTTTTATAACAAGTATATTTATACATTGAGAAAGCCTGGAGCGAACGCATCATTCCCAAGGCGTGACATCTTCCAAAAAATCTTTAATGTTATAATAGCCTTTGTCACATAAACGTTTTTTAACTAACTTTTTAAATTTTCCTATAGAACAATTTTGAACGTTTTCTGGGATCCTGTTGTAAAAGCATACACATCGCCCAACAAAGGAATTACTAATTCTACTCAATCGAGTAGTAGGAGTAACAAGTTTGTGTTTGTTCCTAGTATTAATGTTATGCAAGTCACTATTTCTAATAAAATCATTAATATTTTTACGTACATACATAACATTTTCAAAAATATATTGTGAAGCAACAGTCAATATATTAATTTCTTTGAATTTATCTCTTAAAGATATTTTAGGGCCGAGACCATAGATTGCGCGAATAGCCCTCTTCTGCAGTATGAAAATCGTGTTTATGTCGGCTGCGTTACCCCAAAGTGGAATGCCGTAAGACATTATACTATGGAAGTAGCTAAAGTAAACTAAACGAGCCGTGTCTATATCAGTTAATTGGCGTATTTTCTTAACCGCGTATGCTGCAGAGCTGAGTCTATTGGCCAATCTCTCAATATGGGGGCCCCATTGCAATGTAGAATCGACAGTGATGCCCAAAAATACAGTAGATTACACCGGTTCCAACTCCTCTCCATTTATAAATACACCGTTCTCTATTTTCTTAACATTGGGTGTCGTAAATTTTATATATTTAGTTTTCTTACATTTAACATTAGATTATTAGCACTGAACCAATGTACAATATCAGAGAGAGCATTGTTTACATCGTCATATTCAGTTTGATGGCGTTTCACTTTAAATATTAGTGAAGTGTCATCAGCAAACAATACTATCTTGTTCTTTTTTTCTACGAGGTTTGGCAGGTCGTTTATATAAATGAGAAATGGTCCAAGAATAGAACCCTGGGGGACCCCCATATCCAGACGAGCCCCAGGAGATCTCTTGCCATTCACGTCAACCCTTTGAAGGGGGTCAATTGTTTAGATAGGAGTTCATAAGGTCGGGCGCAGTTCCTTTGATGCCATAGTGGCGCAGCTTTCTGACCAGAGTCGCATGATGTATACAATCGAAGGCCTTAGATAAGTCACAGAATATTCCAAGTGCAATCTGTGATTCCTCCCAGGCCTCGAAGATATTCTTAATTAATTCGACACCGGCATCCGTTGTTGAACAACCCTTAGTAAAACCAAATTGTTTCACATGGAGAAGTCTCTGTGAATTAAAATGAATTAACATTTGGTTTAAAATTAGTTTTTCAAAAATTTTACTAAGCGTTGGCAATACTGAGATGGGTCGAAAATTATTTGGATCAGTTATACATCCAGATTTAAATATAGGCGTTACTTTACTATGCTTCATCAGGTCAGGAAACACGCCACGATTAATACAAGTATTGAAAATAGTAGCTAGATACGGTGCAACGGCATCAATAATGGAGTTAATTATTTTAACAGAAATACCCCAAATATCAGCTGTTTTCTTCATATTTAGGGTTTTAAATGTTTTAATTATATCTTTACTGTTGACAGTACTAAATTCAAACAAAACATCACATTTTTTTACATTTTCTAGCAATAATGATTCAGCAACGCTGGCAGATGAAATGAGTGAACAAGTTGTTGAGATTGGAATGTCAGAGAAATATTTTTCAAACGTGGATGAAATTTCCTGATCAGTTTTGATATTAATGTTATTATAAATGAGATTATACTTGAAGTTACAATCTCTGACTCTTCTAGACTAACATAAACCTAACCTAAGGTTAACCTAACCTAAATCTAACATTGTGTTTACTTAACCATGTGGCAATTACATTGTTAGGACTTAAGTGACCTTAATCGGAGAGCACTTCCAGCATTACACTGCACTTGACACCATCACTACTTAGATAATGTTCACTTCTTGAGACCACGAGTAAGACTGAGCTCGACTGTCTTGGTACAAGAATGTATAGGGAGGAGACTAGCTAGAATTCCCCTCCACGGGTAGAGCAGACGGAAGTGATTATTATTCTACTCTAGCGCCATAGACGCCGATGACGATCCGATTATTCGATTATCGTTTACTCGTTTGACAATATTTAAATGACGCGATGGAAGTGATAATTAATTTTCCAATAGCGCCATATATGACGATGACGATTCGATTAATCTTTTAGTCGTTCCCGACATATATTTACTATTAGTTATAAATTTGACACTATTGATTTGGATTGCATTAGGTTGACTTTTCAACTAAAATGCGTTTGTTGTCCGATAAATATACGATGTTAGAAAGATCTCTGGTAATAAATCATTACTGAACAGGTTGTGATACTTTTCATTTGTGTGTGTTAAGTAAATCTGGATAAATATTACTTATTAAAATATTGACGAAATAAACCGTCGTATAGTCAAAGTTAAATCGGTTGAGAAAACGCTGAAAAAGGAAAATCAGGCGAAATTTAATTTTATAAAAAATATGGAAAAAATTTGCTCATAGGCATAACAAATTAATTTAATTTTAATCCACAATAATGTTAAAAAAAGGCTTTCTAAGAATGGTTTGAAGTTATACTGAATTTTGTTTGCAAGTTGTAATTACTGTAAAAGTTACTGTGTGTGTTTCACAAAATTTGGTTTGATAAACAGTGCATAGTTTAGCATACATTATAAAGTTTCCCAAAAGAGGTATAACGGTAGCTCTGCTTAAGCCAGATTTTTAAAGACGTAAATAATTAAATAAATAAATACAGTTGCTAAATATAAAATGTCTTAAATATAGCCACACACAACAAGTGCAATCTAACGAAAGGAACCTTTGACCTTACTGTCAGACATTTTGGATCATCAGAATCACATATTAAATGTTATTCTGTAAAATTATAATTTTTTTGAGAACTCAACCGAGTATGTAAAGGAATTTTATTCAAGACAATAGAAAATATATATTTCATAAATTATTTTTATGAAAGAATAATACAATTGTTTCGACACAAAGCTCAAAGATTAAAAGAAGAGGCGGGCCAATTGGCGCCTTCGGCGAATTGCTTTTTTTATTAAATTTCACGTCTACGTTAACGGACCGACAATACGATTTGACATCTAAAATTACTCCGAGGATTGCGCTCCAACCTTAAAACATATCATTATTACATTTATAATTTCAAATAGAAGGGCCTTTATTTAATAATGCTTTTTGACTTGTCATCCAGAATAAAAAATAAAAGTAAAACTTTAATAAAAAACAATACTCTTACTTTCAATTCTAACATATTATATTAATTTAGAATTTAAATGTGACTTTTTATCTGAACGTGAAACTAATAGAGATAACCCGAATTTGGAGCCTTTTTTTTATTAAAAATAGATATTTATATTTACAATTCCTAAGACACGATAAAATAGAGTCAGAAAATGAAGTGAATTAAATATGTTGATTCAGATATATTACAGTGACCACTATCAAATAAGATTACAAAATTGATAAGGATTTATGTGATGTATTCTATAATATATTATGCTATATAAATAGGTAATTTATAGCGTAATTTAAAGATTCCCGAACATCTGAAGCTTTACGACTTTCAAGATTGATATTTGTTATAAAACCTAAATTGTAGATACAGTTCGATGCATGAATTCCTTTATCATTTTTATTACCACGAATATTCGGCAAATATTCAGTATTCGGACTTTTTTTTCAATAACTTTAACTTATCAGTAACTTACGACAGGTAAATTTTAAGTATTAATCTTAAAATCGTCAGTCGTAAGATACGTTGAATGGAAACAATTTGTTGATACCAAACGATTACGCTTTTTTCCTCATAATTTATCCAAAAATAGCCGCTCACTGTAAACACTACTACCAGGAGATGACAAATAAATCTTAGTAAATTCTGCTAGATTAAGGTATTGTTTTACGTTTCCTGACTATGTCTGCTGTACTATCAAAAAATCAAAGATAAAAAATATCCAAAAGAAACAGTCCCGCTGAGTTTCTTGCGCCCATTCTTCTCAGGTCTGGGTTAGGTCGTTTCCGAAAGGGTGGTAGATTCCGACGTTCAATAAGAGAATGTAAATTCCAACATTGAATAAAAAATTTTGACTTTGACTTTATATTTACACGTACTTTACATGCACTATTCGTGGCATCTCTAATTTTTATATTTTTATCAATGATGATTTGTAAAACTAAAACCCTGTACAAGTAACTTTATTTAAAATAGTGTTATTAGAATAATCCTTGAGCTAGACTCTAATTAAGGACAATGTCTCTAGAGACTGTATTTGTTAATGGATGTAAATGAAAATGTAAACACTATGAGAATTTAATGAAACAGAAGTATGAGATGTTAAAGTGATTTATAGCCGAAGAAATATCTCGATTTTATTAGAGCAAGTAAATAAAATTTGATTTACGTCTTCTCTTTAAAATATTAAAGTAAATTTTGAATCTCTAATTTTGTAACAATGAGAATATACATGTTGTACAATTACATACTTGCTCATCTCATTAAAACTTTCTGTGAATAACAAAGTATAAGGAATACATTAATAACTTCGAAACTAATTTGGTTTAAATAATGTTCGTCCATATAAATTCGAGATTTCTTGAACCCGAGATCTTATTTCACTTTATAAATAAATTATAAATATTATATTAAAATAGTGAGATATATTTTAATTTTCATGAAATACATAAATTTTGACTTGGGTTTAAATTTAATGACTCTACAATTATAAAGAAATTTTTCTGAAACGGAAAAGTTAGGAGTGTTTTCATGACACTTTTGGATAGTTTTTCCACTTAAATCTTATACTATTGTTTTTTGAGTATTAAATATTCTCAAAATGAACGCCGGAAGAATAAACTATGTTTTTTGCCGCACACAACTGCATATTTCGGCAATAGCTTTTTTAATATGGCTCCTGAAATTTATAATACCTGCCTCACTGGCTGACCGAAGTTTAAATTTAATAACTTAAGAACAAAATAAAAGATTTGCTGCTAAAAAAGAGGTACTATTCTATAAAAGATTACTTGCCAGAAAAAAAATAATAATATGAAATTGGAATTATTTTATGAAGCATTAGTATTGTTAATTAGTATTATCTCAATGTATTTCCAGGTCAAATGTAACGGCAAAGCATGCGGCCAAGCTATTGAAAAGATCACTGTCAAATAACCATGCTTATGGATTTAAATGATTTGATTTGATATTATAAAAATATTTTAAAGGATGAAGCTAAAACGTTCTTTACGTGAGTACGAAAATATTTTATAGTGTCAGTAACACGGCAGGTGTATTGAACAAAATGGCGCAGTAAAATTAGTGCTTATAAAAGGACATCTAAAATGTGCGTGGGTGTTCTTTGATAGATTTTGTTATAGCGTAATTAAATGTTATTAACTTACGAATATCTTCGTTGTCAAAAATCGTTTGATTATTTTATACTTTTTAGTGAGTTCATTATTTAATTTTTCTATTTTTATTAGCTTACCTAAATAACATCAAAGTATACAACTAGTTGTCAGTACGTCCTCATAATATTTAAAGAAGTATCCTCTAACTCCTAACCGTTGTAGAGTTGTGTCTTCTATCACATAAGCTCTGCAATAACATTATATACAATATCTGATTACTTTATAGATCAAAATATGTGAAAAACATTGTAAGTATCTTTCAAATTTGAGGGTTTCCCTCAATTTCTCCGCATTCCATCAGATCCTGATTTGGTTCCAATGGGACCACCTCGGAAATGCACTCTTTCAAGTAAAAAAAAAATTTGAAAATAGGTCCACAATTGACGGAGAAATCGGTGAACATACTCTTACATAAAAAAAAATATATAAGAGACGAACACAGAACCTCCTCCTCTTTTGAAGGACGTCGGTTGAAAAGTACGATTTAGGAGATCTATGTGAAGCGAGCAACGGATTTTAATTATCTGATATTACGTAAGATAGATATAATATGTCAAAATATCAATTACTATCTTCTACGAGTATTTTTCTTTAATAAAATATGTAATAAGTTTTTTAAAAGTTAAAATATATTATACATTTGTTATGTTATAAAGACTCACTATTTTCCAGAAGGTGAAGTAGCGTTGAATCTTCGTACGAAAAGCGAATGGGAATGACATATTCTGTAGAAGATTTATATAAAAAATTATGAGAGTGCGAATGTTTATGCTATTAATAAATTTTCGCATGTGGGTTTGAGCGTTTCTCGTGATATTCTTGTATAATTTAGTATCTAGGGCGTTATTAACAATTATCTTGAAATGATACTATGATACATCATCATCATCATCATCACGACCCGTCAATGGCCCACTGCTGAGCCGGGTCTTCTCCTCAGAATGAGGAGGGTATTAGGCCATAGTCCACCACGCTGGCCCAGTGCGGGTTGGAGGACTTCACACACCTTTGAGAACTTGGAGAACTCTCAGGAGTGCAGGTTTACTCACGATGTTTTCCTTCACCGTTAAAGTAAGTGATATTTAATTTCTTAAAACACACATAACTCAGAAAAGTCAGAGGTGTGTGCCTGTGTAGGGGATCGAACTCAGAGGGGCCATCACCATGATACATATGAGCATAGAACAAAGTATATATAGTAGAAGGAACTTTACTAACGTGGAAAAACGACATCTACATCTTTAAATATTTTTAGACTTGTTTCTATGAAAATTATACTTATAGTCTCCAAATGTTGTTGGGGAAACTCGACATCTAGGTGTTCTTGATCAACAGCATACTATAAAATGTTGTTTCTACAGAATAAATAAACATACATTTAAACACTATTATACAGATAGAGTGGTGGTTGTGTTATCACCAAAAGGAGGTCCTGTACCTGGATCAATAGGTATCATTTCTTACACTTTATTGAATAATGATGAAATTAATATGAAAATAGAAAGGAAAATTAACAAGCGTGTCGCCCCGCCCGCAGGTAATTGTTGGATTCAACTAAAGCGATTTACCTGCTGTAAGGTCGCGCTGCCCACGCCCACGCCTTGGTATCAGGAAATGTAATTGTTATTACTTTCTATATTCCATACAAATTACAAGCGCGAATGGTTCACAATACTTATTGTTAGAAGAGATGAAATCTGTTATTAAATTGTCTCATTGTATCGTACCGAGCTCGCTGGTTCTATGACGAGATTCTTCATCAGCAATGCAACAAAATATTTTGCAAGACAATCATTTATTAAATACCGATTTTCGCAATTTAGTAGTTTACAAATAGTAATATTAGAATCAGTAAATTCTATCAGAAAGGTTTTATCAAAATATAAATATATGCCGGAGAATAGTAAACTATTATCGAATAATCGAATCGTCGTCGATATCTATGGCTTTGGAGTAGAGTAGTAGTCACTTCCGTCGTTTTGACAGTCTCGACCCTTTATATTGCCATTGACTGTAGTCTTAGTCGTGCGCGGTCTCTCAGGAAGTGAAGTAGTCCCTGGGTAGTTGCTGGAAGTGCTGTCCAATTAAGGTCACGTGAGTACCTTACAATGTAATTGCCACATCTCGTGTTAAGTTAAGTTTATGTGAGTTTAACCTTAGGTTTAAACAGAGAGCCTGAGCAGTGGATGCGAGTGTTGTGATCACTTAAAGGACGTCCTTAAGCCTACACCTTGGTCTCAAGTCTAAGGCACTACTTAGGTTTCTCTCGTAATTGTTAGAGATCATATTTGATTATTTATCGGTTCAGTAGAACCCCTTTTAGTGATCTCTAATATTTCCCTCTCCTCATCATTAAAATCCCCGACATACACATTTTATCCAGCTTCACAAGTGTTAGTAACACTGATAACTTTTGGGTAGATAGAAATTAACTGGTTTACTTAATGAATATATAACACTGGCTCGATAACTTATGCTAGATCAGAAGCAGTTTGATAATTAATGTATAGAGTGAATATTGACTATTGTAGTGAAATAAATACACAACAACTCTACTGAAGCTGCGCCTGTGTAACAAGTTCCAAGCACTGACGTTTTAACGTTAATAATAAAATTTAGTGTATCAGTTTCTGCAGCACATCCATTACAAAGCTTCAGAGAAATTTCTAAAATTTTATAAATGTTACCACGAACACATAAAACCGAAATCTAGAGTCTAATTCAAATTCTCAACAGCTGCCTTTGTTTACACGCTCGTTAATTCCGATACACAAATTACAACGCTCAGTAATGAGATTTTGTAATTACATGACTCGTTTAATATCCCACTCGGCTTTGATTATTTACTTCAACTTCTATTCAGACAGTTTGATCTTCATTACAGTTTAATTATCTGTTCTACGCTTGTTCCTCTGACGACTTAAATGTATCATGAAAGTTCAATGTTATTAAAATGTTCTTTAGAGCTTAGCTAAACTACTAAGAGACTTTTCATTAAAATATAAATAAACTAGTCGACCCGTCCCGGTTTCGACCGCTATGTCCCTGCGTTTATAAAATGCACAATGTATTTAAGGTACCTAATTGGATAAGGATTAATGCTGTATTGTTTCGATTTTAAACATAAGCCATAATTTCTCGTAAAAAGTAAAGGATAAACAATGGTTATCGTGGATTATCCCTAAGAGATTGCGGACTTTTTTGTTGACCTTTTGAAGGTGTACAATACTGTAGTACATTATTTTGATCTACCTTGTAGGGTTCAGCCAGCGTTTGCAATGTAAGCTCAAAAAATTGTGTTTATTTACGACATCACTTTTCCTCTAAAATTATCGATGTTTCCCTACTATGTTATGTATGTATTATACATATAAACCATCCTCTTGAATCACTCTATCTATTAAAAAAAAACGCATCAAAATCCGTTGCTTAGTTTTAACAGACAGCGGGAAGCGATTTTGTTTTATACCATGGAGTAATAATAACTTCAAACTCTATAAAACGTACTTTTTCGTATAATTTAACATGGTTTGTTAAACTTCTCCTAGATTTTTCCCAGTTCAATAAAACATTGAATCAGATCTCGTGCTATTATTGTGAATCGTTTTTGAAGATTTTGGGCAATAATTAACTCATATGACGGATTTCATCATAATTTTAAATGTATTCATTTGTATTGCAATACAATTTTATTACTAAAGTTGCATAACTGTTAAGCTACCGTAATTAATAATTTTTAAAGTGAAACCTTCGCGGCGCCGGCGTTGAGCAGTTGTGTACTTTTTTTTTGGAATATGTAAAAAATGTTAGACTCGCGTCAGGACACGTGCCCTGATCGAAAACTCGTCAGCGTAAGCGTCTGATCTCAATAATACAGTTCGGTATTTTTGAATTTTCTTCTTTGGGTTACTTAAACCGTAGAATATTTCCTTTTCAAAGTCCCGTGACACGTACTAGTCTCGCCGTATCTATGCCAGATCTCAACAATACAGTTCGGTTTTTTTGAATTCTTTGGGAATATTCAAAAATGCACATCGTTAATATTCAAGTTTTCACTCCTGCCGGCACTCCTGGGGGAGTGCAACCCGTTTTTTTTTTAGTACATTCATTGGTTCTTGAAAGATGCGATTAATAATTTGTGGCGAACATTATTCTAATGAACGAGCCGTGTTTATATAAATCGGAATGTAAATTTCTAGCACCAATTAGGTATAACAGCACAGCCAAAGTGATTGCCATGTGACATCTGCTGTTAATATTATTCTACCTTCAGTTTTAGGATTTTTTGCTTTTAGCTTTTACATATTAACCTTATTGGAACGAAGTTCCTTATGGGACGATGCGGAGGGGTACCCTAACCGGGAAAAAACGTATACGTAACGTAAGATTATAATTTTGTAACCGATGTTGAAAGTCTTGAATACGAAATAATTTATTTGGATAAGAATGAATACAAAGGTATGGAAAAAATGGTCTGATTTTGATAGGCATTTATATCAACTTGTAAAATGTAAATAAGTAGTTACAGTGACATAACTACAATAGTTGGACATATGGTGCCGCGAAGTTTTTTGTAGTTATTGATACGTTCTATAATATTGTAGAACATTTTTTGTTATATCATCAATAGTTTCCGCAGCGCATGCGATCAAATACATTTTATGGTTAATTATTTTACACCTTGGATTGGTTTTAGTAAGAATTTCTATTTTATGTATGTATAGTCTACGTGATGACTGTTATTATTTTTATAAATCATTGTAAATAAAATAAAATTGATAACTTGTACTTGTGTTGTAAAGTAGTTTTTTTTTTTTAATTTTTATCAATAAAAAAATCATAATAAAAAATGTATACCCGAATAATTATTTTCTTTATATATTGAATTGAATCAGGCGTTACTTTGCGGAAATTCATGGTTTAAAAGGAATAAAAATGTTACCTTGCTATAAACCGCGGCAATCTGAACTACCAAACTCGTATGGTACAACCTAGAAGAGCACCCTGTCCACACAAAAGTGAGACGCGCGAACCCGAACTAAGACACACCACACAAGTAGGTAGCTTGACGATCTAACAACCACACTCGTACGGCACAATCCGGAAGAGCACACCGTTGACAGAAAAGTGTAACGCGCGAACCCGAACCAGCACACACCACACAAGTAGATCGCGATCGACAACCGACGTACGTTTCGCTCCGTAACCGAAGCATCTTCAGGACGTGTTGACTCTACAAGCGTCACTTGCTAAGTGACAATTTTGTTCAAAAAACAGCCTTTTATACCTTAACTCAATACTCGATATTCGAGACGCAATACTCGATACTCGATACTTAACTCGGTATTCGTGTTTTGTTCTTACAACTAAAGATATCGAGTAGAGTGGATTTAGACACGTTTATTTGTTCGTTCAGCAGCTCAAATGTTTGATTGGTATTTTTAATTATTTCTAATTGCTCTAACAAATTAAGTTTAAAACCTTTATCGCAAATATGTAGTATTTTGTGAGAATGGCCCATATTGTGGCCGCTATCTAAGAGATGTTTAGCAAAATAGGATTTCACAGGTTTATTGTTCCTAAAAGCAGCTAAGTGTTCTTTATACCGAATATCAAAACTACGACCCGTTTGACCTACATATTTGGCATTGCAGTCAGAACATTGAAGCTCATATACTCCTGATTTTAGGTTGTTACTCAGTTTATCTTTACCGTTACAAATACGTCTAAGTGAATTATTGGTCTTGAAACCAACATTTACATTATGCGATTTAAGAATTTTCGCTATTCGTTCAGAAGACGGTCCAAAATAAGTTATACTAGATTTGTATTTATTTTGATTTTCGGGAGGGACTGCATATAATTGTTTATTAATTTGTGCTGACTGTTTCTTTTTAATAATATTGTTAATGGTGTCCAAAGTGTAACCGTTAGCAGAAGCAATTCGATATATTATTTTCAGTTCCTTTTGATAGTTTGCTTTATTAAGCGGAATAGTCATTAACCTTTGGATGTAACTATGAAATGCTGCAAGCTTATGTTGCCAGGGATGACATGATATTTTCTTTATATCTCAAATACAACATGTGAGTAACACCGTTTGTAAATTAGTATTCGCGGGTAGTTCATTTCATATTATGTACGACAAACGGTCTAAATTGATAGAATAATGAATGCAATCAACGCCTCTGTACATAAATAATCTGCTTTATTATATGCTGACGTTTCCACGTTATCAGCTATGAACCAATCGAGTCCACAATCAGAATTGGCACTTTCATGTCGCAACGCATCGTAAAAGGCTGAATGAATAGCGTTTTTAAAATTTGATTGAACGGGACCGGTGGGAAGTAGCAATTGGCCGGCGCGTAATTGAGTTCTACATTTTAGTCTGATGCATGTATATATAAAAAGCTATGAAATCTATTAAAAGTATTGTTCTTAAATTATACGTAAAACATTTTAATGAGGAGTTAAATTAAATTAAAATTTAGAGAAAAAATATTTGACCGTGATCTTACTGAATGTAAAACGTTATAAAAAAACCTTATTGTGAATAGAATAAGCAACTAAAAATCAATATTACAACCATTCGGTTAATGTAAAAACTATAACAAAAAAAATTGCCGTTTTGGAATCTAACTGAAATTACTATTTCTATCTTACATTAATTTCTTTGAGCAGTAATTGACTTTATGTTATTGAACCTTTGTCTTAAGCTTTTGGTATAAACAGAGAACGATATTACACGCTTTTTATTAGCTTCACATGTATGTCAGTATGTCAGTATGTAACTCTCCGTGGGTAATTTGCGCGCCTGCGGCCTTCCTTGGTTCTGGTAGCCGTTTCTCAAGCGTGATTTTTTTTAGTTTAAAAAAAAACTAAAAAAAAATCACGCTTTTATAAATAAATCAAAGATATTATCAAAATGATAATCACTCTACTCATATCTGTCAATAAAATATTTATAACTATTGACACCAAGCACCCCACGCTTTTTTTAAATAAAATACATTTTTTTTATTTACACTATTATTAATTTATATTTATTGAAATTTTTAACACTATTCTTATTTTAAATTTATTAAAATTTATTTTCTATTTTTTAGTTTGGTTTTCTATAATAAAAAGCGTGTTTTTAGTTTTTTTAAACTATTATTTATTAATGATTATTTAATCAAGGTACTTTTTTACATCACAGCTTTAGCTATCAGAATGTGCAGATCTGTCATTACCGAGTTTAGTAAGTGCTATGCTCGATAGTGACAGGTCCTGGGCAGCAGTACTTTCCTTTTGTGAATCCTTCATGGCGCTAAAGGAGATTGCAAAGCGGCCACGGGATTATGCTAGAGATATTACTCGCAGACAAACAGCACGGAGACGGTGGCACTACGCACGATTTCTCCAGTTAAATAATGAGTAAGGGGCCACACTAAGTTGCCAAACGTCGGGGTGACTCGATAGTATGCTTCGAGTGATCCTGAGACATGCCAATATGACGGTGTAGGGACCGCTGGGTTTTAGTGGGTATGCTTCCTTCCCTTAAGTACTACATACCTTGCCCTTACCTGTCTTGGTAGGATGCGTAAACTGCATTTCCCAGAGAAAAAAAGACACGCTTTAAATTGCATTTTTGCATGTGTTATATTGAAGTTTAATTGAAATATTTATATTTGAAAATTAATGGAAATTCAATTTGGAGATGATATATTGATATATTTAATATTACAGGTAAAGAAAGTAATTAACCTTAGTTACACCTGAAAAATTCTAAATTTTCTATAAAGTTATAATTACGTCCTGTTACTCCATAATTAAAAAGAAACTGACATAATAAAACCATTCGATTACTGAGGAAGCTTCGCTTTGAGATTTGAGGATCTTCAATCTTACACAAATTTACTTTACTCATTTACCTTTAAGAATTAATTAAAATAAAGTTAGACATTGATGGAACTTAATATTGAACCCTCATCCCACATTTTCATAAATTTGGCAGTTATCAGATACGAAAAATAGATATATGTATTTTATCATAGTTGACTAGTTACTGTTCTCCATATGGATTATGATAATGAAATGGAATCCCTAATATGATATGATACCCCTCGTTATCGTAATTCCCTGAAGACAAAGGTTATTTGTTTTTGGATTATTGTTTTTGTTGCTCATAAACTCGGCATAAGGAATTATGATGTATATTTTCTAAAAAATTGTCCTATAAATTTATACCTATACATTTTTGTAAGTTTTTTTGAAGTGATAACTTCTTATGGGAGGGTAAACTGCTTCGTAACGTAACGCGTTACGGCGCCCCTATGTCTGGCTTCCCTTTCTCTTACGCATACGGAAACAGTAGGCAGGCTGCTCCTCTCCCACTTTAACCCACAGCGCTAGCCGTATTTCGGACAGACGCTTCCCCTCTCTCTACTCAATGTACAATTTCAATATTAAATAGTTCAGCTTAGATTAGTTTGAAGTTATCACTTCTGTCGAGCGTCCCGAGACGCACACGTTTTTTATTATTAGAAATCGTGGGTTTAACAGTAAGTTTGTTGTTGGCCAGTGTTAATTGCGTTATCGTTAAACTGCAGAAGGAGGAGCAAAGAAACTGAATGAGTTTTACTGCGTCTTCATTTCTCTGTCATATATATTTTCTCGCTCCAATTTATTAAGGCAACTTTATTACTGTATTTGTAATAAAGTTGCCTTCATTTTGATTATATGTCTGCGCGTAAATTCGGCTTAGGTTAACCTAACCTTAGGTTTGAACAGTTAAAAGACGTCTTTAAGCCTACACTTTGGTCACAAGTCCATGACACTGCTTAGGTTTCTCTCGAAATTGTAAGAGATCATATTTCATCATTTATCGGTTCAGTAGCAGTATCTACTTTGCGTTTACTCAATAGTCTATTCAATATCATCACCCCTTGTAGATTCTATACACCCCCTCTCTTCCTTCTCTTTCTCATCATCAATCACCGAGTTATATTTCAAGTGGTTTGCAGATAAGCGCAATTACTAATACGAAATTATACAACCTAGCACACCTGAGGCACATAATATATATTATATTTACAATGTGCCTCAGCTAGGTTTAGTTCATTTTGTTAGAACGTCGGTGAATTTTGAAAAAAATATATATTTTTTATAATTTTACTTAATTAGCCATGACCACATTTAACATGGAAACGCTATTGGTATATGTTTAGAAACTTTTATTTGATAAAATATGATTTTTATCCGATTAACTGATCGGTTAAAATCGGCCTTGAGATTCTCCTATATTATTTAAGTTACTTAAGTTTTGGATAAATAAAAACATCTATTCTAGTCACTCTTGAGTTTATATGTAGTGTATACAGTTGTCAGATTTAACGTATATTTTTAAATGCAAGCAAACATTTTCTTGAATAAAACAGATAAACAACAAAATATTAAACATTAAGGTCAGAATGACCTCGTTGAAAATAAACCTTGATTGAAAAATGGAAATTCGCAGAAAAATACGTACAAATTGCAGAACAAATTTGCATCACCCTAATTGAAGCGCCGCGTTTTTATTTAGCTCGATTTTTTAAATTTACTGGACACTTTTCTTAATGAAAATAAATGGATATTATACGATAACTCTGTAATTTATTTGTGTTATCTACTGATACGCTTAGTTCTCTGATCCTCGTTTCTTTTATACTCTTTATATACCCTCGACAATCGGACTGCAGTCTTAGTCTTACACGAGGTCTCTCAAGGAGTGTTGTCCTACACCTTGGTCACAAGTCCAAGGCACTGCTTAGGTTTCTCTCGTAATTGTCAGAGATTATATTTGATTATTTATCGGTTCAGTGGCAGTGTCTACGTTGCGGTTACCCAATAGTCCATTCAATAACATCACCCCTTGTAAAGTTCTTCAATATTCCCCTTCTCCTCCTCCCTTCTCATAATAATATCTTACACTCTTGGCAAGTGTTACAAATCAGTCATTTAATTTTAAAGAGTAGCTAAATATCACTTTTATAATATTGCTAACATAAGTTTAGTATTTTTACAATTTACTCCACAAAGTAAACATGCATTCAAATGTAAAATTAGCTCCGTCGGCGTTGACCCGACATATTTAACTCGCATGTTGTTTTCATAACCCAGTATAGTGGCCCACTACTCATACTCAAAACCTTTTCACGTGTTTGTTTTTGAGCTAAACATACAAACACACCACGAAATGAAAATGCGCACCGGAGCGTAGAGACTTCGATATAAATTACTCACGATTGAAAACCTCATCCTCCGACGCTACTGCGGTTACATCTTTATTGGATTTTAAAATATCGCTTCAATCTCTTATCTATAAAATAATAATTTAAGCACGTTTCCTTATTGTTATTTACATGGATAAAACCCATAAAATGATATCTAATTTCAGTATAAACATGCTAAGTTTGTATCGTCAAAAATCATCAGTGTCTGCTGAACCACGACTGCGCGAGAGTCCACTCTAACGCCGAATGCAGTTTAAACTATAGTAAAATATATTACAAAAACAAAAAGTGAGTATTTACCGTTTATAAACCTTAAAAATAAATACGAATTTAAAACTTCAGAAATAATGTAGTCCATCGTAACAGTCAAGCTATGAGTTAAATATAAAAGAAGATAAGATAAAAGGTCCAAATGTACTAGAACCAAAGTCCTACCAAGATGAGTGAACTTTTGAAAATTAGATCGGTCTTAATAGCCTCTAGATAATGATCTTACCGACCCTGATTGATACGTAATAGGCTACCGCTATTCGAGGGTAACGCCTCAACAAAGTTTAAGGGTAAAGTTGGGAGATTATCGACAAAAGTTCGCCCAGTAAGAATGAGGACAAACTTCAGGTCGTGTTCCGAGGACCTATTGGATATTCCAACTTTCTGAATGTAAGCGTGATCAACTAACATTTTTGTGCTTATTCAAAAATAGGAGAAACTATAATCTAAATGTTGAATATTATTTATCAAAAGATCATTAAGAGATAATATATTTCAATACTAAAATAGCCGAATCGATCCATCCCCAGGGGTACTCGAGTTTTAGCGAGACTAACGACTACCAATTCATTTTACATAGATGCCACTGAATATTCTATCTTCGTCAATTTATAATTTTGATTTCTTGTTAATTCTCGATTTGATGTCAGTAGCTCAGTGGTTCGAGCGTTGGATTCACGATTGATAATTCGTGGGTTCAATTACCAGTCATTGGACTACTGGCTCGGCCCACTCCTAACACAAGCATTTAGCGTAGTTGAATAGGTTAAGGAATACTAGTAGTATGTGATCCATACTGCTAATAATCTTTAAAAAAAATATCCGCAACTTCATAATGAACTTCATAAGGAAATAAATGCAAACAAATCTAAAGTAAACTGAGAGTATTAAGTAAAAATTTCATCTCCTGTACGAGCACCAGGAAGTCTGAGAAATATACAATTACATGAATACTACACTAGTATTATGCTAGCCATTTATTTTTCCTTACAAATAACTAGTAAGTCGAAATATGCCAAGAATTACAAACACATGATTCAATTACGTGCGAGTATCTTGCAAGTCATTTTTACGTACGTTGATAGATGAGTGTAAATAATATACACTATACTCCAGGATACGAGCGAAACATGCAATATATGATGGATGGGCTTCCCTGAGGGATATTAGCCCCCTGTTATATGTTAATCACTATGTGACACTATCAAATTTAATTTCTAGGGAAAGAAGTATTTTGGATTAAGTTTATAATCACCAAATGTTATAACATCTACGAAGTAATGATTCCATAAAAGCAAACATATATGAATGAATACTATACATAACAAATAATTTGTCTATACTTCCACGGCTTTACCTACATAGACTTACAAGTGTATTACTGTAATTTGCGATTTTGAATTTTCTTTCTACATTTGATTGAATCAATCAATAGCTATCACAGCGGTTCTGTACCAGCGCGAGTATATCAGTTGTGGATGAACAATATATTAAAATAATATTTTCTAATTAAGGACGGTTTAAAATTTAAATATGTATTAACTGAATCCCAGAATGAACAGACTGGAGCACACCCGCTTTCGATTTAATCCATTTATGACAAATAACTCCACCATAAGAGTCTATTCTATCTTGACGGTAAGTATAATAATTTCGAACTTTCAAATAACTTTCTGGCTTAAGCCAGATTTTACTCAGGGTAGCAATATGGATTTTTAATTATGACAATAAAGACTCGAAAAAACTAATTTAGCGATACTTTGGAAATCATGATAGAATCAACATAGAACCAGGTCGAATATGCAAGACCAACTCCAACAGCTAGCCATGTTTTCTTAACGACTAAGCTTCTTTATCACAACGATCCGTATAGGATATATAAGGGCCTTAAGGTTGAGAATTGAGAGTTGAACTACGGTGAAGGCTCCAGAACGTGTACCTACTACAGGAAGCGTGGCAAGTGATGGATGATGTAACCGGTCGGATTTTAGCGATTTTCTAAGCCTGTCAAAGTTCATCTCAAGCAAATTTGTTCTTTATGGTCTACTCTTAGAAATGACTTTTGCCTCCTTATTTCTTGAGCATCAAAGATTATGAAGATAAAATATAGGCAACAGGTTTCAAGCTTACTATAAGACAAACATCGACCTTAGAGATTATCAATGAAGATGAAATTAGCCTTTAAGAATGTTTGAATAAAAAAATTACTTACAATTTATAAGGCGGCTAGGCGGCGCGGTATTTTCAAAGGATCCTCGTAAAGCATCCACCTGCAAAAGGACAAATAAATTTATATTTTGAGAACTTTAATAAGTAATAGCTAAAACTCTATACGGTAATCCTTTTACTAGATCTTGCATGAGATTATTGAATAGTCTATAAACTATAAAGGAACTAGACTAAACCCATTAATTTCAATTACATTAACATAGGAAAGCGGATTACTCAGAAAGTTTAAGTAACGTTGAATCTAATAATCCATTAATGGTCCTCGGCACATAAATTTTCTTATCTTGGTACAACATGATTAAATAAATAAACTCTTTTCATCTTTTATATTTAAAATTAATAAATATTTTAAACATCTGTGTATATACTATATAATATCCAACTGAGCTTGGTAATTCATCATCACGCCCCTTCAATGGCCCACTGCACCGGGTCTCCTCCTCAGAATGAGGAGGGTATTAGGCCATAGTAGACCACGGTGGCCCAGTGCGGGTTGGCAGACTTCACACACCTTTGAGAACTTTTTTGGGAACTCTCAGGAGTGCAGGTTTCCTCGCGATGTTTTCCTTCACCGTTAAAGCAAGTAATATTTGTCGGAGCATAGTAAAAGATTATCGATTAATCGAATCGTTATCGTTGTCTATGGCACAATGGACCGAACTAGAGTCTGAGTGCGGAAACAAGAGCCCACATACAATACAATACGTTGTCTATGGCGTTGGAGTGGGGTAGTAGTCACTTCCGTTGTTTTGACAGTATCTACCCTCGACCCTTTATATGCGATCGACAGTCTAACTGAAGTCTTAGTCGTGCGCGGTCTCTCAAGAAGTGAACATCATCTTAGTGCTAGTGATAGTGATAGTGTCAAGTGCAGTGTAGTGTGGAAGTGCTGTCCAACTAAGGTCACGTAAGTCCTTACAACGTAATTGCCACGTGGTTAAGTAAACACAATGTTAGGTTAGGTTAGGTTAGCCTTAGGTTAGGTTAGCCTTAGGTTAGGTTAGCCTTGTATTAGATTCGGTTTATGTGCGTTTAACCTTGGGTTTAAACAGAGAGCCTGAGCAGTGGAGGCGAGTGTCGTGATCACTTAAAGGATATCCTTAAGCCTACACCTTGGTCACAAGTCCAAGGCACTGCTTAGGTTTCTCTCGTAATTGTTAGAGATCATATTTGATCATTTATGGGTTCAGCAGAAGTATCTACATTGCGTTTACCCAATATTCCACTCAATACCATCACCCCCTTTTAGTGTTCCCCAATATTCCCCATCTTCCTCCTTCCATCTCCTTTCACATCGTTTTTTTAAAATCCCCGACATATTTAATTGCTTAAAACACACATAACTTAGAGTCAGAGGTGTGTGCCCAGGATCGAACCTCGGATCCCCGAGTAAGACTTGAAGTCTCAACCACTGGGCCATCACTGCTGTAATGCTTGGCAATTACTAAACTAATATGGATATGGTTTTTAGTATCCGTTTGTATAGATTAATAAGTAAATTATTTCAATTGTATAATTTTGAGTAATGGGCCCCAAAAACATTTTGTTACATTATAATAGCTATACTGATGCAATGGAACATTAGTATTACATAGAAACTGAGTAAATAAAACTAAACTTTGCTTCTACACACGAGCTATTTCTCAGAAACCATTATTTCCGGCAGATAGTAGATACTCTATCAATAAATCTTCCATATTTCTCGAGTGACTGAGCGATCGGCGAACGTATATCGACATCGAGGAAGGATTGGATTATATATTACGTATATATTACTCGAAAGTTATGAATTTCTTTTAAAAACAGATTTCAAATACATTTTTCATGAGGATTTCAAATGACACCAATAATATTTCTAAATCTATGAATTTTCTAAAAAATACATCAACCATGAGTTATACATATAAAAAGAAATTACGTCTACTATTCTACAGTCCTATTTAGTATTACTAGTATTTATTACTTTAAATTGAAGAACTCATGTCATGTTTATCGTATTTTTAAATGCTAGTTTATTAAATATTATTGTTTAAATTTCAAATTATTCTTCGATCAAGTTGTTATACTATTTTAATCACGAAAAAAATATACACCTAAATCTATACACAGGATTAATAGTCTAGTGAAGTTGAAAATGGTCTAAAATAAAGATACTGCTCTTAAAATTATTTGTGTGCATTGGATCCGAAATGGCGCCTAGAAAAATGCGCTAAAAGCGTGCACATAAAAAAATGCAAAAGTTATAACAATACATTATTCTATTAATTATTTGAAGTTTCGAGTGAAATGTAAATGAGATCCCTAGTATAATATATAGTTTATCATTCGCCCTATTACCTACAATATGACGCCTTTTAGCGTATGTACTCAACGTATGAGGAGTTTATGGCTACATACAATTTGATAGAAATGCCCGTCGTAAAGTTGCTACAAGTCAAGTATGTAAACGGAATAATAATTTAAACCATTGTTAGTGTCAAGGTGACGCTGGTTATGGTATGCATTGCGAATCAAACAAACAACTATATCAATATGGAGTTTTCCACGTATATAATCATTGTACTTAAAAAAGCTGATAAAATAATATTGAAGTTTTGAAATGTTTATATTTTTTCTCAGTGTTAGAAAGTAAGAAAAATTCTTACCAATATAGATTGCGATATGACTATTAATCTATACTGATAAATAATGTAGTAATTAATTACTCCGATACCTTCATGGGAATTGTTACACTCGGAGAACTGTGCACAACTGTTTATTTCACGAGCCTTTGTCGGTACATATTTCCTTGAAACAGCAACTAACGTCTTGTTCCCACATCAACAGATCAAGTTACAGCAACATCCTTAAGGAGTTCAGAAGTTGTATCAGAACAGTAATTGTCTGTCAGTAATTTTATTCAAAGCATATTAGCATTTCTCGTTTTTGAAATTAGGCTAATCGGCCAATTGAATAGATTTTTTTCCTTCTTACACTTCACAACTTGTGCTATGTGCATGTATTGACTTCACAAATTAGGAAGTAGTAGTTAACTGTCCCATCTTTTGAAACTACACTATGTTGGTGCACCTACATCTACAACCTGTTTTGCCCTCTGATTATAACTTTAAACACCTCTATGAGAGAGACGTGTGTGAACGATTTGCAAATCTGTTTATAATTTACAATACAAAGGTTTATATTGAACCGCTAGCAAGAATGGTTCGTCATAATCAAACCGCCAGTTTTGTGGAACTCTGATTATTCTGGTTCGTAGAACAACATGCGTAAGGATCTCACGACCTTGTCTCGCAGTCTTACCGTCTATGGTTATAAGCCCCTCGAGGCGGCTTCCTTTCTTATACTGCTTGTTTTCCTTATTTTGCAAAGTATTTATATCAGAAAATTTTAAGGGAATAAGCCGGCTGGTAACGGACGCAGTAAGAGTCTACAGTAAATAGCCCTAAAATAGCAATTAAGATCCAACGGATTTCATTCGTTCCTATGATACTACAGAAGGCGATCATAAGTCGCGAATTTAAAAATTCCGATACAATGATTAATAGCGGTAAAGATCTCACATTTAATTATTCTAATTTAACAGTTAAATAAACTAATGACGGCCATTGATAGTTCAATTAACTTTTCAGGGCTTTACTCACATGATTCATACGACTTATGATCGGTACCATACTTTTTTATGTACTTAAAATATGAAAATATCCAAGTTCCGTAGAGTATACAATAACTAAATTCTTTCCACTATGAGCAGATAAAACAAAATGCAAATGTGAAGCAGTTGATATTACAACGCTTTAACGATGTGAAAGCTCAAATTGCACATTATAAGTGCAGCAGAGGCAACGTAACGAATAGCCTTAACTTCAGATGATACCGTTTTTTATTAATTGTCTAACATACTATACAATTCTCGTGTCACAATGTTAGTTACCATACTCCTCCGAAACACCTTGACCGATGCATATCATATATGCATATTCAGTAGATCTAAGAATCGGCTACTATCTATTTTTCATCCTCCTATGTGATAAGGTTGGCCCACCCCAAATTTATATGGCAAAACAACGTTTGCCGGGTCAGCTATTAATACTTCAAAATTCATTCCGTATATACATACATATACGAACAATAATTTTGAAGTACGAATCTCAAACGGATCCTTGTACAATTTAAACTTTTCTTGTGCAGAATAATTTTGACGTCATACACATTAACCCAAACAAAAAATATCAAACTTCGAAAGGATCAGCTATTGAACGTATCAATGCATTTAGTAGGATCGTGCGAGCGCATAAGTTTTATACCAACAGGAATTTTTTAGAACAAAATGAATTGTACAGTATGCAACTGAAAATTAAAATCACAGTAAACGTCGTAAGTTGCACGCATGCGAAGCCAGGGCAGATCGAAACGTAATATTTTTCTATAGCATTACACGTTTTTTTTTGAATTTCAAAAATATAATCTTAATACTGTAATATCATCAATCACATCACACGATAACCGGGTAGTACGGGTGGGTTATAAATAGGATACAGATTTACGTTTCATCGTGGCTGGTTTTGTTTACATTGTTCAAAAACTAATTTCAAGTTTCAATGTTTGATTATGAAATCTATTTGTGTAAATCAAATTTTGATATTGTCAATATTAATACAACCTTGAAATGTTTGTTATATATAGTGTACAATAATAATCTATCAATCAGCGCGTAATATGTTATGGTTACATTATGTTTGTTATATACCTATGTTACGTAAAACCCTTGAATACACGTTTGCATAAATTATTATATGTTAGAAAGAAATTCAAGAAAATTAAACTAAACAGACTAGGATTGAAGTGACACATTTTTGAACTCTAACTACAGATAAAGGCATTAACCTTATTCATAGTAATTGGTGTTTCATTAAAATATTTTAATTAAAAACCTATCTAAAAGTCAAGTACATGTTAACTTCACTAATTAATTGAACGGTACATGCCAACCACTCTGGTTAGTTGCACTTCATATCATATCATCATATATAGTAATATACTGAGTACAGTAGAATGCGGATTGCGGATACATGATAGGGAAATTGATAAGCGATATTTTTCAAATCAGAAGCGAAGATTCAATTTAAATTATGTTTGATTGTTGTCGCCATTACGTTACTAGATAGATATGTGTAGATAGATGATAAGTTTAAATAACTTATAATGTTCAAGGTCTAACTAATATGTGGTATTGGCGGAACTAGCTAATTATTATGAATGGACGCAATTAACAGATGGTGGATGGTAGTTATTTGCAGTGTCTATACTCGTTTGTGTTCAACCTGCCTCATATTTACATAAATATATTTATCATATACATTTTTAAAACAATTCAGATTGATATTAGAATTTTTTATCTATAATCATCTACGAAAAATAATTTTTATTTATAGGTGATTTTTATTAAGTAGATAGACAGTACAATTTAATTAAATTATATATTATAGTAAACATTGATGACACATCACAGTAATATCAATAATAGTCAATTACAATAAAGTACCGACCCTGAAACAATTTAGATTGAAATACACGTTCAGCTGTAACCACAAATCCTAGTCTGTTTGATAGAAACGTTGTTTCCCATAACAACAAATATTATTTTATAATAGCACATGTTTAATATCTGCAAATATCATATTTTAGCGTCGAAAACCGACGTTTGTTTAACGTCCCACCCACTAGTGTTGGTTATGGATTAAGCGAATTATTCATTCTATTTGGAATGACTAATAACGAATTTCTTTTTGACTAAAGAAAAAGTTTTTTAGTAATATTCTATCTTTTCTGTATGAAAAAAAATAAATTACACTATATTTCTTAATGGAATTAAATTAATAAAAGTTCTTTTTTTTTCCTCGTATCACATGCATACTCTATTAGCAGTATCCTCTGTTAATCTCCAGGACATTGATATTCTCCATACAAAAAGCAGTCACATCGATTCGTTCTTCGTTACAAATGGTCATTAGCAATAAATAAAATATTTTGATATTCTAATAAATTTAAATTAGTCAATTTTAATCCTACCTAAGTTGTCAGAAAAACTTTAAATTATGGTGGTGGAGCGTCAATGAGCATTAGGGGACTGAAGAAATTAGTATCAAAGACGTTACTTGTCTGATATTTGTTCATAAGTTGTGAATTAAAAAAGAGAATAAAATAACAAATAAACTATTGCATTTGTAACTCCAGCAGGTACAACAGACACGCTATCAATTCATAGCAGGTGTACAGTTTCAGCTGGTTTTATATTATATATCACATGACCAACCTTGTAATCTGTTATGTACGCACTTAGCACATCCATTAACTCTGAAAATTATTTACGATGCTAATTACTAGATGGATTGTGGTTATTTTTAAGTGCTGCGCGTCTGGTTATCAATGTATAAATATTAATTTTAAGGTACTATAAATCTTATCACTAACGTACAAGTGTATTTAGAGACTAATTAAACTTGACAGCAGCCATAACTGTCTGACAACCGGGAGCGACGGGGGATAGATCACGACTTTTAATTAGGTCGAGCGCACAAGACGTTTTATTGTAATAGCAAAGAATGTTATCACTAACCTACAAGTGTGTTTCGAGACAAATTAAACTTGACAGCAGTCATAACGGTCTGACAACTGGGAGTGACGGGGGATAGATCGAGACTTTTAATTAGGTCGAGCGCACAAGACGTTTTATTGTAATAGCAAAGAATGTTATCACTAACCTACAAGTGTGTTTCGAGACAAATTAAACTTGACAGCAGTCATAACGGTCTGACAACTGGGAGTGACGGGGGATAGATCGAGACTTTTAATTAGGTCGAGCGCACAAGACGTTTTATTGTAATAGCAAAGAATGTTATCACTAACCTACAAGTGTGTTTCGAGACAAATTAAACTTGACAGCAGTCATAACGGTCTGACAACTGGGAGTGACGGGGGATAGATCGAGACTTTTAATTAGGTCGAGCGCACAAGACGTTTTATTGTAATAGCAAAGAATGTTATCACTAACCTACAAGTGTGTTTGGAGACAAATTAAACTTGACAGCAGTCATAACGGTCTGACAACTGGAAGTGACGGAGGATAGATCGCGACTTTTAATTAGGTCGAGCGCACAAGAGGTTTTATTGTAATAGCAAAGAATGTTATCACTAACCTACAAGTGTGTTTGGAGACAAATTAACCTTGACAGAAGTCATAACGGGTTAACAACTGGGAGTGACGGGGGTAAATCGCGACTTTTAATTAGGTCGGGCGCGCAAGACGTTTTTTTGTAATGACAAAAACTTAGAGTTACATAACTTATAATTAGGATAAACCGTAAACCTGAGTGGTTGACGGTGACTTTTGTGGTCATTGTCAGTCACAAGACCCAGGGCACTACTTAGATTTCTGACATGACATGGAACATAATTAGTTAAAGCGTACCGCACCCACAACCATCTACCCAATGACATGTATCACCCACCCACACAATTTAGTTATGTTCGCAAATGTAGCTACAATATTATTAAAGTCGACGTTACCTCGTCCTAGACGATATTACGAGTGGCGTACCGTGAGCCTCCCCATCTCCATGTAATTAGGTTTCCTTCATATCAATACGGCAGGCTTTTAAGAAAAACCAATATATCCCACTTCACATGTATCGGTTAATATCATAAATTTCCAATTTACTCACTTGTAGCTTATAATAATATTAATGTTGCTTCGGTAAGGCATATGTTAAATTGTAAATGTATTTGGATAATAAAACAAATTTAGAGTAGAATTTTTATTATTAATTTATGAGATGCAATAAAGTATTAATATTATGTACTTTTTGTCAGTCATGCGAAAATTTATTTAACTTTTTTACCTTAGTATCTACGGAACGACAGAGTATCAAAATCGTTATCCTTTAGATATTTTATTCCTTGAAATATACTATCTATTTTATTGCTACTAATATTCATCATCATCACAACCCAATAATGGCCACCATGCTGGACCAGTGCGGATTGGCAGATTTCACACACCTTTTAAAACTTTAGGGAATTCTCAGGAGTGCAGGTTTCCTCCGGATTTTTCGATGTTTTCCTTCACCGTTAAAGCAAGTGATATTTAATTGCTTACATCACACATAACTCAGAAAAGTCAGAGGTGTGTGCCCAGGATCGAACTCGGACTTATAGAGAAAGACTGATATAGATGTAAAACGGTTTAAAAGACGTTTCATATTTATTTTTTGTGAGAGGTAATCTCTGCGATTTTTTTAGTTAATTTTAAGAATACCTATAGCATTCATATAATAGTTTACTGGTGCACCGACACCAAGCGAGTGCAAGTAGCATAATATTCATCTTATCGAATCGGCCCTGGTATAATTATTATAGAACTTAATGTACAGGTAAGTTCGTTTAACCATTAATAATATAATTAACAAGCATACGTTATCTATGCATTATATCTAAAACACTTATATTCTACTCTATCTATTCATAATATGGGCAATGAGTGCTAACCACTGAGTAACTGTGTCACTCACTCCTCCTAAAGCTGTTTCGAAGAAGGAGTAGCTTAAAGGCGTATGTTGTTCTAATTTGATTTAATTAAATGTGTACCAAATGAATTTTCATTAAAGTAACAAAAGTTTTGGAACCGCCATTCAAATCAACTCCTAATTTTATTGAGCTTTGAAACATTCAAATATAATATTTGATCGTGTCGGTAGTACAATAAATTTGCTATAAAACTTATATAACAATAAGATTTTTGTTGCTAAAAATATGTATATACTTGCAAATTTTTATGTCGCACCTCTAAGAAACCTGTTTTTAATGTGCTTTTTTATTATACTTTATTAAGTAAAATCATCACTTATTGTTAACAACTACCTACCTATAATTGTATTAATAATTCACCACTAATTCGACGACATGTAATCTCTATCCCGATAGATCTGAGGTAGCTAACAAGTTATTTTATAGACTTAACATTATATAAAGTAGTGAAAGTACGGTGTGACCATTAAGGTCTTACTAATCTAGGATTACGTGAGTCTGTAAAGGAGAATCGAGAACCTTCGTTTGGGTTCAAGATACTCAACCTACTGCTTTACGCATTTTTTTTATTTTTTATAATAGATAAGTGGCAACCATCACCCATGGACATCGGAAAAACTAGAAACACTCTCTCGTTTTTGTCGATGCATTGCATCCCCGAAGATAGAGTGGGAAGGGGGAATGAAGAAGAAAAATGATGCGGATTCAGCGGACCCTTGGCAAGTGCCCAGAGTCCACTAGACCCAAAGCATTAATGAGATGGGAGAGGGAGGGGGTAAGTCTGGTCCACATGCGGCTCAACCGGAACGCTTCTATGACACTTGGCGATCGGATTCGCATGCTGGTGGCCGGAAGCAAGTCGGGGAACAGATCCCCTACCACCAAGGGCCTGCTGGGTTGCTCGGCTCTTACGAGATGCTCTCCCAGCGGCAGAGGGGAATAGTATTCTACCCCGTCCCCTCACGGTTAAACAACTTAATCGGATTAATCCTTATATAGTATAATACTGCACAGTACTTAATCGGATTAATCCTTATACTAATACTTACTAAATAAAAGCCAAATAAATCGTCCAACAATGTTTACCTTTCACGTCTTAAGTGCAAGCGCATCTGACCTCGTACCCAGTCTGTGACGTCATCGCAGGTGACATCGGATGCACGCGACTTGCACAAATGCGCCTGACAGTGACGCACAGAATGCATAAAGGTCCTTTCACTCGTTTAAGGAACGAATAAACAGTTAACGAACTAATAAAGGAGCTAGATTAGCTTCCTTCGAAAACTACGAACATAAAATTTATTTGGTTGACTACAGGTTTCAAATTGTTTTTTGAAGAGTCACTGTTAAATTTCTTGTCAGCTCTTCTCATCGATTATTGCATCAAACAATCAACTAAACAAAAGTACTTTAATTAAAAGAGTAATTCAAATAAAATAATATAAATTTGAGTTTGTATTACAACAATAATTCTATTAATAACAATAATAAAAAATGTTTAATTGTGTCCTATACCATAGGGGTAGGTAAGAACAAAAAAATACTAATACTAACATTTACGGAAAGGTTTGGTGTTGCCAGAAAAAAAATGTTACTGTATTAAAAAGAACAAAATATCATTCTGATAAAAAAACAATATAAAATTGATTTTGAATTATCTTTAAAAAATTTTTTTAATTTCGATTTTTTATAAACAATTAGTTGTTGATTTTTTTCCGCCTTTTTCTCATTCTGAGGTCACCATTTTGTTAATCTTTGAACTTCGATCAGGCGCAAGATTATCTATTTATAAAACTATTTTCTTCGTCCGATTGATTTTAGATGAATCTCCAAGAACTTATGATGGTCACCGCAAGGACCTTCTCTTGGAACTGAGTCATCACAAACTTTTGAAATTATATTTTTTTTCCAAATTTCGTGACTTCAAGTCAAAACATTGTGTAACGATGCCATATTATAATTTTATAAAATAAAATGATTAAATGGCAAAAAAATTATCGAAAATTCTAATTTTTTCATGTCTCTGGCTACCCCTCACCACTTAAGCTTGTCCCTTGTCATACGACAGACAGAAAGATTCCGTTCTTTTTAATTCAGACGCAATCACGATAAACATTAATATCTTAAATACCAAGGCAAACCGTTTTTGTCAAGTTTTTTATAACAAAATTACGTATGGATTACATAGGAAGCTTTAGAATAACAATGAATGTGCGTCATAGCAAGGTTACAAATAAAAAAATCTCAAACGTTTAGGAATTTCATATTATACACGACATGTCCATTCAGTATGCAGTGACAATATTTATTAAAAATTATAAAAGTAAATTATTAAAGATACTGAGAAGCAAACCAAAGAAGAACAAAATGTAAGTTTATATTCTTAAGCGCCAAGTTGTAATTAAGTTGCTCAGTCTCAAAGAAATGCTCGTGGAATAAAGCCCCTTATTTATGTTTGTGTAAAGAAATGAATTTATTTAACCCAGTTACTCAGACTATATCTTTTATTTTATATTTAAATTAAATTATTTTATCTTAATTCATGCAATAATGTTATAGAACTCGGAGATTTATGATGAGAAGGACGAGGAGAGGGGAAATATTGAAGAACATATACAAAGGGTGATGATATTGAATGGACTATTGGGTACCGATAAATAACTAAACATTATGATCTCTTGAACAATTACGCTGGAACCTAAGCAGTGCCTTGGACTTGTGACCAAGGTGTATGCTCACCTATACTATACCTGGTTCTCTGCTTAAACCTAAGTATACGCGCCGACATACAAATCTATACTAATATGTAAAGCTGAAGGCTCAGAAAGCTCAGGAACTACAGCTCCGATTTGAAAAATTATTTCAGTGTTAGATAACCCAAATATCGAGGAAGGCTATAAGCTATATATCATCCCGCTACGACCAATAGGAGCGGAACGTCATGCAGACGAAGTCGCGTGGGTCGACTAGTAGATAATATAAGTTGAAATTTTATTAAATAACGCAAATTTTGATTACTTTAGTAAGTACTAAGTAGGCTACTACTTGACAAAACAAAATTAGTTCATATTGTGTATTCTATTGTTAAATTAATCTGTAACTTGAAATAAACTTTGTATTCCGAAATTACAGGATTTCAAAGAATAAACACATAAAATGGAGAAGAAATACTTGTTGCTTTTAATGTTAATGACTTACTGAAAAGGGTTTTATGAAATATCCCTTAGAAGTTAGAAGTGAGTTTTAATGTTTTACGAACTTTTTGAAGCTAAGCCTTATTAATATAATAAATCCGATATCGTTCAGCGTTTTTCCAATGTAAAACATTGTCAATTTGAATAAAAATTTGTAACTTTCATTCACTTCTTCAGTGTCTAAATCTACTATCCTTTTAGATATACATCGTATATATAGCCACTAAAAAATATACCCAAAAGACTGCTAAAACAAAGGTTCGCTGATAAATATCAACAGATATATATCGATTGATATATAATAGGTTGGGGAAAAAGTCTTTTCGTTTTTCGTTCGTTCTTAAATGAGATTAAAGCTAGAAGTTGAGAGAAAGCGGCCGGAATTAATCAACAGACGGGGTGTGGTTTTTCATCATGATAACTCTAGACCTCACACATCTTTAGCCACTCAGCAAAATTAAGAGTTTGGCTGGGAGGTGTTAATGCATCCGCCGTATAGTCATGACCTTTAGATTTCCACCTGTTTCGGTCTCTTCAGAATTCTTTAGGCAGTGTCAGGTTAACATCACGAGAAGACTGCTAAAACTACTTGTCACGGTTTTTTGATCAGAAGCCCCAAAATTTCTATAGCAATGGGATCATGTCCCTACCTACAAGATGGCAAAAAGTTATCGAACAAAATGGTACCTACATACTTTAGTTAAATGTAAATAAACTATATTAAAAAATGTTTTGAATTTTCTTAAAAAATGCGAAAAAACTTTTTCCCCAACCTAATACGTTGATATATATAAATTGATATTTATAATTATACTAGCTGACCCGACAGACGTTGTCCTGTCTTAAGTATGAATATTGAATTCGAATTAGCTGTCAAAAGCTTACATTAGAAAAGTTAATATGACCGTTAAATTTTCTTAAATTCTGCATAATTTTCTTAATTTTTTCTTGCATAAGAACCTTCTCCTGACAATAACAAACACGAAAAAAAAGAATTGGCGAAATCGGTCCAACCGTTTAGGCGTGATGCCGTGCCCAAGGGAAATAGGGATTCATTTTTATATATAAGATTATTTATTGTCTCAGCTACAAAATTAACCAACCCGATGTGACGCTGGAAACATTGGCCCGAATTTGCAATCTTACATACTAGAAAGAATCATGGCAGAATTTGTACTTAAAAATATGAGAATTTGAAATAACTTTAGAACTGCTTTTTGAGGCCTAAATAATAGGTTCAAACACTCAGAATATTTTTATGAGAATTAATAAATATATAAATCTTAAACCTATTGACTGTTTCTGAACGTAACAGATTGCTATAAATGTCACTTGTCATAATATGTGTTTTACTAAACTAATATTACGATAATAAATGGATTAATACGATACTTTATATTGCTGTACGATAATGTTGTTTTAATATTAATATTTATCTTATATTTAATCGTTTTTACGTATAAATATATAAAACTTGTCAAATGACAGTTGAATATTGACGGATGCAAGTGTCACTTTGACAGTTGACATTTTTATTTTTTAAATACCAAATATGGCAATAGAAAATGTCAGAAATCCATTATTTTTAGTTTAGAATATTTTATGTTTGCCATCTGATAAAAATATTTTATACATATTAACAGGATCCCTATAGTATAATCTAGGCAATGGAAAAGATTAATCGCTCTCAAAATTTCCCGTACAAATCAATGTATGAAACTTGCCATGATTCTTTCGGGTATTCCCCGTAATATGAACGCGAACGGTGTTATTTGTGACTCTGAAGTGGATTAAGGTAACATTAAATTTTTAAATTGATAGTTTAGTATAACTTAAAACTTTTATGATTATTAATTATTATTAAACTAAACTCGAAGACTGTTTTTATTTTACGTTTTTTAATTATTTTATCTATACTATTATATAAAGAGGAAAGATTTGATTGTTTGTATGTTTGTATATTTGTATGTTTGTTGCGAATAGGCTCGAAAAGTACTGAACCGATTTTGAAAATTCTTTCACTGTTAGAAAACTACACTATTCGTGAGTGACAAAGGTGATTTAGTGTTGCTAGATACATTTTTTTATTATTAGAACATGGCTATTTTGTTGCTACTGATCCGATTTTAAAAATTCATTCACTGAGAGAAGTCTATAGTATTTCCGTCTCTCTTTCTCTTATAATACTATCATCCTTTCTCTTTTTTCTCACTTTAATTTTTATTTTTATCTGTTTAGAATGATTAGCCTCTTTTCACTTTCTTTCTTTCGATAATTTCTCTCTTTCTCTATCCATCTCTTTCTCTCTCCTTTACCCATTCAATTTTAGTTCTGCTCTGTCCTCCCTCTTTTATCATCTATCATTTTTCTTTTTATAACTTTATATTATTCTCTCTAATTTTTCAAATAATGAAAAGCTGCACAATTTCAGAGTGTCAGTTTAAGGACATCAATTATAATATTGCTTTAAATACCCGGAGCGAAGCGAGGGCAGCCCTCTAGTATTAAATAAAGCCACTAGCAGCTTAGAAATCGCATCTTTTCATATGCATGTTATATATCCGATATATATCCTATAAATATTAAATATCAGATATTTTGATAATTATAATAAATATCGGATTTTTGCAAACCCTGGCCAGAACAAAAAATATTAATAAATTTAAATAATTATCATAATAAAATGTATAAGCCGATGTATTTATTTATCGCATATTTGGTCAATTACACGAGCCACTGAATAGTGACAGTGTCCTTCGTTCCTTATCCATTATTCAGATAGAATTATAACTCAGTGGTCGTTCTCAATGGCAATATGACTCTCAGAGGAAATACCTAGTTGTGTACCCACGCAAAAACATTTATATTACATGTTTCTGACAGTGACTTTTTTCATGGTTTTATTCGTTACTTACTCACTTTCTTAGGCCGTCTTTCCACCAGAGATGAGCTAGAATGTGTAGCGTGGAATTTGTTTATAAAAACCAATAGAATCAGCCTTACTCTCCCGTTCACGTATTCACTTACCCACTCCACCGCTATCTCATTCTCACAACTGTATGTATATTTAAAAATCTGTTTTTGCATCATTTTTTTAAAGAGTTTATAGCCTCAGTTCATTATGAAAATCCCATAGAAAAATTAAGTTTCCATTGTTCCTGAATTTGAGTTATTTCTAGATCGATCGAGTTATTGTCGCTCTCTCTGTGGAACGCATCGTAGAATTATCATGCAATGATATTCAAAGTTATGATATAGTATGCGTGTATCGCCCCCCTAATAGTGATTATAACTTACTTGAATCGACAATGGACGATGTGCTTAAAAGGCTATGTAGTAAGAGTAAGTCGGTAATTGTTTGTGGAGACTTTAACGTAGATATTATAGTAGAAATGTCCCTGAGCCGTCGGCTATTAAATTTGTTTAAATCTTATAATTTAATAAATTTATTTACTGAGCCGACTCATGTGGGAGATACCTATGCCACATGCATAGATAACGTGTTCTGTCACTGTCAAGTGAATGAGAAATTATTTATTGACAATTTAAGTTCCGACCAGTACGGTCAAAAATTTTCATTAATGGATACTACATTTGAAGAAAGACAAAAAATAATTTGCCGTCCCAAGACTGTTAGCAGAATAAGTTGTTTTAAGGACAAAAGTGTTGCACAAAAAGTAAGTGATTTGGACACAAACTTTAAGAATCCAGATGAACTAAATTAATAAATGATGAACTAAATAGCCTTAAATCTTCACCCATCGATACTATTGCATTGTTAAAAAGTAATCACTTGGGTTGTAACAATAGTTTTAACTTTAAGTATGTTTCCCCAGTAGACATAATTAAAACATTTACAACTCTTAATTTAAAAAAAACTGGTGATTAATGGGATATATCTGTACGATTACTTACTGAAATTATTTATTATATTGCTCCACATCTAGCTCTCATTTTTAAAAAGTGTGTGGATACAGGTTCGATTCCTAATTTAATGAAACACAGTTAAGTTATACCTCTACAAAAGCGATCCTGGTAACTACAGACCTATAGTTACCAGGGTCGCTTTTGTAGAGGTTGATTTAATATAGAAATATATTAAATCAACTTTTGGAGCATTTTGAAAAAAATAATATTTTTCATAGTGAGCAATATGGTTTTACTAAAGGTTGGTCAACAACGGATGCGGGAGTTGCGCTCCTCAAGCATATTTACGACGCATGACGGAAGAACTCACAAAATGCTATTGGTGTATTTTGTGATTTGTACAAGGCCTTTGATTGTGTTGAACATGAAACGCTTTTAAAAAAATTCAATTATTATGGTACAAGCGATCAAATATTAAAGTCAGCAATTTAAAACTAAAATTAAAAAGTGTTTAGTAAATAAAGCTTACTACTCTGTACAAGATTACTTGAACGATGACAAAGCTTGGATTCAAAATGACGTTGATGCTCAGCTGAATGATTATACCTTTGTAAAACAGACTGATGTAAACATTGGCATTTTGAAAAGAGCGACTGTTGAGTTTGTTGCCAGTTCTTCTCATCAGAAAACTGCTTTCCGAACTGGTGGTAGCTTCAGACAAACTGACTGACTGACCAATTTTGACGTGTCAAAAGTACTTTGTAAAAAGTCTATTTGAATAAAATATTTTGAATTTGAAATTATTTTCCAATTTTTATAACAATAATTTTCATAAGAATCTCCCTGATTCAAATAATAAAATCATCATAATTGATTTAATTCTACCCAGTGTTTTGCACTAAGCAACACAACAACTGTTCTTAAGCTCTATATAGATACATAAAAATTGCTTTCTCAGTTCAATATAAAATTGCTTTCTCAAAAGAGAAAAGATGGAAAAGGTCAGGTGTCGTATAAGTCGAAGAGGTCTTTCTTTACGAGCACTTTAGTACGTATTAAATGTGTTTTTCGTTTTTATGTATCTCGTAATAAAAGTATATTTTAGAAACTTTATTATTTTTCGTAGATTATGTAATTAAAAGTAAAAAACAATACTTTGTAGCCTTTCATTGGTTTATAATGGAACAATCCCCACTGGGTCAACAATCACTAGATCAGCAGTTCATCAAATAATTAGAATCATCATGGAATTTGCAACGGTCAGGTATTTGATAGGAATATCGAAACTAATAAAATACGCATAAATTCTTAATAATTTAATTTCATAATCTATATATCTATATACATACTAGCTGACCCTTGTTTTACCACCGTGGGCTACCGTTATCATTTAGGGGTATAAAAAATAGATGTTGACCGATTCTGACCTACCTGACATGTACACAAAATTTCATAAAAATCGATCGAGCCGTTTCGGAGGAGTATGGTAACTAACATTGTGACACGAGAATTTTGTATATAAGATATAAAAGGAGAAGCTAATTGACTTAATGAATAAAATATCAACGCAGGGCCTAAACTATAAGGGTTTAAAGCATTTTGCACAAGGGTTCGTTTTCACCCCCAAGGGGATGGGGGTGCAAAGTTAGTATGAATGAAACTTTGCCGTGTTTGAAGTTATTCAAATGGAATTCAGTATGAAGGTTCTTCATTTAAAGTCATGAAACACGTGTAAAATATTTTTTGAAAGTCATCCCTTATGGGGATAAAAGGAGGGTGTAAAATTAGTATGACTACCTCATAAAATTATTAAATGCTTACAGATGATCCACTGTAGGCTAATATCTACCTCAATATGGTAAACGAAGTTGCGGGTAAAAGCTAGTGTAACTAGAAAACTTTATTCCAGATTGAAGTAAGTAACAATTCAAACGCGCTCATTTCATTGCGAGTGGCGAGCTGCCGACTGTCGAGCGCCGAACTAATTCATAATTCATAAACGCTGCCAGTTAGCTGGACTAATATACGACAGCTTCATTAATATGTGCACGCATACCTTGATGAACCGTCTGCGACCTACGCTGGATATCGTGTGAAAACTATTAAATAATATTAAAACACTTTATTTTGTCTACAATATGACATTGGTAACTTTTTGACTAGGACACGTCTGTAAGAAAAATAATGGCATAAAAATCATAAAAATGAATCACCGCATTACTATCGGATATATTATGCCGCATCACTTTTGATTTTGCTGTTGTGCTGCTCCTTGTATTTACGACATTTGTATGAAGTAAAGTTTTATGGAAAATCCACCAAAAAAGTCGAAAATCTGGATATTCTGTAATTTTGAGACCGCACTACATGATTTTTACAGAAGACAATTTCATTGGTTTTGCAACCGCTTAACGTATAAAATTCAGTCGCGGAAATTAACCATGTATTTACCAATGTTTTTGAACCGTAAAATGACTTTATTTAAAAAAAAATTGACGTCTAATTTAACAATAATAAATTAAACTAATTCGAAGCAGAAACGGGTACGCACGCAACTTAGTGCACCATAATAAAAAAAATAATGTTTTTGTTTGTTACATTTTCGCGTATATTCAGTAAATAACTGCAAGCCTTATAGACACGAACGTGATTTATGGATATGGATTACACAGTTGCAGCGGCGCAATAAATCAAACAACTTTTATCCGATTAACTTTTTCATCTCGCCTAGTTTAAAAATTCATACATTTTCTAATAAAACGTCTAGTAAACAAAGGTCCATCAATTGAATTAGCAAATATTGTATTCTAAAAATTTATTTAAAAAAAAAAGAAGAGATAATTATAATGAATATTTTGTTCTTAGAAAAAAAAACAAATTTAGAGCTTTCATTATTCGTGTAAATAGATTCGTTAAAGCTCTTGGGTTCGCCAGAATTTTTTATTTAACGAAGCGTTTTATCCCTTTGCTAAATTGCTTGGTTTCTTAGATATGGATAATAAGCTACACGGCCTTGTTATATTACTTTTTAAGCTTGCTAAGGTTTTTTTACCTTGTCTTTATTGGGATTTAAGACATAATGAAATTTTCTTTTTACGAAAATAAATGATAAAATATTCATTAATCTAACAAATTATTAGCGTATAACAATTATGTATGCAAAATGTAGTACTTGGACGACTGCGTCGTGAATATTGATTAACATAATCTTTTAGTATTCATTTCAATATATTATGTACATATTTTTATACATTCATAACTAGAATAAAATTCTACTCTACAACTCGGTTAGTATCTTGTACAAGTTTGGTGGTAGTGATCTACTCATTTCCACCTTATTCACATTTGCTGTATCACATTCAAATAACACTTTCAGAAAAAAAAATATCCCATTAAAAACATAAAGCACAAAAGAAGCTAACTTTAGCAATGAACTCTTTTAATGAAACCAAGTCAGTTATTTAAGTCAACTTTGACTGCATCAATGTAAGACATCATCATTTCTATAATAAGGATAATAAGTGGGCACTGGGACGTTCACCTGATCACCGAAAATTCAGGTACTTAGCTTTATCCACAACGAAGGAAGGGCGAGCGGGGGACAAATATACCGTTCATACTTCGAGAAGTCTTGAAGGGGACACTGCAATACCTTCTGAAATGGAATATCACTTAAAGGCATTCTATTAGTCGTCATGTCAATCGAGCTATCGATTTTACACCGACGCAAATTCTAATTAACATTAAAGCTCTCCGATAGTTGAATATCTAAATCCAAGTATCTAAAACCAACATTTCAATGTAATAATGTATACGATTAAAAACTAATTAGCTAAGTGCTAACTGGAAGTACGTATTTTGTGGTCGGTGCCATAAATAGGATACACGATACAACACGGTATCTGTTCTCTATTACGTGGTAGATAAACTCGTATCAGTGTTTGATACACGCTCAACTGACGCTATTATTATCATTAAATGTTCAATATTTCATAATATTTTTACTTCAAATATAAAATCTATTTTCGTAACTTTTAGACAATATAATTAGGATCTCGAATAATTTGATACACAACTCTTCAATTTAGAATTCACAACTAATTACGTATAAGCCGACATTGAAGCTACACAAAAAAATATATTATTTCAATCGAATTATTATTTTCAAAAAGGTTTTTTACTGCCGTTAAAATACCTAAAGCAATATTAATATTCTGTATTGTGAATAATACTGAACTGGTTTGGTTTCATAATGGTTTCATAAGAGAAAATTACCATATGCTGAAGCTGTTATGTATGTTATCTGTGATTCGAAGAAATAACGCATGTCAATTGAAAAATATAAGTCAGTGTATTTTATAGCTTCAATTGCATTATTATTTTATCTTATATATGTCGGGGATTTTAAAACGATGTGAAAGGAGATGGAAGGAGGAAGATGGGGAATATCGGAGAACACTAAAAGGGGGTGATGGTATTTAATGGAATATTGGGTAAACGCAACGTAGACACTCCTATTGAACCGATAAATGATCAAATATGATCTCTAATAATTACGAGAGAAACCTAAGCAGTGCCTTGGACTTGTGACCAAGGTGTAGGCTTAAGGACGTCCTTTAAGTGATCACGACACTCGCCTCCACTGCTAGGCTCTCCGTTTAAACCCAAAGTTAAACGCACATAAACCTAACCTAACACAAGACGAGGTAATTTCATTGTAAGGTACTCACGTGACCTCGATCGGACAGCACTCCCAGCACTAACACAACACTATCACTATTTAGACACTACTTACCTCTTGAGAGACCGCGCACGACTAAGACTTCAGTCAGACTGTCGATGGCATATAAAGGGTCGAGGGTCGAGACTGTCAAAACAACGGAAGTGACTACTACCCTACTCCAACGCCATAGACAGCGATGATGATTCGATTTAATCGATAACCTTTTACTATTCTCCGACATATATAACATTGGCGATGACCTATTTTTAATCCACGCTACGCAAAAAATAACGCAAATTTTTTTTCGTCATGGCTCAATTCGGAATATTGTCGAATTTTGATCATAATTTGCAAACTTGGCAAATCTATAAAGGTCGGCTAGAAATTTGTTTCATAGCGAATGACGTTACGGATGCAAAGGATTACTAGAAGAATAAAAGCCAAGTGCCATATTGCTAAGCGCAATCAGCGAGGCTATGTATTAACTTGCATCAGATCTCAGTTTCATATGAAGATGTACTGAAGCATTTGGACAATCATTTTGCACTATATTACACCCAAAAGATTGGATTGGCGAAAAATATATGTTCCGCTAGGTAACTCAACTTAAAAGTGAAAGCTTTGCTTAACGAGCAGTAAGACTAGGAGGACCGACTGACTGAGAACATTGTGGATCTTTAAACGTGGAGGAAGCATTAAGGGATCATTTTGTAATAGCAATATGGCAATGCTACCAGACGCGGGGCGAGGAATATTATTTGCTCAACATCCAGAGGAATGAACACTTTCGAAAACAGTAGAGTTAGCAGGAAACATGCGAAGCGCACGTTTAGGAAGAGCAAGCTTAGCGATTTTAAGAAACTTCTCAGGCTGAGAAGCTCTTTAAATTAGGCTCTAAGGAGAGTGTTAAGGATCAAGTTATGTGTTCTGTTTTGGTTTTAGTTATTATTCGTCAATCCAATGTCGGTTTGTTAATTAATTAAGTTGGTTGTAAAATGTTGTTTTAAAAGGGGAGAAATGTTATGTATGTTATCTGTGATTCGAAGAACTAACGTCAGTGTATTTTATACTTCAATTGCATTATTATTTTATCTTATATATAACAGAAGCTGAATTAGAATAATTTATACAGAAATTAAATATTATATTATTATTATATAAAATACGTATCATCGTTACGGTATCTAACGGAGCAGCGACCTACTGAACTCAGCCAGGTTTTGCAGGTCATGAGGTTAGCGTGCACATTGCATAATTGGTTAGTTAAAATATCACAATTAGTGATAAAATTTATGGTTAATTGCCTAAATCACGCTAAAATTGTATTAGACATATTTTCGTGCGCATATAAAATTACACTAATGGATGTGTAAAGATCTATCTAAGTTGATAATTTTTGGCACTTTTTTTAAAGGATCAGCAAAAATATTTTCGCATAAACAAATATTACTTAAAATAGTAATAACCATCGATGTCATCCTGACAAAGAAAATAAATCTCATACCTACTATTTGTAATTAAATTGTCATAAATGCCACATTTTCTGAACACCAAGTTCGGAAACAATTTCTTAGAATAGTATTACAAATACCAGCATGTAATACCAATAGATCACTAAAGAGGAGACATCTCAATCAGCCGAGAAAAAAAGGCGACAATTGAACCTGGTTCCCGCTTGGAATATTCACTTTTTCGCTTACATAGTTTTCTGCCTCGATGGCTTATTCGAAATGCCGTAAAAAGGATTCCTTTGCCGGTCTTCGTGGCAATTCCTTAGGGCAAGAAATGTAAACATTGTTATTGTAATGAATTCGTCTTCTTATCTCAATATGGGTTGCTGTGAATATCTTGTTGTAATTGCTCTCATTGTCTCATTCAGATCAACCTGAATTTTAAAGTAATAATTACAGACCATCTCGTTTTTTACTTTTAAAAGCTTTGTGTCTGATACAAGCACAACTGAATAACTTAAACGCTTTAAAAAATTGTATAATTTTATGGCTCAGTTGCATCGAAAGCGCCCATATAATTCTATTCACTAATTTTTTTACAAAAATACTTTGAAACAATAAATGGACCGCTCTACATAATTGTATAATGGTATTCTGCTAGACTTCCCGTATGCATTAACATTTTTGGAATTGTATTTATATACAATAAAACTAAATAGTGTAGCCATACAGTCTAGTTACAGTTGCATTTTTTGAAATACACTTTCTTTTCTACTTATTCTAACAGCCATAAATTTAAAACTGTAACAATGATGAAAGTGTATTGTTATAAAACTTTCTTTGTGAAATTAATTTAAATTTGTATTGAAAATTTGGAATCCTTTGTTGGAAAACTATAGATAGTAAATAGAATTAACAGTGCAATCCCAGGAAATATCGAAACGTATGTAAGTAAACAGACAATTGTGAACGAACGCCTATAAATATTTAATAGTGATAGAATACACAAAAGATTTATTTATGTGATATTGATGTATATTCTAAAGGAGGATGATCTGATCAATGAATGAAAAAGAAAGTTATAAGATTAGAAAGTGTTAAATAAGCAAAATACAAAAATAAATATTGCAGCTGACATCATGTGACTTGATAATTTATTACCTTTGTCCCTATAAATAATGTCTACGTTGCAACGTTTTTATCAAGGAGGATCACGTATGTACTTAGTTTAGTTGGTGTAACAAACCCCAGGCATTGCTTAGCTTACTGACTCAAGTCGATATAGCTTTTACATATATTGTATTGAACCTTTACTTACGATTATCAGTTATGAGTAAAGGTAAACTATTAATAATACGAGTGCAATTTGGTTATTTTCAATTAACACTGGACAATAAATCGATCGGTGCGTGGGCGCGGAGCAGATGCGGATCTCCAAGTTACTCATTGAACGCGCTGATTATATTGCGCTGTAAACAGGGAAATGGCGCCAAGTAGTAAACTTCACTTCATCGTTAATCGTGATACAAACGCGGTATTTCATGACCGTTCCTGCGCACTAGTTATTTGGATTTACTATCTGAATTACCTATTATATTAAACCTATAATTCAGTTCGTCAAACTATAAGGTTCTGCTTATAAACCAATGAAAAAATAAAGTTTAAAAAACTATAACCCGACTACGTAAAAAAGTGGTCTAAAAAGGACGAAACAAGCAAATAATCAGATAGAAACCTAGAAATGCATCGGTATAAAAATGGTCAAGGTAGAACACTACCATGAAGCAGACATATTTGTAATGTGCTCGACAAGACCTTTCTTTTGACACCAAACACGTGATAATTATCTCATTTTAATTTTTTTTCGAGGTTACAATCTGAGGTTTAAATTCCGTCATTAAAAAAAATCATAAAATTTTTATAGCCTATGTCACCCGCGCCATTATTACAAATCGTTTGACACCTCACTCATGAAAATTGGTTTAGTATTTTAGGCGCTAGAGTGCAACATACAAACATACATACATACATAGATTGCCAAAGTCATAACCCTTCCTTTTGGCTTCGCTGTAGTCGGGTAATAAAAATAATAGACGTACTAATTATTATTAATACTGTTCCGCTTCCCAGGTATCCCAAAGGTCTTCTTCTAGGGTCCGATCTTGTAAATATAATAATACAAAGGTGCCACTGGATACTGATTTAATTTCCCAAAGCTGGTTTCACAGAACGTATTTTTCAAAAACATCTAGCCAGCGCGATCCACGATTTAAACATAAAGTTACAACGCCATCTAGTTTACTTAAGTTTTACTAAACAAATTATACATACATCGGCGCCATCTAGTTTACTTAAGTTTTACTAAACAAATTATACATACATCGGCCCCCAAGGGCAAAGTGAAACTTTGTCCTTTAATATACTTTTCTAATAGGAATATAAAATAACAATAAATTTTTAACAACATAATTATCGACTTCCACAATTTGACAGGTTTTACAATGTTAATCCGTTGTTACAGGCAAGAAACATAATTTAGAAACGGGTCTTTTGAGTATTCCATTTTTAGTTTTTAGAGTAAGCACGCGGACAATATTATCTGAACCAGAATGAGAAGCAATGACCTTGCCATAAAGCCAACGACATGGTGGAAGATTGTCTTCTTTTACTACGACAATATCGCCTATTTTGGGTTGATAATTATTATCAATTGCCCATTTATAACGTTGCAGGAATTTATTTAAATAGTCTTGAGACCACTTTCGCCAAAATGTTTGTAATATTCTTTGAGTGTGTTGCCATCTCCTCAGGGATCCTACATTATTATCTTCGAAATTATAATCGGGTGCAATTAAAAGAGGCTCTCCAACGAGAAAATGTCCTGGAGTTAGCACATCGAAATCGTCTAGATTTTCACTGATGCTTGACATAGGCCGAGAGTTAAGACATGCCTCCACTTGAGTCAGCACCGTAGCCATTTCTTCAAATGTCAGTGTTGAGTTTCCGATAACTCGTTTAAGATGGTATTTTACGGACTTTATTCCGGCCTCCCAAAGCCCGCCAAAGTTAGGTGCATGAGGCGGTATAAAATGCCATTCGCAATTATTATTTGCAAGGAACTCGGCTATTTCTCCCATGAATTTCTTTTCAAAAATACCACATTTCTTAAGCTCAATAGATGCTCCTGTAAAATTCGTCCCGTTATCACTCCATAAATGCGAACAGTAACCACGCCTTGCAACAAATCTCTTAAACGCTTGGAGAAAGCCTTCGGAAGTAAGATCACTTACTAACTCCAAATGTATAGCCCTGGTCGCCATACAAATAAACAAACATATGTATCCCTTCTGAGATTTGTGACCTCTACCCTTGCTTGTTCTTATTTGTATAGGTCCTGCATAATCAACGCCACTATTTTTAAATGGTCGAGATGGTGATACTCGCGCTGCAGGTAACTGACCCATTAAAGGTTGCTGAGTAGAAGCAGCGCCCTTTACGCAGGTAACACACTTGCGATAGTACGATTTAACCAGCTGTTTTGCTCCTAAGATCCAATATTTTGACTGTAGATAAGTTAGGGTGATTTGTGGTCCACCATGAAGGGTCTGTAAGTGAGCATGTGCGATTAAAAGATTCGTTAAATGTGATTCCTTTGGAATCAAGATTGGATGTTTTCTATCAAAGGTAAGTGATGAAAACTTCAGTCTTCCTCCTACTCTTAATATGCCTTCATCGTCTACAAAAGGGTTCAACATCCAGATCTTACAAGATTTAGGTAAGTTTTCTCCTTTTTTTATTATACTCATTTCTTCCTTGAAATTGCTTAATTGACATTCCTTAATATATAATTTTAAAGCTTCTTTTAATTCTGTTGCTGTAATGTAGTTAGTATTTACCTTGCTTGTTGACGCCTTAGAATTGTTTATAAATCGCTTGCAATATGCTATGACTCTTATTGTTTTAGAGAGCGAAGAGAACTTATTCCAGCCTAAGTCTTCTCCGATGACATGATGAACTCTTACTGCTTCAAGTTCAGTTTGAACATCCTTTGGTTTTTTGTAAACTATATTTTCGCAACTAATGAATTTTGGACCATGAAACCATAATTCATTGTTCACTAGCTCTGACGGCCGCAGTCCACGTGAAGCACAATCTGCTGGATTTTGTTTCGATGTTACGTGACACCAATTTTGTGGATCTAAATTGGTTAAAATTTCTGAGACGCGATTTGCGACATACACGTTCCATCTATTTGGATGACTATTTAACCATGCAAGAACAATCGTGGAGTCAGTCCATGCATGAAGGTTGTGTTTTTCAATGTTCATTACCTTAGCCACTTCGAGAATCAATCTTGTGAGCATTACAGCTCCGCACAATTCCAACCGAGGAATTGAAACCTGTTTCACTGGTGCAACCTTTGTTTTGGCGGTAACCAAATATACACTGACCCTTCGTTCGGAGTTTATCACGCGAACATAAACTGCAGCTGCATATGCAGTTTTGGATGCATCGCAAAATCCGTGTAGTTCGACGTGGACATCATTTGCCTTCATTCCAACCCATCTTGGTATCCGGATTTTACTCAACATTACTTGTTCCTCGCGGTAAGTCAACCATTCTTGCAATAAGGTGTCTGGAATTTCATTGTCCCAATCCAATCCCGCTAACCAAAGCTTTTGTATCATAACCTTTGCTATAATAATGCTTGGCCCTACCCATCCTAACGGATCGTAAAGTCTAGAGATATCAGAAATAATTTTTCTTTTTGTTACAGGTAACTCCAATGGCGGAAGACTCACTGCATAGCGGAAGGTGTCATCACTACGGTTCCAGGTAAGTCCCATTATTTTCGTTATTTCGTCCTCCTTTATTCTTATTCCTTCCTTTACAGCCTCTTCCCCTTTTACTTTTCTATTCATCTCCATCACTAAGCTGTTATCATTACTGTTCCATTTTTGTAGAACAAACCCTGCTTTATGTAACAGTTGATTCATTTCTGTAAATAATTGTTTGCCTTCTTCAATGGTTTGAACGCCAGTCATTAGATCGTCTACGTAGAAATCATTAAACACTCTTTGTGCTGCCAAAGGAAATTCTGCACCGTGATCGTGAGCTACTTGTTGAAGAGCCTTGATTGCCAAATATGGAGCGGGCGATGTGCCAAAGGTAACACGAGTGTGTCTGTAATGTTTCAGAGGCTCGTTGGTATTGTTTCTCCACAGAATTCTCTGACAATCTGTATCTTCTGTTGCAACCTTGACTTGCCTATACATTTTGACAATGTCAGCTGACATGCAGATTGGTGGACATCTCCATTGCATTATTATGTGTCTCAACTCTGGCTGCAAGGTAGGTCCAATCATCAGTTGATCATTTAATGACAGATTATTTTTTCCTTTACAGGATGCATCATAAACAACTCTGACCTTTGTTGTTTCCTTATCATTTCTGATAACGGCATGATGTGGTAAGTATATAGCTATAGAAGAATCGATGTCCTTTTCAGGCACTTCTTCCATATGTTCCAGTTCAATGTATTCTGCTATAACTTCCTGGTATTTTAGTTTCAGCATCGGATCCTTATTCAGCTTCAGTTCTAAAGATTTAAAACGCCTTTCAGCTATTTCCTTGGACCCTGAAACATGTGGATATCCATTTTTGAAAGGTAGACGAACTATGTATCGTCCGTGAGGAGTTCTCTTAGTTGTCTCGGCGAATATTTCTTCACAGAGCCTTTCTTCTTCCGTAAACATACTGGACTTTGGCTTTGGAATATCTGCCTCCTGTTCCCAAAAGCGTTTCAGTAAATCATTACTTTCGCAACAATGCATAACATTAATACGCGGTGACGGTTGGGTGTTGCAGCTTACAGTGCCAGATAAAATCCAGCCGAAGCTAGTTGCTTGAGCTATTAATTTACCCCGAGGGTCCTTTTTCACACCCTCCTGGAGAATTACTCCATAAACTTCTGCTCCCAAAAGAAGATCAATTTGATTTGAATTATAATACTCCGGATCAGCTAGCACCAAATCACTAAGTTCCTGCCATTCCTTGGCTTCTACTCTTCGGGTTGGTAGAAGAGATGTTATATTTTTTAATACATGTGCTTTGATTAGGAGTTTGATGTTTGGATTGAATCGCGACCTAATTTCCATGGTCACCATCGCTTTCGAGAGAATAGCTTTATCTCCGCCCAGCCCTGTTATTTGACTTTTAGATACTGTTTTCTTCAAGCCCAAGTATTGAACCGTGGACTCGGTTACGAAAGAAGCCTGCGACCCCTGGTCTAGGAGCGCACGAATGCTGTACTCATTTCCATTTTTACTTATGGCCTTTACTAATGCGGTGGTAAGCAACACTTGTTGTATTTTGTCGGCTGCTAAACAAGAAACCACCGGAGATGATGAGACTGCATTCGAAGACGAGGTTGTGGCACCTTGTGAGGAATTGGCAATACACTCATTAATACTATTTTCCTTAGATATATTAGAACCTTTAGGATGCAACAACGAGTGATGAGTTCGTTTACACGTGGTACATCTAACATTTGATCGACACTCTTTGGCAGAGTGATTGCTTCCCAAACAATTGAAACAAATTTTATTATCATAAACAAATTTTCTACGAGCTTCAATAGTTTCTTTATGGAACATTTTACATTTGCTCAATTTATGGCCTTCCGCACAGAACGGACATACGACAGAAGTTGCGACATGAAGTGCCTTTACTTTGCTATTATTTTGAGATTTATACCCTGACCTTGAATCTGGAACCAGAAACTCGATAGCGCGAAATCTATTAGTTAAAAACTCTTTAAATTGAACGTAAGTTGGAAGTTCGTGTGACGAAATATTTGTAGTTACATAGAACTCCCACTGACGTCGAGATTCTGAATCCAGTTTCAAGGTAAGAATGTGTATTATTAAAACGTCCCAACTCTTTACATCACTACCAAGATTCATCAGAGTAGCTAAACAATCATTAGTCGTATCTACAAGATCTTTTAATGCACTCGCCGATTCCATAGAAATATTCTTTTGGCTAAGGAGTCGTTTTAAAACGTGGTGGCAGATGTATTTCTTGTTGTTATATCGTTCTTCTAATAACTGCCAACACCTTTCAAAATTTGACTCTTGAATTGGTATGTGCCTCAAGAGCTGCTCTGCTTCACCTGTTAGATAGCCTTTCAAATAATGAAGTTTTTGTACATTATCCAAAGAATTATTATCAATAATTAAACATTTAAACAGATCCTTAAAAGAGGTCCATTCTGAATAAATTCCAGAAAAATTAGGAATATTAATCTTAGGCAGTTTTACTTGAGCAGTTCCTGTGGTTACATTATCACACTTATCAACTTTAGCAGATTGAGTTATATTAACTTCTGACAACTTTGAATTCAGTTCACATTTATAATCTATGTAAATTTCTTCAGTTTCGCTATATTTATCCGATACTATGTAACTGCTAGCATTTAAAATCTTTGGATCATTATTTCGCAATAAATCCTTATGACCTGACACGAATTCAGACCAAAGTTGGTTAGCAGCCTCCAATCTTCCCTCAACATGAACCTTTGTTAAGCGTTCTTTCGGACTTTTCTTAAAATTTGTTCTAGCTTTACTTAGACGCAAACAAAGATCATTTTGAAAGTTAATTAAAGACTCCATTATTAATTTTATCAAAGTTGTCAAACGTTATTAATATTTTAAAAATTTAAACAAAACAAAGCAAACAGATAGTAGTCGTAGATATAAAAAAAAACAGAGTACTCACAAATTCACTTCACTGAATTCAACCTTTTCACCGGGAAAAACTCACTTTTATCTCCAAGGTAGCAGTCTGTTTTCACTCCGACGCCACTGGGTCTCAGCGATCGGCGTCGTACAGCGAATGCTCCCGGCGGCAACAAATTTGCGTGGCGCGGCAATTTTACTGGGTCTCAGTAAAGTCGCGTCGTCTACGGCGACGTAATATTGACTGCGCCGTTCCAAATATGCTCAAAGACAGCAACCGCCCCAAGGTGCTTGTCTATTTCCTGAGATTACCGTTCCAAGGTACTCTCGGCTGTTGTCTGACAGTACCGCTTCAAGGTACTCGTCAGTGGCTGGACAGTACCGTACTGACAGATGTTCGTACGTACCGAGCCGCTCCACAGCGGCTGCAGCGTCAGCGGCTTCGCAGCTAGCGCCACCAACAGTTCGCTCCACAGCGGTTGCAGCGTCAGCAGGCTTCGCAGCTAGCGCCACCAACAGTTCGCTCCACAGCGGTTGCAGCGTCAGCAGGCTTCGCAGCTAGCGCCACCAACAGTTCGCTCCACAGCTAGCGCCACCAACCGTTCTTCACACGTACGGACCTCCGCTCAATAAGCACTGTCAGCATTAGCGGCTTCACCAAGGGTTGTAAATCCGGCTCGAAGGACCATGTTCCGCTTCCCAGGTATCCCAAAGGTCTTCTTCTAGGGTCCGATCTTGTAAATATAATAATACAAAGGTGCCACTGGATACTGATTTAATTTCCCAAAGCTGGTTTCACAGAACGTATTTTTCAAAAACATCTAGCCAGCGCGATCCACGATTTAAACATAAAGTTACAACGCCATCTAGTTTACTTAAGTTTTACTAAACAAATTATACATACATCGGCGCCATCTAGTTTACTTAAGTTTTACTAAACAAATTATACAAATACAATATTTAATTATCGCAATAAAAATGTAAATTAACAAAGAAAATAAGTCTCGTAATTAAGTTTTTTCAATTTAAAAAGGTGATGGTGATGAAGGAAGAGCAATGATGGCCCAGTGGTTGAGACTTCAATGTCTTACTCGGGAGATCCGAGTTCGATCCTGAGCACACACCTCTGACTCTGAGTTATGTGTGTTTTTACACGCTTTATATTAGCTTCACTTGTATGTCAGTATGTAACTCTCCGTGGGTAATTTGCGCGCCTGCGGCCTTCCTTGGTTCTGGTAGCCGTTTCTCAAGCGTGATTTTTTTTAGTTAAAAAAAAAAAACTAAAAAAAAATCACGCTTTTATAAATAAATCAAACTAAAAAGTAAAAAATAAATAATAGTTTAAAAAAACTAAAAACACGCTTTTTATTATAGAAAACCAAACTAAAAAATAGAAAATAAATTTTAATAAATTTAAAATAAGAATAGTGTTAAAAATTTCAATAAATATAAATTAATAATAGTGTAAATAAAAAAAATGTATTTTATTTAAAAAAAAGCGTGGGGTGCTTTTTAAGATATTATCAAAATGATAATCACTCTACTCATATCTGTCAATAAAATATTTATAACTATTGACACCATGCACCCCACGCTTTTTTTTAAATAAAATACATTTTTTTTATTTACACTATTATTAATTTATATTTATTGAAATTTTTAACACTATTCTTATTTTAAATTTATTAAAATTTATTTTCTATTTTTTAGTTTGGTTTTCTATAATAAAAAGCGTGTTTTTAGTTTTTTTAAACTATTATAAGCAATTAAATATCACTTGCTTTAACGGTAAAGGAAAACATCGTGAGGAAACCTGCACGAGTGAGAGTTCCCTAAAGTTCTCAAAGGTGTGTGAAGTCTGCCAACACGCACTGGAGCAGCGTGGTGGACTATGGCCATAATACTCTCCTCAAAGGAGGAGACCCGGCTCAGCAGTGGGCCGTAATGATGAATTTAAAAAGGTATGTGATCTATTGGAAAAATTCAGTTATTTTATTGAGTATCCTTGGAACCTTTTGGATTTGACTAAACTATCATAAGTCACATGCGTCAAATTATAATTTTATTACAGTCATAAATTATTGTTATTGATTTATATAGCGCCTAAAAATAGCTGCTAAATACTTGAATTAAACGGCCCCCTAAAAAGGGTTTGATTAGTCACAATATTGCGTATTTATATTTAAATATGTCTCGATTACGTTGAGTTGTAGGACGGAGTGTAAGACGTATTTTCGGCCGTCATAGGAAATCTCATCTACGTTCGTGCCATCGTAAAATATTAATATGATTGTTGTTAGTGTTCTGCATTAAACGAATTTAAATATTGTATGTTCTTTATTACGAAAATCTACTACAAAGCATTCGTTGACATCCGTTTTCACTCAATTTCATGAAGCAAACTTTAAGAAAATAAAAATCAATTGATAAATGTATATAACCGTATCATTTCAAATGGCTACATGCTAAGTATATGAGAGAGATATGATACCTATTACTATACAGCAATGCGTATACACATGCAATTTAGACTGAGGCGAGCGGTGCCTGGGGCTTGAGACCCAGAAGCAGGTTTAAAGAGCTCTTTCATAATATATTAACTCTCACCTCCACCTCTCGACCTATACTAACCTATACGCTAACGACAATAGATAACTAAGTAAACTTACGTGGACCTCGAAAAGGGTAACCTTAATCACGACACTATAACACTAACTTCCATGTTCACTGCACGAAAACACCAGAGAGACTGAGACTATCTATCGCACTAAAGGTTATATATTGTCTTCAAGCCGTTACACTTGACATATATAAAATGATCTACCCGCTACTACTACTTTATAAACAGTGTTGCTAACACGGCCATCCTGCGGGGCCATTCGTCCCGAATGGCATAGGTACTTCACAGAATGATTTAAAGATGAACAGAATGAATCGAAAATTATATTTACTCGGATTGAAACTAAAATAACTGTCAGGATGATTATATGCAAAGATCATTTAAATTGAACTTGTGGGCTTGTGGGGCGAGTTCTTTATCCCACTTCTGATGCTAAATATATGAGAGAGAGATATGATACCCATTATTGTACAGTAATGTGTATCATATCTCTCTCATATACTTAGCATACACTTATTACACCTATTAGGCAATTTCATTTTGTTGTTTGTATTATTAAATTAGGTTTTTTTGGAAGTTATTAATTTTATTAAACGTCTTACTGTGAAGAATAAAAATGAATATCTGTACAAAGTAGTTTGATTATAATCAGTGTCAATAATCCCAAGTCACAACTAAGTTTATAACTAACTCAACATATACAAAGTTATCATGGTGTTGGTCGTTGTATCGTGTAACCTCGTTAGTGGGTGCAAGGTTGCACGTGAGAGCAGAACTGCAGACTAGGTCACGATGAGAGGAAGTATCCTGTCATATACATTGCAGCTGCTAACTACAGTCTACAATCTACATTATAACTTGATATCTTGAACTGAAACTACATTAATATAAATCCTATTTTATCTTCATCACTGAATTTCATTCTATAATCCTGTTTTTCGACTTAAAAATTAGAAAAGGAACTCTTATGGGATTACATCAGGAACACACGAAGGCATACATTTGAAATTTTAATTAAATACTTAGGCCTGCAGTTGCCTAAAACATAGATCCACAGCATTAATAGGAAATCAGTCGACACTTTTTTCATACAAACGTAGTCCCCTGTTTCCTCCTAGGATAATGAAGTTACAGAAGAAAAAAGAATACCATGCGATATATACGTACCTCTGCCATGACTGCACGTTTTGTTTTTTATTAATTATTTGATTAATATAATAGAAAAAAAACTGTTAAAATTAAAAAAAAAACTACTTTTTTATTTACATTTGCAAACATCCAGCAAACTAATTATTACAAACATAAACCAAAAAATCAAAAGGTACGGGCATAGCTTAGACCCTGTACTGCATTTTAACGAAATAAATATTAAAATCGGTCCAGATTTCGAGGAGGAAACAGGAGATTACGAACGGACGATTTTCTTAATGTTACGTAGGTAAAATCAGTTCGAGCTGTAGTTCTCTCTATCACACGGTAAGGGGTTAGCTTGGGGCTCAGCGCGACAACAATATTTTTGGTAAAAATCTATTTTTATCAAGTGTCGTTCGTACGAAGTCCTCTTAATGGGATGGGAGCAGGAGGGGGTAAGTCTGGCCCACATGCGGTTCGAACGGAATGCGTCTATGACACTTGGCGGCCGGATTTGCATGCTGGTGGTCGCAAGCCAGTCGGGGAACAGATCCCTACCACCAAGGGGGCAGAGGGGAATAGTATTGTAACCCGTCCCCTGATGGGTAAAAACGTTGATAAAAAAAATCGTAATACTGATATAAACCCACTGGGTACTTCTCATTGACCGAGAATTATACAATTAAGTAAGAAGCAATATCGTTCAAGAGTGTGTAAGGGAAACAATCTCAAAGCTTGACCCAAGATGTATGAGGAGTACTGCAAACTTAAGTTAAACTTAAATTTGTCCTTTAGTTTAACTTAAGTTAATATGCACGGAACCATCTGTGTGGTAATATAAATAAACAGCTTTAACATTGTAACAAGATTATGCGTAGGAGTTGAAACTCAATATTTGTTCATGACGAAAGGAAGTGTTTTTGTCACAGATCATATTTAGGCTTACTATGGTCACGACTCACGCTCGATCATATACTACACATGTCTTCCTAATAGATTATGGTATTAATTAGCATATGCTCTCAATTAATATTAAATCATATGATTGATTTCATTTTTTTTTTATGATAGATAAGGAACAAACGAGCAGAGAGTCCACCTGATGGAAAGTGGCCACCGTCGCCCATGGACAGCGACAAAACTAGAGTATCTTGTTTTGCCGATGCGTTGTCGCCTCGAAGATAGAGTGAAAAGGGGGAAAGAAGAGAAGAATGCTGCGGTTTCTATGGACACCGAGCAAGAACTCGGTGTTCATTGGAACCGCAGTTGTAATGGGATGGGAGAGGAACGGAGTAGATCTGGCCCACATGCGGCTCGGCCGGAACGGGTCAGAGACACTTGGCGGTCGGATTCGCAAGCTGGTGGTCGCAAGCCAGTCGGGGAACAGAACCACCAAGGCGTGCTGGGTTACTCGGCTCTTACGAGATGCTCTCCCAGTGGCAGAGGGGAATTGTATTCTAACCTGTCCCCTCACGGGGCAAATGTCATGTCAATAAATTAATATTACTACCATCTTGTTCTTATATAAAAAACTTATAGCTTTTGCGCACAAGTTAAATAAATTGTTTTATACATTTCATTAATTGAAATACCTAATAATAATCAAGATATAAATAAACTAATATATATCGAAACACTAAAATATAATACTAATCATTTTGTTACCTCATGCATAATTATGTACTTTTAAAATCATTTTGATATTTCAACATTTATTAAACTACGCTTTTAAACATTAATAACATTCAATATGTACACTAATATTTTACAGATAAAACTGCAGAGTATGCTCTTATTATAGGATATATCCTAAATAAAAACAATTTATCACGACTCATTCCAATTGATAACCTTTACTCTTTATTTGGGAATGTTTAGATAAAATAATAAAAATAAATTTAGATATCATTTAAGTATTACATAAGATGACTTTCTGCAATATTCGATACTATTCCCCACCTTAACGTACGTCTACTTTTAGTTGTAAAATCATTAAAGGTTTACAAATGTAATCATCTTTTCAATAAAAAAAATAATATGTAATTCCTAATAATTAAAAAAATCATATTGTACAAGTTACAGGACAAAGAAATGGTAACATAAAAACTCCAAATACTACGGTCCGATAAATATTACTTACGGAGCAGAAACGGGAAAGTTTTTGCCTCTGAAGTGCTTTTATATAAGAACTACATTTAATTGGATACAAGTACCACTTGGCGGAACTCCAAAGGGAATGTTTTTAAAGTATCTAATAATATAAAAAGGTATATAAGTGGTATAGTTTATTTGTAAAAAGTTATTGACATAGTCATTATATTGAAAATCCGTTCGTTTTAAGTTCTGAGTAACAAGTCTACGAATTTCTTTAAGGGGTTAGTGGTAGTCAGAGACATGGAAAAATGAGACAGTCATCAGTAATTTTTTGCCATTAAATCATTTTATTTTATAAATTTAATAATAATGCCATTTAATAATGATGCCATCATTACCCGTTTGACTTGAAGTCACGAAAATTTGAAAAAAAAAATTTCAAAAGTTATAGCTGTTTGTATTGACCCAGTTGCAGCAGAAAGTCCTTGCGGTGCCCATCATAAGGATTGGAGATTCTTGTGCCTGATCGAAGCTTTCTTTTTCTTTCAAAAATTTACAAAATGGCGGCCTCAGGATTATTTTTTTTTCTAGTTTTTCGGAAAAAATCAACAGTTAATTGTTAATAAAAAATCGAAATTTAATAATAAAAAAATCCTTGAATCGAGCACAGGATTATCAATTTATAAAACAATTTTTTTTTGTTCGAATTTTATAAAATTCCCTTTTTTTCATGTTTCTGACTACCCCTAACCCCTTAAGAAGTTTTCTTCCTTCATGATTTCATTATACCTAAATAATTTCATAAGCAGAAAATTGAAGTGAGAACGTGTCACTTAGTTAGTAAGGTAATCAATATGTCCTAAAGGAATCATAAATTTGTTAACCTTAAAATTGAGAGAAATATCATTGTCAAAAATTTACAAATTTAAAAGAAGAGGCAAAGAAGTCCCAATTAGGAAAAGCAATAGAATTATATTATAACCAGCCACATATTACAGTAAATACCATAACATTACTCAGGGTAGTCCTAAGCTTGCAGTATCACTGATCACGTAGCCAGTTTCACACAGTACTTTAACCACTGCAGGTCACGAGCGAAACGAAAATAAACGCGGGGGTGGATAGTAAGATACACACGCTCGATCCATTTCGTGCTCTCATCCATTCCATCATCAATACGTGGGCATGATTTATTCCAAACAAATTTCTACTATATCGGCATTCAGTTAATAAAAATAAATTAATAACAGACTTCGCCGGCTTCTCGCAAATATTTAATCAAAAGCCGCGAAATTTCTGCACAGAAAAGTAAGAAATATTTTGATATTAGATGTTTTCTGTTACCATTTGCCTCGCTGTTTACTTTGTAATTTCACTTTATAACTTGTTTTATTACCTAAAACAAAACTTCGTTAATTCAGCGGGGTCGAGTTCGAAGAATTGTTAGCAACACCGTATATAAAGTAGTATTGGCGGGTAGATCATTTTATATTATGTCAAGTATAACGACTTGTAGACAATATATACCTTTTATGCGATAGATTAGTCTTAGTCTCTCTGGTGTTTCCGCGCAGTGTACATGAAAGTTAGTATAGGTCGTGGTTAACATCACCCTTCTTGAGGACAACGTAAGTTTACTTTATTATCTATTGTAGTGGGCGAGGTCGAGTTGTCGAGGTGAGAGTTAATATATTATGAAAGAGCTCTTTAAACCTGCTCCTGGGTCTCAAGCTCCAGGGACTGCTCGCCTCAGTCTAAATTACATGTGTATACGTATTGCTGTACAGTAATGTGTATCACTCTTATTCTATGACAGAATTCTGCTTGGATCCGTGCTATGAGTATTGACGTCATAGCCAATATACGATATTTTAACTCTTGATTCCGACCTTATAATCCAGACTCTTCTTTTCCGTAAGAATCTGTGATTTCCGTAGACACATGGTTTTGCTTGTGGCGGCTTTACCGCAATAGTATTTGTTCCTCCAATGTCGCTTATAATAAAGACTTGAAGAGCAAAAGCGACTCAATCAGACAAATAAAACAACCGCACGCTCTTCTAGACGCTTAACCGATTTAATAGCAATAAAGTTGTTTCCCTTAATCCCTAATGTTTAATATCCAACCATTACCAAATATTTTATAATACATTTAATAGCAGGTAAACCTTAAAATAATAAGTACTTGTAAAACTACATAAATAACAAAACTGAAACACCAAATGAAACAAAAGTGTTATTAATGTGTTTTAATTACTAATTATATGTTAATAATATAACCACTCCTTAGGGAAAAAGATTAACCACCATTGACGCAAGTTCTTACTTAGACGTACAGTAATAAATTATGATTACAAATAATAAGTTTCTTTAATAAAACTATTGAAAACATGTTATTGAAATATTTAGGGATAAACTAAGAGACAGTACATCGTGATTAATAGTAAAACAATCGAGCTACCTTAGCTCGAGATGTCATCATCATCATCATCACAACCCATTAATGGCCCACTGCTGAGTCGGGTCTCCTCCTCAGAATGAGTAGAGAGTTAGAATATAGTTCTCCACGCTGGCCCAGTGTGGTTTGGCAGACTTAACACACCTTTGAGTACTTTTAGGGAACTCTCAGGAGTGCAGGTGTCCTTACGATGTTTTCCTTCATCATTGAAGCAAGTAAAAATTGCTTAAAATACACATAACACAGAAAAGTCAGAGGTGTGTGTGCCCAGAATCGAAATGGGACCTCCCAAGTAAGTGTTTTCAAATAAATTTTACCTGTAGCACGCATAAATATAAATCGATACCTAAATCTGTGATTATATAACTACATGTACTCGAAATCGAATCAGAAACGACTACTCTGTATTATTATTTAGTATGGATAAATATTGCAGCACTGTAACAGATGCTCCTTGCCATTGGTTATATGAATATTATATGTAAAGATGTTGTTATCCATAAGTAACATAGAAAATAGCCTACAAGAACAAAACCGGTTCGACAGCTCACGGTCAAAAACCAGCACTTAGAAACTCAGCGAAGCGAATTAGCAATAAATTATAGTAAAGTCCATAATATCCACATAATGGTATTAATTGTTCCAGTCAAAGAATTTCTGCCGAAAACGTAAAAAATTCACGGAATACGACGAAGTCTTCGGAAAAACATTCATTAGCAAGTTGAGGTTTCATGAATTACAATAATGAATAAGCAATTCAAATATATTTCTTTCTCAAGCGTCGTCTGTAAGCCTGAGCTTCCATACAAATGTTAATACTATGCTAGGTCAAATATTACTTTTCTGTGACAAAGTTTGCCAAAATTTTGTGTAAAATGCACATAAACAAGTAGTTAAATAAACAAAATAATTCTAAACTAAATATATCTTACATGTCCAGCCAGTCCTACTATAATGAATAAAATCAAGTTTAATAACTTGATTTTCTGATATTTATACAATATATCACTATTATTCACCTCCTCTAATGTCTGAAAGTTTGCATGATGCTAGGTTAGCACGTCAGGTTAGCATACCAGTGGCTTTCAAAGTCAAAGCATCTTCTGAGTCTGGATATACCATATCTACTAATCCATGAGTCTATATTTGGGTATCCATTTTTTTAAAAATCTCTTTTAATGATCTACTATATTATCCAAAATTTTTTGCTTCTGGATCCAGTAATTTAGCGTCATTATCCTGTGTTCAAAACATAGTGGTTAACACTAACCATCAAATAAAGGAATTTTGATGTGGAAAGTGAGTGACGTCACCGGATAGATGTGTTCGTGTAACGCTTATCTGTTTTCGGTTGGAAGCGCATTCCACGGAGTACTTCTCCCTATTCTATATTTATAGTCCGGTGCTTTACGTTCGAACTATACGCCACCGCCGTTACGACCCGTTCCACATGAGAATCTATATTTTAATATTAGAAACTTTCAATTAAAATTTAAGTTTCAAATACACTCTCATAAGTACAACAAACAGATATATATAATCCAATAAAATCGCTACACGCTTTGCATTAAACATTTTTAAGTTAATAGTTTTACAAATTCACACCTGTTCTTCTTTCATTGTCGTTTCGATGTACTAAAGTCGAAGCCCCCGATAGGAATCAAAGGAAATAGTCGCTTACGCATCTTGATGACCCATGACTGACAACATGATGATCCCCACCGAACGTTTCCGTCACAGGATCGTGATCGTTGTTCCCATCAATCTCGTTCAGACGATTTGTATCTAACGAGTAACGCCTACACCAATTTATAATAGATTAAGAGGTAAGGTGTAAACAAGTTTTAAATTCCTGTCGTTATTAACATCTAAAAAGGCCATTGTTAGCACCACTTGTAAGAAACATTATAACTCTGCTAACGAACCAACTACTGAATAAAAAAGACGTGGGATCACGCACGACTGCGTGTGATCATTTCAATCGTGTAATCAAAGGATATTTCCTTCACACTGCCAAAGAGACTTCAGGTCAACGCTCATTCATCGATGTAATGCTATCAAGATGCGGAAAATCTGCTTGAATGGAAGGCTAATAAATAAACGGTAACATTTACTTGGACGAAAAAACCATCACATCACAACTAATCTTGAACTATATTGGTTAAAATTCTCAAAGCATTTGAAGCAGAGAACCTAATTAACACCAAATGCAAATGATCGCTAGCTTGAAATATTTTACGAACAAACAACATAACTATCTGAGCGTGAATGTAATTGAGCAGAGTTAATATTGACAATAACTGTTTGAACATATACTACACGGCTCGAGATAGCATTAAATGATAAAACAGAGCAGGCGTTAACCACGGCATTATTCTGTCTCCCCTCGTCTATACAAAGATCAAAGGCACCGAAAAAATCTAGCCCTACATGAGGCCCTTTTTCCGAATATTCCCAAATAACTTACGAGCATAATTTATAATTTCGTAGTAAAAATATTTAAACAATTTCGTGACCTGTCTTTTAACATCAGTTTAACTTAAGGGGGTATGGGTATGGTCTAGAAATTTGAAAAAATGGATTTTTCAAAATTCTAATTATTTTCGGAGATACAGTGGATTTTGTATGGATTTGGAATCGCCGATTAATTGAAATTGAGAATTAAATATTATTATCCGAGTTAATCTACTGGAATTGTTTCTCAAACTACAAACGCGTTTTTCTCGAAACTACTTTTTGTGAAGTGGTTGACATGATATCTCAAGTTCTACCCAACTGATTACTTTGAAATTTGGTGGAAATCTTCATAAAACATATTTGTTTAGCGCATCTGCCTTGGATTTAAAAAAAACAATTTGAAGTATTTTTAAAAAATTCGAAAAGGTCAAAAAAAGGGTAAAAATAAAATTGATTTACAGATTGAGAAATTTTTCAAATTTTTTTGTGTCGAAATTCTGATTTTTTTTCTACATTTTTTTTTATTTTCTTGAAATGTCAATAAACAAATAAATAGTAAAAATGTTTTTCATTTTTTTGATGTTAGTTTGAAAAATGCCTAAAGTTTCGGCTTGTAGACCAGAATACCCCCTTAAAGAACTCTAAATAAGCAGGCATATCAAACAACGAAGCTTGTATAGAAAATCAGGTCAGGACGTCTCTAACTTGACAGAAGATATGGAATGTCTCACTCCATAAATTCGCCATTCCTCCAGCAAAAATCTACCGTAGTTTAGTTAATTTAATTACTAGTTAATCATTCGCAGCCGTCTCTGGCAACAAGTAAAGATAATACTCGTAAAATGGATAAAAAACAAACATCGTCATTTACTCTTGACGTCAATTCGTACTGAGATCAAAGTTGCCGTTTTCAAATGAAAATTTAGGCATACAGTCGTCGTAAATGTGTCTGTAACGTATTCCACACTTTGAAGTAACCTATAAATCCAAAACTAAATGTGTAGGGATTAAAAGTTTGAAAATGAAATAAAAAAGCACATTAAAAGAATCTACATAGTGTAAATAAATCTTTGTATCATTACACAAACAGTACCCAAATTTCTTTACAAATTAATGTTATGTAAACTTTAATCTATTTTGGTCTTAAATAACTGTCTGACGTTCTTCTGACTAGAACTAGATCCAACACGATTTTCAATGATTTTTAAACTAATTGATAGATGCTGATTTCTGTGAAATTATCAAGATGATTTAGATAATGACGACTCATGATCTTTCTGATTTTCGAAACGTTCAATACAGAAATAGCGTTTCTTCAGCATTGAAGAGGATCTTTCTTTGATTATTAACACTTTAAAAGCTAAAGTACATAACAAACAACAACAATCATTTGCATGTTGATCTAGAAAGTAATATCCTTTTTCTTTGATATTTTTTTTTCAGTTCGTAAACCATGTTTAGGTGCTCAAGAACGCGCAAGAATGGATTACAAAAATATATATATTTTAGAAAAGTTAATATTTCGATACAGTAATAATAATATTGGCTATTACTTTACAACAATACCTAAGTTAATATTAATATGCACTTTAGACAGGAACCTGAACAGGGCATTTGGGTCGGGCCTTGGAACCCAGGTGCTCAGTCACGTGAATTTTAGGGCCCTATTCACGTGACTGAGCTGTAAATTACTTTAGGCAGTGTTTATTGTATTAAATCACTTGTCAGACAATCTCAGATCTATCGGAAAGGAGGTTGTATCGATGGGTAATAGGAATATAAATAAATTTATAGAAATTATCAATCAATGCAGTGTTACTATATTTAAAATAGAATAAAAAAGACGCTTCTTGGACTTTTTTATAACTGTATTACGGATTTAAAATAACTAATTATGTAGGTAATAATAGACATACGTACAGTTATGTATTATTATATACGTAGGTATATAATAGGTAGGTTAAAAAAGCACTGATAGCCGAAGAGGTCGTTGTCTAATTGGGAGGTCCGAATTCAATCCTGGTCACACATCTCTGACTTATGTGTGTTTTAAGCACTTAATTATCACTCGCTTTGTACTCCTGAGAGTTCTCCATGTTTTCAAAGGTATGTGAATTCTGCCAACCCGCACTTGGCCAACGAGGCGGACTATGGCCTAATCCCTCCTCAGTCTGAGGAACCGGCTTAGAAGTGGGCCATTAAAGGATGATGTTGATATACGTAGGTATAATAATACATTTGACCTTAAGAATTTCCTGCCACCATTTGATATAGGTATATACCTAATTTCAAAGTCCTGTGTGTAAATTATTTATTGCATCATACTTAGTAGCAATAATGTATGGTGCATCATAAGATATATTATTAGTTATTTTAATGGCTTCCATGAAACCGGAGATACGACTGGGATCTGCAAGATGGAGACTGAGACGACGTATGTAGATATAAACCCATTATTATGTGCTCGACACATGTTTTATCACTCGTAACATAAATATGACTAAAGTATCATTTGTTATCGTGTACCGGCAAATATCTGATTCAAACTCACGGTTATCAAGGCATCATGGATCATTTATAATTTCTTGTTTCTATAGACAAAGGGCAAAACTTACTTTTTAAAATGCAACTATCTGCCCCCACATTAGTCATGACGCATATCTTAGCGCCTAATTATACAACATTATTGACCGTTTAACATATTATCTGTTCCTCCGGATACTATTATTATCGATTACGTAATATTAGTACTACACAGCTTTGAATTGATGTTTTGTAGCTATATCGAATCTTTAAGAGGCACTTAATAGCCATGGTTATGTCTGTGATGTTGTTAGAGATATCATGTTGAGTAGCAAATAAAGAAAAAATCATCCTATTTAAGATTAAGGTGACACTAGTTAACGATAACATAAACTGGTGTCCTGTCCTAGATCCTTTAGAATTTATTTTTAGGAAAACTTGTGAAGGTACACAAAACGCCACATTACTATTAGAATATGTCAATAATAATTTTCTTTTAACAATTCCATGTTTATAGTCCTAGCTAGTCATAAATAACATGATACTAAATAAAAGTTTTTTTTAATAAATTTGAATTAAAAATAGTGTAAGAAAAAATTATTTGATTGTAAAGAAAGCGTGGGATGTTTTTCAGGATATTATCAAAATCATCCTTCTACTCATATGTTTATAAAATATTCATAACTATTGATAACATGCACAATAGTAATTGGGTCTACTAAAAACTTGATTTTTGAACCAAATTTTGTTAAAATTTAACAATTTTACTGAAAATTTAGATAAATTTTACTATAAAACGGGGGTGAATACTACTTTAGAATATAGGGGGATGATGTACGTATAAGATAGGGAAAGTATAAAACATAAATATAAATTGTCTTGACGCAGAAACTCTGGGTCTCAGGAAAACAAAAAGTCGCTAATCCTGATTATCCTAGTAAGGATAACGGATCAAACTGATTAAAATATTGAATTGTCATCGATCCTTAATAAGTATGCCAAATTTCGAGATAATCCGACGTTTTGAAGGGGGTCAAAATCATGTTCAAAGATTCCGTTACATACATACTAAGATACGTAAGAAGCTAATAAAAGCGTATTATTAGCTTCTTTATCGGGGATACGTTTTATAACTTACTTTTTAAAACCTTTAATGTAGGTCTAACCCGCAAAGCTTTCGAACAAAACCCTTGTCACATTTATTATTTTTTCAAGTCAATCTTTTTAATCCAGACCTCTCCCCAATTGACTACTAGAATTGCTGTACTTATACTTATGGCTATTTTTACGTCTATTTCGACGCATTATATCAATTGAAATATCTTTATTCTTAATACACTTACAATAGAATACACAATGGCGTGACAGTGTATATAACCTGGTTATCAGCTGACAAATAAAGCGGAACCGATTACAGTTGTCGCAAATGTTTCTATTGGGGCACAGGGAGTGTGTGTCAGGGAATTGTGACTGTTACTGAATAAAAAATAAAGTCCAAATATGTTTGTAGAATACGTAATCACAAAATAACATCAGGAAGGGCTGTAATAATTGTCCCATCCCATAATCTATGTATGCATAAATTAAATTGAAGTAATGTTTGATTTAAGTAAATATAAATTCACTCAGATTAATATCGGATCCATTAACTTCTGATACTCTAAAAGTTAAACTGTAGTTTTAGCCGTATTGACTAACGGCTTACCTAAAACGAGTTTAAAAGCTCTCAAAAGCCGTCAAAAGCGGAAACAATTTCCAACCGCCGGTATTAAATATTCAAAGGTCAAGATGTACTCTTTGAGGTGTATAAGGTTTCATGGAAACTTCGTTCATTTGTAGATTATTCGTATTTTCAATCATACCTTGAAGAAATTTTGTATGTTACCACTGCATATTAGACGTTATATTATAAACAAGTAAATCAATAATTAATTCGGGACAGGAAAAGTATTTAAGTAGGGTGTCGGGACGACGACGGAGGGTGATTAATCCTAACTAATATTATAAATGCAAAAGTAACTGTCTCTCTGTCGCGCTTTCACGCCAAATCTACTGAACCGATTTAAATGAAATTTGGTGTACGGATAGTCTAGAGCCTGAGAAATGACATACGCTACTGTTAATTGCGAAATAAAGGTTGTAAGGGGTTGAAATGGGGGAAATGAAAAGTTGTATGGAAGTATCGTCATTTTTAGAGAGATACTAGCTGACCCAGCAAACGTTGTTTTGCCACCGTGGGCATCACGTATCACTTAGGGGTATAAAAAATAGATGTTGACCGATTCTCAGACCTACCCGATATGCACACAAAATTTCATAAAAATCGGTCGAGCCGTTTCAAAGGAGTATGGTAACTAACATTGTGACACGAGAATTTTATATATAAGATAAATAAATATGACATTCAAAGTTTGTAAAAGTTTTCCCTCAAGGGTAGTAAATAACACTAGGGAATAGGGGATGGAAGATGTATGGAAATATATAAGGTTTATGTGTATGTTTTATAAGTTTGCTACAAAAGATACGTACATATGAGTCTTATTTGTAAAATAATTAGCATTAATAATAATTGAAAATGCTACCCAAAGACATTATTCCACGCGAAAGCTAGTAAAACTATAAAATATAAAAAACTGTAAGTTACTTTAAAAGAAACCTAAGAGATAAAGCTTTAATCATATCTAACTAGGAATGACAATAAAAAAACAGAAATTAATTTACTATAATAACCAATCTCACGAATGCATAACGTACGAGAACTTAATAACAAGAACAGTCGGTGATGAAATAATAAATTACCATTCAATTTTATCTCCATTGACTCACTAATCAGATAACCGGCCTCCTTGTTGTGACTCAGCGGTATTCGATACTCATCTCCCCTTCCAAGAAGTAGTTTCGAATACCTCTAGTCACTGGTCAGTTATTTTTCTAACCCCTCGTCCAAAAAGAGGAGTTAGCAAATGATTTAAATCTACTTTTCTTGCAAAGTAAACGATAAAATTAATTATTAACCGTAACTTTTACTATAACTTTAGACTAAAACGCGAGCCTGGGGCTTGTGACTAAGGAGACATCCTTGACGTGAACCTGACACTCACCGGCAATATTTTACCAGGGAAATCATACAACAACACGTTTTTACACAATGTACTCGCCAATGCAAGATTCTACTCTCAGACCTACCCTACATCCTCACAAAATTGTTGTCGGAGGAGTATGGTAACTAACATTGTGACACGAGAATTTTATATATAAGATAATATGACTCAATATTTGACTGATACAGGTAATAAAACAAGGGCACACTTGAACCTCAAAACGGGGTTTTAAGTACTCGTCTAACCATCAGAGCTTGTAAATTATTGTTAAACCGGTAGGTTAGGTTAGTCCGGTAACATTATCAACATAATATGCTATATAGATTTCGACAAAATAAAAAAAACCCTGAATTCGGAAATGGCGCTCAAAATATTGTGGAAAATACGTCAAATATCGGCGAAATCTTTGCAGTGGTTTTAAATTTAAACTGCATATTTTTATACGTATAAAAATTAATTTCCAGGACATGGCATGCACACGCAATATAAACATGAACAGTAATATCGAGGTACTTTAAATTTAACCTTGAATTTTAAACTGGAAAATAAAATTCATCAGTGCGCTAAAAGTAATAAAAAATATAAAATTGTATAATTTATAGTTTACTAGTCGACTCGCCCAGTTTCGTTGGGCTAAATAAATTAAAAAAAGCTTAGATTTTAAGTTACACCTACACTAATATAGCGTGCTAAAAACATACAAACAGACAGAGCAGTTTACATTTATTCTGGCTTCTATAGATGTTTCCCTTCTATGTACAGATAAAGAACTTTTAATAACGTAAAAGTATCTTAGCAGAGCCTATGGAGTGCCAAACTCTTTAAAACATTTTTAATTAATGTTTAATTTAAATTCGCAGACTAAAATTCAGAAATAGCGTGAATCAGAGGCATACTAAAAGGGTTGGAAAAGACGGGAATCGTAATTAAGGGAGTCGTCCCTTAGAAAGTTGAAGAGTGCTTTATAAACGACTGAGCGCCGCGCACATACGGGTTCAATAACAAAGTTTCAGAACATCATTGTTCATAAAATTATAATTAATTATTGAAGGAAGAGATGTTATTATTTAAGAACGTGTTTTCAACGTAAATTTTACGTGTTATGTTTTCCGTACCTACTTGTTTATACTATTGAAACAACGAAAGTAAGAAAGAAAACTATTTGTCTCACGTAGACTGATTACGATTTTTGACGCGTTAAAGTTCTATAAAAATTCAATATATTTCATTACATTTGATTAACTACATTACCACGTTAATGGTAAATTCTAACACAAATTAAATTAATTATATTTTAACTCAATTTAAATGCCTACATTAAACGAATTCTGTATAATAGGTAAATGCGCCCAAAGGATTTTTATGCTAAATTACTACCATTTTTAATCGTTTCATGTTAAAACTATTTTAATAGCTTAGAGCTTGCAATAATGCTTGCCTCGTGTAAGTAGATAAACCCACCCTTAAGACAGCGATACACGATACGGTTTACTTGACGGGTTAAGCACAGGTATACCCATCAGGAAAACTAGAGCTGTATAACTAAAGCTGTGCAAAGAGGAACACGCGTAACGATAAATACATTAACTCACGTTTGAGTAGAAACGCATCAATCATGTCATGAAAGAGAAACAGAAACGATAATATAAATATTTAATAAATTGCGGAGTACTACTCGTTGTACCTCTCGCAATCAATGGAAAAGTGACGTGCTTGGGAAAATAGTTACACTGTACAGGTGAACCTTTCCAACATACCGCAGCGTGTATGCTTGGCTTTAGCGGTCCCTAAGTACATATTAATCGATCTTAGCTTGTAACTGAGCTTACTAAATGTTTACTAGGTTTATAATAGCGACTATAACGCTAATAGTATAGGGCAGTGTCACGCTGTCAGCTCGTAAGTCATAATCACGTCACAAACGACCAGTGAGTAAGAGGCGCGTAATGCAGCCGAGGTCCGCGTCGTACGCAGTAAATATTAATTAGGACAGCGGCGCCAGTGCTTTGAAATATATGTACTATTTTGTAAGACCTCTAGTACAGCTACATATAGCTAATGTCTTTAAATATTATTGTTAACACCACATTCAAATGCCTATGTAACAAGCAAGTTTGTAATCTTGTGTATTCAAAATCTTTAATAGTAAAGTGCCTTCAGAATTCAGAAAAAAAAATCATAAGTATCTTCTCACAGTATAATTGAAATACTTCAAATTGTAATTTTCATTAAATCCTCAAGAACTCATTACAGTTTTCCTTTGATGTATGTAAGTTCACATTTCAATAGCATTGTAGCCTTCTATTTTATTTATAATTATTTTATGACCATGGGTCTTCAAAGAGTTTTGGTGTGCTGAGTGATAAAAACTATCTTTATAGCTACTTTGAGTACAAATTTATAAAACTTAAAAATAATTTGATTACAAATTGACTATTTAGTTAGTACAATTTTTATCTTATTACATACTAATTTTAATTAATTAATAAATATATGTTTAATTAATATTTGATAATACTGCAAAAAAATCTATTCATTCCAAAATTGCAAGTTGGAAAAGTTTTTTTTATCAGTGAACATTTGAAGTATAATTAAATATGTTGATATAGTATATAGTTTAAATTGAAATTCCCAAGAAATAAATACATATACTTTTTATACATTTGAATTTATGATAGTTAAAAGTTTAAGAACAAATTGATTCTGGTGATTTTTTTAATCAATTAAATATTTCAAGATAATGAGAGCAAATAATATTAATGTTAACTGAAAATAAAATACTAATCGTCTAACAGAGAGTACAGTGACCCACTTAAGTACTCAAGTAAAAAGTACTCTCAAGGCTACTAGGATATGTCACGCGTATTTACTTAAAGGGCATATAAAGAGCATTTACTATAAGGCTTTTTATAAAAATAGAAAAACATTAAAATACACAAACTATTCAAAAACTCCCCTTTTTGAATAAATTCTTTTTAGGATAATTTATTTAATACTAATATCTTATCACTAGAAAAACTTTTAAAACTTACACAATAAGTAAATAAGGACTTTAAACTAAAAAATACAACAAATTACTCACGACTGCACGCCTGCAAAACAATAGCTCTTCTTTAATTTTTATCAACAGTCACCTTTGGGGCACATCGTATAGCACTAGGCGAAAAATACAGTAAATTACCGATTGATCCGGCCACTGTTTCTGGTTGCGACGATCTTTGTAATAAGCGATCACTCTCACCAATATATTGTTATAACGTGGAACAGGGTCTTCAGAACAGACAAAATATAAATCAACTTCGTATCATACAATATAGGTTTTAAATGAACAATCCTATCGCATTTACACTAATGTCCACACCGCACTCCACAAAACGAAGACAAAATTGCGCACGCATTCCGTAGACGTCTGACAAGCACCATATGACATTTGAAGAAAAACATTGCCATATTAAATATTATCAAAATTGCCAACATTTGTAATGTTCAAAATTTCATAAATGCGTTTTTAAAATGTAATATATATATATAATGTCATTGAACTATATTTATAAAAATATTTTTTTAAATCTTCAAGAAGAAAAAAGATTATGTTTTCCGGTCAAAACATATTTTATCTTTCAATATTTGACAGTGACAATTGAAAATTTTGGCTTGAAATGGCTGAATATTAATAAAATAACAAAACTGACGTGTACCTACTTTGTAAATGTTAGGAATTTAGGATATTCTGTTTCATGTAGTTTCAAAACAGACATAATGTCGGATACTGAAGGGCTTGTGAACGGCGCTGGACCATCAACAGAAACAGCAGAGAGTAATGCTGAAGGTGACAGACCTATTGCTCCTGAACGTGAAGCTTACTTCCAAGCTCTTCGAGTATGGATTCAACAGGCGAAAATGTATCAGAACCTATCAACTTGTTTTCCATACTACATGATGACTATGCAGGGATTACAAAATAATCCAAGCAATGTTCCGTTATTAAATAATAACTACCAGTTTCAAGGGCAACAGTTTCCTTTTCAAGTACCAATTCCGCCTCGGCCGAGAGCACGAAATCAGCCTCCACTTCCAGAACCTACTGCGCCAGCTGATGGTATGTTTAAACTTTTGACTTTCTTTTTAAATATCATGCATCACATAATTTTATAATTGTAGTTTACCACTATTTTTTATTATAAGGTGTGTTATATTTCAGTAATCGCAAGGCATGGAGGATTTGAATATGTAATACCATCCTTATACAAGAGGTTGATTGCAGAGTTTATTGACTTTATGCTTCTGTTCATACTCAAACTTATTGTCACTTTCATAGCAGTGGATATGTTTGAACTAATGTAAGTATTAATTATAAAATACGCTAAGTCAACTTATAATATTCTATTATAAAGCAAATGTTAATAGAATTTTAAGTTTGCCTTACTGAAAAAATTGTAATTGAATTTATAATCTTGCAACTTATTTTGTAAATGTTTAATTGCAGAGATCTGGATAAATTTGATTTTTATAAATTCAGTGAACACTATGATGACTACAAGTATGCCATGGAATTGACATCAGAAATACTTCTATTAGAAATAATATACAGGGCTTTAGTATGTGTATTTGAGGTATGGCAATTTTATTTTCTTCCTATTTTATTCATCAAATAAAACAATATTAAAGATTGTTTTTATAATGAAAACTATATGATTATTAATCTTATTTTCAGGCATTTTGTTTAAGTAGGAGTGTTGGAAGAACAGGTGGTGCAACTCCTGGGAAAGCATTGCTCGGCCTAAGAGTTGTCACTGCATCTGCTGTTATACCAGTTGCAGGAAGGCCTAGAGAAACAGTTTTGGTATATCCTGGCAAACCTCCTAGCTTTGTTCTCGCTTTAGTCAGGTCATTAATAAAAAACTGTTTAATATCCCTTCTGTTTCCACTATGTATAGTACTATTTGTTTTTCGTCACAATCGTACTGGTTATGATTTATTATGTGGTGTTATTGTTGTTGAGGAGAATATGTTTCCACCAAGACGGCATGCTCCATAATTCTTCAAATAGTAAATTTCTAATAATATAACACATTCCACTAAAGATGTGTTTTATATTAAAATGGTACTGTTGATTTACTAATAATTCTCTTAATAACTTGTCTGCCTCTGTATGGTTTCTGAGAAACTTATTATTTAGTAGCTTTAATAATCCATACATCATGATAAAGATGATGATGTATACACGGTACATATACCAAAACATTTTTTTTTAATTTTTTTCTGTCTGTTTGTTCCGGCTAATCTCTGAAATAGCTGGACCAAATTTGACGCTGGCTACAACCCATTGAAGCGTAGCAACACGTGAACTAAGTTGCCCAGGTTGGCTAATAAATTATAAAATTGCTTAGTTAGAATTTTCATTAGAAATTTCAATTGGGTGGTTAATATTAAAAGAAATATATTGTTTGAAATTTAAAGTACTGATATTTGTAACCAAAGAAGTTTTACAATTATCTTGGTGTTGTATAAGAGTTGTTGTATTTCCCAGTGTAGCCATTACACTTTTCAGTAATTTAAAGGGAATTATGGTTGTTACTGTTTCATAATAAAAATAAATGTACAAAAATTGTAGAGTAATGTAAAGGATCATATTGTTTTATTTACAGAAATTTTATATTTTGTATTTATGTTGGAGAATTGTTTTGTATATTTCATCGACAAATCATAAGATCCTTCAATGCTAATATTAAGAAACACTTTTATTATTAATAGATTTTTAAAATGATAAGTGGTTTATGTGATAAAGGTTATTACAAAGTTTCTTCATCTTTATGTAAGTACTATTTTGTAATTTTAAATTATTATTTTGTAAATATTTATAATGTATTATTTTATTATAATAAAGAAATGTACAAGACCTATGTTATTTTAAATTATTAACATGCGTTTACAATAAATGATCTTCTGTGTATTAGATATGGAATAATAGTTAAGGTGGTAAATAAGAACATTGAGAATATCGCCTTATTCATTTTAAAAATATTAAGGTTCAATAGGAAAAATAACATTTTATATTTATTTGCATTTTTACGAAAACATTCAGAATCGTAATATAGCATAGAATTATTTCTGACGACAGATCGTAGAATAACAACGCAGACGAAAGAGCCATTAAACATCGATACTCGATTTAAATCGATTCCAATTCGGAAAATGACACTATTATTCCGTTCAAAAACTTTAAATATAGAAAATTTAATGATTTTGATTTAAATGACATATGTATAACTCATTTTTAAAAAATGCTATAAATTTAACAGTAGTATATATAAAATGTAAATGATAACAAGAGTGATGTCATTTTGCTGAGTTGGCTTTTCCTTGCGCCGTCAGTCTGCCGTAACGTGGCGGCGCTGCGCTCGTGTGTGCCGCAGGAGTGGCCCGAACTGTCACTGTTCATGTAGTTTTCTGTGATAAGAATTACTGTGAAATTATAGTTTAGCGTACTAATTAATAATAACTATCATTATGTCTACGTCGGGGGAATTTGGTAATCCTCTACGCAAGTTTAAACTCGTGTTCCTCGGTGAACAAAGTGGTAAGTCTAAGTCAAATTGGCCAGGCACTCTTGCATTTTTAATACATAGTTTTTGAATTTACGACACGTATATACATTCGTCTAGACTTATTGAATTACTGACCTACATTTTGTTCATATTAAATTTGTCTTTTTATTGCTTCCGATCGATCGAAAGAGTATCGGTACTGTGCATTACGCAGTGTAATGGATCATGGATGTAGGTTACAACGAGAGATTACTGGTATAAATTTTCGGCTTTCGCTCTTTCATTTCTCACGCTATTCTCTGATCTTTGTTCCCGTTACCGATGCATACTCGAGTTGAATAGGCACGAGTTAATTAGACGGTGCATTGACCCGCAACTTATGTTTTTCAGTGGGAAAAACGTCGCTCATCACTAGATTCATGTATGATAGTTTTGACAACACATACCAGGTGAGTTGATTCATTGTATGAGTAACATTAAAACAATATTGTAAATCAGAAATGTGTATTTGTTGTAAAACATTGCACACATTTTATCTATATTTTGTTATAAAAGGTTTTATTAGTTTCTTTAGAGATAATGATAATTTTTATTGATAACACTCATACAAACATATGCAGACATAAACATTTTGTAGCCTAATTAAAAAATCTAAAGAAATGTAACATTTGTTTTGTATTTTAAAATCAATTAATTCCCTGTAAAATCTCAAAAAAAAAACCCAATAAATAATGGTAGGGGCGCCAGATTTAAATTCAGTCAATTATTTCGTCTTGGGTGATAATTAGTATAATGCATTAAGGTATTTGTATTATGATTGCTCGTGACTGTCAGCTGGAATTCTGTGGGTGGGGCGAGCAGTGACAGCCTCACAAAAATGGAGGAAAAAAATTTTTTTAGTCATTTTCTCCCATTCGGTCATGAGAAATCATAATATAAATCTCTTTGGAAAATTATTTCTTCTATAAAAATATATATTATATGATCGAACTCTCATCTGTACATAATGTATGTAACTATAATTAGAGATGAAAAATTTTATTTAACTTTGGTATATATACCTGAAAAGTCTATTTTTATATGTGTTTTATACAGGCAACAATCGGAATAGACTTCCTCTCAAAGACAATGTACCTAGAAGACCGTACAGTGAGACTGCAACTTTGGGACACTGCAGGGCAGGAGCGTTTCCGTTCCCTCATCCCTTCTTACATCAGGGATTCCACTGTTGCAGTTGTTGTTTATGATATCACTAGTAAGTGTGTTTTTTCTTTATACTAGCTTAATATTTATTATTGGTGACTACAGCCAAGATAAAAAGGAAGGTTTTTAAAGTCACACTAAACTCATTAATGTCCTATGGAACAGCAGTATCGATTTGACCACATTGATTTTAATTCAATAACATATAGTTAATAAGAAAAAAGTGTGTTTAAATCCAGTTAGCTTTTTAAAACTAAAATGTGGGGTGAAGCACCGTTGCTTTATTACATATTATTGTGGCCCATACAAAAAAGAATGTGGTAGAGTAATGATAGCAACATAGAGAATATATTTATTTCTGTATTTCTAGCTCAAAATAAAACAAAAAAAATTTTTTTCGAAAAAATCTATTTATAAATACAGTTGTGTGCATAATTTTTTTTACTTATCTTAAAGGCGTTTACGATAAACCTACGATATTTCTTTTATGGGATAAAACTGAGGAAAGCTTGGCATAATGCATAGTTCCCGAGCCGCTAGTGCTTGACCGCAAGCACCGCGACCCGAACACTCGACTCGCTAATTGCTGTATCAAGCCCCTATAGAATTGTGAGGCGCAGATTATGCTCTAGAACCTTATTCTACAACGACAACGTTGATAAACTAATAATAAACAACTATACTTTCCGATTTTAAAACTACTTTTGAGTTGGATAACAATGATAGATAAATAGGCGACTACTTATTTGTCATATATTCAAATATGTTTTTTTTTACTTTATTGCACACCACGCACAAGAATACTTGACAGTGGCACACTAAAGGCCAGACTACCTTTAGGTTAGGAAAATTATTACGAGATGGGTTCCACGATAAACAACATACAAATAATTACAACCTAATAATACATTTTACTTATATGAATACTATAAATTTCATATATGTTAAGAATAAACATAAATACACAAATTACTTCATAAAAGAGGTTACTTCATTAGTAAGATTTTTTGGAAAATTACGGTTTAAATATTCAAATCGTTTACTATTATATATTTATTTATATAAAAGGTGTACATTAATGCAATCGGATTTTCTATAACTTCGTTATATTTGAGTGTCAAAATTCATATTTGAAGACTTTCTAAAGAAACTTTTTAAGTGTACCATTATATCTATAAATTAAAATTATAATTTAATTTAATCAATAACCTGAGATATATTTTATTGAACTATAATTGTTAGAAAGCGATAAGATATACGAAATATATGGGTTTGAACTGCCTTCATACGTACATACAAGTCAGCTTTATATTAATAGAGATAACAGAATTCTTATTACGTCATATCTATTGATGTGCTTGGCCGCAAATACCTCGAGTCAGCGACCCAATCATTAAGCTGTTATTGTATTCATTGGGCCCCTTTATACACAAGATATATATTGATAAATAGCCCCTTCAATAGATTCTAAAATTGGATATTCATATAAAAAAGATATATTTAAATTTCATAACAGCATCTTATAAGTTAAAAAGGCTTTTAGGTCGAAACTTTTTTTAATTCTCAAAAAATTATGATTTAGGTGTCATTCGATTCGGAATGGCATGTAGAAACTTTGAAAAAATTAAAGGGCCGCTCGCAAAAATTGCAAAAGTTATAAACAATTAAGTGAAAAAAAGGGGGTTAGGTTTTTTGCAAATATCTCGAAAGCTATTTGAGATTTTTGAAATTTGAAAAAAGCTTCAAAGAGAGCAGGAAATTTCCTAAAGAAAAGTCCGTACTCCCGGAACTGAACGTAGGGCCGATACTTATAATTTTCCCAGAGGGCTGAAAACACTCCCGAAAAAGGGTACTCCGGCTTGCGCAAGCCACGCCACTTTGGACATTTAACGAATTAATATTATTTTAACTTATTAAATATGAAAATTAAGAAGGGAAAAAATTCAGGGGCCTACAGAATCGATCAATGAACAATAATCCACGGTCCAAAAATTTTTATCGCGACTTTAAATTTCTACATGCCATTCCGAATCGAATGACACTTTAATCATAAATTTGGAGAATTAGAAAAAGTCGCCCTAAAAAGCACTTGTTGACTATTAGACTTAGATTGTTATTGAACTAGAAAAATTTACTATACCCTTGAAACGTATAGAAAATTTGATGCTTAGACTTTATTTCTTACTTTCATGTTTTTACATTAAGTATGGATTGTTTACAATTTAAATACATGCCTAATGAATTAGAATTTATGGTATGTATTAGTTTCGGTTATTACAAAGTCGTGTACGACATAAAAATTCGACATCAGCAATTTGGCATATCTTATATTTATGTTGATAACACTTGGGCTGCTCTAATCTCGAATATATTTATTTATTTTTTTGTAATTCACGAAATGGCTTCATTTTTCATTCCGCGATTATAGAGTAGTAAACTAGTGGAGTAGACATACGGATATTGGGTTAATTGCTTGCTTCAACCCTTTATAGGGTTCATTGGTGCTGCGCCAAATGTTACGATGACATTTTATACTACACATAAACTTTAACTTTTATATAGTTTTAGTAAATTGTGTTACATTTTGTTCTAGTATGTAACAAAGCTTTGTATCTGAGTAGCTGAGACATACATATTTATCTATATTAGTGTGTTGTGGCTGTAGAATCTGTAGTCCTTATACTACGTAATTAATATAAGAAAATATTTATTTCAAGATAATTTTATGTAAAAACATTTTCAGACTTACCATTTACCATTGTCTCAAACATTTAACAATGTCGAATATAATAATGCTCTGTAGAAAGAAATATATTTTTGCATATGAATGACAAGTCATAATATTTTTATCGTACTTAATTTTTCTTCATATTTAATAAAAATATCAAAGATAATAGAAATAGGTCTCTTATCTAAATTTTGTTTTGCTTACGGTACACGGCGGTCTTATTGGAAAAGTAATAAAACGTCTTCTGATAGCTAACCTAACGTTACCTTATTTATGTGTTCAGTCTGAAGAATCTATAAAGTTTCAATGTAACTCAGAATTTATCCGTCTGTAGGTATCTGAAAATAATTATAAAACGAACTTTTTTATCTAGTCAATAATGTTGTTTAAGATACGAAAAAGTAGTTTTGCCAAAATGTCAACTTGTTCTCTGTTGGCATAGCCAAATGCAATAGCTTGACATTCAATTATCAATCATGCTAATTTAATAATCCAAGAATGAATGACATTTATGATTCTTTATATTATTAATTAATGTTCTCGTAAAATTATACCTATTCAACCTGGACCTGTTTAAAGAGATTTTCAACCCTCATTCACCAGATTTTGATCATTAATTTTTATTATGGGTTCATATAGATAACAAAATTACTATAAACTAGATAAAACCATAAAACTTAGACAATAGTTTCCTTATGTAACTAAAGCATATTGAGAGTAAGAAACGATTATGGGTCAGATCGACCAAAACCAATTTCAACTGTTCAAAATATCAAATTACGTAATTTGCCAAACTCAATTAAGATAAAAATAAATTTTAAGAAATTTTTTTTTAACAGATTTCAAAAATTCATATTATTGAAAAAACAAAAAACACAGTTCCAAAAATTTCAGGATCTTTTAAAATTGGTACAAGGTAGTATACAAAAAAATTTATTGTCGATCATAAATTGTGACAAAATTGAAAAATTCAAAATTTCAGATTGGAGATTTTTCAAAACTTTTTTTTATAGCCCCAAGTTAGTATAGTAAAAATCGCTTGGGGTAGTTAGCAACTTACCCTAAGCGATTTTTTTAATTGTCAATAATTTTCGAGATTTTAAAACAAGTTTAAAAAATATGGAAAATAGTGTAATTTTCTATTTTGCATAACTTGAAAAAAAATGTTTTAATTTTTTTCCTTTGGCGGAACTTCGTTCTAGGATAAAAGAAAACTTCTGACGAAAATTAAAAATGTTTTAATTTTTTTCCTTTGGCGGAACTTCGTTCTAGGATAAAAGAAAACTTCTGACGAAAATTAAAAAATGTTTTAATTTTTTTCCTTTGGCGGGAATTCGTTATAGAATAAAAGAAAACTTCTGACGAAAATTAAAAAATGTTTTAATATTTTTCCTTTGGCGGAACTTCGTTCTAGAATAAAAGAAAACTTCTGACGAAAATTAAAAATGTTTTAATTTTTTTCCTTTGGCGGAACTTCGTTCTAGGATAAAAGAAAACTTCTGACGAAAATTAAAAATGTTTTAATTTTTTTCCTTTGGCGGGAATTTGTTATAGAATAAAAGAAAACTTCTGACGAAAATTAAAAAATGTTTTAATATTTTTCCTTTGGCGGAACTTCGTTCTAGAATAAAAGAAAACTTCTGACGAAAATTAAAAAATGTTTTAATTTTTTTCCTTTGGCGGAACTTCGTTCTAGGATAAAAGAAAACTTCTGACGAAAATTAAAAAATGTTTTAATTTTTTTCCTTTGGCGGAACTTCGTTCTAGGATAAAAGAAAACTTCTGACGAAAATTAAAAATGTTTTAATTTTTTTCCTTTGGCGGAACTTCGTTCTAGGATAAAAGAAAACTTCTGACGAAAATTAAAAAATGTTTTAATTTTTTTCCTTTGGCGGAACTTCGTTCTAGGATAAAAGAAAACTTCTGACGAAAATTAAAAAATGTTTTAATTTTTTTCCTTTGGCGGGAATTCGTTATAGAATAAAAGAAAACTTCTGACGAAAATTAAAAAATGTTTTAATATTTTTCCTTTGGCGAAACTTCGTTCTAGAATAAAAGAAAACTTCTGACGAAAATTAAAAAATGTTTTAATTTTTTTCCTTTGGCGGAAATTCGTTATAGGATAAAAGAAAACTTCTGACCAAAATTTGTCGAAATTGAAAGGGGTCGATTCCAACTATTGGTCGATTTGACGTGACCTATAGGTCGTAGGGAGATGTTAATTAGCCTAAGTTACTCCTGGTTACATCAGCTATCTGCCAGTGAAAGTCCCGTCTGAATCGGTCCAGCCATTTCAGAGATTAGCCGGAACAAACAAACAGATAGACAAAAATTGTAAAACACGTTGTTTTGGTATATGTACCGTGTATACATCCATGAAACAGGTCGTCTAGTAATTTTATATGTAAATGTAAACTGCAAAGATAGACATAGGCATTACATCATTTAGCTGACAAATAAGAACAGCTACCGCCTTCAAACCAGTTCCACTTGTCCACGATGAGATGAGTCACCCGTGAAGCGTCACGGTTTCGGTGCTTGTATTACGTGAGTCGTGAGTCCGCGGCCCGTGGGTGATGCTCGATGTGGTCGGTGGTGTAACGTTACCATTCACCGCGTTACTGCGATTATGAATGTCAAGTATATGCATATTCCGTAGACTAGATGACTACGGACGTCCGGACCAACAATTTAGAGTAGATAGACAAGCGAGAATGTCTGCTGAGCGTAGTATAAAATCATTTATAATAAATTTCGTAAGTCCCCTATTTTGTACATACTCAATGTCTCTAGAAATTACAAAGAAATATTTGTGATTATATTATTGTATTTGCGTCCAATGGCCCACATAAAACTTTGCTCATCCCCCAAATTCAAATTTAACCTCTAAGCTACGTAAAATCACTTCTTACTTCAAAATATATTTTGTTTATTGCTATGAACGATGAATACAACGTTATTCATTTAATTAAATGATCCATACAAATTATATCGAATAATAGATTTCTAAAGAGTTCTGTGAATGCAATCGATTATTTTGATTTACAAACGAGGAATATGAACAAACTATTTATAGTATACTAGTCGACCCGTCCCGACTTCACCCGAGTGCAATTTAACACGTGTCCCTGCATTTTAAATCTGTAATCTCAACATCAAATCTCTCAACATCTAATTTATATAGATCAATATGGCCCTTTTACAGCATGCAATTTAAATAATATCTTCGAAAATATTCATTTAAATTGCATGCTGTAAAGGGCCATATTGATCTATATTAATTGCACAATGTATTTAAGGTACCTAATTGGATAAGGATTATTTTTTAAGGATTAATTAAGCTGTATTGTTTAAAATCGCTTCGTAAAAAAGCCATTATTTCTCGTTAAAAGTAAAGGATAAAAAATGGTTACTGTGTGTTATCCCTAAGAGATAGACGTATACAATCGCGGACTTTTTTGTAGACCTGGTGTACAAAAGGTGTACAATACTGTAGTACATTATTATGATCTATCTCGTAGGGTTCAGCCAACGTTTGCAATGTAAGCGCATAAAAATGTGTTCATTTACGACATGACTCTTGAATCACTATCTGTTAAAAAAACCGCATCAAAATCCGTCGCTTAGTTTTAAAGATCTAAGCATACATAGGGACAGACAGATAGCGGCGACTTTTTTTTATACTATGTAGTGAAGTCTTAAGTAAGACTTATTCCTTGGTTTGTTATGATTCCTTGGTTTGTTATGATTCAATGAAATTCTTTAACTTAACTTTAAAGTGACTTCAAGGTTATGAATAAACTTAGCGACTTAGAACTTTGTTTGAGTAGATGTTAAAGTAACACCAATATAACGTTTATAAAATACTAGTCGACCCATCCCGGCTAATTAAATAATGTCAAACAGCTCGACAAACACTCTGTCGCTAGATGGCGTAATCACACATTTATTTGAATGAATGAATGAATGAAAACACTTTATTGCACACTATCAAATATACAAATAAACAGGCTTATGAACTAAAATATGAATAAATACTAATTTGTACACAAGAATGTGTGCAAAGGCGGTCTTATCGCTATAAGCAATCTCTACCAGACAACCTTTGCTGTGTGGACTTTTGAGATTGGTACTGGGCAGTGCAAAAAGTGTTGTAAATTAATTTATAACAAATATTATAATCAAATATTATACTATATATAATAATATCTATAGAAATTACTAAATATCAGATATATGTTTATTTATTTATACATACATACCTACATACATACTTACATACATACATGCATACATACATACATACCTACATACATACATATATTACGTACTATATCTACATAAAATACTTTACATATATAACTATATTAATGTTAAGTAGTAGTTTTTTAATCGACACTTGAAAATATTCAGTGATTCTGAATGACGAATATTTTGCGGTAAGTCATTCCATAAATTAATAGTTTGCACAGTAAAAGAGTCGTTGTATGACTTTGTATAAAAAGGAGGCAGTTTGAGTCGGTTGTCGGTTTGTGATCGTAATGTGGGGCACTGGTCCGGATCTCCTCCGAGAAATGTAAATCTCTCTTTCAGGTAGGAGGGGCTATTTGGCATATACAACACAGTGTATAGTAAGCAGAGAGCATGGAGGTTCCTACGTAACCTAATGGGTAGCCATTTAAGCTGTGCACGATATTCCGAGACGTGATCAAATTTTCGCAGGCCATAAATAAAGCGTATGCACAGGTTTTGTAATCGCTCTAGTTTATTTAACAAGTCCTCCGTCAAGTCAGTGTAGCATATGTCAGCATAATCTAGTATTGGGAGGAGGAGTGATTCAGCCAGGGTGATTTTTGTTTTGGCTGGAAGCAAATTTTTCCACCGTCTCAGAGATCCCACGGATGCAAAAAGTTTCCGACTAACTTCACCAACTTGCGGTGCCCAAGTCAGAGACCGATCAATAGTGAGACCAAGATTTTTAACAGTGCAATTTATTGGCAGAACAGTGTTATTAAATATAATAGGTGGCAATGAATCAAAATCAATTTTAGCGATTTGTTTTGGTCCGCCAATAATTGCAGCCTGTGATTTCTTAGCATTGATAAGTAAGCCATGGGTTCGACTCCAATCTGAAATTTTTTTCAGGTCAATATTAATATAGTCTATGACCTTACTGATGTCATCCACGGGAGATGTGACGTACAATTGAAGGTCATCAGCATAAAGGTGGTATTGGCATGATAGTAATTTTGAAATAGAGTTAATAAAAATAGTAAAAAGTGTTGGAGAGAGAACACCACCCTGTGGCACACCGGCTTTTAACTGCTTAGTAGAGGATGATTTGTTACCAGCTCGAACAATTTGTTTACGATTCCAAAGGTAGGAACGAAACCAATCAACTACATCTGATGAGAAGTTTAAGGACTGCATTATTGCTATGAGCACATCATAATCAACATTGTTGAATGCGTTGCTAAAGTCAAGGAGTGTTATAACTGTTATCATCTGTCTGTCACGTCCGTATCGCATATCCTCACAGATTTTAATTAAGGCTGTTTGAGTACTGTATCCTGGTCTAAAGCCAGACTGGTAGGGACAAAGGAGATTATTTTTAAGTAAATAAGTTTGTAATTGAAAGGACACAATCCGTTCAGCAACTTTTGATAGAAACGGTAATATCGAGATGGGACGATATTGTGAAGGGGACGTAGGATTATTAGTTTTAGGTATGGGGATAATATAGGCGTTGCGCCATACGTCGGGATAACTCCGCGATGTTAAGGAAAAGGTTATTTGTTTAGTATTCTTAAGTTTTTTTTTTGCGATAATACAGTCTGTCCTTTTTCCAAGTTATAATCTAGCACTGTAGCAAATTTCATTAAAAATCAGTCTTAAGCGTTATTGTGTAACAGACAGTACAGACCATCTATCCGTCAATAGATGGCGTAAGTAGTATATTAAATCGCACTTTCGTTTATTTAGTTTGAATTTTTAAATATTACATTTTAACTTAATATTACATTTTTGAATTCAAAATAAAAGAAAATTCTCTTTAAATCATGGAATTAAATTGGAAAATATATAGATATAGGTAAAGTAAGTTATAGTTTTTATTTCTCATTTTATATTTGTTCAATTCACTTCGAATCTGCGTCGTAAGAAATACATAAAAGATACAGTTGTATTTACAGTCGAAACGTACAGGTAGCATGCAATAGAATTAATCAAATTACACGATTTCTTAACCGATTAGAAGTTATAGTCATCACAAAAGAATGTCGGTTTATATATACGACACAGAAAAAAACGAACTATTTTCACATTTTTGATTTCCTGGCTATTTTTTTTATTATAAATGCTATCCGTTTGTACATTACTAAGTTCGCTATATCAACCTCGAAAGTTATCGCAACGTGGGTGGAGAATGTAAACCAATATAATATGATTAACATACGCCCGTGATAATAAAAGATTTAAGAAATCTACCTATCACCTCTTTTCGATTTTTATTATAACAGAAGGTAAAGTAAAGTTATAAAAGTGAAACGTGAAAGCAACGTGCTATGGATGTAAAAATTATAAAAATGGTGTTTTTCTATTACTTTTAATATAAACTTCTTTCATCATCATCATCACAACCAATAGCTCACTGCGGAGCTGGCTCTCCTCCTCAGAATGAGGAGGTTGTTAGACCATTGTCTACCATGTTGGCAGACTTTGCACATCGACAGAGAACTTTAGGGAACTCTCCAGAATGCAAGTTCCCTTATGATGTTTTCCTTCCCCTTTATAGCAATTGATATTTAATAGCTTGAAACTCACATTACATAGAAAAGTCAGAGGCGTACGTGTGTAGGGGATAGGGGACGTACTTGGACTTCCCGAGTATAACATTCAAGTCTCAACCATTGGGCCATCACTATTTTTTTGTAAAGTAGTTTCGAAAAACTAAAATTAATTTTCTGGCCCCGATACGAATTCACTATCAGACTAATATAAATATACTATGAAATGTGATTTCGGACTTAGTTTATATAAGACACCATATTATATCTCTTGGTATAAATCAGTACGGAGTATATAACTGCATTGATTCTCTTGTATAGAAAGCTTTCATCGACCAGCTTTCTCTCTTGGTTAAGAAAAAGGATTACGTTTAATATTCAATAAAAACTATATATAATATAGTTCGAGTAACCCAGCATTCCCTTGGTGGTAGGGGGTCTGTTCCTCGATTGGCTTGCGACCACCAGCATGCGAATCCGACCGCCAAGTGTCATAAAACCGCATTTGACTTACTGCCTCCCTCTTCCACCCATTAATGCTGTGGATCTAATGGACTCTGGGCTCTTGCTCAGGGTCCGCTGAAACCGCAGCATTTTTTCTTCACTCCCCCGGGGACTCTACCATCGTCCATGGACGATGGTGGCAACTTACCATCAGCTCGTTTGCACTTTATCTACCATAAAAAATACCCATTATTCTTTTTTATCCTTTCATGAGTTGATTGAAATTCTCGTATAAACGTTACCTATCATAATTTTTTTTCTGTATCATTAGTTTTAGTTTATTGACATTTATCTAATTCATGGTAGACAAAACAAATCTTTAATAGTGAAGTTGTAATCTTACAAAGATATTAACATGTAACACAAACAAGTAATCTTTAATACTCAGTCGTAATCTTTTAGTTGCGCAACTACAAGTACATACTACATAGTAAGCTGTACAAATATAAAACTGCCCAATTATTCTTCCAATTTCTTCGACAGCGTTTTAATGTTATTTTTGTGATTTTTTAAATGTTTTTAGGTGTTAGTAATTGTTAACGCTTATTAAACCTAGAAGGCTTGTAGAAGGGTAATATTAATTAAATCATGAACCACGCCCCACATCAAATTATAGAGAATTCGACCCGTTTTAGCTTCGCTGAGCTAAAACATTTTTAAATGACAATAGCTTTTTTGACAGTGAAGACAGACAAACCAATATTTAATAAAAAAAAAACTTATGGCTTCTGCTGGTGTTATAAAGACCCTTAGCGCGTTTTCTCTAATATCTTCTAACTACAGACTTTCGATGAATTATATTTCCATCCGAATAAAAAATAGGTTGTCAATTGGGTTGTATTTTTTATTATATGAATGGATTAGATAGATAAATAAAATCTTTATTGCACACTCAGACAAATAAACATAAGATAGATACAGACAAATTTTTAAGAGGCATGCAAAGGCGGCCTTATTCCCAAACCAATCTCTTCCAGGCAACCCTTGTAGAGAGGAATTCATGTACATAAACAGGCAGGTGCAAACCAATTTTAAAATTAAACAAAATACATTTAGAGATTTATTTACTTATACTACATATATTAATTATACATACAATACGTAAAACATGCACTATATAAGATAAAACATATATAAAATACATACTTGATACATAAATGAATAGTTAATTAGATATTTAAATAATAATCAATAAGACGACGTTTAAAAATATTAAGAGACTCAGACTGACGAATGTAACGAGGAAGCTCGTTCCACAGAATGACAGCTTTTACTGTAAAAGAATCGCCATAATACCTGGTCTTACTAGTAGGACTTTTCAGTCGGTTGTCATACCTTGATCTTAGGTCTCAGTCTCCAGGAACATTAGAACCTAAATAGCAAAACCGATAAGTCTCCAGGAACATTAGAACCTAGATAGTAAAACCAATTGATTAAGTCTCCAGGAACATTAGATTCTAGATAGCAAAACCGTTTAGTTAAGTCTCTAGGAACATTAGAACCTAGATAGCAAAACCGATTGATTAAGTCTCTAGGACCATTAGAACCTAGATAGGAAAACCAATAGATTAAGTCTCCAGGAACATTAGAACATAGATAGCAAAACCGATTGATTAAGTCTCCAGGACCATTAGAACCTAGATAGCAAAACCGATTGATTAACTCTCCAGGAACATTAGAACCTAGATAGCAAAACCGATTGATTAACTCTCCAGGAACATTAGAACCTAGCTAGGAAAACCGATTGATTAACTCTCCAGGGACATTAGAACCTAGCTAGGAAAACCGATTGATTAACTCTCCAGGGACATTAGAACCTAGCTAGGAAAACCGATTAAGTCTCAAGGAACATTAGAACCTAGCAAAACCGATTGATTAAGTCTCCAGGACCATTAGAACCTAGATAGGAAAACCGATTGATTAAGTCTCCAGGAACATTAGAACCTAACAAAACCAATTGATTAAGTCTCCAGGAACATTAGAACCTAGATAGGAAAATCGATTGATTAAGTCTCCAGGAACATTAGAACTTAACAAAACCAATTGATTAAGTCTCCAGGAACATTAGAACCTAGATAGGAAAACCGATTGATTAAGTCTCCAGGACCATTAGAACCTAGATAGCAAAACCAACTGATTAAGTCTCCAGGAACATTAGAACCTAGATAGTAAAACCGATTGATTAACTCTCCAGGAACATTAGAACCTAGCTAGAAAAACCGATTGATTAACCCTCCAGGGACATTAGAACCTAGCTAGGAAAACCGATTGATTAAGTCTCCAGGAACATTAGAACCTAGCTAGGAAAACCGATTGATTAACTCTCCAGGGACATTAGAACCTAGCTAGGAAAACCGATTAAGTCTCCAGGAACATTAGAACCTAGATAGGAAAATCGGGTTGTGTGAATAGTGAAAGATAGTGTAAAGGAGAGAAAGAATGTGTAGGATTAATTATAATTGTGAATCTAGGAAACTTTATATGAAGTTAAACAATCAAATTCATTACATAGAGCCTCGCATCCCGTGTTTTGTGTACATTAAACAAAATAATGCCTATTTATTCATGCGAACGAAGTCACGGGAAAAACATGGCCTCCTCTCGTTGAAATACAGACTAACTAATTTGAAATGCAGATGAGATACTGTTATGAGTTACGACTATATATATTATATCATTTTAATTAGAGCGCGTTTTATAAATAGCGAAATGGTTAGATGGAGGTCTTACTCATATTTTAAAGTAGAAAAATATACTTTTCTTTAAATGTATGATTTTATCTTCAGACAGACAATCTGTGTAGATTTTGAGATAGTAATCAATAATTTGATTATTATATTAGAAATTATTTGATAGCAAATTCATCTCCCACCAACTAGGTCATGTTATCTAAAATCTTATCACGAGAAAGTGAAAGATTGTTACAGAAACTTCATCCACGTTATTTGCGCAATCTGTCTGTCTGTATTGAATAAAATATCTTACAACAAAGACTTGGTTACAGCGGATCCGTTGCATGCCTGAAACACTGAAAGTGTGCCAGTGGCCTCATCAATAGAAGGTTGAATTCGACCATGACGATGTATTTATTGCTCTTCAATATAGCCTATAAATAAAAAGGAATTCCTGTTTAATGTCTAACCTAATTTACGAGGTTATATTTCGAGGTTTTCATTGTTATTATCTACTTCGTTATTGGAAGATTATTTCTATCAAATTCTAAATAGATATGTCACATCATAGTGGCAGAAAAGATGGAGGCTAATTTGGAAATTTTGACAGAAAAAATGAACATAATAAATTCTTCTAAAATTTTGGGTTTTCTAGTAGTACATGAAAATAGCTCTATCATAATAATTTTACTCTAAATGAAAGCTTTTAACGTTCGTGTTCGTTGATATAAACTTCTTTCTTGGGCTTATTATATATTAGCATTAATACTTCAATAAATTGATAATAATAGAAAATGGCAAAAGTTTTAAGAAGACTTGAATAGGGAGAGGATTATAATATGAAAATACATTAAGAGTAAATCCATTCGATAATCGCCTTACCGAAAAAGCGAAAAATCGTATTGGATTAATTCTTGTACGTTTAATGTCTCTTAATTTAATAATATTATGACGTTACTTTCTGTTGTTTTGTTGTTAAAGAAACGTTGTTATATTGTCTAGATGTGAATGTAATAAGTCTGGAAATTATTTGGACTTAGTACTGTGACACTGACAAACAACGTTGAATGTCAGATCTGTTTGCTCCGACCTTCGTTGTCCCGACAGTTCAAATATTTGGCTCAAACCACCCCCAAACTAGGCTTTCTTGATACTATTAATTCGAAGGGCATGAAACTGTTAGGTTTCAGATTAGTTTACTATTATTTAGACATCGATTCGTCCACTTTATACATTGAATTTGACGATGCCAAATCCCAAATGTTTTGTAATATTAAATTATTGGATATATTATCAATGGTAGCGTAAAGTTAAGGTCAGAGTTTAGCTTATTTCTAGTCTCCTTATATTCTAATAAATAGTAAGTTATCTTATTACTAAATTTTCAAGATTTATTATAGTTAGACGGCTCAAACAGATCTTAACTAAAGCTCTACATCCAATTGTATCATTAGTTTGAGAATTCCAATAAAAATATTATTAGTACGTCTACATTACCCATTCAATATTACGTCTGTGATATATTAAACGTTTTTTGTTTGGCTTTATTGTTTCATAAAAATAAGGCGTTCAGTTGGCTCCTCTCGGCGTGCCTCTGTCCATTATTTCAGACGAGATATATAGCTTAGGAACAATCCCTCGAGCCGACGGGATTAGCGGAGTTATACTACGGCTAGCTTCGGAAAGATTTATATTAAATTAATTTGAAGAAACATGACTCTGATTACAAGAAACCTGTAAAAGGTTAATATTTAAAAAGGCTATATCCTTCATTACAACCTTTAAACCCAACTTAGTGTGTGTTAGTTTCCAATAGATATAATTGATATGTCTGCATCTAAATGTTAAAAATTCAACAGTTAGTTGGAAAGACACAGTGGAAAAATTAATATATTTTATTCATTATTTCTTTTATAAATAATTCTTTTTAAGGAAGTCAGTTTACATCGATGACGATTTTTCAATTACGTTTCTGCGAATTAAATGCTTTACAGTCTTTTATGTTCTTTACAGTCTCGTATAACGATAAACCTCGCTAATTGCTCGTAAAACTACTGAATTTAACTGGGCACGAATCGCGATGGATATTATGACGGATTCTTTCAATTTGCAAGTTTTATGATACGAGAAATTTAAATACATGCTGTGTTGTTTCGTCTAATCTTTTCTGTACTACATAAAATTATTTTTGAAAAAAAAAGCAGAAATTCTTGCATAACCTGTCTGTCATTTATTATCTGTAGTTCATGTTTGGAAACTGTAGCTGATAAAAGTTTATCTTAAAACACCTGTCTTAAGAGATAACCTTTATTCAGATAAATAAGCAACAAGTGTTTAAATAACTTTGCTACTTATAAAACGCCATCTATGTATTAAAATAGATAAACAATGAAAGCATACAAATTACATTTTGTTAAGATCAGAGACAATATCATCGTGTATTTATTATGGAATATGGAGATATGTATGAGCGTGGGTTTACCGACTTTACTATAGAATGATGATTATTAAACAGTCAGAAACTTTTTTCATATCATATAATTTTAGTTATAAAAAAGTATAAGAAAGGGTACAAAAATATAAAAAGTTTTTTTTTTTAATTTAAATCGTCGTTGATATGGTCTAGGTACCCATTTATTTATTAAGACCTCTAACATAATATACACTTTTAATATACCAAAAAAAAATCTATAATATTTATTATTTAAATACAATTCAAAGAAACTGAAAAATAATATTGTTGACAGTGTTGTGACGTCACAATTATGTGATTGTAATATACAACATTAGTGCTAATATTTATACTTGTTTTTTACAGATGCAAATTCATTCCACCAAACATCGAAATGGATCGACGACGTGCGCACTGAGCGCGGCTCTGACGTCATCATCATGCTCGTCGGCAACAAGACGGATCTGTCGGACAAGCGACAGGTCTCCACCGAGGACGGGGACCGGAAGGCCAAGGAGCTCAATGTTATGTTCATAGAGACCAGTGCTAAGGCTGGATATAATGTGAAACAGGTATGAGGATGAGGAGGAACAGGAGGAGGATGCTTTGTAATCTATAGTGCCCTTATTCCATACTATAATATTATAAATGCGCAATTATTTGTTAGTTTGTCCTTATTTAGCGTTTTAAGAAAGTCGACAAATCTGTCAGATTTTTCGCATAAAGATTATTAGCCCGAAAACAACATACCATATGTTACGGGAGCCAGTGACAGATCCTCATGACCCAAGTCCCTCCTAAGCGAAAATTTGTGAAATGCGTAAGGAATTAATATTATGATTGCTCGTGACCGTCAGCTGCGATTCCGAGAGAGGGGCGAGCCTCCCAAACATGTCGAAAAAAATTATTTTTGAGTCATTTCCTCCCATTTGAAAATTTGTCAGATTATACTTCACCTATTATGTTACAGAAAAAATAAAGTCAGCTAACCATTACGCCACCACGTCACGTCCCGAGTAATCATAATATATATCCCTTATGCAGTATTATTCTTCATTCACGTAGCCTCGCTGCGAGTGTTAAATGAAGCGATTCTATTGATTCTTCACAAACGCATCCTCGCACATCTCTGGTAGAAACGCAGCCTAAGACTTTGAAGGAGACAACTTCATGTTTATAAAGTGTTTAATATTGTTGTTTTGCATATTATTATGCGTTGAAGGGATGTTATTCTTTGTAAAAAAATCAGTTGGTAAACAAGGTATCATTTATCCCTTTTAATAAGGTACAGATTTTAGCAGCTAACAAGAATTTAAGTATGTTACATATGTTGTTTTTAAAACTTCCAGTTGTTCCGACGGGTAGCCGCCGCACTGCCCGGTATGGACTCTGCCGAAAGCAAGCCGCCGGAAGACAGTATCCTTTATACAATTAAAGAAGTTTTAATTATTTCACATACCCACACACGTCATGATATCTCACGCGAACCATACACGCCCTACACGTTACCTACAAAATATATACTTATTTATGCAATAAAGATCAAATTCGCTTTGTGAGCAAAATATAATCTCAATCTTGCTGTACTCTGTTGGTGGATTATTTACCAATGTCAACTTTAAATGAATCCGAAAAGATGGAAATTGTTTAATTATTGAGAAATGGAGAAGTCTCATATATTTTTTTTAAATATTTATTGTAAAAATTAAAGTAAAATGAAACAAAAATATGAAAGAATCATTAAAATATCTCTAAAAATGAAAAAGTTATGCGACTTTAAAGTTGCGCCTGTAACAACAATTTCGTTTTATGCGGCAGGCCAGCGTATGACGTCACTTCACCTAGTCGACGCGGCGCGTGTTTTCTGCACCGCTCGTGTCGTGTTTTGTTTATTATGATAATGGCTGAGGCTAAAAAATATGCCTAGAAATATTGTATTGTCCCTATGTGTCAAAGCACGACAGTTAAAAAGAAAAAAATACTTCACAGCGTATATCAATTTGTCCTTTTACGAAATCTTCTTCCATTATGCTAAAATGAAAACTACACTACTTATAAATAATCGACAAACAGCTGTACGTAAAACATCTACGAGCAGCGCGAGCGCTCTGGTGCGACTATAGGTGAGATGACGTCAGAGGCCCACAATCGTTCCGCACTAAAACACGTAAACTTAAATATAGTATTATCAACATCATGAAACTTCCACTATGTGAAAAAAAAGGTTTAGTGTTCAGATAATTTTCGAGCTAACGCTAATTAATAATTGCTTTAAAATCCAAGATTAAGATTTAGTTTTATAGAAAGACATTCGGAAATTAATGCCTATGGGGGATGATTTTATTTGTTTATTATGATCCTGGTAAAAAAATAGGAAAAGTATTAAAGTTTGGTAAAAAGAATAAATATATTTTGCTTTCTAAGTGAATTTGGTATTTACGTATAATATAATATGAGTTGCTATGGTAATGCAGCTAGATTAAGTGGTGTTTGATGGCACATTAACTGCATATATATTTGGGAGTGTATATATTAACATTTTTTGTGTGTTATCATTTGTGTCCACATGGAACATGGAAGACTGCTTATCATGATGGTTCCATTATTGGAATGCATGTTACATTGGTATGGGATGGATTGGTCATTGTTAAATTATGATTTCGTTTTAAATTAACATTTTCGTGATTCTTTTCGTGTTACAAAATTGGTATCGTATATTAAATGAATAGTGACGTCTCCCGGACTCGCCTGTGGGTGGTGGTAACAAGCTAACCGTGTTGTAAGTAACATTACTAATATTATCTATTGTATGTACGCTGCTTTATATCTTTGTGCACTACTCTGCTTTTATACGTTTAAAATAATTAAATATTAAGGCTTTAAACTTATTTGTCTTTGTCTTACAGTTTCTCTAGAATAATTAAATTATTCTTTTAGATTGAGGCATGTTGATAAATGAGTTTAAACCTGTAAATCAATTTCGTATTAGTGCATGTTGTGTCTAATTCTTAAAGATTCTACAAATATATAACTAATATTTTAACCTTATCATTCCTTTCATTCTGCATGATACATTACATATCTATAACGTGTATCTAATGGCTTATAAATGTATGAACAGCTGGTATTTTTATTTTATTAAAATAAATACATACATCTACAGGAACAGTAGCATTACATAAACTTTGTGCATTCTCATTTATTTAGTTTAAAATGTTTTATATCGTTATAGCGTCCGTCTACTATAAAATTATTTATATTAATCATTTTGTGTCAGGTTACTCGACGAACTATTCAATTTATGTCTTGTTTAAATATACAATCTATATATACAATACTAGTCGCCCGTTCCCACCTTCGCCTTCGGTTTATTTTACATTTTAATTTTTAATACCAAAATAAATTATACAAATTCCCGAACACACAAAATAATCACTTCCTAGTTCTTCCCAAAGCTCTAATTTATCGCTGTACCAAATTTCATCAAATTCGGTTAAGTGATTTAAGCGCTATTATGTAACAGACAAACTCAATATCTATCCGTCAATAGATGGCGTAAGTAGTATATTAAATTTCAGTTTAGTTTGTATTCTCAAGCATTACCTACGGTTCTTCAGTTATTTTTGAAATTATAATATTAAATATAATATATTAAATATCTTAGATATTATTTCCCAAAGAAGACGCTATAACGATATCCTTTGTATTTGTAGTATTATTTTATTTTCCTTAATAGTATGTTCAGTGCACGAGGTTATCCTGCGACAGGCGCCCGGCGACAGCAAGGAACCAGACAGTGGTTGTGCCTGTTAAAAATCATATTTAATCACATTTGAGTTAGAAAAGAGCTATTTAAACTGACACCATCTTATACCATGTTTAAATAGCTCTTTTCTAATATTTAAATGTGACTTTCTCGAGGGATATAATATTGCGATACATCGATGTAAAGTTAGCGATTTGTTACTTTGATCTCCAGATTTTATATTCAGGACATTTTAGAGGCTGTTTAAAGTAAAGATTGGGTAATATCGAAGACCTTATTTGAAAGCATATCTAAGGTATGCGTATAAAATAATTTCAATTAATAATGGACGCGCGCGTTCTGCTTTAGGACTTGAAACAAATATGTTATAAAATTGTGTATTGAACTAACCTCTAAAATTTGATTTCTATTTAAATCTGGTTGAAATAACAAATACCCATTATCTTTGTCGTTCTGAATGATTTGTGTTAATGTATCACCTTTCTGGCATCATTTATGAAATTTAGTCAAATTCTTTTCAAATAAATGAAACTTAAAGAATTAGTATGATAATAAAGGAAAGATGTTTCATTTATAAATTTTAATAACAAAAAATTTGGAGATTTGATTTTTTCAAATTAATTTAAACAACCGTTTTCGTCCAAAATGCTCAATAGTAATAAGTTTTGTCGTAGCGGTCATTCAGGGCGACAAACCGATCTGACATTGCTGTGCTTTTGTGTGTTAGCATTTGAAGTGATATTAGATTTTAATGTACATTCAGCTTCGAGGATATCAGTTTACAATTGTGCTTACAATATAGGTTTTGAAACTTTAGTTCTGGAGACCTACTCTACACTACAATATTTACAATTAAAGTTCGATTTGATTTCTTAACAGATTCGCTTTGGTATTTCAAAAGAATCGTATTATAATTTTAAAGAATATGAGAAACTGCATAATAGCGTAGATTCATTCTACGCAAGTTTTACTCAAACACCAGCATCTTCAATAGATGTTGACTATACAAGTCGATTGAAATAAAACCGATAATGGAAAAATATTATTTTTAAATTGTTATTACGGAAGGTGACGTGTTATTCTATTGAATATAGTAGCCGGTAGCTAACTTTAGGTCTGCGAAAAAGTAGTAGGGGAAAGTTGCACATTGTGAGCGTGACGTAGCAGACGCGCGTGAACTGAAACGTTGAATAAGAACTCGCTGCTCTCACCCCTAATAGTGTCTCCTGCGCATTCAAGGTCAAACCTATACTTACTTGCCGGTAGCTAAACCTTGTCGCCATTTCACACATGGTGTGTTCATTGTAGAGTAGACAATTTTTTTTCTCTCCTTTTAACGACTGCTCACAATTTTTTATCTATATAGAATTTACGTCATATAGGTCGCCAGAATATAAAGCGTTAACGAGTGCAATTTGTTCATTAAACACAAAAGCACGTATAGCACAGGACTTTGCTTACGAATTCGTTATAGGTCTTTAAGACTGAATTATAGAGCCCTAAAACATTTAGTTAAAATTCAATTTTTTGTATCTCGATATTGATTTATTTAAGGATACAGTGAAAAGGGGGTTAGAGTTCGTGCAGTGGGAGTGAATGCGCCAAGCGTGTAGGTTTAGATACGTTGAGCTGCTCTATGGCTGTATATAGCACGACTGGGGTCACTTCACCATTCCAAGGATATCCCGTGACATTTAAAGACGAAGGTTTTCCAATTTGGATTTTCAATATTTTGATTCCTATAAATATCTGATCTTATGTCAATTATCATATTTCTTATATGAATGTAGATATGTTGCGAGTTTTAGCTCGATATTCTCGGATAGGGGTTATTTCTATTCTGAACGGGTTCTGAAGATTCTGATCTCCCCCATTAGGGCTTCAATTCTCCTTGCAATTCTCCTGAGCAAGATTTTCCTTTCATATCCCTTTTAATAAATGCAATAGCTGACCGGTATATTAAAATACAAGTTTTTAGATATTTTATAACAATCTACTTATTTATCCTTCCATATTGAGGTGACCCGGTCTATGTACATTAGTATTATTTATTTACTTTAGTGCTTAAGTACGATATCTTATGATTTTTAACTAAATTTTTAATTAGTGAGAGTATCACTGCTAGCTTGATCGGGTTTGTATGACTTATATTATATTTCAAATTTGTCATTCCAGCTTGTTTTGTAATTTTGAGACATTTTCATGAAAATGGCGTTGCAGCTTAGAATTCTTGATCTCAAGTTCTTTTAATATCTGTCATCAATGTTATAAACGCCATTTTATATAATTATGTCTCTAATATTTAATTAATCAGCAATAACGTTTTTACAGTTTCCCTTTAATGCAATTTTTTACCATAGTATTAGATAGTTTATATTTTCGATGAAATGAGATTTATATTATTTTTTAAAATTTATTTTTATTTCTATTAATTATGATATTTTAACATTGTCTGAAAATGGTAAACTTCTAACTTTATTTTACTCTTACGTGTGGAATTAGTAGTTTAACATTTTCGGATGCCAATTATTTTGTATGCTAAACTTTGCACCATTTTGAGTGCTTCCACTCAGCGTTTATCACGCCCAAAATGTTCTTTTAGCTGTTCCACTTGACGACTACCGTCGTGATCGCGGTTAAAACATCACTAATGACGTCATGACTTATACTCACACGAAGCTCATGACGACTCATCTTAAAAAGTGGGTTGTCGCGAGCGTTGCAAAATTTGCGGATTTTTTAAATAATTAAAATGGCGACGATGTAAATAACTTTAATTGATACCGAAAGAGACTTATTAGTGGAAGTAAATGTCTCTGCCGCGCATATTTATTTAAAATTAAATTAGCTTCAATTTAAAAACTGTGGTCGTAAGCGTGATCGTTGTGAACGCTCAGTGGAATGGACTATATATTATGAAAAATACACGACGCACATTCATAGACAATTTTTTCTTAATTTTCGGCATTGCAAAAAATCTGCTCTTAATTTTTTTTCGGTCAACGTTTAGCATAGATAATAAATGTGATGTGTACTATGCTCAGAATGAGCGCGGCATTACGCGTGATCTTTGTAGCTTGTCTATGGACGGATAGCCGTAGTGTCGACTTTGTTTTGTAAATACCCGTATCTCACGCTGACATTTTGAATAAAGTTTTTAAAACACTATTTACTTGTTTTTTTTTTTTAATATTTTTATCAGCTTTTTTTTCATTAAATTCTTTTTTTAAATACATTAACGTCATCGGGTTTATTGTGGTAAGAAAAATAATTTATGAATATTATATCAATGTCAAAAAGTATGAAACGAAAAAAATTTTAAAAAGTTTAAAGGCTAAGTGTAAATGGTTGTCATTTAAGTGCAATTAAAGTGACGTCACAAGCTATAATCATATACAACAGTATTGTGCTCTATAATTTATCAATAATCTGTATTTTAAGTTGACATTGTGTTGTGTATCCTGACGTCACATGCCATAATACTGAAATTGTTGTGTTTGAATTGTACTTTGAAATTTCATCTCGATTGCATTTTAAAATCGATTTTCTTTACATCACGCATATTCCTTATTATTAATTAATATTTGTGACTAATTTCTTATTGGCATAAAGTATATTACAATAATTCCTTAATTCAAGCAATAGCCGTGGACCTGCAGACCCAGTCGCCCATGGGCTCCGAACAGGAGGGCAACGAGAGCGGATGCGTTTGCTGAACTCGAACCCCCTACCCCTCACCCCCTCCCCCATACCGCGCCCCGCACCCCCGCACCGCTTCACGGAGCTACGCGTACTGGATCGTTTGTGCCTGGCATCATTTATATGGACTAGTGTTGCTAGATTTTCTTTATATCAGAAATCAATGTAGCTACATTTTAAAATAAATATATACATATAATCTAGTGAATAGATATAGTGTAATAAAAACGTATGTCGGGGTATAGTTAGGGTAATGACTTGCGTTTCATCATAACGGCACTTAATGATTTTTGACAGCTCCAAACGAGTAAACGATTATCGATTAATCGGAACGCCAGCGCCATGTTTGTTGATTTACTTCGCCCCACTAGTGGAGGTGTATTGCTCCTTTTACTGTCGTGTACCTTTATGTACCCCGACTTATATATTATACGCTCAACTTTAAGGAATTAAAACCACTGGCAGCACTAGTAACGCTACATTTTTTGCAATACAAATTCAATGTTTATGAAAAAATGATTCTGAACGGATGTTAGATGGAGACCATCTTGAAATGTTTCGAAGAATTATGTTTTATTTCTTATTGCATTTGTTTGTACACTCATTTCCGAATTTTAATGTGTGATAAACGAATAATGTGATATTTTGAAATACCTTTAAAGCATTTTTACGTGTTACATTAGTTTTTTTTCCTAAAAATTAACGTGCCTTGTTTAATATAATTTTCATATCTGTATCATATGATTATTGAATTTATCTAATTATTGTTTGTGATGTGAGACGCTGATAGAATTACTGCGACTTATTGTACGGGACGGGGACGCAAGGTTAATGTAAGACGTATATTTAATTGAGATGTTAAACAAACGAGCGACTGAAAGGGTATTGGATGCGAAAATATATTTAATATTACATAGACTTTAATGGTTAAAGATCTTCAATGGATGAAAATGCCGCCATGTTTTTTGAACACTTGTAACTTTATAAGTTGTGAATGTTGTCACAACCAATCTTTATTTCTCCCAATTTTATGCAATACTTTTGACAGGTGGCTAGTAAATTGTGAAAACGGTCTGTTATATTTAACACAGGGGATGTTACTTAATGTTTAATTATTTAAAGGAATAGGAGTAGTCAGAGACATGAAAAAATGAGAATTTTCAATAATTTTTTTTGCCATTAAATCATTTTATTTTATAAAATAAATAATATGGCATCATTAAACAATGTTTTGACTTAAAGTTACCAAAAAATTTAAAAAAAAAAAAAAAAGCTTCAGAAGAGAAAAAAGATCAGGCACAAGATTATCTATTTCCAAAACTAATTTTTTTGTCCGACTGATTTTAGATGAAAATCCAAGGACCTATGATGGTCACTGCAAGGACTTTCTGTTGGAACTGGGTCAACGCAAACAGCTTTTAAATTTTTTTTCAAATTTTCGGGACCTTAACTCAAAACATTGTGTAATGATGCCATATTATTAGTTTTATAAAACAAAATGATTTAATGGCAAAAAAAATTACTGAACATTTTTTCACGTCTCTAAGTACCCCAACCTCTTAAATGTCGCATTCACAGCTCGCTCTTAAAGATCTCTAATTTGTAAATAGTTTGTTATATTTATTTAATTCGAATTTCGAACGCTTGCTCGACACTGGTGTCGCGTCGTCGCGGTCTGCTGATACCTAAGAATCCTAAGACTAATAACGTAAGAATTTAATCTTCTTCTATAGTGATTATGAAGCACAATTAGTAGTTTAACTTGCTAGATTATATTAAGTTAGTCTTTCGTAATTCGAGTTTGGAATTTAATCGATTTTAGAACGTTTCAATGTCATATAAAATAGAGCTCACTGCCGTTGTAGTGGATTTTTCCTTTCGATCGTAGAACCCGTATATCATGTTTGTATTCGAATAAGCCAAGTTTTTGATAGTGTTTTATATGCAATAATATAGAATTGATAACGAGTAAGTGATTCACGTTGCAACTCAATGTGCAATGCTTTAGCTTCGTCAATAGAACATTGTTTTACGGTAATTCGAATTTAGCATAATGTTCCGGATAATAAAAGCATTTTAAATACATAATGGTGTTTTATTTTTTGTTAATAAATAATTCTCGGGAAGTCCGAGTTCCTTACACAGGCACACCTCTGACTTTTCTGAGTTATGTGTGTTTAAGTAATTAAATATCACTTGCTTTAACGGTGAAGGGAAACATCGTGAGGGAACCTGCACTCCTGAGAGTTCTCCATGTTCTCAAAGCCCTCATTCTCAGAAGGAGACCCGGCTCAGTAGTGAGCCCTTAAAAGAGTGATGATGATGATATTTAAGAGCGTTATAAATGTCTGTTCTTTTAAATTTTGAGGGTGGGAAAGTAAAGGATGAGGATGCAATAAAATCGCAAAATAACTGGAAGTAAATTTATTTTTCAATAGGTGTAGTTTACATTATTGGTTAACATTTTAGAACAAGTTACGATACGTAAAACTTGAGCTTAGTCTTGGCAATCTTTAAGAAAGTTAATGAATCTACAATATATTAGAAATGAGCAAGCAAGCTGACGTTGCCCATACACTGTTTGGTTTGTACTAATATACCTTAATTATAATAAATTTATTTGGAAGCCTTAAATTATATAGGAGGTAACAGTCTTATTATATATGAAGTATTTAGTTAAATAAATCCGCTGAGAATAAAAAAAATTAAAATGCATTTTTACACAAGTCGATCAAAATTTTTATAATTAATTCTAATTATTATTAGACAACGCCATCTAGCGTTAAAAATTTACTCTTTAGTAGGAATTTTTATATTGGATCTTAGTTGGCGTTTTCTATATAATAATAACGCCATCTAGTGAGCGAAATAAAAACCATTCTATAAGTACACTAGCCGACCCACTTGACTTTGTTCACGTGTAGCTTCACTCCTATTGGTCTAAACATGATGATATATAGCCTATAGCCTTCCTCGATAAATGGGCTATCTAACACTGAAAGAATTTTTCAAATCGGACCAGTAGTTCCTGAGATAAGCGCGTTCGAGCAAACAAGTTTATATATTATTACATAAAGCTGAAGAGTCCGATTTGAACCATTCTTTTAGCGTTAGATAGCCCATTTATTGAGGAAGACTATAGGCTATATATCATCACGCTAAGACCAATAGGAGCGGAGCTACACGCGGACGAAGTCGCGCGGGTCGACTAGTATTAGTATAAGATTAAAGCGCATTTAAATTGTTCTCAGCACGTCGTTACTTAACTGGTATAAAAAATGGAAAGGAAAGTTAGATGACTTATCAACATTTAATTAAACGCACAAGGAACTCGTACGCCATTTTTGAAACTTACACTATTATTAACATACTTTACAATACCTATTTAATTCGTTGTAGAAATATTCACATGAAAGTTAGTAATAAATACAAATCTTAAGAGAAGTCCTAATAACAATATAAGTATGATGATTACTTAAAATAGTGTAGTTTTGGTTTCGCGAGAGTATATTTACAAATTATCTACTTTATTTGTTATTCGAGTCTTTTAATCTTAATATATTACTACATTTTAAACTTAACTTAACGCTACTCAGTCACTTAGGACTTGCCGGTAAAATACACATTAGAATAATTATAATTATTCTCTATAAGAGGAACATTTCAGACAGAAATTACATATTAATTGAATTGTTTGCATTATGTTAGATAATCTAGATACAATTACAGGAATCCTGAATCTGACTGAACTGAGATCAAGATTCCTAAGAGAAAACTAAACATGTTAGAATTTTATTTAAACAAATTAATTATATTATTGTTTTGATAAGTACAGTAAAAAGGTTTTTTTTTAAATTCATTCATTAGGTATCCTGGGCACGTAAGTATAGGTTTGAACCTTAATTCGCAGAAATCACTATTAAGAGAGCACTACATTTAGATCGCAATCCGATGTCGAACTAGTTCGTTCTTTTAGTTCATTAGTTCTTTTTTTAAATAATTTTATTTATCGATTATTGCAAGTTATGTTTTACTTTTTTATTTTTTGTTTTGTTGTACTTTTATTTATTAAGTCACGTAGCGTCACTGCTTAGTGCTTAGTAAAGTTGACGCCAAAAAAATATAAAAAAAAGAACTAAGAGCGAGATCATCGATGAACTAGTTCGTATAGTTCACCTAAAATAGAACTAGGTCGTTCACGAACTACTTTATAAAGGGAGCGCGGCGAGAGCAGTGCTTCTCATTCGATTGGTTCTTATACGACGTTTCAGTTCCCGCGCGTCTGCTATTTGTCAAAATAGTAAACGCTCGCAATGCTTAACGTTCCCCCACCATATTTCTCAGATCTAAAGTTAGCTGCCGGCTAATAGAAAATCTTTAATAAACAAAATTTAACTTTTATTTCACTAGAACGTAAAACTTCGCAGGTTCGTAGAGGTTTGGTAAAACAGAAAATTATCCCGTTTTTGACATCCCCTTTCAAAGAACAACACAAACTTTTAATTTGAAAAGTTTCCTTTGAAATACCTCTGCTTTAGTATTTGTTAGAAATCATTCTATATCTTTACTGTTGATTTTATATGCGTAATCGTTTAGTACATTTGAATTTCGGTTTTTAATACTATAATATTATTTATATTAATCAATTCCTTTATCTTCATGCCCATTATTTATTCAACAATAGTATTGGTTAGAATGACAATTTAATTAATTAATCTTAGAAATAAAATTATTTACACACGTTATGTTTATTATAACTCATAATAACATAATGTTTGTAATAAAGTTTGGCGCAAATTATATTAAACACATCATGGCACAAACACTATCCGTACTTCAAACATTTGATTTACAGATAGTTTCCTTCCTTAAATGTCAAAATCAATAGAAACCTTACCTTTTAGAAAAAAGCTCTACTTCTGTTTCGTAAATTAATACATCTTAATCTGCTCATTGATCTGATGATATATATTTTTAATTCTTTGTTTTCTTAGTCGGGCACTCTTGACGGGTGATGACAGGATTCTCGCAGTCATCGACCTTATCCTGGGTTGCTGCTCGTCTTGTGATGCTTCTCCACTTTTGGCGGTTAATAGCGTTGTGAGCATACTATACCATAAGTCTCTGTGGCCTTAGAGATAAGGTCCACGTGATCACCTTCCACTTCACCCTACACTATGAGCCTTTCCAACGAATTCTCGTTTTTAGAGATGATAGATACTTTTAATTGCATGGTTGTATATAAAAGAAAACATTGTGTGTTCTGATCTGATCAGTGCGTCAAATATTATATTTATATTTATCACTCAAGTCACTTATTATAATCCCGGTACGCGTCTCCATTTTGGATTTAACGACACTGATAGTTTCAGAAGTCACTTATGAGCACTTGATCAATACCACAGTTCAAACGTCAAAAAGCAGCGCAATATTGTGCTGCGAGGCGCGTCGCTAGTAATGGTTGGGGTTGTAGCCGCGGGCTGGTGCGAAGCTTCCGTACGCGCTATCCTCGGATGATAGGGGTCCTCGCCGAGTGCCGCTCGCGTTGCTGCCACCATATACTGATTCACGTCGTTCTTGGACTGCTGCTCCTGAAAAGTAACGAAAAATGTATTGTCAGAAATCCCTACTTGTCACGTTTTCACGCTTAAACCACTGAACCGAATTTAATGGAATTTGGTACAGAGACAGAATAGAGCTTGGGAAAGAACATGGACTACTTTTATCGCGAAAAAAAGACTGGAAGGGGTTGAAATAGGGGAAAAGAGCATGTTAATGTATTTGTAGGACATATTTCCCCCCTTTTGAGATAGCAAAAATTGTATAAATCCACGAACGAGTATTTTTCGATTTTTTTTTTTGTATTGGTTTACAACCCACACGCATTGTGGAATAATATTTTTATTTTCTGATAGATTATTTCGTGGATAGGTGTGTAGGTACTTAAGATGATCATATATACAATTCGACTATCCATCACCAGATTCTATCTCCACCATTAAATCAGTCGAAGGGTATTTGAGGTTATAGGCCAGATTTCAGTTCAATCAGAGATCAGAAGTGGCTGAAATGATAGACATACAGCTTATATACCAACATTGCAAGTTAATAAAGGCTGTAAAAAGCGTGTTTAAATATTTACTGTTGGTTTTAAGTAACGGTGACGTCATTCTCTTAGGTATCATGTTATACTAGCACTTTACTAGAGTTAGCAGATTGTGGGTGCGTGGGTTGCGCTAGCGTGGGCGCTGGGCGACATTACGACATTGCAGGCAACAGGGGAATTCACCTCGTGTAGGATTAATGTATCTGACCCAGATGCTTGTTTCATATAATTGAATTTAAAAAAGATTAAGTAAATATAAGAGAGCGAACGATAACAAGGTTTAAAGCATCATTAACAAAGATACTGAGTAACTGAGAAAAACTAGAATCGTAATTAATGCTTTATCAAACTACTTTTATAAGAAATTATTATTCTTATTCTTCTTTTTTTTATCTGTCATAAGGGACAAACGAGCAGACGGTCCACCTGACATCGACAAAACTAGAGGGTATCTCTTGTTTTGTCGATGTGTTGCCGCCTCGAAGATAGAGTGAGGAAGGGGAGCGAAGAGAAGAATGCTGCGGTTTTATTGGACCCCGAGCAAGAAGCCGGTGTTCATTGGAACCGCAGCAGTAATGGGATGGGAGAGGGAGGGGGTAGATGTAGCCCACATGCGGCTCGGACGGAAAGTGGTGGTCGCAAGCCAGTCGGGGATCAGATTCCCTACCACCAAGGGGGTGTTGGCTCTCCCACCGGCAGAGGGGAATCGTATTCTAACTCGTCCCCTCACAGGTTAATTCTAAAGTAAAATAAAAAGTTCTTTATCGTTTTTCTAAATTTGTGTATGGAAAATCTAAATTTGGAATCAATCTGTAATTCAAAGATTGAGATTGATAATTAATTTCTATCGTAAAACGATGTCTACGTCTACAAAATATAAAAGAGGTAAAGATTTTAAGTTTGGATTAACAGGATATAGCCTCCGGAACTTTACATCCGGTTCTTAAAAAGTTTATATTGATGGAAAACTACACTATTTCGGCTTGACGTAGATCATGTAGGGTTTCCATACATTCTGTGACGATGTATTAAATATGTCTATGTTAAATTGGACAACTCTATTTTTTATGAATGAACTAGTGACCCGTCCCAGCTTCGCACGGGTGCAAGGTTATAATTGATGATAATATTTAAATTTCATGCTGTAAAGAGCCATATTGATCTATATTAAATGCACAATGTATTTAAGGTTAACTTCATTGGATAAAATCGTAAATAAGCCATTATTTCTCATAAAAAGTAAAGAATAAAAAATGGTTATTGTGGGTTATCCCTAAGAGGTAGACATATACCATCGCGGACATTTTAAAGACCTTTTTAAAGTGTACAATACTGTAGTACATTATTTTGATCTATCTCGTAGGGTTCAGCCAGCGTTTGCAATGTAAGCGAAAAAAATGTATTTATTTACGACATCACATTAGAAACCTCTAAAATTATCTGTGTTTCTCTACTATATTATATATGTATTATACATATAAACCTTCCTCTTGAATCACTCTATCTGTTAAAAAAACCGCATCAAAATTCGTTGCGTAGATTTAAAGATCTAAGCATACGTAGGGACAGAAGGACAGCGGGAAGCGACTTTGTTTTATACTATGTTGTGAAGACTGACTGGCATATCAAAGTTATTCCCTGACCGTTTGCTTCTTTGACGCTAAGAAAAAGGTTTTTGGAAATTTGACACCGGTACAAGTGGAGATGAAAGTTTATATGAAAACCCTTTAGTTTTGAATTTTTTATGGTTTAATTGAAGTTTCTGTGACATTATAATTATGACTCAAGCGTAGATGTCGGTAATTAACAAATACTGATGTGTTGGGGATGGTAACTATAAGGAATGGTTAATCTTACCAGCTGGTCCAGGTCTAACTCCATTAACCGTGGTCCCATAGGAAGGATCTCGCTGAGCATTGTGCACGTTTTGGTTCATCGTCACTGTGTGTGTGGGCGGTCGGAGCAGCAGAGACTGTGTGGCGACTAACGAATTGGCTGCCTGATTTGTTGCTACAGTCCCACTGCTTTTGCTGTATACTGACTGGGACCTGGAACATAAAAAAAAATTTAGTTATGAAGAAACCTTTACTCAGGAAAGGGAAATCAATAATCTAAATACGTTTACATAACATGCATAAAGGGTTTATCAGATATCGGTATCATAACATCCTGGCATCAATTATTTAATAATTATCTATAATCTACAATGGTTTAAGGTATAAAAAAGATATTAGGAACGTGCTGCAGCCGCTACGATTTTATTCTAATTTTTTTTCCAAATTACTCTTTGGTTTCCAACTCGTAATCCGTGCACGAATCGGGAGATTGAGGAAGATTATCGCAGTAAGTCCGATTAACGGCTGAAATTAATAATCAATGTCAATCTTGGATTATTAGATTGAAAATGTATTCCAAATTTGAATTTGCAATGTATATTCAATCTATAATTCAAAGATTTAGGGACTGAGATTGATTATTAATTTCGGCCGTAAGAGTTCACGATATATAATGTGGATCTATATTAAAAGCTACTTTAAAGCGAATCAGTCCAAACTCGTTCATGCTGCTGGTCGATCCTATAAAAACACCAATAATTACATTTGACACGAGGATCCATCAGACCTGTGGAGTGTATGTCGAGCGGGTGGAGGAGACCGGCAGTACAACGACTTCGTCCCGGAGTACAGCGGCTCTGTGGTGTCCGGCCGAGGAGCTGCTGCAGAACAGTAAGTTGGTGCATGTCTGTAGTGGTGGTGGGAAGGAAATGCTGGTTTGTCTAGGTCGTCCAAGTCTCTCGGTGAAGATGCTCTTGAGTTTGAGTTGGCTCGTGGTCTTCGGGAGCCCCATTCATGTAGTAATGCACAAGCAATTCCGCCTCCAATACCTCCAACCCAGCATACCCAATGGCTTTCCCAACGGGATAGCACGAAGGATGGTCCTAGAGACCGCGCTGGGTTAAGTGACGGCATCTGCAACGGAAGAAAATTAATTTGTTAGTTTCAATATCAATAAAAATAAATTTAATGAGTTATAAGCGTAATAACTTCAAACATCATATTTATTACGTTAGCATGATGTAATATTACTGGAAATAAAGTTCCATGGAATTTTATGGCGCTATGAAATGATTTTATGGGCTCTAAATGTATACTGTAGCTCACTAACTGGCCACAGGTGCACTTGGCACAAGATACGGAATAATAGATGGTGTGAGATCAATTGTTATTTATGACCAGCTATAACACCGTGATGTATTTGGATTATGACCATTAACTATAGTAAATAGATTACTAACTAAATACCGTACAAGATCAAAACAATTTCAATCCAGCCTATGTAAAGCAATTCCACTGTAAAAGCTTCTGCGAGGAAAGAATCCAAATTGCTAGATCCGATAATAGTATACATCCGTAATTGCTGACAGTTCACATGGCACAGCAAAACTCGGCAACGCCATCGCTTCCAATTTCAATGGCGAACAATTGAAGAGCCTCGTGATTGCACTACATTCAACGTTACCAGCGACGTTTACCCGAAGCCATTCACATCCCTATGCAACGAGGAATAGCACTAAATTTTAAATGAAGGAAACTATTTACTTTCGTCCCAGAACTAGCGCAATTTTTCACATTTATTTTCGAACGGAAATGAGCGAACGATTAAAAAAACGTCCCCATTGAAAGGATCTTGTGCTATTTCTTCTATAGTACAACAATGGCATCCTACCTGCGGGGATTTCCATTAAAAATCATCCTCTTTTCATTGGGTAGGGATTGTTAACTGTAATTAGGACAGACACGACTTAAAAACTTAAAAAGGTTTTACAGATTTTTGCGGTCAAAACAATCTTACTAACCGCAGTAGCTTCGATACAAGGAAGTGGGTCATTTCGCTTATTTTATTGTTCCTATACAAGTTGTTGTTTGTAAGATGTCCTTCGGGCTTAAGGAATCTTTTCGAAATCAATTTATTCAGAATATCCATTCTAACACTCGTATTTCTCGAATGTCAAGATTATACAACGAAGTGTTCCCGATGGGACTATGAAGAAGTTTTTGTATAAATCGCGATTTTGTTGAGCGAATATTGAATAGATATCGGAGGTATCTTTCGTTGGCCGTGTTTTTGTGAGCCCACTTTGTTCGGCAGATGCGTAAAAAAGGAACATCTGTCCGTTAAGGACGCTCGCACAAAAGGCAGGTAGTGTCGCGGGTGGATACGCATTGTGCACGAAGAATAGTAATCGCAGGACGCCATTGAGCATTCTATCTCCGTCCGCTAGTCTCAAGTCTGATACAGATATATTTTATCCCTCAAAATGAAATTTACTGTTATTAAATATTGGCAAAATAAACTGAAAATGTTATCGATAAAGTTTTATTTGGGTTATATTTTGTTATTTCAATTGAATTAAAAGCAATGCGACTCTTCATTATTTAATTATAATTTATCTTTATTTGGTGTTAATATTATTAGTACCTTATTAATATCCGTTTTTAGAGTTACTCCTCCTATAAAAGATTTGTATCAGTGACGCATATGTTAATATTTCTCACGTTACTGAAATTTATAGTTCGTTAAGGCCATTATTTCCAAAGTAATTAAAATTTCGTTATAGCGACACTTGCGGGACTAATTACTTTTTAATTGCGTTATTGTTACTTACCGACTTACCGTATAATAGTGAATAAGAGACATCAAATAACTAACGAATTTCGTTTAAGGTGGTTTAAAACTTACAGAAACAAAGCTAGCAGCGCAGTATGCAGCACCCAGTAGCGCAGGAGCAGCACCAGTCCACCGTCTCTCCATCGCTGCGAAGTATGCACCAGCCACCAAACCAGATAGCAATAGTTCAGCACCAAGACGTTCCCACGCGGCCCCAGGGTTAGTCCCTCCCCCTGGTAAAGATGCTGCGAGACCCCCTGCGTAGCCCGGTACACTGACACTGAAACAAAAACGGTATTTTTAGAATACAAGCTTTATTATAACAATATAATGACTAAAAAACTAACAAAGGTATCATATGTTCACCGGAAAAATAAAATATAAAATATTTAAGATCGTGTAAATGTAAACAAATAAGTTGTGATCCTAAATCCTGGATAGTTTTATACTATCCTCAGAAATTCTTGGTAATGTCATAAATAACCAGTAAGTATCAGTATTTTATTCATTTTTTAAAAATGCATATATTTTTGAGACCTCCACACAATATTTTCTTCATTTAATTGTTTTGTTTTCAAGGATTTTGATACTTTGCATTTAAATTAACTTCTAATTTTCTAGGTTTGTCAGATCGAAACATATTTGTAAAACAATTCTCACGAAGATCTATACAAAAATTCAAAACAAAAATAAAACCTTGAACTGTGAAAGTACTTTGACAGCATGAATAAACTACTTGGTTTCCTTTATTCTCTGTAATTGGTTTACGAAGGAAATATTGGAGCGACGAAAAGAAATAGCGTTCCATTACACGAGAACTTCGAGCTTAAATTACTGCGCAAAGATGTCTTCACGACTATTGACTTAATAAATTATGAAATTCACTGTTAGAAATGTAGTATTTTACAGCCAATTCAGAATTTGAGAATCATCCTAATAAAAGTGGGAAAAAAGTGATTCTGACTCTCTATAAGAGTATTTTTAATTTTGTTTTCAAAACTTTACGACACTAATTTTAACGACTGAATGAATTTAAAGATTGTTTTATAATGATGCATCTCCTCGACTTACAATTATTTTTTTTATTTTACGTGTACTCTTGTGACTCGTCTGTCGTAGACTCTTGAGTGTCTATACATACCACTTTGGAAATCACTGTTCTATAGAATGGTTCGGATTCTTTTAAACATAGAAAAATAGTAGTTTCGGTCTATAGTTTTGTTCACCGAATTTTATAGTTTTTCTTATTTTATGGGCCCACTACCACAGGCTACCACTTCGCCACCATACCCCTTTTTGTTAATCCGGAGGAATCTACTTACAGATACCTGGACAAGCAGGGATTTAGAAGGAGATAGTCCAAAAACTACGTCTGAAGGAAGTAGCCCGAGCCGCTTAACCATCCATGGCGTTCCTCTCCTGTGCAATATGGACAAGCCACCCATATATCATAACATGCAACCCCGTCAATAGGCGCCCAAAACTAAGCCCTCTTCTGGAGGACCAAGGTAACAAGTCCCCCCTATCTCTCCACATAGTGTCGCCCCAAGAACACGGGAGGCAGGCACCAGCACCGCCTAAGCCTTCAAATCATATTTTTTTCTATATGAAAAGTTATAAAAAAGTTGGTTAATTGAGAGCTATGTTACAAACCGTAATAGACAAGATATATATTTTCCAGTAGAGGAAAGTAAAACGACCGCCATGAAAAACTCATTAGTGAGTCGATTATGATATTTCTTTGAGAGTTCAGATTCAGAAATGTAGTTTATTTTCATGCAACGTGAGCAAATACCAGTGCAGCTAGACTATGTAGGTAAATAGGTAACGCTATGCGAAACGAGCTTTAGAGCCAAGTTAATTTATACTTTGTTTAGATTACCTAACATTTGGACTTCTTTGCTATGCAGTTTGTTTTATAGTAATATATGTTATGTATTTTTATTAAATTGAAACTTTATGTGATTGGTCTAAGGCTGAAGTTCATAGTTCAAGCATAGGTGATCCGTAGATAATTATTTACTACCATTTGCAACCTCGAATACCAAAAATGTGCTACCTGGAAATTGTTTTACCGTGGAATCAGAATTAAATAAATGACTAGACACTAAATCCGAGTTCATCAGACCCCCAATTCTGAGAAATGCTGTATAACGTATCTTTGAATAAACTTGGTACTCGCATATATACAGAAACTTACAATAAATAGGGTACAAATTTACAAGAACTTCTAAAATTTATATGAAACAAATGTTATTGTTACTTGTATTTTAATAAGTAAAATCATAAATAAATTAATATATTCTAATTTGTCTTTTATGAAACGTCGAAGCACCCGTCGACCAAGTTAAAACTAGGACAAACTGTGCGAAAAAACATGTTACTTGTGAAGGAGCCCAATTTTATTATAAATTACCGTCTTCTATAAAAGATCATTTAACGAATTTAAATCACCACAGCTCTCGAGAGTATATTTTAAAACATGGGTACCTATCAAACTATGATTTTATTTATTTATTTATTTATTTATTTATGCACCTTAAAATCTAATACAAGTATTTAATACTAAGAAATATTGTGTACACAGGATGACTTATCTCTTTAAAGAGATCTCTTCCAGAAACCCCGAGTGAATATAGGAAAAGAAAAAAAAATCATTTAAAAGTGGTGTAGGCACAAGATATAGCAAATAATTAATATTTAATTATATATGAAAACATAATATATTATAATTTAATACTAAATTCCATTTTTCTATATACTACATAAAATATTAAAATACAATAAACTACACATACATATATATCATACAATACAATACATATATAAGATATATTATTAAGTCGAAATTGAGAGAAAGTGTTGCTTCAGTCTGAATTTGAAAACAGCAGTGCTTGGGTTATCGTTGTAGATGCTGCTTGGTAGTGAATTCCAGAGGCGAACACCTTCAACTGCGAATGAATTTTCATAAAAAATTGTGTTATAACAAGGTAACACAAGGTTGTTATATATTACGCATGACCGTGAAGGTCGTTCTCTAGGGGGGCACATTTGAAATAGCTCACTTAAATAAAGAGGAGTAGAACTTTTCATTATATTATAGAGGAGCGTTATCACATGCATATTCCGGCGAAGTCGAATAGGGAGCCACTTAAGTTGACGACGGAAATCAGAAATATGATCGTATTTGCGCAGTCCATAAATAAAACGGATGCACAAATTTTGAAGGCGATCTAACTTGTTAAGCAGCTCCTCTGAGACATCTAGATAGCAAACGTCAGCATAGTCGAGCAGTGGCAGAAGTAACGATTGTGCTAATAGTTTTTTTGTTTCTATGGGGAGAAAGTTCTGGATGCGTTTTAAGGAATGAAGTGAAAAATGTAGGCGTTTGCTAACTTCATTAACTTGTGATGTCCAGCTTAAATTCGAATCAATGATTAGACCGAGATTTTTGCAGGTTTCACTAACTGGAATAATCGTTCCATCATACACAATTTTAGCCAAGGTGTTAAAGTGAACTCTGCTTCGGATAGATTTGCTGCCAACAATCATAGATTTTGATTTCGTGGTATTTACCACAAGTCCAAAATATTCAGCCCATTTGTGAATTCTTTCAAGATCAGAGTTCATATCCTTAACACCTTCATCAATATCCTCAATATAGACATGCCTGTAGAGCTGCAAATCATCTGCATAAAGATGGTAGTGAGAAGAAATAGATTTTGTGAGGTTATTAATGAAAATAGAAAATAATAAAGGAGATAATACGCCGCCCTGTGGTACACCAGCAGAAAGAGCAGCCCAGTCTGAGGTAGCCTCCTCTGAGCGTATTACTTGCTGGCGACCCTGAAGATAAGATTGGAACCAAGATATTACAGATTGAGATAAGTTAAGTGAGCGGAGCATACCAAGTAAAATATCCCAGTCTACTGAGTTAAAAGCATTACTAAAGTCAAGGAGTATCAGTATAGTAATCTGTTTGTTGTCCATAGCATAGCGTATATCTTCCGTAACTTTAAGCAATGCGGTTGAGGTACTATGTCCTTGGCGAAAGCCAGATTGGAAGGGACTGAGTAAATTGTTGGTTAGGAGGAATTTGGATAGTTGCTTAAAAACCATATCTTCTAAAATTTTTGACAAAACTGGTAGGATTGAAATCGGTCGAAACTGAGAGGGTGATGTGGGATTTGATACTTTCGGTATAGGAATTACGTGTGAAGCCTTCCAAGCTGTGGGGAATACCTTAGATGCCAGGGAGAAATTTAAAATGTGGGTGATAAAAGGCAAAATAAGATCAATAATGGGTAATATCATTTCACGACTGATATCATCATTACCCACAGCTTTAGAAGTTATAGCCCCAATGCTCTTCTTAACATCCCCTTCCGTGACTGGTTGAAATACGAAAGACTCACAGTTAGGTTGGGTGGCGGCTGCCAGTTGTAATAAAGTAAAAGACTTCTTTACGTCAGGAATTATGAATGGAGGTGAGACGAAATGTTTGTTTAAAGAATTTAAATCTAATGAGTGATTTGAAGCCGTTTGAGATTTACCCACACCTAGCGAGTTAAAAAATCTCCACATTTTATGTGGTGACAGCTTTTATTTTATAATTTTTGTTATAACATGCTCTCATGAAAGTGACTTTTTCTTTTTGGGAATAAAATTCTTTAAACCTATATTATATATAGGGCGATATGTATGGTCGTCATCGTATCGGTGCAGCGCTAGTGTTTAACATGTGTCTCTGTCCGAAGTTCTAAGGAACACCACACCTTGGTAATCATCTCATAAACTTAGTTCTTCAGGTGCCCAAGTAATAACAATGTGTTTGGGAGATGCTAGGTAGCAACCACTACAATTTGTGTCCCTTATTACCAGTCACCTTGTATGATTCTAACTTCCTATCGGACGCCATCAAAGTTCGGGGGTCCAGTATATTGATCTAGTTCTGTCTTTCAGAACTTCTGATTCGTGTCCGACTACCAACTTAGAACTTTTTAGTATCTGGATAGGTCTTCAAAATTCAAGACAAGGGTGGTCGAACAATATACCCATACCTTTATTGTTGTTAGTAAAATACTAACGTTAGTTTAATTCCCTAAGGGTAAGGTAGGTAATAGATATTATGTTTCAGTAAATTCAGTTTAAACGATGTCGTTTTATAAATTTTACGACATCGTCCTAACCCGCGGGCACAGCCGAAATCACATTTCTATGGCCAATTTAAATAAAAGATAAAACGGAAGGAAAAATTATTCTGGTTAACGAAATTTTAGGTTAATTATGGTATGGATTAAGTAATGAAGTATCTCCATTAATCTTATTTTTAAAAGGGCTGTGTCTCTCAGATTGTAACAGATATGTAAAATTGTTTAACGAAACTGTTTGTATGTTAACTAAAACAAAACCCAAAAAAATATTGCCCTGTTCGGACTTCGACCATCTCATAATCATCGTGCAGCCAGCGACGGACTTGCGCCCATCTACTCGGTCATCGTGCCATCTCATCGAAACCCCCCCATCATCACCAGCATCTCATCGAAGCTCCTCCACTACATCGTTACAATAATATTTTTTTTAGTTCCAAATTAACATATAATAATGCGTCTTTTTGGGTAACGTATCCTCTCCATGAGACCACGGTTCAGAGAAAGCTTCGTTGAAGAAAATATAAAGAGACAAGACAATCGTCAAAATACCCCTCCACTGGGGGCTAACCATTCAGAAGCTATTAAAAAAATAGCGCCGTAGATGAGGCTGGCGATCCGATTAGTCGACAATCGTTTACTCGTTCTCGACATATTAAAATGAAATTGAATATATTTAAAGTAAGAAAAGAGTTATTAGTTTTTTAGACTTTGAGTTCAGAAGATCGTCATTCTTTTATAAAGTCTACTAAATATTTAGAGATAATGAATTTTATATCATTAATACGATCAAACACTTGTGAGTGTAATAACGTACAACGCCATCTGTTATTAAAGTGAAACAAACATTTTGAAATATGAACTTTTCGTGAAATTATTATTTACCCTCTTTAGTTTATCATTTAATTTACCCATTTAGAAATATTTTATTTTTAGTATTATTTTTAGCATTTCTAGAATAGAGTTGGGATTAGTTTGTAAAATAAAAAAATATGTTTTAATTGTAACAATTTCATGATAACATTTAATTAAAGCTTAATCTTCTAATGTTTTTTACATAGCATAAGTAAATGAAATCTTGAATGTTTTATAATTGTAATAGCTTAAACATACTATATTATGTTAATCTAGCTTAAAAATTCAAATCCGTTTCAGCCGTTTTTGCGAGAAAAAATCCCTATTACGTCACAGAATCTGCCATAATCGGCTCTAATACAGCATGAAAAAAAAATAAACCATTTCGTATTTATAACATTATAGATCTTTAGCAACACACAGACACAGTCGACATACGACTTAAGAATTTCTTTCAGTGATAGTGATTGCGTGTGTTATAAAATAATAACATTATTAGGGTAAATAATTAAATGAGTATGGTAAATAGTTTTCTTAGACTGGCAACATTTTAATTGTTTGACTTTTTTCTTATTTATTAGGTACTACTAAATTATATTACCATCATTTGACCGGTTAAATATTCGTCTAAATTATTTATTTAATTTATTAATTACAATCTTAGAATAATATATTAGTATTTCAAGTATTGGAAATTAAACAATTTATTAATAAGAAATTAATGGTTAACTTTCATTGAAGGTCAAACAATTAAAATGTTGCCAGTCTAAGAAAACTATTTACCAAACTCTTTTAAATATTTACCCTAATAATGTTATTATTTTATAACACGTGCTATTATAACATGACGTAAATAAATTTTATATGTATGTGTTTAAAATTGTGTTATTTTGAAGAGATATAATGAAGCACCTCAATGTAACATATACACCGTCGCATCGGGAGTCCGGCACACCTAACTTTAGAAATAAATGCCATCCCAACTGGAAACCGTAAATACGGTAAACGCACATATAACACGAGAGACACAATACATTTATGTGATAAAATATATGTAGTTAAATTATATGAACAAACATTTTAGCTGGAAATTATTTTAACTATACAAAATTTTAAATCAGTTTACCCAGACACGATTGTACCATCCTAAGTTATATATTAGCTTTTCAGTAAATTATGATTTGACGACGATGCATTGTGTAGTTAAGTGACATCATATTCAATATGGCGAAGTAACAAACTTGGTGCTCTTGTTATTTTTAATGTACCTACAAGATATGGGTATCAAATAAAAAGGTTTGATAAGAAAAGCTAAAACTTTTCTTCTAATGAAATTTTCTTTTTTTTAACATTTTTTTTAAATTTATTGACCAAAATATACATTAAGTATATCATCATCATCATCACGACCCTTCAACGGCTCACCGCTGAGCTGGGTCTCCTCCTCAGAATGAGGAGGGTATTAGGCCATAGTCCACCAGGCTGGTCCAGTGCGGGTTGGCGACTTCACACACCTTTGAGAACTTTTAGGGAACTCTCAGGAGTGCAGGTTTCCTCACGATGTTTGCCTTCACCGTTAAGTATATAGTGTAATTATATTAACGTAATTTATATATAACTAATTCTGCGTGAGTGGTTTAAGCGTGAAAACGTAACAGACAGACCATATATCCGTCGATAGATGGCGAAAGTGGTATATTAAATCGCACTGTAAATATGAATATAATATTACAAGGTACTTCATAAAGGTGAAACTTCAACTGAAATACATATGTAAAGTATGTATGTTATATAAAACCCTAAAAATCTTTGAATTCTAATACAGGTGTCTTTACACCTTAAACTTAGTTTACATAAAATACGAGTTTGTCAAAAATTTATATTGCTTCAATAATTGTAACGGAAACGAAATTCCGTTAGAATTATTGAATCTACGAATCAAAGCTTTACGGATATAAAATTGTGTAAATTCATCCAAAAAACGTGATACAAGTATATTGTAAAGCCGATCCTGTGGTATTTGTCTTCCATCCCACTGAGTTTGAGGGTGAGCGGATAAAGGTGAACCTTTATTACGACCCTTCTTAGCTAATTTATCGTATGTTAGAAAGCCGCTACGGCCGCTATAGTTATTTTAATGAAACTTATAACCGAACTAATATTATATATGCCGAAACTATTGTTGGTTTGTCATTCTTTCACTCTTTAACATTGGCTACTTTTTGTCCCAATATCTATCTGAAATTTTTCATGAATAATAAATTTAAATCTGAGTTATATGTGTTTTAAGAAATTAAATATCACTGGCTTTAACAGTGAAGGAAAACATCGTGAGGAAACCTGCACTCCTGAGAGTTCCTTAAAGTTCTCTGTCGGTGTGTGAAGTCTGCCCACACTGGGCCAGCCTAGTGGACTATGGTCTACCTCCAATACCAACCTCATTCTGATGAGGAGACCCGGCACAGCAGTGGGCCATTGACGGGTCGTGATAATTAAATTTAATATTTCTATGATAGTCTCTGAAATATCGTCATTGTAAAGTCCCTTTTATACCCACTCAGGATAATTAATTACTTAGTCTGTAAGGAAACTCATTTGCATAAAAGAAAAGTGAAGTAAGGCATTTCTGGAAGCCATTTTTTAATTTGTTCTAAAGTAGCTAAAAATGACTACTACAATTCAAAAATTATCATGACTTAAAACATGTACAATTACGCTAAATTCGGATATTTTTTCGTAATTTTCTTAACAAAATGTCTACCATATGGGTCAACCATATTATGAGAGTGCGTAAATATAACTAGTCCGCTATCTTGGGTAGTCTGTCATCTTGGATAATCCGCTATATTGGGTTTAGAGTCATTTTCTTTTTCGTATCCTTAACAAGAAACCCTTTCATTTGATACCATAAAAATAGCTAATCCGCCATTTTAGGCTGACGACCATATTGGGTTTACAATATGGTTACTTAACTATGCATTGTCATGTAATCTAAAAGTGGATGTAACTTTCATCTAAACAGCTTTGTTCAGGTACACGATTTAACTTGAACATTAAAATTGTTAGTTATATAAAAAGCTTGTAAAAAACATTGACCTCAGAGCATCAGCTGTCGAGGAATTAACTGGGGTTAACTGAAAAAGGACATGCAATGAGTATGTGATACGCATCTGCCCGTACGTCACATCTTAGCCGGTAATTATTGGGTGAGTCAGCACTCGTTCGTCTCTAATTAATCTTAAGTTGGAAGCCAGAGTATAGGGGCTTAAGTTTGATGGGGATATATTGCCAAATACCACCAAGAAGGACATGAAGGGAAGGAAATTGACTCACATGTATTACAATATAAAGTTTAATTTCTTCTAAACACCAACTATTTAAATATCTAGTGTTAGTTATGTTGTTGGCAACACTTATAATTTGGGTAGCATCCTGTTACTTGATGTTGGTTAGACAACTGATAAACACAAATCAGCAGTGACTCTGAAGCTCTGAGTCTAAAGTATGACCCCGGGAGGACATTCTGGTCAAGTCGCCATATTGTTTGACTACAACTCTCTTCTCTGCTTTATTAATTAACACTAGTAATCTTTACAATTTTTTATAGTGTGTTTGAAATTATACGGATTATATATACGAAAATCCATCCCGCCAGAGGGGAAAACATTTAGGCATGTTGTGACTGTAACTAACTTTTCACTTTCTTTCCACTTTCTGGTTCTTAAAACTTGGGAATATTGAATTACCAAATGACAATGTAATTAATAATTAAAAGGAAAGGAAGGCGAAAGAAGGAAATTATATCCTTACTTACATCGAAACAGAACTATTTTTATAGAGATATAATCCGGTGTTTGTCCGATCATGTTAATAAAAAAGAGAATTCAATAAATTATGTCTTCTGAATTATTTAGGTCATTTGTTATTGACAGATAAAAAACGAGTGTTCGGTTTTTTCAATATTAAAAATTGATAGAAATTCCATCAGTTCAGAATCCTAAATTCTTTTATTTATTAATTCTGGAGTGTAGTGTGAAGAATAGACCAAAATCTAATCATGCAAAAGACAAGTCAACACAAAGATGTTATATGAACTAGTTCGTTCTGCACAATAGCTATTGAATTGGTATCAGATGAATAGTATCATTGTGGTGGAGTTGCCGACCCATAAACGTTTCCTTCGTCGTAACTTCTCCCTTCTCACTGTCGACACATTGTGAAGAAAACATTTCAAACGATTTCAAGCTACAGATAATATAGCAAACGAATATAACGTGAAATTTCACTAGGTTATTAAGAACTTGAGTACAATTTAGCATTGAAATATTCTCATGCATAGTTGATACTCAGATTAAGTACTACGTACGTTGTATTGTAAGACATTGTTTACGTAGCTTAGTTAGTTTTAACTTTTGGCATTGAGACATGGTTAATGAGAAAGATTTTCAATCTCAAAATACTGCGAATTTCTGAAAAAGTTAGATGTTTGAATCATTTACCGTAAATGTAGTCGTACATTACGATAACACTTAAATGTATAGACCTCAGTTAAGCGAGGTGTTGTTGATGTGGTTTGAGGTTGGTTGCTATATTAAATTATAGATACTACTCTTATATTGCTTTTGTATTTATTTATACACTGATATTTACGTTTAGAGTTTCTGCAAATCACCAAGGCAATAACTGAATAAACAAGAACAAGACAAGTCAAGATATTCTTTCTAAAAAATATGGATTGCTAAAATTAATTTGAATTTAATCACTATAAGTATTAAGTAAGTGAAAAGAAAAGTTTAAAAATGCTTTGAAATGTCGCATAATTCACTAACCTATTAGAGAGAGCGTTTTAAAGAAAGATCTTTAAAAGTAATGTTGGAGCTCGTTTATTAGCCATTAAACCTTTTTTAGTGATTCTGGCCCCGGGTATCAATTGCAGTTTGCAGAGATGGTACGATATACGATATAATTAAGGATAGCACAGCTTGGACCCGCATCGTAGATTTTTCATGAAAGTCTTAAAAAGTATTTTTCAATAACGCGTAGTTTTCATCTCTAACAGGTAATATTAAGAACTTCATTCTTGTTATTATTTTTAGCTTGATAAAAATTGATTAACCTCATCAACCTGAGTTTCTTGCGCCCATTCTTCTCAGGTCTGGGTTAGGTCGTTTCCGAAAGGGTGGTAGATTCCGACGTTCAATAAGAGAATGTAAATTCCAACATTGAATAAAAAAATTTGACTTTGAAAAAAAAAATCCAATCAGCAAAAGTAAGCAAAGCTCTAACCCCTCCCCTGCTTACGTAAACATTAATGCATTCATTTTCTTCACATAATTACGTTTCGATGTGGTTGTTTAATTTTAATCGCTGACGTAATCACCATGCCGTCCCCTCATTCCCCATGTCATTAAAAAAGGCAAGGATCCTCACACCCCCTTTTAAGCTTGAACGGCCCCATACAAACAATACCCACTATTTTTTAGATTACTTAGTAAAAGTACCTGAACTAGATTTTGCTAAATTTTGCGTAAAGTTATAAGACGATTAGCTATAAATTTAACCTATTTTAAACATAACATCTCCAATTTAGTATAATTTTGATGAAGCGGCGAGGAGGTAGCGTTAAAGTGATTAAATATTGCAGTTAATCCTCCAAACTCGTTCATCAAACTCAATTCGTTTTACAGCGCAGGTTAGAAAAGGCGATTTATTTATAGAACTGTTGAACAAACAAATAAAATATAAGTATTATAGATATTCACTAATAGTGAAAGTGAAGTCTCAAACTTGGTATATAATATTTTACTTTATGTGAATGATAAGAACTATTAAAAATTATTATCTATGACCCCCTTAAAGCAAGATAAGACGCTAGGATTCCATATATAGCACAATTTTGTTTAACGAGAGTTCTGGTGAATGTTTTTTGAATTACCGCCAGGATATTAGCTTTTTCTGTCGATTGGACAAGTAGTATATGACTATGACAATATATGTATATGTCTTAGAAAGAGAGAGTAATATGTATACATGCAATTTAGACAGAACGCCGAGCAGTGTCTTGGAGCCTTTTTAAGACCTTTATAGAATTATAACGCTCCCCGTCGCTGCCCGAACACTAACTACAGTAGATAATAAAGTTAACTTACGTGGACCTTAAGAAGGGTAACCTTAACCACCAAACACCAGAGAGATTGACTCCAATCTATCGCACAGGGGTTATTTATTGTCTACACGACGGTATACTTGAAATAATATAAAAGGAACGTTAGTTATTTATAAAAATATTTAACAAACTTAATATAACTTATCTTACACTAATTCGCCGCGACACCATAAACAAGAATTATGACGACACCCAAACCCGAAGGGCAAACAGATTCTCAGAAAATCAACGGCACAAAGCACTTAGTAGGTAGAATTCATGTATATTTTATGAGAGGAATTTATTTCAAAGATCACTTTATGTTAATACCGCCGGCTATACTCACGCAATTTGCTTTTTAATAAACTTTTTACTGCAATATTAAAAAGTTCGCTCAATATCCTCTCACTAAATCATATCTAGTTTATAAGTTTCATAAGAAGGAGTAAGAAACCACCATTTCCATCGTCAGATTTACTTAGAGACCGACTGAAACTACTTAACAAGTTTTTACAACTACCTAAGTTATTTTAAAGTAGGTTAGCCAAAGGTTTTACATATTTTATTACAGACTTATTGTGCCCGCGACTTCGTCCGTGTGGAACAGTATTTTTCCCTATTGTTATTTTACACCCTTGAGGGTAAAACTTTTACACTTTGTGTTAGCAACACTGTTTATAAAGTAGTAGTATCGGGTAGATCATTTTATATTATTTAAAGTATACCGACGTGAAGACAATATATAACCTTCAGTGCGATAGTTTAGTCTCAGTCTCTCTGGTGTTTTCGTGCAGTGAACATGGTTGTGTTATAGTGTCGTGATTAAGGTTACCCTTCTCGAGGTCCATGTAAGTTTACTTTATATATATAGCGAGGTCGAGTGGTGGAGGTGAGAGTTAATATATTATGAAAGAGCTCTTTAAACCTGCTCCTGGGTCTCAAGCCCCAGGCACCGCTCGCCTCAGTCTAAATTGCATGTGTATACGTATTGCTGTACAGTAACGGGTATCACATTTCTCTCTTATATACTTAGCATTTGAATGTCATATTTATAGCTCTAAAAATAAAGTTCAAAAAACAATAACCCGACTACGTAAAAAGTTTAAGCCACGCGAACTATACGACCGGATTTTAAACATATATGTTGACATAACCAATAACATATATATACATATTTGTAATGTACTCACCAAGACGTTTCTTTTGACACCAAACACGTGATAATTAGCTCAGTTTAATTTTTTTCGAGGTTAGAATCTGAAGTATAATTTCCGTTATAAAAAAATCATAAAATTTTTATAGTCTATGTCACCCGCGCCATTATTACGAATCTATTGACACCTCATTCATTCATACATACATAGACTGCCAAAATCATAACTACTAGTATCCCCTTACTAGGATTCCCTTTACCCTTCCTGTAAAAGTAAAATACTTGTGTCAGGAGTGGGCCACGCCAGTAGTCCAATGTCCGGGATTTGAACCCACGACTTGTTGATCGTGAATCCAACGCCCGAATCACTGAACTACTGACGAAAGTTTCCCGTACTCTCGGCGTGAAATAGCGACAGACAGATAGAGTTACTTTCACATTTATAATATTAGTAAGGATTATAAGTAAGTATAGTCTTAAAGGGGATTCAAGTGTGTTCAGAAAGTAAATTCCCACATCCACATGATAATATATATATATTGTTTCGAATTGTGTTCCATAAGAAATTAGATATATATAGTTTAGGTCACTATATGAAAATATTTTATATTTGGGCCTTAAATATATTGTTTTTTAAAAAAATATTATGATCTCGTAGATTCTTTCTATTTCTAAGTGGAGATGGATTAAAAAGAAATATAATTTAAAAGGAATCAAAAGGTTACCTGGCTATAATCCGCGGCAATCTGAACAACCAGACTCATATGGCACAACCCAGAAGAGCACCCTGCCCACATAAAAGTGAGACGCGAGAACCCGAACCAAGACACACCACACAAGTAGGTAGCTCGACGATCTAACAACCAGACTCGTACGGCACAATCCGGAAGAGCACACCGTTCACAGAAAAGTGTAGCGTGCGAACCCGTAGTAAATTGTCGATCGCGATCCTTTAAATCATAAATTTCCACAAAGTAACGCTTGATTCAATTCAATAGAAATATAATTATTATAGGTAGCAACACCGTTGATAACTTTACATTCGCGGGTAGTAACTTTTATTTTATTCCCAAACTGTATATAACCTCTGTTCCAATAGACTTAAGTCAGTTGTTAAACGAAGCTCACCTGGTGACCATTAAAGGTGTGTTGTGGTGCGATGTCATGATGCTGGGTCTCCATTACTAAGGTTTGGAGTAAGTTTTAAATATTGGTTACTCAGTTCCCGTTTTAAGTGCATATAGTTATTGCCTTGTGCGGTATCAGTCCCATGTAGATAATGATGGGGTCGGTGAGGGCACTAGCGAGTATACTTATTGCACATTATACAGTTTTTTTTGATATCAAAGAACACCATGTTCTCTAGAATATACCTGATAACCTGATGATAACCTAACACAAATATGATAAAAATGTCATTCAGTATATAACATTTACTTAACAGATTCCTACGACGGTAACTCATAAATTAGTAGACACTGATTAGAATTAAGTTTGAGACGGCGGAGATCAAGAAATGAATTCCAAATGGAGAATTTTAATGAAAAAGAATTTCTACCGAATTTAAACGGAGTGGTCTATTAGCTTTAATTTGGATGGCAGTCGTAGATCTCGTTATTATAATTACCGACAAAGCAGTTACAAGCAGATTACGAGGTCCAACACAAAGATTAACATAATCTTGTACTTTTTTTGGCTGCTTTGCTTTTGGTTGTTTCTATTTATTTTTTTATTAAACAGCTTATTTTTTCTTGTTTACATATAATGGTAAAATGACCACGTAATTGTAAAGAAATAGATTTAACTGCCTTCTTATCTTGCTTGATTAGAATAAGGAGTTCAAATGATATTCAATAAGTTCAGACATGGGAATTTCATAGGACAACATCTATCTATCTAGCTTTCTAAATACCGAAGATATTGTATTTCAAAAATTATATTTATTTTAGGTACTGCAATTTTCATTAACAATCGTAGAGGGCTAGTAATCTACTTTACTAAAAAAACTGAGTTTCTAATTTTTATTCTTTAATTTACGAACTCTCCACTCATTTTCACAATTACCTATGTGTGCTAAATTTTATTAAATTTCATTCGGCTTAATAATTATTATACAAAGTATTTTTAGTTCTTCCTAATATTGAATTAATTCCAGAAAATACTTAAAAAATATCATCCAATTGGTCCAGCCACATTTAGCAATATTTTAGCTATATCGCATAATACAAACTTTACAACTCTATGAAAACTAGTATTAAAATAAATTGAAATACCACGATCATCACCAACCAATCATGGACTAAAGATTGAATTCATATTTAGTAGGGATCAAATAACTATTATATAAACACGCCATTTCTAACTTGTAACTATTATACAATTGTAAAATCATTACATGATATCGCGTTGGGAAATAAACAGTCTGTGGTTTTTGTCCTAAAAAGACAAGAATAGGTACAATAAAAGTTTTCTAACAATACTTTGTTACAAAAAGAGGTATTTAACTTATTTACTGCAGACAGAGTGCACAAAAAAGTATGCAAAACGTGCACCTGCGTTAGATAGCATCTAATGGCTCATTAGATATTCTAACGTCCGTTCTAATGCCTTTGTTGCTAGATTACCCTTACCCCGACCAATTTAGTTTTTTACAATGTTTGCACATGAATTACTGATTATCCTACCTAAATATTAACTCTGCTTAGGGTTCCGTATGTATCGTGACAAGCAAAGCTCCGATACCTTAACCTTTTTATATATAACTCAGAAAAAACATAAGGAGAAGGGGTATATTAAAAATATCAAGGTGTGGTATTGAATGGACTATTCTGTAAAAGCAACGTAGACACTGCTACGGAATAGATAAATTTTATAATCTCTTACAATTACGACAAGAACCCAAGCAGTGCCTTGTAATTTTGACAGAGGTCTTCAGAATTCGAAGTTCTTCAGAAGTCTTTCGAAAACAGAATTCCAACACTCGCAAGGTCTTTAAACAGAATTCCAACACGAGCCTCCTCCGCTTAGTTTCACTGTTTAAACCTAAGGTTAGGTTAACCTAAGCCTAACTTAATAAATAAAAATATAATAATTCAAGTTTTCAACAATTCAAATTCAAGCAATAAAACCTTTTTGCGGATCTGAAAAACAGCAATATATACTACAATTTAGATAGCAGGTATATTTTAGGGAAAATACATGCTATAATTTAGACTTTATTTCAAGTTAGGTTGTGTCAAAAAGCTCTCTTATACTAAAAACTTAATTAAAAGCATCATAATACAATGCGGAACCAATCAATCGCTATCCCAACTCGCACTTACCCAATTTATCCAATGTTTGCACACGAATTCCCGATTAGCCTATCTGAGTATCTGCCCTGCTTTTTTACAGTAAATTTCGGCGAAATATTTGATTTGGACGTCGGATAAAACAGATTTACTGTATTCAATTTCAATGTTCACATAAAAACTGCTGTCTGCTACGTAGATAATAATTCAATAAAACAGTAGAGCGATTGTTTCATGCTTACGTGATTTCAATTTATACAGGATTTATATTATAACAAGTAATCTGAACACACAATAAATATTAAAAATAAATGTATTTATTTTTCTTGCCGTTATTAGTTTTTGTATGTAAAATTAATATCCAAAATTCAAATTTAATAGTAAATGATAACGATTTATAAAAAAGTGTATATCCTTGACATGACATTCAAACTTACATCCCCAGTATAAGTAATCCTTTTCATCTATTATCGAGATAAAAGGTATCCTACTGCCGTCTTATCTATATGAAAAAATAATTAGGTACTCATAATAAATGCTAGTATATAATCGTATGTTCACCTCATTCTAAGGGAATGATGGGCCACGAGTTTAAATGAGCTTTGTATTGTTATTATAAGCCATCATTTTAAAGTTAAAAATTGGATATTGTAAATTTGACTCGGTTACCCTAAAATTAAATCCAATTATAATTGTCAAACTATTAAGCAATTAAAACAAAAATAAGATTGATTTTTTAGTTCATTCGTTGCAGTAAAAAAAGAAAAGAAAAACATACGGCGGAATTAGATAATGCTTTTGTCTTATTTATTAGAGTAAAAACATATCGCTATTCAACCGTGTATATGACGTCATTTGGCGTTTCCGTCTTTTTGAATAGATTAAATATCAAAATTGATTTTAACCATTACCGGACTCATATTTTGAAAAATAAAAAAACACGTGTCCATTTATTTTTCAATTCTTAATGATTTTTTCTGTCATACAAATTATGAACTCTAGGACAGCACTTCTAAAAAATAAATACCCATCGAATTAATACCATGATAGTCGAGGGGGTTTGATAAAACGTTACTAAATAGAGCAAACGCGTTTATCACTCAGATGCTCAGATGATTATGCATAATTTATGCGTAGGGTCAAGTGATGTGGGGTACTTTTTATCCGTTTTGTATGGTCAGTAATTTGGAGAACATTGACACCTTATGTCATGACCGGGTGTGAACAATACTCTTATTAGGAGGATTTTTATGACACAGATTTGGGAATGACATCACAGATTTTATGGTTTATTCATATTTTTTATGTATTTGTGTTTTAATACAAGATTTTACATTAGGAAAAATTGGCATTTTTAGTACACTATTCTAACTTGTTTCACTTGAGAAAGAAGATATCAAACTGTGTTAAAACTTAATATTTTCGACTAGAAAAACATTTTTATAAAGAAAGATTTTTTCATTATTTCTAAAAATAATAAATATGGTATATAAAATGTGGGGAATTAATTAAATTAAATTAATAATTATTCAAAATGCAGAATATGTGATTATAATGAAAATTCATGCACATACAATCAACAAAATACGAATAAAGGTCCACAAAAATATATAATAAATAAAGAGGTAAAATTAAAACATGCAGAAAAGGGAATGTAAAATATTGCAACTACAATCCTTTCAAAAGAGAGAATTTTTTCATAAAACAGAAAACAGGTGAACGATTTCGAGCTTTTGAATTTATTTCTCACTGAGCTTGTATCACAACAATTCTAATATTTACTTGTTTTTGTTCATCCCAAATATATACGTTTATTTCTTTTACTATTTTGAAACTAATGGACGGATAGGTTAAATTTTATCTTTATACTTGTTGATGATATAAAAGCTAGGAGGTAATGGACGAATACATTATATTTAGTGCACGTCTGAAATTTAACATCAGTCAGACGCTTTAATTGTGAAAACGTTGGAATATTAAAACATTCACTCGCTTTTACATATTTAAATATAGAAACTGAACTAAATAATAACTGATTCCTAATAATATAAATATAATCGTTTTGTTTTCTGGGAGTTAATTTGCTAGAAATGTCCAAGATAATTTATCAATCTCTTTCTAAGGTGCTTTACTGATCTGATAATGATGGTACTATTTGTACTTATAAATCACTAGGATCCTAGAGATAGCATTGATCTGGAGAACGAGAATCTTAATATTTGTTCATTGGCCTTAAAACCTTCAATATGTTTGTTGTTTACATCGCATAATCTTTTCCAAAAATCCTTTAATATAATATGATATTAAATAATATATAATAATACACCTACTATGTGTATATAGACATGGCATTCGTTTAGTCACAAATATAAAAGCATTAACTCGCTAGGGATTTAGTTTTATACTATGTAGTACGTAGTGTGATTTTCCACTTCAAATAATATTTAAAGGATTTAGTTATAACACGTAATATCAAGTATTACAACATTTTTAGGGAAACTTCGAATAGATAACCACAAACAATAATAAAAAGTATACAAATCCAACCCCCCATAATATTAACAAGCGAACAATTACATTTAATTTACCGATGCACTTTTTAATGTGCCCCAATATGGCGCCCTATCCCATCCCACCGCTATCACTATCTTTTAGACCGTAATAAACTGTGACATTTGTTAAAAATTATAACCGAGAGGGTATCGTTTCTAAAATTCAATTGTATGAAGTGCCACTTGTTAAAAAGTATCGAATAATCCGGCAATTACTGAACGTTTTTTAATGCAATTTTAGTTTTTACTGAACCGGCATAGAGTCGTTATCGTCGATTGTCGAGCGTTTATTGAAATTGAACTGAGTGCTGTTGTATTTTTAATGTGCAGTTGATTTTCAATTGTAGTATTTATATTCGATTTTATTAATGAACTAGCTGCGTATATGATTATATTTAGTATATAATTTAAAGAGTATTAATAATGAAACAATTCGATATAAAACATTAAACATTTTATAATCTCCTACATTACTTACTGTCTATAAAACCTATACCTACATAAATTAAGTTGAAGTTAAATCAAATAAATGTTGTTTAGTTTGTCTCGTTTCATTCAACAATGGTGCGGAGTGAATATAATAACAATTTTATAATAAAAACACATTTATAATAATTTATTGTAAATGTATGTGAAAATAACAATATATTTTATTTAGTAAATTTTTTATGAAATTTATTCATCGAGTTAAGTAAATTTTGCGGCTCATGTTTAAATAAAGTATCACAATTTTTGGCAAGCGTTCGTTTCATCTGCTTAATATTTAAGCGCATTTAATTAAGCGGAGCATTAGCATCTCGGTACCTTGTACATTTTTATCAGACCAACTTAAAAAAAATTATGCTATTAACCTCAAATTTATTACCCTATTGTGTTAAATAAAGATGTCAGATATTTTCGACATAAACCCTTTTTTCCAAAAATAACAAAACTCAGCGGGTGTCGGGCGCGAACTTGTTGCCCTTTGCCCTTTGTTATGGAACCCATAAAGAAAACAAAAGTGTTTTAACCCGCGGTTAACCCTTTGCGACACATGTCATCGCGGTCACGAAACCGAAAATCTACAGACAAGTGAAATGGGAGTTAATTTGCTAACTTACTGAGCGACCCTTATTCCAAAGGAATAGAAGGTATTTTGCGAAATCGCCCCAACTATGCGGCAGTTGATAAAACATAAATATGCGTTCGTAGTGGTTTTGGTGTATTGTATTGTCAGGATGGGGTTTTTATTGCGAATGTCTGCAGCGTTTTTCTGATTGTTAGATACTCATATCTCACATATGGTATTATTTGTGGGTATAACATCGCTGCTATATTTCTGTCGGTTGCCAAAACTAATCTGGCGGGAGGGTTTGAAACACGTTTTCCAGATTTCGCGGTATTTGCATATTGTCACAGCGAATGTAGATATTCGTAATTCTGTGCAAACAATGTTCTTCTGTTGTACGTTGAGTTTATAGATAAATATTCCTGTTATATGAAGGAATTTCTTATTATGTTTTGAAGCTTTGCGGAGTAACTCCTAGATGTATTTATGATTGTTCTACCATAGCTTAAGTTACTTTTATGTATTCAGGGAAAGACATTATAATCAGTTTATCTATTATTTCGTGTCTTTTTCTTAAATATTCTATTAAAGTAATAAGAATTGTTATTATTTGTAATTTTGCTATTTAGATTGAGTCCAATAAATAAATGGCACAAGGCACTGAGTTAAGATTTCAAACGTTGGTAACATTCCTTCTGTTTTCTGTTACCTCCATGTCTCTAATTACAGCGTGATTGGTAAATTGAAACTGTAAGAATTGCCAGTATCGTATAAAGAGATATTAAAAAAAAAACAGAAAAAATGTTGTGTATTTATATTAAATTTTGAATCAGAAATACCATGGAAATTGTAATAGATTCTAGCTGGAACAGTGTCATCGATTGCTTGACAAATGGCCTCCCATCCATCACATGTGTCCAACGCTAAAGGGCCAACCCTTTCAATTTATGGTTTGACCGTATGATTACATTTTCAATATGTTTTAATTAAATATTTGTAATTTTTTAAAATATCTTAACCCTAAGCAGGAGATGCTTGAAACTGAAAAATTGTTGTACTACAAACCTGATAACTTTAATTTACGAATTATTTTAGCAATGTTATAACATATAGAAATATATATATTTTAAAAACAATTTACAATAAATATAATAAGTTTAGTCGTATATTTTGACAAGTAAAATTAAAGCGAACAAAAAAGTAAGTTGATGTACAACTGGGAGTTGGACGATATTGATCGTGTTAAGCCCGAACTTTGGTTCTCCATTAATTAAGATGTATAATACTTAATATGTATAATTATTAATTACTAGCGATACTTCCATACAACTTTTAATCCCTACTACCCTTTTTAAGCATTAAATATCTTCTTCTTTTCTCAGGCTCTAGACTCTCTATATACCAAATTTCATTTAAATCAGTTCAGTAGTTTTGGCGTGAAAACGTGACAGACAGTACTTTTGCATTTGTAATATTAGTAAGGATGTATGTCACATTAAAAAATTGATCAGTAAGAGTTTTTTTTTTGCGAGTTCAATACTTCTCCTTTGAAGGTGTTATAAAGTTTACGGTTTGTTACTGAATGTGTAATATATTCGCAACATTTTAAAACCGTTTTTTAGTGTTTTTTTTTAATTTGTCAAATATTCATTAATAAAAAAGAATGATCAAAGAAATCGCTGTGTATTTTACTTGAAAATATTAATTTCTAAATACATTTTGTGTACGCCAAAATATCAAATAATCTAAATGAAAAAAAAAACGACGGTTAAAGTAAATGAATAAAAAATAAATTTTCAATAAAAAGATATATTTGTATGTTGTCTGTGCCTATTGTGTATTTTATATTTGATACTTAAGTATTTGATAAAACTGCAATGAATGTCTATAAAATGAATAACAAAAATTATGAGGTAAAAAGTCAATAAACGACTTTAAATTATTTATTTATATTATTGATGAGACTAAGTTACAACTGAAGATTTACAATTCAAGTAGTTAGATACTTTTTAGGTGTGATAACATGTACTGATTTTATTTAGATAATTTTATAAATTAGTGTATAATTAAAATAAGATATTTATTGCCAGTAGTATTGATAGTAACATTTATATTGGTATTTTTTAGATTCTCAGATAAGATTGATTTAATCCACAAATTCTTAGTAACTAGAAAACTATAAATTAGTTTAACAAATGTAACAAAAAAGGGAATTAGGCCGGGTCCGTCGTCCCAGGCCGTGGTTAGAGAATAAATCAAAGGGCTTAGCCCGCATGCCGTACGACCCGTACGAGTACGATAATGACGCGAACCGAATAATTGAAACATCCTGCTCTCCCCATGTTCTTTTACTTTTCATTTAGAATTAATTTATACACTCATTAAGCCGAAATCAGGGACTCTTTCCCACGGACAATGTCTCTTAAATATGAGCTTCATTATACGCTACTATTTGGATTTATCTTCACAGCTTCACTGTGGAATTTTACATTTATTCATGCTAAAAGTTTATGAGGAATTTTAAGGATATATGTGACGTGATGAAACTTTTTTTTATATTTTGCACCAGCAGTCACTAGATTTTTAATTTTATATCCTTTATACAAATTTATTATTTTTCTCTGAAAATATAACTACAAATCCATTTTCGCTCGTAATAAAATGATCATAAATTTAAGATCATCCTACTAAGATATAGCAGTAAAGCTTTCTATGACTGAACAATTTGAATACTTAGGTTTATTATCTCCTACAACTCACATTACAGTTAGTAACATAAATATATATCTCATTACTTTTCAACCAATGCTAAGAATACCGAGTTGAGATTTTATTTTTAATTAAAAATACCGCTAATATTATTCGAATTCATCTCAACGTCTACAGCTACACCAATGATTCTCAATGTGTCTACATCGACCAACAGGGTTCAAAGACGAGTAACAGGGTGTCCATTTAAAAGAATAAGAGGTCCGTGAGATGTAAGCCTTTACATATTTAAAACCAGAAAATTTCTTTGTACAACAATCTAAAATCTAGATACTTCCTTTTTGGGATTCAAAATTTGATAATATGCAATATGAGAAAGCAGCAAATTGAAACTGAGGATCTATCTACAAGCGAATAATATGCCAAGCGATCTACAAGTCAATGAAGTTTGGGAAACTTTGATCTACACTAGCTTAAAGTATCGAATAGCAGTGAAAATTACGGAATTTTTAAGAGCATTTGAGCGTTAAGGACTGGAATTTTAGCGCATCAAGAACACACTTGCAAGAGAGTGCTTTTAGCGTTAGATACACATTCTCTGCCGGAAACTGGTAAAGTGTTTACTTTTAAGGGACATCCCTGTGTCAAACTTTAGACTACATAAAACATGCAATAAAGCTAAGTAATCATAGACATAAACATTTTATAATTGCCCACATTGTCACATTCAACATTAAAAGTAAAAAAAGAAATTCACAGATTGAGAGCTAATTTTTTAATAATTAAAATAATTTGAATGTAATTTTTAATAATATGAAACTGAAACATTGTGGCACATATAATATTGTGTATGCTTAGGTATAATAAACCGTTGATTTAAATTTATAAACTTCCAAGAAATTAAGTGGGAATTGAGATAAAATGAATATAGTATTACGTGAAAAATTTTTTTTCAGCCAGGTTTTTTCATTTTTATCATATTCTTTACCTCATCTTAACGCGTTTCTGTATTCATTGTAGTATATATAAATATTTTAAAACTATGACACTATAATGTAACTCGTAAAATATGGATAAAGGAGAGCCAATAAATTTAAAAGTTTGCCGCTGCGGCTTCATAAATACGCTGTTCTCAAGTTTCGTCTCTTTGTGTAGAATAACGATCTTGTAAATTATCCTCGTTAGAGATTGCAAAAAATTCTTTATCAAAATTTTGAATGCTATATCATAATATTATTAATAATTTTAGGTATTTAATTTAAGTTGCAACTGTTAAACTTTTTTTATAAATTTGTTAGACTTATCGTTACTCAAACAGAAGTAGCCAAATAAATATTAGATATAGACGAGCAATGATTTAAAAATAAAGTATGCTTAAAAGTTTAAGCTATAATTTTATTCAGCACTCATCAAATTAGACATACTTGAATAGCTTCGTTGAATACTTAGTTTGAGTTATTCAGAAATAACTATTATATATATCCTATAGTTTTAATGTACAATTAAACAATGATGTATACAAAATTTAACTTTTGATAACTTTGCTCGTCAATTTTCAAACACGAACCATTACTCTGAGTTTTGACAGCAATACATAATTAGTTAACTTTTGTACGTTACATCATACTTATTGTAAAATTTACGATAATTTCATTACAAAGAAGTTGGAGCAGACCAACATAAGCAATTACTCAAATGTGAACGCGTAATTAGATTTAACTGCTCCTAAACAAATAAGTTGCTTTTACAAGATTACGGTTTATTCATACGGTTACCTCAAAAACTTGAAGAAATTAAAGACTATTTTCATATAATCTATGCAGTCGCTTGGTTTCATTCTACGTCATATTTCCTGAGAATTCTTTGGTGCTGGAGTGAAACAAATATTGTAATAACAAGAAATCAAGACGATTCCTTTGCTATAATCCGCGGACAACACGTGATTTTGTATAGTGTGACTTGAGCCCAACTGCCAACTGTAAAAGCTGGTAGCCTGGACCAAAGCACACCGCACAAACTCACAACACAATACTCAACGTACGTTTCGTTCCGACACCGCGCATCCTCAGGAGATGTAGACTTTACAACGGTCAGTGGCGGTGCTTTTTTTTTATGGTACAAAAGGTGCAAACGAGCAGATGGTCCTCCTGATGGTAAGTGGCCACCACCCATGGACATGGACAAAACAATAGATACCCTCTTTTTTTGTCGATGCGTTGCATCCTTGAAGATAGAGTGGGGAGGGGGAGTGAAGAAGAAAAAATGCTGTGGAGTCAACGGACCCTGAGCTAAATCCCAGTCCACTAGATTCACAGCATTAATGGGATGGGAGTGGGAGGGGATAAGTCTGGCCCACATGCGGCTCGACCGGAACGCGTCTATGACACTTGGCGGTCGGGGAAGCTGAAAATTGTCAGAAAGATTTAAAAATTAACCTCAGACTAAATATGTTCAGAATATAAATATCAAGGGCTTTAAAGGGCTTACTTTTATATATTTCTGAAAGTAACCAAAATGTTTATCACTTAAAATAAAATCGTGGCCTACATATACAAGCAATTCAATTTAAATGACATTTCGAAAATTTGCAAAGTTGAGCGTTTTCACAAAACCCTATAAACAGAAAAATCAATTAGTTAAATTCAAAAGACCGTCATCCGTGTGAACTGTTCGCTTAGCTTTAATGAAGTTAGCTTCGATATTCATACGCCATTGCCTAAGGATATGGACCGATTCCTATTTGAATTTTAGATTTCAACTACAGTACGATCATATGCGCTTTTCTAAAGCTAAAATTCATGCAAAAATATGTGGAAGATGTGGACATGAATACGGAGTAAAAGCTGCAAAGATAGAGGAAATAACTTATAGAAGGTAGTTGAATTAAATGAAGAAATGAGATGGTTGTTTCACACGTGTATGTACACTTTCAAGTAATAAACTGTTCCAAGTATAACTCTCGAGAATACTGGAAAAAAACCTATTGATGATCTTGATAATCGATTAGTAGTTTTTGTTGGTTAAACCTCATCAACTATCTATGAACAACTACTACTAATTTCATAGAGTCAAAACTGTCTATCGTAGTGCTGGCGCTACTTGACTTCTTAATTCCTTCGTTTTATTATAACTTACTTAGCTTTTACCCGCAACTTCGTTTGCGATATTAGGGTAGTTATATTAGCCCACAGTAGATCGTCTAAATACATATTTAATTATTTCATAACATAGTCATACTAACATTGCACCCCCCTTTTACTCTTAAGGGATTATTTTCTAAAGGAAAAAATATTTTACCCCCGTTTCATGACTTTCATAGAAGAACCTTCATACTGAATTTCATTTGAATAACTTCAAAAACGGCAACGTTTCATACTAACTTTGCACTCCCGGTTTACCCCCTTAAGAGATTAATTTCGATAAAATATTTTACCCCTGTTTCATGACTTCCATAGAAGAACCTTCATACTGAATTTCATTTAAATAACTTCAAAAACGGCAACGTTTCATACTAACTTTGCACTCCCGTTTTACCCCCTTAAGGGATTAATTTCGGAAAAATATTTTACCCCTGTTTCATGACTTCCATAGAAGAACCTTCATACTGAATTTCATTTGAATAACTTCAAAAACGGCAACGTTTCACACTAACTTTGCACTCCCGTTTTACCCCCTTAAGATTATTTTTGATAAAATATTTTACCCCTGTTTCATGACTTCCAATAAAGAACCTTCATACTGAATTTTATTAGAATAAATTCAAAAACGGCAGAGTTTCATACTAACTTTGCGCTCCCATTTTACCCCCTTAGGGGGTGAATTTTCAAAAATCCTTTCTTAGTGCACCCCCACATTGTAAAAGGAACCCCTGTGCAAAATTTCAAGTTTCTAACCCTTATAGTTTAGGCCCTGCGTAGATATGTCAGTCAGTCAGTAAGTCTGCTTCTCCTTTTATATATATAGAGATAGATTATAAGTTGAGATAAAAATAACCAGTGAAAAAGTTAAAAATAGGATTTCAAGATGGTGACAATATTAATAGCATCAATAGATAATGAAGTAAAGGATGATAAAATAATTCGACGTAAATTTAAAATAAACTATTTCTAGAATATTTATGTAAGTAAAAGTTTGCACCAATGTCGAACAAGATAATCTGATAGAATAAATCTAGGAAACAGAATGCGCATTGTCGTAACTTAGAACTAAAATGCGTGGATTTAAGAATAAATCTGAAGGGTTAGCGGTGTTATTTATATTCATTCATACATTGTGTTGCTAAATTCGGTTTATTTTGAAAGAAACAAGTTCTTATTTTTAACCATCACGTTTCAGTTGTAAATGTCTCTTTTGACGAATTTTATAATTCATCTTAATAATAGTATTTATGTCGAGAGGCAAAGATTGAAAATAAACAGATTTCTTCGGAAGAAAAACAACTTACATAAATGGTAATATATTCAATTTACCTTTACTTTAATTCTTTATTCATAAGTTCTTAAGTTTCTGACAGATGGCGGTGTAAGGTATATTATGGACACGCCCTTTCTCATGTTTTGTGATATATCCAATAGATGGGGCTATTACAGGTTTTCTATTACTTGTAATCACAATATTATTTTGAGCTCTGTGTTTCTCTATCTGTCTATCTGTCGCATTTTCACGCCAAACTACTGAACCGATTTAAATGAAATTTGGTATATAGATAGTCTAGAGCCTGAGGAAGGATATAGGCTGCTTTTAAATGCAAAAAAAGGGTTGAAAAGGGGCTGAAAAGTTGTATGGAAGTATCGATATTCCACTAATCGGATAGTGACTTAATATTATACTATGTAAAAGAGGAGATATTTATCATATTGTATTGCATGTGTAATGGTATAAATATTTCAAAAATACAATAAACAAAGAAGAACTTCTGAAGAATAAAACAGTAATTACAAGTGCACATGTAGTACTTGTAGTGCAGCAGCAACAATTATTCCCAGTAGAACGCAACACCAGCACTGTACTTGTAAGCTCGTACGGTATCCAAGGAACTAATTAAGAGAAGTCGTCTTGAGTCTAATGTATACATGTTAATCATCTTACCAGACGTACTATGAATATTAACTAACTTCATTACTTGTGCCACACTGATTACATGTTGTATTTAGGTTACACTTTACTGGATTAAAGAAAAAGTTTTATGAATCAAGTTTTTGTACTCGATTTAAAAATAGCCGTGACTCTTTTAGGTTTAGATTAATGCTATAGCTATGATAACAAACTATCAATAGTTATTATTTTTTATCACATACATTTTATTCGGCTATAATATTTTAACTCTCAATTCATATTCTTCTATTTTTCACTTCTCAATTCATAGTTTTTAAATTAAGTCATTGAGGTTTTAAAGATGAGGTTTTTACTTTTAATGAAGGAAATTATAAGCGCTATTTAGTACAGTATACAATATAGAAGTCTGCACTTCTTTTCTTCATTTCATTATAAAAACTAAGAAAACAGAAACAGTGACATTCTCAATTAACTTTTTCTCCTACATCTAAACTTCAAAACAATTTATAAGTTTTAATTGCATTAACACAATGCTGCACAATATATAAACAATGAGAATGTTTAAACTTATAACTTAAATTTTAAATGAATTATTTGTAATTAACGGTAAAAATTGAACTCGATATTATAATGTACCATACTTTCATGTATGTACTGTAACTAATGCGGCATAGTTTACAAGAGTTGACTAAGTACCTAAGACAATAAATCTGTCAAAGTTTGAATTTATTGTATCGAAACTAAGTTAATTGAAAATCACACTAGCGATAGCACCCTATCTGCGAGACAATATTATATGATGAATTTTAGGGATTAAAGTAATCTATGCGACAAATATTATTCATACTGAGTTCGAATATTTCACATTGAAGTATGTATCAAAACTTTCACATATATAGATATATTCGCTGGATTTAAAGCTCACTTTTCCAAATACAACTTTCCTTATTTTTCAAAGCATATTTATTTACTTATTATATAATTTTAATTTTAAAAAATAGAGCTTTCTTTTTTAAAAATTAATGTTTATGATAACTTTTCTTTCCCAAGCTGGTTCCAGTTCGCCTTCGACTCACGCTAGAAGTCAAATCAGAGTACAAGAAAAGTCATTTTATACTCGTTATGAACGATATTCTTACTACTACATGTAATTCCAACACTATTTAGTTAATCACTTTCAGAAAAACCGCCAAGCTGATCCTAAAAAAACTTAAGTATGTAAGAAATGATACCAATTATTGCAGAGCGATAAGTGCAATTTAGATCGAAAGCTGAGCAGCGCCCAGCAAAGTTACGTGAATCTCAAGAAGGTTGACCCAGTACGATAACACCTGCACCACTCTAAACGACGTTAACTGCACGAAAACACTTTTGTCTCAGGACGACTGTCGCAGTTTAAAACAAAGTCGGGTTCGTTCGAACACTTATAACTCGAGAACGGCTGGAACGATTGTCATGGTTTTTAATTTGTTGTATTTGTCTCCGTTACGTATATCAGAATAACTATTGGAAAATTGACGAAAAAATATTAAAATAAAACAAAAAACATTTTTCCATACACATTGTTGCTGGGTTTCGTAATTGTCAAATATTTAATGTTCATCCCGTCGATACGCTAAACTCTCCCTTCAAAAAAAGACCTTTTTTAATCAAAGGTTTCGAATCGACAAGATATATCCACAATATTCGGATAATGTTATATTATAGATTTAAAAAATGTAGTGTAATATCAGTAATGAAAAGGGATTGACATATATATTGGAACGAATATTCGCCGGGTCAGCTAGTATTTATATGTCGGGGATTTTAAAAGGTGTAAAGGAAGGAGGTGAGGGAAATATTGGAAAACACTAACAGGGGGGATGGTATTAAGTGGACTATTGGGTAAACGCAACGTAGATACTGCTACTGAACCGATAAATAATCAAATATGATCCCTAACAATTACGAGAGAAACCTAAGCAGTGCCTTGGACTTGTGACCAAGGTCAAGGCAACTAGATTGTAAAGTATTCACGTAACCTTGATCGGACAGCACTCCTAGCACTAACACTATTCAGAGTCTACTTCACTTGTTAAGAGACCGCGCACGACTAAGATTTTAGTCAGACTGTCGATGGCATATAAAGGGTCGAGGGTCGAGGCTGTCAAAACAACGGAAGTGACTACTACCCTACTCCAACGTCATAGATACCGATGACGATTCGATTATTCTATAGTCTTTTACTATTCTCCAACATATATAAATTACCAACAATCAAAAGATAACAAACGTGTTACCTATAGTACGAAATGAAATTTCATATAATATTTGTAACAATCATCATGGTAGAGCTTAGCTTTTCTAGTATTAGTTGAATGTGTTCTAGACCAGAAGTGCATTAATAAAGTTGTGAACAGTTTGCTCAAGTTCCGCTCACTCCGTAAGCAACTTACCCAACACTCAGCTGACATAAATGAGCGCAGTACAAAGCAGTTTACAAGCGCTACGTCAGTACAACAAGACTAGTAACTTTTATGGCTTTGTCTTAAGATAGGCAGTGAATTCGTCAAAGTTTCCATCTATTGTATTTTGTTAAACAGGTAAGTCTATTATAATATATACAGGTATATTGAAGACTAGTCGAAGTTGTTGATCTTTCTTAAATTCTTCTCTTTAAAAGGATTGTTTGGACATATGTACAAGACACCTCTTCCAGTTACTTAAATTTTCAAAGCCTTCTAGTTTAACGTTCATCAGGGTTTACGGTTTAAATCTGTACCGAAGATATGTATATGTATAACATATTCTAATGTTAGTAAAATCGTAAACACCGACGCTTGTCGTCGCATCGTGTGAAATGAATCTAAAGCTATTTTGGTGAGTATCTTAGCAACGATTGTTGAAGACATGACATATTATTAAATGACAACTTGTAAAATATTTTAAGCGACTCCAAAACAAGAAGGAGGTTCTATACTTGGCAATATATATTTTATTAATATACGTTTACCGGCTTTAAAATTATTTAAGTGTAATTATTTTATTTTTTCAGAGATTGAAGTACTACTTTTGTTACAAATCAAAAGAAATTAACCTACTAATGTTTTCTTTTATTGTTTTTGTAAATAATAATTATAAATATGTATGTCAATTGAAACACGCATTACTAAAGTCGGGAGTAAACTTGTTAGTATTTGTCCTTTTATTGAAATAGTACGGAACCCTCAATGCGTGAGTTCCACCATTGCATTTGGCCCAATTATTATTATAAGTATAAATACTCGAAGGGCAATCTCAAAAGCTGTTCAGCAAAAGGTGTAGCTCCTATAGGAACATCACAAATTATACTTTATAGAGCTTGGCACGAGACTTGAGAGTAAACAAGGAAATTAAATGTTCTGACGTAAAGAACTTTTTTATGACTTGTTTACCTTTTGTCTCACTCCAAGTTAAATAGAGTAGAGAAAAAGGATTTAGAAATTATACGAAACTTGTCAGCAAATATTAATATAGTCAAGGTTATGATTTTATTATTACAGATGAACGATATTTATAGAATAGCGGGAACCGTGTTCCCTAAAAACCTTCAAAATGACTTAAAATGACGTAATTGGATACAGCCGGCCGTTTTTGCTCCACTGACTGCAGCTGATATATTTTTTACTGCATTCCTGTGATGAGTTATTTTAGAACTCTAATTTCGGAACTTGAACAAAAAGTGTTAACGATAAATATAGTGTTAAGAAATGATGGTATTAGATGTACGTTCAATAATACGTTTTGGAACTTTATTTCAATCATTTCAAAACAAGGAAAGACTTGATTTTTATTCGTGACAGTCGTCAATAGCCGTCGTCTTGAAAGTTATTAATTGGATTAAAAAAATCGTTAATTATAATTTTAAATTTTTAAATTCGCGATTTATGACTAGCCTCTAAATCCGGGTCCTTATTGTAATAATCTATCAAATTTTTTATGTCCCTTTCCAGATGTATCTGTATTTTTAAATTAAAATTGTATATTTAGTTTATCGGTGATAAAATATCCTACGCTGTCTGAATGCTACGCGAATTGAATGAAACGGAAGTTGAGAACCGTTTGGCGTCCCCTCTCCTCTTTCCTTTCCTTTGGAGATGAGAATATTATTATCAATATTCGTATCAACAGAGCTGGTTTATTTATTTTTTAAAATACTATAGGATTTTACTCATTTCAAATAGCTTTTTTATTTCTTTTCTATTATAATGTAAATAGTCCTGTATATTGGATTAGAAATATTCTGCTGAATGATTATAGACTCAATTAAAACAATATAATTATATACTAATGTAGTATCATTGTAGTGATGACAGACAAATAAAAGAAGGCATTTTATCTTTAAACTTAACATAAAAAGTACATGAAATATTATATTATTATATAAAAAACTTAAACGAAAATATAAAATTTTTAAAAGTTGCCACACACAAGCAAAAACTTTGTAACATTCATTTTCATAAATAAAACAGTAAAACTTGTATTTTTTGTTGAAGATGTCGCGTAACGAAGCTCAGTGACCTAGATAATATTCTCCAGATAGCTTGACATTGATCTATACAAATGTGTTCCCTGAGAACTTGAGGACCAAACAGAATTCTTATACTGTAATTGCCATTTAAACTGTCTTCATCTTACCTGTAGTTTACTTCGAGTATATCATTTGAGACAAAGTTAACAAAAGTTTTTGAGAGCCTTTAATTGGCAGGAAGTTTCTATTGATTTATTTTAATAATACCACGGCTCTGAATATTGTACTTTTATTTCCATAAATCTGAGGCAGAATTACAAGTGATTTCAAACAGTGGACATACTCTAAAGAAGTCCAAGAAGAATAGTTAATAGTTAATCGTAGAAACCTAAGTCTTCTTGTTTAAATGGGTATATAATGTATGTAATTTCTTCCAATATCTTCAAAAATAATGTAATAAACAAAAGGAAAACTTGACAAGATGTCTTTATTAAGAAAAAAATACACATAGATTATAAACAAACCAGGAATCCTTTTATCTCAGAGACACGAGAAACATAAATCAGAGATATAAGTGATAAAAGCCGTACACGCAGATAAAGGTGTCCCCTGTAGAGCTCTAAATAGCCAGGAAAAATATTGGAGCAAAATTCCCACTGGAAAATGGTAATGTGAGATACTAAAAACAAGCTTACCAAGCAGTTTGTGGAGTACAAGACACCAGTAGCCCGGCCAGAGTAAAATATATTCTGTTCCTGCGTACTTATAGAGCAATTTAAATCCAGAGCTTTATCCTGGGGCTCAAAATATTTTGTTCAAGCTCACAACAAAAGCGTTACAAAAAGTTTTTATGCGTGTTAAAGGAGCTTTTAAAGTAGAGTGTTTCAGTAGGCAAACTTTAACTTTAAACTACGATTGGCTCTATGAAAAACATGTTTTTGAAGTCATTTAAATAAAACATAGATAAAACTTATTAAAGTGTTCACAGTTGAACAGCGAAGTTTTATTCATTTAATTCACATTGCTACCATTCCTGGGAGAGATAACTTTTACAGTAACTTACACATATTTTAATTTATTAAGTTTACACAATATTATAAACATAACATTTTCACTTATTATTTTGTAAAGGAATACACTGTTTTATTTACTGTTTTTTTTATATCTTAAGCGGATAGACTGATAATGTATTATTCTTTTGTAACAGACTTAATCGAGAATGTTCTCATCGATTATTTAAGAAAATCTATCCCTTTCAAGGGTATTAGCTCGTTTGTAGTTACGAGTAACAGTGGAAATGTAGTCATCATCATCACAACAATGGTAATGGCCCACTGCTGAGCCGGGTCTCCTCCTCAGAATGAGGAGGGTATTAGGCCATAGTCCACCACGCTGGCCCAGTGCGGGTTGGCAGATTTCACACACTGACAGAGAACTTTAAGAAACTCTCAGGCGTGCAGGTTTCCTCACGATGTTTTCCTTCACCGTTAAAGCAAGTGATATGTAATTCCTTAATACACACATAACTTAGAAAAGTCAGAGGTGTGTGCCCAGGATCGAACTCGGACCTCTCGAGTAAGACTGCTTGCAAAAGTAGTATTGATGTTTTATTATAAAAATCTTACTATGAAATAATCAATCACGAGTAAAAGCTCGAAATATTTATAATAAATGATCAGTCAGTATAAACCTCGCTCACAACATGACAGTCACACGTCATACAGATGCTCACGTACGTTATCTATCCAATACTCGATGGGAATATGAAATAACTGTTTTAAATCCTTTAAATGTATTTCAAAGAGCTCTATTTCAATGTAAATCCATTTTGAAATTCTCTCAGAATTTAAACAGTTTTTGTCACAGATAAGTTTAAATATTCAATGCTCTTAATCTGGCGATGGGTCTCGACACAAAACTCCTCAGTGAGAGTGTTCGAGGAAAAGTTTCTACCCGTGTAATTATAGACAGTAGCTACTCACCGGCTCAGTTGCGAAACATTCTAAATATTCATTAGGATGCTTTGGAATTTTAAGACAACAACGTTTACTTAAAGATATTTTCATTTTCTACAAGCACCTATTTAGGTTAATACTCGAGTTGCTGAGACTTTTTCTGTATAATCTTATTAAAAAAAACAATGAGTTGCACTCCGGGAATGCCGTGCTATCGTACACAAACATGACAATTTAAATTAAGTACATAAAAAAATAACACTTCTGAACTATTACAATTATTTTACATTAAAAATTTTAACCCTCGGAAATATCAAATTTCATCCATAATCTTACGAATTTTCGATCAGTTCTCGTGTTCTGACGCGATTTTAACATTTTTGACCCATTCAAAAAAAAGTGCAGAACGCTGCTAAAGAAGTTTTCACTTCAAAATTTTGTTTTTAGGAATTTTGTATACAATAAAAGTAATCCTAATCGGTTAGGAGGTAGCTGTTTTTAATTTGTATACAAAACTGGTATATTTACCAATTACGTCAGAGCTCCTTTTACTTTTTTTCATAATCTCGCTACGAATTTGATTATGAAAACTTTCCTAACAAAAGTGATGACTATTGTCTCCTCTCTCCTTGAACTAACGATGTACAAATTGAATAATGACTACAGGGATAACAAAGTTTAAGTGGGTTGACTACGTGACCCGAAAAGATAGCTCATTATAAAATCAATGAAGTAGACACTTTATAACGCTTACAAGATAAACGAACGAACATTGGAGTTTTACCAAGATATATATTGCTAATTTAATTATGTACGAATTTTCTGCGTTTTATGATTGCCAAAAGTACATTTTTAAAATTATAAGTTAGTTTTGAAAATAGTAATTTTGCCGAGTACACAATACTGTACCTGTTATAAGAGAGGATCTAGTTAAGTACCGAAAATTCTTATTCAGAAGGTAAGAGAGTACTACTCTACTTCACAATACAAACGTCATTGTAAATAATAATTAACTATCTGAAAAAGATGACCTTAAAGATATTCTGAGAATCAATTCTCACTGAGACCTGTTTTTGAAAACTAATTTCAATTATCTAATAAAACGTTACATTCAAGGTAGCAGTAAAAGCTTTTACGTATCGTCATAAATCCAAATGTATTCACTTCCACTTTCAACTCTCGCTTCCCTTCCCTCAAACCTTGAAATTACAAATTACTTAAGTAAGTAATAACAACCTTCCTGTATTCATCGCTTTATTTATGCGAAGTTTCCGTCAATATTGTTATTCATCGTAATATTCGTATGTTCATCTGATTTGCGATGAAAGTCATAAATGGTAGAATGATTTAGAAAAATAATAATCCGTGTAAAATGTTCAAAGTAAAACGAGTTCAGGTTTATTCTTTACATAGTATAAAGTATAAGTCGCTTCCCGCAGTGTGTATGCTTAGATCTTTTAAACACCAATAGAAAGAGTGATTGTAGAGGAAGGTTTATATGTATAATACATAGATATTATAGTAGAGAAAATTAGGCACACTGGATCTACATATATATATGGTTAATATATAGTTAAGTATGTCCAGTAATTAAGTTACTACATTAGTCAAATGATAGTTCACTAATTTGTGGGCTTGCAGCCTCTAATTTGTAAATGACAGTCCTTGTTGTTTCCCAGCAATAATCTATGAAATATTACCTCGCTTATACCAAGGGAGGAATAGACTATATTGGATATACTCGCACCATTATCATAATGTTATGATGATTATACCAATATAGGATGCTACAATGTATGTTGTAATTTTGTAAGGTTATGTCCAGAGGATATTTTTTTAGTTGCATATAAGAAAAAAGAACACAATCTACGTTACTGTATTCTCTGTCAGCATATAAAAATTAAAATCGGAAAGATATTTTATTTCATGTGTATATTTTGAGAAATCTAAAAAATATCCCTCATAATAATGCAAAATCTTTGGAGATTTAATATTAGCTAAACATTTGATAGGCAAATTTTAACATGTAAACAAAAAAATGAATTAAATTATGTTACTAAAAAAATTTATTTTATATTTATCAAATCTATTCGTACTTCCAAAGGTGATATGCAAACTAACAAAATTTACCTCCTAATAATATCAGTACGGATAGAAATTCAACATTTCATTTTATGTAAATTTGCGTGACACGTGTACGAGTTATATTTCCTAGCCACACAGAAATACAAAGTTGCTTAGCTTGACGTGTCTTATATAAAAGCAAAATACCTCTCACATTCTCATAAAATCTTATGAATTCATCTCATTATAAAGTTGGTAAATACGCTTTTACGATGTAGACATCTTATAGGACAAAGAAATAGTGATTGACCCCGGCTTTGGACGAGTTCAATTTATCATTCAACATGTGCATAGGAAGTTTTGCATGTTGCATTATTATTATCTCCCCTTATACAAAGAAAACAAATTAAAAAGCAAACTTTATATTTTCTAAAATGTGTATTAATTATACAAAAAATTATTCCAAAGAAGTAAGTATGTATATATGTTGTATATGACTCGTAAGTATATGTTCAAAGCGCTCATTACCAAGGAGAGATTCTCGAGGACGTTGTATAGCATTAATTACCAAATATGAGTGCTTACGTCATGTCTTCTGTTTAATAATTAAAATGAACATTAAACTTTATAACTGACAATGGCGTGTTTTTGTTAAAAGATACAATCCTTCTATTTATAATTCTTTTATTTTATCATGAAATTGCAGTTCCTTTGAGAAACAGATATAAAAAGTTATATCTATTCTAAGAGAATGCTTTTAGCTTTAGATGCAACTTTTATACTATTTTTTTATATTAATAATTAGCACAATAACAGAGCATTTCATGCTTTTTATTGTTACAATTTCCGTATCTCGTCTATGTATTTAAAAACTATTATTTGGGATCTTGGATCTGAACTGGTAGGACAAGGAGATGGATAGTAGAACTCTTTAACGGGTAATGATAGATTTTTATTTTTGTTTGCTAAGGTTTCGTACGACCAGCAGGTTGCCTGGAAGAAATCACTTTAAGTGATAAGGCCGCCTTTGCATGCTATAGCTTAAGTTACTGCTTGTAATTATTTTCGTCATTGTATTTCACTGTGTGTGCAATAAAGTATTTTATTATTATTATTATTAATGATAGATCCTGGATTTTAAAATTAATTTTGAGGAATCTAACAGATAGCACTTAAGGTCGAGGATCCTAACACCAAGAATGGTGGCTATAAACTTTATTAAAAAATTTTTTCGACTGATTTTAATTTTTTTTATGCATTATCGTATCGTGCTTGTATATTTCGAACTGAAGCAATTGTCGTTATTTCGTTCGATCATTGGAGTAATAATTTTTTAATCTTTAAATACTTCAAAGGAATTTTGTAATGTAAACATATTAAAAATTCAGGAAGCAGCAGGTTTCAAATCCGTATTCCCCAACGAATCGCTTTGGATGGAAATTAGGCAATTCGTTCGATATTTTCTGAATTTCAAAATAATTAAATTTTCGGTCGTGAAATATTAATCTTTGTTATCTGATATATAAGCAAAATAACATTTAAAAATATGAGTAAAATTTTATACAACACATTATTTGATAAATAGGTAATTTTGAAATTAAACATGATTATATTACTTCCGCAGGTTGCTTACCTTCAGGTCATTTATTACAACTTTTCGTCTTTAACTGTAACTGGAGGTTTAAATAAGAAAACTTTTAAAGTATGCAGCTGCAGAGTTTCGGAAGTAAATTGGCAGTTTAATATTTTTGTAAGAAATTTACAATACAAAATAATTTTTCTAAATGTATCATGCTTGATTCATCACGACCCATCAAAAGCCCACTGCTGAGCCTGATCTCCTCCTCAGAATGAAGAAGAAGACCACCATGCTAGCAAAATTTTGAGGAGTGCAGGTTTCTCTCGATGTTTCCCTTCACCGCGTTAAAGCAAGTGATATTTAATTTCTTAAACACACACATAACTCAGAAAAGTCAGAGGTGTGTGCCTGTGTGGGGGATTAATGATTAATGTAATGTATTGATAATGATTATTCTCAACTTGGATTATTTTCATTGATTTATGTTTACACTAAGATAGGTAGGAAGTATTCTGTGGAATGACCTAAAATAATTCTATACTAGTCGTTAGAATGTAGAAAAGAAGTTAAGCACAACACATGTTTTTCTTTACAGTCTAATGATATTCGACCTAAATTCTTTAAACGAGTCACATAAAGCATGTAGGTTATCCAAAGCACTTGCTGCTAGGCATTTAGTGCAATAGGCACTTGGTCGCGTGACGATATTTGTCGCATCACAGCTTTATATAATATTATACTAGCAATCTGTTTATTTATAATTTAAATTATTAAGGCAAAAAATATCTGGCTTCTTTAGATAGGTATATTAAACAAATATTGTTCAATAACAATCGCAAAAACACCAATTTAATGTTAATCTATTCTAATATTATAAAGAGGAAAGATTTGTATTTTTGTATGTAACGAATAAACTTAAAAACTACTGGATCGATATCAAAAATTCTTTCACCATTAGAAAGCTACATTATCCCTAAGTAACATAGGCTATATTTATAACTGGAAAAAATTAGAGATTCTCAGCAATAATTACTAAAACCAACCCAAGGTGCAAAAAAATTAGCCATAAAATGTCTGTCGCATGCGCTGCGAAAAGTATTGATGATAGAACAAAAAAATGTTATATTATATAATAGATTGTATCAATATCTACAAAAAACCTCGCGAGCCCATATGTCCAACTATCGTAGTTATGTCACTATAACTACTTTTACATTTTAAAAGTTGATAGAAATGCCTAACAACATCAGACTATGTTATCCATACCATTGTATTAATTCTTATCCAAATAAATTATTTTGTATTCAAGACTGTTTCAATACCTGTAAATTCAAAAGATATTACGAAATTAAAAATATCTATATAAACAAAAATACACGACGACGCGACGGGCCAGTGTAGTTCCACGCAGCGCAGCGAATAACGCGGCGAGACAGGGGGCACCGAAATGCGGGAGAGCCAAATTGTTTTTTAAAAAAATATTCCACCCTTGCGAAGCCGGGATGGGCCGCTAGTAAATACTAATTTTAAAATGGTAAAATCATTCAAAGCTCTATCAAATTGATTGTATTTAACCAGCCACCAATTCTTTAAATATTTTTGCAGACAAAGAGATTTATTACTGCTGTCGAGTATTCAATCAGTCTGTCCGTCAAGAAGATATAGGATACAACTTACGAGTGAATGGATGAACGGCACTTCTATTTATTGTTCCTTCAGCTACAGCGGTGCTTCGGTGGCGATAAATAAAATTACTTTCAATATACGGCAATACCTTTTTTTGTACAATTTCGCTAAGTGTCCGCAATAATATAAGATACTAGCTGACCCGGCGAACTTCGTACCGCATAACATTCAATGAATGTCGTGTTACAGATCAGCTGAACTGTTGACAACCAATCATTTTCAGTCAATTATTTTTCATTAATGACATTATTCTACATTTTAAAAATCTAAAATACGGCATTATTCGAATATTGTGGATATATTTTGTCGATTCGAAACATTTCATTAAATACGTTGTTTGATTTCAGCGGAGAGTTTACCGTTTCGACGAGATGAACAATAAAAACCATAAAAATCGGTCCAGCCCTTCTCGAGTTATAAATGTTCGAATAAACTCGACTTTGTTTTATATATATGTCGGAGGTATCAGTTAGGTTTAGGTTAGGTTAGCCTTGTGTTAGGTTAGGTTAATGTTAGTCTAATCTTAAGATTGAACAGTGAAACTAAGCAGTGGAGGTGAGTGTTATGATCATTTAAAGGATATCCTTAAGCCTACACCTTGGTCACAAGTCCAAGGCACTGCTTGGGTTCCTGTCAGAATAGTACAAGATCGTAACGTTTAGTTATATCCTGACCATATTGCGCCCGTAGCTTATATTATAGGCCATCCGTTGTTCACGTACGATTCTTATTGAAAGATTGTATATCCATTCGGTTTTCAATAGTTTCCGACATATATGTATAGATAGATAAAGACGCTTGACATGATAATCAGTCAGTCAGTAGCTTCTTAACTATAACGACAAGCAAAAGCCGCTCAATGATATTTTCTCAGTATTGCTAATTAATTCGTTTTACGAAATATTTGAACCACATGTAACATATCTTATATCACTAAAGTTTTGTAGCTTTGCCTTTTCTTAATTATGAATATTTAAAAAAGTTTTGCCTAAAATTACCCCCTACATTTGCTGTATCCAGTTAAATAGCAAATTATTTATTAAGCTTATCTTTATCTAAATCCGGCTTTGCACGGCTTCTCTATTGTAATATGCATGTATTAAACATATAAACCTTCCTCTTGAATCACCCTATCTATTGCTGAAAACTGCATTAAAATCCGTTGAGTAGTTTAAAAGACCTCAGAGATCATTATACTATGTGAAGGAGCTTATTTTTAACTAAATTAGTAAAGATAATTTAGGCATAAATACGTTGAAAATACTAGGAATGATGCAGATGCTTATAGGACAAATTTCGACTAAATATAATAGACACATAGTTATATTACAATAGAAGTTAGCGTCCAAGTTGGTCAACTCTCGTTGGTCTATTTAACGCTGGTCCCAGATCGCAAAAGTTTCGACAAGGCGACAAACACCTAGCCAATATTTGCGGGCTAACTAATTTATCAATTTACTATCCTAGCTCACTTTGAGCAAGAACGTAACTCGATTAAAATGTTTTGAAAGCTTTTATTTTGATTCAGACTCGGAGATGGAACAAATTGGATCAATTCAAACTCAAATTCAAAATAGTTTATTTCAATTAGAATTTTTACAAAGTACTTTTGACATGTCGAAATTGGTCAGTCAGGCTGTTTGTCTAAAGCTACCACCAGTTCAGAAAGCAGTTTCCTGATGAAAAGAACATTGGCATTGTTTACATCACATCAGTCTGTTTTAAAAAGGTATAATCATTCAGCTGAGCATCAACGTCATTCATTCCAAGCTTTGTTATCGTTCAAGTATTCCTTTTATGTGTTTTAAATAAAAAAATTAAAAGGCTACAACTATTACATCCAATGTCTATTAAAAACCAGGATTTTACAACGATTTTTCAGGAGTGCTCAAATACAAAAATAACAAGATAAACCAATCAAAGAAATATCAAAAGTTGTGACCTTTACAGAAAAAACATTTTAAGTGAAGTTACTTTGTTGTGCATTATTCACAGTTACTTCCAGTTTTCTTACAAATTAAGTCAAAATACGACATCTTACACCGCGAAAAGCTTTCTCTAACTTTATCCGATTCACCATCAGTGGGATTAATGACATCACATTGGCAAACGGATTTGTTATTGTCAACCATTGTAATCGAATGCTCGTGAAGGTATTATAGCTTTTATCCAGATTCAAACTTCATTAGGGAAACAAACAATGCAATAGATTCATTTCTTATTATATCTTTATTTCTTTGAACTTATATCATAATTAGATAAATCTTTATCGTATCATTAGTTTAATATAACTACAATTTAAGTTATGAGTTATACACTCGTCTTCCCGTCAAAGATTGCCACAGATAACATCCTTGAACGCAATCTTCAACTATTTTTTTTTCTAACTAATTAGGTCAACGTTCACGCCAGAACAGCCAGCTTAATGACGTAGTATATTCTGATCGGTAATATTACTTCTATCTGACCTAAATTAATTTTTAATTAAAATATTGTAAAATTTTTAAGTTTCATTAAATTATTTTTTTATTGCAGTTTGTATATTTAAAATACATTAGGTTGGGGAAAAAGTTTCTTCGCATTTTTTAAGAAAATTCAAAACATTTTTTAATATAGTTTATTTACATTTAACTAAAGTATGTAGGTACCATTTTGTTAGATAACTTTTTGCCATCTTGTAGGTAGGGACATGATCACATTGCTATAGAAATTTTGGGGCTTCTGATCAAAAAACCGCGACAAGTAGTTTTGGCAGTCCTCTCGTGATGTTAACCTGACACTGCCTAAAGAATTCTGAAGAGACTGAAATAGGTGGAAATCTGAAGGTCAGGACTATACGTCGGATGCATTAACACCTCCCAGCCAAACTCTCTTAATTTTTGCTGAGTGGCTAAAGATGTGTGAGGTCTAGCGTTATCATGATGAAAAACCACACCCCTTCTGTTGATTAATTCCGGCCGCTTTCTCTCAACTTCTTGCTTTAATCTCATCAGTTGTTCGCAGTAGAGTTCAGAATCGATAGTCCTTCCTGATGGTAACAGCTCATTATGAATGATGGCCTTCCAATCCTACCACACACACAGCATCACCGTGTTGCGAGTTAACTCGGGTTTCGCCACAGTCTGTGAAGCCTGACCAGCCTTTGACCACGACCTTTTTCGCACGTTTTTGTCGTACGTTATCCACTTTTCATCACCAGTTATCAGCTTCTTCAAAAATGGTTCGGTTTCATTACGTCGTAATAAAGAATCACAAATGAGTACACGGTTCATTAGGTTTCTTTCAGTGAGCTCGTGAGGTACCCAAATATCGAGCTTTTTTGTGTACCCAGTTTTTTTCAAATGCGCCAAAACTGTTTTGTGGTCAATTCCCAGTTGTTCAGCCACGTCGTAACTACTGATATGCCGATCTTGCTCCACTTTTTCAAAAATGGCATCCATTTTATCCGTAATAGGGCGACCAGAGCGAGGTGCATCTTTGACATAAAAATTGATTGAATTGAAAACGCTCAAACTAAATTTGTGCTACTGTCACATACACTCCACTAGGTTCATAAACATCGCAAATTTTTTTCGCGGCTGCGTTGCATTTTTACCTTCTTTGTAGTAAAATTTTAAAATGTATCGAATTTCTTCATTAGATTCACTCATCTTCATAGTACGAAAAACAAATAAAAATCACACATTTTCCTAATTTGAATTTGGAATTATCTTCCTTAAAATGTAAACTTTTATTGATACCAAAACCAGCCAGATACAAATAGTATAGCCAAAGAGATTTTATTACAAGTTAATACATACTACAATGCGAAAAGACTTTTTCCCCGACCTATTAGTATTATAAAAAATAATATTGTAACTCCCTAGAGCTTTAATTACAGACTAGTAACACTGAAAGAATTTTTCAAATCGGACCTGTACTTAGCGCGTTCAAGAAAATAAACAAACAAACTCTTCAGCTTTATATATATCAATGTCTCTGAGTCTCAATATCAAAAGCACTTATATAAGTATATGTCTAAAATATAAGAGTTATTAAATATTCAATTCATAATACAAGCAAAGCTGGGTGATCTTTTTGACATAAATGCCGACAACTCATATGAATACGTGATACCCACGTGTGACGTACGTGATTTAAAAATATAATAAACAACTTTCCTCACTTTGACTTAGACACAAAAGTTTCAGAGAAACTTTAACCTTACTTACAAGCAATAACGGCCACTTAAAACAACTTACATAGTATAGAAATACGTATGTAATTAATGCACCCTACCAACCGAGAAACTTCAAAATTAATGAAAATATTTTATGCCTCTCAGGAATGTAGGCATTATTAATAATCATAAGTTTTGTTTACAAAGTTCCTCTCTACATCAAATTAGGATTCATAAATAGTGATCATTCTTGGTTGAACTAATTGGAATAATATATGTAGAAGAGAGAATGTTTCTGCAAATGCTTTAATAACAAGTTTCTTCGTCGGTTCTCGTCTTTATTTCGAGTTTTAGTCGTAGTCAAAAAGAGTAGTCTATGTACATAGATATGTTTAGTCGGCAGCCATAATGAACAAGCTGTTGCTAGAGTTATTAATACAGTTTTCATTATTTCTACATTTACAAACCTAAACGATATTTTCATACATTAGTTTTTACATACCATACATCTGTCGATACTTCAACGATGAGTTTTGATCTTGAAGTTAGTTCTAGTATTTCTCTGATTTTGATATTTTTTTACTAATGGAAACCACAGATGGAGGCTACGTATTTCATAAATTTTATTGATACATTTTAAAATATATTATTATCGCAATCACTGTCATACCTAGTACCGAAGAGTAGCAAGGGTGGTGCAAGAATATCAAAAGAGCTAAAATCATTTGTAAGCTGCTATGTTGATGTTGCCCAGTTAATAATAAAGTAATAAATGATTAACTGTTATATCATACCACATAATACAATGGGTTTGAATGAAAAATAAATAAACGTTATGTCTGTGGCGACCGGTGGCATTAAGCTGCATAATTATTAATCGTACGGCCATTCTGTTGGTTTAAAGCGAGCAGTGCGGACGTAGGTTAGATTTGATGTACAGTTATTACATTTATCGCTGTGTTTGTTACTAATGTCGTATACACACAACATGACATATTTACTAATCACTTAGTGTCAGCATTCTACTAATTTAATTATATTTCATCATTTCAATCGAGAGAAATATTTTCTAAACAATTCATTGACTTTGGAAATGGCAAAATCTCTGTTGATGATTCGACTGGATGAATTAAATTTTTTGTTGGTTTTTGTCAGTTTACTGAAACAACAACCGAGCTCATAGAAAAGTTGTTTGACAAAAATTACAGAGATCATTTTTGGCTGAGCGAACGTGCTATATTAGCTGCCCAAAACACAGATGTTGATTAAATAAACTTTGAATTAAAGACGTACAAATCAGTTGATTGCGCAACTAATCAAGATGATGTTCAAATTGATAAAGCATTATAATGGTAATATAGTCTACAATATTGAAAAAAATAATTATTGTAAGTAATCATCGTTTATTGTTGTTGAGATATAAATAACTTGATCACTCGGAAAAACGTTACATTTATTTAATTACTACTATTGACAGAACGAAATCTGTCCGGGCAGCTAGCTATATATAAGATATAAATTATATTCTTAACTAGGGGCCCGTCCCGGCTTCGCACGGGTGGACAATTTTTTTTTAACATTTTGGCTCCCGCATTCTGTCGCTCCCTCTATCGCCGCGTTACTCGCTGCGCTGCGAGGCACGCCACACCGCGCCGGCGGCCCGTCTGGGATTATTTTTTATTTATCTTGATATTTTTATTTCGTAATATCTTTTGACTGGAATGTCCGATTTCAATAATTCAAAAAGTAATTAACAGGTATTGAAACAGTCTTCATTACGAAATAATTTATTTGGATAAGAATTAATACAAAGTTATGGAAAACATGGTCTGATTTTGATAGGCATTTTTATCAACTTTTAAAATGTAAAAAAGTAGTTATAGTGACATAACTACAATAGTTGGACATATGGTCTCGCGGAGTTTTTTGTAGATATTGATATTTTCTATAATATTGTAAAACATTTTTTTGTTCTATCATCAATACTTTTCGCAGCGCATGCGATGAAAGATATTTTATGGCTAATTTTTTTGCACCTTGTGTTGGTTTTAGTGAGAATTTCTGGGGATCTCTAATTTTTTTCTAGTAATAAATATAGCCTATGTTACTCAGGGATAATGTAGCTTTCTAATGGTGAAAGAATTGAAATCAGTCCAGTAGTTTTTATGTTTATTCGTTACATACAAAAATACAAAAATCCAAAAATACAAATCTTTCCTCTTTATAATATTAGTATAGATAGTATAGACTATAGACTATAGATAATAGTAGAATAATAAACTAAAAGTGTAGTCAACATGGCAACCCTGCAATATGAACTGTAATTCCTTCTCTCACACCTTACTTTTTCGTATCTACTTTGTAGGTGATGAGCATCGATCGATTCATAAAAAATAATTATTCCGCATGTAGAGTCGCTGTGACTAAATAATATCGTATTTTAATAAGAGCTACGCCATTTTAAAATAAAGATCATAAATACATACCATAAATTAACTTCTTTAAAATGCGAATTTAGATTCTGTTGGATTTTTTTAGTTTTTCCTTCAAAAGTTCTAATTCCAGAATTTAATTAAAGTTTATACTTTTGACCAATTTGAGCAAAACCGAGCAAGTTTTATTGAAGAATTCCATTAGTGGTAAGTGGTAACGATTTCCGGGTTATTCCGGTAATCCCTCTGACAAATGGGTTAAGATTCTGTACACGGCTGTCCCATTATAGCATTAGGATACGATCTAATAAACCATGAGGACGTGCCCGAGTTTTTATTTGCAAAGGATAATCATGTAAAGTGGTGATTTCATAATTAAATAAATATATCTTATTTATCTGAATTTTCTTTTTTAAGATGCTAATTTATTATTAAGGCTGACCCTAATCTAGAATAGAATGAGAATTAATCTTCTTACTTTTTGTATAAATAGATCTAGAATAGATTTTATTAATTTCGCCGGTAAGTCGGCAATTTATACTAATATTTTTTTAAAAACTGTAATGAAGATGTGAAGCAAATTATATGAAGAATAATTGGAGCTATTACACCTGATGGTTTTTGAAATAATATTGTCTTTCATAAGGCATTCGATAGGTAATAAAAGGACAACTCGAGCGCAATACTAATTAAGCAAAATTATAAAAATTTATAGACATAATATGTTAGTCTCGCTAAAACTTGAGAACAGCTGGACAGATTTGGCCAATTTGGAAATTGATGATTTGGCTAATTTGGAAATATTTGTGAATTTACTCAAGCTAAATCATATTTTGTATAACAGACTATGTAAACATGGATTTTTGAAAAGACTGTTAAGTTTCTGGCCGGCTGTTCTCAACAGAAAACTGCATTCAGAGCTGGTGGTAGCTTCAGACAAATTAACTGACCGACCAATTTTTGACGTTTCAAAAGTACTTTTAAAAAAAAGTTTAGTTGAAATAAATAAGTTTGAGTTTGAAGTTAATTTTGAAACATTTGTGGAAGTCCAAGGAAGGTTTAAATTGTGAGAAATGCTAAGTTAGTATTTTATAAAATTACCACACACTGCAGTATTATCTATCCGAGACTTCAAAGGTTTTTTTTTCTCTTTACTTAAAGGGCTTGTTCCCAAGACTTCAAAGGTTTGAATGTTCTCGTGTTCGCCGTAACATAAAAATTTCCTAACAATAAATACTTTGTATTATGTATTCATTTAAATTAAAAAGTTCACACGCATTATCCGACTAATGCATACCATACTTCAGTTTTCAGCATGTCCTGATATAAAATAGACTACATATGAGTCAAAGTGGAGCGTGAGAAAGTTTGCTAATCTACTGCATACGAGGCCACCAGGATACGGGTGTTATTTATAATTCACACGATTACAGCCATTATAACTTACGCGCAAGGATTATACTCGCTAGAATACTTTATGGGCATATTGCAGCTGTGGACTGTGTACTCAGCTTTATGTGTAAATATTATGCTTGATAGTTCTAAGAACGGAGTTAATTTTAATGGTTTACATGACTATAAACATTTTTTAACAAGCACTGTGCTTGAATTATTTAGCAAAATGTCGGCAAAGTACGTTTCATCTAATATATAAAATTCTACTGTTTTTCGTCATAACCCCTATTTTTAAAATTTATATGGCAAAACATCGTTTGCCACGTCAGCTTAAAATTCTAGTGTTGCGGTGTTGGTTACCAAACTCCTCCGAAACGGCTCGACAGATTTTTATGAAATTTTGTGTGCATTTCGGGTACATTTATACCCCTAAGTTATAAGGTTGACCCACCTCAAATTTTTAAATGTATATGGCAAAACAACTTTTGCCGGGTCAGCTAGTAATTGTATAAAATTGCTTGTTACTCGTGTTTGGTTGTCCATGAATTTTTTTATTAAAAAGGATCCATTGTTTCCAGTCTATAGCTACTCAGACGTTAGTAGTATTTTAGCCTAAGCAAACATATCAATTACCAACGGCCCTGTTTATCACAGTAAAGTACACCTTTAATTCTATCCTGGTACTAAATAGACAGTTTTATTATCGCAAATTACAACGATAAATGGATTATGTTGTTTTTCCTTTGCTACAATAGCCAGTGATTTAGGATGATTATTCTTCAGTTTTGTCTCTATTATCCATAATAATATAAAAATCTTTCAACGTATTATTCGTATATAATATTATTAAACATGTATTTAAATCAATTTAAAGCAAATAAAAAGAAAGCGCTTTTATTCAAACAACACAGCCTCCAAGTGCCTTAAGCTGTGCTGTAAGGGCACACACGCATTCAGAAATTAACTCAATAGTCTAGCTTTATGTCATTAATAATAATTTGGATGGAAAACAATTAATTTACATTTGTATACAGAATCAGTTTTAAGACTTGAGTAAATGTATAACTAACAAGACTTAAGACGTAAGAAGTCATTGTTAGAAGCTTAATATTTTCTAAATCTTTTTATCTTTGTAAATTAGAGTAATAACTATTAAATTACAAAATTTTAATTACTCCATAGGTCAATTATCTTGGGCGCTACGATGCCACAGACAGATACACAGACGTCGTTGTAGTGTCGGGGGTTAATATACGGAAATATACGGAAAATAAAACTTTATAGTCTAGTTTGTAGATAAAAGTTAATAAAAATTAAAGTAATATTTTTATCAACACCATTTATAAAAAAGTATTAGTGGGTAGGTCATATTATATTATTTCAAGTATACCGACGTGTAGACAATATATAACCTTTAGTCAGTCTCTCTGATGTTTTCGGGCAGTGTACATTGTTTACTTTATTTTAGTTAATTGGCGAGGTCGAGTTAATATATTATGAAAGAACCCCCTCAAACCCCAGGCTCTGCTCGGCTCCGATTAAATTTCTTCTTATCAATGAAATTACATTAAAATTTGCATAAATAAGAATACAGATAAACAAAGGTTGTTTACAATCTTATTACATGTATACATAGACCTTAGTTGCATCTGTTGAGAATATGGTAGCGCGTAGGCAGTGCGATAATAAGACAGAAGTTTATTATTCCTCGTTAGACAGACCTTACACTTCGCCGTGGGAACTTCACTAGTTCTGTAAATATTGTTTCTGTTCAGCACATATTAGTGTAGCCGTGTTGCCATACCTACATAATGATTTATGCCGATCGTTTACCGGATTTTTGTACCATTTCAAAGTGAAATACGATCAGTGATACCTGCAAAATGTTATTTGCTGACAGAAAAATTCAGTTTCAAAATATCAACCACTGATTTTTAAATAAATCGTTTTGGATATATGGATTTGGTAAGTAAAACCTTCATTAAATTAAATTAAATTATAATCAAATCTTTTCAAGCAAAAAATCAACAAGAATCAGTTGGACACGTGGACTACAAAGAGTAACAAAAATATCCCGTTTTCACTTAACCACAGAATCCTAAAAAAATATGATCCTAAAAATGTCCATTTGCGCGTAATTTAATAATTTATCAAAACATAGATTAGCAGACGACTCAGTCTATGTTTTTCCAAATTCATCAATCAAACACCATACAATATTTTATTCCGCTTACAATTCAATTTGTATTTCGCTTGTTATCAAAATCTCTAACAAGCACTTATTAATTTAACTTTTAATTGGATCTAATCTTTCGAATAAAATTATCAAACGTAATGATGTAGATAATAAAATTTCATTAGTGTCAACTATGCTGACATTATGAGTCACGATCTCGACAAGTTAAATTATTTAAAAAAAAAATTATTATACTGTATGACGATATGTAAATATCTTCAATCAGCCAATAGTTATTTATGGTTAAAAATACAAGTACAATTGTGGTTAAATAATGTGATAAAATTCATCAGCAAACTGTCACGGTTCAATCAGTAAAAGCCTTCCATTAAAACTTTTCTTATAACTTACTTAGTAAACTGAGATAAATAACATTGGCAGTAATTAACACAAGTTTGTCTTTATTCGGCAAAAACAATTAAAGTTTGTTTGTGTCGCTAACGAAGTACGAACTCACTATACGCGAGGTCACAAACTCTAATATGATTTCAAGCGTACGGTGAATTACAAAACTAAACTTCACATAAAGTCTAAGATGGTGTGAGTTCTAATTTATGTCTTAAAGTTTACACCTACTTAAACGGGATAAATTGTTTCTTTCTTTAAATAAAAGTTGAAGGAAATTAAGTGAAGGAAAGAATGGAAAAGGAGAGGAATACGTCATAATATGTGGTGAAACAAATCATTGAATGAGCCAATAACTTTACAATCAAGCGTGCTGAAATACTCATTTTTTACAAGACTGACTTTTTCCCACTAAAAAAAACAATTGTATCAATTGAGTTGAAATTTTTTTTTATCATTATCACCAAAAACAAAGGAAATGGCCCATTTCTGCCTAGTTCATATTTTGAATGTACAGCAACATCTTATATATCAATAACTGACAAAAATAAATATAAAAATTATAGTCAACTATTTATACTTGTACAAGTATTCAGTATTTATGCGACTTTAAAGATTACTTTAACGATTTCTATATGAATAGAAAATAGTATTTTATCTTTTATTGTTTCATTTCACTCAGATTTTTATGGAAACAACTAATATGTTAGATAATTACAAAAATATTTTTAAACAAATTCATAAATAAAAATATACTTAAGTACGTAATTATTAAAGTAATGCCACGTACTCATTATTTTATTTGTTAAAATTATTTTAACTTTATGTTTATAATACTTGTAAAATAATATCTTTGTTGCTAACGCGTAACGGAACGCGTACGCATTGGATTAGACATGCATTACTACACGCTGTCAAACATATGAGATTGTTTTTATTTCCTTTCGATTAGTATTAATTGAGTTTTCTCCATTTTTATAACCAATTTGAACTGCTATTCCAAACGGACTGATTAAATTGCCAAAGTATTTAACTTTGGTTTCATTACTGACTTGATTTTGCTTACGTTTTGGATTTTTCTGTATAATTTTGTGAGTAAATAACTAAAACCCTGATAGTTCTATCATTATATATTTTATGGCATCTCAGTTGTTGACTAAAATACTTTAATATAAACGATAATTCATCAATATACACGAACTTTTTGTAACTAGGCAGAGGGCTATACAATAGCTGGCCATGTCATTTATACATAATTATATTGGTAATCAATCTTATAAATATAATACTGTAGGTATATTAAATAGGATAATATTCAAATTTCCAGACTGAAGGCTTGCTGCGCTGCGGCGGAATAATTAACACCTGGTTGGAGTCGAACAAAGAACTGACCATCATTTTGTGGTGCTCTACGAATCGAATGTCTATGATATGCTCGGACAGTATTAAATATACAATCAATTGTAAATCAAAAAGCTAAATTATTTATCACCTTTTATTTTTAAGACGCGTGTATTTCATTATTTTCACCCTAACAATCTTGGAAGTCAATTTTAACCTACTTTTAGTTATTATTAATTTTTTTATATTACAGAAAGTCAATAGAATAAAAAACATAACTAAAAATAAAACTACAACTAAAATCCTAACCGAAGGCCTCGTCGTGTTCAAATGGGAAGGTGCCGAAGATGTCGGCTGGATTTCCTTTCTGAATAAAGTATCATTTACTTCTAGTTGTCTCATCGAAATAAAACTGAAGTCTAAAATAATATAGTTAAGATAATATTAAAGAAAAAAAACAGTAAAACCATTAGTATTTATAAAATTGATATACAAATACATTTACAATTTACATTGTCTGTATTCAAACCGTTGAACGTAACCAAGTTTTGTATCGCTTTGAACATGATAGGACTTACACGATTCGCGTGAAATAATTTCAATTCCCTCTCAAAAGTTAGAGTTTTATTGAATAAAGTTACCAGATTTAACCTTTATATGACTGTATTTGTTGCTACTGTTATTCATCGATTGTAAATTTATTAAGTTGAAAGTGTAAGCAACGTGGAAAAACAACCACAATCTATACTAATATATAAATCTGAAGAGTGTGTTTGTTTGCTTGAAAGCGCTAATCTGAGGATCTACTGGTCTGATTTGAAAATTTCTTTCAGTGTTAGAAAGCCGATTTATCAAAGACGGCTATAGGCTATATATCATCACGCTACAACCAATAGGAGCGGAGCTACACGCGGACGAAGTCGCGTGAGTCGACTAGTAGTAACATATGTCGGAAATCATTATAATATTTTTCAATACAGAATAGATGCTATTTAATAAGTAGGTACAATTTTTATTTAAAAAACATAAATATTGTTAATATCCTATTATGCTATTCAAATACACATGTTAAACTTTAACACCAATTTTCCATGAAAGGTTAAAAATGTTTTTGAGCATATTATTATTTTTCAAACCATATAATAAATGATATTTCGTCTTTATCTCAATAGTAATTATTCTGACAATCCTTTTCATTTATATCTATAGTTTTAATAGCAAAATGTGGTATTCAGAGCTGTAATAGAACGGGATATCGATCGTCAATCCACCACCCACCTGCTCTATAACTATAACTGAACCTTATCAAGATTGCTTTGCTATTCACGTCACTATAAATTATATGTTGATAAAGTCCTTATTAATTTAAAATAATGTAATTTAGTGGGCGAATAATTAATTCTATTTAGCCAAAATAATGTATGTATATGCATGCTTTCCACTAACAAATTAAAAAATCAAATATTTAACGATGAACAGCAATATACACAAACTAGTTGCGCCCCGCGGTTCACCCGCTATATTTTGGATAATTCACACTATATCAGTACAAGTTATAGCCTATATGTTATTCTAATGTATAAGCTATATTATTGTAAACTTTCATCAAAATCCATTTAGTAGTTTTTGCGTGAAAGAGTAACAAACGTCCAGACATCCATACATTCTTACAAACTTTCGTGTTTATAATGTTAGTAGTATTACAGACACAATATTTTTACCTAACTATCGATGGCCTATCAAATCATATATTGTAGCTCTTTTTTATGTTAAATATTAAAAAAACATTAGAATGCTTATTTAAAATCAAGTCATCTTTTTTAGATCTAAATGATATAATGTCCGTCCTTTATATCATCATTTAATACAATCATAATTTAACCCAATGTAGTACTCTCCCTTGTAAACGGACTAAATGGTCTTATCGGCTTAATGCAAATGCTATGCAAAGCTGTGGAAATTGGCTAATTCAGGACTGTATTAGCTTTCAATACGCAATATATTTCAAGCGAAATATATACCTGACTAGCCAACATACTAGTATCTACACTATTTTAAATCTATAGTAGTTCATTTCCGAGTATATGGTTCCAGATAATATATATCAAACGAAAACAAAGGGTGATTGATATTAATGAAACTTTTTGCGTTTAAATTTTAAATATTTATTAGATTAAACCTACTTTTTTATTTAATTAAATGCACTCTATCACTACATAGTATAAAATAAAGTCGCTTTCTCTGTCCCTATATCCCTATGTATGCTTAAATCTTTAAAACTACGCAACGGATTTTGATGCAGTTTTTTTTTAATGGATAGAGTGATTCAAGAGGAAGGTTTATATGTATAATACATACATATTATAGTAGAGAAACACTGATAATTTCAGAGGTTTCTGATGTGATGTCGTAAATAAACACTTTTTTTGCGTTTACATTGTAAACGCTGGCTGAATCATTCGAAATAGATCAAAATAATATACTACAGTGTTGTACACTTTAAAAAGGTCTACAAAAAAGTCCGCGATAGTATATGTCTATCTCTTAGGAATAACCCACAATAACCATTTTTTATCCTTTACTTTTAAGGAGAAATAATGGCTTATTTACGAAGCGATTTTAAGCAATTACAGCATTAATCCTTATCCAATTGGGTACCTTAAATACAATGTGCATTTAATATAGATCAATATGGCCCTTAACAGCATGAAATTTAAATGAATATTTCCGAACATATTACAGATTTAAAATGCAGGGACATAACGGTTACGGCTAAATACACGTGTTAAATTGCACCCGGGCGAAGCCGAGACGGGTCGACTAGTAAATATATAAAATTAAAAAATAATAAAAATACAAATCAATGATACTATTCATGAATCATAAAAGCAAACAAAACAAGAATAACAAATTTTACGTCCATTCGCCCGCGGCTAGTAATCAAATATGACTATAATAATTTCTCTATTCCTTTGTGTTTACTAACTCATGAAATTTAAACTGAAACAAAGCAAGATATAAAATATTTATGACAATAGATTCAGACGACTTCTCAAACAAAGATATCAAGGAGAGTGATTTTTTAAGTCTCTGTCTTAGGCTGCGTTTCCACTAGAGTGCGTTGCGAGGGATGTGTTTGTTAGGTAATAACTAATACTTAAGAATACAAAACTAAACAAACGAAAGTGCGACTTAATATACAACTTACGCCATCTTTTGACGGATATTTGGTATATCTTTCTGTTATGCAATCACGCTTAATTCACTCAACCAATTTTGTTGAAATTTGCTACAGAGATAGATCAGAGCTTGGAAAAGGACATAAACTATGTTTTATCGCGAAAAGAATACTTAAGAATACAAAATAAACAAATGAGTGGGCGATTACGCCATCTTTTTACGTCGTGTATGTCGAGCAGTGATTTCGTTATGTCTTTGGGAATTAGTCACATATAAATTACGTTAGTGTTGAAAATCAAAATAGTGTTATATCGAAATAGCAATTAAAATGTGAAATTAAACCTAAGTACACGTGGTAAAATGTACCCGAGAGAAGCTGGGACAGGTCGAGTAGTATTTTATTAATACCAAAAACTAATATAAATTTTAAAATGTTTGCATATTCAAATATTCCATTAGACTGGTAAATATTTGAGTTTCAGAACTCCAAATTTTTAAAATAATTTGACAGTCTGCTACTCATATTATAAACGCGAAAGTTTGTAAGAATGTATGGATGTATGAATATATGGATGTATGAATGTATGAATGTATGTATGTATGAATGTATGAATGTATGAATGTATGGATGTATGAATATATGGATGTATGAATGTATGAATGTATGTATGTATGAATGTATGAATGTATGGATGTATGGATGTATGGATGTATGGATATATGGATATACGGATGTCTGGATGTATGGATGTATGTTTGTTACTCTTTCACGTAAAAACTACAGAATGGATTTTGATGAAACTGTACAATAATATAGCTCACACATCAGAATAACACATAGGCTATAATTTATAATGATACAGTGTGAATTATCCAAAATATAGCGGGTGAAACCGCGGGGCGCAGCTATATACCTATACAAATGAATTGATGAGAACGGCTGGATGGATATGGCTGAACTTGGTTAAAAAGGTGAGAAATGGTAAACGATTTTAATAGAATTTTTACTGTAGTGTAATACTTTTGCAAAGCGAGGATGGGTTAGCTAGTTACAAAAACATTTCCAATGTAATTTATTTGTAATGTCAAATTATTTTAATTTATTTAAATTATCATCTTCTGATACACTTCTTGCTTTACAGTGTCGTCTATTATAATAACACGTAGACTTGAGTTCACCCTCAAAAACTATTTCAAAGCTCCAGCGCTTCACAGGAGTAGACACTCTTATTGTTCGATCGGTGAGAGTACTTCTTTATAAGATGTCCCCCATTCTCTATTGTTTTAAACTATTCTATATATATACTATATTAGATAAAATATTATGTAAACAAATTAGATATTTTTAGAACTGTTTTAATTCCAAAAACTTAACTAGGAAGTCTACAACAGTTCGCCAAAACTTCATTTTAAAAAAAATATTAATAATATGCCTCACTCACCTATTTATTGTTAATAAAATGTCAATTTTCAAAAAAAAACAAAAACACTTTTGGATATATATTAACTACCCTGTGATCCCCAAACTTGGAATTGCAGATGGTGTAGCTTACTTATGTTTTTGAAAGATTCTTTCTCCATTAATCTTCCAGCATTAAATCGTTAACAGTAGAGGTGACAGACTCTTGGGAGTCACCCTTTCACACCCCACGATATAACTTAAGTTCTCTCCTAAACTCGATTCTCGTCTCTTTCATAATTTATTCAAATATAACGTATCTTATAATGTAGCAATTTTGTGAAGCTTGTTAAACCTAATGACTTCCGTAGCACGAGCACATTGTACTGAAAGCTTGGACTACTTTTGAACTTCATATGTATTCATATGCTACGTACTTGTTACTGTTATTGTATGTTTTAAACTCTATGTGCAACTATCTTTATATACTGTTTACGTTATGTAAATTAGTATAATTTTAATAATTTAGGAACCAAGATGCTTTATATGTATAAACTACATCTCAAACTGAAACAACTAAACTTAACTTTCAAATAATAAAAGATAAAAAGTGGGTTAAACACTTTCAGTAATTTTTAATTTGTAGTTTTTCGAGAACGTAACAGTTTGAGCACAATAACTATTGCTAAACCTGTAGCTTTTATTAAAATGGTTCTAAATTAATTTCGCACTTTATAACGATTTCTAGTTTACTTTAAGCGTAAAAGCTCCAAAATTAACATTACATTCAAAGAAATATAACTATTAATGTATACAAATTTGCGTTAATACATAAGGTATGCTCGTCAATAGATTTCTTGAGGTAGGGCAGATGAATCATGAAAAGGTTGGAAAACACTGTTCTTTAGTACATAATATAAAGGCATGTAAAGGACGGCGATACACGTGCGTGAGCGCAACCTGCACGTGTGCCAACATCTGCCGAGTTCACTGCACTATCTGAGACCCTTGAGAAGGATATATCCTTGTTACCTCAATTTTATTAAGTGTTAAGCATCACTGCAGAAGCAAAATAAGGGAATATTTTTATACATTAATTATGTTCTTTCCTTGTGGAAAATCTGAAAAATTAATCATCGCAAGCCATACTTGACTTACCAAATTACAATATTATAAAGGAAAATGAAAGTAGTATTATTACTTTAATTATACATTTCCTTTTAATTTTCGCTGAAAAAGTCAATCGTATGTCTATTTAGGGTCGCTGATATCGAACACAGAAGGCTGCATAGATGAGATTAAACGACGAATGGCAATATCTCGATCAGCAAAGTACAAATTTTAAAAAATATGGAGAGACCGTAATATTACGAAAGCCACCAAGATCTGGCTCGTAAGAACTGTTTCTCCATATTCAGCAACCTTGGACCTTGTGAGAGAGTGAGAGAAAAAGGATAGGAGAAAATTGTTACGAATACCTTGGACCGCATTTCATACTAACATCGCAATCCTTTCTGAGCTCGGTATCAAACAACATCTATCTTCCTTCGTTTAGGCTCGCATTCTCACGTACTTTGGTCACGTGTGTAGACGAGACGACTTGTCCACTGAGCACTTAGTGGTGCAAGGGAGAGATGAAGGCACTAGGGCACGTGGCAGATCATCGATGAGGTGGACTGATCAAATATAAGCAGCAGTTGATGTCCCAGTACATCATTGTGCGACGAAGGCTTCCATTAGGGAGGAGTGGAGGCGTATTTTCAAGAGGGCCACAACATTCAAATGACCACGACCGGTCTACCAAGACCGTATCAACCAAAAAGAAGAAAAAGTCAAATACAATTGAAATGATGGACAAACATAACTATGCTAATAGAAAACCCCCATAAATATCGCGATCAATTTACTAACTACAATTTTTTAAAAATCATTATATACTTTCTTTTTAGTTGTGGGTTATAGAATCAAATAGTGCAGCAAAATTTTAAAATACATCTGACATCACAATCGCATTTCGGTCCGTTGAGACTGATTTTCTAATAGTTCCGTTTTAACTTCGAATGTGTTTGCATTCCTTTAATGTAATGTGCAAAGTTGTAAAACTATAAAACGTAATAATACTGATAACTATTCTTAACTTCAACGCAGTACGAGAATAATATTGTCTTTTGTTATAATATAAAATCTCGAACATAAAAACTTTCATTACTTATATAAAATCGTTTTTATGTCTCACTGGAAAAAGAGAAGCTTCGGGCTATTTTCTTCATTCTTTTATTTGTCTTTTCTGTTTCAATAAATATTTGGTTTTAATAAATTCTTGCTGAAAATAATAAACGATAGGTATATAATCATTTAAACTTTAGTTAAAAACAATCTCCTAATTACCTACCTAAGTTATGTTTTAATCTTCATAAAAAAAAGTTCGTAAATTTTTAACGAGAAGACTTTATTTATTACAAATTTTGTTTCTACTCTGATATTTTTTGGTTTCGTTATTTAACTTCTGAAACTCGTGTTTATTAACATCAAAGTCGAATCTGACGTTGCCAGCTTATTGTATAAAATGTTAACTTAAAACAAGCTATACTCCCAACTGTGTTTTGGCTTTGAGTTACATGTTTCGTACAACCCAACATTTTGTTGAGCGTAGAAATTTTATCTCGAACATTAAAATATTCGGTAAGCGCGGCTTTGTATGTAAATACCTGGACTTGGACTGGACACTAAATGCTTATTTATTGATCGTGATCCTCAATCAAAATCTTAACCCAACCTTAATAAAGCAGGTAAATTATCGGACAGTTCACAAATAAACTATCGTTTGTTTCTACGTCAAGTGTTTGATTCCAAGTATTGTTAAATAAATAAACAAAGAGAAAGTTATAATATAGAGATCAGGTATCGATCAAGCTGATGCGACTTACAGACTAGCCACGACTTACTTGTATTCTTTACTTTTACTACTTTTTGCTGTGGGCAGAATTAATATGAGTAGCATTTTTACTTGATATTGGTAGGATTGATATGAGTAGCATTTTTACTTGATATTGGTAGGATTGATATGAGTAGCATTTTTACTTGATGTGGGTAGGATTGATATGAGTAGCATTTTTACTTGATGTGGGTAGGATTGATATGAGTAGCATTTTTACTTGATATTGGTAGGATTGCTATGAGTAGCATTTTTACTTGATATTGGTAGGATTGATATGAGTAGCATTTTTACTTGATATTGGTAGGATTGATATGAGTAGCATTTTTACTTGATATTGGTAGGATTGATATGAGTAGCATTTTTACTTGATGTGGGTAGGATTGATATGAGTAGCATTTTTACTTGATATTGGTAGGATTGATATGAGTAGCATTTTTACTTGATGTGGGTAGGATTGATATGAGTAGCATTTTTACTTGATATTGGTAGGATTGATATGAGTAGCATTTTTACTTGATATTGGTAGGATTGATATGAGTAGCATTTTTACTTGATGTGGGTAGGATTGATATGAGTAGCATTTTTACTTGATATTGGTAGGATTGATATGAGTAGCATTTTTACTTGATGTGGGTAGGATTGATATGAGTAGCATTTTTACTTGATATTGGTAGGATTGATATGAGTAGCATTTTTACTTGATGTGGGTAGGATTGATATGAGTAGCATTTTTACTTGATATTGGTAGGATTGATATGAGTAGCATTTTTACTTGATATTGGTAGGATTGATATGAGTAGCATTTTTACTTGATATTGGTAGGATTGATATGAGTAGCATTTCTACTTGATTTTGGTAGGCATTACATAAGTGGCATTTTTACTTGATGTTGGTAGGATTGATATGAGTAGCATTTCTACTTGATTTTGGTAGGCATTACATAAGTGGCATTTTTACTTGATGTTGGTAGGATTGATATGAGTAGCATTTCTACTTGATTTTGGTAGGCATTACATAAGTGGCATTTTTACTTGATGTTGGTAGGATTGATATGAGTAGCATTTCTACTTGATTTTGGTAGGCATTACATAAGTGGCATTTTTACTTGATGTTGGTAGGATGGATATGAGCAACATTTTTACATGATGTTAGGCAACTGATAAACACAAATCAAAGAAGTGGAAGTGGAAGAAATAATGAGGATTACATCGCGAGGATTCTAGCAGTAACTCTGAAGGTCTGAAGTATATAGAACACCCGGGAGGATATTCTAGTCAAGCCGTTGTACTGTTAGTTTGCGAATAAAATACAACTCTCTTATTAATTAACATTAGATATTATCTGATATATCTTAACTTAGTTTAAAGATATAAACTCAAGACAGCTGCAAACAAAAATAGCCGAATATAACAATTTCTCAAACTATTGCAATGCTAACGATATTTGCTAACATTTATGTACGTTCCCGTCGAATCATATCTCGCAGGTAACATTTTTTCTCACAATAGCTTTACTACTGCCTTTTACAAATGAAGCGCTTTTGTTAGCGACATAATGGCGTATGACAGGTGTTTTGCGACAATAATCGTGTAAATGGGAGTTCTCTGTATCCAATTGCTTCCAAGATTTCTTTGCAGTGCAAGAATAGGACGAAACTTTTGACCGGGATATTTATGACGAGCTTTTATACGTGGAAATTCCACATTATTACCTTTTGCTATATTTTCTACAAAAATTATTACTCATAATAATACTGTATAAGTATTAAATAATATTTTCATTAATTAACCTCTCTTATAATAGAAACTTCTACCACAATATTCCCATAGATACGAACTGTACATTTTTTTTTAAATTAGTCGCTAAGGATCAGAAAATACCTTTTTATTAAATTTTACCTTTTGGAGCCTAAAAGTGTTACGAAATGTGTTACTGAAAAAAAACCTTATTAAATATAAGCACAAAGTCTCATGTAGCAAATACTTTTGAGTGAAAGGCAAATTGTTCGTAAATTCAAACAGGTAAAGCCAAACCCTTCGTTATTAGGGTTATGGGATCTCAAGGGATTTCCGTTTTGCTTTCCGAAAACCGCTGTTTTCTTATTCTTATCAGGACTAAAACTTTACTTGGGATCTCCTGATATTTATTTTTATGTTCGAAACTTTCTTCGTGGACGTAATGTTTATATATGTTCTGAAAGTGACCCCTGGCTAGGATCAAATTATACGAATAAGTAAGTTTATAAGAAAAAGTAATTTTGTGTTTCAATGTTGTTCAAGTTGAACATGATATTTAATTTAAGTAAGTTTAATAGAACTTTAAAAGTAGATACTTAATAGTCCCCCCTTTCATCTATTCCAAGTCGATGATAAGAAACATTGCTTAAATACAGCAAAATCATTCCAAAAATAAATAATTATGTAATTCCAACCTCTTGGAACTATCAACTAAGGGATAAAAGAAAAAATGATAATGATTATTATATGAATATTTACAACATAATTATTTTTTTAATTTAATAATTTTACAAGTAAAACGTAATATTTTTTTTCTCTAACTTCTTAATATTTCGTTTAATTATGATTAGTTAAAATTATGTTTTCTATATTGTGCTTGATTTTTAGTTCATCTCGTGGTGTATTTTTATCTATTATTGTACTAAATAAAAAAAATGTATGGAATTTAAATTTGAATATTAAAAAATAGCTCGAAAAAATGCACTAATAAATTTTAAAAAAATATGAGAAACCTTTCAAAATTTTAATTTTAATATTCTATAAAATTTTACCGTAACGAGAAAAAAAAATTGATTTTTGACGATTTTTGAAATAAAAAAAAATTGGAACGACATCTGAAAAATTTTTTTTCAAGCTGTCCTTTGGAGCTTTGGCTCTAAAAACATCAAAAACTAACATTTTTTCACTCGAGACTCAAAAATAGTCGGTTTTTTTGCGCCACCCTAAATTGAATATGAGTTTGACTATAAATATTCTAAACATAAATTTCGTCTTATCGCAGATATTTAAAAATATTTTAAATTTCATTATAAGCTAAGGAATTCATAAGTTTCTTCGAAACGAGCACATAATTATAGAGCCCTAAATATTATGTAGCAGATGCACAAACATAACTGGTATTGCGACTTTTCAAAACAAGTTTAAGTTACATTCACTTTTTATTTCTTTATTTAACGGAACTATATCCATTATAATATTGTAATATGAATATTAATATTTTTCAATAAATCAATAGCTTAAGAGAATTATCGATCTCTTACTAAATTTTATTAATAAACTTTTATGTATTAGAAATTTAATATAATTTTGAAGTTTAAAGAAAAATCAATTCATTTTCTATCATTAATGTTTTCATTATTACGTATTTGTATTTATATAAATACAGTGTTACGTGTACGTAATAAACATTAATTATTGCTCCCTCTTACCATAATGATGCGGTTTTAACAATAGCACGATTGTAATTAATATTGTTATTATATAACATAATATTTTGTTTCCATTTCAGTTTTTATCTTTATGTTTTTGGATACCAGTTTATTTTTTAGTTGAATTAAAGCTAAATTCCAATATTTGAAATATTTCTTATAATAGATACCGAGAACTAGTTTTTTATTAAGATACACATCATCGAGTATTTAAATAGTGTAATCTCCAAAGCAATATCTGAAGTAAACATGTCAAATTGTTTGGACAATGTGTGAATCAGACACGATAAAACAAATATACACGGAGTATCGACAGGAGACACTATCGATGTAAGATATTAGTAATATTCCAAAAAGTTACGACTAAAAAAGTATCGAATTTCATCTTTATTGATCAATATCAACATCATAATACCGAAGCCATAATGTTTATGGTTTTGTAATGTTAGTAAACTCCAAGTATGGTAATATTATCAATCGAATGAAAATCGACAAAAATGTTTTTCAATCGATTTTGACAATTAACTATAATGTTTGGCACTCGACTGTAATGTGCGGTAATCGAAATCACTCCTTGGCAATGAACTGTAATGCTGTATCAACTTTACTACATCCCTTGACAATCGATTGTTATGTAATAAGTAATCGATTAGAAGCAACAATGTTTGCCAATTGAGTGTAATGATGTTTAGCAATCGACTACAGTGTGTGAAAATCGACAAACATTTTTGTTGATCGAATGTGATTTTGACAATCAGCTATAATGTTTGGCACTCGACTATAATGTGCGGTAGTCGAAATCACTCCTTGGCAATGAACTGTAATGCTGTATCAACTGTACTACACTCCTAGACAGTCGATTGTTGTGTTTCATAAATAATCGACTAGAGGCAATGTTTGTCAATTGAGTGTAATGATGTTTAGCAATCGACTGCAGTGTGTGAAAATCGACAAACATTTTTGTTGATCGAATGTGATTTTGTGAATCAGCTATAATGTTTGTCACTCGACTGTTATGTGCAGTAATCTAAAGCACTCCTTGGCAATCAACTGTAATGCTTTATCAACTGTACTACACTCCTTGACAATCGATTGTTATGTTTAATAAATAATCGACTAGAGGAAACAATTTTTTAAAACTATGCAAAACGGTAACACTCACGTATTATTGTGGTAGATTGGTACTACAGTTTCGATCGCATTGGGCGATCTTCTTCAGCCAGTGGACGCGCTCGCGGTGGCCGCTCGGCGAAAACTGTAGTACCAATCTACCACAATAATACGTGAGTGTTACCGTTTTGCATAGTTTTAAAAATGACTAATTACCACGTTAGTTTCTATAATAAAATAGAGGAAACAATGTTTAGCAATCAACTGTAACGTTTATTAAGCATTTAAGTTTAAATTGTTTTACTAGCTTCTGCTTGTTATTTACTCTAAACTACACCCATAACAACAAACATCGGTTCATTAGTATGTGATCGGACTGAATTGATGCACAACCGATCTAGATATCTGACCTGGTTGTGCTCAGATAAAAGATGTCATTAATTGATAGAGTCAGATGCTCTACATTCATCCAGAAAATTTGGCTTAAGTGAATTGGTTTCCGATTAAATAGAGCTCAGCAACACACTGATATTGATACTGATACAAACCTTTACCGAATAGTGGAAGTATTTGGGATAAAGTTTAAAACTTTAGTAATATAAGTAAGTATTTAGGAAACCGATCTAAAGTGTAGAAAAAAAGATCTAACTAAGGTTACGCCACTTGGATATTGACTTCTCTTTAGACGTACATGGATTGGAAGGGGCCATAGAACATTCATATGATATGAACCGATTCGATACCCCCTCGGGTATCGAAACTAGCTGATTGTATGTCAACAACCAGACGAGCTGTCCAAATATTCGCTTTCAAAGGAATTGTAAACGACGTATTAACCAATTATTACCTTTATCAAACATGGTCCATTTTTATTAAAAGTTGATTTTTTATTGCCCAAGATTGCATCAATATTTTAATCTATTTCGAAATAGTTTTATAATCAACTAGCGGACCCGCTTAACCAGCGGTTTCGATGAAAGATCAAAAGAAACTTGATGTTTTCCAACATTTACAACAATTTGTCATATTTTAACCAAAACCTTAACAACTTATACTTAGGTTAGATATATTTTTTTTAATTTTATAAGTACCTATACTAGCATTATGGATACTAGTATTCCTTAACCACTCCAATTTAGCTAAATGCTCGTTTGGAGTGGGCCACGTCAGTATGCCAAAGATGACCTATCGATCGTGAATTCAGCGCCTGAACCTGAGCTACTGATGTTTTTGTATTTTGTAATATATAGTGATGATTTCACATCAAATAAATGATTGTTATATAATGTTTAATTTATAACACTAAATAAAAAGGTATTTAAATAAACCCTCATTTACTTTTCCAAATGAAATTAGACGTTAGAATGTCTAGGAGCGTCATTAAGCGGATGGAACTCGCGGCGTTGTCACGAAATTAATTAGACCCTTAGCCTAAAATGTTTGCATATTAAACTCGTCTTATTAAATTGCAACTTTAACACCGTTTAGACTTCCAAATTATTTTAATAATACCAACACTAATAATACATACTGCTATAAATCGTAACTTTAAAATTATACTCGTAAATGATTTTAATGAAATTTGGTAAAGAGATAGACAAGACTTTAGGAAAGGACATAGGCTACCTTCTATTGCAAAAAAAGACTTGATGGGAGTTGAAATAAGGAATGAATTTTGTGCAATTAAATAAAATAATAATTAAAAATAATGTCGTAAAAATCAGTGCAGCGGTTTCTTAGCTCGTAAAAAAGTGAAAAGACAAACTATTGCATTAAAACTTTAAACAATAATTTTAAGATTTTCAAAAGCTTTTGTTTCCTTTTCTTCATGAAAACTCCAAATATAAAATCTGTACATTTGTTAAATAAAAGTTAGCTAAGTTATAATTAAAAAGTTCCCTTGACACGTCAATAGAATATGAATTCTCGTTCATAACAACCACGTAATTAAAATATTATTGTGGAGAAAAATAAAAATTCTAATTTAAAATGCAGCACATTTGTAAGAATATGTTGTGAATACAAAATCATATATAGACTTTTCATTTATTTATCTGTATGTTGATTATTTCACTTTTAATACTTACTAGTCGACCCGTCTTCACCCGGATGCAATTTACCACGTGTATTTAGCCGTAACCGCTATGTCCCTGCATTTTAAATCTGTAATATCTTCAAAAATATTCATTTAAATTTCATGCTGTAAAGGGCCATATTGATCTATATTAAATGCACTATGTATTTAAGGTACCTAATTGGGTAAGGATTAATGCTGTATTGTTTAAAATCGCTTCGTAAATAAGCCATTATTTCTCCTTAAAAGTAAAGGATAAAAAATGGTTATTGTGGGTTATTCCTAAGAGATAGACATATACTATCGCGGACTTTATTTTAGACCTTTTTAAGGTGTACAATACTGAAGTACATTATTTTGATCTATCTCGTAGGGTTTAGCCAGCGTTTGCAATGTAAGAGCAAAAAAATGTGTTTATTTACAACATCACATTAGAAACCTCTAAAATTATCAGTGTTTCTCTACTATATTATATATGTATTATACATATCCTTCCTCTTAAATCACTATATCTATTAAAAAAAATGCATCAACATCCGTTGCTTAGTTTCAAAGATTTAAGCATACATATGGACAGACAGACAGCGGGAAAGGACTTTGTTTTATAATATGTAGGGAATCTGAGCCCCACCTAGTAACATAGTATATGTTATATATTGTCAGGCAATTGTCAAGATATACGTAAATCAAATCCACATAAAAACCACCAGCAATCAATGGCTACGCAAAACTACATACATTTTTCTAACACTTATTAAGCAGGTATTAAAATTATTCAGCTTGTATAAGTTTGTAAGAATGTATGGATGTATGTTTGTTACTGTTTCACGCAAAAACTTTACAATAATATAGCTTACATATCAGAATAACACATAGGCTATAATTTATAATGACATGGCGTAAATTACCCAAAATATAGCGGGTAAAACCGCGGGGCGCAGCTAGTGTAAATTAATTTTTTTGCAACATCGCTGACAAAGCAGCGCATCATTAAATATGATTCACATCAACATAATTATTATTTGAATAGCCTTTATCAAAAATGCCGGCCATTTTGTAATGGGAATATAAAGAGGGAAGAAAATTCAACTTAATTTTATAATAAAACTTTTGCTAAACATCACCTGAAAATACATATATACGTGTGCTCGAGTCAAGGATTGGATTACAATGCATCGTCAGCTAAATGATGTCATTCTAAATCCAATATGGTGGACGGACCAAGGCGGTAGACTAGTATTTTTGTGAATTATTATGATATGGATAATAAATGAAAAGGTTTGTAAGAATACGAAAAATCCAATATGAATGAATATGTCGAATTTAGACTGTTTTTTTTTATTCGTGACGGGATTGCAATTGGCCTAAATCATGTTAAGTGAAGATTAGGTCGAAGATGGAGGTCGGTTTCCCGTAAGATCCCCAAGTTGTATGTTGCAGTGAAAACAGAGGAGGAGAGAGAATTCCAATCCTTAGCTGTGCGCATAAGAGAGGAAGCGAAGCGAAGTTTGGTAATTCATGAGTTTTATTTATTTTGTCATATCTAGAACATTTTGCAAATGTTCATTTAATTTCATTGGTATATTTGCTATTTGAAGCAAGATAACACAATTGTGGAGGGTAAACCAGCACCGCTCGGGGTGCTGCTCGGGGGTTGAGGCGTAAAATTAGTTTGTTTGCGTAGAACCCTGTTAATTTGCTTTGGAAATAAGTGGTGATTCTTTGTTTATTTATATGAATAATTGAATACCCTCGTAAAATTTAATAAAATCACACCACTACCACAAGTTCAAAAAAATACTTAATAAGACAGTCTGCATCTTAAATATTAAAAACCTAGTTGTTTATGTGACTCAACTTCTTAAAAGTTTTCTTATTAAATATTCAATAATTATTTATGTAAAGATTAAATTAAATTAAGCTAAATTTGTTATATTTTGTTTGGTTTTCAGAATAAGGGGCCAGCGAACCCCTTCGAGCCTTCTATTGGTATATTATTTTCCAAGCTCTAGTCTATTTTTGTAAAAAAAAATCATTGAAATTGCTCTAGCAGTTCTTGAGTTAAAAATGGTGTAACTAGTCCGACTGTGTTATTTATATATTTATGTATAAATTAAATAACAAACGTCCCATAATCCAAACACATGTGTACTGTTTGTAGGGATTCGTAGTTGTAATAATAAGTTAAAATCCAATTAATTGTAGTTTTAGCTAAATATAGTTTAAGTTTACTAATCGATACGTTAGGTGTTTAAGATAAAAGGAATAAAACAATAGTTCAATATGATAACTTTCCCGGAGTTGATATGACAATGAAAATTTCCCTCGTGTATCCCGACCTAGTAACGTAACCCAGTTTTAACTCACGTCGGATGTCCATTTAATCCCGTATAATCCATTAATGTAAGTAGGGAGCAAAAATGTAAGTTATCCGAGCTGAATTATTGCGGTATTCGGTTAACCCAAAAGTTATGTGCCACTAGTTATAGCACCAAGAATTTTAATAATTTTTTTTTAATTATAGATAAGGGACAAACGAGCAGACGGTCCACCTGATGGAAAGTGGCCACCGTCGCCCATGGATATCGACAAAACTAGAGGGTATCTGTTGTTTTGTCTATGCGTTGCCGTCTCGAAGCAGCAGTAATGGGATTGGAGAGGGAGGGGTAGATCTGAACGCGTCAGAGACACACGCGGTCGGATTCCCATGCTGGTGGTCGCAAGCCAGTCGGGGAACAGATCCCCTACCACCAAGGGGGTGCTGGGTTGCTCGCCTCTTACGAGATGCTCTCCCAGCGGCTGAGGGGAATTCTATTCTAGCCTTGCCTTGATTATTGAAGCATTTAATGTGATGAAAGATTATATACATAGAGCTCCTTATTAATTCATTCAACCTAAGATTTTTGAAGTTTTATATCTTATTATAGTTAATTAATTATCCTAAACTCGTGAATGCTCATATTTCAACTGAGTGTAAGGACTTTCACCATAAATATTTTCTCTAAGAAACCTTCAGTAAGTTGTAAAAAAAATAGTTTTCTCTACTACTAATATTATAGGTAGTTTAGAATATTTATAACTAGCGGCCCATCCCGGCTTCGCGCGGGTGGAATATTATTTTAAAAAATATATTCGCCCTCCCGCATTTCGGTGCCCCCTCTCTTGCCGCGTTACTCGCTGCGCTGCGTCGCTATACTGGCCCGTCGCGTCGTCGTGTATTTTTTGTTTATATTGATATTTTTAATTTCGTAATATCTTTTGAATGGAAAGTCCGATTTTAATAATTCAAAAAGTAATTTACAGGTATTGAAATAGACTTAAATACGAAATAATTTATTTGGATAAGGATTAATACAAAGTTATAGAAAACATGGTCTGATTTTGATAGGCATTTTTATCAACTTTTAAAATGTAAAAAAGTAGTTATAGTGACGTAACTATAATAGTTGAACATATGGTCTCGCGGACTCTTAGGGATAACCCACAATAACCATTTTTTATCCTTTACTTTTTACGAGAAATAATGGCTTATTTACGAAGCGATTTTAAACAATACAGCATTAATCCTTATATAAATAAATAAATTAAATACATTGTGCATTATATATAGATCTATATGGCCCTTTACAGCATGTAATTTAAAAGAATGTTTTCGAAGATATTACAGATTTAAAATGCAGGGACATAGCGGTTACGGCTAAATACACTTGTTAAATTGCACCCGGGCGAAGCCGGGACGGATCGACTACATAATATAAAACATTTCAAAATAGCTGATATTTACGTATGCAATTTCTATGCAATGTAGGTCGAATATATTATTAACAGGTATAGAACAAATGACTTTGATTAAAACTTATAACTACTTGGCAACCTGTATTTCTTTGCGTTAAACTCATAATTAAAAAGTCTCTAACAAAATTCTAAAATTAAGTATCTCAGCAATTTAATAAAGAAAAGAAACAAAACGGGTTGTTAGCGATAATATATTCATGTAACATTTACGCTGCTGTTAAAAATTACAGCTTATTGAAGGGAAAAAGTATTTCCTCACAATTTTCGCGTCATTTAAATAAACTGAATGGAGAGCAATAATAAAACCGCGCAGGAACCGATGTTGAAAATGAAAATGCTGGTGGTTTTTCAACGTTTGTGCGCGATAGGTTGACAATGCAATTTATTAAAATTGCGCTCTAAAAAGTTATCTCTGAGTTAATAGCCTGCATTTGAGTTATATTAGTTTATTTACTAGTTATCTATACATACATACAAATAAATAAAAATTTATTGCACACTCAGAAAAGAAACATAATATTAATACAGACAAAATTTTAAGACATGCAAAGACGGCCTTATTGCTAAAGCAATCTCCTCTAGGCAACCCTTAGAGAGAGGAATTCATGTACGTAAACGGGCTGGTGCAAACCAATTTTAAAATATAGCAAAATAACTATATTAAAATGACATATATTTATAGATTTACTTGCTATTTAAGTACATATGGATGTATACACGGCACATATGCTAAAACAACATTTGTTTTTTAAGTGTTTTGCAACAACAACACTGTCTCTTTGTCCGTCTGTTTGTTCCGGCTAATCTCTGAAAGGGATGGACCGATTTTGACGGGACGTTCACTGGCAGATAGCTGATGTAACAAAGAGTAACTTAGGCTATTTAACATCTCGCTACGGCCCATAGAAGCGGAGCAACACGCGAACGAAGTCGCGCGGGTCGGTTAGTATTTTAAATATAATGCAACATATTACACCACAAGTCACTCTTTCTACACAAGCATTTCCTACATTTTTAACTAGATCAATGGATTGTCATGAATTTTTTTTAACCATCTGTCTACCTTTTTTAATACAAAACATCCATTTTACATAATATATTTACATACCAAATTTCAAGAGCCTCATAGGTTCTAAAAGTGACTTGAATTTTCTAAGAATAGGATCGTGTCAACTAATAACAAATTTCTTGGTTTATGGTTTCTAATTATAAATGAAGAGACGTAGATAAGAAAAAAACCAGTCTATTTCTCATAAAAGTTAAACATTATTAATATTTTTAGAAAATAAATTCGTAAAAATAAGCATTAAGTCACGTGACAGCTAACACCGATCAGAAAGGTTTACGTCACGCCACGCTAAAACATCAATGTTGTTGTTGACGTTTTTATTCAACACAGATGTAAACAATTCTATTTCGCAGTCTGTGACGTCATTCAAGACGCCATGACACTTTTCAGCGTTTCCGAGGGAAATCTAAATTGCCTTTAAGTAATGTAAATATTGCTTTTTCTGTGAAGATATAGATTTTTAATTAACCAAGCATTGTCGTATTTAGTCAACTAATGTGTTCATGTTTAATCTTTATAAATTTAACAATAACCTGAAATACAGGTAAACGTATCTTTTGTAAAAACTATATTGATCTATATATTAATATTTATAAAAAAAAATTTGGAATAAAAATATGTAGGTTTTTAGGTATGTTTTTAACTCAAGTCGTACCACTACACTCCTTTGCATATCATAATTGCTACATTTGCGTAGCAATTAGGAGATTCCTGTAAATTTTGAGCAACTATATATACACATATAGATTACACTTACCCATATATAGCTGCAGAACCCGCAATAGCACCGCCACACTGAGCTGCGATGTAGAGCGCGGTCCGCAGCGGCGACACGCGCCTGCGCACGCACAGCGCAACAGACACAGCTGGATTTACGTGTGCACCTGCAGATTGGATTTTACATTAAATTATATGTCTTCTAAATGATTTACAACTAAAAATTATGTATAATTTATTCGTACACATTTACACATTTCCCTCAGTCGAGTCACAGGTATGTATTAAATGTTGTCAAAGATACCTAAATACGATAATTATGTTTTAGTAGAGTTTTAATATCTATACTAATATATAAAGCTGAAGAGTTTGTTTGTTTGCTTGAACGCATTAATCTCAGGAACTACTGGTCCGATTTGAAAAATTCTTTCAGTGTTAGATAGCCTATTTATCGAGGAAGGCTATAGGCTAGACATTACGCTACGACCCATAGGAGCGAACGAAATCGCGCGGGTCGAGTTCTATCTGAGACTATCTGAGTTAAACTCATACATACTTGTATACATAGGTACATTAAACTTTACTCTTCAAACAGCACAATATGGTTCCAAAAGTAAACCGATCTAAAAAAGTTCTCAACCTCATGCATAGAGAGGTTCGAAAAGACGAAGGATATAATTTAGAGTATGATCGCACTAATCTCGAGAACCACTTAAATTTTTGCTAGAGCTTAACACAGTTAAAATCTGCATCTCTCCAGAGAGATTAGTATACATTAAAATTTATCCAAACTTACAGTAGCTGAGCATTACCGGTATTAGTCTTGATTCATATCATGCGGCAACAAATCCATGGCCATAATCTCATTATCGCCGAAGCGAACGAGAGCGCGTCGCTTGTAATCCATAAATAACCTTTTTCACATTATCTTTTAAACAGATTTTGAAATTACATTAATCTCTTCAACAGTTAATTAATGAAAATTGATGGTACTTTCGATTTTTAGAAATCAAACCGTATGCAGTCGAGAGAGTTATTTAATCAATAAATTTAACGTAGCATGTGATGAGAAAGTAATAAATAATAAAATCCAAAAATAGGAAACGAACAAAATCAGAATTTGTTTTTTCTTAATATCAGCAAGCAACCATCTATGATATCTATTGTATACAAGTTAATAACAAAAGTTGTTTTCCATAAATAACCAGATTCGATAGTTTATGTGCTTAACAACTTTTTTGGATAATTGTGCGATAAATGTCAATTGTAGTCGGCTTACCATTTCTGGTTGTAACAACAAGTTATATTGAATTTAAATAGTATTTCATATTTTTGTTCACAATATTATTTTAATTAAAATTCTTAAATACAGCCCACAGACAAACAAATTACAGAATTTGCGTTTTTATCCAATACGCTATTTAAAGCATTTAACTGCTGTTCTTCTTGTTTTTTTGTGAACTACGAAGTTTTCATTGTATGAATAATTACCATTATTTATACTTATATAGAAAACTGAAGAGTTTGTTTGTTTGAACGCGCTAATCTCAGTAACTAGTAGTCCGATTTGAAAAATTCTTCCAGTGTTAGATAGCCCCATTTATCGAGGAAGGCTATATGCTATATATCATCACGCTAAGACCAATAGGAGAGGAGCATCACGCGGACGAAGTCACGCGTGTCGACTAGTACTTGTTAAAGCAAATGTTTTTGCGTTTAAATCAATAACGATATTTTATTAAAATGAAGTCCACGCAGACAAAGTCACAAGCAGATGCTGGTTCTCAATATGTAATGGTTATGTAAGATAAATATTTTATATCTGTGCATTAATAAATGCTGAGTTCGTGTTGTTCATATTGAATATTCGAGCGGTTATTGCATATTATCTGAATTCGTTCCAGCTTACATCTAGTTGTGTACAGAACAAACATCTTGCAAATATGTAATCGCACAACATGAAAACCGGGCCTGTTTTTCGGCTAAAAGCTCGTTACATAATTTTATTTAAAAAATACACCTTTATAAAACAAAAAATATTTGCACATAACAATTTTAAATTCTCTATACTGCAGTGCTATAAAACATAAAGCGAAATTACCACACAAAAACCAATCTCGTGGGATACAAAGAGAACGCGAACTATGAATGTATAATATTTTAAATTTGCAAGTGCAAAAATATTTTAAATGACTTAAACTTTGTCCCGGATAACATGATATTGCATAAAGCAAAAATTATCTAATGTAAGTCTTACCGAGGAATGATTGCCTGATTTTTTTATGTTATATATCTTTTTACTGCCAAGTTAGAAACGGGGATATATAAAATTTAAGAGGTATTTTATTCATAGCAAAGTATGTGCACATCGAAAATAATTAATAATAAGAAATAATATTATAGGTGTAAAAATCAGTTAGGCCGAAGCTTATCCACACCCTACCCGCCCCTTATCAAGGGGTATTTGATCTGATGTATTGTTGAATTAATAGATTTTCCTATTGTTACAGAGTTACCCTGAATCGTTTTGATAAAAAGAATTAGCATAATAAGCGATAACGATTTTCCGTTTCTTTTCATTGATTTGGATAAAGTTTTACGTTTATAAGTAGCTTAATTTTTTAAATTTATATATGTACTAGGGATGTTGCAAATATTCGCATCGGCACATACGGAACATCCGCATGGATATTGACATCTTCATCTGCATCCGCATCCGCGGATGTGAGCCTCTTAAAATCCGCGGATTAATATACGAAACAAACAGACTGCAAAACAGACTGGAGTCCGAAAAGGCGGCCATTCTACTTTTCATTAAATATCCAATATTTAAATTTAATTACTAAAATAATTAATTAGTAATAGTACTTCATTCACTACTTTTATATTAAATAAAAAAGGGTAAATAATACTGTGTTTTTTACCCTACCAACCCAACACTTAAGTTTTTTATACAGATCCGCATCCGCAGAAGTGAGTCTCTTAAAATCCGCATCCGCATCCGCGGATGTGGAAAAAAGTGGATCCACAACATCCCTAATATGTACGAGTATGGCCGACATAGTCACAGAAGATTTCAACATAACTTATCGTAATCAAGAAATGAAGATAATCAATATTTTTCATATAAGATTAATCGATAATTTGTTAATGTTAAAATAATTTTTATGAAGAAGAAGCATCATTAATCTGTTTTATTAGAGAAACAAGACAGATATTAAATTGAATGTAAGTTTAATACATCAATTAGCTGTCCCATGCGAATATTCAGCTACTATAAATTTATTTTAGAAAATACTTCATTCTAGAGCTTTCAACGTCCACGATAAATAGCAAAGTTTATGGCTGTTGTCGTTAGTCCAAGAGCCCTGGCCAGGCTACGTTACGTTAAAATATAATATAAAATAAAAGTGGAAGTTGAAACTGTTAGACACAGAAGATGCACAGAAATTTGAATTAAATGATAAGGAAGAGCGTTGTGTGTTGTGAGTGTTTGATGTAGTTTTAGAAAATTAGATTTATTAAGAAAAAATTATAATTTAATTAAAGTAACCTCAAACTAGGAGCGAAGAGGAGGAGGTAACAATTGTGACAAGCTTTGACTAACACGGAAAAGGGGTAAAAATATCATGAAATTTATATTCGGCCCCTTGTACCTATATACCTTTTGAATCTATTTTTAGCATGACTTTTTTTCTACAGATTTTTTCAAATCGTATACCTTAACGTAGGTCTGGATATACAGGGCTCTTGGACTTAAAGTAATGTAACAGCTCTCATTCACCTGGAGACGGTAGAGCAGAGAGCTTCACGCATTCTTTACGGTCTCCGCACTGCGACTTCCACTCGACTTGGGTAAAATGATGCTTGTATTTTTCACTTTCGAGTAGAACAAGTAAATAGTTTTATTTAACAAAAAGTTCTTTTATTTCAGAAGTACAGTACAGTAGAGTAAAAGAAAGTATCTCGTACTATCGCTCTAAGGGACAAAATGTACTTCCTGTTACTGAAATATATCTCGGAGTTTAATGAAGAGATGGAAGAGGAAGAGGGGATATATTAAAATACTACAAGGGGTGATGATATTGAATGGACTATTGGGTAAACGCAACGTAGATCCAATATGATCTCTAACACTTACTAAAGACACCTAAGCAGTGCCCTGGACTTGTGACCAAGGTGTAGGCTTAAGGAATTCCTTTAAGTGATCACCACACTCGCCTCCACTAGTCAGGCTCTCTGATACAAGACGTGGCAACTTCATTGTAATGTATTCACGTGACCTTAATCGGACAGCAACAACACAACACTCCACTTAACACTTTCACTTACGCTATCCAGAAACTACTTCACTCCTTGAGAGACCGCGCAAGACTAAGACGACAGTCGAGAGCATATAAAGTGTCGAGACTGTCAAAATGATGGAAGTGACTACTACCCTACGCTAGCGCCATACATGGCGATGACGATTCGATTATTCGATAATCGTTTACTATGCTCCGACATAATCACATTACATTTGTTATTACTTAGTATACCTCCGCAACGACTAGACCAATTATAAGCTATGTAAATATAGATAATTGTTCTCCTATAAGCAATTTAATAGGTATTCTATGTTTATAAAACTATCAAAAATACTTTTCACATTAAAGTTTCAACGAGAAGCCTTAATACATATTCTCACTGAATTATTAAAATAAATTATTATTTTGTATAAATTTTTTTCTTAACGATAAGTGATGCTGTGATTAATTCCATTAAATGCACACTACGAGTATTAATAGAAAACAAAAATTATTTGTTGAAGTGAATAAACTAGTAAAACCTTTAAATGATATGCAAAGTTTTGGCTGGCTTATTGCTTATATCCCAAATGCATTGCTGTATTTATGCGAACAATTCACACAGCAGCTGCTTATAACTAGATGCAGTAACTTATGGAGAATTTACAAATTAAATTCCGTAAATAATACTTTTACAATCGAATAAACTACAAGTAAATTAAACTTTGAACACAACTCTAATAAAAAACTTTTATCAGTACAAATAGTTACCAGTTCTATCTGATTCTACTTTCATTTAAATATTGTTAATTATGATGTTGGCAACACTTATAATTTGATGTTGGTAGGATTGATATGAGTAGCATTTTTACTTTCTTGAATGTTGGACAAATGATTGACAAAGGATTGCAAAATAAATCAATAAACGCCGCCACGACAGAATAATGATTATTATTACATCGCGAGTATTCTAACAGTAACGCTGAAGCTCCGAGTCTAAAATATAACTCCCAGGAGGATATTCTAGTCAAGCCGTCATACTGTTGGTCTGCGTACAGACTACTACTCTCTCTCTTCTTTTTAATTAACAATGCAAGTGCAAGTGCAGGTGGAAGTTTGAATACACTGAATAATCTTAGAAAAAGGTAATTTTAGTACAGCTATTTGATATTTTGTTATAGCAACATTGTTAATATTTTAACTCTGCCCTGATGTACTCAATACCAATGGAAAATAAAGATCTTGTTCTATACCGGATTTTCGAAACCAAATACGTAAACTTATCCCAATAATATTCAGTAGATAATACTACTGTAAATAAATCTATACTAATATATAAAGCTGAAGAGTTTGTTTGTTTAAACGCGCTAATCTCAGGAACTACTGGTTTGATTTGAAAAATTCCTTCAGTGTAAAATAGCCCATTTACTGAGGAAGGCAATATGCTATATATCATCACGCTAAGACCAATAGGAGCGGAGCATCACGCGGACGAAGGCGCGTGGGTCGACTCATATAAGGTATCACTTCTTTAAAACATTATAGTCCTATTACATTTTTGACGCAATTTCAACTTATTAATCAAATAATTATATATTTTTAATTATTTGATTATGAATAACGATAGTGCAATTCTCTTTCTTGTAAGTTGGAGTTACACATTTTCATTTTTCTTTTCGTGTAATTTACTATAAATGTTTTACGAACTCAGTTTGCAAGCATAACCGTTGGCGATGAAACTTTGACGCTGAAATTCACATTGTTACATTCAATTTTTATAAAAGCTAAAATTCATTAAATACAAGTTGAATGTTTTACTTGTTTATTGGAGTTTTAGAATTTCTTTAAATTACTTGAGTTTTCACGGAAAATTTTTTACAGAAAACCTAATTTAAGCCATAAATGTCTTGATTCAGCGTCCATTATATTCTAAATAAACACAATTTTATCGAATAAACTAATACGATATAAAACTTCATTCTACAATTAATATATTTCATTAGTTTTCGTTTGTCAATATAATCAGAAAAAATTACAATAAAAAAAATTAAAGTGCAACCGAACACCACCGAGGTTGCAAACGAACACCAGCGCGCGGGCGCGGTAAGCGAGTGTTTACGATTTGTAAGTACTTAATATGTATTCCTATAGATACATATTCATATCCACACTTTGATATTTTTTGTGTGAGTGAGCAAAGAAAGATCGTCACTGCAAAAGTCATAATCATAATATAAGAATGAAACAATTTGTAAATTATTGATTTCACATTCTAACCGTACCCGATATTAAAATATAAGTGTGACCGCACATTAGTGAAGAGTAATATTTAGGGCGGGCGTTGGCGACGGGAGTTTTTATTTTTAAATTTATTACCGCCAAGTCGCCAACATTAGCACAGAATTAAGCTCAATTGTGAGGAACCCAGTGGTCACGCGTCATTGTCACTATGATATAATTTAAAATGTCATTATTGCCGATGTCCATGGCCATTATAAAATTATGATGAGGGATTAAAGGGGTGAAGGGCGTACACACGTGTAAGCTTATATTGTAATCCAACAAAATTTAAAAGAAAAAATTATGTTTTTATTTTTACTTACATAGAGGCATAGATCGAAAGTTTATTTTATGCTGTATTATCGCAACGTAATTTGACCCTTAAAATATAGCGTAAAGCAGAGCAAGTGATCCAGTCTTGTGAGGACTAATGGCAGGAATAAAAAAGGTTAAATTAATGAGGAACATCTGCGTGCTCCTGATGGGTACGACGTCGACGTAACTCAGCCTTTCTTTCACAGCACATATAAATATACTCGACAATACATATAAAATTGTTATTCAATCTCTATTGTATATTTTATATTGTTTAAATGTATAATTTTGTTTATTTAATTTATTTATAATTTTACTTTTAAATATTGACCCGTAATAATGCGTAAGACCTATTAATTCGACCTATTTATTAATTCAATTTATTGATAACGAGGATAATTATACTTTTTCAATCCTAAGTTTATACATAGATATTTATTTCATCAAATTTATTAATTCTGAATTTCAGATATAAGCTGTAGGAAATAATTTTAGTAACGGTAGGTTGATATCTTACCTGATATGTGAGCAAAGCATAAAGTAAGTGTGGCTATAGCACAGCCGGAAGCGAGTGCAGTGGAGAGAAGCACCGCCGAGGCGGACGCACCGACTCCCGCTCCGCCTGCAGCACCACACACTATAAAAACATACAGGAAGGAAGCCGCACACTCCGCGACCACGGCCTTCCACAGAGACAGTGTCCTCACTTCCAGCCTTGCCGGCATCCTTCCCGACAACACGTTATCACTGTTCGAATTCGCATCCCGACGTAAACACTCTAACTTTTCAAATAAAGTCACTATGTGTTGTTCTAAGTTATTGTCTTCGATATTAAAATTTTGCTCACCCATTTTCAAAATAATTTAAAATAACTGTTTATTACGAATTATAAGTCATGTTTTAAAAAAAAGTCATTTGACATTTACGTATTTCGCGCGCAACTTCGTCGATGTCCGACACCCACGCGCGTCAGGGATCCGGCACAAAGTGGATCGTCGCGGCAAGTGAATGAACTGCGACTGAAATCTGAATGAGCGGGAGCCCCGCAGCCCCGCACATGTCCCCGGTCCCGCCACTTGTTACGCCCCCGCCCCGGGACCTGCACTTTCAGCGAGGGTGTAAAAAAATCAACTGCACGTCCACGGCTACAATAACATTTAATTACATATGCTATTATCATTTGAATTTTTTATCTCGTTAAATACGACAGATTTTTCGAACGGAATATAATTTTTTTATCTTCACAACTACCTACTACATACAATTAATATTAATGCAACTTTGTATCAAGTTGAAATTAATAACAAACACGTAAGTATTTGTTATTAAGGTATAAAACCTTAAACTATACCGGCCGAAATTAAAAAGCAATCTCATATTATTGCATATATAAATTTCAAATTTGGAATTTATTTTAAATTTTGATATAGCTCTTAATTATTTTCTTTTTTTTTATCAGTCCTCAAAACATAACTAAAATTCAAGTCAATCGATTCAGAAGTTTTCGAGATTAAAATATATTTCTGATTGTCAGGTTTTTACGTTATTTGAAAAAATGTAATTCGAGATTCACTATACTTACCGTCCTATGGGCTAATTAATAATATTAATTATATTATTATTTAACACTTTATTGTACACCACATTTAAAAAGTAAAACGTGTCACAAACAACATACTATTTTCAATTAAAAAAAAATCGAATAATAATTTATTTTTGATTTGATAATAGGATATTAATAGAATTTGACAAGGGAATCAAATCCTATATGGACCTAAAATCATGAAAAAAAAAGTTTTTCACTAAAAAACTGACTGTTACTACGTCGATGTATGAGGACAACATTTTCAAAAATAAGTTTGTTTTAAGGTCAATTTTTAATATACTTGAAATTTGTACTTTTAGCCACACTCATTCTTAATCGCATTATTAATGAAAATTTAATGAGTACTAATCCTACAAAATATATAATAAGTAATACATAAATACAAAAATAAAATTAGGAATAGGGAATTTGATCCAATGGCTTTTGGCTATTGATTGCTTTTCATAATTGACCTTATGAGAGCTAAGACCTGCTAGACCTGCCTCGGGATTAGGAGTGGTGATTTTTTTAAATTAAGCAAGTAAATTAAAAAAAAAGACTTGTAAATAATCGAATTTAAGTACTTCGCAAAATTTTAATGAATATTTATATAGTCTCTCACAATACTACAACACGAAAACTACCATTCTTAAATTTTTGTCAGCCTTTCTGTTATAAGCATAAACTTCTGCACGCAGATGCAACTTTAATTTATTTAAATAAATAAAATCTTACAAACTTTATATTTGTTATAATTGTGATTGTAAATACATTTGCAAACAACTACTACATTACGAGTTTACGAGAGAACACATTGAATGCTTAAACAATGGATACAAAGTAATAGTAATAGCCGGAAACCAAAACTTTTTATGGCGAATTTTGATTAAGTAAATATCAATGTTTGAAGATATGTATGAATGTATATTATTATTATTTTTATTTAAAAAAACTACAAAAGGTGTGTGTGCGATTCACACACGATAGAAGTGAAACTTCAGTAAATCGACAAAAGAATGAGATGAATATATATAATAATATAAAATAGTATGTATATTTCTGTCTCATTCTTTCCTACACATTTTTGTATTTGTGTCTCTTACCTGTCGTTTTTTCCGTTGTATCCGGTTTGAAATCACAACGATTCTAAAGAAGTTTCACTTCAAAAAACATTTTTCGGATCCGAGTGGTTGGCATACAGCACGCCGGGTGCCGAACACTCGGATCCGAGAGCTAGGGATGGCAATGGTTCACTCACTAATATCATAGATATTTGTTCCGCGAGTGCGTTTTTGCGTACTAATATGTCACAATATTTTGACAAACGCGTGTTTTTTTAATCAAATTCCAGGGTCTTGATCATAATCATCTAAGGAAAGTAATCAAAACGAGTTTTTAACTTATTTTACTTTCCTCGACCAAAATCTTGTAACATATGACACACAGTCCATACAAACACAGGATACATACATGGGACACACACACAGGAATCACACACAGGCCATAAACACACTTATACATGACATACAGTATACAGTTCAGACGTGTCATCATCATATGGTGACTTAAAAAAAATAGTAAATAAAATATATGCATCTGGAGAATTATTTATTTAGGAAGATATTAATCAATCTATGCAAAGTAGCATTACTATACTAATATCAAAAATCAAATAAAAAAAACATTATACTTAATAATAAGTTTAAATGAAAAATGTCACTCTGAATGACGGTGAGTTATCTACTCAAAGAAAAAAAAAGCTTAGATTAAAATAAAAAACTTAGGAGTGTGCCTGATCAATCTATGCAAAGTAGCATTACAATCAACAATGTCAAAAATCAAATAAAATAACATTATACTTAATTATAAGTTTATAAAACTGAAAAAGTCACTCTGAATGACGGTGAGTTATCTACTCAAAGAAAAAAAAGCTTAGATTAAAATAAAAAACTTAGGAGTGTGCCTCACAGAAACATTTTGTACAGAAGCCTGGAGAACATTCACATTGCTTACATTCATAAATTGTTTGCACTCTCTTTTTATGGGCTTTGCAGCCTTTGCATTCTTTTCGGGCCACTTCGGTGGTTTCTTTCATGACATTTCCTACCTTCTTTTGTCTCGCTCGGGTCTTTTCTATTTTGGTAAGTTCGTGTTTCACTTTCAAAACATTGCGTCGATTGACTTCATTAGGATCAGGTAGAAGCCTTTCCAGTATCTTCAAACGGAAATCGTATAGATTCATTTTATCATTGGCCGAAAATTTGTTGTACAAGTACAATGCATTACTGAGGCTCATTTGCAGCATATGCACAAACAGCTTCTTGTACCAGCGCAGCGTCTTTCTTTGGACTGGGTAATAAGCCAGCATCTGATCTTGAAGATCTATGCCCGACATAAAATTATTATAATTGACAATTGCGCTTGGTTTCAATACTACAGATCCCTTTTTGGAAGTAGTTTCTACCATCTCGTCACCATGTTCTGTGGAAATATACAGTACGTAACGTTTATCTCTCCATTTACCAATATGAACACCGTTCAAGAATAAGGATTTGTTTTCTCCTTTTTCCAATGAGATAGTTCCAATTTCAACAGGATTATCTTTGCGGTCTTTTCTTAACGTTCCTGTGCAGTACGTCTGTCGATCTAGCAATTTCACAGCCAAACCATAAGAGTTATAGTAATTATCCATGTATACGTGGTGGCCACAATCTAGTCTCTCTTCGAGGAGTTTTAAGACGATCTCGCTGGCATGGCCCTGTCCTAACGTCTCATCATTGGCACCTGCGTAAACTTGATATTTTAAAACGGTGCCATCTGGCTCTGCCAAGACATAAAGTTTGATGCCATATTTATACCTCTTGTTGTTTATGTACTGCCTGAACAGCAGTCGCCCGCGCCACAAAACCATGGACTCATCCAATGATAACTGTTTACCCGGACAATAAATATTTATCATTTTATTATTAAAATGATCCATAAATGGTCGAATTTTTGTTAGGCGGTCTTCCTCGCTTGATTCCGACGTAAAGTGCAGGCATCGTAATATCAACAAAAAACGATTTCGAGACATAAATTGTCCGAAGCATGAAATATTAAATAAATAGTGCCGTTTCCAATAATCGCTTATACGGTTTAATCGAATTGTTCCAGTGTGTAGAAGGAGACCGAGAAATGTCATCAGTTCTTCTCTAGTTAAATCTTTCCAATTGTTTATTCGTGAGTTTTGCTTTACATTATCTGCAACAGCCACTCTTACTGCATTTGCATTCGTCTCTCGAACAATCAGATCTAATAAATCATCATCAATAAGTAAACGGAACGCATCGTAAGGATCTGATGGAGGTGGCACTAAGAGTTTTTGTTCTTTGGTAAAGTCAATAGTTTTCATTGAAATTGGATTACTGCTCCAGGTGGTAGTGGCTCCTTGATGAGAAGGTGAGTTATTGCGTGATTTTTGAGGTAATGGGGCATCATCGTTATCGCTTGGTAAGTCGGGAGTACTACTTTGAGATTGAGAAGATTGAGCTGATGTATCACGCGTACCTGGTATTTTTGCTCCCTTGCGGTCATCACTAACCATAGCTTTCAATCGCTTAGGTCGAATAATAAGGCTACCGGCTTCAGACCCTTCCGAGTCATAATCATCACTTTGTCGACGCTTTTTTTTAGTACTAGATGTTGAAATAATCGGTTTAATTTGACTAGTGGACGGCAGAGCCTTACTGTCCATTTTGGCACTAAAATAGCCTCCTTTCTATCGTGTATAAAAATCACCACTACACTGTTAGAATGAAACCAATACTCGTTTTCGTAAGTTGACTATATTGCCAGAGTGGCCGCGCAAAACAACGTAAGCTCGCCTCGAGAGCCGGCGCTTTACTGGCTAATACAAAATGAACGGGACGCTCGCACGGATCCGAGTGGGGAGCACCGCTACTATGGACCCGCCCCACTCGGATTCGAGAAAAGAGCACTTAATGGTGCGTTTCCATGCTTGCCAAGGCTCAACAAGCATCCATAAGCCCCAAGCGTCCACAAATCTCGCTTGGCATTTGGACGCGTTTACACGCTTGTAAATGCGTCAGTGTGTCACGTACATCCAAGCATGGCGGACATCGAACTTGTTTTGGCTATTACGTTTGGTTTAACCCACTTTTATTTCAAATACAAGCAAAGTCCTACTGCGCCAGAACGATTAGAATCCTGTTTTATTAAATGTTTTTGAAAAGTTGTCATCAATATTTATTTTTTGGATTTAACTCGACTTTCCATTAACTCGGCAAGACGATTCCAAGCATCTGCAACTTTCTTGTTATCTTTATGATTAACGTCTTTAGGGTTCCAGATAGACGTTTCGGTCTGGTAATATTCCAAAAACGATAAACTCTCTTCGTTCGACCGGTCACTTATTTAGAAGACAAAACTAAACGTGTGTTCGTAGTGAGTTCACAGCGGCTACTAAGCGCGCGCCAACGTGTGAACGCGTCGCAAGCGTTTACCGCAAGCGCACTTTGATCTGTGTCCAAAAACCGATACTAGACCGGATCGGATACAAGCGTCCACAAGCTCACGCAAGCCAAGCCAAACGCCCTCTTTACACGCTTGTGCTTGTGGACGCTTGCATAGCCTTGGCAAGCATGGAAACGCGGCTTAATGTGTTAAGTTATAAGATTTTTTTTGACGTTTTTTTTCTAATAATCAAACGCATCAATCTAGCTTGGCAACAGGTATATATATAAACATCATAAAAGGCTAAATACGATACCTTTAATTTTTTTTTCTGTGATATTAAGTTGAGAATTGAGACAAAAAGTTGACATGAACTTTCATTTATTATTTCATAGTACCGCAACTACTACCATCTATAATTGTTGAACGGAAACAACTTAACAATGTTCATGTTTTATATAACAGCCACGCGACAAAAGCGCTAATGTGTTGCCTCAATAGTCAATTTAATATTAATGATAACAATAATAAATGATTAAAAATTTTACAATTCGTGTTTTGTAATAAATTCAATATTTTTTTTCATAAAATCGATGTATTTAAAATTGTAGTAATTATATAAATAAGCAATTTATATAATTAGTCAGACTTAAAAGTGATGTAGCCAAGTTATAAATTGTGTGAAAAAAATAACAATATGAAATACCTATAGTAGCGCCCTCTTGAATTCTGACAAAAAACATCGTATAACGTAATGGTGGTGATTTTTATTGACTGCATCTATTTTTATTTGTATTTCTTTAAATAATTAATATTTAAGTATAATATATAAACTGTGGCTGCGGCCATAATATGCTTTTATATGTCGGGCTTACCTAAAACATCGGTTTTGGTAGAGGAGGGTAGTAATCCGAGTAGAAAACGTTCTCATTTAAGTGGTGCCAGCGAACAGGGCATCAAAAAAACAAAAATTGACAACATGAGTTCTAATGAAAAGATATCTAACTTCTCGCTGGTCAATCCAACTACTAAAGACCCACTTAAGCTGAATTCGCCTTCATTGAACAAACCCGGAGCAGCGACAAAGAAGCTAGTTATAAAAAACTTTAAATGTGTGTTTACTCTTGAATTTAATTATCATATCATAACCTCCGTGACATCTGGTGAATATGCAAATATTTTGCAGGTAAACCGAATCTTCCAGAAAATTACCAGGAAACAACATGGAGCAAACTGAGAGAGGCGGTTATAGCTATACAAACGTCGAAACCTATCGACTATTCATTAGAAGAATTATATCAGGCAGTCGAAAATATGTGTAGTCATAAGGTAAATTTAAGGAATGAACCATGGAAGAAATGGTTCACTTTTGAATGTTATTATTGTTGGGCCTATCTTAATATTTTTACATATTAAGTTATGATACTCTAAACAAATAAGAGCATAAAAGGTTTATAGTCAATATCATCATCATGACCCACTGCTGAGCTGGGTCTCCTCCCCAGAATGAGGAAGCATTAGGCCATAGTCCACCAGGCTGGCCAAATGCGGGTTTGGCAGACTTCACACACCTGTCAGAATATGGAAAACTCTCAGGAGTGCAGGTTTCCTCACAATGTTTTCCTTCACCGTTAAAGCAAGTGATATTAAATTGCTATAAGACAAACAAATTTGAATAGTCTATAAGACGAACAAATTTGTTCTCTATTAAGTTTTGTGTGTTTTTTATATTTCTTAAGACATCAACTGTTATGACTGGTTATTAGTAGATAATCAGCATTTTTGGGAATTCCCAAAAAAAGAAATCCTGATAATTATCCAGCTATCTGTAGGGTGTAATAATTTCAAACCATTTAATACAAAATATAGAATTTAGTCCGTGTTCCGAAATGCACTGGAGCACTGTAGGGTGTGACGTCACTTCAGTACACTGAAAAGATGTTCCTTTATAGTTAGCTACACTGGACCACTGTTTAAAACGGAACAGCAGACCAGTATGTATACTGTCATCTGTCAATGTCATTCATATTTAAAGGTTTCTTTGATAATATTACGATTTTACATTTTTTATAAGGCCCGATTTCTTAAGATAACAATTTAAATAATTATTTATTATCAATAGTACAAGCATCAAGCCATCAATTCTTGACCCTGTTGATCATGTGATCAAACACTGGGAGCACTGTACCTCGGCAGCTCCAGTGGTTTCAGTACAAAAATGGCGTCGATTGATGACGTCATGGATTTCCATATGATACTGACAGTTATAACGGAACACATTTCTGATCACTGAGAGCACTGCACTGCAAATGCACCAGTGCATTTCGGAACACGGCCTTAGTTTACCTTTCTTCACAAAAAGCTGAATAGATAAAAATTTAGCTGCTTTGAACATGTACAATACCCATGGATCATATTTTGTTTTATCATGTTTCTACAGTTTTTTTTACATTTATGTAAAGTTTAAAATATCTTTTGTATTACAAAATGTTGTCAACACAAATTGTATGATAAGATTTGAAATGTATTGTTTAGGTAAACTTAATTCAAATATTAAAAAGTTGAACTAAAGATCTTCAAAACTAAAGTATTCATGTATCATATACATTCTATAAATAATAATTATTAAAAATATGAGAGTTAAGATAAACTTTTTTATGATACCATCCATGATCGAAACTATAACCTGGGACTTATAACACGGCCATCACTTAAGTTACTCTTGCCACCAACCCATTTTGTAAGGAAGTCACAAATCCTTTTCATGTATGCTTTTTAATTATTATATAATATTTTTCATTTCATTTTTTTACTTTACATATAAGATAAGTTGTTACTTATAAGGGTATACTTACATTACAGATGGCATCGCAATTGTATGTCAATTTGACAAACCTAGTTGAAGCTCATGTTAAATCTAATATTGATCAGTTCCTGTCTGAGAACATGGATAGACAAGTGTTCCTTAAAGGCATGGATGACTGCTGGAGAGCTCACTGTCGACAAATGATTATGATAAGGAGCATCTTCTTGTATCTTGATCGTACCTATGTTTTACAAAATCCTAGTATACATTCAATATGGTGAGATGTTTTAATTTGTTTTATAATATATTCTAAAGAATAATGTTTTAGGATAATCAATTTTTTTTCTAATAAGGTAAGATCTAAAACTCTTTCAACTATATCAAGGTATTGATGAACTAGACTAAAACTATATTACCTTATTTTAAACCTTAATTATATAGACATGTCTGCCCTTCCTAACGAAACAGTGATTAACGTATTCAATGTCTAATTAAGATCTATTCCTTTCTAAGTCAACTTTATTTGTATTTGAAAGAAAGAGACAAAACACTGCTTAGCTAATCCATTGATTAATTACTTTTATTAATAACGTCATGTTAAGGAGAATTAATTTTTCTTTGGGGGGTTTTGTTCATGTTATAGGTAAGATATGGCTGATTTTTTTAGTTGAACTATTGCAGAATGTCTTAAGTTATATATTGGTATAAATAACTCAATTTTAATTTTACCTACAATTGCTGCATTTTTATCAATGATTTAATTAAGTATAAATATTATGTTATAATTATCATATGTAAATGTCATTTCAGGGACATGGGTTTAGACTTATTTCGGCACCACATAGCAATGAACACCTTAATCCAGACGAGAACCGTTGACGGGCTGTTACTACTAATAGAGCGTGAACGAGGTGGCGACGCGGTGGACATTTCGCTATTAAAGACCTTGCTGCGAATGCTCAGTGATTTACAGATATATCAGGATGCTTTTGAACATAAGTAAGATTAACATTTATTTCTTTTGTAGGCAACTTAACTGCTTCTGGCAAAACTCAATGTCTAACAATGGAATTGGAAAACTGAAATTAGTAACCAATGGAGGTTATATTTAAAATAAAGTTAGAACTTGTACATATAAATTAATTAATACTATGTTGAAAATAATTTGTTATTGATTTTGTATTAAATTAAAACAAATTGTTTCTACAATCACACTTCTATTGTGCACGTTGTGTATGTATTAGTAGTCCACATATTTTGTATATACTTAACTAAAGAGAGAGAGATTTGTTCAATACAGTTGTAGTGCCATAATTAAGAAATTTATTGTTATATTTAGGTTCTTACAAGCAACGGAACGACTTTACGCTGCTGAGGGTCAACGGTTGATGAGGGACCTGGCTGTGCCTCAATACTTAGCTCATGTTGAGAAGAGACTACGAGAAGAAAATGATAGACTTCTACACTATCTTGATCCATGTACTAAGTAAGCACTTTTTGTCTGTTTTCCTGATAAGAAATCCCATTTTTAATCTGTGTTAAACCTATTACATTCCACTACTCTCAAACACTCATTAGTAGTTGTAAATGCTTTGGAAGTTATCATCATTACTTAGGTACTAAAAGGGTCTACTTTAAAAAATGCAATTCCCTTATAATGCAAAACTAGTTTTTTTATAATTTTGAGGATGTTTTTGTACTTATACATAATATTGCATAAAATTCAGATGGCAATTAATTCACACTGTCGAGAGGCAGCTTCTGAGTGAACCCCTTACTACTATTCTGAGCAAAGGTCTGGAATCTCTTATGGATGGTCCTCGGTTGCACGATTTGACTACTCTGTATAGTCTCTTTAGCAGAGTGAAGGATGGCTTGAGTGAACTGTGTAACCATTTCAATGCTTATATTAAGGTATGCTGTTATATTATTAATGAAAAACTATGACAAATTAATTGTAATTTTATTTTATTTGGAAAAATAATTTGAGATAATTCACTTCATATAAAAAATGAAGCAAATGTTATACTAATGATAATAAACATATTTAAATTCTTCAATTAAAAAATAATTTTATTTAAATAAAAATTACTCATTGAAAAGATGTTATTTTACACGTAACATAATCTAACCAGTATTTAAAAATAATGTTCTCACAAAACTTAAGTAATTTTAAGTAAATTAGGGAGAAACATTGATTTTTAATTCATCAATGCTATATTTTTAATTTCATTTTTAGGTTTGTAAACTTAAAAATGAAATATTGGTATAAAAAAATTGTTTACACACTAAACAGCAAGTTATTAATTATCAAAATATTACAGAAAAAAGGTCGTACAATAGTAATCGAGCCTGAGCGCGATAAGACGATGGTGGCGGAACTGCTGGAGTTCAAGGAGCAGCTGGACAACATCGTCGGCAACTGCTTCCAAAGGAATGACCGCTTCCTGTACTCGATGCGCGAGGCCTTTGAGTACTTCATCAACCAGCGGCAGAACAAACCTGCTGAGCTTATTGGTATGTACTTACTACTTAATAAAATTAATTTGAAAAATCTTGGAAACAAATCAATTTGCAAAATTAATATTAAAAGAATAAAAAGTTTGTTTTTATTAGATAATTAATTTTACTATAATATTTTTGCCATCATGTCTAACTTATACAACTGGATGAGCATAACAAATATTATCTCAGCCTTTTCTTAACTTTTTACTTTTAAACTTTACATATATTTGTTGAAAAACTTATATATATTTATAAAAAGTATTCAAATACTAAATATAAATACTATTTGTATTTTTTATTTTAAATACAAAATACATATTTCTGAAATACTTTATTCAAATAAAATGCTTTTCTGGGCTTAATGAGAATTTGCCTTTATTTTACTACTATGTTTTTTTTGGCACAATCACGTTCTTTTAACGTCATATAGTATCAAGTATATTATATTACGTAATTAATGGACCCCCTCTAATTAAACAGAATAAGGGGTATAATAATCAAGTCCTGATTCACAATTTGTTTGTTCCTTGTCCATTAATTACTGGTTCTACAAAAGTCAAATCAAACATCATTTATATTAAACTAATTTGGACAAACTATAAAATATTAAATTATAACGAACATCTATTACCCATCAATTCAGTGTTGCCATAGTGAGAATAGGTTATCAAATTCATCTATTGATGATGAAAAAATTGATTGATATCAAAATGTATTTTGCATTTTAAAAATACTAAATATGTCTTAAAAGGTATTTTAAGTAAAATGCAAAATGTTTTTAAAACAAAAGTATTTAAATACAAACTGGAAATTGATATTTTGTGACAACTCTGTCTAAGAATTAATGACATAATATCATATCTGAAGTAGTTGATTAAAATTTTCTTTATTTTTCAGCAAAATTTGTTGATTTAAAACTCCGAGCTGGCAATAAGGAGGCAACGGAAGAGGAATTAGAAAGGTTACTAGATAAAATAATGGTACTTTTCCGTTTCATACACGGAAAGGATGTCTTTGAAGCGTTCTATAAGAAGGATTTAGCAAAGAGATTGTTAGTGGGTAAATCTGCTTCTGTGGATGCTGAGAAGTCTATGCTTAGTAAATTGAAGCAGGAGTGTGGTGGAGGCTTCACTTGTAAATTGGAAGGAATGTTCAAGGACATGGAATTGTCTAAAGATATAAATATTACTTATAAACAGGTATGTGGGTTTATTTTGGTTTTAAAGCCTATTCAAAGTGTAGAAGTAAAGTATTGTGACTAAAAATCGAACTCACAAATACTCTTTTTGAGTTCAAAGTGCCACCCTCTGGGATACTGACTGACACTGACACAGATAGACAGTTGAGGGTAGTTGACCTTTGATCTTTTTCTAACAACTTTTTGTCCTCATTTACAAAAATGTAATCATTGAATACTTGTGATTTCATTTTTTTTTAAGCTAAAATGAAACTGAATATCAACAACTTAAGCTAGCTAGTAATTGTTTTAATTCCACAAGAGGTCCTCGCTGCCTAAGGCCATGGGATGAGATGAGTCTGCTAGAGCAAGCTTGCATCAAGTGAACTCTGACTTAAACTTAATTTCTTAATCTTAAAGTTATGATTGTAGCACCTCTCAGCAAGTCACGAAAGCGGCAGCCTAGAGCTCTCGGTGTATATACTAACGATGGGCTTCTGGCCGACGTACCCGCCAGTGGAGGTGCGACTGCCGGCGGAGCTGACGCGCCACCAGGACCACTTCGCCAAGTTCTACCTCGGCAAACACTCCGGCAGAAAGCTTCAGTGGCAAGCGACACTTGGCCATTGCGTTTTGAGAGCGCATTTTGCACAGGTATTATACCTTATTGTCTACACACACGATAATATAAAAATTTACACTCATCTTATACTAATATTTAAAGCTGAAGAGTTTGTTTGTTTGATTGAACGCGCTAATCTCAGGATCTAAAGGTCCGATTTGAAAAATTCTTTCAAAAGTGTAAGTTAGCCTATTTATCGAGGAAGGCTATATATCATTACTCTAGGACCAAAAGGAGCGTAGCTACACATGAAGTCGCGCGGGTCGACTAGTAATACATATATTGGTTTGACATAGAAAGATATAAATAAACACTGTTTAGACATAGATTTGATTAATCGCTGTTTATAAGTAAGAACATCAATTTGCTTGTTAGTGATGAAACTAAAACTTCTAATCTGATTTTAACCTATGAAAAATGTTTTTAAGAAAGTGGTAAGGCTAATTTATTAATAAATCAATCATAAATTGATATAATTATCAATAATTTTTATTTTAACATTTTTTAAATTTCATTGAGCTATATATGGCACAGCATTTGTACAATATTATATAACATGATTACTTTGATATTATTAATTTTCAGGGTAAGAAGGAACTACAGGTATCATTATTCCAAGCTCTCGTCTTATTATTGTTTAATGATGGAGACAACCTTTCATTTGAAGATATTAAAGCTGCTACTAATATAGAGGTAATATTATTATTTCCTAGCTTTAAGAGTTTTTTAATCTTATATATAAAATTCTCGTGTCACAATGTAAGTTACCATAGTCCTCCGAAACGGCTCGACCGATTTTTATGAAATTTTATATGCATATTCAATAGGTCTGAGAATCGGCTACTATCTATTTTTCATCCCCCCTTTCAGCTAGTATCTGATGTAAATCAATGAGTTCATCGTTATCTAATGAGTGGGAGATCAGTGTCACAACCGCAATCAACCTGTAATTAGTAAAATTGTTATATATTTCAAATATCTGCATACATCTTATCATACAAAAACTATTTTCTGTTAATTTATTTGAATCTCTTTTAGTAAAATATGGTAGTTGGACATGTCTTAAATAGTCTAGTCGACAAGTTGAAAATGATTTCAAATAGAGATACTGCTCTTAAAATTATGTGTCATTATCATATCTCATTGGATAATGACGCCTAGAAAAATGTGATAAAAGCATGCAAAAGTTATAAACAATTAAAGATGGAAAAAAGGTTCTTAAAGAGGAGGAAATTTCCCATAAAAACCTCCCTAATCCCGGAACTTTATCTCTATTATTTATAATGTTAATTTAACGCTGAAAATAGGTCTCTGCGCGACATTTTTAGGTTTCGCGCGCGGTGACAAAAGCGAGTACGCCAAATTGATTATTTTTTTAAGGTATTTAATTTTTTTTTTTTCAAAAAGTTATGGTGTATTCTGAACACTTTAATAGTTAAACGATTGTTAACTCACACTCACTTTCAAGACTAAATATTAAAGTAGGTTAGTTTCTGGGCCCACTCTTATCTGCATAATAACATTAGAGGCTTTGCATCGAGGGATGATAATATTTTTTTTTGTTTCCCAGGCTGGCGAGCTCCGACGGACCCTGCAGTCGCTGGCGTGCGGCAAGGCGCGGGTGCTGGTGAAGACGCCGCGCGGACGCGACGTCCGTGACTCGGACCACTTCGCCTTCCATAACGAGTTCACCAATAAGCTGTTCCGCATTAAGATCAACCAGATACAGATGAAGGAAACTGTAAGTACTGTTTGTGTAGTAGAAAGATCAATTTATGATTTATGGATATAGTTGCTTTTATAAACCACTATGTAAAAAAAAGTAAATTTGTTTTTTTGGACAAAATTTGAATTATTTGTAGTTATATTTGACTTTGATTTATCAACTTATTCCACCAAGCCCTATGTTGTGATTGCCAGATATATTGTATATATTTTAATATATTGTTGTGGAAATAGCAATATGTCATATGTCCCAGCATCAAAGTTTTCCGGAGGGATTGACTTCCAACATGTCATTATGCTTCCAAATTATTTCTTAAATGCTAAACATTATTTATTTTAGTTAGCTTCTGATTGGTTTACTGACATAATAACTATTGCATGTTGTGCAACAAGTTGGCCATAGTTGTGCGATAAAAAAAAAATTTTGACATACGACATATTGCGGTTTCAATAACGATATTCTTCCCACACCAAAATCGCTTAATATTTTCATATATGTCATAGTGTTTGTTATTGAACTAATCCGAAAGGATTTGACTGATTTTTGTTAAATCTTTGTGTATATTAGACAAGGTAGAAAGGAGAGTTTGCCGGGTCAGCTATTGTATGTTGTAAAAATAAAATACTATAAATATATAAAATATGTAATTTCAGAGCGAAGAACAGAAAGCGACGGAGGAACGTGTATTCCAGGACAGGCAGTACCAGATCGACGCGGCAATCGTGCGAGTCATGAAGATGCGCAAGGCGCTGTCCCACAACCTGCTCATATCTGAGCTCTTTAACCAGCTCAAATTCCCTGTCAAGGTACGTTGTTTTATATATCAATAATTAATTTTAAAAATATTTAAATTGTATCTGTCATACCGATGAATTCGTCTGACTAATGTCACTCACCTCCCAGTTAGGGCTCATCCATATATTACATCACACGAATTTCATGATTTTTTGACTCCTCCCCACTCCATGTCACATATTTTGTGATTTAATATTTAGAAATTATTAAATATAAACAAAATGCTGAAATAATTATTCAATCCATTTTAATTATTTTTTAATGAAATAAATTACAAATCTTAAGTTTCGGGTTTTGATATGATTTTTTTAAAATTTTTAAATCTTACATTACGATATTTAGCACACCTTCCCAACCCTTGTCACACCTTGTCAACCATCTACCTCCCCTTTATAGTGTGACGTAATTTATGGATGGCCTCTTACAAGTACTATAGATGATTAAATTCACGACGTTGATTTTTACTAAAACACAATCCAAATTAATACTTCCAGAAATATAATTATTATATAAATAAAAATGGATGTTGCTAAGTGCATAACTCCAGAATGGCTCGACCAATTCGGCTATTTTTTTTTGGTATCCTTAAAATTGACACAACAAAGTCTGTCCGGGCAGCTAGTTAACAATATAAATCAGTTCCAAAATCTTTGAATACAGTTTACTCACCATATTTATTCATCCAATAGTGATGAAACTTTCGTTACCATCCCAAAATGTTTGTACATTAAAAACCTTTTATCTTGCAGCTATGTGTAGGCGATTTGTATTAAGTATATAAATAAACATAACCTCATTTTATGGACTGTTTTATGGTTTCATTAAATTTTTGTAATATTGAAACAAGTGTATTTTTGTTTTCCAGCCATCAGACCTCAAAAAACGCATCGAGTCCCTCATCGACAGAGACTACATGGAACGGGATAAGGACAACCCCAACCAATACAATTATGTCGCTTGAAGGATTGAACCCACATACCCATTACTACCCTCAACATTACCAGAAAAAGGCTTCAGATGAAATTTACTGTATTCATTTCTTTTATGAAATTTAAAAAAAAAATTCTTTATATTAAAAAGGCAATTTAAGACTGCTTATATTGAGATACTTTGAAACAAATTGTAGACTTTCTAAAGAGTAATTTTGGCTAACTTTTAAACTATAAATATATGTTTAAGAACCTTAGGTGTATTCAAACTACAGGTAAAAGTTTTATCAAAATTGTTTTAAAATTTTTCAACGTTTAGACCTTGCCAGGACTCCCAGAAATAATTCAAAACCAAAATTAGCCAAATCGGTTCAGTCAAGTTTTATATAGATTAACGAACAAAAATTCATTTTTATATTATGCGATTATTTAAAAGAGTAGAGAAATAAATAAAACGAAGCAAATTATTACACATTTTCTTTTTATATTCAAAAGGGTTGATTATGCAACGTTCAAGATGGCATTAAAAATAATAAAATAATGGTTAGTAATTCTTAGGATAAGATTATAAAAATAATCTCTCAAAATTCAATTAATCTCTATCTAAAAGTCTACAGTTTGCGGCTAAATTTTATTTTTTTTAATCTTAAATTTCAAAATTCAATTCAATGGAATATTAGTTTTTTATACAACTGTTGTATAATAAGGGGTATTTAAACACGAGTGTGGGTTTATATGAAAATAGAATCACATGAGTGTTTTAATACCTAATTATCAACAGTTGCATACAAGACTTTATCTACACTCATGATATGAATCCACTATAAAATAGGTTAGCTTACTGCTAACATTACAACAGCCACTCCTAGTAACCTAACATCATCCATTACTGAGTATATACAAATAAACTGAGTATTGATGAAACAATCATTTATTGTAGTTGTTATGAATATTTTGTATAGTGCAATTATTAAAATTCACTTCAGTATGTTCTTTAATGTTGGAACGTAATCGCTCTTTTTTTGTAAAAAAAAAAATCAAAGAAAAATGGCGGGAATAACATATTTATTTACGGCGCACATCGTTCTAGATAGTGATTTGTGCGGGAGTGACTGTTCTTTTTTTGAAATTCATACAGATGTTCTTTTTTTGAAATTCATACAGATACCACGCATCGCGCATCGAGCAGTAAGAATGTGGCTGTGAATTTGAGTGCTATTATGAAGTTCAGTACAACATTAATAGATCTGCTTGGATGATATAATGGTTATTAGGATATTGGGTGTTTTAATGTTGGCAATAAGCTAACTGATTCAGAATTTTTTATAAAGGATTTAAAGCATGGGAGTATATGAAACAATTTAAACTGATCGTCTAATAAAAAGCATCACCCAATCATCCGTAGTTAGTTTTTAATACATGTATTTCAATATCTAACATTGCCTTAGTCTATATCTCACAACCAGTTGAAGAGTTGTTTTCTGTCAAGCTTATTTTGTCGCCTACCTACAGTAATACGACTAAATTCTGCATACTTATTAGGTATATATTTATATAAAAATTATAATAACTAACATATTAATTAAAGAAATTTATGTACAGCCTATCATTTCTACTTTAAAGATAAGATACTGATAGAGATTGATTATATCTGGTTGTGGAATGGAAAGATTGTGTAATGGCACTTCACCCAGACACGTCTGGGCATAAACTTGACTATAGTAATTTCTGTAACGAGACTACAGTTTTTCAATTTTAAACTAAGCCGGCACGTAAGTATAGGTTTGACCTTGAATGTGCAGAAGTCACTATTAGAGGTGAACTTTCCCCCACTATTTTTTCTCAGACCTAAAGTTAGCTGCCGGCTATTCTTTACATGTCGTCATTATACAAAGTCTTTTATGCTTCATGAATAAGGAGTGTCTTGAATTGCAAAGGTAACCAGGAGATTAAGCTGTTGATCTAAAAGGTTCTAATAAAACTATAGCTTACAAAATTCCTATCATTATCGGTTTTGCCAATAAAGGTAACAGATGAGACAATTTGTTTGTGATTTTATACGAATAGAATAGACGTTTTCCATACCACCCATACCAGTTTTCAGTCTAAGTACGAGTCAACGGCACCTAAAACATGAAGGATATGATGATGCTTACTCCATAATATGATATATAGATAGCTTAGTATATAGAAATTTGAAAAACTACTTTGAGGGTAGCCAATTGTACCAAATATTACAGGCTAAGGGTCAGAAAACAAACAATTTTTGAATATTGAATTTTATCAACCAATTTGCTACAAAAAAGTCTGCAATATCTGTCTACTAAGTCAGCAAAATAGTTTTTTTTTTTTAAATTAATTGTTCATTGAAAGTAAATAAAGTTCAATATTTTTAAAAACGTTTAGGCGGAATGACCCTAAGATTTTGAAATCGGACCTCGAACACACTAGCGGCTACGTGTGATACTAGACGTTGACCCTCCTGAGGATACTCGCTAGATGAGATGTAAGCGCATACTGTTTCTACATGTCGAGTCAATCACTATGCAAACTCTATGGACTATATTGGCAGAATGCTTTGTGCTTAAACACTGATAAACAAAATAAAAAAAGTAAGTTCTAATTTTAAATTTTAATGCTCAATATTTAGAAACAGCATTACGCCACAAGCCACTGTATTTTGAATTAAGAACATGATAGTTTTGTGACCTCTAGTTAGAATTATTCCACTCTGTTGTCCCTGGTTTTTAGTTTCAGGAGGGATCACCAATAAAATATTTATAATTTTCAATAATCGTTTTATTTTATTATTCGCATCAACTTTACATCTATAATACTTTTAATATTCGCATTGCCGAAATCGATTTTCACTTTTTTCTGATCATGTAGAACTTTTTCTTGCGGCAGTTTATGATCTGTGACTATTATCATTCAACTATTTTCACTCTACATAATTTAAAATTATGTAGATAAGGACAACCCCAACCAATACAATTATGTCGCTTGAAGGATTGAACCCACATACCCATTACTACCCTCAACATTACCAGAAAAAGGCTTCAGATGAAATTTACTGTATTCATTTCTTTTATGAAATTTAAAAAAAAAATTCTTTATATTAAAAAGGCAATTTAAGACTGCTTATATTGAGATACTTTGAAACAAATTGTAGACTTTCTAAAGAGTAATTTTGGCTAACTTTTAAACTATAAATATATGTTTAAGAACCTTAGGTGTATTCAAACTACAGGTAAAAGTTTTATCAAAATTGTTTTAAAATTTTTCAACGTTTAGACCTTGCCAGGACTCCCAGAAATAATTCAAAACCAAAATTAGCCAAATCGGTTCAGTCAAGTTTTATATAGATTAACGAACAAAAATTCATTTTTATATTATGCGATTATTTAAAAGAGTAGAGAAATAAATAAAACGAAGCAAATTATTACACATTTTCTTTTTATATTCAAAAGGGTTGATTATGCAACGTTCAAGATGGCATTAAAAATAATAAAATAATGGTTAGTAATTCTTAGGATAAGATTATAAAAATAATCTCTCAAAATTCAATTAATCTCTATCTAAAAGTCTACAGTTTGCGGCTAAATTTTATTTTTTTTAATCTTAAATTTCAAAATTCAATTCAATGGAATATTAGTTTTTTATACAACTGTTGTATAATAAGGGGTATTTAAACACGAGTGTGGGTTTATATGAAAATAGAATCACATGAGTGTTTTAATACCTAATTATCAACAGTTGCATACAAGACTTTATCTACACTCATGATATGAATCCACTATAAAATAGGTTAGCTTACTGCTAACATTACAACAGCCACTCCTAGTAACCTAACATCATCCATTACTGAGTATATACAAATAAACTGAGTATTGATGAAACAATCATTTATTGTAGTTGTAATGAATATTTTGTATAGTGCAATTATTAAAATTCACTTCAGTATGTTCTTTAATGTTGGAACGTAATCGCTCTTTTTTTGTAAAAAAAAAAATCAAAGAAAAATGGCGGGAATAACATATTTATTTACGGCGCACATCGTTCTAGATAGTGATTTGTGCGGGAGTGACTGTTCTTTTTTTGAAATTCATACAGATGTTCTTTTTTTGAAATTCATACAGATACCACGCATCGCGCATCGAGCAGTAAGAATGTGGCTGTGAATTTGAGTGCTATTATGAAGTTCAGTACAACATTAATAGATCTGCTTGGATGATATAATGGTTATTAGGATATTGGGTGTTTTAATGTTGGCAATAAGCTAACTGATTCAGAATTTTTTATAAAGGATTTAAAGCATGGGAGTATATGAAACAATTTAAACTGATCGTCTAATAAAAAGCATCACCCAATCATCCGTAGTTAGTTTTTAATACATGTATTTCAATATCTAACATTGCCTTAGTCTATATCTCACAACCAGTTGAAGAGTTGTTTTCTGTCAAGCTTATTTTGTCGCCTACCTACAGTAATACGACTAAATTCTGCATACTTATTAGGTATATATTTATATAAAAATTATAATAACTAACATATTAATTAAAGAAATTTATGTACAGCCTATCATTTCTACTTTAAAGATAAGATACTGATAGAGATTGATTATATCTGGTTGTGGAATGGAAAGATTGTGTAATGGCACTTCACCCAGACACGTCTGGGCATAAACTTGACTATAGTAATTTCTGTAACGAGACTACAGTTTTTCAATTTTAAACTAAGCCGGCACGTAAGTATAGGTTTGACCTTGAATGTGCAGAAGTCACTATTAGAGGTGAACTTTCCCCCACTATTTTTTCTCAGACCTAAAGTTAGCTGCCGGCTATTCTTTACATGTCGTCATTATACAAAGTCTTTTATGCTTCATGAATAAGGAGTGTCTTGAATTGCAAAGGTAACCAGGAGATTAAGCTGTTGATCTAAAAGGTTCTAATAAAACTATAGCTTACAAAATTCCTATCATTATCGGTTTTGCCAATAAAGGTAACAGATGAGACAATTTGTTTGTGATTTTATACGAATAGAATAGACGTTTTCCATACCACCCATACCAGTTTTCAGTCTAAGTACGAGTCAACGGCACCTAAAACATGAAGGATATGATGATGCTTACTCCATAATATGATATATAGATAGCTTAGTATATAGAAATTTGAAAAACTACTTTGAGGGTAGCCAATTGTACCAAATATTACAGGCTAAGGGTCAGAAAACAAACAATTTTTGAATATTGAATTTTATCAACCAATTTGCTACAAAAAAGTCTGCAATATCTGTCTACTAAGTCAGCAAAATAGTTTTTTTTTTTTAAATTAATTGTTCATTGAAAGTAAATAAAGTTCAATATTTTTAAAAACGTTTAGGCGGAATGACCCTAAGATTTTGAAATCGGACCTCGAACACACTAGCGGCTACGTGTGATACTAGACGTTGACCCTCCTGAGGATACTCGCTAGATGAGATGTAAGCGCATACTGTTTCTACATGTCGAGTCAATCACTATGCAAACTCTATGGACTATATTGGCAGAATGCTTTGTGCTTAAACACTGATAAACAAAATAAAAAAAGTAAGTTCTAATTTTAAATTTTAATGCTCAATATTTAGAAACAGCATTACGCCACAAGCCACTGTATTTTGAATTAAGAACATGATAGTTTTGTGACCTCTAGTTAGAATTATTCCACTCTGTTGTCCCTGGTTTTTAGTTTCAGGAGGGATCACCAATAAAATATTTATAATTTTCAATAATCGTTTTATTTTATTATTCGCATCAACTTTACATCTATAATACTTTTAATATTCGCATTGCCGAAATCGATTTTCACTTTTTTCTGATCATGTAGAACTTTTTCTTGCGGCAGTTTATGATCTGTGACTATTATCATTCAACTATTTTCACTCTACATAATTTAAAATTGTAACGAAATTATTCTAGATTATTCAATGGCATTTTTTTGGATTAAAAATTGGCAGATTAATTTAAATACTATGTACATAATAAAAATCTACAAAATAAGGGAAGACTGATTTTTCCTACTGTACAATTGTTTTTATTTACAAATAAGTAGGATGTGTGACTATTTGTCAGTCATTCTGATGACTCGGTCAAGGTGGTCTTTGTGGTAGTCGAGCTCCTCGGTGAGCGCCATTGCTAAAGTGTGCGGAGTAATTTCCTTTCCTAAGTAGTCGCGCAGTAATACCTGTAAATGATTCATTTATAATAAAAAATACAAATTACATAAATTCTTAATAAAATAATGTTTATGTGACTAGAGCAATAAGTGGAGAACGAAGCTCAAATTGTCGCTATACTTTGTTTAATATAGGATGATAATTTTGACAGCTGACAAAAGGGATGGGGTAGTAAATGATATTCTCATAGAACTTGGAATATATAGTTGTAAGGTTATCTATCACTCTGCATAATGTATTATATATAGATTGATAGATAAAATCTTTATTGCACACAGAATATTAAAAGAAATAATATGAATGAAACTAAGTTACAAAATTCAAAAGGCATGCAAAGGCGACCTGCCTACGCTGTCCTTCTGTTTTATTTTAATTTATTTATTTGGGAAAACAAACAATTGTACAAATGTTTAAAGTAGGTAAAGTATATAGTGTAAAAAAGAAACTGGTATATGTACAATTCACACCGTTATCCACTAATTACTTTAACAATAAGCAATTATTATTAAAGATAATTTATGTTTATTATACATACATAAACACATACATATACAATTACGTATTACGTCGTGGTGTAATACACGTACGATGTGTTGGTCTGTTAGGTACTAAAAATGATAAATTGCGTAACAATTGAGGACAATCAATATTTGAGTTGCATATATGATAAAGCATCATCACACTTAGTAAATTGCGCCTATCCAGTAGCTGGGAGGACGACTCGTTTATACGAAAAAATTTGAAGCTTATCGAACGAAGAAACCGTCGTTGTACATTTTCGATTTGGTTTATATATTTATTGTAAATAGGATTTCAGATTTGCGGTGCATATTAAAATCTTTAGCAGATCTCATTACAAATCCATATATTCTGAATGCATTACTGACAATACTATCTATATGTAGATCAAGATGAAGTTGTGAGTCCAAAATGACCCCAAGATCACGTATGTGGTAAAGACGTTGCAAACAATGTATTTCACGGGCTGTATTTCATTAACTGCAATATCTAAACTCACTCGTTTTATAGATATAATAAAAATCAAATCAGAAAACAAAAATGATTCATTCTTTACCGCAAATCTAACGGATAATTTGATAGTCCGTGGTTAACTGCGTTCGTAGTTCGTTATCCATCAATAAAGTACGATATTATATGTAGCACATAAAGTACCGAAAAAAAATGCGTAACCGGATGCTACTCATATCAATCGTACCAACATCAAGTAACAGGATAGTATTCAAATTATAAGTGTTGCCTACATCTTAATTAACAATACTTATGGATCACATTTGGCCGTATGAATAAAGTGATGACGGTGAAAACTTGATTCGAATGAGATTCAATGTTGAATTGAATCAGGCGTTATTTTGCGGAAATTCATGGTTTAAAAGGAATCAAAATGTTACCTTGCTATAAACCGCGGCAATCTGTACTACCAGACTCGTATGGTACAACCTAGAAGAGCACCCTGCCCACACAAAAGTGTAATGCGCGAACCCGAACCAGTAGGTACACAAGACTCTACAAGCAAGTGACGCTTGTAGAGTCAACACGTCCTGAAGATGCTTCGGTTACGGAGCGAAACGTACGTCGATTGTCGATCCCGATCTACTTGTGTAGTGTGTACTGGTTCGGGTTCACACGTTACACTTTTCTGTCAACGATGTGCTCTTCCGGATTGTGCCGTACGAGTCTGGTTGTTAGATCGTCAAGCTACCTACTTGTGTGGTGTGTTTTGGTTCGGGTTCGCGCGTTACACTTTTGTGTGGGCAGGGTGCTCTTCTAGGTTGTACCATACGAGTCTGGTAGTTCAGATTGCCGCGGTTTATAGCAAGGTAACATTTTGATTCCTTTTAGATTCAATGTTGATTCAAATCACGATTATTTGTACATTTCTACCAAAATTTTCCCGTATAAATATATAAGTTATAATTATTCGGTAAATTATAATTTTGCGAACTCGGTCCGTAGTTTTTTTTAGAAAGTGGTTTAATAGACGTTTGTTAGTTAGTTTTTCATAAGTAATTTGAACACGGTAACTTTAAAAAGGGACTGTATTTTTGGTGTAAACATAAATAATACAAGTGTGTGTAGCGTAAGCGTGTAAATAAAGAATCAGGTTATTCGAATATTCATTTTCGATTCGAGTCCCATCACTAGCAGTAAATATTCCTTTAATGGAACAATTACACTGATCAACAGTGGTTTTGTTGCCATATGAAAGTAGTTTCGAATAATGTTATGTCTGCACTTTATGAAATAATTAATAGTTTAGAAAAATAGGCTCTAGTTTTTTTTATATGTATTTCCATATCACTCTACAAAAAGAGTAACTAACGAGAAATAAATAAAAGTAAAATATTATTTAGTTTACATTGAAACCTTTCTTCCCCAGATTATCAGGAAATCTATCGAGATATATTTTTTTTTTTATAAAATAGGAAGGCAAACGAGCAGTCGGGTTACATGGTGTTAATTAATCACCGCTGCCCACGGACTCCTGCAACAATTGGGGAGTTACAAAAGCGTTGCCGGCCTATAAGGTCGTGTATACACGCGAGTTTTGAAGGTCCCCATGTAATCTTCCGGATATACCGCCGAAAGTAGATCATTCCATAAGTAGATTGTGCGTGGAATAAAAGTTCTAGAAAAACGCACTGTTGAGGCACGCCACACATCCCAATCATGAGGATGATATATAAGTCTATGACTTGCAGTGCGATGGTGGAATTGGGCGGCAGGGATCAAATGGAAAAGCTCTACGGAACACTCCCCGTGATATATGCGATAGAGGTTGCACAATGAAGATACGTCTCTACGCAGTGCCAAGGAGTCCAGCCATGAATACAACACCGGGTCCCCGACCGATCCGAGCAGCTCTTCGTTGAATACCATCAAAGGGTTCAAGCTGATACTTAGGTGCACCAGCTCAGAGCTGAGAACACACTCCATCCATACTCCATATGATGCATGTATGAGAGAGTGTTATATTACCTGTGGAGGTATAGAGCCGCCATGTCTGAGTAGACCGTGGCGCAGAGCATCACCCGCCGACCGCGACAACGGCTCCGCTTGGAAGTGATCGCGCCACACGCACCACGCGAGCGCGCGGGATATCAAATACGAGTAGTACTTGGCACCGTAACCGATCAGATGGCTGAAACGGTGTTGCCATGCCTGAAAATTAACATATTATATTACTAAAACATTAATGTGTATGTGAGTTAGTAAAAAAATTACTTATATTATTTTATATGTAAATATAGTTAGCCGGCTGCTAAGTTTAGGTCTGAGAAGGAATAGTGGGGGGGAAAGATGAATGCGCTGCTCTCGCTACTAATAGTGACTTCTGCACATTCAAGGTCAAACCTATACTTACGTGCAGATAGTTATAAATAACGTACCGTATTGTCTACGTAAGGCAACCCGTAGTACTGTTTCTGGACCTGCTGTAGCACCTCCGTAGTGTCTCCGCCCTTAGCAGCCGACTCCTCGCTGTGGTATTGTTGATCCAGAGCCGAGTAAAACACCTGAAATGATACCTCCATATGTACAAAAACCGAATCCAAAAAAATTGGATTTTTTGCAAGAGAATAATTGTTTTATTACCTGCAGTTGCATCTCGCTGGCACCGAATAGATGTTTAGAGGCACACAGCCTCTGCAACATGTCCTCCGGCATCGGCTCTCGTGTTTGGAAGTGACGCGCAAACCGACGCACCACCTACATATATACCAATATTACAAATAATAGTATATGAAAAGAACACCAGTATATAGTATAAAAAGTAATTCTATACTCAGTACAAATATGTGTGTGTGTGTGACGATGCGGAGGTACCCTAACCGGGAAAAAACGTCCGTAACGTAGTTACTGGCCCCCCCCTGGCCCCTACACAGTAATTGGACATTTCAACTTTGATTATGAAAAACAAGCTTCACCCTAAACAAATGGTAGATTTTAAACAACATCAATGGCAACACATTTATTATTTAATCGAATAGGCAAAGGTATTACACCGTACAGCCTTGTCTTAGAGATAAAAGAAAATTGTGTAATGTTACGTATATTAGACACATTATTTCTATTTTTATTCCATAACGGAAAGGCAAAGGTATTACACCGTACAGCCTTGTCATAAAGATAAAAAATGTGTGTAATGGTAACGTACATACATTGGTCACATGTTATTCCTCTGTTTTTATTTAATCAAAAAGGCAAAGGTATTACACCGTACAGCCTTGTCATAGTGATAAGAAAATGTGTGTAATGGTAACGAACATTGGACACATTTTATTTCTCTGTTTTTATTTAATCGAAAAGGCAAAGGTATTACACAGTACAGCCTTGTCATAAAGATAATTGGACACATTTTATTATTTTTATCAATAAAAAAATCATAATAAAGAATGTATACCCGAATAATTATTTTCTTTATACCTCGAATAGAACTTAAAATTAATATTTTTATAATAAGGAACTTCGTTCCTATCCGGTGACACCACACTTTTTTTGTTTTTGTCTGCTTGTTCCGGCTAATCTCCGAAATGGCTGGACAAATTTTGTCGGGACTTTCACTGGCAGGTAGCTGATGTAAGGAGAAACTTAGCATATTTACTATCTCGCTACGACCCATAGGAGCGGAGCAATACGCGAACGAAGACGCGCGGCTCGGCTAGTTTGTCATATAGATATTACGAAATCTGTTGCATGATGTAATGTAAATCAGTTTTATTATTATTCTTTGTAATTGGAACATTATGACTTTATAGTTACATTGAGAAGTTCTAGTATTTTTATCTGCCAAAATTAATAACCAATCTCAATCCAGAATATTTGTTTTATGGAATGAAAACAGATTCTAAATTTAAATATATTTTTTATTCGACGATTTTAGATTACAATGATTGTATTTTCTATCAATAATCCAAAGTTTTGGGATTGAGATTGGTTATTCATTTCGGTTTTATGTCAACAACGGGGCCGCAAAATAGTATCGCATATCAATGTATATAAATTGACCTTAAAAGAACTTAAACCATGCAAAATGAAAAGTCATAGAATATTTTGAGAGTATGTATTTAGACTGCATTCTATTTACCTGGGGGCTGGCCGCAAAATGTTCCATGAGCACAGAAGGGAGCTCCGCCAGGTCAGTGGCGCACCGGGTGCCGGCCACGTGTTGGTGGGGGGCGCGCGCCAGCATCGAGTGTAGCGCGTGACCCATCTCGTGGAACAGATTGTCCACAGCTCCGGGGCCTAGGAGTGCGGGGCCCGAGCGGTGACCTCCACTCAGTGATAGCATTACTACTACTATTGGGTTCTAAAAAAAAAAATTGAGATGATTGTATACATTAAGATTGAGTCCATAAAAGATTTCTTGGTCATGAGGCATTTCTTTCTTGACCCGTTCCCGTGGAGTCGTACGTAGGCCAGACTTAACCCTCCCCCTCATCTCATTAATACTGCGGTTGTAGTGAACTCTGAGTTATCATTCAGGGTCCACTGAAACCGTAGCAATCTTCTCTTCTTTCCCCTTCCTCACTCTATCTAACTCAACGGTAAAACAAAAGGGTATCTCTTGTGTTATCGTTGTCTATGGACAATGATGGCCACTTACCACCATGTGGTACCAACAAAAAATGGCAGCAGTGTGTCAACAGTAACAAAAAAGCTTTGTGTAATATCAGTTACCTGATAAGATCCATCAGGGAGCAGTTTTCCCCCTCTCACAGTGAAGTGGCAGTCCTGGTGGGGCTTCCCTGCCCGCTCATAAAGATCGCAGTATATATGGCCCAGCGTGCCCTCACGAGAGTGCTCTACACGCAATTTGTATACGTCCGCTGACCAGGACTCGCCTGAAATTTATTTATCTATATTACGTAATTATAATATAACATAAAATTAAATTATTACTAAAATATTACGAATTACTGAATTTGTTTTTTCTTTTTACAAAACATAATAAATTAGGTTTTTTTAATAGTTAAAGAAATGTCTAAAATAGAAAAGGAATTGATACTTGATTAAAAAACAACAACTTAAATTACCTGGCAACATTTCCTCAGATTGTAACGTAATGTCATATAATTCCTGACACAACATATTAAGCCCTTCCATGCAAGCGCCCAACGAAAAGTAGGGACTGAAATCCGACGTGGCTATGTTCAGTAATTGGGTCTTCGCCTTGTGCGTGTAGTATGGCGTGTCCCAGCACATTAACGTTTTCTGCAAAGTAAAAAAACCGGCCAAGTGCGAGTGTGACCAATATTTGACAAAAAAAAAACGTTTGTTGTTTTTAGTATTTGTTGCTACGCTAATTTCAATTGTCTATCTATCACGGTTCAAGATATACAGCCTGGTGACTGACAGACGGACGGATGGACAGTTGAGTCTTATTAATAGGGTCCCGTTTTTACCCTTTGGGTACGGAACCCTAAAAAAACAGATTATTTTAGTTTTACATTCCATAGAATACCAGAAATTCATCGTTTCCTTTAAGTATTTACTACATAATTCAATAAGAGAGACATGCTAGAACCAACTGACATTAAACAAACCTTAAATATCAAGAAAATACTGAAAAGGAGTCATCCATAATCGAGTACATTTTAATTATTTTTTTAATAAAATAAATAACAGGTCAAACATCTTAAAAAAAACATTAAAAAATAATTACCAACTACATTAGGCATTTCGTTAATTGTTTAAGTTTTTAGTTTTGATATAATTATTTTTTTAATTTTGAAACAATACGATATTTAGCACAACTTTCTAACCCTTGTCACACTTCGTGTACCTCCTCCTTTCCATTATAGTGACGCAAATTATGAATGGCCCCCAAATAGACCAAAAATATTATATCTATCTGTGCTCAATGACAATTTTTGTATACGTTTCTATTTAGTAAACTTACCTGATAAGTATTTTCCTTAATTTTCATGTCCGTCATAGCCTCGAAATCAATATTGGCACGATCGTGTAGGTTGTCGGACAAAATATCTAGAAATTGACGCACGTTTGCTGATGTCTCCATTGTACTTGCTTTTATTGCTCTAAAATAATATTAAAATATACAAACTAAGTTTGTATGCTGACAATAGTATATAACTATGTTTGTATGTACTTCATTCTTGGACTAATTAAAAGGGGACATTTAATTAATCCCAGAATGAAGTACATACAAACAATTGATATTTACCTATCAGCATAACACGGAAAGCCGCACAGTTCCGCCAACTGGTGTCTGGCCTGTAGTGTAGTAGACAGCAGTCGCTCCTGCCTGGTATCTGGAGCCAGGTACAGCCGATACGCAGCCTCTCTAGCAGCTGCTTCACCACACTCTGCATATACTCCACTCACTATTACACTTTCACCCTCTGTGCTGAAGCTGAAAACGAGATCTACGTGAATTAATGTTATATTAGACTTATGTTAGACATAAGTGAACTTAACTAAATAAATGTAAAATGTAAAATGGGTTAATAATAAAATGGATAACATAATAAGTATTATTATTATGTGAGGGGGGGTCTTATGTGTTAGCAACTTGCCACTTCGAACATCTTTAAATAATTGCTGATAGCTATGACAAAGACACTATTTTTAGGAGAAAAATATTTATTACTGTGTAATAACTAATAATAGTCATAGGCAGAAGAGCACATTATAAATATAAAATTATGGAGACAATTCAAGTAAGTATTTATTTATCTATAGTTTTTGAACGAGTTTAGTGAGTTCTTTTATAAGAGTATGCCTTCTTACTTACAATTGCCTTACATTCTGTGGTACGGCTGAACGAGGCACTCGTCTAGGTTTTGCAGCACCAGCCATGAACTGCTGTCCGGTTTGTAGAATCAGATCATTCAATGCAACAACTCTCTGTCGTGGTCCATCTGGTAACTGTATGCCGCTCTGCTCGAAGTCAAAAAGAAATAACTCTGCTAGATGTTTATCCCCACATGTGCCTTTCACAACTGAATCTCGTAGAGCTTCATATAAACCTTTGTGAGTGTTTAATCTGAAAAAGTAATTTCTTTCTTTTAAAGGACAAAACCTATTTTATCTAACTAACTAACATCTAAGATACAGGCTTGTACTAGTTTAGATGTTAGTGCTCATTTGGTACTATGTCTCAAAATGTACTTGTTGTTTAAGGCAACTAATTGTATATTGGTTTTGCACGAAATAAATTTATTTATATTAAAAAAAAAATATACATTAAATAATATTATCTATACAGATGTCTGAAGAAATTAAGGATGAAGCATTTATTTACTTATCAAGCATTGAACTGATTATTACTAATATACAATTATTTAACATACTTCTCTACAACCCCACTAACACTGATACATGCTTCTTCAGCAGCACTTGCAAAATGTGGTAGTGGATGTGCAATACGAACAAATTCTGCCAAATCAGCAACTTTACACAAAGTATCTGACAGTTCATCAAATATATCCACCATAGGCCTCCTTGGATTTGTAGTGGCTTCTTCTATTAACTTATCTGTTGCTGCTATTGCTTGCTCTTTGAGAGTATAAAATCCTTCAAAGCTTATCAACTCTGGTTTGTTGAAAAGACCCTGGAAATAATTAAGTATAATTATTTATTTATTTCTTAGTATGAAAACAACCTAATTGAAGTAATATTTTAATCTCCTATCACATTATTTCATAATAGAAAAATGATAGCCTGTTTTTTGGAAATGTTCATTTTATTACTTACTAGCTGTGCCCTGCAGTTTCATCCACTATATTTTGGATATTTCACACTATATCATTATAAATGATAGCCTATATGTTATACTGATGTGTAAGCTATATCACTGTAAAGTTTTATCAAAATCCATTCAGTAGTTTTTGCGTGAAAGAGTAATGAACATCCATACATTCTTACAAACTTTCTTGTTTATAATATTAGTAGGATTTTAAACAACAAGTAGTAACCCACTACGCCAGTATAAACATTCCGTTGAGTCACTCTGTCAATTGATAAAAACTACATTCAATAAAATCTGTTGCACAGTTTAAAAGATCAAAGCTTACAGATGGCGAGAAGCGACATTGTTTTATACTATCTAAAGTTGACATTCAATTATATTAGTATATTACAGTGAAAGAAGCTTACAGTTCTCTCTCTCAAGGAATCAAAGATAGGTCTTGATGTAGGTCTGGTATTAAAAGCTGTGGCAAGTGGAGACCAAGTGCTCACACGTCTCCTCCCTGCCACCCACAATGGTTTTACTAGCTTCATGCTTTGTAATATGTAACTGCAAATATTTTATTACACATTTTGTAAATTAAAAAACAATTTAAACAATGTATGGAGATTACCTTAGCAAAGCTTCAATGATATTTGTTCAATTAAAATTGGTATATATCTGGAAATCTACACTTTTTTCTGAAAAATTCTAGACCAATGAAGAATAACCATAAATGTTATCATACTGAATCATCACGTTAGCAAAACAACATTAAAACAATGTTTATCTGATAAAAAACTACTTTTAACATAAAACAAATAACAAAACACACCTTATTTGTTTTACATAAAAAAACAAAACAATCAATTTAAAAGATGAACAAGTGCTTCATAGTTTTGATTAGGTAATGATATCTAAAACATTTGAAATGAAGTGTATAAATTAAACAAATAGGAAGTTTTATTTCTAAGTACCTATACTAATATTTTAATTAAAGCCTGCAGGCTTTAGGTGAAAAAGTGTTAAAATTGAAACATTAAACTGAAAAGTAAAAAATAATTTAGAAAGGAAAGTCATGTCTTCACTAACCTTAGCTATACAAATATAAAAAAATATCTTATTTATACAATAAATATCACAGCATTTATTGCTTTAAAATATAATGCACTTTACAAATTTAAATTAATATTTAAAATAATACTAAAATCCACCAAATGTGAAAAACAATCGTACACAAATCGTACAAGCAAACAATTCCTATATGTCAAAAATGTCAATTTGATAATGACACATTTCAGAGTCGTTCAGAAATTAATTATCTATATATTAAAAAAAAGTCGGGTTACTCTATTAATGACTAAAGATGAGCTGGACTGATTTTGATTAAAACTATATAGAGAAATATGTTTAAAATAAAACATTTTATTGATAATATAATAATTTATAAAGTTTAACTTGAACTTTTAAAATATAATATATTGAATGGTGTATATTATATTTTATGGTATTACGGTTTTCTTTCATTGGAGGTGAGCGGTTTTGGCGTTTTTTTTCTTATGTTTAGACTTCGTGTTCCGTGCCCTAATCTAACTTCTTTTCACTTTAGTGTGGCAACTTTAAATTTTTTATTTCCAAAAATATAAAAAACTAAGAGTTTGTTTGCTTGAACGCGCTAAACTCAGTAACTACTGTTCCGATTTGAAAAATTTTTCTAGTGTTAGATTGTCCATTTATCGAGGAAGGCTATAGCCTATGTATCATTAAGCTAAAACCTATAGGAGTGGATAATCACGTTCACGAAGTCGCAAGGGTCGACTTGTATATATCTAAAATAAAAAAGTATGTAAGCACTCCGTTTAAAGTAATACCGATACAGAATAAGGAGCAACGTGTTTTTTTTAAAGTAATAGACCAATTTGTGCAAAATTAGAGGATATAACCAAATAAAACACAATTTAGTTAATAAATATGATATGATTTAATTTTACAATTAGTAATGAGCAATTAATTTGGCACAATGACGGCCATAATATTAACTTATTTCTAAAACTCTTTTAAATAAGAAAAATTGGATTATTTTAACATTTTATATTTTTTTAAATATACATTTTAATACTGTTACAAAATGTTAAGGCAAAATTTTGTGCGATGTATAAAATACTAACATTTATCAATATACATTATTTAAATATATAACATTACTATATGAATCAGATCATTTTCAATTAACTAATTAAATACCAAGATAAAAATTAAAAGTAAAATAAAATGTATATACAATATATAATGTAAGAAAAAAATAATTTATGAAACTATACAAATAATTTGCGCAGGAATAAATAAAAGCAAATATAATTATCTCATATTAAAATATTAATATCTAATTAACTAGATTAGAATAATTTATATTGAAATTACAAGTGCTTAATTCTCTAAAGATCTATTGTCCTTAGTTACTTGTGATAACTTTTTTATTTTATTTATTTTTAAATTTATATTTTATATCAAAAAATTTCCTTTCCACCGAAAAATATATGTCAATAATATTGAATACATAATTATTTAAAGTTTGAAATGTTTTAATAAGCAGTTCTTACATATTTGTAATTATTCTCAAAAATTAAACTAATTATCAAACATGCGAATTATTGTATGAAATAATTGATCTAGTCAAATGAAACGATTTTATTGGTTCTTAACAAAGTGAAGCAAAGGGATATGCCCTTTGCTTTACGAGGAAGGAGGAAACGCAGCCCAAGGAGCAGGCTTCATCAGAATGATACATTTTCTATGCAGCTTCTGATATAGTATTAGTATTGACAGCGAGTAAAGTATTTCTTATCCTCGAAATTATCTTTTTTTAAATGAGAAAAAGCATTTTTACGTGGTCAGTACGAGATATAGTATATAACAATGGTATATAATAAACTATTGCATGTGTATAGTATCAGTTTTATAGCACCATGGCATGTCTTCTCCAAACTTGCACCTGTGCGCGTTGTTCTTGGCGTCGTATAGCAGCGGATTGTCTACGTAGGCGTCGCAAGTGTTGCACCACACCGAGAGGTCCACCAGAGAGAGGACTAGAGGGTGGTGGGTCTCGTTGTAGTGTTGTAACATGTGGCCGTTGATGTGACGACCGCATGCAGTCTAACAAAATTATTTAAAGTAAAAATATTACACTGAGGTATTTTACAATACAAACATATAATAAAGCAGCCATATAAGACTTATTACTTACAATATAACAGTGCAGACACGCCCAGTTTTCCTCGCTATGCTCACAGTTAATACATTTCACCCCCTGTTCAAACTTCACATCTCCCGGGAGTGCATACAAGGAATCCAAATGCGGACATGATTCTAACGGCACCACTGCAAACATTTCCCCATCAACAATAGCTTGCATGTTTTCCGATAAGAAATCCACTAACGTTGTTGGTTCGGTTTTCACATTTTCACTTGCTTGTGAAGCTCCAGCTTTTTCATCTTCATCATCTGTCCCGCAATGGATTCCATCAGAGCATTCTGTCTTTAAGTTTAAACACGCCATTTGAGATTCTAAATCATCACTTGACTCATTTAACCCCCTCGATGGGGCTGGTGTTTCTAGAACATTCTCTAAGGGTAACGCTACTTGAAACTTGAGAGTTTTCCAGTACTTTTTATGTATTCTGATAACATTATTAATAGATTCTATGGCAGATTCTCGGCAGGGTTTTGGTTCGTAATGTCGGTGGATAGGGTCCCCTAATAATGCTTTAGTACACATTGTCATAGCAAAAGATATACTTCTTGTGTTGTAACCTCCTTCTAGGCATAATATTAACCGACCGGCGGCTAATCCTTTTAACATGTTTGTCATAGTTCCAAAACATTCAGGTGACACTTTACATTCTGTAATACACAATTATTATAATATTAAGTTTTGAATTGAATCAGGCGTTACTTTGCGGAAACTCATGATTAAAAAGGAATCAAAAAGGTTACCTAGCTATAATCCGCGGAATTCTGAACAACCCGACTCGTACGGCACAACCCAGAAGAGCACACTGTCCACATCTCCAGGAGATGCTTCGTTTCGAGCGAAACGTACGTCGATTATAGAGCAATCTACTTGTGGTGTGTTCTGGTTCGGGTTCGCAGGTCTCACTCGGGTCCCACTTTTATGTCGGCAGTGTACCGTACGAGTCGGGTTGTACAGAATTCCGCGGATTATAGCAAGGATTATATATTTTTGATTCCTTTTTAATAATATTAGGTTTTTTTTTTAAAGTTAATATGTTATTTATTTAGATTCATCTAGTTATTTATTATAATAAAAGTAATAAAACAAATAACATACGTCCAAGTGGATCTCCTACACAGGCATCAAAACCGGCTGAAACCAGTACCAATTCTGGATTGTATTCATAAGCAATGGGTAATATTACTTGAGTGAATGCAGCCAAATATTCGGTATCACCCATTCCTTTCTATAAAACAAGGAATTTCGTTAAGGGAATGCATATTGATTTAATTAATAAAAAGTAAACAAAATGAAAATATAATAACCTCATTCCATGGAATGTTAACGTTGAATCCTTCCCCTCTACCTGTTCCTACTGAAGTGTAGTCGGCATCTTTGGAGTTAGGAAAGAACCTGCCGTGATCGTAACGATGAATGGACATATACAGAATCTGTATAATAAAAAAATTATATAATTTCATATACATAAGAACACCTAGAAAAACCTAGTTTATCATTTTATTCAACATTCAATATTTTAATGACAATATATTACTATTATATACAAGCATCATTACCTAAAGTAAGATATTTATATATATATCCGAGTCGTATATAGTCAAGTTTCTTATTTGTTAATCAGTTTTCAATTTGATAGCTTAGACAGATAAGTTGACCTAATCTTCCACCCATTCCATACAAATTGATAATAATCGTTATTTTTTTTTCCAAATAATTAATTACTGAAATCTTTTTTTTTTTCAAAAAATTTAGACTTAATATTAAGGGTGGTGTTTACTATATTTTTATAAAACGCGCGGCGATAGTGTTAGTTGCGCCGCCGGCGGAGACAGTCGTGACAGTGGTATTGAGAGCGGCGCACGAGCTCGGTGTGCATCCCCTGAATCCCTTTATTTATTAATAGTATCCCGTGTCCTGTGTGTGCTATCTCCTAAACGCTAGTTAATTGACCCTTCCCTGACGAAAACAGACTGGTGGTGAAGTGCGAACTATTTAGTAGCATTTTGTGTTGTGATGCGACGGGCATGCCCAAAGAAGATTTAAGATCATCAAGAACTTGTGAGTACTGTGTGCCTTTATTACCTAACTGACAAGAATCATAACCCTTAATTTTAAGAAGCTAAATCAGGGCCCAGCCAGCTTCCACGTGTGTTGGGTTTTGTACACCCCAGGTGGTATGAAAGAGGTTGTATGTGAGAATAAGTGGCAATTAAATGACAATAAAGATTGTTGTTATTTTGTAGTTTATTTTATTATAGACTAACCTGATCATCTTCATATGTGATCCTTTGTGTACCATTCCCATGGTGTACATCCCAGTCCAGTATTAAAACTCTCTTGACACCGTGGCGTTGTATAGCATACTTGGCTGCAATAGCCGCATTGTTGAGCAGACAGAACCCACTTGGCGTGTCTTCGTCTGCATGGTGACCTGGTGGTCGTATTACACATACTCCGGAGCCCGCTGTTCTAGATACTATTGCATCTACCATCTAAAATTATTTTAATATATTTAATGTGATCACATACATATGATAAAACAATTTCGTGTTTCTGTACATTGAATGTATGTCTCTTAAATAAAATATAATAAAAAGGGAAGAGTTTTTTTAATCTCACATTCCCCTCAAATTACTGAACTGCATTTTATAACCTTCACACAAAACTTAACCACATTAAAGAACTATTTGGGCACGAATACGCAACTCAGTATGTGAAAAATATAAAACTCAGAGAATGATGTGAAAAATATTAAACAACCCCTAAATATTGAATTGAATCAGGCGTTACTTTGCGGAAATTCATGATTTAAAAGGAATCAAAAGGTTACCTTGCTATAATCCGCGGCAATCTGAACTACCAGACTCGTATGGCACAACCCAGAAGAGCACCCTGTCCACATAAAAGTGAGGCTTTACTAGCGTCACGTGCTAAGAGTAGAGTCAACAGAGAGTAAAGATGCTTCAGTTACGGAGCGAAACGTACGTCGATTGTCGATCGCGATCTACTTGTGTGGTTTGTACTGGTTCGTGTTCGCGCGTTACACTTTTCTGTGAACGGTGTGCTCTTCCGGATTGTGCCGTACGAGCAAGGTAACCTTTTGACTCCTTTTAAAACAACCCCCAAAAAATTGCGTACTTAAAGATAGGGTCACCATGTTTTTTCAAACTCTCCTTATATTATATAGATTGCTATTAAAATATTTGCCATCTCTTTGTATATCTATTGTTAATTAATAGGTGTTATCTATACCAATATTATAAAATGGAAAAGTTTGTGAGATTGTAGGGGGTGTCTCTGGATCTCTGGAAAGCCACTTTATTAGTTATAGTTAGACTATATATTATCCCTAAAATTGAAAATCTTTTTCGTGGTAGTCAGATTTGCTGCAGTAAGTGGGAGGACAAATGGTCGAACGAAAACGTTTCTCACGAATATATGTGGTATATAATTCACAGTTGTGGGTAGAGTATGAATGAATGAATAAAAGAAAGTCAAATAAAAGAAAGGTGGTGGGTATTTTCAATTCCTTCTTACTTTCCCAGATCCCTGTGTTGTTAAAATTCTGTGTAAATATATTAAAATGTATAATATTAAGTTGTAGATAATGTAAAATATGTGTGCTTGCTTTTGTATTATAATATTTATTGTATGGTTACTTACATTATAATAAGCTGGTGATGGACTAACATTCAAGGTTTATTTTTTATGTGTTGTTGTAGGTATTATAACAAGGGAATCAAGCAATCTCTACTAATCTTCCTAGAAAATTATAATAGGCATAATGCCAACATACACAGTGACTTTTTCATCCTATTGACACCTGACAGCCACACTAAAGCGGTATAACAATCACCTACCGCACAACCTCTTCAGAAGCATATGAGGAGAGAAGCAATTGTAACTGGTCAAAAGCCTCAAATTTGAAGAACATTCTCACATTGACATTGGCAGAATTACTGCTATTCAAAGCGGTAGAAAAGCCATAGACAAGAGAAGAAGAAGAAGGTATAAAGTTGAAATTCAACAGAAATATCAATAATTATACTGAATTTTATGCAAATTGTTACACGCTTGGAGCAGAATATAGTTTTAGCTTATTTAAATCGGTTGTGAGTAATTAAAGTGACTTTTTAAATCAGAGAAGCGAGGGTAGGGTCAAATATTTCATAATAAAGCTTTAATAATTAAGTGCAATTCGTATAACAATATTTCGATAAATCAAGAAAGAAACTACTTAGGAGTTCGCTTCACTCAAATTGTATTAAATAGTCAATATTGTAGATGATATAATTTTTAATCTATTGTATATTAATTTAGGCATATAATGAATATACTAATATTGAAAAGTTTTAGCTAACCTGTATAACACAACCAGCAGCTACCGAAGCACTCTCTGTGGAGTCCGGATGAAAGTAGACCGAGTCGTAGGCCTTCTTTTGATTATTTAAATCTCTTAATTTTGTACTCGATAATTCCTTTAACCTGAGACGAAAATAATTAGATACAACAATTTGTAGTATATATCATAGTTTTTAAAATAATATTCTTCATAATATACCTGTCTAGATGTTTGTTAGTATGTACAGCAAGTATTTCATTGTCTGATGCTGGTCTAGCTTCTATTTGGTGCAATCTTTCTAATAATCCGAATTCACGAAACATCTCATAGATGCGCATTATCCTCTCAGGACATTCGGGGTGACCTCTAATAAAAAAAAATATCTTTACTACTAGATATTTTGTTAAAAAAAACAGATTCAGAATAATCCATACAAATAAATAAAATTGGAGTGTCTGTTTGTAATTAACCGCTGTTTACTAAGTGCATATGGATGTATACACGGTATATATACAACATTTTTTTACAATTTTTATAAGTCTGTTTGTTCCGGCTAATCTCTGAAATGGCTGGATCGATTTTCCTGGGACTTTCACTGGCAGATAGCTGATGTAACAAGGAGTAACTTAGACTATTAAACATCTCGCTACGACTTATAGGAGCGGAGCTACACGCGAACGAAGTCCAACAGGTCAACTAGTTCATTATATAATACTATAGTAAGATCAGTTTTTATTATAATGATAGAAAATATAAAAAAAAAAATTACACAAGGTGATTATTTGAATTTATTTTAAGTACTAAAGAAAACTTACGGTTCACAAATGTTTTTATGTTTCAACATTGCCAGATCATAAGTGTAGCATACAGGATGTTTTGCTATTGACAAATCTGTAACTGTAAAAAAAAAAATTAAAAAAAAAACTTAACAGTGAACACAATATTTTCGCTATGAAAAAAAAAATACCTGATCGTAAGTAATCTAATTTTTCCAGTACTCGTCGTTTTGTTTCATTATCCTGTACTGGATAGCAGTCCCTGGTGGCGAAGGTGTCTGGTCTAGTTTCATCTCCCTCCCACTTCACTATTACTGTATGCGTCTGTCTCTCTCTGTCTTTGTTATCGGAGTGTACACTGTACGTCGGCTGGTAATTGTAACACTGCCAATATTTTTTATGCGCATATATACAATTAAGTATTGTTTCTCTAATTCTGTGAAAAAAAAATGTTTTTCAATTTTTTTTTGTAAAACTAAAAAAAAATAGGAAAAAATATCTTCTTAATTGTTGAATAATCTCCGAATTTAGCTTTTTTGTTTCTTGTTGTTTCTATCATTTACAAAAGAACGTTGGATTCTCGCATGGAGCTTTAAACCTTAAAAGAATTAGTAAAGGAAATTAAAAGAAATAAAAAAAATTATTTTTTATAATTTCTTAAAAATTATTTCGGGATTACAAGACATCAGTTAATGGCAATACTGTATTTAATATGTTACTTTAAGTCTGACCTATTTTCTTAGTTGTGGTTGAAATAAATGAAATACTATAGACCCACTTACTCATCACAAGGTTCGGTGAGATTCAGTAAAGGTGGTGGGTGCAACAACGCTCTCATGGTATGAGCAGCTGCCTCAGCCAGTGCTGGTATACAGTAACCTCCTTCCAACACCACACAGACAGAGGGGCATACGCTCGAGAGCAGGTGGAGTAACGTCGCGTAACAAGCTGGCGTTACTTGCATTTCACCCTGGAACGAAAAATTTGGGATTTGATATCAAAAGATGCTATCATTCCTGCAAGGGGACGTTCAAGTTTTATTCTCAAAATAAATATTCGTTGAGCAGCTGATTATCCTCTTGCAATATTCGCTCCTCATCCCCTTGCCAGCAAAAGCAAGCAAATGTTGACGTAAAATTTGTTGGTGATAAGTGAATGATGGCCCAAACATGTTGTAATATCGTGCATGTCTAAATGTCCGATAATAAAAAATAAAAACAAGATGTTTTTGGTGCTCTCAATTAAAAGTTCAGCTCCTAGATGATATCTATATAAAAATGATTAAAGCTCTTTGGGTGACGAAAAATTGATGAATTGAACGAAGTTGTCATAGCTACTGTTAAAAACAAAAGTTTGAAGAAGCAGAGAGTTGTTTAGGTCGTGGGATGGGACAAACCAAAGCATAGCATGATATATACGGAATGATTCTAGTGCGTGTTTGAACATTAAAGGTTTTTACCATTATAATGCGTGGGAAGCATACCGACCAACAAAATCTCGATTAAAACTCACTTTTTCGTCACCCAGGGCAGAATCATAGCCCGCAGACACAATAACCAGTTGCGGGGAGAACTGAAAAACAGGTGTATAGTAAAAAATAGTAAATCAGTAGTACCTCCGGGCAGCCGAGAGCAGCGTCGTATCCCGCCGACACCAGCACCAGCTCCGGTTGGTACTGCGGTCCAGGAAAAAGAATCAATAGTAAAATAATCGTAATTTGTACATTTTATAAATACAGTAGAACTAGTTCGGTTAATCGTAATGTGGGTTTTTGGGATAAGATGAAAAAAACAATACCGTTTCATATAATAACAGTCCAATTTATTGGATATACCTATTAACGTTTTAATATAAAACACCTAAAAAAGGCTAATGCCATTTTTATATTATTCTTTTATAAAATGGCAGCGACCAACAAATTCACGCAACGTTCGGATAAATTAAGTCGGCATTCGGATAATTGAGGGTTCGAATAATCGAGGTTTTACTGTAAATTAAAAAAAAATTGAGATTTTTGGATCAAATTAAAAGAAAAATTATTCTTACCTCTTCAAGAGATATCAAGTTCAAATACGAAAGACTAAAAAATATTTTTTCATATTTAAAAATTAAATTATGAACCAAAAAGGTTTGCTGTTTTGTACTAATATAACAATGTTCTCGAAATGTCAGTGGTTTAAAAAAATAAACATTCGAAAAAACTATCCGTGCGGTATATAGCTAAAATGAATACAGATCCAAAGCTATTTGATATTACCTCAATAGCCATAGGTAGTAGCAATTGCAGCCAAATTGCGATATAATCAGCATCTGTCATGCCGGTCTTGTTGAGTGGTACGTTGAAGTTGTATCCTTGACCGCGACTGCGCCCTGTGTAGTGGAAGTCTGACTGACGGAGGTTAGGCCAGAAGGAGCCATGCTCGTAGCGATGAATTGAAAAATACACAACCCTACATGGTAAAGAACATAAATGAATGCCTATTTTCTTACAATAAATGATATATTTATACAAATAAAAAAACGAAATACGTAGTAATAAAACCGATTTCAATATATGTTATTTATAAGACTAACTGAGATTTAGTAATTTACCTAGGATCATCGTAGAACATCTGTTGAGTTGCCTGACCATGATGGACGTCCCAATCCACGATCAGAATTCTATAATACAAAAAATAAGATATATTTATTTTTATCTACTCCCATGCTTATTGCCAACATTAAAACGCCCAATGTCCTATTAACCATTATATCATCCAAACGGGTCATATAATATTGTACTGAATTTCATAATAACACTCAAATTCCTTCTGCGCAAAGGGTTTATTCAACAGACAGCCACATTCTTACTGCTCGATGCGCGATGCGTGGTGTCTGCATGAATTTCAAAAAAAGAACATCTGTATGAATTTCAAAAAGAGAACAGTCATTCCCGCGCGTTTCACTACCAGAACGTCCTGCGCCGTAAAAAAAGTAGGTTATTCGAATTCCTGAAAATAATAGGTTGGGAAAAAGGCTTTTCGCATTATAGTATGTATGAACTTGTAATAAAATCTCTTTATACTATTTGTATCTGCCTGGTTTTGGTATAATTCAAAGTTTACATTTTAAAGAAGATAATTCCAAATTCAAATTAGGAAAATGTGTGATTTTTTTTTCGTACTGTGAAGATGAGTGAGTCTAATGGAGAAATTCGATACATTTTAAAATTTTACTACAAAAAAGGTAAAAATGCAACGCAAGCCGCGAAAAAAATTTGCGATGTTTATGGACCTAACGCAGTGTCTATGAGAGTAGCACAAATTTGGTTTGAGCGTTTTCAATCCGGAAATTTTGATGTCAAAGATGCACCTCGCTCTGGTCGCCCTATTACGGATAAAATGGATGCCATGTTTGAAAAAGTGGAGCAAGATCGGCATATCAGTAGTTACGACGTAGCTGAAGAACTGGGAATTGACCACAAAACAGTTTTGACGCATTTGAAAAAAACTAGGTACACAAAAAAGCTCGTAATATTTGGGTACCTCACGAGCTCACTGAAAGAAATCTGTGATTCTTTATTACGACGTAATGAAACCGAACCATTTTTGAAGAAGCTGATAACTGGTGATGAAAAGTGGATTACGAACGACAAGAACGTGCGAAAAAGGTCGTGGTCAAAGGCCGGTCAGGCTTCCCAGACGGTGGCGAAACCCGGGTTAACTCGTAACAAGGTGATGCTGTGTGTGTGGTGGGATTGGAAGGGCAATTCATTATGGGCTGTTACCTCTAGGCAGGATTCTCTCATCGATTCTGAACTCTATTGCGAACAACTGATGAGATTAAAGCAAGAAGTTGAGAGAAAGCGGCCGGAATTAATCAACAGAAGGGGTGTGGTTTTTCATCATGATAACTAGACCTCACACATCTTTAGCCACTCAGCAAAAATTAAGAGAGTTTGGCTGGGAGGTGTTAATGCATCCGTCGTATAGTCCTGACCTTGCACTTTAGATTTCCACCTATTTCGGTTTCTTCAGAATTCTTTAGGCAGTGTCAGGTTAACATCACGAGAAGACTGCCAAAACTACTTGTCACGATTTTTTGATCAAAAGACCAAAATTTCTATAGCAATGGGATCATGTCCCTACCTACAAGATGGCAAAAAGTTATCGAACAAACTGGTACCTACATACTTTAGTTAAATGTATATAAACCATATTAAAAAATGTTTTGAATTTTCTTAAAAAATGCGAACAAACTTTTTCCCCAACCTAATATGTTGCATAAAAATTTTTTCAAAAAGTCAATTGTTAAATTTTATTTCTTCATGCTACATACATACATAAACATTGACAAGTCGCGAATTAAATCTATATTATTTGTGCTTGTGTATTATACAATCGATTATAACGTAATATATTTATAATGGATTTTTACGGTTTTTAGGTATGCTCGACTACTAACATACTACTTTCAGAATAGGTATAAAAAAGGTTAGTTTTATTGAATTACTCTTAGGCCTCTTGAAGCGTCAGTAGCTCAGTTGTGCAGGCGTTAGATTCACGATCGATAAGTCGTGGGTTCAAATCCCGGACATTGGACTACTGGCGTGGCCCACTCCTGACACAAGCATTTTAGCTTAACTGGAGGGGTGAAGGGAATACTAGTAGTATGTGATCCATACTGCTAGTAATCTTATTAAAAAAAAAAACGAGAAAAAATTCGTTATTGTGGAAACAAAATTATTGTTTCTAATTGTAAACCATATACTTTGTTTTTCAAAGTATTATATAATTTGTTATTGTATAATGTATTTCTACACAGATAAAACAAAATTTATCTTTAAGTTATATCTGTTTGACCTTAAAGTTCAAACAGATATTATCCAGTGAATTCCAGTATTAAGTTGATTTATTGCGTATAATTCTATAATATAATTATTTATGATTTTTATTCAATCAGAAAATGTCATTATTCAATATATTAAATGATGATCATTATTCAAAGTCAATGTTCAAATTATTAGCCGTAAATAGTATTTCGAAGATCTTACCAGTTTGCCACTTATAAAAAAAGGGTTAATTTTATTTTAACTAGCTAAATATCCTCGGCTTTGCGGAGATTTAAAATTATCAATTATTATTTAAAGTATAATTAAATACACTACGCTATATATTACACATATACATGCACATCTTTTTTTTAAATTTGTGATTGACTTAAACTTTATCATTATTTATGATACAAAAAAAAAAACAAACTAACAGACAAATTAATATTACACATTTACAGCTAGTTTAAATCATCCTTGAACGTTAACATTACAAAAAAACTGATGCGGAGAATAAAGAACTAATAATAACAATCATCATTTCGGAGGTTTTCGGATGATTCCTGTTAGTGAGTCCATATGATAAAGTCGGAATCATTAGTAAATCACCATTATTACTAAAAACTTAGTTATAGATGCCGCAGAAATAACATCAGACTCGGTATTTCTAAAACAATTTTCTTTTCGATACAGTTTAAAACATATAACAATGAAATCATTTCTAACTGCGTGTGTTATTTTGTATACGTTTCATGCGAGTGTTTCGGATAAAAATGATACTTTCCTTTACTTCGCGTACGGCAGCAATCTGCTAGCGAGAAGACTGCATATAAACAATCCATCAGCTACTTTCTTCTCCACAGCACAATTATTGGTAAGTTTATAATAGGTTGGGGAAAAAGTTTCTTCGTATTTTTTAAGAAAATTTAAATAATTTTTTAATATAGTTTATTTACATTTAACTAAAGTATGTAAGTACCATTTTGTTCGATAACTTTTTGCCATCTTGTAGGTAAGGACATGATCCCATTGTTATAGAAATTTTGGGGCTTCTGATCAAAAAACCGCGACAAGTAGTTTTGGCAGTCCTCTCGTGATGTTATCCTTACACTGCCTAAGAATTCTGAAGAGACTGAAACAGGTGGAAATCTGAAGGTGCAAGGTCAGGCCTATACGGCGGATGCATTAACACCTCCCAGCCAAACTCTCTTAATTTTTGCTGAGTGGCTAAAGATGTGTGAGGCCTAGCGTTATCATGATGAAAAACCACACCCCTTCTGTTGATTAATTGCGGCCGCTTTCTCTCAACTTCTTGCTTAAATCTCATCAGTTGTTCGCAGTAGAGTTCAGAATCGATGGTCCTGCCTGGTGGTAACAGCTCATAATGAATAATGCCCTTCCAATCCCACCACACACACACCATCAGCTTGTTGCGAGTTAACCCAGGTTTCGCCACAGTCTGTGAAGCCTGACCGACCTTCGACCACGACCTTTTTCGCACGTTCTTGTCGTACGTGATCCACTTTTCATCACCAGTTATCAGCTTCTTCAAAAACGGTTTCATTATGTCGTAATAAAGAATCACAAATGAGTACACGGTTCATTGAGTTTCTTTCAGTGAGCTCGAGAGGTACCCAAATATCGAGATTTTTTGTGTACCCAGTTTTTTTCAAGTGCGCAATTCAGGCATCCATTTTATCCGTAATAGGGCGACCAGAGCGAGGTGCATCTTTGACATCAAAATTTCCGGATTGAAAACGCTTAAACCAAATTTGTGCTACTCTCACAGACACTGCACTAGGTCCATAAACATCGCTAATTTTTTTCGCGGCTTGCGTTGCATTTTTACCTTTTTTGTAGTAAAATTTTAAAATGTATCGAATTTCTTCATTAGATTCACTCATCTTCACAGTACGAAAAAAAAATCACACATTTTCCTAATTTGAATTTGGAATTATCTTCTTTAAAATGTAAACTTTGAATGATACCAAAACCAGCCAGATACAAATAGTATAGCCAAAGAGATTTTATTACAAGTTCATACATACTATAATGTGAAAAGACTTTTTCCGCAACCTATTATTACATTTTTTTTTTTTTTTTTTATGTAACTAGGTCGGCAAACAAGCGTACGGCTCACCTGATGGTAAGCGATTACCGTAGCTTATAGACGTCTGCAACACCAGAAGCATCGCAAGCGCGTTGCCGACCCTATCCCCAATTCCCCCCAGGAGCTCTGGTCACCTTACTCACCAACAGGAACACAACACTGCTTTAGAGTAGTGTTGTGTTCCTGTTGGTTCCTGTATTCCATTGTGTCATTTTATAACAACTAATAATGCTAATTTATACTAATACTTATGATAATTTTAAAGCCGTAGTTTGTTAGGTTGTAGGGGGTAATATACTGAACCGATTTTAGAAAATTCTTTTAGCAGTAGAAAGCCACATTATTTGTGTCATCTTATATATAAAATTCTCGTATCACAATGTTAATTACCATACTCCTCCGAAACGGCTCGACTGGTTTTTAAGAAATTTTATGTGTATATCGGGTAGGTAAGAGAATTGGTCAACATCTATTTTTTTAACCTCCTAAGTGATAAGAGTGGCTCACCCAATTTTTTTAAATTTATATGATTTTTTATCATAACGAAGTTTTCGTGGTTGTCGGATTTGCAAAGTAAGTCGGAGAAAAATGGTTAAACGAAAACGTTTCTGAAGAACACTGCCATAACGATGAGAGATATATGATTCATAATTGCGGGTAGAGTATGAATGAATGAGTGATTTTTAATTAATATCACTTCAAGAGTATATTTATTTTTTTATTCATATTTAGGGGTTCATTTAGGACATGAATAAAAATAATTCTAACAAATTTTCTGCCGTTTATATCAAACAGTTTTCTAGTTTTTCAAAAAAAAAACTTCGATTCTTTTTTTCTGGAAGTAAAATTCAAAATTTTTGAATGATAATTTTTTTTCCCAATTCTTAGGAGTGAAAGACGTGAAAAAATATTTTAAAATAGGTCAAGCCGTTTCGGAGAAGTTCGATATATAGATTATAGATATATTTTCGCTATATTTTTGGTTAAAAGACATTATACTATGGATGGTATACGTCCACAGATGGCGTTTTCAACTTCTATATTATAAAACAAAGGGCGGGCAATTGAGTAACATATGCTACTATGTTTAATATTTCAGAATCACAGGTTAGATTTCAACATATACATAAAGCAATGGAACGGTGCCGCAGCAACCATTGCGGAGGACACAGAAAGTGTGGTGTGGGGAGTGGTTTGGGAACTCGATACTAAACATATTGCAAGTTTGGATAAGTAAGATATATTTAAAGTAGATTTAATAATTGTTAACAATATAACCAATCACTATATTTTTACCCGACTACGGCGAAGCCAAAAGGAAGGGTTATGATTTTGGCAGTCTATGTATGTATGTATCTATAAACTACCGAACCAATTTTCATGAATGAGGTGTCAATAGATTCGTAATAATAGCGCGGGTCACATAGGCTATAAAAATTTTATGACTTTTTTTATGACGGAATTTTTACCTCAGATTTTAACCTCGAAAAAAAATGATTAGAGGTACACTACCATGAAACAGACATGGTAGGTATACAGTTCTACCTTTATACCTATGCATTTCTGGGTTTCTATATGAATTATTTTCTTGTTTCGTCCTTTTTAACCGACTTCATTTGATCAAAATGAAAAGCTTATAAAATTAAAATGAGAAAAATCTCACACCAATAAAAGAAGTGTCAATTAAACCAGTTCATTTATTTATCCCTAAAATTGTGCAGAATTTTATTATTTTATTCTTTTTATACAGTTATTTTTATATTATTTATTCTTTTTATATTATTTTATTCTTTTTATACATACTAACACTATTACAATAAATAGTTATTATTGATTGACTATGATTATTCTGCTTTCATCTTTTTTAGGGTTTAACTTTAAAAATAACTTGTAACTAAATTAACTATTTTTTTCATAAGGCAAGAAGGTGTTAACTTGGGCACCTATTATGCTAAGAATGTGACTTTATTCACACCCGAAGGAACGGCTTTACAAGCTAGAACATATCAAGAAACTGTAGACCCACCTAAAATTCCGACCAGCCGTTTACCCATTGATAGACAACCATCTTTCACATATTTGCAGGTATTTTGTGTATGGTGTACGATGTAATGGTACGAGGGCCAATGACAGATTTTCACGACCAAGTCCCCTCCCAAGTAAAAATTTCTTGAAATGCATAAAAGGTTAATATTATGATTACTCGTGACCCAAAAAATTTGTAAGTGTAAGTGAATGAAGTCGAACTTGCGAAAGCCCTGTTTGTAAAAGGTTACTTAAATGGTAACTGTAATTTGCTATAAATGGTCAAGCAGCCAGCTGACGTATAATCCACCACGTTATGGTCAGCTAACTTTATATTTCCTTTAAGGGAAATGACTAAAAAAAATTTTTTTTCTACACATTTGGAATGCTACTCGCCCCACCCGCGGAATCGCAGCTGACGATCACGAGTAATCATAATATATATTCCTAATGCAGTATACTAATTTTCACTCGAGAGGAAATGATTAACCAAATTTGAATCTGGCTCCCATACCATAATGTTACTCTTTATGCGTAAAATTGATTAATTGAATATTTCTTACAGGTTATCATCTATGGAGCTTTCGAATGTGGGCTACCAATAGACTATATAAGATATCTATTTACTTTCCCTTCAAACAAACAACTTGCTGCTTGGTCCATAAGAGATAAACTTGGTTATCCTTTCAATGTGACTGATTACTACTTAATCAAAAAGAAATAAAATATTTATTGTTTGTTATGTACATACCACATATGTTAATGATGTAATTAAATTAACATACCGTTCCAGCCCTCGTTTATCAATAGCATGTTTAGCAGCCAGCGCCACATTGTTATAGAAACAGTATCCACAAGGCTCTGCCCTCATGGCGTGGTGGCCTGGAGGCCGTACAAATGCTACTCCATTTTGAACCTCATTGGTTACTATCCTGTCTACCATGTCTATAGTTGATCCAGCTGCAATTAAAGCCAATTCGTGGGTACTCTGAAAAATAAATTATTTTATAATTATTAAGTATTTTATTTGCAATCAGTCCTAAACTATGAGCAGATTTGTTCCTTGTCACTCTTATTCAGGAGCTCCTCAGCAGGAGACACCTTATGCTTTACCATCTGTCGCCTAGTTTCTATATCATGGTGTTTCAGTCACTTGGTTTAGCTGATAGTTGCTAATACAGCGGCCAGATTATTTGGGTTTCAAGCCATGTTTTGTATTTATTTCCCGTTACTTTTAGCTAATCCTTGACAGTTCTTGTTCAAGGTTTCATAAATCTGTGTTGCTGATGTACCATGGCGCATTTGAAACGATTCTTAAGATGCCGTTTAGTAACTAGGAAAGGAAGTTTTCATGCAATTCAGTTTTTGACTGATTTTGTTTTGCAAATCAAGTTGTAGAAGAAATAGAACAAAATCTATGTTGCATATAAATAAGGGCATAATGAATTATTTTATATTTGTATAAGTGAGCACAAAAGTTAAAGGATATTTTTTTAATAGTCAACACTATAAGCTTTATGAGGTAGTCAATCACAAGTACTAAGACAAAGAGACAAAAACATACAATTTCTTTTAATCTTTTCAGCAAAAATAAAATCATAAATTGGGTATAAAATCATTATTTAATTTCTTTAATTAGTATTTGTTATGTGAAAAATAGGTTATGTAAAATAATAACATTTGCCAGAGATTAGTTAGTTTGCGACTAACTTACCGTTTTAGATATGTCAGAAGTATAAGTAAAAGTTGTATCTTTTGTGTAGCAAACTTACAGGATGTATATAAATTGCATCATATTTAGATGATATTTGTTCTAAGTAATCAACATCATTATTCTGATGGGTTTTCTCCAAAAGGTTGTATATTTCTTTTGAATGTAATGAAGTAAGCTCCTCTATAGTTGCAGCCCTGGGAGAGTAAGTCACACATTGCTCGATTAGTCCCAGCTCTTCACATCTGTAAGAAAAATTATTATGTTTAAGTGAAACTTACTCATAAGTTAGTCATAAGTTCCAAATATCAAACGCAAACCAAATAAAGATTTATCTTTTTAAATTTTAAACAATATGTTGACAAATTAAATCCTCTGGATTGAATATGATATATATATATATATGCTTAACCTAAATAAAAGATCTTTTCAATCTTATATAAAGCCAGTAATACATAAAACATCTTATTGCCTTATCTGATAGCAAGGTCATGCTCATTGAGTATGATTTCACCTATATATATTTATATTTATTACATATATCTTGTCGTCAAACAATACACATGTTTTGTAAAGGTTATTTTATTGTTGATTTTGATTCCTTTGAAACAGTCAACAGTTAGTTTCTGATAATCACAGATCATGACCTAATTCTAGGATTTAGTTCAACTTAGTTTTCACGTAACATAATTGTTACGTACTAACATAATGCATAGCAGTACTAGAATTTGTTACTAACCTATTTCATTGTATTTATTTAATTTTATTCAAAATGAAAATATATTATTATCATTTAAAGTCTAGTAGTAGGGTATTGTTGATTTGATAAATATTTTGGGGCCATTTAAGATTAATTATGATGAAAATATTTACCTTTTAATGACACTAATAAGCCTTTCAGGACATTCAGGATATTTATCATCCCATAAACATTTGTGTTCTGACATGCGGGGCTCTGTTACAAATCCTGTTGGACCTTTCACTTTTGCTTTCGATTCCATTGCCTACAACATTTAATTTCTCTTTTACAAGAAATGATTTTAAAAATATAATAAAATTTAAATGCATAAGTTTAAATACTTACAATTTGATAATGATCTCGTAAAATAGTGTCAACAGGCTGCTTTTTCTTTAACTGAGCCTTCCTTTTAGCAGCTATCACCAAAGCTGATGGCTTTAAATGAAAAGATGAATTTAATTTATCTGTATACATACCTCACCTTATCACAATAGATAAGCAATCTTTCAGACTTAAGGGTTACTATTTAATCATTCTTAAGAAATGTTTTTGTAATATTATACATTCCAAAAACTTAATAGTGAATATAATAGATATAAAAATTAATTGAATTCATTTCAACTATAAATTTTGATATCATACTTTATATAAGATAACTTTAATCCTACATTCATATATTGTTTACTGTCATTGAATTTTGTTGGTTTGTGACTTACTTATCTATAAGAACTTAGGACTTTGAAATTGAAATAATTGTTTTATATGTAAGTATTATAAATGTTAAGTAATTATTATAGAATGTTGGCCATTATTAATCTAAATTTTTATAAAGCAGTAAGTGATGTGGAAGACAACCATGGCCACTCTCTTCCAGAGGCCTCCAACTTATCATTCAATTCATCAATGGCTTTGTGTAACAACACAAATAGAAAAGCCATTGATTACTAAAGAATATGTATGTTTTTTATGATCTTTAATGAAACAAATAATTGAAAACAATTGAATTGCTGAAAATGAAAGAAGCAGTAGGTCATACAATAAAATAGAATCTCATTTGACAGTTTTTTTACTTTAATTTGAATATAAATAATGAAAAAAAAATGAAAATTTTAATAAACTTTTATGACTTAATGTACTATCTCTAACAAGATTACAGCAATTCGTTGTAAAAGTAATATAGTGAATTAATAGTTAATTAGTTAACAGTTAAATAAGAGAACTTCCTACTTTAGCACCGGCTGACATAGCACGTGTTTGGATTTTTGCTTTTCTCGCTCCATTCCGTGTTACAACAGATGATGGAGAGGTTTTCTTCGCTTCCCCAGAAGAACGACGAGCCGACGACGTCTGATCAGACTAAGGAAATCATTAAAATACATACAAACTCAAAGCTATTAATTAATAAACAATAATAAAATTACGTACCATTGCGAGAATAAGTTGCTAATACTTAACGATTTGTTTATAATATATCATTAAACATCACAAACATTGCTAAATAAATTATTTATACCGGAACTAAATTAAATATTATTAGAATTATAAACAAATTACAAATATAACTTGAATTTGAATAAAATTTGATGACTTCTGCAAATTGCCATTTTGTTTTGACGTTTTACGTTATTTACATTATAGAGTTGAAAACATGTCATGCTGTAAGCATAAAATAAAAGTTTAAAAACTCACTACAATAGCGCTAGTACAGCAAAAGAGAAAAAACTATAAAGTAATAACAGTCTTAGATCTAAGCATCCAGAGTATATTTGAGTTATTTATACATATAGTTATCATTTTTTATATCTTGCAATAAGTGATTAATTTAGTAGCATTAATGCGTAAACTTCTTCAATTATGGCTTTCAGTTCCAGGAGTGTCAGTACAACAAGATGTACCTATGCACAAAATACTCATGTCACTTAAACTTAGCATTTCAATTTTCATTACAAATCCATGTCTATTGTGCACAACTAGAAGTCATTAAAAGAAGGAAGGAAGTTGTGGCAACTCTTACTATATGTCAGTTGTCATCTTACTTAATCTCTTATTAGTCTGTGTTCTAATCGTTTAAAATTTCTAATAGTACCTTTGATAGTACCTACAAAAATCTGAAGAGATTTCTATTGGCTTCATAGATAAGAGGCTTTATTCTTATCTTATCAAAACAGTTAAGCGCGAAATAATATGTTTTTAAAAACGGAGATTCTTAAAGCGATTTCATTTAAAAGTCCTGTTCAATTACCTTTGTCTTATTGGGTATTTGTTTGTATCAGATTTGCTTTAACGTTATTTCCGCAAAGGGGTTACATACATCCAGATGAATACTTTCAAAATATTGAAGTAATAGCCGGTTAGTATTAAATATACTTTGAGTTTTGTCTTAACTTTACTGCTTTATTGATCAGGCATTAATTAAGCTTGACATTGTTTTCAGGAGACATCTTCACAATTGATGTAGCAAGAACCTGGGAATTTAATCCAAAATTTCCGATAAGAAATATATTTGTCCCTAAAATTATATTAGGACCTCCGCTACAACTAATTTGCATTGCAAATCCATATGCCAAAGATTATCTTAATATTGATTTAAAGACACCTTATTATTTGCTCACCATTCCAAGATTGTTCATTTGTTTACTTTCACTAATTAATGATTACTGTTTATACAAAATTTGTATATTATATGGACAGAATTTCAGAAATAGGTTAAAGATATTTGCTAGTTCTTATGTTGTAATAGTATATTGCTGCAGAAGCTTCTCTAATGCATTTGAAATGATTTTCTTCTCAATCCTTTTATATTTAGTAGCACAATGTATGTATAAGTCAGATAAAATTATTTATCATAATGAATTTTTAAATGAAAAATATAAGCAAGCAAAAACTGCTGTTGAAAAAGTCAAAATATTTAAGCTTCAGACACATTTGCCTGATCATTCATTAAATAGAGTTTTAATAATTGCTACTGTTGTAGTTGTAGGAATATTTAACCGTCCCACTTTTGTGGGCTTTGCATTTCCGCCTATATTCTTTTGGTTGCATAGAGGATTAGGCTCTACAGTTGTTGGATTTAAAGATTTTCATTATAGAATATTTACATTTATTCTATGTGGAATACCCATAACTTTACTTCTTATTGTAGTAGATTCGGGATATTATGGTTATTTAACAATGGCAGATATTGAGTCCCATAAAGTGTCATGGGATAATTGGGTTGTTACTCCTTTAAATTTTCTAAGATACAATTTGGACACACAGAATCTCACTGAACATGGACTTCATCCCCATTGGCTTCATCTGGCAGTTAATGTACCGCTTCTGTTTAATGTGTTGGGCATTATGGCCTTCATAATATTAACAATACAAACTTACAGGTGAGTGAATTATCAATTATTGTTTTAACAACTACCTACAAGTTTTATTTCTATTGTCTATTCAATGAGGTAAAGAGGTATAGAGGTATTTACTTATTTCGCATGTCAAAAAATGGGTTACAATATAGTTTTCTTTATCTAAGTCATTAATATAAGTTTTGTTTGTTACAGATTCACCCGTGGGCAGTACACTAAGCTGCCAAGAATCCAAAGCATCACAGGGCTTATGCTCTTCTCGCTAGTCATTCCAGTTGCAGTTTTATCTTTATTCCCTCACCAGGAGGCTCGATTCATTATACCCATACTAGTGCCGCTTGTTTATCTACATGGAAATAATTTATTTCCCAATGAAACCGATTCCTCATGTTCCAAACGTATGAAAAGGTTTCTTCTTTGTATTTGGTATACTATTAATATAATATTAACAATATTCTTTGGTTTTATACACCAAGGTGGGATATATCCATTTGCTAATAACCTTCATAGAGAAATTAAGAGTAACTATGGCATGCATACTTATGTTATCACAACTCATAGTTATAGCATTCCTACATTTCTACTACAGCTAGAAAGCACTACGAAAACATATAAAGACAAAAAATCTGGCCATATATACAGATTAGCTCCAACAACATTTATTTATAAATATGGCTCCATGCCCATGAACCAGCTTTTTGTTAAAATTGACGATGTATTAAGTAATGCTGAAAGATTATTACATAAGAGTAAAAGAGAGTATAGATTTTATATCGCATCACCATGCTCATTGGAGAGTAGAATAACACAAGAAGCATCCAAATATCCATACATTGACTTAGTAGAGGACTTTAACTACTACCCTCATTTTTGTACAGAAGCTTTCCCAGAGTTTCCTGAAAAACATGATCAGTCTTGCCTAGAAAGTAATTTGATAAAGCCAAATGTCTCTCTCGCCAAAGATCTGACATTGTTCCAAAGAATCTCATGCTTTTTGAAAAGATTTTGTTTACGAGTGTACAGAGTGAGTCCATCATCGAAACTAAAACCAGATGATTAGTATACGGCCCTTATTTTTTTTTATTTTGTAATTATATATTTGGGCTTGATATTATTTTTAATATAATTCTGACTGATTTTTTGCCATATAGGATATTGATCTGATCATTCCATATAGTTGTAAGTTAGCCTAAGTAATGTGAAATTATGAAGATATTATTAAGATTATTTAGTGTAATATATAACTACTACTATATGTTTATGAATTTAAACTAAAAAAAAATTTCCATTTTTTCCCTCCATATTTATAAAAAAAACTTGTTTTTTTTTACATTAATGGAATATTGATCTTATATCGATACAGTAAGGTATTTGTACAAAACGATTTATTCAAGTCTTATATTTTTGTAACCAGTATTTTTGTTGGTATATCAATTGTTATTAAATTCATAAACTCTTTCTGTCATTTGGTATATGAAATTTATGCAAGTTTTCATATGCTATGATCATCATTCCACCTAGTCATATGTTTTATATAATGCTCCGTTTTATTTTAGCCAGATCTGATTTAATTGTACCTGTATTTTACTTTTTATTGCTTTAGAACTGTTTATATGCCTAAGCTATTTTTATATTGATAGTATATTTTGTGCTATGTATAGTGTTACAAATAAAATTTGTGTATTTATTTTCTGCTCTTAAAATTTTCCCTTTAATTCCCATGTCCAAGTTTCTAAAGATAACCATCGTTTAATAAATTAATTTTAGATTAATTAATGTTATCTAATAACACAAAAAAATAAAAATTATATGAACTACCCCCATTTTTATGAAGGAGTCTTCCAAAACAGCAACAGTGGGCATTGTGCAGTTAAGATTTTGAAATACATGCGGTTATTTTTTTACTTTCACTCTCGATAAGTGAATTCAAAGATTATAATGATAAATGAATTCGACAAAAATAAATGTTTGGTTAGTGTTGCCAGAAAATATTTTTTTGTGTATATTTGGTACTATCTGAGAATATTGAGTATAGGCTATTTTTTATACCCCTAACCCTAGGTAATGAGTATGGCCCTCTAGAAATAATTTATATGGCAAAACAGCGTTTGCCAGATTTTCTGAGGTAGATCGATTATGAAAAATATTCATAAATATTATGAAAATGCTATTTTAAGTATTTAAGTTGTGATTTTAGTAATTTTGCATGACATTTCACATATAGGTGACCCTGTATCTGGGTAAAATATTACAATCTTTAAGAAAAATGGGTAATGTTAAATCCATTTATAGTCAACATTCAATCGATTGGTTATGTAGAGCAAAGACCTTAATCTAGGGATAAAAAATATGTATTGATATTTGTAGGTATAAAATTCGATGGTGAATATTATTTGAAATTCTAAAGAAAAATAAGTACTTTTTATGATTGAACGTATTAATTATCCATACATGTAAATTGTTCTAAGAATACCTAACCTACCTAGAGTACCTACTTAATATTTTTGAGGTACTTCATAATCTTTTTGAGGAATATTCGCGATACTGGCAAAATTTTTTTGTGCATAAATATAGACAATATAGATATAGATGTATTTAACCGCTGGAAGGAATTTCCAAGTGCTTACGCAACGAAGGGAGGGATGGAGGCGGGGGTCCCCTTTATCAATCCACTCTACTCCCCCTCAAAGATGATATATAAAACTGCCCCTTGCCGGCGACTCATATTTTAGGAATCAGGGGAGGGAGGAGGAAAAGAAGATGAGGGTGAGGAGAGAGTAGCGGGATTGATAGGGTAGACCCCATTTTTTCGGAAATTAGACAGATTTTACAGTGAGTGATTCTAGGCATATCTACCCCCAATAAAATTTTGGTGCGGAACCATTACGTACGTCAGCACTTCCAGTCCAGCCTAACCACTATACCTAATTTTAAATTTAAAAAAAAAACCTAATTATATTGATCTTTGCAATAAAATAGGGATTCCATATATAAACATCGAAAGTAAAACATGGATGTCAGCCAATATCGATTTTTTTTGCACACATCGTCATGTGGGCGTAGAAACACATTACAAGTTCCAATACTTTTTGTTAATAGACTGTAAAAATAATAATTTTAAAAGAGCAGAATCTTTCTACCTGTTGCGCTGTTGATATAGTTGAACCAGCCTTCGAAAATAATCGCTCAGATGGCGTTGATGTCGTAATAAAGGTAGAACAAGACAAAGGTTTTTTTCCGTAGTTTGGTAGTGTTCAAAACTTGATAAATACTTACTTTGTGTGGAAGCGTTTAAAGATTTCGTCCAATTATGACATGTCCACGACCAAATTCCGAATATGTTTCCCTGCTGACATCGATGTAACGATGTTTTATTCAATTTAACATCGATATTTTATCTTCTAACATCGATGTTCATCGGCCATCCCTATTCACAAGTCACAACAATTTAAAATCAAGAGACTGCTCTATAAAATTAAATAAAACAATAATGATTTAGCTATCATTTAATATTATAACTGTTTTCAATGTCTTAGCTTTTTAACATGATGAGTTTGCACGAAGAAACTGTGAAAACAGCCTTACAATTATGTTTGAAAGTCGTGAAAACATACGAATGGTTATTGGATCTTTACGTCTTGGTTAGTAAAAGTGAATCTCTATATATATTCAATCTCAAAATGCTTTTTGATCACTTTTAATTTCAGGATTTCTTTGTCGATAACCACTGGATGAAGCTGCCAAGTTTGTGGCAAGAGAGCTTTCAGAATATGGATCCTCAAGATTTGGGTAATATTATTGTTGGCAAACAAACGGAACATATGTTACCACTTTCATTTTTAGCTTTTTTAAAAGTTACATCAAGTTTAAATATACCACGACAAAGATTATATGAAAATAATTCAGATTCTGTTGAGCGTCATCCGAAGTTAAAAAATCTATTTCTGAAGCATGTGAAACTAAAGAAAAGACATGAAATAAGTAAAATGTCGGACTTTGTTTACGATACTGCTAAACAAAGCAATTGTAAAGGAGTGGTAGATTTTGGATCTGGCTTGGGTCATCTGGTGAGAATACTCGCTTATAAATATGAGCTAGCAACTGTGGGTATTGAAATGCAGACTCAGTTGTCCGAGGAAGCTAGGTCTGTATTATTGGTATGTATTAAAAAATTCTTTTATTGGTTAATAAATTATTAAAAGCTAAACAGTAGCTTTACTATAAAATTACACTCAAAAGACTACAATAATACATAATCCAGATGGAAGTTGACCTGTGCCTAGGGCTTGCAACCCAGGTGCAGGATTAAAAGGCCTTTTTACTACCACTAAACACTCCTCCTCCTGACTCTAATATTTAACACTTCTTCAGCAAATTAGCAATAACACTAATTATTTAAATATTTTGTGTGTTGCCAAATTAATATTCAATAATCGAGATATTGCTCAAATTATTCTAATCATATTTAATATTGATATTTTTTAGTACTAATTTTTTTAATAAAACCTAACTTTATTGTATTAATAGATTTTTTTTCTTTGTAGTCCAGTTCCAATATAAGAAATAATTTATGTTCAATATTTTTTTAAATTCCAATTTTAAATACTTTTATTAATAATAAGTGTAATAAAAAACACATTTCAAGTGTTCTATTTTCAAATTGTGTATTTAATTTTAAGTTAGTTTTGCATTCATGAGATAAATACGTTTTATTACTTTTTTCAGGAAACTTGACTTGGAACTAGAGTATACAGCCAAAAAGCATCTCACTCAAGAGTCTATGTCCAAACTACTTAGACCTGTCCACCACAACATAACTTTATCATCTTTAAGTCAACTAAATTCATTATCAGAAACCATGAATGAATATGGATTAATAGGCTTACATCCATGCGGAGATTTAGGTCCTTTACTCATAAAACATTTTATTAGTTCAGAAAAAGTTAAATTTATTTGTGTGGTGGGTTGCTGTTATATGAAATTGTCAAATCGTTGTGGGTATCCAATGAGCAATTACGGGAGAAGTGTTGATAGTTCTTTATCATATGTTAGCAGAGAGATCGCATGTCATGCTATCGAGACATACACACAGAGACTGTGTAATGGCGATTACAATTATTTAAAGGTAAATTTTAAAAATGTTAATGTATCGATGTTTTTTATTTCATATTTCATAGAAAATTACATTCAATTTTTTTAGGTACATGCATACAGAGCTGCATTAGAAAAATTATTGGTACAGACAGATCCAAGTCTAAAGCATATGCCTATAAGGAGTGTAAAACATACCCACGATATGTCTTTCGAAAGGTTTGTTTAATTAAAATAAAATTATTAAGAATAAATTATAATAAAAATATTTATATTATGTTTTATTGTAGTTACTGTACAGCAGCGTTAGAGAAAATATCATTTAATAGTTTACCCAAAGAGAGTGTGGAAGAAGATCTGAAGCAGTGGAAGAAAGTAGTTGTTCTGTATACATTGCGGCTCATGTTGGCACCACTGGTGGAGACTGTCATACTGTTGGACAGATTGCTTTATATATTGGAACATGGTATGTAATAAGAATAGATTATCCCTGCGTTTCACTAAGCGATCTCAACGTTCCCGTTCTACTTGTCCGCGAACGTTACAATTGTTAACCCAAGTGGAACGGGTAATTGAGTGTTTTGAGCGTTAACGTAAATAATTCAAATGCCGAGTCATAAAACATTATTTTCTAGAGGTTATGTTTATAATAATAGGTTAAATTAATTTATATTCATATTTTTTAAATTTATAATTTAATTGTAACTAAAATTAATTTTATATAAATATGCGTTACAGAAACAGTCACATCCACTAATAAATCTCTATCCGTACCAAATAAAGTTATTTACATCGTCGCCATTTTTGTTGTTTTAAAAATGCCGCCAAATTTTGCAACGTTCACAACGACCCACGATTTGACATGGGTTGTTGTGAGCTTCGAGTGAGCACAAGTCATGACGTCATTAATTAAAAAGATGACATTTTCATACAACAGAGCTTTCATACTTCGTAGACTGTGACGTCATCCAAGACGCCATGACACTATTCAGCGTTTTCGAGGGAAATCTAAATTCCTTTTTTTAAATACAAAATACGTAATGTAAATATTGCTTTTTCTTTAAAATATAGGTTTTTTGGGATAAAATAGATATTGAAGTATACAAGTTACCAAATTTTCAAATTTAGTCAACTAATCTATTGCATGCCAAACTAATTTGTTGTTATGATGAATTCTTTTTTTTTCTAATTCAGCTTATTTCTAATTTATTGAGTTTTAACATACTAAATCAGTAGATCATTTGTGGTATTTATGAATAAAAGATGAGGAACTTGATATACACATTTAATAGAAGAAAAAAACATCAATTACCTTTACATGTATATTGTACACTTGTGCAACTTACAGCTATGTACAGATTTACAACTCACTCAACTTACAAGTTACAACAATGAAAGCTACATAAATTATATAAAAATCTTTGGCACATACATATTGAATTATATAAGGCCGAATGGTTTAAGGTCCCGAAATAATTTAGATCTTCCATCATTGAGTTTTCTAACAAAGTTGCTGCAATGAACAGAAATCACAACAAACCTAAGAACAATCTATTTTTTTTAACTGCCCTTGGTATCAGTATCTTATTTTAATCTGTCACAATTCTTCACAAAATAGTTTAAGTGTAAGACTCAACACTCACTCTTTGCAAAATACCAGTGTTTGCATACATAGTCATTTAAATCATTTCCACCTTCCAATTTATTTTAATTTTTTTTTAGATAATATTTACCTGAAGGAAAAATTCTGAGGAATTTTCAAAAAATCATATCCCGAAAACTATGAATTTCCTGAAAAAACTGATTTCAGAAATACACTTAGAATGGTAGATATTATCTAAAAAAAATATTTAAAAAAAAATTGGGGGTCCTATTCTAAAGATGTACCAAATCATCATTTCATTCTAAAATACTAAACATATAATATATATCACATGAAATAAAATTCTTAAATGGAAGGGCCATAAGAAGTCGTCTGAAAATTTAAAAAAATATTGCGAGGCCGACCTATTTCAGATTTTGATGTAACTTTGAAGCACTTTGACACTAACTTTAGGAAAAAAACAACAAAATTTATTCTAATTATATTATAAATGCATAACAGTTACGTGAAATTACAAATGACTTAAAAATTATGATGAAAATACCGCGAATCAAAGTGAAATTGACATTCAGTGTTGCGTTATAATTTTAGCTGTAGCGATATATAGCAATTACAGCTACATTGAAACTCAACCTAAAGTTCAGTTAATATAATATTAATGTCGTTAGAAAACTCACTGAGGGATGATCTCAATCTATTACAAAAGAATCGCAGCAACGGCTGGAAGCGCATGCGGAGCTTATGCACAAATCCCGTTGATATGTGACGTCATCGCCCTGCAGCGGTTTCTTTCGGCACATTAGAAACCATAGCCTACAATCTACTATCAGATCAAAAAACGATACAGTGGAGACTTATCTATATGAAACATTTTAATCCCTGTCTGTGTTTGTCTTTCACGTCAAAACTACTGAACTTGTTTAAATGAAATTTGGTATACAGATAGTCTAGAACCCGAGAAAGGATATAGGTTACTTTTTAATACAAAAAAAGTGTTGTAAGGGGTTGAAAGGGGGGATGAAAAGTTGTATGGAAGTATCTTCATTTTTTAGTCTGTTGATTCGATATAAAAGACTATTCCAAGCGATTTATTATATATTAATATTTAATTGCATTTCGTCCGATAGTCTCCACTATATTAAATTATCTAAGTAATACTAAAACATTTGTCCATTTGGTCCGTTAGCCTAAGTCGAGTTGTTATTTATATAATTAATACTTTACAGGTATATACTGCGCGATCTATCCCGTGTTCGATCCGAAGATATCTCCTCGAAATCACATCATAGTGGGAAGGAAAATTACTTAGTTTTATTTACATAATTTATCATGAAATTTTTATCAGGATTTTACTTTCAAATAAATGATTTTAATTTTAATGACTGAATATTTATTAAATAATATACTGATGATTATATGTATTTTTTATTTATTTAGTTCCTATATTTTATGTACTAATATTCTTGAACGAAAGGTGTAAAACGCAATACATACCTTGTCTCATTTAATATTTTGGTTTGGAATATAAATATAATATTAATAAAGATCTTATGATTATCCAACAGAGTACATTTTGTTATTGTAATATGATTGGCTAAAATATATTTTCAGTTCATGTGTTAAAAATGTATTTAACTGTACAATATTATTAGTCTTGATTTCACAAAAGTCATGTCATGTGAATTATACATCCAGACTTTTTAAGTATAATTTGCTAAAGTTTCATTAAAAACAAAATTACGTAATATACTTTAATAATCTTTATAGGTACGCCTATGATATATTTTTCTTTAGGAATGACTGATGATTTCAAAATGTACGAATGTTGCTACTGCAAAAATGTTTAATTTAAATTTCTTTCGCTTGTTTTTTTAGTTGTTGTAGGATATTGGACATAATTTAAAAAAATTAATAATTTATATTCCCACTAAGAAAGGTGGTGTTTGAATCCGAATTTTGTAATGACTGATTCAATAGGCGAGATGATTGACGACAGTTAATAAGGAATATGTATTGAAAATAGGTTCTATCACGGGCGTAGCCAGGTTTTAGTATCGGGGGTGGGGGCGGTTCAAGAAAATAAAACTACTAGAAGTACATTTCTGAGCATTTGGTCACTTCTCAGAAGAATGCCCTTTACACGAGCTCTCAAATCCAAAATGAAATAATTGACATTTGTGGTGAAATTATTCAATACAAGATCATCGGTGAAGTAAAAGAAGCCAAATTTTTTACGATTCTTGTTGACGAGACGACTGACATTGGACGCATTGAGCAAGTCTAGCTGTGTTTGCTATATGTTGATTTAAAAAATGTTAAACAACATAAAGTTAAGGAGATGTTTTTAGAGTATATTCCAACTGTTGACGTGACTGGATCCGGTCTTGCAAATCTCATAATTACAGCTCTGAAAAAGCATGGAATTGAACGTTCTCATGTGGTTGGTCAAGGTTTTGATGGGGCTGCAGCTATGAGTGGGCATTTGCACGGTGCCCAAGCGTATATTCGTCAAGAATGTCCTCTAATGTCCATAGCCTACACAACTAAAAAAGTCCCAAAAAGCATTGCAATATTTTATGTATAATCGGTATTTAACACGCCCTGCCACGGCGACAACGAAAAACAAACTTGGCATCCTTTTCTCTACTCTTGGCGCCCCGTTGTGATATAAGCGAGAATAATTATATCATTGCTAAATAAACTATAAAATACTGCAAACTGTCAATCATGTTACAAGAGAACGTTTTGGCGAAAATTTAAAATGTCAAATTGTGTCTAGACTAAATATAATATATATGACATCAGGCTGTAGGCGGCGGCAGCATCGGCGCAGGTTCGTCTTCGGAGTCGTCGGAGTGTACGCGCGTGAAGCGCCTCCGCTCCAGCAAGCGGCGCAGCTTGAACTCGCTGTGTCCGTAGTCCCAGCGACGTCGCCCGACGGACTTACGACCTAGGTTCATTACCATTCAAAACAAAAATTTAAAAAAAAACGTACATCACGCCTTTTCTTTAAATCCGAATGTAATTTGAGTTGTGACTTTAGAAAAACAATGTGACTCGTTTTTTCATTGACTTGGTATTATTATTTAAATTATAATAAAGTTGTTAGTTGAAATTAAATACAAGTTTATTTAACAATATATTAAAACAACAAGTATGCGGTTAGTTAACACCGGCAGGAACCAGACAAGACACAGAAAGAGCTTTAAATGGTGTTTTTAGATATTATTAATAATTCCTTTTTTCAGTTCCTGTTACAAGAACTAATTATGCAAAAAATTAATTTGTTTCTAAAGCTTGTAGTAGTTATAATGATAAGTTTTATATGTATGATGTATTTTTAAATTATGATATTAATATCAAACAAAAGATTTAATCTCTTATCTACGTATATCTAGTTAATGTTTGTTGCCCCTTGTGTCTTGTATTGTTATCATTTAAGTATAATCACACACTTGTAATTTAGTAATTTCTTCTTTTATCGTATTGTTTTTGCTCTAATTTTGTGTTACGTATAAGTGGACACTTTATCGGTGTATACTTTAGTTATAATTTTAGTTAGTAAGAGATATTTCACTGTTTGTTTCCCAAATATTAATAAAATAAAAAAATTAAATTAAAATATATAAGTAGATTTGTATAGAAGGTTGTACAAAAAAATCGACAAAAAGACTAGACAAAAACGTAACAAGTATGTGCAAAAAAATAAAAGGATAGCAAAAAATAAAAACAACAAAAGCGGCAGTCAATAAATATATTTTCAATAATGCTTAAGACTATTCACAATAAGCTAATAAAAAAATAATTTCAGTTCTAAGTAATAGACGAAATCATATTGTGCAATAACCAAATAAAAATACAAATTCCGAAGAAAACAATAGTGATGTCCAATGATATGACATAAAAGATATATGTTTTAATAACGTCACACTACGGCTGATATTACACTATCATATGATCATAGTGATGTATGACAGTAATCTACATTTGTCGATGATCATAGATAGGGGATCCTATTCGAAAGCTAGCGTACAAGTAGGATCATATCCGTCATGCGTGATTAGTGCCGGATTGAAAACGCTTAAACCAAATTTGTGCTACTCTCACAGACACCGCACTAGGTCCATAAACATCGCTAATTTTTTTCGCGGCTTGCGTTGCATTTTTACCTTTTTTGTAGTAAAATTTTAAAATGTATCGAATTTCTTCATTAGCTTCACTCATCTTCACAGTACGAAAAACAAATGAAAATCACACATTTTCCTAATTTGAATTTGGAATCATCTTCTTTAAAATGTAAACTTTTAAAGATACAAAAACCAGCCAGATACAAATAGTATAGCCAAAGAGATTTTATTACAAGTTAATACATACTAAAATGCGAAAAGACTTTTTCCCCGACCTATTACATAGTTAAACACGACTTCATCCATTCGGAGATATGTTTTGTAAGACTTCATCTTTATATCTAGTTTTATTTTTCAACCTTTTCGTTTTTTTAATTAATTAATTAAATTGAACTCATAGCAATAAAAATGAAGAACTCCATCATATAAATATGATCATAGAACTTGACAAATATGACATCATACATATATAACGAATATATGATAGTGTAATATCAGCCTACAACAGTTTCAAAAAAAAATTTATAAAATAGACAGTATTTATAATCAACTGGAAATAATTTCCTTGCGTGAAGTTTTACTTATACTATTTTATTATATAAAAATACTGTGCTACGCAATGCACGAAAAATACATAAAATTCTAAATAAATAAATAAATCTCAGATCTATTAATCGAAATTCCTATTAGTTAAATTCGTAATTAATTTCAATATAAATTTCAGATCCATTTAGAACTATAATGTGGAATGATTTTAGGAACTCTCAAATTGTTCAGATAAGTTATATTTTACTCTTAAATAATATATTATATTATTTTATTTACTTTATAATATTGTGATGCATTAAATGTATATTATTATTACATAGTATTATTTTAGCTTTTTGTTGAATATAGAAATTTTATTTGGTTGATTTTATTAATTTATTAGATATTTTATTTAACGTTATCTTACATAACATGTTTTAATTTCTGCAAAACACTTTTAAATGGAAAATCATTATCTTAAATAGGAAACCCTCATATATTTATTTTTCGAAAATTCGCTTTGCTAAAAAGAAGATTACTCCGTTTTATATAAACTAATTACATATTAATTACCGTGTAAAGGTTTCCTCCACGTCTTTTTAAATTTTAAAATACCGGAATCCGTTTTGCGTAATACTCGAGCAGACAGAACAGACATTTTATATATATAATCTTTAGATTTTAGTTTGTAAATATGAAACGTCTATCTGCACACTTAACCCCTTTTTTTACAGTAGTGGTTCGCCCCGTTTCTTACCGCGAGATCGAGCGCGACACAAAGCCAGTAGTAGAGCAGCGCTAGCAGCTAGGGCTCCTGCAGCACCTCCCCAGGCGCCCCACTCGCTCCACACAGTCCACTCTCCTGCGCCAGCTACTGTCGCACCGCGCACTTCCGGCACAGTCACATCTATTAAATTATTTTCAAATAGAGTATACAACGGGTACGATGTTAGGACGAAAAACATGATACAACATGTTTTTTGCTACCCACATATCTATATAGCAAGTTGTTGGGATGGTTAGGTGACTATAACACAACGTGCCCTACAAGGGCGTCATTGTACAGGCAGTGCGTTCCAATGGCTGCTTTTGAGGGCAGTTTTACCTATCTGGAATGCTGGAATAATATTCCACCACCTCTTCGTATTTCAAAGAATATTCTTGATTTTAAATTAAAATATAAAAATATGTTATTACAAATACAAAAACAAGCATTTAAATCTAAAACTAAAATTTAAATGTAAGATGTATTACATTTTTTACATTAAGTTATACCTATGTTTCTGGCTAACCTGTCTGTTGTTTGTTTTTAATTATTATTATTAATTTATTTATTTAACTTTATTGATTAATATCTGTATTTTTATTCTATTATTATTATTTTATCTTTTTACTTAGGTTTAGTTTAGCTGTTACAATCGTACGTAGTCACCAAGGGGTCTTCCCTGAAAATCAGCGTTGTAACTCACCTTGCAACACAAGCTTGGTGATATCACAAATGTTATGTTCTTTTTTATATTTATTGTTTTTTTTTATAGTACAACTTTACTACTCGTATAAGAATTTGTGATATCCTAATAAAGCATTCTGTCTTTCTTGTATTGGAGTATCCAGCAATCATTTTATAAATTGGTGACATAGCTTATCCACAACCAGAGAACATTTATAAAGCTAATAAGCATCAGTAGGTCAGTGGTAGAGACGTTGGATTCACGATCGATAAGTCGTGGATTCAAATCTCAGTCATTGGACTACTGACGTGGCCCACAAACACACAAGTATTTAGCTTAGTTGGAGAAGTAAAGGGAATACAAAAAAAAATAATTGTTGTATGGTATGGACACGTGGAAGGTAAGAGGCCGGAAGGATGTTTTACTTAATAACCCGTAGAGTAAAATATTCCAGACACAGCCTTCAGTAATAGAGAAAATATTGAAAAGAAATTCAATATATATACTGAAAATTTAATTTTTGGCCTGGCCATATTTCGCCATTTTAGATAGATACAGTTTATGGCCGAAAAAGAAATTTTCGGTTAGTAAAACATACTAGCTTTTACCCGCAATTTCATTTGCGATATTAGGATAGTTATATTAGCCTACAGGAGAACATTGCACCCCCCTTTTAGCCCCTTACGGGATTACCTTTGAAATAATATTTTACCCCTGTTTCATGATTTCCAATGAAGAACCTTCATACTGAATTTCATTTAAATAACTTCAAAAACGGCAAAGTTTCATACTAACTTTGCACTCCCTTCTTACCCCCTTAAGGGATTACCTTTGAAATAATATTTTACCTCTGTTTCATGATTTCCAATGAAGAACCTTCATACTAAATTTCATTTCAATAACTTCAAAAACGGCAAAGTTTCATACTAACTTTGCACCCCCGTTTTACCCCCTTAGGGGGTGAATTTTCAAAAATCCTTTCTTACTGCTCCTCTACGTTATAAAAGAAATCCCTGTGCAAAATTTCAAGTTTCTAGCCCTTATAGTTTAGGCCCTGCGTTGATATGTCAGTCAGTCAGCTTCTCCGTTTATATATATAGATAGATTTCACGGCTCTGTCTAGCACCTGAACACATTTACTTGATGGGGCTGTTAAGTATGAATCGTCTAGTAAATTTTACAGTACAATCAGTGAACAATTACCTACTCACCAGTAGTAGCGGTGGGCTTGGGGCGAGAGGCGTCGCGGAAGGCGAGCGCGCGGTGCGGGTCCAGCTCCGCCACCACGACGCGCGACCCGTCCGCGCTCACCGCCACGTCGTGCGGGTTACTGAAGCTGTGTTCACAATATTATTATAAAAACACTTTTCATTTCATCAACATGTGGCATACAGACAGTAGAGCAGCAATAGGGTTATCCGAATTCCGAATCACTACATAGTATAAAACAAAGTCTCTTTCTCTGTCCCTATATCCCTATGTATGCTTAAATCTTTAAAACTACGCAACGGATTATGATGCGGTTTTTTTAAATAGATAGAGTGATTCAAGAGGAAGGTTTATATGTATAATACATATATAATATAGTAGAGAAACACTGATAATTGTAGAGGTTTCTAATGTGATATCGTAAATAAACACATTTTTTTGCGCTTACATTGCAAACGCTGGCTGAACCCTACGAGATAGATCAAAATAATGTACTACAGTATTGTACACCTTAAAAAGGTCTACAAAAAAGTCCGCGATGGTATATGTTTACTTCTTAGGGATAACCCTCAATAACCATTTATTATCCTTTACTTTTTACAAAAAATAATGGTTTATTTACAAAGCGATTTTAAACAATACAGCATTAATCCTTATCCAATTAGGTACCTTAAATACATTGTGCATGAAATATAGATCAATATGGCCCTTTATAGCATGAAATTTAAACGAATATTTTTGAAGATATTACAGATTTAAAATGCAGGGACATAGCGGTTACGGCTAAATACACGTGGTAAATTGCACCCGGGCTAAGCCTGACGGGTCGACTAGAACAAACTAAAACAATTATAGTAAAATCTGTTATTACAAAGTTAATAGCCCACTGCTGAGCCGGGTCTCCTCCTCAGAACGAAAAGGGTAATAGGCCATATTCCACCAGGCTGGCCCAGGGCGGGTTGGCAGACTTCCCACACCTTTGAGAACTTTACGGAACTCTCAGGAGTGCAGGTTTCCTCACGACGTTTTCCTTCACCGTTAAAGCAAGGGATATTTAATTGCTTAAAACACACATAACTTAGAAAAGTCAAAGGATCGAACTCGGACTTCCCGAGTAAGACATTGAAGTCTCAATGACTGGACCATCACTGCTTACCATATAAATGATTAATTTATGAAAAAATACATATTTAAAAAAAAGGCATATATTTTATTAATTATAATAATTTTACTATATCGAAATAACGTACCCATTAGTCGGCGCGAAAGTTTTTATAAGTTTGCCAGACGTATAGTCGATAACGTAACCTCGTACTGGAATGCCTCCGTTAATTGGTCCATTTACTATGTACAGACGACCACCTAGAATTATTTAATAAATTTTTCGTTAAACAAAAAAAGAGAGGCAGATAACAAGACAAAATTTTAAATGCATCATTTGATATATTTGTCTGTCAGTTTCTACTATATAAACAGAGATGTGACGTTTTTCAAATACTAGCATTTGAAATACAAAATACTAAATGCAAAATTTTGTATTTAAATACTTTTGTTATAAAAACATTTCATATTTTATTTGAAATACCTTTTAAGACATATTTTGTATTTGCAAAATGCAAAATACATTTAGACATCAATACATTTAATCATCATCAATGAATTAAAGTGATAAACTATTCCCATTATGGCAACACTAACCTGATACGATACAAATCAGGGTACTAGATGTTCTTTAATTTAATATTTTATAGTCCGTCCAAAATAGTTTGATACGGATGACAGCTAATAGAAAATCCGATAATGTAAATTTTAAGCAGCTCCTATGGCACTTTCGTTTGAAAACACAATAGTGGAGCCAGTGATGGACAAGGAATAAACAAATTGTAGAATCAAGACTAATATCAGTGTTTATCATATTTTCATCATTTCTTTGATATAAACAAGTTTTTGGGCCCCCTAACTCTGTTTAAATTAGGGGATTGTCCATTTGTAACATAATATAATATATTTAATATATAACGCGATAAAGAGTGATTGTGCCAATAAAACTTAATAATAAAATAAAGGCAAATTCTTTTAAAGTTATAAAAGAATTTTACATGAATAAAGTATGTATTTTGCATTAAGTATTTGAAATACAAAATGAAAAACTATTTTGTATTTGAATACTTTTTATAAAGTATTATACAGAGATTGTATATAAAAATATACATAACACACAGAAAAACAGCATCTTATTATATTTTTATCTATTCATTTAAATTGAAGGTTCTTTAATAAGCATTATTTTCATTATCATCTTACCCTGAGCTGGTGAATAAGCGACACTGAAGAGCCTCGGTCCTATGAGCCAGTGGCTGAAGCTGGTCTGGAACAGTCCCGAGTCGGCGCGGAAGCACACCACCCGCCCGTGCTCCCGGTCCGCCACGCACAGCTCGTTGCGGTCCTCGGCCAGGGCGAGCGCGTGCGGCACTTTGAATACGTATTCGTTGTTGCCGTAACCTGCAATAAATACATACTAATATTATAAAGTTAATTTGTGTTTGTCGGTTTGTACTTACGTATGCTACAACGAAATGATGGGAATTTTTGAATAAATTTAGCTTACGTGCCTGAAAAATATATTTTTTATCGGAAAAATGTATGAACATAATTTCCTAATTTGTGTCCTAAAAAATGTGGCATCAACACATCATGGAAGCAGCATGGTTTGCTATTTTGCGTCTGTGCAAGCATTTGCAACATGGCATAGACTTATGGTATGGGGACGAAGTGCTGACTGGGAACGCGCCTTCATAATACAATAACGCGTTATCTGAATAATAGCAAGAATATCACAGGATACTTCTGCACGACCCTACTTTAAACAATTTCGTATTGTAACATTGACTGCCATATTAATATATACAGTACCTAGCACGATACGTAAGGGATCACAAAAACATGTATAAATGTAGAAATTGTAAGTTGCATCACACACAGGTTACTGTCAATCAAATATACTGCTGGATAACTAATTGGAAAGTAGATAAGACAATAAAAGTCATCCACAGGTATTAAACAGGATTCCTTTAAATATACGAAGCACTGAAACCCTACAAACGTTTAAAATAAACTGTAGTCAAGTAGTTCTTCTACAGTAATAATGAATTTATAAATATTGACATATAAAATTTGGTATTTAATTTCTATTGTATTAACTATTAATTTTTTTTAATATTAGGTATCAAGAATGACGTATATGACTTGTAAAGATTATTTACCAAATAAATTATGATTATGATTATTTTTTGCGTAGTTAAATAATACCCCACAACATATTAAACATTTAGATAGCTGTTAGGCAACCCTAAGGTTTTCCGTTTCATTTCTAATTTCTTACTTTTACTTAAAAAGCAGTTAAGAAATATCAAAAATTTAAGAACTCATTATTTTATTGTCTATCCAATATTGTTTGTGTATCTGGGGTCGATAAAACATTTAAATGTTCTTTATTAGTAAAAAGTTTCTCACTTTTTCCCCACTGCAGTATCCTGGTGCCATCTGGTGCAAACTTGATTATACGAGAATTGCAGTAACCATCCGCAACGAAGAAGTCTCCCGACGCCATCACTGCGACCGCACTCGGCTTGCAGAAGTGAGTCTCGTCATCACGTGGAATAAACCTAAACATTATTAACGATTATGTTTTTTTTTTTTTTTTTTTTTTTTCACTGGGAAATGCAGTTTACGCATCCTACCAAGACCGCTAAGGACAAGGTAGGTATGTGGGACTCGCGTACCTAACGGAAGGAAGCATACCCACTAAAACCCAGCGGTTCCTGCACCGTCATATTGGGGTAACTCAGGATCACTGTACGCATACTACCGAGTCACCCGCTACCCTTATCACTTAGGGGAATGAAAAATAGAAAGTAACCGATTCTCAGACTTACTGATTATGCATCTCTGCTGGTTTATATAGTAAACATAAACTCACTTTTCTCCAAGCACTAAAGCAGGTTTAGTACGACTTTCAGGTGTGAACTTAAACACCTGATGTAGAGCTACATCTGTAACCCACACATTGTTCTTGCTGTCCACTGTGATACCGTGTGGGATGTAGAACCTGAAACATTTTTCTTCTGAATAGAAAAACAAATTGTTTTCACGACATTTTTAAATGGTTACTTATATTTAGTTTATCATATTTATTTTAGCCTAATAATTCTAAACATGATTAATATTTTTCAAAAGATGCCTCTCATTTCAGCACACTTTTTAGTATACGGCTCATCCAACCTTTTCAATGGTGATCTATAGGTTGCGATCCTGGTCTGTTTAGAGTCGAGTCAATCAAACCTCATCAATAAATTGTGACTAACTCTATACTTTAATAACTTTTTCAAGCAACAAATAGGTCCATTAAATGGATCATTCTCTTAAACATTTTTCTTAGATTTTAATTAGAGTCCTCTTAACTGATATCTACTTTAGATTTATTCAAGAATCCATAATTGAAAGTAGCTGGCAGCAGTGTTTTATTAGTTCCTTGCCTTTTTGCACAATTGTTGGCCAAGATATAATAATATTTATCAGTATACTTCTCAATGATATTTTCTGTATTAATACTTATTACTTATTAAGATAAAGTATTTTTTTATTGGAGCAAAGTAATAGATCCCACTCATATAATTTAAAAAAAGTGATTTTAATACAATTTTGTCTACTACTAAATCTTATAGAGATAAGTTTAATATTATCAAGTCAGTAACAACATTTTTGTTATTAAGTTATTCATTTCATTAACCACATAGTGGTAAAATTATCACCTACGATAATAGGTTTTTTCCCTCCATGATTGTTGTTTAAGCAGCTTTGATATTACAAATTGCATCATTTTCTTTGTTAAAATACTATTCGTTTTTAATTCATATTCACATATTTCTTTGGATTTACAGTATTGCGTTATTTATTTGAAGAATATTTACAATTTTAAACCAAGTTCGAAATTTGTTTCTGAAAATATTTAATAGCAGAAGAAACATTGTGTGTGATAACTATCCATCAACACATGCACTCACTCACTCACCCACACTTTTTTTATAATCTATATGTTTCCACAATTCCTCAAGCTAAATGTAATTCTAGTTCATTTAACAATTTATAATGGACTAGACTAGCTGCGCTTCTCGGTTTCACCCGTAGCGGGTGATTTTGGATAATTCACACTATATCATTATTAATTATAGCCTCTGTTATTCTGATGTGTAAGCTATATTATTGTAAAGTTTCATCAAAATCCATTCAGTAGTTTTTGCATGACAGAGTAACAAACATACATCCATACATATAAACTTTCACCTTTATAATATTAGTAGGATATAGTAGCAAGTAGGATTTGGTACTTCACATTTATAATACTAGTAGGATTCTGGATTAATCATACTTACAAATCTTGTCCCCATGAATCTACCAATTCTCCAGTTTCATTGAACACCAAAATGGTAGGTTGAGGTATTGGATTGTCTCCTAGCCTCCTATATGCATTTGTTTCAGTGAATGTGGTACTGTCCCAAGTATTGGATGCTCGGTGAAACACTAATACAAGTCCTGATGGATCTAAAGCTACTCCGGACACTTGACCCATTTCAACCTTTGGATTTGGCCAGTTTGATATCCATTGGGGAGCTAAAATAATAACAAGAATATGTAAATGGTAATTGAAGACTCCATTCTTTATGACTTAATGAAATTCCTTTACAGTGCAATGGCATTGCTATTGTGAGATGGTTTAAGACAAAACCCTTAATAATATTTTCTTTAACTGTAAGAAATATCCAACCTCTGTTACCTACTAATATTCATCAAGCTTTTGCAATTTTCGTGTTACATATATTACTAAATTGCCTTTATTTTGATCTTGATAAAATTTGTTATCAATACATAGTATAATACAAAGTTGCTTCCCACTGTCTGTCTCTCCCTATGTATTCCTTAGACCTTTAAAACTATGCAACCAATTTTGATGCAGTTTTTTTTAATAGATAGAGTGATTAAAGACGAAGGTTTATATGTATAAACACCCGTATTTGCACCCATGCAAAGCCGGGGCCAGTCGCTGGTTATATATATAACACATTATTTATATTTAATTTATATCCTATTTTTTATTTTATTATTCTGTATTTATATTATTTCTACATTTATGACATAATTATGGATTACTACACCAGGTATAAATTGGGGAAATTGTACTGAATTTATGGAATAATTATTGCAACCATGTTTCTTTATTATATTGGCATTGGAAGAATTAGGCAACTTTTAGATTTTTTTTTAATTCGACAAGATTGTTTTCGCAATATATTTATTTAAAAATAAAATTAATTTCCTTTTTTTAAATGCACTTATAATGGAAAAGATTGACTCTTATAAAGAAGTATAGAATAAATAACGCAGAAAATTAATTACCATGTTCTAATTGTTGTAGAGCTGCATTTATTTGGACGTACTGTTGATTGTCGTAATAGTTCACTGGATTTTCTTCTGAAAACTGTTCCAGAGTTGAAATGTTTGGTATCAAATTAGAAGAAATTCATATACTATATCTATACTCACCCTTCTTGCTGAAATGCATGTTAAAAACAACAATAACACCACAAACATTTCAGGCATACTTTTTATAAATCTGCTTCTGCAATCGATCATTTTTATTGTTTTCAAAACTAGTTATTCCATTAATAAGTATGTGTATGTACACAGCAAAGATGATATATCAGTCTTATATCAGGAACAGAAACGTAAATAAATAAAAAAATTACAGATTTTAACAAGTCAAAATAAAATCGACTGATTATTTTTTGATTTTGATCGACTTTTGTAAGGAGGAATCAAAGAATCGATGTTTCGAACAAGAAAAATCGATGTTTTACACAAAGTACAGTGTCCAAGTCGAAGAATTTTGGTTAGTATCGCTAAATTATGTAAAATAATTATGAATAATTATAAAACTTAAACTGATTGATCGAGATTTGGTTTTTTAATGCATGATTAAATTTAAAATCGATTTCAGTTCGATAAGAGCAAAAAATGTCTTGGCAACAAGACTTTTAAGCAATCATACATTAACTTGCCGTAACTTAAGATCTTAATATGGTATTATAAGTATAATAAACATGCCAAAGGATTTGGTGCGAGTGCCCACAACTCAATAACTGCACAACTAAACATTTAAAAAATAATCTGAAGTTTTTTGTTTAGATACGTTAAAAATACGATTACGTCAAACCTGCAATGATTCCCGTCATGAAGTTATAGGTAACGATGGATACTACACTTCGAATACCTACTTGAAGCTAACCTATGTATCACTATCTCGTTCTCAGTGGCAACACCTCTCTTTCTAAGTAGAGTAACCTTTATTTTTTCCCAGGACGTTGCTATAAGTAATTGCTTTTTAGTGGTTTATTTATCTACATCTCTGTTTTCTATTTATAACCCCTAAAGATTTTTTACTATAAGATATGTATGCTTATAATAAATTACGAAAGAAGCTGTTTGTGTGAAAATTTGGACGTTTCTGAATTTGTAAATTATGAAATCTAATGAACAGCTGATTCGTTCGAGATTTCTGGATTAGTCTGTGAGATCTTTTAATCCAGTTCGCAATTTTTAATATTATTTCTATATTAATATTATACAGGACTGTATTTTATTTTTATATTACGAAAGGATAACACTTCACTAAAAAGAGAGGTTTGCCCACAGAAAGTGAGATAGAGATACGTAGGTATTTGACTCAAGCTATAGTTCCAAGTGTGGCCTCCATCTTTATCTATAACTTCATGATTACCGTAGACTTAGCCCACAGAACATAACTCGTGCATTGTGACTGATATAATTAATCAATTATAGAAATTACATTTGTTTTTACGGATTTATTAATATTCCCATTAACGGTGAAACTTTTAAAGGTTAAAGGATCGTATCATGATAATAAAAAGAATTATGCTTTACACTAAGTTTATTTCCACATGCACCATAAAAGTGCGCTTACATCCATTGGAAAAATCGCCATTACATAAATAAAATCCATCTGTGGATGTAATATGATAGCTTTTCCAGCATTGGGCGATAATTCGCCTAAAAGGTGACTGACACCAACTTATCATCTAAAATTCCATATAAGGTTGATATTCTCTCATCAAGTTTCATTCTGAAGTTATATTTTATTTAAAAAAATGAAGAGTAAAATCAGGATTACCATTATTTTAGAATATCTAGAGTATAATTTATTTATAACTTAACAATGACAACTCAACTTGTTATTGGTATTTTATTTTTTTCTTTTACTTGAAGTTCTGCTTTACCACATTGATAAAAAAAATGTTTTAATTAAGTGTTGAGAACATTTCAAAAAAACATTTTTTAATTATGTAAACATTAATGGTAATCTACCATTTTGCTCTTCATACATATATGATTTTATTCATTAGAAAACCTGATCAGGGAAGGTCTACCTTATCAATATTCTTGTACATTATTTTATACTTGTACCAGGAATTGCTTTGCCTGTTCTTGGACTTTCTTCATTTTCCTCAATGTCTTTGGATGTATTTCATTCATCTTGTTTATCAAACTAATTGTAAAGAATAGCTTCCTAACAAGAGTTTCTCTTTTTTTCTTCAAAATGGAATCGTTAGGCTTGAAATTTAATAATCTTCTTTGGTAGAAAACCAGTTTATTCCTTGTGGCCTCAATTGCAGGTTCACCTGCCACACTTGTTTCATTTAATTTCTTGTTTCCGTTACCTGTATTTTTCTGAGCACTTTCAACAACATTCAAAGTCTTTTTAGGATTTAACTGAGGACATTTTAAAATTTTATCATACTTCTGTGGCTTGAATTGTGGAATCTTATTGATTTTATAATACTTAGTGACAAGATCTTTATAGTCCTCTCGTGCCACAGCAGTAAAAACACAATGATAATGTTCACCGATTTCTTCTCGTAAGGATACAGGCAATTGCTTTTGCCTATAATTGGTTAGTTTTTCATGTAATGAATGAAGCTCATTTAAATGCTTTGACCCATCAGCAAGGCCAGCTTGACCTAGTAATATCATGTTGAGTTTCCGCAGCACATTGTTTATATTGTCTCTGTTATTTGACAGTGTTTTGGGACTCACAATCTTTTCCTTTACAAGTTTTACGCGCTGTTGTTGTAAAAAGAGCAAGTTTTTATACAGATCTTTTGGATTGCCTAAATCTTTTTTCAAAGATGCAAATGCAAAGTGTAGAAGACGTAACGCCTTGTATTTCTTCTTAGGTATATTGTTAACCAAACCATTTGGTTCATGAGTAGAGTCTTGCATGTCATCTGCTTCTTTGTTGGAATCTGTAACCTCTTTTTGATGTTTATTTGCAATCCAACTTCGCAGTTCAGATTGGAAAGCCTCCTGGTTACCAACAGCTCCCTTAATACTCAAATAAAATGTTATATCATCATTTTCAAGAGCAACATTGTTCTTTTTTAGAGTGTTGGTTAGCCAAGTTTTGCTCTCTTCTGATTGGAGCCTATCAGTTATCTCTTTAGTTATATAAATCCTTGCTGATGTAATGACTTCACTTGTGTCTGACACTTCATTATCTTGAATTATTTGTCCCATTTTGTCACGATTATCTGAGAAAATGGGAATGAAATCTGGTGCCTTTTCAGTTTCTTGACCTTCTGAAACTTTATTGGCATCATTTAAAGGTTTTGATATATCTTTGGTAATGTCTGAATGTTCTTTTCTCTGTGTATTGTTGGTATTGGGACACTTATTTACTTCAGTATCTTGAGTATCAGGTTCAATATTTCTCTTTTTATTCTGATGCATCTCATGAACAACTGGTGATTTTGACTGCCGCTTCAGCTGTTCATTTCTTTGAGTTTCAGACAATACACTATTATCAGTTACATTTTTATTCCTCTTGTTACGTTGATTATTTTTATTTTGAGTAGGTTCATTTGACACGGCAGGGTAAACTGGCCGATATGCAGCCACATATGGGGAATTGACAGGTAATCCCGAGAATGGAATGGTGACACGACATGTGTGCACTAAGTGGCCACGACGGGTACATCCACTACAAAACATTTGGAAATGTTTCTTGAGCTGGCGATTTTGCTCCAAAGGAGAATCCAAGTCAACCTGATAATACAATATTCATGATAATTACTTTATATATTTATAACATTGCCACACACAGTATGGTGTATAAGTATATTCATCCAACATAAAAATGGGAATAATTTTGATTCCAGTAATACAAATCATATTAGCTCTATATTGAGATCTTGTGACACTGTTAATGAAACTGAATAGTATTAATATGGTAAATGCTTACAGTATTGTGATAGCGTCGCCAAAGATCTGGGCAATGGCTGGCAGGGTGTCCATTTTGGCCACATTCAATACATTTGATATAATTCCAGTTGGAGCAGTTATGACACATAGTTGAGTAGATATGATTAGGGGATCCACACTGAAAACAAAGAAAAGTATGAACCACCTCTATGGTATATGTGAAGGTTTTATATCTGTACCACACACGTATGAAATATACCAATTAACTCTATATATCATCTCATATGATTTACAATTTCATTCTGCTGTTGAGAGTGTATCTTGTAAAAAGCGAGTAAATTAAATCAACATATAAGCAAATTAAGAGCAAATCTTTTGCATGACTGGCTGTTGACAGAAATTCATGAGTGCCACTTACCATTAGGATTTTTGGTCAAAAAGTTCATACAAATAAACATGCCATGTAAGAATAAAAATACATTTAATCAGTTATACATATTTCAATCCATAATGATGCACACTTACTATTTGTCAAAATGATAGGTGCAGGTCTTTAGTCAATAATCATATAATTCTTTTAAAAGATCAGAATTTTTGTAATGGAATATAAACTTACATTAACACAAATTTTTCTGGGACATCGAGGTTCAATATGGCCAGTGGAACCACACATATAACATATTGGAGGTTTCATACGACACATGTCATCGCGATGTCCGGCGCGGTTGCAATAATTACATCTATAAATAAAAACATACTTCACATTAAATAGCAACACTATCACTTTCACTTATAATATATGTATGTTATCATTTGTCATATAAGACAGGATATATAGTTAGTCAGTTATACATAGATCAATCCACAGTGATGTGCCTGGTATGTATTATTCGTCTTTGGGTTTGATCTATTTATTACTCTACTCTAGAGATGGAAAGAGAGTGAAAGGAAAACCATTGAAAAGATGGGAAGACCTGGTAAAGTTTTCAGGGAAAATTTGGACAAGACTAGTGGAAGTTAGAGGAAAATGGAAAGGATTGAAGGAGGCCTTTGCCAAAGGGCACACAGAAAACAAAACCGAAAATTAAATATAATATATAAATCCATATACATGATTTCTGATAAAGGGCTAAATAAATAAAAATTTAATCAGTTTATAAATAAACTAAATTTTTCATTAAATTTAACTTACGTTGATTTTTTCCTTGGCAAAGTTGTCATTCTGTCTTTAGGATCAATAACCCATAGGTTTTTGTCTCCTAAAAATTAAGAAAATATAATTTTCATCGTTAGCTTTTAAATAATAAATGTGTACAGAAATTTGGCTTTTGGTCAGTGTTTGTGTTCTTTTTTTAATCATTTGTATCATTGATTGATACTTACTTGACATATTTTTTTGTATCTCACGATGATTAAAATCTTCACCGCCCCAGCTTTCATTGTAAAACTTCTCCATTTCAGCTCTGAGAGTTGTGAGAGAATACCGTCGGTTTTTACAAACTTTCTCTTTCCCTTTTAAGTTGTCAAAATCCAAATTAGCATTTAGTATAGCTGGGATTTTAGTTGAGCCACACTTAGAAACATCTCCCTGAGGATTTGTATTTTGATCACTATCACTATAGTAATCACTCTCTGTAAATCCAGTAACATTTCCCATAACTATATTTTCATCTATAGTATCATTTAAGATGTCAGGTTCAGTCAAGTCAACAAATACAGATTTCATAGATTCATTATTATTCTTTTTCGATGTCGTCGGTGTTTGCTCTAGTGGGTTAACATCATTACTATTAGAACTGTTTACAACATTTTTGGATACATTGTCTTGTGATTCTTTAGTGATTTCAGACTGATTAGAATCAGATTCATGAACGTCAGTATTTGGTAAAGTTTTATCTGTTTTAGAAAATGGGTTCGGGTATTTAGAACTCTCAGTGATTGATTGGTTACTGTCAGAATCATAAACATCAGCATTTGGAATACTCTTTTCTGAGACTTGGTATGATTTTGTCCTTTGCCTTTTATTTTTTGCCTTACTCTTAGGTGTTGCAAAACACTCTTCTAAAGAAATAGTAGAAGTGTTAGATACAGGAGTGGAGATAGGCGTAGAAGTGGCTTCTTTATTTTTCTTCTTCTTTCTTTTTTTTGAAGGTGTCTGATCTAGTAAATCTGAACCATGAAGACTAAAGTCAAAGCTTTGCTTATTTTGGTGTTTTGACGAAATATTTAGAGCAATACAATCTCCACGAATAAATTCATCTGAAACTGATGACACTACAGATGGGACAGGGCTTGTTATATCCCTCTCAGTGGTTGGTATGTCTTGAGGTGATTTAATTGGAGATTTTTTTTCTAGGGAATCAGCAACAGCAGTACAATTATCTTCGTCATCTGAACTCTCAATAGTAATGGTTGGTTTTGGAGACAGAGCAACTTCAATAACTTCATCTTCATCACTAGACACTAATTCCACAACACGATTTTCAATTTCAGTTTCTAAAATCTCAATGGTTTTCTTTAAATTGGCAGAGACTGGTTGTTGGAACATTGATAAGTCTGGGGGTGACAATGACTCGTCTTTTTCCTCATCATTAGATTTATTCTGGCTTTTATCAGTTGCATTGAGTGTGGCAGGCGGTTTGGGTGTGTTTACTTTCTTATAAGGTGTGTTTATGTCACCGCTTGTACGCCAGTACCTTCGTATGTTACTTTGAGGCGCCTTTTCGAATGTGAAAGCTTCCTTTGGGTTTGTCTCTACATTTACCTGAGTGTGATCTACATAGTGTAACAAAGCATACATCCGTTCCTCCAATTCATTTTCGTTAAGCTCCTGAAAGTAAGCATAATTGCAAAATAATCTTTGACCATGCGCTATTCGCTAAGTTTACATATTGTGAAATGTGACACAACAAAAATATGGTAACCTAAACACCCACCTCTTCCATGTTTATTTTGGAAATTTTGATCAAATAATACACGACACGAAATAAACATAATCGTAAGATGTATTTAGGGCAATTAATAAACCACTGCGGACATTGCAAGAAATGAAAAAAGGATTTGTATATTTATTATGGTTTATGGACACGTCTGACACTCCATTTCGAGTCCGAAAACTGACGTTACAGATAACTTGTAACAATTATACTGATAAATATTAAAATTGGCTAATCAACCAAATAAAAAGCAAATATTTAATTGTCAATGAGTTTACTTGACAAAAAACAAATTAATACCTATTAAAAGTATTAAATATCAGAGCTGTGATATTGATAGATTATTTATGCGCAAATCACACACTGCATCTTTCTAAGTGCTTTCAGGGCAATATTAAAAAAAGTAATTAAAAATATACGTTAGTAATATTACAATCACATTATTATTAAGTTTTAAATAAATAAGTCATAAAAAAATAGATTTTATTAACGTAAACTTTTGACAGTTGTAAAAAAAACTGACAACACTACTACAGATAATCTTAATTTTGTCTCTCAGATAAATAAATTAACTATATAGAGATAAAGAGGAACTGTATAGAGGTTAATGAGTTATTTCTTTACCTATTTACAATGCCGACCCGAGGGCGAGCGAGTGGTGCGCCAAGTCGCAATGAGATTTTTTTGCTCTTCAATTTAGGGAACGTAACAATATCGTTTAACCCTGATATACCGATTTCGTTGACGTTTGATGATGTTTTTAGTGGGTGTTTGTGTGGCGCAACAGTAAGTAGTACGCAGTCTCTCTATCCCGAATTTAAGGCTTAGGCCGGCACTGCCTCTACACAAATGGTGTACTTTATCAGCTACTCTTTTAATTTTACCAATTTAAACATAATTGCACTTAAAATTTAATTTATTGCGATAAAGCACAGTAAAATAAAATTTTATTATTGTTTTTATTTTTACTTATATTTTTATTCCTGGTAATCACAATTTTTTTGGTTTTTTTTTTTATTCTACAAATCTTTATTTTTTACTTCTTAATAACTTTTAAATAAATGTGTTAATGATTAGATTTATATAATAAAAAGTTAGTCTTTTAAGGTTTGGTGTTATACTCGCACATATTAATATTTGGCAAGTCGTCGTCACCTATAATTGTAGCAACATTTAGCTTGTAACTTAGTTTTAGTTTTTTCTGGGTTCGACGTTTGTGGCGGGAAGTTTGAACTTGAGAAAAAATTTAGTTAATATTCGAGATTGCGAATTTAATATAATAAGTGCGTGCTTATTATGCACATAAAATGGAGGGAAATGAAGGTGGTGGTACGATACCACCTATAAATACCAAAAAAAGAAAAATGACAAATATTTCAGGAAAAGACTCAGCAAAATATAAACCTTATATAAAGCCAAATTACCGGCGATGCTATCCAGATACTTCAAATAATACAGAGTTTCCGGTGTTTGTGGAATCGGAAGATAAAATTGGCAATAAGGATCCATTATATCTCCAAAAACTATTTTCAAAGTTTGTTAAAGGCTTTTATGAACTAAGTCGTATTAATGCTTATAAAGTCCAAATTACATTTTCTCAGGCTTTAGCAGCAAATGACTTCCTGAATGCTAACGATGCGTTAGCTAACTTTAAAATGAGGGCATTTATACCTGCAGCCTTCGTAGAAAAGGTGGGTGTGGTACAGTTTATTCCAGAAGATATGAGTAATGAGGATTTGTACAGAAAACTTTCATGTGAGTATGACATTGTAGCTGTTCGCCGATTTATGAAAAAGGGGGATGATGGAGAATTATTCGCTTTAAAGACAATAACAGTTACATTTTATACAAGTACATTGCCACAATATATTTTCTTAGACAGGTGGCGTTCAAAAGTAAGTCCGTACATTCCACCTGTTATGCAGTGCTATAAGTGTATGAAATTTAATCACTCTGCTAAAATTTGTAAAAACAGCCAAGTTTGTTCTATATGTTCATGTGGGCACTCTTACAAAGATTGTACTAATGAAAATGATATTAAATGTGCTAACTGTGGTGGTGCTCACATGGCTATATCTAAAGTATGTCCCATAAAGCAAGTTAAAATTAATAAAAAAAGACAAAGTTATGCAGCAGTTGCAAATAATAATTCTCTTCAACTACAAAATAGTAAAAATTTTCCGGAGTTGCCATCTAAGCAAACTTCAAAACAAGATGTAAATAAAAATTTAGAACTCAATTTCTCAGAGATAGTTAATAATTCCAGAATATTAAATGCATTAATTAAAACGTTAGTATATATAGCAAATAGTGTAGATACACCGAATACAACAGGTAAAATTAAAGAAATTTTATTAAAAAATTTGAATGAATAAAATTAGAATTGTTCAACATAACATTCAGAGTCTTAATAACAAAAAAACGTTAGTTAAGAAGTTTCTAAATGAAAATGACATTGACATCTATCTAATTAATGAAACATGGCTCAAACAGTCCAATGTCAATAATATTTATTTTAATAATTATAATTCTGTTTTTAAAAATGCTAAAAATGGTTATGGAGGAGTAGGTATTATAATAAAAAACAATATTAAATATAATATTATTGATACAAAATTTTCAGAAGACATTCAAACGGTAGCAATTTCGGTCATAACTTCAGCTGGTCCACTCTCTATTCTTAATGTTTATTGTCCACCTGAAAAAAAAAGAAATAAAATTAAAAAACTTAAAACTATTATAAGTAACCTACCCAGACCATGTCTAGTCAGTGGAGATTTCAATGCACATCATATAGCTTTTGGATGTGATTTAACTAAATCTCGTGGGGTTGAATTATTTAACATGTTTGATGAGTTTGATCTGTGCATTTTAAATTCAGGTTCAACAACTACAGTACAGCCTCCTTGTAGAAATAAATCTGCAATTGACGTTACAGCTGTTAGTTCTCTCATAGCTCCATTATGCAATTGGTTTGTGGGGGATGACCCATTGGGTAGCTATCATCTCCCAACATTTACTGATATTTTATTAGGAAAAGTGACATATGATACAGGAAATAATACTGAAAAATTTTTATTATCGAAAGCTGATTGGAATAAGTACTATGATATGTCAGAAAGGGTATTTCAGAACTTTGAATTAGATTTATCTGACCCATTTAAATCATATAATGAATTTAGTTCACGATTAATTTACTTAAGAAAGATTTGTATACCAATTTACAAACCTAATCATAATAAATCATATCACAGTCCAGCTCCTTGGTGGAATGAAGAATGTGCAGAAGCTGTCAAAAAATCTAAAGAAGCATTAAATCATTATTATAATACTTTTACTTCTGAATCTTATATTGAGTATAAAAAAAAAGATGCTATTAAAAAAAGAATAATAAGTAAATGTAAAAATGATAGCTGGACCAATTTATGTAGTAGTTTTAATAGAACTACTCCGATTTCGATAATTTGGAATTATATGCGTAGATTCAAAAGAATAAATACAGACAGAAATAGGTACAAAAATGATAAATGGGTACCTTCATTTATAAATAATCTTGCTCAAACTAATGAGATAAATGATTCAGATATAATTAATTTTTTTGAACTAAATAACAATGTTAAGGATTCTTGCTGGCTTATTTCTCCCTTTAAAATGTCAGAATTTAAAATAGCATTAGACTCACGGAGAGATACTACACCGGGCTTAGATAATTTTTCATATAGCATGATTAAAAAATTACATCCTATTGGTAAACAAGTACTTTTAAATACCTTAAATTTATTATGGTCTAAACAAATCATTCCAGAAGAGTGGAAAACCCAATGTGTCATTCCTATTATCAAACCAAATAAATCACCTGATGATTACAATTCTTACAGACCTATATCTCTAACTTCATGTATAAGTAAATTAACTGAACAGATGATTAAGTTCAGATTAGACTATCATGTTGAAAGAAATAGTTTATTACCCACAAACCAGTTTGGTTTTCGCAAAGGAAGAAGTGCTTCTGAAAGTTTTGTAACTTTTATATCTGATATGAGAAAAACTAAGCTTTCCAAATCCACTGCTGTTGCTGCATTTATCGATGTGAGAGGTGCTTATGATAATGTAGATTTGTATCAACTGTTGCAAACCTTGTCTATTTTAGGCCTTCCTGGAAAGTTAATAAAATGGATATTTAATTTTTTAAATAATAGAATGCTTTTTGTTAAATGTAACAATGTAATGTATGGACCAGAAACTGCTAATAAAGGTCTAATGCAAGGGGCTGTATTGTCACCCATTTTATTTAATCTATATGTTTCACAAATATTAAAATATGTTACATCAGATATACATATACTACAATTTGCTGATGACTTAGTTTTATATACTATAGACAAAAGTTCTCAACTAGCAGAAAAGAAACTTAATTTAGCTTTATTCCAATTACATAATTACTATTTTAATACATTAAAATTAGACATTAATGCTTCTAAAAGTAAAGTACTGGTATTTGGGGAACAAAGACATGTTAATATTAGATACAACAATATAACAATTCCAATTGATAAAGAACATAAATTTTTGGGAGTTATCATAGACAATCAGCTAAAATTTAATAAACATATAGATTATATTGCAAAAAAAGCTCATAAAGCAATTAATATTATGAGATGTTTAGCTGGAAAATTTTGGGGTGCTGACCCAAAAATTTTATCAATGCTTTATAAAAGTATTGTACGAAGTCATTTCGACTATAGTTGTTTAGCTTACATTAATATTAGTACTAATCTACTTAGAAAACTGGATGTTATACAAAATATTGGATTAAGATTAATAATGGGAGCCATGAAAACAACACCTATTAATTCAATGGAAGTAGAATGTTGCATAGAACCTTTAATATTAAGAAGAACTTATTTAGCTGAAAGGTTTTGTCTCAAGGCTCTCTCAAATCAAAACGGAGTTGTAAAAAATAAACTATTGTTACCTGAATTATTGAATGTATCACCTCAATCTGTAAATGTTAAATACTGTACTCCGGATGATATTGTTCACATGAATACACCTGGAATGATAATGATAATGTTGCAGCTATATAGTAGTGCTTATAGCAATCTTAAGAGTAGTAGTATTTGGCCTATCTATAACACAAATTATAATGTATATTTGGACCCCAAGATTTATGTTGATAGTAATGATATAACTAGTCAAACTGAATTTAATGTTCATATCGAAAAAATTGATCCAATTTATAAGATTTTTACTGACGGTTCTAAAGAAAAGGGTAGGGTAACCTCTGCGTTTTATGATGCCCAAAGTAAAATATCAAAAACTATTTTATTAGATAGTAATTGTTCTATTTTTACTGCAGAATGCTATGCAATCTATTGCGCTCTTAATTATATATTTAATGATATCAAAAGTGTAAGGAATGTCATAATATGTAGTGATTCAAAAAGTGCCTTATTCGCTTTAAGTAACCATAAATGTAAATATAACACAAATTATATTATACTAGATATTATAGAATTAGTTAATAACTTATACAACTTAGGAGTTTCTGTAAGATTTATATGGGTCGCTTCCCATTCTCAGATAACTGGTAATGAAATAGTTGACAAAGCTACTCATTTTCCTTATGACGAAGACCACAGATCTACTATGAAATGTCCATATACTGACTACCACACCCACATTAAAGATGCCTTAAAGAAACGTTGGCAAGATTATTGGTATAAGATCAACAAGGATAAGGGCAGCTGGTACGCCCAAATTCAAAAAGAGATGCCCGCCACACCATGGTATTATAAATATAAAAGAGCTGATGGTAGACAATTCATCACAATGATTTGTAGAATGAGATTTGGCCATTGCCTGACTCCTTCACATCTATATAGACTAAAGATTTTTAATAGTAAGAATTGTTTTTACTGTGGAGAAGAATTTGAAGGAGATCTAACACATATTATAACGAAATATAATAAATTTAAACTGGATAGGCTAATATTAGCTGCGCAAATTAGTGATTTGTGTGAAGATGAAAGTGATGGTGTTATAGATTTAAAATGTATTCTAAGAAATTCTAAATTTTATTGTGCTATTGTAAAGTTTATAAGAATGACTTTGCAAAATATTTAAAACAGTTAAAATATTTTATTTAAGATTGGCTAAAAGGTTTCGTTGCCAAGCCGTTAAATAAATTAAAAAAAAAAAAAAAAAAAAAACTTAGTTTTAAGATTCCATTATAAATTGTGTGCTATGTTGGTGATACTAATAAATAAATAAATAAATAAATAGGTGAAATGACATTGGTATTATAGATAAGCAACAACTTACAGTACAGGTAGCAGTTAAGTATGAATAGAACTTTAAAAAATAAAATGGATTGTATAACATTATTATTACTATTATTTTAACTACAGATATTATTATAACAATATAACAAATATTAAAAAAATAAAAAGGTATATTTCAAAAAGTGCATAAAAGTAAACTAATGATTATAAATACAACAAGAAGGAAAACCATAAAATATAAAGGCAATAAAAATTATTTAAGGTTTCTCGTAAATCTTATTAAACTATCTCTAAATATATCGACATTAAGGTTTATGTTGTTTCTATTTGTAAAAAGCGTGTTATATGATTTCATCAGTCAATTTACCAATAAAATATATATAATAATGTTATGGTCTCGGATAATCGGGAATAATAAAATAAAGGCGTAATTGCGTTTTTCTGTAAAAATAAGAAAAACAACATTTATAGCCTTTATTTCAGTGTTTTTTTAATATATTTTACATTTAATTATTTCAAATTAAGGGCCATTCTTGTATGACATTTTTTTTTCCTTTTCTAACCCTTTCTCATTATTTATAATATATGTAATTTTTAAATTGGTATGATCTACGAAATCATTAAATTAAAATTGTATGCATGCTATAGCTATATTTAATTCAATTTAAAATTAACATCATTATGTCTGTGATGACACGTATAAATAAAAGTTCATAATGAAAGTGAAATAAAACTCGTTACAAAATTATATATTTATTCCATAGCCTGTTTATTACATTTTAAAAAAATCTTATTAACCAATATATTCATTTAACATAATACTAAATTTATCGGATTTCATGTGATCATCTTCAGCCATCTGCCGAAGAACACGCTGACTTTATGTGCTGTGTTTCTATAAAGAAAACAAAGCATAGTATACAAGTTAAAAATAAAATTATATGTCTATCTCATCTAAGCTTGCTAGCCGCACCGACTTTCGGGAGAAAATTACTAGTAATATTATAAATAAATGCAAAATGAAACATAGAAAGAATGATACTAACATTGGGTTTAAGATATTTATTGTTTTACAAAGAATATTTCCATATTCACTTAAATGGAACTTAAAGACTAATAGTATCTATTTAAATATAAACATTTTTGAGCTTACATGAGTAAAGTAATTACATCTATGTTTTTTACTAATTAAACAGTAAATATCTTTACAATAAAATTAATGTGGGTAGTTTTAACACCATCACAACAAACATATATAAATAAATAAACAAAATTATATAGTATGCGGCATGTAAGTTTAGCGGTGAACGAAACGTGGTGGGGATAGCTGCGCATCGGTACAAAAATCCTTTTATAATAAAGAACGTGTTTTATTTGTCCTTCTTTTTATATCTAAGCTAGTTCGTTTAGACTAGTCTCATAGCTAATATGGGGAGGTACTAGTCTCATAGCTAATATGGGGAGGTATAAAGTTAAAAAATAGCTTGACAATTTTTATTAAAAAATATTAATCTGAATCTGATAGGGGTGGACATTGTTTCTTCTATAATTCTATATAGGCATATTCACTGTTTAAAATCACAAATTAAACTAGTCAATAAAAAGAAATTCAAACTAAAAAAAAACTTAGAACGCGACTATACACCAGAAGTGAGCGGGGCGTCGTATCGGTGCGCGGGACAGTACGACTGGAGAGTCCCCTTCACTCCCCCTAGCCGAGATACCTTATTTTTGACTTCGGTCAGCGCTAGACTTACATGCCGCATACTATACCAACGCGTACACGGATATACAGAAGACACAAAACTGTATGTGACTTAATGAAATTAAATTTTGTGTATTGTTATTATATAAGTAACATTTTAAATTTATGTATTGTTTTTACACAATTTTTTTTTGTAAATTTGTTCTGTGGAGGTTAAAGACCATAGTTAAAGAATATTTGTATTAATTTATTTTGTGCCGCTGTCAATATTTTTAAATTTGTTTCTGCCGCTGACCCCCAAATAGGAATATGGTAATCTAAGTGCAACTTAACTATCGAGTTACGTGCTGCCGAGAGCTCCTGTGAGAGATATTACCACCTGTGCAAAGCCCGGGCGGGTCGATTAGTATTATATAATTATAATAATATGAATACATTTTTATTAATATTAAAAGCGACGCCAAGGTTGTAGAAAAAACACTATGATATTTTAATAATTCTGAATATTATGCAAGTATATTTACCTTCAATTAAAATTTTAAATTTACCTTCGTACTTCGTATTTAACAGACTGAGTAAATTACTACGTCTAATAGTAATTATAACGGAACTATTATATTGATTACTATCTGAGAAACTATGGACTAAAGTGTGGTACAAGTCAAGAACCTCAACGGATAAACAAAACTAGCAAAACTCACACTAAATAGTTTATTCCTATTTCATTTTTACAAAGTACTTTTGACTCGTCAAAATAGGTCAGTCTGTTAATTTGTCTGAATTTACGACCAGCTCAGAAAGCTTATCTGTTGAGAAAAACTGGTAAGAGACTCAACAGTCGCTCTTTTCAAAACGCCATTGCTTACATCGATCTGATTAACAAAGGTATAATCATTCAACTGAGTATCAACGTCATTTTGATGCCTTGTCTTTGCTTAATCATCGTTCAAATATTCCTGCACAAAGTGTTATACTCATTAGATACTTTTTAATGTGACTTTTAAATCACAGTTTGGATGAGGTCCCTATTAAATGTTATAATGTCGTTATGAGTTTAATTTGAAGGAACATTTTTAATCAACTAAACAATTGATTTAAAAAATGTTCTTTTATTACCTGATTGAAAAGCCCGAAGTTTGTGGTATAGTGCAAGGAAAGAGTTCGGAAAGGATTTTTTCCACTGCTTTTTCCGTTGTGTTGCATCGTCCTACCCATATACCTTCGCAATGTGAACTGTTGAAATTAAAAACAAAATCATTAAAAAATCAGTTTCGAATAAGTGTAAAATGGCTTCAGCTTCTGGTATTAAACTTACATCTTAGCTATATATTGTAAGCTAGCGCGTAAGACAGTGTCAAACGCGTTTGATGCATCTTCATATGAGCCGCCGCTGTCGCCCGAACATACCCAGGCAATACATCCTTCGCGTTTTACCGCGTGTGACAGGGATTCTAATAACTTACAAAAATAGTTCATTATATTTATATACAATGTGTATTTGAAACATTAACAAACACTATAACTACATTAATTAATATGCAAACAATATTTATGTAATCCTTTTTCAGATAATCTGCATAAAAATTGTCCCTATTTAAATTTAATTAACAAAATGACAGCAATTTTTGACTAATTAAAACATATTATACCCTATGCTTACGGAAACCGATAGAGTGGGGAGGGGTAGAAGAAAAAATGCTGCGGTTTCAGCGGACCCTGAACAAGAGCCCAGAGTCCACTAAATCCACAGCTATAATGGGATGGGAGAGGGAGGGAGTAAGTCTGGCCCACATGCGGCTCGACCGGAACGCGTCTAAGACATTTGCTGTCGGATTCGCATGCTGGCGGTCGCAAGCCAGTCGGGGATCCAGATCCCCAACCACTAAGGGGTACTGGGTTACTCGGCTCTTACGAGATTCTCTCTCAGCGGCGTCCCCTTACAGGTATTGTCCCAAATTGAAAATTTGCTTAATGATTACAAACTTGAGGTTCAAAAATGAAGCATACAAAATACTTTAACAGTTATTTTTATAAAATCATGTATTTTCAGAAAACCATTTTTCTGTTGGATAGGATAGACATGGGTTAATAATAATATTAGAAAAAATGGATAATACAAACCAAGACCATTAATTACTTGACTAATCAATTCTTACATTTAAATTCTCATTAACATCTTGAGTAACGAGACGTGAGATCCCATCCAGTCCTGGTTCCGACTCGGCGCCTATAACGACTAGCGCGTCTACTTTTTCCGCTGTCGCTGTTCGGCTATCACTTGTACATACGGTACAGCCTTGTGCTTCTAGTTTACGTTTCAGTTCGCGGCCTAGAGGGTCTGTTATCTTAGATACCTGTAAGAATGCAGGACATAAAAAGAAGTATTTTCTACTTTTCTTGAATGAAAAGTTCCTATTCTTATTCGAAATTAGTTTGGAACCTTTCTATCAGTGTGAAATGACTATTACGGGGCATTCATTAACTACGTGTAGGATGAAACAATGTGTATAAATTCTTCCTATGGTTACTTTACATATACATTCGATAATAAGCTCTATTTTGTGGTTAGTACGAAATATATTTTTCGAAAAATAAAATTCTTGACTAAAAATAAGAGATATGCGAGTTTTGTACCCAAAGGTTAAAAACGAGTCCCGTATTACTAAGACATGAACCGTGATAGCTAGACAGTTGAAATTTTTATAAATGATGTATTTCTGTTGCCACCACAATAAAATTATTTTTTTTGATGGCTCGTATACAACTAACGTGATATTAATGTTATTTTGCCAAAAATTGGCATGGAACCCTTCGTGCGCAAGTCCGATTCGCACTTGACTGGTTTTTTTACTTGTAAGTAACGTTTTTGTTGTGTTATTATAAAAAACACAATCCACATAGGTATATATATTTTAGAGATATTCTTCATTCATCACTCATTAGACATTCACCATATAGCATAATGTAAGTTTATGTTAATAAAAGTGAATTGTAAACTTACTAGAACTGTATTTATAGTCCTATGTCGTCTTTTTCTAGTTAGTTTCAGTCTTGCTGTGTACGCTATAAGTGCGGAAGTAGCAACCAATAGCGACCCCCCTTCTAAAGTAGCCAGTAACCGCCACGCGAGACCACCACCCACCTCTACTGCTTCACTCATATCCTGAAAACAAGAATTCAAACTAAAAATTAAATCATCCAGTGATCAGCCCCAATTCGATGGGGTTGCGACGCTTCATTCTTAATAGTATTACATTGTCAACTTATTTACTTATCCATACAAACAAATAAAATTGGAGTGTATGTTTGTAATAATAAAATAATGGCTTTTTACACGCGATATAATTATACCAATACAACATTTTTTTACAATTTTTGTTCCGGCTAATCTCCGAAATGGCTTGACCGATATTGAGGGGACTTTCACTGGCAGATAGCTGATGTAAACTTACCCTGCTGGAAAAAACTCATAGAATGTCATAGAAAAAAAAATATTCTATAAGATTTTATTATATACTTATAAACGTAAGAGCCAAAGAAAATTTTAATCAGTTATATTTATTTTAAAAAAATGTGTCATTGGATTATATAATCGTGTAAGTATTAAAATGATGAGATCCAGTATATTTTACCTATATTTTTTTTTTCTTGTTATATACTTCTTGACAAACACAAACACTTCAAAAACGGTAAAGTTTAATACTAATTTTTACCCCCTTAGGGCATGAATTTTCAAAAATTCTTTTTTAGTGCTCCCCTACGTTATAAAAGGAACTCGTTTTTTAAATTTATAAAAGGAAACTTTTATCAATCTTCGGAACCAGTTATTAACCTTTTTTTATAATTTATTACAGGTAATTTATTGATCAATACCTCCTTTTAAACATAGCTCATCCGGATTGAAAATTAATAGCTCATCAATACAACATCATTTCTAAATCTCTCCGATTTCTTCTTAACGATTTTTTGTTTCACTCATTAAATCTCATAAATATTAATAATCCAAACATTATCTTATTAATTCTTATAACTTTTACATAACATTCATTATAACTACTAGATTCTAGATTTTTACATAAGATACGGTGAGATTCTATGAGATACTGAAGCTACTCATAAGATCTCTCAGGTCAAGATAATTCATTATGACCGCTGTGAGTTTTTAGTTTTAAATATTTTTGTATTATTTTTTTATGAGATTATATGAGGTTTTTCCAGCAGGGTAGGCTATTTAACATCTCGCTACGACCCATAGGAGCGGAGCAACACGCGAACGAAGTCGCGCGGGTCGGCTAGTATCAATATATAGTAATACATATATACCCAATAAGGGCAATAATAATAAAAATTCCGCCATACCTTTTTTGAGAGATCGATAGATTTTTTCCTACAGCAAAACAAAAAAAGCATGAATATTTATTTATTTTTTAAAGTATTTGTACAATAACGTCAATTAGTGTCGCTATAAAATTTAATTGTATTATTGTACAAATTCAGTCAATTAGTATAGCAATAAAATGTACCTATTTTAATATTACCTATATATTGGATAACACTATTTCGCCAGTGGGGAAGAATTATGAAATTGAATATTTATTTATTTATTTACTTCACCAACAAGATAGTTATGCATGCCGAACCCCATTGTAATACAATAACTGTCGCTATGCCGCGTACTTAAGCTGACGCTGCATCTGAGTTCCGATTATCGCCCAAGGCTGGGAACGGAATGTGGAATATTGTATTTTATGGAAAATAATTGTTCATTTTTAACCGACTTCATGTACTCAGTTATATTCCTAACTCCGACCGACGCGCTCCTCTCTTAGATAAGATTCTTTTGATTAATAGTTTAATTTGTAAAGGTTTAATAAAAGTTTTTATTAGCTTTTTAAAAAGACTTTTAATAGGCGCCCATTCTTTTCTGGCGCAGCCGGTAGGATACCCTAAATAGACTGTGCTTCAAGGACTCGAAAATCAGTACCTAGTTCGCGGCTAAGGGTATCCTCGAACCAAAAAATAAGATAAGTTCGTGGCGCCGAATCAGACAAGTGACGGAGCGGGCAGCTATAACGGAAGGATGCGGATAGGCGGAATGTGAGTAGAACTTTTCACTATCCTTTCTTACCCCATCCTATATTCGCTGGCTGTTAATTTTGGTCGTTAAATCTTAAAAAACCTTGTCATTCATTCGGTCCAAAATCACCGAATGTTGACTGACTTTTCCCTATAACGTACAACAATCGACGTTATAGTATTATATAAGTTTATATTTAAGTGAAATTTTTAATTAAAATATTTTAATTTTTGATTAACGTACATAAATCGACGTTTTTTCTTTTTAGAATAAAATAGGATTTCTATAAAATACACAAATAGATTTTATAGAAAAATTGTTTTGTTCTCCTTTTTTTGAATCTATTTTAGATAACATAATTGATGATTGCTATTTTATATTATTGATGATTTCTGTAAAATACTTAAATTGATTTTACAAAAATATTAAATAATATAAAAATTGAATAATTTTGTTTCTTATCGTTTAGTTTTTATATAAATAAATTTAAACAAAAAAAAATGGAACAACTTCAGTTAATCCCTCGTGAGTTATTAGAACTTATACCTAAATATGAAGGTGATGCCAGTTTATTAAACATTTTTATTAAAAAGTGTGAATATATTATTCATAGTTTTAGTAACCATAGAAATGCAGCACAGGAAATGTACTTATTTCATGTTGTAACAAGTCGCTTGGTAGGCAGAGCGGCTTCATTAATTAGTGAAAGAGAAGATATTTTGTCATGGGAAGAATTAAAAGGTCTATTAGTATTGCACTTCGGCGATCCAAGGTCGGAGGAATGTATTGCAATAGAGTTAGAATCACTAAAATTAAAATTAGGAGAAACTTATCTAGATTTTAGTAAACGTATTCAAAGCATGCGTAGTGTTCTATTTTCCAAAGTAAATTTAATAAATGATGAAGCCTTACGGAACTCGAAATTTATTATATATAATAACATGTGCCTCAATGTATTTTTGTACAATTTATCGGAAGATCTTTTAAGGATAGTCAGATTGAAGGGTTGCACTACCCTGGAGGATGCTATTAAAATTGTGACAGAGGAAGTTAATTTCCAAATCCAATACAAAAATAAAAATAGGCAAAATTTTAAACCTCAGGCTGTTACCCCGCAAAATCCATATTTAAGTAATAGTTATCAATTTAGATTCCCCCTTCAAAATAAATTAAGCATGCCAATTTTTAACAACCCCGGATTTAAAATTCCAAATAATAATTTCCTTCAGCAACGACCAAATTTTGGAAATAATTTTCCACAAAATAATTTGAGACAAGCAAATAATTATATCCCACAAAATAATTTTAAATTTGGAATTAACCGAAATTTAAATTCGGAATACCTCAAGGTTATCGCCCACAAATGAATAATAATTTCAATACACAACCTCATTTTAATTCATCGTCTAATAATTTTAATAACAATTTTAAATTTGGTATCCCCGGACCATCAAATAATAATCAATCGGATGTGTCGATGCGAACTGCCCCACAAATCCGACATAATATGACATACATACCGGAGAATCCCTATTGTACTGACGACCTTGACACTTATAATAACTATTATGACTATAATGTACAGACTAACGAGGACGATACTTACTTATACTGTGATATGCCCGAGCAGTTCAGTCAAGGTTATTGTGAAGAAAATCCGGAAACAAGTGAAACAAATAATGATAGCCAAAATTCCCCAGCTGATGAAAATTTTCGTTTAATAGCCTCGACCAGCCGGGAACAGAAATAATAGAGCTTAATTGCAATAGTATTCTAAAATTACCACATGTTAAAATTCCTGAAATAAACTCGCGTTTTATGATTGATACCGGTAGTAGTAGATCATTTATTAGTCCCTCAAAAGCAAACCAATATTTCTCAGAATTTAAATATTGTGAACCTTTCGAAGTGATAAGCACGCATGCTCGTAGCCAGCATAATGAAGTCATATACATACCGCTGCTTAAAACTTTCAAAAGTAATACTAATCATAAGTTTTACGTATATGACGTCGACAAACGATATGACGGCTTAATAGGTTCCGACTTACTGAAACAACTTGACGCGACAGTCGATATGAAAAATCAAGTTTTATATACGAAAGACACGGAAATACCAATTATATACACCCCACCCTGCGATTTGACCTTAGAACCAAGGACAGAGACACGCGTGTGGGTTCCGACGGACTTGGACGATGGCGAAGCTATCTTAGACTACATGGACTTTGGACAGGGAGTTCGAATGCCTACCGCCCTTGTAAAATGCGTTAAATCATATGCTACCACTGTGATCCAGAATACCTCTGATAAATCGGTAACTTTGACTATAAAACGACCATTTAAAGTGACAAAATTTGAAAATGAAATTTGTGAACTAAATAATATTACCGAGGACGTAGATGTTGACTCCATGTTAAAGCAAAATTTATCGAAATTGCGTTTAAACCACATGAACGAAGAGGAGAAATCTGAAATTCATAAATTATGTTACGAATACCGTGACATATTTTATTGCGAGAATATACCTCTGTCCTTTTCAAATCAAGTAAAACATTGCATACGTACGAAAAACGAAGATCCCATATATATAAGACCCTATAGACATCCTCCAGCGCAAAACGCCGAAATCCAAGACCAAATTGACCGATTATTAAAAGACGACGTTATACGCGAATCACACTCGCCTTGGAGCGCTCCGGTCCACCTAGTTCCAAAAAAGATGGACGCGTCAGGAAAACCTAAATTTAGGATGGTTATTGATTACAGGAGACTAAACGAAATAACCACAGATGACAAGTACCCCTTACCAAATATCACTGACCTTTTCGATAGATTAGGTAAATCTATGTATTTTAGCACTATTGATCTGGCTAGCGGGTATCATCAAATAGAGGTAGAGGAAGCGGATCGTCAAAAAACAGCTTTCACAACACAGTCAGGGCATTACGAGTTCACTCGAATGCCCTTCGGTTTAAAAACGGCCCCGGCTACCTTCCAAAGGGCTATGGATAACATACTGCGAGGCTTACACGGAATACATTGTCTTGTATACTTAGACGATATAATAATTTATTCAACTAGTTTGCAGGAACACATAGAGAAACTTCGAAAAGTATTTGCTCGATTACGTGAAAGCAATTTGAAGGTAACGCTAGATAAATGTGAGTTTTTGAAAAAGGAAGTATTATACTTAGGTCACACAATTACCAAGCATGGCCTTAAGCCAAACGATGATAAAATTAAGGCCGTTTTAGATATACCGATTCCAAAGACACCAACAGAAATTAAAAGTTTTTTAGGCCTCATCGGATATTACCGAAAATTTATCAAAGATTTTTCCAAGATAACTTACCCACTAACTGCATGCCTTAAGAAGGGGCGAAAGGTAGAACATACCGAGGAATTTGTTTCAGCTTTTCACAAATGTAAAGAACTTTTAGTTAATGCACCATTACTACAATTTCCCGATTTTTCAAAACCTTTTGTTTTGACTACAGATGCATCTAACTATGCTTTAGGAGCAGTCCTGTCGCAAGGACCGATCGGTAGTGATTTGCCAGTTGCTTACGGTAGTCGAAAATTAAACGACGCTGAAACACGCTATAGTACCATCGAAAAAGAACTTTTGGCAATAGTATGGGCAGTAAAGCTTTTTAGGCCATATTTATATGGTAAGAAGTTTATTATATACACTGATCATAGACCGTTAGCTTGGCTTAATTCCATTAAAGAACCGAATAGTAAGCTTACTAGATGGAAATTAAGATTATCTGAATTCGATTACGATATAATATATAAAAACGGAAAACAAAATAGTAATGCAGATGCTCTCTCACGAATAAAAACTAATGCATTAGGTGATAATAGTGACAGTAACTCTATGAACGTCAATATAAGTGAAAATCAACAAAATTCTAACACAAATAGTAAAGAAGGAAGCGTAATAACAATTTTAAGTTCTGATGAGAATCGTTCTAAGATCAGTAATAAATCTCCTTCATACCCAATACGTTCACCATCATCAAGTACCGTTAGTGTTAGTTCGCGTACGGAAACGGCTCTATCCGCCCTCGACATGGATAGTGAAGGAATACCCATATTAAACGAAGCAATAGACACGAAACCTAACCAAATTTTGGTCTATACGTGGAATAGAGATCATACTACAGTTAAAGACCTTTCAGAAAATAAACGTAAAATTTTAGAAGTCCACATGCCGATAGGAAATTTAGATTTAATTAAGGAATTTCTTATAAAATATATTAAGCCCAAGGTTAGGCATTTTATTTATTTTGAAAGCGATACACATAGACGACATTTTACTGAAATAGTTATTCAATTATTTAAAAGGGACTCGGTTAAAATATATGAATGCACTAAAAGGGTTGTTTATATAGATGACGAAAAAGAACAACGCCTCATTGTATTAAAATACCACGAAGGTCCGAATACTCATAGGGGAATAAAAGAAACTCTTATGAAACTTAAACGTACTTATTACTGGACTAACATGGACGTAACTGTTTCTTCAGTTATTAATGCTTGTGAAGTGTGTAGCAAAATGAAATATGACCGTAAACCTATTAAACCTGAATTACAATTAACTGAAACTCAAACAAAACCATTTCAGGAAATTTTCATAGACATATTTTCAATAGAAGGAAAGTATTTTTTGACTTTAATAGATGCCTTCAGCAAGCTAGGCCAAGCTTTTGAATTGAGCAATAGATCTACACCGGAAGTTGTTAGGGCTTTAATCCGCTATTTTAGTTTTTATGGCGTCCCAAGCAAAATTACCTCTGATCCAGGATCCGAATTTAACAACATTCTGTTAAGGGAAACTCTAAATTTCTACAAAATCGAACTTCATATAGGAACTCCGCATAACCCAAATTCTGTGGGTTTGATAGAACGCTTCCACTCAACTATCTTAGAAATATACCGTATTGCTAAATATGAACACAAACTTACTGACGCTTCGACCGTAATGACGTATGCTGTAATGTCATATAACCAAACTATTCATTCAACTACAGACCTTACACCCTTTGAAGTAGTTTTTGGACATACAAATGCTTCCAGTCCATTTAATGTAGATTTCCATAAAAATTACACACAAAAATTAATCAGCGATCACGTGAAACGCACGTCTTACCTATATCGTTATTTGACTGACAAAATGATAGACCAGAAGGAGAGAATTAGAATCAAAAGGGGAGGTGAGAAGAATTTTAATATCAGTAAAGGGGATGATATATTTATAAAAGGGGTAAATAATCGACGTAGCAAGGATAGACCCCGCTATCAAAAGGTAAAAGTAATAGGAGAAGTGTCGAAAAATACTGTAGCAATAAATATAAAAAACCGTGAAACGAAAGTACCAGTTAAAGATATTAAACGTCCTCCACAGGTTCATCTTACTGGTGCTTTTGCAGATCTTCAGGATCCAGGCCCTAGTTCAAAAAATTGAGAAAAATCCTGGTATTTTACCGGTGAAAGAGGGCCAGGCGTACGTGACGTATAATAGTTGGACTTATATTAAGATTTTAGACTTAAGCTTATTACTAGAAGATTTAGAATTTAATTTAGATTTATATAAGAACTTTAATAGAGACATTTTGACCTTCACTCAGCAAAATATTACTCACGACCTATTTGACGTTAAACTACAGACTGATCGTTTACAAAATATTACAATTAACAAATTTAGGCAGCTGATACCTGTAAAAAGATTCCCACGCGGTATCCTTAACCCGTTAGGATCCCTTATAAAGATCATAACTGGAAATTTAGATAATAGTGACGCCATTAGATATGATGAATTAATAGATAAAATAGGTGAAAATCAGCAAAAGGTATCTGAAAAGATAACTGTGGTTGCAGAGATAGCCGAGTCATTCGTGAATGCTACTAGTATTATTCAAAAGAATATTATTAAAATAGGTAAAGAAATCATGAATATCAAAAACCAGCTCGGTAACACGACACAATTAATAAGTACAACAAGATTAATAAGTACATATCATCTATTTTTGCATAATTTTCAAATGATATATATTAAGTTTGATGAAATAGAAACTGCCATTGCTTTCAGTAAATTAGGAACACTACATCAATCTGTCATAGACACAGACGAATTGTTAACTTTGTTAAGTAATATAGAGAAAACCGATAAGCTCATGTACCCTGTTAATAGCGTTAATTTAATAAAATTAGAACAATGTATCGATTTAAAAGTGTATTCTAAGAAAAGCCAGTTAACATTCATATTAGACATACCTCTAGTTAAGAATGATTTATATAACTACTTTAAGGTTTTGCCATTACCCATAACTAATCCATTTAATCAAACAACCCTTATCATTCCAAAATACCCATACCTTTTAGTGAAGAGTTCGAAGGTTATACCGCTCTCAAAACCGTGCAAAGAAGCGGACGAACTAGTATATTTATGTCAAGAGATAGAATTAGAATCATTAATACATGACGACTGCATAGATTCTCTAATGCTATTCTCTCACGATACAAGCACATGTGAACCAATAGTAGTGGAGACATCTGGAAAAAAAATAGCTTCAATTCAGAAGAATCAATGGATTCTGTATTGCCGAGACGAAATCACTCTTCTCAAGATCTGCAGTGGAGATGAAACCCGTGAAACTATAAGAGGAACATATATACTTACTATTGATGACAACTGTGAATACAGAGCAAAAAATATAACGTTACGACGACATACAACTATTGGTCGAGATATTACAGATTTTAGAATACCCCTTATACATTTTCCCAAAATACTCACCACGGAACCGCTACCTGAAAAGAAACTGATTAACCTCGATGATGTGGATCTTGTGAGTTTACGGCGGCTAGCATATAATGTGAAGGAAAGTGTTAGTGAGAAAGTGCATGGGCAATTTGTGACCAGTGTTAGCATAAGTACTATATGCTTTTATGTAATTTTAATTTTAGGCGCTTGCGTTGCAATAGTATATAAGATTATTTTAAGATTTTGGATTTATCAAAGTCATCAGGCTGAAAATCACCCTGCTGACTTTGAACTTGCGCAGGGAGGAGTTATGCATGCCGAACCCCATTGTAATACAATAACTGTCGCTATGCCGCGTACTTAAGCTGACGCTGCATCTGAGTTCCGATTATCGCCCAAGGCTGGGAACGGAATGTGGAATATTGTATTTTATGGAAAATAATTGTTCATTTTTAACCGACTTCATGTACTCAGTTATATTCCTAACTCCGACCGACGCGCTCCTCTCTTAGATAAGATTCTTTTGATTAATAGTTTAATTTGTAAAGGTTTAATAAAAGTTTTTATTAGCTTTTTAAAAAGACTTTTAATAGGCGCCCATTCTTTTCTAGATACACATTAAAACATGCTTAGAAATACAAAACATTTACATGGTAACTTAAACTAAATGATATCTTAATTATAGGTGAAACGACATTCTTATACAATATAAAAACAACAGCTAAATTAATGTATAATATTAGTTAATATTACAATATAAAAGATCTTAAAAACGAATCAAATATTAACACAAAATGGAACAAAAAATTTGTGAATTTATTTATAACTTAAATGTATACTTTCTAAACAAAATTACAAAAAGGACTATTTGAATAAAAGACTATTAATTGACAGATTTTTTTTAAATTTTCCTAAACTATCATTAGAAATATCTACAGTGTTGATATGATTAAAAAGTCTATTATATAATTTTAATAAACGGTTGAGTGATGAGTTACAGCCAAGATTTGTTTTAGACTGATGAGTTACAAAGATTTTTCTAGCTTTAAGTTGTTGTGATCTAGAACAGTTAATTTAATACGTGTTAGAAGTTCAGGACAAACCAATGCACCGTTAATTAATTTATGTAAGAACAGGTTGTCTAACATACATCTTCGCTCAACAAGTGTTTTCATTTTAAAATGATTTAGCCTATCACTATAGTTAGGTAATTTTTTTGCAAGACCATATTTTTGGACGCTTTCTAGTCATATACAATATAGCCTTATTTTGACTGTTTCAGTAATCCTGTTTCCAACAAACCTTTATATACTCAACAGAGGTTCCTTTATTTCGACAACTGCAATATAATAAAGCATTGTCTTGCTTTTAATATAATAAATATCATAGATATGCATGTGGTTAGAAATGTAATTCTTGTATTAATATAATGCTATGTAACTGTAACCTATCGTAGTATTTTATTAACGCCTCCTATAGCTTGTGGTTTGTTTGTGAAACGAGTTGATATCTTTATTACGTGAGCTATTTAGGCATTGCGAAACTTTAGTTTTGCTTTTGTTGCTCTTATCTGCTTATTGTAATTACAATTATTATTTATTAGAAGGCTTCGTAGTGGATGGTTATGTAATTATGTATTATTATTATTAGTGATTTAAATGCTTTATTGCTGAAAAAGAAGGAAGTAATGCATCTTCAACCTGAAACGTCGAATCAAAATTCACAAAATTGATAATAATAAATTCGATTTAAAATTTTCAGAGAAATTGTAGGACATAGTTTTCCAGTATGGATATCGGAAGTGCCGAAAATATATAGCGATATTTATTAGACTTAATATATTAAAACTACATGCATATTATATCAATTCGTCATATTTATGAATATTGCGTAAAAATATCCATATATCTATTTTACTCGTAAGTCCTACAGCTAGTAAGTTCAATCAGGATTTAAGTTGAGTTCGTTAGCACTCACAAAGATCAGACACATCAAAACACAGTCGTTTTTCACTCATCTCGAGAATTATAAACGATTTGTATAGTCATCTTTAAAACCCAAATCTAACTATAAAGTACAATCATCATTATGCTTAGAGGAAATAAAGAAACATCATAAATCATTATGACTGGGAATAACCGATTTTGTATGACGCATTCATTCGTTAATTTTTTCATTAAGAACATTAACCTAACACGGAAAATGATGTAGGCATCATAATCACCTACACAAGTACACAACCGATTTACGAATTCAGCTAATATTTGATGTATGGATATTTCCGAGATTACAAGAAAATCAAAAATGAATTAGTGGAAATTATTGAAACTAAATAAAACCTTTTTACTATCATAATCTTTTTACATGCATAATAACTTGATAACTATATAATTAATCAAACTCAAAATTATTTATTTCAACTAGACTTTTTTTAAACGTACTTGTAAAATTTGTCGGTCAGTTAGTTTGTCTGAAGCTACCACCAGCTCGGAAAGCACTTTTCTGTTGAGAACAACCGTCCAGAAACTAAACAGTCGCTCTTTTCAAAAAGTCTACATAGTCTGTTATACAACTGATTTAGCTTGAGAGTCAACGTCACTTAGATTCCAAGCATTCTCATCATTTAAGTAATCCTGGACATTATAGTATGCATTATATATGTATTAATGATTTTTTGATCCGAGTTAATCATCATCACAACCAGTCAATGCCCCACTGTTAAGACAGGTCTTTTTCTAAGAAAGAAGAGGGGATTAGGCCGTAGTCCATCACACTGCTAGCCCAGTGCGGGTTGGCAGACTTCACACACTGACAGAAAACATGGAGATCTCTCAGGAGTGCAGGTTTCCTCACGATGTTTTCCTTCACCGATAAAGCAAGTGATATTTAAATCCTTAAAACACACATAACTCGGAAAGTAAGAGATGTCCCCCCCAGTTAGTCATCAATGTCTTAACCTCTATCTATCCCTGTACTAATATCATAATCAAATTATTTTCATTTTATTGATTACGACAATTACCTCCTCGACGTTGGCCTCTTCCGTCCTATATCCAATTGAGCAAAATATATATATTTAAGTAAAGATAAAGAGAGATAGAGTTAGGTCAATTGGTTAAGGCTATTGTTAAAATGTTATTAATAGTATTATAGATGTAATGCTGTCGATGAAACTATAATCCCATACATACAATTTTTTATTCAAAGTCATTTAACAATACCACATGTTTACGCCACCGCAGCCATGTATGAAAAACCGTCCATGGACAATGGAAAATAATTTCCATACAATACATTATTGTTCAATAATCATTTCCCAGATTTTGAGCAATCTTAAAAATATTAAACTTTGCTTGTTGATTTTTCCGTTAATTAAATATAATTTTTTTATAATAATAAAATCATATTTTTAAAGCTTTCCTGAAGAGAGATAGAGCCGGAATTCCAATCAAAATTAGGCAAATTTTCAGTTATATCTTTTACATTCAAAATAATTAAATATGGCAATTGACACTATTTGACGTTAAAAATTTTTTGAATGGAATTGCTTTATGGTAGATTTTTTAGGGTTCCGTACCCAAAGAATTAAAACGGGACACTATTACTAAGTCTCCGCTGTCCGTCCGTCTGTCTGTCACCAGTTTTCACAAATGACGTATTTCTGTTTCCCTGTTATAGGGGCAACACAAATACTAAAAACAGAATTATTTTTAGTATTTATATTATACTGACAACAGTTAGACACTTAAAATGTTAACAGAATACTTAGTTGTATATTAATTTTAAAAATAAATAATTTAATTAAAATAAGATAAATTAAGGAGCTTCTGAACTAACTTTTTTTTATTAACCTTTTGTAAAAACTATCTGAACTGAAAATCATCTTTTATTCTTACGATTTAACAGAATTGCTTTGCACTATTTTATTTAATACAACTAGAAAACGTTTCCTTTTTGTTTAACCACAAACATGAAATAAATATCTCATGGAAAAGGCTAACCCTTTCCTCATTATTATAATAAGGCAAGGACGGATTGTTAGTGTTAGAATAAATTATTTACCACTAGGAAACGGTCTAGATTTGTGTAGATTTAATCAATTTGGCCCTAAAGGTCTAGTCTAGAACTAAGTAATATTTTACCGTCGTGACTTAAAGCTGAAATGGTGCACCTTATCAACGATCAAATTAAAATAATTTAATGGATAATATTGAATTTGTAGTTCCTACATAAGTTATTATTTTGTTTAAAACCTCTTTGGTAATTTCACATATTCGGTGTGTTCCACTTAGCGTTGCCGACGCCCAAATTGCTCATTTAGCCGTTCAACATGACGTCTACGATCATGCGAGTTATGCGCGAGCGTTGCATTTTTTAAAAATATAGAAAATAGCGACGATGTAAATAACTTTATTTGATACGGAAAGAGATTTATTAGTGGAAGTGAATGTTTCTGCAGCGCATATTTATGTAAAATTAATTTTATAAAATTATTATACTGTATATAAAATCTATCAATAAAAACTAAGAAAATAATTTTTTTGAACCACAAATTATTGTAGTTTATTGCTAAGACTTACAAATTATAATCTCTTGAAACTATTGTTTTATAACTCGCCATTTGAAATTTGAATTATTTTCGTGAATGACCAAAACGCTCAATGTTCCGTTCCGCTGGTTTACGATTGTAACGCTCGCGAATAAGTGAAATAAGGAAAAACCGCGCTCGTGAGCGTGCTCGTCGTGAGTGCTTAGTGGATCGCACCCCTTGTTGTATAGATTCTTATAAAATTGACGTTTTCGTAATACAGAATTATGTTGTGATTAATACGGAGCAAAATAGAATATTTCATTATTTTTAATATAATTAAATTGCACATCATCATAGAAATTCGTAATAAATTGTGAAAGAATAGCCAATCCAATAAATAAAAAAGTTAAATGTCACATTGTAATTCTATCTTATTTATTAAGCTTGCAAATTTTTATATAAAATATACAATTATGAATATATTTTTTTTTACTTAATCAGGGTGCACGGCTGTTCTCCCGCCAAGTCAAGCAACGCATATCGTTGCGAGGAATTAGCAACATCGTTTATAATTTTTATTTTAATTAAATTATACCCACGTGAAAAAATCGTACCAAGACAATATGTAATTTATGTTCCGATAGACTTGAGCCAGTTCTCAAGCGGAGCTGGCTTGATAACCATTAAGGCTGTATTGTCGTGATGCTGGGTCTCCATTACTAAGGCTTATAGTAAGTGTGTAAGCAACACTGTTTATAAAGTACTAGTAGCGGGTAGATCATTTTATATTATTCCAAGTATACCGACGTGTAGACATTATATAACCTTTAGTGCGATAGATTAGTCTCAGTCTCTCTGGTGTTTTCGTGCAGTGAACATGGTAGTGTTATAGTGTCGTGATTAAGGTTACCCTTCTCGAGGTCCATGTAAGTTTACTTTATTATCTATTGTCGTTAGCGAGATCGAGTGGTGGAGGTGAGAGTTAATATATTATGAAAGAGCTCTTTAAACCTGCTCCTGGGTCTCAAGCCCCAGGCACCGCTCGCCTCAGTCTACACAAATTTTAATCAGTGAAAATACTTAATTGCGAGAGTTACCTTATTTTATGTTTTTGTAAGAATGCTAATTTTTGTAGACCACGAAAGAAATATTGTCGAAATCACTTATTAATTTCGTATTTTTATTACTTTTAAAGATCAGGTTGTTAACAGATATTATTATTAGTGGCAGAAACTGTAGATTTGTTTGTGTTATGAATAAATATCATATCGCAACAGCGATGCGCTTTCGTTGCATATGTGGCCGTGACTCCTATCACTTCTTAATCCACTCTATTCGAAATGACTGTTATGCAGTTTATAAGTATTCTACATTCTATTTTATTGCAGAAATACAGATTAAGTAATAAGATCGAGTCTTTAAAAAAACTGGCAACAGAGTTAGCAAAATAACTCTGCAATTCAAGTTCAAGTAATTTTACATTTTACAGTTACTCAATCACATTACCCACTTGACACAAAACTTAATAAGAAAGCTAACCTTCAATTCAATAGGAGAGCTTTCACTGTAATACTCAATATTTCACTCTACGAAATTACTAGTCCAACTACTGTTGATGGATCGTATAAGACGTTCTACCAATTTAACTAACATTTATTATCGTAGCCATTTTAACTTGCTTCCCCTCCTCCGGCAAGAAGTGTTATTTTTTACTCGGCACGAAAATTAATTTATTGATTTTAAATTAATATATCTAAGTATGATTTTTATGTCATGTCAAATATGTCATTGTTTATTTTAGCTGAATAATGGGATTTACACTTAGCTGTGATATTATGACTTTTATGTCTATATTTAAAACTAGGGGCCCGTCCCGGCTTCGCACGGGTGGATAATTTTTTTTTAAAACTTTGGCTCCCGCATTCTGTCGCTCCCTCTATCGCCGCTTTACTCGCTGCGCTGCGAGGCACGCCACACCGCGCCGGCGGCCCGTCTGGGATTATTTTTTATTTATCTTGATATTTTTATTTCGTAATATCTTTTGACTGGAATGTCCGATTTCAATAATTCAAAAAGTAATTAACAGGTATTGAAACAGTCTTCATTACGAAATAATTTATTTGGATAAGAATTAATACAAAGTTATGGAAAACATGGTCTGATTTTGATAGGCATTTTTATCAACTTTTTAAATGTAAAAAAGTAGTTATAGTGACTTAACTACAATAGTTGGACATATGGTCTCGCGGAGTTTTTTGTAGATATTGATACGTTCTATAATATTGTAAAACATTTTTTTGTTCTATCATCAATACTGTTCGCAGCGCATGCGATGAAAGATATTTTATGGCTAATTTTTTTGCACCTTGTGTTGGTTTTAGTGAGAATTTCTAGGGATCTCTAATTTTTTCTTGTAATAAATATAGCCTATGTTACTCAGGGATAATGTAGCTTTCTAATGGTGAAAGAATTTTTGAAATCGGTCCAGTAGTTTTTATGTTTATTCGTTACATACAAAAATACAAATCTTTCCTCTTTATAATATTAGTATAGATTAGTATAGATGTGTATGATAGGTTGGATGAACACAAAAAAATTGTGTAATGTCTATTATTTTAAAAACGAGCGACAAAATTGTTGATGTCTACGAGACAAAATCATGGTGTAATGGATAATGGAACGGTGTTGAAACAGCCGCGGTTTTGCCAACGTTTTTTGAGCTTCTTTTTCTCCTTAAGCGTTGTTTGCAAGACTTAAGTTAATTTTTATATACATTTATATTTGTTTAAAGTATATAACTTTCGTTATAAAAACATTTTGTATTTTATTTGAAATACCTTTTTAGACATATTTTGTATTTGCAAAATTCATTTATACATCAATAAATTTTGTCATCATCAATGAATTAAAGAGATAAACTATTCCCACAATGGCAACACTGAACTGATACGATACCCATCAGGGTAGTAGATGTTCTTTAATTTATTATTTTATAGTCCGTCCAAAATAGCTAGAAAATTCGATAATGTAAATTTTTAACAGCTCCTATGGCACTTTCGTTCGAAAATACAAGTGAAGTTTGTTTGCGTATGTACAAATATAATAATGGAACCAGTGATGGACAAGGAATAAACAAATTGTAGAATCAAGACTAATATCAGTGTTTATAATATTGTAATGATTGATTACTTTGACATAATCATAAGTTTTTAGTATGAATTAGGGGGAATTCGGTTCAAATTAGGGGAGTGTCCATTTGTAACATAATATAATATATTTAATATATAACGTGATAAAGAGTGATTGTGCCAATACAACTTAATAATAAAATAAAGTTATAAAAGTATTTTATTTGACTAAAGTATTTTGCAAATGTAGAAAGTATTTGCATTTTGTATTTGAATACTTTTTATAAAGTATTTTGCAAATCTCTGTAAACACCATAGTATTTATCGATTAGAGGTAGTTTAAATCTATCCCGTCTCGATATGTCTAAGATAAATCGCCTGGGTCGCAAGTCCCGGGTGCTGAAAAACTTCCTGCTTAAGTGCATATTATAAGCGTCAGTAGCTCAGTGGTTGGATTGACGATCAATATCGATCCTAATACAAGTATTTAGCTTACTTGGAGGGGTTAAAGAATACTAGTAGTATGTGATCTATACTGTTTTCTTCAAAAAAAATAAACGTATTGTTGTACATATATAAAAATTTCAAAAATTTATTGACATAAATATTATAGAATATTGTTTGTGTAATTTTTTAAAATGCAATTTTTTATCGTGACGAAATAACATAAAACCGTCTAGTGAACGCGCAGACAACTTTAATGATGTTACCCAACGCAATACTAGTTATCTAGACCATCTATTAATTATTTAAATACCACTTTTGCGTGCGCAACCAATTTTACGCTTTATTTACAATACAATCATTTTTTCTTACACTATTTTTAATTCAAATTTATTAAAAAAAAATTTGTATTTTTTAGTTGGATTTTCTATAAAAGCATATTTTTTTTAGTTTTTTTAAACTATTATTTATTTTTCATTTTTTAGATGAATTTTCTATAAAAGCGTATTTTTTTGAATATTCAAATTTGATAAATCATATTTAACAATATGCAGGGGGATGTTTTGAGACGATATAAAAAATTTGTTGAGGTTGAAAACTACTCAAGAATATAGGGGGATGATGTACGTATAAGATAGGGAAAGTATAAAACATAAATATAAAGTGTCTTGACGCAGACACTCCGGGTCTCAGGAAAACAAAAAAAATCACTAATCCTGATTATCCTAGTAAGGATAACGGATCAAACTGTTTAAAATATTGAATTGTCATCGATCCTTAATAAGTATGCCAAATTTCGAGATAATCTAATGTTTTGAAGGGGGTCAAAATCATGTTCAAAGATTCCGTTACATAGGTACATACTAACATACGTATGAAGCTAATAAAAGCGTATCAAAAAGGATATGAAATGTTTTTTGTTCCGTTCGTGATGGTACGCGAGACTGTTTTGGTTTGGAGATAATCTACTATCATCATAACCCATTAATGGTCAACTGCTGAGCCGGCTCTCCTAATTAGAATGAAGAGGGTATTAGGCCATAATCCACCACGCTAGCTAAGTGCGGGTTGGCAGTCTTCACACACCTTTAGACCAATAGGGAACTCTCAGGAGTGCTGGTTTCCTCACGATGTTTTCCTTCACCGTTAAACCAAGTGTTCAGAAAAGTCAGAGGTTTGTGCCTGTGTGGAGGATCGTACTTGGCCCTCCCGAGTAGACATCGTATTAACCACCGGGCTGTCACTGCTATTTAATCTACTATTACCTTAAAATGAAATGAAGCTATTATTAAAACATAAGAGCACGTAATCACATTATGCAATGGCGCTTTATTGTAAAGAATAAAAAAGAAATAGAACATTAAATGTAAGTGGGTAACTTTTCACGTTAACGAATTGTATAATTACATCATAGTGTGCTAGTAGTTCGCAGGGTTACCATTTAAAAACCTTTAATTTAAACGACATGAAAGTTTCACAGTCGAAATTCTAGTTATTCATATGAGTAAAGTCTGTCCATGCAAGTTCACACGCATGGTAACCCTATCTAGGTAATTTGTTATCACATTTCCTTGGCATTCATGCTCTATTTGCCCAGATTACTAATGTTTATGTAAGTAATGGATTGACGTCTTACATTGACTTCACCGCACACATAATAATTATGTAAAAGCTATTCATTTTTTTTTATTAGCCGACCTCCTTATGTTTAGATCTTTTTTCTGACGGAAACATTCTATTCTCCGACTGGCTTGCGACTACCAGCATTCGAATCAATCCCTTTAATGCTGCGGTTCCGGTGAACTCTGGGTTCTTACTCAGGGTCCACTGAAACCGCAACATTCTTCTCTTCGCTCCCCTTCCTCGTTCTGTCTTCGAGGCAGCAAGGCGTCGGCAAAACATGGGTCTATGGGTGACGGTGGCCACTTTCCATCAGGTGGACCGTCTGCTCTTTGTCTCTTATCTATCATTTCTTTAATTTTCTTTCTTTCAGTGTGTAATTTTATGTAATAAGGAGACGACACATTAAAAAACCAGCCATTTAATGTAATGTTTTCTTAAATGTATTTTCTCGATGTCTGACTTAGATGTAGAGCAGTTAAATGTATCTATTACACTTTAGCAGCGGTAGATATTATTTGGTGGTTATAAAATGTGCCAAAGAAAAATCTGTAAAGGTTTAAAGACCTTCACGGGCGACCGCGTGATGTTTTATTATGAAATCTTAAGGAAACAGATGAAAATTTTATGTGATAAAATCAGACAATTACAGGCTAAATTACTTTGTCTTATATTATTATACTTAACTTATAATTGCAAATATTTGTGTTAAGGATTTTTTTAACTGAGGTTAACTTGTGGCTTTGTTTTAATGTTTTATGTACGAGTATCTTGATGCCTGAATTCAGAGTTCAGAAAAATCATCTCGAAAATATATTTTTGAATTAAAATTATTATTAAATCGTAGCACGTATCAATTAGTTTATTTTTTATTATATACTTTAGAATATAAAAAAAATTACAGGAAATTATAAATTATAACCAATTTATAATTATAAGGCAAATTATAATACTAGCGGCCCGTCCCGGCTTCGCACGAGCGGATAATTTTTTTTTTTAAATTTGGCTCTCCTGCATGCGGGTAAAAATGACAATGATGCCTAAATTTATTTATTATTATAAACTTATCTTAATTACATAATTCATAATTAAAATATAAGAATTGTTAGCAACACAAAGTGTAGACAATATATAACCTTTAGTGCGATAGATTAGACTCAATCCCTTTGATGTTTTCGTGCAGTGCACATGGAAGTTAGTGTCATAGTGTCATGGTCGAGATTGAATGATGGAGATGAGAGTTAATATATTATGAAAAAGCTCTTTAAACCTGCTACTGGGTCTCAAGCCCCAGGCACTGCTCGACTGTCTAAATTATGACAGAATAGCCAAAAATATAAGAGTTTCTTAGTACAACAACCGTAGACGTAAAATCTTCTCGAATATTTTCCTCAAAACAATGAACAATGGTAAAGGAAGTCAAGTCGGCCGCAAGTTGACTTTGATCTTTGTTTAAATATATTAAAACATCCGTCATGTAATGAGTCTGTAAATAGTGCTGTAGTTACAGTAACTCCGGATTTACGCATAAGTGATGGCCACAGGATATTTGCTACAACCTCTTGCAGTTATTGCTATTATTACAAAAGAAAGTTCATTATTTCAGAGTATTATGTATTTAGACTAGCGACTCGTTTCTGGCTTTTGTCTACTATAATATGCATGTATACATATAAACCTTCCTCTTAAATCACTATCTATTGTTAAAAACAGCATTAAATCAGACAGCGTGAAGGTAGTGATAATGCTAACCACCTTAAAGTAATCAAAATAAACTTCAGTCCCTAAAAACTGGAACTGCTATTTAATCTGATTTGTTATTTTTTTCACTGGAAGCATTAATAAGATCTACAACACCAATAGAAGCAGAATAAACATTTTTGTTTGTGCATAGCAAGTCGCATAATGCAATAATGCACATAAAACGGAACTACACTACCAGGCGAGCTCCGTTTGTCAACTGGATCACGTTTATCGGAACATAGGTTATATACAGTCCTGGAATGAAATAAAAAGTACTACCCGCGAATATGTTATCAAAATTAAATACTGTTTTTACAGTTGTATTGCTGCGCATGTTTCGTAAATTTAATACTCTGTTTCATTTAAATAGGATATCAGAAAAATTAATTGGTATATTTTTTTGCTGATAGAAAATATATATTTGATACATATTATGAAATTGATCCAGACGACTTCCGGAACTGAGTATGTTTTATTGCATGTTTTGAAACATAATTACGTCGATTAAAATTAAACTGAACCGAATTTTAGATGCAGGTGCGGGTGTGAACTGTTTGAGTACTGCAAGGCTGGCGGGTCGCAAGTTGTCCTTGTCTGTTATTTGAGTCGCACTCGTTTTACTAAAAGTACATTTTAGATTGCAACTGATTCCGCTCAGGATATACAAACGTGGATATGACATTAATAATATCACTTCACTTTTTAAAACACTAAAAATACTATACTTTTTTATAAGTGGATCTATCTCCATGAATGATGAACTATTTCCGTCATACTGACGTAGACAGTTCCGTACTATAATAACAGACAATATCCAAATTCTTACTAATATTATAAATGCGAAAGTAGCTCTGTCCGCCTGTCGCTCTTTCACGCCAAAACTACAGAACCGATTTAAATGAAATTTGGTATACAGATAGTCTAAAGCCTGAGAAAGCACATAAGCTACTTTTTACACGCTTTTTATTAGCTTCACTTGTATGTCAGTATGTCAGTATGTCTGTATGTCAGTATGTAACTTTCCGTGGGTAATTTGCGCGCCTGCGGCCTTCATTGGTTCTGGTAGTCGTTTCTCAGGCTCCCTCTCCGAAATCGAACTCTGATTCCCCGTATTTAATCACGCTTTTATAAATAAACCAAACTAAAAAGTAAAAAATAAATAATAGTTTAAAAAAACTAAAAACACGCTTTTTTAGAAAACCAAACTAAAAAATAGAAAATAAATTTTAATAAATTTAAATTAAGAATAGTGTTAAAAATTTCAATAAATATAAATTAATAATAGTGTAAATAAAAAAAATGTATTTTATTTTAAAAAAAGCGTGGGGTGCTTTTTAAGATATTATCAAAATGATAATCACTCTACTCATATCTGTCAATAAAATATTTATAACTATTGACACCAAGCACCCCACGCTTTTTTTAAAATAAAATACATTTTTTTTATTTACACTATTATTAATTTATATTTATTGAAATTTTTAACACTATTCTTAATTTAAATTTATTAAAATTTATTTTCTATTTTTTAGTAATCACTCTATCACTCTATCAAAAAAAGAGTGTTTTTAGTTTTTTTAATTAATGCGAAGAAAGGGTTGTAAGGGTTTGAAAGAGGGGGATGAAAAGTTTTACCCTCAAGGGTATAAAATAACAATAGGAAAGACATTATTCCACGCGGACGAAGTCGCGGACACAGCTAGTAAGTAATAATCCTTAAAAAATATCACTAAGATGGTATCCAGTTGATGTTTATGTCTTTTTATATTGTTATGTTTTTTGTGATCTTGCCTCATAGATCAAGATTACTTTTTTATGTTATATTTATCACTTCATCGTTTAATGATGTAACGTTAAAAATTCACGGTCCTGGTATCATTAGTTCATTCGTGTCCAGTAAGTCTAACCGGTAAGCCTGGATTAAGGTTATAACCGGCCCCTCACGAATTAGAAGGTCCGGTGTTCTTGGACTAGAATTTCTTTTCCGGTCTAGTATTCAATCTAGATACTATATCACTAATCTGTGATTCAATCTGTTTCTCATAACAGCCTTGGAAACGTTTTTCTATTCTTCAAAATGGAAGTTCTGCTATACCTATTTTTTTTTGGAACTTAGTCTATAACTACTTTTTAATTTCTGTAAATTTAATTATTACTTTATTTTTGGAAACACTGCTTTTATATTTGTGTAATTTTCTGGATATTGGTTTTTAAAACCGGCCAAGTGCGAGTGGGACTCGCGCACAAAGGGTTCCGTACTAATATTTGGCAAAATAACTTGTTTTTGATTTTATTTAAGTATTCATTTTTGAAATTAATATACAATATACAACTTCTGTGAATATTTCAAGTGTATACCTGTTGCCGTTATTATTATTGAGCATTTTAATAACGTTTGTTGCATGGGAATTCTGTGAATAGTTCAAACGTCTACAATATCATGTTTCATACAGTTTCTGTTATTCTAAGTTAACAGCCATCAATGTATATTTATATTTTTAAAATTGATTTTTATAAAAGGGAATCATCTTAAATATTGGTATGTTATCTTTGTATGTAATTATAAAAGTATAACCTTCATACATTTTAAGTGAACAAATAAAACAGATTTTTAAAATTGAAATACTTGAGTTTGGAAAATAACGTCAGTTTTATTAGTTACAGTCATTGTTCTGTAACCTGTATTTAAATCTAGCAAGTCATTTTGAGGAAAACAGACTAATATCTGTAGAAGTATAATTCTATGTAATTACACTGATTTTTCTATAAATAATTTGTTTGTAACGACTTGTTTTAAGAAATACAATTTTTTATGTTAAATTAATATTTATAGTATTTTTCATCAATAATAATAATTATTAGGTATAGATAAATATTTAATTATATAATATTCTATATTTAATTAATTATTTTTCGTTGATTATTGTAAGCATATTTTTGATTAAGTTGTTTTATTGACTACAAGTAATGGCGGCAAAAGCAAGATGGCGGAAGAGCGTGTTGTATTTACTTGTGCTGCAGCAAAAGAATATAAAAAGATCCATTACTTGTCGAATAGTGGTTTTTGTTTATTTCTAATCTAACATTATAAATAATTATAACCTAATAATAAAGTGAGAAATGTGTTTTTAATTCTAGAAATAAAGAACAATTCTTATGAGTGAATATACCCGTGTTTTTATTTTATTTCTTTGATATCCTAATAAAGCATATGTAAGCCAGAATCCTACATACAGTATCTTGAAAGTTTCAAGTATGAACTCTATGTCGACTCCTGGGAAACCGATGGTTTAAAAACGATCGTATTATTAATTGATATTATTCTATATCTCATAAATATTTGTTATAAATATCTTTATTCCATTTGCAGGTATAATAACCTGATGAAGATTATGTAAATGGAGGTAGGTACCAATAGGTGTATCTGTATATATAATCATTAAGTAATTATGTATTTTTCTTGGTGTCAGAAATAATTAGCATAATTAAGGCGGAGTATTGTAAATTTATTTTAAAAATAAGATATACAGACAATGGTGTTACCTAAGTGTTAGGTTTTTACCTATGAAGAGGTTATTTGTTAATAAGAATTAATCATGAACGAAAATTCATGACAGTTTACATAGGAGTCCCTTCGAAATTATTAAAAAAAGTAAAATACGGGATACAGAAAATTTAGTTAGTGACGTGAAAATTGGAATTTCTTTGGTATACCATAACGGTTTTTACACACGTAAATTGTTGGGTCAGAATTCTCCTCCGACTAAAGTACGAAGTTTTAAATGTTTACTCATATTTATTACGTAATAAAAGCGATGTATATATTATTTTAAAGTTCAGTTAAAGTTTCTTACGTAGAAAATTATAATGATAACATTATATCAATAAAAAAAAAGTTGTAGAGAGCAGTTCCAGAGATTTTCTCATCATGCAGGCTTACAAAGAGTAGGTTTTATTACCAATTATATTAGTCTACAAAATTTTTCAGTTCTATCCCATAGGAACTGTATTTAATTTTAATTGTATGGAAGGGATAAAATGTACCCTATTGCTCCTTCTAAAGTTTTTGTTATACGTAGGTATATGTAGATAACCGTACAAAAGTGGATTACAAAAGAAAAAAGAACAAAATGATTACATAAAATTAGGGTCTCAAACTGTATCAAAAGTTCGTGATCCAATATTACATCAAGCAGTTATGCTGATGCCGTAACCAAAAATAAAACCAAAATAAACAAAATGCACTTACTTTCACATTTACAATAATAGCTAAAGGTGAATAATTTCTTAATACTGTTACTGTTAAAATGTATGTTTAAATATTTATTTGAAAAAAAAATACTGTAACTTATACGAAGATCTCCACTCGTTTTAATTATTAAAAAAAATGTCGCTTTTTATTTTTACGCCATTTACTTAATTAATAACAAAAGTTTAGAATTGATTTTATTTTTAAATAATTAATTATCTTTCGTTTAAAAAAATTAATTTACTATAATTAAAATTAAAAATTAACGCTTACCTATAATTTCAAGAATTTACACACTAACTAAAATTATTTGAACAATTTTACTGTAAATAGTCATTTTCACTCACAAAATTTCACTACAATACAAAATGTACACTTTGCTTAAAAGTCGATATTATTTTAATAACTAAGTAGCGACGGAGGTGCGATTAGAATGAGGTCTCGCGTGCGAATGCGTTTTTCATTGTCGTTGAAATCTAACGATAAAAAAGGTAAAATCAGTTGTAGCCTTGATTTTCCAACGCAGACGTAGTTTCAGGACGATGAATGAGTATTATTTATAGTTAAGTAATACTTAAATATTGTGTTAAAATTAACAAAATATAACTCATGATTTCTGTGGTTTCGTAACCGCATATAGAATTGTAAGCCCTACAACAATTGATTGTGTAATTTATGAGTTATAAGTGGCCCTTTTAGCTCTGTGCTTTAAAAAGGAAGAAAACGAACCTTATAGTATCACTTCGTTGTGTGTCTGTTAAGACCTTTTTTCTCAAAAATTCATTTTTAAATTAATATTGAATACTCAGGCCTGTGGCCCCTTGGAGCTGTCATAGAATTAAATTTCTATTTGAAAAGATTTTTAGTTAATATAGTTCAAGCATAAAATAATTAAATTTCGCTTGAAGCAAGGTTAGCAAAAGAGAAAAAAAAAATTTGAAAACTGTAAATTTCTAGTTACAACACCTGAAAAATAACTGTTTTTGCAAGATCCTGTTTCTGAGACACAGGTAAAGAAATCATTCAAATAGTACGGAACACTCTTATCATAAGTGAATCACTGTAAGCCTAAGGTTAGGCTAACATAAACCTAACCTTACACAAGGCTAACCTAACGTTGTGGTAATTACATTGTAAGGTAAATAGACCTTAATCGGACACCAGTAACAGCACTGCACTGTACTTAACACTATCTAGAAACTACTTCACTCCTTGAGAGACCGCGCAACACTTAGACTACAGTCAGAATATCGGGGGCATATAAAGAGACTCGACTGTCAAAATGACGGAAGTGACTACTACCTCTACCTATGATGAGTCATCAATAGAGAAAAATAGAAATCATCTAAATGACTAAATCTGATCGTTAGCAATCAAGTTATGATCAGTTCTCCATAAAATATTATTATATTCTTAAATTAATTTACTTATAGGTATTCTATTACGTAAGAATTTAAGAACATCCTTGTTTAAGAGGACTTCTTTAGGATATTGGCGCGCGCTGAGCTCCAAGCTTACCCCTTACCGTGTGAAGAAAGAAGAAAATCGTCCTTTCGTAATCCACAGGATCCTCCTCGAAATCTGGACCGATTTTAACATTTATTTCGTTAAAATCCAGTACAGGGTCTAAGCTATGCCTGTACGTTTTGCTTTTTTGGTTTATGTTAGTAATAATTAGTTTGCTGGATGTTTGTAAATTATTTTTTTTTTTTTTATAGTAGATAAGGTGCAAACGAGCAGATGGTCCACCTGATGGTAAGTGGTAACCATCGGCAAAACAAGAGATACTCCCTGGCTTTGTCGATGCGTTGCATCCCCGAAGATAGAGTGGGAAAGGGGAATGAAGAAGAAAAATGATGCGGATTCAGCGGACCCTGGGCAACAGCCCAGAGTCCACTAGACCCACAGCATTAATGGGATGGGAGAGGGAGGGGGTAAGTCTGGCCCACATGCGGCTCAACCGGAACGCGCCTATAACACTTGGATTTGCATGCTGGTGGTCGCAAGCCAGTTGGGGAACAGATCCCCTACCACCAAGGGAGTGCTGGGTTACTCGGCTCTTACGAGATGCTCTCCCAGCGGCAGAGGGGAATAGTATTCTAACCCTAAAAATTCTATTATATTAATCAAATAATAAAAAAAAAACAAAACGTACAGTCATGGCAGAGGTTTTCTTCTGTAACTTCATTATCCTAGGATGAAACAGGACTACGTTTGTATGAAAAAAGTGTCGATTGATTTCCTCTTAATGGATTAACTGTACAGTTAAGACTATAAGTAATAATATGAATTTTTCGTTTTTTTGCCTGAGATTGATAGCCCATTGTTCTCTTATGAGCAAAAGTTAATTCTATACTTAGGTATATTTTATTTAATATATCCTATTTAATATAAAATTATTTTGAAATGTTATTAGCGAGTATTATAGTACTGTTGGTGTCGAGTACTATAACTAGTATACAAGTAGTGTAATCGAGAGTTAAGTAGGTAAGCAGGAACTGTTGTTACGCCAGGAATTACTGTTACGGTATTTTACGTAACGGTGGAGAGATTAAGTTAGGGTTGTAACCATTTCTTACACTACTGTTTACAATAAACAATATTTTTACAACATATTTACAAAAAATACTGGAGTATGTATTAATTATATTTTTCAGAGAGGTAATAGTTCGCGGAGCCTCTCAATAAACTCTGTTTGGTTTGACTGTGTAAGGAGTGAGTACATACTCACATCCCCCCTCTTTTTACCTGTGACTATATACTAACAGAAGAATCTCTAGAGAACAATTAATGATAATTACTTTATTAAAACTCCGCCATTGAAACTACGACGTAGTGAAGCATGAGAAGACGGATGTAACTTAAAAAGATCTTAGTCTAACGCAAGTTAATTACTAAGCAGGCAAAAAAAACCGGCCAAGTGCGAGTGGGATGCGCGTACGAAGGGTTGACCCCCCTTAAACATTTATTTTATTCTATCTTTAGTATTTGTTGTTATATACAGAAAGTTGGCAACAGAAATACATCATTTGTGAAAACTTCAACTGTCTAGCTATCACGGTTCATAAGATACAGCCTGGTGACAGACAGACTGACGGATGGACAGCGGAGTCTTACAATAGGTTCCCGTTTTTACCCTTTGGGTATGGAACTCTACAAAATTGTAGGTATAAAGTAATAAGTAAAAAATATTTATACAAAACCTTTAACCATCCCTATTTCTGGACAACAACTTGCTGCAGAGCGTATCAGGTAGCAGAGCTATGATTTGCTATTTACAATAATTTGTGACATCACTTCTTAATTGAATAATATCATCAACAATAAAGGAAGGAGGGGAGGGGAAATATTGAAAAACATTATAAGGGGGGATGACATTGAATGGAGTATTGGGTAAACGCAACGTAGATACTGCTACTGAACCGATAAATAATCAAATATAATGTCTAACAATTACGAGAGGAACCTAAGCAGTGCTTTGGACTTGTGACCAAGGTGTAGGCTTAAAGACTTTGCTGCTCAGGCTCTCTATATAAACCCAAGGTTGCTAAACTACATTGTAAGGTACTCACGTGACCTTATCCGACAGCACTCCCAGCACTAACACAACACTACACTTAACACTTCACTAGCACTACCCTGATATCCAATTCTTGAGAGACCTCGCGTAAGACTAAGAGTGCAATCCGACTGTCGAGGGTATATAAAGTCGAGACTGTCAAAATGACTGAAGTGACTACTACCCTACGCCAGCGCCATAGATGGCGATGACGATTCGATTATTCGATAATCGTTTACGATTCGCTGACATAAATATTTAGATGAACTATACTGTAATAATGTAAAATACATCGGAGCTTCGGGCTAGTTCTGTCTAAACTCATCTAATTATAATAAAATTGTTACTATCGATGTCTGTACATACTACATAGAAGATATTTAAGATAGATAGAAACTAAAAACAATAGTTTTAGAAGCTTCTTTTATTTGTCAGTATGTTTGTTTACCCATCATGCAAATTATTGCATTTAATTTAATGAGGTTTTTACAGTTGCAATACAACTATAGTAAATTTTAAATACACTTAAAAGATATTTAACCGATATTGTCTATGGAGGCTGACATTAAAGGTTATACTTAAAAAGATTTAGCCACTTAACACTTGGTCACACTAGAGGTCGAAAAAAATAGGCTTTTTAGGATTTTTTTTAGAAATACTACAAAATAAATTTAGTTTCCAATTAAGACACTATAACATGGTTAGAAGAAAATAATCTATCAGTAAATATTACTAAGACAAAATATATGAAATTTACGACGAAGAGGAAAAATAAAAAAATGATAAATATAAGTTATAATAATGAAACTATTGACATTGCTAATTATACATAATATTGACGTACTTTGTAAAAAAATTAATAAATTTCTATATCACTTGCGCCGTTTACGACGAACAGTCTCCTTAGATAGTGCATTAAGAGCCTATCATGGCTATGTGATGGCGAATCTCCGTTATGGTATAGTTATGTACAAAAAAGATGCATAAGAAATATATATCTTATTAGTATCACCGAATCATGCAAACTAATATTTAAGAAATATAAACTTTTAACATTACCATCGTTATATATATATGAATCAGCAGTTTTCGTACATACTCATAAAGAATGTTTTCAAACGTTCTCAGATGTCTCTGGGTTTGATAAAACAAGAAACAAGAATCGGCTATACCTTCCTGTCTATCGCTTAGTTGAGACGTTGAAATCTCCGTATGCTATGTGCGTTAAAATTTATAATCATATAAGCTCATCTTTAAAAGAGCTGCCATTACATCTTTTTAAAAAGGCTCTTTTTGTAAGATTATGTGAGTGTGTATTTTATTTAATATCGGAATTTTTTGAGACAAAAATGTAACAAATACATATTATTATATAAATATTTAAAATTTCCTTTTTAATTGATTCTTTAAAAAATTATTATTTATATATTGACTCAATTATTTTAACAACAACATATTATTATTCATTAATGTAAAATCGCAAATTCAATATTTTTGTATCGCCACATTAAATCTACTTATTACTAAAATGGCCTTAATATGGTAGAACATTAGGAACATATAAATTGTAAGATCTAATCTGTACCATGTTTAGCAAATAAATGTCATTTTATTTCTTTTCATTTAATTTCAAGAATATTTATTACATGTATCAGTAACTCTGTACCCAATTTTTTTTGAAGCGATTAATTTCAAAATGACGGCTCTACAGCAATTTTGCGATGACGTCTTCCGTATTACATACAATAACTGCAAGAGAATTTTTCGAAAATTCTAGTGGCCTACCCCCTTTTAAGTGCACGGGCATACCTTAAACTACTGATCAGATTTTTATTATGCTTTCATTGACCATAATTAACGAAGCTTTCAGCAACAGTAACAACATACAATGTTTTTTTGAAGAAATCATTACCTAAGATTAGACACTACGCTTGCGCTGCCATAAATACAAAGAGCTTCAAATGCAACTAATTTGTTGGAATCAGTGCAAATTTCCGATATTGATTTATTGTATTTTTATATAATTTAAAAAAAATATTAGCATTTCGCACTCCTTCTCTATATAAACTAAGTGTGCGAAATTTCATACTCCTCTTTGTAAAAAAGTTAAAGGTCCTTTATCTCACGTATTAATATATAGATTTCGTCACCTTCGGATCTGTTAAGTATTAAATGTATTTAAACTAATAATTGGCAGTTGGACGCAAATAAATGCAGTATTTGAAGTAAACTCGGCAACCTTGTTCACGGTCATGTGATCTAGCAAATTATTACACGAGGAAACTTAGTGATTACAAAAGTAAACCTTAGCATTATAATGACAACCAAAAAGTAAGGTAATTGCCCGACATTCAATAAAACACTCCCAAATACATTACTTTCTTAAAGCATGAATCTAAAAAGTTTATAGTCGAACCACGCGACTTCATCCGCGTGATGCTCCACTCTTATTGGTCTTAGCGTGATGATATATAGCCCATAACCTTCCTTGATAAATGGGCTATCTAACACTGAAAGAATTTTTCAAATCGGACTAGTAGTTAATGAGATTAGCGTGTTCAAGCAAACAAACTCTTCAGGTTTTTATATTAAATATAGATGTAGGTATGAATTTAACTTACAGTTAATACTGTGAATAGATGACAAAAAGGTTCATTTTATACGCAAGTACCTTGTTTTATTTAACACTGTTTACCTTACGAGAGCAAGCGAGCAAGTGAGCAAGCGAGAGCGGGTGATTATAGAACTACTGCTGTTATATTCATTCCTTTATAATCATTTTAACTGATTTGACTTAATCGGTTGGGAATAATTAGTTTTGAATTAGATTGATTTAAGTTTAAAAGCTAATAAATGTTTATTATCAGAATATATAAACTCAAACTCAAGTGTCAAAAACGTTCTAATTTTAAACTTTCGTCGAATTTAATTTATAGTATTAAAATGTTTATTTTAAAATCGATTTGGATTGAAAATAGAGTCCAATGTCAGTGTTTAGAAAATTAAAATGAGGAATCTATTTTTAAACTGTATTTCAAAGATTTTTGGTTGAGATTGATTATTAATTTCGGCGTTTAGTCAATGAGTTTTAGCTTTTTCTGACCAGTTAATTTACAGATCTGATTATTAGCCTATATTTATATTAAAAAAAGCACAGCGCAAAAAATAATTTAAAGCTCCAATTTTTTTACGACCTTTCAATATTCAAATTTCGAACTGAAACTTTCAGATACTTATTTTTTAGTCTATGCAATTATACCATAGGTAACGAGAAAAAAGATTGAATTAAAAAAACCGGTTAATGGAGATTTTAGAAATGTTAAAAAATTTGGAGCGACATCTTAAAATCGATAAGTAACATTTTTTTTTACTTGAGATTAAAAATAATGTCGGTTTTTTGCGCTACCCTAACCTATGTATTGTTAATTATGATGTAGGCAACACTAGCCTGAGTAACACTTTATATGATGTGGACAACATTAATCGGAGTAACATTTGATTTTAGAAGTTGGTACCAACTGAATATCATTCGGTGAAGACAAAAGCAACAACAATATCTATTTCCTAACTGTCGGTATAATCTTCCTGGGGCCGATTCAATTCACAGTTTCTATAGTCATTGCTCATTATTCGTATTTACTTTTTGTCTTGTAATACAAATTTGACGAAACCAAACCCAGTTAAACAAATTAAATATAATATTATGTAAGTAATACTACAAACAACGGACGCGAAGGATTTTTGTATTTTAACGGCCGTTTTGTAACTTACCCAAATATTTACTGCTTGCTTCATGAAACGTGTGGGTTTTTTATTCTGAGAAAATTTGCGAAATATATAAATTAAAGAATAATCTAGTTAAAAATTTGCAAATGGAATTTTGTAATATAACTTAAACTCAAAACTCAGCATGTAATCTATATCTATACTATTATATAAAGAGGAAAAATTTTATTGTTTGTATGTTTGTTGCGAATAGGCTCGAAAAGTACTGAACCGATTTTGAAAATTCATTCACCGATAGGAAGTTACATCCTTTCCGAGTAACATAGGCTATGTGGTGTTGCCATAAATACTCTAATTTAAAAGATATGGTCATTTAAGTGCCATAAGGTGGTCATTTTGTAAATTGAAGAGTTTCTCAGAAAGAAAACTACACTATTCGTGAGTGACAAAAGTGAATTAGTGTTGCCATGTACATTTTTTAATTAATAGAATATGGCCATTTTGTTGCTACTGATCAGATTTTAAAAATTCTTTCAATGTTAGAAAACTATACTATTCGTGAAGGACAAAGCTGATTTAGTGTTGCCATATACATTTTTTAATTAATAGAATATTAATTAAAAAATGTATATGGCCAGTTTGTTGTTACTAATCCGATTTTAAAAAATCTTTCACTGAGAGGTCTATAGTATTTCCGTCTCTCTTCCTCTTATAATACTATCATTTTCTCTCATCCTCTCTTTTTTCTCTCTTTAATTTTTATATTTATCTGTTCAGAATAATTAGCCTCTTTTCACTTTCTTTCTTTAGATTATTTCTTTCTCTCTCTCCTTTACCCATTCAATTTTATATTTGCTCTGTCCTCCCTCTTTTATCATCTGTTGCTTTTCTTTTATTTTAGTTTCTATTATTTTTCTTTTTATAACTTTTTCTCACTCTCTCTTTTTTCACATAATAAAAATCATCAGACATCAATTATAATATTGCTTTAACTACCCGGAGCGAAGCGAGGGCAGCCAACTAGTAACTAATAAGTTTAATTAACTCACTGATTCCCAGTGTCACTTGTAGGTGATAGTAGTTTAATATTTTTTTCTACCACATGGCAACATTATTGTTTCACTCTAATATTATTGTAGCAAAGATAAATAGTAACACTATTTATTATTTTTTTCTGGCAACACTAACCAAACGTTTTTTGTCAAATTCATTAAAGTAAAATAATAACCGCTTGTGTTTCAGAATCTTAACTGTACAATGCCCACTGTTACCTTTGGAAGACTTTCTCATAAAAGTAGGGGTAGTTTATATAACCTTAATTTTATTATCTTATAAATGGACATCTCTTTAAATAAATTAAATTAATTTAAGCGAGAATTAGTCCCTAGACTAAGTAGGTTAATACTTTTGAAAACATTTTGGAAATTTAGATGGTGAAAAAAGAATAAAAGTTTTTGAATCAATTTAGGTTAAGCTAACGGTATGTAAATATAACTGTTTCCATTATAAAATACTATACTGTCTATCTTCTAATATATAAAATTCTCGTGTCGCTATGTTTGTTACCAAACTACTCCGAAACGGCTCAATTTTCATAAAATCAGTCAACATCTATTTTTTATATCCCTACATGATAAGGGTAATCCACCTCAATTTTTTTTAAATTTATATGGCAAAACAACGTCAAGCTGGTAATCTATAGCATTCATCTGTGGCTATAAACTAACTCAGTAAGTAATAATTTATATATTGTCATCGAATGAATATTATTATTTATTTTATCTTTTTTTAATGACAGATAAGGGCCAAACGAACAGACGATCCACCTGATGGAAAGTGGCCAGCGTCGCCGTGGATATCGGCAACACTAGAGCGTATCTCTTGATTTGTAGATGCGTTGCCGCCTCGAAAGTTGAGTTAGGAGGGGGAGCGAAAAGAAGAATGCAGCCTTAATGGGATGAGAGAGAAAGGGAGTAGACTTGGCCCACATGCGGCTCGACCGAAACGCGTCAAAGACACTTGACGGTTGGATTCGCATGCTGGTGGTCGCAAGCCAGTCGGGGAACAGATCCCCTACCACCAATGGGGGTGCTGGATTACTCGCCTCTTACGAGATGCTCTCCCAGGGTCAGAGGGGAATTGTATTCTTACCCGTCCCCTTACAGGTAAATATATCTTTTGAATGATTTACAATTTGGCTGCCGAACAAACTTTAGAGCTTTACCTTGAGCTGATTTTGATTGGAAAGCACAGTAAGCTATCCCGTGCAAGTTATCAAGATTTGGAGAAAAAATATAAAACGTATAACTACGGACTACAGGATATCTATTCGATTTGGACGGACAACCAAGAAAACCAAGTTTTCAGGGTTGTCCTTCTAAATCTTGTGCGCATCTCTGGTGTTTTCAATATTCTTATACGGCGCGAAGACGTGGACCCTGAAAAAAGCCAATCGCGATCGTATTGATGCATTCGAGATATGGTACTGTCGAAAGGTGCTGAGGATTCCCTGGACAGCACAAGAACTTAGGATACAGACAAAGCTTTCTACAATCTGCCTGCGTAGAGTTCTGGAATACTTTGGCCACATTGCCAGAAAGGATGACGGCAACTTAGAGAAGTTTTTACAACTACAAGGATTTAGATAATTACTATGAAAGACATGGCTTCGGCTTTACTATAAAATTAATAAAGAATTTAACTACTAAAGACAAGGCTGTACGGTATAACACCTTTTCCATTATGAAATAAAAACAGAAAAATAAGATGAATTTAAAACTAGATTTTTTAATTTACTCAGAGGATTTATTTGGCAGCTATATCGTGGGAGTAAATAATATTCTGTCGACCATCTTAGTGATTCCGCCATATTAGATTTAGATGAATTAAACTAACAAAAGTGTGTGGAAAATTTCGGTTGTTCATAATTAATTGGTTTTAAAATGCAGTTGCCAGAATCTTATAGAAAATTATTAGAGTATAAACACATCAAAAGCAAAAATAGTTTAATAATGTTCTAATTTTATAATAATGAATCACAATCTATTTATGCAAGTTGATTTCTATGCTCTAGCAACCCCAAGGTAATACAAAATGTAAAATGGAAGACGGAAGGCGGAAGTTTTTCAAGGCATGTATGTTAAAAATCAACGGTTTTTGAGAAGTCTGTAATTTAACAATATTTTCATGAATACTGAATTTTTTTCAGTGTTGAAGCGAGAGAAAAAAAACCATCTCAGTTTCGCATCTACAACGTTCGTCACTAGAGAAGTAACACGTGATCTAACAAAACTCATAACAGAAATTACATAAATGGCTATGAGCGAGCGTTCAACTTATTAGTAGGCATATGACCGATGTATTGTTTTTGTTGAAGGTCAATAAGACCTTGCAAAGTTCCGGTCGTGAACATGTAGCACAAATTTTTCTCAATTCAAAGCTGAACCTCAGAACTCTCTTCATAAAAAATATCAAAATCACTTTTGAGGAGTTCTCGCAATTCCTTAAGGATCCCATCATCAGAACTGGATTTTGAAAAAAATTGGATCAATCTGTAAGCATTTCCTACCAAGTACAAAAAGAAATTTCCATTTTGGTTCATAAACGACGGAGTTCTAAGGTAACAAACATAAAACAAAATTAAAAAAAAAATACAATTAGATTTTTTTATTTTTTTTATTGATACCATTCTTTTTTTTGTTTTTGAAATCAAAATCTATCGAGTAAACATGAAATTTGAGATGATAATTAAGATAATTGTAGTTAATCCCATTCAGGTTTAGCTTATCTTTCAATTCAGTCAAGGAATCTTTAACGCGAGAGTCCTACTCGCACTTAACCGTTATTTTTTTTCTTTGTTGCTGGTTGTATCAAAAATAATAAGTGCATTCTTTCATAACTTGCTGATATTATCTTTTAATTAAATTATATAGAAATATTTCAAAGACAAAGATATCGTACCTGGCGCACAATTACTAATTAACTAAATTAATTCTCATATTAAAGTATTTTACCTTGGTAGAGGGCAATAGAAAAATATCTACCGATCTACAGAAGTAATTGTTTTTTTTGAAGCGATACGATTTCGATGGCAATGAAAAGTGTTATGCAACTTTCAATTATTTTTTATTGTACAATAGCTTTTGTGTTGCTTCTAGGACAGTATTTTAATGACATTTTTTCAGGTTAACAGTATACAAACAACTTCAAGGACCAATGTGAGATAAATTCTTTACTTATCCTTAGTAGTTAGTCCTTCCAATTAAATTTTAAGATCGATATTTAGCATTGATGCAGTGAATCGATCTTGTACTGTAGAAAGTCTATATAGGCTAACATAAAATTAATCCTGAGTTCCCTAAATTTTTAAGTACAATAGTATGCACAAAAAGTTACAAAAACATAACCAAAAAGTAATAATCGTTGAACGCTCGATTTAATCGAGAATCCATTGTGATAAGTCCGATTTTTAATCCGAGATGTTTACATCGAAGGTCTAATTTGCTGTTGATCTTTGATAAAGGTGGATCCTTCTTTTTTTTGAATGAGTTGAATAAAAGTTAGGTTGGGCAATGAAGAGAAGAATACTACGGTTTCAGTGGACGTTGCACGAGAACCCAGAGTTCACTAGAACCGCAGGATTAACGGGATGGGAGGGGGAGGGGTACGCGTCAATGACTTATGAGATGCTCTCCCAGAAGCAGATGGGAATTGTATTCTAAACCCTCACGGGCGGTCCCCCTTGATGTCGACAAACAGTTTATTATTGTTTCTTTAATATTATTAACAACAATAATTATTGCTTTAAATCGAAAGTATTGTATGATTTTACCATCACTTCATCAATTATAACATCACTTCAAACGAGGTTAAAAACCCGTGAACTCGTGTTAGAAGTCAATATTCGAGGGTTCAAAAATATAGATTCGTTAAACTTAACTGTTTGGTAAACTTGACCTAAATGATTATGTCAACATTATATAAAACCAGAATAAATACCGGTTAGCGATTCAATGCCTAATGTTGTTTGTCTAAATAATATTGACGAGTTACTTAGAGGCTTCGTATTTGTGCTTGTCACGAGCTCGTAAAACAAGTGCAGAATAAAAAAATAAACTTTATTTTTTTATTTAATATTTTTCCGTTTCTCGATCGAGATAACCTTTATAATCTCATATTGTAACGTAATGTTGTTTTTATTTGCTTAAACGAGTAAATAACTGCAACGACAGGACCGCGCGAACTTTACGACCGCATTTTAAACATATATGTTAACATAAACAATAACATATATACATATTTGTAATATACTCGTCAAGACCTTTCTTTTGATACTAAACACGTGATAATTAGCTCCGTTTAATTTTTTTCGAGGTTAGAATCTGAAGTATAATTTCCGTTGTAAAAAAATCATAAATTTTTTATAGCCTATGTCACCCGCGCTGTTATTACAAATCTATTGACACCTCCTTTATGATTCAGTAGTTTAAGCGCTAGAGTGGAACATACAAACATACATACATAGATACATACATAGACTGCCAAAATCATAACCCTTCCTTTTGGCTTTGCCGTAGTCAGGTAATTAGTGAAAAAATGCTCGATTCAAATTTTGTTGAAATAGAATTAAATCTTACTAATATTATAAACAAGTCGATTTAGCTTAGCAGGGGTGTAATATACCCCGTGTATTTAATTTTCAAAATATTTCGCTGTACATATAATTATATAATGAACCTCCATAAAAAATAATCCTCCAATTCTTTCTAGCCTTTTTACGTAATAAAAGGTAGCCTATATCATATCCCAAGCTCTAGTATATTTCTATACCATAATTTATCAAATGTGTCCAGCTGTGGTGTTATAAATGAAGAACAGGTTAAAGTATTATCAAAATTATTTGAGTACTTGTCACATTTTAAACCTTCAGACAGAAATACTACAATCGGGTTCATGCTCGGGGTCCATTGAAACCGCAGCAGTCTTCTCTTCGCTCCCCCTCCTCACTTTATCTTCGAGGCGACAACGCATCGCCAAAATAAGAGATACCCTCTAGTTCTCTAGTAGTCTAGTTTTGCCGATGTCAATGGGCGACGTTGGCCACTTTCCATCAGGCGGACCGTCTGCTCGTTTGTCCCTTATCTTTTATAAAAAAAAAAACAAATCTTTCAAAACCAACATTACCCAAATTGGTCGATTTTGGAATTATCGATTTTTTGTTTAGTCTATGAATTAGTGCCGAAAAACGAAATGCCCTTTTTTCATCATCATCATTTTTCTAAGCGTCATTTCGGATTCAATTTTAAGAGCAGTATCTCTATTTTAGTCTATTTTCAACTAGTCGACTAGACTACTAGATTAATGTCGACTAAACTAAAAAAACTAAACTTATAAAAAGTACACGTCAAATAACTAATAAATTGTATTATTTTTTTGTATTCCATACGACACGATTTATAATGCAATCGATTTTAAAATATTGACGACTAACGATCTGTCGTTACTTCTTATTATAGCATCACCCGTGGCTTTACTCGCTTTATAGTAGAGTTGGTTTGCTTGAACGCGCTAATCTCAGGAACTACTGGTCCGATTTGAACAATTCTTTCAGTGTTAGATAGCCCATTTATCGAGGAAGGCTATACGCTATATATCATCACGCTACGACCAATAGGAGCGGTGCATCGCGCGAACGAATATGCCGACAGGTAAACTGCAATGGATTATAAACAAACGGACATAACTAAAACCACTATTTTATACTATAACTCACATCTACGGGATTAGATTTATGGTTGTTTTTATTAGAAAACCTATAAATCAATCAAAACCGAAGTAATCAGTTACTGAAAGTAGTTCAACTTATATATACCTAATAGCTTATATTTTTTCGCTTCGGTGAGGTAACATGAATTTATTGTAAACTTATCTTAAAATAAGAGGCCCGTTTTGACATTTGTCTTCATGACTAGTGATGTAACTATACGACTCGGTACTCGATACAATAAATCGTTTCGAGTATTTGATCGATTTGAATATGTAATGTATTTGAATATACATTGGATTAAAGTTCTTTTAAAAATTTAACTTAAACTTTGATATTGTTGATATGTATTCTGAAATAATACAATGTTACGAAAGGTCAATTTTGTACTTTTAGAGTCAAATGCGAGCTAGGTATAATTCACAAAACCTTTGGCAATTTGGAGCAAGATGCCTTGGTATCGTCTGTCCACGACTGTGGCACGGTATGATTCGAGTTCACCCAAGTCTCATAACTTTCAGTAAAGATCACTACACAGCTGGTGAAATTCAGTACTTAATTAGTCTAAGCACAAGTATAAATAAAACCGGCCAAGTGCGAGTCAGCTTTAAAAAAAATATCTTGATCGATTTAGTTTATTATTAGTCGGTGGACAATATGAAAAAATCATTATGCACAGCACTTAGCCACTCATCTATGAAAAATGTAATTACCTTCAGAACATTTCGATCAGTAAAAAATAGAGAACTTCATGGACGTGAACTGTCAAAACGGGCCTTTTATTTTGTGATAAGATTAGACCATTTCATTATAACAGAATGATAATATAATTTATATTTGTATGGTTTTGTTTAGATTTTTAAGGTCGTAACATAAGGTCAATGGTTAACCACATGTTTTTATTTAATTTGTTAACCGCTTGACACTGCAATGAGTCTATTTAGAGCCGACCATGAAAATAGTTAACAACCTAAAGTTGAATGTCATTTACATAGTTGTTACACGTTATCCTGAAACAAGGTCTTCTTTCAATCATTATACAACGTACCTGAAAAGTTCACAGAAAACTTAAAGGTACAAAAGGGATTGTATTGTATTGTATTTTATGTGGGCTCTAGTTTCCGCACTCAGACTCTAGTTCGGTCCATTGTGCGTGGAAGGATGACTGGTTATACTAGCCAGCCCAGCTCCTTCCAGAAGCGCAGAAGTATCCTGGGAGCTTCACAGGCTTCTTGGAGCGACCTCATGTCCTTGAGGATTTGTGCCCGTTGTGTGGCGACGCCCACGCATTCCAGGACAACGTGGGCAGTCGTCTCGTCTGCTTTGAGGCATCCCCTGCAAATAGGACTGTCTGTCATGCCTATAGTAAATAGAAAAGGGATGCTAGATTTCATGACGACAATTGTCAAGATCTAATATATTGTTATTTTCCTCCCTTGAGGGTAAAACTTTTACAAACTTTGAATGTACATATTTATTTATATCGAATCAACAGCCTAAAAAATAAGTTTCAAGCTTCTAGCTCTAAAAATGATGATACTTCCATACAACTTTTCATCCCTCCCTTTAACTCCTTACAACCCTTTTTTCGCATTAAAATGTAGCCTATGTCCTTTGTCAGGCTCTAGACTATCTGTATACCAATTTCATTAAAAACGGTTCAGTAGTTTTGGCGTGAATATAAGACAGACAGACAGGGTAAAGAATTTTTCGTTTGGCAACCATCAAAGTTGATTTATTAAAAAAATAATTTGCAGATTTTTTAAACGTTAAATAGTAAAATGTGTGACATCACACTATACGTATATATCACAAACGTGACAATGAGAAAAATCAATAATTCGTGTGAAGTAATTTATAATAAGTCTATATAGTCCCACAAACTTATCTGGCCCGGTGAGAGTCGCTGTTATCGCATTTGGTTTCGCTAGTAATAATAAATTTTGCAATCAAGTGGGTAATAATATTCAGGACATTCAAAACAGCATCCTCTACTCCCAAAATAAGCAGAGTTTGTATTATTGGTACCTGCGTGACTTTGTTCGCGTGTAGCCCCGCTCCTATTGGTCTTAGCGTGGTGATATATAGCCTCTAGCATTCCTCGATAAATGTGCTATCTAACACTGAAAGAATTTTTCAAATCGGAGCAGTAGTTCCTGAGATTAGCGCGTTCAAACAAACAAACTCTTCAGCTTCATATATTAGTATATAAGATTAATGCAGGCAGATTGAAAATTCAAAATGGCGTCGTAAGTCCTTCTTTTGGCCACCGGGCCAAATAAGTTTGTGGCACTGTAGTAGTTGGTTAAAGACAATTAAACTTTGATTTGGTTGAAATTAAATTTAGTCTATTATATACAGCGCCATCTAACAAATATCATTTGAACTGTTACAATAATTGTTCAGTTGTTGACGACAGATGGCAACACTGAACTAGAATTAAAAATATAAAAAGTTGATATGAAACATTTTTATTTATCATGAAATTACATTTAGCTTAAACCTAAAAGTATTTAAACATTACATGAAATAAATTTACTACATAATTCATTATAGTTACTCTGTTAACTGTTTCATTTTCCTGAGTGATAATATTTAGAAAAATAACACATTAATTAAATCCAGTCATTATTTTTTAAAAGTTAGGAATTTATAGTTATAAGAGATAATAACTACGCAAATCCAATTTTTTTAAAATTACTCTTACACTAAGATAGTGAGGTTCTTCTTTGAATAATCTTTATTATAAAAATCTTACTAAATATGTGTTAGATAAGCGTTAATAATAAAACCTACTTAACATGAATTCCTAAATATTTACTATTTCAGCAGTATTTAGGATAATTTTAATTTTTAGTGTAATTACGAGTTATCTCAGCTATTTCGACTTTATAAACACCTCATAGAAGATGAGTTTAGACATTGTCGGATTTAGAGAGAGAAAACGGGGCGATAGCCTCAGGCCTTCACAAAATGGGGCTCCCCACAATAGAATACTGATTTTTGTAATCAAATTCAGACTAATAATCATAAGTTAACAATATCTCAGTCAGCATAATATAAAAAATTAAAACCAAATAATTTTTGTTTTGTTTCGTTGTAACAAGTTCGAACCCGCTGGAGTTGGACCTGCTGGAGTTCAACTGTTATGGCCTATCTCTCTCTCACTAGTGCACTATGTACTTATGTAATTCCTTGTATGTTACCATCCTTATTTTTGTTTTTTTTTGCTACTGCAAATGTACCTTTATTATTGTTGTGAATTTGTATACTTTGTATTGTTAAGTCTTTGTTACCGGCAGATAATAGGCATTCTACTGTACTTGCAGTCAATACACTTTTATAAGTTAATTTCACATTAACTAAAGCTAGCTATTTTGTGATTCTTGATTACTACCAGAACTTTCATCGCTGCTTTCATCTTCACTAGAACTCTCACTTGATTCATCAGAATCATCACCTCGAGCTGCCTTTTTTGCCATCAGCTCTTTGTACTGCCGAACAGTTACCTTGCGTGGCATAATTTCACGTAAAAAGTCCAATGTATCATCTTGTTGGACTACTTCAGCTATGTGCTTGTATTCAAGAAAATTTGTTTTACTGTTTTTTATGGCCCTTTTTGCTAAATCTGTCACAAATAGTTCCTGAAAAGAATATTTATTAATTAAGATATAAAAATTATAAAAGATTAAAAAATCCAAAATACTAAATTTCACATAAAAAATACCAATTTATCTTGCAGTATTTTTCTCTTGTAGGAATGTTAATTGACACTTTTTAAGAGGCTGATTCTCTTAAAATAATTTAAGAATATTTCTTGTAAAAAAACCTAATATAGGGAGTAAGAAAAGCAAGGTCCTATTTATTATATGTATAAATATATACATAGCTTCAGAACAACTGCACCAAATCAGATAATTCTTTTATTGTTGTTTTATTTATTGTCAGGAAAAGATTTGTATAAATGAAAAAGTGAGTGAGACAGAAGACAGTCAGTTGGTGTCCACTACCGATCAGTGTATATATTGGGCCACTGCTGGGCTGGCTCTCCTCCTCAGAATGAAGAGGCATTAAGGCCATAATCCACCATGCTGACGAAGTGTGGACCAGCAGACTACACAACACTTTTAAGAACATAGAGAACTATCAGGAGCGTAGGTTTACTCACAATGTTTTCCTTCACCCTTAAAGCAAGTTATATTTAATATTTTATAACACATATAACTCCCACGATCGTACTCGGACCTCACAAGTAGACATCAACATCTTAACCACTAGGCTATTACTGCTGCTTATATATAAATTACGAAGTAGGTATAGATAATTAATTCTTAGCACTTCTTTAGAATAGTGCACCCCTCCAATATTTTTGAAAAATACTATGAAAACGAGCTTTTTCACGAATTTTCAAAAAATTAAGTTTTCAGAAATACTCTTAGAATTGTTACTATTGTCGAAAAAAATATTTCAAAATAATTGGGGCCCTATTCTATAGAAGTTCCTAATTTTTTTAAAGAGTAAGTTGTCTTACCCATAAGCATTATATATAAGGTCTATCTTTCCAAATTAAAAAAAATCCCAGTTCTCACTTACTGTTACTTTTGTGACCAAATATAACGGCTCAGGTCCGACAGCGTCAACCTCAGGAGAACTTTTCATTATAGTTTTCACTCTGGATAAAGGTAAATGCAAGTCTTTTTCTGGTTTAGGGGTCGACATTTTAATTCGTTTTTATTTTGCAATTTTGAACTTCTATTTAAATTTAAGATTGCAAGTTACAACAACTGTCAAATTCAAATTAATTTTGAAATTTGAGTAATGTCAAAAACATAGTGCTACCAATTCTCAAAAATATTTCTCCCTAAAGCTTAAGTCAAATTTTTTTTTTCCTCTGAGCGTTCAAAACCCCTAAAATGCTCTTTTAGACATTCACATAATGACTACGGTCATTGTGGTAGCGGCGACATTGTCACGATAAAATTGCTCATTTTTACACAGTTATTTGGGCCCCATCCATAATCACAAAAATTTAGCTATTCCATATAAAAGTGTCAAGAACACTGAACAAAGGTAAATAAATCCCACAATTCAAACTTTTCCCACCTTACATTTAAATCTACTTTCCTTACCTACTTAATATTTAAATTTTGTTGAAGAAAACCTTACTGACAAAAGCAAAACGGGCTGCACTGGGGGAGAAATGACAACTTGAAAATTAACGTTGTGCATTGCATGAATATTTTGGAATGGTGACCAGAACGTGTCACGGGACTTTAGAAAGAAAAAATTATTCTACGGTTTAAGTGACCCAAAGAACAAAATTAAAAAAAATACTACCGCCAACTGCCGCGAATCTCACGCCTACACTGCTCAACGTAGCAACAAATTAACTCCACGAACTTACTCGTCAAACTGCCTATGAACTTGTGACAGCCAATAAAATATCCAAGAAAAAGAAAAAGTTAAACAGTGATATGAATTAATTATAAATTTAATTTTTTTCGTTTTCAAATTAATCACAACATCCGGTCGTGAAAGAATATAAAATTCCGTTTTTATCTGTAAAATTTGGCGGAAAATTTAAATTTTTGATAACGTATTTTTTCATTAGAATTTAAATACACTAAAATTTAATTAATGTTCTGTTAACATAATGAAATTTCAAAAATTAAAATCCTTGAATAAATAATGTATGTAGTAGCAATTTTGTGATGACCATACTATTTTTTTATTTAGGGTAATGCAGTTATATTACGAATTTACTAAAATTATTGTACCTATTCATTTCTTTATTTTCAAAAATGTTCACTTCATAACTCTGTCAAGAGATGGCACTACTTGGCTGGATAGTCTTGATTGTAATAATATACAGAGAAACATTATGCCGTCGTTTTATAAGTCGAACTCAGTGTCAACTCAAATACATGTTTATCCCATACATTATGCAATGCTCTCCTATTGGTTCCTCGATATTATTAATCATCACCGCTTCAAATACATTCTTTATCTTTATTTCCGAGTTTCCAAAATGATATTTACACTGTCTCGCACAAAACACTATAGACATTACCGAAAATAATAGTGTGCCAAAGTGCATACTTCCCAAACATATTCAAGCCATAAACAATATATATTTTATAAATGAATAAAAACCATGGTTATATACTTTAACTCAATACTACATATTCTATCTTGTAAATTATAAATATCGTAACTAAGTAATTATATTGATAAGTATTAAAATTATGTTAAAGCGTGTTTAACTGTATTACTGAATAGCGTAAAAAATTTATCAATGACTACCAAACCTAAAATATTATTTACCTAAAACTATTGAAATGTCTGGTATGTTACACGGGCTATCACATTCAGAGAAACGAGATCATTCAACAACAATAAGTCTTGTATTTATCGTTAGCATTTCTATACAGTGCAGAACGACACACATGAATGTCATTTAATTTCCACTAACCATTAAATTTAATATGAGCCCTCCTCTGTAACTGTGTTATGCTTATTCTGAATAGCTTTAAAATGTCAGTTACAAGTTACTTTTAATTCTAATTAGTTTTAAATGAATATTTTCTTTAAGTTAACTCTGCCCTTGAGACTATGTCATATATCTGAATCATATGTTCTTAGCAATAGCATAGTCACGTATACCATAAGTTTAAAATGATTCATAGCTAAATTGTTTACAAAATTTTCCTTGTAACTCTGACTATTAATTTCGTGCTTATGAATAGGGTTATAAAAATGAATAAACAGTTTGGTCTTAACGCTAGCTGTCTTTATTTTCCATTTCCTTATAGAAAATATTTTTACGAAAAACAGTATAAAGGGCCGCCCGCGTGCCCGAACGCCGAGTGGCGCCGCTGACTAGTGTCGCCCGGCAGCCCAGCCAACATCCAATACTTACGTGAAAACGATAAATAATACAAAAAAATACTGATAATAGCACGAGATCCAAGCTTAGAGGGACTTCTCGATTTTGATCAGTTCAGCGATGCCGTCGTACATCTCCTTGACGGCGTCGTACTCTGTGAGGCCCATGCGTCTCTTGTTGGAGATGTCGTAGACGCCGCCCTCGGCCTCCGTGTGCTCGCCGCGGGTACCGCGTACCTGCAAGTGGTACTTGGAAGCAACTTCCTCCAACTTTGCCTTGTCAGCAGCGAGTTTGGGCAGCTTGATGTGCACAGAAGCACGTACAGTTGTTCCGAGGTTGGTGGGGCAGAAAGTCAAGAAGCCGAGGCGATCATGATGAGAGAAGGGAATCCTCTTTTCAATGTCATTGACAGCTGTCACTAGCCTCTTGTACACCTGTTTAAGGTCACCGCCCATTTGCATGGAGATGATGCGGAGATGATCCTCTTCATTGCACCACACAAGGAAGGTCTTGTTCTCATTGTGGTAGATACCACGACCAGAGGGCCAGAAGCGGCAAGCATTGGCAGCCTGGAGGAAGCGGTCGCCCTCCTTGAAGAGGAAATGGTCATCAATGAGCTGTTGCTGAGTTTCCTTGGACATGCCAGTGAGAGGGTAGAAGGTGCCCTTGAGTTCACCTTCAAGACCGGAAAGGGTGGAGGACACCTTGTCTTCCATTTCCTTATATTGAGCTTCAGTTAAGCAGGGGTTGAAGGGGTAGCCTTCCAATGAGCGACCACAGCGGACACGGGTGGATACGATGAACTCGCTGGTGGGGTCAAGGTTGCCCATGGTTTCAGAATCACCCCAGTTCTTGGGTGGGTGCTTGTCGGTTTTCTTGAAGCCATTGTGGTAGTCTTCAATGATGGGGTCGAAAAGATCAGCAAACACAGAGTAAGCTTCAGCATCAGGAGCGTAGATTCCAACACCAGAGTCCAAGTTCTCAACACCTAAAAAAAAAGGTTAGAAAATCAAACTTATTATTTGGTTATGCAACATATAGTGGTCGTATAATAATTTCTGCAGAAAATGTATAATCTTACTACATTGTCTATTATCAGAAGGAGCTGCTATCTATTCAATTATTATCAAAGCAGATATAGCACATAAATTGTTTATAATCTACTTTATGAATTTTCCAAGAAGTTAAAATTATGTATATTTTACATTTTTTGAAGAATAAAAAAATTCCAATAATAATTCAAATATAGTAAAATAAATTCCTAACTTTAATGTTATACAGTAGAATGGATTTAGTTTTGATTGTGTAAATAGGATTGTCCTGTACCATTATATAATAGCTTATCATACAATATTCCCAGCTATATTGTACTTTGTATTAACTATATTTATAATGCATAATAATATGGATAAAAGTTTTAATAAATTATTTTTTTAAATTGTGAATATAAATAGGCAAAATAATTAATTAAAATATTTAACGTATTTCTAAAGAACTCTATATTTTTTCATGTTTTGAAAAATATACTAGTTGGCAGCCCTACGTGTGACATAATGCACTTGCTACATACCAGACTGGATGCAATCCAAGAGGGTGGAGCCGAAGGAGGTCTTCTTGTTCTTTAGAGCGTCGAACACTTCCTTGGTTAGGTACTTCTTGAGCAGCGACTTTGAGTCGGAAGCCTGGAGCTTGCTGAATCCAGCCTCCAACTTCTCAATGGTTGCGGCGTCCACCATAGCTGCAGCTTTTCTGTAAACACACCAACATTCTAAGTTTCCAGAACATTCCAAATGGACTAAGGGTCGAAAATACTAACGCCTTCAAAGCCGCACATGTCGCTCGTGTACACATTTTTATTAATATTTAATTAAAAATATTTATTCAAAGAAATGCGTTAAAACAAAAATTGGTTTTATTTGTCTATGACGTTTCAATCACAAATAAGTAATCTATGGCTAATCATAAAGTCTAAAATTTCAAAATTAGGGAGGTTCTATCCACTTTTTCCGGGATTGAAATGGGATTACTAGGTACGTCACAAATGAAATGTATCTGCTCTAGTTAATAGCGCGCTAAAATATTTTAAGCATGTTTAAAGGCAGGTAAGTTAAATAAAATCGGCTAAGAAAAACATTTTCAGAGAAAATTACAAACCGTCTAATGAGGTAATAGGCAAGAACGGCGCCACCACAAACAATAACAGGAATCGTAACTTTTATTTTATAATTCATGGCGATGTGTCGTTACTAATGCTAAGGGCGATGAGAGGATCTAGCAACTAGATGATGGTTTCGGGAGAACTGCCGGGTTTAGAATTGTTATTCGAACACACCCAAGAGCCACTTGAATTTAGTAGAATTACGTAATTTTCCCAGAGGTCGCCTTGTCCGCGCGCAAGTCGAGTAGATTTGTCAGCTCACTGCGCACCGGTGCTGCTCAGCGGCGCGCAGCCATTACCTCCCACTCGCAAATCGCTTACGAAGTACGAACGTGTTATCGCGTTTCTTATTACCAAATTGCATTCAATTCTACAAGACAGACGACAATATAGTTAACACGACAATACATCGTCAAATTACAATTGTAATGGGATGTTTGTATCATGACGTCGATTATGATTACCTAGTACATGAATTTTTAAATGTAAAAGATGCATTAATGTTATGGAAAATATCATAAGTCTTTCAAGTTGAGAAATGGAAGGGATTTAATATATTTTTACGTTAATGTACCCTCAAGCATAAAAATAAAAAAGTTAAACTTTTAATCATATGCAATTAGTAATTAAATGAGGTTTACTGAACTGTCACTATTATAATCCATATAAATAATATAATTACTACATATTTTATTCTGTTCTGATCTTAAATAAGAAACTATTACAGTAACAAACATATAATATTTTTACAATGCTCGCCAGAATATAAAACAATCTATTTATAGTAATAAAATTAAATGATGTGGGTAATTTGCAATTGCATTTGCAAAAAAAAATGTGAATAGTAATTATCATGTAATATTTGTAGTCGAAATGATAGTGAAAAGTTAGCGAGCATTGGAAATATATGCCGGCCTACCATACGCACCCGTCGGCTTCATCTGCCGGTTTGTTTTCCTTATTTTCTTTCGTCGCACAACCACCCATTTTCACAAATTATTAATACAACTAGCCGCTAAGCATGCACTATGTCACAAAAAACTACTGCAACAAAATAAAATGAACCAAGAATTCTAAATGCAATGGAATGATATTTTGTCCAAATGAATATGCCTGTGCAGGGAGCGGCGACGGCGAGGGGTGGCCCGATCGATGCCCGGTACGCACGCACGCGGCTCACGCTTCCCGCCCTTCGGGAACCGCTTCAAAACTTTTCGGAGGGAAACCTACCCCCGGCCAGCGCCACCGTTTACGTTCGCGGGTTATATTTAAATGGACCGAGTTCTTACCACGAAATAATATCATATCGTAAACATCACACTTTAACTTATCAATGCACATCTTGAAACGGTTTATATTGTCACTAGATAGCTGATATAATTTTATCGAAAACTTTGAAGTATAACCGATAAAGACGATTGGAGAGGCTGGTCGGGCGGTAGAATTTTATCTTAAGTGTCTACCGCTTACCTTTTCCTAGTACAACCGTTAGAGTCGACTGCGAGGTGTAGAATGGTCGGTGCGGGAGCGCGCGGAACGTTAAGCCCAATGCACCCCGCGCCCGCACCGCAGCCCTACCGCTGCCAACCTTGGCCTTGCTGGGATGCTCAGCGTCTGGCCACAGTAGACCGGACGCTCTCAAAATATTGCAAATATCATCTGAAGCTATGGTGTTCACCAACAAGGTTTCAAAATAACAACATTAGATATATGCAATAATATTTTTGAGAACTTAATCTTATTTTCCTTAGTTGAAAAGTTATTTAAAGTGCTGCCGCTATGATTTAGATTAAAATCAAAATGAAAAATGTTTTTTTTCCATGTAATTCTCAATATTATAAATTAAATGAAGAAAATATTATGATTAAAATATTAAACTGGATCCGGTTATATCAAACAAGTATACTCGTACAGTATAAAATTAGTTTGTTGCCGATTCTTTTTCGAAGCTGGATGAACTCCAAAAGTATTCCGATACTTGCTTAATAACACTGGCCTGGCCAATGTCAAGTTTATTTTTCACTTTCTATTGCTATAGCTATCTAGACAATTATTTAAACAAAAAGTAGTAAATTCTTAATCCCGGAATATACGGGAATTAAACCCGTGATGCAAGCACTATTTAGGTATTGTCAGTTTCGAAATTCAATAAGTTATAAATCACTGTCTTTTTTAATACTTGTATTATTTAAGTATTAAAATTCAGACCAAATAAAACAAACAAGTTCTCAAATTCTTGTTACATGAGTATTCATTCAGTATGGTAATCAAAGGAAGGCTTCGTTTGATTACCAAAGGCAACGTCCTCGAGTCCTTGACATTGTGTTGCGTGGCTAATAGCTTACGTTCACTCAAGTTCACTCAAGGATGGAAGAAGCCATAATGTTACCCTCCTTTATAAGCGGTTTGACCTTTGAAAAACACGCTATTCAGCGATGTTATCTTTTTTTTTTAAATATAATATACATGGCTTTGAATGTACTTATATTGGCTGTAAAAAAACGCGGAGGAGACTGTGCGGTAAATGCTTTATACATACAAAGAACGTATATTGTTAATAATGATGATGACAACACTTATAATATGAGTAGCATCCTGTTATTTGATTTTAGTAGGATTGATATGAGTAGCATTCTTACTTTCTTCTTTTTAATTAAAAATATATTCTGTAGGATAATTTTGTTTAGGTTTATAAGTGGTTAAACAGCTCATATAAGTCACGCAATACGTAAGCCGGAGTTGGTTTTTCCTCCATGAAATTTTTAAAGTGCTTATAAAATATTCAATTCATGTTGGTTATGAGCTATGACCTAAAAACTAGGCGGTAGGTGTTAGGTCTGACATTTTATCTGTAGGAAGTATTACGTTATTGATGGTTTCACTGCGGCAGTATTACGTAACGCCGCATTCCCTCTTTCTACTGTACTTATAGAAATATAGCATAGATAAGCTTAACATCAGCCTCATTTTTTTATTTTAATGGTAGATAAGTGGCAAACGAGCAGATGGTCCACCTGATGGTAAGTGATCCTCTATGAAGGGAGAGTGAAGAAAAAATATGCTGCGGATTTAGAAGCAAGACACCCACTGTCCACTAGATCCGCAGCATAAATAGGATGGGAGAGGGAGGGGGTAAGTAATTTTTGAATAAATTCTCCTTGTCTAAAGATCTGATTGGACTTTGATCATGTAGTCAAGACCCGGATAAGTTCTATTTCAACTCGAGAAAATAATCAGCTGTTCCACCAAAAGAAAATAAATCCGATAAATCATATTTTCCCCACCTTCCATTTCCAACTTGCCTCCCCCATTTTCAAGCGGTTGGTAACACTCTTAATCTACATTCTACATCATAATATAAATAGGAAAGACTTGATTGTTTGTTTGTTGCGAATAAGCTCGAAATCTACTGAACCGATTTTGAAAATTCTTTTACCAATAGAAAGCTACATGCTTTCCGGGTGACATAGGCTATGTGGTGTTGCCATAAATATTCTATTTAAAAAGATATAGCCATTTAAACGCCATAATACGGCCATCTTGTAAAGGGAAGGTTTTTTCTGGCTCTACTGATTCGATTTTTAAAATTCTTTCACTGATTGAAAACTACACTATTCCTGAGTGACATAGGTAATGTAGTGTTGCCATATACATTTTTTAATATATAGAATATGGCCACTTTGTTACTACTGCTTCGATTTAAAAGTCTCACTGAACAATATAGGTACATGAATGTTAAGTCTAGACAATATTTTCTTATATCAAGCAAATTGATCGTAGCTAACGACATTAGCATGGATATCATATCACGCGATCGACAAGCCTTTATTCAGTCGTGTTCTACTTACTAATTCATTGGTGAGTCAAAATGTACCAGGTTTGAGGAAAATATGACTTTTGACGAAAATCACGTTTAATAAAAAACTCGTACAAATTTAGTCCAATAATAAATTTTATGATATTTGTTTCAAATATTATATTTTATCCTTATTAAGAGAATTAAGTGTTGATGATTTACTGTTACTAATGAAACACAGTATACATCAAACAAATTATGTTGGTTTTATTTCTTCTATACGAAATAAATTGAAAAAATAAGCCTTTTCATATTGAATAATTAAATATTTATTACAGCTACTACAGACAATTTTGCTTATATTTGTGTATAATCCCTACTAAAATTTTAACGCGAAAGTTTGTGAGTATGTATGTTTGTTACTCTTTCACTTAAAGGCTACTATGAAGAGCTTATACATCAGAATAACACATAGGCTATAATTTATAAAGATATTGTGTGAATTTTCCAGAATATAATGTGAGGTAAATAGAAAAAAGTTCTGCCATCTGTGAGCTATAATTTAAAAAAAATGGTTTAAAAAAGTTGAGGGCAAGTTAACCGATTCTCAAACCTACCCAATATGCACACAAAATTTCATAAAAATCGGTCGAGCCGGTTCGGAGGAGTTTGGTAATAAATACCGCGACATGATAATTTTATATATTAGATAGCGATTAAAATGGGAAAGTAAACCTAATTACACGTTGTAATGTGGTCGACTAGTAAATAATAAAACTTCTAAACATTAGAGAAGTTTCTGGCCGCATCTTTATTATCTTTGTAAACCTTACTTTTGTGTGCTTATTTAAGTGAATGCTTGTTTGTTATCATATTGTGCAGAAAGAATTTGATAACAAACAAGCATTCACTTAAATAACTTTGGGACAATAAATTAATTCATTGCAGAACATTTAAATAAATATTCAATAGCAACAGGATATGGGATATATTTAATTATTTTCCTTTACACTGATTTCCCCAACATAAAATAACAATTTAAATTTCCCATTAAGTCTAAGTAAAAATATGAAACTAAAATTTGTTGCTATGTTTTAAATATATTTAGTTTTTAACGAGTAATTAACAAATGCAGCCAATTCATTCATAACTCACGTCTGTCATTCGCATCTCGAGAGATGAAAAAACTAGTTCGTGGGTTGGTTCTAGAAGACCTTGGCAGTGACACCAGCCCGCGGCCTTGTTTTAACGGTATTTGTTTAAAAATAAATCTGTTTACGCCGTATCAAAGCGCAGTATTTTTCAACTTTCAATACTATTTAAAATACTTCGATCGATCTATTAAATCTAAAACTTCTTTATCTGTGTGCTCATCTTGAGCAAATGCTCGCGTTGTTCTGGACCATGCCTGCACTGCTGTTGCTTTTGTGTCATCCTCCCACAATCCAAATTGTCTTCCACGTTTCCTTTTCCTTTGAAAAAAAAAATTGAATATGTGATTCTCTATTTTTGTCATCCTCTTAATAGTTGCATTTTTTACTCTTTCAGATTTCTTAATGCTCAATTTACTCCTTTAAATTGATCTCTGACATACTTCTAATTTTCTGATGTGTTTTGCGAACAATTTTAAATACTCGATGACAATTTGCTTAGGTAATTTTACGCTTCATATAGTTAGGTAATGAGGACAAAATCTAAAAGCATCCAAAAAACTTCCAATAGTGGGTTAGAATACAATTCTCCTTTGATGCTGGGAGAGCATCTCTATTCACCAAGTGTCTTTGACGCGTTCTGGTCGCGCCGCATAATACTACTATTACGATGGAACATAGAAAACAGAATTCTTCTCTTTACTCTCTCTCCTCTAACTTCAAGGTGGCAACGCATGGTCAATACAATAGACACTCCCTTGTATCGTCGATGTCGATGGGCGACAGTGGCCACTTACCATCAGGTGGGTCTGCTCATTAGTCCTTTGTCTGTCATAAAAAAAGTATAGAAATAAAGGAAAGTTTAAGTAAGAGAGAGCTAAATAAAAGTATAAAGTACTTCCAAGATCGGGAACGATCTTTGGTTGGTAAAAAGTAATAGTTACTACAGTTCATTTAATTTTTAAATTAGTTTATATTACCACAATAATCTATACATAATGTATAAAGCGGAAGAGTGTGTTTGCTTGAACGCGGTAATCTCAGGAACTACTGTTCCGATTTGAAAAATTCTTTCAGTGGTAGATAGCCCATTTATCGAGGAAGGCTATAGGCTATATATCAACACGTTAAGACCAATAGGAGCGGAGCATCACGCGGACTAAGTCACGCTGGTCACTAGTATATAATAACGTATAGACCCGATAATTTTTTATAGAGTGATTGAAACTATAATAGACATGATTTTCTCAACAACAATAATCATGGACGTCACAAGGAATAAAAAAAAAATATTTCAAATAGTTATTACTGTTGTTAACATCCAAAAAAACGTATTTATCTCAATCGTAAAAACCAAGCATCAAAAGTGGTGGTAATAGTGCAAACTTTAAAGCAAACAACAAGTAATAAAATCCAGACAGTGTGGTTTTTTTATTTGAATACTTATCGTTTCAATCGACGCAGTATTATTCAGAATTTCACACATAGGAATTACAAAAATTTTCAGAGAACAATTAAACGGCTTACCAAAGCAAGTCTGTTGTTTTGTTCGTGCGTTCTAGTTATAAAGGGTATCGAATATCATTTATTTCCTTTTAATATAATATGCGATAGTCAGCGTAAAAAATATTAAACAGTTTAAAAAATACTAATTCATTAGTTTTGTCATTTACACCATAAGTATCTATTCTGTCCAAAATTATCAAGTCAAGATTGTAGGTTTTTTTTAAATTTGAGTTTCAAACTCAAACAAAATAGCTCATCTATATCTATATCTATACTAATATTATAAAGAGGAAAGATTTGTATTTTTGTATGTAACGAATAGACATAAAAACTACTGGACCGATTTTAAAAATTCTTTCACCATTAGAAAGCTACATTATCCTTGAGTAACATAGGCTATATTTATTACAAGAAAAAATTAGAGATCTCCAGAAATTCTCACTAAAACCAACACAAGGTGCAAAAAAATTAGCCATAAAATATCTTTCATCGCATGCGCTGCGAAAAGTATTGATGATAGAACAAAAAAATGTTCTACAATATTATAGAACGTATCAATATCTACAAAAAACTCCGCGAGACTATATGTCCAACTATTGTAGTTAAGTCACTATAACTACTTTTTTACATTTTAAAAGTTGATAAAAATGCCTATCAAAATCAGACCATGTTTTCCATAACTTTGTATTAATTCTTATCCAAATAAATTATTTCGTAATGAAGACTGTTTCAATACCTGTTAATTACTTTTTGAATTATTGAAATCGGACATTCCAGTCAAAAGATATTACGAAATAAAAATATCAAGATAAATACAAAATAATCCCAGACGGGCCGCCGGCGCGGTGTGGGTGCCTCGCAGCGCAGCGAGTAACGCGGCGATAGAGGGAGCGACAGAATGCGGGAGCCAAAATGTTAAAAAAAATTATCCACCCGTGCGAAGCCGGGTCGGGCCCCTATATTTTATAAAAGTGGAAAAAACGGATTTCTATCATTTTGTAGGATTGAGAATATCCGTTTCATTTTTCGTCAACCAATCAATCAAAGTCAACAAATCAATTATTTTATTCCTATAACTTTATTTACATTTATGAAAAGCTTGCCAAATTTTATGCTTCAGTCATAATAAACAGAATTTATGCTTCGAACTTGAAATTTAATTAAATTAAATTACTAGCGACCCGCCCCGGCTTTGCACGGTTTCTTTACTATAAAATCTATGTATTATATATATATACCTTCTTCTTAAATCACCATCTATTGCTGAAAACTGAAAATATTTTGTTCTACATAGCAATTTGTGATTACTTATTTTAAAAAGGCTTTTACTCGGAAAGCTGAAAGCTGGAAACTAGGTCATGATGCACAAAGTAATGGATGTATAAGTAAAATGGCGACTGTTGCCTTCTCTGTCCATGTTATACTTTTATACATCAAATACCTTACGTTTTCTAGTTTATATATTTTAAAAATGTATATAAGTAATCATTTTTGTTATTATATAACTTTAAAGGTATATCGCCTTGATGCAACGCTCTTGATGACGAATCTGTTCTTGTTTTCGTGGTGTCTCCATATGAGCAGAGAATAAGATGACTAGGAGGGTATAATATATTTTAAAATATTCTAGGGTTAGATATTGATCAGATACAATAATAATACAGTTCCTGCCATAACACGAGCTTTGTCAAAACGTCTTCAAGGATAAAAGTTTAATAAAATTCTAAGGCCATATACGTGAATGTCGAATTTATTGAAGCCAGGCCTACAAAAGTCAACAGTTTCCTTTAAAACCCAAATAATGTTTTCATGCACGATATTGTTGTTATGCAATCGTGCTGGGGGTCGGGTGCTGGGTGCTGGGTGCTGGGTGGCATTGTACCGATCAATTTGTTGGAGCGGAGTTCGCATGTGACCTCGTTGCTTTCAATGCCAATGTCGGACTCGAAGCTTTTTCCACGCTTTTTGATCACGAAAATGTTTGGACAAACCGGGCCTTTGTTTGATTTTTAATGAGCTAGAGTTGTGTACGTATTCAGTATAAGTATAGCTTATAACTTTTATGAGATGCCACGAAAGGGCACGGATCGTTGCAAAAGAAATGTCTCCAACTTCGCTGACTTTAAATACGTACCTATTTTATACGTAGGTTCTCCTCGATATATTTAACTAAATATCATCCTGTAAATTCTAAACTGATTAAAATATCAACGTCAATTGATAGTCACTGATAATGTTGGAAAAGTTATTTTCTAGTTGCATATCTAATTGGTAATTAGAATTCCCACTATGCAAATTGCCTATAATACTATTTCTAATGAAGTTTAAGTACTTAATCTTTATTTGTTGTGTAGATAGGGTTGCCATATAGATGAGAAGGCCTTACAAACATAGAACACGAGGTTACTTAATTTTTTTAAATTAAAATATACTTATTTCGGAGCAAACTGAGGGAATCACTGTGTAAAAATAAGGTTATCCAACCTAACAGCTTAACCTAATCTAACGTTTACATTAGCACGTGGTAACTACATTATAAGGTACTCACGGGACCTTAATTAGACAGCACTGCACTTAATATTTTCACTAGCACTACCCAGATAATATCAATTCCTTGAGAGACTTTTCGTAAGACTAAGACTGCGGTCTGACTGTCGAGGGAGTATAAAGATTCGAGACTGTCAAAACGGTGGAAGTGATTTCTATTTTACTCTAGCGCCATAGATGGCGATGACGATTCGATTATTACTATTTTCCGACGTATTATCGAATTTGGCTCGACGTGTTTTGGGAACATTCCCATTACGTAGGTAACTCAAGGTGAATGAAAACCAATAATTAATTTAACATACAGATCTATATAAACTATATCATTTTGTATAAAACAATTAGTTTCTTGTCGGCTCTTCGTATCTCAACAGCATTCCGAGGTGTTGTTAGCTTCACCAATTTATTTGACGTGTCAAAAATGCTTTTGTAAAAGTACAATTGAAATAAAATATGTTTTATTTGAGTTTAAATTATATACCTTTTTGTCTGTATTAGATCTGGTAACCCTATGTACAACGAATAGTCAGTAAATATTAGATTGCATTGTTGCAGCGTAGCGTCGGCGTCGCTAAATTCTATTTCGATGCTCCATGCCAGCGACTGAGTGATGTGCTGCCATTTTGTTTTCTTTATAACGATGCAGATGGATTGCTTTGTGTCTTACTTTATTGATTTTTTTGTTGTCATGTAATACTGATAAAATTTAAACTATGTTTTAACTGTTGCACTGTAGCTGTACTTGAAATACCTGTAACTTTTATGCAAGTTTAATATATATCATAATTAAATAGATTTAACAAAAATATTGTGATATTTCTTAAAGCAGTGATAAAGTGGTTAAGACATCGTTGTTTTACTCTGGAGGTCTAAGGTCGCTCCCCCCCACAGGCACACACCTCTACTTTTCTGAGTTATGTGTGTTTTTAGCAATTAAATATCACTTGCTTTAACGGTTCCCTAAAGTTCTCAAAGGTGTGTGAAGTCTGCCAACTTCCTCCTCATTCTGAGAAGGAGATCCAGCTCTTCAGATGTTTCTTAATGTGCTGTATATTAATTTCGTTTAAATTTTCTGCATCTTTTTAATAAAAATCACAAACAAGATAATCTCCGCTAAGGATTTTGATAGGTATGATTCATTTTTATCTTCTTTTCTTGAGCGGTCCTATCAGCTAAGGGGTCTATCTTTTCTGTTTTCCGATGAGTTGTTATCAACTATTTTAATGATAAGACCACTTGTATCTGTGTGAAGAAAAATCTTCTTACCTATTTTTAAGAACACTGCGCATAAAAATGTGTGTTTTTATTTATTAAGGATAGAAATTTATAAGTATTAAATTTATTTAGTATCTAGTCAAACGTCAAACAGATAGATTTAGTCGACGAAGAATTAAAAAAATTAAAGGTTCCGTAAAACAACTAGGACGCTAAAAATTAGGGAGTTTCATATTATATATAAATTATGTTCTTTTAAATAACTTTTAGATAAAGTTAAATAATAACTAGTGTTAGTTATCAAGTTGGGAACAATGATTTGAGTCACGTTTTGAATTCGAAATTGGCACAAATGACAAACTTCAAACGGATAGATAGGAGGTAGCCAAAAATACGCCGCCATAATCTCATTACTATGGCACGTAATCTAGCAGTAATGCTGTAGCTCTATGTCTATAGTACCTAAAGTATCTAGATATTAAAAAAAAGTATTTCATTCGTATTCTAATATTATAAATGCGAAAATAACTCAAACTCAAATCAATTCTGTCTCTCTATCTGTCTGTCGCACTTTCACGCAAATCTACTGAACCGATTTAAATGAAATTTAGTATACAGATAGTCCAGAGCCTGAGAAAGGACATAGGCTACTTTTAATGCGAAAAAAGAGTCGTAAGGGGTTGAAAAGAGGGGATGAAAAGTTGTATGAAAGTATCGTCATTTTTAGAACTTTTTTTTAAGCTGTTGATTCGATATAAATAAATATGACAATAAAAGTTTGTAAATATTTTACCCTTAAGGGTGTAAAATAGGGGATGAAAGTTTGTATAGAAATAAGAATAAGATTAAAGTATAAATAAAAAGTCTAACGCGCGGCATCCGCATTAACACCCAACAGTGTTAATTGATCTATTTATCATTATAATACTTTGGCACTCAACTCTGGGACAGGGTTGCCAGGTGTGAAATACACTAACAACTAAGTGCATTCAATTTAATTGATTTATATTCATTTCATTGCTCTTCTGTGTTATAATTGTATTGAATTGAGTTAATGAACCATCAAACCAGCGAGACTTTACAGAAAATTAATTTAGCGTCGTTCTACATTGAGATAGGACCATGCTAGTCAAGTGTGAGTTAGCACATTTCACGAAGACACAGTGTTACCATCCGCTGGTCAAAGTTTTACACTATAATATTGTAAATACAATGTAGTATAAATTATTGAGTGTTTTAATCAATAATATTTGGTATCTGAATTATTGGAGTTTAAATAGGACCTTGGTGAAGGAAATTCAATGCGTAAGACCTCTTGTGTTTCTTCCTTCCCATGTCAGTAGTTTTGGAAGAGTGTAAAATTTGAGGTAGGTCATAGAAGTGGAGAAGTAATTATAGAATAGTATACAATCCAAGTTCCAACGAAAGTTGTTATGGATGCATCCCAAAGCTAAACGAAACTGCGAATATTTCGCATTAAGAACTATCATAATATATCATAATCATACTGGAAATTTTGTATGTTTATGTCAAATACATATCTAAAAATTTTCCATTTTATTTCTTGTCTGATTCACTTTGTAAGGACTTAGACTACTTCCGAATGACTAAGAAACTTGAAATTTAGCAGCAAGGTCGTTACAAGCTAATTAATTACTTACAATAATATTTACGAATATATTAATTGATGTCGCTCTGTTATAACTTCGTCACTGTTTGACCAAAAACAATAACATTTGGTATAATAATTGTTAATTGTGATGATGGCAACACTAATTTGAGTAGCATCTTGTCAGTTATGATGATGGCAGCATTGATTTGAGTAGCCTCTTGTCAATTATGATGTTGGCAGCATTGATTTGAGTAGCATCTTGTCAGTTATGATGTTGGCAGCATTGATTTGAGTAGCATCTTGTCAGTTATGATCTTGGCAGCATTGATTTGAGTAGCATCTTGTCAGTTATGATGTTGGCAGCATTGATTTTAGTAGTATTGTGATAGTTATGATAATGGAAGCATTGATTTCAGTAGTTTCCTGATAGTTATGATGTTGGCAGCATTGATTTGAGTAGCATCTTGTCAGTTATGATGATGGCAGCATTGATTTGAGTAGCATCTTGTCAGTTATGATCTTGGCAGCATTGATTTGAGTAGCATCTTGTCAGTTATGATGTTGGCAGCATTGATTTGAGTAGCCTCTTGTCAATTATGATGTTGGCAGCATTGATTTGAGTAGCATCTTGTCAGTTATGATGTTGGCAGCATTGATTTGAGTAGCATCTTGTCAGTTATGATGTTGGCAGCATTGATTTGAGTAGCATCTTGTCAGTTATGATGTTGGCAGCATTGATTTGAGTAGCATCTTGTCAGTTATGATCTTGGCAGCATTGATTTGAGTAGCATCTTGTCAGTTATGATGTTGGCAGCATTGATTTGAGTAGCCTCTTGTCAATTATGATCTTGGCAGCATTGATTTGAGTAGCATCTTGTCAGTTATGATGATGGCAGCATTGATTTGAGTAGCATCTTGTCAGTTATGATCTTGGCAGCATTGATTTGAGTAGCATCTTGTCAGTTATGATGTTGGCAGCATTGATTTGAGTAGCCTCTTGTCAATTATGATGTTGGCAGCATTGATTTGAGTAGCATCTTGTCAGTTATGATGTTGGCAGCATTGATTTGAGTAGCATCTTGTCAGTTATGATCTTGGCAGCATTGATTTGAGTAGCATCTTGTCAGTTATGATTATGGCAGCATTGATTTGAGTAGCATCTTGTCAGTTATGATGATGGCAGCATTGATTTGAGTCGCATCTTGTCAGTTATGATGGTGGCAGCATTGATTTAAGTAACATCTTGTCAGTTATGATGTTGGCAGTATTGATTTGAGTAGCATCCTGACAGTTATGATGATGGCAGCATTGATTTGAGTAGCATCTTGTCAGTTATGATCTTGGCAGCATTGATTTGAGTAGCATCTTGTCAGTTATGATGTTGGCAGCATTGATTTGAGTAGCATTTTGCCAGTTGTGATGTTGACAGCATTGATTTGAGTAGCATCTTGTCAGTTATGATGATGGCAGCATTGATTTGAGTAGCATCTTGTCAGTTATGATGTTGGCAGCATTGATTTTAGTAGCATCTTGTCAGTTATGATGTTGGCAGCATTGATTTTAATAGTATTGTGATAGTTATGATAATGGAAGCATTGATTTCAGTAGTTTCCTGATAGTTATGATGTTGGCAGCATTGATTTGAGTAGCATCTTGTCAGTTATGATGTTGGCAGCATTGATTTTAGTAGCATCTTGTCAGTTATGATGTTGGCAGCATTGATTTTAGTAGTATTGTGATAGTTATGATGATGGAAGCATTGATTTCAGTAGTTTCCTGATAGTTATGATGTTGGCAGCATTGATTTGAGTAGCATCTTGTCAGTTATAATGTTGACAGCATTGATTTGAGTAGCATCTTGTCAGTTATGATGATGGCAGCATTGATTTGAGTAGCATCTTGTCAGTTATGATGTTGGCAGCATTGATTTGAGTAGCATCTTGTCAGTTATGATGTTGGCAGCATTGATTTGAGTAGCATCTTGTCAGTTATAATGTTGACAGCATTGATTTGAGTAGCATCTTGTCAGTTATGATGATGGCAGCATTGATTTGAGTAGCATCTTGTCAGTTATAATGTTGACAGCATTGATTTGAGTAGCATCTTGTCAGTTATGATGATGGCAGCATTGATTTGAGTAGCATCTTGTCAGTTATGATGTTGGCAGCATTGATTTGAGTAGCATCTTGTCAGTTATGATGATGGCAGCATTGATTTAAGTAGCTTCCTGTCAGTTATGATGTTGGCAGCATATATTTGAGTAGCGTCTTGTCAGTTATGATGTTGCCAGCATTGATTTAAGTAGCGTCCTGTCAGTTATGATGTTGGCAGCATTGATTTGAGTAGCGTCCTGTCAGTTATGATGTTGCCAGCATTGATTTGAGTCGCATCTTGTCAGTTATGATGTTGGCAGCATTGATTTGAGTAGCATCTTGTCAGTTATGATGATGGAAGCATTGATTTAAGTAGCGTCCTGTCAGTTATGATGTTGGCAGCATTTATTTGAGTAGCGTCCTGTCAGTTATGATGTTGCCAGCATTTATTTGAGTAGCGTCTTGTCAGTTATGATGTTAGCGGCATTGATTTAAGTAGCGTCCTGTCAGTTATGATGTTGGCAGCATTTATTTGAGTAGCGTCCTGTCAGTTATGATGTTGCCAGCATTTATTTGAGTAGCGTCTTGTCAGTTATGATGTTAGCGGCATTGATTTAAGTAGCGTCCTGTCAGTTATGATGTTGGCAGCATTTATTTGAGTAGCGTCCTGTCAGTTATGATGTTGCCAGCATTTATTTGAGTAGCGTCTTGTCAGTTATGATGTTAGCGGCATTGATTTAAGTAGCGTCCTGTCAGTTATGATGTTGGCAGCATTTATTTGAGTAGCGTCCTGTCAGTTATGATGTTGGCAGCATTGATTTGAGTGGCATCTTGTCAGTTATGATGTTGGCAGCATTGATTTGAGTGGCATCTTGTTAGTTATGATGTTGGCAGCATTGATTTGAGTAGCATCTTGTCAGTTATGATGATGGCAACACTAATTTGAGTAGCATCCTGTCAGTTATGATGTTAGCAGCATTGATTTAAGTAGCGTCCTGTCAGTTATGATGTTGGCAGCATTGATTTGAGTAGCATCTTGTTAGTTATGATGTTGGCAGCATTGATTTGAGTAGCATCTTGTCAGTTATGATGTTGGCAGCATTGATTTGAGTAGCATCTTGTTAGTTATGATGTTGGCAGCATTGATTTGAGTAGCATCTTGTCAGTTATGATGTTGGCAGCATTGATTTGAGTAGTATCCTGTCAGTTATGATGTTGGTAGCATTGAATTTTTACTTTCGAAACTCGGACAGCTGATAAATCTCAATCGGAGAAGTAGGAGGTTGCAAAATAAATACGCCGTCTCGACTGATATTATTATTATTAGGAAGATTATTAGAAGTTATTTTAGTGCTATCCACTCTATAGTAACTCGTCACCAGATGGCGCTCCAGCTGGTAGACAGTAGCACATTAGCTACAGATAAAAAATAATTATATCAAATTATGGCACCACAAATATCGATGTATTATCTGTTATCTCTTTCTATTGTTTTTTCTCATCGTGAGTTCTTTTCCATTACCATCAAGGGTTAGCAATGTAAATAATTTCTATAAAAAAAAACTTACCTGTAATCGTACAGCGTCACCACAAGATAAACAGAATAAATAAATCCTACAGTAAAATAAACACGATATAAGTACTTAGAAATTCTAAAAGGCAACATTTTGGAAATTTCTAGAACCGCCACTCAGTGTTAAGCCGCATGTCCGATAACTTATCAGAGGTGCGATTAACTCAATCGAATTACGATTAGATTACTAAATCATTTTGACGTTAGATACTATCTTTCTGCAGTACTGATTCACAAGTGAAATGTTGAAATTATTACACAGTTAAAATCTCAATTTCACTGTTAAAATTGAAAGAGAATTAAAATAACGCTTTTAAATCTGAAGTGCTTTATTATAAATCTCTGTTCAAATTTAATAACTACCCAATGAAGATAATGCAAATTACAAAATTATGTTAATGTCAACATTTTTATATTAATTAACTATAAAGTCACCTTCATGAAAACAAAATAAAAAGTTTTTCTTGACTTTTAATTAGTTTAGTTAGAAACTGTACTTTTACCCGTGAGGTGAGGTTAAAATACAATTCCCCTCTACGGCTGGGAGAGCATCTCGTAAGAGGCGAGTAACCCAGCACCCCTTTGGTGGTACTACCAGAATGCGAATCCGACCACCAAGTGTCTTTGACGCGTTCCGACCGAGCCGTGTGGGCCAAATCTACTCCTCTATGGGAGAGCCCATCTCATTACTGCTGCGGTTCCAATGAACGCCGGGTTCTTGTTTGGGGTCCATTGAAACCGTAGCAGTCTTTTAACTTCGAGGCATCAACGCATCGACAAAACAAGAGATCCGACGGTGGCCACTTTCCATCAGGTGGACCGTCTGCTCGTTTGTCCCTTTTCTATCTTCGATTAATGATTCTCGGATCGCATCTCAAGATCCACTTTTAGAGTGAAAATCGCATTCTTGTGTTTAGTAATTTTCACGATTAATACAATCAAACAAAATGAATTATGGTTGCCAAAAATATGAATATGCTTGATTACTCAAAAATTAGTTCAATTTCCAGCTGTCGGTATGACGTCATACCTTAAACCTTGCATACAAGATAAAGATAATATTAATACTTTAACAAGTTAGCCTATTATCTTTTCAGATATACTGGAAAGGTAGTTGTTATTGAGTTTCAAATTTAAAATAACAATTTATTATATAAAGACTTACATAATATATGAGTATGATGAAATTATGATATCATTTATCACGAAACATTATCGTCTCATATCGATTGCAATCTAAATATGACTGTCGTCAATAAAATGACTATTTACTTGGACAAAATCTAAAGTATAAGGATTGAAATAGACATAATATAATACTTTCTAATAGAGAAAATGAAACAGCCAAATTAATGTGGGAAGTACCAGTTCAAACAGATGTAACCGTAGTTCATAATAGACCAGATATAATATACATTGACAAATCAAATAATAAAACATTTTTAATAGATGTCACAGTGCCTTCTGATTACCACATAGGCGGTAAAGATATTGAAAAACTCAGTAAATATCACCTCCTCAAGACCGTAGACCTATCGTAATTGGTGCAACCGGGATCCTAGCAAAGAGTATCAGAAGGCATTATGACAAATTAGGGCCGATAACTAACATTAACATTTTACAGAAACAAGCAGCCATTCACACAGCACACTCAGTAAAGTTCTCGGTGATTCAGTATTTGTAACTAACACACAACAATTATTAAATTCTCAAACAGACGCACTCTCATCAGATCATACACAACTTCATGCGAGTTTAATCATTCACAAATTCAATAAATAAAAAAATAACAGGACGAGGTATCTATTGAACTCCGACTTTAAGTCAAAAACGCCTTTCCTTTAATAATATAATACTTTCTAATAGGATTACTTGAATAGACCTGCCGGTGGTCTATGAGTTTGTTTTTAGGGTTCAGTATGACCAATGGTTTAGTACACTTTCTGCTTTATCGTTCGTGTCTCCACACCGCAGTTATTTTTTGTTTGTATGTTTAATCTCTATGCATTCTTAGCAACACCGTTGATAACTTTATATTCGCGGGTAGTACCTTTTATTCCAAGATTGTATATAACCTCTGTTCTTCTGACTGTATAGATTTGAGCTAGTGGTCAAACGGAACTCGTCTGATGACCATTATGGGTATGTAGTGGTGTGGTGTCGTGATGCTGGGAATGAATCCGCTAATCATCATAACAAATAAATATAGTTAATATAAAAACAGTTGCATTACATCCATCAAAATCCGTTCGTTTCACGTTGACTTTTCATTCCATCCAGTGTTACCAACAGTATAAATGAAATTTCAACCAAATTTTAATAGGCTAGTTGACAAAATTTGAAAACTTGATTAATTATTTACTTTAATATCTATTTTATCACAAAAAACCTATATTTTAAAGAAAAAGTAATATTTACATTACGTATTTTGTATTTAAAAAAGTAATTTAGATTTCCCTCGAAAACGCTGAATAGTGTCATGGCGTCTTGAATGACGTCACAGTCTGTGAAGTAAATTGTATGAAAACGTCAAAAACAACAATGATGTTATTGCGTGTGTGACGTAACACTTTCTGATTGGTGTTCGCTGTCACGTGACTAAATGCCTATTTTTTTCGAATTTATTTTCTAAAAATATGAATAATGTTTAAATTTAAAAAAACCAAGCAATTTGTTATTAGTGGACACACGCCTATTGGGATATAGAATGAAAAGCCTTATTTGTTACAAATTGCACCGGAAATACCATTATGAGTGTAGACTGTACACGCACATTCATAAGTTGGTGCGTGTTGTTATGTAATACGATGTTATTTGTACCGGAAGTTACTTGTTTTGTGTTTAGTTGACCTTGAATTCGAATAGCTCATACAGATATTTATATTGTAAACAAACACGTGAGCATCGCTTACCAAAAACAATATTTAATAACGCTTTTTCAAAAATTATTATTGACAGCAAATGTAGAATTGCTCAATTTAGGCAAACGAATTAAAAGAGACAAATAAGTATTTTCATACAAATGCGTAGTAGTAACATTTTTGCCAGTTGTCAACACGGCGATATTGACAATTGGGACGATTTCAATCATCAGGCCGTGTTCCGATATGCACTGGAGCACTGTAGGGTGTGACGTCACATGAGTATCATGGGAAACCGTTCTTTTATAGTTAACTAAACTGAGTCACTGCTTAAAACGGAACAGCAGACCAGTATGTATACTGTCATCTGTCAATGTCATTCATGTTTTTGGCGCTTTTTCAATTTAAAATTGAATTACTTGCATAATATAAGTATTTATTCTTTTTATCAAAACATAACTATAGTTTTCAAGTAACTACTTAGTAATTAAATTTAATTAAAAAAAATAGGTTATGGAAAACGAAATAATAGCAACCTTAAATTTTTCATGTTAATAACAGCCGGTTTCTTTGATAATATTACAATTTTAAATTTTTTATAAGGCCCGATTTCATTAAATAACAATTTAAATAATTATTATCAATAGTTAAAAAAGTTATCAATAGTTAAAAATTTCAAATTCTTGAGCCTATTGATCACGTGATCAAATCACTATGAGCAAAGAGAATATATATACAGGGAGCATTGTACCTCGGCAGCTCCAGTGGTTACAGTACAAAAATGGCGTCGATTGATGACGTCATGGCTTTCCATATGATACTGCGGCAGTATACTGACAGTTATAACGGAACATGACCTAGGCGTAAGTTACATTTGCTGTCAATTTTGATTTATGAATGATAAAGCAATTACAACTATAGATATAGAGTCGCTTCAAGGCGATTGCCACTTTAGTAACCCCCCAGTTCTTAATTACAAGAGTTAGCAACCGTTATTCGCGAGTAGTTTTATTTTTTTTATTTCAATCATGCCCAAGTAACAATTTATAACAAGACATAATACAGAGCTCGACTGGTGACCATAAAGGTTGTGGAACTTGTGTGACTTCATTGTAGGATTTTGTATGTATATATTCTCAGCTTCTGTCTGAAGTGCATATTATTATTGTCTTACATGTTGCTATGCAGTATAGCTTCCATCCATTCAGATGATTCTAATTCAATTACCGATCCCAAGCAATTACATGAAGTTAAATTACCGTGTGGGAGAATCTTTCAGAAAGCAATTGAAACTAGATCTGAATACAATCGTTTGCAGGGTCGTTAGAGGACATGAGGAGGGGCATGCAATTTGTAGTCATATGAGTAATATCCGGTCCCGCCTGTGCCAGTGACGACCCACTAGCGAATAAACTATGTAGATTTCATATGAATGTTACATATTAAATCAAATCCAGTTAAGTTTGTATTACCTACAATGTTAATGTTAATGTTAAATTATCTAAATTCCTAAAGTCGGTTTTAACAAACTAACAAAAATATTTCTCCCTAAAGTTTAGTGTAAAAACCCTAAAAAAATTAATTTAATAGGTATATAAAATTCTCGTGTCACAATGTTAGTTACCATACTCCTCCGAAACGGCTCGACCGATTTTTATAAAATTTTATATGCATATTCAGTAGGTCTGAGAATCGGCTACTATCTATTTTTCATCCCCTTAAGTGATAAAGATGGCCCACCCTAAATTTATATGGCAAAACAACGTTTGCCGAGTCAGCTAGTACTAATATATAAAGGTGAAGGTGAAGGTAAGTTTGTGTTGCTTGAACGCGCTGATCTCAGGAACTACTGGACCGATTATACATTTTTTTTCAGTGTTAGATAGCCCATTTATTCAGGAAGGCTATAGACTATATATCATCACGCTAAGACCAATAGGAGTAGAGCATCACGCGGACGAAGTCGCGCGGGTCGACTAGTAACCTATAAAAATTTTACATCCTAAAAAATCTCATGTGTTTCCCTCCTAAATTTAGGGAAAAACCGCTAAGATGGCATCAGTGGAAATTACTAATGTTGCCAATAGAAAAAGTATTAAATTATTAATGTTCATGTGAACTTACGTACACTGCAATATATGTTATGTAAAGCTGAAGCTGACATAGGCGTTTTTGTATTCTAAAGTTAGAAGGCCAGTACTTCTCTATTGTGATGGACGTGATACCCTCTATTATCTTAATTTTTATTCTTGACAAGAATATCAAAACTCACCCGCATAAACTAATTGATTAGTTTAACCCTTTGTCGCGTACAGGGACGTAGACAATCAATCTCATGAATAACATATTATTAGGATTTTTATGTTTTATTATTATTATAAAGGTCTACTACTGAAAGCAGTGATGGCCCAGTGGTTGAGACTTAACCACTGGGCCATCACTGCCAAGTCTTACTCGGGGTCGGGAGGTCCGAGGTTCGATCCTGGGCACACACCTCTCACTCATGTGTGTTTTAAGCAATTAAATATCACTTGCTATAACGGTGAAGGAAAACATCGTGAGGAAACCTGCACTCCTGAGAATTCCCAAAAAGTTCTCAGAGTTGTGTGAAGTCTGCCAACTCGCACTGGGCCAGAGTGGTGGACTATGGCCTAATAAACTCCTCATTCTGAGGAGGAGACCCGGCTCAGCAGTGGGCCATTGAAGGGTCGTGATAATGAAAGGTCTACTTAATCACTAGACGACCTTTAGAAGATCGTTTGTCTAATAAACTGATATTGGAACGTTTGAATAAATATTTTTCATATTAAATCTTCTTTTTTTTCTGTAAAACCCTTATTAATTAGACTTTATCGTGATTTTCCTAAATATTATAATATTGTTATGCCAATAATAAGAAATAAAGCTTGTCTTTGGTTTGACGTTATTCTAGGTATTGTTTATCTTTAGTTAGTATATATATACAGAATGGATTTTTAAGTCGGGTCAGTAAGGTACCGTACCCGTAGTTACAGAAAAACGTTCCTAAAAAACCATCCATAACTTTTTAAGATATCCGAACTGCATTCACAGTACGGTTAGCGAATTTTTTTAAGTTCTTAAAATTTTTTTTTGAAACCAATATAAAATATTTTGAAAATCCGATATTAAAAAAGATATCAACAGCCCTAGGATAGATCTGCTAAGTATTAAGTACCGGCATCGCATCGGTTCCGTTGCATCGACGTCTAATTTAAACACTTCCATGTTGAGACGTGACATTTGGCGATCAGTGGTGGGATTGCCAACTGCATGCTACGGTTAACGACCCCGATGCCCCGTCTCCGTCTCTGACTCATACTAGTACTTCCTTATACTATACATGGAACAGGTTTTGTTTGTCATAAAACGTCCTACGAGCTTCCATTACTGTCCATAGGACACAGCATTCACAGTTATGAAGCCTTCTTTTGTTTTTAAATTCTCACGGTCACCGTTCCTACTATACTCGTTTTTGGCGATTTCTGACATTTCTAGTACTCATACCCTAAATGGTCCCATAGAGTATTTTGATCCCCATACAAAGTAGGATCGATAGGCAGAAATTTTTTTTTTTGGATTTTAGCATTTTTTTCGCTATATATCTTATATATATATCTTAAAAAGTTATGGATGGTCTCCTAGGAGCGTTTTCCTGTAACTATAACGGTTAAGGTACCTGCCCTTACTGACCCGTCTTAAAAATCCATTCTGTATATACCAAAACAACATTTTGAGCAATTTTTATCTGTCTGTCCGTCCGTCTGTCTGTCTGTTTGTTCCGGCTTATCACTGAAATGGCTGGACCGATTTTGACGGGACTTTCACTGGCAGATAGCTGATGCAACAAGGAGTAACTTAAGCTATTTAACATCTCGCTATGACCCATAGGAGCGGAGCAACACGCGAACGAAGTCGCGCGGGTCAGCGAGTTATAATTAAAAAAACATTTTACGTCAGTGTTCTTCATTTCAACTTTCACATTTCACATGTCGCTGAATTTCACCATCTCAAGGGCACTTCTAACGAGTATCTCTGTCTTGAGACATACAACAGCTTCGCAGCTGACGAGCATGTAGAACAAACATACATATACATTTCTATTTAGCTGCAAAATTATCTCAGAATTTTCAGAATTAAATGTGCGATATTCTGGAATTTAAATCTGATATTAGGAATTAAGTTTATATGGAACTGAATGATAATCTATATCTATTTTTTTTAATAAGCAGTGATAGCCCAGTGGTTAAGACATTGGTGTCTCACTCGGGAGGTCTTGGTTCGATCCCCCATACAGACACACACCTCTGACTCTTCTGAGTTATGTGTATTTTAAGTAATTAAATATCACTTGCTTTAACAGTTCACAAATGCGCATGAAGATTTTCAACCCACACTAGGCCATCGTGGTAGACTATGGTCTAACACCCTCCTCACTCTGAGAATGAGATTCGGCTCAGCAGTTGGCCATCCACGGGTTGATGAAGGTGATAAAAAAGCTCAGCGAAACTTAAGCAGAATATAATAAATCATTGAAGCGTGATCAAATATTTAATGAATAACCTAATGAGAATTTCTACCCATATTTTCTATTCATCAGCTCGCTGCTTGCTCTTGACCCCAAACTCGAGTGAAAGTCAAGACTCTTTCACGAATGCACGTGAAATTTCATTTTAGTCACGAAACCGTTTTGCCTGCTTTAGTATAAAATCCATGGACTTATTAATTTTTTACCTGTAACTCCAATATTTTATAATAATGTTGTCAACCTCAACTTACTTTTTTACGTTGTCCTGTCTTAACTATGAATATTTAATTCGAATTGGCTGTCAAAAGCTTACATTAGAAAAGTTAATATGGTCTATAAGTTTTCTTAAATTTTCTAATTTCCCGCGCATCTTTTCCAATTTTTTCTTCCATAGGAACCTTCTCTTACCAAAAACAAACACAACAAATAAAGAATTAGCGAAATCGGTTCAGCCGTTCAGGCGTGATGCCGTGACCAAAGGAAATAGGGATTAATTTTTATATATAAGATTTATGCGTCTTATGGCCAGTAGAAAATATTTTTAAATAATAAGTAAAAAAACATTGATTATATACTTATAAAAAACAAATTATAAATTGGGTATTATTAATTGTACTCTTCTCAAATGTATAGCATTTTGAAACAAAATACTCCATCTTGGAAAGGTTGACTAGGTTATTTAAATAACATTAATTTCAACATTATAAATATGTTTATCGAGAATAAAAATTCTTACCCTTGAATTTCATCAATAAAAGACTTTAATAGTCGAAAGTCGATACAGCAAATTATCTGTGGTAGATAACAAATTTTCTAAGCAAAAAGAAAAAGCAATTTTATAAATAGATTAAAATTAGAACACGCGCCAAAACTGCGACTCGTGTAATTTTTTGTTTTCTCTCAAACTATTTTACGGTGATCAGCTGATGATGTTTTTATAAACAACTCTAAATTTACTTTTTTATCTGTATCGTTGCATACAGCAACAGTTTATTTTTCTTTGGTATTTAGAATAATAAAAATAAATATTCTTTCTTTATTTTAAAATTAAAAAAGAACATGCATTGATTTTGTAATTAATGATCGTCTAGTGTTCGAAATTCGACGATAATTAATTTAAATTACTTTACCAATAAACAAAAGAGTATATATGCGTGTGTGTCAAATACATGGTAGCGAATTGCCCTCGCTTCGCTCCGGGTATTTAAAGCAATATTTAATTTGTCATTCTGTAATTGTGTAGTTTTTAATTATTTGAAAAAAAAGAAACAGTGAGAAAAAGTTATAAAAAGAAAAATAATAGAAAGAGAAAGAAAAGAGAAGGGACAGATAATATAAGAGGGAGGACAGAGAAAAAATAAAATTGAAAGAAAGAAAGTAAAAAGAGACTGATCATTCTGAACAGAGATAAAGATAAAAATTAAAGAAAAAAAAGAAGAGGCGAATGATAGTATATAAGAGGAAGAGAGACGGAAATACTATCGGATCAGTAGCAACAAAACGGCCATGTTCTATTAATTAAACAATGTATATAGCAACACTAAATCACCTTTGTCACTCACGAATAGTGTAGTTTTCTATCTGTGAAAAAAATTTTAAAATCGTATTAGTAGTTCCTGAGAAACCCTTTACAAAATTACCTTAAATGGCACTTAAATGGCCATATCTTTTTAATTAGAATATTTATGGCAACACCATATAGCCTATCTTACCCGGAAAGGATATAGCTTCCTATCGGTGAAAGTTTCAAAATCGGTTCAGTACTTTTCGAGCCTATTCGCAACAAACAAACAAACATACAAACATGCAAATATACAAACATACAAACAATCAAATCTTTCCTCTTTATATAATAGTATAGATATAGATAAAGTATCAAAAAATAATATGTAATTAGTTAGTAACAAAAAATGTTACTCGTTTTTTTTTTAATTTTTGCTTAGACGTTACAGCCTTTGCAGTATGATGAGCACAGACAATAAATAGCATTATTTAGAACAGATAAAATATTTCACATATCACATCATGTGTGTATTATTTAATATTACCCCTTAAAATATTTTTTTCTTACAAAAGCGAAACTTTGAGAGTATCTAAATATTTAGAGCATCAAGACGTTCATAACACGAGTTACGCAATTTTACGGCAGTTCACGATACGCTACATATTATACAATGAGATATTTTAGGTTTAAAATTGAAATAAATCATGGCAACAGTCCTCGCCGCGCCTCTGGTCTGCTGATCTCGTGCGTCAGATATACGTAGCATTACAGTAGTATAATAATGGAATTTGGCCTTTTTACTAATGCTCTAATGTATAATGCATTAACCATAGTATTGCAGAAGTAGTCCAAAACTTGGGAACTATCAAAAGGATTTGCAAGATTTATTCATCCTATAATAAAGGAGATTAATGTTATTCAGTATGGGTAAAGGAGCAGCAGTGATCTGAAAATCAGTGTTCGATCCTGAGCACACACCCTTGACTTCTCTGTGAGTTATGTGTCTTTAAAAAAATATATCACCCTGAGAGGTCTCCATGTTCTCGAAGGTGTGTGAAGTCTGCCAATCCGCACTGAGCTGTGTGGTGGACTATGGCCTAATCCCTTCTTATTCTGAGGAGGAGACCCGGCTGAGTAATGGGTCATTAAAGGGTGATGGAGAATATGAGTAAACATTGGCTTAATCTAGCTATTCGGCTTGGGGCGTGAAGAAAAAAGAAAAGTCAACAATATTTTGTATATTTTGGCAATATCAGGTCTATCTATATAAATATAGACATTAAAAAAGTATTTAAATTATTAAGTATTATATACTGGTTACTATTGTTCATTTCAATGTTGGCAACACTTATTATTAGAGTAGCATTTTTACTTCATTGATTTTTTGGACAACTGATAAACATCAATCAAAGAAGTATGGATTGCATAATAAATACGCCGTCGAGACAGAATAATGATTATTGCAATGCGAGTATTATAGCCGTAACTCTGAAGGTCTGAGTATAAAGTATAGCCCCCAGGAGGATGTTCTATTCAAATCGTCATACTGTTAGTCTGCGTATAGACTCATTTTTAATGAACCCTATATAAATTCTTTTAAAATAATAATAAAATAAATTAAAAAATTAAAAAGCCTTTATTTCTACTAAGTTTACATTCTATAACAACTTTAGTTCTAAATATGTACTAGTTTAATATACCTTTTTTAATTACATAACTAATAACTATATAGATTACTACTAATTTAACAACTAAAATATAATTTAAGCTTACTAAATATTATATTATAGATATATACTAAAATATGTTTTTAGATACTAAGTATCAGTAGTAGCTTCAGTCGCATTAAGAAGCTTATAATAATTAAGATTGAAATTAATATAATATATTCGAGATGTTTGTAATACTGGTATAGCGAGACACATAAAAAACGATTCGATTGTCTGTTTACATTTTATAAGCTGAATATACTAAGTATTTTTATATTTAACACTAGTCGACCCGCACGACTTTGTCCGCGTGATGCTCCGCTCCTATTGGTCTTAGCGTGATGACATATAGCCCATAGCCTTCCTCAATAAATGGGCTATCTAAAACTAAAGGAATTTTTCAAATCGGACCAGTAGTTCCTGAGATTAGCGCGTTCAAGCAAAAAAAACTCTTCAGCTTTATATATTAGTACTAGGGGCCCGTCCCGGCTTCGCACGGGTGGATAATTTTTTTTTAACATTTGGCTCCCGCATTCTGTCGCTCCCTCTATCGCCGCGTTATTCGCTGCGCTGCAAGGCATTCACACCGCGCCGGCGGCCCGTCTGGGATTATTTTTTATTTATCTTGATATTTTTATTTCGTAATATCTTTTGACTGGAATGTCCGATTTCAATAATTCAAAAAGTAATTAACAGGTATTGAAACAGTCTTCATTACGAAATAATTTATTTAGATAAGAATTAATACAAAGTTATGGAAAACATGGTCTGATTTTGGTAGGCATTTTTATCAACTTTTAAAATGTAAAAAAGTAGTTACTTAACTACAATAGTTGGACATATGGTCTCGCGGAGTTTTTTGTAGATATTGATACGTTCTATAATATTGTAGAACATTTTTTTGTTCTATCATCAATACTTTTCGCAGCGCATGCGATGAAATATATTTTATGGGTAATTTTTTTGCACCTTGTGTTGGTTTTAGTAAGAATTTCTGAGGATCTCTAATTTTTTCTTGTAATAAATATAGCCTATGTTACTCAAGGATAATGTAGCTATCTAACGGTGAAAGAATTTTTGAAATCGGTTCAGTAGTTTTTATGTTTATTCGTTACATACAAAAATACAAAAATACAAATCTTTCCTCTTTATAATATTAGTATAGATATAGATATAGATAAGATTTAGACGCGTTCTTGTGACCTAATATAAATGTTAGTAACACCGTTTATAAATTAGTATTCGGGGGTAGTACTTTTTATTTTATTCCAAGACTATATAACTTCTCGGCTGTCCCAAAAATAAACACAGTAAAGGACAAAATATTTTTTTTACAGTAGAGCGAAAAAACATACTTTTGGCCAGCCGTACAAAGTTTTGTTCTATTTTACCAAAGTAACTATTGTATGTCATTGATAAGATTATTACATATGTTTATGTATATTCGATTCGTTATTACGATATTTTTGACCCATTGAAGTTGAAAACACAGTAAGGTATCTTATTAGGATTTTATATTGGTTTTAAAGAACAATCACAAGTCATATCTGTTTAGAGATGATTTTACTATAGATTATCTGTGGAGTGTGCCTATGTTCTTTGTAAATTATCTGTGGAATATCTATGTTTGTTGAGTTAATCTATAATCTATGGTTGTGAATAGTTGAGAAAAGAACTAAAGATGTTTAAGTTAATTGCTAATTATAAATAAGTAAGACCCTTGCTGTGTTTTTGATTTGGAATTTGTGTATCAACCCGTGCCCTTACTGTATTTTGTGATTTTGTATCTTTTGAACTACCGCCTCTTTTTGAAAAAGGGTCAGAGGCGTAGCCAGTATTTTTTTCTGGAGGGGCTAGGAGGGGCCGGCTGGAGAAGAAAACTGCTGTTATTCATAGTCATGTTCTATCTATACTAATCTTATACAGAGATAAAGTTTGTGAGTTTGTGATGTTTTTGGGGATAATCTCTGGATCTACTGAACCGATTTTGAAAATTCTCTCAATTAACATTATTTGTGAGTGTCATAGGCTATATTTTATCCCCATATTCCCACGGGAACGGGAACAGCGCGGGTGTGCTAGTAATAAATAAACACGTAATAGACAAAATATGAATGCTTTGCTATAATATGAACCATTTGCCGTCGACGCATTTATTTCTTATTTTTTATATATATAATTAAAGTAAGTTGAATGCTCATTTATTGTAATGAACGTGCCCACCCCTGCCCCCCCTAGCAACGCCAATGAAAAGGGTCTTTGCATATTGTGGGTAATTATTTGGTAGGAAGTATAGTGTGAAAATCTTGGTTTTGAAAAAAATGTCCCTTACTGTGTTTATTTTTGGGACAGCCGCTCTGTTCCGATAGACTTGAGCCAGTTTTCAAACGGAGCTCGCCTGGTAACGATTATGGCTATTACTGTGCGATATCGGTCCCATGTAGATGACTTAAATCATATAATATCGAACTCATACGAAAATTGTATATATTAAAAGGATTTAAAGAACAACGTATAACATTAGGAGTTCGGTTTTTATTTCAATTCTTCAAACAATCATGTTACATTTAGGTACTGCGAGTATTTACAGGTCCTCGGGTTCCTTTCAGTCTTGAGTCTAAATATTGCGGATATTCCGCTTTTCAATCATCATCGTTTCTCACAACCATCATCTATTCAGACTTCTTAGCAGGTTGAGTTCTGCGAACATATAAATTATATTTTATCTCTTATAATAAAGTTTAAACTAAGCCCCTAATCCTATTACTATTCTATTAAAGAATTTTATCTAGAATTATTTTTTCTTAGCTTTGGTATTATTAATATAAAAATTAAAGTCAATCTTTCAGTGCTTTTGGTATTTAGAAAATTTGTGAACAAAAAAATTTAAATAAAAAAGTAGTCTAATTTAAAAAAAATAAAAAACGATGTACAAAAATGAAATGTTGTCAAGCAAAACCAACGGTGGTGGTGCTGCTGAAGCTTGTGGCGGTGGTGGTTGTGCAGGTCCTGGTGCAGCTCCCTCTGCAGGAGAAGAAGAAGGCAAGTATCCCCTAATAAAAAACAATTATTTCATGATACATTATGTCGAGCTCAATAACGCTGCCTAACATTAAAAAACCGGCTAAGTGCGAGTCGGACTCGCGCACGAAGGGTTCCGTACCAATATTTAGCTAAATAACTTGTTAAAATCAAGTTTGTTATATGGGAGCCTCCCTTTAATACTTATTTTAATTATGTTTTTAGTATTTGTTGTAATAGGGACAACAGAAATACATCATTTGTGAACATTTCAACTGTCTGGCTATCACGACTCATGGGATATAGCCTGGTGAGTTGGTGACAGACAAGTCTACAGCGGAGTCTTAGTAATAGGGTCCCTTTTGGGTACAGAACCCTCAAAAGCAATCAATAAATGTGATGAAAACTTCAGCTTAAGCCTTGCAACTCGCTTTTTGCCGGAAGTTACTCTTGGTAACTAGCCGAATCACGAGACATCGTCGGCTTCGTCGTCGGTGACATTCTCGGCTTCTAATGGTACCATGATGATATTATATATAGCCTATAGCATTTTTAAATGGGCTATTAAAGACAAATAAGTTTTTAATTCGAACCAGTAGTTCCTAAGATAAGCGCGTTCAACCAAATAAACTCTTCAGCTTTATCACTACATAGTTTAAACGCTTTTACGCTGTCTGTCTGTCACTATGTATGTAACCTTAAATCTTTAAAATTATGCAACGGATTTCGATGAGGTTTTTAAGCATATTATAGTAAAGAAACTGCGCCCCGCGGTTTCACCCGCTATATTTCAGATAATTCACACTATATCATTATAAATTATAGCCTATGTGTTATTCTGATGTGTAAGCTATATTATTGTAAAATTTCATCAAAATCCATTCAGTAGTATTCGCGTGAAAGAGTAACAAACATCCATACATTCTTACAAACTTTCGCGTTTATAATATTAGTAGGATTTAGAGAAGGACTGCAGAATGCTAATATTTAAAAAAATTATGCATTTGAAATCAATAAAAGAAAACATTACACACATTTGCTTATATACTCTTATTGTTAAAGTAATTTAAATTAATTATGTCCTAATTTGAACCACTAGGCGACCACTAGTAATATTAGTTAACTAACGATAAAAAACAAATTGCCAAGTGGGCAAAATATTAAAGATCATGTTACCTAATGTTGCATTATATTGCTCAACAAAAGGTGTGTGATTGCACCAATAGATACAGCCCGAATATCCTTGAGATTGAAAATAATTCCACACATCATTCAAAACATCGAGATATAACAATAGCAGTAACAGGATTATCACTTTTTAGACCTTGAATTGTGTCTATAGAACAAACATAATGGCAAACATGCGCTAATTGTTATAACAAAACAAACACACATCAACGCAAGGTCAAAGCTTTACAATTTTCGACTTTAAATCAAGTTATTAAAGTCTAAAATAGATTAATTGGAAAAATGCATTGCTTTACTATTAATCAATAAAGGTTATAAAAGGATGTAATATACAAGCGAAAATCAACCTTTTTGGTATGAAAATAAAATCTATTTTAGTTTATTAGTAATTAGAGATTATGTTAATAATATTTTCGTTATAGTAACAATATTAAATAATGAAGTTTTCCCAACTGAAGCACTTGTACTTATTTGTAGAGGTGGTAAATGATCTTTAAAGGACGTCTACGCTTTCCTGAGGTATCAATATTGCTATAATTAATGCAAAAATTACTTTATAAAGTATAGTCGTGTTTGTAATGAAAATCGGAAGAGCATATCTTTGAAGGGCTTTGTGTCATCTAACCTTTTTTTTAAGTCGTAAAGACTCGTAGATATTGGAAAAAAAACGAAGTTTAGTTACTAATAAACGTCGATTTTTTCCGTTACAAAAAACAACGAAAAATGAGACTGATATATTCTTTCTAGAAGCTTCTAAAATACACGTCATTAAGTGCATAAAAAAAATATATAAATTGTTTAATTAAAAAGACTATCGATTAATACAATTTTGGATATAAAATTTAAAAAAATCCATGTACATTATAATTTCGGTATAAAATTCTTTTAATTATATTCTTCAGGAATCTCTTCATGTAAAAACTCTCCGGGAGAAGCATCGTCCATTGGCTCAGGATCTGATTCAATCTCTGGTTCAATTTCTATTGGAATTTCTTTTTTTATTTCCAATACCACCGGTCCCACTTTTATATCTTCTTGTTCTTTTACATCTTTCGTTTCTTCTTTTTCATCATCTTTAAGTAATTCTTCAAGAGTATGTACAGAATCTTTAAATTCCGGAAAATCATGAGTACCTAAGTTTTCAACAATAAATTCCGGCATTTTGGAATCAGTTTGGCCAGGCTTATCTTCTTTGGTGATAATGCAGTTTTCTCTGAAAAAGAAGAGTTAGAATTAGGAGAATTATGATCAATATATATGTTATTAAAAAAAAGAAATAAATATTTAAAAAAATATTAAAAAAATAACGTACCAGAGAACGAAAACGATGTTTTCCAATAACAATCTTTTTTTGAAAAAAAAAGAAAAATATCACAAAAATAATAAAAAAAATAGTTGACGTGACGTCATTATGTATTCGTACGGACAAATGATTGGCACACGAATTAATACCTTTTTTTGTCTTGTTTTATAAAAGAACAATAAGAAAAAAATTATCTATGGTTTTGATAGCTTTTTGATTCAAAAATGACAGTCAAAACCTTGCAATTTATGGTAAATTAGATATAAAATAGTCCAATAAATATTTTATTATTATCCCACAGGAACTTTGCATTTTCCGTGATAAAATTTCCTCGAAATTGGATCAGTCGTTTTTGTGTTATGGAGTTACAAAAAACCAAGTATATAAACATACAAACTTTCACATTTATAATATTAGTATGATTAATGTAAATGTAAAATATACCAAAAAGATATTATTATATAGTGTTTACTTTGGGAACGGACTTTATCGTTTGGCAAATAACATCGGCATTTGCGTAATGGCGTTGAGTCCCATTTGATAAATAATCATGAAATACGTTATGTAACGTTAGCGTACCACACAGCTGATTTAACTATAGTAAATAATTGGATTCCACCCAAAATCATAATTTTAAACAGCATTGTTATGTTTATTGGGGGAGTAAAATTCTATAATACAGATTATAATAGATACTCACAAGAAGCATTATATTTTTTTATTAATAAGCGCGCAAAGCACACGGAGTGCGTGTTTGATGTCAAACAAAACAATACTATGATGGGGAACCCGACTTGTTCTCGATACAAGTATTTAAATATCATTAGCTTTAACGGTGAAGGAAAACATCGTGAGGCCAAGAACCATTGGGCCAGCGTGGTAGACTATATAGCCTAATACACTCCTCATTTTGAGGAAGAGGCCCGGCTCAGCAGTGGGCCATTAATGGGTTGTGATGATGATGATGACTGAAATATTATTAAATCTATATTCATTGCATTTTTATTAATATATGTATTTATATAATAATATAGTTAGTATATATGATGCACTCTATTTAGAAATAATACCACTTACAACTTTATGACTATGTATACTGTTATATTATGTACTAGCTTTTACCCGCGGCTTCGTTCGCATTGAACCCATTAAATAAGTATCAGAGATCATTACAATAGAAGTAAATCGTAAAAAATATTATTTTTTTCATAAAAAGTATACTATGTTACTTCTAATACCCTCAAGAATATGTGTACAAAGTTTCATGATGATCGGTAAAATAGTTTTCGCGTGAAAGCGTAACAAACAAACTTACATTCACATTTATAATATTAGTAGGGAAGTAGGGATTTAAGTCTATAGTCTCATAGCTGTCAGAACCGTACATCATGACTTTTTATTATTATCTTTTATTTGTTATAATACTAATTGTATATAGTATACTTATATATATATATATATATATATATATATATATATATATATATATATATATATAGTATAAATTTTAAATTGTTTAAATTTTATAAATTAGTTTATATTTCAGATACTAATAAAATGTAAAAATTTGTGATTTTTCTCCAATAAACCTTTCTTTCTTTCTTCTTTAAATAGTAACCATAACACAAGTGTTTTTAAAAAATAGGCTCAATACAAAGAAATATAAAGGTTTTAGTTACATTAAATATAGATATTATATAGGATACAAATCCAGAATACAATCTAGACATCCTGTTTGAGACGGTGCGGCGTAGGCACAGCCACTCTACTCTAATTTAATGCCAACCAGACGCGAAATCCTGTTTTTATTCTACTTGTGTCTATAATTTATCTGTTCAACATTTCTTGGGATATAAAAGATAGTAAAGTTAAGTTTCTTAGGAGATAAATGGTGAGATTGACAAGGAGCAATTATGTATGGGCGGATATAGATTAGACCGATCTATCTCTAATGATGTTGAGAAATTAATCTGTATCAATGTTTAAAAAAGTAAAAATTGTAAAGAGAAAGATATAATATTTTAATCTATTTTTCTATGCAAATTATTTTTAATAATTAAGTCTTCAGTAGTTTCGGAGAACAGAAAATCTTTAGACAGACAATTATGGACAATAAAAAAAATTATTCCTAACATTAAACCACTCGATCTTGAAGCGAGAGGCGAGGGCAAGTCGATATTGTATTTTAAAGGTTCAAGTCTTCATACATAGTTTGGCTATGTCTTTATCACTATAGAAAGAAATATATATATATATATATATATATATATTATATACAAGAAATATATATATATATATACAAATAAAGAATTATGTATTAATTCATTAAAAAAATACGTCAGATTTTTTTTCTCGTTTGTACCAAAGTTATTGTAAGTTTAAATTTTTTTACGAGTAGTAACACTTGTAAACAATGGTATCTTTATAACTCATGACCACAAACAATAGATTTGCGTTATGACAAGAAAAAAAATTACTTCGTTCGTATCGTCCGTGAAGTTCGTTCCGTTTCGTAGTTTTTTTATTTTCTTTGATATCCTAAAAATTGTCTAACCTTTGATCGCTTTTTGGACTTTTCCGAGTGCTTAACAATGTATCATATGTCATATAAAGTCGTGACAGATGTCATATAAAAAGTCACGTGACAGATGTCAATATGAAAATTTTTGTGAAATTGGACCATAGAGTATTTTTTTTTCTTAAAGGTACAGTTAGTTGAGCCAAGATTTGATCCTGTCCTTTGTTTTCATCATACATCAAGTGCACAGGAAATGCACTTCCCCAATTAAAAACGACAGACGAGTAGTCGCCATAAAAAAAGCACGATATTGATTAGGTAATAGCAAAAACACCGGCGACACGTAATCACCAGCCTTGGAGTAACGTCTGACAATTCAACAATAAATTATTGATGCAAGGAGCTAGAAACGAATCGATTTTGCGGTCTCCGTGGGAATGGCGTGGTCAAACAAACAATTATCGCTGTCATATGGTTTTTAAAAAGCTTTGTTTCCAAATTTAAATTCCCTGTCCATACTGTTATTTGTCAATAGGTACTATTGTTGCTTAACATTCGAAATTCGAATTCTATTAATTAAATTCCATATTAATTAAATATTTCACTAATTATTTGTTACCGACATTATTATATTCTTTATGGACAATCTTTACTCTATGCTACTGAATTGAGTTGGAAGACTTACATTATCTGATTAATTAATTATTTTATTAAAAATATAACACAAAGTTTGCACTCCTTTTGACGAAAATTTCGCGGACGCAAGAGTAGGTATGAAATTTCCCACACAAAAAAAATCAATTATCATTATCTCGTTATATTTTAAACACATGTTATATAGCCTATAGCCTTCCTTGACACTGAAAGAATTTTTCAAATCGGACCAGTAGTTAAAGATATATCAGGACCCTCCAAAATATGTGTTCAATTTAATATTAATTACTTTAAAATATTATGTAAAACAATTAATATTTATCAATAAATAATAATCATTTATATTGAGCAAATAATATCCGGATTCCTTAAACATATCCGGGATTTTATGTACGGACTTTCAAGTTTCGTTTTAGTAACGTTTTATAGATATCCCAACTCCGAAAGTCAAGGGGTCAGAATTGGTGTCTATCAGGGTACAAGTCTACGGCACGAAAGTAAGATGTCTGTCCGTATGCGAACAATATGGTCCACGAGTCTAATTAATGAATTATTACAAATTTTCACGAGTGAGAACATTTTCTTACAATGTTATACAACGTGTTCTAAATCTGTTCACTTATGTAATGTTAGCAGAGAGCCATTAAACCTTAATCATTTATTTTTCTTTCAGTGTATCGTCTATCGACCTTACAGAGTTGGAGCGTCGCCAGGTGACCAGCTCCCTTGATGTCACAGACAAACAGAGCGTACAGTTCTTATTATGATTTTATTATATTCACTTGAATTGTATTAGTTACCAACACCAAAAATTTAAGGAGAGATCTAGTGATCGATATATAATTGATATATCAATTATATCCAGAGAACCTTTAGACAAGACACGTATTAATTTTATGTATATGATATTTCAAATAACACAATTATTTTTTAAATTAATGAAAAATTTAAAGGTGATGTAATATTTCATTTTCAAGAGTTCAAAACTCATTTAAAATCATATATTTATTGTCTACTAAACGTTCTAGTTATTTATATATTAGCTAGCGATTAGGTTTGAATAATTTTATTTGCATTAGATGGTACAGCGGCGGCGGTATGCGCGCGCGCACCCAGCGACGCTATTTTCAAGCGCAGGCCGACAACCCCGGCCAGACGACTCCGAGGAAGGTTAACTTTTATTATTTTTATTCATACTTTTATGCACTTTAGATTTAGATCTCTCATCCATCCTAGGTATGTAAGAGGTAACGCCTGAAAGTATTAATCCGATTTTAAAAATTCTTTCACTGAGGAAGGCTATAAAACGGCCATGTTTTATTAATTAAAAAATGTATATGGCAACACTAAATCACCTTTATCACTCACGAATAGTGTAGTTTTCTATGTCAGTGAAAGAGTTTTTAAAATCAGATTTGTAACAAGAAAATGGCCATATTCTATTAATTAAAAAATGTATATGGCAACACTAAATCACCTTTATCACTCACGAATAGTGTAGTTTTCTATGTCAGTGAAAGAGTTTTTAAAATCAGATTTGTAACAAGAAAATGGCCATATTCTATTAATTAAAAAATTTATATGGCAACACTAAATCACCTTTGTCACTCACGAATAGTGTAGTTTTCTATCAGTGAAAAAAAATTTAAAATCGCATCTGTAGTTCTTGAAAAACTCTTTAATTTACAAAATGGCCACGTTATGGCACTTAAATGGCCATATTTTTTTAATTAGAATATTTATGGCAACACCACATAGCCTATGTTACCCGGAAAGCATGTAGCTTTCTATCGGGAAAAAAAATTTCAAAATAGGTTTAGCCGTTTTCGAGCCTATTCGCAACATACACACATACAAACAATCAAATCTTTCCTCTTTATATAATAGTATAGGTAACAAGCCGCCTGCCCTCGCTTCGCTCCGGTTATTTGAAGCAATATTATAATTGATGTCCTTAAATTGCCACTCTGTAATTGTGTAGCTTTTTATTACTTGAAAAAAAAGAGAGTGAGAAAAAAAGAGAAAAGTGACAGATAATAGAAGGACATAGTTCTATACTCTATAGTTCTACACCATGTAAAAAACTTCACTTCACTTTTCTAAACATTTTCGGCTTTTAATTGTCTTAAATATTTCCTGTAGCTTATTGTGCCCATTATCGATGCCTTTTAGAAAGCTTCTATCACTTCACGATAGAATGATACTCAATTATTTCTCAACAATAAAACGATCTCAATGCACAATATTTTATTGGATGATTTTTTCCGTTTTCTGGACAATACCGTTATGGATGAATGATCGTTGTCAAATATCAAGTAAAAAGTATTTAGTCTATAAATAGAATGTTTAGTCTATAAAAAAGTATTGGTGTCACATTCCTTATGGTAAGCGTAGACAGTTAGGTAAAAAGATATATTTTATTTTAACTTACATTTTCTAGATATATTTTTTTAATTACGTATTATTAAGAACAAAATGTAATGAGAGTACCTAAGTGTTTTAAGTTTTTGAGTTTCAAAAGTTCAATGATAAAATTCCAAAAATTACTTTTTTTAATTTAGTTTTAAAACTATCTAAAATGAGGTTTTAGTTCGTATTCAGCTGTTTAACAAAAATATCTAGATTTTTTTTGGAGAATACAGCAAGATTGATGGTGGATTTGACTTATCAGAACATGATTTCGTTTGTATTTTTGTATGTTGGTTTGTTGCGAATAGGTTCGAACACTACTGAACCTGAACTTGAATTTTGAAAATTATTTCAACGATCGAAAGCTACATCCTTTCCAGGTAACATAGGTAGAAATAGCTTGCACTGAGAGAAGTCTATAGTATTCTCGTCTCTCTTCCACTTTTATGCTTTAAATCTCTCTCTCTCTTTCATATTTATCTTTATCTCTTTTCTGACTCTTTTAGCTTTCTTCCTTTCTAATATCTCTGTTTTTTTAAATAATGAAAAGCTATTACATAGTGATAATTTGAAGGAGGTCAATTATATTATTGCTTCAAAAAACTGGAGCGAAGCGAGGGCAGGTCGCTCGTTAGATATAAAAATCCGAGAAATCGAAAAATGCGACGCGGACACCTAAATATTAGTTTTATGAGCTCATCATCAGAAACTTTTGAGCATGGTTTCGAAACAAAAAAAAAATTAAGCTAATTCAATCAATCAATTATTCAGTTATTTATTACCAACATTATAAAATGATCTGACTGATGTTTAACGATAGCTGTAGTAATCTGAAGTGATATAATGTCCAGCTAGTCCTTAAAGGATATCTACATTTTAAGTGCAATAGTGTGGAGCGAGTGGGCGGACGTGGCTGCATATAATTCCCTCGTTACTACAGGGAACTGATTTAATGAACCACTTCTGGGACGCGCTGGCGGCGTCGGCGGTCACCGGATGCTGCTTTAGACCATAGATACTCGATAAAGATTGCTACACAACAGACTGGATTAGTTGCCATAATCTATAAATATATTGAGTGCATAGACATTGAAAATGTTTATATATTCAAGCATACTGTATTTGAAAAAGTCCAGATATTTATAATATGTATGTTCTTATTGTCACGTAAAAATATTATTGAATTTAAAAACGTAAAGTTTGTTTATGGTTTGATATTCATCCTCTAGGATTTGTTTATCTTTAGTATCAGGGCCTAGGTAACAGGGCCAGGGTCTCCTGTCACCTCACACTTTTTACATCAGACCAAAATTGCGAAGGAAAAACTGAATAGAAAGAATGCAAAATATGAGTTACAGATAGCAATACGCCAGTAAGTTTATAGTAATGTGGTTTTTTTTTAAAAAAAAAAAGATTACTAGCAGTATGGATCACATACTACTAGTATTTCTTTTACCCCTACTAGTAAGCTAATAAATAGCTTGTGTCAGGAGTGGGCCACGTCAGTAGTCCAATGTCCGGGATTTGAACCCACGACCTCTCGATCGTGAATCCAACGCCCGAACCACTGAGCTACTGACGCTTCTTCGTCAGTGTGTACAGAGTATAAATTGACACTTAATTTTAAATTAAGTTAGCAACACAAACAAAATACAAAATCATTACGGAGTGAGTAGAAGAAATATAGATATACATACAGTTGTTGAAAATTGCGACAAAAATCAGAACTTACTTTTAAAGTCATCCATTACTGCATTTAAATAAAAAACTGGTTAATTGTCCCGAGGATCAATTGGCATCCGTAATTACCTGTTATTATTATTTTAGATTTTTTTTAATTCACGATTTTTCGATTAAATCAGACAATAAAAAACTTCACTATTAGCTACATTTGTGATTTAAATTATTAACAGTTTTTTTATTTCCAACAAAATTGTGGAACTTTTTTTATTTCACTGAATAAATTAGTAAATACTATAATTTAATTATTCAACTAATAAAATAATAAATATATCGCTGTATCGTTATAATGCTATATCGCAATGCCATTATTCCGGTATATCGCTATATTTTACATTTTATGGCCAATTCCAAAAGACAAACGATTTCATAGCTCGACGTTTACTTCGTCATAAAAATATGTATGTTTGAACCGCTTTTTTTTCGCGATGTCCTTTTCCAAGGTCTAATCAATTTTTGTACTAAAATTCATCATAATCAGTTCAGTGGTTTTAGCGTTTAAGCATATAATAGACAGACTGACAAACATAGTTACTTTCGAGTTTCGACCACAAGGAATACTCTCTAGTTTTTCCGATGCGTTGCCGCCACGAAAGTTGAGTAAAGAGGGAGAGCCGAAGAGAAGAATAAATGGAGAAGAATTGATTTCAGTGGACCTTGAGCAAGAAGTGGGAGGAGGTAGATTCCATTAACATTTTGCAGATGTTCAGGTAATGTTTTGTTTAAACTACGATAGCAATGAGAACATCTGTATCTAACCGATTAGTGCAGTATGTATGTATTCATATCTATTATTAATGAATCATGATACAATGGACGGCATTGGCAGTCCCTACATGCGTCATTGGATTATGAATTACGTTTGACGTTTAGATGCGCTTCATTGTTATCGAGCCTTACCATCGTCTCTTATCGCAATCCTACTCTCGACCTTATACGAAATTTGAATTTCGAACAACTTGATTTTTGATAGCAAACTTCATATCGTATTTATTATATGTAAGGGGGGCCGTATGCGCCAGCAAGCACCAAGCTGATCATTTGTGGCGACCCTGTTTTAGATATCATTGCTTAGCCCCGTAGACTCTAGGAATATCCAAATCTTTTGGGCAGTGATCGATTGTATCTCTTTTGGGTTCATAATATGGCGCCCTAGGTGGATCATTCTTTTAATCATGAGCGGGTCGGCATTTCGTCTGCCTCATTGCAGAATCTGCAACTTGGACTATCGCTCATGTTTAAGTTAAACAAATGTTCAACTTGCAGTGTCCGGATTCCAGTCACTGCGCTTAACTTGAACTTCTGTAGTTCAAGGAGCTTTTCGTTAGCTTCCTATTATAGCCTTTAATCAGAGAGATTTTGCATATGAAGTTTGAATTTCGGAACATGAAAAGATTTGATAGTAATCCTTATTCCGTTAATGCAGTTTAAATTTCGAACATCGAAAATATTTGATAGGTAAGCCTTATATCGTATACGAAGTTTAAATTTCGAACAACAAAAATATAAGCATATTAAAATACTCAACATAATCATAAAAAACAATTCTCATGTAAGCGTAGCCCATAAATAATTTAAAAAATCGTTGGTTTGTTTTGGTAAGGTTTTTTTATAAGGTTGTAGATAAATTTTACTTTACCTGGTATAGGAAACCATAAAAATACTTTTTTACATATAAATCAATTTAATTTCTTGAGAGCACACACGTTTTGTTCGACGTCTAGGCAAAGAGAGAGCGTTACCATAGATTATACAAATATTAAAATTGCTCTCTCATCCCACAGATAACATAAACTATATTATATATTAATTAATTAATAGTTATTTATGTTAGAATATAAATAATCTAACATTACCTACGGTGAGTTATTCTATTATGATAATATCTTTTGTATAATTAATCACTTTTTTTTTCATTCACTGGTGTGGTAGAGTTTCTATAAATATTTCGAATTATGTATTTTTGAAAACGAGTGTCCGTTAAAATAAAACGATGCGGTGAGATAAAGCTAAACAAGTGCATACCCCACACGTTGCAGTTGCAGTTGCACTTACCAGCCAGGAAGCTATAAACGGAGTTTATTGCACACCAACAACTAACAAAGGGATCTATCTCTAAATCCGTAGTTGCCATTTAAGGCGAGAACCAACGGAGTGCACGCGATGCTCTGAAATAGATACTCTGCATTTTGTGGGGGTTGATATTTCTATTTTGGATTATTTCTTAGACTTATCAGATTTTCAATTTAAATCATCAGAAACATCGTGTATCTATCGTAAAGAAGTTTTTTTTACAAAACCCCCTTTTTCTTTCATGGTATGATGAAATGAGAGAATAATGTGTGTGTTCGTAACTGCGTGAATTATATGGACCTCCATTTTCTTTTCTCTATCACTCCTTTTTCTTTTCATATTCTCTATTTTTCTCACGTAACGTAAGAGAGAAACTCTTCCTTAGCCTCCAATCCTTCCCTTTTTTAACAAACTGTTCAATATGATGTTGGCAATACTTATAATCTGAGTAGCATCCTGTTATTTGATGTTGGTAGTATTGATATGAGTAGCATTTTTACTTTATGTTGGTAGTTTTGATATGAGTAGCATTTTTACTTGATGTTGGTAGGATTGAAATGAGCAGAATTTTTACTTGATGTTGGTAGGAATGACATAAAAACATGAGTAACATTTTTACCTTCTTGAATGTTGGACAACTGATTAACACAAATCAAAGAAATTATAGTACAATCACCAGGAGGACATTTTAGTCGACAGCCGTCATACTACTTAGTCTGCGTATAGACTACAACTTCTCCTTCTTATTATTAATTAACAAAACATAATCTTATAACGCCATCATTAGAGTATAGTAGAGTCTCACGATCAAACTACTAAACCAATTTTGATAATTTCTTCAGTAATAAATAGCTACGTTATTCACGATTGATATAGAATAGTCACGAAGCATTAAATAGTTATGAAATGGTAGGTGCAAGAGAAGTTATTGTTATATGTAAAACAGACCATCTTATTGACAGAATATCTAATTTTTAACAGTAAATAATAAATGATAAACATTATCCAGCAATCTTACAATCTTTCTATGACAGTAGTCGACATACTTTAATCAATCGGATTGACGTCATCAGTGAGTGACAAACATTGTAGAAGAGTTCAAGGGCGTATTATAAAATATTTAAAATCGATTTAAAAATTTCTTTGTAACAAGACACATGACGACGTTCTCATAAAATCAAACCATATGTTCAAAGTTGATTATAAATAATGTTCGAATGGTAATGAAAAAATATGGTACTAGAGACTATGTACAAAACTAGCTGACCCGGGAAACGTTCCTTTGCCATGGGGTGGGCCACCCTTATCACTTAGGGGTATAAAAAATAGATGTTGACCGAGTCTCAGATCTACTCGATATGTATACAAAATGTCATAAAAATCGGTCGAACTGTTTCGGAGGAGTTTGGTAGCAAACATAGTGACATGAAAATTATATAAAGGTATAAGATTTAATATCAAAAAATGTGAAAAAAGGATATTTAAAACTTATGCAGAATTATTGTCTATTTAAAAATTTTTAAACCCTGATTTTTTAGGAACACCAAAAAAAAAAAAAAAAATTTTCAATTGCTTTTTAGCCTGCCTCCACTTTTTTTAGGTGTCCTTTCTAAACAGTAGACACTTCCACAGTAGTATTAGATAATAATAAATTACTGAAAAATAACGAAAAAAATTCAGTTTATATGAGCTATTTTTACCGTAACATCGATGAAATGTGATACAGTTGTGAAGAGTCATTTAATTAATGCTACGACGCAAATGCTTCTTAATTGATGTAGTTTTTAATTAATTGCTATTAATTATAATTTCAGTGCTTCAGAGATACTCTGCTACACTATGCATAATCTATATATAATAGTTTAAAAAAAACTAAAAACACGCTTTTTTATTATAGAAAACCAAACTAAAAAATAGAAAATAAATTTTAATAAATTTAAAATAAGAATAGTGTTAAAAATTTCAATAAATATAAATTAATAATAGTGTAAATAAAAAAATGTATTTTATTTAAAAAACGCGTGGGGTGCTTGGTGTCAATAGTTATAAATATTTTATTGACAGATATGAGTAGAGTGATTATCATTTTGATAATATCTTAAAAAGCACCCCACGCTTTTTTTTAAATAAAATACATTTTTTTTATTTACACTATTATTAATTTATATTTATTGAAATTTTTAACACTATTCTTATTTTAAATTTATTAAAATTTATTTTCTATTTTTTAGTTTGGTTTTCTATAATAAAAAAGCGTGTTTTTAGTTTTTTTTAAACTATTATTTATTTTTTACTTTTTAGTTAGATTTATTTATAAAAGCGTGATTTTTTTTTAGTTTTTTTTTAAATTAAAAAAAATCACGCTTGAGAAACGGCTACCAGAACCAAGGAAGGCCGCAGGCGCGCAAATTACCCACGGAGAGTTACATACTGACATACTGACATACAAGTGAAGCTAATAAAAAGCGTGTAAAAATAGTAGCAAATTAGCAATAGCAGCACAGATAACATTAACAGTCGTACAGGTTGCTATTTCAATAGACTACTACGACTCCGAAATTGTTGTAAATCATAAAGCAATCAGAAGTTTAGAGGATATTAAAAATAGACAAAACTATAAACTGTGTCCGTTGCAAAGGTATAAGAACCTAATAACGTTGACAAACTGAAGGGCAGAAGATCACGGTGTGGATATCCTGCCCTGCTGGTAATCGATTAAATTTAATCCATAGAAATGACAGATTTCTGTAGTGTTCGATACGGGTTATATTATAGGTACAAGCAGACCTGCAGTATCACGGCTTGTTGACTAGAATATTACCCCTGAGTAAAATTAATAATAATGAATTCTCCGATTGATGGTTACCTGTTGTTCAACAAAAGTAAAATGCTATTTAAATCAATGCTACTTACATTGTTACTAAAAGGATGCTACTCAAATCAGTGTTGCCAACATCTTAACTAACAGACTGCTACTCAAATCAATGATACCAATATCTTAACTAACAGCATGCTACTCAAATCAATGTTACCAATATGTTAACTAACAGGATGCTACGCAAATTAGTGTAATCAACATTATAATTAGCATTTGATAATAATAAATTAAATTTTTTCTTCAATTTAAAAAAAATTAAGAATTTTATGCGTTTTTTTTAACTGAAAAGGCTAGAAGCCATGCTGTAATTTTTGACAGTGACAATGACAGAGTTTGCGCAAAACTTGTTTGTCAACATTGCAAAGATTATGCAAAATCTTAGGAAGCAGGAAAATGGTAAACGTAATCAAAATACCTACTTACCTATAAGAAATCTGATCATGGGAATTCCGAATTCACCGTTCACCGGCACAGGTAATCCTTATGGTAGTTAGTAAATTAATATAAGTAAGGAGTGTCAGTGCTTGTTATTGGTGTAAACTTTAACGTTTATATAATATTTAAAACAGTAAGAGAAGTTATTGAAGCTATTGTAAATAGAATAAAATTATCTACGTACATTATCATACTTTTAAAAACCAGTTTTCTGTAAAATATATTAATTAACAATGTGAAATATTATTAGTTTGTCATACTGCAAGTGTTTTGTGTTTACATGTTTATATTATTTGTTCTAGAAATCATTTCATACGATACTGAAATAAGTCATTAATCAAAGGAATGATGGCCGAGGATATTAAAAGGAAAGCTCTCTTTGTATGTCTTGGTAAGCTTTGTTTCATATATAGCATTAGGCACAAAATATATTAACTTGCACAGTAGAACCTCGTTACGTCGAACCCCACTGAGTTGAAAACCTCCAAGTCTCGCTAAAATGTTTTGTTCCCTTCCCTTCAAACACCAAAACCGCCATCAATTATTGTGAAATAATCAATGAGTCAATTCAAGCTATTTTGGTACATATTTTCCTTTCATAAATTAAATTTTATATCTGTGTCTCAAACATAGCATTGTTTAATTTTACAACTCGATTATTTGAGACTTATTACCTCTATAGATTGAAGAAAATAAGTTACCGACTTTAAGAATTCACCAACAGTGTAAGTAAACAAATGTTTCTTAAAAAGCAGTTTAGGAGTATACAACGAAAAATATGTGTCACCTCCGCAACTTGAATTTTTGTTTATTTTACCTCTGTAACTCAAAATTTATAAGAATGAATCTCATCCTCTCTTTCAAATCAAAATCCACTGAACTCAAAAATTCTGTAGCTCATATTTTTGTTGTGTTTCCCTGGATGTTCGACTTATAGAGGTTCTACTGTATATGAACTTGTATTACCTTCATAATTAAGGCTTATTACTTTGTGGAAACTTTAATAAAGATCTATAAAAGCATGAAAATTAAAAAGGATAAAAGAATTCTAAAATTAATTATATTTTTATTATTTTCGGCATATCAAAAGCACTTTTATAAAAAGGTCTCATTCAAATAAAATATTTTGGGTTTAAGTTTATTTTGGCTATATTTCCATCAATTTCTTTCTTTAGGTAATAGCTGTCGCTCACCAATATCCGAAGGAGTATTTCGTCACACAGTAAACAAGATGGGCAAAGGACATGAATGGGAGATAGATAGTGCTGGTTTAGCAGATTGGAATGTGGGATACTCACCAACCGATAGAGCTATGAACACTATGAGAAAGCATGGAATAAGATACAATGGAGTTGGGAGAGAGGTATAGCAATATTTCATTAGGTTGTTACCGTTAGTAATAACAAATCCAGCTTAATTATAATAAGTCAGGCAAAGCTTATATAATAATTTTTATGTTATAGATAACAAATGAAGATTTCATGAATTTTGATTATATATTTGGAATGGACAATCATAATATGTCTAATCTATATAACATAGCACCAGAAGGGTTTAAAGCAAAAATATTACTTTTTGGAGACTTTGATCCTGAAGGTGAAAAAATTATAAGGGATCCTTATTTTGTAAGTACATTTTTATTATAAAAAAATACTTTTTAACCAAATAAATTCTAGTTTTTTATTATCTTAATATTTTTTTAAGGACAGTGATAGTAAAGGATTTGAAAAATGCTACCAACAAGCTGTAAGGTGCTCTAAGGGATTTTTAGAGCAGTTAGAAAAAGGATGTATTTAAATAAATAATTAAATTTTATAATTAAATACTTTACAATAAACAAATATGAGAAGAAAAATTGTTTCATATTTTATGAAAAAATAAATGTACTTAATACAAGATTATTGTCCTTTTATTTATAATTAGCCGACCTGAGCGATTTTGTGTTCAATTTAATCATTTTTTTTGCGTTATTTAGATATGTTTTTTTATCCACTATTTTTCTTTGAATTTCTATCTTTATTAACAATTAGCTGACGACGAACTTCGTACCGCCTAACAGTCAATGAATGTCTTGTTACAGATTAGCTGAACTGTTGACAACCAATATATATGTCAATCCTTTTTCATTACATTATTCTACATTTTTAAAATGTAAAATGCACCATTAACCGAATATTGTAGATATATTGTCAATTCGAAACCTTTAATTAATTAAATACGTTCTTTAATATGAGGGGAGAGTTTACTGTATCGACGGGATGAACATTAAATGTTTGACAGTTACGAAACCAAGTCAACATTTCGTATGGCCGCCCTCGAGTTATAAGTATACGATTCGATTCAGATTGTTTTTTTCGTGAATTTTCCCGATATTTTAATCATTATTCACAGTAAAGACGAATATGAAATCCATCCCGACTTCGTTTTTTTTATATATAGTTTTAAATTAGAAAAAAAAGGTCAGTTTAACCAGACACTCGGTGTTATGTCATGGCAGTTGGCTTTAATTTTTTAATAATATAATAAATTTAAAAAAAATATTTTAACGATAATTATTACATTTACGATAATTATACGAATTAAGATTATGCAGTGAGCACACTACGTGATTGTAACAGACCGCTAATTGCGGGTAAAATAATGACCTGACATTCGGTCATGAAGTATTGACATTTTGGATCTCCCGCATTTCGGTGCCCCCTCTTGCTGCGCTGCGTGGAACCACGTCGGCCCGTCAAGGTGTATTTTTAATTTTGAAATATCTTTTGAACAGAATGTCCGATTTTAGTAATTCAAAAAGTAATCCACAGGTATTGTAACAATCTTGAATACGAAATAATTTATTTGGATAAAATTGAATATAAAGGTATGGATAACGTCTCTGATTTTGATAGGAATTTCTAACCACTTTTAAAAAGTAAAAAAGTAGTTATAGTGACATAACTACAATAGTTGGACATATGGTCTCGCGAAGTTTTTTGTAGATATTGATACGTTCTATAATATTGTAGAATATTTTTTTTGTTCTAACATACTTACTTATACTTTCTGCAGCGCATGCGATGAAAGACATTTTATGGCTAATTTTTGCACCTTGTGTTGGTTTTAGTAAGAATTTCTGAGGATCTCTAATTTTTTCTAGTAATAAATATAGTCTATGTTACTCAGGGATAATGTAGCTTTCTAACGGCAAAAGAATTTTTGAAATTGGTCCGGTAGTTTTTATGTTTATTCGTTACATACAAAAATACAAATCTTTTCTCTTTATAATATTAGAATAGAGAGAGTGAATTTAATGTCAGATATTTGCTAACAAAAAACAGTAGATTTTATATAACATAATAGAAAGAATTTTATTCAATTCAATGCTTTTTACTCGACTACGACGAAGCCAAAAGGAAGGGTTATTATTTTGGCAGTCTATGTATGTTTGTATGTTCCACCCTAGCGCCTAAACTACTGAACCAATTTTCATGAATGAGGTGTCAATAGATTCGTAATAATAGCGCGGGTGACATAGGCTATAAAAATTTTAAAGTTTTTTTTTTTATGACGGAATTCACACCTCAAAGTGAGATAATTATCACGTGTTTGGTATCAAAAGAAAGTTCTTGGCGAGCATATTACAAATGTGTATATATCTTATTGTTTGAGTCAACATATATGTTTAAAATGCGGTCGTAAAGTTCCCGCGGTTCTGTCGTCGCAGTTATTTACTCGTTTAAGCAAATAAAAACAACATTATGGTGCAGTATGAGATTATAAGGGTTACTTATCGATCAATCAGGAAACGGAAAAATATTAAATAAAAAAATAAAGTTTCTATTATTATGTATGTGATTAGAGGAACACTACCATGAAACAGACATGGTAGGTATACAGTGGGTGCGACCACCTTGACCATTTTTGTACCTATGCATTTCTGGGTTTCTATCTGATTTATTTTATTGTTTCGTCCTTTTTTTTATGTAGTCGGGTTTTAGTTTTAAAACTTTATTTATTTTTTTTGGAAAATAACTTAATCTTTAGACTAGCCGAAGCCACAGTAATTCACCACGGACGCTCACGGATTAAATTACAAAGAAACTAATGATATCTATATCCGATACTTCATAGAAGTTTCAAGTCTCATATTTTCCTTTATTCTCTATTATTATTTTACACTCTTGAGGGTAAATCTGTTACAAACTTTGAATCATATTTATTTATATCGAATCAACAGCCTTAAAAATAAGTCTCTAGCTCTAAAAATGACGATACTTCCATACAAAAATTTCACAACTCCCCCACCCCCCTTTCAAACCCCTACCTTCCTTTCTTAGGCTCTAGACTATCTGTATACTAAATTTCATTTAAATCGGTACAGTAGTTTTGGCGTAAAAGCGTGACAGGCAGACAAATATATAGTATTAGTAGATAAGGATAATGTTCTGTTAATTATGGTGTTGGCAACACTTATAATTTGAGTAGCGTCGTGTTATTTGAGGTTGGTAGCGCTGATATGAGTAACGTTTCTACTTTCTCGAATGTTGGCCAACTGATAAATCCAAATCAAGGAAGTGGAGATTGCAAAATAAATATGCCGACACAACAGAATAATTATGGATTACATCGCGAGTATTCTAGGAGTAACGCTGAAGCTCTGAGGATATCATAGTCAAGCCGTCATACTGTTAGTCTGCGTATAGACTATACAACAACTCTTCTCTCTTATCTTATTAATTAACAGTACACTATATTTGATAAATGAAGAAAAAAATAGATAAGAGATTGAAGTTTTAATGGCAGAAGAAAATTATTTATTCTTATATTCTTCCATATTACTTTTTACTCAAAAAGGAAACAAATTCATATTACAAGTTTTTTTTGGGTAGGCAACACTATCTATTGAAAAATGGATATAGGCCAAAGGTGTCGTTTCTAAGTCTCAAAAAAATATTTATAAAAAAATATAAATAAAAAGATTAGTGAAACTGAAAGTCTGTCTGCATGCAACATTCCTCCTTTGATTTGACTCGTGGGCAGACTGCTTAATGTGTTTCCGGTGGGACGGAGCCGGGGACGTGACTCAGGGCTCAGATACTTCCGCTGGGCTCTGGGGTCACATCACATGACAGACATCGTCATTGATGATTGAATTGTCTTGGAAATTACACGATAATGGACTCAAGGGATTCGATAATGGAGATCACTCAAGGTATTCATTGTCCTCCGATCATAAATTACTTGTAATCAGATTTTCTTTCGGAATTTAATTAGATATAAACGATTTTTTTTAATTCATGACTTGATCATATCCTCTAAGGACAAAAATAAAGGTCATGAAGTTTAGTGACGTCATAATTAACACAATCAGTAACACGACGTTATTAATTATGATAAGTAGCAGAGATTAAGCGAGATCAGACGAACATTATACAAATATATATTTTTTAACTTTTTTACTTCTCTCACTCCCAATTCAATCAACAGGCAGAGCTTAAATGTATCGTATTAAACAACCATCTAATCCGCAGGATATTAACCGTCGTTTTTCGAGTCAACTAATGGAAATGAAACCCTGACCACGGAAACATGCCTATTATAATAGACGAGTCATCGTTTAATCGAGGACGTGGCAAGGTCGAGTAATCTCGTACAATATCACTGTAAACATTACGCAACTCCATAGTACAAGACGAAACGAGAATAAAATTTTGCAGTTGGGAATGCACCTCATTAAAAACTCAACTATGATCCATGTTTTTCAATATTTTTATACCCTCTCCCCGCTCTCTCTATGTGACTACATGTAGTATAAGCCAAGAAACACCCCCATCCCCTATACCATATGGGTTAAGTAATATGAGTACGTTCCCCTTGTTGCTGGTTGTGGAATTTTCCCTAACCCACTACCGGCTACTATGATGCCAATCTGGGAAAGATTTAGAGCCAAGGATAAGTAAAAACAAGAGATCATTGCCATTTTCTATCATTTAAACAAAATATGACTTTTAAAATAGTTTCTAACATTTTTTTATACAGAGTGTCCCAAAACTCAATGATAATGTGGTACCGGGCGAGAGGCTATTTCATATCAGTCTTGGAAAAAATAAGAAAAAAATTCCATGTCACGTAGTTAAGAGTCATTCCATTTGAAATCGTCTAAAAATAAAAAAAATGGTTGCTGCATGATTTTAGAATTTGATGAAACTTTGAGGGATTCATCTCTAGGGTCCCTAAGAATGAAATTTACACATATTCGATTTTTATGAGCACCCGTTTCCGAGCATTTAAATAAAAACTTTCAAAAATCGCCTTTTTTTAGCTTATTTAAAATTTCCTCAAAGTTTTGTCTGTTTAAATTTTTTTTCATTATTAAAGCGGAATCCTTAGGGGGACAGACTGTAGTTTGATAAAACTCAATGATAATTTTGTTTATGGCGACCTACCGTTCGCGAGAGCATACTGAAAATTAGTGTTTTTTTACTTATTTTTCGTGAATTTCAAGCGACTCTAGCGACTAATCGGTTATGAGTTAAGAACTTCCGGTTGACAGGAATTAAGTACACATATCATACACAAAATTTAGCCATTGATCGACCTGAGCAGCCCACTCTTTCTGGAAGAAAACTTTGCTTGAAGTTTTGAATTTTTTAAAAATCGCATTATTCAGCCTACAAAACGAAGGTGTCTACTGCGAGATAAAATTCTAAAATTTTCAGAATCTTTTGTTCTTACCTTTAACTTTGAACTGGGTGCTATTTATTCCAATTACAAATCAACGTAATAAATATTGTTAATTTAGTAAAATAAACTAAGTTTAATTGAGGCATGATTTACAATAATGTTGTCTGTTAACTTTGACACTTCATTTTGGAAAATAAAAGTACTACACTACCCTTGGCAAGTTATTTAAAAGGATGGCCCATTCAGTCAAGATTTCGAAATTTGCCACTTTTCTTATCATTAAAAATATTATTTCTCATTTTTTTGCAAATGGAAAATAATACTTAATACTTTTTTGTATTAAAACATCGACGCGGCGTCTCAATTGTATGTAATGAACAAGTGATAGAATGAGACAGACAGTGTCGCTGTCAGTCAGTCTGTCTGTATACAGGATACATTTATTAGTATTTTAAACCTACTTTTTATAGGAGGAGGTATGGCAGTGTATCTTATATATATAATTACTAACTAGCGACTAGCCCCGGCTAAGCGCGATTTATCTACTATAATATACATGTTATAAATATAAACCTTACTCTGGAATCTTTTCTGTCTATTGATGAAAACCGCATTAATATCCGTTGCGTAGTTTAAAAGATCTAATTGTATAACAGCGAGAAGAAACTTTGTTTTCTAAGATACTACTAAGTTAGTGAAATATAAATTTTTAAAAATTATAATAATCATACCACATACGTTTAAAATTTACCAATAAATACGTTTTGATACTACAACTCTGTTAGTTAAAATAATGCGTAGCATAATGGAAACGTGACGTCATTGGAAGATATCTGAGCGTTTGGCAAAGATATTCCGAGTTGAAGCTATTAAAGCTATTGTTAGATCCGAAGTAAGAAACACCTCTGGCCATCATATCATATCCCTTTCGTAAACATCCATAACGTCTGTTGAAATATTTTAAAAGATAACCAGGTTTAAACGAAACCAAAAAAAAATTCGTGTAATAAATTAATTTTCAAAGAAATTTACTCCTGATAAATCGTTTTAATATAAACCATTTTTGTATTAAAACATTTTTTATCTGTGATTATTTACGTTTTATAAGATAATCTTTACTCTATGGTAGACGGTTCCATTTAATTTTATAAGTATTTTACTTGACAGTAAATACATTGCAATATTTATGCAATATTATTAAATTTCATGAAATTATAAATAATGCAATGAAAATAGTTTTGTCGATTTAAATTATAAATTAATAAAAAAATTATTTAACGCCTTCAACTTCTTTGAAGTTGCCGCTATTTCAAACTTTTTATGTTTTTTTTTTAAATTTCGTTATCGGCAAAAACACACTTTTATACAGTATATGCACCTTTGAGTTTATAATGAGGCGATAGTCATGCAAAATTAATTGGCAAAAACTGTTTCACCGCCCGACCTTGATGCTTCAACTGTGCTCACGAACGCGATATGGTGTGGTGAAGCGAATAATTATACAAATCTTATTTCAGTATAAAACTATTAAAATAAAGAGCTTTATTATTTGTAAAGATAAATTAATCGCACTGTCGTACATGACCTTTAGATATCTTACTAATCTTATAAATGTGAAATTTTGTATGTTTGGAATGGATATCTGTCGCACTAAAACGGCTAGACGGATTTAAATAAATTTAAATTAAACAACTTGGATTAAGATATAGGCTACTTTTTATCCCGGAAAAATACATAGTTCTTGTGGGATAAAAATTAATATAAGTTTATTTTAAATAGCAAAGATATATTAAAAATTTCAATGCTTTATGTTAAATCTAAGTACAGGGCGTAACTGGGGCGGGTCGACTAGTTACTTATAATAAAGTAAAGGACGTATGAAACAACGCCGATGCGACACTTGGATAATTTTTTTGAATTACCTACTACAGCAGCAAGTGAATTGGTTGTCCTGGGCGTACTTTGGAGCCTACGCAATTATGCTCAGTGAAAATGCTTTCTTTTTAGAAATCTGTCTTGTCCAGCCTAAAGCAAAAAATATAGCTAATAATTTCGTCCTATTATTAAGGATAATTTTTGCGATCATCTCAAAATAATTTAATTAAATATTGCGTAGCGATTTAGAATTTGGAATCAATCAACAAAAAAACTTCTTGGGTGTTCCGATGTTTAGTTGACTTTTTATTTCTTTATTGTTTTACGTCTTTTAAACTAAAACGCCTGTATTAGATAATTATGCTTCTGTCTTTTACGATGCATAATAATTCCTATTCAGTGCATCCTCTTGCCTACATAAATAAGTACCATTTAAAATAAATTAAAGATAATTATGTTTGGAGTAAAAGTATGCGGGCGTTGTTGAAGCCAATTAAATTTAAAATACGTTAGTTTATAAATAATGTTTATTGTTAGAGAAATATTATCATTATTGAAATGTAGCAACATTTCTTTTAAAATAATTTAGTATTACATTACGTTGTTAAATATTTTATTTTGTGCCGAAAAAAAAGCCTTTTTACACTCGGTAACATATTTTTTCTATTTCATCCAAAATAATTTCAGAAAAATTCGTCATTTTCTCAATGTTTTCCTGTCAAATTAAATAATCGTTATACTAATTAGAGAGCCGCGAAATAGTATCGAGTAACGAAATGTAAATTCATACGATATTTCGTACTGAGTTTTTTGAGTTTCTCGTTCAAAACCTGTATACACTATGTAAAAGAAATGGAAAAACTATTTATTCCCACCAATATTTTCTTGTAATTTCCTCTCTAAATTAATAAATTACCCAGTTTGTTTGTAATAAACGGTACCGACGCTAGTTTAGAGGGTTATCAGATATATTGGCTCGGACTTCCTATCCACTCTGGATGTGAGCCAAGCTTCAAAGTAATCTATTACGTTCCATCTTTCAACCTGATTGTTTTCTTTACGCATTTAGGTACACATTAACGTTCAGAATAATCTATTAACAATTTGCAACCAAGTAGCGATAAATTTAATGTTGCTGATCGAAAAATCGATACACTGCTTTATTATTTAAGTAACTACATTTCTATGGACTATGGTTACAAATAATAATAGTAAAATAAAGAGAAACCTTAAACTTTTCTTAGTTTAACTTTTGTTACGTAACTCGTAAGACGTAAAGTTACTTTACGTAGATGTTTTCTACTCATGTAATCTTGAATACATTAATCATTTAAAGAGTTTTTAAATACTTATTCATTCCAGAGTTTATCTCCTACTATATATAAAAAACAACGATATCCTGGATCCTGAGTTGGACAATTGTGGAAATATTTGTGTGCAGGGCAAGTTTAAATGGTGAGAAATGCTAAATGGCATTTAATACAATTTTTACCTGTAGTACAATACACCTTCGCGAAGCGAAGACGGTCAGCTAGTAATTGAAATATTTTTGAGCAGCTTTCTTTCAGTGAAAAAGTTTTCAATATGGGTTCATTAGTCTCAGAAATACAAAGTGGCCACTTAATGTCGAAATTAAAATTATCACATTCTTTTAATTAAAATATTTACATTAAAATACTAGACGACACGCGCGACTTCATTCGCGTGTTTCTCCGCTCCTATGGGTTGTAGCGAGATGTCAAGTAGCCTAAGTTACTTCTTGTTACATTAGCTATCTGCCAGTGAAAGTCCCGTCACAATCGGTGCAGACATCGACATACAGAAAGACAGACAAAAATTGTAAAAAATGTTGTTTTGGTATAAGTATCGTGTACACATCTATATGCACTTAGTAAAAAGCAGTTATTTTAATATTACAAACAGGCACTCCGATTTTATTTATTTCTATGGATAAACCTTAAGGAGGCTTTAGCTTTTTGACTGTGAAATTATTATCGTTGGTAAGTTGGTTAAAATGACATTAGTACGAAAATCACAGTAATTTTTTTTTTGCTAAGAAGTTTTTTTTTACCGGACAATGCCTTTCAGTTATGTACAGAAATCGTTCTAATTCTATTAAAAAATCAAACCCATTGTCTTTGAGTTTGACACATATAACATGACATTGACAAATGATTACATGACATAACATTGACATATGATTGACATATTTACTACGAAAAGTTAACAACAAATTCCGAAATTCCTTCTAATTTACAGGTTATAAGCGCAATAGAAAAATGTCTGGCACAAAAAGAAAAGCATTATTTATATGTCTTGGTACGTCATTATTATTACTTCCTGTATTTTGTTTTGTTTATAGGTTAACTAGTATCTACCCGCGACTTCGTCCCCTGAAAGTTCAGAGAGAATTCATTCTCTTCTATCCCTTAGGTCCTTTGCTTTTTTCAGGATAAAAGTAAAATTTATGTTAATCCAAGTTGTAATGTAATTGTGTGCAAAATTTCATTGATATCCATTCAGTCGTTTTTGAGTGATTGAATGATCGAAACATGCAGATTTTTACAACTATATAAATATAAATGGATCGTCTGTATGTAAATGCATAACTTCAAAATTAGTGTATTAAATCTGATATTTTTTTGTTGTTTGATTTCATCAAGTCAAGGTTTGTAAAAAGAAAAAGTGAGTGAGATAAATGACAGTCAGTAATGTAGTTGTGTATTATAGAATAAAAATTCATGTTAGTATATGTAGGTGGTTATGTGTGAATAAATAATTAAGTGAGTGAGTTTGAATACATTATAATATTAGTAACCTGTACATCTGTTAGGAAACATCTGTCGGTCACCGATAGCGGAAGGTGTATTCCAGAAGACTGTTAATGATAATGGTGTTGGAGATCAATGGGAAATAGACAGTGCTGCAATAGGCAGTTGGCATGTTGGAAACCCACCGGATTGGAGGGCTTTGGATACTATGAAGAAACATGATGTACCATACAATAATTGTGCAAGGCAGGTGTGTAAGTTTTAATATTTGAATACAACTTGATGGGTTCAGAGTTCGATCCCAAGCCTGCATTTTTGGCTTTAAAATTTTACATATTTTTAAAGCAATAAATAATTACTAGCTTTAATGATGAAGGGCTTCTGAAGTTCTATGTTATATTATGGAGGTTGGCTGCAGACAATTTGAATATTTAGTGTATTAAGAATATGAAGAGAGAACTGCCAAGGAGAATGGTGTGAAGTCAGTTTAAAGCGAGCTACACACTCTTTTATTGTTGAAACAGTCCCTGAATCTTCGTATTCTGATAGGATATCATTAGTGGGTTGGTTATCTAATTTAGCATAATATATACCTAGAAATTAAATATTGGCCACAATATCACAGGAGAATAAGCAACTTTTACTTGTAGAATAATTTGGCAGCAGTTCAAGGTTTTAGAAAGTCAATTTGAATCTAGTACCACCAACACAAATCAATATAACAAATCAGTATTCACTGATTGAATTTTGAACTATATTCTCCATTCAATTTGGGGCGAAACAAAGTATAAAGATTGTAAAAGATTTTTTATGTGTACATGAGGCACTAAATACTTATCATCATTATTATATAATATGACATTTTTAATGTTGATCAGATGCCATTTTGTTTTATTGTTATTCATTTAATCAACTCAATTGATGATTCTTATAATCAGATGTTTATTCAACTTTTTATAAAAATTCAAATAATTCATATTTTCATTCATTTGTGTCAACCATGGGACGTCCAATGTTGGACATAGGTCTCCCTCCATGATTTCCATCCAGTATGACTGATCTTGCTGTTCATCTCCGAAGGGAATATTGCCTATACTCGCCTAGCTTGGCAGGTGTGTTGGCGAGCGTAGGTGAAGTCTTGGAATTATGCTTTTACTTAGTCACCTCTTACAACACCCATGGGAGGAGATGGGGAGTGCTATTCTTAGGCCGGCACCACCACGGCACTATACTACATATTATGTTGATAATGTTTTGGTAAAATTCTAATAATATTTTGCAGATAACTTCTGAAGATTTCAATCACTATGATTATATATTTGGTATGGATGAACAGAATATGAAGGATTTGAACAGAAGAGCACCCAAAGGTTCCAAAGCTAAGCTTTTATTGTTTGGCGATTATGATCCTCAGGGTGACAGGATTATTAGAGATCCTTATTATGTAAGTAATGAACATGAAAAATCTTAATCTAAAAACAATTCTGTGACAAAACAAACTATATTCTACCAGTCTATCCCAGTCTACAATTGGATATAAATATACACTTTAAAAAAATATACATTATAGAAGAGATATTGGAAAATCTCCCAACCTCTTCGTTATCTTGTAGTCAAAATATTTTTATTTACAATGCCTTAATGTCTTTTTATTTTATCTCCATTAAAATACATCAAAATATCCAGTCAATTTCACATACAACCACTTTCATGCATCTTTCTTTACTATTAATTAAATCTAAAATAAAATTTATAGAAAACAATCACAATTTTTCAATAATAATAGTTTTTTTAGGTGAAACAGTAACACTAAAGTTAGTAAACTTAATAGAATCAGTGTGACCACTTTTTAATGAGGGAATCTACCAAAGACTGCTAAAATCTATTGAAATCTACTAGGTCGCATTTTAAAATCTACTAATTTTTAGAGTATTATTTGAGCCGTTACGGGGAGATACGATTTGAAATAAAACACATTTATTATTGAACCCTACATTTAATCAACCATTTTATGATTAACATTTTTCTATTAATTGTCATTGAATTTTTTGCCATAATTGTTTGCAAGTATCAGGTTCAAATTTCGTACAATTTCCCAATTCCTTTAACCCGTAATGTAGCGTGAGAAATTGCACGAATATTTTAATTACTAAGTCTGTTACGATCTTCTGTTTTTATTCTATTTATAGCAGAGAAACTGAGTTCACATTCGGCGTTCGATACCGGATAAATGATGCTTGAGTTGTTTGATTGGAAGCCTAATATTTTTTGATAGCGAATAAATACCAAAACCTACCTATGTATTTCTCATTTCTACTAAATTCTACAAAGACATTTTATCCTACTAGATTATCGTCTTATTTGCTTCAAATCTACTAGCTAAAAAAGTAGAAATCTACTAAAAGTGGTCACACTGAATGGAATCAACTAATCGAAAATCGATTATGATGCGTTCGATTATAAGATCGATTTTTAAAAGGAATTGCCATCCTTACGTTTAACGAAAATATTTTTTTTCCAGGACAGTGACGCTAAAGGCTTTGAGAAATGCTACCAACAGTCTGTGAGGTGTTCACAAGGATTCCTGGATCAGTTGGAGCAGGGAAAAGTTTAAACTAAATAATAGTTTCATTCCAAAATTTAATATTGTGTAATATGTTGGTACGGTGGTATCTATTTATGATTTAAATTTAAAATGTGAATAAAGCAGTTTTATGTATCTAATAAATTGTTATAAATAAATAATTAAAACTATTGTTATTAATTAATTATTAACTTAGAATCAATAGAGAACTGGAAAGTTAATCTAATTTTGCAAATTAGAAGAAACCTGGAGATAAGCTATAGAAATAGACAAAACTCTTTCTCAATAATTCGATGTGAACATAATAAAAAGTATATAAAATTAAATCAAGCCTTAATAAATTTCAATCAATTAGATTTATAACTTGATTTTTGCTTCAAGTTTTTATTACTTATGTATATTTAAAATGGCCACAGATAATCAATTTTCTAGGATGTAAGAATGAAGATTATTTAGTGATTTCAGTACTAATAAAATTATTACTTGTATATGTCACCGTGAAATTGTCAACACCTAGATTACAATCAATCTCTCGATACTATTAAAATTGTTGTCTGAAAGCTTTAATTTAAAAGAGAATCTCTAATAATTTTATTTAAATGATATTCCGGCAAATATTAAACATTTTTTTTTAAATTTATATCAGAAAAATACTTATCATTGGCTGATGTTATCCACACAATGCGATCGTAACGCTATCTATTAGGCATAATAGGAAACATTTACCCAGCATACATATTTAGAAACTTGTTTTATAAATTATTTTATATAGAAAATGGCTATCTTTCAAAATTATTGTATTTTTGTCAACATTGTACGCTTGGGTTTGAGGATTGAAACATTCATGAGATTATGATACATATACAATAATTATTGTATGTCTGCTGACACTGATACTGCTGTCCGAAGACGGTCCCTGATTGGTCGGTCTTACAGTAGTCCACAGAGTTAGGAATGAAACACTGGTGTTTGTCAAATAAAATAAATGCTACAGATAAAAAAAATTATTGATAAAATGTTGATATTTATCAAAAACATATTAAACTTATCACAAAATGAAAGGCCCGTTTTGACAGTTCACGCCCATGAAGTTCTCTATTTTTTACCGATCGAAATGTTTTGAAGGTAATTACATTTTTCATAGATGGGTACCGCCCACTCTGCTAAGTGCTGTGCATAATGATTTTTTTATATTGTCCACAGACTATTAATAATCGGTTAAGGAAATAACTAAATCGATCAACCTCGCCCTCGCCTCGCCCAGCTTAATTCACCAGCTGTGACTTAAGCTGGGCGAGGTTTTATGAATCATACCTTGGTCGCATTTGAGACTAAAAGTACAAAATTGACCTTTTGTAAAATTTTATGATTTCAAAATACTTATGTACAAAATCAAAGTTTAAGTTAAATTTTTAAAAGAACTTTAATCCAATGTACTTGTAATGTTACAATATATATTCAAATCGATTAAATATTCATGCAAACTCGAATCGATATATCGTGAGTACCAAGTCGTATGGTTACATTACTAGTTAAGTCATGAAGACAAATGTCAAAACGGGCCTTTTGTTTTGAGATAAGTATTAGCTAACGGAACAAAGATATGAAAGATAATCCCCGTGTTCCGATATACACTGAGAGCACTGGCCAGCGGTCTCAGTGGTCAGAAATGTGTTCCGTTATAACTGTCAGTATACTGGCGCAGTATCATATGGAAATCCATGACGTCATCAATCGACGCCATTTTTGTACTGAAACTACTGGAGTTACCGAGTTACAGTGCTCCCAGTGTTTTGATCACGTGATCAACAGGGTCAAGAATGGATCGCTTGATGCTTGTACTATTGATAATAAATAATTATTTAAATTGTTATCTTAAGAAATCGGGCCTTATAAAAAATGTAAAATCGTAATATTATCAAAGAAACTTTTAAACATGAATGACATTGACAGATGACAGTATACATACTGGTCTGCTGTTCCGTTTTAAACATGAGTCCAGTGTAGCTAACTATAAAGGAACGGCTTCCCAGTGTACTGAAGTGACGTCACACCCTACAGTGCTCCAGTGCATTTCGGAACACGGCCAATATAATGAATTCTTTTGGCTATGCACTTGATAAATTCAATCGAGTTAAACCTTGACACTGACTGACTTAATACATGACCTTTCATAATAATAGTGTTGTTAGCCGCACTGATTACATTACGCGTAGATGCGCCAAAATACACTTGCAGCCAATTGAGTGGAGCCGGAATGTTGGCACTTGCTCGTTTAAAGTACTTTGTTTATAATTGTTTGATTTACGAATAGTGATCTGCCCTTGCTTTGCTCAGGTTAATTCCAACAAAGCTAAAAATATTAACACAATTTTTTTTGGCAACACTAAACAAATGTTAATTGTCAAATTCATTATAGTAAAATAATATCCGCTTCATTCAAATTCTTAACTGCACAATCCTCATATATAATCCTGTAGTAGACTTCCTCATAAAAATGGGGGTAGTTTTTATAATTTTTTTGTTTTGTTATCTAAATTAATCTAAATTTCCTTCATTTAAAGAGAAACGGTTCTCTTTAGAAACTTGAAGATGGGAATTAAAAAGAGGAAAAGGCGCCAACATTTCTTGTTATTTTTTTTCGTAACTGAGTCGTTTTTAATAAAATTTATGTTGTATATTCTAGATAGATATGTATAATAAATATTAGAGATAGGAGGACTGTTACTATCTAATAATCACTAGATAGTTAATAAAAATAGCAAATAAACAATATTATTGATTTAGTCAGTTGAAGTAGAATGGGACTGGTTGCAATAATAATCCAACCTGTTTTTACTTCTTTATTTATAATGGACTAGTCTACTCGCTCTCGCTTCGCTGAGGTGTATTCAAATTGTTCACTCACATTGTGTTTATTCATTCATACTCTACCCAGAACTATGAATCACTAGCTGCGCCCCGTTCTATTTTAGATAATTCACACTATATCATTATATATTATAGCCTATGTGTTATTCTGATGAGTAAGCTATATTATTGTAAAGTTTCATTAAAATCCATGCAGTAGTTTTTGCGCGAAAGAGTAACTAACATACATCCACATATTCTTACAAACTTTAGCGTTTATAATATCAGTAGGATTTATTTATTGTAACTCATGAGCAGATTTGACTGAAATTGAAAGAGTTCTTTCTATATTCATATATGAAACTAGCTTTTACCCGCAGTTTGTTTGCGATATTGAGGTAGCCTACAGTAGTTAGTCTGTAGACATATTTAATAATTTTATGCGGTAGTCATACTAACTTTGCCCTTTTACCGTCATAAGGGATTACTTTCGAAAAAATATTTTACACGTGTTTCATGACTTTTATTGAAGAACCTTTATACTGGATTTCATTTGAATAACTTCTACCCCCTTAAGTATGGGGTGAATTTTCAAAAATCCTTTCTTAGTGCTCCCCTACATTATAAAAGGAACCCCTGTGCAAAATTTCAAGTTTCTTACCCTTATAGTTTAAGCCCTGCGTTGATATGTCAGTCAGTCAGTCAGCTTCTGTTTTTTATATATATATAGATGTAACAATGTTGCGTAGTGTCTGTGAGTTCAGCCAAGTAAACTTGGACGATATGCACGGTAGAAGGATCCATTTATTAATTTATTAGCTTTGGCAGAGAGTAGTTTACGTTCTATTTTAAGCGCATTCATAAACAACTGATAACAACCAGAAACCATCTATATACAATAACAAGTGACTCTTAGTTTAATTTTAGAGATTTTTCTAAAACCCATGTTAGGTAGGTAGAGGGCATCAAAAATTGCTCTAACTTTTAATCAGGCGCGTAATACATTTTTTAAATTTAAATTCTCTAATACAGTAAACATTTTATTATTTATAAAAAGGAAATCGCAGGAATGGAAAACGATAAAATTATTCATTTGACCCAGCCCTCGCTTAGATGAAGTAAAATTTATTTTTTAATATCAAAAAGCGGTCGAAATATTAAAAAAACTCGCCAAGTGCGAGTCGGCTACGACGAACGCACGAAGAGTTCCGTACCAATATAAAATATTCATTTTATTCTGTAGTATTTGTTGTTATAGGTGCAACAGAAATACATCATTTTTCTATCTATCACGGTTCATGAGATACAGACAGACGGACCTGACTTCGAAGTCTCAGTATAAATATTATTATGTCGTGAATTATTTATTTACTGTTTTCATATAATATTATTAAAGCTACTTACATGTAGTAGTTCCAGGCGATAAATATGTACCAAAGAGAGAAGAGGATGATGCCTTCTCCCATTGCAGATCAGATCTTTGAACAAACACACAATTTTTATATTTCTACTAGTCGACCCGCGCGATTTTGTCCACATGATGCTTCGCTCCTATGGGTCTTAGCGTGATGATATATAGCTTATAGCCTTCCTCGATAAATGAGCTATCTAACATTGAAAGAATGTAGTCCCTGAGATTAGTGCGTTCAAACAAACAAACTCTTCACCTTTATATATAAGTATAAGACTACACAGAAAAAAGATTTTTTCCGTTAAACTCCATACTATGTTTTTTGTTAATAAGCGTTATGATGCTTGTCCGTGATGAGCTACTTGATCGATCTTGATGAAACTTTACACTGTTTATTGCTGTTCTTTTACCTCTAATTTCAATATGACTGGTAAATTGCATCCATACGAAATTGGATTAGATAGCTAATATGTTTAAAAATACTTTAAACACTTGCTTTGGCTTATAACGTATACAAAAAGTATTTCATGTAACATGTTTTATTCAACATATTTTATTAATCTTAAATTGATTGCTATATTAAAAAATCAGGCGCTATTATAAACTTGAAAAACAATTTATTATTATCCTTAGGAATTTTACGGGATAAAAATATTAGTATAGATAACTTACCATATATTTACAGATTTATGCCAGTTTTTTTATGGATTTGATGGAATAGGTAACATTTTGTAAATTTAAGAAATGGTTGTAAAAAGTAAATATTTACGACATGTTAACCATAGAATTTTGACAATAGACTGAAAGATCAATCACTAGAAAAAGTCGTAGGTTTTAAGGACACTTAAAAAAATAAAAATATATTAACCTTCCTCTTGAATCATTCTGTCTATTGGTGAAAACCGCATTTAAATCCGTTGCGTGGTCTAAAAGATCTAAGCGTACAAACAGCGGGAAGCATCTTTATTTTATACTAAGTAAAGATTATTAAATAATATTAATTACTTACCAATTTTTTCCAGAGGTTATAATAAAAAGACCTGAATTTATAACAGATTTAAATCGAGTAGGTCATGTTTATATTTAAATGTGTTTTTGTAAAAAGTAACTTTGTCTGTTTGTCGAGCTTTCACGCTAAAACTACTGAACGGATTTAAATTAAAATTGTTACTACGAATAGTCTAGAACCTGAGAAAGGATATAGATTACTTTTTAATGCGAAAAAAGGGTTGCAAGGGGTTGAAATCTTATGTTTTAGGCTGTTGATTCGATATAGATAAATATGATATTAAAATTTGTAAAAGTTTTACCTCCAAGAGAGTAAAATAACAATAGGGAATAGGGGAAGAAACGAGGACAAAGTCGTGGGCACAGCTAGTAGTGAAATATATTTAAAGTGACATCGGAACAAGTATGAAATTAATAAAAACAAATGAAAATTAAACATTTTATTGAACAATAATCATTTTATAACAAATATGTAAATCACTATATTACCCTTATTAATAAAAATGTAACTTTAATATATAAGAAAGCACTTTAATTAAATATCACATAATATGCTCCCCGTATCTCAATTTCGTACAAACTGTGAATAAACTGATAGAATATCTTCACTAATATGTTGTATATATTTTTGAAGAACCTGGATAAAATCAACCTTCTTTATAGTTTGGATACAATTATTCAACAGGGTTGCCATGTTAGGGAAAATTTTTCCTTGATAACGAAATATATTAGATTGTGATAATTTAAGATAAAGCTATTCATCATGACATGTCAAATTTTTTTTTATTAAATTTGTCCGATGTTTTAAAACTTGACCAAAATCTCTCCTAAGAATGGTAATCTAAAAATTATGAAAAATAGACATTTGATTTTAAAAAAATATTAGATTTTAAACTTAGTGACCTAAACTTGTCTGTTCTAAAGAACGAACTTATTAATTAATTCCCATGCTTTCGATCCATATCTTTTTTAAGAAAGTTGTCTCTATTACAAAATTATATTAAAAAAAGAAGGTTGACATCATTCAAGATCTTTTTCTACTAGTTTATGTACATGTTTAAACAAGTAGTGTTAGTAAGTTTCATTTTCCAGATTTAGTAAGCAGCAACAAATCCCTTCTGCAGCTTATCCAAGTACTCCTTCCTGCAGGGCATGTCGTCAGCCGGTCGGTTGTGTGGCAGCCACACTGGTTCACCAATGAAAAATCGTTTAGCTTTGATGTAGTTCTGAAAATATAATTAATTACATTAATTTTGGATTCTTTATGAAAATGAAATATATAGTTGAATATATAATGAAATATTCACATTTCTCTTTTTTGTTTGTATTACAATTGTCTAGTTTGTAAGTTTTCTTGTAATTGTAGATAGTGTGCAATAAAGTATTCATTCCTTCATTCATTCATTCATAGTTTCAAAAATCACTTCATTTCAATACTGATTGAGGATAACATGAGTCATTAATATTTACTTAGTTTATTTGTTAGTAAGCTTGTTCCTGGTTCTCAATGCCCAGGCACTTCCTCTCTAATGTGTAGGTTATTGTTGTGACTTTATATGAAAATCATATATAGTTAATCAATACATATAATATATTCGTACAATTGCCTTGTTTGTGCACACATCACATTAAAAAGGCTGCACAGATTTGAATGAAATTTGGTATTTGGATACTTTGGAAGGTGGATTAACATATATATATGTAGGGTACTTTAGATCTCAAAAAAAATTTACCGATCCCCTGAGTTAGAAAGGTAGACTGATATAATAAAACACTAAGCTAAAAATGTGTTATACATACATTAGTGTCAAGTGTGAATCTGTGATAAATGCCGCTGGGTATCACGATCATGTCTCCAGCAAATACAGCAATGCGGATCCATTCATCATTGGGATCTCGTACATCAAAATATCCAGAACCTTCTAGTACTAATCTGAAATACATATAAATTATAAATGACTATCAAAGATAAAGTTTAATATATATATTACTAGGGGCCCGTCCCGGCTTCGCACGGGTGGATTATTTTTTTTTAACATTTTGGCTCCCGCATTCTATCGCTCCTCTATCGCCGCGTTACTCGCTGCGCTGCGAGGCACCCACACCGCGCCGGCGGACCGTCTGGGATTATTTTTTATTTATCTTGATATTTTTATTTCGTAATATCTTTTGACTGGAATGTCCAATTTTAATAATTCAAAAAGTATTTTACAGGTATTGAAACAGTCTTGAATACGAAATAATTTATTTGGATAAGGATTAATACAAAGTTATAGAAAACATGGTCTGATTTTGATTGGCATTTTTATCAACTTTTAAAATGTAAAAAAGTAGTTATAGTGACATAACTATAATAGTTGGACATATGGTCTCGCGGAGTTTTTTGTAGATATTGATACGTTCTATAATATTGTAGAACATTTTTTTATTCTATCATCAATACTTTTTGCAGCGCATGCGATGAAAGATATTTTATGGCTAATTTTTTTGCACCTTGGGTTGGTTTTAGTGAGATTTCCTGAGGATGTCTAATTTTTTCTTGTAATAAATATAGCCTATGTTACTCAGGGATAATGTAGCTTTCTAATGGTGAAAGAATTTTTGAAATCGGTCCAGTAGTTTTTATGTTTATTCGTTACATACAAAAATACAAATTTTACTTCTTTATAATATTAGTATAGACTACAATTTTGGACACAAGTCTAAGTTCGTTTGTTTGCTTGAACGCTCTAATCTCAGGAACTACTGGTTCGATTTGAAAAATTCTTTTAGTGTTAGATAGGCCATTTATCGAGGAAGGCTATATGCTATATATCATCACGCTAAGGCTAATAGGAGCGGAGCTACACGCGGATAAAGTCGCGCGGGTCGACTAGTTGTAGATAAAGACGTTGATCGAATCCGTCAAAAGCATTTCCAAATATACACAAATCAAGCCAAATGACAAGTCTAGATAGACTGTTGAAGATATGTTTGAATTTGTGATGGTTTGTTGAGGTTTGGCAATTGCGTGGATACCATAAAATAATTTACATCAAATTTTATTTTTAGATTAGGTTTTCTTCTTTACTTAGTATTTATAGTCTTTTTACCTAAAAATACACTTTTTTACACAATATAAATATTATTTTATCACACCATTGGAAAAGTTTTTTATAACTTCTACAAAAAACTATTTAATAAATAAAAAATGTGTGTGAAACTGACACCAATATAGAATCTGATAATTTACCTGATTTCTTCATCAGTATGCAAATGTTCTTCATAGAAAGATTTAATCTTTTCCTCATAGTTTGGCAGACATTCCTTGGAGCAAGCTATCTCATCCTCATATGTATAGCCTCTGTCTTTCTTTATCTTATCCAGCACCCCATCAGTTGTGTAGGTGTTTACATTTATCTGTAAATTCAAATGAAAAATGGCTGAATGGATTTCAATAGAATATGGCACACAGATACTGTATAATCCAGATTAACACAGCCTACTTTTTATCCTGGAGAAATTCATGGAGATCATAACAAGATTTGTTTATTAAACACCTAATTTTTTTATATTTCAATATATTGAAAAATTAAATTGTTTAACACTTAAAAGTAAATATAGTAAATTAAGTTAACCATGCTAAGCTGGAGGAGGTCAACTTGTTTTTGTTAATCCATGATATTTATATAATAATGTTTCATAAAGTGTAACTTGAACATACATCTTGTATTTGTATATTTAAAGATTTATTTATAACAATCTAAAGGAAACCAATTAAAAAACAAGCCTTTAAATGTGATAGTAAAATAATTTAATTAAAACATTGTTTACACTTCAATTGCCCACAAAATCAAAGTACATGACCTCTTACGTTATTTCGATGATAAAAGACTAATGATTATAGTAGTAGTACTTGAGAGTGATAAGAAAATAATATTAAATAAAACAAACTTATTAACTTACGTTGAAATATTCGACGCCGGTTTTTTGGTACAAATCGTCAAGAGATATAAATTCTGGAGGGTTTCTGTGATGCTCCAGGCGCTGGTCGCTAATTTCATTATCCATGTACCAAGCTTTAACCATATTTAAATTTAATAAATAGGAAAACAGAAACAATACGCAAAAAAATACGAAGAGTTGGAAATTGACGATGACATTGACAATGACAACAGATTGCAATTTTTTTTCTTCTATTTTTATCGCATTGTGGAAAAGACATAGGTATTACACCGTACAGCCTTGTCTTAAGTAGGTTAATTCTTTATTCATTTTATATTTCGCTCTGTCCCACTCCCACTCATTTTGCCACTCAACTCTGTTATTCAAATTATAAAAACCAAATTTATTTTATAAAGACGTCTGCAAAAAACCCGCACCGCTCAGCAGACACTTGTCATATTTATTATGTCAAATACTATGGTCAAATATAACTGACTATAGGATAAAAAGTGAGTTTTCTTTTTGTTATTTGGCAGTATATACATATCAATCTATGTATTTGACTATTCGACCAGCTCCGACTTCGCACGGGTGCAATTTAATACATGTACCTACTAAGATTTAATAAAAAACATTTAATTTTGATTATCAGAATGCTATATAAAATATTCAGGCGTTAAATAATATTTTATTATTATCACGAAGGTACTATACATTATTCTGAGATAAAAAGTACCTTGATTTACGTTATTTTATTCCTACTAATGTAAATTGTTTTAATTATCTAACATTATATTAAACATGTTTCTTACGTATTTATATGCAAGGTTAAACCTCGACTTACGCGGGTATCTCTTGGTCCCACCTATCGTGTAAGTCCGGGGTATCACTGTATTTCTTTAGAGAATTCATTTGATAATATTTAATATATTTATCGTAAAAAGTATTTAGTAGTCTTAGTACTTAACTTCATAAGGGAAAGTTTGTCATCATTTAATCAGTTTATTTAATTAAAAACGTATCTAACACCTGAATGAAAATATTGTATTCACCAATAAAACATTTGGTTGATTTAAGAGGACACCTACAATCTACATACTAACTATTCCAATTAAAATTCATTACTTTTTTTGGTCTAAAAATTATTTAATAACTCGTCTCCACAAACGTAAAGCACACATCAATTAATTAAAAAACAGAATCCGCAAAAAGAACCCTAATTGTTTTTGTTTATTGAAATTTGTTTTTAATCTATCATATTTAATTAAATATTAATGTGAAAAGAATAAAAATACACCGTAGATTAAAAATAAATTTAATACATTTATCTAATATAACATTTTCCAGAACTAAATTAACAGAATCCATTCACAAACAGAGTCACAATGGTTGGGGTCTTCTTTGCCTATATATAAAAATAATCTACTTATAAAACTGGCTAATTCCATGCGATATCAATACATTAGCAATAATAATTTAATCTATGCTTCAACCATTAAAATGTATAATGTTAAAATGAATGAATTTATACAGTAATACATGTGCACTCTTCTTTATTTTATAGTTCAAGATCCCGCGAAACCTGAAACTTTCATCATGTACGTCCCTTATAGAGATATAAACGATCGTCGACTATATAGTTTGGATCACGATTTCTTTGAAAGGTGCCCATGGTTTTTTTGATTGCGCCTCAAGTTCATTGTATAAGGCATAATATAAGAGAAAACACCCTATCCCTCCCCCTACCCTTTAATGCTGCGGTTCCAATGAATACCGGGTTCTTACTCCGGGTCCCCTGAAACCGCAGCATTCTTCTCTTCGCTCCCCCTCTTCACTCTATCTTCGAAGCGGCAACGCATCGACCAAAAAGCAATCGTGATCCAAACTTCATGATTGGTGATCATTTATATCTCTGTTAGGGACATAAACAGATAAACTTTCAGGTTTTATTAAATCACGAGTCTGATCGTCGCGGGATCTTACGGTAATAATGACGTCATATGCCATCAATCAATATGGTTTTAAAGACAAAATTTTCTAAGACTTTATTATAGAAAAGTTATCCTAAAAATTGTTGCCCTATGTAATAAATGATTGTAACAGGAAACATTTTAATAGTAATTAAGTATAAGCCATTCGTTTCAATTAAATAATATATTAACAAATTATAATAATATATATTTTGCTACAGATACAATATTATATAATTTCGAAGTATAAAAATCAAACAGAATACAATTTAAAAAATAAATGCAATAAATTAAAAACAGTTGGACGGAGACACAAATCACAAATAAAATGGGGTAAATAAATAAATGGTAAAAATGCCATTGCGACAAGCTTTTTAAATATAGCCTTTGACTAGATTTAAAAATGATCCTCGTCGCAAGACAATAGAGATTTAAAACAATTTCAGACTACACTGTCCAATATAGGTTCTTCTTCTTCTTTCGATGACAGCTGTCATTGCAAAACACGTCTATGAAATACCGTAATTTTGCGACAGTTATCATACTTTATTGGCAAATAGTGACAAATATTATTTTTTTCGACTAATTTTATTGAATCGATAATACAAGAAAAAATAAAAAAAGAATGATAACTGATTATAAATCTACAAGACTGCTCCAGCAAGTCCGAGTCAGACTTCGATGATGACGATTTAGGCTGTGAACCATTTTAACAAGAATGTGAAAGTGTTACAACTTCCTTTTGTTTGCTTTGTTTGAAACATTCAGTAACTTTAGTTGGAATATCGATAATTTATATCGACCTTATCCTCAGGTCTCGTTATGTCAAAGTGACAAGCTGTCATCGATCTATCTATGATGAACAGAGTGTAGTTGTTTTAAATATCAAATCCCATAGACAAGAGGAGAAATATCAAATCTCAATATGATGAAATTATTACATAAGAATTATCATTAAATACATATTACTTAGAATTGCTGTTTCAGTAAGTAACAAATGCAAATGTAATGTAATTTTTTTCAGACATATTTTTTTGGATACTTTATATTTTATTGATTTCCCAAAGCAGATATAAGTTACAATTTCCTTTTCAAGATAATGGAGGCGTGTGTACAATGGGGGGAAATATTTATGGGGATTTTACAGCACTCATTAATTTTGCTGTACCCTTCTCTATAATTAAAGACAGACATGTATTTAAAGCTACGTATAATAAAACTATCTCGACTTAAAATGAAATACTGAGATCATTCTTATGTCTATAGAATATACTAATTTCCAAATTTATTAATTATTCTGATTATGTGTGCATACAACTCATATAGTCTTTATCATTATAGATGTTTTAGCCCATCCTGGTATTTATAATTAATCTAAACAACGGTATATGGAGAATTATTACAAAAACCATACTATCACAATCGTACTAAAATTATTTACAAGAAAATCTAAAACAACATATCTAATATAATTTATTATACATTCACATCAATTATTAAAATACATTAATTAATTAATTAATTAATAATACAGTATAAGAGTTGTACCAATGATACCAATTCAGGAAAAATTGTCAAGAATTAGGTTTTAAGTCACAATTTTAGTCAATAATACTTAAAAGTAAAAACTCAGAATGAAGTTTTATGTACTTTTAGTACAGATTAATTGCAAGTCTGAAAACTAACTAAAAGTTATTGCGAGACTGACTAACTAAACTAAACAAGATTAAGCATGATAAATAATTTGGATAAATGAGGAAATATCCTACTACTTTTGCTCAGACGTTTAGCTGACAGCCAGTATAACTTAGTTCAGAAATTAAGAACTTTAAGAGATTATAAAATATGGCGCCATTTCACTTTCTATTCGAACGATTATTAAATTAGTAACAATTAATTTACTTTCACATTTTATTAAATTAACTTGCATTAATTCGTACTAATAGTGATGTTAAGATTCTCCATTATCTCAGCAGTTTTACAAAACTTCTCCATATATTATAGATGATTGTTAAAGTAAGAATTTAATAAATCAAACGTTTTTAAATTAAAATTTTACACAAACAAAAAATATATTATATAAACTACTTTTCGTATAATTTATATCTTTTAAGTAAGTATGTAAAACATATAACTGATCAAACTATCACTTCAAATGATTAGGAATCAATAATTTGAAGTGTTTTAATATCAGAGATAAGTAAAGCCAGAACAATAACATTATTGTTATGAACTTTGCTGGATATCATATTAATATTTATTTAACATTGGAAAAAAATGTGTTTAAAGTGGTTTTTTTTGTCTGTCGCCGAGACAAATGGAGAGGTATTTGTAAATATGGAGAATATTACAATAAATTAAGCATAACAATATAAATATAACTGGGATTTAGTTATTAATCTAAACACGATTTTAGCACTTGGAATATTGAATATTAAGATATTATTGCATACAGGGACACACCAAGCATGTTATGCGCCGTCGTGCCAAATACTCAAGAGCGCCTTCTATATTTCATCATCATCACTACCCTTCAATGGCCCACTGCTGAGCCGGGTCTCCTCCTAAAAATGAGGAGGTTATTAGGCCATAGTCCACCACGCTGGCCCAGTGCGGGTTGGCAGACTTCACACACCTTTGAGAACTTTTTGGGAACTCTCAGGAGTGCAGGTTTCCTCACGATGTTTTCCTTCATCTTTAAAGCAAGTGATATTTAATTGCTTAAAACACACATAACTCAGAATCAGAGGTGTGTGTCTGTGTGGGGGATCGAACCTCGGACTCAATCACTGGGCCATCATTGCTTCTTCTTCTATATTTGAAGACCAAAAAAAAGGATATCTGTCTTAGTCCACATACAATACTCAGATTGCACCTCTTCCAGCACTTTTTTGTGTCTATATCTAAAATTACTTTAACGCGCTCTTTGGATCTTTTTTTTCTATTCGAATACATATTATATTTTCATTTTGACGCCCACTTAAAACTTCATTGCGCCTTTTCCTCTCAGGCGCCGTCGTGCGCCTTGCATGTATGAAAGACGCATCCCTGATTGCATGGTTCCCTAAATACACACTGATGAGATGAGATCCTGATAATTGTTATTCTATGGACTTTTTAATAATTTATTTATATTTTTTTGGCATTATGGTCCATGTATATGAATGTGCTTATGTGTTGAATCAATAGTATAGTAAATAATGATTTATAACTTGGTGTGTTTCACCGTGTCAGTCCAGTAATTTTGAATAGTCATGGCTTCTAGCGAATTCAGGAACGAATCGTTGTCCAGGCTGTACATTTCCTCAGAATTATCCTGGAAAACGTAAAATTTACATTAGTTACTTGCGTAAGCAAGCGAGCGATTTTAATTTAAAAGTTTTAATCTATGGGAAAATTGGTATTAAGGCTTTGCGTAAACGTTCGCCAAGCAAAAGCCGCAATATAGTCTTTATAAGTACAGGAGGAATCGCCGCATGAGTACCAAAAACTATTCCACCTCAATCTTCTGATGATATAAATGCATGTTGCCATGGGTCAACCCCGTGTTTGCAAGGAATTGTTATTTTTCAACCGGACATTTTTTTTGTATTCTTTATTGAAATACAAATAAAAAAGGTCCTATGACTTTTCACGATAAAGTTAATATTTTTAGAGATATGAATTTTTAAAGGTTCGAAAAATCTCAAATTTGAATACTTTTGAAAAAAAAAAATTTTTTTTAAATTCTTTATACAATATAATATTCTTAATTAGGATTTTATAAATTTCATTGTTTATAACTTGTTTTTTAATTGTCAATTTCGTACTCAAAAAATTGAGGTGTAATAGTTTTTGGTACTCATGCGCCGATTCCGCCGTACTATTATCGTGTTAACAGGAATGTATTGGTATTGTTAATACTGCTTACAAAATCTTTAGACAATTTCACGTTAAAACATATGTAAATACAAGTTGTTTTAGTAACAAAGGAAAAGCAATTTGCGAGAGCCACGTATACAAACATAATGATAGTGGATGGAGAGTCCTTGAATCATGGCCTGTCATATTCAAGTCAACATTTCGAAATGTTTTCCTCCTACATTTTGAGGTAAAACAATCTATTTATAATATTATTATTTTGAAAAAACATACCCTTATGGTGCTATCATCAAGATATCCACTCGAATCTGGATTGGAGCATTTATCATTCAAGGTCTGCGGCTTGTTCAAATACCGCCTGCGGTACAAAACGAAAGCCGTACTGCCAGCCAGGGCAGCCAGGACTAAAGCCGCGAAGGATATCCCCGCAATCACCCCCGTGTCCATACCAGCGTCATCTATAATCCTTCTGGAAGATTCCACGTTTGGTAGCCTGGTCTGAAGGAGCGGCGTCTCTAAGGATAAAGGTTTCTCAGTCACAATATGACTTTCTGACGCTCCCTCTAAACTGAGATCTTCTTTTATGAACTCAGGTCTGGTCAAATTACGTTTTTTGGATGTAAATGTCGAGTTCTGCGACTCTGTGATGTTGGTTAAGTCTGTTATGTTTGTTTCTGGGAGCGCTATGACTGAAATGTTGGAAGCGTTATCTGCTGTGAGCACTGGCGTCCATTGTATTTCTTGGATTTGAGTGGAATTTGTTAAAGTAGAATTATTTAAGGTAGCATTTGCTAGTTTGGGTGGAAGATCTGTTTCATTGGTAGGTGGTGTTTTGGTAGTAATCTGAGGGGTTTTAGTAAAGTACATGGCTTTTGCTTGTCTGTTTGATAGTTGTTTGTCTATTTCGAAGTCTGTGGTAACATGCAGCTCGTCTGACTGGGGCGCGGCGAGGTTTCTTCCGGTGCTCGCTGAAAATATAAAAATAAGGGATATGAAATAAAGCAGATATTAAATTGATTTATTATTTATTAACCTAAATAAAATGATGTATAATATTACAGAATATCATAGAGATTTGAAACTTCGAAAAAACCATAATATATTATTTACAATTATTATAATAGGTTCAGATTACAGAGAAATAATCAAAGTATTCATTTGGGTATAATTTTAGAAATAACGCCATAAATAATTCATACAAAAGTTATATATTAAGAACATATTATGTAAATTGAAAAAAGGTAAAAGCGTCGTAGACAAAGGCTTTCCTTCGTTGTTGTGTAGACGTCAGAAAATATACGTTCAAATAAATAAAGGACCTCGTTTTATTGTTACCAGATAAATTTATATTGAGTTCTATAAATAACTTCTAAGAAGAAAAACAAATAACTGTTTGACATTATTAAAAGAGGCGTAACAATTGTGTTAAATTTAGATTTTGATGTTTAATTAATATATTTAACGAAGCGTCAGTAGCTCAGTGGTGCGGGCGTTGGATTCACGATCGATAAGTCATGGGTTCAAATCCCGGACTTTGGACTACTGGCGTGGCCTCCTCCTGACACAAGCATGCAAGCTTACTAGGAGGGGTAAAGGGAATACTAGTAGTATGTGATCCATACTGCTAGTAATCTTAAAAAAAAAAAATAAGATATTATTTTTTTATAGACAGGGGACAAACGAGCAGACGATCCACCTGATGGAAAGTGGCCACCGTCGCCCATGGACATCGACAAAACTGGGTATCTCTTGTTTAGTCGATGCGTTGATGCCTCGAAGATAGAGTGAGGAGGGGGAGCGAAGAGAAGACTGCTGCGGTTTCAATAGACCCCGAGCAAGAACTCGGTGTTCAATGGAATCGCAGCAGAAATGGGATGGGAGAGGGAGGGGTAGATTGATTTTTCTTACTTTTCATATATATTTATATTACATAGACACATGTCCGTAGACCGTATACTCTCCGTCCAGACGTCAAACTGGCTTCACGGAAGACCAGCGCTGACTCTGCTTAAACAGAATCAGCTAATGACTGAGTGAAGACCATGTTGGTAACACAGAAATAGTCTTTTACAGTTACTTTTTTGTGTATTTATTACCAAATAAACGTTTCATTCTAATGTTGCTAGCACCAAGATCAACAAAGCCATTTATTATTGATCTTATTGCCAGCAACCTCTTTTTGTTATGTCAGATGTGATCCTTGTATTTTAGATCTGTATAATTTTCTTGATCTCTTTACATAGTATGACTCTAAGTTACTCCCGTTGTCTGTACGCTTAGAATTATTAAAACTACAAACATATTTAATGCGGTTTCCACCAATAAACAGTGATTCAATAGGAAGGCTTATATGTATGTCGGAGGAAAATAAGGGAATCACTGTGTAAGCCTAACATAAACCTAACCTAACACAAGGCTAACCTAACCATACGTTGTGGCACTTACATAGTAAGTTACATTGACCTTAATCGAACAGCACTCTCAGCACTAAAACACTGCACTGCACTTAACACTTTCATTAACACTATCTAGAGACTACTTCACCCCTTGAGAGACCGCACAAATTAACACTGCAGGCGGACTGTCGATGGTATATAAAGAGTCTAGACTGTCAAAATGACAGAAGTGACTACTAACCTACTCCAGCCAGAAGTCTTAGTCGTGCGCGGTCTCTCAAGAAGTGAAGTAGTCTCTGAATAGTGTTAAATGTTGTGCAGTGCAGTGTTAGTGCTCACGTGAGTACCTTATAATCTAGTTGCCACGTGTTGTGTTAAGTTAGGTTTATGTGAGATTATCCTTGGATTTAAACATTAAAATCCCCGACACATAGCCGGGGCGTGAATATAAAAGACAAATATCGGTTACATGTCAGGTTTCAGTAATGTCTTGTTACTGGAAAACAAACGGATACAAATGTTCTGTCTGGCTCTAAAACTGGATTATAGCGCTGTTTTTTCCTCAGCCTTCGAACGACCTTGTTAATTGCCTAAAGGAAAGGCAACGCGTTATATTATTGGCATACAAATTGTCATTATTAAGTAATTGTTCAATTTTATTTACTTAGCTTCCATCAGCATTTAAATTTATTAATGCCAGACGACCGGAAAGCTATGTTTACTATGTTGTGATTAAAATAAAAAATACGAATAAACTCAAAAACTACTGAACAGCTTTTCATGCGGTTTTCACCAATTCACAAGGTTAGTTATAAGAAAGGTTATGCTGTATATCAAACGCTGCCTAATCTCTTTTTAAGTTAATGCGACCCTACAACAAGCCGGGGCGGGTCACTAATTGATATATATTCTAAAAAAATTGTTTAATTTAAAAAACTCCTCTAAGTGCCGAAATAATAAAGAAATCACAACCGAAAATCTTTGAATTATAGATAAAAAATAGAATCCAAATTCAAATTATTGCATATAAAATTCGAATTTAGAATCTATTTTTAATCTGTAATCCAATATCTTTGATTAATGAATCGAAAACAGATTTCAAATTGGAATGTTCTATACACAAATTTGAATTTGGAATCTATTTTCAATTCAAAATTAGAAAAGTTTGAATCATCATCACGACCCTTTAATGGCCCACTGCTGAGCCGGGTCTCCTCGGAATGAGGAGAGTATTAGGCCATAGTTCACCACGCTGGCCCAGTGCGGTTTGGCAGACTTCACACACCTTTGAGAACTCTTAGGGAACTCTCAGGAGTGCAGGTTTCCTCACGATGTTTTCCTTCACCGTTAAAGCAAGTGATATTTAATTGCTTAAAACACACATAACTCAGAGTCAGAGGTGTGTGCTCGGACCTCCCGAGGAAGACTTAAAGTCTCAACCACTGGTCCATCACTGCTTTTTGTTTGAATACAGATAGTTTATTAATTTCAATTAAAATATCGTTAATTAGTACGCATTAAACAGTTTACGATAAAAATCCCCAGAATCTGAAACTGAACCATGCTTTAACAGAAATGTGTCAGTTATCGTTAAGAAAAAACCTATTTAAAATCCAAAACTAACAACTAATACAGACGTAATTATAATAATAACAGGAGATTACAATAATACGTTATTTAATTTAATAGCTCAATATACATATGTAAGTATTAGTAATTAACATATTTATTTAAATACTAAACAATGTAAACATTAAACAGCGAAACCAAGCAAATAGTGAACCACACCCAAGGTTGATCACAATTAGTTTGCGTGCAAATAATTCACTTGAACCGAAATTAAATTTCTGTTTGTTTTACTTGAGATAAAGTACCAATGGTTTTATTTATAGATGCTTTTCATTAAAAAATCTCTTACACATCATACAAATACCACAAAAAATGTGATAATTTTAGAGGTTTCTAATGTAATAAACAAATTTTTGCGTTTACATTGCAAACGCTGGCTGAACCCTACGAGATAGATCAAAATAATGTACTACAGTATTGTACACCTTAAAAAAGTCTACAAAAAAGTCCGCGATAGTATATGTCTACCTCTTAGGGATAACGCACTATAACCATTCTTTATCCTTTACTTTTAACGAGAAATAATGGCTTATTTACGAAGCGATTTTTAACAATACAGCATTAATCCTTATCCAATTAGGTACCTTAAATACATTGTGCAATTAATATAGATCAATACGGCCCTTTACAGCATGTAATTTAAATGAATATTATCGAAGATATTACAGATTTAAAATCCAGGGACATAGCGGTTACGGATAAAAACACGTGTTAAATTACACCCGGGCAAAGCTGGGGCGGGTCGACTAGTATATTATATAAAACATATAATAAAGGCAAAGTTTAATCAAATTTATGTCGGTTTTTTTAAACCAAAATATCTAACATTTAGAAAACATAATATTTAAATTAACTATTATTCAAAAGTTATCGGTATGAGTATTTTGATATAAGTTTAACGTGTGTTTCTGTATGTCTTAACGCCAAAGAGAATGGACCGATTCTGATGAAGTTTTATTTGTTTGAAAGGTAATTTAATCGAGATGGTTCTTAGCTATAATTTGTGAAAATCTGTTCAGCCGTTTGAATACTATCAGCTCATTGCTAACTTGAGAGCTGCATGACAATATTAATGTATTGACCATTATAACAATCTTGTAACCATGGTAACACACTGACATTGCTTACACTGAGTACAGATTAAACAGTATTTCTCGATACCTTCCTTTCGATATCAAGTATCGAATATAATCGAGTATTAAACTTTTTTAAAGTACGTAACAGACTAACAGTATATATTTTATCTTTCATTTCTTTACTTTCGTCTTATACAAGTTAATATCGATTCTTCTAAATCGATGTCGCGTGGAGACTATTAAATTAGAGTTACAGTCGGGGGTCATTTAAATTTTTAATTTATTAGCCAAGTAAATCTTGTAGTAGACACATAAGGAAACGAATGCTACCTAACTAGAACATCAATACCCTTGAGTCTCCTTACGATTAAGACCTGATTGTCAATAAGTTAGTGTCCTAGGCACTCTCGATTGTGTCATTACTATTTCATACTCGTAAGGTGGAGAAATTTAACGTGACACACTGACAGACAAAACAGGCAAGCGTATTGGCCCTTGGGAGATCCTTTTATATTAGTTTTCTTCAGTTGCGTTATTGCGATATTAAATGACGTCACTATCTCTATATTGTTTCTCTATTATACCACTACACAACAAGGGTTTGCAAAATGACGATGTCCTTAAACCTTAATGGAATCAAAAATGATGGATTTTCATTTTTTTACCACCTTAGGAGTTAAATCTCCAAAAATTCTTCGATAGTCCTCACTAACAATATTATACCTTGATATGACAGTCAATTTTTTTTTCTTAATTTTTATTATAAAATGTTCTACAATATTATAGAACGTATCAATATCTACAAAAAATTTCGCGAGAGTTGATAGAAATGCCTATCAAAATCAGATAATTTTTTCCATACCTTTGTATTATTTCTTATCCAAATAAATTATTTCATATTCAAGACTGTTTCAATACCTGTAGATTACTTATTGAATTATTTAAATCGGACTTTCCATTCAAAAGATATTACGAAATTAAAAATGTCAATATAAACAAAAAATACGCGCCGACGGGCCGGTGTTTAAAAAAATATCCATCCGTAGAACTGATTTTGACACATATAAAATGAAGAAAAGTTCGATAACTAGCATTCCTTGGAAATATTTAACTTATTGAAAATCAAATTCATATATTATATTACACGAAAAATACTGTATTACATAACATCAAAGGTTAGGGACGCAAATAGACCTTAAAATATCGAAATACGATCGTAACACCCTATCAAGGATATTCTTTTTCGTTGTCCTTAGTAACCTGTTGCTGGATGATAAAAGTAATATTTGATATTGAGACGTCCTAATAATAGAACATTCTAGACGTCTCGACTTGAGGCATATCATTAACTTTTAGAGACACTTATTTGTTTTTAGTGAAAACCTTGAAACAACTACTCCAAGGTTGAAAGACGGTCGGTATACCTAACGAAGTTTTTATATGAATTGTGATATTAAATAAATAATTTTACGCTTTATTGGAAGCACTTATGTAGAAAGTTATCCATGATACTCTTACTTTATGAATAATGTTTTTTCTCGTCTAGCCAATTTAAAAACTGTAATATTTTGGGATTATTTAACTGACAACTAAGAGTTTAAAATTCAGTTTATTTTCAATTGCAAAATATCTGTATAAATAATTTTATTGAAATAAATATTCATAAGTTGTGAATTTAAAATTTTTTGGATGTCTCGTAAAGTTACGATATAAAGGTATGGCAGAAACAAGGGCTATAATATCATCGGCAATTAAATTTTTGTGTAGCAATTAAATTTCTATTAAAGCGATAATTTTCATAAAGGCGACGGACGCGCTGTCACCGTACGTGTTTCTACGAGTGTTTATAGATGGCGTTTGTTCAGCCGACCTATCCTTATATTGAAACTAGTCGACCCGTCCGGCTTCGCCCCACTATCTCCCTGCATTTTAAATCTGTAATATCTTCAAAAATATTCGTTTAAATTTCATGCTGTAAAGGGCCATATTGATCTATATTAAATGCACAATGTATTTAAGGTACCTAATTGGATAAGTATTAATGCTGTATTGTTTAAAATCGCTTCGTAAATAAGCCATTGTTTTTTGTAAAAAGTAAAGGATAATAAATGGTTATTGTGGGTTATCCCTAAGAGGTAGACGTATACCATCGGGGACTTTTTTGTAGACCTTCTTAAGGTGTACAATACTGTAGTACATTATTTTGATCTATCTCGAAGGGTTCAGCCAGCGTTTGCAATGTAAGCGCAAAAAAATGTGTTTATTTACGACATCACATAAGAAACCTCTACAATTATCAGTGTTTCTCTACTATATTATATATGTATTATACATATAAACCTTCCTCTTGAATCACTCTATCTATTTAAAAAAACCGCATCAAAATCCGTTGCGTAGTTTTATACTATGTAGTGATATGACTTACTCTATGTTGCCATTGTAATTAGGACAATAAACATATATAGGAGTGTAGTGTATTAGGAAAATGTTGCAACAGTATATTTAAGAGTTCCAAGTATTTAAAGCATCATTTACCCTTTACGCCTGTAATCTGCTTACATTTAATCCTATACCGGAAGCCTTTCTCATAAAGAGGTTTATTTCACGCCTACGCTCTACGTTCCTCAGTCACTGCACAGAGCGCAAGTCAAGGCTAATGGCATTAAAATACACATGATAGGATTCTTTTTCAAGGCCTATGGATAGCAGAAGAGTCAATAGAAATATTGTTCATGTTATCAAAGATCAAGGCAGTGATAGCTCAGCCCACACAAGCACACACCTCTGACTTTTCTGAGTTATGTGCGTTTTAAGCAATTAAATATCACTTGCTTTAACGGTAAAGGGAAACATCGCGAGGAAACCTGCACTCCTGAGAGTTCTCCACGTGACAATGACCTAATCTCTCCTCATTCTGAGGAGGAGACCCAGCTCAGCAGTGGGCCATTAATTTAAGGTTGTGATGATGATTATTATGATATCAACGAGTATATGAAAGCTATACTCCAGAGTGAAAGACCATAATATGCACTCTAGATAAAAACCAAGCAAACAATGTCAAACACTCATAAAATCTTTCACAACAGAGGTTATATGTCATACCGTCTACACGTGGGAACTACCCGCGAATAACTAACGGTGTTGCTAGTTTTCAGTCAGATTTTATAACGGCATTGTTTACTAGAACATATATGTTTATATGCTAAATCGACTTCTAGATACTACAAGTGTTATTAAGCTTTTTTGACAAATCACACATCGTTACTAGGGAAGTTAAAATGAAACACAATTCCTACGGAAGTTATGTGATTTCTAAGATTAATTCATAATTCAATGAGTACTCCCAAAAATATAACTCACAAAAGATACAATGGAGAATCAACACGTCTTGGTGCACATTTTATTCTAGACTATCTTTACCCAATACTCATACATATGTGTTTGTACCGCATTTTAACATAATGATAGGACATAATGATAGGATCTCAATAAAAGCTAAAGGCTAAAATATATATATTTTCAAATTTAATCTGTAGGGACAATGAACTGATTTGATATCCTTAGGGTCAAACCTACAACCTTTACCTTTCAAGTATAATGGATGAACATTAAGTTAATGGATGGTATTACATGATAAGACGTACATAATATATATAAACTTTTATGTTTCATGTAAAACATTTTCAATTAACATTTCAGAGCTGAAACTTCAAGATTTCTACGAATTTTTAATTTTACTAAGTTTACTAAGTCCCATCGAACTATCATAGAATTATATTGCAAACGTTGTATATTCTGTTAGTTATATTTCTTATGTCTGCGTTTTTATAATTAATTAATTTTGATAACAAGAAATAAATAAATACCTACACAGATTTATTGTTGATTTTGGAACGAAGTTCCTTAAGGGACGATGCGGAGGGGTGCCCTAACCGGGAAGAAACGTCCGTAACGTAAGATTATTATTTTGTTTATATTGACATTTGATTTCATGAAATTTGAATGAAATGTCTGATTGCAATAATTCAAAAAGTATTTAACAGGTATTGAAATAGTCTTGAATACGAAATAATATATTTGGATAAGAATTAATGCAAAGGTATGGAAAACATGGTCTGACTTTGAGAGGGATTTCTATCAACTTGTAAAATGTAAAAAAGTAGTTATAGTGACATAACTACAATAGTTGGACATAGTCTTGCGAAGTTTTTCGTAGATATTGATACATTTTATAATATTGTAGAACATTTTTTTTTCTATCATGATGAAAGACAATTTATGGTTAATTTTTTTACACCTTGGATTGGTTTTAATAAGAATTTCTATTTTATTTATGTATAGTCTTTGTATGATGGCTATACAGTGTCTAATATATAGTCTACGTGATGACTGTTATTATTTTTATAAACCATTGTAAATAAAATAAAGTTGATAACTTTGTAAAGTAGTTTATTTTTATCAATAAAAAAATCATAATAAAAAATGTATACCCGAATAATTATTTTCTTTATACCTCGAATATCCGGTGTTAATTTTTGGTATATTAAATCAAATATATTGTTAACAGCATTTAAAATTAATCGCAACATTACGTGATGCAGTCATCATGACAATTTGCGATACGATTCATCAATGTTAGTATAATCAGTCTAATAGAATGAACCAATAAGGCGTCCCATTCTTTAAGAGTTCGCAAAATTCTCACGTCTTTTGACACTAGATCCTTGATATGATCTTCCTAAGTAATTGGATTGGTATTTAGTCGTTTCATAATCCCCGTCACAGGTGTTTGGGGTTCATGTGCATCCATACAATTTAGTCACGTTTCGTCTGTCTGACCTTTAGTTTAAATGTCGTAAAACAATTTGTTAATATCCTCCTTCAAGATTACGTAAATAACAAAGGAGAGACAATTCAGAAAATTCGATTTATACCATTAAAACATCCGTATGCAAAGTTCTAGCTTAATCACAGCTACTCTACTATCTTGGGCCGTTCGCCATATTGGATTTCGATTGACGTTACTTAGCTAATCAATACATTGTAATCCAATCTAAACGTGTATAGAAAATTAAGTTATTTGAGGATAACTGCTATAAAATTTAGTTGCAAGATTAGACACGAAGATACCTGCAATCATTGCGAGTTAAATAAAAGTTCGAAAAGTATAACAAGATCTATACAATGTGAACCATTTGATGGTTGAAAATATGTCATCAACGATTCAGTTACATGACGATTAAATCAGACACTATTTATAAATGCTGAACATCAGAAATAAGAAACAATCGAACATTAAGGTGTCTTATAGTCTATTGAAAAATTCTAAAGGATCATTCTTTCAACAATTTCGTTTTAAGTATTTATTTCTATCATTTACTTAGTACTGTATACACTACGAGTACATTATTAAATACATAAAAATAGTGTACTTATTGTTGGATTTGTCTGCAACATATATTACTACGTTAATAGATCTCAGATTGGTATTCAGATATTGACAGCTAACCTTAATACTGACAGCTATAACTTTGAGTTTAACGTAAGCAACATATATAGCAACATATATATGAGTTATTAAGTAAAACCTAAATAGCACCCATTATTGTTAGCATTGTTGGAACGGATATTCTTTTGTACAGCCACGACAAGGCTGTGGCGGATAATGAGGCTGGCACGAAGATCCATCACGACTAATTGCCTCACACCACAATATGTTGAAACAATTTTGTGGTGCCGACCAAGATAATAAGTACCGCCGGATGTTACTGTCAATCTGTATTGTTTGTGAATATAATTGCTCTTTATTATCATTAATATGATACAAACTATTAGCAGAAGACGAGAATAATTGAGAAATAAAATACATGCGTTTAGGGAATGAAATAACAAAACATAATTAATAGCCCAAATTTTGAAAAAATTGGGTAATTTCAGTCTCTACATTCGAGTCATTGTCAGATCAGCTCACTGGTGCAATAATTTTGCAATGTCATGGTATATTAAGACTCCGAATTTTATCTCAATCAGATAACATAAAATGGCTTACAAAATTTGATAGATAACTTTTAGATTACATTGCAAGTTTCAAGAAACTTGTAAAAATGGATACAAGACACAGATAAAAGCTAATATACACTAGTAAGTAATTGCTAATTACCAACAATGATGAAGAGCATCGTCACCCAGAACCAGTGCATCCACCAGTGCAATGTCATGATGGCAGCGTGATGACGGCTGCACGATCTACCGACCTGAAACAAAATTCACATTTAATATTTTTAATTTTGTAATAAACAAACAAATAGTATTGAAACTTGATATTTTTAAAAATGCCATCCCCAAAAGTTTCTAGGAAATCTTGATTTAATTGAAAACTTTCCGAAGCGTCGAAAATACGACGTTGATTGGTTTACCTCGTTACTCTCCATTTAACGACAGCTCCAAATATTGTAGTTAAGGCGTAATAGTGTTTACACTGTATGTAATACGTGCATCAGAATCTAGTTTACATTGCAGTAGATGAACGTAACACGGTTTATTAGCGAGTCTCAGCGTAGTACTAATTTACTAATCGAATCTCCGGCACTAACGAAGCAGACCTTGTGTGTGCAGTGTGCTGTGCAAACACAATGATTTAAGACTTAGCATGATTACATGGTACTTCCAAATCTAACGAGGCCGGAAATTGCCTAGATTAAAATGATAGAGTAACAAAAGAGGTTCCATTTAATATCAATATTATATACTTGTCGGAGGTGTGAGCTAGGTTTAGGTTAGCCTAAGGTTAGGTTAGCCTAGTGTTAGGTTAGGTTAATGTTAGTCTAATCTTAGGTTTAGACGGTGAAACTAAGCAGTGGAGGCGAGTGTTGTGATCACTTAAAGGATGTCCTTAAGCCTACACGTTGGTCACAAGTCCAAGGCACTGCTTGGGTTCCTGTCATAGTAGTTCTTGTCAGAATAGTACGTGATAGTAATGTTTAGTTATATCCTGCCCGTATAGCTTTTGAGATAGGCCATCCGTCTATATCTTTTTTAATAGTTTCCGACATACTATTAAAGTTACCTGTTGGTAACTTAGTTTTAGCAATGAATGATCTCTATAATAAATAACTCTGTCCCAATAGTTTTCAGTCAGTCTATCAAGTGACACCACACATTAAACATTTATAAAGGGATAAAGAACACACCACCACATCCCACTACTGATGTAGAGTACAGTAACGGGTATCATCTTCTCTCTCTTTCTCTTACATTAAGGTTTTAGTTTGATATTTTATACATGTAACTAGACTTAAGTCAACATAAAATGAGAGTATCCCAGAATAAATTTAGCGATATAGGAATATGAGATTTTATTCCCAATTCGGTCCTGATATGTGAACTGTAGCACCAAGCTTTAAAGCTTTGATACATCCTAAAAGTTTTAAGCCATCACATAAACTCAAAGTACTATAAAAAAATCTAAACACTATCCATCACGAGGAACTTTTTATGTGCTTTCCTGTTTATACAACTAGACAGTATATAACGACTACAATAGACAAGCGCAACAAACATAAGACAAAGGTATCTTTTTATTATTTCACACTCTCCGAGCTCAGCTTTTGGATAACAAAGGATTGCTGAATAATTCTGAGTGTAACACTACACTGGACTCAACTCATTAACGCCTGAATGGTTGAACAACTAAACCTTTTAAAACACCATTTAATATTAAAAGTTAAAAGAGGAGATAATAAATTCATTAGATAAAACGTAGATTATACATAAACTTTCGTACTTGTATTTAAATTCATGAATAATAAGCGGAATAAAAAAATACTACTTCGCAATTCACGCAAATATTTGTTAAAAATCATAAGTTTTTCCAAACGTAAATCATATTAAGTGGTTCTAAAAAATGATTAACGGTTAATGTTGAAAATTTAAGTTATATTTATGATTACCACTCCCCGCTTGAGTAAAGCAAATTGCGTGTTTTAATACCATTAATAAAATAAATCATTTTTATTTATATAGAAAAAAATCATTATAAAGATTTAGGCAATGTAGATTTGGCAAATAATGAACAAATTGCTGGTAAACAAAAAACTATAACCTAAAAGGACGAAACAAGAAAATAATTTAGATAGAAACCCAAAAATGCATGGGTGTTTCTAACGAAATTTCTAGAACTACAAAGCTTGATAGACATTGTAAGTAATCTACGACTATCATCAGAAGTGGGATTAATTTCAAAATTCCACTTCTGATATCAACTACATTTGGTAATATGTAATTTAATCTTATATCAATAAACATATTAATGGATTGATAAATCTTAATTGAATTAATAATGAAATTAGAAACTTAAAACATCTACACTATAATAACTTCTAGTTACTAAAGTTCAAGCATTTCATCAGCACATGAATCTTATGAAAGTGATAAATCCTCTAATCTAATTTAGCTACAACTTTAGCCAGCTAAGATGTGAAGTGACAAACGTACATATAGTTGCAATTTAACATGTCTCTCTCTCTCTACTCTCCGTTAATTTGTGCAAACCTTCCTGGAATAATAAAGGTGAGCGTGAGATGTATGTGGGACGTAGCTCTTAAAGGAAAATTTATTTTCATTACCGTGAATTTGCGACGGCAAAATAAATTTTAATTTGTTACGTAATATAAGAGTGTTTGTTGCTAAAATTCACGTTTCTTTTGAAATAGCCTCGTTAATAAATATCCCCAAAGAGTCCTTTGGCTTTGACAATAAAGATCAAAGGTTTTGATTTCGGTTACTATTTTCTGTGTTAGAGAAATTAATAGAGAATATGTGTGTGATTTATACTATTATACTTTTTAAATACAAAAATGATATGGCGATTAAGTCTGTAAGAAGTTTACGGAGTGTGACGTCACGGTATATAATACGATGTCAGCAAGTGTGCAGTTTTGACATCACTACTTTTTAAGGTTTTTATATTTTTTCATGGCGTAAAATTTTCATTTAAGAGTAATTTACCCCGTGAGGGGACGGATTAGAATACTATTCTCCACTGCCGCTGGGAGAGCATCTCGTAAGAGGCGAGTAACCCAGCACCCCCTTGGTAGGTAGGGGACCTGTTCCAGGTCGAGCCGCATGTGGGTCAGACTTACCCCCTCCCTCTCCTATCCCATTAATGCTGCTGATCTAGTGGACTCTGGGCTCTCGCTCAAGGTTTTTCAAAACTGCAGCATTATTTTTTTCACTCCCCCTCCCACTCTATCATCGAGGATGCAACGCATCGCCACAGCGATGGTATGATTTATCATTAGGTAGACCATCTGCTCGTTTGTACCTTATATACCATAAAATAAAAATGTCTATGTATTCTGTTTGCTATTTTTAACTTTCTTTATTTCTTGTAGCTCTTTAATGTAATAAGTTATATATCATGACAAACATGAGGACTCTGAAACACTACATAGGATAACATACATTATGTATAATACGTCTTAATTAAAGGAGTTCCTTAGACAGGCATATAGCTTAAGGCATAAATCTCAATGATGTACGAGGAAGGAAGATTCCGACATTCGTATATCAAGGCGCCTTAATGTCCTGAGACGTTAAACGCTCATTTGCCAACACCAGTTGCTCGTTCGTGAAATGGAGCCCAACGTTAATTTGAGGGCAAATTGCGGAAAATTACCGATTTACACTCTACGCTGACGCCATGGTCTCCTTGGATAACCTTGGAGAGTTAACTATGCGGAATGGTTCTTTAGACGCTTCGTGAATTTCTGTTCTGATGGTAAAATAGATCTTCATAAGTATAGGATTTGCAGTTAATTTTATATTTCTTACTGAACCTTTTCTTGTACTGAATCGTATATAAAAGTTTTCGATAGTCCCGGATAGGGGATCCGTAGTCCCGTATCCCATCCTAATTAGAATACGATTAATCACTGCCCTACCTACTCCACTATCGTCTTGTCTTCCTAGTCCATAATCTGTATATTCTCTTTGTAGTGAAATTTTCATTCAATTTTTAGAGTTGAACCGATATAATATTATTCAGATACATCCAGATCCAAAAATTTGATATTCACAACATCATTATTGAATAAAAGTATTAATTTTAAGATTAGTCAAAAATGTAGGATGTTTTAAATGTGCACGGCTACTAATATTAATGTGTAATAATATGCAAATAAGTTTTATGTAATAATAACTAGAAACATAAACATTCATTTCCATTACGCCGAACAAAAATAAAAGTCACGGTCATATCAGAGCTTGTACACAACCGTAGCAGAATGAGATAAATTACTTTCTTCGTATACATGGGATATAATTGATGTTCATGTAAGCATTATATGCGAAAACAGCCTTTTTACTTCAAACATAAGTGCTAATATTGTGTATGTATATTGTAGAACTAAAAAGCCATTAACTTTTTGGGTGCGCGTGATTCGCTCCGATCCACATGAGGAGCATTACCATTTGAATAGGGTTGTCAGATGGGAGCGTCTGTACTGTATGCTCTAATGGATTTATATCGGGCTTGTTCTTTTCTTCTGAACAGGGCCATTGCATTCATTAAATTTATCCATTTTATATACCTATTAGTTTTTTATTTTTAGGAAATTTATCTTTGAAGACAGGGTTAAATGATCCAATCTTTTTTTAACAAGCGCCCCTGTGGAAGGGGATCTGTTCCTCAATTGGCCTGCGACCATTAGCATGCGAATCCGACTGCCAAGTATCATTTACGCGTTCCGGTCCAGCCGTATTTGGGCGCCAGATCTACCCTCTCTCTCCTATCCCATTAAAGCTGCGGCTCCGGTGAACTCTGGATTCTTACTCAGGGTCTACTGAAACCGCGGCATTCTACTATTCGCTTTCCCTCAACTAACTAACTCAACTTTCGAGGAAGCAACGCATCGATAAAACAAGATATACTCTCTAGTTTCACTGGTATCCATGAGTATATCGTCCATGACAGTGGCCACTTTCCATCAGGAGGACCGTCTGCCCGTTTGTCCCTTTTCTATCATCATAAAAAAGCGCTTTTGAGGCTTGTTATGTTACCCAGGTGTAGGTTTAAAAAGTCTTTTCACTGAGCATAAACACTCGCCTCTGATGATTGATCTTGCTACCCAACATCTAAATTTGTAATCAAGTAAACTCATGTGATTGTAAGGTGGACCCACCACTAGCACATTAAACTCTACAACTTGCAATAGTTAGTTAATGCTCACTGTACAAAATCACTTGTTACACTGTGGCAGATGTTATATTTTGCCATTAGAGGCTATCAGGCATTGATAATATGTGTAACTTTAATCCTGATATAATATAGGATATTATATCAGGATTAAAGTTACACATATTATGAGGATACCTTGTACGATTAGCATAATCATTATTAACGTCAATTGTAAGATTATTTAGAGAAAACGAGAGAAGAAAAAATATAGAGAAATATTTTTTAATATGGATAACATTTTTAATATAAAGCTTTTGTATTGAAAAGCAGCTATTAGCAATTTCTATTCACAACACAATACAATCAATTTTTCAAAATATACAGCAGATGTTTTTCGTCAGCCCTGTTTTCTTTGTTCAGCCATTTAATAACGTTTGTACTAAAACCTTACTGTTTTCTAAACGTATCGTTGAGTGGGAAAGTTTACGTTTTTATCGTTATTTCCATATCGCTTTCACTGATCAATAGTTTTTTGAATGTTATCAATTAAACTTGTTCGGTAACTGTTATGCAACTGTTTTCTTATTTGAATTAATTTAAAACAGCTGCGACAGCTTACATATCTTATTAGGTATTTTAGGTTGGTTATTTAACTGTTCGATAACGACAACTTTCAGCTATGAAATAATGAATAATTTTAGTATCATTAAAAATTCATTACTCTGATTATGATTATATCTGTATATATAATTACTGGAACACCTCCATTAAACAGACAGTTGGTATACAGTGGGTGCGACAAAGGTTCTAACTTAACCGTTTTTGTACATATGAATCTCTGGGTTTCTATTTATATTATTTTCTTGTTTCATCCTTTTTAGACCCCTTTTTTAAGTTGTCAGGTTATAGTTTTTTTTTTCAGTTGTAGTGATATCGGTTAGTTTCTGTAAAATTAAAAATGTCTGTGAGTTTGTTTATTTATTTGTATCTTTGAATGTACATATATATTTGTTATACTTTAGTAAGTTGTCATACATACATCCATCCATGGAAATTCCATCAATTCTTTAGAATAGCGAAAGGGATACCCCTCTATTAATATAAACATTTTCAAATTAACTTGTAGAATATTTTTATCATAATAATGCTAAGTATAAGTTATTTAAATATTGTAAGCTACATATAATGTATGCTCCTTGCATTACATAATTATAGCAAGGAAACATAAATATAAGTCTGTAGTATGTAAGTCAGCTGTTAAGGAACATATAAAGGAAGACTACGTCTAAGAGACGGGGATTTAGACAATAGCTCATTGTTCGCTAGGCCTCTCCTTGACAAGCTATCAGCAAGGCATATCATGTTTTCGGAGTATTATTTTCTTTTTCTATTTTGCTATAATTGAGGTAAAACAGATAATAAATTTGATAGAGGTGCTTCAAAAAGTATTATTAAATAAACAGTTTTCAAACATCCGACTACATTAAAATTCCATTATTAGTTTGTTTGTAAAAGACTAGAATTAATACTTAATATTGCGCACACTAAATATCAGTCTTGTTTGTCGCATTGATAGATTAATAACGATTGACAATTGACAGGTCTATTTCTATCTACACATCAGGTTCAACATCAAAAATGACAGCAAACATGATGATATGATCATTGTATCAATCATTTTAAGAAATTGTCTATATTTTTACAGAATTCTTTGGATTTTCCATCTTGAGATCGACATCGACCTAGCCCATTTTGAAACATCGTTATTCGCAATCTAAAATCGTATTTTCAAACCAATATCTGCATCTATGGCGAGTTGCTAGTCTTGTAAAGTCCACAAAGGGCATTATCAATAGAGCAGACCGATTAGAAGCCTCAAAGGCTTTCAAAGAGGTTGGTTTTCAAAGGATCATCTTCCTTATGTACATACATCGCGTATATGCATCGGAGACAGTCTCACATAATGCCAGGATTACACAACTACATAAATGGTTAGTATTTGTGTTTGTCAAAGGTTTCTTTTGAGTTCGAAATAGATTACGTCTATTCTTATCCCAAAATAATAAAATTCAGGGCGGCTCTTTTTTTAATGATAGATAAGGGACCAACGATCAGATGTTCCACCTCATGGAAAGCGGTCACCGTCGCCGATGGCCATCGGCCAAACGAGATAGTATCTCTTGTTTTGCCGATGCGTTTCCGCTTCGAAAGTTGAGTTAGGAGGGGAAGCGATCTAGTTCTGTGTGTCCCGCTGCGCCTCCGTTCGTGGGGTAGCCACTCAGTGACGCAACCGTACTCCATGATCGGGGGGGCAGTTGGACATATCTGATGCGTGGGCGTGAAAGCGTCATGGTGAGGCGCGTAAGCGCGAGTGTATCTTGCGCTGGATGTTTCGCCGTCGACTCCTGTCTCGGTATAGTAGCGTATCCGGGATGGGAGAAGCGGTCGGGCGGCCGGCGCAGAGGTTTGCGCCAAGGTTGGGCGCGGAAGTCGCGGAGCGCCGGCGTGACGGGCGCGGGCCTTAAACTTCAACGTTCGTACCCTGGGCGTCGCAGACGGCGGTTAAGTCCAGGGGGGTCCGGTGGCCGGAGGTACGGGTCGCTCCGGGTACTCCTCTGTTAGCAGAGATGACTTGTGAGCGACCTGATCTCGAGGGATATGGACCGCTTCTGACTCCTCCGGGGGCTGGGTGTTTCAGTAGACATGTCCTGGCATCCCCCCTCGGTTAGGTGCTTGGTAAAGCGAGCCCATGGGTGGGTTTGAACTGCGGGTACTTGTACCCGCAGACGGGTGGTTGTGCCGAGGCGTCCGCAGTAGTATGCTAACGCGTTCCTGCGGCGCCTAACATACGGCATGGACGGTGGTGGGTTTTAGTGCGGTAGTCCAGCGCTTATCGCTGGGAGTCCCACATAACCCCTTCAAGGGGTATGCGTAAATGCATTTCCCACATTTAAAAAAAAAAAAAAAAAAAAAAGGAGGGGAAGCGAAGAGAAGAATACTACGGTTTCAATGGACCCTAATGCTCTTCTATTTCTAGTGTTTACTATATTTTTATTTGAATAATAAAAATATATTCAAATAAAAATACGCGCGCGACGGGGAAGTGTACTATTTAGTGTTATTATGTGTTGTGGTGTAACGGGCATGCCCAAACAAAATTAGAAAGAAGATAAGAAATCATCAAGAACTTGAGAGTACTGTGTGTCTTTATCACCTAACTGACAATAGATAACCCTTGATTTAAAGAAGCTGAAACCGGGACCAGCCAGCTTCCACGTGTGTGGGGTTTTGTACGCCCCACTAGTATTAACCCTAATGGCTTTTCTTGAGATCTCGCTATCGTTAACTCTTATAGTTTGTAGCTAATTTTAAAATGGTATAACTTTTTCAAAATTTAATTTGTAAAATTTCGACCTAAAGCTATATTAGCCGTAATGTCTTTACTATGACACTTTTAGTAGATAAAATATTATCTTTCTTTTTTCCTTTATTTTAATAATATTTAATAATATTATCAGTAGTTATTAAATAACTGTGTAACCAAAGTAAACTTAAGCCTGTATAAAATCTTGTCAACCTTTGAGATAGTTTAGATTTCACAAAATATTTAAATTGTAATTAAAACAGAAACAAAATAAAGTTTAGTGACAAAGTTGTGTACCCTCGGCGCTGTTTTATATTTCACGGAAAGAGCAGCATCCCAACAGAGATAGTTTAAACCGAGGACGAGCGGACTCGTAATTAATGTGGGTCACAACAATCTCTGTGAAACAAACGTGTCCCCTATCTCTAGCGACTAGCTAAATGCTCATTGGAATACGAGGGTAAAGTAATATTTTACATATACAAACATAGATTATAAAAACAATTTGTAGTATATAAAATTTCTTACATCAAACAAGAACAGAGCAACATTTGGTGTCTGAGACCCAGGATCAAGTTACAGATCACAAATACAAAATAATAAAGAAAAATATTTTTTTTTGGACTTGGCAATTGATTTAATAATTGGGCAAATTCAGAATAAAGAAAAATTGAACACAGTTTTTTTTTCATGTGTTTTGGTTATTTGGGCGGACTCCCAAGTAGTGGGTTTCCTAGGCCATTTAAAAAATTATTCGCTACTGCTAAAAAGCATTGGATGGCACTATTGAGAGTGAGTAGTGCGTGTTTGTATGTGAGTAGGCAACCTTAAACAAAAAAGCCTTTTAAAGGATAGTTACCGATTACGTCGGTCGGTGATTCACAGTCGACTCATAGGTGGATTTCATATATCACCACTGTCCACACCTGTAACAAAAATATTTCATGATGTAATTATAATTCGTAATATTCTAAAAAAATAAATTACATGAATATGTAAGTAAAATAACTAATATACATTAGAAAATCAAGCTTTTCGTACTTATGATAATAAAACATTATTTATTAACCTAAACTCGATTGTCCTTCTATTTGTGAGTTCCTAGGCTCTAATCTCCCAACTCCATCATCTATTCAACTTAAGAGTAATCTTGAATGGTCGATGTCAGTGTCCAGATCTCGCAATAATGCTACAATTGACCATTCGAATTCGTATAATACAGAAGGTAATAAAATACGTTTATATAAGGTTCAAGTAAACAAGCAATGTGGCATTGAACAAATAAATGTATGATGAAAAAGACTTCGCATTGCTTGTTGAGTGTATTTGTATCATATTATGTGTAGTAAGTAAGATACATTAAAGTAAATATTACTCACGAAACGCCAGCTTTTAAATATAAAATACGTGCTGGTTTAAATAAGAATAGATGTAATCAAAACTTATATTAAAATGAATATAAATAATAAGAATTAGATGACCAAGAAGGAACAAAAAATGAAACTCAACATTTGTTTCACCCAAACTCAGATTTTGGAGATATTATAAAATTTTTATCACTTTCTTAAAAAGCTTTAATGTATTCTGCACATAAATTAGTAAAGTTGTAAATCATACAAACAATACTCATATAATTAGACAAGAAACCGAAACCAAAGTTTAAGGAACATCGTCACAATTGCCTAGGACAGACAACAGCGACGTCAGGCAATGAAGTGATATACATATTTAAAAAAATCCATAAACAGATTCTCGCCTGCGTTAAAGGTAAAATTTTGTAACAATAACAATTTACCCATTAATCATAGTTTACTTCGTTGCACCCTTCATTAGATATCCAGGACGACCTTGTCTTTAGAAAGGCAACATTATGTGCAAGAACTGATAATAACGATCAATTTTTACTGACGTTATCTTGATAAATTATGCATATTACATTGTAATTCTAACAAACCTTTCACTTGTAGTAAGTGATAATAAATAGGGTTGATGTAAAATCTAATTACGTAGAACCGCTTGTCCTTGTAACGTATTGTCCTTGTACTTGCTCTAATCACCCTTAGAAAAGATGTTCTGCAAAAGGCAACAATGATGTTCAGTCGTCCAAGTTTCTAAACACGTAAAAAATATTTTTTTAAGCATGCTTAAACTAAATGTAAACTGGTATACTATAAATTGGTATAAAGATCGGCGTTTGAACAAAATCGACTGAACTAATATTATCTAAATCAACAAATTTTAAAACGTTATCCAAACGTATATTTATTTAGTAGAAACTTTAAAGCTGTAGCCTCCAAAAGAGGTTATTACTTCGCAATTTGCCACTTGTTCAAATATATTCCAGCCTAACGACCTGACTTCGTTACACTTAGATGTTGTAATAAATGCAAACAGTATATTTCTGATACTCAATGCATTTGGCTCCTCTCATTTTTACATTTAGCGTTTTTGTTGCGAAATTATTTTGACAAAGATAATTTTGAACGCAACTCTTTGGATTAGGAATCTCACTTGTTTCTTTTATTACATGCTTCAGTTTTTGCAATCGATAAATCCAATTATCCTAAAACCATACAACCAGGAACATATCTATAAACTGGAAACTCTAGCCGCAATTGAAATGTAACGTGCATCCACGTTACATTGATACAGTACAGCGAAAAAGTGATAGTTACATCCTTTTCCAAAAATCTTTTTTTAGTTTTCAAACCTATTTCAACCTAAACCAAACAATTGTAATTTCTTTTGCTCTTCGTTTAATATCCGGTACTACAGTTCGGTCCTGATTTAAAGAACATCCGGCCGTTGAAAGATTCATCTACAGTCATCCGGTTAAAAAAGGGTTCTTTTTATTTATTTGTAAGAAGTAAATTGAAATTACTTACAATTGAAAAACGAATAGCGCCAATGAAGGATTTAAAAATAAAGATCAATTTCGATTTAGTTAACATGGCATAGTTAAAAACGACGATTAAAGCGTGAGCTAGATATTTAATTTTAGTATACCTAACAATAATGGGCACGTAAATACGCTGGAAACAATCTTTTACGTTATAAAACGTATACTTGTTGCTGCTGACATAATCTATTGTATCTTGCCCAATTATTCTTAGGATCCATATGGCAAGAAAAAAATATAGAGATCGATTTCACCGTTTTCTTTTTGTAGCATAACAAAGTTTTCAATTCTATATGATTGTATTGCTTTATATCACGTTATCGTTATGGACTGGCGAAAGTCAGATTACTGCTAGGAATTTTAAACGTTACTAGTTTATTTATATAGATTTTATTTACGAGTAGATAATAACTGTTGAGTAGTTAAAGTACTAATACGTAGGTAATTTGAGTTACTAATAAAAAATGTGAGTCACGGTAAATGAACATGCACGAATACAACATAAGGAAGATGAGGTAAATCACTTCGATTAACAAAAACGATGAATCATTGGTGTTTCCTTTTTGAGAAAATATTTAAATTCTAATTCTTGTCCAGTTTTGTTCCGAGTCTTTGTCTGATAACATTTAAGTGCATAATTAATATTACGTTCGTCGACAGTTGCTTCCTTTTAAGGTGTAACCACAAAAATATTAAATTAATAATATTTTTTATAATGGATAACACGTAAAAGGATTAACGTATGACAATCTATCCTACGACTATACATAATATTTCACTTTAAAAAAAACTGGTTACCAGCCTGTTTTGTCATAACCAGTTTCTTCGACGAAAATTTAACTAGTGACATCCGGAAACTATCATTGGGTTCCCACTTATTTCTACATATACCATCAGAAATTCTTATCGAAGCAGATTGCAGAACTAAATGACATTTGTGTAACTTTTAATTATTATTGATAGGCTGATTGATGATAGCAGAATTAATATATATGACAATATTATCTATATCTAACAAATAGATCTACTAAGTCTGAGAGGTTATACTGTCTGTTTTCCAGGAGATTTTAACAATGATGAGAGAATATAAAGAATGAAAAGAGTAAAGAAAGATGATGAAACAACATTGTTTTAGACTAGTTTAAAGTTTCAAGTAACAGAATACACTATTGAGGTCTTGTGAGGTCGTATAATCGGAGTGTAACCGATATGCAGTACAATGTACACACTATTGCTACATCGCATGACAACGCTACAATACTAAACAGACCAATTCCAATTCTTCGTAAAATATATTAAAATGCGCCTTATTTCGTTGCAGTAGGAGTGGGTTGGTTTTGTTTTTACGAAGGTTACCATGATCAGGGAGTGTATATGACAGATTAAGGCCGAGTATTGTGTGTCATGTGCGGGAGTTGAAATTAGATGGTTTCGGTTTTTTTTGTGATCAGCTTCCGGCTTGTCAAGTAACTGCTTGTACTGAATATGACGAAATTTTTATAAAATTTGACGGATGCTATTTAAGTGATGTAGATAACTAATAAAGAGAATATTCTTAAAATACTGCTGATGCTTTTGTATGAGATCATGCTGTGTATTCTATATTATTACAACTATGAAGATTTCCATGTCTGACAAACTATTGAGGATTTTCCATCAATTATTTTCATTATCTACTAAACTAAAAAAACTTTAAAATGCAAAATCTTTAAAAACAAGAAATGATACAACTTTACAAAGTGCAATTAGGATAAGAATATAAAACTACTAATAATTAATTTTAAAGACAAGAATAAAACGTAAGAAACAGTACATCTTGTTGGTGATTTGTACAAATTTGAAGCTAACGGACGTCTAATGTGTTTCTTAACGAGTCCATCTGCATTGCAAATCTCCACGAAGCCTCATTAGTATGAGTGTCCGATGTGAGCTGCGCGAGGTTGTTAAAATATTACGTGTTATATTGTTAGCAACATTAAATAACTATAAAAACAAAATATAAAAGATAAAACAACAAGGTCTCTATGGAATCAAACCAAACTATTGTGGTCGTCCAAGCTAATATGTTCATTATTCTCCAAGGTCTTAAGCGAAGCTAACATGGAGAAAGTCCTATCTTAGGATTTTAGCATTGTCCTTGACTCAATTTTCTGCAGTCTGGTTAATATGTAAAAAAAGTCATTAAAATGTTCCAAAAATTTTGGCACTTTATTCTATAGTACTTATTGTACTCTTACCAAAGGATCTTGAAAAGAAATAAAATTGAAATTACTTCACAACAAGGGAAACAAAGAAAATTTCTTTTTCACTTATTTTTTATGTCTCATTATAATGTCTTCAATTTCCCTCATTGGAAATTTATTTTCGTCTAAAGAAATGATGATTTTTGTCACGTTCCACTTTTCTAAGTATAGCTACGGTATACAAACTCAAAAAAATTGTAATGGTATGGTATGATTGTATATTCCAAAGGTATTTTTAAATTTATGACTACGAGGTCAATATCAATGACGTCAATCATCATAAATTCAATATAGCAGACGATTTAAATTTTTGAACAGAGTATGATTCTTGTTTTAAACAAAGTTTTGTTTGTCTGGATATCATTTTGGATACTAGACGCTATTCTTTAAGATTCTAGTGGAATCGAGAGAGGAATTTAAAGAGATCAAAGTTAACTATGCACATGTTTAAACAGAAACTAACATTTTTCTATCAAATAAACCGAAAAACTTATCATTTTCAACAGTGTTCAAGGCAGTTTCGATTTTTTACAAGACAATGGCTGACATTGACCAAAGGAAGTGACAGTAGACCTGAAATGAATCAGAGCGAGGCCTTGAAACGGATTTTAACTCTTTCGGATAGTTCTTTTATCTGATAGAGAATGGGTATATAATATAAGGTAATTTAGTAAACATTCGCGATTTCATATATTTATGACTAAGTAAGTATTTGTTTAAAATAAGTAACAAGGAAGATAGATGAGAATTTTAAGGTAATTAACTTCATACGGAAATCATTCGATTCATTTATTTAAGTTTATAATTAGTTGGGGAAAAAGTTTCTTCGCATTTATTAAGAAAATTCAAAACATTTTTTAATATAGTTTATTTACATTTAACTAAAGTATGTAGGTACCATTTTGTTCGATAACTTTTTGCCATGTTGTAGGTAGGGACATAATCCCATTGCTATAGAAATTTTGGGGCTTCTGATCAAAAAACGGCGACAAGTAGTTTTTGTAGTCCTCTCGTAATGTTAACCTGCACTGTCTAAAGAATTCTGAAGAGATCGAAACAGTCGGAAATCTGAAGGTCTATTGTCAGGTCAGGATAATTCGGCGGATGCATTAACCTTCCAGCCAAACTCCCTTAACTTTTGCTGAGTAGCTAAAGATGTGTAAGGTCCAGTTCGTACTCGTTATCATGATGAAAAACCACACCCCTTCTGTTGATTAATTCCGGCCGCTTTCTCTCGACTTTTTGCTTTAATCTCATCAGTTGTTCGCAGTAGAGTTTAGAATCGATGGTCCTGCCTGTGGGTATTAGCTTATAATGAATAATGCCCTTCCAATCCCACCACAGCACCACCTTGTTGCGAGTTAACCCGGGTTTCGCCACAGTCTGTGAAGCTTGACCGGCCTTTGACCACGACCTTTTTCGCACGGTCTTGTCGTACGTGATCCACTTTTCGTCACCAGTTGTCAGCTTCTTCAAAAATGGTTCGGTTTCATAACGTCGTAATAACGAATCAAAAATGAGTTCACGGTTCATTAGGTTTCTTTCAGTGAGCTCCTGAGGTACCCAAATATCAAGCTTTTTTGTGTACCCAGTTTTTTTTAAATGCGCCAAAACTGTTTTGTGGTCAATTCTCAGTTCTTCAGCTACGTCGTAACTACTGATATGCCGATATTGCTCCTTTTTTCAAAAATGGCATCCATTTTAACCGTAATAGGGTGATCAGAGCGAGGTTTGAATTTCCGGATTGAAAACGCTTAAACCAAATTTGTGCTACTCTCACAGATACTGCACTAGGTTCATAAACATTGCAAATTTTTTTTCCGGCTTGCGTTGCATTTTTACCTTTTTTGTAGTAAAATTTTAAAATGTATCGAATTTCTTCATTAGATAAAACAAATAAAAATCACACATTTTCCTAATTTGAATTTGGAATTATCTTCTTTAAAATGTAAACTTTTATTGATACCAAAACCAGCCAGATACAAATAGTATAGCCAAAGAGATTTTATTACAAGTTTATACATACTATAATACAAAAAGACTTTTTCTCCAACCTATTATATTGATGGTGTATTTCTTCCTCCTACTAAAATAATAAGTCATTAATTTTAACTCCCCAATTGTTGCAGGAGTCCGTGGCTGCCCACGGACTCCTGCAACGGTGATTACTTAACACCATGTAACCCGACTGCTCGTTTGCCTTCCTATTTTATAAATAAAAAACAAAAGAAATCCGACAGAAAATAACAGCTATACTTTAGAATACTATAGTTAGTATAATACACTTTTAAAGACAAGAACAGGTAACAAGTAACGGTCGCTGGACCGGACGGAGCAAATATTTGTTTTACGAATACAAATGTCGTAGACAGTACGCTGTACGGCTACGAGGACACGAACCTGCGACCTTTATGACGTTATCATGGTTAGAATGAACAAAAATGTGACGTTAAAAACGGGTTCCATGTACCTACATAAGAAAATCCAACAAAGTTAAATGATTATGATGCTATGAAGTGGATGGAGCTTTTAAATTTTGATGAGTAATACTACAACGAACAACAAGAGAAAGGTATGATCAGTAGGACTTACGATTGACGTTTTATCTATATTTTGCCATAAATTATACCCAAATTGTTGTTAAAAGTTGATACCTAAATTGCACTAATTCGGACTCATTGCTTGATACTTAGTTTAGCTTGAATTTACAAGAATACAATACAATTCTTAGACTATATTGACAGCACTTTTTAAATACTACAAAAGACTTGTATTAAAACAAGGTTATTCAATAGTCGATAACGGATGAAGATATTTAGCGCACATATGTGGTGAAACTTCAAGCACGAGTACGATGAAATAAATAAATGACTAATTTATATAGTTTGAGTGCATGAAACTCATAAATAAAGAAATTTTAGATATATTAAAGCTAGGCATCATTGAGGCGTGAAATTATATCATTTGTGTCGCATACGCGTGTAATTTGTCTTATTATATGTCTTTACACGTAGCGACGTGCGTGACGAATGGAAGAGGCGTTTTTCGTAAAAAAGAAATGATTTGGTGTGCTCAAACTATGTTTGGCTTCGGTTCAAAGCACGCATTCGCGATGTCAATGACACTTGAAACGGTGCAATTAATTCTAGCTACTTCAGTTAAATCGAGCGAACGCAGCGGCTGAACGGAGAACGCTACTGCCTAGTGTCTCTACTGCTCAACACTTCGCTTATGTAATGATATACAATTTGCACGTCATTTTGACTTCATACTTGTTTCGGTTAAACTAACTTTAAATATATGACGAAATACTCGTATGATGGTTAAATAATATATTTTGTGCTGATTCAATGCTTTTTCTTACCTGGAGGACGCTATTTTTGAAGTGAGTCAATGGATTCCATTTCGAGAGCAAGAAAAGCTAATATTTTTCTACTTCCTGAAATTCCAAAGCTCAGAATGATTTTCAGAAAAATTCTTCATCATCTCAATATTTCTAGTAAAATTAAAAGGTCTTTTAAAATGTGGCGATAACAAGTACAGTATCGTTTTGACAACAATCTAAAGGGTCGCGGAATAATAGTGTTTGAGCAATCGTACTTTAAAAAGAACCTAAGTGTACCGTAATTACGCACTGGGGCCAAAAGTTTATTTTGCGAACCCAATAATGAGCATATAGTGGAACTTTTCATGCCATCATTCAATTTTAGTACCAAGTTTAGTTTAATTTGTACTAATTTAAGCACTTCATGTTATTTCTTTTTTCTTATCAAGTTATCAAATTTGCCTCTAAAATGATAGATTGATTTTCGAATAGACAATGTTCCTCCTCATGGTCATTAAATGTACAATAAGATAAATGTTATACTTCGGCCTGAATATAAACAATAGACTCATTTGTCAAGATCAAATTTTACCAACATACTAATAACAGAGAGAAAGGGTACAAACCAGATGACAATCCACCTGAGTATGGTAAGTGGTCATAGTCGATCATGGAAATGGAACATAACATTAGTAAAATGAAATTAAAATTGTTATTCATAGAGATTTTCTTTTTGCGTCGAGGAACAATATCTGTATTACGACGTAATCCTATTTGTCTACATTTTATTTATAAAAACGATGTTATATTAATCAAGAGGATAGATACAATAATGAATCATATCAGTGTGACAGATATATTAATTGGGGCATGCAAATTTTGCACTCGTCGAGTAAGGAAAAACCTGTCACAAAAAGATGATCATATTTAAATCAATTTATTTGAGAAACAAATGTTTTTAGGATCAGATTAATAAGTTATCTCCAATAGCAAATAAGCAAACAAAAAATGGTCTAACGTACAGCAAGTGTAACTGTTAGATCTTCCTGATTGATAATCACGTGAGTTATTTCTTGTGTTAGTTAACGAGATCAAGCTGACAACTATAGGTTATTAATTCTTACAGTTACAACATAAGAATTCTATTTTTGAAGAATTCATTTACTCATTTTTCTCAGAAACAGAATGAAAATAATAATGTCAGTGGGTCATAGTCGTACGAAATGTGTAAAACGGTGATTTATATGCTACGCTACGGTTTACGTTATGCGCCTTAAATTAGAATAAGCTGGGATTCAATTCTCTTTTAGTATCGAGCGCGTGAAATACGATATAATATATAGCTGCGATAAAAAATTGGATCACGTGAAATTAAGCCTTATATATAGCCTTAACTCGTATAGGATCATTTCGCGCAGATATGGGTAGAGAAATAGAGATATAATTATATTAAATAGCTAGGACTGTAAAAGATTGTCGTATATTTCGATCCTCGCATTTTTGAGTGAATAACTACAAGTTTGTTAATACTGTTTTAGAACCATGAAATGCGAAAAGCAAACCATCCCATTAATGGTGCGGATCTAGTGGACTCTAGCTCAGGGTCCGCTGAAACCGCAGCATTTTTTTCTTCACTCCCCCTCCCTACTACCTTCGAGGATGCAACGCATCGACAAAACAAGAGATATCCTCCTTGTTTTGTCGATGTCCGCGGGCGATGGTGGCCCCTTACCATCAGGTGGACCATCTGCTAATTTGCACCTTATCTACCATAAAAAAATAGTTATTTGAAATACTTTATAAGTTGTCACTGTCGTCCATAAAGATACAAAATTTTCATATCATAGTGGTTCCGGATGGAATTGAGACGATATGTAAAATTTACTTACATATAGTCATTTTCTTAATATCAAGCAAGTATTCAATTTTAATACGTGTAAAACCGTAGAAAACAAATAGTTTGAAACGAATTCATTTATTAAAGGTAGCAGGTAGTGAGGATGTTCAGTTATAATTAATTTACATTTAAATGAGCTTTGTTAAATTCAAAAGGGACACTTTCGTAACATATACGGAATATGAATTAGATTTTCTAATTTAGTTTATTAAACAATTATCACACCACATATATGACACAGTAAATATATATAATAAATATTATATAATATTCTTATTTTATCAGGTTTGAATGCTCGGAAAAGGCTCAAATGGAATGGATTGGCTGGCTAGTAGTTCTATTGGTCTATTGTAAGAATACCACGTGCCTCAGACACTACCCAGCTTCATGTCGTGACATTAGTTGGTGAAGTAATAGTCTAGTATTTTCATCTACTGTGCAGTATTGATTATACTAGCTTCTCAAAATCGGATTACATATTTTGAATATACTCTAGTTAATGACAGTAAACTTGGCTTTATTTTCGCCACGAATATTTAACCCAACTAACATGAAAGGAACAAAAACGAAATCCTCCGAGGATCAAGGTCTTGTACTGTTACATATTCTCACGCAAGTCTGACATAGTAAAGGCAAGATTTATAAATCCTTTTGGCAGCTTGGAATCCATACAATTCTATACGATTTAATGCCAACTTTGAGTTATTTTGTTTCATGTAGCTCACTATTTTAAAACATAATACGGGTGTCTCTTTTATCTGCGAAATTATTTATGGCATCTACCGACTATATGAAAGAATACCAAATATTATTATTCAATAAAAATTAACATAATATAGGCATAAGCTGTGATGGCCCAGTGGTTGAGACTTCAATGTCTTACTCGGGAAGTCCGAGGACCTCTGAGTTTTCCGAGTTATGTGTGTTTTAAGAAATTAAATATCACTTGCTTTAACGGTGAAGGGAAACATCGTGAGGAAACCTGCACTCCTGAGAGTTCCTTAAAGTTCTCAGAGGTGTGTGAAATCAGCCAACTCGCACTGAGCCAGCGTTGTGGACTATGGTCTAATACCCTCCTCATTCTGAGGAGGAGACCCGGCTCAGCAGTGGGCCATTGACGGGTCGTGATGATGATAAAAGCCATTTAGCAAATCACTGTTTATATTATTTAAACTTATAACCAAGTGAAACCAAATATTATTATGTAAAATTGTAAATATTGTATGTAACAAAACGGTAAATGAAATATTCTGCGTAACAATCCCTCGTGTATCAGTTTCACAGATAATATAAAAATATACTCAAAATGCGTCTCATAATGAAAAGAATTTTTATAGGTCTTATTTAAATTAAAATGTTTACATAATTATAGCGTTGCTGAATAAATAAAAAGTGCTAATTAACTGAGAAATATCTTTACGATATAAATATGTAGAGAAAAGAGTCGACCCGTACCGGTTTCAATTTACCACGACTTTTTGGGTTTAATTTCACATTTTAATCGCTATATCACTTTTCTTTATATTTTTTATTTTAATTGTTAACACCTTGACTAATTCCCGAAGACATCACGTCGCTAGATGGCGTACGAGCACACTCGTTTGATTACTTTGTATTCTTAAATATTTATTTTCGCAATAAAACATAGTCTATGTCCTTCCTCAAGCTTTAATCTATATCTGTACCAAATATCAAAATCGGTTCAGTAATTTAACTGAGATTGCGTAATAGACAGCACAAACCATCTATCCGTCAATAGATGGCGTTTTTATTAACTAAGTTTCTTAAGTTACTTTCTAAATTATAATATTAGTTAGATGAGTATGATAGTAAAGCCCCTGTTTCAAATTGTCCTGTTTATGAGGATGCAATTGGAGCTGATCCTTCCGCAGGGGTCGTGTTCGTGTTGAAGGAAGCTTCAATAGAATAATATCCAATAAATTATTTATTACTTTTCTTTTTTATCTATCCATTAAATAAAGAGATTCTAGCGTTGCGATTTAATAAAGGAAACTGGAAAAACAAATTGAAGATAGGTACATAAAACTGCAAATATTGTAACTTGTTTAAAGATAGTCAAGACCAATTTTGCTAATGTCTGTTTGACACACTTTCCGTGTCAAAAGTTTGTTCTTCACTAGTTTTGCATTGATACCTCATAGTGATCAACATATATCTATATCTATACTAATATTATAAAGAGGAAAGATTTGTATTTATGTATGTAACGAATAAACATAAAAGCTACTGGACCGATTTCAAAAATTCTTTCACCATTAGAAAGCTACATTATCCCTGAGTAACATAGGCTATATTTATTACAAGAAAAAATTAGAGATCCCCAGAAATTCTCACTAAAACCAACACAAGGTACAAAAAAATTAGCCATAAAATATCTTTCATCGCATGCGCTGCGAAAAGTATTGATGATAGAACAAAAAAATATTATACAATATTATAGAACGTATCAATATCTACAAAAAACTCCGCGAGACCATATGTCCAACTATTATAGTTAAGTCACTATAACTACTTTTTTACATTTTAAAAGTTGATAAAAATGCCTATCAAAATCAGACCATGTTTTCCATAACTTTGTATTAATTCTTATCCAAATAAATTATTTCGTAATGAAGACTGTTTCAATACCTGTTAATTACTTTTTGAATGATTGAAATCGGACATTCCAGTCAAAATATATTACGAAATAAAAATATCAAGATAAATAAAAAATAATCCCAGACGGACCGCCGGCGCGGTGCGGAGTGCCTCGCAGCGCAGCGAGGTGCCTCGCAGCGCAGCGAGTAACGCGGCGATAGAGGGAGCGACAGAATGCGGGAGCCAAAATGTTAAAAAAAAAAATTATCCACCCGTGCGAAGCCGGGACGGGCCCCTAGTCTTCTATATATTAATACGTCAATCAAAAACTTTGTACCCCTTTTTACGATAATTGCGCGGACAAAGAAGTATGAAATTTTCCACACATATCGTTTATATAGAGAATGAGTGCAGAATGCTAATCTTTATTTTTAAATTTTGCATAAAAATATATATTAAATAAATAAAAATAACATTACACACACTAACATATATTTGACACACACACACGAATATACATATACTCTTGTTTATTGTTAAGTACCTAGTTCAAATTAATTATAATCGAATTTCGACCACTAGGCGACCACTAGTGTATATTTAGTATACATATATTATATATCACTATGAAGTAACAAGCTCGGCTGGACCGATTTCGCTAATTCTTTTTTATAATTATCAGGAGAAACTTTTCGGAAAATTAGAAAATTTCATAAAACTTCGACAATTCAGGTTTGATATAAAATGCCACTATAGGTTTATTTTTATTCACATTAGTAGTCAAACTATTTTTTTCTTGAAAACTACTTACTGATTAAAAAAATGTATATTTTAAGTGGACATATATACAGTATATATCCTTGCCTCTATTTAAAGTTATATTTTATAAATATTTGGAGCGACTTCCATGTCTGTGACTCTGGTTTACCACCAGCATTTATGTATATTGGAATTCGTCGAGAATGGAGCTTAGTTAAATGCCAATCCTTGGAAAGGGCAATAGCAGTGACCAGTTTCCGCGATCATGACATTTCGATAACAGACACTGGTTACTCCATTCTACTTACACTAGTGCACTGCCTCCTGCTTCGCCCGAATCAGAGCAATATTATATTATTACTGTGGTTAAGTGAGGGCAGTTAAACAAATTTGGATCCACGTATCATCCTTCGTATCACCTTAAGAAATAAATGTTCAAAAATTCCAAAAATTCTACTCCTTCACATCCCAGGATTATATAAGGGGTGCTGATATTGAATGGCTAACCTAAACTTAGTGCGAACGAGGGTTGACATGTGAAAAAAAAATTGGGGTTAAACTCTTTTGTCTTTACGTTTTTCCATCGAATGGCTGGCAAAAAATATAAACGAAAAATAACATTAATTTTTAAAATACTAGTTGGTACTATTTCAATGGTTTCAGTATATTGATAATTATTCACATATCAGTAGTTTGTTAATGATAAATGTCGCTTCACGCAAGTCATGGTTATTTACGTTTTTTCTATATATTGACACGGAATATAAGATTGTCTATTAGTTGCTAATTTAGAAAGATTATCTCTTCAAATAAGTCCGGTCCGTCAAAATCGGTTTTCCCAGTGAGGGGACGGGATAGAATACTATTCCGCTCTGCCGCTGGGAGCATCGCCGAGTAACCCAGCACCCCCTTGGTGGTAGGGGATCTGTTCCCCGACTGGCTTGCGACCACCAGCATGCGAATCCGACCGCCAAGTGTCATAGACGCGTTCCGGTCGAGCCGCATGTGGGCTAGACTTACCCCTTCCCACTCCCATCCCATTAATGCTGTGGATCTAGTGGACTCTGGGATCTAGATCAGGGTCCGTTGAGACCACAGCATTTTTTCTTCTTCATTCCCCTCCCCACCCCATCTTCGAGGATGCATCGCATCTATAAAACGAGAGGGTATCTATTATTTTGTCGATGTCCATGGGCAATGGTTACCATCAGGTGGACCATCCGCTCGTTTGCAAGGTGCAAATATCTACCATAAAAAAAAGTCCCAATAACTTGACTGTGGGCCAGTAGGGTGTTTACGTACATTACAGGGTATACACTACATTAATTTTGGGCAATATTATTGATTGTACAATACTATTGAATAAGTGTGTGTGGAATTGAAAGGTGGCGCAATCGGAGAAAGACTTGTTTATTGCGCATCGCGTCGGTTCGATATTGAGCAATATTTTCCAGTACGCCGTTGGGAGCGGTCGCGATCGGTCATTTACGTATACTATAGTTGTGCATTAAAATGGCAAACAAAATTTCACCGAAAGACAAGGAAAGAGAGTTCTTAGTTGAGTGCATTGAATTGTACCGGAATTTACCAGCTTTGTGGCAAGTAAGAAGTAAACAATATCATGACCGGGACAAGAAAAATACGGCTTATAAAATATTGTTGGAGAAGTATAATAAGATGTATCCACTTGCGACAAAGGAGGATTTAAAAAAAAAGATTAACAGTCTAAGAACAAACTATCGCAAAGAATTAAAAAAACATGTGAATTCTATTAAATCTAATGCCAGCGGCGGTTCAGTATATCAACCGACATTGTGGTATTTTGAGGAAATGAATTTCTTGCGTGATCAAGAAATAACATCAGATTACTCTGTAGATGTTCAAATAAATTCTATAACTCCTGAAGACGAAGACCATGAAGAAGAAGTACCAGTGAGTTTTTGTTTTATTAATCATTTTTTTTATTTGAAACAGAAGTATTTATACTGCATTCGCAATCCTTAGTTTTTAACAGATTACTGAACTTTCTCTACTCTGCCTGATTTTATGTAGGTTTAAAGAATAGCAAAATGTAGAAGAGACAAGAGACTGAATAAATTCAACAGTATCAAGATCCACAAATTTATTTTGCCTTGAACCACCCTTGTTGTTGAAATATTAGCAGAAATAATTTCTTTCCCTGTTTGCAAACGTTATATTTTTTTTTTTTTTTTTTTTTTGATTAATGAGAATTTTTTTGATTAATGCAAAAATTGGGGCACATAGCTATTTACGAACCAAGATGATTAATAACAATACTTTTGTACTTCTATAAGATTTATAGAAAATAGTTTTTCAAAACCTACAAAACTAGTTGCTAGTATATCGGGAATGTGTTCGAAACTACATGCACGGCAAGTGCCAGTCGATAGTTGATTATTCATTTTGCTTTCGTCAGTGTACTCGTATTTTGACTGGGATTTTTATGCTCAATTATTTATTTCTTTATTTTTAGAAATCAGGAGCATCCATTCATGTAATTCAAGATGCCACACTCAGTGAAACAGATTCTACACTCAGTGAATGTTCGCCTCGTACAGCGTCTCATAAAAAGCCAAAGAAAACTGAACCATTAAGTGAACCACTTATTAATGTGCGATATCAACGCATAAGTGAAATAAAAGATGAATATCATCATTGGGGTATTGTTTGTGCTGCAGATCTTCGGAAGATGGAAAGAACTCAGCAACTTTACGCAAAGAAAGCAATTGCAGAAATTTTAATGGAAGGCCAATTGGGACTGCTACACCGTCATTCTGTAAAAATAAATGAAAACACTCAATACAACTCTACAGTTAAATTAAGTTCATCACCACAGTACAGTAACTGTGCGTCTTCACCGTCGTATAGCAACCCTATCCCATAACCAGTGTATGTCAGCTCATCGTTTGTGCAAATTATTGCAAAGAGAATTGCCCGATCACATGGGAATATAAACTTATTTATAAAGTAAATGGTTACAAGTTCATCTCCATATATTCGATTAAACATAAGTTACTAAATGTATTTTAAAGATTAAATTAATACCGCCAAAAATGTTTATAACAATTATGGTCATTAAATAATGACATGAATCGAAGAGACGAAGAGTCTTTTATAGTTTATGGTGAAATGTATTAATAAAAATGTCTTTAACATAATATGAACCTCTAGAACTTTTATTACTACTTTCTTTAAAGTATTTATATTAGACTAGCGGCCCATCCCGGCTTCGCACGGGTGGAATATTTTTTTTAAAAACCCTTCTATCGCCGCGTTGCTCGCAGCGCTGCATGGCGCTCACCGCACCGGCCCGTGTTGAGGATTATTTTTTGTTTATCTTGATATTTTTATTTCGTAATATCTTTTGACTGGAATGTCCGATTTCAATAATTCAAAAAGTAATCAACAGGTATTGAAACAGTCTTGAATACGAAATAATTTATTTGGATAAGAATTAATACAAAGTTATTGAAAACATGGTCTGATTTTGATAGGCATTTTTATCAACTTTTAAAATGTAAAAAAGTAGTTATAGTGACATAACCACAATAGTTGGACATATGGTCTCGCGGAGTTTTTTGTAGATATTGATACGCTCTATAATATTGTAGAACATTTTTTTGTTCTATCATCAATACTTTCTGCAGCGCATGCGATGAAAGATATTTTATGGCTAATTTTTTTTGCACCTTGGGTAGGTTTTAGTGAGAATTTCTGGGGATCTCTAAATTTTTCTTGTAATAAATATAGCCTATGTTACTCAGGGATAATGTAGCTTTCTAATGGTGAAAGAATTTTTTAAATCGGTCCAGTAGTTTTTATGTTTATTCGTTACATACAAAAATACAAATCTTTCCTCTTTATAATATTAGTATAGATATCATCGAGTTAAATCAGATGTCAGAAAAAAAGTTTCAATTATAAATGTTTTATATACATAAAAATTGCAGATTTTGGTACTAAATCTAACAATATAGTTTATATACTTTTTTACCCGACTACGGCGAAGCCAAAAGGAAGGGTTATGAATTTGGCAGTATGTATGTATGTATGTAAGTATGTATCTAGGTATGTATGTTTGTATGTTCCACCCTAGCGCCTAAACTACTAAACTAATTTTCATAAGTGAGGTGTCAATAGATTCGTAATAATGGCGCGGGTGACATAGGCTATAAAAAATTTATGATTTTTTTATGACGGAATTTTTACCTCAGATTGAAACTTTGAAAAAAATTATCACGTGTTTGGTATCAAAAGAAAGGTCTTGGCGAGCACATTACAAATATGCCTATATATCTTATTGTCCTGTCGTTGCAGTTATTTACTCCTTTAAGCAAATAAAAACCAACATTACGTTACAATATGAGATTATAAAAGTTATCTCGATCGGGAAACGGAAAACTATTAAATAAAAAAATAAAATTTAAAAAACTATGACCCGACTACGTAAAAAAGTGATCTAAAAACCGTAGTCTATTTCATGGTAGTGTTCCTCTAATCATAATAGGTATGCATGGGTGCGACCACGGTTCTACCTTGACCATTTGTATACCTATGCATTTCTGGGTTTCTATCTGAATTATTTTCTAGTTTCGTCCTTTTTAGACCACTTTTTTACGTAGTCGGGTTATAGTTTTTTAAACTTATTTTTTAGTGGATAGAGACGAATTCGTCTTAGATTAACTAGACCTTACACGTGTGAAATCGTGAGCCTCCCACTTACCTTTTACAATGCGCGTGAGTCATATGATGACAAACAATTATTACAGTTCCGTCTTAAGTAACCGCTGCTAATGTAAACATTCGTAGTAATTTATAATAAATCATTGAAAAACCATTCATTAATAACCTGACCTATGGTATGACTGTATAATATAATCTAAGTGCAAATCTCTAGATAGTCTAAGTAAACCACTTGTTGAATGAGGCGACAGGCAGGATTACAAATTATATATCCTGCACAGTGTACATACCTAGAAATTTTATTTCTGCGAATAGATAAAGAACTAGCTTTTAAAGCGACGTTAAATAAAAAAAATGATTCCTTCGAAGGTAATAAAATAACATAAACTTGTTACATATTGCATTGAATATGAAATATCGGCAAAGTATTGAATACTCGGCAAGTTACGAACTATTGGAAAATTAACGTACCTATATTCGAAACATTTGATTTATTTAAAAAATTGCTAATATACGATAAAACTCGCGTTGCAAAAATATTAGCAAAATATACTTTCTTTTATAAAGTCTCTAACTACATCACATAGATTAATTACAATATATATTATGTATAACTAGAATAATAAACATGACTGTCTCTTACTCAGCGCTACTAAATGATGAATAATTAAACGTTGCAAGTAGTGACGTAAATTAACTAATAACATAGCCATAGCTTGTAATCTGTTTAATCAAAAACCAATCAGAATACAAACGTCTATCAAAGGAACAACTGGATCGTGTCGAGACTATGAATAATGCTAATTACAAACCAGACTAATATCAGATGAAGATGTATGCAACAACGATTCTGTATCAGGTAATGTCAACAGGGAACTGGAACTACTAAGTTTGTAAATCTTCGCGTACGATGACAGTTCGTCAATCCCCGTCGCTGCTTCGAAAATTATCGCTATAAGAAATAGTTTAAATAAGAAATAAATGCAATGTAATAATGTAATATACGTACCGATGATATGATAAGCCAAGTACCTTTTGAGCCTTTATCATAATTTTTGTAACAGCAATCCTTAATAAGTAAGACATTGCACCAGTTACACTGAATTATAATTTATTACACTTCAACTAATGGTTAAGAAGTATAGTCTACTGCCTTGCCTTTAGTAGGCTAACATGATAAGATAAATCTCATTCACTCAACCTCACTCATTACGTAAAAATTGTATCTTTACGTTTTATGTTTATATTTCAGGGAACATCACTTGTCCATTTTCCGGCTATTTGGAATTGTTCGAGCATTTATAAAAAGCGAGTGGTAAATGCGCTTATAAATAAATATCAAGGCCAAACATATTATTAAGTATTAACTTCTATTTACAGGTTACGCGCTGCAATTTTAATGAAGCTGCGCATCAAAATGTAACAGAGTAGCTATAATTTTATACACTACATAAGTGTGCAAAAAATCTACACATCTCCGCAAGAATGCTGGTTTTTTTCGTTGTAGGAAAGATGTCTCCTCAATTTGTACTTAAATCTATGGACATAACGTTTTATATACAAGCTGCAGGCTTCATTTGCCATCAATGTTCGTCGACTATTGAAGAATACCATAAATCTAAGTTGCACTGCACAAAGCCTAGTAACAAAGAGTTTTTATGCACTGTTTAATTCTCACTAGGAAAACTGGTTCCGAGATTTCCACAGCACACATAATGCACACTCATGCTGACTATAAGAAATTGTACTTCTACAATACAGTATTTAGCCCTTAGGAATTGAATCCAATGCCTAGATGTCACAGAAACTGATTCAAACCAACAGCCTAAGTTTCGCCGGTTTAGAATTAATGTAACGAGAGTTTGTGCTATAATACTCAACATTTCGGATGCCATCATGAATCTTATCTAAATTAAATTAAAATTCTTCGCTTTGAAATGTAACATCCAAAACAGTTTCTTTTTTGTGTTTAGGTATTTACTCAATTTACATTAGACAAGTATATGTTTTGGTGCCTTCAATGGTGCGTGTGTTGATACAGTTTGTGGTTTCCGCACACCTGATACGACTTGCTCTAATAAAAACTTAGGTCTTCCAATAACCTGATACGTACGGCGATACGTTTACTGTTAAAAATCATTCAACTCTTAATCTTTATTCGTCACATTTTAAGGTAATGAAACCATAAAACCAAACCTATACTAAATACATATCAATTGATTTTCTCCTTAAATCATTTATTTGTGATATGATATAGCGAAGCAAAGATACAATTTATACGATAAACTATAAATTCAAGTAAGATTTTTAGGCTCCTACAATCTTTATCATACCTTCATAGGGTGACAATTTGATGTTTTGTAATTTTTTCGCGACTGCCATAATAAAATAGTCCAGGAAATCTAGTTCAGAAAAAACAACTATGGATTAAATACGTACATACGTACATTGGTTCTCACAGTACACTCCAAGGTCTACTTTTTATGCATTTGTATTGTCATTGCAGCCAAGGCCTTTGAGATCTTGTTTTTTATCGAGTCGGAGACAAAACTACCTGACTATGAAGGGTTGAATTAATTATTTTAAAAAAGTTGATTCAATTAATTATTTTAAAATAATAATTGCTAACCAATTTCGAATGCAGCTTTTCGTAGAAAGTAATAAATTTATCAGAAACGGACTAGTCAGGCGTTCTGATATTCCATACCAATTTAGCGTGATTGAGGCTTCGAACGTTTCGCCAAATTAGATCTCTTTTTGTAAAACAATATACCAAGAGAAACTTTTCTCAGGCCAATGTTTGAACGGACAAAACAAGGATAATCTAATAAATGTCATACTATCCGCCTACGTTCATCCTAAAAAGGTATTGCTTTATTATACTCTATGGGATGTTATGACAAAAAATAAATTTAATAATTTAATGACAAAGCAAAATATAAATACAATAAAAGACTTACGGATAGGACCAAAAACTAACACCATTCCGGTTTGTTGTCAAGAAAAGAAGCTACAAGTAAAACAAACAATGATTAGAACCTTACCAAATAAATCAAAAAATCCAAGCACTTCAGCACAGGTTAACAAAGTCATACACGCAAAACCCACTCACTTATAAGTTTATTCACGTAATTCAAAGTTAATTAATAACAATCCAATTCAAGAGAAGGAACGCTCTGACAACGCGTCCTTACCAAGAGCGCGCCAAACCGCGACTGGTTTTTTGCTCGTCAACCAATCCGCAGGTTCGCTTTCATCAATGAAATGTCCCCTTGCGACAATATTTCTATTTACACTTTCATCGCTCTATAGCAGCAGGAAACTTTTTTACTTTATAATGAAAACGGTAATGGAATTTAAACAATGTTTTAAACCTTTCAATTGAGAACTAATTTTAAATCAATTTGCACAAGCACCTGCGTTCTGGACCATTCATTAGCATAGTAACTGATAAGATTAAAAAAATAATTAAATGCACTTTCTATAAAAACTATAATTTGAAATAATATTATTTCAAATTATAAGGTACTCGTGCTAGGCTATAATGGGAAAAATAAATTATATAAAGGATCAAAGCTAAAGAAATAACCGTAGGACCAGAGAAGGAAAACTAAATAAAGTTTAACAGAAAAAAAAAAGGTTTGCCAAGATGTTTTTTGAACTAACTCTCTAGCTTCCGCTTCTTAGTAATATATTGTATGTCTCGTATATGCTGAAGAAAACTATGTGAATGAATATGAACAGTTCTTCAATTTGATTTTAGTTAATTTATTACATAGACAATGCTAGGCCGTTGTACTTTTTGGCGTATCATGCGGCGTCCCTGACCCAACCTTGGCGTTAAAGTAAATACTTTAATGCGGTTTTATTATGAAAAGATGAGCCTATGCTTATTTATTTCTACTTTCGGAAACAATGTTGTTATACTCAAAGGTGGTCCCATTAACATAGGGTTTTTTAATTCACCTTACGATTACTTAAAAGTTTCTCTTCGCAGACACTATTTACGATTTTAATGTTTGTGCACTTAATATATACATAATCTTCATCCCAAATAAACTACCGGCTTGTCTAATCAACAACCAAATTACATTCACATATCTTTCAAATTATCATAAAAATCTTTCACTGTATAATCTTAGAATTGATAAAATAGCCAATAATTCTAGGAAGCATCGCATAATTTAAATCTATAATCACAAAATCCTCGATAATTTCACACGCTACCAATAGTATTTGCGTTCAATTAGTATTATAGGTAATTTCTATATCGCATTCGCAACAATCAGCACGATAATTGCATTAAATTTTGCAAATAGGAAATGACGAAAGTGGTCCATATAAAGCGTTACATAAAGCTGCAAACATATGCTGGTCTAATCAATTACCATGACATGTGAGACGTAACGGAATATTGGTTGCGACTGACGGTCTAGCTGAGTTCTAGGTTAGTACCCTTTTAGGCGTTGAATCGAGACTGTGTAGTGAAAATAAATCTAAATAGAGTAAGGAGGAAGAACTTCAAGTATAATAGGAACGGGAAGGAAGTCTTGATCTTTGATGGAAGAAAATGATTCTCCTATTGAATTAATTTATCCTTGAGAAGAATTTCAATTTCATTTAGCAAATAACTAATGCACAAACGAATGTTTTAGAAGTATTGATTAGCTAATACCGTGTCGTAAACAGGCTGTAGGCTGTTTAGATCAACTGACTGATATTTAAGTTAATTGTATGTATTTTGGTATGTCAACATTGACAAATTTATTGAAGCATTCCAATCGATAATATATGAGGTAACAAAATAATAAGGGGCCTAAATGCATAATATAAATAAATCTACATATACACTATTACATAAATTGGTTAACATATTCATTGTGAAATGGTGAAATTTGGCTTAAAATATCGGATAGGTTTAACATGGAAAATTATGATAGCAAAATCATTGACAACCAAAGGAATCAAGACTAATATGCAGACACAATATATCACTGCAAGTGATAGATAGACATACATAACTCGAAATGCTCTATTAGACTCCAATTGACCAAACAATAAACTTTCTCTGATGAATAGGAAATTAATTCACAAAAGTGAAAGACCTTGCTCGGTACATAAAACATCCAGAGCACATTCGAGGCAACAATTCAACTTCCTTAGCATCGCTCGTAATAATATAATTTGCATAAATTACTAGGCATTTACCTAATTTTTGCCTAATATGTACATAATCGGTACTTTTTTTTGTTTTATAAGGGAAGTAAGGGAGTTAGCGGAAGTTACTACTAAAGTTATGTAAACATGAGTTTCGAAACTAAGTAGTTGTTCGAGTTATCTACATAACTACGTTGAATATTATACACATTTAGTTTATGAAGCAGAATTGTTGATTATTTATCAGGGACATAGTAGGTCTTGACCGTCTTTATGCGTAAGACATTTAAACAAATATCGCTAACTTCTTAGGGAATGAAATATATCAGAGAAGATTAAATTATCGCTGCAAGGTTGTAAATTTCTTTAAATAAAACCGTTTAATAAACATTCAAGCCTTTTCTGCAGAAAGTGAGAATGTAATTAACAAAATTAATTTCCTTACAGAGAACTTACTGTACATAACCTGTTAATCATAGTCTTGATCTCACGTTTAATCTCAACACTGGATTATAATTGTAGTCCGTACATGTAATATTGGATTGAATACTGCAGAGAGATTAAATTGTAACATCTAGTTCCATCTACATATTAATGAAAGATGGACGATTAAGCCAATTTGATATCCATGGAATTATGTTCTTTAGATTATAATTTAACGTGTAGTTAGTAGGCGAGCTTAGTGTTAATTATTAGAAAAATATTGTTAAAAATATGGCCTAGATCAGCAGAAGACAGAATACTAAAAAACCGGCCAAGTGCGAGTTGGACTATCTCACGAAGGGACACTACCAATATTTGGCAAAACATCACGTTTGTAGGGAGCCTTTGTTGTTTTTAGTATTTGTTTTTATAGGGGTTACAGAAATTCATCATTTGTGAAAATTTCAACTGTGTAGTTATCACGGTCCTTGAGACCCTGGTGACAGAGAGACGGATGGATGGACAGCGGGGACTTAGTAATAGTGTCACATCTTTACCCTTTTGGTTCGGAACTCTGAAAAGATGGTAATTTCTAAAGTTTTATGTGAGTAGGCAGTATAGAATATTTTTTTAAATATTTTAAGTTGTTTAATTTGAGTTTTAAGTGCTAACAGTAGGCCTAGGGTAGGCAAGAATTTACCAAAAGGTAATCTGTAAATTTTACTAGAAATGTTTATCGAGTAAATTGGAAACATGCTTGGAATATTTTAGAAGGCGATTTATAATGTAATAGCATCAAGATATGATAAAATAGATTATATCAGAAGTCTGTATTTTTGATAATGTTCACCTAATCATAATTGACACGCAAACGTTATCAAGATAAGAGATTAATATCATTATGAGCTGTTACGAAACATCTCCATAATAAAACTGTTTACTTTCTGTACTACTCGGCAACACACGCCTACATTTCCTTTTTACGTAATTGTTTCGACATTTATGATTGTAATTATCCATTTACTGCATATTAAACATTTATTTATACGTTAATAATAAATATGGTTACATATCTTTTGATATTCGATTTTGTAGCTTTCACATCTAAAGTAAATATAATTTTGGCTATGAAAGTAAAAATAAGATTGACAGTGTTAGAAACACTTTTTTTAAAGTATTAGAGATTTTAAGAGTATTTACGGGCTCGAATACTAATAAATTTAATACTGATTTATAAGAAGCTATTTAAATAGGAGAAATAAAAGGAGGGATATAGAATTAAAAGGGTGTGATATTGATTGTATTATGGGTAAAAGCAACGTAGATACTGCTACTGAACTGATAAATTGGACTTGTGACCAAGGTGTAGGTTTATGGGAGCTCCCTACCACCAATGTGAACACTATAGATAGGTTACCGATATGTATATGGGGTATATCTTCCCTTATAAAGCTTCAAGTAAGCCTAGATTAGATTCGAGTAGTGAAGAGGAGTTTTAATAAATTGTTAAGGAGTACCGTAAATTTGTACCTGTCTGTTGTCTGTTGAATAGTCTAACATCATCTACATTTTGTGTATTAGTGTGCAGTATGAATCAATTCTGCCTACAAGATTCTCCGAGCGAACATTAGCGTGTTCAAACATACAAACTTTCTAAGTTATTTATGAACCGTTCATGTTCTGAACAGATTTAGTTAACCTTTACCTTTGTTTTCCCAATCTATAACGAGTTTTCTCAAGAGGATTTTGTCAATATTAAAAGTTTTATTAACTTTGTGAATTGAAAAATGTAATCTTTAAAACGCTTGTCATTAATTTTTATAGAATATAAATATTTTAAAATTAGGTAAAAATTCAGTCCTTTATCACGTCGGTTTTTATAATGTGATGATTAGGATGATACCTGTCTGTAGAGTATTGACATGTATATTTTAGGCAGAATGTTGAGCTCTAGATATGGCTTGTGACCCAGGAGCAGGCATATGAACGTCTTTGACATGATCAGGACACTTACTATCTTCTCCTCGACCTCGTTACCAAACATTAAAATAAACAAAGTACAGTTAAAAACTCATGTGATCCTCGATAAGGCCAACCTAGCACCAATACACTAAACTACAATACTTTATACAATGTTCACTTTAAACAAGTAGTACATATTCTAAGTGAAAGACGAACGTAGATGGATAAACTAAGACAAGGGCAGAGCTAGTCAGGGCGGCTCTTTAGTTAAATAGTTAACTGAAGAGTTAAACGTTTACATTACGCTAATGCATTCTTAATTGTGTATTCCCCAATCTGCTTTAAAATAGAAAGCGTGCTGTGGGAACTATTGTGTGGAGGCGTTACGTCAACTTTAGTTAGGGTTTCGACATATGATTCTCTATTTCAATGGACATTGCTGGCATAATATGGCCTAAATGTGGGAGGGCTCATTACTAAACTGTTTGTCAGTCCCACAGATCACCCCCAATAGATACCGTATGTTGAATATTTTGTTCCGTTTCGAATTCACCAAAGTTGGCGGAATGTGCGGGTTGCGCGGGGGACGGCTAGTGCAGTATGATTGGCTATTTCAACGTCACCCGATTGTCGTAGTGATGGGACAAGGATATTTAACTGTCGATATAAACTACGTGACTACAACTTTCTAGCTCCTAACAGAAATGTTCAATAATAAAGGATTCAAAATCAAACCACAACTCTCATTTAACATCAATAATAATTATAATAGCCTTGATTATGACATATTTTTATAGTGTACTAGCTGACCCGGCAAACTTCATACCGCCTCAGAATAATACTATATAATTTAAAAAAGTAAAATGTTATTTTTGTGATTAACAATGGAATACCACAGTTAATTATAAAAAAAAACTGTGGAAATTGAATAATTTATGATCGACTTACTATTGTAGATTATATTTATTTTATAAATATTTAACACTCAGAATCGGAAAAAATAATCTTTTGAAATTTTACTATTTTTTAAAACTAAAATACCTATAATAAGCAATAACTATACTAACATAACTAGAAGATATATAAATAAAAATATCGATACTATTCGATAAAGTTTAAACTTTCACAACGCTAATTATTTTGCAAGACAAAGACAAATATAGCATAAACGCAAATGAGTGAAGGAGACTTTTCAAAAAGACATCAACGAGTGTAAGGCTCACTTTTGACGATTTACTTCTAAAAATCCATTATAACTTGAGCTCTGCCTGGATACATGTTTTATAATTTTAACTTTCCTGTGAAATGTTATACCATCTTTTTTATAACTTGAGCTCCTTGAAGTTTTCCCACACCATTTAACAGCACAGCTAGTCATTTTTGTTAATTTGTTGTAAATAAAAACGATTTATCTCTATTTGTGAAACACGGAAACATATACGTCGGCACGGGTCTAATGTCTGGTTGACACTAATTAGTAAATTGTGGGCGTGACGTTTTTATTAGAGCAAATGCATATATGTGTGGTGAGTTCATGTCGCCTTCAATGCGGAATCTATTGGGGGTGATCTGTGGTCAGTCCTTTATCTTGCTATGAATTTTCACAGTTAAAGTTTATTCATTAATGGTGCGAATCTAGTGGACTCCGGGCTCTTGAAACCGTAGAATTTTTCTCTTTATTTCCTCTCACTACTATCCTGGAGGTTGTAATGCACTAAGCCAAACAAGAGGGTATCTCTTGTATTGCCGATGTCCATGGGTAGCCACTTACCATCAGCTGGTCTGTCTGCTCGTTTGCGCCTTATCTAATATAAAAAAATCGGCTATTTAAGAATAGGACTCACGCACTGAGGGTTTCATTCAATCATCCCATATATCAACATACGCCGCAGTCAGTTCACAATAAAACATTTCTATGTAATGTTATGTTTTTCAGATAATTTCCGTTACGTATGCTGAAACTATTATATTGCTTCTTCGTCTTGGATTGTAGGTTCAAAATTTTGTCTGTTTGTCTGTATCTGTATGACATTTTAATATAACTTCTGTTGTGACGTGGCTGATTTAACTTGTAGTTTAGACGGAAACTCAATAAATATACCAGTGTGACAGATAGGATATTAGAATATGAGTAATATTCTACTGTCTTTCTGTAAGTAAAATATGACTAATACTGTTTACTATGGTAAATAATAATACATATAAAACAAAGATCCTCACAAGGTTTCTATTTCTAAATTACCAACGAAAACAGTAACACATTTAAGTATTCTACGTGCTATTAACTCTATTAAAAATGCTTTTTTCAACTGACGGACACACTTATTTCTTTTTTAAGGAAAGCCCTGTTTTTCTTCATATTTATGGATTCAAGATTGATATACTTTTTGCCCCGGAAAGTTGTACTAATAAAGGTGGTAAGTATCATAGCTATTTAAAAGCAATTTATGTAAAAGAAATTGTGTAATATAAATTGTGATGTCAAAAAAGCAAGGTTAAACACCATTGAACCTTGATAGTCACGTTTCTAATTTAACCGTAGAAAATGATGGCAAAAACTTAAAATGCCGAAGGTTCAACAAAATTCGGTTCCGTATACAATTTTTTAGCAACGTCAAATTAAATGAGTTAATCTATCTATCTTTTCAAAACAACCAAATAACCACTTGAACTTAGACACAAGACACAAAAGTCAAAATTTTCGTTTTAGACGAAATTTTACTCGTGAGGGGACGGGTTAGAATACGATTCCCCTCTGCTGCTGGGAGAGCATCTTATAAGAGGCGAATTACACCCTTCTGATCCCCGACTTGCTTGCGACCATCAGCATTCGTTCCGGTCGAGCCGCATGTGGGGCCAGACCCTACGCGATGCTACGATTTCAATGGACTTGGGGTTCTTTCTTTTGCGCGAAACCATAGCTCTTCACCCCCCCTCACCATATTTCCGAGGTGGTAACGCGTGGGCAATACAAGAGAAAACTCTCTTGTATAGTCCATAGTTACTGCATTGGATACATAATCGATATAGTATGAGATCGATTCCCACTCTTTGAATTGCTAACGTGATACTAAAAGTAAGGGAAAAAGTTGGGACAGATCCCACACACAAAGTATTTTATAGAAAAAAGTTTTTGATATTGTAACTGGCAAAGCGCGTTAAAAGCTTTTTGTCCTTTCAAAACTTGTTGAAAGTTAAGACGAATGACAAATTCGAGGTTGTAACCGCAAACCCTGTAACAATTGTTACCGTAATTGAATGCGACAGAAATTTGAAACATTAACATAGAACTAATTGGGAAAATTTCCTAATAATAGGTTGGGGAAAAAATCTTTTCTAAGAATCTAATGAAGAAATTAGATTTACTCATCGGTACATTTTAAAATTTTACTACAAAAAAGGTGAAAATGCAACGCAAGCCGCGAAAAAAATTTGCGATGTTTATGGACCTAGTGCAGTATCTGTGAGAGTAGCACAAATTTGGTTTAAGCGTTTTCACAAGGTGATGCTGTGTGTGTGGTGGGATTGGAAGGGCATTTTTCATTATGAGCAGGGCGATCGATTCTGAACTCTACTGCGAACAACTGATGAGATTAAAGCAAGAAGTTGAGAGAAAGCGGCCGGAATTAATCAACAGAAGGGGTGCGGTTTTCCATCATGATAACGCTAGACCTCACACATCTTTAGCCACTCAGCAAAAATTAAGAGAGTTTGGCTGGGAGGTGTTAATGCATCCGCTGTATAGTCCTGACCACCAGCTGCACCTTCAGATTTCCATCTGTTTCGATCTCTTCTTTTGGCGGTGTCAGGTTAACATCACGAGAGGACTGCCAAAACTAATTGTCGCGGTTTTTTGATCAGAAGCCCCAAAATTTCTATAGCAATGGGATCATGTCCCTACCTACAAGATGGCAAAAAGTTATCTAACAAAATGGTACCTACATACTTTAGTTAAATGTAAATAAACTATATTAAAAAATGTTTTGAATCTTCTTAAAAAATGCGAAGAAACTTTTTCCCCAACCTATTATATTATAAGCAAAATTGAGTTTCGTTCTCGTTCTAGATAGATAGATCAATAGAAATTGCAATTAGAATGTTTTTCTTAATTCTTATGTGCCCTTTGAATTATACAACTAAGCCATATTGTTTTTATTATGAAGCCATAACATTTATAAATTATACAAACTTTTCTTTTCAACCAGTAAAAGTTGTATCAAAATATCTACAAGACGAAAATCTCACAGTTCTTTAAGAAATAGAGCATCTATAGCTACCACAAATGACATAATTTCTCTCATGAAGCCTCGAAGTTAAGAATGGTTAATTCATAAATGTATGTAATTTTGTAAATTCACTCAGTAATGTAGCAGTAATACAATTTTAAGCTCGTGAGACGAGCAAAAACCATGGCCGTGCTATCACGATTCTACCATCACGCTTTCTTATTCAGACACCGAGCGTGATCTTTACTAAACAGTATCTATTTGTATTATACCCTGTAAGTAGATTGCATCAGTATTGTAACGGTGGCATTAAGATAGACAAACAAGCTTATAAAATCGAGATATTAATATTTGATGCAGGACAATTTGCTGAGGCTTTAAATAAATTAGCAAATAAGAAATTATACACCACAGCGAAGAAGCGAAGCTGGATACGAAGAAGCATTAAAACAAAGCTATAGTCATAACTTTTAATGAAATTTGTTTAGCTTAACAAGTAAATTTTCAAACAAGAATATGACAAAGTTAGAAACATAGGTATATGAAAACTTTTGCTGAGAAACAGTCTTAATTTAGTTCATGAGCACTTGCTTAACACACAACATTGTACAATTATTGTACTTATATCTAGAAAATTTTGTAAAAGTTCTTGGTCTTTTGTATCTAAAATTACTGATTGTGATTTTAGATTTTATATGGTAATATCGAAAAGTAACAAAAACATAAAAAATAGAAACAAATTATAGCGCAGTAGAGCGTCAAAAATGACCCAACTAAGTATTACCAAACGTTCAGCTGTATTAATTTATGAGTACCTGTTTTATTATTTTATTTATATTGCTATTGTAAGTTGGCAGTTTGTAACAAACGTTTAAAGTAAAAATTATACTGTAATATTCATTGTGTTGTTACTATCTCACGTTTTTACCATCACTATGCTAATTACCTTAATCTATAACATAATCATAATCCTTAAAATTGTTGACATATTCTTCTATAAGATACTAGTGCTTCGCCTTCACTTCGCTGCAACGAAATAGGCATTTTTTTAATACAAATTGTATCGAATTCAGTTATGTCGAATCTACAAAGTTTTTGTCACATTTTGATAATAAATATTAAAATCTGTTCATTAATTACAAAGTTTTTTACCTCTTACATACATCTTTTCATTAGGGCAGGCCGGATTAGTAGCATCTTTTTTCAATTCATAATTTATCAACTCAGTCTAGTTACTTTGTGTTACATTATTATTTATAAGATCCATAAGTTCGGAATAATAAGGAAAACGCGAACCGGATTATATATATAACTAGCGGGCGCCCGCGACTTCGTCCGCGTAGTTCTGATTTTCTATGAGATTATAAAAAGATAATTTTTCCCGCTGCTGTAATAATCTAAATGCCAATTTTCATATTCCCGCTTTTCTAACCTCAAACTTTAAAAGCATAAGACTTTCATATAACCTTCAAACCCCCATTCCACCCCTTAGGAGGGGCACCCCCGTAAAAAAAATCTTAGCTGACACCTACCCTCTAGAGAGAACCTACTTTCCAAATTTCAAGTTAAGAGTGACAATAAATTAAACTTTCCCATACAAACTTTCATCCCCTATTTTACCACCCTTAAGGGGGTATTTTGCAAAATAAATTATACAGATTTTTACTATTGTAAGTTATTAATGTAAATACCGATTTTCATAAGTCTAACTTCAAAAACATAGGACTTTCATATAACCTTCCAAACCCCATTTTACCCCCTTAGGGGACGATTTTCTCAAATCCGTTTTTTAGTGGACACCTACGTCCTAGAAGGAACCTACATTCCAAATTTCAATTTTGTAGGTTTTATAGTTCCTGAGATTTCGTGATGATCAGTCAGTCAGTCAGTCAGTGACTTTTCGCTTTTATATATATAGATACTAATCTGATAGCAAGATATTTTATTCCACTCTCAGAAATTGATGGAATCAGCATAATGATATTATGATCGAAGAAAGGTCTAATGACTTTTGTAATATCCCTCATCCTTATCAAGCAATCATAAGAACATAAACAATTACTGTTAGAATCAAACTTGCACCTACTACACCTCCAGGTCACAAGTAGGCAATATAGTATAACTTAAGCTAAGCTTAGGAACTAAACATTGAGCTTAGACTTCATAGTGATTCTCATAGTCGTGGTTAAATCACTTAAAGTTGTTTCGCCGAGCTCGTAACTAAGAAGTGCTCTTAACAACTCACAGACCGTCCTTGAATTTGTATTGTATTAGACGTGTATATATGGTTGTAGAACACATTATTTGCCTTAAAACTCAACCGAATTTGTTAATCTATCTTTTATATTGATAGTTAATTGTCCTTATTATAATCCTAAATAATTTCTCTATATGAGAATAATTCCGCAAAGCGGTCTCACAAATTCTTTTTGATAAAAAGTACTTCTCTATATTTCAATAAGCCTAACTTATAGCTATAAATGAAAATGGTCTAAAACCCGTGGAGGATGAAAGTTTATCGATTTTAACTTTATGCTAAGAAATTCTTTTATTGGTTCCAGTTCTCTGTAAAATAAAAAATTAAATGTTATCTTTTACAACAAGTGAACAAAATGTCTTCTCAAATGTCGAGGAACTTATCGTTCCATTGTACTAAACCATTGGACCTACAAAAGGTCAATTTCAATAGTAGGCGTACTTTTATAGGCTTTCCAATATAAAGTGCTTTCTCAATGGAGTTGAGGCAATTTCTTCAATATTAATGTGGACGTAAATTACATTGAATTCCAATTCTGTTTCAATGTGTTTCTCTCTTTTGTTACAGTAAATTACTGATTTATTTACTTGAAAGCTGGATAAATGAATCTAAATAAGCTATAAATATTTCAACCATTCACTAATGGTTCTTTCAAAATCACAAATTATTATTTTTCAATCCCAGACGCTACAACAATAGGGTTTTATAAGTTTAACGTGTGTATGTCTGTGGCATCGTAGCAGCTAAGATAGAGTTTTATTTGTTTGAAAGATAATTTAGTTGTGATGGTTCTTGGCTATAATTTGTCAAGACCTGGTCTCTCTCTAACTTAAGAGCTGCGTGACAATAATAATATATTGACAATTATAACAATGGGTATCATTACTTGGTGCCTGTATTAAATTAGTTTTTTTTTCTACATTTTTAAGGACTTTTATTCTTGAGAATATGCCAGCCCTATTGTACCCTAACCTAATATATCTACCTACTCTAAACTATTCATTACAAATTGATACACCATCTTGGCTTCCCCAGAATCTGGAGAAGACAAAATGGTGGAAACACTCCATGTCTAAACGATTTAAATTTAATGGATCAATTAATAATCTTCTGTCTTTTTCGTTACGAACACATTCCATCAACAAATGTTGTACATCTTGCACTACCCCCACATGATGGACAGTTTGGAGATGGCGACTTTTTAAAGGATATGCAAATCGATTTAATGGAATGTATTAGTTATTTCAGCAGGATGTAGAAACTTGGGAACCTAAAATCACGTTAATTATTGAAAATCACATTGAAGTTAACTTAACTATTTTTAGAGCAAACAAGGAAATCTTATAACTATAGATGGTTAAAGATATTTAATATTCATGGATTCCTATAATTATAGAAGAAGGTTAAGGGTAATTGATACGGCTTACGTTACATAATCGTATTAACGTAATTGGATCGTCTCTTGACGATATATAGTCTGGCTCCAGTGATCGAGTAAATTTTACATACAAATCTCTTTCTACCAAAACTTTCAATCAATTGTCCGCAAGTAGAGCTTGAAAAATCGTTTCAATAATATAAACTTAGTTGTAGAAATTACATTGTAAGGTACTCACGTGAAATTAATCAAACGGCATTCCCTGCACTAATACAACACTGCATTACACAACTCTAACACTATCCAGAGACTACTTCACTCAGTGAGAGACCGCGCAAGACTAAGATTACAGTCAGATTGTCGTGGGTATATAAAGAGTGGAGCACCATAGACGTTAACTATTTTCCGACATATCTGTCGGCGCAAGGTTAGGTTAGCCTTATGTTAAGTCGGACAGAGAGCCTGGGCATTGAAGGCGAGTGTTGCAATTGCTTGAAGGATATCCTTAAACCGAGAACTTTGGCCACAAGTCAAAGGCACTGCTTAGGTTTCTGTCGTAATTGTAAGAGATCTTAATGTTTGGTTATTTATCGGTTCAGTAGCAGTAGCTACGTAGAGTTTACCCAATAGTCCATGTAATATCACCTCTCATAATGTTTTTCAAAATACCCCTCTCTCCTTCCCTTCATTTTTTTCTCGGAGATAAAGGTAATTCTTTAAAACCGTAATAAGTTTAATGAAATTCGTCTTAACATTTAATTTTTCGTCAAGATCGGATAAATATTTAACCAAGTCAACAAATACCGACCTTACCCTGGGTAAATAATCTATTATATTAGTCCTTTTGTTTTCTAAAGGGCATTGTGAATCAAATGGTTCGGGATTAGTTTCTTAGAAGCCTGCTAACATCGTAATATTACGTAAATACGACCTTTACAATTCAAGTTGAGAGGATTGAGGATTGGAATAACGAGATTATTTCAGACCGTCATTGTTAACTTTAGCTTTTGTTGGATATAATCATCCTATACTAGAATAGCGATAATTCCATACAACTTTTCTTCCCCCCTCTTTCAACCCTTACAACCCTTTTCTCGCATAAAAAAGTAGGCTATGTCCTTTCTCAGGCTCTAAACTATCTGTATATCAAATTTCATTTAAATCGGTACAGTAGTTTTGGCGTGAAAGCGCGACAGACAGACACAGTAACTTCGTTTTTGAATTGGTTTTCCATTACTTATGGATCAGTATGCATAGTCATCTTGTATGTGAATACTATGTATTTATAGTATACTTCTATATGATGGAAGATACAGCCTATGATCTTATCTCTTTACAGTTTCTCTGATTTGTTGATAAGTCAATTAGTTCGATGTTAATTTACTCAAAACTTCAGAAATAGCTAACAACAAAATTAACGAAATATTTGATTATTATCTAATAGTCGTTATCAAATTATTAAAGGAATATTTTTTTCAAGATTAAACGCTTCTGATGTTCACTTTTATTAATAAAATGTCTTCAGACGGAATCGGAGGGTGTGACATTTCAAAAAACCGGCCAAGTGCGAGTCGCGCACGTAGGATTCCTTACCAATATTTGGCAACAAAATCACGTTTGTTGTATGGAAGCTCCTCTTAAATATTTATTTTATTCTGTTTTTAGTATTTGTTGTTATAGGGGCAACATAACTCCATCATATGTGAGAATTTCAACTGTCTAGCTATCACGGTTCATGACATACAGCCTGGTAACAGACAGACGGACGGACAACGGAGTCTTAGTAATAGGGTCCCTACCCTTTGGATTCGAAACCCTAAAAATGATAAATGCAAATAACATAGTTGCAACGAAATATTACAAAGCCTTATTTATCATTTTGATGTCAAACGATAGCGATGGTCGTGGGTTTGAATATAACCTTTTACACTACTGACATGACCCACACCTCCCACGACAACAGTTTTATTAGTCTGTCCTCTATACAACAGTTATTAATATTACTAACATAAGCCCGTGAACGTTATAGCGCTCTTGCTTGAGAAGCTTTTGTAACAATATCCAACCAATTAACTATTTATTCATTACTTTTACGTAACTCTCTATAAATTGCTAACTCAATACACAATAAAGAATAAGTAGATTATTAGCACAAACGCCTTAACAAGATTACTTACAAATGTGAGAAAAAACACGGCATTAGGTAAGAGAGATTGATCTACTCTATACTTGGAATTAATAATTTTATTTAATTGTATTATTAGAAGAATAGTATAACATCATCTCTTCACTGGGTTTTTCTTAAGAAATAGAATCGTTAATTCTAAAAAGCTTACCCTAGGAGGATGTTTCATCAGGTTGGTCTCTACTATTGTAACTATTTAAATATCATCACAAATCCACCTGTACCTCATTTTATTTTCAGTTTACTTTACCTGCAATTGCAAATGAATCTTAACATAATATTAAATAGTTCCAATAACCAACTACTAAATTTTCTTTAAAGGTATGTAATTTTAGATATACTCGTATGTATCTATACTACTTTTGTTCTCAGTGCTCGTCATATTTTTAAGCCCTCTATGTACGACCCCAATGAGTCCCGTGTTTTCATCGGAACAATGGTAAAAGACGCATTTCCGTGATGAAAAATCCTGGCTTTGTTTTTTCTAGAGTTCAATCTCTTATTTACATTTGCTAATAAGCAATAAGCAAATGAAACTGTTAAAAATTATGGGGGCGTACACAGTTACATTCAAATGATTTTATTATTCTTGCTTTTATAGAGACAATGGTATTAGATGCTACTGCAGTATCTAGTAACCGTACTTTTTCATCAGTTTTTTACAGATCCAGATTTAAGGATTTCCTTTGCATTGCAATACCAGTCGCATCCACTGCTCAATAAGGGTTACACTTATTTGCTATGATAACTTGAACTGAAATATTGAGACAAAACTTATAGGTATCAACAATACTGATAACATGATGAATGAGGAGGTAAGTGGTGTATGGAACCTTTGAAACGTCTCAGTTATGTCAAGAGGAACAAGTGAATATAAAATATAGGTAAAAGCAAGAAGTTATAAAACTAACGCTTTTTGCACAAGATAAGGCGAACAAAGCGCTAAACTAGAGCAAGAGCAGCATTCCTGTTAACGGTACAAGAATTTTTGTGTACAAAAACGATCTTGCATCCTTTTCTTTCTTATTAAAGAGCAAACTGATGAAACTGTACAATATTGATAGGTGAATTTGCTCGGAGTGGCAAATTAAATTGTTGTTCATATTCTATGTGCATTGGATTGGATTGCTTTTTCTGATGGAAGGTCTTTACAAAAAGTTTCAATTTCAGCAAACTTATCCTGTTTTGAAGAATTCATTTTGATTGATTTAGTAATCATCACCGACCCGTTAATGTTAGGCCATAGTCCACCACGCTGGCCCCGTGCGGGTTGGCAGACTTCACACACCTGTGAGAACTTTTAGGGAACTCTCAGGAGTGCAGGTTTCCTCACGATGTTTTCCTTCACCGTTATAGCAAGTGATATTTAATTGCTTAAAACACACATAACCCAGAAAAGCCTGTGTGGGTGATCGAACTCGGACCTCCCGAGTAAGACATTGAAGTGTCAACCACTTGGCTATCACTGCCCATGGATTTAGATTATGATCAAAATCACTAAATATGCGAATGAATATACTCACCTATTTGTTTTTTTTTTTAAATTTTAAAGTAGTCCCCTCTATTCTAAGATATTTTATGAGCTATAATTTTCACGTATAAGTAACTAAATCAGGTGATCGTGAGAATTATCTTGGGTATTGCGCCGCTTATTTTATTTTTCAATTATCCTTCTTAACAAAGAAACAAAAACAATAGCACAATAAAGATAAAATTAAATCAACACGCGTGGCATTGGAGCATATGAAACTTAGAACCTTGCATTGAAATAAAAAAAATTATGTAATAAATTAGGTAAGTACGAAAAGTTAAAACAAAATAATTATAACTAATAAGGCAGCATAGTTATTTTATTGTGTTTTATTTTTTTAAACAGATATGCAGTTTTAAAAAAAATACTTAAGTAAAGTAACTAAAATTAGGTTTAAACCTTTAAATACGACTAATAAAATCTTGTATACAAGCCAAGGCTATACAATTTTTTTCAGAAGATATATACAGTCATGAATGCTCTTAATTCAGAAATGAGTTGATAATCTTCAAACGGCTAAACAGATATTCAACAAATTATAGCTTAAATCCATCTCGAATAAATCAGCTTTCGGATAAACAGAACCGCATCAAAATAGGGCTATTATCTTGGGGGCTACGATGCCACAAACGTTAAACATATAACACCTCGTCGTTTAAGCGTCACGCGTTAAAGTTTCTAAAAAGGATTATTAGAGATGCCAAGAATAGTGATTTGGCCGAATAACGAATATTCGACGAGTCTTTTGGCCGAATCGCCGAATATTCGCCAACACTTACAACCTTTCGCGTGTTTCGTACTAAAGTACAACAACAAAACGCCCACGACGTATCGTCATTACACGATTTTTTTAGATAGATATCTTTATTGCACACATAAAAGTTAATAAAATAAAAATAGAACAAGTAATATAAGCTAAAAACTTAAAACGTATGCAAAGGCGACCTTATTGCTAAAGCAATCTCTTCCAAGAAACCTTCTGAGAATGAATTGTTATATCAAAACGGGCAAGTGCTAAAGATTTTAATATAAACAAATATATTGCTATGGAAAATAAAAACTTGTATATTTAAAATACTTATACTACATATACTTTAAACACACTATACTTATATGGATTCACTATATAAACTAACAAATATAGACTTTTTTTATTGATAGAACAGCAGATTCTTACAATTGGTGGTCAGCAATAGCAAAACAATATCTTAATCTAGCAGAATTTGCTAAGATTTATTTATCCCGGTAGCAGTGTATACAGTGAAGGACTATTTTCGGATCAGGTATAATTTTTGAGGAAAAGCGCAATCGATTCAACTAATAATAAAAAATGCTAAAAAATTCATTCGGCATTCGGCCGAATAATCCCCAATATTCGGCCGAATACCGAAAAATGGCCGAGCACGCCGAATACCGAATAAGCGTGGCATCTCTAATAATTATTCACCATAAAACAGTAAGTGTATTGAACGAAAATATTTAAAAATAATTCTGCAGAAAGGTGATAATTGATATAAATGATACTTCACTTAGCGAGTCATTCATCCTTATTAACACTTGAGCAAAAAGAAAAATATTATTGTGAAGATTTCCTCAACCTTACCAACCGAATATAAACTTATCGTACACTTTTTTTGTACTAATATACTTTCTGATTACTTAGTATCCAATATCGACTAACGAATTAGTAGACTGATTACTAGTAGAGTACACTACAATGCCCCAAAATAAATGTCGGAGCATAGTAAACGATTATCGATTAATCGAATCGTTATAGTTGTCTATGGCGTTGGAATGGGGTAGTAGTCACTTCCGTTGTTTTGACAGTATCTACCCTCGACCCTTTATATGCGATCGACAGTCTAACTGAAGTCTTAGTCGTGCGCGGTCTCTCAAGAAGTGAACATCATCTAAGTAGTGCTAGTGATAGTGTCAAGTGCAGTGTAGTGTGGAAGTGCTGTCCAACTAAGGTCACGTAAGTCCTTACAATGTAATTGCCACGTGGTTAAGTAAACACAATGTTAGGTTAGGTTAGCCTTGTATTAGATTCGGTTTATGTGCGTTTAACCTTGGGTTTAAACAGAGAGCCTGAGCAGTGGAGGCGAGTGTCGTGATCACTTAAAGGATATCCTTAAGCCTACATCTTGGTCACAAGTCCAAGGCACTGCTTAGGTTTCTCTCGTAATTGTTAGAGATCATATTTGATCATTTATCGGTTCAATAGAAGTATCTACGTTGCGTTTACCCAATATTCCATTCAATACCATCACCCCCTTTTAGTGTTCCCCAATATTCCCCATCTTCCTCCTGCCATTTCCCTTCTCATCTTTTTAAAATCCCCGACATATATATATATAGGTACAGTAGAATTGAAAGCCTGCGTCGCTTTTTAAAGTAAAAATAATTTCGATAAGTAATCTAAGCGATACTTATTATACGCTTACGCACAAGCAATTTAGGCGGAGCTGAACAGTGCATAGGGCTTAAGATCCAGGATCACGTTTATAGAGCTCTGTAATAATATACTCGACCTCCCTAAACTACAATAGATTAAAGTAAACTTACGTGGACCTCCAGAAGGGTGACCTTAACCACGACACCATAGTACACTGTGCGACAACACCAGAGAGACTGACTCTAATCCATCGCACTAAAGGTTATATAATATTAACAACACGAACTTAAGGTGGTAATAAGACTCAAAACGTGACGAATAACAAAAATGCTGAAATATAAAATTGAAGGAATTTTCATGACAAGGAATAAATTATGTCAGGTCGGTGAACGTTGGAACAGGTATTGAATTTACAATTGAGATGAAAAGCCTCGATCTTGAGCGAGTGGATTGGAACTTGGAAAATCTATTATACGATAACAAAACCTATTTTAACCTCCTTTAAAATGTACGGCAATTTTCTATTCTAGAACTCAGCTGGTTTGTTGGGATCTGGCCTCAATTCTCTGAGTTGTTTCCTATTTTTTCTCACTCAACTGCTACTCTTTAAGACGGATCATAAGGAATCTACTACCCTAATTTGTATATTATAGTCTTCTACAGTTAAAGCTAAAAAGACTTTTCGGACAATTGTTGAACCACTTAGAAGTAAATTCTCTTCTACAGCTGAATAAACTTCTCGTAAACATGAAACTTGTGTGATTCATCAACGTACTAGAAACATGATCGGAATTATTTATTATCAGGAGGATCCATAAATCCTTAATCAAAAAATAATTCGTTGCTAAGACTTAATTTTAACTAAAAACTCGAGAACAATTCCCTCAAGCCTTTGAGAAGGAACTAAGTTTGTTTGTTTAAAAGCGTTTCTTAGAAAATTAAGTGAATAATTCAAAAGTAAAGCTAATGGGAGCCATTTTAAATCAAGTCTTTTAAATTCTCTTTTAAAGTTTACTCCTCAAATGAGTTACCGCACTGCTTGATGTTAACCTGAATTCGCTAAGTATTTCACACTTTAAATTACTAGAGCTGGCATTAATAGACTTCTACGAAGTCTGTTTTTATTTAAACCGAACTTGTATTAAACTTATTTTCACCTAGATTTTTAATGAATAGCGCCGTATATAAATTAAAAAAAGTCTATGGACGGTTCAAAGTAGAAGAACGTATGAAATAAAATGCTTTTCGACTACATTACAGTAATTTCTAATAGCGGAAATTACTAATGATTACGAGTGATAGAAAACATTACCGTAACCCGATCGATCGAATAAAGTTTAAAAAGCTATAACCCGACTACGTAAAAAAGTGGTCTGAAATTTCTTGCTCAAATATGGAGCAGCCCGACTGGGGTAGTACCTCGACCTTACAGAAGATCACAGCTAAATAACACTACTCTAAAGCAGTGTTGTGTTCCTGTTGGTGAGTAAGGTGACCAGAGCTCCTGGGGGGAATTGGGGATAGGGTCGGCAACGCGCTTGCGATGCTTCTGGTGTTGCAGACGTCTATAGGCTACGGTAATCGCTTACCATCCGGTGAGCCGTACGCTTGTTTGCCGACCTAATTACATAAAAAAAAAAAAAAAAAAAAGAAAAGGACGAAACAAGAAAATAATCAGATAGAAACCTAGAAATGCATCGGTATAAAAATGGTCTGATTATTTTCTTGTTTCGTCCTTTTCAGACCTCTTTTTACCCGACTACGGCGAAGCCTAAAGGAAGGGTAATGATTTAGGCAGTCTATAGGCCGTAGTCGGGTAAAAAAGATCCATCATGAGACATATCATTAAAAGTTAGAGAAGAACAAAAAATCAAGTGGTTAAAAGACGAAAACGTTTTTGTAATGAAATATAGTAAAAAACGATATATTTCTGATTGTAAAGCTTCAGTAAAAAATGTTAATTTTGCGTATACTTTACTCACAGTAAATCAACAACGAATTTTGGAATTAAACTATCCGGGCATATTTGGGCCATCAGTTCAGTTGCCATCAATACGGAAACACCTATAAACACTACAATGAGTTTTTAGGTTATCTACTGTACAACGGAAGTGTAATCTATTCAATCTAAATGCACTGCCGCACTTAATATTCAATACTTTGATATAACGATTAAGATTTAACGTTCTGACAACTTAATATTACAATCACGTAGCCTGCAGCGTACTTAATATCAAAATGGTTTATTCACACTTACGAGTACCACCTAACACGTAATATTTTTACCCGACTGCGTTAGAAGAAGGGTTATGTTTTTCGAGTATTGAAATATTTCTTTGGCACGGTCTAGAGCCTTTAGGCATAAAAATACGACAAGCCGTTTACGGCTTGTCGTATTTTTATGTGAATGGTGTCAATAGATTCGCCTCAATCGTGAGAGTGACACTGCGCAAAAAGTATATATATACATATGTATAATGTATATATATATGTCGGAGAATAAGTAAAAGATTATCGATTAATCGAATCGTTATCGCTATCTGTGGCGTTGGAGTAGGGTAGTAGTCACTTCCGTTGTTTTGACAGTCTCGACCCTCGATATGCCATCGACAGTCTGACTGAAGTCTTAGTCGTGCACGGTCTCTCAAGAAGTGAAGTAGTGTCTAAATAGTGATAGTGTTGTGCAGTGTTGTGTTAGTGCTAGAAGTGCTGTCCGATCAAGGTCACGTGAGTACCTTACAATGTAATTACTTCGTCTTGTGTTAGGTTAGGTTTATGTGAGATTAACGTTAGGTTTAAACAGAGCCTGAGCAGTGGAGGTGAGTGTCGTGATCACTTAAAGGAATTCCTTAAGAATACACCTTGGTCACAAGTCCAAGGCACTGCTTAGGTTTCTCTCGTAATTGTTAGAGATCATATTTGATAATTTATCGGTTCAATAGGAGTATCTGCGTTGCGTTTACCCAATATTCCACTCATTACCATCACCCCCTTTTAGTGTTCCCCAATATTCCCCATCTTCCTCCTTCCATCTCCTTTCACATCGTTTTAAAATCCCCGACATATATATAAATATATTTTATGGGAATGATTTTCCATACGAAAAATCAAGTTAATCCATGTGTGCTTGAAAAATCAATATATTGTGTATACAATAGGGCAATCGTAGAGTAAATAAGCAAACGTTTGTTTACAATGTAGTTCAGTCTGTCCCTGACCGCTTTACATTGCAGCAAGCCAATTACTAAATCGAAGTGGTGCTGCTATCTGCTGATACACATGTGGGTATACAGAATAGTTTATTTTTTATTGTTTAAATAATATTGTTAGTACGGTCTTCTACGTTTCGATCATAAATTCCGTACCTGATTCAACAGAAGTTTTACCCGGGAGGGAACGGGTTAGAATACAATCTCTCTGCCACTGGGAGAGCATCTCCTAAGAGCTAAAAATCCCAGCACTCTTTGCTGGTAGGGGATCTCTTCCCTGACTGTCTTGCGCCCACCAGCATGTGAATCTGATCGCCAAGAGTCTTTGACAGCTACATAAAATTGTATACGTACTATGTAAAAGCTGATTATAGCATAGTAATGTGGCCTTTCCAAAGTATTTTTAAGTTTAAGTTTCTGCCTAATCGAAGCCTTGCAAAACAACAACGCACAACCAAATCAACAGATACATTAACTGTACAAAAGAATTCTAAACGTCAATTCGACATTCAGGAAGCAATTGCCCGTAATATTAGAATTTATGGATCTCTGAGATTTTTCACAAAGATCCATTACCATTTAAAAGACAATAATATGCACTTTAGGCGGAAACCAAGTAAATAACATCACATATTTACGTTTACGTACTTTCTTTTGCCTATTTATCAACCATGTTAAATTTACGATTTAGTCCAGAAGATGACATCTAGCTAAAGCGTAGAAATGCAAAATATTAAAAAACAATGCCAAAAGGGAATGATCTTTTGATAGCAAACAATAGCGGAGGCCGAGCTCATTACGAGAAGGCAGCTGACACAGACTAGCCAACTATAAAGAACACTGGATCTTGACAACCACTTCTTTTTAATAAGACTCTTTGTTACTAATATACACGAAACTGTTATGTTTACGGCTGTATGTTTTAACAAGTTAGATATGGCAAAATATATTGGATAGCATCTGCTTGTCAGCAGAAATGTTCACAATAGGTTAATGTTAATGGAAAAGTGTGTTGAACACTCACACACCAACTCATTCATTAATTCATCTTGCTACAAATAAACTCACTCATTAATGAAATTTTAAAAAGTATATCCTTTCGTACCGAAATTGTACTTCATTTCGGGGTAAACATTTTCTACACCACTGATACTAAGCTTCTTCCCGGTATATACTCGTAAAATATCGTGCTTGTGTGTATAAGTGTCGTGTACATTATAGTAATTTAACACAAATCGTAATTTACATATTTTATTATAGAATATAATAAACCTTTATTTATGACACACTACAACAACATCTTATAAATAATTATACAAATAACACGTAAAAATTTGCACAGCAGTGTGAAGCCACAAAAAGGAAAATCACTCAGCATGTGTTGGCAACCCTGAGCGAGCTCAGGACGTTTTTAGTAATAACGTTTTGAATTCTCGTAACCTTTAGTTAGGTGTAGTGCGCGAAAAAATGAATCAACAGTAATCCAAATAGTGAGCAGTTATATGTATGTATTAAGTTAGCTTACTGACTGACTTGCTTAAAATTAAAACAGTGTATTTTAAAAAAAAACAATTCGAAAAGAGATCTAAGTAGATCTTTGAACCATTTAACCAAATAAATATGCACAACTTTTGTGCTGAAACTTCCCCATAAATCAATGAAATATTCAATATGGGATAATACACTAAAAGCAATAAATAAATAAAAAAGATTTATACATTATTTATACTTCTTAATATAGCGAAAACTAACGACAATTCTAATGCGTTTACTGATTACTTAATCGCATGGCTTTTACATTCAAGTTAATTCACACGATAAATAAACCTGTATAGAAGAAAACAGGCAACACTCAACGTTACTAATTATATTTTTCCGTATGCTTATAAAATGTTTATACTTTAGAGATAATATTTAAATTGATACTATTTATATAACAATAAATTAAACGTAATTTAAATGAGGAAGTTTTTAAATGTTATAACTTGTTTTATATTTATTGCGCGTGTGTTTAAATAATATTTAATAATATAATATTATAATTTATGATCATACAATTTAAGGGGTCCTATCCTTGCCTTTGATTGTATATGCCCGTTATAGTTTTAAAATATTTTTAAACATTTATATTCGTTGATGAAGATGACGAAGATATTTTGGTGCAATTTTCAAAATATTTGTGACTTTTAATAAAATTCAAATATTTTTTTTTTTAGCTCAGACTATACTTTCTAGACTGCCTTTAAAATAAGGGAAAGAAGGTTGTTGTACGTTTTTATTTTATTAAATTTCAATAAATTATTAGCAACATAAGTTTTTTAACGAGTTTCTCCTATGAAATCTCAAAGGCGTTAATGCCTAAGACAGGTAAATAAGAATTTTTTTTCAATTTATTAACACGCAAAAAAAGGAGTCCACGTACCTATAAAGAATCGGAAAACTTTTACGATACCTTTATGTTCTTAGATACTTGCCATGTATGACTGCATGGATAACGACATAACGATTATAGATTTCTACCATAAAAACAATTTATGGGCTATCTAATAAAATGTTTGAAAGGCTTCGAAGCGCACGAATACCCAATAAATCTGTTGGGGGCGGGGAATCTATCGTAATATCGGCAGGGATCGGGATCAAGGACCGTTAGTGCCCTTACCTGCCTGCCCTGGCTATACTACATCATGTTAGAATAATTCTTAGGTTGCACGGTTGTTTGAAGGAGTAACTACATATTCATGAAATTTGGGAGATTTAAAAAACCGATAGCCTTGCGGTTAAGACTTCGGTCTTCATACAGGACGTCAAGAGTTTGATTTCATGAACTAAATGATGTACTACATATGGTTAAAGATCTTCTTTTTGAACCCAGGCATGTAGCTCTGAGTTTTTAAAATTATCACTTACTTAAAAGTTTTAAAGGAAAAATTTGTGAGGAAATCTGTCAAAAAAGTATGTAAAGTCCAGGTTGATCATGGTAGATTTAGGTCTAAGCCCTTTTTAATCTGAAATGGATGGAATGGTGGCACGAATGGTTGCTGCTGCACCTCTCTAAATCGCAATCCCGATTCTTTGGGCTAAGAATGACTCACCAGCCACCTCCACCATCACCAGTGGAGGCGGTTAGACGTGGTGTAACGTCTTTGTAGAATTTTTGCACTACAGCTCCATGACCTAAACATTTCTACTGCAAAACTAACGAAAATACAATTTTAATAAAGAGATGCGTACTTGCGGCGCTTACTGAATTCAGCTTTCTCAGCTGTGACTCCAGTATGAAGCACAGTCTCCCTGACATGAAATGGGGTCTGTATGTCCACGCAAATAGCATCCCAAAAAGTAGCCACCCCTTTCGCCTAGGAACCAGTGTCCACCTATTGACCCAGGGTGAAAAATTTTCAGATAGTTTTCAGCATTTATGAGAGAAAGGGTTAGAGAGGTGGAGAATAGGCCACTATAATATACAATCGTAAAGGAGCAGAAACATTTTAGTTTTATTATTGCTTTTTTTACAGCATATGCTATAGAAGCTCTGAAAAGTAGTAAATTTTCCACTTATCAATGATGCTCTGCTCCTATGGGTCATAATGTAAATGTCTGATCAAGAACTGGATGCTGGTGTTGGAATAAACAAACAAATAATAAACTAAAGCAGTAAATTGCAATTTTTAAATTAAGTTACTTATAATAAATAGAATTATAGCACCTATCTTAATGTAATACTTTAGATCCGTGGAAATAAAGGCAATTTTTGTGTTTATTTTATTTGATTAAAATAAATTAATACTTCAGTGATGATTCCAATATTCTCTTTTCAGGATAACCATAAAGTCGAGTTGTGACACTCTTCAATTATAATTATCATAATTTACAATTCAAAGTACATTTTGTTTTGTGCTTAGAATTTTCAATATTGCTCACATTGTAAAATAAAAGTGCAAAATATAAATAACAACTTTGACAAAATTTAATTGGCTCTTTTAAGAATAGAAGAGAAGATCATGTGAGTTGATAACTAGCAGTGAAGTGTGGGCTACCATTTCTTTCGCTTTTTATTTAATAAAAAATCTTATAAGCCCAAATCATCATCCCCCTAAGTGATAAGGGTGGCCCACCCCACATTTATATGGCAAAACATCTAGTAAGTAGTAAAAACTTCAAGCAAAAATCGAGTTATAAATCTAATTGATTGAATTTATTAATGCTTGATTTAATCTTATATACTTTTTATTACGTTCACATCGAATTATTGAGAAAGAGTTTTGTCTATTTCTATAGCCCATCTCCACATTTCTTGCCTATCTCACATTTAATGTACTAATTTATTTATTATAGAAAGAAAGAATTATTTTATTGACAGAAATACACTATTGAATTGAATCAGGCGTTACTTTGCGGAAATTCATGATTTAAAAGAAGACTTCACAAGTGTGTCTTGGTTTGGGTTTGTGGGCCTCACTTTTATGTGAGCAGGGTGCGAGTCTGGTTGTTCAGATTTCCGCGGATTATAGCAAGGTAAACTTTTAATTCCATTTAGAAAATATACTATTGTAATTAGGTACTAATGGACTAAAGGAGAAGATTTCCAGTGTTTTATATAATTATAAGATTTATTTTTGTCAATTAATTAAGAGAAAAAGCAAAATTTTTTTATAGTAAAATGATACTTAAATTTAAAAAAATAGTTTTTACAGCAATCATATTTGCCGACATATGATCTAAAAAATTTATCTCAAAATCAATATTATTTAATATCTAACAACTCAATCAAAGTTATTCGTTCAAGGCAACTTATCTATCTTAAATACTTATCTATTTTATCAGTAATATATCAAAAATCAAGTAGTTTATTTTTAGATATTAAAATCATATTTTGAAGATAACTTCGATTGCGTGAATAATTTAAATTTTATTGTACAATTTTGTTTTTAAAATGCAAAAAGTCACGTACCAAATGATTGCTGCCGAATATTCCTTTATCACAACACTTTTATTCAAGTCTATTCATTTCGACACATAACCACATATTTTTGTTAATTTTTTCATTAATCTCGAAAGGTAAACATTGAAAAGTATTTAGCAACGGTATTCATCGAGAAAATCTATTGTTTGCATTATCGGTATTTGACAACTACTGACAACTAGTACACTGATAACTGAGTCAGTGTAACTAACTCAAAAATATTTCTCCCTAAAACTTAAGTCAAACACCCCTAACATTGCAATAATAATTACTCGAAAACCCCCCTAGAAAGTATTATTAATAAATTATATTACTAATAAATTATACCCTCTAAATTTGGGAGCAAAAACCTTATGTTGAAGTCCTGAAATGACATTGCATTATGCGTCAGTACTGTACAGTGTATATACTGGCAGCACACATCTGTTATAGTAGTAGGTACCATTAAATCGGTGTATACGTTTTAATAAACTTTGGCTAAATTAAATACAGAAAGTTGTGTAGATTAGAATCAAAATGGCTGTATGGATTTTTTACCCACAAATTTAGGAGAATTTTCCTAAATTGGCAACAGTGCTACAAATTGACATTGACAAATAGTCAGTCAGGGTTATCAACCAAATAATACGAGAATAAATAATTGATTCTTCGATGAAAGAAATAGGATCGCATAACGCGCACTGAATCTCAAAAAAATATTTTTTTTGTAATGTAATTGATTTTTCAGTAACAAATGACAATTAATGGTGGATTATCTTTGAAGCAGATGTAGCAATTGCTACGCACTTAAACGGACACCGCATCTTGCCTTAAGGGGTTCCCGCTATGCATAAGGTAGCATAAATTTGTATAGCTGGACATGGTAAAGTGGGGTATGGTTATTTTAAATTTTTGCTGAATTGGTACTAAATTAAACAGAAATCGAAGTTTTTAGAGTTGCAGAGCAGCGAATTGTGATCATATTACAATCGAAACGTTATTTTTTTTATGGTAGATAAGGTGCAAACAAGCAGATGGTCCACCTGATGGTAAGTGGCTCTCTTCGGCCATGAACATCGGCAAAACAAGAGCGTATCTCTTTGCGTTGCATCCTCGAAGATTTTTTTCTTCACTCTCTCTCCCCAGACTGGGGAAGGAAGAAAAAAATGAAATAGTTACATTAATCGAATAATTAGGAATCGGTCTGCTAAAGAGTCTGCTGCTTCTGATCTGGTGGTTCAATATAATCCAATCACGGATGATACGGAAAACAGTGTATAGTATACTTTTGCTAACTATAAAACGAAGATGAAGAATTTGCCAAGGATTGATTTTAATTTCATAAATACATCATCTACATGATATTTCCACGTCATATGCCTATCTACCGTTAGGCCCAGATATTTATATTTATTTACAACCTCCAGCTTATTACATATACAATTATTTCCGTTTCTGTGGAGACAATTGTAGTCGTGTCCTATAATTTGAACACTAGTAACACAAAGGGCGCGATTATATGGGGAATATATATGCATGCATTTTGTTTTTTTGATATTAATAATTAATCTGTTGTCATGAGACCATTTTATTATATTATTAAAATCCAACTGAATTTGTAGTTCAATATTTCTAATATCTTTATCCGCGTACAGTAAGCACGTATCATCTGCATACATATACATTCTACAGTTTTTTACAACTTTGGCCATTCCATGCATAATATACCCTAAGGGACCAAACACAGAGCCAGTCGGGACGCCATACCGGCCGCCTCTCCCGTGAAACCGCCAACACACACTCTTATTCCACACTCTTCAGGCGTTCTGTAAGCGATTTCGACCTGTCGATGCCACTAATTTTACTGCAGATAGATATAACCACTTTGTAACTCAAACTAGTATATTTCTTGGAACAAGACCAGTAATTTCGTTTGTGGGTTTAAGATAAAATCAATGCCGTGAAAATTATCGTACAACCTAAATGTTCTCTCGTACGTTATAAATTAGATATCATATTATCGTACATGTTATTTGTAGTTTTGGTAACCCTATTGATATTCCATTGATTATTTATTAATAAATAAGGACAAGTAAACTAATAAGTACTTATTTTATTTTAAATAATAAAGCCACTTCTTTTGTTGATTATTTATGAAAACGTAACGATATCTATATAATAGATGGCTCTATTTCTTTTATTAGGTCTACCTAAATATCTACCTAAAAATTACTGACGCAACGCCATCTTTTTAAACCTATATAAACAGTTTGATCATTATGAATTTTCATGAAAATAATTAATTAATAGAGTTGTCGCTACTGTCGTATCAAATGTCGATGTATTATTAAAATATTCATTTCATAAAGATGTTAAAAAACGTGAATAAAATTTGAATGGTGTGGCTATTAAACAAACACCTCATCTGCGTTATTTAGGCTTCTCTTTCCAATGTAGTGCTTCTACCTTCCGTTAAGAGGACAGTTGACACTTTTTTCATACAAACGTAGTCCCCTGTTTCCTCCTAGGATAATGAAGTTACAGAAGAAAAAAAACCATGCGATATATACGCACCTCTGCCATGACTGTACGTTTTGTTTTTTCTATTATTTGATTAATATAATAGAAAAAAAACAAATAAAATTAAAAAAAATGACTTTTTTATTTACATTTGCAAACATTCAGCAAACTAATTATTACTAACGTAAACCAAAAGAGCAAAACGTACGGGCATAGCTTAGACCCCATACTGCATTTTTACGAAATAAATATTAAAATCGGTCCAGAATTCGAGGAGGAAACAGGGGATTACGAAAGGACGATTTTCTTAATGTTACGTAGGTAAAATCAGTTCGAGCTGTAGTTCTCTCTATCACACGGTAAGGGGTAAGCTTGGGGCTCAGCGCGACACCAATATTTTTGGTAAAAATCTATTTTTCAAATGTGTCGTTCTTACGAAGTCCTCTTAATACCTATAGGCTTACCTTCGTTCGCCTCAGAGTTGTTTTTATTTTACCAGAAATATGTTTAAAAACAGAGCAGTATTTTATTTAGTTTAAGCGTTTTAAAAATGGCCTTTCATGTCAAAAACACATAAAAATATCTCCAATTCAATATTTTAAGAACCTATCATCAAGAGCCAAAAAAGCGATGATGCTTAGTGATTACGATATACCATAATGCAATATTGTGTATCTTCACTAGACTGCAGGTCAAACTATTAATAAACTGCATGGAAAGATAATGAGAAAACGCCCTGAAGTCGGCGTGGACTCTTCATCAAGAGCGCGCCATTTTCGCCGCATTGTCTATTAAGAGATTTCTATCCAAATATCGCATTCCAGTGTAGGACCATTTGAATTTGAAAGATGAACTTTCGCCGTGTTTCTTCTATCTATTTCCTACCATTTCCTACATTACCTAAAAGTAACACAAATTACATTATGCACTCTTTTTCGCTACGTGCGGCAGAACTGAAAGAAGCTTCCAAAAGACATTAAGCATAGTCCCTCAATCGGTTCTTTTAAAAATAAAGTAAAACAGCATTTACTTGCACAAATTTATTCTTCATAATCATCAAACATGTTAACATTTTTGTTTAAATATTATTCTATACTTGCTGCGCCCCGCGGTTTCTCCCGCTATATTTTGGAAAATTCAAAATATATCATTATAAATTATAGCCTATATGTTATTCTGATGTGTAAGCTATATTACTGTAAAGTTTCATCCAAATCCATTCAGTAGTTTTTGCGTGAATGTGTAAAAAACATACTTCTATGCATCCAGACATCCATACATTCTTACAAACTTTCGCGTTTATAATATTAGTAGGATTTATAAGTATATATGTGTTTATGTACATGGGTGTATTTATTTATGTAAGTATGTATATTTATGTGCATGTATATAAAAGTATGTACTTATATCATTATCATTATTTATTTAATAACAGTTTTTTTTGCACTATCGTTGCCCGCTATACAACGCTTTTATTCACGTTTGTAGGTTGGCTTGAGGAGATTTTTTTTACAGATAAGCCCGCCTTTTACAACAGTCTTTAGTTACATTTTTGTAACAATTTATTTCATGTGCAATAAAGAATATAAGATTAATAAAGTTTGTATCTGTTGAGGCTGTGAAAGAAAAAGTCAGACGCATTCCGATCGAGTTCACAGAAGAAGACTTTAAGCGCTGTTTTTAACATTGGAAGATTCGCATGGAGCATTGTAGGGATAGCGGAAAGGAATATAATATTATACTTGATAGTTAGAAAATATCTATAAAACAGAATAAAATGTTAACCAGCATTTGTCATGTTATTTAATAGTTATAACTCGTAAAGTCGTTACTTATTACACAAAAAAATATTATAACTGATCTTTAAGAAAACGAAAATGCATTTACACTAGAGGTAAATTTTCTAGGACAGCGAACTCTATGCATTAAAATAAATGCTATCAGTGCCATCGAAATTTAATGAAATAATAAAAAAAAAATTGAAAAAAATACTTAACTTTTTAACAATGATAAGAAGCAGGAATAACAAAAAATGATGCTGAGCTAAAAAAATTTAATGATTTTTTGACGGACTTTCTTAAATGTTTTTATAATCCTATTAATATAATTAATTTCTTTAATTGATCATTCATTGCTTAATTGACAATTAAAAACCTCATTCAATGAGATTTTTTAGAAAATCGTAAAAATTAAATTACTTTTATTTATAACTACCCGACGCGCGCGAATTCGTTCGTGTGTTGCTCCGCTCCTATGGATCGTATCGAGATGTTAAATAGCCTAAGTTACTCCTTGTTACATCAGCTATCTGCCACTGAGAGTCACGTCAAAATCGGTCCCGCCATTTCAGAGATTAGACGGAACAGACAGACGACAAACAAAAATTGTTAAAAATATTGTTTTGATATATATACCGTGTTTACATCCATATGCGCTTAGTAAAAAGCGGTTATTTTAATATTACAAACAGACACTCCATTTTTATTTATTTGTAATTATTTTTGTATTTATTTATTTGTAGATTTGCAATAAAATAAACATTGTAAAGACATTTCAAGAAATTAATAATTAACAAAAAAATTTTAATAGTTTTTTTTTCGGTGATAGTGTAAAGTAGGCGGCGGAATTCCGTTCCCAGATGCGACATTTTTTGTCTGAAATCGTTTCCCTCCTAATTTGTTTAATAAAACAAATATCTTTAAGTCAATTTTAATAGTAAACATTTACTTAAAATCATAACATTAGGTATATTTTTTAGAATATTGTGTCATCCTTATAATGCAAAACTACCATTAAGTTATTGAAGAAGCGTTTTAAATGAAAAGCTGTTTCGGGCAATTCATTTATATATATTTGATGGACAGGTTTAATAAATTCGTAATGACGTCTTGACAATTCAATTAATGAGTTGTATAAAAGACTGTTAGTTAGACTGTATAAAATTTCATCGATTTATGTAAAATATCTTTAATGTTTGTGAGAACTGATGCTGCATTAGGAGACCTGTAAGACAAACAGGCTCCCAGTCCCCTCCACCACCATCCCTAAACTAGATGAACTTATGGAAAGCCTACTAATTACATGCTAGATGAAATTGCATGTTTGTGCTTGTGTGTTAAATGTATTTACTAGTTAACAGTAATTGATTTTTATCAACTTAACGTATTCTTAACTTTGTAATGTCATATCTCTGACGACACAACTAAAGAATAAAAGCTCCAAAACATCAATAACCCAAAACCAGTATCTAAGCAACAATCAAGTTTGATGTGTTCGGCGTACGCGTTACGCGTTACATTCATTTATTTGTATATATACGGTGTAAATAGGGGGGATACAGGCATAATAAGGTAAGTATTGTTGTATTTCTATAATAGAGCAAGTGATGGCGATGTGTTCCACTCTGCATAGTCACGCTAACCATGGCTACGCTTATACGAAGGCTGCGCAGTTATAAAATGAATGCTTTGTTATTTATTAATTTGTTTTTGACTTCGTTGTCTAATTAGGTTAAAATTAATAACCAATCACAATCAAAAATAGTGCAAAGAAAATTCAAATTTAGGATTAATCTCCTATATGTAATCCGGATATTTTGGATCGAGAATGATTATTAATTTTGGTTAGTAGTCATCGATAATTTTTCGATTCATTTCACATTAATAAGTATAAAAATAAATAAATAGGTTATATATAAATATAAGTATGTACTAGATGTAAATTATTTATGTTATACATTAAGACAATTTTTAGTCAATATATCTTAGTATACTTTATGCACTGCTCATGACAACTAATTGCCAAAGTCCATACAAAGGTTGTCTGGCAGAGATTGCTCACGATAAGTGATTGTTTAGTCATAATTAGTTCTACACGCAAAAAAGTGTTTTTCTTCTTCTTCTATAATATTTCTTTCATTTTTACAATATGACGCATATATAGGCATTAAGAATATCGTCTTTGATCATATTTTATCATTCTTTCAAACATCGTCATAGCCTTTGTCACACAAACGTTTTCTAATTACCTTTTTAATTTTCCTATAGAATAATTTTGAACGTTTTCTGGGATCCTGTTGTAAAAGCATACACATCGCCCAACAAAAGAATTACTAATTCTACTCAATCGATTGTTCCTAGTACTTATGTCATGCAAGTCACTATTTCTAATAAAATCTTTAATATTTTTATGTAACATAACATTTTCAAGAATGTATTGTAAAGCAATGGTCAATATATTAATTTCTTTGAATTTTTCTCTTAAAGATATTTTAGGGCCGAGACCATAAATTGCGCGAATAACCTTCTTCTGCAGAACAAAAATCGTGTTTACGTCGGCTGCGTTGCCTCAAAGTAAAATACCGTGAGACATTATACTATGGAAGTAGCTAAAGTAAACTAAACGAGCCGTGGTGGTGGATCAGTTAATTGGCGAATTTCCTTAACCGCGTATACTGCAGAGCTGAGTCTATTAGCAAATCTCTCAATATGGGGGCCCCATTGTAATTTAGAATCAACAGTGATGACCAAAAATATGGTAGATTCCACAGGTTCCAACTCCTCTCCATTTATAAATACACCAGTCTCTATTTTGTTAACATTAGGTGTCGTAAATTTTATATATTTAGTTTTCCGATCCGATAGTTTAGAAAGTGAATTAACTAAGGTAAAAGGTACTTTTTATCCCGAAAAAAAAAACACCGTGAGGGGACGGGTTAGAATACAATTCCCCTCTGCCGCTGGGAGAGCATCTCGTAAAAGCCGAGTAACCCAACACCCCTTTGGTGCTAGGGGATCTGTTCCCCGACTGGCTTGCGACCACCAGCATGAGAATCCGACCGCCAAGTGGCTCTGACGCGTTCCGGCCGAGCCGCATGTGGGTCAGATCTACCCCCTCCCTCTTCCATCCCATAACTGTTGCTTTCTGGAGAATTCCTATCTTCGCTCCTCCTTCCTGCTCCTCACTCTACTCGAGGCGACAAAGCATTAACAAAGCAAGAGGTACCGTCTAGTTTTGTTAATGTTGGCCACTTTCCATCAGGTGGACCGTCTGCTCGTTTGCCCCTTATCTACCATAAAAAAACCGTTCTCGTGGGATAATCTACCTAATAATTATTCTTCACTTAGTATATTATTCTTCTACGTGGACAAAGTCACACGAGTCGACTAGTTGAAAATAAAACATAGCTGCAGTTAATGTTGGTAAATTTAGACAGCAGTACATTCCAAATTAATGTATTTTAATTCGCGCAAAATGTCGCTCTCATTCTCTAACGAAGAAAAATAAGCTGTCTATCATACAGCGCCATGTGTATTGCTCAAAAAGGTTTTATTGTTCGAACATTTTTATATATCAGCTTTTTATATGTCTGTATGCTGTAAATAATCGCGTGCTTATCTATCAGCATTTTATCGATGCATGATGTTGCACAGCGTACATTGTCTTGGCAGGAGCTATTCGATTGCTTGTTATATTCCACATGTCGTTCTTTATCGGAAATATCTTTACCCCGTACACTCCTTTTCTTGAAATTATGATTCTTCCAGATAACGCGATGTTTGTTGTTGTAACTACAACACAAGAATACATCAGTTTCTGCTATTTGCTTATCAATCGGCTCTCGAAAGCTTGCTCTTCCTAGTCTTTTTACCTTTATATTAATTAAATCACTACTTACACCAAAAAAACTTGTTAGGGGTAATGCTATAGACTAGAGATGCCATCACGATAAAAAAGAATGCATAATATTACTAACAAATATTTTTATATAATTATTTAGATACAATGAGTTTCAAAAACACGATTTAAAATCAAAAATTTTAAAAACGAAAAGAAAAAGTTTGATATCTTTTGAACTAGTAATAAAAAAATCTCAAAATCAGAGAGGTTTTAAAAATATTTAATTTTTTTAATTAAAAAAAATAGACAATAAAAACTTGCATATCCAATATTAAGTAGTAAGAATTTCACGTAATTTTTAATGTCAAAAAATCTCAACTTCCAATATCAAATATGTTGTACACATTAAATTTTTTTTACAATAGTTTATTTGTGTTGTGTTTCAATTATTTAATTGAAATTACTTAAATAATTTCGTGATCTAAGCATTGGAGTAGTTTTGAATGAGGAACTAATAAATATTTGTTCATTGCGTGCATGACCGAAGCAGATGGAGCCACTCGTAAATACCCAAATCTGATGTTGATAACCATCTACGTACTGTATCCTGTGCCTAACTTTGTATTTTATATACTTGAAATATTAAATACTTCGGAATAGTCGCTAGTCTATACTAATATTATAAAGAGGAAAGATTTGTATTTTTGGATTTTTGTATTTTTGTATGTAACGAATAATCATAAAAATTACTGGACCGATTTCAAAAATGCTTTCACCATTAGAAAGCTACATTATCCCTGAGTAACATAGGCTATATATATTACAAGAAAAAATTAGAGATCCCCAGAAATTCTCACTAAAACCAACACAAGGTGCAAAAAAATTAGCCATAAAATATCTTTCATCGCATGCGCCGCGAAAAGTATTGATGATATAAAACTATTACTGTATAGATATTTAATGTATCTGTAAATAGTATGGTACAAGTCCCAATTAAAACTATTCACTGACTTTGTCTTTAAACTTTAGTACTACTATCCGCTAATATCCGCCTGGATATTTTACAAGAGTAGTTTTTATGTAGGGCTACAAATATTATATTATAATTAATAATATTTGTATTCTTCTTCTTCTTATTTTGTGGACTTGTACCGCTATTACAAGCAGTAATTTTGCCAATGTCAATGTTAGAGTGTGAGAGATGATAAGAATGAGCGGTAGTGACGCTGTACTCTCTTCTCTGCTTGGACTTTCTGAAGAGACTGTTCGGTGCTGTGGCTATACCGCTTTTTGGTTCTGTCAAGTGTGGACGTTGAAAAATGCAGTGTGATTGGATCTCGGATGACTTTAATAAATGTAATTAAAACAGATTGTTTGGTGCCTTTGTTATACCTGCAACCACACATAAAAACTATCTGAGTGTTAAACTAACCCACTACTTTTGTTAGTTAAAAAAAAAAAAGCAATTAATAAACTTATGTTAATCTTAAATATACTTAATAGCTTACTTTAGAAACTTAAAACTACTTTATGTTAGTAACTTATAGCTTAATCCTGTACAACTTAATATTTGTATTTTATGTGATGAAATAGAGTTGACAATATTTCAAAAATGTCAACTACAGGCTCAAAAGGACTAGTACCCAGAGCCGTTAAACAAGATAATTAAAAAAAAAATAAAGCACTTAAAACAAAAATACAGTTTCTTTAATAATCTGCTCTGACTTAAAAAAAAATCTTATGATTTTTTTCGTTCATTCGTTTCGAAGAGAAAAAAATACATATGTGTTGACGTCACATATTCGGTGGAATAGATAATGCCTTTGCCTTTTGCTTATATTTTGAAAAAATAAAAAATATTTTATATGAAGAAGATTGCAGTTAATCTAATCAAGTAAGCATTGACTTGATTTTTTATCAGCTTATATTATTATTCTATTATTAAGCTGGCAACCCTATTTTCTAATGCACCTACAATAGTTCGTACCTCGCACTACCTTACGCTAGACGTCGAACTAATTGGCGTTTAACTTCCAACTAAGATTAGATTAAGTTTGATTACTACGGTACTATGTAACATGACTAAACAGTAAACTCTAACATAGTAGGCTCAGCTCAATTTTTCGAGCTAATTTTCTAGTTAAATTACCTTTTTATATAAACACAGCAAGGTAAAGCTTGTGACGGAGGCATTTTATTAATCATTAGCTTTCGTCTCCAATACTCGACTTCTAAATACTAACTAAGTAATTAATTTAATACCTCGATGAAAATTAATTAATTTATTTTTGGCTTTTTAGTTATCGCTGGACACGTTTTAAACATAAACTGTTTTAAACATAAACTGTTATTGTGGCTGAACTAAAAAATAGTTAGACTGACGTCACTTTATTCTCGAATTATTCTTAGCAAGCCCTTTCATTTGATATCCATATTGTAAAAGTGCATTAAACATAACTGGTCTGCCATCTTGGATTTAGAATCACGTCACAAAGTTAACCATGCATTGTCATTCAAATTGAACTTGTATACGAAGATTCAGCTCAATTGGTTGAAGATATCTGCTTCAAAATTGAGTTGCAAGATTTTACCCGAACATACATACATACATTGCAAGTTAAATAAAAGCTTGTAGAAACTACGTAACACATTTGGACCTAGTCGGGGATATCATGTAATAAATTTATACGTATCATTGATTTTTGAAAGTTCCAAAATCTCTAATTGAAATCAAATATTTTGAGTTTGAGTCCACAAAATTTGAAGTTTTATTGTTTCCTTCGTTACTGGTGCGTTTATCATACACGCTGCACATTTAGGCAAAATACATAAAATCGAATAGTCGTAATACGAGACACGTTCATACAAATGACATTTACTCTAGTCGACAAGTATAAAATAGCTCAATGGATCCGGAATGACGCCTAGAAAATTGCAAAAGTTATAAACAATTACAGATGAAAAAAAGGCATTTCGTTTTTCGCCAAATATTTCATAGATAATCCATATTTACGAAATTTCAAATAAAGATTCTTAAAGAAGAGGAAATTTCCAAAAAAATACTTCTACTCCCAGAACTCAATCTCCATTAGTTATAATGTTAATTTAACGCTGAAAACTTAATTGTATTTATTGTTAATTGTTTTATATTGTAACGAATATTTGCATTACAATTGATCGTTAATGTATTTAAATTATTCCTAAGATGGCGGATAAGAAGAACCAGCAAATCAGCATGGCTGCGAGTGCCATTGCTATGCGAGGAGTACGTCTTTTCCTGAACGCAGGCAAAGCCGCGGCAGAGCGCCGTACTTCCCCGCCACGTTCTCGTAAAACCAAACCTGTCACTCCTGGGAACAAATTACAGCAGAGCTCGATTGAAGTGTTATTGAAGGCTACCAAGTTTAATAAGTAAGTGAAAACAGGGATTTTTCAATACTTATTAAGAACGATGATCCAAAACTATAATATTTTACAAAATACTTACTGTATTATAAATACGGAAAAATTATATAATATAATTGACTTACCACCTGCCATTTTTTATGCTTCTGAGTTACCATCATTATAACCCGTGATGTCCCACTGCTGAGCCGGGTCTCCTCCTCACAGCGAGGCCATAGTCCACCACACTGTCCCAGTGCTGGCTGGCAGACTAAACTAGACTACAGATAGAATAGACTACAGACTCTCGGAAGAGCAGATTTTCTCACGATGTTTTCCTTCACCAAGGAAGTGATATGTATTTGCCTAAAACACACATAAGTCGGAAAAGTCACGAGTCGTGTGCCCACGATCGAACTCGGACCTCCCAAGTCAGACGTCAAATCTTAACCACTATTGTTATTACTTTTGATTAGTCATCGTGAACTGAATTTGGCAAATCGTACTCTTTTGCTGAATGATCATTAATACTTGCCTTCACTATCAAACATAATTATAAATTACATAAAAATAATGAACTTAAAATGAAACTATAGTTTGTACTATCGAAGATTAATATTAAACTACCGTCAAGATCGGAAAGTCAGAAATAGAGTCATGAAATTTTTAATCTATTCAAAGGGGTAACCCTTTGAATCTTATGGATCCTATTTGTTTCTCATCTACATGAGCCTTCTCAAACTCTTCATTCCTTCATTTAGATATGTCCATATAGGGCGTTGATGATGACCACTTTGGCAATAACTACTTTAAACTATGCTCACTTGCAAAGGTAAATTATAATAGTACTCCCATTAATATTATTGACTAGCTGTGTCCCGCCGTTTCACCCGCTATATTTTGGACAATTCACACTATATCATTATAAATTATAGCCTATGTGTTATTCTGATGTGTAAGCTGTATTATTGTAAAGCTTTTTGCGTGAAAGAGTAACAAACATCCATATATTCTTACAAACATTCGCGTGTATAATATTAGTAGGATTAAAACTTTAGGCCGACATATTATACTTAAATTTAACTTGTCACATTTTTAACTGCTGTCAGTTGTATTTGTTATTAATAAATTACATTAACAAATTAGTGATAACATATGTTTTGTACAAAATAACAATGTCATTATAATCTTTACTTAAAGCGGTACTTAACAAACAGTTAAAGTTTCTAAATATTGTAACATTCCAAATGTGAATCAAGTTAATTACATTTGTTTGATTCTGTTTATTATTACAATCCCAGGTGATTAATAGTAGAACTGATCACGCGATAAATAAATTATAATACTGCAGTTATTTACAGCTGTTACAATAATTGCTCACGTTCACTATTGTACTTACTATCAAGAATTACTTTTGGTTTTGTAAAACGATAGAAAACCTTTTTAAAGACCGCCCTTGAATAATTATATTGAAGCCTACCTGTGCTAGAAAACCTTTTAATTATTTTTCTCCTCTTTCGTCCGCGTAAGTATTTTCGAAGAACTATTATTATTCCCGTGAGGGGACGGGTTAAGCAACCCTTTTTACTTTGTGAGTAACCCACCCCTTGGTGGTAGGGGATCGGTTCGTCGACTGGGTTGCGTCATTGACGTGTTCCCGTGGCGTTAGTGCTGCGGTTGTGGTGAACTCTGGGTTCTCATTCAATTCTACTGAAACCGTCGCATTCTTCTCTTCCTCCCCCTTCTCCCCTTCTTCTCCCATTCCCCTTCTTCATTCTATTTTCGAGGTGGCAACACATCGGCAAAACAAGAGTCCAAACAATGGATGTCCGTGGGCCGTCCTGTTCGTCTTCCCCTAAACTGCTATAAAAGAAAAATAAAAAAATAACTTCAGTGTATTCTTAGAAAAACAGTACATAATAATATAATAAACTGCTACGGATTTAGAAGCTTATAGGACTATATTATTACTTAATTCATAAAAATAATTGTAATATTTTCATATAATAATATATTGTAGAACACATTTTCCTTATTGAATATTTATTACCACAGTATGGTCTCGTTCGTATAGGTACTTAGGGTTAACTACATATAAAAATGTATGTCTAAGGTATTAATTTTATTCTTTTTAATATGCTATGAAAAAACAGTCAAAACTATGAAATATTCTCTGTTAACTTTCAAATCCATAAACTATTAAAAATATGACATTAATCCGTTGCTCTGTTGGGGTGTAAAAAAAGGACAAAACACACTTTCATCTCTAAAATATTAGTACTGATTAGACCTTAATCTTAAATATGTGTATGTAAGTGCATATTTTCCTTTGTAGCAAAGTAGTTTTCACTATATCACGTAGTCGTGAAAATTTGGTGAACCCACGTTACGAAACCAAACGTTTAAGGTAATAGTCCTCCGAATTCTGTTTATACTTTATACGGCCCGCGCCCTGTCAGCAGTAGACTGTAGACTGTAGTAAGGCTCGCGAAGTCGATACACACGCACCATGCCGTATCGACAGCTCAAAGAAAAGACGTTGGATATCTTGTATAAAGCCACGCATTTTAACAAGTGAGTTTGAATTTAGAAGCTTAATTATAAATATATTTATACTTTGTTTGGAAAAGTGTTTTGTCTCTTTCTTGTAACTTTAAAACAGTTTGATACGGAAAAGAATATGCATTGTTTAGTTATTAAACATTGTTTATAAGTTATCCCAAAATTTTTAAGTCGTAAAACTAATTATTTATTAGTTTTTTTTTTATTAGTTTTATACGAGATAATGAAAAAAAATTGGAAGATTATTGTTCCTGTTATGATTTATGAGCAAAGTCTGAAAAGTATGTTTGCTATTTTTTTTCACTAGGCGTTTTATTTTATTTGAGCTTTTAACTTAATATTTTATTATTTGAGTTAAGTATACACATCCTACGCTCTAAGTAAGTTGGACATATGTTTATTAAGACTTAGTAATCCCTACATTTCCAAATTAATTTGAATTTTAATTTGAATGAAATACCTGATTCTATTAATTTTAGAAACGAACTTGAAGCTCTATTCACGATGTACAGAAGATTAGTGACATCCGCCCAGAACGCTGCTCCCGCAACTGTTATCGGTCAACCTGCTGCTAAAGTTGATGTGAGTATTATTTTTACTTTTACATAAATTACTTGGAAATATTAAATTTTAAAATCGTAGTTTTTTTTAATTTTATAAATTAGAAAATCTTAAATTTATGACGTCAGTAAAAAATTTTTTTTTTTATCGAAATCGGGCAATCCAATTTTCAAATATTGTTATGGTACTCGTACACTAGAACTTTGCTCTTAGATATTAATGTTAAACTGCAGGTCCATCTAATGTTGAGATAAAGTGGGTAACTTCTGCAGGAATTTTCCTGTTCATTAGAACTTCGCAATAATCAATTTAATTACTAGTTTGTGAAGAATTGTCAGTAAATAAAATTCATAGACTGAGTTTTAGCCATCCAGACCTGTTAAACCATAAACAAAAATTGATTCAATAGGTCTGCCTGTTAGTGTAATTTACACGGACGTCTACGCGTGCAAAATAATTGACTATATAATTATGTCGTAAGAATGAAGTGATAGATAGAATGTACAATCTTTTATAAACATCGTATGTGCACAATGGATGGCCTATCATGAAAGCTACGGACACAATACGGTCAGGATATAACTAAACGTTACGATCTCGTACTTTTCTGACTGAAACCCAAGCAGTGCCTTGGACTTATGACCAAGTGGTTTAAGAACGTCTTTCAACCAATTGTAACACTCACCTTCCCTGTCTAACTTAAGGCTAGGAATACATAAGGTTAACCTGACAAAAGTCTAACCTAACACTAATCTGAACCAAGCGTAACTACAATTCCGACAAATATATGAAGTTATCGTCACAGATTAAGGTAATAAAACCAATCGCCATTATTATGTTTTATATTATATTTGTTACTGATACTCGACGAGTCGTCGACGAAACTTTCTGAATCATAAAGTTGGAAAGTATGTAACAGACATAAGGAGCACGCAATTCTAAATACATTTTTGTTCCAAATGTTATATTCGTGACCAATTACTAGAAATTCTACTCATATTGTAAAAAGAAACAACACATTGGCTTTTTCCATTTCTTTTTATTGCCGTAATATTAGGTTTCTAGTCTAAGGGACAAGTTCGATTTCCTATAAAATCATATTATGCTTTAGTCATTTTGCTCTTTTTGTCATTAATAATTCTATAAAAATTCTTTGCACCTAAACATAGATTCCCAAACCCAATTGACTCTTAAACCACTTGCAATTAATTTTTATTTGTAAATCTATGCTTTCTTATATATCAATTTATAAACACTTGTGTATTTATTCAAAGAAATGAAGGCTGTTAAATTATTGAGTTAAATTTTGAATTGAATCAGGCGCTACTTTGCGAAAATTCATGATTTAAAAAGAATCAAAAAGGTTACCTTGGTATAATGCGCGAAAATCTGTACAACCAGATTCGTATGGCACAACCCAGAAGAGCAAAATACCAATCAAACATTTATCGAGTATAAAAGCTGTTTTTTCAACAAAATTGCTGCTTCGCAAGTGAAGCTTGTAGAGTCAACAACTTTTGAAGATGCTTCGGTTATGGAGAAACGTACTTCGATTGTCGTCATCTACTATGACAATGTTTATACCATCTAACTAAAGTTAAAAGTAGTGTTGTTTCTAAATGAGCCCAATCAAGAGAAAATCCACCAGATCGAACCGAATTTAGGGTCATCACAACGTTGAATAAAATGTTTCGATAACGACATATTCACTTGACTGCTGAACATTAACTAACAAATATATAATTACGATTATTTATACACCACATGACACTAAAATCACTCACGTAACTTCTTTGATGTTGCATTTGAATCGGGTATTTCAGAAACTCCATAAGTCATATTTTTTTTCATAAGTCAAACATAAGTCATTATAATTTCAAAGGGACAGCATCAAGTCAAAAATCGTTAATAAAACAGTTTTTTGCTTCTCTTAAAAATATTAACATTGCTTGACTTATTGGGTTTCTGAAATATCCGATTCATTTAAAAGAATAAAAAAATAAAGTTTAAAAAACTATAACCCGACTACGTTAAAAAGTGGTCTAAAAAGGTCGAAACAAGAAAAAAACAGATAGAAACTAAGAAATGCATCGGTATAAAAATGGTCAAGGTGGAACCGTGGTCGCACCCACTCTAGTGTTCCTCTAATCATATACATAATCGTAGTAAGTATACATTGGTATACAGTGGGTGCGACCACCCATTCTATTGACACCTCACTCATATAAATTGGTTCAGTAGTTTAGGCGCTAGAGTGGGACATAGAAACATACATACATACATAGACTGCCAAAATCGTAACCCTTCCTTTTGGCTTCGCCGTAGTCGGGTAAAAATAAAATATGAATTTTGAGTCAGATTTGTTAATTTCAAATTAAGATTTAATTTATCTGACTAATAAAGGAACTTGCCTCATTTATAATATGTATTATCTACACTATTATATAAAGAGGAAAGATTTGATTGGTTGTATGTTTGTTTGTTGCGAATAGGCTCAAAAACTACTGAACCGATTTTGAAAATTCTTTCACCTTTACCATCTCTAATTCTTTCACTTTTACTATCTCTCTCTCCTTTATATATCTCTCTTTCATTTTTATCTTTGCTCTGTCTTTCTCGCTCTTTTATTATCTGTCGCTTTTCTCTTTTAGCAGCCTTTCTCACTCTCTCGCTCGCAGGCCGCTCGTTTAGGATAATATTAGCAAGAATAACATTTTCGAATATATGATAAAAAAGGTTTGGAACATATGCCTGTCATTGGTTGCTAGTCTATCATTTGTTGGTAATCATTCTCTTTCGAACATTCATTTTATAAGGTAGTAGTGTATAGTTTCTTATGATTAATTTGATATATTTATTACTAGTCGACCCACGCGTGATGATATATAGCCTATAGCCTTCCTCGATAAATGGGCTATCTAACACTGGAAGAATTATTCATATCGGACCAGTAGGTCCTGAGATTAGCGCGTTAGCGCGCGAAAAGGTCTTTAAACCTGTCGAGATCGCATGTTTTGTGTGTTCCTGCGTCGCATAGCTCCTGAACAGATTTTTAAAATATGAATGTTGTATAAATGAGCGGTTTTAATTTCTTAGTTTTATTTATTACCGCTAAAATATTGTTGCAGGGAATAGATCAGAATACTTTCCGCGATGTGATGCACAACACTTTCGACCTGGTTACGGAAGATATAGTCTTAGATCGTGTATGGTTAACATGGGAGAGAGGAGCGAATGGGGGTGAAGGAGCATTAAAATTTGAGAGCTGGGCCAGGGGGCTCAGTATCTTGCTGAGGGGCACCGATGAGGAGAGACGAACTCACTGCTTTGCTGTTTATGATTTGAACAGCGATGGATATATTACGAGGGATGAAATGTTCACATTACTGAAGTAAGTTATTTACAAACTACTAAGGAAGGTCCATTTAATTTCAAATATATTTCGAGTATCTAGGTTATAAAGAAAGGAAACCTAACAACCTTCTTAATCTGAGAAGGACACCCTGTTCTACCGTGGGCTATTAATGGGTTATGATGATGATGATAACGGAACGTATTTTATTATCCAAGGGAAGAAACTACTGTAAAAGCTTCCATGAAATATTAATACATCCAAAGACTATATTAGAATTACTTTCTGAAACTCGACAGTTAGTTTAAGCAACTTTTGTATGATAATATTGGTAGACTTTAAAAACTGACTGACTGAATATGACGTTCATTTTACGTGAGGAATTTTACTTACATAACAATAAAATAAAAATAATAGACGACAAATTCATTTGTCTTTGTCATAGTAATAGATTAAATGTACAGATTGTAATGTTCCGTTTCCGTGCACAGATTATGATACAGTAAAATACTTTTATGTGAATAACATGGTCTGATTTTGATAGGCATTTCTATCAACTTTTAAAATGTAAAAAAGTAGTTATAGTGACATAACTACAATAGTTGGACATATGGTCTCGCGAAGTTTTTTTAGATATTGATACGTTCTATAATATTGTAGAACATTTTTTTTGTTCTATCATCAATACTTTCCACAGCGCATGCGATTTATGGCTAATTTTTTTACACCTTGGGTTGGTTTAGTAAAAATTTCTGAGGATCTCTAATTTTTTCAAGTAATAAATATAGCCTATGTTACTCAGGGATAATATAGCTTTTTACCAGTAAAAGAATTTTTGAAATCAGTCCAGTAGTTTTTAAGTTCATTCGGTACATACAAAAATACAAATCTTTCCTCTTCATAATATTAGTATAGATTTACAGATACAACAACTTCTTACAAAACAACACATGTAAATATTACTCAACAGTCACAAATAGTTTGTCAAATACCTAATATGTTTATTTAATCTCTTTATTGTACAAACCAATACAATATAGAATGTTACAATGTAGAACTATATGTACAAAGGCGGGCTTATTCCAGTTAGGAATCTCTTCCTACCAACTTTTACATGTTGTAAAGGATTAATCAGATAGGCAAGACGGTGGCAAGTTAAAGACAAAAGTTTTACATTATGTTCTTGTATTTAATTCTAACTTAATATTATAATTTCGAAAGTAACACCTAAGATACATAGAAAATACCTAAGAATACAAACTAAACAAAAAACTGCAATTTAATGTAATATTTACGCCATCTATTGGCGGGATAGATGGCGTCTGTCTGTCTGTTACACAATCAGGCTTAAATCACTGAACCGTTATATGATACAGACAGAGGTTGAGGAAGGACATAGGCTATGTTTTATCGCGAAAAAAATACTAAGTAAACAAATGAGTGTGCTCGTACGCCATCTATCGTCGTGGGGATGAAGTGCATGTCGAGCTGTGTGATCGATGTCTTCGGGAATTAGTCATATATAAATTAAAATGTCAAATATAGTGATATAGGGATCAAAATGTACAATTAAACCTAAATACACGGGGACGGGTTATCCTTTAATTTGCACACTTCTACCTATATAGATATATTTAAATTTTTCAGGAATTCGCTTCTGAAACAACCAGGAGACGAGGATCCAGATGAAGGTGTGCGAGACTTAGTTGAACTAGTATTAAGGAAAATGGATATAGACAAAGATGGAAAACTATCTATGGATGATTACAGGTAACAAATTTTAATATTAAAAAAAATAAGCATTATAATATAAAAAAAATTCAATGAATTAATTATATTTAGTTTAAATTTTCTTAATTTTTGAATTTGACTTCAGTTTTCAGGCACAGATTATTGTTTATTTTTCACTACAATTCATGTTAGTCGTCAAATTCGTCAAAAATTAAATTTGTATGAATATTTTGATTTGATTTTTATTAATCAAAATAATTTGGGAATTAATGAGCTATAATCTTTATTTATAAACAGGCTAGCAGTGCAACAGGAGCCATTACTACTTGAAGCTTTTGGACAATGTTTGCCTTCTCGTCGTCACGCTACTGCTTTCTTAAAAACATTAACTAATAAACAATAAATTACACAATAACTTTAAGCGTAGATAAGAGTAATAAGTAAGATAATTTTCATAGTAAGTAAGCACAATGTTATAACTTATGAATCATAAAATTAAAACAAGTTTTCATCATTTATCAGTTTATTCTTATATAATAAATTCATTCACCCCTCAGATATTGATATATTACATATTATCTACACTGATAATTACTATATTTTAACTATATTATGAATAATAATTATCCAAGAAAACTTTATTATGCATTTAATTTAATGTCAATATTAAGTTTTATTTATTCTTATCAAGACGCTGTTAGATGTATTTATTTATATAATAATAAATCTATTAATTCTTAGTCACATGTCATGAAGTCCAAACGAATGTCATTGTTTGGACGTATTAAAGTAAATTACTACTGAAATTATAATAATAATTCATTCGTGTGAATCCACACCAGTATTGAAGAAGTCATTAAAAACACAGGAAGCTGGGAACGGCAATAATCGGTAGATGTACTGAAAATAATAAATATATATTAAGACCAATCAATTTACCAATCACGTTGTTAGTGGTAACAGAAAACATAGAAATAATGTTATATGGCGTCATCTGTTAGATCCTAACCCAAACTAGATAACAAAACATGATGAAGTATTGTGTCAATAAACAAACTAGCATCCCCATTTGTTTTAGTGCAATATACAAATAATTTTAAACCTTTGTCAAATAATAAATAATGCAAGATCTCTCGACGATTAGACCTTCGATATTATATAAAATTTAAAAGTTTCACTGTGTGTCCCTAATAGAGATATCTCCAACCCAAAGGTCGAAACTTTTTCAAATTCTCCAAAAATTATGATTTAAGTGTCATTCGATTCGGAAAAAAAATTGAAATAAAGATTTTTGAAATTTGAAAAAAGATTAAAAAAGAACAGGAAATTTCCCAAAAAAGTCCGTACTCCCGGAACTGTAGGACCAATATTTATAATATTCCCAAAGGGTTGAAAATACGCCCGAAAACGGGTACTCCGGCTTGCACAAGCCACCCTACTTTGGACTTATTTTAACTTATTAAATATGTAAATTAAGAAGCGAAAAAATTCAGGCGCCTACAGGATCGATCATTGAATAATCCGCGGTCCAAAAATTTTTACTGCGATTTTAAATGTATAAATTTAATTATATAATTTATTTTTTCCGAGCGGCCCTTCAATTTTCTCAAAAAGTTTCTACATGCCATTCGGAATCGAATGACACCTAAATCAAAAAATGTAAACAAACAAACATTTTATTTTAATTACAAATTTGTATAGTAAATAATTTTATCTGCACTTCCTTTAGTAAAGTATGTTTCCTTCAGCGGCGTTAACTATGAGTTAGAACAAAGTGTATTAACTTGCATGGGGTTGATTTAAATAACATCGATGGTTCAAGAACTTACCCTATTCAAAAAATGCCATTCAGCAGGTATAGTAATCTCAACGATTTCTCGTCTCACAGCATCCACTATCATGTCAGCCGCTTCATTCACATCTACAACTTTCATTAGACTTGGGAAGCGGATTCGGGGCTTCTTACACAGACCAGTATCCACCATGTAAGGACAAATTGTTGTGAATTTAATCTAAAAAAAAAAAATTAACAACGGTTTAAAAATACATTAAGAATATGCGCGTCTCAACATCCATATATATTTTTAAGACGAAAAAACATTAGCGACATCTTTCAGTACTACTACGAACTACGTAAGTAAAGCTTTGACAAATTAGCTGAGTTTCGCGTACGGTGACAATAACCGTCGTCTCTATGACAAATTACCGCTTTAGTAAAAATTATTTTATTTGAGTCTTAAACAAGAAATTTACTTTCTAATCAATGACAATCGAAAATTAAGTAATTTAAAGCGACCAAATGTCATGATTATTTACTTTAAAAATATTTTTTTTTGTACGTTATAAATTGCAATTATGTATTCAATTGATATCTATGATGTTTCTGATAACTTATCTATAAAATTTGTTGATATAATACATTATTTAATTATCAGTCTTTAAAGCCTTGAGATTATTTCAAAGGTCAAGGACCGTAGATTACTTTTTTAGACAATTATCAAATATATAATTTTAAATGGGTGGTCAATTTGCTAACTTTTTTTTAACGTTGATTGTGTATTTTATCATTGACAAAGTTAGTACACGTGAAGTAGGATTCAGTTTAATCTAAAACAACGGCACCTCCATTATTAAAACAAGCCACTAAGGCAAGCAAAAATAATATATTACTTAAATAGGACGTCATCAGTCTATAAAAAGCTATTTACAGATAAGTTACAAATACTATTGGTTGAAGGTTTACGAGCGAGTATCAAATTATATTTTACTAGTCGATCCGCCTCGTACGCCCGCAGCCGTAACCGCTATGTCCCTGCATTTTAAATCTGTAATATCTTCGAAAATATTCAATTAAATTTCATGCTGTAAAGGGTCATATTGATCTATATTAAATGTACAATGTATTTAAGGTATCTAATTGGATAAGGATTAATGCTGTATTATTAAAAATCGCTTCGTAAATAAGCTATTATTTCTCGTAAAAAGTAAAGGATAAAAAATAGTTATAGTGGGTTATCCCTAAGAGATAGACATATACTATCGCGGACTTTTTTGTAGACCTTTTTAAGGTGTACAATACTGTAGTACATTATTTTGATCTATCTCGTAGGGTTCAGCCAGCGTTAGCAAAAGCGCAAAAAAATGTGTTTATTTACGACATCACATTAGAAACGTCTAAAATTATCAGTGTGTCCCTACTATATTATGTATGTATTATACATAAAAACCTTCCTCTTAATCATTCTATCAATTAAAAAAAACGCATCAAAATCCGTTGCGTAGTTTTAAAGATCTAAGCATACATAGGGGCAGACAGACAAGAAGCGACTTTGTTTTATACTAAGTAATGATATCTATGATAACCTGATGATAAGATTCTTATTAATCGTATTTTACTTGAACCTGGAAAATTTTTGAACAAATCACTCATTGAGTAAACATATCCAAAGTACGTTGGAAAAGCTTTAGAAATTGGAATTAAATTACAAAATATTTGCATATTAATTAATATAACTTACCCCAGTTAAATGCCTCTCATCCTCTCGTAACTCAATAGCTAATGCTTCCATGATTCCTCGTACTGCGTACTTGGAGCCGCAGTATGGGACCACGTTCCTGATACCCATGAGACCAGCCATAGAAGACATGGCGACTATCTGCCCGTAGTTACGCGCCATCATTGGTGGGAGGAATGCTTGGATCATCTGTAAATTATTATGAGTACTCTGTATATGTAGGGTTTTAAAGAGGAGTATTCAAATTTTACGCTTTGCAAGCTTTTTCTCCTACTGTTTGCTGTTTGACGATGTAGTTTATATAAGTGTGTCACTAAAAGCCTTTTATGAGGAATTAATTTAATAATAGCAATACAATAAAAAGATAAAATACAAGTCATACCCATAGATTAGCGTTGATATTGATATCGTTCATCAATCTGATCTCCTGTTCGGTGTGTTTAAGGAGTGGTTTGCAAGGCATGATGCCGGCATTGTTGACCAGGATTGAGACCTCGCCTACTTCACGTTGGACCTTTTCAGCTAGTTGCATAACAGCTGCTCGGTCAGTCACATCGCATCTATAAAAAAAGACAATCTTATCGTGACTGACTGAATCACTGAATCACTGCATTATTACTGAGTCTTTCAGTGCAATTTCACTTTTTTATGGCAGTTAAGGGGCAATCGGTCGACCTGATGGTAAGTGGTCACCGTCGCCCATGGGCATCGACCATACAAGAGAGTGACTCTTGTTTCATTGATGCGTTGCCACCTCGAAGACTTTACTTACCAGAAATTAAACGACATAAACACTTGCGTGGGGTGTTGTGCACCTCAAATAGTCTCCTCTGACAAAAATACACATGACTACGAGTCGCACTCTGCTGAATTATGAAGAAAACGTAAATTTTTAAGCTGAACCTAATGGAGTAACCACCGCAATAGTTTGCAAAATTTAATACATACCACTGTTTTGGATAGAAATATAATAGAAGGTGAAAATATTATCAAGTTTTTAAAGCAAATGTACACTACTTAAAGTTTAATGATTAATTGAATTAATACTGATTTTAAACAGGATGCCAACAAGTGGAGGTTACGACCCAAATGCAGCTATACTGAGATCCTTTGCAATGCGTTTCTTAATTCTTTGTAATATTTCTTAATTTGCAACTTCATTACTTAATTTTTATTTAATCTTAATATTAAAATGATAATAAATCTTTTTACTGTTTACTTAATATTATTTTTTACTATTGTGTAATTTTTTTAAGGCTATGCTAAGGATTCAGTGGACCCTGAAAGAGAAGCCAGAGTTTACTAGAACCGTAACATCGGAGGGTTAAGTCTGGCCAACTTGCGGTTCGATCGGAACGCAACAATGACACTTGGCGGTCGAATTCGCATGCTGGTGGTTGCAAGCCAGTCGGGAAACAGATCTCTTACCCAGCAAGGTCTCCTCACGGTCATAACAGCTTGCCAAAAGGGCGAAGAAGTACATCTTTCTGTTGTATACAAAAGCAAATATTTTTTTGTTTTTTTTTATCGGATTTTTTTTAATTTTATTGAAATTTATGCATCACATTTGATGTAGTATATGGATTAATTTTAAGATAAGTTTAACCTTACAAATACTACCGTTTTAAATATCCTTATTTTTTGAAAATACATAAATTATAATTCTTAACAGAATAATCATATTTTTTAATTATCCACTTATTTTATCTTCCTCAATACAGTTAAATATAATTTGGATACTTACTGGTAAGCGTGTGCTTTTCCTCGGTCCACTTTGATCATCTTCACCGTTTCCTCATTGCTGATTGCATTGATATCAACACACACAATAGTTCCTCCTAGCCTTGCGAAGCGGAGAGCAATTTCTCGACCGATACCATGGCCGGTACCAGTTATCTACAAAATCATATCCGTATTCACATTACACGTTAATAATGGCTAGTCAACAAAGCTAGAGAAGAAAAGTGAAACTATCCGAAACTATCGGATACATTATAACTATACAATATAATTTTATTCCTTTATCCGTATCCAGATCCGAAATTTAATATCCATAACATCCCTGCTCTCAATGAGATACTAATTCAGTTGCAGACATATCTGCACTAAAATAACTAAAAAACTTACCAATATAATTTCATCCTGTACATCTTTAGGTTCCGCTGGCACGATGGTCCGCCACATGCCACGGATCAACTCATAGCCTACTTTGATGAGCGTCCATAGGAACTCGAACACGAGATTCAGTGCTCCTTGTATATCCCTGGAGGAAAAGCAATATTTTTTTACATAATGTCAACTTTCGGTCTTCACTTAAGGTCTGGTTAAACGCGCTAATTGCAGGAAGTTCTGTTTCGGGTTGAAATATAGGCTATATAACATCATTAGCGACCCGCCCCGGCTTCGCACGGGTGCAAGTATTATAAATATAAACCTTCTTAGTGAATCATGAAAAATCCGTTGCGTAATTTTAAAGATGTTTTGCCTCGCATCCTAAGCTAAGATAGTTTCAACTCCTTTAGAATTGTATGTATCGTCCTATATTATCTTACGTCGTCGTACGTCGTATGTTATCTCTCTTATGTGAGTCAAAGTTTCGCAGGTCAGCTAGTACAATATAAATATCCTGTGAAATGGAAATATGAAAACAATCTCGAGACGTTTAGCTGTAGCCGTATCAAATAGCGGCTTTAGTTATCTTCTCTAAAAATTGCGAATACTTTTAACACTCTGTGATACTCAGTTTACAAATATCAAGTTACTATAGTAAAACATGTAGTTACAGTTCGACATTTCCCAGTGTGAACATTTAATAAAAAGAAAAAAAAAAACAATCGCGACAAGTTTCAAGCTCCAATATATGTTATGATACGGAGACAGATTCAAATTCGGTCAATCATTTCCTCTCGAGTGAAAATTCGTATACTGCATAAGGAAAATATATTATGATTTCTCGTGACCGCCAGGGGCGATTCCATGGGTGGGGCGAGCAGTGGCAGCCTTCCAAACATGTAGAAAAAAAAATTTTTTTTTAGGCATTTCCTCCCATTTGAAAATTTGTCGGATTATAGTTTACTTAGTATCTTGAAGGTAAAATAAAGTCAGCTGACCATAACGTAGTGAAATATACGTCAGCTGGCTGCTTGACCATGTAACATTTTGATTACATGGTCAAGCAGCCAGCATTACCATTTAAGTATCTTTTTACATACAGGAGTTTCATGAGTTCGACTTGCTTAATTTAAAGTGTATGTTAACATACTATACAACTAATGCTCCTTCAAAAAATTTATAATAAAACTGTTCATCACTAATACATTTCTTTAGAAAACACATTTAGACTTGAAATATAAAATTGTATTTCAAAATCTTGATGGTAAACATGTTACATCGATTGGTTCTAGAAAAAATGTATTATTTGGTTCCATCTTACTCAACTATAAGTTAAATATTACTTGACTGAAAATTAATTTGTAACAAAACATGGTACTTTCTCACACTTAAATTATTAAATTTTTATATTAATATAGAAATATGTAGGTAGGTCATATTTTAGTTGACTTACATAATTTTTTGATTTGTTGCTGGTTTTATCTTTAATCAGTTTTTATATAAGCTGATTTGTTCTATTACTATTGTAATGGATTTGCTACATTCCATTGTCTTGACATCTACTTATAATGTAATTCAATGTTATATATTAAGTATAGGTTTTCTTTTCAAGCTATCTTATCCTCTGGACTTGTCAAATTGGTTCCATTAACTTGATGCTTTCTCAGTCACTAATTAATAACATAAAAATAGATTCTGAATTTGGATTTTTGACAAATGTGAATTTGGAATATATTTTCAATCTGTAATCTAAAGATTTTGGATTAAGTTTTTACTTATAAAAATTGTATCTTAAGTAATTTGTGATAGCCTAGTGGTCGGTAGGTTTTTTTGGGAGGCTGCCACGGCTCGCCCCACGATGCCATGAAATCGCATCTGACGGTCACGAGTAATTATAATATTAACCTCTTATGCATTTGACGAATTCTCGCTTGGGAGGGACTTGGTCATGAAATCTTTCACTGGCCCCCGTATAGGCTATAACGCTTATGGTTTCTTTTTTCAGCCTTCAGTTACATTGTCAAAATATTTTATCGGTTAAGTAATCCTGTGCAGAATAGTGTACTTTGTCTATCAATTATAAATTTTTTTTATAGTATATGGGTGCAAACGAGCAGAAAGTCCACCTGATGGTAAGTGGTCACCGTCGCCTATGGACATCTACAATACACGGAGAATTGCAAATGCGTTGCCAACCCCACTTTACTTTTTTAAGGAACCGGTACACTCGGCGGTTGGAAGACCCCCAAACCTCTGGTGACAGATTATTCCACAGCCTGCACTTGCGCGGGAGAAATGATCTTGACGCACGTATATTGCTGGTATGCCACGTATCCAAGTGGTGTGGATGGAATCTGTCCCAGCGGCGTAGAGTGCGATGGCGGAAAAGATATAATTATTAAACAAAAAATGTTACATATACATTGTGATGTGACTGTAAGTATGCCTATTTTGTTAAAGACATCTCAAAGGGAATCTCGAGCTCTTAAATTGTAAACGGGACATTTACACTGAAGTTTTAAAATTGATTCAATGTCAGCAGCCATATCCCACAGTCGTAGGGCATACCGTGAATGTGACTGATATAAACAAGGCTGCATCAATATGTTAGTACCGCGTAAGTATCTGAGTGGAGTAATCCCGCCAGAGATAATTAATTGGAGTTACATTTTAGTTACGAAAAATACTGTTATGTATGGTATATCAAGTATTTAAAAAATTGAGCAGTTTTCTAAAATAAAAGTATACAAAGTCAGGTCAAGATAAGTATTATGTTTCCTGCATAACATTTTTATTTTACCAAAAGCTAAGGTACAACTAATTCTCACCCTTGTTAACTGTAAACAGTAAAAGAATGAAAATTACATAAAATATAGAACTGAAGCAGAATACTCAGGGCTTGTGACCCTGGTGGCAATGTGCGGTGCACATGCCTCCATAATTCAAAAACCTATAGAATATTTGCCAATCGATAATTATCAACAGTGTTGCTAGCTATCTGTAGAACGATTATACAAATAAAATGATAAATAAATGTTTACGAGATATGACCTTTTAAGTCGCGTCTATTTTAATCTAGACTATATTTCTTTTTATTTGCTTGTTAAGCAAGAAGTCATTTTTATGGAACTTTGTACTTTAAACACAGACATTAAAAACGGGTTTATTAAATAGGGTTATTATTAATAATTGACTTCAATATACAATTAAATTGCACAGTATAGATAAAATCAGTCAGTATTCTATAATGTAACAAGTACTTAAAAAATAATTTAAAATATGTTTTGCTATAATCTGGAAGCTAGTCTTGGACACCAAATACCAACCAACTGACAAAACACATTCAAGTTTAAATATTGTTTATTAAATTGTGAGATAAATTTTCTTCTATTATTTTCTAAAAAAATATATATCAAAGACTGTCTTTGGGCAAGTTGTTCTACTTAAAGGTCATTATTTATCAAGACTATGGAAATAAATAATACGTTAAAAACTTATAATTGAGATTGGAAGATTAAAATAATGTAGAACTAGCGTTTCTCCCAAAATAGCGTATATTTTCAAAATTAGTGTTACAAAAGCAGTTAATGTCGCGCGTACAGAGGTCAAAGTACGTCATACCGATTTTGAAAAACACTTGTTCCGGTAACGGCCGCGCGTTCCGTATTACGCATGAACATGCCCCCGGCCTTGGAAGCACCTACTTCCAACAGTCTTATGGCTTGGATGATGTAGCAGTTGAGACCTCCACTGGTAAGGGACAAATCTTTGGGAAGGCACGCTTCGTGATGGCTCCAGAAGCTGTCCTTATTGCGGCGACTCGAGACACTCCATCCTTCCCTGGAAACGTAGCTACTATGCGTCCCATACTCCATTTCATAGGAGGGCTGTTGTCGTCCTTGATGAGCACCAGAACTCCTTCCTTCAAGCTATCGCCAGCCTTTGTCCACTTGGTCCGCACCTGAAGTTCCGACACGTACTCTTTCGACCACCGGGTCCAGAAGTGTTGACGGACTTGCTCCACTCTTTGATAGTGGGTAAGTCGATGAGGTGGAACTCGTTCATAGTCTTCGCTAGCAGGCGATGTCAATGAGCGGCCAATCAGAAAGTGGGCTGGTGTGAGTGGGGAAAAATCATTAGGATCTGCAGACATGGGAGATATGGGACGGGAGTTTAGGACTGCTTCTATCTGTGTCAATACTGTGTAAAGTTCTTCAAATGTGAAATTCGCATTACCTAGTACTCTCCTAAGATGATGTTTGCATGATTTGACCCCTGCTTCCCAAAGGGCCCCGAAATGGGGAGAATAGGGCGGAATGAACTTAAATTTAATATTATTATTAGTCGCGTAATCTTTAATATTTTCTGCACAGTTAGATAAAAATTTTGAAAATTCTGTCATTAAACCAGTGAAGTTTCTTCCATTGTCAGAGAAGATTTCTGATGGTTTGCCGCGACGAGAGATAAACCGCTTTAATGCTAGTAAATATGCATCAGTAGACAAATCACCCACTAGTTCAAGATGAATAGCTCGAGTTACAAAACATATAAATAAACTCACATAAGCTTTAGTTAGCCTGGCACCTTTACCTCTCCGATTTAGGATGAACACTGGCCCAAAATAATCAACTCCACTAACCATAAATGGAAAACTTATCGATAAGCGCTTAGTCGGTAAATTTCCCATCAACGGAGTGAGGGTTTTTCCACGGAAACGGATGCAAATTACACACTCATGTACTACCTTCTTTGCTAGGTTTCTGCCACTGATAGGCCACCATGACTCGCGAATGGTGAACAACAACAACTGTGGTGCAGCATGTAATTGTTTCACATGTTCGTAGCGAAATAACAGGTAAGTGAAGTGATGTTTAGATGACAAGAGAATAGGATGTTTTTTATCATAACAAAATTCATTAACATTTGATAAACGCCCTCCGACTCTAATTAATTTTTTATTATCTATAAATACGTTTAAATTTTTTAGATTGCCTTTATTAATAAATTTATTTTTAGAAATCTCCTCATATTCGGGAAATGATTCTTGTTGTGATAATAATGCTAGCGTATTTACAGCTTCTCTCAGCTCATCCACACGCAATGCACCCGATCGCTTAACATTTGTTTTACGAATGTTATATAAAAAACGTTTAATATATGCCATGGTACGTTGCATGCGGTTGAATTGAGAAAATCTAGAAAATGGAAAAAGAAACTGACTGACTGACATATTAAAATCACAGTCTTGTGCAATTAAACTTTTAATTTCGGGGAGGAAATTCGTATCGTCAAGTTCGTGAGGCCGAACAGCACATGATGTGAAATTAGGATCATGAAGAAAATTAGGACCTTTCCACCATAATCTTGAATCTCTTAACGTTTTTATATCAGTACCCCTTGAGACTAAATCGGCTGGGTTGTCATGTGTCATCACATGTCGCCAGATATAGTCTCGCGTAAGTTCCTGAACTTCAGCTACCCGATTTTGTACATATGTTTTTAATTGATACGGTGCCATACGCAACCACCCTAACACTATTGTTGAATCAGTCCATAGCACGACGTTATCGAATTGACACCGGAGTGATTTAATTAATTTTGAACAAAGCTTAGCACCTGTCAAAGCACCGCACAGCTCAAGCCTAGGGACTGTTAACGTCTTTAAGGGGGCTACTTTACCCTTCGCGCACAATAACATTACTTGAACATCGCTTTGCTTTAACGTACGTATGTATGCACATGCTCCATAGGCTTGTTGGGAAGCGTCAGTAAAAATATGTAACTCACAGCGTGTGTAGTGTAAAGCGAACGTATGACGTGGTATTCGTATGGTGCTAAGTTCGTCCAGACTTTCTACAAATCGAATGAATTCATTTGTCACTTCGTCAGGTAGTTTTGTGTCCCAATCAACTTTTAACAACCACAATTTTTGCAACAGTATTTTTATTGAAATTATAAATGCGCTCAATAAACCTAGTGGGTCAAAAATTTGAGAGATTACAGACAAAATTGCACGCTTTGTAATTTTACTACGGTCTACATGAACTTTAGTTTGATAATTTAGTTCGTCTGATTGACTTAACCAACTCAAACCAAGGGTTTTTGATTGAGTCTGTTCACCTAAAGAAAGACTTTTCAAAGCGTGTGATCCTGACAGTGCATGATCATGTTCAAAATTAAATATCCATTTTCGAAGTGGAAAACAACCTTTACATAAAACCCTAGATGTTTTTTCACATAAATTTAATAATTCGGTTTTATTATTCGCACCTGTGATCATATCATCAACATAAAAATCGTGTGTTATAATTCTTTGAACGTCAAGGTCATTGCACTCCTTGGCTAATTGATGTAAACATCTTACACTTAGAAACGGCGCCGACGCAGTACCGTAGGTCACCGTATTTAATCTATAGATCTCGATCGGTGCCGCGGGATCGCTACGCCATAAAATAAGCTGTAAGTCGCGTTGATTTTCGCTGATCAAAACCTGCCTATACATTTTCTCAATATCTGCACAAGCTATGTAGGCATACTTACGAAAACGTAATAAAATTGCAAATAAATCGCCCTGTATAGGAGGTCCGACCAGTTGTAAATCATTCAAAGATTTATTTGAGGATGATAATGCACTTGCGTCAAAGACAACACGAAGTTTTGTTGTTGTGCTATTTTCATTAAATACACAAAAATGCGGCATGAAATAATGAATCTTATTGTAAGTGTGAATACGACTCATGTGACCTAACCGTATATATTCGTCGATGAATTCTTTATATAATTTTTTACAAGTAGGCGAACGTGTAAGTCGTTTTTCTAATGAAATAAAACGCTTATATGCCTGCGTATAAGATTCGCCTAGTAATGTGGGTGATTCACGAAAAGGAATCGAAACAATAAAACGACCGTCGCTGTTCTGCTTGGTGTTATTGATAAAATGTTCCTCGCATGTTTGTTCGTCACGCGATAATGCAGGACACCTGACCTCGACCTCTTCTAACTCATAGAATTTGCGTAACTGGGTGTCAATAGACTGAGAAAAATTACAATAAATTGTATTAGTTGAAAACGAAATTTTATTAATAGGACCCGAGATAATCCAACCCAGTTTTGTATTTTGTAGGTATGGACCACTCTCCAGATGTATTTTTCCGTCGCTTAATAACTCCCAAAAATAATCAGCTCCTATCAATATGTCAATCGTATGACTTTGGAAGTATGTAGGATCTGCTAGTGTGATATAACTAGGAATTATTATTTTGCTTAAATTAATAGGTATAGCCGGCATGCTCGGCACTATTTGTGGTAGTACTAAACATTGTAAACATGTTGAATAATCGCCAGTCAACGAGCTTACATTTATTTTACAAGACTGTAAACTTTGCGTTATGGAATTACCAATTCCTTGTATTCTTTGAGCGGACTGTATCATTAAGGCGTTAATTCGATGGCATATAGATTCACGTATAAAACAACACTGGCTGCCGCTGTCTAGTAAGACACGACATGTGATGATCTTATTCCCCAAATCATCTGTTATATTGACTAGCGCGGTCGATAACAAAACAGGTTTCGCAATAGACGCTTGCGCGGTATATAGGTCTGTACTGCTCACCTGCGATGAAAGGGTTTGTAAATGTGTGCGTTGAGTTAATTGATTATTATCACTAATGCATTCGCCTAGCGCGTGCGACTGCATTGGTGAGATCTGCCCTTCAGTCGTTATTGGATCGCGATGAATTATCGTATTGTGCTTAGAATTGCACTTCCGACACGGGCCTAATTTACATGTGTTCGCGGTGTGTGAGGGACGCAAACAGTTCTTACAGAGTTTACTATTTACTATAAAGTTGATTTTATTATCGATAGTTAACTCTAAAAACTTGTGACACGAATACAAGTAATGATCTCCTTTACAATACGGGCATAACATTTTAACAACTTTATTGGTTTTCGCTGTAGACAAATTGCAGTGAATTTTAGAAATGTTTTGTGATGTTTTTGTGCTGACCTTAGATTCGTAGCTGTGTTTGTTATTATGTGACGCTTGTAACGTTTCTAACATATCTGCCCGTGCTTTAAGAAATTGTATTAAATCAGTTACCTGTATTCGCGATTTGTCTTTATGGCGTTCATTTAATAATATATCACTTCGATATTTCTCCCATTCGCGTTCAGTGATGCCATCTAGCTTAGAAACAATCATGTATATGATTAACGTGTCCCAGTGCTCGGTCGGCTCACCTAATAACTTGAGAGATCGTAGGTTTTTAAGCACATTATCAATTAATTTACGTAATAATATAGGGGACTCGTTAGTTAATGTTTTTATTGTAAACAAAGCTTTGACATGATTGTGAATAAGAAGTCTACTGTTGTTATATCTTGTCATAAGCAATTCCCAGGCAACATAATAATTATCTGAAGTAAATTCTAGTGAATCAATTACTAATAAAGCTGGACCGTTCAAAGAGGATTTTAAATAGTGAAATTTTTGAATGGAACTGATATTATTGGATGTGTGAACCAGTGAGATATAAGTGTTTTTAAACTCGAGCCATTGATCATAGCTGCCATCAAAGGTATGTAAATTTATAGTAGGTAATCTAACCGACTGATGCATATTATCCTGGTTTCCATTAATGGATTGTAAACTATGTGTACTAAATTCATTGTCTAAGATACAGTTAGCTTGAGCTAATATATTATAATACTTACTCTCAAAGGTTTCTCTCTCGTCAAGCTGTTTATCATCTTGTGACTCAGGAAGAAGCCCTTCTAGTTTATTTTGCACATCGTTAAATTCTGACAGGATACTAGATGCTCCCTTTATCCTTAAACTTAACTCTGCCCTTTTAGCGCGGTCTAGAATTTGATTTTCAAAGCTATTAACGTATGTAGACAGTTTAGCTAACCGACCTTTTAAAGTACCTCTTTGTTTAATTAGTTCTTTCATCAGTTTAGTTGTAGGATCTAAAACTGGAGATTCAGGCAAGCTAATCTGAGGTTTAGACATCTTAGTTTTTGTCTTTAAATAATACGACAAATTTGATATTACTGAAATATACTAACAACACGGTATTAGCACTAGATATTAGCCTTTGGTATAAAGAAAGGAAGAGAAGGAATTACCTGGTTGGCACGTCTCACCGAACAAAGATCTCATAACGTTGCGAAGTTATAGTTGATCAATCAAGTTTTAATTTCTTGATATTTCTGGTTCTTGCGATTGAAGTATCTTGGCTCGAAGCTCCAATAATTGAGATTGGAAGATTAAAATAATGTAGAACTAGCGTTTCTCCCAAAATAGCGTATATTTTCAAAATTAGTGTTACAAAAGCAGTTAATGTCGCGCGTACAGAGGTCAAAGTACGTCATACCGATTTTGAAAAACACTTGTTCCGGTAACGGCCGCGCGTTCCGTATTACGCATGAACAACTTATTATTTACGTCAAGAATGACAATATAATAAATACCAGTTTTTATTCTTCGAGTTTTTTACTCGTCTCGGTGCGTTTACTACAATTTTCTTGAATTGTGATACATTCTACATGAATATCATAAACAAACAAATTCCTTACTACTTTTATATCTTCTTGGCCTTGGCATTACCTTCGTCCTTTGCATTTTAATTACAACGCAAAAGAGGAAAATATTAATATAAATAAAAATGGATCGCCTCTATGTATTTATTTATTTATTGTTCAGAATGACTGCACAAAATCGGATAAATCTTTTTTTATTTAATGTGTTAGTTATTGTCAGGACAAGGTTTCTTTATTGTCATAAGACAGTGAATTAGATTGTGATGTCCACTGAAAATAATATCGCAAGAAAATCATCTACATCTTAGCTGCTGCTATTGTATGAAAATGAATCTCGGAAATTACTACCGATTTTGAAAATCATAGTCCAAAAAGATTCCCATTTTTAAGGCCTTTGACAATCTCAAAAAAAGGAAACTTATGTGTAATTAATATTCTTCTATTTACTTTGGGAACTTTATTTATTTCAATTAACTCCATGCTGATTTAACTGATTTTTATTACAATAAATCTAACGAGCTAATCTTGGAAAATATATGAATGACCTACATTTTTTTTAATTTATTTCGAACCGAGTACAAAATAATGCTCTTTATCTCAGGAAGGAAGTTAGTATAGATATCTAACAATTGTGAACGTCTACGTTGTAACTTTTATTTCAAGAAAAGTCCGTCCTTTTGAATTTGATCTTCCATCTGAATCACTTTCGAAAAAATTCGCCATGTTTTCTGTGTTTTCCTGTTAAATTGTAGTCTTTTATTCATACTACGAAGTGAACTGGCAGGTACCATTCTGTTATAATAGCGAATACGAAATGAATTTTTTTACAACATTTTGCACTGAGGAGAGAGTCATTTCTTACCAGGAACAAAAACTTCGTATATAAAACTAATTTCGAATATCATTCAAGGTTATAAAAGTAATTTATTTTATAGATTGTCTACGTAATAATGGAATGAATTACTTCATTCATTAACGTATGTTATATGTAAATCAATATTTTTTTTCACCTGGTTAGTAATTATAAGTCTTAACTTTTTTTAATGATAAACTGGAGAACAAATAATGATTTCCAGTGTTCAAGGATACATACATATGAGTTTGCCTATAATTAAGTTTTTTTAATTAACTATAGTTCTTACCAATCTAGGGTAGATTAAGAAGTTTTTGGGACACTTTTCTTTAAATACTTTAATAATAAGAGTAATTGTTACAAAGTATATTAGTTATTCATTTTTATTTATTTATTATGCAATTGGGAAACATACAGAATTAATTATACATCTAACAATACAAAAGTGTAATACATCAGCCAATGAAGCTTCCACTTTAATTTAAACTTATGAAGTGAATTCTCAATAATAAATACATGTCGGGGATTTCAATGATGATGAGAAGGAAATGGAAGGAGGAAGGTGGGGAATATTGGGGAACACTAAAAGGAGGTGATGGTAATGAATGGAATATTGGGTAAACGCAACGCAGATACTTCTACTGAACCGATAAATGATCAAATATGATCTCTAACAATTACGAGAGAAACCTAAGCAGTGCCTTGGACTTGTGACCAAGGTGTAAGCTTAAGGATATCCTTTAAGTAATTACAACACTCGCCTCCACTGCTAGGCTCTCTATTTAAACCCAAGGTTAAATGCACATAAACCGAATCTAACACAAGGCTAACCTAACCTAAGGCTAACCTAACCTAACATTGTGTTTACTTAACCACGTGGCAATTACATTGTAAGGACTTACGTGACCTTAGTTGGACAGCACTTCCACACTACACTGCACTTGACACTATCACTATCACTACTTAGATGATGTTAACTTCTTGAGAGACCGCGCACGACTAAGACTTCAGTTAGACTGTTGATCGCATATAAAGGGTCGAGGGTAGAGACTGTCAAAACAACGGAAGTGACTACTACCCCACTCCAACGCCATAGACAACGATAACGATTCGATTAATCGATAATTTTTTACTATGCTCCGACATACATATATATCTAAACATTAAACTGATTTAAATAAAAGAAAAAAAAATAATTAAGTTTATGTTGCATTGACTATTATTAAAGAATTTTTTAAATCATTTGCGATTTTTTTATAAAAATATCGACATGAAAAATATCGACATGGCTATGTAAGTTGTTGTAGTTATTACAAGCTCTTATTATATAATAGTTTTTAGTGTAGTTAGTATGACGAACAGGAGAATGGAAAGTGTTTCTGGAGCGGGTGTGAATTCTACACAATTTAAAGAGGTTTCACTTAAAAGATAATTCGAATCGATGAGATTATTTAAAATTTTATATAAGAAAATTTGGTCCCTCTACTCTCTGCGTTTTTCTAAGGATAGATAAATTAATTTATTTACATCAATAGAAATAAATTTATGACATAATCTTTTACAAAATTTGTTTTGAACACTGTCGATCGCTTTTATGTATTTATTATATTGTGGATTCCAAACGGTTGATGCATATTCTAATATCGGTCTTACATAGGCATTATACAAAACAAGAAGCTAGCAAGAGCTACTACAAAACAAGAGCTATACTGCGCAGTAACACTCAAACGACAATATCAACATTTAATCTAGACGGAAGTCGAGTAGTGCCTATTCTTGAGACCCTGGAGGAGGTTTAAACACGTCTTTTATAACCGTAAACTCACCTTCACCGCTCGACCTCGCTACCAAATATTAAAGTAATACAGTACATTACTCACGTGCTCCTCGATAACCTGAGGGCTAGCACCACGCCAACAAACACTACTACACTATAACACTCGCTACTTTAATATGTCATCATCATCACGACCCCCCAATGGCCCACTGCTGAGCCGGGTCTCCTCCTCAGAATGAGGAAGGTATTTTAATATGTACCTACTGCGCAACAACAGTTGACAGACTAACTCAATCCTATCGGAACAAACGTTATATATTGTCTACACGAAAGATAAATTGAACTACCGGCAAATACCAGTTTATAAACGGTGTTACTAACATTCATGGATGCTTCTGTTAATAATTTCGTCAATTTCTATTAAAAATATAATTTTGACAATAAAATCAACATTTCAGGAATATAATGGTACAAGGCTAAGAAAGAGAATCTCGTATTTTCCCTATTATCGAAAATTCCATGCAAAACCATTTTTCATGTCGTGTTACAGATTAGTTGAACTGTTGTCAGCCAATATATATATGAATCCTTTTTCATTACTCAAATTATTCTATGTTTTTAAAATCTAAAATGCGCTATTAACCAAATATTGTGGATATATCAAGTCAATTCGATTTTCCTATGTTTAATTCTGCTGCGTTTTGGAGTTATAAGTGTTCGAACAAACCCAACTTTGTTCTATTTATTAAAATTTTAGCACTACGTCAACTAGAGTCCATCTGAGAAATATATTATTAGTAGTCGACCCGTTCGACTTTGTTCACGTGTAGCTCCGCTCCTATTGGTCTTAGCGTGATGATATATAGCCTATAGTCTTCCTCAATAAATGGGTTATCTAACACTAAAAGAATTTTTAAAACCGAACCAGTAGCCAACCAACCAACTCTTCAGACTTATATATTAGTATACGATTTTCGTAATCAGTAGACCAAAAATTTACTGGAGATTCCCTTCTTGCAAAATCAGTGTTGCCTTGCGTAATAAATCAATAAGAAAACACTATTTATATTTTAGTTACATTTTCTGCCAATAATTTTTTAACTTTTTTTGTGTGTTTAAAGTGACAATGATGACCTTAAAAAAAATTATTATTCTGTATATACATCTGCATTTATATATATTTGAATGATACATATTTTCTCTTCTATTATAATAATAAAAAAATACGTTTAAAAAAACCGACTTCAAACTAAAAATGCACTAAAAAGTAAAAATAGTTTATATAATACTTTTTAGTGCATTTTTAATTTGAAGTCGGTTTTTTTTTACTTTTTAATGTTAGTTCATTTCGTTGCTTTTTATTGCCATATATTGAATAGTAATTTTATTTTAAGTAGCTATAGGTAGGCCTACGAAAGGTGCCGCGCGACTTAAACTATATGGACCCCAAGAAACAGGAACGGAAAGAATGTTCATAAATTAAAACTACTGGGCCAAACTATTTCAAATTTTTATGGGACCAAATGGCAACAATTCCGCATCAAACAAAAGAAGAATCACGTAAATCGGATCATAAATCTCAGCGTAATCGGTATACATACATAAAAAAATATATACCAATCAAATTGAGAACCTCCTCCTTTTTGAAGTCTGTTAAAAAATAAATACCCAATTATGTACGAAAATATTTTAATCAAGAGATATTTGAAATAAGTCTGATCGAGTTTATTACGATAAAGTAAATATATAAAGAAGCATATTTTAATAAAATATACAAAAATTACTCACATGTCTCACTACGTGTACACTTTGCCACTTCTCTTAAGAATATCCACAGTATAGTAGCTGATAACTGATAAGCGTGTCGTTTGTAAATATGCACTAGCTCTCGCTCGTTACTTTGTTTAAGAATACATAACTTATATTAAATTTTTTTTTAATTTAATATTTAATATTATAAATGCGAAAAAACACTGTCTGGTATGTTTTTACGTTCAAACCACTTTACTAATTTTGATGAATTTCAGTACAGAGGCTACGTTATCATGAAAAAAAAGGCTTTAAAATATAGGAACAGGTTTTAATAGAGGATAAAGTGCCTGTCGAGGAATTATGTTGACATTGTGTGATAGTGGATGAAATAATATATATAAATATACAATCTTTTATAAGCAACGTATGCGCACAACGAATATGGGAAATACGGCCAGGAAATAACTAAACATTACGATCTCTTACTATTCTGACAGGAACCCAAGAAGTGCCCTAGACTTGTGACCAAGCGTGTAGGTTTAAGGCCCGCCCTGATACATATGTAAATATTCACGTCTACATCATAGACTCTCCGTCTTAGCTTAAGGTTAGGCTTACATAAGGCTAACCTTTTTTGTTTATTCGTTGGAAACGCGACCTTATGCATACCGCATAAGCGGCGCAGGGGTTCAAGCATACCCACTAAAAGCAACGGTACCTTACCTCCGCCGTAGGGAGGCGCCACAGGAACGCTTACGCAAACAACTGTGACGTCTCAGCGGGTCAACCCGCTCTTATAGTGGGCCCCTGAGAGTACCTCTTGCCCGACGACTCTATTCATGATGGTGGGAGGAGGTGGGTGAAATATTTGGCACAAATACCGAAGCAACCGTGCCCGGCAAGTATCTGCGTCAGCCGATAAGACAGGAACAGGACGCGGTGCTGCCTTTCGATGCTGTCAACGATGCGTACGATGTGAGGGCGGTATGCCTGAACCGTCGCTAGGCCTGCACTAGGGGACATCAAATCCTCCTTCCACAAAATTTATATACATACAAACCCCACAATTCATCCCGTAATTCAAGTAATAACAAACATACTTCTTCACTAGAACATGTATATAGAGAAATGATAAGGAACGATAACATATATTTGATAACAGCTCATTAAGATTTGCTGTTTGGTCCGAGTCAACGACCATATACTTACGTCTGAATTTTAGGTTCATAAAATGGTACTGAATAAAAATGTGTTAGAATAGTCACTTTTATTTGCAAATTATTTTAGTCAACTATACTAATAGACAATTTCCAATCCAACACAAAATTTGTAAAAATTCTCTTGTGTCTAATATTTAACAAAAACATTCTAAAACTAGTTGCTTTGCCATATATATAAAATAAAAAATTATGGGAAGGCTACCCTTATGAGTTAGGGGTATAAAAAGTAGATGTTGACCGAGTCTCAGATCTACCTAATATGCACACAAAATTTCATAAAAATCGATCGAGCCGTTTCGGAGGAGAATGGTACCTAATAAATACCACGACACGAAAATTTTATATAACACTAGCCGACCCTTGCGACTTCGTGCCCGTGATCATCCGCTCCTATTGGTCTTAGCGTGATGATATATAGCATATAGCCTTACTCGATAAATGGGCTATCTAAGCCTAAAAGAATTTTTCAAATAGAACCAGTAGATCCTGAGATTAGCGCGTTTGAAGAAACAAACAAACTATTCAAGTTTATGTATTAGTATATGATACATAATAAGTATATTAATGCTCCTGCTCCTGCAAAATAAATGAGGCAAACATTCATAAAATAAGATTATTGGAAAAATTCTAGTATTTTAATTTAATAAAATCATTGCGTAAATAACCCAGCCTAATGAATTTTATATCTATTCCATTTTTCCTATTTCTACAGTTGAGAAAGCATATGGTTTTAGATTCTTCTCTTCTGTCCCTTATCCCTTTTAATTTTTATTTTCAAGGCGAGAACTCATCTGAAAAACAACAGATTCCTTTCTTTTGGCTCATATCTTTATATGGGTTTTGACCAAGGTAATGTCCAATCTGATGACCATCGCGGTTTTGAAGATAAAATATTTCAGATCATCATAGATTGGATCCATCATATTCGCGTTTTGTAGATTAGAACTAAAGGAAGAGGGTTCACGCGATCAAAATATATTAAATTATAATTTTATACTAGCCGACCCGAGTGTTGTAGTGTAACGTTATGCAAGTACATACAAGCATACAAACAGACAGAGACGAATAATAGTTTTATCCTTTTGCTATTATCGAATTGAATCAGGCGTTACTTTGCGGAAATTCATGATTAAAAAGGAATCAAAAAGGTTACCGTGCTAAAATCCGCGAAATTCTGAGCAACTCGTCTCGTACGGCACAACCCAGAAGAGCACACTGTCCACATACAAGTGAGACGCGCGAACCCGAACCAGGACACACCACACAAAATGGTCGCTCGACAATGGAACAACCAGGTGCGCACAACCCAGAAGAGCTCACCGTCCACAGAAAAGTAAGACGCGCGAACCCGAACTAGGACACGCCGCACAAGTAGATCGCTCGACAATCGACGTACGTTTCGATCTGAACCGAAACATCTTTATGAATAGTTGACTCTACAAGCGTCACTTGCAAATTCCATACATTAAGTTTTCTTAAATATTTTCTGTACATTTTTAACATCAACGTACAGTAATTTATATATTTAGTAAAATTCCCAAAGACAACGAAATCACAACTCCCCCATGTACTCTGTCAATAGATGTCGTAATGGCACACTCATTGGTTTAATATGTTTTCTTAAGTATTTTTTTTGCGATAAAACCTGCCTAATGTATACTTTCCCAAACCCTATTGTATCTCTGTACCAAATTACATCAAAATCGGTTCAGAGATTTAAGCGTGATTGCGTAACTAACACATAGACCATCAATTCGTCTACAGATGACGTAAGTGGTTTATTAAATCGCTCCTTTGTTTATATAGTTTGTATTTTTAAATATTACCTACGTTTCTTAAAACTTACATTCGAAATTATAATATTACTAGCGGCCCATCCCGGCTTCGCACGGGTAGAATTTTTTTTTAAACATTTTGGCGTTCCCGCGTTTCGCTGCCCCCTTTCTCGCCGCGTGTCTTGCTGCGCTGTGTGGAACGACACTGGCCCGTCGCGTCGTCGTGTATTTTTTGTTAATATAGATATTTAATTTCGTAATATCTTTTAGATGGAAAGTCCTATTTTAATAATTCAAAAAGTAATAAACAGGTATTGAAACAGTCTTGAATACGACATAATTTATTTTGATAAGAATTAATACAAAGGTATGGATAACATGGTCTGATTTTGTTAGGTATTTCTATCAACTTTTAAAATGTAAAAAAGTAGTTATAGTGACATAACTACAATAGTTGGACATATGGTCTCGCGGAGTTTTTTTATACATATTGATACAATCTATAATATTGTAGAACATTTTTTTGGTTCTATCATCAATACTTTCTGCAGCGCATGCGATGAAAGATATTTTATGGCTAATTTTTTTGCACCTTGGGTTGGTTTTAGTAAATATTTTTAAGGAAGTCTAATTTTTTCTAGTAATAAATATAGCCTATGTTACTCAGGGATAATGTAGCTTTCTAATGGTGAAAGAATTTTTGAAATCGGTCCAGTAGTTTTTAAGTTTATTTGTTACATACAAAAACACAAATCTTTCCTCTTTATAATATTAGTATAGAAGTATAGATTAGGATGGAAATAATAGGAATTAGGGTATATAGTAACATAATGGGTATAGTTAGGATAGAACGGAATCATAAACATTTTTAAACAAATATGTCACAAATCATACAGTTTTGCGGTCATAAAAAACAAGATTTGAATTTTGTAGTCGTAGATGTCTTTTTAAGATATCATTACAACATATTGATATCATCTCTGTTTTGTATGACAAACATGTTTTTATAATAACGGGATTGATAAGAAAATTCGTAAAATAATCTCTGCTCGTAAATAATAGATATGAGTTGAACTTGGAATGTCGGTAGACGTTTGTTTTTTTGTCATTTCTGGTCATAATATCAACACTAGTACATTTGAGACCTGTCTAAAACGTAAATAATCATGGCAAGATTCATTAATTTCATTAATTTGTATAGAAAATTTTGGTCCAATTAATTTTTTTCATTGCTTAAATTAAACTATAGGGATCCTGGTAATATTTGTATCAAGTATTCTTATCAGGTTCTATTGCCATATTTGGTATATAAAAAATAAAAATGTCAACTGTCAAAGTGACACTTGTACCTTACAAAGTTAATACCACGGTTACCAACTTAGGGGTTTTACTCCCAGATTTAGGGGGTAAATAAGTGAGATGGGATTTTTTTAGCGTTCTGAAATTTTTAGGGGTATTTTCAGGGATTTTTTGACCCTCTGATATTTTTAAATTGATAATATTAATATTTATTTCTTGACCTAGCGACTTATAACGACATCTAGTACGTAATTCTACAAGCACTCTGTGGTGACTGACGGCAATACTGGCGCCACTGGCGGTCATTTTATTTTCTGTGCATATGGCGATTATTGTTGTATATAAATTGAACGTATGTTTGATATTAGCTTATGTCAGATAGGATACCGCCAAAAAATAGATTAAGAATATTCTTACGACGATTGTTATTTCGATTTTGGTTTGTACTGTGTGTCGACATGAAATGTGTTAATGATGCCTAAAATTTTCAAAAAATTTCAATCTTCAGATGAAGACGAAATATTTTTATATTAATTATAACTTATAATAAAAAGACTTTTGAAATGTATTACAGCATAGTATTTCTAAATCATTATGTATTTATATTTATATATTTTTAGGGGGACAACTAAATAATTAAGGCGATTTTAAGGGTTTTTGACACAAATTTTAGGGATAAATATTTTTGAGAGTTGGTAACACTGGTTAATACTTAAACTCAACTGTCATTTGAAGAGTTTTATACATTTATACATAAAAACCATGATTTCTTAATGTAATATAAATAATATCAGCCAACAACCATGCTGCGTTTTTTATTATAAACCGTCAAATAAATCTAGGGCTTGCGACCATAATTCAGGTTTAAAAACAAGTAAATGCATGTTTATGCTTTTTTTAAACTGTTCATATCTTTCTGAATAATAACAGTAACTAGTAATTAATTGAGTACCAAAAGAAACTTAAGAATATAAAATGAGGAAACTGAGCATTTCATGGTTTACGTATTACTTCACCGTTACCAGAGTTATTTTCTCAGAGTTTTTAATGTCCTGTCTTAAATTTTAAATACATCTTATAGATCTTGCAATAGCATACAAACTGGTATGTTTCCGCCCAATCTCATTGCGACAGCTGCAAACATATCAGTGTGAAATATTTCTACAAAACAATGACGCAAATCTGTATTGAGTAAGCTAGATCATCGGCGCTGGCCTTTGGATACTGCTATTATGGCGATTATAACTTATGAGAAATAAATTTAAATTTTACCAATAACTTACTTACATACATACATATTATTTTTTAGCTTAAGGACCCCACTATCAGGCACAGAAAGTTAAAGTATATCGACCCTAAAATAACAATTTAGTGCCACCTTATTTATGAATTACTAGCTGCACCCCGCGGTTTCACCCGCTATATATTGGATAATTCACGCTATATCATTATAAATTATAGCCTATATGTTTTTCTGATGTGTAAGCTATATTATTGTTAAGTTTCATCAAAATCCATTCAGTAGTTATTGCGTGAAAGAGTAACAAACATACATCCATACTTCCAGACATCCATACATTCTTACAAACTTTCACGTTTATAATATTAGTAGGATGATGCAGTTTCAAAAGGAATATTGGATATAGTTTTTGTTGTATTTGTTTCTTGTATACAAACATTTTTAAGAAAGCGAATTTTTTTTTAAAAGAAACGAAGGTAAGTAAGGAAAGTGATAAGTGTTTGTATCTCAAAAACATATGTAAAATGTTCTTCCAACATTATATATATATTGATAACTTTAAAGACACATTCATTTTTATGCAGAACTAACGGACCCGCGCGACTTCATTCGCGTGTTGCTCCGCTCCCATGGGTCGTAGCGAGATGTTCAATAGCTTAAATTACTCCTTGTTACATCAGCTATCTGCCAATGAAAGTCCCGTCCAAATCGGTCCAGCCATTTCAGAGATTAGCCTGAACAAACAGACAGTCAGACCGACAGAGAGACAAAAATTGTAAAAAATACATGCAATGCATATGCACTTAGTATAAAAAATAACTCCAATTTTATTTATTAGTATGGATAATGTCGTCATAGGAACAAGGGTTACAATTATTTGGAGTTTTCATAAGTTTCTAACAGTTGGCATGTAATCAACACTTCCACGTGTGCTGTTTCTAGTTTAGGCAATAAATGTCGTCAACATGATTTGTAAATTTCACCCGTGCGAAGCTGGTGCCGGACACTAGTTAAATAGATACGGTAAAGTCCACATAATGGACTTGCGACAAACAACAAATTGATATTCGCTATCAGGAACTAAAGTCCGAAATATATCCGATAAACATACACACAAGTGGCATTTCACACCGGTACCGATACGCGTGGTGTAAACGATAAGGACCTTGGACTAGAAAGCTGTTTTGGACTCGCTCTCGTGGACGTTATACCTTCTCTTTCAAGGTTGGACGGAAATTTGTTGAAATGGTGATGACCTTTGTTATTAGGGCTAGCGAAACTGTGTTGCTCAAAGATGTATACTGTTATTGCTTATTAAAATAATCGTGTTAGTCATTATGAATAACGACACTAAAAGGAAAGTTCCGTCCCCTACTAGTTTAGTGTGCAACGAAGTGAAGGATCTTACTATTTCCTTAGAAAAAAGTGGAAATTGAAGATTATTTTTCAATTATCCTTACTAGAGGCCCTTCTCGGCTTCGTATTATACATATAGACCATTATCTATAAGTAGTTTTTCATAGTCGCGACTTAGTCCTGGACATGGGCATCCCACATAGTATTCCACACACGGAGGTACAGAAAGAATTTAATCCAATTAGTATGTACTAGTTGGAATTATCTATATATACGGCCACTCATACAATAAATAATCATAAATTAGATATGTGATTAAACTGTTTCAATTCAGTTTTAAAATTAACAAAAATAATAAGTTTTCCTGCTTCTGTACAAAGCCAGAGTTGTTTGTATATTCGTTATTTGCTTTATTTTCCGAATTCAGTAAGTTAATGAGCGGAAAGCGATAATATCAACAGCAAAAAGTTGTATAAAATTATTTAAATAATTTTAGTAATTTATTGTTTACATACTACACATGAGGGTCTTCAAATGGCGTGTGTACAGGCTCCTAAGAGCCCATGGGCGACGGTGACCACTTACCATCAGGTGGACCTTCTGCTGTTCAACACTCTCTGATACTAAATCTTCTTCATCTCTCTTCCCTATAGCAGCAGAGGAAATTAAATTTGATTACCAACAAATTTTACGGGAGAGATGCAGTTGATATCTATAAAAAAATTAATGCCAGTTAAGACATATCGTAAAAGAAATATTCGCCAGACTACGTTTTATTACATCTAGTACTTTCTTAATTAAGCAATGCAATTAAGACCAAGGAAATGGGAAGGCGATAGAGGACAAAAATGGAGAAAGGAAATTATATTCAGGAAAAGAGTTCCAAGGTTATTTAAAGTATTATGTAGTAGTATGAAGCAAAAAAGTAATTGTGAACACTATAATTTAAAATTGGGATTTACTTATTTACCATTAGCATAATTTAAAAAAAAACTAGATGACGTGTTGTGTTACAAAATTATAAGTTGGTAATAAATCAGGTTTTAGGTTAGATTTTATTTAGCACGAAATAAAACCCGTATTTTGGAAAGTAAAAATGATATATAAAATACATAAGCATATATTAATATTTTTTTTCAAATTTTTGTATTAAAAAATGGCATCTACTTACCTATTTTGTATATATATTTATTAACCTCAGAATCTTGCCTCTTTGTTTTGTTTTACAATATAAGTTTATTCAACTTTGATATTAAACATTTTTTTATCGACAATATAATTACTATGTAAACTGACTTTCACGGATTCAGAGTAAAAAAAAAACAAATAATTAAATAGTTATAGAGAATAAAATTTCAATTGCAGTTATTTTCTCACTTTGATTTGATTTTTTAAATTTTATTTGAGATTTTGTTTTATTATTTAAGTATTTTGATTTTCTTGTTTAGATTTTAGAGACGGAACTTAGTAGAGTAGACCTATCCTCGCTCCAAAAAGAGAAAATAGGTTTTTTTCTTATTTCCATACAATAAACCAATTAATAAATTTTATCCCATATTTCAAATATTTCCAGAAAGAATTTTAATAAATGCAAAAATAAGAGTTTATTTTAGGCGATGCTTTTATTCCCCATATAGAACTTTGTCTACCCTTTCTGTCTTACATCCAAAATTAAAAATCATTTTAATCGATTACAGATTCCAAATTTAAATTTTATTTATACAAAATTTTAATTAAGAATCTATATTCTATACATAAACCAATTTTGAATTAATTTCTGCTGCTAAAAAATATATTTCGAAATATTCAATTACATTGAAAAAATAATATAAACTATTTATCCTTTTCTATTATTATAAAATACAAAATATAAGAAACAAGACTTAAATATTTATCTAGAGCATGTAAAACATTTATTGATTGTTAAATTATCGTAGGTCAATAAACTATTTAATCTATCAATTTTCAATGTCGTTTGTAGGGATGTCTCATTTTTAAACCTCTCGTGAATTAATAGAATTAATAAATAATATTAAAAAACATTTATGTATTGTATGCATAAATATTTAAGTTTATTTTTTTTATTAATATGTAAAAAAAGTTACATGTAAAGTAACTCATAATCTGACAACCCTGGCTGAATAGCGTCGACCTAATTCCTGAACGCATCGCGACGCCAGTCATTCGCGGTCTGTCGTTCGTCTCACGCGAGATTTGCGCGTTCTTCCCGCCAATTTAATTTTAACAGTGATTATTGTTAATTAACTCATTAATATAAGGTATTTATATATTTTATTACTTTTCGTTTTAATGAAAATTTTATTTAGTAATAAGTTTGTGAAATATTATGTTCGTAATCTATATTAGTTTGGTACTTGACGCTCTTTCAGTAAATCTATTTGTAAACATTGTTTCATAACTAACAAGATAAGGCTTATATTTAAAAAACGTGTATTGAGTATTATTTGTATCTTCTTTGCAAAAACAATTGTTTTAAAGAACATAAATGACTACTTGAATAATATCCATTAATTAATGTTAATGAAGGTAGAAGTCTGGTTTGTTGTGAATAAATAGGTAGTCATGAAAAAATAAACTGTGTAAGTATTTTTTCTTGTACTTAACACATGTGGTCCAATCTTAATAGTACTTCCTGCCCTAAAGGACATTTTCCTCGTCTAATTTATCATATCATCATCATACTTTTTATATATATAGATTGATACATAACTTTTATACTTTAATATAAATTTTCAGTAATTTTTAAATTAGTTAATACAGTTGTGTAATTATTTATTCAGCTAGAAACTACTAACTAACTACTAAGTAATTATTTGCTTGTTAATAAACTACAATAAAAATATTTATTGCTATTCTAATGGTAATTTTACTGACTTGTTCCTTGTACGTACTCTAATGTAAAAACATGTCAAATGTGAAATAAAATGTAAACAAATCATAAAAGGGTCCTTTGTCTTGTTTTACAAGGACTTAATTATTATAATATATGTAATTGTTATTACAAAAACCATATGACCCATTAATCATCGAATGTATAGTAATTTTAGACTACATTATTTTCACATCCTTAAAAGAAATTGTGAATTAATTCTACATATAATTCGTATTTGATTAACTTAATAACATTTTTGTTATAGTCGGGTTATAACCGCCCCGAAAGATAGAATATCATATTTAAGTTTCTTTATTTATTGTGAAATTATTAATAAAACAGACTACTTTAATTGGATTGCCTAAACTTACGAAATATTTAATTTTGAAGAAATTCCTGGTGGAGTTTAATAACTTGTTTACGTTTTTTTTCGTTTACATTGTTTATGTGTGATATTTAAATGTTACTAATTCTTACATTTAAAATCTTTAATAAATGTATGATTTACTTAAAAAAAATTAATGGTAGTAACCATGCAGAATTGATGTACGTATATATTAATTTTGATTTCGTTATTTTTTAAGTCCTAATTTAATCTTATAATTTCGTAAGTAACACTTAAGAAACGTAGGTAATACTTGAGAATACAAACTAAACAAACGAAACTGCGATTTAATCTATTACTTACGCCATCTATTGACGGATAGATTGCGTCTGTCGTCTCTCACACAATTAGGCTTAAGAGGACTTCGTACGAACGACACTTTTGTAAAATACATTTTTACCAAAAATATTGGTGTCGCGCTGAGCCCCAAGCTTAGCCCTTACCGTGTGATAGAGAGAACTACAGCTCGAACTGATTTTACCTACGTAACATTAAGAAAATCGTCCTTTCGTCATCCCCTGTTTCCTGCTCGAAATCTGGACCGATTTTAATATTTATTTCGTTAAAATCCAGTACAGGGTCTAAGCTATGCCCGTACGTTTGCTTTTTTGATTTATGTTAGTAATAATTAGTTTGCTGGATGTTTGCAAATGTAAATAAAAAAGTTTTTTTTTTCTATTATACTAATCAAATAATTAAAAAAAAAAACGTACAGTCATGGCAGAGGTACGTATATATCGCATGGTATTCTTTTTTCTTCTGTAACTTCATTATCCTAGGAGGAAACAGGGGACTACGTTTGTATGAAAAAAGTGTCGATAGATTTCCTCTTAAATTTTAACGTGGGAATGAAGTACATGTCGAGCTGTGTGTCTAAATACACGTGGTCAATTGCACCCGGGTAAAGCCGGGAAGAGTCGAGTAGTAATTCTATAATAATAATATAATTTGTATTATTTGTACATTGTCCGCAGGTCACAATGGCGTCGGTGGAGACTAGCAAGAACGGCGACGCCCAAAATTTATTATCAAAGGCACCTTGGTACGTTTTACAGTTATTGTATATTGTATAGATAATTTTATCATATCGATGACTTATAAGATTAAGATTGTTAGTTTAAAATTGTATCTTAATTTGGTCTAAGATCCACCACCGCATTACTGATTATATTAATCATGCTCGTAGATAACATTGCAGTGAAAGTATATTTTTAGATAGGTTAGAAGTGTTGAGTAAGGTTATAAAGTATCTGTATACCAAATTTCATTAATCCATCCAATATTAGTAAGACGTATGATTTATAAAATTTGAGTTTACTTATTTTATTAAAATTCCAATTACACCTCTACATCTACATCCACATCCGTATTTATGTCTATATCTAAGTAGTACTACTGAATCGATTTGCATGAATTTGGTATACCTATAGATAGTCTAGAGCATGAGAAAGGACATAGGTTACTTTTTAATGCGAAAAAAGGGTTGAAAGAGGGGTATAAAAAGTTTATGAAGTACATATCGTCATTTTTTTAACTACAAGCTTAAAGCTACAAATTCGTAGATTTGACATGTTTGTCCTGGAAAAATGTAAAGTTCGTGTGGAATAGAGTGATTTTATTCACATACCTAAATAGATTAAAAGTTTTTACACATATAGTTGATCACATAAGATACCACTTATCCCGAAACAAAGCACAGTTCCTGCGGGAAAGACCTTTCTAGAATAGCAAACAGATTTTATTGTTTTGAATCAGATATAAAGAAAAAAATGATCCTCAATTGAAGATAATTGTAATATAATAGAAAATAAATATTATATAATAAAATTTATTCAGCGATAACGAAGTCATGGACGTCGACTAGTTATAAATTAACATCTACACTCAAAATTTCACAATACCTTTGTACGACCATATTACGGTATTTTTTACTACACAAAAAATAAAAAATCACGTTTTGTTGTAACTAAATATGTTTTTAAGTAAGCAAATACAAAATATATAAAGATTAATATTTGTACATTAATAGGTGGAAGATTTTTTATTCTTTTTATAATAATTGAAGTATACATTCGTAAATGTTTTCCTGGCGGCAAATCTTAGTTTCAATAAGGAAATATTTCAAGGTTTTACTTTAAAATTTAATTTAATTTAGAACCGCATGTAATTTTATTGCAGTAAAATGAAATATATATTTTTTAATTTTATTTAACTATCAATAAAAGAGTCACCTAAATAATTATCTAATCTTGACAGATGACGAGGTCTTTATTGGACCAAGTGTTGTCATTATTTAAAAGTTCCATAACTATTTAACAAATGGTCAAAACACTTCAATTATTGGGTCGTTCATTTATTTAAAAAAATCTTAACGCGTCGACGAGTAATTACTAATTCAAGTCACATTAATTTTATTAATATTTATTCAGATATATATATTTCTTGGTATATAAATCATTGCGGGAAAATATACTTAAATACTCATTTTTCATCACTACCCATTTTTAATGTAAAATATTGTTTTGCATGAAAAAATCAAAAAATTACATCAAAAATTAAACTTACATATATTTTTTGAATAATGAGTAATAATTTTATTTTCATTTATGATACAAGACAATCTTGTCACTTTTCCTCTTTTATATAATCTCGAAATTGATAATACATATGTCTAAGCGAAATTAATTTAAACTACAACTATGTGGTTTACGGGTCAAACAAGTTTGTGGACGTCATATTATTTCCCGTAAGGGGGTTAGAATACAATATCCCTCCTTTCACCATGCGATCGGCAAGTGTATGGGTCATATGGGTCATATCTACTTCTTCCCTCTCCCATCCTCTTAATGCCGCGGTTTTAGTGAACTCAGGGTTCATGCTCAGGGTCCACTATCATCTAACCCTAGCATTGTTCACTTCATTCCTCTTCCTCACTCTCACCATCTCCGTGGTGGCCACGCATTGGTAATACAAGAGTAACTTTCTTGTATTGTTGATGTCTATGCGCAACGGTGGCGACTTACCATCAGGTTTATCGTTTGATCGTAAGAAGCAAAGTTCGGCTTCTTTCTTTTCTTTCTTCATCATTCGATTTTTCCAACCAAAACCATAAAAATTTGGCCTTTTTTATTTGAATTTCAAAATTAAATGCGAGTGGATTTGGCCACCGAGAGTTAAGCACAATCTGGATTATAGACAAACCATAATTGCCGTTGGAAATCTACTATCCATAAATGGATATGTATCATAGGTCACGGTTTGCAACTAATCATTTTATGATCTACTCAAAGGGACTTGTTAGTTCTTGATGGAAAGCCAGACCGTGAAGTCATCCTATAAGGGTTTCTTTTTTCTTCCAGAGGAGATAGTAGTAGTAGTTACCAAAACGGATAGTGGGAAAAAAAAATCTTCATTACAACGTAGTAGTCAGCAACCCTATTGCCGACCTTGAACATTATACCCCGGGAGTCAATGTCGCCATGGAACACGTAAAACGGATAAGGTTAATCGCGTGCGCGTGAGTCGGATGCCCGTCACTCCGTCACCGATTCACCGCCACCGCCACTTGTGTAACTGCGAGACGTGCGCCGACACGCAAACTGCCCATTTAGCTTTATTATAGGCATACTATAGGTGGCCTTGAAATGAGACTTTAAATGATCTAACTATACCGCTAGTTTGAAATAGACAATAGGCATGATGACGGCAAACAAGATCTATTAAAACTTTACATTTTTTGGGTTCAATCTCACAATGAAAAAGGAACTATTATAGGATCTTGGTTCTGCAAACTTTAAGTGAAAATCAAATTTTTAAGCAAACGCAATCACAAGATGCTTAACGTTACTTCGTTTGCGTAATTGAGGTAGTTATATTAGCCTAAAGTAGATCCTCTGTACACATATTTATTAATTTTATGAGGTAGTCATACTAACTTTGCACCAACCTTTTACCCCCCTTAAGGGATGATTCTCGAAGAAATATCTTACACGTGTTTCATGACTTTCAATGAAGAATCATACTGAATTTCATTTGAATTCACTCCGTTTTACCCCCTTAGTGCCCCTACTTTATAAAAGGACCCTGAGCAAAATTTCAAGTTTCTAACCCTTATAGTTCAGGCCCTGCGTTGATATGTCAGTCATTAAGTCAACTTCTCCTTTTATGTAAACATATATGGATTTTAAGTAAACCACAATTACATTGGTAAACTCTTAACCTATGTTAATGTATAGGGATAGGGTAAAGTGGTGATAAAGTTTAATTTGTCCCTTAAATTATTCAGAACCCTCGGTGCCTTAGTCAATTTTTTGCATGCCGTTTTCGGTAAATCCCATCTTCCTCATGTCCTTCTAGATCCTAGTTATCCATTTGATTAGGTCTCCATTTTCCCACTTCCCTTGTATCAATGGAATACCAAATGAAAATGGATATCTATATCTGTTTTCCAAAACACCTATTACCGTATCTACGTCTAAACTCTTTTACTTATAACTAATTAAACCTCGAAGAAACCTGTTTACATCCTAGCACTAAATATAGTAGCTAATCTTTATTCTGATTGATTTTTGGCTGCAACATAATAAGTAGTATTATATATAAATAACCAAAAGATATATGATTATACTATAAACCTTGCGAATTATAATCATCAGATATAACAGGTCCTTCATTATATATAATCGATTCTGCCAATACTCAAATTGCTATCTTCCGTTGATTTGTTGTAAGATATAGCTAATATCGTGGTTTTTTAAAATTAAATGTTAATATAATACTACTACTGATCTGGAAGTGTTAAAAGTCACTTCCTCTTATTACAATGACTTCAGCCTCCTGTTTACACCAATAAATCAAAACAATTGTTGTTGACTTTTAAATTAAATGTTTTAACACTTTCTGTACGGAAGTAATTTCAGTTATTACATTTTTAAATATCAGATCGAATGATATCCGTAAATAAAAGTTCAAAGCACTTAATAAACTGTAGGAAGGAAGTAAATTAATTAATTAATTATTAATGGAATATGATGATGAAAAAAGTTACACACGTTTAAAGTGTTTACACTGTGGCGCCATCTAATGGATGCTTACCTAACCTAAATAACAGAAATTGTTGTCTATAAACTACACGACACCGCCATCTATTATGATCATCACGACTCATCAATAGCGCACTGGTGAGCCGTTTCTCCTCAGAATGAGGAGGGTATTAGGGTTGTTACTTCACACACCTTTTAAAAACTCTCAGGAGTGCAGGTTTCCTTACGATGTTTTCCTTCACCGTTAAACCAAGTGATATTTAATTTCTTAAAACACACATAACTCAGAAAAGTCAGAGGTGTGTGCCTGTGTGGGTTTATGAACTCGAACCTCCTGAGTAAGACATTGAAGTCCCAACCACTGGGTCATCACTGCTTTTTTTTAATCATTATTCCATCTATTATATAATTATGGAACTTAAATATAAGTTGGACTCAATTACAAACAAAGTGTATAATTTTATAGTTTAAATGCTAACTAATAGTATAAATGCGAAAGTAACTATGTCTCTCTATGTGTTACGCTTTCAAATTCGAATCGATTTTGATTAAATTTGCTGCAAAAATTGACTAAAACGTTGAAAAGGACATAGGGGATGAAATGTATGTGCTGTGTGACCATGCATAAATATAGCAAAATACATTGAAAACAAAAAAAAAACAGACCTATATCATTATATGATATAGGTGATTTTAATATACTACAAGCGTTAGTTTGTTCTATATCTTCTAGAACCATCGATGCAGGCAATCACAATTAAATTATTATAAACAAACGATAAACAATTAAAATGATTAAGAATGTTAGTAATAAATGGTAAAGTATCCAAGTTTAACGTAACATGTCTTGCTCATTCTCTAATGATCTGTTACGCTGTCGGTTACGCCACAAGTACATCTATAAACTTAACAGTACTATTACTATGTATTAGGAAATATATTAAGTACTTCATATATCGCACACGACGACATTTCTTATGAAAAGATCGTCAAAATACCAAAAAATACACTACAATTCCTTATGAAATTATCTAATTCAAAAGGCTGACTCATTTTAGATTTTAAAGTAATTTTGAGGCACTCTTCTTTAGGGTCCCAAAGCATAAAATTATCCTAAATATTATTTTTTCAAATGCTCGTTTCCAATTCGACATAAAACTTAAAAATCATCATTTTTATGCTCTTTAATTTTAGCTCTAAAAATTTTCCTTATAAAGGTATATTTGTATACTCGTTTGCGTTGTCATTTCCTAGTGTAAAGAGTGAATTTTAGTGTAATCATAAAAAATGCGCGCAGTCATTGAATAATGGAAGCGTGCTTAATATTTATGTTTTTGGACTCAGATTTTGTACATTTTAATCGACAAGCAGCTCAAGAATTGAGTATACATATCATAGACGAAATACAGTCGCAAGTCTATCTGAGTAGCTCGCTCCTTATAGACAAAAACTGCTTGATGTTTAAAAAATTATTAAAATCGCATTATTTAAGCCATGAAATAAAAGTGATGACTGCGAGATAAAAATATAAAATTCATAGAATCTTTAGATATTGAATTGAATCAGGCGTTACTTTGCGGAAATTCATGATTTAAAAGGAATCAAAAAGTTACCTTGCTATAATCCGCGGCAATCTGAACTACCAGACTCGTATGGCACAACCCAGAAGAGCACCCTGCCCACATAAAAGTGAGACGCACGAGCTCGAACCAAGACACACCACACAAGCAGGTAACTTGACGATCTAACAACCAGACTCATACTGAGTGACGCTTGTAGAGTCAACACCTCTTGAAGATGCTTCGGTTAAGGAGCGAAACGTACGTCGATTGTCGATCGCGACCTACTTGTGTGGTGTGTACTGGTTCGGGTTCACACGTTACACTTTTCTGTCAACGGTGTGCTCTTCCAAGATCGTCGAGTTATCTACTTGTGTGGTGTGTCTTGGTTCGGGTTCGCGCGTCTAACTTTTATGTGGGCAGGGTACTCTTCTGGGTTGTGCCATACGAGTCTGGTAGTTCAGATTGCCGCGAATTATAGCAAGGTAACTTTTTGATTCCTTTTAGAATCTTTAGTCCTTATCTGTGACATCAAATTACTGACTTAACCTTTTGTTTTTTTATATGTTTATGGGAGTAATATTTCAACGTGTATTGTTTTGTAAATTTGGTGAGCAAACAAATATGAATGGTAACTATCACTATAATGTATATCGACATACAGACATGCATATACAACAGTAAATAGATGTAGTACATAAACGGAATAAGGTAAGGGAAGGATACCCACACAGGATGTCTGTATTTTTCGAAACTTCCTCCAGTAATTATGCAACTGCGCCTGCAACTGCATTAGTGAAAGTCTGGCTCGGCCGCCGCACGCCTCCGACTCTGACTACAACGTAACTGTTGTATATATCAAGTAGTGCACTAATACTAGTAATTAGTGATGTGGTTTAATGTGTCCATGGTTCGCGAAGGAAAGAAGAAAGTATTGTGTTTTGAGTAAGTGCTAATTCACAGACCTTTACTCCCCAAACATCTCAGAACTAATCATATAACAAGTCAACAAATTAATAAATAAAAAAAACCTTCATACTTTTTGGACGTATTATGGCTTGCTGCCTCTTTTAGTTTTTACATTTATTTATTAAATAAGACGAACAATTGTTAAATATTTAAATTCTTAATGAGACCCTGGGCTCAATAAACGTTGTAGGTTTGTTACAACTACTTGATTTTATCCCTAAATAAAATTTTCTTTACTAATTAATGTACATAAATCTAAAGTTAAATGTGTATAAATTGAGTAGACTGCCAATTGAAATTGTAACAATTGACTAAAGTTTGGATATAGACCTTGGATTGCCCTATGACCCATGCACGAAAATCAAAATTTTTATGATCTTAATTTAAGGGCGCTTAAAAATTATAATATCAATTATATCTATATTAGAGAGAGACTATTTAAAACCTAGATTATGTTCTATTTTTATGTACTAACTAGCCGACCTGCGCGACTTCGTTCGCTTGTTGCTCCGCTCCTATGGGTCGTAGCGAGATGTTAAATAGCCTAAGTTACTCCTTGTTACACCAGCTATCTACCAGTGAAAGTTCCGTCAAAATTGGTCCAGACATTTCAGAGAGCCGGAAGAAAAAGACAGACAGGCAAAAATAGTTACAAAAAATATTGTTTTGGTATATATACCGTGTATACATCCATATGCACTTAGTAAAAAGTGGTTATTTTATTATTACAAACAGACACTCCAGTTTTATTTATTTGTATGGATAAGTGACGATTAACCGATTGTTATTCAATCCAACACGGATTTTTTGCGATAATTATGTATTATTTACTAATGAAAAATAAACATCATTAAAGTTATTAAATTACCATGATTTATAAAAACCTGTTTGTTATTTTAAACAATATTTAATTATAAATAATATACTTTTATAGCAATTAACACATAAAAAAATATTACAACAGAAAAATGTCTTTATAATTCTATTTGCATTTACAATTATTGGTATAGGTATTTATTTAATAATAATAAAGAGGAAATCTTTCCTTTCCTTACTTATGTAATAAATTGTGTACTATCTAGGTCTAGAACTTATTAGTGCTAAGGCTTATGTAACTGTCCTTAATAAATACTCACTTTACGTAAGTTTCAACTACTCGTTTAACTTCCTATCCTAACATTAGGTTGTTCATTGTAACTCTACTATAATATGCATGTATTATACATATTAAAATTTCTTTAAACCATTCAATCTATTGTTGAAAACATATTGACAGCGGCAAACGACTTTGTTTTATGTAAAGATAAACAAAATATAATAAGTGTAGTGTATACGTTACACACAACACATATTACACATACCTATCACATGCCTAAATGTAGATATTTATTATTGTGACATTCCTATGTCTCAAGAGATCAGATGTTGCGGTTAACCAGCAAATGTCTTCTAACTAAATATACGTATAATTTTAATAATGATAATTCTATTTGAATAATTCCTTCTAGGCTCACATCAGAAATAACATAATAAAAATATATTAATTATAAGCTATAGGCGCAGCACAGTCTGGATACAACTAACCGTTACGATCTCGCTCTATTATGACAGGAATTATTCTGATAGGAACCCAAGCAGTGCCTTAGACTTGTGACCAAGGTGTAGGCATAAGGAGCTCCTTTAAGTGATCACAACACTCGCATCCACTACTTAGTTTCACTGTCTAAACCTATTAAACTAACATAAACCTAACCTAACATAAGGCTAACCTAAACCTAACTCACACCGACAAATAAATTTTAATTTTGTGCTATCTCTTTATTTTTTGAATAGATTTTTTAAATTCTTTTACCAATAGAAAGGCACAGTACTTGTGAGTGTCATAGGCTATATATAAACCCAAAAAATGAAAAGACTTTTTCTTGATAGTTGGATTTGCAGAGTAAATAGGAGAAAAAATGGTCGAACGAAAACGTTTCTTACAAGCGCTGCATTAACGGTTAGAGATATGTTCATAGTTGCGGGTAGAGTATGAATGAATAAATGAGTGAGTGAATAATTTGAATACAACTACTCGCGGGTCAGCTATTACAAAATAATTTCTTTCATACAGACAGAATTCATTGTCTTGATATCTTAGATATTATTGATTATCTTAGATATAATTTTAGCGTGATAACCCAGTGGTTGAGACTTCAAGTCTTACTCGGGAGGTCCGAGGTTCGATCCTGGGCACACACCTCTGACTCTGAGTTATGTGTGTTTTAAGCAATTAAATATCAGTTGCTATAACGGTGAAGGAAAACATCGTGAGGAAACCTGCTCTCCTGAGTGTTCGCAAAAAGTTCTCAAAGGTGTGTGAAGTCTGCCAACCCGCACTGGGCCAGCGTGGTGGACTATGGCTTAATACCCTCCTCATTCTGAGGAGGAGCCCCGGCTCAGCAGTGGGCCATTGAAGGGTCGTGATGATAGATATAATTTTATTAAGGGGGTAAAAAAGAGTTCCCAAATTAAAGCAGAAAAATAGTATAAAAATATACGGTATTTCATTAGTATTTCGATATCGTAACACAAGCATGTCAATGTGAAGGTGAACGCAATACTCGTTGGGCAACCGGACCGCGCAATCTACTAAATGTTTGGATTCCATAAATACGCATTAATAGCTGTTTATTAATACTATATTTCGTGCTGAGTATGAAATAATGGTTTTGAAATGGCCTCCCGGCGTACGATTTCAACTCTCGTCTAAACTAGTTTCTTTCCTCGAGCTAGATTTCGTATTTGATACGAATGATAATTTTTTCTATTACCTAAATTTCAAAACATTCAAAAATATACAATAATACTTTATCAGAAGAAAATATTTATTTAAGATTATTATTATTAATTAATAGGTGACCCGGCAAACGTAATAGATGTTGACCGATTCTCAGACTTACCCTATATTCACACAAAATTTCATAAAAAATGGTTATTGTGGGTTATCCATAAAAGATAGACATATACCATCGCGGAATTTTTTGTAGACCTTTTTAAGGTGTACAATACTGTAGTACATTATTTTGATCTATCTCGTAGGGTTCAGCCAACGTTGGTAATGTACACATATAAACCTTCCTCTTGAATCACTCTATGTAATAAAAAAACTGCATCAAAAACCGTTGCTTAGTTTTAAAGATCTAAGCATACATAGTGACAGAGAGACACATGATTTTAGTAATATTTGTCTGTCAAGTTTTGAGGGTTTTTATAGTTACTTGATATAGCGAGAAGTGGCCATTCGTCAACTATAGTATCGTGAAATATTATTGAATGTTAATTTGTATTCATCGTCCTTGAAAAGGACCTAACCCCGTGCGAAACAATATTTCGCATTGACTCGCGAATTGGAAAACTGTTTACAGATGTAATTAATAGATAAATAAAATTAGACAAAATTTTACGACGAGGACAAGGCAATTATTTAAAGAAGTAATTGATATTTATTCTCCCAAGCATTCTTTTATTTTTCCCTGAAAAAAAAAACGTTGAGCGCTGATGATGATATTTAAATAATGTTAATTGTATATTTAAATAAAAACAATGGATTTATTAAAATTCAAAGCTTAAGACACGTGTATTTATTATACTTTAAAGTCAATAAATTTTATAACCTTCTAAAATACATATATAATATTTAGATATCGGTTCTGTAACTGGAGAGACGATCAAAATTAACTTTGCCGTTGGAGAACTGTTGTTTTATTTTTTGCAAGTGTCAGCATAAACGATCGTACGTTTTGATTGCGCTCACTCAGACAATACTAAGAGATTGTCTTGAGAAAAATTGTCCTCACACATATCCTGAAATTAAATAATGCTAGTTTACTATCGTTACTTTCACAGTATTATGTCTTATGGCATTTTACCGTGGGGTAGGGCCGCGGACATTGAATCCATTTTTATTCTTCAAAAGAGAGCTGTTCGGCCCTATAACTTAAAAGCGCGGCATTCCCTTAGATATGTATATAAAAAAATAAACGTTCTTACAGTCCCATCTCAATACATATATTGTAATATTTTGTTCATTTACCAGAATATTCATTTGTATTCAAAACACAGTGACAAACATAATGTTAATACTAGATACAGAAATAAACTTGTAACGCCGTACTATATATACTCCACAAAGTCAGTAATAGCTTCATGGGGCTTGGTGTTCGCATCTATAATAAGATTCCACAGCCTATATTAGACTTGCCACTTCAACAATTTAAAACTCGTATCAAGAAGTCATTAATATATAAAGCATACTACAATGTACAGGATTACTTAAATGATGAGAATGCTTGGAACCTAAGTTGACTCTCAAGTTAAATGATTTGTATGGCTTTTTGAAAAGAGCGACTGTTGAGTTTCTGGCCGGCTCTTCTCAACAGGAAACTGCATTCCGAGCTGGTGGTAGCTTCAGACAAACTAACTGACCGACAAATTTTTGACGTTTCAAAAGTACTTTTAAAAAAAGTCTAATTGACATAAATAATTTTGATTTAATTTGATTTAAAGATTTTTCCTATTAGGGTATGAAACCCTCAAAAAACTTGTTAGAGCACCCCCTACTTATTATTTTTGATGTGTGTTATCAGATTAAATGAGAAAAGGTACGCATTATTTCTTAACATAACCATATCATAAATTTGGCAATGTTTTACTTAAACTTGCCTTGCCCTAGTTTATACATTTTTGTTTGCAACTTTACACAACTGTAGAAAGGATGTAAAATAAACAATTTAATAATAACTAATACATTCACCAAGTATCGATACCCACACGATTATATCATCGATTTAGACGAATCGATATAAACTTGTATGAGTCAATTTTTGGTACTGTTGGTAACAAAATATAAAAACAATACAGACTTAAACAATATTCATAAAATGTAATAAAAAGGTATCGAGAAATACCGTTTGATCTGTACTCAGTGTAAGCAATGGGAGTGTGTTCACAAATTATATCTAAAAGCCATCTCGGTTAAATTACCATTCAAACAACTAAAACTTCATCGCAATCGGTCCATTATCTTGGGCGCTACGATGCCACAGACATATTCATGTTAAAATTATAATATCCTGTATGTAGCGTAGGAGTTAAAAAAATAAATATAATTTACGTCACGAAAAAAATTATAGTAATTTATACGACATCAGGTTTATTAGGCTTATAAATTTTAAATCATTCAACATTTTGAGAGGCAACAGGAAATAATTTAATTTAATTTTTTATTTGAGTTGTATTCAAGGTTAATAATTATGTTACTTCAGCCGAATCATTAGCATTAATTAATTTATAAGAAATTTAAGGCGATTTTATACTTCAAAACTATTTATTGCAGACTATATTTATTGGATGTAATGTAAAGTGTCGAAAACCTAAATGTAAAAATTGGGACCAAGTTTAATATTAAGAATATACGTGGTTATCGACTTCACCGCCAAAAGAGGAACATAGACCATTGTAAAATAAATTTAAAACACATTTTTTGTTTCTTACTGCTACAATAATGTAGAACTATCGAATTATTTATCAAAGCAAACAGCTGAGAATAAACAGGATTTAACTTGTTTTTACCAGTAAAAAAAATTTAAGAAGAGAACTATAATAATTATGTTGATTTTACAATATAAAAACTCGTATAACATAAAAAAGATAAGTTATTTAGACAAAGATTAAATCCTAAATTATTTGCTTTGTATAAATAATAATTTTAGGTTCTAGTTAATCTTTGGTTTTAACAAAAGAGTTAAATAGATTTTGAGTTCCCTCTTACTATGGAGTTTAGTTGCTTCAAATGGTTAATCTTTACATAGTATAAAACAAAGTTGCTTCGTCTGCTGTTGTCTGTACACCATGATCTTTAACTACGTAACGGATTTTAATACAATTCAAGTCATGCATATTATAGAAGATAAAACATGCGTCGCTAGCGTACCTAATATAATATACAGTTGCAGCGTTACTAGCTTCTTTTCTTGACTTGAACTTGGCTTTACACCCTACCGCGTGACTTAATATAAAATTTAAAAATTCGAAAATCTTTCCGGTGCTTAAGAGTTGTGCCTGAGAATTCTGAATAATATCCCCAAACGTGTATGATGTCTGCCAACCCATTTTTGGCCAATGGGGTGGACTATGGTCTTACCTCATTCTGAGAAGGAGACGTGGCTAAACAGTGAGACATTAATGGGTTAAGATGATGATGAAGAGGTGTACATATATATAGTACATAGTAGTAACACGACATAGTCATGATAAGTGTAACAAAGGCTGGAGTTGAGCAAGTAATTCATGTAAGAACTAACGGGAAAGACAAGATCCAACCGGTTCAGTAACAATTGGCCTTTATACCTTACATCACTGGTGTAGTGGTGTGTAGTTGTGCATTGTGCAGCTCTGCTCTGTTATTAGGTAGCGTCTTTAATATACTTCGTAAAACACACTTCTGAACTCTTTAAAATTCTTTAAGATCCAATAATCCAAGAAAATATTTTTAAGGGCGCGAAATCTTGAGGAATAAGAAAAACTCACTAAGGATTCAACATATGAACGGTTTTATATTGTGAACTAGAAATAGAGAGGTTGTAGTCTAGTCGTAGACTAACAGTATGACGGCTTGACTAGAATATCCTCCTGGGGGTTAGGAAGACTCAGAGCTTCAGAGTTAGGTACTCCTAGAATGCTCGCGATGTAATCCTCATTATTCTGTCGTGTCGGCGTTTTTATTTTGTAATCTGTATTTCTTTGATTTTTGTTTATTAATTGTCATAACAATACTAAAGTCAAGTAAAAATTCTACTATTTACATGTAAAATTTGAGTGATTTATTTTTTTATTCGTTTTTATTTAAATTTATAATTTATTTGTTATTAATTTGTTTGTTTTTTATTTTCTTCAATATTTTTGCCTTAACTATACATTCTACCACCATTTCGTAAAGGCGCTACGGGTTTGAGAAGAAATGGCGAAACAAACTCAACCAGGAGTACCAACGTTCAGACATATTTATTTATAAAAGTCTTGAACTGAAAAGAAGACAAAACAAATTAATTAATTAAAAATATATGACACAAATACATACTTTATTTTGAAGTTACGTTTCGTAGAAAATTGCATATTATCAATTGTGTTAGTATTTAAAATTTAAATTATTATTTGTTTATTGTAGTTTTATCAATACAGTGAATAAAAGTTGGGTAGTTGAACCATATTTTTTTTATCTCCACATCCAATCGTCGTCTCAGCCGATGGACGTCCACTGCTGGACATAGGCCTCTCCCATGCGTTGCCACCTAGAGCGGTCTTGTGCCCCTTGGATCCAACGACTGCCTGCGATCCGCTTGAGGTCGTCGATCCACCATTCTAGCACCTTTTTTCCCCAACGCCCATCGGCTCTTCGAGTTATGTGCCCCGCCCATTGCCACTTCAGCTTTGCGATTCTCTGAGCTATGTCGGTTACCTTGGTTCTTCTACGGATCTACTCATTTCTGATTTGATCTCGTAGAGATACTCCGAGCATAGCTCTCTCCATCGCCCGCTGAGTGACTCTGAGCTTTCTTATGAGGCCCATAGTAAGCGACCATGTTTCGGAGCTATAAGTCATTACTGGCAACACGCACTGTTCAAAAACTTTTGTTTTTAAGCATTGAGGTATGTTGGACGAGAAGATATAACGTAGTTTCCCGAAAGCTGCCCATCCGAGCTGGATTCGTCTAGGTATACATATTCGTCAACAACTTCGAGCACAGAGTTCCCAACAGTTACTTGGTGGAGCGGAACATGAGCATTTTACATAATTTTCGTCTTACTCATCACCCACCAATCATCCAATGCTCAAGTTGAATTTTTCGCAATCACCATGAAAAGAAAATATTATTAAAATTTACACAACAAATTGTTCTAAATATTTAAACCAGGAAAGTTTAATATTGTAAATTATTCTGTCCATGTAAATTACTCGTATTATTGTTACTAAATTACGTACCGTATATTTAATATTTTTCTTTTTTTTTATCTTATTAACTATATAACTAGTATTTGAGCGGAGATGGGTTTTCAGCCTAGGAATACGATTAAGACAGAAATATATTTTTTTACACCTTGGAAGAGAGAGAGAGGATATTTATTAGTTTTAACATATATATGATATTTATTATATTTATAATATATAAGTAAGGTAAGGTTGTAATTATTTGTATGTAGTTAATCGTGGCACCACTCTATACCCATATCGTAATAATTTTCCTGACCTAAAGGTAGTCTGGAGGAGATGGCTAATAAAGTAATAAGCCATAAGACTGTAAGTAAAGCTTGACGAAATAATTTACGAACTTCTGATTTTGTCAAAGCGTCTCTTGGTATGTGGACTAAAAAATGGCTGAGTCATGATTTTTTAGAAGAAAAGATTCGCTACTAAACTAATCTTTTAATTCATATTGATTTAGTATGACAAAATTCCGTGAGACTTGACCACAAGCCATTATAATCATAAAATAAATATTATTCTTAAAATACCCGAGATTTTTAACATAAAAAATGCAAATAGAAGTATGTGTCGTCCAGTACAATACAATCAATTACTCATAAACGCGTGCTCTGTGGTCAACTGGTCAGTGGAAGATTTATAGCAATTTGCTTGTTATTTTGATTGATGCCGTGACGTGCATACGAATAGAATAATGGATTCATACTCGTATGTGACTGTGTCCTTCAGTATCTTACTAAAATTCGTATTGTATCACCTGTGGTAAACTAATTGGATTCTATGTAATTGTGACAGTAGTAATTGTAGAGTACAAATACTGTTATCCTTATTGTTTTTTTTTAATGATAGTTAAGAGCAGAGGGTCCACCTGATGGAAAATGGCCACCGTCGCCCTTACACATCGACGAAACTAGAGGGTATCTTGTTTTGTCGATGCATTGCCGCCTCGAAGATAGATTTCAACTGAGGTAGGGCACAGTAGGAAACTTCCTGCTCATATATGGAGCAGCCCGACTGGGGTAGTACCTCGACCTTAGAGAAGATCACAGCTAAATAACACTACTCTAAAGCAGTGTTGTGTTCCTGTTGGTGAGTAAGGTGACCAGAGCTCCTGGGGGGAATTGGGGATAGGGTCGGCAACGCGCTTGCGATGCCTCTGGTTTTGCAGACGTCTATAAGCTGCGGTAATCGCTTACCATCAGGTGAGCCGTACGCTTGCTTGCCGACCTAGTTACATAAAAAAAAAAAAAAAGTGAGGAGGGGGAGCGAAGAAAAGACTGCTGCGGTTTCAATGGACCCCGGGCAAGAACCCGGTGTTCATTGGAATCGCAGCAGTAATGGGATGAGAGAGGGAGATCTGGCCCACATGCGGGTCGGTTGGAACGCGTCAGAGAAACTTGGCGGTCGGTTTCGCATGCTGGTGGTCGCAAGCCAGTCGGGGAACAGATCCCTTACTACCAAGGGGGTGCTAGGTTACTCGGCTTTTACGATGCTCTCCCAGCGGCAGAGAGGAGTTGTATTCTAACCCGTCCCCTCACGGGTAATATTTACCACGGGTAGTATTTTTCTTCGTATATGATAAATAGGTATCATAATCGCACTAATTTTCACGATAATTTTATCTATTAACTACTCGATTTTATGTAACTATTTCCTGTGGAACAAAATCTATTTAATATATCTACAAAGCAAAACAACAGTGAAAATCGTATCCAATTTCGTGCAGCAGCTTTTACGTGATGCGCGTACAAATACAAATAGACAAAGAAACTAAAATAAAAAAAATAATTGTTTAGCCTTCTATTGTTATGTTCAGACATGCTATAAGTTAGATACATTTTTATTATAATATGTATACCTAGATAGATGACAATTTAAATTAAAAAAATCCTTGATGGTAGGAGATCTGTTCCGCGACTGGCTTGCGACCACCAGCATGCGAATCCTGGTCGAGCTGCATGTGGGCGAGACTTATCCCCTCCCTCTCCCATACCATTAATGCTGCGGTTCCAGTGGACTTAAGCTCAAGGTCCGCTGAAACTGCAGCATTTTTTCTTCACTCCCGCTCCCCACCCTGTCATCGAGGATACATTGCATCGTCAAAACAAGAGAGTATAGCCTACCATGCATATTTTGTATCATCGTTTAATTTTTTTTAAAGATTACTAGCAGTATGGATCACATACTACTAGTATTCCCTTTACCGCTCCTAGTAAGCTAATAAATAGCTTGTGTCAGGACGGGCCACGCCAGTAGTCCAATGTTCGGGATTTGAACCCCCGACTTATCGATCGCGAATCCAACGCCCGAACCACTGAGCTACTGACGCTGAGTATCGTTGAGATTTAGAATAATATTTTGGGGAAACTCAAGCGAAAATTTGACTGTATTCAAAGCGTAAAAGATGTATTAGGGCAATGTTTGGGCTAAAGATAACTGAAAATTGCAAAGAATATTACGAGTCCATTGTTTTCATAAAATGTAACAGTAATCTATTTGAAAACTTGGGGTGCAGAAGACTTACACATTAAGTTCGCTGCCCTCAAAGCAAATCTAGCATTTTTAGTAAAAGCTTCTTTCGTATTGGACCACAGCTTTATAATCACCTTCCATCGATCATTCTTCAGATACAACAATAATCGCTATTTAAAATAGGACTTAAAAACTTATCATTGGACAAAACATATTACGAGATAAATGGATATTTAAATGACAAAATGTTAAGGTTACATTAATATGTAATTTTATTTTAAATCTTATTCAATGACTAAAGTATTTGTTTATTAAATTGTACTTTATTAAAATTTGTAATATCGATTAATAATTATAAGACATTGTAATTTAATTGTATCTATAACCTATATTCGCAATAAATAAATGAATATGAATTTGAATGTCTGGCTTTGCCGATGTCCATGGGCGATGGTGGCCACTTACCATCAGGTGGACCATCTGCTTATTTGCACCATATCTACCCTTAAAAAAAATATCTTATAAAAACCTAAATTCTAATAAACACTGAAGATTTACACTAACCACCCCTGTCTTCAACATCATAGGGGCCGTTCAAGTATTATGTTGATTTTTTAAAATTGTCACCCCATGTCAGCTAAAGTAAGTAATGCCCTACCCCCCCCCCCCCCCCCCTTAAATAAAATGTAAGAATAAAGGGAAATTAGAAGAGAAAAAAAAAATTTTTAGAGGACTGTTATGAAACTGCAAATTGAAACTGATTGAGAAGACAGCACTTTAAAAAAAAAAACCCCTCCCCTCCTCAATTTTTTTCCTCCTCATTCCAAGCCGGGATATTGACGCTTCTATGTGCGTGTTTACCAGACCCCTCGCCCATCCACAATGTCATCAAAAATAACTAAAGCAAGGAAGATAACAGCGCCTGTTAGTTTGGTGCAAATGAAGCTAATTACCTTTGAAGTTAATATTTTATATGTTGCTGTTTCATTGCGCATGACTAATGAATATGACCATCGTAATATAAAATCATAAAAAAAAAGAATAAACAAAACACTTAATTGTATTGTAAGGGTACTAATGGAAAAACCCCTCATGAAGGTAAACGACTCAAAAAAACTAAATTTTACTTATTCTAACAAGGTCAGGTATTCGAGCACGTTACTTATGATTATAATTTTAATGTACCACATTCCAAAACAGTTAAAGATTAAATGGAAATAGCTTGTTACTTACTTTTAAAATATTTTTAGGCTTTGAACTATCAAAATACCACAAATATTTGTATTTCTTTGTCTCAGAATGAGAGGGGTTTTAGGCCATCACACACCTTTGAGAACTTTTGGGAACTCTCAGGAGTGCAGGTTTCCTCACGATGTTTTCCTTCACCGTTATAGCAAGTGATATTTAATTGCTTAAAACACACATAACTCAGAAAAGTCAGAGGTGTGTGCCTGTGTGGGGGATTGAACTCGGACCTCCTGAGTAAGACATTGAAGTCCCAACCACTGGGTCATAACTGCTTTCAATACAATTTGAATACTAATATTTTCTACTATTTTACCTTTTACTATCTCAAGAGGAAACAATTCAGTCCATCATGTCTTTTCTTCAAAATTTTCTTGTTAATAATTCCTTATACGAAGATGCATATTCAAAATTAAAAATGAAAACGTGAATATTGTTTACATTATGTGATATAATTTACAGTGGAAGAATCCTAATCCCAACAATAATATATTAAAAAAATGGAAATAATATAATACAAGTCACTCTTTTGTTTAACTTTAAGTACATAACACTAAACCTGTTTACTTGAATAATTTAAGTCAAGTTCAGGTCTTTAAGTTTTTACCCGACTACGGCGAAACCAAAAGGAAGGGTTATGATTTTGCCAGTCTATGTATCTATGTATGTATCTATGTATTTTTGTATGTTCGACCCTAGCGTCTAAACTACTGAATCAATTTTCATGAATGAGATGTCAATAGATTCGTAATAATGGCGCGGGTGACATAGGCTACAAAAAGTTTATGATTTTTTTTAATTGAAAAAATTAAACTGAGATAATTATCACGTGTTTCTACTGAACCGATTTTGAAAATTCTTTTACCATTAGATAGCCACATTATTTGTGAGTTTCATAGGCTATGCATTGATCCGAAAAATGAAAAGGCTTTTTAGTGGTAGTCGGATTAGCAAAGTAAGTTGGAGAAAAAATGGTCGAACTAAAACGTTTCTTACGAATGCTGTCTTATAGTTGCGAGTAAAGTATGAATGAATAAATGAGTGTGTGAGCAAATACACCTCAGCAGAGCGAGTACAGGTCGGTTAGTTTATGAATAAAGTACTAATTATTTCGTCCTGAAAAATTCTGATAGTGTAACTAGGTTTTTTTTTAATGATGGACAGACTTAGCAATAATAGAGAATTTTTTGTTGTTACAGGACGGACGAGCAAGGCATAGGAATGAAGATCTATGAAGGGGTGATGGTGGCAGTGGAGGTGATCGTCCTTATAGTCAAGATGTACGCTATCTGGTTCTACTCTATATACAAATTCTTCGTCCCTCCAGAACCTAAGAGTGTTAAGGGAGAAATTGTTCTTGTAAGTAATTGATACCTATATTGTACTCAAGTCAATACACACATTGTACAATTTAATAACAAAACCTTCTTCTTAAAGTGCCTCCAATTACTGGAGATTAGCAGTCATGTTCCCAAACTTTTCTTTGTCCATGGCGAGTCTGAACAGTTTCACAAATTTGATTTGATTCCACTCAGGTATTCCTCAGCCATGATTTATTGCGTCTCCCTGGTTTGCGTTTCCCGGCGATCTTTCTCATCATAATGATCTGTAGAAGCTTGTACTGGTTGTTTCTGAGGATGTGGCCGAGATATGCGGCTTTCTTTTGCTTGATGGTGTTCTTAAGAACTTCGGTGTTCGTAACTTTGTCCGTCCATGGCCTCTAGTTTTTTACGTTCTTTTATAGTCCAAGCTTCGCAACCATAGAAAACTAGAATTGACACATATAAAAAAGAAACAAGTAGGTACTCAGTAATAATTCATGTACAAAGTCGGTCTTATTCCACTCGGGAATCTCTACCAGTCAACCTTAGAATAACTAAGAGGACAATTTATTTATAAAAATATAAAGACAATATATACACCCATAGACATACAAGCGTACCCATAAATTTATTTATACAAAAATATATTTATAATCATACCAAAAATTAGAAAAAATAAATAAAAATAACAAATTTCCTATTAAAAGTTTTCTATAAAAACTAATATATTTTTGTATCACGTTTACTCATAGTAATTTTTTGTCTGAGATACATTTTCCTAACAATTTATTGCCATGTTTAATAGTTTTTAAAATAACTCGTTTTTCTTGCTGTGTAGTCATAAATATTAATATAGGCAATCTATTTTGATTTTGGATTACATCATATCAAATCAATATTAAAATACTGTACTGACCAGTTGTAACGGACTACGTGCTGGTCGTTTGTAGTAGTCGTGTTAGAATTTTAATTTATATACGATCGATTTTTGCTACATTATGGATACCCAAAGCAATTTCAATACTCGTTCAGTAGTGTTTTTAATTTTTTTTATTATGGATAAGGGATAAACGAGCAGACGGTCCACGTGATGGAAAGTGGCTGCAGTTGCACATGGCCATCGGCAAAACTAGAGTATCTCTTGTTTTGCCGATGCGTTGCCACCTCGAAGATAAAATAGGGAGGGGGAGCGAAGAGATGAATTCTGCGGTTTTAGTGGACCCTGAGCAAGAACCCAGTGTTTACTGGAGTCGCAGCATTAATGGGATAGGAGAGGGAGAGGTCAGAGTCGCAAGCCAGTCGGGAACAGATCTCCTACCACCACACACATACCTATTATCTACTCAATGTAATGTCATGTAAATAGGAATTCATATTGTATCAATATTTATTCCGTTTAATGCATAAATAATTGAGTTATTACATACATTTCTATATGTAGCCATATCATTTTAACACTCGATGCTACACAACAGGATGTTAAAAGATTAACGTGTGTATCTGTATGTCTATCATTTGCATCGTAGTGCCCAACATAATGAACCGATTCTGATGAAGTTTTATTTGTTTTGAGAGATGGTTCTTAGTTATGTATTTCTCATCACGTCTTCTTCACGTCTACAACAATCTTTTGACCATGTTAACACTGACATTGCTTACACTGAGTACACATAAAACGGTATTCGCGATACCTTTCTTTGGATCCCAAGTATCGAAAAGAATCGATTAAAAAGCTTTTGTAAAGTGCATAACAATATATATTTTATCTGTCATTTATTTTTATTACATTTAATGAATATTTGTTAGGTCTGTATTGACTACTGTTTTTATATTTTGTTTACAACGATACAAAAAGATCGACTCATACAAGTTAATATCGATTCTTCTAAATCGATGTCAAGCGAGTATCGATCGAGTATGATACGTGACTATATTTAATTAGACTTTATCGGAGGTAATTTATATTTTTAATTTAATCTATACTAATATTATAAAGAAGTAAGATTTGTATTTTTGTATGTAAGGAATAAACATAAAAACTACTGGACCGATTTCAAAAATTCTTTCACCATTAGAAAGCTACATTATCCCTGAGTAACATAGGCTATATTTATTACAAGAAAAAATTAGAGATCCCCAGAAAATCTCACTAAAACCAACCCAAGGTGCAAAAAAAATAGCCATAAAATATATTTCATCGCATGCGCTGCGAAAAGTATTGATGATAGAACAAAAAAATGTTATACAATATTATAGAACGTATCAATATCTACAAAAAACTCCGCGAGACCATATGTCCAACTATTGTAGTTATGTCACTATAACTACTTTTTTATATTTTAAAAGTTGATAAAAATGCCTATCAAAATCAGACCATGTTTTCCATACCTTTGTATTAATCCTTATCCAAATAAATTATTTCATATTCAAGACTGTTTCAATACCTGTAAATTACTTTTTGAATTATTAAAATCGGACCTTCCATTCAAAAGATATTACGAAATTAAAAATATCAATATAAACAAAAAATACACGACGACGCGACGCGACGGGCCAGTGTAGTTCTATCTCGGTGATACTCGAAGTGCAGCGAGTGGTAGCGAGTAACGCCGAGGTAGAGGGGCACCGAAATACGGGAGAGCCAAAATGTTTTAAACTAAATATTCCACCCGTGCGAAGCCGGGATGGGCCCCTAGTCGTTAATAATTATGTTATTTATTTATGTATAATATGTCGGTCTATTACATTTAAAATTACCCAATACTACTAGTACTAGTAACCAGACTTACCCCTTCCCACTCCCATCCCATGAATGCTGCGGATCTAGTGGACTCTGGGCTTTTGCTCAGCGTCCGCTGATACTGCAGCATTTTTTCTTCACTCCCCCTCCCCACTCTATCTTCGAAGATACAACGCATCCATGGGCGATGGTGGCCACTTACCATCAAGGGGTCAATCTGCTCATTTGCACCTTATCTACCATGATTTTCTGTTAATTTATTGATGTTATTACTACTCGACATTAAAAACTCGACTAAACTGAGTAGAACCCGATCGTAGATTGACAGCTTTATTTATTATTAAAACTAACAAGCATCAGTCAACAACAAGCGCCAATAGCTCAGTGGTTCGGGCGTTAAAATTACGATGATTAGTCGTGGGTTCAAATCCCGGACATTATTCTACGGACGTGGCTCACTCCACTCCAGTCATGTTTGTGTTAAAACATTAGCTTACTTGGAGGGGTTAAGAATATATAATCTTACATATATTATATATATAAAATTCTCGTGTCACAATGTTAGTTACCATACTTCTCCAAATCGGCTTGACCGATTTTTATGAAATTTTATATGCATATTCAGTAGGTCTGAGAATATCTATTTTTCATCCCCCTAAGTGATAAGGGTGGCCCAACCCTAAGCTATATAGCAAAACAACGTTTGCTGGGTCAACTAGTAATATATATAATATATTTTACCACAGCTTTAAAAGAGGCACATACATTTTTTGTGTCAGTACACACACAAAAAGAAATCGAGTTTAGCTAGATATAGATTTTATTTTTTTAATTAAATCATTGTCCACAGATAACGGGTGCCGGTCACGGAATGGGCCGAGAGATGGCGTTAAGGTTCGCGAACTTAGGAAGCATTATTATCTGTGTCGATATTAATAAGACCAATAATCAAGAAACTGTCGACATCATCAAAGGCGCTAAGGGGAAGGCACACGGATATCTGTAAGTTTATAAGATTAAATTAAAAAAATCTTATCTCTAAGTGTTTAAAAAAAAAATAGTATATGTTTCCTTTTTATTTCTCCTGAACTCTTCATAATTTAAAATTAATGAGTAAAATTATGAGATGATCTTCGCAAGATATCTGTGCTTTTGAAAAGAATACAAAAAAAAAGAAAGCCATTTGTCGCATTTTTAAAATTGTTTCAAACATTTTTTTTTTCTTACTTTTAATACTATTTATGTTCTTTTATATTTTCACTCATCGTTATTATTTTAGGATAATAGAACTTATCAACTGCGATGAAGATACAAATAAATCTTTAAAATATATAGATAAGCTAAAATATAATACGATAACAAGAGAAACAATATTTTTATTGTTAGTTGTGATGTTAGCAACACTGGTTTGAGTTGAATTTTACTTTCAAAGATCGCACGAACCTTCGGGAGTAGTATTCTAGTTGAAAAGCTATTGTAGACTAGCCGACCCGCGCGATTTCGATCGCGTGTTGCTCTGCTCCTATGGGTCGTAGCGAGAAGTTAAATAGCCGAAGTTACTCCTTGTTACATCAGCTATCTGCCAGTGAACGTCCCGTCAAAATCGGTCTAGCCATTTCAGGGATTAGCCAGAACAAACAGATAGACAAAAATTATAAAAAATATTGTCTTGGTATATATACCGTGTATACATCCATATGCACTTAGTAAAAAGCGGTTATTTTAATATTACAAACAGACACTCCAATTTTATTTATTTGTATGGATTTGCTTGTAGTAAAATCTACAATCGTAGTTAGGAATATATCTAAATAAACCACTTATCTCGAATTATTTACTTAAAACACAATACAAACAAACGGCCTTTCAGTTAATTGGGATATCCGATGTTAGGATGTGGAAATCCTTTAAGTGATAACTTTGACCTGAATATGGTTATTGGCAACACTTTCTGAATCGATTATGTTTCACTACATATCGATTAATTAATAAGGTTTATCATGCAGAAGGCTGATGTATACATTGAAAGACTAACTAATTCATACATTTAAAAATTAATACCCGACTGAGTAAATAATCGTTTTTCATTTACGATGATTATTATTAATGATTTGTAATTAAATTATTTATACTCCATGACAGTACTATAAAAAGCATAAACCGGATTATTGGTTTTTATCATGTTTATTGGCCTATTACTATAGTTTACTTATATAAGGAATTAAAATATTAACTAACAAGAAATACGAATTGAATTTTATTTGATACAACTTTGATGAGATTTTCGTAAACGTACCAATATTTCAACCAATGGACACTTTATGTTTAATATTTTATCTTGAGGTACTATAATAATCTAAATATATAAACTAACAAGTTGTATTTTTGAAAATACATCAAAAATAAAATAAATCATTTTCTTTGTTTGGAAGTCGGTTGAGGATGATTCTAATTATATTGATGTTTGACATTTATAACCTAACTAGCTGACCCGACAGGCGTTGTCCTGTCTTATCTACACTATTATATAAAGAGATTTGTTTGTTTGTATGTTTGTGATGGCCCAGTAAGCAGTGATGGCCCAGTGGTTGAGACTAAAAAGAATTAGCGAAATCGGTCCGAACGCTTGCGCGTGATGCCGTGACCAAGGGAAATAGGGATTCATTTTATATCATCATCACGACCCGTCAATGGCCCACTAGCCGGGTCTCCTCCTCAGAATGAAGAATGCGGAGGGTATTAGGTCATAGTCCACCACGCTGGTCCAGTACGTGTTGGCAGACTTCACACACCTTTGAGGTCTCTTAGGGAACTCTCAGGAGTGCAGGTTTCCTCACGATGTTTTCCTTCACCGTTAAAGCAAGTGATATTTAATTGCTTAAAACACACATAACTCAGAGTCAGAGGTGTGTGCTCGGACCTCATGTTTTTTCATGTTAAATTACTGTTATTGTGACCCTGTATGTGGTGTACAATAAAGTGTTAAATAAATGTCAATCATAATAGTTACAAATTTCCTTTACAGCTGCGATGTAACAAACCGAGCTGCTGTCAACGAAATGGCGGAAAAAATCCGCAAGGAAGTCGGCGAAGTGACCATCCTGGTGAACAACGCTGGCATCATGCCCTGCAAGCCTCTCATCAAGACTGAGGAGAAGGAGATACGGGCCTTGTACGAAGTTAACTGCTTATCGCATCTTTGGGTAAGATATATTTCTTAGATTTGATTACGTGGCTTTACGTTGGTAGTTCGGATAAATTATTAACTTAACTTTGAATAAGTTACACGTGCTAGAGGATAAAAACTTGCATGTTATTCATTAACTTAATTATAGAGATAAGTTTTGTTAAAATCTTACTTACTTTATAAATAGTGTGTGATAAAAATTATTTTAAATATGACGCTTAATATTTGACCGATCATAACGGAACTAGGTCTTAGAATCAACTGTATTTCTAAATGTTCCAAGATAAAAAAAAATATACAGTCGTACATAGAACCTCCTCCTTTTTTGAAGAAAGTCGGTTGAAAATAGCCTTTTTATTTTATTTTATTGGTATTCAACCGTTGACTTGACTGCCTGATAGAAAATACACCATAACTCATAGAAATAAAATAAAAATTTTGTAAATTCATTATTTTTATTCCATGAGAAGAATCATTATTCATTTTTCCCGACTGGATTACGACGACATGATTGTGAATCCGACTCTACTTTTGAAAAATATAATTCTTGTTATGTACATTCTAGCATTTTTATGTAAATATAACACGTTGATTAATAATTTATATATGTATATTTTATTATTACTACTAATCTTAAAACTATTTATAAGTTTCACGGTAATTCAATGTTTACTATCGTATAGTAAAAAAGTAGTAAAGAATTTGAAAATTACGAACACTTCTAGTTCCCTACAATTCCTTGATTAGGCCAATTAATCCATCTGAGAAAACAAAAAAAAAGGCTTTGTAGACAAATACGTGATATAATATTTATTTCAGTTGTCCTATAAAAATATTAGCTCGTCGCCAAACACCCATCTATACTAATATTATAAAGAGTAAAGATTTGTATTTTTATATGTAACAAATAAACTTCAAAACTACTGGACCGATTTCATAAATTCTTTTGCCGTTAGAAAGCTACATTATCCCTGAGTAACATAGGCTATATTTATTACTGGAAAAAATTAGAGATCCTCAGAAATTCTTACTAAAACCAACCCAAGGTGTAAAACAATTAGCCATAAAATGTCTTTCATCGCATGCGCGGCGAAAAGTATTGATGATAGAACATAAAAATGTTCTACAATATTACAGAACGTATCAATATCTATGAAAAACTCCGCGAGACCATATGTCCAACTATTGTAGTTAAGTCACTATAACTACTTTTTTACATTTTAAAAGTTGATAGAATCCATACCTTTGTATTAATTCTTATCCAAATAAATTATTTCATATTCAAGACTGTTTCAATACCTGTAGATTACTTTTTGAATTATTAAAATCGGACATTCCATTCAAAAGATATTAGATGTTTTTTAAATTATTTAGTTCATAATTAATTATTATTAGATTTTATTGTTATTAATTTTTAGAAAGCATTTATGCACTTATAGTAATTTTAGTTGAGTTCAGTAGTTTATTATATGTATGCAATAGTTCACCTCGTTTGCTGTTGCTGTTTGGCAACTATACCTATTTGTTCTCTGTATTTTTACCCGACTGCGGAGAAGCCAAAAGGAAGGGTTATGATTTTGGCAGTCTATGTATGTATCTATGTATGTTTGTATGTTCCACTCTAGCGCGTGAGGTGTCAATAGATTCGTAATAATGGCGCGGGTGACATAGGCTATAAAAATTTTATAATTTTTTTTATGACGGAATTTAAACCTCAGATTCTAACTTCGAAAAAAATTAAACTGAGCTGATTATCATGTGTGTAATGTAAAAAAATGGTCTTGTCGAGCACATTACAAATATGTATATGTTATTGTTTAAGTCAACATATATGTTTAAAATGCAGTCGTATAGTTCGCGTGGTCCTGTCGTTGCAGTTATTTACAAAAGCCAACAATTGCGTTATAGTATTAGATTATAAAAGTTATCTCGACCGGGACACGGAAAATTATTAAATAAATAAATAAAGTTTAAAAAAACTATAACCCGACTACGTAAAAAAAGTGGTCTGAAAAGGACGAAACAAGAAAATAATCAGATAGAAACCTAGAAATGTATCGGTATAAAAATGGTCAAGGCCTATTATGTCCGTTTTATGGTAGTGTTCCTCTAATCATATATATAATCATAAGTATGGGGTGCGACCACGGTTCTACCTTGACCATTTTTTGAATAAAATAAAATAATATGCAGCACTTAATAAAATGCAACAACTTTTATTAATTGTTATCGACGTCATATGGAGTATATAAAGGTTATTTTCTTAAGTAATTTTAGACTAATTATAAAAATTAAAATTAAAAAATGCTTTGAATTTAAATTACATTGACTCTCAAAAATAAAACTGGCTGAATTTTATTTGACGTGTCAAAAGTATTCTTATAAAAACTATTTAATCTCGTAACCATGGCAACACACTGACATTGCTATCACTGAGTACAGATGCAACGGTATTTCTCTATACCTCCCTTTTATATCAAGTATCGAATAGAAAGGAGTATTAAACCTTTTTTAAAGTACGTAACAGTATATTTTATCTGTACTTTGTTTTCTACAATACAAAAAATCTACTTGTTCCAGTAAATAACGATTATTCTAAATCGATGTTGTGCGAGTATCGATACTTGGTGACTGCCAAAGACGCGGGTAATTTAAATTTTTAATTTAATACTTTGAATTTGATGATATCCTGTTTGTCAAAACTATTTTTAATCACTATTTACAATATCATTAGCACGATAATGATAATAAATTGGATGAAGATATAAAATTTGCTTACTTTGTAATATATAATATAAACATTACATAACCGTTAAGTTGTTTATTAAGTACATAGTGTGCGATAAAATTGATTAAATATTTTGCTCATTTATGTAATCTTTGATAGCTGTCGTTCTCATAATCATCATAATCTTACAAGCTATCTATTCGATTTTTTTAATATCCAATGTTATATGTAAAGGACATGCCATCCATACATAGTTAGCTATATATAGTTAATGCGCAAAACACACAGTGCGTTTTACTGGTGCACGCCATGGATATGATGGGGGTTATTATCACAGCCTTGACAACATTGATCTTCTTCTTCTAGTTGTGCACAATAGAGATGCACAGGGTACCTTGCCAATGTCACGTAGTGAGGACAAAACACACTTGTGGAGTTTGACCGGTGAAACTGAGTTTTTAATTTATGAAACTTCCTTTACAATAAAAGGGCTTCCTTTATAATAACAACAACACAATATTAGTTAATAAACAACGCCAAAAAAAGGCTTACATTCTAATATGATATACAGTTAGTATACTATTTACAATTTAATGTTGTTAGACTTAATAAATTTATACACAAATTTTACATGACGCGGACTAAACACTAATTGAAGGAAATATTAATAGGAGGAGGGATAGAAGAAGGGAGAGCATCATATAGTTTACACAAGAGTTTTGGCCAGGATAACATGAATGTCCAATTCGAAGACAACTAATTGTAGAGATGACCCAACGAACCTCATTTTTATGAAGAAAAAACCAGGGTCTTTAAAATGAATTTTTGAACATTATGTGGATAAAGTCTAAATTTACGACATTTTCATGTAAAACATTGTTTTAGTAGAAGTTGATCAAAAAAACAACAATTTTTTTATCACAAATACGTTGATGAAGTTAGTCCAAAGGACAAAATGTGAAGGTCGTGAAGTGTGCAAATATAATTTTATAAAAAATATAATTTACATTCGTTTTAAGCAAATAGACGTTGTAAATATTTATAACAGTTTCCTGACACGTTTATAGTCAGTAGAAAACGGAAAAAAGATTTTTGTAGTCACATGTATAAAACAACTTGAGGTTATAACTGTCAATTTAAAAATTGCACACGACATTGATTTAGAAAAATCGATCGTTTTGTATTGTAATAAAATAAAATATTTTTAAGCAAAAAAATTGAACTGATTTCAAAAAATAAATAATGAACTCACGAAAAAGTAACCCTTACCAAAAACTCCTCAAAAACCCCGCAAGCCTATATAGCGGTCCGGTTTCATGATCAGCTTACTTAAATAACTTCAAAGTATACTTACAATTACTTGTCTGTACGTCCCCATAATATTTAAAGAAGTATCCTCTAACTCCTAACCGTTGAGGAGTTGTGTCTTCCGTCACATCAGCTACTGAGCTGTTATAACATTATACACAATATCTGATTATTTTATTTAGATAAAAATATGTGAAAAGTGTTGTAAATGCCTTTGAAATTAAAGGGATTTCCCTTGATTTCAAAGGATTCCACCATCATATCCTGGCTTGGTTCCAATGGGACCATCTCGGAAGCGCACTCTTTCGAATAAAAAAAAAATAAAAAAAATTTAAAAAATATACAGTCGAATATATAACCCCCTCCTTTTTGAAGGAAGTAAGTTGATAATAGAACAGCCGTCAATACAGACTGAACTGAAATAGTTTTCGAACAGCTGACTAGATCTTCAAAAATTATAGCTAAGAACCCATCTTCATTAAATTATCATTCAAACAAATACAACTTCATTACAATCTTATTTATTTATTTTATAACTTCTTTGCACACCCCTAATAAAACTTAATAAACTAGATATATAACATATTTTAAAGAGTCAACTGTGAAGTACAACGGGAGGTCTTATGGCTAATTAGCCATCTCTTCCAGACAACCCTCGTTTCGAAAAGAAAACGAAGATGGGATTGAGGAAGTTGGTGTAGCATCTAATATATACTAATACTAATAATTTACATCTCAATATATAAATATCATACATATATACAATAATTTATATACATCCAAATATAATACACTAATAAATATCGTAAAAAATAATATACTATATCAACATAAGTAAATTTAATTAATAGATATATATCATCCATGGTAAATAATAGTTATTTATGTCGTTTCACTGTAATAATCTTTCACTAATTTCTTGAATTTACCTAATGTAGTTGTTTGTCTAATAGTGAGTCCCACTCCATTTTGGATTTTTGTATTTTTGTATGTAACGAATAAACATAAAAACTACTGGACCGATTTCAAAAATTCTTTCACCATTAGAAAGCTACATTATCCCTGAGTAACATAGGCTATATTTATTACAAGAAAAAATTATAGATCCCCAGAAATTCTCACTAAAACCAACACAAGGTGCAAAAAAATTAGCCATAAAATATCTTTCATCGCATGCGCTGCGAAAAGTATTGATGATAGAACAAAAAAATGTTATACAATATTATAGAACGTATCAATATCTACAAAAAACTCCGCGAGACCATATGTCCAACTATTGTAGTTAAGTCACTATAACTACTTTTTTACATTTTAAAAGTTGATAAAAATGCCTATCAAAATCAGACCATGTTTTCCATAACTTTGTATTAATTCTTATCCAAATAAATTATTTCGTAATGAAGACTGTTTCAATACCTGTTAATTACTTTTTGAATTATTGAAATCGGACATTCCAGTCAAAAGATATTGCGAAATAAAAATATCAAGATAAATATAAAATAATCCCAGACGGGCCGCCGGCGCGGTGTGCAGTGCCTCGTAGCGCAGCGAGTAACGCGGCGATAGAGGGAACGACAGAATGCGGGAGCCAAAATGTTAAAAAAAAATTATCCACCCGTGCGAAGCCGGGACAGGCCCCTAGTCATCCATAAATTTATAGCCTGAACAGTAAAAGATTTTTCATAAAATTTCGTTGAGAATTCGGGCAATTGTAACTTAAGTCTCCGCGTTGTTCTCAACCCAACAGGATTTTCGATGAATTTAAATTTTTCTCTCAAATACGTGGGTGCATTTGGGCTAAACAAAACACAGTACAAAAAAGAGAGAATATGTAGATTCCGGCGACAGCGTATCGGGAGCTTTGAGCTTTGAACGAAATTCTGATACATGGTCATCTTCATCTTGAGGGCTAAGCTACCACAGATAGACATACAAATACAGATACACACGTTAACCTTAAAATAAACCGTCGTTGTAGCGTCGGGGTTAAACATTGAAACTGAGGTAATTAGCATAAAAGGTCTTAAGAAATAAATAAAAAATGAAACAAGTGTTTACTAAAACTCATTATTCTCACTTTAATTTAACCCTAATCTACTACTTATAGATTATTCCAGACTCATAACGACTAGACTGATTAAATTAAACTTTTAGGTATATTTTATGCTTTAAAACGTTTAAATTTTAATATGTCGGAAGCGTAAGCTAAGCTTGGTTTAAATTATTGTTAGGTTAGCCTTGTGTCGGGTTGGCCTTACGTAAGCCTATGCATATATATGTGGAGGTGGGTGGGTGGGTGATAGGTGTTAACATATGTGGCAATGCAACACAAGTCCAAGGCACTGTATGGGTTCCTGTCAGACTAGTACAAGACCGTAATATTTAGTTATCTCCTGACCATGTTGCGCACGTAGCTTTCAAAGTATTATGTAATTTGATTGTACATCCGAATCTTCCTTTTAGGGACTTATCGATATGATATGACTTTCGCCTTATAGATATGAGTAGTTATTTAAATCCGGGTGTTATTTGTTCTTGTTTATAGATTTTATAATCAATACACGTAAAGAATTAAGATAATTTTACGTGCGTACAGATGACGTAAGCTTATTAGCAAATAATAAGAATAAATTTAATTTTCTACTTATCATACTTTAGTTTCAATTTAATTTATGCGAATACTTACAAATTTTCAAGTAAAAACTCTTAACTTGACCTTACAATGGAAATAAAATGCAAATATATACTGAAATAGACAAACAAAAGATTGGCAAAGTACCCTTAGTTTTTACTCGAAAATATAGATATTCAAATTAAGCTATTATTATTAAACCTTTAAAGCTTAGCACCATATCTTATTAATGGCGTTCGGTATAAATTTTTTTTTGAAAAGACTGTTCTAATATATCTTCTTCTTCTTTGTTTAATCGCTATCTTTATGGCTTTGCTAAATTCACGTAGTAAGGACAAACCACACTTGTGGAGTTTGACCGGTGAAACAGTTTTTAATTTATGAAACTTCCTTTACAATAAAAGGGCTTCCTTTATAATAACAACAACACAATATTAGTTCTAATATTATATACAGTTAGTATACTATTTACAATTTAATGTTGTTAGACTTAATAAATTTACACACAAATTTTACATGACGCGGACTAAACTAATTGATGGAAACATTTAACATCAATAGGACAGAAGGAGGGAGAGCATCATAGAGTTTACAAAAGAGTCTTGGGCAGGAAAACAACAAATGTGAAATTGTGCCTTCTAATATATCATTCTCAGTTGTCATATCAGCAATAAAACAACATCGATATAATATCGATGTCTCACGTGTGGTACTCGAATAAAAAAGCTTTATGAAATCATCCTTCAGCTCCATCTTATTTAAAAGAGTGTTCTTGCTGGTATATCTTTCACTCATTTCTAAGTTCACGTTTTTACAACAAGCTTTCTTTCTTTCAAGGCTGTGTTTCCACCGCTTTGCGTTGAGTTTGTAAGAACCAATAGAATCACTTGATTTGTCATTGAGTGAGATTAAATAAATGAAGCGATTCTCTGATGGAAACGTAGCCTAAGGTGCTAATCTCGAATTCGCAATGACTCCTTCACATTGAGAGCTGTGACGTGAGGTTCGCCTACGTCAATAAATATATCTAAATAAGACAGATTTGATTGTTTGTATTTTTGTATGTTTGTTTGTTGCGAATGGGTTTGAAAATTCTTTCATCGATAGAAAGCCATTCTTTACGGGTAACATAGGCTATGTGGTGTTGCCGTAAATATTCTAATTAAAACGATATGACGATTTAAAATCCATAACGTGGCCATTTTGTACAAAGAAGGTTTTCTTATACAAATCTTCACTAATCCTGAGTGACATAGGAGATTTAGTGTTGCCATATTTTTTTTTTAATTTTTTTTAAAAAATGAAAAAAAAAAAACAGAATATGACTAATTTGATGCTACTGATCTGATTTAAAATTTTTTTTCACTGAGAGAAGTCTATAGTATTCCCTTCTCTCTTCCTCTTTTATACTTTCTTTTTCTCTATTATTTCTTTTTCTTTCTGCATTTTCTCTTTTTATCATTCTTTCCCTTAATCTTTCTTTCTTATATCAAATAATCATAAGCTACACAATTACAGTGACAATTTATGGACGTCAATTTTAATATTGCTTCAAATACCCGAAGCGAAGCGAGGGCAGGTTGTCCTAAATTATTTTTCTTATTATAACATTTGTATGTATATACTTATAATAATCCTAATTAACATTGTTCTATAGACTCTTCAAGCCTTCCTGCCAGCGATGATGCAGAGAAACCACGGACACATTGTGGCAATGTCGTCAATGGCTGGTGTGATGGGTCTGCGCAACTTGGTGCCTTACTGTGGTACTAAATTCGCTGTCCGTGGTATTATGGAGGCTGTACACGAAGAACTCAGGGAAGACCCGAGAGATTTTAGTGGAGTAAGTATTTAATGTTGGTACAGAAACAAGACTAGACTCTTATCAATCTCTTTTAAATATTACAAAGTTCAAAGTATTGAAATACGATTGTTATCATATATGATTCATAATCATAAATGTCGAGAAATGACTTCTTGATTTAATTTTAATGATATTTTAAGTAACTAACGATAAGGTGGAACAGCCCATCCAATATTGTCAATGTACTTAATTAAAATACTTTAAACGAACTATAATTGACTTTTTATCTATATCTATACTTAATATTATAAAAAGGAAAGATTTGTATTTTTGTATTTTTGTATGTAACGAATAAACATAAAAATTACTGGACCGATTTCAAAAATTCTTTCACCATTAGAAAGCTACATTATCCCTGAGTAACATAGGCTATATTTATTACAAGAAAAAATTAGAGATCCTCAGAAATTCTCACTAAAACCAACACAAGGTGCAAAAAAATTAGCCATAAAATATCTTTCATCGCATGCGCTGCGAAAAGTATTGATGATAGAACAAAAAAATGTTATACAATATTATAGAACGTATCAATATCTACAAAAAACTTCGCGAGACCATATGTCCAACTATTGTAGTTAAGTCACTATAACTACTTTTTTACATTTTAAAAGTTGATAGAAATACCTATCAAAATCAGACCATGTTTTCCATAACTTTGTATTAATTCTTATCCAAATTAATTATTTCGTAATGAAGACTGTTTCAATACCTGTTAATTACTTTTTGAATTACTGAAATCGGACATTCCAGTCAAAAGATATTACGAAATAAAAATATTAAGATAAATAAAAAATAATCCCAGACGGGCCGCCGGCGCGGTGTGGGTGCCTCGCAGCGCAGCGAGTAACGCGGCGATAGAGGGAGCGACAGAGTGCGGGAGCCAAAATGTTAAAAAAAAATTATCCACCCGTGCGAAGCCGGGACGGGCCCCTAGTGTAGTATAAAACAAAAGTCGCTTCCCGCTGTCTGTCTGTCCCTATGTATGTTTAGATCTTTAAAACTACGCAACGGATTTTGATGCTGGTAAAAACCAGAAGCGTATCGCTAGTTTTTAATAAAATAAAGATTTGTATGGACGATCCAGATGGCGTTGGTTTGAAAAAAAAAAAAGGAAGAGTTGGGGGTCTTTATTTTCTTATTTATATGACATATAGGGGTCTCAATTTGGCTATGTCAGTAATATTTATTTATTTGACAAATTATAAATTACTAGACACTTCCCGGCTTTGTCTGGTTTGAATTCACCACGTGTACATATATTAAATTTCACATTTTAATCGCTATAACACTATTTTTATCGCTATAAAACATCCTCAGTCCTTCCCCAAGCTCTAATCTATATCTGTATCAGTGATTTAAGTCTAAATATCCGTCAATAGATGGCGTTGGTAGTATATTAAATCGCACTCTCGTTTGCTTAGTTTATTCTTAAATATTACCCACGTTTCTTAAGTTATTGACACCAAAAACCCATCTCTGGGTGAGCTCTCTACTGGGCCTTCCCGCGCGGTGACGCTGTCGAGGCCAGTAGGGCCAACAGCATACACAGTTCGGAAAAAAAATTAAGTCATTTTCGAAATTTTCATATTAATTAGGTTAAAATGTCCAGCATGCTTATTATTTCGCCATTAGAGGTAGACGAGTAGAGGATAAGAGCTTCACTTACTTTAGCTGACTAGGGATGGAGAACGTATAGCGGATTACATAATATTACCCTTATTTTTCCAGATAAAACTAACCAGCATATGTCCCTACATAGTAGATACGGGTCTCTGCAAAAACCCTAAGATCAAATTCCCCTCGCTGATGAAGATCATCTCTCCACAAGAGGCGGCAGATAAAATTGTTGACGCGGTGCTCCGCGAGTACCACGAGATTACCGTTCCGAGCAACCTGTATTATATACATCAGGTAAACAAAGAAAATATTTATCTTCTTTTGTAATATATATGTCGGGGATTTTAAAACGATGTGAAAGGAGATGGAAGGAGGAAGATGGGGAATATTGGGGAACACTAAAAAGCGGGTGATGGTATTGAGTGCAATATTGGGTGAACGCGACGCAGATACTTCTACTGAACTGATAAATTATCAAATATGATCTCTAACAATTACGAGAGAAACCTAAGCAGTGCCTTGGACTTGTGACCAAGGTGTAGGTTTAAGGATATCCTTTAAGTGATCACGACACTCGCCTCCACTGTTCAGGCTCTCTGTTTAAACCCAAGGTTAAACGCACATAAACCGAATCTAATACAAGGCTAACCTAACCTAACATTGTGTTTACTTAACCACGTGGCAATTACATTGTAAGGACTTACGTGACCTTAGTTGGACAGCACTTCCACACTACACTGCACTTGTTACTATCACTATCACTAGCACTACTTAGATGATGTTCACTTCTTGAGAGACCGCGCACGACTAAGACTTCAGTTAGACTGTCGATCGCATATAAAGGGTCGAGGGTATCTACCTATAATAGTTCTTGCCAGAATAGTACGTGATAGTAATGTTTAGTTATATCCTGACCGCCCGTAGCTTATATTATAAGTCATCCATCCCCTTTAATAGTTTCCGATATATATATATATATATGTCGGAAACTAATTAAAATTAGGATATAGATGAATGGGCTATCTCAAAAGCTATATGGGCGCAACACGGTGAGGATATAACTAAACTTTACGATTTCTTACTATTATGACAGGAACCCAAGCATTGCCTTGGACTTGTGACCAAGGTGTAGGCTTATGGATATCCTTTAAATGATCATAACACTCACCTCCACTGCTTAGTTGCACTGTTTAATCTTAAGATTAGACTAACATTAACCTAACCTAACCTAAACCTAACTCACACCTCCGACATATATATATATATTTTATATTATATATAATTCCTAGATAACTCTCTAGTTTCCTAATTCCTAATATCTAGATAACTCACTAAAAAAATCCAAGGTAACTTTTAGTCATAGAATCCTAATCTAAACATATATCTCATTTTTTTATATATAATATAAAAAAAATTATATTAAATATAAAAAAAATCCATCAATTTGATTAATAAAAAATTAAAATATTTATTTGTTTAACGTTATAATGATTTCTTTTCAGATATTCAGAATATTCCCACGACGAGTTCCACTTTTGCTCAAGGATTTCTTGGATTCCGGTTTGGAAGCTCATCCAGAATAAATTTTAGTATTTATCAATTTTTGGGACCAACTATCGGATTTATGGCGTTACCTGTTTATTTTGATATATTTATTTAGAACATCAAAGTTGAAATTGGTGTGTTAACATATACAGAAAATGATTCTTCTATAATATATAAAATTCTCGTGTCGCGGTGTTTGTTACCAAACTCCTCCGAAACGACTCGACCGATTTATATGAAATTTTGTGTGCACATAGGGTAGGTCTGACAATCGGTCAACATCTATTTTTTATACCCCTAAATGATAAGGGTGGCCCACCCCAATTAATTCAAATTAAAATATTAATGTGATTGTTACAACATATAACCGCCATCTATTGGACATAAAATGTAAATTTATTATTTTAAATATACTTGAGAGACAATCTTGCCGAATTAAACATTTATTTAAAAGGAAAATCATTATTCATTTTTTTAATTCAATTTCCTCATGCCAACTTTGCTAGTTTTAATTACAGATTTAATCTTATTTAAATGTTAAGTAGACATTTAATATTAAGAAAATATTTTTGTTATTTACATAAACTAGTTGTATATTTAAAAGTGGGGGTTAACAAGGATATTAATTAATAGGGTTGCCACATGTATAATATATTAATTAAAAAAATAGAACATTCTTGATCAAAGCAATGGTAACCCTACTAATTAATCTAAATTGCTAAATATATTCAAAGAGTTTGTATGTCTGTATACTTATCTAGTACTAATATCTGTATGTATATAGTAATATAGATATGTATACTGCCAGTGATTTGGATTTGTGCCATTATCATTGTTTACAATATTTTATGCATTTTTATACTAGAAAAGAAATCATAAATATTTACAAGGTTTTTATATTTCCTGATATTTTGTGACAAACTTCAAGGTTTACATTGAAGAATATACATTATTAAACATATGTCTACCAATTTATAGTTTATATAAGTCTGGCTTACATACAGCGTGATTGGAATGCGTCAAAGACGGTTAAATTCGCACGATAGGGTAATATGTTTTAGGTAAATGTGTGTTATATATTACTCTCTGCTTTTTCTTATATGGCTATATTATGAAAAATAAAATATTCATTCATTTCGTAATATTTTCTTGATTATGTAAAAAAAACATTTTATTTAAAAAAGATGGCAACGCCTATCGTACGACTTGGTGTTTTTAAATAAAGAAGAGTAGAAGTACTATATTAACTGAACACTTTTCATATTAAATGAAACATGACAAAATAAACTAGTCATTTGTTTTGTTTTTTAAGTAAATTTTTATACCGAATTTGTCCGCCATTTTGACGCACAACTAGACGTATCTTCCTATTGTTGTAAAACGTATAACTATTTATGTAAGGGTTAAATGTGATGAAAGAATAAATAATAATAATGTTATTCGTTGTTTTTTTTGGTGCTGTAGTTAAGACTATTTTTTTTTTAATTCTCCCATAATATAGGTATTTATTGTGGTTTTGAAGTGAAGGCTTTTCGCTTGTTTGGAATAAAATAAATAAAAACTCCATACATCGGCATTCTATTTATTCTTTGATATACATTTCTAGATATATATTCACATGTCCTAATGACGCTATCGACGTTTGGATACACGCAGCAAAATGTAACCTCGAATCAAAATTAAATACAAACTGAACAATGTCAGTTTTTTTACACGTCATTTTTCTCATTTACAAAATTATTTATACCATTTACACATCAAAAGTATTTTAATCTCACGATGAATCACAACACTCGACTTATAAGTCGTGTAATTGGATATCTTTTATCAGAACCACTTGCCTTAGGCGTTGATTGTGAGTCTATTAATAATAGATCAACTTACATATTTATATAGATTACAACTTGGTATCAGGAAAACAATACTATAATAGGTATATGTCATTAGTATTCAATCTCTTATTATGATATCCTGGTACCTCGAATTATAATTTATACAATAGAATAAACGGGTGTAGCGCCTTTTCGCTATCTAACGAATTAATAGCGAAACCAGAAACTATTACTACTCCATTTTTTTTTATTGATAAGCTGAAGTTTTATTTTCGCGTTCTTAGTGTTTCTGAAGACGCGTAGAGTCGCGATTCGGCTTGTTCTAATTTTAGTCTGAGCATTTTAGCTCATCGAGTCTCTAATATCGATTCGAGGCTTTAAAAATAAGACTGTAGGACTCGAGCCTACACCGTACTACCGTATAATAAATGAATCACAGATACCTACGAACTAAGGAATTTATATAGAAAATTATAAAAAGGAATAATTTATGAAATTATTAAATAAATTTTGCTAAATGTATCCGAACGGTAACTTTTTTTAAATCTATAGAGACATTAAAATCTATAATGTTACACACTGGTCAGCCTATGCTGTTTGAACTTTGAATTCATTTGGTAATTAATGCAAAAATACTTATATACAACTACACATTTATTAATAAAATTACTATATATTTAATATATATTTGCAACATACTAAATTCGCTAACGTATAACAATTTGGCTATCAAAGTTTATAAAGACATTGCGCATATTTATAATCTACGATACATTTTATTTACAGATTCAAAATGGAGTGTTTAAGATATAGATCGTATATAGGAACAAAAGGATATTTATAGTTTATCGATTTTTAGACATAATAATAATAATTATAAAGTAATTATTTGTTTTACTATGATACATATTTTGAAAAATATTTTCTTTTAAAGAAAAAAAAAATATTTTAATATCATGTATCTTTTGTGATAATATTTTTAATGCTTGTGCGGTAAATTAGTAATAAAATTATGAGCAAGTATGTGAAAAATAATTATAAATTTATTTGATGCATAACACAACATAACTGCCCAAAATAGTCTTGGGTAGTTCGCGAACGACCTAGTTCATAAGAGCGCTCCTTTAGGTGAACTATACGAACCAGTTCGTCGACGATCTCGCTCTTAGTTCTTTTTAGTTCTTATATTTTTTTAAATCGAATTATTTACTCCTAGGAATGCTTGTTTCATCCATACTTGACTACTTGTTTTCTATAAAAATAAATGTGTAATAAATAAAAGCAGTGGTTTAGTTCTAATAAAAATCAATATATACTTCTTTATTTAAAAGGTGATAGAAATATCAATATATTGTTCACAAATATTTATATATTTCTAACATCGATATATATATATATTTATTATTTTTACTAAAATTATTTAAAAAAGAACTAAAAGAGCGAACTAGTTCGCCATTGGATTGCGAACTAAAAAAGCGCTCTTTTTGGTGACCGACTAGGCCCAAGACTCAAAATAAATATTATAATATTATCAGCGTATACGGTTTCATGAACTCAACGCCATCTATTGACTAATAACTAGAAATAAAAATGTATCTTAACTGTTTTGTTTGGATACATTTTCACTTGTCAAGACAGGCGTATTTTATAATTTATTAATTTTCCTTTGATATTCAATCTTAATTTTAAACACCAATTAAGTTGATATAATGTCTAATATATCTTACTTTCAAACTACTTTTTTATAATATTAGATAGATTATAGAGTGGCTTAAACATACGGCGACAATATAAATGTTTTATCTCATATTCTATTATTTTATAATGCTTTTGTAACTTTGTTTACAATATAAGTAAGAGTTTTCTGTGTACATTACGCAGCTGAAGGATGTTATAGGAAATAGAGCTCAAAATATTTTTTTATAAATTGTGGACATGATTGATTTAAGAAATATGACACATAAAATACAGAAAGCTACTAAAAATTGTAAAACATTTTATTGTTAGTGTTCTTGTGCTATTATATTTAATTAAGAAAAAAGTAAATAGAAATATTTATTTAAAATGACTTTGTGGAAGCGATTTTCAATTCTCTATAATTTTTCAAGAAATATTCAACTTAATGCAATAATATAACAATTTCAATTAAAACGTATAATTTATTTATGATGTGAATTTCAAGTTAATGATAACATTTATTCTGACTATTATCTTTTCAGAAGTAATTAAATAATGACTAGCTTTAAAAATATAAGATAATAATCAAAATAACTAAATAATGACACTTCCCACGTGCAAAACCTTTTTAGTCATTTTAATTATACAGATAATAAAATCTCTATTATATAAAATTCTCGTGTCACAATGTTTGTTACCAAACTCCTCCGAAACGGCTCGACCGATTTTTATGAAATTTTATATGCATATTCAGTAGGTCTGAGAATCGGCTACTATCTATTTTTCATCCCCCTAAGTGATAAGGGTGGCCCACCCCAAATTAAAAGAGCAAAACCACGTTTGCCGGGTTAGCTAGTATTTTATAGGTTACTAGCTGACCCGGCAAACGTTGTTTTGCCATATAAATTTTAAAAAAATTGGGGTGAACCTCCCTTATCATTTAGGGGTATAAAAAATACATATTGACCTACCCGATATGCACACAAAATTTCATAAAAATCGGTCAAGCCGTTTCGGAGGAGTTTGGTAACAAACATTGTGACACGAGAATTTTATATATAAGAAAGATTAAAAGGTGTCAGTTTCGCGTGAAGACTGTTTTTTATTTTAAAAGATTAAAAACCTACTAGCATGCCTTAAACGTATTTTACAATTTTTTAATAAATAACAATGGATTTGTTATTATGAGGTTTAGAATATATCGACGTCTTTTAGATGTTGGTAGTTGCGGTCCCAATAGCCTCCATTGTAGAGCCAGTCTTCTTGTTTGGTGTACGGATTCGTACCCTGGCTGAACCACCTCGGATTCCATCCATCAGTACTCTTCTTCAGCACCTTCCTCGCAGTCCGTTGTTTCTCCTCCAGCCGAGTTTTCTCAGCGGCAGCACCGTCAATGTCTCCCTGCTCTAATAGCCGAATGTCAGGTCTTAATCTGCTGTCAGTAGGGCAGAGCTGTCCTTTCATATCGCGTTCCAGTTCGTTTAGGGACATTGCGAATTCCGTGAACTGGTAATACTGTGAAAAATATTTCATGGATTAAAACTGTTTAAATATCTTATTTAAGATTGGCTAAAAGGTCTCGTTGCCAAGCCGTTAAATAAATTTAAAAAAATATATATTTCACGGATTAAAACTGTTTAAATATCTTATTTAAGATTGGCTAAAAGGTCTCGTTACCAAGCCATTAAATAAATTTAAAAATATATATATTTCATGGATTAAAACTGTTTAAATATCTTATTTAAGATTGGCTAAAAGGTCTCGTTACCAAGCCGTTAAATAAATTAAAAAAAATATATATTTCACGGATTAAAACTGTTTAAATATCTTATTTAAGATTGGCTAAAAGGTCTCGTTACCAAGCCGTTAAATAAATTTAAAAAATATATATTTCATGGATTAAAACTGTTTAAATGTCTTATTTAAGATTGGCTAAAAGGTCTCGTTGCCAAGCCGTTAAATAAATTTAAAAATATATATATTTCATGGATTAAAACTGTTTAAATATCTTATTTAAGATTGGTTAAAAGGTCTCGTTGCCAAGCCGTTAAATAAATTTAAAAATATATATATTTCATGGATTAAAACTGTTTAAATATCTTATTTAAGATTGGCTAAAGGTCTCGTTACCAAGCTGTTAAATAAATTTAAAAATATATATATTTCATGGATTAAAACTGTTTAAATATCTTATTTAAGATTGGTTAAAAGGTCTCGTTGCCAAGCCGTTAAATAAATTTAAAAATATATATATTTCACGGATTAAAACTGTTTAAATATCTTATTTAAGATTGGCTAAAAGGTCTCGTTGCCAAGCCGTTAAATAAATTTAAAAAACATATTTCATGGATGTTTATTTTCTAATACTAATTATTATAAACAACTTGTTAAAATTAGTTCGTTAACGAATCATTAATATAGATAAGCAAACTCGGTCTTATTTCCCTCTTGTTCAGCCCCGTACGTGTAAAAGAGATAGCATGAGGATTTTAAGCAACCCGACCGTTTTAGTGAATATCTATTTCTAATTTCAATTTTGAGGTTATTAATTGAATGGAGTATATAGAATACAACAAATAGCCTTAATTTTCTTTACAGAATACAGCATCTAAAAGTTGTCTAATAACATGAAAAATATACCTGAGCAGTATTGGTAGGCCTTGGCCGCGCTTCCCAAAGTGTGACAGAATCCGGTATATCAATATTGAATGAATCATCTGGTTTTGGTACTTCTTCAGAATTTTCCGCTTCATCATTCTGTAATAATTACAATCTTATAAAGCTGTAGAGATTTCTTGTTTTATTAAACGCGCGAATCTCAGGTACTACTGGTTTCAATTGAAAAATTCTAATACAAAATGATTATCCATTTATCGAGGAAGGCTATAGGCTTTATAACACCTCGCTACGACCCATAGAAGCGAAGCGTCAATGAAAAATGTTTGTGCTTTTGTAAATACTTACATCTTGTATAGACATAGAGCGTAAAGCTCCCACTTTGAAGCTGTTCAGCTTGGCGAGCACCTTCTTAGGAGTATGAGGAGTGTGAGAATCATCGCCTCGCTCACGAGCCCACTGGTCGTGCGCAGCCGCGCTGCAGCACTTGATGTATTCCGTCCACTTGCCGTACAGGAAACGGAGACGTTTCTTACTGGAAGATAGAAAAATGAATTAACAGCGATTTATATAAAGGTAATAAATGTTAATAAATGGACATTCATTTAAGAAAAACAATTACCCTTCATAAAATTAAATGTTATTTAGATTTTAATAAGATGGCACCACAGCTAATGATATCTCATCTTAAAAATTTGCTCGATTTTAGGGAAATTATGGCAAATATATGATGCATTCTAACATAGTGATTTTCGTGAATATTTTGTGTTTCCTACTTTATCTGGTTTTGTTATTAGAATTTTAACGTATGTGTATGTTCTTTTTTAACCCAACAAGGTTTTAAAACAATAAACTATACAAGCTTCTCTTGCTGTATAATATTAAATAATAAACAAAATCTTTAATCATTATTTGTCGAATCGAGTCATTTTTAAAAACTAACTTACCTCTGATCAATAATAAAACCATCAACCCTATGCAGGTCCCGGTTATTAAATCCAGCGGGTTTGAACGCCAAGTTGGCTTTGAGACCAGCCCCTCCATGGCAGGTGACCTCCATGGCTCCGTACTGCTCGATCCACAGCTTCCCAACTATAACGTTGTGGACGCAGCAGTTGACGTTACTCCAAGTGTATGCTTCACCCCACCTGATAAAGAAATAGAATATATGACGATTTCCCATGGATACATGCAGTGGCGTAACTACAACGTTCGGGGCCCTTGGCAAATTCATCAGATGGGGCCTCCTCCTCCAATATTAAGAAACTAAACCCAGGCACGCGTCAAGCATCTTCAGCGCCGGTGTGCGACAGTTATCCTGCGTGGCAAATACCATAGTTATACATTTTACTAAATATTGTAATAGTAAATATTAAAATCCACCTGTGCTCACAGCCTTCTCTGACCGAGGGCTTCGGTTAGGGGCCCCTGGCATTTTCCCGAAATGCCACCCTATAGTTAACCGATCTAAAAGTCATGACAGGTCAGTGTTTTTGTTTCACGTGTTTATGCCCCTAAATCATTATTATTAACTAACTGCCCGAACAGACTTGGTTCTGTTTAAAAAAAGTTATATTTTTTTATAATTATTATTAAAGCCTTCCGTTGGCCTTAAGGAACACACAAAAAAAATTAGTTTTACACTTAGATTCATTATCTTATATATAAAATTCTCGTGTCACGATGTTAGTTACCACACTCCTCCGAAACGGCTCGACCGATTTTTATTAAATTTTATATGCATATTTAGTAGGTCTGAGAATCGGTCAACATCTATTTTTTATACCCCTAAGTGATAAGGGTAGCCCACGGTGGCAAAACAACATTTGCTGGGTCACCTAGTTATTTATATAGATAGATATAGAAGAAGTTAGATAGATGAATAAACACGAACAGGGGCGTCTCTAGCCCATGCAGCGCCTGTGTGCATTTTCATCACCATAGTGCCCCTTTTTTCGCTGTTGCCGGCGCCCGTGTGCAACGCACACCTTGCATTATTGGTAAAGCCGCTCTTGAACATGGACACGGCATACCGTATTGGTAGTTTTTAAGGTAGGTTCTAACATAGGTTGCGGTTAAAGTTAAAAGTTAAACTGTTATTACCTAGGTAGCTCGACAGTTACGTGTCCTTTGGGCTGGATCTCGACGCTCTTGCCACAGAACTTCAGTTTGGGATGCACTGACCCGTGGAAGACGAAGTGGGGGCTGTCTGCGTGGAAGGCTGACACAGGAGGGTGGTGAGACACCTAAACAGTCAAAATCGTAAATAAGTTAAATTAAGACAACGTATCCTAGAACTTTAGATTGTATGTTTGTTACTCTTTCACACAAAAACTACGGAACGAATATTAACGAAACTTTACAATAATATAGCTTACACATCAGAATAACACATAGGCTATAATTTATAATGATATAGTGTGAATTATCCAAAATATAGCGGGTGAAACCGCGGGGCGCAGCTACTACTTACATAAGGGTGGAAATATACATCATAATCAGTGTTGCTATCTTATCCTTTATCTTAAACAAATTTTAAAATGAGAAATCTAAAATTGATTTCTCGTAATTTTTTAATAAGCCTTTACAAATATGACAACAGGTAAACGGTTAAATAACTAATTTAAAAAAACTAAAAATGCGTTAAGTTTTAAACTATCTAGACAAACTAAATTATCCATCTGCTAATTTTTTTTGTGGTTGCTGACAGATGTTTATTATTGAGATGACATCTAAACTGGACTCATTACTATGATTTAAAGTAATAAAAACTAATACATATTTTAAATAAGAAATATGGGACATTCCACGCGAAGCGGACAGTTAAAAAAACTCGATGTTTGCCTATAACCTATAATATAAAATCTTTAATATATTAAAAAAAATCCAAACTTTGTGAAAATCAAGGAAAAAAATTTAATTCGCATTTTTTTTAGGCAAAAAAAATTTTTTTTTCGTTTCCAAAAACAATTAAAAAACTCAGTAAATGAAGTAATAAATCCATTGGTTTAAGTATTTTAATACATAATTTTATGACTCTATATTCGGCTTTGAAGGCATGCCAACCGGTTGTCGAAAATTTGAAAGTCATTATATTAAAAAAAGTTTCTAAAGTAAGCTATTAAGTATATTTAAGATTAACATAAGTTTATTAATTGCTTTTTTTTAACTAACAAAAGTAGTGGGTTAGTTTAACACTCAGATAGTTTATATGTGTGGTTGCAGGTATAACAAAGGCACCAAACAATCTGTTTTAATTACATTTATTAAAGTCATCCGAGATCCAATCACACTGCATTTTTCAACGTCCACACTTGACAGAACCAAAAAGCGGTATAGCCACAGCACCGAACAGTCTCTTCAGAAAGTCCAAGCAGAGAAGAGAGTACAGCGTCACTACCGCTCATTCTTATCATCTCTCACACTCTAACATTGACATTGGCAAAATTACTGCTTGTAATAGCGGTACAAGTCCACAAAATAAGAAGAAGTATATTAAAAAAATATTTGGTACATGTATCAATAACATGTATAGGTAGAACATACTAAAATATTACTAAAATCGGTAACGCCGAGTTTTTTTACCTGTCCGCTTGGCGTGGAATGACATATTTCATCATCAGTTTTTGAATATCAAGTTGTAATAAACCATTGTATAGCACTTTCATTTGCAACGCTTCGCTTCTACCAAAGATAACTAGCCTCCCTCAGCGTGTCAAATGAAGCGCTTCTATTGGCTCTTAAAACAAACACTCTTCGCCACACATCTCGCTAATGTCTGAAACGCAGCCTTATAGTTGTATTTTTCATTCAAAGACAGTCGTAGATCCATTGTATATCGAAAGTAAGCATAATAATATGATAAATAAAACTTGCATCATTTTGTCTGTCTGTTAAGTTTGTTTATCCATTAATTTCACATTATTTTTGTAGTAAAATTATGTCTAGACGTCTTTTTATGATTTAATATAAAGTGCACTGAGCACTCCACTCAATTGAGACTGTCTTTGATGTTCAAAGTTTGTCGACGTCTGCGTTGTGTGTTACTTCAACTATGAAATTACTTGAAAGTACACATTTATAATATTAGTAAGATGAGATAGTAAAATGACTAATATACGTATAATAATTCAAAATAGAAATATATGATAAATATATTAAATATGTATTAGATTGTAATTTTATTATTGTATGTATACTTGCTTAAACTAGTAATGCATAAATTCATAATTAATTATCGTAGAACAAAAAATTATTTTAATTATAGTAATTTTTTTTCTACTAATTTTTATTTTATTTATTTAAGACCATCAGTAGTTACAATTCCAAAAATAGTCAATAACAACATTATTTCACTATATCCGTAACTTTTTAAGACGGCCTCAACATTAATAGTCTAGTCGACATGTTAATAATGGTCTAAAATAGAAATATTGCTTATTATAAAATTATGGGTGTTAGAAATTAACATAATAAATAATGGAGATAGAGTACCGGGAATACAGAGTTTTTTACTAGAAATTTTCTCTTTAAGAATGTTTTTTTTTTAATTTTTTTAAATAATAATAGTGTATGAAATATTGGCGACAAACGAATTGCCTTTTTTTCGTCGTCTTTAATTGTTTATAATTTTTGCAATTCTTTATGTGCTAATACACGTCATTACGGATCCAATGAGCTCTCACTCATAATTTTGAGAACAGTATCTTTATTTTCAACTTGTCGACTAGTCTATAACATGAGTACATTTAACTCACCATACTTAGTGCAGTCATAAGAAAAGTACAATAATTACAAATACATGCACAAAATAAAATAATATAGCAAATGTCTCTTTCTAAACAACAGTATAGAAACAATAAATTTTATATTGAAAGCAAAATACAATATAAAAAAAATAATTATGATATTGGTAACATTAATTTGAGTAGCATCCTGTTATTTATATTAGTAGCATTGACTTGAGTAGCACTTTTACTTTCATAAATGTTGGCCAACTGATAAACATCAATCAAAGAAGTAAGGATTGCAAAATAAATACGCCGTCACGACATAAATCATTATTATTACATTGTGTGTCTAAAGTATAATCTACAGGATATTTTAGTCGACAGCCGTCATGTTGGTCACCCCAATTATTAACAATATAAAATATATCTAAGTAACAAGAGTAGCTTAGATAGTTTGCCTAATTTCATAGTTAAAATGGCGCTTAAAAGTGACAAATCCAAAATTTTCATTTGACTGCATGACTCACATAAGTCAAATAATTAAATAGAATTTTAAACATGTTATGGGTAATATTAGTTTTGACTAAAATAAACTAAAAAATGAAAAATAAACAATAGTTTAAAAATAATAAAAAAATATGCTTTTTCATGTTATCAATAGTTAGATATCTCAACAAGAGTGGTATCGTTGAATAGGTGATAAAAAACGCTATTCAACAATATACATACGAGCGAAATTGGATAAACTAATATTACTATTGTCTACTAAAAACTTGATTTTTGAACCAAATTTTGTTAAAACAATTTTACTGAAAATTTCGATAAATTTTACTATAAAACGGAGGTGAAAACTACTTAAGAATATAGGGGGATGATGTACGTATAAGATAGGGAAAGTATAAAACATATCAGACACTCCGGGTCTCAGGAAAACAATAAATCGCTACTATAAATACTAGGCTAATCCTGATTATCCTAGTAAGGATAACGGATCAAACTGTTTAAAATATTAAATTGTCATCGATCCTTAATGAGTATGCCGAATTTCGAAATAATCCGACGTTTTAAAGGGGGTCAAAATCATGTTCAAAGATTCCGTTACATACATACTAAAATACGTATGAAGCTAATAAATAATATTAGTTATAGCGTCAAAAGTCTTGTTGTCTATTTCCTATTGTAGTAGTAACTGTAACTAGTATATTAGTCTACCTATACAAGTTTAATTACCTGTTCACAAACAGCACGGAATTCAGGTCGTTCCAGCTCGTAGGTCTCACCAAGGAGAGGGTTGAATGGTTTTCCCAACCGCTCCCAGTTGGAAGCTAAGGCGCTCACTGCGAATGCTGAAAAAAAGGAAATTTTTGCATAAACCAATATTATGTGTGTTAATACATTAAATAAAGGAAATCCCACCAAAAACATTTTCATGTTAAATGTTGCCAAGACGAGACCATATACCTCGCACTATCAAAAAGTTATCAGATCTCATACAGAGCCAAGCTCCTAACTCTACACGCCCCACCTCTACAAGACCTCACTTTACAAACTTTGCAATTTTGTCAAAATATATGCTTGGTTTTTATTACTTTAGGACTGTCGTTCTTTGTAATATAGTGGCCTGCAAAAGAAGATATAACAAACATATACGTGACGATAACTTCTGTACTATTCAAGTTAGAAACTTGAAATAAAAAGCATCGGATGAGTCACGTTTCTCATTATTCACTCATGACGGAAGCGAAAAGTCTAAAAAAACTACAGGCGGCCTGGTGAGTGATACGCTCAAGCTTGCTTTGCAGAAAGAGTCCGATACGGCGGGGACTCTATACACGTATGGGCTGGCATCGGATGAGTCACGTTTCTCATTATTCACTTTTGAGGGAAGCGAAAAGTCTAAAAAAAACTACAGGCGGCCTGGTGAGTGATACGCTCAAGCTTGCTTTGCAGAAAGAGTTCGATACGTCGGGGACTCTGTACACGTATGGGCTGGCATCGGATGAGTCACGTTTCTCATTATTCACTTTTGAGGGAAGCGAAAAGTCTAAAAAAAACTACAGGCGGCCTGGTGAGTGATACGCTCAAGCTTGCTTTGCAGAAAGAGTCCGATACGGCGGGGACTCTATACACGTATGGGCTGGCATCGGATGAGTCACGTTTCTCATTATTCACTCATGACGGAAGCGAAAAGTCTAAAAAAACTACAGGCGGCCTGGTGAGTGATACGCTCAAGCTTGCTTTGCAGAAAGAGTCCGATACGGCGGGGACTCTATACACGTATGGGCTGGCATCGGATGAGTCACGTTTCTCATTATTCACTTTTGAGGGAAGCGAAAAGTCTAAAAAAAACTACAGGCGGCCTGGTGAGTGATACGCTCAAGCTTGCTTTGCAGAAAGAGTTCGATACGTCGGGGACTCTGTACACGTATGGGCTGGCATCGGATGAGTCACGTTTCTCATTATTCACTTTTGAGGGAAGCGAAAAGTCTAAAAAAAACTACAGGCGGCCTGGTGAGTGATACGCTCAAGCTTGCTTTGCAGAAAGAGTCCGATACGGCGGGGACTCTATACACGTATGGGCTGGCATCGGATGAGTCACGTTTCTCATTATTCACTTTTGAGGGAAGCGAAAAGTCTAAAAAAAACTACAGGCGGCCTGGTGAGTGATACGCTCAAGCTTGCTTTGCAGAAAGAGTTCGATACGTCGGGGACTCTGTACACGTATGGGCTGGCATCGTATGAGTCACGTTTCTCATTATTCACTTTTGAGGGAAGCGAAAAGTCTAAAAAAAACTACAGGCGGCCTGGTGAGTGATACGCTCAAGCTTGCTTTGCAGAAAGAGTTCGATACGTCGGGGACTCTGTACACGTATGGGCTGGCATCGGATGAGTCACGTTTCTCATTATTCACTTTTGAGGGAAGCGAAAAGTCTAAAAAAAACTACAGGCGGCCTGGTGAGTGATACGCTCAAGCTTGCTTTGCAGAAAGAGTCCGATACGGCGGGGACTCTATACACGTATGGGCTGGCATCGGATGAGTCACGTTTCTCATTATTCACTTTTGAGGGAAGCGAAAAGTCTAAAAAAAACTACAGGCGGCCTGGTGAGTGATACGCTCAAGCTTGCTTTGCAGAAAGAGTTCGATACGTCGGGGACTCTGTACACGTATGGGCTGGCATCGGATGAGTCACGTTTCTCATTATTCACTTTTGAGGGAAGCGAAAAGTCTAAAAAAAACTACAGGCGGCCTGGTGAGTGATACGCTCAAGTTTGCTTTGCAGAAAGAGTCCGATACGTCGGGGACTATGTACAAGTATGGGCTGGCATCGGATGAGTCACGTTTCTCATTATTCACTTTTGCGGGAAGCGAAGTCTAAAAAAAACGTGTCCGATACGGCGGGGACTCTGTACACGTATGGGCTGGCATCTCTTCGGAAAGTCGAACAGAGTTAGTGGCCATAGAAAATGGCACTCTGACCGGGGTGAAATATGCTCAAGAGATCCTCAATGAGTATGAAGGACTATATCTGGTAAATATGGGTGATGGATCAATTCTAATGCAAGATAACGCCTGGCCACACACCGCTCAGGTTGTACAAGAGTACATTCAGGACGTTTTTTTTTTTTTCTTAAATGAGTTTGTTCTCATATGGAAATTATAAATGTCTCGAGAGGGAAAATAAGAGGAGTCAAAAATAGAACTGAGTCCAAGGAATTTCATGTGATGGCCAATGTCGCGATTTGATACGGCAAAAGGCTAACACTAAGAAATAAAATTGTCAATAGCATAGACTTGACAATAGAGTTGTTTTAAAATTTATTTACAATGTGAAACAATATTGATTAAGAAAATTTAAAATAAAATAGCTAACTATGCTGAAATTATGAACATAAGAATAAAACGAATCAGAATGTATTAACAAAATAGAAGAATTGAATATAAAAGAATCTAAGTTAAAAGACTAATTAAATATGAATTATCCTTAATAATAACTAGAATAATAAAGACGATCATTCAGGAGGTTGGTATTAACTTGATGGCTTGGCCACTAAGGAGTCCTGACCTGAATCCGATCGAACACGCTTGGGATGAGACCCGGAAGGCTGGTCAGACAAAAAATTGAGTTCCTAAATTAAACATTACTACTGTCGTAATTTAAATAATTTAAAAATTATCATGTAATGTTGTTGTGATGTATAATGTATCTCCACAAAAGGTAACACTACCGCGGAATAGTTAAACAGTCCCAGAGAGTAGTGAAAATCAAATTCATTTAAAATTCTTAATAAACTCAAGAGTTATTGCGGTTTAATATAAATAAACATGGTAACGAAGTCATAAATTTAACTAGGAATGCGTTAAAATGGCTGATATTGTAAGCCTCAGATTTTGTTATAAAATCTTACAGAATTTAAATATTGCCGGCGCGCTAAAATAATCATCTATATTTGTTACGAGGTAAAGTTAAGATGGTAGGATATTCTAGTAGTGTTAAACGAAAGCAAAACCTGTATTTAAAATTATAGTATAAATATATTTAATTTTCATGTTATTTACTAAGTTACTCGTTATCGTTGCTTGGCGTATGTTAGGCAAAGCTCCGCAAAATGAGATTGAATATGAAATTGGCTTCTCTAATTAAGTTTCGCGGTAGACATATTATAATTAATTCGTCTCCACCTAGTAGGGCAAGTAAAACAGAAATTTTCCTTAATTTATAAAAGGGATAATATGACATCTGTCAAAACTCGTTTGAACAACGTGAATAAAGTGTTGGAAAGTTAGTCGAACTTCACGTTGATGGCCGTCGCCTCTATGAAAATTATGGCTTAAATAACAGTTAGTTTATTTAATAGCCAAACTAGAATTTTTTGAATGAATCTTAGGTACTAACGACACGACATCCCATGTGGACATCCTAATTTGATAATAGTTTAGCAAATATTGATGTAGTTTTGAGCACAACAGAAAATATCTTTCTTTTAGAAAGTTAGTAAGTAGTAAAAGAAATATTTCACTAATTTCAAAAGTTTTTTCTTCACAAAAAAGTGAGGAATATTAAATAAACAAGAAACGTTGGCAACCTGAAAAAGTTACGAGACCAAAATGAAATGGTGTCCTCGTTTTGTTTACGCCCTCGTTCACTCTGAGTGGCTAAGTCGAGGAAAAGTAAAATAACTAAGAAAAAACTTCTGGACTCACGAATTTAATGAAGACCGACTTTTTCTGAATTTTGTGTCCAAAAATATTTGCGAGCAAAACTAAATTAGTTATATACAAATATATTCCTATCTCAAACAAAATTAATAAATATTCATTTGATTTTGTCTATCTATACAAATATTATAAAGAGGTAGAACTTGTGAGATTGTAGATGGGCTATCTCTGGATCTTCTGAACCGATTTTGAAAATTCTTTTACCATAGAAAGCCACATTATTTGTGAGTGTCATAGGCCATACATTAACCCGAAAAATGAAAAGACTTCTTCGTGGTAGTCGGATTTGCAAAGTAATTCGGAGAAAAAACGGTCGAACGAAAACGTGTCTTACGAGCGTTGCGGGTAGAGTATAAATAAATAAATGAGTGAGTGTTACTAGCCCACCTGGCTAGTAATTTATATATCTCCAATATTTTTTTTAAATTTTCTTAAAATGTAGGTACTTTTGATATAAAATAGACTCGCAAAGATTAAGAAATTCATAAGTAGTCTGTGGACTTTCTGACCTGACCTTTCTGAAAATTAGGTAAAATATTTATCGCGTGACACGAAAACTTGGATATTAATTTGATATGATTTATGGGTAGGTTATTTAATACAGAAATTGATTATATATTACTTATATACTACTGTATTGAGTATAAGAAAAATATAATAAATTAATTACTGATTCTATCTTATACTGAATAGGATAAAGAAATCGCTGAACACCGTATAATTTATAACAAAAATTGAGACGTAAAAATTACAGTTATATCAAGGGTAAATCAGCTGAGTTCACAAAAAAGGCTGTTAATAACTTAATTAAAAGTTTATAAGAACAGTAAGTCTATTGGGGGAAGCGGAACGTGGCCTCAATTTATAACAAGCTACTAGCACCTATTAACTTTGTAAAGGAAAAGTCGTAACTTTTTTTTTACGAATTCAATTCCAATTGTATAAAAGAAAAGAAAAGATTTTATATAATTTCGTTTTAAGGAAAGAAATGCCTGGGGGTCAGTTGCAGTCCAACACAATGATTTTAACTAATCACCAGATTCGAGACAGAACCTATAAGTTGTCGAATCACTTTTAAAAATAAACCGATAGGAACTACTAGTCAATATAAAGTTAACAACAGTGTTGGTAACAATAGTAAATTTATTCAATCGCATAAATAAAAAAGAATATAGCAATAAAAGGCAAAATGGCTGCTATTATACAAATGTCTCTTATTCTATTCTACTTCTCAAAGTAATTTACTTGTTGAAAATTCAAATCGCGCTCCACTTCTAAACGTTAGTTATTCGATTCACGATTATTTGGCTCAAGAGTTTAGTGTAATTAGTTAGATTCACTGATTCGTACAGTTCACAGAAATACCTTAATTATAATACATGTCGGGGATTTTAATGATGAGAAGGAAGGACGTGAGGGGAACAATGAAGAACATTGTAAGGGGTGACGATATTAAGTGGACTATTGGGTAAACGCAACGTAGATACTTCTACTGAACCGATAAATAATCAAATATGAAACCTAAGCAGTGCCTTGTACTTGTGACTATGGTGTAGGTTTACTTGGACTTGTGACCAAGGTGTCGGCTTAAGGAATTCCTTGATTCGATCGAGAGATTCGCTTCCACTGCTTTTCCAAGGCTTTCTGTTTAAACCCAAGGTTAAACTCACATAAACCTAACGTCTTGGTTAGACGTGGCAACTAAATTGTAAGGTACTCACGTGACCTTAATCGGACAGCTCTTCCATCACTAACACAACACTGCACTTAACACTTCACTAGCACTATCTAGAGACCACTTCACTCCTTAAGAGACCGCACAAGAGTACGACTATAGTCAGACTGTCGATGTCATATAAAAAGTCGTGCCTATCAAAGCGATGGAAGTGACTACTACCCTACTCTAATGCCATAGATAGCGATGACGATTCGATTATTTGATAATCTTTTACTATTCTCCGGCATATAGTTCTATCTACCCATTTTATTGTGATAAAACTTAAACAAGTTTTATTGGTTGTTAAAGAAGATCAAAAAATTGATTTAAACCTTTTAACAAACGGGCTCAAGCTGATGGAGTGGTCTCTCTATTACAGTATTCCTAAACCTACATCCTAACTTCAACATTAGATCAGCTCTACGTCACAATAATATTAAATTTTCATCCGATTTATATAAGCATGTATCATTTCAACTCAATCCAGAAAATGGATCATGGATGGATTAAATATGCAATGAAACTTGGTCCATGTTGAGATATAGAATGGTTTTGATCATTAACACCAGAACTGAAGACTTTGAAGTAAGGCTGGTTAGATGATAATAATTATAAACAGATACTATTATACTGCTTACCTGCAATATATTCCATCCTGGCGACAGGATCCGTCTGTTCAGAAGCCATTCTGAGCAGATGAGCATACTCCAAGTACTCCAGCATCCGCTGCAGGAACGACAGCGGCTCGTTGAACACCACCGGCATCGTGATCTTGGACAGTTCCTTCCCCACGCAGTTCTTTAGGACTGACCAGAGGGAGAAGTCGCCGCGGCTGAATTGGGCAACCGGAAGAGAAGTCCTAGACACAAAAGAAACGATATTTAGTTTTAAATTTTCTCAATACATAATTTTATGATAATATTTATAGCCAATTTCACCGGCTTCTGATAGTTATCTGACTCAACCCTAATGGCTTTATCAGCAAATAATTAATCCGGGCCATAAAGTTGTGTACGACATATAAATTATACCCCTAGGGATGTTTTCGTGTAATTTTAATCGTATTTATTTGAAAATTTGTGTTTGCATTTTAATGACATTTGGCACTCAGACTTAAATTAAAACGGAGGGTATTTTTTTATACTCGATATTAAAGCATATCCAACCAACCCAACACAATTCCAAAGTAGTCATGAAAAATAGCTGTTTTTTTATAAACAGCCATTGATCATTTATGAACAAGAATACTTTTTATTTCTGTTATATTTTGAAGATTATAGGTTAAATTATATTTCGGTCGTCTGAGAAACATTCATATATTGTATATGTATTTTTCCAAACTGAATTACAAAATATGTCTGTATATATGTATACGTCGGGGTATAGTTGGGGTAGGATAATAAAGAAGGCCGTGTCGGGCTGAACTTGTTGTTTCTTCCGTCGCGTCATTTTAATATTCGACGATTTTAGATAGCGAGTAAACGAAGAATCGATTAATCAATCTATATTTCCTATTTGTTGGTTTACTTCTCCCCACTAGTGGAGGGGCATTGCTACCATTGTCTAGTCCTTTTATATTCCCCGACTGACGCAGTACACTTTAGTCTCTAGACAAGTCTCTTTGAGTGAACATCACCTGGAGTTGAAGTGTAACAAATAGTGTGTTGCATCACGGATATTGGACCTCTCGGACTAAGGATCATGTGAGTTCTTACGTCTTATTTATTATGATTCCCTACATTGTATTTAGATGTGTTAACACAACCTTTATTAAACTTGCTGCTTGCAAGAGAAGGTTAGGTTAGCCTAACCTAAGACAAGAAGTGAGACCAGGCAGTGGAGGCGAGTGTCGTGATCACTTAAAGGAGCTCCTTAAGCCTACACCTTGGTCACAATTCCAAGGCACTGGCTGGGTTCCTGTCCAAAAACCACAGAATCGTAAGGTTAGCCTTTACCATATGTGAGAATCCAAAATAATTTAATCACCAATCTTTATCATCTCATACGTTTTATTGCTTTTTGAACCCAATTCCGAAGACGCAGAGATTGAGAATCAGATGGTAGTTCAGCGTAAAATCACATTTCTCTTTCTTTTTAAGAAACCACATAAAATAAATGTATTAATTTTAAAAATAAACATTTTTAAGATGTTATTTGATGTTTCCACAAATTCCAGTAACTTGGTCAAGTTGTTAGAGACGTCATTTGGAGTCGGGTCTCAAACTTAATGACTAAGTTACTACGTGACTTATTCACGACCTTTATACGGGTCTAGACTATCATAAGAATATCATTACTTTAAGACCTTAAGTTAATGGACTTATGACCTAAAGTTATAAGACCATGTTTAACGCAATTTTATTGATTTAATTATAATATCTTTACTTATAAATAATTTTAAAAAACTATCCAGCTACAGCTTCTATAGCTTCAAATAAATGTTCGAAAGATATTTATCATTTATGTAGTCATCTTATCTACTTATTCTTAAAATCGTAGAAATGGCGTGTTTGTGTAAGCACCTTAATACACGGCTGAACCGATTTGAATGTACTTTGGTACACAGATACTTGACAAGGTGGACTAACACACAAGGTTCTATTTGTACCGTTAAAAAGAAACTTTCCCGTGGGTTTTTTTATAACTAATAATAGTAATACATCAGTCTACTTGCTAGTAATGTTAGTAAGAATGTATAATGTGTACTTTATATCAATGATTTTATTATATCCAAACATATAAATTTATATAATTTATAACGAATAGCCATCCATTTCCTTCCCCAGCTGGTCCCAGGACGCAGGAGGAGCGGTGAAGGTCACATTATCGATCAATACGCACCGAAACGGGAGGAATCTATATTATGAGCAGTGTTGGTGTGTCCTTGACCTACTTCACTGGCAATTTTGAGAGAAGTCATTGAAACTGTTTTGTTGTAGGTAGATATACTTTTGGGAATGAATTCACGTGTAAGAGCGAAAACCATTTATTCTTTCACTTAGACTTTCACATTCAGAGGGATGCTGGAATTCTTTTTTTTTGTTTTAAAATGTAAACCTTAAATTAAATAAAACTAATATATGGAAAATGATAATTTATTGAGTCCTCTAATCAATTCATAAAATATATAAAATGTAATTATTTTTTTTAATTTCGTACAACAAAATTTTTTTTCGACCGACCGATTTCAAAAATTCTTTTGCCATTAGAAAGCTACATTATCCCTGAGTAACAAAGGCTATATTTATCACTACAAAAAATTAGAGATCCTCAGAAATTCTTACTAGAACCAACCCAAGATGTAAAAAAATTAGCCATTAAAAGTCTTTCATCGCATACGCTGCGCAAAGTATTGATGATAGAACAAAAAAATGTTCTACAATATTATAGAGCGTATCAATATCTACAAAAAACTCCGCGAGACCATATGTCCAACTATTGTAGTTATGTCACTATAACTACTTTGTGTATTAATTCTTATCCAAATAAATTATTTCGTATTTAAGACTGTTTCAATACCTGTTGATTACTTTTTGAATTATTTAAATCGGATATTCCATTTAAAAGATATTATGAAATTAAAAATATCAATATAAACAATTAATACACCCAGACGCGACGGGCCGGTGTGGCGCGCCACGCAGCGCAGCGAGCAAAGCGGCGCCAAAATGTTGAAAAAAACTTATCCACCCGTTCGAAGCCGGGACGGGTTGCTAGTAGGTAATAAAGGACTTTTTACATTACACAATAAATCCATAAAGTATTTGAAATTCATGCGTATACATATCTGTGATGCAATTGAACGGGTAATTTTAGGCATAAAAAAAAAATAATCTGTGCAAATGAAAATATTTGATATATCTTTTCATTGAATAGCCGAGCGTATTGTTTGGTCGAAATGTAAACCAAGCGCCATTCAAATACATTAGCCATTCTATCTCTGCTGTTCTCATTGCAGTTCTCGACGGTTTGTGATGGTCGTAATGAATAATTAACGTCTGCTCTAGTAACTAGTTCTGTTTGTTCATTCATTCATCTAAATACAAATATGTCTAGATAGTTTATCTACAAAGATAATAAAAATATCAATTTTTGAATGTCTGTACACCGAAAATACTTAAGGAAACTTAATACAAAGGGTTTCATATCACCAATAGAAGCTGAAATTTTTTTTTATAATTTTTGTTCGACTGTCTGATCATTTAATTTTTGGGGCAACCCCTAAAGAAAAAAAAATTCAATTTAGTAACAAATCAGCTCAAAAATTGAACAAGTGACTTTATTTGTCTATCCCTCTGTAAACTTATTATATAGAAACGTTGCTGAAAATTCGTGTTCTGATAGTGAATAGATATATATGAAGAGATATATATAGATAAAATAGTATTGTTGAGTTTTTAATAATTACATTCATGAAAAATTTCATCACTTATTTTTAGAGAAAAAAATATGTTTTTGTATTAATTGCTTTTACTTTTTGTAACTCTAAAGATGGAAATAATCTTCATATAGATCAAAATATATATGTCGGAGCATAGTAAAAGATTATTGATTAATCGAATCGTGGAAGTGCTGTCCAACTAAGGTCACGTAAGTCCTTACAATGTAATTGCCACGTGGTTAAGTAAACACAATGTTAGGTTAGGTTAGCCTTGTGTTAGATTCGGTTTATGTGCGTTTAACCTTGGGTTTAAACAGAGAGCCTGAGCAGTGGAGGTGAGTGTTATGATCATTTAAAGGAATTCCTTAAGCCTACACCTTGGTCACAAGTCCAAAGCACTGCTTAGGTTTCTCTCGTAATTGTTAGAGATCATATTTGATCATTTATCGGTTCAATAGGAGTTACCCAATATTCCATTCAATACCATCATCCCCTTTTAGTGTTCCCCAATATTCCCCATCTTCCTCCTTCCATTTCCTTTCACATCGTTTTAAAATCCCCGACATATATATAATAACAGCTGGATGGTAACGCAGGTACATTCATAGCGTTTAGAAACATCGCAGTTTCCCATTTGCCAGGCAATTCCATTCAGAAGCGAGCGAGCGAGTCTAATTAGATTGTTGAAGCTCTGCTTGATTAAATATTACGCGCTTAGTAAAAATATAAATGGCACAAAATTCCGTTCGTTGAGTTCTTTACTTATTAGAGTTTAATAGAGAATGCTATTCGCGATATTAAAATTTGATAAGAATAAATTGAATGGACTCTCTCTAACTACCTTAACCACGACACTATAAGAGTCCTATTACATTTTTTACGCAAATTCAAGATTTTTGACGCTGCAATTTTTAGAAGCAGTAAGATATTTTAATTATTTGATTATGAATAACGATAGTGCCATTCTCTTTCTTGGAAGTTGGAGTAACACATTTTCATTTTTCTTTTCGTGTAATTTACTATAAATGTTTTACGAACTCAGTTTGCAAGCATAACCGTCGGTGATGGAACTTTGATGCTGAAATTAACATTGTTACATTCAATTTGTATAAAACCTAAAATTCATTAAATACAAGTTGAATGTTTTACTTGTTTATTGGAGTTTTAGAATTTCTTTATATTACATGAGTTTTCACGTAAAAAATCTTACAGAAAGCCTAATGTAACCCATAAATGTCTTGATTCAGCGTCCATTATATTCCAAATAAACACAATTTTATCAAATAAACTGATATGATATAAAACTTCATTCTACAATTAATAAATTTCATTAGTTTTCGTTTGTCAATATATTCAAAAAAAATTACAATAAATAAAATTCAAGTTCAACCGAACATCAGCGCGCGGTAAGCGAGTGTTGTGAGATTGACTCTATCGCACTAAAGGTTATATATTGTCTACACGTGGGTATACTTGAAATATAATAATAGTTTAAAAAAACTAAAAACACGCTTTTTATTATAGAAAACCAAACTAAAAAATAGAAAATAAATTTTAATAATTTTAAAATAAGAATAGTGTTAAAAATTTCAATAAATATAAATTAATAATAGTGTAAATAAAAAAAATGTATTTTATTTAAAAAAAGCGTGGGGTGCTTGGTGTCAATAGTTATAAATATTTTATTGACAGATATGAGTAGAGTGATTATCATTTTGATAATATCTTAAAAAGCACCCCACGCTTTTTTTTAAATAAAATACATTTTTTTATTTACACTATTATTAATTTATATTTATTGAAATTTTTAACACTATTCTTATTTTAAATTTATTAAAATTTATTTTCTATTTTTTAGTTTGGTTTTCTATAATAAAAAGCGTGTTTTTAGTTTTTTTAAACTATTATTTATTTTTTACTTTTTAGTTTGATTTATTTATAAAAGCGTGATTTTTTTTTAGTTTTTTTTTTAAACTAAAAAAAATCACGCTTGAGAAACGGCTACCAGAACCAAGGAAGGCCGCAGGCGCGCAAATTACCCACGGAGAGTTACATACTGACATACTGAAATACTGACATACAAGTGAAGCTAATAAAAAGCGTGTAATAAAAAGAACTACCTGTTAATACTAATTTGTAACGGTGTTTACTAACATTAATTTCTGGCTAATTTGTTAACATCATTACAAAATATATTCGGCTTCAATGAGCATTATAAAGCCTCATGTTAAGGATATTAATATAACGTGCCAACTACAAAGACATCTATTTCACAAAACGTGACGTCATTCAGCGTTTTTGATGTAGTTCGAAACTTTATGTATTATTGAATTTTTTGTATAGAATAGGTTTTAAGATAGAGTATTTTCCAACATGTTAACTATCATTTGACACAAGGATAAAAAGTATCCCTGGTAGGTGCTAATTCAAATTCATACAGCCGCAGCAGTTTTCAGTGTTATTTAGCTATGTTTTGATTTAACCTAATTACTGCTTTAAATGTGCAGGTAATTGCATGGCTTTTTTGATAATTTGAGACATTCAAATTAGCTATATAAGGATAACTATCATAGTTAGTTCTATACTTATTTTAATAGATCTTAAAAATTTTGTAATTGATATAAGCATTTAAATTTTAGAAACAAATGTGTCCGACATGCGGAAGCATCAGTATTGATCCACGCCGCGACCTTGTCTCCGTGTGGGGAGATGAGCTCTTTATTGCTATTTTACCAAAACAAATATGTTACTCTCTTTTTCTTTCAACTCACCTTCATTTTCTCCATGTTACGTACAATTTTGGCTGAGGAGCAAACTCAAATTTCTCACTGAAAATGGATATTAACTTCGTAACCAATACCCAATGATTTAAAGAGAAATAAAATTATTCACAATCTCTAAAATCGAAAAAGTTCACCAGCTCTCCGGGTCAAGAAATGAAAAATTAAAACAACAAATGAATGGTCTGGCTGAGATCTTACGGTTATTTTCCTACTACTAAAATATAAATAACAATCTCCGACTAGTTTTTGAGTTTTAAAGCATGACCCAACCCCCCGAATTTATTTGATTTTTTTATTTATTGATGATTAATACAAATATTACTTATATATGTCGGGGTATAGTTGGGGTAGGATAGGGGGAAGTCCGTGCCGGGTAGTTAGGGTAGGATGGTAGTAAAGAGGACTTGTTGTTAGTCCTTACATTGTATTTAAATGTGTTAACACAACCTTAGGTTAGGTTTAGGTTAAGTTAGCCTTGGGTTGGGTTTATGTTAAGTTAGGTTATGTTAGCCATATGTTAACCTAACCTAAGACAAACAGTGAGACCAGGCAGTGGTGGTGAGTGTTATGATCATTTAAAGGATATTCTTAAGCCTACACCTTAGTCACAAGTGCAAGGCACTGCCTGGGTTCATGTCCAAAACCTACAGAATCGTAAGGTTCGGTTCATTGATTCATCCAAATCGTCTCTCTGTTCTGACATATATTATAATGGTTTTTAAAAGCTATACAAACACTACATTTTATATTTACACTATGTATTATTTGTCAATTTTCGGTACTTGGACAAAAAATATGCAATTTTGCTGGCTATGTTTTATCCGGTTGTTTTCAGTGAGTCTATAGTAATATTGTTTTTTATTTTATTTAGATTCTAAGACGTAATTCTAATTTAGGAAATTTTGGTGGTGTTTTCAGAACATCAAAATTTTTTAAACTAACACTACTATTACTAATTTCTTATTATCTTATAAAATTTTCTTAATAAAAAATAATTCAATTCATTTTATATTGCCTTGTCTAGTCTCGGTCTTGTCTTAGTCTCGTCTTGGTCTGACAGTATAGCCGTTTCTATTTTTTTTAAGAGTATTTTTGGTTCAGTTATTACTTTTCCTGTACTTTCATAATACTTTCTATTAATATGACTTTTGTAATATTATTTTTTCGAATACAAACTAAACAAACGAAAGTGCGATTTAATGTACCACTTACGCCATCTATTGACGGATATATTTTGTCTGTTACCTAATAACGCGTACAATATCATCATTAGTGTGTCTAGTCTAACATTTAAAGAGACATGTAAGGATATAAGGACATCTATTAATATTATTTCATCTTACCTTATAAACTATCTAACATACTGTAGCTTAGAAAACTCTCAGAACAAATATAATGAGAAATTGTATAAAGTAAAGGAGGTCGGCTGAGTGGAATCAATACGAGTACGGTCTCGTGCCTCCATTATCGGCATCCTTTCAAAACATTGCCTTTCAAACTCCTTTTATATATTTTTTCTGTATTTTCTAGATATAAATAAAGAGGTAAAGGTTTGACGTTTGTTTTTAAGAGGTTTTGATCATTATTTCACTGATACCAAGCTACATTTCAGTCAGAACTTGACAACCCTACTCTTCTGAAATCGACTTTTGTAAATCAATATTTCAGATGACTCCGGTAATGGTGAAAAAAGTGCGTCACATCTACTATTTAGTGTTAGCAGATTTTTTTTTCTTTAACATGCACACAGTACCCATTCCCGAATGGCATGCTATTTAGGGTGATCAAAATTTTAAAATTAAAAATAAATTTAATTTGTCCGAAAATGTGACTATCGTAAAAAAATGTGATTAAAATTATTGGAAATCTACTAAAAGTACAACTTTCATTTTTTTTCTGATTATCGAGAGGATAAAATAACAGATCATAATAACAAACAGACATCTCTCTTAAAGTAGACTCATATTAATTAAAAAACACTGAGAAGTCAAGAGGTATTTAAAGCACATTCTGGACTTTAAGGGTGAAATATAAAAAGGTAAAGCAAATTCAATATTAAAATTTCATAGAGATCCACTTGGCGCTTATTTATTCATCGATAACCCCGAACTCGGGAAATGGCGTCCTATCTAACATCTAACAACTATGTATTGCTAACAAAATCAATATGAACGATCTGGGAGTGAAACTGTATTCATTATTTACTAGAAAACTGCCCTCGTTTCGTTTCTGTGTAAATACAAAGTAATGATCCTATGTGGGTTATGTTAGCAACACTGTTTATGAAGTAGTAGTAGCGGGTAGATCATTTTATATTATTTCAAGTATACCGACGTGAAGACATTATATAACCTTTAGTGCGATAGATTAGTCTCAGTCTCTCTGGTGTTTTCGTGCAGTGAACATAGAAGTTAGTGTTATAGTGTCGTGATTAAGATTACAGGTTCTCGAGGTCCACGTAAGTTTACTTTATTATCTATTGTCGTCAACGAGGTCGAGTGGTGGAGGTGAGAGTTAATATATTATGAAAGAGCTCTTTAAACCTGCTCCTGAGTCTCGCCTCAGTCTAAATTGCATGTGTATACGTATTGCTGTACAGTAATGGGTATCATATCTCTCTCCATATATATAGCAGTTATAAACCACGATTTTATATAAGTTTACTCAGAGACAAAAATCATGTTTAAATATCATCATCACAAACTATTAATGACCGACTACTGAGCCGTGTCTCCTCTTCAAAATGATGAGGATGTTAGGTCATAGTCCACCACGCTGGCCCTGTGCGGATTAGCAGACTTCACACACCTTTGAGGGCTTTGGAGAACTTTCAGGAGTGCAGGTTTCCTCACGAGGTTTTCCTTCACCATTAAAGCAGTGATATTTAATTCAGACCAGGTGTGTGTGATCAGGATCGAAAACGGACTTGCGGACTCGTTATAATTTTAGGACTTTTCCGGCATTATTTTTATTAAAAAAACAGGAGATCGCTAGATATTTAAAAAAGTACCTAATTGTAAGCAAACGTTTTGTGACTTTTCATTCATGGAATATTATGACGCATTATTCTTCAAAATCTATGCTTATTGTACGTTAGAGATTACCTACTATACTATACTTTTTATAAAGGCTAAGATTTATTGTAAGGGTAAGCCCCTTGGACTTATAAATAAGGTAAAGAGAAGCATTAATGTAAAGTGTTTTTGGACGGGCCAAAATAGATCCCACAAATTTAGGCAACCTTTTAGTTTTTTTATTAATACCCGTGAAGGGACGGGTTAGAGTTAATTTAGATATATTATTGTCTAAATTAGGTAGTAAAGATTGTTCTTGGATCCAGACGTAATAACCCAGTAACCTTCATTTCAAATCTGTATTTTATAGTTCGCCGTAAGCACGGATTCACTGGCTCATAAAATTTTTATTGATATATAAAATACATGACAACCTTTTGTCTGTGACAAAAGTATTGATTTTATTATTGTAATGTAGAAAATAACCTACTTTGTAAAAAGGAAAGAAAGTTACTAACTAAAGTTTTGGTTATTTTACTTATTTCGAAAAAAAGGAAGGTTATTCCTTTTTGTTAGTTACTTCATAGAATTTTTAAACTAAGTTATGTGTATAAAATATAAACGTTAATGTTCTTCAAATATCTTTGGGTGTAGTTCGATAATATTTACCAAACAATTTTAGCAAAACCAACAGTCCCTCAAGTTTCTGAGTGCCTAAATGTTTAGCGGCGGTTTGAACATTAGCATTCAAGGTAATTGAGTGAAACTACTTTAAGTCTATCAGCAGAGAGATATAATGCTAATATTATGAATATAAACCACTAAATACTCATTATAAATATGAAATATGTGCGGTAAGATTTTAATACACTTGTCTATTTCAGTGTGAAAAATAGTCTTGGGTAGTTCGCGAACGAGCGTTCAAAAGAGCGCTCCATTAGGTGAACTATACGAACTGTTCGTCGCCGATCTCGCTCTTAGTTCTTTTTAATTCTTATATATTTTTTTTTAATTATTTACTTCTAGGGATGCTTATGTTTTATCCATACTTGACTACTTGTTTTCTATTAAAATAAATGTGTAATAAATAAAAATAGTACATTATTTCTAATATAAAATCGATATATAATAATTACTTATATATTTAAATGGTGATAGAAATATCAAAATATTGTTCATAAAAATCGATATTTCTAAGATCGATTTTTCACTTTTGAGAATATCGATGATTTTTTTCATTTATTTGTTATTTTTACTAAATTATTTAAAAAAGAACCAACGAACTAAAAGAGCGAACTAGATCGCTTTTGGATTGCGAATTAACAAGAACGCTCTCATTGATGTCCGACTAGGCCGAAGACTAAAAAAAATACGATTATATTCGTTTCTCGAACTAACGAACTAAAAGAGCGAACTAGTTCACCATTGGAACACGAACTAAAAGGAGCGCTCTTTTAGGTGACCGATTAAGCCCAAGACTGGTGAAAAACTTTTTATTATTGCTGAATATTTAATGGTTTGAAAAGCAAGTTTACCAACTCTCAAAAACATTTCTCCCTAAAGATTAAGTCACCGAATTACCCGAAAGTACCTTAAACAAAAAAATAAAAATTGTATAACCCCAAAAAAAACCTTTAAGAAATCACCTGTACAAATTCTTCCTTAATTTAGGAGAAAACCTTAGTTGGCATTAGTGTTGAAAAGATAGTCTGAGATATAGTTTTTAAACTTTCTGTAATTTTTTAAGATGTTCAAAAAAGCACTTAAGTTTTTTCTTTAATTTTTATTTTTACATTATTATTTTAATTTAATTATATTATTTTTAACTATACTTTACTCTACTAAAAAAATTAAAAAACAATATATTAATCGCTTTATCTTTCAAGGAACGTCTATGCCCACTTTGTATGCTCTACTTGTCTTTGACGTTTACCCTTTTACCGAGGGAATAGGGATGTTAGTTTTTGGTTAAACTTTGAGTTGCGTAAATATTTTGTACGTGTCGGTAAACATTTGGGTAATGTGTGGGTCAACAAGTGGGGAATTTCCATAGGAAATTCGGGGAAAATCTTTAAAAAAACCTAAACAATATATGCTTATATCTTATCACAAAATTCCCATAACATCTGACTTATAATATAATATTCTTGGCAGCTATGATACCAGAAATTTATCTTTTGTTCGATCCTATAATAAATGTATCTGTTGCTTTTCTCCCTACTGAGGGTTGGTGGTGGTTAGAGGGTTGAATTGTGTGGCAAACAACAGGAAATTGACTTTGATCACGAAGCGTTTATCTACTTCACATTTCCTAGAAAGCGAAGTTGTTTTAATTAAGGCAAAAACTTTAAATTGCTTTTCACCTCTTTGCTAATATATTTATTTTACTAATAAAAGACAGAATTTTTGAAACTGGAACACTTATATTTTATATTCAAATATGCACCTTGATATCATAGGCGTAAGGGTGACATTTGTTTCCAACACGTAATGAGCAAAAACCGTTCCGACCAGGATCGGACTAAAGGGGATTTTGTCTCTTTCTTACGTTGTTTTTCTTAGGGCGTTTGTGACAATGTGCCATACAAATAATTTTTAGCAATTAAATAGACAGAAGTTGATGTTATTAGTAACACAATATTTAATTTCTCTTCATTCCTTGACGCATGGTCATACTAGTAGAAAGAGATGCAATCCTCTATAGTGGCTGTACTCTTCAGAACGTCTTTTAAGTGCACGTGCGAATTCCAGTTAAAGAAAAAGTGGTCATACATCTTGTTGTCTTAGTAGAATAGAATAATCTTTTAAAATCTCAGTTATAATTGTGACATATCTTATATATTATTATTTGAAGTTGTGTTGCCCTGTGAAAAAAATAATTTAATACCAACTTACCGATATTTGTACAGCCGACGATCATGTTCCATCTTACACCTGCACGCCCCCTATCGCCACTCCCTGGCTACACTTCACTACACTTGCACTATTACTTTACTCTGTTCTTTATTCACTTAGTTCCCATAGTCTATTTTACTTTAATCTGTCTTCATTCTTTAAAAAACAATAGATTATGCGTCTACATTTTCTAAAGGCTCAAAAGGCTGGAAGCCATGGTCGTACTTGTTGAAAAAATAAATCAATGTCTACTGCCTACTCTAGAATGTAGGACGGCTAGACGCTAAAAAATAACTTTTAAACTCATATAAATTAGAAAATTAAATATTTAAAGGGGAAATACTGTTTAAAAAATGCAACTATTAATTAATCTATTTTTAATAATGCTAGGATAAAAAAACGAAGAAGGTTTTTACTATTACTACAAGTTGAATTAGTATTAAATAAAACATAAAAACTCCTTTCTGTAATTTTTATTTTGTGACTGAATTATAGTTATTTATGCAACTGTTATATAATAAGCGTTTATCACACGAGGTTAAGCCAAGTGTTTTTTTTGTTAACAAAATAATAATAATATAATTGAAAAATGGCGGGGATTCGAATGACATATTTTTTTTTCCTCTGTTTTTATTCCATAATGGAAAAGGCAAAGGTATTACAGCCTTGTCTTCAGTAGGTCAATTCCTTATTCACTTCACATGACATATTTTCTTTACTGACTGTTCTTTTTTGAAATTCATACAGATAGCCCGCACCGCATCGAGCAGTAAGAATGTGGCTGTCTGTTGAGTAAACCCTTTGCGCAGAAGGAATCGAAAAAAAAAACAAACGAGTGTTGTTATGAAATTTAGTACAACATTAGAACATTGGCTGTTTTAATGTTGGCAGTAAGCTGTTTCAGAATCTTTTATAGAGGATTTAAAATATGGGAGTACTAAATTCTAAAATATTGCAGTTAAGAGAAAATAAGGGCTAAAGCTTTCAATTACGAAATTCATTCATCATGGTACATCAAAGAGAAGGATAAATGTCTCCAACAATCATTAGTAATACCACGAAAGGTTTACATAAGCTCTTTCAACGAAAGGTCAAAGGCGACTTCAGCAGTTAATATTACTCAGAAAATATTTTATGAGCGTTCTTATCCGCCTTTGTGCTGGAAAATTATATTTTTATTGCGTTCCAAGAGACATTTTTAGTTGTAAATACTCTACAGTATTTTTGTGAAAATCAGGAAAATACAGCACACCTACTTTTTAGAAATTGACTAAAATATACTACTAAGTTATATGTACAGTTTGGCAATAAAAAGTATTATGCGATGACACCGAGAACTAAAAATGTATACATGTAGCTACACTAATATACTTGTTAAATTCTGTCAAATATCAATTGACAAATCGCATATACTTCAACACAAATAAGATTGATACTTGAAGATATTATATGTCGGAGCATAGTAAAAGATTATCGATTAATCGAATCGTTATCGTTGTCTATGGCGTTGGAGTGGGGTAGTAGTCACTTCCGTTGTTTTGACAGTATCTACCCTCGACCCTTTATATGCGATCGACAGTCTAACTGAAGTCTTAGTCGTGCGCGGTCTCTCAAGAAGTGAACATCATCTAAGTAGTGCTAGTGATAGTGTCAAGTGCAGTGTAGTGTGGAAGTGCTGTCCAACTAAGGTCACGTAAGTCCTTACAATGTAATTGCCACGTGGTTAAGTAAAAACAATGTTAGGTTAGGTTAGCCTTAGGTTAGGTTAGCCTTGTGTTAGATTCGGTTTATGTGCGTTTAACCTTGGGTTTAAATAGAGAGCCTAGCAGTGGAGGCGAGTGTCGTGATCACTTAAAGGATATCCTTAAGCCTACACCTTGGTCACAAGTCCAAGGCACTGCTTAGGTTTCTCTCGTAATTGTTAGAGATCATATTTGATCATTTATCGGTTCAATAGGAGTATCTACGTTGCGTTTACCCAATATTCCATTCAATACCATCACCCCCTTTTAGTGTTCCCCAATATTCCCCATCTTCCTCCTTCCATCTCCTTTTCACATCGTTTTAAAATCCCCGACATATATTTTTTTAAGTTGTTTGTATTTGTAATTTCTTTTCTTTCTTTCTACCAGACTCGTATGGCACAACCCAGAAGAGCACCCTGCCCGCATAAAAGTGAGACGCGCGAACCCGAACCAAGACACACCACACAAGTAGGTAGCTCGACGATCTAACAACCAGACTCGTACGGCAATCCGGAAAAGCACACCGTTCACAGAAAAGTGTAACCTTTTGATTCCTTTTAAATCATGAATTTCCGCAAAGTAACGCCTGATTCAATTCAATAAATTTTGTCATCATCAAAATTCATCAAAATTTCCGTTAATTTAATATTTTATAGTCCGTCTAAAATGCTTGATACGGATGTCAACTAATAGAAAATCCTAAACCTTTTATAATATATCTTTTAAACCGCTTCTATGGTGCTTTCGTTTGACAACAAATGTAATCACTGTTTTGTACGTACAAATATAGTAATGGACTAGAAAAAAACATATTGTAGAATCTGGACTACTATTAGTGTTTATAACATTTTCATAATTACTTTGACATAATTATTAAACCAATGAGTCCATCTTAACGGAACTCAATGTTCCTATGAGACTCAGCACCACATGCATGCGCAGAAGTTTCGATTTTTTTGGCCACATTGCCTCGAAAGCTCAAAACGACGACCTCGAAAAGCTGCTGATAACCGGAAAGGGTTCGAGAAGAGATCCAGAGGCCGCAGCCCAACTCGCTGGTCTGACAAGATCCGTTCCACATTAAATATTTCGATCTGTGATTCTTTACACGCTGCAGAAGATAGAGTGAAATGGCGAAAGATAGTCCAGGAGAAAGTTATTTGGAGAGGCACAACCCTCAGCATTGAGGATAAACGACGCTAGGAGGAGGATACTTGATACCATACGACATAAAAAGACAAGGAAAATTCTCTTAATCCCATAAAAGTATTTTATTTGAATAAAGTATTTTGAAAATATGTATTTTGCATTATGTATTTAAGTATTTGAATACTTTTTATTAACTATTTTGCACGTCTCTAAAGACAATAATAATTTGTACTACTTAAAACGGAACACCGAGTAACCAGTATTAAAAACTTACTCCAAACCTTATGGAGACTCAGTAACACGACACCATACCACAGCAAAACCATAAAGGTCACCAGATGAGCTCTGTGTGACAACTGGCTGAAGGCTATCGGTATATACAGTCTTGGAATAAAATAAAGTACTACGTAAGTTATCAAGGGTGTTGCTAACTGTACACGTACAGTATTCAATTTTTCTTTTCAACGTTACGGTAATAAAATATACAAGTCCTGTATTCTTGTAATGTGCCAAGACACCTAATCTTTTATTCTTTCGAGAACCATCCTTACTCCTTAGTTATGTATTCGCCGCAGTATTACACACAAGCGTAGATAGGACAAAGAAATAAAGTACTTTTCCACGCAGATTTATCAAAAGGAAAATACATTATGTAATAAACGTGATTTATGATGTAAATGTAATGTACATTACGAAACACGTTAGGCCTCCAAAATTTCAATCGATTAGCGGTATCTTTGTAAAAGAAAATCTGTTAACGTTATGAACTAACAAATTTTGTTTCTTTTACTTGTATATTATTCCTTTCATATTTCATTGTAAATGGTTCTTAATTGAATTCACGTGTATCATTATTTCTCAACTAATATTATAAAGGTGAAAGTTTTAAATATGTTTAGATGTCTGCAGATGGGGTACAGATACTTTTTATCTCAAAAATATTCATAGTTCCTCCGGGATAATATTTTTAAACTACTATTCTGGAACGAACCTTATGGGACGATGCGGAGGGGTGCCCTAACCGGGAAGAAACGTCCGTAATAACGTAAGACTATTATTTTGTTTATGTTGACATTTTTATTTCGTAATATCTTTTGAATGAAATGTCTGATTTCAATAATTCAAAAAGTATTTAACAGATATTGAAACAGTCTTGAATACGAAATAATTTATTTGGATAAGAATTAATACAAAGGTATGGAAAACATGGTCTGATTTTGATAGGCATTTATATCAACTTGTAAAATGTAAAAAAGTAGTTATAGTGACATAACTACAATAGTTGGACATATGGTCTCGCGAAGTTTTTTGTAGATATTGATACGTTCTATAATATTGTAAAACATTTTTTTGTTCTATCATCAATAGTTTCCGCAGCGCATGCGCTGAAAGACTGAAGATGGTTAATTTTTTTACACCTTGGATTGGTATACTGTGTCTAATATATGTCCCATGACACCGGATAGGAACGGAGTTTTTTACCCTAAACCGTCAGATGTATATTTAAAAATCGATATTATCAATTAATCGACGATGGACTGAAGAAAAAAATAATGTTTAAAAACCTCATTATAGATCTTAATAATATTTCAAAAGAGTTGGAGGAAGATGAGGAGGTCGATGAGATGTAAAAAATGGTCTTAGTTCCAGGTCCAATCCGGCCATGATATAATTTCAGAATACAGTAGTAATCTAATTGTTAAAGTCTCTAGATACTTTTTTGATTTTGAAATTACAACAAACGAAAACTATACTATGGTCTACGGATCAACTGAGTTTAGGCTCAACGAACAGCCTGAAGGTTTATTTAGGGAGGTAAAGAAGATTATAATCAATTTTATTTATAAATATACCAGACTCATGTCACCAACCTTTATTCTCTGTCTTTGTCTCCTAATGAATTTAGAGTTTTCGTTATTAATCAGAGTTTAAAGTTATATGAAACTTTAGCTTTAGTTCCAAAGTTTCAGCTGTAGTAACTTCAAAAGTATTGATCCACTGTCTGCAGCAATATTCCGAGATAATGCAATGCACCCCTTGAAACTACAAATGAGTCATATTGCACGGACGGAAATGCAGGTTTAAATATAAAATGTAGCAAAAGCTTTATTGAGACAGAAAATTAAACGTTACAGAAATAAATAGAACATATGCTTTTTAAATTTATGAGTATATAGTCCGACAGCTATCTGTTCTGTATCTGTGCCCTATTGGCAGTTCAATCCACGACGTCTAACATTTTGACGAATAGCACGCGCACGGGTGCAGAACCATCGTGTAAGAACCAATCACGTGTGACGCGGTCCTCTCGCCCCACACATAAGGTTAGATGCCTTCCACTTATAACAGGCACTAATTAGTAGTTAATAATTAAAATTCTCTTGTAATTGTAATAAAATAAACAAAATATAATCCATAGTTATAATTTTTTTTGTCTTATTGAGTCAATTCAGCGCCGTGCAAAGTTAAAGTTAAGTTATTAAAGTATATAAATTAATTTTGATTTTAAATTAAATTATTTAAACCTGCCTCTCGGTCGCTAGCTCCAGGCATTATTTGGGCTCCCATCAATTAGTTTAAACTCTTTATTTGTTCGAATTTTACCCGAATATTTGATAAATAAAATTAAAAGTTGGCCAAATATTGCCATAAAGTTATACTAAATATTATTTATAAAAAGCCTTTGTTTAACGAATACTGTTAACGTTTTTTTTTATAAAATAGAGGAGTAAAGGCTAATCAAAAGAATAGAAAATTATCCTTCCACTATACGGTGTGTTTCTCCACCCACCCTGCCGTAATAATGAAGGTAGGCAGGCCAGGCACTAATCGAGCGATAAAATGAAAGTAGAATGATGGTGGGTAGGATTGGATTTGTGAGCAAAAGCTAGAGACATTCCGTTCAATATAAACTAATAATACAATCGGCAAACATTTTCTTTTGTATGGGAAACAGTTTAAGTTCTAATATATATCCTTTTTTAATTTTCTGTCTGTCTATTATATTTTGATAAATACAGCATTTTATAATTTATCTGTTTGTTAAAACAGGTATTAATATTGAAAATAATCATAAGGGGCCATTCATTTATTACGTAAGACTATATTCGCTAGTTTTTGATACCCTCCTGCCCTATTATAAGAAAAAATAAGAATAGGCTGATCTCCCCTCCAGTGTAATATTTATTACGTAAGAGTGTAAAGGAAAAGGTCAATACAATTTTTGTTAATGTTTATTTTTCAAAGTAAAAAATATTTAGAAATGTTTACTTGTAATTACAAAGGTACTAATAATATGTATTTTTTGGTAGTGATAAACTTTGTTTTTATCATTTAACTCACTCAGTACAGGAGTTCAAAAGAAACCACCACCCACCGCATCTGAGCGAACCTCGGCATTCGCGCAGTTGCCCACACTTATGTAAAAACTATCGAGACTCCCTCCCACCCCCTTGTAAGAAAAAATAAGATATGATCCACCCCCTAAATCGTCTTACGTAACAAATGAATGGCCCCTAACTAAAAGTAACTATATGCTTGGTAATTCAACTATCTGGCTGATTAATGAAGCTGAAAATGAAGTTAACGCATTCCTCCCGAGTTATATATAACCCTCACCTCCCAGCGTATCATATCAATTTAAAATATTGCCTTCTTACGGTAGGGGGAGACTGCGCGAAGCTCTTCTTCCTCGTCTTCTGCGGCGTGTAGGAATTGTGAGATCTACTCCTTGGCTTCCTTCAGAGCCATCAATGTCTCACAAAAGGAAACCATTGCACACTAACATCTATCATGTTGAGCATAGCATCCACGCTAACCAGTGAGAGGTCTCTGTCCATGTCTGACCCCAAAACATGACGCTGGAGTCACCACGTCACTTGCCATATTATTCTGACGGAATAATATGAATATTTTATAGATTGAAAATATGTATTAGGTTGGGGAATAAGTTCGTAACGTTTGGATATTGATTTTGATTTTTTGTTGATTCGATAGAGCTCTTTCAGATCTACAAAACTGTGCACTCGTCTGATTGAGGAATTTAATTTTTTATTACTTTTCAGGCTTACAATGGAATATCCAGGAGGTAAAAAGCAATGTTTACGATACCTACTCTGCTTCGTTTTTCGTCAAACCCAAAAAGCTGAATATGATTATGATCGCAGTTAATTGTTTTGGCCAATTCATGACTTGCTTGATGATTGTCCTCCTTCAAAAGTAGTGATTTTATCATGAAAGACATCGACGCGACTCAAAGCACTTTTATAGGAGTACCCCTACTGTCATGATAGAAGGTTTTTTTTTAAATTGTGGCCTCCGACCATTGGGAGGCTACGGCAAGACTCCTTACAGTTGAAAGGCAGGGTAATAAGTTTTTCAGTGGATGATTTTTCATGATAGAAGGTTATAGTTGGGCCAGCTACGGCTAGCTTTAAAAAATAATCTCTACCCTACAAAACATTCGTTGCTTTACGCCTATAACTATAGGTTTACAATTTGAAGTCGTTTGCCTTTCAAATTAGGGTATATTGAGAGATTGCCCTGAATAGAATAATAATGAAATTGTAAACGATGTAACGATGAGCCTGCGTAGGTTCTTTGTCCCCGTTTACACTCAGAAAAGGGTATTCAATTGTAATTATGTTTATGAACCAATTTGCTGTAATTTTATCTTATGTTTACTCCGTCAAGATACTTTTTCTCAGGATTGCGTGGAGGTATCAAGTTAAAATTAATAATAAATACTCAAGACTGCGGTCCCTTGCGGTTGTCAAAAAATCACATATCTAAGTCCTCGTATTGAAAAGATATGACCGTTAATGTCACTCACAAAATTTTAGGGTACTGTCCAATGACTTAGAATCATGAAATTTAGCATGAAACAATTTTCATGGGAAAAACCAATTCGCCTAATAGCGAAGTGTGTGGTACCATGGATGACCTATACCATATTTTGATGGAATGTGCTCAGAATAAGTCGGTAAGACGTGAATTGTTTCCTAATAACGTTTTTGTAAATAATATAGGAGAGTGTAATAGTATTTTATGTTGTCCTGATGCACTATCGGCTAGAAATTTATATAAATTGGTTGAAGCCAGAATAACTAAAAGTTAAACGTTAGTTTGCAGCCTAACAGAGCGACAAAGCTCTTAAAATTAGAGTAAAAAAAAAAGGTCTCATAGCAAAAGTAAAGAATAAAATTAAAAAACTGTAAATTTCTTTCTTTTAAAATTTACTTTTTTTTTACTGTCATGCAAGACTCTTTTTCTCAGAAAAACATGAAGATATCAAGTTGAAATTTATATCAAATATTTATGACTCTAGTCTCTCGGATATGTAAAAAAAATTAAACTGCTGAGTCAATTAATAAAAAGATACAGCCGCTTTTATCTCATGTATTGTAATTTTGATTTTCGACAAGAATCAAAATACCCAGGCTTGGTCCTTTGACCTAGGAACATGATTTTTGGAAAGAAGCAAGGTCTTATAGTACTAGTATGGAGAAAAATCTTGAATATGGTAATTTGTTGTTACATCACATTTAGGTTTTGACGCATGATTTGAAGAATATGTAAAGTTATCAAATAGAAGTTAATACTAAACGTGTAAGTCTATAATCTCTTGATGTTGCGAAAAAATCAAACTTCTAAGTGTAAGCAATCAATAAATATGGCCATTTATACTGAAGTGATAACAAGTAGTTTTTCTATAGGGCATTCCACATGATGCGGACATGAAAAAGTCGATGTTTAAGATTTTAATAATATAGGAATATATTATACAATTTAACTACCCTCGATACAGATACAAAATATATTTACAGTTTAAACTCTGGTTAACGAGTTTAATTTTATGAAATTGAAATTTAAAAATTTTAAAGAATCCAAAAATGTATTTAAAAAAGATTATATTGTAAAATATAAATTCCAATAATTAATTTATTAAATTTTTAATTTTTATACTGGTCAATAAGATTTAAAGTAAGGCACCTCTTCCACATACTAAATTTTTCAAAGCTTTCCAGCTTAACGTTAATCAGGATTTAAATCTACACCGAAGACGTGTATATGTATAACACATCCGGATGTTAGTAAAATCGCAAACATGACGTTTTTGTTGTCGTATCGTGTGAAATGAATCTAAAGCTATTTCAGCGAATATCCTAGCAACGATTGTCGACGACATGACATATTGTTGTTGCACAATAGCAAATTGCAATAGTACATTATGATACAAGTGTGCTTAGTTGGTCATTACAACTGTTTAACTTAGCACACTTGTATCATAATGTCCTATTAATCGACTCCAAAAAAGAAAAAAGTTGACAATATATATTGTTACTGAGATATGTTCACCGACTTCAAATTATTTTAATGTAATTATTTTTTTACTTTTAATTGCATTTTTCAGAGTTGAGAATCGGTTAAATTTTTTTGTTAAAATTAATGTTAATTGAAATATTTTGACCCACACACGAAAACCAAATAATAAATATCAAAATAAAATTTGATTTGTGCGCGAGTTCCACACTCGCACTTGGCCGATTTTTTTCACCGCCCTTGTTTATCTCTTTAGGAACCGGTGGTTTAGATTCACAGTTCATCTCCTTAGTAATTACTAAAATTTATTAAAATGTTAGCATTAGTACGAACGTAAATGTTGGGAATAAATAAGACCCGCACACGAAAATTAAAATTTGATAGTGTTTGTCCCTTTATTTAAATTGTACAGAACCCTCTGTGCGAGTGAGTTCCACACTCGCACTTGGCCGAATTTTTTTTATACCAGAAATTTTAATTATTTTTTAAAGGTAAACGTGAGTGCGGACTTAAGAAACTTATCTGTAGTACAAATATAAATGATATCTTTATTTTATATTTTTATAACAAACATTGATTAATTACATTTTTAACTAACCAAATAATAACATAACTTGACATTAAAATTGTCGGTCGATATATTATATGTTACGGTAATATGTTCATAATTACCTCATAATTTGGTAAATGTGAAAAAAATTGAAATTAATCACTTTTTGCAGTTTTTATTAATAATTCACTACCCTCGTTGGTAAAACTAATAAAATAAAGTAATACACGAATAAATTTATACCTTCCATAACTAAAAGAAACTTACAAAATAAAAATTATACACTCACAGAATTACCGTAAGTACCAATAATAAAAAAAACAATTATTTATTTTTGCAGTTTCCTAAATTCGTTATGCATATGGGAATGAAATAACATCTAACTTACACAGTTATAAAAAATCTCATAAAATACTTTAAATTATTCATTACACAAATGGCTAATTAAACCTTGAAATCTAGATCTAGATGCTAGTCATAGGCGGCTAGCTGGAGCTGTGCCAGCTGCAGGATGTAGGCACACTCAATAAACGTTCACGAGTTAGAATGACGCACCGGTTTCCCAATCACATGAGTGGCAACAGTTATTGATTTTTTCACATAGGTATGACGTATGACTGTTCGAAATTTAAAATTTGAAGCTAATCTAGTCTTAAATAGAGATTCTTTTTTTAAATTATGAGATGTCAGATGTCATAGTAACGGAAGACATGGCTTCAGCCTTGAATAAATGAATAAAGAATTACCAACCAACTATAGACAAGACTGTACGGTGTAATGCCTTTTCCATTATGAGGGAAAAAAAGAATTATGGGATGTCAGATCTAAAAGGCTAACTAATTAATATCGATATTCAGAATTTCAATTATATTAAACAAAATCACTACGTGGTATAAAACAAAGTCGCTTCCTGTCTGTCTGTCGTTATGTATGCTTAGATCTTTAAAACTACGCAACGGAATTTGATGCGGTTTTTTTAATAGATAGAGTGATTCAAACGGAAAGTTTAAATGTATCGAAGTAAAAGATAACGATCAAGTCTAAAAAAAGATAGTGGAGTCATGTTATATCCTACCTATGATTGGGCAATGGCCCAGCCATGGAACTTAAGACCGATATCGATTACTCCCTGAAAACAATATCTTATTTAATTTTTAATTAGGAGAATCGGTCTCTCCTAACTAACAAGATTTATGATGTGAAAAAAATTATCGATTTTTAAATTAATCCATTATTTTTGTCTTATAATCAATTTTTAATAATCGATTATCTAAATACGAAAAATCGATTTTCATTAAATCGATTATATTACAACTTTTTTAGAAAAAAAGATAAGTTATGCGTTATAGTTATAGGATTAAACTTATGTAGCAAAACTACATTTAAATCAATTTTTGCTAACCAAAGAAAAAGGTCGTTTTATTTGTGATTATTATTTAATTTTATTTTCGTTCTATTAATATGATACATGGTACTAGACATCAGTGTTAATGTTCAAACTTATAAATAAAAACTTTTGTATTTCGGTTTTAAGACTAATAGGTTGTTATTTCATTCTTTTGTATTAATTGTTTTGTTTTATATACATTTGAATAAAATATTATATAGTATTTAAAATTAGTGGCAATAATTTTATTCAGTTTCCTCATTATTTAAGTTGAAAAAAAAACTAACTTGATCATTTTATTATTAAGTACGAAAAATGCAACTCTTCGAATTGTTAGAAAAAAAATCGATTTATTTTAAAGACAGAAAAATCGATTTTTTCCCCTCCAAGTTACATCTCTTGCATCTGGTGTTTAATGTAATTTAAGAACTAAAACAACATATTCTCGTCTAATTTCAAGCAAACATTTAGCTTGCTTGCTTCTTGATATTCTGAAGTAAAATTCAATTAGTTTCAGAAGTCTACAGAAGAGTATCTCATAGTTAAATCAAAATCTAAAATGAGTCAAAAAAGATTTTTTATTTTCCAGATGATTTCTTGTTATGTATTTTGTATTTTAGAATAAAAATACAGTAATTTGCACGTATTTTTTTGTGTTACTTATGTGATCGCCAAATATCCTTAACGTTATTCGTTGATGCCGCATGTAAGCCAGCTTTACAGCCTATGTTACAGTAACCTTATTTCAAGCAATGAAATAAAAGCTGACGTTAAATAAATGGACCGTAATTTTCAATCTAAGCTAAGTAAATCCCTCCATAAATCCTAAAGCGAAATATCTTCTTCGGAGATTTGTTAAATTTAGATAAAAATGAGGTCATTTTGTTCCTATTTATAGAAATTAATATCAAAAAAAATCTTATTTCATAATGATCATCACCATCATCGTCACCCTTTAATGGCCCACTGTTGAGACGGGTCTCCACCTCAGAGAACTTTAAGGGAACTCTCAGGAGTGCAGTTTTCCTCACGATGTTTTCCTTCACCGTTAAAGCAAGTGATATTTAATTGCTTTAAACACACATAACTCAGAAAAGTCAGAGGTGTGTGCCTGTGTGGGGGATCGAACTCGGACCTCCCGAGTAGACACGAACGTCTTAGCCACTGGGCTATTATTGCTTAACTCATAATGATACTAATAAAAAATTCTAAGTATTTTTAGATATACCTACGTCATCCTATCGCGTTAGTTTCTAGACTATTGTATCCCATGTTAATGCTTTAGTTTATATAGAAAAATGGCCTTATAAATCTACAAAAATAAAGCAAGATGATTTGACATTATTTTTTTAAAACATAATTAGGACAAAAATAAATCTTAAAAAATTTAAAAATATTAATGCATACAAACCAATAATAAATTAGCATTTTACAAGAAGCACATCACTAATTAATCATTCATTACATAACCAGATGGACTTACGAATCCGACTGGTGAATGATACGAGACGTGTGTCCGCGACGAGCGCTGCGGCGCAACTGGCTGGGTGGTGTGCTAGTGCCTAGTCCGCTCGGGTGGAGTACCCCACCTCCTCGCATTTGTGGCGCCCAACGTGGGGCTTAACACTGACAGTGCGATAATGCTAGATCCACACTGAATATACTGTTGTGAAATGTCTCTTTGCATACGTAATTTATACTTATGTTACTAACACCGTTTATAAATTAGATTGTGTCAAGTATACCGACATGTAGACAATATACAACCTTTAGTGTGATAGATTAGACTCATGGAACATGGAAGTTAGTATTAGTGTCATGGTTACGGTCGTCTTTCTTGAGGTCCACGTATGTTTACTTTATTGTCTATTGTCGTTAGCGAGGTCGAGGTGAAGTTAATATATTATGAAAGAGCTCTTTAAACCTATCCTGGGTCCCAAGCCCCAGGCACTGCTCGCCTCCGTCTAAATTGCATATTATTCCTCTCTCATTCTATGATACATATGTGTGATAGTAGACGGCATCTAACGTTAGGTCTAAGCAAAAATTCAAGGTCAAACCTATACGTACGTGCCGGTAGGTATACCTACTTTTGTACGTGTATATACATTTTGATAATTTTCTAAAGGTCCTAGGATGGTTTAGATTACAATTGAAGGTTTGGTCGCTGTCGTCAAGTTAGAGGATTATTTTTAAATATTTAATCATTCTCCAGAGAACGGTTAAAAGTAGATCTATATTGGAGACTTGGTGGTAAGTAGTTGTGACGGTTTCATATACATAATCTCATTAACACAGAAGCGAAGCCAAAGCTGTTAAATTATAATACTTTGCCTAAATAATATATGTAGAAAAGAGTACAGTTAGAGTAATAAAATGTCCAATTTCCCACGTGTAAGTTGACTTGACTTTTTATTTTACTAGGATAAAAAGTATCCTAAGTGTTAATCCAACTTATAAAGTATCCATGTGCTAAATTTCAATGAAATCTGTTCAGCCGTTTTTGTGTGATTTAGTAACACACACATAAACATCCAAAACTTTCAGTTATTTTTTTATTATACATATAAGAGACTAGCTGCGCCCCGTTGTTTCACCCGCTATATTTCGGATAATACACACTATATCATTATAAATTATAGCCCATGTGTTATTCTGATGTGTAAGCTATATTATTGTAAAGTTTCATCAAAATCCATTCAGTAGTTTTTGCATGAAAGAGTAACAAACTTTCGCGTTAATAATATTAGTATGATGAGTGTAGCCTAAGCTTTATATTTTAGAATCTGTAAAAGCAGGTTTACAGTTTGATCCCTTTGATCGCGTGTGCGAAGTGTCGGGTTATTAGATCGCTGTATTATATTCGCACGATGCAATGCAGTACTATTTATATTCTACCTTTCAGAATCCGCAATTAGCGTCTAGAAACTTCTGCATTTTTAAATTGCACTTTTAAAACGTACACCTTAAGAGCTTGTAATAGCTTTTGACAGACAGACATTTTTTAGATCACAATGTACGTTTGTATAATTGAGCTTGAAACGTAGGCATCCTCGAAGATAGAGAAAAAAAATTTTGCGGTTTCAACGGATCCTGAGCAAGAGCCCAGAGTCCACTGAATACCCAGCAATAATGGGATGGGAGAGAGTAAGTCTGGCCTACATGCGGGTCGACCGGTTTACTCGGACATTATTTATTATTATTATTGACGAATAGTTGGTCTCTGTGTATAACGCAATCAGGATTAAATCAATCAACCGATTTTGAGGAAATTTCATACGGAGATAGATCAAAGCTTGGAGAAGAATATAGGCTATATTTTATTGGGAAAAAATTCTCTATATGTATGACGAACTCCCATACATAGTTTCAACTTTTTTTCGGTATAAAAGTTAGGCTATGTTATTCAAGCAGTAGTGTATCTCTGTGCAAGTTTCACCATAATCCATCTAGCTGATATTGAGTTATAAATGGTGTAACCTACCCGACTTGTATGTATGTTTTATATATATACGAGCGGCCTGCCCTCGCTTCGTTCAGGGTATTCATTATTTGGAAAAAAAGAGAATCAAAAAAAAGAGAAAAGCGACAATAAATAAAAGAGAGAGGATAGAAGAGAATGAAAATATAAATTTTCCTATTTTCTGATACTTGATATTCTCTTAATTAAAAAATGTATACGGCAACACTACATCACTTATGTCACTCAGGAATAGTGTAGTTTTTTATCAGTGAAAGAATTATTAAAATCGGATTACAGATCCGATTTTTTTTCTTCAGATTCGATTTTCAGATAAAACCTTCACTTTACAAAATGGCCACGTTATGGCACGTAAATGGCCATATCATCTTAAATAGAATATTTATGGTAACACCACATAGCCTATGTCACCCGGAAAGGACGAAGCTTTCTATCAGCGAAAGAATTATTAAAATCGGATCAGTAGGTCCAGAGAAAACCTTCACTTTACAACATGGCTACGTTATGGCACGTAAATGGCCATATCTTTTTTAATAAAACATTTATGGCAACACCACATAGCCTATGTCACCCGGAAGGACGTAGCTTTCTATCAGCGAAAGAATTTTTAAGATCGTATCAGTAGTTCCAGAGAAAACCTTTACTATACAAAATGGCCACGTTATGGCACGTAAATGGCCATATCATCTTAAATGGAATATTTATGGCAACACCTTATAGCCTATGTCATCCGGAAAGGACGTAGCTTTCTATCAGCGAAAGAATTTTTAAAATCGGTTCAGTAGTTTTCGAGCTATTTTGCAACATATAAATAATCAAATCTTTCCTCTGTAGATGTATGGATATAGATATAATGAAATTTAAAAAAATAAGGAAAAAAATAAAACAAAAGAATAATTAAAATAATTTTAATTCGAAATTAAATCACAATAATAATCACAATCAATTAAACTTAACAAAAATGTTTTATCACAATTTTCACTGGACAGTAAAACCACTTTAATAAGTTGCATCGACAAAGTTTTGTAGCAAAACATAAAAAGCTTTTATTACATTAGGTTACGTTTCCACCAGAGATGTGTGAAGATGTGCTTCAGTTAATACACCGAGCGAGTCTAAATGAAGCTATTATATTGGTTCTTAACAAACACATCCATCGCGTATTTTCCCACATCTCTAGTGGAAACACAGCCTTAGGATGTCGCATCTTTAAAAAAATCTGATGTAACTTATGAAAGTAATAACTATACTTATCTTTCAGGTATAATTTTAAAAAAAATAAGAATAAAATTCATATCACAATTCAGAAAGATACTCTTTCATCAAAAAAAAAACAAAATAAAAATCTAAACTTAATAATCAAACTTTTTTCATAGTTTTAATAAATTCTAAATTTAAAAAATGGCGCTAATTTACTTTATGACTTAGGTGCTCAGTTATAAAAGTTACAAATATTCGATTTTTAAAAACTTATATAATATGTGCTTATTAATATTATTAGTACATAAAAAAGATGTGACGTCATAGTATATAAAATATGATTTTAGTACAATAAAATTACTAGTGCAAAAAATGCTTCTTAAAATTCTTATTTTAAAATTCCCGCCAAAACGTTAATCCGTATTTGACGTTTGGCAGTGACGTTCTTTCGTTTGTCAAATACATAAACATTAAGTAAAAAGTTAAAAATATATAGTTATTTTGTGCTATTTTGAGTTAGTTTTAGTTCATCAAAATAAAATGACATTTGCTAAAGCGTGACGTCATTTCTTTAACTATTGGTATACTGATCGGCAGCTATCTGTTTGAGCAAAAATAGTGAGGAATTGAGGATAGCATTGTGAATGTGCTGCGAGTTATTTAGTTGCTATAGGTAGTTCAATCCACGACGTCTACCATTAAAAAGGCCCTAATAGTAACTTGAAGGTTAGTAGTATACTTTGATGCCATTGGCTATAGATTATATATTTTAATCCAAGGATCCAAATTCAAAAATTTGTATATAAAATTCGAATTCGGAATCTATACTAACATTAAGACAGAACATATATTTTAATATATTTTTTTTATTCTATATTCAACCCGTAATTGAAAGATTTAAGATTTAAATTAGTTATTAATTGCGGCCGTTTGTATATATATTTTTATTTGATTGTTTTGGACAGACATTTTTTATGTAAATTTTCGTACGAACTTTACTGTAAATGCCTTCATATATTGATTTATATTTATTTATAAAAGCCCTTTATATGACCTACTTACCTACCACGTGACACATTAAAAAAAGTTCCGTTAAGTTTTTGCGCCCTTTTGGTACTACGTAACTACGTAAACTTTAATTGGTAAAAGTTCTATCAAAAATAAACCAGAGTTTATTCGTACGTTACGACAGTAGAAAGAGAGATTTAGAGTGGTTAGTAAGAAAGAGTAAAAGAGAAGGGCGCAACAAATAACAATTACAGTTGCTCTCATTTAAAATTAATAAAAAAACATTCTCCATGTCTATAAAGTATTATAAATTGTTCTATACATTATGGAACTTTATAGGCGTACTTATGTCAAAAGTGAAATAAATTTAAAACTATTTGGTTAAAAATGAAGGAAAATCTTTTATAATATATAGTAGAAACCCACAATTGTATTATCACAGATAAAAAATAAGCATAATTGTCGATCAAACAATCGATGGTTGTCGAGGAATTTATATCATAACTGGAACGCTCACTTAAAAATATTATATATTCAAATATGAACCTTGAAATAACTAGCATAAGGTTGACATTTGTTTCCAACACGTAAAGAGCGAAAATCCAAGTAGGACCAGACTAAAGGGGATTTTGTCTCTTTCTTACAGTGTTTTTTTTAGGATGTTTGTGACAATGTGGCATACAAATAATTTAAACAGAAGTTGGTGTTATTAGTAACACAATATTTAATTCTCTATTCCTTGAAGCATGGTCATACTAGTAAAAAAGAGATGCAATCCCCTGTAGTGTCTGTACTCTTCGGAACGTTTTTTGAATGCACGTGCGCATTCCAGTTGGTATGTAAATTCCTTGGATATTCTCTCCACAACATAGACTGACTGTCTTATTTGTGATAAAAAAAGATAGAGATATATTTCTTTTCGCATCGATTGTATTAGTTAAACTATAAAATGTTCGACACAAAAATGCCGTTGTCACAAATAATATTGTGCGTTCCTTAATAAATGCATTAATTGTTATGTATTCTAATTTATGTTATAACGACCATTTGGAACTGAAACAAACATAAAAATAATTAAAAAAAAGTAAACTAATAATAATCTCATGGGTAAAAAAATTATAATTGCCGTCAGCTTTTTTGTATTTTCCAAAAATAATTCTAATAACTGACTAACTATAAAATTGATAACATTACAAAAATTTTAAGCACTTAAAACAAAAATACCTTTTTTTATTTACCTTCCTTGAGTTAGTAAAATAATTTTGTTTTTTTCTTTTAAATACTTTATCAAACGGTTTTTATCGTGATTTATGTTCTTTCATTTGATTTCCTTACGTTTCAAACATTTTGCAGTGGTCCAGGGCACACTTGATTGATTTACTTGTTCATTCGTTTCGGAGAAAAAATATAAAACATGTCACATCACATGATTTAGTTATAATTTTTTAAGATAATGCCTTTGTCTTATTTGTTAAAGCATAGACATATCGCTATTCAACCGTATATATGACGTCATTGGCGTTTACGTCTTATTAGAATAGATTAAATTTCAAAATTGATTTTAACCATTACCAAGCTATTTATTTTGAAAATTTTGAAAATTATGTTGAAAAATTAAAAAATATGTGTCCATTTATTTATTAGATACTAGCGGCCCATCCCGGCTTCGCGCGGGTGGAATATTATTTTTAAAAATATATTGGCCCTCCCGCATTTCGGTGCCCACTCTCTTGCCGCTTTACTCGCTGCGCTGCGTCGCTACACTGGCCCGTCGCGTCGGCGTGTATTTTTTGTTAATATTGATATTTTTAATTTCATAATATCTTTTGAATGGAAAGTCCGATTTTAATAATTCAAAAAGTAATTTACAGGTATTGAAATAGTCTTGAATACGATATAATTTATTTGGATAAGGATTAATACAAAGTTATAGAAAACATGGTCTGATTTTGATAGGCATTTTTATCAACTTTTAAAATGTAAAAAGTAGTTATAGTGACATAACTATAATAGTTGGACATATGGTCTCGCGGACTTTTTTGTAGATATTGATACGTTCTATAATATTGTAAAACATTTTTTTGTTCTATCATCAATACTTTTTGCAGCGCATGCGATGAAAGATATTTTATGGCAAATTTTTTGGCACCTTGGGTTGGTTTTCGTGAGATTTCCTAAGGATCTCTAATTTTTTCTTGTAATAAATATAGCCTATGTTACTCAGGGATAATGTAGCTTCCTAATGGTGAAAGAATTTTTGAAATAGGTCCAGTAGTTTTTATGTTTATTCGTTACATACAAAAATACTAATCTTACTTCTTTATAATATTAGTATAGATAATATATTACTTACCTGGGCTTAACATTGCGCCTATAAGGCCTGGCGTTCCGGTACACATGCCCCCCCTGTGACACCAATGTGCCTCTCGAGCTGGCCGGGCTCACCGCAGTGTGCAGGGACCGCGGAGACCCAGATGAGGATAGCGGCGACTGCTGATCTTGTCTCTCTTCGTTTGTAGGCGTTATTTCACCTGATAACAAGCCATAGTAAAGATGGTATTAATCAAGAACTTTGTACCACTATCATGATTGTCTCGCGACCACTATTATGTACAAACTCAAAATATAAAAAACATAAAAACTTAATTTGAGTTTTGTTGTAGAGAAGACTTCTTAAACTGGCTTGCGACTACTATCATATCTTTGAGAAAATTTGCAGTATTTCTAAAAAAAATGTCTCACCATCACCATCAACACTACCGATGGGCGTCCGCCTCGTCAAGTCGGGACTGCTGCCCCAAGGGCTCAGGCCTCCTAACGGACTGCCCAGCCCAGCAGTTACTAACGTATCGTCGTCTGAATCTAAAACAAAAATCACGACTTTTGACTCATGTTAGCGGACGTCGGAGGAAGCGTCATCTAAATTATTACACCTCATACTTTGTACTTGTCAACGAGTAGCAGCGCCCCTCATAAACAACGTACCGCCAGTATGGGTGACGCCTCATAGTGCGTTGCGTTGCATCGTCGCAACGGATCGACGCGTCGGATGCCGCTCCTGCGAGCATGAAAGGACGATGCACGCCATCGCAACGCAGCATCTCAGTGTGGAGTGTGGAGACTGTCGACATGTGGCGTGAATCTCAGACCGCGCATCACCCTTCCCCGTCCGTTGATCCGTTAAAACGTCCCGTGCGACGACGTGACGCATAATGTGGCGATTAAAAAAAATATGTAAAACGACGAAGCGATGACGCTGCGATGGGGCAACGGAACGCAACGCACTAATGAGGCTTCACCCTAACGCTTACTTAATGGCTCTTCGGACAGTTAATAGAGTGACAGTGTAAGTATCGCGGCCATATCGTTACAGATGTTAGGTTTGACGTTAAAGATATTGAAAGAGAGCGTAGGGCGTTGGTGACCTTTTTTTAAGGTTACTGCCAAACATTGTATACGTGCAGCCTGTGGGTGACGTATACGCAAAAGGCCATCTATGAACTGCGCATCCAATATAATAATGGCTTCAGAATACTGTTGGGTTTGGCTCGCTTCTGCAGTGCGTCACAGAAATTTGCACAGCAGCCTCTGTGATGAGCAGGAAGTTTCAACAGCATTCTGAATAACCTATCTATGAAATAGGAAAACCCGGGGAATGGGCAATAGTATTTGGAGCACTTAATTTGATATTTATTTATTTTTAATTTACTAACATGGTTAATAAGTTTATTGTTTTACTAACCCAAAATGAATTATCTTATCTGAATTAAATAAATGAATTTGAATAAACATTTCAATATAAAAATAAACGGATAACACATATATTATTGTCCTACAACGAATTTTATACATATATATCTTCATACGGAATAATCGATTTATTTCAAATGATTAAATTTCGATTTTATCTGTAATTCTGTTAGTATAAGAAAAAACAATAAAAACACCTACACTATTATAAAAAACCGGCCAAGTGCGAGTCGGAATCGCGCAAGAGGAGTTCCGTACCAATATTTAGCAGAAAATCACGTTTCTAATTTTAGTATTGTTGTTATAGAGACTATAGAAATACTACATTTCAACAAATCAATAATACATTTGTGATAATTCCAACTGTCTAGCTATCACGGTTCACGGGATACAGCCTGGTGACAGACGGCCAGCGGAGTCGGTCTGTCCGTCCGTCTATAGTAATAGGGTCCCGTTTTTACCCTTTGGGTATTTGATAAAAGTAATTAACAAAGATTTTAAGCTTACCTTCAAAAACATCAAAGAAGTTCTCTTTAGAGTCATTCGTAGATTGTGAAATCCTTTTCTTCCTTTTACTCTGCAAAAAGTAAGAATTTGTTCTTCTGTCATTGTTCTTGATTCAACAAGTTAACAGCTACAATTAGCATATATTATTGTATTACCTTAGTTAGTTCTTCTGCAACAGACATTTCAAGCGCATGGTGTGTTCGAGCTAAGGCTGTTAATGCTTCTTCCAATACTCTATTCCTCTCTACCTGCAAAAAACATAACGACGCTTAAAACTGTCCGAGGCAAAATAAGTGTCCACTTTTTTCATGATATTTGTATGAAGACCTGTTGTGCATGATATTACAAGTTTTGGTACTATACCTGTGTGGCAAGCGCGTGTTTATCTCGCTCTCTATTCTGCGCTACGAGTGCTGCACAGTGCTTTAAAGCTCCAAGTGCAGACTGACCAGTTCCGCATGCGTGTTGAAATCTCTACAAAATACAAAACTACAGTAAATTCTAATCAGAAAAAAATACAAAACTACAATAACAAAAAGCATGACAAGTTGGCGGAGTGACGAAATAAACAAATTTGAACCTATTTTTCTTTTCAATGAAGTATATTTTATGATAATGAATCTAATGGGTATCTTACCATATAAGCAGAGTGATGTAAGGAGTTGCCAACGTGAACGCTCTTGTCCAGTGCTGCCACAATGGTGGCACACTCACGCAACTGCATATCAAGCAAAGCCAGGCTGTTGGTAGCTGTTGTTAAAGCATCTTGCATAGAACCTGCACAGACAGACCAACTTAAAATTTACTAGGCATCCCTCCTGATACGGATTTCTTAAGAATCACTACATTACATACCCAAAGGTTTGCAATCGTCATCTAGATCTTCAGTAGCCTCCCTAGCAGCATCGGGAGACGCGCCTGCCCATAGATAGTGACCAGAATACGCTATGTGATCTTTGAAAGCTGTTATCCATGACTGAAATAATAATTAACTATAGTTCTATTGTATCTATATCATACGAAATACTTGGCCTATCTAGGAAATATCACTAGAATATCAAACTCCTATTTATCATTTCTGGCGGGAAGATTTAGCTCGTCTCCTATGAATTAGCACATAGCCATTATCATTTTTAATGGAATAGATAGAATCAGATCTTCCCAATTTTCCCTTATAAAATTCAGTTATGAAAAGGCAGAACAGTAAAAGCGTATGATATTCAGGTAATTAATCTATAAAGATGATTATTTGCTTATTAAACAATTTACAATTTACGTCTTACCAATCTACAAGCAGACACGTTTTCTCCCTGCGGTACAGCCAACCTATGATTGTCTCCATCGCTAAAGCTAGCGAGCATGAGTGCGGGTTCAGTATCTGGTGCGGATATTTTGGCCCCGTCTAAGTACTTGCGGTCCCTCCATCTACCTCCTTCACGAGCTGCTTCGGCTCTTGACCCGTAATATATTAAGACACCTCTTTGAAGAACAGCCTTGGAATATACATATATTTAAATATCAACAGTTAATCGTTAAGATAGATTATTAGATACACAATCGAAATTACCCAAATAGGCCTCCAGCCAAGAAATCTAGAACGTTTCATCAAGGGCCCTTCAAATCTAGCTGCAGTCCTTTGCAATCTTTGAGCTGGTCTAACGCTTAATACCTCTCTCATATCATTATCTTTCGCCATGTCTATAGCTAACTGACCTGTACAAAAATAAATAATCATCAATTTAGAAATTCATAAATGGATTGGTATCAGATGTTTAAAAAAAACAACCTTAATGGATTTTTATATATGACAAAAACTTTTTAAGCTGTCGGTGTTAATAAAACAACCTACCGCTATTATTTCTCAATGTGCTATCAACCCCATTCTCCAACAGTAGAACAGCAACTCGCGCATGCCCTCGATAAGCTGCGCAATGTAGACAAGTGTTGCCTTGCGCATCCACGCAATTTATATTCGGTGGGTTTGAACTGCTTAACTGTGGAGACAGATGTCCATAGCATATAGTTCTCTATGACACCAATAGGAGGTCAAAACAATCATATTCAGAATTTTGGCTGTCTGTCTGTACGTTAGCACACGCATCACGCCAAAATATCTGGACCAATTTAAATGAAATTTGGCAAACTGATACCATATAGACTGACATAGAAAATAGGATACTTCGGAAAAAGTACAGTTTGCGTTTCAGCTAGTTCCTAATAAAATCACTACCAAGATTGGAAACTGTCAGTTCATTATTAATGGAAGATAAAGTATGTATGCAATTAAAATGAGAGGTTTGACGATCAACAAATAATAAAATTAACAATTAAGATTATCAATTTATAATCTAAATGAGGATCAAAAAAATCATCTCGGACATAAGAAGGGAAAATTAGTTAAAAGGGAGAATATCAAAACACACAAAGGGACAGAAATAGCCCTCCACAAGTGGGATGGAAGTAAAATCAATCAATAGAATCCGCTAGTTTATCAGAGGCTATCAATAATCGTTAAATGTTACAATGATGTGATGGAAGTTATATTAAATTTTCTTAATTAATATAAGGAGATACTGTACCTTACACTCTGACATATATAATAACTTATAAACGAATGCTTCTTTCTTTCTTAATGTTAGACTCTTAGAGGCTCACCAGTTCCTGTACGTCTTCAACTCGTCCCTCTCTAGCCGCAGTCAAAAGCTTCCGCTCCCGGTCTCTTCTCTCTGCAAGTGCAGCAGCTTCTAATAATCTTTGGACATCTTGTGTCTTACAAACATCAGAGGCTGTTCGGCCTTCACCATTCATTATGTTCACATCAGCTTTGTAGTTAAGAAGAAGAATAACCAACTCCTGTAAATAAATCATATATATTTAATGTAAGCAGAAGTTTTATTAGAAATGTTCGGCTAAAACAACAACAATAATCATTTTATTATAGAAACTAATGTGATTTTCAGTCATTTTTAAGGTTAACACTCACTTATAGTTTTTGTAGTATATCTAACTATAGTTTCAGCCACATTCGGCAGTTTACATCAGAGAGTGGACTCAGAACTCACTAAAATCAGGGAAGCCTTAGAGATTAGTAAGAGTTCAACATACAACAGACAATGTGCTTCTCTGTGCGGAAACAATCCCTTCATGCATGATGAATTCAGTGAGAATAAACTCAATGCCTCTGACAAAGAATCCCCTCCGCAACCGTTGTCTTCATGCTCTCTATGTGAGGCGGCCCAGAGCATTTGCTGAGTCACGACCGCGAGTCCACTCTCTGATTAAGACAGCTGTACTGCTGCTTGAAACTAGTAAAATACATTACAAAAACACAACCTTAAAAACAGTAATAAGCCAATTTTTTAATTATGACAGAAAGTTCTAACTATACTCAATTTCATGATTCGGTAGAATTCTGACAGCTACCTATAAATTAATACTTTAGTAAATATATAATTTGATATTGTATACTATGGTATTCTGGACATGAATATGTAATTGATGCATTCAAGTGGAGAATAGAATTATGAAATTGAGTATGATATAAACAATTTACGAGTTTATATATTTAACATTTATGTTAGTCATCCAATATTTATGATTTATATTATAATATCTATTACTATTTACTATCCATAAAATAAGATAAATAGCTTTATTCTTTCTCTATTATGTTGCAACATTTCTTTTTAACAACTAAGCAAAATGTCAATGTAAGAAATATTTCATGCTTCACCACCAAATTATAGTTGCCATTTATTACCTCACTCCCAATAAACGAAGCCTTATGTAAAGCTGTGTCACCAGTATCATTGACTTCATCCACATCTGCCCCAGCATCTAGCAAGGCTTCAACCACATCCACATGGCGGAAATAGGTTGCCAAGTGAAGAGGAGTCCATCCTAAGTTACCTCTACTTTTACCTGTTGCAAATAAAAAAGTTACATAAGGAATCAAAAACCCAAACATGCTTTGCCTTTCTCTTCTTTTTAAGTTCTTTGAGTCAACAGAAACTATAGCATTTAACTCTTTACTCAGACAAAATTTCTAAAATTGATTATATCCATGGGCCGGGATAACAACTTTACTATCAGCGGGACCATCCACTCATTTACCTTTTATAAATTACTAGCTATGCCCGTGACTTCGTCCAAGTGGAATAGTGTCTTTCCCTATAATTATTTTACACCCTTAAGGGTAAAACTTTTACAGACTTTGAATGTCATATTTATTTATATCAAATCAAAAGCCTAAAACATGTTTCAAGCTTCTAACACTTACAACTTCTCATCCCCCCCTTTCAACACTTTACAACCCTTTTTCACATTAAAAAGTAGCCTATGTCCTTTCTCAGAATCTAGACTATCTGTATGTAAATTTCATTTAAATTGGTTCAGTAGTTATGGCCTGAAAGCGCGACAGACAGCTAATAAAATATTACATCAGGATTGTTTTAAAATAATTTACTAAATTCTTGATATTTGTGCGAACACTCTTATTTAATCTTACCTTTGCAATTAATATCGAGCCTTATTTTTCCTTCTCTTTTAGCATCTATGAGAGCTTTCACAACTTTCAGCTCTGCGTGTCTCGCTGAATATAAAAGCGATTCCTCAGCTTCTAACGCAGGATTTTCCTCTTTCGCAGACATTTTTGAATAAATAAACTAGTTACAGTGTAAATTTTTTATCGCGTAATATTTATACTTCTAATATTGTGTTACACGTCACATTGCATTACTTTTCTTGTGCGCTGGAATGGAAATTTTGTAACCATAATCCACTATTGGCCGAGACTAGAATATCAAATATCTTTTATAAAACTAAAATAATATTATTTTGAAGAAATTCCGACTTTGATCCGATTGTAATGCAGTTGTGCGATTTGTTGCAGTTTCTGCGACTGACAGAAATCAGAATGACAGTTAACTGATAACTCCAGTGTTGCTAAATGCTGATTAATCTTTTTGGAGGCATTTTAAAAACAACAAAAATGGCGACGATGAAAATAACTGTATTTTGATACGGATACAGATTATTAGTGGATGTGAATGTCACTTTATCTTCAAGGTTGCAAGTTGCAAGCATCGGCTAAACAAAAAGTTATTCTATTGTATTGCAGATGTCCATGGGTGACAGTGGGCCCTCACCATTGGGTGGACTGGTTAACTGCCATAAAAAAATAACAGGCTTTACTTAATGCCTACTCAAGGTTTTAAACTTTTGTTGTTTTTCCGTTTTTTAACGTACAAGTTATAGTCCTGGGTGCTAACTTAAAGGTTTATTTTTTTAAATTAGGTGGAAAATATATACATATATGTTTATGGCGGGTAAAATTTTTTGAAATATATATTTTTTAGGTTTATTTTCTGTTGATTTTAGAGGATTTTAAGCTTTAAGGATAAATATTTTTCAAAGTTAGTAACACTGGGTAAGCGTCAAAATCAAATACAATTTTCAAATATTTGTAAACAAATATGATAAGTTGGGAACTAAAGAGGAACTTTTAGTCATAACATAATTTATAAGTCATGTAGTCTGAGATACATGGCAATTCTAATTATTTATTTTTGTATCTACCTGTATAGTGAGCAAAAGAACACAAAAGCTCGAAAATGTCTGGTAATGTTAAAAACTGTTGTCGCATTTGCTTAGATACAGAATCAAAACATGTTTCCATACTCGATAATCCAACAATCCAGCTACATATAAAATCCTGTTTGCCTGTAAATATTTCCACTAATGATGATCTTCCAAAGTCTATCTGCGAGATTTGTATGTCTCAACTAAACGAGTTTTACAATTTCCAACTCAACGCCCGCTGCTCTCAGGATTGGTTAGAATCTTCCTTACAGGAAGCAAAAAAGTCAACTGAAGTAAAAATTTATGTTCAACCTCTCCCTGACTCGGAATATAATTCTGACTCTCTTCTTGAATTCCTTAATAACACTGCAAATATAGAAGAATATTTGAATACTTTAGGTAAAGATGATATACCATCCATAGTTAATATGTTGGACAGAGCTGACGGTACAGACACAGCTAGGACAGTAAAAGCACCAAGTCCAAAGAAGAAGAATACCTCAAAACCTTTAAACATGGATGTTGATGTTTTAGACTCAGATATTGAAATAGTAAATGAATTATTAATGAAGGAATCTGAACCTAAAAAAGTTAAGCTAGATAGGTTAAGATCATTTTCATGTTTCGCATGTCAAGCAAAGTTGGACAGTATAGAGAAGCTATCACATCATCTAAGTATTTGTGATAGTGCTGTAAGGACATGTGTACACTGTAATGTTTTATTTGATTCTAAGCAAAAAATGAGAGAACATGCTTTAACACACAGTGTGCTCACACCTTTAACTTGTAATTGTGGGCAGAGGTTTGAAAGTAAAGAAAAGCTTTTACAGCACTGCAGGAAATGTGAGATTGATCATATAGCATCAATGGGGTTTATTTATTCTTGTAAGTTGTGTGGGAAAAAGTTTAATGAAAGATTTCAACTGTTTAAACATGCTCGAGCTCATGTTTTAAAATCTGAGGAAAGAGAATGTAAGTCTTGTGGCTCTAAATTTAAAGGAGATGATGAATTACTTAAACATGAAAAGGAATTTCATGGTAAACAAAATAATCAGTCATTTGGGTAAGTTAAACAGAGTATTCCAGAGATAAATTTTCTCGTCTTTTTTTCATTAAAATGATTTAGAAAGTTTAGACTAAGTAATTCCAAAATATTTTCTTGATTAGTTTGATTTATAAGAAATCTTTATTCAGATGACAAATTCCCAACAAAAAGATCTTTATAAACTTTCTATGATAACAAAGAATCTTAATTTCAGATGTAAAATCTGTTCGTTCACAACAAAAAACCACAAGGAAATGGTCACACATATTAAAACCCATACAGAAATAAAACCAACAAAACATTTGTGTGAATCTTGTGGGCGGTGTTTTGCATCTAACGCTAGTCTACAACGGCATTCTTCACTTCATCTACCAAAGTGTTATAAAGCTGAAGCCAATTACGGAGACGAACATGTAGATGATGTAGTTATGTGTGATAAGTGTGGTAACTCTGTTAATTGTCTAAATTTAAATACTCATGTGTGTTGAGGGCATCAGTAAACTAAATTGCATCAGTATGGTTTTGGTTTTTTATTGGTAGGGATGCATCATTTCGTTTTTTAGATAGCTAACATTGATTCGAAAATTTAATTAAAACTAAAAACTTTCGTCATGAGTTTAAGGCACTACTTGGTGCTTCTGGTTGTTAGTAATCATCATAATTTATATAATTATAACATGATGACGTCACAGAGCATAAGCTTTCGTCATATGCGAGCTTGGTCATCCATCCATACTATCAATATTCATACCCAATTTACATCCTTATCTTTATCCAAGGCTCGCCGAGTCTTTCTTCTTTAGTTTTTTATATGCAATATATATTTAATAATATCTTAAATGAAACTGTAAATTAATAAACATGTATAAAATATTTCAGTTTGTTAATATTTTTGTATTTTTGCTGTTATAAAATCATAGTTACTTAAATTATTGCGTCAATCATGATTTACTTAATTATTGAGGGTATTTTTTATAACTTATTCAAGATGGAAATAATAATTGAAATTCAACTTTAATAATATTTTATTATTATAAGAAATCTTAGAACAATAAACAAATTAATTAATATTATTTATTTCACGAAAATACAATGACAATATAAAACTATTTAAAAGCTTACAATACATCTTAAAAAAAATATTTTCCCCTAGCAAAAACAGAACCAGCCTCGGTGTCCAAAGTTGAAGAAATCAGTGAAAATGACCCTTATTCTGTAGGGTATAAGGTTATAGATATCAATCAAACTCTTCATGTAAGATGGTATGCTGATGTACTTTTTGTTCTTTCTGATTCCTTTAAAATTATATGAAATTGTATTAAAATAATATAATAGTTAAATATAAATTTAATTACAATGTAGTTATTTTAGCACTTATTTATAAAATGTGTGTTTATTGCGGGTACATTTAAAAGTTTTGGCAGAGTAAACAAAATTATACATTTATACAAGAGCAAGGAAACTCAAATGCTGTACCATTTATAATAATTCTTGCAGCATCCTTTGGTGTCATCTCAGAGTACCATGACATAAAGCGATGGGTAGGAGGGGGATAGAGACCAGTGGATATTGTGCCCAAGTATACCGAGGTAGTGTGAATATTTCTTGTCCAAGTGTCAAGTCGGAGTTCTTCGGTTATCGAGTCCATGAGACCTGCAGTCAATTTTTTATTTATTTTTTTTTTGCTCGCTGTAGGTGAAAATGTTTGATGACATGAACCGTCTAAAACCCTTAGTTTATTTTATTAAAATGTTTTAAAAAATCCAGTTATTGCGTGAATTTAAATACGACTTATTTACCAGAGTCAATTAAATTACCTCTAAGCCCAAATTTTGCAGCACAATATGGCACCATTTCTCCACATGGGAAGAGCCCAGCACTAGAATTTATAGCTACTATATGTCCTCGTCGTCTTTCAATCATGCTTGGCAAAAAAGCCTGGATTATCTGAAAATTTCGCATTCGGCTTATTTTCTCAAAGGTAACCAAGTACCAGAATTAAATAAGAATTGTAGCTTTACCCAAAAATGAGCCAGTAAATTAATTTCAATCATCTTAGAAATGGCACTTGACTGTAAATGAGTAAACGGTCCAAATGTGAATGTTCCAGCATTGCTTATTACTATGGATACATCGGCAAGTCGACGCATGCAAGTAGCAATAGTTGCTACTTGTTCTCGAGCTGTCACGTCCACCGTGAAACCGAAGCTCTGGAATAAAAATGAATTATGTATAAAATGGCCGAAGTTTACCTGTATATTATTTTTAGTCTTTGATATTACTTACATCTCCATCTTTTCTTCTAATTTCTTCAACGACAGCATTATTCCTTTGAGCATCTATGTCCCAACAAATAATAGTTGCACCAAGTTCGGCTAATTGTAACGCTAGTTCTCGTCCTAGCCCAGAACCAGCGCCAGTTATCTGTTAAAAAATTGAATTTATCTTTGCAGTTTTCACATACTCAAACTCAAAAATTTCTTACCAATACGGTCTCTCCATGGAGATTCTTCATTGTTGAAGGTATCAGTATTCTTACACCAGCTAACACGCACGTGGAACATAATTTTACTACCAAAACCAAAGTATCCAGAGCCCAGAGTGGAACAGCTGCCAAACGTCCATTACTCCACCAAGGGAGAATCCATGTTTCCTGAAGAACCCTAAATTTTCTTGCTATCACACCTATGAAACGCACAAATATGTTCCTTTTCCGCATAAAGCCGATAAAGATATCCTAAAAATATATATACATAATTCGTATTGTGTTGAAGTTGACTTGTCACTTTTACACAATTACTTTTTTCAGTCAGTATTTTATTTTTTAATTTAAACAACCTTTTTGTTAAAAATGATTCAACAATTCATGATCAATGTCAATGATTTGTAACTTGCTTTTTGATATTCTGGTACGGTTTTACTTACTGGTATTCCGGGAATCGGATAATTCTCACGATGGCTAAACCGTTGCAAAAAGAAAGAGATAACAGATCGGCTGAAAAGAAAGACTTCACGTTCCACCCATATAACATAACACCAGAAAGTGCACATACATCTATACTTTTGTTGGAGTCAACTGAACCTGAATTACTATGCCAGGTATGTTGCAACTATGATTATGTAGATTCCAATATATCAATCCAGCTTTAGGAAGGACTTGTAGGTTTAGTCATACAAACAGTAATACTGTTAATTTCAGACTCTAAGAGCCATAACAAAATTTGCTGCCCAAGAAATGCAAAATCGTCATGTTCTGCTCAATTTGAATGCCATCAAGTACATTCTCCCACATATCGAACACTCTGAACTGAACATAAGGCGTTTTGCTCTAAAGGCCCTAGCACAGCTTTGTCAATTGCCTCGAGGTCCTGAACAAGTGCTGGTCAATCCGCAAAACTTGAGGAAAATTGCTTTTATGCTTGTTAAAGTAAGAGGTCGAGTTCTTGAATTATTTTAGTTTCAATCAAAAGCCTTAAAGAGGAATTTAGACTAAAAATATGTTTTAGGTAGAGGATGTATTTGTTTTAGAATTTGCTTCTCTAGTTTTGTCTGAGTTGACAAGGGAGCCTCTTGGATGTGAACAATTAGTATCTGCTAACATTCTCAACAGTTTATGTTCACGGATGAAAAACAGTATCGATCCAGATGTTCAGAAGAATTGTTTACAGGTATGTATGTTAATTGGCATTCTTATTGACTTGGAACTTTGCTCGCAATATTTTTTTCTTCCTAATGTCTCTGGACCCTTAAGACTGGAATCGCATTTTATTACAGACTTTAAGCAATCTTCTAGAAGATCCAGTGTGCGCCTCAGAAGTTACAAAAAACCAGCAGTTCAGTTGGCCCTCATTATTGGCACTGATGCAGAGTAAATATTTAGCGATACAACACGCAGCTCTGAAAACAGTAGATCAGTTGATCTGCAGGTATAAAGATCAGAATGTGCAGAAAACTTTTAGGGCATCGACTGGTGTTTTAGATCTTTGCGATATTTTGGAAGTAAGTGGACCAATACCAAATAGCTTATGCCTTCTATGTTTAATAATCGTTGAATCGTGTTATAGCAATGTTTGTCCTGTCGTTGATCTTATATCGACCTTAGGTTCAAGTTAGGTCTTGGTTGTAACGGTTAGTTTTCTAGTAAGTATTGCTTGAAATGACTTTTCATTTCTATTAAATAATGTTATTGTCTACAGTCGTATGAATTTCGCGATGTCCACACACAAGTTCTCGGAGTGTTAAGAAATTATGTGGAAACAGAAGAAAATGCAGCTCATCTTTATCAGTCTGGTTGTATTTTGAGGTTATTGGCTTATTTAGAAATGGCATTACCAGCTATGAAGCCTCATTGTTTGGCTGTGCTTACAAAGATGTCTTTCACTTCTAACGGGAGAGATGTAAGTTACTGTTTTATTTGATAGTTTCAACAAAGTAGGTATGGACAAGGATACATTTACTTAGTATGCAAAATTTAAATTAAATTAAAATATGATTCTCGATTTCTTGGTTAGTTAGGGTCGAATTAATAAGGGTATTTCGAAAATCTATCCTTCACTGTTTTATAGTGCTAAAGAGAAAGGAAATCTCTGTGAAATTTTTAGTAAATTCTCCTTTTTTAGTGTTTGAGACTTTAAGACGATATTAGTTTTATCTAGTCTAAAACTGCATTTTTCTAGGCTCTTTACCAAACCGGAACAGATCTCGTATTCTGTCATCAATTACTGAGCTCAAATGTAGAGCTTCTAGCCGATGCTGCGATGGGTGTCGCTAATATGACTAAACTGCTTCCTGCTGCTGTTCGTATGTCGGATACTAATATTATCGAGGCTCTTTGTGGTAAATTTTGACTTCTTCTATATTACATACGAAAAAAAAGACAATTTTCTGGCATCTGGAAATCGAATCCTACTGCACTAAACCAGTTTTCAAATTTGGTTATTTTTGTAAGCTATAAGGAAGAAAGATATATTTTATGCGATTGGTGAAGGAGGTGCCCAAAATTAAGAGATGAAAACATTTCCAGCTATTCTAAGTGATGATGCAGCAGTTTGGTTCTACATACGTATGAACTCACTTCGAGCTTTGGCAGAGCTATGTCGAATCATTCCAAAAGCAGCCTTCAGTGTTATAGAGCCGAAAACTTTTGCTTCTTTACGGAATATTAGTAAGAAATGTAAGTATTTAATATCGCAAAGTTCCATAGAACCAAAAAACTGCATATTGGATAAAGGACCGCCTTATATTTCATTCCGTTTTCATTTACTTTAGTAAGTGATTTTGTTAGTAGTTTTAATATTTTTTTTAATGACAAACGTCCACCTGATGGAATGTGGCCAACCCATGGACATCGGGAAAACTAGAGCTTCGAAAGTAGAGTTAACAGGGGGAGCGAAGAGAAGAATGCTGCGGTTTCAGTGGACCCTAAGTAAGAACACAGAGTTCACTGAAACCGCAGCATTAATGGGATGGGATTGGGAGGGGATAGATCTGGCCCACTTGCGGCGCGACCGAAACGCGTCAAACTCACTTGGCGGTCGGATTCGAATGCTGGTGTTCACTAGCAAGTCGGGGAACAGATCCCCTACCACCAAGGGGGATTGCTGGGTAACTTGGATCCCAGCGGCAGAGGGGAATTGTTAATTGTACGGGTTATTTGTCCATAGTCAAAGATACTCCTATAGAAGCGCAACGTCTCGCAGTGCAGTGCTACTTGAACTTGCAGAACTATCACGTCAGCACTAAGGCTATGCTCAATGCGGAATTTATGCAGGAGCTACTCAATATTTTGCAGGTATAAAAAACTGCTAACTAAAGTAATTATTTAGTAAGTTCTTCGAAGCCAAAAAGATTGATTTTTTGGCATATATGGAGTTAAAGTGGATTATTGTCCCACTAAAATAATGCAAGAATAACACACATTAACATAAAAAATATATATAATAGTTCATTAATTCAATACTAGCTCTCTTCCCGCTTTACTTTTATTAAAAAACCTAATGAAATTACTTGTTGCCCTTTCTTACTTCGTATATATGTATGACGGTAATTATTAAACCCCAGTGGTTTGGTTTTGCCATACTGACGTTATTCTTAATCCCAATAATGTTATAGTTTTATATACTTTTTTACTTCCAGCGTATCGATACGAATCTCAAAATAATGACATGCTCTGTTCTAAGTGGTCTTATGAAAGATGAAATTGCTCGAGATCTCTTTACATCTAAACGAGGAGAAGAAGTGAGTAATCATTTAAAGATTAAAAAACAATTTAAAGGCACTAAATAAAGATTCTGAAGCAATTTTGATTTAATTATAATGATGGCATAAAATGTGCAGAAAGAAGAAATCCACACAGTTTAATTTCAGGTAGTCTCAAATAATTTGCGTATAGAACACATAGGACTTAGAACAGCGTTATGTACACTTATATGTGCGAGTGTGTCAGACGAAGGAGCTGATGTGTATCTTGATTTGGGGACCATACATTAGTAAGTTGATATTAAATATTTTACGCGTAAAATATACTCGCTTTGATTGACTAATCAGAACCAAAACTCCACTATGATAGTTGTCAATAAATTGTGGTTGGTTCACGTGTCTCTTAGTACGCGGTAGTTGCACAATGTGTGCTTTACGCACAAGTGTAAAATACGCATATAATAATATATTTGTCGCAAGTGTAAGTTAGGCTTAGGTTAGCCTTGTGTTGGATTAGTGTTGTTACCCTAACTTTAGGTTTAAACAGCGAACCTGGGCAGTGAAGATGAATGTTACAGTTGTGTTGAAGACGTCTTTAAACCATCCATTTTATAATTAACAAGATCTGTGGCATATTTGTATGTATTTAAATTTAGTCAAAACCTCCTTATATTCGAGACCTTTACTTTGACCTTGTAATATTGAGTAATTATATTTCGAAACCTACTTATGTCCTAAAATAAAAATATACAAAAACTTAACGTTTTCTTCTTAATATATATTGTTATCATTTACATACACTTTTATTAATGTTTAACTACTTAGAATATTAGAAATTTATATTTCAGTATTTTAACTGTTGTAATTAACGCAGCGCATGACTACTTATAAGTATTATGTACAAATCTCTGTGGTTTTTATAATGCTTAATTATATGTAACATGTTAAAACCATCTATGTATTCGTTAAATAAATAAATAAAAAATAAAAAAAATCCTACACGCTTGGTCACAAGCGAAAGACACTGCTTGGGTTCCTGTCAGAATAGTACCTTAATAATGAGTAAAATATATTAATAATGAGGTTATCACACTTACTCGTAACTGAACCAAATTACAATTTTTGAAATCCGCCTTAATGATTTTTTACTATTTTTTTAATCGATTCTCTTGCCTTTTTTTACATGTACTTCGTGTGCTTTACACATGAACGTTTATAAATTTAAATGCTTAAATGACACGTGGTTTGTAACTTTTTTTTGGCTCGCACATACGCGAGTACGCGCACAATGTGTGTTGTACGCATATTCTTTTAAACGTTTGAATTGTATTGTTAAAGCACATTTTATTTTTTCAGTATGGTTGAAAATAAACAAGCAAGATATGTGGTAGGCGCTTGGGAGCCCGCTTTGGAAGAGATATTCAAACATCACCCCTCCGCGAAATTTGCTTACACTGGTCGATTGGATATCAATGATTTTACTCAAGTAATGATTTTTTTTACTCTTTGGAAAAATGATCAAGACTCCCACAGACAACTGAGAATTCTTAATATTTGAAATAGGCCTGCGAATTCTATTTAAAAAAATCTTGTCTTGGATCGAAGGCGAAGAAATTCCAGCTCTCAATTTTTGAATATTCTTCTCTATCTCCAAAAGATTGAGATGAAATCGTGCATACATGTTTAAGTTTGGCGCCAATACTTGGTTAGCTAGGAGAAGTAATTCTGAATCGATTATCGCGGAAAGCCTAATATGGCGGATTAGTCACTTCAGCCATTGCCTGATAGTAAATGATAGAACTGCCTAATTTAAGCTCATGTATGTTGTCATCCTAAATTTTCGAATTATGTTTGTATATTTAGGAAGGTTTCTACGTCCAAAAGCGTCTTGGCAGTCTGTTTCCCACAATACAATATATATCAAAATCACTTCCTCCATACCTGGACCCTGTCTTCGTGTGCATGTTCCATCAGCCATTAGATACTGTATCCAGTATGGATATAAGATCGCCTCGTAAGTTTCATTATCCTGTTTATCTATATTATCCTAACAAGAAAAGGATACAGATAACCTTTTTAGTTTATAAAAATACTAATATTATCTAACTTATAAGAAAACTAAATATATTTTTTTATTTTATATAAAACAGGTTTTATTTATTATACAAACATTAATTAGACAGTCTAAAATGTAAGCCTAGTTATTTAGCTGTTTTTTTAAGAAAAAAGAAAAACTTTTCAATTCACATAATTTTAGAATTGTAAACAAATAGTAAATTCGTGAATTGGTATTTTAATATTTCTTTTTAAATTTATAAACGAGTTTAGGCACTTCTAAGTTCTAGGATGGAATGACAGAGATTTTTAACCAAAATTAACCGTTTTACTTATGTCAAGTCTTTTTTAAAAATTTTTGTTTTGTGGTCTACAGATTTTCGATCAGAGTCCAGACTTGCGCTGTCGCCGTCGATTCGCATGCGGTTCCCAGTGTTGCCTGATGACTCTAATCTTCGGAATTATTTGTTGCGTCTGCGCATTTGGCTTGGAGATCCGTTAGTACTGTCCTTATGCCATTAGTCAATCTGAAATTGTTTATCAATACCAGAATAGTCTGTGTCTGGTAAACATAACTGTCTCTGGACTTGCAACTGAAAACCTAATAGGGTTAGCGGTAGGGTAGGGGCTGAGTATAAAACTGTTTATTTACTAGCCTTTTTTCACTTCGCTGAGATATATTCAAACTGTCATTCTCACTCATTTATTCATTCATACTCTACCTGCAACTCTCATCGTTAAGTCAGCGTTCTTAAGAAACGTTTTCGTTCGACCGTTTTTTCTCCGGGTTACATTGCAAATCTGACTATCACGAAAAACTCCTTTTGTTTTTCGGGTTTACCTATATGCGCTTAAATAATGTGGCTTTCTATTGGTATAAGAATTTTCAAAATAGATTCAGTAAATCCAAAAATTACCCCTTTAACTTCATCTTTTTATAATATTAGTATAAATGTATTTTTCAGAGCGAAATCTTTGCATTATTTCGAAATAGAAGATGCGCATTATGAAGTAAGGTAATTGTTTGTTGTTTTACTATTTACTATGTTGCACAAAATGATTTAAATAAACGTTATATGTTAAGGTGTGCTTTGTGGTATATTAAAATATTCAACAGATACCGAGACAAATGCCAAGAAGTATCATCTTCACTGAAACAAAGAGCTCAATTATTGGCAGAATTCGTAGGAGAACAGATGAGTGGTCTGGACCAAGAGAAGGACTGCTCTATGCCTAGTGTCAACTTGCATTTGGCAGATTTAATGGTACTTTTGTTTATAAGTATATAAAATAATCAGAAAATAAAAAAAAATCTTTATCGACTCATTATAGATTTTGCTGTAACTTTGAGAGTCTCTTCATTAAGGGTCCCAAAAACAAAAGTCACCGCGCATTTTATGATTACACTTATAATGCCTTTAAAATGACACCTCAAGCTGGTAGATATCTTATACGTACGCTTGTAAAAATTAAATTTGTATTCACTAGGATCGTAAAGAAGAGGCCATCAAAGTAATAGAAAAATCTAAATAAAATCCATAAAAACCTTATTAAACTCTTAAGAACTAAGATGGAAATGTCAGCAATTTATGTTTACTATCTATTTGAGATCAAGCTTTTTTTTTTAAATTATATTACACCTAAAACCTAGTCGTCTAACGAGTGGGGCTCACTAGCAAGACTTTCCTGCATCACTTATGACTGAAGTCCTCATGTAATACATTCATTTGAAGTATAAAGTTGATCGACATCTTTTATTTGAAGAAGGCTTCCCAAAATTTCATTGTCGCGTACAAGGGGCATGTTGAGGTTTTAAGTCATTGAAAAATAGGTAGGGCTATCACGTTTCCGTCGAGTATTTGACCACACCCTATGTTTTGATTATAGGTTACACGACATTAACATACCATTAAAATAACCATTTCGCTTTAATTACATTTACATTGCTTTAATTTTCTTATCTCACTTTTCGCGTTTACTTATCATTATATTTTCACATAATTTTCTGGGATTTTTTTTTTCATTGTTCCGTACCCAAAGAGTAAAAACACGACCCTATTACTAAGACTCCGCTGTCTGTCCGTCCGTCTGTTTGTCGAAGTTTTAACAAAAGATGTGTTTCTGTTGTCTATAACAACAAATACCAAAAAACAGAATAAAATAAATATTTAAGAGGGTATACAACAAACGTGACTTTTTGCCAAATATTGGTAGGGAACCCTGCGTGTTTTTTTAATTTTTACATAGCCGGCAACCGTGTAAAAACTTGAACTGAGTGCAGCGTTCTAAGACTCGTACTAATTCTTCGAAAATATAATATAATCGATTTCCAGGGTGAATTGAAGTCGTGTATAATCGGTATAGGCTATGTCCGTTGCGGCGGACCCTTGGAGCGCGCCGTGCTGTACAAGGTGTTGGCGGATCGTGTGGGGCTGCCCTGCTCCCTGCACAGGAGCTCCAGCGCCCACGCCTGGTGTGAAGTCGCTGTACCTGAGCTGGATCCTGTATGTTATAATTATATCCAGATAGATTATTTAGACTGTAGAATGTCAGCTACATTTTATCCCGGAAAATATTGTAGTTACTATATTATAAGTATACGTAAAATGACTTGCTTTTCGATGTAATTAATTTTTTTTTAAATAAAAGTAATCCTAAAAACTAAAACACTAAAAACTCAAAATGTTATCCATTCTACATTTATAATTCTTACTATTCCTTACTAATGTTATAAATGCGAAAGTATCTCGGTCTGTCGCGCTTTCACGCCAAAACTACTGAACCTATTTAAATGAGATTTGGTATACAGATAGTCTAGAGCCTGAGAAAGGACATAGGCTACTTTTTAATATGAAAAAAGGGCTGTAAGGGGCAAAAGGGGGAGATAAAACGTTGTATGGAAGTATCGCTATTCCACGCGGACGAACTAATTAAATATAATTAAAATATATTAAATTTTTGATTTTTTTATTAAAAAGAATAATTTTATAATTGTAAATGGTAACTTACTAAATAAATTCTAGAATGAAAAAGTAGAAGAAGAAGAGAAATATCCAGCGGGACTCTTGAGAGCAAATTACGTAATAGACCTGATGGAGTACCCAGGGCGACTGCTACCACGTAACTCAGTGGAAGCGCAACGTGTGTGCGGTAAGGGGTGTACACCGTACACTGCTCGGACGCTACCAGAAGTTTGTGTATGCGAACATTGAGATACCGCAATGGATACTAATGTTAAAATTAGTAAATAGAAACAAAACTAAACATGTTTTTATTTTTTCTAGATTGTGCAAATTCAGAAGTTCTTAGCTATAAATAAAATAGATATTTTAATTATAACGTTAAAAAACTCCACACATCTGTCTATCCCGTGCATTAGACTCAACGCCAAACGTCTAATGTGTACTTGCTGTAAAGATTGCTGCCATTCTAGAAGCTTGCCGCCATTTTGTTTTAAAGTTTATACCACCAAATGTTGCAAAAACTCAAGTTCAGTTGAACTTCAGTCTTATTTTTAAAGACTTGACTCAGGATTACAGACTTGACTTTGACTGCGATTCCAGGCTTAAAAAGAACTCTTAGTCTCCAAGAAAACTGAACGTGAAAATAAGACTAAATAAGTGAGTTTATGAATAAAAAAAAACTCCGAGTCCTTCCAGAGAAAATCTTCACTTCACAAAATGGATATTTTATGGCGCTTAAATGGCCATATCTTTTTAATAAGAATACTTATGGCAACGCCAAATAGCCTATATTACCCGGAAAGGATGTAGCTCTCTATCGGTGAAAGAATTTTCAAAATCGGTTAAGTACTTTTCGAGCCTATTTCAAATCTTTCATCTTTATATAATAGTGTAGATGTAATAAAGATAATTTACGTCAACTTTACTGCATTAAAATCCATATTGTGTGTTTATTGTTAGATATCTCTAATGACGTAACTGCAGGGTGCAGGCAAGCTCGTTGGGTAAAAAGGTAAGCGACGCATACTTGTGAGCGCGCGAAATTAACAATTAAAAAACAGGTATAAACAATGAATTTTTTTAAAATCTCTTTTAAGAATATTATTAACTATTGTATAAAGAATTTTAACTAATATATTTTTCATGGGTCAAAAGTACCCATTTGAGATTTATCGAACCTTTAAAAATTTTTATCTCTAAAAATATTAACTTTATCGTAAAAAGTCATAGGACCTTTTTTATTTGTATTTCAATAAAGAATTTAAAAAAAATTTGTCAGGTTGAAAAATAACAATTCCTTGCAATTGTTTAAACAATTTCGGTTTAAACAATATGGCACGATTGCCCCATAGCAACATGCATTTATATCATCAGTAGGGCAATTTGAAGAGGATCGCATAAAAAAATTGAGGTGGAATAGTTTTCGGTACTCATGCTCCGATTCCTCCTGGACTACCTATACCGAATTTCAACGACAGTTTTATAGACACTCGTAGAAAGATGACTCAAGTGCGGTTCGCTACATAAAAAGGACTCGAATCCCTATAGCGATGAGAGTACTAATGATTTTTACACACTTTTACCTTTTAACAAGATTTTTTGACAAGATTACATTTTTTCATTTCGTTGAAGTTTTATATTATTTATTTATTTATATACCAGAAGAAAATGTTAATAATAGTATTTTAAATAAAAACTGTGTACAATGGATGACTTTTAAAAGAAGGAATGTACAATCTTTCAATAGTATTATGACAGGAACCAAAGCAGTGCCTTGGACTTGTGACCAAGGTGTAGGCTTAAGGATATCCTTTATTCGATCGAGACACTCACCTCACTGCTTAGTTTCACTGTTTAAGACATAAACCTAACCTAACACAAGACTAACCTAACCTAAGGTTGTGTTAACACATCTAAATACAATGTAAGAACTCACATGATCCTTGATCCGAGAGGTCCATCATTGAGATCCGATCACTACGGCGGCTCGAATAAGACTATCTAAGTCCGGCACGCGTTCGGCATTTTATAGCAGAACTTATAATTGAAACGCACCTGTTCGGCTACCTGCATAACACGTGTTGTTAATTCCACATACCTGTGCAAAAAGGTGGCGTAAGGTGCACGTGCAGGCAACAAGCGCAGGTGGCGAATCTATCGCCGTCTTTGTTATGACGACAGTCCTCTACTCCCGACATATACATATACCTCCATAAACATACTTAGAAATAATAACATCATAATTGTGAAAGATATGCGACATATATGGTACCCATTATTGTACAGCAATACGTATTCACGTGCAATTTAGACTGAGGCGAGCGGTGCCTGGGGCTTGAGACCCGGAAGCAGGTTTAAAGAGCTCTTTCATAATATATTAACTCTCACCTCCACCACTCGACCTCGCTAACGACAATAAGGTAAACTTACATGGACCTCGAGAAGGGTAACCTTAATCACGACACTATAACACTAACTTCCATGTTCATTGCACTAAAGGTTATATATTGACTTCACGTCGGTATACTTGAAATAATATATAATGATCTACCCGCTACTACTACTTTATAAACAGTGTTGCTAACATTATAAACACAATATGTTAGCAAAAAAAGATTATAAAATAATGAATACAAATTATTAAAACTGAGGTAGGGCACAGCAGGAAATTTCCTGCTCAAATATGGAGCAGCCGACTGGGGTAGCACCTCGACCTTACAGAAGATCACAGCTAAATGACACTACTCTAAAGCAGTGTTGTGTTCCTGTTGGTGAGTAAGGTGACCAGAGCTCCTGGGGGGAATTGGGGATAGGGTCGGCGACGCGCTTGCGATGCTTCTGGTTAAGCTACGGTAATCGCTTACCATCAGGTGAGCCGTACGCTTGTTTGCCGACCTAGTTACATAAAAAAAAAATCTGATTATAATTTGTCAATGCTTATCATAATGGTATTTTTTTAATAGAATAGTAAGCTTTATTGATGAGATAAGTCTAGTCTTTAGCTCTCACTTAAAGCTGTGGACACATTCTATTTTCTTTATATTTGTAGGTAGCTTATTATATATTTTTACAGCTGAACACGTATGCTATTTTGAAATTCAGCAGTTTTAGATGCTGGAGTTAATAGTGTCAAAGGTTTTCTCTTACTATTACATTTCTCAAGTTGTTTCATAAATAAATAGTTTGTTTATATGCCGAGCCGTTTAAAATGCGGTTGACAACTTTCAGACCAGCCCAGATTTAGTATAGCTCGTATACACCTTTTTTGTGCCTTTAGTACAAGTTCGCCGTCAGATGAGTTTCCCCAGAACATTACCCCGAAGTAGTGCTTCTTTAATCTGGATTTAAATGGGTTATCATTGCCTGTGAGGGGACGGGTTAGAGTACTATTCCCCTCTGCCGCTGGGAGAACCCAGCACCCCCTTGGTGGTAGGGGATCTGTTCCCCGACTGGCTTGCGACCACCAGCATGCGAATCCGATCGCCAAGTGTCATAGACGCGTTCCGGTTAAGCCGCATGTGGGCCAGACTTACCCCCTCCTCCCATCCCATTAAACTGTGGGTCTAGTGGACTCTGGGCTCTTGCCTAGGGTCCGCTGAATCCGCATTATTTTTCTTCTTCATTCCCCCTTCCCACTCTATCTTCGGGGATGCAACGCATCGACAAAACGAGAGTGTTTCTTGTTTTTCCGATGTCCATGGGCGATGGTGGCCACTTACCATCAGGTGGACCATCTGCTCGTTTGCACCTAATATAAAAAAATATATATTTTCTGGAAGGGAGTTCCATATTTGTCAGGGATAGAGAGAGAGGGGAAATAAAAACTTGGTAGTTATTTGAAATATTTTTATTCTAAAGACAGAATAAATACAAAATATAATCACTGAGGCACTAATGGACGGTTGGACGATCACAAACATTTACTTAACGTATAAACCATTTTATTATAATGTCAAAATCGGTCGAACTTTGATCTACTCTCTCTCTCTTAACTCTTATAAAGCATTTTACAATCTTTCGGATTTGTTAATGCAGCGTTTTCACCAGAGATGTGCGAGTATGCGCAGTCTAAAAAGACAATTTGCATCTTTAACAGCTTCGTTTTACTACGTGTAGCTCTATCTCTTTCTTTCGCATACGTCTATCTCTTTCTACCATGTATTTTTAACAAGCTGCTATTATTCAGACTTACAGATATTTAACTCTAAAGCTGCGCTTACACCAGAGATGGATTTGTAGCGAGGGATGTGTGTTAGGAACCAATAGAACGCTTCATTTGACACATTCTAAGCGAGGCATCAGAAATGAGATCCGTAGAAGAACCAAGGTAACCGACATAGCTCAGAGAACCGTAAAGCTGAAGTGGTAATGGGCGGGGCACATACCTCGAAGAGCCGATGGGCGTTGGGGAAAAAAGGTGCTAGAATGGTGGATCGACGACCTCAAGCGGATCGTAGGCAGTCGTTGGATCCAAGGGGCACGAGACCGCTCTAGGTGGTAACGCATGGGAGAGGTCTATGTCCAGCAGTAGACATCCATCGGCTGAGACGACAAGCGAGGCATCCATTATTGGTTCCTAAAATACACATTCTTCGCTACGCGTACTGTTATAGCTGATCCCTGTAAGGGATTAGGCATACATCTTCATTTATCCCTTCCCCTTTGCTGGCTTAGCTATTTCAATCTTTGATAAACCAGTAAACTAAACTAAACGGCTGCTAAAGGATCCCGTATATAATTTTAATTCTATTCTAATATTTTTTAGTTAAAAAAAATTTTTATTTTTTGGATTTTAGCACTTTTTTCTCTAACCCTACATTTTCTCAAAAATCTGTGAAAGCAGTTCAGAATATCTTAAAAAGTTAGGGATGGTCTCCTAGGAACGTTTTCCAGTAACTATAAACTTAAAACTATTTTTTGTAAATGTTCAAATGTTTTGCTGCCTTTCCACCAGAGATGTGCGAGGATGCGCAGCGTGACACAGCGAAGCTAGGTAAAAGAATCAATTCTAATGGTTATTAACAAACACATCCTCGCACATTTCTGGTTAATATATAGTATAATAGAAAAATTTGGACCGATTTTGACATCAAATATTTAATTTAAAAAATAGTGCTCAAAAACTACACTAGTTATAAAATATACAATTATAGCTGCCGGCACGTAAGTATAGGTTACGCAACTTTCCCCCACTATTTTTGCTCACACCTAAGATAGTTTCGTTGCCTTATAAAAAAAACTACATAGTTCAGTCTAAAACAAGGAGATGGCAACATTATCTTAACGGATAAAATAAACTAACGGTGGTGAAAATACTTTCTAACTAAATTAATGTTGCTATATAAACCGCGTCGATCCAAAACTTTTTTAAAATTGTTTAATTTTTCAGAAAATTTACATGTTTTGGACCAACTACTACTACTTATATTATTGTGCTTTTTAATGGAATATTTCTGCGTTTCCCCCAGAGATGTGCGAGCGATGATGTAAGCAATTCTATTGGTCGGAAACGCAGCCTTAGTCTAAAATTATACGAACACAATTGTTTTATTAATCACATGATTTTGTCGGAATGTAAAATATATTTTAAATCTAAACTAAATCCCTATAAATAAAATCTATACTAATATAAAGCTGTCAGTTTGTTTATCAGAAATTAATTCGATAACCGTCGGTCTGCTTAAACACTAGAAGGGAAACGATTTTTTCTAAAAAATTTGTTTGTTTGAACAACTAATCTCAGGAACTACTGGTCTGATTTGAAAAATTATTTCAGTGTTAGATAGCCCATTTATCGAGGAATGCTATAGGCTATGTATCATAGCGCTAAGACCAATAGGAGCGGAGCTATATTAGATCGAAGTCGCACGGGTCGACTTAACCAGTCGTTTACATAACTAAGCTAAAGAGATCCGCTTTCACTCACTCTATACACAAAACAATCTACACGTCTCTCTCACTCGTAAGAATAAGAAATAAGAATAAGTTTTATTATTAAAAATAGATAATAAGCATTTGATCTAAATATGGACATTATTATAAAAAAATATTCACAACACTGTGTCAATAATAAAATCACTCTTGGATTAATTATAAGAATTTAAGTAAAAGGAAACTGAAATGTGAAAAAATACTAAAAATATATCTAGAAATGAAAAAGTTATGGGACTCTGAAGTTCTAGGCATACCGGCGTGTGACGTCATCTCACCTAAATGCGGGTAGTACACGCTGAGCACAATTAAAAGCCTCAATTAATTTTTCTTCGAGTACCAAATGACATGAATACAATGAAAATTATCACTATCCCTTTACGAAGCCTTCCTCCATTATGGAGAAATTAAATAAATACACTCATAAATAAAAAAAGGAAATAACTGTAATTGAACCGAAATTACGTTATATGACGTCACGAGCGAATCAGACACTTCAACAATTTATTGTTGATGGATCAACAACATGATTATCGAGTAAAAGAAAAAATAGGTTGTATACGCCATAATGGATGGCAGCACTAGTTTAATATATTGTGATTTTCAAATAAATGCTCGTTTCCTCACACAGTTGTCTGTGGGACCCCTTGCACTATCTGCGTGCGGGATCTCGCTCGCGGCATGGGCGAGGGTCCGCGAGGGTCAGGGGTCCGAGAGATGCCTTTGAGCGATATCGCTGATTCAGATGACGCTTCTGATGGAACTTGTGACTGTAGTGTCTGTGGTTGACTTACCTGCGAACATATAGGAGCAATAAAATTATCGTCTTTTTTATTTTGATCAACAAACCTAGCCTACTGCTGATCCGGGTCTCCTCCTCAGAGTGAGGAAGGATTAGGCCATAGTCCACAACGATGGCCAAGTGCGGGTTGGCAGACTTCACACACCGACAGAGAACATGGAGAACTCTCAGGAGTGCAGGTCTCCTCGCGATGTTTTCCTTCACTATTAAAGCAAGTGATATCTAATTGCTTAAAACACACATAACTCAGAAAAGTCAGAGGTGTGTGCCTGTGTGGGGGACCGAACTCGGACCTCCCGAGTAGACATCAACGTCTTAACCACTAGGCAATCACGGCTTAGTTCTGCTGCTTCTGTCTTTTATACAATCGGGATTAAATCATGGAATCGATTTGGATGAAATATGATACAGAGATAAAGTAGAGCTTAAGGAAGGACATGAAAACATGCTTAAGAGTACAAACAAAACAAATGAATGTGCGATTTAATATACTACTTACGCCATCTACTGACGGGTAAATAGTTTGTCTTGTCTGTTACGCAATCACGCTTAAATCACTGAAGCGATTTTGATAAAATTTTGTACAGATATGGATTAGAGCTTGGGGAAGTATATGGGCTGTTTTATCACGAAAAATACTTAAGAATACAAAGTAAGCAAATGAGTGTGCTCGCACGCCATCTATCGACGTGGGGGTGAAGTGCATGTCAAGCTGTGTGGCCGTTGTGTCTTTGGGAATTAGTCATATATAAATTAAAATGAAAATAAGTGAGAAAATACTTTTGTATAAAACAAGAAAATATGTTACCGTTCTAGTTAACGTTTGTGATGGAGCTCTCTTAACAGGCACGTCTCTATACTCATAGATATTGTCTCTGGAGCGAGTCGTGTTGTCTATGCCGCTCTCCTCCAGCTCCGGCACAATGAATATGTCTCCGTTGTAGTAGCGGTCTGTTTCTCTGTATAATATAATTTATGAGTTATCATAGGTTTTTTGATTAAATTGAAACACTTAAAAACTTACGTGTCTCTAAAAAAAACGCAAGAATTACAAATATTTTAATCATATAAATTCATGCATGCATTTTGTTAAAGCATTTCTAATGAAAAGGTCCAAAAAATAAAATGTTATATGTTAAGATTCAGAAATAATTATAATAGTGGTAATTTAATTTATTTTGATAGCAACACCATAATGTCACAGATTAATAGAAAGTACAGTGTATCTGTGGTTGATTGTCGACGGTACGATTTAGATTTAATCAGTTTGTGTGTGTCGTATAAGTCAGTTCAGTCGATATAAATCATTTTTATCTCGCGAAAAATTTTTTGCATTATTCAAATCAATAATTGAGGAACTTCATATAAGTGATATAATTCTACAAAATTCTATTATTTTTGGACCTTTTATAGTTACAATATATTTTGTTAGATATTAAATACTTCACCTACATAGTGGGTACTAATTTCCATTTTGGAGGTATAGACCTGTTACGGACAAATTATGAGTTAGTAAGTTAGTACAAGCATGTAATGACGTGTTAGTTGACACTATACTTTGGTATTATAAATCAAAAAAATTCCAAATTAAAAAAAAAACAAATAGTGAAGCGAATTTAATTCCCTTGTTTTTTAGTATGGAGTTAGAAGCTATACACACAAAAAATGCAATCAAAAATTTAAAGCGGAAGTAAGCTAAAGGTTCAAGTATTACTTAAGCACTGATAGTAGGGGAAGCCTAAGAGGGATTTTTTTGGGTTTACCCGAGCGCGTCTGATTAAGGTAAGATGAGTTCTTGCACCGTCCTGTTTTTCTACCCTTCTAGATGGCCACCCCCACCACGGAAGTCAACCATGACCATCTTAAGAATCAATATCTGACATCTAGTCTAAGAATCAATATCATAAGATTCTAGTGTAGCTGTCAAATCAAACCAAACCAATAAATGAAATTGCATACAAAAAAAAAAAAATCTAATTATCTTCATGACATTTTTTTTTACAATTTTTGAAAAGCTATAGATGTTTTTCGGAACATTAAAATGAGAAACGATATATAACCATTCTTACTATCATCTACTATAATGGGGGTTTCATGAAATGGGCCATGGAGGGGTTTGCAGGGTGATTACGTCAACAATAAAAACACGAGCACGGAAATTTCACATCCGTAAGAGATGAAGGGTAAGGGTTTCGATTGTTTTTGTGAAAAAATTCTGCTCGAGTAATACTTGAATGACTCCTAGTTATAAAAATATAATTTTTTGTAGTTTATCAAGGTAGATTATAAAATTAGTGTTACCTCTTAGCGTTTCTCCATAACATACAGCAGACTACCAGCAACACGATGAGCACGAGGCAGGCGCTGGAGACCGACCAGAACGCGATCTGTAAGGGCTGCTTGGGCTCCCACCAGAACTGCAACACAATAACTATTATAACAAAAACTTCACTGGTAAATACGGAAAATAGAAACCAAGTAATTTATGTAAACATTTTTTTAATAAAGCAAGATTCAAGACGACAGACCAAAGGACATGATCACCCTCCATACATACTTGGCCTACAAACAGAATGACATGTCATGACATGACAATAAGAATCAATTTTCAGTAACTAACAGACACTTCAGGATTTTTAAAAAGTACTAATTATAATTTCTTCTAAAGCAGACTCCATTTAAATTTAAGATATCATCAATGTTGCCAAGGCTGTAATAGGTAAGAAGTACTCACTCGAAAAAAATTTCTACCTGTCTAAAAAAAAAAAAAGGTCTACCTGATGGTAAGTGGTCATCCTCGAAGATGGAGTGGGGAGAGATTAAGAACCCTGAATAAGATATCAGAGATCACTAGATCCGTGGCATTAATGGGATGGGAGAGGGTAAGTCAAGCTCACATGCGGCTTGACTGGAACGCGTCTATGACATTTGGCTGTCGGATTCGCATGCTGTTCGTCGCAAGCCAGTCAAGGAATAGATCCCCTACCGCCAAGGGGTGCTGGGTTACTCGGCTCGTACGAGATACTCTCCTAGCGGCTACTTTATTGTAGAGAATGAGTTAAAGTGTGGAACATCATCAAAATTGGTCTAATTTAGGAAGCGATGAGTGATTTACATATCGTTAAGTATGGGTTATGTATACAGTCAGACTACAGTAACGGCTTGATTACACGTGATGTAATAATAATGATCTTTGCCGTGGTAGCGTAATTATTTGGCTACCTTCTGCTCTTCTGTTTGAATTTCATTAGTTGTGCCACCTTCGAAATACAATTCATACAACAATACATAAAGAATTATATTCCTACCTCAGTGATAGGAGGGTAAGTTGGTACCAATCTTCCAATAACAGTGGGCAGGTACACTGTCCAGAAAGCTAGTTCGGTTTGTCTGTAGTTGAGCTGCACGCTCGAGTTGAAGGTTGTGTTCAGGTTCAGGTATCGTAGCTGTCCAGCTTGTGCCACTTCAAAGTGGAGCCCTAGGATGCGGGCGCGGGTTGGATTGCTGAAGAAAAAAAATTATTCTTTAGCTAGTCTTTAGAACTATGTATATTTGCTGTAAATGAAAATCTAATCTATTGAAACCTCAACGAATTGATAACATTTAAAATTATGAAATATATGGAGTTAGAGGGGAGGAAGAGGAGGAGCACTTACCCGAACCTAGCAAAATCTGAATAAGCTTTCATAAAGAAATGACTCATATTCCGATCATTTGGTGTCCACGCTTGCCTCTCAATTCTATATCTTCTCGGAAAGAACTCCTGATCCATAAACGGTGCTCCAGTAAGGAAGAAGTGCTCCGTATCATGGGCATATTGTCTCCACTCAGGTAAATTGAACGCTTCTACTGTAGTATTCAACACATACATATAGACGGGTACATTTTGTTCCAATAACAATTTCACCATTTTGTCTGTTGGTGCTCGGTACAGGAAATCTGAGAGGAACTGAAAAAAAATTGTATAATAATTCAAGATAAATAAATCCTAATCTTTAAACTATATTATATGTTTTTAATAGCATATATTTCCCTAACTTTTGTGTAAAATTTTTAATCTATATTCAGGAATTAAATTTTTTGATTTTTTAATAAAATTCCTTTCAAAAAAATACAATCTTAACATTAACTTTATTTGAACATTGGTATATACAGGTTCCTGATTTTCACTGTCACCCTTTAATGCCCCACTGCTGAGCCGGGTCTCCTCCTCAGAATAAGTAGGGATTAGGCAGACAGACTTCACACACCTTTAATAACAGGGATAATTCTCAGGAGTGCAGATTTTTGCACGATGTTTTCCTTCACCGTTATAGCAAGTGATATTTAATTTCTTTAAACACACATAACTCAGAAAAGTCAGAGGAGTGCGCCCAGGATAGAGCCGAACCTCCTAAGTAGACATCAACATCTAAACCACTGCGCTATCACTGCTTACTCTGATTAAACTATGACTACCTCACAATATTATTTAGTTACTTACATGCACATATTGGTCTCGTATCGCACTAACGTTATGCGGTTCGGGGTGATATGTATACATATATCGAATAGCTTCGTAAACCCCTCGAGGGTTCAACGTATAATTGTATCTAAAGACAAACTCTTGGACTTTCTGATTGAACCACCGTTCATCGATCTCGTAGTTCGGAGCTAATGACTCGTTTGTATCTATAAGAAAATAAAAGACAATGTATGAAAACGTCCGCCATGTTTTTTTTATTATGGCAATATTTATCATGTGCCGCATATACGGCACGTAAATGTAGGTTTGACCTTGAATGTAATCACTAATATTAAACGTCACTTTTCCTCATATTTTTTTCTCAGATATAAAGTTAGCTGGGTATACATTTGGAGAAAGATCATGTTTTTCACATTATTGTTTACGGTACTGTCTGTTAGAAGGATACTTACAGAGTACATAGGCAGCCTCCTGAGTAGTGACGCCGGTCATGTACCGCAGAGATGGGTTAAACTGTCTCCTGGCTATCAACTCCTCGGGCATGGTCGCTAGGAAGTGCCAATCTCGTTCTCTCCACCCATCATACCACTGGTCCCCAGGGAATGTAAAGTTGTTTTCCAATACTGGACCCCATGGGATGAAACCTACTTGAGGCTGGAATAGAAATATTGGTAATCACACCAACTTTTTTTATTTCCATGTATTTTAAACGTGTATATGTGTAAACCCAATTTTCTGATCCTTGAACTGTTTAGTTTCACAATATACCCAGATAGGTGTTGTGATCGGATTCTAGGGGGATTTATTTTTATATTTCGGCAAAAATGTTGCCTTACATATTTGTGTTGTATACTAAAATGTCCACCCGCAATGAATTTGACAAAAATAGTTTTTTTTTTATATACAACTCGTATTTCGTCAAAAACAAAATTTTCTTCTTTAATATTATAACACATTACACATTATTTCCATATTGATTACAATGTAGCTTAGGATAAAGTGTACCTGGAATTCAGCATTCCCCAGTTCATAAAAACTTCGTCCTTGTCGGAGACAATTGACAAGCTTCCATGAAGTGTCTATGGGACAGCCGAGGAGTCTTCCAAAAACTAAAGACGTGTTCTGCACTCGATATTTGTCTTCTATTAATGCCCAGTCCGCAAGTGCAGCACCACTCTAAAAAAAATGGGTAGAGATCATGTTTGAGAAATTTGTTCTGCTATTTCATATACCAAAAACTGAACTTTGCTACTGTACACAAACTCCAATTATTTTTGGACCCCCTGCAACTCGTCATTGACACCGATAAAGACCTCTTTGTGAATCCATCTATAACTTTGGGAGTAATCATTTTCTTTAATTACATTTATATGCTTTTTGATGTTTTTAGTTTAATTTTTTAAGGATTATATGCAACACAAATAAGGACTAATTTAGTATGCAACACTATTAAATTGTACTAATTTATTTAAAATTATTGTACAATGACAAATTTCTCACACCTGTGCAATAATCCTGGAAACAATATCTCTTGTCTGAGGAGCAACAGCAAGCAGACCAGCCGATGCCGCACCAGCCCCAGGACCGAAGAGTGTAATAGACCCCGCGTCGCCATTAAAGGACCCAATGTTGTCTCTAACCCACCGGAGAGCCATAGCTTGGTCAAGGATGCCATAGTTACCAGGAGAGTTTTCATCAGCAGTTGAAAGGAAACCTAAAACAATATATCAGTATCATTGCTTATTTAGGACATCTATAAAATTTATGGCATTTTAAAATAACACAGCAACTATATTAAAAAAAAAAATTATTTATTCGGGCGTACAGAAAATGAATATTTTATTTAGAAATAAAAAGAATCATGGCAGAATTTGTACTAAAAAATATGAGAAATTGAAATAACTTTAGAACTGCTTTTTGAGGCCTAAATAATAGGTTCAAACATACAGAATATTTTTAGGACATGGGAATCAATAAAAGTGAATATTTTAAAACTATTGACTATTTCTGAACGAAACAGATTGCTATATATGTCATTTGTCATTATATGTGTTTTACTAAACTGTCAGTGCTTAATTTTACGATAATAAATGGATTAATACGATAATTTATATTGCTGTACGATAATTCTATTTTATTATTAATATTTGTCTTACATTTACCTATATTTCGTAAAGCTTTTATGTCCTTATTATTTATTTTTTACAAAATCAAAGATATAAAACTCAAAGATGATAAATAAAACTTGTCAAGTTTTCAGTTTCAGTATTGACTTATTGACAGATGCAAGTGTCACTTTGACAGTTGACGTTTTTATTTTTTTAAATACTAAATATGGCAAGAAAAATGTCAGAAGTCCATTATTTTTATCTTAGAATATTTTATGTTTGCCGCCTGATAAAAATATATTATTCATATTACCGGGATCCCTAGAGTATAATCTAAGCAATGGAAATAATTAATCGCTCTCAAAATTTTCCGTACAAATCAATGTATGAAACTTGTCATGATTCTTTCTTGTTTGTGCCCAGGTAAGTAACTATTCCTAGTTGTGTCTAAGAAAGATCCTGGACTGATGTCAGGCGTTTTTACACGATAATAAAATCTAAAGTCATGTGTCTGGAATAAATATAACGAAGTTTTTAACCTGGATTTATTTAATTTCATTGTTTAATTCAATAAATTTATAATAAGAGACTTTTTCTTGTAATAAAGTAGTTTTAATCATTCACCGAACATTAAAGTATGATGATGCAGAGTTGAATAAACGAAGAAAAAATATTATCGCTTTTATAAACAAAACTAGAACTACATTCGGTAACCGATAACTTAACCTAACATGTGAGATTTACAATCATATTAATAAAAAACTTAAAAATATATCCATTAAACTATTTCTCCTGCAAACAAATTGGTAATGAATGGATAATTAGCTTAACCTATGTTTTTTTTGTAAACTTGTACACATACACGCATACACACACTCACATACACATACATCACACCACACCATATGAATTAATAAACATCGTCCGTCATAATATATTATAAAAATAAATTCATTTGCAACGTTTTTCCCCGTGTAAGATTTCCATACATGTATCGAGAATGGAGATGCGAGACCCCCCCCCCCAACACAAGTATTTTTATGCTTACAGGGAACTTACTCAACATACAACGACTCTTTTACTGTGCAAACTATTAATTTATTTATATTTATTTGGGAAACATACAATTTATAAAACTTAAAGCAAAAAAAAAAAAATAAGTAATAAATAAAAAAAAAAAAAATCAGTTAAGTTTCCACTTTATGGAATTTATCGAAAATTTATAGAATGACTCCGCAAAATATTCGGCATTAAGAATCACTCAATATTTTTAAGTGTCGATTAAAAAACTACTACTTAATATTAATATAGTTATATATGTCGGGGATTTTAAAATGATGTGAAAGGAGATGGAAGGAGGAAGATGGGGAATATTGGGGAACACTAAAAGGGGTGATGGTATTGAATGGAATATTGGGTAAACGCGACGTAGATACTCCTACTGAACCGATAAATGATCAAATATGATCTCCAACAATTACGAGAGAAACCTAAGCAGTGCCTTGGACTTGTGACCAAGGTGTAGGCTTGTGACCAAGGTGTAGGCTTAAGGAATTCCTTTAAATGATCATAACACTCACCTCCACTGCTCAGGCTCTCTGTTTAAACCCAAAGGCTAACCTAACCTAAGGCAAACCTAACCTAACATTGTGTTTACTTAACCACGTGGCAATTACATTGTAAGGACTTACGTGACCTTAGTTGTACAGCACTTCCACACTACACTGCACTTGACACTATCACTATCACTAGCACTACTTAGATGATGTTCACTTCTTGAGAGACCGCGCACGACTAAGACTTCAGTTAGACTGTCGATCGCATGTAAAGGGTCGAGGGTAGATACTGTCAAAACAACGGAAGTGACTACTACCGCACTCCAACGCCATAAACAACGATAACGATTCGATTAATCGATAATCTTTTACTATGCTCCGACATATATGTAAAGTATTGTATGTAGATATAGTACGTAATATATGTTTGTATGTTTTTTTTTCTCCTTTACTATCGGCCGTGAAACCGCCGTTAGGCATTACGTCGAGGGAAGTAGATTATAGCCAAAGCTTCTACTTTTCAACTACTTTGTTGACTTCTTTTCCTTTCCTGTTCTTCCATTTGTAAACTTTTTAAAACATTTGCAGCGTAAGAACTTGAAGAAACGGATTGTGATGAAATCATATTTGTGACCAGCGTAGTGGGGCAAAGCTTTCTCTCTAACACGATTTCCAGCTTATTGCGCTCATTTTCGAATCTTGGGCATACAAAAAATACATGCTCAGCGTCTTCATCTTCAGTATCTTCAGTATGTGTAGTGTATTTCAGTTGTATGTATGTATAAATATATATCTGATATTTAGTAATTTCTATAGATATTATTATATATAGTATAATATTTAATTATAACATTGGTTATAAATTATTTTACAACACTTTGCACTGCCAGTACCAATCTCAAAAGTCCATACAGCAAATACAAGAGATGCTTATAGCGATAAGACCGCCTTTGCACACATTCTTGTGTACACATTGGTATTTATTTATATTTTAGTTCATAAGCTTGTTTATTGTATATTTGATAGTGTGCAATAAAGTGTTTTCATTCATTCATTCATTACTCAACATGAAATGTAATGTAAACATTAGAAATGAAAATAAAGTTTTTATTTATTATTAATCATTTAAAATAAAAGATGAAAGGTCAAATATTTTATTAATCGATCTTATTTTCCTTCTCCCTTATTTTGAATTCAATGAGACAAAGTCACGGGAAAATAATAATAATTATATAAAACCCAAAATAGTGAAGTACATACATACTTTATAATGAATTTAAATACCTTACCTAAAGCTCCAAGTCTATAATTGAAAGACACGACGACGACGTCGTAGAAGGCAGCCAACATGTGAGCGGGGAAGAGGTTGGAGGCACCGGACGCGAACTGTCCCCCATGGATGTACACCATCACTGGGTATTTCTGTGCTGTGGAACCGGCTTCAGTCTGAAAAATAGTATCATATTAATATTTTTTTCAATTCAAAAAATTCTAAAAAAATCCTCACTATAGAGGAAAATGAAAGACATTTTCTTTGACACTTTAAAAAAATATTTAAAAAAAAAAGATTGAAATTTTATTTCTTCCACCAAAAATCGCCATTTCCTTAAGAATCATAACTGTTTGATATAAATGGCAGTAAATTTGTCAGAATTATTTTTACTACCCCATTTAGGTTATCTAAATGAACCCCTAAGTTGAACGAGTAGAACAGAACCCAAGGGTAGATATCCCATAGAAACCCGGCTATACCCATTAATAAAATGTTTTATCATAGTAATATATAAATTGAATATTATTGAATTTTCGTGATTGATTTTAGTTTGATTTGGTGTAAAAATAATCGAGATTATGTATAATGTGCAGTATTTCAATATAACTCAGCGTAGAGATGACCCTAAATTCGGTGGTACCTCGGTAAAGGTACCTGGGAAATATAGTTTTGGATTAACCAAAAAAAATTTTCCAATATTGTATCAATAACCTCTCGGTATCCTATCAACCAGACAGTACTTTTGAGTAACTTCATAAAGAGGAGGGGGTTAGGCCATAGTCCACGCTGGCCTAGTGCGGGTTGGCAGACACACACCTTTGAGAACTTGGAGAACTCTCAGGAGTGCAGGTTTCCTCACGATGTTTTCCTTCACCGTTAAAGCAAGTGATATTTAATTTCTTAAATTATATACCAACATTATATACCAAGGGTTAGTAAATATATTTCAGATATTGTGAAGGACAGCCTGACTCAGTAACTAATCGGGGAAATATCGATTCGATTAGCTGAAGTCCCAGGGGATTATAAAGATGGCTTCCATAACCAATACAATATTTATTTGATGAGCTATTGTTGTCTATTTCTCAGAATTATGATTGTTCATTTGTTGTAGATATTATCAAAGGGCTGTCTCTACTGAAAATAATTATAAAAATATGGGACTTATACCTTTTAACCCAAAGTCAAATTTATTAGTAGTTTCAACATGGAACAGTACCTTTCATTAAGTATTTTATTTAAATAAAATATGATAAACATATGTTAAAACATACTTTAATTTGACAATCGCTATTTTTTTGCTCATTCCTTTTGGAGAAAAAAAATAAAAAGTACAACATATGTTATAACGTCATATACGGCGGAATAACATAATACCTTTACCTCATTTGTTAAAGCAGACATATCCCGGCTTCGCACGGGTGAATAAATTTTTTAAAAACATTTTGGCTCTCCCGCATTTCGGTGCCCCTCTTTCCCCACGTGGCTCGCTGCGCTGTGTGGAACTACACCGGCCCGTCGGCGTGTATTTTTTGTTTATATTGACATTTTTAAGTTCGTAATATCTTCTGAATGGAATGTCTGATTTCAATAATTCAAAAAGTATTTATCAGATATTGAAACAGTCTTGAATATGAAATAATTTATTTGGATAAGAATTAATACAAAGGTATGGAAAACATGGTCTGACTTTGAGAGGGATTTCTATCAACTTTTAAAAAGTAAAAAAGTAGTGACATAACTACAATAGCTGGACATATGGTCTAAAATATTGTAGAACATTTTTTTGTTCTATCATCAATACTTTTCGCAGCGCATGCGGATGCTTTGGATTGTGGATATATAATAGAATCCAAAATATTTCAATATTAAATCAAAAATAGAATCTTAATCCAAAGATTTCGGTTTAAGATTGATTAGTCATATCGGCCGTTAGTTATAGTTTTTGTAGAACACACTCTAATGTAACTAACACAATATGATGATACCATTGTTAAAATAACAATAGTACTCAAGAGAATACCGCCAGTGTATACTATACTTTATAATTAAAACAACACCCGTGAGGGGACGGATTAGAAAACTAGACCCTCTGTTGCACTCCTTTTGGTGGTACGGGATCTGTTCCCCGACTGAGTGTTAAAAAAAATTGTCAATGTCTTTCGCTCAATAAAAATCATGTTTTTTTCAAGGAATTTAATTATTGAAATTTAATTATCAACAAATGACAATGTAATACATAATTACATTTACATTTTAACATGTATTTTTTTTTAAATAATATTAACAGGAATAATATTTTTGTAAAAATTCCATACTGGTAAACATTCTTTATCGAACTTATATGAAGTATAAGTGACGTCATTCTAAAACCAATATGGCGAACGGCCCAAGATGGCTTTGATTTCTTGTAATAAGAAAAGATTCGAAAGATAAAAGCATGTATTTAATGTTATTAGATCTAAGATGAAAGTTAATAGGGATTAAAGTATGAAATTGTCGTTTTATTGTAATAGGTACTTCGAATTGACGTAGAACCTTCATGGATGGAAACTTTTTTCACATGGTACCTATGTAGTTCTTCTTTTTAAAAATGTTCAACATTCGATTATCGACTTTCATTTGTTTTTTTAATCAGCTTAGACTAGAAAGATAGATACTACGAAAATTCGAGTGATTTTTGAATACGAAATGCGGAACTAACGCAGCAGAAACAGCTCGCAATATCAATGTTGCGTTTGGAGAGGGGACTGCTAATGAACGCACCGTGCGATTTGGGTTTAAAAGTTTTCGTGACGGAAACTGATTTGAAACTACCCAGGAATTAGCGGTATGGTTTAACGTTACCTTACCAACAATATTGACTTATTTGCATCAAATCAATAAAACAAAACAATTTAAAAAATGGGTGCCTTATGATTTGACTCATCTGCAGAAAGAAACGCGTGTTGAAAGTTGCCTTGTTGAATCGATACGGAAATGAAGGAATATTGGATAGAATTGTGACATGTGATGAAAAGTGGATTCTGTACGATAATCGTAAGCGAAAAATGCAGTGGCTGACCCCAGGTCAAACGCCGCAACAGTGTCCTAAAGCAAAGCTTACCAATAAAAAGGTAATGGTAACTGTTTGGTGGTCTCAGCATGGTGTTATTCACTATAGCTTTCTCCGATATGGTCAAGCTATAACGGCAGATGTCTACTGTGCCGAACTCCGAACAATGATAGCAAAACTAGCAGTGACACAGCCTCGACTCATGAATCGATGTTCACCATTATTGCTCCACGATAACGCAAGACCTCATACAGCACAAGAAATCGTTATAACTCTACAGGAACTGCAATTAGAAACCATTCGTCACCCTCCGTATTCGCCAGACCTTGCTCCAACGGACTACCATTCTTTTGGAGATTTGGAGGAGGAGGAGATTTTTCAGGAGACATTACAAAATGCTTTCACACTAGTCGAATCTAGATCACCAGAGTTCTATCGCAAAGGCATAAATGACCTTCCTATTAGATGGCAGCAAATAAATAAATATGTTAAATTAAAAAAAAAATTGAATTCTATATTTCAGTGCAAATCGGCAATGTCATACTTTAACCTCTAATATCAATTGCCTCATAGGCGAGGGTAGGTGTCATAATATATTGTAGTGAATACATCAAGTTAAATTGTTTCGTGAGAAGTTTGGCGCCGGTTAGTTGGTCTAATTTCAACGCACCGCACCGCAACACCACAGCGTATCATATTTGCTGATTACTATCATGTAGAACAGATACAGATTATATTACGACATTGTACTTAAAGACTTTTGTGAGATTTAATTTAGGAAAATATATTTTTTTTTTAATAAGATTACTAGCAGTATGGATCACATACTACTAGTACCCTTTACCCCTCCTAGTAAGCTTGCATGCTTGTGGCAGGAGTGGACCACGCCAGTAGACCAATGTCCGGGATTTGAACCTACGACCCATCGATCGCTAATCCAACGCCCGAACCACTGAGCTACTGACGCTTCAAAATTTAATATGAGATGTGACACAAACCGGCGATTATCTCTGTATGCACTATAAGAATGCACCCAAGGACAATCCCCGGCTTATGTAGGACTATGGCAATATATGGAACCTAATGATGCTGGGCTATGGATTGGGGTGATAGTGGACTCGGTAACTAGCGCTATGGATGATCTATGGTTACCCGACAATTATTTTATACATTGAAAAATGGGTAGACGCTAACTCGCTAAATGCTTTTATTATTTTATTTGCTAAACAGGTATTTTAATTACTTAAACCAACTTTATAAATGAAAATTAATAAATGTGTTGCAAAACTCGGGAGGGTTTTTGGACAAGTCAGAGAGGACAACGTAGAATTTTTTTTTCTTATACACTAAGGGGTCGTCCATAAATTACGTGAGATGTTTTAGGGGGGGAGAGGATCGAGTCAAATCTCATCTAATCTTACGTTGGAGAGAGGGGGGTCTCGGCAAATATCACGCAAATTTTTTTTGTTTGAAACAAAAAAAAAATTATACTATTTTGGTCCAGCTATTATACATTGCACCAGCTAAGCAAGCGCGTATGTTCCGCAAAGTGCGACCCTCACGGATTGTCACAAGACGAGCTGATGAGTTACTGTGCGCAAGCGCCAACGGCTTAGAGTGGCTAGATCAGAACGAAGTTGAAGGAGCAGATGATTTTACTGAAAATCATATGGACATGTTGGTTCCAACAGTCTCTCTTGAGACCGCGCATGATTCTCCATGGACTGAATTAGAGTAGATATTCTTTTTTTAATCACAGTAGTTACGATTTAAGTATTCTATTGTTAAATTTTTATTACATTAATAACTAAACTCTCAGCAATATTGTCTTAACTAGTCGTAAATAAAAGCACGAAGCAATTGTTTTTTTCTTTCCAATAACAATCCAACGTAAGAAACGCACATTTTGAAAAATCTCACGTGAGATAGGCGGATGGGGGAGGGGGTTGAATAAAATCTCACGACATCTCACCAGGGCGGGAGATTATGGACGCCCTCTAACGGTGATAAATATAAAGAAAGTAGATTTCAAATTCAAATTTGAAATTTATTTTTTTATCTCAATTATTTAAACTAATTACTAAACATTACCTTTAAGTACTTTTAGTTTAAAAGCGAAGAGACATCATAGAGAGATGCTTCTAGAATAAAGTGATTTCATTCATATTTTTTTTTTACTCAAAACGACCTGAATTGAAGGTTACTAGAAAATAAAGTACTTGTAATAGCGTTTGTATGTACCTACTAAATTACTTTATTTTAAATATTAAAAAATACTATGTAATTGGTTAAGTTTGGTAATATTGAAGGAAAGGGCCCCATCTAATTTGAATCATGGCAGAATTTGTACTAAAAAATATGAGAAATTGAAATAACTTTAGATCTGCTTTTTGAGGCCTAAATAATAGGTTCAAACATACAGAATATTTTTAGGACATGGGAATCAATAAAAGTGTAAATCTTAAAACTATTGACTATTTCTGAACGAAACAGATTGCTATAAATGTTATTTGTCATTATATGTGTTTTACTGAACTGTCAGAGCTTAATTTTACGATAATAAATGGATATTTATATTGCTGTACGATAATTTTATTTTATTATTAATATTTGTCTTACTTATTTACCTATATTTCGTAAAGCTTTTATGTCCTTATTATTTATTTTTTACAAAATCAAAGATATAAAACTCAAAGATGATAAATAAAACTTGTCAAATAACAGTTTGAGTATTGACTTATTGACAGATGCAAGTGCCATTTTGACAGTTGACGTTTTTATTTTTTTAAATACTAATTATGGCAAAGAAAATGTCAGAAGTCCATTATTTTTACCTTAGAATATTTTATGTTTGCCATCTGATAAAAATATATTATTCATATTACCGGGATCCCTAGAGTATAATCTAAGCAATGGAAATAAATAATCGCTCTCAAAATTATCCGTACAAATCAATGTATGAAACTTGCCATGATTCTTTGTCAGGGGCCCTAAACGTTGTAGTTACACCACTGTGTACGACGATAGTCTCACCAAAAAAAGAAACAGATTCATAACCATCTTTGGTAGGTGAAGATATGAGGTATCCCCTGTATTTAAAAAAAAACATGCAATAGGGATCAGCCTGTCTTTTTTTGGTGCGATTCCGGAAAACGGGACAGTTTTACATCCCGAAGCTTTCTTTACGGACAGATTATTCTAGTATAGAATGAATTCTCGCAGTACTGATAACAATGCAGCTTGTTAATAGTAGGAAAGTAATTAATGATCAATGATCATGTCAAGTGACACGTCACGTAGCCGCGGCCGTCGGTACCGATCATTAGTAAAGCTCGGCGAGGGTTAATTGGTGTAATTTGCAGAAACACCGACGCAGACTCGCTCACTAAATTGGTTCAGAATATTCCTGTCATTAACAACGTATGCTTAAGAGTTCGTTATTATATTGAGTTAAACATGTCATTAAAAATTGATTTTAAATTAATCTCAAAATTTAACCTTTTTTTAAATAGATTACTGGCAATTTAAACTACAGCTTTAATTTCACCCATTTATAAAAATTCTTAATTAAAAAAATCTAAACCAGGGACTCGCCGTCCTTATATGCAAGATCGTGCGATGCACGACGGCGCCAGGACGTAAAAGGCACCGTGCAGTTTTCAAGGGTGAAGAAATGAAAAAATAATATGCTTCGAATTAAAAAAAGTTGGTCCAAAAAGCGCGACAAGCAAAGCGGCTGCTTAACAATTGCACCCTTTTTTGCTATCACTTCATTATTTACGTGACTTAAAATCATTCTAGACAGGGGCGTTAAAACTACTGGAGGGGGGGGGGGGGGGGAGCTGATAATTGTAGGCGAGCTATGACAGCAATAGCATTTTTATTGCCCTTCTTAAAAACCTGTGACAAAAAAATATAGATGCTTATGAGTATTGGGCACGACGGCGTAGAAGATACTTGGCGCGTCCCTGCTAACAACCATGTTTTTTTTCAACGAATAATTTTGTTTAAATACGGAACTTAGAAGAAGGTATTACATTGTTCTTTATGTCAAATAAATACACCCTCGTAGAAAATAAGGCGTTATATAAGCCAGCATATATATTTATCTTTTTAATTTGATGACATAGACATTAATGTATAAAATCCTATTTTATTTGAATTTTTTTTGTTTGATAGTTACTTAATCAAATCTCAAGTAATGTCAACAGCCATTTCTAGTAATTATAAGCTCTATTAGAAGAGCATCCTATAAAGGTCACATATGAATCATAAGTGTAGTTCGGCACGAGTTAATTGTTCCAATTTGGTTAGAAATGGTCTTCGGTCGTTGTGGTTAACCTCATGTGCGAGTAGTGAGTACCTAACGAGCTTGCCTGCACCCTGCAGTTACGTCATTAGAGATATCTAACAATAAACACACAATATGGATTTTAATGCAGTAAAGTTTACGTAAACTATCTTTATTATATCTACACTATTATATAAAGATGAAAGATTTGAAATAGGCTCGAAAAGCCGAATTTGAAAATTCTTTCACCGATAGAGAGCTACATCCTTTCCGGGTAATATAGGCTATGTGGTGTTGCCATAAATATTCTAATTAAAAAGATATGGCCATTTAAGTGCCATAAAAAAACTACACTTTTCGTGAGTGACAAATGTGATGATACTACTCCGATTTTAAAAATTCTCTCGCTGAGACTTCTATAACATTGCCGTCTCTCTTCCTCTTATATACTATCATTCTCTCTGATCCTCTTTCTTTTTTCTCTCATTAATATTTATCTTCATCTCTGTTCAGAATCGTCAGTCTCTGTTCGGATTCTTTCTTTCTATAATATCTCTCTCTCCCTTATTTATCCAATTATATTTTTGCTCTCTCCGCTCTCTTATATTATCAGTCGCTTTTCCTTTATTTTTCTTTCTATTATTTTTCTTTTTATAACTTTTTCTCACTCTCTCTCTTTTAGCAAATAATGAAAAACTACAAAATTAAGACAATTTTAGGACATCAATTATAATACTGCTTTAAATACCCGGAGCGAAGCAAGGGCAGGCCGCTCGTATTTTAATAAACAGTAAGCAAGTCATGGATTGAACTTTTACTCATAACAAACATTTTGCACTAAGCATTTCCCATAAGCTCTAGCTGTGTCTGGGCTCTGGGGGAATAAACACTTAACATATAAAATCCAGACAGACAAAAATGTCTGTATCATTCTTAATGACTGAAGTACACATCCAATTGACAATGAAAAAGAAATATTTTTAATACTTACATTAGGTGAAAATATATTCAAATATAAGCAGTCTTCATCCATATCTCGGATACCCTTTGTGGCTCCTGTAAATCTGACTGGTTGAGGGCATGCCGGACCCCAATCCACTGCTTGCATGAGCTGCCAGCCAGGGTGTTGGCGAGGAGGCTAAAACATTCAACTTATTTAAAAGTTTGTCTCTGTTTTTTAAATATCTCAAACTCAAAATAGTTTATCCAATTAGACTTTTTACAAAATACTTTCGACACGTCAATCAAGTCTGTGAGACAGTTTATCTGAAGCACCACCAGCTCGGAATGCTGTTTTCTCCTGAGAAGAGCCAGCAAGAAACTAACAGTCACTCTTTTCAAAAAACGAGCTCTCTTTTCCAAATTCTAAGCATTCTTGTCATTTAAGAAATTTAATTTATTTTTTTTAAACTATACTTTATAAACTACCAGAAACTGTCTATAAAGCAGTACTTTTCAAAAAACAATGTCTTTATGTTCACTTAACATATTTTCTCCCAATATTGCAAAAAGTGGATTTCATCCAAAGTGACAGTCTTTGATCCTATATTACCCACTCATCTAGTGCCCCACCAAAAGCAATGAGACAAACTTTCAGATCGACTGGGTTCAATCAATGCAGTAAGCATTAATTTTTAAAAAATAGAAACAATAGATCCAAATATTACTCACTTTAAACCTTCCTTCTAAAACAGGGGGTCTAGCATAAGGTATGCCAAGGAACACAGAAGCTTCGCCTTTTATTCTTTCTACTGGGGTAAGCCATGGCCGATACCCTGAAGATGGATCTGGATTATCATAAATATAGACCTGTTGAAAAATATGTAGATTAAAAATTGGTCAAATATAACCAGTTTTCATTTCTATAGGTGTATTTCTATTACCTTAAATCCTTGCACTTGCCCATAGTTAGTATTAACAAAGATATCTCTTTTTAGGTCCCTCGAATCTCGTCTCTCCCGTCCTTGCAAATCTTCTCTCCACCCTCCAAGTACACCAGGAAATAATGCATCTGGATTGTTTGGATCTCTATTCTGTTAACAAAATAATATTTTATACATAATAAAAGCAAATATTAAAATCAAATTATTTGTGCTGAAGACAATCAATAGTCTAACTTGCTGGGTATTGGTCACAAGTCTGTAGAGGAAGAGATTATTTTAAGTTCAATGCTTGGGTTGTTCAACCAGGTACGGAGAATATTATCATAATGAAATACTGTGCTAGATACAAGAAGTTAAATAAACAAGATAAGTTTATTACTCATAATTTATTAGGTTAGTCATTATGGAAACTCAGGCAAAATAACTCTTAAATACTTATATCCAAAAAGTAATGCAAACAACCAACCAAAAAGTAATGCAACAACCCACATGTCTATTTAAGGATTCATTAAGCGAGGAAACCCGTACTCCTGAGAGTTCTACATGTTCTCAAAGGTGAGTGAAGTTTGCCAACATGCACTGGGCACGAGTGGTGGAGTATGGTCTAAGTCCCCCCTCATTCTGAGGACTAGACCCAGCTCAGCAGTGGTCCATTAATGGGTGATGATTATGACGATAAATTAAGTAAACTTTATTCTTCTTTAGTTTTAAGATGTCGTGTGACATATTTCATAATATTGTTTTTTATACATTCTAGATATTTAAACAATTTAACATGTAAGTGGAAGTAAAGATATGGTAATTTGCAGTAGACAAAAATTCTTCCTAACTGACAATAACTGGCATTAACTTTTATAAATATAAATAAATCACTACTAACAATTTTTAGTTACATATATTTTAAAAACCAAAAAGAATAAGTATAAGAGGGAAAAAAAATGTATAAGTTAGTGACTCTATAGTACTTATAAGCTTTTACATAAATTTGTTTAAGCAGAATTGTAAAAAATGTAATTTATGTTAGTTTACTAAATAGTATTTGTTATGTACTCACAGTGTTATATTTGAATTGCTCATCTAATGGGTTAGTGATTATTGGATTGTAAGGAAATCCACCAGGTTGATTTATATTGGGGTTGTATGGGTTATATCTTGTGGGGTCGGTTCCATATCTCCTATTATTGTACACATAAGTTCTGTAATCACTATCACCGGGGTTTGGAAGTCTGGCATTGCGAGTACTCTCTTGTGGTTTCGTGTTATAGTACTCATTATTGAATTGTCCGTTATACAGATCTTTGTTTGATTGAGATTTCACACTAGCACTTATTAAAAATGTTATCAGAACTTTAGTCAACATTTTCACAAGCGTTACGGTCTAATAAGACGCTTACGATGAATCACATATTTTGTTATTATTGCACTTTGCTTCACTTATAAGAATTCTTGTAAATTAAACTATAATTTTTAATAACTTATCATTAAATTTAACGAAATATAGTAATTTACCGAAGTAGAAATTTAAAGTTATTGTATAAAAGCAAAACCTAAAGTTTTGACAACAATATTTTACGACGGATGCAATGACACATACAAATTTTATTTAATCAAATAATCTAGCACATGGCTATCAATTGAAGCGAAACTGTTATCTATGAGTTATCACTATAATCAAGGATTTATCAAAAGAACAATGTGTGGCAACGCCCATAGTATCACACTTTTGTTTATCATATTCAAGTTGTTTCGACATCAACGGAATAGTGAAGTTTCTCCGTGTCGATGACACAAGTATACATTGCGTTCAGTTTTTACCATTAAGTTAAAATTAAAATCCAACAAGATTAATACAATATAAAAAAGAAAATTATTTTAATTCCTTTATTTTATTTATTAATTAATTATAAAATCAATACTTAATAATAAATTTAAATACTTACTTCAAATAAATCTTATAATTATTGGATTTGAACGTTTCTGTAAGAGCAGGACATATAGACAGAGAAGGCATCAGTGCACAGATTACAAATATAAACTTAGAATAGCAGATAATATAATAGATTTAATGTAAAGATGTACCTATTTTAGAAAAAATATTTCTATTTTAAATTACACTATTATCCATATGATAATATATTTAAAAAATCTTTAGAATTCAACCTACATAGTTTTGCTGTAGGGCAGGAATATTAATAAATTATCACCGTAAAGTATTGAAATTTGAAAAGTAGCTAATCAGGAAAAATAAACTTTTAGAGTCGAGATTTGTTTTGATTATTTTCCGGTCCTATTTCGTTTCCAGTTGTCCCTTTAGTAAAATAAATGTAATTAATTTTCCCCGTGAGATTGTTAAGAAGCGAGCTAAGAATTTCGATTTAGTTTCTTATTCGAGATCTTGTTACTTTTGCAAGTATTTGGGGCATGTCAGCATAACTGAAATGTTTGCGTTCGGAATTGCTTGACAGATTGAATTTGAGTTTTGTGATCTGGTTTGAGAGTTACTAAATCTTCAGACATGGCATCATGAAAATAAAATTGAAGACAGTTAATTTATATAAGTTTAATTTAGTTTAAAAACTTTCAAATAGGAGGTACTCAATTTATCCGTCTGTCTATCCTTATAATATCTAGTAAAAATAAAAATTACTATAAAGAACCCTCCGTTGGATAAAAAAAAAGAAAAGCTTTAACTTAATAATGAAGCCATTTATTCCTTATTTCATATTAACATTTCGATTTTTTAAATAAGAAAATTAAAAACACGTTTTACCACAATCAATACCAACACTATCGCCAAATCAAAGATGTTATGTAAGTTTTGTTCGAAATTTAAAATGTATATTCCATAGATAGAGAGTAATACTTATAAATATTCTCAGAATTGATGCCCTAGGGCCTAGGCAATGATTTGTGCGGCATTACGTCTTAGCTCGTGATCACATCAATGATGGATGCTTTGATCTCAACGAGGAATGGCAGCTATTCAATACCACGATTTAGTCGTCCTCTTCAGTTATGTAGCCTGGAAATTGATTTGTAAACATTGAGCAACTACAAACGAAAAGTGAATAACATCACTTGTAGTCGTATTTCTATATAAAGTTTTCTATAATATTTTAATGGGATAGGGTTTTAATTATCTTTTATCTTATTTACAGCTATTGATTTCTCCACGCTTCCCTAATATATAATGGAGGATTTCTAATAGGAAATATAAAAAAATATTAAAAACTAATTAGGTTAGAATATCTCAGAAAAAAATTAAATTGGAATTGAAAAAAAGTTTAGGGAATTCTGTCTCATATTATTTTATATAATTAGTCTGTGAGCATAATTGACCCAATAACAAAAATTCAAATTGGTGGTCTTTAAAAATACTCAAGATGGCCGTCATTTGACTGAGGGTTTCAGAAAGTAAATAAAATGCATAAGTTATTTTAAATTTCTGGTTTGTTTTAGAAAAGCAAGCAGCAAATCGTAAAAGATTTTCCGACGAAATCTTATTCGTAAGCTACTGCGCTTGAATTCAAAATTGCAAATCCTATTACGGAAGAAAGTCAACTAAATCTGTCTCGAGGACATAATACTTTAAGTATGTGTATCAACGTAATATGCTTCGTACTTGACTCTTGTTCCAAGATATATTTTTGTGAGAAACATGTTGGGTACTTTTGTACTGACGCGGATAATTTAAATCAAAGAATTTAAATGATAAGTCATAACTTCACTAACCTTTCAAACGTCTTTAAACTTTTTTTAAATTAATTTAAAAATTTTAGAAATTATTATAATATAGACACACTACATTCAGCCAGTGTTGACTATGAAGGAAAGTATACGACGAAAATCAATGATTTACTAACAAAAACAATCTTAAAATAATAAAACAAATGAAATAAAAATTACTCAACCGTACATAGATAATATAGTAATTTCTTTATATTTACATATTTTAATACCTTAAAATGCAAAATTAAAAAAAAACGATCTAACATTGCATCCTACTCTATTAAGTCTATTTACTTATATTGGAAGAACGTGTTGTATTCCTATACAAAATTATAAATAAAAATAATAGGACCTACTAAAGACAAGGCTGTAGGGTGTAATACCTATGCCTTTTCCGTTATGGAATAAAAACAGAGGAAAAAAAATCTTAAATTGTTAGGATAGTGTTCGATATTTGAATATTTCAAAAAGATATAAAATATTTCCGGTTGTAAAAAGTAATCGATCATAATTTATACAAATCCCTTCGTTTCTGCAAACGTTTGCTCGTCCTCACAAATGTCATTAATAAATCCCTAAATCACTCGAATAGAGAATGAGAGCTCTGAAAGATTCCAATATAATAAAATAAAATTATTTTTACGCTTATAAGATTCGACAAGGGTCGAATATATAGAAGGTGGATTTGAGCTAAAAGAATATAAGCGTGAAATCGTAGAAATAGCCATATTTGTTTTATGTAAGTTCTGGGTAGAGCTTGCTTTTATTTTATGGAAACACAAACCTGAACCTGAGCTTATATTTTATGCTATTTATAAAATGCAGAACAGTTTTTCTATATAAATTTTCAAGGTAATATATAATTATTGTCATGCTAATGCTATACAAGGGACCATTACAGATAAATATAATTATTCTCATCTCTATGACGACATTATAAGAGTGGAACTGAATAAGCCATAAAAAAGCCAGATAGGTAATACGAAATCCGTGTAGGGACAAGATAGTGGCAGGAAGACTTCTCGTAATTTGTTTGTTTGCTTGAACGCGCTAATCTCAGGAACTACTGGTCCGATTTGAAGAATTCTTTCAGTGTTAGATAGCCCATTTATTGAGAAAGGCTATAGGCTATATATCATCACGCTAAGAGCAATGGGAGCGGAGCATCATGCGGACGAATTCGTGCGGGTCGACTAGTCACTAATATAGATCATGATAGTCTAAAATAAAAAAAGTCCTCTATAAAAGGTTATAAACTCTTCTCAGCCGTTATTGGCCATTCCATAAAGCTTCATATTAGGGAATTCGTTAATGTTTTACACAAAATATACTAAAATTACTGAGATTTGTATTTCAAAACATAATCTTATATTGTATATGTTTGTAACTCGAGTACTGAGTTCCGACAACGGTTTTCCTGTCTCTTGTTTCAAATAAAGTTATGTCACCCGGATAAGATAGCTTTGTAGCCTACCCTCTATACAGACTAACCTAGTACCGGTCGACCTGCAAACCTGATATTAAACCAAACTTTATATATATTAATAAAAATATCTTAAAAATAAACCTATTCAGAAATGTTGAACTAATATAGAAAATTATTTCTTTAAAACTTAACTGCGAGGTTAGATTAAATAAAATTAAATTGTAGGTTAAATATATTTAAAGATGGAAATTAGAGATATGAAGATAATTTAAAATACGTTTAAGCCAGTGAAAAGAAATATATCAACTGATGACGAGATAAACTGCTTTGCTGACTGATAGTTTCCGTTCTATGACTCATATATATCTAAATATAAAATTCTCTTGTCACGGTGTTTGTTACCAAACTCCTCGGAAACGGCTTGACCGATTTTTATGAAATTTTATATGCATATCGGGTAGGTCTGAGAATCGGTCAGCATCTGTATTTTATACCCCTAAGTGATAAGAGTGGCCCACCCCAATTTTTTAAAATTATATGGCAAAACAACGATTGCCGGGTCAGCTAGTGTGTATCTAAATAAAAAAAATCAGATATTTAATAATCAGTTTCAAATGATACTTTTCCTATGAATAATAACCTTATTGAAGATTGTAATTATTGAGTGTTGCTAGTTTAAGTTACGAAAGCAACACAGATTATGTTTTTTAAACTTTTTATCGTACGGAGTTGTTGTGTAAATACACTGACTAATAAAGCTGTTTTTTATGACAGTTAAGGGGCAACGAGCTGACGATCCACCTGCTGGTAAGTGGCAATCGTAGCCCATGGACATCAACAATACAAGAGTTTCATTTGTACTGCCACCAATGCGTTGCTACCTCGAAGATAGAGTGAAGAGGGGGAATTAAGTGAAGAATGCTACCCTGTACCTTGAGTCCATTGAAACAGGAGCATTATTAGGATGGGAGAGGTAAGGTAAATAAATCGCCTATAATTATTTATCAACTTGGCTAGGTTAGAGGTGGTAAAATGATATTAATTACCTCGTTCATTAGTGAAGTTCGCAAGGCGCAGTATCACGGAGAAGAGAGTGGTATAATATTACAGAACTCAATTAGGGAGAGACGCACGCGGCTCGTAGCACGAGTTATTAAGAAAATTTCACAATTACACATAGTATATCTACGGAAACCTTGTTTGAAGCGGCGGCTTATCGCTGGCTTTGTGGAGCTTGTAGCGTCAGAAGACAAATCAATTAAGCTTTTAAATTCTTGAAAATTGGTACAACACAAATCCATAACAATACTGCTTTTATATCTCTCCACTCTCCACAAAGTGAGTAATAGCTTCATGGGGCTTGGTGTTCGCATCTATAATAAGATTCCACAGCCTATATTAGACTTGCAACTTCAACAATTTAAAACTCGGATCAAGAAGTCATTAATATATAAAGCATACTACAATGTACAGGATTACTTAAATGATGAGAATGCTTGGAATCTAAGTGACGTTGACTCTCAAGCTAAATCATTTGTATAACAGACTATGTAAACATGGCTTTTTGAAAAAAACGACTGTTGAGTTTCTGGCCGGCTCTTCTCAACAGGAAACTGCTTTCCGAGCTGGTGGTAGCTTCAGATTCATAATTTTGATTTGATTTGATATGCTTCTAAATTATATAATATTACAATTTCTCTGCACTTAATTACACTCGAAACGTGATTCTAGGTCTCAAGTTATGCAGATTTCTTGGTTATAACGATATAACATGGATTGATTGAAATAAATTCCATTGGGTAAACTGTATTTTTTTTAAAAAATAAATAACATAAATATATATTGATATTATAATGCTAAATGGTATAAAATATGATTTCTATTGATTAATATTATTTTCAGAAATACATCAAGGTTGTATGGATGATTTTATCATAAATTAGCTGCGCCCCGCGGTTTCACCCGCTGTATTTTAGATAATTCATACTATATCATTATTAATTATAGCCTATGTGTTATTCTGATGTGTAAGCTATATTATTGTAAAGCTTTTTGCGTGAAAGAGTAACAAACATACATCCACACATTCTTACAAACTTTCGCGTTTATATTTTATTTTTTTCGCACGGTTTCTCTACTATAATATGCATTTATTATACATATAAACCTTCCTCTTTAAACAGTTTATCTATTGCTGAAAACCGCATTAAAATACGTTGAGTAGTTTAAAAGATTTAGGCGGATAGACTGACAGACAGGCGACATTTTATACTGTGTAAAGATAATCAGGTTGGATGTGAATGGATCCTGGAGGAAGAATTAAAATTGAATGTATACATGTAAACATTCTTTAACACAATCATATTTTAAATCTTATTTTTGACTATACGCTAGTTCTAACTATCTATTTATAATCTATATCTATACTATTATATAAAGAGGAAAGATTTGATTTTTTGTATGTTTCTCTTTCTCTTATAATACTATCATTGTCTCTTATCCTGTCTCTTTTTTCTCTACTTTAATTTTTACTTTTGTGTTCAGAATTATTAGCCTCTTTTCACTTTCTTTCTTTCGATAATTTCTCTCTCTCTCTCTCTCCATTACCCATTCAATTTTAGTTCTGCTCTGACCTCCCTCTTTTATCATCTTTAATTTTGTTTCTATTATTTTTCTTTTTATAACTTTTTCTTACTCTCTCTAATTTTTCAAATAATTAAAAACTACACAACTACAGAGTGACAATTTAAGGACATCAATTATAATATTGCTTTAAATACCCGGAGCGAAGCGAGAGCAGCCCTCTAGTATTAATATAATATGTTTTCTGCAGACAGTACGTCAGTTAATTTGACAAGTTACTGTCAAGTGGTTCGCGCTTGTCAGATCTTGAAGGGCAGAGTTTGTAGAGGTGATTAGACTGAGACAACTGTAAACTTCTGCTTTTGATGTAGGCATTGTCAAATGGTTTGGAGGAAGATACAGGCAGGGACTGAGACCAGCAGACGATGATAAATAACTAGAAAACTGTTCTTACATTTTTAATATAATTTTATAAATATACGTATCATACATGTTAGGTAAGCTGCGGCACTAAATCAAATCAAATCAAATCAAAATTATTTATTTCAATTAGACTTTTTTGAAAAGTACTTTTGAAACGTCAAAAATTTGTCGGTCAGTTAGTTTGTCTGAAGCTACCACCAGCTCGGAAAGCAGTTTTCTGTTGAGAAGAGCCGGCCAGAAACTCAACAGTCGCTCTTTTCAAAAAGCCATGTTTACATAGTCTGTTATACAAATCATTTAACTTGAGAGTCAACGTCACTTAGATTCCAAGCATTCTCATCATTTAAGTAATCCTGTACATTATAGTATGCTTTATATATTAATGACTTCTTGATACGAGTTTTAAATTGTTGAAGTGGCAAGTCTAATATAGGCTGTGGAATCTTATTATAGATGCGAACACCAAGCCCCATGAAGCTATTACTCACTTTGTGGAGACGATAGTACGGCGTTACAAGTTTATTTCTGTTTCTAGTATTAACATTATGTTTGTCACTGTGTTTTGAATACAAATGAATATTCTGGTAAATGAACAAAATATTACAATATATGTATTGAGATGGGACTGTAAGAACGTCTATTTTTTTATATACATCTCTAAGGGAATCCCGCGCTCTTAAGTTATAAATGGCCCGAACAGCTCTCTTTTGAAGAATAAAAATGGATTCAATGTCCGCGGTCCTACCCCACAGTAAAATGCCATAAGACATAATACTGTGAAAGTAACTGAAGTAAAATAGCCTAGCAGTATTGATATCAGTCATTTGTCTGACTCTCCTTACTGCGTAGGCAGCTGAGCTGAGTCTTCCCGCTAGAGATGATAGATGGGGGTTCCACTGGAGTTTTGAATCTAAAGTTATACCCAGAAATACCGTCGAGTCCGCCACATCTAAAATTTTAATTATTTAAACGTAGGTTAAATTTTTGTTTTTTAACATTAGGTAAAGCAAACTCAACGCATTTGGTTTTTTTAGCATTAAGAACTAAGTTATTTACCGTAAACCATTGAATAACCTGCGATAATGCACTGTTTACATCGTCATAATTATGTTTATTTCTGTTTACTTTAAATATAAGAGATGTATCATCAGCAAAAAGTACAATATCACACAAGTTCTTCACATAGTATGGCAGATCATTAATATACATCAAAAATAAAAACGGGCCTAAAATGGATCCCTGTGGAACGCCCATTTGTAGCAAAGATCCAGAAGATTTTACACCATTAATAGTAATCCTCTGGACTCTTTGATTTAGGTATGAGGCAATTATATTCAGAGAAACACCACATATACCGTAATAATTAAGTTTTTTTAAAAGTGTTTCATGTTGAACACAATCAAAGGCCTTGGACAAATCGCAAAATACACCAATCGCATTTTGTGATTTCTCCCATGCTTCATAAATATGCTTAAGAAGAGCAACTCCGGCATCTGTTGTTGACCTACCCCTAGTAAAACCATACTGTTCACTATGAAATAGTTTATTTTCATTAAAATATTCTAAAAGTTGGTTTAAAATAATCTTTTCAAAAACTTTACTCAGTGATGGTAATATAGAGATTGGTCTATAGTTACCGGGATCTTTCCTGTTTCCATTTTTAAATAGAGGTATTATTTTACTGTGCTTCATTAAGGCCGGAAACTTTCCTGTATCGACACATTTATTAAAAATATCAGCTAGATGTGGGGCAATATTATTGATTATTGTATTTAATATTTTTACTGAGATGTCCCATAAATCACCAGTTTTTTTTATATTAAGTGTCCTGAAATTCTTAATAATATCAAATGAAGTAATATGTTTAAACTCAAAGTAATTAGCATAGCCTGGGAGTTTATTTTTAAGTAGAGAAATAGCATCTAAGGGCGATGATTTTAATGCAGATGTTACTTTGATAGGTATATCAGTAAAGAATTTTTCAAACGTGCTTGCCACTTCTTCTTCCGAATTAATTAATATATTATCAACATTTAATTTAATTGGTTCGTTTTCTATTTTAGATCTTCCAGTTATGCTATTAATAATATCCCAGGTAGCCTTTATTTTATCGTCTGAGTTAAGTATTTTGTTTCTAATATAAATTGCCTTTGCCTGGATGCAAACACTTTTAAAGATCTTAGAATAACACCTAACGCGTTCTAAAAATACTGGATCCCGATTATATTGCCTCATACCATATAATTCATATAATTTATCTCTACTTCTAAATATACCTATGGTAGCCCAGTCACTAAATTTCAGTTTTAAATTTTTACTAAAAGTTTTTATTTTAAATGTGTTATTAAATTCATTTAAAATCATAGTAAATAAATTATTATATAGCGTATCTGGGTCCTTATAAATCAAACACAAACTATAAATTTTTTGTACTACCTTATCCTTAAACAAGTTAATTTTATTATTCGACTTTGGTCTACATGAAATCTTATTTGAATTTTTAATTTCTTGGTCTACTAACGTGAATTTCTGTCCATAATGATCCGAAGTTAGGTTTTTCATTATTATAGTTTCAAACACTTCACAGTCACAAAACACATTGTCTATACACGTTGCAAAATTATCACCAACATGAGTCGGCTCAGAGAATAAGTTTAATAAATTATATGATTTAAATAAATTTAACAGCCGACGACTGAAAGTTGTGTCTATCAATATATCTATATTAAAGTCTCCACACACGATTATAGATTTATTTTTAATGCAAATACGTTTAAGTACGTCATCAATAGTGGACTCAAAAGTTTCAAAATCACTATTGGGGGGGCGGTACACGCATACTATAATGTAACGTTGAAACTCTACACAAGAAATCTCAACAATACGCTCGACAGAGAGAGAAACAATATCTTGTCGAGATTTACATACTGTATTGGATATGTCACTGCGAACTAATATTAAAGAGCCTCCGCGAATTGTTTTCTCTCTGACGAACGTACTTATTAATTTACTAGCACTAGCTGGTGTCTTTATAATTGGATATAGGGCAATTACCTTACTTTTTTGCTGCCATTATAGGACGCTGATAATATAATAAAAATAATTGAATAATATTAAGTTAAGTGAGGAAGTTATTCATTAAAAAAAAAACAATTGCTATATATCTTTACCAAAATATCTTTCGAGATTTATAAGATTTATTTTTCTTCAAAAAAATATTATAAATAAAATACAATAAAACATGTGAAACGTAAATTGTAACATAGTTGATATGCGTGGCGACCCTTGGAAGATTATAGAGGTCTAAAAAATATCCTTTTACGCTAAGGGATTTACGAAAATGATACAATTGAAAAAAAATATGAATGTAACAAAAATTTATTTAAGAAGTCCTATACAGTAATAATAAATACAAAAAAATGATCATAACGTGAATGTTTGGACGTTTGTTATTCAACACATGGGATACTTTTTATCCCAAAAAACACTATGCTGTGAGATTAAATTTTTAAAATTTATATCAATCATAGAATTGAGTCGGTAAAAGATTGATTGAGTAAATGATTCAAGAATTAATGAATGATTGAGTGACCGATTGAGTGGGTGGGTGGGTTTTTAAGTGTGTAAGTTAAACAATAAATTAATGTTAATATGTGTCAATGTTTTGTCATAGTACTCAATGGGCATCTAAAATTTCTTAAAGACGAAGACAAGGGCTGATGATATAATATTCAGGTGTATCGTGTTCAGTCTAGAATTTGAGCAGTATTATCAAAGGCTCATTGGGACAGTCTAGGATTTGCAGATTCCATTGTCGCTACGGAATTTCAAATGCATCTGAACAGATCTGCAAATTCTTGAATAAGTAACATAAACAGTTTAAAGCATGACGTTCCTGTTTAAATATATGTTTTTAAGTTAAATGCTAATTAATATTACACATCAAATTTACCATAAATCTTTTAATGTCATATATTTTATATCGAATAAACAACCTAAGGCAGTGATGGCCAAGTGGTTGAGACTTTAAAGTCTTACTCGGGAGGTCCGAGGTTCTATCCTAGGCACACACCTCTGACTCTGAGTTATGTTTGTTTTAAGCAATTAAATATCACTTGCTTTAACGGTGAAGGAAAACATCGTGAGAACAACCTGCACTCCTGAGAGTTCCCTAAAAAGTTCTCAAAGGTGTGTGAAGTTTGCCAACTCGCACTGGGCCAGCGTGGTGGACTATGGCCTAATACCCTCCTCATTCTGAGGAGGAGACCCGGCTCAGCAGTGGGCCATTGAAGGGTCGTGATGATAAACAACCTAAAAAATTAGTTTCAAGCTTCTAGCTCTAAAAATGACGATAATTCCATACAACTTTTTCCCACCCTTTCAATTCCATACACCCCTTTCATTCAACCCATATACGCCAGTAGAGAAAAACTTGATTCGTAAAACCTTTTAAATAACATCTACGTCAGTCTTGTACAATCTGTCATAACCTACGGCATTACTATTAAGGGTGGTGCGCTTAAATCCCGGTTTATGGAAATAGAAAGGGCACAAAGAGCATTAATAAATATGTATTCAAAATTTTACATATCCAACAGATAGATTGTATATTGAAAGTGATCTACTGTCAGTCATAATTAAAAAATAGGAATAAAAAGAATTAACCCACACATTCTCACTGTGTCAGCTACTAAAACTGTATTTGCCACTACTCAATATAAGAACCGATCAGCTACAATATATAATAAAGTAAATAAACAAATTAAAATACATAATAAAAATCTAAAAGAGTGTAAAAATGCGTTGGCTTTTGGCACAGGTGTTTAAGCCTAAAAGAAGTCAACAACAATTAGTTAAGGAAAACTGTAAATTTAAAGGAAATAAATAAATTTTTATATTATATTATACAAGCCTTTATTCGCATTAAAAAGTAGCCAATGTCCTTTCACAGGCTCTAGACTATCTGTATAGCAAATTTCATTTTAATCGGTTCAGTAGTTTTAGCGTGAAAGCGCGACAGACGGACAGGTAAGGAATAAAGCTTTGGCAAAAAATTTTTTCGTATTTAATTTTGTGTCTGTGTCTATGGTAGGATCTAATGGGTATCTGTGCCACTTTTTTTTATTGTTCGTTGCTAGGTTTAGGCGGAATTTACGGATAAATGGACAGTTGCTCACACACACACACACAATTGCTCACTTTTTATAGATTTTGGACTGACTTAAATAGTGTGAAAAACTACGATTCTTTTAAACAAAAAATTATTATACTTCAAATAGAATTTAAGAAAATGTTCTCCACAATCACAGATATATAAGTTATAATAAGTTTTTTAACGATCCTTCACTACTACTAGGAGTACCATCCAATCCGCTTCAGATTCGATGAACTTAGATATTCCGAGTACTAAATGTACTCGTGACCTCTGTGGCTCAGGAGCGGAAATTAATTATTGATAAGTAGATACTACTCCTGAAGTTCATATCTCTATTACGTAATATTGTATTTGAAATAAGGCACAATATATGTACGAAGTAGATAATATACAAAGAAATAGTAGATAGTAAACACCTCAATAAATATTAGCATTAAAAGGTAGTATTGAAAAGACGCAGTTGTAATCGTATTCGAGATACTGCTATAAAACTAATAAATAACTCTTACAATTATGACGAGAAATCAAGCAGTGCCCTGGACCCGTGACCAAGTGGCATGTTTTTCTTTTTAAAGATTACTAGTAGTATGGATCACACACTACTAGTATTCCCTTTACCCCTCCTAGTAAGCTAATAAATAGCTTGTGTCAGGAGTGGGCCACGCCAGTAGTCCAATGTCCGGGATTTGAACCCACGATTTATCGATCGTGAATCCAACGCCTGAACCACTGAGCTATCCGCAACAAAAACAGCTATTTTACACTTCCACTTCAGACGATGATTACTCAAAGAGATTACTCATTGGACTAAATTTTGAAGCCCCGAGGAAGGAAATCTCAAGTGATGAGACTGTGGACCTCTCAAACGGTATTGATAGTAGTCACAGGCCACCAAAAGTGGTTTTATTACCCTCAAGTGAATTTTAATAATCTGGTATAGTAAGAGATTTAAAAGAATTAATTTGGATGGTTTTTTTACTTCAAAACTTGCACAATAGTTAAACTTCCGTAAAATATAGCGACGTTAATAGAGATAGCTTTCAATAAAACTTGTCGTAACTTTAGAGAAGGTAACACAATAAACACACCGATGTGACAGTTTTCGTTATTATTATATTATGACACTCTAGTAAATTCTAAGATCAAATATTTCTTCATTCGCCCTATTGTATTTACAGAAATCGATTGGGTTCACGATCCAATATAGGCAACGCTATGTGCAATAATGCAGCGCAGTAAGAACGAAATATTTATTTTTTTCCGATTCCGAAATTGCCCTTTTACGATTCTTGGTTCCAATAAAGACCGGGAATTCTCCAATTTTATATATCTTCTGCTTTCTTGTTATTTAATTTATTATGTTTTAAACTTTTATGTATACAAGTAAGATGACCTAGCTTTCTGAAATCAATAAAATATTATTATCTACTAGCCGACCCGCCGTCGCTTCGCTGAGGTGTATTCAATCCGTTTCCTCACACACTCACTAGCTCATTGATTCATTCATACTCTGTCACTCGCAACTTTGAATAGTAGTATATCACTGATTTGCAGTAGACACAATCTCACTGACACTCATCTGTCTCACTCACTTTTACGTATATACAAACCTCAAAAAAAAAAGTAAAAAGAGGTAGTAATTTTTTTTTATTATTACATAGTAAGAATCAAAGTCGTCTATTTATGCTTAGAAGGTTTAAACGCAACGGATTTAATGCGGTTGTCATACTGATGGTGGGTATTTGAGGTTGTTATGCAAGTAATTTCACACAGTAAACATTATCTAAACTATTGAAAATGGTTTAATTTAGTGTTGAGGTGCAATCAAGTCAATTAGTATTCCTTTGTATTATACATTTTTGGATGATTTTGAAACAATTATTATGTCTAAAAGAAGCAAAATGAAGAATTTTAGCAATGGTTGGCGTGTCATGTGCTAATCTCACTTGATAGATGAGTGCTGGGAGTTTCAACGGTAATTAAATTTGAAAAATGCCCCATTACATGCTTTGTTTGGGTAAAAAGCATTCGTGTGTTTCAAATTGTTAAAGCCATTTCATAAATTCATTTTTTTATATATAAAACAAAGCATTTAGTACATTCATAGACAATTAGTGAGCGTAATCAATTTATTTTGAAGATAAAAAAAATAAAAATATCCAATTTGTTAGCTTCACGTTTTAACCTTGGATAATCACAATATCTCAAGAATTTAACCTTATATTTATTTAAATATTTAAAATAATATATATTACCTATTATCTTCAGTTTGACAAGTAATTTCATATTGTACCGACTATAGCTACCGACACGTAAGAGCATCTCGTAAGAAGCGAGTAATCCAGCACCCCCTTGGTGGTAGGGGATTTGTTCCCCGACTAGCTTTCAACCACCAGCATGCAAATTCAACCATCAAATGTCATCGACGTGATCCAGTCGAGCCGTGGCAATTTACCCTCCCCCTCCCATCCCATTAATGCTGCGGATCTAGCGGACTCTAGGCTCTTGCTCAGGATCCGCTGAAACCGCCGCATTTTTTTCTTCTCATCTCCTCTTCACTCTATCTTCGAAGATGCAACGCATGGTGACCACTTGCCATCAGGTGGCCCACCTGCTCGTTTGCACCTTATCTACCATAAAAAAGTCACTAATAGGAGCGAGAGCAGCGCCTCACACGCGATTGTTTCTTATACGAAGTTTCAGTTCCCGCGCGTCTACTACGTCACGGATTGAACGTATCACGCTCATAATGTGCAACTTTCGTCCACTGTTTTTTCTCAGACATAAAGTTACCTACCCTACCTACTAACCTACTATACCAACAGTACAATAAGACTTATTAAAAAAATAGATACTGTAGATAAATTATTCTACTCGCAATTTAAAACTTAAACTCAGTTAAATGTAGTAAAATTGCGGAGTTTTTACTTTTGAAAGTAGAAAATTGAAATGAAAGGGTGTAATTTAGAGGATCCACACTGAGAATTCACAATTTTTTATTAACTTAGAAAAAATTTCTCATTATCATGAGAATATTTAAATTCTCTCACTGAACAAACTAATTTCTTATTTTATTTGATTATTATGTCTGCTATAGATAGCCAGGTGCGGATTGAGGACTGAGCGATAGAGACAATTTTTTTTAAGGTCATACTTTAATTTTTAGAACTAGTAACACTGATGTTTATTAATAATTTATCTCATAAGGTTACAGAGGGAAAATGTAAGAAGATTTCTGTGCTGAACTTCTAAGAATAGAACATTGATAAGTGATGAGAATGCGAAAGAAAAAGAAAGGAGGTAGAAGTCAATCTAACCTCTTATTTTCGATTGTAATCATTCATATAGAGGGGTGTATCAAACGTACCGACTATAGCGCTAAAACGTCTTGAATAATTTTGTTAAAAGCTATTACTTTCCAACTGCTTCTGTTTCTTTTTATTCATTATCGATTTTCTAAGATTACAAGATTCTATTGTAAATATCAATTTTAAAACATCGATGTTTTTTAGGTCTATTTTTCGATTAATTGATCTCAACTCGCTGTCTTTAGCGTCATATACATTTAACAGTCGGATTTGCATGAAAATAATTATTATATGTCCGAAATCATGGATGATGCAAAGCAGAATTGTATTCTAATTCGTCTTCTTACGTAATTGTAGTAAATAACTCTAAGTGACAAAAACCAGAAAATTACAACGTAATATGTACTGCTGAAATGTTGATATTTGTATACATATAAAACTATATATTAGAGAGAAGCTCTCCAGAACCTTCCATCTCATTGCATTTAATATTAGAATGCTAATTATAGGCGTAATTAAGCTCTTTGCTGTAAAGATTCGTGTCCCAGATAAAATGCCGGAGCGCCGAATAATTGAAGCGGAAGCTGTTGACGGCCATCGCAGCTCCATTAGTGTGCTACAGGGATTTGGGAATATCTAGATAAGACACATACTGTTTATAATGACTATAGTTCACCTTAGGTGTGGCTTACCCCTTTTGCATCACAATATTAAGAAACTATCTCGACAACAGTCCTACCTTAATTTATTTCACCCTTTTTAATTGTTTTGTGACTTCAGCCGCGTAGAAATTATGTATAATTATCATCAACAGCTTACCATTTTATCCCACGGAAACGGTCCTTCTTTTTCGTATAAAAAGTAACCTATGTATTAATCCAATTTTTTAAAGTATCCGTGTGCCAAGTTTCAATCAAATCGGTTTAGACATTTTAACATGACGAGCGCTCAAACATGTGTACGTTCCATAAGTCTAATAGATGGCGATATATGTTAAAACACTTATAAGTTTTCGTTATCAAGGTTTGTGAGAGTATTCAATACATGACACCATATTAATATTCATTCTATTAATTGTAGACAAACATACTAAATGCAATTTAATATAATGAACAAAATACATATTTTACAATACAGCGCCATCTAGTGATGAAGTTCTACTAAGTGAATATAACCAACTTTCATAGTAATCGGTCAAACAATGTCATAGCCAATTAATTTCAGACAAATATACATTTCTTTATATTAATCAACAGAAGTAAACAACGTACCACAGCAATAATTCATACAACTCTACCTCAGCAAATGATGGATCATGTTCATACATACCAGACATGCCGTATCTAATAAATCTGTGCCCGTGACGTCACTTCCGCTTCCCGTCCACGTCAATTAGCCGGTGCACTGAATATAGTAACCAAATTATATTCGTAAAATGTCTATAATGTGAAGTATTCGTTACTTTTTCATGTCACAATTTGTAAATGATGAATTACATAAAAGTGGAATATGTGAGTGTGAAGAATGTGAGAATGGAATAAAAAATAGCAAGAAAACGCTGGAAATAACCGTGAATGATTAAATCTTTAAATTATTGTTATTTTGTGCTTTTAAATTTTATCTTCATAGATTTTTCATATAAAGAAATATTTATAATATATATATAAATACTACCCGTATTTGATTTCGTTTGGTCATACCAACACTCAACGATTTTTGATAGCCTATGATTTGCTGACGATTCCCTTACTTACTTACTTCTCCTCTACCATTGGAGGAGCATTGCTACCACTGTATTATCCCTATACATTCCCCGACTGACGCTCTCTGAGAAGTCTCTTTGAGTGATCATCGCCTGGAGTGGTGCTGTAGAAAGGGTATGTCTCCGACTAAGGATCATGTGGAGGTGATTAAAGATATTTTAATTTTGTTTACCTTTACGTTCATGATATGAAGTTTTGCACTGAGATAATTATTTATAATATGAAATAGCATTAGGTATACAATATGTCTCTCATATATTTGCATTTCTCTTTGAATTCAATCCTGAAGCCGTAAAAAACATTTTTCCAAATAACAATTGAGATATTAAGTTTGATTTAATTTATTTTACGATAACACGAATTCCTTTATTGTCCTAATAAATAAATAATTAAAGAAAAGTACGGCTGTACGTTACGAGTAAGTAAAATGGGGACAGGTAATAAAGCAGTTCGTGAGCCGTAAAAATTTAATAGAAAAAGTTTGTACAATCGAAAGCTGTGTTAGTTGTAATAGAAGGCAATAAAAATAACGGTAAGAATCTATTAGCACAAGTAGAAAAAACTGAATCCATTTCCCATTTTATAATTTCTATACCTGAAGCTTGTTTTATTGTTGGTGTAGTGTATGGGGTTATTCACGTATTACGTAAATTCTGGTGAAGGGTTGGGTGGTCATTGCTTTATCGGGACCCCTGGGTCTGCATGGTGATTAGGTCACCAATGAAAAAATAAACACGAACATGGAAAAAAGAGTAACACCTTGACGAATAACTTAATTACAGATTATATGTAAGCTTCACAGTAAAGGTAAAAAAGCCCTTAAACAACACAGACTTTAAATTATAGTCCTTTTACGCTTTCGTTCTTGATACTCAAAAATATGTCAATAAATTGATTTTTGTATCGATATATCTATAGATTATCGACACATTGATATCTTTTATCGATATACTGAAGACAAAAAAATAAACAAAAGGTCTAACCCAAACTCAGTCTTTGATCTTAAGAGTTCTTTTATAATTTCGATCCTGGTATTCAAACATTTGTTATATATTTTTATATCGATATAGTGGAAAATTAAATATCTTTTATATTAAATATCCATAAATTTTATTAGCTTATTTTTGCTTAAGTGGCTCATAATGGAACACCGTCGAAACTAGCATGCCCTGTGTCTTCTACACTCTGTACTTTTCGACACAACAACTCTCCTCCGCCGCTACTTAGGTACACATTCAAAATTATTCTTTGATCTTCTCTCACGAAGTGATAACCTATTGGAAACTCCCATCAGTCACACCCATTGCTACAACGAATCGTTAATAATTAAGGTTTTATAGTACATTATGATACAAGGGTGCTAAGTTGATCATTACAGTCGAGGTGGAGGGAAGTTGCAGTCCGAGCCGGAGGCGAGCAGGCATTGCAGGAGCGCACGAGTGTACGTACGTACGACGTTTTTCAACATATTTGCGAGGAAAAAAACACATGAGTGTGTTACTACTACATACACACTTTTAGACATAAATAGAAACAACTATATAAACAAACATACGTTTAGATAGTTCAATCTACAACGACGCATGGTCTACTTATTAGTTTCTCATATAGAAGATGCGTCGGTGCCGTGATGGATTGAACAGTTTATATATACTTACAATAACTATATAGACAAACATACGTGTAGATAGTTCAATCCACGACGACGTACGGTCCAAATATTGTTATCTCATATAGTACAAGCGTAAGCGCCGTCATGGATTGAAAAATCTATTCATACATGAAATAACTATATAAACAAACATTCGTGTAGATAGTTCAATTCACGACGACCCGCAGTCAACTTTTTATTTTCAAATCTAGTAGACGCTTCCGTGCCGTCATGGATTTAACTATCTATACCTACATAGAAATAACTATATAAATAAACATACGTACCGATAGTTCAATCCATAACGACGCACAGCCCGATTATTATATTTACATATAGCAGACGCGCTAGGTGCCGGCCGTCATGGATTAAACTATATATGCATACATACAAAAAAAACCATATGAAAAAACAAACGTAAACGTAGGGGTGCAAAAAAAGTTTGCCAAAAATTCGGAGTCACGCAGACAAAGTCGCGCGTGTCGTTTATATAAATCCATTACCGCACAAGTGCTTTAATATAAAGTAAAAAGCACGCGTGTGTTATGGAGCTGTTTACGATCACAAAAACAGTGAAACAAAACACCACTTTACGAGCAAGTGTGTTGAAAAATATATTATCCTTTTATAATTAATTCGATAATGTTTTGATTTCAATAAAGCATTACTCATGTAATTCACAGGACTTTTGGCAGAAGGCGCTTTTTTTTGTTTGTAAGTAAACGTACATGTATATTGTGTAGTATTTTGTAATCATTGTGTATCCATTATTTTTTTAAGTTAATTGTGATGTTATTTTGTGTTTATGGCAAGTTCGATAAATTAATATTTTGTCGCGTGGCAACATTAGTTTGCTGTTAGTTTGCCAATTTCAAAAAACGCTCAAGTGCGTTATTTTTTTGGATGCGTGTATTCATCCGTCAACCGTATGAATAAATTTAATTTATTTTTCCAGTAACCATATCAATTGAATATTTTAATTCGTCCAGAAATTAATAATTATAATAATATTAGTATTGATACTCGATATTAGAAAGTCTACGTAGTCCCGGTTCGCGGGGCTCCTCCTTCTAGGTGGATTAACCTAACCTAACCAACATCAATTCCCCCCCAATTTTTTTGCTTCAGACTTATTTTAGGAATAAGGAGGGGAGGAAGAAAGATTATTCCGGAACTCAGTCTAAGTCGTTAGCATACTACTGCGGACGCCTCGGCACAACCACATAGGTACAAGTACCCGCAGTTCAAACCCACTCATGGGCTCGCTTTACCAACCATCTAACCGAGGGGGGATACCAGGACATGTCTACTGAAACACCCTGCACCCGGAGGAGTCAGAAGCGGCCCATATCCCTCGAGATCAGGTCGAGGAGTACCCTAACTTAACATAACCTAATTAACCTGCTTTTTTAATATTTTTAGTATCAAATATTTATTCAGTATCAATAATAAAATTATGACTATTAAATTTTATCATATACGCCATACTTTTTTTTGTGTATTACTTTCTAATATCCCGAAATCAGAGGGAAATCCTGCAAATCGGCACTATTAAACATTTACTCTGTGGAATAAATCACAAAGATCACAAGTGACGTTTGGCTATTGTTAACCTGATATACGGATAAATAATAATATATTATACATCCGTATATCCGTATCAATAGTCACTGCGTATTTTTTTGGCTTATTAGAACGTTTCCCGCATAAAAGATCGGAATGTGATTAGAAATTGGAAACTTGGAAGAAGAAAGATTTCCTTTGAAAGTAAAGTGATAAATAATGTAGTTAAAGTCCTGATGATTGTTAATATCGAGTACCAATGATTTAATGTTTATTATACTTTGTATAATATATGGATATAATCTGTATCTGAGCTGCTTTTGTACACTGATTTTTTTATTACAAAATACTCCCACTAAAAAAATTGAAAACTAAAAGAAATTGGAAACTTGGAAGAAGAAAGATTTCCTTTGAAGGTAAAGTGATAAATAATGTACCAATGAGATAATGTTTATTATACTTTGTATAATATATGGATATAATCTGTATCTGAGCTGCTTTTGTACACTGATTTTTTTATTACAAAATACTCCCACTAAAAAAATTGAAAACTAAAAGAAATTGGAAACTTGGAAGAAGAAAGATTTCCTTTGAAGGTAAAGTGATAAATAATGTACCAATGAGATAATGTTTATTATACTTTGTATAATATATGGATATAATCTGTATCTGAGCTGCTTTTGTACACTGATTTTTTTATTACAAAATACTCCCACTAAAAAAATTGAAAACTAAAAGAAATTGGAAACTTGGAAGAAGAAAGATTTCCTTTGAAGGTAAAGTGATAAATAATGTACCAATGAGATAATGTTTATTATACTTTGTATAATATATGGATATAATCTGTATCTGAGCTGCTTTTGTACACTGATTTTTTTATTACAAAATACTCCCACTAAAAAAATTGAAAACTAAAAGAAATTGGAAACTTGGAAGAAGAAAGATTTCCTTTGAAGGTAAAGTGATAAATAATGTACCAATGAGATAATGTTTATTATACTTTGTATAATATATGGATATAATCTGTATCTGAGCTGCTTTTGTACACTGATTTTTTTATTACAAAATACTCCCACTAAAAAAATTGAAAACTAAAAGAAATTGGAAACTTGGAAGAAGAAAGATTTCCTTTGAAGGTAAAGTGATAAATAATGTACCAATGAGATAATGTTTATTATACTTTGTATAATATATGGATATAATCTGTATCTGAGCTGCTTTTGTACACTGATTTTTTTATTACAAAATACTCCCACTAAAAAAATTGAAAACTAAAAGAAATTGGAAACTTGGAAGAAGAAAGATTTCCTTTGAAGGTAAAGTGATAAATAATGTACCAATGAGATAATGTTTATTATACTTTGTATAATATATGGATATAATCTGTATCTGAGCTGCTTTTGTACACTGATTTTTTTATTACAAAATACTCCCACTAAAAAAATTGAAAACTAAAAGAAATTGGAAACTTGGAAGAAGAAAGATTTCCTTTGAAGGTAAAGTGATAAATAATGTACCAATGAGATAATGTTTATTATACTTTGTATAATATATGGATATAATCTGTATCTGAGCTGCTTTTGTACACTGATTTTTTTATTACAAAATACTCCCACTAAAAAAATTGAAAACTAAAAGAAATTGAAAACTTGAAAGAAGAAAGATTTCCTTTGAAGGTAAAGTGATAAATAATGTTCAATGAGATAATGTTTATTATACTTTGTATAATATATGGATATAATCTGTATCTGAACTGCTTTTGTACACTGATTTTTTTATTACAAAATACTCCCACTAAAAAAATTGAAAACTAAAAGAAATTGGAAACTTGGAAGAAGAAAGATTTCCTTTGAAGGTAAAGTGATCAATAATGTACCAATAAGATAATGTTTATTATACATTATATAATGTGTGGAATTAATCTGTATCTGAGCTGCTTCTGTACACTAATTTTTTATTACAAAATACTCCCACTAAAAAAATTGAAAACTAAAAGAAATTGAAAACTTGGAAGAAGAAAGATTTCCTTTGAAGGTAAAGTGATAAATAATGTTCCAATGAGATAATGTTTATTATACATTGTATAATGTGTGGAATTAATCTGTATCTGAGCTGCTTCTGTCTGATTTTTTTATTACAAAATACTCCCACTAGAAGATATACTCGCAGTATATATGAGATTTATTATACAAGATAAGTCTGTAGAGCTGAAATACAATACTTCCTTTATATTTATAGGTACAGGCAAGTTTCCTTGTCGTGTTGTTGCGAATAAAATATGGGGTTTGGGCGTAAGGTTAATCGCTTGCAAGTGAAAAAGATCTTTTTCAATGGAATTAGATATTCAGTTCAGGCTGTGGTGTTTTATCTATAACTTTATAGCTTTGTGCTATTTTATTTGAACAATTGCAGCTTCAATAATGGAGGTAGTGGTAGTAAGAAATTGATAATAATTAAAAAGTGTTCTAGTTAACGAAATATCGTCGATATTTTAAATCTCAAAATTTCGATAATCGATATTTATTTCGAAGTATCAAATTCAATATTATTTAAGAGCTCAGTACATACATAAAGCAGCACTACTGAATCATTCTCTTTTTCTATCTCTTGTTAACCCACGATTTCCACAACCCCCACTACCAGTAGAAAGAGTAAGCTTCTCATTAACTACACTATCGTCGCATGTATTCGATCGCGAACTGCGACAAACTCCAATCACATCACCTAAAATATAATCGCGTAAAATATCGATATATCGATATTTTTTTCTACATATGACGACGTATTTTAAAAATATCGATACGATATATATCGATGTATATTTTTTTCATTTGCCTATCTAGGGATCTAAAAGTGTATAAATTTGACAGATGAATATATTTTTTGTTCTGTTTTTATTCTATAACAGCAAAAGGCAAAGCCTTTTACAGCCTTTTCTATAGTAGATTAACTCTTTATTCATTTTATAATAAGGTCTAAGCCATATCTTTCGTTATTATTATCTAAATCCTTGTAGTTGTAAAATTTCTTGTAACGCAACGTAGCACGTAAGTATAGGTTTGACCTTGAATGCACAGAAGTCACTGTTAGGAGCGAGAGGAGCGCCTCAGACGCGATTGTTCGCGCGTCTCACTGTTGTGTGGGCATGGTCCTCTTCTGGGTTGTGCCATACTAGTCTGGTTGTACAGATTGTCGTGGATTATAGCAAGGCTGCACTCCTGAAAGTTCCCTAAAAGTTCTCAAAGGTGTGTGAAGTCTGCCAACCCGCACTGGGCCAGCGAAGTGGACTATGGCCTAACAGTTAACACCCTCCTCATTCTGAGGAGGAGACCCGGTTCAGCAGTGAGCTATTGTAGGGTCGTGATGATGATGATGATAGCAAGGTAACCTTTTGATTCCTTTTAAGGCATGAATTTCCCTAAAGTAACGCCTGATTCAATTCAAGAAATAAATATTAAAAAAAAAGTAGAGCCAACATCCCTAAACTGTTTATTTTTTCATAAAGTGCAGGTATAATGTTGTTCAAAACTACCTTCTTATCAAGAGCAACAAAACCCCTGTTGACCAGTGTTATAGCTAAAAATATGAAAAGAATTTTTTACAGAAAGACTCGGTAACCTTTTAGCAAACATTCAATTACACAATTCCATTTCAATTGCATCGAAACTATCCACCGAAGAGCGATAGAAAGTTTAGAAATGTACGATAAAGAGTTCCAAGTGAATCGTATTTCTCTCTTAATGTTACAAGAGCGAGTAACCTTCGCTCCGACACTGGAACTTGATGGTTTTCAATTGCTCTGATTGCAGGTACGAATCAGCTTGATTAAAAACGTGGATTTATTTTTTGTCGAATTATTTATCGAAAAAAAAAATCAATTATCTAGGACTACAGAGTATTACAGATTACTGACCACATTACATATTACAATTTTTTTTTATAATTTATTTAACGGCTTGGCAACGAGACCTTTTAGCCAATCTTAAATAAAGTATTTTATACTAAATAGTGTTGTGTTGTGATATTTACGCTTAGGAAAGAAAATATGGTAATCTAGTTTAATTTTAATGAAGCACAACATAATAAAGTTGTAATAATTATTCTTATGTATCTAGATATAGTAATAATAAAAAAAAAAAATTTAAATATGTTTTTAAACATAATATTCAATTAATAAAAAAAAGAAATAAAATGAATTTTAATTCTGAAATGTTATAAAACTTTAACCTGTAGTCTAATATACCTCAGCGAAGCGAGGACTCTGAATTGTTTGAAAAATTATAAATAGTGTTAGGTTTTTTTTAAATATTAACACTATAAAATATCGATATTATTTAAATTATTTAGTGGGAGGTTTTAAATATTAACTTGGCAACACAGAACTACGACCCCACCTGTCACTATAGTGGGAATAGATGAGGGGGGTGCTTTGTATTATAAAAAGGATGACTTTTTTGCTATAAAGTTTAGTTGCTCTCGGAACTCGTTTGACTTCGGTGTTGTGTATTTAAAGATGGGTGCAGGCCCCAGGCACTGCTCGTCTTTTGTCTGGATTGTATAATATTATAGTTTTTTGAGTGTTATTGTGTATTTAAATGAATTGAATTGTTATTGTGTAGTAAAGCTACCGTGTAGCTTTTAGCAAATAATGTCTTAGCGAAGAGAGGACGGGTTGTTGAACTATTTTTATTATTAACTATTACTAATTAGTAAATAACTAGACAAAGATAAAAAGATAAACTTTTATACAGATTATTATTATTTTTTTCTTCTCGTGCTAGACTTTCAACGGGATACACGATCTCAATGAATTCTAATTAGTTTCTTGTATTTAAAAAGTACTTTTAAAAGTAAACTTTGTTCAATTAGATAAAGTAGTGAGTCAGGTAATTATCTGGTATTTAGCAGCGTAAATGGAAACGTCAGGAAATTAGAGTAAAAGATTCTTTTGTAAAGTCTTTACTAAATAATGTAGAGCATTGTATTTGAGGTATAAATCCGATCTATTGTATTATGGTTAATGATAGATAATATATAGAATACTTCTTCTCACGTTCATCTGTCTTGTGGAGGACAGTGCGAGTAAGGAAAATAAAGAGAATCGACCCCCAAAGATTGAGGACATATAAATAATTTTGGCACGTTTGTGCACTACTGGGATTCATGCTCTTATACTCAACTAGCCGTACCGTACGATTTCAATCACGTGATGCTCCTCACCTATGGGTCGTAGCGAGATGTTAAATAATCTAAGTTACTCCTTGTTACATTAGCTATCTGCTACTGGAAGCCCCGTCAAAATAGATAAAAATAGATAAAAAACGCGTGGGGTGCATGGTGTCAATAGTTATAAATATTTTATTAACAAATATGAGTAGAGTGATTATCATTTTGATAATATCTTAAAAAGCACCCCACGCTTTTTTTTAAATAAAATACATTTTTTTTATTTACACTATTATTAATTTATATTTATTGAAATTTTTAACACTATTCTTATTTTAAATTAATTAAAATTTATTTTCTATTTTTTAGTTTGGTTTTCTATAATAAAAAAGCGTGTTTTTAGTTTTTTTAAACTATTATTTATTTTTTACTTTTTAGTTTGATTTATTTATAAAAGCGTGATTTTTTTTTAGTTTTTTTTTTAAACTAAAAAAAATCACTCTTGAGAAACGGCTACCAGAACCAAGGAAGGCCGCAGGCGCGCAAATTACCCACGGAGAGTTACATACTGACATACTGACAGACTGACAGACTGACATATTGACAGACTGACATACTGACATACAAGTGAAGCTAATAAAAAGCGTGTAAAAAAGCGGCAAACGTACGGACCATCCACCTGGTATCCACGATGGTAAATGGTCATCGTCGCCTATGGTCATCTGCAATACATGACGACCTACATATTGTAGCCTCAGCTTGACATTGAAATCGTATTAGTATAATATAGAAGTTTATTCGTAAGGTTATGGACTCGAGACTGAATATTAATGACTATTCTACGGTTTCAAGAATTTGCAAAAGAATGTTATCGTTTCTCTCATTGATGTCAGTGGACTGTGAATGAGTTACTGTCAGAATATGAAACTTTTCAGGTTTACGATGCTAAAATGTTTTAAAACAGAAAATATTGAGAATTGTATTAAAAACTAGTTGATCCGCCCCGACTACGCACTTTTTGTATTTGAATAAAAAAGGCCAAAGAGATCGGACCTCATAGACCTTCATAGCTGTAGGTAAGTGCTATGAAACAGACACATTTCTGAACGTACCAAGTGACAATTTTTTGTCCTTTTCAGCATTTTCCTTTATTTATTATATATTTTTCCCACCGTTTAAACCTTTCCTGAACTTCCAGAAATATCTCAAGATCAAAATCAGTCAAAATTAGCCAAATCGGTCCAGCCATTTTCGAGTTTTAGTGAGACAAAGGAACTGCAATTTAGGGGATTTATACATGGTCACAATCTCCAATCATTAAATTAGCATAAGGTTACTGTTACACATGCTCTAAAAAGCATGCAAAAATGCGTGTTATAAGTATGCTTATTATGAGCATGCTTATGAACTGTTTACATTTGCTAGCAATAAGCATGCTAGTTTTAAGTATGCTCCAGAATAAGCATTTGATAGGATGCTCTCTGCCTATTCAAGCAAAACTATGGAAAATCAAACAGCCATCCGTATGAATCTGAATAAAATTATACTTTTACTGACAATGAAATGCATCCAAAAACTTCTCTCAGCTAAGAAAAGGAAAAAGGGAATAGGAAGCGCGTGCACCTTGCAAACAAGATCGATACTAGCATGCTCATTAAGCAAATGCGTTCACACTTGCTATTACATTCCCCCCACCCACCCCCGCATCAACTAGCGTGCTTAAAAATAGCACGGCGTGCCATTATCCACCATGCCACAAATAAGCATGCTTAATAGTAGCATGTCCTGACACACGCCAGTAGGTAGCATTTGCTCAATAATAGCATGCTTTCGTGCTAGTAATTAGCATATGTTACAGTAGCCTAAGCGTAACTCCTCTTATTCATAGTTATACAATGATAAAATAAAGTAAATGAAAAGGGAAAATTGAAATTTAAAGGTAATATTTGGGGAGATAACAAAAGCGATATCAGTAATCCAGGGCGACCCAGCATTAGTCAGAGGTGACAGCGGCTTACAGCGCCATCTATCAACGTTATTAGGCACTGATGAACCCTACTGTTCTGTAACTACCGGATATTTTCTATTTGGGACACACTCAACCTCTATGATTATATATTGTTAATTAGACCAGACAGATGTTGTCCTGTCTTAACTATTCGAATTGGCTGTCAAAAGCTTACATTAGAAAGTAATGTGGTCGTTTAGTTTTCTTAAATTTTGCTAATTTTCCGCACAACTTTTTTAATTTTATCTTCCATAAGAACCTTTTCCTGACAATAACAAACACAACAAAAATTGAGTTAGCAAAATCAGTCCAGCCGTTCAGGCGTGATGCCGTGACCAAGGGAAATAGGGATTCATTTTAATATAATGTATAAGTTATACACACAGACGAACAGTATCACTACTTGTTGACTAGAATATTGCTTCTGATTTTTATATTATAGATACAGAACTTCAGTATTACGGCTAGAATACTCGCGAAGTATTCATTTGGTTAGCTCCTACCTTTTCGTTTACAGTTGGCATAACAGCACGATTATATATATTTATATAACTTACCATAAATTGTTAACTGTATTATGGCTTGTTCACTTGACTTAATTATAATAATAGGTTGGGGAAAAAGTCTTTTCGCATTATAGTATGTATGAACTTGTAATAAAATCTCTTTGGCTATACTATTTGTATCTGGCTGGTTTTGGTATCATTCAAAGTTTACATTTTAAAGAAGATAATTCCAAATTCAAATTAGGAAAATGTGTGATTTTTATTTGTTTTTCGTACTGTGGGAATGAGTGAATCTAATGAAGAAATTCGATACATTTTAAAATTTTACTACAAAAAAGTAAAAATGCAACGCAAGGTGCGAAAAAAAATTGCGATGTTTATGGACCTAGTGCAGTGTCTGTGAGAGTAGCACAAATTTGGTTTAAGCGTTTTTAATCCGGAAATTTTGATGTCAAAGATGCACCTTGCTCTGGGCGCCTTATTACGGATAAAATGGATGTCATTTTTGATAAAGTGGAGCATGATCGGCATATCAGTAGTTACGACGTAGTTGAAAAACTGGAAATTGACCACAAAACAGTTTTGGCGCATTTGAAAAAGTCTGAGTACACAAAAAAGCTTGATATTTGGGTACCTCAAGAGCTCACTGAAAGAAACCTAATGAACCGTGTACTCAGTTGTGATTCTTTATTACGACGTAATGAAACCGAACCATTTTTGAAGAATCTCATAACTGGTGATGAAAAGTGAACGAAGAAGAACGTTTGAAAAGGTCGTGGTCAAAGGCCGGTCAGGCTTCACAGGCTGTGGCGAAACCCGGGTTAACTCGCAACAAGGTGATGCTGTGTGTGTGGTGGTATTGAAGGGCATTATTCATTATGAGCTGTTACCACCAGGCAGGAACATCGATTCTGAACTCTACTGCGAATAACTGATGAGATAAAAGCAAGAAGTTGAGAGAAAGCGGCCGGAATTAATCAACAGAAGGGGTGTGGTTTTTCATCATGATAACGCTAGACCTCACACATCTTTAGCCACTCAGCAAAAATTAAGAGAGTTTGGCTGGGAGGTGTTAATGCATCCGCCCTATAGTCCTGACCTTGCACCTTCAGATTTCCACCTGTTTCGGTCTCTTCAGAAATCTTTAGGCAGTGTCAGGTTAACATCACGAGAGGACTGCCAAAACTACTTGTCGTGGTTTCTTGATCAGAAGCCCCAAAATTAATATAAATAAATTTGACTAAAATCTGTTTTCCAGCTACGTCACTACATAAGTTATATTTAAACGCATTTCCTACGGAAGTGTGACAAATGTGCTCGTTTTTTTAAAAGCTCTTTGAAGTTTTTTTGTCACGATTAAAGTATTAGAAAAATACCGTTTTATTCATTGTTTATTATACATTAATTTTAATTTGTTTTTGTTACCAATTCTTTCTCCACCCCTCTCTAATTTTCAGATTGAGGGTAATGGTATTCCGACTAAGTAATTCCAAGTTTGTTTGTGTCAATGTGAGGAAAAAACCCTAAATTATTTCCGAGTGCTAGCAACACTAACAACACTACCAGTGATGAGCGAAGATATGGAGTGAGTGATGTGTTTGTTAAGAACCATTAGAATCGCTTTTATTAAGAGTAGGACAGCTATAGTGCGCAATAATCTAGGTGGAAGTCGAGCAGTGCCCGGGGCTTGAGACCTATGTCTTCTACTCTTACAACCGCTCAACCTCGCTACATTACTCACGTGCTACTCGATAACGGAGACCTAGCACCACGACACCAAACACTACTTAATCCTATCGGAACGAAAGTTATATATTGTAATACACACATTAGTTTAGAGATCATTTAACTGCATAAGCTTTAAATTATTATTGATACAGAAGGAAGCGAGGGCTGTACAACGAATTGTATCAATAACTAACCTAAATTTCTATATAAAGTTTAGTCATTTTGATAATTAACCAAAATTCGCCACTAACGCAAACTATATTAATTAGATTATGTAAGCTAACTTCATATTTAAATTATATCGATATTAATCGATTTTAGTTTAACGATATTGATGAAATTTGGTCCTTCCGTCAGATAAATAAAAGTAAAAAAAAATTAGAGGAGAATTCAGAAAGTCAAATAAAATCAAAGTAAAGATAATATAGAACTTGCATATTGCCTGCACTTGATAGGTAATATTTACTACATGAAATTACTCGTCACACTGCCTTCTATCTATTCAGATTAAGTTCACAAATTGTTAAGTAACGGCCGATGTTAATAAACAGTCTCAATCCTGTCATTAAATTTAATCAATTGTAAGAAAGAGACAAACATCTAGGTTAGAAGACTAAACAAACATATTTATTTGTGTTCAGACTTCGGACACATTTACATTAAGATCCGTGTCGTATAAATCTTTAATTAAATTGAAATATTTCATCCCTTTTCCAGGTGAACTTAAAAGTTTAATCTCGTACCAATTTGAATTATCAGATCCATCAGAAAAAATAAATCGAACAAAACCTGACAAAAATTTCGTGAGAGAAATAATGAAACGAAATTTCCCTTATAATGAGCAAAATAAAAACTTCATCTAGACGTTATGAATTCATAAAACGTTCCTCGCAAGGCCATTTCATTTGCCCGGAGCTTATTTTGTTTGAAATGTATATACGGGTTTAAATTTTAGTCGAAAACGATCGCTTTTAAAAACCTAATTCTAGTTTCATTCATTTCTATTTGGACTAATATCTTTAAGAGTCAGATGATTAGATTGTATACAGCATATATCAGATGAATATTATATTTAAAAAAAATCATCTTATATGTTCCGTAACCCGGAATTTGCTAGCGTCGTGAGAATTGCAAGACGGTGCGACAAGTTTGCGGTATATCCTCGCCAGTCTTAGCCCCAAACTCGGGCTAGGATCACTTTCCTTAGCATTAAGATATTATTATAAGAAAAATATAAAATAAGGAAATAAATCCTTATGAATGTTCTAGGTTTTCTTCCGCTCCTGACGACGACCAACCACCTAACATATCTTATATATATGTCAGAGAATAAGTAAAAGATTATCGATTAATCGAATCGTTATCGCTATCTGTGGCGTTGGAGTAGGGTAGTGGTCACTTCCGTTGTTTTGACAATCTCGACCCTCGACCCTTTATATGCCATCGACAGTCTGACTGAAGTCTTAGCCGTGCGCGGTCTCTCAAGAAGTGAAGTAGTGTCTAAATAGTGATAGTGTTGTGCAGTGCAGTGTTGTGTTAGTGCTAGGAGTGCTGTCCGATCAAGGTCACGTGAGTACCTTACAATGTAATTACCTCGTCTTGTGTTAGGTTAGGTTTATGTGCGTTTAACCTTGGGTTTAAACAGAGAGCCTAGCAGTGGAGGCGAGTGTCGTGATCACTTAAAGGAATTCCTTAAGGCTACACCTTGGTCACAAGTCCAAGGCACTGCTTAGGTTTCTCTCGTAATTGTTAGTGATCATATTAGATAATTTCCCCAATCATTATATCTCGAGACAGTTCAAGAATTATCGCTCCCTTGGCGATGTGTTAGGCGATACATCGTCTAAATGACCAACTAGGAACATCTTATTGTGTATTTGAGCAATTTATTTAGTTTAAATATCGATAGTTGATTTTTCCGTGACGTAATGAGATATTCTGTGACATAGTTATAATCCTTATCAGACATCTAACAAGGTGACCAAAATTTAAATAATGAAAAGCGTGATATTGAATAGACTATTTGATAAACGTATTCTATCTCTTACAAATATGACGGGAACCTAAGCTGTATCCTGGACTCGCGACCAAGGGGCACGTTTTCACTGTTCTTACGTGACCAGGCCTAGCAGCAGCAACACAACACTATTTTTACAATTCCTCTAGCACCATTTCAGAGAATATTCCCCAAATTTCCCCAATATTCCCCATCTACCTCCTTCCATCTCCTTTCACATCGTTTTAAAATCCCCGACTTATATAAAATAGAATCTCTTATTCCCCATCTTCCTCCTTCCATCTCCTTTCACATCGTTTTAAAATCCCCGACATATATAAAATAGAATCTCTTATTCCCCATCTTCCTCCTTCCATCTCCTTTCACATCGTTTTAAAATCCCCGACATATATAAAATAGAATCTCTATTTCCCTTGCTCACGGCATCACGCGCAAACGGCTGGACCGATTTCGCTAATTCTTTTTTTGTTGTGTTTGTTATTGTTAGGAGGTTTTTATGTAAGAAAAAAAATAAGAAAATTATATGGGGAAAATTAGATAATTTAAGAAAACTTTACGGCCATATTCACTTTTCTAATATAAGCTTTTGACCAATTAGAAATTCAATATTCTTAGTTGAGACAGGACAACGTCTGTAGGGTCAGCTAGTAAATTATATTTTTTGTAACATTTCCTTTACTTATCTTACACGTCACAAATATTTTTCTTTTGTAATCTCTATGTTAGTTAATATGATTATTAAATCGTAGGTTTTTAGGATTAAGTTAGTAAGTAGATTAAAGTAACAAAAAAGCAGCAAATTATTAGGGTGTCTGAGAAAGCAAGTAAATTAATTTACTTAATTAATAAAAAAATTTAATTAACGTCCTCTCATTTGTATAGATGCAACCGTCCAAACGAGATCAGACTCTTTTAAGGTTCTAAATCTTGGAGATATCAATGAATGATGAAGTATCCGGAGAGTATGTATGATTTTATTGTTAATATTTATGTGTAAATTTATCTTGATAGAGTCCAACTGACATTTTGAAATTATCACTTTATTTCAATCAAAATTTTAGATTAATTATTACTAAAAAACTACTCTCTTTTTACAGGCACTTCTAGAAGATTATAATAACTAGTAATATGGTGACAAAGCAACTATTGTTATTCAAATATATTAACAATTTTAAATATCAATGTATTTTATACGTGTTACCAAATGTTACGTTTACGTTTGATGTTTGTACCCGTATATTTTCATTCTACTTTATATTACTTGGCTCATTGCTTTACTGTCAAATCTCGAGAGGTATTTACCGCCTGCTTATGACCTAAGTAAGCCTGTAGTTTATGTAAAGTAAGATTATGAGAATAGATATTATCCATTCACTTATATATTACTGGCGTAAGGGTCCGGATAACGGATGAAAAGTGTCTCCAGTAAATAGGCTCTAAAATAGCATGGCTCTAAATTTCATAGAAGCGACGGCCACCGTACGCGAAGTTGAACGATATAATTTGTATAGCATCTGACAGATGGCGCTTGTACTTTCGCCACGAATATTCGGTATTCGGCTATTCGGTTGAACATTGGGGACTACTCCTTAAACTATAGCAATGCTATTGTAGTTCCAAAATATCTGGAACAAACAAATCCTAATCCACTATCAGTTTCCATGGGCCAGATGCTAATATCTTTTATTGTCTGTGAGCCTTCTGAAGTGTTTTCGGTAACAGCAGTGGTGTTCTCCCCCTAATTCTCATCTTGGGGTAAGATTTGTACTTCAATAACTTCTTGGCCATATCGACCCATTTCAGGAATAAGGCATGCTATCGCAATCTTTTCGTTAGGATTTAGTGCTCCTGGAACAAATTTATGTTGAATAATGTGGGTTTGGGCTGGTAAAAGAAAACCTTAACATAGAATGTTCAAGCAATTCACTCTCTCATGCGTCCGCTATTTAATTCTTTTAATCATAAATATTACTACTTTTTATCCATTTATGTTTTATTTATATTTTTCTCTACTTAAATTTATTAATACCCTATCTCTTAATTTATTTATTCATATGTGTTGTATTTTTATTTTATCAATAACCTAACACATTAATACTTAAAACCTACCTGGTACCTCAGTAATAATGAACGATTTTTTTTTTTAAATTTATTGATAGCAAAAGAATGCGCTTTTCCTCATAAATTATACTTGTTTACGAAAATAGCCGCTCACTACTCTCTCACACTACTACCGGGAGATTATAAATAAATCTTAGAAAAGATTGCTTAGATTAAGATATTGTTTTGCGTTTGCTGACCACCACTTGTAAGGGTCTACTGTTTTTTCAAAACACACGTACTTTAGTAAAACACACGCGAAAGATTCTATTTGCTGCAAAATATTCGGTGCTTCGGCCACCGAATATTCGTTATTCGTATAGATCACTATTCGTGATATCTCTACTTTAAAACTCGCTTCGCTGAAGTATATTCAATCCGATCACTCACTTATTTATTTGTCAGTCACATGCTGTGGCCGACATTATCAAGCTCTACAACTTTTCTCTAGAACTCAATCATATATCTCTCATCGTTAAGGCAGCGTTTGTAAGAAACGTTTTCGTTCCACCGTTTTTGCTCTGACTTACTTTGAAAATCCGACTACCACGTAAAAGTCTTTTGATTTTTTGGTTAAATATATAACCTATGGCACTAACAAATAACGTAGCTTTTTTTTGGTAAAATAATTTTCAAAATCAGTTTAGGAGATTCAGAGATTAGCCACTACAACCTCAGTTACTAAGTTAGTCCTCTTAATTTTAGTATACATTACAATAAAAATAATAATAGTGATTCTATAGATTTAGAAGTAAAAGCTTTATTAGATCTCATGAATACTCACTTAATCTTTCTATTAATTATATTATAAAGAATATTTGCAAACACTTTATCAGTCTGAGGATTACTTTTTACTAGATACATAACTGTTATATAATTGTCGTGCCTATTTGAACATCTCAGTGAACAGTTTATATTCTTTCAGTGGGTTAAAACAATTATATAAATATATTTTTATTCAAAACTACTTAAAGTCGACTGAGTACAGTTTAGTATAATTTTGTATTGGGTTTGGACAAAGTTCTTATTTAGAGAAAAAATACATAATAGGTTGGGGAAAAAGTTTCTTCGCATTTTTTAAGAAAATTCAAAACATTTTTTAATATAGTTTGTTTACATTTAACTAAATTATGTAGGTACCATTTTGTTTGATAACTTTTTGCCATCTTGTAGGTAGGGACATGATCCCATTGCTACAGAAATGTTGGGGCTTCTGATCAAAAAACCGCAACAAGTAGTTTTGGCAGTCCTCTCGTGATGTTAACCAGACACTGCCTAAAGATTTCTGAAGAGACCGAAACAGGTGGAAATCTGAAGGTGCAAGGTCAGGACTTTACGGCGGATACATTAACACCTCCCAGCCAAACTCTCTTAATTTTTTCTCAAACTCAAACTCAAAATATTTTATTCAAATAGACTTTTTTTTAAAAAGTACTTTTGACACGTCAAAATTGGTCAGTCAGTCAGTTTGTCTGAAGCATCCGCCAGTTCGGAAAGCAGTTTCCTGATGAGAAGAACTGGCAAGAAACTCAACAGTTGCTCTTTTCAAAATGCCATTGTTTACATCAGTCTGTTTTACAAAGGTATAATCATTCAGCTGACCATCAACGTCATTTGGAATCCAAGCTTTGTCATCATTCAAATAATCTTGTACAGAGTAATAAGCTTTATTTACACTTTTTTATTCGAGTTTAAAATTGCTGAAGTGGCAAGTCTAATATAGGCTGTGGGATCTTATTATAGATGCGAACACCAAGCCCCATGAAACGATTACTAACTTTGTGGAGACGATAGTACGGCGTTACAAGTTTATTTTTATTTCTAGTATTTATCATGTGTGCGTCACTATGTTTGGAAAATAATGTAATGTTCTGCCTAATGTATACAATGATACAATAAATGTATTGTGACGGCACTGTAAGAATATACCTATAGCCGCTGAGTGCCTAAATTTGTGTGAGGTCTAGCGCTATCATGATGAAAAACCACACCCCTTCTATTGATTAATTCCGGCCGCTTTCTCTCAACTTCTTGCTTTAATCTCATCAGTTGTTCGCAGTAGAGTTCAGAATCGATGGCCCTGCCTAGTGGTAACAGCTCATAATGAATAATGCCCTTCCAATCCCACTACACACACACCATCACCTTGTTGCGAGTTAACCCGGGTTTCGCCACAGTGTGTGAAGCCTGACCGGCCCTTGATCACGCCTTTTTTCGCACGTTCTTGTCGTACGTGATCCAATTTTCATCACCAGTATCAGATTCTTCAAAAATGGTTCGGTTTCATTACATAGTAATAAAGAATCAAAAATGAGTACACGGTTCATTAGGTTTCTATCAGTGAGCTCGTGAGGTACCCAAATATCAAGCTTTTTTTGGGTACCCAGTTTTTTTCAAATGCGCCAAAACTGTTTGGGGTCAATTCCCAGTTTTTCAGCTACGTCGTAACTACTGATATGCCGATCTTGCTCCACTTTTTCAAAAATGGCATCCATTTTATCCGTAATAGAGGGACCAGAGCGAGGTGCATCTTTGACATCAAAATTTCCGGATTGAAAACGCTTAAACAAAATGTGTGCTACTCTCACAGACACTGCACTAGGTCCATAAACATCGCAAATTGTTTTTTGCGGGTTGCGTTGCATTTTTACCTTTTTTGTAGTAAAATTTAAAAATGTATCGAATTTCTTCATTAGACTCACTCATCTTCACAGTACGAAAAACAAATAAAAATCACACATTTTCCTAATTTGAATTTGGAATTATCTTCTTTAAAATGTAAACTTGTAATGATACCAAAACCAGCCAGATACAAATAGTATAGCCAAAGAGATATTATTACAAGTTCATACATACTATAATGCGAAAAGACTTTTTCCCCAACCTATTATATACTTAATACTCTCATCCAGTTATCTATTCGTAATGTATGTAATATGTTTATTGAAATAGATTTTCCTTCAGCGAAATAAGGACAAGTCAGCATATCATAAACGAGGACACAATATACAAATACTTCTAAGAATTCATATATAAATAATTGGCCAGCAGGTCCATTGTTTATAAAGGAAATCGTGTTTTTTCAGTATACCCGGAAAACAGTCGCTTTAATCACGAGCGATTGTTTTTCTTGCAACGGAAATGAAAGGTGAGTTTTTGCGATTTATTATTGTGCGGTGTTGCCTTTTTCAAATTGTTTTTGGCCATTTAAAAATTTTCATTTGGATGTTCATATTAGTTACTACCTGTGATTTCACCCGTGGAAATAAAGGATTGATAAATGTGTGAGAAAACACTCGTATGATCAAACACTCACTCATTTCATTACATATTACTTCATTCACTTTCAACACATCCACGTACCTGCGTCTGCGTGCCTGGGTTAAGTTTCTTAATATTGTAGGAGGGGGCCCCATCTGATGAATTTGCCAGGGGCCCCGAACGGTGTAGTTACGCCACTGCCCAATAGTCATTCACTCACTCATTGATCGACTAGGAACAAGTCATACTCAACTCTAGACTGACTCTTTAGCATATTAACAGTCATCTCACTTTCTTTCATTCTTTCTCGCAGAAACTATCCTTCTGCATGGAATAAAAAGGCTATATAGTATCTGTGTGCAAAATTTCATTCAAATCTGTTCAGTCGTTTTCGTGTGATTGAGTAACAAACATCCTACAGAAAATCTAAATATTTGTTGGTTTATTTGTAGTAAACAGCTCATTTTTTATGGGAAGATCTTGAAAGTTCTGTAAAAATAGGTTCAGCTATTTCAGATATGGCAATTCCGTGATCTAAAGACACTAATTTTTTTAACATTGAAACTGTTGCTTCCCGTCCACCAGGAGCTTTAAATAAAATATGTTTAACTACCCAATATTTTCACTATCCCAAAAAGCTGTCGAGACCAGAACAAATAAAAATGCGGGTAGTTTTATGCCGTATTTTATTATTTCCGTGTAAATTTTGCATATTGGTGCATAGTGAAGTTAATTTTTCAATTTCAAAAGCTTTTTATTCTTCCTGAATGAATTTTTAAATTTAGAGTTCAAATTTAATTTTTTTTAAATTTTAGCGTTAAATTAATAAGATGATTGATACGAAAGAGCCAGTCTGTCAAGTGTTGTCGCGCAGTACACATTAAATTATTGAGACTAATAGTGTAGTTGTTGTTTAGTGGCGTGGTGCGAGGCCTCCGTTATCGAGGAACAAGTGAGTAATGTACTTTATACTATAAAAATTTAATCTGATTTTTATTAGTGACATAAAATTTTATTGTCATCGAACGTTTAAAACAACAATAAAAAAATGATGCTCTCTTTCACTCATAATGTCTAATTTAACAGCTTTTCCAAGTTTTCGTGCTATACTAATAAAATGTGACCTGCCTTTGAAATAATACTATTAATTTAGTGAAAGATCTAAAAGACCGTGAGGGGACGGATTAGAATACTTCGCTCTGCTGCTGAGAGAGCATCTCGTACGAGGCGAGAAACCCAGCACCCTCTTGGTGGTAGGGGATCTGTTCCCCGACAGCCGACTGGCTTGCGACCACCAGCATGCGAAGTGTCATAGACGCGTTCCGGTCGAACTGCCAGACTTACCCTCCCACTCCCATCCCATTAATTCTGCGAATCCTGTGGACTCTATGCTCTTGCTCAGGGTCGGCTGTAACCGCAGCATTTTTTTCTTCACTCCTCTTCTCCACTTTACCTTCGAGGATGCAACGCATCGACAAAACTTGTTTTGTTTGTTGTCGATGTCTATGGGCGACGGTGGCTACTTACCATCAGGTGGACCATATTAGCTCGTTTGCACCTTATCTACCACTAGGGGCCCGTCCCGGCTTCGCACGGGTGGATAATTTTTTTTTTACATTTTGGCTCCCGCATTCTGTCGCTCCCTCTATCGCCGCGTTACTCGCTGCGCTGCGAGGCACACCACACCGCGCCGGCGGCCCGTCTGGGATTATTTTTTATTTATCTTGATATTTTTATTTCGTAATATCTTTTGACTGGAATGTCCGATTTCAATAATTCAAAAAGTAATTAACAGGTATTGAAACAGTCTTCATTACGAAATAATTTATTTGGATAAGAATTAATACAAAGTTATGGAAAACATGGTCTGATTTTGATAGGCATTTATATCAACTTTTAAAATGTAAAAAAGTAGTTATAGTTACTTAACTACAATAGTTGTACATATGGTCTCGCGGAGTTTTTTGTAGATATTAATACGTTCTATAATATTGCAGAACATTTTTTTGTTCTATCATCAATACTTTTCGCAGCGCATGCGATGAAAGATATTTTATGGCGAATTTTTTTGCACCTTGTGTTGGTTTTAGTGAGAATTTCTGGGGATCTCTAATTTTTTCTTGTAATAAGTATAGCCTATGTTACTCAGGGATAATGTAGCTTTCTAATGGTGAAAGAATTTTTGAAATCGGTCCAGTAGTTTTTATGTTTATTCATTACATACAAAAATCCAAATCTTTCCTCTTTATAATATTAGTATAGATAAACTCAAACTCAAACTCTACGTAATGTCTAACATTTAATACAGCTATTGATAATAAGTTATTCTCGATGAGGGTTGAACTTCGTTATACATATCACGCAGACATAAAAGTATTCTTAAAAATATACCAATAGAAATTTCGCCAATGACTTCAAATAATGTTGCTAGGTAGAGATATGTTTCATTTGATACATTCTGCGCGAAGCGAGGCGAGGCTTAATGAAGCGATTATATAGGTTCCAAACAAACATATTCCCCGCGACACATTTTCGCTAATTTCTGGAAACGCTAAAGGGTCTCTTAATATTTATTTTATTTATTATCTGTAATTGAACTTCTAGTTAGCAACACTCATACACTTTCTGTATTATTCAGAGGAAAGAGACAATCATAAACAAGTCGTCAGTCGTGCGGACAGCGGAAATGAAAGGTTTAATGGCACCGTTATTTTTATCTGTTTTATTAGCTTTATACGATGATACTCTATTAAAGCAATAAATTGGCATTGTGCAACCTCTGATATTTAACCTATAATAACCTTCTTCTAAGATATAACTGGAGAAATCGACCGTAGAATTTTGGACGCAAATCGATGCTACTTTGCGTTCAAAATTGTTAACAAGAAGTCTTAACATAACGATTTATACATCCCTTCTTAGACCAATTTTTAACATATGGCTCTGAAACTTGGGTAGGGGAGACCGGGGCTAAAAGTTACCGAGGTAAGTTGTTCCGATCGAAATAACTTTGCGAGTAAAAAAGGTAAGAATATTGAGTAAGCATTGCGTGAAATGGAACGCCACAGCGCACCGACGGCCGCCATCTTAAGCAGGCTAGTCGTACCCGAAACATCTCTATAACAGCATGTGCGTCACTAGTTCACGTAAGTAAATATTTTCGTATTTGGTATTTTTGGTCTTTCTCGCGAATTTTAAAGATTAGCCTCTTGTATATCAGCGTTTTAATTAAAGCATTTGTCTACTGTTTAGGTACACTATGCCTAAATTACGTATGTTTCGTGTTCTAATTGATATCTTGCATTTTTTTCAACACGTGTGTTTGGGGCTAGATGTTCCTTTTTTTGGGGGCAAGTTGTTCCGATTTCATAACGTCAATTCATTATATAAACAACGGAAAATGAGTAATTGTATTTTTATTTTTGTAGCATGCGAACTTATATCCGAAAATCAACACGAGGTTCGGTATCACAGGAGTTGATGCAAAAAGCAGCAGATGTAGTTATCAAGGAAGCAGGAAAATACAAACTGTTGCCAAAGAATTAGAAATTTGTCATGTCATTATACAGATTTGTTAATCTTTTCTACTCTACACTATGTAGAGTAGAAAAGATCACTATTGGCTATAAAAAAGTAAGATTGGTCTTTACTAATGAACAGGAAGATAAGTTAGCAGAATATTTGTTAAAATGTGCTTCAATTTGCCAGAAGAAGAAATTTTCAATTATATTAGCGTACAACTGTTCATTGAAATTCAACGCTGCCAATATTCCACCATCTTGACATGAAAATAGAAAAGCTGACCGATACTGGCTAACTTGTTTTTTAAAAAGAAATCCTCATCTGTCAATAAAAGCACCGGAGTCAACAAGTGCCATCTTTCAACAAACACAATGTTAGCGAATTTTTTACAAAGCTAAATAGTGTTGGATATATATAAATTTCCACCTTCTAGAATATATAATTTAGCCGAAACAGGCGTTACCACGGTGCTGAAGCCGTGAAAAATCATTGCCAAGAAGGGAATTAAGCAAGTTGGAGCCGTAGTATCAGCTGAACGAGGGACATTAGTTACAGTTGAACTGGCAGTAAATGCATTAGGTCATACAATTACTCCCATGTTTATTTTCCCAAGACTTTAATATAAGGATTTGTTCTTAAAAGGCGGGCCTCCGGAATCTATCGGTGCAGGAAACTGCTCAGGATGGATGACTGCCACGGAGTTCCTGATATATATGGATCATTTTATCAAACATACCGATGATTCATACGACACTGTTGATTAGTGCTTAAATAAACATGCTTTATTATTTATTGGTTTTTATTTCACAAATAACAGCTTTAACAGGTACGGTAACAATTTACCCCGACTGGTTAACAACTTGCCCCAAGTCGGGGTAAGTTGTTGCTTTCCGACTTTAGTCATTAAAAAATTAATAATAAAAAAAATTTACAAAAAATGTCCTAAATAACTGTCTTAATACAAAAGTAAGATATATAACTTGATTTTGATCGCATTATATTAATTCTGAAATCAAGTGTTCGTAACTATTTTCGAGGTTAAATAAAAATCGGAACTTTTAGCCCCGCTCTCCCCTACTAAGTAAAAGAAATGAACAGTTGTTGCTAGTGGCCGAACGCAAAGTACTGAGGCATATTTACGGCCCTGTAGTGGAAGGTGCTCAGTGACGCATTAGATATAACCATGAGCTGTATGCATTGGACAGGGAGCTGGATGACATTAAGCACATAAAGATCGGTTGCTTAAGATGGGCCGGCCACATATAACGCATGGATAACACAAGCCGGAAGGTCGAAGAAATCCAGGAAGACCCAGACTGAGATGGCGAGATAGTATTGACAGGGACGCACTATCTGCGGATATAAATAACTAGAGAGCAAAAGCTCTCGATCGCAGACCTTGACTGATGACCTTTATGAGACCAGGCCTAGGTGCAATCATAGCGTCTAGCGTCATTGATGATGAACCTTTTTCTATAGTGTATACGTAAAATCACTTTAAGTAATTATAACCTAAAAACTATGCAAAATATTTTATTAAACCATAATCTTTTTTAATTCAATTTTTATTGCTAAGTACAGTAATTACAGGTGAAATAATATACTGAGTTATTTTCTGGACGATCTGGATGTTAGAGCCACTACCTAATGCTGGGGTTATTTCAGGTTTGTCCATTATTTCATTTATAACAGTGTCCACGATGTTCTGATCAACTAAAACATCTTTATCGTCTATGATAGCAGGGTTGACAGAAATTGGTTCATACTTGTCAACAATGGCAGGTCCTACAGAGATTGGTTTGTAGTTGTCTACGATAGCAGGACCAACAGAGATTGGCTGGTCCACAATGGCAGGTCCTACAGAGATTGGTTCGTAGTGGTCTACGATAGCAGGACCAACAGAGATTGGCTGGTCCACAATGGCAGGTTCAACAGAGATTGGTTCGTTTTTGTCAATGTTAGCAGGACCAACAGATATTGGCTCGTACTTTTCTTCGATATTGTATTCCGCTCTGGTTCTTTGATGCGGTGGGACAGCCAGGGCTGTGCTAATTAATGTAGCAATAAGCAACAGTTTCATTTTTTGCTCTAAAACAAAACAACATTCATTATCAAAATTGTAAAAATATATTTTATCAAAAATTATCTTTAATCGCGGACTCACCTGCGTTTATCAATACTTCAAACAAACTATGCATTTGCAAAATATTTTTTACCTTTTATACTTAATTTTATCATTTATCTGTTTCAATGTTGTTTCTTTGGCATGATATATTTATGGCTGTTAATCGTAGTAATTAATATATTAGCAATTAGATTATCGGTAACTACACTTCCTTCAAGCTTAGAAGCTTAAGATTCTATTATTTGTGGTTTAGAATTGCGATAAAAATATTCCCTCTAGAACGTTTAATAAATTAATGCGTTATTTATATAGTTGTGTTGATTCACTGACTGTTCCCCCGTCTCCGATCCGATAGGTAGGGGGTGCTCGAACAAATATCATTCGAAACCTCATCCAATTGGCAATGAGTTGAAAAAAAAATCCAAAATGGCCGATTTAAGATAGCGGCCATACAAATTTCAGAAACTGTACGAGATAGAAGAGTGGTTTTTGGAAAAAGATGATAAGGGCCTCAAGGTCTATTTGATGAATAGAAAAAAAATTCAAGATGGCGGAATTTATTTTTCAATATAAAATATATGGGGAAAATTGAAGAGACTACAAATTGGAAACTATGCAAGACTTTGATACGGTTCTCTACGCGCCGTACTAGTAATGTTATATAAGCCAAGGTATGGAGTTTTATTTAATGTTAAACATTAGTAGAAGATAATGATACCGAGGTACAATCAAGCGAAAGTGATGATGTTATGATCATAAGATGTTAATCCAAACATTTTCCGTAGAAAGCCAGAAATTTTTATACAATACAAACGACCAAAAATCTACAATTAACGATATTCCAGGTCTGAGTATCACAGGTGAATATGAAAGCTATTTCTCAGCAACTATGCTTCGTGAATGTATTAATGCGCAACTATCCTCACTACTTTTGCTCAGATGTAAAAGCTGCCAATCTGTAAATCATCTTACTTGCATTGTCGCACTTGCAATCTGTTTGTATCGAGTAGACGTCCTGGTTGATCTTTCTATAAACGTGGTTTCATTTGATATCTACTGTGGAGACCATGCCACAGTCTCCAATATTGCTGTTAAGTTCATTGACCGAAATGCAAAATCAAAAGCAATCTTGCGATGTTATTAGCAATTGAATTACGCAATAGATAATAATACCATAGACATTTGATTGACTCTGTTATAGCGTCATCTCAGAAAAAATGAGGTACCAGTAGACGTACATTCAATAGCAATAACATATGTCGTACGTATGTAATCTAAAAACCAACTTTTTATGGTTTTGTACCCAAAGGGTAAAAACGGGACCCTATCTCCGGGACTCCGCTGTCCGTCCGTCTGTCAGCAGGCTATATCTCCGAGAACCGTGATAGCTAGACATATTTAACGGGGGGCTCCCATACAACAAACGTGACCGGTAGACACTTGAAATATTTACAGAATATTTATTTGTATATTAATTTCAAAAATAAATAATTTAATAAAATTTAAAAAAAATCAAATTAAATTTTGTACGGGACAAACTTTTTTTTTACAACCCTTTATCAAAACTATCAGAAAAGTGAGTAGATAACTGAAAATCACAATCAAAAAAGAGTCGTGCTACCTCAAAAACAATGCATTTTCGTGCGAAAGTCCTCGTTATTTAACTCGTACTTGTTATTTGTAAATTAACTGAAAAAGGACAACATCATTAACTGAGGTAGGGCACAGCAGAATATTTTCTGCTCAAATATGGAGCAGCCCGACTGGGGTAGTACCTCGACCTTACAGAAGATCACAGCTAAATAACACTACTTTAAAGCAGTGTTGTGTTCCTGTTGGTGGGGGGATTTGGGGATAGGGTCGGCAACGCGCTTGCGATGCTTCTGGTGTTGCAGACGTCTATAAGCTACGGTAATCGCTTACCATCAGGTGAGCCGTACGCTTGTTTGCCGACCTTGTTACATAAAAAAAAAAACATCATCTAAATACATAATTTGATCTAAATCGTTAAAGAAAATATAGGTTATATAAGGTCAATTCGAAGAGCTGGGTTTTATTTTGTCAAATCTTGTTATTAAAAACAAATATTTTAGTTAATACAAGCCGACCCGTGCGACTTCGTTCGCGTGTTGATCAGCTCCTATGGGTCGTATTTAGATGTTAAATAGCCTAAGTTACTCCTTGTTACATTAGCTATCTGCCAATGAAAGTCCTGTCAATATCTGTCCAGCCATTTCAGAGATTAGCCGGAACAAACAGACAGACAAAAATTGTAACAAATGTTTTGCTATCATCATCACGACCCGTCAATGGCCCACTGCTGAACCGGGTCTCCTCCTCAGAATGAGGAGGGTATTCGGCCATAGTCCACCACGCTGGCCAAATGCCGGTTGATATACTTCACACACCCGTGAGAACTTTTCGGGAACTCTCAGGAGTGCAGGTTTCCTCACGATGTTTTCCTTCACCGTTAAAGCAAGTGATATTTAATTGCTTAAAACACACATAACTCAGAGTCAGAGGTGTGTGCCCAGGATCGAACTCGGGACCTTTAGTCTCAGCGAGTAAGACTTGAAGTCTCAACCACTGAGCGGCAATGTTTTGCTATATATACCGTGTATACATCCATATGCACTTAGTAGATTATTATAATATTACAAACAGCGATAAAGCGATTATTTTAATATTACAAACAGACACTCCAATTTTACTTATTTGTATGGATTACAAGAAAAAAAAGAAAAATGGAGATGAGTAAAGCCAAATGTTTATTCAGAATTAGTTATTATTTAGTTACATTAAAGTTCACTGATACTGATAAACCTTAATTAAGCACATCAGGGTTAGTTACAATTGGTTCTGGAACTAGTCCAGGGAGGACGGGTGGAGGAATGATTGCTGGTTCAGGAACAGGGATGGGTAGAACTGGTTCTGGAATAGCTACAGGACTAAGTTCAGGTTGTTCCACAACGATGACTGGTTCGGGTACAAGTTCAAGCTCTTCAGAAACGACGGGGAGATCAATTACGTGAGCTGCAGTGTTTATGTTTAAGACGATCTGAATAACTGGTGCAGAGGCAGCAGGGACTTCATTAACGACGGCAGGGCCGACGCTGATTGGCTCATAGTTATCGACGAGAACAGGAGCTGGTCCAACGCTGATGGGTTCATAGTTATCGACGATTACGGGAGCTGGTCCAACGCTGATGGGTTCATAGTTATCGACGATTACGGGAGCTGGTCCAACGCTGATGGGTTCATAGTTATCGACGATTACGGGAGCTGGTCCAACGCTGATGGGTTCGTAATTGTCAATTGGAGCAGGTCCGGCGTTGCCGGGATTGACATAAACTGGGCCAGCAACGGCCACAGCCACGAGGGCGGCGGAGATGAGGAAGAATTTCATATTATCGCTGAAAGCAATAGATAGATTAATAAATGATGATGAAACGTCTATTCCGATTAATATTTATTAGAAAGTTAAATTTATTCTTCTTACCTTTTATTGGCTTTTGTTCAACAAACTGTGACTTCCGTATAATATTTCTGTTTTTATATAAAACGTTATCTTTTACGTATTAATAAAATAAGCATCGCTTGATAATTTTCTGTTAATTCATATCAATGACTGACTTAAGAAATGGATTAACACTTACTGATTATCTTTGACATTCCTCATAATTAAAGACGAAGTTTTGATGAATAACGTTTTAAGCTATTTGTTATTTTTTAGAATATGTATGAATTCTTGCAAAACAAAATGGAGTAGCACATACAAAATAGTATTTTTATCTACGTCAGTAAGTAATTTAATTTTCTTAAAAATACACTTACAATCTGCATGTAAAATGTATTAGTAAACAATTAACGCGTAGTATTAGCCCTTGTAAACCAGCTCTCATGTCCCGGGTACTGTGAACATTAATATTATATTTTATATGTTATCATGCAGTTTAGTTAGTACATAGTAGAGATTAAAGAAACCGAAAACAGCAATAGTTGAGGATTTATTATATTTTAGGTATCAAAGCAGTTTAATGAAGATTGAAGTAAGCTTGATAAAGAATTTAATGAAGATTCACAAACAGGAAAAAGATAGACAGACATACGCTTAGATAGCATAGAATCTGTATAAGTCTAAATTAATTTTATTAGAATACTTAATACGTTTTAAGATAGCAATTAATCTTTTCTTGGAGTTCAGTAGCGTTACTAAGAAAGAAATCGGTTAGGTTTAATAATCTGCGTATTAAAGGAGATAAAATGTTATTAAGGAATGGATTAAAAATTATAGATAAAATTATCGACGACTATTATCAAACCGTATCAAAGGTGTGTCTGTACATTGAAAATATTATCTATCAAAAATATATTCTTTCTTTATTATTATCATTTTATTTTTCGTTTTTCAGAAACACTAAGTCTAGATTTAATCATGGATAGTTTAGATTTGTTTTAAGTAAGTTTTTGGTTACAGCTTGCATTATTTTTTCTAGAAATTTAATTGCCATAGATTAAAAAAATGGTAAGCAATATCTTGATGCCATTTTGTAATTCAGGGACACGCTAAATAGTTATTTACTGCTGTCATAAATATATACACACTATCTGCATTACGCGAATTACCGACATTTAGATTTAAAATCAATTGTTTAAAATAGCATTAAAGAAAAGTGAAAAGCTTAAAAAAGATTTTTTTAATAATGTTGTGTGTTTACTTCTCTATCTATTGGCAATTCACAACAAACTCCATGAAGACAAGTATCTACTTATTGTAGATACTAGATATTACTTATACTAGATATAGGAAATACTAAAGAATACAAAAAAAAAACAACCAAAGTGCGATTCAATCTACTTACGCCATCTATTGACGGAGAGATGGCGTCTGTCTGTCTGTTACACAATCAGCATAAATAACTGAACCGATTTTGATGAAATATTAAATAGAGTTAAATGATAGATAGAGTTTTTACCCGTGAGGGGACTGGTAAGAAAATCAAATCAAAATCAAAGAACCGAGTAACCCAGTACCCCTTTGGTAGGGGATCTGTTCCCCGACTGGCTTGCGACCACCAGCATGCGAATCCGACCGCCAAGTCTCACCTATAGACGCGTTCCGGTCGAGCCTCATATGGGCCCGACTTACCCCCTCCCTTTCCCATCTCATTATTGCTGCGGATCTAGCGGACTTTGGGCTCTTGTTCAGGGTCCGCTGAAACTGCAGCATATTTTTTTTCACTCCCCTCCCCACTCTCTCTTGGAGGACGCAACGTATCGGCAAAACAAGTATCTCTTGTTTTGCCGATGTCCATGGGCGGTGGTGGCCACTTACCATCAGGTGGACCATCTGCTCGTTTGCACCTTATTTGGTATAAAAAAAAGGAGCTAAAGCTTGAGGAAAGATATATGCTCGTACGCCATCTATCGACGTGGAGGTGAAGTGGATGTCGAGCTGTGTGATCTTTGGGAATTAATCATATATGAATTAAAATGTGTCTGTATTTAGATGGGACGATCGACTAGTATATATAAATAATAGGAAAATGTATGTCAATCTTGTATATCTATATACGAATATATATTAGTTATAAGATAGTAAGTGTTAACCTCAGGAATGGGTAGCAGGCGCGATGCGGTTTCGGCGCAAACCAACTTCGGAATTAGGTTCAACATACTATGTGTAAATTATACTGTGACCTTCTTTGGTTCATCGTATATATGTATAATATATCTCTATCTATATTTTAGTACTTGAAGTAATATCTTTATACCCTTTTTAAGAAATATATAAGATTTTACAAACAAATAGTAACGCCATTACCATAGTAAATGTTCTCAGAAAATACAATAATACGAAAAAAACTTGAAATCAAATTTTAGGTGAAATCCCCTTTAAATCCTATCTTTAATATTTAGAACTTTTTTGCAATATTTATGTTTAATGGATTTGTAATTTTTTTGTTTATCAATATAACATGAAATCTTACGTTTAAATAGGTCAAAATTGGACATAATGATTTATAAAAAAATCGGATGAGTGATGACGCATTTTCTGAGAAAATTTACTATGGTAATGTATATTTTTTTTACACCATCAGAAAGTAGAGATTTTGACGTACCGACGAGGCCACCGACTTTTAAAAAAAAAGCAGATCTTTTGATGTGAGATTTTTCGACTGAAAATTGTGGTGCTTTTTCGATATTAAGTCAAAATACGATTATAAAAAGTAAGTTTTCACCAAATTTCTTAAAAAAAATTGGTTTTGTAGAAGATAAAAATAAAACACCAAAAACTTCGTTACTTATTTGAATATTTCACATAAATTTTGAGGTTATGTGAAAAAAATGTAAATACAAAAGTTGTAGATCTTATTATTACCTACAACTATGGAAAAAATTATGGACATTGGTCTATTATGAGGCAATACGATTGGAAAATCCACTGGAAAATTCAGAAATATTTAGTACTATTTTCTTATGCTGGTGCGAATCCGGACCTGGTCGCTGGTATTATATATCTGCCATATTAAATTGTTTCAGGTAGATAATAACCACGGTATGTTATGAGCCCTGCGGCTAACGGAACTTACCACGTCGAACATATTATACGCATTATTGACCCCAAGAATTTCGTCATTACACTTATTTTGAAACCTTGTTAAACTAAAGCCAATTTATAGCAGCTGTGTATTGATAATTGACACTGATGTGACAGTGACGGATGACAAAGATTTGGGAGAATTGTGGCATCGCATAACTTCGTCGGTATAGTTCACAGTCTAATCGAAGTTTCGTTGTCGGCCATACGTAGCAAGAAATCATTATTCAGTTATAAATCAGACGAAATTCGTTGATAGTTGGGCGCCGAAACCCCAAGCGATCTGAATGGACACGTTTTTTGTTGAAATTTTGAACCGAGGTTATGTTATATTATAGTCTTTATTTACTCTTTTTCTCCTTAGCTGTAAAAAAAAACTCAGTGTGCAGCAGAAATAATACTAATTTTTTATTTATGCCGCCATGATAGAAATCATTATTTTTACAGCGTCTCAGGAGTAATATTCTTATCAACAAACCGTGACATTGTTGGATCTGCGTTTAGCAAATCCTGGAATATAAATATTAAAGTTTGTATGCACACAATAACGGCTGAACAGATTCGAATAGAATTTTGAATACAGGCTACTTAATAATTTTACACATAGGCTACTTTTTATCCCTAAAAATGTTAGACCTGTGGGATAGTAGGGAGTCATATAAACAAAAACTATACAACCTTTAAGCTGAAATAACACGGAGGATACTTTTGCGAAAGAAAGTGTTTCATCTTACTCTGGATGGATGATTGTTGGATAACATTTTAATAAGTGTTTTCATTTACTCTCATTTGTAATATATTAATTTTACGTTACACAAAAGCTTTAACAATTCACCAGTAATATTAAATTACATGAAAATGTAATGAAAAATGAATGTGTTTCATTGTTTTATGTGTGTAATGTTGATTAAGCGCATAGCGCGACCGCAATATAGGGTCACCGCGGCGTGTGGTATGCACTGCCCATTGTGGCTACATATACATACATATATACGATTTATTAGTTACATAATCATTATGATATATATATAGGTAATAAAAAAGAGACACTTGGAGGTTATATGATCGAAATATATATCTATATTGAACGCGCTAATCCCAGGAACTATTGGTTCGAATTGCAAAAATTCTTTTAGTCTTGGATAGCTCATTTATCAAGAGCTATCCTAAACTAAAGATTGGGTTACGTAACTTCAAGATATGACCCATAGGAGCAGAGTACCAATGCTGCAAAATCGACAAAAATTTACTCGTTTTGAGAGAGTGTAAATGGCGATAAAACAAAGAATGCAACTCCTTAGAATTGTAATATAGTTGCCCACTTTAAAACCTTCTCTCTCTCTCTTATGAGACGCAGAGAAAGTCTTACAGGTCTAGTATCCTTGAAATGGGGACCTCCATAAGCGATTGGCATTCTTATTTATAGTCCTACAACGTGTTAAAGTTCTAAATCTGATATGAGCTTCTTACTTTATTTCCACTGCGAACATTGGTTAGACTCGAATTGAACTCTTGTCATCGTGTGAGTAAGATCGGAACTCTCCTTTTTACATTGGGAATGTGTGGGCCCTAAATAAACTTAGTCATAATAATATCTTCCTCCTTGTTGCTAGTATCTATAGTAGCTAGTAAATAAAGGTAAGAGACGCTTACTCATGTACCGACCCTCCCGCATACAGCTTACTCACTCTCTGATTGAGATGCACATTCATTTATAAAAATATGTCCTTTCGTAGAGAAATTGCGTGAAGACTAAGATTCTTACATATGTGTACACACAACATTTTGTTTAAATTCTTTTAGCCATTTTTGTTGATCGTGTAACAAACATTTTAACTTACTAACTTTCACGATAGCTTGTCTAACTAACCGTAAGTAATAATTTTACCCTAAAAATATGCTTAATTCTTATAGAATAATTATAGAAGATGTTATCAAGTTAATAGCTTAAAAAAATAAGCATTTGAAAGAATTTCTTTTTTCTTTGATATTTTCAATTCTAACCATACTTTATGTAAAAAATTGCACCATGCAAAGCCATGGCGAGTATCTAGTATTTTAATAAACAATACAAACCCTTCCGAAGTTCAAACAAAAGCTCAATCTATAAACCAATCTGATCCAGACCTAAATTAAATTTGAGCAAAAATGGTGTGAAAATGTAAGCGGCCGCCTGTGTCAATGCAGCTGGAAAACGATGGAATTGGATTAGAAATGAGAATCGAATGTCGGACCTCGGGTCTATCCGAATAACCCTTGAGTTATAGACCAGGAGCTCACACCAATAAAATTTCGTGTAATGTAAGTGAAAGACAAGCGACTACATCTCACCGGCACGGAAAGTGACGATGCCGCCTAAAAGGTAGTGCGCTTCTCAAAAAAATCCTTTTTACCTTTTTTTGAGAAACCAAAATTATACATTTAATCTTGTATAGATTACGCATTTAGCTGGGTATCATAATTTATTATCTTTAACTTTGCAATGAAGTGTGAGTAACAGTTTTGTTATATTTTTAGTGTTTGTATGTATTTCCTATAGATTTATATTCATACCCCATTTGATCAATAATATATTGTAACTACTGTCCCATTCGATCTGATTTAGTAATCTAAGTGATTTTATACATTAAACATTGTCTTAATAGTGCAAGTGTGGTTTATTGTTATGGTGCTTGATTCCCTTCTTGTGGATCACGTGAGTTTACCTATTTATATACTTATAAGCTAAAAGTGGCTTAACCAGAGATAATAGTTTCGTTAAAATATATGTGGGAGAATAGTAAAAGACTATCCAATAATCGAATCGTCATCACCGTCTATGTCGTTGGAGTAGGGTAGTAGTCACTTCCGTCATTTTGAGCCTCTACCCTTTATATGGCTTCGACAGTCTGACTGAAGTCTTAGTCTTGCGCGGTCTCTCAAGAAGTGAAGTAGTCCCTGGATAGTGTTAGTGTTGTGAAGCGCAGTGTTAGTGCTGGAAGTGTTGTCTGATTAAGGTCACGTGAGTACCTTACAATTTAGTTGCCACGTCTTGTTTTGGGTTAGGTTTATGTGAGTTTAATCTGCTCAGGCTCTGCTGTTAAAAGCCTGAGCAGTGGAGGCGAGTGATCACTTAAAGGACGTCCTTAAGCCTACACCTTAGTTACAATTCCAAGGCTCTGCTTAGGTTTATCTCGTAATTATTAGAGATCATATTTGATTATTTATCGGTTCAGTAGAAGTATCTACGTTGCGTTTACCCAATATTCCATTAAATATCAACATCCATGTTAGTGTTTTCCAATATTCCACTCACCTCCTTCCTTCTCATCATTTAAAATCCTCGACATATAATATAAAAAAATCCTAGAATCCATCCTACGCCACCTACTTAATTTATTAATAAAAACACTTAAATACTAAAAATTACACTTATAGTCATCAGTCCAACAATTATCTACAAAACATATTATATTTTGAAGATGAACTCCTGAGCTACATATATTACAGTCAAGGGCTACCGGCTATTTTACATTGAGATATTGACCACTACCTGAAAACGAGTGTAGAATAAAATATTTCCATATTAGAGGAAACTGAGAGTTATTTAAACACAGATATATGGAATATGAGCAAATGGTCTACTCTAGGTACCATATATATCTGTAAAATATATTAAAACAACGAAACGATATCTAACTCGGAGAAAAATATAACGGAGAAGGAGAACTAAACATTATGATCATACAATTAAGACAGGAACCTAAGCAGTGCCTTGGACTTGTGACCAAGGTCCTTTGCCACTTACGCGAACTCTCAATTCCATTGCCGAGGTTATCTGTTTAAACCTAAGGTAAAACTTTCCTAAGCCTAACATACGCGCTATGTATATTGTCAAGCAATATAATAACATATATCAAAAGATATTAACAACAATAAAAGTCTAAGGAGAAAATACTGAATACGACAAATTACTTTTTAAAGAATATCCCAACTTTATCAATAAAGAATGTAATATTTTGTAAAATAGAAGTTAAACAGACAAACATGTAAAATTTCGATAGGTGGCATTAATAACTACCGTGTTGACTCGCTTGATAAATCTGATGGGAGTTGGCACCATGCGGGCAAGACCGAGACAACAAATACAAAGCCATGTTTGTTGTACGGTTGGCAAAAAAATATACATTCATTCCTATTTTACCTGTAGGAATATCACTTTTTTTTTAATGGTAGATAAGGTGCAACCTGATGGTAACTGGCCATCATCGCCCATGGACATCGGCAAAAAAAGAGATACCCTCTTGTTTTGTCGATGGGTATGCATCCTCTAAGATAGAGTGGGGAGGGGGAGTGAAGAAAAAATGCTGCGGTCTCACTGGACCTTGAGCAAGAGGCCACAGTTTACTAGATCCGCAGCATTAATGGGATGGGAGCAGAAGAGGGTAAGTCTGGCACACATGCGGCTCGACCGGAACGCGTCTATGACACTTGGCGGTCGGATTCACATGCTGGTGGTCGCAAGCCAAGAAATTGAGCCCATGTCAGTATGAAATATTGTATGAAATTGTATTACGTAGTCGGTTATTACTTGGTACTTGTTTTTGGGTGGACTTGAATCTGATTAAGGTAGTTGTTTAGGCATTATTATTTAAATTATCTCTTATTAAATTATCTGGATATAAATGAGTATAATATGGAGGATATTTCCTAAAATAATTGTTATGTTCTTGATGATATGATATAAATATATAATTCCTTCTACTATTAGATCTCCTTCTTGTAATCGTGATTCTGTACCGGTTCGAAGTATACATTTGTAGACAATTTCTTCTTTGTTACACCCCTACTTCATATAGATTAAAACTATGTCAGATTTCACATGCACTATGATGATTTAAAAAAGCTGTAATAGAAATGTATCTATTAACTAACATATAGCTTGACCGCAACCGCTGTTCCGCGCTCTAGGAACGCGCGGCGAGGCAGGGGACGGGTTAGAAGCACGAGTTCACATGAGATCAATATTGTCGGACGGATCTTACGATATAATTTTGTTTTTAATTTTCCGATATACATTATTATTATTATTTATCAGTTTTATGGTACGACCGGTGTGTAAAGTCTAATATTTAAACATTTTTGGTTTTACACGCCAGTCGTACGTATTAAATTATTATATTGGAGAGAGAATTAATTAAAGTATACCTAAATAATTCATTTAATTACCAAATTTCTTTCATAATATATGCGAAACCTGTGCAGGACGAGAAAACAAATAACAGTAATAGTAAACTCTTTCACTTTCTTCCTTTTATTTTTAATCAATCAGTGCAAAACGTGAAAATCAGTAAAGAAATAATTAGAGACTGATTAAGGTTATAATAAAGAGAATCATAAGTTTAGATAAATAATAATTTGTGTGCTAGATTCTAGGAATAGAATATAGAATAGATCTTACCTATTAGATTTGGTAAGTTTTTTCATAAAATATAGTAGGGTAGGTAGTAGTATATAAACAAGAAAATTTAAAGAAAGAAGAACTAATTTTTTTATGTTCTTCACATCACGAGATAACGCACGATCCATTTTGGAATATTTACATACACAATACGACGTAAGCATTGACGGCCGACCGACGGCCGACGTCCGGTACTCTCCCCCGTCTCGTCGCGCACCTACCTAGGGCGTGGCACAGCGGTTGCGGTCAAGCTATAATTATCTTTTTTAACTTGATCTAACTTAGTTGTGTTCTTAAGAGGAAATCAGTCGACACTTTTTTCATACAAACGTAGTCCCCTGTTTCCTCCTAGGATAATGAGGTTACAGAAGATAAAAAAATACCATGCGATATATACGTGCATTTGACATGGCTGTACGTTTTGTTTTTTTTTGTTACATTTGCAAACATCCAGCAAACGAATTATTACTAACATAAACCAAAAAAGCAAAACGTCCGGCCATAGCTTGGACCCTGTACTGCATTTTACCGAAATAAATATTGAAGTCGGTCCAGATTTCGAGGAGGAAACAGGGGATTACGAAAGGACGATTTTCTTAATTTTACGTAGGTAAAATCAGTTCGAGCTGTAGTTCTCTCTATCACACGGTAAGGGTAAGGGGTAAGCTTGGGCTCAGAGCTACAGCAATATTTTTGGTAAAAATCTATTTTCCAAAAGTGTCGTTCATACGAAGTCCTCTTAAGAAGTAATCGGAAAAAGTCATAATCTAAAAATCTATAGTAAAATTTAATGTACTATAAAGAAATGATAAATGTAGAGATTATTTTTTCCGCTATCTGTACAAGTACAGTTAGAACTGTGTACACAAAGTTTGATATTCTATGACTTCTATTGTTTGTTCGAGTGTAAATTATTTATTTGTCGAGGAGGTGCTTTTGGATTTAAGCTGCGGTGTTTTAAAGCGTTCAAAGTCTTCTTTATTAAGAAGACCAGCTTTTACTGTACATACAGTCTCTTAAAATGGCGTTTTATTACTTTACGATATAGGTTATAATTGTATTGTAATATTAATGAGAGAACAGATGTAGCTACTGGCACGTAAGTATAGATCTGACCTTGAATACGCAGATGTTACTATTAGGGAGCGCGGGGCGAGAGCAGCGCGTCACACGCGATTGGTTCTTATGCGACGTTTCAGTTCTCGCGCGTCTGCTACGACACGGATGGAACGCTCACACTACAAACCCCCACTATCTACAAATGCTATGAGATTAGATAGAAGAAAGAGAACTAAAAGGGAATTATAAAACCATCAATTTGTTTTCTTTGATTTACTCCATAAAAGGCAAAGGGTAAGCCGTTAAACCTTGATGTCTAAAACTGTCAATAGAAAGCTTTTTAACAATGACAGATTATACAAACTATTTACAGTTTCCTTTTTAAATTTTTTTTACAGTTCAATAACATAATAATGTTGCAAGTCATTTGATTTAAATTTCTCAAATCTTTTACTATTGCAAACCTAATATTATTATGTTGGCAATATCTTCGCAAACGAAACTTTTAAATATTATAATCTTTCAGAAAATTGATTTTAATTCTTTTAAGAAAATTAAATTATGTGGATTTTAATTGCTTTTTCAATTTCAAATTGGAAAAAAGCTATAGTCTTATACAATAGAAAAACATAGTGTCAATTATAATGTTAGTAACACTAATTTGAGTAGTATTCTGTTGGTTATGATGCTGGCAACACTGATTTATATGACAGGCTGTTAGTTTTGATATCGGCAACATTAATCTGAGTAACATTTGAATTTAGAAGTTGGCACAAAGTGAATATCATTTGGTTAAGATAAAAGGAAACGCAGAAGGACTGTGTCTAAAGAAACCCCCCAGGAGGATATTCAAGTCAACCCGTTATACTTTTAGTCAAGCTCAAAATTAAATAATTGTATGGAAATGCATGTAAAGCCATGGATGTTATATGTATATTATCCTCTTAGTCAAAACGCTACTAAAATTACCTACATAAACGATTGGAAGTTAAATTTTGAATCATCAGCATCACCCGTTAATGGCCCACTGCTGAGGCCATAGTCCACTACGCTGACCAGTACGGGTTGGCAGACTTCACACACCTTTGAGAACATGGAGAACTCTCAGGAGTGCAGGTTTCCTCACGATGTGTTCCTTCACCGTTATAACAAATGATATTTAATTGCTTAAAAAATACATCTCAGAAAAATCGAACTCGGACCTCCCGAGTAGACATCAACGTCTTAACCACTGGGCCGTCACTGCTTTTTTGAAATTTTGATAACATTATATTATGTAGAGGTTCCCCTTTAAATCATCAAACAGCTGTACAACGGTTATTCTGTTACTAAAAAAATAAAAAAATATATTACTATCAATATTTGTACGTAAGCTGTTTATTTTGATTTGGTATCGTATTTGAACCACGTCAGTTTCCTTGTCACTGGTAATCTCCGTTGAGTAATGAGCCGTCTCAAAATAGATTAAGTAGATTTTAGTTTATCATTGTAGTACTTACTTACGATTTGGTGATTATAAGATTCCGAGGGAATGAGCAAATCATATTCAACATCATCTATTAACGTCTCCATTTCACAACAAAAAAATATGGAAATAAAAAAACTGTTTTTTTTGTAATCTTATTTTTAATTTAAATCTAAATATTTATAAGCTTTAAGATTTTATAAGTATTAACAGCATTTTAAAATAGGTGGAGACTATAAAAAAATACATTTTTAAGATATACGTCAAAGTCAAAATAGTTTATTACAAAATAGGTCAGTCAGTTTGTCTAAAGCTACCACCAGTTCGGAAAGCAGTTTCCTGATGAGAAGAGCCGGCCAGAAACTCAACAGTTGCTCTTTTCAAAATGCCATTGTTTACATCAGTCTGTTCTACAAGGGTATTATCATTCAGCTGAGCATCAACTTCATTTTGAATCCAAGCTTTGTCATCATTCAAGTAATCTTGTACAGAGTAGTAAGCTTTATTTACTAAACACTTGTTTATTCGAGTTATAAATTGCTGAATTGGCAAGTCTAATATAGTCTGTGGAATCTTATTATAGATGCGAACACCAAGCCCCATGAAACAATTACTCACTTTGTGGAGACGATAGGAAGGCGTTACAAGTTTATTTTTATTTCTAGTATTTATACTGTGTGTGCCACTGTGTTTGGAAAATAAAGTATTGATTACCCTTCCACGGGGGGTGTAAAAGAAAGATCAACCAATAAGAATCAGAATGGTATTTAGCTAAACTGAAAGAGATCATCATAGGTCAGTTGACAGCACTGTGCATGCTATCTTACAGAATAAAATCAAGATAGTATATTGTACAAACAAAACCCCCACATACGTGGAAGCTGGCTGGGCCCGGATTCAGCTTCTTAAGTTAGGGGTTATGATTCTTGTCAGTTAGGTGATAAAGAAGGCACAAAGTACTCACAAGTCCTTGATGATCTCTAATCTTCTTTGGGCATGCCCGTTTCACTACCAAATAACACAAAATAGTTCACACTTTACCACCAGTCTGTTTTCGTCAGTGAAGGGTCAATTAACTAGCGTTTGGGAAATAGCACACACATGTCATGGGATATTATTAATAAATAAAGGGATTAAACAGGGATGCACACCGCACGTGCGTCGCTAGTAACCACTCTTTTCAACGACTGCCACTGCAGGCAGTGTTATAGTAAACATATATCTATAAAAAAAGTTGTGCGAAATTGTAAAATATAACACAATAATATTTGCTCGCATCGGTTTATAGGAAATTATAAACTCAATCAGAGTTCGATAAATAATTCCGCTATCAGAGGCGGAGGCGGAGGCTCGAGGGCAGGGTTGGCTGATGACAATGAAACCTACATTATTAAATGAATTGCGTGTATTTGATACTATCTTTGTATTGTTAAATACTATCTGTATTGTATTGCAGAAAATATTTTATCTTTTACTCGAAAATCCCTCTAGCAAATTGTATTTATGGTTCTCTTAACCTCCAACTTTTTTTATTTAATTTTATTTTTATATCTGTAAAGTTCAAATACGTACATCCATACAAATAAATAAAATTGAAGTGTCTGTTTGTAATATTAAAATAACCGCTTTTTATCATCGTACACGATACATATACCAAAACAACATTTTTTGTTACGGCTAATCTCTGAAACGGCTGTACCGATTTTGACGATACTTTCACTGGTAGATAGCTTATGTAACAAGGAGTAACTTAGGCTATTTAACATTTCGCTAAGACCCATAGGAGCGGAGTAACACGCGAACGAAGTCGCGTGGTTCGGCTGGTAGACTAATAAATATGGTCAGTAAATCATTGTAGAAATGAAAAAAAAAGATCAATGTTTAAGTACATAAAAAGTAACAAAAGGTAGTAAATGCATATAAAATTATGTTAACAGTGCTATTGTTGATTAATCATAGATTGATTATTTATTAGCAAATATCACACATACAGCACAAATAGTTTATTTATAAATATCAAAACATGAAATTGTTTTAAATCACATACATTATTCATTTCAAAATATATGACAAGTTGTAATTCTTCTATTTCATCTTTATATATATTAATCTGAGTAGTATTTTGCTTTAGAAAATGACACAACTGATTATTTTATCATATTCATACAAACCTAATCAATTAGTTCTGCCAATAAAAAGGCAACCAAATAAATTCGCTGCCTTCGCCATGACGTTGACAGAAATCTTTACATCATCGTGTATCGTGAGTATTCTAGCCGTAATTCTGGATTTCTCGGTTTAACCCACAGAAGTAATATTCTAGTCAAAAAGCCGTCATACTGTTGGTCTGCAAATAGACTATAACCCATTCATTAAAACTATGTTATCTTATTATGCGTGTGTATATCACTAAAACGCTAGAACTTCGGACCTATTGTGATATTTTTTGTTTTTCTCGACATAATACAAAAACCTACTACCGAAAGGTTTTTGGTTTTCTAAATTACTTTGACAAATAGTTATTATAACCATATAATATTACAGTATGTGTAACTTCCTACTCCTAAGATTATCTTATATATAAAATTCTCGTGTCACAATGTTAGTTATCATACTCCTCCGAAACAGCTCAACCGATTTTTATGAAATTTTATATGCACATTCAGTAGGTCTGAGAATCGGCTACTATCTATTTTTCATCCCCTTAAGTGATAAGGGTGGACCACCCCAAATTTATATGGCAAAACCACGTTTGCCAGGTCAGCTAGTCTTATATATAAATCTCTTATGTCACAATGTTAGATATCATACTCCTCCGAAACGGCTCGACCCATTTTTATGAAATTTTGTGTACATGTCGGGTAGGTCTGAGAATCGGTAAACATCTAATTTTTATACCCCTAAGTGATTATGGTAGCCCACGGTGGCAAAACAACCTTTGCTGGGTCAGCCAGTGAACTATAATTGACTCTGGTTGGTTTTCAGAAATGTAAAAAAATAGTCAAAAATAAACACTCCATTTCTCACAGAAGCGAATAAAAATTAAGTATAAGTACGAGTATTTGGATAAATCAGTATTTTTATTCTGCAACAGACAAGTCGAGTTCTGTTGTACGTTTCTCCCTAGAAAAACTTATTTCTATATTATTGAGATGAAACAAATATAAAAGCAATATTTCATATAGGAAAAATAATATTTGGAGTTCTTCAACCCTGAGTCCAAGGTCGTCGATCAGTTTCTTAAATAAACAGCGTAGAGGGCACAGGGCAGAGGGCAATCCGTCGAGGCGTATACGATGGCTTGTACAAACTTGCTAACAATAATATTAGTTTTGTATACATACTTATTTCTATTTAATGATATTGAGAATTATATGTATTTAGTAATATGATTTTACACAGGTGTACCGGAAAGTCATTACCGGTTTTTTTTAAAAAAAAACTACGTAATTTTCAAGAAAATAAAAAAATTATTTATTCAAAGTATTGGCCATTTGATTCAACATATCTTGCCCATCTTTCTGTTAATTTATGGATGCCATCCCAAAAAAACTGTTTGTCCTTTGAGGAAAACCATTCATCGAGCCATTTTCTAACTTCTTCGAAATTGGCGATGTGCAGCTCTGCAAGCGGACTCTTGATAGTCGGACGGGGCAAGGTCTGGAGAGTATGGCGGGTGCAATAATATGTCCCATTCAAGTGCTTTCAACGCTTCCTTGACCGGTTTTGCTTTATGAGACGGCGCGTTATCGTGTTGTAAAATCACTTTACCGTGCCTTCGGGCCCATTCTGGATGTTTTTCGATCAATGCGTGGTTCAAATTGATTATTTGTTGTCGGTAGCGATCAGCTATTAACTGTTTCACCAGGTTTCAACAGTTCGTAATACACCACGCCACTCTGGTCCCACCAAACACAGAGCATTGTCTTGCGACTGAAACGATTTGGCCTTGTAGTCGATGGGCCGGCTTCGCCAGGTGATAACCATGATTTTTAGCGCTTATTCAAAGTAAATCCACTTTTCATCACCCGTCAATATTCGATGCAAAAATGACTTCCTATCATATCTTTGAAGCAGCATTTCACAGACGATTTTTCGATTTTCCATTTGCCTATCATTCAATTGATGTGGCACCCAACTTTTTGGATTTTCCCCATTGCTCGTAATCGGTCGCTAATCATTTCTTGAGCCACATTTTACGCTTCTGCCAATAGTTTTTGAGTTTGAGTTGGGTCTTCATCCAATAACTCCTGTTGTGTGTGCGTATTCGCATCTTCAAACTTTTTTGGTCTACTAGAACGTTCTCTATCTTGCACATCGAAATCACCACTTTCGAATTTTCGAAACCACACCTCACAAGTTTTTAAGGTTAGAGCATGCTCACCGTAAGTTTCTACCAGCAAACGATGACTTTCAGCTGCTTTTTTCTTTTGATTAAATAAGAAAAGTAATGTATCCCGCAAATGCACGTTTTCAGGCACGAAACTTGACATTTTTAAAGAAGTATAAATCTATGACGGTGTTACTTTTACAAAATATAACATGTACAGCTTTGAAGCTAGATGTCAGTAGAATAAAATACATATGTGTCAAATCATAACATTGCATACTTAAGCCTAGCGACATCTGTTAGAAAAACCGGTAATGACTTTCCGGTACACATAATATTAACTTAAAGGTCAAAAAGTTTGAGTTAAATCTATAAAGTCGAAGTCGAAGTTAACAGTGACGGTGCTAGACATAATTTGGCGAAATAAGCTTATTGAAGCCTCTTTTATTTTCAAAATCCAATTCATCATAATTACTGTTTGATATTTTATTTCATTTTAGGTTAAAAGTGTAATTAGTATTAGATGCCATATTGTCACAGCAGAGTCAAAATCCTATCGAAATCAATGCCGTCAAAATAATAACAAAAAAATTTTTGTTTTACAAAAACAAAGAAAATGTTATTAAAAAAAGTCAGTTAAATATGTGTGGGTGATCTTCGTCAGGAGCGGAAGAAAATCCGATACATACTTAAAGTTATATTTCCTTATTTTTCTACATTTTTTAAGGTCATCTTTAAACTAAGGGAAGCGAGTGTACAGTGCTAATTAGGGACACTTACGCAGTGATGCTTCACGCTCTTCTTTTTATGGTAGAAAAGGTGCAAACGAGCAGATGATCCACCTGATGGTAAGTGGCCACCATCGCCCATGGGCATCGACAAAACAATAGATACCCTCTTGTTTTGTCGATGCGTTGCATCCTCGAAGATAGAGAGGGGAGGGGGAGTGAAGAAGAAAAAATGCTGTGATCTCAACGGACACTGAGCTAGATCCCAGAGTCCACTAGATCCACAGCACTAATGGGATGGGAGTGGGAGGGGGTAAGTCTGGCTCACATGCAGCTCGACCGGAACGCGTCTATGACACTTGGCGGTCGGATTCGCATACTGATGGTCGCAAGCCAGTCGGAGAAGAGATCTCCTACCACCAAGGGGGTGCTGGGTTACTCGGCTTTTACGAGATGCTCTCCCAGCGGCAGAGGGGAATAGTATTCTCTCCCGTCCCCTCTACGCCGAGTATCGTGCAGTGTTCTGCAAATATGGCAGATTTTAAGGCTACTGAACTAGTTATGCCAGGCAGTGCCTATGTGTTGTCTTGATACCTAAACAAAATTTATACTTCAGCAAACAGTGGTAGTATTTGATATAACAGTTTACTTCGTTTAATTACCAATCCAAATATATATCGGAGAATAATAAAGGATTATCGAATAATCGAATTGTCATCGATATCTATAGCGCTGGATAGGATAGTAGTCTCTTCCGAGGTTTTGACAGTCTCGACCCTTTATATGCCATCGACAGTCTAACTGAAGTCTCAAGGAGTGAAGTAGTCTCTGGATAGTGCTACTGAAGTATTAAGTGCAGTGCTGAGTTTGTGCTGGAAGAGCTGTCCGATTAAGGTCACGTAAGTACCTTACAATTTAGTTGCCACGTGTTGGGTTTATGTTAGTTTAACATTGGGTTTAAACAGAGAGCCTGAGCAGTGGAGGCGAGTGTAGTGATCACTTAAAGTCTACACCTTGGTCACAAGTCCAAGGCACTGCTTAGGTTTCTCTCGTAATTGTTAGAGTATTGTGTAGTAGCAGTATCTACGTAGCGTTTACCCAATAGTCCACTCAATATCATCAACCCTTGTAGTGTTCTCCAATATTTCCCTCTCCTCCTTCCCTCTCATAATTAAAATCCCCGACATATACTACCAATTCAGTTTTTTTTAAATTTTGTGACGCCCGAAAGTTGTGAGTTCATCGGCATTTGCTATCATTGCCAACTTCTAGCACCGCTACTGTATATTTAATTATTCTAACATTATACTGAGTGAAGCAGCAGCATAGAGGCATGTCAAATTATTCACATTGTACTCCACTATAGAAAATGTGTCAGTATAATCTGTACGTATATAATTTATGTAACGCGAACGCTGAAAGTTAGGGGCTTCCCCTGGGAGCGAGGATGGCGGATATAACCAGCTTCACGGAAATAGGGCATACAATCTAGTTCAAGTGAAATTTTTAATCTTTTGAGTGAATTACATACATGTATAAGGGTATGAGTGTGTGATATAATATATGTAACTAAACGATTATCCTTTGTTCTTTTAGTCTCCAGGACTGATACGATTTAGAAATATCCTTTACTATATTGTTAGCTATAATTTTAGGAATAACGATTTGGATTTTTGTTTCACAGTTGCTACTGTTTCCGAAAGCAGTACGTTTATTTCCACTTCCATCATGTAAACAATTGTTATTGGCTCTCTAGTAGTATTCTATTGAAGATGTAAAACCTAACTTAACAATCGCAATGAGGTTATTTATCGTCATTGTTATTTTTTACATCATAGTCTTCGATAATAGTAAGATATTGCGACAAATACAGAAGGTTTTTGAGTTTAATTTCGTCGTTAAAAACGTTAGTAAAATAATATAGTCTAACAAATTTTGTTTAATTATTCCTACATAGATGGCTGGTGAATGAATTACGACACCTTGTAGCATTCTATTATAAGGGAGCATTCTTGTGGAGTTTGGCTCCAGTTAAAGAATTTTGAAGTTTCTATGTATAAAGTAGTGTATAGGTTACATATATTTTTCCGTTGATCGTGATCTTTCAGCTCTTGATCGGAATTCGGTTGCTTACATCTTAGACAGGTCCAGTCCTCAATGTCTGACATTACGAATTCGGAGAATAGTTGACATTCTTGAAGAATTCTAACATTAAAGGCGTTTTAAATCTCGAAAATTCCAATATTAAATGATATATTCTAAAGACGGAAGGTTTTGTATATAAATGGCAATGTAACTTTCTGAAATTTATTCATCGTAACTGATCACACGCGTCTTCCATCTTTAAAAAAACAAAAGCGAGCGAGTCGGTGTTACCAACATACGCAACGGAAATTGGACTAAATTCAAACTCCGTGCCTTGATATACACATGTTTGTACAAAAGAAAAATATTTAGGTATAGTTAATTAACCAGAATTAAAACCACTTCCAGCTTAGAATTATAGAAGATTGATTGAGAAATCTGACACTTAGGTTTCTTTTTTCTATCAGCAGTTGACAGCGAGTTAATTTCACAACGTTGAGAGTATTCAGCTGGAAGATTGTACATAAAATCCGCGATCCTCTTACCCTCTGATCTTATCTCAGTAATAAATTCGACAGAATAATGTAGTGTCGGGTAGGTAACGAGGTTTGGATCAACGCTTCAACCGATTTAATTATTGCCGAAAGCTCAACCGGCTGATTTTGTGAAACAATTAGATAACTATTCGCCAACTGGAAGTTTCTCGTTGTGATTGTGGATGTTTGAACTTGTACGGTCTTTGTCCGGCCAAATGTCGGTTTATACGGGTTTAGGATTGTTCGCATTTCAAGTTTGTTTGGAAGCATTTTTGATGTTTTATGTTAAAAGAGTTTATGTATATTTGAAAGTGGTGTTTCCAATTGTTAACTACACTAGAAACAGTTGTCTTAAATGAAATTGTAATGTACTACAGAAATTAATTGATGAATGACGTTTTACAATTGACAGGTTATTTAAATTTTTATTTCATTTTTTAATATATTAGCAATAATTAAAAAATAAAAATGATGAAAAATAAAGGTATTAATTATGTTCGACTGTGATTGAATTTGGCGCCAAAAGTGACAGCTGACAATTCGTGAGACGCCATCTTGGAAATCGAAAGTAATTGTTAATTTTATTTTAGTTAATTAATATTTTATATTTTTCTTTTGTATTGTGGTGTCAATTGAAAGCAAATAAAGGATTTTTTTTAAATTTTTTAGATACGGCAAGCAAGAAATAGACAGTAGTATTCCAAATTCAAATAATAATTTTAGTTGGATTCAAAGTGCAGAGTGGAAAACCGCTAGAAATAAATTGAAAAGTTCAAAACTACACTTAGTGCTTTTATGACCGAATAAATTATAGTAGTTTGAATATTGTTTGTCAGAATTTAACTAATACCAGTTTCAACTGTCTAAATTAAATCTATTAAATAATTTATTTCACTTATATTATGTTACAACGCTTTGTTAACTGCTTTGTTAATGAAATAGCAGGCTGTGGGGAATATTCTATTTAGTGTGGTAATACTCAATTCAATATTTATGGTTTTTATTCTGTCAAAACGAATTACGTTTTTATAAGTCCGCGGCTGTTTGTAAAACTAATGACTTTTGTAAAGCCAGTTACTAGGGATGGGCGAATGAAAAATATATATCGATATATGTAGAAACAAAAATTGATATTTTGATTTATCGATATTTTACCGTGATTATATTTCAGGTGATGTGATCGGAGTTTGGTGAATGATTCAGTAGTACTGCTTTATATATGTACTGAGCTCTTAAAAAATATCGAATTTGATACAGCTATAGGAGATTTTGTTAGCAATAATTTAAATAGCTTTTGATTCGCTAGTAGTTTACATTGATTTATCTATGATCTATCTTATTACTCTCACTGGTTCGAAAATTTATCTGTTCTGAGAGATCAGAGCCAATGGTATCATAGTGCAAGTGGAAATATAATAACGTGCTTACCTTGTTAATAAACAAGGGATTTGTTAACTTTTTTTTTACTTAAATCATAATATGTTTTTTCGCTCAGAAGTGGAAATTATTAATGACTTGTAAAATAACTAAACATTATGATCTCTTACAGTCACGACAGGAACCTAAGCAGTGCTTTGGACTTGTGACCAAGGTTTAGGTGTTGCAAGGCCGTTTAACAGGATTCCAACACTCGCCTCCACTGCTTAGTTTCACTGTTTAAACCTAAGGTTAGGTTAACCAAAGCCTAATTTACGCGCCTACATATATTTATCATTTAAAATAAAACGATACACACGTATGTCTATTTGTGGCATCATAGCGCCCAAGATAATGGACCGATTTTGATGCAGTTCTTTTTGGTCAAAAGTTAATTTAATCGTGATGTTTCTTTGCTATAATTTGTGATGATCTGATCAACTGTTTGAAGACTATCAGCTCATTTCTAACTTAAGACAAATATCTTATCAATTTTCACAACCATATCCATATACTCTTCGGAATATAACTCTTCAACCACTTATCGAACATCTTTTGTGTTAAGGCTAATATGAATAGTTTCTATGGTGGTATTTCCTGTGTTGGCTGGTAATTTAACATCACAACAGCAATTTATCTAAAAGATACAAGTATGTAGTCTAAATCTAAATCTATACCTAAGTCGTGTAACCGTAATGCCCACAACAGCTCTGCGTAAGTGGACAAATGGATATTGAAGTGCTCTCTCTCCATTACGTTACCAGCTCGGTATACTATTACGAATAGTTTTGCTTAAAATATATGTTATAAGTTCTGGTTGCTATATTACTAAGTTACTTCATAAGTGTCTTTCTACAATCATGAATAAGACTTAGATACACAATAACACCAATAAATATATAGGGTGCTATATAAAAACTCTAAAAAATCACACTTTAAGGGTAATAAACTATTTTGGTAATAGATATTTCAGAGTAGAGACATAGAGAGAGAGGGAGAGAGAGAGAGAATATAAATGAAATAATCGCCATACTAAGCACAGAATAGCTGCTGTCCTTTTTACCTACACTATTATGTTATTGTAAATATCTATCTATAACTAGAGCTGCCAGCACGTAATTATAGGTTTGACCTAGATTATGCAGAAGTCAGGCTACTGTTACACATGCTCTAAAAAGGATGGTATAAGTATGCTTATTATGAGCATGCTTATGAACTGCTAACATTTGGTAGCAATAAGCATGCTAGTTTTAAGTATGCTCCTGAATAAGCATGCTGAAAGCAAACTCTCCAATACACATGCCATTTAATTGCAAGCTCTCTGCCAATTCAAACAAAACTATGGAAAAATTAAACAGCCATCCGCATTGATCTGAACTTTTACTGACCAATGCATCCAAAAACTTCTCTCAGCTAGGAAGAGGAAAAAAAGGAATAGGAAGCGCGTGCACCTAGCAATCAAGATCGATACTAGCATGCTCATTACCCCCCTTCAACCCCCGCATGTGCTATTATCCAGCATGCCACTAAAAAGCATGCCTAATAGTAGCATGTCCTGTATACACACGCTAGTAGGTAGCATTTGCTCAATAATAGCACGCTTTCGTGCTAGTATTTAGCATGCTGCACGCAGCATGCACTATTTTTTCTCAGACTTATAGTTAGCAGACGGCTACTATACTTATAGTTAACTGAGTAATAGTTAATTGTAAGCTATGTAGTAAAGGGATTATTGCTTCTAAACTCGCCATATTATAATATAAATGCAGTGATAATAGAAATATTAAATAATGAAGCATAAACCTGTGTAATTAGACTTCTATGGAAATCTCTGAGGACGTGTAATGAAGATGAATGCGGTATCGTTATGGGTGCGGGCAATAATTAATTAAAACCTGAAGTAAACACTTAGTTTTATATTAATTTCTCTAAAACCTACAAAGAGGATATATTGTAAAGAAAATAATTTCAAAATTATGTCCTGTTACCAATCTATACCAATAACTACTAGCTACAAACGTTTGTATGTATAAATATTATATAATTAATTCTTAATTTTTTTTTGCTCGCCTAGATATTAATTTTAATTTATAAAATATTCCATATTTCTGGCTGAATATAGCGTAGTCTTGGACATTGTTTATTCAATGGGAGTTAAAATCTTAAAACATAACTAGAAAGTCTTTATATGTAGTACTTTTGATTCAATCTACATAATAAGTTGTAATAACTTCATAATATAAGATTCGTAATATTGTAATTAGAGTTATAGCACGTAAGTATAGGTTTTACCTGTAATTCTTCTCCAACTATTTTTGCGCAAACCTAAAGTTAGCTGTCGACTACTTTATAAGAATCAGTAATAAAAAATATTGAAGTCATTCATTGAAAAATCTATAAAAATTACATACAGAGTAATAAAATACATCTTGATCGAAGCCATCAGTTTCGGAGTTCATCACGGACAAACATCGTGACACGAGATTTATGTACATATTAGATTAGATGAATGATAATTTTAATTATATAAAATTCTTCTCTTTTGCAGATCCGAACAATAGAAACCGCATACACTGGTTAACGAGATTAACTCAGTCATGCAGAAGGACAAACGGTTGCTTTTTTATATAAATTTCCATATAAATTGGTTTATCTTGTTTGATTAGGTATAATACCGATTGTTTTTTGATTAAAATAATTATAAATTAAGCAAAGCTGCGATTGTAAATATTGCTTAAGTAATTTACGTACGTTTATCAAACAATCTGTATCAATTAAAGTGGTTCCTATTTATGTTATAACAGAGCGACAGATCGATGTAATTTTTGCCATACATTATAGCTTAAGGGTTTGAAATTAATATGGGCTATATTATATCCCGAAAAAATTTACCACTCCTGCGGAATAAAATAGAATATATGATAAGTTGGAAGCGTGTTAAATAGCAAAATCTGTATACTTTACTTGGCGTTTCTAATTCACAGTTAGTTTACAATTTTAATAGACACGTATGAAAAACATTATAAAATCCCAGAGGATGTTGGTATTTCGTCATCCAGATCAGAAGTTCCTCTTTTCTAGAGCCACTAAATGCGTAGTACTTGTAGAACATACTGTTCCGTGGGAAACAAACTAAAGACCACGCAATGAAACTAAATAAATATTATGAACTTACGAATGAATTGATGAAAAATAGTTATATAGCATAACAGCATTTATACGAGTAAGTTGTAGACGTAGGAGAGACGTAGGAGAGAGAGGTATACCAGCAAAATCTCTCTGTAATTTGCTGAAAGACCTAGGTCTGTCCAGAACGGCGGTAAATTCTATACTTGAACAAGCATAAGCATAAAGCAGCGTTAACAGAATCATACCAAATTTGACTGAGAAGGGAGAGTAACACACGTGGAGAAGGTGATTGCAAATATACATCGGAAAGGAGCCCTTTAAACCTACTCCCGTGCTAGAAGTCTCGGACTCCACTCGGTTGATTCCATGGAATATTAAGAAGTTCAACTCGTCTCATTATGGACATTACTTTTGTTATTATTACAAAAAATCTGTCAAGTCGGCCTGAGTCAAGTCTTTATTTCTCAGCGAAACGAGTAATACGTTGCACAAAGATAAAAAATATCTCTTACACGAAAATATACCCCAAATTCGAAAAATTAAAGACAGAAATACCGTAATCCAAAATGGAAAAGGTCTATTTTAATATTATAATTTTCTATAAGTGAAAAATACAGATAAACATTTAAACAACGGAATTTATTAATATTATCATTACCAAGGATTATATGAACGCTATAAATTTAAGTTAATGCTGAATATTTAAATCCGATGGTTTAGAATTATCTCAATTAATTATTATTTATGTTTCTACGATTTGCGTTTAATTATTTATTGTTTCTGATAATTATATAGGTTCTGATAAGTATATTTGGAACTTTTCTTTGTTGTGCTTTATGTAAGCCAAATTATCCTTCATCTTAATAATATGGTTGTGGTAACAATGGGAGATTTAGGCTTCGAGCCAGGAAGTAAAATCACGTAAATACAGCTGAACGGATTTCAATTAAATCTGGCATAAGTAGATACTTTATAATCTAGACTAACATAGACTACTATTTATACCGGTCAGCCCAGTTATCAGCAAAGAAACTTGGTATCCTCTCAAAGGTGAGACATTATTTCACACCAGAACACCTGCTTATACAAAGCGCAAATCAGGCCGTGCATCGAGTATAGTTCTCACCTTTGGGACGGCTCTGCCAAATATCAACTTGAGGCACTTGAGCTGATTGAGAGACGCGCCAGAAGTATAATAGGAGATGACACCCTGCTCAAGTCTCGGCTCCATAGCCTCGAAACAGTGAAAAAAAAATTCTAACAGTGAAAAAAAATTTTAAATCGGATTTGTAGTTCCTGAGAAACTCTTCAATTTACAAAATGACCACCTTATGGCACTAAAATGACCATATCTTTTAAATTAGAGTATTTATGGCAACACCACATAGCCTATGTTACCCGGAAAGGATGTAGCTTCCCATCGGTGAAAGAATTTTCGAAATCGGTTCAGTACTTTTCGAGCCTATTCGCAACAAACAAACAAACATACAAACATACAAATATACAAACATACAAACAATCAAATCTTTCCTCTTTATATAATAGTATAGAAGTATAGATAATATTTTGAAAATTAAATGTACCTACTATGATCGATATTTACCACCGAATCGATATAAAAAAAAATCATCATTCTATATTTGTTGACCATTTTAACTATAAAATTAATTTAATAACCAATACTATTATCTTATTAACAATCGACTACATGTTCACCGATTACTCGAAGACGTCAGAACCGATTAAGAAATTCCTTTTTTTGTTTCAAAAGGTATACTTCTGAGGTAGTCCCATATAAATTTTATCAAAATCGGTCAAGCGATTTTTTGAACAATCAACAACTATATACATTATGCTCCTACAAAACTTAATAGCTATTACATGAAAGTTTAATATTTTTATGTTGCCTTGAAGATTGCTATATTTTTTCCATCTACAGAAACTACTCCTATTAGGTATGAAAAAATATTCGCCATTTAGTCATTGCTGTGAACGTATCTCGTCCTTACAAATAATCTTCTTACACTTGAGTGAGTTGTAGTGAGTAATGAGCAGTGGCGTAACTATAGGGTGGCATTTCGGGAAAATGCCATGGGCGAGCCCCGGTCAGAGGAGGCTGTGAGCACAGGTGGATCTTAATATTTACTATTACAATATTTTTTTTTTATAATAATAGATAAGGTGCAAACAAGCAGATGGTCCACCTGATGGTAAGTGGCAACCATCGACCATCGACATCGGAAAAACAAGAAACACTCTCTCGTTTTGTCGATGCGTTGCATCCCCGAAGATAGAGTGGGAAGAGGAAATGAAGAAGAAAAATGATGCGGATTCAGCGGACCCTAGGCAAGAGACCAGAGTCCACTAGACCCACAGCATTGGACAGGGATGGGAGAGGGAGGGGGTAAGTCTGGCCCACATGCGGCAACCGGATCGCGTCAATGACACTTGGCGATCGGATTCACATGCTGGTGGTCGCAAGCCAGTCGCGGAACAGATCCCTATAGATATTTAGTATAATGTATAACTAAGGTGCAGGTATTTGCCACGCAAGATACTTGTTGGCCAACTACCTTTTTTTGCTCTTCAAGTATAGGTGCTCATAAGTATTTCGCACACCGGCACGTGTCTGGGTTAAGTTTCTTAATATTAGAGGAGGGGGCCCCATCTGATGAATTTCCCGAACAGCGTAGTTACGCCACTGGTAATGAGTTAAGTACTTGATTCTTTAAATTAAAGCTCAATACTGCTATGATGCTAGCAAAGCAAGGACAACAGCTAGTATAGATATAAATAAATTCTTTAAAAGTGAAAAATAGTAAAAGTAAACTTAGTTTAACTGTTGAAGCTGAACGTTAAGGGTAGTAACAATATTACCGTCGCGCCGAGTGGAGTGTCCCGGCGAAACAAAGGACCTTTGCTTTATACTTTAATGCTTTTACGGATTTCCTTATAAATTCTCATTTCGACATTTCCTACTCTATAATTTTGCGTTACAATTACCCCTTTTTAATTAGTATAAAGAAAAATTTCATGAGCTTCAACTTTATTGAAAGTTGCTCTAAAGTTATGCTCAGGCACTATTTACCACGTATAACACTTAGATTTATCAAAAAAACATTTCAAAAATATTCAACCACTTACAACATTATAACATATTTTCTTATTATCCTACAGGAACTACCAACTTTTCCGGGACAAAAAGAAGCCTATGTGTTAATCCACACTATAAAGTATATGTGTGCCAAATTTAATTGAAATCCGTGAAGCCGTTTTTACGTGATTTAGTATCAAACATTCAAACTTTCATTTTTATAATATTAGTAAGATATGTTATTTTAGTATAATTCTTCAAATGAATTGAAGACAAAAAGGCGAGTACTAGAAAAAACTACGTCTTGTTCTTTTGTTATTCCATAAGATCGAAGGAAAAGAAGGGAAGGATAATGGAAATTCAGTCAAAAAACGAACTATTCGTTATAGACACTAATTACGAAAAATTTAAAAACAATTTACTGAGTGCCAGATTTACTACTTTTTTTTATAATTATAATATGTATAAATAAAGTAACATATCCAAATGTTTTTCGAGTAAAAAGACATTACAACACAAGTAATTACGAGCACCACCCATTCTTCTATCAATATACTCTTATAAAGGAGGCTCCGATGGGAAATCACACAAAAGGCAATAAATAGAAAATTTTTCGCATACAAAATTCGCCTGAAGCTACAAAGCTTTTCTTTGAACTTGGAGACTTTTATAAGTAGATAATATTTCATGTAAACTTGTAACCCCGCGGTGGTACGCGCGAAAATCTTTTTGACGCCGTTCTTGTCATTTACTTTTTTTATGAGAGTGAAATTATAATGCGTATACACATTACACATGTTATTTATAAAGGAGACCGAACTGCACCAGTGTAGGGTTAAAGGCCTTTTAATTACCTTTTAAGTAATTAAAACACTCCTCTCCGCTGCTCGAACACTAACAAAGAGTGATCTTAACAACAACACAACATTACGCAAAAACATTAAAGAGACTCACTTTAATCTGTCACAACCACTATATTGTCTACACGAGAGTATAATTGACATAAAAGGAATTACCCGCGAATGTACTTTAGAAAAGAAACTGGGGCTTAAAACCCAGGAGTAAGTTTACCTATGCGCAACCTCGTTATCCAACACTTTTATTTAAGGAAGAAATAATAATTAAGCAAATCAGCAGCAATCATAAGTATATATATCTGAAAGTCTGGTTATTCTATCAATTTTTATAATATTTATAATATACAGGTATAATATAAATGGGTAAGCTCTCCTTACCTTACTATATCTCCCCTTTTGTATTTGAGGTTTAATCATAGTATTAAAAGTTTTCTTGAATATTTTCTGAAAAAACATCTTTAACATTAACCTAAAAATATTGTAGTTTATAGGTAAAAATCGTAAGGTATGAACATTTAAAATGTACTTTAAATAAATGAATCATGATTTATTAAAATGTTGTAGAAATAAGAGAAAAATTTACTCAAAAATTTAAAATATATTTTCTAACCATCATAAAAAGGTCTCGCATCCGCCATATTTAAACTGCTCAATTACGAGATACGAGATAAGAAAGATATCCTTATATCATTCTCTCATTTGTTGCTAGTTTTAAATAATGCTAGGTTATATATATAAGGGGTAAAATGACTGTACCAAATATCCCTATTTACCCATATATATTATTAATTATATTTATATACCTACTCTAAATAAGAAGTAGTCGTTTTCCGTGGATGCGATTTCAATAAATATGTACAAATCTTAAAGACGTGAGATCATTGCATTTATATACAGAGGGATGGACATTTTAATAGTAAAAATGGTACAATAAAATGGAAGCATAACATTAGTTGTGAAATGTACTCTGTAGTTAGTTTGCGGTGACCCCAAACAGCGCTGCCGACTGTCGACGGGATAAATGGGTACCATTTTATTGTTGCAACGCTTTTATTTGTTTTAAACTTGTTTTTGGTCGCTACGACATGTGAATTTATAGGATTTCTTACTGGAATTGCTTGTAGAAATCACTTCAATCGGTTTAAAAGCTTTTTATACCTATTTGAAAATTGTATTTTTCCTAATAAAAATTATTAAGTTTTTTCTTAGAACTTGACTACAGCCTCTCTTCTAAATGTAATAGTGTTATCTTAAAGAACATATACTCATCAATAAAACGTAATAACTCGCACTCAGAAAATAATATCAAAGATGATAGATTAATATAACGTCGAACGTCGAAAACACTTCTGTCTCTGAGTAGTGTTGCCCACAATTGTAATAATAAATGATCCCACATACTCAAATTATGATTAAAAAATCTTTATAATCTTACACAATACTAGTAGTACAAACCAAAATATACAAATATTTTTAATAAAGTAAAGTTAATAAGATAATGCTTTAATATTAGTTTAAAAAAATTTAGTTTAGATAATAAGAAAGAATTTTATTGTACCTACACTTGTTTATATTACTGTTAATATAAATACGAAAGGGCGATATTTTGTAAGTCAGTCTCGTTCGAAACCTCGTGCTGTGCGGATGTCTGAAAAATAAAATGAAAATTGAAAGATTGGTGTTTTATTTGAGGTCTGGATGACAATTTGGATAATCGTAACATCAACATTGGGGAGAAATACTTCATTATAAATTTGGACACTATACTAACATACTAGAAAAAAATTATACTTTAATCATAAAAATATAAATGTTATAGATGTTCACATTCCGAAATTAATAAAGTTGTAAATTTTTAACCAATAGGAATTCGTAAATTTAAGTATGATTGTATTCAGTGTACAGTACATTAAACTCAAAGGCTTTATCATCACAGTCTTTGTAGCAGATCAATGTTGTCGGAGCTGGGAAGCCTTCATTCACATACCGATGAATCTTTTGTCCGGTCGCCATATTCAGACCAATGTATATAAGCTACAATATTACTTTTACGTATTTTTATAATACTAGTATTTTTTAGAAAAAATATATTTTTACTACTTTAAATGAAACTTCCATTACATACTCAACATATCTTTTCGTCCTTTTTAGATCCTTTTTATTACATAGTCGGGCTTATGGTATTTTTTAGGTTAATGTTTTAGGCCCCATAGGAAAAATTAACCATCAACTACACGCCGCCCGAGGCAACTATAAAAGACGCAAAACTTATTCAATAAAACTGTCATATAAAGATACAATATTTATTCAATGTATTTTTGGATGTTAAAGTTATATTGATATTTTTTTAAGATGACTTGATTTTTTATGGTTATGAAAATTAAGCAGAATATTATTAGAATAAAGCTAAATAATATGCAACATTTAAAAAGTATTAAGATTAAGGCACTCTGAAAAAGAAATAACAAACTATATCTTATTTTTGTATGTCAGACCCTTCCTTAAATTTGAGAGGAAAGAAGATGAAGACGCCAGTAGTTCAATAACTGAGAACATACGACCATTCACGGGAATCCAACGCCCGAACCACTGAACTACTGAAGGTAGATGTTGATGAAAAGCAAATATTAATAAATTATTGTTCATTATATCCTCAATATTATAGAAGTAGTTAGGTATTTAACATCAAACCGTGCTGAAGATTGCAGCACCTTATTGATAGTTCCAATTCATAACAAAGTTAGCGTAGCGGTCTAGAGTCTAGATATTTCGCTGTCGAACAGATCTGAGCAAGCTAAACTCACTGAACTATCCCTTAAACCAATAACCAGGAACTTCATGGACTTCGCAAAGTAAATATACCAACTATTATAAAGGTATTGTAGTGTGCGTTGCCTCAATTGAACTTAACATTTAACCTGTTCATTCTTAAAAACCTCTTTATTTTATTTATTTATAATAAATAAGGGACAAACGAGCAGACGGTCCACCTGATGGAAAGTGGCTACCGTCGCCCATAGACATCGATAAAACTAGAGGATATCTCTTGTTTTGTCGATGCGTTGCTGCCTCGAAGCTAGAGTGAGGAGGAGGAGGGGGAGCAAAGAGAAGAATGCTACGGTTGCAATGGATCCCTAGCAAGAACCCGGTGTTCATTAGAACCGCAGCAGTAATGGGAAGGGAGAGGGAGGGGTATATCCGGCCCACACTTGGCGGTCGGATTCGCATGCAGGTGGTCGCAAGACAGTCGGGGAACAGATCCCCTACCACCCTACCTCTTGAATGTATTTTAATAATATTCGGCCATACTCCTAAAAATGGATTATTAGTATTCGGTTAGCGCTGAGAAACTATTTTAGTTTATAACTTAGTGTATAGTTATTTTTTCTGGGATTGTACCCATACTCCTTTTATGAATCAAACTCAGTGTCAACACAAATGTACAATGCTCTCCTATTGGTACTCGATATTATCAACCATGAGGACTTTAATTACATTATTTTTAAAGGACATCTTTCTTTTTCAGAATTCTCAAGTTTAATACTCTTGCAAAAATACTTTCATGTTCCAAAACATCACATTGATAATTTTTGGTGGGAATGTTCTGATTAGCCAAAAAAACAGTGCAGTGTTTGTCATTGGCAAATAAGATACGAACTAATGTTGCCCCTAGAAATATTAATTCTTAAAGTTACCATACCATAAAATAAAGATATGACACTCCGAATAGCTGAATATTACGCTAAGACATTCGGTTAGCACAGAAAAGCTAACTAGTTTGTTCAAATGTTTATAAATAAGTAATTCATTCTTATTATATTGATTACTAGCCGACCTATGCAACTTCGTTCGCGTGTTGCTCCGTTCTTATGGGTCGTAGCGAGATGTTAATAGCCTAAGTTATTCCTTGTTACATCAGCTAACTGCTAGTGAAAGTCCCGTTTAATATTACAAACTTTTATTTAAAAAAAAATTATAACAAAAATATCTCATTACATACTCAATATTCAACCGAACGGCATAAAATACGGAATACGTAATAATGGCGGAATAAACATTGCAATGATTTGCATTTATTAAAATATTTCTCAAATTATGATAATATTAATTGCGTTTATATATTGTCACGAGCGAAGCAGGTCGATGTCATTTGTATTATTGGAGTTTTAGCCTTATTAACATTTGAATACTAATCCAGATGGCAGCAGCGTCACGTAATCCATTATTAGACCACAATAATTAAATTTTAGCGTCAAAATGCACACGTTGCTCTAATGAGAGTAATTGAGCTAACTGCAAACCGATTACTGCTACTAAATTTCATTAGAATATTATACGTTGCTATATTTATAAAATTAACGACCTGAAAATATACTATTTGCCCCGCCCTGGCTTCGCACGGGTGCATTTTATCGCAACCAATACTTAGATTTATTAAAAAAATATTTAATTTTCAATATATTGTTGCTAAATAAATATTAGGCGCTTACGATACTAAGTATACTTTATTATTTTCATACAGGATAAAAAAAAACCTATGTATTAATCCAGGTTATAAAGTAAGTATAGGCGTGCAAAATTTCATTGAAATTCGTTCAGCCATTTTAGCGCGATTTTGTAAAAAACATCCAAACATCCAAACTCTCACATACACTAGTAAGATCAGTATCCTTTAGCTGCATGTGGATGACTCTATATTTGGAGCTTAGGAGATCAACGAATTAAAAAAAAGTATTTGATGAATTAATTAAATTAATGAAACTTGGAAGCTTTGAACTACATATATGGGGTTCAAACAATTAGCATATCTTGTCCAATATTCCACAAGAAAAACAAATTTATGGCAAAGGTTTAGTAATAATAATACTGAGGCTCTAAAGGCTCTAAGGTTATATTTAAACATGGACAGCGATCACTTTCAAAATCTAAAGGTCCCTTGTTTGTTACCGGGTTTCGGCACCAATTATGGTATAGGAAACCATAAAAAAACGTTTGGTTCGACGTCTAGGTAAAGAAAGCGTGACCATAAATTATAAAATCTGATCTGTCTTAAATTAATCTGTAACCTTGAGAAGGTGTTAATGACACCTATTCGTCAATCAGAATCATTAAATTTAAGATTATAAGATACCTTCATTTACAGGCTTCAAACTGTGTTATTGTCTAGGATTTACAAGGCGTCAGTTTCATTATTTAAACTAGAAAGTCCGCCTGACTATCGTTACAACTTGATGATGACTGTATAATATTTATTACTACGCTTACAAAAACTCGAACTTAAGTATTGTCAACATAGAGACGTGTATCGTAAGCGACAGCCGTCCATGGAATGAGCTTGAAATGTCTTTGCCTCTAGTATTTAAATCCGATGAAAACTATATGGCAGGTAAAAATAATAATATTTCCAACTATCATAACCTTCATTAAACTTGAAATTAAACAGATGTATATGTTACCACCGCGCAGGAAAGGTTGATCTTCTCGTAAGGCAGTAAAAACTATTGATAGACGTCAAACAATTTAGTATAAGGTGGGCCTAATATCACAAACATCCTCTGTTTTACGAGCGAGCCTAACATCCATGATCCTCTGGGATATTGTAGAATATATGATTGTTTAGGATGCTCGTAACATTTGACATTTTACTTTTAATTAAATATGTTATAAATTACAACATTGTGTATATAATATATACGTGTTATATTCATTTTAAGTTTACCCCTCTTGTTCAAGAATATGTAATTTCTGTCTGGATACAAATGTAATAAGAATATGGGAGTTATACTTCGCAGTATCACTCAAACGAAGCCGAGCAGTGTCTGGGCTTGAGATCCAGGAGCAGGTTTAAAGAGCTCTCACCTCCACCACTCGACCTCGCTAAAAAGTATTAAAATAATAAATAGATCACTCACATGCTCCTCGATAACGAAGGCCACCAAACAACTTGTTTAAAGTGGTGCAGGCAGTGTGGCTTGTTAACTGCGTGAAATCACATGATAGACTGTTAGCAACACTTTATATAAAGTAGTATTGGAGGGTAGATAATTTTATATTTTGTATCTATATATAACAGAGTGATAGATTAGACTCATCTCCGGTGTTTTCGCGAAGTGTACATGGATGTTAGTTTTTTAGTGTCGTTTGCAGTGCCTGGGTCTCAAGCCCCAGGCACTGCTTGCCTCTGTCTAAGTTGCATGTGTATACGTGTTGCTGTACAGTAATGGGTGTCATTACTCTCTCTCATTCTATGATAAGACTACCTCAGATATATTGGGACATAAGTTATATATTGTAGTTATAAGCCAGTAAGAATATTAAAATGAAAGCAAAAGCTACTCGAATAAAAGACACCAATTATAGTATTAAATATTTTAAAAAAATATTACTTTGTGTATTAATAAATGTTGTGGTGGGGGTTCTCACTACACACTGTCACATTTGCAATCTGTCATTGGTGGCGAGTGGACGTCTAGCTTGTGTAATAATAAAATGATTTTTTCAATACGCTTTCATTATTTAATTAAATACAGTTTAAGAAAAAAGAGAAATTTTCCAACAAGTGTTTAATTAGAATCTAGGTTTGGTATTAAAAGGAATGAACTGGGAACGCCAATAGTCGTTACTGCTAATCGTTACACATTCACTTTGCTGCTCTGATTGTGTTCACAATATAAATTAGTTGCAGATAAGTTCTCTTCTTTACTTATAAAGTTGTAATGTTTGTCTGTGTTTCTGAAATAAGTTGTACATAACATAACCTGAGGTTTAAATCCACCATCCAATCCAATCCCGGGTTATCTACCTGGGCAGTGGAGATGAGTGTTTCAATTGAATGAAGGGCAGCCTTAAAACTACACCTTGGACACAATTTTCAAGGCGCTGCTTAGGTTTCTGTCGTATTTGTAAGAGATTATAATGTTCAGTTATATTATTAGTTCAGTAGCAGTATCTACGTTGGTTTTACCCAATAGTTCTCCTCTTCTATTTTCTTCGAGTTATATTTGCATTTAAAAAAAAAAGCAGTGATAGCGTAGTGGTTGAGATTTCAAGTCTTACTCGGAAGGTCCGATTCGATCCTGGGCAAACACCTCTGACTCTGAGTTATGTGTATTTTAAGCAAAAACATCGTGAGGAAACCTTCACTCCTGAGAGTTCCCTAAAAGTACTCAAAGGTGTGTGAAGTCTGCCAACCCGCACTGGGCCAGCGTGGTGGACTTTGACCTAATACCCTCCTCATTCTGAGGAGGAGACCCGGCTCAGCAGTGGGCCATTGAAGGGTCGTGATGATGATATTTGTATTGCTGGCCTTCTCTCATCACTAACTTCTCTATTGTATATTTAAAACGTAAGCATAATTCAAATTGACGTTCCAAAATGTTTTTTCTACCACTTTGTGGTTAATTCTTGGTCCTGGCTCTAAAATGACTGACCCTGTTATGATCAGACTTCACTATTACTTAAAGAACTTATCAAAGAACGTTTATACTCAAATATTTATGTAAGAAATATATAAAATTCGTACGTTAAACTAAAATTCTCGAGATTCGTGAGCAGGATTAAATGCATGTTTTACTGAATTTCATTAAAACAAAAAGAATTACTCTCCAATACAAAGTTATCAGTAATATTGCTAACTAAATAAAAAGTCTTCGTCTAATCATTTTAGCTAGATCTACTTACTACGTACGATTATAGTCTACTGCCACGTACCATGGGACCATTTTAAAATAGGTCGAAAACACTACCCTTTCCTAAACAGATATCCAACGTTTCATAATGAGGGTATCTGAGGGCCAAGGACGTAATGGCGGTCGCAATATAATTTAGTCATTTCAAAGATAATTTCAAAACGAACCCATGGGTGAGTAGGGTAACAGTAAATGGTTTTAAAGAAAATAAACCATGGCAAGTTTTATTAAACATTTGAATGTCAATTTTGTCATAATTGAATTTATAAAACGTCAAATACGTTTGCTAGGGACCGTTCAAGTATTACGTATGTATTAAAGAGGGAGGGGCGGGGGGTTTCTTGCTTTGATAATTTTTGATGACATGGTGGTCTTCACGGTGATTACTTCAGCGATAAAAAAGTAAACACACACATCGAAACGTGAACATGCGCATCTATGTTCACGTAAGCACGAGGGGCGTTAGGGCTTAGTTAGCTTAGTTGCTGACATATGGGGCGAGGGTCAAAAAATCGCAAGAAATCTGCATGTGTAATACTTGAACGGCCCCCTATGGAAATATAACAGAAATACAATGTCATTGAAACACAATGTAAATTACAACTAACTAATTTTTTAATTTCCCATCAGAAGACTACCAGATGGCGCTGTAAGGATAATGTATCTTCTTTCGTCCAAGTGACTATCAGTTCCTTCTTAAATTATTGCCTTTTAAGATAGATAAGAAAATAAAAAAGAAGTCAATCTTTAAGAGATAAGAGAGGATGATAAAAAGCTGATGGAAAGTTGACAGACTGTCTCACTTATTGGGATCGACTATATTAGCAAGACAAAGTGGGTATACCCACCAACACAAAGTTATCAACAGTATACAGTAAAAACTTTTTCTTGAATAAAATTTCAAAGTAATTCAAAATAATGTATTTAAATAGTAGGAAAAACTAGTAGTAATTAGAGCAGTGGCGACGCTGACAAATAGTGCTGTCGAGACCAGGGATCAATTAGGGTTTCTGACGCCACGCCTTCTTCGTTATTCCAGATTACAATTGCTTCAATACCCAAGAAAAGCTTCTTTAAATAATTTTTCATTCCTTTTTGCAGTTTCAGAGAATTGTTGGTTATGAAACGTATGTATTTTAAGGAATGTTAACTATATCTCATCATCACGCTCAGTGTGAGGACTGAGGAGGTTATTAGGCCATAGTCCACAACCCTCTCTACTCCGCCGAATTCTCAGGAGTGCAGGTCTCCTCACGATGTTTTCCTTCAACGTTAAAGCAAGGGATATTTAACTTAAAACACACATAACTCAGAAAAGTCAGAGGTGTGTTACCTGTGTGGGGTTGATCGAATTTAGACCTCCGTAGTCCTGCTAACGTGTTATATTTTATTCCTGTTATTTTAGCCTAACTTATCAAACTAAAAACAAATACACGAAGTGCAAAGGAACACTTCAGAGGTTATAGATATGAAAAGCTTTCCTGAATGTTTTGATGAAATAATAATATGAAAATCAAGGCATTCAAAGGAGTGTCTTCCTTGTGTGCACTAAATCTGGATCGGCTTCTTAAATTTCCAAGTAATGTATTCCGTAGAAATTTATTTCTTAGAAGAAACAGGAATTGACTCCTCAAATTCCTCTGAAGTTTATTACTTTTTGTACTCCTAACAAGTATTTTTAGTTAAATTATATTCCTTGATTTTCTTTAGTTAGTTTTAACATATCTCACCTAAACTTTAATTAATTTTTATATATAAAATTTATTCCTTGAATCCCCAAAAACGTGCATTTAGCAGAAATACAGTCCTTGGATTCCTAAGAAGTGCATTCAGGAATCCAAAAGAATGCACGGAACGGATTTATTGCTTGAGCTAGTTATTAGTAAGAAGATTTAGAAAACTTACTTTTTGTGCTTTTATGAAATAACATACATTAGAGGGTTTAAGGGTGGAAGAAGCGGACAATTACCCGGGGAACCGAGACGAGACGCTAGCAGTGCAAGGATATCCTTGGATGATCTCTATTTTTGGTCGTCAGTATTTCCAGAAAGGGGCGCCAAATAAATCTAGTCTAGCATATGTAGTTAATACTGGACCTGCCTATACATTCCTTCGCTTTTTTGTATTTTTCCAGTAGTAATAAGTATTAAATTTAGTCGTGTGAGTTCAAAGAAAGAGTTTATTATTTAAATTAAAAATTTCTAACTGTCGCCTTTGCCAAACACGAGACGAGAAATAGCAAAGTATAATTATTAAATTGCAACGCTACAAGATCAGTCTAGACTTGTAATATCTTCCTTAAAAAATATACAACATTAACCACTTATACTTTGAAAAGATGTACCGAGCAAAGTGGGTTGCGGTGTTTGCATGCAAAAAATCCTCTATTTATTGCATTCGCTGTATAATTTCCCTTCGGGCACCGCCCTCTTTCAGTGCATTTGTGGTTTAAAATAAAGCTAACGTAATTACCTTTATAAAGAATTTTATTCGAAACGAAATCAAGACTCTTGACTGCATTTACTTATATCTTCGTTATATAATATTGTTAGTGTTAGTACTGACTTTCAATCAAAGCAATGCATCAAAGACCATAAGAAGATCACAGCTAAATAACACTACTCTAAAGCAGTGTTGTGTTCCTGTTGGTGAGTAAGGTGACCAGAGCTCCTGGGGGGAATTGGGGATAGGGTCGGCGACGCGCTTGCGATGCTTCTGGTGTTGCAGACGTCTATAAGCTACGGGAATCGCTTACCATCAGGTGAGCCGTACGCTTGTTTGCCGACCTAGTTACATAAAAAAAAAGAACCGAAAGATGAATGAAATAATATACTTACTTCTATTATTGTCAATATACACACTGGAAGACGTTTTTTAGCGTTCTAGGATAAAAAAAAAACAAAATTCAATAAAAAAATTTTCGTTTTCCAACAAGATCCAACAGCGTGGCAACCCCATCCACAAATTACAATTGGATTAGATAAAGAATCGCGGAAACCTGACATTTTAAAGTAAATTACCTAATCCTGCGATAACTTTAATGGTTCCGAAGCACATTTGGTCAGGTCAGGAACACTTGGCTGTCTGGCTTACATTTATCTAACCTGTCTCACCTCTGAACATAAATAAGCAAGATTTTAGATAATGTTTACTGTGTGAATTCAGTTGAAAGACTGTCTAATCTTATCAGGATATAGGACCCGCGTGACTTCGTCCACGTAGAAGAATATGCTAAATTAAGTTCTTCATACACAATTTTCAGCTTCAATTTTTTGTGTACCATCCTACTATTCGTATCCTAGTATCGTTACTACTTTTTTCGGGATAGAAACTACCTACGCTATGTGTTAATTCCCTTAATTATAAGGAAGCCTTTACCTTTCATCGAGAGGGTCTTGCTAACTAAATGAATGTATCTGACTAATTTAATCAATAAATTTTAATATTTTTATTTTAAATCTAATATTTATTTAACTATATCACGTTGGTACGTACTTTACCAATATTTTCAATCACACTACTCTTGAAAAGGAATTTATTAATTATACTATTTAACCATAATATTTTTCTATCGTTTTTTTTAATGCATTAAAATTAGCAGAATAAAATTGAAACACAGATATTTCGTAAGAAAAACACCAGCACTTACACACATAACCACTTTAATAGCACTTATCATATCAAAAATCAAAGAAATACTGCACTCTGTCACCTTGCATCATCTTTTTATATCCTACCTTAGCCTAAAAAAATAAAATATACTGTTTAGTATCAATGCTGACAATTCATCACTAATATGACCTAACTCATAGACAATTCATTTCCTGTACAATAAAGAATTTATCACAAACATACATACGAATGCTAACACAGATAACTAAATAAAGAATATTTCTCTATTTTATATGTTAAGCGCAGAACATACTGAGTGCATGTGCATTTAAATTATAACATATAACAACCATTTATATAAAATTAAAACGGATGCTAACATATGAATAAGCAAGAAATAAATTATTTATTATTTTATTTATTTATGTGTTAATTCACATTTTAAAGAATCCGCATTTTATCCAAATCTGTTTAGCCGTTTTAACGAGATGCGTTGTCAAGACAGTGAGCATTAAATATAGGTAAAAAAGAAACTACTTGCCAATACAATGTTATTAACAGTGTTGCTAATTTCACGGCATATTAATAAACTAGGTCATATTATAATTACCAAGCAATAAAAAGATTTGGTCTGCGATTCGTTGTGGGTAGTTAATTTTCTCTACCTTTATCTAGTTGAACCTTTATGTTAAAAGGAAGTAAGTCATAAAACGCCCAAGTCCCCAAGTTGTTAGAATATTGTTTCTAATTCCTATTGGTTTATTTTATGAATAGAGCTGTTTAAACTTGGACCTGGGTTACTTACACTAGCTTAGAGACTGCTCAGATTTATATCTAAAGTAAATAGTATTATTATGGTTTACGTCTTATGATAGATTTTTATATAAGATGGGGTAACTCTCAGGATATACTTACTTACTTACTTCGATGGCACAATGACCCAAAGTGACTATTGCCCTCAGACACCAAAAGGCGCCATTTGTCCCTATCTTGCGCAGCTTCCTTCCAGCTTGTAGCTCCGAGTTCACACACATCTTTCTCCGCTTCATCCTTCCATCGGTATCGGGAACGTCCCACTGGCCTTTTGCCCTTCGGTACTCCTAGATACGCCGTTTTTTGAGCGCTGACACAGCGTAGTGGAGCGTCCCCTGGGTTGCGGATTGGAGAACGATCGACAGTTCAGCCTAGCTTGCCACTGGTTAACCCTGAGAGGTTCGCCTATATGGGGTTTGTGTGGGGGGCTAATTACCCTCCCACGGAAAGAAAACCTAGTTATAAAACAGATAAAAGAAGACAATTTACTCCCAGGATATATTCTAGTGTAATTCTAATTTTAAAAAAATAAAAAAGGTGTATGACGTACGATATACTAAATAAGGATACTCTCTAAATCCTTTATGAGTTTAACTATTTGTTAGTTTGTTTGTTGGATCCTTATTCAACATAAATTTCTAGGCTTATAACCAAAAATTTGAATTTTTAAATGAAAATTTGAATACGAAAATGTAAACTGCGATTTGTTCTTAAGGGCCGTTCAAGTATTACGTAAGCAGATTTCTTGCAATTATCTACCCCTCCGCCCTAACTCCTCCCCGTGCATTTTTCTCCCTTCTCATTCTAAGCAGGAATATTCACATTTTGATGTTCTTGTTTCCTTTTTTATCGTTGACGTATCACCATGCAGATCTCCTCAAATCCCATGTCATCAAAAATGATTAAGGCAAGGACGCCCCCCTTTAATGCTTACGTACTTGAACGGCTCCTAATTCGCTTATTTAGAAATGCATTTTCATAGAACATTATTTTGATTTATCATGATTTGTATCATATTACAAATTTTTAAAATTTTTGACTATATTAGTATATAGTAAAACACACGATTTTTGCTTCCCATCAACAAATCTACTAGGTACTCCAGGTTACTCCAATAGTTGACCACCAAACGTACAATTAATATCGATTAATGTCATATCCAAAAAAGTACCGCTGTTCTTGGAATATCCATATTAAGTATTCCGATTCCTGCTTATAACCTTAAAATATGATTTAAAAGTTAAAAAACTTATTATTTTCCAAAAATTTTAGGGCAGATGCTTCAAAGGACGCAAAGCCACCAGGCAAAGCTAGTATTAATATAATGTTGGTTCTCGGAAAGAGGGAACTTATACCAGTAACAGATGGCGGTTGGCTCCTTGTGGCGGTTTGCGCTAACTGCTTACGTGATCCAAATTCAAAACTTTTGACTGTAATAAAACAGTAAAGAAGATTATTGAATTATATTTAAACTTTCAAATTTTTTTACTTACCCTCTTCATGGTAGCATAACGAAGAAAGTGTGTGGAACTTTCCACACACATCCATACAAATAAATAAAATTGGAGTGTCTGTTTGTAATATTAAAATAACCGCTTTATACTAAATGGATGTATACACGCACACGGTACATATATCAAAACAACATTTTTTGTCCCGGCTAATCTCTGAAATGGCTGCACCGATTTTGACGGGACTTTCACTGGTAGATAGCTGGTGTAACAAGGAGTCACTTAAGCTATTTAACATCTCGCTACGACCCATAGGAGCGGAGCAACACGCGAACGAAGTCGCGCAGGTCGGCTAGTAGATAAATATTTTGTTGTTGTAGAACCGTAACGTAAAACGAATGTAAAACACATACTTGTCTCTTTCTAACAATTATACTAAGAGATTTTTATGTAATATTTTACTTTTTATGTTGTTGAATTATCTAATATTTATCAACGTCGCGTCCCAGTGCATCCAGTCCGCCATATTGGATTTAGAGTTGTTTCGACAAATTATATTTTGTTTGACTTGTTTGTCGATGAAAAGGATCACAGTCTAATAAAATGAGTTAATTTTTAGTCTGTCTAAGATTTTGATTAGAGCTGTACTTGGGGCTTGTAATCCAAGATTCCCATCAACTGCTTGATCTCAATACCAACTAGTTAACTCATGAGACCAAGCAGCAATACACTAAATTACAATACACTACTTGCTATGTTAATTGTATGAGATTACTAATCAGACTGTTTCAGTTCTTTCAGGTCAGTGACACATATGAGAAATTTTCTAAAATAATGATTGGGTTTCTCATATAACAGTCTTTATATAATCTTTATGCATTAAAAATCGCTGTTACCGTCGCTGTTTTAATGCGGTTTTCACCAACAGATAGAATAATTCAAAAGGAAGGTTTATATGTATATTATATCCATATTGTAGTAAATAAACCGCGCAAAGCCGGGGCGGGAAGCTAGTAATATTTAAACAGTAAAATGTGACATTTGTCATATATCTAGACCCATAGTCGATAAAGTTTAAATTGTCCAGACATAGCGACCCTCGTCAGGACCCAATGATGTCCCTCTGTCAAATCTGTTATTGTATCGAAATGTAGGAAATGCTACGAGTGGTTCAAAACCTTTTTATTAAAAGGCTTTTCCTTTGTTATATTTTATTTATTGTGGTATATATTTTAATGGACGAACTTTTATGTTGTATTTAGTTAATTTCCTGCATCATACATACCTTGTATAATTTCTTAGTAACCTTTAAAGTTACCATCTAAAACAATAATATCATGGGTTTTAGACATGAAAGAAAGTGGAAGGACCATTAGTAAAATGGATAAAAGGAGTCCGAAGCCCTCATTTTTATGTCATACTGTTTAGATTTTTGTGTTAAAATTCAATTAAGTATAAACAAAATATTATTTTCTAAGTATAAAACTCAGTACTCCCAAATGATAAAATAAGTATTAATTCCTAAAAATATGTTATCATATATATGTCGGGGCTTTTAATGATGAGAAGGAAAGAGCAGAGGGAAATATTGGAAAACGCTAACAGGGGGGAGATGATATTGAATGGACTATCGGGTAAAGGCAACGTAGATACTTCTACTGAACCGATAAATAATAAAATATGATCTTTAACAATTACGAGAGAAACCTAAGCAGTGCCTTGGACTTGTGACCAAGGTAGGCTTATGAAATTCCTTTATTCGATCGAGACACTCGCCTCCACTGCTCAGCCCAAACAAGACGTGGCTACTAAATTGTATGCAACTCGCGTGACCTTAATCGGACAGCTCTTCCAGCACTAACACAACTGAACTTAAAACTTCTCCAGAACTATCCAGAGACTACTTCACTCCTTGAGAGACCGCGCAAGACTAAGACGTCAAGACTGTCGATGGCATGTAAAGGGTCGAGACTGTCAAAACGACAAAAATGACTGCTACCCTACTCCAACGCCATAGATATCGAGGGCGATATAAATCTTTAGAGAAACAAAAAAAATCTATTTGTCAGGATCTTGTGTATTGGGTGCAGGCTGAATTGAAAAGTTTTCTCCCACAAGACCTTTCATCATCATCATCATCTCAGCCACAGGACGTCCACTGCTGGACATAGGCCTCCCCCAGAGATTTCCAGTACGACCTATCACCTGCGACCTGCATCCAGCCGCTCCCTGCCGCCCTGACCAGGTCATCTGGCCATCTTGTGGGAGGCCTTCCAACGCTTCGGTGTCCTGTCCGTGGTCGCCACTCGAAAACCTTTCTGCCCCAACGGCCATCGGTTTTACGGGCTATGTGCCCAGCCCACTGCCACTTCAACTTACTAATCCGCTGGGCTATATCGGTGACTTTGGTTCTTCTACCTCCTCATTTCTGATTCGATCTCGTAGAGAAACACCCAATATAGCCCTCTCCATAGCACGTTGAGCGACGCGGAGCCGGCGCACAAGGCCTTGAGTGAGAGACCACGTCTCAGATCCATACGTCATCACTGGTGACACACACTGCTCGAAAAGTTTCGTCTTCAGGCACTGAGGTTTTTCCGACGAAAAGACGTCTTTTAGCTTCACGAACCCGAAATCCCGAACAAGACCTTTGCTATGTCAGAATAAAAAGTATCCCATGTATTTATTAATCACAGGATTTTTGAAGTTAAATCAGCTTAGCTATTTTTGAGTGATAGACAAACAAATATCCATACATCTAAACATGCAAACATTTACATTTATAATATTAGTTGGATTAATCATAAAATCAGGTCAACAATAGCAAATATTATCTAAATCCTGTAAATTCAGCCGACAGAGAAACATTAAAGCGTTTTCTAGGTTTTCGCTTCAAACCATTAATCAACCGCAAGCGATCGAGATAAGGAGAATTAAAAATGGTCCAAAACGATAGACTTGATAGATCTTACAAAGGAAGGACTAAGCTTTCTACTTTACTACTAGATTTATTGTCAGCTAGTCTAGATATTAAATCCTTACTGCAAATGCGAATGCTAGTATGTTTCTTAACCATTACTATTGAGAATACCTCCACCATCTCGAATATAAATAACTTTTATAGCATAAGATTTTACAAGTAAGGGGCCGTTTTAAGTATTACTTCCTTGATTTGCTTATTTTTGATGCCATCTGGGATGGAAGGTCTGCATGGTGATAACGTCAGCGATAAAAAAGTAAACACGCACATTAAAACGTGAACATTTGATGTGAGAATGCATGCATCGATGTTAGAGAGGGGTTAGGGTTTTGCTTACTTTTGCTGACATGGGGATAGTTGCAAAAAATCTGCTTAAGTTATACTTTACCCGTGAGCGGACGAGCATCTCGTAAGAGCCGAGTAACCCAGCACCCCTTTGGTGGTAGGGAGATCTGTTCCCCGACTGGCTTGCAACCATCACCATGCGAATACGACCGCCAAGTGTCTCTGACGCGCTCCGGCCGAGCCGCATATGAGCCAGATCTACCCCTCCCTCTCCCATACCATTACTGCTCCAATGAATACCGGGTTCTTGCTCGGGATCCATCGAAACCGCAGCAGTCTTCTCTTTGCTCCCCCTCCTCACTCTATCTTTGTGACGGCAACGCATCGACAAAATCCCTCAAAAGAGATACCCTCTAGTTCCAATAACCAAGAGGTCCAATTTCGTATTAGAAAGATAGAAAGAGAGGACCCAATCAATGTTACTCTTAGTATAACATATATAAAAATTGCATTTACTTATGTATGTAAGCTTTATACAATACTATCTGCGCTCCGCGGTTTCACCCGCTATATTTTGGATAATTCACACTATATCATTACATATTATAGCCTACGTATTATTCTGATGTGTAAGCTATATTACTGTTAAGTTTCATCAAAATCCATTCAGTAGTTTTTGCGTGAAAGAGTAACAAACATACATCCATACATCCATACATCCATACATCCATACATCCATACATCCATACATCCATACATCCACACATCCATACATCCACACATCCATACAATCTTACAAACTTTCGCGATTATAATATTAGTAGGATTTTCGAGATATTTGTATTAAAAATCAATTAATTTCGATAAGAAGTTTTTTATTATTCCAAAATCCATATAATCTGTACTTACGCAATCTATTGTCGGATAGATGGTCTGTCTTGTTTGTTACGCTTTCACACATAAACCACTCAACCTATTTCGATAAATACAGAGATAGAATATAGTTTGGGAAAAGACATAGGCTACGTTTTATTGCGAAAAAGGCTGTAAATAGTTAAAATAAACCTAAATACATGTAGTAAATTGCACCCAGGCGAAATCAGGGTGGTTAGACTAGTACTTAATAAAAAAATCAAAAAAGAAATAGCAGCTAAAAGTAGTTTATACATCCAATTTGTTTTGTTTAGTTCGTAAATTCTCCAACTCAATCCAGTAGCAAGTCGCTGCATTAAATAGCAACTGAAAACATTTCTGAATTTAGAAAGAATTTAAACTTTCAAGTTTTACTGTTACTTGACTTCATCTGTTTCGTTTAAACAGTAAATGCAACTAAAAGCATTTTGTTTGGAAAGTAAAGAAGTTTCTGAAATTTTCAAAAAAATTAAATATTAGCTTTTACTACTCATGATAACATATTTTATTACCCTAAATCCGAATATTCTACCATTTACCATCAGGCTGTACCAGGTAGTTTCATTTTCATTAGATTAAGAGTTAAGTCATTTTATTTTTCGTATTCTTCTCAGCAAACCTTCATTTGATACCCATATCAAGGGCTGGGCTTGCACAAAAAAATAACTAGTCTGCCATTTTAGACTGTCCGCCATATTGGATTTAGAAAGAAGACACTCAGCTAATCATGCATTATCCAGTCTAAATGGCCCAGTGGTTGAGACTTTAATGTTTAACTCGGGAGGTCCGAGTTCGATCCCCCACACAGGCACACACCTCTGACTTTTCTGAGTTATGTGTGCTTTAAGCAATTAAATATCACTTGATTTAACGGTGAAGGAAAACATCGTGAGGAAACCCGCACTCCTGAGAGTTCTCCATGTTCTCAAAAGGTGTGTGGAGTCTGCCAACCCTCACTGGGTGCGTGGTAATAACGTCCTCATTCTGAGGAGGAGACTTGGCTCAGCAAGTGGGTCATTGACGGGTTGTGATGATGAAATACTTGCTGTAGTTGTTTCGTTTTATATGTCTGTTTGTATGTTAGTACTCACATTGCGCAAAACCTACTATACGAAATGTATTAAATTAGATGTTATGATTTTTTTTTTGTTATTTAAAAATGTTTCAGCCCAGCAAAGCTAGGGAGGATCGATTATTCTCAGTTATTCTACCTACTGAACGTATTTTCTTGCGGTTTTCACAAATATACAGAGTGATTCATGAGAAAGCTTTAAGTGTACAATTTGTTAAGGTTTTGTTGTAAATTGGTTGACATTGATAATTATTTCTTTAAACTTTCAACGAAAACACGGCCTAGTTTTTAAAATACATCTAAAAACCAGGGCTAGACCCTAGTTAATAATAATTTTCAAAATGAAACAAAGATAACATGAGAACATATAAGTGAAGCAAATAAAACACATCAACGTTGACCTGGTGCTCATTTCACATGCAAACTGCCCCGTGCCCGGTCACATAAGTCTTTCTTATCTTTTCATACCTACAACATTCGTTTGGACATTTAAAACCTTCGACCACAATGAGAATTAGATACAACGTATACTGAAGGAAAAAAAGAAATGTTCGTCCAATTAATCATTTAGGAGGAATTTTAATTTAGTAGGTACATAGTGCCAACATACTACAAGGACGCTAAAAATTAGAGTTTAATACTATTTTTGGAAGATATTTTAGTAATTGTTATCTCAGTTTATAGTACTTTACTAGTGGACCACCTCTGGCTTTGGCTGGAAGCAATTCAACTTCACACTTTTTTATGACAGTTAAGGGGCAAAGGAGCAGACGGTCCACCTCATGGTAAGTGTCCACCGTCGCCATGGGCGGGAATGAAGTGAATAACGCAGCATTAACGGGATGGGAGGGGGAGTGGTAAGTCTGGCCCTGACATTTGGCGTTCGGATTCGCATGCTGGTGGTCGCAAGTCATTTGGGGAACAGATCCCCTGCCACCAAGTGATGCTGTTTCACTCGCCTCTTACGAAATACTGTCCCAGCGGCAGAGGGGGATTTTATTCTAACCCGGCCCCTCACGGGCAAAAATGTAACTTTTAACATAATTATGCTATATATGAAGAAGATATGCAAACTTCTTTTTTTTTAATGACTATATCCAAAAGACTTAAACGGTCAATCATCTCAATATGCACTTCATCCCTTTTTTACCCATCTGCGGCCAAAAGGAAGGGTTATGATTTTGGCATTCTATGTATGTATGTATCTATGTATGTAGCTATGTATGTATCTATGTATGTAGCTATGTATGTATCTACTATGTATGTATCTATGTATGTATCTATGTATGTATCTATGTATGTATCTATGTATGTTTGTATGTTCCACTCTAGCGCCTAAACTACTGAACCAATTTTCATGAATGAGGTGTCAATAGATACGTAATAATGGCACGGGTGACATAGGCTATAAAAATTTTATGATTTTTTTTTATGACGGATTTTATACCTCAGATTCTAACCTCTAAAAAAATTAAACTGAGGTGATTATCACGTGTTTGGTATCAAAAGAAAGGTCTAGACGAGTACATTACAAATAAGTTAATATCTGTTATTCTTTATGTCAACATATATGTTTAAAATGCGGTCGTATAGTCCGCGCGGTCCTGTCGTTGCAGTTATTCACTCGTTTAAGCAAATAAAAACCAACATTACGTTACAATATGAGATTATAAAGGTTATCTCGATCGAGAAACGGAAAACTATTAAATAATAAAATAAGTTTTTTTTATTTTTTCATAGATACCTCCCAAAGCGGGGACTTACCAAGGGAAGGTTATGCGGTCTTAAACCGCTCAATTTTATTCACGATAGCATGAAGCTTATGTCCTTGAAAGACAGACGGAGTTCCTTTCGCATTTATAATACTTAAAATTCATCAAGGACAAGTAAGTATCATTTTGTGATACTGTGTAATATTTTTTTCAAAAAACATATTGGTTAAGCGTAAAAATCCAAACATCCCTTTAAAGAAACGCTGAGCCTCGTCAGATTAATTTAATCCCATACAAGTCGGATCTGAATACATTATACCTTCGTACGTTTTGCCAACGTTCTACAAAAACGTAAAGAAAGGTTTAGACGATAAGCTATTTGACTTTTTTCGCGAATTTCACTCTCTTGTGTATTCCCTAAAGGCATGTATTAAAATCTTTCTTATTGTACTTAATTAAAATTGTTTAAAAGGAAGACAAGTAATAAGTAATTATTGGAAATATTCAATTTATCGTTTGTGTAAAGCATTTATAATTAAAATTTCATTTAGATGCATTACTGAAAAAAGAAATATATTTTTTTTCATTCAATGACTTGGCTGAAGTAATAGACTCGCTTTGCTAGCATCTCTCCCCACTATTTCCTTTAAATTTCAATTCTACAAAGCGTAGTATGTCACTCATCATCATCTTACTGTCTATCTTCTGTCTCTCTCACATTTTCTTTTATATATAAACCTCGTGTTACAATAATTAACACAACAACAAAATAATTACCAGTTTTAGTGCAGTTGTTCCGAAGTTATGCGCGTACATACACAGAGGCGATCCATTTTTATTCATATAGATATAACATTTACAAACATCGTACATTACTCATATAATTACTCTTTTTTAATGAAAAAGATAAACAACCTAAATCAGAAACCTTTGTTTTATGAAATCCTATGATCGATCACAGTTATGCTGAATATAAATGTCGGGGAACAGTAAACTATTATCGAGTAATCGAATCGTTATCGCTATCTATGGCGTTGGAGTAGGGTAGTAGTCACTCCAGTCATTTTGTCAGTCTCGATCCTTTATATGCCAAATGCTATATCTGACTGAAATCTTAGTCGAGGGCAGTCTCTCAAGTAGTGAAGTAGTCCCTGGATAGTGTTAGTGTTGTGCAGTGCAGTGTTAGTGCTGGAAGTGCTCTCCAATTAAGGTCACGTGAGTACCTTACAACGTAATAACCACGTCTTGTGTTAGGTTAGATTTATGTGAGTTAAACCTTGGGTCTAACTATTTAAACAGAGAGCCTGAGCAGTGTAGGCGAGTGTTGTGATCACTTAAAGGAGCTCCTTAAGCCTACACCTTGGTCACAAGTCCAAGACACTGCTTAGATTTTTCTAGGATCAGTAGAAGTATCTACGTTGCGTTTACCTAATAGTCCATTCAACATCATCACCCCTTTTAGTGTTCTCCAATATTCCCCTCTCCTTCTTCCTCCTCGTCATTTAAAATCCCCGACATAATATAACCTGACTGTAAGACATTTCATTTCATACTCTATTGACAATTCTTATTCCAATAGACATTAGTCTTCGGTTCTTTCTTCTTCCGATAAGAAAACTGTTATTTTGTATTCAGCAAGAAATACAATAATATTAAACATGTAAAAAATAGACTAATGATAGTCAGCAAAGTGCCTGTCGTTAGCCAGATAATGAACTTTCATTACAGTAATCTAATAATGTTGAAGCTACATTTTCTCATTAGCGCTTTGTTAAGCCGGTATAAAATTGTTTACTCCATTTTTTCTTTGATTTTCTTACAGCTTTGTTGTCCTTGGAAAAGATTTATTATACAAATTCGGCTCCGTTTCATTTTTAATGAATCTTATTTAATCTGTTTTATAATGTTTTTATTTGATACTAGCTGACCCGTGCGACTTCGTTCGCGTGTTGCTCCGCTCCTGTGGGTCGTAGCGAGATATTAAATAGCCTAAGTTACTCTTTGTTACATCAGCTACCTGCCAGTGAAAGTCGGTCCAGCCATTTCAGAGATTAGCCGGAACAAACGGACAGAAAGACAGACCGTATACTTCCATATGCACTTAGTAAAAAGTTTCGGTTATTTTAATATTACAAACAGACACTCAATTTTTATTTATTTGTATGGATTAATTAAACCTCGTTACCCAGCTGTTTAAATTAAAAAAAAAATCTAAAAAAATAAATTCAGGCATTTTATTAAATATGCTTGAACAAAGACAGCATTTTAAATGATAGAGCGAAAGATTTCTGAAAAAATCTATTATTACGGAATTACTTGCGATTTAATCTCGCTTCGCTGAGGTTTTTATTGATAAGTTTTTATAAGATATCGGATACTATAGTTGTATAATTTTTAAATCTTTTAAGTTGATAGACAGTAATTCAGCCATTTTATTAAATATGCTTGAACAATGACAGCATTTTAAATGATAGAGCGAAAGATTTCTGAAAAAATCTATTATAACGAAATTACTCGCGATTTAATCTCGCTTCGCTGAGGTTTTTATTCATAAGTTTTTAATAAGATATCGGATACTATAGTTGTATAATTTTTAAATCTTTTAAGTTGATAGACAGTAATTTAGCCATTTTATTAAATATGCTTGAACAAAGACTGCATTTTAAATGATAGAGTGAAAGATTTCTGAAAAAATCGATTATTACGAATTTACTCGCGATTTAATCTCGCTTAGCTGAGGTTTTTATTAATAAGTCTATAAAGGGATTTTAGATACTTTAGTTGTATCATTGAAAGATTTTTTTTAACGATTAAGTTGATTGACAGTTACAAACAAACAAAATTACAATTTAGCTTTTTAAAACTACAAATATGAAATAGGGTTTTTAAATAAACAGTTTACCTTGAATCACTAGGAATCCGAGAGGCTTCGGTATTTCACTGAAAGTTAAATTGGCCGTCCCTCTTGTCAAACTTTTACAAATTTAATCAAGTGGCGGAAACCAGGTGGGTCATATTTGACCGGGAAATAAACGGTTTGTTTTCAAACTAGACCCAGTTTTGATATTGTTTGTTTGTTTATCTATCTAAAGCTTTCTGTGTCACTGTGAAATGGAAATAGATTTATGGTACCTGATATTTTAAGGCTATTTGTTTTTTTTTTAAATTATTAATATTTAACCACATCTTGTGGACGGACAATCAAAGAGTAAAAAAATAATAATTTTTTTTTTTATATTCATACATATTTTGAATTAATTCTAGTCTCATTTTTCTTTGTTTCCTTTGTCCTTAACAAGAGATCCATCATAGCCTCTTATGATAAGGTTGATATTAATTTATCGAAAGCGATCAGAGTATATTATACATTAGAAATATCAACGTCCTACCTGTTATGGTCATATTTAATAAGATTAATATACAATAAACTATTCTTAAGGAGTCCACAATTAGGGTGTTTATCTTTCCTTTTTATGTTGAAGTAAAATTATATAGCAATAGATTAAGGGAAAACTTTCATTCCACTCAGCACTTATTTCCTTACTTGAGTAACTCGCATTAAGAAACAAGGGTCGTATTAAGCTCGAGTGAGGACTTTCGTTTCCTATTACACACTTCAACATTCTACGCTTTTATTAACTTACCTAAGAAACCTGCCCTCGCTTCTCTGTCTTGTAAAAACTAAATAAAAACTAAAATCTCTAGCCTTTAATTGAACATCTTCGTTTGGTACTCATTCACACAAAAACTATTGAAGCGATTTTTAAGAAACTTTGCAGTAATATAGCTTATATATCATAGAGTATATAAGTTGTAAATACATCAAGTAAACTATTTACAATATTATATTAAGTATTGAATAACAAAATTTTGCCATTTCAGACTGATTGACAAAGTACTTATAATATGTAGAACTAACTACCATATGTGGACAAGGATAAAATTTTTTTTATAAAGCAAAGCATTAACTTTATATAAACAAAAAGATGTCAGCAGGTGGCAGCACTATCTGTTGTAAAATTTACAATTTTTAAGTTTTATTAACAATTTTTTTTTGCATTAAATTTAAAATTACATGTATTTTATAATTTTTCTCCAACATTTACGTTTTAAATCTATCTACCTATTTAACTACCATCATAACAGTATTTATGGAGAATATACTAACATAACGTTATTCAACAATAATTGCAATAAAATCCCTATCATTCCTTGTAGATACTGTATTTTTGGAATCGTTAAGAAAATACTCGTACCTCACAATTGTAATGTCCTCAATTTTCCGCTACAATTCTCGGTTACTCCAATACCTCATCGATCGTATCCCGGGCAAGAATAATGAGCGAAGTTCTCCCTGTGTAAATATTTGTCAAGGCCTCCTCGGCACTTAATCATGTGACGCCACTATACGAGTATTGGTACTATAAAAATACTCTATATTACAAATTGTACTGATTTTCTATACTAATATTATAAAGAGTTTGTGAGGGGCAATCTCTGGATCGACTGAACCGATTTTGAAAATTCTTTTACCTATAGAAAGCTGCATTATTTGTGAATGTCATAGGCTATAGATTAACCCCAAAAATTAGTAGACTTTTTCGTGGTAGTCGGATGTGCAAAGTAAGTCGGAGAAAAAACGGTCGAACGAAAACGTTTCTTACGTTGAGAAATAAATGATACATAGTTGAGTATGAGAGAATTAGTGAATAGTTTGAATAAAACTCAGCGAAGCTACAGCGGGTCGGTTAGTTCGTAATATGTTATGACAATAAAAGAGTCGAGAAACTTCTATGAACTGGGCAAACCGCAAAACAAACTATTTAACCACGAAAAAAACGTGCACATACAACCATAATAAAAATCGGTGAATATTTATAAGCCCTTAAGGAAGCCATCGTGATGAACTAGTAAGTTAGTCTGTGAGTTAATTACTTTGTTTCCCTTATGGTACGGGAGCCAGGGCGAGCAGTGGTAGCTTCCCAAATATGTGAAAAAATTTTTCAGTCATTTTTTTTAAGTAGCTTTTTACAAACAGGAGTTTCGTGAGTTCGACTTCGACTCCGTTCATTCACTCAGGAAACTCTTGTTTGTAAAAAGCTACTTAAATGGTAACTGTGATTTTGCTATAAAAAATCAAAATGTTACATGGTCAAGCAGCCAGCTGACGTATAATCCACCACGTTATGGTTAGCTGACTTTATTTTTTCTTCAAGATACTAGGTAAACTATAATCCGACAAATTTTGAAACAGGAGGAAATGACTAAAAAAAATTTTTATTCTAAATCTTTGGAAGGCTCCCACTGCTGGCCCCACCCACGGAATCGCAGCTGGCGGTCACGAGTAATCATAGTATATATTCCTTATGCAGTATACGAATTTTCACTCGAGAGGAAATGATTGACCGAATTTGAATCTGGCTCCCGAATTTGAATCAACTCACTTTATAATATAAAGACCAGTTTGAAAAGTACTAGTAGGCTTACTTAAATGGTGGGCGGCATAGTTGAACAGTAGAGGCGAGAATTTACGGATGGTAAAGGAGCTATGTAAACTTGAACCCCTGGTTCTGTTTAACGTGAACGTTACGATATTCTATGTTTTACTGTGCAGCAGTTTAGTCAATAATTATAAAAGGATCTCTCACATTTTATTCTGGGTCTCAAGCCCCAAGTATTATTTAGACTTCTTTTTGAATATTAGCTTATAAGTTATATAACATAACATTGACTAATAGGATAATATTATAGGTGTTTTAATTAGAGATAAATTATTATTCAATTAGTCACAGTCTCCTGCGCTTGGTTCAGCTAGACGTTATTATTTATGAATTATGGAGTTTATTAATTTTAATATAACAATCACAACAAATCAAGCTGCAAATATAGTATATTATTTAATTTATATTATTAACCCCCGACGCTACGACGAGGTGTTATAAGTTTAAAGTGTTTTTGTAACATAGAGCCCGAGATAATAGACTGATTCTGATGAAATATTATTTGTTTGAAAGGTAATTTAATCGTGATGGTTCTTAGATGGTTCATTGATAACTTGACATTATTGTATTAGTGACATTATTATTGACAATTATAACAATCTTGTAACCATGGTATATACATAACACACTCACATTGCTTACTGAGTACAGATGAAACGGTATTTCTCAATAAGTTTCTTTCGATATCGAGTATCGAATAGAATCGAGTAAGGCTTAGGTTAACCTAATCTTAGGTTAAAACAGTGAAACTAAGCAATAGAAGGGAGTGTTAGAATTCTGTTAAAGGACGTCTTTAAGCCTACACCTTGGTCACAAGTTCAAGTACTGCTTAGGTTTTTGTCGTAATTGTAAGAGATCATAATTACTCTCAAGAGTTATATTTTCTCTATATATATATATATTTGCATTTAATGAATATTTGCTAAGTCTGTATTGACTGCAATTTTTATATCTTTTTTTCAACAATACAAACTTATACTAGTTAATATCGATTCTTCTAAATCAATGTCTTGTGGGTATTGATACTTGGGGACTGTATTAAATTAGAGTTAGAGGAGGTCATTTCAATTTTTAATTTAATAGTTATTTAAAATTTACCTACTTAAATAAAGACGACGAACGAAAAGAGATAAAACTACTGCATGTCAAATTTTCCATATTAAAAAATAATAAAGAATTAAATACTCCGTTTGTAAAAAAAAAATATTTTATATTTTTCTTAGATTTTTACCATTTTCAAGTCGAAACGTAATAATAATTAATTTAGATATTGTACGTTTGACTTTACCTAAAAGTTTTTTTTAAATTAATATATTATATTTATACATTTCCTAAAATTTCAAATTAAATCAATATATATATCGGGGTATAGTTGTTGATTTACTTCGGATAGTAATAAAAAAAATTAATCATTACTTCCGTCACGTCATTTTAATATTCAACGATTTTTAACAGTCTTAAACGAGTAAAAGATTATCGATTAATCGGGATGCCAGCGTGAAGGGGCATTGCTATCATTGTCTAGTCCTTTTATATTCCCCGACTGACGCAGTAGACTTTAGTCTCTCGACAATTCTCTTTGAGCGAACATCACCTGGAGTTGCAGTGTAACAAATAGTATATCGCATCACGAATATTGGACATCTCGGACTAAGGATCATGTGAGTTCTTACGTCTTATTTATTATGTGTCCCTACATTGTATTTAGATTTGTTAACACAACCTTAGGTTAGGTTAGCCTTATGTTAACCTTTTTAAGACAGACAGTGGAGGTGAGTGTCGTAATTACATAAAGGGATCCCTTAAGCCTATACCTTGCTCACAAGCCTAGGCACTGCCTTGGTTCCTGTTCAAAAACTACGGAATCGGATATTCGATTACTTCATTCATCCAAATCGGCTCTTTCTTCTGACATATATAAAAGTGTCGAATAGTTAGGAATTGGTATAGAAATCAGGTGATTTCTAAACGTTAGATATAATCTAATCAGAAAGTCTTACATTTGCAAGATTTACAGACAGACCCGGATAAGTAATTCTACATTAATTTTAACAATTTCACAACAAAATGACATGTTTTTTTAATTCTAAATTCCCCTGCTTTGACAGGAAGGTATGATTGATAGGAATTTGTTATCTGTGCTGTGCGTTCATTAACGTTTATCTGAGACGAGTCATGTTGACGTTCAACAATTATATTGATTTTTTTGGTCATTCCATGTTTATAATATTAGTAGGAATTACCAACAGTATTTAAGTTTCACCCGCTATATTTTGGATAATTCATACTATATCATTAGAAATTGTAGCCTATATGTTATTCTGGTGTATAAGCTATATTGTTGTAAAGTTTCATCAAAATCCATTCAGTAGTTTTTGCGTGAAAGAGTAACAAACATACATGTTTATAATATAAGTAGGATTAATGCGCAACCGAGACGCGTCGACTAGTATGGTTATAAACATATTGATAGCCTTTGATTGTAGTTCATATAGGTTTAAAAATAATCTGAGACAGTATGTCAAGTAATTTCACACAGTAAACACTTTCTTACATAAATCCTTAATAATTTTACTTCTTGTTAAGTTAAGTTCTCTGCCCTGTAATAAGTATCATTATTTGTTGATTGTAAGATGTAAACAAAATGAGGGTAGATCATAATGGCAATCGCATCTGCTCAATTTGGAGCAAAACTTGTGAATTTTCCTTGTTGGTTAATGCACGCCATTATTGAATAAACTGTAATAAAACTAGGATGAAAGCTAATGAAGGTTTTCAGAAGTTAGCTTGGGGCTTGCAAATTCGTTTAACGTTCACGTCACGTGATCTCGTATCTGTGTTGCGGTTTTTATCAAAGAGTTTTCCAGTCGAAAGAGATTTGTTCGGTGAGTTGCTTCAATATTTGTAGCCATTGAAACAAGCTGATCATCCTCGTCTTACTTCGGTATTACATAATTAATTCAAGTTAATATTATAATTTCGAAAGCAACTTAAGATATAATTAAGAATACAAACTATCGCCATCGCCATCTATTGATAGAGAGATAGATCTATATTGTCTACGACGCAATCACGCTTAATTCACTAAATCGATTTTTATGAAATTTGATGCAGAGATAGATTAGAGCTTGGGAAACAATATAGGCTATATTTTATAGTTAAAAAAATACTTAGTAAACAAATGAGTGTACTCGCACGCCATCTATCGACGTGGGAGTGAAGTGCATGTCGAGTTGTGTGGCCGTTATGTGTTTGGAATTTAATCATACATAAATTATGTTGGTGTTGAAAATTAAAATGTAAAATATAACGTCAAGTGATATAGTGATATAAGCGAAATACAAATATAATATGTGAAATTAAACCAAAATACACATAAATCGAACCCGAACGAAGCCAACATTAATGGAAAAGTATGTTGTTGGTTGGTTTGTCCTTCTTTCACTCTGTTATGGGGCGATCAACGTGATTTTTGGATACAGTTTTGATGGTAGGGGATCTGTTCCCCGACTGGCGTGCGACCACCAGCATTCGAATCCCCCTACTCGATTATTATATTCGATACCCCTCCCTTTCCCATCCCATTACTGCTGCGGTTCCAGTGAAAACCGGGTTCTTGCTCGGAGTCTACTGAAACAGCAGCAGTCTTCTCTTGCTCCCCCTCCTCACTCTATACCCTCTAGTAAACAAGAGATACCCTCTAGTTTTGTCGATATCTATGGGCAACGGTGGCCACTTTCCATCAGGTGGACCGTCTGCTCGTTTGTCCCTTATCTATCATAAGAAAATACAGATACTAGCAATCATGACTTATAGCAACGCAAGCCGGACGAGGAATAGATCCCGCACCACTAAAGGGGTGCTGGGTTACTCGTCTCTTACGAGTTGCTATCTCAGTGGCAGAGGGGAATTGTATTCTAATCCGTTCCCTCACGGGTAATAATTTACTTCTGTAATAAGGATTGCATAATCATATTTATATAAATAACTACAATATACTGTCTCACTTAGTAAATATGAACTAAGTAACAAAAAAACTAATTCTAAAAAATTAATATTTCAGAAAAGGATGTCGCGCTTTGCGTGACTTGGCGCGGTCTTTGGTGTGGCCCCAAATACTATATTATTTTTTTAAGGAGCCCCAAACTTTATATAACCGTGCAAGAAAAACGTATTATATAAATTCAACTTCGATATTTTAAAACTTAAATATATATTTGCCAGTGTTTCGGATCTTTAACGAGTTTTCTTTCAGCGTTTTTATTTTCTTTTGAATTCTTCTACGAATAAAAGGACTAAGACGCGCTACAGGGTTACAGATTTAATCTCAACATCACTCGTTGTTCGTTAAAACAAGGGTAGCTCTTAATTGAAGGGAAAATGAGTAGGGTAAGCGAAAATCATTAATAATAATGTTTTAATAACAGTATTTAAAATATATAAATTAGAAATTAGAAAATATTTAAAAGCCAAATTTATTGCAGAATCAGATCAAGCAGACTAATTTACATGAAAATCTTCGTTAATCCGGGTCAACAAAATTTTTTGTACCTAGATAATCCCAATTTTTGCAATTTTTGATGATTTTTTACAATTTTTTTATATTTAAAACGGTTTATGATTAAAGTACGATCGAAATTAGTATTTTACAGATCAAAATACATGAAAATTATGCTTGCATTACATCTCAAAATTTTTTTTCTTCCCAAAACATCGAATTTTCGCTATTTTTTGGGGTTTTTTGCAATTTACTCGAAATAGAAACCCGGACGGCCTAAACTGACTTGAAATTCGTGTTCAGCGGGTCGAAAAACATGCCCGTAGATAGGTGGCGCCCGCTGCACAGATAACTTTTTTTTTTGTGTGCCGGTGCAATTAATCCTTTTAAAACAATTTAATTATTGAAATAATTTAAAAAGTTGACAATATAAATAAACTAAAACCGAACGTAACATAGCGTTACCATAAACAAACAAAACCATAGACTTAGTTAAACCAATTGGTTAATAATTATTCCATATATTATAATAAGCGATACAGATACAGATGACAATACCACAGATTACAATTACTTTGCCGTAAACCGCCTATGTAAACATCATCACTGGACCTTTGTAGGTGGCAGAAACCACCATCTGCCACCCGTGTACAAAGGTCCAGCGATGGTGTGTATCTACTGTGTTTTGGGGATGACACTATACAAAGAATATCCGCGCATTTAAAACCATGTAGTCCAAATGAAAAGGCCCAGATGTGGACAACTACTGATGAGTTGCTGGGAAATTCTATCCCGTGGCCGCAAGAGGAACACCCTGGAAGTTTAGCGGCTGAGGCTGTCTCCTTCTGAGGCAAATCCCAACCCCTTAAAACCAACACACAGCTGTATCCTGCCGTGGTGCTGCTACTGCGGACGCCTCGACACATCCTCCGTCTAAGGGTACAAGTACTCGAAGTAATATACGTCTATGGTCTTGCTTTACCAAGCTCCCAACCCCCGGAGGAGTGAGAGGCGGCATATATCCTTTGAGATCGGGTCTCTCACAAGTCATCTCTGCATATAGAGGAGTACCCGGAGCGACATCCGGCCATCCGACCCCCAGGGTACGGACGTTGGTGTTTAAGGCCCGCGCCCGTCACACCGGCGCTAGCGACGTCCACGCCGGCCTGTCCAACCGCTCCCCCATCCAGGTGCATGCGGGACACCGAGACAGGAGCAAAGGTCGAACATTCAGCACAACCGAATATCGCGCTAGCGAATCCTATTTCATTTTGATGAACTCTTTGTTTTACCATACTACTGTATTTTTGGTTTACCGTCCATTAAAATACATATTATTTTCAACTTTATGTTTCGAAGTCGGTTGAATAAATCTATTTCGTTACTTGACCAAATAACATCAAAATAACCCAGAATATAATGTTTTTGATTCGGTAACGAAAACAAGGATTTCTATTTTATTGTTATACCCTTATATTATTGAAGTGTGTCATAAATATTCCTGGAATTGTGTTGTTTACTACTAAATATTCACACATTGGTTATCCTTATAGTTTATTGCTAGCAACACTGTGTATAGCGTCTGATTGGCTAGTGGTTTCTAATAACTTAAAAATAAGTCACATAACGAAGTCGTCTAATTCTGGCGAGAAATGAAAAGGGCTTGTAACTTGCTCCTGAATCTTAAGCCCCAGGCATTGCTTGATACCCAGAAGCAGGTTTAAGAGGATATTTTATTATAGGTACATAAACCGTCACCTACAGTCGACCTCGTTGTCAGGATATTAAATATATTAAAGACTCACGTGATCCTTCACTTCACTAAAATATTCTTCACTAATCTTATAGCTAGTTAATATTTATTTAAGAAACTAATCGACCCGCCCTGGCTTCTTATGGATGCAATTTAACATGTGTATCTACTTAAATTTGATATAAAAACATTATTTCCAATATATTACTATTTATAATTGTTCAGGCGTTCAATAAATATGTAATTATTATCCTGCAGGAACTGTTACTTTTTCGGGATAAAATCTAGCATATGTGTTAATCCAGGTTATAAAGTAACTGTTCATTGAATTTCATCGAAATTCGTTAAGCCATTTTTGTTTAATTGAGTAACAAACATACAAACATTTAAATATCATTCAAACTACTATATGATACATCGTAACCTATAGAAACTTTCTTTCTAAATTAACACTAAAAGTGTTGCTAGCATGGAATTGATACTTATTGGGAACACAGCGTATTATTTCCCATGTTTAACGTAAATCCCAAAATATTAACATAACGAGAGTTTGTAACGATTAATCCTTTTAATTATTTCCCGGGAGCATGTCAGCGCATTCATTTCCAGACTCATGCCGGAATTATTTGATTTACCCTTATTTAATGTAATAATAAGAGCAAATGAATTTTGGGAAATCAAAAATGATTAAATGAACTTACGAAGTGAAGTCCAAAAAGAACGTAATGGAAGCTAGTATGATTTTTTTTTCTGTTCTATAAATACGTGCAAGATTACTAGGTAGAAAGTGTTGCTACATTTACTTAACTCTAAATTATGTCGAATAAAGCTGGTTATACTATACACTTAGACTTACAGTATCACGGCTTGTTGATTTTGATATTACTTTGATTATACTTTAGACACATAGCTCCAGAATTACTGCTTGATTATTCACGATGGAATAATAATGATTTTTGTCACGGCGGCGGATCTATTTGGCTAACTCCTATACCTACTATGCGTCTTAAGTTTATCAGTTGTGCCACCTTAGAAAGCAAAATGCTTATCTTCTTCTTCTTCTTCTCTTGTCTATGGCTTTTCTATCGCTTTTAATAGCAGTAATTCTGCCAAGTTATGCCACTTTCTAAAGCAAAATGCTACTCTTTTTTTATTATAAAATGGGCTTACTCTTGACCTCAGTCTAGCTCAAGAGCAGAGACGAGGTCGAAGATGGAGCTCGCTCGCCCAGAAGAAGGCTGTTCACTCTTGCTTTAAAAGCATTCGGGTTATACGTACTCGGAAATACAGACGCCGGCAGGGAATTCTATTCCTTGGCCGTGCGCATTAAAAAAAGATGACTTGAAGCACTTTGTACGTATGAAGGGTATATCAATTAGGTGGGGATGAAAGCCTGCGGTGCGTCTGTATGTCCGATGGAAGAATGGAGATGGGGGTAAAGACTGGCAACTTTTCTTCGGTGAGTCAGAGTGTGAAGAGATTCCACCAAACTGGCGTTACCGATTGCCTACTACTACTACTTGGCTCTGCGTTCCACTGAGTCCAGTGCGGCGAGTTGATGTTTAGCTGAGCCATCCCACTTAACCTTGTTTAAGATTTCAAGCTTTCTGGCCGCAGTTTGCGCTTTGGACTCAGATCAATGTTAAATTCAATTGCGGTGATTCCCAATGTGGTTTGTAACATTCGTTAGGAAGTCTTTGTAAGCTTTTTAGAACGTCTCCTAACAATTTTTTTCATTCAGCTAATTTACACAAACCGTTCACCGTAAAAGTCCGTAGTAGTGGTATTTGAGTACGATTTCTATAATTTCATATAAATGTAGTAAGTTATAGAACATTAAAATGTAATGTCACGAGTAACGACGTATGAAATGAAATAGTCGCTGTTTGACATCCTCTAGGGTACAGTACAGTATTGGGTACTTGGTTAATGTCTCGCCTTTCTTAGAGACGTTGTAAAACCAAAAGGAGATAACTTTATATTAGTATTATTCAGAGTAGTGTATTTTTACCATAATTCACATGGGGAAGAAGTCGATAATGGAAAAGAATTAAAGTTTGAACACACTACTACTGTCACATAAACTGATCAAAGGTTCAGTCAAAAACTGGGGGCACGAAAGTGTCTCCGTCAAGTTAAGCAAAGCATACTCCGTAACCGGTAACATCCTTTTCTCAAAGTTATTTAAAGTATTTTTGATCCCGTGTAAACTCGTTGTGGATAAAGCTAGGAGCCTAAATTTAAAAACTATTAAACAACTATGACAACACCAATATTAGACATCCTTATTTCTATAGTAAGTAATACTTTGGAATCGCATGCTTGTTGTCTATCCGTGCGCCGTTTAGAATTACGTAATAAGTTATTTATTCTTGCGTCATAGAATGAGAGAAGCACGATACCCATTACTATACAGCAATTCGTAGGTTTAAAAGCTTTTCGAGTAATTACAAACCCTCTTCTGCCGGAACGAACACTAATCACAATAAATAATAAACTTATGTGGACCTAGAAATGGTGATCTTAACCACAATAATAGTATCATTCTAGTTTAACACACCAAATGTTTTATATTATCTACACGTGGGTTTACTTTAAATAAAATAAAATGGACTGATTAATACCAATTGATAAACTCACAACTTTTTACAATCAAAAGACTTGGCTTCTTTTATAATTTATATTTTTACCGTGTCTAAATCAATCTCCTATTGTATTGTATTGTATGTGGGCTCCTGTTTCCGCACTTAGACTCTAATTCGGTCCATTGTGCGTGCAGGGATGACTAGCTATACTAGCCAGCCCAGCTCCTTCCAGAAGAGTAGAAGTTCCCTCACAGGCTTCTTGGAGCGACCTCATGTCATTGAGGATTTGTGCCCGTTGTGTGGCGACGTATTCAGAACAACGTGGGCAGTCGTCTCGTCTGTCTGTAGGCATTTTAAATAGATGTTTATTAAGTGGGCATGTTTATTAATGACAAGTCATTACTTCCACCATTAGACGGAGATCAATGCGATTTAGACTGAACTCTTCTCTCCGACAGAGCAGAGTGCTTAGCCAAGTTGATTTTCTACAATTGTTAACGCATATAGAAAACCTTAAAATGTGGATGGGATGGGAATGACATATGTCAACGATATATCACGTGATCAAATTAAATTGACATATGTAGAATGAGCGTTCGCACTTAATGGGTGCGTTCCGCTAAGCACTCACGAGTACGATCACGCTCACAAGCACGGTTTTTATCATTACACTTATTCACGAGCGTTACGATCTATAATACAAATGAAATGGGTTGTTGAGCATTAATGAAAATAAAGTGGCGAGTTATAAAGCAATAGTTTCAAATGGTTAAGGTTATTATTTAATATTTTACGTCTTAACAATAAACTTCAATAATTTTTGGTAAAATTAATTTATATGCATATTTTGTATTGATTGATATTAATTTTTTATATTTATAATTAAATTGAAACTAAAATTAATTTTGATGGCGGCACGTTGAGCATCCGCTTCAAAAACATTTACTTCCACTAATAAATCTCTATCCGTATCAAATAAAGTTATTTACATCTTAAAGCTATTTGGGCGTTGTGAACGCTTAGTGGAACGCACTAAATATGTCAACACTTATCGCTTGGAATTGTAGAAAGAGAATAGAAACATAACGTATGCAACTTGGCTAGGCCCCCAGGAAGAGCTAATTTAAATCTTAGGCTGCATTTTCACCACACTCTGAGCTACCTACCCTGGCTCATTAAATGAAGCATTTTCTCACATCTCTGGTAGATACGCAGCTTTAAACTTGTAGCCAAGGAAAAATGAAATAATGTGATATCCCAAATTGTGTTTTCCATCAAAGGTACCAATTAGAGTTAGTCGTAAAGGAAGAGTTTAATTACTCAAGGCTAAAAGATAAGAAAAAAGATAATGAAAAAGATCCGCCTCGTCAGACGAAACAGCCTCCCTTGCTGAGGGTTCAAATGATTAATTTCATTAATTATATACCGTCACACTGTTACATTTTGTTATTGCCAACTTTGGAGATTTTACTTTTAATTTGATTTTTTTACATGTTTTCATTAATCGACCGATTTCATGCTTTTCTATTTAAATTTCAGAGAATGTCTAACAATGTACAGTAGTATATACAAACATGAACTTCATAAAGTAAATAGAACAGTACTTGGGACTTGAAACCCAGGAGTGGTTTTAAAGTCGGATATTATTCGTCTACTACGGAAATTTTCAGCTCCACCGCTCGACTTCATTATCTAATATTTAACTAACACTAGTGATCATTTTTAATGAAAGATCCCAGGCAGCTTGACTTTATCCGACATTTTTGACAATTATTCTCATATCGCAACTAATTTACACAAAAACTTAATCAACACGAATACGCTTAAACCTTCCTTATGAACCACTCTGTCTAATGATGAAAGCCGGATGAAAATCAACATCACAAACAAACAGACAGATGTGTGGAACGTTCTTTTATAGTTAGGCATAGATAAAATGTGTTTTTATTTGTCTTATTCTTATTGAATTGAATCAGGCGTTACTTTGCGGAAATTCATGGTTTAAAAGGAATAAAAATGTTACCTTGCTATAAACCGCGGCAATCTGAACTACCAAACTCGTATGGTACAACCTAGAAGAGCACCCTGTCCACACAAAAGTGAGACGCGCGAACCCGAACTAAGACACACCACACAAGTAGGTAGCTTGACGATCTAACAACCACACTCGTACGGCACAATCCGGAAGAGCACACCGTTGACAGAAAAGTGTAACGCGCGAACCCGAACCAGTACACACTACACAAGTAGATCGCGATCGACAATCGACGTACGTTTCGCTCCGTAACCGAAGCATCTTCAGGACGTGTTGACTCTACAAGCGTCACTTGCTAAGTGACAATTTTGTTCAAAAAACAGCCTTTTATACCTTAACTCAATACTCGATATTCGAGACGTAATACTCGATACTCGATACTTAACTCGGTACTCGTGTTTTGTTCTTACAACTAAAGATATCGAGTAGAGTGGATTTAGACACGTTTATTTGTTCGTTCAGCAGCTCAAATGTTTGATTGGTATTTTTAATTATTTCTAATTGCTCTAACAAATTAAGTTTAAAACCTTTATCGCAAATATGTAGTAATTGATTCGTAAGTGACAGTAGTCCATTGAAAATGGAAAATTACAACCATTTTCAATTTCGAATATCCTATCAGCATATCGTAGTAATGTTTACCCACGTATGTTTACAGTCCCCGGCTTGCGGGTAGCTATTAAAAAGCAGTAAAGGAGCAAAGGCTTCATTAAGCCCCGTCACTTCACCGAAACGTGACGGGAATACGGGGAAGTGTTGATTTATTGTTGAATCGATTCTGTTTGTTGATATTTTTATTAATAGCAACACTGTTGATAACATTTTATTAAACTTCAAATGTAACCACTGCCTGGGCGACATATATAACATGTCTCGATAGATCTGAGTCAATCTGTAAACTTATGTTAACCAGTAAACATTGTTAATTAGAATTTATCATCAATGTTAAATTTATTTAGTGTTTGTTTTTGGGAGTTAATCGTTATATGGAGTGAGGTTAAATAGAGTAGTTTAGAAATAAATAATAAATAGAAAAATATTTCGAAGTCTGCATTTAAAAACGCATAAGTTTCTTTTCCTTTCTTAATGGGCAACAAGTTAAAAATTATAGTCAGTTAGTTAGTTTTTGGGACATTTGTCGTTATTTGGAGTGTAGTCAATTAGAGTTTGTACTACAATATTACAAAATTTTGTTACATAATATAATATTTGTTTTAACATTTCCTTTATTTTTTAAACAAATAATTAATCAAATATCTTAAAAATAATTAATATGGACGCCTTATATATAGAAAGTAGAATAGCTACAGACATTATTACAAAAGTTTTCATAGAAACTTCTGGAAAATATGAGAAAAAAAAAATGTAAAATAGTAAAATGTCAGCACGGCATTCGACCGCCAAACAGATTACACAGCTTTGTGGAATGAAATCGTGCAGCTTGTTCCTGTTCGTGCTTTGATCTTTTGATACTTTCATCCTAACTGGGGTCACGTGACCCAAATTGAGTTCCACTCGTTAAATTTCAAAACTGTTAGATAGTGTTATCATCGGAAAGTTTTGTTGAATTATCTTCCATTACTATTTTATAATATTTTTGAAATGTTAATACCTAGTCGCAGTGATGGCCCAGCGGTTAAGACTTCAATGTCTTACTCGGGAGGTCCGAGTTCGATCCCCCACACAGACACACAACTCTGACTTTTCTGAGTTATGTGTGTTTTAAGCAATTAAATATCACTTGCTTTAACGGTGAAGGAAAACATCGTGAGGAAACCTGCACTCCTGAGAGTTCCCTAAAAGTTCTCAAAGGTTTGTGAAGTCTGCCAACTCGCACTGGGCCAGCGAGGTTGACTATGGCCTAATACCCTCCTCATTCATACTGACGAGGAGGAGACGTGATGATGAATACCTATTAGATTAGATACTCGAGCTTATAACAGACAACTCATTGTTCACTTTATGAAATCAGTCTTTAAACAGCTGTACTATCGAGGCACTTCCTGGCTATCAAAGTTATAGATAATAACTTTAATGACCCTTTTAATTAATTCACTCAGTCATTCATTCACTGAAAATATGTCCTATATTTCAGAAATTTTGCTTATTTTTAGTTAATTCATTCAAATTTGTTTAACCGTTTTTGTGTCAATATCTCCCTTCCATCCTGCAGGAACTATTTTTTTACCCGTCTACGGCGAAGCTAAATGGAAAGGTGTATGTATGATTATATATATATGATTGAACGAATACCTCCATGAAACATATATGGTAGGTATACACTATACAGTGGGTGCGACTACGGTTCTACCTTGACCATTTCTGTACCTATACATTTTTTTGTCTCTACCTGAATTATTTTCCTGTTTCGTCGTTTTTAGACCACTTTTCTTTGACGTAAATTTCATATTAATCCTAGGAGGTTTATTGGAATTAGTAGGAAAATTATTTATTGACTATATATTATTAGTAATTAATATAATAATAACTTTACAGCTTATGCATTACTTTGATGTTTCTATACTGTTGTAAGTTTCATCAATTTAATATTATTTGCATAAAATTGTATCAAAAATCTATCCCAATCTTTCACAGTTTAAGAAAGGATAAAAAAGTCTTTATAGTATAATAAAAATATGCTAAAGAAAACATACTGGCAGGAGGTAGTAGGTAGCAGGAGCAGGTAGCAGGTAGTACAGCTCGAATGGGTATTAAATCGAGCGAGCCCTCAAAGGCAATATTGCGACTTTGTGGCGCATTTATTAAACGTCCAGGTGCATGGATATTAAAACTTTACAATGTTACTTGCCTTATAATTATTTCCTATATTATACGAGGAATGTTCACGTAATCATATTAATTTTCCTTTTAAAGTATTGAATAGTATTTGTAGGGCTAAGTTAATTTATTAACTACATTACACTATCAAGATTTTTTCATCCTAAACACACTTAAAACTATATTTTATTAATGAGAAAAGGTTCAGCTAAAAATAAAATAATAATAAAAAAACGTTAATAATGTTCTTAATAACCTTTTTTAACCTAAAATCCACCAAAGGCCGTAACTATGATGCTTCAATTTTCTGTCTTTAATTGTATTATGGTTAGATGTCTTTTCTATATTCAGGCGTCCAATAAAGATACTTTATTATTATCTTCATAAACTATAGATTTTTCCCGGATAAAAGTAGCATAATTAATAATCCAGGTTATAAAGTATGTGTGTGCCAAATTTCATTTAAATTCGTTCAGCCGTTTTTGGTTGACTGGGTATCAAACATTTAAACAATCTTTCACATTCATAATATTAAATAAAAAATAATCAAATTAACAATTTTAACCTAAAAGGAGACGTCTTAATTGTTCTTGATTTTAATTATACAATAAAAAAAATATACTAGTGGTAACTTATAACTAAAGACTAACTTTGCTTCATTAAAACACTACCAGTCACTACTTTCTGGTTAGAGTGTAAAAAAGTTTACGTAACTTAGCAATCACTGCAAGATCTTTTGAGTAAACTTACTGAATGGATAGTAATTAATCTGAGCTGTTTACTGCCTACTAAGTAGGAAGGAAATGGGATTTTTATTTACTAGCTCACCAGTGTATGTACAACTTTAAATTACAGATTAAAGATATCAAGTTTGTGATATGAGTTGTTTATAGACGTTGCTCCTACCTGGATCTCTACGCGAATAGTAGAATAATTTATTTGGAAGGAATTATTGTATTGTTGAGTGTAAAAGAATAAAAATTGGGCTGTGGGTGGTAACAAGCCATATTTTTTCACCTTTTTTAAAGTTCACCTTTTAGCCAGTCGGGTTTTAACGGGTTTTGTTACTTGATATATGGTGGGTATTATGATTTTTTCTGGTCTTAAAATAATTAATTGGATAAATCAACAGAAATAATAGACTAATACTTCTACTATGGCATAAGATTTTTCATTTATTTTTAACAATATTTACTCATGTGCACTGATAGTGGTTTGCTATCCTATATCAACACAAGTGTACGAGTATTTAACAAGTATTTACCAAAAAGCGAGCGTGCCAAACAAGTCCACTCATGTGTGTCGCTCGCACAACATATCGAGAGGAGGAGGAAGAGGAGGAGGCTTTAAACAGAACTTGTTGCGTCTGGCTCACAGCCAGGATATAAATCTGATACGCTTTAAACATTTACCATACTGTCGTTGATTGTGATTGTTAAGGAGTTTATGCAACCAAAAATCATTTAGGTGAAAATAAACTTTAAACTAAAGTGACTTACAAAGAGTTTCTATAGAAAGAGTTATTTTTAAAGAGACAGATAATAATGTAATTGCTTTTGAACACTTAACTATGGCTAACCAAAGACAAGGGTCTAAACCCATTGACTGCTTACAATTTTTCAATGTCTTATTTAATAAACAATATGTGAATTACCGAACTCTATCTATTTATCGAAGAGAACTCCTTTGTAATTAGCAATAGAATAGCGACGATTATTGTACGACTTTTTTCTCATTTTAGGTCATTTCTTCTATCTTTTTCATTTTTAAATTCTAAATAATTATTTAACAAATGATAAACATTCTATAAGATGAGTGAATGAATCGTAAACAACATATTAACTCTCAGTTTAAATAACTCAAAAGACAGATAATTAAAGAGCAAACTATATTTCAAGCTTATTACTTCCCGTCAAGTAGGAATGTCGGCTATACACCAAGTTTCAAGAGCCTGAGAGCCTTCGAGAGCCTTTTAAAGCTTACTTGTAAGCAACTTGTAGGAATTTCCTCTTCTTTACTTACTTTATTAAACATTCTTTTAAATACAATGAAGTATATTTATAGAACTTAAAATTAATAAAGCCGCTTTGAACTAGCCCAAGACATCTTATTGCTACCTCAAAACTAACTGCCTGTTTTTATAGAGCAATTGCTACAAGTTAGTTTTTTATTTTATAAGTTGTAAATAATTAAATCACATGTATTAACAATACGAATATTTTTAACTTTTTACTCTGAATGAGCTTCTTTTATGACAAATTGGCGCCCAATGTGGGGCACTAAGAATATGAAAACTATGTGTAAATCATACATCTGTAGAATTTCATTATAATTTTATAACTTCTGTATATTCATTTTCATTTTTATACACTTAAATTAATAAAGATATTTTACACATAAAAATTGCACAAGCACCTGTAAAATCCTCTTTCATCTAATTAAAATTTCGGAACAAGCCGAGCCGTCAATATGAACAAAGCGAAGCTAATTACGAGCCTAGTCATTAGTTGAGAACTCATTATTGGAGTATAATGAAAAATATGTTGAATACGTCTTCTGTTTCAGTGCAGACTTATTTGTTTGTTCAGATGAATTTCAGGAAAACGGCGTGAACTCGGCCTGGGTTCACACTTTTGCTTCTTTATTTCTCGTTTAAGAAAAAGCTTATAAATACTTTGTTCTTTACCTGTTTTTTTATTTTTATAATGCTCTTTTAGACTCCCTCTACCTGTCACTCAAAGTTCTATTGAAATTCTATTTCAAGTATTGGTTTTTTTATTATTAGTATAGATATGTATTTTTATTTAATAGAATAGCAATATAACAATAGGAAAATTGCCATTACAGTGGGAGTGTACTTAATTTTTTCTTTCATATTATTAAACTAAAACTTCTTAGAAATCTATCAAGCCATTTTAGAAAACATTATTTTATTTAGCAACACCGGTTATAAGATTGTGTTTGCGATTAGTTCCCTTTATTTTATTTCAATTATACCCACGTAACAATTTATAAGAAGATAATTTACAATTATAACCTCTGTTCCGATAGATTTGTTCAAGTTGTCAAAAGGAGCCTGGTTTTTGATCATTGCTGGTGGAGTGGAGGCGCAATGCTGAGACTCCATTGTGAAGTATTTCAGAATCTGTTCGGTTTTCATCTAAAGTGTATGTAATTATTTTCTTTTTACGGTTTGTTTCGGATATCTTACAATGAAAATTCCTCGAGGGCAGATCGCTAGATACTTATTAAATACTTAATATTTCTTTGAAGTTACAGGAAAATATTTTATGAAAATTTGAAGCTGTTCTGCGGTTCGTAAGATATAGCCTTCATATGCACCATGCCTTAACATCTCGAACTTTTAAGCCACACACTGTACAAAACAGAAAGTTCGCTGCAAACTGCATGTACAGATTATAACGAGGATGAAGTTGCCAACAGCTTGTTTTAAACAAATTCAAACACGCTTGTTTGTTGCTTATAAAAACTTATTTGCCTGTTATTTATTTTCCTGTCCTGTTTTATTTTGTAGATCTGTTCCTATTCCTTTAGGTTGAGTAATTGACTGACAAATTTTAGGAGTTCGTACAACGAGTTTTCGTATGTTTTTTTACTCAATTAACCATTTAGTTTACATTTATCCGACTCATTCACACAATCAAAAAATGAATAAAATATGATCTATGTTATGAAACCTTTTCCTATCTAAAAATTGTGCTTACCTCGGGATAAAAAATATTATATGTGTTAATTTAGATTTTAAAATATCTGTGTATAAAGTTTTATTCAAATACGTTCTGCCATTGATAGGGTAAAAAACATTCAAACTTTCACATTTACAATATCAGTAGAATACTAGATATATATATATATATATATATATATATATATATATATATATATTAAATATTGAAGAAAGTTTTAAAGCTAACAAAATATTCTATATTTTTTTTATTTTACAAAATTCTCGAGTGAATAAATTAGCGGTATTAAGTAAATGAATCCCTCCATCTTTCTGTTTCTCTCGAAGAAATCTTAATTAAGCCGTTGAAATATGCCACTACTTGCACTTAATGGATGTTAAAGCTGGTGATAAGTTAGTACACCGAATTATATTAATTTTTAAGCTGAGTTATCTCCGAGGGATATTACTGCATTGCTGGGAAAGTCGAAATAGAATCGGGAAAAGCTGTATGTTAAATAATAAAGGCTTTCGTTATAAACTTGGCTTGAAGGATTCTCAAGTTCAGTTTTTTTTCTGAGCGAAACGAATGATATCTAGTGCATTCCTGAATAAATTTAAAATCGTTTTTAGTCCACTAACTTATTTTTTATTAAAGACTTTTTTGCACAAAGATATTTACGATTATTATTTATCTATATAACTTACTTTTCTAATGAAAACGTGGTAACAGGCAAATAAATTGTATAAGCATGTGTAGCTTTTAAATTGATCCTCGCATTGAGACTGAAAAATTGCCCAAAACTCCACTAGAGTTATGTTTACGTAATTTCTTCCAACACGAGTTTCATGGAAATAAATTTATGTAAAAATACTTGAGCAATTTCGTTTACTTAGAAAACAAGGTCAACTTTCTAAATGTAAAGTAAAGTTACTCGAGTTTAAAATATCTTCACATATAAACAGTTAAATTGATGATGCTTCAGCTAAAAAAGACTTTAAATTGTGTCTGTACTGTACAGCAATAAGTATACATATTGTTGCGACCAAGGTGTAAGGTTGAAGGTCTTTTCAGTAATTGCAACGCTAATAATAATAGATAATAAAATAAACTTACGTAGACCTCAAGAAGGGTGACCTTAACCACTACACTATAATTCTAACTTCCATGTACACTGCGCGACAACACCAGAGAGACTGGCTCTAATCTAGCGCAACAAAGATTATATTTTGTTTACGCGTGGGTATACTTGAAATAAAATAAAAGTAGCTACCCGCGAATACTAAGTTATCAATGTTGTTGCTGTACCTTTAATGATTTATGAAATGATTTAATCACTTGGAGTTAAAGCTTTCCCTTTGCCAATGATTGATTGCTAATGTATTAAGGAAACTGAGAACTAGAATTATGGATATGACAAAAACTACTTAGATTTTGATCAATTTTATTATTATTATTATTCAATTACAAATTAAAAATAATATGTCACTTTGTTTACTTTCAAAATCTAATAATACTAACATCCCCTCTTATTATTTATTCTCTTTAATTCCCTTATCTACCTATCGCTCGTCCATAATCTTTTGTCCCTTGTACCCTATGTCCTATGAAAAAAAATATTTGTTTCTTAATTAAAATATTTTTTTAACAATAAAATACATTAATTACTTCATAAATCCAAACTATAAAAATTATTGCTAATAATTCCTTCTTCTTCATTCCTTATCTTGTATTTCGGATCCCTTTATGCGATATCCCGTATCTCTTGTCCACCTTTCCTTGCCCGTCATTACCTATCCCTTCCCATTGTCTATTGTCTTTATCTCCTAATTTTATTATCCTAAACTAACGAGATGAAAAAAGATGGAATAGTAGAAGGTTTGGTCATAATAGTAACTAAACTTTACTTATTCTTTTAATGAAAAATAACCGGTTATCTGTGATTTTATTATATAAAAAATGTATGCCCTAACCTGTATCCTTGTCGTCCTAGCTATTATGTAGTTCTGACACTGACGTCTCCGGCCACAACTATTCTTTGAAAACTATCAATCACGTCCGGGTTTAATATCGAGTTTGCGATTGACACGACTTGTACGAGTATAATGATCTAAAATTTTATAGTATACGACTTTGTCGCGACTTTCATTCGATTTATTATATCGTAGCGTCAAACAAAAACTGAATAAGAATTCGTTGTCTTGTAAGTTATATTATATTAATTCATTTTCAACCAAATGATTAATTTAAAAAGTCTAAACAAACAATCAATGATAAACATGTTTTAAATTATGAAATAACGGATTACTTACATCCAGATTTGAGTCAGAATTTTTCTCTGGCTAAAGTTTTGGCATCATTCACCATCCATCATTAAAAAAAACATTTTTTTTTAGTCCAATTCACTCTTTGCTTCGATAAAGCGTGAAAAAAGAAAAAGAAAAGATTTTTAGTATAAATTAAACAAATAGAAATAGCCTTTTTAATTATTTTATAAAGAATTATAATGAATATGTATTTCATTCATATTCAGTCATGGCGACCTGGATTGAACTATCTATAGTAGGTAATAAATTGCATAATATATAAGGATTTATTGTCTTTATAACATTAGTATACGTAACAGTGTTATTTTTGCGTTTACAATATTAATTGGTAATTGTTAAAAAAATAAAATTGATAGGTAGTGAAAAAAATTAAATATACAACTATTATTTAATAAAAATTTATCGTATAATATAAAGCAGAACGATAGGGCGGTACCATCAATCAAGGTTCAGGAATCAAGTCGCTATTGTCAAATAGTTTTTATACTCTGTGACAAAAAACATGTGACTCTGAGCCACTACGCGTGATTATAGAAAGAAAAATGATTTGAAAGCTTTTGGGCGTGAGCGCTTTCAACTTTATCATTTTGAACTAATTTTGCTTCTACTGAGAAAATTACTTAAATAAAATTTAGTCCATATTGCTTTTACAGAAGTACTCTAAATAAAGACAAGAGTTTCTTTCTTGACAATGTCTTGTATTGCATTAGATCACCATAGTATTATGGAAGTCATGTATTAGTTACCGAAATATAAAAATAAGGTCAATTGGGGCCAATATATCTAAAATTAAAAGGAACAGATAAATGTAACGTGTTGTAATATTCTTCATTAGAAGCCTTTATTCCACTTTTAAAGCTACGGAACTGATTGTTAATTTAATAAATCAATTTTCCCCTTCTAACATTATGCTATTTCATTTATGATCGACAATTACTTATATTTAAGTAGAAGTTTTAGAAAATAGAGCTTACAAACAAGTCAAGACGTTCAGACATCAAGAGGCAAAGCCTTTGATGCTGCACTTGACTTACCTTAACGAGTTCTTTCACATTGGCCTTGGACCTTGAGAAAAGATCTAAATCTTAGATTACCTAGATTAGAAAGTATTTACATTAAAATGTTAAATTACCAATTTTAAGTTATCAAAATTAAGTTGTAATTAAAATAATATTATTAACTATCCGAAACTTTTTATTTTACGAACACTTATGCAATGCTGATCCTTATTATAATACAATGCTAATCTGATAAAGCAATGTTAATTATTATTATGCGATGACTGACTTATATAATGTATTGCTGATATTTAAAAAATACTATATTGACTTCTATGAATGTAGTTATGTAATTTCCTATTGTGATAAATTCCTAATGTCCTATAGTTCTTTTTTAATACAAAGAAATCAGGCCCCATTGGTGTAGACATATAATGCGAAGGGAAAATAGCTATAAAAGTAAGTCGGTGAAGCTCAGAGAAAAAGAGCTTACAATCTCTAAGACGACAATCCAGAATAGAATATCCACGGAGGCTTGACCTCAAATAAACTGAGACAAGGGCAGGAGAAAGAAGCTAATTACTATGATACAATAATGACTTCTGTGATGCAATATTGATATTGAGTATAGTTCCATATTGAACTTTAATAGCATACAAGTAAAGATATTGCATACTCTGTAATACAATGGTGTCCTCTAATTTGTTTATAGGTATTTTATTATTGAATAAGTAATTGGGAACCTAAAGTAAGCTTGATATAGTTTTTTTGATGCTAAAAATACATTTTGCACCTGATCGACCATAACCGTTTCATAAAGGCTACCCTTTAAAGGTTACCCATCATTAATTATTACTAAATATTACCTAAGAGAGCAACTTGGTGACCCTTATTACCCTTATTAAATATCCACGTAAAAGCTAAGTTGTATGTATATTAAGTTATTCAGATAAAAAAGCGAGTATCAAATCAAGAAATACCAAACGCAGCGCAATACCAAACTCCATTTGAATCTTTCCTAGCATTTATTTTTATATTATATCAACCACTGAATTCTTTCCCTCGGGATCTTCATGTAATTGCGACTTTCTTCTTGTTTCGGAAAAGCCCGCGTAAGCCAGAAATATTGAGTTGGCGAATAATATCCCTTATAAGGAGTTGTTTTGCTGCAAGCCTACGAAAGTTATTGCGTGTGTTAGTTTATAGATTGTTATTTATTGGTTAAGAGGTACAAATGGCTTAATAGGTCAATTATTGTTACAAGTAATTGCCAATTACCGACGTTGTTATATTTATTGTCTAAACATGTGGACTGTCTTATATGTAATTACCGCGAGGTAATGAAGTAAATTCCTTAAAAGACGATAACGTTAAATTATATGCTTAAAAAAGTTTTGCAGCGTCTAAACTTCGTAAATAATACTATTTGGATGTAAAACAGCGAATATGGAAACTAAATTTTATCGGGTTTTTGCCTGGATAGTTTCAAACCCCAAAGTTCAAAGCTTTCAGTTCGCGGCGTGGTGCCAGCGTGCTTTAAACTATCTCGACAAAAACCAATAAAATTCAGTGAGTCAGCTGCTCTTTCATATTTAGTCATATTGTAGTATTAAATTCATTGATGCTGACCCAATAGACGTTGTCTTGTCTTAACTATGAAAATCGAATTAAAACTGGCTGTCAAAAGCGATAAGGTTATATTAGAAAAGTAAATATGGTCGTTAGTTTGTTGTCAAATTGTCAATTGTCAAAAAAACGTAACAAAAAAAGAACAAGGGAAGTAGGGAGTCATTTTTATAAATATAAATATATAAGGTAAGATTGCCAACATAGTTATTTAAATAGCATACAAAAAATCACATTAATAAAATTATATAGTCTATTGACACCTCGAAAAAAAAGGCTTTTATATAGTAAAGCTATGTTTCTACCAGAGATGTGTTTTTAATAACTAATGAAATCGCTTCATGTAACACACTTTGTAGACCATGGCCGAAGCTTTCAAAATTGGTAAAAAGTAAAAAAAATAATAGTAGGATAAAACCCATTAGTAAAGGAGGGGAAAAAGAAAGCTTTCAACGAACAAAATGCCCACCGACTTTTTGAAATAAGCTGATATTTTGACATGAGAATTTTCGATTGAAAATTATGGTGCTTTTTTGACATTAAATCAAAATAAGGTGAAAAAATAAATATTTTAAATCAAATAAATTACAGTTTATTTGGGACATAATAAGGTAAGTTAGGTAAAAAAATATTTTTTTTGAAAAATAAAAAAATTTTGAATTTTTCACATAAATTTTGAGGTTATGTGAAAAAATTGTTAATGCAAAAGTTGTAGATCTTTTTATTACCTACAACATTGCCATTTAACTTATTTCCGTAGGACTTGTAGTTTTACCGGAAATCGAGATAAACAATTTGTTACCCTTAAAACCTCCCCTCTCCCACTTCCCGAACTCGGATCGCCCGTAATTTATTTTTCCTTTCATTTTTATCATATTCCCCTCCTTTTCTAATGGGTTTCATCCTACTGTTATTTTTTTTGGTTACAAAAATTATCAACCGTGGTCTTATGGGCGAGGTTATGCAAATTAAGTGATTCTATTGGTTCTCAAAAACACATTCCTTGCTACGCAAATTTATTAAAGTGTTTTCGTTAAATCGTGACAAATAAAAATTTGTCACGATCGGAGACCCTGTCAAAAGTTCCAGACTTTTATTAAACGTTATTGAAACTTCTATAAAAGTTAGACTTCCTACCTCATTCAGTATTGTTAGTATTCTTCTCTGCTTTTTCATTTGGTGATTAAGTCTATAATACCAAGTATTAGTGTAGGCAGAAAGAGAGGGCATACCTTGTATGTTATAGTAGCTAGTAATCTAGTATAGTAATTTAGTGTACATGCTATCAAAGCAAAGCTGTAATGGTCACGCTACCACGCGCGGCATGTTGATCACATTGTTGCTGCGCCATTACAGTAATTGCTTATTACATAACAGCTTGTTATTAGTATTGTTGAACAATTATTATTGAAGCTATAGCTATTATATATCTAAAACAATAAGTAAAAAGTCAACTGATACTCTTATTTCTCCTGGAACCAGTATCAGAGTCAGTAAACCAGGCTTAAGCTGCTTTGATACATTTTAAGAGAGTCTAGGTAAATTAAGTGATTCTAATGGTTCTTAACAAACACATCCCTCGCTACATATTCTCGCACATCTCTGTTGGAAAGACAGCAGTTAAATTTGAATGTAATTTTTACCCGTGAGAGTTAAAATACCCCTCTGCCGCTGGGAGAGCATCTCGTAAGAGCCGAGTAACCCAGCACCCCCTTGGTGGTAGAGGATCTGTTCCCCGACTGGCTTGCGACCACCAGCATGCAAATCCGACCGCCAAGTGTCTCTGGCCGAGCCGCATGTGGGCCAGATCTACCCCTCCGTCTCCCATCCCATTTCTGCTGCGATTCCAATAAATATCGAGGGTCAGGTTCCATTGAAACCGCAGCAGTCTTCTCTTCGCTCCCCCTCCTCACTCTATCTTCGAGGCGGCAACGCATCGGCAAAATAAGAGATACCCTCTAGTCTTGCCGATAGTTTGCAAATAAAAATTACAAGGGCAATTAAACCGACTGGCGCCATCTTGTTTTAAATTGTGTCAAATTGATTTTTAATTCTTAAATGTGTTTCCACTCCATAATTATATTAAATATTTAAATGCTTGAAATTGTTTTACACTATAGCTATACTACAAAGTAACCCTTCAATGGGTCAATTGCCGAGCTGAATCTTCCCGACAGAGGTGATGGTAGTTTCACTTGACTTTCATTTCTAAAGCTATTCCCGAAGATTAGCAAAACAGAAAAAACTTAAACCATATTACCATGTTCAATTCTTTTAAACGTGATAGTTCAACAGTGTCGTGAATAAGATTTGGACCAACGACTGAAACGATAATAAATGAATTTTCATGTCTAATCGTGATATTTCGGTTTTCTTAATAAGAGTGATGGTCAGCAAAATTGCTTTTAGAATAATTAGTTAAAATCTTTAGCCTTTCCTCACACAAACTTAAGATTATGTGATCTAACAATTAGTAGATAAGTATAAAGTTGTTAAAAGACGACTCACTCTTGGCTGATTTGTTATTTATTTTACGATGAAATTTTTATAATAATATAACCAAATGAAAGATTTACTTGTAAGAAATATCAATTGATGCTGTACAGCAATGTGTTAAAGCTATTGATTTTGGATGATAACCCGAGCCTTGCAATCCATTAGGCTGCATTTCCACCAGAGATAATCGAGGATATGTAGCGAGGAATGTGTTTGTTAACCAATACAATCGCTTCTTTTGACACATAAATTAAATGAAACGATTCTCTTGCTTCTTAATAAACAAATATCTCGCCACATTATTTAATCACCCAATTTTATTATATACTAGGGCCCGTCCCGGCTTCGCACGGGTGGATAATTTTTTTTTAACATTTTGGCTCCCGCATTCTGTCGCTCCTCTATCGCCGCGTTACTCGCTGCGCTGCGAGGCACTACACACCGCGCCGGCGGCCCGTCAGGGATTATTTTTTATTTATCTTGATATATTTATTTCGTAATATCTTTTGACTGGAATGTCCGATTTCAATAATTCAAAAAGTAATTAACAGGTATTGAAACAGTCTTCATTACGAAATAATTTATTTGGATAAGAATTAATACAAAGTTATGGAAAACATGGTCTGATTTTGATAGGCATTTTTATCAACTTTTAAAATGTAAAAAAGTAGTTATAGTGGCTTAACTACAATAGTTGGACATATGGTCTCGCGGAGTTTTTTGTAGATATTGTATATAGATACGTTCTATAATATTGTAGAACATTTTTTTGTTCTATCATCAATACTTTTCGCAGCGCATGCGATGAAAGATATTTTTATGGCTAATTTTTTTGCACCTTGTGTTGGTTTTAGTGAGAATTTCTGGGGATCTCTAATTTTTTCTTGTAATAAATATAGCCTATGTTACTTAGGGATAATGTAGCTTTCTAATGGTGAAAGAATTTTTGAAATCGGTCCAGTAGTTTTTATGTTTATTCGTTACATACAAAAATACAAATCTTTCCTCTTTATAATATTAGTATAGACTAGCTGACCCGTCCTGGCTTAGCTGAGGTGTATTAGACTACAGATAAAAGTTTTATCAAATGCGTTTTAGTGTTTCTCACCTTTTAAACCTTTCTTGGACTTCTACAAATATTTCAAAACTAAAATTAGCCTAATCGGTCCCACTCTTCTCCAGTTTTAGCGTGACTAACAAACGTCAATACATTTTACCTATATATAAAGACTTTTATACTTACTAAATTTGCACCCCTCTTTTACCCCCTTAGGGATTGAATTCACAAAAATGGATATCGACAATAATAATTATTAGGGACTTATAAACCCAAATATATTTTATTGAAATAACTGAAAATCAAAGAACTTTCATATTAACTTTGGACCCACCTTTTACCCCCTTTAGGGATGATTTTTGAAAAAAATATTTTATAAGTGTTTCATAACTTTCAATGAAGAAACTTCATACTATCTTTGCACCCCCGTTTTACCTCCATAGGGGGTGATTTTTCAAAAATACTTTCTTAGCTCCCCTACGTTATAAAAGAACCACTATTCAAAATTTCAAGTTTTTAACCTTTATAGTTTAGGCCCTGCGTTGATATGTTAGTCATTAAGTCACTCAGCTTCTCCTTTTATATATATATGTCGGAGAATAGTAAAAGGTTATCGATTAAATCGAATCATCATTGCTGTCTATGGCGTTAGTAGTCACTTCCGTTGTTTTGACAGTCTCGACCCTCGACTCTTTATATGCCATCGACAGTCTGACTGAAGTCTTAGTCGGGCGCGATCTCTCAAGAAGTGAAGTAGTGTCTAAATAGTGATAGTGTTGTGCAGTGCAGTGTTAGTGCTAGGAGTGCTGTCCGATCGAGGTCACGTGAGTACCTTACAATGTAGTTGCCTCGTCTTGTGTTAGGTTAGGTTAGGTTTATGTGCGTTTAACCTTGGGTTTAAACAGAGCCTAGCAGTGGAGGCGATTGTTGTGATCACTTAAAGGAGCCCCTTAAGCCTACACCTTGGTCACAAGTCTAAAGCACTGCTTAGGTTTCTCTCGTAATTGTTAGAGATCATATTTGATCATTTATTGGTTCAATAGGAGTATCTACGTTGCGTTTACCCAATATTCCATTCAATATCATCACCCCCTTTATAATGTTCCCCAATATTCCCCATCTTCCTCCTTCCATTTCCTTTCACATCGTTTTAAATCCCCGACATATAATATAATATTTTTACTTTAATTTCATTTACTATCAAACAGTTCAACATTTATATCTTCTTTGTATACGAAAGACCTTACATTCTTTACATTCGTAGACAGTACGAAGATGTCAGAGTAATTAAAAATTTAATTTATCTCTTTGCGGAGCGATCGGAATAACAAGTATCTTATATTACTAAGCTTTGTTGACAAATTGTCACTTAAAATAATTTAATATGTTTAATCTACATAAACAAAATGAATCGTTATCATCATTATCCGTGAGGGGACGGGTTAGAATACTATTCCCCTCTGCCGCTGGGAGAGCATCTCGTAAGAGCCCAGTAACCCAGCACCCCCTGAATGGCTTGCGACCTCCAGCATGCGAATCCGACCGACGAGGACATTAGTCTTGCGGATCTGGTGGACTCTGGGCACTTGCTTCAGGTCAGAATTCTTTTCTTCACTCCCCCTCCCCACTCTATCTTCGAGGATGCAAGGCATCGACAAAACAAGAGGGTATCTCCCATGGACGGCAAAACAAGACATACCTCTTGTTTTGCCGTCCATGGGCGATGGTGGCCACTTTCCATCAGGACCATATGCTCGTTTACACCATATCTATCATAAAAAAGTCTCTATGTATGTACGCACATAACTTCAGAACGATTGCAACAAATCGGGTAATTCTTTTTTTGTTGAGTTGGTTATTTATGGTGACTTCCTGCGCATAATAGAAAAGAATTAAAATATATACATTTATAGTTGCGAGGGCAGAGAATGAATGAATAAATGAGCGAGTGAGTGAACGGTTTGAATACACCTGAACAAACGGAGGGCGGACCAAATACGATTAAATTTTTCCATATGTTCTGTACAGTTCACAATGCAGCACCGATCTACGTGAAACTTTTGTAATTTTAGATATGATGGACAACGCATAGTTAATGTAATTATTACATTAATGTTCACATGAACAATGTTTTTTTGGAGAGATCTCTAAAAATAGTCACAAAAACTTAACCCTAATTTTTTTTATCCTAAGAAAAAAATCTCATCTTTTTATTTTAAATATCTATCATAGTAATATAATATGATATAGATAGTTTTGAGCTCAAATATTTTTTTCTCGGAAACTGTTAAACTACCTAATAGGTTTACTCTTACTACTTTAAAAATCAAAACACTATTTCTAACTATTAGGAATTATAATAGAGAAATCAATGTCAAAAAACACGGCACTAGAGAGTCGAGACCCTACCACGTGTATTTAGATTTAAATTTACTCACCATGCACTTCACCATCCACATCCCCTATTTCAACCCTCTCAAGCCCTTTTTTCACGATAAATCGTTTCATGTTCTTACTCAAGCTCTATAACAAATTTCAGGAAAATTGATTCAGTGGTTTAAGCGCGACAGACAATATAAGAGTTACTTTCATATTTATATAATTAAATAAAATAAATATTATAATTATGACATAGTGTTCTATTATACAATAATTTTCTACTTAATTTATCGTTGCCTCGTTGAAACTCGTTTAGTAACGAGCGGCGGAATGTCCATACTAAATAGCTTGTCAACTCCGCTAATATAAAATATAAGTTTTTCCTTAATGTAACAGGAAATTGTCTTAAGATTCACAATTTTTAATATTAAAGCATGTTATAAGTTAGCGTACTGTATGTCTGTATGTGGCATCATAGCGTAAATGGACCAATTGTGATGAAGTTTTGTTTGAAAGGTAATTTAATCGTGATGGTTCTAATAAAGTAAACCTCCAGAAGGGTGACCTTGACCACGACACTATAACAGTAACGTCCATGTACACTGGGCGAAAACACCAGAGAGACTGAGTCTGATCTATAGCACCAAAGGTTATATATTGTCTTCACGTCGGTACTACATAATATAAAATGATCTACCCGCTACTACTACTTTATAAACACAGTGTTGCTAACATATATTTTATTTATAATTTTTATGTATTTTATGAATTGACGGCTGTTTTTATATTTACACAAGACATATACAAGTTAATATCGATACTTGGTGTCTGCATTCAATTAGAGTTTTAGTCGGGGGTAATTTAAATTTTTAATTTAATAGTTATAATATAAGATTTAATACAAGATAATGGTAACAGAAAACACAGAATGAATGTTCCAGTTGATGCTTATGATACTGTGTTATGACAATAAACTTAATTGTACTGCCATCTATTAGAAATTTATGGAAATTACAACCATTTGTCATATTCTACCTTTTTTAAATTGCAATAATAACAATTTACAAACTATGCTACATTTCAAGTTGGATTAAATTACACAATAAATTTTTAAAAATGTAATTAAGATACTGCTTTAATGTTCATTGTAATCTTCTTTGTTAGAAAAGTCCCGAAATTAAAAAGAAATGGACAGGTGTGCTGGGACGGGATCGAGGATAGAGAGATTATATTAGGGAAGATAAAAATTCGGTTTTATATGGAATGACAATTATTTATTTTTATGTTATTTTTCATTGCTAGGCAATAAGTCTGGTTATTGAAGTCAGTAAGTATTACACAAGCTACAAGGGGCTTTGACAAATTCTAAAATTATATATTTTTTTCTCAATTGTAAATACATGCAACTTGAGATTTAAATATATTTAAAGTGTGACATCTTTACACATTTAATAATTTTCTTTATTCGTCCACTATTAACAATTGATGATGGAAATAGCTTTAAAGTTTTGAAAATTTCTCTCTTGCCTCGTTAAATTACTGCATAAATGACAATATATACTAACTAGCCTGTCAAGTTCACTAATGCAAGTAAAACTCCAGCTCCTTCGTGTGATGTAAAGACGCTTCCTACATTGTTTAATAATGTTAGGTAACATGTTCAAGCTTACGATGTGCTGACTAAAATTTGATTTTAAAATTATATTTAGGAGTTTCAGAACTTGAAGAAAAGTTATCTGGATTTAGATCGTCGACTCGTTCCGGCTTCGCCCGGGTGGAATTTACTGCTTGTATTTAGGTTTGATTCCACATTTTCTATCTCATCATATTATAATCGCTACTAGCGACCCGCACCGGTGTATGTCTTAATCATACCTGCCTGAATCACTTTATCTATTTAAAAAAAACCGTATCAAAATCCGTTGCGTATTTTTAAAGATCCAAGCATACATAGGGACAGACAGCGCTACATTTAACATTTTCATTTTCAACACCATCGTAAGTAGGTATATATGACAACTTGCTAAACACATAACGAACTCACAACTCGACATTCTTACGGCGCCAATATTAATTTATTTTCCAAACATAGTGACACACAGTATAAATAATAGAAATAAAAATAAACTTGTAACGCCTTCCTATCGTCTCCACAAAGTGAGTAATTGTTTCATGGGGCTTGGTGTTCGCATCTATAATAAGATTCCACAGCCTATATTAGACTTGCCACTTCAGCGATTTAAAACTCAAATAAAAAAGTGTTTAGTAAATAAAGCTTACTACTCTGTACAAGTTTACTTGAATGATGACAAAGCTTGGATTCCAAATGACGTTGATGCTCAGCTGAATGATTATACCTTTGTACAACAGACTGATGTAAACAATGGCATTTTGAAAAGAGCAACTGTTGAGTATCTTGCCAGTTCTTCTCATCAGGAAACTACTTTCCGAACTGGTGGTAGCTACAGACAAGACAAACTGACTGACTGACCAATTTTAACGTGTCGAAAGTACTTTGTAAAAAGTCTATTTGAAATAAACTACTTTGAGTTTGACATGCACTTCATCCCTATGTCAATAGTGTTAGGATACACTTTTGATTTAATATATTTTATAATCGTATCCGGGCTGTTACAATATAATTTGACTTCCTTTACGTATTTTAAATTTATTTTAAGATATAATTTTACGAATATCCGGTGTGTAACATCCGGTTATTATAAGATCCGTTTGATTTCCTTCATTTTTATATTTCTCAATTGTTAGAACATATTTTGACTTTATTCTTAAATGTTATGAATATCCGGTCAATAGTATCCGGTTGTCTTAATTTAGTTTTCTTTTTTGGACTACCGTGATTTCGACTCATTCGGTACTTGGGTGTCAGAGCGACAAGAGCTCCTGAAAAGTATTTAAGGAGGAGACCATACGGCTGGAAGCCGGCTATAAACTCTGTAAGTTGTATTATTTCATCAATCCTTTTTTGTGTAAATTATATTGATCAATTGTATTATTGATATAAGTTGGCTGAAGTTTTATATGTATTACATTTTAAATGCCCTTCATATTGTGGCGCGTTTTACTATTATGAGTATCTAGCCGAAATTAACGCAATATGTGGTGAAGTGGTGGTGGGAATGCGGGGAAGGGCAGCGAGACGTTGTGACTGCTATTGTCTCTCACTTGATTCAGCCCAGCTGATGTACTTTAGTTGATTTCACACTCGCGATTGCACTTTAGATGATGTTTCGGGACGCAATACAAGAGCATCGACCGACCGTGTTCGTGGCGGGATCGCGAGAGCGCGTTGTGCGTAGTGTCAGCGTCAGTTAACACTTTTTTTAGGTACCCGCATATTTTGTAGGAAAATATAAATGGGATGACGGTGCATCAATGTGAAGGATATTTTAAAATGGTAACATTTGCTATGCATGAAAATTATCAAATTTCATTAAATTCGGTTCAGTGATTTAAGCCTGATTATGTCACAGACAAAATAAGGATTATTTTCGTTGATAGATGGCATTAAATCGCGCGTACCTACGCTTCTTAAGAGTTACTATCGATAATATAATATTATCTACCAAAGACTGCATGAAAAAGTAAGTAAAAAAAATAACTAATACTTGGAAATGATATTGGTCACTTGGCGAAGAAATGCCTATGAAAGACAAAAAGTAAGGTATTTCATGTGTATTCTACCATGCCTACTATAAGGGTGTAAACGTGGGTATTGACAGAACAACTGGCAAACAAAGTTTGTCAAAACGGAATGGAGAGGACAATAGGAGTTAAAAGAAAAGACCGAGAAAATGTAAAACAAAATATAAAAATGCATACATAACATACAGACAACTAGAGTGGAGGTGGATAAGGCATATGGTCACAGAGAAGAGTACCCACTTGACAGTAAAAGAAATAGAGGTAGAACGACTAAAAGATGGGAGGAGGACTTCAGGAAAATAGCAGGTTCAACATGAACCCGCACAGCAAAGATAAGTATGATAATGTAGTTATATTAAAAAAAATATATAGTGCTTAAATTGAAATATCTGTCCTTAAACCAAGTAGAAATAAAATGGCGCGCGGTCACATCTCGTGTAGTGTGACCGAAGCATTTATCGGTAGCCATTACAGAAACATTTGTAATGCCGACACTTCTTTTATTCTACTTAATGTTGACGCTTTTGTTACTACAAAAATAATTTAAAAACAGTATTAAAAAAATATTTCAGAATTTAATTTTATTCCATAATTCAAAGATTTTGGATTAATATTGATTATCAATTTCGGCCATTACTTTATGACTATGTTACTATACCAAACTCACTAGTTGTATTTATTACTCACAAAAAAACTGCTTTGAAATTAAAAAAGATATTTGACATTATGACCTGGATTAATCTATAAGTAACTTTTTTACCGAAAACCAAAAAGCTTCTATGGCAAAGTAAGGAATTCACTTACACTTATTCACATATATATACTATATCATATGAAGGATTTTACCTGTGAGGGGACGGGTTAGAATACAATTCCCCTCTGCCGCTGGGAGAGCATCTCCTAAGAGCCGAGTAACCCAGCACCCCCCTTGGTGGTAGGAGATCTGTTCCCCGACTGGCTTGCGACCACCTGGTGGTCGACTCTGATGCGTTCCGGCTGAGCCGCATGTGGGGCAGACTTACCCCCTCCCTCTCCCATCCCATTAATGCTGTGGGTCTAGTGGACTCTGGGCTCTTGCCTAGGGTCCGCTGAATCCGCATCATTTTTCTTCTTCATTCCCCCTTCCCACTCTATCTTCGGGGATGATGCGGGGTCGATGCGTTATCGACGAAACGTCCATGGGCGATGGTGACCACTTACCATCAGGTGGACTATCTACTCGTTTGCAGCTTATCTATTATAAAAAAAAAGTACTGGGATATTATGTTACTTAATGATTGATTAAATTCAATGTTTGTGTCAGTTTGAAGGAGTTGTATTGATTCTGTGAATAATATTTTTGTGATCTTTATTAAATTCAACGTGTCAGTAAGTGACTCTATGACAGGCTGTTAATTGAGTTAATGAATCGTTGAGTGAAAATGTAAGAAAGATGGATGAGTGCATTATAATAGTAGTGTAAACTTAAACACTTTAATCCTCATTTTGAAGATTCGCGTATAATGTTGCGGGTAAAAGTTAATACTATAAATACTTTATATTAATATTATCTCAGATAATAATATCCGTGAAATTTTAGTAGCGTTATAAAAATCCCATTTATATGAAATCTTATTACAGTGATATTCGTAAAAGCCGGATATTTTATGATGTGAAGTATAAACGGGATTAGCTCAATTGATAAAGACGAGTTTTGGTTTATTTAGATAAGAGTTCTGTTTTCTTTCCTCTCCCTCCACTGTTTTTAATCTACTTAGAATTCATTACTTACGTTAGATATACTAAGTAATAGGTCATATTTTCTTAACTTACAAATGGTTGATTGAATTGAAGGAGTAAGTCAATAAAAAATTAAGTGAGTTAATAAATTCTTGAATGACTTGATGATGGTAGATATTGTTTATATAGGTAATTAAACTTTTTCTTTACTCCTCATCATAAATTTAATTATATAGTTAAGTATTATTTTTTTTTTCGGTGTCGGTGATAAGACATATTATTGATTTATAATATAGATAACCATGATCCAGTGCTTGAAGGTTATGGCTCAGCTGAACCCATTACAATACACTAAAACATTTTTTTTGCTTTTGATTGATTAGTAGTATTTAACCCATGAGGGGCTGGGCTAGAATAGTATTCCCCACCAGCATGCGAACCTGACCGCTAAGTGTCATAGACGCGTTCCGGTCGCATGTGGGTCAGACTTACCCCCTCTCTCTCCCATCCCATTAATGCTGCGTATCTGGTGGGCTCTTGCTCAGGGTCCGCTGAAACTGCAGCATTTTTTCTTCTTGACAAAACAAGAGGGTATCTCTTGTTTTGCCGATGTCCATGGGTGATAGTGGCCACTTACCATCAGGTGGTTCATGACCATCGTTTGCATCTTATCTACCATAAAAAAAATATCTATTGATTTTAAGAATACATCTACAGGTGATAGATCAGCGATAAATTGAAGAGTAATTTCAACGAGAGCTAAGTCTTCCTTATTGAGGATCACGAGATTCTTTAACGTTAGTTTAGTTAGATGTTAAGAATACCTATTCAAATATCAAGGATATAATCTAATATTATTATAAACCAGGTTATAAAGCAGGTTATTTTATGGTGAAATCAGATGCAGGTAGGTGTCTTAAAGATTGCGGACTACGAGCTACAGAGTGGCGTCACGTCACGTAAAGTAGATGTTTTACTCCCCTGACCTCTAGAGCAACAGGGTTTTATTAATACTATATTCACCTTATTGGTTTAATAGAGGATGATTTGATTTTCTTGTTTTTAATAGTGTTATAAGTTTAACGTGTGTATGTGTGGCTTCGTAGCGCCGAAAATAATGGACCGATTCTGATTGATTTTTTTTATTTGAAAGGTAATTTAATCAAGATGATTCTTAGCTACAATTTGTCAAGACCTGGTCAGCCGTTTTCAGACTATCAGCTCATTTCTAACTAGAGAGCTGCGTGAAAATATTAATGTATTGTAAATTATAACATGGTAACACACTGATATTGCTTACACTAAGTTAGAGATGAAACGGTATTTCTCGATACCGTTCTTTCGATGAATATAATAGATGTCCATAGTTTTTATGTATGAATATATACACTTTCAGTATGGATCATATACTACTAGTATTCCCTTTACCTCTCCTAGTAAGCTAGCATGCTTGTGTCAGGAGTGGGCCACGCCAGTAATCCAATGTCCGGGATTTGAACCCACGACTTATCGATCGTGAATCCAACGCCCGAACCACTGAGCTACTGACCCTTCATATGTTATATAATTATAAATTCATTTGCCGCATTCCTGCTGCGCCGCGTCGATCTCCCGTCGCACCGCGTCGCAACCTATGCAAGATTTCGGTTATTGGACAGATCAAAACTACTGTAGTTGATCTGTGGGTTATTGAGACTGATCATACGGTCAAATGTGACGTCACATCAATACATTTTTCTTTTTTCCATAAAATTTAATTACTTCTTCTGTTAGATTAGTCATTTACCATTTTTTAGTTTCATCCAATAGGTGGCGCTGCAGGAAAAGCAACTAATTGATTTTTACTAACTGTATTTAAAGGAGGTTTGTAGGTAAAAAATTTGAAAAATGTCAGAAAAGTAGTTGTTTCGGGTAATCTAGTTCGGATTTTAATTTTGTAATATTCATAGGAATTTGTAAATTATAATACTGTATAGTAAGTAAGCAAAGCAAGCACAAGAGGCTAGTTAACAAATAAAAAGAAACAAATTCAATTTCCACCTTAAATCCCCAAAGTATATTTACGAACAAACAAAAGCCTCGTAAAGCAGAAACTCATAAAGGAAAGCGTTAAGAACAAAAACATTTTTATGATTCTTTGTGACCAGATTCTAAGTTTAATAACGAATTTAATTAACGTTGAGTGAAGGTTACCCCACAGACCTCCCCCTCTCATCCCTGAATAATGGTAAAACATGTTTTCCCTTTGTCGTACGGAAGTTTGTTCTTGGTAAGTTTAGAGTATTTAATCCTTATTTTAAGGCGTTGAGGTTTTTAATCGACCTAAAAAAGCACTGTACCTTATCTTACCAATATTAAGTTGTAAACTGAACAGTTGAAAGTCGATTCTTAGAAGGTATGACGAGGATATACTTTGAACGGATCCCCAAACTGTTTTCAGGGGATCTGTTCAAAGAATTGAAGGTCTGTTTAAAGTGAACGGTAGTTCAAGGTGTATTTTAGTATGGTAAATGCGTCTCATCCTAGAAATGCATGATGATATTATAAGAGTATAGAATCACATTAACTCCAAAGCACTCAGACTACAGAATCGTTCACATTCATTTAAAAAAATATTTACCAAACAGAACAGACAGAAATTCAAACAGAAATTCTAGTAGTTGCTAAAGAGTTCTGCTATCCAATTCTTGGCTCCATCATCAGCTCCTCAGCACCAATTCAATCATATAAATTGATACGGGAGAATGTCATATGAAATACAATATTAACATGCACTTTAGATTGGAAGCCGACCAGTGTTTTGGGGGTATTGTGACCTCGCAAGCTTAGAGTTTATGCGACCACTGTTCACCTAATAAGCAAGTAATAATATCAAATACTCAGATGATCTTCAATAAGGATTACACTTATCTATGATAATAATTGATAGTTTATAATCAGTTCACACTTCTTCCTCCTTTGCCAAGTTCTCCTGGCGATGACGATGAGGAAGAGCACAGAGCATGGCACTGTTATGGTGTTACAGTTCTTTTAGCGCAATTATAATGGGAAGGGAACTCCCTGAAACGTCCAGGGTCACAGGTATTATCTTCACGGACGCTTGGCGGTTCGCAAGCGTCTGCGCGGGCATCAGCAGGCATCTCTCGTTAGCCTCGATTCGGTGGGTAGCAGGAAAATCAATGGCATTCTACCCCCATCTTAGGCAGGGACAGAACGAGTATTTCTGAAATAAATCTATAGCTATTCTATTAAAGGTTGAGTTGCAATCTATACACACAAACATACTGTTTCGCTATTAAAATATGAAGTTTTATAGAAAAAAAGATTAGACAGACAAGCTGTCTATCTTCTTTATCTACTTTATTAGTATTTTTTCATATAAACTTATAAAATATATCATAAAAAATAGTCGAAGTTTGACCCACGTACTATCATTAAACCACATGGCAACATATGTCAGCTATTGAAAGTTTGCTGAATTTAATAATATAATACTCAGCTCACAAGAAAAATACTAAGTTTGTATGTTATTACTTAATATTATAACTTTGACATTTTATCTTATTATGAGTAGACAATATATAACTTTCATTCCGTTAGAATTAAGTGTCGTAACTGCGCATACATGTACTTTATTATTTTAATATTTGCTAACGAGGTTGAGTGGTGAAAGTGAAAATTTGCAGTTATAAAAGACGCCTTTAAACCTGCTCCCGGGTCTTTAGCCCACAGGCTCTGCTCGGCTTTTATCTAGTTTATATGTTAATATTGTCGTTTGAGCTTTACTGCCCAATATATGTCCCATACTCTTAATATTTATACGTTTGGATGTTTGTTATTCGATCACGTAAAAATGGCCAAACAGATTTTAATGAAATTTGGTACACAGATACTTTAGAACCTGGATTAACTCATAGGCTTCTTTTATACCGAAAAAAGTCATGGTTCCTGTGGGATACAGCATTATTTTTTTTACTAAATCAGGCAGGATTTGTTTTCTGTATGTTTGTGCATGCTATTCCATAATGACTAAAGCGTATTTTTTAAGTAATAGTAACATCAAACTCCATTGAATCCATTTTTTTAAGTATATTTCTCAAACTTTAATAGTCTGAGATAACAAAAAAAATATTTGTTCGTAAAAATGTATTTATGACTTTCCACAAAATGACAGTCTATCAACACGTCCACTCTAGCCTGTGGCTCTCGTATTACCTACTGACACTGTGTGTGTGTGTGTGTGTATTCAATTTGTCGGTAGGTTCGTTTTGGTTTGGTTTGTATCTTTATGATTCCTATTTCTGTACTACGCTTAAATCTTTTAAACTACGTAACTGATTTTAATGCGGTTTTTACCAATAGACAAAATGATTCAAGAGAAAACGTATTCCTATTTATGCATATTACAGTAGAGAAATCGTGTGTAGCTTGGGCGGGTCGCTGGTAAATAAAAAAGTTGATATTCAAGTTTAAGAAACAGAGCATCCGTTTAGTAACCCAAGAACTTGTTCAGATATTAATGTTCGGGTGGAGTCAGAGAGGTTGTTAAAAAGTTATAAATTACAAGTAATTCATAAATCTTACGGTAAATTAAAGTAAACAGTGTCGTAAACGTGGAACTTTACTTCGGGCTTTTAACCTTGGTAATATTTACAAAATCTAGGTAGTTATTTATTCGACTCTCTTACAAACCCATTTAGATCAAAAAAGGAGATCTTCAATCCAACTATAAGTACATATTTTTTATGGACGAGGTGTTATAAGTTTAACGTGTGTATCTGTATGTCTGTGACACTGTAGCACCCAAGATAATGGACAAATTCTGCTGAAGGTTTATTTGTTTAAAATCAAATTTAATCCATATGGTTTTTAGCTTATCCATATAGAGAGGGATGATACCCATTACTGTACAGCAACACGTATACACATGCAATTTAGACTGAGGCTAGCAGTGTCTGGGACTTTAGACTCAGGAGCAGGTTTAAAGAGCTCTTTCATAATATATTAACTCTCACCTCCACTACTCGACCTCGCTAACGACAATAGATAATAAAGTAAACTTACGTGGACGTCGAGAAGGGTAACCTTAATCACGGCACGATAAAACTAACGTCCATGTTCACTGCACGAAAACACCAGAGAGACTGAGACTAATCTATCGCACTAAAGGTTATATATTGTCTTCACGTCAACATATTTGACATAATATCAAATGATCTACCCGCTAACACTACTTTATAAACGGTGTTGCTAACATGTATTGTAAAGATCTGGTCAGTCGTTTGGAGACTATCATCTCTAACCAGAGAGGTGCGTGACCATATTAATATAATTTTGTAACCATGGTAACACATTGACATTGCTTACACTGATGAAACGGTATTTCTCGATACCATTTGGTTTTTTTTGCATTTTATGAATATTTGTTAGGTCTGTATTGACTGCTGTTTTTTATATTTTATTTTCAACAATACAAAATGATCTACTTATACAAATTAATATCGATTGTTCTAAATCGATGTCGAGTGAATATCGATACTAAGTGACTATTAAATTAGTTTCAGTCAGGGGTAATTTATTTTTTAAATTTAATAGTTATGTAGTAATAAAAATTAATAAACATAAATTTATAGAATGGAGCAGTTCCCATAAATGCTAAATTTAATAAATTGGTATTCTAGTCATAAATAAATTAAAAAATAATTCCAACTGTGTAAAGTAAATAAAAACACAATATTTAGTTCTTAAAACTGAGATTAATTCGTCTACAAAGTAAGCATCTAGGGAAATATGGGCTCGAGCCGAAACACGTCTCGCGGTAATTATCAAACTTTCCAAGTCGCCATTTTGTTTTTAACTTATTCGTACATGAATATATGTATGGGCTAAAGTCGGTACTTGGTTTTAATGATTTATGAAACTGTGGAAAATTTTATCCTCTCTTCGTTGAGTATTTTATAATATTAGTAAACCCCTGCGATGCGATTAAAGTTTTTTTTTAAACTTATTAATGAAAATACTGTCAAAACAGATGTAGGCATTACAATGATCAGGATGCGTTTGTACCAGAGATGCGCGAGGATGTGTAGTGAGGGAAATGTTTGTTAAGAAGTGTTTCTATTGGTTCTTAAAAATCACATCCCTCGCTACACATCCTCAGAAACCTCTGGTGGAATCGCAGCCTTATCTTGCGGTCTATAAAATTATAAATAGTGTAAAAATACACCCATCAAATCCCATTGTTGAGTTAAGCTTGTCACTTGTTGGAAACACTCAAATAATTTATTAGATAGTTGAATGACTTTCACCTGTGCATACACACACACTCCCTCCCACTAAATTACTGTCTACTGCTACTACTACTACTCCTTATTTATTTATTCAACTGACTCAGTTATTTACTTTTATCATTTACTCTACAAGCTTGCTCTCGCGTCGCTGAGGTGTATTCAAACTATTCAATTACACACACACTCGTTTATTTATTTATACTCTCTGATCCGCGACTATGAATATACTATTTCCGCTGAATTTCTATTCTATAATGCGTAGTATGTCACTGATTTGCAGTGAACCCTATTTCATGGATTGTGTGTTCTGTCTCACCCACTTTTATTTATATACAAACCTTACCCAGACAATAAATAACAAAACAATAAAAGAATGATCCGATTTGGTGCAGTCGATCTAAAGTTTAGGGTGTACATACATGGCGATTCATTTTAGCTTTACTTTTCCTCAGGTACAAAACTATGTATAAAGTATCTGCATATAAAACTTAAAGACGCTTTTAAGACATAAGATTGTAGATAACATTTATCGGTAACCTATCAATATATATCAATATTCAAATAGAATATAAGATCGATTTAGCGAAATGAAATATCCTCTCCAAAGCGCGGAGTGTTCCAAATCGCCATGTTTATGGGAGCGCTTGACAAAATGAGAATTTAACTGCTATATAAATATGGTAAATGTGTAAGATAACGGTTTATTCGTCTTGTTATTTTACGCTAACACTCCGTAATGCGATCTCGTTATGCAGTTTTAAAGTAATCGCTTCGTTTTATTGTATTTTAGGGTAATGCTCTTTTGATTGTCTGAAGATTCTTATCTTAGAAAATTTTCTTTCATTTACTTTCAACGCATTTTTAAAGAATCCTTCTAATATTAAAATGATAGTCTATATATTTGGATGTTTTATACACTATAGGTGACTTTATATCTAAGATTCACCAAAAAGTGACTTAACATTTAGTTGCTTGTAATTTAATTACTCAATTATGGCTATACGGATTAGGGTAAAGTTTGACAAAGATATTTAATAACTTGGTTTGATATATAGGACACTTTATATACAGAAAAAAAAGATGTTGAAAATAATAAAATATAAGTCATAGAATGAAAGAGATGTACACATACAATTTGGACTGAATGGTGTGCAAGGTGTAGGGTTAAAGACCTTTAATATAATTATAACGGTCCCTTCGCTGCCCGAACATTAACTACAGTAGAAAATAAAGCTAACTTACGTGAACCTCAAGAAGGGTGACCTTAACCACGCCACTGTAATACTATCTTCCATGCACACTGCGCGACTACACCAGAGAGACTGACTCTAATCTATCTCACTAAAGGTTATATAATGTGGGTATACTTAAAATAATATAAAAGGAATTACTAATTTATAAACGGTGTTACTAAAATGTAGTAAAACATTTAAATAATCCATTTTTTCAATGTTATCTGGTAATACGTTGAGTTGTAAAATGAATTATAGAAGTCAGTGAGTCAGTTTGCACTTACTAAGTGTAATGTTATTTGTTAACATAATATTCATATTACGTCAAGACTATGTTGTTCAAATTATAACACTATAAGTTAACATGAAAGCCTGTCACGTCCCATGTCAAGATCCCCGATAGTGCCTATTTTATGTCAACTACTCAAAAGTACCCACTTGTACACATTTTTGAAAGCTTAATTATTGCTAACATTGATTCTTTTTACCATTCACTCATTCATACATCAGCTATCGATTTTTTGATATTAAATTATCTCCACTTTACAAATTTTAAATATGTATGTCTATATGTCTGTGAAACAAACGGGATCACTGTGTAAGCCGAAGGTTAGGTTAGCATAAACTTAACCTAACTTTGTGTTTACATAATCACATGGCAACTACATTGTAAAGTAGCTCCTTGAGACCACGCGTAAGTCTGAAATCCGGGACTTGTTGCCTGAAAGAGATCGCTTTTTAAGCGATAAGTCTGCTATGTGTACCAAAGCGCATGTTATTGTCTCTTTTTTTCTGTATTTGTGTTTATTGATACAATAAAGTGGTTTTCATTCATTCATTCTACGTGCTGAAAGAAAAACTACTGACTTTCCAATTTTATTCATCCACTCATACACTCGCTTACTCTTATAATATCTCCTTATTAGTAAATTCCGTTGTAATGAAATAACTGGATTATGTATTTAACTGTCTCAACATCTTGTTAATAAACAAAATTCAATTTAACTTATGCGTAATTTAAAATTCTTTGAAAAAAATAATGTATTCGAATAAAAGTAGTCGAAAGTCGAAGTGTTTCATACATTTTTAATGAAGTTTACAAGATTAGAAAGTTGTTGGTACTGTCGTGTAAGAATAGAATATACTTTTTCAACATACTTCTTTTATATTATTACTCGACTACCGAAGCCAAAAGGAAGAGTTATGATTTTGGCAGCCTATGTATGTATGTATATTGTATCTATGTTTGTAGGCGCGGGTGACTGACGAAATTTAAACCCCAGATTCTAACCTCGAAAAAGTTTAGTATCAAAAGAAAGGTCTTGACGAGTACATTACAAATATGTATATATATCTTATTGTTTAAGTCATCATATAATTTTTTTTTAAATTATGTGTTAAGACTTCCTCGGCCTCGGGTTGACGGTTAGAGAATGCCTCAGGCATTAAGTCCGCCAATTGTAAACTAGCGCAATGAAGTTTTAAATAAATATATGTTTAAAATGCTGTCGTATAGTTAGCGCGGCCTGTCGTCGCAGTTATTCACTCATCTAAGCAAATAAAAACCAACATTACGTTACAATATGAGAATATTAAGGTTATCTCGATCAGAAAACGGAAAACTATTAAATAAAAAAAAAAAGTTTAAAAATCTATAACCCGACTACGTTAAAAAGTGGTCTAAAAAGATCGAAATAAGAAAATAATTCAAAACGCAGAAATGTATAGGTATAAAAATGGTCAAGGTTGAACCGTGGTCGCAGTCGGGTTATAGTTTTTTTAAATTTAATTTTTTTATATATATAAATATATTAAAAAATTGTATTTTTTGTTTAGTTTGGTTATTTTAATTAGTTTGTTAGAATATAAGTATGTATAAATAGGAGAATGATGAAGTGTAGATAATATTGATAACATTAAGGAGGGTGATATAGAAAGGCTACTAGCTTTTACAGTTGGCATCTCTGACCCAAGTTACATTATCCAAATTCACGTGTTCTCCGCGGATTACTGCAAAGTAATCGTTGTGATTTCTTGTTAAACTGCAAAAAAAGATTTTTATATGTTTAATGAGCGAGTGGATGAGAAAGGAGTGTGGCTGAGGTATTGAGTGGAGGAGCAAGTGAGTCCTTCAATTTATTTCTCGTTTCGGGATTCCGACATCATACATTTTTTTTAATAATAGATAAGGTGCAAACGAGCAGATGGTCCACCATGGTAAGTGGCAACCATTGCCCATGGACATCGGAAAAACAAGAAACACTCTCTCGTTTTGTCGATGCGTTGCATCCCCGAAGATAGAGTGGGAAGGGGGAATGAAGAAGAAAAATGATGCGGATTCAGCGGACCCTAGGCAAGAGCCCAGACTCCACTAGATCCACAGCATTAATGGGATGGGAGGGGAGGGGGTAAGTCTGGCCCACATGCGGCTCAACCGGAACGATTCTATGACACTTGGCGATCGGATTCGCATGCTGGTGGTCGCAAGCCAGTTGGGGAATAGATCCCCTACCAACAAGGTGGTGCTGGGTTACTCGGCTCTTACGAGATGCTCTCCCAGCGGCAGAGGGGAATAGTATTCTAACCCGTCCCCTCACGGGGATACATACAAGAATGACTCGTTATTAGATAGAAAAGGTGTGACACTACTTTTATAAACACAAAGAACTTACATAATATGATAATAAAATACTCTTTCTCAGTACGGTAATATAGGTACTAAACTGAACCGAGATGAAGTGCATAGTAAACAATTTTCGCTCTTCAATCCCCCCGGCCCCCACCCCCAGGTACTCAGCACTCGGGCTCCAGTCACTCGATGGTGCTTCAGGGTTGGGCTTCACTTAGCACAGAAATTACGAATCACTTGCAGATTGTTTGTTAATGTTATGTTTCACATTTATACCGTTTTAAAATATTATATTTAACAAGTTATAATTTCTGTGACTTCCTATTTTGAAGAATTTAGGAACTTTTGACCTTATAAACGTACTTTTTTTCATGCAGTTTTTTTAAATAAACCTAGCCTATGATATTTTTAGGATAATATACTAATCTTGTTTAAAAAATCACGCCGGTCTGTTACACATTTACATGATCGCGTTTGCTTTTGGTAAATTAAAGTGAATAGTTACGAAATTAGACACTCATTAGCAGACATGTCACAGGTTTAATGTGTCTATCTACTAAAAATATTAACTCACCCTAAGAGTACCATAAAAATGTTAAAACTTTTTACAAACTGGCAAAATTAATACCTCCGCTGTGATTCAAGCTCATGACCGAACCAACTTTTTGTGCGTAAATTTTACCTAAGCTAAAAGATTTTTGTTTGAGATTGTTAAGTATTATTATATTAATCTTACAAATGTTACTTTATCTTTCACTTTGATCGGCATAATCCTGAGTAAAGAGAAATATAATTAAGTCTTCAACATAAGACAAAACAACTAACCAAATGACATGGTGAGTAGGCTCAATATAGTTAACATATATATAGCCACATTTATATCGTTATATACCTACACAGCTGCATATTAACACAGATGAACAGCAACAGCTACACAATATCGAGCGACACAATTACTACGTGACAACCGCTACATAGTTACAAAACTACGAAGTATATTATACAATTACACACTTACATATCTATTTCGCTTCAAAGCTTAAAGCTACACATCTACGTAGATACAAAGCTACATAGCTACGCGGATCTACTGCTAGACAGTTACAAAGCTACGCAGTATACGGCTACACAGTTATCGAGTGACATGCTACACAGCTAGGCGTCTCTTCAGCTACACAGTTACAAAACTACACTGTACACCGCTACGTAGCAATACATCTTTTACGCTACAACGATTAAATCTACACATCTACGTAGATACATAGCTACGTGGCTCTACTGCTAGACAGTTACAAAGCTACGCAGTATACGGCTACACAGTTACCGAGTGACATGCTACACAACTAGGCGTCTGTTCAGCTACACAGTTACAAAACTACACTGTACACCGCTACGTAGCAACACATCTTTTACGCCACAACGATTAAATCTACACATCTACGTAGATACATAGCTACGTGGCTCTACTGCTAGACAGTTACAAAGCTACGCAGTATACGGCTACACAGTTACCGAGTGACGTGCTACACAGCTAGGCGTCTCTTCAGCTACACAGTTACAAAACTACACTGTACACCGCTACGTAGCAATACATCTTTTACGCTACAACGATTAAATCTACACATCTACGTAGATACATAGCTACGTGGCTCTACTGCTAGACAGTTACAAAGCTACGCAGTATACGGCTACACAGGCTACAATAAATTTGCTTATCTCATGAAGAAATCACCGTCTCTAAACATCTTGTACGACCCCCATGGTCGTACAAGTTGCATTTGCTGATGGAATGTATTCGTAACGAAAGTAGGAGGAAATATTTAATTTAAATCTATTCACACCATTTTGTCATAATAGTTTAGAATAGGTAGATATTAGGTTAGTAAAAATAAAAAAATTATAGATACGTCTATTATGCTACAAAGCTACACAGTTACAGAACTACACAATCTATAGCTAGGAAGCTACTGCAGCAGTATACTATAATGTCACTGTAATATAGGAACACAGCTCTACAGTTATACAGTAATATGATTTTATAAACATACACTAATAGAATTTTACATACATGCATCATATAAACATACAAACTGTGGATTATATAAAAAAAACTGCTTGATTTTTGCAAATATCTAAAGTCAATTCAAGCTCAATATAATTTGCAAAAAATCTGTCTGCACCAAAAAGCATTAGACTATAAGATACCCAACCCAAGATCATCATTAAAAAGATATTAAGCCTCAACACTTCCTCTCACTTTTATTCCTTTGGATTTATTTGTTGGTAGATAGAACATCCGTTTGTTGGCGTTACTGCTAATTTATTGCCAACTTAACAATGTATTTAGATCTCTTTTATTTTTTTATTACAATCCGACTTAAAAAAAAAGATTTCCAATTGTATTTTTTTTATTTTATTGTCAAGCAATGAACAGAGATAACTTTTTTGACACTGTTCCCCTACGAAGATATATTAGTGAATTTTTCATAATAAAAAAAGTCGAGAATCAAACTGTGTTAATTAGCGATAAAGTACTGACGATGGGGAAAAAGTTTAAATATTTAATTCTTCTCCACTTCATTGCCATCCAGTTTTACGTAAGTATTAAGGAGGTAAATGCTCACAAAATGTCCGTATTTTAAATGTTAACGTCTAAAACATCTAGTTTCCGTTTCAACAGTGTATATCTATTTCAACATGTCGAATCTCGATTGAAAGCTGACTTGACAGGTTCTTTACCGGAGTAATTAGATTCATCCCGGAGATAGGATACTAGTTTGTTCTCACGACAAATGTTTTTTGACATAATTCTTTTTTTTACTAGTTTATCCATCCTAACTTTGCTGGGCATAAACATTTTTAAATGGTAACAAAAAACTTTTATTTTAAGTTTTTTAAGTTAAAAAAATTTATCTAAATATTATATGATTTTTTTCCTCTCCCACCTCTCTTAATTGAGCTGAAGGAAGTCTGAAGATTATGGTGGTAATTCTTCTTCATGAGGATCACGTGAGTTTACTTCTTCATTAGTAGCAAGCCCTAAGCGCTGCTGATCACTGCAATGATAGATATGATATACAGAATAATATCTATGTGAATAATCCAGACTTTCTAAAGTTCTAATCAAAGAAAACATTTTAATCACATTAAGTAAAGTTTTGGAAAATAATTATAGGATAAGACTGAAAATTGCTTGATAGAAATAGTTGTATGTGAGTGATGTGTTTGTGGTACAGATCGATCGGCCTACAAAAGTTAAGCGTAAGTTAATAAACATATTTGAAGCTCACATCCACGATTTTATACACATGACTTCGCGTGATATTCCGCTCCTATAGGTCGTAGAGTTATTTTATATAGCTTCAGATTTATAATATTAGAATAATATCTCTTTCTGTACGTATATTACACTAGGGGCCCGTCCCGGCTTCGCACGGGTGGATAATTTTTTTTTAACATTTTGGCTCCCGCATTCTGTCACTCCCTCTATCGCCGCGTTACTCGCTGCGCTGCGAGGCACCCCACACCGCGCCGGCGGCCCGTCTGGGATTATTTTTTATTTATCTTGATATTTTTATTTCGTAATATCTTTTGACTGGAATGTCCGATTTCAATAATTCAAAAAGTAATTAACAGGTATTGAAACAGTCTTCATTACGAAATAATTTATTTGGATAAGAATTAATACAAAGTTATGGAAAACATGGTCTGATTTTGATAGGCATTTTTATCAACTTTTAAAATGTAAAGAAGTAGTTATAGTGACTTAACTACAATAGTTGGACATATGGTCTCGCGGAGTTTTTTGTAGATATTGATACGTTCTATAATATTGTAGTACATTTTTTTGTTCTATCATCAATACTTTTCGCAGCGCATGCGATGAAAGATATTTTATGGCTAATTTTTTTGCACCTTGTGTTGGTTTTAGTGAGATTTTCTGGGGATGTCTAATTTTTTCTTCTAATAAATATAGCCTATGTTACTCAGGGATAATGTAGCTTTCTAATGGTGAAAGAATTTTTGAAATCGGTCTAGTAGTTTTTATGTTTATTCGTTACATACAAAAATACAAATCTTTCCTCTTTATAATATTAGTATAGATGATCACAAATTTTAGAATGGAGGCTAAGTAGTGCTTAAAAACTACACTACTTGCACTATGATAGACGAGATATTTCAAATATACAACTACACTTATCAACAACAAAATATATTTATTGCCAAAGCGAAGCAAAGACAGGTCAAGACATTATATAAAAAGTGATAAAGTGCTACAACGCGACACGACACATGTGGTCACAAAAACCAAGTACAGACGACATTTCTTTACTTTTTGTTTGTCACATGCATTCGTTATACCTTTTTCAGGACAATTTGCTCTGAAAGATATTTATGACTTCATTCAGCTGTATTTTTACTATATATTATATAATAAATGTCTGTCTATTTGCGATAAACTTTGTAAGTAATTAATTAGGAAGGTTTAGGTGTATAAATTGTTAAGTTGCTGCCTAACTCCTTTTGGATATAAAAAATCAATATCTTCTTATTTGTAATAATTGATGTCCAACGAGAGGGTAGCGAGTGTGTGAGGAAGTGAGTGAGTCAACGATTACAGTATACCTCAGCGTGGCGAGGGCTAGTACAATATTACATTGTATAAAACAAAGTCGCTTTCCGCTCTCTCTCTACACCCTTAGATCTTTGAAACTACGCAACGGATTTTAATGCAGTTTTTACCTATAGATAGAGTGATTTTCTGGAAGTTTTATATGTATAACATATGTACATTATAGAAGAGAATATGTTCGATGCCGGGGCGGTGGGCTAGTAAACAGTTTTGTTACATCTACTCACACTCGTAACATAAAAATTTATATAGCGTGAAATAGATTCGTTCAAATGTTAAACTTCCGTGTCTTTTTATATCTACAATATAATTGATTATAGTATCTAATATTTTATTGTATACTAAACACTCGTTCTCGCTTCGCTGAGTGAATAGCGACACCTACCTACTGGGACTAGTAACTCAAATGCAAATAGAGAATCATTCAATAAACTTGTCGACGCTTTTCTATGGTTAACATGAGATTACAAATAAAAGTCTTAAAGTTATCATACTCGATTATTTCATTTAGAAAATCATAAAGGGCTAGCTAGCTTTACTTACTACTACTTTTTGTGAGGGAAAATTTTGGTAAAGGAAAATTTTATGCTACTAACTTTTTCCATTAACATATACTCGGGAGATCCGAGTTCGATCCTGGGCACATACCTCTGACTTTCTGAGTTACGTGTATTTTAAAAAATTAAATAAAAACATCGAGAGGAAACCTGGGGCTTGAGACCCAGGAGCAGGTTTAAAGAGCCCTTTCCTAATATATTAACTCTCACCTCCACCACTCGACCTCGCTAACGACAATAGAAAATAAAGTAAACTTACGTGGACCTCGAGAAGGGTAACCTTAATCACGACACTATAACACTAACTTCCATGTTCACTGCACGAAAACACCAGAAAGGCTGAGACTAATTAAGGTTATATATTGTCTTTACGTCGGTATACTTGTAATAATTTAAAATGATCTACCGCTACCAGTACTTTATAAACAGTGTTGCTAACACTTGAGAGTAATTCAAGTTCTCAAAGGTGTGTGAAGTTTGCTAACCCACACTGAGCCAGCATGGTAGACTATGGCCCAATACCCTTTTCATTCTGAAAAGGAGATCGGAACAGCAGTGGGCCATTAATGTGTTGTGATGATATACAACTGTAAATCCAAAAAAATCTTTCTCGAAAAATTCTGACACATTGACTTGAATTTTAGATATGTTTGACTCAGAATTATTAATTTTTATATATATGTCGGAGCATAGTAAAAGATTATCGATTAATCGAATCGTTATCGTTGTCTATGGCGTTGGAGTGGTGTAGTAGTCACTTCCGTTGTTTTGACAGTCTCTACCCTCGACCCTTTATATGCGATCGACAGTCTAACTGAAGTCTTAGTCGTGCGCGGTCTCTCAAGAAGTGAACATCATCTAAGTAGTGCTAGTGATAGTGTCAAGTGTAGTGTGGAAGTGCTGTCCAACTAAGGTCTCGTAAGTCCTTACAATGTAATTGCCACGTGGCTAAGTAAACACAATGTTAGGTTAGGTTAGCCTTAGGTTAGGTTAGCCTTGTATCAGATTAGGTTTATGTGCGTTTAACCTTGGGTTTAAACAGAGAGCCTGAGCAGTGGAGGCGAGTGTTATGATCATTTAAAGGACGTCCTTAAGCCTACACCTTGGTCACAAGTCCAAGGCACTGCTTAGGTTTCTCTCGTAATTGTTAGAGATCATATTTAATCATTTATCGGTTCAGTAGAAGGATCTACGTTGCGTTTACCCAATATTCCATTCAATACCATCACCCCCTTTTAATGTTCCCCAATATTCCCCATCTTCCTCCTTCCATCTCCTTTCACATCGTTTTAAAATCCCCGACATATATATAAACTGATGAAGAGGAGGATAAGACATCAACTAACGCTGTATATTACTTAGTTCATCATAAGGCAGCGTGGCCGAGCGGTCTAAGGCGCTGGTTTTAGGCACCAGTCCGAAAGGGCGTGGGTTCGAATCCCACCGCTGTCACAATTTCTTTTATCTATACATACTTACAATAAAAATGTCACTTATAAAATGTCTGCAAATAGAAGATATCTGAGAAAACTGTAAGAGGTCTTTGTACTATTAATAGAAGCCGAAACAATAATGTCTCAAATGTTGCACGAAATTAGATACGGTTTTTATTTATTTATTTATTAAATGTTACACATTCACATAAGAAATATGTGCACAAAGGATGACTTATCTCTAATAGAGATCTCTTCCAGCAACCCTTGATGGTGAGATAGTTTTGTATAGTTAAACACGCGGAAATAGGTACAGTATAGCAGAAATTAAAATAATAATAATAAAAGTAATATACATATATATTATATATATACAAACATTTACATAAACTACAACTATTACTTATATATACCAATATAATACACAAATTATACATAAAAAAATATTTATAGAATACAATTAAGGAGTATAAATTTGAGATAAATAATGCTTTTACAGTTGTATGAAAATAAATTTGTAGCCATTTAAATATAATATTAAATGTTTTAGCCCATAAAAATTGGTTAAGGCGTTTCGCGGCGAGATTTTTATATCTATACTAATATACGAATCGATGATCTATCTATAATATTATAAAGAGGAAAGATTTGTATTTTTGTATGTAACGAATAAATTTAAAAACTACTGGACCGATTTCAAAAAATACACCCGTAAGGGGACGGGTTAGAATACTATTCCCCTACGCCGCTGGGAGAGCATCTCGTAAGAGCCGAGTAACCCAGCACCCCCTTGGCGGTAGGGGATCTGTTCCCCGACTGGCTTGTGACCACCAGCATGCGAATCCGATCGCCAAGTGTCATAGACTCGTTTCGGTTGAGCCGCATGTGGGCCAGACTTACCCCCTCCCTCTCCCATCCCATTAACGCTGCGGATCTAGTGGACTCTGGGCTCTTGCCTAGGGTCCGCTGAATCCGCATCATTTTTCTTCTTCATTCCCCCTTCCCACTCTATCTTCGGGGATGCAACGCATCGACAAAACGAGAGAGTGTTTCTTGTTTTTCCGATGTCCATGAGCGATGGTTGCCACTTACCATCAGGTGGACCATCTGCTCGTTTGCACCTTATCTATTATAAAAAAAAAATCTTTTGCCTTTAGAAAGCTACATTATCCCTGAGTAACATAGTTTATTGCTATAAAATATTAGAAATTTTTACTAAGACCAACCCAAGGTATGAAAAAATTAAACATAAAAGGTCTTTCATCGCATGCCCTGTGGAAAGTATTTATGATAGGACAACAAAATGTTCTACAATCTTATAGATCGTATCAATATCTACAAAAATCTTTGCGAGACCATATGTCCAACTGTTGTAGTTATGTCTCTATAACTACTTTTTTACATTTTAAAAAGCCGGTGTAATTCCACGCAGCAGCGAGAGGTGAGAGAGGGGGCACCAAAATGTTAAATAAAGGGCATTATAGTCTATACGCAGACTAATCTCATGGGGGGTTATACTTTAGTATACTCGCGATGCAATAATCATGATTTCTGTTATGGCGGCGTATTTATTTTGTTAGCTTTTATGACAACTGTATGATGTTCAGTTTGTGCCAACTTCTAAAATTTAATGTTAAACTCAGATTAATGTTGCTGACATGATAATTGACAATATATAAGATTTCTTTTTGCGACATGACAGTCACGTGACTTGTCAGATGGATAGTCTTTTAGATACGTCACATCTGTGATGTCTGTTGTACTACAATAACGTTCTTTTGAACAAACTGGGAGAAGACACGAAATAAAATATTATGCTGATATTATAGACGGCAGTTTAATATGGAATTCTTTTTGGAATATTTTTGATAATGAAAAATTATTAACTATTAACCAGAACTACTAAGTTTATTTTTCTTTTCTTCTCTTCAGCTTCTGTCAAGATTGAAAAAGTTATGATACAGTTGCTGTATATATGCAATGTGGGCAGCACGCCGACTTGTGACCAAAGTCTATTCCTACGTTACAGACCTTCAAGGAACATTAACTACAACAGCTAATGAAGTAAACTTACGTGGACCTCAAATAGGATGACGTTAACCACGACTAAACTACTGTGTGGGAACACCAGAGAGACTGACTCAAATCTATTTCAACAAAGGTTAAATATGGACTATACGTGGGTACAGTGTTAGCAACACCGTTTATAAATTAGTATTCACGGTTAATTAATTTTATCTTATTTCGATTAGTCAATATATAACTTTCGTTCAGATAGGATTGAGTTAATCTTTCAATTGGTGTCTCGTAGCACATATTAAAGTAGTGACTCTAATATATTGTTTCGTGGCGTGATGTTTGAGCACATTTATATGTTTTTATAATTGTTTTACTGCTTAGTATAGCTCCCAAACTCTTCAAAATACCTGAAACAAGATATAAGGAACTACTCTCGAATATATAGTTATCAACGTTGTTGTTATTTTGGTCCTATTAGATCAATAAAATTTACACGTTGCTATACAGTTTCCTATAGTAGTGGATGTATATAAATGATTGGCATAATCCGATTAGGGAGCGAAATGTCATGAAACTGGTGAAACCAATCATTCCACATTTCGATTATCAGAATAATCTGCCTACAGTATTGTTTGCGTATTATTTTCTCTTTGTTTATTATCTAGTTTCACTATGAAAATAAATCTTATTCATTGTCAAATTCCATTGTATAAATTTCCGATTTAAACATTTTTTACTAGTTAAAACGTCCACACATACAATACTTAGATTTATTCAAAAAAATCTATTTATTCTTTAAATCCAAATTATTTTCCCGCTGAAACTCTGAATTTTTCCGGAATAAAAAAGTAGGCTATCTGTTAATCCAAGTGACAAAGTAACTATGTGCCAAATTTAATGTAAATGCGGTTAGCCATTTTTGGGTAATTGAGTATCAAACATCCAAACATACTTTCACATAGAGTACGAATTCAATAAGCAAATATTCTCATATATTTTTTCCAAAGCGTAGTTTATCGAACTGTCTCGAAGGAACAATAAAGTAAACTCATAAACACTATCGTAAGTGTTGACGTAAATATTTTTGAATATAATAAACGACTCCTGAGATGCTGAAGTTCGAAGTCTTGATATATTGGAAAAACAGTTTTTGGATATATTTAGTAATACTGTGTTAAATATATCCAAAAAGTTGTTTTGTGTGTGCTTTTTACTTTCGGTTTCGGATTCAGATTTTCTGTACCTTTGTAATGTACCGAAACCGAAAGTAGTGTTAAAAGCTTATTTTTGTTTCGGACCCAACAGATTATCTAGACTACATTGAAATATATAAATCGATACTCCTCATTAAGTTTCCGTTGAGTGTAGGCTGTAAATTGAGGTGTTGGATTAGTTTACGGACAAAATCGAAATGTCAAAATCAAAACTAATTTTTAGTAGTTATTGATTAAGATAAACCCCTTTAAAACAGCTGAAATAAATAAAATAAATAAAAATATTTATATGCTGAAGAAGTTAGTTTCGTTTCCAGTCTAAACTGGTTAATTTCGGTTTGAAGAGGATTTGCGACTACTACTTGATTGGTTATAACGGTAGTGGTCTCGAATCAATCAGTAAAACCCCTTAACATCAAACAAACACCAACTACTAGCTGTCAAGTGAACAAGATCACTCTAAGGCGACTAATTTTCACAAACCAGAAACCAATTTTACGCGGTTTTGATTCTGCAATATCTATTCATGAGTTTACAAAGTTATCGTTATATTTTACAAAATAGACTTTATTGCTTGGAATTAAAGACAATTTTGCTTTGTTCTATGTGAAAAATAAATCTTGTCAATGTTTTTTGTGCGAGTGTACTTTTTTGACACTTGATGTCAGTTAGGTTTTCATTCGCCACGATGTTATTAAATATTCATAGCTCTATGACTATGGAATGGATTAAAGCGTTGGAAAATGTGATTGTCTTGTTATCTATTGCTATGCAAATTGGTTAGGGATTAGGAAAACGAAATGTCAGGTCTAGTTTATCTGTTAAGTATATAGTGTTAAGTTTATGACTACTCTAATCTTTTACGACTATCGTAATACACTTGTAATTGTCATATTGTATTTACTTTATATCTATGCTAGTTAGGCTTTGCCCGGATACAATTTAACACGTGTATATAATTTTCAACGTAACGTATATATATGACTAATTCCCAAATATAGATAGATGACGTAATCGCATACTCATTTATTTATATCCTACGTCCTTTCTCAAGCTCTAATTTTATCTCTGTACCAAATTTCATTAAAATCGGTTGTATAGGTCGCAATTCTTCTCAGGTTCGGGTCTTCGGTCACACGCCACAATGATACACACTTATACATAGAAAACGTTTATATAATGATGCGGATATAAATATATATACTGGTTTTCTATAAATAGAAGCTATAATCAGTTTCTCCTATACCTCATGAAACTGCATGAAAAATATGATAATGCGATGCAATTGCATCGTGGCGCCATCTAGTTTCAACTTCTAAAACTGATCTAATAAACAATTGATGACAATTATACATCACTTCAGTTATTTAAGCCAGATTGTGTAATAGACAAAGACTTTACGCAGTGTGTCAAGTCATTTCAAACCATAATCGTTTATTATCTTTATTACACTTTATTATTATTTTAATATTACAGCAGCATATCCTCCAGCCTCAGGCTCTACTTTCTGTCTAGAGTTCATGTTACTATACTAAAAAAAGGATCTATGACTTATTACAATATAGGATTATAACAACTGTCTACTTACATTATTAACTGTTAACGTGGGACCAGACCAGCTAGTGGCCTCCGACCTCCCCTATAGCCACACCAAGCCTCGCACAACTGATTACTCGTCTGATCAAAGTACTGCTCTGATATACTGATAAGACTGGTCTGATCAACTGATTTAACTGGCACTGATTTACTAAGGAGTGCATCTGATACTGCTTTCAGATGCCTCGCTTACAAACAACCGCTCCAACTGGCACTGATATACTGCTCTCAGATGCCACACTCACCAACTTATACTGAATAACAAACTGACTAACTAAACTGGTCTTCTACAACACTGACACAAATAAAACCAAATCACTGATTCTACAAACACTAATATCTACTTAGAGACCCATAGCGACCGACTGCTCCGCCAAAGGTCCTAATAATAAGTGAGCTAATAGTGGAAAAATTCTTTTATATACCTTACTACCCTCACAACCACTCCCACAAATTTATGATCATAAAATTGATTCTAGATATCAATAAATCTATTCGCGAATATTTTACTACATTCGCGACACCAACGATAGTTTAGTTAGTAACATAGACTGGTATAATACTCGTATGTAGAACAGAACAAACTCAATAAGGGTTTAAAGGGCCGTAACAAGTAATTCAATATACCTTTCAAGTTGGACCCTCACCCATGTAACCCTATCGTGGTCATTTGTACCGTTGTAGTTAAATTTCATTATAGAAACTTTGAGGTTGTGTATAAACATTCAACGTATATGCGATTTAATCGACCCCTAATAGAGCTTTTATTCTAGTAGTTTATATTCTAGTATACGAAGGTTTTACACTACATCTAAAACAGTTTTGTTGCAGTAAATATTTCAAGATGATCGATTTTGTAAACTTAATTTGTAAACTTAAGGGATAGTAAAGTCAGGAGGTTGCCCCTCGATAAAGTAGGTATCACTCTATCTCAGAAACTACTGGTCCGATTTGAAAAATTCTTTCAGTGTTAGATAGCCCATTTATCGAGGAAGGTTAGAGGCTATATATCATTACGCTAAGACCAATAGGAGCGGAGCTACACGCGGATGAAGTCGCGCGGGTCGACTAGTACTTACTATAAACATGATAATTAATTATCAATATTTTATTATCATGACAAGATCCTTATATTTTAAATTTCTTTCATTAAACTTACACTAATTGTTACAAGTTTCCTTATTTTTCACTTTTCGGAACTATTCAGACGTTCGGTTTCGGTTCGTTTTGGATTTTTAGATTAACAAAATCTTATAAGTGAGTAACTGCTCGAAGCGTCAGATAACTATTAGAAACTTTATCAATCACAAATTGATAATCCTGGCTATTAATCTTTTAATACCGAGATTATAAAATAACAAACGTTTGAATTTCTTAACGAAGCCATTTACAAAACCAAACGTTGCCCCGGCATGTTATAAATTATTGAATAAATATTTACAATACAGTTAATATAACATAATCTAAATGGCTAATCTGTACTTTTACCATTATTTATCCTTAGATTAAAAAGGAGTAAGAAAAATACATAAATCGTTAACATTTTCAATGAAACTTTTTCATAATATCAAAGCAATATTAAACATTGATAGCGGTAATCAACTTTTGCATATCTATCGAATATTCATGAAATTATTCTGTATTGTTTTTCACTCGTTCCCACAAAGTTGTTTAATATACAATTTGAATCAGAAATTCAAAATGTTTAAATAGACCCTGTGATGCACTTATAACTCTAATATTTTTAATATATAATTGTGATGACAGGAGCCTGAGGCTTGTGATCCATATGCAGGTTTACAAAACAAAATTTTTAATGATCGTAACAGTCACAGTTAATATTTACAGTTTATTATAACTCTAAACTTAATGTCTATCAATCAAAATATCGATATTTAAAAAAAAAATCGGGATGTATCGTCGATATTTTAAATCTAAAAATTTCGATAATCGATATTTATTTTAAAGTATTAATATTAAATTGAATCAGGTGTTACTTTGCGGAAATTTATGATTTAAAAGGAATCAAAAAGGTTACCTTGCTCTAATCCGCGGAAATCTGAACAACCATACTCGTATGGTACAACCCAGAAGAGCACCCTGCCCACATAAAAGTGAGACGCGCGAAACCGAACCAAGACACACCACACAAGTAGATCGCGATCGACAATCGACGTACGTTTCGCTCCGTAACCGAAGCATCTTCAGGAGGTGTTGATTGTCTAGTCTAGTCTTGTAGTATGTGGGCAGGGTGCTCTTCTGGGTTGTATCATACGAGTCTGGTTGTTCAGATTGCCGCGGATTATAGCAAGGTAACCTTTTTGATTCCTTTCAAAGTATAAAGCAGTACTACTGAATCATTGCCTATTTCCATCTCTCAGTAGCTCCACTATCGTCTCATGTATTCAATCGCGGACTGCACCAAACTCTGATCACATCACCTAAAATATAATCACGCTAAAAATCGATAAATCGAAATATCGATATTATTTTTCTACATATACTATCGTCTCCACAAAGTCAGTAATAGTTTCATGGGGCTTGGTGTTCGCATCTATAATAAGATTCCACAGCCTATATTAGACTTGCCACTTCAACAATTTAAAACTCAGATCAAGAAGTCATTAATATATAAAGCATACTACAATGTACAGGATTACTTAAATGATGAGAATGCTTGGAATTTAAGTGACGTTGACTCTCAAGCTAAATGATTTGTATAACAATAATTTATGCAAACATGGCTTTTTGAAAAGAGTGACTGTTGAGTTTCTGGGCGGCTCTTCTCAACAGAAAACTGCTTTCCGAGCTGGAGGTAGCTTCAGACAAACTGACTGACCGACCAATTTTTGACGTATCGAAAGTACTTTTATACAAAAGTCTAATTGAAATAAAATATTTTGAGTTTGAGTATATTTTTTTCATTTGCCCATCCTTATCACTGTCAGTCAATCATGACATCTGTCAAGCTTTGAATGAAGTGTTGCCATCGTGCTATATAAGAAAATGAAGGCATAAAGTGTCATTAAATTGTATATTTTTAGTATTCAAATAAGTAATTCTATATATAATAACATTATTTGCTGTGTAATCATTTATGGTATCACGGATCTAGAATAAGATGACTTTTAAAAAACCTTTTTAATGCTCACTTATGTTGCTAATGCATTTCTATTCAAAATTCCTCGAGCCATTAAAAAAGCCAAGTCAGCAAGTTGTTTATATTCATAAAAAATTTTGTTTTCTTTTGTTAAAGTTTCCTTGTTGTTATGAAATATTTCTAAATTAACTTTCTTGTATATTTTTAACATCTATTATTTTTAATTTAATTTATAAAACAAAGTTGGATTTTTTCGAACAGTTACGAACTCGAGAACGGCTGGACGATTTTCATGGTTTTTGATTTGTGGTATTTGTTTCCGTCCCGAAAAGAAATATAACAAAAGAAAATACATTTTCCTATACAAAATGTTTATGGGTTTTGCAACTGTCAAATATTTAATGTTCATCCCGTCCAAACGCTAAACTCACCCCTCAAATTAAAGAACGTATTTAATTAAAGGTTTCGAACTAGTTCTCTATTCCTCTATGTGGTTATCTAACATACGACCTTCAGGACACAAGCTCGTAGTCTCATAACTAACGAAGCATTGATTCCAACTTTTTTTCCCCTAATTTTAGAGGAAAAATGAGCAGAAGCGCTCATTTGATCCGAAACCAAGTTATCCGATGCTGTGACTATGCTGATCAAACTGCGGTGATTTGAATTGAATGTTTTCGGATAACGTAGAAAATAGTAGACTTTGTAGCACCGAATAGATATAATTTTAATTTTATTGCATAAGACACATAGGTAATACTTAAAAATACAAACCAAACAAACGAAACTGCGATTTAATATACTACTTACGCCATCTATTGACGGATAGGTCTGTGTTGTCTGATACGCAACCACGCTTAAATCAATGAACTGGTTTTGATGATTGAATTAAATTTGCTTCAGAGGTGGGTCAAGCTCTAACCTATGTTAATCATATGAAAATAGTAATAGCGACTAAAATGTGAACTTCAACTACACACGTGGTATTGGCTATTGCATCAACAAAATTTTTGGCTTTGTGAGAACATGAGAGTGTTTCATTATATTGCGCTTAATTATTGTTATTTATAGCAAAAGTTTGAGACACGATATTAATATCGAATTGATTTCCATACTCATTGTTATCTCTGACGTAAACCGAAGATATAAATATCAGCTTTATACAATTAAACAAATAACGTTTATGTAAAATGGTGATGAAGATTATCGTTTAAACTAGCGGACATTTTTGCTTACATGAAGTAACTAATAGGGCATTTTTACCGGAAGTGCGGGGTGAGAGGAGCGCACACGTGATTGGTTCTTATACAACGGTCATTTGTCAAAATGTAAACATCTTGGATTGAACTACGAATAATTCCACGCAGCACGCTAACGATACCCACACAGTTTAGCCACTAAAATAGTCTTAAGTATCGAAGAATAGTAAAAGATTATCGAATAATCGAATCGTCATCGCCGTCTATGGCGTTGGAGTAGAGTAGTAGTCACTTCCGTCGGTTTGACAGTCTCGACCCTTGATATGCCTTTGACAGTCTGTCTATGGTCTTACTCTTGCGTGGTCTCTCAAGGAGTGAAGTAGTCTCTAGATAGTGCTAGTGAAGTATTAAGTGCAGTGTTGTGTTAGTGCTGGAAGAGTTGTCCGATTGAGGTCACGTGAGTACCTTACAATTTAGTTGCCACGTCTTGTGTAGGGTTATGTTTATATGAGTTTAACCTTGAGAGAGCCTTAGCAGTGCAGGCGAGTGTGTCGATCGAATAAAGGAATTCCTTAAGCCTAAACCTTGGTCACAAGTCCAAGACACTGCTTAGGTTTCTCTCGTAATTATTAGAGATCATATAACCGAGATATAGATTTTAAGAAACTTTATCGCAAAGCCCAGGCACTACTTAAAATTCGTGTTTATATATTGAAGTTTATAATAAATATTAGTAGAAACAAGCAGACCTGAGTCGCTGATCGAAAGTAATTTGAGTAAGTCTAAAGCCTGACCTAGATCTGTACGAGCTAACGCTTTGTTGCCATACGGATGGACATTACAATAAAACGCTATTTATTTTGTATATCGCTATTTAACACTGCTTCAGTACTTGGTTTCAGTACTTTACTGTTTTTTAAATGTACTAACTGTTTTATGGTTAGTTAAAGTCTTTTACGAATTGGAAAGTTATAATGAAGATGTTTTTCTCAAAAACCAATCCACTTTTTGGCCTATTATTTATTTTCTTTTTTTTGGAAATTAAGAGACAAACGGCCCACCTGATGGTAAGTGGCCACCATCGCCCACCGACATCGGCAACCACAGAAAGTAACTCTTTTTCTGCCGATGCGTTGCTACCTCGAAGATAGAGTGAGGAAGAGGAATGAAGAGAAGAATGCTACGATTACAGTGGACCTAGAACGAGAACCCGGAGTTCACTAAAACCCCATTAACGGGAAGGGAGGAGGACAGGTAAGTCTGGCCCACATGCGGCTCTACGGGAGCGCGTCAGAGGCACTTGGCGATTGAATTTGCATGCTGGTGGTCGCAAGCCAGTCGGAGAACTGATTCCACCAATAGGGGTACTGAGTTACTCACCTCTTACGAGATGCTCTCCCAGCGACAGAGAGGAAATGTATTCTAGACCATCACCTCGTACCGTACGACCGTGTAAAATTTTCATTGGTTTCTACCTTTGTCCTAAACGTAATGTTGTGATATCGTTCGCACTTATTTAATAATTAGAAGCTGGAAAAATAATTTATAACTTATTGTTCGTGGGTAGTTTATTTTATCGCAAGTGTACCCACGTGTAGAATATATAGACTCAGTGCCGATCAGTATCACACAAGGATCACCTAAAGCTGTAGAATATTCCGAGGCAGATTGAGGATGGCGATTTGAGATCGATTAATTGAAGACTTTTAAACTCAAGAAATCGATTTTCAAGATCGATAATTTTATTACAGAATTTTTCACTTTGGAAGATCAATATTCCATCGTGTACGTGATTGTTATAAGAATAACAATAATTTAATAGGAGTTCAAAAATTACAGGTAGTTACTAAATTAATCAAAAGTAGATTTTTTAAAATTTAATGTAAAGTCAATATTTTTATGATACAATCACGAATCGATTCTGGGACGTTTAATATATGAATCATATTATATTTCTCATTATTACGCGTTCCTAAAAAACGTTTTCGTTTGACCATTTTTTCTCGGACTTACCTTGCAAATCCTACTATCACGAAAAAATCTTTTCATTTTTTGGATTAATATGATACTCACATATAATGTGGCTTTCTATTGGTAAAATAATTTTCAAAATCGGTTTTGTAGATCCAAAGATTACCTCCTACAACCTCACTGTAATATTATATTAGTGTTGATTTGTAACAACAAAAAACAACAAAAAACATGGCAAGTGATCTACTAATTATCAAAGTTTAGGTGCCTCTGGTTTCTTCCTTTGACACCGCTAAATTAAGGACAGAATTTAACTAACTTATTATTCATTTAAAATAACATTTGTTATTATAAATTATACAAATATTTAAAGCTTACCACGTAACCATTTAACAAGAAAAGATAACGCGAATTATACTCAGCGAAGCATAAGCTCTGAGCACTGAGCAGCAGAGCACACCAACGCTAAATTAAACTGTAAACAGAATACAGGTGAATTTACATACTAATGTTATGATTTAAAATTCCAAAATATTTAGCATTTGAAAGGACGAGGAAGAAATTTTCTTTCTGCAGAATATCCTCGGAAACGATCTCCGCACATTACTGATAAAATATGTTGTATCCAACTAGTTTAAAAGAAAACATGAAAAAAGGAGGATTTCTAATAACACAGCTCTTCAAAAAAAATTGTAATAATATGTAAAATTTGATCGTCAAAATATCGAATGGTTAGCTTTTGCTGAAATATTATTGTAGTCTTGGGAATCTAGTAATCGCGAGTTAAAATTATGATATTTTATTTAACTTTCGTTCCGATAGGATTGAGATAGTGGCAGCGCGCAGTTCATATTAAAGTATTGAGGCTAATAATGTAGTGTTGTTTGGTGGCCTGGTGCTAAGCCTCCGTCAGCTAAGAGTAGGAAAGTAATGTATTTCATTATTTTAATATTCGGTAGGGAGGTCGAGTGACCTGCACCTGGTTCTCAAGCCCCAGGCTCACTCGGCTTACGTCTAGATTACATTTTTAACCGACTTCAAAAAGGAGGAGGTTCTCAATTTTTTTAGACTAACAAAATCTTATAAGTGAGTAACTGCTCGAAGCGTCAGATAACTATCAGAAACTTTATCAATCACAAATTGATAATCCTGGCTATTAATCTTTTAATACCGAGATTATAAAATAACAAACGTTTGAATTCCTTAACGAAGCCATTTACAAAACCAAACGTTGCCCCGGCATGTTATAAATTATTGAATAAATATTTACAATACAGATAATATAACATAATCTAAATGACTAATCTGTACTTTTACCATTATTTATCCTTAGATTAAAAAGGAATAAGAAAAATACATAAATCGTTAACATTTTCAATGAAACTTTTTCATAATATCAAAGCAATATTAAACATTGATAGCGGTAATCAACTTTTGCATATCTATCGAATATTCATGAAATTATTCTGTATTGTTTTTCACTCGTTCCCACAAAGTTGTTTAATATACAATTTGAATCAGAAATTCAAAATGTTTAAATAGACCCTGTGATGCACTTATAACTCTAATATTTTTAATATATAATTGTGATGACAGGAGCCTGAGGCTTGTGATCCATATGCAGGTTTACAAAACAAAATTTTTAATGATGTTAACAGTCACAGTTTATATTTTCAGTTTATTATAAGTCTAAACTTAATGTCTATCGCGCACTTTTTCGATGCTTGGCTTGGGTGAAAAACATCGATATATCAAAATATCGATATTTAAAAAAAATCGGGATGTATCGTCGATATTTTAAATTTAAAAATTTCGATAATCGTTATTTATTTCAAAGTATAAATATTAAATTGAATCAGGTGTTACTTTGCGGAAATTCATGATTTAAAAGGAATCAAAAAGGATACCTTGCTATCCGCGGCAATCTGAACAACCAGACTCGTATGGTAGGGCATGGTGCTCTTCTGCCTCGTATCATCCTCGGCAATCTGCGGCGGATTATAGCAAGGTAACCTTTTTGATTCCTTTCAAAGTATAAAGCAGTACTACTGAATCATTGCCTATTTCCATCTCTCAGTAGCTCCACTATCTATCATGTATTCAATCGCGGACTGCACCAAACTCTGATCACATCACCTAAAATATAATCACGGTAAAAATCGAAATATCGATATTATTTTTCTACATATACTATCTTCTCCACAAAGTCAGTAATAGTTTCATGGGGCTTGGTGTTCGCATCTATAATAAGATTCCACAGCCTATATTAGACTTGCCACTTCAACAATTTAAAACTCAGATCAAGAAGTCATTAATATATAAAGCATACTATAATGTACAGGATTACTTAAATGATGAGAATGCTTGGAATTTAAGTGACGTTGACTCTCAAGCTAAATGATTTGTATAACAATAATTTATGCAAACATGGCTTTTTGAAAAGAGCGGCTGTTGAGTTTCTGACCAGCTCTCCTCAACAGAAAATTGCTTTCCGAGCTGGAGGTAGCTTCAGACAAACTGACTGACCGACCAATTTTTGACGTATCGAAAGTACTTTTATACAAAAGTCTAATTGAAATAAAATATTTTGAGTTTGAGTATATTTTTTTCATTTGCCCATCCTTATCACTGTCAGTCAATCATGACATCTGTCAAGCTTTCAATAAAGTGTTGCCATCGTGCTATATAAGAAAATGAAGGCATAAAGTGTCATTAAATTGTATATTTTTAGTATTCAAATAAGTAATTCTATATATAATAACATTATTTGCTGTGTAATCATTTATGGTATCACGGATCTAGAATAAGATGACTTTTAAAAAACCTTTTTAATGCTCACTTATGTTGCTAATGCATTTCTATTCAAAATTCCTCGAGCCATTAAAAAAGCCAAGTCAGCAAGTTGTTTATATTCATAAAGATTTTTATTTTCTTTTGTTAAAGTTTCCTTGTTGTTATGAAATATTTCTAAATTAACTTTCTGGTATATTTTTAACATCTATTATTTTTAATTTAATTTATAAAACAAAGTTGGATTTTTTCGAACAGTTACGAACTCGAGAAAGGCTGGACGATTTTCATGGTTTTTGATTTGTGGTATTTGTTTCCGTCCCGAAAAGAAATATAACAAAAGAAAATACATTTTCCTATACAAAATGTTTATGGGTTTTGCAACTGTAAAACATTTAATGTTCATCCTGTCCAAACGCTAAACTCACCCCTCAAATTAAAGAACGTATTTAATTAAAAGTTTCGAACTAGTTCTCTATTCCTCTATGTGGTTATCTAACATACGACCTTCGGGACACAAGCTCGTTGTCTCATAACTAACGAAGCATTGATTCCAACTTTTTTTCCCCTAATTTTAGAGGAAAAATGAGCAGAAGCGCTCATTTGATCCGAAACCAAGTTATCCGATGCTGTGACGATAGAGATCAAACTGCGGTGATTTGAATTAAATGTTTTCGGATAACGTAGAAAAATAGTAGACTTTGTAGCACCGAATAGATATAATATTAATTTTATTGCATAAGACACATAGGTAGTACTTAAAAATACAAACCAAACAAACGAAACTGCAATTTAATATACTACTTACGCCATCTATTGACGGATAGGTCTGTGTTGTCTGATACGCAACCACGCTTAAATCAATGAACTGGTTTTGATGATTGAATTAAATTTGCTTGACTAAAATGTGAAATTCAACTACACACGTGGTATTGGCTATTGCATCAACAAAATTTTTGGCTTTGTGAGAACATGAGAGTGTTTCATTATATTGCGCTTAATTATTGTTATTTATAGCAAAAGTTTGAGACACGATATTAATATCGAATTGATTTCCATACTCATTGTTATCTCTGACGTAAACCGAAGATATAAATATCAGCTTTATACAATTAAACAAATAACGTTTATGTAAAATGGTGATGAAGATTATCGTTTAAACTAGCGGACATAGTAACAGCTGAAAATCCTCAACAGCATCCTAGCCTGCACTGTGACCAATCCGAACCCGATTTTTGCTTACATGAAGTAACTAATAGGGCATTTTTACCGGAAGTGCGGGGTGAGAGGAGCGCACACGTGATTGGTTCTTATACAACGGTCATTTGTCAAAATGTAAACATCTTGGATTGAACTACGAATAATTCCACGCAGCACGCTAACAATACCCACACAGTTTAGCCACTAAAATAGTCTTAAGTATCGAAGAATAGTAAAAGATTATCGAATAATCGAATCGTCATCGTCGTCTATGGCGTTGGAGTAGGGTAGTAGTCATTTCCGTCGGTTTGACAGTCTCGAACCTTGATATGCCTTTGACAGTCTGTCTATGGTCTTACTCTTGCGTGGTCTCTCAAGGAGTGAAGTATTCTCTAGATAGTGCTAGTGAAGTATTAAGTGCAGTGTTGTGTTAGTGCTGGAAGAGTTGTCCGATTAAGGTCACGTGAGTACCTTACAATTTAGTTGCCACGTCTTGTGTAGGGTTATGTTTATATGAGTTTAACCTTGAGAGAGCCTTAGCAGTGAAGGCGAGTGTGTCGATCGAATAAAGGAATTCCTTAAGCCTAAACCTTGGTCACAAGTCCAAGACACTGCTTAGGTTTCTCTCGTAATTATTGGAGATCATATAACCGAGATATAGATTTTAAGAAACTTTATCACAAAGCCCAGGCACTACTTAAAATTCGTGTTTATATATTGAAGTTTATAATAAATATTAGTAGAAACAAGCAGACCTGAGTCGCTGATCGAAAGTAATTTGAGTAAGTCTAAAGCCTGACCTAGATCTGTACGAGCTAACGCTTTGTTGCCATACGGATGGACATTACAATAAAACGCTATTTATTTTGTATATCGCTATTTAACACTGCTTCAGTACTTGGTTTCAGTACTTTACTGCTTTTTAAATGTACTAACTGTTTTATGGTTAGTTAAAAATTGACTGTCTTATAAACTTTAACTCTTCATAATATTGTATTATTAGATTTGTGTAAACAACAAAAAACACGGCAAGTGATCTGCTAATTAGCAAAGTTTAGGTGCCTCTGGTTTCTTCCTTTGACACCGCTAAATTAAGGACAGAATTTAACTAACTTATTATTCATTTAAAATAACATTTGTTCTTATAAATTATACAATTATTTAAAGCTTACCACGTAACCATTTAACAAGAAAAGATAACGCGAATTATACTCAGCGAAGCATAAGCTCTGAGCACTGAGCAGCAGAGCACACCAACGCTAAATTAAACTGTAAACAGAATACAGGTGAATTTACATACTAATGTTATGATTTAAAATTCCAAAATATTTAGCATTTGAAAGGACAAGGAAGAAATTTTCTTTCTGCAGAATATCCTCGGAAACGATCTCCGCACATTACTGATAAAATATGTTGTATCCAACTAGTTTAAAAGAAAACATGAAAAAAGGAGGATTTCTAATAACACAGGTCTTCAAAAAAAATTGTAATAATTTGTAAAATTTGATCGTCAAAATATCGAATGGTTAGCTTTTGCTGAAATATTATTGTAGTCTTGGGAATATAGTAATCGCGAGTTAAAATTATGATATTTTATTTAACTTTCGTTCCGATAGGATTGAGATAGTGGCAGCGCGCAGTTCGTATTAAAGTATTGAGACTAATAATAGTAGTGTTGTTTGGTGGCGTGGTGCTAGGCCTCCGTCAGCTAAGAGCACGAAAGTAATGTATTTAATTATTTTAATATTCGGTAGGGAGGTCGAGTGACCTGCACCTGGTTCTCAAGCCCCAGGCTCACTCGGCTTACGTCTAGATTACATTTTTAACCGACTTCAAAAAGGAGGAGGTTCTCAATTCGATTGGTATATATTTTTTTTATGTATGTACATCAATTGCGCTGAGATTTATGATCCGATTTACGTGATTCTTCTTTTGTTTGATGCGGAATAGCTGCCATTTGGTCCCATAAAAATTTTAAATAGTTTGGCCCAGTAGTTTTTATTTTATGAACATTTTTGAACTTTTTTTCCGTTCTCGTACCTTGGGATTTGTATTGTTTATTTGTGTATGTATATCGATTACGCTGAGATTTATGATCCGATTTACGTGATTCTTCTTTAGTTTGATCTGGAATAGTTTCCATTTAGTCCCTTAAAAATTCAACATAGTTTGGCCCAGTAGTTTTCATTTTATAGACATTTTTTCTGTTCCCTCTTTTTGAGATCTATATTGTTTAAGGCGCGCAGCACTTTCTTTTATGTATGTACATCAATTGCGCTGAGATTTATGATCCGATTTACGTGATTCTTCTTTAATTTGATGCGGAATAGTTACTATTTGGTCCCACAAAAATTTCACATAGTTTGACCCAGTGGTTTTAATTTTATGAACCTTCAAAAAGGACGAGGTTCTCAATTCGATTGGTATGTTTTTTAAAATTTATGTACACCGATTACGCCGAGATTTATGAACCCATTTACGTGATTATTTTTTAGTTAGATATGGAATAGTTGCCATTTGGTCCCATAAAAATTTAAAATAGTTTGGCCCTGTAGTTTTCATTTTATGAACATCCTTTCCGTTCTGTTTCTTGGGATCTACATAGTTTAAGGCGCGCGGCAGCTTTCGTAGGCCTACCCATAGCTAGTTAAAATAAAATTACTATTCAATACATTACAATAAAAAGCAACGAAATGATATAGTCTACCTGATTTACAGAAAAACCTATTACAGACACTAAAAAGTAAAAAATAAATAAAAAAAGAATGAGATGAATATATATAATAATATAAAATAGTATGTATATTTCTGTCTCATTCTTTCCTACACATTTTTGTATTTGTGTCTCTTACCTGTCGTTTTGTATATTTCTGTCTCATTCTTTCCTACACATTTTTGTATTTGTGTCTCTTACCTGTCGTTTTGGATATTTCTGTCTCATTCTTTCCTACACATTTTTGTATTTGTGTCTCTTACCTGTCGTTTTTTCCGTTGCATCCGGTTTGAAATCACAACGATTCTAAAGAAGTTTCACTTCAAAAACTACGTTTCAAAAAACCGACTTCAAGCTAAAAATGCACTAAAAAGTAAGAAATAAGTCCATTATTTATTATTCTCTCTTTATTAAGACAATAATATATAATAATTGTTATTTTTGAAGTCGATGCCAGCAATAGTATGGTATAGTAATAGTAGTAGTTAAATAGATATACCTATTATTATTCTATCTCACTACTCGTCTGTTGACCTGGCTGAAGTCGGTTTTTTGAAACATAGTTTTTTTTTATTGTCGTTTTTGTATAGCTCCCATACTCTTAATATATACTTTCAATTCCTTAAATTTAAAGTTTACTTTAATAAATTCTTATCATTGAAATTAAGATTGATTTCGTTTAAAGCTTTCTTCGCTACGAGTGATAAATTGTTTCTAAAGCTCTTGAATAAAGGAGTTAACTGTTTGTTTTAAAACAAATAATATATTATTCACTTTCTTACTAAAGCAACAGTAAAACAATTCTAAAAAGGTTGTATATCTATAATAAGAACATTTAGTATAATTTATAAGAATATTAACAGGCCCGCCCATGCTATCTCACTTACTAACACACTTATTCACTAACTGACTGCAACTTCTATTGAATTTATATTCTATAATGTGTAGTATGTCACTGATATGCAGTGAACACTACCATCTCACTAACCGTCTTCAGTCTCACATACTTTTACTTTCATACAAACCTTGTCCTTATAATAACTAACACAAAAAAAGAATTACCAGATTTGGTGTAGTCGTTCTAATGTTATGCATACATAGACGCAATCCATTTAGGGAAATATTATCTAAGAAATAAAGAGCAAATAAAAAACCTCGCTTCATGAGTTGAAAACAAAATGGCGTTCGCATAAGTTGATTGCGTACAAACCGTTGATTTTCAACGAAGCCAACCGAATGACGTGAGACACGAATTCCGGATATTCAGCTCGGCCGAAGTTTAGTCTGGGTTCTGGTCGAAAACTAAAATGATGCTTCGATTGATTACTTATGTAAAATCCTAATAAAGTTTTGGTTATTAATCTTACTAATATTGTAAATGTGAATCTTGTATGTTTGTTACGTAATCACACAAACACGACCGAACGGAATGGGATTATTTTGGCTCATGGATACTTTTTATAATCCGGATTAATACATAGTTCCACAGAGAGAAGGAACCGTATGTGATTAACCAGTTAACTGTATTTGACTACTAGTCATAGAGAAATGTCATGCTTTGGGAAATGTGTGGGAGAGGAAGGTGACTGAGTGAGTGATTTAACAATCCCGTATCTGTAAGAAATGCATACCTTAGGGACTTAACCTTATAACCTAAATATAGTTCAAATAATGCTGAGCTTTCCTTTAGTTCAAATATATCATGTAAGGTAAATAAGTAAGCATATTTTTCTAGTAAATATATCGCAATGTAGTGTATACGTCAGCTGAGCTCAAACTTGCGCAAAGTTTCACAATCGCGAACATTTGCGAAACGTAAACATTTGAATTTATGTCTCTTACCAACTTTCCTTCGGACGTTTAAAAATAATTCCCTCGGAGGCTTTTACGAGCGTATACTGGAGTTTAGGCTTCTTATACGCGATGCTACTGGAAATAAATTTTATAAAGATCTGTGAGTAAGAATTTAAGAAAGTATCTTTTAACAATGTAAAAAGTAATCTCTTATTATAATTTTATTATTTAGTAATTGTGCAAGCAACACTTTACAATTTTTGATTGGCTGGTATATTCGTTTAGCGGTACTTTGATAAACATTTTCATAAAGCAAGATATATTATCTAACTTTTAAATTAAGTACATAAGTGTAAAGAAGTGTTAGTCTTATTGAGAACCACATAAGCCTGATTTTGATATTATTTAAATCAGTGGAGGCGAAAGTATTTGCATCAAAACTGAACTGAAACATGGAAATATATAAAATATGTATTGTATAATTTTTTTAAATAATAATAATAATATAGGGTGCTTGTCAGTGACCTCAATGAACATGGCCGGTGAGCATATTTCATATCGTAAGAGACTCAGCGGCCATGGCAAACGACTGACAAGAAGGGCGACATTTAGTCACACTGGGCGTTTGGATTGCCACTCGGGTGGCTCCTGGTACCTCTCTGATAAACAGAGTAGACTGTGGAGTAACCTGATGGCATAGGTATTGAAGGCAATACCAAGATAGAGAGGAAGACAACCTTATTAAAAATCACCCTAAATCCTAAGGGAATTTATACTTTTTAAAAAGTAAACAAAGGCGGCCTATTCATAACTAAATGTACTCTTTAGTAAGGAAAGGAGAGAACTGATACCCTAAACACAGGGGAACCTAATTAGGAGTTAGGGCTCAACTATGTACTAAACTTAGAGCCTCCAAGTAGCTGAAGCCATCAGCACCAGCTACTTATTAAATGAATGAAATTAGTAGCTTCGTGTGTAAAAGCCTTTACTAAACGGCACCTGATTTTAATACCATACGTTCACAGGTAAGTAATTAAGATTTGCTGCTTTAGGTTATTAAATTTATTGTTTTCCTTAGAATAATTTACGTATATTGTTATACATTAAACTACGAGAGAAACTCTTTTAAAATCGTAAAAATAATCAAAATAACTAAAAAATACTTCTTTTTTTAGAAACATATGTCTCCAATTATTATCAGGAACTAGCGACCCGCCCCGGATTTGCAATTTTTCTCTACTTTAATATGCTTGTATTATACATATAAACCTTCCTCTTAAATTACTCTGTCTATTGGTGAAAACAGCATCACAATCCTTTGCATAGTTTAAAAGATATAAGCGTACAGACAGTAGAAAGCGACTTTGTTGTATATAATAATACTGCAATTTAGGAGAATTTGTTTAACATAACATTTGAATTCTGTCTGTCTGTTCCAATTTAATTTTAATAAATTGGCATGAACAGCACTCCATTAGCATTTGATCGAATTGCTTCCAGAAATAGAAACAGGAAAATCGTAAAATTTACCTTCGGAACTTTGAATATATAATTTGCATGTCAGAAACATGCCAATATCAGCTACTATACATTCCTGTATGACTTCGACATCATCAATCAATCATGCCCAATTCAGGGTTTTTTATTTTGCTTTTTAGGGACATATTAAAGCAGCTTTTTTGATAATTTGAAGGAAAACCAAGTTTCGAAAAAAAATTGGAGTAAAAATTTATATAGAATACACTTACACGAATAATATCAGTTAATATTTGACCTTCTACTAAACAATTTCAATCAAATTAAAAAAAACACGTAGACAATACTATGATTTCGTTGAAAGCTTTCAGCTAAATTGTATATAAGTTAAAGCAGATTTTTTTAATCAATCAATCAATCTTTATTTGCATGAATATAGTTAATACATAAGATGTTATTAATTACAATGTCTCATATATTCTGCCTAAAGGCGTGCAAATTTTTGTTTTATTTATATAATTCCATTATTTTACATTCCAAATAGAAGAAAGATAAAAAAACAATAAGTAAAAGACCGATCATTTTACATTTTACAGTTGTCAAGAACAATTTTCAATTACATGTAAATTAAATATATGTAATCTACTATACAATGGAAACAAAAAGAAGTTCTTTCAAGTCAACAACACAATAATCAGATGAACACAAACATTGTTACATCCCAATATTTATAGATATAAAATTTAATTAATTAATAGTAACTTTAACGTAATATCTTGTAATAGGTATAAAAAAGAAAACAACTTGGTCAATAAATAAAAATATGTCAATCTGTAAGTAATACTATGTCAATTTAAATACATTTTTGATTAAAAAAGTCATTGATATAGAATAATTTGTCAAGAACAAAGTCAAACAGTTGTCTCTTAAATTTCGTTAATGGTAAATCACGAAGTCAACCTTTGATATGGCACATATATCCTTATTTCGTATTCTGCTACCAGTTACTTCTCTGTTTGTTTTAAATAAATGTATGTTCTTCTTGACAATTACACAAATTTCGTAGATACATTTAGAAGAATAATTTTTTTTTGTAAATCTTTCATAAATAATATTGTTAAAAAAGTTAATTAGAAGCTGAAATACAACATTTTGAAACTAACTAAACTGACTAAAGAATTGATTTTTTCTTTATATTTTTTATGTTTTTATTATTTATTTTGTTAATTATATTATGCTGCTATTAATGTTTTATTAAAAAGAAGTTTACTTGTAAGTTTATTCAAGAATTGTGATGTCATTATTTATTAATTGTAAGTAATTTGTTCGGCAATTCATTCTGACATTGTGATACAGATTAAGAAAATATAATTTAAAAAAATGGTTCGGATTTTCTTCTTAGTTTACTTAGTTGAAATAAAACACCAGGAGAAGTTTCAATTAGTATTCAAATAAATCTAAAAAAAGTATCCTTCGAGCCGGATTTGAACCAGCGACCTATGGATGTCGGTTAGCCAGCTACAGTCCACCGCTCTACCAACTGAGCTATCGAAGGTGTGACATGTTTTTATTATTTTAAATAGATAATAAATAAATATATAAGGAATCTTTTATACGCGTTTTTTTTTTATATTTCATAATAATTTGTGATCACCCTACTTTATGCATAGATTAGCTTCCCATCATAGATTTTTTTTTAAACTTTGCGATACGATATGTCCAACTGTTGTAATTATCAGGTAGTAGAAATGCTGACCAAATTCAGACCACGTTATCCATACATTTGTATTAATGATTATCGAAATAAATCATTTTATATTCAAGACTGTTTCAATACCTGTAGATTACTTTTTGAATTATATAAATCGGACATTCCGTTCAAAAGATATTACGACTTTAATAATAGTTTAAAAACCACCAAAAAATTCAACCAAAATATATAATTGTAATGAATTTTTATTTATTGACATATTTAAATCCTTCTGGATCTCATTTATATATTCATGTGTTTCTATGATTAAATTCCAACAATTTGGACGTTTAAAAAATTTGACAGCGGTGGGATTCGAACCCACGCCCTTTCGGACTGGTGCCTAAAACCAGCGCCTTAGACCGCTCGGCCACGCTGCCTCATGACAATGACAACTGTAAAATATAAATGCTATATTCAACATACTCATTATGTAGACTAGTCAAACCCCGTGACTTTGTCCACATATATATTAAATTAAGTATGTGCAACATTTTCAGCTGTTCATCTTACATATTCTATTCCACGGGAATGGTTCATTTTTCGGGATGAAAATTACTCTAAGAGTTAATCAATTTACTAAAGTATCCGTGTATCAATTTTCATTTAATTCTAATTAAGAAGATTATGAATAATTGGCGTCGATAAGAAATCATACTTCTTTATATGGTTTAAAATATTTTTCATCCAATTCCGAAAGTCCGAAGTTCGTGAAGTGTTACGTCATTCGGCCTACTTCGTATTGCACGACAACATCAGATGACATTCGGCTAACTTCAGCATGAATCGTTCGTGGTTCAATTCCTTTAAACGGACGCCATTTTGGTTTAATTATTTGAACTAAAATCAAATATTAATAAAAAACAAATGATAGATAAAATATATACTACTAGATTTTACCCGCAACTTCGTTTGCGATATTTAATATTTTTATGAGGTACAGTACAGTTTACACGTGTTACACACACATATACACTTTCAATGAAGATCCTTCATACTGAATTTCATTTGAATAACTTCAAAAACGGCAAAGTTTCATACTAAATTTGCACCCCCATTTTACCTCTTTAGGGGGTGAATTTTCAAAAATCCTTTCCTAGCGCTCCCCTACGTTATAAAAGGAACCCCTGTGCAAAATTTCAAGTTACTTACCCATTTAGTTTAGGCCCTGCGTTGATTTAACAGTCAGTCAGCTTCTCCTTGTTATATGTATAGATTTACGTATTCTAAAAATCTTGATACTCAATTCTCTTTGATCTGTATTCATTGTAATCAATATCAGTGTGTTACCATGGTTACAAGGCAAGGCATTGAAAAGAAGTCTTCAAACGGCTTACCAGATCTGGACAAATTATAGCTAAGAATCTCGCTTAAATTACTTTTCAAACAAATAAAATTTCATCAGTATATCTTTATCGTTATATTATTATGCCGCAAACATACATACAGATATATTAGCAAGCTAATTGACAAAGAGAGTTGCGCTTCATAGCTGAGACAATTTACATATTCACGGAATTTGAGGAATGTTATGTAATAATACAGACAGGCAAACGAATAAACAAGGCTAAGTTTGACGACCTACTTTAGCTCTATGACAATGAATTTCTATGATCAAGCACACAGAAAGTATACTACATAGTAATTCAAATTATTGACTATCTGTATGGCAAGTTTCATTAATATCTCTTCAGCCAAATTTACGTAAATTAAATAAACATTCTTACATTAAACATTCGAGTTAGTCATTATATATATTTTTAAGCTGTCTTTTTTCGGACCATCGTTTTATAGTGATATATTGTGGTGTATAGTGGGTATTATAATAAATTTAATAAATATATATATTCCTCATTTTTCTGTTATTCTATTCTCCCTTTAATTTTCATCCAGCTATTTATTTTCTTTAATAATAACTCATGATATATTATGTAAGAAATCTTTCTCTTTTTAGATTTTGTTGCTTTTCATTATATCCGGTATTATCGCTTTCGTTAATGTTTAATTCTATTTCCCATGCCATTCCTAAGGGACATGGGAATCGAAACATAGAAATATAACTATTAAATTAAAAAAACACATGAAATCGATAGAGAAGAATCGCTTTTAACTTGTGAAAGTCAATTTTTTGTATTCTTTACTCAACATTTATTTAAACTAGTATTAATTTCAAACAGTATCACGAATAGAGTTATTTAATAATTTGTCAGCAATTACAAATTAGGCCACATTTCTGTATTTCAACGGTATTTCATTGCATTATTATACATGACACGTATTATCTAACCGACAAACAGGTTATAGTTCAACATACTAATTAGCCTTGTATATTACACTCTAAGGCTACGATTCCACTAGAGTGTGTTTGTTGAGAACCAATTAAATCGTTTCTTCAACGTATTCGCTACATATCCTCGCTCAACTCTGGTGGAAACATAGCCTAAGAGTGGGAGAAGTGCTAGCAACACTCTTGATATTGTTATACCCCCACCAACTCCATAACTTATAAGTTCCGTCCTGTTTCATCAAGATGAGAAAAGATGGTATAATTTATCCCTCATTTAGGATTAAATTTATTATAATTGGCTTAATTAAATGTTTGGCAACCAGGTGTATGCCAGAGTCGATTCGCAGTAAAAAGCCCTTTTACCTATACCTAACACCCACCCACTCCTAGGTCAATTTGCATTAGGTATCGTTTTTTTTAACCCGGAGGAATCTGCTTACAGATACCTTCCCAAGCGGAAACTTGGGAAGATTATGCGGGGTTGGAGCAACTGCCCCTGAAGAAGGCAGTCCGAAATACTACCTCTGAAGGAAGCTACTGACCCGCTAAACCATCCGGGGTGTTCCTCTCCTCTGCAGTAAAGACGAGGCCATGGGATATGAACTCGCACATCTCGTGAAAACGCAGCCTAACACTAATAATGACAGTGTATAAAATTGTAATTTATATTAAACAGTAATGATACTAGAACCTAGAATAAATTACTCTCTACTACAGTTTATTACACTTGCACTACGAACACAATATTCTTTCTAAGAAATAACTTGTCAAATTATCATTAATCATCAAATTGCAGGGACTCAGGGACCTGGGAGTAGATTTAGGGATACTTTTTGAGTAACCCGTAATCACGTATCAACCCTTAACCACCTACCTCTGGTCTCAAACACCAATATTTATGAATTAAAAATTTTCGAAAAGTGCGTACTTTTCGCTAATAATAATCCATCAGTCCTTGAGACCGCATTACTGGTTAAATAAGGGATAGATAAAGGGTCAATGTTGTGTAACGTACTTGAGAGGAGACGCAAATACTATACATTATGCATTTCATTACAAACGCATCAATTTTGTGATGAAATCCATATTGTTTGCGCAGGCTGCTCTCTGTGCACTACTGATATTGATGCATAATGTGCATAATTATGCAGTGCATCATTAGTTTGGTAAAGCCTATAAATCTACGTTTATGCGCAGAGTATATTCATGGTAGATTAGAATTAGAAAGATCAAAGAGTGCCTGGAGCTTCCGATATACCTAGATGTTGATTTAACGATGCTCACCTTTGCTATCTGAACTTACACTATTTGTAAAATGCTTCTCGGAGTATAGTAAATGATTATCAAATAATCGAATCGTCATCGCCATCTATGGCGCTGGAGTAGGGTAGTAGTCACTTTGACAGTCTCGACTTTTTATATTCCCTCGATAGTCTAACTATAGTTTTAGCCTTACGCGAGGTAAAAATGTTAAGTGCAGTGTTGTGTTACGTGAGTCAGGTCTACGTAAGTACCTTACAATGTGGTTGCCACGTCTTCTGTTTGGTTAGGTTATGTGAGTTTAACATTGGGATTAAACAGAGAGCCTGAGCAGTGGATTGTGATTACATAAAAGAATTCCTTAAGCCCATATATTCCCCCTCTCCTCCTCCTCATCATAAAATCTCCGAGATGCTTATATCTTACTAATATCATAAACGCGAAAGTTTGTAAGAATGTATGTATGGATGTATGGATGTGTGGATGTATGTTTGTAATTCTTTCACGCAAAAACTACTGAACGGATTTTGATGAAACTTTACAATAATATAGCTTACACATCAGAATAACACATAGGCTATAATTTATAATGATATAGTGTGAATTATCCAAAATACAGCGGGTGAAACCGCGGGGTGCAGCTAGTGCTACAATATTTCAATATAAGTATTTAGCTATTTAAAAAAAACATGTTAAGTATGTGGTGTTTCTTGACTCAAACAGTCAAAGAATTGCTAGCAACATAAGCAGTGTAGGCGAGAGCTATTGCAATCTAAAATGTTTTGTAAAATTGTCCTCGGGTCTCAAGATCTGGACGGAGGCATGTTACTGTTATGTTTGGCTTTGAAGTATAACTCATATTTAGTTGACAAAATATCTAAAATCAGATTATATATACATAAGTAAACACATTATTAAATAGATCCAATTTGAACAAGTAATTTTAGACACAATCCAAATAGGTAATATACTGTAACAGTAATGAATGTTATGCCGAGCTTAAATTCTCATACAAGCGTCCGGTTCATTTGCTGTCCTCATTGCGTATCGTTCCATTATACCTGCTTTATATACATGACATGCTTTTACCTGGACGGCGGGTTGTTTCATAAATATAGAATATAAGCAGATCACCCATTCAATACACTTTTATTGATCAACTATACGTTAATATCTATTGATAGTATTGTTCACTTATTTTATAACAAATTCCTGAAAAATTAATTGAAAATATATATATACTCAATGGTACGGGAGCCAGATTCAAATTCGGTCAATCATTTCCTCTCGAGTAATAATTAAGATTAGTCGTTACCGTCAGCTGGGATTCCGTAGGTGGGGTGAGTAGTGGCACCCTTCCAAACATGTAGGAAAATCATTTTTCAGTCATTTTCTTCCGTTTGAAAATTTGTCGGATACGTCAGCTTTTTTATACCAAAATCACAGTTACCATTTAAGTAGCTTCTTACAAACAGGAGTTTCATAAGTGAATGAACGGAGTCAAAGTCGAAGTCGAACTCACGAAACTAGGACTAGGAGTTTCAGTTGGACACGTATCGGGCGTATTTGCGGTATCCTCTTTTTTTCTGTAATCGTTGATAAACTTCTATAATTTATAAATAATAATTTAAATATTTGTCCTAATTGTGTAAAAGTTTTTTGTTAAGTCTTTTAAATCATGATTGAATTTAATAAGTCACATTTTTAATAATAATATATTGGTTACTAAAGTAGCCAATTCACAACACGTACATACGTTAGCAATAATGGTGCTATTTTAGTTACTATTGTAATTAAAAACATTTCATTTGTTGGGGATAGTATATTTCAGGTATTTTTTGTAAAAATAGAAAATTCGTTGACTGGAGGATGGAATTTAAACACCTGATACATGTTTTACTAACTACGAAAAAAGTAATATGACAGTTTCACTGTTAAATTAAATCCCCTTATTTTCGCAGAACCTAACCCTATACAAGATAAAATTCAATGCAATATTTCGCACTAACCTGAGAGTTATTTCATACTGGAACGCATTCGGTAAGCTCATTAAATCAAAATATGAGTTTTTTATATAAGAGTAGTTTCGTTAATTCTAGTTTTATAGACTCTATAAATAAAAGTTTTGATTTTGTAAATGTACATTATTTACACAAAAAATTTAAGACGGTCCATTGATGGACCTAACGTCAAGCACAACGAGAAAAGTATATAAATTTAATGATCATGTTTTTAATGCCAGAAACACTTAAAGAGCACATAGAACTCGTTCCTATTAAACTCAACACGATTATTCATCCTCGCTCCCGATTACGTTCCATCCACTGCCTGAGCAAATATTGTTCAAGATGCACGATGCTCAGCGCACTCGAATTAAACAGAGTAAGCCACCTTTAACCACATTAGTTGAAAATACATGAGCATCTTGTTTAGGGATAAATAACCTACTCCAAAAACATATATGAAAATTAAGGCTTACATTAGAACATAGTTTTGATCCCATATTACTGAAGTCGGATCTCTGGCATCAGATAGAACTATAGTGTCTGGTTACTTGGATATAGTCTGAAAATAATTATCCAAAAAATTGTGTACTAAAAGTGACAGAATTTAATAAAACTAGTATAGGAATTAGTTGCTAATTAGTTAGCAAAGAATTGATTTTGTTGCTCGCGCCGGTCTCGATAAATCAGCGTCATTGCTGGCTTAAAAACAAGATAGGATGTTTCTATTTTGTTGCTCTTAGAAATTAAAAGAAGTGGATTTTTTTAATTCTAGTAACTGTCCAGTTTAAATCCAGATTTCTGTGTTATAAAGGAATATAGATTGCTCATCGGAATATCAATATAGAGGATTCAACAAGTCAAAAACAAAATCACAGCAAAAAGTCGGCTGATTATTAGTCGCCGATGATTGTTTTATTTTTACAATCTCCCAATGGCACTACTAATTACTTCTAGCTTACTGAAGAATATTTTTAGATTATCGGCCCTTCTCGACTGACGAGAATTTATGAATTATTCGTGCACATATTGCGCGTATGTATATGTCTACATTACTTCATGTTTCTCACAGATACATTTCGGTTTGATTACAGTTGGTGCGGTATCTTGTATAATAAAGAAACATCCGATCAGGTCTGTGACTCGCGCACGACTGTCTTCTCTACTCGCACACTATTCATAATACCCTCGTGACTGAGACAATACGTCTCAAGGTTTAGTGTGTAACCTTCCCTACCCTTCGGGTGAGAGGTTAACAAAAAAATAAATTAAATTATTTAATTGTAGTATGATCAGAAGCCAGAGTCGCAATCATCAAAGGAAATAAAAGACAACAACTTTATACTCCATAAAGTTTTTATTAATTAATGTTAGGTCATAGCCAGTAACCACACTTCCGACCTTAAGTTATAACAGTGGATAGGCATATTACTACATTATATTATAGTAAATGATAATACGACATTCGGCAACAATAAAGACCACTAGTTAATACTTATAATTACATCAGCACTGTACATACAGAAATATCTTTAACAAAGTTCTGAGCATCTTGTCATTACCGTACTAAACGAGCGTCGTATAAGTAGTCATCGTGAAAGCGGGGACCTATTATGTCCTTACATTATGGACCCTTGAAAAGCTTATCGTGTCGTCCTAATTACTGCCCTGTTATGAAACACTGGGAATAGTCTAGCTTTTGGTATATCTTGTTTGTAGAAAATGTTCATTTGAAATTTTGGGCGTAGTAAAAGTACTAGAAGTAGCCGTTATTATATTATACCATTAGTTATGTCATAGAATGAGATACGTATACACATACAATTTAGGCTGGGTCTCAAGCCCCAGGAGCAGGTTTCATAATATATTAACTCTCACCTCCACCACTCGACCTCGCTAAAGACAATAAAGTAATCTTACGTGGACCTCAAGAAGGGTGACCTTAACCACGACACTATAACATTAAGTTAAGACAACACCAGAGATACTGAGACTAACTATCGCACTAAAGGTTATATATTGTCTTCATGTCTGTATACTTCACATAATATAAAATGATCTACCCGCTAATACTACGTTATAAACGGTGTTGCAAGGTATTATTTAAGAGCTTCGCCAACCGAGGCGAGCCGATTACCCATGGAGGCAAGTTGATATGAATGGAAGATAGTGAAAACATGAATTGTGGAATTTTAATCAACAAAGTATTTCTAATACTAACTAGAAATACTTAGTTTGGTTTACTTGTGCTAGATAGCTAAATTAAAGCTTCAGCAATGTAGGTAGAAGTTTACACATAGTAAAAAGCAGTCCTCAGCTTCCCGTATAAAATTCATGGCATTATTTGTTAATAGTTCTGAACGATCATGAAACACATTTTGGTCACTACTCACACATAACTAAGTGCGGGTAGTTAGTAAAATAAAAGTACTTTGACATGACACTTGTAGAGCTGTGGTTATAAAGTTAGCTTTATTATAAAACTATTAAAACATTCCCGGCGAGTTCGTAACGAGTGCGGAGTGTGGCATGAAATATGATCGAATTTTACAAACTACGACAAAGTTTGGTGCCTATGAACGGGTTTAATACTGTTAAATTAGGGTTGCCATATTAAATCGATAGTAATAATATGATAGAAGATGTGTAATTGTTAGTTTGTAGACAGGTTATTTCTAAACCCAATAATATTGGTCTAAATTAAAATCTAATAAGTGGTCTACTGTAGCATATTATGCACATTTGAGGGTAGTAAGTAATACAGACAAATACAAACGTGTGCATACCATGTCAGTCGATTAAGAGCTGTGAGTTGAGAGTGTCATACTGATGTATGTAAAAGTAAAATAGTGTGTCAATAGCCAGTGCTATGTGCTAGAGCTAGTAATGTGAATTTTAAGGCTTACCTCGATTCAACCAACATCTAGCTAAATAAAAAATAATGTTAATGACTAATGTTATCTCCAATAAGGAAGACCTAGCAATTCCACACTAAATCATGATGATGATAAAGAGATTTTTTTCATATTTTTGAGACGTGGGTATCCTTGAATTAAAGCAATAGGAACTACTCACAAATATAAAGTTATCAACACTGTTGCCAGCATATAAGACTATCTGACTGACTAAAATCCTTCCAGCAATGATGGCCCAGTGGTAAAGACGTTGATGTCTACTCGGGACGCCCCAGTTTGATCCCGGGCACACCTCTGACTTTTCTGAGTTATGTGTGTTTTAAGCAATTAAATATGACATGCTTTAACGGTGAAGGAAAACATCCTGAGGAAACCTGCACTCCTGAGAGTTCTCCATGTTCTCAAAGGTGTGTGAAGTCTGCCAATTCGCACTTGGCCAGCGTGGTGGACTATAGCCTAATCCCTCCTCATTCTGAGGAGAAGACCCGGCCCAGCAGTGATGATGATATCCTTACAAATTGCAATAGAAACGAAGGATAAAGGTAAACAACCAATCCATGTCCCTATCTATCAGATTTATTAAAAAAAATAATGTATTTTTACTTTATTTAAATATCAATACATTTTCCATTTCTATAACCCGGCAACCCTGTTCCAGAAATTGATGGACGTTATTTGAAGTTTAGAATCTAGATACAGGTGCGCTGCATGATGCCTTTACGTGCTCAAAATTGTGATCTTTTAAATTTCATGAACATTTCTCCAAGAAAGTAGGCCAGGACTTCGGAAGTAAACTATTTTAAACCTATTGATCCCTTGCTTGCCTAAACTACTGGTTTTGCCGGGAATGTGTACTGAAGTTTTTTAATATCTTACTAAACTGATGGGTCTATCAGTCATTTTCATGTCATTTCATAATATATCATGACATCAAAGGTAGAAAAAAAATTAAGAAAGTACGGAATCCCTTTTTATGATTCCTGGGATTCTATATACTGGGAAGGATAGTCAAAATGGTAGGAGGAAAGAATGAAAGACAAAGAACAAGTAACATTAAAGAGATTTTTTTACATCCAGCTTCTTGGTCCAATTGAAGCTTAGAATCTGTTATATTCTGAACTCAAAAACACTTTTTTTTATTATTATATGTTGAACCTTAACATTACAGTGTTATTAAGACCTGATCGTGCAAACGGAACACCATATGGCCATCATAGAAAGGATCCTATAATTTAGATCAAGCTATTCCACAATGATGAATGAAGATGCACTTGTTTCGTAATTTTTCTTCTGGATAAGAACGACGAAGGAAGGGATTTTAGACGTGGTAATAAAGGAAAGAAACAATCCGTTATTGGAAATAAAAAAATATGTTAATAAAGAATTGGTTTGAGGCATTAATTGCTCAGACATGGCATGACGTATATTGTGATATAGCGCAATTTATTGAATAAACATTTTTTGCTTTGATGAGAATCTAATATTAAAATACTCTGACACAATGGCATAACGTATTAAAAGCTTTGTAATGAAATGTGAAGTTAGTTAAATGAAGTAGAAACTAAATACAGAGAATTAATTAAAAGCCATAAATTGTTTCAAGTATCATTAACATAACGAGTGAGCGTATAAAACAAACAAATCGATTTGATATACAATTTACTATTACATCACTGTTAGTTATTTTCAAACAAAATGTTTGAAGTTCATTAAAATTTTACTCTATAATATACACAATGGATTAGTTGCTTTCTCATTCCATTAAATATTTATTTAGTTCTAATAAAACGGTATTTGTGAAAATAATAATAGACGGTTTAATATACAAATTTTCTATGAAGTTCTTTCCTTCCCTTTTACACATGTCTTGCTACTCTTCTTCGCCTTGTCTATGCCCTTCTTCTTCTTTTCCTTCTTTATCACTCTCTCATCTAATATCTTTCCTAAGTATTTCTCTTTAAGTATCTTTGAAAGCGGGGAGTGTATTTTCCTTATGTGTCATCTCTTTGTTACATTCTCTGGCATTGCTATTCATATTCTTTTATTTACAAATGTCTTCCCAAGCAGAGACTTGAGAAAGTTCATATCCCCTTATTATAACTCAACATTCTAATTCACGTTCCTTATTTTTCTCTTACCATCGCCTTTTAACTAGTGTGTGATATTTATTTACATTATTGATTATTTTTTATGAGCCAAATAAATAATATGTAACTTGAAAGACAAAATAAAGTTGTTGACATCATGTAAATTAAAGCAAAAGTTTTCAAAGAAATTAGGAATATTTTCCCTTATCAAAATACTTGAGGAAACTTTGCATCGTTATATAACAATGTTGCCTTTTGTCTGTCATCTACGCATATCTTGCTCCCTACGGTCTATATACTTTGCTAAGTTGGAAGTCTTGAGCTATTCAAACGTCATATTTATACAGTTTTCTTCCCCAATGACAAATAAAGAATTATACTAAAAATTAATATTGGTAATATTGATACACTTAATATTGGTAGTAATAAATTTAATATGAGTCTGTGGCATTATAGCGGCTAAGATTACAGCTAGATTTTAATATGACTTTATTTGTTTGAAAGCTAATTTAATTGAGATGGTTCTTATCTATTATTTGTCAAGATCTGGTCAGCAGTTTGAAGATTATCAGCTGAAAAGTACAAGCTTGGCTTTTAAATCGGATTTTTTGATTTTCTGTGTTTGGGGTTATTTAAGTTTTAGTTATTTTATTTTACCTTCTAGTTATGTGATATCTCCAGAAGGTACAATAAGTATTGAAGAATATTTTGTAGTTTCAGGTTTTTCATTAGTTTGTTCTTTTTATACGATTATTGTTATTTTTATGTTACTGGGGCCTTATGTGCCAGCAAGCACTTGCCACTTCGACCATTACTGATCTTTTGTGGCGACCCTGGTTTAAATTTAATTGCTAAGCTCCGTAGACTCTAGGAAGATCTAAATCTTTTGGGGAGTGTTCGTTCTTTCTCTGTTAGGATTAAATATGCCACCCTAGGTGGATACTTCTTTTAATCATTAGTGGACCACATTTGCAAAGTACGTGCATAGCAGTTTCCTCTGATTCCTGGTAGAATCTTGGGTTTATTACTCATGTTTGAGTTACACAAATGTTTGTTAAACTTGCAGTGTCATGTGAGGATTCTGTTCACAGCACTTAACTTGAACTTCTGAAGATCAAGAAGCTCTGTATTTTGTTAACAATTTTTATATACGTGTTTTCCCGCTACAATTAACATTAACTGTACCAGTTTATTACCGACAATATTCTTTTAACAATAAATACTGAAACGATTAAAGTAATTTTCGGCTTAGGTACATTATAATATACATTGAAAGCAATCGGTACATCTAGTAACGATCAAAGAGCAATTACTACTGTAGATATTAGACATTAATTAACTAATTACCACTACTAACGGTTCATTATATAGAAATTAATTGACACTACTTGTATGCCTGTATACTATAGTAAAACCAGTGATACCTTGGTCTTAATACAATTAATATTATGAAAGTGTCCTAAGCCCGCATACGTATATAAATACAGTATGTCCAGAGATAGAGGAGTACCTATCTATCTCAAATCATCCCCATATAGGTTCCATGATTATTTATAGTTTTCGAGTTATTAATTTATTTCATATTTTTAACCCCCAGACGCTAAAACGACGGGTTGTTATAAGTTTAATTTGTGTAAGTACGAGATGATTCTTAGCTATGTATTGTGAAGATCTGGTCACCCGTTTGGAGACTATCAGCCCATTGCTCACTTGAGAGCTATCTCACAATATTCATATATTGACAATTATAACAATCTTGTCACCATGGTAACTCACTGACATTGCTTACACTGAGTATAGTTGAAACGGTATTTCTCGATACCTTTCTTTCGATATCAAGTATCAAATAAAATCGAATATCCAGCTTTTTAAAATACAAAAAAATCGATTTATAAAACTTAATATCGATACATCTAAATCGATGTCGTGTGGGTATTTGGTAACTGTATAAAATTAGAGTTTTAGTCGGGGATCATTTATATTTTTAATTTAATAGTTATTACTCAAATATTCATTTCTGTTATATTAATAATAACAGTGACATTAATTATTGAGATTTTTTTTCTGAAATAGACCAATAGTATGCTTTTCAAAAACCAAAATAAAAAAACGCTAAAGTTTGTAAGAATGTATGGATGTGTGGATGTGTGTTTGTTACTCTTTCACGCAAAAACTACTGAATGGATTTTGATGAAACTTTACAGTAATATAGCTTACATATCAGAATAACACATAGGCTATAATTTATAATGATATAGTGTGAATTATCCAAAATATAGCGGGTTTAACCGCGGGGTGCAGCTAGTTACGTCATAAAAAAATCTTGTAATATGGTTATTGAGCTATCTTTACAGGATAATATGGGATAATGAAAAGTACGCAGACAGTCCTCGGACACTTTTAATCGCTAATCGTGAGTTCATGATAAGTTCAATAATTAGATGTAGATTACAATTGTCTTCGAAGTTTGGTAACATTGGTAGTTTATTAACAAGATTCTGGGATAGTGTATAACTCAATACCTTTTCCTTTGTAAAGCATAACACAATAACAATAACGTTATCACTATTTGCTTAATCCGATGATCTTTAACGTCATAGAAGCAGTGTAGGCAAAGTTTAATTAACACGCGAGACAATACAAACCTAATTAGTGGAGTTGAGTGCAAAGTACGCCCCTGTGTAGGTGGTCTAAGACATAAGATACAGACATTAAAGAAAAGGGCTTTTGACTCATCATGTTATGCCAAAACATGCCAAGGATGTACTTAAATCTGCTTTCGGGTCACAAAGCCCAGGTACTCTATATATTCGTAAAATAACCAAGGTTAAAGAAGGCCAGTTCTTCTCAAAAAAAATTGTGCTTTTAATACAAATATTATTATTTGTGAGAAAGGTCTTTCTCTTGTAGGCTGCATTTACACCACAGAGAACCAATAGAATCGCTTAATTTGACACACTGAACGAGGGTAGGTAAATAATATCCTTCCTTATGTGTGTGTGGAAGTGGAAATAAGTCTTGTAGTCCCAGATTGTTATTCAACCAGTTCTGGTCTAGGAAACTTGTATGTTGTGGTTTGATTAATCTAGCTCCAACTCTTAGTTCAAAACTAATACTAAAACTAACAATCTATGAATATGAATATTCATGTCAAGCAGAAAGTTTTACCGTTCTAGATGCATCTCTAATTTGTCGTTTTCTATACCGACATTTGTTTTCTGATCATCCCAGCTCTAAAGGGTTTGAATAATATATAGCGTATTTGGGAGTTGTCGTTAATATGATTTCTTTTACTAAAACTTAAGAGGACTTCGTACTGCTGTCACGCTGAGCCCCAAGATTACCCTTTACCGTGTGATAGAGGGAACTACAGCTCGAACTGATTTTACCTACGTAACATTAAGAAAATCGTCCTTTCGTAATCCCCTGTTTCCTCCTCGAAATCTGGACCGATTTTAATATTTATTTCGTTGAAATGCAGTACAGGGTTTAGGCTATGTCCGCAGTTTTGCTTTTTTTGATTTATGTTAGTAATAATTAGTTTGCTGGATATTTGCAAATGTAAATAAAAAAGTCGTTTTTTTTTAAATTTTATAAGTTTTTTTTCTATTATATTAATCAAATAATAAAAAAAAAACAAAACGTACAGTCATGGCAGAGGTACGTATATATCGCAAGGTATATTTTTTTCTTCTATACATTATTATCCTAGGAGGAAACAGGGGACTACGTTTGTATGAAAAAAGTGTCGACTGATTTCCTTTTAATAGTTTTTTTGTTACACGACAATATTTATTTATGTCTGCTTGATTCGGACATATTTCTATTAATCCTTGTAGGAAGACACGGATTCCATAGAGCTTTCATTGCTTTTGCAATATCTTTGAAGACTCCGCTTCTATCCATATTTTTGGATGCATTTTTGTCCAGTAAGATGGTAATATATTGGCAAAACAGAATCCCTGATGAATTTGCTGTAAATTTAAATATTTTTTTTATTAAAAAAGTATCCTTCGAGCCGGATTTGAACCAGCGACCTATGGATGTCGGTTAGCCAGCTACAGTCCACCGCTCTACCAACTGAGCTATCGAAGGTGTGACTATATTACCGGTATATTCGTACGTAATAAAATACTTTCACTTTTTAAACTGGTTGCAATTAACAATTACATTAATGCATCGAGAGTAGAGGTGGCATAGACGCAATATTTTTTTTTCTGATGGTCATTAATATGGCAATGGACGGGAAGTTACAAAATTCATCGTATACTTTAATTTAGACTATCATATCATATTCAAGTATTATGATGGAGGGTGGGGGAGTTTTACTTATCTTTGTTGGCGTGAGGGTCTGCATGGTGATTACGTCACCAGTAAAAAGTAAATACATACACGGAAACGAGAGTAAAGCTATCAATGTTTACGTCGACATAAGAGAGGGGGACGGGGGTTGATAAATTAAAAGTCTTCTTACGTAAAACGTTTCATCGTGACTTTAGGAAGTGGAAGGACATTTTTAGCCACAAATATGACTGTTCAAAAGGCAGAAGCAAAAGAGGCAACACTACGACTACACATCAATATAATTTTTATATAAAATAAACTATTATTTTATTTAAACGGTGTCGCAGAATGTTCGAGCTGACATAGATTTTTATTGTATTAAAAAGAACCAGCTAGTCCTAGTTTCTTTAAGATGATAATTGTACTCTAGTTTTTTTTATTTCTCTTAAACCATAATTAATAACTATTTAAACCATACAATGGTATTGAGTTGATGTACAAAGGCGGACCTATTCCACTCGGGAATCTCTATCAGTCGACCTTAGAATAACTGAGACGATATTGCACAGGCAGGATTTTCAATTAAAAAGGAGAAGGATTTAGTTTCTTAATTTTTTTTTTTTATGTAACTAGGTCGGCAAACAAGAGTACGGCTCACCTGATGGTAAGCGATTACCGTAGCTTATAGACGTCTGCAACACCAGAAGCATCGCAAGCGCGTTGCCGACCCTATCCCCAATTCCCCCCAGGAGCTCTGGTCACCTTACTCACCAACAGGAACACAACACTGCTTTAGAGTAGTGTTATTTAGCTGTGATCTTCTGTAAGGTCGAGGTACTACCCCAGTCGGGCTGCTCCATATTTGAGCAGGAAATTTCCTGCTGTGCCCTACCTCAGTTTAAGTTATAATATAAAATTACTATTATAAGTTATAATTATAATAGTAATTTTAAGTTTTTTCCATCATATAATACAAACATTTAGCTTAGTATGAGGTCGTTATGAATATTAATATTCTATAACACAAAACTATGTTTAAAAAATACATTGTTATAAATATCCTTTGTACCATACACACACACCTCATAAACCTATTGGCGAGAGCTCGAGGTTGATACCAACTAAGTTAGCGGAGCCAGGAGCTAATGTTTGAAGCCCCCTTTAATATTCCATCAAATTAACTAGTGATTGCTGGCGTTGCTTGCAAAGCCACGTACACAGTTTATCAACTACCCCCACTTTTTACGAGCTTTTACTCCTGCCTTATATTTTAGTATACAGTGTATCATATATTGTAACTGAATTTCAAATTTCATGCAGACTTGTGACACAAAATCTAGTTATATACTATTTAAATTGTTTACTGTGTGAACTACTCGCCAATACACAATAATCAATAGTGTTACTCACTTATTCAGTTTGGTTTGAATAACAATGCATCAGAAATCATTCAAAATCCCATATGGCAAATTTACAAAAATGGCGGATTAATTATGGATCTCAATATATGGTTTTCCAAGAAAAGACTGCTTTAAAATGTCAAAAAAACCTTGTTTTTTAATTATTTTACGTGCTGTGTGCTGTAATTGAACATATATAGAACTTTCGAGATATATGTATATCTCGAAAGTTTGGAAATCTAGATCATTGTGTTAAGTAGTACTAGTGAAAGTAAAATTTCATGTTCTAGGTTGTAAATTACTTGTTGCTATTTACTATGCAACAATTTTTATCCGACTATTATCTTAATACATGTTACGTAACTTAATGTTACTATTTACAATTTTATCTTTCCATTATAATGTACTCAAGTCTTAATTTTACAATAATATTTACAATTTTATTCTAGATTAATACTTATTTACTTTTAAATTCAACCTTACTATTATTACTTTTATTTACATCTATTATGGTCCTTTTGTGAATATTGTACTATTTATTAATGTTATTCTGACTATGTAACCACGCCGTTTAGGCCTCAATTTTAAATATTATGACAACCATATTTTTTCTAGTTTTTTGTAGATATTGATACGTTCTATAATATTGTATAACATTTTTTTGTTCTATCATCAATACTTATCGCAGCGCATGCGATGAAAGATATTTTATGGCTAATTTTTTTGCACCTTGTGTTGGTTTTAGTGAGAATTTCTGGGGATCTATAATTTTTTTCTTGTAATAAATATAACCTATGTTACTCAGGGATAATGTAGCTTTCTAATGGTGAAAGAATTTTTGAAATCGGTCCAGTAGTTTTTATGTTTATTCGTTACATACAAAAATACAAAAATACAAATCTTTCCTCTTTATAATATTAGTATAGATATAGATAACTAGCTGCGGTTTCACCCGCTATATTTTGGATAATTCAAACTATATCATAATAAATTATAGCCTATGTGTTATTCTGATGTGTAAGCTATATTATTGTAAAGTTTCATCAAAATCCATTGAGTAGTCTTTGCGTGAAAGAGTAACAAACATCCAGCCATCCATACATTCTTACAAACTTTCGGATTCATAATATTAGTAGGATTTGAAAATAAAACGGCTGAACAGATTTCAATAAAATTTAGCCCACAGATTTGAACGATTTGATTTGAAAAGTTTTCGTAGTGAATCCAACAATTAATATTATAAAGAGAAAAAGTATTTTTTAATGCGGCAATAATCTGGTTTTTATTGCTCAAGCTTATAATCAAGGTTTATGAGTTAATTTGTTAATTGAATATTAATTTAAAATTAAAACAAGTCTTTCTTATCAATAAATACATGTTTATATACTTTCTATTTGATTATATAGTTTCAAGTAGAAATTATCGTCACACCTTCGATAGCTCAGTTGGTAGAGCGGTGGACTGTAGCTGGCTAACCGACATCCATAGGTCGCTGGTTCAAATCCGGCTCGAAGGAATACTTTTTTTGGATTTCTTTTTCTCTAGAACTCAATCGTATATCTGTCATAGTTAAGGCACCGTTCGTAAGAAACGTTTTGGTCCGACCGTTTTTTCTCCGACTTTCTTTGCAAATCCAACTACCACGAAAAAGTCAATGACACTCATAAATAATATGGTTTCCTATTGATAAAAGAATTTTCAAAATCGGTTCAGAAGATCCAGAGATTACCCCCTACAACCTCACAAATTTTATTATAATATATAATAAATATATATATGTAGTATATTATAAAATTGAATTGAGGTTGACATGACAAGTGTCAATTATACATGACAACAAATAAACTACAGAAGTATATTTTTGGGGGTGCCTTTTAATATTAAATTATACATTGAAATCAACAAAAAAAATATATATTGTTAGTTCATTGCTTCGCTATTACATATTAAAATTACAAAAGGTTTAAATTAGTATAACATAGTTTAAAAAATATAAACCACATCACAAGCAATGGACGCATCATTTTAATTAAACTGACATATTAACAGATATTAGTCTACATATAAAAGAAGAATCTGACTGACTGACTGACATATTTGTCGGAGAATAGTAAAATATCTATGGCGTTGGAGCAGGGTAGTAGTCACTTCCGTCGGTTTGACAGTCTCGACCCTTTATATGAGTTCGACAGTCTGACTGTGGCCTTACTCTTGCGCGGTCTCTCAAGGAGTGCAGTAGTCTCTAAATAGTGCTAGTGAAGTGTTAAGTGTAGTGGTGTGTTAGTGCTGGAAGTGCTGCCCGATTAAGGTCACGTGAGCACATTACAATGTCACGCGTCTTGTGTTAGGTTAGGTTTATGTGAGTTTAACCTTGGGTTTAAACAGAGAGCCTGAGCAGCGGAGGATATTTCCTTCTCCTCTTTCCTTCTCATCATTAAAATCCCCGACATATTAACGTTAGTTTCATTGACACTGAGTTATTGAGTATAAAAAAAGATTTTTGGAAATATTACTCTCCAAGTGGCATGTCTCATAGATAATTCTGCAAAAAAATATATTATACAAATGAGAACAACGACAGGTGATGTGAATATCTGTGAAATTGTATATAAATGTGACACGTTCCCCATATATATGTATGAGGTTTCATCGTGGACCACAACACCAGTGATCCGGATATTTACGACGTTGTAAAGCACGAGCAACGACAAACGATCTCCTATACTTTGTGCATATATTGTATACTGATATCAACATGCTGACGAAAATAATTTAGAGTTTATAAGAAAACATTTGCTTTTGTCTATATTTTAAGATTATACTGTTACAATGTTATTGATTTGTGATAGCATTCCTATCCACTGATAGTAATTTAATACGGCGTGTCTGTCAAATGATTCTAATTAAGACGATGTCTCCATTAATTAATTTAATCTAATACGGAACGCCCTTTAGTCAACTGATACAGTTTAAATATTATTTTTCTATCAATCTGATTGAAGATGGCGTTCTTATGGCATTTAAATTCAATAAAAGCCCATCAACTGACTTTAAATATTGACAATGTACCCATCAACTAATGTAGAAAGATTGTCAACTGATTCTAATTTAAGTAGGCAAGCTCGTCAATTAAAATTGTAAGATGGCACACACGTCAACTGATACTGATTTAAAATCATTTGCCAATCAATAGATTCAGATTTAATTAATATATTAATGAGGATTATTTAATAAAGTACATTATAACAACATAAACAAATTAAACACACCTCCAAAAATGTGTTTCTATTATGCAGTCACAGCTACATCGGTTTGGTCGCAGCAAATATATTACCGAGTTGGAGGCGGGTGGAATTTACGGCCTCGTAAATACTCAATGGATCACCAGTTGAATTTCAGTACATTTCGTCGTCAATCATTTGCGCGAATGTTTTTATGCCATTTTTATACAAACTTTTTGATATATCGATTTTGAGTTTTAGTTTTCTGTGTTCATGTAGAGTTGAGGGAAAACAACTTTGATTGCTGGAATGAATTATTATAATACTGCTGCAATGATAATGATTTAAGATGGCAGTTCCATCAACTGGTTTTGATTCGAGATAGCACATCCGTTCGGATGGTGATGGACAGTGGATATCTGATGATAACCACCGTCGCTCATGGTCATCGGCAACACACAAGACTTACCGTCTTGCTTTGCCGATGCGTTACAATTAAATAGAAATAAAAATAGAGTAGGGAGGGGGAGTGAAGAGACAAATGTTGCGGTTACAGTAGACATTGAGCATGAGCACAGGTATACAGCAAAGAAAAGTATTCTAACCAGTCCCCTTACGGGTAAAAACTTATCACCAAAAAAATAATTTACAGCAAATTATTAAATAAAGGTTCCATAAATTACTACTATAGATCTACTGTAGTTAGTAGGTATTTTATAAAAGTAATAGTTTTATATAAAGTAAAAATTGCTAAAAGAGTTACAGAGAACTTCACCCGTGAGGTGACGGGTTACAATACTATTCCCCTCAGCCGCTGTGAGAGCATCTCGTAAGAGCCGAGTAACCCAGCACCCCCTTGGTGGTAGGGGATCTGTTCCCCGACTGGCTTGCGACCACCAGCATGCGAATCCGATCGCCAAGTGTCATAGACGCGTTCCGGTTGAGCCGCATGTGGGCTAGACTTACCCCTTCCCTCTCCCATCCCATTAATGTTGTGGGTCTAGTGGACTCTGGGCTCTTGCCTTCATTCCCCCTTCCCACTCTATCTTCGGGGATGCAACGCATCGACAAAACGAGAGAGTGTTTCTTGTTTTTCCGATGTCCATGGGCGATTGTTGCCACTTACCATCAGGTGGACCATCTGCTCGTTTGCACCTTATCTATCATTATTTTACAAAAAAAGAGTAGCCGCACAAAATATTTCTTTTTGTGTATTTCTTATTTTTTTTTAATTTCTTTCTAATTCCACTCTATAGTACCAGCAACGTCATCTAAACTTCTATTTTTCTCCCAGTAATATATTGTTATTATTTCATTAAATTAAGATTTATTATTTTGTATTTGTATGTATGTATGTACAATGTATGAATTTGAGTAGTAAAACGAGACACAGGTAAGTAGTAAAATATAAACTATGCAAAATAAAACAGATCAAACAATGAAATGGTTGATGTCGAGTACCAAATGATATTAGAACTTTATATGGATATTGGTTTTAACCAAACAACAAGAACGAGGGTTCCGCTCTCTCTCTTTCTTTCTTTCAAACACTCTTTTTTGTATATTTGTTTTTCTTCCTTTTCTATTCCTTTTTTGTATTTTCTTACGCACTCATTCTCTGCTTTATTGTGTGTTTGTTTTTCTTTTCCGAGTTTAGATTTTCTAACTCTTTCTTTCTTTGTATATTTGAGATTTTTTTATCTTCCATTATTTCTTTGTGTGCTTGTTTATCTTATGCTGTGTCATCTTATGATTTATCATTCTTGATTTGTTAGTTTGTATTTCTTTCCTCTCACATCCTTTGTCTTAGTTTATTTATTTTCGTTCTTTGTGTTCTCTTACGCTCTCATTCTCAACTTGGTGTGTTTGTGTATTTTCTATGCTTTTTAACGTATTTGTTTAACTGTTTCTTTGCTCTTGTGGTCTTTTAGCTCTTGTTCTCTCTTTGTTATGTTCTCTTACTCTGTTATTCTTGTATGTTTGTATCCGATTTTTTCTTTGAGTGTTTATAGCTGTTCTTATGTATTCTTAGTGTTCTACACTTTATTTATGTATTTGAGATCTTTTCCTCTCGCATTCTCTTCTGTATGATCTATTTAACCTCTTAATATATGTTCCTATGTGCGAGTGCCTTTGTGGCGAGAGATTTTCCAACTTATCATAAAAAATTATGAAATATTTTATGTTTTACATTTTACTAAACAATAAAATAAGTTTTTAATTATGAACGAGCGAACGAGTAGGGAAATATTAGTTAAATATAATCAATAGTGACGGATATCAGTTGTTTGGAAATTAAACGGATATTTTTTGATATTGCTCACTAATCTTTCCATCTCTTTCTTCCCGCACTCACTCCGTCGTGAAACCTCGGGCTCCATTCGCGTTCTACTCGCCCGCGCGTATGGTCACGCGCCGCTAATGAGCTAATTGTTCTTTTATCCGCTATTATGTAAACCGCACCGCAATTAAGGACCAGAAAGAGAAGAATCTCATCATCAAAGAGAAGAGGAGGCCGGCCGGCTCCAGAAAAGGGATACGCGCGACACTAAGGTGAGTGAGTGCATTCCTTCACCAACCGCCATCTTTAATAAAGTTAGTGAGCAAGTTACAATTAAAATATTATACATAATTTATCGCAATTCAATACAGTCCACTGATTATTTAAGTTTTTATAAATGTGGTAAAAATTCCCCACCACATTTGTTGGTCCTTCGAGCCGGATTAATTAATCCATTTGGAATTACTCGTTGGATTAATATAAATTAACGCTTGGGGTTATAATATTCTAAATTCAAAAGTTTCAGTTAGTTTAAATTGTTAATGTTTCGCTTTATTGTTTATTAATTAATTTATTAATGTCTCAATCATTTAATATAATAACGTAAATTTCATATAAATTCAAAAAGAAGCCGTGTAACGAACTTCATTACAATATTTAATAACAATAGTTCACTAACGCTAAGTCAATATAAGAGTATATTATTCAACACATATTTAAACCGCAAGATATTTCATTCAAATAGCGTAATTTGTTACTTATACCAACTAAATACTAAGTTTGTTCTATATATTATTATTAATTTATTCCCGCATTGGCAAGTTTGGTATTTCTTTATTATATTTCCGCGTTGGTTAAGTTATACAAACGTATATTGGTAAATTATAATCGCAATTGCATTCACTCGCCTTTAATAATATTAAGAATAGTTAATGTTCTAAGAATTCCGCTAACATCTACCTTCCCGCTTCATATTATTATCGCAGCGTCGTGTCGTACGCGGTACGCCGCCCCCTCCTCCGCACACCGCACACCGTACGCTAGCTTCGTTACTTCTTACTTGTTATATTATATCGCATGGTATTATTATTTAAAAGTTTTATTTGCACAATATATTAATACGGATTGTTGCTGTATAGTTGTCGGATTATAACATCGCTATTTTTATTTATTTATTCGCTAATAATAATTTGTTTTCATAATGGAACCTGAAGTTAAGAGTAACGTAATTGTGACTGGACAAACTGCACAGCTCGCTGTATTGCAGGCAAAGCGAGACGCCATTTATAATCGAATGCATAGTATTCATGATGCCGCCCATAGCGTACATTTTAGTGGAGGTAGTGGTCAGGCCTTATTGTTTGACTGCTCTAATATTGATGAGATGCGTAAAGAATTTGAACATATTTTAGATAAATATAGTGAGTTACATTTAAAGTTAAATCCTGAGATTTCTATTGATTATACCGCTTGGAATGACTTTGAAAATATGTATTGTTTTGTAAAACGAGTTATTGCACAGTTAGAACAGGGAACGTCAGATAAATATTCTAATAATATTTCGTCGCAACATATACAAAGCTCGAAACCACATTTACCACCGATCGATCTTATGTCATTTAATGGTGATATAAATAACTGGCCTCTTTTTTATCATCAATTTAAAAGTGTAGTTCACGATAATTCATCATTAACGAACAGTGAGAGGATTTATTATTTGGTAGGTAAATTAACCGACAAGGCAAAAAACATATGTTCAGGGTTGTCACCCACCGCAGAAAATTATCCTATTATATGGAATGCGCTTATAGAAAAATATGACGATCCTCGTTCACTCGCGTCTTCTTATTTTAATCGTTTGTTAGAATTTAAACCGCTTACTAATAATAGCGCCGCAGGGCTCGACGCCTTTATAAATATTTTTAATTCTTCTATTGAGGCGCTTAAAAGTTTAAATATTGATTTAACAGATTTCATGTTTTTACATCTCGCACTACAGAAACTTGACTCAGATACAATAAAATTATTTGAAATTACATATCGTATGGAAAAAATACCTACTTATGAAAATCTCATTAAATTCATTAAAGAACAAAGTAAAGTTTTAAATAATAGTCATTTAAAATCATCGCACCAGTCATCTCAAAGTAAAGTTTGTTATAAAAGTACACCGCTTCCCAAACCTTTTACTAAATCTTTTATCAATACCGACAACTTAAATATTAAATGCACATTATGTAATAATGATAAGCATGAACATTTGTATAAGTGTGCGCAATTTATGAAATTGACTCCGCATGACAGATTCTCATTTATTAAAAATAATTTTTGTTGTACAAATTGCTTAAGCACTAAACATAAAACTTTTGCCTGCACTTCTCAGCGCACATGTAACTATTGTTCTTCCCGCCATCACTCGCTACTTCATTTTAATAATAATAATACAAATAAATCTAGTTGTAATGTAACTGTTAACGCGCGTAGGGCGCGCGCCCCTCTATCTACTTATAGATCCGCTCCCGCTTGTTGTCATTCTTCTCACCGCTATTCGCCGCACTGTCACCAGACAGATACTATGACCGTACCCGCCACTGATACTCACAAAAATGATACTTCTTCGCATATTGTTACCGATTCTTCTGCTAATGTTACCGCTTCTATTTGTACTATGTCTCGTGATTATCACAACCGCACCGCTGTTACGACCTTATTAGGTACCGCTAAAATTAATATTTATGATAAATATAACCGCCCGCACACTCTCAGATGCCTTATAGACCCTGGCTCTCAGAGTGACTATATTACATTAGAATGTTGTAAACGCTTATCGCTACCTATTAATTCGCAATCCCGCTTCGCTGAGGTACAAGGTATCGGAGGCACCGCTCAAAAAATAATTGGCACATCTAATTTTAAATTTACCTCGCGCTTTGATTTAAATAAGGAATACAATATTCAACCATTAATTGTTGAATGTATTACCTCGCATCTTCCGCACTCTAGCGTTGACGTCACAGCAATGCAGAGTATGATAAAAAATATACCGCTAGCCGATGATGAATTTTCTGAACCTGGTCCAATTGATTTGTTGTTAGGAGTTAAACTATATTGTGAAATATTGCTTTTTAATAAAATTATTAGTAACAATAACTTACCCGCCGCTATAGAAACCGCTTTAGGCTATGTAATAATGGGTGATGCCCCTACTGTTTCTCAGCCGCTATCAACCGCTTCTTTCTGTGCTTTCACGCGCGAACCTTTAGATAACATCATAGAAAAATTCTGGACAGTGGAAGAGGTTCCCGTTCAGAAATTTTTGAGTCCCGCTGAGCAGGAGTGTGAGGATATTTACACTTCCACTACTGTTCGTAATCGTGATGGCAGTTTTTCTGTTGGTTTATTATTTAAAGATAATCCAGAAAAATTGGGTAATTCTTATATAACCGCTAAACGTCGATATCTATCGCTTGAAAATAAATTTAATAAATCTCCTGAGTTGCGAGAGAGGTATAATGAGGTGATACAAGATTATTTAAATAAAAATATTTTATCTAAGGTTTCTCCTGAAGAATGTATGTCGCTAGGTTTTTATTTACCACATCATCCTATCTTACGAAACGATAAAACATCAACACGCTTAAGAATAGTTTTAGACGGTAGTGCTAGGACAGATACTGGCCTATCCCTAAATGATATTTTGCACACTGGTGGTAATTTGCAATTAGATATTTTTCATATACTTTTAAATGTTCGTTTATTTTTTATCGCGTTTTTCGCTGACGTAAAACAGATGTATTTAAGTATTAATGTTTTTCCATCGCACCGCAAATTTCAAAGAATTTTATACAGATTTTCAAATGATCAATCTCTAGAAACATATCAATTCAATCGCGTTACCTTCGGATTACGTTCGTCTCCCTTTTTAGCTCTTCGTACTTTACGCGAATTAGCAAAGCAAGATAAAAATAAATGGCCGTTAGCTGCGAAAGTGCTAGAAACAGATATATACATGGACGACTTGGCTTCTTCTACTTCTTCCGCTTCGGAAGCAGTTGAGACAGCTGAGCAGCTGATCCAGTTATTTAAATCTGGAGGGTTCGATTTGGTTAAGTGGACTAGTAATTCTCCCGAACTGCTTCGTCATATTCCTGAATCGCACCGACAGGCCGAAGGTGTTACTCTCGATGAAGAAAGTATTTTTAAAATTTTAGGATTACGTTGGCTTCCCGCTTCTGATACTTTAAATTTTCTAGTTTCTGACATGCCGCAAGTATACACTAAACGTGGAATCTTATCCGCAACCGCTAGATTGTACGATGTTTTGGGTTTAGTAGGACCTGTAATTCTTTACGCAAAGCTAATTATTAAGGAATTATGGATATTAAAATTATCATGGGATGAAACTCTTCCGTCGCATATAATCGTAAAATGGCAAACTTATGTCAACGAGTTGCCACGTCTCTCGCAACTTCAGATACCGCGTCACTTAGGTGTTGAAAAAACGTCTAAAGTTTCTTTACTCGCATTTGCCGATGCCAGTGAAAAGGCATACGGTTGTGTTATTTATATTCACGTCGCTAATGGTTCTAAAAAACCAATAATTAATTTAGTTTGTTCAAAATCCCGCGTTTCTTCGCCTTCTAAAATGGTCACATTGGCTAGATTAGAATTAAATGCTTTAATTTTACTTGCAAAATTAGTTAACGCTGTTTATGAAACGCTGTCGCACCGCCATCCGATAGATAATGTTTTTGCATTTTCTGATTCCACCGTCGCGCTGTGTTGGGTGACGTCATCACCACACAGATTTCATACATATGTCGCTAATCGAATATCTCAATTTCAAACACTTTTATCGCCTAGTTGCTTATATCATATTGCTGGTGTAGAAAACCCAGCTGATTGTATATCACGCGGTCTCTTACCATCGCAAATAATTAACCACAAACTCTGGTTCAATGGACCTCCATGGGTCTCATTGCCTGTTAAAGAATGGCCTATAAAATGCTTTTCGCCTAAAAATAGTATAAATCTTCCCGAGGAGAAAACTATCTCTTGTATCGCTCAGTCCGTTGATGAAAATCTCCTTATTTCACTTAGTTTAAAATTTTCTTCTTGGTCCAAATATGTTCGCTCAGTAGTATACGTTCTTAGATTTATTAAAAAATTACCTAAAAATAATGTAATTACCGCTTCAGATATAGATACCGCAGAAATAAACATCATACGCGCGCTACAAGAAATTAGTTTCGCTAATGATATTAAAAAATTAAATAATAAATTATCTTGTTCACCAGCTGTTCAAAAATTGTATCCTTTTGTTAAAGAAAACTTATTACACGTTGGTGGTCGCTTAAGTTACTCATCTTTAGATTTTTGCCATAAACATCCAATATTGTTGCCGCGCAAAGGTCATATTATTGATTTACTGATTGATTATTATCACCGCAAACATTTTCACGCAGGACCGCAGTTATTGCTTTCAATAATTAGACAAAAATATTGGATTTTATCCGCACGTAGAATAATTAAACAACGAATTCATAAATGCATTAAATGTTACCGCCTAAATCCTAAACCTACCTTTCCTCCGATGGCTGATTTACCACCGTGTCGCTTAGAATCATGCAACGCTTTTACGCATACCGGTGTGGACTACGCAGGTCCCCTGTATATAACAATGACTAGGAAACGTGGCGTTCGTAGTCAGAAATCTTATTTGTGCCTATTCATATGTTTAGTAACTAAAGCAATTCACTTAGAACTTGCTTCCGATTTAAGTTCCGCATCGTTTCTGGACGCGTTTAAAAGATTTATCTCTAGACGTGGTCCCTGTCAGTTTCTTTATAGTGATAACGGCACAAATTTCGTCTCATCTAAGGCGTATTTTAACGAATTGCACACATTTTTGCAAACTGACGATTATTATAAGACTTTTAATCTTGAGTTGTCAAGGCACCGCATAACTTGGAAGATGAACGCACCTACCGCAAGTCATTTCAGGGGGATTTGGGAGGGCAATATCAAAAGCGCTAAATCTTTGTTGTTCCGCACTATAGGCAATCAAATTTTGTCATATGAAGAGATGATTACAACTCTCACTCAGATTGAAGCTGTACTCAATAGCCGCCCGCTTTATGTTTTAAGTAGTGACCCATCTGAGCCTTCTGCTCTTACTCCTTCACATTTTCTTACTAGAGTTCCATTACAAGCTTTACCAGCAGCCGACTTGAGTAGGGAAAATCCGAAACTACTTAGTAGGTTTTCTCTACTTGACTCTATTATCCAAACGTTTTGGAACCGCTTTAAAACTGAATATTTGCATACATTGCAAACCCGCGAGAAATGGAATACACCTTCAAATCCTATCACGATAGGAACGATCGTTTTAATAAATGTCGCAAACGCACCGCCGCTGCAATGGCCACTTGGTATCGTGAGCCGAGTGTTTCCTGGTAGGGATGGTAGAATTCGTGTTGTCGAAGTAAAAACTAAAGATGGTATATATACCAGACCGACTACCCGTCTTTGCCCATTGCCAATGCAGTAGTAAATTATTTAGTTCTTATCTTAATTAATTATTTTGTTATCTTTTATTTTTTGTTATTACGCATTTGATTATAATTAGTTATTTTGGTTTGTTCGCATTTAATCTTTTATAATTTTTGTAAAGGAGTTCCTTCACGGCCGGGGGGATGTTTGGAAATTAAACGGATATTTTTTGATATTGCTCACTAATCTTTCCATCTCTTTCTTCCCGCACTCACTCCGTCGTGAAACCTCGGGCTCCATTCGCGTTCTACTCGCCCGCGCGTATGGTCACGCGCCGCTAATGAGCTAATTGTTCTTTTATCCGCTATTATGTAAACCGCACCGCAATTAAGGACCAGAAAGAGAAGAATCTCATCATCAAAGAGAAGAGGAGGCCGGCCGGCTCCAGAAAAGGGATACGCGCGACACTAAGGTGAGTGAGTGCATTCCTTCACCAACCGCCATCTTTAATAAAGTTAGTGAGCAAGTTACAATTAAAATATTATACATAATTTATCGCAATTCAATACAGTCCACTGATTATTTAAGTTTTTATAAATGTGGTAAAAATTCCCCACCATCAGTGTTTAAATTACTTTCAATCAAAAAACGATGATCGTATTTAAAAAAAACGTGTCGAAACCTGTCGCGAATGTACCACATACTAAGAGATCAAGGGTCATATATTGGTGGGAACGTTATATAAAGGTTTTAGGTAGACAACATTCGTTTATTAGAGGTAATTCATTATAAAGAGGTTGTTCGCAGAAAATGTTCGCAATGTGAAGGTATACTTTATATTGACCCTTATGGACAATTCAAGAGAATTACGAAGAATTTGGTAAATCGAGGAAGTTGTTATATTGAGGTACCTTATACTAAGGTTGCACTGTATTTACATAAGAACTATGTTTATAATTTCATAGCCTTATATACTTCTCTAACTTTATCACATTTACATGTAAGTATCTATATTTGTTTGTTACATTACCAGTTATGAGAACGAACTGTCAAATAAGTGTCACAAAGGGTAAATGGAAACGCCAGTCAGCTATGACGTCAACTTGTCATGAACTATTACGTCACTAGCAACCCACCTCTGCTTGGTTTCTATGATTTCATCACAAATAGCTGAAATAACATGATTTCTATTAAACAATTATTTTATAACATGAATAACTTGAAAGTGGTAACTATCTTTTTTATTTATCACATAATATAGGTATAGTTATACTTATATTTATTATTAAAAAAAAATGTATTTTTTCTTCAAGTGTCCTGTCCATACATGTAAAGTTAAAAAAACATAATTAAATACATTATTCGATTTTTTCTAATTGTGCTGAAGGCTCGAGTTATTCAGAATGTGAACGAATTTTTCGTAAAATATTCGCAAATAATTAGTAAACAGTTATTGAAAATAACCTGTGTGTGTGAACTGAAATTTCATATAATATTTCGCACTGATTTAAAAGTTTATTTTTCATTTATTACATTTAAGTATTTCGTACAGCTAACATCATCTAAAGTAGTGCAGTTGGAGTGGAGTAGTGTTTCGATGTTATGTCTCTTATTGTTGTACAGCAATAAGAAAAAATATATAATTAACTAAGCATACAATAGTAACAAAAGTTTTTGTGTGACATAACATTTAGTATTCGGGCATGTACATGTTAATATTTCGTGGAAAGTAATCTTTAGAGCCTTTTTACGAGCGAGAGGGTCTACTTTCGTTAAATAACTTTGACCTTATATATTAAATGTGCTTTAATTAGCTACATCTAAAAGCAGTCGCCATTTTGTATTCTATTATTTGGAAAGACGTGGAAGGAATATAATAGAATTACAATACAGAAATAAGTAGCTAATTTTTGAATATGTATGGACCTTTTATCTTTTATGATTTACTTGCTTAATCTTTGGAAAATAATCTATCCCAAAAAATGTATGATGCATTACCTATTTTCCAAAACGGAAAACAAAAAATAGATTTTAAAAAAATCTCTAACGGACCGATTTAGATGAAGTTTTATTTGTTTTAAAGGTAATTTAATCGAGATGGTTCTTAGTTATGCATTGTAAAGATCTGTTCATCCGTTTGTAGTATATCAGCTCATTGCTAACTTGGGAGTTGCGTGACAATATTAATATATTGACAATTATAACAATCTTGTAATAAATAGAAGATAATAAAGATGAAACAACACAGTTCTCGATACAATTCTTTTGATATCAAGTAACGAATAGAATCGAGTATCGAGCTTTTTTTATAGTACCTAACATTATATATTTAGGTACCAGTGCTAATCAAATAAAAAAACACCCTTTTAGGACTTAAAACTAATTTTAATTGTAAACCATTTTAAATAATAAATCGACAAAAATTCAACAACATAAACAACCGTCAATTTTCCAAATAACAGAACAATTAAAATAAGTACCTACATGGAACGGACTTACAGTATCGAAACAACCGTACCGGTCGACGACTGAGCAGCAAATGAGAATATATGCGACTGAGAGCTTGTATATATAGGCAGTGGTGTGGATCGATTCCCTCAATCAGTAATTCTGACTTATAATCGATTCTGTCAATGAGTTGCATGCTTATAATATATCTTATCTATCATTTGCTTTTTATTGCATTTTATGAATATTTTAATACAAGTTAATATCGATTCTTCTCAAATGATGTCGTGTGTATCGAAAACTGAAATCTCATCAGCTGAAATTTTTTTTGTAAAAATTACTAGCATTATGAATCGCATTACTAGTATTCCTTACCCCTCCAACTAAGATAAAGGCTTGTCTTAGGTGTAAATATTAATAAAAAATATGAATGTAAAGGTTGTTCTCCCTCTTTATAAGTTGATTAGAATACATTTTAATTGGTATATCCTAAACTATCCGTTACGGTTTATTCTATGAACAACAATATTTCCTAAAACTGTTGACGCTATGTCAACGTTAATCACACTTTTATTAAAATTTCTTTATTAGACACACTTTGTCATTAATATTATTAAAAAACCTATACCCTTGGTCTATATAGAGTAAAATTTATCCAACACGTAAGTATTTACGATGGGTTCACAATGAGTGTGACAATATTTCAGCGCGGGTCGCAATCTCTTAGACTTGCCCACGCTTGTTTATGAGCAATAAAAGAAGTCGTTTTTATGTTCTACCTCACACTACTGCCGGGACTTTTGGCTTGGCCTTTTAATAGTTTGTATAGTTCAAACTTAAGGTATAATATTTGTTATAAAAATCAATTAAATCTTGCTTGTTCAACGCCTGTAAAATTAGTATGAGATACTTTACTAGGTAACCAGCTGCAGACCCGGCAAACTGTTTTGACGTATAAATTATTTCTAGTGAGCCAACCTTATTACCTAGGGGTATAAAAAGGCCTTTCAAATAAACACAAAACATATCATAAAAATCGGTCAAGCCGTTTCAGAGAAGTTCGATAATCACTTTGACAAGAGATTTTTTATTCAGATTTTTTTATGCAGTTTCACCCCCTATATTTTGGATAATTCACACTGTATCATTATAAATTATAGCATATGTGTTAATCTGATGTGTAAGCTGTATTATTGTAAAGTTTCATCAAAATCCATTCAGTAGTTTTTGCGTGAAAGAGTAACAAACATCCAGACATCCATACATTCTTACAAACTTTCGCGTTTAAATATTAGTAGGAGTAAAATAATATATAACTTACCGATCCGCCCTCGCTTCGCTAAGATATTGTAATTTTTCATTCACTCACTCCCTTACACATTTATCTCTCTCTTATTGGACATTAATTATAACAAATAAAAACATATTTTTTAGTTCAAAAGTTCTAAAAATTTCTCATAAATCACTCCGTCATTGACTAAAACCGCATGAAAATCCATTCAGTAGTTTTTGAGTTTATCACGAACAAACAAACAGACGTGGAGTTGGATTTTAAAAGGTATTCTTTTTGGGTTTGTATCCTCCGTGCGGATTTTAATTCTTTTAATACTTGTACTTGCTCGGCGTAGAAAAAAAAAATCTGGCTTACATGCAAAGTGACCAAAACCTTTAGAAATTAATGAACTGATGTTTTGATTAAAATGAAGAAGAAAACGTCAAAAAAGGCTGTAAGAAAAAAATAGGAGAATAAAAATAAAAAAATAAAAATTATAGTCACTGGCCAAGTCGCCCCTCCTAGCTTCGCTGAGGTGCATTCAAACTGTTTACTCACTCACTCATTACGTTGAACGGGTAGTATGTTACAATGAACACCATCTCACTAACTATCTTCTGACCCACTTTTACTCACATACAAACCTTGTCTTGACAATAACAAAAGGATTATCTAATTTGCTGCAGTCGTTCTAAAGTTATGCACGTACATACAAAGAGGAGATACATTTTTATTTATATAGATTAAAATAAATTATATTTCTTAAGTAAATTAAACTACGCAATAGTTATATAAAGTTTAATGTCATAACAGCTGGTATTGGATTTATTTGACCTCGTTCTACTCTCTCGAACGTTGGTAGCTCACGTGGTAACACTATCCTTACTGATTCCCTCGTCCCTGCAATCTGTAATATCTTCGAAAATATTCATTTAAATTTCATGCTGTAAAGGGCTATATTGATCTATATTAAATGCACAATGTATTTAAGTACATAATTGGATAAGAATTAATGCTGTATTGTTTAAAATCGCTTCGTAAATAAGCCATTACTTCTCTTAAAAATAAAGGGATAAAAATGGTTATAGTGCGTTATCCCTAAGAGATAGACATATACCGTTGCAGACTTATTTGTAGACCTTTTTAAGGTGTACAATACTGTAGTACATTATTTTGATCTATCTCGAAGGGTTCAGCCAGCGTTTGCAATTAAGCGCAAAAAATGTGTTTATTTACGACATCACGTTAGAAACCTCTAGAATTATTAGTGTTTCTCTACTATATTATGTATGTATTATACATATAAACCTTCCTCTTGTATCACTCTATCTTTTAAATTAAACCGCATCAAAATCCGTTGCTTAGTTTTAAAGATCTCAGTCACACGTGATCACTAGAAAAGTATATGGCAAGAAGGGACGTGACGCCTGCCTTATTAGATGAACTTAATGACAAATAGCTTCATGGAATAACATCCGCGAGAAAACTTCTGAAATTCAATTAAAAGTTGAGCGTCGCTTAATAACTAAATTATTAACTTGCTCTACTTTTATTTATTTATCGCGAATAACTAAATTAATAGTTAAACAGACTTTTAATTCGATAACAACGTCAATTACAAGTATTATAGATAGGCCAAAACTTGACAATATTTCATATTTTTAACATATCTATATTATTATGTTATATAAAACTAGAAGAAAAATAAATGGAAACGTATTTTTTATTTTTTCAAAATATGAGCCCGGTAATGGTTAAAATCAATTTTAAGAAGTCGTAAACGCCAAATGACGTCATATTATATACTGTTTAATAGCGATAAAGGCGGCAAAGGCAATGATCTTATTCCGTCGTATATTTGACGTTATCACATATGTTCTTGTTAGTGTGTGGCTCCATCCAGCGACGTAAAATGAAACTAATGAATTGATAGTAACGAATGAACTATAATAGATAGTTACATTTTTATATTGTAATGTAATATAATATATATGTCGGAGCATAGTAAAGGATTATCGATTAATCGAATCGTTATCGTTGTCTATGGCGTTGGAGTGGGGTAGTAGTCACTTCCGTTGTTTTGAAAGTCTCTACCCTCGACCCTTTATATGCGATCGAAAGTCTAACTGAAGTCTTAGTCGTGCGCGGTCTCTCAAGAAGTGAACCTCATCTAAGTAGTGCTAGTGATAGTGATAGTGTCAAGTGCAGTGTAGTGTGGAAGTGCTGTACAACTAAGGTCACGTAAGTCCTTACAATGTAATTGCCACTTGGTTAAGTAAACACAATGTTAGGTTAGGTTAGCCTTGTGTTAGATTCGGTTTATGTGCGTTTAACCTTGGGTTTAAACAGAGAGCCTGAGCAGTGGAGGTGAGTGTTATGATCATTTAAAGGAATTCCTTAAGCCTACACCTTGGTCACAAGTCCAAGACACTGCTTAGGATTCTCTCGTAATTGTTAGAGATCATATTTTATCATTTATCGGTTCAATAGGAGTATCTACGTTGCGTTTACCCAATATTCCATTCAATACCATCACCCCCTTTTAGTGTTCCCCAATATTCCCCATCTTCCTCCTTCCATCTTCTTTCACATCGTTTTAAAATCCCCGACATATATATATAATATATGTCGACATATATAAATAAATAATACCGCCATCTAGTTTTCATTGTAACAAACAAATAATACAGTAATAATTATAACAACTTATAAAAGTATTTAATCAATGTATTAGTTAAGCAGTGTTTTGTCTCTTTCTTTCAAATGCAAATACAGTTGATATAGTAAAGAATAAATCTTAATTAGACATTGAACACATTAAGGGCGTTAATATAATTAGTAGTAGTAATTGTAAATGTTGGAGTATGGGGATCCGAGATCGATTAATCGAAGAATCGATTGCTAGGACTAAAAAAAAATTGAACTTTAAACCAATAGTGGATTCAGTTAATCCACATTTTTGCAATTAATCTGAATTTACAAATTATTAATCTCGATTTTTTTGTGTATCGATTCATCAGGTTGCGATTCGAATCGATTTAAAAATCAAACTTTTTCTAAAAGAATCTTAATCCTTAAATTATTACTGTCTCTTTCTAACAGTAGCAGTATGAAGCGTAATAATAAAGACAAATATAGTTGCATAAATAAAGTATGTTACGGAGGTTTTCATGATGATGGTGGTGATGTTACTGTAGTGGAATTGGATCTCTTTTAGCTTGGACTCTTTTAAGCGATGATCGCAATATGTTTATCCAACCTAACCTTAATATACTAACGTACATTCTGTAATGTTATACTCACATAGTTCGACATGCACTTAATTCTCTCAAGCTTTTTTTTTTGCAACAAAACGTAGCCCTTAGCCTTAACCAAGCTCTGGTCTATTTCTGTACCAAATTTCATCAAAATCGTTTTAGTAGTTTAAGCATGATAGCGTAATAAACAGACGGAGTTACAATTGAGAACTATCCCATGTCTCAAGTTGACCTAAATTATACACATTATGTAAAATTTCCTTAACATGGTGATAAGATAATAAATCTTGCAAGTTTTGGGCCGACGTAATTAGAATAAGCAACCCTTAAGAGTTTGAAAGGTCACTGTTGGCGAAGTTTTTGGAAGTATTTAAACTAAGTATCAAAGTCCCAAACAAACATGTAACGTGATGAGATGATCAATCTTTCATGTTTAGGGTCCAGACGTCGACCTATTATATGGACGACGACCTCATATTAGCACAAAGTGTCTGAGATCTGTCGTAGATGTTCATAATAATTGTAGGAAATGTCGGGAAAGTCATGGCAACTATGAACTTTCTTCTTGAACCCTTATAGCATCGCTTCATTGTCCGTCCGTCTGTCTGACAGCAAGATCCTTTTTCTTAGGAACTCGTTGAGATAAGTAAATGTTATCAAGAGATGCGGCCATTTATACATTTTGATACTCAAATAGAAATCATGAAATTCGGCAAGAAGCAAGTTTCAGCACGTTAAGAAATTAATCCAAAATCCAATTTATGTATGAGGACAATAATTTTCTGACTGCAAAGTTAAGTTTGTCCCTTAATTAAAATTATACGGAATTTTCAGTGCACGACTTTCAGTCTCGCACTTGATTATATAATATTATGAAATGTAGTGAAGAATGTATAAGCTGTATTATTTAAAAAAATCATAGTAGTTTGACAAGTAGTTTCGTGAAGTCATTGACATATTGATAATGTTAGATTTATCAAAAAAAAACATTTATTTTTCAACATATTATTGCTAAATTAGGATATGCAGGAGCTTACGACAGTAGATATGATTTATTATTTTCCTGCAGGAATTCTGTTTTTTTTTCGGGATAAAAAGTACCTTATGTATTAATATAGGTTATAATATATCTGTGTGTCAAATTTCATTGAAATCCGTTCAACCGTTTTTGCGTGACGGAGTAACAAACATCTAAATATCCAATCCAAGTAAGTCCGAGCGGTGAAGATGAGAGTTTACACATGTCTCAAAAGACCTGCTCCTGGGTCCCAAGCCCCACACACTACTCGATTTTTTATCTCAAGTGTATACTACACATACCATTGTAGTAAAACGGTAGTAAAACGTTAGTATAACGTTCAAACATTTATTTGTTGGCAACAAATCTCTCTCGGAATTGCAATGAAAATGTTCTGAAGGAACATTTGTCACCCTTTACAGCTTCTTAAACATTTCTGTTAGAAAGTATGTATGTTATCGAACAATTGTAAATACCTTTTTCTCGCGATATTGTAAACTGTCGGTAAATTGTAAACCGTAACGTACTGCTTACAATTTAACGCAATTCTTTTCGATTGATTATAATAAGAAATATCCAAACATTTCAAACCAGAAACAAAAGCAAAAACTCACATGATCCTCAGTACATATTACTAACTCACACTTAAATAAGATACGGCAATATTTACTCCACGATATTACTCGTCAAACTGCTGTTGATCAAGAATCAAAAAATTACTTTTTTTTACGCTTTAATTTTTAAAACAAATTCAGGTACTTATGACACCACTTTTTTCAGGATAAAAAGTAGAGTTAATTACGATGTTGGCAACACTAATTTGAAAAGCATTCTGTTAGTTATGATGTCGACAACATTAATCTGCGTAACAATAGATTTTAGAATATCATTCAGTTGTGCCAATGTAATGATAAGAGCTAACCAAATAAATACGCCGTCATTACGAAAATATTTACATCGCGAGTTTTCTAAAAGTAAATATGGATCTCTGGGTGGAAAGTATATCCCTCAGGAGAATATTACTCTATTCCACAACAACCGTCTTACTGTTGGTCTATAAGGAGCCTTTATTAATTAACAGTAAAGTGTGTTTATCCAACTTATAAAATCGCCATTTTAGTCTAATTGATTAAATTAGTTTGACTTAATTTGGCCATGACGTAGTGTAAGCGTTATTAAATTATTTAAAGGGAGGTTTTAAATATTAACTTGGTAGCATAGGCCTACGACCCCACCACTCATTATAGTGGAGATATGAGAGGGGTATTTTGTATTACAAAAAGGATGACTTTTATGCAATGAAGCTTAGTTGTTTTTTGGAACTCGTGTAACTTCAGTGTTGTGTATTTAGAGATAGTTTGCGGAATATTTAAATAATAAGTGTTATTGCTGTTTTGTTGAATAAATATTATATAGTTACTAGAGGCCTGCCCTCGCTTCGCTCCGGGTATTTAAAACAATATTATAATTGATGTCCTTAAATTGTCACTCTGTATTTGTGTAGTTTTTCATTTCAGAGAGAGTAAGAAAAAAGTTATAAAAAGAAAAATAATAGAAACAAAAATAAAAGAAAAGCGACAGATGCTAAAAGAGGGAGGACAGAGCAAAAATAAAATTGAATAGGAGAGAGAGAAAGAGAGAGAGAGAGCGAGAGAGATAGAAAGAAAGAAAGTGAAAAGAGACTGATCATACTGAATAAATAAAAATAAGAATTAAAGAGAGAAAAAAGAGAGAGCATGAGAGACAATTATAGTATTATAAGAAAAAGGAAGAGAGATGGAAATACTATAGACTTCTCTTAATGAAAGAATTTTTAAAATCGGATCAGTAGCAACAAAATGGCTATATTCTATTATTTAAAAAATTTATATGGCAACACTAAATCACTTTTGTCACTCACGAATAGTGTAGTTTTCTATCAGTGAAAAATTTTTTTAAATCGGAATAGTAGTTCCTGAGAAACTCTTCAATTTACAAAATGACCACCTTATGGCACTTAAATGGCCATGTCTTTTTAATTAGAGTATTTATGGCAACACCATATAGCCTATGTTACCCGGAAAGGATGTAGCTTCCTATCGGTGAAAGAATTTTCAAAATCAGTTCAGTACTTTTAGAGCCTATTCGCAACAAACAAACAAACATACAAACGTACAAACAATCAAATCTTTCCTCTTTATATAATAGTATAGATATACATATTAGAGTCAGGAGCTCGAGTGGTGAAGGAGTGTTGATGCAATGTAGAAAGGCCTTTTAATCCTGCAACGCTAAACCTTAAATGTTATTTTTATAATATTATGTTGGACACCAGTACGTAGGATGAGAATTCCACGCATATATTATTCGTTTCATCAAATAATTCTAAAGGGAATTCCATTTCCTGTAGGGAAATGAGGTTAGGGGACAATTCCCCCATCACACTCTTACCCAGCCGTCAAAAAAATATATATTCTAAAAGTAAAATCAGGAAGAACTATATTTTCGTCATGATTTTCTTTATCTTTTAATAAGAAGTCTATTAAAGCCTAATTTTAATGAAAGTTTTTATGTTTATTTTAGTAGCTTACCCTAAAGTTTAAATACACTATTAGACTTTGTAGAGGTCGCTGTCGTTTTTTGAGTTTTATTATGCTTAAACAAATTAAGTCTTATAGTGATCTTGATATGAACTTATTTACAATTCAAGTGTTTTCAAAGATTTTTCTTCCCATAAATACCCTTCATGTTGATCTTCCTCATATTTTATATTTAATTTAATATTATTCTATAAAAAATAACAATGCAGATCGCATCAGAAATGATGTCTCAGATTTTTGTGTATTTTAAGTGGGTTCCTTTAAGGTTTAGGTATTCAATTAGACTAAGAAGATGGGGCTAAAATCTGATAACTATTTTTCATGTATAGGGTATACATCTTCTTTTTCGTATTCTAAAAGAAACCTTTAAAAAATAGCACTGCGCTCTATTGGAAATTATTATGTTCCTTTATAGTTTAATCATAAAATTGGATGTAATAGATGGCGCTGAGATCGATTTCCAGGAGCTTTTTAATATATATTTCTTTAGTAAATTAAGACTTACGATAACATAAGATTTATGCCTAATAGTCAAAATTAAACTAAACTAAAATACAAATAACTGTACGTAATGCTGTTTAGAAGATATATCACAAGTTTGTATGTACCTATATTAGATTAATTAACTACAACACCCTCAAGGGTATGTATGCTTTATTCAGTTGACTCGGCTTTTCCTATCTTTGTAACTTTGGTATTATACTGTTTTGAATTTAATTAAGACTTATATGATCCGTGTACTGTTGTTGTTATTATCTTAAGGATCATACCGAATAATTGTTGTACTAAACTTATTAATAGCATTTCAACCCCTCAACAACTATAGGGATACCAGTACCCCATTTATTATTTTTAAGAAAGTCACAAAAAAATAATATACAAGTGTTTTTTTTTGTGATAGATAAGGGACAAACGAGCACACGGTCGATCTGACGGAAAGTGGTCACGCCCTCGCCTCGCCAAAGGGGTGTTGGGTTACTCGGCTCTTACGAGATACTCTCCCAGCGGCAAAGGGGAATCGTACACAATGGATGGCCTATCATGAAAGCTACGGGCACAATACGGTCAAGATATTACTAAACATTCTGCTCTCTCTCTCGTACTATATCAACAGGAACTATTTTGACAGAAACCTAAGCAGTGCCTTGGACTTATGACCAAGAGTTTTGAAAAAGTCTTCAACACAATTATAACACTCACCTTCACAGCCTAGGATCGCTGTTTAAACCTAAGGATTGGCTAAAATAATCCTAACCTGACCCCAGGCTAACCTAACACTAATCTAAACCAAGCCTAACTCGGTTCCGACAGATATATAAAGATATTCAGGTTTTCCAACAAAATATTTGTTTTTGTCACAGGAACTATACATTTTTTTTTCAGGATTCAGGTACAGGTAAAGTATCTGTGTGCCGAATTTCATAAAAATCTGAACATCCAAAAATACAAGACATTATCAAAGTTTGAAGTTGAATGATAAATACTATAATAGCCAAATAATTTACAAAATTTAGTATAAACTTCAAAACTAGTGACCAACGTATTTTCGTTTTTACACAAGGGACGAAAATGTCCCGGTGGTTATTAAATGGTTAATATTATAAATAGAATATTTACTTTTAATATTTAAAAATAGTCTTTTAATAATTGTTTTAGTGAAATGTGATAGTCAAATTTTAACTTGTTTTTTTTATATTATACTCGACATACAAATATAATATTTATATTTAACATATCTATAGAATATTAGCTTTCAAATAATATATCTTTAACTTGCTAAGTGCTAAAATTGTGTATCAAGAAGTGAAAATGAAATTAAGGATTTGATATTCTAGGAGCCTCTCTCTTCTTTCTCTATATTTCAATGTTTTAAGATTATAGAGAATATTGTAACATATATACATATAAAATGTCACAGTACCAGTACAGTTATTTTTTATTTATACCGCGACGTGCTTCAAAAGGAGCCGCAGTAACCGAGAATCTCTTAAATATTTAACACGTCCCGCATTGAATCAATCTAGCCTAGATTGAACTACAATACTGTTATAATTTTATTGTATATTAAAAGTACTTATATTTAAAGCAGCTACGGAGCAATTAATTTCGCTACGATGAGGCAAAAATTACACTTTTATAAAATGTCTGCAATTACTTGCGATCATCCTGGAAATTTCAGGCACCTCTTCCAATAGATTTAAAGGTAAAAAAAAATTTAAGGGAAGAAGAATATATGATGAAACTTCTCAGTAGTATAATAAGTACCATAGAAGTTGTAATCTAACTTGGAATTCTTCGTACAGGCATTAAAAGAAATATAGATTGCGAATTAGTTGCATAAAACTAGCAAGACAGTTGATAACGACTAGTTTTCTTTTTCATATATCAAAAATACCTACTGTTTGTATTCCTATAGATCTGTGGCAGCTTGTAAAGTAATCTCACAAAGTAAACCTTATCTAAAGTTGAGTCAGAAATAATGCTAACTCTTCTATACTTAAAGATCACGTGAGTTATTGATGTTATACTTTGTTTATGTATCCTGTTTCCTGTCTAAACTGTATATCTACCTATATTGCACAGTAATAGGTATCCTTTACAAACCTTTTATTTCAAGTAGAATAATACTTTTACAAATAATACATTCATAGTAATGCATCGCGTTCCCGAGGAGCGTTCCCGGAGCTTGAAGGACTAATTTGAATATGGAGTATTTAAATTAACGTTCCGCTTTTACGGTCGCTTTATTTCCGTGGTTGTTTTGTTGCTATGTATTTTTAAAAAATGTTTTTGAATTCAAATTATGTAGAAATAACAAGCCTTTTATACAGGTTATTTGTTTAATACACAAAAGTTTAGCTAAAGGTATTGTAAGGTTACAAAAACTGTAGCCAAAGTCAAGATAAGATTGTGATAGGATAAAACTATACAATCGAACGTTATTAACAGTGATACCAGTATTATAATCATGAAATTGTTTATAGTAAGTAACCTGTAAAGATTAGAGAAGTGTCTACTATTATAACTATAAAAATAAAATTCTAATAATATAGTCTTCTACATTACACATGTTAATAACAAGAATGTCTTTGAAGATTTTTCTTAATAGATTCATAATTCATAAATAACATATATTCAATAACATATACAGATAATCTGTAAATTAGCTACAATATTACATTAAGTAATAAATAAGTCAGAATAATTCTAGATAATAGAGCGCTCATTTTTAATCAGGAATAAAAGCATAACAAGGAGGTAAACAAGTAAGATGAATACAGCAAAAAATAGCGGGAAAAATCTATTTTATCTAAGATAAAATAAAAGATAGAATGGTATAGTAAAAATAGTGTATTTTGTTAAGCTGAGTGTGGCTGTGAGGCGCACCGATGGGTATTGTGGCGCACATTACATTGAGCTCACGTAACCATGCCACTGAGGTTTCTTTTAATCACGGCTTCTTTTCACGCTCAAACAGAATATTCTTTATTCTAAATAAAATAAGTTTTACTAACAAATACTTTGGATATATAGACATTATTAAAATTAAAAGCTTTGCTACAGAAAAATTGAACACCGAAGCGTGTCTACCCATCCAAATATACTTTGCAAAAACTTTACTATACATATTATATTACTTTAGACTTAGACTGGCTTAGTGTACATAATGAGACTAATCAGGGTTTATAACATTAAAATAATTATTGATTTAGATAAATCCAACAACTAATTTGTAAACCTTTTGCAAACTTGTAATTTTTGGTTATTTGTAGAATAGCTCCAAGTATCTGAATTCTGAATTGATTAGATCCATATTGACATAAATTATCTTAGTAGATTTATTTTGTAAAAACTTAGAAACATTCATATTCTTTGCGACATATATATTTTTTAATAAATATAAGTATTAAAGCTTTAGGAAATAATACAAAGTGGTATTTCAATATAAAAATGCCTCTAAAACTAATTATGTGATTAAAAAATATTTAACTGATATAAAACCATATTATTGTTAATAAATTAAAGTTAAGTATGATCTCAAAGACGGTATGATATTTTAAATTTATAGCCATTTAAATATAGGTATAGTTTTCAGTCAATCGAAGAGTAGTTTTTTTCAGTTTATTTTATGAATAATTATAATCATTGTGTATAAAATATAATCATATAATTTTAATATAGTTGTGTATATAATGTGTGCTGTTGGGATATCTGAATCACAATATACGCTATCTGGGTATAACGCGTCACCAGTCAAAGCAACTGATAACCCAGCTCAGAACTGAACCCACCCCACATTTCATATACAAAGTTATAGGTATTTCATCATTAGGTATATTAGTAAATTATTTAAATAATCGAACCTAAAATAAAAATGTATGCCAAGGTCGTTACAGTTTTTTTCAGAAGATATAAACGGTCACACAGCTCGCAAGTTAGAAATGAGCTGATACTCTTCAAACGGCTGATCAGATATTTACAAATTAAAATAATAATCTCGATTAAATCACCTTTCAAACAAGTAAAACCTCATCAAAATCGGTCCGTTATCTTGGGCGCTACAATGATATAGAAAGATATACAGATACACACTTTAAAGATAACATTCAACAGCCCGTTATTTTAGCGAAATATAAATCAAAATATATACCAAGTTAAAAAAATATATCATTAATTTATTATACATAAATATTTTAGTATTTTATGATAGAGAAAAATAGGAAAAAAAGCCTTAGATATTTCTCAGCATACATTAATTATATTATCTTTAGCCAATCTTTGCTATTTTAATAGTGAAGTACAAAATAAATAATGTAATGATTGTGTGCAGTATACACGCGCCGCCAGTCAAAGGGCCGATATCGAGGGCGAGAACCTACCCTGTTGGTTTCGATTTAGTCAACATGACTTCAGTTTCAACCTGAAATTCCCTGAAGCTATAAAATATTCGAGGTAATATTTTATACCTATATTAATTTGGGATTGACTGTTTCTGAACGAATTGTGTGAGTGAAAGCGGACATAATGTTAGTAGTAGTGAGTGAAAGAGTAAGATAGTGATGACGAATGAAGCTCTGTGATTGGTATGGATGAAGTCAGTGAATAAGGATTGGAATAAGAGGTGTAAAGTTTAAGACCAACTAAGAAATAAAAGCTGCAAAATATGTAGTCCCATATGTTCGCAACCACAAATTGGTGTGTCACAAATAAAGTGTTTTAAGATAATTTTTTTGCATTCGACCTTCTTCAACTTTTTCCTTTCTTCATTCTTCTCTCAGTCTTTTTTCCCTTATCCCGTTTTCCTTTTCTACTACTCTACAGATACTAGATTTCCTAGTTCCTTCCAGTTTAGCCTAATTTTGACTGAAACTTCTGTCACTTTTCTAATGTCTATATCTCTCTTTCTATCCTTTTGTTTCATGCCTAAAATATTTCTTTTCACGCTGATAGACTATAAAACTACTATAGTAATAGAATAGTAATAATACTATTCCCCTCTGCCGCTGGGAGAGCATCGCGTAAAAGCCGAGTAACCCAGCACCCCCTTGGTGGTAGGGGATCTGTTCCCCGACTGGCTTGCGACCACATGGGAATCCTGTGGATCTATTAGACTTTGAGATCTAGCTCAGGGTCCGTTGACCACAGCATTTTTTCTTCTTCACTCCCCCTCCCCTCTCTATCTTCGAGGATGCAACGCATCGACAAAACAAGAGGGTAACTATTGTTTTGTCGATATCCATGGGCGATGGTGGCCACTTACCATCAGGTGGATCATCTGCTCGTTTGCAACTTTTCTACCATAAAAAAAAAGACTGACATTTTCCTGTGTAGAAATTTTGAGAAAACCTTTAGTTTATTATTCATTTCATACTAGCCGTTCTATTTCTTGCTTCGATGAGATAAAGTAGATTCTTTCGTATACTTTGTCTTGAGCTCTTCCTTGCCTTATCCTTTTATCTGGGGGTCGGCTCTCCTCGTTTTTAGGCACCAAAATTTTCTATTTTGCGTTGTCTGTTTATCTAGGTGTGCGTTCCAGGTCTCTATAATCCTCCTATTATAGTTAGTCTTGAGTATCAAAATAAAAAAAAATATTTATACATTTTGATTACCCATTTAGCATTCCAAAGGGCGTTCCAAATACTACCCACACAGTCATGGACAGAAATGAGATATAGTCATTATAGTATTTATTGACATATAGATTGCGTGTACCCAATTCAATGGTCGCGCGATTCGTTTTGACAGCAAAAGGGACGTTGATTTACCGACAAAGCTTTGTCGGCGAATCAGACGTGACTTGTGAGAGGAAAATCATGATACCATCGAAATTTTAAAAGGATTTTGAGCTTTGAAATACGAATTTCATAAAACTAGGCCACAAAATGTAGGCATGTGTTTCTAAATTATATTATATTACTTCAGTAACACTTTGGATTATTCCAAACCAAAGTTTACTTTATCCATTATTGTTGTATATTAGACTTGCCACTTCAACAGTTTAAAACTCGGATCAAGAAGTCATTAATATATAAAGCATACTACAATGTACAGGATTACTTAAATGATGAGAATGCTTGGAATGTAAGTGACGTTGACTCTCAAGTTAAATGATTTGTATAACAGACTATGTAAACATGGCTTTTTGAAAAGAGCGACTGTTGAGTTTCTGGCCGGTTTTTCTTAACAGAAAATTGCTTTCCGAGCTGGTGGTAGCTTTAGACAAACTAACTGACCGACCAATTTTTGACATTTCAAAAGTACTTTTAAAAAAAGTTTAATTGAAATAAATAATTTTAATTTGATTTGTTCAACAAAAAAGCGACGTGGAAACTAAAATTATCACAAATTAATATATTGGCGTAACCCTTGACAAATAACTCGAATATATTTTGAATCATCCGAATAATTCGTTAATCTCCTTCCACAATTGACGAATAATCAAAAAAATTGAATTATTTGAAAACTTACTAACTTACCAAATGTTTCAATTTGTATATTTTGCCAAGCTTAAACATTCACGTTTAATATTCTTGAACATTTGCATGCATATTTCGTAAAGTAGCTTCCTGAAAGCTTTGATACTTTCCCTCCTTAAACGAGTTTTCATTTTAACATTTATGCTAGAGGAGATATTAGCCTTTCAAATAATATATTTCTCTTGTCTTTATCTGGGCACTATTATTGACTTTATATAAGCTATACTACTAATACAGTCAAATGTAATAATGCAATCTAATACTAGTCAAACCACCATGGATATATCTTAATAGAGTTTATAATTTCTTATCGTTATATTTTCCTATTTATTCAAGCTTGTGTGAAGTAACCAAAGTAGAATTGGATCTCCTTTTGCGTTTTAGAACTCTTTACAGCTATTTATATTCGAGCTGGAGGTAGCTTTAGAAAAATAGACAGACTGACCAACTTTGACATTTCAAAAGTACTTTGTAAAGGTGTTTAGATGAAATAAACAAATTTTATTTTGATGTACGATAAATAGATTTATCAAAAAAAAAATTTATCCCTCAGAAAGTCTAAATTCTGGGATAAAAAGTAGCCTATGTGCAAAATTTCAAAGAAATCCGTCTAGCCGTTTTTGCGTGATTGAGTAACAAACATCCAAACTGGATTATAATATTAATAATTAGTATCTTAGAACAGATCTGATGATGGAGTCGGAAGGTAGATAGACTAACTCTTCAATATCTAGAACTATACTTATGTAGTGAACTGTAGACTAGGTATAAAACGTTTTCCAATATCAACGTGTTTCCTACGGACACCAGTGACCGGCTGACCTGAATATCTACAATGTACGTTTATTTTTATTAACCATACGGTTGCTAGGCAAAAATACTGTAAATATTTTATAGGTTGCCTACCCTGTTTTTTACAGGTCATCATCACGACCGTTCAATGGCCCACTGCTGAGACGGGTCTCTTCCTCAGAAAGAAGAGGGGGTTAGAATCATAGTCCACCACGCTGACCCAGTGCGAATTGGTAGACTTCACACACCTTTGAGAACTTTATGGGAACTCTTAGGAATGCAGGTTTCCTCACGATGTTTTCCTTCACCAAGTGATATTTAATTGCTTAAAACACACATAACTCAGAGTCAGAGGTGTGTGCCCAGGATCGAACCTCGGACCTCCCGAGTAAGACTTGAAGTCCCAACCACTGGGCCAACACTGCACTGCTTTTTTACAGGTAATTATGATAAATAGTCATCATCATCTAATGCTAAATTAATTATTGAAAGCCGACAGCAGAAGACTTAACTTTGATGCTAACAAATCAGCCTAAAACAGAATGTCTTCGTAGATCTTCTTGGATCATTATTTGCGTATCGTATTGAACAAAATATACGTCTAAAATTAGGATTGAATTAAGAGATGAACATAGCAGTACCTAGTGCTTAAGACTCAGAAGCAGGTTCAGGTTACTAAATGAAATCTCTCATCTACACCACTTGTACTTTACGACCCAATATAAAAGCTCCTAAATTATGATAATTGAGCGTATTTTAATATAAAAAAATATAAACTACTAGCCAGTTAAACGCAATTAACGGTGTTGCCAGCAGTAATTATTATTAAAGCTCTAAACAGCAGTATAACTAAGTATATAGATTATTCAATTATTCTAATGACTTGTAATACAACATTAATAGACACGGATAGGGTTTAATTGCTTCCGGTCTTGAGATCCATTTGGAACTACATCCTATATATTATGTGGTACTTAAATGTACAATATATATGTCGGGGATTTTAAACGATGTGAAAGGAGATGGAAGGAGATAGATGGGGAATATTGGGGAACACTAAAAGGGGGTGATGGTATTGAATTGAATATTGGGTAAACGCGACGCAGATACTTCTACTGAACCGATAAATGATCAAATATGATCTCTAACAATTACGAGAGAAACCTAAGCAGTGCCTTGGACTTGTGACCAAGGTGTAGGCTTAAGGACGTCCTTTAAGTGATCATGACACTTGCCTCCACTGCTAGGCTCTCCGTTTAAATCCAGGGTAAACGCACATAAACCTAACCTAACACAAGACGAGGTAATTACATTGTAAGGTACTTACGTGACCTTGATCGGACAGCACTCCTAGCTCCAACACAACACTGCACAACACTATCACTATTTAGACACTACTTCACTTCTAGAGAGACCGCGCACGACTAAGACTTCAGTCAGACTGTCGATTGCATATAAAGGGTCGAGGGTCGAGACTGTCAAAACAACGGAAGTGACCACTACCCTACTCCAACCCCACAGATAGCGATAACGATTCGATTAATCGATAATCTTTTACTTATTCTCCGACATATATATTTATGTTATGGTAGTATAATTTCCGACATTTTTTGTACAGAAATATTAGGTGCTTATCCGTGAAATTGCCGTTTTTTCTTGAAATAAATTAACGCCCTTTTTTCTCTATATTTTTTATTGTTCTAATCACCCATGAAATCAATGTATTTTTGCCAACGTAGTTAGTACGTAGCTTATTGATGCCCTTTTTGAAAAAGTCTGCTGGATGGGAGGCAACAAATTCTTCAAAGGCATTTTGAACTGCCTCTCGGTTATTGATTTTTTTCCCCGACAAGAAGTTATCCAAATTTTAGAAAGAAAGAAATGTGACAACTGCAAAACAAGAGATACTCTCTATTTTTGCCGATGAACATGTCCATGGCATGATTTTCCATCAAGTGGACCGTCTGCTTGTTTGTTCCTTATCTATAATAAAAATAAAAAATTGTTTAAAAAGCCAAATAGGGATGGCAAAGATTGTTTGAGTGAATGAATTATCACATGATGATGAATGACCAACAGTGTACGCTCAGTTGATTTGGATTTAAATATATAACAATATCCATCCATTATTTAGTGTTTCCTACTATCATAGTTAAAAAAGTTTAGTCTGCACCTAAAAGTAAAACCACGGATGTTTGCGAAATATACTTTTCATCTAAATACTCCGTTATAAAAATAGAAAACTGCGGAAGTAGAAGCGTAAAAGGCAAAACTTTCGCAATTGTGACATCAGAAGCATAAACATACATTAAAAAGGTTAATTCTATAATATCAAATTATAACCAAAGTAGCTTAGACCTAGAAACAGTAGCTATAGTCCATTTTTTATCCCAGAGACGAATTTGTCACATTTAAATCGTAACAACCGTAATAAGGTACAGGTGAGAATAACGTGAAAAATATTATATATTGAATGAACACTTTATTGCACACTATCTACTATTACAAGAAAACTTCCAAACTAGACAAATAAAATACTAACAAAATAAAAGAGAATGTGTGTAAAGATCTTAATGCTGTGGGCAATCTCTTCTAGACAACCTTCAGACATGTGGACTTATGAAAATTGTTGTATATAAATATAAACTAAATACTATAAATTATACATATATTACTATATTAAAGTTAATTTCTTTTAACGGCACTTAAAATATTTAGTAAATCTGAGTGACGGATGTTTTGCGGCAAGTCGTTCTACAAACTAATGGTAGGCTCAGTAAACGAATAGTTGAACTCTTCATATAATAAGAATATGGCAGCTGTAATGTAAATTTCTATCCTCTGACTTCGCATATCTGTAAACCCAAATGCATAGCATGGCTAAAGACCTTATCCTATGTGGAGACAGAGGATCTTTTGATAAATATTAAAGCTTAAATGAAAAAAAAATAACTCAAGCAGACATACAAACACACACACAAATACACACACCACACATATACACAATCAATCACACACAGATACAAGTATTTCTCGAGCTTGTAAGCTTGCATGTATTTTTTATTTATTTAAATTTCCCATAGTGGCTATTTTAAGAATGTCTTGGAGGTGGGCGTTGATATCTGCAACACAGTTTTTACTTTCGCAGTATCATCGTTACCAATATATACTAAGCTCGTATGTAAATTTTTCTAAATAAATAAATAAAAATAAAAATGTGCAGTAACACCAAATATTAAAATAATAAAGTAACGGAGGCCACCAAACAACACAACACTATTCACAATACTTTAATATGTAGTGCGCGACATCACGTGACAAGCCAGCAATCCTATCAGAAGGAAAGTAATATATTGTCTACTCGAATTAAGATAAAATGAACTACCCGCAAATACTAATTTATAAACGGTGTTGATAACACATGCATTACATAGTTGCGATTCAACAAACAGATATTGTGGTGGTGTATAACAATACACAATTAATTTAGCATCATTATTTCTAAATTTATTACGCGTATCAATTTAGTTTCTAAGCTAAAAAAACATAGTGCGCGAAATTTAAGAAACACTAGTTAAAAGTACCGAAACTGGAGCCTAGAGCGAACTCTAGGCTCCAGTTTCGGATCTTAGGAACCTCTGACTATTCTGAGTAATGTGTGCTTTATGCAATTAAAACATCAATTGCTTTGACGGTAAAGGAAAGCATGAAAAAAACTGCACTCCTGAGAGTTCTCAAAGGTGTGTGAAGCCAAATCCGCACTATGCCAGCATGGTGGACTATGACCTAATACAATCCTCAATCTGAAAAGGAGAGCTTGTGCTATGTTATTTTAACTAAGCGAAGAGAGGGTGTGTTATCTGATACTGAATATAAGATAAAGACTTAAAACTATTGCAGCGTAAGATAATCGATGAAGCTCTCGTGAACTCTATTAACAAGTTGTAGTCCTCGGAGATGTAGTTAGCTCGATACAGCGTTCAATCTTGTTCGTGCTTTAATATTAAAACTTATTTACTATGAGTATTAACTACCTGTCTTTACTGCTTAGATTATGTATTTATAGAATCACTTACTACTAAACTAGAGTTTAAAGTTAGTCGTTAGATCGTACCTGTGAGGGGGAAGCGTTCAAGTTGAGCCTCATGTGGGTCACGCTTATGCCCTCCCTCTACCATCCCAGTGTGTACCATAATGCTGCGGTTTCAGTGAGCTCTGGGTTCTAACTTTGTGTCCACAAAACCACAGCATTCTTCTCACTTCCTTTTATGAATTTCAAGGTAGTAATGCATCGGTAAAATTAAAAATACTCTGTTGTATTACCGATGTCCATGGTCGATGGTAGCCATTTTTTTCTGAAAGAATACACAATAATTATTCCCTAACTTATATTTATACGATGAACGAATATGAGCCTCCTAAAATAATAGTAAATTAATAAGATAACGGAATTTGGATGTAATTCAAAAAAGAGTCAATTAAAAAAAACTGTTTCCTTTTGAATAATATCAACATACATATGACTCACTCATTCACCTCAATATAGGAGATATGGCACTTTTAGGGTAGATAGTATTCACTCTTTGAAATTATGTATCAAGCTGATGCTAATTCTTCTTAAAATAGGTTATATATAGTGTCATTTAAAAGGTTTTACAGTCTATTCGCAAACTAACAGTGTGATAGTTTCACTAGAATATCCACCTGGGGGTTATATTTTAAACTCAGGACAACAGGATGACTGTTATAATACTTGCGATGTAATGATAATGATTTCTGTCATAGCGGCGTATTTATTTTGCAATACCTACTTCTCCGATTGGTGTTTATCAGTTGTCCTACATTCTAGATAGTAAACATGCTACTCAAATCAATCCTACTAACATTAAAAATAACAGGATGCTACTTAGATTAGTATTTCCAACATCATAACTAACGGAATGCTACTGAAATCAATCGTACCAACATCATAAATAACAGAATGCTACTCAGATTAGTATTTTCAACATCATAACTAACGGAATGCTACTGAAATCAATCGTACCAACATCATAAATAACAGAATGCTACTCAGATTAGTATTTCCAACATCATAACTAACGGAATGCTACTGAAATCAATCGTACCAACCTCATAAATAACAGAATGCTACTCAGATTAGTATTTCCAACACCATAACTAACGGAATGCTACTGAAATCAATCGTACCATCATCATAAATAACAGAATGCTACTCAGATTAGTATTTCCAACATCATAACTAACGGAATGCTACTGAAATCAATCCTACCAACATCATAAATAACTGAAAACTACTCAGATTAGTATTTCCAACATCATAACTAACGGAATGCTACTGAAATCAATCGTACCAACATCATAAATAACTGAAAACTACTCAGATTAGTATTTCCAACATCATAACTAACGGAATGCTACTGAAATCAATCCTACCAACATCATAAATAACAGAATGCTACTCAGATTAGTATTTTCAACATCATAACTATCGGAATGGTACTGAAATCAATCGTACCAACATCATAAATAACAGAATGCTACTCAGATTAGTATTTCCAACATCATAACTAACGGAATGCTACTGAAATCAATCGTACCAACATCATAAATAACAGAATGCTACTCAAATTAGTATTTCTAACATCATAACTAACGGAATGCTACTGAAATCAATCATACCAACATCATAAATAACAGAATGCTACTCAGATTAGTATTTCCTACATCATAACTAACGGAATGCTACTGAAATCAATCGTACCAACATCATAAATAACTGAAAGCTACTCAGATTAGTATTTCCAACATAATAACTAACGGAATGCTACTGAAATCACTCCTACCAACATCATAAACAACAGTAGTCAAACGAGTGAAGCTATTTTACAAAATAAGCTAATATAAACAGATATTAATTGTTAATTAAAGTTAAAAATTGATTTCTTGGGTGGGTAAATAAAGTAATATCAACTCGTACTTGACTCATTCTCCCTAAGTGTGATCGTTGAAAATAAAACTTTGAGAGCCGAAAAATTTCTTACGTTTTGTCTCGAAACGTTTAATAATTCATTTTGTCGGGGAAATTTAAATTCCGCCATCACAATATCGCACGGGATTAAATCTGAATCTTTTTATCAGCTAAGTTCGTACGAATTCAGCATAATTTCTCTCTTATATTTAATGTTGCTTAAAATTAAAGTGTTATCTGTGACAAATATAAAATAAAATACAATTTTATAATTCTTCGGTATAAGTCTATAGGAATTTTCGTAAATAATCCCACACTATCCCCCACATGAACTGTGCTTTATTCTGGGATTAAAACTATCCTTTATGAGTGTCTAACCTATATATGTATGTTAATTTTCATTCATGAATCTTTATCCCACATGAACAGTTAATTCAGTCTAGGATATTTATTTTATGTATTATAGTTTACCTTTCGATAATGAGTCCTTTTTCTTCTTTATTGTAAACTAGCCGACTTGCGCGACTTCGTTCGCGTGCTCTGCTCCTATGGATCGTAGCGAGATGTTAAATAGCCTAAGTTACTCCTTGTTATACCAGCTATCTTCCAGTAAAAGTCCCGTCAAAATCGGTCCAGCCATTTCAGAGATTAGCCGGAACAAACAGACAGACAGACAAAAATAGTAAAAAAAATATTGTTTTGGTATATATACTGTGTGAAGTGTGTTTTAAGCAATTAAATATCACTTACTTTTTTTTTTTAAAGATTACTAGCAGTATGCATCACATACTACTAGTATTCCCTTTACCCTCGCCAGTGTGGTAGACTATGTCCAAATACCCTCCTCATTCTGAAGAGGAGACCCGGCACAGCAGTGGGCCATTGAAGGGTCGTGATGATCTGTATAGCAGATTATTTTCAAATTTTTGTTTTCATTTTCCTTTTTATCCCACGAAAACTGAGCGTTATTCTGGGATAATAATGTTTTTTGTTACTCCAAGTTTAATGCATGTATTTAATATATCAAATTTTAAATTAAAAAAAAATAATAATTCAGATTCAGGGATAAAAAATGAATATTTTGTTGATATAGATTATAAAGTATCGATCGATAATAAATTTACGAAAAAATAAAAACATTCTTGGAATTAGTTTACACCAATAACTCCGAAATTCTAAATTGACCTGAACAAAGAAAACTAAAAACTTTTTCGTTCACATCAAAAATTAAAACTTCTTACAAGTCCCAAAAGTTTTATTGGACAAAAAAGGTTATTTGTCATCAAATTATGAGTCAAGATGGTGATCAAAATTTCAGGTGCTTTAAAAAGAATTTATTCATATTGGTGAGACTCAATTTGTTTTTTGGCATTATTTCCGTCCATTTTTAGAGATGTTTTTGTAGAATTTGCAAAAACTTTTCTATTTGTATGATGTTTGTTACACAATTACTAAAAACAAATAAACCGATTTGAATGAAATTTCATATGCTTTATAAGCTATATCCTTACTTAATATTATAAACGTGAAAATTTGTGAGTATGTTTGTTAATCTTTTATGCAAAAACTATTGAAGGTATGTGAATGAATCTTTACAATAACATAGCTTATATATCAGAATAATACATAAGCTATCTATACTAATATTATAAAGAGGAAAGATTTGTATTTTTGTATTTTTATATGTAACGACTAAACATAAAAACTACTGGACCGATTTCAAAAATTCTTTCACCATTAGAAAGCTACATTATCCCTGAGTAACATAGGCTATATTTATTACAAGAAAAAATTAGAGATCCCCAGAAATTCTCACTAAAACCAACACAAGGTGCAAAAAAATTAGCCATAAAATATCTTTCATCGCATGCGCTGCGAAAAGTATTGATGATAGAACAAAAAAATGTTCTACAATATTATAGAACGTATCAATATCTAAAAAAAACTCCGCGAGACGGAAATTTTTATCTTAAATATTCCTACGGAAACACCACGCAACCCGCGACACCATATATCTCTTTTATGTGTAAGCCAAAATTGTGAATATAGCAATCAAAATGTGACGTTAAACCTAAACGTGGTAAATTGCACCCAGGCGAAGCCGGGACGGGTCATCTAGTTAATGAATGAACAAAGGATAAATTTATCTTGAAAATAACTAAGTTTTTGTGGGATAAAAGCGAGTTATTGATTATTGACATAATCGTATAAGCTGAACGTATTTGAATAACATTAAGCTTTATGATCTGAATTATTTATTATTAACTGATCTATCTTTTTTTCAGTTTTAAGGAGAGACATCCAAATTGCAAGAGATGTTGGGAAGAAACTTCACAAACAACACACAACGAGTACATAAAATTAGCCACCGTACTCCTGACCCCCAAGTTAAGGCTGCTCTCCTTCAGGGTGTCAAAGAACTACTTGTACTTTAGCTTTGCGAGACCCGACACTGACCTGGGAGAGTACACTGAGCTTTGTAGTGAAGACAGTTGATGAGCAGTTGAAATATATTGCTTTTTTGGTCATTATGTTTTACTAAACAACTTTTCCTTGTTTTGATCCGTTGAAAAGGATCTTTATTGTTTTCTGGTCGTATGGTAGGTAAATATTATTATTATTATTTTTTTCCGTGTTACATTATTTAGGGGGTGGTAGGGAGTCTCCATAATTCTTACGTAAGATCACAAAAATACGCAATGAACGTTTGCTCATATTTCTCTCCCCAGAGGATGTTAAAACACCCGATCACTTGTTTGTGCAATAATAATTAAATATGAAAGTTGAGGCTTCATTCAAGAAAACAATTTTTACTGTTCTTCAATACAAGATGCGCTCACAGAAACAGTTTAAGTTTGCTCTAAATACTTTGCGTCAAAAAGGCAGCGTAAATTCACAAATAACTTCATGGCCGTATTTCAAATATTAAAAAAAATGCTTTAGCCATGTATTCAAGGCGAAATCAAATAGTTTTATGCCGCATCGGGGGTGATGTAGAATGGGTGGACGTCGACGTCACAATCCTGAATAACCAACTAAAAGCAACACCTTATCTATTCTTATTTTTTATTATAATAGGGGGGGGAGGGGATGAAAAACTAGCGAAAATAGTCTTATGTAATAAATGAATGGCGCCAAACAAAAAAAAATCATAAAAATCGATCAAGCCGCTTCGGAGGAGTTCTAAACAAACACTGTGACACGAAACTCTTTTACTTATATAAGATTAGGTACAAATGCAAAATGCCCAGTTCCCCTTACGGAAGTGACAAGATTTTTAATTATAATATTTCTGGTCACCCTACTTAGTCTTGATGCCACTCATAACACACCAGAAGGATATTTAATATTAGTAGTTAAACAAACGTATAATTTTTTTTCTTTTATTACTTAAAACAGTTTAAAGTTAAATTTAATTAAGATAAATTTTGTAGAAGTTGCTCGAAAGGAACTTACAAATACAATTAATTCATTGAGTTAGCAACACCGTTATTTGCGAGTAGTTCCTTTTATTTTTCAATTATACCAACGTAACAAAATATAACAAGATAAGTATATAACCTCTGATTCGATAGATTTTTGTCTAAAGTGCATATTATTATACACTTTATGTGTGTTTATATCCTTCCATATATTATCCTTTTCTTCTCCCTCGTTCTTCCCATGAGTATAAATTATAGTAATAAAAATTATATATGCTCTATTTGTTTCCATTTTGTTAGTCTGTGACAGGTTAATTGTACAAGCGCTGTCCCAATTGTTTTGTAATTTAAATGTGTTTCGCGTAACAAAAAGATTATATCGTTATTACGCTATATTCGTGTTGTTTCACTGTTAACTTTATCTATGATATATATGTCAGAACAGAGAGACGATTTGGATGAATCGAATATCACGATTCCGTAGTTTTTGAACAGGAACCCAGGCAGTGCCTTGGACTTTTGACCAAGTTGTAGGCTTAAGGATATCCTTTAAATGATCATAACATTCACCTCTACTACCTGGTCTCACTGTTTGTCTTAGGTTAGGTTAACATAACCTAACCTAAGACTAACCTAACCTAACATAAACCTAACCTAAGGCTAACCTAACCTAAGGTTGTGTTAATACATCTAAATACAATGTAGGGAATCATAATAAATAAGAGGAATGTCCAATATTTGTGATGCGACACACTATTTGTTACACTTCAACTCCAGGTGATGTTCACTCAAAGAGACTTGTCGAGAGACTAAAGTGTACTGCATAAGTAGGGGAATATAAAGGGACTAGACAATGGTAGCAATGCCCTCCACTAGTGGGGAGAAGTAAATCAACAAAACGGAAATATGGCGCTGGCATCCCGATTAATCGATAATCTTTTACTCGTTTGAGACTTTTAAAAATCGTTGAATATTATAATGACGTGACGAAAGTGATGGTTAATTTTCATTATTATTATCCGAAGAAAATCAAGAAATAGGAAATATGGCGCTGGCGTCCCGATTAATCGATAATCATTTACTCGTTTGAGGCTGTCAAAAATCTTTGAATATAAAAATCGCGACGGAAGTGACAATTAATTTTCTTTATCATTATCCTACTCTAATTATAGCTCGACACGGCCTTCACTCAACTATACCCCGACATATATATGCAGTTATGTTTATGTATTAGAATTTAGATATTTATATGTAGTTTATGGTTGCACCACCCTATACCCTTCTCTAGTAAAATTTTCTGTCTAAAGGTTGTCTGGAAGAAATGGCTATTTAGCCATAAGACCGCCTACTGTTTAGCCACTATAAACTTTTTACTTTTTTTCCTGTGTCGTGTAGTATGCAATAAAGAGTAAAATAAATAGAAAAAATGTATTAGGAGATATTCACCTTAATTTTAGATCAATTTTGAGCTTAATTTCGAGCTCCAAAAAACTAGCTTACATAATGCAAGCGCAAGCAGGAGCTCGGTCTAGTCTGGATTTGACATAAAATAATTTCTTGAATGAATTACACATTAAATTTATTTCATATGACATTTTATAACCTCAATGTGTGTATACTGCCAACTATGAAATGTCTAGGAATTCTATCAAAGGATATCTATCACAATAATATCAAGCTTTATGAGTAACTCGTAACAGAAATTATTATACAATTTTAATTCAATTCCATCCAAAAATATACCCAATCCTTTATATGGCAATATTTGGGGACTGTTTCATTTTATTTTTTCAAAGCGTCGCTGAAGCAACAGATTTGCATAAGCACTTTTGCGTTCATATGTACTTTAGACCTGCATACATTTGTTTTTATCGTAGGCGGAGATAATATATTAGCTGGGATGAAGCACAACGAAGTAAGAAGTAGCTTATCACCATTTAAATAATACACATTACACCATTTATAGACACTAGGCGAGTTAACCTGTAACATCTACGAAAGTTGATTTAAGAAGGGTCTAGATCATTTGGACAAAGGACAACATCTATGCCCATGACTCGTAAGTCTTATTACGGAACAGCATTTACGCCTACACTTCTGGCAGGTGAATAAGATTCCTGTAGGTTATTGGGGTCTCATATCGTTCTTAGACAACACACACACACACAGGGAGATATTTTTGCGCCAAACAAGTCTATTATCTGCAAGGTGCTCCGCATTAAGGTATAAAACCACGTCGTAAACGTATGATAAGACTAAAGCCATATTGTATTTATCAATAAACTAATAATACTAAAAAGGATCGTTATGCAGCGGTAGATCCTTTTGTTAGGCCCTAAGTTCTAATACTTCGTACACTTAATTAAAAAGAGGTTCTACTAGTATTCAATTTTAATATATTCGGTATTGGTATCTTTCTGATCAAATCTCACAGAACATATTTAATGTTTTAAAATCTTAATCTTTAATTTGAATATCTATTAATCTATAATTTAGTATCTGCAGTGGATCTAACTAATGCCTGTACTCACTGAAGCGTCGACGAATCAATGCGGCGTGAAATATATTATAATAATAGGCAATCAACTGGATTACATCATGTGGGCTAATTTTGTTAACCGAAGCCATAAAGCAGACCAAATAGTAATAAGTTATCACATAAAAACTAGATCTAAAGAACAAAGTTGTTAAAAGAAGATCGAACCAATGATAACGTAATTGTAAGAGATCATAATGTTTAGTTATTTATCGGTTCAGTAGCATTTCTTCAACTTGCATTATGCTAAGGAAACCTTTCATTTTTAGGAGTCCTGAACCTTAAACGAAAAAAGGAACCCTTACAGGATTACTTCGTTGTCCGTCTGTGTGTATACCAACAGCCACACCCAGAAACGTCAAATGGTTACTTAAGTCGCTCACTTTAGTTAATATTCTGTTCCCAATTTACCTTTATTTTATTTTATTTATATTATTGTTATTTTATTATATAGCAGAAAATCTTTTAAATTTCAATATGTCTTAGGTTTGTCTTTGAGTGTGGCTGTAGGTTTGTTTTAAACTCAAAACGAATTTAATTGACAGTTTGACATTCTAAACTTATTTATAGAGGACATAATATGGGAATGTTGTCATAGGAATAAAAACAAAAAAATCTATATAACATTTTAGAGGTAATATCAATTTTTCTTCAGTTTTTACTAAAAACTAACAGTGAAACAACTTATTTATGCATAATACATTTAATTATAGTTTTTAAATGAATTTAAAATAACTTTTTTAAAATTAAAATAACCTTGTTTTTAATTTTGGCCACACTACGGCATTGTCGATATGAATGTCCGCCCTACGGAAACAGGTCAAACTTGTCATTAACTATGTAACGATTAAATTTTATCTCTAGGATGTTTCTACAATTAACAAATTTAATGAGAATTTATTATGTAACCATTAGTCCTAAATTAATGAGTGTCTATGAGTGTCACACTCGTGGAGGTATCAAGTTGACGTGTTGTTAAATGGCAACTTGTAAAACATTTTAATCGACTCCAAAAAACAAGGACGATATGTTCACCGACTTCAAGAGTATTTTTAATGTTATTATTTTTTAATTTTCATTGCATTTTTTGGAGTTTAAAGTCGGTTAATTGTTTTTTTGGTAATAATGTTTAATTATAAATATGTCAATTGAAATACGCATTACTCATGTCGGGAGTAAAGGGCCCACACTATTGATCTGCACGCGAAAATCAAAATTTGATAGTGTTAGTCAATAAAGGTATTGAAAAAATTCCCCAACCAAATGGCGATCCCTTTCAACATTTCCAAGGACTTTAAAATAAGTATCTTAGACGCCTATCAATATTAAATGTCACAGTGCTCATCGTTTCTACCCTTGAGGGGTAGAGGAGGTACTGGAATATAATAGAACCCTTTAGGTGATAGGGGATCTATTCCCCGACTGGCTGACGACTACCAAGTATTTTAAACACGTTTCGGTTGCGCCGCGTGTGGACCACACTACAATCCCTGCCATCAGAGTTCTCGCTCAAGGGCTACTGAATCCGTAGGATATTTCTCTTCAATCCCCTTCCTCACTCTATCTTCGAGGTGGCAAAGTATCGGCAAAACAAGAGTCACTTTCTTGTATTGCTGATATCCATGAGCGACGGTAGCCACTTACCATTATGTGCCGTCATCTCGTTTGTGCCTTATCTGCCATAAAAAAATCAAGTCTAGAAAAAATGTGATTCATATATTTGGAAAACATATTAGTAATTATTATCTCAGAATTGTAAGACATATTATTTCTTCAAAACTAGTCTATATGTAATAGTCGTTAATGCCTACCCTACACTATGTTATTATTTTAAATATCTATCAATAACTACTTATAGTTAACCAAGGACATTAATAAGTATCATTTTGTGTGGATTATTAATGTAGTTCTTGTTTAGTGTTCCAAGCTTTTTATTTTATTCGTTAGCGTGAAAAAAACAAGGGGTTATATCAGACAGTAAAAAACAAACCTTGTTCTTAGGGATCCGTATAAAAACGGTAATAAGAGGCGTCGGGGAAGTTGCCAACAGACGTGATTTTGAAGTTAGCCGACCTGTTGCATCAACATGGCAACGGGTCGAACGTATTCTGGCTAGATTCGAGAGGATTCGTTAACTGCTTTCTTGGCAGCGTCTCAGAAATGCTAAGTAGGCTTGTATTGAATCTTTAGGGGAAAAATTTAATTTCGTGAATGAGAAACTTAATTGTTTAATGCTATTGGCAATCTCTAAGTTTGTTAATTTTTCTTAATTAGTCACATATGTCATCAATTATAATAATTATTATACATTAATTATTTAATTATATGACTTTGTATTTTTCTTTGATTATTGTAAGCATATTTCTTATTTAGTTGTTCTATTGACTACAAGTAATGGCGGGAAAAACAAGATGGCGGGAGAGCGTTGTTGCATTTGATTGTGCTGCAGAAAAAGAATATAAAAAGAGCCATTACTTATCGAATGGTGCGGTTTTGTTATTTCTAATCTGACATTATAGATAATTATAACCTAATTTTAAAGTGAAGTGAGAAAAGGTGTTGTAGTTTATAAAAATAAAGTACAATTGTTATGAGTGAGTATACCCGTATTCTTATTTATTTCTTCGATAACCTAGTAAAGCATATGCAAGCCGATGATTTCGGCCAGAATCTTACACATAAACATGTTTAAACCTATTTAAAAATTAAATAACTGACTCCAGTAAATGGGGCCTAAATGCAATTTGTAAAAATTGTAAAAAAAACAACTCTTGCAATTAAGTTTTTTGGCTGTAAAAAATTGTGAAAGCTCGTGTAAAAATAAGTCAGTTATTTTAATAGGTTGGTAGTACCTACATATTTTCTTACCGATATATTGCCTAAATATTTTCATTCCGTTGTAACGACTATATTGTTATAACGAATATTCGATTAAAGTATATCTTAATAATATTAAATGTAAAACAAATTTGATTTGATTATGGAAACGCCTCTTCAGATACTTTAAATAATAAACATCTTTATAATATCTATCTATTCCATAAAGATAATTGAACAGACAAAAAAAAGTTTAGGATTTTAATTTTATCCACAACAAGGCTACAGGGAGACAAAAATGAAAAAATGTTTTACTCGACTTGATTCAGGCTCTGCTGTGACTTGATATTTATCACTCAAGATTATTTAATAATATAATTCTTTTTATATGGAATTTGACATTTTAATTGTTAATGAATTAGTTAAACCTAAATATTTACCTATAGATGTCACTGTTTAATTTCTGAGCTATTCACAACAAACCAATCCTCCAAAATCTCCTTAGCTAAGAACCACAGATTATAAAGTATCACTGTATCCAAATCGCCTTAACCACGCACAAATTACATTGAAGAATAAATATAGATTACAGAAGCGGAACCGGAACCGAAGCAATAAATAAGGAAGGAGAGAAATCCGATTCATAACGAAGCGGGACGCTGTAATCCTGTAATAAGTCGGAGCGCCACCTGGGGGCCGTAATCAAGATACTTGTGTTACACACTTTTGTATATAAAACTAACTAGTCGAACCACCCGGCTTCGCACATGTTCAAATTCCTACATGTTCTTGATTAAAAAAAAACAATTTATTTTTAATTTACAAGTATATATAGTCAGAAGTTCAAAAAATATTTTATTATTATCCTGCAGGAACTATCAATTTTTCCGGGATGAAAAGTATCATATGAATTAATCCAGGTTATAAAGTATCTGTTTGTTGTGTGATTGGGTAACAAACATTTAAACATCCATTGTTTGAAAAGCAGTGATGGCCCAATGGTTGACACCTCAAGTCTTACTCGGGAGGTCCGAGTTCGATCCCCCACACAGGCACACACCTCTGACTCTTGAGTTATGTGTGTTTTAAGCAATTAAATATGCTTTAACGGTGAAGGAAAACATCGTGAGGAAACCTGCACTCCTTCAGTTCTCCATGTTCTCAAAGGTGTGTGAAGTCTGCCAACCCGCACTGGACCAGCGTGGTGAACTATGGCCTAATACCCTCCTAATTCCTCTTTCTGAGGAGGCGTGTTGATGATCCATTGGATTGGATCCAACAAACATTCAATTCAAACAACATTGTTTAGATGTTTGTTTCTGAATCACACAAAAACGGCTAGACAGATCTGAATGAAATTTCGTACACGGATATTTTATATCCTGGGTTAATAATCATCATCATCATCTCAGCCATAGGACGTCCACTGCTGGATATAGGCCTCCCCCAGAGATTTCCAGTACGACCGATCACCTGCGACCTGTATCCAGTGGCTCCCTGCCGCCCTGACCAGGTCGTCTGTCCGTCTTGTGGGACGGGTTAATATTATATAGGCTTCATTTTAGGCTGAAAATTATATAGTTGCTGTAGGGTAGAAGGTATTTTGAGACGTAAATAAAGTGTTAAGTGTTGTGCAAAATTTACATAATTATTTATAATATTAATAAAACTAGTTAATCAGTCCCGAATTTTAAGTCACCTTTTAGGTCCCGGTTTCTAGTTTAAAATATATTTCTGTATAAAAATATTCAGGTCCTTATAATACTATTATCCCACAGAAAATATGAACTGTTGATATTTTACTATACTAGAAGAATTGTGTGATTATATTGAACGAGCGGCCTGGCCTCGCTTCGCTCCGGGTATTAAAAAAAAATATTATAATTGATGTCCTTATGAGAGAGAGAGAGAGAGAGAGATAATCGAAAGAAAGGAAGTAAAAAGACATTAATCATTCTAAAAACATAAAAATAAAAATTAAAGAGGGAAAAAAGACAGAGGATGAGAGACGATGATAGTATTGTAAGAGGAATAGAGACGGAAATACTATAGACTTCTCTCAGTGAAAGTATTAGAATTTTTAAAATCGGATTAGTAACAACAACATGGCCATATTCTTTTATTTAAAAAATGTATATGGCAACACTAAATAACTTTTGTCCCTCACGAAAAATGTAGTTTTCTAACAGTGAACGAATTCTTAAAATCGGATTAGTAACAACAAAATGGCCATTTTCTATTAATTAAAAAATTTATATCGCAACACTAATTCACTTTTGTCACTCACGAATATTGGATTTGTAGTTCCTGAGAAACTCTTCAATTTACAAAATGACCACCTTATGGCACTTAAATGGCCATATCTTTTTAATTAGAGTATTCATGGCAACACCACATAGCCTATGTTACCCGGAAAGGATGTAGCTTCCCATCGGTGAAAGAATTTTCAAAATCGGTTCAGTGCTTTTCGAGCCTATTCGCAACAAACAAACAAACATACAAACAATCAAATCTTTCCTCTTTATATAATAGTATAGATAAATGTAACAATTGATATATTTCCTAGTTATAACTCCTTAGTAAATAATAGTTTAGCAAGTACCCCCTGTAGTCAGTTCAGCTGCAGTTCCTAATCGATGGCGCAGTGGCGTCGCGTGCTAGACCCTCATTCATCAGACGGATAAGCTACATTGTTCTTGAACTGGGTTACTAGTACTACCACTGCTGGTTTTGTATCTAATATCCTTTGGACTACAAATACTATTTCTTGAAGCAAATACTGCAGTTATAGTTGTAATTACCCTTCTACTACACTGAAGTAAAATAAAAGAGGAAATATTGCTGAACAGTTGTGCTTGCCATTTACTCGTCCTCGTAATACTATATTTAGTACGAGCGGGCTGCCCTCGCTTCGTTCCGGGTATTTATAGCAATATTATAATTAATGTCAAATCAAAGCTATAAAAAGAAAAGAAAGAAAAAGAAAGAAAAAAACAGATAATAAAAGAGGACAGAGCAAAAATAAAATTGAATAGGTAAAGGAGAGAGAGAGAGAGATGATCAAAAGAAATAAAGTAAAAAAAGAGACTGACAATTCTGAACAGATAAATATAAAAATTAAAGATAGAAAATGAGAGTGAATGATAGCATATAAGAGGAAGAGAGACGGAAACACTATAGAATTCTCTTAATGAACGAATTTTTAAAATCTGATTAGTAACAACAAAATGGACATATTCTATGAATTAAAAAATTTACATGGCAACACTAATTCACTTTTGTCACTCACGAATAGTGTAGTTTTCTCTCAGTGAAATATTTTTTTAAATCGGATTAGTAGTTCCTGAGAAACTCTTCAATTTACAAAATGGCCACGTTATGGCACTTAAATGGCCATATCTTTTTAATTAAAATATCTATGGCAACACCACATAGCCTATGTTACCCGGAAAGGATGTAGCTTTCTATCGATAAAAGAATTTTCAAAATCGGATATATACAAACAATCAAATCTTTCCTCTTTATATAATAGTGTAGATGTAGATATGTGTGTATCATAATAGTATTTCAATGGATTGATTTCCTAGCATCTTAGTTGCCTGGAAGAGATCGTTCTTAGCGATAAGACCGCCTGTTCTGCATCATTTCTTTGTCTGTTGTCTGTGTATTTGTTGTTGTTGTCCTTACTGCCTCTATCAGGGAGACCTAATTGTTACTCTTTACTTCACTGTATGAAGTTACTTGTTTGAAAGCTACTTCAAAATGATCGGGATGAATGAATGGCACTAACGGGAACTTCTAGCCAATCAAAATCTATCAAATATTTAGCAAAAAATTATTTTTTTTATAAAAGATATCAGATTCTACTATTTGATTACACAAGTCAACAAAAAAAAAACTTTTTTTTAGTGTCTGTTATTTAATGACTATTGTCTGAGTGTTTACATTGAAAAATAACCAACAACTTAATTTATGAAGAAATAAGTTTGCTATTGTATGTTTTATATTGATAATTAAGTTTTAAAGTTCTTAGTGGAGAGTAAAATAATAATTGGTAATACTTTAAAACAAAATGGCGACAAGTCGCGCATTCTACTGTATTGAGTGTATGTATGTCTATTACAAACTGTAGCAACTACTTTTGTATATGACTGACTCGCAGAATAGCATACAGACTTTACTTGTCGAAATAATATGAAATTTTCTATGAAAACGAAATTTCTATAAAAGCAAACTTTATTCAAAAAACCTATTTTACCCATTATAAGTAAGGTAAAAGAAATCAAAATTTTACATTTTGTTGCCAGACTCAAAATCCGTGTTGACCGGTGTTATACTATGGCTAATCAAACAATGTTGAATGACGCAAGGTGAGATGAATCTTCCCGTTTTTGATGCTTTGAAAATAGATTTTGGTATTGTTACTGTATATATTAACCTGTAATAACATTAGTGTAAGAACGTTAGGATAAAAGCTACATTTACGAACAAATGTATTAATATTTCGTGCTATTTGTATCTATAAAGCAGTATATTATTTTATATCAAAAGCGTAAAGTAAGAAAATCTTTTCAAATTGCTTAAATGTTTCACAAAGAAAAATTCTTGTAAACAGAGGCAGCATCAAAGCAAGTATGTAATAGAAAGTATACATTCAATAGAAGATTACCATTTAGGGATCATTCGGACAAGTGATAAAAAGCGTTACGTCAGACTTAAAAAAAATTGAGTTTCATTATGTTTTTTTTTGTTATTTTTTTATTTTCTCTGTGCTACAATACTTTCTTAAATTACACAATTGCAACCTTCTGCTGCTAGGAGAGCATCTCATAAGAAACGAGCAACTCAGCTCCCTTAGTGATAGGTAATCTATTCCTCGACTGATTTGCGATAACCGGTATACGAATCCGATCGTCAAGTTTCGGTCAAGCTGGATATGGTCTAGACTTTCTCCCTTCCTCTCCCATTCCAATCACATCATCACCAATTCATCTCTACATTTCCCCTCCTTATTTTTAACGGGCCTACACATCGACACTGCCAATTTTCATTGGTGACGTTGACCACTTACCATTCGTTGGATTGTATGCTCGTATTTCCTTTATCTGCTATAAAAATAGCATATATCATTTACCTTTGTCTGCGGCTGTACAAACAATGATGTGGATTACATAGTGTCTTTTTCGTCAGTGAAAGTTACTAAATAGCAATATTATATATTTATTTTAAAATATTTTAAAACGGACGTTAAGTGATAGGTCGTGCGAGTAAAGCGCTGAGGAAATGTAGCCGTTCCGGCGCGCGGCGGTGCTTTACCTCAATTGAGAAAGGTCACGTATTGAAAACGTCTACTTCTGTACTTTTATCATAATTGGCTTCAATTTTTCTTAATACCGGTGGGTATTTGAAAATATACTTTGAAGTGCGGAGCTTTGTAACTGTAAATAATATACTTGGGAAACTGTTTTATTATATTTTATTTTATCAAGGAAGCAAATAGTACAACAATTCCTGTTAACAACTCTGTTTATAAAGTAGTGGGTAGATCATTTTATATTATGTGAAGTATACCGAGACGAAGACAATATATAACCTTTAGTGCGGTTTTCGCGCAGTGTACATGGAAGTAAGTGCTATAGTTTCGTGGTTAAGGTCAACCTTCTTGAGTTCCACGTAAGTCAACTTTAATATCTATTGTAGTTGGTCGAGTGGTGGAGGTGAGAGTTAATATATTATGAAAGAGCTCTTTAAACCTGCTCCTGGGTCTCAAGCCATTCTTAAAAAAAAAAACAAAACAATACACAAACCAATCCAATATGGGTCTCCTCCTCATATTGAGGAAGGTATTAGGCCATAATCTACCATGCTGGCCCAGTGCGGGTTGGCAGACTTCACACACCTTTGAGAACTTTAGGGAACTCTCAGGAGTGTAGGTTTCCTCACGATGTTTTCCTTCACCGTTAAAGCAAGTTAAAACACACATAACTCAGAAAACTCACAGGTATGTGCACAGTAGCTTTTTGTAGGTTTCACCTGATCTAAAAAGAAAAGTATTACGAGCATAATTGGTATTTGTAACAGGAACGTGAAACTCGGATTTATAATGCGTGTATGTTTTGGGACATCTTAGATTAATTTGGCTTAGAAGATATGGTGAATCGATTTCATTCAATAGTAATTTAAATATAAAGTTTATATATCTCTATTCTTCTGTTGTTTATTAATGTTTGTCAGTGTAAGATTTCTTCATCCATCTCTCTGTCTGTTTGACTTTCAAACCATTTTGCGCAGGAGCATATAATATATAGAGTCATCTAGATGAAGTTAATAACAAATGTTTAGCTCATAATTATATGTTAAGGCAATCAAAAGGCACAGCCGTTTATGTCGACTGTTATAAAAACATCAAAACTTTTAGAGTAATTCATACTTTTAGAGTAATATTTATTTTCTTAAAAAATGTTTTGATAAACTGTTTTATTTCGATTCGAGTTTCTTGTCCAAATTTTTGTGTTATGAAGCCATCTCAAAAATTTAAAAAATCAATCAAATCACGATACAATTCAGTATAAAATTTTTTCACAAAAAATTCAGGAATTCAGGAATTTATAGTTTCTTCTTGTCTTTCTGTAGATCTTGTAATACCTCTGAAACTAATTTTTTTAGTGGAAATAAGAATATTATAGTACATTTAAACCACACAAATATAGAGATAATATAAATACAATGCGGTTTCATGTGAAATTAATTCATTAACTGAATCAGAAAACTCATTATACAAAAGGTAAATGTAAAATTTTGTGGTCACCTTTAGAAGTTAAATTAAAATACAGGTTTTGCTTATACAGCGTTATTAAATTTTTATTTGTTAATACGAAAGAAAATACAAACATTTATTGATAATAACTTTTTTCCTAATTTGTCCAACAAGTTTACGAGATACTGTAATCTCAAAAAATCTTCTATTTATTTCTATTAATTTTCAAAATGGCGTGGTTACATTTTTAATGATTTTCATGACTAATATTAGCGTTAAATATTCCGTTTCGTAATGAAAAAGATATTCTTTACTGAAATAAAACTGTCAATTGTCAAACGTCACTAACCAATCTAAGTGACATACTTGACCGCCATGATGGATTTGTGTAATGTGTGATTTGAATTATTGTCTTTTACTATCAAACTATGCACAAACAAGTAATTTGAACATTTATTTTTTATATTGTACAAGTCTTAAAAAACTGTATTCTTTGAAGAATATCCATACACAAATAAATAGAATTGGAGTGTCTGTTTGTAATATTAAAATAAGCGCTTATTACTAAATGCTTTGGTATATATACTACCAAAGATTTTTTTTTTTTTATGTAACTAGGTCGGCAAACAAGCGTACGGCTCACCTGATGGTAAGCGATTACCGTAACTTATAGACGTCTGCAACACCAGAAGCATCGCAAGCGCGTTGCCGACCCTGTCCCCAATTCCCCCCAGGAGCTCTGGTCACCTTACTCACCAACAGGAACACAACACTGTTTTAGAGTAGTGTTATTGGCTGTGATCTTCTGTAAGGTCGAGGTACTACCCCAGTCGGGCTTCTCCATATTTGAGCAGATAATTTCCTGCTGTGCCCTACCTCAGTTATTTTTGACAATTTTTGTCTGTCTGTCTAAAATGGCTGGACCGATTTTGACGGGACTTTCACTAACAGATAACTGATGTAATAAGGAGTAACTTAGGCTATTTAACATCTCGCTATGACCCATAGGAGCGGAGCAACACAAGAACGAAGTTGCGCGGGTAGGCTAGTTTAATTATAAAACTAGTATAAGTTGTTAAACTATAAAGACAATAAAATAAATTTATATAAAAACAAGCCGACCCGCCCTTTCTTCGCTGAGGTGAACTTAAACCGTTTACTCACTCTCACTCTCACTCGCACACACTCACCCAGTTATTCATTCATCTCTGCCAAACCCAAAGTATATGAATATACTAAATCCATATATATATGTCGGAAGTGTGAGTTAGGTTTAGGTTAGGTTAGCCTTGTGTTAGGTTAGGTTAATGTTAGTCTAATCTTAAGATTAAACAGTGCAACTAAGCAGTGGAGGTGAGTGTTATGATCATTTAAAGGATATCCTTAAGCCTACACCTTGGTCACAAGTCCAAGGCACTGCTTGGGTTCCTGTCATAATAGTAAGAGATCGTAACGTTTAGTTATATCCTGACCGTATTGCGCCCATATAGCTTTTAAGATAGGCCATCCATCCATTTCCTTATTTTAGTTTCGGACATATATTTATTTCCGTTGAATTTCTGCTTAATAATGCACTGATCGTCTTCTGTCTAACTTCTTTTTTATACATATACTACCTGACCCGGCAAAGGTTGTTTTGCCCAATAAATTTGGGGTGGGCCATCCTTAACACTTAGGGGGATAAAATAGACAGTAGCTGTATATATGAAAAATAAAATTTCATACAAATCGGTCGAGCCGTTTCGGAAAAGTATGGTAACTAACATTGTGACACGAGAATTTTATGTATAAGATTTAAGATTCTAAATATCTTTATGATAAAAATTAGCCAATATTACTTTGCAAGAAGTCCTTTAGCTCAATGAAAGTTTTAACAAAAGTAGATCAATCATCTGCGTGACTTAAATTGTTACTAGTTAGTAAAGAGATTTAAATGACCAATCTTTTTAAACCACAGACTCTTAGTTAATATTTATTAGTATTTCACTTTAGAAGTCTCATAATTTACAGGATATAAGATAGCAAACCTGACCTGGTTCACCACAAAGTAGTTTATCTGATAAATATGACTCTATCACGCTATGCCGCTGCGCCATCTATCAACCACATTTATGAATAACATGAAGTTAAAATAGGCTTGTGTGTTTGTACATACATACTTAATATATGCATTATGCAGTAAGGGAACGTACCCATACTACGTGAACCGTTCTAGGGGTCTGTAAATACCACGCTTATTCACAGGGGTGGAAAGGTTTTCGTCACGTAGTCAATATTTTCTTGCGAAATGTCGTGGTTTTTCGAGCTATGTTAAAATATGGCAACACTGACTAACATACGCCGGGACTTCAGTAAATTGAGAAACAATAGTTTGTAGTGCAGTGTAGTATAAGTTCTTTCGATACTATATGTCGGAGAATAGTAAAAGGTTATCGATTAAATCGAATCATCATCGCTGTCTATGGCGTTGGAGTAGGGTAGTAGCCACTTCCGTTGTGACCCTTTATATGCCATCGACAGTCTGACTGAAGTCTTAGTCGTGCGCGGTCTCTCAAGAAGTGAAGTAGTGTTTAAATAGTGATAGTGCTAGGAGTGCTGTCCGATCAAGGTCACGTGAGTACCTTACAATGTAATTACCTCGTCTTGTGTTAGGTTAGGTTTATGTGTGTTTAACCTTGGGTTTAAATAGAGAGCCTAGCAGTGGAGGCGAGTGTTGTAATTACTTAAAGGAGCTCCTTAAGCCTACACCTTGGTCACAAGTCCAAGGCACTGCTTAGGTTTCTCTCGTAATTGTTAGATATCATATTTGATAATTTATCCGTTCAGTAGAAGTATCTGCGTCGCGTTTACCCAATATTCCACTCATTACCATCCCCCCCTTTTAGTGTTCCCCAATATTCCCCATCTTCCTCCTTCCATCTCCTTTCACATCGTTTTAAAATCCCCGACATATATATATCGTTGTACGATATATATAGTATATATATCGTTGTACGATCTGCTATACATGAGCCTAATTATTTTTGTTGTGGAAACTAGAGGGGGGGGGGGGTCTTGGCATATACTGTACTGTTGGATTCTTCGTTACCAAAACACGCTCAATCATTAAATTATCTAAAAGTACGCAACCTACCTTTGACTTACCCGTACTTTTTCGTGTGGGAAAGAGATATACGTAACGCCTGATCCGAGAGCGTACCTATGAGCAGTGTGGAGGAAACCATACAATATACTAATTAATAATTAAATGTAATAAACTCTTACAATTAAATATAAAACCAGTGATGATCTGTTCGTTCTATGGGTGTGTGATGGGCGAAGATTTATTTTCTCTTTCCTCACCAGAAATCCCACTACCCCACGCCTCTTACCGTGCCGTCATTGAATAACGCCGCGCATCTGATAGCGTTTTGGAGGGAGCGTTTAAATATTGAATAAATTAGAATAAAACAAAAATATAAATTTAAAAAAAAACGAAGCGCTTCGAGAAAGAAAGGTATGAAATTATTTAGATTCATGGAATTGATTTAAAATTTTTAATATCGTGACTGTGACTGACCCACCGTATGTATGGATGTACCTATATTTGTTGTTCTTTCACGCAAAAACTACTGAATGGATTTTTAAGAAACTTTACAATAATATAGCTTACACATCAGAATAACATATAGGCTATAATTTATAATGATATAGTGTTAATTATCCAAAATATAGTGGGTGAAACAGCGGGGCGCAGCTAGTCTGAAAAAAATGTTAAATCACTTCACTGTTTATGAAAGCCTGGCACGTACCTACTGAGGCTATTTTGGATGATTTTAAACAAAAATTTTATAAAGTCGAAAAATAAAAAAAATTAATTAAATTTAAAAAAAAATATATTTTACAAGTATTATGAACAATTAAACTAATTTTACGACAAACTGCAGAAGAAATTAAATTCTTAATCTCTTTTCAGTTTATGAAAGCCTGAAACTACTAACGTTATATTGGATAATTGGATATGCTTTCTACCTTTGTTAGCAACTTGCTGAAATTATACACCTGTCAAGATAAACTTGACAGGCAGTCTGACAGATAATTTCAAACAGTGTTGGTTAATGTTGTGGTGAAGGGTATTCCTTATTGCGGAAAATATAAGTCATTTTATTACTTTAATTCTTGAAAATCTTTTGTGAAAGGGCCTTGGCAACTTGCACCTGTCTGAAACGAAATCAATTTTACCTCATCAAAGCGAGGTTCGGTTACTAACAATGATTATTCTTGTATTAATATATGTATGGACGTATTATAAAAACAACACAGGTTTAATTTTGGTGTAAAATGTTTACTTAAGCATAATAAATTTTATTTATTTCACTAGATATACAAATGTGGAGAGGAAAGCCAAGTTTTTGCAATTTTTATTAAACTCAACCACGTTATTATTATGGAATCAATTCGTAAAGATATTTTAACCTAATATAGATATATTTCTATCCATGTATTTATTGTTGTTATATCTCTGTAGAAAATAATAGTACATGTATCTCTAAATTACTACTAGTAACAGTGTGTTTATATGTGTATTAAGGGATTTGGGGTAGTCAGAGACATGAAAAAATGAGAATTTTCAGTATTTTGTTTTGGCAATTAAATCATTTTATTTTATATAATTAATAAGTATAAGTATGAACGGGCTTGTTTCCGCAACTCGACGTCACTGTGCGCCTATTTTGCGTGAAAGATGGGTGGCTAATCCTGCCATCCCAGCTCCTCTAAGAAGCTAATCAAACCTCTGGTGTCACCAATAACCTCGGGGAGAGTCCTCGGTGACCCCAAGTGTTTGGCCCGGTAGTCAGTCACGCCTGTGCATTCCAGAACAATGTGGGCGGCCGTCTCTTCTGCCTCCATACAGGCTCTGCAAAGGGGGCTGTCAGTAACACCTAGATTAAACAGATGTTTGTTGAAGGGGCCGTGGCCCGTAATTATTTGAGCAATTTTGCGTAAACCAGGGCGGGTGAGGTAGTAACTTACGAGACAGTCGCCGGTTGATGCTAGGGAGAGCTTGTTTCGACTGCTTGCACCCACTTACCTCCGTCCAGTATTTATTATGTAATTCTTTTGTGTGTTGCCGGATGGCTGATGTAGGCCATGCTGAGGGATGGGGGACAATTGGTTCTGGTCCAATTGCAGCCTTCTTTGACCCTTTCCTGGCCAGTTTAACAGCGGCATCGTTGCCACGAGAGCCACTATGACCTTTGATCCACTGTAAAGTTACGTTGTTGTTGTTATTGCATACCTCCGTCAGGGATAGGTGGCAGTTGTAGATAAGCTTTGAGGTGATAGAATTGCTTTGTAGAGCTTGCAGTACGGATTTTCTGTCCGAGAGGATTCGGATAGAGTAGTTCTTTAATAAAATTAATAATATGGCATCATTACACAATGTTATTACTCGAAGTCATGAAAATTAAAAAAAAAAATAACTTCTAAAGTTATAGCTGTTTGTGTTGAACCAGTTCCAACGAATCGAATATTTTTTTTTCAAAAAAAATTAACAGTTAATTGTTTATAAAAAAATCGAAATTAAAAAAAAAGGAATATTAACCAAAGAAGAACAACATCTTAGATAACAGGAGGTAGATATTCGCGGGTAGTTTATTTTTATTTCAGTCCAAGACAGTAAATAACCTCTATTCACAAAAACTGAACTCAAACCATGTTGTGTGTGATGCTGGGACGCCATTATGAAGGTTTGATTAATTCATGTAAGTGTTTTACATTATTTGCTCGCTTTCAGTATATATTATTATTGTCTTTTACGTATTAATCTACAGTATAGCTCCCATATAGATGTATGTACGTAATGATAAAAAATGTAGATACGTAATGTATGTGTTGTCGTTATCTTTTTCGAACTTGGCTGACATACAACTGCTGAAATTTTAGCGTATTTGTCGAACAAACCCATGTACAGCGACAGGTGGTCCATCTGAACGTTTGTTTAGGTCCTCGGGATGTGGCCTACATTGTTACACTGACGTCAAAATCTTGGTAATGTTTTGTATTTTTCATATTTGTAAGTCTCTTTGCACTTTGTATTTAAATTGTATATTATACGAATTTCGAAAGTAGTCGTTGGTTTTAGGATAGGTTACTGGTTAAGCAATTTACTGAGTATTTTAATTGAACCTAAGTTATGCTAAATTATTGGTTAGAATATTTTGTTTTATGACAAAGGCGTGTTGAGATTTCATTTATAAAGAGTTGCCAGGGGTGATGAAGATAACTTCCAGCATTAGATTCTTCTTTTGCCTGTCTGAAGTTAAACAAAACTGAAGCAAACTCAATAGCATTCTAAAACCATTATTGTACTGGACTTACATGAATACATTTATCTATGTCTATTGGTCTCAACTTGAGGTTATATAGCCTATATAGCTTTCCTTGATAAATTGGCTATCCAATACCAAAAGAATTTTTAAATTCGAAGCAGTAGTTCCTGAGATTACAATTCAACCAAACAAACTCATCAGCTTTATAATATTAGTATAAATTTAAATGGCTCTCTTTTAAAAGCAGGTAAAATCATTAAACATGTACTGGCACTGACCTCAAGATCCCAAGGGACTTCGAAAATCCTTTTCTCTCAGTTTTACATTGTAGTGTTCTCGTAAAATTATATTGTAGACGTTAAGTGCTTTTACCAAACCTTCACATTTATTTTATCTAGTCTTGTGATAATGGGTTTTGGAGCTTAACCCTATTAGATTTTAAACCTAAGCCTTAAAGTTAATATCTCATATAATGTATATTCTTTTCTAATATAACGTAAAAACCTGGTGTAAACTATGGACTCACAATCAACGTTTAAAAGTGTCCGAGCCAAAACTTATCCAAGACAATTTTCATGAAAACATTTCGTATCAATTAAAGTTGAAAAAAAAATATAGAGGATCATAATTTTCGAAATTTATAGTGTGATAAGTTGGTCATTACAGTCGAGGGGTGCGACAGCCCGAGCCGGTGGCGAGACCTAACGGAGCCCAAACTGAGAAACTGAGAACTGAAATATATTATTGTAATGTATACACTCATAAAGTTTAAAACATTTATTTACTTATTATTAATTATGATGTTGGCAACACTTATAATTTGAGTACCATCCTGTTACTTGATCTTAATGTTGGTACGACTGATATGAGTAGCATCCTGTTACTTGAATGTTGGCCAACTGATAAACACAAATCGGGGAAGTGGGGATTGCAAAATAAATACGCCGTCACGACAGAATAATCTAGGAGTAACGCTAAAGCTCTGAGTCTAAAGTATACCCCCAGGAGGATATTCTAGGCAAGTCATCATAATGTTAGTCTACTTCACGATATTTGTATGAATACCCAGCATCCATAAGTCAATGTTTAAAATAATCAATTATGTAGTAATTTAATAAAAATAATTATCAAATTCACAGTTTCTAAAACAGTCAGGGGAATAATTTATTGTCCATGACATATTTTGTGCATTATAACTTGATTTCCCAGATGTATTCTTAGCCCATTCCACACAGCTTACATTTAGTCACAATCTTCTATATACATAATAAAATACAAAAATCTGTCTCTTTCAATAACTATTGAATGGCTACAATAATTTTATTTAACCCTAAATAGCTAACATTACCAAATTCACCATTAAATGGGCTAACTATTCGTCTTTTTTACGAACTATTGTAATATTCTATGACAATTTTATCCAGTTTATTGTATTATAATAAATAAATAAAAACTAAATATATCAAAGAGGAACTGGCAAGAAACTCAAAAGTTGCTCTTTTCAAAATGCCATAGTTTACATCAGTCTGTTTTACAAAGGTACAATCATTCAGCTGAGTATCAACGTCATTTTGAATCCAAGCTTTGTCATCATTCAAGTAATCTTGTACTGAGTAGTAAACTTTATTTACTAAACAACTTTTTATTTGAGTTTTAAATCGCTGAAGTGGCAAGTCTAATATAGTCTGTGGGATCTTATTATAGATGCGAACACCTAGCCCCATGAAACTATTACTTACTTTGGGAAGACGATAGTATCTCGTTACAACTTTATTTTTATTTCTAGTTTTTAAGATTGTTGAGTCAGTTAAATTCAATATTTCATTAAATAATAAAAGGGTGAAATGTTGTTTTTTAACATTCGTTAAAGCAAATTCCACGAATTTAGTCTTTTTTGCGTTTAGTACTTTAATGGCTTACGATTTAATAATTTATTATTAATCGTAAGCCATTGACATCGTCGTAACTGTGTTGGTTTCTCTTAACTTTGAATATAGTATCATCAGCAAAAAGTACAATGTCGCATAAATTCCTTACGTAGTACGGAAGAATAAAAATGGACCCAATATGGAACCTTGTGGAACGCCAATTTTTAAGAAGAATCCTGAAGATTTTTCACCATTAATAGCAATATTCTGGATCCTTTATGTTATATTTTAAGTAGTAAATTTATATAAAAAAATTTAAGCCACGTAATAACAACTAATGTCATCTACATGGAACCGATCCGCACAGTAACATGGAGAAGAAAATAATAATATGCAGTTAAAAGGGAACTTAGCAACACCGTTAATAACTATATTGTGGTCTATCGAAACAGAATATAGTTATTAACGGTGTTGCTAACTCCAAGCATATATTGAAGTCTTAGACGCTTACCTCAACCATGCAAATGGAGATTTTTATTGGATGTTCGTCATTTTGACTAACGTTATCAATATAGGGTTAATTTTTGACTTTCATATGCAGAGGTAAACTATTTTTTTTATTGTTTCAATACAATACCTTAATTAAAGATTTTAATTTTAATAATTGTTTATATTTATAGATTAATAATTTATTTTCATCAAGTCATGTCATATCATAATTCTATTGTTATTTTTATATGTATATTTCCTATTAGACAACAATGCTTGTAATGGCGCTCTGAGTCGTAGGCATAATTTTACAATAAAAAAAGCCTAAAATCTTTATTTTTACAACCACCTTTATTTTATTGTTTCATTTGAAAACGTAATATAACGTGAAACATAAAAGCAATTTTCCCGGAAATATATTACTTTTATTATGAATATCATATTCCCTGAATGAAGTTGAGGCGATAAAAGGAAATTGTAAACGGTAACTGTTATTCGCTAATGTTTAATCAATAATTAAAGATTGGGGAATATTTTACATTCTGTAATGAAGGATCTACTACTAATTATAGTAAGAATTACCAGCATGTTCACCGTCTACTGCTCGACGTCCCTTTTTTTTATTAACTCGGCGGAACCAGCTGGCAGATATCTCTCGAAGCGGACACTTGGAAAGGTTATGCTGGGTTAGTTTAACTGCCTCTGAAGGAGGTAGCCCGCTAAACTATCCGGGTTGTCCCGGTTACTCAGTGCCTGGAAAAGGCAGGCCACTGGACCGGAGCCCATCGCAACCTACTAACGCATGTCCGCATCTGGACACTCTCGGAACGAGATCTGTCTCCTAGACTATATTTACCAAATCAAATCACTTGTTTTATTCTCCATTATTTTATGTAGCGTCGAGGCTTGGACTCTTTTCGAGGCCGTGTGCAAAAAAGTTGAAGCTTTCGAAATGTAGGATTACAGAAGAATGTTAAGGATATCGTAGAGAAACAAAATACGACTCGAAATAGTGTTGCAAACAATTGAGAAGAAAGTAAAAGTTCTCAAGGTCATTAAGAGATGGAAGCTGGAGTACCTAGGGCATATAATGCAGAACCAAATATGATCTGTTACAGCTCATACTCGTAATACAGAGAAAGATACTTTAAAAGGAAGCCTGGAAGAAGAAGAACATCTTGACTGAGAAATCTGCGACAATGATACAGAAAGAGCACACGTTCCCAGTTCAGAACCTAATATTACTAAGCTTTTTGTCAGGAGGGAAACGTAAAACGATCCCATAAGTCAGCGAGTAACTATACGTGGGTCATAAGCCCCCAAGTACTGCGCAGCGCATTTTAGCTATATTTCTTTTGTTATTTTTTTATTATAGATTATATGTTTAACGTGTGTATTTGTATGTGGTATAGTAGTAAATATTGGACCAATAATGGGCTGACTTTGATGCGGTTTTATGCGTTTGAAAGCTGATTTAATCAAGATGCTTCTTAGCTATAATTTGTAAAGATCTTTCCAGTCATTTCGAGAATCTCGATCTACTCGATTATATCTTGTGAAAAAATTCTATTGAGTGATGTAGATATGTGTGTAAAATAAAAGCTAAAATATGTGCTGTATTAATAATATATGTAAGCTGTTCTGCATGTCGTCGGTTTGTCATAAGGCTTGGCAAGGCCGCAGCATTAATTCCTGGATGGCCGTCACGTGATAGCCAATTTACGTTGTCTATGCTCGTGTAGGTGATCACTATTAACTATAAAATCGATTCTATGTGATTTGTAACATGAGTCTATTAGAAACCAATTGTTTTATTTCTAATAACAACTTTGTACTTAAATTTCTTAAATTTTGAAATATTTTATTCACTATTAAAAAAATAGTTATAGTTAAATAGTAGTATTGCTTAATCTCTCGAGATATAATAATAATGTTTTCTGTTTTGAAAGATGTATTTATTTTGTAATACCAACTTCTCGAATTGATATTTATCAGTTGTCCAACAGGATGCTACTCCAATCAATCCTACCAACATCATAAATAACAGGATGCCACTGAAACTAGTATTTCCAACATCATAATTAATACTAGTACTAGATAATGTTGTAAATGTAAAAGTTAAGTGAATTGTATATATGTTACTATTCTCTCAACTAGATGGCGTTAGTATATAATAAAAGTCTCCAAAAATTAATATTAAAATTAAAAAAAATATACAATTTCGGGACACGCAGATAATTTAATTATTTTATAGTTATACACGCGAAAGCTTGTAAGAATGTATAGATGTCTGGATGTATTGATGTATGTTTGTTACTCTTTTACGCAAAAACTACTGAATGGATTTTGATGAATCTTTACAATAATATAGCTTATCAGAATAACATATGGGCTATAATTTATAATCATATATGGTGAATTATCCAAAATATAGCGGACGCAGCTAGTGCTAAATATTGACTTTTCGCGTATTCTTCAAGTAATCAAAAATATTTTTAAAAAATACCCTACTCGTTTGATAATATATAACTTCTGGTCTTAACAAATTTGTGGGGATCTAATATAAATACAAATAGTGAATTCGTGGTTTGTAGTGTAGTATAATGTATTGGTGCTATTGTCAAAAAACAGTACTCGTGATGCCTACTAGTACATATAAAATAACTTGTGAGATTTTATAAAATTTATTCAGATATAATTAAACCTACCACCTACATTAATAAGTCCAACCTTCTACATAATAACACGCGTTCAATATAAACAGTATATATAGAAGAAACCGTTCATCCGTCGGTCCACGCAATTACGGGCGTGACTACCCTCATAATTGGGTCAGTGCTTTGATGTGAGGGTCCAACACTTTTTACTTCCGAACACCGTTCACCGTTCACGATGATTGTATTTTGTTCACTTTTGTGCTCAGCGATATTATGGGTTCTTACGACTTAGGTAAAGCTTTTGATTTGCTTTATCGATCTTGGTCAATACATAAATAGAACTGTACAACGTGTTATGTTGTTTAAGGATCCCAAAAAAGGTAAAGATAAAGTTGCACTAAGATAGTGAGTCTTTTTCCTAAGAAAGGAAAAGAATATTGTAAGTAGAAAAGAGTAATTTTTTGAGAAAAGAAAGAAATTTGGTAGAGAAAATTATTCTTTTTGAATAGGAAAAGATTCTTAAGATAATAAAAGGTATATGGATAAGGAAATGAAAGGTATAAAGACTGTTTATGAAATGTAAGGAGTATCTACATTGTAGGTTTCAGAAATGAAGAGAAGATAATTAGGAGAGAGAAAATAATAAAAAAAGTATGGAAGAAGGCAACGAAATGTGGAGTATTTAATCTTTTAATGAAAAAGAAAAGATACATCGGTGAGAGATGAATCCTTTTATAAGATAAAAAAAGTATAAAAGTCTGATGAGAAGAAATCGAAATCGTCGAGAACAATCTTTTCATGAGATGGAAAGGAAAGGGAAACGTATATAAGTTATAGAAAATTCTTTATATAACAATCAAAGAAAAAGGGATAGAAATTTGAAAACAAAAAAGAGGCCTTTTTGATCAAGTAAATGTCATAAGAAGTAGAGGCGACTTTTTTTATCAAAAGGGAAATTATACTCCGTCCAGTGTTCAGTCTATCTTTTGAGAAAAAAACTCTAAAGTAGCAGTTAGTCTAGATAAAAAATACAACAAGTTTATCGCAATTTATTTACAGTGTATAAATCTTAAACTAAGTTTTAAGTGCACATCATAAAAATGTTAGTTTATGAGAAAAGCAGCTTTAAGTACGTTATAATTTCCTGTAGTGAATCTCTATGGTAATTTATGGAATATATAAACTTAGTACGACATAAATATTAAAAGGACTTTGAAAGATGGTCTGTATTCACGTTCTTGTGATACAGGCGAACTTATTTAGTCACTTTCAGATAGAGATTTTTTTATTTTTTATTGATAAGAATTTATCATTTTTTTCTTCTTCATCCAGTCATTTCAATTAGTCTAATACAATCCGATCCAATTCCTAGCTATCTATTTCATTGCATTGCATTGTATTGTATTCCATTCTATTTCATTGCATTTTATTGATTTCTATTACATTGCATTTAAAACCATTTGTTTTCATTACATTTCATTAAAGTAAAATCTTTTTAATTCACGAGTATGTACATTTTTTCACTAAATTTTCTTTAGATATTCCCAAAACAAAAAAAAAAGTAGAAGATATCTTTGTGTGTGTGTCATTTACACAATAAATAACTTAAAACTAGTTGCTTTTAAATTCTTAAGAAACGTAGGTAAGGTAATGCTTAAATAAAAGTGCGATTTAATATACTTCTTACGCCATCTATGGACGGGTAGATGATCTGTGTTATCTGTTACGTAATCTCACTTAAATGACTGAACTGATTTTGATAAAATTACATGGCTACAGAAATAGATTAGACACGCTAAGTATTATGGCGAAAAAATCTTAAGAATTAAAAGTAAACAAATGAGTGTGCGATAACGCCATCTATCGACGTGATGATGAAGTACATGTCGAGCTGTCTTTGGGAATTAATTAGTCGTTAGTGTTATAATGTGAAATTAAACCTAAACTACTTTCTAATATAAAAACTATAATTATTCCGCCTTTCTCTCTAATGCTTTAATTTAAATTTCTAAGCACGAATGACGAGTACTGACATTTGTACAACAGAAAAGCCGCAAATCTTAACCGACACTGAGTTTATAGGAATTTAACCCTTAATTTAATATAGATAGAAGTGTAAATTGTTTGAGTATTATATATATGTATATGTACATTGTCGCTAGTGGTACAAGAAAATTATTCAGAATATTGAGAGGGCGCGACTCGAATAAATAATCCATCGAGTCGATATTTCAGCGCGGTGCTGTTTGAACAGCTGGGAACCAGAATACGACTAAGTGAAATATTTAGATTTTATTTATACTGTCGTTCAAATCTTAATTAACTTTTTTTTATGGTTGATAAGATGCAAACGAGCAAATGCTCCACCTGATGGTAAGTGGCCACCATCGCCCGTAGACATCGGCAAAACAAAAGATACTCTCTTGTTTTGTCGATGCGTTGCATCCTAGAAATTAGAGTGGGGAGGTGGTCGGGTGACCCTCCGCAAGTGCCCATGGTCCACTTAATCCGCAGCATTAATGCGATGGGAGGGGGGAGGAGGTAAGTCTGGCCCACATGCGGGTTACTCGGCTCTTACGACACGCTCTCCCAGCGGCAGAGGGGAATAGTATTCTAACCCGTCCCCGCACGGGTAATACCATATATTTCAATAAGTTACCATCTGTGATCTTGGACTTTTTTTTCTAAGACACACTTAGTTATTTGCAACTTAACATAGTATAGACGTTTTAAATATTTATAGGACAAAATCAAAGTAAGTGGGAGTCGGTAATAAACTATTTAATGGTGATATTGAATGAACTGAACATTATGATCTCTCACAACTATGACAGGAATAGTAATGGTTTTACGTGATCTTAATCTGAGAGGCCTACCAAGCCTAGCACTAGCAACACAACACAATTTTTGCACTTCCACTAGCACCACTTGAGACTATGTTCACTCGAAGAAATTACTCGATAGACTGAACTTTTATACATCGAGAAAGGGAACATAAAGTGAGAAAACAGGAGTAGGAGTATAGTGAATAGCAATCGCCGTCCAATCACAGACCATTAAAGTCGTTGAGTTACAATGTGACTACGCAAGTGGTATTAAATACTACCCACAAGTTATTTAATACTACCCTAACCTAACTTACGCACCGACATATAGAATATTACATTACATTCCTGCCATTGCATTCCCTCCAATTACATTCCTTACTAATTGATTTGTCTATAATACATAACTCGGAGAAAAATGATGAGAAGGGAGAGGGGGTATATTGAAAAACACTATAAGCGGGGGTGTGATATTAAATGGATTAATAGGTAAACCGAAAAATAACTAAACATTATGATCTCTTACAATAACGACAGGAACTTAAGCAGTGCCTTGGACTTGTTACCGAAGTGTGGGTTTAAGGGATCCTTTACCACGTATGTGAACACTCACCTCCACTGTCCAGGTTCTTAGTTTAAACCTAAGGCAAGGCTAACCTAAGCCTTACTTACGCGCCGACATGTATGTGCAAATCAATGAGCTCGATTAAATTTTATACGAGTTTGAATAGGGTAACAAAAATCTGTTGATCAAACAAGTAAAGTAAAGGTGGGTAGCTAATAAAAATATACAATACGTGTAAACATAATAACAATATCGTACAAAAGCTAAAAATCTTTTATTTGGCAAACAAAATGGACGTTGACTTTAACGTGCTTGTAGCAATATAGAGACTATACAAATTTATACACCACCTGTCGCTGTATACATTTTTTTTTTTCAAAAACATTTATTTACTATTATAGAATATACATTACATTATAGACTCACATTCAGTGTGCAAAAGCGTCTGAGATAATAGAGTTCCAAAACGCAAAGGAAGATCCAACTCCTCTTCAGTCAGTTGGCGATCGCGTCGTCTTGAATGAAGTAAATAAGAAAAAAATTGTGTGTAAGATTTTTTTGGAAGTATTTATAATAATAAAATATATAAAATTAAAAAAAAATGTATTAAAATTATATTAAAAAACTTGTATTAAAAATATACAAGACACTTTTTTGTGATATTTTTGTATGAAGACCTATATTACTATAGGTAAAAGTTTTATCAGATGATTATCACTTGAATACTTTGCTTGTTTGCTCTAACGCGCTAATCTCAAGAACTACTGGTCCGATTTTAAAAATTCCTTCAATGTTAGTTAGCCCATTATTCGAGGAAGGCTATAGCAGACAAAGTCGCGCGGGTAGACTAGTCATGTGATAAAACTTCGTTCCAGCCATGTTTCTCTGATATAGCTACCGGCATGTAAGTGACGGTTTGTCCTTGAAAGCGCAGAAGTCACTATTAGCAGCGCGTCACACGCGATTGGTTCTTATGCGACGTTCAATTCCCGCGCGTCTGTTACGTCACGGATAGAACGCAGCAAGCGCAACAAACCCCCACTATTTTTCTCAAACTTAAAGTGAACTGCTAACTATATGTATGTCGGAGCATAGTAAAAGATTATCGATTAATCGAATCGTTATCGTTGTCTATGGCGTTGGAGTGGGGTAGTAGTCACTTCCGTTGTTTTGACAGTCTCTACCCTCGACCCTTTATGCGATCGACAGTCTAACTGAAGTCTTAGTCGTGCGCGGTCTCTCAAGAAGTGAACATCATCTAAGTAGTGATAGTGATAGTGATAGTGTCAAGTGCAGTGTAGTGTGGAAGTGCTGTCCAACTAAGGTCACGTAAGTCCTTACAATGTAATTGCCACGTGGTTAAGTAAATACAATGTTAGGTTAGGTTAGCCTTAGGTTAGGTTAGCCTTGTGTTAGATTAGGTTTATGTCCGTTTAACCTTGGGTTTAAATAGAGAGCCTAGCAGTGGAGGCGAGTGTTGTAATTACTTAAAAGAGCTCCTTAAGCCTACACCTTGGTCACAAGTCCAAGGCACTGCTTAGGTTTCTCTCGTAATTGTTAGAGATCATATTTGATCATTTATCGGTTCAATAGGAGTATCTACGTTGCATTTACCCAATATTCCATTCAATACCATCACCCCCCTTGTAATGTTCCCCAATATTCCCCATCTTCCTCCTTCCATTTCCTTTATCATCGTTTTAAAATCCCCGACATGTATATTATCTAAATCAATTCATAAATGGTTCGACTTCTTCCCAGGGAGATTGCTATAATCGCTATTTTTAAGAAATTAAAATCCTTCTTTACAAATATCTTTTTATAAGTGTTGCTCAAAGCGTTGGTGTTGCTAACAAATTGCTTGTCAAATTATTTTTATACCATTAATCTGCAACCAATAATAATCTAGCTGTTGTCAAATGTCAATGTTCTTTTTCTATACCCATAATGCCACTAAAAATTACTAAAAAATTATCTAAAATTTGCTTAGAATTGGCTCTAATAATGGCAACAACTTAATGATTATGTTTTTAGGAATTTAATTATTGCTTTATCATTTAAAATGAATGAAAACATGTCATAAATTATTGTAAGACATTTATCAAATACTAATTAACCCATAACGGCTTCGCACGGGTGCAATTTATCAATATATTGTTGCAGGATATTATGGCGCTTACTTCTAAAGTTTTCCGGGATAAAAATCAGTTGATAAATAAAAAATGTTCCTGGAGAAACTCTTAATTGTTTTATTAGATTCCAAAGTTACATAAAACACGTTCGTTCTACACACAGCCAAAACCAGAGACAGAAGAAGCATGGACAAACTATAAACTACTCGTTTAAATGACAGGCAAAGTCACAATCTTATACAGCCAACACGTAATATGGGAAATTGTAACCATCAACATTATATGTAAATCCAGGTAATAAACTGTCTGTGTCCTAAAATTCATCTAAATATTCAAACATACTTACTTTATATTAGTAAGACTAGCAAGATTATTTCTTAAAAATCTTATACTAATATATAAAGCTGAAGAGTTTGTTTGCTTGCACGCGCTAATCTCAGGAACTACTGGTCCGATTTGAAAAATTCTTTCTGCGTTAGATAGCCCATTTATCGAGGAAGGCTATAGGCTATATATCAACACGCTAAAACCAATAGGATGACGAACGGACGAAGCCGCGCTGGTCGACAAGTAATTTATAAAACTTCGTTACAACGGTGTCTCCCTGTCAGTATAAAATTTCATACAAATTATGAAAAAAAGAGTACTGTTTTGTTCAATAGATGTCGCTACTTGTGTATTGTCTTTTCTATAAAATTATTATCTAAGTGGGCACTTAAAGTTCACTTTGTTTGCGCTATCCATCATATTCAGATAAGTTTGCAACTTTACATAATCTTAATAGCTTTAAGAATAATCCTTCATAGTTATTTAGACTTAATGTAAGGATGGATATTAAAATATTATCTAGTTTTTTACAAAGGATCAATAAATAATTTAATTTTTTAAATTTAAGAATACAGAAATGATAACAAAATAGTTCTATGAATAAATGAAAATTTCTCTCTTTCTATGCATTTAAAAAATTCAAGTCCTATTAAAATATTTTAGCAATATAGAAGAAGCAATATCAATTTCACTACATCATGACCCGTATCTGTTCACCTTGTTTTAAGGTGATTTAAATTAAATATTGTAAAATAAAAGTTGTTAGGTTCACTTGCAGTTGTCTAAAGTATTACACGCGTATCTCACTTCTCATCGTAATATCAGAGAGAGTTAAATATCTGTAATAGTTAACAATACATACAACTAAAGCCCGTGAGGGTAGAGGTTAGAATACAATTTCCCTCTACCGCTGGGAGAGCATCTCGTAAGAGCCGAGTAACCCAACACCCCTTGTTGGTAGGGGATCTGTTCCCCGATTGGTTCGCGACCATCTTCATGCGAATCCGACCGCTAGTGTCGCTGACACGTTCCGGTCCAGCCGCATGTGGGCCCCTCCCATCCTATTAATGTTGCGGTTCTCTCTCTCAGTGAACTCTGGGTTCTCTTTCAGTGTACACCGAAACCGTAGCATTCTTCTCTTCAATACCTTTCCTCACTCTATCTTCGGGGTGTCAACGCATCGCCAAAACAAGAGTCACTCTCTTGTTTTGGCGATGCGTTGCAAATTTTTACAAATATTTTTACAAATTTGTATTCGCGGGTAGTTCTTTTTTATTTTAGATATACTTACATGTATACAATATTTATAACTTTAGTTGCCATAGATTAGAGTCAGTCTCTCTGGTGTTGTCGCGCAGTACATGGAAGGTAGTGTTGAGGCAGTGGAGGGGATCTTTGTAAAAACAATAAACTCTACGCCTTGGTCGCATGTGTTATCTACATGGGAGCGATACCGCACAGTAACACTTACAAGACGGAACACCGAGTAACCAATATTAAACACATCACTGCACAGCCATAATGGTCACCGGGCGAGCACCGTTTGACAACTAGAATAAAATGAAAAATAGTACCCACGAATATAGTTATCAAAGGTGTTGCTATAGTGCTGCCCGGCATCTTGAATAATATATAGCAAATACTAGCAAATAAATTTCCATAAACAGATACAGATGTCTAAATAACTAGTTGAAATTAGTGTAATACGTCTGTGTGTAACGTTCCAGGCTCTAAGTATAGTAGTAAACATTAATAATTTTGTCGCTTCTGCCAGCTGCTGTTTCAGATAAGGTGCTAGTTCACAGAAAATGTAGCATCGCGCAGTTTTATGCTAATATGGTATATATTTTAAGGTATTTGTCAAGTAACTTGTGGACAAATTTTGGAAGAACTTATTCCTTTAAAATAACCAACTGGAAAATACAATTTTCCTTGCTGTTTCCCTTTCATTCTCTTCTCTCTCTTTCATAACTGGGAAACTACCCAAGTAACGGAGGGTCCAGCTGAAATAAAAGTACTTAAAATGAAAAAAAAATCTTAAAATGCAAATAATAATTTTATAAGTTTGAAATTACATAAAATAGAGAAAATGTAAATGTTCAAAAAAAATTGTAACTGGCAATCGCATAGAATAATATTTTTTTATTAAAAGAAATGACTTAAAATAGAAATTGACAAGTTCCTAAAATAATCATCGATTAAGATAGATTTTGTCTACAATAGAAAATATCTTGCATACTTTTTACTATCATATCGGAAGGAATCTATTAAAAGAGCCCCTAAAAAACTTAAAAAAATACTCTAAAATAGAGTAAAATAGAGGTTTTTTAAATTTAATAGAGGAAGAACAGCCATTCGCGCTACCATCGTACGAGAACTTTAACTAACTTCAGTCAGTCTCTTCTTCTGTATTTTTGAATAGAAAAAACTATAATAATTTATTGCAAATTGACATTTGTACATTAGTACTTTTAGCACTTTTTTAAGGTTTATGAAAGGTAAAAACTCACATATTGTTATTGTCATATATTTACTATATTTTCAACTACATTCGGAGATTAGACTCACGTGCGATCACTTATTCCGTAACCGGTGTTGTTGTGTTTTTACCGTTTGTGACTTCATCTGAACCATCCTCATCATCAACCATCAACCATCATCTTGGAGACTAGAATTAGTTCAGAAGAGCTCAAATAGAAATCACGTAAAATAGAAATTTTGGAATAATACCGTATAGCACAATATAGCTATAGCTGTTCAGTAGTGAAGGTATCCAACTGAAGGGCTCGGTGAGGACGCATGGCTCGTCATTATGACGAGTTGACTTTCTTTGTCTCTAATTTATGTCGCACTTAACGATGTCACTTACACACTCACAGAACAAGCCAGGGAGTTTTCACAAATTATTTACTACTATCTCTTTGTTTTTCTTTGTGAATATGTTCCCTATATTGAAGAAGAACATATAGATAAGATGTAAAAAAGCCAGTCTCGCAATCAAGTCTTTTTACGGATAAAAGTCAATGAAAATGCTTCAACAAATTAAACGGCTTTAATAATTAAGCATTACCGTTTCTCAGAAATCTCAAACTTCTATATTTATCTGTAACCAAGTTACAAGGGGTCTTAAATACCATAGTCGTAACATCATTACTAATTGTTGACGGCACTCTGGATAAAAATCAAGAAAAAGTATCGGAGACTTAAGACTCAGCAGCAGCAAGAATAATATCATATCATTCATCGTCATGTCAATTCGTAATGATTGTTAATATATACTCCTCAAAATTATTTGCATATTGAAAATAAATTAACTAGCCAATCAAAGCATATCAATACTATCTGTAGTAGTGTTGTGCTTAACTTGGCAAGAGCACTGCAGTGGCCCTAGATTTATAGAATTTTTTTTTCTTCTAAAGAATTTTAGTATTAAGCTCTATTAGAAGCAATCAACATAAGGACTCATTTACTTTAAACGTTTTCATATATGGTTGAATCAATAAAGTTTAGTTACCCTCATATCCGGAAAAATATGAATAATGTTACTACGTTTTCCTTACATTATAAAATATATTAATATACGGATAGATAGTAATATTTAAATATTTCTAGTATATATCCAGGTCACGTGTAGAACTTTACAAAGTTAGGGCATCTGTTCAAAACTTATTCTAAGTTCCTTCAGGTGGAACCGTTCTAGAAAATCTATGATGTATTTGACTTTGTTATATATTTCATTTCCTTTTTACTATATGGTGAACTCAAATATTAAATATGTACATAGATCAATAATATATAATAATTGATTGATATTATTTAATTCTACTATGCCACTATTAACGAAGTTTTGTTTGTATGATTAGATGTTTGTCATTCAATCACATAAAAATGGCTTGGTATTTTATAAAACTTGAATACTTTTTGTCCCATATAAGATACTTTTTATCCCAGAAATAGCTAAGTCTATGTGGTAAAGAACTTTTTACCTAGAAAGCACAATTACTCGATGTCTCAAATATTTTTGATTATTTGAATAATTTTATGTGCCTCATGTTAGTAGAAGGAAACTAATCGAGTGAGTGAGTTCATATTTAAATGAGTGTCATAGCAGAATTTTTAATATATTTTGGACTCGATTTTGAAGTTCCTGCCAACGGACAGACTTTGCTAACTTAAACGCTAAAACATGTTTGTATATATGTGTATATGTAGGAATATATTCATGTGTAGGTGTCCATTTATTGTTTGCACGCCTACCCACACTTTCTTCTACGTTTAGGGACAACTGGTAGAAGTAAGCTATTTATAGGTGTTTTAGCATTAAGCTCGCCCCTTGTACATCATAGTGCAATAAAGTATTTAAATAAATAAAACAGTTTAAGATAAAAATCACGCACTTTATAAATCCAAAATCAAATTATCAAAGGATTGGAGAAGACATGCCCACTCTTTCTGAAGCACTTATTTATAAATAGTCTTTTATAATCTACGTGTACCACTTTCTGTATTTATAGAGGAAAACATGGATATCAAATCATTCCCGTAAAGGAGCAAAAGGTAGAGCAAGTGTAATGCCGACGTGACGGGAATATTCGTTCACTATTGACCCAGTCTAATTCATACTGAATTAATCATTGTTACAGTTTTATTAATATATTGTAAAAAAACCTCATAGCTTATTTATTTATCGCTTTTTATCAGGTTTGCGATCACTATCATGTAAATTTAACTATCAACTATTCTGTACTATCGTGTAAGTCAGAGATTCTATTCGATTTAAATTTACGAATATAGGAATCATTCGAAATATTTCGAATAACTCGAATGTAAAATTAATTTTTAAATTTTTTTCGAATAATTAGTGTTAGCTCTAGAACTATTAGCATAGACATTTCGTAAGAAAAACACCAGCACTCACACATAACCACTTTAATAGCACTTATTACATCAAAAATCAAAGAAATACTGCACTCTGTTATCTTGCATCATCTTTTTATATCCTACCTTAGCCTAAAAAAAAACAACGGAAACAGTATCAATGCTGACAATTCATCACTAATATGATCTAACTCATAGACAATTAATTTCCTGTAAGGTAAACAATTTATCATATACCATAGATAATATTCAAGCATTGTACGGACATATAACAACAATTTAGATAAAATTAAAACGGATGCTAACATTAGTTACTTATTAAGTAAATAAATTACGATATATTATTATGTCTTTTTATCTAACTCATAACGACATCATAATTTAAACTAAATGTCGGGTTATTAACATAGTCTTCTTTTTATCTCGAAAAACTGCTAGAAGTGGTTGAAATAGATGATAAAAGTTTGTTTGTCATATAGAGCAATATGTTGAAAAATAAAATGTAAAATTAAAGTAATTACACGTGATAAAATTCACTCAAGTGAAGTCGGGGCGGATCGATTAGTTTGGAAACCAATTTTTTATTTAATTTGTATTAAATAAAGCAATTTTTTTTAGTTATCGGATATTATTATCCTACTAATATTATAAACGGGAAAATTTGTAAGAATGTATAAATGTATGGATGTTTGGGTGTATGTTTGTTACTCCTTCACGCAAAAACTGCTGAATGGATTTTGATGAAACTTTACAATAATATAGCTTACACATCAGAATAACACATAGGCTATAATTTATAATTATATAGTGTGAATTATCTAAAATATAGCGGGTGAAACTGCGGGGTGCAGGTAGTGATGAATATAAACGAACTATTTATTCGATTCGAAAGCGATTCACACACATTAATAGCTACGACTACAAAGTTTGTAAATGTATGTTTGTACATTCATTGATAGAGTACTCAATATTTAATATAGACACGAGCCTTTTTACTTAGAGGGCACTCTGCGATATTGAGTCTTTAGCTAATTGGAGCCTTTCATATCGTTATTACATACCTTTATGCTTTCATCTAAATATTTTGTTACTTGCAAAGGTAATACACATGTTTTTAGCAGAAAATATTCATTTTATATTACGCTTTGCTGATTTAGAATAAGAGTTTATTGTCGCTATCACGATGACGATAAAGGATCTTTTCTCTTACTATTACAAAAACATGGTTTGATGAAATATTTACTGGTTATTCGGTACATACGACTGAAAACTAACAGTAATACAGTCTTAAGAAGGTCATAAAAAGGACACAAAAAAGTTGTTGTTGATGAGTTCCTTCTATTTTCTTTACAATAAATGTAAGAATGCAAAATAATTTTACTAATATTTTAAATGTTATAGATTGTTACTGAATTACACAAAAACTGCTTAATGAATTTCGTTAAAATTTGACAGACATTTAGATTATAACCTAGATTAACATATAGTTTATTTTTTACCCGGAAAAATTCATAGGTCCTGTGTAATTTAGAATTCATAGTTGCCGTACAATAATAGGTACCTACAGTAGTTTCGTTCATAAATAAATAGCAGCCTATCACACTGAGCCCATACAAGTTAAACACTAGTTTAAACTTGAGTAAGTTAGTGCAAGTTTGGAGGTCAGATTAGAGTTTTAATAATTGAAACGAGTTTCGCGACAAAGGCGTTATTAAAATTAATATTTTACAGCGAAAGCTCTCGACCCCGTTGCGTTGTGGTTGTGGATCATGACTCACTTTTATCATATAACTTCGCTAATACTTTCGAAATTTACGATTTGTATCACAAGATATACAGTTCTTTATAACATAACATTATTGTCAGAGAATTACAGAGGAACTAGCTGACTCGGCAAACGTTGTTTTGCCATATAAATTTAACGGCCTTGGGGTGGGCCACCCTTATCATTTAGGGTTATGAAAAATAGATAGTAGCCTATTCTCAGACCTACTGAATATGCATAGAAAATTTCGTAAAAATCGGTTGAGCCGTTTCGGAGGAGTATGGTAACTAACATTGTGACACGAGAATTTTATATATAAGATGATACCGATTACTGTACAGCAAGTACTTATTGCTTGACTTGAAAGACTTGCGACCAAGGTTAGGGTTAAAGGCCTTTTTATATAATTATAACGCTCCTCTTTGCTATGCTAACTACGGGATTATAATTCTAATTTCACTACTTCTATGAATACCAGAGAGAATGAGTTTAATCTATCGCGACTAAAGGTTATAATCTACTAGCTGCGCCCCGCGGTTTCACCCGCTATATTTTGGATAATTCACACTATATCATTATAAATTATAGCCTATGTGTTATTCTGATGTGTAAGCTATATTATTGTAAAGTTTCATCAAAATCCATTCAGTAGTTTTTGCGTGAAAGAGTAACAAACATCCATACTTGTTAGCAACACTTTTTATAAAGTAGTAGTAGCGGGTAGATTATTTTATGTTATTTCAAGTATACCGACGTGAAGACAATATATAACGTTTAGTGCGATAGATTAGTCTTAGTCTCTCTAGTGTTTACGTGCAGTGAACATGGAAGTTAGTGTTATAGTGCATGTAAGTTTACTTTATTATCTATTGTCGTTAGCGAGGTCGAGTGGTGGAGGTGAGAGTTAATATATTATGAAAGAGCTCTTTAAACCTGCTCCTGGGTCTCAAGCCCCAGGCACCGCTCGCCTCAGTCTAAGCATACATTCTTACAAACTTTCGCGTTTATAATATTAGTAGGATTGCCTACACGTCGATATACTTGACATAATATAAAAGGAACTACCCGCGAACAAGATCATAGTGTATAAATGCTCTTATGTGCTCATTGAGTTCAGTACATTGCTTATTACACATTTATATTAATTACTAGTCGACCTGCGCGACTTCATCCGCGTGATGCTCTGCTTCTATTGGTCTTAGAGTGATGATATATAGCCTATAGCCTTCCTCGATAAATGGGCTATCTAGCACTGAAAGAATTTTTCAAATCAGACCAGTAGTTCCTGAGATTAGCGCGTTCAAGCTAAAATAATATCTACAGACTATATATTCCACAAGAGATTAGCTAGCCTTGCTCAGAGTCGGTTATAGTCTTTCTATTGGTTCTTAACAAACACATCCCTCGCTACATATCATACATCTTTGGTGGAAACGCAGCATAGAAGTATGATCTTTTTGTATTAAATATTATAGAACCTTGATATATCAGTAGTTCTATTTAGTAATCTATGTTATGCTTAGCCTTCTAACTTTTAAAATTTTAATAAAATACAGACAACGTCATGTGCGTTGTGTGTTAATAAAATTATAATGTTATGTAGTCTATCCAGGTCAGTTGGTCAGCGCTTTAAACATTTTATCAGTGGTGAATAGGTGCGGATTTTATTACATAAAATTATAAAAAACATCTTATAAATATTCTAGTATGTACTGAAATTAGGAAACTTAAGAACAATTATCTATATAATAAGAAAAAGATAACTGAGTAATTGAATGTCTGGGGGAACTAGGGTGACCAGATTTCATTTCATATCAGATACGGGACACGCCTGTTTCTTTTATTAAAAACTAACATTAATTTTTTTATTTATTTAAAAGACATTAATACTTAAAAATATAACAATTTTTGTATTATCTAGAGACGAAAATGTGAAATAAGTAAGTTGTTTCTCTTTAAGTGAATAATATACTGGTTCTTTTGAGAAATAAAGAAATCTTAAACCAAAATACAAACTTTGATTTTCTTTATGAATTACCTTTTACACAATCATAGATCAACAATTTTTTCATTATTTGGAAAAAAAAAATTGAATTAATTAATTAAAGAACATATAAACAATTTCTGACTTTTCCAATCAGCTCAAACTCAAAATAGTTTAACTTTTGACAAGTCAAAATTGGTCATTCAGTCAGTTTGTCTGAAGTTACCACTACTTCGGAAAGCAGTTTACTTAAAAAAAATTATTTAGAGACGCCTTTGACCGAAATCTGCCTGATGTTAAGCACGACACTGTCTAGGAGGAGGTCACGCTTACCTAGAAGGTACCTGTTTACTCTGGTTTTGAAAACACCAACGTTTTACGTTGTATTAGTAAACACAGACTTCGGCAAATCGTTCAATGTAAATTATTGTCATTAAATCACTAAATTCCCGTAATTTACTGTGAAAATAATCTACTGTCCTGTAATGGTTTTGCAAAATTTTGGGACAGTGAAAAATTCTTACCTGACTACCCATTAAATTCGGGACATCTGGTCACCCTAGGAGGAACATAGATTCATTGAAACTATAGCAAAGCATTAAAGAATTTTCTGAAAATTTAATACATAAGGTGAGGAAACAAAAGTCAATAGGAATATCTATAATTTTAGAACCCAAAGTTATTAATTAGTAGTAGGTAAGCATATTTATGAAACGAGTGAAGTCACAGGTAAGTATATAATTAAATAAAATGCCTAATTCGCTATGGTTGTATTATAAGATGCATTTTTTAATTTTTTTTATTCGACCTAGGAAAAAAATGCAGAAGTTACTTCAAATGTGTTGAAAATGTATATACATTACAACATAACCAATACGCCCTAGTTTATCTCACTCAAAACAATGGTCAGACCCAAAGGTCAGAAATTCGAAAATATTATACACACTATATTCTGTAGCCGCAAATCGGATTTAGTAAGTCGAACATTACGACTGGAAGCGAACACCCAACACGTGATGTGAATACTTCATTTGGACATTGGAAATTAGTGGAAAATTGCCCGTTACGATACAAAAATCAACATTATTGCTGAATTATTTATGAGATATGTTTCTTGTTAATGTTTTGAATAACTGAATACTTAATGGAAGATCTCTTCCGCAACTGTTTTCAGTTAATTTTAGGATTTTAAAGGATGTTATTTAGTCGCAGTCACGTAGACGATGTAGAAGTATGATTCAAATAAGCTACCAGATTAAGAAGATACGCCGAATTTTACTCGTCAGGATTTGCGTACTTTAAAATAGGACTGGCAGGCCTTCCATTAAAAATAAAGAAATAACTTAAACGTAAACAGTTATCTATCAGACTAGACTAATAGTGTAGTATTGTGTCGTGGCGTGTTGCTAGGCCTCCGTTATCAAGGAACAAGTGAGTAATGTACTTTATTATTCGGTAGCGAGCTCGAGCTGTGGAGGTGAGAGTTGCATAGTAGAAGACGCTCGGCTTCCATCTAGATTATATTTTAATATTGCCTTTGAGTGTTACTGCGCAGTATATCCCATACTCTTAATATCAGAAGTGGGATAAAGAACTCGCATGACTATGAAGATAAAGAAGGTTTGTGTCTTAACAGCAAACGGGTTACAGTTTAATTAAAATGGGAAAATAAGTGGAGCTAAAACAGAAAGAAGAGTGAATTTCTCCCCAGACAAAATTTAAATACTATTTTTGAAAGCCAATCTGAAGAAAAAAAAACATTTTTTATCCATGAACGATTAGTCTGCTATGTTTGGCGTTTTGATATATTAATGTTCGCGGGTGGTACTTTTTATATTATTCTAAGATTGTATATAACCTCTGTTCCGATAGACTTGAGCCAGTTGTTAAACGGAGCTCGTCCTGTGACTATTATGGCTGGGCAGTGTGTGGTGGCGTGATGTCTGGGTCTCCATTACTACAGTTTGGAGTGTTTGGTATCGGTTAGTCAGTGTTCCGTTTAAAGTGCATATTATTATTGTGTTGTGCATATAATTACTATGCGGTATCGGTCCCGTGAAGGTAACTCGCTGTAGTTTACTTTCGAGTTACAAAGTAAGTATCTCAGAGAGAAAAGAAAATTTTCATATGAAGAGGTGCAAAAATTGTTTCTTAGTTTGGTTGTAACAAATATTATGATGTCAAAGGTAAGATCGTGACGGTAACTGCCTTTCATTATAGTATACCCTCCGTGTTAAGAGCTCCATTTTCTTTTATAGAGACTATAAAATATCCCATGTTCAACGGCGGGGTAGTATTTGTTCTATGGTTCAGAGATTCACTGTATATACATAGGACTTTAAAGAAGGACAATTACTTTTTGTTTGTCGCAAATAAATCTATATGAAGTGATATTACAAACATCAACCTAAAGCTTCTCTATATTCTCTTCCTATCAATAAAAATTTTAGTTCAGTCGATTTAAAGTTTAAGACTACGTTTCCACGTAGGGTGTTTCTATCGGTTCTTAGCAAACACACCCCTTTGCTACACATCCTCTCATCTCTGGTGAAAACGCAGTTTAATATCAAATAAATATAATCAATTTTAAATTAAAAAAAAATTAAAATTAATACGTCTAAAAAATCTTCTTGTATATAAATGAAATTAAACCGAGAGCATGCTCTGTATATTACGTCTAGTTACTATATAAATGGAATGTCTACAACATAACTGTCTGCCCTACTAACTGAACGCAACACGCGTCTTTATTTGCATCACATAAGAGAGAGAGAGTGTGTGTGTGTGTGTGTGTGTGTGTGTGTGAGAGTGACGTTGGCACCTACAATACAATTTTAAAGGAGCTGAATCTGTTTTGTCACCGCTTACGCAGCACACGTATTATCCATGTTTTGCAACGTTTTTTATTAGTTCTCCCCTCCTATGGGTCGTAGCGTGAAAATTATATAACCTATAGACTTCCTAAATAAATGGTCTATACAACACTTAAAGAATTTTTCAATTCAAAGTAGTATTTTCCGAGACTAGCGTGCTCGAATAAAACTCTTCAGCTATAATATTACTATGGATATAAAACCATCTATATACTACAATTTTAAAAACGAAAATTTAGTCAAATAGACTGTAGTAATATAAAGTAAGGTATAAGGAATATAAAGTATAAATAACGTATATCCGTGTTTTATACATAAATGTGTTATAAAAGCAGTGGAGGTGTTTACTTTCGATTTGGCTGTTTTGGGTTGGAGCCAGCGCGCTTTTAGAACTTATGGAATTATCCTTCCTGGATTTTTACCTAGACTAGACATGCGTTTTTCAGAAGTATATGATATGATGGTTATGTATAAAAATTTCATATCACATTTTTAACTGTAGTGCAGTTATTCTATTTTTGACTCAATAAATTTAGGAACTTCCAGTTTTGATTGAAGTCAAAAAAGTTTGTGTGAAGAGTACATAAAAGTTAAATTGTTACTCAGGAACAATTAAGCGCATCATCATTAAAAAAATACAATTAAACTAGCTGACCCGGCAAACGTTGTTTTGCCAAATATATTTTAAAAAAATTGGGTGGGCTACCCTTGTCACTTAGGGGTATAAAAAATAAATGTTGACTGATTCTCAGACCTACCCGATATGCACTGAAAATTTCATAAAAATCGGTCGAGTCGTTTCGGAGGAGTATGGTAACTAACATTGTGACACGAGAATTTTATATCCCACTAATATTATAAACGCGAAAGTTTGTAAGAATGTATGGATGTATATTTGTTACTCTTTCACGCAAAAACTACTGAATGGATTTGGATGAATCTTTACAATAATATAGCTTACACATCAGAATAACACATAGGCTATAATTTATAATGATATAGTGCGAATTATCCTAAATATAGCGGGTGAAACCGCGGGACACAGCTAGTATAAGATAAAGCAAAGAAAAAGCGAGGGCATGAGATATAAATAGAGAGGGGTAGAGAGAGATAGAGACGAGAATAAAAAATACCAGCACGACATCACTTATTGTAAGTGAGAATAGTATAAGCTTTCTACTTGTGAAAGAATTTCTAAAAAATGATTAGTTCCTAATAACCAATGTAGTAGTTTTTGAACCTATTCCTTTCGTGTTTTTATTGTATGTAAGCAGCAAGGGTAAAATATAGACTTTAAATATTTCAACAGGACTCTTTATTACGTTATACATAAGCAGACACTAACATTAAACCTTAGAATTAACCGGAAGAAAAAAGACAAAGTATCACAACACCACACAAGGGAACTTCTATCCAATTTAAAGATTTATTTCGAATAAACTGATCTTTTTTGTGCTTGAAGTTTGTTACTTAAACTTTATATTATACTATGATTTTGCGACTATAGATTTTTTAATTGCTCCATATAAGTATTTTTCTATATTTCAGCCCCTTGTAATTGTTTACAATACTCCTCCGCTGTTGAAATTTCGAAATTTTCAACGAGTCCTTAGTCTAAAAAAAGTAATTTTAAACGTTGCTGAGAATATTCCCTTTTATAATATTTAGATTACCCACTCTTTATTTGCAGTTCAATTTTGTACTGCAAATCAGTGATTATACGCATTATAGAATAGAAATTCAACCAAAATAGTAGAATCATAGTTTAATTGTTGAGTGAACGGGAACACCTCAGCGAAGTGAAAGCGGGTAGGTTTAAAATAAATATAAAGGATAGTATAGTGGGATAGGTTCATGAAAGTGCGATCAAGCGGATGCTAACAGGATGCACATAGTAATGCACTGCTACTCGTAGCTACACCTACAAGAGCAATCTGTGCTCAAATCGCTTCTAACTTCGCTTAACTTTACGTAACATATAATAACAACAACACTAACATTTTGCCCTCGGTTCGCTTTAATATTAATAAATTTATATACACTTTAGATAATTACACGAAACGGAAAACTTTGATGTGTATCGATCAAGATCACTCTCGCAAATGACTCAAATCTATCATAACAGATGTTACAAATTGTCAAGTGGGTATACGTGTACTTGTAGTGGCTAACTATAACATTTAAATTACTACACAGTTTGAAAGTATTAGGTTAATCAGGAAATCTAAATTTCGGGGGAAACGACCGAAAACGATGAATGATACAATGGGAATATTGTATTGTACTGATCGAGTAATAATTATATTTCGTGCTTTTACAACTAAACTTCTGAACACTTATGTACTCTACTTGTACAAAGCGCTAATAAGGTCGTGTATACTGCTCACACCTTTGGGTATGCTCTGCCAAGTACCAACTTCAATCTTAGAGTCGATTGAGAGGCGCGCCAGAAGAATTATAGGTGACGATGCCTTGCTCAAATTATATTAGCAAAGCCTAGTGCAGCGTCGATAGGCTCCATCCTTTTTGGTATTTTGTCGAATACATTTCGGAGAGTGTGCCCAGGAACTAATACAGATACAGATAACAGATAAATACGACCTAAGTGGCATCGGTACATGGTAGATATTCTCCGAATTCATATCAAGCGCTTCGATTCCACTTTTTTTTAGCATACTGAAAAATTATCGAACGATTTGCCGGAGTCTGTGTTCCCTGATCGGTACAACGTTGGTGTCTTCAAATCCAAAGTAAAGGGGTACCTTCTAGATAAGTAATAGCCTAGGCCGTGTCGTAGCTTAACATCAGGCTAGTTATTATTATTAATTTTAGTTTTCCAAAATTTACATTTTTAAATACATTCGGAAAAAAAACAAAATACTTTTTAAAATAGAAAAAATAAAGGCCAACCGGCAGCGGTCCAAGCTTCCGACAGTTAGGGCTCCAGAGAAACTTCCGCACGTGCCGTGCCGAAAAGTACCGCCTTTTGCATCAGGCCTTTGACCCAGCTATCTAACGCGAGGCTCTTGGCCATTAGGTCACATTGGCTGTTACGATAATCGGCACAACGACTGCTGAGTCCACATCCCATATGTCGACAATCTCATGGGCTAAATCAAGATATTTTATTTGTTCATCTTTCTCAGCTTTTACGAGATTCTCGTCATGTGGGATAGTGACGGTGAATCATTGTACAGCGCTCCGATCGATCTATCACCACTATATCAGGCTTATTGGCAACTATAGTCCTGTTAGTGATGACAGTTCGATCTCAGTGCAACGTGACAAGACTATTTTCGAGCACGATACCTCGGAATCCACAAAGTTGGTGGATAATCTTGGCCACTTGGTTGTGTTTGTGCAAATACTCGCCGTTAGCAAGACGAGTAAAACGAAATAATATTCGTCCATATAGTCCCATCCCTCACAATGTACTTTCGGTAATTCCTCGTCATGATAACTTAGACCATAATTGCACAGACAAAACCTTCGGTTTCCCCAAATAGGTTGCCAAACCGTAGCCAAGATACGGATGCTTTAAAATCTACCTCGGTTCCTTGAAGAGCCCGGTAGAAGCATCTGTGTAACTCCTTACTCTTCCATACCTCCTTACGGTTCTCAGTACTAAGCACTCTAGGTTTGCAACAGTTCTCTTTAGCGAAGGAGTCCCTTGTTAATTGCGACCACATCTCGTTGCATTCTCACGTCGATCTGGAGGAGATACTGCCTGAGATTGCACACCTCCCGATTATGAAGAGTCTTAGTATTCAAAAAGCCTCGACCCCCACATTTCCGAGGGATGTACAATCTCATCACCGAAGATCGAGGGTGAAGCATTCGGTATGCGGTAAGCAATGCACGAACTTGCCTATCCAAGCAGTCTTGTTCTTTTTGAGTCCACTTGAGTATGTCAAAGGAGTATATGAAATGATTTGTCCTAAGTACACATACTCGCTTACATATTTAAACTTTTCTCTCACTATAATTATGTGTACTTTTATTGAGATTGTCATCAATTTCGATTTGCTAATTTATGGTGAGCCCAACTTCCTTGCTTTTGTTACTTATGGATTATATCATAACCTGGACCTGTTTTTTAGGATCTCCTTCCAACAAAATTATATCGTTTGCAAATCTCAAGTGATTTAGGTTAATTAGTACATTAAAAAACCCACCGATGATTCACAAAATTAACATTAAGAACTGTTAGCCAATCACAGAGTATCAAAATTCGTTTAAATATAACATAGACAAATAAAATTAAAATATTTCATGGTTTAAAATAAATATGAAATAGATACAGTACAGCTTCCTTTAAAGGATCAAAGAGAATATACAAGATGCTTTCTCGGAACTCGTACACTTTCTGAAGTTATAAAATATGTTTATTTTATACTACATACTTATAGTTGAAGAGATTCTCTCTCTATACCTCACTATTAAACTACACGAACAAAGAAAACACAGTCTTAAACCCTAGATAGCTAATGTTCCTAAAATCACCACCTAACTTAACCTAACAATTCGACTTTTTACGATCACATTTGAAAAGTAATCTTTGATGAAATTTTATATTATCATTAAGGAAGCTATACTGCACAGTAACAGTTAAAAGACAATAATAAAATGTACTTAAGACAGAAATCGCGCAAATAATACCAAACACTAAAACGAAAACTTGATATGTAGTGTTGCTAGCTTTTAAGTTTTATCTAGTTTACGTTAATATTAGAAGAAAGGCGTATGAATGAAATAAATGAATTTAAAAGATTGAATTTTTGTACAAAATCGCAAATCAAAAATTTGAACTTGTGTCTTAGGAAAATATAAGCTATTTTTTAAAATGGGAAATGTCTTTATATCTTCTCTGAGATCGAAGGGTATATGGGGCTTACGACGAGAAGCGCCGAATACCCAATAAAACCCATCGGAACTGCAGTCATTCAGGTAGTGCTGCGGGGTCACAAGGTAGCATTCTAGCACTGTACCTACTCCCAACGGATCAACCGGCTTGGGTGTTTTCTAAATTTTACACCAGAGGGCTAGTATGTATTCCACGGCCTCTTTTAAAACGTCCACACTGGTCATGGCCTTCCACATTCTCTCTTCCATTAACATATTCCCTGTGAGGACTTGCAGAGACACGTCGTCACCAACCACACATCGTTGTGTCTCCCAGCTGGACAGTGCTAACTAACAATAAACACTATCCTGAAAATGGATTTTTTTTTAGTAATACAAGTCACAAGTACAATGAAGCGTCAGTAGCTCAGTTGGATTCACGGTCGATAGTTCGTGGGTTCAAATCCCGGACATTGGACTACTGGCGTGGCCCACTCCTGACACAAGTTATTTATTAGCTTACTAGGAGGGGTAAAGAGAATACTAGTAGTATGTGATCCATACTGCTAGTAATCTTTAAAAAAAAAAAAAAAAAAGTTGCTCAAAAATTATCTGTATTTTTGCCTTGAATTGCAATTTTTCAAAATGACGAGTAGGACGAGACGGCACCACAACACAAATGTGTAGGTAAAACAATTTAAAGTAGATGAAGATAATAATGTTCATCATTTTGACTAACGTTAGCTATCTAGGGTTAAGCTTTTTTCGATACAACTATTTTAAACTGATCCGATTTTGATAATATACAAAAATGTATTAATTTTTGTGAGGTAGTGTTATAACACTAATATTTTATCTGAGCTTATTTCTGCTGTATCATTAATCAAAATATATTGGCTTTGGTATTGTGCCGTAAATTATTACAGCGCTTTTATTTTAGCACTAGGTGGTGATAAAATAAAAGATTCTTTATTTAACACATTATTTTCTCTTATTTTTGTTGGTTGAAATGACGGCTGGTTGAATATTACTCCCGAGGTTACACTTTAGATACAGATTTTCAGAGTTACTGCTAGAATATTCGCGGTGTTATCCCTACTAATATTATAAATGTAAATGTAAGTTTGTTTATTACGCTTTCACGCGAAAACTACTTAACCGATCATCATGAAACTTTGTGCACATATTCTTGAGGGTATTAGAAGTAACATAGAATACTTTTTATGAAAAAAAAATATATTTTTTACGAAAGATAAACAATTAATTTCTATTGTAATGATCTCTGATACTTATTTAATGACTTCAATGCGAGCAAAGCCGCGGGTAAAAATTAGTAATAAATATTTCCGACATGACGGCGTATTTATATAGTTAGCTTTTATCTTTATGTTGGCGCAACCAAATGATATTCAGTTTGCACCAACTTTTAAAATCGAATGTTACTCAGATTAATGTTGCCGACATCATAACTAAGAGAATACTACTCAAGTTAGTGTTGTCAACCTGTATATAACCTCTGCTCAGATATACTTGTGCCAGTTGTCAAACGAAGCTCGTCTGGTGACCACTATGTCTGTGCAGTGGTGTAGTGTCGGGATGGGATCTCCATAAATATTTTCCTCAATCGTCTTTTGTAGAATCCACACCTGTAGTGTGTAGAGTGAAACATTACGAGCTCATGCATTTTAAAGATTTACATAGTGTTATCGGATAACAGCAAAGTAGTGTATGTTCTTATTTTGCTATTAAATGTGTAAGATATTTTAGAAAGCTTGCCCAAAGACGAAATAGAATCCCTCTTGCAGCTGGGAGAGCATTTCGTAAGAGCCGAGTAACCCAGCAACGCTTGGTGGTAGGGGATCTGTACCACGATGACACTGTGGCTTGCAACCACCAGCGTGCAAAACCGAATGCCAGATGTCTGACACGTACCTACCGAATCGCATGTGGGCCAGACTTCTTCTTTCTTCTATTTCATTAATGCAGCAATTCCAGTGGTCTCTGAGTTCCCACTTAGGGTCCACTAAAACCGTAGCAATCTTCTCTTCACTCCCACTCCACACTTTATCATCAAGGCGGCAACGCATCGGCAATACTAAAGACACTCTATTGTATTTTGAATTAGTTTGATAAATCTCTTCAACTCTCAGAAAATATTTATTATTAAAAAAAGTAGTTACAATTTTTTTTTTTCTATTGAGCTAATCGTAATGCAATAGTGGTTCCAAGATTATCAGGTCCACGTCCTCCAGTAAATAAATGGACAGATAAACCACTAGTAGATGATTTATTTATTACTATAATAAAAATTAAGTAAGTATACAAAGCTCTAACGAGTAACAAGTTGTTGGCAAAAAGTTGAATGAAGATCAAGGAAGTTTGAAAGTACAAAGAAAACAACAAACTTTTGCTTGTTCATCAAAAGTTCATCACCAGCTGTAATTACGTACTTCATTACTGTGTTTAAGACTTTTATTATTATTTTGGCAATATGCTTTTCTATCTATATTTAATATTCTTTTACCATTCAAAAAAGAGTTTGTTGGAAGATGATTTTTACAGAATTAGTTAATTGTATTAGCAATATCAATTATTAATTATTTAACTATTAACAAAATTAGTTGCCTATCATTTTATCTGTTAGCAAAATTAGTGACCTAACAGTCTAGCTATTACCAAAATTAGTGACCTATCAGTCTAGCTATTAGCAAAATTAGTGACCCATCAGTCTAGCTATTAGCAAAATTAGTGACCTATCAGTCTAGCTATTAGCAAAATTAGTGACCTATCAGTCTAGCTATTAGCAAAATTAGTGACCTATCAGTCTAGCTATTAGCAAAATTAGTGACCCATCAGTCTAGCTATTAGCAAAATTAGTGACCTATCAGTCTAGCTATTAGCAAAATTAGTGACCTATCAGTCTAGCTATTAGCAAAATTAGTGACCTATCAGTCTAGCTATTAGCAAAATTAGTGACCTATCAGTCTAGCTATTAGCAAAATTAGTGACCTATCCGTCAAGCTATTAGCAAAATTAGTGACCTATCCGTCAAACTATTAGCAAAATTAGTGACCTATCCGTCAAACTATTAGCAAAATTAGTGACCTATCCGTCAAACTATTAGCAAAATTAGTGACCTATCCGTCAAGCTATTAGCAAAATTAGTGACCGATCAGTGTATCTGTTAGCAAAATTAGTGACCTATCAGTCTAGCTATTAGCAAAATTAGTGACCTATCAGTCTAGCTATTAGCAAAATTAGTGACCTATCAGTCTAGCTATTAGCAAAATTAGTGACCTATCAGTTTTATAGTAAAGAGAAAGAGGGGAGGTTAAAAAGAAATATTTAAAAAATACTGTATCATAATTATTTCTTTCTGTTATCATACTTTTGAGTAACATGTCTCGTTCTTCCGTTGGTTAATATTACACATGCTCATTTGCATTTAACAGCATTAAACAATCTGGAACTATCGAGTTATGTTTGAATAATTCAAAAGCTAGACTCATCAGTGAAATTAGTTTGCGAAGGTCTCGGGTGGCTAAGATGTAATTTAGGTTTAGTATTACTGTGACTGCTCTCGTCTTACTTGGGATTTACGCTCTTAGTACAATGGTAGAAAAAACTATTTATTTATTAAAAATATAAGAAAGCTTTTAGTCAAACTATTGTTAAAATTATTAATATATATACTACTTAAATTGGGCAGTGATAGCCTATTGGAGAAAAATTCGCAGAAACCTACTTGACTACATATAGTTGATTCCCAACATAAAATAAAGTACAAGTAAATGAAACCAATAAATAAAGAGTAGACAGACTTATAAATGCAGAAACTTATATCCTACAGCCGGTTTGTGTGATCTATGGAGCAAAATTTCATTACCGCCCAAGTTTTTCCATAAAATTCTTACAAATATTGATGACAGTCAATATGTTACTGGGATGACTAATGTAAGGGTCCGGTCATGACCGTTTAAGATTGATTGTATGTCTATTCGATTTGAACAAAAAATCTTCGATAATGTATTTTAAACGCTAGAATAAATATAAATTAGCCTGAATTGTAACTGTATTAGCAAAATTAGTAACTTAAAGTAAAGTATTATAACCTATATTTCAACCATTAGCAAAATTAGCCTACAAGTAAAACTATTAACAAAATCAATAACCTATAGTTCAACTATTAGAAAAATTAGTAACCTATCAGTATAGCTACTTTCAATATTAATAATCTACAGTCCAATTATTAGCAATATCATTAACCTAAAGTCCAACTATTACCAAAATTAGAATTCTATCCGTCTAATTTTTAACAAAATTAATAACCTATCGATTTATTAACAAAGTTTATAACCTACAGCATAACTATTGGTAAAATTAGTAACCTATCAGTATAGCTACTTTCAATATTAATAATCTACAGTCCAATTATTAGCAATATCATTAACCTAAAGTCCAACTATTAGCAAAAGTAGAAGTCTATCCGTCTAAATTTTAACAAAATTAATAACCTATCGATCTATTAACAAAGTTTATAACCTATAGCATAACTATTGGTAAAATTAGTAACCTATCAGTCTAACTATTAGCAAAATTAGTAACTAGCAGTCTTTGTTAGACTTTTTTAGAAATTCAACAGAATTTATTATTGTCAATGATAATGCGGAGATCAAAAAATCCATTTAATACCACCTAAGTGAGGGCCAGTTTGTATACAATATATTTTACTACTTTTAAAATAACCAAACGTTACAATATTTTGATGTATCAGTTAGTTTTGTATAAAATATTCGGTATCTGTATTGCAAATTACTTTGGAGTGTCCGCCAATTTTTGTGTTTCCGAATAAAATTTCCCTGCAACGTATCGCTTCTATATTATAAAACGTTTATGTACAAAGTCTGTACAACTTGTTCTAGAATATAAATCTATATCTAGAATATAAATTAAAGTTTCAAAATAAATAAATTCAAGGTTATTTTGTACCTATGATAATAAAATATTAAGATTAAATTCGACTGTTCCAACAGTTACAGTAACATCAGGCAGTTTCAGTCTTTACATGCGTATGTCAAATTTCAGCTTAGTAGAAGAAAGTGGATGAATAACAACACCGCCATATTGAATTTAAAGAGAAGTAATTTTTTTTTGATATTTTTCGCAGCAAACTCTTCCATTTAATACCCATAACGGTCATCCGCCATATTAGATTTAGAATGACGTCACTTAGTACGTAATAAGATAATTTAAGCTAGAATTTTACTTGTTTGACTAAGGGTTGTAGTTTGTATACATTATTAAGGCGGTAAAAAATAAAAAAGGAATTCACAGTGTTGCTAGCACTCGAAGCGCGTTAATGAAATATCAGAAGACCAAATTTAAATTCATTTCGTTACACGTATAAAATTTATTTGGGTAATGCTCAATTTTCATAATTTTGCAAAATATTAATTAATTTTCTTAAAAAATATTTGATTTTTATTTTTTCTTCATACTATATATGTATAGAAATAATATTTTTGTTCATTTTTTCTTTTGTAAATAATATTGTCATTAATTTGTTTAGCGTTGCCTTGTGGTACAAACTACCTGCAAAATTTACCCCTCTTAGGTTTAAGTAATAATTTTAAATCAAAGTATAGTAGTTTTAAAACTAAGGAAAAATACATATATAAAAATGTTCTGGGTTTTCTTTCGTTACTGACGCGTGTGTAACGCTTTTGTGTTAAATAAAGAATTAATAACGAAACCAGAAGCTACCTGCTCGAGTTATTTTTTATTGCTAAGCTCAAGTCTTATTTTCGTGTTCCGAGTTCTTTTTAAGGCTCGAGTAGCATTCAAAAGACTCTGACTCGTCTTAATTTTAGACTCCGAGATTTTTAGCTTACCGAGTCTCGAATATCGAGTCTAGTCTCAATGACTCGAGTTCTTTGCAACACGTGATCATATAGCTTTTAAACCGCCATCAGACATTCAGTGTTGCAAAATTAGTTTTACAAGCATTGTTTTAATTATTCTATTATCTAATGAACATCTGAAAAGGCCTTGTAAACCTTTTACTTTCATAATTGTTAAATAGTACTGGCAATACTCATTAGAAGTTACCCAATAGACCTACTCAATATTTAATCTGACCTACTCCATATTAATTAATCTATCAAAGTTTTGTTTATTTAATTGAAACATATAAATATTTAATTGAGTTATTATTAATGATCAATAGGTGATATTATATGTAGTGTATATTACATATGATAAAACACTTAAGAACAAGTAATTGCTCTGTTGGATTATGCAGATAGTCATAATAGTTAATAATAATAGTATACATTATGTTTTAACGATTTATTTATTAGAAATATGTAACTAATTATAAAATTATAATTTATCAGCATTGCTTGATAAGTAAATTGTATTTTGGATATTATTTAAGAATAATTAGTTTTTTTGTTGATGTTAGTTGCGTAGTGGGTGTAACTGGACAATTCCACATAAAAGGCGCAACGCCTATATTGTATGTTGATTCTGAAAAATATACTGGTTGTCGTCACGCTGTTTGACTGAGTTTCCTTTCGTTAAAATAATGTAGACAGTAATGCAGGAATAAATGCAATTATTTAGAAATGATGAAATGGCGATAGGAATTTTGTATATTTGTCATGAATATCTATTCTGTAGTTTTATTCTATCGATAGTTTCAATATCTCAGTTACATTATAAAAATAAATACTTATCTTCCCCTTTTTATACTATATAAAGAAAATGGCATAATCCATAACATAAATGTCCTATTTTAGTAATTCTTGTCATCTACTGTCATCCAGTTATTGTTCCGCTACAGAAAAATAACAAAAGGAATTACAATTGCATTCAATAAATTCGTTTTCCAATTCATCAAGTGGTGGCGGCGACAGGTGCGAAGATATTACTCCGCTGACAGCTAAGAAACGAATCGATCCCCCATACCCCTTAATCCCCCACCAATCCTCTGTACTCCCAACACGTTCCCTAAGCTTTTACATTTACAATTTCACCTCAATTGTGGGTTTGAGTAATTAAATTGCGTGATTTGTTAAAGTTCAAATTACTTTTTTCTTTGACAGCGTTGAGTGTAAAAATTTTTGCACTGCGCTTAACAATAGATAAATAAATAACTGTCTGTCAATGCTACACAAGAACAGACAGAAGAAGATACTCATATAAATGAGACGGAGCCATGTATTACATGTATGTATTGCATGTTCCATAAGAACGAAGTCAAGAGAAATATGCTTATTACAAGAAGACTATATGGAAATTATTCATTGTTTAAAACTGCTTTATTAGAAGAATTGATTAATTATTTTGCTGATGAAAACTATTTATAATTACTTTATTTTTCTTAAAATTGGATAAATAGGAAACTAAAGTAGCCAGTGTTTTGAATGATTCAAGCTACAAACGGCTTTATTAAAATTCTTGCGAAATAAAATTATAATTGAATGAAATTGATTTTTAAACGCAGACTAACAGTATGACGGCTTGACTAGAATATCCTCCTTGGCGTCACACTTTACACTCAGATCAACACCATTCCTATTAGAATACACGTGATGTAATAATCACGATTTCTGTCATCGCTGCGTATTTATTTTGATATCTTTTATCTTTACACACAACTGAAGTTAAGTGTTACTCAGATTAATGTTGCCGACATCATAACTCACAGACTGCCACTTAAATCAGTGTTGATATTTTTTAGCAATTCTTGTCACAAATCATTAGCATTAATATGTTTTTAACTATATTATAGAATACAAGTTGTGTTGTATGAGCATCGCTTCAGTTGATAGACTCTGAGCGAGGCGAGCTAAACGAAGCGGATTTCCTTGCTTCTTAACAATCACATCTCTCACTCATCATTTATTTCAGGGATAGATTAAATAAAACAAAGTAATAGTATAAATCAGATTGCTTTAATTTTAGTTTTATACAAATCGAATACTACTTAGTCAATTTAACGAATAATCATGTTACCCGTCGAGTTTTAATAATCTTTACAAATTTACCTTTGTATTTTATAATGACAACTATTATAAAAACCTCCATAGGGGCTTTCTTTAAAAACTTACATTACACTCGGTATTTAATATTACCTGCAGTCATATTTTTAATTAATTTTAATTTATTTCGACTATGGATAAGCCACAGGAACACAATGTGGAGTACATGGAAGGCATACAAAAATAATATACGAGTATGTGAGGTGATCATGCTTATTGATTTAAATAAATATTAATAGCATATCAAAACGTTGCGTAGTTATCAAAATATTGATGTTTTTATATTTACAGGCTCGCTCAAACGCTTAGTAACAAACAACATGTCCACACTGACATGTGTCTCTCGTGTGACTGACGTGGTGTAACGGGATTGCATTTGTCCGTACACTTGAGTGAGTGAATGAATGAATGAAAGTGAATGTTAATATTTAAATGAAGAGGCTCTGGAACTATTGATTTTAATGTTTAATGTACATTAAAGAAATGTAATTATTTTATAAATAAAATAGAATTATTAAATCAATTTTACGCTACGTTCAGATTTGCTTTTAACAGTTTAAAGCTATTATAATCTAAACGAAATTTATTCTAACGAATCAAAGAAAGAAAATATTCAAAAAGATTTACTTGAAATTTGGAAATAAATTAACAAATTAATAGAGCAGATAATGAAGGTATATTAAAAGCTTTTATGTGGTGGTAGCTGTAAAACATTTTATAATGATGTTTGTCAATTGATAGGAAAAACGTTCAATTCATAAAAAGTGCTAGTTTTGACCTTTACTAGTACTTAAAACAAAATTAAAAAAGACAAATTCTTAGAGCTGTACTCAAGTGATAAGCTAATATTTTTTTAAAGTACAATTTCTGTAATTAAAATCTCCTGATGCTGCTCCGGTATCAGACTGAAATATGACTTGCTACGTAGATTTACCAGATCTACGTAATATTCATGCCGCAAAATAGTTTAGTAGTCTTCTGCTAATACAGATTGTGTATAGCAAGGTCTGGTTCTATTTAAAAAAATGTTTTGTGTTTCATAAAAAAGACAGTACAGATTTTTGCTTTGAAATCTTGTCTATTTGCAGACAAAATTGGCCCAAACCAAAGTTGGCAGCATATACAGATATTACCGTATGGAGTATGGACAGTGGATCCAATACCTTATCTAGTCCAATCGTAATTGGTTTTCCGAATTGTTCCAACTTCTGTGATATTTGCTTTGGAACTTCATTTGGGATTTTAATTATTTCACCTAAAACGTCTATATCTTTATCTATCTCCATTTTATTACTTGTTTTTACTTAATCTTTATGTTTTTGGTTCTCTGCAACATAATTTAAATTACCACCACATACATTTTTGATGATACTAAAAAAATCAATATTCATGACCACTTGATTGATATTGATTTATAAGATAGTTGCTAACGCATTATAATTACTGAAAATGAGACGAGCCTTAGGTATAGTAAGGTAAAACCTTAAACTACAGGTACCAGAGATACAGAATAGTGATAAATATACATGAAAGTCAAAAATACCTGTTTCACAATTAAAGCATTTAGTTTCGGTTGTGCAATATGCTTATTTGTTTTTGTTTGTGTAGCTTCTTCTATTCTCTCTGATTTTTTATTATTTAATTCTAGATATTCGTTAAAATCGTTAAATGCTAATTAAAAAGTGATTTATTATTCAAATTTCAATGCTTGATAAATTTAAACACCACACAAACAATATCAATTCAAGCATATACATATAAATATAGACAAAAATAATATTTTCATAGATAATGCGTATATGAAATTTAAGCATGAGTTTAGGTTAGTAGTGCACAAAGACATTAAAGAAATATCTTAAAGTACACAGGCAGAATAGATGAAAATATGAATAGTTGAAGCGATCTTAGCGTATCTTTATCTAAAACAGGTGATAATATAAAACGTTCAAAATCAGATCTATATGGCAGCTTTATTTCCTTATTAAATCTAAATAACATCCACAGAAACACGCTCGTCACTTCTTTATTAGCAGAAATAAATTACAAATTGTAATTGATTAAAATATTACTATTGATCTTATTGTAATATTATCAATTTGATAAAATATTCACCCTAAAGCGGCGCAAAATGGAGGTACTGTTGAAATATGTAGTAACCAATGTCTAGATAGTAAAAGCAAAAGCAGCATTTCAATATGTAAAGTAAAGCACTGCAGATGAAAGAGTTGTAATGCATCAGTTCATTTTATACGTTTATTCCTAACCCGGTCCCGAGTAGGTGTTTTAGTTATTTTTCTTTTATTTAATACGTAGATTCATTTCTACACATTTAAAGTACAGTTTATCAAACACGGACTCGCATCCTACGGGCTTTCTAAAACCTTTTCACAACCTCTTATTTATTTTTTTTAAATAAACTAAGCTTTTAAAATTGGCTGATTGAGCCCGTAGCTGCGGCTCGATGTTTCCGTTAACTTTAAATTATATTAACAAAGACACTATTTCGTTTTTAGATTTTTACAATAAAATGTTCAACATTATCCTTTATAATTTATATTCCTATGAACCAACTTATAAATTCTAAACTTTGGCACTAACAAATCTAATTAATATACCGATTATTTCCATCGTTTGCAAAGACGAATACAATTTATTAATAACGTTTACATATTTACTGATAATATAACGGTTATGAAAATTTCAATTACAATACAAGAAGGACTTGGTAATGATAATATATAATATACAAAGAAATCAGAAATAGTGATATAATCTGAGCACCATACAGTATATGATAAAATAAATGTTAACAATGATAAAAAATTTAGTAATACGATTACAGTTGTAACAAAATAAGTCGCTCAAACAATTGTTAGTAAAAATGTATAGTAATATAACGATCTAAAAATTTATATACGAAAAGTATTTGAAGAAAATATTTAACAAGTCAAAGGTTAGATGTCAAAGAACACAAGAATATACAATTTATTTAATTATACTTAAATCACTGTAGTTAGTGAGCCTTTCTTATTGTACTGCCTTAATTAGAGACACGACATTTACTAGGCTATCACGACACCTATAAGAGCGAAATCGAGGAACGGACATAGATAAAGAGGTGAATAAATGTTATAATTATATGCGGTTATATAAAGAATGGTGACCAAAATCTCAAGTTCTATCTATCTATATAGTCATAGGTTTGATTACTCTTATCTTTGTATCATCTTCAGATTCAGCAAAAGAAGATGTGATTGCAAATCATCACGAAAATATTTCAGATTCAATTCCATTAAACTTAGAAAATCAAGTAATTGTTCTTCTTTCACAGTTGACTAATTATTGTTGAATATTGAGATCAGCATTATCGATCCCATTCTCTATACAACCATGCTGTACATAAGTTATCTAAGTTACAATAGATGCTAATACTACGGAAAGTACGTGCTAAAGGATTGTGCCCATAGGATAACGTCACTTGCTCAAATTTTCAAATTTACGAAATTCCAAGTGACTCGCTATCTTGGGTCTTTACCTACATATTTAGAACGTTGCTTCATTTAATTCATTGCTATTAAAAACCTATATTACGGAGTCAACCGCACTTATATACATATCGTATAAAATCATACATACTCATAATTCTCAGCGTGACACGCATCTCTTGCGTAAATTTCAAAATGGTGGACTATTTAACAAAATATCTATAACTATTATAAATTATCAATTATCCTCCACACATTGTACCAAATTTACACTTCTCATTCAGCTTAAAGGATATTTCAGTTAATTTAGTATTTAAACATTATTTTTAAAACTTTATTTTATACGCGTATCTACGTTCTATGCTATCGTTACTTTGGTTCCTTTTACTTATTTAATCTGGTTCAATTCCACAGACGAAACCAATTCTCGATATCGCACTGAATCTAGATCTAAACTAAAAGTAGTTTCATTTCCAATAATAAAAAACAGAATCAATTCACCTTAGACGTGATCCAATACTTTATACTATTACGATTCTAACAATTTTAAGTAATTTAAGTTATGTACATTACTTAACACCCTACAGTAATGTCATCGATAGTGATCCCGCATTTTACTTATAAAGGATTTGTCTCCTCCAATGTACGAAAGTGAAAATATCCAACTCTGAGATCAAGGTCCCATACTATTAAAATAACCTTATTTAGAAATGGATGCATCCAGTATGTGGAAACAATAACTACAATAATAATTACTACTTATAAGCAAAAATTCCAATAAATACTGTTGATGTAGATGTTATTAATTTTTTTTTTTTCAAAGATATCAAAAAAAGATGTATACCCTAAGTTTATCTGGAAGAGGAATAATTTCATTAGTACGGGATCTCAGATCTCTGTGATGTTCTCCATCCACTCATATTGAAATCTAATAAAAATCATTATGTATCAAAATCACCTAAAAGTATATAAGATATATTTGTCATGTATCAAAAGATATCAATACTTTTAAAATAATACGCGGATTATGAACCAAAGTAAGTCTGATTCACGCATGCCGTTTACATTTTAAATAAACACTTTAGTCGTATATTTACCCGTATTTATTAGAAATATTATATATTTAACAAATTATACTTCAACATTTATATGTATTACATCCTAGTCAACATCACAATCGTTTTATATTAATGCTGGACTTATGAATAACTAAGCTATAACGTTAAATTTTTTACGTTTACCGTCTTCCGACTTAGTTATTAAGACGTGTGCGTTTGACCACGTATTAGATATCTATACATTATTATAATTACAGTTATAACTAATATTAGTTCTCTCGTAGTTGCGATACGGACTCAGTTCACTGTACGATGATATGAGGCGCTGAGAGCAACACGGCCACAGTCGCGATTATTGTGAATAATGTGAACACGAACAGACAGAACCTGTGGATAATAGATTCCATTGTAGCAACATCTTGACGCAATATCATTGAAACCAACTACGGCCAATATCAATACTGACCTGTCCACTACCATCGCTGCAAACTTCCAGTCACTAATCAGTTCGGCTTCCTCGTCTGCCTTCTTCATCCTTGCAGTAATGAACTGCAACTCTCTTAATATTAAGTGTAGTTCTCTATGGTGGCTTCCGAGACCACCCACGTCTTCCATTGTCGATGGTCGCACGAACGAACGACGGAAATCCGTTCGGAATATTGAGCATCTGGGTAAAAAGAAAACGATATATAAAACTAAATTTAAATATATTGCTATATTTTATACTAATTTAACAATATACTAACTGACTGACGTCGTCTATAATCTCAGTCTGCCCGTGACCATGAAAACTAAAACGTGGGGATAACATAATATTATGTAAAATGATTGAATTTGGCATAAAAACAAGCGTAGCAAATAAAAGTCGTCACCAAAACGGTGTAAAAGCAATTTTATGGTTTCGTAATTATTTTTATCATATAAAAACTTGTCTAGCAGTAATATTAACCTTTTTTAATTTGTCTGTTATAATTTTCGATTGGTAATCCCATTTATCTCTCATTACCACGTTATTTCATTTATAGTCATTGCTTTATGTTTTTTATTATACTGCTGAATCTACCTTTTTAAAATTACTACAAATTCTTTCTTTACCTTATCTCTATTTTCTTCGTGTATTAATATTATACTATAATAAGTAATCCCCTTAATGAAGTCTTAAAATATCTAAATCAATTTACTATCTCACCCCGGTCCCAAATTCCCGGTCGATGCCGTACTATTAGGTGGTGGAGGCACGTGTCTAAAGTCGTCATCTATATCCAAAACATTAGCTAGCAGAGATTTGGACGAACGCTCTTTTAATTCTAACTCTCTCATTCTATTTGACATCATTATTGTTTTTCTAGTTATTTTCTTCCCCGGTCTTGACATTCTCAGGATCCATGGGAGCCATTGTAGGAACACTGTTTTTATCTGATGAACAAATAACACATTTTTATTGTTTTAAATCATTGTCGACAATTATTACTTAATTTAATTATTAGTATCAAAAAATATGATGCTATTTAAAAGACTATATATTTTAATTTTCCTTTATCACAATTTTACGCTTTATTGGCAGCGATTCGCTTATAAGGAATTTGATAAACAGGAAGAAAATCTCATATGAAAATTCCGGACGAAGTTTAATATTAAGCTCTCTGGTATCACTAAAATAAATACGTCCAGAAGCTTGCTGTTATAATGGAGATAGAACTACATAATAATACTATAATTTTAGTTTCTTAAATCTTACCCATTGTGGCATTTCATGTATATCTGCCGTCCGATGGTGATAATTGAGTACTACTACAGTCAGCACCACGGACGATGCCACCATGAACATGATGCAGTTGAAGTAAGTCCCTGTTACCCATAACATCAAACTTTTTAATTCAAATAAACGAGTAATTTATATATTGTTATGTACAATCATTCTTTTAATCAAAAACATTATGTACATCTTACTTTATAATTAAAAGGAAAGAAATAAAAGGAGAAAATTAAGTACGTGACTGATTATTTTTTAAATTTATATTTAGAATATTTTAACCTCGATTAATTCTAATTTCTATATTAGACGACAATCAAAGCATAAAACATGCAATTTTATTTTTCTAGTAACATGCTAATTTATATTATAAATTACTATTTAACAATTTAAAATTAATTATAGTTACATCAATGCGAAATAAATTAGAATGTAAAAAACAGAATAGATGGAGAAAGTCGTGAAGATGATAAAAATAAATTACATAGTGATAATTTTCTAATAGACAAAAATAAATGAGATAATAAATACAAGATATATAAACTAAATGAAAAGAAATTAAATATTATTATAATATTAGACAGACAAATGAGAAAAAGTGACAATAATGTCGACGAGGTAAAAAAACTCATTATGAACTTGTTTAAAGGTTCGAGATAATTTTGCAACTATAATAAAATAAATAGAAAAGAGATAATCAGATGAAAATGTAAAGTTAAAATGTTCGCCTGCAGGATACTTGGAGGTTGGATCCTATATTAGAGTAATAAGCAATATTAAAAAATAATTACTTAAAAGTACATACTATATTAAGGAGAGTTGTGCATTAAAAGTATATTTGATACTCAGTTAATTTAGAACATGCTCAAATATTTGACGTCAGTAGTCACCCAATTACATTTTGGTTAAAAAGAAACGAAATCTAAGAATAAAAATGTGAGGTGGAAAAAGAAGAAAGGCAGATGATTTATTATTTTAATACATTACAAGAATAACATTGGAGGCCAGTTTGAAAGTACCTTGAAGTTCTTTTGTGGATTAAAAGATAGCTGAATTTAAACATAGCCCAGCTGCAACACTCGTGAGAGTATTAGCAACTCATAAAGCACATTAATTCCATCTGGAATCTCTAAAATGCAATGAAAAGTAAAAAGGATTGAGGCACTATGCTTTTTAGATAGGTTTCATTCAAGCGTTCTATTTAGTTATTTCTTAAAATTTCTTATCAGGAATGGGTAAAGGAATAGTGGTAAGTAATGGTTTAAACATTTTCAAATTTAACAATTCCTTGCAACCCATTCCTAAGTGGTATAATTTAGAAATTCTATTCACAGTTTCTTTAGTTATAATTGATTTAATTTACATTTTATTTCTTGCAAACACGCATTTCTCACCTATTAGGGGGATCGCCTCAGAGGTTTTAGTGATGACGTGTCCCACCAATAGAGAGAAAACAGTTTGCGACAGGAGAATTGTAACACCTGTAAAGATCAACAATTCTATGAAAAAAATGACTATTTACATTTGCTTCTATAAAACCCTGTTTAGATTACGTCAGATTGATCCCGTATTGATCTACACGTCGCTTTTGATAAATATTCCTGTTTGTGTGCTGAGTCGGTAATAGGGGCTCAAGTGAAATAATAAACAAAATAGAACGAAGTCATGCAGATACTGTTTTAGAGAGTGTTTTATTTAGCTTTTTATATTTATTTTAGTCAATATTTTATTAAAAATTAAAAATAAAATTGAATACATTAAAATCAATAAGATCAAACCACCCTCCAAGTATCAAGGATATTGATATTATAACATCTTTTTGATTAGGTTCACAACAATAATTATAAAACATCAACGACACAACACAAATGATAACAACATGGAATCGATTCCAGATATGCATTGAATCAATGCAAGATATCTTAATATAGATATAGATATTAATATAAATTAACAAACTTACCTTCAAAGTCCTGATAATACAAAGGCGATGTTAATTATTGCATTTGAAGTATTAACACTTGCCATGCATTTGGTTATTTTAGTTTTAAATAGTAATACTATTTGGTAGATTTGAATGAAAATTATTAAATAATGACTACTAGATATTTGAAATATAGGTATTTTTTTTCTAATTTACTAAACAAACTTGAACATGAAAAACTCATAATCGATTCCACGGTTATTAATTTACTTGGAACACATAAAACAAATAACAATAACATCATAGATCTTTTAGCTACGATGAAATGAGTGGTCGTATTTATTCAGAAAAGTAAAGTGATATTGACTGACAGGCAGAAGCGTTTGAAATTAATGAAAAACTTGTCACTAACATAGTATAGATAATCGACGGGTCAATTTATCTACCGATCTACGTTTACTGTACATAATTTACTCCTTGTAATGTTTTAAAATAATTTTTAGTATTCAATTTAAATAGGACAAAATGATAAAGATAGTGAAATAAAGTGAGAAAAAGTTTAAAATAAGAAAAAATTGGGATTTTTGATGTAAGAAGTTAAAACAAGGATTTGATGGGATGTCAAGGTATTTTGGTTTGGGTTGTGTACCTAACAAGGGGATTGCGTCGGAGACCTGCGGCAGGGTCTCAGCTACCAGGTTGAGGAACACCGTCAGCGATAGAAGAATAGTGACTCCTGAAATCAAAAGCATAGTTAACCCTACAAAGGCAAATTTCAAAATCCGCTGAGTTAGTCGCCTATTCGTCACCTAATTGGACACAACTCTCCAATTGTCGGATCTAAACAATTAGTTACAAATTCTTCATGTAAGGATATTGAAGATGATGCTAAAATGAAAAAAATGTACTCACACGGTTATGGAATCTGGAATGTGTAATGCTGGGTACATCTAACACAAACAATCATTGCATTCTCTAGAAACATTCAAATATTAAGCGCACACTTTTTCTAGAAATTCTTAAAAATCATTTGAATCATAACAATGAATTTCCTCAAAGTTTTTTTGAATTAATTAGAATTTTAACATTTCAATTTAATTGTAATAAATACATATGGAACGGATACAATGGACTCCAAACAAGAACATTTAGATTTAAAGGGAACCACAGATAGTTAGAAATAGCATGCGCAATTTTGCCTCCTATAACGCAATACCTATCAGAGGTACTGCATCCGAAGTAGAAGGCAACTTTTCGGCGACCAGGTTGAGAAACACAGTCAACGACAACAAAATTGTGACACCTGTTATTCAATAATATGTTTCAATACTAATAATACTCATAAATTTTTATTAGTTTTTTATTATATTATTAGAAAAAGTTGATATGTAAGTCATAAACGCATCCAAGTTAGGTAAAATTTGGAATTTCAACAAGAGGCCAATTTATTAGAATAAACTCGGCATTATTAATAATTAGTTCACAGCCCCGTTATTCATCTATATGAAGAACTATTACTAGATAGCACTTAACTAGAAACGTTGAATTTATTAGAAACAATACTCACCCAGAGTTAGTTTCTCTCCAGAGTCTGGTGGCAGTGTGAACCCAAGAAGGGCCATCGATGATATTAAAACACAAGGGACTATTAGATTGAAGAAATAGTATAACGTTCTTCTCCTTATCATTATTGTGAATGTTACGTCTACGTATGGTTCTGGACAGCATGCGTATGTTATCGTGTTCTTCTTGCCCGGCATACCTGAGAATATTTATTTTAATAATTAATTCGTTTGTATTAAAACAGCTGTTTGTATGTGCACTTAATAAGTTAAATTCTAATGTTACTTATTGTATTATTATTACCTATTAAATACCATTCTCCATTTGTGATAAAATCTGACAAATCTCCACCTGCTTCATTTTTCAGCACCAGATCCAGCTGTTTGTTTAAATAAGATTAATATTTTCAAGATACAACTAATTTCTATTTTTCTACAAAAACTAAATTATAAAACCGTCATAAACGATTTGCACTACGATTAGCAGTAGAGTTACATGCATGTTTTTAATTCATAATTATTGATATAATTTTGAATAAACTACGCTATTGATAATGCTTGGAATAACTGAATGACATACAACAAAAGAAATAATGTAAATACATTTTCCATACATTTGAATTTATACAGGGAAATGTGAGAACCACAAATAAGTGCATCGAATGCAAGAAAATCTAACAAAACAGAGAAACATGCCAATTGTGTTATAGTTTCTATAACAACCACCATACGGAACGACGCAGCCGAAAATATAAAATTTCAAAGAAACCGTATATATGAGATATGAAACATTTTAATATTGATTACAATAGTTTAAGAAACGATAAAGAATATTAATTAAAATTACTTATACCATGCTCTCTATTAAAAAGAAGTTGTATAAAGAGTAAAGTGTATATCGTGATCCATTCCTTTAAAATTACTGTATACTGATATTTAATAATTTAAACGCAATCTATTTAAATTATTAGAATATTATTAAAGAAATGGGTCCTAAACTAAATATTTTGCGTTTCCGTATGGTAGACAAAATTTAATGGTACAAATTTGTACACAAATATATTCTGAAGTGCTCAGAGTTACAATTTATCTGCACCATGCAAAATAGTACATATAAAACGTTTAGGATAAATTTATCCTTCTGGTTTCTCACATGGTTCCCTTAATGGTCAACCATTCCCTATCCCCTTTTTAATTTGAGAAATGTTCTCAAAATTTCTAAAACCTAATTCGATCTATTTGATTAATTTTTAATAAACAGATGCTTTTTTAATCATTGCATTATTTTGAATTTTAATACTATTAATGTAAGAAATGCCAACTCCTAAAGTTTTAAAGTGCTTGAAGTCTTTAACTAAGAATTTATTTTACAATAGCTTAATTAATTAATGATTGATCAAAATTTCTTATCTATATAACTGTGAGACTTTTAAGAAACCTATCTCTGTACCTGGTTGCCGTCGTAAGTCCAGCTACCAAACTTCATGTCGCAATGTTGGTCATCGAAAGGAAACCACGTGATGTCTATCTTGCATGTGCTCTTGAAAATGCCCGGGGGTACGTACAGGCAACTGCCGTTGTTTTTGACCACCACGTTGGTCTGGTACGTCCCGTCAAAACCCTCGTCAGCACTATACCAATTAGAAAATTGTGAACCTCCTGCGTTTTCACGCATTCGCACACCATCCATTAAGATTAGTCAGCAAAGGTCAATTAATTCAGAATTAATTTCTTTATTCAAATCCACTATAGTATTGCTTATTTAATTATAAAAGTTAAGAATATTAAATTCATTGACCAAAAGTGTAATCAACGCAAATTCCAAGAGAACGAAACAAACGAATATCCACTGAATAATTTAAATAAATCTTCTGATCCGTATCAAGTACTAAATTGTTAACCTAAAAAAGCTTTTTTAATCAATAGAGAACGCTTTTAATTTGCGTAAAACGTTTTGTGGATAAGTCATTAAAATTTTAAACATTCAACGTTTTAAAACTACTGTTAGCTTAATTCGTGTACTGTGCAGTAAAATTTATCCTGAAACTTGAAATTTCAACATCAAAGCAATACAAACAAAATGCGTCAGAGTAAGAATAAAATTGTATCCAAAAATTAAAATTAAGAGAAAGCGTTTCAGAAATACGTTGTTTATTTACACGTTAACATGTCGTTTATTTTAAGCTGTGACGAAGCGAGTTTTATATTTGCTTTAACGTTAATTATATTAGCGCCTTGGTTTATCTGGAACGGTTTTAGTTACACCATCAATAGTAAAAGAACGGTTAGAGTTCTTTTATCGTTGACAGCAATATCATCCCATCGCTTATTCAGATCAAAGTCAATAGTTTCTGTTACAAAAGTATGACTTTCAATATGAATAAACATACAATCTGATAAGCGAAACGATGAGCGTGGTGTTTCAAATCAGCGACTAGATAGCCATGTACGTTTAGTTGATCATTTTCAAGTGTGGCAACACCGAGTAGCAGGTTAAATGATCCACGCGAACGATTGTTACTTCAAATAAGTACCAATCGTCACATTCGGGTGTAACCTCCTACTGAGTTGTCACGGTTTCTGAAAGTGTATTTAAAATATCAATTTAAAAATAAATTTTAGTTATAAAATAAAGCAAGCTTATTTCATATGAAAATCGTGCAGGACAAATACTTACGTGCTTGATAGCGTTTGATTAGCCAGTAGTTTCAACTAGTTTATTTTAAAAATACCTCCGCTGGCTTGTCAATTTTTCAAGGATCGTGTGTATCTTTGATATTGTTAGTGACTTAATTAAATATCGGTTAGCCTTGTCCTAGATCTATAGCCCCAAGCAATACTCGGTTTCCTTTCTAAATTTTTATTATTACCTATTGTTTTGCTTCGCAGAATATTTAGAATCACGAGTACAATTTGTATTTATGATTTAGGTTTATTTGTTACAGTGATTCCATTACGTAATTCTGTCTTTAAAGTGGTTTTATCTAACACTTGCTTTTAATTAAGATGTAGTGGAGTGCTTTTAGAGCTAAAATCTTCACCGTTTTCAGCAAGCGATAAACCGGTACAAGAACTATTTAGAGCACAGTTAAACTGTTATTTGTCTGGAATTCTGTCTAGGGAGCGTCTGAGTTCAGTTGGAATGTAGATGTAGATAATATTGTGATGTTCACTACAGGACAGAACAAGTTTTCGTCTGTAAAATGGATATTTAAATGGACTGCTGCGGTTCATAACCTTCTCTTTGTAAATGCCAGTAGTGGAATTAAAATGTTTGTATTCTTGAGCTTTTGTTACAGACTTCATAACAGTTAGTGCTATTGTACGAAATTGAATTATTTAAATTTAACTTTCCAGAAAGTTTATTTAAAATTAATTGAAAATATACAATGAGTTTAAATAAAGTAAGAAAATGTTAACAGAGAAGTAAACCAAGCGCAAAACCCGGCAATTGATTACCGAGGAACCAGAACGGAGCTAAGCGGAATATACTTTAAATTAAAAGATACTTCACGGAACCGTGTAATTACGACTGTCTTTGATAATGGATGAGGAGAAAGTAATTTATTGTTTAGTGCATTTCAGAAATGAGGTATTTTTATTATGACAATGTAACACGTCAGTCAAGCAATCTAATCAAATACACTACAATTATATCTTCTATACGTAACTCGAACAGATTTTCTATCTGTCGCGTTAGCTCATATCGTATTTTCTACACTCTCTCTCCACGTGTGACTTAATAATGTGTCATAATTGTTGTACCATTTAGAAAATACAGTTTGCTTGTTTATGATAGGCTATGCTTGAGGTAATATTACAATTGAATGCAACATTACGGGATGCTCTTATGAAGACGGTGCGCGGTGTAATAACTAAAGTAAAATAGCATCATTTGATTTTTTTTGCCTCGTATACTTTCAAGAGCTCATCGTGACTCCATATCAGTCAGTTCAAAGGTCTTAAGGTCTCATAAAATATTTTGTTTCAACTGTGGTGTGATGCGCGGTCAACCTTTACGGATTTGTTGGCAGCGTGCCAACTTACAACTACACATCCAGTGTATCCAAACAACACGTAAATATGACCTTTATCTATATTAACTTAAAGTAGATAATCGTGTTCAAGAGTTACAACACAAATAACAGTGTAGCCGCCCGTACCTCATAAATTCTACATCCGCCTCTAGAGACTTCTGTTGTCAGGAATTTGCACCGATTTCGGGTTCTATCGCATTGATAATGCATTTACCAGCTCTTTTATAGATTTCTAGCAGATGTTACTACAACGATTTCTTTGCTATTTTATATTCACATAAGACGAGTGTAAATGTTAAAATATTGTGTCGTACAAACAACGCCATCTAGTGACATACAAATATTGTATCAACTTTAATAGTCTTCGATTACACAGTATCAACAGGAATCATAACTAATTTTAGAAATCTACTCTATGATTATCTAGATAAACTAACTACTAAAAAATATATTATTTCTGCAAAAATTATATCTTTAATAAATAAATACACTTCAAAAACCAAAATGACGTTTAATAAGTCGTGACGTCATGCGATCAGTCGGCTTGTTGCTGTTTTGAACTTTTGTTCTAATAGAAAATATCATTATCCTCGTCTATATTTTACAAGTATTTTAAATCAATGGATTCTTTTACATTACATTAATATATAATTTTTGTAATCTTTGTTTACTGTTTACTCTCATCATGCCTGTTATGGTTACGGAATCCTAATTCATTAATCATTTCAATGCTGTATCTAAATTGTTAATTACTGTAAAAAGTATGAAATAACAGTTTTGTTTTATATTAATTATTATATATATGTAACTGTCCATCCATCGCAACATTGTTACACGAGTTGTGCCAAAGGGAATAAGGTAAGCACTCTTCCCAGTTCATGTTTTCGACGAGGCTCGCGCTCTCTCTGCTTTGTACTGCCGTACAATCAAGTAGCTTTACACAGAAATTATTTCATTATTATTTTTATAGTTACGCTCACACCTCAGTAGAATCATAAGAATCAAAATATGAAGTATATTTTTAATTTTACTAACGTTGACTAACTTTTCTTCCTTCATGTGATCTTAGGGATTTAATTTAAAAAGCTTTTTTTTGTAGTCAGTGTCGGTCTTTAAATGAAAAAAATAATATTATTCTTTTTATTCAAGAAATGAAAAGTATTCCAAAAATTTTAATAATTTTATCATCTTTACTATAATTAAAAAGTTAGTCAGCAAAATGCATTGTTGCCAATTTTTCATTTGATCTTAAATTTATATCATATATCTCCATCATAGGAACAGTAATGACTTCACTAACGCCAGAGTTGCAGCTCAGCAGACGTTCCCTTCCAGTTGCCACCTTGTAAGGTATAACAACTTTTAACTCCTCGGTCTCGTATACCCACGAAGCTTCATCAACTTTAAGTAATTCTGGTAATATCCTCACATCTTTGAACACTCGTTGCTCCTTTACGACATTAACGAATAGGACTTGATGGTAGATTTTGACGCTAATACTTCCGTTTTCGTATTCAGGAAGACGGTACTTGAGGAAATATTCCGAACCATACAATTCCCGAGTACGATTATTCACATTTTCACTGCATATGTTGTTAATCTGGTTGTGCACGTCATTTAGCAGCAGAGCAATATTGATGAACTGTCGATCAATATCTAAATTGTTCGGTTGGTTGATACGCGAAGGACGATAGACACGTCGCTCTTTTAATACTCTACGATGCTTACAATATGGTGAATGTTTATCACACATAAAAGCTTCCGCCGAAATAACAATTACGAGAAACAACAAAAATCTGTACATTATAGATGATTTTTTTAACGTCTGAGATAAATTGAACGAGAAGAGCGTATTTATCGCGAGTAAATGCGTGATAACCTCAAAGGTTACGATGATGTCACGCTGTTCAACTATATAAATAAAAATGGATCGTCTGTCTGTATGTAAGCGCATAATTTCATAACGACTGCACCCAATCGTTGTTAGTGATTGTCAGGATAAGGTTTGTATTTAAAAAAAAGTGAGTGAGACAAAAGACAGTGAGTGAGATAATGGTGTCCACTGCAAGTCAGTGACGAACTACGAATAAGATTAGAAATTCAACGGAAATAACATATTTATAGTATGGTATGGGTAGCAGAGTATGAATGAATGTGTGAGTAAGTGTGTGAATGAATGCTTTGAATACACCTGTCGAAGTTGATTCTAAACTAAATCTATCAAAGACTGAAGATATTGAATAACAATAGACAATATTGAAAATAAGAACAATCCTAAAAGTATATATATATAAGGAAAAGGCAGAGCTTCAGAATTATAGCAGGAAAATAAAAAAAACGCGCTCTACGCTCACCGAAACCTTTCTTTTATTCTGATTGAATTTGTTACTTACAAAGTTTCCTGGACCTCTCTAAATTACAATTTTTGTTGTTCTCACGTAATTGTAATTCTATACTGAGCGGCATCACAGGAGCGTCTTTGACCCTTGTTAAATTGCTTAACTACTTTTGCTGTCTTTTTCTTCACCTCTATACTTAGTGAAATCGTAGACTATTAACTTTATCTGTTATTTACAATATCTGGTCCAATATCTGATATCACATACATAGATATGTCGGATGTGAAAGTTAGACTTGGTTTAGAATAGTGTTAGGTTACTTTATGTTAGGTTAGCTTTGTGATAGGTTGTCGCAGTTGTTTGCATAAGCGTTCCTGTGGCGCCTCCCTACAGCGGAGGTAAGGTACCGTTGCTTTTAATGGGTATGCCTTAAACTTGATCAAGGGGAGCCCCACATAACCTCCCGCTCGTCGGCGGGGGGTATGCATAAGGCCGCATTTCCAACGATAAAAAAAATGCTTTATGTTGGGTTAACCTTATGTAAGCCTTAAACCAACACCTCGATCACAAGTCTAAGACACTGCTTAGGTACCTATCGTAATTTTAAGATACCATTTTTCCTAATTAAAGTGAGGACGAATCACTAGTTAATCATAATAAGATTATCTCATTAAAAAGACGTTAAGGCCATGCAAGGCCAATTTTATCCTATATTTGAAGATTATATTAGTAATTATTGACAACATTTCATATTTTTAACATATTTACATTATGTTTAAGAAACTAGCAGAAAAATAAATGGACACATATTTCTTTTTTTTTCATTCCGCCCAGTAATGGTTAATCAATTTTGAAATTTAATCTATTCTAAAAATATGTCATATATACGGTTGAATAGTGATATTTAACAAATAAGGCAAAAGGATTATCTTATTCCGGCGTATAAATAAAGAAACAGTATTTCTGTTTTAATTGCTTAATATTTTTGAAATGTTATCAATTAAAATATTGTTAATACTGGTCAATATTATTTCGTAAAGACATCGTAGGTGACGAAGATTGTATAGAGGACGAGGCTTATCTTCACTGATCCAAAAACTTTTAAAGAGGATGCTTCTTCATAGTATTTTACCCCCATGTTGAATTATGAAATGTTCAGAGTTCTTTTCATTTACAACGTTATATTAGTTTTAGCATCACCGTTGACAACTTATATTCGCAGGTAGTATCTTTTGTTTTATTACAAGATTGTATTTAAACTCTGTTCTGATAGACTTGAGCCAATTGTTAAACGGAACTCGTCTGGTGAACATTATGTGCAATAGTGTGGTGTGCCGTCCATAATGTTTTGCTAACGTTTTTCATCTTTCAGCTTTTTGATTTTCAATCATACCTTATAATTCACTGCTTAATAAAACATTTAAATCATATTCCAGTCCTGTTAGCTTCTGTGAAATACTAGTTTTTATTACCTTAGTTAGTTTAAGTTAGACTTAAAGTATATATCGAAAATGGAAATATGACTTTTGCTCAACTTTAGCAATAAAGTTTTGTATTGAATTAGCATTTAAAGCAACTGCGCCTGATAGTTTATATAATACATTCAATGTACAAGGAAAAAATATAAATTATCAAATTTTGTTTAAGGTTATCTCTGAGTTCAAATATATAAACCACTGATTCTTATTATCAAGACACACGGCAGCATTCCCAGCGTGTAGTCTTACACAAACCATTGCGGACTACTTTTGACCCTTTCACAATTCTAAACCTTAATTAATCTACACTTCATCCTGATTAAGGACCTCAATATTTGTAAGTTCCGGAAGTTTCTAATAGATGGCGGTGTTTGTTTATTGACACAATACTTCAACATCTTGTTATCCACATGTTCTTTGTTTTCTGTAATTTCTAATTCCAGTATGATTGTTTAATTGAACTCAATCGAAGCCAGGGTAGATCCCTAGTTTACCTATAAGTAATAAACTGTAACTTAGACGCTCCAGTTTGTTAAGTCACCGACAACATAACAGTATCTCTTTAACGATGTTCCGCAACTTGGCGTCGTTTCAAACGCATTAACTCAGAGTAGACTCATTCATATTCGTAAATTTAATTATAAAGCAAAAGTTCCTATTCGCATTCAAATTATTGCTCAGTCGGAATGGTTTCAAAAGAAATTAAGTTTATTGAAAAGATTGCTTTAATTTGGTTGGTTTCACCTCAAGCTTGGGCCAAGGACTTATACACTATACTAAAAAATAGATAAATTAAAATGTTTTCCATAGTTCAACTACGTTAAAATTTAAATATTTGATAGTATATGTCACAACACATAGAAAAAATCTGTCATGGCGTTTATGGATGTCATTAGCATTAATTAAGAGATTTTTTTCTATAGAACTAGGATGGAGTTGGTTGTCTGTAAATCTGTAATATCTGTTTCATTACGAAAACGACTAACTTCATTAATTTTATTATTAATTCGATGTCAATGACACTTGACAGTATTAAATCTATTTCTTACGGAATCAAGTATATAAATCAGTGAGGTGCCATTTTGAAAATTAATTACAATAAATGTATTCATTTACTTTCAAGCATTTGAAATTTGTGAAATATAATTCAAAAATGTCAAATTTGTTTGAATTGTATTTGGATTTTCAACTCATATTTTAGTAGTTTTTTTGGTGATAATTAAATGTATTTTCAGTCCTGATGTAATCCTCGTATTCGTTTAATTTATTACTACTTCAATACAGTGTAAACTACTATTAGATATTTATGAAAAGTTTATTTGTATTATTTATATTTTATTAAAAAAGCTGCTATTATATTAGATATATATTTAATAATAAAACTATTTATTGTGAGTTTTTCTTCTGCTATGGTGTTGTTATCATACAAGCAGTCTAGTTTCTTATATAAGTGATAGTAATGAAAAGTTACCCCTTCCGGCTGGAAATCCACTGAAAGTCAAAGATATTATAGAGCTATATCATCCCATACACAACATGCAGGTACTCTCACCTATTGTACATAAGGACATCCGGTTTCCATAACTTGTTTGGTGTTATACGAAGATCTTTGACGCCACCGTAGTCGCTGTCGTTCCATCTTAAGTTGTAGTCGTTCCATTCCTGTTACATATTAAATATATAAGAAATAAACATGTGTATTTATTGGTTAAGCAGTGTATAAGTGCTTGTTATTTTATGAAAACTAGATCTATGACAGTGGTTCTCAATTAATGTTAGCATTAATATATTTCAAAAATACTAGCTGTTTAACAATGTGGACGAGAGTTTGTGCAATGAGAAACCTGCTCTTGAATCTCAAGCCCTTAAAATACATGTTATTAATCTTATATATAAATAATAATACTATGGATCAATAATGATATATTTGAGAAAAGATGCTTCACGCAGTGCTTAAAATAGTATAAAAGAATGGAAAGCTGTGGATATGAAAAGTGGTAAAAAATCGTGATAATGTGTCTTGACCAAAGAGAAATACAAAGTTTACGTTAAATTATGACGTAAAAAACACTAATTGAGAACAACTGAAATACCATATTATATAATGGAAGTACATAATTATTAAAAATAAGTTAACACTGAATGTTTGGATCTAAAAATTAAATTGTGTATTAATCTTATCGTTTCAATGCAATAAATTTTCAAACTTTCCACATATTAATAACAAAAATTAATAGGACTAACTTTGGTAACAAAACTACTAGTTTCAAAATTACTTCCAACTTACACTACGCTGGTTATAACGGTATTGTCATACTTACGATGCGATATACAACGGATATAGCGCTATATAGCAGATAGTATGATACAAACCTAAACAAAATATTGAAATTAAATAAATATAGAATAAAAAGCAATTTAGAAATTATCCAAAAAAAAATTTTTTTTTGATTACACAAGGAAAATAATCTCTTGAATAGGTTACAGAAGTCAACAAAATACCTATTTTATGCATTTAAAAAAAAAGTGATATTCATTTTCGAGTTATTATATAATACTCTATAGATAAAGTACCACGTTTATTAATTTGTCAGTCGCAAAATGGCGTCATGAATGGAGAAGTTTCATGATGTTGATAATGCTATATTTAACTTAATAGAATTGAAATATAGATCGAAACTAATATACACGTGAAAATATTTTTGATATCCGTTAATAAATGATTGAGAAACACATTATTTAAGTTGTGGTCCTCTGACGTCATCTCACCTTTAGTGCAAGCGGCACTGCTTGTAGATGTTTTGCATACAACTATTTGTTGATTATTTATAAGTAGTGTAGTTTTATTTTAGCATAATGGAAGATTTCGTAAAAGGACAAAGTGATAATTCACCTGAAATTGGTATATACGCTGTGATCGATTTTTTTCTTTTTAACTGTTGTACTTTGACACATAGGGACAATACAATATTTGTAGACATATTATTAGCTTCAGCCATTATTATAATAAACAAAACACGACACGAGTGGCGCAAATAATAATATATATAAAGCAAAGTGTATACGCGCCGCGGGTCGACTAGGTGAAATGACGTCACACGCTTTTACAAGCGCAACTTCAAAGTCCCATAACTTTTTCATTTATAGATATTTTAATGATTCTTTCAAATTTTTGTTTCATATTACTTTAATTTTTAAAATTAATATTTAAGAAAAATGGGATCTTCTCCATGTCCATTCATGTCATTATGCTGCGTTGTTTGTACTATTTTAGAAAAAATCTAGAGTAAAAACGAACGAAAAAATTTTAACGGTAAAAGAAACAAACACTTTACCTTTATTTATAATAGATAAAACGTCAAAACAATGTCTTTCAGTGGTCGTAGGGAGCCTTACAGAATGAAACAAAGCGCAAACTTTGCACCCTCACTTATATTACAAAAGTTGTACGGTAAAAGCAGTAATATCAAGCCAGTGTTTATCGCGAGTTCTAGTTAAAGAACATAAATATTGTATATTATGTTGCGCTGGGCTTTACAGAACTCCTGTCTTATGGAATTACTATCTAAACAATGTTATAGTCAAAGACATTCAAGTATACTCCTAACCTTGAATGCGTAGAAGTCACAATTCAAGAAGAGCATTCTTAGCTGGGCGCTAGGGACGTACGCGACGTTTCCGTTCCCGCGCGTATGCTATTTTAATATAAAACTGTGATGTATTTTGTCTATATCCACAATTAAAAGCTAGACAGTTGAAATTTTCACAAATGATGTATTTCTATTGCCCCTATAACAACAAATACTAAAAACACACATTATTTTATAAAACATTTAGGGGGGGCTCCCATACAACAACTTTTGACTGACTTTTTTCCGTTCCGCTTAAAATATTTACAGAATATTTAGTTGTATATTCACTCTAAAAATTAAAATAACATAAATGTTTAACAAGGGCTCCCATGCAACAAACTTAATTTTTTTGCCAAATATTGGTACGGAACCCTTCGTGCGCGAGTCCGACTCGCACTTGACTTGTACATAAATATGTTCAATTCTTCACCCACACATTATAGTTAAAATTATGCCATTTCTTTATTTTCTGAAATCATTAAGTATCGTGATAAATTTCCCGCCATAACCAGTGTAATGTCATTGAGACAATCTAGAATAACTTTTTAAATTTAACTCGAAGACAATGATATTCACACATTCAGCCCGAAAATAAACTTTTTGGAAAAAATGTAGAATATTAAAATCTTTGTAATATAAAATATTCTTAACTTAGGAACTAAAATTCTAAATTTTATAAATAAATTGACAACTGCTAGAAAAATTAAATAAAAATTTGATTGCTGTTATAGAGAATTTATTACAGAAAAGCGAGAAAAAAAAGAAAATACGTACAAGTAATCATGCAACAGACAAACATGCAACATTTTATACACACAATAGAAGCAATAATATATTGACCGCTCTCAAGATTGTTGTAAAAGGACAGGATCTATTTTGGGTCTAAGCTGCCATATTGGTAAATGCTAGATTTTTTTTAATGCTCTCATAACGTACTTTTAAAATTCTTCCTCAAAAAAATATTCATTAATTTTTTCTATTTTTTTTTAGTCTATTTTTATGTCTAAATTTAAATATTAAAGAAATCAAAAGTACGTCACTAAAGCTAATTATTTATTTTTTTATTTAAATTGAAATCCAAAATAATTAAAATAAAAACTATAACATTCCATTTGGAAAAAAATCGAGTTTTAAACGACTTTAGTTTAAATTCAAACTACGAAGAATAGTTCCGATAGAAAATTTTGAATTTCGAACAAGAATTCAAAGTCATCCAATATTCCTTGAAGGGGCGTCCATTATGTATTTAGTTGAAATGCGTTGAATTTATTTACAAAATTTATTGAAGATTAGATCGGTATTTCAGTCAATCTATTTTTATATCTCAAACAGAAAATTTACATTAATTATGATTTGAATTTTTTTACACTAATCTATTGGGAATTGTCGTTAATAAAATCGATAAGATGGCGTCCGTCATCAGGTCAAAGTGGCCTGATATTTCTTCTTATCCCTCACGAGAGATTAGGTGAGATTCCTTTATGGTTTTATACCTCACGTAATTAATAGACGCCCCTTAGCCATGCAGAACTTTGAACATGATGACTACAATTTTTGTATTGTAGCTAAAACAACGGAGTCCGGATAGTGCAAAGTAAATTTACAGTGAATTTTAAATAAGTATTGTCCATAACATTTCGTAGCCTGAGCAGTAAAGTGACAATATCAGAGAATTTTTTTTTTTTTAAAAGATGGTCACTATTTTTGGTATAGCTATGGAAAAGTCACTATGAAATAGGTGCTCTATAATTATTGCCAAATCCATCTTTGGTACCATTCCTTTATATAGAATATTTTCAGTTTTTGTTTATTTGTTATTTTATTAAAAAAACCTAAGTATGAGCTTTAAAATTGATTACCACTTTATTGCTCCGTGCCGTTTACAGTGCATCCTATCCATTTTTTTTTTCAAAAAAAAACTAATGGTAAACCCACGTGTCATGATTTTTTATTATTTTTTAATTTCTTGACGAAATGAAATTTATTTATTTCATATTTTATTCATAATTGTTATATTTTTGTTAATGCATTGCGGATTACGCGGCAGTTTAAAAAATTGAGAAACCGCAACCTATATAAGTGTTTTTATTTCACGCCATGTGTGAAAATGTATGTGTTTAATGGCGAGGTTCTCGCTGCGGTTGTGTACCACTTACCTGGAATTAAAAAAATAGATAACGATAGAATAGTACCTACCAATCAATAGTTGTTAGAAACTAGTATACAGGTACATAAAGTTATAGTCAAGATGCTATATAAATGACAGTCTCACGTAGGGTTGCCAACCGAACTTTGTAAATTTATATTCAATACCTATATTTCATAATTTTATATTAAAATAAATTAATCGAAAATATTATATTATTTCAAATATTCTATGATATATAATAATAAATAAAACTTGTATTAGATATTTATTTCCCCTTTAAACCATTACCATTTTTTTCTTTGAATATAAAATACCGAATAGAGAAATGTGATGTTTAAAAAAAATACTATATTTATTCATTAATGAATCTAAATTTCATTGCAAACTATCTACCACTGAACGCACTTAAAAATATGTTGAGGCAATAGAAAATACTTTTTTGTAATTGTTATACTTTTTCTTTAGATAAACGGCCTGGTTGGCAACCCTAGCCTCTCGGGATGCATGACAGGGACTACCTCTAAACTACTGGCACGAGCTGGAGCTGGAAGTCAGCGCATCAGGATCTCAGAAACACTAAACAATCTCAGACTGCCGCATACGCCACAATGCAATGCAATGTTCAATACAAGAAGAGAAATCAACGATAGAACGAACAAAACAAAACAAAGGAGATCAACAGAAAAAGAAATTTTATCAAGTATTAATTTAGGTTGATTTGTTTAATGACACTTACCAATGACAGCCATATATTGGTTATAAGTAGTTGATTCTTCTCGTCCTATGGTTAGACGATGTCAACATAAACAGAGAGAAAGGGCGCAGTCAGTAGAATGTTCTAGACGGCAGTACGCGGGCGCGTACGGGGCGCGGCGCGAGGGGCGGCATGCGCCGGGGGCCCGGGCCCCGGGGCCCCTCGCGCCTCGCCACACACAATCTAACATGGCGGATATACAACAAGTTAACACCGACTCTCCATGCGACAGTGTCGCCGCGACCGCACCGCCTCCTGTAACCGTTACTCAGTTATTCGAAGTGCACAATCAGACCGGTGCGTACAAGTTTACTGTGCGTGAAAGAAAAAGTTATCGTGATTGACAAATTTTACCGTTTGATTGCAAGGGCGGGGCGGCGGGGGCGCCTGGCCCGGCTCCTACCACTTACCAAGTTGAGCCAGACGTTCGTTGTCAGGATTTGATTTTTCTCGTCCTTATTTTGTATAATGAACGCACGGCGTCGCAAGAAAGGAACGAAAAAACACAATGAACATCCAGAATTCTATTGTAAGGTCGGGGATTCATTAGTTATACACATCACCTCCGAGCCGGGTAATTACTACAACTTAGCCTTACTACAACTTTACATCTAGATTAACGAACCTTAACTAGTAAATATATCACACTCTAGTTGGCGCTGCAAAAAACGGGCATTTTATAATAAAATAATATAGAGCTGTCCATAAATAATCGCAGCAACACACCGCTCTCATAAATAACTCGCATATTACGAGCATTGAATAGCGTCACCTGGTTTTATAAACGAAACGAAATAATAAATGATGAATTGTATCGCAATGGGTTGGCAATTTTGCAAATGCATTCCAAATTTCCGGGCAATTCGGACAGCAATTTGGAGGGTGAAAAGATTCCTTAATAGAGTTTTCCCTCCCTCTGGTTTCGGAACATTAGCCGTTTCAATGACTTCTTGTTAACCTTTGGGGACAGTTATTTAATATTTAGCATTATTCGGATACATGAAAAAACATTTTAGGTTAATGTGACAATGTACAAAATCGGAACAATATTTTTGGTTGTTTTGACATAAACAATTGAAAATAACATTTTAGCAAAACTTACTAATAGGATTTTCGATACCGTAAATTGAATTTACAATGTAACATTAAAATGGTAATATATGCAAAGGTAATTTACGAACGACATACAAAATATATTACTTACTTAATATACAATACCATAATATTAATAAAGATAAATAACATTTAACAAGCTTTGATAATTGATAAGAAAGATTCTTAAGATCAAAAGGATAAGATAAAATATACATATGAATATATTATGAACTTAAAATTTAGTATTTGTTTGAGATGAAGTCATATTTATCAGAAGTAAAGTCATCAGAAGAACAAGAATGCGATTTTTTTATGGTAGATAAGGTGGAAACGAGCAGATAGTCGACCAGATGGCATCACCCATAGACATAGAAAAACATGAGATACTCTCTAGTTTTGTTGCATCCTCGAAGTGGGGAGGGGGAGTGAAGAAAAAATGCTGCGGTTTCAGCAGACCCTGAGCAAGAGCCCAGAGTTCACTAGATCCGCAGTTTTAATGTAATACTTGGCGGTCGGATTCGCCTGCTGGTGGTCGCAAGCCAGTATTTTTTTAAGGTTCCGTTCTAAAGATACATTTTTTAAACATAGATAGCATAAGCTTAGCAATAGCACTCCATACGAAATCTTCATCAATTTTACATACGTATTTATTTTCACGAATAGCATGAACACAAACAAGCTGAACAAAGGATTACGTGTAGTTCGCAAAAACTTCGAAACTTGATAATATTTTTCTTTCAACAGTACCCGTTCTGGCAGCCGACCAAAATACAAGTTTCAATATTGAAATTCTGTTTAACTGATATCTTTGCCACGCTTATCTTAAGTGCACTTTTGATATCAACTACTGGTTATTATTTTACTTTGTCTACAAGGGACTCGTATTTAAATAGTAAAAGATAAATATTTTTGCAAACACTAAAAAGGTTCTTCATCTACGCGTACTTTACTGATTGCAAAAATAGTCTTTCTCCTTCAAGGCTCGATACGAATTAAAAACATGGGAATCCATATGATGCAACCGCAGCTGTAGTACAGTAAAATGAAATAGCTGATCAGAAAGCAAAAAACATAACAAATCGAAAAGTCAACATTTTGGTAATCTCTGGTCCACTTGATGGTCTACAAAACCATAGGTAAGTTAGTCCACGTAATGTAAATATATTTCAGATTTTATAAGAATAAAAAACTGATCATATAAACAAGGAAATAATATGCTGATTGTTGTATTTAAATAGTTCTTGACCACCCCAAGTTATAATAGAAAAAAATCTGTAGAATCAGATCCAATCATTTAAAACCAAGCTACATCAACGTCTCAACTCGAGACTCGAAATAAAAAATTCTGCTACGCTTTTAACAAAATGCAAAAGCTATTCACAGCATCTATCAAGAAAATAAAAGGAAAAAAACCTGTAACCTGAAATTGCTACAAGATCTTAGAATTACTCGCCATCCGATTGAATAGACCGAGAAAATAAGACGATGTTGCATCTTACGACATTGCAAGTCAAAGCGAACTGATATAAAGGATGGATTAGCAAAAAGCAGTTTTATGGTTCGTCCACATAAAACCTTAATTATGTATAAAACTGTTAGAGTATACCTAACTAGATCTAGCTTTATTTCTAAATCATTCTCATTTTATTTACCTTCATTGTCTTTGGAAAAGATATCTTCATTTATCTCTCACCTTTAGATTATATTCTATTCAGCTTCATCTTTTACATCGTCACTATTGTTTTTCATTATATTTTTTCTTTAATTTCTAAACTGCATTTTTTTTCATTATTTACGTATTTCTCAAAACATACATACATATATTTTTCAATATAATCAATCAGTCTGTTACTTTCTTTTCAAATTTTTTAGTTGGCCTCTTGCATATTATAACCCAAATCGATACTAGACAAAAAGGCAATATCAACAAATATAGTGTTTTCATCGTTTATATTTGTAACTTTTTTTTCGTTAAACTTTAAAATATCAAAGGATCTGTTTTCATCACACAGAACACGTTGATCAGATTTCAAGCCAATTTTCACTGCAATTCTATACAATTTATCGGATAATGTGCGCTTGCCTTTACAACGGTTAGCTGTAAGCGAATGTTCTGAATGAGAAGTTGAATAGAAAATACGAAACATTTGTTGCATTGTTGAAAGGAACGCTCGTTTTGAAATTTAATCGGCTAGATTATTTCCTATCAAGACTTTGTATTTTCTATATTTCATTAGTTATTTAAAACAATTAACCTTATCAATTAACGTCAATGGTCCACTGCTGAGCCGGGTCTCCTCCTCAGAATGAGGAGGGTATTAGGCCATAGTCCACTACGCTGGCCCAGTGCGGGTTGGCAGACCAATTAACCTTCCTAAAACAGAATTAGAATTTTCCATTGTCCTAGCCGGAATTAGTTTAACTTCGAATTCTATTCGGGTGTTAGACCCCTTTTCAATAAATTAAGCAACTCAAATTTAGTATTTATTATTTTTTTTAAATCTTGACTTTTTAGTTTTGATTGCTGGAGAATTCGCGTAAAGAAAAATCAAGTAAATGACCTTTAACGAATGTAATGAAATAATATTTGGGGTACAATTGAAAGGAAAAGAAAAATATATTCTAAACCAATTTCTCGTAGTTATATTACTTCTAACGTAACATTTTTAAACATAAATAAATTCTGTCCATACCGTGTTCGAAAAATCGGAAACCATCATAGAATGTAAACTGGAGCAAACTAATCCAGATAAAAGCCTTACCGTAGATGTAAATTGCAAAACGTGGCAGATCATTGACGGTGGAATATCAATCAAAATAGATACTTAAGAATACCTGAGTAAAAGAGTATTATATGAATCTTTATAAATAAAGATTGATGTTTGTTTTTCTCTTCCTCTTTGCCGTCATATACTCAGAGGAGTAGACAGTCAGATGTAAAAGGATTTAGTTATTCTAAGTTCGTAATATTTTAAGTAATATTTTTTTGTCTAACTCTGCTAGAGTTCTGAAGCCCTCAATTGAACCTCTAAATGAAGGATCGTAATTTCTTAATGTAAAAGTTATTCTTCCGTCAACAAAAAGCGATTCCTTGTAAATATTATAATCGAAAGTTATAGTGGATTATATATATTGAAATCATCTAACTAGCTAAATCAGAAAGTTTGTCCTTATCTTAATATTTAAAGTAGAAATAAAAGAATCTAAATTAGGTGTTAAACAAATACTAGAAGTTAAAGCAAGCATGGATGAACATGGAAGTGGTTACTGAAAATCAATCGATGAATAGCAGAATAAAACTTAAATTACCAAAGTGCTTTACAATTTAAAGTCTCTGGTTTAAACAATATTCTTAATAACTTACAGTGTATAACTGAAAACAAAAACAATCTTTCTGTAAGAAAAGTTGAGCAAACAGAAAGTCAAGACTGCAAATGGTTCCATTCACTTAGGGTTGGTTAAAAGGCGACTTTGCTGAAACATTAAATAAGTCAGCGTGAACCTGGGGCGTTACTTCGGAAAATCTTTTGTGTAACGAAAACGTGGAGACAACTTCTGTTAAGGAAATAATAATAGTACTATTTGACAATAGAGGGGAAGAGGTGGTGTATAAGGAGGTAACTTGGCCTAGTCTGTCAAATATCCTGTAAGCTCTAATAAATAATAAAATACCTAAATTCCAATTTTCAATCTAAACCCGAAAAGATCTTTTCCACCATCTTAATCTACTAAATAGGAAATTTAATAAACTTTAGATTGAATAATTCAATATGTCGAAAATAATATTAGCAAAATTATGCAATTGTAATTGTTAATAAAGTCTGGATATTTTGGGAAATTATAGTCTGTTACAAAACAAAAAGTCTTCTTCAAAGACAGGCAAAGTACAACCAGAAATTCCCTACCTTAAAATTAGTTTAAAAAAGGCACAAAATTCTTTCATTCAACTCTTAAGAAACGTTAAGTTATCTTTAATATTTCCTATATTAAAGAAAACTTTTAAACAAAAGATTTATTCCAGCAATCAAAACTAAAAAATTGAAAGTTTACATTACAAAGATAAATGATCTCTCATAATTTCGCGGCCAACTACTTTTTCATTATACGACAATTCGCCGAGGTCTCGGTAGATTTCAATTTATCTCAATTGCACTCTCTTTTATAGTTTTTAAGAGAAAAGAATATTGAATAAAACTTTTAGTTTTAAGTTATTAGCTTTACTAAAAAGCAAATTTACGATGATTCTTTGAACTAGTTTTACGTAGTGACGAAGCGATTGTATCTAACGTAGAATAGAGAATAACTTCTAGCCTATAATAGAAGAAGACGCAGAATAACTATGGGAAAATAACTATAAACAATACTATTTTGATATAATCTACTAAAGAAGTGGGTATTCCTTATAAAACAAGGCATGCTTAAGTTGCCTCAAAAGTAGAAACTGCCGCCAATTTAAAAATCTGAAGAGAATGATAAGAAGTAAGATTACCGAACAAAATAGCAAAACATTGTTTATAGTTTAGAAGAGCTGACGTCGACCCAAAGCGATCTTAATCACTTAAACAGCTTTACGATTGTTGTATGTATTAAAAGAAGTCTACAGTCTCACTTTTAAAAAGAAATCACCTAAGAACTCTTACTAGGACAAGCTGTTGTCAAGGAAATAGAAATCTTTAGCATTGTTTGAACTAAATCAATTTAATTAACAAATGTAGAAGGAGAAAGAACTTCCGTCCAGATAAAAAAGAAGATTCTGCAGCCAAAACCTGAATATACATAATAGCAAGAAGCGCGGAGCAAGAGGAGCGCGCCATACGTGTTTGGTTCTGACACGACGGTTCTGCTCCCACGCGCCTGTTATTTGTCAAAATAGTCTTAGAAAAGGCGCGAAGCATTCTCACTACTTTTGCTCAAATGTTTTGTACGTCAGATATTTATTTATACAATTTCTTCTGCAAAGTCGACATCTTAATGCCCTATTTAAATGTTGCCAGTTTTATAACCATTCAAACTTATTTCCGTTTCCTTGACAATGATCGGCACAAAATTTCTCTCAATAGATTCTACAAAGGAAGATTTATTTGGCAATGTTTATAAAATCTATTTGATGAAGTCGGTCCTTAATACTGTTTCAGTGATGTTGGCAACATTTATCTGAGTAGCATTTTGATTTACAAAGTGACATAACTGACAAACCCTGCGTTCCACTAAGCGATCTCAACGCTCACACTCACGACCGTGGTTTTTCCCGTTCCACTTGTCCGCGAGCGTTACGATCGTTAACCCAAGTGGAACTGGTAATTGAGCGTTTTGAGCGTTAAAGTAAATAATCCAAAGGGCGAGTTATAAAGCAATAGTTTCAAGATATTCATATTTTTTACTGATTGATCTTATATATTTATAATTTAATTGAAACTAAAATGAACTTTTCTATTAATATGCGCTACCGATACATTCACGTCTACTAATGAATCTCTATCCGTATCAAATAAAGTTATTTACATCGTCGCCATTTTTGATGTTTTAAAAATGCCGCCATATTATGCAACAACAGATCACTAATTTTGCAACGGTCACAACGACCCACGATTTGAAATGGGTCGTCGTGAGCTTGGAGCGAGCACTAGTGATGACGACATTAATGACGTTTTCGCCGCGACCTTGGCAGATCAGAACAGATCCCCTACCAGGCTGGCTTGCGACCACCAGCATGCGAATCCGACCGCCAAGTGTCACGGACGCGTTCCGGTCGAGCCGCATGTGGGCCAGACTTATCCCCTCCCTCTCCCATCCTATTAATGCTGTAGATCTAGTGGACTCTAGGCTCTTGCTCAGGGTCCGCTGAAACCGCAGCATATTTTTCTTCCCCCTCTAACCTCTATCTTCGAGGATGCAACGCATCGACAAAACAAGAGGGTATCTCTTGTTTTGACTATGTCCAAGGGCGACGGTAGACCATCAGCTCATTTGCATCTAATGTACCATAAAAAAAAGACCACAACGCCCGCGATCGTCAAGTGGAACGGCTAAATGAGCGTTTGGCGCATTGAGATCGCTTAGTGGAACGCGCCTAAAATGTGTTATGATATTGACAACAGTGATCTGAGTGGCATTTTATTTTTGAAGGTGAGTTAATAATGATTTGTGTCATGGCGGCCTTTTTGTTGGCGGTACCAACTCATTCAATTTATACCAATTTGGAAAGTCAAATCTACTCAGATCAATGTTGCCATCATCATAAATAACAGTATGTAAAACAGATATCCAGAATAAGGCCATAAAAGAAGACCCAATATTCTTATAATAATAATTTTCAATTTCATAATGAAAAATGGCACCCATTTAAAGTAATTGATATTAAACGCGTTGTTCGACTCTCGTTTCGTATAACCTCCATTACAATAATATTTCGAAATTATTCGAAACTCGATACAGATACAGTACATCATTTAAATTCGCCATTAAAATTACTTTTACAAATATAGCGAGGGTAGCCCAATAAATTTACTGACTTAAAAATAAGAAAATGAATTTTTTTTACAATTATCCACGAATACTAACTAAACTATACGATTTAAGTGTTCTCTAAATTTTAACTAACCTAGACGAGCAGTTTCTAGAGTTTGTGACCTACATGCAAGTTCACGAATATTCTCGCCACTCACTTCTCCAAATAAAATAAAAAGCCCAACAATTGGACATCACTAAATTATTACTTGTTTTATATACCTAATGTTATAAGGGGTTATACTATTCACACAGACCCACAGCATCCCGATTCGTTGACCAAAATTTTACTTTAGACATAGGGATTACAACGGGATTACGGCTACAATACTCACGATATAATAATGATTTTTGTCATGGCGGCGTATTTATTTGCCAATATTATAAATAATATCTGAAGCGTCAGTAGCTCAGTGGTTCGGGCGTGGATTCACGATCAACAAGTCGTGGGTTCAAATGCCGGACATTGGACTACTGGCGTGGCCCACTCCTGACACAAGCTATTTATTAGCTTACCAGGAGGGGTAAAGGGAATCTTTAAAAAAAAAAAAAAAATTAAACTCAATTACTAATAAAAACTAGATACATAATCGACATAACATTTGGATGGATATCATTTATAATTTAATACCACCTGTCGCCTAGTATCGATACCCACACAACGTCGATTTAGAAGAATCGATATTAAATAGTGTAAGTCGATCTTTGTGTATTGTTGAAAAAATATATAAAAATATCAGTCTATAACTTAACAAATATTCATAAAATGTAATTATTGATAGATAAAATTTATTCGATTATTCTATTCGATACTTGATATCGAAAGAAAGGTATCGATAAATCGCGTTTGATCTGTACTTTGTGTAAGCGATGTGAATGTGTTACAATGGTTACAAGATTGTTTTAATTGTCAATATATTAATATTGTGAGGCAGCTCTCCAGTTAGCAATGAGCTGATAGTCTCCAAACGGCTTCACAAATGATATCTCCACCACCTCAGTTAAATTACCTTTCAAACATTAATATATAAAGCATACTACAATGTACAGGATTACTTAAATGATGAGAATGCTTGGAATCTAAGTGACGTTGACTCTCAAGCTAAATGATTTGTATAACAGACTATGTAAACATGGCTTTTTGAAAAGAGCGACTGTTGAGTCTCTGGCCGGCTCTTCTCAACAGAAAACTGCTTTCCGAGCTGGAGGTAGCTTCAGACAAACTAACTGACCGACCAATTTTTGACGTTTCAAAAGTACTTTTAAAAAAAGTTTAATTGAAATAAATAATTTTGATTTGATTTGAAACAAATAAAACTTTATTAGAATCGGTCCATTATCTTGGTCTCTCCGATGTCACAGACAGATAGTCGAAGGTTAAATATACAATACTCTGCTTAATGCCTACACTATATCCTTATTCAAATATCCATCTATAACTACTTATAATCGACCGAGAACACTACCGAATTTAATTGTTTAGGACTGTGTATCTATTAGGGGTTAAGGTATGAAATTGCTGATTTGCACTGAATATTGAAATTCGTTTTTTTTAATTTAACATATTTATTCAATAAAAATAATTACTATTATTACGATACTATAGATTTCTGCCGTCTAATAGAAAGGTCATTTATGCCTTTGCGATAAAACACTGGTGATGTAGATTGGACTAACTGTGTGAAAGCATTTTGTGCCTCCTGAGAAGAAAACTTTGTATCACCTAGAAATTTGTCCAAATCACGAAAAAATGGTAGTCCGTTGGAGCAAGGTTTGGCGAATACGGAGTGTGACGAATGGTTTCTATTTGCATTATTGCAATTCCTGTAGAGTTATAACGATTTCTTGTGCTGTATGAGGTCTCGCGTTATCGTGGAGTAATAATGGTGAAGATCGATTCATGAGTCGAGGCTGTGTCACTGCTAGTTTTGCTATCATTGTTCGGAGTTCGGCACAGTAGACATCTGCCGTTATAGCTTGACCAGATCGGAGAAAGCTATAGTGAATAACACCATGCTTAGACCACCAACCAGTTACCATTACATTTTTATTGGTTTTTTTAGTTTGAAGTCGATTTTTTTAAACGTAGTTTTTTTTTTTACTTTTTAGTGTCTGTAATAGGTTGTTCTGTTAACTACAGTAGAATTTTTCCAGATTACATCAGGTACACTATAACATTTCGCTGTTATTGTTATACATTAAATAGTAATTTTATTTTAAGTATCTATGGGTAGGCCTATGAAAGGTGCCGCGCACCTTAAACTATATAGATCCCGAGAAACTGAAACGGCAAGAATGTTCATAAATTGAAAACTACTGGGCCAAATTATATTAAATTTTTATGGGACTAAATAGCAACTATTCCATATCAAACTAAAGAACAATCACGTAAATCGGATCATAAATCTCAGCTTAATCGCTGTACATACCTAAATAAACAACACAGATCCCAAGACACGGAACGGAAAAAATGTTCATAAAATAAAAACTACTGAGCCAAACTATTTAAAAATTTTATGGGACCAAATGGCAGCAATTCCGCATCAAACAAAATAAGAATCACGTAAATCGGATCATTAATCTCAGCGTAATCGGTATACATACATAAAAAAATATATACCAATCGAATTGAGAACCTCCTCCTTTCTGAATTCGGTTAAAAAGAAAAACTACATAGGTACCATGTGAAAAAAGTTTCACTCAAAAATCTCAAACCATGAAGGTTCTACGTCAATTCGAAGTTCCTATTACAATAAAACGACAATTTCATACTTTAACCCCTAATATTTCTTATTTAGTGATCGAAATAAATGTTTCTACGTAGCTACAAAATATTTCTATTAGTGTTTGGTTTCACTATTGAATATAGCCAGGGGCAACGGTATCAGACGGCTGTCAATTCGCTTGGAAAAGGTTTTTTACTCACTAAAAAGGAAAAGATTTCTAGAAATTTCACGTGAATGCGAAAATGATTCTTTAGATATTTATGTTTTAGAGGCTTACTATTATTTGTATTCGTTTAGCTGAATTGAAAATTGCTTTTCTTATATTAGCAAAAGGTTTTTGTAAGCAACACTGTTGGTAACTTTCATATTGAAGATACTCACTAGCTTTACAATTTATAAACTCAATCTCGACAGCAGAAGTTTTATATTCTTACGTGATTTCATAGATTCAAATATGTAATATCATCACGACCCTTCAATGGCCCACTGCTGAGCCGGGTCTCCTCCTCAGAATGAGGAGGGTATCAGGCCATAGACCACCACGCTGGCCCAGTGCGGGTTGGCAGACACCTTTGAGAACTTTTAGGGAACTCTCAGGAGTGCAGGTTTCCTCACGATGGTTTTCTTCACCACGCAAGGGATATTTAATTACTTAAAACACACATAACTCAGAGTCAGAGGTTTCTGCCTGTTTGGGGGATCGGAGGACCTCGGACCTCCCGAGTAAGACTTGAAGTCTCAACCACTGGGCCATCACTGCTTTTTTATATATAGTATAAATGAGTTTTATTACTATTTGGAAAGACTACTCAACTTGTAGTAAAGTATTCTTAGTGAAAAATCAATCAGTTAAATACAACCAGTAATGGTTTATATCATTTGATTGACCTTCGATTTAAGTATGTAAAGACAAACTTCTTGATCATTCTGTTCTGTTATCTGTCTTTGTCTATCTCTTTCTATATCAACGGCAATAGACGGACGTCCCTAAGGATCTTCTCCACATTAAACTCAAATAGTGAAATTATATGATAGTGAAAATCTAGTTGTATCTACAGCATTGAATGCAAAATACAAATGAAGAGATTTTAATACGATTTATCGCAGTATTTCATTGAAATACATAATTTGAAACCTAAAATACATTTTCAATTTGTTGAATTTCATGAAACCCAAATATAGTGTGTATTACAAAGTAAACTATTCAGCCAGTTGGCGTAGTTCGCACGAACATGGAAGCTACGTAAATAAAACATTTCAAAGGCTTTATATTTTTTAAGAAAGTAATTTTAGGCTGAAAATAAATTTGACTTGTCTGTAGATAAATATCTATTAAATATTTGTATTAATTAATTTAAAAACCCATCGAAAATGTTCATTTCATTTTTATTAACACCCAACTCTACAACGACATGGTTTTATAAGTTTAACGTGTGTCTTACTATGCCTCGTAGCGCTCAAAATTATAGACCGATTCTGATGAAGTTTTATTTGTTTGAAAGGTAATTTAATCGAGATGGTTCTTAGCTATGTATTGTGAAGATCTGTTCAGCCGTTTGAAGACTATCAGCTCACTGCTAACTTGAGAGCTGCATGACAATACTACGAATATATCGACAATTATAACAATCTTTTAACCATGGTAACACACAGAAATTGCTTATACTGAGAAGAAATGAAACGGTACTACTCGATACTTTTCTTTCCATATCAAGTATCAAATAGAGGCGAGTATCAAATTTTTTGAGAGTACATAACAGTATATATTTTATCTATCATTCGTTTTTTGCATTTTATGAATATACTACGTTCTCTGTATTGACTGCTGTTTTTAAATATTGTCGGGGTTAATTAAATTTTTTAAATTAATAGTGAAACAGCTTCCAAAGTGTCAGCTGTAATGATGATGGATTTGGCATATTCACCATTTTGATGTTGTTTCTTCAGTCTTCGTACACAACAATGAGATGTTCATCCAGAAGTAGAAACTTGACCCAGGTGTGATTTGTCTTGTTGTATTGGTTACCAGTGTAAACAAGGAAGTGGTCCGATCGTGGCCGCGCAACTATGTTATATCGATGATGGTTATGGGCGGAATCCTGGCCTCGCAATGATGTGATGTAAATGATGGTGATAGGCGGAACCCTGGCCTCGCTACGATATGATATCAATGATGGTGATGGGCGGAATCCTGGCCTCGCAACGATGTGATGTCGATGATGGTGATGGGTGGAATCCAGGCCTCGCAACGATGTGATGTCGATGATGGTGATGGGCGGAATCCTAACCTCGCAACGATGTGATGTCGATGATGGGCGGAATCCTGGCCGCGAGTTGGGCGCCAATGTAACGATTTAATGGGGGAGCTTTGCTGAGATGCTGTTGATGATGGGGGGGTTTCGATGATATAGCACGATGACCGAGTAAAGGGGTGCAAATCCGTCCTGACTGCACGATGATTATGAGGTGGTCGAAGTCCGAACAAGGAAATAATAGGAATCCCTGGTTGCGGCTGTTGACGTTGGACAATGTTCGCGGGTGTCTCCTACGGGAGAGCAGACGCTGAAGCGCTGTCGATCGCTGGATTAGAACCGGTTGAATTGGACCCTGCTGAATTGGACACGGACTCCTGGTGACGGCCGCCGCTACACGATTTGAAAGTAAAAAGTGCTTGCGCGATACAATTGACCGGTGGCGCCGTCTAGTTTAATTTTGTTGAGTTAGGACTTGTCACAATAGTTATTTTTAATATTTACAATAAGAACATTTAAAAATGAGCTAAATAAATTTACCAAAAAATAGAATTTAAATATATAATATAATGTACATAGCCGTGAATTTGTCTGCTTAGAATTATTACGTAGCCGTTACAGATATAGTAAATATAACATTAGACTGATTATTTAATTTCTTATTTTTTAATTATTACAAATTTATACATGCAACACTGTTAATAGCATTTGATGGCTAATAGTTTCGATTGATTTATTTTTAAAATACGTCCATTAGCTCAAAATGTAGATCAAGTAAGTTATTGATTCTGTTAGGTTAAATTGAACCACGTCGATCAGTACAGGCGAAAATTTACACGAAGTAGCGTTCTTCCTTATCTAAATAGCGTATTCTCGTATATGGGTAATACAATATGTTTGCTCCAGTATTCTCTCACCACACTACACTTTACCACGAAATGCACTCAACGTTCACACGCAAATCAACCAACCACTAACTTATTTGAGTTTAAGCTGTTCTGAGTCTGTTTCAGCTAACTTATGTCTTGGCAAAGCTGCTTGAGTAGGTGTAGTTAATTGCACTAAGTGGAGGTGTACTTGTATTTACGTTTGTGATGATACTTATGTTTTATACCTTTAACAGAAAACTGAATGAAAATTATATTTGTTTGGTTAATAAACGTGGTAATCTCAGGAACTACTGGTTTTAATTGTAAAACTATTTTAGCGTTGGATAGCCCATTTATCGAGGAAGACTATAGATTATATAACATAGAGCTACGATACATAGGAGTGGAGCATCAATGAAAATATTGGAAAAACAAGGATTTTTATTAAGCTTCATTGCACTACGCAAACGACGACAAAACGCAATAAATTCTTTATTATTGTATTTTACTTGACTGCTATGTAATGATAATATAAAATTAATATTTTTCAGTATTTCAATAATATCTGGAAAAATCTGTAGTTGAAAATTTAATGTCTCGTACAGTCTACAATCAGTTTCGTTTTTCAGTAGTAGTTATCTAATTAAAAATTTTGATAAATTACAAAAGTAAAATTTCTAAATCACTTTTCACTGTTGATTGTTATTATAGATTGTGACGTCACGGTCAGTGTACAAACCAATTTTTTTGACTGTGTTAAATGAAGAGCAGACAAAGGATAATGAGTAAAAAAGTATAGTTTCGAGGAGTGAGTGATTAATTGGAAGGATGTTATATAAAGTATAAAGAAATACCAAATATTCCAAATTCATATTGTACAACCACCTACTACTTGATAGATATGACTTTCATCTCTTTCTAACCTTATATATAATTCGTAATATAGATAAATATTAATAACACAGCTGTATAACATTTTGTAATTATTTTAATTAAAAAAGACAACTCAAAGCTTATCTCTAAATCGGAATCTGGTGAAAACCGCAATTCTAAAAATGTAACAGTTGTATTTGTATTTTCATTATTTTGCTAACCACATTCCGTTCATTGTTTCAGGAAACATTTTCATAACATATTTTAAACTTGTGAATAAATATGAAATACACTTTACAATAAATCCTTTTGTTGATTTTAGATATCAAAATAACAAATACAGAGGCCTGTCCTTCGCTTTGTTCTAGAATTTGGCTAAAATCTCGTATTTATGGTAAATATTTGCTTTGCCCCATTCACCGCTTGGCTTCTTGTCTAAAATGTATGTTACTATCGTCTTTTGAGGGATACTTGGGGCCGTTCAAGTATAACGCAAGTATTAAAAAGGGGCGGTGGTTCCTTGCTTAATTATTTTTTTTTAATGACATGGGGAATATCTCCACCATCCCCACCTGCATGGTGATTATATAGGTGAAACGTGAATATCTTTGCTTAGAATGAGGAGGCATAAAATGCATGCATCAGTGTTTACGTAAGCACGGGGGTAGAGGTTATTGCTTTACTTACTTTTGCTGACTCAAGGAGCGGAGGAGTGTGGGGGGGAGGTGATAATTGCAAAAAATCTGTTTACGTAATACTTGAACGACCCCCTAGACAAAAGTTGAGCGATCGAAAATATCATTTTTAACAACTGTTGTGGAGTACGGATGTGTTTACAGCCAGTTTATAAATCTAACAGTGGTTTTGAGGTCAGGCAACAAATTAATAACAGGAAAATGTAACTCAACAAATCTTTACCATGAATATGGGATTTTATGCTTCTTAAAATTATCAATATATTGTAATAGCACCTTTATTACAGATTCTTATTCTATTGTTCGGCCACATTATGTTCTACTAATTCAAAGGTTTTTAAAATTATATCTAAGAATATATTGAAGAGTATAACTTTCAATACTACCTTAACATTAGTAAAACTCCTTTTGTTCAGGTCCTTAGTGTATAACTGTGCTAAAATATATCTTAGCTAGATTATAAATAACTACTATATCTATGGTATGAGCAATGGTTTGAAACTCACCACGTCAATGATCTGTTGCAGCGTGAGTCCGAACATGACTTCCAGCGGCTCACTCTCGTTGGCCACCGGCCGCTCCAGCGTGTTGTACGAGTTGAGGAGAGCGTTCAACAGACGCTTCTCGTGCGGTCCTTGCTCCGATACTGTGGACAATATTATTACAAATACTAATATTTTAACTATTTAGAAAAAAATCTAACTTTTATCGTCCCTGTTGACAGTATTGTTTCAGACTTCTGCCTCCTCCTGTTACCAAGATATCCCAGTTTTGATAAGGGATTCTAAATCGTGAATCTACTTGGTATGCTACGAAAATTTAGAAATTTTATACGGTCGTCGTAAACGGTCGTGTTTAATGTGCTGGATTGTAAATGAAATAAACTCAGTTAAGTAAACTAGTAACCATAAAAGAGATTTACTACCCCTAACTTCTTACTTAGATCAACTCCATGGTGCCAAAACAACTTCCACAATATTATCTTTTACGAAGACATATATAATAAAGACTCAAGAAATAAAAAGTAATGCATCCACAATTTCTATTGACATACATAAAACTAGACATGTTTTCATGTATAACTAATGAAGATATACCAAAATATACGCGCTTAGAATTTCTTCATAATTCCCAAAAAATAAAGTACCAGGTATTTCATGCAGAACCAAAGCGTAGCACAATACAAGCCTCACAATGAGGTAAATTGAAATGAAAAATTCCTGTATTTTAAAAAGCTTTATCTAGAGCTGCGATCTTTCCCGAGTCTATTTTTCTGCGCGTTTCTTTTGTTCACGCGTTTGTACTTGCTAATTGGGCCTGTCTTCCACTCACTTTTATTGGACGCGACCGATGTAAACTCCATGTTTGCTCGTATATTAGATGCTCCTTTAATGAATATTTTAGTTTCTAAAGCTCGGAGGTAGTTACTTTTATTTGCATGCGGCCTTTTTCTATGCGTCCGCTATATAATTCATGAGACACGAACTAACGCCGGATTTACAAATGACCGACAAAGCGCTCGCAACCACCCGCAACAAATTGCGCAAATCCTCGTTGGATACTCGAAGCGACCCACATCGAAGAGTTACGACTGGATAAACCCGTTAGCCACGCACCTGAACCTCTCGAGTGGCAAATTTACGAGCAATCCTAAAGTAAAGACAAAAAGCGCAATTTCGTTTGAGTCTTCTGCTATTCACTGGAGTCCGGCACGAAGGACCAGCAATAAACACTCATTTTAGAGCCTTACATCGCTCTCACGCGTGATATACGAAGGTGAAAACGTGACAGGTATAAATCGTGTATAGTAGGATTAGTTCGAGAGAATGAAATAGAAAATGAAGTCGTTAAGCCGGTAATTCATATCGCTGGGAATACCCGGGTGGCGCGCGGTTGGAGTAATAGTTTCAGGTTGCGCTAACAATTTTAATTAAAAGACATGTTTGGGTAAGGACGTTATTGTTAAATTTATTATCTTTGTGTACATTATCGTACATGTAATTAATTAGTATATTTCCTTGTTTATTTGTTTCTACATTTCAGCGATTTCTCCACGGACGTGAATAATGAGTTATGATATTGCGGTATAAGTGATTCCGGGGTAATAACTAGGGAATACAAATCTTTCTGATTTCAGCAATTTAATTATTAAGGACCCTGATTGCGAATTCGAAACGTACACACGAGTATCATCTTCCACGAGATGCTTATCTAGCTGCAGGACAATGTGTTTGTTCGGATAAAACGTCGAATATTAGTTTTGTTTAAAACAATTTGTAATAAGCTCCTCGTATTACAATAGCTTAGTTGCAAGCAGCTTATTGCTGGGAACGCAATAACTACGGTATGGCTTAGTCTAGTGCTCGAGCGTAACACTACACTAATACACGACGAGTGGAGAGATGAGAGAACAGGTAAGGTTTAATACATATATTCTGTATATATTTATATCTGACTTATGAATAAGCTATATTATAAGTATTGTGTGTTCTTTCACGTAAAATCTTTAATCGCAAATATTAAAGGCCAGAAAATTTTGATTTTTTCTAATGTACAACTCAAACTGACATATTCTCGCTTTCCATAGTTTTGAAGTACCTTAATAAATTAATAAACATAACTCTACTATTTAATTCATGGCTTAAGTTTGTTTGTAAAATATTCATGAACAAAACATAAAGTGCAATATTTCGGTTGCTTTTAATTAGAGAGTTGTTCCATTATGTACATAAAACGTGTAACGTGGCCAGACGCGTTGTAACCGTTGACGTGAGCGTAATGTATCTACACCACTGAATTTATAGCTGAAGTTCACTTCTTTTTACACTCAAAATAGTTTATTTCTGATTTATAGGAAGGAGGATACCACAGTATACTCATTCCTATATGAGGTATGCACGCGCAGACTGATACAAATGCCTACAAAATCTCTCTGTATAATAGTTACTAATTCACTAGAAATTCACCAATTGGAAAATAAGTAATAAGAAATATACACAGTATCCGAGTCTGGACACACATCCGATCACTACAGCTGCACGACAAAGACGATCCGGGCTTGCCCGCTCTGCATTTGCGAATACCCACATTATCAAGTACCCTACAATTTAAAAAAAATATTGTACATATAATTATTTAAATAAGCTACAATCTACTTACAAGCCGTTATACTGTAGATTTATGGGTGTATAAAAAGACGTTGATATCTACCCGGGAAATCTAAGTTTGATCCTGGGCACACACCTCTTACTCTTCTGAGTTATGTGTGTTTTAAGCAATTAAATGTCAATTGCTTCATCGGTGAAGGAAAACATCGTGATGAAACCTGCACTCCTGAGAGTTCTCCATATTTTCAAAGGTTCATGAAGTCTGCCAATGCCAGCGTGTTAGACTATGGCCTAATCCCTCCTCATTCTGACAAGCAGATCCGGCTCAGCAGTGAGCCATTATCGGATGATATTGAAGGTATATTGGAATTTGAGAAAATGCGTTATGAGATCAATTTTTTATTATAAAATGGTAGCTGGAATCTTAACACTGATTTCCAGTGACCAGATTCTTCTATCAAAAGACACATCAATAAACTCAGAGTCTACATCTCTTTATGATAGGAGTTACAAAGAACGTGTAATGATATGGAAAGAAAATAATTATCTCTTTGATTTGTTTCAGAATCCAATTCTCATCAGAAACAATTTAGACGTCACGAAGCAAGCAATGAAACAACACATCAAAGATTTATTGCCCATGATAGCACTGTCCGCACTGGATGACCTCAGTGGCACAAAGTATAAACCACGTGACACTCTATTACAGAATCCGTTTTACTCGAGTTAATTAAAATGTCTGCCTTTAGAATGGTCAGGTTTGATGGCAAATGCTGCTGTGTAAATCCTTTTAAAGTATTGTGAAGGTAGATGAAGTTTTTATTACCTTTCTACTATTACAATCATAAAATAATGATTTAAATTAAAAAATTTACGATCGACTCAAATGCTAATTCAATAAATTGTCCAGATTTTAGTAACATATTCTTACGTATCTATATTAATTACAAATCTAATTCCACTTTGAATATTGTAAAAAAAAACTTGATACCTTAATGTCTAATAATGAAAAAGTTATTTATCATCTCCGACGGGAAGACTGATCTTAACTTGATAAGTAAAGTAAGTAGAAATTGGCCGATGATGATGCCGCTAGGCATTTTTAGACTCTATTTATTGTATCATTTTTATTTTAAATAAAGGAAAAACGTGTTATAAATTCTAAAAAGTTTTTTTTTTATGATATATAAGGGACAATCGAACAGACGCTCCACCTAATGAAAAGTGACCACCGTCGTCCATAGACATCGAAGAAACTAGAGGGTATCTCTTGTTTTATCGATGCGTTGCCGCCTCGAAGATAGAGTGATGAGGGAGAGCAAAGAGAAGACTGCTACGGTTTCAACGGACCCCGAGCAAGAACCCGGTATTCACTGGAACCGCAGGTGTAATGGGATGGGAGAGAGAGGGGCAGATCTGGCCCACATGCGGGTCGGCTAGAAAGCGTCAGAGACACTTGGCGGTCGGATTCGCATGCTGGTGAGCGCAAGCCAGTCGGAGAACAGATCCCCTACCACCAAGGGGGTGCTGGGTTTCTCGGCTCTAACGGGGTGCTCTCCCAGCGGCAGAGGGGAATAGTATTCTTACCCGTCCCCTCACATAAATAAATAAACTTAAGTCAAATGTTAGTCAGAATGTCTTGAAATACAATATTACTATATATTATAAACAGACAAATTACAATAAATAAAAAATACTAAATAATACCAAAAAATTGCGTAAAAGTTAACACGAACGACCATTTTAACGTTAGATGCTCTAATTGGAAAGTGTTGTACGAACAAAGCGATCCGACATATTGATCATGATCAATCGTGTCCTATGAAAAACCTTTGGCATGTACACTTTTTTATTGAAGAGGCAAAACGTCCAACTGATGGAGTGCCATTTACAGCTTTGTTGATAGCCTTTTACGAAAAGTGCTGAGTACGACTAAAGAACATTCTAGAAGCTTAATACGATTTTTCAGAAGTTAATAGAGAGAAGTTATGAGTTGTCAAGCCAGTAAAAGTGTTGCTAACGAGTGGAGCGAGAGTAGTTTGAGAGTAATATTTTAAAATATTTATATTTTACTTTTAATAGTCTCTGAAACAACTGATTGAGTATCATATAATCTTTCACTAATAGTAATAATTTATAAATGTAGTTAAGTCACTTTGGAGATGCTTTTTAAGATTCTAACAAACACTGACAAACGTCTCCAAGATTATCACTTTAAGACTCACCATACGACGAGGACAAACAAATATACTGTAGATTTACACGAACACTACAAACATGCCACTACAGAATGAGGGCATAATATGGAGGTTAAACTAGTTAAAATAAATAAAATATCCTTGCATTTAATAGTATTGAATGAAATAAACTATAAGTAAAGAGAAATATAAGTTTGTCAGTTTATTCAGTGTCGGCTTATTTTAAAGTGAATATTTTCCGCTCGACAGTCGCACCCGTGACGTGGGTAATCGCTGAGAGTTATTTATTAAAATAAGGATGACAAATTTCCACTATCTCTACAAACACTCCTTTATATTTTTTTAAATAAACACCAATACTTTATTTTCTAGCCGAACTCGCCTCGCCGAGGTGTATTCAAACTGGTCACTCACGCACTCACTCGTTTATTCATTCATACTCTACCCTCAACTATGAGTCATATATCACTTATCGTTAAGACAGCGTTCGTAAGAAACGTTTTCGTTCGACCGTTTTGTCTCCGACTTACTTTGCACATCCGATTACCACAAAAACGTTTCTTTATTTTTCGGGTCAATATATAGCCTATAACACTCACAAATAATGCGGCTTACTATTGGTAAAAGAATTTTCCAAATCGGTTCCATAGATCCAGAGATAACCCCCTACAACCTCACAAACTTTACCCCTTTATAATATGAGTACATATTAATAGACTCGAATACAATTTACCAAGTGTATTTAGGTTTTATTTTACATTTTAATTTTCAACATACTTTGCTATATTTTCATATGATGAACTCAAACCAAATATTTAAATAGTCACACAGCTCGACATGAATTACATCCCCTTTTTCCAAACCAACCACTTCGTTTTTTCACGATAAATGGTAGCATATGGCCTTTCCTAATCTCTGTACTAAATTTCATCAAAATCGGTTTAGTGATTTAAGCACATTTTCGAATTTACAATATTAGTTGGGATTATATTATGATTTTTTTTGTAGCTACAGTTTTAGAATTTTCATCCTAATATCTGTGCAATTTGACAATTAATTATATACAAGTGGATATATCATAAAAAACCTGCGGGTTACCTCACTCAAAAAAAAATATTTTATAGTTTTTAGATGTTGGGTAATAAAGTTATGATCATCTAACGAAGCTCCGTAAACCGGCTCTTGAGTTTCAAGCCTTAGCTTAGTTTCCTTCAAAAGTGCCTGTTACTGTTTTCTTTAAAAATTGAATAATAAACGAAAGCCTATTTTGTCAGCTTTTGAGAAACAAACATTAATTAAAGTACATAGTTAACAAATTTCGTAATGTTAATATCAATTACGTACGAAGTACACAATAACGTACTCGAAACAGTAAGTGAGCTGAAATTATAATCTATTGGTGAAGTTGTTCAGTTGAGATTTCGTAAATGATTGTGGCCCTAATTATACATTTTTAATATCTTTGTAGCTTTTATAGGAAATATACCAAAAACATTATATAATTCCGTTTAAAAAAACTATGTTGTAGATGTTGAAAATCGTTGCAATTTATTCTTAAATTTCGAAGAATTTGAGTCCACCAGGGAAATAATCATCAGTGGCGGTGCTAGACGAAATGTTTCATGTCGACAAAGGATTTAAAATAAATATTACTGTGTGTGCATCCACTGGTGATGACCACGTTATAGTCGAACAATGTCTGATTCTATTCTGTATGTGAGAAACTGTATATTATAACTAGAAAAACTACTTGGTTGGAAATAAATAGGCTTCCTGAATTATACATTTCCTACCGATTGAGATTTTAATAGATTTATGACAATCCAATTGAAGTTGTTTTATTGTTCTTATTCATATTTAGAGTAGGGTAGTAGTCACTTCCGTCGATTTGACAGTCTCGACCCTTTATACGCCTTCGACAGTTTGACTTTAGTCTTACTCTTGCGGTCTCTCAAGGAGTGAAGTAGTCTCTAGATAGTGCTAGTGAAGTGCTAAGTGCAGTGTTGTGTTAGTGCAGGCAGTGCTATCCGATTAAGGTCACGTGAGTACCTTAAAATCTATATGTCACATTTTGTGTTAGGTTAGGTTTATGTACCCCGTGTAGGGTCCGGTGGTAGACAGGCGCCGGCGGGTCGCGGAACGCTTTCGATACCGTGGCGTGCCATCGTCAGGCGTAGTGTAGGAACACGCCGGAGGTTTAGCGGGTCGGGCTGCCTCATTCTGAGGCAGTTTTTGGACTGTCTCCTTCAGAGACAGTAACACCATACCCGCATAACCTTTCCCAAGTCCCCACTCGGGAAGGTATCTGTTGAACAGATTCCTCCGGGTCAACAAAAAAAAAAAAGGTTAGGTTTATGTGAGCAGTGGAGGCAAGTGTTGTGATCAATTAAAGGAATTTCTTAACCCTACGCCTTGTTCACAAGTCCATGACACTGCACAGGTTTCTCTCGTAATAGTTAAAGATCACATTATTATTTATCGGTTCAGTGGCAGTATCTACGTTGCGTTTACCCAATAGTCCACTTAATATCATCACCCCTTATTATATTACCCAATATACCCCTCTCCACCTTCCTTCTCATCATTAAAATCCCCGATATCTTTCTTTATAGAAAGCGTCAAGATCGTCTCTACAACACTATAATAAAGGGCGACGTTTTTAAAATATTTAAAATAAATACAATCCTTCATACACATAACTAACGTCTAGCTCCGCCACTGCTACTCATAATCTCACTACATTTTCCATTATTTGTAACTCATTAACTAGCTCTTTTCTAGCAATCTAGATCTCTAGAGATACTTATTAAGCTGAGTACACAAATAAAAAACAAAATGAAAATAATAATGAAATATTGGCAAAGTTGTTCAGTAGAGAGACTCAGTAATTGAATATTCGTGTCCACTAATTATGCATTTAATCTACATTTTATGTTGATTGCCCTCTCTAGAGGTTTGTAATGCTTTTATTTGTTCACATGATGACGGTATATCAGTTACACCCATTAATATTAACATACAACCTTTTAACACCCTTTGACAACTTGGAAGTATTTTTTTATTGTGAAACAAGGTTATATTTGTGTAAAAAACAAACTAGATTTCAGTGTTCAATGGAAACTTTTCAGAGTATTTTTTTTATCAATTTTATTTTATGACAAATAGCTAAAGAGCATGTGTAGATGTTTGTTACTCTTTTACGCAAAAACTGCTGAACGAATTTAGATGAAATTTGGCACACAGATACTTTATAACCTGGATTAAAACTTATATTACTTTTTATCCCGAAAAATATAAGAGTTCACGCGGGATAGTAAAATATTTTTACTGTCATCAACGCCTTATTATTTATGTTTAGTAAACGTATTATAAGTTGTAAATTACACCCGTGCAAAGCCAGGGCGGATTGATTAGTTAACTATATATTTTTAACCACCGTAGAAATTACGAGACAAATAGAAGTAGAATGAATTAAAAACCATATTACTTAATTTTAATATAAAAATAATATAATACCAAATAAATGCTTGAACGCAGAAATCAATTAAATTAGCGTGTTCAAGAGGCTGCTCCCGTTACCATGGCAACAGCTCAGTGCCCCAATTCCCGGGAAACTGCCCCACGAGACGTGAGCTTTTATTTTCATTCAAAATATTTGATTTTCAGCTGTATTATAATCATTGTTGATTTAAACATTCCTTTAGAAGAATATTCTATACATGTAATAACAATATATATTATCAAATATCTGTACATAGAAGATATTTAAGAAAAAACCTAATAATAATAATATAGCCTTTATTCAGATCAACTTAGCCTATATAATGACAATACTTTCAATTAAACACACTTTATAACAAATTTCTAACTTATTCTATTAATTGTATCTTGCCTATTTTCTGTAGATCTGTTTGCCAATCGGCAAAGGCCTCCTCCAACCTTTTCCATTCCCGTCTTTCTCGAGCCACTCTATCCCACATTACTCCTGCCACTTCCCTGATATCATCATCCCATCTTTTAAGCGGTCTGCCTCTTTTCTTTTAGCTCCCCTGGGATACCATCTTGTCACTTTTTTACTCCATTTGTCACTTCCTCTTATCATATCTCCACTTGAGTCTTCTAATTTTTAAATTTACATCTATGGCTTTTGTTTTATATCTAATGATGCTGTTTTTTACTCTGTCAGATCTCTTGACGTTTAGCATACTCCTCTCCATAGCATGTTGGCAAGTTGCAAGTTTACTTGTCATTTCGTGAGTTAAAGTCCATGATTGGCAGTCATACGTTAGGACCGGAAGAATGCAGGTGTTGAACAATTTGCCTTTGATGTTAACATGAAGATTTTTGACTTTTAAGCTCCAATAGCTTCTCCAGCTATTGGCAATCCTTCTCTTTACTTCCTCGAGCATAGGTTCTCTTTGAGTTATGAGCTGTCCCAGATAGACGAACTCATCAGTATAGTTGATTTCCGTGTTTCGTAAATGTACCGTGTCTTTGTTACCATTTGTCATGAAAAAACCTACTGAACGGAAATGGATACAGTTTTCACAATTTCAGTTGTATTGCTGCAGATCTAATCATTAATATTCGTGGATATGATGGTATTGAGACCATTAGTTTAGTGTTGTTTAGTGGCGTGGTGCTATGCCTCCGTTATCGAAAAGCGCGTGAATTATGTATTTTATAATTTTAATATTCGGCAGCGAGGTCGAGTGGTGGAAATGAGTATTTACGTGTAATATAAGACGCATTTAAATATGTTTAGCCCAAAAACGCTTGACCGGGTCGACTAGTAACAAATATTTGTGAAACATCTCCAATTATAATATAGAAGTGTAAGAGATATTTTACCATAAGTCAGAAGCAGATCTCGGAAATTGTCAAGTAAACACAATTTATCGTATCGATTTCTTGCGCGGATTCGTAGAAAATTGCTTCAACTTGTTACCGTAATATCATAAAAAAATGTAACAGAATAAGCAGAAATGTAAGGGAAAAAACATTCTTCACTTTTATATTTCCGCAATTATTTCAAGATAAGGATAACTTTCTTAACCTTTAAGAATATGGGAGCTATACTGCACAGTAGCACTCAAACGACAATATTAATATGTAATCAGTGCCTGGAGCTTGAACCCAGGAGCAGGTTTAGAGACGTCTTCTACTATGTACAAACTCTCACCTCCACCAATAAAGTATTTTTCTAATCTAATTTTTGTTATTCAATAACACAAAAACGGCTGATCGGTTATGATTGAAATAGGGTATGCAGATACTTTATAAATCTTGTTGGAAGAACGGAATTATATAATATGTGTAAAGAGAATTAGTGCTAGTAAAATTAAAATTAGAAAAAAAATAAAAAATTGTAAAAATTACAAAATAAATCTCAATATTTTAATAAATACTGTTTCAATCTCAAATAATAAAACCGCTCTAAGTATTAAGCTATTGGCGTACTTGTTTTAATTTTTATGAAGAATTAAAGAAATCGATTACTTTTATATTTTTGCATGTTATAATGAAGGAATATATTATTATTAGCGTAGTATTTTAGCATGTTATAGCATAAACCCGACTGCTTAGAAAGTGTTTTTAGCTATGTGCATGTACTCTGTGATTTAAGTCTTAAACTATTGGAGATCATGTTTTAATTTTTTTTGTGAAGAATGAGTACATTTAAAAGCTTTAATTCAAAGTTAAAATATTTAAAAAAAAAAGGGTCGACGTTATTCAAACACGTGAAAAACTTTTTACTATAAGAAACGATACTTTAATTTTTTTTTACAAATTAATTGATACTGATAATAAGCATCCAAAAAATTATGAAATCATTCTTAGTCAATCTTTAAAAGCTCAAAGCTCAGCAATAAAGCTTCGTACGAAAAAAAATGTCTCATCCACCTCACTTAGAAGTATAACTTTAATAATAGGACATTTAAGAAGATACAAGAAGGTACTTATAGGTAGGTATAACAACCGGCACGTAAGTATAGGTTTAATCTTGAATGGACAGACTCACTATTAGGACCCCTTTAGCGGGGAGCGCGGAGCGAGAGCAGCGCCTCACGCGATTGGTTCTTATGCGATGATTAAGATTAAACTACCAATACAGGCACGCAGCACGCTCACAATGCGCAACTTTCTGCCACTATTTTTTTCTCAGACCTAAAGTTAGCTGCCGGCAACAATATATGAAACAGAGTAATAAAGGATTATCAAGTAATGTAGTAGTCACTTCCATCATTTTGACAGTCTCGACTCTTTGTATGCTCTTGACAGTCTGACTTTAGTCTTAGTCTTGCGCGGTCTCTTAAGGAGTGAAGTAGTCTCTAGATAGTGTTAGTGTTGTACAGTGGAGTGTTAGTGCTGTCCGATTAAGGTCACGTGAGTACCTTACAATGTAGTTGCCACGTCTTGTGTAAAGTTAGGTTTATGTTAGCCTAACCTTAGGTTTACAGTTATTCCCTTATTTTGCGCTGACATATAAATAAATATTTAGAGTTCTTAATACAAGAATGCTAAGAAGTAGCCTCTATATTTTTTGAAGCAAGGTTTCAAGTTGAAGAAAGTTTTAAAAATATTTAAGTCAAATATCTGTTACAAAATAGAGAGCAAGCAAATCGCTTCTTTTGTCAGAGCAAAGCCTGCGGGCTTATTGCTTGAAGCATTGACACATTTTACATGGAGAACAAATTCAATGTTCGCTTTCAACAAAAACTATCTGCTATAGATGAAATTGTAATATCGTGATCTCTGGTTAAGAGGGCTTTGGATATATGAGAAACCTGATCTACTGATAATTACAATTGTTTCCTGACTCTTTCGCATTAAAATACCTCTATGATTAGGATAATAAACCTGTTTAAGTAGGTGAATTAATATTAATACATCTATATCTATACTAATATTATAAAGAAGAAAGATTTGTACTTTTATATTTTGTATGTTTGTATGAGCTATCCCTGAGTAACATATACTATATTTATTAGTGGGAAAGATTACATATCCCTACTTCAATAATGTAACTCAACGCGTATAAAATATTAGCAATAAAATGTGTTTCATCTCATGCGCTGCGGAAACTATTGATGATAGAACAAAAAAATTTTCTACAGAATTAAAAAACGTATCAATATCTATAAAAAACTTTACGATACCATATGTTCAACAATTGTATTTATGTCACTATAACTACTTTTTCATATTTTTATAATTTATATGGCAAAATACGACGTGACGTTCGCCGTGTCAGCTAGTTACTAATAATTTTGATGTTAATGAACAGAACTCTCTGTAACTAAAGAGACTAAAGCCAGAGTACTATATAAGTGATGCAATTTATTAATTGGTCTTCTGTAATCAAAGTTCCTATCTGTGGGACTCCCTGTAAATGCGCCGACTGAAAGCGTGGTTCTCATTAAATGAGGCAACTATCATGTTCCATATATGGTACAATATAGACTAGACATTTATGGAAAATAAAAAAAAAGTATTATTGCACTCAAAAATTAAAATATGAAAAATAATATTTTGTCTATATTATGAAACGATCGATATCGAACCCACATTTCCTTTTTCATCTTCACCGCCGAACCCACAGTGTATTTCCTTCTTATCTTCAAAGTCGATATAATAAAGCATCAAGATATTTCCTTAACTAACAATAGTTAAGCTAAATTTAAGAATTTTATTTATTTAAAAGACTCTAAAAAAGTGAAAATCTATTTTAGTAGCTTCTGCTACTGAATCAACATTTCTTGTTCTACCATTAAAATATTCCCACATACGTAAGAATACAAACTAAACAAACGAAAGTGCGATTTAATATACTACTTACGCCATCTATTGACGGATAGATGGCGTCTGTCTGTCTGTTCATAATCAGATTTAAATCACTGAACTGATTTTGATAAATTATGATACAGAGATAAATTAGAGCTTGAAGAAGGACATGGGCTGTATATATAGAAAAATACTTAAGAATACAAAGTAAACGAATGAGTGTGCTCGTACGACATCTATTGACGTGGGGATGAAATGCATGTCGAGCTGAGGGGCCGTTGTGTCTCTGGGAATTAGATAAAATATAGTGTAAAGTAGCCATTAAAATGTGAAATTAAACCTAAGCCTAAATAAAACGAAGCCGAGACGGATTGACTAGTCGTTTATACATCCAATCACTTTGAACTGCTTTATAAATAACATTGGAACGCAGGAAAGGGTGCAAATAGAGTAGCTGAAGCTTGTAATTAGAGGTATTTAATCAAAATCCGTCATTATTTAATTAAACTAATTTAGCATCTCCTTGATTAAAATACTTGGCGAGTTTTGAATTACTTGGAGAATAGCAATTGAATTCATTTATAATATACACCCGTGAAAATCCCGCAAGCGGATTTAAAGTACACTTTGAAAATCTCAAATAAATGTCTTGAAGCTTGTGACCCAGATGTAGGTTTAGTCGTAAAAAATAGTAGCTACATAAATTAATAACACCATATAAATCTAGGCAGGAAACTAAGCTATAGCCTGAGATTTGTGACAAACTAAATGAACTCTAAATAATGCTAACAAATTTGTTAGCAATCAATCTTTAAACAGACTAAATTTCACTTTAGATGACATAAATAGTGAGAAACAACTAAAGAAACTTTGAAAGAAATGAGTATAGTAGCTTTGACAATAACTAAGTGGATACCACAACTAAAACTGCTAAAAGGAAAACCAAAAAAGCGTTGGTGCGATTGCTTGGAGGTAGACTTGGAGGGAATGGGAAAGGTTACTAACTGGAGATTGACTGGCAAACTTCGAGAAAGCTGGAGGAAGATTGTAGAGGAGGCCATAATTCATAATTTTGGAAAATTCCATATCCTACAGACAGAATAGCTTACAAGAAACAAATAAAATAAAAAAAATATAAAATATTATTTTCCTTAAAAAACATTATTTTGTTTATATTGATTGGCACCTTATTTTTTTTTATAATCCCCAGATTTGCTGAAAATCTATCCAGATGTGCATAGAGAGAGCATACCTCACGTTCATATTTCTTCGTAACAACTTTTGATTATAAAAACTAGAGCCAATCAAACACTACTACACTTCGCACTATTAACATAATTTTTAGTAGTAAACAAAGGCGGCCAATTTATAACTAAAAGTACTCTTTAGTGAAGGCAGGAGAAAACTGATATCCTAAACACAAGGAAACCTAGTTAGGAGTTAGGGCTCAACCATGTACTGAACTTAGAGTCCTAAATAGCATGAGCAAGATTTTATTAAAATGTATAGTTATACATTGAAAATGTGTGTAATCAATGTTTTTTGTTTGCAAATAAATAAGTAAAAAAATCCAGAACTTTCATAATTATATCAGTAATGTATCTACTTAGAAATCTAATAATCCGGAAAGATAATCGACAAAATATATATATTTTTTTGTTGAGCTGTGTAATGAACAAGTATCTAAGTGAAGCTAGGAAACTACTCTATGAGATAAATATTAAAATTTATCCTAGTAAGTAAGCATTCATTAAGTAACATATCTTTTGATACTAATAAGTATAAAGAATGCAACGCAAATGTAGTTGAAAATTAAAATCCAATAAGTATAAGAGAATAAGTTCGCCTGGAAACTAGTAGCACGGTATTGCTTTTAAGATTTTTGCTTTGGACGTTTTTATTATAAATACTTCGAGTTCTTTATATTAATCGATACTTTCGAGTTTGAATTTTTACGGTTATGGAGCTATTTTACTTTAACTACGTCACAGGAATTATTACAGAGACTTGTTTGAACAGAAGTTCAATGATAGTTTTAAGGAGAAAAATGTAAGTAAACTGTTAATTATAATGCAGGCAATACTAATTTGAGTAGCATTCTGTAAGTTATGATCATGGCTACACTGATATATATGGTAGCCTGTAAGTTATGATGTCGGGCACAAACTGAATATCATTCGGTTGTGCCAACGTAAAGACTAAAGCAAACCAAATAAATACGCTGCCATGACAGATTAAATATTAATTATTGCATCGCCAGTAATCTAGGAGTAATAGGACTGTGTCTAAAGTATAGCCCCCAGGAGGATATTCTAGTCAACCCGTCATACTGAGTCTGCGAATACACTATAATCATTTTTAATTAAGAAAACCTTTATCTTCTTAATAATAAAAATAATGGTAGGAGTTATTTTTTCCCCATAAAGAAAATAACAAAATACCGCTATAATGTTGTAGTTCTGTCTAGAAATTTCCATGATATTTTCTAAGAACAGAGGATAACTTAAGTACTGATAGCGTTTCTCAAAGAGCCTACAATTAATGATAATGGCAATGAAGGTTTTAGTAAGTTACTATACAGTCACTATTATCATTCATATGTCACAGCCAACTAGTTTAATTGGCCTTTCAATTGGCAGCCTAGGCTCTCAACCGAACAGTGCTGTTTAACTAGCGGCCTGAATGATATTCAACCATTTGATCAGTCAGCTAGGCAAATGACTTAGATCAATGACGATTCATTATTTGCCTAGCCTGTTCATTTCCTAGTCAGAAAACAACAAACTTGATAGTGTTTTCCAAAGTTTAATAAAAAATAGTACAATGGAAGAGCATAGTGACAATAATGATGTGAATTTAGCTGTGCTCGAAAACTCGAGCAATTTAATTTTAATGCGAATTTCGATCAACAACTTGTTGTATATGATGAACAGCATCAAGGTAAGTTTGATTTGTTTTTTCGTAGTTATACGCTACTGGACAACGATAAGATTGCTTCAACATAATAAAACAAATATACGAGGATAGCTTAGTTTAGGCTACTTTTAACCCACCCAGAAATAGGAGCCCCAGACGTAGACTAGCCCCCATCTTAAAGTATCACCGATTAAATATATTAAATAAAGAATTTCTCATGTCAAATGTTTCATCTTTTTTATTTCTAGCCAGCAAGTTTATTAAATGTTGCAACAAACGCTATGGCTGAATATCATTCAGCATTCAGACCGCCAACCAAACGACGCTGTTTGGTTGAGAACCTAGCCTGCTAATTGAACGCCCGATTAAGCTAGTTGGCTGCAACACATACATCTCGTCTTACCTCTTACTAGTCTTATCTGACTAATATTATAAATGAAAAAGTTTGTATGTTTACTCAATCACACAAAAACTGCTAAACAGATTTCAGTGACATTTGGGACACAGAGACTTTATAATCTGGATTATCATATAGTCTACTTTTTATACCGGAAAAATTAATAATTCCTGCGTGATAACAATAAAATTTGTTTTTGTTAAATCTAATTGCAAAGCCGCGGCGGGTCCATTTGTATGAAATAAATCCAAGTGACTAACTAAATACCGATTTTTAATTTTGAAGCGTCAGTAGCTCAGTGGTTCGGGCGTTGGATTCACGATCGAGAGGTCGTGGGTTCAAATCCCGGACATTGGACTACTGGTGTGGCCTACTCCTGACACAAGCTATTTATTAGCTTACTAGGAGGGGTAAAGGGGATTCTAGTCGTATGTGATCCATACTGCTAGTAATCTTTTAAAAAAAAAAATGATTGCCATTTTAGCGCAAAATTTGAAAAGTATAGATGCAATTTTTCTGAACATCTTAAATAGTCGCTCTCCTCTTGTTCTTCTTGGCCATCTCACGCTTATAAATGTAACTAATATTATAAATTCGAAAGTGACCCTTAAGAAACGTCGGAAATACTAAATGGTAAAAAGAAAACAAACGAAAGTGCAAATTTATAAACTACTTACGCCATCTATTGACGAATAGATGGCATCTATCTGTTACACAAACAGTCTTTAATCACTTTGCCGATTTGGATGAACTATGATACAGAGGAAAAATAAACCTTGAGGAAGGACATATGCAAAAAAAATACTTTAGAGTAAAAAGTAAACAAATGAGTGTGCTCGTACGCCATCTATCGGCGTGGGGATGAAGTGCATGTCGAGCTGTGTGATCGATGTCTTTGGGAATTAGTCATATATAAATTAAAATTGTACCTGGGCGAATCCGGGATGGGTCGACTAGTTATTATATAAACAATATAACTTAAATTAATATAAATCATTAATAAAATTTGTTTTTGTATAGGTGAATGCTCTATAAGTGAATTTCCAGTTTTCACATAATGCCAAGCGCAGACAATAGGATTATATTTGGTAACGAAGCACTTCGTCTCATTACGAGGCTAATCTACTTTGCGAGAGCTGTAAATATTTTACTGGTAAAAACGATAAATAGAGAAAATCTATTTCGTTTTATGTCTACTTAATAATAAAACCTTTTACAATAAAATATATATAAATTACGTTTGGAAACTCTTACACACGCTCATTCACTAACTTTCTGACCCACCTTATAAGGCGTCGGAATTTGCTGTGGACAGTCGACTGTCTTCTGTCTAACTAACTTTTCTTTCATACAAACCTTGTCCAGACCATAAATGACAACTAAAAAATATCCGATTTTGTACGTCAACGTACGTCAACTACCACATATGGTATAGCCATATTTTTAAATTAGACAGAAAATTAGAATAATATTATATTGTTAGCATCCGTTTTAATTTTATCTAAATTGTTGTTATATGCTATAATTTAAATGCACACGCACTCGGTATGTTCTGCGCTTAACATATAAAGTAGAGAAATACCTCTTTAATAGTAATCTGTGTTAGCATCCGTTTTAATTTTATATAAATGGTTGTTAAATGTCCGTACAATGCTTGAATATTATCTATGGTATATGATAAATTGTTTACCTTACAGGAAATTAATTGTCTATGAGTTAGATCATATTAGTGATGAATTGTCAGCATTGATACTGTTTCCGTTATTTTTTTAGGCTAAGGTAGGATATAAAAAGATGATGCAAGGTGACAGAGTGCAGTATTTCTTTGATTTTTGATGTAATAAGTGTTATTAAAGTGGTTATGTGTGTAAGTGCTGGTGTTTTTCTTACGAAATATCTGTGTTAATAGTTCTAGAGCTAACAATATTAGAGATAATTCTGAGTGAAATTACAAAAGTAATAAATAAATCTCTAAGAAAAATCCATGCATAAAATGTATTTAAAAATGATGTAAGTACATTAAACAACAAAATCTCTATTAAACCGTAACTAGTTTTTATATGTGAGCTGTTAGAAGCATGTAAGTGGTTTTTAACTAACTAATTAACTATTCACTGCAAGCTGGAAATTAAATGCTTTACATACGACGCAAATCCAGTAATCAGACTTCTAAATGCATACTACACTTTGTATATTTAAAATAATATTATTAAAATTGAAATCTATATACTGCGCTCATATCATAATAATATGAAATTTATAGGGAGCTGAGCAGTGTGGACGTGGACCTCAAGAAGGGTAACCTTAACCACGACACTATAATACTAAATTCCATGTACACTACATGAAAGATCAGAGAGACTGACTCAAAATTTATAAACGTTGTTGCTAGCACAACTTACTAAATAAATTTCATTTAGTTCGTAAAAAAGATGTATAAGGTCGATGTGTGGCTTAAGGCAGACAGACAGTTGTAAACCATTTTTTATCAAATGGAAAATTTTAACCTTACCCTCTTTGTACATATATGATGAAATTGAGTAATAGTATAATTATTATGATGCCTAAACTTGCCAAATGAGATTATTACAATAAATTATTTTAATATTTTTAAAAGCAAGCTATAGGAACATCTTTTATCAAAATGCTTCTACACTATCAACGAGTTTTTAAACGGTAAATAATGTTTCAATTATGAACATTATTTTTGGTAAATTTATTTTATTTGTAATTATATTAAATTTAATACTGTAATACGGCAAACTGTTAATAACTAACAATTATTTATACGATCTGAAAATGTAGTTATAGTTATGCAACAAGTTACATTCTGGTTCTGGTTCCTTTTATTTTAATTCAAATATACCCACTCTAGTCTAACCAGTATATAACCTCTGTCCGGAACAGTCTCTGTCCGGTTGTCGTACAGTAAACATTAAAGTATAGTTTAGTGTTGTGATGCTAAGTTAATTTGAATAATGAATGTGAGCATAAATGCGAATTATAAAGAATCCTTAAAACTGTTTTGAGTCAACGTAAAATGTGTTAAATATCCACAAAACCCTTTCTGCCACGAGAGAATTGGTTTATACCTTGAAAAGTCAGAGAGGCTATCAAAATCAGTAACTATCCAACTTACAAAAGAGGTAGAGGATGGAAACTGCCTCAGTCTTGGGAACCTTGTCCTTGTGATGCTGTCAGTAGCCAAGAAGCTAGGTCCAGTCTAGCAAGAAGTTTTAGGTCTGAATTTTATTATTTTAATTGATCTTTCAAAGCTAATACATTTTAATTAAAATCTCTGACGAGAATTCACATCTACTTGTGTTTATTTTAAATTAATAATTAATTAACATTGCAATATAAAGAAATGTAGTAAATTCTACACTAATACTATTAGTGTATTACGTTTAATGTTTAGTGCTGGATTATACTAATGTGGTTATTTACAGATGAGCTTTAAGCTGTTCCTGTGAGCTTTGAACGTATTTATAAGTACATTAATGTGCTATTAACGTTGTGTAACTAGTGCTATTTGAATTGGGTAGAAAGGGAATTAAAATACGTATTATATTAATGTGTTTATATGCGACAAAAGAAATATATATATGTCGGGGATTTTAAAACGATGTGAAAGGAAATGGAAGGAGGAAGATGGGGAATATTGGGGAACACTAAAAGGGGGTGATGGTATTGAATGGAATATTAGGTAAACGCAACGTAGATACTTCTACTGAACCGATAAATGATCAAATATGATCTCTAACAATTACGAGAGAAACCTAAGCAGTGCCTTGGACTTGTGACCAAGATATAGGCTTAAGGACGTCCTTTAAGTGATCACGACACTCGCCTCCACTGCTAGGTTTAAACCCAAGATTAAACGCACATAAACCCAACCTAACATAACACAAGACGAGGCAACTTAATTGTAAGGTACTCACGTGACCTTGATCGGACAGCACACCTAGCACTAACACAACACTATCACTATTCAGACACTACTTCACTTCTTGAGAAACCGCGCACGACTAAGACTTCAGTCAGACTGTTGATGGCTTATAAAGGGTCGAGGGTCGAGACTGTCAAAACAACGGAAGTGACCACTACCCTACTCCAACGCCACAGATTGCGATAACGATTCGATTATTCGATAATCTTTTACTATTCTCCGACATATATGTCAGAAGAGAGAGCCGATTTAAATGAAGGAAGTGATCGTATATCACGATTTCGTAGGTTTTGGACAGGAACCCAGGCAGTGCCTTGGATTTGTGACCAATGTGTAGACTTAAGGGTATCCTTTAAATGATCATAACACTCACCTCCACTGCTCGGTCTCACTGTTTGTCTTAGGTTAGGTTAACATAAGGCTAACCTAACCTAAGGTTGTGTGAACACATCTAAATACAATGTAAGGACTAACAACACGTCTCCTTTGTTACTATCCTACCCTAACTGTACCCTGACATATATATATTATATATCGAAGAAAGAAATATATATATGTCGGAGCATAGTAAAAGATTATCGATTAATCGAATCGTTATCGTTGTGTATGGCGTTGGAGTGGGGTAGTAGTCACTTCCGTTGTTTTGACAGTATCTACCCTCGACCCTTTATATGCGATCGACAGTCTAACTGAAGTCTTAGTCGTGCGCGGTCTCTCAAGAAGTGAACATCATCTAAGTAGTGCTAGTGATAGTGATAGTGTCAAGTACAGTGTAGTGTGGAAGTGCTGTCCAACTAAGGTCACGTAAGTCCTTACAATGTAATTGCCACGTGGTTAAGTAAACACAATGTTAGGTTAGGTTAGCCTTAGGTTAGGTTAGCCTTGTATTAGATTCGGTTAATGTGCGTTTAACCTTGGGTTTAAACAGAGAGCCTGAGCAGTGGAGGCGAGTGTCGTGATCACTTAAAGGATATCCTTAAGCCTACACCTTGGTCACAAGTCCAAGGCACTGCTTAGGTTTCTCTCGTAATTGTTGGAGATCATATTTGATCATTTATCTGTTCAATAGGAGTATCTACGTTGCGTTTACCCAATATTCCACTCATTACCATCACCCCCTTTTAGTGTTCCCCAATATTCCCCATCTTCCTCCTTCCATCTCCTTTCACATCGTTTTAAAATCCCCGACATATATATTCTCTTTCTTCTTAAGTTAATTATATTAAGGTCACAATTTAATATTAATATCACAATAAGTTAGTGCCACTAAGAATAATCGGATTAATGAAATTTTCTTACTAACTGTGAGTGGGAGGTAAAAAATATTCCCATCTAATTTACTTTATTTTATTTATTTAGCGTCAACTAAACTAAAAATTCTACATATCAAACAAGAAATATATTAAATAAGAAACATTATGTCAGTTAGTTTACTCCAGTAGAGGTCAAATATATACAGGTCGAGCGTTTTATTTATGAAAAATGACGCCATTACGCCACGCCATCCAGTGGCTAGAAACGTTGCCGAATAATCTACAGACGTATTTTGATCTAGAAATTACTCTCATATAGCTAGAATTTAACAAAATAATCATTTTCTGTGTTTATTATACATATATTTTTACTGGCTTAACTATCGCTAAACGAAGAGAAAGAACTTTGAAATTAAAATTAACAAACTTGTAACTATTTATTCTAAAACAATAAAATGCTATAAAACCCCTAATTGTTATTGGTCTGCAAAAAAAATATCTTTTGCTCTCCTTCCAAACATTATGCATAATTATGATAGATACAATTATGTTGTATTTTTTTAATTTTACTTTGAAAGAAAAACTTTTTTTTTGTATTCTCTATATATATTTCTTTTTTTTTGGAGTCTCGAGAGCTGCGCAGACGCAGTAAATGTATTCGAATAAAAATGACCTCAAATAATATAGTTCCCTCTTTTTCTATCAGTACACACCACACACCACAGTTTTTAGTGTACAAATACGTTCTTAAATAAATAAACTTGTGTTAACGCAAGAACGACATTAAGGAAATCCAAAAGCAGAGATTCAGCATGTTAAAGTTAAATTGATCATAATTTTATTGAAAGGAGGACTTCGTGGCAGACCAGTGTATTTTTTTTGTTCAATGGCTTTGAATGTGCTTAAGCACAAAACATTCTGCCAGTGTCGCGTATAATGAAGAACAGACGAGGGAGACTGAGCGGTAAAAATTGCGAACGATTTAGTAATAATTTCTGTAACTACATCAGGATTAGTGATTTAGAAACCTACAACCAAATAAAATAAAATATATGATATACACTCCTCTGATTCTATTTATATAAGAGTCGTCTTTTTAACTACTATTTATCCTCTCAACAGACTCAATGAGTCGTATATAATTTAAACATTTTATTTTATCTATTATGTATGTATGTATAGCATTTAATGTCATAAATTCATTTATATATAATACATATTACATGTAACTGTTTGCACTATCCCGTATTTGTACAATAGATCCTTTCACCAAAGGTTGTCTGTCAGAGTTTGCTTATTTAGCAATAAGACCACCTTTGCATACTCTCTGTTTTTGTAATATGTGTTATAAATTATGTTAATTCAATTTCATGTACGGTAACGGTAGGTAGGTAAGATATTAATAGACAGCAAATCTATTAATATCTTACCTACCTACCGTTTACCTAGCGTTTACATTCATTGTAAATATGTTGATGACCTAGATGGGATTAGATAAATTATGAAGAAATTTTAGAGTAACTTTCACGGCATAAGCAGAGATGAGCGGGGAATGTGTTTGTTAAAAACTAATAGAATTATTAACCGCAGCCTTATAAATCTAAACTAAGGGCTCGCGACATATTACCGAATGTCAATTTAGAGCTTGAAAAGAAACTAAAAGAGTGTGAAATAAAGTCTTGAATAACATGACTTGAAATTAATAACTTTTGAAAAAGCGAAGATACTACTACAAAACCATTACATCATTACATGATACTAGATACTAAATAATCTCTAGTACTAAAGGAGAGTACTAAATGGCAGCTCGAAATACGAGTACATACAGCAAAAGCATTTATGATTAATGTTACCATTACGCCGCACCACCACCGGCCCAGATAAGGCTGACCAATCACCTAATAGATTGTGATAAATTGCGCTGTTTTTAAATTGATTTTTATTTGTTTTAGTAACATGTTTGTTCATTTTGTCAAAAAGAAGGCTAAGAAGAATCTTACTTAGAAGCTGCGTCTGTCTACATGCAAAAAACTTTAAAACTACTTAACAGATTTTCATAACGTTCTCATCATTAAACGGAGTAGTTAATAACAGGTTTATTTAGGCTGCGTTTCCACCAGAAATTAGCGAAATGTGTAGCGAGGAATGTGTTTCTAAGAACCAATAGAATGGCTTCATTTGACACACTGAGCAACGTTAGGGTAAATTAAGTGTTTTTATTGGTTTTTAACAAATACATACCTTGCTATACGAGCTCGCTCATCTCTAGTGGAAACGCAGCCTTAAGTGTTCAATACATTAAATGATTTTTTTTTCATTTCCAAAAACAAGTGTTGAGGTAAATCCATAATCATTTCTCTTAAAAGATCTTTAATTTTAATTTGATTTTAACTTTTGTGTTATTATAGCAAAACATTTGGACCAGAAGTTTAATTTCAAAATGTTTTATTAAACACAATTAAAGTCTTCTAAAGAAATTCAGAAACAAAAATTCCATATTCCCTCAGCTTCAAGAGACGTTTTGTATTTTTTGCGATCCAACCAAAACTCAATCAAACGCCTTTGTCACCGCACATGTCCTCACAACTTAGAAAATATTCTATCACTATGGATTTTATTTTACACTACCAGTCAGTATATTGAATTTTAAAACGTATATTTTTTTATATAACTAAAAGAAATAAAAGGAGAGAGGTATAGTTAAACATTAAAAGGGGACTGAACTAAGTATTGGATAAACGCAATACGGTAGATACTGTTACTGAACCGATAAATAACTAAACATTATGGTATCTTACAAGCCTACACCTACACAAGTCCAAGTCACTGCTCAGGTTTCTCTCGTAATTGTTAGAGATCATATTTGGTAATTTATCGGTTCAGTAGCAGTATCTACGTTGCGTTTACCCAATAGCCCTGTTAGTGTTCTCCAATATTCCCCTCACCTCCTTCCTTCTCATCATTAAAATCCACGACATATATTAGCATTGAAAATTTTAATCCATCCTTAATGTTATGAGTCAGGAATTGTTTGTTGGCTTGCTCTAATATCCCTGAAAGCAAATTAAAATGAAATTTAATAGATGAATCACAAAGATAAGGATATCATAGACAGCTTTTATCCCGAAAAAATGGATAATGTTTAGCTAATCTGACTTTTATAAAACTGACATAACATGCATTTGCACAAGGTTGTGTTTGACTGTATAGTACATATACTAACGTAATTAAATTTAAATTCATTTATTTAATTTGTACAAAATTATCCATATTTGGTTAGTAAAACAATAAAATTATTGACTATGTCAGTAAACAAAAATTAAATTTAAAAAAATACATTCTACCGGCTGTGTTATACTGGATATGTCACCCAGTGCAGTTGTTGTTGGAACTGCCGCGCATCATCGCACAAAAAAGTAGTCGGAGTAAGCCTTCGCAAACATCTGTGACGCACTGCAAAAACCCGATAGTCCCAACAGCAAAACTATTTTAATTTAATAAAATCAAGAAACTATTATCGAGTCAGTCTTGTGACCTACGAATACTGTTACTTTTTTAACGTCAATAAGTTTGATTTAAACAAAAGATATACAAGAAATTTCGTTTTAAGTGTATTTCATTTAGTTCAATTCGAAAGATAATCCATGAATTTTTTCCGTTGAAATATCAAATATAGGGAACAGTATTGAAAATTTGACAAGCTCATCAACGCCACATATTGCCTTGTTATATTCGTGGGTGGAGCGCGCTCTGCCGGGAAATTGAATACCTATTAATTATAACACCATTTTTCCAGACTTAATACGTTTTGGTTTTAGAAAATATTGTTTAGATTACTTTTAGGTATACGTCATACTTAATATTAAACAATGGTTCAAATTGCATGCGTATGTTTATATTCTTAAAATATTCTTCTACTTCCCAACGCTTGCAATTAAGGCTAACTAACACAAACCTAATTAAACGTTACGTTGACATAACTACGCAAATTCATTATAAGGTATGTAGCAATAATCTCAGACGCTTAGCAGCAGCAGCACAGTTATACACTACACTGCGACTATCACTACTGCAGATAATGTTCACTACATGAAACGACGGTACAGACTAAGCTCTAGTGCCTACATAACGAGAATATAAAGGGAGAAGACAGTATGAAAACCCCTCCACGGGAGGAGGAGGAGTAAGCAACCAATAGAAAACGATAGCCAATCATAACGACCAACGATTATTGTTACTCAGAATTCTGAACAAACCCACTCTTACGGCACAACCCAGAAGAGCACACCGGCCACAGAAAAGTAAGATGTGCGAACCCGAACCAGGACAGACCACACAAGTAGATCTCTCGACAATCGACGTACGTTTCGCTCCGAACCAAAGCATCTTCAGGAGTAGTTGATGATTATAAAGACTAAACCTGCTCCTATCTTAAGCCCCAGGCATTGCTCAGCTTCCTGTTAAAAGCTGAGCAATTCCTGCATTTTTTTATTGCCTTTACGTATGCTATTTAATATTATTGTTATATACTTTAAAATGTTATTATTTAATTTTCTGGATAGCTAAAATATTATTAAGCTAAAACAATTAAAACCAAAATATACAAAATTTATTCTCTTAAATTTATAATTCTGTACTTAAAATAAATAACTTCACCTCAATGAATAGTTTAAAGTCGACTTTAACTCAAAGAATAACCCTTTTAAATAAACTTTAAAGTTAAAGTGTCAATTTAGACAAGTTTTAAAAGCTTTTACGGGACTAAAATCAGTTATCGCGCTCTGTTTTATACAAAAGATCCTTCTAAATTCATAAGGTACTTTGTGAAATTAAATGGCGCCCTGCCCTTCGCTGAGATTTCTATAATATTTAATTAATTGTAAACAACATTGATGAAGACTTTTTATAACCTATGTGCCAATAGATCAGTAGCAGTTTTAAAAGTATTACGTAGAGTGATTGTTTATGCATATTTCGATACAAGGGAATCAAAATCTATGCATTTTTATTAAAGAGTATCAAAATCTAAAGGGAACTTCCCGTTGACCTGGAACCATACAACCTAGTAAGAATAAAGAAGAATTAAAAAAAATGTCTTAAAACATGTGACCCGGTTTATGCATTTTGGTAAGAAATAATCTTATAGTAGAGCTAAACGATAGGATCGCCTACATATTTTACATAGCAATATCTTTTGCAGTTGCCAAACTGGCCGTGACTTACATCTACATATAGGAATTATAGTTTTTCGACGGCAAATAAAAATGTAAAGAAAACGGGTTGCACGGGATGAGTGCCGGCAGAAATGAAAACTTGAACATGAACGTTGTGCATTTTTGAATATTTTGGAATGGTTAGGGAATTGCTTGAAAAAAAAAAAAAAATTAAGCGTGCAAGAGCCGTCAGACTGACGCGAGTTTAACATTTTTTACCCATCCCAAAAGTGCACAACGCCACGAAACAAATTTTTACTTCAAAAATTATCTTTATATTGCGTGTAACTTTCTCTTCAGCCTCTTTAATACTGAAAATTGAAATATATTCAGTAACAAACCAATTCATTTAAATAGCAATTGAAATAATTTACGAAATACAAAATTATGTATTAATTTTTAAGTTAATTATTTAGCTAATTGTAACAAACAAATATTAATTCATTTAACGAAATTAAAATATTCATCGTTCACAATTAGTGAAATGATGAATTAAAATAATTGCCATATCAAAATACAGAGAATAAATGATTCATACTAATATTATAAAACTAGTGGGTTTGTTAGTTTAACTAACTTACATGTTAGCTTTACTGATCAACATTTCATACTTTAAAAAAAGATATAATCAGTCAAAAATTTATTGATCTTTAACGAAACGGAGGCTAATATTTAAATTTGTTTATGATGGTTAATTATTTCTTTTACACAAATGTACATAAGATCTTACTGTCAATTGCCTAACTTACAGAGAGTCCTACTGTCAATTGCCACATTAACAAGGAATCCTACTGTCAGTTTTCTTACTTTAAGAGAATTAGATTTAATATATAATGTTTGAAATGGCCTATAATTACTGTCATAGAATAAGAAAGGGATGATACCCATTACTGTACAGCAATACGTATACACATGCTATTTAGATAGAGCTGAGCAGTGCTTGGGGCTTGAGACCCGGGAGTAGGTTTAAACAGCTATCTTATACTCACCTCCACCACTCTACCTCGATAATGACAATAGATAATAAAATAAACTTACGTGGACCTCGAGAAGACCTTCCATGTTCATTGCACGAAAACACCAGAGAGACTGAGACTAATCTATCGCACTAAATGTTATATATTGTTTACACGTCGGTATACTTGACATAATATAAAATTACCTTCTCACTACTACTAATTTAAAAACGGTGTTGCTAACATTACTAATTCTCTTTCGTTTACAGTTTAAGCTAGTAACATTGTGCTTACTATTAAAGAATCTTTAATAGTAATCTAAAGCCCAAGTAAATGGGCCGGTCACATAGCAAGGCTTAGAGACAAAAGATGGACCTATAGCACCACCATATGGAGAGGACCTCACGGAAAAAGAAAGAGAGGAAGGCCCTCTACATGCTGGGAGGACGAAATAAAAAAAAGTCACTGGTCCTAAGTGATGCCAAATAGCACAGGATAGAGAGAAGTGGACATCACTGGAGGAGGCCTTTACCCAACCTGGGGACCTTGCTAATAATTAAACATAGTGTTATTATCTATATCTATACTAATATTATAAAGAGGAAAGATTTGTATTTTTGTATGTAACGAATAAACATAAAAACTACTGGACCGATTTCAAAAATTCTTTCACCATTAGAAAGCTACATTATCCCTGAGTAACATAGGCTATATTTATTACAAGAAAAAAATAGAGATCTCCAGAAAATCTCACTAAAACCAACCCAAGTTGCAAAAAAAATAGCCATAAAATATCTTTCATCGCATGCGCTGCGAAAAGTATTGATGATAGAACAAAAAAATGTTCTACAATATTATAGAACGTATCTACAAAAAACTCCGCGAGACCATATGTCCAACTATTGTAGTTAAGTCACTATAACTACTTTTTTACATTTTAAAAGTTGATAAAAATGCCCATCAAAATCAAACCATGTTTTCCATAACTTTGTATTAATTCTTATCCAAATAAATTATTTCGTAATGAAGACTGTTTCAATACCTGTTAATTACTTTTTGAATGATTGAAATCGGACATTCCAGTCAAAAGATATTACGAAATAAAAAATATCAAGATAAATAAAAAATAATCCCAGACGGGCCGCCGGCGCGGTGTGCAGTGCCTCGCAGCGCAGCGATTAACGCGGCGATAGAGGGAGCGACAGAATGCGGGAGCCAAAATGTTAAAAAAAAATTATCCACCCGTGCGAAGCCGGGACGGGCCCCTAGTATAGTATAAAAATAGTAAATTAAGAAGTAATGTAGCAGGATCAAATAAAGGCTTTTTTATTATTATTTTATTTTAATAGTAAGCTCAATGATTTTTTAATTGTAATATTTATGATCATCCTACTCAAATACAGCTTTCAGTATCTGTATTTACTTGACCACAACTATATAGTCTAGATTATATAGAAGTGACTAGTACCTACATACCAGACCAATTGCAATATTACATTTTATACAATTTTATTTTAATAACGATTATATGAAGTTTAAAATTTAAAAAAAAGCAGTGATGGCCCAGTGGTTGAGACTTCAATGTCATACTCGGGAGGTCCGAGTTCGACCCCCACACAGGCGCACATCTCTGACTTTTCTTAGTTATGTGTGGTTTTAAGAAATTAAATATCACTTGCTGTAACGGTAAAGGAAATCATCGTGAGGAAACCTGCACTCCTGAGAGTTCTCCATGTTCTCAAAGGTGCCAACCCACACTGGGCCAGCGTGGTGGATTATGGCCTAATATCCTCTTCATTCTGAGGAGCAGTGGGCCATTGATGGGTCGTTTAAAATTTAAAGATATTTAAAGATAAAAAAAATACCTTTAAATTTTAACCTAAAACTAAATTCTTTACCCAAACTCCTATTTATAAGTAAGAATAAATTATTCGTTCAATCAACGTTTCTGTATTGAAAGTGCGAACAGGTAATTACCCACAAAACGTTTCATTAACCGCTAATTAGTCAATCATGAGATATTGTTGATTGATTCGAGTGTTGCCAGTGCTACAGGCATAATTGGAAGCTTTCCAGCCTTATTTTGCGACAAAAAGACGAAAACATTTCAGCTATCTCTCAGATTTTTTATTCGATCTACTGTTTTCCTCAGTAATTATAATCTTAAGCATTTTAGAACTATTTTAAATTTAAATTCTTAATTACCGACAACCAGACTGTCAGTTAAAACATTTACCAAAAATCCTACTGTCTGTTGCAGCTTGCTTCATTTACAGGGAATTTTATTTTTGATTGTCTCATTAACTGAAAATCCTACTATCTGTTGCTTAATTTACAGAAAATCCTACTGCCGTTGCCTGGCATACTAAAGATCCTACTGTCGTTTGCCTCATTTACAGAAGATACAGTTACAAGTTCATTACAAAGGGTCCGCAAGTACTGAAATTATTACAATTTTTAGCGTGTTAAAACTATTATTGTACAAAAGGCAAGGTTCGCTGATAAATATCAACGGATGATATATATATATATAGCAATCTTACTTACTAGAAATTTCGGGTATTCCCCTTAATATGAACGCGAATGGTTAGATTTTTTGTGACTCTGAAGTGGATTAATTAATATTCTCTAATATTAATTTTTTAAATTTAAACATTATAATGGTTAACTGTTGATTAAGTAATACTGATTGTAATTTTTAATTATTATTAAACTAAATTCGAAGATTGATTTTTACGTATTTTTATTATTTTATAATAAATCAACAAATTTGAAAGAAATCAAACTAAGTCTTGGTTTTACAGTTTTGATTTAAAAGATCATATCATTAGCAACTCTTCATATGCATGATATATATACGGTATGTATTGGATAAATATCAAATATGGGATAATTTGATATTTATTATAAGTATCGGATTTTTGCAAACCCTGATAAAAAACCAAATTGAAATAAAATATTTTGAGCTCAAGTTTGAGTTTGCATTATTATGGGTTACTCTTCAATCACCAGTCAAACAACCGACTGTATCGTAACAGGGTTTATATTCTATATCTGATAATAGAGTCAGGTGAAGTGGTGGAATCTACAGAGAAATCATTCTTGCAAACATATAATTGAAAAACATTATTTCCAACGATTGCGTAACTAAGATTAATTATCTGCTTTATCCCCTGGATATCTTGATGACAGTGATTTGTTTTCTTTTGAGACGGCCATTGTTCAGTTAACGATGTGAGTCGATCCGATTGTACGAACGAATCCAATCGCGTATCAATAATAGATATTGATGTTTCTATTGCATTGTAGCTGGATTTATTAAAAACGAATAAAAAAAGATTTATCTACGTCATTTTTATGTGATATTTACGTCTTTCTGTCTCTTTATTCGCTAACGATACGTAAATTATAATGATTACATGCCCTTTAGATAAGAAGCCGGAAAGTGACTGGGGATTGACACCAAAGTAACGCAAGATCTCCCATTTAACTAAAACAACAATATTGCTAAAAACCTTTATAAGAATATATTAATATCGAATCTACAACAAAAATCGGCAAGTTCAAAAAAGAAAAATTATTTTTGTTGGCGGACAATTATTATCAGTTATATACTGTGATTTATAAATGTTTGATAATAATCATAATGAAATGTAATCCTTGTTGATTAAGTTACCTTAAGTTAGTCACCCACCTACTGTCTAGATGGGTAACGAGGTCGAGCACCTGAGCCCAGTAACGCCGCACCTGCCATTATTATTAGTTTATCCAATTTGCTAGCAACACGATCGCAGAAATATTGATCACACACCTTAGTCTTTACCACCAACTCATGTAAAGTACTCGCCCCTCTTAGAGGGTCTCTCTCAATGTTCTGAATCTTCTTTAGCCCCTGATGACGTAAATCTACCATTTATAACTAGCAGTAGACATTGAGCGTTTATGTGTAATGAAACAGCTCTTTAAACTTGCTTTTCAGCTTCAAGCCCCAGGCACAGTACTGTTTGATGTTTAAACTACATGTTTCATCTTTTATATTACTGTGCACAGTAAGATTTAGGGGTGGACAAAGCGGTCATCCGCCCGACATCAGTGGACCCGAGGGACGCAGTGTTTCCAAAAGGGCCGCCTTAAAAATTTTTGGTCATTATTTTGGGCGTTAAAAGTGTAACTCTACCTAGGGGTCTAAGTGACTCTTCATGCTCAGGTGTCAAGGGCCATACCTTACTATTAACATTATTAATCAATCTGATTCACTTGGGCAGTTCTATTCACTAAAATATTAAAGCAGAAAATTCCGTATTTCAATAGAAATTTCGAGAAGTTCAACCCGAAAACGTCACACAAACGGTGTCAACTGCAAGCGTTTAATAAGTATTTTTTGCTTTTTACTTTTCATTTTCCCGTAGACATCGGAACGAGTTTATTCAGACTGCATCTGAAATGAGACTTAGAATATTGAATCATGTTTATACTGTTTCATATTTGATACGTTTTATTAAACATTTTTTTTATGCAAAAAAAATATTATCTTATAAACTTGATTGACGAACAAACTTAACTTTGCTGTTGGAAAACTGTTGTCACCCTACATCGACATAGGTAGTTATTAATGTCGTATTAGAGTTTGATATTATTTGCTCGGCTTCTGTCTGAAGTGCATACTACTATTGTTATTTACGTGTAGTGCAGTATAACTCCCATATAGATAATATTATCGAAAGTATTACATAGAGTAACGGTTGCAATAAATTTATCATTGATTTGTCTCATGTGATAAACCATCAGGGTTCTATTCTCGATTGGAGAAAACAAATTTATTACCCAAGCTTATGTTAAAAAGGAAACGAACGTTGTCATATGTATTTTGTCTAAATTAAGAGTGATTTGTAATAAAAGAAACACGTCTAATATATCCATCCATATTGGATCCTTCTATATTTTATAGATTTTTATACTTGTGGTATTGTCATGTTTGCACAATAATGGCTTATAAAACTCTCCAAGATTATATATAATATTTATAAACATTTTATCTATAAATGTTAAATATTGAGTGGAGATTCGAAAACATTTCTGCATTGCAAGAATTCTAGTCTTCCTTCTTTTCCTTCTGTCACTTCCACTGATTATCTTAGTTCTAATAGTATTGTAGCAATAATTCTATAAATATTACATTCATTCACAATCCCACAACCCCCCTACGCGTCAAACATTCACATTGTTACAAAATACATTCACAGTCGGCTTATTCTATACAAGAAATATAAAACGGTATACATCAAGAAACTGGAATTACGTAATATACAGAAATCTGTCAAAAGTGACGCGTTCTCGCCTGATAAGCGGAAAATGAGGAAAAAGTAAGAGAAAATATAACGCACTGAGTACGGTTACGAAGCGTTGGATCGATTTTATGACACTTCAAATATTTCTTTTTTATACTGTGAAAGAAGGATTTGTGTATTTTCTGGTACGTTATACAAACATTTGTTTTTCTACTTATATATTTCAACAACAATCAACAATCTTAATGATCTTTGATTGGGTTGTAATTCATATTTATTTATTATACCTATTGACTCGACAATTTGCTTCTTGTCTCGTCAAATCCTAAATCGTCTGACAAGTAACATAATAATTCGATTAATAAAAGCCTGAAAATAGGGCTTGCTAAATTTTTATTTATATAGATACCCAGGAATATATAAAATAAAAGTTAAAAATAATAATATTGAAATTGAGTTTATATAGGTAGTAAGTATAACGAAAAATATAAATATTCTTTTGCGTTAAAGCCAAACTGGTTATAAAAACAGTGTGCACTCAACTCTAATACTTTCAAAAGCCGATTTAGTTCGATAAATCCGATATATAAGAGTCGAAAATCGGCTAAGTGTCTGTGTATTGAGTCATTCAGAAATATATAATTATCATAAACAAGTTTACATAAGTAATTTGGTGAGACATTTAAGTATTTACTATCAAATAGGGGAATTTTAAAATACAAAATATAAAAAAACGTATGCAGGAAATATTAAAAATAAAAAATGGTGTTCCCATAAATTTTACTTTTCCAGGAATTATTTTGACCAGTTTTATTGAATACAAAGAAAAACCTCGCTCGTAGGTACTTTATTGGTCGGTTTCTGCGTAAAGTGCCAACTCGAACCTGTATAATTTACGTTAAAGTTTTTGCTTTAAAAATATTTCATTTTTAATAAAATATTGCACATAAAGTATTTAAAAATAATTTTCACGAGATAAAGTCTGCAAACAGAAAGCACGGGAATATTTTATGGAGGCGCGAATCCGAAAACAAGTTTATTTTTGAATTTCGTAATAATTTTCTAGAGTATAACAGACAGAATTTTTTTTAAGGTAAATACGTAAAAATTTTACACATAAATATGTTACTTACATATAAGGTTAATAAAAAAATGGTTCCGAAACCCTGGATTCAATACATATTACAATAATGCTATCTTTAGTATCATTGATCTATATAGCCAATCATATAATAAAGACAATATTAATTTGTAGTGGGTTTTGTTTTAGAGTAATTTGTTAAAAATTTTATACATAAATATGTTACTTACATATAAGGTTAATAAATAAATTGGTGCCGAAACCTTGGATGCAGCTACTATCTTTACAGCTAGACACAACATTATGTGAACTTTAGATGCTTTTATTGTGCACTTAGAAGATTTTTTTGTCACTTAAAGATAAAAAGGATAAATTTTCTTTTATAAAGGAAATATAAATTGGTGCCGAAACTTGGGACCTCAATACTGTACTGCAAGACTTTCTTCGCTGTCGTTGATACAAACGTAGCCCTTTATTAAACATTAAATAACAAATTTTTTTTTTGTAATTCAAACCCTGAAAGATATCCTATTTTTATACCAGATATAACAAAGCTATCAAACTCCACTTAGCGCTACATCAGTGAAACAAATTGGAATTTTATAACAAATTCAACATCTTCCCCCTTGGAATAAATTTCGCAATTAAATACGAAGAGGTGATAAATAGGGTTGGTATTATGGGGAGTTAACACAAGGTCGTCCTCGTTTATGGTACGGGTGTATGGTTTAATGAGACTTTTATTTTGTTACATTAACGAGGCTATGTTATGTAATCCTACAGATATTTCTCTCATTAGAGTGTAAGGAATTTCCTCTATAACGAGACTTTTCCAACTTTTTTAGGGATCTGTTTGCTTAAAGGAAAAATGCTACAACGGTATGATTGTAAAGCAATAACATATTTGTTGCTGTTGCTAAATTGTAAAAGTATGAGAAGAATAGTTTTTCAGAGCATTGCTGAGTTTGTTTCTTAATCCAGACTATATGAAACAATCGGTGCTCAAGTCCTGTATATTTTAAAGGGTAAGAAATTAAACACAAAATTTAAAATATATTAATCCAATAGCAGCGTTAAATTTCTTTTAAATTAGTACATTAATTTAAAAAAGTAGGAAATATCCTTTAGTACGTTGTATAAGTTGACACAAAATGTCATTATTTTAATTCGCTGTTTTAATAAGTAGATTCTGAATCTAAACATCGAAAATAATAAAGATATTCGATTTCTAAATAAAGTATGTCTCTCATTTTATATGAAGCTGGGGCAATTATTTTCATATCACATAGTTACAAAATGGCGTCCAAACATTAGTATAAAATTTTCTTTTTAAACAAATTTTCTATAAAATTGTTTTCATATGTTTTGTAAAAATAAAAACAAATCTGACATTTAGAAACCAAAATCAAAACCCCAATTATAAAAATTAGGTTTAAATTTTCATAATTTGATTACATTGTTAGTTTGTAACTTTAATAACTTAATAGTTGAATAATAAAGCTTCATTTAATTACCCAAAATGTTATATAAAGAACAAATCTGTTTCCCTCGAAATTCCAGTTATCAGAGCCGCCATATTGACCAGAATTCCATAATAAATTTAATTCCGTAATCTCCCCAAGTTGGAACTTGGATTCGTCTAATTGCTTTGTTGATCTCGCCTAAATCCAGCGGTTATAGTTGAATATTTGAATCCCTTATAATTAAACTGTTGTATCAACTGAGAAATACACTATGAAGCTTATTTATATTGTCACACATATTATTCAATGGCGACCTACCCTGGCTTCACTGGGCCAGTATATTATGTTTTTCTGTCATATTCAACCAACTTACACAAAACTATACGCCTAAACCTTCCTCGTTAATTTCTCTATCCATTGGTGAAAGCTCTTAACTACCGAACTAAACTGAATGAAATGCCGTTCAGTTGTTTTTGAGTTTATCGCGAACAGACGCACAGAGGCGGTGTTGGACTTTGTTTTATAATATGTAGTAATATGATCGAAGAAATCCAGGAAAGTCCAGACTGAGATGGCGAGATGGTATTAACAAGGATGCACTATTTGCGGATATAAATAACTGCAGAGTGAAAACTCGATCGAAGGCTTAAGAGCTTAACTGGACCAGGCCGAGGCCCACTGGAAGCTGTAGCGCTATTGATATGATGATGATGAGATATATTTGTTAGAGTAGAATGTCTTAAAGCATAAAATAGAATACAAATATTCACGCTATATCGCTCATAACATTACAGACGCCATTATGACATCAGAATCCAATAACGGATGAAGATTCGGGCCTGAATGTCGTTACGATTGCTCAAAATATTATCGTATCCATAAAAAACTGATTTCGGCAGAGCATAGAAATAAGAAGATAATTGTTGAAAATATCGAAAAAAGTTACTCTTCCTAGGTAAGCTGCCTGAGCTTGCGTGAGGGTAAGCAGGTGAGGTATGCGAGACACAAAATCACTCTTTCTTTTTCTCTCAGTGACCATGTACTTAATTTCTCGCAGGTCAGCTAGTATTAATAAAATATAGTAATGTTTTTATTATAAGTTTAAATAACTTGCAGCATAAGTGGTTTTAATTTTCTTAATGCGACAGACGCGGTTCTCTAACGTAATCGTAGCCAGTGAATCCAAATATATGTTTATTTTACAGACAAAAAAGTAGGAGAAAAAACATATTATATTATGGAAGTAGTAATAAGGAAAAAGCTCTACAAAGCCGTAGTATTTTTTATAAAACAATTGTCTGAGAACAAAGTGTATAAGTATTTTTATAGCGCTCGCATTTATTTGCTAAGTTCCACTTTGTATTGCACGTACAAAATGGCACTTGTCAGCTACGGCGTAGCGTTCGTAGCGCTACGTTTTACATTCGTAGCAAATCTTCGTGTAGACTGTAAAGCCTGGAGAGAAAAAATATTATGACAATTGTTTTCAACCTTCAATAAGAATGATTGAATAAATATATAACATGTCGGAAACAAATTTAAAGGAATTAAATGCATGGCCTATCTCAAAAGGTATACGGGCGCAATACGGTCAGGATATAACTTAACATTACTTAATATTAACAGAAACTCAACCAGTGCCTCAGAGTCGTGAACAAAGTGTAGGCTTAAGGATATCCTTTATTCGATCGAGACACTTGCCTCCACTGCTCAATTTCACTGCGTAAACCTAAGATTAGATTAACACGAACCTAACTTAAGGCTAACCTAACCTACCGTTGTGTTTACTTTACCACGTGGCAATTACATTGTAAGGACTTACGCGACCTTTATCGGACAGCACTCCAGACACTAACACAACACTGCACTTAACACTTTCACTACCACTACTTAGATAATATACAGTCTTTGAGATTACGAGTAAGACTGAGCTTCACTGTCTCGGTACAAAAATAGGGACGAGACTAGCTAGAATTCCCTTCCTGACGATTCGATTATTCGATAATCGTTTAGTCGTACCCGACATATAATAGATAGGTTTTATATATACAGAGGATTCATATGGATTCGACTTCTTATCTGTGTCCGCTATATTGTCGGTGTTTGCCTGTCAATACCTACATTTTGCGCCTTCGCCAGGCGAGATAAAATTGATTTATATCGCTGATCAATAAACTGACTTATACAGAACAGAGTGACATAAACTGTCTAAGTTGTACCATCGACAATCAACCATAGGTACACTGTACCTTCTATTAATCTGTGACATTACAGTGTTGCTATTCGAATAAAGTAAATTACCACTATTATAATTATTTCTCTAACATATAGTTTATTACATGAATATATTATTAATTGATTATTGGCAACAAGTTAAATGCTGTCTCAACTATGTTTTTTTTTTCAGTAAAATTAGTAATAATATAAATTGTGATGTTTTGTCAGACTAATCTGCTGTACACATCAACTAAAATATTTTTTCACTCATTGTATAATTGTTAAAACTAATTGTTTAAAAATCGTTAAGTAACGAATGTTCAACGCATGCAAGAACTTTTATTTATACCAAGATTTATCGAAAACCTGTATCGAATTTTAAAAAGTTTGGTAGTTGGTTACAAATTGCTGTTGTCAGTTACACCGTAGCAACGTAGCTCCGTAGCAAGTTGTAGCGCTACGTTTAATATTCGTAGAACGCGTAGCACACGATCAAACCGCTTTTGAACTGACATGAAAAATTAAGTTCTCAATTCAACTTATAAAATATACCTTATGAAATAACACCTCTTTGACTCTACCGTGCGCTACCTAACTAAATAAATTAAACATATTATTAAACAGAGCATTAAATATAAAGTGATTTCACACAATTAAAATTATCTAAAGTAGAGTACTTTAGTGTCGTGCCCTAATCGTGGACCACGTCAGTGTTTGATAATTAATATATTAGTTAAGTATAAGATTAGATTAGGCGAAGTCTCTCAAACCCCAGACAGTGCTCGAATTTCTATCTAGATTTTATGGTAATATTGCTATATATGCATATATTTGCTAAGTATATTTGACAAAGATGTGTGTCTCACGTTATTTTGGTATAAGCCCGTGATGTAGAGTCTGTTGCCTCCAACGAGTATCCGAACGTATCTGACGCCATTTTATGGGCAATAACAAAGCAATGTGGCGGACGGCGGGAAAATATTTCATAGTATCGCTTACGATTTATTGTGTAATATGTCTTTATGGAAAGAGTTTGGCCAAGAATGAAATATTATTTGCAGCACTTAATCTGTTGTGGTTAAGTGTATACGTAAGGTTGACTTTTCACACAAACTGATACCCTTTTATGTAATTACTAGCTAATACTATACACCAGATACATAGTGTTCCATAAACCCGAAAAAAAAACCATTTCCATAAGGATTAAAAGGAATTTTACAAAGTACCTTCCTTACAATACATTATATAGAAATTAATAAATCATAGATATTGAGCTTGAGATAAGTTAGTGTGTGAATGATTTGGTGTACGGTGGTGAGTGAATTGGGAGGATGAATAGAAAATGGACAAGAAATGTATGAGTAAATGAGTTGGAGAATGTATGAGTGGTGAATGAGTCCAACGTCAACGTGAATGAAATGCTAGTATTATATAAGTTTGATTAATTCCCTTTTATATAATCTGCAATGCACTCATCGTCATGACAGACAAACTAAAAAGTTTATTAAGTAAAAGAAGATAGTTTATCTTCTTCTACGCATTAAAATGGCAACGTGAAAGGAAGGTAATTGCCTCACATTCAATTAGTCACACCACCAAGTGCCACGACTACACATTTTCTTACTAATATTATAAATGGGGAATTTGTTTGTTTATTCACTCAAAAACGCCTTAACAGATTTCTTTAAAATTCAACAGACAGTTTAATACATCTGTTACATGGGATACTTTTTGTCCCGGAAAAATTCAGTTCCCGTGGGATAATAATAAATTCTTAATTGAAGTCTGCATATTCTTACGAGTGAGAATAACTAATAATATACTAAATGTTTTATTCAGTTTATCCCAAACCCGCCTATTCAATTAGATGCTTCGATATCTTTGAATCATCCCCTGGGAGATCCCCTGCTGCGACACTTCCTGAAATCAGAATTCTTTAACATCCATATTCTTTACTTTGATATAGTAAAAAGAATTAAATTGAAAATAAATAAATAGTAATTCCTCCACCTTATTTTGATGGTAGATTATTTGAAAAGTTTTGCATTTTTAGTGTTGCCATAGTAGATCATTTTCCATTTTATTATACTAATTTAAATATTTAGAAAGTTAGAAAACAAAATTTTGCGGTGTAATACTATTTGTTATTATAACACTCAACACGCATTACCGGCTTTCATAGTAATTTAAAGTATGCTTTAAATCTAGTCTAGAAAAGTAGACAAAATAGTAAATCTAATCTACAGGCATAATTGAAATTATCAGTACAGTAGACTTGAGGATTATATCAAAGATAATTTTAGCACTCATGCCGCACTATGTTTTTTTCTGCTCAAGGAATTACTATTGTTTTGTCAAAAGAAGTGTAAGCTTTAAAAAAAAAAATTTTCAAAATTTCTACTTAAATGGTTGATATTCTGAAATTCTAACATATTTATAGATTAGACACTTTTCGACCCATTTGAGTAACAATTACTATAGTCAGCAATATTATTTGAGCTTTATATTAGCTCATTATCTCACTCAGCGAGGAAAAAGTAAAGTGGTAAACATCAAAGGGAAATAATAAAGTATATTCAAAAACGTAATAAGCTTCATGCTTGCTGTACATGCGTGGTGAGCAGAGTAGGGTGAAAATGGGGTGGTGGGGCGATACGGACTTTCATTTTGTTGACAATATGGTGACAGAATGATTTGACCCAAAGTCAGATGTTTAAGCAGTTTAGGAATATTATATTAAAAATACAGAAAGCAGGTTTAAAAGCCTTTTTCACAATCATCCAATTAACAAGTTAATTGTAAATTATGACATACTTGAGCTGTAATAAGTCTTAATAATAAGCGTTATATCACTTCTAGTGCGCCCGACCGCCAATGCCACAGTAGCTGTCGACTCTACATTTCTCGACTTATTAACACCGACGCAAAACGATGGGGTGTTATAAATTTGACGTGTTTGTGTGTGTGTGTTGGTCTGTGACATCGTAGCTCCCGATCGGATTAGATTTTGATTTTGTTTAAATGGTGAATTAGTCGGGAGTGTACTTAGCTATGTTACATGAAAACCGGTCCAAGATGGCCTTGTTTTCTTTGCTTTAATCTATCACTAATATTATTTTTGTTAATTAATTTATATTACGGATTCTTACATATTTTAATAAACGAACAGAAAAATAGAATTTCCTTGTATTAGGTAAATATTTTTCGAAATATTTCAACGTGTAACAGTACTACTGTTCTTTTAAAAAGAATGGATGTGATTTTAATAAAGAAGATGTTTTATGGTGTAATTTATTTTGTTTAAAATTAAAATAAAAAAAATATTTGTAGTACAGTATGTAAGCCAGCTTATGGATATCAAGGGAAAGCTAGATTGCTTGCTGTTCGGGACTTCTGAACCCTCAATGCCCTTCTGCAGTAGAAATAGAAGCGAATTATCATCCCCAAAGTTAGATGAGAAAAAAGAGAATAATTTCTTTGTCATAAATTTTTGAAAAATGACTTACCGACAGCTATGCTGACATGACAACATGATACGATACAGTAGAACTGACCAAACATGTTTACGTCGCGGTTTTGGCTCGACGTTGATAAATTAGTGTGGACAACGTTATGCATACGCTTTAATATACATACATACATATGCTTGTAATGCTTCACATTTATTACTGTCGTATTCATTTAAAACTAAATGTATAACTGAGTTATGAAGTGTTGTGTTGGTCGTGGATAGTTTTAAAACAGGCAAAAAGACAGAGATTCAAAGAGACAAAGAAAACTTAGGACTTATATTTTTCTCGTCTTTAAAAAGTAAGATTCTAATACCATAGTGACGAGTTCCTGAACTTGACACAGGTGCAAACTTATAAAGCTTTATAAAATGGCTACAAAATTCTCCTACCTGAATCACTTTTTAAACTTATCACCATCATCACAATCCAATTTGGCCCCACTAGTGAGCCAGGTCTCCTCCTCAGATTGCAGACGATTGTTAGACCATATTCCTTACAATATTTTCCTTAACCGTCCTTATTTTCTTTTATCTTCTAAGTTTTAAAAATTCCAGTAAAGCTTTTGCAAGCTTAATAAGTAATATGAGACGTTAAGGGCCTTAACACGACGACGATTAAGACCTTATTGTTCCTCCACTTAATCTGCGGTCGGGCAACACTGGTGATTTATGACGCCATACACACTCTGCTAGGTTTACGAAAATGAATGAAAATCTGCATAATATATTAAAGGATTAATGGCTAAAACGCTGAAATATGTGCTACCACTGCACTAAAAGCGAGAAAATTCAGACTAAATTAAAGGATTATATACAAAGTCCTTCCAACAACTTTAGCGCTGTTTAAATATTTTAAAAAGACTAACTTAGCTTGCGTGCTGTAGTGTCCCTGTGGACTCACACTCTCACCCCTTCTCTAGCACTCTGTTATAGACACCAGCATGTCAATCTCGGCGTCAATAGCTCAGTGGTTCGGGCGTTGGATTCACGATCAACAAGTCGTGGGTTCAAATCCCGGACATTGGACTACTGGCGTGGCCCACTCCTGACACAAGTTATTTATTAGCTTACTAGGAGGGGTAAAGGGAATACTAGTAGTATGTGATCCATACTGCTAGTAATCTTTAAAAAAAAAAAAATCTCGGCCTACAGCTGTAACTCAACCTTCAAATATGTATATACGATACAAGAATTTGTATGAATATTTTTAAGAGATTTTTACAATAATAAAACATATAAACGCAAACTCTACTATCCTACCTGCCAGTAGTTCCAACCTACATTTCGGCTTCATCATAATGTCAGCTCAAGGGTATAATAATATAGCCTTTTCACGGTATTAACAAAAATTAGAGGGACTTCAGTTCAAACAGACCAGGAAGTTGCTGAAAGATGAAATCCAAATTTTAACGTACAACTAGAGTTAGAATAACAGGCGTTAGATTCACGATCGATAAGTTGTGGGTTCAAATCCCACTCATTGGACTATTGGCGTGGCCCACTCCTGTCACAAGCATTTTAGCTTACTTGGAAGGGTAAAGGGAATACTAGTAGAATGTGACCCATACAGCTACTGCTAGTATTAAAAAAATGAGGGATTTTAGTTCAAACAGACACCAGAAAGTTTCTGAAAGAATAGATCCAAATTTTAACGTACAACTAACATAAGAAACTTGCAACCAAATCTTGTAAATGTAGTAGAGATACTTCAAGAATGGTCTAGATGGAATGGACATCAAATATGAAATGTAATTGAGATCTTATGATAATCCAATTGAAGTCCAGTTTTTTTTCTATCATGTTCATTACTTTTTTTTTAAACGTCTCTATCTCTGTTTTTTGCTTACATTTAACTTTATGTTCGCGGATAGTAGTACTTTTTATTTCAGTCCAAGACTGTATATAACCTCTATTCCGATAGACTTGAGACATTTGACAAACGGAGCTCGCCTGATGACCTTTATGGCTGCGCTATGATGTGTGTGTTTAATATTGGTGTTCCGTTGTAAGTGCATATTAGTATTGTGTAGATAACATGGTATGACTTTTGATAATGAAAAGAACGATAATAACCACTAAAAGGAATTCGTAAGTAATTTGGTAGAAAAAAGCTAATCTATAATATAAAAATTTCCGCAATGAAAATTTAGCACCCAAAGATAAGTCGATTCCATTTTAAATCTATAAACCTAAAATAAAAACATTTCGCTTCCCGGCTTGGCTAGAGCAACATGTGCTCATCCAAAATGTATGTGCATACGTCTGTTACAACTGCAGCTATGAATTATTCAGTAGCACAACTGGTAGGTCTACTTAGGTTAGTGAGGTTAAGCACTTATCTCAACACCACCACTACTAATGTGTACTTAAAAATGTATCAAAGTATTCGCTATTCAGCTTTAAAAATGCTGTTGAAATTTTTAACTTGGCTTGGTCTGTACATAGATTTAGGTATTTTCAAATCAATGAAAAGAAATGTTATTCAACAACAATTTCTCTTTCTGTAATATTTATAGTGTTATAGCTACCGGCACGTAAGTATAGGTTTGACCTTGAATGCGCAGAAGTCCCTATTGGGGGCGAGAAGTGCGCGTCTCCTACGATTGGTTCTTATGCGAAGTTTCAGTTCCCGCGCGTCTGCTACGATGGAACGCAGCACGCTCACAATGCGCAACTTTCCGCCACCTTTTTTCAGATCTAAAGTTAGCTGCCGGCTACAACATTGAACTGAGTAACATTTGATAAGTTGGCAGAAACTGAATCAGTTTATTTAGAAGAGGTAACCAGATAAATACGCCGCCATGACAAATACATAGCCAGTAATCTAGCCGTTATACTGTAGCTGTATGTCCAAAGTATACTTTTCGGAAGTAACACCAACAATATTATGACTTATTTACTATATGTACATGCAGATAATAACCGACATTTAACAATAGATATTAATTTCTAAATTGATGATATTTGCATCTTAAGTTGCACAAAATCAATACTAGATGGCGCTGTGGTAAAGTTACGTCACACAAACGTTGTTTTGTTTAGTTTTCTTATATATCCAAAGGGAATATGTTAAATAAATTGTTGTCTCCTCCCCAGAATGAGGAGGGTATTAGGCCATAGTTCCTATGCTGGCCCAGGCAGATTTCACACACCTTTGAGAACATGGAGAACTCTCAGGAGTGCAGGTTGTTCCCTCACGATGTTTTCGTTCACCGTTAAAGGAAGTGATATTTAATTTCTTAAAACACACATCACTCACAAAAGTCAGAGGTGTGTGTCTGTGTGGGGGATCGAACCCAGACCTCCGGAGTAAAACATTGATATTTCCTTTTGTTTCAAATATACCCCCACGAGTTGACAAGATGATTTCACCCTATAAACGGTGTTGTTAACTGCATTATCGAAGATTAATGTAAGTGTTCAGCGAGATCGGGCAATGGATGTGAGACTTTATATATTACAAAAGACCTCTACACAAACCTGGTATGGGTCTCAAGTCTCTGTCACTGCTCGGCTTTCGTATTTACCTTTATAATAGCACCCAGATAATATTTATGATGTCAGCGTATCATCATAATTATATTAATAGTTTAACAATTCATTAAGAAAATATAAACTTTTTATATACATATAAAAAAAATATGATGCCCTCTTCCAATTACCACCTATTCAACAAAGTGCCCTCCTATTCACATCCCCTATGTGAAATGCACGCATAAATACATTTTACTCTCATCTACCATAAACGTGGGGAAAAATTGTACTTGCTAAAAATAAGTGGAAATCTTTGCTCAGTTTGTGTTAGCTATAATTTTTTATATTTTCCTATCCCTTATACAAAAATATGCTAATTTGCCCATCATGATGCAGTACCCGAATTAAAGTAGATGACATACTCATAGATAGAAAGAGCTAGAGAATACCTGAGACATGTATTAGAAAGATTTTCTCTTCTATCTTCTCTCCTTCTTTCACATAAGTGAAGTGGTTTCGTAGAGCACTTTTTTCTATTGATAAGACTATTTCACTTTCTCTTTTTCAGTTTTAATGATATTCTTGGTGATGGTCGTTTATCGGAAAATCATCTGGACAAAGAATGGCTTCAATCTTACCGTTGCTAGAATTTATTTCCTATTCCTATTCACGTCTTAGATCACACTCAGTCATTTTTTTATTTCAGACATCATCTTCGTTCATCTAATTTTCAGCAACTCAACAACATAACACATACAACCTCTTTCATGCGTCCTTCCTCGTGTGTCTTAACACACGAGTTCGCGCGTAGTCCAGCACACCTCCTCCTCTCTGCTAACTTTCTTTGTCTATCCCCTTCTCCATAAATATTATTTTTAATAGTTCTAGTTTTCAAAACACAGAAGTTCCCACATTTATTACTGTTATATTAAAGATGTATGTGTTAGATTGTCTGTTGAACAACCTTTCTGTTATCTATATATATAAAAAGAGAAGCTGACTTAATGACTGACATATCAACGCAGGGCCTAAACTAAATGGGTTAGAAACTTGAAATTTTGCACTGGGGTTCCTTTTCTAACGTAAAGGAGCACTAAGAAAAGATTTTTGAAAATTTACCCAGTAAGGAGGTAAAATGAGGATGCAAAGTTAGTATGAACTTTTGCTTTGAAGTTTTGAAGTTATACAAACGAAACTCAGTATGAAGGTTCTTCATAGAAAGTCATGAAACATGTTTAAAATATTTTTTCAAAACTCATCCCTTTTAGGGACAAAAGGCAAAGTTAGTACGACTACCTCATCAAATTATTAAATATGTCTACAGACGATCTACTGTAAGCTAATATAACTACCTCAAAATCGCAAACGAAATTGCGGGTAAAAGCTAGTAAAAATATGCTAATTTTATACCAAAAAAAGTAAAGAATTCGTACAAAAACTCCGTAATATAATTTGCGCGGCAAGTTAGTAAATTGCAACAATACTTTAAAGCAAAAACAAGCCCTTTGTGAAGCTGCTCGTTACGTTTAATGTTGTAATTCCAGAATTTGATGTGACATGTGCGCGAAATAGCCGATGAGAGCTGTATAAATATTTTGTTATGGCAGCGTGTCGTGCTAATGTACTATTGTGCTCTAACCTAACCTATTAATGGCTGCCATTTGATCCAGGGTACAAAAAAATACAAATTTTAACAAAGAAAATCTGATAACCACACCATTTGAACAACCATTAGCCATGTTCATCGGGCGAGATCTATTTGAGAACTGGCCCAAGTCTATCGGAAAAAAATTAGACCAGTCAGTCTCGACCCTTTATATGCCTTCGACAGTCTGACCGTAGTCTTAGTCTTGCACGGTCCGTCAAGAAGTGAAGAAGTCTCTAGAAAGTGAAGTGTTAAGTGTAGTGTATGTTAGTGCTGGGAGTGCTGTCCGAGTTAGTACCTTACAATGTAGTTGGCACATCTTTTGATAGGTTAGGTTTGTGTGAGTTTAACCTTGGATTTAAACAGAGCCTGAGCAGTGGAGGCGAGTGTTGTAATTCTGTTAACGGACGTCTACGCCTATATCTCTCAAGTCCAATGCACTGCTGGGGTCATAATGTTTGATTATTTCTCTATATATCTCCTCCTTCCTTCTTATCATTAAAATTTCCGAGATATATACGTTAAGTGTTGCCATGTTACATCAGAAGTGTATGTGTGTGTTGTCTACCCTAAATTTTGCACCGACATGCATTTTTTATATCTGTGAAAATCACGAGATTCATTTAATGAGGACGAGCAATACAGGATAAGTGTTGCAAACTACACTTAAGCCTGCCTCTAGATCACAAGAACCAAGCTTAATAATCGTTGGTAATATACATTTATTGTAATTTTTTTTTGGATAAAATATTTTTAGTTTCAAAGTTTTTATACTGGTAATAATATTCCAGTATCGGTTTTACAATCACTTTACTTTTATGGCGACTTTATGAGCCAACGTTTTAAGCCATAAAAACGATAATATTGATTTTCATCTTAAACACTTAAGGCCCAATCACGAAACACCTCTTCTCTATGGTTTTAATAACTTTATGATGTTAAAAGCTTACTGTTGTGAAAAGATATTAATGAGAAAACAAAATTTCGATGTATTTAAAAATTGCTAGATATAAAAGCTATCTCAAAAAAACCAGCTACATCATGACTAGGGCTCAAGCCCCAGGCAATAACTCATCTTCTTCATCACAATTCATATATTATTGTTAATTAACTGACCCGACACGCGTTGTCCTGTCTTAACTATGAGTATTGGTCAAATAACTGACAGTTATGTCAAACACCATAAAGGTTACACAAAAGGCGCGTTCCACTAAGTTCCCAAAACCAATCGCGGGCGTCGTGGTCGCGACGAAAACGTCATTAATGACGTCATTACTAGTGCTCACTTGAAGCTCAGGACGACCCATGTCAAATCTTGGGTCGTTGTGAGCGTTGCAAAATTAGTAATCTGTGGTTGCAAAATTGGCGGCATTTTTAAAACAACAAAAATGGCGACGATGTAAATAACTTTATTTGATACGGGTTGTGATTTATTAGTGGACGTAAATGTTTCTGCAGCCCATATTTATATAAAATTAATTTTAGTTTTAATTAAATTATAAATATAAAAAAAATCAATCAATAAAAAATATGAATATAAATTAATTTAACCAATAATTATAAACTTAACCTCTTGAAACTATTGCTTTATAACTCGCCATTTGAATTATTTACGTTAACGCTCAAAACGCTCAATTACCCGTTCCACTTGGGTTAACGATCATAACGCTCGCGGACAAGTGGAACGAGAAAAACTGCGGACGTGAGCGTGGGCGTTGAGATCGCTTAGTGGAACGCAGGAAAGAATAGTTATTATGGTCATTAGGTTTTCTTATTTTTTTTTTATTTTCTGTGCAACGGAAATAGGGAATTTATATATATCTAAGATTACGTGTTAAATTACACACAACCCAAAATAATTTTAAAATTATAAATTACATTATGTTATACTTTTTTTAAGTATATTTAAAACTAGTCGATCTGCCCCGGCTGCGCTCGAATTATCAACACATTGATAAATAACAAATTCCCATAGAAAATTTTAACACCTATTTTAATTCCTTTAAGTCTTTTTTCGTGATAAAAAGTAGCCTATGTCATTTTCCAAGTTTTAATGTATTTTTATACCAAATTTCTTCAAAATCCGTCTAGCCCGTGTTGAGTTATAAATGATGTAACTAACCCGACTTTGTTATATATTATAATACCAGTTGACCCGCGCGACTTCTACCGCGTGTAGCTCCGCTTCTATTGGTCGTAGCGTGATGATATATAGTCTATAGTCTTCCTCGATAAATGGTCAATCTAACACTGAAATAATTTTTCTAATCGAAGCAGTAGTTCCTGAGAGTAGCGCGTTCAAGCTATACTTAATCCATTTTTAAGTATAGGCATAGACTATAGATATATGCATCTATGACTACAGATAGTCAAACAAAAAGAAATAAAAGTGAAACAAAATTCTTTCTCCAAGCGATCACTTTGTTCCAGAATCTCGAAGCACTTACAACCCTAACATAAAGAAAGTAAAGTGTACTTCTAAGGGCTCTTAGTATCGGTGTAGTGACAATCTTATATAACTGTTAATGCTCTTTTATAAAAAACTTAACAATTTATATAATATAGTTGTAGTAGTCGTTATTTCAATCCTTTTATTATTACAACGGTGCAATTTACCAAGGGCATTAAGTTCGGTCACACAGCTCGAAATGCTCTATACCTAACCGTAAACTTTCATACCTTATTTCAAGCCCTTCAAGCATTTTTATTGCAATTAAACGTAGCCTATGTTTTTTCCCAAGTTTTTGCCTATCTCTGTTACTAGCAGTTAAATTTTACAAATTTTTATTTAACTTATAATTTTGATAGATTGCGACGCCCATTGACATGCTGTTAATATCGCACCTAAGTTCAAATATAATACAACTTTTCAAATTAAAACATCTTTCATTATAATACAAGTACTTAATAAAGCATCTGACAGACATAAAGCTTTTCATTTCGACGCAGTTTCCCCTCACGATATGGGAAATAACAAACATTAGTACAAATGGTTACTAACTCACTTCATCGTCAGGTAATGTGTTGCTAAGAAACATGAGAGTACTTGGAATTCAAATATTTGAACAATACGTGAAGACTTAGACAGAAGGCTGACTAATACCCGGGGCTTGTGACCCACGTGCACATTTAAAGAGCCCTATTACTTTTCACTAATATTCACTAATACGACTTGCTTCTATTTATCGATTTTAACTTAGTTAATGTTTATTCTTCCAACCAATAGAGTTATACTTAAAATAAACCTTTAGGGACTACCACTCAATGCTACTGTGCCCTGCGGGCCGATTCTACCTAGAATTTGAGACCCAGACACAGGTTTATGAGGTCACTACCAAGCTAAGTAAGAAAGATACAGGACCACTACACTCTATGAAATTACTTGTCATAGAAAAAAGACTAAATAAATAACAAATATAAACTCTGAAAGCAAAGTTAGAAACTTAATAAAAGAAACAGAAATGGCGATGAAAAATGTAAAGCAAATTTTCATACTAAATGGCGCTCGAACAAAACATATACTTAAAAAAGTTTGAACAATATAATCATGAAAATAATGCTATCTGAGTAGCCGGTCGACTGCGCCACTTTAAACAAGGAGATCTGAAGAAAAGTCTTGATATAGCTCACGATCGCTATACGACAAACGGTCGTAAAGCCTCGGATTATTAGATTTATTGTTTACTAGGGGCCCGTCCCGGCTTCGCACGGGTGGATAATTTTTTTTTAACATTTTGGCTCTCCCGCATTCTGTCGCTCCCTCTATCGGCGCGTTACTCGCTGCGCTGCGAGGCACTCCACACCGCGCCGGCGGCCCGTCTGGGATTATTTTTTATTTATCTTGATATTTTTATTTCGTAATATCTTTTGACTGGAATGTCCGATTTCAATAATTCAAAAAGTAATTAACAGGTATTGAAACAGTCTTCATTACGAAATAATTTATTTGGATAAGAATTAATACAAAGTTATGGAAAACATGGTCTGATTTTGATAGGCATTTTTATCAACTTTTAAAATGTAAAAAAGTAGTTATAGTGACTTAACTACAATAGTTGGACATATGGTCTCGCGGAGTTTTTTGTAGATATTGATACGTTCTATAATATTCTAGAACATTTTTTTGTTCTATCATCAATACTTTTCGCAGCGCATGCGATGAAAGATATTTTATGGCCAATTTTTTTGCACCTTGTGTTGGTTTTAGTGAGAATTTCTGGGGATCTCTAATTTTTTCTTGTAATAAATATAGCCTATGTTACTCAGGGATAATGTAGCTTTCTAATGGTGAAAGAATTTTTGAAATCGGTCCAGTAGTTTTTATGTTTATTCGTTACATACAAAAATCCAAAAATCCAAAAATACAAAAATACAAATCTTTCCTCTTTATAATATTAGTATAGATATAGATGAATAAAACAGCAATAGTGTGATAGCGCCCCCTATTTATTTTTCCTCCAAAACCTCACGTATGTATATACTTACCTAACTTAACTATTAAAATAAAAAAATTAAATTACCCCCCTCTAAAACTCTTATTTAATACAGAAACCAAGTATCGATATCCACAAAACATCGATTTATAAGAATCGATATCAAAATGTATAAGTTGATTTTTTGCATTGTTGAAAACAAAATATACAAACAGCAGTCAATACAGACAGAGAAAAACAATAAGTGTGTACAAAATTATACATAAAAAACAAGGAATAATATTAAACATTAGCGGGTATATTTAGACCTTTACGACAAGATACATCGTGTCTGAATCGTGAGAAGTCAAAGCACCTGGATTGAGGCCACGTCACTACTATCGAGTCGACAGCTTTCAAGAGAGATCTCATGTGAAGAACTGAGCCAAGTATTATTGCCAGCCCATTATAGGCTTTCCTTACTTTCGACACAATCCGAGCAACTGGTTGACATTTACCAACTTCATTTTGAAATTTAATACACTTTATAGTGTTGCCATAAATTTTATTTCAACAATTTTTCTTAGAGAACAAATAAGAGACACTGGAAAATCTTTAAAATACTATTGTTATGGATCACACACTAACACATATATATCACTTGCTCTAGTACATAGTATAGGCTCGTCACACACTATCTCATTATTACAGACACCAGCGGGTCACTCTTAGTCATCGGTTTTCACTCAACTGACAGTTGATGCACACGAGATTGTATCCTCAAATATGTAAATGTTAATATTTAATAATTATATTATAACTAAGGTTATGTTGGTGATAAATATTTTGTTGCTCTTCTTAAAATTAGGTATTGATTTTATTGCCAGCAATTTCCACTCAATCTATGCTTAGTAATAATAAAAACGAAAAACGTATCTCCTACTTCTTTTTATTCCTCGGGAATAATATTTTTTTTAGGACAAATAAAAAAACAGATAACTTATGTAAAACCAGAATTTAAAATAATTGCCACCATTTTAAAGAGTCGTCTGATCAAGTACGAGGGGTGTCCTTGATTTATTATGATTACTAAATTATTAGGTACCTTCACTAAAACTACAATAGTTTGAGAAAGAAGACTAAAACCAATAGGAGTTATATTTAATATTTGATTTATCGAGGAGATTAACACTGTAAATGTAGTTTTTAAACCTTACACATCCAAGTGAAAGGCTTTCAAATAATTTGGGATCATCATTACGACCCTTCAATGGCTCACTGCTGAGCCGGGTCTCCTCGGGTATTAGGCCATACTCTACCACGCTGGCCCAGTGTGGGTTGGCAGTTGTGGATTCACACACCTTTGAGAACTTTTAGGGAACTCGCGGGAGTGCAGGTTTCCTCACGATGTTTCCCTTCTGCGTAAAAGCAAGTAATATTTAATTGCTTCAAATACACATAACTCAGAAAAATCAGAGGTGTGTGTCCAGGATCGAACTCGGGACCACACTGTGCAATCACAGCTTTTATTCTTTATTTTTTTTTACATAATAAATGAAAATAAATCTCTATGTATGTATCCAGAACGACTGCACCAAATCGGATATTTTTTTTTTTGTTGTGTTACTTTTTGTTAGATCAAGGTTTGTATTAAAGAAGAGGTGAGTGAGATAGAAAACAGTGAGTGAGATGGTGGTGTCCATCGATCGAGGCGGAGTGTGAATAAATAAATAATAAGTGAATGAACTGCTTGAATACACCTCAGCGAAGTTGATTTTCATGGCGTTATAAACAATGAAGTGAACTATTTGTTGTAAATAGTTCCCAATGGGGCACTTGGAATATACTTATCCCTGAAACCTTTACGCATACCATTACTGCGAAGTTAAAGTTCTTAACAAAAATCTCCTTTTATGAAGTCTCGTAAAACCTAAAGAGCCTAATGTTGGAAATCCAATATCGTTAAGGACAAGGAACTCCATTCCGACTGGGAATGGCATCTTATTTGTATTCCAAAATTCACTTTTATTTGAAAAAATTTGACGACCTGTGTGAAGGGAATGGTGAAAAACAATATTGTTATAAATGTAACAAATGAAAAATAATAATATTAAGATTACCTATTTATAATTTAATATTTTTTTGTCCAAATGATTTTAGATAAATCTCCAAGGACTTATGATGGACACCGCAAGGACCTTCTGTTGAAACTGGGTCAACGCAAACCGCTATAACTTTTGAAATTATAAAGGTTTTTTTTTCAAATTTTCGTGACTTTAAGTCAAAACATTGTGTAATGGTGCCATATTATTAATTTTATAAAATAAAATGATTTAATGTAAAAGAAAAATTACTAAAAATTCTCATATTTTCATGTCTCTGACTACCCCTAATCGTAACCGTAACGTACCTAATAGTAACTAGTAATTTACTATTTTTTATAGTTTTTTATTAGTTAAATCAGTTCTACTGCTGCTCGAGCTCAAAACAAGTTAGTATTGGTAAAAGTAGATAATTTGGTATCTAATTGAATAACTGTTTTTAGACAGATAGCTTAGGTAGTAGCGGTGAGTATAAAGCACATTATTATTCCTTTACCGTTCACCTCGATTAAATTTCACAAATAGCTAGTATAGTTAAGGTTAGTGTAGTAAGAAACAGTATATATCCTAAAAAATTAATCCCCAATCTATTTATCTAAAACAAGATGGCGTCAGCTCAATATACACTAAAGAATATGCAATATCCTAAAAGATTTCCACATCAAAGCAATCCCTTAACGCACATGCATTATTCAGTATAAATATACGAAGAACAGGGTTTGAATCCATTAAAGAAATTCAAGAGGAAAAAGTAACCAGCTCATTCGTTACTTAGGCTCTTTCTTTCTGTATTGCATCAGGAACTTAAAAAAGGTTTTTAAATTAATATTGTTGAGAATCAACATCAAAACAATTCGCAAGCCTAGACTAAGCTTTATTTCGAACTTGCTAGAAAATGTCAAAATAGGACAGCAAGATGTCGTTCGCTGGAAACTTCGCGAGTCTTCGATGATTGACATGTGGGAAAAGGACGGCATTAGGCAAATTTGTGTGTTCGAGTGAGATGGGTAGATAACTCTAGATCTTTCCAGGGGTTGTCAGAATAATCTTTTTTTAAAGTTGCAAGTTGTGAGAAGGTTTATATGAAAACCTATATAAAAAAGTGAATTCGAAGAGATATCGAAGTGAAGAGAAAGTGGTGCATAGTGAAACTACTGGATCATTGTGAAGTGTATAGCGATGAAGAGCGGAGGAAATAGTGATTCGGGTGTAGTAAATAGTGCGAGATCGTAGTGTAGGATTATTTTTTTGTGAAGATTTAGTTGCACTTTGGGAACATCGTAAATAAATTCCGTACCAAGCATCTATCAATTTCTTCCAATCCAGAACTTAAGCTCGTAACATATTATTAGTTCTCCTGGTTATTTATAGACCTGAGTTTTCTTTGACGAATTCAATTCAAATCTTACTATAACCGATAAAAACAAGTATGTTTTCTACTTGCTTGTTCTCTCTCTCCTTTAAATTCTCTTACATACCATTAAATTATGTAAGAAAAAGAGAGAAGATATGCTGCACACAAGGGTGTTGTTGCTAGGGGGGGTGGGCAACTGCAACATTTGACAACTGGCTTAAGACTCAAGTCTATCGGAACAGAAGTTATATACCTAAAGTCTTAGAGTAAAATAAAAAGTACTACCCGCGAATATAAGTCATCATCGCTATTGCTAACTTTAACAACTCTAAATTACTACGTTTTTAAAATATCAATTTATCTATGATTATATGTTAAACCATCCATTCGTTTATTGTGAGTGGTTCTTCACTGTCCCAATAAGGTTTTTGTTTCAGAAAATTCTATTCTTCAACAAATACCTAATAATTCCTGACAAGGTTTTCCCAAGGAGCTACAATATGTGGTACTTCAAAAGGGAGGTGAATAGATTTCTGAAAGGTCGGCATCGCACAAGTGACACTCCTGGTGTTGCAAGTGTCCATAGGCGTCGGTAACCACTTACCATCAGGTGGACCGTTGGCTTGTTTGCCACTATCGTGGTATAAAAAAAAACTATGAAAACTCAATTATACATAGGAATTGAAAAAATGAATCTTCACATAAAGTTTAATTGTGCCTCAGAGAAAATAGAATTAAAGGAAACAGAGAATATCAATTAGATTAGCATCCCTCAAGTCCAAGTCGACCCAGATCAATGGTGACCGCTTGTTACCGATCCTATAAACGTCAATCGTACCTTTTGAAAGTATTTCAATTCTCCTTTTAGTTAGTGGCTTTACTACTCATAAAATGACTCAAACGATTTCCAATTTGTGACCTTCTATGAAAGTATTTAAAAAAATTGGCTTAAAAGGCTCCTCTGAACGGAACAAATTTACCAGGTTTAATTTCACGTTTTATCGCTATATCACTATATTTTACATTTTAATTTATATATGAGTAATTCCCAAAGACATAACGGCCACACAGCTCGACATGCACTTCACCCTCACGTCGATAGATGGCGTACGAGCACACTCATTTGCTCTCTTTGTATACTTAAGTATTTTTTTCGCGATAAAACATAGCCAATGTCCTTCCTCAAGCTCTACATCATCTCTGTATCATATTTCATCAAAATCAGTTCAGTGATTTAAGCGTGAACAACAGATAGAAAGATGATAGACAAACGTTAGTAGGATATTAAATCGCATTTTCGTTTGTTACTTTGTATTCTTAAGTTTGTACTTAATTCTCAATAATACTAGATAGATAATAAAGGGACTTTGTCCTATACTCGTAATATGTAGATATAATGTAAATGGTGCATCTGTTATTATTTTAAAAGGAGATACATCATTGAAACGTACGTGACGTACGAGTAGGTCCCGTCGGCCACAGATGCGGCGCCGTCATATCTATATTATGAGCGTTTCTGTACTACATTACAAATATTACTTTGCTCACTACACCAAGCCGACGTCGCTGTGTACACTGTACATACTACATGCATACTTGCACATGCAATGTTAAATGTTAGTTTCAAAGTTATTAACCTTTTTGGAAACTGCCAGTTAATTTTTTTTAAAGAAGTTGGTTGGTTGGTTTACAAAACACGCAAAGAATTTGATTTGGTTTTTATTAAAAAATAGAGCTATAAGATAGATGGATTATAATATTTGTGTTATAATATAAACACATTGACAAACCTTAATTTAAAGATTGTCGGTCAGATTCGGATAACGGAAGTTTTATTCAAACGTTAAATTTTCTACGGAAATTAATAGTTCAATACTTTTATAATAATATAATAGTTGTTTATGGCTTATCTGTTTAAATTAACTATTTGCAACTGTGAAAATATATCACAATATTATACTGTGGATAGATAGTGCACAATATAAGAATGTTTGAGGTTTTGTATACAGAAGCGAACTAAACTTATAGACATCGCCAAAGTGCGGGCCACATACGTTGTAGAAATTACACCAGATAGGACAAAGAAGTGCTACAGTGGAGAGCCAGTACTGGTCACTAAAACGTGGGGAGATAACCATTGTTTTTTTTTTGTAAACCCGGAGGAATCCATTTACAGATACCTCCCCAAGACCAAAGCAATGAACCTGGTGAAGATAGTGAGGAGACGCTGGATGAGGAAAGCTCAAGACCGTAAAAAATATGGTGCAATAAAACCGGCCTACACTCAGCATTGGGTGGCAATGAATGAGAAGAGAAATTCAGAGGCAGTCGTATGTTTTGAAAGAGATATTGAAGCTATTAGTATGTTTATCATCATCACAACCCGTTAATAGCTCACTGCTGAGCCAGTCAGAATGAGGAAGGTATATGGCCATAGTCCACCACGCTGGCCAAGTGCGAGTTGGCAGACTAGTCACACTTTTGAGAACATGGAGAACTCTCAGGAGTGCAGGTTTCCTCACGATGTTTTCCTTCACCGTTAAAGCAAGTGATACTTAATTGCTTAAAACACACATAACTCAGAAAAGTCAGAGGTGTGTGCCTGTGTGGGGGTTCGAACTCGGACCTCCTGAGTAAGACATTGAAGTCTCAACCACTGGGCCATCACTGCTTTTTTTATATTTATGAAGAAGACATATTAAGTTATCATAGTATAAGTATCTGACTAGAATATTATCTATATTTTGGGTAAAGGAAGTATATGTTATTTTTGTATAAGCTATATTACTGTAATGTAAAATGTTTTACCAAAATCCATGATTAATTTTTCGCGTTTATAATATTAAGTAGGAAAAGCAATACAAAATTAATTCCCTGAAAGGTTCGGCAGCCCTTTAGTAAAATCTGCTTAAAAGGGTTACAAATACGAGGCTATACATTAGATAAAAGGTTGCCAAGTTGAGGTAATGTTGGTATACAATATAGGAATTATTTTGAATAACGGTAAGAAGTCGACATTGATCATAAAATCATTTATATTTTTTAGATTATAACAAAATTTAACCAGTACAAAATTAAAATTAACTACTAAAGACAAGACTGTATGGTGTAATATCATTGCCTTTTGGATTGTGGAATAAAAACAGAAAAAAAAAGCGACTTAAAATTTCATTACTTTTAGATACATTACGAATCTGTACGGGATTGAGTGAGCTGCCTTTTGTAATATAAGAATAAACAAATATAATATTCAACATACAAAAGGTTGTGTTATTTTAAACAATATTTATATCTGAAGACGAACTCCTAAAACATTTTTTCCAAAACACTGTTTTAAGAACAAAAAATATACAGAAGTGTGACACAGGGATAGTTTTGTTTCGCTTCTCACAAAACGACAACCGACGTATGTCATTACGTTGAAGTTCTTGAATATGGATGAAAATTCTAAGGATGTATAAAGATACTAATATTTCTAACACTATTTCAGACATTAGGCTTTATGATATTGAATATCTGAAAATTAAAAAGATGCTAGATAATAAAATAGATTTAATCGTTCGAAAATTATATTATACTAGTCGACCCTCACGACTTCGTTCGCGTGATGCTCCGCTCCTATTGGTCGTAGCGTGTTGATATATAGCTTATAGCCTTTCTCGATAAATGGGCTATCTAACACTGAAAGAATTTTTCAAATCGGACCAATAGTTCCTGAGATGAGCACGTTCAAACAAACAAACTCTTCAGCTTTATATATTAGTATACACAAAAATATTTACTTGACAGATGAATTCCGTAGTTTCTGTAATAATCTAGAATCTTCTAATATCTTCTAGACTTTTAGATCTAGATCTTCATCTATTGATTTAATTTAAAAAAAAATATTATAAAAAATAATTTTATCTATTTTAACATTTGCTTTTACTCTCCTAAATTCTAACTATTATTATTAATGCGAATATACCTCTGTCTGTTTGTTATGCTTCCATGCTTAAACCACTGAACTGATTTTGATGAAATTTAGAATTGAGATACACTAAAGCTTGAGAAAGGATATAGGCTACATTTAATTTAAATTTCTACATTTTACAAGGCTTGAATGGGTTGAAATAGGGGCTGTCGCGTATAATGTAAATCATAACTCGGCTCTTCCCCTTGGGAGCTGAGTATCTTTAGAAAATTTCCCCTGCGTTAACAAAGAAAAGGGGGGATGTCGCGCTTGTCGATCTGTGTGTTCGTTTACGTCTTTGGGAATTAGTCATATATAAATTATGTTGATGTAGAAAATTAAAATATAAAATATAGAGATCTGACTATATATCAACAGGAGCTAAATTTGATGCGAATTCGTCTTATATGTATAATAATATTTTGTAAATTACATTCAGGCAAAGCCTGGGCTAATAATGCGGCTTCTAGGAGTAATCCATAGCCTAGTAACCGAACTACCTTTATTCTTAATTAATATTAGAAACTTAAATCAAAGCTATCGACGTATGACCGTTCATTGGCTAACAGGTCAATTACGCCGTTATCGTTATTGCTCAATGGGTTTGAAGATATATCCTATAATATATACCAGGAACTGGTTTTAAGCCGTCATCCAGTAATAATTAGTTACGTTTTTGAGTTATAACGTTCAACCATCATCTCGCTTATGGTCGAAATCACACACGAAATAGTTTTATAAGATTAGAAAGATCTCTAAATTAACTTAATTTAAAATCTTTTAAATCTTGAGCAATATAATGCCTTTCTGATTTGTGAGGTCAATACACAATCTAATAACCGCAAAGGGAAAGATGAGAGAGTTATATACATGTCGGAGCATAATAAAAGATTATCTATTAATCGAATCGTTATCGTTGTCTATGGCGTTGGAGTGGGGTAGGAGTCACTTCCGTTGTTTTGACAGTCTCTACCCTCGACCCTTTATATGCGATCGACAGTCTAACTGAAGTCTTAGTCGTGCGCGGTCTCTCAAGAAGTGAACATCATCTAGCTAGTGATAGTGTCAAGTGTAGTGTAGTGTGGAAGTGCTGTCAAACTAAGGTCACGTAAGTCCTTACAATGTAATTGCCACGTGGTTAAGTAAACACAATGTTAGGTTAGGTTAGCCTTAGGTTAGGTTAGCCTTGTGTTAGATTCGGTTTATGTGCGTTTAACCTTGGGTTTAAATAGAGAGCCTAGCAGTGGAGGCGAGTGTTGTAATTACTTAAAGGAGCTCCTTAAGTCTACACCTTGGTCACAAGTCCAAGGCACTGCTTAGGTTTCTCTCGTAATTGTTAGAGATCATATTTGATCATTTATCGGTTCAATAGGAGTATCTACGTTGCGTTTACCCAATATTCCATTCAATACCATCACCCCTTTTAATGTTCCCCAATATTCCCCATCTTCCTCCTTCCATCTCCTTTCACATCGTTTTAAAATCCCCTACATACATATTATATATATATATATATATAATAATTAATAAGTTTTATATAATAGTAACCCAACTTATTAATGGATGCTAGTTAAAATTTCAAAATAAAATAGAAATGAAAATTTAAATCAGGAATCAAAACGATATTTTTTCCAACATGGCGTCGCAGTGCTTCGTTACGTACTAATACACAAGGTTGGAAATACTAACTATGAATTTTATATACACAAATTTGAATTTGGAATCCATTTTAAATCCATCATCCAAAGATTTTGAATTGAGATTGATTATTAAGTTTGAGTAGGTAGGACTAAGAAATATTAAATTCTGTAAAATTACACGCATATCGTCGTAAAACTCAAATTGTCAAAAATTTAGTAGAGAAGAGCAAATACAATGTAACTACTGCCATATAAAATGAATTGTTCCGCACGCCATGACGTCACTCAGCGTGTTATGCTTTTTGTATAAAGTAAATGAAAGATAATTTTTCAATTTAAATTTAGTCAACTGTCTGTTTACGACGTTTTAATTTTTAAAAAAATGATGGGTATGATATGGGATAAGAAGTGGCTTAAGAATAAATTTTAGATCTTATCTCACTCTAACATCTCACTTCTTAGTAATTTTATATAAGTGAATGTCTGTTTGTTTAGATGTTTGGATAATTCACTCATTCACGCAAAAACGTCTGAACGGATTTTAATCAAATTTGGCCCACAGATACTTAATAACATGGATTAACATATAGGCTAATTTTTATGCTGGATAAATTAGAATTCCTGCAGTGTAATAATAAAATATAGTGTTATTCATTCTTTTTAATAATTTACGCCTTTTAAATAGAAGTCGCCTCTTCGGCGTAGGCCTCCCCCATCGTTTTCCAAAGAATTCTGTCTCTAGCTTTCGTCATCCAATTTGCAAAATTAAATAAAAAAAAGAAAAAAAACAAAAAATGTAATATTATGTATACATTAAACTCACTAGGTTAAGTTAAATTGTTTAAGGTTTATATTTTGTAAGTTTAATATAGTGTAATATGAAAGTGTAATCTAAGTAGTAGAATAAAGTCTTTTTTTATTTTATTTTATTTTATTTTAATAATAAAATAGGTTACGGTTGTAAGCGCTTGAGAAAGCTAAATATTATCTATATCTATATCTATACTAATATTATAAAGAGGAAAGATTTGTATTTTTGTATTTTTGGATTTTTGGATTTTTGTATTTTTGTATTTTTGTATGTAACGAATAAACATAAAAACTACTGGACCGATTTCAAAAATTCTTTCACCATTAGAAAGCTACATTATCCCTGAGTAACATAGGCTATATTTATTACAAGAAAAAATTAGAGATCCCCAGAAATTCTCACTAAAACCAACACAAGGTGCAAAAAAATTAGCCATAAAATATCTTTCATCGCATGCGCTGCGAAAAGTATTGATGATAGAACAAAAGAATGTTCTAGAATATTATAGAACGTATCAATATCTACAAAAAACTCCGCGAGACCATATGTCCAACTATTGTAGTTAAGTCACTATAACTACTTTTTTACATTTTAAAAGTTGATAAAAATGCCTATCAAAATCAGACCATGTTTTCCATAACTTTGTATTAATTCTTATCCAAATAAATTATTTCGTAATGAAGACTGTTTCAATACCTGTTAATTACTTTTTGAATTATTGAAATCGGACATTCCAGTCAAAAGATATTACGAAATAAAAATATCAAGATAAATAAAAAATAATCCCAGACGGGCCGCCGGCGCGGTGTGCAGTGCCTCGCAGCGCAGCGAGTAACGCGCCGATAGAGGGAGCGACAGAATGCGGGAGAGCCAAAATGTTAAAAAAAAATTATCCACCCGTGCGAAGCCGGGACGGGCCCCTAGTATGTGATAATTGTGATAATTTGCACCCGTCCAAAGCCAGGACGGGTCAACTAGTACATAACATAAAATGAGTCGTAGTAATGTAATATATAAACCTCCAGGGGCTGATTTGCAATTGTAAATTGAGGTTGGGTTGCATGCTCAGATGGGATCAGGTAATAGCAAAATGGAAATGATCCATTAGGATTCCAAGATTCCACGTTGTGGTTATAGTAATGTACGGTTAGGATCTGTATTCGGTGTTAACTTACAATTCAGATACTGTCACATCCATCCAACTCTCAAAATAGACTTTTTACTAATGATACGTCAGCATTGGTCAGTCAGTCAGAAGCTCGTTTGAAGCTACGATCAGTTGGGAAACGGTTTCCTGATGAGAAGAACTGGCAAGAAACTCAACAGTTGCTCTTTTCAAAACGCCATTGTTTACATCAGTCTGTTTTACAAAGGTATAATCATTCAGCTGACCATCAACGTCATTTGGAATCCAAGCTTTGTCATCGTTCAAGTAATCCTGCACAGAGTAGAATCGACATTTACTAAACACTTTGTGTACACCTAACACCTAAATTCTACATTCAGTCTCAAATATTCACTACATCATTCAATCAATTTGAGATTCAAAATCTTAATATGAGATCATTTATTGGATGCTTATCCAACCTTAATATCAAAAGATGTCGAAATGTTTGATAAACTAACTCACTCAACTCAATTCGTTAGTTTATGGAACAATAAAAAACATTGAGGTGGATATTATTTAAAATATAAACACGCCACATTGATTTTCTATTTATTACATAACATTATCATGATTTTATTTTTTGGTAGTGTAGTGGCAACATTAGTTTGAACTGATAGCCCAGAAAAACGACAGACGTGTGCTATTCTTTTAAATAATAACGTTTAACGTGACATACACTTTCTATGTCACTCAATTTCTCAGAAACGCCTGAATAAATATCTATGAATTTTGGCACACAGATTCTTTATAACCTGAATTAGTTAGGATACTTGTTATTCCGAAAAAATCATAGATCCTGCGGGATAAAAAAAATGTTTTTTTTGTTAAATAGATAGAGTAGATATTCATGGCAAACCGCACCTGTGCGAAGCCGGAATAGGACGACTAGGAAATTATACTTTTTTTACTTTTTAAATTATGTAAATTAATATTAAGAATCGAACAATAAAAGGCCAAAGTTTAATGTTGTCTGTCTAAGCTTTTATTTTTCTGAGGCGTCTAGAGAGATTTTAGCTAAACAAAGGGGGCTAATTTTTAGTTTAGAAAAATATTCTTCTTAAAATAATGTTTAGTAATCGTAAACCTGCATCTGTGTTGCATGCCCAATCTGCTTATCTTCCTACCCGTGGTAATATTATTTTTAAATATTATTTTATGTATAGAGAGGAGAGATTACCCGTGAGGGGACGGGTAACCCGGCACCCCTTTCTGTTTCCTGACTGTCTTGCGATCACCAGCACTTGGATCTAACAAGAGATAATCTATTGTGATCGATATCTATGGGCGATGGTGGCCATTTACTATCAAGACCATTTGCTCGTTTGCACCTTATTTACCATTAAAAAAGTATAGCATAAGCTATTTTACAGATAAACTATAATTATTATTGACTTATAATAATATTTATCTACTATATCAGTTAGTAAAGTATGACTTTAAAATGCTAAAATAATTTACTTATTTAAAGGGTAGTATTTAACTAAAAATCAAAAAATCTTTTTTTTGTATTAAAAAAAAACCGAATCCTAACCAAAAATACTGATTGCACAGCAAAATAGTTATCTCAAAATATTATAATCTAAGCAACAATTTATGTATGTGGCTCATTGCTATTTATTTAAAAGTGCAGTTTTTTTATGAATGCATATCTACTAATAACTAGTGCACAATAAATCTTTTTTTTTTAAACTTATGTCCAATTTTTGTATCGTACCCTGCAGTTTATATATTTATTTTATTTTTTACAGCGATAAAAGTTGTGTGTTTATATAACCAAATCTGTAAAATTTTAAGATAGAACAGGGACCATTCTACGTCAACCCAGCTCCTCCTTCTGGGTGGATTAACCTAACCTAACCAATATTTTAAGACAGAACAGGGGACAGTCTATTATTGCTAACTTCTCCTCCTTCAGCTTACTTCATTTGTGCATGAGGATCTCATTATGGGATTGTAGTTGTAGACACTGTTACTTTATCTGTTCTTTTGACTATAAGGAATTATATTCGTTTATGCTTCAAGCGTCAGTAGTTCAGTGGTTCAGGCGTTGGATTCACGATCAATTTATAGGTCTTGAATCCAAAAAAAATATTTAAAAAATAATTAGAAAAAAAAATGGCTTCCTACACTATTCAAATAATGTAATTTATGAATTTACTTGTGAGACTGCGTTTTAAAATGCTTATTGGGAAACATGTTGTAAGTATAGTTATATTGTTACAAGTGTGAGTATTAGGTATGTACGCTCGGGTAAATTTGCTGTACAATTAGTATATTTTATAATAAAATCATATTTTTGCACATTAAACAACTTTTATGTGGCGCATTAGAGAAAAAAATATAATACACTGTTGATGTCTATTTTCTAATTATTTCTAGTACTAGTTTTATTAAGCAATTGGTTTGTTTGCAGTGAAATAATTTATTTGATGTAAACATTATTTAATTGATGGGCGATAAGTTCTTTGTTGTGCATTTAAAAATATCTCTTATTTAAAGTATGATATTCTAAAAGATTTTAGAGCTTTATTCGCATGTGTGTCATTATAGATGAGCTTTGCTTCGGATAGTTTTAGACGCAGATAGTGTTATTAGCGAAGCGAGGGCTGGTAGTGTGTATAAAGTTTTAATGGAATAGATAAGCATCAGTGAGCAGTGAACACAATCACAGTATATCTTGCCTAAGTCGTGTTTATGTCTTGACTCGAGGAAATGCGACTCCATAAATTTCCCTAATAAATAACAAAATCAATATGGCCGCGAGTTAGAACAGTTAATTGAATTTATTACCATGTTGTCTTTTATTAGCAAGCTAATTATAGAAAAACATTATATTAGTCTGGTTAATTACATAGCAGCCAAGTGTAATAGACGCGTTCCGCTCGAGCCACATATGGGCCAGACTTACTCCCTCTCTCTCCCATCCCATTAATGCTGCGGATCTAGTGGACTCTGGGCTCTTACTCAGGGTCCGCTGAAAGCGCAGCATTTTTTTCTTCACCCCCTTTCCCAACTATATCTTCGAGGATGCAACGCGTCGACAAAATAAGAAGGTATCTCTTGTTTTGTCGATGGCCATGGGCGATTATGGCCACTTACCATCAGGTTTGCACCTCGTCTACTATAAAAAAAAAAATTGTTGAAATAATAAGCGGACCGTGCGACGTCGTGGATTGATCTATCTATAACTGAGGTCAATATTGAAAAAAAAAAAAACAAATTGCTGAATCATGCCTGCGTTTTCTGTCATATCATGAAACGAATAAATATAATCGTTTATTTGTGACTTTTTATGCTATTCAATCATTTCAATAATAAATGTGGTGATAATCTACTTCCTGACAATATTATACGCTACTAGTATCTGACAGTGACTTCGTTAGCGAAAAAAATTGAATTCGAAAGACACTGACAACTCTCTCACAAACATACAAATTTTTATAAAATTCTATTCGAATAGTATTTAGAATTTAGCAATACGGAGTCACCCTTTTGAATATACTAGTCGACCCGTCCAGGTTTCGCACGGAAATTCTTTCGCAATTTACCACGTGTATTTAGGTTTAATTTCACATCTTAATCGCTATATCACTCTATACCCAAAGATAATGGCCACACAGCTCGACAAGCACTTCATCCCCACGTCGATAGATGGCGTTATCGCACACTTATTTGTTTAGTTTGTATTCTTAAGATTTTTTTTCGATAAAACATATCTTATCCTTCCTCAAGCTCCACTTTATCTCTATATCATAGATTCTGTGATTTGCCCGTCTGGGATTATTTTTTATTTATCTTGATATTTTTATTTAGTAATATCTTTTGACTGGAATGTCCGATTTCAATAATTCAAAAAGTAATTAACAGGTATTGAAACAGTCTTCATTACGAAATAATTTATTTGGATAAGAATTAATACAAAGTTATGGAAAACATGGTCTGATTTTGATAGGCATTTTTATCAACTTTTAAAATGTAAAAAAATATAGTGACTTAACTACAATAGTTGGACATATGGTCTCGCGGAGTTTTTTGTAGATATTGATACGCTCTATAATATTGTATAACATTTTTTTGTTCTATCATCAATACTTTTCGCAGCGCATGCGATGAAAGATATTTTATGGCTAATTTTTTTGCACCTTGTGTTGGTTTTAGTGAGAATTTCTGGGAATCTCTAATTTTTTCTTGTAATAAATATAGCCTATGTTACTCAGGGATAATGTAGCTTTCTAATGGTGAAAGAATTTTTGAAATCGGTCCCGTAGTTTTTATGTTTATTCGTTACATACAAAAATACAAATCTTTCCTCTTTATAATATTAGTATAGATATAGATATAGATATAGATATAGATGTTACTATCAAAATTATAGGATCAAGACGATTGCGAATTGACTTTAACGGAATTCGATCTTTTAATGCGTATTGAAACTGTTTAAAGCGTTGATTGTGGGGGTGAGGTATGGATAAATTTTACAAAAACAAATAAAAGAATGTTCCTAAAGTAATATTAAATATTTACTCCAATTTCCAGAATATTCGCTTCCGTTTGTATTTGCGCTGAAAGTTCGAATGCAAATGAAACAGATCAAAGGATCCTTTGACCACTCGAGTTAATGCCGTTAGATATTCTTATCTATAATCAGATACACTTCTATGGGTTTTGGATAAGGAAAAGGAGAGATTCACTAACAAGGAAAATAATAATATGGATTCTTACCACTATATTATTATGTAGGTACTCCTTATAACTTATAGTATTTATAGAAGAGGATATTATCTATATAGGAGCTATACTGCACAGTAACACGTAATAATATATATGTCGGGGTATAGTTGGGGTAGGATAGTAGTGAAGGCCGTATCGGGCTATAATTAGAGTAGGATGATGATAAAGAAAATTAATTATCACTTTCGTCACGTAATTTTAATATTCAACGATTTTTAACAGTCTCAAACGAGTAAAAGATTATCGATTAATCGGGACGCCAGCGCCATACTTCCTTTTTGTACTCGTTTGACACTGTTAAAAATCGTTGAATATTAAAATGACGTGACGAAAATGATAATTAATTTTCTTTATTATTATCCGAAGTAAATTAAGAAATAGGAATCATGGCGCTGGTGTCGCGATTAATCGATAATCGTTTACTCGTTTGAGGCTGTCAAAAATCTTTAAATATAAAAATCGCGACGGAAGTGACAATTAATTTTCTTTATCATTATCCTACTCTAATTATAGCCCGACACGGCCTTCACTACTATCCTACCCCAACTATACCCCGACATATACTTTAGACGGAAATCGAGATAAGTGTTAGCATCACTCTGACAACTGACTCATATCTATTGGAACCAGTGTTACCAATTGTTAAATTTTGCAAAAATTGTTGCAAAAAGTAGCCAAAACACTAATTCTAAAAAGAAGCTACAAATGGCTAAATTAAAAACATTGTTTTAAAAGCTAAAATAAAGCTAAAGCTACATAATTTATTAAAATATCTAATAATGCGATGTATAAAAACGGCTATATTTAATATACTATAAAATATCTAAGTAGGCAACACTGATGGGAACAGAGGTTGATACTTGAAATAATAAATAGGATCTACTCGCAAATATAAAGTTATCAATAACTAATACTTAACTTTAAAATACAATAAAAAAAATATATTAAATTCTACTAATATTATAAACGCGAAAGTTTGTAATGAAATTTATGTATGTTTGATACTCTTTCACGCAAAAACTACTGAATGGATTTTGATGAAACTTTACAATAATATAGCTTACTCATCAGAAAAACACATAGGCTATAATTTATAATGATATAGTGTGAACTATCCAAAATATAGCGAGTGAAACCTAGTGTATAAGTAATTCAATTTATTTATAAGATTTTGTCGAATAGTTTCATTGATAAAAGACTAAATAATATTAAAAGAAATAGTACATTTCGTACTAAACACAATATAGACACCAGAGGGAGCTAGTTTCGACATGAGCTGATAGTGAAGACACAAAATTGTCCAAAACCCGCACTATATTTCAACAGCATTGTTAAATTAGTGTTTTTTTTTTTTATGTAACTAGGTCGGCAAAGAAGCGTACGGCTCACCTGATGGTAAGCGATTACCGTAGCTTATAGACGTCTGCAACACCAGAAGCATCGCAAGCGCGTTGCCGACCCTATCCCCAATTCCCCCCAGGGGCTCTGGTCACCTTACTCACCAACAGGAACAGAACACTGCTTTAGAGTAGTGTTATTTAGCTGTGATCTTCTGTAAGGTCGAGGTACTACCCCAGTCGGGCTGCTCCATATTTGAGCACGAAGTTTCCTACTGTGCCCTACCTCAGTTAGTGTTTGCGGATAAGTTTCTTTTATGTTATTTCAATTACAATATATAACCTTTGTTGCGATAGATTAGAGTCAGGATGGTGTTGTCACGCAGTGTATATGTTAGTTAGTATTATAGTGTCGTGATTAAGGTCACCCTTCTCAAGGGCCACGTAAGTTAATTTTATTATCTACTATAGTTAGTGTTCGGGCAGCGAAGGGGAGTGTTGTAATTATATAAAAGGCCTTTAACCCTACACCTTGGTCCATGTCTAAAGTGCATATGTATATACGTATACACATGCAATATAGATGCTGCTGCTCTACAGGAATGGGCAATCACTTTTCTCTCATTCTATGACAAAATGACAATCCATTTGCTATATATAATACTAGCTGCCTGCCCTCGCTTCGCTCCGGGTATTTAAAGCAATATTATAATTGATGTGCTTAAATTGTCACTCTGCAATTGTGTAGCTTTTCATTATTTGAAAAAAGAGAAAGTGAGAAAAAGTTATAAAAAAAATAATAGAAAGAAAAAGAAAAGCAACAGATAATAAAAGAGGGAGGACAGAGAGAGATATAATCAAAAGAAATAAAGTGAAAGGAGACTGATCATTCTAAACAGATATAGATAAATATTAATGAGAGAAAAAAGAGAGTGATAGTATTATAAGAGGAAGAGAGACGAAAATACTATAGACTTCTATCAGTGAAAGAATTTTTAAAATCGGATCAGTAACAACTAAATGGCCATATTCTATTAATTAAAAAATGTATATGGCAACACTAAATCACTTTTGTCACTCACGAATAGTGTAGTTTTCTCTCAGTGAAAGAATTTTTAAATCGGATTTTTAGTTTCTGAAAAACTCTTCAATTTACAAAATGACCATCTTGGCACTTAAATGGCCATATCTTTTTAATTAGAGTATTTATGGCAACACCACATAGCCTATGTTACCCGGAAAGGATGTAGCTTCCCATCGGTGAAAGAATTTTCAAAATCGGTTCAGTACTTTTCGAGCCTATTCGCAACAAACAAACAAACAATCAAATCTTTCATCTTTATATATTGTATAGATGTAGATATAAAGCTAAAGAGTTTGTTTGTTTGAACGCGCTAATCTCAGGAACTATTAGTCCGATTTGAAAAATTCTTTTAGTGTTAGACGGCCCATTTATCGAGGAAAGCTATAGGCTATATATCATCACTTTACGACCAATAGGAGCGGAGCTACACGCGGACAAGTCGCGCGGGTCAACTTGTATGATATACTTTTGCCGCGGACACTTTTACACAGAATTATAGGTCAATGATTTTGCAAAAGATTTGAAATCCATTTATAAATGTACCATGATGCTGTGAATGAACAATTATAATTTAAATATAATATAAAGAGATATTATTCAAAGCAAAATATAGAGTTAATTAAGAAAATAAAACAATAATGATAATGACAAAGGAATTCGCGTGATGTAATTACATTGTTGTTTGGAGATGAAAGGAGTCCCGCCCCTAGACCCCCAGCCCCTGCACGCGATACGTTCATCAAATACGGGTTTTTGCCTCTATCTCGTAACATATCTATCATATACAGATATTTTATAATTGTAATTAAAATTCAGACCTTTTGAAGCACAGTAAATTCAGTAGAAAATTGTTTTGCGGTAAGTCATAGAAACTGACACTCCAGTGTGTTTATTGTGTACTAGGGGCCCGTCCCGGCTTCGCACGGGTGGATATTTTTTTTTGACATTTTGGCTCCCGCATTCTGTCGCTCCTCTATCGCCGCGTTACTCGCTGCGCTGCGAGGCACTCCACACCGCACACCGCGCCGGCGGCCCGTCTGGGATTATTTTTTATTTATCTTGATATTTTTATTTCGTAATATCTTTTGACTGGAATGTCCGATTTCAATAATTCGAAAAGTAATTAACAGGTATTGAAACAGTCTTCATTACGAAATAATTTATTTGGATAAGAATGAATACAAAGGTATGGAAAACATGGTCTGATTTTGATAGGCATTTTTATCAACTTTTAAAATGTAAAAAAGTAGTTATAGTGACTTAACTACAATATTTGGACATATGGTCGCGCGAAGTTTTTTGTAGATATTGTTACGTTCTATAATATTGTACAACATTTTTTTGTTCTATCATCAATACTTTTCGCAGCGCATGCGATGAAAGATATTTTATGGCTAATTTTTTTGCACCTTGTGTTGGTTTTAGTGAGAATTTCTGGGGATCTTTAATTTTTTCTTGTAATAAATATAGCCTATGTTACTCAGGGATAATGTAGCTTTCTAATGGTGAAAGAATTTTTGAAATCGGTCCAGTAGTTTTTATGTTTATTCGTTACATACAAAAATACAAATCTATAATATGCATATATATACTAATATGTAAAGCTGAAGAGTTTGTTTGTTTGAACGCGCTAATCTCAGAAACTATTGGTCCGATTTGAAAAATTCTTTCAGTGTTAGACAGCCCATTTATCGAGGAAGCCTACAGGCTATATATCATTACGTTAAGACCAATAGAAGCGGAGCATCATGCGGACGAAGTTGCGTAGTTTGGCTAGTATACATATAAATCTTCCTCTTGTTGCGTAGTTTAAAAGATCTAATTGTACAAACAACGGGAAGAAACTTTATTTTTACAGCAATACATATAGAGATACATTTTAGATAGAATGTCGAGCAATGCCTGGGAATTGTGACAATACTCAACCTCTATACAGGTGGATTTTTGAGACGGGTCAGTAAGGGCAGGTACCTTAAACGTTATAGTTACAGGAAAACGTTCCTAGGAGACCATTCATAACTTTTTAAGATATTCTGAATTGCATTCACAGATTTTTGAAAAAATGTACGGTTAGCAAAAAAAGTGATAAAATCCAAAAAAAAAATTTTTAATGCCTATCGATCCTACTTCGCATGGGGATCAAAAGACTCTATGGGACCATTTAAGGTATTAATTACTATATTAGAACATATCTAGAAGATAGGAATGCTTGGGTGATGTAATATTCTAACTACTTCCATTATTAATGTAATTTTTAGATATTATTTTGATGTATGAATTAATAATTAAATGTTATTAATTATTGAATAAATTATTAGATAATAAAATTGTAATATTTGACGTTAGAGGTCCTGAAGCCTTACTCGAAATAAAAAAAATTGACTTTGACTCTATACTGCAATACTTTAGACAATGTTTACTGTATGAAATCGCTTAATATTGTTTGTATATTGTCAAGCGAGTGGGGAATTCTTTAAATCTATAAGAGACAACTAAATCATTCCTAACAACGGGTACAAATTTACATAGCAGTGTTTTATTATCAATAGTTAGCAGCACTGCCTGTTTTGAATAAAAACAGATTATTAACTAGTTTTATTAGATGTTATGTAGCAAGATCGAGCAGTAAAGGTTAAGGAATTGTAAAACCTTTTAAGCCACTTAGCTTTCTATAAAAAGGTCTTTCTATTCGATAGAAAGATATCAAGAAATATCGTTTCATCTGTAGTCAGTGTTTTACTGTCAATATACTCCCAAGTTAGCAATGAGCTGATAGTCTTCAAACGGGTGACTAGATCCTTAAAATACATAGCTAAAAACCATCTCGATTAAATTACCTTTCAAACAAATGAAACTTCATCAGAATCGGTCAAATATTGTAGGCGCTACGATGCAACAAACAGACATACAGATACAGTAGTAACGTCGGGGATTAAAAAGTCTTAGCGTTGGATTGTCATTTGTCGGTTAGGTTACCAATAAATAAGATTTATTAGTCGAAATGTTAGAAATCTTAACTGTAACCTTCTTTATTGGTTTCATTAAGATATGATTTAAGTCTAGATCTGGATTCCAGCACAATTGCTGGGAGGTTTAATGTCGGAATGATTTACAGATAGGATGGAACGAAAATATTATTCCAAACAATGCAAGAGCAACGGAGTTAAATGTATTTGCCTTTTTGTTAAAGGTTCATTGTCTATAAAATCGCTTTTTTACCGACTTCAAAAAAGAGGGAATATTTCGATTTTATATATTTTTAAAACGACTGCAAACTACGCGGCATTGTAAGTAGCATCATAGAGACTAAAATAATGAACCGATTTAGATGAGGTTTTATTTATTTGAAAGTTGACTTAATCGACATTGTTCTTAGCTATGTCTTGTGAAGATCTGATCAGCCGTTTAAGGACTATCAGGTCATTTCTAACTTTAGATCTGCATGACCGTTTTATGAATTTATAACGAAAATATATCTTGCTATCTGGGTATTGAAAAAATGGCTAGAAATGGCTAAAATTAAAAAAACTTTTAGTCAAAATTTTCATGATTATATTATTACTAACTGACCGACAGACGTTGTGCTGTCCTTACTATGAATATTGGTATAATAAGTAAAGCCAACACTGCCTTATTGAAAAATATGTGAGTGAGGTATGTTATGTGTAGTAAAGTTCCCAAAATCTGCTGCTTAGTCTCAAAGCCCAGGTACTTGACCTCCCAACCAAATTCTATACATCTTACTATATAGTACTGTTCATATGTAGAGTTAGCAACACCTTTATTTTATTTTATTATACCAACAATTTATAAAAAGACGATATATAAACTCTGTTCGAATGTATTTGTGTCAGTTGTCAAACGGAGCTCGCCTGGTGATTATTCTGGCTGTGCAAGTGGTGTAATGTCGTAATGCTGGGACTACATTGTAAAGTATTTTATGTGTCTTTTACAGTATTTTATTATAGTCTCTCTTTCTCAAACCATTTGTCTACAACTAAGTAAGTTCTACCCGTGAGGGGACGGGTTAGAATACTATTCCCTTCTGCCGCTGGGAGAGCATCTCGTAAGAGCCGAGTAACCCATCAACCCCTTGGTGGTAGGAGATCTGTTCCCCGACAGGCTTGCGACCATCAGTCATAAACGCGTTCCGATCATGCACATGTAGGCCAGACTTGCCCCTCCCTCTCCTATCCCTTTAGTGTTGCGGATTCAGTGGACTCTGGGCTCTTGCTCAAGGCTGAAACCGCATAATTTTTTCTTCACTCCCCCTCCCAACTCTAACTTCGGGGATGCAACGCATCGACAAACTAAGAGAGTAACTCTGCTCGTTTGCACCTTATCTACCATAAAAAAAAACAACAACAAGAAGAATTTTCAATTTAACACTTTCCCAAATTTTAAATAGAGGATGAGTGAGAAGATGAATTTCCAATGAGAGGGTATTACAAAGAATCGGTGGTTAAACGATTTGAGAATGTATTTCAATTTGTATGGGCGAAGTTAAATTTCTCTGTTGGAGTAGAGCCAGGAGACAGAAGCGAGACACAGATTGCTTCTTAACTGTGGAAGGGAATTCAATGCTATTGAGTATTACTGAAACTAAATTATATAATATGTTTTGGAGACTTGTCCGTCTGTTGATGTACAATATCATGGAGCTGGGTCTTCATACATCGACACACACTACATGGGACCTATAACGCACAAGATAATAACAAGCACTTAAAACTGAAACCAAGTAATAACCAATATTATAAAGACTCCAAAACCATAGTAATGGAGACTCAGCACGACACCACACCACTGTATAACCATAACAGTCACCAGACGAGCTCCGTTTGACAACTAGCTCAAGTCTGCCGTTGGTAACAACGAAAAAAATATTTATTTGTCAGTGCCAGCTTCAGACGTTATTACATGATATTTTTATGAAGACTCGACGTCCATATTATAGGTCAATGTATATACTTTCGAATAGCAAGAAATATTAAACCAGTGTACTGTAAGAAAGTTTAATTAAGTAACTTGAAACAAATATAACGCGATTAAAGTGTAATAATAAGGCAAAATTAAATTTTTAGTGTACTAAAATGTTTTGAATTCATTAAGAACAAAAATGGCGGGCTGCGTTAATTTTAATACATTTCATTATGAAGAGAATTAGGCCAGGCTTTCAGAGCAAATAATATTAAAATCAATGTCGTTTTATAACTTTCTGTATAGAGCAAGATCTCTTGATTATCAGACTTACGTGATTTTGTAAAACCTGAAAGTTTCACTGTGTATGTCGAAGAGAGATAAAACGATCCCCAACTATGAAGTTTAGATCACGGTTGCTTTGAAAGATAACAATCCATACAAATAAATAAAATTGGAGTGTCTGTTTGTAATATTAAAATAACCGCTCTTTACTAAGTGCATATAAATTTATACACGCACACACCACATATACGAAAACAATATTTTTTACAATTTTTGTCTGTCTGTCTGTCTGAAATGGCTGGACCGATTTTGACGGGACTTTCACTGGCAGATAGCTGATGTAACAAGGAGTAACCTAGGCTATTTTACATCTCGCTACGACCCATAGGTGCGGAGCAACACGCAAATGAAGTCGCGCGGGTCCGCTATATATTTAATAAATTTAAAGGTGTCTGAAGGGGGGTTGCAACTGTGCTTACTACCTGACAATGGACGACGTGGTTTCTAATATTATTCCAGATATATATATATTAAAACAGAGCTTAATATTTCAAGGAATTTGATCTGCAATTTTATATACCTTTCAAAGCCATAGTAATCTAAAATCCATAGTTGAGGATGGTTGATATCTCTATTAGAGTCGTAAAAAGTGAATCTTTCAGGTTTTATAAAATAACAAAGGTCTGAACGTCGCGAGATCTTGGACTAATAGACGCAAATATATAAACAAAGCTAATTTGATCAAGAATTCAATTATCGCAACAGTTCAATTCAGAACAGATAAAAAGGGTTTAAATAATGAAATTTCCAGAGAAGGGTTTATTTTCCCGTGTGGAGCTTAAAATATAATTCTCTTTAAAACTTGGTAAGTATTTCGGAAATGGAGGAATAGAACAATTGGCGGTTTGGATCAAATTTATTTAATGAGAATCTATCTTTTTAATGTTTTCAAAACAAATAAATGAATTAGAAACTTTTTTTGTCTTTAAGAGGATAAAATCTGAGAGGGTCAATAAAATTAAAATAAACAACTCATCATTGTTTTTGGTTACAACAGGTAAAAGAATTGATGAATCCAGAACCTAAAACATAAAGGGGATTAACCACGTTACTGTTAGGGTTACTTAGTAGGTAAGAGAAAAATAATATATTTTAGTACATATACAATTTTTTAGAACCTTACTTTTGAACTATGAAAATCTAAGTAATTAAATATTTTTTTTTTAATCTGTTACATAATGTAATAGATATATTAGTTAGGAAAAAGGTAGTAGCAAAAATTAATTAAACCAGCTCAGAAACTAGATACCAATGATATAAGTAATAGAATGAACTATTTACTTTCCGTTAACTAATAGATAATTCTGTAAAAATAAATAGTTGGTTAATTTATATTCAAAAATTAGGAAGTTTAATCACACGGATACGATTTGAACAATTAATTAAACAAATAGCTATTAAAGCTCCATAGATTAAATAAGATTTATCGACTTAAGAATCGATTCCAAATAAACCGATTGCTTTTTTATAATATTGAACTGAATTCAATTATTATGGTTGTTAATATTCATTGTTTATTTATATTATATTTACTTAAAATAATGTTTATTATGAGCATATATTTTTTAAAATTTATTAAGTAATTATTTTTTTTTATTACGAATGTTTTCTAATAAACTAATTAAGAATATCGATTTTAGGAAGATCGAATAGTGCTATACTTTTTTTATTTTTTAACATCTCAATTACAAGCCAAAAAATGAATTAATATACTCATTACTTAAATATTTTATTTTTGTAGATTGATACTACGAAAAATCGACTAGAAGTATAATTGTTTTTAGCTGGGGGTTCTGCATAAAAGAGCCAGAAATGGATATTCCCCATAGGAAATAAACAAAATCAAAAACGACTGAACGGATATGCATGAAATTGGGTAAATATAGATACAACATTTTCACCTTCCTTTTATAATAGTTATTATTTTCTCAATATATCAATGATTGATTAAATTGAATTATTAAATGAGTTAGTGAAAGATTTAGTAAGTGAATTTATAATATTAGTATAGATAAAGCAGCATAGTATAGATATGTGGACAACACGAGGCCAGCCGGTGCATCCTCAGGAAGAGATGTCGAATGGCACGCGATGCTTATAAATAGGTTAAAAACTATTTTATATATAGGTAAAAATATTGCTTTTCTCAATATTATCAGAATTATTAAAATTATAGAACTCAAAATAATCCCAGGGATTTCAATAAATTTATATTACACGGATTCTTTAGTAAGTTTTTTATAATTTCATACAATATAAACTCAAACACAGTATCAGTTAGACTTTTTACTTAGTACTTTTGACAAGTCAAAATAGATCAGTCTGTCAGTTTGTCTGAACTTACCACCCGCTCGGAAAGCTGTTTTCTATAGAGAAGAGCTGACAAGAAACTCAACAGTGGCTCGCATCAAAACACCATTGTACATAAATCTGATTTACAAAGGTATAATCATTCAGCTAAGCATCAACGTCATTTGGAATCCAAGCTTTGTCATCATTCAAATAATCTTGTACAGAGTAGTAAGCTTTATTTACTAAACATTTTTGAATGTGAGTTTGAAATCGCCTAAGTGGAAAATAAATATTAATACTATAGCAATACCACAGCTATCTATTATAAATTACTGCTAATAAGAGTAGACATTCACTTTGTGCTTATATTTATGTTATATTATAGTCAAAAGAATTGTTAATTATAAATACCCCGAAGCGAACGAGGGTGAGTCACTCGTGTATTTAATAAAATTTAATTTGTAGTAAAAAAAGATAGAAGAAGCTATTTCAAGTCAGTTATATCAAAAATAAAAAAAAAATCTATTGAATGATATACAGATAACCTCTCAAGGCCAGGAATGAGTGAGTTTCTTAACACTGCATTTAGAAGTTTAACTCGTAAAGTGAATGAAATTTTGTACCATAATCTATCCGTTTTGGATAGCCAAAGAATAGGATATGACATTGCCCCAAACGAAACATCACAACCCCACTTCTGAGACAGGTCTTCTCCTCAGAAAGAGGAGGGTGTTAAACCAAAGTCTACCACGATGGCCCAATGCGGGTTTGCCAGTCAATTAGAACATCTTTAAAAACTTTAGGGAACTCTCAGGAGTGCAGGTTTCCTCACGATGTTTTCCTTCACCGTTAAAGGAAGTGATATTTAATTGCTTGAAGCGCACAGTACTCAAGAAAGTCGTCGGCGTCGACTGCTTAAACTTCATAATAAATCATTTAATTACGTACATAGAACAATATTTGTAGCAAAAAGTAACTTCTAAGCGTTCTGAGCTGCGAAGTTCCCCTGAGACCTCAGAGCATATTACGATTACCTTATTTATTCATGCTGCAACATAAATGTTGACTCGAAAGGTACACACGTCTTTGCAACTCATTACGTAACCATTTCTAGTTGCGCCGGGTTTCAAGGGTTTACAGTTTTAACATCTTTCATGGAAATTCATTTTCATTATATTCCTCATAATATATGGTTTCGTACAATTTGAATTAAATTATAAACATAACTTTGTTGTCGAAAACTTGCTCTCCCACATCAACATAGGTCGCTGTCAGTTTACGAGTATATTTTGTCATTTTACTAAATTTCATGATACTAGGTCATAGATTTACATAAGAGTGATCTGCAGCTCCATGAGACCTCAGAGCTGAGTATTTGATATTAGTTTCAACTTAATAGCTCCTCGCGTCCCTGAAAAAAAAGAGTGGCAGATAGACAGATCGAGGGGCAACGAAGTGTTGCTATAATGAAATTCATAAGAATGAAATAATCTCATACAAAATCGTTAAAAAACTATCTAAATTGTTAGAACCGTTTCCAAAATTGGGTTGTATAATTTGTTTGTGCAGCTAGATGGCGCTGTGACCAAATTGCATCGCGATTATAATAAATTCATTTTAAATTGTAAGTCAAAATTGTAAACATAAAATAAAAGTTCCTTCGTTACTAAATAAATTTAATTTCGGGTCAGAGAGAACCATTCCCTCAAGTTGGGTGTAGTGACGAAATGTTCACGGGTTACATATTTATAGTATATCTGCTATATTGGACAATGTAGCAGATATACTATAAATATGTAACATAACATCCAACGTGAATGATAGGATAGTTTGTATCCCGATTAATGACCACAATATTTTTATTGCAAATTACATATTGTGTATATATAGGACAAAAGGTAGTCATTATTTATATCTTCCGTAATTTTCTAGCAGAAAGCGGTTCTTATTATTCATTATTTAGGTTGGGTAAGGACTTAAGAATTCAAACATTAATAACATTCTACGTTTTCTGTCAACTTTAATTACAATATGACTTGTAAAGTGCAGCCGTGCTAAGAATATTTTAGTAAACAACACCGTTTATAAATTAGTATTCGTGGGTAGTTCCTTTTCATTTTAAAGGCGTGTACCCTACGCGTCGATAATATATAACCTCTGTTTAGATAGATAAGAGTCAGTCTCTCTGGTGTTGTCGCGCAGTGCACATGAAAATAGTGAAACTATTATTAGTGTTGTGGTGCGGATGTAAGTTGGTCACAAGTCCAAAGAGCTGCCCGCCTTCCTCCATCCATCCCCTCTCATTCTCTGACATTTTACAATACAAATGTGCGTATAAACATTAAATTAACCAACGGGATATAAGTAGTATAATAAACTGAATAAAAATGTCGTCCCTTTGTAAAAAAAACAGGCCATCAAATAACAAAGGAGTATTCTCAGGGCATCATTTATTTACTCCCGTCTTAATTGAGTTAAACTCCTTTACGTATTTTCATGAAAATTTAAAATGGTTGAAGAAAGGGTGGAATCACGGTTCAAACTTCAATAAAGGGGTGTCTATGTAAATTTATGTACTTGCCTTAGAATAGGATTTAATTAATAATAATATTAGAAACGCGAAACTTTGTGAAGTGTTTTTTACGCAAAAACAACTAGGGTCATTTGAATTTAATTATAAAAAGGTTCAAATGGACAAAACATGAACATGATGAAACCTTATATTGTGTATGTTTTAATATATTACTCACTTTTAATCAGACATTTAAATACTTATATAGTAACAAGTAAATAATTTAATATATAGTTTCCACCTGACATAACAATCTAGTGTCTATGAGATATATTGCACAGTAAAAAGTAAAAAATATTAATAATATGCACTTTAGCAGTGCTTTAATGGCTTGAGACTATAAACTCTCGCCTACACCGCTTAACCTGGTTACCCACAACTAACTAAACTATCAATCATTGATATCAAAATGGCACGTGACTCTTAAAGGAATGTTACTTTATTCACCCTTGTAGTGTTTTTTGTAATTAATAATAATCAATAGTTAAGTTATGTAACTACTTGTCAAACTGCCGTTTATCTAAAGAAACAGAGCTAATAAGTCAAATCAGTGGTGTTTTTAACTAAATCAATACAACTCCGTGATATAAGTTTATAGTGACAAATACGATTAGTTATTGTGTTTTATGTAACTGTTATAGTAATAAAAAATCTTGATATTTAATAAGAAGAAGCGAATAACAAACAGACTCTCGCATTTATAATATGGATATTATAAATTAAGTTAATAGCCGAATGTATTTGACAAGAAGTGCGGCCAGCGTCACTGGAATGGCGGATAATGTCCTAAACTTCTGAAAGGGCTTCTAAGCTCACTCAGGTCTTAATAATTCAGTTTTTTATACATTTTTTATTTAAAACTGACGATCCTTTTTTTTAAGTTAATTCCCCGTGACTGAACTTCAGTCTTTGTGTATTTTTCGCGAACTCGCTGACGGTTTATAAAATTACATAAATTATGAATTAAATTCTCCAAAAACTGAGTAAATAAAATTTACCCCAAATTATTATGAGAATATTAGAAAATAGTTAAAAATATTGAATAAATATCCTTATAAAGCACAATTTTTTTGCATCAAAATTAAAAAATAATACTGCACCTATGAAGCCCAACTATAGCTAAAGACATTCACGAAAGTAGAAGAAGAAATATTTTATTTAAAAGGTATAAAAATGTTATGAAGAAACAAGGTAAAAATAATTTTAAAGATTAAATACAAAAAATTAAGTAAATTTGTTAATATTTAGGGAAATTAAAATTGATTGTTCGGGCAACACTGTGAGCTAACTGTCAATATAAAGATATAATAAATAACAGTTTTCTAATCCTAAATATATGTTACTAATAATCTTCCCCGGCTTTACGCTTTACAATAATATGCTTGTATTATGAATTACCATTTAGCTGTATTTTTTCAAATAATAGTGAAATGCAAAGTTTAAAGACCATTATAAAAAATGGCGGAGGATCAAACGTGATGTTTCCCAGGTTACGCTAAAGACGGAATCCTTGCTCCGAAGTGCTGCTTAACAACTAACAACTTTCTTGATAATAATGCAAGAATAAGTAATCCAAGACTGTTCCTTCTTTGGAGATAGCCAGAAAGCTTTACAATTTAAACTTTCCAGTACCGACATAATATTATTGTTATACTAATTATTTTCGGTAATGATGAGACTGAAATTATCACTTTGTGTAAAAGTCCAAAAATTAATATTGTTTAAAACTATTGATTTAAATTTCATGTGTTAACTTTATTAATTACTAGCTGCGCTATATTATGGATAAAAAAATTGTTTATCTTTCGTAAAAAATATTTTTTTTTTCATAAAATATGTTATTTCTATTACCCTCAAGATCATGTGTACAAAGTGTCATGATGATCGGTTAAGTAGTTTTCTCGTGAAAGCGTAAAAAACAAACTTACATTCACATTTATAATATTAGTAGGGATTTAAAGGGAGGTTTTGAACATTAATTGGGCAACACAGGCAACACAACCCCACTTTTGGTCATTATATTACTATTTATTTTGGTATTTTATACTACATTAAGAATGACAAAAAGGCTATATTCTCGGAAGTTCTTCGAAGAACTTCGAATTTCTGTGATTTTAAATAGTAGGAGAGCCCTTTTACATAGCGAGACGTTAATTTTTTAAATCGATGTTGTAAAAATCAGTCTTGAAAGTGGCTACCGTTTCGTGCAATACATGGGACAGTAGAAATGTGAAGTTTTGGCTCACTTTGTCCACCATTTCCACGATGATCATCACAAATATTGTTTTTCAGCTCATCGAGGGTTTCTAAACGACTGATATTCAAGTGAGATTCATTTTAAGAGAGAACTATTTTGCCATGCCAAATTACACCTATAGATAGTTCTGATTATAAAGCAAGTCTAGACAAAATAGATTCTAGTGACATACACATAGACAATTCATCTACCTCTCCTTTGTGTCGCAAAACAAAAATACAACCAAGAATAATATTTGTGTAGCGAAATTGACTTAGTTTTCGCAACTAGCAAATTGAGAGTAATTCCATGACGGAGCTGTTTTCAAACTTGCAGCGTGGCAAAGTAAAAATACAGTTCCCGTAAATTACAAAAGTTACAAATAAAGTACTAGTTTGGTAGTTCAACTCTCTACTCAAAGAAGTATGGCAGACTTCACTTTTACTGTAATAACATTTGCCTTTGAAAAATCTTCATCTGTTAAAACAACCATGTCATGGCCCAAAATATCAAGTTTAGTTTGTTATTTCTATAATATTAATAAGTTCAATTTTTGTTTGTCTAAACGCCTAGTAGTTCAGTGTGTCAGTTCTTCATCTTCTTCCATCCAATGGTCGGACTACATAAAATCAATCGAATGTATCAAAACTACCATAGTGAAGTAAATCAAATAAGACTGCGAAATACTGTAAGATAAGCAACCCTCAATCAATACAAGCACGACCTCTCTGACAAGAGCAAAACGGATGGGATCGGATTAGGTGACCATGAGTGATTTAGCTTACACATGAAAAGAATATAATCCGACTGAAACTCTAATTTAATACAGACCAATTATCGATACTATACGATATATATATTTAAAAGAATCGATATAAACTAGTGTTAATTAATAAAGGAAGAGATAGAGTTGTAGTATTCTATACGCAGGCTAACAGTATGACGGTTTGACTATAATATCCTCCTGGGCTAGTCCCCAGTACTCAGACCTTCAGAGTTACTCTTAGAATACTCGCGATATAATCAATGATTATTCTGTAGTGACAGCGTATTTATTTTGCAATCCTTACTTCCTTGATTTGTGTTTATCAGTTGGACAACATTCAAGTAACAGGATGCTACTCAAATTATAAGTGTTGCCAACATTATAATTAACACTTGTCAATCAAGTCAATATTTTTGTATTGTTAAGAAAACTTAACAAATATTCATATTATGCAATAAAAAAAACAAATGTCACATAAAATATATTTAAAAAAAGATTGAAACTCGATTTTATTCGATACATGATAACGAAAGAATGGTATCGAGAAATACCCTTTCGTTTGTGCTCAGTGTAAGCAATCTCAGTGTGTTACCATGGTTACAGAATTGTCATGCAGCTCTCAAGTTAGCAAGGAGGTTACAGTCTTCATACGGCTGACCTTCACAATACATAGCTAAGAACCATCTCGATTAAATTACCTTTCAAACAAATAAAACTTCATCAGAATCTTTTTTTCTTAATAAAAGAAACGATTGTAAAGATATTAAATGACTATATTATTAATTAACTTCGCCACGCTGTTAATGAGCGAGTTGGCATGCTCAGAATTCTTCCTACATGCCTTCTCGCAGCTTGTTCATTCATTATAGCTCGAAATGTTCCAGCAAATGAAAAGCTAAATTGTGCTAAATGCTTTTAAAGTAGAATTTTTTCATTAGTAGATTCTGATTAATATGTGACCAAAACGTCGAAGAGCAGACTTTTCACCTGAAATCTATTTTTAATATGAAATCCATAATCTTTGTCTAATAGATCAAAAATAGATTTCGAATTTGAATTTTCCAAATACAAAATTTTAATTTAGACTCTATTTTCAATTGCTAATCCGAAGATTTTGGAGATTTGTTATTTCATGTTTCCTTTATTTTATGTAAAGGTAGAAGTAATGAGAAGAAGAGAGAGGAGAGAGACTAATGAGCGATTATCTAGTTTAACATGCTTTCAAATGTCAAAAACTACAATTAAATTTGCACTTTTACCGATCAATCGAAGCTACAGAAAAGAATTTCATTCATCTACATTTCATCAGAAAGTTATAAAAAAAATTGTGGCTTTGCTTTTTTTGATGATATGGGGAAAGTGGGGGGACCTGCATGGTGATTACGTCAGTAATAAAAAATGCATGCATAGTAGAGCTTTGCTTATTTTTGGACAAGGGCGAGGGGCCGTTGCTAATTTCAAAAATAGGGAATAATTTTGAGAGATATTTTGTTAAAATATTGTACAGATGCAGGTGATCTATGTTACTGTACTACTCTTGAGCGACGAAAATGAAATTTTACTACCTTTACAGAAATGTTTATAGCAGTTAAGTTTAGTAATATTTGAAAATGTTATACCTATACACATCACTCAACCTCAACACAGTTTAAAATCTAGTTAACCAGCTAAAGGACTATGGAAATTGAAAAAACTTGAAGAGGTGCCCTATTTCAAACGATATTAACTATTTTTAAAACGTCTTTGTTTTTTTGGAAAAAAACTTGTTTAAATTTAAACTTCATAATCTTAGACCGTCTGACGTGGAATGCCCCCAGGTATTAAACTGAAGTTTATTTCCCATTGATGGCTAATTTGTAACTAATAATTACTAATTTTAAGTAGTGATACAACATACTGAATACGTTATTGTTCAGTTTACTAGTGTGTAAACTGAACAATAACGTATTACATGAGTTGAAAGTTGTTACGTACGAGTTAGAAACAGTATGTGACCTCGCAAGACCAGTATTAATACTGGGGAGACAAAACTTTACAAGATGAGGTTGTTTAACGCTAAGCGGCGCGTGTGTCCACAGATAAAGAATTCTACTAGATTAAATATAGCTTACATTATATGTCATGAATATATCTTCGCCCTTTGTAGTGTTGATCAAATAGATCTGAGTCAATCTATCAAGTGAGTCACCCGAGTTATCAAATTTATTTATTTTAACCACGACGCTAAACTACGATGATTGCGTGTTATAAGTTTAACATGTGTATGTCTCTGTCTATATCATCTTTGCGCTGAGATAATGAATCAATTTTGATTCGGTTTTATTAGTCTGAAATCTGGTTTAATCGATATGGTCTTCAGCTGCAATTTTTGAAGATTCGATCAGCCGTTTAAAGATTACCAGCTCATTTCTAACATAAGGACCTTCTGAAAAAAATTTAAAATTGAGGATATTTAAGTTTTAATTTATTTTGATATTAGGAAGCGAGATCTATCAGTGGACAGTGAATGTCACGTTCATGTCAAGGCCCTGGATCACAAATCTAATACCCTGTTGGTTTCCTTTCTCAAAATGCATATTTATGCGTGGTATTTTATCTTCCATAGATATAATCTCTTACAGGTATGTATTATCTCTTCCTCCATTGCTTTATCACTATATCGCTGTATTTTATATTTTAATTTTCAACATCAACATAATTCATAATGACTAATTCCCATTGACAGAAGCGACTGCTCAGCTCGATTGCACTTCATCCCACATTTCAACCCCACAAGCCTTTTTATCGCTTTAAAACGTAGCCTATATCCTTTCCCAAGCTCTAATCTATCCCTATACCAAATTTCATCAAAATCATTTTGGAGGATAAGCGCGAAAACGTAACAGAAAGACATACAGATAGAGTTACTTTCGCATTTATAATATTTAGTGGGGGTTAGTTGAGTTAAGTTATTGGTAAAGTTCTTGTACTTATACACATTAGAGATTCATATATTTTAAGTCTGCAGAGATGACCAAAAATTAAAACATAATTGAAATTTTTCCAAGTACATTTTTTATTTCAATTTTCAGCTTAAGTTTCATTTTGGTGAAACGCGGCTGAGTCTGCCATAATTAGATAAGGCAGAATAAAAGTTAACAGTGCGTAAAAACCTCTTCATTCTCTCTCCTAGCAGCCATTTAAATAAACATGTAATAAAATTAATTACTCTTACTTTGTATCTTATAAAAAATTTAATTTTTCTCTTATTAAAAATTAAAGAATTTGTTGTTTCAACTGTATATCGAGGTGAGACTAAATATGAAGAATTAAAAAAAATTATAGCAGTTAAGGATCGAACGAGCAGACAGCCTGATAGTAAGTGGTCACCGTCGCCCATGGACATCGACAATACTCGAATATAGAGCGAAGAAGAGGAGTGAAGAGTAGAATGCTACGGTTTCTATGGTCCTTGAACGAGAACCCAGAGTTCTGTGTTAGGGCCGACCGAAACATGTCAATGACACTTAGCGGTCGTATTCGCATGTAGTCGCAAGCCAGTCGGAGAACTGATCCCCTACCACCAATGGATATGGCCACTTACGACGTGCTCTCCAAGCGGCAGAAGGGAATTGTATTCTAACCCGTCCCCTCACGGGAGAAAAATACTTATTTGTTAACTGTTATAATTATAATAATATGTCGGAGAATAGTAAAAGGTTATCGATTAAATCGAATCATCATCGCTGTCTATGGCGTTAGTAGTCACTTCCGTTGCTTTGACAGTCTCGACCCTCGACCCTTCATATGCCATCGACAGTCTGACTGAAGTCTTAGTCGTGCGCGGTCTCTCAAGAAGTGAAGTAGTGTCTAAATAGTGATAGTGTTGTGTTAGTGCTAGGAGTGCTGTCCGATCAAGGTCACGTGAGTACCTTACAATGTAAATACCTCGTCTTGTGTTAGGTTAGGTTTATGTGCGATTAACCTTAGGTTTAAACAGAGAGCCAGAGCAGTGGAGGTGAGTGTCGTAATTACTTAAGTCTGCACCTTGGTCACAAGTCCAAGGCACTGCTTAGGTTTCTCTCGTAATTGTTAGAGATCATATTTGATCATTTATCGGTTCAGTAGAAGTATCTACGTTGCGTTTACCCAATATTCCATTCAATACCATCACCCCCTTTTAGTGTTCCTCAATATTCCCCATCTTCCTCCTTCCATTTCCTTTCACATCATTTAAAATCCCCGACAAATATAATACAATGACATTATTTTCATTGGTGACCATTACGGCTTGTCCGTGTTACTGTGCGATGTCGTTCCCATGTAGATAACACATATTATAACAAAAAATTATTCCATAAAATATTAGTTTAAATAACACAAACAATAAAGCTAAATAGAAAGGATACGTTTTAAATGAGAGCTAGCGGAAACCAGCCGGAATCGGAAACGCGCCTACACAACAGGAATACCACGGATAAGCACCCTTTGTAGATTCCACGAATATCTTCAAATTGCAATCCTATGGCACCATAGCGCATTTCCTGGATTTGGACCCTATCACATTAACAGGCAAACTATATATAATTCTTATTACTCTCACACTTGTTATAAGAGACGTCTTTTAAAATCTTATTATAAGATTTTTAAAAACCTAGTAAAATATGTTTGTTATTCAATCACGCAAAAACGGCTGAATAGATTGCAATGAAATTTGGCATACATACACTTTATAACCTGAATTAACACATGGGCGAAGAGAACAAAAGAGTCTGTCTGTCTAAGAAATTAGCAGTCATAAATTAACATCTGGGATATTATAGAATATCTACTAGTATGTGATAAGAATATAAATTAAACAGACTAAAAATATATTTGAATGAAAATATTATCATTTTCCATTACAATAGTATTGAAAAAAAAAAAAAAGAGCCTCACAAATTTTTCTATTTTTGTTTAATCCTGAATAACCTCTACTGGTGTCATGTGGTTAAAATATTTTGTCTCTTTCAATTGATTTGTATTTTGTATTGGTACTAGTAAATAATGTTAACTTTGTATGTGTTAATAACTATATTTGGTAGAATACGTAGAATTTATACACAAATGTTATATTATACATGCTACAAAAGAAATAGCAATGTAACACCAGTCTCTTTAGAACAGAAATGAAGTTTCATTGGTATAAAAATAAACATAACCCCCTGAATAAATTATTTTCCCCGCCTAAAAACGTCTCTACTTATGGGAGAGGAGTCATGCCGTAGCCTCCCAAAGGTTGGAGGCTACAAATAAAAAAAAAAAAAATCTGAATTAACACATAGGTTACTTTTGATCCCGGAAAAACTCGCGAGTTTCCGGCATAATAATAATAATATAATTTTTGATACCGATACCGATAAAGAAAAACATAACAATAAAAAAAAACAAATAAAGAAGAATACTTCTTTATAGTCGTTTCCTCATGTCAGAGGGTCGTGACCACCATGGTCAAATCACTAAGTCTCGCGACATTCGGCCTGTTTTAAAGCGGCTAGAATGCTTATGTTCAAGCCCTGCTTTACTGTGTCCGTCCATCAAGTCGGGATTGACATATAATCAAGTCTATTAGAACTGAGATATTAAATTATCAACGACTAGCTGCGCCCCGCGGTTTCACCTGCTATATTTGGGATAATTAACGCTATATCATTATAAATTATAGCCTATGTGTTATTCTGATGTGTAAGCTATATGTCGGAGAATAAGTAAAAGATTATCGATTAATCGAATCGTTATCGTTGTCTATGTCGTTGGAGTGGGGTAGTAGTCACTTCCGTTGTTTTGACAGTCTCTACCCTCGACCCTTTATATGCGATCGACAGTCTAACTGAAGTCTTAGTCGTGCGCGGTCTCTCAAGAAGTGAACATCATCTAAGTAGTGCTAGTGATAGTGATAGTGTTAAATGCAGTGTAGTGTGGAAGTGCTGTCCAACTAAGGTCACGTAAGTCCTTACAATGTAATTGCCATGTGGTTAAGTAAACACTAGGTTAGGTTAGCCTTAGGTTAGGTTAGCCTTGTGTTAGATTAGGTTTATGTGCGTTTAACCTTGGGTTTAAATAGAGAGCCTAGCAGTGGAGGCGAGTGTTGTAATTACTTAAAGGAGCTCCTTAAGCCTACACCTTGGTCACAAGTCCAAGGCACTGCTTAGGTTTCTCTCGTAATTGTTAGAGATCATATTTGATCATTTACCCAATATTCCATTCAATACCATCACCCCCTTTTAGTGTTCACCAATATTCCCCATCTTTCTCCTTCCATCTCCTTTCACATCGTTTAAAATCCCCGACATATATTATTGTAAAGTTTCAAAAGGAATCAAAAGGTTACCTTGCTATAATCCGCGGCAATCAGAACAACCAAACTCGTATGGCACAACCCAGAAGAGCACCCTGCCCACATAAAAGTAAGACGTGCGAACCCGAACCATGACACAACCCACAAGTAGCATCTTCAGGCGATGTTGACTCTACAAGCGTCACTTGCTACGTAGAGTCAACACCTCCTGAAGTCCACCACCTTCCGAATTGTGCCGTACGAGTCTGGTTGTTAGATCGTCGAGCTACCAATTTTATTCGTATCAATAAAGAATTTATTATTTATTTAATTTAATTTGTTCGCGTATAGTTCATTTTCATTCTATTTTGAGTAGAAAATATGTGTTGTTTGGTGGCGTGGTGCTATACCACAATCATCGAGGAGAACGTGAGTAAAGTACTTTATCATTTTAATTATTGGTAGCGAGGTCGAGCTGTGCAGGTGAGTATAATAAAAGACGAATTTAAACCTGCTCTTGTATATCATGCCCCAGGCACTGCACGTCTTCCATCTAGATTACATGGCTCCCATACTTGGTAATCAGGAAAACAGTCCCATGTTAGGTTCAAATGTCCAAACTTTTCTGTTGCTGTGTAAAAGAAAAAGCCAAGATGGCGGCCATCTTTAAAATAGTAAATGCATTTATTTTCTACTAGCGGGCGCCCGCGACTTCGTCCGCGTAGAAGTTCTGATTTTCTATGAGATTATAAAAAGATAATTTTTCCCGCTGCTGTAACAATCTAAATGCCAATTTTCATATTCCCGCTTTTCTAACCTCAAACTTTAAAAGCATAGGACTTTCATATAACCTTCAAACCCCCATTCCACCCCTTAGGAGGGGCACCCCCGTAAAAAAAATCTTAGCTGACACCTACCCTCTAGAGCGAACCTACTTTCCAAATTTCAAGTTAAGAGTTACAATAAATTAAACTTTCCCATACAAACTTTCATCCCCTATTTTACCACCCTTAAGGGGGTATTTTGCAAAATAAATTATACAGATTTTTATTATTGTAAGTTATTAATGTAAATACCGATTTTCATAAGTCTAACTTCAAAAACATAGGACTTTCATATAACCTTCCAAACCCCATTTTACCCCCTTAGGGGAGGATTTTCTCAAATCCGTTTCTTACTGGACACCTACGTCCTAGAAAGAACCTACATTCCAAATTTCAAGTTTGTAGGTTTTATAGTTCCTGAGATTTTGTGATGATCAGTCAGTCAGTCAGTCAGTGACTTTTCGCTTTTATGTATATAGATTTAACAGGCTTTATTATTACGTAGCACAATCGTACACCGAAGTAGCTCACTAATTGAAAACCGTCCTCTCTGGGACCGCACGTTGTAATTTACGGAACTAACACACAAAATGTACTGAAATATCTTTAACTAGTCGACCCGCATGACTTCGTCCGCGTATGCTCAGCTCCTATTGGTCGTAGCGTGATGATATATAGCCTATAGCCTTTCTCGATAAATGGGCTATCTAACACTGAAAGAATTCTCAAATCGGACCAGTAGTTCCTGAGATAAGCACGTTCAAGCAAACAAACAAACTAAAAATCTATTTATCTCAACAAAATCTGAATCTATAAATATGCGATATTTGTCTGTTTGTCCATGAGAAAAGTTAAAAGTGGTAACTGATGTTTATGTATAAATATTTTACCAATATCAAAGTAATATTTAGTTTATGTTTCATCGAAATAGGTTTAATCAATCAAAAGATAATGTAATTTAAAGTTGAGAATTCACTTTCAAATTTTTTATACAATACTAGTTGATCCGCACAACTTCGTCCGTGTAATTCTCCGCTCCTATTGGTCGTAGCATGATAATATATAGCCTATAGCCTTGCTCGATAAATGAGCTATCTAACACTGGAAGAATTTTTCAAATAGGACCAGTAGTTCTTGAGATTAGTGCGTTCAAGCAAACAAACAAACTCTTCAGCTTTATATATTAGTATAGATTTGTCATTCTGTAAAGGTTAATATTTTGTTTGGTTTCAAGCTTAAATTATATTTACTTTTAATTGTAATAATTTAATGACGGGGTCAGTGTATCAATGAGTGAGTGAGTGAGTGTAAGTAATAGAGTGTTCATGAATGAATGAACTAGTATGTGAAAAGTGAGTGTGTCACCAAACAGGTGCGAGATTGAGATGATTTTTTTTAATTCACGACTAGATTGATGACAATGCATAACTAGGGATGTAACTTCATTCTAAATCCAATATGGCGGACCAGCTACGATGGCGGAATAGTTATTTAAAAGCACTCTCATTATATAAGTATCAAATATAAGAGTTTGCTGAGAGAATACAACACAATACCACTTTTAAATGATTTTTTTTTCTTTTCCTATATTTACTCGGGGTTTCTGGAAGAGATCTCTGTAAAGAGATAAGTCATCCTGTGTACACAATATTTCTTATTATAAAATTAGTTTTTAGTTAAATTAGATTTTAAGGTGCATAAATAAATAAATAAATAATAGTCGAATTGAAGTTTTGTTTGGATATTATGAAACATTAACTTGTATTTAATTTTTTTTGGACTTAAAAATAGTGTAATCAAATTTTTAAAAGTAAAAATTAGCATGGATAAATTAAAGTAATGAAGTTTAAGGACAAATTCATAAATGTTATATTTAAAAACTTGAAAATATTTATTTCATATTTCCCAGCAATAAAGCTGAAGAGTTTTTTAATACACTAATGAGGCACAGGGCACAGACCACAGCGGCCTGTTTCACATTTCCTAGCTTAAGTAATCGCCGCCAAAGGGAAAGCTGGATTTCTTTTACTGTCAAGGCTAGGACTTGCAAAACCTTTGGATTTTAAAATCTTACTACGTCATGAAAAAACTAAACTATCACACTTATAAACAGTATTTGAAATATCAACATAAAATTAACATTTTATTGACCATAGACCATAGTTTGCCATTTTTTTTTAAATCTGACTAATTTATCATTTGTTTTATTGTCTCACAGCAAGTGTTTAAAACAAAACTTTCCGAGCTGTTAACAATAACTTTTAGTAGGTTTTCATTGTATAGTAGTATTAATTAGTTCACTGCTACTGAGTGATTTCATAGAATGAACATTATGTAAATTAGTATAACTACTTTGTAAAGTAAAATATGAATAATTAACAATAGTTTATTAGATGAAAGGTAGAGATTGTAGAGGCGAGTATTGCGTCTTAGGCGTTCTCGGTTATCTGAAGAGTTCAGTGGTATAGCTAAGCACGTGTCAGGAGTCACTATTAGGGGCGAGAGGAACAGGAGTTCAGTTCCCGCGCGTCTACTTCGTCACGGTAACAATGCAGCACAGAATTTATTATATTTAAATATAGGACTAAACTTCGCTAATTAAATGATAATCGAGTCTATAGTTCTGTGTTATAAGTAAGGAATTTTTAAGGAATGTAAATTGAGTTAAAACTATAGTTTATAAATATAGTATACTGATGTGAAGACAATATATAACCTTTAGTGCGTTAGATTTGTCTCAGTCTCTCTGGTGTTTTCGTGTACATGGAAGTTAGTGTTATCGTGCCGTGATTAAGGTTACCCTTCTCGAGGTCCACGTAAGTTTACTTTATTATCTATTGTCGTTAGCGAGGTCGAGTGGTGGAGGTGAGAGTTAATATATTATGAAAGAGCTCTTTAAACCTGCTCCTGGGCACCACTCTCCTCAGTCAAAATTGCATGCAAAACAAGAACAACTATGTATTCGCGAGTAGTTCCTTTTATTTTGTTTCAAATATACCCATGTTGTAAGTGACCACCATCGCCAATGGACATCGACAAAACAAGAGATACCCTCGTTTTGTCGATGCGTTGCATCCTCGAAGATAGAGTGGGGAGGGGGAATGAAGAAGAAAAAATGCTGCGGTCTCAACGGACTCAGAGTTAGATCCCAGAGTCCACTAGATCCGCAGCATTAATGGGATGGGAGTGGGGAGGGGGTAAGTCTGGCCCACATGCGGCTCGACCGGAACGCGTCTATGACACTTGGCGGTCGGATTCGCATGGTGGTCGCAAGCCAGTCGGGGAACAGATCCCCTACTACCAAGGGGGTGCTGGTTACTTATGGTCTCAAAATGAGTTCAGTAATAAATACGAATCCTGACCTTAAGCGCGTTCAAACATTCTAGTGTTATAATGTAAAATAAAACATGTAATATGTATGCAAATCAACAATTATATTGAAAGAAAGCTTTTATTAAAATCTCACAAAGGCGTAGGCGATGCGGGGGCGTTTTGTTCTTTAAGCATTTTTACACTTTGCTGCACAGGCCGCAATCGCTTGAACTGGGACTCTGGGGGTCTGGGGGCTCTTTACAAACAATTTCTGCTCTCTCATTAAATTTAATAAAACCCTTGTCCTGTATGAACGGAAAACAACCTGTATCACTGAGCCAATTAGCTAAATAATTGCCTTTAAACAACGACTTACAACAATACGTCAGCATTCGAGTTATTTTTTTTTATCTTTATATATGCACCTCAAAATTATAATAATCGTAAGAGTTAGCAACACCGTTGATAACTTTATATTCGCGAGTACCTTTTATTTTATTCCAAGACCAGTTGCTCCCTCCTTCTCCCATCCCATTACTGCTGCAGTTCCATTGAACACATGGTTCTTGCTCGGAGTCTACTGAAACCTTAGCATTCTTCTCTTCGCTCCCCCTCCTCACTTCTTCGAAGCGGCAACGCATCGGCAAAATAAGAGATACCCTCTAGGTTTGCGGATGACCATGGGCGACGGTGGCCACTTTCTATTAATTGAACCGTCTGCTCGTTTGTCCCTTATTTATCATAAAAAATGATGCTGGGTTTCCATTACTAAAGTTTGGAGTAAGTTTCTACTGTTAGTTATTGAATTGTGTGTGTTACTGTGCGTAGATAACATAAGTTTATAACTTAACTAGTAAGAATATATTTTAAACTATTGGATGTGTGTGATAGTGTCACTTGTTTGTACTCTTGGAATTACGAAATAACATACAGAAAACTATTTATTATAAAAACAAAAATCCAAGCTATTGAATGTTTAAAAAAATTAAAGTCCGAAAAAATAGTGTTTGTAACAGAAATATTTATTATTCCATCGCGTGTATTCTAGCAGTAATGATGTCTGAGTCTAAAGTATAACCCCCAGGAGGATATTCTAGTCAAGCCGTCATACTGTTAGTCTGCGTATAGATTATAACTGCTTTTATTTTACACTAGTTAAATTACGGAAAATAAAATTCTATGAAAGAAAGACATTTTGAAGTGAAAAGCGGTTTAACAGCACAACATTAAAAAACTAAGTACTTAACGCATCATTAGGCCAATTTTTTTGAATACTGTTCAACGCTCTAAGTGTTTTGATGTTTTTCTTTTAAAATAATTTATGACTAGCGACCTGCCCATGCTTCGCTCAGTTACTCTACTGCAATACACATCCATACAAATAAATAAAATTGGAGTATCTGTTTGTAATATTAAGATAACCGCTTTTTACCAAGAGCATATGAATGTTTTTACAATTTTTGTCTCTCTGTTTGTTGCGGCTAATCTTTGAAATGGCTGGACCGATTTTGATGGAACTTTCACTGATAGATAGCTGATGTAACAAGGAGTAATTTAGGCTATTTAACATCTCGCTACGACCCATAGGAGAGGAGCAACACGCGAAGGAAGTCGGCTAGTGTGTTAGAAATATAACTTCTTCTTGAATCACACGTTTAAACATCTCTACGTACAGACAACGGGAAGCGACTTTGTTTTGTACTATGTAAAGCCACTTTATATACGAATTGTAAATATGAAACATCTATTTTATTAATGGTTTAATGATCCAAAACGGTAACGAGTATACTCGTCACACGGCGAAGGTTAATACGTTGTAATGCTCGACTTTTATAGATTCGATTGGTTCATCCGATTGTTTTTGTATTGTTGTGATATTTAGATAAAATCTAGTTATAATAAAAAATCTCTACTTTATCATTGTCTCAAGTCTATTGGAAAAAAGGTTATAGTCCCACCACGAATATGAAGAAAAAAGATGAAGATTTTTATATAAAATCCTATTTTTTGTGATAAAATAAAACGTATTTTAGTATCAAATATTTATTCATTATCAATATTAAAATTATAACTATTAAATTTTATCATATTAGGCCATACTTTTTTTTGAGTATCAATTTCTAATGTCCCAAAAAAGAAAAAAAAATGACATATTATTTAAAGAAAATATTGCTAACTCACCGCTCAACCTCGCTGTTAAATATTAAAATAATACAGTACACTACTCACGTGCTTTTTGATAAGCGGTGGCCTAGCACCACACCACCGGTATACTTAACATAATATAAAATGACCCGCTAATACTACTTTATAAACAGTGTTGCTAACAGTATTCGTATGCTAGCATAGCAAGTGAATAAATAAAATTTTTTATCACGAAAACTGAAATTTCCATTAAAAAAAAAACAGTATCGTTTTCAGTTTTAAAGCAGCTTTATTCAATACATGAATAGAACGGACTTGAGCAAATTATATTCAGCCAGTTGATTACAGAGGGTAAAACAAAATTGTGGGATTTATTCACTTCACTGTTTACTGGAATCACACTAATTGGTATTGACTCGGGAAATTGCTTTTTTTGCATTTTATTACCCGGTTTTAGGTGCAAATATTGGTCAGCGAACTGTTTAAAAGTAAGCTGGAATGCAGTTTCCTTTTGAAATTTTATTGATGGTAATTTAATTTTTTCACAATAATCACCGCTTATGTCACTGATCATTTTACTACTCAATATTCAAAACAATAAAATCTAAGAAATTTAAACTTAATATACAAATAAATAATTTAAAAATTCAACAGTACACAAAATATTTATGGAATGAGTACTTAATACTATATCCTACTAATATTTTAAACGCGAAAGTATATGTAAGGATATATGGATGTATATTACTCTTTCACGCAAAAACTACTGAATGGATTTTGATGAAACTTTACAATAATATAGCTTATACATAAGAATAACTCATAGGCTATAATTTATAATGCTATAGGGTGAATTAACCAAAATACAGCTGGTGAAACACGGGGCGCGACTAGTATAGTATAAATAAAAATGCGCATACCTTCAGAGCAACCGCAACAAATCAGATAATTTTGTTCTGATAGTGATTGTCAGGACAAGGTTTGTATAAAAGAAGTAAGTGAGTGAGACAGAAGAGCGAGTGAGTCAGTGAGATGGTAAATCAGTGACATACTACGGATTATAGAACACTATCATATACACAGATGCTTAAAAATATTGAATTAACATAATTATAGAGTACTTATTACCCCGCAAAAAGCAAAGATCCTTTAAAAAAAATGGGATTTAAGTGAAAAATGCAGAAATATACTTTATAAGCTACAACATGTGAAAATTTGTGTATGAAAAGAATTATTTCCTTTCACTCTTCAAGTGTTCACACTCAGTCACACATCAGAAGACGAGCGACTCTAACAGACCCTTGTTTACTTTTGTATCGCACGCAACACTTGACATGAATGCTTGCTGCTTATTACTGTGCTGTTTTATATTAAATTGGTGTTCATCCCAACTGTAGTAATCTACAAAATAGTACTGTTAAAAGTTCAGTAATAGCCATTACTATTTATTACAACACAGTTAACTTCATCGTTGTAAAATCGATAAATCTTTCAAGTGGAAGAATGCGGAATGACAACTGCGATGAAGGTTAAAATATATAAAGTTATAAATATTAATAATAATTAAAAATGTTTCAATAATTTCACATAAATATATTTTCATAAAAGCCATGAATTTCACGAAAAAGAAAAACTATCCTTTGATCACTTCAGTAAAGACTTTCAAGCTTTATTTCCCTAAAGGCTCTCTATGACTATTCAAAACACGTTAGAAATTATAATCGCTGTCGAGTTTTTAACATTTTACTGAGGTAAAATTGAGTTTTACAGCTCCAAAATAAAATCGTAACTATAGCTAATACTGAAAATTATCAAGATAAGTTCTATAACTTAAATAAAATATATAAAAATAATGAAGAGGCTTAAGTTAGAAGAAGTAAAGAATATAATTTAAAAATGTATCTCCATTTTAATGCAATACGACTTCAACCCTAACTCTGGCTCAAAAAGCTCAAAGTATTGAGCTATTTTGAATAAACTGGGAAAGAAATTTGAATTTTAGCTCTTGAGTACACTAGATCAGTAGTTTATGACTCGTATAGCGCAGAAAATATAAAGTTTCAGACTCGAAAATTCCCTAAATTGCACTTATACATCTCATATTTTCATCTGTGAAGATATTCTGACTAATCAACGCAGCGGAGAGAGGGCTATTCACAGTCTATATCTATAAAACGTAAACATAACTCAATTAAGCAGGAGCATGGTGGAGACGCCCTGCCTTAATTACCTCCTAACAATTATTTATTAGATACAAAGGGCCTTGAGAGCAACAATAAAGTAACCCTACTCATCGAAGCAAAACAACCCTACTAACACTACTAGACGGGTTTTGATTGAAACTTCTCTAAAACAGCCCAATATTCCAAATAAATTTATTAACATAACTGCATCAACTTAATTTGCACTAAATTATTAAATCCTTAGTACATAACAGTAACTCAAATAATTTGCTTGGAAGCAAGTTAAAAATTTGGCCAAGTGTGTTTTGGATTCGCGTACCGAGAGTTCCGTACAATCTGCATTTAGACACAAACTTAACTTTGATATCATAAAAAAAATCAGTTATGTTTGCATATGTATGTAAGATAAGAGTAGATTTATATGCTATACATATACTTTGAACTAAACTTAAAGCACACTTTTTTAACTATTATCTGTCCTAGTTTATTATAAATCCTTTCAAATATTTGAAGGGTTGCCTGGAAGAGATTATTGACTAGAATAAGCCCGCCTTTGTACATCTTCATTGTTAAATTCGTAAAAATACTTACTTCTTTATTGTAATGTGTATGTCGGAGGTGTTAGTTAAGTTTAGGTTAGCCTTGTGTTAGGTTAGGTTAATGTTTTAGGTTTAGATGGTGAAACTAAGTAGTAGATGCGAGTGTTGTGATCACTTACAGTAGCTCCTTAAGCCTACACCTTGGTCACAAGACCAAGGCACCGCTTGGGTTACATAACAGTAAGAGATCGTAATGTTTAGTTATATTCTGACCGTGTTGCGCCCGTAGCTTATATTATAGGCCATCCGTTGCGCACATACGATGCTTATTAAGTGATTGTGTATTCCTTTTAGTTTCCGACATGTACAATTAAGAGAATAAACAAACAAACAAACTGTAGGGACACCATATGTCGATATGGGTTACGATCAGTTTACCAACAGCAAATAAATATGTTTTGTCGTGTATGTACCTATATATTTTTCGAATTTTTACCTAAATTTGCGCTACAATAAATAATCTTCTAGCAAATTGTATCAACTCTACATCAACAGGCCATTATCAAAACTTACATAAACGGTGTCTTTTGATTACTTAGAAGTTAATTGACTAATTTTTTTCAGCAGCCTAAATATTTGTTATATTCAACTGATACTTCCTAAACGTTTCTGAGAAGAATAGGTATTGACAGACAGGCAACAAAGTGATCCTATAAGCGTTCGTTTTTCATTTTGTGATGTGGAACCCTAAATGTACATTTTTGTAATATTAGCCGTAGATACTGGTATGTATAGCTGTACACGGTATAAGCAAAGAGCGGACGTCGCTTTGTGCATACGTACGCGTCATCAAAATTCAAATTCGCTATATTCTCTGGAGTCTGGAGAAATAGCGAAACTTACTTTATGCATCACAAATTTATCATTTTATGTAGATTTGTACACAGATACTGCTACAATTGGAATAAATCAAAAGTATATATTTTATCTATAAACAGAACGATAAATTGAAACACTAGCTGAAAAGAAAATTAAATTTTTGAATTGCTAATTATCAAATTAAAATTATCAATGAATCTAAATTTAATCATTGGAAGTAGTTGATTTTGTATATAACTGAGAAAACGTATAAAATATTTGGATGTATTTAAGATTGAGTATTTTTCAGTTGGTTCACTCTAAAAAGAGTAATACCGTAAACATTTCATATTAACTTTAAGAGTAGATTAATTAAATGAAAATCTAAAGCCGCAACATGTTTAAACTTCGAAAGAAGATTACTTAGTTGATAACATTAAAAGAGGGGAATGGAATGATCATGGTTTTTTAAACGAACGAAAGAAGAGAAGTCCTAGTCACAAGATATTTCAAAGTCAATAACGCTAATTAAAAATTAAAAATACACATACTTTTTTTTAATCCCAATTAGTGATATCTACCGAATATCTATACATTACACTCAACTACAACGTTCGTTTACTCAACATTAAAAGAGATGAACAATATTATTTCTAATAATAGTAAGAGCAAAATATAAAATTGTACAAAGGGGAAAGTGAAAACTCATTAATTATATTTGAAAAGAAAGAAAATATAAGACAAAACAGAGAGCGTTATTTATTGCAATAGGAAACAACACAGCGATCTATCTTTTGAAAAACTGAGCGAGAGTTAAAAGCATTTTATTTAATTTGAGGTAAAACCTGACAACTCTAGAAATTTCAACTAGTTGAACAGAATTACATTACTTCATAAAAGAGTTGTATAAAAGCGTTTAATGTCAGAGTGAACTGGAGTACTCGTTACAAACGTTTAGTTAACATGATATCCATGTCTAATAAAGCACTCTAAACGTTACTATATCTGTTTGTTTACTAAAGATCTTATTACAAGTAAAATAAATTACAAGTAAATAAGGACAACCTTTGAGTAATAGATACAGGAATCATACTTACCATGTAGAGGTAAAAACAAGATGGCGCTTTGTATAAACTGGTACTGGAACTCAAATAAAAACTTAAACAGGAATATTTTCTACTGTTTCGGCTTTCAATCTGTCATTAATGCACAAAACAAAATGTTCTGTTAATGTCACATGTCATGGAAAGAGTATGAAGGAGATTGAGCGGTGTAATATTCAGAATTAATTTCAATTTGAACTTAAATTTATATTATACGTTTAGGATATAGGTTACTTGGAAATAATTTTTTTATTGTAAAAGATTTCAGTAAAAAAATTGTTTTTTTCAAATGAAAGGAATAAAGCAATGACGGCATGAGCGAAGACAGTTTAATTATTACTTTAACCACTATTAATATATTAGTTTGTCCTCAAAGATGAATATTAAAGGATGGAGACCTCGTCAAGTTTCGCGGTGTAGATCAAACAGCAATATTAATCTGTTTAATCATTAGACGAACTTCCGCCTGTGATGAATTGATATAGATGAAGTTTGAGTAATTATTATAGTTTAGTAATATTTCATATTTAGTATTATAATTACAATCTGTTAATTTGTCATTTTATTCGCTTTAAGTCACGCGAATTTCTGATCAAAAGCTTATTTAGATTGGAGTGCACGATTATTTTTATAACTATTTACAAATTGGACAGGTTTACTAATTGAGTGATCCGACTCCTGATTGAAATCAGGAGTCAAATCAAATCATCAAATGAAAACATTATTATCACAATTATTAAGGTTTATTTTCTACACTTTACTGGAATAACGAAGTGTCGATAAGTATACACAAATATTTGAGGATCTAGTAATACCGATACTGGTGTGAGCTTTAAAGATGCCATAATTGAACCGATAGCATCAATCATATGACAGCTGACACATTCCATTAGCGCACTATGTTTTGCTTGCATTTGCTATATTGCATCCTGTTTTATCATATTTCAATATTTGCACGAGGGATTTATATCTAATATGTCCGCAAAATTACTGTTTTTATTGTTGACCCAAACTAATGCATAATGTAAACTACTTTGACTAAGGGTTTAGAAGAAAGCCTCGATGAAACTAATTATTTAATAAAGACTTTATGAAAGATCACTTCGGACGTTTTCAAGAATTTAATAAATTATATTTATAACACATTATGGTATTTAAAAAAAAACTAGTAATATATTTCTCATCTATGCGTTACTTTTTTCGAATGTGATTAGATAGATAGTAGATTATTTTACTATGTATACTTATATTCTTACTTTGATATTTACTTAATGGTCTACTTTACAATGTCCAAGTATCGGACAGATACTTTAACGGACACATTAATTTTATTTGAAGTCTTTACATCATTGACAAGGATTGTGAAACGCTAAGGACGTTTTTATTTGATGATTAAGTTGCAAGTGGATTATTCGGGAGCCATAATGATTTTATATTGCGTTTTTCCTTCAATAATTACACACTGGTTAAACGTCTGTAATACAACAAACACCTATGCAATAGGCAATAGTCAAATACCTTCCAATAAGTATCGACATAATCTAAGGAGGAACTCAATTAATACCGGTAGCAGTTCCTGTCATTAATTTATAGTAAACAATATTCCAATGAAATAACTATGCTTTAATAGTAGTTATTACATGTAACTGTATCCTGTCAGAGCGGATAAAAGCGACATCTATCACCAATATTGTCAACCGCTTGTACAGATTATTACGTCTGAACTAGCGCGGCTCAACTGGTACACTAATGGCTCAGGAATGACAGATGTTCAGCCCACATGATCCTGAGGACTGCCATAAATCTTTCTCAAACGTTTCCTTCATGTTTCGTGAAAATTCTGATATTGGTATGTTTTAACGATTACGGTTTATAAGAAACAATTTTCCTACACTATTTTTCGACCAATTTCGTATCAACCTAAACTATAACAATGTTTTATCTAAGCCTAATACGTACAGGGAATTTGATAAAGATGTTTTAGGTATTTTAGGCCAAAAGTTATCATAATTAATTTATAAGTGGAATTTCTCTAATAATCGCCAGCAGATGTCAGAGACGTAGCAGTAATTGTATAATGAAGATAGTGTACAATATTTAGAAGAGGTAATTATTGAAAATTCGAAGTCATTTAATCGTGACGACCCGTTAATGGCCCCTGCTGAGTCGGGTCTTCTCTTTAGAATAAGGAGGAAATCAGAGGGAGCCATAGTTGGGTTGGCAGACTTCACACACCCTTGAGAAATTTATGGAGAACTCTCAGGAGTGCAGGTTTCCTCAAGATATTTTTTTTAACCGTTAAAGCAAGTGATATTTAATTGCTTAAAACACATGAACTTAGTAATGTCAAAGGTGTGAGGCTCAGGATTGAACTCGGTCCTCTTGGGTTGGATATTCAAGTCTTAACCAGTAGGCTATCATTGAAGTCACTAATTAAAGTAACTGTTAAAATCTATGTAAAGGAAACTTTTGATTCTAAACATAAGATGTAAATTAAAGAGAATTTTACAAAGTTAGTACTCGAAATTAAGTAAATTTGTAAATTCTAATCAGTTCTAAGAAGCAGGAGAAGTTTTAACATTTCAGCGAAAATATTTGACGAGATTTCTCGAATAACTTAAGATGGAGCAATTTACTTATAATTGTGAGTTTCCTCGTTACATCGCATTTTTATACTAAACTTCTATTTCGCATATCAAAACTATGAAACAATGGAAATACGATAAACTTTGTGTCGGCAGGTTTTTGGCAGCTGCAAGCTAAAAAACAAAGAGTTTTACCAAAAAAAACACTGTGGTTTTGGTTACCGTTTGTAGCAAACCCCGGAAACATGTTTGAAATATTCTTTTATAAAACTGTCTATAGAGCAATGTTGATTGATGAAACTAAAAAATGCCAATATATTTATGATCAGTTCCTTTCTGAACCATTTTCAATTTTATTTTATTGATTATAATATTTAGTGCGTCAGTTATTACTGATGTAACTTTTTATTATTTCCATAACTTCCATTCAAAGTTTTATATACCACTAAAACAAGAATCACTATAAATATTTTTTCATTTATATTTTCGATAAAATTACTATGATTTAATTTTGGTTTCGTTATCATCTAGTCTTCTTTTGTGCGGTTCATCTTTCTCTGAGTTTTCTTTAGAATTGTTTTTTTTAATATTGTTAATTCCGAAATTCTTTTCTTAGATGTAAAATTACACATCTTTGAGATGTGAAGAAGTGTGATCCCAGGATCGAACTCAGACCTCCCGAATAAGACATTGAAGTCTCAACCACTAGGCCATCACTGCTTGATCACAATAGCCCTCATTCCCCTGATTTATGGAAAAGGTAGATGATGACAATATTCCAATACAAACTATTGAAGTTACAATATGTAATAATGCGAAGAATTTACCAACACGATAAGTGTAGTCGCTACAAACGTTGTAGCACACATTTATCTGTTTTAACTTGATGTAGAGAACAAAGCACTCATCCACAATAGCTTTTGAGCTTTCCACCCCTTACTGATATAACTTGACTTGTTCTAACAGACACCTCAATCGAATATCGATCAGCTAACGCAACTGAATTTAACTTTAAATGGAGTTTGCTTAGAGTTCCTCCAATATATTCTATCTTTATTACGTTAGATGAGATCAATTCCGAAAGTTTTTGCCCTTACACACGGCCGGGATCAAAGACTTTGTGATATTGATACTTGTATATTTCTCTTGAAACTACTTGAAGCTTCTCAAAAATAAGGTGATATTAGATATACTTGAAATGATTTTAAAACGTTTTTATTTATACGAAAAATAAAATTTATATTAAGTTACATATCAAGTTCAAATCCAACCCAAATTATAGACTGATGTAGTAACATCAATCTCGATAGTAAACTGCCAAGTACCCAACTGTAGATACAGACGAAAACGATTAAAATCTTTAGTAGAATCGTTAAAGTCTAATATCATAACCATTACCAATAAAGGACAAAGTAAAAAAGTAGTAAATGACGAAGAAAATAAAAACGGTATAAAGTTTGATGACTTAGCTTTCATAGTTTAAACAGATTTTATGGTTCGAATTAAAGATGGTGTGAACTTACATTGTAGATTTAACTGTCTAACTTGATTACTCTTTGGATGTAATATTTAGGTTTATGCGACCTGTGTTCAGTCTTAGTTTCTAGAAAAGTCTAGTTTTTAGCTTACATATCAAACATTGTACGTTGTTTTACGTTTGCGTTAAAGAAATATAATAGTCATAATTATAAGGTACTTTTGGTGTAAATAATGTACTTTAGACCTATTCCAGAATTATCTCGTTGCTCCGATTTATACCTGTCATTAAAAACGAAGAACTTGTATTTCAACAGCACCAAATTGACCATGGTAACTCCAACCTAAAAAACACCCCGATCAAACCTAATTTACCTGACCGTAGATCTCCAAATTTTACCAAAATCCAGCACATCACTCACAACACAATCGAAATCGATTGATAAACAAACGCGGGGGCGGGGAAGCCTGTTGCGCGGCAACTCACCGGTTATCAGGGCGAGCAGCGCCAGGACCGCCAGCATGGCCATGGCGGCGACGCGCGGGCATACCACACCCGCGCCCGCTGCGCTAGCACGCCGGCGCGCTCATGCGGCCTGCTAACACTAACGGCGGCCGGCCCGAGCAGCGCTCGGCGCGGGACTGGCCTCGCCCGCCGCCCTCCGCCCGCCACCACTCCTGCACCCCTGCACCCCCGCCCCTCGCCACCCGTCGCCCTGCCGCCTGCCGCCTGCGCCTTCAGGTGCGCGTCGCCGCCCTGCCCCTTGAAAAATCCTCAGGCCATTGTGTGGACGGTAAATGAGGATGTACAAGGTGTTAAGTGGGCCAGCGAGGACAAGGTCGCTGCATCCGAGCTCTGGCCCTTAAAAGTCCTTACAAGCAACCACTGGAACTCGTAAATAAAATTTTGAGACCGAGCACTATAATTTTTATTCACTCCTTTCGGTACATTGTCCTTTTTGCCGAATAAATATGATTGAAGTGTAGCGTCACGTTTCGTGAATGAAATGTGAGAATAAGGCATAATAAGTACCAAACTGTAGTCATGGAGAATAATTTACGGGAGCATAATCATTGTTCGTCCTTAATAGCGCCCCTCAGATACGAAATTCTTTCGTAGCAGGATAAACGGGCAAATGAAAACGTACAGAATGTTAATTGGGGTAAAGACAAGGTCGGCAATCAAAAACTGTAATTCCCTTATACTGTCCATTTATTTTTTCATTTGAATTACCTTTTGGCATTCCATGTCATGAAAACCTTCAGTCAACACCTTTTCCATACCTAAAAATTAAATAAAATATATTGATTAAATCTCAGTTTGATTTGTATTTCGATAATCAAAACTTTTTAATTACAACTAACTCGAATAATAAACCGTTTCACGAAAGAGGAATAACCAAAATCCTTATTTTATCACACCTAGTTGGTCTACAAGCAGTATCCTATCTACGATTGAATCCATTTCGGTGTATAAAGTACTTTTAAGAGGAAAGTTGTGAAGGTTGTTGCATCGTCCCTCGCGTTAAGCCCCCACTAATCTAGATGTGCCCTTCAAAGAGACTCAGGTACGCAAGTCCCTGCCCTCAACAAATCCTACTTAATCTCGGGGATTTCATCCTAGTAGTGCATGCGTAATGAAATATAGTACGAGTATTAAGTATTAACTCTATTCTATATAGAATAATTTGACCTTTACCTTATCTTTTCGTAACCTAACCCTAAACCTTGTCTAATTTGAGACAAGTGACGGCCTTATGATGGATGTTGTTAGAGAAGCTTTTGGCAATATAGTTCTTTCAAAAGTAAAAAGTCCAATTAACAGTACTCTACTCTAACGATAAAATAATAACGTCGAAATTTCTTGACTTTGACTGATTTACCTTTCCGAGTCGTTATTTATTGTCCACGAAATCGTGCAAAAAGCTGGTTAAGTCGTAATAAAAAAATTGTATAACAGTTGACCTCCTCAAAACATCGATATTACTTGACTCTGCTTGGTTTGTGTATCTTACAGTGTCGTTACCAATCATCAATCAAATAACGAAAATCTTTCTATTTTTTTTAATTGCAATATTTAAAGAATGTCAAATCCTATGAAGATCTAATGACAGGATGTGAGTTTAGTTTTCATCAATGAAAGCGGTGAGTAAAGCAAAAAATAAATTGTTGGTTGATGAATGAAGAGCGCGGGCGGGCGGTGGACATTGATTAATACTATGCCCGGTAAGCCACAAAGGGAGCATAAAGATTACATGGCAACCCTGTCTTCACTCGTTACTCTTCTACGTATGTCCTACATTTCCTATCGTTACTTTTAGTTTTGAAAATAAGGATAAACACACCGAAAATATATCCTTATAGAAGTAAACTTTAATGTCACCTTAAATTCGTAAACTAAAGCTCCTTCAATGAACAATATCGCGAAAACAGATTCATCTTTTCCTTAAAAACTAATTAATATCCTTCAGAATTCAATTTATCTCTTGCCTAATTACGTTTAAATCTTCTCAGCGCATTATCTTGCAAATAAATTGTCTGGCGCTGACAAAATATTTTTGTAAAAGTTGGTCTAATTGGTCTCTGAACGTAATCCATCCTATTAGTCTGGCCTAATTCTCTAAAGATTACATTCTTACTGACAAATATCTGATGTAATTGGCGATTGACTTAATCTTTGTCAATTACTTAATTCTACTGCTGGGAAAAACAGACATTTTATTATATTAGCGAAATATGATAATGGTAAATTATTTTTCGATGTTGTAGAATCATATGATAGATTCACAAATATTGTATTGGCACGCAACACTAGAATATTTGGGAGATTGTAAATGTTTTGTGATAGCAACATCGCATATCATAAAAGACGTAACTAAGCTAATCCTGGCAGTGCTGGTCGTGTGTTCAGAGCTTATATAGTTATAATATTTGAGTGTTAAATATTAGGACGAAGTTTAGAGAAGAAATATTTGGGTCTCGAGCCTCAGGCACTGCTCTACATGCTTACGTCTAAATTGTATGTTACCGTAGTTGAATGTCATTATGCAGCGTAGATCGGCATTTTTGATTACAATCGTGCTGGTTATGTTACATAATTATCAATACATAAAATTTTATGTCGTCTATAAATATTGAATAAAAATTACAATCTTTGAAACAAATCAAATCAATCTGATATTAGAAGTCGAAGTTTTCAATGACTAGTAAACTCCTTTTTTTGTTTACCAGTTTAAATTCATTATGCAAATTGTGTAGGATTATCTGTAGATGCTACGGCATGTCTACCACTTCTTATTAGATTCTTAGTGGTCCTCCAACACGTCTACTACAACTATTATTGGTAATATTTCAAAGACAAATCTTTGTCTAATCTGTCATTATGCACGAAGTATGATAATATTTTGAATAGCTAGACTAAGATCGTTTCTACCGTTGTATTTTGTAGAAGTGCTACGTAACGTCTACGATCGCTCATGTAGTTTGGTAATATTTCGAAGATATTCCTGTGACCACTCACGAAGTATGTATAGTAGTATTGCGTAGAAGCGCTACGATCCTGCTACGCCACGTCTATGAATAATCATGTAATGAGTATCATATTTTTTTCGTGAGAGGTCAACGTGCTACGCCACATCTACAACTTATATGTTATGGCAACATTACACATGAAGTTTTCTTGTATTTTGTAAAATTCTTATGACACTTCGTTCATAAGTTGCGATATTCTACGGTTCCTAATAATCATATAGTTAGCAAGTATTGTCATATTATTTTTTGGTACTTCTGTAGGTCACGTCTGTGTACACCTCATATTTAATGGCAGCATGTACAAGCAGATAGTTTTATAGTCTTTCGTAGTGTTTCTACGAGAAGTCTACGATTACTCTACAGACTAAATAGAGAAATTTCCTCAAAACATTTAATGAAATTGAATCAAAAACGCATTTAGTGGTTCGCTTACACAAAATACTCGTAAAATGTATTATAAAGAAACAGAAACAGCGAGAACAGCTCAGCTATCTCATATCTATGATATTTACTGTGCGAATATTGTTGGAATGTGTTATGAATCTTACCTGTATGCGAATGTTTGGGAGATCGTAATATTAAATATATTTTTACCTTTGCTTACAAATATGTGTTTAAGAATACTGCTTCCCATTATTTTTAAAATGTAATAGTATATGTAGAACATAATTTAAATGCAATGTGATGACAAAAGTAATTTGACAAAAACGCGCCAGAGCTCAATTTTTTTTAATATCTTGCTTAACGGCTCTGGGTTCAAGCCCTTTTGTGCCTCAAAAGATCCATAATCGCTCGGGTGTTGCCTGTATTCTAAATTGAGTTTCCTTACTTTATAAATAATACAAAATCTGAAAATAAAAAACAATTAGATTAATTAAAAAAGCTGTATAATATATGGCTTGATAAAAATATTTTTTCTGTTTAATGTATTTGAATAGATATTTGCCATTAAATATGAAGCTTTTTTTGATACCCAAAGATTTTATAGATTTACTTATCTTAGTTTCCATTATACTAGCAACAAATATAAATGATCAAAAGCTGCGCTTAAAAGTTTTGTAACCAAGCCGTAAAATATTTTAAAAAAATGTAAAATGATTATACTTCTAGGCCATGTGTCCTTGGGAGATGGTTTTGGAAGGCACGCCTTGTTCGGAGATTCCCGCGCTTTTTTTTTACTTCTACTACCACAAGAAATTTTACAACTGCAAGAATTCAGATAATTATAACAAAATACATGGCTTTGACCTTACTATAGAATTAATAAAGAATTAACCTACTAAAGACAAAGCTGTACGGTGTAATACTTTTACCTTTTCCATTAAGAAAAAAAAACAGAAAAAAAAGACTTAGTGTTTAACTTAATATTTTGTTTCTAGTTGAAAATATTTTTATTTGAGCGCTTGAGAGTTAATAAAGTTTTTCATGAGATTTTATCATATTTGCGTTTATATTCAGCGCGCACACGAGCACACGCGCACGCTCTGGTGGGCAAATTAGCCTACAGTTAAACAAAGTAAATGTGAAAGGGTAAATGTCCACTTTATTCTCAAGCCGGCACAAACAGTTACTAAACGATTATATTTCTATTTCAAAAGTTTTTTCTTGTATTTAACTCCTACACTAAGGGTAAGTGAGGCTTTTTTATTTACTTTGTTAATTTTTTGTAGCGTTTATTCTTTTAGATAGTTTACATGTTATATCAAAATTGTCTAAGGTTTAGTAGTATAGTCACATAGATACAAATAATCATTATCAATCTCTTAACCAATAATCAATGTAAAGATTGTGGATAGAATATAGATTTCAAATTCAAATTTTGGTTTGGAAAATTCAAATTTGGAATCTACTTTCAATGAGAATGAGATTGATTACTAATCTCGGCCATAAATGGGACCCATTATTATTGAGGAGATCTGTAAAAGAAATTTATTTAAAAATAAAAAAATAAACATGATCTGTCTTACGTTCTGGTTATTCCATATTTGAAAAAATTGGGTCTTAAAATGTAGACAATATATAATATACGTAAATATTAACCACACTCCAAGGACATTTATCTAACAGATATTACAATATCAGGAAATGATCTCCATTTTATCCGATAGATGGCGTTATTTACATATTAAGCGTCTAATCAATACTGTACCTATCTTGTAGAAACATCTCAACCTCAACCCAATCCTATAGAATTAGATGAACACATAATTCAATGTGAAACAGAATAACAATAGGCGATGGTAATATTTTATGCGGCCAACAAAGCATTCAGAACTATTTCGGTATAAATAATTCATTTCATTTAACACCGATTATTGCTTAGCCATAAACATAACCTATAACTCTGAATTATAAAGATATAAGTTATGTAACTCTATGGTTCTCAATGTATTTTTTTTTCTATTAAAAAAAATCAAACCACCTAGACATAATATCAATGTTACAATGAGCATTATTGGAAGCTAATTTAATTCATGTCAACCTACAAAACACAAGGCTGTGCGGTGTAATACAGATAAAAAATGATTAATGTCAGCAATGCCACAGAGGTTATATATCAATTTATGTTTATATGTTCTCATTGTATTTTTTTTTCTATTATATAAAAAAATCAATCCACTTTACAGCGATTATTGCGTAGCCATAGACAATAATATCCTATCAAGCTTTATTGGAAGCTAATTTGATTAATGTAAACTTACCAAAGACAAGGCTGTACGGTATAATACCATTATGGAATAAAAACGGAGAAAAAATTGATTAATGTCAGCCATGTCACAATAGTCGTAAGTCAATTTTCGTTTATATGTTCTGTGATCTAAAGTGACCATTAAACAAAATATTTAGTAAAGATCAATGTCGTTTATTACATTTCTTATTTCACGTTAGCGAAAGGAAACACTAATACAATGTTTCGACCATAATTAATTTAAATTATTGTCTATGACTAATAAACTAAAGGTAGTGTGTTTGTCGGAAGTGTAAGTTAGCCTTGTGTTAGGTTAGGTTTATGCGAGTTTAACCTTACGTGTAAACAGAGAACCTGGGCAGTGGAGGCGAGTGTTGTAATTACTTAAAAGGATCCCTTAAGCCACTGCTTGGGTTCCTGTTAGAATAGTAAGAGATCGTAACGTTTAGTTATATCCTGACCACATGCAATACTGCTGTATGTTTAATGTTTTTTTTTATTTCTTTAATGTATTTTTTACACATAATTAAAAAAAATATAAGCATTCTGCACTCCTTCTCTATATAAACTATGAGTATGGGTTGCTGGAGGTCGAGCAGTACTTGGGGCTTGCGACCCAGATGCAGGATTAAAGGGCCCTTCTTCTACTAGTAAACGCTCTTCTTCACCGCTCGATTTACTGACTCTTATATTTAACACAAAAATTGCTTCAGCAAAACACCAATTGCACTAATTATTTATATATTCAGCAAAATATCAAAAGTCTCCCTTTTTATAATACAAAATACCCCCCTCATCTATTCCCACTATGGGGTCGTAGGCCTATGTTGCCAAGTTAATATTTAAAATCTCCCTATAAATAATTTAATAACGCTTACTCCATCAAATAATTCCAATTATAACCAAAATCGATATTTTTTTATGGTAGATAAGGTGCAAACGAGCAGATGGTCCACCTTATGGTAAGTGGCCACCATCGCCCATGGACATCCGCAAAACAAGAGATACTCCCCTGTTTTGTCGATGCGTTGCATCCTCGAAGATAGAGTGGGGAAGGGGAGTGAAGAAAAAATGCTGCGGTTTCAGCCTTGAGCAATAGCCCAGATTTCACTGAATCCGCAGCATTAATGGGATGGGAGATGGAGGGGAGAAGTCTGGCGCACATGCGGCTCGAGCGGAACTCGTCTATGACAATTCGCATGCTGGTTGTCGCAAGCCAGTCGGGGAACAGATCCCCTACCACCAAGGGGGTGCTGGGTTACTCGGCTCTTACGAGATGCTCTCCCAGCGGCGGAGGGGAATAGTATTCTAACCTGTTCCCTCACGGGTAAAAGTTTATACTATTAATATTTTAATAAAACCTAACAATATATAGATAAAAACATTGAAGTACATTGTTTAAAAAGTACGAAATACGTTAAAAATAAAACTTCCAATAATAAGAAATAATGATTTAGAGGACTACTCGCCATCTGTCAGATGTGGAAGTTTGTATGTTTGGAAATTTGGATGCTTAGATGTTTGTTCCTCAATTACGTAAAAACGGCTAAACGGATTTTATTAAAATTTAGCATCCATATACTTTGTAACCTGGATTACCACACAGGGTATTTTTTATCCCGGAAAAATTTTAAGTTCCTGCGGTATAATGATAAAACATTGTTATCGTACATAAGTTGCTGAATATTTTTATTTAGAAAATGTTTTTTGTTAAACCTAAGTACACGTGGTAAATTGCACTAGTGCGAAGCCGGGACGGGACTACTAGTAAATTACATGCGTATCTTTTTTTTAATATTCCTTTAACGGAACTTTATATAATACCAACATTTATGCAAACTGAAAGTCGTTGAATACAACAATAGCAGGATTTGAAATAGGGAACTTGTATGCGTACAAATTCCCGCACAAAAGCTCCTTTAGACCCTCATACAATTATGATATCGCTTGACTAAACTATTATGAGCCCTTAACGATAATGGATTATTAAACCAATTTTCAATACTCTGGAGCTGTAGCATAACAATTTGCATATTAAACTTATGTAAGGCCAACTTAATGGCAGAGAATTGCCAAACAAAGGTACAAGATATAAATATTAACTATATACTTATCGACTCATCCTCCATTCATTTGCTTTTGTGCTTTTGACACTATCACCATTACTATCTCTCAGCTATCATACATATATTATACTTAAAGAAGTCCTCTACATGGTTAAAGACAGATGCGTAACTAATCACAAAAAATTGTAACAAAAATGAGAGGTAATTGCCTCACATTCAAACACCTCATATGGCAGTGATTAATAAGTCAATTCTCGAATTCGCAATTCTCGCAAAATCTCGTATTTGCAATTCTCTATGTATTGTAGATGTCCATGGGCGACGGTGACCACTTACCATCAGGTAGGCCTTCTGCTCGTTTGCCCCTCGTATACCATAAAAAATATTTAATTAATTAATTAAAGTTGACTCATATATTATATACATACTTCATGACCAGGCATACATTCTTTTGCCAAATAAATTTAAAAAATTTGGGGTGGGCCCTTCTTATCACTGAAGGGGATGAAAAATAGATAGTAGCCGATTGTCAGACTTACTGAATATGCATATAAAATTTCATAATAATCGGTCGAGCCATTTCGGAGGAGCATGGTAATTAACAAGTGACGCGAGAATTTTATATATTAGAATAAGATAAAGATATCTTGTAAATCGGTATCATATTCTTCACTATAAGCTTAAGCTATTAAGAATAGAACCTTCCAAGAACAAGCTCAACTCACCACGTCTGTAAACCACTAACCCAAAGAAAGAAGGTAAGATAACCCAAAGGTAGAAAAAGCTGCTTATTATCGACAATAATTCGCATATGGAACAATGAAGAGATTTATCTACAAAAAAATGCCAGTCTCTAATTAGTACAGGAGGAATCGGCGCATGAGTACCAGAAACTATTCCACCTCAATTTTTTTATGCGATCCTCTTCAAATTGCCCTACTGATGATATAAATGCATGTTGCCATGAGGCAACCCCGTGCCATATTGTTTAAACAATTGCAAGGAATTCTTATTTTTCAACCTGGCAATTTTTTTTGCATTCTTTATTGAAATACTAATAAAAAAGGTCCTATGACTTTTTATGATAAAGTTAATATTTTTAGAGATATAAATTTTTAAACCTTCGAAAAATCTCAAATTTGGATACTTTTGACCCATGAAAAATATATTAAAAAGAAAATAAAATTTAAATTTTTTTTTTAAATTATTTATATAATACTTGATAATATTCTTATTTGTGATTTTAAAAAGTTTCATTGTTTAATACTAATTAATTAGCTACTTTCATAGTTTTTTAATTGTTAATTTTTCAACAAGTAATTAAAATAAAACTTTTTGATTAGTTTATATTACTTTTTATTTTTATTATATTAGTATATATAATAACAATTCCTTGCAAATGTTTAAACAATTTCGGTTTAAACAATATGGCACGATTGCCCCATGGCAACATGCATTTATATCATCAGTAGGGCAATTTGAAGAGGTTCGCATAAAAAAATTGAGGTGGAATAGTTTTTGGTACTCATGCTCCGATTCCACCTGTACTAAATAACTGTTTGAATTTAGCGACTAAAACGTCATACTTATACTAAGTAACTTAGAAAAGTGTTGAATGTAAAAAGTTAATTAGTGGTCATGACACGCACTTATTTAGTCACCCCGAGTTTCTTTATTAGTGTTTAACAAAGTTAAACTTCTTTGAATTTAAAAACTTTGCGGTCGCTTTTATATTCTTTACTCGTTAGATATAATTTGGGTTATGATTTTGGCAGCCTATGTATGCATGTAGATGTGTATGTTCCACTATAGCGCCTAAACTACTAAACCAATTTTAATGAATGGGATGTTGATAGACTCGTAATAACTTTATTAATCTTATACTAATATATAAAATTGAAGAGATTGTTTGTTTGAACGCGCTAATGTCAGGAACTACTGGTCCGATGTAAAAAATTCTTTCACTGTTGGATAGGCCATTTATCGAGGAAGGTTATAGGCTATATATCATTTCGCTACGACCAATAGGAGCGAAGCTATATGCGGAAGAAGTCGCAAGGGTCGACTAGTTCTTAATAAAGTTCCACAGCCTTTATGGTCAAGCTCCGTTTGATAGATTTGTGTCAAATCTATCGGAACACAGGTTATGTATTGTCAAGTTATAAATTGTTACGTGGGTATTATTAAAATAGTTATAGTGGTGCTCTATACAATTAAACACAAATGAAGTTTGTAATTACAGTCCTATTTTAACAACAAAACTTGTAAACACGACTTGAAAGTAGTTGGAGAGTCCTTATCCTAAAACTTATGCAATGAAGATGAACATTCTACTTCATTACGAAATACAGAACAGACTGAAGACTTTTCCTTATGCCAGACTTAATATACAAAATGGACTCCATACGATAATAAATATGTCGGAAAATAGTAAAAGATTATCGAATAATCGAATCGTCATCGCCATCTATGACGCTTGAGTAGAGTAGTAGTCACTTCCGTCATTTTGACAGTGGGACTGCACTCTTAGTCTTACGCGAGGCCTCTCAAGGAGTTGATATTGTCTGGGTAGTGCTAGTGAAAGGGTTAAGTTCAGTTCTGGAAGTGCTGTCTGATTAAGATTACGTGAGTACCTTATAATGTAGTTTTCATGTGGTAATGTAAACACAACTATAGGTTACACAGTGATTCCCTTAGTTTGCTCCAATATATAAAACTATTAAACTTTAATTATGAAAATATTCATAGAATATCTGTTTTTTGGCAACATTATTAAAAAATATATCAGTCCCATCAGTAGTCTCTTCCAAACATTAGATTAAAACAATTTTATTAAGTTAAAATACCGCTGCTGATCTTCTTCATCCTCATCGATATATTAGACCTCAGGAGAAGCGAAGGCTAACGATCGTTAATGGTATGGTGTATCAATCCTCCTTATTCTGTTATCAAACACGAGACAGTAATGATATTGTTAGAAAAGTTACATGTCTTCAAATTTATCGGATATGACACATAATTTTCCATTTCAATACCCACAAAAAATAATAATAAGATGATGGATGGATTACATTTTTTTCTGGTAAAGCAAGTATGCTCTGATAAACAATAATGGTCATCTATCCGATCACATTATTGGTATCATATCAAGGGAGTGGGGACTTCGTTAGTAGGAAGTGACATGCTCAACACATCGCGTCTGCATAATACGACAAATCAGTGCTGCCAACTAACCTATCTTTTCTAGATATTCAAAAATGGAAATTAATTTAAGTAATCCCAAATAATAGAATAAAACAACGAAAATTATAAATAATTTTGGACCTATCTATATCTAGAACCCAAATGAATTATAAAAAAATAGTATACTCCGAACACTATATTCGTGGCGAGACTGTATGAGCTACTAACTTCTTTAGATATCTCTTCTTTAGATCAACGCGTCTTTTAGATAGCTTTATAGCGGGAAAACAAATTGTGCTACCAACCGTCGCAACCCTCACGCTGTGAAAACCACAGTGTTGCCCACTAACATTAATCTGCACTCCTGTTTAGCATAGAAACACTATTATTGATATTATAATAGTTGGTAGCCCTGTATTCAATCAGTTTCAAATGTCAATGTCTATTTGACATTTCATAAGGTTTGTCGAATTAATGTATTTTTGGCAAAATGAATCAAACAATAAATGTGGACCAGTTGAATTCAGCTTTGACTTCGCTTAGAACGCTTCGTTCCAGCGTTAGTCACGTCTTCGAGACATTATCAAATGGCTTGCGAGGAGACCACGGGGAGGATGGGAAAGACAAGTTTCTATTAGAGCTGCAAGAACTACTCAACAATGTAAACATAAACCTACGAGATTTGGAACAAACTGTGAACGGCTTACCGATCCCAACAGCTCCTTTCAATCTCGGGAACACAACATTCCTTAGCCAAGAAACTACACAAGATCGTCAAGCTTTATATACGCAGTTAGTTAATAGCTATAAATGGACCGACAAGATACATGAGTATTCTTCATTTGCGCACACTCTACTTAGTCAGAATTCTCTTAAGAGATCCTATATAAACTCGGGGAGTACAAAACGGCGAGGAAAGCTGCAGAGCAATCATAACGTGGCACCATTACAAGTAGACAACGTAATAAATAATATAGACAGATCTTATAATGATATGAAAATTACAATATCGCGACCATTTGCAAGCAATGCTGTAGTGCAGATCAATTTGAGTCATGTACTCAAAGCTGTAGTAGCTTTCAAGAGTTTGCTCATGGAATGGGTAATGGTTAAAGGTTATGGAGAAACCTTAGACCTATGGACTGAATCTCGACATCATGTTTTTAGAAAAGTAACTGAAAATGCTCATGCAGCAATGTTGCATTTCTACTCTCCAACATTACCAGAGTTAGCTGTTCGGTCATTCATGACATGGCTGCATAGTTATGTGAATTTGTTTAGTGAACCATGTAAAAGATGTGGTTGCCATCTTCACCATACTTCAATGCTTCCTCCAGCGTGGCGTGATTTCCGCACCCTTGAACCTTTTCATGATGAGTGTAAACAATAGTTAATGTGGTATTGAATGAGAAAGCTCAGAGCACTTGTGTTACTTTGGAGCTTTCTCATTCAATATTTGCGTTTGCCTGTGAAGGTTATTAGTGAAATAAAAACAATGTGACTGTTTTAAAACTTGTGATCAGTGAATATTTGTAAGACTCTCATTGAAATATTACTCTATATAAACTTTTTCAATCATGTAAATGGTAATTAAATATGTAATTTAATTAAAATATAGTTGTGGTAAATTAAGTATAGTTTTTTAAATTAGTAATAGTGATGTCAAAATAAATGGATGTTTCATTGTTTATACAAAATGGCTGTATTATTTTTTACTTAAATAGGGTATTTTCTTTGTCTTTTCTCATACATGATATATTAACTAGTGTTTCATGAATGACATTCATTGTTGAAAGAAGCACAAACTCTTATTGTGTTCGGTCAGTCTGTTGTGTCTATTTTTTATTGTGTTGAAGTTAATTTGGTCTATATAATAAAACAATATGTTGACTAATAATTTATTAACAATCTCAAATACCTAAAAACTTTTTTTTTTTTTTTTTGTGTTCAAGAGATCTGCAATCAGTAGTGTGCTACTATAATCAGATGTTTTGTCTTCTATTTTGACAGGTCAAGTGAGTCCTCCAGCGAGGGCACTACTCCTCTTTATTAGACATTAAGGATATCTTTCCTTTTCAGTCGTTTTTGGTAGCTAAGGGATGTTAGCTTAGCAGCTAGTTTATTAGGGTGACTTTTGTCTGTCATGGTACTTCTGTGTGTTATTTAAGATTTCCTCCTTCACAGTTTCCATCCCTAAGTAATAGTGGATTTCAGCATTTGTGACATACCATGGCACATTGGCCACTTTTCGTACGATTATATTCTGCACTCTCTGCAAGATTAGTATATTTGAGTTACTAGCACTCCCCCACAGCTGGCAACAGTAGGTCCAGACTGGTTTTAAAATTGTTTTGTAGATCAGCAGCTTGTTATCTACGCTAAGTATGCTTCTACGTCCCAGTATCCAGTGGAGGGATTTATAGCGGATGCAAAGTTCTTCTCTTTTTGTTTTAATGTGTTGGGTCCACGTTAGGCGGCGATCAAGGTGCACACCAAGGTATCTGACGATATTGTGGTGGGGTAGTATTATGTTACCCAACTTCACTGATGGGCAGTTGTCTTTCCGCAGAGTAAAGGTAACTTGTACCGACTTGGATGCACTAGCTTTTATCCTCCAGTTTTGAAACCATTTGGTGATGATATCTAGCCCTTTTTGTAAAATTTGTGATGCTACAATTGGGTCTCTATGACTTGCTAGTATGGCGGTATCATCAGCAAATGTAGCTGTGGTAATGTCATCTGTGCTTGGTAGGTCAGCCGTGTACATTGTATACAGTACAGGCCCCAACACAGAGCCCTGGGGGACACCAGCATTAATCTTATATAATTTGGATGTACTTTCACCCTCCGTAACCTGGAACAGACGCTCTGATAGGTAAGTGCATAGTAATAAGTGTAGGCTGTGGGGAAGACTAGTTTTAATTTTATAAAGAAGACCCTTGTGCCAGACTCGATCAAAAGCCTGCTGTACATCCAAAAAGACAGAGGCACAGTACTCTTTGTGTTCTAGTGATTGTCTTATCCTGTCGCAAACTCTATGCACCTGTTCGGTTGTGGAGTGCTGTTTCCTAAATCCAAATTGATGGTGAGGTATTACTTTATTTTCTTCCAGGATAGGTAGTATTCTGTGTAGAAGCAGCTTTTCAAATAGCTTTGATAGGATTGGTAGCAAGCTGATAGGCCTGTATGAAGAAATTTCGTTAGGTGCTTTCCCTGCTTTTAGTACCATTATAATTTGTGACACCTTCCACAAGTGGGGAAAATACTGTACTCTTAGTATACTATTAAATAATGTTGTGAGGAAAACTATTGCCTTTTTTGGAAGTTGTAGTAATATTTCCTTTGTGATAAGATCAAAGCCGGGTGCCTTTTTGTCTTTCAAAGCCTTAATGTTTCTCCAAACTTCCCTGACTGTTATTGGGGTTGGTGGAGGAGACATTTGGTAGTCTTCATTAAGGATTTGATCGACTTCGATCGAATCGATTCGATACCTAAAAACTAAAATAATTTATGTAAAGGGTTTACACACAGCCACAGTATGGTCTACACTACACTTGACTGATAACACTTGAGCTCCAATACTAATTTTCAATGGGAAATGTTGGTCTTTACCATGGCCTAGACCAAGACAGCCATGTCTGTTTCTGCCCCACATGTAAAGGTCTCCATCATTAGTCACTGCTGCTAGGTGACCGATACCACAGGCCACTTTGGTTACCATTGATTCTGGATTGAATTCATTTCTACCAAAGAGTGGTGGTGGGATTTGTTTTGGAGTTTTAGCATGCTGTACTTGTGGGCCCAGACCTAGGAGACCAAAACCCCAGACAAACACGTCTCCATTTTCTGTAAAATGTAACAATTGTAAAAAACTCAGAATGAAAATTATTTGTATGAATAATATAATAATAACATGCAATTAAGACGATGAAAGCAAGCGGCATCTGAGGCTTGTAACCCAGATGTAAGATCCTCAAAGCCTTTAAGCATTATCATTTATACAAACACTATACATTTTAAATCGCGAATACAAGTGTGAATAAATTTATTACCATTACAAATCAAGCAATAAGATCCTCCAGCAGCTATATCCACAATTTTCCCTAATCCTTTAGTAAAGTTGACCAGTGCGTATGACATATTGACTTGCTGCTGATTTGAGTTCATTGGTACTTGACCATATTCGGAGTTGCCCCAACCGAAAAGTTCACCGCTATCTGTAATAAACATAAATTGCACCAAGACTTTAGAACAATGTCTTTATCGGAAATAAATTAATATAAAAAATATCACAAAAGTGAATTTTGTGTTTTAATATTCAAATCAACTTGATTTGTCTTTATCGCGTATAAAAGGATGGACAGGAAGAATGTTGATAAGGAATAAATATAGAACATAAGGTTTTTCAAAGAGCCTGTAGTTTCCAGGACGGGGTGGCTAGTATAGTCATCCCTGCACGCACAATGGACCCAATTTGAGTTTAAGCGCAGTAACAGGAGCTCACATACCATCTACATGATTCTTCCTGTACCTAAATCTTACCTTTGAGATAATATTGATTAATCTTTTAATAAAAAATATTTCTGAGGTTAAAAAAGGCATACCATTTAAAGCGAGCACACAATCAGCTGTTGAGGCAATTTTGACAATCTTCTCAGAAGTAATATCTCCTTTTACAGCTGCTGGATACCCCTGGTTTTCGTATATACCCAAACCAGTCTGACCATCAGCTCCCCATCCACATGCATACACTTTACCCGACTCTGTTATGAAGAGACTGAAAAAGTTTTCATAAATTAGATTTTCGACATTAGCATTAGCGACAATCTACTCTTTTAGAATCAACAATTACTTGTGAGAATAAAAAAAACACTACCTTACACTTACCTATGATCTTGTCCACAGCATATATCAATAATTTTTTCCTTTCCTAGACTCTTTATATTATGTGAGGCCATGCTGCCTCGATATTCTTCATTAGGGTTTATCTTCCTGCCACACTGTCCATATGCATTGTTGCCCAGTGTATACACACCTTCATTATCTGTTAAGATGACAGTGTGTGCTCTGCCCGCTGATAAAGCTGTAATCTATGAAACAACACTAGATGCTTTTCCATAAGTCAAACATCAAAGGAGACGCCATAAAATTCAAGTTGTAGAGTTTTCGACTTAGGCAGATTTTGATCCAAATAAAGAGGTTGAGATTCATAATTATAAATTTTGAGTTAGAGAGGTAATAAATAAAAATTCAAGTTGCAGAGGTGACACATATTTTTCATTGTATACTCCTAAATTGCTTTCTAAGAAACAATGGTGTACCTACACTGTCGACAAATTCTCTTAAATTGTTAGTCGGTAACTTATTTTTCTTCAAACTATAGAGGTAATAAGTCTCAGACTTGTAAAGGTTGTTATTTCGACTAAAAGAGAGTTAAGATTTTGAGGAATGGAGGTTTTGGTGTTTGAAGGGATGGGAACAAAACATTTTTTGAGATTTAGAGGTTTTCAACTTATTGAGGTTTAATTTAACAAGGTTCTACTGTATAACCATTGATATATATATATATTTTGGATTTTACTCCTAAGGAACTGTTTAGAAAAAAATATTTGCTCACTAAAATGTGTGAATTAAAAAACTATACCTTAGTTTCCAAAGATTTATAAGGTATATAAATCGGTGCAGGACTCAACAACATTTCAAGTGGTCGCCCAAGTCTAGGAGCATGATAGCCTATTTGTGAATCTGTATTGATTCCAGTTCCAAACACTTTGTGCTGTTCTTTTGTTTTTACTGATGCTACTGTGAATCCGTAACCACATGCTATGTTTGTTACCTGAAATATTAAAATTGTGAAATTATTAAGAACATTCATAAGCTGTGGGGTACAATAATAAGCCAAATAATTTGCAATGGTATTTAATATATATCATACTTACATCAAATCGCTCACAGAAACTAGATCTTATAGGATGCCAAATAAAACTAAAATTGTTTCTATAAGATTTCTTGAATTTTTTCATACGCCTTGCCATATGTACCCCAAGGGCACCAGTTTCTGCTAAGCCCCATACATAGACTCTTCGGTCTGTACTTTTACTTACTGGATACTGAAATACTAATATAATAGAATATTATTTGGAGGTGTTTGTGAGATCTGGTCCGCCTTCAAAGTCTTCCTATCGGAGGCCATTTAAAAGAAAAAAAATTTGCAACTATAATAAACATATGTATATCGGTTCTAATCAAAAAGACTAATGTTTTAGATATTTTTTTTTAAATAATTTTGTAAACATAACCTCTAAATTATTATTTTGTATGTGTTAGTACGTTAATTGTTGATTTATAAATTAATTAATTTTCAAAGTAAAAGGAAAGCTTATAAGTTTAAAATATTACTTGGTAAATCTTCCTCTTCTTTGAGATCAATAAATTTTCTTTTATTTGAAGCTGTACGACTCAAAAAAATTGTAGAAGCTCTTCGTTCTACAAATAATTTTATCACATTCATTTTTAAGCAGTAGCTCTGTAGCTTTCTGGAGTAAATAATTAAATAAACATTTCAGTTTATTAAAAATAACATTGCGTACTTTTGAATTTTATTTCCTTTCCTTGTAGGAATTTGACGTTTCTAAAGTGAATGTTGCTAGGTATTTTTTTTCAATTCACTTACATTGAATTTATAGATCAATCCAACCCGTCATCCCTCCAAAACCTTGGTTTTTTAAATATAAAAATGCAAGCAGACATGTAACAACAACAATTTGTCGTTTGCGTTTAGGTCATTCATGCACTCCAGTCCATCTTGCTAAAATAAAGGTGAGAGACCACTCGCTATGTGAATGTGGCCTCTACGAGGGTACTGCAGACCACATTTTCTTTAATTGTAATAAGTTCCCTACATCCTGGAGAACATTTCCACATTGACATTGGCAGAATTACTGCTAACAGAAGCAGTAGAAAAGCCATAGACAAGAGAAGAAGAAGTACATTGAATTTCTTAATTATTGGTATTATTTCCATAGAGTTGGAAGCTACTTGAAACAAATTACAACATATTTTTGGGAAAATATTTGTTGAATTTGCATCACTCCCTTTAAATCAAACAATGTCTTTTTTATAATTTTAGACATAAAAATCAAATAAAGAGAATATTTTAATTACACATGAAGATTCTCTATTGGGCGAAATTAATAGTAAAAGTCATTCATCCAAAGATTTATTAGCTATTGAAAATAGATTCCAAATTCAAATCAGGGATCTATTTTCAATCCACAATGCAGATTTTGGATGAGACTATTAATTTCGTCCGTTATTCCTTCAAATACTATATATTTTGATCCTCAGAATTTGATGTAGATTAAATTCTTTAATAACTTTGAAATTGAATTCCAACAAAATAAAATCGGAAATAAGGAAAACATTTATTTTTATTTATTTTTTGGATGAAACCACCAAAACCATTTAAACACACAATAAAATGGCTACCGGTGAATGGAATTATTTTATTTTAGTCAGTAGGTTAGCTCGAAACTGGGAGTTTTGGAACAGTGCTTTGATGAGACTTCTCAGCTCTTCGACATCGAAATGGACCGCTAGAGGTCCCGTGCCTTCATTCCAGTGGTTCTCTATGCCTTTTAGGGACCCACCGAGAACAAAAATAAGTTCTTGGAGTTTAATCCAAGATTTCACATACTTTGCTACATCATCTGGACTCTGAAAATAATTAAAAATAATATGTATTACTTATTTAGTATTTTTTTAATGGTAATAAACAAACGACGGTGCAAACAAGCAAATGGTCCACCTGATGGTAAGTGGTCACCATCACCCATGGTTAACGACAAGACAAAAGATACCCTTTTGTTTTATAGGTATTAGGAGTGCCCAAAATATCAAAAAATAATTCTTCATATTGGAAAAACTTCTAAAACATTTTATCTTACTTGGAATAATTGTGGTGTTTTCTGAACAACAAGTGTATACATTTCTGTGAGCTGTGTTGCCATATCCATAGAGATGTCCTCCACTGTACACACTCTATGGATTAATTCATCAACAAACATGTTCACTAGTGTTGCCATTAATCTGAAATTTAAAAAAAACGAAGTGTATATATCAGACTTTTACAGGATTTTTAATATTTTTTTTCTTAAATTAAACTTACCTTATAAAGACATTGGAGGGAAATACTCCTATCCAAACATTCTTCAACAACTGTAGCTGCCTAAGACACTGTCTCACAGCGGCTTCTGCATTATCACCCAGCACATCCTTCACAACTATGCAGTTTAGATCTAAAATATAATAAAAACATATTTATGATCAATATTAATAATCAATCTTAAATCTGGGTTATGGATTGAAAACAGACACATTTGTGTCTAGGAAACTCACATTTGAAATTAAACAAGATTTTAAAACAGATTCAAAATTTGAATTTTGAGATTGGTTATTAATTTCGGCCGCTATAATTTCTCACTTCTATTGAGTAAGAGAATCCCCACGCGAATTTGGACATTCATAACATAATTCCAAAAACGACAGACTTTATATCTCTATAATTCATTAATATGATAACTTATTTCATTCCCCACAAAACATTATTTGTAAAGAAATATGATACCTGATGAGCGTATATTGTCTAATATCTGTTTTCGCTGCTGCTGCATATGCATCGTCAGGTGTTTGTACCCCAACTCTCGGATCTTCTGCACCAGGTCCACAAAACCTATCGCATAACTTAGCTCCCGGCCCTCCATCAATGAGAGCCATTTGTCTCCCAAAGTTTGAAGATTGTGCGCAAGGTACATACAGTTGTTGTGGAAAAGTGCTGAAAGTGAAGATTCACTTGAGTTTCTAGAAATAAAATAGAAAGTAAATGGCCAAACTATGCATTCATACAATGAAAATGTTTCCAATTTTTTAATATATTAATTGTAAAAATTAAAGTAAAATGAACCAAAAATTTGATAGAATCGTTAAAATTTCTCTACAAATGAAATAATTATAGGACTTTAAAGATGCCCCTGTAACAATAATTTCGTTTCATGTCGTAGACCTGCGTGTGACGTCACTTCATCTAGTCAACGCGGTATATAATATATCAATTTTAGGTAAATTATCACTTTGTTCTTTTACGAAATGTTCTTCCATTATTCTAAAATAAAAGCTGCACTACTTATAAATATCAACAAACAGCTGTACGTAAAATATCTACAAGTAACGCAAGCGCTCTAGTGTGACGATCTCGCCTATAGGTGAAATGACGTCAAAGGCCCGCGCCAATTGTTCCGCGCTAAAATACGTAAACTTAAATAATATGTTTCTCAATCAATTATTGACGGATTTCAAAAATTTTTTCACGGGTATATTAGTTTAATATAGTATTATCAACATTATGAAACTTCTCCATTGATTTAAAATTAAAAATAAACTAAATTGTTTTAAAATGAATATCTTTTTTCAACAAAAACTTACCAACATATTGTGGAATGGTTTGTAAATAATTCTCATGGTGATAAGGAACAACTGCGTCGTACAATTCAAATATAAGCCTAACAGTATTGTATAGTTTCCTACACACTACATCGGAGCATTGTACAGCCTGCTCCATTATGACATAAACCAAATCAAGTAATTCTTGAGCGGTTTTAGAAATCATACACCGTGGAAAATAAAATAAACTTTTTGGTATGGTTTTCCCGAAAATTTCGAGAGCTTCTACAGTATGAATGTCTCCAGATACATATGATTCTGTAGATTCTTGCGGAATCTTCTCGATCCCTATCGACATTATAGAACTTAAATCTTTGAGCATAATATTACGGGCTGTTTCCAGAAAATGCTGACTCGATCGATCTGCAAATAATACGTCAATATTATCCATATACTTCAATAGTGACAATCCCTCCTTTGGAAATATTTTTATATTTACGAGAAAATCTTGGAATTGTTGGATTTCCGATGTTATTTTACGATAAGTTTGCAGATCGTTGATATTATTCGGTATCGTATAGACAAAACAGTCATTGATCATCATTTCACAAAATTCCTCACATATCAATTCCCCCATCATCTCCATTATCGTTTTTTCACCGTTTACATAGATATCCAAGTACTGGTTCAGAAAACTCAACAATGAATCCATATGAATCATCGAATGCTTGTATAGAGGCTTATAGTTTGGTTTGTGCATGATTTTGATTATTACCCCTTGATCAGTGTCCAGGTATATTTTGCACTGATGTTTGAGAATAGGTATAAAAGCGTTTTTCTTTAAAAATTCCGCAAATTCTGAAAGTTTCTCAATTAATTTCTTACTTTTATATAAAGCAGTCATAATGTCAATAGCAACGAGTCTAGACTCGAAGGTAATGTTTAATTTCAGCATGGTCACCTCAGTACCTGGCTTGATTGTGTAAGATATCATCCTATCCCATTCTGAGTATAAATCACAGATAAGAGTATCCATGATTACTTGAGCTGTATTCTTTGTATTAAAATAAAGCTCCAGCTGATCAAAACCATCTGCCGGACTTTCTATATATTGAAGTAAATTGAAAACTGATTCTACAGCTCTCCAAAAACTTTGTGCTTCTCGGCCTTCGTCAAAATCTTTAACATAATTACCACAAGTTATCGCATCAAGGACAATGTTTATGGCAAAATCAATTGACTCCAATTCTTTGGCTATTTGGTCATGACTTTCAATGGATTTTATAATTTCTGCCATTGTTTTTTCTTCAATTTCTTTTTTACAATCTTCCATCTCATCAACAAGAGCTTTGCTTTCTGCGCACAGTTCTATACTCTCTTGTAATATACCTGCTATGTCATAATCACTATTATCTAGAAAGATTCTCATATCTGCTTTTAATTGGTCTATTTCATTTAAAATAAGAGGAATTTTATCTTGGGGTGTCCATGTTGTTTCGGTGATATCAACAACTTTACGTATTACACTTTCTACGTCGAACTCTGTCATTTTAATATTTTCTTTTTGACTTGTCTTTTTTAATCACCGGCTCTGGTTTCCGTTCGTATTTAGGTGATGAATTATATGAATTTCGATGATTGTTGCGTGTGTAACTGTGGTACTTATTGGAACTCACAGCATTCCGGAGAGTGTTGACTAGAAATCTTTTGTTTGTGGTGGTTTTTGGTTGTGTTGCTTTTATCCAGCCAGATGGTCCAACTAGTTTTGCTCTTGCAGCACCTTGAACTGCTTCCCTTAGTAGCTCTTCTACTGCTAATCTGTAACAAGAAAAAATTTATGCTGACTTCAATCTTTTCATTTGTAATATTTAAAATGTATTTTTTTATTTAAATTTTCAGTTAATTGATATCTAAACATTTCCAAAATATTGTAAGAGCTTGAACAAAAATCACAACATTAATAGAAACAACCATGAATTTTACAAATCTTTATTACTGAGCAATATATTTTTGAATACCTTCGATGTGGATAGAGTTAAAAGAACATAATATATACTTGCTGAAAATAATATAAATAACATTAATCTTCCTAATAAAATACAATGGATTTTATGTAATAACCTAAATGTTTTCCTCTACCAATTTAAAGTGAATTTAGATAGTAAGTGTTAATATTTACCCACCACCACAACAATTGTACAAATGCATTTTTTTCAACCTTACTACAAAATGATAATTTTTTATTACTTATTTTAAATATCTATACTTTCAGTAAATAAAGAGTTTGAATGCACTAATCTCAGGAACTACTGGTATGATTTGAAAATTCTTTCAGTGTTATATAGCCCATTTATCGAGGCTATATATCATCACACTAAGATCAATAGGAGCAGAGCATCACGAGGACGAAGTTGTGCAGGTCAATTAGTTATCATATAAAATACATTAAAAATTTGAGAAAAATAGTTGGTTGGCATTAACCAAGACACCAATCCAAGAGACTAGGCACTTGCATAGAAATTTGAAAAAAAAGAGTGGTTATTTAGCCCTATAGCTTATTGGTTGTTATAGATACTCACTAAATCAAGATACCGCTTTTATTATTAAAGGTAGGAATATGTTTAAAATGACAAAATTAAACAAACATATTATATAAAAAATCTACTTTTGATATGGTTTAAAAATGTTGTTTATATATATCAATAAATTTCTTGCCCTTAAAGCAAAAATTACAGTTTCATTACTTATTCATGTAATTAATGTTAGATTTAATTTTAACTTCTATAAAATAATTAAAATTCCCAAATGATAAAAATGTCCTTTGTGACTAAAAAAGCTTAGTAATTTATTAGAACTCACTTTTACTATGAGGGCACCTCTATCTGTAAAGTTTATTTTATTAAAAACATGTTCAATTTGTACACTGACATTAACAGAAAAAAATTTATAATTCATTATGAGGAATAAGGTACACATTTAGTAACAATTTTAATAGTAATGGTAAACATTATTAAAACACATTGCACTACACAACACAAGGTACTACTTAACAATAGTGGCCTAAGCTAAATTTATGAAATACATGTATATTTTTTACTATTCTAAGTGTATTTTCGTAAGGTAACCAGATTTTTCAAACTTTTAGAGACATGCTTTTTAAAGATTTTTACCTATATAATAATTTTCTTAAGTTCTTGACAAGAATTTCTTAATCAAGTTTTTTTATTTTTTCATATTTATAAAATTGGCAACTTGTATTTATTTTACTTTTCCAATATCCTAATACTAATCGATATGAGATTTCTTAACAAATTTCTAGTTATGATAAAAACAAATCTCGCTGAGAATAAGTTATTATGTGATTTTTTATTGCACACACAACTCCGAAATAATTAGAAGTAAGGTGCAATAGTGCATGGGATTTACCACTGAAAACATCATATAAGAGACCAAAGAAATCACAATAAGGTGTAATTAGTAAATAATAATCACAACATACTTCTCTAGGGCCTCGTCATCCAATGGTTCTTTTTCAGGTTCCTGGTTCGCGTCTTCTTTATCTGTCATAGTTCGATAAAGATTAGTTGCGCTCTAATTATCTTCTAAGTTAATATTTATACGCGTATCGAATTAATTCAAGCGAAACATGCTTAAAGAAGACAAATTTTATTCTTAAAAACAAGTTCAATACAATCATTGACAAGTGACAATTGTTAGTTGTTACGTTCGAAATAAGGATTAACTCATAAAACATTATTCTAGTTTACAAACAAACTATTTTAAAAAGTAATTCTAATAATATTCCACTCATATTAGTTTCGACATTTATAACTAATGAGAAATAATTAGCTAAAAACTTGTAAAAGCTTTTATTTTAGCTCAAAAGTCTAATAAGATCTCTTGTCCACCACCTAACCAAAATTATGTATTCCTGAAAATACATGGAATATCTTTTTAGCTTGGCATAAGCTTTTTACAGCTTCTTCCTACGTGAGAATTTATGCATAAAGAATGGATTTTTTCATATTTGAGGTGAAAAATTCAATATTTTAAGTTTTACTGCATGATGTAATAACCAAAATGACAGTAAAGTTAATATTTTCTTCAAATAAATAGAAATTACATAATAAAATAAAAAATAACATTACATTTTTCTTTAAATAAATCGCGAAAATAATAAAATGAGATATAATTATCGAACGCATCATTTTTTTAAATTATCTGGCAATAATTCGAACGCGTGGAGTGAAACGTCAGCCACGTACTGTGAACAGTTGTCAAAATTCGTAACATTTCACTATTTTCTGCAACGAAAACGGAGTAATTATTCTTCATTTCTTTACTTAAACATAAGGTAATATTAACAAAATATTATTTATTTTAAACTTTATTCTGTTATAGATTATTTTGTAGTCATATATTGATTGAAAAACTCGTATTTATTGGTACTTTCGCTGCTTTATCTGAATCTACCTGTTACAAATATATTATTAATAATTTTTTGATTTTCCAGACATAATGGCTGCAAAATTATTATCATTAATTCTCATCGTCGCTGCTGCTGTAACGGCGGACGAGGAGCCATCCGTCGCAAGGCTTTTAGTTTCAAAACAAGTATTAAACAAGTACTTAGTAGAGAATATGGATATTTTACTCAAATATACCCTTTTCAATGTTGGTACGGCGCCAGCAGTTGATGTGAAGCTCGTAGACAATGGTTTCCACCCAGAAGTATTCACTGTTGTTGGAGGACAGCTCACCGCTCATATTGACAGGATAGCACCTCAAACCAATGTGTCTCACGTAGTCACTATTAGATCGAACAAATTCGGCTACTTCAATTTTACAGCTGCTGAAGTGACTTACAAACCCAGTGAAGATGCCACAGAGGTGAGAAATCTAAATCTTATATGTTAAGTGAAAGTATATTGAAATTTATAACCTATATGTTTACTATTAATAGCTTTCATATTTTGTACAAATAATTAATAGTCAATATACAAGAAATAATAATATTTAAATATTAAATTGGCCAAAATTAATTATTAACTAATTTAGATTTTGTTATCCATAAATGTAGTATTTAAAATTTTGTAATTTTATTAATATTAATTGATATATTAAATATGAAATAAAGAAGGATCTAATAACTAATGTATGATATAATATACAATTTTTTAAACTGTTATTTATACATATTATAGAAAATTCTTTCTTTTACAGCCCCAATATTCTATCAGCAGTGCTCCAGGTGAAGGAACAATTGTAGCATTCAAAGACTATGACCGCAAATTCTCCTCTCACATCTTGGATTGGGTAGCATTCGCAGTTATGACTCTCCCCTCTCTCGCCATTCCTTTTGGGCTGTGGTACTCATCGAAAAGCAAATATGAAAAACTTGCAAAACCTAAAAAGACTCACTAGATAAGTTAGTTGTTAGATAAATAGGTCATTGCTATTATTGTTATTTAGAAATGGTTGACATACTGATTTACAATTTCCATAGTGTATAAAGACTGGTAACACAAGCAAAGTTAATTTAGGTTTTTTTATAATTTTGAAATAAAATAGAAATTATTCTATAAATAAATACACAATATTAGCAAGGATAAATTTCATTTTATTCATTAGTTATGTTCATCCACACCATTAATTTGTTAATAATTTATATGAACAATAAAAAAGATTTTCTAAGTATCATGTCTTTGTTACAATCCCTTACAAACTACACCTGTTAATAAATATCTATTTATTAAATTATATGTTAAGCCTTTCTTTGATTTAATTATAAAATAGAACATTGAAGACTTCTTCCCAAAACAATTTGTAGTAGCTTAATTATAGTATCTTATAGAAATTTCGGGATCTGCTGCTAAAATAAACAATTATCAAAAAATATATTTGTTAAAATTTTATTCCACTTACACTAACAATCACTAAAATTATACCAATATATAACATTCATTCTTGTTAGGAAAATACTGACAACAGATAAATGAAGTTAATAGTAAAACTATTTATATATGGTTTTAAAACTACAGAATTTATATATTAAGAAAAAATATATAAGTATTATTGTTATACCACTTAATTTGATGTACTATATGCGAACATTGTTCTTTTTATGGGAAATAAAGCTCTCAAACCACAAATATAATAATACTAAAGAGGATATTGTGAAATTGTCATAAATGTATTTTAGGCATATACAAAATGTTGTTAAATATCTCGCCAGTGTGTTATACACAGATTTTATCTGCATCATTGGGTCCATTGCTCTTATAGTGATAATACATTATCTCAATCGATATCAATTTAATACAATAAAACAAAGATAAAAGAGATCAATAGAAAGTCTTCATGGTGGTAAATCCTTATATTGCACTTCATTTAGACTTATTAGACTATTCTTTAGTCACCTTTTTATTGCAGCCGTTACATAGTTTATTTTTAATCTGTGGTAGTAAGTACTTCCATTAAAAACATTATAACAGCATATTTAATGAAAACATACCAAAATAAAGTTATCCTCACCCCAGGCGAGAAGAACGCCACTTTTAAAAGAAATTGTCCACGGAAAAATAAAGGGTCATTCAGGATTAAAGCTATTCCTCAAAGCCGTATTATACAAATGGCTAGTCTAGGATGTTGTGTTGGCCGCTTCTTCCGCCCCTTAAGTCCCTGGACGGTGCCCCTATGCATCTGGCGCTCAGGGCGCTTGTCCATGTAGGCCCTATCCTAACGCCACTACAGTAAATATTAATCAATTTTTAATTTATTAGGAAGTATCTTTGTTTTGCTATAAAAGGCTGTACGAACCAAAACGTTTTCCCTGCGTTTTACTAAGCGATTTCAACGTCCACGCTCAGGACCGCGGTTTTTCTCGTTCCACTTCGTCCGCGACCGTTAACATCGTTAACCAAAGTGGAACGGATAATTGAGCGTTAACGTAAATAATTTAAATGGCTGCAAAGACATTCACGTCCACTAATAAATATCTACCAGTAACAAATAAAGTTATTTACATCGTCGCCGTTTTTGTTGTTTTAAAAATGCCGCCAATTATTTTATAACGCTCACAACGAACAACGATTTTACATGGGTCGTCGTTAATGACGTTTTCACCGCAACCACAACGCCGCGATCGACAAGTGGAACGGCTAAATGAGCGTTTAAGGCGTTGAGATCGCTTAGGGGAGCCTTTTGTAATCTACCAAAAAGCTTACAGAACGTTTTTCAAGCACTACCACAACAATTACGATAAATATTTAGCCACACGTATCCGGACAAAAGTATCTGCATTATATTGTTCTGTAGCGAAAACTTGTTAATCCCTTAACGAAGCGGGTAACTGTTTTCTAAAAAATGTTATCAAGAAATTCTACAACGGTATTTAATGAAATCGGTTTTCTACGACGGGTACAACACTAAACTCGCACTTCACTAATCTCTCACACTTCGCACTTTCGCAGTTCAATAAATTGTCTGCGCTTTACAGTACCGCGTGTCAACTAAACACTGTAGAATTTTAGACAAGTTTCAAGTGGATACTGATTAGAATAATATATACAAATATTTCGTTTGTGTATAAAATGAAATGGTCGGAGGATCAGACAATCCATTTTGTCAGTGAATATGTAAAGTACGAGTGTCTCTATAATGTTAATTCTCCAGACTTTAGAAGTAAATCAATAAGAAATGCAGCTCTTCAGAAATTATCCTCTAGTATGAACATGCCAGACTTCGGTCCAAAGGATGCGTACCATAAAATGAGAAGTATAAAATCGACTTACTCCCAAGAGCTTAAGAAAATAAAAAATTCTGAAAATTCAGGTACTGGTGATATTTACACACCAAATGTAAAGTGGTTCAAAATTTTACACGATGTGTTAATGCCGCTGAACATTACAGGAGAATGCAAGTTAGAAACGAGTTTTGTGAGTATCATTGACGCTTGCTTGTATTATTTACAATACTGTAAAATATTTTACAATTTACAAGTATGATATTTGTTTGCGTAGTAACTAGTAAGTAGCATCTGTTATATTATTAACTACTGATAAGTGTAAAATGCCAAGTATCAGTGTTGCCTACCGACGGATTCTGCTTTCCCAATAATTTTACCCAAGAACAAGAAGCACTTTTTTATTTATTATTGGTTTCAGGATACATACCCGAACTCTCCGCGCTGTGTGTTGCAAAACAATGATAATGAAAGAAAACCAAGAAAAAGATTTTTATCAACAAAATTGCAAAACGTCGCAAATAGACCTCGTGAACAATTCGAAAATGAATTCGATATCTTTGGCAAGAGCATTGCTGCTCAATTAAAAAATATGCCATTAGATATAGCAATTGAGGCTCAAATGTTTGTACAAAGTTATTTATCAGACATGCGTTTGAGGACTCTTCAACGTACTTCGACTCAAACTGATCGACGGTCAACTTCGTCGCAATCCAATTACAATATATCCCAAACTTCACAGGACTTGCCGCACAGAACATTCCCGGATATAGTCCTGGAGTATCACGCAGGACCGTCGCCGGAAATAGCTACGGAAATGTCATTCCCCGAATCAAAATCATTGACTGGAGAATGACTGCGTTGCGTTTTATAGTCCTACTAATATTATATACGCGAAAGTTTGTAAGTATGTTTGTTACTCTTTCACGCAAAAACTACTGAATGGATTTTGATGAAACATTACAATAATAAAGCTTACACATCAGAATAACACATTAGCTATAATTTATAATGATATAGTGTGAATTATCCAAAACATAACAATAAGTGTCAAGTAAGTAGGAAAATTATCTGCCATCTGAGAGCTGTTCTGGCGTGTGCCGCTAAAACCATTGGGAGTTACGTATATAATGTATGATGGAAATATTCATCTTAAATAGTCCTCCAAAAAAGCCCGAGACAGCATATATCTATCTATATTTTGTGTAAGCCATTATCGTTAAAATAGGGCGGTCAAACGACTGCGGGCGAGTTGGGGACAGACGCGTGTGCGTGAGGGCAGACGTCGTTCACGGTTGTATCCATAACACGCGGCTGAAACCGCGGGGCACAACTAGTATATTATAAATAGTTTAGAACAATCTTGTAACGTTAAAATAATCAAGGTATTTTTTATTTTAATAAACAATCAAGATATAAATTTGTTACTTTACATTTTGGAAAGAAATCTACTATATGAAATATATATGTCTAATTGCGTACATATATAATAATAGTTAATAAGTAATTATATAAAATAGTTACTTTTTTCGGCAAAATTAAGCTATTATTATTATTATTATAGCGTTACAGTATTCTGTGTTGCGATATAACTAAATATATCAGAAACTCAAATGTTTCTTTACAAATGCATAATTATGTCAGAGTTAATTGTAAATCAAAGCAATTGTGATTAAATCAATTTACCTTAATTATCTGAATATTGATTGGTTTAATATTTAGTTATTTAAGAAAAACATGTAAAAACATCTCAAAGGGTTTTGATGCGACGGATAGCAAATCGATGAAGATATGATCTTGTTAAAGAAGCAAAAGTATTAATTATCATTTAGTAATCATTTTTTTTGTTATTTTATTTATTTCCTCGTAGAATATATTTTTGTTTTCTTATTATTGTATAGTTATTATTATTAAATGCTGAGAAACTTAAAGTAACTAGGCTGACTTTAAGGCTAAAACAAGCACTAACTTCAACAATAATTTATACGTACATATATAAAATAAACATATTTTTACATAATATTTTAGTTTTAAGCAGAGATGTGCAAAATAGTTTATAAAAAGTGTTCAAATACTAAATGCAAATACATTTCGTATTTTTTATTTTAAATACAAAATAGTTTTTCATTTTGTATTTAAAATACTAAATGCAAAATACATATTTTCAAAATACTTTATTCAAATAAAATACTTTTATGGGTTTGGGAGAATTTGCCCTTATTTTATTAGTTTTTTTTTTGACACAATCACATTAATTTCACGTCATATAGTGTCAAGTATATTATACCTAGACGTAATTAATGGAAGCCTCCTAATTAAACAGAATTAGGATATCCGATAAATTAATTATGTCAAAGTAATTATGAAAATTTAACACTGATATTAGATGATTGTACAAATTTGTTTGTTCCTTGTCTATCACTGGTTCCACTACTATATTTCTACGTACGAAAAACAAAGACTTCTTGTTTGGTCAAGCGAAAGCACCAAAGAAACTGGTTAGAAGATATCATCAGATTTTCTAATAGCTGACATCCGTATCAAGCTATTTTAGATGGACTATAAAATATTAAATCAACGGCCATTTATTACCATTCAATTCAGTATTGCCATAATAAGAATAGTTTATCACATTCATTTATTTATGATAACAAAATTTATTGTTATCAAAATGTATTTTGCAAATACAAAATACGTCTTAAAAGGTATTTCAAATAAAATACAAAATGGAAATAGTAAATATATATTTTGTATTTTAAATACTAGTATTTGAAAAATGTCACATCTCAGGTTTTAAGTAAAAAATAAAATGTATAATAAATATGTAATATAACTTCTTTTACAAAAAAAAAAAACTATCTTATGTTAGTTTGTTATCTATACGCTCATAAAAAACTTCGAATTTCTGGTGAGTTGTGGGCGTGGGTGTATTGATGAAAATTTAGAATAAGAAAATAAACTGAACCTTATTTGATAAAAGTTTTGTCGAGGACGTGGCGCTAATATTAAAAAAATGCTGTTACTGTAAATATTCAGTAACAGGAGAATTTTATTAACATTCTCATTTTTAAAATAAATGCAAATGGTTAAATAATTTGATTATTTTCCTGTTTTTATTCCATAATGGAAAAGGCAAAAGTATTACACCGTACAGCCTTATCTTTAGTAGGTTAATTCTTTATATATTTCATAGTTAAACCGAAGCCATGTCTTCAGTTATAATTATCTATATCCTTGTAGTTGTAAAATTCCTTGTCTGTATGTGTGTGTAGTAGATGTTTGGTAGATGTCCTTGTATTCATAAGTCAAAGAAAAAGCGCGGGAATCTTCCAAAAATCCCGTCCCTCCCGGGCTCCCGTGCTTCGACATAAATTGAAAAAAGACTTCTTATCTATGTCGTAAAATGTCAGTATCTTTATCGATTCCTTATTTTATTGTTTTGTTTTACATACTTATTTATTAACATCGATGTGTCATATACCGTGCTGCCACATATGTGTAAACAAGAGGCCATACGTTTGCAGACTAATTTACATTGAAGGTCATTGACTAAATAAATGTTAAAGATTTTGCCATTTTCTTTTATTCCAATTAGTACATAGAATTATTAATTTTCATTTGCGATAGAAAAACCGGCAGCCATTTATAAGAAACTATAAAAAAGATTAGTTTTCATTCCATATTCTAAATGTTATCTTCACAAATAGCTTTCATGGCTTCGATACAATGCTATGACGTTAAGGAATAACCGCCACCCAATGCTGAGTATAGGCCTCTTCCATTACACTCCATTCCATAGGGTCTTGAGTCTTCGCATCCAGTCCTTCCCTGCTATCTTCACCAGGTCATCGGTGCATTGTATTGGTTGCCTACCCACGTTTCTGTGTCCAGTCCTCGGTCTCCACTCTAGCAACTCTGCCCCATCTGGTGTCATTCCTGCGACATTTGCCACCCGTTTCCACTTCTTAAGAGTTAGAGGAATTTCCTATTCTTTAAAAAAAGCTGCAGGGTTCGCTGTGGTTAAGGAGCATTTTTTCTTCGTTACCAAGAGCGCTACGATGATGATTGCACACGGGTGCTACATGGGTTAGAGACGCCCCTGCATACACTTAGCGCGAGGGGATGTACGACCACTGTCATCATATGAATAAGCAATCGTACTTCAAAGTTACTGTGACGCATTTAGGTATCTTTTTCCTTTCATTTTTATCAGGCGAAGTATCTTTTGTTTTATTTATTCTGAAAAGGGATCCAGATTAGAAGTCCAAATAACCGCTTCCCCATATTACCAATCCTAAAATTACTAATGAAAGTTTGTTTTGTTCTTTAGTGTAATATGCATGTATAATACATATAAACCTTCCTCTTGAATCACTCTATCTATTAAAAAAAACCGTATCAAAATCCGTTGCGTAGTTTTAAAGATCTAAGCATACATAGGGATAGAGAGACGGGAAGCGACTTTTTTTTAATATTGTGTAGTGAAGTGAAACGATACATATGATAAATGTATTTTACTTTGAATAATTGTAGAATAGAGACGAGGCTCTGGCTTATATACGACGTGCTGCTGACGACGTGCCATTGCTGAAGGTAAATAGAGAAAACAATTATGGAAATACATGTGATTTCATATACTTAAATGGACCGGTATCAAGTATCAACATGAGTCATAGAGCTTGACTCTCGTGTTGTCGGAAATTATATTCATATCGATTAAGTGACCTTATACAAAAACGATTTATTATGCATTACTTAGTAATGTTATCTGTGAATGAATACTAATAGAAACTTATCGAGTTTTCCAGACAAACTTAAATCAGCACTCTATTCTTACATTACAGCACAGATATTTTTTTTAATATCTATTTTAACATGGCTAAGAGAATATTGAATTTTACTTTATGATATGAAGTAACTTTGAAGAAAAATAAATATTAGATTAACGTTAATTCTATATTCATTTTTTTTATATGGTACCTGACTCGCGCGACTTCGTTCGCGTGTTGCTCCGCTCCTATAGGTCGTAGCGACATGTTAAATAGCCTAAGTTACTCCTTGTTATATCCACTGTGTGCCAGTGAAGTCCCGTCAAAATCGGTCCAGCCATCTCAGAGATTAGCCGGAACAAACAGATAGACAAAAATTGTAAAAAAAAAAATGTTGTTTCGGTACATGTCCTACCATCATCAAGGAGTACTATTCCCCTTCTCCTGGCTGCATCAACAAATCAGCTCAAGAGTACTATTATGTTTCAATTTCAACTTACAAGCATTAAAATTTAAATAAAAGCTTGTAAAGAAAGAACATTTATATAAATGCAAAATGATAACACCAGCTGTGGAGTTCCTCAGTTTATTTATCATAGCAATGATACAAAGTTGATTGTAACATAAACATTACATTTGCAAAATATAACAAAATATTTTATCTATTTAAAGTGTAAACAAAACAAATTATTCACATCGCAAGGCTCAACTTTTATGTACTTCTATTATTCTATGTACTTCTGAAATACCTACTAACATATGTTAAAACATTTCGTTCATCTATTTGTCCATAATGCATTATAGATTTTAAATATGAATATTTTTTATATTATTTTTATATAAATATTCTATTTTCCTCAATATTATAAAAAGACAATTTCATCACATACTATTGTTTACCTCAAGCAGTATTTGTAATTATTGTATAATAATTATACAATATGTTTTCCTCCTATTACTTAATAGCGGTTTAAAAAATAATTAATTCAATTGTGTATTAATTATGTGGTTGCTTCGAGTTAAAAATTATTGAAATACATTCTCAGTGTTTAACAAATTTTTACAAATGAATGCGGATTCAAATACTGTATTTTTTCATTAAAGCTTTTCACTCAAAAATATTCTGAAATAAACTTTATAAATTAAAATTAATGTTTGAGCCTTACGAAGTGGCAACATTATACATATATTGGACAGCCATTACAATCACAATATCAATAATAATTATTTACATAAAATACAACTATATACATATAAAAGAAGCGACCTAAAAATAAAGTTATTTTTATTTTCGTACAATTAATTTATAAATTAAGATTGAAAATTAAGTTAATAAGGTTTATTGCCATGAAAACATTATTAACTTCTAAAAAATTTTTTGTGTTGAAATGACCGTGTAAGGATATTGGAGGAAATGAGTAATTTACTAACGACAATTTCATGAATTACCTCTAGATCCAAACGAGAAGCGGAAAAAACTATTGTGTGCACTACAGTAAGACTAGTATACACTATAGGGAAATTGAAGCCTTTGATTTGATTTAACAATTACTGTATATAAATAAATACATCACTTTAATAAATTTATACAGACTAGTATCCTGATTAAAGTGGATTTTGATTTTATGATTATATGTTAGATAAAATTAAAATATACATTTTATTAATTATTCTAATGGCAAATATATTATAGCATTACTCTGAACTGCCTTCATTTGCATTAATCTAATAGTTGTTACACATGACTCACATATTATTATGCATGATATTTTTAAAAAATATATTTCTAGTAAACAAAAAGAGTATATAGTGGCAAATGGTGCATCCATACAACAGTTACTATATTTCCTTAGTATATGTTTCGATATTAATATGTAGTGCGATTGCCAGAAGAAAGAACATATGCCTCGCAACTCCAAGTGAGTCAGTGCTGAAAGTTACCCTTTGTTATCTATTGTTTAATACCACATTAATGTGATAAGCAATGTATTGCTTCACAAAAAGCAACTGCAGTGTGCATACACCATAACAATTTATTAACATTTTGAAGTAATGCACATGGTGAGAGGAGAGCTTCCAAATTATTGATTTACAAAAATAATTATTAGACTAGGACTATATTAATAATATAAAAATATTGCATTAGTTATTATTTACATTGCTAAAAATACTTCTTCAGTATCAAAAACACAATCCATATCTAAAGATATCTCCTTTATCTCACGATATGACGCCAATAATTAATCTGCTACATGAAATGTTTATATATTTATTGGGTCTGGATTATAGGAAAGGTTGACGACAGGTGATGATGCCCCATAGTCAGGCGTTGACGGAGTGGAGGGGGGAGCGGAATCTAAAGGCTTTGTCAGAACAGGTGCTACATATTCTGAAAATCTTACATTTGAATCCTGCTGCAATGGTGCAGGAGGAGTGCAACTTGGGAATGGACTCAGTAACAGAAATGTGCCAAATGCAACTATTGACGCCATTATCAAAATGATAGTCCGCGCCTCAAAGCCAGCTCGCAATCCAGCCCAAGCAGCCATACTTATTAAAAGCAGTAACACAGAAACCCGAATCAATCTAACTGCTGTTGCGTGAATTCGCCCCCCACCTACTCCACTCATGTCGCACGGACTGTATGCGAAATATAAATTATGTTTATCTCCTATATGCTTTAAAACAAAGTAGACTAGACCAAACGGAGCGATAAGAGGGCAAGCAAGGCTGTATACCATAGTTATTGAGAATATAGCGAGACTCCAGGCATAGTGAACTCCAAATGGAAACTCATATAAGATTGCCTTTTTAACGTAGCTCTTCTCTGCTTTAGATTTTGATTGCAACAAATACCAGACATAAAGAAACAATTCTGGAAAGCGAACCAATTCTAGAGCTGTACCAATAAAACCAGAAGTTATCACATAATTGACAAAGAAAGCACCTTTGTCTGGTAGAAATACACATTCCCATCGCATTGTATCATTTTCATGATGAAAAGTCCAAGTCACAAATGCTTCTGCACTAGCTAACCCTAAAGATGGTAAAATAAGAGTCATAAGTATTAGATATGATACAGTTTTGGTCATGATGGAATAGTTTTGTTGGGATTTTGTCCAGTGTGATAGGAATTTATCAGAGAATGCTACAATAGCAGGCATCACTGCTGCCATGGTCCAGAGAAGTAAAGTAGGAAGAAACTCAAAAATCAAGCTGCTCACTTTATTTAAGGAATCTGGTTTAGCAACCATTGTATTAAACAGATTCACAATAAAAGCTGGTGTTGTTAAAAAGAATAAGACAATAAATAGAAATACATTTACAAATATAGCTTTAATATACCAAACTCCTGGCTGAACACTCAAGTTCTCCCAATTGATATCCGAAGGGTTTGTAGCATGTTGCAAAACCCAGCCACGGTGCAGAGTAAAGTGGTTAATAACATGATCAGCCAATTGGTAAGAAGGTAAAGTCAAGAAAGCAATACCAAGAGGATCATTCAGAACAATAGCTCGACATCTCTTTGCCTCATCCTTCAGACGTTTTTCTTCATTGGTATAGTACTCTAAAGCATCAATTTCTGGCCCACACCATGTTGGTCTCACTTTAATTCTTTTGCCAGTCTTTCTAAAATATGTATCAGTGTAGACAAGAGCCTCTGAAACCATTTCCTTCTTCTCATATACTTCATTCAACTTATTTATATTATAAGCTAATCGTAGGTCAACAATTTGTATTTGTGGAAAGTTGTGGCTAAAGTATGCTCTTATTGTGGCTTCATTTCTATCAGCTTTTGATATGTTGGTGATCATTATAGTACCAGTTATAGATGTAGGTACTGGTTTCCTTCCAGTGCATCTTCTCATTATTAGCACAGATAGAGGTAAAAACAATATACTTATAATAGTGTGCACCCATAGCCAGGGAGACCGACCATTTATATTAGAAAGAGTTGTGCTACTAAATGTGCTAGCATCCGATTGTAAGGTTCCAGAAAAATTTATTGGAAGAATAATCCCAATTGAGACTACTGTGATAATGAACATAAGTGTTATTGCATGTCTCTGGAAGGATAAGTAGTGAACTGCATCCGGTCCACACTTAGCGAGGACCTGCTCGCGAGTGAGACGGAATACTGCTGGCAGCCACGTAAAGAATCCCTCGTCAATACTCATCGACTCATCGGCACTCCTTCGTCGCTCTACAAGCGCATTATTATCGCTTCCTCGATAGAATAAATTCGTCCAGCGGCTCCTTGTACGCTGAACCAGGGCCATACGGCCATAGTTCCAAGCTGTGCGCCGTAACACAGAGAACAATAAAATGAGACATGTCCACGAAATAATGTTCAAAATAAAAGTTTGTGGAATTCCATTGTACGCCCCCGTTATGATAATGCTTTGCGAAGTATTTAAAATCATACAGCCCTCATCATCGGTACCGTTCGAAGTGTTGGATGATAAAATAATTAGCACACTTTTGGGAGTTAAATATTCCATGTTGATGTCGCAACAAAATTCGTAAAGAGAAAGTGTTTACATAATTGAATCACAACAATGATGTAAAATCACCGCCACTAATGCGTAAACTCACTGCACACGTATAAGAATAATGATATGATTTTAAATTTATTGTTCCATCCAAAATTGTAATTTGCTGATACTTGATTAAATACTTGTCTTGTCACGTCACTTTTCACTGACATCCATTCACAGATTAATGATAAATGAATCAGTCACAAAGATCTGTCACTTGGCCGTCACTCATTAAATGACTTTTGACAGAATTTAGCATCGGCCACAGACAAAGTTCTTACATTTACCCAGCATTCCACTAAACGATCTAAACGCCCACGCTCACGTTCGTTAAACCAAGTGGAACGGGTAATTGAGCGTTAACGTAAATAATTCAAATGGTGACTAGCGACAAAGCAATAGTTTCAAGAGATAAAGTTAATAATTATTAGTTAAATTAATTTATTTTTTATAGATTGATTTTTTTATATTTATAATTTGATTGAAATAAAATAATTTTTTATAAATATGTGCAGCAAAAACATTAATTCACTAATAAATCTCTAACCGTCTCAAATAAAGTTATTTACATCGTTGTCATTTCGTCGCACAAGCACGCGTAGTAGGTATAGCAAAACATATGATATTTTAAAATATTTAATTAAAAAAAAAGTTTAGGTATTCTATTTTAAAGTTAAGTAATAATAACTCGTTTAAGCAAATTTTGTATATAATATATATTAATTGATGTCAACTGTAAAATATCAGCAAATACATATTCGTTAATAGGTAGTGTCCTGTATGTATTGAAAATATTTCAATCTTTCCTTTTATGTATAAATATCACCTTGCTTATAGAATAAACCATCGGCCCAATCCTTAACGGAAGAAATATGATTAACATAGTTTGTAGTTTCGATTGTTAGGATCTTACTTCGTATTTAGCCAAAAGTCGGCCGAATTATGAGAAAAAATTTTAGATTGGTATATTCATTTTATCAGGCAACACTCAACAGTGCTACCGTCTGAAATGTGGGTAAAAAAGTCAAACGATGATAACACTGATGAATTCTTAATTTTCATTCAGTGAAGGAGTTTGGAGAGGGGAGTTAGGAACGTTTCGCGTTTTAAGAATATTTTTATCAATTTTAAATATTTTAAGTGAATGAGGTCAATAACTGAGTTGTATAATTGTAAAAGTAATGGAGTTCGATTGGAACAATTATTTAGAAGACATTAAAAGCATTGCTGTTCCCGAAGAATTATTTTCTCATGTAAGTCGCAAGTTTAACTACACTTTAATGTTGTATAATGTAAAAAGTTGATATAGTTTCAAATTCGTTTTATATAAATTGGTTTTACAATTCTTTTAATTTTTCATTACAAAGTGTTTAATAAAACTTGTTGAACATATTATTTAAAATAGATATTTTTAAAAATTCGGTAAAACATAATCGTGGTGTAAGGCCATGAAAAACTATTTATAGATTCATTTCAGAAAGTATGAAAGATTGATAGACATATAAATTACTTAGTATTGTATTCAATTATATTTTAAAGTAACGAATATTTTTACAATTGAAGTTTTCTGAAATATGCTTGGCATTACTTAATTCTTTTTCTTGCCACCTCATTATCGTAATGTTTTAAGTAATTAGTATGTATGTTTTTATAATACTGATTAAAAATATTTTCTAGATGTTTCGCAACTAAAATAATATTCAGAATATTGAAAAATATATTTTGTTTTTTAAAATTAAATAATTTGTAATAAGATAAATAATTATTTTAATTCTAATATTAATGATGATTTAAAAACTCCTTGACATATTTTAACAAGGAAGGACTATTTAAATTTTAATAAAAAAATAATTTCTGTCCTTAACACAGACAGACATTTTTTATTAATACTGAAACCTCAAGAATTGATATTGCTATTATCTAATAATAAAAATATTCAAAACTAAATAATTTTTTTACAGGAAGCTTCAAATGACCTTAACTGTTTATTTAATACAAATTGATCATTGTAATTAGACCTTGAATTTAGCATAAATACAATAGCAACTCAAGCTATATTAGTTATTGTTGTAAGCTGTAAGCCATAATGGTCCAAGAGCCATGAAAAGTCTTAACATATGTTATTGTATAAAATCTGAAAAATATTCTACATGTGGCAACCATGCAAAGCATCATAACATAATAACCAATTACACTTCACAAAATAATATTAATATTAACAATAGGTTTCTAGCAAAAAATGTACAAATAAACTATAATAATGTTATTACTATTGTTGGCATTTTATTGATAATGTTAAAATATTTCTAGTAACAAGTTTGATTATAAACTCCAAACAGGAAAATTAATGCCAATTTATCAGACTAACAAAATATTAAAAATTATTCACCAATATTTGTGTGCAAAGGTTGAATTTAAATAATGCTAAAAGATGTTTTTTTTAAATCAAAATCTATATGAATTCTAAACAACAAACAAACAACAAAAAACAATATTTTTAGTAGCCTAAGTTGAAGTGAAAAAAAAAAAACAATTGAGTATGCCTATAAATTCATGATCTGTGATAACAGGTCCCAAAATATTTTTATTAATATATAAAAAACATTTAAAACTTTCTAGAAGGCTTTAGTTCAGTAAAAAAAATCATCCTCACAGGTGGAGGCGAGTCTCAACAATGGCATCAAACAAGGCATGCTACTTGAAGTCTGCCACAGAAATAACCCAGACGTGTACTGGATAGCAAAGATCACCATGGTCTGTGGCCATCTCCTTAGAATCAAGTTTATTGGTGCAGAAACAGATTTCTGGTGCGACATCTCCAATACTAAAGTCCATCCATTAGGCTGGTGTGGGAAGTATGATGAATTAGTGGAACCTCCTGATGAGATTAATGATCGATGTGGAGATAGTATTATAGAGATAATGAAGGAAGCGCTTCAAGATGGTCAGTCTGTGTGTATAGAAGCCCTGAACAATAAGGGCATGTCACCGATTGATAGGATCAAAGTGGGGATGAAAGTTGAAATACAGAATATTATTGATCCATATAGATACTGGATTGCGACGGTGAGTAATTTACTAAATTTTGCTTTTTACTAAAATCTATTTATGAGTTATTGCGTCTATTTGTCTGTCCTCTTATAGGGCTTATATATTTTTGCAAAAAGTATAATTTTATTAACTCTTAAGTGAAGTGCTATTTTTTGGCAGAAGCACGTTGAAGCAGATATTTTAATTTTATTTACTCATAATTTTTGGCAGAAGCATGTTGTCGCAGATATTTCAGTTGTTAAACAAGTTTTTATAAAGTTTGGATTAGCGATAAAGAATAAGTAAAAAATATATGAATAATTCAGAATTTTCCTTTTGATAAGCAAAATATTGGTATTGGTTATAAACAGTAACGATAATGTAATCTAATATATAAAATTCTCAAAGTCTTCCGAAACGGCTCGACCGATTTTTATGAAATTTTGTGTGCATATCGGGTAGGTTTGAGAATCGATCAACATCTATTTTTTTATAACCATAAATGATAAGGGTGGCCCTTCGCAATTTTTTTAAATTTAAAAACTAAGTTTTTCTTTATTACGTTTAACAATTTAATTCCAGAAAATGCAATTAATTAATGAAATATCTCCCACACAATATTAGACAAGCGAATAATAAGTGAGACGACATTATTATTTTCCATCCATCATCCAGAATAATTTTACTTACAATTATTAGTTAGTATAATATAGCTACACCACTTTCACCAATAATTTTATCATCATTTATTATTTTCCTTTTAAAACGACGGTGAGAAAAAGATGGCTAATTAGCCATAAGACTACCCGTTGTACTATATAGTTCACTTTTTTGAACACTAAAGTGTAGCTAGTTAATTCAGCTTGTTTTAAAATAAAAATTCGTCGGGTTTTTCTGTTAATTTATAAGGCCATGATAATATTAAGTGTGTAGAGAAACTGACCTAAATACAATGAAATTTCACATAATATTTCGTAATGATCCGATGACCTCACGTCGCAAAATATATTAGGTAGAAATATGAAAAACAAGCAGTAATGGCCCAGTGGTTGGGACTTTAATGTCTTACTCAGGAGGTCCGAGTTCAATCTTGGGCAACACACCTCTGACTTTTCTGAGTTATGTGGTTTAAGCTTAAGTTTTAAGCAATTAAATATCACATGCTTTAACTGTGAAGGAAAACATCGTGAGGAAACCTACAAGTGAAAGGTCCGCCAACCCGCAATGGGCGAGTGTGGTGGACTATGGCCTAATACCCTCCTCATTCTGAGGGGGAGACCCGGCTCTGCATTGGACCATTGGTTTTAAAAAGATATTGGTTGAAAAAGTTTTAAAATTTGGACTTTTTTATAGTAGATAGACACAAACGAACAGACGGTCCACCTGATGGTAAGTGGCCATCCGTCGCCCATGGACATAGGCAATACAAGATATATCCTCTTGTTTTGCCGATGCGTTGCAACCTCGAAGATAAAATGGGAAGATAAAATTTTATCCGTAAGGGGACGGGTTAGAATACAATTCCCCTCTGCCGCTGGCAGAGCATCTCGTAAGAGGCGAGTAACCCAGCACCTTTTGGTGGTAGGGGATTTGTTCCTCGACTGGCTTGCGACCACCAGCATGCGAATCCGACCGCCAAGTGTTTCTCACGCGTTCCAGCCGAGCCGCATGTGAGCCAGATTTACCCCTCCCTCTCCCATCCCATTACTGCTGCGGTTCTAATGAACAACGGGTTCTTTCTCGTGGTCCATTGAAATCGACAAAACAAGAGATACCTTCTAGTTTTGTCGATGGCTACTTTCCATCAGGTGGACCGTCTGCTCGTTTGTCCCTTATCAATCATTAAAAAAATTAGGGGAGTAAAGAGAAAAAAATCTGTGGACCGTGAGCAAGAGCCTAGAATCAGGATCCGTCAGGATCCGCAGCGTTAATGGTATGGGATAAAGGGTTAAGTCTGGCCCACATGCGACTCGACTGGAACGGATCACAGAAACTCTGGAACAGATCCCCTACCACTAAGGAAATGGGAAACGTTGAATAGATTTTCAATCCATAATCTAAGACTTTGAATCGAGATTGATTATTAAAGTTAAAAATTGGCAGTAAGCGAAGCGATGTTTAACTACATGAAATAAATTTTCATATCAATATCATTCAACTATAATTATATTAGAAGCTATTTCTGTTATTGAGAAGGCTTCCACGCTTTGAATATACGGATCAATACTGAACTACCCACACCGTTCGCTTCTTTGTAAGCTACTCTCGCCTAACAATATTTAAAGTTCTGTTAAAGATACAAAATATATTTTACAGATCTTTATATAATTTTTCATTTTTCTTCGTCTTCTTATTCTTTTCTTCCTTGCCTCTCAAAAAAAGTTCTTTATTGATACATTACACCGGCAAAAAAAGTTCTTTATTGATACATTACGAGACACCGGTCAACACGGATTTTGAGTCTGGCAACAAAATGTCAAATTTTGATTTCTTTTACCTTACTTATAATGGGTAAAATAGATTTTTTGAATAAAGTTTGCTTTTATAGAAATTTCGTTTTCATAGAAAATTTCATATTATTTCGACAAGTAAAGTCTGTATGCTATTCTGCGACTCAGTCATATACAAAAGTAGTTGCTACAGTTTGTAATAGACATACATACACTCAATACAGTAGAATGCGCGACTTGTCGCCATTTTGTTTTAAAGTATTACCAATTATTATTTTACTCTCCACTAAGAACTTTAAAACTTAATTATCAATATAAAACATACAATAGCAAACTTATTTCTTCATAAAAGTTTTTGGTTATTTTTCAATGTAAACACTCAGACAATAGTCATTAAATAACAGACACAAAAAAAAATTTTTTTTTTTGTTGACTTGTGTTATCTATCACATAAAATAAAATCGTAGAATTGCTGTGTTTGTGCTCGCATCACGTTAAAACGGCTAAACTGATTCGGACCAATATGCACTAGGTATAATTTAAGATCGGCTGTCTTATCGCAGATTTCATTACTTAATTTCTTCTCGACACGTACGAAATGATAACATTGGTTTATCTATACTTAATAAATAAAGCTAAAGAGTTTGTTTGCTTGAACGCGCTAATCTCAGGAACTACTGGTCCGATTTGAAAAATTCTTTCAGTGTTAGATAGACCATTTATCGAGGAAGGCTATATATTATCACGATAAGACCAATAGGAGCGGATGACGGGCATGATGTCGCAATGTCGCAAGGGTCGGCGTCTAAGTTTAACTATTACACTGGTCGACAGTGGTTTAGTTGCCCTTCATTTGAAAGAAACAATAATTTTGAAAAATATGCTCTAGTTTTTCCGTAATATTTATTTCCATAATTACAAAAAGAGTAGCTTACGAGAAACGAATAAAATCAAACAATCCTCTATTACATTGACATCATATTTTTTTTATAACCCCCCAGATTATCAGGAAATCTATCTAAAAGTGTATAGTATACCTTACGTTCCTACACTATATATTTCTTTCTAAAACCATAAAAAACTAGAGCCAAGCTAGAACTTTCAAAAATTCATCGTTAGTCTATGGTCTATGAACATAGATGTTATTGAATTAATTTCAGTTATAAACCTCTTTCTCCACTAAATAATCGATTACAAAAAAAAACCGAAACTCAGTTTTCGTAAGACATGATTTTATAGTTGTAGATGTCTTTGCAGTCCTTTATCTAGTTTTGTTAACCCCCCACGCAAAAACGACGGGGTGTTATAAAATGATGTGGCATCGTAGCTCCAGGACGAATGAACTGATTATGATTTGGCGACTTACGTTATATTTTTATTATTTTGTGACAGCCTTTCCTCACTTCGCAAGGTTTATTAGGATAGAGATAAAAGTTTTATCCTTACTTTCATGCATTTATACAGTTCAAACGAATATTTAACTTTATTTTCATGTATATTTTAATGGTACACATTTTTTTTATCCTTAATTAACGCTTCGCATCAAGTTAATTCAAAGGTTAAGCCTACATTTATTAGGTTCATGGAAAAGAAAAGTCATAATGGTTTACTTACTGTTCATTTAAAATTATAATTCTCCGTAGTGCCTATAAAAGAAAGTCGCTTTCCGCTGTCTGAACGTTTTGATCTTTTATGGCCGAAATTTTTTTTTTTTTTTATAATTGTTAAGGTGCAAACGAGCAGATGGTCCACCTGATGGTAAGTGGGAACCATCGCCCATGGACATCGGAAAAACAAGAAACACTCTCTCGTTTTGTCGATGCGTTGCATCCCCGAAGATAGAGTGGGAAGGGGGAATGAAGAAGAAAAATTATGCGGATTCGGCGGACCCTAGGCAAGAGCCTAGAGTCCACTGGACCCACAGCATTAATGGGATGGGAGAGGGGGTAAGTCTGGCCCACACGCGACTCAACCGGAACGCGTCTATGACACTTTGCGGTCGGATTTGCATGCTGGTGGTCGCAAGCCAGTCGGGAAACAGATCCCCTACCACCAAGGAGGTGCTGGGTTACTCGGCTCTTACGAGATGCTCTCCCAGCGGCAGAGGAGAATAGTATTCTAACCCGTCCACTCACGGGTAATTAATAATCAATTTCGGCGGTTAAACTTCGCATCTGATTTTAATGCGATTTTCACCAACAAACAAAGTTATCCAAGAGGAAGGTTAATGCACGGTGTAGTAGAGGAACCATACGAAGCCGGGACGGGCTGCTTGTTAAAATAAGAAAAAGGTCATGGGTTCGCTATACTAATGAAAAACTACAGTGCATACTTGATTACATAAAACTAATAAAATTACATGTTATATTTTTTAGGTGTGTGAGAATGTTGGTGGTCGACTTTTACTTCGTTACGACGGTGCCGATGATGACCTGACGCAGTTTTGGATGTTCTTCTGCAACCCTCGTATCAGTAGCTTCGGTTTTGTCACGAATAAGGTATGAAACGCTATTAGTAAACATTTTTTTAAAGACGTAAATTTGAGTTACTTGAATTAATTTGATTACATTTTCAGGGATCTCCGTGGCAATTCAAATATCCAGGCAAAGTTAACAAGTTCTCATGCAAAATTAAACTTAGCACTCAACTTAGACAAAGTGCAGAAGAATCTATAAAAGAACCAACACCACCAGATCTATTTCTGGTAAGTCACAAAATGCCTTTTACATTATTAGTCATAAAGTCGTATTTCTATAATTAAACATTTATAATTTTTCAACAGCCAAATCCAACATTAGAGGCTCACAGTTTCTCAACAGGTATGAAAGTGGAAGCCCTAAGTCCGCACGACATGAAAACCTTCCGACCAGCAACAGTACTTAAAATATTCAACAATTTACACTTTTTAGTCGTTGTAGATGACCATATCGATGATTACGAAGACTCCAAAATGGCCTGGATGTGTGATAACATGCATCCATACATCTACCCCATAGGGTGGGCGCAAAGAAATAAATTGGAGTTCAAACCTCCTAAAACTTGGAAGGAGGGACCCTTCGACTGGGACGAGTACCTCTCGAACACCTCATCTGTCCCAGCACCAGATTATTGTTTTGGAAATAAAGATCTCCTAAAAGGAATCGAAGTTAATATGAAGTTGGAAGCTGTTAATCCATTAAATCAAGAAGAAATTCACGTAGCGTCTATAGACATGATCGTGGAACATATGTTATATGTTGAATTATTGCCAATTGGTGAAAAGTTTTGGTTTTCACAAGACAGTGATTTATTATTTCCTGTGGGATGGTGTGATAGTAATAATTATGAGTTACATATACCTGATACGAATGTAAAGGAACCGGAAAAGGTTGTAGAAGAGCCGAAGACGGTGAAGGAGGATGCAAAACCAAGTGAGGAATGGTGTGATAGAATATTTTTCAACTACAAATGTTATGCTGGACCATCTATAAGTAGGAACAAATTATCTCAATTGCCTAAGGCTGTTGGACCCGGGCCATTGTTGTTGGTATTGAAAGAGGTTTTGAATAAGATAATATCGGCTTCGTACAAGCCGGCTAAGTTGTTAAAGGATTGGGAGGCGGAGGGACCACCGGAGGAAGGGATGCGGCTTGAAATGTTAAGAGCTAAGTAAGTAAGCTAAAACTAGTTTTACTGGAAGTATCTCAATAACTAGAGAATTTGGATCACGGAGATTTTTCTTTTATATTCTTATGCAAGATTGTTTTTATTACAGATTGAAAACCCGTCCGTACCACGCGTACGTGCCAATAGTGACAACATCCGACCAAGTGTCGTCGTTCTGCCGCGACGTGTGCGTCAAGCTGCAGGCCTGCCCCAGTCTGTTCGGGCCGGAGGAGTTCCCTGAACAATGCCCCAACAGTTGTAACCAGGTTGAGAAGTCTACATTCCGTAAGTTGAAGTTCCCTAACAAATAAAAAATAATTTGAAAGAATATGCTTTATTAGTGACTCATATAATCTTTACGTGAAAAAGACCAATTAAAGATTATTTCTTAATACTATTAAATTTGAAAATAAACGCAAAGTAATGTGCCATTAGTTAGAAGTGCACCCTCTCAGTTGTGGTATGCCACATTGCTGAATTTTACAGGAAAACCATTAGTGACACAATTTAAGAGTCAACAATGGTTACTATTTTACCTTAAGTTTATATTTAGCTACGTGATATCGTCATTTGTTGGATTAATATGTTTTTATAAAATTCCAGATAATACTACGGAACGTCGCGGAAGACCAAAAGGCAGTGTCAACGGCAAAAGAAAAAAGAAGAAAGCACCAGAAAAAAAAGAAAAAGAACAACCATCACAAGAGGTAGAAAATAATAAAGATGGAGAGTCTGTTGAAAGTGAACACAGTGCGGGATCCACTCCACCATCAGAATCTGGCACTAGACCCAACTCGCCAGACAGCGTTACTGACTACAAGAGAAACACGCGAAGAAAACGCGAAAACAAAAACAATTATCCAAAAATGGAAATGAAAACGCGAGGCGCTAAATTACCTAATTTTGCGCTACAGATGAAAGAATCTCATTGGAACAAGAAGGACGTGGAAACTATATACAATAATACTTGTGCCTCAAAGAAGTCTCCGGACAGCGACACGGAGAACGAGACTAATGAAAGCAGCTGTAACTCCAGAGATGCTAAAAACATTTCAGACGTATCCGATTCTGAAGAACCGGAATTAAAAAAGCTGAAATTCAACACAGATGACCCTCTACCGTCAGATAATAAAATGTTTGAAAAAGACACAGCGATGACGTGGATTAAAGGAAAGAGCAAACTGGCACGAAATCCTTTAGACTGGTCAGTTGATGATGTATACGAATATTTAAGAAACACAGACGACTGTAAGCTCATAGCAGATAAGATGAAACAGGAGGAAATAGACGGTCAAGCCTTCATAATGCTAGATTTACCAATAATTACCCACTTCCTCCACATGAAGAAGGAGTTTGCAATGCAGCTGTGTAAGCACATCACTATGGTTAGGTGGTACTATACACTTAATTTTGAAGAAAATGGTGAAGCGTGATAATTTTGTTCCTGTTATATAATCTAGTCCTTAATATATTAATGAAATTTATTTACCTTTTTTACTTTCCCGCTCGGATAGAAAATAAAAATAAATTGTTTTTAAATTAAATAATTTTTTATCAACCAAAGGTATTTTTACGAATTTTTCGACAAATGTAATCGCAAATTTTAAATATAAAGAATTTGTTACTATCGTCCTTATCGTCATTGAAATCTTCGTTCATATGAATGTTTTTCTTTGCGCAAGAATTTTTAATCGGTATATCTCTATCTTGTAATGAATTTTTTTGCTCCTTTACGTAATTTTTTAATTCCATGTTCTTCGCAGCTAGCTTCTTCATATTCTCAGTTGATGCCACTTCCTTGATTGAATCCATACATTGATCGCGTATATTTATCTCGGAGAATAGACTGCGATCATTCATTTTGATTTGAATATATGGAGTTTCGTTAAGCAGATAAATATTAAAAGTCTCTTTGTTTACAGAACTATTAAATTTAGAACTGTTCTCGTCAAAAGTGGAATCTGTAAAATAGTTATCGTTTTTAAATGTCTCTACAGCATTATCTCCAGAAATAAATTCCTTATTGAAAGTTTCTTCAGATCTGTCGTTAGTGTTTAACTTATTACTGTTAGAGAAGGCAGAATCTGTGGAACTTATATGCTTTAGCATATCTTTTATGAAATTCTCCATAGCTATCCTGTCGTCTTTATTCTTTTCTAAAATATCATTAAATTTCTTTTTGTATATTTCAAAATCTTCCATGTTGCTGTGGAAGTTGTCAAAGATCTGTTGTACTGTCGCTTTGAATAATTTAATATTAGATTCTAGACTGGCGATAGAGTTACTTTCTGTCTGCAGTTCTTGCGACATTGTGCTCAATATTTTCATTTCTAATTTGTCAATGTCGGAATTTGTGATAGAATAAGTTTTGTCGTCGCCTGAATATTGATTTTCAGTAAATGAATGATCTGTACTAGTAATCTCATTGAGGTCGCAGTTTTCGTCTTCATATTTAGATGTAACTAGATTGCTCATTTTCAGGGAATTTGGAGCATTTTTTGTGGTAACGTTAATATCGGATTTACATAATTCACGTGAGTTAAATATTTCAGGAGGTTCAGAACATTGTGCCATCGAGAAACTATGACGCTTTGAAACAACATTGTGTTGGTCGTCTGAAAATATTTATTTTTAAATATTTAAATTAACAAGCAAATGATCCAGAAGAGCAAAACTTACCCATTCCAAAGTTACTAATTTTGTGTTAAAAATGTTCAAAAATTAAGTCAATTGAATTTGATTAATAATCAGTGACATTATTTTTTTTTAAATTTCAATGTACTTAACGCAATGAAAAGTATTTATTAATAAATATTATCTTTCAGAAAAGATTACATTATTTGTGAAAATGTTCCAAAAATGGATTTTCCTAGCAGCGCCTTCTGGTGGCGAATTAAAAAAGTGAATAGCTTAAGAACTGTAATGGCGCTTTTGTGTGGATACGTACGATGAAAAATAAAAGCGAAGGCTGCAGCGTTGCTTTTTGGCTCAGTGTCGAACTCATAACTTTTAAGCAATTGATTATTATTAAAATAACAATATTTTTTCAGTGGACTTGGACAGATAATTATTTATTAAAACGTAATAAATAATAATCAATCTTGATCAAAGAGAAATCCTGGAATAATTGTCAGAACTACTTTCAATATTTTTTTTTAATGTAATCATGTGCATCAACAAAATTTTCAAGACAAATTTGCTTCTATAATTCCTAATACTAATAAATAAAATATTATTTATTCATTGATATATTATGGATAGCAACCATTATGGAATTTACATATTTTCCGTATATTGATTGATTCAGATTAGGTAAGATGATTCAATCAGACTGTAGACAGATAAATGAAAAATGCTGTTGAGTATAGGGCTAAATTCATAGAAATTATACAACTAAACTTCATGTATAAATTATATTATAAATAAATGTAAAAAAATTAACATTTTATTATTAAACTAAATAACTAAGATAAATAACCTTTCCACAACTCTATATGACGTAATCTTTACAACTTCCCATATACATATTGTTTCAAGAAGACTCAGTGTTCTCTCTTCATAATGATTTAACTCTATGTAGCTTGTATCTATCGTACTTCAAAGGTATAACCATGAAAGAAACATTCAAACATTTGTTTTACAAAGCCTTCAGCTCAGCACTAAGGTATTTGTATCACCAAACCCTCTGTTTATACTAGCCACACATAATTTGGCTCTTAGGCTTCTCTCCTGTGTTTATAGACAATCCAACTTTACCTCAATAAAAGCTAGTTGGCATCACTAGGAGAAGTATCAGAATCACTGTTGTCACTTTCATCTTTTGCATCAACATCAATATCAAATGTGTCTAGAATGTTCTCCATCAAACTATCTTTCTCCCAATAGCTTGCTTCAAAAGTAATGATGTGATCATCAATACTGCACCAATCTTTTACATTGAGCTCATTTATTGCCATTTCTATAAGTTCTTTTAATTTTTTTATTGGGGAACTATTAAATTTTTCTTTTAAATTTGCTTGAATGTTAGTCCATGCTAATTCAATTGGATTAAGGTCACACATAAATTGGGGCAGTCTCCAAACCTCGTGTCCATATCTTGAGAGCAGCTCATCTATTTTGTAAGTTCTTTCAGGTGGCTTATTAGATTCAACTAAATGGAAAAGTTCGTCTCTCCTCATGTTAAATGAAGCTTCAATGTGATTCTTAGTGAGCCATTCCAACATAACAGTCTTAGTACTAGTTTTTGTTGGAACTTCTTCAACTGCTATCGGAGTCTTTGTTTCTGTATCCAACACGACTACACTGTGTGGAGGTAAATTTGGTATCAATATTTCAGTAGTCCATTTTTCAAAATTAACACTATCTGTCTGGCTTTGATTGTCACTAACTGCATTAACAGCTTCAAACATTAATTTAGTACCATTCAGGAAACTGGCTCTGTAGCCTGCGTAAGATAACAGAAGTCTTCCAGTATCTGTGGACGGGGTGTGAACAAGATTATTATTCCAGCATTTTTTAAATATTAGGTTATCGTCAATCCCAGTTTCTGTTACAAAGTAAACACTGCGGTTTATTTGTCTGTATTCATTCATTTTTCTTAAATAACTTGACCGTTCAAATAATAAATCTGGTTTTTCAACTAATATTTGTTGTTTATTGTGACATGTGGCCCACTTGTAGCCCATTAATTTTAAAATTTTCCTAAGAGTTGGTTCCTTCCATGGAAACTCAATTTTTTGCTTAATTGCAGTCAAGAGTGTAGAACAATTTGGAGATATCTTCTTCGTTATGTAGAATTCCTCTATACAGTGATGCACTACCCTTCTATCAGAACATTTTATTATTAATTTATTCTTCTTAGACAGATTTCCTTTTTCTGAGGTGGATCGAATTATTCCCAGTCGCGCCTCCTTTTCGATTTTGAGTAATGTTTTTTTACTTAGGCCAGTGTATCGCGCCGCTCTATCCAAGCCATGTTTAACAGAGATTATGAGTTGTTTATCTCTCTTCTCTTCAACGCACATTTCAAGAACTCGCTTAGCCATTTCCCGTGCCTGAACGTCCTTAGCAAGTAATATAGCTTTTCTCTTCTTCTTTGGAGGGTCACTCATGTTTATATATTAATTTATTCAGTGTACACAATGTATAAATTCAGCTAACAATCGTAATTGCTACTTACATTTAATCAGTAAATAATTAAATAAAGTTTTATTCAAAAAATTACTAAATAGCTGCCTACAAATTTGTTTATGTATTGTTTATATTTTTTTTCTCATAATGAATGACAAATGACAGCAGGATGACAAAGTTCAAGTTGACAGATTATTTTACAGTGTTACCAATTTAAAAAAGTGCCACGAAATTATTCTTGTAACCGTTACTTGGAAGTCCCATAACTTTTTTATTTCTATGGATATTTTAATGATTTGTAATATTAGAATTAATCGAAACAAATTACTTTTATTTCATAATATATTCCTCCATTGTGCGACACACGGATCTCGTAAACATCGCCTGAACGGCCAGTCAGTGGTCTCTACCCTATGCTTGACTCATCCCCTAAGTTATTGTTCTTTAGAAATGAATATAAGGATATGGATCGTAATTTTACTGTGAAACCCTGAAGCGAGGCGAGCGCAGGCCACACTGCTGGGGTAGTTTGCATAAACATTGTAGTAGAGCTGTAATAAGGCAGAGGGTATAGATAGTTCAATCCATGACGGTGAATGAGTTGCTTACTTTTATGAAATAATGTTTTGATGATTAAAGTAATGATTTAAAGAATTATTTTAGTTAAAAATTACTGTTTTAAAAAATATTACCTTCTTTCAAATAATATATCTGGATCTTCAACTAATATTTGTTTTTTATTTTTACATTTGGCCCACTTGGAGCCCATTAATTTTAAAATTTTTCTTAGTGTTGGTTCCTTCCATGGAAACTCAATTTTTTGCTTAATCTCAGTCAAAAGTGTAGAACAAGTTGGAGATATCTTCTTTGTTATATAGAAATCTTATATACACCGGTGCACTACACTTCTATCTAATTTAATTTTAATTCATTTTTCTTAGCCAGGTTTCCTTTTTCTGAAATGGATCTGTTTATCCTCAGCCCTGCTTCTAATTAAATTTTAAGTAATGTTTTTTTGCTTAGGCCAGTGTATCGCGCCGCTCTATCCAAACCATGACGTATTGGGATAATAAGTTGTTTATCCCGCCTCTCTTCTACACACATTTCTAAAACACACTTTGCTATCTTCCGTGCTTGCATATGTATAAAAGTAGATTTTCTCCTTGGAGGATCGCTCATGTTTTTATAATACCTATAACAATCTAGACATTTAAAAGTTATACCACAATTAACGTAATTTTAAAGTTATCTATAAGTTGGGTAAGTATAAAATAATTTTACTACAATACGTTTATAGGAAATAAGAAATACATAAATTCCCAAATTATGTATTTCTTATTTCCTATAAACGTATTGTATTTTTGTTATAATAATTTGGGAATTGGGAGTCCTTTAAAATAATTCGGTATAACATTACAGAAATTAATTGTTTTGACTTTTGACCAATGACTAAAGAATACTAGAGGACATGAAATGACATATCTTTTCGCGTGCCAAAAAATAAAGTAAAATGGCGTACTGCGTAGACTCCGCCCAACTTAGTGATGTACAGTTTAATGCAAAAATTGTTTTATTTAAATATTTCTTAAACTTGAATGTGTTCTGCTTAAAAATATTTTACTAATTAAAACTAAATTATCAAATCTAGTATCATCATAATTAATAAAATAAATAAGTTCATCAGGGCTCAGTTTTCTAGATTAATTAGTTATTACTTCAGTTTTGTAACTAAAGCCTCCAATGTCTTCAATAATACTTTAGAATACATTAACTTTTTTGTTGTATTTATTGTTTCCATAAAAAGCCATTGCTACATTTTACTAATTTGAATTCATTAAATTTGTAGATTTAAATCACTACGATTCCACGCAATATGATTGTTTAAATAATCCTGTACAGAATCATGATCTTTAAAATATTTTGAGCCACCCATAAATAAGGAGTAACTCATTTTATCGGGACGAAAATATAGCGTAACCAGCTTATTTTTGTTTCTTTTGTGTTTTAAATATAATTAGAATTTTGGGGAATATATAAAATGTTACATAAGATGTAAAGTGATCGGCCTATTTTACTAAAGATATTACAAAAGGAACATCGAGTACTTAAGTTGTAAATAGCCTTAACGGTTTCTATCTGTAAGTTGAAAATAGACTCTTTCTAAAGTAAATAACTTACTGTAAAATCCTTCAGATCAGGAACACAATAAAATAATAAATTCTGGATTTGAGACCTTAATGAGTTTTAATTAAATTACTTTTAAAATGATAAAAAATAGTTTTTTTTGCTCCCTTTCTGGTAGTATAAGAACATATTAAATTTAAAGAATTTATTTAAAAAATATTGCTCTCGAAATTAAAAAAAAATCTGTACAATTTTCGTATATTTTATTACTATTCAGTTTAAAATATTAACATGTTTAAGATAAGAGAATATACTATAAAATCGATGTCGTAAACGGTACGATCTACTTACATATTAAAGATAGATTACTAAAATGGGCCGGACTTAAGCCATTTTACCTTATTGTAGCTCACGCGAAAAATGTGTTATTTCATATCCTATAGTATTCTGTAGTCATTGTTTTAAAGTACCCAATGTTGTCACTACTAATGGTGGGATACCACACGTCAAAATTTTATTTGCACACTAAAAGTTGCATGAAATTTGATTAAAGCGAAATTGGATAAGTTTTTTCAAATTATAATTTTAACAGAAATGAGATATTTTAAATTATTTCTTCAATTTCTCTTTTCGGTTTGTCCTCCACAAAGAACAGTTTTTAGAGCCGTCTGTTACGCTTTTATTTGGCTGAAGAGTTTTGCTCTATTATCTATAATGTGTTCTCTAGTCTATGAATTTTTTATTTTATGTTGTCTATAGTGCGTTGGGCACCGCCGCGCTGCGCCGCGTTTGGCATTTCGAAATTCTCTATGGGTTAAAAAATAGCAGTTGAATTGATCACTGTCGAAACGAGAATCTCAGAGGCCCCGCCTTTACAATCTGTAAATATAATTTACTCGGGCTTACCGCGATGATTATTTTATAAAATAAATTCAATAGGTAATTTTAAAACAATTTTTCAGATTAATTTTATCTGTGTATATTTAAAGTATTACTGATATTGAAGTGTATATCGATTTACCGATCACTATTGCTAAAGTTAGTCGGTGCGTGTTTTTACCTTTGTTGGTCATCAAATAGTGTGTATATAAGGGATAAGGGATTACCGTTATCCGAGTTCAGTTGAATGTAACAAGTTGGTTGCAGTTTAGTGATATTTGTTAATACTATTTTTAGTGGGTGTTGTCATAGTGGGCTTCATTCGGATTAGGTCATCGAATGAACATGTGTACCGGGGAAAAGTGCTTTAAATCTAAACACACTTGTTTGATTTCTTATTAGATTTACGAGGCAGCAGATACGAGAAGAATGGAAACTTTTAAATTAATATGTCTCTTCGCGATTTTGTCGCAAGCGGCAGCTCTACGTAAGTTTTATTTGTTTTCTATATATTAAAGCCTATTACAGATTTTGATTACTCATATCCATCCTTGAGGTTTACTTGGGTGTAAGTTCATTCAACTTTTCTGAATATTGTGGCAGGTTATCAGTAAATATGCCCTTGAAGGCTCTTGTTTGACAAGCGCGTTAAGATTTAGTTTTATTCTTGAATGGCCTATCTAATGCCGACGATTTTATTCTTCCTTATACAAATACCAAATAATACAAACATATTTGTCAATTTAGTATTATTAATACCTATTTATTTGTCTTGATTCATTTTAAAAGTAAGATTTTTTAATCCTTATTCTAAAAAATCAACTATTTTGAAAAGTAATTAATTTCAAGATATGATTTAAGAAATCCAAAAATGTTTGATAAATTAAAAACTAGGCTAGTTGAAGATTACAATCTAAATTCTATTTATTACTAATTCTTTTGTATCTTGTTTAAGCTAATTACGATATAAAAAATAAAATCAATAATATTAATATATATAGTTACTGAAATAGTGTTGTAAATTTTTGTAATAGTTAGTACAAAAAATTCAAACCGACATTAATAAATTTTAAAGTAATTATATCTGTTACAACTAATATATTTTATTCCCTAACACCAAATATAGGAATTCCAACAAGAATACCACCAATTCAAATTAAATAAAAGTTTTCTATAATCAGATTATAAATTTTGTAGTTGTTTCAGTTTGGTCCATTTAAAACATAAATATTACGAGTAAGCGAGGAATGGTATACACTTATACTTTTACTTTATTTAATACTAACCAACCTGCGCCACTTCGTCCACGTGTTGCTCCGCTCCTATGGGTCGTAGCAAGATTTTAATAACCTAAGTTACTCCTTGTTACATTAGCTATCTGCCAGTGAAAGTCCCATCACAATCGGTCCAGACATTTCAGAGTAATCTCTGTAACAAATAGACAGACAGACAAAAATTGTAAAAATTGTTTTCGTATATATACCATGTATACATTCATATGCACTTAGTAAAAGCGGTTATTTTAATATTACAAACAGACACTCTGATTTTATTTATTTGTATATATGTATGGATAACATGTTGCAGAATTTAATTTATTATTAAAATATGTTAATGCATTTAAGGTTAAGTTTCAAACGTAATATGTGCTATTAATAACTTTTTAATAAATAGAATTTAAATGCAATAATATGTATAAGGGTAACCAAAAATAAAAAAAGCTTAAAAAAATTTGCATGAGTTATTCATTTTCTGTATAATACATAGTTTTCAGTTTAAAAAGTAAAACATAGATATCTAATACTATAAGGCTATCTATATACAGAGTTAAATGCAAAACGAGAACATTTACACGAAGGCAGAGAACTAAATTTACACACATTTACAATTGTATAGTGACGTTGGTATGCTAACCACTAGGATTGCTATGGAAACTAGTTTTTAATAGCTCTGCCTTCAAATAGAGTATATTTCATACGGTATTATTTTTACAATTATTTCTTATAGTAAATAAGATAAGTTACATCCTACTAATATTATAAATGCGAGTTTGTAAGAATGTATGGATGTCTGTTGTTACTCTTTCTAATATAGCTTAATGATTTAGTGTGAATTATCCCAAATAGAGTGTGTGAAACTGTGGGTTGCAGCAAGTAGAAAAAACTGATAAACAAATTATTATTAAAAATAAATAAATTAGAATTTGTAACTAAGCGATAAAAACTATTACATTCACTAATAAATCAGTTTTATAATACTTTTTAATTAGGAAAACAAGTTAAAGTACTTTTCCATTGAAACTTAAAGATAATCTATTTACAGTGACATCCCCGCCACGGATCGTCAAGCAGCCGACTGTGGAGGAACTGCTCTTCCAAGTGGCGCAAGCTGGAGAGGTGGACAAGCCTTTCATCATTGAATGTGAAGCTGAAGGCGAGCCAGCACCCAAGTATGTCTACTTTTCTTATACTTTACCGTTTAAGTCTGTAAATGGCAAATAGCTATGCAAACCAGACCAACATAATATGACTTCGGTTAAGATTAGAATTTTCTCAGTAATTTAGACTCTTTTCCATAAATCGTCCTGAATCATCTAACCTACACAATCATAAGAGTCCTTATTTTAAAAAAATAACTGACTTATTTTTACATTTGTTGTGTGAGGGGACGGGTTAGAATACTATTCCCGTCTCGGTGAGCATCTCGTAAGAGCCGAGTAACCCAGCACCCCAATGGCGATCTGTTCCCAGACTGGCTTGCGACCGCCAGCATGCGAATCCAACCGCCAAGTGTCATAGACGCGTTCCGGTCGAGCTGCATGTGGGCCACACTTACCCCGTCCCTCTCCTGTCCCATTAATGCTGCGGATCTAATGGACTCTGGGTCCGCTGAAACCGCAGCATTCTTTTGTTCACTCCTCCTTCCCACTCTATATTCGAAGATGCAACGCATCGACAAAACAAGAGGATATCTCATGTTTTGTCAATGTCCATGGGGTGATGGTGGCCACTTACCATCAAGTGGACCATCATCATGCTCATTTGCACCTTATCTACCATAAAAAAAATACTAGGTCTAAATCCAGTGTTACTTTTAATATAGGATTCTAAAACCTACTTTATAATTTAAAGTTATTCCTAATGGTTCTCAAATTTAATTAACCCATAGACAATCCCTACTAATATTATAAATGTGAATGTAAGTTTGTTTGTTATGCTTTCGCACGAAAACTACTTAACCATCATGAAACTTTATACACATATCTTGAGGGTATTAGAAGTAACATAGGATTTTATGACTTATATGTAGTAATTTTTATAAATTGATAATCCCATCTAAGCAATAAAATAGAGTTATCATATTGATTCATTTCTATTGTACCTAAAGATCTCTGATACTTATTTAATGGCTTCAATGCGAGCGACGCCGCGGGTAAAAGCTAGTACTCTATATTGCTTGTTTATGGATAGATCCTTTGTTAGCAAATCATTTGATATAATAGTGAAGACAAAAAAAGAGAAGAAGATCCTTGATAAAAAAGAATTCAAAACTTGAAACCTTTTTTCATTCTACTATCCAAAGGAATTACAGATTAAAAATATATTCTAAATTAGTCCATTTTATTGATATTTGATATTGGTATTGGTTATTAATTTTCGGCATTAGTTGTGGACTTAGTTTGTTGACCCCTGTACTTTTTTTTAAAGTTAACAAGAATACCAGTACTAGTGATTTATAATCCAGCTTGTTTGTTAAAGCTTTGTTCATAAAGTGGGCAGCGGTGGCGTCCGATGTCGAAAACCCATTAGTTCCCCAAACATTGCAACGTTGGGGAAATAGACGGTTCCTATTTCGCCGGCAGACTTGTATTTCCTGTTATATTATGTCGCCGATTCGCCATTTCCTTTGGGCATACTGGATTAACGTTTTACGCTAAACCGGTTTGGGTTATTTAAGTCGATGCAAACATTCACAATGTAAACGTATATTGTTGTTTTATATGTTTATTTGTCCGTGATTTCATCTGCTCATTATTTGTTGTTTGGGTTGCTACGTAATAACGACATTATTGTACTATTCAATTTTTATATACTTGTGAGAATTAAGTTCAGTAGTTTTCAATACAATTATTATAGCCTTTAATCGGACATGACAATATTTCTTTAATTATTCGTAAATTTTTCTTTTGTTCCACTTTTGCGTGTCCGTTAGCCAGGTGGCAAAGGCCTCCTCCAATCTTTTCCATTCTGGCCTCTCTATGGCTACTCTACCCCATGTTATTCCCGCTACTTGTCTAATGTCGTCGTCCCATCTTCTTTGTGGTCTTTTCCCCTGATCATGTGGCCTGCCCATTTCCACTTTTGTCTCCTTATTTTTAGAGCTATGTCCTGGACCTTAGTCTAGCTTCTGATGTTGCTCCTCTTAACTTTGTCTTTTTATTTGACCCCAGTCATACTCCTTTCCATCGCATGCATACGGAGAGCTTATTTGTTAAATTTTTTGTTAATGCCCATGTTTCGCTCCCATATGTCATCTTTCTTCTTTCAAACTGCTGTGATCTTTAAAAACAAATAAAGCCCTGGCCCCACCTATCTCTATACTAAAATGTGTAAAACGTAACAAACAAAGGTTTTTGACGAGATATATTATCTACGCTTATTTAAATTTACGAAAGTTGTGTGGTAGATGGTAGATGACCTATACTATATTTTGGTGGAATGTGCTGAGAATAAGTCGGCAACATGTGAATTGTTTACTGATAACCTTTTTGTTAATAATATAGGGGAATGTAATATTACTTTATGTGGTCCTGAAGCCAGAATAATTTAAAGTTAAAATTTAGTTTGCTGCCTAACAGCTCCTTAAATTAGAAATAATACAACTATGTAATAAAAAACAGTAAAAGGTGACAGAACAAAGGGCGGCGTTATGGCTTATAGGCATTTCTTCCAGACAACCTTTGGGTTAGGAAATATTTTATTGAGTGGGGAATAAGGTGGTGTAATAAACTACATATAAATAATTACAAACTAATACATAAAGAGGTAATGAGTTCCATAATCTTACGGCCTGTACAGTAAATGATTGTGTAAAAATTTTAGAATTAGGTGCGGGCGTTTTACTTTACTTTACCCTCAAATTCAATTAAAAAAATTATACCATAAATAGACAAACTTACGAAACTTCAGAGATACGATATTATCATACTAAAATTGGAATTGATAATTTAACGTAGTTATGTAACGTAGTAGATAAGATTAATATTTTTATTAATAAATAGTAAAAGCTATAAATCAGTCACATAACGTTATCTGATTTATAGTACATATTGATAAAAGGGCGTTGAACTTAACCCTTGTGAACGTTCCTCACTCACTAGAAGTAGCGACTACCACCGGCACCGTTATGCCGAGGCCGAGGGCTCCGCAAAAACATTTACAATTGTTTACTTGTACTTAACATAATTATAGAAACCGCTTTTTGTTTACATTCTGGTGAACTGTATGGGATTTTGTTCGTTTTTTTTTAATAATATATGTCCGAACAGAGAGACGATTTAAATGAATGAAGTGATCGAACCTTACGATTCCGTAGTTTTTGAACAGGAACCCAGGCAGTGCCTTGGACTTGTGACCAAGGTGTAGGCTTAAGGATATCCTTTAAAAGATTATAACACTCACCTGGTCTCACTGTTTGTCTTAGGATAGGTTAACATAAGGCTAACCTAACCTAACCTAAGGCTCACCTAACCTAAGGTTGTGTTAACACATCAAAATACAATGTAAGGTCTAACAACAAGTCCCCTTCATTACTATCCTATCCCAACTATACCCCGACAAATAATTTTTTTCTAAATTATATTTAAGTGTAAAGAATGTAAAAGTAAACTCAAAAATCCTCAAATCGTCTTACTTTCTTCACGTCTTTTCGTCATCTTATATTCCATTCAACATACACAACCTCTTTCACGCGTTTTTCCTTACTATAGAACCATAAATATTAATATAACTAAATAACAATGTATAATTCGGAGAAAAATAAGGAGAAGGGGGGGTAATATTGATTGGACTATTGGGTAAACGCAACATAGATAAAGATAATGTTACTGAACCAACAAATAACTAAACATTATGGTATCTTACAACTACGACAGGAACCTAAGTTGTGTTTTGGACTTGTGACCAAGGTGTAGGCTTAAAGCCTGCCCTTTATTTAACTGAAACACTCGCCTCCACTGCCTAGGCTCTCTGTTTAATAACATGTTTACATATATATATAAATCTTGTCATTAATAATTTTATCAATAATATCTACGTATATACGTATTATAAATAAATAAACAAATGCAGACTATATCTAATATTATGTATAACTAGACGACCCGCGCCATTTCGTTCGCATGTTGGTCCGCTCCTATGGGTCGTAGCGAGATGTTAAATAGCCTAAGTTAATCCTTGTTACATCAGCTATCTGCCAGTGATAGTCCCGTCAAAATCGGTCCATCCATTTCAGAGATTAGCCGGAACAAACAGACAGACAGATAAAAATTGTAAAAAATGTTAAATTTATTTGTATGGATAAAGAGGTAAAGTTTAAAAGTTTGTAATGAGTATTATCTGAAATTACTGATCAATACTCAATAATCTATATATATATAAAAGGAGAAGCTGACTGACTGACTGACTGACATATCAACGCAGGGCCTAATCTATAAGAGTTAGAAACTTGAAATTTTGCACAGGGGTTCCTTTTATAACGTAAGGGAGCACTAAGAAAGGATTTTTAAAAATTCATCCCCTAAGGGGGTAAAACGGGAGTGTACAGTTAGTATGACTACCTCATCAAATTATTAAATATGTCTACAGACGATCTACTGTAGGCTAATATAACTATCCTAATATCGCAAACGAAGTTGCGGGTAAAATCTACTTATTTCACTAATAGAAACTAAAGTCAGTCACATGAGCAACGTAGAGTGATTAAAATATGGCTATTTAAGGCAAGGATTATAATATTATCAATACCTGATCGAAGCGAGGATGAAATACTACTGTATACTCAACAAGGAGGACAATTATTACAATCGATTTTTGAGCGAATTCGAATATAATTTGAGATATCGAGGAGATCGAAGCGTCAGTAGCTCAGTGGTTCGGGCGTTGGATTCACGATCAACAAGTCGTGGGTTCAAATCCCGGACATTGGACTACTGGCGTGGCCCACTCCTGACACAAGCTATTTATTAGCTTACTAGGAGGGGTAAAGGGAATACTAGTAGTATGTGATCCATACTGCTAGTAATCTTAAAAAAAAAAAAAATAATATTGTTACAATAGTGGCCATCAATTCGAGTACGTCAATGGCACTCCAAATCAATAACATACGAAACTTCAATAAGTTGGAGTTTGTGCTAGTTGTGTACCGAATACCGATTCAATCGTCAGCTCGTAAAGTTCCTGGAGCGGAACAGCTCGTATGGGTAAGAGCATCGTTATATTTTGCAGGATATGAGGAACGAGGGCGAAGTTTTAACGATTTCTGAAGTGTGTTTAAGTTGATGTATATTGCGTTGCGTTTTTAATATTTAGGTAATTTCGTTATACAAGGTTTTTGATTCTGTAAGTAGTTAAAAATAAATGAATTGCCTCTAACTATGTACGCGCATAAGTTCAAAAACACTGCACCAAATCGGATATTTATTTTTTTGTTGTTACAAAGTTTGTATAAATTAAAAAGTGACTTGAGACAGAAGATGGTCAGTAAGATGGTGATGTCCGCTATAAATTAGTTATTTTGTAATGCGTAGTATACGCATTACAAAATAAAAATTTAACGGAAATAATGGGGAAATAGTATATTCAAAATTGCGGGTTGCTGAGTATGAATGAATAATTTTCTTTAAAATTACTAACAGTATGGATCACATTCTACTAGTATTGCCCTTACCCCTCCAACTAAGCTAAATGCCTGTATAAAAGGAATCAAAATGTTACCTTGCTATAAACCGCGGCAATCTGAACTACCAAACTCGTATGGTACAACCTAGAAGAGCACCCTGTCCACACAAAAGTGAGACGCGCGTGACAAGCGTCACTTGCTAAGTGTAGAGTCAAGACGTCCTGAAGATGCTTCGGTTACGGAGCGAAACGTACGTCGATTGTCGATCGCGATCTACTTGTGTGGTGTGTACTGGTTCGGGTTCGCGCGTTACACTTTTCTGTCAACGGTGTGCACTTCCGGATTGTGCCGTACGAGTGTGGTTGTTAGATCGTCAAGCTACCTACTTGTGTGGTGTGTCTTGGTTCGGACTCGCACGTCTCACTTTTGTGTGGACAGGGTGCTCTTCTAGGTTGTACCATACGAGTTTGGTAGTTCAGATTGCCGCGGTTTATAGCAAGGTAACATTTTGATTCCTTTTAAACCATGAATTTCCGCAAAGTAACGCCTGATTCAATTCAATATCTAAATGCTTGTGTTAGGAGCGGGCCACGTCAGTAGTCCAATGACTGAGATTTGAACCCACGACTTATTGATTAATAATCCAACGACTCAACCACAGAGCTACTGACTGAGCATTCAAATGTAATAAATAAGTGAGTGAGTGAACGGTTTGAATATACCCCGATGAAGCGAAAGCTGGTCGGCTAGTATATATATATCTCATATATAAAATTCTCGTGTCACAATGTTAGTTACCATACTCCTCCGAAACGGCTCGATCGATTTTTATGAAATTTTATATGCATATTGAGTAGGTCTGAGAATCGGTCAACATCTATTTTTTTATATCCCTAAGTGATAAGGGTGGCCCACGATGGCAAAACAACGTTTGCTGGGTCACCTAGTACATATATAAAGTCATACCTAAATTCACATCTCATAGACACATACCACTCTTATACTTTGATATTTTATAATTTCATACGTAACATATGAAACATTCTGACGATTCGTTCGTAATGTACCTTGATCCCTATTCGAGAACAATAGAAATGAACGAGAATGAATAAGTTTTCCTTTCCGGCAGGTACAGATTGCAAAGTACCCACATTAAGTACATCATAGGCATAACGAGTAATGGCAAGGGCTATTGTTTTAAGGATGTTAGTTTAAAACGAGGCCAACACTGGAATAGCAGGGAATTATAAAGCACAAGTGTTTAATTAACATTTCAAGCGCTGCAGGATAACTTGCGCGCCACTCCTAACAAGAGCTTTGCAGATTTCTCTGAGCCGATTTAATCGTGCTTTGTGTTCAAACTCAAAGGAATTGTGGAAATTATTCGCCAATTTTTAGTTCTCATTCGGTCAAATTGAAGGCACAAACATTTGTGATATATCATGTAAATCTTACCGTAAAGCGTAAACCAGGTATTACGTTGCCCTTGATTTTTTACAAACGTGAATCTTCAACAAAGAATTACACACCTTCCATATTCTCAGGAAAAGCGTGAAAGTGCTACTAAGAAAAAAGGGTCTTGACAGACTAACAATCAGACTCCGAAGTAATCCTGAATCATCACCGAAGTACGGAATTCTATAATCTTCATAATTTTTTGATATGTTACAATCATCCACAGTCTGCGAAATAGTCAAGCTTTTCTTTAAAATAAACCAAGCAACGTTCTAAGATTGACAGATTTTTCTCATTCATCAGAATAAAGAGAAAAAACTGAGCACTACAGCCTCATTATGTCTGGCATGAATTTTCCGTATGCGCATATTTTAAAAGCCTGACATCGGGTAAACGCATATGTTCTCGTACATTAAGCTTTTTCAACACTTTTTCTGCAATTTATCGTGCTGTTTCGCAAGGATGTATTTTACGTAATGGTTTGGCTTAAAATAAATATCGTCTGTTTATCTTCTTTCTTTACATAATATCAAACAAAGTTGTTTTCCGCTGTCTGTACGTTTAGATCTTTCGAACTACGCCATGGATTTTAATGCGGTTTTCATCAATAGACCAAATTATAAACCTTAATATTATAGAAGACCAATCGTGCGAAGACGGGCGGGTATATAACACAATCTTTTAACTATATTCGGAATTATAAATAAAGAAGGAAACGTGATCAGATTGCATTTTTAAATTATCCAATTAGCTATATTTAAAAAAGGTATCTAAAAACGTTGCCTGAAAGCTCAAAGCAAAGATACAGTTTTATCAAGGAAGGATAGATGACATATGTTGTCCGAAACCTAAGGACAAGAAAGAGACATTTTAATCACTTTGTAAGAAAAAATGTAGACGCTACAAAAACACAATGGTTTGTTACAAAAGTTTTGGTCGAGGGTGCCGCGACGGTTGCGGTGCGATGCGCTCTATTGTTGCACTTCCTCACTCTCAATTGTGGTTTTGCTATTTGACAACCGAAATTCCCTTTGCGCTACGGCATTTATCGTGTTATTTGTATTATTGAATGGTCAAAGCTTTCGATGAAATTGTTTTGGTAACGTTGATACATAGAATACGTTCTATTATACTAATTTTCTGTTCGTTAAACCAAGCAGGTAATAAAGTTCTGGAAATAACAATCAGAGAACTAAAAATTTAGGAAATATTGTTTTGACTTTTATTGGTGTTATAATGGACCCCTCAATTTCAAAATAACATAACATTCAATAATTTTAATTTGTATTGTACGTATCAGTAATCTAGGAAACAATTTAACTTATTGCTAGAATGTCTGGGGAAATGAAACTGGGTAAATACGATTAAAGCAGGTGGTTGGCAAATCTCCATTTCTCGGAAGTTTTTCAATTATCTTAAATATCTGAGGGTGCAGTATTGCCTGTCTGAGGTTAAAGAGAATAATACGTAGTTTTAGAGATGCCGAAAACAGATATTGTATTTCTGTACTATCACATATCTATTATTGCATAGTTGTGAATACTTCTACGAGTACATGTATCCTATTCACATTCATAGTGTATAGCAGATTACATTTTGAAATTCAAAACAGGAAATGAAAAACAAAATGCCTTGAATCATGAATTTTCTTAATTGAATGCCAAAACATAAAATCGTTCGCCATTTTTGACCAGCAGTCGTATATAATGCACAGAGTTGATAAACAGAAGAGACACTATCTGTGTGTGTACTATAGCAAATATAGACGCGGGTCACAAAAAAAACCACAACAATAAAAGCGGTCTGAAATGTAACGTTTTACGCGATATTGCAACACGCTTCCGTCGCTCGTCGTCATCAAACTCCCTCGGGGCCGGTACTGCAGTCTGCGCAATGTATAATTAAACGACTCGTCCAACTAAAGTAGGAGAGATGAAATTAAAAGCAGAGATACTGCTGGGTGCAGTGACTGAATTATATCATTAACAAGGGACCCGTTTTCAGTTCAGTGAGGTCATCTTTCCTCCTATAGATCGTACTCGTGTAACCTGCTTTTTTAACGACAGTATTTTATTTAATTATAGTGAGAAACCACCACCTTGTTTTCATGCAATGTTTCTGACGTTTTAGACGCTTTTCTCCTCCTCAATAATTTTTAGGACCGTTGATATTTTCCTTCCGTATTTATTCATGACCAACAACTGCTATCCGCAACCATGTATCACTTACTATCTTATCGGCTTTACGATACATTTATATAAAAAATCGTGCGGATCACGCACGTGGCCGATGTTGTATGGGAGCCCCCCTTGAATATTTATTTTATTCTGTCTATTTGTATTTGTTATTATAGGGGTAACAGAAATACAACATTTGCGAAAAATTCCATTTGTCTAGCTATCACGATTCATGAAATAAAGCCTGGTGACAGACAGACGGACGAACGAAAGCGGAGTCTTAGTAATAGGGTCCCGTTTTTACCCTTTGGGTATGGTACCCTATACAAGACAACATTACAGTTTCTTGGTTGAAGTATCAAAATTCCGCACATATCCTACTAATAGTATAAACTCGAAAGTTTGTAAGAAGGTATGGATGTATGTTTGTTACTCTTTCACGCAAAATCTTTACAATAAAATAGTTTACACATCAAAATAACACATAGGCTATAATTTATAATGATATAGTGTGAATTATCTAAAATATAGCGGGTGAAACCGCGGAGTGCATCTAGTAATTTAATAACTTTAACCGGTTAGGGAAATTTCGAGTTAAAAGGCATTTTATTGTTCAGGAAATTCGTGATTAATTAGTGCAAGAGTGGCATTTCGATTTTATACTATAGTTTTTCTTTACGTCTCTAACTTATGGTGCTATTAAGCTATTCAGTAAGTTTACGACTCACGACAACATTTCTTGTTATTTCATAAAATTGTAGTTCACGTAACAGAATAAGTATTTTTATGTCGTAATTTTTAAAAATTTAAAAAAGGTATGCAACGACGTAAAATTGACTCAGAATCCGGTAGTCTGTACCACATTCGTTGCTCTCCTGCATATTTTATGCGTACTACACATGATCGATATCATCCCGATGAATTTAATCTACATGGATTTCCAATATCACATTCTATCAATTCGTATGCAATCCACGTATTTCCACCCTCTGTCACGTAAACTCTACTGCATAGATGTAATTGAGTTCTCGCTCTTTGTTTTAGCTGATAGGAAACTGGTTTGACTATGCTTAAACTTTTTTAAACGAACAGTTTGGCCAGAACTTAAATTAGCGTAAAGTATAATTATTTTTAGTGACAGGATCATATTATATTGGACGAATTTTCTTTTGGATTCAATTCCCGGTTAGTAATACGTGTTTCAATATAGAGTTCTTAAAAATGTATTCGATGTCATAAAGTCATTTATGGTAGTATCGGCACGAACACTAACGCCGATGACCTCATTCATTGCAGGTCATATTCCGAGAAGCATTTAATGCAAAATCGTTATTTGGTAGCGTTGTTCAAGCCGGCTGTAGATTGTGCACGTTTGTTATTGCTGCTCAAATTAGATTCGCTTAATTTAATGATTGATGCCGTTGAACAAGCCGATTTTCCATGTCCAACAATGTTCTATCTATGTTACTTTTGATCTACTTCGCTTGCTTTGCCATGGTTTGGTTTCCATTTAAAGGCTTCATGTACAATACCAGATGGTCGCTATATTATGTGACTAATTGAGATCAACTTTCTACGTCTAACTTGATCAATATTCTTAATAATTATTGTAATTTTAAAATCATTCCTGAAAAGACAAAGTGCTGTTACCGTCTTATTTAAAGTTCTGCTGAAAACTCTTTTAAATATATTTCCATATATATCTCTGACTTTTCTGAGTACACAACTCAGTTCAACTCAGTGTTTTAAGCAACTAAATATCACTTGCTTTAACGGTGAAGGAAAACATCGTGAAGAAACCTGCACTCCTGAGAGTTCTCGATGTTCTCAAGGGTGTGTGAAGTCTGCCAACCCGCACTGGGCCAACGTGGTGGACTATAGCCTAACCCCCTCATCATTCTGAGGAGGAGACCATGCTCAACAGTGGGCCATTAATGAGTTGTGATGATTATGAAGATGATATATAGATAACATTATCTTTAAAACGTGGAAATCTTTTAGTTTATCATCAGATTTATCTTAAATAAGTGATGTTTTGCTATATGTTTTTGCAATGTCAGCTATTGAGAGCAGTAGGTCTAAGCCTCGATGTCGGCTACTCGCCAGGAGATTGTGTGATCGTGAACTTTACTACGACTCTATCCAGTTAACACTTGATCTTAAATTCACTTCGAAAAGTATTGAGTAAGATTTTAATTTATCATTCTAATACCCATATGATAAGACACTGTAAAACAAAATGGACTGCAACAATATTTTTTTCATACTAGCTGACCCGACAGACGTTGTCCTGTCTTAACTATGAATATAAGTTTTCTAATTTTCCGCGCAACTTTTTTAATTTTTTCTTCCATATGAACCTTCTCCTGACAATAACAAATACAACAAAAAAGAATTAGCGAAATCGGTCCAGCTGTTTAGGCGTGATGCCGTGACCAAGGGAAATAGGGATTCATTTTTATATATAACATTATATTTGCACCTCTCTTAATCAACTTGTATAACCATTCACTATTAAATTTAGCTTTTAAATCATACCTAAATAATATATGAAATCAGTGTCATGATTGCATTATTGACGATATCCTCGGCACGGATGACGAGACTGAAATGATGTCATAATATGATATTAGTGTTTATGACAAAGGTCAGGGTGATATGAACGTATGACCCTACGCAGAAAATATTTAAGTGAAGCGTGATTGTACTGGTCTGTACGGTTACTTTATATTAATTTGTGTATAAGGCTTTCCATACTTATATATATTTTATTTTCCATTTTTGTCTTGCTTGAGAAAAAGTAATTTGGCGAAGCGAGAGCTAGACTGCTAGAGTATTGGTTAAAATCCTTATAGGCTTCGCACGGGTGTAATGCATATACTAAGTATACTACAGAATGTCTGTATATACAACGTTCACAGCTTTTTTGTCATTAGACAATACAAACATGTTTATATATATGTGCCTGCATTCTAAATCTGTAATATCTTCGAAATCATTCATTTAATTTCATGCTGTAAAGGGCCATATTGATCTATATTAAATGCACAATGTATTTAAAGTACTTAATTGGATAAGGAGTTATACTGTATTGCTTAAAATCGCTTCGTAAATAAGCAATTTTTTCTCGTAAAAAGTAAAGGACAAAAATGGCTATGGTGGGTAAGTGATAGACATATACCATCGCGGACTTTTTTGTAAACCTTATTAAATTGAACATTATTTTGATCTATTTCGTAGTGTTTAGCCAGTATTAGGAATTTATGCGCAAAAAAATAAGTATTAACGTCATCACATCAGAAACCCCTAAAATCATCCGTGTTTTTCCATTATAATATAACTCGATCTATTAAAAAAATCGCATCAAAATACAACGGAAAGAGACTTTGTTTCATACTACTGTCCTGTATCGTAAAAACTTGATGCTCCCGTTAATTAATGTTCCAGGAATTGTATGTCTCATTTATATAAATGCAAACTACAAATTGTAATATAATGAAAGGAAAGCTTGAAATGTTCGCGGTTTGGGTCAACTCGTTGTAGGAAAGATCTTATTTTCACTCGGCGCGGTGGCTGGTGCTCATTACCGCTGCATTGGATTACGCTACAATTACTTTCCTGCAATAGAAAGCCTCGTTGAGAGATGAATTATTTATATTTTACATTATTTGACTTGGTATAACAAAAACATTTTAATAATTTTGTTTTGCCTTTTTATGTTCGTTCAGTTTCTCCAAAATAATGGCGTAATGATTTACAATATCATTTATTTATTTATCATTATTTGCAGATTGGTACACAGAGGTCTTGTAATAATGATTAGTAACACAATCCGCCACATAGTGGCATGCAAAAGGAACAAAAAAAATATATAAAATTAAAGATTATTAATTAAATTTATAACCATATATAACTAATTCGGTCATTGATGTCAATATTTATTCTCAATTCTCTACTAGGAATCTGTTAGGTAGTCCTGGGCCGAGTAGTCGCGTTTTTTGAGCAAGAACTTAGTCAAACTTTGTTTGAAAGAAACAATCTCTAGTTTATCTGCCAACGATTTTGGAAGTTTATTGTATTTTTGGGGTGCCATATTAAAAAAGCTTTTGCCAAACTAAATAGCTCAATTTATTTTTCCTCCGTTCATTTTCAGAAAAAGTAAACAATTTTGAGTTTCTTTTTATAAACATCAACATAATGGTACGGGAGCCAGTGACAGATTTTCTTTACCAAGTCCCTCCCAAGCGAAAATTTGTCGAAAGACATGTCGAAAAAAATTTTTTTTTTCAGTCATTACCTCCCGTTTGAAAATTTGTCGGATTATAGTTTACCTAGTATCTTGAAGGAAAAATAAAGTCAGCTGACCATAACGTGGTGGAATATACATCAGATGGCTGCTTGACCATGTAACAATTTGATTTTTTATAGCAAAATCACAGTTACCATTTAAGTAGCTTTTTACAAACAGGAGTTTCGCGAGTTAATGAACGTAGTCGAAGTCGAAAATATTTCAAGTTAATTTTTTAAGTATTATGCACTAGGTAAACGAATATATAACTATGGAATCAAAATTAAAAGCTAAACGTAATCATAATATATATTCCATAAGGAACTGCATAAGCAGTATACGAATTTTGACTCGAGAGGAAATGATTGACCGAATTTGAATCTGGCTCCCGTACCATAACTATGTATAGACACGGGAACGTAAGTATTTTAAATTTGTCAAAATACGGTTTGCACGAATCAGAGGATTTTAAGTTTTTCTGACATTTAAATACTCTTTCTTTATCCGTGGAGTTGCCCCAAAATATTATGCCGAACCTTATATTTGAAGTCACGTATGCCTTAAACGCTGTTATAACCGCTGCCTCGTTGACTACTTTAGAAAGCATATGTAATGCAAAAGAAAATTGGTTTAATTTAATATTAGTATCAGTTTTATAAATTTTTTTATAAATTTTGTTTGTTTTTATAGTATAAATAGTGTAGTAGTGTAGGCATATAGATAAAAGTAAGTACCACTTATATCCCATGAATGTGTAAAAGCGTGTCCACGCATATATCACGTTAAAAAGACGTCCGTTTGCCAATATATGATATCGTTAATACAGGTTTCTAGTTATGAGTCAGATAATTACCAACAAAACATATTTAGTCAGATTATAATTAACTTACGTGATTTTGTATACATTTAATGAAGTAATCATTACTTAAAGAAAGATTCAAGATGCATATCGATTGAATACATTCGACTTTAATTTTTTTTTTTTATAAAGATTACTGGCAGTATGGATCACATACTACTAGTATTCCCTTTATCGCTCCTAGTAAACTAATAAATAGCTTATGTCAGGAGTGGGCCACGCCAGTAGTCCAATGTCCGGGATTTGAACCCACTACTTGTTGATCGTGAATCCAACGCCCGAACCACTGAGCTATTGTCGCTTCAAATCAATCAATTGCAATTTCTTCAGGTCAATTGCATCTGTGTTATTTGTAAATGAAACATATATGTATGTTCTTTTTTTGTTATTTAAAATAGTTAAATTTTTCATAAGTTTTTACGTAAAAAAATAAATCAGTAAAGAATTTCTGGAACCAGATTTATTAGAATTCTTTGACTGACCTTAGAAACTAAGTATATTGATAATATTAAAAAAACATATTAAGGTTTTATTTCATACGATATCGATATTTTACTGAAAAGAAGTTTTGAAGAAATTAAGAAATGCAATCCCATGGGGGTTTCATACTACATAGCCTTCCTATTACTTAAGAGCGCCCCTTCCTACCTAGGGACTTATAACTTAGAAAGGCTTGAATTTCATCGGCCCACCTACGTCTTCCTCTGGTTACGCTGCGCTATAAATATGAGATTGATTTTTTATATCTATGCATTTCTGTGTTTCTATCTGAATTATTTTCTTGTTTTTTTTATTAGTTTTCCGTTTCCCGATCAAGATAACCTTTATAATCTCATATTCTAACGTAATGTTTTTTTTAATTTGCTCTAACGAGTGAATAACTGCAACGACAGCTTATGGCTATACGACCATTGCATTTTAAACATATATGACATATGTTAACTTAAACAATAAGATATATATACATATTTGTAATGTGCTCGTCAAGACCTTTCTTATGATACCAAACACATGATAATTATGTCAGTTTAATTTTTTTCGAGGTTAAAATCTCAGGTTTAAATTCCGTCATAAAAAAATCATGAAATTTTTATAGCCTATGTCACCCACGCCAATATTACGAATCTATTGACACCTCATTCATGAAAATTGGTTCAGTAGTTTAGGCGCTAGAGTAGTACATATAATCATACATACATAGATACATACATAGACCGCCAAAGTCATAACCCTTCCTTTTAGCTTCGCCGTAGTCAGGTAATGAAAAGTATACTAAGCGGTCTTACCACGTTTTATAAGTTCATGTCTGCAAGATGATATTCTATACTTTATAAAATATATAAAGTATAGAATATCATCTTCAGTGGACGTTGACTTTATCATCCTCATCGCCTAAGACGGCGCGCAGACCTAGCAAGCTGAAACGTAAACAGATTCTAATCCTCTTACAGTTCCGATATTAAATCACTTCCTGGAAACCGTACCTGGGGTTTGTGAATATCGATTGCTGCAGACCGCTTATTGAAATCTGACTATTGACCTTTTCGTTTAAGAGTATGATGTGAAAGTTTTTTATTTGTCTACATCTACACTATTATATAAAGAGGAAAGATTCGATTGTTTGTATGTTTGTATATTTGTATGTTTGTATGTTTGTTTGTTGCGAATAGGTTCGAAAAGTACTGCACCGATTTTGAAAATTCTTTCACCGATAGGAAGCTACATCCTTTCCGGGTAACATAGGCTATGTGGTGTTGCCATAAATACTCTAATTAAAAAGTTATGGCCATTTAAGTCCCATAAGGTGGTCATTTTGTAAATTGAAGAGTTTCTCAGAAACTATAAATCCGATTTAATATTTTTTTCAGTGATAGAAAACTACACTATTCGTGAGTGACAAAGGTCATTTAGTGTTGCCATATTTTTCTTTTAATTAATAGAATATGGCCATTTCGTTGTTATTAATCCGATTTTAAAAATTCTTTCACTGATAGAAGTCTATAGTATTTCTGTCTCTCTTCCTCTTATAATACTATCACTCTCTTTTTCTCTCTTTAATTTTTATCTTATTCTTATTATTTTATTCTATCTTATTTTTTTATATTATCTTATCTGTTCAGAATGATCAGTCTCCTTTCACTTTCTTTCTTTCGATTATCTCTCTCTCTCTCTCCCCCTCTCTCCCTCCCCTCTTTCTCTCTCCCCTCTCTTTCGCTCTCTCTCCTATTCATTATTATTTTTGCTCTGTCCTCCCTCTTTTATTATCTGTTGCTTTTCTTTTTCTTTCTATTATTTTTTTTATAACTTTTTCTCACTCTCTCTTTTCAAATAATGAAAAACTACACAATTACAGAGTGACAATTTAAGGACATCAATTATAATATTGCTTTAAATACCCGGAGCGAAGCAAGGGCAAGCAGCTAGTATTATATAATCTGGAAAATATGTAAATAAATTGACCTGAGATTTTGGATTTAAAGATTAAGGTGTCTACGGGAAAGATATGCTAATGTCCCGTATAATGTGGTAGTCATTAAGATATAGACTTTAAGTACAATGGCTTGATTATCTAATTATTTATATGCAATTCATATGCTAAGTATATCGTGTCTAAGTACAATTATGGTCTGCATACCACTGATCAGAACACTAGTATCTATAGGTAGTACTGAGTAAAATGCTGTCGTTAAGGTAATTGGAGATGTTATTTTTTTCTACGTACTAGTTCACTCCCTTGGCATTGTCACTACTATAGCCCCTGATTTTTGATCAATTGTCTTTTTAAAATTGAGATATTCTGCAAAAGGTAGAAGGATACAATGATACGAATGCTCTTACGACGTTCAGATCACTTCCCGGTTTCCGGACGCCGACCACAAAGTGGGTGCATCCTGCACCTCTGATTGCATTGTATTATTGCACTGCTATAGATGTGATGACCTAGGTGAAGGACGTAAGTGTTATAATAGAAATAAATGGTTAAAGAATTGGAAATTCTAAATAAAAGTCCCGAAGTCTGCACTAAGATTATCTTATATTTGATGTTGAATAGAGAGCTTTGTAAAATGATCACAATACAATACACACACAAACAAACATATGTTAGCAACACTGTTTATAAAGTAGTAGTAGCGGGTATTTCGAGTATACCGACGTGAAGACATTATATAACTTTTAGTGCGATAGATTAGTCTCAGTCTCTCTGGTGTTGTCGTGCAGTGAACATGGAAGTTCGTGTTATAGTGTCATGATTAAGGTTACCCTTTACTTTATTATCTATTGTAATTGGCGAGGTCGAGTGGTGGAGGTGAGAGTTAATATATTATGAAAGAGCTCTTTAAACCTGCTCCTGGGCACCACTCTCCTCAGTCAAAATTGCATGTGTATACGTATTGCTGTACAGTAATGGGTACCACATTTCTCTCTTATATTATAGCACACAAACGAACTTGGCAGTGCTAGGGCTTTTGAAACCTAAAACTATATGACGATTTTTTCATTTCACAGATTAAATTTTAAAAGCTAGTGCGATGCAAAACGTGTAATGACTGAGTGGGGTGAGGATGGGTGTGTACTTAGTTATAATTAGAAATATAATTTCTATGATAGCATGAATAACCTTGTGGGTTAGTGGGACGCGTAAATTTATGCATTAGTAAATTAAACATAGCGCCGCGTGTACTGAATGTGACTTGTATAGATAATTTTACTGTATAATGTCTGTCTGCGCAGACTAGAACGTGTTAGGTTCTGTTTGGTAGCATAAAATATTATTCTGTAGACAGTGATAAATATGTAGTAGGAATTCTAAAGAAGGTACTCTATTACATACATAAGATATATTCTGTTCTAAAGTCATATAATCTAAAAAATAGTGATGATCACATCACGTCTTTACTGATGAAATTTTCGGAAGTTGATAGGGAAGTTTTAGCAATTCCACGAAGCAAAAACTCAGCGAGAACCACAATTATTTACTAGTGTTAATTAATAAGGGAGATGAGAAGAGTCGTTGCAGTCTATACGCAGACTAACAGTATGACGGCTCGACTAGAATATCCTAGCTTCAGAGTTACTGCTAGGAATACTCGCAATGTAATCAATGATTATTCTTTGATTTGTGTTTATCGGTTGGTCAACAGGATGCTACTCATATTATAAGTGTTACCATTGTCATAATTAACACTAGTTTATATACAGTTATTATTATATAGTAGAAGAAGAAAACAAGAAACTTAACAAATATGCCAAGTACCAACAAGTTCACTCAGTAAATGTGGAACAACGGTGAACTTAATCAATCTCTGGCCTATTTCTCTTTCTTCCGTAACTCAGTGTAAGAATGGTAACAAAAATGTGATGTTTTAAATAGGGATAAGGATTAATTTGCCATCAAGTAAATAATTACATATTCATTTTCATTTGTGAATATAGCAAAATGAATATAGCAAAAACGAAACTGATTACCAACTCAGAAATGGAACCCATTGAAATTGAAGGACAGCAAATAGAATATATCGAGGAGTATTGCTACTTGGGCCAGATCATCTCCCCTAAAGGCCAAACAACCAAGGAAATAAATAAGAGAATTGCTAATGGGTGGAAAAGATACTGGTCTCTCAAGGAAATTGTGAAATCTAAAGACCACAATATGTCAACGAAAAGAAAAGTATTCAATGCTTGTATTTTTCCATGCATCACTTACGGTTGCGAAACATGATCCCTTACAAAATACCATAGAGACAAACTAGGAAAGTGTCAGAGAGCTATGGAACGAAGCATGACAGGAACAAGAAGAAGCAAGATAAAATTAGCAATGTGCAATTAAGGGAAAAAACCAAATTAACCGATATCTTGGAAAAAATAGACCTCCAAAAATGGAGATGGCCATATGTTGAGATCCATACAAGAAAAGTGGAGCCAAATTACAACGAATTGGTATCCAAGAGCTGGCAAGAGATGTCGAGGACGACAAAAAATGCGCTGGGAAGATGAGCTGAAACTTACTGCGGGCCCTAAATGGAGGAGAGTTGCTCAAGACAGGAAGCAATGGAAACTACTGGAGGAGGCCTTTGCCAAAGGGCACACTGAGTTGAGAGACATCCTATAGTTAAATGTATCAAATAATTCAGTCATAAATATTAATCTCACCCAGTTTAAAAGGCTAAATAAATAAAATAATTACATATTTCATTTAACTCTTCTTAAAATCGAGTTTTTGATGTTGAACTTGATGGAATTTTCCTACGAAATTGATTCGCAATATAAAAGTAAAAAGAACTTCGAGTAATATATCGACGCTTAGTATCTCCCAACGTCTGCTGTGTAAAGATAGATAGAACACGTTTTCATTAAGGAATATCCTTTGTTTTTGCTGGTTCAAGAGAATTAATTTGATCACAATCTTGGCACTTGGTATTTGTTCGCTATATTGTACTTTGTGATTGGTTAACGATTATATTTACTGATCCGTAATAAAAATACACAATTGATTTTGGTTGCTTACCATTTAGTTGAACCGTTTCATGCCACACATTGGTGACCGATTAAAAATGTATATTTTCATCTTTCATTTTATAGGGGCTTGGATTCGTGTTTTTTAATTCGTGAAGAGATTTCTTTCATCCGAAACAGGGGTGCGCAAAACCTTAAAAGGGCAGGATAGCAAAACATACAATTTCGTTACTTAAGAATTCATTATTTGGAAGAAGGACTAAAGAATCGTTATATCACGCTCGTGGATGAAAAGGCTTCTTGGGTCGAGAGTTCTTGATAGTTAGCTCCCCTTTCGGGACGACTATTTGCACATACTTCCCCGTAACGAGTTCAGTTGAGTGGAAGACAATCTGAAATTCGAAGGGTGGAAAATTGCAACTGTAATACTCGTATAGCTTTAAGTTAAGAGGAAATTGATCAAAAACCAATCAAAATATTGGTTATAAAAATTCATTGCAACAAGGAGAAATAAAATTAGTTTTTTTTCTAATTTTTATTTGACTTGTTAAAATCTTTTCATTTTATTAAATGAACGTTTTCGTCAATATGTATAATATGCGATTTTAAACAAAATTACGAAGGTTGAGAACTAGCTAGAATTGTGGCCTTAAATACCTACTTCTCTGACCCTTAACTCAATCTATATCGGGAATTTTCCTGTCCCATAATGTACACATCTATATTGATCTGTTCCACATTCGCGTACCTATAAATAGTTTACACCTACGCACAGCCTTTCCACTCATTTCACCCTCATAATCAATGATTTCAGAAGAAGGATATGCTTGTCTGAAGATTTTACATGTATTATTTAGGTACAAAAATAGTAGAGCCATCTATCAGTGAGCTCGTATGAAATTCGTGATTAACGAAATAAAAAGTTGAACTTCATGTTAATGGCTGTCTTGAAAATTATCGCTTTTATAAAAAATGAGTGTGTATCCCGTGAGGGGACGGGTTAGAATACTATTCCCCTCTGCCGCTGGGAGAGCATCTCGTAAGAGCCGAGTAACCCAGCACTCCCTTGGTGGTAGGGGATCTGTTCCCCGACTAGCTTGCGACCACCATTTTTTTCTTCACTCACTCTATCTTCGGGGATGCAACGCATCGACAAACCAAGAGTATCTCTTATTTTGCCGTCAGGTGTCAGGTGGATCACCTGACACTTTATTCGTTTGCACCTTATCTATTATAAAAAAAAATAGTTTGATTAATTGCTCCCAACTAATATATGTTATAATATGTTCCGTTCGAACCTTTGTATCGTCATTTTGTAATTTTTTACACAAAACAAGACATTTTTTCAATTCTCGACTTATGGACCGCTCTCTGTAGTATTCGAGGAATAAAACGCATTGGCCCTATATTGTTATTTTAGGGCCCATTTACCGGAGTGCTTGATGCAAGATGCTTTTATAAGTAGAAGTCCTGTTTTGTTCTTTGCAATTGTCCAAAAGTTTACGATAATTTTGTCCATCAGACTCATAGATGAAGCCTGTAATCACATATTAGTCTAGGACATTATACATAAATAGGTCGAGGTCCCGAGGGTTAGGTCCTAAATGTTACAGGATGATATATGTGTTTAATCGGGCTTATCCTGAATTTATAGTTGTAACTCAATGATCTATGACCAGCTGTTGCTATCTGTAAAGAATTGCGTATATATTAGTACAATCTACTTTAGTACTGTGTATATTATGTTTGTATGTAAATTTATTGTGTACATTTGGCAAGGTTAAGCTGGAAGAGCTAATGTCTCATTAAAAGGGGTCTCAAATAAATTCTGGCTTTTCAAGGCTTTTTTTTTATCAGAACTAAATACTAAATTGTACTTTCAAGTTATGATAACTATTATTATTGATAACATGCTTTTTATTTAATAACTTGTCATCTATATAACAGTTTACCTGATAATCATGAGGGTTTTTAACAATAGCGTAGGGATGGAGTTATATAGGCGGCACCTAACTTTAGGTCTGAGCTAAAATAGTGAAAAGTTGCGTATTGTGACGTTTACTATTTAACAAATTTAAGCGTACGCGCGGGAACTGATGCTTCGCATATACCAATCGTGTGTGACGCGCTTCTCTCACCCCTAATAGTGACTTCTGCACATTCAAGGTCAAACCTATACTTACGTGCCGGCAGCTATACCGGCCAGTATCATTTTGTCAACAAAGGACCATGTATAAAACCTAAAACTGCATTAATGAAATTTCTATACAATATTATTGCATGACTTTTAGAGTAATTATTTAACGGGCAGAGAAAGGTAGAAGAAAAAAATATTAAATAATAAATTTCTAGGATTTGGTTGCTGGTAACGAGAACTTACCAATTTTTATACTATAATCTTATTTTTCCATACTCATAAAATTATTAATATTTCACAGTACCTCTTCTCTTATCATTTTTGGAGATTGATTGGAGAACTTTCGAAACGTTGCATACACTGTTTATATCTTTTTTACAAAATGCCGTTAGTTAAGTTACAAGTTTTTATACGTAAACAAAGCGTCCATATGTGGCAAGAAGTTCGTTCGGTGCGAGTTGTCATAAATTATTCATGAGTCAGTACTTTTGAGTCAGCGCTGCCATCTCGAGAGGCGCACATCGGAAATATTATGTCACTGTTAATTGTGTTTTATTTACTCAATGTTCTTGGGATATATGCTTAAGAGTTATTAATATCCGTCAATGATGAGGGATCGCAGTGTATCTCTGATCGTAGACGATATGAATGTTTAAGGTTAAATTCCATTGTTTTATAATCATCCAAGGACTTCAAAAAACTTTGTTAGTTCGTAACCGATATATTCTTTAAAAGCAGTAATCCTACTTGAATTTTATCAATATTTATATACATTATATTAGTAACCTTACGTTGAATTTTAATTTGTTTAGTAGAAAAAAGGACTTCATTTAAATAGGTTAAGACATTAAAAAAACTATACATTGTGGCGCTGATCGCAAAAAATGTAGTAAATAAATTGAGTTTGTTAGTCGATAAACTATTACTTTTTTTTATTTAGTTCATAGAATTAAAAAGCTACATTAAGGTAATAAAAAATTAGTTTTCTGTAGGCTTCTCAATGTCGTTTTAAAAATAAAATATTGCTAGTATTTGAAATATAATTTAAACTCTAAATCTATGTTAATATTTTATAGATAGAGATTTAGAAATTATCCTCTGAGTACGGAACCCATTATGAAAATTATTTAAACTATAAATTACAAGTAACACTGGCTTCCATCCATCCATCCGCTGATATTTATAAAGACATTAGAAGGAAGTCAACGAGCAGATTTTCATTACTCTATAGTGGTTCATAATTAAACAAGCGGGAATCAAGTTCGTTCCAATCGAGCCTCGGTCATGGCCAATTATAATAAATAGCTATGTAGCCCATTACATCACACTTAACCGGTTATTCTGTCCAACAGGTACAGGTGGATCAAGAACGGCAAGCCCTTCGAATATACGAGCTACGATAATCGAATCTCGCAACAGCCCGGTCGCGGTACGCTCGTCGTGAGTAAGCCGCGAGACGAGGACCTCGGACAGTACCAATGTTTCGCATACAACGAATGGGGAACGGCGACATCGAATTCGGTATTCGTCAGAAAAGCAGAGTTGAACTCCTTCAAAGAGACCGATGGCTCCCAAGTGACTGTAATGGCACAGGAGGGTCAGCCATTCAACCTGACGTGCGAACCTCCCGATGGTCACCCGAGTCCAAATGTATACTGGATGTTACAAGGCGAGTCGGGCTCGCTGAAAACGATAAACAATTCCCGTATGACTTTGGACCCCGAGGGCAACCTCTGGTTCTCGAATGTGACTCGATCCGACGCGAGCGTGGACTACGCGTACACTTGTGCAGCTAAATCAGTATTTAGAAACGAGTATAAACTGGGCAATAAAGTATATTTGGAAGTGCAGCATACCGGCATCTCACCGACTCTGAACAAACATCCACCTGTCAGACAATACACGACCAGGAGGGTTGAAAAAGCATGGCGAGGCAAGAAAGTTGAGCTCTACTGCATTTATGGCGGGACGTAAGTACTATTTAATTACTTACGTTAAATCGAATATATCAATTAAGAATTTGACACCATCAAAATAATATTAATTTAAGACTTAATCGTAAAATAAGGGGTCGCTCAAAAACTCATTTAAAATGATCATCTAGGCTCTGCTTTAGTTTATTGATTATGTACCATGAAGATCTAGATTGATTTGCCCGCATGGCTGTGTACTTTAATCAATTACGAGTACTACAAGTAAACTACATGAACAACATGGTCGTTTAAAATTAATACAAAATGGTTTTTTCAAATTGTAGAGGATATAAACTCCTAAGAGAATATATTTAGGTTACTTGAAAGCTCGAAACTAAGTAACGATATGTCGTTAATTCAACGAAATATACATTACGTTAATTTATTTCGGACATGGCAATATAATAGTTGGGTCATTGAAACAATTAGGTTGAAGGCTGTATAATGGATTTTTCAGTATACTTGGCTTTATCAAGGAACGCGTCTGCCAAATAGGTCGCTGTTTTCCACTTGTCCTGGATATTTGCAATGCAGATCTTATTAGCATCGTAATTCAATGAATCAACCGAGTGCCGGCGCTTGCTACTTGCTAGATGCGTCATTAGCGACTGCGGTTTTATTTATTATTTCATTAATTATATTTTCCATAATGAGGATATTCAATTTTAGCAATAATAAAAGAACGTTTTTTTATTATACGAAGTAAACTATATAGTTAAGCGTAAACTAAATTAATTCTTCTGCTAATTTTTTAATCATTTCATATCATCAAACTACAATAATAAATTATCAATATTACTGTGTCTAAACAAATACAAAATAGTATAATTTATGAATAATTTAATTTAAATGGTCTGATGCCTACTGGCGCTTAGTACATGCATCATCAACCGCAATATTATTTTTAGTACTTTACAATCAATTACATGTTCCTGTGTCTATTGAAACCTTGGATAACACAATCGGGACTTCCTATTGTGATTTATAGAACTTTTGTTATTTGCGGTTTTGCTATCATTGCTTGTTTTCATAAAAATAGAATATTTACATAAATAATGAATTCAATGTTAACATGGTATATAACATAGATACTACAACAGATCAAATTCTTACTATATACAAAACAAGTAGTCTTTGTTAGACATCAGTTTGCAACTATTTTAATAAAATTTTAATTAACAGGCCGTTGCCACAAGTAGTTTGGAAGAAAGACGGTCGGACGATTCTATCATCTCAACGGATTACCCAAGACAATTATGGAAAGACCTTGGTTATAAAACGTTCTGGGTACGAAGACCAGGGAACGTATACCTGCGAAGTCAGCAATGGTGTTGGTACTGCTCAGACGTATTCTATACAGTTGAATGTTGAGGGTAAGTTGTACATCTTCTATATTCATTATAGCAAAAAAAAAACAATTTGTGATACAATCGATTCGTAAACATTAAACTTGCTGTTTACATCAAAATGAAAATTCTGGCTTATCTTATTTTAAAATATGTGAAAAGCTGCCTAATTTACTTAGATGTTAAATACTTTACCATCGCATATAATATGCAATAATGCATTACCTGAATGAAATTAATTGATCATTAAAAATGTAAAAGCGAAGCGGCTTTAAAAAGTATTTTAAACCTCTGACGGAATCCATTTGTACACTATCAACTTTTAATTGCCTAACTTCTCACTCTAAAACTATACAAAGTTAGTCATGAAGAATCTTAAAGCTCTACTGCAAAATGTTTTCTATAAGAAAAAAAATCCGTACCCAAGCAACCCTGAACAAGTAGCTTTTTAAAAATTCCATCCTAATGAATATCGCGGGGTTATTTATTTCGCGTAAAGCTTTCATGTTCCTAGATGACGACTCGGGCGTGGTGCTCGAGCGTCGTTATGCGAGCTCGCCTATTTATACCATCATAATATAGTCTGATTACGCCCACCGACCAAATTAAAGGGCAGACTGCTCATGTAATTTGATTTGTTGACACTTGGATAATTTTATACGTATTGAAGCAAGGAAAAAGCATTTGGAAAAAGTAAAATCTTTATGATGAAAAGTGTAGTACTCGACACTAACTGTACTACAAATAATTCTTGGAGATAACTATAAACTTGTTGACAACTACAATGTCAAATGATTGCTCCATTTCATAAACGCCTCCAGTAATTTAGTTGTAATAGCGGTCAGGAAGTGCGACACTAATACAACCAATTGAGGGCATAGATGACCTTATAAGGGCGGAATATTTCGGACAAAGGACCGTCGCATATTTGTACGTCGGATTCATGGCAGAATAGTTGCGCTTTCCGAGGTCTCGACCCGAGTGCACCTTTGTTTTATGAAAAGGTTTTATACTCCCATTGATGAGGAACCGTACATAATTGAAAGTGCACTCGATCCAGATCGGAAGACAATGTCCTGTCATAAGTGAAGCGATCGCATAATCCTATTATACCAATTGTCCGGTACATGCAGTTACGCGTCACCACGCCGCAGTAATTGTGTCACGCGAATAACTCCGCAACGTGCACGCAATTGACGGATTACAAAGTGTTATGTATGAGTGGGATCAGTAAACAAACAAACTGACCAACAACTAAGGATTCATGAAGATGAATTTAATGGACATACTGTAAGTCAACTTTCGGTTTGATGATTAATGCAGAAGATGGTTTCGAATAGCTGAATTTTATTAATTTCCTCCAATACCTGGAAACCAATTCAGAAAGGGAATATCACATTATCCGAAATGTCAAAATTAAAAAATATATTTTTAAACGTTTTCCTACAAAAATGTAAAAGTTAATTTCATACCCTGAATGGATAAATTGTTGGTTAATAATTTGAGTTAGCTCTGCCAGAATGATGCTTGATTTGAATTTTATGACATCCTGACTTGTTGGATTTGTCTTCATCTTGTGTAGCATGAAATTATGACATGATTTTAAAAATGACATTATAATCAAATAATACTTTGTAGCAAGAGTAGGGAACTCTACTAAAGGAAGATCCTTTCTTTTAACAACTACTTTCTTGCATATGTTTTTCGCGGCCGTTGTTCATTTTTAAGTTTTTAGTCGTCGTTGTTTGTTTATGTCCATCGTTTTCTATCAAATAGTATAAATTACATTTAAAAAAATCGCATACGATTCAGTGCACAAAGTGAAGCGAACGAGAAGTCATATTTTATAACGAGCTGTAACACGTAGGAAAAACCAGATTTACGGTGTTTACCGTCATTTAAAAAGTTGTTTGGAGAAAGGGGAAAAAATAATTAACGAGAAAATCTTTTGAACATTAAGGTGTCACTGGTATTGTTTAGGGTTAGCATGCACACTTTAAACACGCGATCGCTCACGAGGGGAAAGACGCTACAATGGCTTTATTTCTGTATAAGTAGAAAGCGTGTATGAACAATGAGAAATGCATGGAAAGCAGAAAAGTTTATTTTGGAAATTATTATGGTGTAGCGCTGCGGCATTTACGTACCTCCCAAACTTTCCCCTCGGTTTTTTATACTCCCATCCGTTACGCCGATAGGAACTACCCTCGAGCAAGGAATTACAAATAACGTTTCTTTACAGCCTTGTTGCGTTTATGTTTTGGAAAACGATAAAAAGAATATACAGAAATAAATATACCAAACATAATATTATATTCTACATGACGAAATACTTTTTTTGATACTTTAATTATAATAATTTCTGTATAATAAATAGAGTATTAAACTTATTAAGGAACACAAAAATGCAGACAAATAGATGCTCACTACGTAAATAACGCCCTAAATAGCTACTTAATAATGGACCATCTTTTTTCCAGCTGCACCCTTCTTTGTTGAGGAACCCCAATTCCAAAATCTCGCAGAAGGTGAAACAGCCGTCATCAACTGTAAGGCCGGTGGTACTCCTGAACCTCAAATATTTTGGGTTCACAACGGAAAGCCGATAGAGCAGGCGGAACTGAACAACAGGAGACAAGTCAACGCTAATTCTATCATCATCACCGATCTGGTGAAGAAGGATACGGGAAATTATGGCTGTAACGCGACCAATTCCAACGGATACGTGTACAAGGATGTCTACATTAATGTGCAATGTAAGTAAATATTTTTTTATACCAAATTATTCAGTTAACTGTAATTAAAGACCTCTGCACTGTGGGTAGCTACAAAAAAAACCACTTGCCGTGTTAGAAAATAATTGTTTAAGGAGTGCTATCTGGAGTCTTTTATGATGATATATTTTAGACTCCCTTTCATAAGAAGTACCATTTTTTTTTCGCTCACGTGGTCCTGGAACTCGTCAACGTTTTAGAATTGTACCTAAAATAAATTTAACGACCCATCAAGGTAGTTTATGAAATTATTCTTCAACCGATCTGGAATTGCGAAATACAAACGCAACGACTATAAATAACTTATAACATTGAAATAATTTATTGACGCATTTATTATGATGATTTGAGAATATAATGACGATGCTGCGGTCCAGTTCATGATTCATTTGTAGTTTCATTGATATTAAAGTAGTACGATATCAGCCTATGACATCATTTAACCACTATGCCATGTGTTAGCCAAGCAAGTTATTTTGTATTTAATAATAACTTATGATCCATCTCGCTTCGGCATTAATAAGATAGAGAACCTTCCAAAATTTCATTGAAATCAGGCAATAGATACTAGATGAGCACCTGGGGTTCAATTGCATCATAAAATATCGTGTTGTGGATTTAATCCTCTTATTTCACTACTTCAGTAATTCATCATCATCACAACCCATTAATAGCCCACTGTTGAGCTGGGTCTCCTCCTCAGTAAGAAGGGAGATAGGCCATAGTCCACCACTCTGGCCTAGTATGGATTGGCAGATTTCATACACCTTGTAGAATTTTAGGGAACTCTCAGAAGTGCAGGTTTCTTCAGATGTTTTCCTTTATCGTTACGTCATTGCAGTGATGGCCCAGTGGTTGAGACTTCAAGTCTTACTCGGGAGGTCCGAGGTTCGATCCTGGGCACACACCTCTGACTCTGAGTTATGTGTGTTTTAAGCAATTAAATATCACTTGCTTTAACGGTGAAGGAAAACATCGTGAGGAAACCTGCACTCCTGAGAGTTACCAAAAAGTTCTCAAAGGTGTGTGAAGTCTGCCAACCCGCACTAGGCCAGCGTGATGGACTATGGCCTAATACCCTCCTCATTCTGAGGAGGAGACCCGGCTCAGCAGTGGGCCATTGAGGGGTCGTGATGACGTCATAAAATTCTGTATTGTAGTTTTTTTTTTAATGTAATTTTATTATACTAAACGTCCTTTCTCTGTTAAAGTACTTCCTTTCAAATTATAGTGACAAATGTAAATGGTTGTGGCTTGATATTTTAAATAGCCATTTGTCGGTTTTTATTAACTCAGCGGCTAGCCATCACAATAACTGTCACTTTTAATTCATCTCTTATATAGTCATGACATTTTGACCATTATTTGGTAGGGTTTTAATTCTATTATTGTCTGTTATCATCGAAATGGATCTACACTATCGTAGTTTTGCGTGTCTTATAAGTCGTAGGGTTCTACCTCACTACATTGTATAAAACAGTCTCTTCCCGCTGTCTGTCTGTCCCTATGTATGCTTAGATCTTTAAAACTAAGCAACGGATGTTGATGCGGTTTTTTTAAATAGATAGATTGATTTAATAAGAAGGTTTATATTTGTACCCGTGCAAATCCAGGACTAATGCGCCGGGCGGGTCGCTAGTTACTAATAAACACTATTTTTCTGAGATATGTCCGAACTACTCAGTTCTATATCGTTATTCTAAAATGTCTATATTTCTTTGAACAAATACGTCAATATGTCGAAGAATCTTTCATTACTTAAAGTCTTGTTAATTACTGATAAAATATATTTTAAAAGTAGTTTTATGGAGAGGTAATAACTCATTCATACGTTCTATTTTCAGGTAACATAAATTACTTGTATTATTTTTAAATTATAGCATCATAGTAAAATAGTTTAGCCAGGTGCTAACATATATACATAGGCTAATATCTTTTTAAATCTTTTGGAAACTGCAAAAAAGACACGAAAAATCATTTTATTGCGCATCCCATTGATCCTTTAACAATGATTACAAAAAATACGCTCAGCTGTACATTCTTGTCGAATCGAATGAAATCGCGTGTATTATGGCATAGGGTGACAAGGCTTTACTACTTTTCGCAATATGTTCTGAGTCTCTAAGAAAAATATTGTTTTTAAATCGAGCTTAGACAATTCATTTAGTAGAGAAAATGAATTAATGAACACACAAATTACATACAAAAGTGCTTTTGAAACGTCAAAAAATCTACAGTTGCTTTTTTAAAATTAGACATTTTAAAGTTTACATACTCAGTTGAGTGTCTACGTTATTTAAATTGCAAAATTTGACCTCTACGCTTCTATCTAATTCATCCGATTGTAATAAAAGATCTTTTTCATAAAATTTTACTAGGTTTTCTGATTACACCCGTCGAAGTTCCTGGCCCAAGTAGACTCTATTTAGGACAATAATGACTGTTTGTATTCTTTTTCCTAAATTGGTCAGCGTAATATCGTGAAGTGAATCTTCCTTTGCACATAAAAACCACGTTTAGCTTAAACAAAAGTTTTAGTAAAAAATACAAGTCACACCTTTTGTATTTCACCGGTAACGTATCTCATGTAAAGTTCCAAAATAATGGTCAGCATAATAATGGAAGGATGAGTCATCTGCTACCCCAAATATCGAAATTCAGGCGAGGTTTTACCCGAGGGCACAGTTTTTTCTCCCTTCACACCTTTATTTAGCTATTGATCCCTATAGCAAATAGGATAGATTACTTATTTACTTTTGTAAATCTTTTTATACGTAACAATTCTAACTCAGAAGCTTATATTATTATATACAGTTAGTTAAGGGTGAAACAAAACATTTTTTTTTGACGCCGTCTATACGTCATTTCAGTATTATAGAAAAGTCGAACTTAATTGGTCGTATTGATTTAAATATTACAATATATATAAACACACTACTCGATCCCTCTACTGACTAATCCCAAGGACATCTATTCGTAAATAGATGGCGTAAGTAGTATATAAAATTGCAGTATCGTTTGTTTATTTTGTATTCTTAATTATTTCCTATATTTCTTAATTGTTACTTTCGAAATTATAATATATAATAGGTTGCGGAAAAAGTCTTTTCGCATCATAGTATGTATGAACTTGTAATAAAATGTCTTTGGCTATACTATTTGTATCTGGTTGGTTTTGGTATCATTACAAGTTTACATTTTAAAGAAGATAATTCCAAATTCAAATTAGAAAAATGTGGGATTTTTATTTATTTTTCGTACTGTGAAGATGAGTGAGTCTAATGAAGAAATTCGACACATTTTAAAATTTTACTACAAAAAAGGTAAAAATGCAACGCAAATCGCGAAAAAAATTTGCGATGTTTATGGGCCTAGTGCAGTGTCTGTGAGAGTAGCACACATTTGGTTTAGGCGTTTTCAATCCGGAAATTGTGATGTCAAAGATGCACCTCGCTCTGGTCGCCCTATTTCGGATAAAATGGATGCCATTTTTGAAAAAGTGCAGCAAGATCGGCATATCAGTAGTTACGACGTAGCTGAAGAACTGGGAATTGACCACAAAACAGTTTTGGCGCATTTGAAAAAAACTGATTGCACAAAAAAGCTCGATATTTGGGTACCTCACGAGGTCACTGAAAGAAACCTAATAAACCGTGTACTCATTTGCGATTCTTTATTACGACGTAATGAAACCGAACCATTTTTGAAGAAGCTGATTACTGGTGATGAAAAGTGGATCACGTACGACAAGAACGTGCGAAAAAGGTCGTGGTCAAAGGCCGGTCAGGCTTCACAGACTGTGGCGAAACCCGGGTTAACTCGCAACAAGGTGATGCTGTGTGTGTGGTGGGATTGGAAGGGCATTATTCATTATGAGCTGTTACCACCAGGCAGGAACATCGATTCTGAACTCTACTGCGAACAAATGATGACATTAAAGCAAGAAGTTGCGAGAAAGCGGCCGGAATTAATCAACAGGAGGGGTGTGGTTTTTCATCATGATAACGCTAGACCTCACACATATTTAGCCACTCAGCAAAAATTAAGAGAGTTTGGCAGGAGGTGTTAATGCATCCGCTGTATAGGCCTGACCTTGCACCTTCAGATTTCCAACTGTTTCGGTCTCTTCAGAATTCTTTAGGCAGTGTCAGGTTAACAATCTAATGCTTGCACTAAGGGAAAGCTTGTGTAGGAAAGTATAATCACTTTTTTTGTTCTCCAGAAATTCATGATTTTTTTCAGGATAATAATTAAATATAATTCTCAAATATACTAAAATGATCGGATTTTTGTGTATTATTTCATTATAATCCACGTTCTCAAGTGTTCCACAGTTTGCATAGTTTCAACAATCAGATTTTATATTTAACGTTGATCTGTCAGTCCTTGGCTCTCGCACTATTATTACGTTTACAAAGACCATAAAGTTTTAAATTAAATTGAAAACAGTGTTGTATGTAGTATGTACCGTGTAGACTGTAGAGCGTACACGTATACACGTACTCGTAATAATAAAATTATATTTATACGTAATGACGTTACGAGCGTACGAGCGTAGGAGGGTAGGCACAAGCTCGACGAACGCAATAACGCGACCACACGAAGCCGTATGTTACGCCTTTACTTCTTTCCTCCAAAGAATGCTTAGAAGTTTTAAATTAGATTAAATTTCATTACCCTATTCCCTTAATGAGTGGCAAACGAGTACTTTTTAATTAATGGTTTTGTAGAAAAACCATTATTTATGAAATTATGCTCGTAAAAAACGCTGCAATGGACATTTTTATAATATTATATTTTGGACACCCTACGTGGCTAAAATTATGATTTAGGTGTCATTCGATTCGGAATGGCATGTAGAAACTTTTTGATAAAATTGAAGGGCCGCTCGCAAAAAAAAATTTAAAGTCGCGATATATAATTTTTTCGCTTTTTAATTTTCATATTTAATAAGTTAAAATAATATTTATTCATTAAATGTCTGTATGTTTTCGGGCGTATTTTTTAACCCTCTGGGAAAATTATAAATATTGGTTCTATATTTCCGGGAGTGCGGACTTTTCTTTGGGAAATTTTCTGCTCTCTTTGAATCTTTCAAATTTCAAAATCTCAAATAGTTTTCGAGATATTTGCAAAAAACCAAACCACCTTTTTGCACTTAAATTTTCTCAAAAAAATGAGCTATAAATGTGAAAAAGAATTTAGAAATCATTATATGTATAATTATAGTAAAAATGAGTCCTTGGATTGGGTTGTAACTTGTAAGCCCAATAGTCCCTCAGAGATGAGAGGGAAATAACTTCTTTCGTGCAGAAATTCGATTGTGACTCTAGTACGTAGTTGTAACAAAAGCTCTTAACACTTGACTGCTAAACGAAATAGGCTGCAATATGGAAAGCAGACGTTAAATGCCTCTCGTACTAACAATGAGCTAAACGTTAAACGTCTCACTTGAAGCAAATTTTGGCTCACCCCAACACGTGCACCACACACACACTGCCACGCGACCCGTCACCCCCTCACACTTATTAATTATATCAATTTGGGTAATGCAATGTCAATAAACCAAAATAAATTGCTATTCATGATGGGTTCCGTTATTTTGTATCTACACGGGACCGATACCGTACAGTAATATGCACTTACAACGGAAGTAAGTTATAATGGGCCAAACCTTAGTAATTGATACCCAGCATCACGACAACACACCTCTGTACAGCCGTAATGGTCACCAGGTGAATTAATGAAGTTACACTAGTGCTTCACTGTTGTTACCTCTTGATTATCTCTGGTTTCTATAGATTTATATTATAAATACTCCAACTATCTCGTATTATCTACCTCTATTGTAATCTATGGCATTCGTCTAAATGATTTTATACAGTTAACGGCGTTCTTAAAGTTCTATTACTATTCTTTTGTAGTTAGGGGTCGTACCGTAGAAAGGGAGCGTTGTTAATGTAAAGGAGCTTTGTACGCTCTTGGCTCCCAAGCCCAGGGCGCTGCTCGACTTTCTTATCTTAAGTGCATTTTATTATTACAGTAATAGATACAACTTCATCAACAAGTCCCGTAACTTACTTGTCGATTTGATGAAATTAAATTAACTGCTATTTTGTTTTAAGTTAATCCAAAAATTTGTATATAATATCAATAGTAAGAAAATTCCCCTTTGCCGCTGGGAGAGCATCTCGTAAGAGCCGAGTAACCCACCTCCTTCGTGGTAGGGGGTCTGTTCTCCGACTCCGACCTCCAAGTGTCTGATGCGTTCCCGTCAAGCCGCATGTGGGCTAGATTTACCCCCTCCCTCTCCCATCCCATTAATGCTGATGGATCTAGTGGACTGAGACCGCAGCATTTTTTTTCTTTACTCCCCCTCCCTACTCTATCTTCGAGGCTACAACCCATCGATGACCATGAGCTCATAGCTATGGTGGCCACTTACCACCAGCTTGCGCCTTATTTATCATAAAAAAAATAATACTCTTCTTTGTGTCGCCCAGTTAGTTAAAAAGTACGTCAACCAAATGGTTCTTGAATAATTATCTTTATTGGTTCATTCATGAGGATATTGACTTTTATTTGATTGATTTCGCCGCCTGCATGTCTCGATCTCGTTTGAAGGACCGTATAAGGCTATGCACACAACAGTTATTATAAAGTAGAGTTTATCTATTCCAAAATATATAGAAATTATGGAATAAGCAAGTTATGGGATTAAAATACAGGTTAGGGCAAAGAAATATAACTATTTAAAATTTCAAAAGATACAAAATATAGTAACGCCATCTGTCTGATCTCGTGTAGTTGTTTAACTTCGCGTACTGTAGTTGTATCGTTTTGATAAATATTAGTTTATTTAATACATAAACAAGAGATAAACACAACAAAAATAAAAGATAAAAGTAAAGTATCCAAAAGAAATAGTCTCTTGCGCCCATTCTTCTCAGGTCTGGTTAGGTCGTTTCAGAAAGGGTGGTAGATTCCGACGTACAATAAGAGAAGGTAAATTCCAATTCCGGAGACAGTTCCTTATGGACTTCGTGAATATCAACTTCCACAAAGGCCTGATTGTATGGAATACATATCAATATGGCTCAATTTATGCAATCAGACAGGCTAAATAAGTTTTTAGGGCATCCCGCTTAGTCATCGTCCCCCACATCTGTCTAGCTCTAGTCTTAAGCCTAAATAATAGCAATGGCGACATCCGCAGGTCGCTGGACCTACGCCCACACGCCAATCCGCCAAATATGGCGGATGCTTTACTTAGCATACGTACCTTGGTTACAGTTTTCTGCATCTGTTTATGTTTAACACGCGTGTTTAGGCGTAACAGCTATCCCTGCATTTTAAATCTGTAATATCTTCGAAAATATTTATTTAAATTTGATGCTGTAAAGGGCCATATTGATCTATATTAAATGCACAATGTATTTAAGGTATCTAATTGGATAAGGATTAATGCTGTATTGTTAAAATCGCTTCGTAAATAAGCCATTATTTCTCGTAAAAAGTAAAGGATAAAAAATGGTTATTGTGAGTTATCCCTAAGAGATAGACATATACCATCGCGGACTTGATTTTAGACCTTTTTAAGGTGTACAATACTGTAGTACATTATTTTGATCTATCTCGTAGGGTTCAGCCAGCGTTTGCAATGTAAGCGCAATAAAATGTTTTTATTCACGACATCACTTAGATCTTTAAAGATCTAAGCATACATAGGGACAGACAGACAGCGGGAAGCGACTTTGTTTTATACTATGTAGTGAAATCCAAGAGTTGCCGAAAGTCCGGTGTCAACAATTACATCATGTATGTTTGTGCGAGTCTCTTTTATCACTTGTTTACTTACTCATATGCTTGTCGAATTATTCCAACTTTAATGATGACTTACTAATTTTTTTACACTTACTCCTTTAATTTTAGGTATGCTCTAAGAAATGAAACAGTCTTAAAAACCATCACATAGTATCTAAAAGATTTTGAAGACATTAGCGTCAATGGATTCGTCCTTCAGTTTTAATTCGCGTTATTAATTGAGTATGAACATTTTGCGATTGTTATCTATGGTTCCATGATTTTGATAAATGACACTAAATTATGTACTTTTAAGGCATAATATATTTTTTTTAACCAACTAGATAGACCTTATAAGAAATAATTATAAAAATTTGTATTTATTTGTAGCTATACCACCAGAAATCAAAGAAGGCCCGGATAACCTGACCAAAGTGGACGGGTCAGAGGCGGTGCTCAAGTGTCGTGTGTTCGGTGCACCCAAACCTATCGTGAAGTGGATGAGGGATGATATGGATGTAACTGGCGGAAAGTGAGTAAAATAAATTAAGTATATAATTTTTGATGATGATGAAGGTATGTTCATTCTGTAGCTTCACAGACCGTAACGCACAGAACTATTAATAAATGTTGATATGACCAGCGTTTAATTAATAACCATAGTATGTTATAAATTAAAAAAGAGTTGCAGAAATTGTATGTATAATTTTATAATATTATATAGTGGGAGTAATGTCGGGACACTGCCCACTTAACAAACATTTATTTACCATAGACTTGACTGACAGTCCTATCTGTAAGGGTTGTCTGCAAGCAGAAGAGACGACTGCCCACGTTGTCCTGGAATGCGTGGGCGTCGCCACACAACGGGCACAAATCCTCAAGGTCATGTGGTCGCTCCAAGAAGCCTGTGAAGTTCCCAGGAAACTTCTGCGCTTCTGGAAGGAGCTGGGCTGGCTCTTATAGCTAGTCATCCCTGCACGCACAATGGACCGATTTAGAGTCTTAAGTGCGGAAACAGGATGAACAGGAACTCACAATACAATACAATTTATAATATTATTTGTGGAATCGTCATCGTCATGGCACTAGAGTAGGGTAGTAGTCACTTCCGTTATTTTGAAAGACTCGAATCTTTATATGCTCTCGACAGTCTGACTAGTTTTAGTCTTGAGATGTCTCTCAAGGAGTGAAGTAGTCTCTTGATAGTGTTAGTGCAGTACAGTTTTGTTAATTCAGGGAGTGCAGTCCGATTAAGGTCACGTGAGTACCCTACAATGTAGTTGCCACGTTAGGTTGGGTTTATGTGAGTTATTTGTGGGAATTATTTTTCTTTAACATATGATGGCAGTGGAAATGATACGAGAACTCCCGATTTTGTAATACGACTTTATTGTCTTATATAACAGAGAGAGAGAGTGATATTGGCAAGAGTATAGGCATATATTAATGTTGCTGTTTAACATATAACTTGAAAATAAATATTGTGGAATCAATAACTACACAAAATGTAGTTTCTGGTATTTTCATTACTTATGAGTCGTCTAATAAGCTGTTTGATTAAATTTGGTTAATTATATATTTTTAATATCTATTTTATCCGAAAAAAACTATATATTTAAAGAAAAAGCAATATTTACATTACGTATTTTGTATTTAAAAAAGCAATTTAGATTTCCCTCAAAAACGCTGAATAGTGTCATGGCGTCTTGAATGACGTCACGGTCTGCGAAGTAACCTGCTCTGTTGTATGAAAACGTCAAAAACAAAAATGATGTTTTGCGTGGCGTGACGTAACACTTTCTGATTGGTGTTCGCTGTCACTTGACTTAATGCCTATTTTTTTTCGAATTTATTTTCTAAAAATATGAATAATGTTTAACTTGTATGAATGAGAGATTACTTGTTTTAATCGATTTGTGATTACTATCGGCAAAGTTATAATTGATTTATCAATGCTATTCTCTGAGTCTTTATGCTGTTAATTATTTGTGGTGTATAGAAGTGTTTATTATGTTGATTATTCAGGTACAACATAACGACGGAAGGCGATTTAGTGATACGCGATGTATCGTATAATGATGTGGGCACCTACCAGTGCTACGCGAAGAACAAGTTTGGGGAGAAGTCTGCTTTCGGATCGCTTACTGTTAAGAGTGAGTATTAAATTCAACTCATATTCATCGTCATCACGACCCAATGGCCCACTGCTGAGCGGGGTCTCCTCCTCAGAATGAGGAAAGTATTACTCCATAGTCCACCACGCTGGCCCAGTGCGGGTTGGCAGACTTCACACACCTTTGAAAACTTTAGGGAACTCTCAGGAGTGCAGGTTTCCTCACGATGTTTTCCTTCACCGTTGAAGCAAGTGATATTTAATTTCTTAAACCACACATAACTCAGAAAAGTCAGAGGTGTGTGCCTGTGTGGGGGATCGAACTGGTACCTCCCGAGTAAGACATTGTAGTCTCAACCACTGGGCCATCACTGCCATCAACTCCTTGTGGCTGTATGATTATGTTAACACATATAATGTTTAATTTTTGAACTCCGGTTGTTCTTGCGATTAGTGTGCTTAAAAACGTACTTTTTTATAATATTATCATAATTAACAATAACACGATTTCCTTACTGCTAATTCAAATGCAATTTTGTTGGTTTGTCCTCCTATTGCGCTGTAACGAAATGACAAATAGAATTAATACACGGATTATCTATACTAATATTATAAAGAAGTAAGATTTGTATTTTTGTATGTAACGAATAAACATAAAAACTACTGGACCGATTTCAAAAATTCTTTCACCATTAGGAAGCTACATTATCCCTGAGTAACATAGGCTATATTTATCACAAGAAAAAATTAGAGATCCTTAGGAAATCTCACGAAAACCAACCCAAGGTGCCAAAAAATTTGCCATAAAATATCTTTCATCGCATGCGCTGCAAAAAGTATTGATGATAGAACAAAAAAATGTTGTACAATATTATAGAACGTATCAATATCTACAAAAAAGTCCGCGAGACCATATGTCCAACTATTATAGTTACGTCACTATAACTACTTTTTTACATTTTAAAAGTTGATAAAAATGCCTATCGAAATCAGACCATGTTTTCTATAACTTTGTATTAATCCTTATCCAAATAAATTATTTCGTATTCAAGACTATTTCAATACCTGTAAATTACTTTTTGAATTATTAAAATCGGACTTTCCATTCAAAAGATATTACGAAATTAAAAATATCAATATAAACAAAAAATACACGACGACGCGACGGGCCAGTATAGCGACGCAGCGCAGCGAGTAAAGCGGCAAGAGAGCCCCCTCTCTTGCCGCTTTACTACACCGATATGCGGGAGGGCCAATATATTTTTAAAAATAATATTCCACCCGCACGAAGCCGGGATGGGCCGCTAGTTCATTATATAATGGATCGGTCTTATAACTACACTTTTATAGCTTAAGCTTCACTTTTGTCAACGTTAAAAGCGTCTGAAGTTTATTAGAACATTTCTATGATAACTGAGCTTATTGATACTCTATTCAATCTTTTGTATAATTTCAGAACGCACAGTAATCACAGATAAACCAGAGAACTACGAAGTAGCAGCCGGCGCTTCAGCAACTTTCCGCTGTAATGCAAATGCTGATGATTCCCTAAAATTGGAAATCATTTGGCTTAATGATGGACAACCTATCGATTTCGAGAACCAACCCCGATTCCGTATGACGAATGATTACTCGCTTCTCATATCGGATACCTCGGAGTTGGATTCGGGAGAGTACACCTGTATTGCGAAGACTGCTATAGATGAAGCTCGAGCTCAAGCCACTTTGACTGTTCAAGGTATGACAACAATATTAAATAAATGTGTGAGTGAATACAGAAGCCAATCGAAACCCCATGGTCCTGAATTTAATGCCCTAACTAGAACTGTAGCCCCTCAATTATAAAATTCTTTCAATAAGTTATATCTGATGATTAGTTTTTCCAACTAACATTTGTTTATTGTTTGAGGAAAGGTTATTTTTAAGGGAATTTTTATAAAATTATAAATGTACTAAATTAACGTTTAACTTATTCTTACTTAGAAGTAAATTGACATTTCACTAATTAATTTGATTAATTTTGATCGTTCATCATTTTCTTTTATTATTATTAATTTTAAATTATCTTTATTATTTCAGATAGGCCCAATCCACCAGCTCTAGACGGTATTGAATGTCATGAAAAAGTAGCAACTGTTCGCTGGCATTCAATGGGAGACAACCGCGCACCCATACTTCGTTTCTCTATCCAGTACAACACGACTTTCACTCCTGATACGTGGGACCTGGCTAGCGATAGCGTACCGGCTATCGACACTTCATGGACTATGGAACTCAGTCCTTGGGCCAACTACACTGTTAGAGTTATTGCGTGGAACAAAATTGGGCCCTCTGCACCATCATCCCACTCTGATGTGTGTACTACCCAGCCAGACGTGCCATATAAGAATCCCGATAATGTAGAAGGAAAGGGACGGGATCCTAAGAATATGGTTATTTCTTGGTCGGTGAGTGTCATCAAAACAATTTATTTGTAGAACATATGACCAGTATGAATGACAGTATTCAATTAAATGTTGAGTTTACTGACGACATGCCTAAAACTTATTATTTCAATTAATTTTGCAGAAAATGCCTCAAGTAGAGCACAATGGCCCAGGTTTCTTTTATTCTGTGTCATGGAGGCGCAACATCACTGGACATCAGTGGGTCACTGAGCAAGTGAGGGACTGGAAGCAGACTGAGTTTGTGGTGCAGGACACGCCCACCTTCCAGCCCTATAAGATCAAGGTAATGGACCACTGCTTTTATCAACTTTAGAATTGTTTAAATATATTTAAATGATACAATGCTTTACTACATTTTACCCTTTATTATTTTTGAATAGGTAATAGCTGTTAACTCCAAGGGAACATCAAATGTAGCTCCTGTGGAAGTGATTGGATGGTCTGGGGAAGACACTCCCCTCCAAGCACCTAATAATTTCACCCTTGTCCAAGTGACCACCGGCACGTCAGCTCTGCTCAGCTGGGATCCAGTACCTGCTGAATCAGTTCGGGGACACTTCAAAGGGTAACATTACCTGCCTAATAAAATAAGTTCTTGTGTCGTCTTTTCACACTTAGAATTATAATTTTTTATATAAATTGTCTTTATAGGTACAAAATCCAGACATGGACAGATGGGGAAGAAGATAGACCTAAAGAAATCCTCGTCAAGGCAGATGCATCCAGTGCTTTAGTTTCAAAATTCAAACCTTTCAAGAAAAATAACGCCAGGATATTAGTGTATAACGGTAGATTCAACGGACCTCCCAGTGAAACTCTTAGCTTTGTCACTCCTGAAGGAAAACCAGGAACAGTCAGGTCATTTGAAGCATACCCAATAGGATCATCGGCTATGCTTCTAAAATGGGACAAACCTATTGATGAAAATGGAATTTTAACCGGTTATAAGATATACTATCAAAAAGTCACCGGTACAGCTCTAGGACCTCTGCAAGAACGGAAGAAAGAAATCGATCCTAAATTTGATCGGGCAAAGTTGGCTGGTCTGGAACCAAATACTAAGTATAGAATTGAAATACGCGCAAAGACTAAAGCTGGAGAAGGAGATAAGTATTACGTAGAGCAGACAACTAAAGCCATGGTAAATGCTGTCCCTGAGATACCTGTATTTGAAACAAGTACCCTACCAGCAAAGGAAGGGACAGCTCATATTCTTGTCCGGTGGATTCCATCACTGGATGGTCATGCAGGAACACATTTCGTTGCTTGGTACAAGTTGAAGGGTCACCCGGAATGGTTGCAGAGTAATGAGATTACGGAGGATGATTATGTGATTCTAACTGGGTTGGAGCCTGGACAGGAGTATGAGGTCAAAGTAACAGCTCATGACGGAGAGTACTTCAGCTCCAGTGAAGTGAAAGTTGTTGATACTACTATTGGTAAGTAAATGTATAAAATACAAATTTTTCGTTCAAGCGCCTCCATTGGCTTCACGAAAGACCAGCACTATAACTATCTGAATGAAGACCAATTAGATGACAACTCAGTCTCGCTTTAGCATATTTCTTTACAATTTTGATGTTATTTTCTTAAGCTGTCTTGTAAAATTATAAATAAATCGTGAAATTTTCACTATCCTTTGTATGAATCTGTTACTGATAATGCAACATCTAATTTTGACTATTTATGTTCATATTATTGCAATTTATTTGCAATCTTTCTAACGGGTGCTACGTTTTTTCACTCAGATACTAATGAAAATAGACTTCTCGTCTGTCAACTTTTACTAATCAGTGCAAATGCAGTGTCTTTTGTCATCAAATCTTATGTGTTTGCAATCTATACATATATTAAGAATCTTTACAACAACAATATAGCCTTTTGTTTGTCTGTAAACGCATCATGCTAGGGCTAACTTAAAATCTAGACTTTTTCATTTCGATTTAAATCGAAATAGATGTCAAGGATTTAGAAGTTATTGTTATATAGTAAACCCCTCAGTTAGCGGTTATTCTATGATCAGAAAGTACAGAATATATATATATATACTTTGGTGCAGTGTGAACTATTTTTGATACTAAAGTATTCCCATAAATGTAATCTAGATCTTGGATAAGTCTCCTCGATGACTGTGCTGTTGTAATCTGTTGATTTGGTGTTAAATCTTTCCTTTTGTTAATTAATTTAACATTAAATTTGTCCCATATTTAACTTCTTTAGGGAGGTAAATTTTCAAATATAAAATAATTTAGATGTAAGATGTAAAATATCCAGATCCCCGAGTCCGGCCTCGTGAAGATGCCACCGCCACCGCTGGCTGGTTCATCGGCGTGATGGTCGCGCTGGCCTTCCTGCTGCTGGTGCTGGTCCTGGTGTGCGTCGCCAGGAGGAATCGTGGAGGAAAGTATGACGTGCACGACCGGGAGCTAGCCCACGGTAGAGCTGACTGTCCTGATGCCGCCTTCCATGAATATACACATCCGTAAGTATATAAAAAATCATTTTAATTAAAAAAAGGTTTTAGAAAGTAACTCCAAGTCCATAAGCAAGTCTCTAGTACCCTTACAATTCTCTTTAAGTCTTGAGTATTTTGTTTCATACTAATATCAAGTTAGTTTTCTTCAAAAAGTATGTTTTTTATAAAAATGAAAAACTTGAGATTAAAGATTATTAGATTATATTTTAATGACTTGTGGTGTACTTAACACCAAAGAGGTTCATGATTACCATTAGCTCGAGAGCTATCTGCTACAATTAGATTGTCTAGATAGAACGCAACTCACATTTTGAAATTATAAATAAGTATAATTATCTTCACACGCACAATCAAATCCTGGACTCGTCTCTTTTTGATAAATGACTTCACTTTATTAGCCTATTTTAAAAAATAATTCTTCGACAAACTACTATCACGACTTTTCTTAAGTCATATATACTTAAACCAGCGTCCCCAACCGGGTTCGCCCGGTTTCTATTCTATAATATGCTTTTAAAAAACGTATAAACATTCTACTTGAATGTCACTCTGCCTATTTTGTGAAAGCCAAAGATCATGGTAATCATCATATTATTTAGGTCATCTTTAATAAGAAAAAAATAGCTATGAAATTTTTACTAGTAACAGACATTACCCTGTTGTATCACATTTTATTCCGTTGCGTAAAACTAGGTTGCCATGAAGAGATCACTCTGAGTGATCAGTGTTTATGTATGAAGCGTTGTAATGTTTTACGCAATTTATATATTAACGGTTTAACTTAAATTGTAATTCACTAGGCTGGATAACAAATCTCGGCATTCGATGAGCAGCGGCAAGCCTGGCCCGGAGAGCGATACTGACTCTATGGCGGAATATGGCGAAGGAGAAACAGGTACTAAATTTCTGTGAATATTTTACTATCTGTGAGCATGAGTGCTTTTGAATTTATGACATTATTTTTTTAAAGCTTAAGAGAGAAATATTTTTAATTTTTTTTTTTAATTTCGGAATTCCATACTTTGTTTTATTTTCATAATACGTTAGTTGATCCCATAACTGAATGGATACAATTATTTCTAATCATCAAAGATCTTAAAATTGTTTGCTGGTCTTTTTTTATAAATCAAAATACATAAGGGGGGTGGGTCCTTTATTTAATTATGATATTATTTTTTGATTGAATAATGGATCAACTAAGGTATATAAATTTTGGCATGCATTTACATTGTGTGTATGTGTGTGTGCATGATCGTTGCAGCGGGTATGAACGAAGACGGCTCGTTCATCGGACAGTACGGACGCAAGCGGCGCCCCCCGCCCTCCGGTCAGACGGACTCCGCCTCTCAGGCGTTCGCTACGCTCGTCTAACACACCCCTCTCCATTACCCCACACACCCACCTGTAAACCCTAACTGCCCCATTGCTATCAACCCTATCGTTTAGGGTGCATGACAATAATAATAAATTAGGTATAGTGACTTAGCTTGTAGTAAAACTAAAAGTGCTAAAATTGCGCGGGAAATTCAAAGTAACTGCAACGAAACCATTATTGTTTGATTTATGAAATGTGACGTCACGTATAAAATGCAAAAGCAACAATAGTATATATAGTGACGTCACACAAAGCGCTCTATTAAAACGAACTTTAATACTTAATTTTAGTTCTTGTAGCATATTTTCTATTTTAATTGGCAGCCATTTTTAATATTTTATTGAGTCATGTACCCTTGTAACCAGTAAAAGCTGCACAAAGCTATACGTTGTATTATAACGTAGTGCCATTTACCACAGATAATATACCATTCGCTGTTGCGATTGGTCCGTATGTGAAAACGCCCATTTTATTATTTTATTATCTGTTAGGTTGTTTGTAATCTCAAAAAATGATATTAGCAGGGCAAAGCCTTTATTGTACTATTTCAAAAATAGTTGCAATAAAGGTTGTATCACACAAGGCGTCTCCTCTACTTATAACTAGGTTAGGTCAAGTACACACTAGGAGTGTTAGGTTGTAAAAGATTATAGAGTGAGTTGCAGTGAATGTTTATTATATAGCATATTCTATAAGCACGAGCTTTGTGTTACGTTTTTGGTTTGCATTTATTGTTAGTGTAACCCATGTTCCGTCCTTCCTTTACCAGTACGAGCCGCCATTTATTTATTATTTTGTAAGGTATGATTTTGGTTTTTTTTTTATTTTGCTAACTACATTTTTCTGCACTACAATTTTGATTTATTTAAATATATTATTTTCGTTATCTATAAATAAATTGTAAACAACTAATACTGATAACAAAATTATTTTATTTCATTCACCAGGTCGCTTCACAGAAGATGGTTCATTCATCGGTCAGTACGTGCCAGGCGCCCGCGTGCTCCCCCCACCACCAGCTGTTCAACCCCCCACTTATGTTTAAACGAAACAAATGACTACTGAGATATTAACATTTTTCTTGTAAATTACTTTTTAATTTTAGTAATTGTGCTGAAATGATCACATCTATAAACTTACGATATCAGTGTATTAACGAATAACGATACTCAGTAGTCGATTTTGTTATTCGATGGATAATCGATTCACTCGATACAAACGAATCGATTGACCGTCACAGTATGTTGTACGTGCGAACTAAAACTGCCACTTCTCAATGTTTAGTTTAAATTTATTAGGAAAGGGCCGCTTGTGAGCACGAGCCTCGCTCGGCCCCCCCAAGTGTCAGTATTGACGGCTATAACGTATAGTATATGTACTCAAGTAATCTCAGTGTTGTCACATTATTCGTTTATCATCTGTGGTATATAATGACTATGTTAATATTGTAAATTTCGTTGTTTTTAATGTGCGAGATTTTGATGTCAATTCACAGAAGTCAGCAAGTTTAATCTCGAATAGATCTGAAAATGGCCGCTGTTCAATATGTTTGTTTAAGACTGATTTTATGTAAACAATTAAATTATAGTCCTCATACCCTGACACTGGAATAAACAGAATCTCTGTAATGTATCATTAACTGCGGAAATCAATCTCAATTCGAAATCAACAGATTCCAAATTTGAATCCAACGATTTTGGTTTGAGATCGTTTATTGATTTGAGCTGTAAATCAATTGGCACGCTCGCTCGCGTGAACGGAGACGGTTCTGGCTCGATATCAATTACTCGTATATTTGGATTATAAGAAATGCTATTTTTGTCACAGAAAATAAGGTATTTGAATAAATTAGAATTGCTCTGGATGCCGGTGGTCAGATTCGCTTTATTTAATACTCTATTTACATGGCGTAGTGTTGCCATTTAAAATTATCTTATAGGCCAATTTATCTGTGAAGCATTCATAAATAGGTTGGTCCAAAACCTGGCACTTGTCGCGTTTATTTTTTATATCGAATGCATATCTTTCTATACACTTCGTCTACAAATCGTTTAGGACCACGATAAATTGTATTTTACTAATATTTATTGATATCGATTTCGACACATATTCTTCTACTTAGAGCAAATATATTAGCTTTTAATGCTTATTCATATTTATGTGATAGCACAAATACGTTTTGGCCCGTCTAATTTCATACCGGAGTCCACAATAGAATTAAAATAAATATATTTTCCTATTAAACGAGTATTTTTGTACGTGCGGTCTGACCACCGGGCGACGTTGGTGCTTTGCGGGTGATCGAAGGCAATGTATTCGATGTTGTGGTCGTCGTAGCTGTTTGTTTGTCCGTCATTCGCTCAGCTTGCGTATCGGGGACGAGGGTAGGATCGTGCCGCCTTGTAAATCGCATAACTACCCTCGTTAAATCAGAAGTGACCTAAAGCATAGAGATAATTGCTAATGGCTGTCTTTACAGGATAAATTCATTTTTTGTGAAGTATTGGACAGGACAGCGATATGTATATTATCTCTATGTATCTCAAAATGGCAAATATTTCCCACTAGTGATAGTAAGTTAAGGCTTTTCGTATCCCAATTTAATATTTTAGCACCTCACTATGTTATGACAAGTTGATGTTTCCAGTTTTAACCCTCGACGATACAGTGCTTTACAGTGTTGCACTCGGATTTTATTGGATTAAATGGGTTGTATTGGGGAAATAAACAAACCATAGACAAATATTACCACTGACAGCTTGTCACTTTGACATAACTAGACCTGAGGATAAGGTCGATATAAATTATCGATATTCCAACTAAATTTACTGAATGTTTCAAACAAATCAAACAAAAGGAAGTTGTTACACTTTCACATTCTTAGGCGATATTTCATAGGCGTGTTTTGCGATGAGAGCTGTCATCGATCAAGCTATATTGGACAGTGTATTCCAATTTATATAAAAAAATTAAAGGTTCTATATTTGAATTTTGAAAATAGAACACTGATGACACATGTTAACGGAAATAAAATATAAGTGATTTAGGTTTATATTGTAACGGAATAGGCAAAAGTATAACACCGTATACAGCCTTACCCTTAAAAATGACAGAAAAAGATTATAAAAAACTGACGATAGGAAGGCTGTAAACAAAATGGCGTATGTGTTCCCAATACAATCCAGATATATTCAATCCCATGTATTTGAATTGTATCTCGTGTTTAGTATTAAGGGTCTCGTGTTATCTAATGTTAGGCAGTTAAGTCGCTTGTCGCTACAATATTTATTTATTCTTCCTGTTCACACTGTCGACCAAACCTAACTACGTCTCGAGACTTAGATGGCGCCACTTGCAACTATTCTAATTGTATTATTACTTTATTATATCCTCCCTATTACGTAGTTACTACTTAAAGCCGTAGTGGATTGAACTATCTATATTTAAATATCCAGTAAAAATACAAGTCGAAAACTTTATTATTTAATACGATCTTTAATAACTTAAATAATAAAATTAAATACTAACAAGAAATATACACAATTTGTGGTAAATTGTGCTGTTGATGTGGTACTAGCCGATCCTTACGATTTCGTGACCCTGTAGCTCCGCTTCTATTGGTCTTAGCGTGATGATATATAGCCTGTAGCTTTCCTCGATAAATGGGCTATCTAACACTGAAAGAATTTTTCAAATCGGACCAGTAGTTCCTGAGATTAGCGCGTTCAAGCAAACAAACAAATTCTTCAGCTTTATATATTACTAATAACTGAACGATAATCAAAACCGTATTTCTTCACTATGTTGACATTAATATATATATATTTTACGATAACTACTTATAATCTTTTGACAAACGTATCGTTAGGTTTGATCGACACTAGTTGTATTTATTTATTTATACGCCTGAAAGGTGTCGGGTCCTAAAATACATTCCACGGTCAAACCAAGTTGATTTTGTGAGAGCCCTCTACCGCCTCGGTCAGATGTAATCTGGGTAATGTTTATAAAACTGGACCGGCGGCGAGCCTTGAGCCTTCGATGAATTGGTATTTACGTTTAAGAATCTATATATTTTGCCACATATTGTTCTCATTTTCACGAGCACTGTTAGCCCCTTTAAGTTGTTTGTTAAGAATCTATCATGTCTATGTAGTAAGAATTTAATATATTAATTGTAGGAGAGCCTCGTTCGATTTCGCGTCTGTTTTAATGCTTTTTATTAAACCGTTAAACTAATCTGCAATTGTTGACATTCAAAATGGCGTTTAATTGTTATTACAATATTACGGTGATGGACGTCACTGCCTGCAAACAAACAAACAAAGGGCGCGTGCATATAGACAACGCGTTTTTATGCACGCGCCCAATATTTTAAAACTTTTCTATGTGTTCATTTTATTAACCCGTAATAGATCATGACGACACTTGCCTTATGTGATTGAATTGATTAAATAAGTTGCATGTATACCTTGCTCAGGCACAATGTTTGCATTTATTCAATTAAGTGTCACAAACAATTAACTCCGAATTATTATTTTTTAGCAAAAACATGACAAGTATTGATTTTTTGTTGTTTGTGTAGAAGACTAACTAATATCACAGTAAAAAGTAAAAATAATTAATTAATAAACAATTAGCAGCAGTTAATAAATTGCTTTGCTGTTTTACCGCCAAAATGTAATGTGTTCGGAAAACATGGCGGGAATATTTAGCTGTCATATTGGTTTGTCTATGGTACACAAATTATTTGACTGTTGTATTCTATGACTGTAACGAAATAGCTGGACCGCAATAGATGTGTTTCTCGAATAGTTAGCTAAATTAAGTGGATTTTAAAGTCTTGATAAGGACACCGGTCACGACCTTGCATCGGCTAACTTCACAACTCGTGTCTTTATTATAACTTTGTTCTTAGAATGGAAATGTAACATATTTATTGCATTTAGTAGTGAGAAGCCGAGTGCTCCGAAATTACTTAGTATTGGCATCGGATTGAGTTCACGATATAATTTACTTTTATTTCGCATTAAGTGACGGTAATTTATTGTAACTACGATGGATATTTTTTTATGTTGCATAGAAAATAAATTTTAAGAAATTATATTGGGTTTTTATTTTTCTCTTCACCTTGATTGTATGAATTGATGATGACTTAAATGTTAAATGAAATATGAGTTTTGTTATGTTTTGAACCTCAACGTTAAACAACAAGGTCTACGTTACATTGCAGGAAAATTGTTTAGAATAAATTCAGAGATGTGACATTTTTCAATATATCTATTTCCATTTTGTATTTAAAAACTTGTTTTAAAAATATATTCTATGTTATTTCAAATATCTTTTAAGACATATATTATATTTGCAAATTAATCCCACTAATATTATAAACGCGAAAGTTTATAAGAATGTATGGATGTATGTTACTCTTTCATGTAAAAACTACTGAATGGATTTTAATGAAATTTTACAATAATATAGCTTACACATCAGAATAACATACGGGCTATAATTTATAATGATATAGTGTGAATTTTGTCTCCATCAATAAAATTCACTCTGGCAACACTGAACTGATGGGTAATAGATGTTCGTTAATTTAATATTATATAGTTTGTCCAAAGTAGCTGGATACGGATGACAGTTAATAAAAAGAGTTTGTTTGCTTGTTGAACGCGCTAATCTCAGGAACTACTGGTCCGATATGAAAAATTCTTTCAGTGTTAGATAGCCATTTATCGAGGAAGGCTATAGGGTATTTATCATCACGCTGAGACCCATAGGAGCGGAGCATCACGCGGACATAGTCGCGCGGGTCGACTAGTGTACTATATGAAAAAGAATGTGATTGTGTCAAAAAAACTTAGTAATAAAAAATAAAAAATACAACCGAATTGATAACCTCTTTTTTTTAATTAAATTTTTAATTGAAAATAAAATCAAATTCTATTAAACACATAAATATTTTATTTAAATAAAGTTAAACAAAGTAAAATATTTATTTTGTATTTAAAATAAAAATACAAAAAGTAATTAAATACTTTTTATAAACTATTTTGCACATCTCTGAAAATAATGTTTTAATAGTTTTGAGTTATACTTAAGTATGTAATTTTATTCTTGTTTCGCATTTGATTTAAAAAAAAAGGTTTGAAAATTTCAAAAATCTCAGCGAAGCGAGGATGCGCCTTTCTATGATCTATATAATTGTGTAATTACTAATTAGATCATATCAGATTGATCTAAACCTATGACATACACGTAGACATTATCACAGCTCTGTGACCTCACGCAACATAATGTCAGAGATGTAACTGCCATTCCTATTTCGATTTTCAAAATAAACATTAAAACATTTTTTTTTATTGAATTAACGTTTGGCAACAATACTTTTAAGCCCCAAATGATTCAACCTGTTTTTACTAACTTTCCTTTGTCCTGTTACTGTATAGGTATTATATTTGTTTATGTATCTGAAATTACCTTTTTCCGAGAAAAACATGAAATCATGAAAAAAATATTTGTTACGTTTATGAGCTCATTAACCACATTTGCTAAATTTACGTTTCAAACTTATGTACTTGTAATTTTCTGAGATTATAGTATTTTATACTAGGTCTGTCTAGAGTTAGAAACAGTTAAAAATAGAAATAAGTAGGAATAGAAAAGGTTTCGTCTAATAATTTCATAGCCTAAGTATTAAAATTCTTGTTCATTAAATTTCAAATAGAATTTTATTACACACAATCAAATTGCTTGTGAAGAATGCATATTGATTTAGTGGATATTGTTGGTTCGTCACAGACTGGCTGTTGATTTATATTGTTTGCTTTCAAATATATCATATAACTTTGTTTACTTAAAATACATAAAAAACTTCTTGAAATAATTAATATAAAACCACACTAATATAATTATTGTAAATCCAATAGTTTGGAATAAACTTTCAGGTTGTTGAGATCTGATGGAATGACTTGATTTTTTCCATGGTCTGAGGATATTTTTTACCTCCAAAAAAATACGCAATTTTTGTAAGATAATAGTGAAAAATTATTATTAAGGAAAAATAGTTCAAAAGATCTAACACAGCGGGAAGTGACTTTGTTTTAAACCATATAAAGATAAAAAGGATACAAAAAATCAACGTTAACTAAAGGGTCCCAAAACAAAACTAAACTGGTGTTTTTATGATGACGGTAGCGGTAATTAATATCATTACCTTTAATGACCACTCTTTACCACATTATAAAATTTCATTTCGCCGCTTTCGAACAAAAAGTGGGCAAAGCTTGCGAATACTGGTTCAACTCAAACTATATCAAGTAACATGTACGACCAACGTTTTAAGGTTTAAAATACTGGTTAAATAAATAGAAGAGCGCTTTTACGGCACAAAGAAAGACAAACCGGCGCCCGGCGGCAGCGGCAGTTCGTGTTCAATCCTGGTGGGAACTACACGCGTTTTGTTTCAAAACTTCGTTCCCGATCTGTGCTGTGAATTTAAAAATATGATCGCGTGATTTATATGTTTAGCATATAATTATAATAAACACTTGCAACAGGTACGAAAAGTTTTACAAAGTTTGTGCCAATTTTGTCCAGGATACCTGAGATCGTTGATCCCGCTGTTTAATTGGTTGATCGATTACGATCGAGTGCATTCTTGTGTTTTGTGAAATTTTAACGGCTCCTGTTTTGGTATTTTTTTTTATTGACGTGGACATGTGAATATTTAATTAGGTTTTTTTTTTATTAAACATGGAATTACGCTCATTCAGCCATATTTAAACAAATAAATAAATAGGAAGTATTCTTAGTTTTAACAGCAAACGTGTTAAAACGTAAACAATGGTATGGTGTAAACAGAGTTATTAATAGTGTCCCTGGATCATATGTTGCCGAGTGACTAGCATCCAGGTAAAGCTGGCTGTTCATTACAATAATTAAAAAAAGTTAATACTCGATACAGCCTGCTCATTATTACAAAAAAAAATATATGCTTAAAATGTTTTTCTATCATTTTTAATAATTTAATTTCCAAATATTTCTACGCTGGAAAATTAGAATATTCGCGAACTTTAACATTAAAAAAAATTAATTGTTCTAGTTTATCTGAGTTAATTATATAGTCTGTGTTATTCTGTTATACAAAATGTCACAGTATTTTTTTTAAATCTCTTCAATAAATTTAGAGCAAAAAGTATTAATCCTAACAAACTTTCAAGTTTATAATAATTATTAGAAAAAATTAAATATTAGATATAGTTTAATTAAATTAATGGTAAGAATTGAAATACATTTTAATTTCAATTAAATCTTGTTCTGCTTATTTAGTTGTCACTTATAGCTATCTCGTGACCTTCCTTAACTGCTAATGTATCTAATCAAACTTCTTTATATTAATGCGTCCAAACGATAAAATCCAGTTTTATTATATCTATATATAAAGATTTGCAGAACAGGTTTGTGTGTGAAGTGCAATTACGTCGGCATCAAAATAACATACTACCAAAGTGGTCGATTAATTTGCATACACATTTATGGTGGTTACCTTTTAGCAAATTGATTTTTAATTTATCTGTAAAGCGTATGATTTATTATATTACATAAAAGATATCTTCTTTTTAGAGATCCTTAAAAATATATTATACCTTGGTGAAATCTTTTGTCTTGTTGACCCGTGAGGGGCCGGGTTAGAATACTACTCCCATCTGCCGCTGGGAGAGCATCTTGAGTAAACCAGTTCTTCCTCCAGGCTTGCGACCACCAGCATACGAATCCGACCGCCAAGAGTCATAGACGCGTTCCGCTCGAGCCGCATGTGCGCCAGACTTAACCCGTGGACCCTGGGCTCTTGCTCAAGGTCCGCTGAAACCGCAGCATTTTTTCTTAATCGACAAAACAAGAGTTACTCTCTGTTTTGTCGATGTCCATGGCCGATGGTGGCCACGTACCATCAGGTCGACCATCTGCTCTTTTACACCTTATCTATCATTAAATAAAAATCCATCACTTTTATCCCAACTAATATTAGTAGATGTCGAGCTGTGTGACCATATATGTCTTATTAATCTTTACATAGTATAAAATGAAGTCGCTTCTAAACTACTCAACAGATTTTAATGCAGTTTTCAACAGTAGATAGAGTGATTCATGAGAACACTTGCGTATTATAGTAGAGAAATCGTGCGAAGCCGGGGCGGGCTACTACTTAGTTATAACTCATAATATACTAATTATATTGATGTTTTGATCATTAAATACATTTTATCATTCAACACAAAATATAACTCCAGCACACTCCAGTATTAAGTACATGATTATTTATTTCATATTTTAATTAGTAATTTTACAGTTTGTATGTCAGCCCTATGACCTGTATTTATGTCTATATTGTACACCACAAATAACACATATAATATAAAGGATACACAACATAAAATTTACAGAGATATACAAGGGGCGGTCTTATGGCTAAGTAGCCATCTCTTCCAGACAACCCAGTCTTGGAAAGAGAAGGAAGTTGAATTAGAGTAGGTGGTGTAGCTATATGATATACTAATACTAATAATTTACAACCAATTAAATAAACAACTTACACACTAGTAATACATGCAATATGTATACATACTAATAAATATTTGAAAATATATTACATCTAAATAAATAAATTTAATAAATAGATGTTACATATAGGTGTCGTCTTTTTTATTTAAATAGTGATCCTTAACTGATCTTTTGAACCTGTGAAGGGTTTCAGATTCTCTTATCCCGAGTGGGAGCGCGTTCCATAAATTTATTGCCTGTACTATATAACAAATACAAAAAAAGTAATCAAATTATCATTACATTTCGTAGGATTAGGAAAATTAGTCATGGGATGGTTTAAAAGCAATTTCAAAATCCGGCTTGTTAGCAACACTGTTTATAAAGTAGTAGTGGCGGGTAGATCATTTTATATTATTTCGAGTATACCGACGTAAAGACAATATATAACTTTAAGGTCGATAGATTAGTCTCAGCCTCTCTGGTGTTTTCGTGCAGTGAACATGGAAGTTAGTGTTATAGTGTCGTGATTAAGGTTACCCTTCTCGAGGTTCACGTAAGTTTACTTTATATCTATTGTCGTTAGCGAGGTCGAGTGGTGGATGTGAGAGTTATATTATGAAAGAGCTCTTTAAACCTGCTCCTGTGTCCCAAACCCCAGGCACAGCTCGCCTCAGTCTAAATTGCATGTGTATACCTATTGCTGTACAGTAATGGGTATCTTATCTCTCTCATATTTATGACAGGCTTATAAAAACGAACACGTGATGTTGGAAGTTTGTTACTCAATCACGCAAAAACGGCTGAACAGATTTCGTTGAAATTTTGCTCACAAATACTTTGTAACGGCCTACTTTCTATCCCGGATTATTAACTGTTGTCCCTATAACAGCTAATACTAAAAACAGAATAAATTAAATATTTAAGGGGGGCTCCCATACAACAAACGTGATTTATTTGCCAAATATTGGTGCGGAACCCTTCGTGCGCGAGGCCGACACGCACTTGGCCAGTTTTTATTATCTACGTAATAATTTCGTAATAGAATTCATTAATTACAATAATTACTGTTTATAAAATAAAAACTCAAAACATAAGATAACTTATATCTATTAATATATTATCTAAATAATATTTAAAACTTGTTGATTTGTTTGTGTGACCTAATGCTTAGATATTTTTTTTATATATTGTTTTTATAGAATAATAAAGCCATTATAAAACAGGACAGACGGACAAACGGCTCAGATGTTCCGCTATCCAATATTATCATATATTTTCCCAGGGTAATAATACACGTAAGTTGTAACACGCAGATAACTCTAGTTACAAGTTGATAGCGTTCTAATCTTACTTGACACTGATATCATAACACTTTGATACAGTTCAAGGGCCTTTATATTTTGGTTTATCTATATACTAGTCGAAGCGCCCCGACTTAGCCCCTTTACTAGATATTTAAAGCTTAAGAGTTTGTTTGTTTGCTTGAACGCGTTAACCTCAGGAACTACAGGCTCGATTTGAATAATTATTTTAGTGTTAGATAGCCCATTTGTCGAGGAAGGCTATAGGCTATATAACATCACGCTACGACCCATAGGAGCGGAGCTATACGCGGACGAAGTCGCAAGGGTCGAATTACTAAAGACATATACACAACTCGACGTGCCGAATTTCATCAAATCGGTTCTGTGGCTGAAGCGTAAAGTGACAAACAGATAGTTACTTCCGTATTTATAATATTAGTTGAAATTAACATGTGAAGAAAGAAGAGAATTAGTTGATATATACTATTGATATTATTGATGTTTGTTCATATAAAGGAGTGCACAAATATTAAACATAAACATTACCAGCAGTCTGCCTCTGTTCGACTTTACTCCCACGTTATATCAATGGATAAACATATTATTATAAACTAGTCGACCTGCGTGACTTCGTCCGCGTGTAGCTCCGCTTCTATTGGTCTTAGCGTGATGATATATAGCCTGTAGCCTTCCTCGATAAATGGGCTATCTAACACTGAAAGAAATTTACAAATCGGATTAGTAGTTTCTGAGATAACGCGTTCAAACAAACAAACTCTTCAGCTTTAATGATTATATATTAAAAATAATAGTATGGATTAAACTCGGGTTCAAGATGAAATACACGTTCTTATAATATAGTAAGTTTCGTCTCAACCTTTAAATCCTTTAATCTGAAATGACGCAATATAAAACCCAACAGCGTATGTCTCTACTGTTTTTTTTTGTTTCAAATGTCCATTGCAATTCCCGCCAAGTCCCATCACAGAGCTACAACTTTTACATTTTCGCGGGAAAGTTCGTTATTGGTCAATTTAATATCATCGATCACTATTTCTCTTTATTGATCAATCAGGAATCAGTTTACATTGTTCTCTTAAAAATACTAATTTTACCGCCAATTCAATATCACAGATTAAAAATGATGACAATATCTATTAAATATAAATACTTTTCTACCAAGTAAAAGATTCATTTTATGTTAAAACCCTCAAAATAATTTCCATATAGCGACACTTGCGGCACACTAACTTAGTGTGTTGTTGTCGAATGGTTTGTCAATTCAACTATTAAGGAGCTACTGAGGTTAAAACAATACCAGTGGCGCAGTTGCCCTGTATCAAAATTAATTGTGCCCAAATGAAGGGTAAGAGGGAAACAAAACTGCGTTCTTCTTAGTTATCACTTCCTCCTAAAAATTCAAATTAAATATAGACTTTTCTTCTCTTAAACTGAAAACTCCACAGGCACGTATGATAGTTTTTTTTTTGCCTTGGAAGCACGAGATTAAGTGAAGAAAAAGTTTACACACGTTAGGGGTCTCTTTGTAGCCTGGAGGCCCCGTATCATTAATACGGCTGATACGGCGGTAGCTTCGCCTCTGAACAATACTAACAATCTATATAAATATTCAAATTAACTCATCACCTGAGACCATCTTACTAATGTTATAGATTTTTTTTGTTGTGTCTGTTACACACAACATTTTAGACTAGCAACATTCACCACATTTCATCTCAATAAATTATTCTTTCTTTTGTGAATTCTAATTTTAAATTGAATTTATTCTTTTTTATAAAAGCTGCCAGTCATATATGATGTTTGGTTTTTAATGCAACCTCCACAGAGCATACTTTATTGATGAGATAAAGGAATAAATGTGAAACATGAGTAGCGCGCATTATCGTCGGACAGCGCCGCAGCGGACTCGTAGTAGCGGACCTTGTTTTTTTTCTCTTTGGAGTGGGCACTGGCTCTCACTGGCAGAGGCACCCTACCTGTTCCCGAGCGGCTGGTTAGCTTAACAAGTGCATAGCAGGGGTGTGCTACCTTTGATAAACGTAATATTATACTTTGTTCACTTGGTTTTTCAACTTAAAAATTAGTTTTTTAATTGTTGTGATGCTGACATTTTTAATATAATTAAAATACAAATTATTATCTTAAATATCCCTATTTTTATAATCTGTAAACTTTGTATTATTTTTTATTGTCTGTACACCTGTGATCTACGTGTGGAACAAAAGTATTAAAGAATGAATCCTTATACAGCATTGAGCTAATTTTTTTTCAATTAGAAGTTCTTTTAGTGTTAATGTTGTAATTACGAACCCAGTATCTCTTCGCTGAGGTAACATTGATTTAATGAAACGCCAGCTGCTGGGGATTAACAACATAGAGTTTAAACAGTCTAGTTTTATTTATTTTATCAGTTTAAATCATTCACCAACAATAGCATTAATAATATTGAAGAAATGATATTTCGCAAAAAACCCCGTGTCATGCAAAAACCCACAAATTCGTGATTTATTTTATTCAGACAGAGTGTGCGAAATCATGAAACTCGTGTAGGCGTAAATTGTCCTAAATGTGTAGAATATTATCAGATGTGAGTGCGGTGCCGGGTGAGTGGTCCACAGCTCACAAGCAGCGCTATTAGTTTCGCAAAACATGATCGGTCATTGCTTGCAGGCGTCGTTATCGTGGCAGGATGCGTCGCTGAGCGAAACAGACATTCAAAACCGCAATGTATTTTTATTTAGTGATTCACACTGATTGCGCTCGAGCCTCGAGTTATTGATGTGATCGATTTACTGAAATTGGATACGGACTGCTTGTAACGTATAATCAGAATCGAAATCAATAATCTAATAGGTTGGGGGAAAAGTCTTTTCGCATTTTTTAAGAAAATTCAAAACTTTTTTTAATATAGTTTATTTACATTTAACTAAAGTATGTAGGTACCATTTTGTTCGATAACTTTTTGCCATCCTGTAGGTAGGGACATGATCCCATTGCTATAGAAATTTTGGGGCTTCTGATCAAAAAACCGCGACAAGTAGTTTTTGCAGTCCTCTCGTGATGTTAACCTGACACTGCCTAAAGAATTCTGAAGAGACCGAAACAGGTGGCAATCTGAAGGTGCAAGGTCAAGACTATACGGCGGATGCATTAACACCTCCCAGCCAAACTCTCTTTAATTTTTGCTGAGTAGCTAAAGATGTCTGAGGTCTAGCGTTATCATGATGAAAAACCACACCCCTCCTGTTGATTAATTCCGGCCGCTTTCTCTCAACTTCTTGCTTTAATCTCATCAGTTGTTCGCAGTACAGTTCAGAATCGATGGTCCTGCCTGGTGGTAACAGCTCATAATGAATAATGCCCTTCCAATCCCACCACACACACAGCATCACCTTATTGCGAGTTAATCCGGGTGTCGCCACAGTCTGTGAAGCCTGACCGGTTTTTGACCACGACCTTTTTCGCATGGTCTTGTCGTACGTGATCCACTTTTCATCACCAGTTATCCGCTTCTTCAAAAATGGTTCGGTTTCATTACGTCGTAATAAAGAATCACAACTGAGTACACGGTTTCTTTCAGTGAGCTCGTGAGGTACCCAAATATCGAGCTCTTTTGTGTACCCAGTTTTTTTCAAATGCGCCAAAAATGTTTTGTGGTCAATTCCCAGTTCTTCAGCTACGTCGAAACTACTAATATGCCGATCTTGCTCCACTGTTTCAAAAATGGCATCCATTTTATCCGTAATAGGGCGACCAGAGCGAGGTGCATTTTTGACATCAAAATTTCCGGATTGAAAACGCTTAAACCAAATTTGTGCTACTCTCACAGACACTGCACAAGGTCCATAAATATCGCAAATTTTTTTCGCGGCTTGCGTTGCATTTTTACCTTTTTTGTAGTAAAATTTTAAATTCTTCATTAGACTCACTCATCTCCACAGTACGAAAAACAAATAAAAATCCCACATTTTCCTAATTTGAATTTGGAATTATCTTCTTTAAAATGTAAACTTGTAATGATACCAAAACCAGGCAGATACAAATAGTATAGCCAAAGAGATTTTATTACAAGTTCATACATACTATAATGCGAAAAGAGTTTTTCCCCAACCTATTATATATTAATACGTGAAGCAAAAACTTTTTACAAAAATTGCGCGATTCTCTACTACAATATACATGTGTTATACATATAAACCTCCCTTTTGAATCATTCTATCTATTGAAAAAACCGCATCAACATCCGTTGCGTAATTTTAAAGATGCTAAGCATATATTAGGGCATGCAACCCGATTAACCGATAACCGAAAAACCGGTTAACCGTCACCATTACAAACCGGCCTTTTTCGGTTTTTGTATGGTTTTATTTATTATATATATCGGGGTATCGAGCATGGCTTTTACCACACCCGGCAGAGAGAGGTCTCCGCCTAGGACCATACTGTTATCCTACCCCAACTATACCCCGACATATACTATTTATTCAAAAAGATCTTACTGACACTTATTATATTTGATTTTTTGAACACAGTCTACAATTCTACATTTTTTCTTTTTTCTAAACTCGGTATTACGTCAATTAGCATATCACAAAGTTTACCTTTAAAAAGAATTCGTATAAAAAGCCTAAATCCTTGAGGCAAACTGAGCAATCTATACCAGGCCACTCAGAAAGTTTTGCGAAAAAAAGTTTTTATATAAAAGGCACTGGCTACTTGTAACTATTTTGAAATATTTGGTTATTTAAAAGTAAAAATACCATTGTTTGCATTCCGAATTTTCCTCCATTTTTTCGTGAGCCAAATTAAATTATCGTGTCTCATTTAAAAATGGATCTTCATCGAGAATATTTCGTGCGATGATTTTCTACGTTTTTAAATGTGGCCTAAAACCTGATGAGTTATTTGATCGACATCAAAGTTGCCTAAAACCTGATGAGTCACTAGATCGACTTCAAATGGCTTATATGGATGAATGACGTTCAAAAACAACCATCTACTGTTGGCATAGCGAGTTCAAGCGCGCTCGCCTCACATTGGGAGATGAATGGTCGTCATACGACGGCTGTCATGGAAAAAAATGTGCTGACAGTAAAAAAATGAATTCAAGAAAACAGGCGAAGTACATATGAAGAGATTCAGCATGCACTGCAGATTGGTTCGGGAAGCGTTCATAAGATTCTACACGCTCGAGAAGCGAAGGGTAAATTTTGATCGCTAGTTTCTTCACTGACATGGTTTTAATTCTATTGTTTTCAGCAAATTTTTTTCATTGAAAACAAATTACCCGAAAAACTCGAATTAACCGGTTTTTAAAAATTAAAAACCGGTAAATTCGGTTTTCCAAAACAACCCGGTTTTTGCATGCCCTAAATTACACGCGGACAGACAGACAGGAAGCAACCTTTTTTTTATACTATGTAATGACATAGGAGTGAATAATGCTAATATTTTTTTAAATGATGCAAAAAAAAATACATTAAATCAACAATAAAAAGTTTCAAACACGCATATATATTCTTTTGTTAAAAGCGTAGAGAAGTGATTCCTATTGGCTTAATATTTTATAAATACCCACTGTCGCAAAACTTATAGGCTCTGTCCTGATCTGAATGATTTCATGAAGTGAATATTGATTATATATCTAAATCTATATTAAAGTGTAACACATATTGAGTACCATGGACTGATTTGATTACATAGTTTAAGCCATCTAGCAAGGTTGAGCAGTGAAGTCGCTAGTGATACTGTTGAACTTAGCACTCTAGTACATCTATGAATCACTCAGCGAAGTGAGAAATCATAAAGTAATAAATAGCCATGAATGAAATCTCTGAACAGTAATGTAGGTATATAAGTTTTCCTTATTTGTTTTGGTTTTCATAATCCATTAAAAACACTTTTACATGACGTAATTGGTTTTTACGTGACTATACACAAAAATATAACGTAAATATATTTTCTGTTTAATTTACTCTTTTTTACAGATAGTGACAAAGGTCTTAAAGGATGATGAGAGAGGAATGATACCCATTACTGTACAGCAATACGTATAACAGCAGGTTTAAAGAGCTATTTCATAATAAATTAACTCTCACCTCCACTATCGACCTCCCCAATTACAATAGATAATAAAGTTAACTTCGTGGACCTCAAGAAGGGTGACCATAACCACGACACCATAGCACTATCTTCGATGCGTTGCCACTATCTTCGATGCGTTGCCACCTCGAAGATAGAGTGAGTAGGGGAAGCGAGGAGAAGACTGCTTTTCATTGGACTCCGAGCCCCGAAGCCTCCGAGAGAGACTTTATAAACAGTGTTGCTAACAGGAATATTCAATATTTATATCAGAAATTAATGAATCAACAAAGGTTCATCACGTAAACTATTCATCAGACTTGTAAAAAAGATTATTTAGAATTATTAATTGAATAAGTCTGACTTGTGCTAATTACAGGTTATCGACCATGAACTGTACAATTATAATACCAATAAAACAACGATGAGATATTTTGTTGTCATTTATTGTGTATTCAGTTGCTATTTTTATTATATACTCGACAGCGTTTCTGTATTTTATTATCTTTGTAAAGCCACAGATAATGTTATGTAACTTAATTACTTGTTAATCTGTTACAAAAAAAGTTCTAATTTTTTTAATTTATTTAACAACAACTTTGGACTAAAATACGGATAAAAATATGACTACAGATACATTTTCTATTACACTTTTTTTTAACTAAAAGCAAACCTTGGACAAAAAATTGAGAAAAAAAATAAGGATACAAATACGAGTATCTAATAAGGTCATGGACCGAATAATTAAAATAAATAAAAATGTATCACCTCTTTGTATGTAAGCGCATCACTTCAGAACGACTGCAACAAATAGGATCTTTCTTTTTTTTATTGTGTTTGTTATTGTCACTACAAAGTCTGGATAATAGAAAAGGTGGAGTGAGACAAAAAACAGTAGAGCGAGATAATACATTCAAATCAGTTACATACTACGCATTATAGAATAGAAATTCAACGGAAATAGTATAATTCATAGTTGTGCGTGGCAGAGTATGAATGAATAAATACACGTGTGTAAACGGTTTGAATACACCTCAGCGAAGCGAGGACAGGTCGACTAGTCAGTTCTTTGATACTTGTCAAGTCCAATTTAACTCTAAATTAAGTGTAGCCAAGATATTTACAAGAAAACCAGAATTTAGCTTTATCATCTAAATACATTTATAACAGTTTATCATGTCTTAGAAATAAGTTATAAATATTACCTAAATTGATCACTCTATTCATTTAATACACGAACACTAATAAAAGTTGTAGCAATTTATTACAACTAGATGGATATTACACACTATGAAAATTGCGAATACATCTCGTGAGAGGTAAGAAAAATTGTTTATATAAAAGACATGACTCAGTCACCGGCAAAGTTTAGGACGAAAAATAGTATAAAATAATTGAATTACAGGTGATGTTTATTTTTGTAATTTAAGTAAGCAAAATAAATTAAAATGATTTTTAATTTTACAGTTTTTACAAAATAGGGTAAATATCTCAGTTATGGCCACTTTAATTTTCTAGTAAAAACAGTGTGGTACCCCTGATTCCGTAGTGGTGTGACTATTTTTTTTTCGTTAACACCTTTTGTTAGTATAATTCGACATCGGGAGCGAGAAAAAAAGTATTAGACATTACTTTTGACAGGGGTTATTTAATGAAGTTGTCGGGTTTTTTAGTTGGTCTCGGCGTTTCTCACGGCGAGCCCATTGTGGGAGCACGTCCCGAACGCTCCCAATCAATTATGTTAACTGTGATAATTTTATTTTTTCTTATTTTTTTTCGACGCGTCCACCGGACTATTTGTATGGTCAACAAACATATTATACGGCAGTTACACGGTTATTATCGGGTTTACTTTTCGCTAACTTTAAGCGTTCAAAAGGAGTCTTTAGAGTGAAATAGAAGATGATTGAGATGAAATTTATCAAAATTGTTTTCTGCAGTCGATATCTATATGATGTTAATAAAAAAATATGTTTTTTATTTTTCCAGTATGTGGCCGTCGGCGTCATTTGCAGCGCGAGTCTGCGCAGGAGTGGCGCTGGCGATGTCACTCTCCCTCGGAGCTGGTCGCCGCGACTACAAGGACCCTGACAGACACAACTCCGACATATCTCTTTGGATAGACGAGCGGCAAGTGCGAATGTTTAGTGGTAAATGCTTAGCTATTCTTACCTTAAGTGTAGACTGAACTTGTCATATTGCAATATTTTAATATTCGTTTTTCAGGTATTTCAATGCAAGTATTCGCAATAGTCAACGGTAATATATCGCCCTACATACTAGAACCTAACTTTTCACACAAGCTGCCCATCATACCATCGGAAGTAGGATACGTGAACTTCACTTGGCGGTCAAAGAAAAGATACTCCTATAATTTCGACATACTAACGTCGTCTGATCCAAAAGTACTCAAACCGCCATACTTATCCATCAAAACACAGGGTCGGGTGCCTAAAGCCTCTAAAGGTAAACTGAATAAATATTATTTAATTAAATAATTTCAAATGTTATCATTGGAAAGACGCTATTCCACTGATCGTGAATAAATATATATATTTTTTATTCTATATTTATTTAAGAGGGTTTGGTCACCAGTGAACATGTCACCTCCATAGAAAATAAAAATCCAAAGAAAACAGAACTAAAATGTAATTCCTACGTTTTAAACCTAACTCCACTAATTTATATAACATTCTGTCCTGCTCCGAGACAGGATAGGGCGAAATGCTATTATAAAACCCTACATCTACAAATTACAATTAAATCTGAGTAAAAAATCAGATCTGTCCGCCATTGGATACACAGCCATTATCCATACAAATAAATAAAATTGGAGTGTCTGTTTGTAATAATAAAATAACCGCTTTTTACTAAGTGCATATGGATGTACACGCACACACCACATATACCAACAACCACATTTTTTTTACAATGTTTGTCTGTCTGTTTATTCCGGCTAATCTCTGAAATGGCTGGACTGATTTTGACGGGACTTTCACTGGCAGATAGCTAATGTAACAAGGAGTAACTTAGGCTATTTAACATTTCGCTACGACCCATAGGAGCGGAGCAAAACGCGAACGAAATCGCGTGGGTCGGCTAGTAAATAATATATTATAATACGTACAATTTTACTATATACACTATAATTTTTTTTAAATAATATTGTTCACAGAATTTAGTATATTTTTGCCATGTATGGGCAATGTAAGTGGAGTGGCAACATTTGAAATTGGGTTAGTACTCAAAAACGGTCGAGGCATCCCGTTGAAGGGTACGCCCTTAAGATTAAACCTAAAGAAGGAATGCGCACAGAGAGGTGTGTATTTAGAAAGGACAGGTATTGTATCGCCAACGCATTTTTAACACTTATACGGATGTGTTTTAAATGTTGTAATTACAGTTGAACTACACAAACTAAGAAGTATTAACGAAGAAAATTTCAACTGAAATACAACATTGAAATCACAGTCGTAATGCTTTTTTATATTATAATTAGAAATATCATTATAAACCATAACTTTCATAAATTGCGCTATATTTTTATTTTTAATATAACAATAATAAAGTCTCTATCAAGCTTATTAATTCAATTTCTAATGCCTTTTCTGACCACATGTTTTGAACACAAAAACACTAAAACATTGTTCTTTTCGTGTATTTTGAATAGCAATAGTAGTTAGTCGGGAGTAATACCCATTAGAGTTCATATTTCAACATGTCGTCACGTAGTACGCAGTGTTTGTGTTGGCGTGTTCAGGTGGTGAGGCGTAACAATACAGTCATTGACAGTTTATTGCCCTATTGTTCATAATTTATGGATAACTATTGTATTTTCACACAATAATCCAATATTAGACTAAAAGACATTACTTTGGAATGTTTAGAATAAAAATTGAAATATATGATTTAAATGTGTGTCGAATGATTGTGTCGTTTACCCTACTGTATCGATAAGTACTAATATTAGTCGCTGGCCGCACAACACTAGGCGCCAGGCATATTAACCAAATGTATTGTTCTCGGTGCACTCGCCGAGTCCACTGACTGGCTGAATACGCGGTGCCTCTGCTCACAGCAGCTTGCAATTTTTAGGTTGGTAACACTCACTGCTTCTTCATTTAAAGTTTCATCATTTTTGAACAACAAAAAAGCTTTACTATAACTAATTATTTATATATAATGTAGATTTGTTTTTGCATTCATCACTAACAATCAATACTTCCTCACTTCGCTGAGGATATAGTTTCCCTAATAATATTTAACAATAAATGGAAGCTCGATCTAGTTTAATGTTTTTAATTTACTCATGTGGCATGTCCTCAGGGCCCGATCCAGAGTGTGACAAAAAGTGTGCCAATCAGGGATGGTGCAATAGCGACAAGATCTGCCAGTGCCCCGAGGGCTACATGGGGCAGCACTGTCGCACCGCTCTATGCTATCCGCAGTGTATGAATGGAGGCAACTGTACTGCGCCGGGGGTTTGTTCCTGTCCACCGGGATATCAGGGGCGACATTGTGAAGGAGGTATATTACGACTTTATCTTTTAAAAGACGAAATATTAAATGTAGATTTCGGTGCCCACTCTCGTGCTGCGTTACTCGCTGCGCTGCGTCGCTATACTGGCCCGTCGCGTCCTTGTGTATTTTTTATTTATCTTGATATTTTTATTTCGTAATATCATTTGAATAATTGAAAAAGTAATTAACAGGTATTGAAACAGTCTTCATTACGAAATAATTTATTTGGATAAGAATTAATACAAAGTTATGGAAAACATGGTCTGATTTTGATAGGCATTTTTATCAACTTTTAAAATGTAAAAAAGTAGTTATAGTGACTTAACTATAATAGTTGGACATATGGTCTCGCGGAGTTTTTTATAGATATCGATACGTTCTATAATATTGTATAACATTTTTTTGTTCTATCATCAATACTTTTTGCAGCGCATGCGATGAAAGATATTTTATGGCTAATTTTTTTGTACCTTGGGTTGGTTTTAGTGAGATTTCCTGAGGATCTCTAACTTTTTCTTTTAATAAATATAGCCTATGTTACTCGGGGATAATGTAGCTTTCTAATGGTGAAAGAATTTTTGAAATCGGTCCAGTAGTTTTTATGTTTATTAGTTACATACAAAAATACAAATCTTACTTCTTTATAATATTAGTATAGACTAGTCGACCCGTCCAGCCGTAACCGCTATGTCCCTGCATTTAAATCTGTAATATCTTCAAAAATATTCAATTAATTTCATGCTGTAAAGGGCCATATTGATCTATATTAAATGCACAATGTATTTAAGGTACTTTATTGGATAAGGATTAATGCTGTATTGTTTAAAATCGCTTCGTAAATAAGCAATTATTTCTCGTAAAAAGGAAAGGATAAAAAATGGTTATTGTGGGATAGAGAGAGATAGACACGGACTTTTTTGTAGACCTTTTTAAGGTGTACAATACTGTAGTACATTATTTTGATCTATCTCGTAGGGTTCAGCCAGCGTTTGCAATGTAAGCTCAAAAAATGTATTTATTTACGACATCACATTAGAAACCTCTAAAATTATCATTGTTTCTTTACTATATTATGTATTATACATATAAACCTTCCTCTTGAATCACTCTATCTATTAAAAAAAAGCATCAAAATCCGATGCTTAGTTTTAAAGATTTTTTTTTATACTGTGTAGTAATAATGTGACTATAGAGCTAGAATCTTTTTTGACTTCAACATATTCAGATAAACCTGTTATCGGGGTAACCAAATAATAAGGACACAATAATATATTCAATTCAATTTATTAATAAACTACACTGTTCATTGTTCAACCTAATTACCCGTACTATCCTATTACGCAGTTCACGTTACTTCCACTCTTACTCTTGAAATTTCGTTTCAACAATCATTTCAACATAAAACACAAAAATATCTCAACGGTAAACTAAATTAATTCTTCATCCCCATAATAATATCACAATTTAAATCTTCTTTGAAATAGCAATAGCAACTTTACATCCCGTTTTGATAACTTCAGTGAGAGCTTTGTAAAATGGCGCCTGCTCAGCCCCGTGGTCTATACCAGTGTCGTGGTGCTCCTGTTCTTCATCTCTGAACTTGGTGATGGTCTCCAAGATGTCCTTGTCAACGTTCGGGTCTTCCATGAGTGTTCGTAGTTGATCGTTGTAATGGTCAACGATTACGGTTTCGACAGCTACTGTACACGCCATTGCTGCTTCTTTGCCTAGCAGTGCTGTTCCTGTAATTTACGGAATATTTGTTTATTTTCTCTTTTCTAACTTTCGGAGAGAATTTGAATTATACAATATTAAATATGGGTACCCTATACTTAGATCTACAGTATCACAGCTTGATGACTAGAATATTCCTCCCGAGGGTTAGGCTACTGTTACACATGCTCTAAAGTTCGTGCTATAAGTACGCTTATTATGAGCATGCTTATGAACTGCATAAATTGATAGCATGCTCTTTGGCAATTCAAACAAAACTTTGGAAAATCAAACGGCTATTCGCATTGATCTGAATAAAATTATATTTTTACTGACCATTTTCCAAAAACTTATCTCAGCTAGGAAAGGGAAAAAAAGGAATAGGAAGCGCGTGCACCTTGCAAACAAGATCGATACTAGCATGCTCATTAAGCAAACGCGTTCACACTTGCTATTACCTTTCCCCTTCCACCCCCGCATCAACTAGCATGCTTAATAGTAGCATGTCCTGTACACACAATAGCATGCTTTCGTGCTAGTAATAAGCATGTTTAACAGTAGCCTTATAATTTAAACAGAGTGCGTTATCTGGTATAGGAAATCATAAAAAACATTTTTTTTTTATTTAAATATGTTTAATTTTCTTGAGCGCACACTCATTTGGTTCGACGACTAGGCAAAGACAGCTTGACCATAGATTATACAAATTTGGATGTTGCTCACTGATCCCACAGATAACATAAATATTACATTACTACAAAATTATTTATTATTTAACAGATTCTTTTGTTAAAATTTAAATATTCTAACATTATTGTTACAGCTAGATTTAAACACATGGTGTAATAATTATTAATTCTATCATGGCGGCATATTTAGTTTGCACCAACCTCAAAAATCAAAGGCTTCAGATCAATGTTGCCAACATCATAAATTTATATAACAAGTTTCATAAATTCTGAAATATTCTAGAATGTATAATAATAACTAAAATCTCTCACCAGCACCAAGAGCAAAACCAGCAATATTCCAAATCGGCGTCATAGCAGTAGGTCGCACACGATACTTCGATATTAGCTCCTCAAACTTCTCTCTGTGCTTGATCTCCTGCTCCCACATGTGCTTTATAAGAGGACCCTCGGGGGTGTTCCCTAACACCGCCATCTGCCCCGCGTAGATGCGATCCGCTCCAAGTTCTCCTGCATGGTCTACGCGAATTATTGAGTCCAGCTGTTAATTAGAATATCACTATGTAAACGCTGACTTACACACCATTTATTTTCACTAAATAATCATGACTTTAGAGATTTGATTCCCAATTCCTAAAGCAATTTATAACGACCCCCAGGCCGTCGTACTAGTACAGGGTTCACGTAATAAACAAAATCGTCGTTCGAATCGTCAGTAGCTCAGTGGTTCGGGCGTTGGATTCACGATCAACAAGTCGTGGGTTCAAATCCCGGACATTGGACTACTGGCGTGGCCCACTCCTGACACCAGCTATTTATTAGCTTACTAGGAGGGGTAAAGGGAATACTAGTAGTATGTGATCCATACTTGAATGGTATAGCAATCTTCAAATTCAGAGGTTTACCCACATCCTTAGACTACTCGTCTATGGTTCAAATATCACATATAATTGATCCAAAGAAGAGTGACATTATTAAAAACTATGCCAAACGGTAACACTCACGTATTATTGTGGTAACTTGGTACTACAGTTTCGACCGCATTCTGCGATCTTCTTCAGCCAGTGGACGCGTTCGCGGTGACGGCTCGGCGAACACTGTAGTACCAAGTTACCACAATAATACGTTAGTGTTACCGTTTGGCATAGTTTTTAAAGAGTAACATTATGTTTAGGGATCTCTGCTCTAGAGTAAGAGAAAGAAAAAAAAGTTAAAAGTTAGTAGTTGTGTATGAAATTATAAATGCAATATATATTACTTACGTGTGGATTCTTCTTCCATGTCGCTGAATGCGCTCTCCTCACATGATGAAGAAGTGGTGGAGGTCGGTACATCTTGAAAAGAAATAGTTATATATGTTTATTGTTTCAGGTATATGCTCGCAAAAGTGTTTAAATGGTGGCAAATGTATTCAGAAGGATACTTGTGAATGTCCTAAAGGATATTATGGGTTACGTTGCGAATTCTGTAAGTATCTCTGTGTAGAAAAAATCAGCCTTTTTTTTTAATTAGTACAATTTATATCTTGATGAAAATGTTTCCCATGATATTATTTAAATACTAACATGTAAAACAATTGAAAATAAATCAATAAATTAAAAAATGTGAAACACCCTCGTTTTACAAATGAGGGGCGCGAATAAATTGCGTAGCATTTTTTTTTTGGGTTCTGTACAGAATTTTTTTTATTAAACCAACTGATCTGTTGTATTTTTGTAATCAAATATTTTACTATAGTATTGTTTTCAAAATAATTGTTTTATAGTATGTGGTTGTAGACCACATGAAAATGACAATACCTTTATTGACATGCAGTAATCAGTAATACAACTACGAAAACCTAATCCGATTTCGTGCAGTAGTTTTTGGGTGATGCAGACATACATAAATATAAAAAATCATTGTTCAAGCCAGAACATGGATGTTATAAAGACCTCTCACATAAATATTATTAAATACCTTCTATAACTGAAACTAGTTGATGCTTCAACTTTGCATGACTTCACCTTTTATTTCAGACATCCTAATAGACATAATTTCACTCTCTATCTTCTTCAAGATTTTTATTCTTGATTGCACGGAACCCTAGTCACGACTCACGAACCCTACCCTAACTCTGGTGTTTTAATTTACACAATTGTTACAGCAAAATGCGTGATCCCCTGTCTCAACGGAGGGAGATGTAAAGGGGTGAACAAGTGCCGCTGCCCGCCAGGGCTGGGGGGCAACCATTGCGAGGTGGGGCGGCGCGCGGGGGAGTGCGTGCGCGCGTGTCGCCACGGCGTGTGTCGCGCGGGCGCGTGTCGCTGCGAGCCGGGGTGGAGGGGCCGGTTTTGTCATCGGACTTACGGTCAATGTTTTTATTATTTACATTTTAAAGACTATATATAGTACTTTGGACATTGTTAAAAAATTTTTGTTGAATTGGTACATCCAGCCACATGTTCTATAACATCAGTGGATACTAATTGAGTCTCCAATTATGACTGTAGCAAAAAAGATTTTGTGATAATATTAGGGGATGAGGGGATGAAGAACAAGGGATTGATAGAAACTTTTACATATTATCAGAATCATATGAGTCAAGTGTCAGCTCAGTAGTTCAAGCGTTAGATTCTGGATTGAGAGGTTGTGAGTTCAATTCCCAGTCGTAATTGGACTACTGATGTGGCCCACTCCTAACACAAGTATTTTATTTTAGCTTAGTTGGAGGGGTAAAGAATAATCCACTAGGGATTGCAAAACTGTTAATATAATCTTATTTTTTTAAAAATGAGTCTTAAGCTTTTATAGCCATTTATAAAAATTAAAATCTGTTATATATATCAATATTTTTTCTTCCATTACTAACTATATCTTTTTCCAGGATCTTCAGAAGAATCCGGAGAGTTTAAGAGGCCTCGATGATAAGCAATACAACGGAAAGAATACTTAACTTGTGATTTCATTAATTTTATAAAAATGTTTTATACATATTATTATGTAAGCACTAAATTAGTCATTTAATTGTTAAGTTTAGGTACATTAAATATTATAAATTAAATATAACACAGCAGGATTTTTACCAGTTGTTTCATTTTCCTTGAAATCAAAAATTTATAAATAAATAAGTTTATAGACTTAATATTTATTATAATACTTAATATGTAAAAAAAGAGAAATAAATTTTAAAATAACCAAAAGGCTATTATAGATTGCAATTGTGTGAAGATATTGATTTTAATATTAAATGAATAATTCGGAAGAAACATATCCACATGAGATCTAAAGTTCCAGTCCAGGACGGTATACTTCTCCTATTTATTGGTCTAGAAACAAAAAAATTTGGAAAGTACACCTTGATAATGTTCATAGTACAATTTACTTTAGCTCTTATGGACCTTGACTGGTACCTAAATATAATATTAATGCTATTTATTATCAAATCTTACAATTTAATAACATTTCCAATTATTGTGTAATGTCCCTAGAAATACATATTGAGATGTGAATTATATATATTTGAGGTTATATTTTTAGTTTCTCATCTTGGTCTTGTTGATTTATTTTGAGAAAAAGAGTAAATAAAATCGTCAACAAATATATTTACCTATATAATAAACAAAAGGTTATGTTTTGTTTAACAAATTATAGGATAATAACAGATAGGCAAGACTTACCTTTTTATAAGCTCTTCAGAATATTAAGTAAACACAAATCAAACTTTGCTTAATAATGATTATAAATAAATGATTTACCGTTAAGTTTAATCTTCATCAATATTACAGAAAAAGCAATCTCGTGAAAAGTTAAAAACTGAAATGTTTACATGTCACATTGTCAACTGAGTGTCAGAAAATTCCGATAGATAGCGCCACTACGTGACATGATCAATGTTTTCCAAAATAAACTTGGTATTTTCTTGATCGCCCTTCTTTTGGGCATCAAATAAAATCAAGGAGAAAATTCGACTAACGGAGCAGGTGAGTCCCACATAAAAATAAAAGTTTTATTCATACAAGTGACATATATAAAAGCTCTTTCCCCCCGCAGTGCGAGGGCCGAGGGGCGATTTCCCTTCGGCCAAAGAAAACCATACCGCGCAGACTCGTACAAAATGGCGCCCCTCAATACCAAGTGTACAATGTTCACATATCGCGTTTACCGATCGATATCAATGGAGGACTCGCATTTTTCGGGGTCTCTCGAGCGCTTCGTGTATTTTGTGAATCTCGTGTTCGGTTGAGTGAAAGAGTCTCGGAGAGTGTCCTTTTAATCCGGTTACATCACAGAGCTCGAGGAACTTCCGATAGGAGTGCAAAATGTGTTTCAAATCACGCAGGTGCGTACGCAGTCGTAGTCTTTCTATTCTGTCTGGGCCTGCTCGAACTCGCGCGACCCCTTCATGATGGCCATTCATTTGGGTTTATCCTTTACGCCGCCGCATAAGAGTTTATGTCATTCGCCTTCAAATTGACCCGGCGCGGCCAGCTGCCTCGAAATGCATCTAAACAAAAACATAAAACAAAATGCGTCATTTACAATTCGATAAGCCCTCGATATTCTCAAGCTGATCGGCTCTCGCTTATCCAGCTTGAAGTCGACAGTTTCATTCCGCATTTATTCTAATCGTTATGCCTAGTTAAACTTCTAATTTCTAGGATATTCTTTCTATTTAGGTATTCTGTGGGAAGCTCGAGTATTGATTTTTCCCATTGAACTAGCAGCTAGCTACCCACACAATAGAATAGTTAATATTACGTCCACCCTAACATTTCTAAGGGATGTTTTAATGCTTAACATGTACTTTTAAATTAGGATCAGTTTATGTAATTCAATTCTCATTGATTTTCATTAAATATGTCATGTGTGTAACACAGAATTAATATTGCTTGTATAAAGGTCAATAAAATGTGAATATATGAATGATGACCTAATACTTTTTAATCTAGCAGTGAATGTAACTTCTGCGTATTATAAATCAATTAGAGAATGAAATCCACTCAATAGCAGAGCAGATGTTAAAAAACAGTCTATAAGGTGAAACAGTTATTAATCTGGAATAACTTTCATACTCAAACGTGTCAAAAGATGACAATGGGATGTTAGCCAAAAACTATAATTTAATTATTATTGATTTTGTTGTAATAGGATATTTAGGGGTGTCAACACTACTTTATAATATACTGGTTCCTAATTTAGAAGTAATATTAGATAAATAAGTAGTTTATTGTAATTTTACAAGAGAAGACTTACAACTTTTTTCACATTTACTTTCAGAACTGGAAGGAGTAGGTTAAATAATTGTTGGAAGTAGGTTGAAAAATATTTTAACTGTTAATTGTTTTACTTAAAATGTAATATGTTTAATAAATGTAGTTCATACATTTACAAACCAAATAAAAGGGTGCTGCATCGTGACTTTGTTGCACGGAAGGTGTGAATGGCTACTACACAAAATGCTTATATTAAAGATCTTGAACTTATATTAAGAACAAACATTAATTCTCACCTATATTTATAAAAATACTAAATACCAATTTGGTATTTTTAGATTGAGACATTTTTACATGAGAAACTTATTATGCTTATTTTAATAAACAATTTAGTGAAAGAAATATGTAATACTAGTCAACCTGCCTTTGCACTGGTGCAATTTAATATATTTACACATTAAGATTTAGCAAAAAAGAATTTAATCTTATAATAATTGAGTTATATTAGCGTACAGTAGATTCTCCGAGAGATATTTAATCATTTTATGAGGTAGTAAACTAACTTTGCACCCTCCTTTTACTCCCTTAAGGGATGATTTTGGAAAAAATATTTGACATGTGTTTCATGATTTTCAATGAAGAATCTTCATACTGAATTTCATTTGAATGACTTCAAAAACAGCAAAGTTTCACACTAACTTTGCATCCCCGTTTTAGCCCCTGATGTAAATTTTCAAAAATCCTTTTTTATGTTATATAAGTAACCCCTGTGCAAAATTTTCTATTTTCTAACCCTTATAATCAGCTTCTCCTTTTATATATATAAATATATTACTATATAATTCAAGCTTTCAATAAACATTATATGTGTTAATCCAGAATATAATGTATCTGTGTGCCAAATTTGATATTCATCCTGTTTTTGTTTGATTGAATTACAAGCATACAAACTTCCACAATATTAGTAGATAAATTCACAACTTTTACTGAAAGCAACACAAATAATAGTTATTTAATAGACTTGAAGTTAATAAGATATGTAATGTAATATTGTTATTAACCTTGACATAGCGTAAAGAATGGATGTTCTCAGCTCATGTTGTTTAATGTATTTTGTGAGGCTAATAAATAGAATTCAATACATCACAATCTATTGAATTCTTACTTAATCTAGATAACTATACATGTTTTTTTTTTTTTAAATTACTAGCAGTATGAATCACATACTACTAGTATTCCCTTTACCCCTCCTAGTCAGCTTATGGTCCGTATACTGATACAACCAACAAATTAGTGAAAACTGTTTGTTTTGCTTCAATTGCTTTAAAATAACTTAAAATTTATATCATGCAAATTTAATTTAAAAATAGTTATTAGTTTCAAAGATACAAACTAGTAATTTGGTACACTGGTGAAAGTCGCATGCAGTAATTTTTCACTTGTAATATGGGACCCCTCGTTATCTAGAGATGTAAAAACCTGATTTTGTGATTTGTATTAAGGTTAAATATTAACGGGATTAATTTTATCACAGGTGGTAATAAACATAAGCAATCGGGGATATATAAAATATTGGCATAACGGGTAAGAACCCAATGGTCCGAGAGAGTGAAGAACCAGATTATTGCATCATGAATTCAGCCGTCAGCTCTGAGAGCATGGATATGGCTGAAGAGGTAAATAATTTAAAAAATATTGCTATAAGTAATAGTTTAAATTATAAATTCATTACCAAGAGAAAGTTATTAGTAGTTTTTAGTAGTTTTTTTAGTATTATTTTGATTAGGTTTTATGTAATAAAGTAATATTTATCAGGAAATGTCCCAAGTGGACGGGTGTGGTTTGAGTGGAGGATCAGAGGATGAGGACGAGTGCGCGTCTTCACCGGCTGGCTCCGTGTATGAAGACAACGCAGACGTAATCAAGAATGCCATGAGCGACGAAGTCACAAAGCAACTTGCTGCCGCGGGTGAGTTTGGCACTAATAATAGATTTTTTTACTTAGTGAAGAAAAGTATGGTCGAAGGCATCTAAGTACACTTCTAACTTAGAATGCGCAGAAGTCACTATTAGGGCATTTCAATTGGGGAGAGACGGGTTAGAGGAGCGTGCCACATGTGATTGGTTCTTACGCCATGGTTCTGCTCCCGAGTGCAATTTATCAAGGTAGAAAGTATTGTGGATTGAACTACCAATACAGGCACACAGCACTCGCAATGGGAAACTATCCTCACTAATTTTGCTGAGATGTTACTATTCTGGCGAGTATAAGGTTCAGCTGACTCTGAGATCACGATATAAACCAGGGGTGTCATAAAAAGGACTGGTACAGAAATAAAATCTCACGCTGAAAGTCTTATGAACTATGTTAACGGCTGTGTGGCTTCTCCGGCGCTCTGGGCTTCTAACTCTCTGCCCCTAAAGCCGGTAAGTGGTACTGTCTATATAAGTCTTATCAAATTCTTTTTGGTAACAAACAAATATAGACTTGTGTATTTTATAGGGATCCAGTAAAAAACAAAATTTTTTTTAGCTTTCCGAGTACATTTTAGACAGGTTCTTAAGATTAGGGCTCCTAAACTAGTGTTAACAAGTTTGAACCTTCTATATGTGCACAGGTCCGGTAGGCATGGCCGCGGCCGCCGCTATAGCCTCCTCAAAGAAGCGCAAGAGGCCACATTCGTTTGAAACAAATCCATCAGTACGGAAGAGACACCAGAACAGATTGCTCAGGAAGCTTAGGGTGAGTTATACTGTTATAATCTGCTTAAAGGTGGATTTATATGTCTGATGTGCCACGACGTGTCGTGTCGTGTCGTGTTGTGTTCTGACGCCTTCTGACGATATTTTGAATCAATACAGCCGCAGCTCTAGGAACAGTGACATGTTTTATCACTTATCCGATTCTGATTCAAATTGTGAAGAAGATATTCAATTTATGATGCTGGCAACTTTGTATCATAAATCACATTATATTGACGTACAATTTCAATTAAGTAGTCCATACTTGAAAGTGATACCAACTTGAAATCAGGAGACTCTGACGTATTATGACGACGCCGTTCCCTCGTCGGTATCGTTGCTGATGCGACACAACGTCACCATACTAAATGTATGAAACCGATACCATTCTTATGCGTCACGATACGACACGTCAAACATATATAAATCCACCTTAAAAATACATACTACATAAAAGTTGTTTTTTATGGATAAGATTCTACTAATGGTTTGATAGATGTATGTAGTATGGGAAGATTATTCAATTTAGAAGGACTGGTTTTTCCTCCCATTATGAAGTTCTTAAAGTTCGTTACGTAAATTCGTTATTAAACAGTTATTTTTTAAATTAAATTAATAAAAAAGGAATTTAATTAATAATTAGCTTCTTGCAATGGTTTATTCTGACTATTCTAGTCTGCTACCATTATTATCATATTATTATAATCTATCTAGCAAACAATAGAAGAATTCGCAACCCGCGTGGGCCAGCAAGCCGTAGTACTAGTGGCCACGCCCGGGAAGCCCAACACATCATACCGGGTGTTCGGAGCGAAGCCCCTGGAGGACGTGGTGAGGAACCTGCGCTGCATGATCATGGAGGAACTGGAGAATGCTCTGGCTCAGCAGGTACCGCGCTATACTTGAAGGATTTTGATGTTTTTGTGTTTCAATCTTATCCTATATCTATGTTTTATTCAATTGGACAATATTTAAAAGATTTATATTTTTATTTATTTCCTCATGGATAAATCCTTTAAATATATAGACATTTGTCTTGAACTCATGAGAAGAAGTTGTTGCTGCTGTTGATCAACTGTTTATAACATAAAGTCTATTCTTATGATATATTTTTTTTTCTTTAATCGATCTAGTATTTTTATATTTAGTTAGTAAATTTTATATAAGATCAAAAACCTCTAAAAAGTGACTATTACAGCTAAATATATATGTTATATGATAACAAATACATAGTGTGAGACTGACCTAAATGGATAACAGTAAAAAATTAAGGAAAATCTTCCCAATAAAACTTGTGTTGTTGTTTATTGTAGAAGTTACATTTATGTTATGCACAATAACCTTTGGCTTAGTCTCGTACTGTAGTCGTTGTGTAGAGTTAAGTTTAACACAAACAAAAGATGTAATAACGAGCGTCAGTTCGGGCTGGGCGGGTGCCCTCAGGCGCCGCCGCCGCCACAGGACGACCCGTCGCTGTTCGAGCTGCCGCCCCTCATCATCGACGGCATCCCCACGCCGGTGGAGAAGATGACCCAGGCGCAGTTGCGGGCCTTTATACCGCTCATGCTCAAGTATTCTATGGGTAAGTTATCTTTGATTTTGCAGTAATTCTAAAGAATACTATTTAAAAACTTGGTTAATTATATACTTTAATATCTATTTTATCCCAAAAAACCTATATTTTAAAGAAAAAGCAATGTTTACATTACGTATATTGTATTTAAAAAAAGCAATTTCTATTTAAATATTACCCGTGAGGGGACGGGTTAGAATACAATTCCCCTCTGCCGATGGGAGAGCATTTCGTAAAAGCCGAGTTACCCAGTACCCCCTTGGTGGTAGGGGATCTGTTCCCAGACTGGCTTGCGACCACCAGCATGCGAATCCGACCGCTAAGTGTCTCTGACGCGTTTCGGCCGAGCCGCATGTGAGCCAGATCTACCCCTCCCTCTCCCATCCCATTACTGCTGCGATTCCAATGAACACCGGGTTCTTGCCCGGGGTCCATTGAAACCGCAGCAGTCTTCTCTTCGCTCCTCCTCCTCACTGTATCTTCGAGGCTGCAGCGCATCGACAAAACAAGAGAAACCCTCTAGTTTCGTCGTTGTCTATGGGCAATGGTGGCCACTTGGTGGTGGACCGTCTGCTCGTTTGTCCCTTATCTATCATAAAAAAACAAAGCAATTTAGATTTCACTCGAAAAGGCTGAACTGTGTCATGGCGTCTTGAATGTCGTCACAGTCTGCGAAATGATACTGTTTAAACCATCTGTGTCAACCTGCTCTGTTGTATGAAAACGCCAACAACAACAATGATCTTTTCGCGTGGCGTGACGTAACACTTTCTGATCGGTGTTCGTTGTCACGTGACTTAATGCCTATTTATTTCGAATTTATTTTCTAAAAATATGAATAATGTTTAACTGTTATGAGAAATAGACTGGTTTCTTGTTATCTGCGTCTCTTCAATTAGAAACTTTAAACCTAGCAATTTGTTATTAGTGAACAGAACCTATTTAGGTTTCAAGCAACCGATCTGCAATGCCCTCTGATCTTTGATGACTGATTTTGTTAGATTCTTAGTATATTCATTGTTAAGACGCATGATGAAAAATTAAGTCAAATTAGATTAAACATATTTTAAGGAAGTAAACGTGCACTCCTTAGTAGGAACATTGTAAAAAAAATGTTGAAAATTTTGGAATGCTGTACTGATTGTACAGCATCATTATTTTCCAAACATTGTGGCACACACAGTATGAATACTAGAAATAAAAATAAACTTGTAACGCCGTACTATCGTCTCCACGAAGTGAGTAATAGTTTCATGGGGCTTGGTGTTCGCATCTATAATAAGATTCCACAGACTATATTAAATTTGCCATTTCAGCAATTTAAAACTTGAATAAAAAACTGTTTAGTAAATAAAGCTTACTACTCTGTACAAGATTACTTGAATGATGACAAAGCTTGGATTCAAAATGACGTTGATGCTCAGCTGAATGATTATACCTTTGTAAAACAGACTGATGTAAACAATGGCGTTTTGAAAAGAGCGACTGTTGAGTTTCTTGCCAGTTCTTCTCATCAGGAAACTGCTTTCTGAATTGGTGGTAGCTTTAGACAAACTGACTGACTGACCAATTTTGACGTGTCTTTTGACACTACTATGTAAAAAGTATTTGAATAAAATATTTTGAGTTGAATCGAGCAAAATACTCTCGGATCGGTCTTCATAATATCCCGGATGGGGAGTGCAATTTGGAATTAGCGCATTTGTGTGGAGCTTTTCACCCTAATCTATATTAGTAGGGTAGAATGAATCAATTTATAAAACAATTATTGTGTATTACGACATACAGCTCCAAATTCTTAGATATTTGATTTGCAAAACATCCAAAACAATGATTTTTAACTAATCATAATGTGACCTACAGCAAGTGTCAGAATGTATGTGCGTGTTGGTGTATGTATGTTAATGTACATAAATAAGATATTAGGTACAGTTTACAGCTCATAGCTTGAATGGACCATAGACAAACATACGAAATTAGTGTTGTTTATGTGCAGTGCGTGGGAAGCCGGGTTGGGGACGTGAGTCTACACGTCCACCATGGTGGCCGAAAGACCTGCCCTGGGCCAACGTGCGCATGGACGCGCGCACTGAGGATGAGAAACAAAAGGTATGCTAGTACAAAGTTGAATATAATAATTCCTAAGTAAGGGGGCGTCCATTAATTACGAGAGGCATTTTTAAGAATTATTCGAAAATTACGTGATATTTGATGAGACCTTGCCTCCTAAGTGAGATTTGGAAAGGTTTTTCTTGGTCCCTTCCTCCCCTAGAACACCTCACGTAATTAATGGACGCCCCCTTAGGTATGAGACAGTTTGTTAAAAATATATGTTTTTTTAAATGTTTTGACACATTCAAAAACTCACGTTTGTGATGCATAATACACATTACGCATAACACTGTACAAAATAAATGAGTTTAATCAAAACTGAACTTCGCTAAAGTAAATGTATTTCAACCATACAAAATGTTGGTTGATTGAAAGAATTGTTCAATGCATCAATGACGAGAGCGCTCTCTACAGTAATATTGCTGTAATATATATGTCTTTGTTTCCATTTTATAGCTTCCTTTGCATATTGTATATGTCAGTAGTTCTCAAAAACAGCGATATATTAAGAGGAAATCAGTCCACACTTTTTTCATACAATCGAAGTCCCCTGTTTCCTCCTAGGATAATGAAGTTACAGAAGAAAAAAACCTACACACAACATAGTATAGGATAAAATGTGATACATACGTACCTCTGCCATGACTGTACGTTTATTTTTTTTTATTATTTGATTAATATAATAGAAAAAAAAACGCCTTTTTTATTTACATTTGCAAACATCCAGCAAATTAATGATTACTAACATAAACCAAAAAAGCTAAACGTACGGGCATACCTCAGACCCTGTACTGCATTTTAACGAAATAAATATTAAAATCGGTCCAGATTTCGAGGAGGAAACAGGGGATTACGAAAGGACGATTTTCTTAATGTTACGTATGTACAATCAGTTCGAGCTGTAGTTCTCTCTATCACACGGTAAGGGGATAAGGGCTCAGCGCGACAACAATATTTTTGGTAAAACTCTATTTTTCAAAAGTGTCGTTCGTACGAAGTCCTTTTAAAGCACAGTTTAGACGGACGCCGATTCTAATAATGATTGTTTCAGATGTCATGGACACACGCGCTACGGCAAATAGTTATAAACTGCTACAAGTACCACGGGCGCGAGGACCTGCTGCCAGCTTTCACTGAAGATGATGACGAAAAAGCCTCTCAGCAAGTCACACTGGTAATGCCTCCGTACTTTATCATTTTAAAAAACTAATATCGTTTCACATGCTTTGTAACACAAGTGTTTCACTTATTTAATGGGGATAGGATTTACGACCCTCATCTTTTGGGGCCCTTCTTGATTTGGGAGTCCTAAGTATAAACGGAGTTGGGAGAACTTATGTCATGATAAAGTCTAAAGTTGAATGAAGCATATTAAATGAAGCAAAAAGCAATTTTAAAGATAACAACATGTACTTTAATAAAACAAAATTATAAATTTTTCTAAAATTATCTTCTTTATTCCCGCCTACATTTCTGGAACGCTGCTAACTGGATTTGGTAACTTTTTGGTATTAAATGCGTACACGCAGACTGCTTGCATGCCAGGCGCTAGTTCTAACTCTTCGAGCGGTTCTGGAGGCTCAGGAAATCGTGGCCAGTCCACTACTGTGCTGTCCTCGCCACAAGTGTGCATCGATCAGATGACCCTCGCTGATGTTGATGTACGGTTCATTACCTCAGATATGTTATATAAATAGAACATAATATTATGTTCAGGATTACTTGAACGATGACAAAACTTGGAATGTAAATGATTGATTATTTGTAAATAAGATCTATGTAAACAATGGGGTTTTGTAAGGCGTGTCAGTTTTCTTAACAGATAACTGCTTACCGAGCTGGTGGTAGCTTCAGACAAACTGACTCGATAACTAAATGATTTTGAAGTTTTAAGAGTAATTTAAAAAAAAGTCTAAAATAGCCCTTGTCTGCCTTAAAAAGTATGAATGATAATAATATTTTTTTTCAATATAGATGTCCCAATACGCGCCGGCCATGCTGCAGACAATCACAAACCCAGATGGAACAGTATCGCTCATACAAGTGGACCCCAACAGCCCCATCATTACGCTACCGGACGGGACCACCGCTCAAGTTGTAAGTACTTATCAACCTTTTTATAAAAACCCCAATTTCATCCTCTTGCCAATTAAAAGTAGATTTTAAAACATAAAAATACTATACTATTATAAAATAATAGTATATATGTACATACAATAATAAAGATAGTCGCCCCTTCAATGGTCCACTGCTGAGCCGGGTCTCCTCCTCAGAATGAGGAGGGTATTAGGCCATAGTCCACCAGGCTGGTCCAATGCGGGTTGGCAGACTTCACACACCTTTGAGAACTTTTTGGGAACTCAGGAGTGCAGGTTTCCTCACGATGTTTTCCTTCACCGTTATAGCAAGTGATATTTAATTGCTTAAAGCACACATAACTCAGAGTTAGAGGTGTGTGCCCAGGATCGAACTCGGACCTCCCAAGTAAGACTTGAAGTCTCAACCACGGGGCCATCACTGCTTTTTTGCCACTATTCCTAATATAATGCAATTACTTCTAATTTCATTTATTTTCCATAGATTATTGATATACTACTAATAACATTTCATTATTGTTTACAATTATTACAAAAACTAAGTCAAGTGAACGGATAAGAATTCTATTACATTTTTCTATTGTTAATTAAACTAAATATAGAGGATATTCTTTATACTTTAGACTCAGACTTTCAGATTTACGGCTAGAATAATAATGATTCTGACGTGACCGTGTATTTATTTTGCAATCCCAACTTCTACGATTAATGTTTATCAGTTGTCCAACGTTCAAGAAATCGGATCATTCTTAGTTAATGTCAGGAACAATAAGTAATACAACATAAAAGTTTGTATATAAGAAAAGTGGGACAGAAGATAGCCATTGAGATGATGGTGTCCACATCCACATTTACTTTTGTTGTTGTTGTGATAGAGTAGGAGTGAGTGTGTAAATGATTTGAATATACGTGAGCAAAGCGAGGACAGGTCGCCTAGTAAACTAATAGCAAACGTTAGTGTTCTTTTATGTATGTTTGTATCCCAACTTGACTGGTTTGTGTAATGGATAATGTTTTTAGATTATTTATTGCGTTGCGATTACATGCAGCACCTTTTCTGAATCGTTCAATAATACTTAGACTTTGCAGACTCAATAACATTGCGTTTCAAGTACTTTAATTCACAGATCCACAGCGGCGGCGAAGGCGCCGGCGGCGTGAGTGTCATGCAGGCGCTGGAGGGCGAAGGCGCCGTGGCGGTAGACCTCAACTCGGTGGCGGAGGCCACGCTCAATCACGACGGACAGATCATACTCACCGGCGAGGATGGACATGGTAAGGACGGACTTTTTTTTACATGTTATGGATAATTTATAGATATGTATTCATACCCTAAATTTCCCCCCAGGCTACCCAGTATCAGTGTCAGGCGTGATCACAGTCCCGGTCTCCGCCTCCGTGTACCAGTCTATGGTGGCGTCCATGCAGCAGCAGGACGGCGTGTGCGTGGCGCCGCTCGTGCAGGTGCACACACACCGCCGCACCTACACACACATGCGACACACTGTCAAGATTGAGATAGACTAACATACATACATACTTAACACATCATACAAATAAAACAAAATTCACTATTACCATACCTTAACGAAACCTTTGAGCCTGTTTTGAGGTATTCTTTTATATTTCCAGAGTATATATAGATAGTTCAATCCACCACGGCCTATGGCTCACCTACTATTTTGACAGTAGGTGAGCAGCGAGACGACGAAGACTTAGGTGTCGTCATATAGAGTTTACACTTTACACACATAAAGATTATAATCGAATGGTGGAACCCTGATTCTGTTGTCCTTATAAAAAAGGGCTTGATTAAATTACATAGTACAAACATACATACACATTACACACAAACTCTTATCTTGAAGCCTGTAGCAATGCTCTCGCATCCTATCTTTTTAAATATAGTATTGACAGTATTATAAAAATGTATATCCAAAGAAATTTATTTGCATTACCATTTTAATTTTTAATATAAATCTAAAGGATTTATTTTAAATATATTTTTAATAGTGATAATATTTATTGAATAGCGTAGAGATTAGGAAAGAGTGCAATGTTTAGTTGTAGTTACGTCCGTGTGGTAATAGGTGGCGCTAGTGTGCGATGGGATTCATTCCCTAAACCATAAACCTCTAAACGGCTGTCTCTTCTATCAATCTTTTAAGCCATAAGTCTTCAATCATAGATCCCTAAACTATTTTTTTTTTATCTATGAATCCATAAATAATGAACTTCTAAACCATAGGTCCCTAAAGCTAGTCTTGTTAACCATTTACCATATATTTAATAGAAGATATTGTGACAGTTTGTAGTTCTGTTAAAAGCATATGACAGTCCTGTTGCTACAACAGCGCCATCTTTATATCACAATAGTTTTGTCTTCTCTAGACTATTACTAAGACACTATCTCTGTGTTCCACTAAGCTATCTCAGCGCCCACGTTCCACTTGTCCGCGAGCGTTACGATCGTTAACCCAAAATAAATAATTCAAATGGCGAGTTTAAAGCAATAGTTTCAAAAGTTTAAGGTTATAATAATTGTTTTAAATTAATTTATATTCATATTTTTTATTAATCGATTTTTTTATATTTATAATTTAATTGAAACTAAAATTAATTTTATATAAATATTGCCGCGGAAACATTCACGTCATTTTTTTTGTTTTAAAAATGCCGCCAAATTTTGCAACCACAGATCACTAATTATGCAACGCTCACAACGACTCACGGTTTGACACGGGTCGTCGTGAGCTCAAGTCATGACGTCATTAACGACGTTTTCGCTGCGATCGTCAATTGAAACGGCTAAATGAGCGTTTGGGGGTTGAGACCGCTTAATGGAACGCGCCTTATGTGTCATTATATTTTTACATTAGATCTCTACAACGCTTACTTATATGCTATTTTTACATGGCAAATAAAATAACAATTATTTTTTTATTAGTCATAGATTATCGGCCGAAATTAATAATCAATCTTCGGATTGAATTTGGAATCTATTGATTATTAATTTCAGCCGTATATAATCTGTAGTTGTAAGTTGTTAGCTACTCTGAATGTATACCAAAGATATGCTTGTTCCTATGCATGAGTCGGTTGCCATATTGTCATTATGCACAATTTTTTTTTTAATTTTAAGACTGGTCAAACAAATTTAGTAAAGCAGTATTTAAAATTCTATTCTTTGTTAACATAATAACAAATACAAATCAAAAACAGATTCCAAATTCAAATTTTCTATACACAAATTTGAATTTGGAAAACTCTTTAAACTTTCATCTTAAAGCTCCATCCCTAAGCCCCGTAATTTGTGAACCATTCCAAATTCAAATTTGGAATGTATGTTTTATCAAATGTTTACCGTTAGAGATTCATACAAACTTTGTTTGACCACCATCTTTGTGTTTTGTTTGATTTGTAACGTTGCTTGTGATTGAAAACCACATCACTTTCTGTATAGTTTGGTTATCGGTTCATATGACGGTGTTATATTGGTCAGTCTTGAAAAAATATGGCGTCACGTTATCTTCCATAATACCAATAGAATCGCTCCATTTAACACACTGAGCGAGGAGCACGCAACCTTTTTATCAGACATCCGCACAGTACGACGATTAGAACAAGACTAACTTTGAAATCATCGCGTACTCGTATTTATATCAAAATTATTAAACAAATGTTTTCAAAAACTGACCAAAAAAACATTAGGCATAAAATGGCAGCCATTTTAACAGATAATATTTTGAGTTTATTTATAAGGAAGTCTAAGTCTCGTCAGTTTTAACTATAAGTACACATTTTGTGATAGCGTACAGTCAGCATATTTTATTGTTATGTTTTTTAAAATCTATAAAGGAATATTTTATTTTTATGCTGTCTGTACTAAATAATATAGCATGACGGTTTGAATTTGTTGCAATTACGCTGGACGTTATAAAAAACGCATTTTTTTTGTTTTCCTTCAGCCTAATTGTATTGATTTGTTATAAATATATTATAAAGGTATAATTGTTGTTAATATTAAGTAGATCAATTGATATTTTTTGTGTTTGTTTTTGCTGCTCTTGGAATTTTATATAAAAATACTTATACTTGTTAGATAAACATACAACAAAACTTTTTTTTTTCAGTGATTCAATTTCATCGACTACTTAACATTAAAAAAAACATTTACAGTAATTTAAAGTGAATCGCAATCGTTCGATATACAATGCGCATGAATACGAAATCTTTGAATTATGAATTGTGAAAGGATTCCAAATTCAAATTTGTTTCTAGAAAATTCAAATTTGAAATGTATTTTCATCGCGTCATGAGAAACATTACATGTGACGTCAAACAGTGCCACCATTGTTGGTGATACTTTCATTTTAGCTTACAGATTAAAAATACATTCCAAATTTGAATTTGAATCTATTTTGTATCATCTATATAATCCAACTATAATGGAGGCCGTTAAAGTAAATTCCGTTAAAATAGGCATTTTGTGACGTCATGAGAAACATTACATGTGACGTCCTATAGTGCCACCATTGTTGGTGATACTTTCATTTTGGCTTACAGATTAAAAATATATTCCAAATTTGAATTTGATTCTATTTTCTATCAGCTATATAATTATGACCGTTAAAGTAAATTCCGCTAAAATAGGCATTTCGTGGCGTCATGAGAAACATTACATGTGACGTCATACAGTACCACCATTGTTGGTGATACTTCCATTTTGGTTTACAGATTAAAAATACATTCCAAATTTGAATTTGATTCTATTTTCTATCAGCTATATAATTATGGCCGTTAAAGTAAATTCCGCTAAAATAGGCATTTCGTGGCGTCATGAGAAACATTACGTGTGACGTCATACAGTGCCACCATTGTTGGTGATACTTCCATTTTGGTTTACAGATTAAAAATACATTCCAAATTTGAATTTGATTCTATTTTCTATCAGCTATGTTATTATGACCGTTAAAGTAAATTCCGCTAAAATAGGCATTTCGTGGCGTCATGAGAAACATTACATGTGACGTCATACAGTACCACCATTGTTGGTGATACTTCCATTTTGGTTTACAGATTAAAAATACATTCCAAATTTGAATTTGATTCTATTTTCTATCAGCTATGTTATTATGACCGTTAAAGTAAATTCCGCTAAAATAGGCATTTCGTGGCGTCATGAGAAACATTACATGTGACGTCATACAGTACCACCATTGTTGGTGATACTTCCATTTTGGTTTACAGATTAAAAATACATTCCAAATTTGAATTTGATTCTATTTTCTATCAGCTATATAATTATGGCCGTTAAAGTAAATTCCGCTAAAATAGGCATTTCGTGGCGTCATGAGAAACATTACGTGTGACGTCATATAGTGCCACCATTGTTGGTGATACTTCCATTTTGGTTTACAGATTAAAAATACATTCCAAATTTGAATTTGATTCTATTTTCTATCAGCTATATAATTATGGCCGTTAAAGTAAATTCCGCTAAAATAGGCATTTCGTGGCGTCATGAGAAACATTACGTGTGACGTCATATAGTGCCACCATTGTTGGTGATACTTCCATTTTGGTTTACAGATTAAAAATACATTCCAAATTTGAATTTGATTCTATTTTCTATCAGCTATATAATTATGGCCGTTAAAGTAAATTCCGCTAAAATAGGCATTTCGTGGCGTCATGAGAAACATTACGTGTGACGTCATACAGTGCCACCATTGTTGGTGATACTTCCATTTTGGTTTACAGATTAAAAATACATTCCAAATTTGAATTTGATTCTATTTTCTATCAGCTATATAATTATGGCCGTTAAAGTAAATTCCGCTAAAATAGGCATTTTGTGGTTGTTGGTGATACTTTCGTAGATCAATTAGAAATTTTACACGTGACGCCACTGGACGTTTTTGCAGTAAATTGTTTTTGTTATATAAAATAAATGTTAAGGTACAGTATTATTCTTTTTAGTGAATTAGTCTCTTATATAAAGTTCCATGAGTGAGTGATTTATATTTTGTTGTTATGCCGCAATAAAGCAGTGTTGTCTGTACGTTGTGTGTTGGTTTCATTTGAGTTGCACTAATTACGCTCCGCTGCACGATGTAGGTGTGTATACTTTTTTTTTTATTTTGCTTGATTTTCTTTTGCTATTGATTCTTTGTGTGTATATTTTTCTATCAAACATGCTACCCTTAAACATATATTTTATCATGTTTTTTTTATTTTATTATTGATTTGTTTATCTATTTGTAATATAGCGCTTATATAATACAAAATATTTAAAAATAAATATAGAAAATGTGTTTGTTGGATTGTCCTAATTTCACAATAAAACACAAAGAACAAACGACATATTTTTTTTGTAGGTTTATTTGATACCCGAAACTAGGTAAATGCTCTGGTGTTATAGAATGTGAGAGTTACAGCACATTGTGACGCAGGTGGAGCAGAACGGTGAGGGGCTGGAGGCGATCTCGATGGGCGGCGGCGTGGCGCAGGTGATGCTGCAGGGCGGCGGCGAGACGCAGGTGCTGCAGGTGCTCAGCCTCAAGGACGCCACGGTGCTAACCAAGGCTATGGTTAGTTCACGATAAATGCTTTGATGCTAGATATGGAAACTGATTTTCCTGAAAATATGAATTTTAGAAACGCACTTAGGACGTACGAGCTGCGTCGTTTAGGTGCGATGACGTCACACACCAATAAAGTCGCATGTAATGAAATTACTCTTGCATCGCAAATTCAGTGTCCATAACTATATAATTTTAAGCGGTTCACATTTTTGTTCCATTCATTTATCAATTGTTCTATAATTGGATAATAAACAAGTTTAGTGAATGTTTTTTTTTAATTTTGACATTATTATTTTTTACCAAAAATTTGTAGACTAACCAGATCATAAATTTAAACATTTTAGGCATTGTTAATTGTTGAAGTAACCCATTATTGTTTTTGGTCCAATAGTACCCACACAGGGTTTATTTTACTTGTCAAAATCAATCCATTAGCGCTAGTTCAGACACGGCGGGAACCGCGCGATTTCAGAATCGCATGGAAATCGCGCGGGTCTTATTTGTATGAGTTATAAAAGTAATCGTTCAGACATAACCGCGCGGTTAATCAAGCCGCGCGGTTACCGCAACCTAACCGCCAGAAAATAGAATCGCGCTGCTCCCGCGCGTTTCTATTACTATGGAGTCTTTACTTCGCGTTCAGTTGCGTTGCGGATACCGCGCGGTGAGCACGTCACTGCTCGTGAGTTCGCCATGGATCGTTTCGACACTGAAGTATTTATTGATGAGGTGGAGAAGAGACCTGCAATATGGGACATTCAGTGTGATGATTACTCAAATAAAATTATCAAGAACCGAGCTTGGCAAGAGTTGGTGGAGATATTTGGAAATTGCGAAGACACGGTGGAAAAAAAGAATATTTTAAGTAAGTAGGTTTATTCACCAAAAAATAATAGACAGAATTATGTTATAATTATTGTTATGAAGCGTTTATTACACTCTCCGTATACTTTAGGTACTTAAATAAATATAAACAAACTTCGGCTGTTTTATGCAGACATTTCGAGCATTTTTTAAATGAAGGTCACAACGGTATTACCATATTTCGTTTGTTTACATTTAGTTATGTACCTAAACATTACAAGTACGGTATGTTAGTTGCAGCTATATCTTTGTGTCTTGCCATGGAACACGCCCATCGTTCACAAAGTAATGAGCGAATTTATCTCTGATATTCAAAGATGACGGTGTCCCTCTTCCCGCATGCAAGGTATTGAGATTAGTCATGGGTGCATTATATAAAGTATCTTTAAATTTTAGACCATCTCTAGTCCGCACATAGTTATGTAGAACACAAGAGGCTTTTATTATGTCTTCGGCAAAATCTATGTTTACATTTATAGGCCTATGAAAGATGCGCCATTTGTTCGCCAAAATACCAAAAGTGCACTCAATATTACGTCGGGCTCTCGATAACCTATAGTTAAAAATCCTTTTTTCATATGGTAAACATTTGCCTGAATATGGGCGCATTAAATTTTCTGCTAAGCCGAAGGCTTCATCTCCAACTATAACATAAGGCATTGGTGTTAGATCTACATTAGATATTGGTTTAGGTGTTGGTATGTTTAATGATTTTTCTGTCAGGCGTTTATAAAAAACCGAATTTTTAAATATAGCAGAATCACTGCTTTTGCCATAAGCCCCAATATCAACATAAGTAAAGCAATAGTTGGCGTCGCAAAGTGCTAAGAGCACCATGGAAAAGAAATGTTTATAGTTATGATACAAAGAACCCGAATCAACAGGCTTTATAACTCGGATATGCTTGCCGTCTATAGCACCAATGCAATTTGGAAAATTTGCATATCTCTCAAAGTCTCGTGCTATTGTATTCCAGATATCTTCAGTCGCTTCGGGCATGACTATGTTTACCAACTTATTCCACAATGATTTACATACTTCGCGGACAATTCCAGTAATCGTCGATTTTCCAAGGCGATAATTGTAGCTTAGTTCTCCAAATGAACAACCCGTACCAAGATATCTGAAACAAGAAAATTATTAATAATGTTATTATTTTTAGGTACACAACTCCAAAAAAAATGGAAAAACATACGAGATTGCTACAATAAAGAATACAAAAAAGAAAAAACAACTCCTTCTGGTTCAGGTGCTCGTAAAGGAGCCCGATATATGTATTTTTCAAGATTATCTTTCCTGCAGAATAGTGTAAATAATAAAGACACTACAACTAATATTGAAGAACAGAATGAAAGGCAAAGTGAGGAGACAAGTCAACTAAACGCCAATGCAACCGAAGCCACTGAAATACGTCCCCCTAAACGTAAGAAAACACAAGTGCCAGAAGAAAAAATAGCTGTTTTAATAGAAAAAAGTATCGAGTCACGAAAACATTTTCAGAATGAACTTCAAGAAAATAGTATTACCAAGCAAGATGACGACAAACTCTTTTGTTTGTCGTTATATAAAGAACTCAAAAAAGTACCAGAAAATAGGCGTTTAGCAACCAAAATTGAGTTACTTCAAGTGATACAAAAAGGACAAAGCTTACCACCCCCTGTTCGCTACAATACTCAGCAGATCACACCTACGTATTGGCAAGGACAACAGTATACAAGCCCGCAAGGATATTTTACTACATCTGGATCATCTCCTCCTGTTCCGGAACCGTCACCGTCACCATCGCAATTTAGTTCTGGCTCTCAGTCCTCTACAGTTATAGAAAATATTTATGCTGATTTTGAAGAACAATAAATAAATCTTACCTTAAAGTTATTACGAGTTTCTCTTCCGGTGACACGCTTGGCCTCAAATGCGTTTCAGAGCATGAAATATCTTGCCTGATCAGTTCAATTAGTTCATCAAAAGATTTTATTGACATTTTCAAATAGTCAAAAAATTTGTTATCATACATTCTTAATTTGGGATATAACGTTACGAACTGACCATGTATTAGTCGGTCACGTAATATTGGATGCACCCAATACCGCCTTATTCTTTTCTTTTTTTTAAGGAGCAACCACAGTAAACACACTTCTTCATCGACCTCCATTTTGAAACTGACGCTAACCCGCACGAAATCGCATACTAACCGCGCGTGTCTGAATAGCATCACAATTTTGCGGTTTCAAACCGCGCGATGCGTAAACGCACGATTCCCGCATGTCTGAACGCACACTTAGTCTCCTAACCGTTTTTTTTGCCGTGCCAAACGTTTGCAGGTTTTTAAGTGAGATATATTTATGTAATTACAGCAACAAGTGAAGTCCGAGCGTGACGCAGTAGTAGCAGACTCCTAGCTGATGATGCTGGCGTCCCAGCGCCCCGCACTCGACACTCCGAGACCCTCAAACTCCCCGAACCAGAAACCATGACATAAGATAATACGGAATATGTGTAAATAGTCCAAATTACTACAAGCTCAGTAAGATGTCACGTCAGCGGAAGCATTCCTAAATACTAATCAGGGTGTCCACTTCCTCGAAGACCAGGACATTATTGAGTCGGTTATAGTATGGTCGACCACCATAAATTTAAACAAGGCTCCACTTTATAGTCTTTGACGTATTAGAAATATAAAGGCATATTTGACTTGCTCTCTAATATATCTCCTTCTCTTTCCCCCGCACTCACTTATACGACTCCCGTTTCGCCGCCTGTCGGTCAATCATTCGTATATTTTTATCCGTTATATTATTAATAAAAAATCCGCACCGATATATCAAGATCCTGAGGAATCGCATCATCAAACCAAAGAAAAGCCCACCGGCTCCCAGAAGATAAATAAACCATCCGCCATTTTATATTTTAGTGAGCAAGCAATTTCTAAAAATTGTTTATCTACTCACGACCCGTCAATGGCCCACTGCTGAGCCGGGTCTCCTCCTCAGGATGAGGAGGGGTTAGGCCATAGTTTACCACGCTGGCCCAGTGCGGGTTGGCAGACTTCACACACCTTTTGGGAACATGGAGAACACTAGGAGTGCAGGTTACCTCACAATGTTTTCCGTCACCGTTAAAGCAAGTGATATTTAATTGCTTAAAACACACATAACTCAGAAAAGTCAGAATTGTGTGTCTGTGTGGGGGATCGAACTCGGACCTCCCGAGTAAGACATTGAAGTCTCAACCACTGGGCCATCACTGCTTCTCAAACATTACAGTCCACTTAATTAAAATACAATGACAAAAATTTGTTAAAGACACACAATATTCGCAAGTAAAAATAGACCCCATCATGTTCAAATATGGAACTAACATTTAATCTAAAGGTATTTAATAAGAAGGGATGAGAATCATAGAAATATGAGAATTAAAATCACTAGGTCTATATAGCTGTTGGAGTTGTGGTTGTTTTTTCTTATTTTTAAAATTAAATTGACTGCATTTTGATAAACAAATCGTAGTCTTAGTATAAGTGGACATCCTGTTATACTAAAAAATTAAGCTTTGTTGCTCTCGCGTTATAAAGAATCAATGAATGCTAACTAAAAATCAATAATATCGCGTTTGTTACGAATCTCGGCCATGACTTGTAAATAGTAAATTAAACGTAAAGTGATAGATGTCAAATGTCTACAATAACTTACTGAAATTGATAGTTTTACTAAACAAATAAAGCGGTTGTTACAATGCAATAAGTCCCACGATGTATTAAATTAAAAATTTAAAAATAACGTCATTTCATATAATCTATTTTACCAATGGTGGCTGTTCTAATCGTATTTTTTTCCCTTTCGATTAAGACTAAGATCAATAACTGTACAGCCTAAATAGTCAAAAGCCTTAAAGAGATTGGTTGGTCAAAAAATATTATTCATTACCTGTGTTCCTTTAAGAATATCACTATTAAAAACAATTATTAATTTATAATCTACAATGACAAAATATTAAATGAAGGCAACATATAAAAACATCTAATAAGATAAATCAAAATACTTAAATGACTAAAAATTTTATAAATGTTGCGTCAATATTTATGAAAAAGATTTTATAAAAAAGTTTAATGACTGTGGTGATCGTAATGTCTCAATTTTTTACTAATAAGTAGTAAAATTTTATTCGTGCACGAATATGAACGATCTTTGTGATGCGTAAATCATACAGAGATCAGTAGTGCGAATACGCCCTATAAAAGCCTTGGATAATGCGTCAGCATTTTTGAAAATGGAACAAGCAAATGACTTAAACCCGATGATATTTTTGATGTCGGCCATATTTGAATCGCAATCTGTGGTGTGTCGGGTCAGCTGATCTCGCGAACGACTCCATTAAATGGAACAAACCTATTTATTTAATTTATTAAACAAACTGCTTCAGTATTTAATATTTTTAATTTTGTGCAATATTATTTATCAATGCCATTCGCGTTTATTTTTCCTAGATGTTTTACGTTACACAAAACATTCCCTTAACTTATAATTGACTTAGGTACTTGTTAAGTGTTATTTAATTTATTTTTTATTGTTACGCATTGTATTCTAGTCCGCCATCGCCATTAGGAAACATTCTAGTCTAAAGATATACAAAAACTTTTATAATAATTAAATTTGTATAATATTTAGGTGAATTTAACTAATTAATGTATTTAACTGTACTTATTGACTGGATTGATATGGTTACCAGGTGGGACATTTTTCCCATCATAACTTCGTCTAAGGTATGAGATTTTTAATTCATGGTTATTATTATTTTTAATTATAACGGAATATTTATTATAATTTTGTCATAAACGTCGATATCTGTTATAATTATAAATAAAATTGTCTAAGGTGTCACTTTTTTTACACTTGTCTTACAATGTGAAGAATCTTTAATAAATCTTATTTTAGTTTTGTTTAATATATAATAGTAAAGTTTGTATCTATTTCTAGAAAGTTTTGAAAAGAATTTTCTTGAAAAAGAATAAACTTTTGGTGGAAAAGTCATCAGTCATCTCATGAATTACTTCCATTCTTAAGATTATTATTAAATATTTATATAATGCGACAAGTGTAACAAAAAAGTGAAACATCACGAATATTTGATTCTAAGCTTACAAACTCAAAGACTAGATCAAATATCGTTACATGTAATTAAAACTATAATTAGGTCCAAATTGTTGATCCCTAATTTAAAAATATAGTCAAAACTAGTATAAGATTAGAAATCATAGCAAAGTACAAATTGAGATGTTTTAATGTAAATTTGTTTAAAAGACAACTGAAAATTAATATATTATTTGTTTTATTTTAATATTTTATTTTGGTTTTTTCTCAGTGTTGTACATAGATAACCCCTAATGGATGCCGCTTAGGAGAGAATTAATGGTTTACATGTATATAATTCTTCATTTATTTAGTGTTAGTGTTACCAACTCACAAAAATATTTCTCCTAGAAAATTACCTAAAATGCCATTAAAAAAAAAATAATATAACACCTTTAGATTTTTTCCCCAAAAATTTAGGGGGAAAACCCCCTAAATTCGATTCAAAGTTTCATTTTAAAAGTATCCATAAAACTACTTACACAGAGAACGAAGCTATATTTGTGTCAAATAAATATTTTGATGCAGCGCCATCTAGTGGTGGCGGCGAGAGTTTGCATATGGGGGTTATCTATAAATGTTGTACTTATTTATTATTTGGAGAGGAGTTTTACGTTTATAAAGAAGCACAATTTTGTTGTTAAGTACAATGATTTGTGGTTGTAAATAATGTATGACTGTGTGAATATTGCAATCATTCAAAATAAAGTATTTACGTACTATCATTGTTTTTGTTATGTTCATTTATTTAATCCTAACTATTACCCACAGTAAAACCTGCAAGGAAAACTTACTTTTTACTGTAATTTTTTAATGTGTTCTTGTAGGTATTATAACAAGGGAACCAAGCAATCTCTACTAAGCATAATGCCAACTAGTCTCATACAGTGACTTTTTCATCCTATTGATACCTGACAGTCGCACTAAAGCGGTATAACAATCACCTGCCGTACAACCTCTTCAGAAGCATATGGAAGAGAAGCTAAAATGGCATTATAACATGACAAGAGCATCAAGGAGAACATTTTCACATTGGCATTGGCAGAATTACTGCCATCAAAAGCGGTAGAAAAGCCATAGATAAGAGAAGACAATCACATCTTGGTGGATACCTCCTTGTAATTTTTTAATAGTTCTATAATTCAGATGAAATCATTTTGAAGGTGTTCAAGCTGTTTAATTGTAGTTTATTTTATCTTATCTCGCTATCATTTATTGATCGTCGAGTAACAAATTCACAATTATATTTGATGGATTATATACTTTAATATTCACCAAATTTCTGTAAATAGAAGATATTTAAAAAAAGTGAGGATTTTTATAACATCAACAGAACTTAAGAAAGCATTTTTTCGTTTGTCTATCTCACCCCAAAACTGCTCGAGATTGTATAAGTTACTTCAAATATAGGCTGTGTTCAATTAGAATCGGAAGTCGAGAAACAAATTATAGTTATTACAACCCAGCGAAGCTAGATAAGGTCAAATAGTGATTTATAAATATTTAACATTTCTAAATACTCTTTCTTATTATAAAACATGAGGGAGTGGGTGAGTAAAAAGAATACATTTTTCCTGTTTTTATAAAAAAGCAATTTTTTGATAAATAGGCTATCCTATTCAATTGGAACCGGTAGTTCCTGAATCAACATGTTCGATTTATGAAACTCTTCAACTTTATAATATTAGTAGAAGTATGTGAATTTTATTTATTCATACAACAGATCAGAAATCCTTAAAATGTATAAAATAAAACAATAAATACTGTTGTAATGTTTTAATACATTCAACAAGCTTTTATAACAATCAGCTGGTGCTAACGGAGTACTCGTGAATTGTAATTAAATAAAATCAATAACATAACTATTACATAAATTCTTCTACTTTAGTATCACACCTTACATCTCGTACACGTTCTGTAAAGCTAATTCAGGTTTGTCGTAGCCCAGCTCCTCTGGAGTGTCAATTCCCAACTCTACGAGTGTAGGTTTGATTTCTTGAATAATGTATGGGTAGATTTCTCCTACTTTAGGTCCGCACTTGTCTTTGCATGCCTCTAGGAACCTAACAGCAAGGGCGTAGTCATTGATCCTTCTGCAGGCATGCATGGCGGACTTGATGATCTTTGGGTCGGGGACCAAGTCCATACCACAGAGGTCATTCATTCCCTTACGGACTTCCCATCCGTCAATGTCTTTCCTGTTGAAGAATGCTTCATATCTGGAATGAAATTAAATTTATTAGTAAAAAATTATGCAATTTTAGACACATTTTCTGATAAATATATCCTATTTATTTTTTTAATTTAAAGACTTGTATTGTATAGTTTTAGTAGTCTCTAAGTTTTTTTTTACAGATATCCTGTCCCAAGGAAAAAGCCCAGTTTTGTACTGATTGTCACAAAAAGAAAATATACCCGCGCGACTTGTTCGCGTGCTGCTCTGCTCTTATGGGTCGTACATAGCGAGATGTTAAATAGCCAAAATTACTCCTTTTTACATCAGCTATCTGCCAGTGAAAGTACCGTCAAAATCATTCTAGCTATTTCAAAGATTAGCCGGAACAAACAGACAAAAATTGTAGCAAATGTTGTTGGTATATGTACCGTGTGCGTGTATACAGCCATATGCACTTAGTAAAAAGCAATTATTATTTAAGATTAATAAAAAGCGAGAACAAACAGACACTCCAATTTTATTTATTTGTATAGATTTTAAATGTAATAACCCAAATTTCTAAAAACCATTTTCTAATGATAATGGAGTGGTGGGACTACATAAAATTGTTTTCATTTTTTAAAGGATGTAGATGTGGAAGAATATTCATTTATGTATGTTAGAAATCAATTAAATTTAATGACTTTACCCTGTTTAATGTAGAGAGTACTAACATTAGATCCAACATGATTTTATTTTATAGATAAGATTGGTTAATTTCAATCTATCCTCAATACTAAATTTTCATTTTCTAATTGAAATTTTCATGACATTTTTAAAGGGCAGGTATTTATATAAATTCATACACATAAATGTATATCCCAAAGTTGTAGTAAATACAGAATTAAATATTATTTAAGTTACATAACGTCAAATGTTAAGTCTAACCTGTTATCGAAGTCTTCGTCAGATTCGACGGGGCCTCCGTGAGACCTCCGCAAGGCGACGACGGCGACCCTGGAGGTGGGGACCAGGGACTTCTTGAGGACATTTACCAATGAACCTGAAGCGGATCGCAACATTTTTAAAACACTACTTTTGAGTTACTTCGGATCGGAAAACAAATGGCCGCTGAAAACCATAGACAATTTTTTTCATTGCCAGTTTACGTCAATAGTGATGCGCATGTCATTTATAACAGAAAAGTAAAGTTAGGAATAGATCATGCTGCAACAATTTTTAACTTCTCTGAATGTGGAGTAAAATTCTCTGTTAAATAACGAGAAGAAAGCTGTTTATATAATTTTAGATGATTAATTCTCATCAATTTTGAGTATTCGTAATAAAATATTTGGATACCATAAATTATCTATCATTAGGGAAAAGGTTATATGCAGTTACAAGTTTTTTCGGTTAATAATTTGTTATTGAAATAGAGATACTTTTATTTACGTTTAATTAGAAATACAGAATCCAATATTCATTTGAAAAATCCTTTATGTTTAAAAAAGAACCACAAACTACTTTTTAATGATTTGCAATTTTTTTAAATAACTGAACTGTGATTGTATTCGAGCATTCCAATTTTAGTTTTTTTAGCGTGAACATTAGTTTCTATAATAAAAAAACATTTACGGTCATAAACTTTATTGACAATGAATTAGCTTGGTCCGATAACAAAATATACTGTTGAAACAAAATCATTTAAATAATCAAATACATCTAATAATAGAACACTTGTGATTGACAATAAAACCACACATATATTTATAAATACATTTTTCATTTGTTTGTTTAAGCTTTTCGTTTTCTCTTTTTCTTGTGTGCAGTGATGCTCTCCTGGCCACTGTCCTCTTCATCGCTACCAGCAGAAGAGCTACTGTCACTGTCGCTACTCGATGAGCTGCTGTTGGAGGAGCTATCAGACGCTACACCAGTTCCTTGACTCAAGTCCATGCTACTTGCTATCTTATACAGTTCAGGGTCTTTGGTTTCTAAGACTTTCACCCATTTCCTGGACAGTTTAGGGCGTCCCCTCACTGTCTTGTGCCACACTACTGGGAAGTTTGTGCGACTGCAGAAGTTTTGTGTGACAGCTACTGTATCATCAAGGTTGAGGACCACATGCCACCAACCTCCTGGAACAAATACTGTTTCACCTGGTTTTTGGAGTATTTCCACCTGAAAGTATAAAGCATACATTTTTACATGTTGAACTGCAAGAATATTACAGTAGGCCGACCTGCGCGACTTCGTTTGCATGTTGCTCCACTCCTATGGGTCGTAGCGAGATGTTAAATAGCTTAAGTTACTCCTTTTTACATCAGCTATCTGCCAGTGAAAGTCCCGTAAAAATCGGTCCAGCCATTTCAGAGATTAGCCGGAACAAACAAACAGACATATAATAGTAAAAAATGTTGTTTTGGTATATGTACCGTGCATACATCCATATACAAATAGTAAAAAATGGTTATTTGATTATTACAAACAGACCCCAATTTTTTTTATTTGTAATAATCAAGTACTTAGTACTAATTATCATGATAAAGATTTATCAAAATACAATTGTGTGTGTAATTAGTCATATAATCATGTTTACATGAAACCAGTAAAACAAAATTACTAAGCAATTCTATCCATACCGGTTTATATTCTTCCGGCCAAGTTTTTAACTGTGTTTTTGGATAAATCAATTTAAACCAAGTGATAGCTTCATCTCGTTGCTTCCCTCCTATTGCTCCCGTCACTTTAATCATCTCTCTTGGAGTTTGAGTAGGAAACATACACCATCTTTTGTGACCAAATACCAAGGCATTCCAAGCACTTGTCCCCAAAGGATCTATATGGATTCCAGTACCAGACCTCTGTGGTCCCATCACAAACCACCTGTATGGTGGACGCCTCTCCTCACCACAGTACTTGAACAAATCATCTCTAAAATAAGTAGGTACTTCATAGTCATCCAAGAGCTTTTTTCTTCTTGGATGCTCACCAAAACTACTATCAAAAATATAAAGTGGACTATCATCAGTCGTTGTCCTCATATATTCTACATAATACTTCATTTTCATCTTAACACTATACCCCTCATTGTCTTCTCCACACTTAAATTTTTGGTTACGATACTTTTTGGCTAGTCTCTCTTGGGTCCATTTTTGATTTGCTTTCCAGTCAGTCTGAGTGTTGGTTATAACTACTGGTTTATATATTTTCTCATATTTCTCTATAAACTCATCCGGACTTACTTCATTCACATCAATTCTTTCAACATTATCCTTACACTTCAAAAATTCTTCAAAGTTACTTGCATACTTTAAAACTGTCCATTGTAATTTATCAGCCAATTCTGAAATATTCAAAGTTCATAATACTCTTTAAACTTTAATACTTTTCTAAAGCTTTGAATTAGAAATGTCGAGGTCAAGGAAAAGCGAGGCGAACTCATGACGCCCGGGACTATTCTAGAACTTTGGAAATACATATAATTGCTGAAGATTTTACACCAAATGATTTACAGCACATTGTTACAAAGATAAAGTGTATATTTATGGTATTTGCAAATGCAGTACATATTTTTTTCTTTTCTTAGTTTTGTAATTAGGGGAACCTAATAAAATAGAACGTGTCTAATCATTAGAGTTATACCTGGTCGTGCTTTTCTTTTTACTTCCTTTATACGTTTTTTCCCTTTATGTGATAGCTTATATTCCGAGTCCATGTTAGTACTTTAGAAAAATATAAATTAATTTGACCTAAAACTTTGCTGATTTTTTGATTGATTTATGATTTCTGTCAATACAATACTCTTATGAAAAAAAAGCCATAAATGTTGCTAGAGTATGAAACTAAGATTCCCTTCCATCATTAAACCACCACTGCTCGTCTTAGTTTTTTGTCATGGGAGACATGTTCGAGGCTTAGCATTTTTCATGTAGTAACAACTGCGATACATAGATATGTGACGGTCCTTGGGTTTCCTTGGATAAGAAAGTGGTGTCTCGTCAACCACCACTGCTATTCCATACATGCTTTATGTATTCCGTGGCCGTAACGAAGCGATGATTTTGATAGTTGCCCATGAAGTATCCATGTGTCTCCTAAAAAATTATAAACAAAGCTCACCGGTGACTTTATAAAGTATACTGCGCAAAAATTTTTCTAAAAAAAATTAAGCAAGCATGTTAAGAAGTAAACACCGAGCAAAATTGGGACAAAAATGTGACTATTTTTTTGAAATTCGTGATTTCGTAATCCAATTTTTCAGTTCATATAATATACAGTTAGTTTTTTTATAACATTTACATAGCCTGTGAAATTCTTGATGAAGAGGGCATGAAATAAAATATTTTCTAGTTATGGATTATGTGAAATTAATTATGTTTATAATAAATTAATTGCAATAAAAATATATAAAGAATGTTTTCAGCCAGTATTTACTATGCCTATTATAAAATTATTTTTCAACCCATGTTGGAAACGTGGAAACACTTTTATAAAAATAGTATGGCAATACTAAAATACCATAAACGAATAATTTTATTTTATAACAATTTTACTTTGCTTTCTGTTTCGTACTGTTACTCATTGATAATTTTGATTTTATATTTCGTGTTTTAACCGAAATAATTTAAATGTTCATGTCTTATTTTCTTAACGGTTTTGTTAATATCAAATATGATGAAATGAAGTGAATATCTTACAGTTGAGTAATAAAAGTGTTTTATTTGACTGTTGCACCGAAACAAATTTGAAACGTTCCAGTGTGAAGTGCGCGGCGAGTGCCGAGTGGCCAGTCGGTAGCAGTTAGTAGCTAGCTCGATATAACTGTCAGTCTGGGTGTAGAAATTTATTTGTAATTTTCACCGGTTTTCATGTGCAATTTCCGAATGTGTTAAACTATTTTTAAACTATCCTTCCTTGCGAAATGTTATTTAGTGTATGTGGTGCATAAACCAGTGTAAAAATGGATGACGGTTCTGATAAAATCCAGAACGGGATCAACATCAACATAAAAAGAACAGATGGTAAGTACGACCACGAACTATTTCTTATTATTTTTTGTTGATTGTTTATATATTTATAAATAACAATATTTAACAAGGTACGATATTTAGTAACTCCATCGTATGAATCACATGGACTTGTAGAAAGGATTCAGTATAACTTTTACTTAAACTGCTGCACATGAAGCAATAAATTGTTTACGTGTTCTTTACCAACTCACCCTGGCGAGTCAGTCTTATATCAGAGTATAAAATCTGAAAAAAAAAACAGTCATAGTGGATTTAAAAGATAACAGGTAACAAAAAGATCTGTACTTGAGTCACAGTTTAGAATATAATTTTTTGTATATTATAATTTATATTCAGGACAAAATTTGCTGCCCTGACAGGGATCTTGGACTATACAGCATTATACTAATTGAAATAATTACTTAATTTAGATGTACACTGAATATGTTTAAATAAATGGATGTTGAACATGTTATAACAATAGAATTTTTTTTGTATTATAATACTTTCCCATTGTTATTTAAAGTTCACTAAAATTTTTCCAAGTCCATAGAACTTTTATTCACTTTGGAATACTAGAATTCATTGTTGTGTAACCAATTCAAAATTTGTTTCCTGGACAATTCTGTTTCAAGAAGAATTTTATAAATTTATATATAAAAACTAGAACATATTAGAAAAAATCTATCGAGATATTGACTGTCCTTTGAATTAATAATTAATGATTATTTATAGCCTCTATGGTATAGTTGTGACTGTGTTTTAAAACTCAACGGTGTTGTGGGGATCCACCCCACTTTACTTAGTAGATAAAACTAACTAACCAGCTGTTTGTCTTATAAGAAATATGATCAGTATTATTCCCACATTTATGATTTCTGGTTGTTACTTCGCAGTAACAGAGGACAGCCAAATATACAAGGTCTTAATTTCAAAAGTGCTCAGCTCAGTAGTTTCGCAGAGTTTATACACGTTTGGGAACATATTCTAATAAGAATTTATTTTTCCCATAAATATGGAGGTATCGATAGAGGGGACCCCCATCTACCATTATCACCACTCCTCGCCCCCCTTCGTTACGTCAGCACTTGGAAAGTCCTTCCCTGACTTATATTACTAAACCAATTTACTGTTTATCTTATAAGAAAAATGATTTATATATTATGTATCGAAATTAAAAATCTCTGATTATGTCAGTCAGTCCAGGCTGGCCACTTAATGCAGTTGGTGATGGTAACAACAAATAAACACTATTGAGTTATTTATATCATCGTCTAACTTAGATATTCTGTATCAGATATCTGGTCTACTAAAGGCCTGGTTGTCACTGCTTCCATTTCTGAAATATTGTGACTCGCCACTCATACTACAGTTCGCTGTTGATACCTACAGCCTTCAAAAGCCAGTGAGCACTATCATTACTGTACAAACATTGTCCCTGCTAAGAGTCAAAATTTGCTTTGCCATTTTGTTGTTAAAAGCATTTATTAGCGTTCAAAAGATGTTACTATTTACTAGTTTCACAGAACCCGGCCAGCTAGGCTTCTAGATACACCACAAATAGGCTCTGGGTTTATTGCTGTACCATTAGCTCCTGCTTTGAACAGTTCGTCGGCAATTTCATTGCCACATCCCCGTGTGCCTAGGAACCCACTGTGGGACCAATTTATTGTTACGTTCCAGGGTATACAAGCAAACTACACAGTTTAGCACTAGACTAGAGACTATTGTGTCCGAATCCAGTGCATGTAGTGCAACTTGGCTATCTGAGTGTATGTAGATCATAATTTTGACGTAGTTCTTTTGCATTTCATGAATTGAGAATCAAGATTTTCACTGTATACACCACAACCTACATATGTCAGATCCTATTTTGGATGTGTATATGTGTTCCCTTGGGGGTATTCGAAGAACCTTTCCTCCACGTACTGCAGTAATATTGCATCCGTAGGCATGCCTAATATGGAGTCTGATTGAAACAAGTCCACCAACCCAAACCTCTTAAGAAAATTTAACTCTCCTTAGGGTGACGAGAAATACATTTTCTCAATTTACTTGAAATGTCTAAAAATAAGTGAGTACCGCCTACAGTTTTTTGAGGGCAGTATATCTAACATATTCATAAAAGAGTAGATAGATAGAGATACTTAGTTATTGCAATTAAATATGTAGGTATGTCAATTAAAACAAGTAATTTTTAATATATTTAATATATTGAATTTAACTGTCACGAAGAGGACGTCGCGCGGCCTTGTACTGACCGCCCATATAAGGTTCGGGCTGCGCGTGCGTCGCAACGTTTCTCATTTAATAACCACCCAACCCAATATATTATGGATTGGGCGCCACACAACAGGTTGGTCAATAACATCGTGACTTCGTCTGCGTAGTACAAGTACTCCGTTTTTCGCAGCTATAAGTTTTTTTAAAGAAAATTCATCATATTTACACTTATGATAAAATATAATGGTTCCTCATATAAAATTTCATACTCTTTTTTACTTCCATTGAGGCTTAATTTTGCGAAGGGTTACTTCGTTACGTATCCAATTCTAAGAGATACCATACCATATTTTCTGAGGAACATCTAATAACGAACATAAATAATTTTACAATGAATTGATGGATGGACTATTTTTCGCGTACCATCAATCTTTTGGATTTATTCGTAGAAAAAGCATGCGTCACATCTCAAAAACTTTATAAATATTATAGAAGTACGGAATTATCTAAAACAATAACTAACCCCCGATCAAGCCTCATATTTTAGGGCTGACATTTTTTTCTCTGGGCGCCACTGATGACGATTATGATGATGATGACTGAAATCGTTTTTAAAATATATTACAAAACACGACAGTATTACTTACTTGGCGAATAGGATTTATATGTAAGCCCAGTGAACTAGAAAATATTTCCTTTATAAACATTTTCATTTTCAACGAGCGCAGGAAGCTATCAATATAGATCGCGATGCAACGTAATAAACTGCACCAAGGGCAAATTGAGATGGGATTTATGGATGATTTATAGCTTATACAATTACTAGAAACATTTTATTTATGATGAAGGGATTTTGACAAAGGTTAGATCCCAGTCGTCCGTTGTTTTTGGACCCTAATATCTTTGCAATAAAAATTATCCAATATTTCTCCCTGAAAATTCTACTTTCTAGTCAAATTCCCTTCAGAATTGGTTGATTTATATCGGAAGTAAACTGAAGGAATTTATTTTGGAAATGACCCTACCTAGACCTCAGTTTCTTGAGCAGTTCTTCCCAAAAACTATCTCACTGATAGACAAATCTCAAACAGACAATATAGCTAAAAGGTTTATTTAGAGTTGAGTATTTAATTCCAAAATCAATCTAGCTTGGAAAAGATACTGGTCTCTAAAGGAAATAGTAAAAAATCCCTATGTACCACCTAAGTCCAAGAAAAAATTTTTTGATTCATGTATTCTACCGATTATGACATATGGATGTCAAACTTGGAGTTTGACAGAACACACGCAAACTAGAGACCTGCCAACACAGTATGGAAAGGAGCATGCTCAAAAAACTAAAATGGAGGTGGACAGGTCACATGATGAGGAACAAGAAAGATAAATGGGCCAAAGACGTAACCGACTGGTGCCCAAGACAACACAAAAGAAAGAAAGGGAGACAGCGTCGTAGATGGGAGGACGACATGAAAAATGTAGCAGGCATTACGTGGAGAAGGAAGGTACATGATCGCACTCTGTGGCAAGCTTTAGGGGAGGCCTATGCTGGAAAGCAACACAATCTTCGTGAAACTGGTGTCCAATAATACAATAATAAAAATTAGCATGTAAGAAAAATATTTATTATGTAAGATTGTGAATAAAGGCTATTATTATTATTATTTAATTCCAAACCGCACACAAATGGTACGGAAAGACCTTATAATGTAGTTAATCTGCATAATCCAATGGTAACCAGGGTCGTATGGTTGCAAGGGGCATTGTAGCCAACAATGAGACGACGCCGCGGCCTAACAATGCCTTTGAAGTGTTTGTACGTAGACCGACAGAGGAAAGTGGTAGGCTATTTACTCACAGTTAGCACAGTCTTTATAATAACACAGATAAAGTAAAATTACCCAAGATATCTTTTAAGCGTTGATTGATCGTCCGTCAAGACTTATTCGTCGTTTTTAATCGCGAATCCAACTAGATGTTTTCTTCAACTTCTGCTAATTGGATTTCTGTTTCTTTAACCTTGAATAAGATGTTCTACCAATTTAGAAAAATGAATTTTCTACGTCACAGTTTTAGGTTCTTTCCAAGGTCAAATACTAATTAATAATCATTTGATAATACTCACCGCCATGTCATTATAAACATCCTCATAGTGTGACTGTTAAACTGTTATGTAGATGTTATGTTATCTATAACTTAGATTTCACCTATCTCCGGTAGGTAAGAAAAAGCGTTTTTTTTGTACTCGTTTCATAATTTTTGAGATGTTGTCCGCCATAATCGGAATCATGAATTTCAAATATGGCATCTGTTTTCAATCTGTAAACCAAAGATTTTAAATTGAGACTGATTATTAATTTCGGCCGTTAAGAACGTAGAAATTTATGGTGATTTTTTTATGCAGAAATGTTTTTTTTACACTGGCAAACCTCGGTCTTGACCTATATCGCATAGAAATGCGGAAATAATACCAAGACATTATGAGGATCCTTTTGGCAACACTCCATCGGAATGGTAACAGTATGACGTCGTTCGGCTCCGATACCATTTACTTATCTGTTTCTAAAAATTATCATTTATTATTATGTACCTAGTTACTTTTATTTCCAGTTTTTTAAATATGTTTATTTTCTTAAAAAAATTATCTAAAGATTTTAACAGGTACTCTAATATCTATTAGGTACCTTAGGTACCTTTGCTTTGCGCTAGTTTTTGGCTTCCTTAATCATAAAATAATAATTCAATTCAACTTCTAAAAACATCAACTTCCGACTTTCTTGTCGCCTTTTCTTCTTCCAAGTCTTCTTTAACCCCTCCAAAACTAAGCTAAATACTTGTGTTAGAACTGGAATTTGAACCCGCGACCTATCATGAATCCAAAGCCTTAGCCACTGACGCTTTCAATTTTCAAAAAACTGAATAAAAAAAAGAAATGTTCAGGTTATTTAAAGATGTAATTAATTTGGAATTTATTACAATGGTGTAACGTAATTAAGATGGTATCACAACTTCCTTATAAGCCAAATTACTTGGCTAGCTGGTCGATTGTCGCCTACGTTGGATGGTAGTACCAAGGTTGCGTCATCGATTGAAGGCCCCATCGTTAAAACTAGAAGCTTACGGTGTACACTGTACAGTGTACATATTCTACATCTAATCTGTTTATTACATTAAACAGTACCAGACCGACAGTATGACGGCCTGACTAGAATATCCTGGGGGTTATGCTTTAGACTCAAACCAACAATATCATGGGGTCTATACAGAAACTGAAATGTGGACCTTGCCACCGAGATTTACTCCTCGATCTAATTAATAACTTAACTAAGTAATAAACTTAACGATTTACTTGGATTTATTGGGAGTTTGGGACTGAGGTTATGAGTTTTAGAGCTAGTCCCATTTTAAAAAATAAACCAATAGGAAATACTAAGCAGTGATAGCCCAGTGGTTAAGACATTGGTGTCTTGCTCGGGAGGTTCGAGTTCGATCCCCCACACACACACCTCTGACTATTGTGAGTTATGTGTGCTTAAGCAATTAAATATCACTTGGTTTAACGGTGAAGGAAAACATCGTGAGGAAACCTGCACTCCTGAGAGTTCCCTAAAGTTCTCAAAGGTGTGTGAAGTCTGCCAACCCGCACTGAGCCAGCGTGGTGGACTATGACACTATAGAAACAAACAATATAAAATATGTAAAATATTATTCTTATTTAGCATGATGATGAGGCAAGTATCTAAAAAAGCAAATTTTCGCACCTACCGTGTTAAGTGAATGAGCTAAAAAATTTTTTCCTGTATTTTTTAACAGTAATTCCTGTAGCTATATCCTTATTAAATATTTTCTTTTCAAACTGCTTTCCAAAAGAAAAAATATTATCACTCAATGGATTTGAGTCACTTACCGAATTTAATTACAAGTAAAAAAAAATATTTTTGGAGTTCTATAAATTTGTATTCGTTTTTGGCTATTAGATGTCGATGAGAAAGCCTCAATTTTGTGCTTACAGTATAAAAAATATGGGTGATATCAATTTGAAACAAAATGGCGCCAAATCGATAAATTCATTATATTATAAAAATTACTTATATTATAAATTCTTCAAAATAGCAATCTCCAAAAATAAATCCCAATTTCGTGAATTTTTTCTTTCTACGTTTCTGCTGCCGTTAATGAACCACATTTGTCCTATAAAACCGTTCCCTTTTAACACTAAATGATATATCTTCCGAGAAACGTCTAAATAACAACAAAACTAAATAACAGAGTATGAACATCGAGTGTGCTGCAAACAGTATAATTAAATATATTGCTTTTCCGCTATATTCTTCGTAGAAAAACAACGTTTATTTCAACACTTGCAATAATTGTACATTTTTATGGACGATACACACGTGAATACAAACTAATATAGCAGCGTGATCACTTTGTAATATCAAAAATTGATATGAGTTCTACAACAAAGAAAGTAATATTTAATCGTTATTATGAAAGACAGATAATGAAACTTTTATCAATAAAAAAGAGTGCATAGAATGTAAGATTACAATATTTTTGCATCCGTCGAAAATGTCTGTCTGTTCGTCCAAAATCGGGACGTCTGGTAACACCTAAAAAACTCTAAATTAAAACTAAAGTTAGATTTTTATTTAAAATTATATGATATTAGAATAAGCTAAATTTTAAATCACTTAATCCTCCAAACTCACTAAATCCAATATGTTGGACTCCCAAAACCTACTTCTATATATGCTGTTGCTGAAAGGAAGACGTAAAATATAATATAAAGTTTTTCAAAAGATAGACGACATATCGGCTGGTTGAATATCTGAAAGCATTGTGCTCAAGTGCAAACTAAACCGTTGTTCTAAGATAATAAGGCCAAAAGTATATGACCCGCTCGCGTCGTGCCGGGCTCGGGGCTCGGGCACTCGAGTAAAACGAGCGTTAACTGATAATCGCGAACCAAACAACTTGGTAGTTGTGTGTATGTTGTCCGACGGGTCGACTCGTGAGCTCGTGAGTCACCGCGCGACGACGTGAGGTGACGGTGAGCGGGTTCCCTCACACACACACGATTCTGCTGATGTAAATGTGGAATTATCATTTTTCTATATTATAGCCGATCTATGCCAAATAATATCTGTAGTTTTTCTAAGCATTTTAATTTATCTATACTATCAATTCAGCAACATCCAATGATAGAGTGAAGTCTAACTGTTTTCATTGAAGTCAGTTTTTTATTTATGACTACGTTGCGGAGTATATTGAATGCATGGTGTTAACTATATTTATCTATTCTCACTCTTCAATCAACGATCGTCTGCTTGACATCGATTTCTATGTATTCATTCACTGAATTAATGACGCTCTTGTTCCACTTTCAGATTTAAAGTTGCAGTTTAGCACCTTCAGATCTAAATCTGTTAAATTTTAATTATTTTAAAGACTTGCACTTTGTCTTATTTAAATATGTGAAACAAGTCAACACAAACAATAACATCGAAGTTCTCATAGTACGACAAAGCGTCTGAAGTTAGCAAACTATTGTCACTGTATCTCAACTGTAACGGATTGTGTGAGTTGTTAGCTTAATGGCGACGGTCGACAGGCACCCATTATCTTGTAAAACGACCGCAACTCATCTACCGACATCTTGACCTAACACAGTTTTTGAACAGCCTCTTTTACTTGCTTTTCGACCTACTCAATCGGGTATAGTGTTAAGATTTATCACCCATGATAGCCTTTTTTTATTATAATAATTACTAGTGTTTAGTAATATAAAAATTCTAGAAAAACATTTAAAAAAAAAATACAACCGAATTGATAACCTCTTTTTTTTTTGAAGTCGGTTAAAAACTAACTGGAATTGTGGATTTGATTACTTTGGACGCAACGCTATTAGTATGGAAAAACGACTGTTTTGTAATGCTTTATGGAAATGAGGAAACCATTCAAAAGTTAAAGAAAGAATATGTCTGCTGGCGCCTTTTTCCATATTTTGAAAGAGACAAAGTTCAACGATTCATCTTGTATTGAAAAAATCATACAAAAGAAAGTAAACTATTGTATTTTTATCTCAAAGTTCGTATTGAAGATACTTTGACGAAACGTTCAATAAAGTCATTTTTAAGCATGCTGCGTGAGGAATTTAAAACATTAGAAACTCGGAAACAATTTTGTAAATTTGGATTGATGCTTCCGGAAGTTTGTGCGCAAACCCGCCTTATAATATTAGTAAAGATAATTCGCTAAAGTAATTACAGCTAATGTTTCCTTTAATCAACTCTGCCACCGTCAAAGGAATGTAGAGCAACTTTAATGACATTAAAGCAGAAAAGTTAAAAGCTCTGAAATGTTCGCAGAAGTAAAATATTTACTAAGAAAATGTATGGCGAGGTAAAGTGCAACGTTACTTTAGATTTATATTCAAACTGCAAGGTTAAACAGAAAGCGTAGTCAAACAGATTCCCGCAGTGGAAATCTAATTTTGTGTTCTACGTTCCTTAGTATTTTATAACTAAATCAATATTTGCTGCTTATTTAATGTTACTGCATTTGGAACTTAACGTTTATCATAAATTCTCCGATATCTAATGGACGTAAATTTCTCCCACCTTGTTCCTGCTATTAAATAAATTTGATTTACTTTATTTAATTTGAATTTCACCTAAAAGGTGTCTGTTGGTGTACTCGCTTTTACTTTGTTTGCATTCCTCAATATCGAATGTTTAAAAAAATACTCTTTCAAAACTTAGGTCCAGAAATGCTTATTTTTTTCATCACAAAAAATTTGTGTTTATTTTTAGATGATTATGATTTCAAAAGGTCTTTTTCTAAATGGATTTCTTGCGTAAATAGAATAGCCCAAACTTGTAACCTTTATTGCTACAAGTCGCCACGTGGGCGAAGTTCCTGAGGCCTAATGTTATCGGTCTCGATCGTTAATTAGTGGTGCAATATGTTAACTGGCTGTTTAGTGATTATGTTTTCTCCACTTCTGTGTTTTGAGTCAACTATAAAGCAGTTCTAACTTGTTAGGTCAACATATTTCCTAAAATTTTCCTCAATATGATTTTTTTTCTTCTTAAAACAAATTAAGTCCATCATAGGTCAGTTTGAGCTTTTGAATAACCGAAGGCCGAAAAATATTTTTTGACAATTGATGGTCGTCTTTATCTTACTGCTTATCCCTATCGTATAAACCAAAATAAGTATTTAATATCTGATATCGTATCTGTAATTATTTAAATTTGCATTAAAAAATCGTAGGCCACTTGACCATAAATATCATTTGGTATGTTTTTGCAATGTCGTTTTGCAATACATTCAAACATAGACGGAGCACCACTTTCGATTTTATGTATGATATCATGCGCGTAGGCGTTTAGAATTGAAGCACTATAAATTATTATTGTATTATTGACTGATATTAGCTTTGTTATTACTTATTGTATCGTAATTCTAAAGTAAATCTGCACTTAACCGCTCTAAGGGGTGTCAAGGAGTTAATTGTATCTTCCTTCCTTACTTGGTGCATTCTGATACGTAACAAATAAGGGTCTGGTAAATAAATTGTAGTATAATTTTGCTGGATGTTTTTGGTATATCTCCGGTGGTGATATGGTCCAAAACCATACAGTTCCGGGTGGTGGACGATAAAATTGTATTTCCAATTAATTTTTAACCTTTTATGGCCATTACAAATACTTGTTTGAAATTATATCTAGTAAAATAATCAGAAAAGTGTAGTTTTTGTTTAGAAGGCAGCTTACGGCTATTATTGGATAAATCATTTCTGTTGGGATTGTTACTAATTGAAATTTACGGGAGAATGAATTTATTAATTAAACATAACTTTATTTATTTCCTTACCTACCTTTCATCTTCCATACCTCGGTATAAAACGAAAACAACTGACTGGCAGATATACCATATGATACCCAACTGTCGATAACCGCTGAATTTTTTTAAGAACTAGATTCTTCCATCCTCAAAAGCTGACTATCGTCGTTTTCTAAATGTTTTGCCGATGGTGACCAGCTACCTTCATATCGATGTGTTGTGATATCTTTGTCCTCTTTACAATAATCGATAGGTAATGATAAATGAGGGCGAGCACCGTGTAATGGTCTGAAACTAGATCGTGTGTCCCTAATATTTGTTCCGCTTTCCTTTCAACCGGATGTAGTGATAGTCATTACACCTGATTTGGATTTATATTTAAGTAATTCTTTGTGAAGGTTTTTTATCTAATAGATAATATTATTACGTTGCGACTTATAAGATTAGTAAGTGTTGCTTATATAAAAGGGAAGTGAATATCTAGTGTAAACGTTATTCTGCAAAATAATTTTAAAATGCAGTTGTAAATTTTAAAAAGTTCACGTAGCAGCTAGAGAAATAAAATGTTAAGTTTAGGAGTTTGTATCTTCCTGTGCTATACATTCGTAATTCGCTTTCCAGCAAGTTTTCTAAATGGATTGGAATGTCACTATAAATTTTTACTTTTGATATTAGTCTCTCAACGCTTTTATTAAAAACTTATGTATTTATCATATTTTATCCTCTTAAGCAAATAATTTCAGAATGACCTTAGTTCTTGTCCAAATCTTCAGAATTCTTTGGATTCTTTATCTTCAGTTCTCTTTTTTGTCCGTGGTTATAGTGTTAGATAAATTAGGTCGTTCCGGTGAAAGTAATAAACCTCTGATTATGATTAAAGCAGTATGGCTTAGAGGCTTCACGCCCATATTACTACTAGGCTCCTAGCTTATCGTTCAGTCCATGATAAACATCTTAATTACTTAGTTAAAACATGGCTTATGTAAAAATACGCAACACCACAATTTTTGACAGACAGTTATTGCTTAAAAAGTTCGTTGATTAGAGAATTCAAAATTTTAGACATTCTTGGATTGATTTAATAAGCTCTAACTTGTAAGGCTGTGATCTGATAACCATGGTGCTGCTGGCCATCATCAGCGTTGTGTTTCGACAGGTTATGTAGGGAATTGTGTCAATTGATTTGGTAGAAATACTATTTTAACGTATTTTCCCAGTAAAGATTCATATCAGTTCATCGACAAAAATGTTTCAATTGGAGTTTCCAATTATCGCATTCAGACTGTCATTCTGTGCGTTGAATCACGTCTTGTTAACTTTGCTTATGATTACTTAAGATGATTCTGCAATGTGATAAAAATAATATAAACAGTCAAATTTGAATCAGCCTGGAGTCTAGAGGTTCTGTATCGAACTTTACACACATTATGTGAAAATAACGTGTTTTTATATTAAATCTTTAAGACATGTTCTCTTTGTCCAGTATAAAGAGAAAATGTCTTGAAGAATTTGGCATTGAAAAAATAATCTGTATGTTGTGTTGCGGATTGTTAGAAAGATATTTGTTTGGAATGGCTAGTGATCGTAATATATTGAAGTGACTAAAATTATATAAATGACAAAGTTATGTTTTTCTTTGGGATTGTTTTAAAAATAAAAATTTACAACCATTTTGATGTGAGATTTTTCTATAAATTCTTTCTTTTATTAAATGTAGTATTGTTGGACACGAAAGTTTCCTTATATAAGTTATGCGCCGACGAAGACGACTAGCCTTTTTAACTCTAGGGAAAACTATGAGAAAATATCAATTTTCATATTATGATGGTGTTTCGAAACTAGTAAACACTATATTCATGATATGCAGTAACATAAAAAGAATAGATATATTATTGAGTAGTTCTAAACATTACATAACACAAACTAGGCTGCCACTGGAGGGTTTTGCAAGGCTTGTCCGTAGGAGGGCCGTGGGTGGCGGTTCCGTGTGATGTCATCGTCGCCCTCTTGGACCGACGCTCGAGAGGCTCTGCATCTTAAAACTACATTTTTCTTTATCAGATCACAACTTGTGAGCTATTTATAGTAAACCTATAAACTAACGCTAATTTTATGAAGAATAACCTTGTCTCTACAATATATTGGTATTGGTTTATGTAGAGACATGTCTAATATCTATGTCAGCACGTAGGTTAGGATTAGGTTAACCTAACCTTAGGTTTAAACAGAGTGCCTGGACAGTAGAGGGGAGTGTTTCAATTGCATAAAGGACAGCCATTAAGACTACACCTTGGGCACAATTCCAAATAACTGCTTAGGTTCCAGTCGTAATTGTAGGAGATCATAATGCTTGATTATTTATCGGTTCAGTAGTAGTATCTATGTCGCGTTTTAGCTAGTTATTCCGCGGTTCTCATTGCTGAAAAGGATGTGTTTTTATTTAGCACTAGCTGACCCGACAGACGTTGTCCTGCCTTAACTATGACTATTGAATTCGCATTGGCTGTTAAAACTTACATTAATTAGAAAAGTTAATATGGTCGTTAAGTTTTCTTAAATTTTCTAATTTTCTGCGCAACTTTTTAAATTTTTTCTTCCATAAGAACCTTCTCCTCATAATAACAAACAACAAAAAAAGAATTAGCGAAATCGGTCTAGCCGTTTAGGCGTGATCCCGTGACCAAGGGAAATAGGGAATCATTTTTATATATAAGATTTGTAAAATTGTATTTTAGATTTATAACAAAATGTTTACTCAGCTTTCCCCTATTCATTCCTATATTCGTAGATTTTATTTGATTATGATCTGAATAATAAATTGTTGTGTAATGTAAGAGGCTTTTGGTATTTTATTTGTGACATATGATTGGATTATAATAAACAACTGCGACGGTGCGGCGGTTTGAAATGTAGCTGAAATTATTTCGTGCGGCATATCAAGTAAATTGCGGAAGCGAATAAAAGAAATTATGACATGCGCCTCGAATGCTCTGGCTATATGCAATTTCTGCTAAAATTACTACGCGCAAAAATATATAAATGTATTAAATTCAATAATACAATATCTAAATCTACTGTTTGGGACAGCTGAGAAATTTCTTCTGTGCGCAAACCATTGTCGTTCTAGTAAACTATATGTATGTATATTGTACCTAAAAGACCTAGATTGTTAATATGAAAGTCCGTTTGTAAACCGATATCATGTTAAGGGACAGTTATTTCAATACACGCCATTGTTTCACTTGCTTGATGTCACTATCTGAATAAACACCAGTTCTATATTAATATTTAAAGTAGTAATGACGTTATTGGTATATAACAATTATTAGAAAAATTTAGTTACTTTATATTACTATTGAAAGGCATCCTATATTAAGTAAAATAGGCAAGAATTACGTCAGTAATTAGTTAAGTTAATGCAAAGGATTTATGCTCTAGTTGAAACCGGTATTTTAATTCACATGCATTCTGCAGTCTACAGTCTGATTAAGTTCGAGAATCAAGCCATAAATATATTCTATCTCGCCATCAATCTACCAACTGACCTTGGGTTATATCTGTGGATGTTCGCGTAAAACTATTTAGAGATAATCGTGTTAACTATAATACTACTACAATGTAACTGAAATACTTTCTCTTAATAAATCTCGATAACTTTATGAATTAGAAGAATTTGAGATTTAGGACCTCTTACTCTCTCTCTGGATCTAATTCCTTCTCTTCTGATTTCTCGAAATTTTGGTGCATTCTTCGCCTTTTGTCGGCAGCCATTCTTATTATAGTGTTAATTTTTCAACATTTCTTGTCCCTCTTGGTCTTGATCTACTTATCTGGCTTGTGAGTAGCTCGTAGCTGATATTTTGCTCAGTGTTGCTAGTTAATATAAGCTTTTCGAAACTCTGGTTTAAATGCTGCATCATGTATTCGAAATATGAGAGTCATCGATAGTATTTCTTTCATCTTAATAGTTAGAATAATTCCTGCTCCAGGTTCCTCAGAATAATCTGATCCTAAGAATACCCTTAGTGGTTGGACTATTTTTAATCTATTTCCCAAAATATCTGTGGTAGTGTGACAAGTAATTTTGTCGTGAATATTATTTGTCGAAGTGAAAGTGGAAATGTATCAAGGTTTAATGCTCTAGCTTTGTTCCTAAGTAAGATGTATGTGTAGAAAGTGTGGTCGAGCAGTGGAGGCGTTTGATCGCAAGCCCCAGGCACATTATTACGTCATACTAAAAACATAAATTTGCAACTCTTCACGTAAAAATATCGCTGACCCAGCTAATCCGTTCTGGTCATGTAGCTTGTACAAGCACGCCCTAAATACATCAGCGATTATAAAACGGCTTCGCTACTTTAACTCACTTGACCTAATTCACTAACTGGATTTTTAACTCTTTCGTTTTGACTGGTCAACTAATTTATTAGACCAGAGATTCCCACAGTTACGTGACCTGTAGTCCACTAAGCAGGTTATTCGCTAGACACCCGTTCTTATATTTCATACCAAATTGGATCTGTCCTAGAAATTATATCCTGACTTACAAATCTCTACTTACAAAAAAAGCCCTTGCTGAAATAGAAAAATATTACTACGGATTTCCTTATGTATGTTTAAATGTATATTAAATACCAAGTATACCTAATAGTACTTACAATAATGCGAATGCAGCAACTAGCAAGTAGAGTATGCATTTCGTGGGTGCGCGTGCGCAGTCTAGCCGGTTGTCACTGCATGACTCACCTGCAACTCCACGCATACCAACTTATTATTGTTATATGATGTTATTATTTATTATTACGAATTATTAGGTGTTTTTCCTCATGTAAATACGAAATAATTTTGTATGTCACTACAACGTTGTCGGTAAAATCTATTTGCTCGAATGAAGCTATATTTTAGGTAAGGAATGTTTCAGCACATAAAGAGAAAGAGCTGCTTGCTAAAGCTCACCATTTTAGCTAATTATTTGTACAATTTAAAAGAAAAAAATATTGACATAAGTGGTTAGGATTAGCAACACGATCGGCTAAAAATTAAATAATCAATCATTTACATTTTCTTGACACTCTTGATGGTTGATACCACTGATAATCAGCTAGTTGAATAAGTAGTAATAATACAATAAAATACAGAAACTGACAAAGAAATGGATAAATAATGCATTAAATTGATAATTTTGTACAATTCTGTTCTTACTCAGCATGCGGAAATTGTAAAGATTAGACATAAATAAAATTTTATGATTGTTTTAGAATCAGTAATAATCTTATGCAACGTCGCACACAGTTGTGGCGTTAGTGCTGTAGGGAGTGGAGGAAATCCACGATGAGCACAAAAGGGAAGGAATTAGCTTTCTACGGCTTCTGTATCTCCTGCGGCGGAATTACATTTTATTGCAAACTAGGTATCGACGTATCGAATAACCATTACGAGTTTTATATACGAACCATGGTAAATCAGTTCTATTAAAATTATGCCTGTAAATTGTTCTTAAATAGCTCTATTTTAAAATGTAGAGGGAAATAAAAAAAAATCTATTTGATAGTTGAGGTGTGCAAACATTCATATAATTCTGTGCAGAATCTAACATTAAAACAAAAATCCCAAAAGTCTATTTTAAATACTTTCTATGTAATATACATCGATCAAAGTTAACAATTTTACTATCTGTAATAAATAGAAATTTGTAACTGGGTTTTTGATCAGCATTAGCAGTTTCGGATTTTGTCTAATCATTATTTTAAAAATAATCAAGTATACAGCGATAAAGATAGCTATTAGAGTTAAATCTTTGCTCAGTCATCTAATGACATGACATTTCATTCAGATTTTTTGCAAAAATGTGTGAAGTAGCCTAAACTTATAAACAAAATATGTAAAAAGATTATCTTTTTGAAATTTAATTCATGTAAATCCATGGGGAAATGTATCTATTCGAGTTATTATTTATTTTATAAATTTAGAACAAAATCTAAATTATTATAAATTTCTTCAAGTTTTATAGACATTTGATAGTACCGGAAGGTTTATAAACGAGTAAGCAAAAATAAATTTATACAATTAAGTGTGCCACGGCCATTACACGAATTTATGCGAATGTAGAGCAAGCAGCGTTAAATTTACACTTTTACTTTAAAGAATATATTGGCGGAAATATAATAACTATTATTATAATTTATCAAAACATGTTTTTAATCGTATAGTAGTCAAAAGCTTGAAATCATGCAAAGATGACGAAAATTATAGCTACTGCTTGAATAAACTATATAAATAAATTGTTTATAGTTGATAACCAGTAATAATTTCCATGTTGTAAGTAGGTTATAGCAATTTAACAATCATACCAAATGCATGGTCAGGTAAGACCTGAGGCGATGATCATTTCTCCGGAAAAGCAACGATGTTCTGCCATTTCACGAGCTTAACCTTTGATATCAATTGTCAATAAAGTGTACTAGATCCATTTAACTGTTTTTACATGGACTTTTATAGCCGAATAAGTAGTGTGACGACCTCTTTTATTGGATAGGTTAACACTATCCTTCTTGTGTAAAATTGCTTAGGTTAATACCTACCTAAGCAAGGTGGTCTTGTAAATGTACATGAGCACTAGCAGCACACGAGGGTACTTTTGTGCTTTAAAAAATCGAAAAATAACCGAAATTATGAGCGAGATCGGATTGCGTTAAAGACATTTGAAATCACATAATTAGAATATTCATGGAAACTTGGTTAGGACAAGGACCATCCTCCTCACCACCGAAAATATAACACATAACAATATGCTTACTAAGAAGAAGAATTTATTTATATAATTATAATCCGTAATCTACATAGTATATACACGCATTTAAAATTGTATTCTAACTTAATTACGACATTGTAAATCACAATGAGAGCTATCAAAGTTCAGTTCTAGATTCTCAAATAGCGTCGAAATGGGTCTAATCTTCGACTATATAAAGAATGGGTCTATCCGATGAAAATCTCGGCAATGAAGGTATGATTACTTGTTTTGTACCTTGGCATCCCATTGTAGAGTTGCCGTGGGAATGTTTGCCGGCCGACTGACTTTTCTACACTTATTAATTACACTTGAACGGTAGATAGCTCTTTTTATCATTTCCTGTCTACTACTCAGAGTTCTTAGTCATCCAAGATGCAATTGGTAGAAAGTGTATGATGACTTAGCTACAAACTCAACATATTATATTTTATTTCGGTGAGAGATATTATATCATTTGACCGAATTGTACAAACAATCGTCGCTCTTCTCTTTTAATTAAAAGCAAATTTGTACAATTATCATGCTTTTAGTTTCATGAACTTTTAACGGAATGAGTTAAAAATTAGGTAGCAAGGTCGAGCGAGAGTTAATGACTAAAGAAGCTTAATAAATGTGTTCTTGGGTTTCAAGCCCCAGGAACTGCTTATCTTTCTGCCTAGAGTGCATACTGTTATTATTGTCTTTTAAATCTTATTATACAGTAATAAAAAGTCAACTTAATCTTGCATGATAGGTTGTTGTAATGATGGAATGTCGAGCAAATTACGTGTTTTATTAATCTCAGTGAAGCGGGCATGTGTATAATATGACGGTGATTATATCTATATCGTAATCGTAATGATTTGTCATACATTAGTTGACCGTATCGAATAGGGAACAAGTGGTGTATTATAATTAGCTCAAAGCGATGCGTTAACGGGTCAATGACACGCCGAGCGAAACTGAAAATGTCGTCCAACATATTTTGATCTCCGAAAATATATACGTCTTCAGTCTGCAAAGACTGCGATGATTCAATTTGGATCGGTTTCCCTGAAAATTCGAGGTAGTGGTATGCTCTTTTTGTAGAAATATTTTATATGGGGTTTTAGTGGCCTGGATGCGCCCAAACCAAACCAAAAGTATGTAAGAGTAATGGCTTATGTGAGATTGACCGAATGACTTCGTAAAATGTATATATTACAGTTCTACATTGTGTAGACATTAGTTCACAAACTTCTATGATGAATTGCAACTGTGACGTCATGAAGTATTTTAGTCATTGGAGTAGAAGAGCAAGGCACAACGAATAGGTTTATGTCCTAATAACAAATGCTTGGTTTATAGTTTTAAATTATAAATGAAGAGACTAAGATAAAAAAAACCAGTCTATTTCTCATAAAAGTTAAACATTATTAATATTTTTAGAAAAAAAATTGGAAAAAATAGGCATTAAGTCACGTGACAGTGATACCGATCAGAAAGTGTTACGTCACCCCACGCAAAACATCATTGTTGTTGTTGACGTCTTATTACGAAATTTTTAGAAGACAGTTAACACAGATGTAAACAGTTTTATTTCGCAGACTGTGACGTCATTCAAGACGCCATGACACTATTCAGCGTTTTCGAGGGAAATCTAAATTGCTAAAGTATATAATTAAAAAAGTTTTCTAATTTCGTTAACTAACCTGTTCTTACGAGAAAACGTTATTCTTTACACGGACGTGGAAGTAAAAATTATTAAAACATAATATATGAGTCATCTTGAAATCTTATCATTGCAGTTCCTGTAACTAAAAATAACGAATGCCATCTTCTTATCGTTTTAAGTCTATATTTATATGCTAGATACTGATATTTTTTTTCTTCAAATATTAGATGTTATACACTTTTAGCCATTAATAAAATACTTTACCTAAAGTATGCATTTCTTTATTTATCTCACTTATTCGATAACTATTTCATACGTATTTTATCTTGATCTGGTTATCAGTTTTATCGTGAATGTATTTAAGTGCGTAGTTTATCATTTCTTTATTAGGTATTTTATTTAGTTAGCCTATTAGGGCTTATTTAGTACTCATTATCTTTGGCTTCAGAGCATCATCCGTTTTTGTCATTAGCTCTACAAGTTTTGCGTACCTAGACAATATGTAGCTCTGTTAAGCTAGTATCTCGTGTAGTAATACAGTAGCCAGTGTAGTTTCATATTACCTGATTAAGCTGCCATAAAGTCTACCTCTACTATATTCATTGTTGTTGGTTGGTAACACAGCTACAGTATAATTTTCCGTAAAAACAATATTTCCCAGTGCACTTTCTATTCGTGATGAAATGACACCGTAATTGAAAACTGCGGTTACTTTTAAACTGATATTCTATTGCATTGTATTACAGTTATAATTTATTAGTTGAAATGTTAGCACTTACAGAACTAAACTATTCAACGGATTGTATAATCTACAGTAAGGATATGAAGAATTGCCGGCGACCGTCTGCCGCTCACATTTGTTAATCTCTCTTGATATTTATCAAGTTAAATGGGAGAATAAGGTCTTGTTAACATTTTAATGCGTTATTGCAATGCAAGAAGGAAACCACCAAACCTTTCGCGTTACGAAATCAAAAGGTATCCTTCTTATCGTAATATATTCCATCCTATATTCGAGACCTGTGGTGAACACCAACATCCAACCATAATTTGATTTATGTTGCATCTGTTTTAAGGCTGAAGTAATAAAGTTTATGCAACGCGATGTTACGATGTTGCTTATTTTTAACCATTTACGACTGGCAATCTGTTTTTCAGACTTTACAGGTCAAGAACAAATTTCTTATGGGTTTTTATACTTTATTTGTAAGACTATGAATGGGTTTTGGTAACACGTAGTATTATGAACTTAATAGTCATTGTTTTGAAATTAACAAATAATAGTAAAACGTAATTTAAAAATTACAATCTGAAATAGAAAGTTCTTAAACGCTAGTAAATTTAAATGTGTGTACAATTATTTCTTCTGTTTCTCTGGAAATAACTGAACAATGATATTCGGGCTCCTTTTAACCACGAGGTTTATTTCATTTCAAAATTATAAGTTACAAAATTTTTGAGTTACTAAAAGGTCACTTTCATTCTTTCAAGAATGGGATAACTTTACTTTAGAAGGTCACGACGAGAAGTGACTACGATTAGTAAACGAATTGGTGACCACAAGGCTGTCTCTCCCGGTCGCAACGAATCAATTAATATCAGAGTCACAATCAGAGAAATAAATAGAAAAAGAAGTCTACAACCTCTCCGCCGTGAATCCACTCTTTTGGAGTACTGTTGATTTAAATCTGTCTATATCTAATAATAGCGATCTCAAACATGTTTTTACCGGTATCGGTTTTTACACAAGTATAGTTTTTTGTACTGTAGCGTTCGTTCCACTTTCGCTCTTCTGCGTCGAGTTGTCATAGTGATGGGTGTGTGTTCAATAACTTACTGCTTTACTTTTAAGTTGGCGAAATGCCGCATTGATTTTGGCATTGTTAGTCAATATGCAATACGAATATGAGAAGGAGGAGGAGAGGGGGAATGTTGAAGGACCCTACAAGGAGTGATGATATTGAATGGACTATTAAGTAAACGCATCGTAGATACTGCTACTGAACCGATAAATAACTAAACATTATGATCTCTTACAATTACGAAAGGAAACTAAGCAGTGCCTTGGACTTGTGACCAAGGTGTAGACTTAAAGACGTCTTTTATTCAGGCCTAGGCTCTCTGTTTAAACCTAAGGTTAGGTTAACCTAAGTCTAACTTACACGCTGACATATAAATTAAATATTTTACGATACGTTTAAGTTTTAAATGCTGTGTACTTAGCTGCGGGGGAAAGTTTATTTGTTACCTCTTCTCACAGATAAATGTTAGCAATATTTGTTACCAATATAAATAATTAAAATTTAATAATTAGATATGATTTTCAACATTATTTGCACTACTTTTAAATCCTTACTCACAGATTACTTTAGGAGACTTGAGCACTCCAGAATTCTATCTATTTGATATAAATTATGAATAGTAAGACAACTGAAGATTCCACTATTATAATACATACGAGTATATCTGGATTATAACAACTTCATTGTTTCTTTATCATAAATATTGTAATAATTTATGTAAATTTTTATAATATGTGTGTCACATGAATTAATGTAAAATATTAAGTCACTTTTGACTCTTGAGCCGATAATAAAATGACGCGTTCATTGACAACGTTTTATCATTGAATTATAGAATGAGACACACATTACACATGAGGCTGGGGCTTGGGACCCAGGAGCAGGTTTAAATAGCTCTCATAATATATTAACTCCCACCTCTACCGCTCGACGTCGCTAACTACAATAGATAATAAAGTAAACTTACGTGGACCTCAAGAAGGGTGACCTTAACCACGACACTATACGTCCATTTGCACTGCGCGACAACATCAGAAAGACTGATTGTTTTTTAATGTTAGACAATAGATATGTAGAATATTACAAAATTTTAACATTAAAAAAAAGGCTAATTTTTTATACTATGTTTACTTAATTTATAAATATTGTTGGTGACAGTTAGACTTAGAATTTTACATAGATTTGAAATGTATATTTATGAATAAACTAACAATGATTTTTGAGTAATTCCCATTAAGTAATAACGAAATTACAGTGACGTGGTACTTTCATGAAACCCTTTTGTTTGGCTTATTTATTGTTGAACATGAATGTGAGCGAGCGCTTTAACTATTTGTGTAGACTATCGACCATTATCACTTGACACTTGACGTTCGTTTTAAAATTGTTTTCTGAAGGCCTTGAAATTGCCTTTTAAATTACTTTAAACTAAATATAATCGATTTTGGATGATATTTGTAAAATATTTTTAGTTACACGCGAATGCCATGGTATCCACTATTGAGATCAAATGAGCTCTAACTCCAAAACTACTTCATCATTCTTCATACATAGTTGGTCTATGAACATGTGATCATAACGAAAATTTCAAAAAAAGAATGAGTACAATAGGGGATATTCTAACAGCCTTGGCAACATTGATGATCTGAGATTTAAATAGAGTCTGGTTTAGAGGAAATTATAATTTGTACTTCCTAAAATGTTTACGAAATCCTGGAGTGTCCGTCAGTTACTGAAAATTGAATTCAAAATTTATGAGTAATTATCGTTATGATGAAATGTTATACTGTTCGTAGGCCAATTTGAACATGGCCTATGTTACCCACTCTGTGCAATTTAGCCCTATTTGAGAGACTTTTAAAATATTTATTAATGATCTCATAATTATAGCTATTTATTAATAAATAGATATTTATTGTGGGTTTAAAGACTTAATTTATAAGTTCCATAACTTTCGAACGGATGGCGGTGTAAGTTAGTTTATTGACACAACGCTTCAACATGTTTTGCTATCATGGTTAGGTCAGAAGCCAATAGATGGCGTTGTGTTGAGATATCAAACAATTTATTTCATGTGAAGCTGTGTTCAGTTGCTAGTTTAATTATAAACATTTCAGTTTTCAGTGTGTACAGTTATGGGTATATTTTGATTCAGTTGATGGGCGGCTTTTCATCTCGTTTGTTTACATCCTATAATAGATGCTTCGTTCCAGCCTCAGGCTCGCTGTGCTTTATCTTTGCGGTTGTCGGAGGTCAGTGACCTTGGGTTCGTGTAGTTGTTCTTATACTGTATATTATGATCATTTCTCATCTCCTTTTCTAGGAATCTAGACTCCAGTAATTTAGTAGTTTGTACGTAAAGTATTTAAGCTCTCGTATCTCTGTGGCTTTCCCATTATTATTTTTATTTATTAATTATTATTATATTAAGTTAGCAACACCGTTGATGTCACAAGCACTAAGTAACGTGTTGTTGTAAAGTACTAGGTATTATTCCTCTCTCATTCTTTTATATTAAAAAATTTTCGGTTTCTTAAAAATTCGATTTGATTATCGAGTTTATTCTCGATATAATAAAAATGTAAACTATCTCTCTCTAGATTTATTTCCACAACTAGTTTCTTTATAAGGAATGAAAATATTATAAAATCAATAATTTCACACGCTTCTCTTCCCAGTAATACGAGACTACCTATATGTATAATCCTCTTTCGTTATGCAACAAATTACGTCACTCTCTTGATTCTTGTTCTGATAGAGTTCCAATTATCTAGATTGAATATACATTTTTTTGCTAAGTTGCGTACAAAATAATCTGGCAATTAATAGCAACACTACAGTTAAGTTAAACTTTTTATCATTCGAAAAGAATAACAAAATTTGTGTGTCGTCGAAAAATTGTGATAAAAGACTGAATACTGCGAATAGAAAGACTACAATGTAACACAAATTGGGAACGAACATTAGACATTTAATAAATTCGTCAGGATAATTTAAATTTTGATAAGTAGGATAAATGTGACATACCTGATGTGACCATACGTCCCGTTTTGATCGGTCCCGTTATTCGGTTCTCGGTAAAGCTACCGGACTATCCCGTTTTCCTAAATTGCGCGAAAATTATCGCTTAGCCGGGAATAAGACAGGCCGATCCCTATTGTGTAATAAAAAAATTTTTTGTTTCTTTTTTGGTGAAACTATCGTCCTAATTATGTTTTTTTTTTATGTAACTAAGTCGACAAAGAAGCGTACGGCTCACCTGATGGTAAGCGATTACCGTAGCTTATAGACGTCTGCAACACCAGAAGCATCGCTGGCGCGATGCCTACCCGATCCCTAATTCCCCCCAGGAGCTCTGGTCACCTTACCCACCAACAGGAACACAACACTGCTTTAGAGTAGTGTTATTTAGCTGTGATCTTCTGTAAGGTCGAGGTACTACCCCAGTCGGGCTGCTCCATATTTGAGCAGGAAATTTCCTGCTGTGCCCTACCTCAGTTAGTGATTTGCTTGTTACAAATACCCGAAAAGAAATTTGATTTTGTTTTCTCTTTTCTCCCATGGATGTCTGAAAGATCGTTGTCCGTGTCCCGTTTTGATTGAAAAATAAAATGGTAACTTTAGTTATACCTGATATCTAGTGATTTTTATTGACTAAGAGGGGTTAACGTCACCGCGCAAAAGGGGTCTATATAATCAAGAAAAAAATGGGAGATGCATGAGCTGTAAATTTGTTGCTTTTAAAAAATTTGGAGGTCGCTGTGTAGTATTGGTACACAAAACAAGACTTTTACTTCTTAATCTGTACTCTATACGCAATTGTTGATTTACATTAAATCGTATGAACGAGTCTAAGACACATGTACTTGATGCTCATGTGCAGTAATAAGTAATGTAGGTCATTTGCAATGATTGCAGTAGGTATAATAATTTTAATTGAATTTTGATATATTTTAACAATTTTACATTGCAGACATTCATGTTTCTTTGTGTATTATATAAATATTTCAAACGAATATTGTTTTATTACGTACCTCGTAGATTTTATCATTGATATGAGTCATAGAAATCACCGAAGCATCATAGTGCTTTATAAAATTAACACGTTAAGGAAATACAAATGTCAACATTTTGTTGTAATAATTTAAGATATATTATCTTTTCTCTCATTAGGGAGATTGTTATTAAACAAATTGTATATTATTATTATAAAACTTGGGTTATTAGTATATATATAGCTAATGGATAGCTAAGATCGTTAAGGTCTTTGTGTCCTATTGTCTTAATAGTCTATTGCTTCCATTTGCATCTCAAACTAAGGTAAATGCGTCTAGTCTCCCCTTACAGACGGCCAATGAGCTTAACAGATGTTGTATTGTAGGGTTCGTACAAAGCTTGTATGTAATGTCTATTGATTGACATTATTTAGAGTATGAATAGGGGAGGGTTAAAAAACAAAAAACTTTCTAAGACAAGAATTTTTAAAATAATGATAAAATAATTCTGTCATAAACCTAAAATACTAATACTTCAATTGCTAATTTTGACGCGTCAACTAGTTTATCTCCAAGTCCAACGTTCCAATTCCATGAAATTAAAATACACACTAAACTTATCAAATATTATTTGTACATTATCGACTTGAAATGTTAATAGAAAACATAGCAAGAATTTATTTATCGATATATGCACGAAGCTGCGGCGATTCGTAGATCCTTTAGAGCCAGTAAGGAAGGATAATATACCAACAAACACAATTTTAAATATATTAAATTAAACTAACTGCCCAGCAAACGTTTTGTCATATAAATTTTAAAAAATTGGGTTGAGTCACCCTTATCACTAAAGGGTATAAAAATAGATGTTAACCTATTCTCAGACCTACCTGCACAAAATTTCATAAAAATCGGTCGAGCTGTTCGGAGGAGTTTGGTAACAAAAATCGCGACACAAGAATTTTATACATAAGATAAAGATACAGATTGATCAAAACTTATTTATTACGCTTTTCTATTCCAGGCCGGATCCACTCCGCGATCGTTTCAGGAGTCAACCACGAGACGCGATCAGTGACGGTGGAATGGTACGAGCGAGGAGAGACAAAGGGAAAGGAGGTGGAGATAGATGCCATCCTCGCCCTCAACCCTGAGCTCGCCGGCACGAGGCACCACACACCCCACCTTCAGCCTATGCCCAACAAATTAGCCCGGGTATGTATCTTTGATTGGTTACTTTTGGAGCTGATGCTGTAGGCCTTAGCTTTTAGAAAGTATAATGCACAGTTCATTTCCAATGTAAAAATGTAATGCGGCTATATAAAACATTGAAATGGCGGTTCAATATAATCAATATTAAGTGCAATTTGAGTACCAGTAATCTTACAGCAGGACGAATTAATTTGATATGAAGACAGACCAACAGACAAGTTGATTCATGTAACGAGAATTACAAATCAGTTTCTTTGAAGGTTATCTTCTTAGGTTAGGTTTAAAATTAAAATGAACTTCGAAAAATCTATTACAACATCTAGAATTGTCTATAAGTGTATCTGAAAATTTTGCGTAATCGTACGTTTTAAAAAAAAAGTAGAATTTCGTATTTTTTTAAGAAAGAAACGTAAAACGAAACAGGTCGTTCAGATTGCACCGCAAAGGGAAGTGTTATGGACGCATTTTAGTCTAACTACCGTGCATTTGCAACTACCTTTGCGATAGAACACGAAAACACATTTTGCTCTTGTTTTATTGTTTGTGCGATAACCGTAAGATCATCATATTGCCACTGGATAATTGAAAACATTTTCATACTCTTCATAAAATGTCTCGGTAATATATGACTAGGAAATAATTGTTCGAAAGACTGAAAATGTATAAACAATTAGTCAACGAATTAGTTCCGATCATGTTATGTACTACACCAGGCGAGTACCGGCCACTGGATAGCCACTAATCTATTTCAATCAGGTCAATGGACACATCACTTTTGCTGCTGTTGGCGAGACAATTTGCCAATTCACTTGCGGAAGTGACGCTCTATCAACACGCATTGAACGTTACACCGTTAAAAATTAACTTTATTTTATCTCTAGTAAGAATAGGACCTTTGAAATTGAAACAGCTGATTCGAAGGATTTTATTAACGCATTTTATATAAAAACTTTATTTGAAATAGAAATTACTGATTGCAGCTAAATGTTTATAAACTACATGATAGTTAAATTAATTACTTTTGTAGGAATCTAGGTTTTTGGGCGTTGTCCTGAAAATAAGTTATTGTAAGGCGCGAGCGTTCCGATTTAGCATGTGAATTGGACGAAAACATTATATCGATTAACTGAGGATTGTTCGGTACCAAGCCGCGATCACCCTCATTGTTTGGGTTGTGAAGCACGTTGCTAATCGACGCCACAGTGCCGACGCAAGCTCCACCATATCCGTGTGCTATCAGCTCATGACGTTGACGCGATTTGTTCATATCTTTGATAACTTCACCATGACATCCCAACAATTAGGAAATACCTAGTGCGTGTAAGGTGATCAATTAATAGTGATATCCAAGCATAGGAGCGAGAAGCATCGACGGATGAAAGCTCAGCAGGTCTCCGCTGAAAAAAATGTAGAAATGTTTCCATACATCATCGGTTGGCAGGTGATCATTAGCAATACACGTATAGATATCATAGCTTGAAAAGTTTTGAGATCTGCATGGTTACCATGGAAACACGTGCACGCCGCTCATTTAAACACTTGCATACCGTTACGAACCTCATAGTAAAGCAGTCATAACAGATCACTAAATAAATACGGTTGCTAATACACGTTTCCGTCGGTCGGACGACGGTAGATAATAGTTGCGTGCTCAGACTGTCCGGTCTGTAATGATTGATGTTCGGATGACCTTCCGATCGTCGGCGCACGCCGGACCCCGGGCGCCGGCTCATCGATTCTCCATACTTGCGTTAGTTATAGTTTCACTTTTCACCCAATCTGGAGCATTAGGCGGTTCTCACCAAAAGATGGAATTTTGGAGCCGTCAAGTAAGTTTGAAGGTTTTAGCCTATTAGCATGATTGTTTGTGGTGACTGCGAAGGAACCCTCGGGATCTTCGTCGGATGACGGCGGGTTTCTGCGCGAGGGGGCGGAGGGCGAAGGCACCGGCGACTCGGGACACACGCTGCCCGTGCGCAACTCTCGATCGGTATTTCACGCACTTAATTCACACTTTGGACGCATGGAGCGATGTCAACTCGCTCGACCTTTATTTTATACACATTTTCGATTACGTTGCTCACGATCTTTGATTTGCACACGTTTAGCTTTTTATGGTATTTATGTTTTGGTTGCGTTTTTGTTGATCCATATATAACCTTCGGACTTGATCAGATTCGTTTTCTATCACGAACAAAACCGCAACCAATAAGTTACTTTGTATTTTTTAATATTAATTAAGTAACGTTATTAGTTTTTAAATTCACCTGCTAAAATTGTACACAGTTAACGGTATTTTTAGACGCTGATTACAGTATGGTTTGAAGGAATTTAGTGTCAACAGTGATATCATCAATGTATTGATGATTCATCATCCCACGCTCATATAGTTTAGACTGATTAACAATTTTGTTAGTATAAAAAAAAATAAAAATAAAGCCTAACATATTTTTAAGTCTGTTTAAGGTTTAAAGTGTAGTTTATTTAATCGATTTATACATCTACTATTATTAATTTTTAAAATTTTTTGTAACAGTAATTTCAGTAAAATGACAGAACTTTCAATTAAATACAAATTAATAGTGTGTCAGAAACTGTATATGGTAATGAAGTGGAAGCCTTGTTTTCAAACAATAACCATATTTTTGTAACTCCTTATCTTGATAAACATAAGGATGAATTTCCCAATGTCCACACGTGAGTCATCATTTCATTTCGCGACGGTTAGCGGCTATTCAGCTTATAAAAAGTCGACCTAAAAGGCAGCGCTTCCGTCTGTGGACTCGTTCGATGAGACCATTTCTTGTATTTCTTTTGTACTATCAATTTAAAAATTGTTTATCATACCAATGCATTATTTTGTATCATAAAAACGCTGTTTTTGTATGATTGTAGCTTGACAAAAGCTGTAATAGAATAGTAATTTTGAATGGCTTTTAATAATTTTTATACTCTTTCCAATATAGCTTGATCGATGACAGCTCTCATCGCAAAACACGCCTATGAAATATCGTCTCTTGCGACAGTGAAATCTATAGTGACAATTATCATACTTTATTGACAAATAGTGACAACTAATGGTTCGACTTATTTAGTCGAGTTGATAAAAAAATAAAAATTATGGAAGAAGATTGGGAACTGATTATAAATCTACAAAAGTGCTTCAGCGAGTCCGAATCAGACTTTGATGATGACGATTTGAGGTGTGAACCCCTCTTGTTTGTTTTGTTTGAAACATTCAGTAACTTTAGTTGGAATATCGATAATTTATATCGATCTTATCCTCAGGTCTAGTTATGTAAAAGTGACAAGCTGTCATCGGTCAAGCTATGATGGACAAACTATAATTTGTCTTTGACTAGAATTTAAAATGCCATAAAATTTCATCTACCAATAGAGAATAGTCTGTAATTCGAAAGAAGGTTATTTGCGAAAGAAAGAGTCGTTTTAAAAAATGTCGATGCAATTTTCGGTCTACAATTGCAAGACATTACTGTTGGTTCGCCGTTAAACTTGAATAATGGGAACTTTTTGCTTCTCCATGGTTATTACATTTCCTTTTTGAAAACTGCCATCGCGATTTAAGTCCTGAGTAAATTACTCGAATTGCCTTCGCTATTAGTCTCCAATTCTTTTAAAAATATATGTACTGTATCCCATATGTATATTACTGGATGATTACTCGCGATGTAATAACTATCATGGCGGCGTATTTTTTTGGAATACACAACAGTTATGCCAACTTCGAAAGCAAAATGCTCCTTTAATAAATGTTGCCAACATCATTACTGATAGCATTGCCAACTTCGAAAGTAAAATGCTAGTCAATCAATGTTGCCGAAATCATTACTATCAGTTATGTCAACTTTGAAAATAAAATGCTACTCAATCAATGTTGCCAACATCATTAGTATCAGTTATGCCAACTTCAAAAGTAAAATGCTACTCAATCAATGTTGCCAACATCATTAGTATCAGTTATGCCAACTTCAAAAGTAAAATGCTACTCAATCAATGTTGCCAACATAATTACTATCAGTTATGCCAACTTCGAAAATAAAATGCTACTTAACATCATTACTATCAGTTATACCAACTTTGAAAATAAAATGCTACTTAGATCAATGTTACCAACATAATTACTATTAGTTATGCCAACTTTGAAAATAAAACGGTACTCAAATCAATGTTGCCAACATAATTACTATCAGTTATGCCAACTTCGTAAATAAAATGCTACTTAACATCATTACTATCAGTTGTACCAACTTTGAAAATAAAATGCTACTTAAAGCAACGTTGCCAACATAATTACTATTAGTTATGACAATTTTAAAATAAAACGGTACTTAAATCAATGTTGCCAACATCAATACTATCTGTTGTGCCCACTTCAAAACTAAAATGCTACTCAAATGTTGTCAACATCTCAACTAAAACTATGTCAAAACACATGACGCAAATATATTTAACGAAAATTAAATTATTATAGTCATACAACTAATAAATAGCTGTTATAGAGAGAGAGTCTAATTTTTTTTATTATGTTTGAATTATTTAGTTTTACATTAGCGCTTAAAAGCCCGCATGCAGCAGGTAAACGCGCTTTCTACTTTTATATGCGGGTCATAAAATCTTTTTATTTTTTTCCCCCATTATTTATTCGCTATTTTTTTCTAAAGTTGTCTATTTTACTTTTGGTAATGGCTACTTTTAAGTTTTGTAAATATAGACATACTTATTACTTGGCTTTGTATGTATTTGCAGCAAGAATTTATTATATTGCATTAATTAAATGTTCCTTTTTTTCTGTTTTAGGATATGACACGGCAGTCAATTCCGGTAGCAACGAAAGGTGAGATATTTTAAATTTTATTTATTAGATATAAGATTTACTGTGAAAATGCTGAATTGTAGCCAAATTCTTTCATCCACTTACTTTTGGTACATCTTGCACGGTATAGTAGCCGGCAGCTAACTTTAGGTCTGAGAAAAAATAGTTCTACGCATTCAAGGTCAAACCTATACATACGTGACGCTAGCTTTAACTAAGCTTCTTGAGACGAATCGGACTAACGGCAATCTAAATCCGGGAATTTAGGATTGAGATTGATCATTAATTTCGGCTGTGAATGTTAACCAAATATCCTTTTATTCAATTAGTTTATCCTATTTGATTAATTTCCAAATTAAAATCAGGAAACGATAAATATTTCTTAAGTGTGTCACACTCACAGTGCATTCTATTAATACAAATGTTACCAGTAACTAGGAAGCTAGTATTTGTTCGTGATTCACGATTATACCGTGTGACCAAAAAAATATTATAGAGTTTTTATCTATATCTTCTTTTATATATAAAAATAAATCCCTATTTCCCTTGGTCACGGCATCACGCCTAAAGGTTGGACCGATTTCGCTAATTCTTTTTTTGTTGCGTTTGTTATTGTCAGGAGAAAGTTCTTATGGAAGAAAAAATTAAAAAAGTTGCGCGGAAAATTAGAAAATTTAAGAAAACCTAACGGCCATATTAACTTTTCTTATGTAAGCTTTGGACAGCTAATTCGACTTCAATATTCATAGTTAAGACAGGACAACGTCTGTCGGGCTAGTCTTATATATAAAAATGAATTCCTACTTCCCTTGGTCACGGCATCACGAGTGAACGGCTGGACCGATTTCGCTAATTCTATTTTTGTTGCGTTTGTTATTGTCATGAGAAGGTTCTTATCTAAGAAAAAGTAAGAAAGTTGCGCGGGAAATTAGAAAATTTAAGAAAACCTAACGACCATATTAACTTGTCTAATGTAACGTTTATGGCGTTTGACAAAACTGTCAGTCATTTGACCAATACTCACAGTTTGAGATAGCGTCATTGTAGATAGTCAGATTAATCATTGGCGGGAAATGTTGTGATTGGCCAAGAGAATAGCGCGTGTCTGCGGTCGTTTAGTACCCCCCCAACTAAGCTAAATGCTTGTGTCAGGAGTGGGCCACGCCAGTAGTCCAATGTCCGGGATTTAAACCCATAACTTATTGATCGTGAATCCAACTCCCGAACCACTGAGCTACTGACGCTTTTGATTACGATACCGGACATTGAGAAGAAGACCGTCACTATACAAGAAAATGTGCTTTCGTGAAAGTGGTGCCATCTCTTAGCGCGCGAAGGATACTACATTTTCGCAGAAACACCTTCTGCCGTGACTCGAATAATTTCCAGTATCTTACGTGGTGTCGTGTCTGAACTTGTTAATTAATTGAATAACGTCATTAAAAAAAGCGATCGACAAGTCGTGGGTTCAAATCCCGGACATTGGACTACTCGTGTGGCCCACTCCTTATACAAGCATGCAAGCTTACTAGGAGGTGTAAAGGGAATACTAGTAGTATGTGATCCATACTACTAGTAAGTAGTTAAGAAAAAAAAAAGATTTTTGGAGAAATCTGAAATAAAAACAGTTTTCCAAAAAAAAAAAAAAGGACAAATTCCCGTAGTGCTTAATGCAGAGGGCATTAAGCACTACGGGAATTTGTCCTTTTTTTTTCAAACCAACAATAATCCATAACATAATATAATTTTTTTATTCTTTCTGATGAAAAACTCCTGTTTGGTAAATTTTTAAACGCTTATACTGAAAAAAAAAAACAGCTTTTTTGTATAGTGTCCCTCATCTTATTAATGTGCACCATAAATTAAAATCATGACATTAATTTCAGCTCAATTGGAACTAGAAAATTAGATCATTTTTTTTGTTATGAGTAGACCCATGTCCTGAACATAGTTTGATTGGTCTATTTATTGTTCAAAAGTAGTTAAATTTTATCTATGCAAGTGTAATTGCTGAATGTTAACGACTTGCAATAAAAAAAAATAAAATTATTCTTGAGAAAGTTTTGAATATTTGTATTGCCCAGAGAACTTAAAGGTTTGATTATTTCCTACCATTTTCCTTTCCTACCACATAATTATATAGTAAGGCAAAAGGTTACGGTCAGACAATTATTTGTGTACAATAGGCAAAAACCATTCTTTCATTTAATAACAAAATAGAATTAGTTTGTACAACTAAAGTTTTTAATACTAAATACTCAAAAAGATTTTTCTGTTTTTTAGGAGCCTGAAAAAAAAAATTAAATTGGCGGCCTCAGCTTGCTTAAATCAAAAAAAAATCGTTAATCTAGTAAATGATTTTTCATACAAGGTCATAGCATTTAAAACCTAGTCTTACAATGAAAGCAAGTTTAAAACGTTTCATATAATTGCATTTGAGAAAGTAAACAAAAGTGAAATTAAAGAATAACCTACATTACTCACATTACATCTATTTTAATATAAAATACAAATAAACAGTATTATAGTTAGCAACACCGTTTATAAATTAATGTTCTCGGGTATTTCAAGTATAACGACTTGTAGACTGTATATAACGTTTAGTTGCGATAGATTAGAGTCAGTCTCTCTGTCGTTGTCGTGCAGTGAACATGGAAGTTAGTGTTATAGTGTCGTGGTTAAGGTCACCCTCCTTGAAGTCCATGTTATCTTTATTATCTACTGCAGGTAGTGTTCGGGCAGCGAAGGGAAGCGTTATAACTATATAAAAGGTCTTTAACCCTACACCTTGATTGCAAGTCCAACACTTGCATGTGTATACGTATTGCTGTACAGTAATGGATATCATACCTCTCATATGTTATTCGGTTGTCTGCCCCGTTGTCCTGAAAGTAAGTTTCGGTACTTCAAACTGTCCCATTTTCCGAAATCGCGCAATAACTACCGCGATGTCGACAACAACACACATACCTATTACATTGTGTTTTTAATACGCTTTTATTAGCTTCATACGCATGTTAGTATGTATGTAACGGAATCTTTGAACATGATTTTGACCCCTTTCAAAATGTCCGATTATTTTGAAATTTGGCATACTTATGAAGGATCGATGACAATTCAGTATTGTATACAGTTTGATCCGTTATCTTTACTAGGATAATCAGGATTAGCGTCAAGTTTTTAGTAGACAATAGTAATATTAGTTTAACTGATTTCGCTCGTTTATATATCGTTGAATAACTTAACTTAGTGTCCGTTTGGTTTTTGTTGTCAAATTTTTTATATCGTCTCAATACATCCCCCTGCATATTGTTAAATATAATTTAACAAATTTTAATTATTTAAAAAATAAAAAATATAATAATTTTATAGAAAATCCAACTAAAAAATAGAAAATAAATTTTAATAAATTTGAATTAAAAATAGTGTAAGAAAAAATTATTTTATTGTAAAAAAAGCGTGGGGTGCTTTTCAGGATATTATTAGTCTAGTAGTAGGGTTGCGATCCAGTCGTCGGCTATAGGATCTCTTTATAATTACTTCGTTCTTATAGGTCACTTAAATAAGGTCATAAACTCACATTTTTTTCTTTAAAAAAAAAACTCAATAATGTGATTTCAGATTCTATTTTCATCGAGTCTTACTAAATATTTCTCTTATGTAAATAAAGGATAACAATTTCGCGCAGTGTCTCAACATGTCCGTCTGTGAATCATAGACGTTATATATAGACATTTCACAAAGACACGAGTCAGCTCACCAAAATTTTAGCGGTTTTATTCTATCTCAAGTGACGATCTCACGTTATAGTGCTTTGTTCAGATAATTTTTTTTTATATCTCATGACGTATGTAATATGTTACATACTTTCTTTGTCATATTGTTTACACCGTCTTGCTTTCCATCATTATTGCAAAATTTTTGACTTATGTGGACAATATCGATTTAGACCATTTTTTTACTACAAAAATAATGTGTTTCTGTTATATTTTTTTCCTTTTCTTTCCAAAGAGTTTCTATTGTAATATATTAAACTAGCAATCTGCTTTGACTCCTGACGCTGTTTAACCATCACTTAAACCTCTATCTCTGAAAATCGTATCAAAATCCTTCACGTGTTTAAAGAAGAGTTAAAAGGATAGACAGATTACGTAAACTATTGTTTATGTAGTAATTAGTCAACAAGTCGTGGGTTCAAATCCCGGACATTGGACTACTGGCGTGGCCCACTCCTGACACAAGCTATTTATTAGCTTACTAGGAGGGGTAACGGGAATACTAGTAGTATGTGATCCATACTGCTAGTAATCTTTTTAAAAAAAAAAAAAAAAAAATTAGTAAGATAAATGTATAGATAAAGGTATATCTACGGTTATATAAATATACGTATCGAAAATAGGTCGATCTCATCGATTTGTTTGATATCCATCACGCGATAATTCCAGCCACACAAGTCACACACGAGACTACCATGAACTCTACATATCACAGGTGTTTAGTACTAAATAAAAAAAGAGGTAGACTGACGTCTTTCCTTGACTTTGTAGTTAAATACTATATTTTGTGTATGTAACTTGGAAAATGACGTGCTTTCCATCAGAACAGAAAAATATCCTGTGCGGTAGTAAAATCTCAATTGTCCTTTTCTTGAATTTTCAATGTAAAGATACGATTCGATTTTCTTAATTTTGACTATTTTTGAAGAGCAGTGAAAGTAGTTACGGCGTTGATGTCTACTCGGGAGGTCCGAGTTCGAGCCCTCACACAGGCACACACCTCTGACTTCTCTGAGTTATGTGTGTTTTAAGACATCAATTATAACTTGCTATAACGGTGAAGGAAAACATCGTGAGGAAACCTGCACTCCTGAGAGTTCTCCGCGTTCTCAAAGATGTACTAGGCCAGCGTGGTGGGCTATGGTCTAAGCTCCTCATATGTCCTCAAAAGGTGGTCATGAGCAGAAGTGGGCCATTAGCGAGTGATGCTGGATTATTTTTCGTAAAATTGCTCCAAAACTCTTGTTTCAAGTGTCATATCGCCCGTGACTGGAATAAAACCAAAAAAAATCTTAACACTCTTGCCTAAACTTCATAATAATTAGAGAATATGTAATTAACGAATTTGTCTCTTAAACCTGCTCTACATGATTTTTTCTGGTTCAAAAGGATAAATCTCTCCTGAAGAGTAATCTATAGATACTAATATTATAAAGAGGTAAACTTTAGTTTGTACACATTGTATATATTAACCCGAAAATGAAGAGACTCTCGTGGTAGTCGGATTTGCTGCAGTTAATCAGAGAAAAAACGTTTGTTAAGAACGCTGCCTTAATGATGAGAGATATATTCTTGTTTATGGTAATATTATCAACAATTATGAGTTCTTATCAAAATAAGTAAACTTATTGTCTCTAGTATTTAAAACAAAACACCTTTTCCTATATATATCCAGAGGGCTGGTTGGTTAAGGGATAAAAAGGTTTATCAATGCCTCGTGAACTGTGAAATTGTCCAAAGATAGAGCCGAGGACAACAACCTGTGCGTGTAAGTTGTAGAATGGATTGTAGTGTGATTGTCGTGATCAAATAGATTCGATGCAATTGAACTCATAACAATGCTAATTTTTAATACAAACGTGACAACGGGACTATAATAAAAACGATTGTTTTTCATAAACGATTTCTAACTGTAGTCAAGTTATTTTTTGTCTTGCCTTGAATCCACATTAGAAGAGGTCCACCACGAACGTTACCTAATGTTACAGAAATAAAAGTAAATTTGGTGAATATTCTTGAACTTTAATTACAAGTAAAATAAGTAACAAAAAGTTCGGCCTTTGTGAAGATTATTTTCCGACATAATTTTTGCCTATGAATAAATTGTTACCAATAACGTAGACATTTTTAATCAATTTATACAAATTATTGAATTTTTATTTTTCTGAAATATTAAAATCTTTAAAATACTATCTACTGTTAATTATGATGCAGGCAACACTAATTTGTGTGGCAGTCTGTTGGTTATGATGTAGGCAACATTAATCTGAGTAACATTTGATTTTAGAAGTTGGCACAAATTGTATATCATTCGGTTGTGCCAACGTAAAAATAAAAGCAAACTAAATAAATACGCCCTTATGACGGAAATAATTATTATTGCATCTGAGGGTATAACAACCCCCCCTCCCCAGAACGATGTTCTAGTCAAGCTGTCATACTGTTTGCGTACCGCTTTTCTCTTTAATTGATTACAACTACTGTAAAAGAATTCTAAGCATTCAATATAAAGAAAAAAACTTGAAAGATTATGGACTTGTTTGATCATATTTGAACTGTTATTGATCATCTGATTTGTATTGAAAAACAAGCTTATGACAACGTAATGCGTGTAACAACATGCCATATTTTTTAAAACAAGGGCCGTAGTAGATTGCGTGCGTTAAACCATTTCCTACTACATTACGCATTATTATCGGTTGGTACTCGAGTTGCGTCATTATAATTTGGCAACGGTGGTCTGTCCCCAATACTTGATACATTGCGAACGTCTAAAGACCAAGATATCTCTTAATTTAGGGCCAACACAACGTTTATTAGTCTTAATATATAACACCATCTGTCGGAACTTGCGCGAACTGCGTGACTAAAGCATTAAAAAGCCAGTTGAACTTCGCTGACAGTGACAGCGAGTCAATGGCCGTTGCCTCTATCAAAGTTATCGGTTAAATAAAAATTTGTTTATTTAATTGTCAAATAAGAAAAAAATACAATGATACGATTCCCACTTCCAACCCATTAATGCTGCTGTTCCAGTAAATTCTGGGTTCTTACTCAAGATCCACTGTACCCACAGCATTCTTCTATTAGATACTCTCTAGTTCTGCGACTTATAACCGCCCTATGCGACTAATATAATCCTTGCGACCATAGAAACGCGTTGGCCCTAAATTCCTATTTTTAACCGAATACCTTCAAAAAAGGAGGAGGTTCTATGTTCGTCTGTATATTTTTTTATGTATTTTCACTGATTTTTCCGTTATGGACCGACTTTCAAAATTATTTTTTTATTCGAAAGTACACTTCCGAGGTGGTCCCAAGGGAACCAAGTCAGGAACTGATGGTGTAATCTGGAGAAATTTAGGGAAACCCTCAAATTTCAAAGATGTATAAAATAATCAGGTATTGTGTATAATGTTATTGCTGAGCTGATGTGATGGGAGATACAACTCCTTAACGGTTAGGAGTAAGAGGATACTTCTTTAAATATTATGGGGACGTACAGACAACTAATTGTATACTTTGAAGTTATTTAGGTAAGCTGATAAAAAGAGAAAAATAAATTATAAAAAGATAATTGAACCGACTTCAAAAAATAAATAGCTAGCAGAGTTATGTGGGACTCACCGGTGAGAAACGCCGTCCTACCCACTAAACCTCCTCAGTTACCCTCTCCGTCATAGTGAGACGCTGCTGGATCGCTTTCCCATTCGATAACAGCGTCTCAACGGGCGGGCCGCACTATAGTGAGCCTGCTTTCCTAATTCGGGGATGTCCCGAGTAACGGGGACACCCTCGGTGCCCCGGTGTCGTGCAAGAGGAGGTGGGCATAGCGACGGAGGTACGCTCCTTCCCGATCGAGCTCTACGGATCTGGTCCGAAGAGGTGTCTACCTCCCGGGCCCGCTTCGCGGCCTCCTTCAGCGAGATCACTGTATCGCAAAAGGAAACGACTGTCATCCGAGCTAAGGCTAACCCAACACAACTAACGCTAACCTCAGCCTAACTTACGCTTCCGACATATAAGTCAATGATTTCAGCCCTATCTGGAGTCCGTCCGTCTTTAGGTCCGTTTAACGTCCTGCTCATGTCCCCGTGGAGTAGGGGTCACGGTCGCGTATTATAATGCAATCTTGACATTGTGCCGTCGCGAAGGCTACTTAGTGCTAATGTATTCATGGAAATGTAAATATTATACTAAAGTGTTGCTCTGGGGGTCGAAAATAGAACAGTTATGTTACAATTTATGAATATTTATTTAACAGTGAATGTTAAGGGTAGTTTCAGAGGAACCAGTCCGATGGTTGTGGTATTTATTTCTTGTCAATAAATCCTCGTATCATATGTTTATACAATTACATCCCCCCTTCAACTTAGACGCTTTATTAAACATAAATTCATCGATTATTCACGATCTATTAGTGGCCCACTGCTGAGCCGGGTCTCCTCCTCAGAATGTCCTAGGGGGTTAGGCCAAAGTCCACCACGCTGGCCCAGTGCGAGTTGGCAGACTTCACACATTTTTGAGAACTTTTAGGGAACTCTCAGGAGTGCAGGTTTTCTCACGATGTTTTTTCTTCACCATTATAGCAAACGATATTGAATTTCAGAAAAGTCAGAGGTGTGTGCCCAAACCTAATTTCTCTAAGAAAAGTCAGAGGTGTGTGCCCAAACTTAATTTCTCTAAGAAAAGTCAGAGGTATGTGCCCAAACTTAATTTCTCTAAGAAAAGTCAGAGGTGTGTGCCCAAACTTAATTTCTCTAAGAAAAGTCAGAGGTGTGTGCCCAAACTTAATTTCTCTAAGAAAAGTCAGAGGTGTGTGCCCAAACTTAATTTCTCTAAGAAAAGTCAGAGGTGTGTGCCCAAACTTAATTTCTCTAAGAAAAGTCAGAGGTGTGTGCCCAAACTTAATTTCTCTAAGAAAAGTCAGAGGTGTGTGCCCAAACTTAATTTCTCTAAGAAAAGTCAGAGGTGTGTGCCCAAACTTAATTTCTCTAAGAAAGTCAGAGGTGTGTGCCCAAACTTAATTTCTCTAAGAAAAGTCAGAGGTGTGTGCCCAAACCTAATTTCTCTAAGAAAAGTCAGAGGTGTGTGCCCAAACCTAATTTCTCTAAGAAAAGTCAGAGGTGTGTGCCCAAACCTATTTTCTCTAAGAAAAGTCAGAGGTGTGTGCCCAAACCTATTTTCTCTAAGAAAAGTCAGAGGTGTGTGCCCAAACCTATTTTCTCTAAGAAAAGTCAGAGGTGTGTGCCCAAACCTAATTTCTCTAAATGTTTGACCCTTGTCTTGGACATCTAGAGAAATGATAAAATTAACACAACATAAAAATAACAGAGACAGTTAGTTACATTGTTTATTTCTTTTTAGCCATCTTAACCCGTAGTGTAATTAACGAATATCCCTTTAGGGTACAGTAACTTTCAAATTAAAGCTTAAACTCCTTTTCCGAACGTATCATAATTTTATAATGAATAATCAACATATATACAGTCCCGTAATATAAAATAACGGTATTGTAAGTCAACCTCCTTCAACATTTCCCATTTGGACATCGCGGCCTAGAACAATATCTTCTGAAATATATTAAAATATATCTTGTAGCGCGTATTCATTAATTATGAAAAGTTTTACCGTTCTTACATTCGAAGAAAATTCATCACATGTAGTTGAAAATATACTAAACAATAGCTTTTAGCAATGATGGAACTGATGGCGTGTTTCCCACAATTACACAGGCTTCATAATATTTAATGTTTCCAACTATCTTTTATGTTCTTTCCTGGTGCATTGACCGACCGCTCCTAACAAATCTATACTAATGATGAAATGAAATGTTCGAACACGCGTAAGTTTGGTGGATTTCATTGTTATTTATCCTGTAACTATTACTTAAAAGTATGGAGAATAAAAATAACGACTTATTTAATGACATAATAAACATAATTCCTAAATGTATTATGGACATACTCGAAAGCATAAGCAGAAGTATTTTATTTAATTAGTTCCAATCCATGCTGAAATTTTAAATACATCTGGTTTTTGTTGATCCATCCTTCTTTAATTCTGTAACGAAACAGATCGTCGTCGTACATCGGCCTGAAAGTAATTGACATAACTATAATTATTTTAAAGACAATACAGCCTTGAACTTAACGAAGGAAATAATCCCTTTTTTAAAGTACCTCTGACACCGATCATATTTATTATTGTTTTCATAAATAACTCAAATAGCTAAATATGACACAATGACATTCTAACCCTCATTAATATCCCATCATGTTGTTTCGGGGTTGAATATCGTATAGGGCGGTCAGCAGGTATAAGTACGAGCACAGGGGGCGCGGCGGACAGTGCGCGGCCGGCCGCGTACCACACGACCGCCTGGCACCGCCCGCCACCGCCAGCCATCGCCACACCAGGCTTCTAATGGAACTAGCGGAATAGTGTAAACCTGACCTTTCGAATACTGTTCACCATCATGCCTGGTCTCTATCAGAAGTCCGTGAAAATGCGGCCTAATTCAGACCGTAAGTGATCAAAGTGCTCCAGAATTGTGTTGTTTAGGGTTGGATTTCCCTACAATTGTTGCTGCTAATTTAACTGGTTTACAGAGTTCCAAGTGTGTAGAGTCGGTAATTTTAGTTTTATTTCAAGTCTCGGATTCTCCCAAACTTTTTACTGTAGATAATGGAAATATTAGTGAAGACTAAAAATTGTGATTCTAATTTTTCAGTGAATGTGCTTTCAGTAGCCCTGGGTTGGACTTTTTATAGTGTTTAATGCAGTTTAAATCTGTGACTCGAATCAACGCTCAAACAATGCACTCAAACATTGTTTGAGCGACCTACCCACGTGCAGTCAATTTGCGCACAATATTGTTGAGTTTTTATATATTAACGAGTACAACGGACCGTATGATTCAAGTGATGTGTAGGCGCATGCTAACGACCGTCGAATTCCCACGACTATCACAGCTTTGGATTCTAAATCCGCGCGTATTAAGATTTTGAGAGGTACAAAATTATTAATGAAAAGTTTAGAAAGAGTTTCTTTAAATAAATGATATAATTACTCTTGAATTCGGTTTGTAAATGTATTGAATTTATTACAACTGTTAATATAATGATATAACAGAAATAACACGAAGCAAATTATCGGTGTATTTATTAGAAGATCGTGAGATCATCAAATAACATTCTCCACGCTCAATGTAGTCATGTCATCAGTTCGTCACGGAATCAGCACGTAGCCTTAAATCTTGGCTATTGATGGTTTCTTGGTCATATTGACAATATTGATTTTAATGGGATTATTAGGATCGATATTCTATCTATCCTTAAAGAAAAATTGGATGGAGGTAAAAGCGATCGATCTTTAGAAAGTAATCCTTAATCCTTTAATACTATAATTCTAAGGCAGCGTGATAAGTGAGTGCTAATAAATTACAATGAGGTGCATAAATAGGCCGACGTTCCTTGCAAGGAAACGGGCAGGTTTCACGCGCGATAATGTCTTGACGTTGACTCGCTGAACGCCCTCAGGCACTCGCACTGTCTATCTGTACGTTTACATGCCTCCATTATAATGTGCATTTCCTTGTTCTAGTTTTCATATATCTACTTATTTAATTAATAGTACAATTGTGATGTTTCTTCTTCTATCTTCCATCGTAATATAATCTTCGCCAACTTCCTATTCTATGGTTTTGGTGATGAGGATCTCCTTTAATTCTCGTTTTCTTCCTCGTTAGCTCATCAACTTATTTCTCCAAAAGCAATGATTATCACAATATTGACGAAAATTTGCCCAACTGAACTCTCCAAATTTAGATGGGAATTAAGCTGATGAGGAGAGGTGAAATGATTGCTTAGACTGAATCTCCTGATTATTATCATCTTCGATTAGGTAGAGGTTTTTTATTATAGATATTTATATATTTATAAAGTGTCTCCTTTTCATCGCATTATTCATATTATTACTTTCTTCAAAGCTTGGTCAGGGGCTTGCACTTGTCTATCTTGACGTTTCCGCATTATGCTCATCTATGCTGACATGATGTATACTGAAGTATTATGTTCATGTCATGTCGGTTAAGTCATAGACTACGTAAGTATTTTACGAAGTCTCAATTAATAGAGCGTTAGTGTTGTGGTTAATTGTAAGTATTGATTACATTTATTAATTCTTAACATTGCTATAGATAGGAGCAGTATTGTAAAGGTTCACGAATAACGTCAGAATTCCTTAATCTATAATAGACATTTTCAAGTAGAATTAGCAGTCTTGTCGTATCATTTTAAGTTGTATGTAAACGTCATGTTCTGTCATTAAAATCTATTTAGTTTCTTTTCAAATTATACTTATAACAGGATGAAGTTTTTGCGCTCAATACTTAACAGTATTTAATAACGTTAATTTTATTAAAAAAACCTGTTCTGCATTTAGTGTCAAGTGCCATATGATACCGGTTTCTTCACCAAGGTTAGACTATGAATAAATTATCATGAAATCTTCAGAATTCCAGTACTACTTAAAATCTATGGAAAAAATTGTGAAAACTCTTTATCCCCCAGGAAAACAATACCTTGGTTTAGCTATAAGGAAACCACTCTTCAAGTCTGGCCTGTGGTTAAAACTAGTTTATATCAATAATAAATACATATTAATATCGATGTTTCTTTTAATGAACTTTAAATAAATATATAATATAAACTAGGATTTTCAATTGTGATTGAACATCACATAGTACATTTATGGAGATCCAATAGCTTTTGTCGTTTATTGATTTATTAGTCAGGACAAGTAATTATAAGGTTATTGAATTTATAAATAGATATAGATCGTATATCCAGTCAAAGAACTTTGCACATTAATCATAAAAGCCTATCGATCGGGGCTTATCTGACGTCACGAGTCACGGTGTTACATTTTTCATCGCGTTTCAAAACCCAAGCCAAGTTGCTAGGTGGCCCAGCCATTTTCCAATTGCAGCCTATCTTTAATCAAGGCGCTGTACAATTGATACAAATTGTTCTACTGATGACATCAGTTGTGTGCCCGCTATTGCATCGAGTGTTGGTTTTTTACTTTTTTCCCAGTCCTGGAAAGTTTGGGTTGTGGAATTTCGATTTTCGTTTGTAGTGTTTTGTCATTTTTGTCGTCGTTTGATCGGTCGTAAGCGATGGTGTATTTCGTTCTTCAATGCTCTATTTGGAGTTTTAGTATTTTTCGTAATTACTTAAATTGTTCTCCAGCTGTGCCTATAAGTTGTTTTATAGTATACCAAGGCCACTCAATCCTGCTGTTTGGGTATTGTTCTATATATGCAATTCGCATACGAACATAGCTCTCGTGCGTCACGGTTCATTGCCTTGAGTACGGAAAGAGATCCTAATATGGCGGTCGGCGCAGGCGCAGGATTGCCTTGCCAACGCTCAGCCATTCCGAACTATCCATCAACTACAGAGCACACGTCAATTGATTAAAATCTACAACCAAATAGAGGAAATACTTATAAGTCGCTAAAGACAAACTTTCTGTGGAGCTACTTTTATTATTTTTTTTTAAATAATTTTCAGTGTAGATATCGGTAAAGTTTGGTGAACCAACCTACGTAAAAACTTAAGGTTGAAAATGAAATAACTGCCACATACCATAACCAAATAGACCAAGAGACCGTAAAGACTGATATTGCCAAAATGTGTTGTTCGTGGTTTCGATGCCGCCGACGGGTTGCCGACTCGGCGGAACCCTCCACTCCCAGCGAGGCCTTCGAGAAATGTGTAACCCCCGAGCTGGTGGAGGAAAAGCCGAAGTCACGTAAGACGTAGGCTTATCGCACGATATCGCTTTTGCACGGTTCCATACACGTATTAAGGCAGTTTGTTTCTTTATAATATATTGTATGTGTTACACATTATTATTGTCGATGCAACTTTTAAACGTGGATGTACTACCATTAATATTGTTGAATTCGCGTTTTTTTTTCTGTTAAATTTTTTTTTACCACTTCAGCATTTTCACAGTATGTATACATTTATGTAATAGAAAGATAATTTATAATTAACTTCCCGTCCCTATCATATTCGTATTTAAAAAAAAATTATATTAAGTATATAATATTTCATGTAAGTTTTACATTAATTACAAGCTTTTAGACAAAAACCTGACTGAGAATAGTGTAGCTTACTACTATCGGTAAAATAGTTTTTAAAATCAGATTCCAGCATGAACAAACGTACAGATAAACAAAACTTTTCAATTAATTAAAATTAGTATGAAGATTTGAATTTAAACAGTATTGTATGTTACAATAAGGTACATTCCACCTTCCAGCGCCGCCGCGCGTCACCCGCAACAATCAGATGCGCATGTCCAACATAGGCCCGGCAGGGGGCGGGGGCGCCGGCGCCTACACGAACGGACACGGCGGGGACACCACGGGGCGGCGGGGAGCGGAGAATGTACCCCCACAAGTGCAGCCAACGCCAAACTCTAGGATTACTCAACAAGTGGGTACTTGTAAATATTGTTAAATTGGCTAACATTCTAAATAAAATAGCGAAATTATATATTATAAAATCCTATCCTCCTTTTCCCATAACAGCCTCCAAGATCTGGAGGTCGTTCACGTTCAGGCAGCTCACCAAGTGCAGCATCAGTGCTTCCAATACAACAGCCCACAATACAGGGACAGAGACGGATGAACAATATTAAAGAGGTCTCCTATTCCCACATTTTTCCTAGCCTTATCTTTTCCTATCCCTTTTATCCATTTCCATAGTAATTACTTTGTAATTAGATTGTCATTTATTTAGGAATCATCTGTAGTTTGGTAAACAGTTAAACGACTTTCAAATTCTTGCTATATTTAAATATAACGCATTTCGTTTTCTTTCCTGTCCTCTGAGAAAATCCTTAATTGGGAAATTTTCGGGATAAGCCAGAATTTATTCTGTAGATTGTGATTGTGTTTCTTATAACTGTTGTCCATTTTCTTCCAGTTCACTCCACCGGTGCCATCTTCAGCGCGTCCGGCAGCGGTATCTAGCACAGTGTCGGTCCCGCACGCGGTGGCGTCGGGAGCAGTACGGAGATCTAATGTTGTCAAGGAAGTGGAGAGGTTGAAGGAGAACCGGGAGAAGAGGCGGCAGAGGCAGGCCGAGCTTAAGGAGGAGAAGGTAAGGCAAAAACCATATCCAAAAGGATGCAATAATTCCATAAATCTCTCTTGTACTGAACATGTTTGCAATTAATAGAAAGTAGTATTTGATAGTAATATTTGAAATGTTTTATTTTTTAGGAGGCGCTAATGAATATGGATCCAGGCAACCCAAATTGGGAATTCCTGGCCATGATAAGAGAATATCAAAACAGCATTGACTTCAGGCCGCTCACTGGTAATGAGCCAGTGGAAGACCATCAAATCACCGTTTGCGTGAGGAAGAGGCCGCTAAATAAAAAAGAGGTTGCTAAGAAAGAGGTTGGTTGGTTGGTCTTAATGGCTATTATTCGACCTAATTATACCACTTAATTTCAACTGAATGGTTTGGTTATATTTTCAGGTGGATGTAATCAGTGTACCAACGAAAGATCAAATGATAGTACATGAGCCGAAAAACAAAGTGGATCTCACAAAGTATCTCGAAAATCAAAAATTCCGATTCGACTACGCCTTCGACGATTCCTGCACTAATGAAGTTGTTTATAAGTTAGTAAAATTTTACCTCCACCTATTGTCTCAGTCAGAGTTAGCTTGATCTATATTTTAAACGTTGCTATCCAGATACACGGCCAAGCCGCTAGTGCAGACAATCTTCGAGGGTGGTATGGCCACGTGCTTCGCGTACGGGCAGACCGGTTCCGGCAAGACTCATACTATGGGTGGAGACTTCCAGGTGACACTCAAAATTATTCTTATAAGTAGACTCAAAGTTTTGGAAGTTAAGCAACAGACTAACAGTATGATGGCTTGACTAGAATATTACTCCGGAGCTTCAGAGTTACGGCTAGAATAATCGCGTTGTAATAATAGATATTTTCGTCATGGCGGCGTAGTTTTTTTATTAGCTTTTATCTTTACTTTGGCACAATTGAATGATATTCAGTTTGTGCCAACTTCCAAAATCAAATGTTACTTAGATTAATGTTGCTGACATTATAACTAACAGGCTGAAATATTTTTAACGCTACAATTCCAGGTTGCAGGAGTTTCTTAGTTAATATGCTACTATATTATTACATCGTACTTAACATAGTATTTTTATGTTTCAGGGTAAGATGCAAGACTGTAAAAAGGGCATCTACGCGATGGCTGCGCGCGACGTTTTCACGTACCTCAAGTCGCCCAAGTATAGGCCGCTCAATTTGATAGTTTCCGCCTCCTTCTTCGAAATATATTCCGGGAAGGTAACGTTAATTTACTTAAAATAAGATTTTGAAAATCTTTATTTTTTCTATCTATACATTTCGGAATATAATAAATTAGAATTGAGATTTAAAAGTATGAGATGTTTAATATAATTGTATGTTTTTCAGGTTTTCGATTTACTAGCGGATAAAGCGAAATTACGAGTATTGGAAGACGGCAAGCAACAGGTGCAGATAGTGGGACTCACTGAGAAAGTTGTGGATAACGTAGAAGAAGTGCTAAAACTGATCCAACATGGTAACGCAGCAAGGACTTCTGGACAAGTAAGTCTAACTTAAGAGGATTTGTGTGATAGTCTGAGAAAGAAACATCTACCACCAAATGTGTGAGGATACTTTATGGCAGGCGATGCAATATGCGCTAGGAAGTGCGGTATGGATATTATCGTTTACCATTATTAAAGACAGGATTGCAAAACTGAAATATGGTATTATAGACCTTGTTAAACATGTCACAGACCAACCTAAAGTTTCTTATTGTTAACGTGGACGCTTTAAGTCGTTATCAAACCGTATCTCTTCATAACCAAGTCTTTATAGACGACTTTCGGTTAAGCGTTATGACTGAAAATATATTGTTTATTTGTGTTTCAGACTTCAGCAAATTCGAATTCGTCGCGATCGCACGCCGTGTTCCAGATAATAGTGCGGTCACCCGGCATGCACCGCGTGCACGGGAAGTTCTCCCTCATCGACCTCGCGGGCAACGAGCGCGGCGCCGACACCTCCTCGGCCAACAGACAGACACGTAAATATTTTTAAAGTCCTATAATGTAATGTATTTAACAAAATTTAAAGAAATAATTTAAAAAAATTTTATGATCATGTTAAAAATTTAACCCAAAGTGAACATGGTTGATTCAGCTTAAGTTTCTATGAATTAATTTTTTTCCCTTCAAGTCAACTTGCTAAGTTGTTTAAGCGTCAGGTGTGTTACCATAAAGACAATTAAACCACAATGATTTTCCTTTTTTTACCCCCTCAGAAATATAAATTTTTAAAAAATCATTCCTTAGTGCTCACATATGCTTAGAGTCAAAGAAACCCTATCGTCAGGAGTGCTTTAATGTCATTCAATTATTTATTGATAACATATAAATGTTTGTATGCAAACTTTTACAAATATTGAATAATTTGTATAAATGTTAGGAGTCAAATTCATTATAATTCATTCATTGCATCGTCATAAAAAATATGTTATTATTTATAAGGATTACACAAGTCAACAAAAAAAAAACTTTTTTTTGTGTCTGTTATTTAATGACTATTGTCTGAGTGTTTACATTGAAAAATAACCAAAAACTCAATTTATGAAGAAATAAGTTTGCTATTGTATGTTTTATATTGATAATTAAGTTTTAAAGTTCTTAGTGGAGAGTAAAATAATAATTGGTAATACTTTAAAACAAAATGGCGACAAGTCGCGCATTCTACTGTATTGAGTGTATGTATGTCTATTACAAACTGTAGCAACTACTTTTGTATATGACTGAGTCGCAGAATAGCATACAGACTTTACTTGTCGAAATAATATGAAATTTTCTATGAAAACGAAATTTCTATAAAAGCAAACTTTATTCAAAAAACCTATTTTACCCATTATAAGTAAGGTAAAAGAAATCAAAATTTGACATTTTGTTGCCAGACTCAAAATCCGTGTTGACCGGTGTTATTTTCTTATCTAGTATCAAAACAAGGATGATATTGCGTTGCAGGTATGGAAAGTGCAGAGATCAACAAATCTCTCTTAGCACTGAAAGAGTGTATCCGAGCCCTAGGCATGAAGGGCAACAACCACCTGCCCTTCCGCGTGTCCAAGCTGACTCAGGTGCTGCGCGACAGCTTCATCGGAGACAAGTCGCGTACCTGCATGATAGCCATGATCTCCCCCGCCATGTCCTCCTGCGAACACTCGCTCAATACGCTGCGGTATGCTGACAGGTAAGTCATCTGCTAAATATAAATAAATAGTGTCTAAATTCTCGTGTTTTTCCATCTAAAGTAAATCCTTACGCTAAAAATGGCGATCAAACCCACGATTTAAACCTATCGATATGTCTCCTCCTTCAGTCGTTTTCCTCATGTCTGAGGGTCGTGACCTCCTCCATCCGTGACTTTTCCGGAATGACGGAGGAACCACAAGCGTCTTAGCTGAATTAACTGTAAGATTATGTGTGGTGCATCACACCTTAAAGACCTCAAAGGCAGCTCTTATCTGTTTGCGGAATATATTTTCGACTGATCGACTAATGAGTATAGCTAGGTCGTATCATCTCATTTTATCTATTTGTTATGTTCTAAAATCTATTATAAACACATGATTCTAGAGTGTGTAGTGACTTTATTTTATAGTATAATAGATAAATGTATGACAAATAATTGCAGAGTGAAGGAGCTAGGCACCTCAGATGGATCACGTGGTAGAGCAGAATCAGAATCTCCGCTAGCAGATGTCGAAATGGAACCCGCACATGATGATCTGGCACATTTGCGATCGCTTAATGTTAGTATATCATAAAACATCTACTCATTTTGTAAATTGAGTTTAAAGGCCTGTACGTAACCATATGTTGGAGCTGAATGTGATGTTAGGCCCATCGTTACCTTAACCCGTTTATGATTTACTGCTGAGCCGGGTCTCTACAGAATACGAAGGGTCATAGTCCGCTACACTGCATGTCGGCCAAATGTGGGTTGACAGACTTCACGCACGTTTGAGAACTTTATAGAGACATGCAGGGTTCCTAGAGTAACCACTGATCGCAGGAATATGTAAGTGATCACTAATGATGTCAATGCTTAATGACTATTTGTTGTAGGAGGGTGACATGTCAGCGGAGATGTACACGTTCCACGAAGCGATCGACGAGTTGCAGCGCGCCGAGGAGCAGGTGCTCGACAACCACAAGGCCATCTCCGACTACCTCCAGCACGCGTTGCAGCGCTGCGCCGCGCTGCTGGCCCTCACGCGCGACGTCGACTACGATCAGGACGGTGAGTTATTGACTATGATCAAGATTATTGCGTATTCTTAAACCCAGAAGTTCTCTCCATATCGACCCCCAAGTTAAAGAAGAATTGAGAGTTTGTGACGTGTAAAAGGGTAAGGGTCTAGGTAGTCCAGTGTAATTGTAGATCAGCCTCTAGGTCTAGCCCCGATTGACTTGATTTTCTACAAGCTAATGACATGCTAAGTGTTCCATGGGTTAAATAAAGAATCATGGCAGAATTTGTACTAATTAAATATGAGAAATTGAAATAACTTTAGAACTGCTTTTTGTGGCCTAAATAATAGGTTTAAACATACAGAATATTTTTAGGACACGGGAATCAATAAAAGTGTAAATCTTAAAACTATTGACTATTTCTGAACGAAACAGATTGCTATAAATGTCATTTGTCATAATATGTGTGTTTTACTGAACTGTCAGAGCTTAATTTTACGATAATAAATGGATTTATACGATAATTTATATTGCTGTAAGATAATTTTATTTTATTATTAATATTTGTCTTTATTTCGTTAAGCTTTTATGTCCTTATTATTTATTTTTTACAAAATCAAAGATATAAAAATCAAAGATGATAAATAAAACTTATCAATTAACAGTTTGAGTATTGACTTATTGACAGATGCAAGTGTCACTTTGACAGTTGACGTTTTTATTTTTTTTAAATACTTAATATGGCAATAGAAAATGTCAGAAGTCCATTATTTTTACTTTAGAATATTTTATGTTTGCCGCCTGATAAAAATATATTATTCATATTACCGGGATCCCTAGAGTATAATCTAAGCAATGGAAATAAATAATCGCTCTCAAAATTTTCCGTACAAATCAATGTATGAAACTTGCCATGATTCTTTGGGAACCTTAAAAGGTTGGACGAGTGACCAACCTTTCAAGTGTTTCAAGTCAACCTTTCGAGTGACGAGTGGATATTTATATTGCGTACTGATTTTGAACCATTGAGGTCTATATCTTTATATCCATACACAGGTTTCTTAACATAATACGACTTAAAATTTAAATTATGCTTTTTTTGTTGACAATGGGTTTCCTTTGCTTATTGTTGTGATACATGTGAAACCAGCACTGATTGCTTTTACATTTATAATATTATATATATGTTCTTCTATGAGTATGAAGTAGAATGGTAATGATGCGCTTGTTGTTGTGGGTGTACTGCATGTTGCAGGCATATGGCAGCGTATAAAGCGCCTGCGCGCAGTCCCGAGCAATGGCCTTGGCACGAGACGAACTGGCCGCATGTTAGGTTTGAGATACCACACAGAAACATAACATTCGGTTCAACCGGGTGCTGGGAATGGATGTTACATAATATACGCGGCTGTAGCTTTATAGTTAAAACAATAACGCGACCACATTACTGAACGCTATTTGTAAGATTGTTTTCAAGAAAAAAAACTAAAGACTCAAAAAATTCAAAGTATTCAACTCCTTACCAACAAAAACAAACGATCTTTCAGAGAAAAATAAATTAAAATAACTAATAAAATGACTTTATAGTTTACGCATTTTACTCAATAAATGTTTTTTTTTTACAATGGTGAAGTTTCATGATTTTGATAATTCTATATTTAACTTAATAGACCCGTGAAAAAATTTTTGAAATCCGTCAATAAATGATTGAAAAACACATTATTTTATTTTACGTATCTTAGCGCAGAACAGAACGATTGTAGGCCACTGACGTCATCTCACCTATAGACGAGATCGTCGCACCAGAGCACAAGATATTCTAAGTGTATGCGCGCCGCGTCGAGTAGGTGAAGTGACGTCACACGCGCAACTTTAAAGTCCCATAACTTTTTCATTTGTAGAGATATTTTAATGATTCTTTCAAATTTTTTGTTTCAATTAAATTTTTACAATTAATGTAAAAAAATTGTAAACTTCTCCATTAAATTTACGCTAAATAATATTGTTTAAAAAAATACCTTACTAATTATTTAATATGAGATTATTATCATTATGGATGCTCTCTGACATTGTATTTAAATGATTATAAAATAAATAAATAAATTTATTAATAAAAAAAGTACATATAACTCTTGTAGGAAATAATATCGTGTCGATTAGTCTAAATTCTACTGAACATAATTTATTTATTTTAGCCAAAGTCTAAACAAGTGCAGCTTTATAAAAACCGTGTAAAGTAGCGAAACTAAAACAGGTATAAGTTATAAACGTGTATTACGTACATCCAATCATCCTAACGTACCTAATCAAAATTACATTATATCTTCTAATATAATATATTAATATCGGGCCCACCACTACGGATGCCAATGCTATCGCTCTACAACAGCTTCAGTGTGGGGAGCGGAAATAATGCTTCATATACTAAACTACTGCTACTTCCGATTATTTATAAAAATGTCGCTGTCTTCTATGTTAAGTTTGACATAACATACATTCATATTTTTCCCATAGCTCTATCGATATATATCTTTTCCACCACAGATGAGCGAGGATGTGTAGCAAGGGATGTGTTTGTTAAGAACCGATACAATCGCTTTAGGCTAGGTAATATATGGGTCATTCCATCCCAAATCGATAAATTTTTTACCTGACCCCCTTCGATTTCGCTAAGAATTTTCTATCTTTTTCTACCCCCCGAAAGACATTTTTCAGAATTTTTTTTCCCGACTCAAAAAAGTTACTCAACAAATTTTCAGTAGCCCAGATGTACGAAATACTTTGTTTTTTTTCTCTAAAAAAACTTCAACTAATTCTGCAATGATCCATGCCAATTTGAAGATGTGACGACAAATGCTTCGATTTTTTTTTTAAAAATTGCAAAAATAAATATTCGGTTCTCAACAATCGAAGCCTATAATTGGCTGAAAAAAAAATTTGAAGGTCGATTCACAAATGCGAAAACAATACCAACGACACAAAAAATTCATGAGACTGAGGAAATGACGGTTTTTTCGAAAAAAAAAATATCATCATCTCATCATTATAAAATGTTCTGTTATATTATTTAGATATTAGTGCCATTAAAATAACTTTCATGTTATTACGTACTAGTCGACTACCGTGACTTCGCCTACGTTAAAGTATATGTTAAATTAAGAATATATGTACAAAAATAAAAATAAAGGAGAGAGAGAGAGACTCTCGTAAAAAAAACCGAACAGAGACTGACCATTCTGAACAGAGATAAAGATAAATATTAAAGAGAGAAAAAAGAGACAGGATGAGAGAGAATGATAGTATATAAGAGGAAGAGAGACAGAAATACTGTAGACTTCATTAGTGAAAGAATTTATAAAATCGGATCAGTAGTAACAAAACGGCCGTGTTCTATTAATTAAAAAAGTGTTTATGGCAACACTGAATCACCTTTGTCACTCACGAAAAGCATAGTTTTCTATTAGCGAAAGAATTTTTGAAATCGGGTTAGTTACGACAAAATGGCAAAATTCGTGAATTAAAAAATGTATATGGCAACACTAAATCACCTTTGTCACTCACGAAAAGTATAGTTTTCTATTAGCGAAAGAATTTTTAAAATTGGGTTAGTTACGACAAAATGGCCATATTCTATTTATTAAAAAATGCATATGGCAACACTAAATCACCTTTGTCACTCACGAAAAGTGCATTTTTCTATCAGTGAAAAAAAAATTAAAATCGGAATTTAGTAGTTCCTGAGAAACCCTTCAATTTACAAAATGGCCACCTTATGGCACTTAAATGGCCATATCTTTTTAATTAGAGTATTTATGGCAACACCACATAGCCTATGTTATCCGGAAAGGATGTAGCTTCCTATCGGTGAAAGAATTTTCGAAATCGGTTCAGTACTTTTCGAGCCTATTCGCAACAAACAAACAAACATACAAACAATCAAATCTTTCCTCTTTATATAATAGTATAGATTACAATGGATTCAAAAATGTAACAATTCAGCGTAGATTGCACAGCGGACGGGGGATCCCTCCCACCAACAACCAATCAGAGACCGCTTTCGGACAACTGTGTCTTACGGTTTGCAATCAATCGACAGTTCATAATATTGCGAGATAAATTGTAATTATAAAAATGTGTTGACTATTTCGCGGTGACATATACATTTCCGTAAATCGCGTTGCGCACTTAATTAAGATTTAAAATTATTAATATACATACGATCTGAGGACATCATGTAATCAAATTAAATACACTAATATGGTGTGGTAGTAACGATTGATTATGGATAAAAATATCGTAAATGACAATTCAAAGTATCACATCCCAGAGAAAATTTATGTGTTGATTCGGAAAGTTCGCACTCCGTATGCTTTACGCATAAATCAATCAACAATGAATATTTAAAAATCCGTAGATGGTAGAAACGTGATTTAATTGTCGATTACGATGTTCCCTTAAATTGTAATGAGCTGAAATTATTTATATATATGCAAATTATTTTTTCCAGCATACGCGACACAGTGGGAGGAGCTACTAAACGAGCAGTTGGCAGTACTGGCGCAGTCACGTGACCTCGTCGCAGAGTTCCGCACCAAGATGCAGCAAGAGGAACACATCTCCCGTCGCATCCAGCCCAGGCACCACTAGCGTGCATGTCACACGCCACACACCACAAGCCGTAGCGTCGATATACGCGTTTTCTTTCGTTACAATAGATTGAATGATCTAAAGTTCCTAATTGTATATAAACTTGTACGCAACAGATTAAATTACACATTTTGGTTACACAGATATATCGACACTACGCTACTTACTTACCACTTACTGTCCATGTCCAAGTCCAGGCTATTTGACGCTTTAAATTCCAGTACAGTATTCTATTCGAGATTGTAGCTGGTCTACCAGATGCTTTTGGAATCAAATGGCAGGATGCGTTTAGATCTTAGTATACTAACGAGTGACGTCAACCTAAATAGGTTTAGTCTTTTGAAAAGTACACGCGAAAGGACAATTACACACTTTAGATTTCGCATGTTAGTGGTTGACGATGAATTTTGTGTGTGTTTTTCAAAAGACAATTCCCTAAATGAGCTACAACGGAGATGAGACCTAATAGACTTAGCTTTGCGATAATCGATTCTAAATCGATTTTGAATACCGATTTTTGTTGTCTAGGACGACCCTGTGTGATGATTATAGACTTTTAACGAAAGTTTGATTTGTACTATTGTGCTGGTGTTTGATATTGACAGAAACAAACGTGATATTTGACAGTGACAGTTGCTTAAGATTGCCATTATAGAAGAAAGTAGTGATGTTCCAAAATCGGTGCAACGTTAGCACGATAGTACGAATCGGACGTGACCTTTACTGCATTTAACTGAAGGCCTATTTTTGAATCATTCGCATGACATTTAGGTTTATTTAATGAAATTACTTAATTCGTCTGAAAAGTTTTATTAATACTCTGTTGCTGTTATTGTCTATAGTCTCCAATAAATTTTAAGTATATGAAAGAAATTGCTAATAAATGCTGCCATTGTAAATTTAAACGTCTAGTGACGTCAGAGTTGCTTTCGTGCTACCACAGACAACCGGTGGAATAAATTTCTATTCACAGATAGTATATATAGAGTTAAATCATTACAATCATCTCATTAAAAAAAAGTAAAATATTTTAATTTTAAAAATAGTAAAACCACTTAAAAGACTAATGATTATAAGTTTTTTTTTTCAAGTCAATACCTTTTTTTTTTGTAATGCGACTTATTTATTATGTTGTGATAATAATTGTAACGTTTTTGTACTTTGGATAGCGTTTCGTTCGCCTTCAATAAATATCGCTTTATTAATCAATTGTTTGATTTTTGTTATCTGTCTGTTCAAACGTACGAGATGCTTTATTGATTTTTACGTCATTTTTTCAAAAAAGCATCTCTTATAATACTCCTTATGTCGGAACCGTGTGCTTCTATTACAAACATATGGACAGATAAATATAGCATTTTTAATGTACTGGTGCTAGGATACAAGAACATGCCTCGGCGGGAAGATTATTTTTTAATTAAATTCTAAAATCGTATACGACTTATGTCCATTTCGAACCCCTTATATAATTAAAAATAAATAAAAAAACACTATGTACTAAATATTTACTCTAAAATACTATTGATAATTCGTTTTGAAATAAGAATGTTTTTTCTACTTCTTTTTTAAATTGAATGATGGCATTATTGTGTCAACATTCTAAATTCAAATAATATTTGAACATGGAATTAAGAATGGATATGAAAGCTTCATATGACGTTTTAAGTTCGTTCCGAATTCAAACAACTTTGAACAAACAACAAAATTAATGCTATAATTAATTTAATAGTCGAATCATTTTTGTTTTTTTTAGTAATTTAAAAACAAAAGTATTATACCGTTCAGACCTGATTTTATTAAATTGTTTATTAATTAATATTAAACCTAATTTTCTTCTTATAGTATGTTCAAGTGTGTGCGTGACATACAAATATGTAGTACATAGTGTATATACGTTACGTTACTCTCGTCGGGGATACAGCTTCTATTAGATAGTGCTTATTAAATTTAAATCGGTACTCTGTATCAGAGTGACTGTTTGCCGATGGAAATTAAAAACATTGTAAGTGGATCGGGTGTATAGAAAATTGAACTTTATTCCTGTTGGTATAACATATAAAGTTGTTTAACAATTAACATTGAACGGAACGTCTCACTGATTTAGATACTCTGTGCTATAATCAATATTTTGAAATATCAGTGATGTATTGAAGTTAATAGACATTTAAATAAGATTCTCCGTCCTTTACAGAAATGTCAATTATCAAACGTCAATGTCACCCGTGATGTTTTTTTTTGTTGTAATTCCATAATGGAAAAGGCAAAGGTATCACACCCTACAGCCTTCGAGTAAACATTCTTTTTACAAATTAAATATTGTTTAATGTAACATAGATAAAGTTCAATATTCCATACAATGCGTCACTTGGGCGATGTTTTCGAGTCGCGTGTGGGAGTTTTGAGTTATTTGCTTTGAAATGAATTAGTTTTGTATAGAGTATAGAGTATAGAGGACGCAGCGGAGGCGCGTGCGGGTCGTGCTAGTTGAAATGCTTTATTATAATACTTATTTTAACATCGCACATTATAATAAATTAATCGAAATTGAATTTGTTGTTTTATTGTCTTTACTTAATAATAATGAATACTATAAATGTTTCGAAAATAAACCTCCACGGTTCTACCTTAACCATTTTTATACCGATGCATTTCTCGGTTTCTGTCTGAATTATTTTCTTGTTTCGTCTTTTCTAGACCACTTTTTTACGTAGTCGGGTTATAGTTTAACTATTTTTTTATATAATAGTTTTCCGTTTCCCGATCTAATATTGTAACGTATTGTTGGTTTTTATTTGCTTAAACGAGTGTATAACTGCAAAGACAGGACCGCGCGGACTATACGACCGCATTTTAAACATATATGTTGACATAAACAATAACATATATAGATAGATATTTGTACTCGCCAAGACCTTTCTTTTGGTAGTAATTTAATCATAGTATACAAGTACTTATCTATACTATTATATAAAGAGGAAAGATTTGATTGTTTGTATATTTGTTTGTTGCGAATAGGCTCGAAAAGTACTGAACCGATTTTGAAAATTCTTTCACCGATAGAAAGCTACATTCTTTCCGAGTAACATAGGCCATGTGGTGTTGCCATATCTTCTAATTAAAAAGATATGGCCATTTAAGTGCCATAACTATTTTGTAAATTGAAGAGTTTCTCAGGAACTACAAATCCGATTTTAAATTTTTTTTCACAGATAGTAAACTACACTATTCGTGAGTGACAAAGGTGATTTAGTGTTGCCATATACATTTTTTAATTAATAGAATATGGCAATTTTTTGTTACTAATCCAATTTTAAAAATTCTTTCACTGATAGAAAACTACACTATTCTTGAGAGACATAGGTGTTGTAGTGTTGCAATATACATTTTTAATTATTAGAACTTGGTCATTTTGTTACTACTGATCCAATTTAAAAATTCTTTTCTGAAAAAAGTTTATAGTATTTCCGTCTCTCTTCCTCTTATATTCTTTCGTGCTCTCTCACGTTCTCTCTCTTTCGATTTTATCTTTCCTCTGTCCTTCTCGATCTTTTAATCAATTATGGATATTGCTTCAAATACCCGGAGCAAAGCGAGGGCAGGCCGCTCGTATTTAATATGGTAAAATATTTTTTATTAATAAAGTATCGTCGTGTAGAATCGAATGAAATTTGTGCATATAAAATTCAAATTTGGAATCTATTTTCAGTCTGTGTTCTAAAGAGTTCGGATTGAGATTATATTAAAAAGTCTGCTAAACGGTTATTTATTAATAAAATCGTAAATCATAAACTTAAAAAAATTGGCGCTGAGTGGCTATTTATAATAACTACACAAATATATTACGATTTACGGCTGAAATTAATAACCAATCACAATGCAAAATCATTGGATTATGGGTAAATTTAAATTAGTAATCTATTTTTAATCTGTAATTCAAAATCTTTGAATAATAAATAGAAAATAGTTTTCAAAATTGAATATTCTAAACAAATTTGATTTTGGAATCGAAAAAAGATTTAAATTCACAATACAAATATTTAGAACCATTGTTGTGTATAAAGGTAACTGTAATAGAGGTAAAATAAAACAAAATAATGTTAAGAATTATCTATATTGAGTATATACAGATTTTGTACTGAATGTTGGTAATACATTGGAGAGTGGAAGACGTGTGGGAGCAACGAGTCCACGCGACAGTTGGCGATAACAATTATTGAACTTTTCAACAAACCAGTTAAATTTATTATTATACTTGTATTTTAAATAGTTATAGATTCAAAATACATTAATTAATCAATTTTGAACAACGTTGCAATTCCATTGAAATAAAATGTATTATTATGACCTTAAAAAATAACACTCCATTTTGTATCTTGCTGTAATCGCTACAGCCAAAATTAATTGGCAACACTGAATGTCAATTGTCCACGGTTACCAACTTCGGAACACAACACTGCTTTAGAGTAGTGTTATTTAGCTGTGATCTTCTGTAAGGTCGAGGTACTACCCCAGTCGGGCTGCTCCATATTTGAGCAGGAAATTTCCTGCTGTGCCCTACCTCAGCTGAACAGGTTTTCCCCCCAGATTTAGGGGGTAAATAAGTAAGATGGGATTTTTTAGGGGTATTTTCAGGGATCTTTTGACTGTCTAATATTTTTAAATTGATAATATTATCAATTTAATTGTTGGCCTAGCGACTTACAACGACATCTAGTACGTAATTCTACAAGCAGTCTGTGGTGACTGGCGGCAATACTGGCGGACATTTTATTGTCTGTGCATATGGCGATTATTGTTGTGTATAAATTGAACGTATTTTTGATATTAGCTTATGTCAGATAGGATACCGCCAAAAAAAACGATTGTTATTTCGATTTTGGTTTGTATTGTGTGTCGCTAAGAAATGTGTTAATGATGCCTAAAAATTTCAAAAAATCTGAATCTTTAGATGAAGATGAAATATTTTATGTATTAAATAACTTATAATCAGAAGACTTTTGACACATAATACAGCATATTATTTCTAAATCATTATGAATTTATATATTATTTGGGGGGATGACTAAACAATTAAGGCGATTTTAGGGGTTTTTGACACAACTTTAGGGATAAATATTTTTGAGAGTTGGTAACACTGCAATTGTCATTTGTAATTCGCGGTATTTTCTTGTATGATATTTTCACCTAAAGTTTATTACGTAGTTTGAGTTTTTTTTGTGAAATAAATTAAACTCGCGTAATTTTTTTTTTGGAAAGAGTGCCTCAAAGTAATAATATTTGTTTAGACTGTGTTTCTACTGGAGAAGATTCCTTGCTATCTATCAGAAAACACAACTTTAAAGGCGAGTAATTAACTACTGTTTTAAAATGGTTATTATCTAACTAAACAATTCAGTTACAATAGAATAAATAGCATAATATAGTAGAGTATCACAGAACTTTCCTAATCGTTAAATAAATACATATTTACAATTGTAACCATTATCCAATTAAAATTTTAGCAATACTATAGTTTTTAGGTTTTACCTCATAATCATAATATTTTAAAGCATTTAGTGATGTATTTACTAAAATAGTATCTAATATAGGCGTTAGATAATTAATTAATATCTAGGAACATGAATAAAAATAAATTAACAATGCCATGTTGTCATTCTAAGCCTAGAAATGGAAATTGGATCTTGTATTACGATCCAAATTAATAAACAATCTCAATCCAAAATGTGTATAGAAACTTCAAATTTGGAATGTATTTTTAATCTGTATGTAATCTTTGGACAATAGATCGAAAACTGATTTAAATCGTATTTTCTGTACACAAATTTCATATTTATTTACAATCCTTAATTAAAGATTCTGGATTGAGATTGTTTATTAATTTTGGCCATACAATATGTAATTAATCCAGTGATGGTATGCATTTAAGAGAGACTAATGGAATGATTTGCCATCCCTAGTACTGCTTTTAAGAATTAAAAATAAAATCTAGAAAAGGAAGAACCAATAGCAATAAATGCTTCTTAATACTGTCACAGTAGTTCTTCTTCATAGTCTTCTCCGGTGAGTATGTGTGGGTGACCGATGGCTGGGAAGCTGGGGCTGTACTCGCTGGTCGCCCACAGGTACAGGTTGAGTGTGCGCTCTGTACATTGTGCTATGAATCTGAAATAAAAAAAAATGGATGGTCTTTCCAAAAAACTCAATCTACAATTGAATTACAATAAAATTTTTTTTTCAAAAAGGCAAGGTAGGCAAAGGTATTACACCTTACAGCCTTGTCTACGGCTGGTTCATTCTTTATTCATTTCATAGTAAGGTCGAAGCTATGTCTTCCGTTATAATTATTAATCCTTGCAGTTTCAAAATTCCTTGTGGTAGATGTCCTTTTATCCATCCTTCCTTCCTCCACTCATTCCACAACTCCAACCATAAAACAATTCACTTCACATAAACGTTCCCTAAAAGCCTGTACCACTTGGAGACTCTAGTGTTGCCATTTAAAAATATCATAGGTCATAGATATAAGGTAGTAGTTTATGGAAAGGAAACTGTCTTGAGTAAAGAATTAATCTAATAAAAACAAGGCTGTGAGGTATAATACTTTTGCCTTTTTTATGGAATAAAAACAGAAAAAAGAAAACTGTCAAAGTGACATTCTCCATATGAGTTTTATTACTATGTAAATATTTTAATGTTACGTTTTTTATGGCAAAGAAAGGAAGATACTATTTATATGCCATGGTAAGAGAGAGATAGAACTAATGTCACCAAAGTATATAAGAATTGAAAATAATTGAAAATTTGGGATTAATTAAGGTAAATTAAGAATTATTTCTTATATTTTTTTTCTATAAGATCTGAAGAGAAAAAACTGTTGATGATGAGATATATAGAGTGCTTATTTATTATGGTGTTATATGCTAGGGATGTTGCGGATCCACTTTTTTCCACATCCGCGGATGCATATAAAAAAACTTAAGTGTTGGGTTGGTAGGGTAAAAAACAGTATTATTTACCCTTTTTTATTTAATAATAAAGTAGTGAATGAACTACTATTACTAATTAATTATTTAAGTAATTAAATTTAAATATTGGAGCATTGTATTTAATGAAAAGTAGAATGGCTGCCTTTTCGGACTCCAGTCTGTTTCGCAAAGGTTCGTATATTAATCCTGCGCTACTAAATAACTGTTCCTTGGAACACTGGCTGGTGGACATGTGGAAAAAATTGGATCCGCATCGATTTATACGGATGCAGATGAGGATGTCAAAATCAATGCGGATGTTCCGCATGTGCGGATGCGGATGCGAATATTCGCAACATCCCTATTATATACCATTTGAATAATTCATTAATTTAATATCTTACAGCATTTTTCTCCAAAAATAAATGGCTCCAATCAGTCACTAAAGGTAGTCTAATACTTATAAGAGGTGTATATCACTGCAAAAGTATGGACACCTGTTTAGTCAAGCTGTTTAAATACCTCAAGATCAAATCAAAAAACCTTTATTTACTGATAACAAGGGTACACTTGTATGTATACATTATCAACCCCCTTTCAGTGTGTCCTCAAAAACACAAAGGTCTCTGTGGTCCAGCTCTGAGTACTTTTTTCTTTCTCTAGCTAGTCTTGACCAGAGTGGACCCGCAGTTTTTTTAATTTCGTCAGACCATCTCTTGATCAGTCTTTCTCTCTTTTGTTTAGCTCTGTATTGAGGCGTCCACTCTGTCACTCCTCGTCCACTTTTCTGTCCGATTTCTTAAGAGATAAGAGTTCAAATACCTAAATAATCAAATAATCACCTGACAAAAGGTCTGACATCCCCCTCATTAGCAGTTTGCAAGTGTTGATAGTACAAATGTCTGTGTTGCTTGGCTATGATCACTGGTGGGTAGCCGGCCTGCATCAGCACCAGGTTCATGAGCAGTCGGGAGGTTCTCCCATTGCCATCTATGAAGGGATGGATGTAGACTAGCTTGTAGTGAGCTAGGGCTGCATATCTGAAATTTATGTATAAACAATATATTTACTTGTAAGCCAATACTAATACTACGACATTGAATAAAAAATCACTTCAGTCTTTAAGACATCACTAGTATATAATATAATAAAGTTTTTTAGATATACAAACTGTGATTTTTTTAAATGGAGACAAACACTTCACTTCACATCCTTGCACATCTCTCGCGGAAACACAACCTAACATGTTTCACCTATATTGTGGATAATTCACACTATATCATTATAAATTATAGCCTATATGATATTTTGATGTGTAAGCTATATTATTATAAATTTTCATCAAAATCCATATAGTAGTTTTTGCGTGAAAGAGTAACAAACTTACATCCACACATCCATACATTCTTTTTTTTAAATTTATTTGGCACAACAAACAATTGTACAAAGAAATCAACTTAAGATTGAGACAACACCATTGTCCATTAAACTTGTATTAAACATATGAAACAGAGACATCTACAACCAATTACATGAACCTAAGATAAATTAAATATAAATGTGTTTACCCTTTCAGTATGTTTTTAATTTTCGCTTTATATGAAAACTGTCGATGAATTCATTATTGTATGCTTCTGTCAAGCGACGCAGCGGAACCCTCTTTCCCGCATTTGAGTGACAATTATTTAGAGAAAATAGACCTTAAATTACTCTTATAAACTTTCGCGTATATAATATTAGTAGGACTTAGGATTGACATGATAATGGTCATTAACCCTGTTTTAAATTAGTACCTTAAGTAAGTAAAATATAATGTTTATCTGTCTGAATAATATTAAGTAAAAGTTACGCCTACCTGTTGTAATTATTATCAGTACAATCTTTATTGCTTGTTGTAAATTGTATTGCATTGACTCATCAATTGAAAGTTAAATGAAAGGCACACAATGTGAATAATTCAACATACCATCAGTGGGTTCTAACAGTGCGTAAGTCATTTTATGAGTGATACAAGATTTGAATGTTATTAGTTAAAGTATAATGGTGTACATCGTCTCGACCAATCAATACATAATATCTGACCAATATGATAATTTAAAAAAATGCGTTGAACCAGGGTTACTCTCATTTCATAAAGTTTATTTACTCTCCCGTAAAGTAGCCATTATTGACTTCCGCACTGTTAGAACTTCACTGACAATATGCTGGCAGCCTCTTGGTAAAAGCTGGTTTTCAGAGACCACTTTTTATTACAGTGCTTGTGATCAATAGTGACAGTATTAAAATTAGCTAAACTAATGGTTATGAATCATAAATGTAAATAAACAGAACACATTGCAATATTGTATTGATTACATATATTAAATAACATACACACCTAACAGGATGCAACTCCAACGCATCTTCAGAGTTCAACCATTCCAAGAATTGAGTCATCAACTTCTGTATCTCTGATGGCCCTGGTGGAATGTGACCACCCACATACACTTGAGTCCGTCTGAACTGACCACCTTCCACCGGGTCTACATGCCCTAACACTCTTTTATGTATCTCCAGAATATCTCCCATAGTAATATCTCGTAACCTATACAGCAATGTTGTGTTTATATACTTCATAGCTGCATCTAAGCCGAGAATCTCATTATGCTCGGCTATACTCTTCCCTTCAACAGCTATCCTAGTTTCTAAAATACTCCGAGTTTGGGATAATGTCATAGTATTACCTTCAATAGCTACAGTGTGATAAATATGCTGAAAATAAGCCTCCTTCTTAGCTCTACACAGAGCAGCATTATTTTCAGGTATAGAGAGCAGCGTGTCTCTCTTTTCATCTATTTTCCTCAACATCTCTCTATCTAAATTCTCAACTATACTTGCTGTTCGCTGTCTGTTCATCAGAGCTCCAGTATGCTCTGGATAATTAGTTAATGCTAATGTGTACAACTGATCAGCTTTAACAACATCTTTTTTCGTTTCTTCTAAAAATTCTCCATAATGGTTTAAAATATCTGCATGTTTTGGTGATAGAGCAAATGCATGCTGGAAGAGTTTCATTGCTTTATCTGCTTTACCATTCTTCTTCATTTCTAATGCTGCGTTCAAGGACACGACAGCTTCTGCATCTCGAGCTTTATCTCGTTGTTTAGCGGGTGGAGACTCCTCGACGAAGGGTTCCAGGTAATTCCCGTACAAGCCAGCAGGTATCGGTGAAAACGGTTTAGATAATCTAACATCGTGATTGAGTAACTTGTGAAATGTTATTAAAACAGCAAACGTACAGATCACGCTGGATAGAATTAACACAGTTTTACACTTATCCACTAGCATTGTGACTAAATTCTTTGATTCACACTTCATGGTGTTATGTGTCGGCGTATCTAGGAACAACATGTTCACAGTCACTAACACAGCTCGCTGAAATCTCGCGCTCGGTGACTGTAAATAATTCAGATTTCATCGTGTTCGTGTATCGCAATAAAATTTCTAAACACTAATAACAAAAAAACACGTAAGGCTAAGGCCATCGCTTGACAGCTGATCGAATTGACATTGACGTTTGACAGTCAGCTGTGATTTTGTTAAATTGGTAACACTGTCCGCTAATCACATATTGTCTATGATTGCATTATTCTTCTGACGACAAGTATTTTACAATAGATGGCGCATACTAAGAAGTCTCACCGTCTTTATTATTTTTATCAAAACCACTAACGCCTTTGCGTACTATTTTAATTTTAAAATGTCATTTCTGCAACTGTATTTATATTGTGTGCAATAGAGAATTTATCTATCTATCTAACTAAATCATCATCATCATCACGACGACAATGGCCCACTGCTGAGCTGGATCCCCTCCACAGAATGAGGAGGGTATTATTCCATAGACTTGACACACCGACGGAGAACTTTGAGGAACTCTGAGGAGTGTAGGTTACCTCACGATGTTTTCCTTCACCGTTACAGCAAGTGATATTTAATTACTTAAAACACACATAACTCCGAAAAGTCGTCGGTGTGTGTATGTGTGGGGGATCGAACCCAGACCTCCAGAATCATTGAAGTCTCAACCTCTGGGCCATAACCCTAAATACGACTATAATTTAAAACTCTTTTTTAATGTAAGCTTTTTAATTATATAACCGGTTTATTACATAGTGGCAGTTTTGATTATATACTCTTTGGTTCACATTATTATTACATGAACAAGACAACAAATGGTAGTTACCAGTAACTGAACGATTGGGGGCCAAGATTCACGATTGAGAGGTTGTAGATCTAGTTTCATAGTCCATTGATCTACTAATGTGACCTTTCTTTTAGCACAACAACAACAAGAAGAGGTCATCATAACCTAAATAATAAAATATAATCACGCTTGGAAGTCATTTTTTGCTTAGTGATTTGTCATATCGGTTAGAAACATAAATGATGTATCGGCATCACATGACATGACGATCAATATATCACGTTTTATTCCCCATCAAATCATATCTTACAACTGACATAAATGTTAATGAATGAAATATAACGCTTCAATGAATAATGAATATGGCTGTATACTTGTTCTGGACGTCCTTAATTATGTAAAGTACTTTTAAAAGATTGGGTTACGAAAATTTGGTAATGAGGTGTCTGACAGGCAACTGCCTGCGAAATAAACGACGCGGGTTTGTCGAATCCGTATATTTCATGTTTTAATACTTTCATTCTCTCGAATAAATAACAAAGTCTTACTATAACATTCAGATCATCAATATATTATAGATTAAATAAATCGCTACACTCGTTAAAATTAATTATAATAATCAAATCTATAAAACTAAAGTTATCGAAACCTGATACAAACAACATTGCAACTCATATTAGTTTCTTGCAACATGAATCGAGACAGTACCTATAGCCGTATTCATGGTAAACATTTATATATTCTCGATATGATGTTGTCAACATTAAGGCTTGTACTGTTGATAGCTGCATTACATCCGACGAGAGTAAATATCAGTTTAGCACAGTTTCTACTAGCTAAGTGCTGTTCATCAACAACGTTGCCTAACAAATGTTAACCATGAATACGGGGCTTATGAGTTTCAATATTGTTCATATTTGGCAAAGGCTTTATGCGAACCTCAGCCTTGACAGCGCAAGCTGCTTGACCGCGAGAGTGCGATCATCCCGTCCACACAACACAAGACAATTAATACTGCGGTTAATGATCACACTCCATCTGTTGACTAGATTATTGCAGTGAAGCATTCATCTAACAACTCAATTAACGTGAACATGTGAAGACGTAAAGATATAATTTTAATCGGGTAGCAAATTGCAAAACAATAGCCGACCTCGTAAATGCTTTCAGCGTTTAACGATTGCCAGCTTGATTATGTGAACTTATTTCTACATTAACACTAAGTTTTATGGCAGTAGGAGACAGAAAGCAGTCAATTCGAGATCTCATCAAGCAGCTTAGTTTAGGTGTACTCTGTGCTCGCAACAGATGCACAGAGGGGAGGTTACAAGCACAGAGTATACCTGTGTTGCGGCTGACGGGTGACATAGACAACGTGGCAAGAATACATTCGCCAGTTTTATTAACTGGCAACAATACTTATTTAACAACGCGCATACACCCATATCTTAATACATAAAATTATATTAAGACGTGAATAGTATTTCTATTAATTTTGTGACAATTTAAGTCGAGTTCACGTCTGAAAATAATATAATCTAAATATACAATTTGGAATATTTCATTCCCGTTTCTCAATTCGTGCGACCAGCGCCTCACCATCCAACAATTTGCTAAAATACTATAAGTAAAATTCTATTACAGACCACAGCCTGACATGGAACTAGTATGATTGCGTTACTGAAATGCATCCTCAAACGCACTCAAATAAACAAACTCATCTAAAAACCGTTACAGACATTTCGATTACTGAAACAATAACGGTTATTCATTTTAAAACACAAAATTATGATGAACCTTTTCCAAAAAGTAATATGATTATTAGATAATATAATGTATTGTAAAACATTTATTTTTTTAAATTTATATTTTACTTTATTACACTTTAATGGCGTTCGAATTAAAAGTGTGATAAAAATAACAACTTAAACTTTAACTTCATATTTTTATACAATGCAATTAAAATAATATTAATGTTGAGGCAATCTAAGAAGCTTGATATGACAAAACAGGTCTGATGAATAATACGCAAATTAAAAATTAAAAACCCTGAAGGTATTTACAATATCTCGACGAACGCTCAAAACTCGAGCAAACCTAGAAACATTGCACAATCTCTAATAATATTGATGATAAAAACAGCGTCTTATAATGACAGGCAAGCGCACGTTTTAGTCAAGTCTGGCTCATTGCTAACACCACAAAATGTACAAGATTCTCATGCGTTTTTTGGTTATTAAAACGGTTAAAAGTCATTTCAATTTATTAATAAATTTGAATCAGACATTGCTTTGCGGAAATTCATGATTTAAAAGGAATCAAAAAGGGTTGCCTTGCTATAATCCGCGGAAATCTGAACAACCAGACTCGTCCGGCATAACCCAGAAGAGTGTGTCACACCGTCCACAGAAAAGTGAGACTGAACCTGAACCCGAACCAGGACACACCACACAAGTAGATCTCTCGACAATCGACGTACGTTTCGCTCCGTAACCGAATCATCTTCAGGATTTGTTTACTCTACAAGCGTTTCCTGATTCGGGTTCGCGCGTTTGGTTGTGCCGTACGAGTCTAGTTATTCAGACTTTCGCGGATCAATTTCGAAAAAGTCAATGACCGTTATTCAACCGTTTTATTTTTATTAGTTATAATACCGGTTAACCGCAGAGACAAAAACATCAGACACCACTAATAGTAACTAATTTAATTCGAGACCGGCTTGAGAAACGTGGACGCTAGCCCTCCAGTGCTTTTAAGCTCTATAGTATCCCTTAATGGCACATAGAGTCAACAAGGATCATGGTGGAGTAGAAGGAACAGCCTAGAGTGATCATGGTGCCCATGGCTATTGAAGAGTGGTAGGCTCTGAAGGTCTTCAAGACACGAAGGTAGCGGGGGCAGTGGGCCAGCTCGCCAAGAAGTAGGCGGCCGATCTGGAAAAAAAGAAACTGGTTAATAAAGTGTAAAAAAAATAAAACAAACATGTATTCTTTTTGGCGTTGTATATTTTTTATAGCGCAAAGAACAGTCAATCAACTCTTGCGCAGCGCCAATAGAATGTCGGTAATCATTAGAGCGTAGTCGTATATGGAAGTCTTAATTAGAAAACATGTTCAAATTATGATCGGTAAATCCAAACAAGACGATTGAACTAGTTCAGTTGGTTTTTATAAATCTTGTTACAATTGTGTTAAGTTTAAAAATATATTTAATAAAAAATAATGGTTATTGCATTTATGGTTTAAAAAATAAGTAAACGATATCATAAGTTCGTTTGTGTTGCAAGTTAAAGGGGAAAAAATGTATTTTTACCCGAAAAAAATTATTATTAATGTGTGCGCATAGCTTATTAATAAAAATTATTATTAATAAGCTATGCGCGATACATACTGAGTGGCGTATACCAAAATTTATAAAATATAGATTGATGAGTGTTTTTGTGTGTGTGTATTTATGCGTAAAACACACTAGGTGCACACATCTGATTTTTAGTCTATGGTCAGTTGCCATATAATCTCGTTCAGTATGTTTGCGCAATATTGAATTATTATGTATTAAGGGCACTCACTTCCTGTCCACCTCCTGCGGCTTCCTCCATCTGAGTTTTGACATGTTTGGCGCGCAGCATCGGTCTGACGAGGCAGAGACGAACATACGCTTCTATGCTGAATACGACTAACAACAAGGCTAGCTGTAACAAAAGAAATATATTTATTTAAAAAAATTAAAATAATTTGAAAACGTATTTATTATAATATACGTATAATTTCTATTGAATTTAATTATTTATGCTACGAACATTGGTTATATCTGTGAAAAAAAAGTAGTTTTCAACACAGGTTGGCAACACTTAGTTATATTTAATCTGTATTCTTTTTCCATTTTATTAAATATTTAAAACAATTGATTAAATACAAAAAAAAGTATTTTTATTAAATCGGTCCAAAACCTTAAACCGATAACTGGATTACGTGTGTAATCAATCAATCAAGGATTCTACAATGACTCGTAGATATTTTTTTTTTTTACATTATCTTTGTAAAGTACATTGTTCTGTAATACGGCCACTGGCTGAAATTTATTTTTTTTGTTATAAAAAAACTAATATTAACGCCTGCCATCTGCTTATGAAGTTTATAGAATAACTAGCGACTCGCTTTAATTTCGCTGAGGTAAAGAAAGTTCTAGACTTGGACAACAGCGCCACTCAATCAATTCAAGAAATTTATAAAATGAAATCTAATTAGAATTACGAAGAAAATTTCCTAGTCCATCATTGATGCAATTCCTTAGATTAATGTGTAGAGTTCCTAAAACAGGAAATTTACGAAATGGTTATCAATATTAACTATTCACATTTTCTGGTATTAATATGAAATAGCATACCTAAGAAACGTACACTTCACAGACTAGTTTTGATGTTAGCTACATTTATAATATACTTAATAATCATGTTGTTGGTTTCATCGATATTTATTAAATATATATTAATAATACAGACTACGACGACGGAATGAATGTCCAGTAGCACAAGCAAGCAAGCAACATTGCTCACACTCCATATATATGCTGGGCGACCGGTCTGACTGTCGGCGCAGCGGCGGCAATTTGGTTCAATTATTGAATCGTATAAAAATGTGTATGCGAGTTACGACTTTGTTGTTGTTGTTGTCGTCGTCGTCGTCGTTTTTGTTGTTGTTGTTGTAAAATAATCATTTACAAGTAGCATTTGACTTTCGAAGTTGGTATAAACTTAATAAGGGGCTTTAGCCAATGTCAAATGATTATTCAATAACGGTTTTTGAAAAATTTAAAAATGTATGAAAATAATCGGACTTACAATCGAAAAAACGAAAATTGACAGCAAATGTAGTGTTGCTCAATTTTGGAAAACGAATTGAGAAAGACAAATAAGTATTGCGTAGTAAAGTGACATTTTTGACAGTTCTTCTTCTTCAATTATAGCTTTCAGGTGTGCAACAACATGTGTGCACAAAGTACTCCGCTAATGTCACGTATATTGAGTAAAACTCCAAGGAGATTGGTCGGTTATACTAGAATATTGCTTGCTTGAATCAACCTGTAATGCTGTAGCACTGTGTCTAAAGACTATGATAGAGTTGGTCTGCGTTTATCGTATAGGCTTATATACTTATTGGTAGGTAGGTATATATTCGATATCGTCTCGTTTCAATGAACCTTGTAAAGATATTCCACTCGCTATATCTACGATAGTGTCAATCACAGATAATATTGATCTCGTTTGTTGCTAAATTTAAATATTATTTTATAAATGTGAATACATAAATGAATACTCAACTAAGTAGTAATCACTAACGATCACCATTTACTTCGCAATTAGTAAATGGCTACATAGTTTTTATGTTTTTTTTTTCCGATTAATAGAAGCCGGAGCGGGTCGGTAGTGACAGCCATTATCTATAACCCGGACAAACGAGCAGATGGTTTAACTGATGGAAAGTGGTTATGGACATCGGCGAAACTAGAGAGTATCAATTATTTAATATTTGGTGTAAAGACATTATTAAAAAAAAATGTAAAGAATTATTAAAAAAAATTAATTGAGTGAAGAGGGGGAGCTAAGAGAAGAATGCTGCGGTTACAGTGGACCCTGAGCAAGAACCCAGTGTTCACTGGAACTGTAGTATTAATAGGATGGGAGAGGAAGGGGGTAGATCTGTCCAACGTGTAGCTTGACCAGAACGCGTTAGTGTGTAAATTACGCTCAAGTTTGACAGCTTTATTTTAAACTTGCCGATCCACGCGACTTTGTTCGCCTATTGCTCCGCTCGTATGGGTCGTAGCGAGATGTTAAATAGCCTAAATTACTCCTTGTTACATCAGCTATCTGCCAGTGAAATTCCCGTCAAAATAGCTTCAGCCATTTCAGAGATTAGCCGGAACAAACAGACACTCCAATTTTATTTATTTGTATGAATTAATTAATGGCTGTGATAATTAAAAGCAGTGATGGCCCAGTGATCAAGTTTTACTCTGGAGGTCCGAGTTCAAACCTGGGCAAACATCCCTGAATTTTCTGAGTTACGTGTGGTTTAAGCAATTAAATATCACTTGCTGTAACGGTGAAGGAAAACATCGTGAGGAAACCTGCACTCCTGAGAGTTCCCTAAAGTTCTCAAAGGTGTGTGAAGTCTGCCAACCCGCACTGGGTCAGCATGGTTGAGACCCGGCTCAGCAGTGGGCCATTGTCGGTTCGTGGATGGATTAATGTTAGACGGTGCGTTAGAGGTCATAGCAATATAATAAAGTTGTTCGTGTGATGCTCAACACTTAATGATTTCATCACGCTAGTTCCGTTTAACTATCGTTTGATTAATGATGAATTGCTTCGTAATTTTCGGACACTGTACTTATTGCAATCAGAATTTGCAATGTTCCATTATACTTTAACCTTGACACTAATAAAATAATTACAATATAATATTATTGGCAAGATTTTAATATAATTATCATCTTGTTGAAACTTTCAAACACTAGCGTGTGTCTGACTGAAGTTGTATTTGTTTGAAAGGCAATTTAATCGAGATGGTCCTTAGCTATGTATTGTGAAGATCTGTTTAGCTGTTTGGAGACTATCAGCTCATTGCTGACGTGAGAGCTGCATCACAATATCAAGTTATATATTTTATCTATTATTACTCACTAGTCGATCCGCGCGACTTTGTTCACGTGTAGCTCCCCTCCTATTGGTCTTAGCGTGATGATATATAGCCTATAGCCTTCCTCGATAAATGACCTATTTAACACTGAAAGAATTTTTCACATCGGACGAGTAGTTCCTGAGATTAGCGGGTTCAAACAAACAAACTTCAGCTTTATATATTATTAAAAAATTCGAGTTTAAAAAACGGATTGTATGTTAATATCGATTCTTCTGAATCAATGTTGTATGGATATCGATTCTTGGAGATTGTATTAAATTATTATTTTCATCTCAATGTGTCGAATCCTTGATATTACATTTATTACAATACGCTAAAGTGGTGCTATTAAGGTGTCAGCAATATTTAACATAAATATAAATATTATAATTGATTTCCTTACTTAACGAATAGTTTAAATAAATTTAATCCGATCCGTTGAGGTCAATTATATTAACTCCCTTGAAAAGAGCAAGGCAATGCGTCGGCGCCGTACATTGTACACTATAGGGTTACTGCAGCACAAAGTAAACAACAATTTCTAGCAAAATTACCTATAGGTACTATAGGGCAAGGTGTCCAGTGCACACGGGCGCCACAGTAAGCTGGAAAGATTAATTTCTAAACTAACTCTTCGAGTTTGAATGTATATGAAACAGTAAAGATCAAAAAAGGTCATCATCATCAATAAAACAGTGCTGTAAAGTGTCGTAGATTTTTGATGATGAAGAGTTTTTGTTAACAAAGGGCGCTAGAGTTATGATTGCACACGGGCGCTACATAGAGTACCTAGAGACGGCCTTTTGTTTGTGACTATGATGAGTTTATTTATTTTTTTAAATTATATAAGAGGGAGTGCATTAATTACGGGGGGCATTTTAGGGAATCCTCCCCTAATCTCACGCGAGATTCTTCTGCGAGGTTCGAAGAAATACGACAAACACTTGTATCAGATTTGGCCATATTTTATTCTAGAAATAATTTTAAAAAAATACTTTGTATTTGCTAAGACCCCTTCCCCCCCTAGAACACCTCACTTAATGGATACTCCCTAAGAGTAACATACACAGCTCGCTCCACCCTTGTATCTAGTTTTTATCCGATTACATAAATAAAACATTCAATAATTAATAATACATTTTTGCCAACCCTACGGTACAACTTTAGCGTTAAAATGTATTTGTCCCTTTTAACTTAACCTTCTTACTTTATTTTTAGTTGATGTCGTGACAAAAAATACGCAAGAATTTTGTTTATATTTTTTATTACTAAATACTAAATGACCCTAGCTTCTCAAAATGGATTTTAAATATTGCAGCACCATCTAGCGGATTTTATTGTGAATTTGAAACCATTCAGATACCCCAAATAAAATCTACTAAGAACCTACTGGCTCCAATATTATGTTTATCGATGATAATTCAATTGCGGTGTAGGCACTACTTTGACCACTGATGCCAATTAGGGGCCTAAACTTAGGAGGGGACGGATTAGAATACCTTTCCCCTCTGCCCCTGGGAGAGCATCTCGTAAGAAGACGAACCCAGCACCCGCTTGGTGGTAGGAAATTTGTTCCCCGACTGGCTTGCGATCATCAGATTGCAAATCCGACCGCCAGGTGTCACAGACGCGTTCCGGTCGAGCCGCATGTAAGCCAAACTTAAATCCTCCCTCTCCCATCCCATTAATGCTGCGGATTTAGTGGACTCTCTTTTTTCTTCACTCCCTCTCCCCACTCTATCTTCGAGGATGCAACGCATCGACTAAGCAAGAGAGTATCTCTTGCCGATGTCTATGGGCTATGGTGGCCACTTACCATCAGGTGGACCATCTGTTCGTTTGCACCTTATCTACCATAAAAAAGGGGAAAATTTATATATATTTTTTATTGAATTTATATTATTACTATAATTTTTTTAGGGGTATTTTCAGGTAATTATTGTGATATAAGCTTTGGGGAGAAATATTTTTAGAGTTGGTAACACTAATTCTGATGTAAAATAAATTTGATGGCATTGACTACCGTTATAGCGCGATATTTTTTTTTAGATTGTTAAATATAGTATGTACTCACTTGTAACCAGGAAGTGTTCTCGAAGTGCGTGAGGCACTGGGTGCGGAAGTAGGCCAGGATGGCGAGCAGGCTCACCAGCGAGTTGAAGGCGTAGTACACGGGGAACAGCACCGTCTGCACGCGCCCGAACTCGTGCCGGGGCAGCGAGAAGTAGAGCACTATGCCTTTAACCAAACATACTCTATTACATTATTTGTTAGCTATCTGTTGCCTTTGGCAGTTAAAACAAGGCATTATACATTATGGAATAAAAACAGAGAAAAAAAAGTAACTGTCATTTTTTCATTTTAATCACCATTTATAATAATAAAATAGAATTATTAAAAAAAATTATAAATTGGGCAGAGTATAGGGAGCGTTCAAGTATTATGTAACGTTATTTTTGAAGATTTTAAATTCTTCCTCCCCCCCATGTAACGTACCGTAACCCTTTTTTTGGTCCCTCCCCCTCCCTAGACGACAGCCACTCAGACTCCGGTATTGTTAAACCATCAAAATTCTATGTAAACTCTAACGAATGCTAACATCCATAATAAAATAAAAATTACGTAGGTACACACAGTCGAGGGATTCCCCGAAACATAAACGAAAGGGTTACCAACTTAGGAAACAAAAGTACAATACAATCGAGAGATTCCCTGTAAAACAAACGAAAAGGGTTGTCGATTTGGAAGGTTCTAATTCCCTAGTTTTTTTTTAATAAAAAAATGTTACGTAACGCGTTGTTTAAATCATCCCCCTTCCGCCCTTGTAACGCACCGTAACGTTTTACAAGACCCTCCCCTCCACTCAAATTGCGTTACGTAATACTTGAATGGTAATCTTATTTATTATTTAATTTGAAAATCTTTGAAGTTGTGACGCACATCTCTACGATTTATTTGTTTTTATCATCTTGTTAAACAAATAAATATTTTCCAAAGTCGCAAATAAAAATAACTTACAACGCCATCTGTTAGTCACTTACAAAAGTCATTATTCAAGATATATTGATAGGAAAGTAGTAATACACTTTATCCCTTATTTCAACCCCTTCTTTTTTTTGCGATAAATCATAGCCTTTTCCTAATCTATCTCTGTAGCAAATTTCATCGAAATCAGTTTAGTGGTTTAAGCGTGATAGCGTAACAAAGAGACATGAGTTACTTTCGCTAAATATGAGTTGGGATTACATACCACTATGACCCACAGGAAAGGAGTAGTTACATCAAATATTATAATAATAGATTGGCAATACTTGTAGATGTAATGTCTAGTAGTACCAATAAAACATCTCAGCGAAGTGAGGGCTCAGTATACAAGGAAGTTGATATAACAAGTCACAAACGCAAATGGTTGTCATCTAAAATGGTTTATTGATATGACCTTTGCTCTGTTAATCTATTGATCTACAATTCAATTCTACACTTTCGCTACCATCGCCTCGTTACCATGGTTACGGAAATATTGACAGACAATATTATCTTATAAATGTGAAGGTTTGTTTGTAACTCAATCACGCAAAAACAGCTTAACGGATTTCAATGAAAATTGGCACAGAGATACTTCACATCCTGGATTAACATATAGTTTTCTATTTATCCCGAAAAAAATCATAGTTCCTGCAGGATAATAAATAAATATATTTAAGAAAATATGTATTATTTTAAGAGAGGTGTAAAGACTTTTCACTCTACTCAGAATGTTCTAGTAGAGTGTACGAACTCATAAAAGCGTTTATTGAGTACTTAGGCCATAAACCTTAATTACTGCGATTACCTTGTATCTATATTCTTTTTAAAACCGCCATTTTATTTTGCTAATTTTAAAAAAAACAATAGTTGACCCGACAAACGTTGTTTTGCTATATACATTTTAAAAAAAATATGGGGTGGGCCACCCTTATCACTTAAGGGGATGAAAAATAGATAGTAGTCGATTCTCAGAACACTGAATATGGATATAAAATTTCATAAAAATCGGTCGAGCCGTTTGTGAGGAGTTTGGTAACAAACCACGCACGAGAATTTTATATATTAATAGTTGATCCGGCAAACGTTGATTTGCCATATAAATTTGTGGTGGGCCACCCTTATCACTTAGGGGGATGAAAAATAGATAGTAGCCGATTCTCAGACCTACTGAATATGGATATAGAATTTCATAAAAATCGGTCGAGCCGTTTGTGAGGAGTGTGGTAACAAACAGCGCGGCACTAGAATTTTATATATATAAAAAATCACGCTTTTATAAATAAATCAAACTAAAAAGTAAAAAATAAATAATAGTTTAAAAAAACTAAAAACACGCTTTTTATTATAGAAAACCAAACTAAAAAATAGAAAATAAATTTTAATAAATTTAAAATAAGAATAGTGTTAAAAATTTCAATAAATATAAATTAATAATAGTGTAAATAAAAAAAATGTATTTTATTTAAAAAAAAGCGTGGGGTGCTTTTTAAGATATTATCAAAATGATAATCACTCTACTCATATCTGTCAATAAAATATTTATAACTATTGACACCAAGCACCCCACGCGTTTTTTAAATAAAATACATTTTTTTTATTTACACTATTATTAATTTATATTTATTGAAATTTATTTTCTATTTTTTAGTTTGGTTTTCTATAATAAAAAGCTTGTTTTTAGTTTTTTTAAACTATTATTAAGAAGATTATATTATTAAATTACCAGACAAATAAAATCTATGACATTGTATGTATAATTAAATATAACTTTTTATAATGATGTCTTTCATTAATGAGTCAAAATTTCTTAAGCGGGCCACTAAAAATTGACTATTCGATTTTAATATATTTATGAGCATATTATGGTAGCTTTATAAGTTGAAAGTAAAACCCTAAAACGATTTTTGAAAATTTCAATTTTTCAAAATTTTATGAGCGAGTAAAAATTTCGAGTTCTTTTTTTTTAAATAATAATATATCACTGAATAATTACTGGATTCTAATGAAACTCGGTTTGTATACTAAGTAATAGTAGATGAATAGGAAAAAAAATAATTTACGTAAAAAAAAAAAAAAATTGTTTATTATTAATTAGTTTTCTAATAAACAAATGCAAATTTAACTAACTTCTCGGTGTTGTAGAAAACAATTTTTTTTTTTTAAATATTCGTTGGAGTATTAACTAAAAGATGACACAAGAAAATTTTAGTGCTCTCTTACCAGAAAAAAGATATGAACAATTGAATGTGCGAGACAGCGATCGAGGTAGATGCGCGACGCCAAGCGCTACGCCTACATCGGGCTCCCGAGAACATACTTCTACCTTTTGCAGTTTTCCAGGCTAAATAAAACTTAAAAAATAAATGACTAATCTGAATATTTATTAATATTTAGAATTTATTTCTTTACTAATTTTGTAACCTTCATGACAGAACTTTTGGAATAATTTGAAATAATTTTACACTCAAGGGAATCATCTTTACACGGCTTGAACGAATGAAATGAACGGGTTCCAGTAATGGTTTTAGCTGTAGAAAACCTCTCCTTTAAATACTCTTCGTGTCTTTTATATTCATCCAAAGAACAGAAATTAAATTCAATTTTTTTGAAAAATGATTTTGCCCATTCAAAAAGTCCTTCTGTCGTTACAATAGTTTTATCTTGCAAGCTAGCACGGTATGCGTTTCTTTTTACACAACCACCTATCCCGTCGCAAGCACCTTTACCGTGCGCAGTGGCAAAGAAATGCCATTCTGCGGGTACACCAAAATCTTTTTTATGAAATACTAAATTTAAAAAATTGAATCTGTTCTTATATTGAGACCCAGCTCCATCCATTTTTTAAGTTTTATTTAGCCTGGAAAACTGCAAAAGGTAGAAGTATGTTCTCGGGAGCCCGATGTAGGCGTAGCGCTTGGCGTCGCGCATCTACCTCGATCGCTGTCTCGCACATTCAATTGTTCATATCTTTTTTCTGGTAAGAGAGCACTAAAATTTTCTTGTGTCATCTTTTAGTTAATACTCCAACGAATATTTAAAAAAAAAAAATTGTTTTCTACAACACCGAGAAGTTAGTTAAATTTGCATTTGTTTATTAGAAAACTAATTAATAATAAACAATTTTTTTTTTTTTTTACGTAAATTATTTTTTTTCCTATTCATCTACTATTACTTAGTATACAAACCGAGTTTCATTAGAATCCAGTAATTATTCAGTGATATATTATTATTTAAAAAAAAAGAACTCGAAATTTTTACTCGCTCATAAAATTTTGAAAAATTGAAATTTTCAAAAATCGTTTTAGGGTTTTACTTTCAACTTATAAAGCTACCATAATATGCTCATAAATATATTAAAATCGAATAGTCAATTTTTAGTGGCCCGCTTAAGAAATTCTGACTCTAATATAATTTATAAATGAATTTTCTGTAATAAATATTTGTGTGGCAAATTCTGGCAAAACGTGAAACCATCAGCATTAATCCAACCATTGTACTGTGTTTTAATTTATAAACGCGAAAGTTTATAAGAATGTTTGGATGTTTGTTACTCTTTCACGCAAAAACTACTGAATGGATTTTGATGAAACTTTACAATAATATAGCTCACACATCAGAATAACACATAGGCTATAATTTATAATGATATAGTGTAAATTATTCAAAATATAGCGGGTGAAACCGCGGGGCGCAGCTAGTAATATAATTATCTTAGACTAGATAACCAAAACTATTAAAACGTTTTATACCAGAGAGAGAGAGAGAGAGAGAGAGAGGAAGGGGCAAACACCAACTATTATGTAATCTTTTAAACGTCAGGCAAAGGCACAATCTCATACAGCCAACTCATATTATGGGAAATTGTAACCATTAACACATAATAATAAAAAAGGTATGTCCAACTAGTAACGACAGTTCAAGGCTGTACGGTGTAATACCTTTGCCTTTTCCATTATGAAAAAAAAAACAGAAAATATAAATAAAAATATGACAGTTCAATGTTATAGATTATAATAAATCGTTGGCAATTTTTACCGCTCAGTCTCCATCGTGTTTTTTTCATTATACGCGACACTGGCAGAATGATTTGTGCTTAAGCACATTCAACAAAAAAAAATTGCTTTAAAAGCGATAGCGGCACTTTATATATATTATAGAAGTTACATATATACATATAGAACAGTATACTCCCACAGTAAAACATATTATTGTTTAGAGTTTATTTTAATTGTGACCGCGCGCTCGTGAGTGGTTGACAAAGATTGTAAAAGAAAAAAAAAATCATCAATTAGCTTAGAAAAGCTGACGAAAAACAAAATCTAGTGATATCCAAGCTTTTGAAGTGAAACTTCTTTAGAATCGTTGTGATTTCAAACCGGATGCAACGGAAAAAACGACAGGTAAGAGACACAAATACAAAAATGTGTAGGAAAGAATGAGACAGAAATATACATACTATTTTATATTATTATATATATTCATCTCATTCTTTTGTCGATTTACTGAAGTTTCACTTCTATCGTGTGTGAATCGCACACACTTTTTTTTTATTTTTATAATCGATAAGGTGCATACGAGCAGATGGTCCAGCTGATGGTAAGTGGCCACCATCGCCCATCGACATCAGCAAAACAAGAAACACTCTCTCGTTTTGTCGATGCGTTGCATTCCCGAAGATAGAGTGGGAAGGGGGAATGAAGAGGAAAAATGATCCAGAGTCCACTAGATCCGCAGCATTACCCACGTATTCTAACCCGTCCCCTCACGGGTTTGGTAATATTATTAAATGACTACAATGTTTTAAAACAAATTCGTGCGGATAATTGTCAAACATTTAGTATCAATTGTAATAACTTAAATAATACATTTACCTAAAACATAATTACATACCTTTTTTTTACAAGACATAAATATTATGTTTGTATTTTAAATCCTCTAAGGTTTCATTTTCTTAAAAAACAGTTTCAACAATCATTTTTATATCTGTCTGTCTGTCTTTAAAACTAAGCAACGGATATTGATGCGGTTTTGTTTAATAGATAGAGTGATTCAAGAGGTAGCTTTATATGTATAATACATACATAATATAGTAGAGAAACACTAATAATTATTGCGGTTTCTAATAAATATATTTTTTTGCGCTTACATTGCAAACGCTGGCTGAACCCTACGAGATAGATCAAAATAATGTACTGCAGTATTGTCCACCTTAAAACTTCACATAGCCCAGGCTTATCACACACTCACTATTACAGACAATAGCATGTCGCTCACGGCCCATGGCTCTCGCTCAAATGTGTAAATGTAAATATCCAAATAATTATATCAGAAATTCATATAATTTAATTATTATTAATAAAAGGAGTTATTAAATATTATATTTTTATTTCTATTAATATCCGAACAAAACTTTTTTTTATAAACTTAATTATTATATTTTTTGTGTATATATATGTCGGAGCATAGTAAAAGACTATCGATTAATCGAATCGTTATCGTTGTCTATGGCGTTGGAGTGGGGTAGTAGTCACTTCCGTTGTTTTGACAGTCTCTACCCTCGACCCTTTATATGCGATCGACAGTCTAACTGAAGTCTTAGTCGTGCGCGGTCTCTCAAGAAGTGAACATCATCTAAGTAGTGCTAGTGCTAGTGATAGTAATAGTGTCAAGTGCAGTGTAGTGTGGAAGTGCTGTCCAACTAAGGTCACGTAAGTCCTTACAATGTAATTGCCACGTGGTTAAGTAAACACAATGTTAGGTTAGGTTAGCCTTGTGTTAGATTCGGTTTATGTGCATTTAACCTTGGGTTTAAATAGAGAGCCTAGCAGTGGAGGCGAGTGTTGTAATTACTTAAAGGACGTCCTTAAGCCTACACCTTGGTCACAAGTCCAATGCACCGCTTAGGTTTCTCTCGTAATTGTTAGAGATCTTATATGATCATTTATCGGTTCAGTAGAAGTATCTGCGTCGCGTTTACCCAATATTCCACTCATTACCATCACCCCCTTTTAGTGTTCCCCAATATTCCCCATCTTCCTCCTTCCATTTCCTTTCACATCGTTTTAAAATCCCCGACATATATATTTCTGATATAAATCTATAAAACAAAGTCGGGTTATTTACACCATTTATAACTGAAGAACTGCTGGACCGATTTTGTTGAAATTTGGTATAAAGATAGGACTAGAGCTTGGGAAATGACATAAGCTACATTTTATCTCGAAAAAAAGGGTTGAAGGTATTGAAATAGGTGATGAAAACTTGTATGAGAGTTCGTCATTTACATATAGAGAATTCAGCAATACTATACGATGTGTTAAAAAATGACATAAAATATGTTAGCAACACTGTTAGTAAAATTAACTTATTGTACGTTTTAAGGCAAATTGCTCTTACCGGACGTTTAACTCATATTTAATGTATTCGTTGAACTGTTTATACTTAATGAGATCTCAATTCGAAACAATTACGAACATGGACAAGCAATTTGTTCTCTTCTTCTCACACACACATACACACGCGCACACACATACAAGGAACACTTTACACCACATTCAAATGAAATCATTCACACAACTTCAAAATCATTGTATTAATAATAATATATTTTTATTTCGGATAATTAGTCAATCCATATTCACATCAAAAATTAAATTAACAATTAATTCAAAATAAAGACATAAAAATAAATAAAATAGGTTAGTAACAAATACTTACACTATGTTAGTACTTAACAACTATGTTAAATGATAACTAAATTCTAGAATTAGGCCAAGTTTACGTGTACACCATTCCAGTTCTCTCAGAGGTGACTGTCTAACTTACTAGCCAATGTGCTGAGGGGGGTGTTGGTGCTTTTAGATATCCTAAAAGTATCCTATATGTTAATCCAGATCATATTTTATAGGTGTGCAAAGTTTCATTCATTATTAAAATCTATTACGTAGTGTTATTGTAAAAGAGTGACAAACATTTCACATCCATACAATTTTTTCCATTACTAATAGAGTTACTATCAGTACCACGCGATGACCACCCGGTTATAATATATGTTAATTTGATTTATATACTATATCTCTGCAGTTTCATCAAAACTTGTTTAGAAGTTTTTGCGTGAACTATTAACAAACTCATTCCAATGTTATATTATAAATCTGTAACATTTTTTGATAAAAATGTTGTTGATATGCCTGTCATTGGTTGCTAGGCAACGCTTTATTTGTAAACATTCTCTTTCGAACGTGGCGGAGGTGTAGACAAAATTGAACATCGACTCATTTTTATAATGTTGCCAACTGTCTGTAAATCAATGCTACATTCGGATGAAAATAAATACGGATAAATGAATCTATCACCGATATCATCAAGTGCCGCCATTGATGTCGATGAAGCTGAATTATTCGGTTTCTGTTATATAACTTTTTTTTATCATTCATTCATCATCACCTTTAATGGCCCGGTCAGAGGAGACCCGGTTTATTGTTGAGCTCAGAATAAGGAGTTGAGGAGGAGGAAGGTTGGCAGCTTCACACACAGTGTGCCCAGGATCGAACCTCGGACCTCCCGAGTAGACATCAAAGTCTTAACTTTTTTTTAATTAATCAAAATTCTACAACGACATAACGAATCCAAGTCCTTCGTCACTTAATAACATTTCTACTAGTTACGTTGTAGAAATAATATAGAGAGGATGTTAAATAATTAAACTGCATATAAGGTCATGACTAGCGCAACCACGAATAAAAAACTATATGGGTACGATCAGCAAAATGACCTACTAATGAGTCGGGTCTCCTCCTCAGAATGAGGAGGGAGATAGGCCATAGTCCAGCACGCTGGCACAGTGCGGGTTAATAATGAAATACGCGCATGAATACTTATATTTGGTAACACTATATTGACATTTTTTTAATAAATCTAAGTATATTACAGATAACTATTAAAGCATTTTTGTAGACCTTACGTAAATTATGAAACGCAAACTTGTGTGGAGTTCTTGCTAACGACATACCTTGTAAAGGAAAGGAAATGTAAGTACTAAACTATTGCTATAATAAATTGATAAATTGTAAAGATTATTTATCTATTAACAGCACAAAAATATTATATTATCCCTACTTATATATTATTTTAATTAATGTGTTAGACGTTTTCTTACCAATCAGGTAGACTAGTCTCCTATTTGACAAACAATAGTCATACTCGACCCGTGCGGGGACGGGTTAGAATACTATTCCCCTCTGCCGCTGGGAGAGCATCTCGTAAGAGCCGATTAACCCAGCATCCCCTTGGTGGTAGGGGATCTGTTCCCCGACTAGTTTGCGACCACCAGCATGCGAATCCGATCGCCAAGTATCATAGACGCGTTCCACCCTCTCCCATCCCATTAATGATGTGGGTCTAGTGGACTCTGGGCTCTTGCCTAGGGTCCGCTGAATCCGCATCATTTTTCTTCTTCATTCCCCCTTCCCACTCTATCTTCGGGGATGCAACGCATCGACAAAACGAGAGAGTGTTTCTTGTTTTTCCGATGTCCATGGGCGATGGTGGCCACTTACCATCAGGTGGACCAACTGCTCGTTTGCACCTTATCTATTATAAAAAAAAAATACTCATTGGGTAGACTTCTATACTACAAGTAAATGTTTGTTTATATTTATTTATACTTGTATATGTTTGCATGTATATTCTGGTTATATATACCATTTATTTATTTTTTTGTGTATAATTTATATATCTTATCATTTTTATTATTGATATTGTTTTTTTTTTATTTCTATTTTATTGTACCTACTCCTCGTAAAGTAAGATCTACTTCTCACGCAAAAAGGGTTACTGGAAGAGATCTCTTATAGAGATAAGTTATACTATTGTATATTTAAGATTGTAACAATTGTTTATAAGTTTGTGGTACAGAAATAAATAAATAAATAGAAAGTAAATAATTCTAGAGATACAATCAACCTCTTAATGTATTTCTAAATTGTTGAGTAGTTTGGTAGACACTTGTTTATCTATCATACTCGTTGGGTAGACTTCTATACTATAAGTAAATAATTCTAGAGATACAATCAACGTCTTAATGTATTTCTAAATTGTTGAGTAGTTTGGTAGACAGTGTCTATCTATCATACTCGTTGGGTAGACTTCTATACTATAAGTAAATAGAAAGTAAATAATTCTAGAGATACAATCAACGTCTTAATGTATTTCTAAATTGTTGAGTAGTTTGGTAGACAGTTGTTTATCTATCATACTCGTTGGGTAGACTTCTATACTATAAGTAAATAGAAGGTAAATAATTCTAGAGATACAATCAACGTCTTAATGTATTTCTAAATTGTTGAGTAGTTTGGTAGACAGTTGTTTATCTATCATACTCGTTGGGTAGACTTCTATACTATAAGTAAATAGAAGGTAAATAATTCTAGAGATACAATCAACGTCTTAATGTATTTCTAAATTGTTGAGTAGTTTGGTAGACAGTTGTTTATCTATCATACTCGTTGGGTAGACTTCTATACTATAAGTAAATAGAAAGTAAATAATTCTAGAGATACAATCAACGTCTTAATGTATTTCTAAATTGTTGAGTAGTTTGGTAGACAGTTGTTTATCTATCATACTCGTTGGGTAGACTTCTATACTATAAGTAAATAGAAGGTAAATAATTCTAGAGATACAATCAACGTCTTAATGTATTTCTAAATTGTTGAGTAGTTTGGTAGACAGTTGTCTATCTATCATACTCGTTGGGTAGACTTCTATACTATAAGTAAATAGAAAGTAAATAATTCTAGAGATACAATCAACGTCTTAATGTATTTCTAAATTGTTGAGTAGTTTGGTAGACAGTTGTTTATCTATCATACTCGTTGGGTAGACTTCTATACTATAAGTAAATAGAAGGTAAATAATTCTAGAGATACAATCAACGTCTTAATGTATTTCTAAATTGTTGAGTAGTTTGGTAGACAGTTGTTTATCTATCATACTCGTTGGGTAGACTTCTATACTATAAGTAAATAGAAGGTAAATAATTCTAGAGATACAATCAACGTCTTAATGTATTTCTAAATTGTTGAGTAGTTTGGTAGACAGTTGTTTATCTATCATACTCGTTGGGTAGACTTCTATACTATAAGTAAATAGAAGGTAAATAATTCTAGAGATACAATCAACGTCTTAATGTATTTCTAAATTGTTGAGTAGTTTGGTAGACAGTGTCTATCTATCATACTCGTTGGGTAGACTTCTATACTATAAGTAAATAGAAAGTAAATAATTCTAGAGATACAATCAACGTCTTAATGTATTTCTAAATTGTTGAGTAGTTTGGTAGACAGTTGTTTATCTATCATACTCGTTGGGTAGACTTCTATACTATAAGTAAATAGAAAGTAAATAATTCTAGAGATACAATCAACGTCTTAATGTATTTCTAAATTGTTGAGTAGTTTGGTAGACAGTTGTTTATCTATCATACTCGTTGGGTAGACTTCTATACTATAAGTAAATAGAAAGTAAATAATTCTAGAGATACAATCAACGTCTTAATGTATTTTTAAATTGTTGAGTAGTTTGGTAGACAGTGTCTATCTATCATACTCGTTGGGTAGACTTCTATACTATAAGTAAATAGAAAGTAAATAATTCTAGAGATACAATCAACGTCTTAATGTATTTCTAAATTGTTGAGTAGTTTGGTAGACAGTTGTTTATCTATCATACTCGTTGGGTAGACTTCTATACTATAAGTAAATAGAAAGTAAATAATTCTAGAGATACAATCAACGTCTTAATGTATTTCTAAATTGTTGAGTAGTTTGGTAGACAGTTGTTTATCTATCATACTCGTTGGGTAGACTTCTATACTATAAGTAAATAGAAGGTAAATAATTCTAGAGATACAATCAACGTCTTAATGTATTTCTAAATTGTTGAGTAGTTTGGTAGACAGTTGTTTATCTATCATACTCGTTGGGTAGACTTCTATACTATAAGTAAATAGAAGGTAAATAATTCTAGAGATACAATCAACGTCTTAATGTATTTCTAAATTGTTGAGTAGTTTGGTAGACAGTGTCTATCTATCATACTCGTTGGGTAGACTTCTATACTATAAGTAAATAGAAAGTAAATAATTCTAGAGATACAATCAACGTCTTAATGTATTTCTAAATTGTTGAGTAGTTTGGTAGACAGTTGTTTATCTATCATACTCGTTGGGTAGACTTCTATACTATAAGTAAATAGAAAGTAAATAATTCTAGAGATACAATCAACGTCTTAATGTATTTCTAAATTGTTGAGTAGTTTGGTAGACAGTTGTTTATCTATCATACTCGTTGGGTAGACTTCTATACTATAAGTAAATAGAAAGTAAATAATTCTAGAGATACAATCAACGTCTTAATGTATTTCTAAATTGTTGAGTAGTTTGGTAGACAGTTGTTTATCTATCATACTCGTTGGGTAGACTTCTATACTATAAGTAAATAGAAAGTAAATAATTCTAGAGATACAATCAACGTCTTAATGTATTTCTAAATTGTTGAGTAGTTTGGTAGACAGTTGTTTATCTATCATACTCGTTGGGTAGACTTCTATACTATAAGTAAATAGAAAGTAAATAATTCTAGAGATACAATCAACGTTAATGCGCTTTTAAATTGTTGATAGTCTATCTATCAAGTAGACTCCTGAACATTAGGATACAGTCTACTAAACAAGTAGGTTTTTATACCAGGCAAATATCTCTTTACCAATAAGGTAGACGGTCTACCCATCAGGAGAATAATAAAATATGCTTGTCTTAATGAAAGGGTTTGATTTAGGAAGTTACATCCTTTTTGTGTTGACTCTAATTACACGTTGGGTCTATCCACGCGTAGTCGCAGCATTTCGCTAGTATTATATATATTATAAACTAGGTCACATAACATTGAGTCATACTCAACCTATTAATAGACATCGTTAATCACTTCCACTCATTACTCATTTCTTTAAAATATCTAAAAATAACTATCGCAAATATTTATTTTTGATAAGAACAACAAACACCAGATTATCGCATTCAGTTTTGACGACTTCGCAGAAAAACAACTCGATCATGATGTTTTTTATTCTGTGGCAGATAGCTTGTCCACGCGAGATTATCTTTATAGTTATTTATTTAATTCATTCATTTTTGTATTAAAATGTTTTTGTATAAAACTTTACTTTGATAATTTAAATATGTTTGAATTTAAACTCGTGGAAATTTTTCTATGTATAAAGCACCTGATTTTGTTTGTTTGTATTTGTTAACTCTTCCCCTAAATTCCTTTGGATCTATACTATTTAACTTCTTTATTATGTTGAAGTTGGAACCCACAGGTATTGCTTAGTGTGGATTCACTCAAAGGTATATTTTTTTTATCAGAAAAATAATTATTATAGTCTTCTTCTTGTTATCATAGAAAGTAATAAACAATTTTACAAGCTATTTATTCTAATACTTTTTGGTTAGGAGATAATCATTGAAATAAAGTAATATTTGTTTATTTTAATAACATCATTCTGTGAACATGTAACAGTCGACAGCGCAGGATTTTCGGTAGATTTATTTTGATGAAGGAAGTCAAACATATCATGACATTGGCAAAGACATCTTAATTCTTAATATTATTTAAAGAAGACGCTCATTCAAAACGTGTTGTTACAAAAAAGACAGTAGTGGGATTTCAACTGATTTTATCAAATTAGGGATCCATCCTTGCCTCAGTTTAATATTAACTATACAATTTTTAAAACTGTATTGTTTTTAAAGTCTATGTTTGAGTTCTTACAACGTCTGTTTTATTGTTTTTTTTTTAATTATAGTCAATGTTGAAAAGGATGTGTTTTCTGAGATTACAATTTCGTAGAATTAAGTTAGTAACGAGCTTAACAACATAGTATAATATATAATTCTGCACAGTTAAAATGAACGACTAAACGACCAAGTTCCAACTTGTTCCCGTTATGCGAACTAAAATAGAAATAATCTGTATAATGCATTGATCTTATATTAAAGAGCAAACGAGATATTTGCACTGATGTGGTATTTATAGTATTAAAATAGAGTTATCAACACATAAAACTATTCTATATGTAGTAATTCAAACCATCCACTTTCTACAAAACACAATTCAGTACTTTGGGTAGACAGTTAACCCATCATTTTAATTTTTACATCATACAAATACACAAATGTAATTAAATTGCGCAATAGATGACCCCAATCGAACTTCTAGGTAGACTTCTATTCATCAAGTGGACAATTAGAGAGCCAACTCATCAGGCAGACAATCGTTTATATCTAGTAATTATTAAACTTACCTGAAATCAAAGTCATCCAAATCTGAGCCCCCAAGTGTGTGGCGACTGCTCCCACATACAACGCTTTCCAGCCTCGTAAGTTGGCACTGGACCCTGATCTGGTCAGCCAAGCTATGATGACCAGCACTGCAAGTGCTACATGGAACGGCTGTGTTGTTTTTGTTGCAATTCTGTAACAAATGAAAATGTTATGTTAACAAAAGTGTTTTAAAAGTGCAAAAATTCGGAGTGCATTCTTCTCTTAAAAAGGCCATAAAGTCTAAGGATTTATCTTAAAAACTGACAGGTCTTAACTTTCCAGTTATTACATTAAATGGAGATAAAATCTATCTGTTCCACAACTTAGCAATCTATCTGTTCCACAACTTAGCAACACACAGACTGTATATAACCTCTGTTCCGATAGACTTGAGATGTTTAACAAACGGAGCTCACCAAGTGACCATTATGGCTGTGAAGTGGTGTGGTGTAAAACAGTAAGTGTTTGTGTGCATAAAACGAATTTGTTTCTGTTTGGAACAAAACGATACACTCTCCTGTACTTAAGCTATGAGGTTACCTGAACGGTAAGATCATTAATGCTCGAGGTTACCTGAATGGTATGATTTATTGAGCTAACTAGAAATTTCACAATATTTCTATATTATATAAATAATATTACAATAATAGGAAAAATTACTTTAAATATTGTCAACAATATGTTTATCCTTACATAACATTGTGATTGTGACGAATAAATAAATCAATCAATGTCGTCTACAAATATCTGTAGTGCTTTATCATTTAGACAAACAATGAAAACTTACGAAATATTTGTTTTCAAAGTGAAATTTGAAATTTAGCCTTCAACCTGTTAGTATCACTATTCTGTCGCAATAGTTCAGCGGCAGTTTGACGAGTGATTTCATAAAGTAAACCGTAACTTTATTATAGTATATAATCGATATTGATTACGCAAGTTGTTGCTTGGTTTAGCTACCATAAATGTCGTCGTTAAACCAACACCTGGGTCACAAACTCCAGGCACTGGAGGCTCCCTCTGAAGATTTGACAACTCTTTGTATGAAAGAAAACTCAACTTGAAATCCTAAAAATCCTTTTTCTTAATCTTTATGGTATGAAAGAGGAAATTATGATTATTTTTTTAGTTTCTTACAAATCAATACTGTGGATTTGTGTCGTTTTTGTTAGCAACACTTTCGTTGCATTGTCTAAAGTAGTTTAGTGATCATGACACACTCATATACTACATAAGTAATAGATGAAATCGATAAGCTCCCTTAGTGCAACTACGTAGTAAATAACAGTTAACACAATCTATACAACAGGTACATCACTACGTCAGTGACGGCGTTAACACTCGTGACGTCACACTCACGATTTACAGATAACATATCACGCTAATTGAATAGTAAATTGTTGAAACACAAAACTTGTGTCTACACTGATTTATTGTGGAAGAAATTATGTCTATTGGTGTGTGTTTGGTTTCATTTTTTACACTGTACCGGAACGAGGTCAAATAATTTTTTTTTAAAAATAGAGTTAGGTTATGGGCCCAGAATCAACTTCAAGTAATTTTTCGTTTCAAGTCTCTCTCAAACTTGGTCAAAATTGGTCAGTCAGTCTCAATGCGTATTTCTCATTCTGTCTCTCTTTAATTAGACGAATAACAAATGAATGAATTGACAAAATCACGTAAAATAATTCATTTGACTTGACTTAAATGTCATATTTGACTAACACATAATATAAACAAATATGGCGGCCAGCGTTAGACGATAACGTCCGAACTACCCTGGACTGAAACGATCGTCTCGAAATGGGCGCAATGCTATTTTATTATGTGACGCTTTCCTTCCAAGTAAAGAAGCTGTCAAAAATGACAAATGTCCAATCGGGTATCTATTCTAGTTTTGCCGCTATAATTGTTTCTATTAGTTCTAATAGAGCATTTGATAGAAGTCTCGAGTGTGATTTATGTTTCATTAATTGAACAATTTCTTCCGAAAAAAAGGGGAAAAGATAACATAAATCTCGTGCGGTTTAGATATAGTATTTTAAATGTATTATTTTAATGCCTAAATTACCCCAATTTTAAGCTGTTTTTTAGATGCGACAACACTATCGCATTTAGAATTTATTCACTTATGACTTTGTGACGTCATCAATCAAGCGAATATCTTCATGGATAGGAGATATTAAAATATTCCTCAGGTTGGCATGTCATAACGGAAGTCATATTTTAATGTTAAATGTGGTACGGAAGTTTAACCACATGCCACAAATACATATGACGATAATTCAGTATTAAAAAGCTGATAATATTTAGTGCAAACATTGCGTATTTGTAAATGTATTATTTCTCATAATATGCTCGACCATGAACTTTACTTGGGTGGTAAGTACTTTCAAATGAATTTATGATGAAATTATATACGAAAATAATGAATCCACTTTAATAAATAAAAGTGTTAAAAATGCCGATATTAAATTGAACGCAACGCAAGAGTCGAGCGTTATCTGTGCGCTTCCCGCCGAAATTGAGTTTGACAGGTTTGTTCGTGACTTTAAAACTTAGTTAATTTATAACTTTGATTCCTTTTCTGAACTATATTGTGCTGTGACAACATTTATAAATGAACAAATTGAATTTTAAACATCTTTTATGAGCATCAATAACTAGAAACATCAATTGGGAAGTAAACGATCTGTGATGTTACATGTTTCTTAATTTAATAAGGAGTTAATTTCACTAAAATAAGAGAAGCATAAAATTTTTGGTCTCGTAGACAACATTTAAAAATAAATAATCAATTTCAAGAAGTTCAGATTATCCATTTAAAGAAAGATCACATTTAAAAAACTCTTTATTTTTTTTTCGTTTAATTCTCGTTCTCGACCCTTAGGCGTTGTTGTCAACCACTTTGGATATCAGCATTTATTTAAAAAAGCAGTGCAAGCCCAGTGGCTGACCACTGGGTTAAGACGTTGATGTCTTATTCACCAGGACAGAACCACCGGTCCAACTATTTTCCGAATTGCGTGTTTTAAGAAATTAAATATCACTAACATTGAAGGAAAACATTGCGAGGAAACCCGCACTCCTGAGAGTTCTCCATGTTCTCTGTTGGTGTGTGAAGTCTGCTAACCCGCACTAGGCCAACATGATGGACGGCCACAGATCACAACCGCTAAATTACGGCCATTAACGGATCGTAATGATGATGAATTATTTTCGAAAAAGGTATGATAAAACTTATCAATAGTAAATAATATCTTATTTATTGTTTAACCAAATACATGTTATATTTTTGATTAATATCGTCACTTGCGATATCTTTTGCCGACGTGCCGCGAAGCACGCATCACAATGATAAGCCAAGGCCCAATTTTGTGAACTAACTCGATGAGATAATTACAAGACTAATCCTAATAATTATCTTGTACAGTAATGCCTAATCAAATTTAGTTCTGTCGTTAAAATCACCGCTCAATCTCCGTCGCGTTCTTTCCTTAGTACGTGACTTTGGAAAAAGTTCTGTAGCTAGGGATGGCAAATCTCTCTATTATTTTTCTGCTCTCGATAAATATCGATTGATTTAAATTTTAGTTTCATTTAGTTAGGTATTATGAATTTTAGTGCCGCTATTGTAACTTCATCTTGCGATTGTTCAATAAATGATTTTTTATTTAATCGATTAAAATTTCCATCACAATCTCCAGAAATCATAAAAAGGTATACCAAATGAAATTCTTGTCATTGGTCAGATTAAATAAAATATGATAAAGAGAAGTTAGAATTAGAGCCTTGATTTCCTGGGTAACCTAAATAATTTTATTTATCATAAAACATTTCGGTACTTATTGTTGAAAGTAAGTGTACAGATAAAAAAATTGCATCTGTCAAATATTAATCACGATCATAGATTATAAATGAAAGGAATCAACTACGGTTGCCGCCTTGACATGCGTATTGACAAGGTTGATTCTGTTTATTTAATATTTATGGAGCTAATTAAAATATACTTAATTGAATTTTAAAAAAAACTAGCTTCATTCTCTCTTCGCTAATGAATCAGTATAATGATTATGTATGTATGCAATACAGTATTTTCGCTAAAAGAGAAATAAAAACTCTTTTTTTTTTTCAAAAACCTTTGGCTTTATTACAAAAAAAAATATTTATATACATTTATTTAGGAATATAATATTATAAGGGATAGTGTACTAACCCCCCTTTACCCATTATAAAAAAAAATATTTTCGACAACAAAAAGGAGTGGATATTCTGTTGGTCTGACAGCATACAAGAAGGCTTTCCTTCTGCTACTAATTAAAAAGGAAAATAATGGCGCTAGTCTTAATCCATCGAAATGATTTATTAAAGAAAGTGATATTATCTGTTGGAAAATAATAAGATAGATAAATTTATTGTTGATAGATTGAGTGAATCCAACAAAAGCATATAATCAATCACTAAAGAGATAAGAATTGATATGCTTATTAATTGTTTCAAGATAATCTATAATTATTATTATTTGCTCAGCGAAGGAGAGCTAATCTATAATAAATCTTACAGACTAACAAACAATTTTATAACCTGTATTGTTCATTATATCTGTGATATTTTTCCATGTATATAAATAATATATTACGTACCATAAACTCAGTCGCTTGTACAGTCAGGAGTTTGCCGCTCGAGAAGTTTACAAGTGTAACAAAATGGCTGATAGCAATCCAAGTAATGCCTAGGAGTTTTTAGTCTTAATTCATCATTTGAAATCAAAAATATTAAATAGGCGTTAGCGTGACCAGATGATCTACAGACGCCATTTGCAATTCACAGACAATCAATAGATATTCAAACATGGTGCCGACATATTTAACAGTTTGGCCAATATAATAAAAAATATTTTGTTACAGATTATACAATTCTACTTTTTTCTTGTGTTTTTTATTTTGTTTTTTTTATAATTTTAAATAGGTAATAATTAATGCAATAATATGCATATAGTTAAAATAAAAAGCGTCTGTCTGTCACAGCCTCAGGTAAAAGGATTTTAACTTCAACGATTACCGAAGAAACGTTAAAAGCATTCTCCAATTACTTGATAATGTTATGACATGTTCGGAATAAAGTATTTTAATTACCAACTTACATTTTACTTAATTACCACAAAAAATGTATGGCAACACTAAAAAAAAACAACTTTTTAAAAAGTACCAAAGCGGTACAGTCCCGTACAAAATTACATTCAAAACTGTCCTCGGTCTACTATAAATAGTTATATATATATTTTTCTTTATTTACTAATTAATAATAACAGTTTGTTTGTCTGTCTGTCTGTATACAATGTTGTTTATTTATTACAACCTATAAAACAAGGCACAGGTCCCTTATCACTAACATTGTAGTCGATATTATAATTATTTGATATATTGCTTGCTACATGATTTAGGGTTGCCATATATCGTATTTATGAGTTTCAATTCTAATCTTTGGTATGTTATCTAAACATACGTATGTACTCACATATATAACAGTTAAAAATTATGTTTGTGTAATTTAATTCAAGTAGACTTAGGCCCACTTGCAGAAAAATGATATAAATCTAGATTTTATTAAGTCTAGATTTAGTCCTAAACTCGATTTAATTTAAATCTCATTAACTTCGTGTTGCACAGCCATCTTTTGCTTACGATTTAACTAAATCGAGATTTATAGTCTCATTCATTCGCCATTTGTTCTTTGCCTTTAAAATGCGTTCCGTTTCACATAATACTTATTTTAACACGTATAGATCAACTCAATCTTAGTGTAACGAAACGTGTTTGCTGTCGAATTTGTCAGTGTTTTTTGGCGCCAGTTGAACTAATTGGCTCCCAGTAGCAAAATACCTTAATAACTGGTTGATAGGGGATACAGCATTGGTGTTCATTAAAAGAAAAAAATTGGACTTCTAATACATTTATACCTTTAGATTATACTTAGTTATGTATGTATCAATGGGTTAAAAAAAAGAATGATTCTATCAAGAAGAAGCTTAGCACTACACTTGCTTAACCAAAAACTTTTGGAAAATTCCTCTTCACGTTAGGAGTAAAATAAACCGCCTCTTACATACTCGACGAGAAAAAAACGGCGTTTCTAAAAATGCAGATATAAATCCATTTTTATTGAAATGAATAAACAAGCAATAACCAAATAATGCAAAGATGATATAAAGTATATACGAAATGTTAGCTGACACCACAGATTTAACATTTAAATTTTAAATCGAGATTTAAGCTAAATCGCCGACGTGCAAGACGTTAAATCTGATTTAGACCTAAGTCGAATTTAAATTAAACTAAATCTAGATTTAATCGAGTGGCCCTTAGAGACTTGATTTCTGATGGAAACGAAGTCTAATATCACAATTTAAATATAAAAAAATTGGTTGCCTGTAAAGTCGGTATACGGGCGAAAGTTTTACGTGACAACGACTTTGAGTGGTAAAATAATTTTAATGTGAATATTCATTCGTATAGTAGGAAGAAGGATGAAATAATAGTAACAATTTAAAACATTTATTTATGCAAAGAATCTCGCACTGAATTTCATATTAACAAAATTTTATTTTTATGTCTGTCTCTCTCGCTCTTAGGCGGGCTAACCATGCCCGAGTGGAAGGGACGCGTGCCTCTCACTCGCTCTCATTGTGAGCGCATAACGTGAGCGGAGCGTAACGCAGTTTCTTGAAGTGTCACCCGGCAAACCAATTTATAAGACGTTGTCACGTCAAAAATATATAAAGTCTGGTACAAACCACCCCAGATTACGAAAGCTGTACCGCCAGTGACTGTGACAACTATTATCATAAAATAATTCCAAGCGCGTCCATTGTTTAAAGCAATAAATAAACATTACATTGTTTCGTTTCAAATCTCAATGTCTCACACGATGCGGCATTTTGGAATCTTACGTAACGAGTAAAACTAAATAAAAACCGGTCAAGTACCGCGTACCGTGCGCGTACCGTGCGCGTACTATAGGTTCCGTACCACAAGCTTTAGAATATCCGACATTTGACGCGATAATGGTGAAGACGAAGTGACGTCACGATCTATAGTAAGAAACAATAACATATTAAATACTAGCGACCCTTCCGGCTTCGCATGGTTTCTTTCTCTACTATAATATGCTTGTATTATACATATAAACCTTCCTCTTGAATCACTCTTTTTTTTTAAAAGATTATGCTCTATATTTTGTATTTTATAAAAGTCGACTTACAAGTAAAGATTTTGCCAAAACCTACAACATTTCAGATCTTGTTTGTATACTGTGACGTCACAGTTCGTAAGACCACTATTGTTGTATTGTACGTTGATCTTCTAGCGCTTCTTTAATTCTAAAGCTTAAAAGGTTTAGAAAAAAATATTATCCGTTATTTAAATTAATCCCAAATTTCAGTAATTAAGTGGAAATAAATAAAAAAAACAATCTACCTAATGCATGGGGCATTAGGTAGATAATATTTTTTTTTATTTTGTGTTATTGACATAAACCTACCTGTACCTGCTGAGTGCAAATAGCTCAAGATAGAGACAAATGGAGTTCTTTAGAGGAGACCTTCACCTTCACTTGAAGAGGGGTTCATGGAAATTAAAATTTTTCATATTAATATTCAATCGTATTCTAACATAAGAGTAAAAATTGTAAAAATAACGTCATTTATTTTCTTTTTTAATTTTTTCTTTTAACCATTGTATTCAACTTTGCATGAAATAAAAGGTTTTTATTTTTTTGAAGTGAAACTTCTTTAGAATCGTTGTGATTTCAAACCGGATGCAACGGAAAAAACGACAGGTAAGAGACACAAATACAAAAATGTGTAGGAAAGAATGAGACAGAAATATACAAAACGACAGGTAAGAGACACAAATACAAAAATGTGTAGGAAAGAATGAGACAGAAATATACAAAACGACAGGTAAGAGACACAAATACAAAAATGTGTAGGAAAGAATAAGACAGAAATATACAAAACGACAGGTAAGAGACACAAATACAAAAATGTGTAGGAAAGAATAAGACAGAAATATACAAAACGACAGGTAAGAGACACAAATACAAAAATGTGTAGGAAAGAATGAGACAGAAATATACAAAACGACAGGTAAGAGACACAAATACAAAAATGTGTAGGAAAGAATGAGACAGAAATATACAAAACGACAGGTAAGAGACACAAATACAAAAATGTGTAGGAAAGAATGAGACAAAAATATACAAAACGACAGGTAAGAGACACAAATACAAAAATGTGTAGGAAAGAATGAGACAGAAATATACAAAACGACAGGTAAGAGACACAAATACAAAAATGTGTAGGAAAGAATGAGACAGAAATATACAAAACGACAGGTAAGAGACACAAATACAAAAATGTGTAGGAAAGAATGAGACAAAAATATACAAAACGACAGGTAAGAGACACAAATACAAAAATGTGTAGGAAAGAATGAGACAGAAATATACAAAACGACAGGTAAGAGACACAAATACAAAAATGTGTAGGAAAGAATGAGACAGAAATATACAAAACGACAGGTAAGAGACACAAATACAAAAATGTGTAGGAAAGAATGAGACAGAAATATTTTATTTTTATTTTATTTATTTATTTATTGACATAAAGAACCCTAAAACACATCAGACAGTGAATTATTCATACTCTATCCTTTCTCATACAAAATCGAGCAAAACATAGGAAACGAATTAAATTCGCTAAACCTGAATGAGTTTGGAGGCAAAAACTGACAAATGGCCGGAGCCGATGGTGGCACTCGAATTGATTTGTTTGATGGAAAAATGAACAAAACATGGCAATCTTATATATGTAAATTGGCTTGAAGATATACAGATTATTATAGTGAAAATCGCATACAAAATAATTCAGTAGTTTTTGAAATATCTTAGACTAGTCGAACCGCGCGACTTCATACGCGTAATGCTCCGCTCCTATGGGTCGTAGCGTGATGATATATAGCCTATAGCCTTCCTTGATAAATGGGCTATCTAACAGTGAAAGAATTTTTCAAATCGGACCAGTAGTTCCTGAGATTAGCGCGTTCAAACAAACAAACTCTTCAGCTTTATATATTAGTATAATATTGAATAACTATGCTGAAAAAATCGTCACAACTAGGATTGCCATTTTTTGAAGAAGTATATTACATTGCTAGTCGCCTCGCCTTGACTTCGTTCGGGTGTAGGTGGACTTTAATATTCAACATAATAGCAGAATTAATGCAACATAATATTAAGACTTGAACGATCACACAGCTCGACATGGACTTCATCACCTATTCAAGCTTTTTGTGCTTTCTCGCGATTACAACTAGCTTATGTCCTTTCCCATCCTCTAATCTATATCTGTAGTAAATTTCATCAAAATCGCTTCAGTGGTTTAAGCGTGAAAGTGTAACAGATACACCGACTAAGATACTTTCGCATTTTTAAATTGTAGTTGGGATTTATGTTTATTAGTTCAAACATACTAATGGCAACAACATACTATATGTCTATTGTCTATTCTGCTACTTATTATACCATACTAGTCGACCCGTGCGAGTTCGTCCGCGTCCCTTTTTTCGCAATAAAAGGTAGCCTATGTCCTTTCTCAGGGTCTAAAGATTGTCTGTGCCAAATTTCAGCAAAATCGGTTGAGAGGTTTAAGCGGGAAAGCGTAACAGACAGACAGACAGAGTTACTTTCGCATTTATAATATTACAGTCAAACCTGGACAAGCGAGAGTTCTAGGGAGCACAATCTCATTCTCGCTTATAGAGGTTTCTCACTAACCCGACAACCCTGCACAACATATATTGTGTACGTCCATATTTTTAATAGTGTGTATATGTTACGTTCATTAAATTTCGACATATAAGTACTTTATAAGGGTAGGTATCAAGATGCTTACGAAAACAAAACAAAAATTCATGCACTATGTAATTTTATTTTACACTTAAAAAAATCTGTCAATTTCGTTTAGGTTTCTGTTTTTGTATTTTGAATGTATTTTTATTGTAGCTATAGTTCCTCCTAAATAATATAAATAAATAAAGCTCGACTGTCGCTTATAGAGGTATAGATGAGTAGCAGTCTCACTTACGGAGGTCCATGAGGGAAAAACGACTCTCTCTTACAGAGGTTTCTGTTTCTCGCTAATAGAGGTTTTGGGAGCTTAAAACGACGGGTCCTGGGTATTACTCTCACTTATAGAGTTTTCTCACTTATCCAGTTCTCACTTACCCAGGTTTGACTGTAGTAGGGATAAGTATTTTAAGTTATTTAAAGTTACGTAACTTCCGGATTGTTATGGTAATAACTTGACCTCCAAAAACAATGCAGTGTAAGGGTTACATAAACACCATGACAAAGTATTTCAAAATTAACATATTTTAGGGTATTTCCTATATATTATTTATATGTTGTTTCTTTACTTGTTGTTGTAAATTCCAAATAAATCCCATAATAAGTGTAAAGCTGTTGTAAGTGGATGAAGTTTTCCCTATGATATCGATAACAAGCCGCGTGCTAATAAGCTGATAGATTACTATTATTGCTATATACTTAAATAATATTATATTATAATTAAATACATAACTACTAATTAAAATTTAGTAATCTTACATTCAGGTAATTTTTAAATGTATCTGGGGTCACGGTAGTGCCTCCGCCAAGTGTAGCAATGCAAACAGCAGAGGTTTCTTGGTAAACTAATTCCGTACACAATAACTCAAGTCTGGCAGTTGAGATTGAGATAGAATAGAAATAGAAGCTACGTCGTATCAATCAATTCAATTCGATTGTCGTCCGATAAACGATAGATAGATGTCGACGACATCTTTTTTTAAAGCAATTTACAGTATTATTGAACTTTATGATTTGTTGTGGATAAACTAGAAGTCTGAATTTCCATTTCTATATCGCAGGAGTGTGATTATTAAGTCGGTATCCATATTTAATAAGTGATTAAATGTCTACTGATGCAGTTAAAATGGTTGAAAAGGCTATTTTATAAGATTGGCACCATTTTAAAGTTGTTAGATATTGAAAAAAGATGGAAAAGAATCAATAAGATTGTCGTGCGTTTGATAAAATTAAAAGTAAACACACAAATAGTAATATAATTCATTCACCCTATTATAAGAAAAAAAAAAAAGAATAGGTCGACCCCCTCCCTACCCTGTTTAATATTTAATACATAAGAATCTATAGGAACAAATGAATGTTGTCCGCGTTTTTCAAAGTATAATTTTAACTTTGAGCATTTTTCTAATCTTACGCAAGAACTGTTGAGACTCCCTCCCACCCCCTTGTAAGAAGAAATAAGACATGGTCCCCCCTTCACGCTAAATCGTCTTACGTAATTAATGAATGGCCCCTAACAGACTTTGATTTACATTATATCGAAGAACATTTTCAGTAAAGTCTTCAATGCGAGACGGGCTTTTTTTATATCTTTGGTTTTTATTGAGATCGTTTGAAACACAAAGAAAAAGATAGATTTATATTATATATAGACGTATATATATTATCTTAAAACATATATTTTGAATGCCCTTTCATATATGCAGGAGAAAGTGAACACATTGATATTTGTTATTTATTGTATGTTAATTTGTTTGTATAAGGCTGTATACACATTGACATAACCTATATTAAAAAAAATGTTTTTTAAATAAGTAATCATTTATTCTATAGATAAGACTAGTCAAACTGCCTCCGATTTGTAAGTAGTCAAGTTAGTGAAGGTATTGGTTTACTAGTCTCCTAAGACAATAAAGTATTAGTAACTTAACTATTAAGACATGTTACCATGGTAACAAAATGTCATCAGTCAGTTTTATAAAATCAACTATGTATGGAATAGTAATTTTTTTGGTCAAGCGTGAGTAGTCCATAGATATGAGTTTTTTTTAATGCGGTTACTTATATATCTATATATATATAAAAGGAGAAGCTGACTGACTGACACATCAACGCAGGGCTTAAACTAAAAGGGTTAGAAACTTGAAATTTTGCACAATGGTGCCTTTTATAACGTAGGGAAGCACTAAGAAAGGATTTTCGAAAAATCACCCCCTAAGGGGATAAAACAGGGATGCAAAGTTAGTATGACTACCTCATAAAATTATTAAATATGTCTACAGACGATCTACTGTAGGTTAATATCGCAAACGAATTTGCGGGTGAAAGCTAGTATAGTATAAAAATGGAAGCAGCAGAATTTAGTCAAACTTAATAAAATGTTTTATAATACAACATGAATAAATAGTCTATATTATCAGCCTAAACAATGTATCACGATGTGACGTCACATTTCGTGACGTGGTGGGCGTGGCTTTAATTCTATTTAAATAATATTTTTTATACAAAATATGGAACATTTTATATTCTATGGTGGTCTGGCTAATTTTTTTTAAAACATGTGTCTGTTGAGTTCCAGAGAACTATGGTATAAAATTTAAATTTGGAATTAGAAACGATTTCTTTATATTCCTTTCGGTTAAATGTTGCCAATAAATTATTAATTTTTATTTATTTTGAGCATTTTTAAACAATTATTAAGGAAATAAAAACCTTGATTAATAAATATTATTTTTATTTCTTTTTAATTTTTAATGAAATATAATAAAACAAATAAACAGACCATAGATTATAGAATAGATAAAGACACGTAAGACACTTTATTTATGAAGGACAACCTTTTCTATTTAATCCTCTCCTAGATTGGTATCAAGTCATTCATTTGTATTATACTGTAAGAATTCTTAAACCGATTTAAATCGTAGTGTCTATGGTCCAATAAATTATATTATTCTCAATCTCCTTTTCGTTCTTTACATAATAAATGACATTGGCAGAACCTTTTCGAGCTCAGTACAACACAGGCTGTACGATGTAATACCTTTGCTTATTTCATTATCAATACAACTCAAAAAAAATATTGTAATAGCCAGTAATGCTAATGAGTTCCATGTATGTGAAAATTTGCGTTAAGGCTGTACGGTGTAATACCTTTGCCTTTTTCATTATGGAATATAAATATAGCAAAAAAATCAGTACAACTCAAAAAAAAATTATTGCAATAGATAAAAGAACTAAGCAGTTCCATATATGTGAAAATTTGCGTTAAGGCTGTACGGTGTAATACCTTTACCTTTTTCATTATGGAATAAAAACAGCAGAAAAATCAGTACAACTCAAAAAAAATTTATCGCAATAGATAAAAGAGCTAAGCAGTTCCATGTATGTGAAAATTTGCGTTAAGGCTGTACGGTGTAATACCTTTACCTTTTTCATTATGGAATAAAACAGCAGAAAAATCAGTACAACACAAAAAAAAAATTTTTGCAATAGGTAGAAGAGCTAAGCAGTTCCATGTTTGTGAAAATTTGTGTTAAGGCTGTACGGTGTAATACCTTTGCCTATTACATTATAAAATAAAAATAGAGAAAAAGCAATTAAAATTTTTAAAATAAAGTACTGATCACTCAGCCTGGCGCATAAAAATTGTAATAATAAACACCGTTACAAAATACAGGCTAAACCTGATTTGGTACGGTTTAGCCCAATAATCAATGTCAAGGAGATAAAAGTAGATTTTGTTCAGCCGGATGTTCATGGTCATTGTTTAATAGACATTATTTTTATGTACCATAAAGATAGACTGAGTATTTTTTTATGTATTTTGTATATATGATTAACAACAAAACTAACAAATGTAAGTTGAACTCGATTACTTAGGATTCTGTATACATCGAGAGTTCAATTAATTCTAGTTGATTTTGAATATGCAATTTGCATTTTAAAAATAGATTTTTCCTTTATATTCTGTGAGAATTATAAATAGTTTCTTTCACTTCTTAAGTAATGTTTAAATTAAAAATCTATGATTACGTAGTTTTATTTTTGCTTGTTGTTGTTTGTGTACTATTTTGCAATGTGTGGTTTCCGAGAATGTTGCGGTAATGGCGCCAGCTTGGTGTTGACTTATCACGTGGTTGTAACACTATAACATATAATTAGATCTCATTTTCATGTGAATGATATTATTGTAACAATCACTACCTATTTTACTGTAACTCTCCTGACACATATGACAGTTTTTTTTTCTCTGTTTTCATTCTATAATAGAAAGGTATTATACCGTACAGCCTTGTCTTTAGTACACAGACAATCCCATAGTGATGTTTTCTACATAAAATACGAACACAGTCGAGAATTAGTCTTCTTCTATTAATGAATGAATCAATAAATAAATGAACGATTCCTCCGTTCTTTGTTATCTTTGAATAAAGAGAAGTAAACGAATAAACAAATGATCGAAAAAATTCATGAACGAATTAAAATATCGATTTAGTCAAATTTCAAGAATAAGTAAAAAGAATACTATGACCATTTGAAAAATTGATGTCATTCATTCATTCTATGACGTCACATCACGTGTAATACATTACAATAACGACCGGTATAAAAATAAACAGTGCGTCCTTATTTTTATCACAGAATAAATATTATTGGTATTTCTCGTGGGGGAGCCATTAGCCGTGAAGCTCGTGTGTCATAAACAATTTTTATTAACCCCTTCCACTTGTCCGTATATAATAATATGCTACATGATTATGGACATATTGACGCCTGATGGCGCCGTGTCAAGGTTTCAAGCTTAGAAAGTATTTTTCTAATCACTTAAACAAACGATAAATACAATTCATATTGTTCTAACAATGTAATTAAAGCTACTGTAAAGTAACAGTCACATCAAAAATTATGACTTTCGAAATATTATTTATTCAATTTTCAACCTTATCTTATACTATGTAAAGTCCATTTTCCTTTAAACAAATTAACATCCTTTAATACTGTCGCCAATTTTTAAATTTACGTAACAATATTTGAATTTCGAACTCTATTCCATTGCATTAGAGTACATTATTATGTGCGACTCTTTTTCATCTATGGTACTATTTGCAGTTCGATGACAGTAAACGTCATACAGCAAGGTCAAGTCATGACGTCAGTTTACGTAAGAACATTATGTAAATGATAATGAACTTGTACTATTTACTACATAACTCATTGACTTATATATAATAGGCACAGCAAGCAAGACCAGGGCGTCTCATACGCTTTATACTTCACGTGTATTACAAGAATGTCTAGTGACGTCACAAAAAGGCACAGGCTAATCGGAAATGTTTGGATTATGTACTGAAAACAGATTCCAAATTCAAATGTGTTTCTAGAAAATTCATTTGAATCTATTTTTCGATTTATTATTTAAATATTTTTGATTACAGATTTCAAATTTGAATTTCGAATCAAAAAAATTTGTATAACTGCTTGATGACTAGAATATTACTCCCGTGGATTATACTTTAGACACAGAAATTATAGATTTAATTGTCAATCAATGTTGCCATCATCATAACTAGCAAGTTTAATTTCCTTTTAGGCGACGCGAGAACAAGCAACATGGTGTGAAAACAACATGCGTAATAAGTTAACTAAATATTTGTATACATCTGTTGTTACGTCATTACTTGCAAATATTATTGTTTGTGTCTACGTCATCATGATAACTATATCTGCTTCCTCTAAGGCTGCGTTTTCAGCAGAGATGAATTAAGATCAGAATCGCTTAATTAACCTAGCCTCGCTCAGTGTCTATAAATGAAGCGATTCTATTGGTTCTTAACAAACACATCCCTTATACATTTATAGTTCAAACGCAGCCTAAAACCGTCGTGATTGACTAAATTTCTTTTCAAAATCTTTTGGATCGTTAAAATCGATTTTTGGGTCAAGATTCAATTAATGAAGAATCGTTTTAAAATAATTATAAAAGGTTAATATTATATACTATTATTATTAATACATATCAGTGTGATGACTGTAAATTAAATGTAATTATTATCAGTGCAGAATGCACTGGCAATTACGACAAGACACTGATAGTATCGCATTATTTATTGCAACAACCATTGAAGTCTCCGCTTTCATACTTTTAAGATTTATGCGAAATACTTATAAAATGAAGTGGGAGGGTTGAGTCACTATTAGGAGAGCGCGGGGCAAGAGCAGTTAGTTATGTTGGCAATATTGATCTGAGTATAAAGTATAACCCACAGGACGCTTTTAAGGACGAAAGCCGCGCTTTGGTAACTCGGAAGTTAAGGATTTATTTGTCTTCAAAAATATATTTATAGTCTATGGGTTGAACGGCTTCACAAAGTTTCTTTGGGTAAAGGAATTTGGTTTGGGACCCTAAGATCGGATCCATATATGTTGGTTTGGTTTGAGACTTCTAGTTTGGATAGACGTTCCACTGTGATGGAAAAGAAAAGTTCAATCACTGAATTGCACAAATCGTGCAAAGGAAGACCTATTACGGTTGCTTTGGAAAGTACCTGCATCAAGTATCTGGACAATGGACTGGTAAATGGACAGAGACCTCTCACTGATGAGTGTGGTGGACGCTATGCTCAGCAGTGAGAGATGTAGGACTCTAAAGGAAGCCAAAGAGCGAGAGCGTGAGGCAACAGGCCTCACAATCCCTACAAGCTGAAGAAGACAGGCTATAAAAGGGCATTTATTTAAATGATATGATACGCTGTGGCGTCATGGTTGTGTGCGTGATCCCGTGTCGTCCCATTATAGCGGTGAGGGAGCGATGGTTTTTAATGGGTATTCTGGTGCGCCTATGAGCCCATACTCCCTCGGGTTAAAACTCGAGAGGGATGCGTAAACTGCATGATGAAAAAAATGTTTTGATGCAAACCCTCATTCTTTGGCGAAAGATATAAACTGGATAAGTTAGCCTTAGATAATAGTATTTTAGTTAATAATTAAGGATATAGAGTGACATGTTCGCCATGTTGGGAACAAGCCCTTTAAATAAAGAGACATGTTTAGAAACTTGTAATGCTATTAAAAAAAGTGCAATATTTCTGCTACTGAACCCGAAAACATGAGAATGAAAAAAAGGGAATACTATCTTTCCGTTTATTGTTTGCAATCAGACGATGTATGTCCAATTAGTGTCTGCTGTACAGAAACAAGATGTAAACAATTACATTGATAATGTCGGCGTGTTTCAATTGAATGTTGCTGCTGATACATTTCTCAGTAGCGCAGTATGTAAACCAGAATCTGTCCACATTGCTTGCTGTATTTGGCATAGTACTAATAGGAATTTACGAATTTAATTTTAATAAGTAGCAACAGAGGAGTCGATCCACCAGAGTTAGTGGCCAACGTTGCTCCTCTCGTTTTGCTGATGCTACCTAAAAGATATAGTGAGGAGGAAGAATGAAGAGACAAATTGTGGGGCTTCAGCGAAATGTAAGCAAGAACCCAGAATCCACTAGATCGGCAGCATTAATGGGATAGGAGATAAAGCTTGCTGGTGCCACCAAGAGGTGCTGGGTTACAGTATTCAAACCCGTCCCTCACGGGACTTAAAATAATAAAAAAACAGGGAGTAATAGTAATAGATAGAAAATTAAACCTACTGTTGGCAACATTGATTTGTAAAGTACAGTACATATAGAGTTAGCAACACTGTTGATAACTTTATATTCGTGGGTACCTTTCATTTTATTCTCTGTTCCGATAGACTTGAGCCAGTTATCAAACAGAGCTAACCTGGTGACCATTGTGATAGTAATAAATATATAACAGCACATAAAGCTCTAAAATTATGCACAGATATTTATTTTTATTGCATCCAAAATGCATTGAATGCATTCAACCAAATAACCAGATTGTGGTAACAAGTAGGACTGTTGATAAAATATCGAAATATCGATATTTTTATTTAGAATTATCGATATTTATTAGTAATATTTTTTTGGAGATATATCGATAGTTCGATAAAAGCAATAAGGATTTTTCAAATTTAAAAATAGATTTTTAAAGAAAAATTTTCCTAAAATTCCTTGCTTCCCAAATTCCTTTTGTTTAGTTAATTGTTAATAACTTTTGCAATTTTTGCAAGCGGAACTCCATTATTTAAAAAAATCATCTTGATTCCATTCCGAATCGAATGACATCTCAATCTAATTGATTTTTTTCAGACTGCTCAAAAAAGTAAACCAAAAAGGCGCATGTTGACTGACTAGACTATTACGTTTCGAAACACTTATAATTTATTTATTTTGCTCAATAAATATACTGAATTGTAAACTGTTAATCATTATATCGATATTTTTTATATAAAATATACCGATATTAAAAAAATATTAACAGCCCTAGTAACAAGTATCGAATAAATCCAAAAACCGGTATTTTGTTAATGGTAACATATTTAATGTTATGCACCATATGAGCGTATTTTATACTTCTACTTGAATTCACAACATTTATATAACTGTAATTATATTTTTAAATATACCCTTTTTTGTCATTACACACTAATCCAAATTAATATTATAATTTCGTAAATAACCCCCAAGAAACGTAGGTAATACTTAAGGATACATATTCAACAAAACGAAAGTGAGATTTAATATACTACTTACGCCATCTATTGATGAATAAATGGCGTCTATCTGTCTGTTACACAATCAGTCTTAAAATCTTAACCGATTTTAATGAAATATGATACAGAGATAAAGTAGAGCTTGAGGAAGGATATAGGCTATGTTTTATCGGGAAAAAAATACTTAAGAATACAAAGTGAGCAAATGAGTGTGCTCGTACGCCATCTATCGACGTGGGGGTGAAGTGCATGTCGAGCAAATAGTCATATATAAATTAAAATTGTTTTGTAAATTGTATTGTAAAAATTGTGCTTGAGTTTGTTTTTCATTTATTCTCAGAAATTACAACTGATTATGATTTATAAATAAGATCTATTATTCATATATTTTTTAAATTAAAATAGCTATAAATAGTTTAGAAAACATTACGTCGTTTTATAAGCTAAAAGATTGGAAACCAATTCCATGTTTTGAGAAAAAAAATTTTATAATGGACTAGCTGCGCCCCGCGGTTACACCCGCTATATTTTGGATAATTTACACTATATCATTATAAATTATAGCCTATGTGTTATTCTGATGTGTAAGCTATATAATTGTAAAGTTTAATTAACATCCATTCAGTAGTTTTTGTGTGAAAGAATAACAAACATACATCTATACATTCTTACAAACTTTCGCGTTTATAATATTAATAGGAATAAATTGAAATATTTTTAAAGAAAATAGGTTATGCTAGAGTCATGGTTTTATTTTGTGGTATGACAATCGATGAATTACTTCTTCTAGTGGCAACATTAGTTCGTCTCTGATTAGCCAATGAAACGACCGTGGGTGCGCGCTATCATTTATGTCAATCAAAACGTTTCCCGCGTTCGGAAAAAGAAAGATATAAGTGATAAAGAATGTATTTAAAGTTGTGATGATTGATAATATGGAGTACCAATAGAAGAGCATTCTATAATATATGGAATACACTTGTAATTGAGCTGACTGAGTTTGATTTATAAAACTAGTGTTACATGAGAAGAGTTACGCAAAAACTATTCACGTGCATTTCGTAGAATGCAGCGGTGTGACCTCGTTGAAAATATTCTATTGTAGTGTTGCTCTATTTATAGTCTATATTTAAACTAATATTGAAAAAAGGTCGTACAATTTGTTTATACTTTAATAACTCGTGTAATTTTTAGTTACTATTAATAATTATTTTATATTTTTTTCGATATTTTGCAACTGGATATCGATCGATAAAATTTTACACAATGTTTTTATCTCTAATTAATTTATTACCTTATAAGTTTTTTGGATATAGCCACCTTATTTTTATCATCCAAATTTAAATTTATTTATTTCAATTTTTTTTTTTTTAAATTAAAATATTCACTAATGGAGTACAAGCAATTGTCAATGAGTAGCTGAAAAACATTTTTTCAGAACATTATCAGTACTGTATGTAAGTTCTATAAATTAATTTTCAAATACCAAACAATTACAGAGATCACTTACTATATACATACTCGGACATAAAGAATAAATAAGATAATGAATGTATAACAGAATGTTTAACACGTCAGTTAAACGTTTGACGCTACGATTGCGTGCAGCGTGTCTGCTCTATGCAGTATGCAATGCTGTAAACAAATTGTCCGTGACGATATTATTTACCTTTTTACCCATATTTTATTTTTATAGGGTAACACACAACTAAATATATAATTTACTTGCAATTTAGATACATTTTACAGCTAAAATGTTAACAAATATTTTACCTAAGGACGCCGCCCATAGAGTATGAAAATTAAAACAAAAGTCAAAAAACCACAGACTATTAATAATTTATTAATTAATTCCAACAGAATAGAAAAAATTATTTTCTACATATTATAAGATAGTATTTGAAAATATGTAGTATGGTTGTTTAATTTCCTCTATGGGCAACATTAGTTCGTCTCTGATTAGCCAATAAAACGACCGTGTGTGCGCGCTATCATTTAGGCCAATAAGACCGTTTCCCGCGTTCGGAAAAAGAAAGCTGTCCTTTGAAAATAAAGTGATAAAGAATGTATTGTATAATGTATGGAATAAAGCACTACCCCTTAACATATAATAAATATATAAAGTGGTATTCTCGTGAAGAAATCGCAAGATATAATGTTTTTACTGATATCAGTCGGCGTCGGCACGCTCCACTGGCTATTCGGAACAGTGCAATTCGATGATAATGCAGTGTCTTATCAGTGCATTACAGTTAAAAGTTATTCCACATAGATTTTTATTGATATTTAATGATTAGGCCGAATTATTTATAATACTTTTTAGAAATCATTAAATTATAAAGTTAAGCAATCTTTATTTATTTTCCGTTTATTTCATGTTGTTAGTAAGTGTGCATTAAGCTTTAATTAAGAAAAAATAAGTCAGATTGTCAATGATAGATAAGTGTTGAAAGTAATTGTTTGATAAAATTGCAATTCCTTAGAATAATGTGTATCACAATATTATGTTTTTATCTGTATCACATTTGACATTCTATGATCTGTGGTTAGGTTAGGTTAGTTGTAACTCATGTCTGCTGTTCAGTGTTCTCGTTGTACGGTTACAAATACTTAATAAAACATTCATTTCATCAATAAGAATAGAAAATGGAAACTTCTTATGTATATGAAAGGTATGTAGCTATATGTAGTAAATAACAAAAAAAATCACTTGCAAATATATATATTAACATTTAGGCAATTAAAGTTAGGGCTTCTTTTTGTCTACTCTGTGGCACTAAAGATATCGATTTTTGTTAAATCGATTTTGATTATTTAAAATTGCATACCTACTGGCAACATCAAGAACATTTGACAGATACAGATAAAAGTAATTGTTTTAACAGCGGAGAATACAAAGTATAATTAAATTGGGATATGTTGAATAGCCCGTTTATTGAGGAAGCCTTTAGACTATGTATCACGCTACGACCCATAGGAGCGGAGCATTACACGGACAATGTTGCGCCAGTAGTTAAGTCAGCTAGTAGTTAAAGACTATTCGATGACTAATAACAACGCCATCAGAAGATCAAGATCCTATCACTTGCTACTCTTACAATAATCAAAAGAATCTCTATTAATAATAAATCTTATCGAAATCGTATCGTGTCAATCGTATCTAATCTACTTTACGTGGATTAATATTTTCCAAGCTAATTTAAGCTCTATTACCTTTAGCTAGTGCCCTATTTTCTATTATCTATCGTGACTATGCAGATATATATTTTTGACATGTTTGACATGTGTTAGATGTCAAATGTCAAAGCATAAAGATATTGTTTCGTCAACTGTATAAATATGCGTGAAATTTTCGAAGTAATATTGATGACCCTACCCGAGTCGATTTGGAGGGGTCTCCAGCCGTTTTAGCCATAGCCCTTTTTAGCCTTTGTAGCCTATATCCTTTCTCAAGGTCTAATCTATCTCTGTACCAAATTCCATCAAAATCAATTCAGTAGTTTAAGCGTAACAGACAGAAACAGAGTGACTTTCATAATATTAGTTGGGTTAACTTCAACTAATAGGTACTTACTTTTTAAGTGGATTTCAGTAGTTCAATCCATGATGTCTACTATTCTGATAAATAGAAGGCGCGGGAGAGCAGAACCGTCGCGTAAGAACCAATCACGTGAGACACGCTTCCCTCGTCCGTCACTCCCCCGTTGAAAGGGCTCTAGTAGTGACTTCTGCGCATTCAAGGTTAGAACTTAGAAGTATACTTAGATGCCTTTGATTATACTGTAGTATATTATATATACTGAAGTATATAATTAAATTCCATTCAGATTAAAAAGAACAGTTACAACAAACTGAATGTAATCAGTTTTAACCGCAGGAAGTAATGAAGCAAGGTTTCAATAATTATAAAAGGCTTGGCTTGCAATTTCATTTCTATTATTACTTATATCTACGGCAAGGGCATTCATTGACGTATAATAATATGGAATCTCATAGACATCGCCAGTGATAGTTCGAAGGAAGTGGGAAAGGGAGGGCCACATATATAAATGACTGATGGGGCAAAGAGATGCTAGAGTGAGACCCAGAATTGGTGATAGAAACGTGGTGGGGGAAAACGATGACCTGGTGAAGATATCGGGGAGCTCCACATTGGTGCGGAAAGCTCAAGAAGGTTAGGAAGAAGCCTATACATTGGGCTAAAAAGAGAGAATAATATGTATTCCCCTATGCCGCTGGGAGAGCATCTCGTAAGAGCCGAGTAGCCCAGCACCTCTTGGTGGTAGGGGATCTGTTCCCCGACTGGCTTGCGACCAAGTGTCATAGACGAGTTCCGGTCGAGCCGCGTGTGGGATAGACTTACCCCCTCCCTCTCCTATCCCATTTCTTCACTCCCCCTCCCTACTCTATCTTCGAGGATGCAACGCATCGACAAAACAACACGACTTGTTTTGTCGATGTCTATGGGCGATGGTGGCCACATACCATCAGGTGGGCCATCTGCTCGTTTGCACCTTATGTACCATAAAAAAAATGGACGACGGGACACACAAATAAATAAAATGTTATGGTTTTGGTAATGTTGCGAGCTGACTAAAATGCATTTGGATCTCTTTTTGCGTGTACATATTATGAATATAAATGTATATTGTATCTGGGAATGTTTCTGAGTAACAGCAGCAAAACTAAAATAAAAATGAAGATAAAATCAGTACGTAACGATTTTAAATGAGATTGGCCTACTTTGACAAATAATGCGACAAGTGCGCGACATTGACGTCAGTATTTGGCTTTTATTAGACAGATAGTATCTTTCGTACTGAGTACAAAAAGCCATTTTAATGAGTGCGGCTACCGTTCTTTAAAATCGACTCCTCCACCGCAAGGTGGCCTGGAAAAGATCGCTTTTTTGGTTGGTTAGGATGAGATTGGATACAGACGCGATTCTTCTATTATCTTTGCTAATTTAGTGGTTAGTATCATTCTCCCAATTATGTAATAGATAATTTTTAAAATCGGATTAGTAGCAACAAAATGGCCAAATTCTATTAATTAAAAAATTTATATGGCAACACTAAATCACTTTTGTCACTCACGAAAAGTGTAGTTTTCTATCAGTGAAAAAAAAATTAAAATGAGTTTAGTAGTTATTGAGAAATCCTTCAATTTACAAAATGACCAGGTTATGGCACTTAAATGGCCATATCTTTTTAATTAGAACATTTATGGCAACACCACATAGCCTATGTTACCCGAAAAGAATGTAGCTTTCTATCGGTGAAAGAATTTTCAAAATCGGTTCAGTATTTTTCGAGCCTATTCGCAACAAACAAACAATCAACTCTCGGTTATATCTACACTATTAAGAACCGAATAGAGTATGAAATAAAACTTCAAACAATATTTCGCACTTAGGCTACAAAGCTCAGAATATTAATTTGCATCATCCAATCTTTCTTTTAATGAGTGCGGCTACCGTTTTTAAATAATTGACTCCTTGTGGTGGACAAGGTTGTCTGGAAGAGATCGATCTGAGCGATAAGGCCATCTATTGTACAATTATTTTTTGTTGCTGTGAAATTCTTTCTGTCAAAAGCTCAGTGGGACTTCCCCGATACCGATGGAAGGACGAAGCGGAGAAGGAAGGAGGATGCGCAGGATAGGGACAAATAGCGTCTTTGGGTGTCTGAGGCCAAGACTCACTTTAGGTCATTGAACCATCGGAGTAAAGTATGGCAAGTGATGACCATCCCGATTTGTCTTCCCAATCAACATGATCACGGTGACATTTTATTTTAGTTTAGATTGATAGTCTTATATTTCCGTATCAATAACAATCTGACAGCTTTATCAGATATTAAAGTTTATTTGTTTCTAGAAAAATCTATTATCACAATACTACCGCCACTATTTGCTTTTTTAACACAGCGCCATCTATTGGATGACAAAGCATGCGGAAATGATGTTCCAATAAACTAACTTATAGCGCCATCTGTTATATACCTATTTAAAAAAAATATGGATAATATTATGAAAGTCCGTCGGGACTTCTTACAAATATTTTGAAATATCCAATCACCTCCGAGCTAGAGGATCTGTTCCCCCGACTGGCTTGCGACCGAGCCGCATGTGGGCCAGATGTACCCCCTCCCTCTCCCATCCCATTAATGCTGCAGTTCCAGTGGACTCTGGATTCTTGATCAGTGTCCACTGAAACCGCAGCATTCTTCGCTTCTCCTCCTCACTCTTCTTTGATGATGTCCATGGGCAAGGGTGACTACTTTCCATCAGGTGGACCGTCTGCTCGTTTGTCCTTTATCTATCATAAAAAAATATAGCCACCTAGCAACCCAGAAAACTAGTACTTTATATATTTTTTTTACTTTAGGATTAAATGTAACGTAAAGCTCTCATGAAGTCGGTTACAAAATGAAAAATGTAATTCGATATTCGTTTTGGTCGTTGACAGTAAGTCCACAGTATAATAGGTCAATGGTGACAGCGCTATATTTAGTTAGCTGTTGAAATCTGAAATATATATTGTATTTCAAATCTACAATAAGGAAGTTACTAAACATAAAATCGCGAGAAACATAATATATGTGTGTAAGAAATCTAATACTTTAGTGTATCTTTGGTGCTTCCGGCTGAAATTTTGAAAATAGAACTCAAAGATATTGCGGAAATGGTCACTTTTATAAAGACAAGATTTAAAAAAAAAAAAAGGTGTGTGTGCGATTCACACACGATAGAAGTGAAACTTCAGTAAATCGACAAAAGAATGAGATGAATATATATAATAATATAAAATAGTATGTATATTTCTGTCTCATTCTTTCCTACACATTTTTGTATTTGTGTCTCTTACCTGTCGTTTTGTATATTTCTGTCTCATTCTTTCCTACACATTTTTGTATTTGTGTCTCTTACCTGTCGTTTTGTATATTTCTGTCTCATTCTTTCCTACACATTTTTGTATTTGTGTCTCTTACCTGTCGTTTTGTATATTTCTGTCTCATTCTTTCCTACACATTTTTGTATTTGTGTCTCTTACCTGTCGTTTTGTATATTTCTGTCTCATTCTTTCCTACACATTTTTGTATTTGTGTCTCTTACCTGTCGTTTTGTATATTTCTGTCTCATTCTTTCCTACACATTTTTGTATTTGTGTCTCTTACCTGTCGTTTTGTATATTTCTGTCTCATTCTTTCCTACACATTTTTGTATTTGTGTCTCTTACCTGTCGTTTTGTATATTTCTGTCTCATTCTTTCCTACACATTTTTGTATTTGTGTCTCTTACCTGTCGTTTTGTATATTTCTGTCTCATTCTTTCCTACACATTTTTGTATTTGTGTCTCTTACCTGTCGTTTTGTATATTTTTGTCTCATTCTTTCCTACACATTTTTGTATTTGTGTCTCTTACCTGTCGTTTTGTATATTTCTGTCTCATTCTTTCCTACACATTTTTGTATTTGTGTCTCTTACCTGTCGTTTTGTATATTTCTGTCTCATTCTTTCCTACACATTTTTGTATTTGTGTCTCTTACCTGTCGTTTTGTATATTTCTGTCTCATTCTTTCCTACACATTTTTGTATTTGTGTCTCTTACCTGTTAGTATGTATATTTCTGTCTCATTCTTTCCTACACATTTTTGTATTTGTGTCTCTTACCTGTTAGTATGTATATTTCTGTCTCATTCTTTCCTACACATTTTTGTATTTGTGTCTCTTACCTGTTAGTATGTATATTTCTGTCTCATTCTTTCCTACACATTTTTGAATTTGTGTCTCTTACCTGTCGTTTTTTCCGTTGCATCCGGTTTGAAATCACAACGATTCTAAAGAAGTTTCACTTCAAAAACTATTGACTTGACTTCCGTTATAATCTGTTTCCCAATCTATTCGAGTTGGATGATTTATGGTAGGAAGTTTTTTTTAGAATGATGCAAGAATTTTTTTTTAAAATGAAGAAAAAAAAATTAGATTTTTTTTTTAGTCTATAAGACTGACATTAAATTTTGAATTTAAATTATTTCTGGCAAATGATCCATACAGACTACTATAATACTAAACTTTATTGCTTTATAGCTTTTAGAACATTTTAGGATACCTATTGTAATCTTACAGATATTTTAGTGAGTTTTTAAAATTTTACCGATCGAAACTAAATAAGTAATACAATATATTGATTAAAACTTGACTGCATTTGAAACTTAGATACATCTATTTTCTACTCTTAAGGTTCAGTTGCTCTTCAATACTTCATATAGGCGCAGATAATAAATGTGAAAGTTTATATGTTTGGATGTTTGTTCCTCAAAGCAAAGATCCTAAGATGGTATAACAAGGATACTTTTTATCCCAGAGAGAAGCATAGTACTTGTGGTATAGAATTATTTATGTTATAGAATACGTGAGAACGCGACAGTACTGCAAAGATTAGAAAAAGCACGAAGTCCTGAAGACCAAAAAGGTGCGGAAGCTGGAGTACTTTGGTCATATTATGAGAAATAAAAAATACATTATAATAATATAATTCCTTCCTCATAATAGGGAACCGAGTGTGGGATTGGGAATTATTTTATTTAGATTTATGTGTTATATTTTATACTTTATAGAATAGCTAAATAAAGAATGGCGCAGTTTAATCGAAGAAGAAACAAGGAAAGACAAATCTATATGTTATATAATATAGTACTATTTCTTTTATTTAATGAATTGGCGAGCAACAGTTTAAATAAATCAATTGTGGTATAGTTATCGTCAAGGCAACTGCAACATGCACGTGCTACGAGTGCGAACAATCGATTATCGATATTTTCCACTTAATCATATCAACAGTTGCAATAACTATTTGATTATGTAAAACTATGAGTATAACTTTCAATTATTAATAAAAACTAGATACACAGCGACAATGAATATCTTAACCAAAAGACCAATCATTTTAACATTATATAAGTATATATATGTCGGAGCATAGTAAAAGATTATCGATTAATCGAATCGTTATCGTTGTCTATGGCGTTGGAGTGGGGTAGTAGTCACTTCCGTTGTTTTGACAGTCTCTACCCTCGACCCTTTATATGCGATCGACAGTCTAACTGAAGTCTTAGTCGTGCGCGGTCTCTCAAGAAGTGAACATAATCTAAGTAGTGCTAGTGATAGTGATAGTGTCAAGTGCAGTGCAGTGTAGTGTGGAAGTGCTGTCCAACTAAGGTCACGTAAGTCCTTACAATGTAATTGCCACGTTGTTAAGTAAACACAATGTTAGGTTAGGTTAGCCTTAGGTTAGATTCGGTTTATGTACGTTTAAAATTGGGTTTAAACAGAGAGCCTGAGCAGTGGAGGCGAGTGTTATGATCATTTAAAGGACGTCCTTAAGCCTACACCTTGGTCACAAGTCCAAGGCACTGCTTAGGTTTCTCTCGTAATTGTTAAAGATCATATTTGATCATTTATCGGTGCAATAGGAGTATCTACGTTGCGTTTACCCAATATTTCATTCAATACCATCAATATTCCCCATCTCCGTCCTTTCATTTTCCTTTTCATCATTTAAAAATCCCCGACATATATATAAAAGGAGAAGTTGACTGACTGACTGACATATCAATGCAGGGCCTAATCTGTAAGGGTTCGCAACTTGAAATTTTGCACAGGGGGTTTCTTTTACAACGTAGGGGAGCACTAAGAAAGGATTTTTGAAAATTCGCCCCCTAAGGGGGTAAAACGAATGCAAAGTTAGTATGAAATTCTGCCGTTTTTGAAGTTATTCAAATGAAATTCAGTATGAAGGTTCTGTATTGGTAGTATGACTACATCATGAAATTATTAAATGTCTACAGACGATCTCCTGTAGGCTATAACTACCCTAATATCGTAAACGAAGTTGCGGGTAATAGCTAGTATTCAAATATGCAACTTGAAATAACTAGCATAAGGTTGAAGGTTGGGATTTTGTCTCTTTCTTACGGTGTTAGTGGCAATGTGTCATACAAATAAGTTGAAGCATGGTCATACTAGTAGAAAGAGATGCAATCCCCTATAGTGGCTATACTCTTCTGTTTTTTTTGAGCGTTCGTGCGCATTCTAGTTTGTATATAAATTCCTTGGGGCAACCCTAAAAAAATTTTACAAAGGAAATTCATATGCTGAGTGAGTGAGAGGGAAGATAACCCATATAGACACAATAGTATAATAAGATCAGAATCTCTATCGAAAGGTTTATGAAAGGAAAAAGTAAGTTTAAAAATATAATCAATGAATTTGATGAATTTTGGAAAAGGATAGACAGGTCTTTAAAGCATATATCAGTGTTGCCAATGTGTGGTTAATTAACCCAATATATTAATATTATACAAGGTTTCGAGGGTAATTTAAATTTCCGGGTAATTCTCTTATTTGTTATTACTAATTCAAGTAATTAAGTTTAATTGGATTTGATTATTTATTTGAAATTATTAAACTAGATGATTTTAAATAAATTGTAATAAAATCGGGTAATTTCTTTTGGGGAAACGGGTAAGTCGGAATCAACGCATTGGTATCACTGGGGCTTGTTTTTGTGATGATGAAGTTTTCTTTGAATACCAAATATTCAAAGTTAAATCTACACAGACGAAGTGGCGGGTACTAATGATGGTCTATGAACACAGCAATGGATTGAATGGTACATCTGCGAATGTTGTAACGTGTATACTGTATACGTGCTGAAATACACGAGCCCCTGCACGTACGAGTACGAGCACGAGGCGTGTTTACGATTGATCTTGTTGCAATTGCGCTTGCAATCACTTGCAGGAAATTATCTGGTGATAAAACAATTGTAAAAGAAAAAAAAAATATAAAGAACTATACTAGAGCAAAGATATGAATAGTTTAAGTTTTCTGAAGTTTGCCGATTTTTTGTGCAATTTTCTAAATTTTTCATTACATGAAAACCTTCAATAGTGTAATACGTTAAAATAAAATTAATGAAATTAATAAGCCGTTCTGAAGTTGGTATACTACTTTAACATTTGCCACATTTCACCCCCTACTTTAGATCTAAAGATTAAGATATAAAGAAAACTGGGAATGTAAATGACGTTAGTCCAATCGTGTCATCTAATTATTTCAACAAATAATTGCTTACCGAGTTGGTAGTATTTTAGATATATTGACTGACTGACCGTCAAATATTACATGTCAAAAGTTTGTAAAATATTCAAATTGAAATAAATTTTATTTTGGCTTTCCCGCAATTCGGCGCCCCCTTTCTTGCTGCGTTTCTCGCTGTGCTGCGTGGCGCGCCACACCGGCCCGTCGGCGTAAATTTTTTGTATATATTGAAATTTTTAATTTCGTAATATCTCTTGAATGGAATGTCTTTATTAAATCTTTATTAAATTTTAATTCTTACTGATCTTAACTTACTAATATTATGAATGTGAAAGCTTATGTTTGGTTATTTGGATGTTTAGATGTTTGTGACGCAATCACACACAAACGGTTGAAAGGATTTCATTGAAAATTGGTACACACATACTATATAACATGGGTAAACATATATGACTTTATATCCCGGAAAAATTAAGAGTGTAAATTTTTGAGAAACTGTATATCGAAAATTATAGGTTAGTTGGGCATAATATAGAAGAATAAATTCGTATTCGAAAGGACTAGCTTAGTTAAATGGGATAGGGAAATGGGTAGTTTCTAAGAAGAAAGATGCTTATCAACTCATCTCCTATATCCCCAGGATGAAGATATAAATGTATTATTCATTTAAAATTCCACTGCAATCTAATATCTGTACAAATAACTGCAGCGAGATAAAACTGCATCTTGTAATTAAAGGTTTCCGCGTAATCACTTTATGGTTGTTTTATTTGTTATTCAGTTAATTTTATATCATCTAGATTGTAAGAAATGACGTCATTCATTCGTGTAGTAGGTTAAGCCCCAAAGACAACGCTCACACAGCTCGACATGCACTTCATCCTCATGTCGCTAGATGGCGTCTTCGTGGCCTCCTTTTTTTGCAATAAAACCTATCCTTTTTTTATTATAGATAAGATGCAAACGAGCAGATGGTCCACCTGATGGTAAGTGGCCACCATCGCCCATGGACATCGACAAAACAAGAGATACTCTCGTTTTGTCGATGCGTTGCATCCCCGAAGATTGAGTGGGAAGGGGGAATGAAGAAGAAAAATGATGCAGATTCAGCGGACCCTAGGCAAGAGCCCAGAGTCCACTAGACCCACAGCATTAATGGGATGGGAGAGGGCCCACATGCGGCTCAACCAGAACGCGTCAAGGTTCTGCTGCTGGGGGTGCTGGGTTACTCGGCTCTTACTAGATGCTCTCCCAGCGGCAGAGGGGGGTAGTATTCTAACCCGTACCCTCACGGGTAGTATATGCTTCCTCAAGCTCTATTTCATCTCTATAGCATATTTCATTAAAATCGGTTCAGTGATTTAAGCCTGATTGTGTAACAAACAGACAGTTCATTTGTCCGTCAAAAGATGGCGTAAGTAGTATATTAAATCACAGTTTCGTTTGTTTAGTTTGTACTTTGGAAATCTATATAAAGCTGAAGAGTTTGTTTGCTTGAACGCGTTAATCTCAGGAACTACTGGTCCGATTTGAAAAATTCTTTCAGTGTTAGATAGCCCATTTATTGAGGAAGGCTATAGTTTATATATCATCAGGCTAAGACCAATAGGAGCGGAGCATCGAATTTTTATAAAATCGCAAATGCCAGAAGGAAGGGGGGAGTTACCTTTAAAGAGTTGAGTATAACTTCCGTTGCATTTATTGATGAGATTAGTCAAAATAGCTTCTAATAAAACTTGTCATGGTCATGATAGTTTCTTTTATAATAATACTCTATTCATAGAGAATAAAAAGTGCAGGTGTTGCCAACTTTATATATACTATCTCCCATAATAAATGCAATGAATACAAATTCAATGGATAATGAGTGGATTGCATGATCAAGGACTTATTATTTTATATTCCATAAATTATTTATTATCTTTGACATTTAATTGTGACAACTATATACTTTATCAAAGAATTTAAATAAAAATAAATTGCCTTTGTAAGCTCATTTGTTTGTCTGTCTTTTTTAATCTCATTAATTTACGTCGTAAATTAATAACCAATCTCAATCCAAAATTTTGAATCTATTTTCAATTTTTAATCAAAAATCAGATTACAGATTAAATTTTATTCCAAATTTGAATTTTGCGTCCAATAGTGATGTGAATGTTAATGAATAAACTATTTTTTTTTAAATTCGCATTAGTAGAGCTATATTAATTATAATAACTTTGACCACCCTACGTAAGAATGTATGGATGTCTTGATGTATGTTTGTGATTCTTTCACGCAAAAACTACTGAATGGATTTAGATGAAACTCTACAATAATATAGCTTACACATCAGAATAACACATAGGCTATAATTTATAATGATATAGTGTGAATTATCCAAAATATAGCGGGTGAAACCACGGGTGCAGCTAGTCTGATATATTTTTCTCGGTGAAATTTAAAATGATGAAAATAAGTTTAGTAGTTTTTGACCTACCTACAAGAATGAAATCTTTCCTATTTATAATATTAGTGTATTTAGATGATTTTCATGATATCCATGTAAAGTATTTTAGGCTTTAAACTTTGGCAACATCGAATCTCATTTAAAACAATTCATGTGATAAACCTTCTAGAAACATCATTGGGACGCTTCCAAAATATTTGTAAAATTATATTTATTGTTGTAAGTATTTTTGGGTTATGCAATTGTACTTGAACTATACTATACACGTCACTTTTGCTGTAGTACAATGTTGCCATGGTTACGTGTTATGTCTACCATTAGCACAAATATTACCGATAAATCAAAATCATACATTTATTTGTAAAAAAAATAAAATTTAAATTAATAATTAAATAGAATCGTTTTTTAATCTGTAATCATCGATTCGACATTCGTTTAATTAAAAAAATTTTGAATCGACTAATCGTGTAAACTCGTCGTAAACTCGTGGAGCCGATTAGGCCATCCCTAGTGTTAATAAAAAAGGAGTTATAGACTATACTCAGACAACAGACGACAACAGCCTTGACTGGAATATCCTCCTATATTTTAGACTCAGACCTTCAAAGTTATGGCTAGAATACTGTCGTTACGCACGCATTTATTTTGCAATCAAGAAAGCATTTTTAATACTACTCAAATCAATGCTACCAACATCATAAATACCAAGATGCTACTCAAATTAGTGTTGCTAACTTCATAATAAAGACTAATTGAAAAGTAGAACTCATATGCATGTGTGGCAATCAAGCTCAGATAAGCGAGAGTCTGCAAATCACGTAATAACTGGCAAAGAGCCGAAACTGAAAATATTATTTCACAAAATGCATGTTTTTGTTTTCTCATATGCGTTAAAGTATCGTCGCCGTCTTTACGTACAGACGATTTTATATATATTTACTTTGGCGAAGTGTTTAATGGAATTGTGAATTCAGATTTTCCTCATGTGGAAGCGATTAAGCCGAAATAGTAAAGTCAATATTATGGAACAGATAGTCAAACTTCCTGAAGTGAGTCAAGTAGGCGCTAGTCGACTCTCCCTCGCTTCGCTGAGGTATATTCAAACGTTTTACTCGCTCACTCGGACTCATTTATTCATTCATACTCTGTCACTTGCTGCTATAAATAAACTATTTCCGTTGAATTTCTCCTCCATCTCACTCACTATTTTCTGTCTCACTCACTTTTACTTATATACAAACCTTGTACTCATAATAACTAACAAAACAATTAAATAATTATCCGATTTAGTACAGTCGTTATATGCGTACATACATATATACATATACATACCTTTTCTGATGCAATATTAAGTCAATGTTGAAGGTACTCATTCATTCATCCACTCATATCTTCATAATTTGATTAAATCAGTTTTAGGGTAATATTTCTACAATATTGCCTGATATTAATAATCAATCTCAATCCAAAATCCCCATACAGATTAAAAATACATTTCAAATTTTAATAAATGAGTTTGGACAGCATTTAAAGACAAAACAGTTTTTGAGTTTTCAAATTTCATATAATACTAGTCGACCCGTGCGATTTCGTCTGCATGTAGCTCCGCTCCTATTGGTCTTAGCGTGATGATATATAGCTTATAGCCTTCCTCGATAAATGGGCTATCTGACACTGAAAGAATTTTTCAAATGGGACCAGTAGTTCCTGAGATTAGCGCGTTCAAACAAACAAACTCTTCAGCTTTATATATTAGTAAAAGTATAAGATTTCTTTAATACGAAGGGCAAGGCCGCAATAAATCCTTTCAATTGATAATGCACTTACTAAGTATATTGAAAGTACTTTAGGACCCTATAAACCGGCCAAGTGCGAGTCAGACTCGTACACAAAGGGCTCACAAATAAATCACGTTTGTTGTATAAGAGCCCCCCTTAAATATTTATGTAATTCCGTTTATAGTATTTGTGAACATTTCAACTGTCTAGCTATCACTGTTCATGAGATAAACGGACGGATGGACAGCGGAGCTTCCTTTTGGACCAAGATTTATGAAGAGAGATTTACCTAAGTAAGGTTAAAGTCCAACGTTTATCTCTACGCATCACGAGATTAGATTTGCAATCCCTATTGTTCACATACAGATTATATCTAATCGTAGTTTCACCCCTAGATTTAGGGGATTAAATCTATTAAAAATTTTTAGGACAATTTTCAAAACCTTAAGTTTATGACTTAAATTTTAGGGAGAAATATTTTTGAGAGTTGGTAACACCCATAAAAAAATCATAGAGTTTACAACAAACTTGCAAAAAATTATTAAAAAAAAAACTAAGCGTAGTCTTAGTGAAAATAGGTTCCAAATTCAAATCTGTTTTTGAATAAAAAATTTCAAATTTTTGGTTTTAATAAAGAAAATGAAAATCAGCTTCAGAATCATAGACCCCTCAATTACTTTTTCTAATCCCGTGTTCACCCCTAAATGTAGCAACTAAACTTTCTCCATTACTTATAATTATTTAGAATCAGTTTTTTATCTTTACATGAATTTAATTTAATATTATTATTAGATTGAAAGTTAGAATCAAATCATCCAATCCACAAAGCACGAATCCGTGACGAATGAATGCAAAAACTAACGGAATGGCAACCTTGATCACTTTATTCACGTTTCTATCACGACGTCATTTAAACGTCACTAACGTCAAAATTCATTTAGTGATTTCCATAATCTATATTTAAAAAAAATTATCAAATAAAGTCATGTAAGGAAATTCGAAATTCAAAAAATATTTAATCCAATAATTAATTCAAATATAAAAATTTTTGAATATCGAACACTGAAATTAAAAAAAAAACTCACGCATAAGCCTTGGTCTCCTGCAGCCTCACAACACTCTGCTTGAACAGATCATACAGCACTTTGGAGTACTGAGTCGACAATGCGAGCAGATCGGGCTGGTACTCCACTTCCTTCTGCTTCTGTTCATCAGCGGGGTTGGTGATGATGTTGTGCTTCTTCTTCAGCCTTTCTAGGGCCTTGTTGGGTCTGGGTGGTGGAGGCGCGGGCGCCGGTTCGACATCGCGAGTACATACGTTGCACATTGTTACGAGATAGACACGCGTTCACGAGCTCGGTTCGTTTGAGACTGGCGGCAGCTACAGTCTACTACACGTTACACTGAACCGATCCCCACCACTGATACTGATAAAGGGTTGATAACTGATTGAAATTGGACTGATTTTCTATTCAGTTAACGCTTGTTTACTTAGATCTTTATAGATTTGCGCAATTATTACTCATGTTTCAACATTTCAAAATTTCGCAAATGATGCATTTATCGTTTGTTTTTTTTTTATTATCTACAACGAAATGTGGTCAAGATATTTTTTTATTAAGCTTTTTCAAAAAAAAATAGTACAAGCTTTGATTTATTATTTAAAAATTTTTGATTTAAAAAACATGTTTTAGTACATCTAATATTATTAAAATTAATTAATAATAAATTAAAATCCCTATGCTATTAATTTAGTTAAGGATAATACATTAATTCGACTAATTCGTTAAATTTTCCTCTAATAAATAAATATATAACTATTTATATTAGGGTGGCCCAAAAAAACCGACTATTTTTTTTTTTGAGTCTCGGGTGAAAATATGTTAGTTTTTGATGTTTTAAGAGCCCTCTCCAAAGGACAGCTCAAAAAAAAATTTTTAAGAGGTCACTCCAAATTTTTTAAAATTTCCAAAATCGTCAAAAATCGATTTTTTTTTTTTAATTATTTTTCTCATTATTTTACTTTTTTCTACAAGAAAAATGATAAAGATCCTGAAAATCTCAAGTCGAAATTTTAATATTTAAAGGTCGCTCCAAATTTTTCAAGGTTTCCAAGACAAGTACTTTATATCTTTTCGAGCTACTTCTGAATATGAATATCAACGAACTTGATATTTTTTTTCTTGCATTTGACATACCAAAGAATGGAATTAAAGCACGAGAAACAAAAAAAAATTAAATAATTTTTTTTAATAAATTAAATAAATAAATTTTTGAAAAAAAATATCAAGTTCGTTGATATTCATATTCAGAAGTAGCTCGAAAAGATATAAAGTACTTGTCTTGGAAACCTTGAAAAATTTGGAGCGACCTTTAAATATTAAAATTTCGACTTGAGATTTTCAGGATCTTTATCATTTTTCTTGTAGAAAAAAGTAAAATAATGAGAAAAATAATTCAAAAAAAAAAAATCGATTTTTGACGATATTGGAAATTTTAAAAAATTTGGAGTGACCTCTTAAAAATTTTTTTTTGAGCTGTCCTTTGGAGAGGGCTCTTAAAACATCAAAAACTAACATATTTTCACACGAGACTCAAAAAAAAAATAGTCGGTTTTTTTGGGCCACCCTAATATATATATTAAGTTTCCTTCGCTGGGCTAAAACATTTTTAAATAGTAATAGCTTTTGTCTAATATTCCAATTTTGTGTAGTAGCAGTTACGTGATGAGTGACATATTGACATATAGACAAATAAAAATTTTTTTCAATAAAGTTCTGTTCGTGCCACATGTAGGCCAGACTTTCCCCGTCCCATCCCATTGATGCTACGCTATCAGTGATCTTTGAGTTTTTCGTACTGTAAACAGTAGCATTCTTCTCAATATTCAAAGATACTGTGCCTTAATCGTTCGTAAGCAATATAAAAACATAGGTATATGGTCATTAACTCATTAGAGTATAAAAAAAAACATTTTCTTTGTACAAAACTTGTATTTTTTCAAATTTTTACCACCATACAATTAATCGTCAATAAAAGCAATTTAAAAGCAAATTAATCTTTGCGTTAAATGTTGAGTTTTTATCTCCATTTTACTTTAACGTTTTCGATGAGAGATATAAATATGTTTACATTCAAAATGCGTCGAGCAAATGCATTTTTATATTGAATGAAGATTTATTATATAAAATACTAGCCACTAACCCTGACTCCGTTTCTATAGAAACTCAAACTAATAAGTTATACTAAACACAAAACTTATACCGCGAAAAACTTTCATGGCGACCAGAGTGACGTCACGTAGTGTGGAAGAATTGTAGAGTAATTGCTCAGCAAAAATGTTGAAGCAATAGCGACTACACGATGTGACGTCACATTGTATTTCATAATACATGTCTGATTTAACCGAAATTATTTTGTAAAAATATTAAATTTTTTTTTAGATAGTTTTATTTATGTTAATATGTTTATTCTTATTGATTCCTAATGGTTGTTAATATCAAAGGTTATGATGATTAGAGTTGAAGTTTTTATACAGTATCAATCCCCACCAATTGACTATAATCATCCAAAACCAACCATGGAAACAATTTGAAGGTTAAAATTACAATATTAATTACTATGTTATTGTATTAAATAGCGTGAATAAATTGTTAATCCGGTTGTAGAGTGTTTAGAGGTTAAGTTCACCGTTCAAAATCCAAAATTATATTTAGAATAATAAATAAACTATTTAAACGCGCAATGGAAATAAAATATTTGCTACATTCAAAGTTAATAATGTTAGCAACACCATTATTGACTAAACAGACCGATTTAGACTCCCTAGAAGTTTTGACAGGCTGACGAATCAGCTGACGTTAGATAACGACTGTTTTTTTTTTTTTTTATAACATGGGTTCTCTACTGTTTACTATATTTTATTGCGCGAGGAGGGGGGGGGGGGGGGGGGGGGCAGTTATGTACGCCGCCGGCGGGGGCAGTCGTGTGACGGTCGTATTGAAGAGTGCGGCGTACGCGCGCGGTATACACCCCCTGTAACCACTTTATTGATGAATAGTATCCCTAGTGCCCTGTGTGTACTATTTTCCAAGGCCTAGTTACTCGACCCTTCCCTGACGAAAACGGACTAGTGGTGAAGTGCGAACTATTTAGAACTATTTTGTGTTATTGTGTGAAACGTGTAACGGGCATGCCCAAACAAGATTAGTAAGAAGATAAGAAATCATCAAGAACTTGTGAGTACTGTGTGTCTTTATCACTTAACTGACAATCGATAACCCTTAATTTAAAGAAGCTGAAACCGGGCCCAGCCAGCTTCCACGTGTGTGGGGTTTTGTACGCCCCATCTACAGTATGGCACTTCCGCTGCGATTTGATACGGCGTAAAGCACCAACCTCGAGGGAACAATTAAATTTTATTTACAAATTAATATTTTTGATAAAAGATTGAGAATCAGAAACTTTAAACTTGATTTAGTAAAAACGATAAAAGTGATACAAAAGGTATAGTACAAGTAATAGCTTAACCTAATTATATTAGTTTAGACCTATGTATTACTTAAGCTAAGTAAAATTTAAACCTTAAAACCTACCTAGATTTACAAAACAAATAAAAAGTGAAAAATTTACAACAAAGAACCAAGGTCCAGAGCCTTCTCGGGGGCTAGGCTGTTCCCCGCCCCGCCCGGTGATGCTGTCGAGGGCTAGTAGGGCCAACAGAATAAAAGATTACGAGTCAGTCTCTCTGGTGTTGTCGTACATGGAGGTTAGTATTATAGAGTCGTGGTTAAGGTCATTCTTCTTGAGGTCCAAGCGGCGAAGGGGAGTATTGTAGTTATATATAAGGCCTTTAACCCTACACCTTGGCAAATACAGTATGGCTTGTATGTGTATACGTATTGCTGTCCAGTAATGGGTATCATTCCTCTCTCATTCTATGATAATAAATCATTGCAAACTAGTCGCTCATCTACTCACTTGCACACATTTAATCATTCATCTGTACACTAACACACACTCATTTACTTACGCCCTCATATATTCGTACACTAACTCATATACAATCAACCATTAACTAACTCTCCCATTTACTTCCTGTTAAACAATATTTGCACGCGAAAGTACAATTGTTATTTAGTTTCTGTTTTTTTTTTATGGTGGATAAGGTGCAAACGAGCAGATGGTCCACCTGATGGTATGTGGCCACCATCGAACATGGACATCGACAAAACGAGAGATACCCTCGTTTTGTTGATGCGTTGCATCCTTGAAAATAGAGTGGGGACGGGGAGTGAAGAAAAAAAATGCTGCGGTTTCAACGGACCCAGAGTTAGATCCCAGAGTCCACTAGATCCGCAGCATTAATGGGATGAGAGTGAGGAGGGGGTAAGTGTAGCCCACATGCGGCTCGACCGGAACGCGTCTAAGACACTTGGCGGTCGGATTCGCATGCTGGTGGTCGCAAGTCAGTCGGGGAACAGAACCCCTACCACCAAGGGGGTGCTGGGTTACTCTGCTCTTACGAGATGCTCTCCCAGCGGCAGAGGGGAATTGTATTCTATCCCGTCCCCTTACGGGTAAAAATTTTTCCAATTTTCTGTGCAATTTCTTATTTTTTTTTCCTACCTTCTGATGAATGAAGTCCGTAGAGAGTTTGAGTCCGAGTCCGATCCTCTACACAAGCACACACCTCTGACTTCTTAGTTATGTGTGTTTTAATCAATTAAATATCACTTGCTTTAACGGTGAAGGAAACCATCGTGAGGAAACCTGCACTCCTGAGAGTTCTCCATGTTCTCAAAGATCAGAGTGTTGGACTGTGGCCTAATCCCTCCTCATTTTGAGGAGGATACTCGGCACACTAGTGGGGTATCTACAGGCTAGGATGATGGTGATGATACACCAAGGGTAATAGTGATATTATGAAACAAAGGGTTGTAACTTCCATAAGTGTCTAACAGATGGTGGTGTAAGTTAGTTTACTGACACAACACTTCACCTTTGGTTTTCTAGATAAGTATCCAATAGATGGCGCTGTGTTCTTCCTCTAATTGGTGTACGTGATGGTAAACGGTCACAATGACAGTAGCTTTTTAATTGTGACATAATAAAGGAAAATCTATTTTCCTAAGATTTGCCTTGTTTATTAATTTCATATGAAATCTTGCTGATTTATATATGTTAGGGAAGTTTACCTTACTTAAAACACATATTGGAAAATGTTATTCTTTGGATTTTTTCCTCTATTATTTTGTGTCATTGTTTTTCTCTTTGATCAAGAACAATCTAGTGATATTTATGTAATAACAAAAAGATTCCCAAACATTGCTTCATCTTTCAATTATATACCTACAGTTGAAAGACCCAGAGAGCGCGAGGAAGTTACATTTTGCTGTATGGCAACATTATTTTAATTCAACTAGACATATACCCAGAGCCGTTAAACAAGATAATTAAAAAAAAATCTAGACATATTAGCTGTCTGTGGTCATTTTTGGGATCAAATGACAACATATTGTTTATGCATGTAACGCCATAGATTATACTTGTTCTTTAATGTGCCATAAAATTATAAACTTGAAGGGAAAAAAGATTGACATTGATTTAACTTTGACTTGACTTTAAGAAGTTTCTTATAACGAAACGTGATAACGAACAATAGTATCATTAGACATGGTCTTTAAAATTGCAACAAAATTGTCCATAAAGTTTGTCTTCCATACGCAGCTCTCTTAAGTTGGCGGGGACAAATGATTGTTTTTAATTTTTTTTTGTTAGTTTGTTTGTTCTTGATTGTTCGATCAAATTTATCGTTAGTTCGATGTTTATTTTTTACACGCTTTATATTAGCTACACTTGTATGTCAGTATGTCAGTATGTAACTCTCCGTGGGTAATTTGCGCGCCTGCGGCCTTCCTTGGTTCTGGTAGCCGTTTCTCAAGCGTGATTTTTTTTTAGTTTAAAAAAAAAACTAAAAAAAAAATCACGCTTTTATAAATAAATTAAACTAAAAAGTAAAAAATAAATAATAGTTTAAAAAAACTAAAAACACGCTTTTTATTATAGAAAACCAAACTAAAAAATAGAAAATAAATTTAAAATAAGAATAGTGTTAAAAATTTCAATAAATATAAATTAATAATAGTGTAAATAAAAAAAATGTATTTTATTTAAAAAACGCGTGGGGTGCTTGGTGTCAATAGTTATAAATATTTTATTGACAGATATGAGTAGAGTGATTATCATTTTGATAATATCTTAAAAAGCACCCCACGCTTTTTTTTTAAATTTATTCTTATTTTAAATTTATTAAAATTTATTTTCTATTTTTTAGTTTGGTTTTCTATAATAAAAAGCGTGTTTTTAGTTTATTTAAACTATTATTTTTTAAATAATTTTTAAAAATTCGATTTGTACCTAGCACTGATAATTATAGTAACTAAGTTTTTTTTCTTTTTTTTTCAATTAATCTAAGCTAGTCATCGTTTGTTTGATCAAAAAAATTTTTGTTCGATCTTATTTAAGCTGATAATTAATTTTTTATCAATATCGTTACACCTACCTTAGGCATGTTCATCTAAATCACCAAAAAATCGATTTTGGTTAATCAACTAATAATTTTTTAATATATAAATTAAAATCTATAAATTAATTTTTTAATATTTTTCTTATGTATATCTATACTTCTATACTTATATTATAAAGAGGAAAGATTTGTATTTTTGTATGTAACGAATAAACATAAAAACTACTGGACCGATTTCAAAAATTCTTTCACCATTAGAAAGCTACATTATCCTTGAGTAACATAGGCTATATTGATTACAAGAAAAAATTAGAGATCTCTAGAAATTCTCACTAAAACCAACACAAGGTGCAAAAAAATTAGCCATAAAATATCTTTCATCGCATGCGCTGCGAAAAGTATTGATGATAGAACAAAAAAATGTTCTACAATATTATAGAACGAATCAATATCTACAAAAAACTCCGCGAGACCATATGTCCAACTATTGTAGTTAAGTCAGTATAACTACTTTTTTACATTTTAAAAGTTGATAAAAATGTCTATCAAAATCAGATCATGTTTTCCATACCTTTGTATTCATTCTTATCCAAATAAATTATTTCATAATGAAGACTGTTTCAATACCTGTTAATTACTTTTTGAATTATTGAAATCGGACATTCCAGTCAAAAGATATTACGAAATAAAAATATCAAGATAAATAAAAAATAATCCCAGACGGGCCGCCGGCGCGGTGTGCGGTGTGGAGTGCCTCGCAGCGCAGCGAGTAACGCGGCGATAGAGGGAGCGACAGAATGGAGGAGCCAAAATTTAAAAAAAAAATTATCCACCCGTACGAAGCCGGGACGGGCTCCTAGTTGTTAATATTTTAAAATATCGATTTTTCGATAAAGCTTCTGTTGATGTGAATTTTATAAACATTTCTGATCTAGGAAGGCTACTGAAGTGATAGAGTCAGTTACAGTGACATAGGGCTCTAGGGGAATGTTGAAGAATAAACTAGTAAAAAAAATATTTCTGTGTAAAAAAATTTTCAGATTAATGAAGAATTTGATGCAATAAGAGAGCTTGTTGGAGACAACAAATCAAAAATTATAGAGTATTATATCAGGCAATGATATTAATATAGCATTGGCCAAGTACTTGTGAATTATAATAAAAATAAGATAAATGTCTATTTAACAGTTTTCAACAGATCAATTAAAGAAAGAAAGAAAGAAAGAAATGCTTTATTAACAGACCTTAATATCTAAAGATACAATATATTATAAGTACTAAAATAAATATACATCGGCGTCTGTCAATCGGATAACCACTCAGTATTGTAGAGGGAGGGAGTGTATCCCCCAACTGATTTTCAGTGGTTTCCTTGTATGCTGCGCGAGGCGCGGTGTGAGCTGAAGGCCTAAATATACATTGTAATTAGCTTAGCTTATACGTAAATATATATGATTAAAATAATAATGATAATAAATGATAAAACAATAATGATAAATGTACATAATTAAAAATGGGCTAATATATAAAAAGTAAATTTATATGGTATATGATATTTGTAGTTGTAATTTTTTAAATAAATAAAAATAAAAAATGTGTGAAGACCATATAAAATCTATTTAAAATGTATGACTTATTAATGCAAGTTAAAAATATATTGTGTTTAATCTGCCTGCTTTTGAGATTTTAACAGATATTCCTTAAATTTTGTTCGGAAAACATGAGTACTCCCCGAGCATCGGACTGGAGGTGGCAAATCGTTCCAACATTTTGTTGCATTATATTTGAAACTTCCTCGAAAGCAGGCGGATCTATGTGCTGGTGTATTTAGCATATAAGATTGGGCTCTAGTTCCGTATGAGGTATTATCGTCACAAGCCCAACGTAGCTTGTTGTACAGGTAAAGTGGACGTTTATTATTAATAATTCCAAATAACATTGTTGCGAAGTGAAGCTGTCTACGGTTATTCATTTTTAAGATGTCAGCAATATTTATAAAGGAAGTAACATGAGAACGCGGGGGTATATTAAAACAATAACGTGCGCAAGCGTTTTGTACACGCTGGATTACATTTTTTGTCCGGACAAGTAATCTTGGGCCAATTACCGTATCAGCATAATTTAGTTTGGATAGCACCAAAGATTCACACAGAGTAATACGCAAGTTTGTGCTAAGTGCGTCACGAATTCGGTACAAAATATTAAGTCTGTAATAACAGTTACGAACAATATTATTAATGTGCTTTTCAAAACGTAGATTTTCATCTATTAACACTCCTAAATTTTTTGATTCTGTGATACGTTTAATAACATTGCCCTGTAGGACTATCCTTGGATCACGAGCAGAGATATTGTTAATCTGATTTGGTGTACCTATTAACATATACTTAGTTTTGTTGGGATTGAGAACTAAGGCGTGAGATTCAGACCAAGTAACGATGTTACTGAGGTCATCATTTACTTTTTTTATCGCAATTTCTGTATCGCAGGGTAAAAAAGAAATATACAATTGTACGTCATCTGCGTAAATGTGGTAATTACAATATTTAATAGAATTAATAATATCAGATGTGTACAATATAAATAATAAAGGGCCAAGAGTAGAACCCTGTGGTACTCCTCTAAGTACGGGAGAGAAACTGGATAAAAAAGTCATTCAATTACTTTAAAATTCTATTGTATGGTTGTAAAAGGAAAGAAAGAAATTGCAACAAGGACAATTAAAATAATGTTTATGGAACAGAAGGTTATTTAATATCAGTCATTAATAACTTTAACGGTTTTATTAATTATTTTATTAATTAATTCAAGAGGAAAACAAATAGTTATACTTATAACCAAATTATGGAATAAAAATATTTAATAAAATAATTTGATTTCATGAACTCCAGAGTAATTATTAAAAAGTTATTAAAAAAGCTTAAATGGAACCTACTTAAGACGAGTATTAGAGTATTAGACGCTGGGTAATTTCTACTATCAGTCGTCTTCGAATTGGCCACTCTTGTACACCAGTACATCTTTGTAAATTAAGGATCTGGGATAATTCTTTGCGTGAGTGTGGTCTGGCTGAAGGGTCGATCTCCCATATATTGTTTTCCTGTCCTAAGCTTTCCTGTAAACTTTACGACGTTCTCCCTATGGATATCCCTCGTCCTGTAAATATTGAGTGCTTTCTTAGATTAGTGTTTTCTCGCCGTCATGTAAAATTTGTTTGTAAATTTATTAACCTTAACAATATTAAACTATAAATAACCTTCGTTTTTATTTTGTATTTGCTCTAATTTTTTAATAATTTTTACGTTTATCGGTTGTGGGTAATTTAATCCGTTTTGTTTTAGGTTAGAATACTAACATGGTGAAACCCTCATATTGTAATGAATAATATAAAGTCACAAAGAATTCTGTCTTTTAACCGGTCAAATATCTCAAAAGTCTTCTCTCCTTACAACGTGACGTTGGCAAAGTACCGTGTGCAAAAATCATTGCACAACTAAAAGTCATAAATCAAAGAAACTAAAAGCCATAGATCAAAGAAGAAGAAGAAGAAATCAAAGAAGAAGAAGACAAGTGTGCACAGTGAAATACCTTTGCCTTTTCCATTATGGAATAAAAACAGAAAGAAAAAACTCATATTTTTAACCCTCGACGCTACAACGTCGTATCTTATCTGTGGAATATCTGTGTATCTTATCTGTGGAATACCTGTAGCGCCAAATATAATGGACCGATTTTGATGAAGTTTCATATGTTTGAAAGGTCATTTAATCGAGATGGTCCTAAGCTATGTATTGTGAAGATCTGTTCAGCCGATTGAAGACTATCAGCTGATTGCTAACTTGAGAGCTGCATGACAATACTACGAATATATCGACAATTATAACAATCTTGTAACCATGGTAACACACATTGCTTACACTGAGTACACATGAAATCAAGCTTTTTAAAACTACGATACAGTATATATTTTATCTATTATTTTTTTTATTTTTGTTGTCTGTATTTACTGTTATTTATATACGTCAATATCGATTATTCTAAAGCGATGTCGTGTGGGTATCGATACCTAGTGACTGTATTAGAGTTTCTATTTTTTTTTTTTTTTTTTTTTTTTTTTAGTTTATTAGGGCACAAACAGTTTACAATATATCTTATATTAAGAAGTAAAAGTATACACAGTAACCAATGAAGCTGCCACTAACTAATAGTAACTTAAATGTAAACGAGTGCAATATCAATATGCACATACACATTGTGCAAACATTTTCAACTGATATAAAAATTAGAAATTAGATAAACAAATAAAACCTTATAAACAACTTAAAACCTATTTAAGTAACAAAGGTAACTAAAAATTATACATTTATCAAAATAATCTAGAACGTAGTATTTTTTTAAGTTGCATACAACTAACATTAAACAAATCGATATCGGAAAAACTATTATTGTAATTCTTACAAACTCTAACGAGGAATGAGTTTTGGGCATACTGTGTTCTAACTTTAGGTATAAAAAACAAAGGGGTCCTACGACGAGCTAGTATTTTTCTTGGACAATTATAGGAAATTTTAAGCGCAAGTCCAGGAGTATCAATTTTATTTCTCAATATTTTATAAAAAAATATCATATCGCGTATTTGCCGACGAGCATAAAGAGTTTGAATAACGCTACTATCAAAATGCATCCGCGACCTCGATGAGCGAAATTTCAAATGTTTAATAAGTTTGGTCTGTAATCTCTCTAGTGCACTAATATAAACGTTATAACTGGGACTCCATATTACAGAACAATATTCTAGAATCGGACGAATCAGCGAATTAAATAATATCTGAAGTGTTCTGAAATCTTCAAATTCAGCACTAACCCTTAAAACAAAACCCAACAAACGAAACGATTTACTAACAATATCTTCAATGTGTGTTCTAAATGTGAGCTGGGAGTCTAATGTAACACCAAGATCAACAACGGTGGATACTCTGGTTACCATTGTGTTATTCAAAAAATAGTCATGCATGATCAAATTTGCTTTTTTCCGAGAGAATGTAATAACGTTACATTTTTTGACATTAAGTTGTAAACGATTACGTTTACAATACAAGCATAAATCGTTTAAATCTGTTTGAAGATTAATACAATCAGATTTATCTTTTATTATTTTGAAAATTTTATTATCGTCTGCATATAAAAGACATCTCGAACTTTTAAACACATTAACAACGTCATTAATGAAGATATCAAAAAATAGAGGGCCTAAGTGTGAACCTTGAGGAACTCCCGAAGTTATGGGCATGAAAGAAGAACAAAATCCCTTAATGGCTACGGCTTGACTTCTATCCCGTAGATATGACTCTACCCATCGAAGAAGATCACCATGGATACCAAATCTATATAGTTTCTGTATGAGCATATCATGACAGATCTTGTCGAATGCTTTTGAGTAATCTGTATAGATACAGTCAACTTGATAACCATCATCCATTGCAGAAATGATTTGATCAACAAATTCACACAAGTTAGATTCCGTAGATTTCTTTGAAACAAAGCCATGTTGCTGACTAACAATATGAGGTCGAATCTTATGATAAATGGAATCATAAATAATTTTTTCAAAAAGTTTTGGTATGGCAGAAAGTTTTGAGATAGGTCGATAATTTTTGATATCATGTCTATCGCCTGTTTTATATATTGGAATAACATAAGATTTTTTCCAAATTTGAGGCATAATGCCTAATTTCATTGATAAATTAAATAAGATTGACAGTGCTTTGGCAATTTGTAGGTGACATTCGTATAAAAATTTGGGAGGTACACCATCAGGACCAGTTCCTTTAGTAATGTCTAATTTCCTAAGATATGCTGCCACTAACGAGGGCGAAAAACTTATAGAATTAAGGTTAACGGTGTTGTTGTAAAAATCCAGTTCACATTGTGGATGTTGAGTATCGTTTCGATCGTTATGAGACTCAAAAACGGAATGAAAGTATGTGTTAAACATATCACATATTACATTACCAAGCGACGAGGATTGAGAGTCAAGAAACATTGAATCGGGAAAATCGCACAGGTTTCTTTTAGATCTGACATACGTCCAAAAAAATTTACTATTTTCATGGATTTTTATTTCCGCTCGCTGGCGATACGATGATAAACAGGCATCTTGCATAGCCTTCTGTCGTAGGCGGAGGATTGAGAAGGTGTCATAATCATCATAATTACCATACGTCTTCCATTTCCGATGATACTTTAATTTTTCTTTAATAATCTTAATCAGTGGTTTTGTATACCATATTGGATATTTACTAGAGTCATAAACGACTTTTAAGGGAACGAACTCATCTATAATTTTATTTATTACATCATGGAAAGCTGTTACGGCATTCTCAATATTATTACAATTTAGAATATCTTCCCAATCAACATTTGCAAGAGTGGAATTTATCGCGACGTAATCAGCCGCATGAAATAAACGTATTACTCGTGGCTGTGGCTTTAGTTTCAGCTCTTTGAAAGTTTTAAATTCTATATCTAGCGCTGGGTGGTTTGCATCTAAGGGAACTAAAGGGAAATTAGAATTGGAAACAATACATTTAAAATTAGAAATTACTAAATCAAGTATTCTCCCGTTAAAATTTCTTATTGGATTAAACTGCTGCAAATCATTAAAAGATAAAAAAGCTGCCAATGATTCAATAAGAGGATCTGAGATATCAGACATAAGCACAACAGAATCTTCAGTATTTGACCATTTTGCTTTAGGAATATTGAAATCGCCAATAATTAGAAACTTATCGTTTGGGTTTTCTAGTATAACACTTGATACTGATTCAAAAAATTCAGTTTGCGCATCAAATAATAAAGTACAAGGTGGGAAATAACAACAATATAAATGAAATCTCTGTTTTGTGGCACCATTACAAAAAACCAAGTTTAGATATATGATATCAGCAGCAGCAAGAGTAGAAGGTAAGCGACAAAAATTGGATACAGTAATACCATTCCTAATAGCGATTAATACTCCGCCACCACGAGAATCACCGCGAAGATCATAATCACGATCACATCTGTATACACTGTAACGCAAGTCGAATAGCTCAGAGTCATGAATACCAGGAAGTAACCAAGTTTCTGTAATAAAAATAACGTCATAATCGCATGCGAGCACACTTGAAAAGAACACTTGAGTTTTCGTCCGTAGGCCACGAACATTCTGGTAGCAGATAGATAGGTTATTATAAATCATCATTTTTAAAAGAAAATATACATTTCAAATAAGATAAATTACTTAATATTAGAAAGAAAATTGACCTACCAACATTACACAATTTACGAATAAAAAGGATGCCCATACTAATCATTTGTAGAATAACAATATTTATTGTAGCAAGCAAATAAAAGTAATTAAAGATAACTAGACAATAAACTTTAAAATTAGTGTTCCAAACACTAAAAACAATTGTAAGAGATGTTAATCTACTTATACAATTTTTTTTAAATCTTTTACATTAGAAATATTTAAAATAGGACTTGTATCGTCACGACGCACTAGAATACTACAGTTTTTTACCCAGACGTAACGGTAATTTTTGGGGGTCATTTAAATGTTTAATTTAATAGTTACTAGCAGCGAAACCCGGTGTTGCTCGAGTTAAAATACATCGCATGTTTAATGGTATAAAAATATATAAGGATACAATTTTTAACATAGATATATTGAGAGAATTTAAATAATTTTAAGACAAAGTTTAGTAAATGAAAAAAATCATGTTTTATTTACATATTTATAGAACTTCCTCAAGCAATCTATATCGATTATAAAAGTTTGCACTCATTTTAGAATTTTCTAGATCATTCCAGAAATTTCTCGAACATTCTAAATCGATTGTAATAGTTTGCACTCATTTTCGAATTTTCTAGATCATTCCAGAAATTTTTAGAACTTTCTCAAACATTCTAAATCGATTATAATAGTTTCTACTCATTTTAGAATGTCAGAAATATTGCACTCAAGTTAGAATTTTCTGGATCGTTCCAGAAATTTCTCGAACATTCTAAATCGACTATAATAGTTTGCACTCATTTTAGGATGTCGATCATTCCAGAAATATTTAGAACTTTCCCAAACATTCTAAATCGATTATAATAGTTTTTCGCATTTCGGTACTTTCTAGATTATTCCATAAATTTATAGAACTGTCTAAAACATTCCAGATCAATTATAATTTTGAGAACTTTTCAGAAGTCCTCATGCGTTAGAAAAAGACATATATATATATATAAATGTATATATACATTAAAAACCGTCAAAATCAATCTTAAATAGGACTGAACTGACTTTGATAATTCTTTCGCCGATCGTATGCTACCTACCTACATCTTTCCCTAGACCTTACCTATACCTTTCCAATTCGTACACTAGATTGATATAGTTCATTGACCTGAGGATAAAACCTACGACTTCCCCAACAAATAAAACCATTAATTCTTAGTAAGAACTTTCTATAAAAACGACAAAAAAGTTCTTAGAAATCTCAATCGGTAATTCCCTTGTATGTACAGATTTCATTCTGCATAACCGATGAATAATCTCCATTTTATTTTATTCTATTTACTGCATTGATTATCCTCTTCTCTGGAGTGTGATAGTGCTAACTGCCACGTTGCCATGGTTACGTGTATATTAAATTAAAAATGTATATTACCCACGAGTGAAACTAATTTAATACAGTCACCAAGTAACGATACACACACGACATCGATTTAGAAGAATCGATATTAACTTGTTTAATAGTCGATTCTATTCGGTATCGAAGGTATCGAGAAATACCGTTTCTTCTGTACTCAATGTAAGCAATGTCAGTGTGTTGCCATGGTTACAAGATTGTAATAATTGACATATTAAATACCTAGCCGATCTGCGCGAATTCGTTCGCGTGTTGCTCTGCTCCTATGGGTCGTAGAGAGATGTTATATAGCCTAAGTTACTCCTTGTTACATCAGCTGTCTGTCAGTGAAAGTCCCGTCAAAATCGGTATAACCATTACAGGGATTAGTCGGGACAAACAGACAATAATTGTAAAATAATGTTGTTTTAATTAATGTAATTTTATTAAAAACTAGCCGACCTGCGAGACATCGTTCGCGTGTTGCTCTGCTCCTATGGGTCGTAGCGAGATGTTTAATAGCCTAAGTTACTCCTTGTAACATCAGCTATCGGTCAGTGAAAGTCCCGTCAAAATCGGTATAACCATTTCAGAGATTAGCCGGAACAAACAGACAAAAATTGTAAAATAATGTTGTTTTAATTAATGTAATTTTATTGAAAACTAGCCAACCTGCGCGACTTCATTCGTGTGTTGCTCCGTTCCTATGGGTCGTAGAGAGATGTTATATAGCCTAAGTTACTCCTTGTTACACCAGCTGTCTGTCAGTGAAAGTCCCGTCAAAATCGGTATAACCATTTCAGAGATTAGCCGGAACAAACAGACAGACAGATAAAAATTGTAAAATAATGTTGTTTTCGTCAAAGATTGTAATTACTATCATGTGGTATACAACGTTTGACGTTTACGCTTCACACGAAGTGACGTCACGTAGGACGTCATGACAGTTCTAAGCGCTTACACGGAAATTTTAAATCAGTTTTGGAAACGCATATTTTTGTGTATTGCACGCAAAAGTATTTTACTTGAATTTTATTAAAAAAAAAATAAGACAGCTTCCGGATACTATATAGATGTTTTACAAAAGATTTCTTATCAATATTATCGCCTGGATTTCGTCCTTTACTGTCTGCACCATCAATGTCAATCCAGTAAAGTCCCATTTCTTTATCTTAACTTAACCGGTCAGTAAAAGGCCGTGAAATAATGATAAAAATTCTTAAGTGTCTGATAATGCTAAGAGCTTGGAGCTGATTGTGTTATGAATCATTGAATAATGACATTTTCGAAAAAACGTGTAGATAAGTTTTGCGCCATCTTTATCTTAAACGTTACGCATATTTTTAACGATAATTATTAAAAGTATATAATAAACTCGATTTGTCTAAACTCATAAAAAATAACTTATACATATGTTAACGGAAATGTATGAAATCCGTAAATAATTCCTAAAATCACCCGGAAATGTGTGAAATCAATCAATCAATATTAGACACATTTCCTAGGAAATCTATTCCTAAATAGCAAAAGGAAATATAATACGTAGATAGCGAAGCGAAGGGAGGGTATTATGTCATTCGATCAGGAATCGTCGCTCCTCCTCTTGGACTTTTCAGTGACGTCTCCAGCGCTGCGCCGCTTACGTCCTTACGTAACATAGTGCGAAAACACATGCTCGCCTTCGCAGCTTCGGCTTTGTAGCCTCAGCCGCTACAGCTCACAAGTGTTCTCGCACAGTGTTACAGTCCGCGTTTTATCAAGACTAGGGGATAGGGGTAGGACAATCAAGTAATATGTAAGGACGACGCCAAGGCGGGAGGGAGAGAATCTAATAAATTTGTTACTTATTGTATGAACATTCGTTTTAAACATTTCCTAACTAGATATCGGAATTTGATACAATTCGGGGTATGTGTGTTAAATAATCTTTGAAACAATATTTTATAGATTTCCTAAAGAGCTTTGGAATTGTATACATTTCCTACAAATTGTACACATTAACTAGGTTTTATACATTTCCAGTAACACATAATAAAATCGTAGAAATGCCGTGTTTACGCACACATTATCATCATCATCGTTAAAAGGAATAAACCGATTTGTATGAAATTTGGTACACGGATACTTTAGAAAATGTTTCAACACGTAGGGTACTTTTTATCCCGAAAAAAAAAACCGTTCCCGTGTTATAAAACGGTAGGTTAGAACATAAAAAGCTAAAATTGAAAATTTTGTACTCATACATAATATATATTATTCTGTAACTTGCAAATAGATGGCGTTGTAGAGGGACTTTCCTACAAATCAATGCATGTCAATAGTCTCTTCAACAAATAGACCTCAACTTGACCCTAAACATACAAGTTATTGCGTAAATATACATAAATCGTAATAATTTATGTTATCATTATACAAGACACGATGCGCTCAATAAATCTATGTCTGTATGTTCGTAATGCCATAATCTGTATACAAAGCGTATTTATCAAATGATAACGCACACTTATCCTATGTTACAAATGGTTTGTTGGCTAACACATAACAGTGAATCTACTTAAACTATATAGTACTATTGCTCTCTTCTCTCTCTTCTAAGCTCATTGCCACCCAATGCTGAGTGTAGGTTTCTTCTATTGCACCCTTTTCCTTACGGTCTTGAGCTTTTCCTCCTCACTATCTTCATCCGTCGTATTTGTCGTCTCCACTCTAGCATATCTTTGCCCCATCTGGTGTCATTTCTGCGAATATGTGACCAGTACTTTGGCGATGTCTGTAGGTCTTGTTCGTCTCCGGATCTCTGTATTCCTTATTCTGTCTCGAAGAGACACCTTTTGAATGACTTGCCAAGTGAGCGTCGAAGACTGGGCTCCATATATCAGGGCTCTGAGGATGCATGACTCAAAGGCTCTACGTCTTGTCAACATTGATGCTAACTAAGATTTAATTGGAGTCTGGGTTAGAGCGAAATCCTGAAGTGTCCCTTAGTTATTGAAAATTGACTCTTTATTTGAACATTATCCTTTTCGTATTATCATTGATGCGTCTGTCAATATACAAATAAACCATTTAAAAACAAAAAAGTTAAATTCTGTAATGTAGAGTTATTACAGTAATGATGTTTTTGACATTAATGCGGTAGTACACGAGTAAGGCAAGATAATCGTATAACTTATTAAATAACAGACTTACAGCACGTTACGCCATTGTGCTGCAACTGCGAGTTGTCATCAGATTTGCATACTTTAATATTAAGTCTTATTTAAGCTCTAATTTCGATACAATTTAAAAAAGGATTCTTAACCCCTCCAAGTAGACCTGAGCTACTGACGCTAAATTATAAGTTAGTAATATTATGAAGCTGAAGAGTTTGTTTGGTTGAACGCGCTAATCTCAGAAACTACTGGTTAGAATTGAGAAATTCTTTCAGTGTTAGATAGCCCATTTATCGAGGAAGGCTGTAGGCTATATATCATCACGCTACGACCAATAGGAGCGGAGCACGATGAGAGAGTTACGTGCGATAAAATAAAGAAAGCTTCAGTTCCTTAAGAATTTTATTATTGTTTCCTTCGCGATACTCTCTAACCTTCTCTCTCTCTCTCTTATATAGATGGTAGTAGGCTGGTAATATATGTTTTCAATTAGATTTTGATTTCTTAGTAAACCGTTAAAGACTAAGGCTCAGGAACATCACCCAAATAAATAATATTAAATTGGAAGTTTGGACCATTCTTGAGGAATAACGGAAGAATTTGTTAAGAAGTCTTTATTTGGAATAATTAATAATTGACTAGTTCTGTAACTACTGAACAAATATACATAAGAATTTTAGTATAATATCTGAATATTTAAAGAAATATCGACAAATAAAAAGCGTCGTTGTTAGGAGTTTCGAGCTTAACTAAAGTTGGGATTTGTACAATCGATTGGTCACGATTCAAATCAAATGAAGATACCTTATCTAATGTAAATAATTGTTATTGCTGTAACCAGCCACCGTTGTGTGGAACTAATCGATATTATCCTCTTAATATTCGATTTCAATAATCGGTTGTACTCATTTAAATCACTTATCTTCAAAAGCAACGTCTTAACATAACTTTAATAGATATATATTAAATTAGCCGACCCGCTCTCGCTTCCCTGAGGAATCATACGTCTCTGTATCATCGTTAAGGCAGCGTTCGTAAGAAACGTTTTCGTTCGAACATTTTTTCTCCGACTCAGTTTGCAAATCCGATTACCACGAAAAAGTGTTTTCATTTTTTGGATTAATATACAACCTATTATACTCATTAATAATGTGGTTTTCTATTGGTATAAAATCGGTTCAGTAGATCCAGAGATTACCCCCTACAACCTCACAATATCACGAAATTTAGCTCTTAATAATATAAGGCTACTGTTACACATGCTCATTACTAGCACGAAAGCATGCTATTATTGAGCAAATGCTACCTACTAGCGTGTGTACAGGACATGCTACTATTAAGCATGCTAGTTGATGCGGGGGTGGAAGGGGGAAAGGTAATAGCAAGTGTGAACGCGTTTGCTTAATGAGCATGCTAGTATCGATCTTGTTTGCAAGGTGCACGCACTTCCTATTCCTGTTTTTCCTCTTCCTACCTGAGATAAGTTTTTGGATGCAATGCATGGACAGTAAATGTATAATTTAATTCGCGTTTATAATATTATTAGGATTCACATCCATGCGAATGGCTGTTTAATTTCCCATAGTTTTATGTGAATTGGCAGAGAGCATGCTATCAAATGGCATGTGTATTGGAGTGTTTGCTTTGAGCATGCTTAAAACTAGCATTATTTGCTTAATACTAGCAAATGTAAACAGTAACAAGCATGCTCATAATAAGTATACTTATAGCATGATAATAGCATGCTATTTTAGAGCATGTGTAATAGTGGCCATTAGTTATACATATATGGTTAAATATGAGTTATATTATACACGCAGACCGATGACTGCCATTTATAATTTGTTTTTAACAATACTAAAATATCGATTTATATAAGTCAACATCGATTCTTCTAAATCGATATTTGGTACTGTATTATATCAAAGTTTCAGTCGAAACTAATTTAAATTTTTAATATAATAGTTAATGGAAAATAAAAAAAAAATATTATGGGTATAGATAAGAATATTAAATATCGTAATAATTGGACGCACAAGGACAATAAATAATGGACCCTGACCTCCAATAACCAGAATCACATTAGTACAGAATAAATAACGATGGCGCCTCTTCAACCTATAATAATTCATTTATTGATAACATCTACTTGTTGCTTAAATTATATTAAAAAAAACTGTTCATTCACAAGCTGTTACATAAACAATATGGCCTCTGGGTCTTTAAATATTTTTTTGAGCTGTCTTTTGATATGTTTGTCTCTTTCTAACATTTGCATTATTAAGTTTAATGAGAGGGACGTATACGTTTGTTTTGCTTAGGACATTTTAAGTGCTAACTGTAGGTCTATAGTTAATATGACTATACGTCCCGTTGTCCCGAAAGTAAGCTTCGGGACGTCAAATTGTCCCGTTTTCCGAAATTGCTTCCTATTGCTTTTTTTTTAGTTTTTTTTTTAGAAAATACTAGGGATACTTACCTCATAGCGTTACATACCAAATCCACCCGTAGATGTCTGAAAGATTTTCGTCCCGTTGTCTGTATCCGGTTTGAAATGAAAAATAAAGTGATCACCAAAAGTAAGGTAATTGCCCTACATTTAATCAATCAATCACTAGACAACTTATATGTTATGTATTACAGCAATAATATTTAACATTGCTTACCTAACAAGTGAGAGAGACGAGTTGATTGTTTTGTATACAGGATAGAGCGAGAGCGGACGATTACCAAGCTGCTGTTTTATTTCTCTCCATATCTTTTATTTTTTTTAATAAATTTCAGGACAAGGATTATATAAAAGAAAAAGTGAGTGAGACAGAAGACAGTCAGTAAGATGGTGGTGTCTACTGTAACCCAGTGATACACTACGCATTATAGAATAGAAATTCAACGTGTATGAACGATTTTGAATACAGCATAGTGAAGCGAGGGCGGGCCAGTCTATTTCTATTAAACATTTTATTGTACATGACATCTTTATCAGACAGGAGTTCCCCACTGAAGAGTTCCAATTTCTGGCTCCATCATCAGATGTTGATGACAATATTTTTTTGAACCATAGGTGTAGGTGTTGCCATAATATTTTGAAATTAATAGGATTTTTTTTCACTGATTGATAGAAACCATTCTCTTGCCATAGATCAAGCAGTGTTACCACATATTTTGCAATTTGCATGTATTGTTTGTACTGATTCCATTTAACAAGTTTCTATTAATGACACAAACCTACACTATTCCCGTTTCTCTTTTTCTTTCTTTTAATTTTTATTTTTTTTTCTTTTATCTATCTCTTTCTCTCCTCCACAATTTAAGGAAATCGATTATAATTTTGTTTTTAATACCCGATGCGAAACCCGAGACTATAGGACGCTTGTATCAAATTTTTTTTATGACAGATAAGGTGCAAACGATCAGATGGTCCACCTGATGGTAAGTGACCACCATCCTCCATGGACATCGACACCTTGCTTTGTCGATGCGTTGCATCCTCGAAGATAGAGTGAGGAAGGCGGAATGAAGAAAAAAAATGCTGCGGTTTCAGCGGACCCTGAGCAAGAGAGCCGAGTCCACTGGATCCGCAGCATTAATGGGATGGGAGACGGAAGGGGGTAAGTTTGGCTCACATGCGGCTCGACCGGAACGCGTCTACGACACTTTGGCTTAGATCCCCTACCACCAAGGGGCGAGATGAGACTCAATTTTTTGGATCTGACTGAATTCTAAAATTGTGTTTAACTAGCACAGTTGATCCAATAAAAGCTTGTAAAAAAAGCGGATACACAGTATAGGTAAGAAATGTAATTAAAAGTAATAACACAATTCTTTCTCATGTATTTATAGAGAGATATTTGTGTTGTGATGAGTTCATGACGAGTCACATGAGCGTCACACACGACACCCCTCACGAGCACGCGGTCACAATTAAAATAAACTCTAAACAATAATATGTTTTACTGCGGGAGTATACTGTTCTATATGTATATATGTATCTTCTATAATATATGTCGGGGATTTTAAAATGATGAAAAGGAGATGGAAGGAGGAAGATGGGGAATATCGGAGATGGGGGATGATATTTAATGGAATATTGGGTAAACGCAACGTAGATACTTCTACTGAACAGATAAATGATCAAATATGATCTCTAACAATTACGAGAGAAACCTAAGCAGTGCCTTTGACTTGTGACCAAGGTGTAGGCTTCAGGATATCCTTTAAATGATCATAACACTCACCTCCACTGCTAGGGTCTCTGTTTGAACCCAAGGTTACACGCACATAAACCTAACCTAACACAAGACGAGGTACTTACATTGTAAGGTACTCACGTGACCTTGATCGGACAGCACTCCTATCACTATTCAGACACTACTACACTTCTTGAGAGACCACGCACGACTAAGACTTCAGTCAGACTGTCGATGGCATATTAAGGGTCGAGGGTCGAGACTGTCAAAACAACGGAAGTGACCACTACCCTACTCCAACGCCACAGATAGCGATAACGATTCGATTAATCGATAATCTTTAATTCTCCGACATATATATAAAGTGCCGCTATCGCTTCCCTGCAGGGTATTTAAGCAAAATAATTGATAACATTGAATCGTCATTAGTAAGTTGGACATATCTTTTTTTTTAGTATTATTTGTTGATGGTTACAATATCCCATAAAATAAGTTGACTGTCATTTAAAAGGTTAAATAATAGTTTGTCTATGCCACATCTCTCTCTGGTTTTGGCTGCGCACAACATTTTGTTACAAAACAAGAATTTCTTCAGAAGTATTTATTTATCTATGTATTATTAAATATTAAAGCCTCATCTACACTACTCGCGAAGTTGAATGATGTTATACGAATACGAGTGTAGAGGAAAAAAAGCCTTCTCTACCCACTCTACTATTTCCACAACAACTGGAAGACGCCCGAGGCGAGGTAAAGTTTGACGAAGTAAACCGAAGTGCCTCTACAAATATATTCAACTAGTCGACCCGTGCGATTTAGTTCGCGTGTTGCTCCGCTCCTATGGGTCGTGGCGAGATGTTAAATAGTCTAAGTTACTCCTTGTTACATCAGCTATCTGCCAGTGAAAGTTCCGTCAAAATCGATCTAGCCATTTCAGAGATTAGCCGGGACAAATAGACACTTAGTAAAAAGTGGTTATTTTAATATTACAAACAGACACTCCAATTTTATTTATTTGTATGGATGTATAGATATGTACTACTGTAAAAAAATCTAGTTGCAGCCCTAAATACTTTGTCAATTCAATTTCGTCAAGTAAATGATTGCTATATTGTAATTTTAAAGGTTCTGTATTATTATGTCTTATTTTAAATATCATTACAAAGTCAGTCAAAGTTTAAAATCACATTATTATTATTCATATAATTAACAATAATTTTCAATGATTCATTAATGTCATTTTCAATCACATTTATCTCTTTACTGACAAACGTTACGGCACAGTCATCGGCGAATAAGGATACCGAATACCACAATGAGCTTGGAAAGTCATTTATATAGATAATGAAAAGTAGCGGTCCCAGAACGCTCCCTTGGGGTACTCCAAAAAATGTTTTTTAAACAAAAGAAAAACTTAAGTTAGTACAAGTTTAAAATATAAGTTAATGGGCATGGGATTCTTTAAGTATGCCCCTGGGTCATGAACCCCAAGTACTTGTTATACCAGTGGGAGTTAAAACATAATTCTCATATAATATTTCACAACAAGTAGTGATAATTTATTCAATATATTAGACTTTCTCAATATAAACATAATTATGCTATAAATTTTATTGTAGTAATAAATTGTCACTCGTCTATACATTTTGTAGAAATTTATTAACAAGTTTACAAACATTTTGATGTTTATGCTAATTTATGAATTGAATGGTGGCTTCTGCAGAGCGCACGCAACGGAAATTCACTAAAGCAACATTTTTCATTGAAACTCCGCTCCTATGGGTCGTAGCGTGATTTCAAATATCCGATAGTCTTCTTCGATAAATAGGCTATCCAACACTAAAAGTTTTTTTTAATTAGAACCAGTAGTCCAACCAAACGAACGAACAAAAGCTTCAGCTTTATAATATTAGTATAAATTATTAACTTACTAGCGATCCGCTCCGGCTTCGCATGGTTACTTTCTCTACTATAATATGCGTGTATTATACATTTAAACCTTCCTCTTGAATCACTCTATCTATTAAAAAAAACGCATTAAAATCCGTTGCGTAGTTTTAAAAATCTAAGCATATATAGGGACGGACAGACAAGAAGCGACTTCTCTTCAAGATTCAAGTTCTGGAATTGCTAGTCTAATTTTGAAAATCATCTTACTGATAAAAACAGTCAAAAAGTTTATTATAGAAAGAAAAGACTGTAATTATTTGTAAGTTCCATAAATATCTAAGAGATGGCGTTGTACGTTACTTTATTGACTCAACGCTTCATCGTGCGTTATACAATTATCCAATAGATTGCGCATGTCACCCTTAATGTGAAAATAACACATTTTTAAATGACAATTACGTTTTTTTAGACTTCCGATTTAAATAAAATTAGGTTTTTAATTAATTCTAGATTGTGCAAAGACTCACATTAAGTTTTCATAAATATCTTCTATGTACAGACATTCAATGATACATTATATATGTCGGGGTATAGTTGGGGTAGGATAATGATTAAGAAAATTAATTGTCACTTCCGTCGCGATTTTTAATATTCAAAGATTTTTAACAATCTCAAACGAGTAAAAGATTATCGATTAATCGGGATGCCAGCGCCCTATTTCCGTTTTGTTGATTTACTTCTCCCCACTAGTGGAGTGGCATTGCTACCATTGTCTAGTCCCTTTATATTCCCGGACTGACGCAGTGCACTTTAGTCTCTCGACAAGTCTCTTTGAGTGAACATCACCTGGAGTTGAAGTGTAACAAATAGTGTGTCGCATCAGGGATATTGGACATATCGGACTAAGGATCATGTGAGTTCTTACGTCTTATTTATTATGAGTCCCTACATTGTATTTAGATGTGTTAACACAACCTTAGGTTAGGTTTAGGTTAGGTTAGCCTTGGGTTAGGTTTATGTTAGGTTAGCCTTATGTTAACCTAACATAAGACAAACAGTGAGACCAGGCAGTGGAGGTGAGTGTTATGATCATTTAAAGGAGCTCCTTAAGCCTACACCTTGGTCACAAGTCCAAGGCACTGCCTGGGTTCCTGTTCATTCAACCAAATCGGCTTTCTCCTCTGACATATATATATAGACAACATTATACAATAATACATTTCTGGAATTCCTTATACTTAAGATACAGAAATATAAAAATAAACTATACTATATATAATTCACATAAGTGCCCATTAACATTGTTTGTTTTACTTCTGAAAAAGGATGTGGTTTTCAATTCTGTTTGTTATTTTAATGGATGTTGGTGCATAACTGTTGAATGTTAACTACATTAGTTTTGATGTTTAGCTATCTATTTATATAAATGGTTTATTTTTAACTCGTAAATTATAATGGAAATAAAATAAAAAAGCATTAGAGAGGCTAGGGGGACGAGAAGAGAAAAGCTCGACATGCACTTCATCCCCTATTTTAACCCCTCTAATTATTGTTTTCGCGATGAAATGTTTTCTACGTCCTTTCTCAAGCTCTAGTCTATCTTTGAACCAAATTTCATTAAAATCGATTCAGTGGTTTAAGCGTGAAAGCGTAACATGCGTTTTAGATTTGACTTTGATTAAAGCATTGTTCTTTGACTAGCTAAGAGCTTAAGAAATCGATCGTTTTCGTATAAAATACTTTTTACCCTACTTTCCAAAAAACAAGTAAATGTATTTATAGAAAGAATGATACTTTTGCGTAATTATAAGTTGAGATTGGAAAACCTATACTTATCTGCATTCCATAAACTACGTACAGTAAAAGTAGTCGTAAAAAGTTTCTGTTTATATCTTTAAGTATCATTCTTTCTCCTTTTTCTTCTGATTTTCTTCTATAAATTGGTTTTGGTTTAAAGCGTGAGCTATACTGCTCAGTAACACTCAAATGACAATATTAACATGTAATCTAGATGGAAGATGAGCAGTGCCTGGGGGTTGAGGTTCGAGCAGGTTAAAAAATCTCTTCTACTATGCACAAACTCTCATCTCCACAGCTAGACCTCGCTACCGAATATTAAAATAATAAAGTACATTACTCACGTGCTTCTCGATAACGGAGGCCTAGCACCACACCACTAAACAACACTACACGAAAGTCTACTCTGTATACTCAGTAATAAGACTTGAGTCTTATTGTCCCTGCTCAATAAACGTTTAACATTCGAGTTGGTGGTAGCTTATGCTCATAAGCTTAAGTGGGTGAGAACATAAACATTTAGTGCTGCCAGCTATCCATAGCAGTTACATCATGGCGTTAAAAACGAACAGTGTTACCATCCGAGCCTTGTAAGCTAACAAGTTAGTCTTAATTGTAATATTTAAAGAAATGTATTGACTACACTCATTTTCGAGGCAAAATTTAGCTTGACGTGTGTCATTAATTTTTGAGCTACTGTGTCTCGGTGATCAGGCGCGTTAGACGGTATAATTATTCTTTCAAGAGCAGCTAAAGGGATATGAATGAAATTTTGTACACATATACTTTGTAACATGAATCAACACTGTTTTTTAAATTTGATAAGATCTAACTATACAACCAAAACAGTTATTTGCATTTTTTATGCGTCACTACAAATTTCAAAAGAATTTCAAATATTGGTGATTCATGAGAGATGTTATAATATTATTGCCTATATCCCTAGATAAGATTACTTTTATATATTTAGCTTTACTCATCAACAGTGTTGGCACCTTTATTTACCACTAGCGGCCCATCCCGGCTTCGCGCGGGTGGAATATTATTTTTAAAAATATATTGGCCCTCCCGCATTTCGGTGCCCACTCTCTTGCCGCTTTACTCGCTGCGCTGCGTCGCTATACTGGCCCGTCGCGTCGTCCTGTATTTTTTGTTTATATTGATATTTTTAATTTCATAATATCTTTTGAATGGAAAGTCCGATTTTAATAATTCAAAAAGTAATTTACAGACACTGAAATAGTCTTGAATACGAAATAATTTATTTGGATAAGGATTAATACAAAGTTATAGAAAACATGGTCTGATTTTGATAGGCATTTTTATCAACTTTTAAAATGTAAAAAAGTAGTTATAGTGACGTAACTATAATAGTTGGACATATGGTCTCGCGGACTTTTTTGTAGATATTGATACGTTCTATAATATTCTAGAACATTTTTTTGTTCTATCATCAATACTTTTTGCAGCGCATGCGATGAAAGATATTTTATGGCTTATTTTTTGGCACCTTGGGTTGGTTTTCGTGAGATTTCCTAAGGATCTCTAATTTTTTCTTGTAATAAATATAGCCTATGTTACTCAGGGATAATGTAGCTTTCTAATGGTGAAAGAATTTTTGAAATCGGTCCAGTAGTTTTTATGTTTATTCGTTACATACAAAAATACAAAAATACAAAAATACAAATCTTTCCTCTTTATAATATTAGTATAGAAAACGTTATCCTAATTTTAACTGTAAACTAATATTATAATATTGTAAGTAACGTAGGAAATACTTAAGAGTACAAACTAAACAAACGATACTGCGATTTAATATACTACTTACGCCATCTATTGACCGATAGATCGCGTCTGTCTGTCGGTTACACAAACAGGCTTTAATCATTAGAGAAAGATATAGGTTGTGCTTTATCGCGAAAAAAATAGTTAAGAATACAAAGTAATTCCACCCGTGAGGGGACGGGTTAGAATACTATTCCCCTCTGCCGCTGGGAGAGCAAGAATTGGTGGTAGGGGATCTGTTCTCCGACTGGCTTGCGACCACCAGCATGTGAATCCGACCGCCAAGTGTCATAGACGCGTTCCGGTTGAGCGGCTTGTGGACCAGACTTACCCCTCCCTCTCCCATCCCATTAATGCTGTGGGTCTAGTGGACTCTGGGTTCTTGCCTAGGGTCCGCTGAATCCGCATCATTTTTCTTCTTCATTCCCCCGTCCCACTCTATCTTCGGGGATGCAACGCATCGACAAAACGAGAGAGTGTTTCTTGTTTTTCCGATGTCCATGGGCGATGGTGGCCACTTACCATCAGGTGGACCATCTGCTCGTTTGCACCTTATCTATTGTAAAAAATAAAAAAACAAAAAAAAGTAAACAAATAAGTGTGCTCGTACGCCATCTATCGACGTGGGGGTGAAGTGTATGTCGAGCTGTGTGGCCGATATATTACTCGTATATAAATGTGAAATTAAACCTAAATACAGGTTAATTGCAGACGGGAGAAGCCGCAGCTAATTTTATAACTTCGTTCTCAGTTCACCAAAATGTTAATTCAATTACTTTTATTAGTATCTTGTTAAATTATATACCTCTTCCATTTTGTTACTTAAGAAACTCCAGTTTTCGACGTATTCGCATTCATAATTTAGTTCTGACAAGCGTGCTAATAATGACTTCCGAGTAACGAGAAGAGTTTTCTATTTAGAATTTTTGGGTTCTGTATGTAATTTAAAAAATTAAAATCCTGTATGTATTATATTCCTTTGACTATTTAATTTTCCAAAAAGCACTTAAACAACACTCGTAAGATAATTTCTAGAACCTGTAAAGGGCCACACATGTCTCAAGTTAGATATGAGCAACAAGATAGTCTTTTAACCATAACCAAAAACTACCTTGATTAAAACAGGTTTTCAAACAAGAAAACTACATCAATAGCGGTCCATCATCTTAGGCGCTACGATGCCATAGACATGCATTGCACAAATCCGTCACTTAGTTTTCTTTCCATATTTATTCGCTATATACAGCGCTAGTTAATTATGAAATAACATGTATAATTCGGAGAAAATGATGAGGAGGAGGAAGAGGAGGTATGCTGAAAAACACTAAAAGGAGGGGAGGGGAGAGGGGCCGCTGATATTAATGGACCATTGGGTAAACGCAACGTAGATACTGCTTCTGAATGGAAACGATAAATAAACATCATGATCTCTTATAATACGTCAGGAACCTAAGCAGTGCCTTGGCCTTGTGACCAAGGTGTAGGTTTACAAGGCCTTTTACCAGAATTTCAACACTCGCCTCCACTGCAATAAACCAAAGGTTAAGTCCTAATATTGTATTTAGATGTGTTAACACAACCTTAGGTTAGGTTAGGTTTAGGTTAGGTTAGCCTTATGTTAACCTAACCTAAGACAAATAGACCGGGCAGTGGTCCTTTAGCCTACACCTTGGTCACAAGTCCAAGGCACTGCCTGAGTTCCTGTTCAAAAACTACAGAATGTTTAGATTCGATTATTAATTAATCCAAATCTTTTCTCTCTTCCGACACGTATATAAGACCCTTTTAGTGCCTATGTTATAAAGGAAAAGAGCAGCTTCTTTTATTTTTTAATAATTATATGGCTTTGGTTTTGCTTTTCATCAATGAAAAAATCATTGAAATTGAATCAAAAGTTTTCGAAAAAACCCTACCTCTTTATACTATATAAATAAACTCGCTTGTAAATGGGTTTTTCTTCTATGTCAGCGCATCCCTAAGAGAGTACATTCGCACTAAAGGAACAGGTTACTCAAACTTGTTATATAATCAAAACGAAAGAAATTTGGTAAAGAGCTAAAATTAATCAGTACTTTGTACCTCACGCAAATTGGACTGAACACGAATTGAGACATGATGAACTGAAATATATATTTTTATCCCCCATTTTTATACCCTATATTTATAATTTTCATCAAAATCATTTCAGTGGTTTAAGCTAACAGACATACAGAATATGTAGCATGGACGACAATACTTTGATCTGATGTTGGAGTCAGGAGGTAGATACTGGAACTCATCAATGGCTATTAGAAAATACCTTGAGCTTCGGTCCATGGTAGTTATTTAAGAGGTCATTGGCTATTAAAAATATGTTTTAATTAAATAATATCACTTCCTTAAATAACATATTTACAATTTCAGGAACTTCTTAAGTAATTTTCCTGTTTTTAAGTTAAATTACGAGGAATCAAAACAACTCATACAATTCTGATTTGTGTGATAATTTTCAATTACTCATATTTTTTATTAGACTATCTATTCAGCCGAAATATGTATATATACCTATTAGTGTATCATAATACATATACAGGAGGCCGAGTAGTGTCTAGAGTTTGTGACCCAGGTGTTGGTTTTCAGGACTTTTCCGACATGAACAAGACTTGATAAAAAAATCCCATAGAAAAGCTATGCTCAGTTATTCCAACTTACCTAAAGGGGCATTTTGGAATTTTTCGACCTCCCTTCCTCCCTCCCCTCTTGGTGAGATTTCGTAAGATATTCTTCATCTCCCTCCCCCCTAATCTCACGCGAAATATTTCTGCGGGGTTCGGAAGAATGCGACAAACGTTGTGTCAGATTTGGTCATAGTCACATATGTCAGATTTTATTTTAGAAATAATTTATCACGCAATTTTACACCGTTTTCTGCTAGAAAAAAAATTACATGTCATTGCTAAGACCCCCCCTCCCCCCAAAGTAAGATATGGAAAGATTAAGCTTGATCCCTTCCACCCTAGAACACCTCACGCTGATAAAAAGCTGATAAAAATATCATCCATATTAGTCCAGCAGTTCCAGAATTTCGACAACACATTATAGCGATCTCTTTTCATTTATAAATATCAAAATCCAATCTGACATTTGCAGAAATTAGCAAAAAAACAGATCTGCATCTATTCGTAACGTGCCTACGTGATGCGAGAGGAGGTCGCTGCACCCATTGCAAATATCAACTCACAACTCAAAACTAACTGACTTATAACAAAATCTAGACATTTGAAAATGAACCTAAAACCCAGTAGTTTAAATCTAGAATATAATAACAGATGATTGAGTCATGCTTCATTGTTTTACGAAGGTAGTTTTACATTCCTGTAATTGGTGCCTTCCCTCGTCCCCACTCGTGTTATTTGATCTTACAGTATTACCAATTGTATGTTTTTGCACGGATATCCGATTGTGTATGTTTTTCCTCATTTATCATTCCATTCTTTGGTTTATGGGTTATCATTAAAGGTATATGATAGTAGTTATCTGCCCTGACTTCGCTAAGGGATTTATAAATTCGCGGTACAAAGCGTTTACAAGAAAATTATAGTGAATGATACCGACTACAGCTTAGCAATAAATAATTAAATAAATATGTATTTTAGGCAGAAAGGCAAGCATCTGGGGATTGCGACCTAAGTATAGATTTCCAAGGTCATTTACACAATTATAATACTCACCATCCTCCACCTTTTTAACTATTATTCTGAGACAATATTATTCAATTTCATACAGTAGTTTTTATAGTCAAAGAAAATTATAACTTTGTCTTAGCTATTCACCCGGCTTCGCATGGTTTCTCTTCTATAAAATGCATGCATAAACCTTCCTCTTACCTCACTCTATCAATTAGTGAAAATCGCATTACAATCCGTTGCATAATTTAAAAGATCTTAGCATACAGACAGCGGGAAGCGACTTTGTGGTATACTATTTAAAGATATACAGACATTCGATAAGTTTTCTGATCGTCCTGGTCTTAGGGGGTTAAGTCATGATATGGTCATCCTATCCTTACAAACATTACAATATTTAATGTATTTTAAGTACATGTAGTGGCGTTTTGATTAAAATATTGGGTTCTTGACTGAATTAGGTGAATATGAACGAATTGCGACCAATAAAGATTTTAAGATATATTGAAAAGTTTTTATTTACCCAAAAAATTTTATGGAATAAAAGATGGTCACATCTTCTAAGTTTGAATAGCTCAGTGGTTTTAGATGTTGGATTCACGATCGATAAGTGGTGGGTTCAAATCCCAATCATTGGACTACTGACGTAGCCCCCTCCTAACACAACCATTTCAACTTACTTGGAGGGAATAAGAGTAACAAAAATTAGTTATTACTTGTATATTTTTCAGATGCTCATCACATCACTCCTTGGTGGCCTCCGGGCGGCCCCTACTTCGGTCATCGTCACCAGAAATCTGGCAGCAGCACAAAAAGCCAACACACACAGATCCAATTCAACAATTGTTTTTGGAAAAAATTAGGGAATATAAACAAAAGAGCGTCTAAGTATTAACACAAGTAATACTTTTTTACTTTAAAAAATTGTCTACTTTTCTATGACCATTACCGGAAAGCCTTAATAGAAAACAGAATTAGTACTTTTTGATGTTTTACTAACGTAGTTTGTACGAGTTCTCACAGATGGCGCTACTATTTAATTGTACGCAAAAATATGTAAATCACTAACTAAACGTTTTTGTTATACATACTACAGTTTGGTGATGGATGTTTGTTACTTAATCACTCAAAAAAGGGTTAACGGATTTCAATGAAATTATGCACACAGATACTTTATAACCTTTTAGACCCTGGTGGGGCCGGCTGGGTTATGTGGGACTCACCGACGAGCAGGTCGACCGCAATACCCACTCCGCGGTTACCCTGCCCGTCATACAGAAACGTTGCGGGGACGCTGAACGCACTCTACCGCAAACGCCTCGACGGTCGACCCATACTAAAATGGGCCTGTGCGCCTCCCGAGAGGTGTCCCGGGTAACGGGGACATTCTCGGTTCCCCAGAGGCATCAGGTGACAGAAGGCGTGCGTATCTACGTCGCTCCGCGGCCTCCTTTAGCGAGATCACCGATTCGCAGAAGGAGGCAACCGCTAACCAGCCCGCCTTACTCCCGAGCATGGCCACCACCACACTCGGAAGGGACAGGTCTCCGCCAATGGATGACACCAGGACATGGCGCTGGGGCCCCCATGCGGTGCACTCGGTCAGGGTATGGTGTGACGTATCTATAGCCGCCCCACACTCATGACAGACAGGTGTTGGCTCCCTCCGGGCAATCTTGTACAAATACTGCCCGAAACAACCGTGTCCACTGAGTACCTGTGTCAGCCGATAGGTGAGAACACCGTGCCGCCTGCCAATCCATTGAGCGAGGTGGGGACGAACCGCCTCCACGGTCACTCGACCAGCCGGGGGGAACTCCAGATCAGGATTAACATAATACATACTTTTTATCACAAAAAATTTAATTCACAGTTCCTGAGGGTAACAATATAATATGTTTACTGTCGTAGCGCCTGAATATTTTTATTTTTCAACAGTATATTGATTTTTTTTTTATAAATTGTGATTGTGATAAATTGCGATTATATGGAAATCTTGTTATGTAAAGGATCTAGATAAAGTGACCATTTTATTTTTCCCTCAAAACAGGACACGGACCAGGGGACGGAAGTGTTTCAGACATCAACGGGCGGCAGATCAAAATCAAAACAAAACAATTTCGCCTCGGGTATTTGTAACAGACAAATCATAGTGTCGACGAGTCTCACCAAAAAAGGACACAAATATTAATCATATATTCATAACCTTCCATTTGGTAGGTGGTTATAAGTATCGGCCTGTCTTACTGCTTACTAGTCGACCGCGCGACTTCGTCCGCGTGTAGCTCAGCTCCTATTGGTCTTAGCGTGATGATATATAGCCTATAGTCTTCCTCGATAAATGGGCTATCTAACACTGAAAGAATTTATCAAATCGGACTAGAAGATCTTAAGATTTGCACGTTCAAGCAAACAAACTCTTCAGCTTTATATATAAGAATAAGATTGATTTCAGAAAACATTACAGTTTTTCTTCCCAAAGCTTCTTTCGAGACAAAAAGGGACCGTTCCGTTCAAAACGGGACGTATGGTCAAATTAGTCATAGACCACTATTTTTAATAAGTTTTGCACTCACTTGCATAGTTTAAGATTAGTAATTATGAATCTTCGTTTACGTGAATTAACTGGATTAAATTCAGTTTAACCAAATTTCACGCAATAGTATTAACTTAATACACTAAAAAACACATATGCAAAAACTCACATGAGAATGGGGGATGGGGAGGGGGTTGAGCTAAATCTCTCGACATAAGAAAATCGTTAAAAGGCCTTACAAAATTAATCGATGTCTCCTTTTTAGTACTATTTATCACACACAGCTTACATGCACTTCATCCCTTATTTGAACCCCTTAAAGCCTCTTTTTCGCTATACAACGTAGCCTATTGCCTTTCTTAAGCTCTAGTGTATGTCTGTACAAAATTTCATCAAAATCAGTTCAGTGGTTTAAGCGTAAAAGCGTATCAGACAAACAGAGTTACTTTCGCATTTATAATATTAAATCGGATCGGTATTCCGGAGTTAATTAATGAAAAGTTATTTTTCATTGCTGAAACATCTATTGCGTCACAGATTATTCGAAGAGGGGGAGAAAAAGACAAAAGAACTCGCATTTATAAACATGATAACAATAATTCACTTGTTGTCTTCATAAAATCAATAAATTCAAGATTAAGATAAATGTCGGGAAATCGTACTTGTTTTGAATGAAATGCTTATCTTTTACTAACTTTTCCTAGATTATATAATGACGTTGTTTAGCGTTTACTTGTTTTTGTTTATTAATTCCTTATTATTGTAAATTTACTTGTGTATTTAACTCTAGTGGCTTCCTCAAATATTGTTAACTAGCAGCGCCCCGCGGTTTCACCCGCTATAATTTAGATAATTCATAGTATATCCTACCTAACCTACCTATGTAATAATTAAAATAAACGAAGTAATTCCTTATTATTTACTATTATCCACAAACAAATTACGTTTTCGTTCTTTATTGTTTAAGTATATTACCGTAAAAATCAAATACCAACCTAAGAAATTAAAATAATAAAAACTAACTCGTTACATGTAACAACCACAAACATTTAAGCTGTCGTGAAATTATTGAAAGCAACTATTAAACAAATCGCTATTGCCTTGAAAATTCGCATTACGGACACAACCGTCAACGACGTCGGCCCTCACGCGTCTGCCCATGAGCGACCTCCTCCCCCACCCCGCAATCGTGCTCCCGCCGCCGCATCATAATATCGGGCACTCGATTGTTTATCGTACAACTATATTCAAATATTTGTCTAAATGATGTACTTAGTGTCTATAAGAAAAATTTCATCTTTCTTTTGTTTCAACTTTAAATACCAGATGCGATAAAATTATTTGTTTTGGATATAAGGATTAATTTGTTACTACTGTTATTTATATGATTCAATATTTTGGCGATAATGGCTTACACATAAAAGATAGATATATGCTCTCGCGGGCTTTTTGGTAGGACTATTTATGATAAACATTTCCAATATACATTATATATGTGTAACTCCAACGGTCCAGAATAGCTCGCGGATGGAAGATTTTTACCTACTTACTTGACACTTATCGTTATATTTTGGATAATTCACATTAAATCATTATAAATTATAGTCTATGTGTTATTCTGATGTCTAAGCTATATTATTGTAAAGTTTCATCAAAATCCATTCAGTACATTTTGCGTGAAAGAGGAACAAACATATATCCAGACATCCATTCTTACAAACTTTCGCGTTTATAATATTAGTAGGACTAGTAGCTCACTCAAAAATCTTTTCAAGAATCTCACCTCTTTCAAAAAGGTACTGTTAACTAGATTGTATTTAATCCTTTTAAAAATTGTAAATAAGCAGCTTTTTAAATATTCTAAATTAGTGAATTCAAAGCACAGATAAGGACATTTTATGCGTAGACCCGATGACCATATCGTGAAAAAGTGCCTTTACATGGCTACAAAAAGGAGAGCTAGAGGTAAACCGCATTACCTGGATGACAAATGTCCGGAAGGAGATGCAAAAGCTTGGTCTTAGAGATGACGATGCTTACCAGCGAAGTGAATGATGCCGAATGATTAAGGAAACAAGAAGAAGCCCCGGATCTATGAATTTGTCTAACCAGGGCAAATACTTGATAGTGGCATCCTTCTTTCACAAAAGTATAGGCAGTTCCGGTCCTTTAGATGAAGAGCAAAAAAAATTGAAAATTGAAGTCCTTAAAAGGCATATCCATTGCTATTTAAGATCGCTTCGACACTAGGGATTAAAAACCGATATTTTTGTAGTCTCCATTTACTATGGTCTATGTAAATATTCCGCCCCCTAATTCCTAAGGTGGAGAGCAAAAAAAGTGATTGTCGGCAAAACTAATTTTATTAAATCGGCAGACTATTGAATAATCGAATCGTCATCGGTATCTATGGCGTTGAAGTAGGGTAGTAGTCACTTCCGTTGCTTTGACAGTCTCGACCCTCAACCCTTTATATGCCATCGACAGTCTGAATGAAGTCGTTGTCGTGCACGGTCTCTCAAGGAGTGAAGTAGTCTCTGAATAGTGTTGTGTTGTGCAGTGCAGTGTTTGTGCTAGGAGTGCTGTCCGATCAAGGTCACGTGAGTACCTTACAATCTAGTTGCCTAGTCTTGTGTTAGGTTGGGTTTATGTGAGATTAACCTTGGGTTTAAACAGAGGGCCTGAACAGTGGAGGCGAGTGTTGGTCACACGTCCAAGGCACTGCTTGGGTTTCTCTCGTAATTTTTAGAGATCATATTTGATTATTGATTGGTTCAGTAGAAGTATCTACGTTGCGTTTACCCAATATTCCATTCATTATCATCCCCCATGTTATTGTATTGTATGTGGGCTCTTGTTTCTGCACTCAGACTCTAGTTCGGTCCATTGTGCGTGCAAGGATGACTGGTTATACTAGCCAGCCCAGCTCCTTCCAGAAGCGCAGAAGTATCCTGGGAGCTTCAGAGGCTTCTTGGAGCGACCTCATGTCCTTGAGGATTTGTGCCCCCATGTTATTGTTTTGCAATATTCCTCACTCATCCTCTCCTCTCATCATTAAAATCCCCGACATATCCCGAATCGTCATCCCTAATCTATAAATCTGAACCCCCTACAATGATTTTGTCGCTTCTGTATAGAATTACTTTAAGTCCCTGAGGTGAAAAAACGAGCTTTTCAAAGTTTGTAAACCAATACCAATGTCAAAGATTGAAGAATAGTTAATACAAGTATTTTTATTAAACATTGTTAATTGGTTGCTTTTTCAAAGATTGTACATAAGTTATTATCTCTAATGTTATTTATATATAACTCGGAGAAAAATGATGAGAAGGGGGTATATTGAAAACATTAAGAGGGGGTGTGATACTGCTACTGAACCGATAAATCTTATATACTAACTAGCCGACCCGCGCGACTTCGTTCACGTGTTGCTCTGCTCCTATGGGTCGTAGCGAGATGTTAAATAGCTCAAGTTACTCCTTGTTACATCAGCTATCTGCCAGTGAAAGTCCCGTCAAAATCGGTCCAGCCATTTCAGAGATTAGCCGGAACAGACAGACAAAAATTGTAAAAAATGTTGTTTTAGTATATGTACCGTGTGCGTGTACACATCCATATGCACTAAGTAAATAGCAGTAATTTTAATATTACAAACAGACACTCCAATTTTATTTATTTGTATGGATATATAAAGCTGAAGAGTTACTTTGTTTGAATGCGCTAATCTCAGGAACTACTGGTCCGATTTGAAAGATTATTTCAGTGTCAGATAGCCCATTTATCGAGGAAGGCTATAGGCTATATATCATCACGCTAAGACCAATAGGACCGGAGCATCACGCAGACGAAGTCGCGCGAGTCGACTAGTAATCAAATATGGTCTCTTATAATTACAACAGGAACCTAAGCAGTGCCTCGGACTTGTGACCGAAATGTAAAAAAGACTGAGAAAATAATTTACTTAATATCGAGGCGAAGCGAGGGCGTGTCATTTTCTCTATATAGGGTTACGATTAAATTATTTCCACGTATTTATATTACTAAGAAATGTTTCTAATTCAATCAAACGGATGTTCTATAAGTGTTTATTGTTTCTTGTCACAGACTGAAATATGGAAAATGGAAATACACAGATCCTGAACTAGAAACATACCCTTACTTTACTTTGACATTAATGAAATTAAACCCGTACATACGTCACCACAAAAATAAATAATTAGATGCGTGTTTTTTTCTTTTTATATCTTGTTGTTTCATTTCATTTTAAAAGAGAAAATGGTTAAATTAGGGCCAAACAATAAATAAGATTTTCGTCAATTTTTCTTTAGTTCATCATCATACTAATATATAAAGCTGAAGAGTTTGTTTGTTTGAACGCGCTAATCTCAGAAACTACTGGTCCGATTTGAAAAATTCTTTATGTTTTAGATAGCCCATTTATCGAGGAAGGTTATATGCCATATATCATCACGCTACGATTAATAGCAGCGAAGCTATATGCGGACGAAGTCGCAAGGGTCGACTAGTATATTTTAAAGCTGAAGAGTTTGTTTGTTTGAACGCGCTAATCTCAGGAACTACTGGTCGGATTTGAAAAATTCTTTCAGTGATAAATAGACCATTTATAGAGGAAGGCTATAGTCTATATATCATCACGCTAAGACCAATAGGAGCGGAGCATCACGTGAACGAAGACGCGCGGGTCGACCAGTTTTATTATACCATAAAACAACTTTATTAAACTTTTCTGCCCTTGTCACTACAAATGATTTAGTAAAATTTGTGATTCCCAAAGTCCAGCGTCCACCTTCAGGGGTCAACGACAAGTTGCAGGAGCAAGGGGTCTATGAGGTTTCAAGCACAAATGGATTTAAAGTTTTAGTATAATCTCTGCTCTGATAAACTTTAGCCAGTTGTCAAACAAATCTCGCCTTTATGGCTGTGCTGTGGTGTGGTGTCGTGATGCTGGTTCTCCATTACAAAGGTTTGGAGTAAGCGTTTAATATTGGTTACTCGGTGTTCCGTTTTAAGTGCATATTATTATTGTCTTGTGCGTGTTACTATGCGGTCAACGTTAACTGGAGTTTACAGTATATGTAACACACAGATGGACAGTCATACGTTGTTGTATAATATGTCCTAAATATGTAACCTTACCTTCATCTATGAGCATTAGGACATGGTAAGTAGACCAAGGATTGCTTATGAAATTACTTACATTACTACATCTAGTATCTAAAATAACACGTTGATCCAAAACTTGCGAAACTTTCAGCCTATAAAGAAGCTATTGAACGAATCTTATAGTTTAGTAAGTTAGTCAAGAAATAAAGGTATATTTTAACAGTTTAAAACTCTACAAAGTAACTTTTTTATGAATACTTTACACGTGTTTCACATAAAATAATTAATGTCTTAAACACAGTAATTTCCATATTATTATCTATCTATATATTAACACTAGCGGCCCATCCCGGCTTCGCGCGGGTGGAATATTATTTTTAAAAATATATTGGCCCTCCCGCATTTCGGTGCCCCCTCTCTTGCCGCTTTACTCGCTGCGCTGCGTCGCTATACTGGCCCGTCGCGTCGTCGTGTATTTTTTGTTTATATTGATATTTTTAATTTCATAATATCTTTTGAATGGAAAGTCCGATTTTAATAATTCAAAAAGTAATTTCCTGTAAATTTATTGAAATAGTCTTGAATAAGAAATAATTTATTTGGATAAGGATTAATACAAAGTTATATAAAACATGGTCTGATTTTGATAGGCATTTTTATCAACTTTTAAAATGTAAAAAAGTAGTTATAGTGACGTAACTATAATAGTTGGACATATGGTCTCGCGGACTTTTTTGTAGATATTGATACGTTCTATAATATTGTAGAACATTTTTTTGTTCTATCATCAATACTTTTTGCAGCGCATGCGATGAAAGATATTTTATTGCTATTTTTTTTGCACCTTGGGTTGGTTTTAGTGAGATTTTCTGGGGATCTCTAATTTTTTCTTGTAATAAATATAGCCTATGTTACTCAGGGATAATGTAGCTTTCTAATGGTGAAAGAATTTTTGAAATCGGTCCAGTAGTTTTTACGTTTATTCGTTACATACAAAAATACAAAAATACAAATCTTACTTCTTTATAATATTAGTATAGATATATGGAAGCTATACTGTACATACACAAATATATAGGAAAAGACGGTGTTGCTAACTATATAAATTACAATTTTATTTCCTTTTTTGCTGTTAGTTTAAATACTTTGCCACAACACAAAAAAAAATTTGACCACGACCAGACCACGACTTCTTAAAATATTTAAAAGCGCTTCCCCAGCATCTTACACGACCTATTTCAAGTATCCCCCCCAAGGGACAGACCTACTCGCTCATGTACCAGTAAAAACACTCATAGTAGCTGCATTCAATACAGTTTTTTATGGTAAATCTTTTACGTTGGCAACCCAAGCACTGAGGTGTTTAAATTCAGACTGAAGCCACATTTCTACTCACTATTAAATAAGTAAATATATTATATAAACATTGTTTCCTCATATAGACATAAAAATATATTTATATTAGGTATATGTAGTTTATAATATACAAGTTTTTTTTAGTATATTGTATACTAGTCGACCCGTCCGGCTTCGCCCGGGTGCAACTTTACACGTGTATTTAGCCGTAACCGCTATGTCCTTGCATTTTGAATCTGTAATATCTTCAAAAATATTCGTTTAAATTTCATACTGTAAAGGGCCATATTGATCTATATTAAATGCACAATGTATTTAAGGTACCTAAATGGATAAAGATTAATGCTGTATTGTTTATAATCGCTTCGTAAATAAACCATTATTTTTTGTAAAAAGTAAAGGATAATAAATGGTTATTGTGGGTTACCCCTAAGAGGTAGACATATACCATCGCGGACTTGATTTTAGACCTTTTTAAGGTGTACAATACTGTAGTACATTATATTGATCTATCTCGAAGCGTTCAGCCAGCGTTTGCAAGGTAAGCGCAAAAAAGTGTGTTTATTTACGACATCACATTAGAAACCTCTACAATTATCAGTGTTTCTCTACTATATTATATATGTATTATACATATATACCTTCCTCTTGAATCATTTGATCTATTTCAAAAAACCGCATCAAAATCCGTTGCTTAGTTTTAGAGATTTAAGCATGCATAGGGATATAGGGACAGAGATAACGACTTTGTTTTATACTATGTAGTGATTATAGTTCCTATAGTCTATGTATAGTATTTTAGTATTTATACTTGTACCTACATCACATTTAAAAACAATATTTCTCCTATACTTATCCTATCCTATCCTATACTTATAATAGATTGTAACTATATTTTTTGGTACATAAAATAAATAAATAAATCATCAAAGGTGACTGTGCATCAGGTGATTACACTTCACAACAAATAAAGCTTTTCTTTCAAAGATGTTTTTTCCATCTTTAAATATAAATAAAGCATTAAGTCTAATAGGTCCGGAAAGTATTATTTTATGCTGCTTACATCGTGATAGAATTAAATAATCAAATTACAAAATTGTAAGTAGAAAATACAACTGAAGGGAATTCTAATGAGTAGAAAATAAAAAATGAAAAATTTTCACGTAAGAAGTCAGTTTTTAGTAAAATGTTAGAACTAAAATATCTAAGTATCATCTCACTTTCGGAAACATAAAGCGATGGAGGTTTTTAAAGGATTGGTCCAAATATATTGGTCTCAACCTCTTCAATAACTTTTCTGGGAATTGTGTGATGCGTCAAACTTCCATCCTAGAGCCTAAAGCTTTAGTTTTCCAAGGCTCAGGGATGTCGTAGAAAAAAGAGAGGTATGGGGGTTAGGTTAAGGCCGAAGTACCTTTCTAAATACTATAAGGATAATGTCACTAAACATTTTTTCAAGCTGAAAAAAAGACTTGTTAAAACTTAATACCTAGAATGCAAATTTATTTAAGTGTTCATACGAGTACTCGTCAGTCATAAAAATGGAGCAATACAATGGAAGAGTTTGGTTTATATACGAGTGATTGCGAACTAGTCGGAGCGTCGGCGCCCTACATGGCAACCGGCTTATTCGCACTGATAGCGGCGAGGTTACGTTATACACGGACGAGACGTCATCGACGACATTTAACGTTAGGGAAGTGAAAAAAATGTACCTTTACCAACTTTTTTTGCGTTTAGGGCCATTCATTAATTACCTAAAACGATTTAGGGGGGAAGGGATCTTATTTTTTTTACTAAGGGGTCTCGATAGTTCTTACGTAAGATTACAAAAATGTTCAAAGTTAAAATTATTTTTTCCTTTGAATTCTTTCGTAATAAATATTAAACAGGGAGGGAGGAGGTCGGCCTATTCTTATTTTTTCTTATAATAGGGGTTAGGGAGGGGGTCAAAAACTAAAGAAAATGAAATTCTGAATAACAGATGCGTTCTTCCGACGCTTATTGAATATTTCTCAACTGCTGCTGTATAGAGCGTAATCTCCATGATATGAGAAGAGGCCAGTTGTCAAAACACGTAACCTCCCATAAAAGACCTTGTCCCCTTTCCCATGAATTGAACGTCAAATCATCAAGTCATATCACGGCTGATAAATAACGACTTGACGTCAAAATAATTTTGAGTGATATCCTCACTCCTAATTTCTATAACATATTCTACTAATTACTGACTAATATTTGTTTAACTAGTTTACACTTTACGCAAGTGAACAATGTGCAAATTCCATGAATATTTCCACTTTCTAATCGTGTGCGAATGGAGCCGGTGTCGCAAGTGGCGTACGTGCGCCGGCGCACGTCTCTCACTCTCGGGCACTGTTCCCGGGTTGCAATTTAAGGCTCTTTATCATTGCAATTAATGTTTTATTGCTATATTTACAGTTTATAGATCAACTTGGACGTGATTTTGATGCGACTGATGCGTGAACACTTTATGATACTTGACACTAGATGGAGCTAACTATATAATACATAGAGAAGAATATAAGTCTGCTTTTCTCAGCAGATAACCGTATCGAGGTGGTTCATCCAAAATTTGGATTTCTTAATTTCGATTATTAATTTCGGCCCTTAGACAAACACTGATTAATTATTTAAATGTATTTTGACGTATTTTAAAGTACTTTTAAGTACTTTAGAAATAAAATATTTAGAGTTTGACTTTGACTTGTATTGTAAAAGACAATAATAAGAATATACATCAGAGGGAAAGCAAAAAATATAAACAAAATCCTTCACATTCACTTCAGAGTCACAGCATAACCACCACACCATTTGTACAGCACATACAAGTCAATCGGAAGAGAGGTTATATATTGTTTTGTTATAAATTGTTACGTGGATATTATTAAAACAAATTAAAAGGAATACAAAGTAATGAACAGAGTTCTTAAAAACCTGTACTAGATAATTATAGAGTAGTAGATGTGAATGCTATGAATTTAAATGTCTTATGAATCTAATTGAGAATCGATGTTTTAATAGACGAGTTAATTAAAAACGATTATGGTATATTTTGTATATATCAATATTTTTAAAAATCTCTAATATCAATCAACATGGATAGATTTGAACTTTGTTATTATTTAGGAAGCAAATACTACCGGAATTTATACAACTACTGGCGCCATCTAGTTCATTTATAGACGTATAGTTTCCTGTCTGTCTTCTGTCTCACTCACTTTTCTTTTATACAAACCTCGTCCTGCAATAACTAACACAACGACCAAATTTTATCCGATTTGGTGCAGTCGTTCTGAAGTTATCTATATCCATACTAATCTATATCTATACTAATATTATAAAGAGGAAAGATTTGTATTTTTGTATATAACGAATAAACTTAAAAACTACTGGACCGATTTCAAAAATTCTTTTACCATTAGAAAGCTACATTATCGCTGAGTAACATAGGCTATATTTATTACAAGAAAAAATTAGAGATCCTCAGAAATTCTTACTAAAACCAACCCAAGGTGTAAAAAATTAGCGATAAAATGTTTTTCATCGCATGCGCTGCAGAAAGTATTGATGATAGAACAAAAATATGTTATACAATATTATAGAATGTATCAATATCTACAAAAAACTTCGTATGACCATATATCCAACTATTATAGTTAAGACACTATAACCATTTTTTTACTTTTTAAAAGTTGATAGAAATGCCTCAAAATCAGACAATGTTTTCCATAACTTTGTATTAATTCTTATCCAAATAAATTATTTCGTATTTAAGACTGTTTCAATATCTGTTGATTACTTTTTGAATTATTGAAATCGAACATTCCGTTCAAAAGATATTACTAAATTAAAAATATCAATGTAAACAAAAAATACACGCCGACGGGCCGGTGGTTCCACGCAGCGCAGTGAGCAACGTGGTGAGAAAGGGGAACGCAAAATGCGGGAAAGTCATATTATTTAGATTTCTACTTCCAGGTTACTAAAATCAATAATAATACAGATACGTCATTATGTATAAGGAAGACATGATAGTATATAAAATGACAGTAATATCTTATCTATTTTTTAACCTGATAATAGAAAGTTTAAAATAGAGTTATACGGAAGGAAGAGAAGTATAATGTCTTTACTATATTACACTACATGATTGTACACTTTAATATACAAATGTGAAAATGGAAGTCAAGTTCAGTGAGAATATCGTGACAACAGAAAAAACTGAGAACAAATTGAGTGCCACGTTTAGTAGATAAACTTTAAATTAATTTATAAGAATACTAGTCGACCTGTCCGGCTTCGCATTCTTGCTTTTTACTATGTAGATTTTGACTTATTTAGGCGTTCAGGATGGTAAACATATTTTCTTATTATCCCGCAGGTACTGATTTTTTAGGGATAAAAAGTAGCATATGTGTTAATCCAGTTAATAAAGTATCTCAAAGGTGCTGGCAGAGGTTTTGGAGTTCAGAAGATCTGCAAGGATCGCTGGTAATAGCCCCACACGGGAGGTAGTAGAGCGCTGCAGAAAGAGAGCGCAGGAGGTCCTTGTTAACCGTTGGGAGGAGGATCTGGGCAACCCGGTAGCTGGCATCCGGTCAGTGGAGGCCTTGAGACCCCATTTGAGGACGTGGTTGACTCGAAAGGGAGGTACACTTACATACAGACTGACTGTTGCTTACCGGGCATGGCTGTTTCGGTAGGTACCTGAACTGGGTTGCACGTAGGGAGACGACAGAGGCCACTGTGGACCACACACTTGAGCATTGCCCAGCTTGGGAGCCACAACGCTTTCAGCTACAGTGTGTGGTTGGCGATGACGTGTCGCGGATGGCGTTCATAGGGAGTATATTGTCGGAAGAGAGGAAGTGGAAAGCTGTGACTGCGTTTTGTGAAGCTGTGGTCAAAATAAAGGAGGCTGGTTACGCCATAGAGAAGAGGATCCTACTTCGGACCCCTTGCGCAGGAGAAGACCAGGTCAGCGAATGCGTGCATTCGCGCAGCTGACAGGACCCCAGGTATAAGCTTGGAACTCCAAACAGGTGGGTCCGTTTGAGCGCTGAGGTAAAATGCTATCCCGCGAACCCCCAGCACCTAATGCGTGACGGCGGCGGTACCGATGGGTTTTAGTGGGTATTTGGCGCTTCTCGCTGTGAGTCCCACATACCTCCTCCATTTTGCCTGATTGAATACCAAACATCCAAACATACAAACTTCCATTTAAATTCGTCAACTAAGTTAATTGAGTAGTTTGTTAATCACATAAAGTACATCTTTTAAGTAACATAATTTTTAAATTCCAGCTAAATTATAATATTCTAGTTACAATAAAATAAAATCATCAGAACTTGGCCTTAACTGAATAGTAGGTCAAGCTGAGAACTTAAACCAAAGATTATATTACAAATAACAATTTTCAATATTTAAACCCCTTTCAGCACAAATAGGTGTTTCATTAAAATTAATTGTGTTAAAACTGGTGCAATTAACTACATATATATGTTTTATTTCACATTTTAATCGCTATATCACTAAATTTTAACATATTAATATATATGTCGGGGATTTTAAAACGATGTGAAAGGAAATGGAAGGAGGAAGATGGGGAATATTGGGGAACACTAAAAGGGGGTGATGGTATGGAATACTGGGTAAACGCAACGTAGATACTCCTATTGAACCGATAAAAGATCAAATATGATCTCTAAAAATTACGTGAGAAACCTAAGCAGTGCCTTGGACTTGTGACCAAGGTGTAGGCTTAAGGAATTCCTTTAAGTGATCACGACACTCGCCTCCACTGCTAGGCTTTCTGTTTAAACCCAAGGTTAAACGCACATAAACCGAATCTAATACAAGGCTAACCTAACCCAAGGCTAACCTAACCTAACATTATGTTTACTTAACCACGTGGCAATTACATTGTAAGGACTTACGTGACCTTAGTTGGACAGCACTTCCACACTACACTGCACTTGACACTATCACTATCACTAGCACTACTTAGATGATGTTCATTTCTTGAGAGACCGCGCACGACTAAGACTTCAGTTAGACTGTCGATCGCATATAAAGGGTCGAGGGTAGAGACTGTCAAAACAACGGAAGTGACTACTACCCCACTCCAACGCCATAGACAACGATAACGATTCGATTAATCGATAATCTTTTACTATGCTCCGACATATATTTTACATTTTAATATATATATGAGTAATTCCCAAAGACACAACACCACACAGCTCGACATGCACTTCACCCCCACGTCGCTAGAGGGCGTACGAGCACACTCATTTGTTTACTTTGCATTCTTAAGTATTTTTCACGATAAAATATAGTCTATGTCCTTCCCCATGCTCTAATCCATCTCTGTACCAAATTTCATCCAAATCAGTTCAGTGATTTAAGCGTGATTGCATAACAGACAGGCAGACGTTATCTATTCGTCAATAGAAGGCGTAAGTAGTATATTAAATCGCAAAAGTTTTTAAAGTGTTTAGTCTGTCATAGAGTTCGAGATTCTTTTTATTTTATGACCACGTTATTCTTTATTTCTGTTTCCGTTTTCATAAAGGATTTCTTTTTTATTGTGTGGCAAAACATATTTTTTTATCATATTCATGACTACATTTAATATTAGTAATCAGATCAAACTATATACACATGTTCACTTAAATATTATCGCATGGTAATTGAATGAGAATAAAATTGTCGACAAAATATAAGATACAATCTATAATTAAAATGTTTAGAAGATTTAATAAAAATGTCTTTTTAATCGACTTCAAAAAGGAGGAGGTTCTCAATTCGATTGGTATATTTTTTTTTTATGTATGTACATTAATTACGCCGAGATTTATGATCCGATTTACGTGATTTTTCTTTTGTTTGATGAGGAATAGCTGCCATTTGGTCCCATAAAAATTTAAAGTAGTTTGGCCCTGTAGTTTTTATTTTATGAACATTTTTGAACATTTTTTCCGTTCTCGTATCTTGGGATTTGTATTGTTTATTTGTGTATGTATATCGATTACGCTGGGATTTATGATCCGATTTACGTGATTCTTTTTTAGCTTGATGTGGAATAGTTGCCATTTGGTCCCTTAAAAATTTCACATAGTTTAACCTCTTGGTTTTAATTTTATGAACCTTCAAATAGGACGAGGTTATCAATGCGATTTACGCTGAGATTTATGAACCTATTTACGTGATTCTTCTTTAGTTAGATGTGGAATATTTGCCATTTGGTCCCATAAAAATTTAACATAGTTTGGCCCTGTATTTTATGATCATTCTTTCCGTTCTGTTTCTCGGGATCTATACAGTTTAAGGCGCGTGGTAGCTTTCGTAGGCCTACCCATAGCTACTTAAAATAAAATTACTATTCAATACATTACAATAAAAAGCAACGAAATGATATAGTCTACCTAATTTACAGAACAACCTATTACAGACACTAAAAAGTAAAAAAAAAAACTACGTTTAAAAAACCGACTTCAAACTAAAAATGCACTAAAAAGTAAGAAATAATTCCGTTATTTATTATTCTCTCGTTAATATTAAAACAATAATACATAATAATTGTTATTTTTAAAGTCGATGCCAGCCAGGTGAACAGACGTGTAGTGAGATAGAATAATAATAGGTATATCTATTTAACTACTACTATTGCTATACTATATACTATATACTATACTATTGCTATTAATATATAAGAAATCTAAATAATATAACTCTCTGTGTTATAATTTTAACGTGTATCTGTGTATCTGTCTGTGGCATTGTAGCACCCAATATCATGGACCGATTCTGAAGAATATTAATTTGTTTGAAAGGTAACTTAATCGAGATGGTTCTTAGTTGTGTATTGACAAGTTTGAAGACAGGGACGCACCGTCCTTATGTGCAAGGACAAGGTGTAGGTTTAGGGAGGGCCCTAGAACGAAAATACCATAAAAAAATAGGTTGAAAGAGGGCGTCGAGCGAAGACTAAGAAGACAAAAAAAATGTAGACAGTAACACAAAAGCTACTGGAGGGGGCCAATCAGATTAGCGTAGGTGGGCCAAGAGAGGTTTGGTCCTCAATTACAGGCGCTTATAAGTATTTGGCATTATTTAGGTAAGATAGATGTTGGGTACTGCTATCTAACTTAATTAGGTAGAGCAGCGGAGACGAGGGTTGTTGTAAATGAATCAAGATTCCTGCTTGAAGTGTCAAATATGTTTTACCTTAATGACATCAGTCAATGAGTCAACTTTTACTTTTTTCTATACTAATATTGTAAAGAGGTTTCTAAGGTTGTAGGGGATGCAAATTCTTGTACCAATAAAAAGTTACATTATTTGTGAGTGTCATAGGCTATATATTAACCCGAAAAGTGAAAAGACTTTCGTAGTGGATTTTCTGCAGTAAATCGGAGAGAAAAAGGTGGAACGAAAACATTTCTTACGAACATTGCCTTAACGATTCATAGTTGCGGGTAGAACTAGAGTATGAATAAATAAATGAGTGAGTGAACAGTTTGAATACACCTTTTAGTGTAACGAGAGCGCGTCGTCTACTTATTAATAAATACGTGGGAGACAGCTAAATATTTATAGATACAATAGTTCAGCTATTCCAATGCAGATAAAAATAAAAAGTAGAATATAAGTAGTCGAGTTATATTGTCGTCATATGGCAACGACCTCGCACACTCAGCCAGGGGCACGATGGTGACGTAGTGATTACGTGGTGGCTGGCGATATCAATGTTACGTATACGAGATTTAATTAACATTTTTTTTATCAACAAATGACTCACTAAAAATCCTTGAAAAAATGTAATTAAACTTTTTGATAATTTAGTAAAAAATATCTTGACATGCCATTGTCAATTTTTTATAGATTAGTTATTTTTTAAAATTATTTTATACATTTTAAGTAGGATTATAATATGGTCAAAAAATTCGAGAAATCTTCCTGCAACATCAAAGCTGATGTAATAATACTAGGGTGTAGTCTGCCAGGTATTGTTACTGCACATAAACTGAAGAAAAAATTCGGAAACACCATGGATATAGTCGTTCTTGATTTAGCTGGAAAGAAAACTGGTTCAAAATGTAACGTCGCTTTCCAGGAAGAAGAAGACGAGGAAAGCAAAGAAGACACTGAAGAATGCTCTGCAAAAGAAATTATTGATAACGCTGCACGGTATTGCTTAACTATGTTCACAAAAGATTTCAGTATTCCACTCCCTGATGCTATTATTGATCCAGTAAAAGTAAGACCACGGTTAAGTAAATTATTTGAACATAAAAATGGTGAAACAGTTGAATGTGAGAAAAATTTCAATAATTTTGATTATCTTAATGTTCTAGAAAGGTTTGAACTCAATCAGTTCCAAACGCTTTTAGATCAAGATATGAGAAATCTGTTTCAAGCTAACAAAGTTGATGAAGAATCTGAAAAGAAACAACTATTGTATTACGATCAAACTACTATGGAAAAGCATATTTGTAACGCATTATTATTTTCTACCTCAAGAGATATAATGAGAAATACAGTAAGATTAGTTTGTGGAGAAACCGCAGAGACTGTATCGGTACTCTTCTATTTGCATCAATGTTATAGAACAAGTAGTTCACTAAATCATGTAGATGGCAATAATACAAGACTACGTGAAAAGCTTTTAGGTTACTGCAGAAAACGGCTTATGAGTAAATTACAAAAAAGTGTAGCTAACATCACTTTAAATGCTAAAGCTATACAAAAGATTAGTTTATATGCCGATGAGCAGGTAATTTTAAAATCAATACAAGGAGATACGAATTATGTTTGCAATTTACTTGCAATGGCATTAAAACCTGATGAACTTCATAATATTGAGGTTGAATCGCAATTACTCTCGGAAACAGAAGTTACTATCGTTACCAGCATGATTAAAGGACGAGCAAAGAAATTTATAGTACAATATGAAGAAAATTTTTGGAGACGTCAAGGTTATAGTGGAGACATCCTGAGTATTAGAGGACCAATAATTTGGGCTACAGAACGTCCTATATTATCTTCTACAGGCAGTTCAGAGACATATGCCGCCTTAATTGGCTATTTACGATACAAAGCTGGAGATGATTGTAAAGAGGCTGTCTTAAAACAGCTCGTCCGCCTATTTGGGAAGGAGGCAGCAGAGCCAATTAGTTACCGAGAGACTGAAATATCAGACGTATACGTCCCACGTTGCGGTGATTTTATAGGTCTGAGAAAACTTATATTAAAACCTAAGGCTAAGTACGTGGAATGGGGAGCTCTCGATATTTTCGCTGATGGTGATGTTGCAGCAGCTTTAGAAGCTGGTCACACTGCATATGTGCATTTAGTACGGTCCTTGCGTCCTCAAGCACAAACCTATGAGGATGTTAGCGTAGGAGAGTGGCCAACACTTCTTAATTACAGTCCATTTCAACATATTAAATCCCAAATGTCCATTACGACAGGTTTACGTCTGATGATGTATGGCGGGGCAGCGTATATTGGTTTTCGACTAATTCAATCTTTAATGCAAAAATAATATAATTGTTTAATGATGATTGTGATTCGGGAAGAATTTCGTTTTGTCTGTTGTTGTTTATTAAATTGATGGTATGTTTATCTCTTTTTTTTGACTGGGGATAGTTTAGATGGCCTCTTAAATCTTGTATTTACCGAAATTTTGGAGATTGTTAGATGAGATGAGAGGTTTCCTTTATTGCATTTTATTTATTAATATTTTGTGTCCGAATTAAAAAAAAATAATATGAAAAATGATCTAAATATCGCGCCATTATCAGCGAAACTAGTGTAAGTAAGGATAACAATTCTTATAGTTTCTCATGATTCATGAATCATGCTACAAATCAATAGTTTCGATCGTTTTCCGCCACATTAAGAAGTCTACAAGTGTTCCTCCGTAGTTTAATTCTGTCCTAATATAGAGCGTATGCAGTGAATTGACCTTTGTTTCTCGAAGGTTCAATACAATGGGGTCAAGTTCGATCATCTTTCGAAATGAGGAAGGAATTCATGACTGTTATAACAAATCAATCGATAGACAGATTTTATGTTTAGTAGCGCGGCTTTTTGGCTTTCTAATACTCCATAAAAATAAAGCGATAAAGAGCTATTTTATTTAGTTCGTAATTTTGTAGAACTTCGCTTTTAAAAAACAACACTTATTAAATGAAAAAAGTCTACAGTCATTACATCAAAGCGTAATTATGACGATTTCTAGTAAAATAAAAAAATTAAAAGAATAAGCTGTTTCGAAAGATATTTCAAAATTTCCTCGTTTCAATTTTGACAATATTCAGTTTCAACAAAACTATAAATGACTCATAATTGTCAAAGCATTTTATTAGTTTGAATTGTTTGCTATTAAATTTTCCAAGGAATAATATACTCTACTAGACATTTGTGGAATTTTGCTCAATATTTTTGCCCAGGCGCTTAAAGACTTCTAAAGATCTAATCTTTTTAATACTCTGGGATCTGAATCTGCTCACCTTCTCTCAAGGGAGTCGCTAGGCGCCTGATGGCGCCATTCGAATAAATTCGCTCACGTTTAAATACTTTTATTGTGACCAAACAAAGAAAATCAGCTTATCTATATAAAAATGTCGAGGACACGTAAAAAATGATGTAAATTCCGCAATTCATATTTTCCCCACCTTCCATTTGGTTCCAACTATATTCCACCTTCGGTTCGCCTCGGCTGGCGACGCTCTGGCTGCCTTTCATTATTATTTTAATACCTACATTACTTAATCACCCGTGAGGGGACGGGTTAGAATACTGTTCCCCTCTGTTGCTGGGCAAACATCTCGTAATAACCGAGTAACCCAGCACCGGCGATGGTGGCCACTATCCATCAGGTGGAGCATCTGCACGTTTGTCCCTTATGTGTCATAAAAAAATGTTTTAACATTATTCGATACTTTAAATTACTTACTTTTTAAAATAAATTATAATAATATTAGCGACTGCCCTAATTTTGGCATCTCTACATCATCTCCCTCCTTCATAAAGAACCTATAATAATATGGACACCGAATATTCATACTATTGTCGTTTACGTTATTATTATAAAGGTAAAGATACTTTAACGAGAGTATTTAAATCTCACTTTGTCGTTATAGAATTCTTTTCAGGATTTTTCGTTTAAGAATGATATTTTTAAGCAATTGCGATTAAAAGCCCATTAAGAGTCAGGTCAAACCTACAAGTCCATTAGCAAATATTTCAACCTCTAACAACCGGAACTAAAAACCAGTAATCGCGTTGACGAGGAAGAGGAAACTAATTGTTTTCGACCAGCGCCATTCCGCACCACTGATTAAGAAAAAATGTTTAAAATATCATTGTCTTGTAAATAAGTGATGGGTGAAGATTATCTATTTTTACTTATTTCCTTAATTAATATTTCATCCAAATCTTCAGTACATAATATTATTATAAATCAACTAGCTGCACCCCGAGGTGTCACCCGCTATATTTTGGATAATTCACACTATATCATTATAAATTATACCCTATATGTTATTCTGATGTGTAAGCTATATTATTGTGAAGTTTCATCAAATTCAATTCAGTAGTTTTTACGTGAAAGAGTAACAAACATACATCCATACATTCTTACAAACTTTCACGATTATAATATTAGCAGGAATTTCCACGCCGCGTTTCTTTCCATCTACTGAAAGGATTTTCATGCGGTTTTCACCAAGAGGCAGAGTGATTCATGAGGAAGGTCCACCCCTTACTGGTAGGGGATCTATTCCCCGTCTGGCTTGCGACCACCAGCATGCGAATCCGACCGCCAAGTGTCATAGACGCGTTCCGATCCAGCCGCATGTGGGGTAGACTTACCCCCTCCCTCCCCCATTCCGTTAATGCTGCGCATCTAGTGGACTCTGGGCTTTTGCTCAGGGTCCGCTGAAACAGCATTTTTCTCTTCACCCACTCCCCACTCTATTTTCGAGGATGCAACGCATCGGCAAAACAAGAATTACTGTTTTGCCGATGTCCATGGGCGATGGTGGCCACCTACCATCAGTTGGACCATCTGCTCGTTTGCACCTTATCTACCATAAAATAAAATATGGTTTAGGTCTATATTTTGTTATGGTTTTGGGTAATTTTCTTGAAACATGATGACAATTGTTGAAAAGCTATAAGCCTAATATGCTCTACTACCATAGTCGATCAGGCAGTGTCGCTGTATTTAGGTTTAATTTCTCATTTTAATCGTTTATTTTACATCTTAATTTACTATTTTACATTTTAATTTATATATTACTAATTCATCACAACTCGACATGCATAGATAGCGTAATCGCAAACTCATTAAGCAGCGCGATAAGACATAGCCTATGTCCTTCCTTAAGCTCTACTTTATTTCTGCATCATATCTCATCAAAACGGTTCAGTGACCTAAGCTTGATTGTGTAACAGACAGACACAGACCATCTATCGGTCAATAGATGGCGTAAGTAGTATATTAAATTGCAGTTTCGTTTGTTTAGTTTAGTTTAGGATGATTATAGCTCAGCGAAGGTAGGGCTGGTCGACTAGTCAACAATAAGAATTAACAACATGAACTAGTTGATGATGGTAATGGAACAATACCTTTTACAGAAAACTTTTCGGAGAATTTTTAAACTAACAGTCAATTTCACTGAATTTACAACACAAATCTAATTTTAGAGCATTTAAGTAAACTAGCGCATATATTTATTGTTGTACGTCACGATACAGTGCTGTAATAATATTTGTAGGTCAGTCTGTTACGTCGTATACTGTCAACGGCATTGTAATATTAATTGTGTAACTCGCTTTCCTATACAGAATTGAATTTATAAACGTATCATATATGTACTGGATAGTCTAGACATTGTTGTAAAAACAGCCTGAATAGTGCCTGGGATTGGAAACCCAGTTAATGCTTACCTACATAGATCTCATACACCGTTTATTTTAATTTTCAATATAATATTGTTGTTATATAAAAAACTAGCCGACCCGCGCGACTTTGTACGCGTGTAACTCCGCTCCTATTGGTTGTAGCGTGATGATATATAGCCTATATTCTTCCTCGATAAATGGACTATCTAACACTGAAAGATTGAAACAAATCGGACCAATAGTTCCTGAGATTAGCGCGTTCAAACAAAGAAACTCTTCAGCTTTATATATTAAGTATATTAAGGCACTTACGACATTTAACATACTATTGTTATCCCGCAGGAATGATGAATTTTTCCGGAATAAAAAGTACCTTATGTGTTAATCTAGGTTTTAGAGTATATGTGTGCCAAATTTCATTGAAATCCGTTTAGCCGTTTTTGTGTGATTGTAAAACTTTCATATGTATAATGTAACTACACAATAGACTAATATATTTTGGATAAGTTAGTAGTGAATCACACAATTTTTGGCAAAAAAATCACGATTTTTATATGGGAGCCCCCCTTAAATATTTATTTTATTCTGTTTTTAGTATTTATTGTTATAGGGGCAACAGAAATACATCATTTGTGAACATTTCAACTGTCTAGCTATCACGGCTCATAAGATATAAGCCTGGTGACACACGGACGGAACTACGGACAGCTGAGTCTTAGTAAAGCCCAAAGGAAGGGAATGATTACCTATGGAACCCTAAAAATGGCTGAAAGGATTTCAATGAAATTTAATGCAAATTCGTTCGCGTGTTGCTCCGCTCCTATGGGCCGTAGCGAGATGTTAAATAGCCTAAGTTACTCCTTGTTACATCAGCTATCGGCCAGTGATAGTCCCGTTTCAGAGATAGAACGACCGACAGACAAAAATTGTAAAAAATGTTGTTGTTGGTATATGTGGTGTGTGCGTGTATACATCCATATGCACTTAGTAACAAGCGGTTATTTTGATATTACAAACAGACACTCCAATTTTATTTATTCGAGTTCATGTATGGATGTATGGATTACCATTTCTATTACTTTTTATTCTAGAAAAATGCATAGCTCCTGCGGGATAGTGACAAAAATATAACTAACTAGCGGCCCATCCCGGCTTCGCGCGGGTGGAATATTATTTTTAAAAATATATTGGCCCTCCCGCATTTCGGTGCCCCCTCTCTTGCCGCTTTACTCGCTGCGCTGCGTCGCTATACTGGCCCGTCGCGTCCTCGTGTATTTTTTGTTTATATTGATATTTTTAATTTCGTAATATCTTTTGAATGGAAAGTCCGATTTTAATAATTCAAAAAGTAATTTACAGGTATTGAAATAGTCTTGAATACGAAATAATTTATTTGGATAAGGATTAATACAAAGTTATAGAAAACATGGTCTGATTTTGATAGGCATTTTTATCAACTTTTTAAATGTAAAAAAGTAGTTATAGTGACGTAACTATAATAGTTGGACATATGGTCTCGCGGACTTTTTTGTAGATATTGTTACGTTCTATAATATTGTAGAACATTTTTTTGTTCTATCATCAATACTTTTTGCAGCGCATGCGATGAAAGATATTTTATGGCTAATTTTTTGGCACCTTGGGTTGGTTTTCGTGAGATTTCCTAAGGATCTCTAATTTTTTCTTGTAATAAATATAGCCTATGTTACTCAGGGATAATGTAGCTTTCTAATGGTGAAAGAATTTTTGAAATCGGTCCAGTAGTTTTTATGTTTATTCGTTACATACAAAAATACAAAAATACAAAAATACAAAAATACAAATCTTTCCTCTTTATAATATTAGTATAGAAGTATAGATGAATATTTCTATGAAAACCTAAGGTAAATCGCACCCGTGCAAAGCCAAGACAACCGACTAGTATTTATAGAATAAAAGTACGGAAACCTTGATGTATAAGATATTATACGTATATGTACATATACATAGAACCAATTAGTTTTATAACCTGAAACGTTAATAGCAGGCGATCACATGCATTGTGCTACCATTCCATGAAGCCATTGTTATTGCGATCAAAATCAAAACATTTTAATGAAGATCGGCTGAACTCCATCGTTTCTTGGTTTTCTGGATATGATTGATTTTACTCAATCACTTGTTAAGTTTACTTTGAAAATTACTGGATACGTTGCTGGAATGACTGGGTATGTTATGTTTATTTTTTAACCCTTACACCACTTATTTATTATACTTACACACGTTAATTTGTGGAGGAACTTGGTACCTTTATTACTAAAATACTAAAAAAATAATTATTTGTTTGTAGAAAAAAAAACAAAAGGCTTAATAAACACATTATGTTAACCTTTTTCGAGAAAATATATAAATTTATTATTGAACTAGGGGCCCGTCCCGGCTTCGCACGGGTGGATAATTTTTTTTTAACATTTTGGCTCCCGCATTCTGTCGCTCCTCTATCGCCGCGTTACTCGCTGCGCTGCGAGGCACACCACACCGCGCCGGCGGCCCGTCTAGGATTATTTTTTATTTATCTTGATATTTTTATTTCGTAATATCTTTTGACTGGAATGTCCGATTTTAATAATTCAAAAAGTATTTTACAGGTATTGAAACAGTCTTGAATACAAAATAATTTATTTGGAGGATTAATACAAAATTATGGAAAACATGGTCTGATTTTGATTGGCATTTTTATCAACTTTTAAAATGTAAAAAAGTAGTTATAGTGACATAACTATAATAGTTGGACATATGGTCTCGCGGAGTTTTTTGTAGATATTGATACGTTCTATAATATTGTAGAACATTTTTTGGTTCTATCATCAATACTTTTTGCAGCGCATGCGATGAAAGATATTTTATGGCTAATTTTTTTGCACCGTGGGTTGGTTTTAGTGAGAATTTCTGGGGATCTCTAATTTTTTCTTGTAATAAATATAGCCTATGTTACTCAGGGATAATGTAGCTTTCTAATGATGAAAGAATTTTTGAAATCGGTCCAGTAGTTTTTATGTTTATTCGTTACATACAAAAATACAAATCTTACTTCTTTATAATATTAGTATAGATTACAAACATAACAAAAAAATGGCTATTTACTATATAAAATAACACAGTTTTTTTTGCTTCAATTATTGCGACGATGATAGGAGGTACATAGAAAATATTACCCATTAAAACATAAATGTGAAATGAGAGCCAAATTCAACGTAAAGCTTATGCATCGTTATAACGTTGATAAAAGTATTGAGATCAATATGTGTGCCAAGTTTTGTGTAAAAAAACCATAAAATTTATATTTCTTGGTACTATGACTGCATTTACAAATAATTTTCACTTGAGATTAAATTAGGGACAGCCGATGATCATCGATTTTCGATGTACATCGATGTTAGAAGATATTTTATCTTCAACATCGATGTTTTAACATGTTTTAACATCGATGTTGAAACATATTCGGAATTTGGTCGCGGACATGTCATAATCGGACGAAATCTGTAAACGCTTCCACACACAGTAAGTATTTATCAAGTTCTGGACACTACCAATCTGCGGAAAAAACCTTTGTCTTGTTCTACCTTTATTACGACATCAACGCCATCTGAGCGATTATTTTCGAAAGCTAGTTCAACTATATCAACAGCGCAACAGGTAGAAAGATTCTGCGCTTTTAAAATTATTAGTTTTACAGTATATTGACAAAAAGTATTGGAACTGTAATGTGTTTCTTCGCACACATGACGGTATGTGCAAAAAAATCGATATTGGCTGATATCGATGATTTTCTTACGAACATCGAGGCTTTAGCTATATTTTCTCAACCTTGAACTTAAATTACATCTCTTACATTATCTTGGCTACTTTTAACATACAGACTATTTTTGTCTAATCAAATTATCTTCTCAGTCTCACGTAAGTTAGTATATCGCTTTTTTTGTACTCTACTAGCTATGCTATGTCATTTTTGATAAAAACTGATGGATCCTAGATAAGCAAAGAGACTTTAATAAATGTCCAAATTTAATGTATGTGGATTGTTGTGAAGGGTCATTAATGGTTTAAAATGGTTCGTCATGCGGCTACTGCACTGCTGAACTTGGCTTAACACGCTGCGGCATAATTACTCTCGAAAAATTAAAAAAAATGTCCTGAGGAACTCCACGATCCGCAAATGTAGTTAAGGGTTATTAACAACCACTCTAGATTTTGAAATTGTTCAAGTATCAAGAACAACCTTTCAAGTATACTTGTAACATAAATAATATATTACATGTATTGTATTTATAGTGCCAGTGCCTGGGGCTTAAGACCCAGGAACAGGTTTAAAAACGTCTTCTGTTATGCACTAACGCTTTTCTCCACCGCTTGACCTTGCTATTGAAAATTAAAATAATAAACTACATTATTATGTCCTATCCGAACGAAAGTTATATATTGTATACTCGAAATAAAAGGCAGTTCGTTCTGAATTTTATATGTATTTGGTGGTTAACTGTTTGATTATTTTCTGTCCTACTTCCAGCATATCATCAATATACTGTTTACATTTCACACGCCTATCAATTTTGATATCGGTTTGTTATTCTAACATATATATGTTACATATATATATTTTCAGATTTTTATAGTATTAAAACACCATACTTTATCATCATATTTTTTACTTGCTTTTTTTACTTCTTAATCCTACTAATATATAAACGCGAAAGTTTTTAACAATGTGTGTGATGTATGTTTGTTACTCTTTCACGCAAAAACTACTGAATGGATTTTGATGAAACTTTACAGTAATATAGCTTACACATCAGAATAACACATAGGCTATAATTTATAATGATATAGTGTGAATTATCCAAAATATAGCGGGTGAAACCGCGGGACATAGCAAGTAGAAAATAATCTTACTATCTTCTAATATACAAAATTCTCATGTCGCGGTGTTTGTTACTAAACTCCTTCGAAACGGCTCAACCGATTTTTATGAAATTTTACATGCATATTCAGTAGGTTTGAGAATCGGTAAACATCTACTTTTTATACCCCTAAATGATAAGGGTGGCCCTCCCCAATTTTTTGAAATTTAGAGCTAGTAATATTATAAATGTGAAAGTTTGAATGTTGGTTACTCGATCACGCAAAAATGGCTGAACGGATTTCAATAAAATTTTACACACAAATACTTTATAACCTAGATTAACACATAGGCTACTTTTTATCCCGGAAAATTTACAGTTCGTGTCGGATATGAATGAAATGTTTTATCGAAAAATCTGAGTGATAAGTGATATGAGAATTTGATTTTTTCATCCCCCTTAACCTATACTTACGTGCCGGTAGCTAAGGCTAGGCCATTTAACCTGTGATGAAAGTGGACATAAGCATAAGTATAAATAGATAGATAAATCTGAGTAGTTGCTTACATAAGTATTAGTAACCTATTCGAGATCAATCGTCAACAATTGTCATGCTGCACACTCCGAGGCTGGACAGCTGACCTTTATACGTGATCAGTTTTACAACAAACATATAGATATTACTATCTTTTAGCTATTTACACTAACACTCGCCCTCACTTCCTTTCCGTAATAATAAAATGTCCATAGACCAGTAAAAGGACAACATGTCAGAATGTCTGTTTCTTTACTTACTTACATTTTCGCAAAATATATATAAAATATTATAACTCAAAAACAGCTGGACTGATTTTAATGATATTTAGTACAGAGATAGGCTATTGTTTGGAAAATGATATGGAGTACATTTTATCCCGAAAAAAGGCTTGAAGGGGTTGAAATAAGGGATGAAAGAAAATAAAGAAATAAGTATTTAAAAATTGAAATGTAAAGTTAAAAAGAGATACACGTGATAAAATGAGCGTAGCCGGGTCGATTAACATATAACTATAAAAAACAGTATATTTCCGTAATAATTTTAACATAGTAAAGAATCCTATTATGGACACTTCAAGTCTGTGAAAGTGTTGAAAGAGAAAACACATTTTATTTTAACGTATTGAAATAATAAATTACAAACAAAACTTTGTTTTATCTTTCTAACAATTATTTCAACAAAAACTGTCATTTTATATTAAACTAGCTTTTACCCGCAACTTCATTTGTGATATTGAAGTATTTAGTTATATTAGAATACAGTATATTATGGACTTCTGTCTTAGTCACTACCTTTGACCCCTCTTTTGAGGGATGATTTTTGAAAAAATATTTTACACATGTTTCATGACTTTCAATGAAATAAAAACGACAAAGGTTCATACTAACTCTGCACCCCCATTTTATCCCCTTAGGGGGTTAATTTTCGAAAATCCTTTCTTAGTGCTCCCCTACTTTATAAAAATACAACATTTTGTTGAAATAACTTTAAATATCAGAGAATTTTCATACTAATTTTGTACCCCCCTTTTACCCCCTTGAGGGATGATTGTCGAATAAATATTTTACACGTGTTTCATGACTTTCAATGAACAACCTTCATACAGAATTTTACTTGAATAACTTCAAAAACGTCAATGTTTCATACTAACTTTGCACCCCCATTTTACCCTCTTAGAGGGTTAATTTTCGAAAATCGTTTCTTAGTGCTCCCCTACGTTATAAAAGGAACCTTTGTGCAAAAGTTCAAGTTTCTAACCCTTATAGTTTAGGTCCTGCGTTGATATGTCAGTCAGTCAGCTTCTCCTTTTTTCTATTTATCTATTTACATTATTTTTTAATTCTACAAATATTATAGAAAATTAAAATAGTTATACTATTTTTTTCTGGCTACTAAAGTAAAATAAAAGTCGCGTGTCTTCTTATTTAACTGTACAATCCCCACTGTTACCCGTAGACGACCACCGACCGAGAAAAGTAACTTAGACATTAGTATTAAAGAGTGAGTGAGTGAATAAATTAAAAGCCTTCATGTCACTTTCTATGATTGCATCGACGACATCATTTCGTAATAAAAGGGGAAGAGACAAATCTTCACAAAGAATTTCCGATTTTTTACACTACATAAACAACATAGTTCCGAATTAGCGACATTGAATAATTTTTTATCTATTGGTGTCTGTATATATCGCGTCCACAGTCCATGATGAAGGACTTCACTCGCATTGTTTTGTTTTGCAACAAAACGATCGGTCGTCGCTCACAGACGTCAGTCCAGCCGCGGCGGTACGTTGACAATGTCATCTAAAATCAGTGAAAATGATACCAAAACTTTAAGTGCTACTCTAATGGATAAGAGTTTAACGCCACTAAACACAAGATATCGCTCCAAAAGTTTGTCTAGTGATAAATTAAATAAAACAAACGCGGACAGAGCCGCCATACTAGAAGACATTGAAGCACAATATGTCACAGATAAGTTCGAAACGCCTGGCTGTTTAGTTAACAACAAAATAATGGAGCATTCAACTCAGAAGTGAGTATCGATATTTATAATCGACTTGCACTTCACTATCTCATTAACTTTTTAATTTTCTATTATCTGTTTACCCTACATTATGTTTTGGGACGCTACCTCAGGTCTCAGGGTTAGTTGTTGAAGTGAAGTGAATAAATAGCAATAATGTAAGTGTTATTAATAATAATATTATATTAATTAAATGTAGAAATATTTTATTGATATTAACATATAAATATGTTTGCATAATTAGATAGAAACATATTAAAAATATAATTTTATTATTTACCGTCTTTTTAAATTAAGAAAAATGTATGAAACAAATTCTCATGTATCATTTATCTTTAATCCTACCTCGCCGAAGTGAGGGCAGATAGTTAGTTAATAATATTTTTATTAAATTTGTTACCATATTCTCATGATTCTGATGATTATAGAAACAGTATTGTTGTCATGCTTCACAGTTGTTATTTTAACTAAGTGTGACAGAGTATGACATACCCGAATTTCAATTCCGTATTTTTAAATGTTAATTAGAATAATTAATGTTTAAAAAGGAACCACGAAATTACGGAAATAACTTACCTACTAATATAAAATTAAGTGAAGTAAAAATAATGAGGATTTTAAATTAAAAAAAAATATAAAACAACAAAAATGTATCTTATGACTTGACTTTGCTGGACTAAAATAATTTTAATTATAATTTTTCCTATCAATTGATTTTTATGAAACAAACATACTTACGGACAGACAGAAAGTATCCTAAATATTAATCCTGTTTATAAAGTATCTGTTAGCAAAATTTCAGCCAAATTAGTTTAGTAGTTTTTGAGTAATGAGTGAAAACATCTTAGGATCGATTAGATTTGTATCTGTATTTGAACTAATTTCATACCAAGTGACTTTAATCTAAAGTGCCATCAACCTTATTGATAAATGTGGTTTTGTTTAACGAGTATCTGTATGTCTGCGGCATCATAGCGCCCTAGTTAATGGACCGATTCTGATGAAGTTTTATTAGTTTGAAAGGTAATTTAATCGAGATGGTCCTTAGCTATGTATTATGAAGATCTGTTCAGCCGTTTGAGGACTATCAGCTCATTGCTAACTAGAGAGTTGCCTCACAATATTAATATATTGACAATTAAAACAATCTTGGTAACACACATCGCTTACACTGATTTTTAATTTAGTAGAATCTTGGGGGCCAATATAGACCAATAATTTGTTGCAGACCAACCAATTTTTTCATATGTTTAGTAACCAAAGCGATTCATGTGTAATTTATAACCCATTCAATATTCAATTGCTTTCACTCCGTCCTTTGTTAACCGCTCAGGTTATATTACGTATGACATGTGACATAGTTTAGATTACAATAACATAACGGACAGACAGACATTTCCCACGGTTGTCAATGATCAGCCGATTTACCAAAACAACCGATAATGAATTTTTTTGGAACGAAGTTCCTGATGGGACCCTAACCGGGAAAAAACGTCCGTAACATAGTTACAATGGCTGTCCTAGTCTTTAATTCTTTTCGGAGATTTAGAGGTTTAAAAATAAAATATTAAATGGCTGTCTAGTCTTTGATTCCTTTCGGAGATTTAGAGGTTTAAAAATAAAATATATAATGGCTGTCTAGTCTTTGATTCCTTTCGGAGATTTAGAGGTTTAAAAATAAAATATATAATGGCTGTCTAGTCTTTGATTCCTTTCGGAGATTTAGAGGTTTAAAAATAAAATATTAAATGGCTGTCTAGTCTTTGATTCCTTTCGGAGATTTAGAGGTTTAAAAATAAAATATTAAATGGCTGTCTAGTCTTTGATTCCTTTCGGAGATTTAGAGGTTTAAAAATAAAATATTAAATGGCTGTCTAGTCTTTGATTCCTTTCGGAGATTTAGAGGTTTAAAAATAAAATATTAAATGGCTGTCTAGTCTTTGATTCCTTTCGGAGATTTAGAGGTTTAAAAATAAAATATTAAATGGCTGTCTAGTCTTTGATTCCTTTCGGAGATTTAGAGGTTTAAAAATAAAATATTAAATGGCTGTCTAGTCTTTGATTCCTTTCGGAGATTTAGAGGTTTAAAAATAAAATATATAATGGCTGTCTAGTCTTTGATTCCTTTCGGAGATTTAGAGGTTTAAAAATAAAATATTAAATGGCTGTCTAGTCTTTGATTCCTTTCGGAGATTTAGAGGTTTAAAAATAAAATATTAAATGGCTGTCTAGTCTTTGATTCCTTTCGGAGATTTAGAGGTTTAAAAATAAAATATTAAATGGCTGTCTAGTCTTTGATTCCTTTCGGAGATTTAGAGGTTTAAAAATAAAATATTAAATGGCTGTCTAGTCTTTGATTCCTTTCGGAGATTTAGAGGTTTAAAAATAAAATATTAAATGGCTGTCTAGTCTTTGATTCCTTTCGGAGATTTAGAGGTGTAAAAATAAAATATTAAATGGCTGTCTAGTCTTTGATTCCTTTCGGAGATTTAGAGGTTTAAAAATAAAATATTAAATGGCTGTCTAGTCTTTGATTCCTTTCGGAGATTTAGAGGTGTAAAAATAAAATATTAAATGGCTGTCTAGTCTTTGATTCCTTTCGGAGATTTAGAGGTTTAAAAATAAAATATTAAATGGCTGTCTAGTCTTTGATTCCTTTCGGAGATTTAGAGGTTTAAAAATAAAATATTAAATGGCTGTCTAGTCTTTGATTCCTTTCGGAGATTTAGAGGTTTAAAAATAAAATATTAAATGGCTGTCTAGTCTTTGATTCCTTTCGGAGATTTAGAGGTGTAAAAATAAAATATTAAATGGCTGTCTAGTCTTTGATTCCTTTCGGAGATTTAGAGGTGTAAAAATAAAATATTAAATGACTGTCTAGTCTTTGATTCTTTGAATTCCTTGAATTAGTTTGTAAAAATAGTCAGTATTGCCTATCTTAAGACTTAAAATACAATATAAAATCATAATAAGGTGTGTCATGTCATGTCCTCATTTTTGTTATCTAAAGTACCTTTTAAGTTGCGAAGTTATGGTCACCCTAACCAAACATTACAAAGCCGGCTATATCCCATTCAACGACTATGCTAAATGACGTTCAGTCAAGACGTTGAACGTTACATTAAACAACTTGACGAGTTGTCCTTTTGTCATTAAATGAATGGGCTAGTAATTCAATCAAATAGCAGATTCAACCAGATGACTGCGACATATATATACTAGTCAGAAACTACTAGAATGGTCAGGATATAACTAAACATTACGATCACTTACTATTCAGACTAGAACTAAAGATAAACAATACCTAGACTAATGTCAAACCATAGACAAGATTTATTACTTTAAAATCATAAATACAAGACAGCTGTAATTAAACTAGTTGCTTTATTAAGCAGCTAGCACCTTTATAGATAAGGTATGGCGTTCAAAACGTATTGAACTAGAATATAATTTACTGATGATTTTAACAATTTCAAGTTATTTTATTTTATATTTTAAAATTTCGAGTAAAAAAAATTATCATACTTTTCTATATCTTTTTAAATAATATAGTAAACTAGTCGACCCGCGCGACTTTATTCGCGTGTTGCTCCTCTCCTATGGGTCGTAACGAGATGTTAAATAGCCTAACTTACTCCTTGTTACATCAGCTAACTGCCAGTGAAAGTCACGTCAAAATCGGAACAAACAGACAAACAAAAACTGTGAAAAATGTAGTTGTTGGTATATGTACCGTGTGCACTTAGTAAAAAGCGGTTATTTTAATATTACAAACAGACACTACAATTATATTTATTTCTATGGATAATAAAAAATAAGGATAATAATTATTATACTCTTTGATATAAGTAACCTGTATCCCGATAATACAGAGACAGTTTGACAAGTGTTTCATAAATTAGTTTGGTTATAGTTTGTGTGCCAAAACATGTGGGTCAAATCTACTCCTCCCGCTCCCATCCCATTACTGCTGCGGTTCCAATGAACACCGGGTTCTTGCTCAGGGTCCATTGAGACCGCAGCAGTCTTCTCTTCGCTCCCCCTCCTCACTCTTATCTTCGAGGCGGCAACGCATCAACAAAACACGAGATACTGTCTAGTTTTGCCGATGTCCATTTTCCATCAGGTGGACCATCAGCTCGTTTGTCCCTTATCTATCATTAATAAAAACTAGTGACTACGATGGCTCTGCAAAATATAAATTGTGCTGCAGAGATCATCATAGAAGCATTGTTTTTTTTTATTATTTTATTCCCTTTACCCCTCCTAGTAAGCTTGCATGCTTGTGTCAAGAGTGGGCCACGCCAGTAGTCCATTGTCCGAGATTTGAACCCACGACCCATCGATCATCAATCCAACGCCAGAGCCACTTGACTTAGAGTTGTGTAAATCAATCAAGGAGTACATATATCTCAAAATTATGTGTGACTAAGTAAGATTAAGTGTGTGTGTGGGTATGTCTGTTTGTGTATGTGAGTGTGTGTGATGTCATTTAATAATTAACGAAAGTTTTTCTGTCTAATCATAAGATGATCTAAGACGATGTATGTCGTTGTTTAATGAAAAGGCTGGCACTATAAATCAGTGTTTAGACCTTTTAAATTATGCTACGGATTTTAATGCTGTTTTCACCAATAGATAGAGTCTGTAGTTAGGTATCAGTAGGTCAGTGGTTTAGGCTTTGAATTCACAATAGGTCGTGGGAAATTCCTCTCATTTGACTACTGTGGCCCCCTCCATCTACATTGGCCATTAAGCTTAGTTGGAGCAAAAACCATGTCGTGAAAAAAATGCCCTTCCATGGCTACAAGCAGTAAAAGGAGACGAGGAAGACCGCAAGCCACATGGCTGTCAATTGTCCAGACCTCAATAAATGTCATCTCAATGAAGAAGACGCCTGATGGCGCCGCATGATTGAAAAAGCAGAACCCAGAAAAAGCGAGGACAAAGAAGAAGAAGTGATTCGAGAGGAAGGTTCACGTGTATAATACAGGCATAGTAAAGTAAAGAATCTATGCGAACCCGGAGCGAGTCGCTAGTTAACAGATAGTGAAACTATTGACCGACATACAAAGGTTAGAACTTATTATACCGCAAGTATACTTGTCTAGGTCACGGACATACAAGTTGCTATCGTCTTACATATATTTAATCATTAATTTACTTGATTTTTTACATTTCCATTGTCATGTCAGCTAAAGTAGTCAAAGCCCTCACCCCCCTGTTTCATGCTGATGTAAACATTGGTAGGTTCATGTATTTTTCAATCTGTTCTTATGCTACTCTAAGTGCCTTACTCTCGTTTCATATCGAGTTTAGTACTTTTTTTTTGTTGATGACGTAATCACAATGTAGATCTCTCCAACAATCATGTCATCATAACTCCCTACCTTCTAAAGCCCTCACTAGAGCTTAAATAACACTTGAATGACCCCTTGATGAAGATTTACTATGTTTTTTTGTTGCATCAGTATTTGACTAAGGCTACGTTTCCTCAAGAGATGGGTATGGATGTGTTCGTTAAGAACCAATAGAATCGCTTCTTTTGATACATTCTGGCTAACTTCATACAAAACAAAAAACTATTATTTACGTAATCAGTTCATCACACAACGCCACACTTTTTCAACCACCCTCCCTACTCTAATTTATAAATGCCTCCCTAATAAAGTAAGGTAAGTCAGCTAAGAAGCGTTGGCAGCCGAGGCGATTGTCTGGGGGAGATTAAGGGGGGGACAAATCTATAATAATGTGAAGACATAATATGAGCAAATGTATTCCAATTCTGAAGCCTACAAAATTATTTTCTAGGGAGGGGCCAGCTGACCCCAGCTGCCAATGCCCCCTCCCCCCATAATGACGCCCTTGTTAGCTGGTGTTAATGGTTTTGATCGTAACGCTTGATTGAGGCGGTCATCCTCAAGGTCTCAAGGGCAAGGTGAATGTAGCCCCGAATTACAATAAAACAATGAGTTGTTATAATACAATACGGCTTTCAGTTCAAATATTATTTTAATAACATTTTTGTAACAATACCTACCGCCCACTCACTTCGCTGAGGTGAGATTGATCTACTCAAATCTATAGAATATTCTTCATTTATTTCGTGTATCTTAAATTTAGTTTTAATAAGTATATTAAATTTTTATTAAATGTTTATTTTCTAAAAATAATAGTAAAAATTTTCTAATGTAAAAATAAATATTTAAAAATTAAACAACTGAATCTAAGAGTTCTGAATCCGTTTAACTATTACTTAAGCAGATTTTTTGCATTTATCAACCCCCGCCCTCCGTCCCTCCTCCCTCCTTACTCTCATTCTTAGCAAGGATATTCACTTTTGACGTAATCACCATACAGATCCAACCCATCCCCCTTGTTATCACTACAAAATATAAAACAAAGTCGCTTTCCGCTGTCTGTCCCTATGTATGCTTAGATCTTTAAAACTAAGCAACGGATTTTGATGCAGTTTTATTTAATAGATAAAGTGATTCAAGAGGAAGGTTTATGTGTATAATACATACATAATATAGTAGAGAAACACTGATCATTTTAGAGGTTTCTGTTGTGATGTCGTAAATAAACACATTTTTTGCGCTTACATTGCAAACACTGGCTGAACCCTACGAGATAGATCAAAATAATGTACTACAGTATTGTACACCATAAAACGGGTCTACAAAAAATTTCGGGATGGTATATGTCTATCTCTTAGGGATAACCCACAATAACCATTTTTTATCCTTTACTTTTTACGAGAAATAATGTCTTATTTACGGAGAGATTTTAAGCAACTACAGCATTAATCCTTATCCAATTAGGTACATTAAATACATTGTGCATTTAATATAGATCAATATGGCCCTTTACAGCATTAAATTTAAATGAATATTTTCGAAGATGTAACAAATTTAAAATACACGGGTTAAATTGCACCCGGGTGGACGAGTCGAATCATGCAAATAATGTCCTAAGCTCGCGTATTGATAAATATTTTTTTCTCTCTTCCGACCTTTCGTGGATGTTCATAATAATAAAATACGTAAGTCTAAAGGCATATCTCTGTCTCATTCTAACAATTACACAATACATGTTAACGATTGAGTTTCGTTTGCTTTAATTTCTCAATGTAAAAATAATTTAATTAAAAAAAATATGATGCATGGCAAACGTGTATAGAAAATTCAAATTTAGTATCTATATTCAAACTGTAATCCATTGATTTTCGATACAAATAGATTATTAATGTTGACCGTAATACGACATTGAATTTACTTTTACGTTTTGGAACTCTTTTGCCAAAGTAAAATAGATAAACATACATGAAATGTATATGTCAGAACAGAGAGACGATTTGAATGAATGAAGTGATCGAATATCACGATTCCGTAGTTTTTAGACAGGAACCTAGGCAGTGCCTTGGACTTGTGACCAAAGTGTAGGCTTAAGGATATCCTTTAAATGATCATAACACTCACCTCCACTGCCTGGTCTGTTTGTGTTAGGTTAGGTTAACATAAGGCTAACCTAACCTAACATAAGACTGACCTAACCTAAGAATAACCTAAGGTTGTGTTAACACATCTAAATACAATGTAAGGACTAACAACAAGTCCTCTTTATTACTATCCTACCCCAACTATACCCCGACATATATGTTACCTTAAACACATAATACATGCGTTTAACATTGTAGTACTAATTAATATATATTTAATGTAGGAAGGGAAGTCCATTACGTTTAAAGTAAATGGATGCGAAGATCAAACAAAAGATAGAATGGCCTTCATCTGAATCTAGGCGTAAATAATACTACGCGCTCAACCATAATGGATGAGATTTAAAAGAAAATGTTAAATTAATAACATCATAATTCTGATCATGATTTCTTATTTCCTTACTTCACGCACATTTCATTTCATCATCACCTGAGGAGGAGCCGGGTCTTGTCCTCAGATTGAGGGATCAGTTTGATTATACTTTTAGGGAACTCTCAGGAGTGCAGGTTTCCTCACGATGTTTTCCTTCACCGTTAAAGCAATCAACAATCGCTTAAACCAATGTTTTGACATAATCAAATAATCAAAATAATTGGTTTAACTAAACTGTATAAATAAGTATCTATTTGGGGTTAAAACTTAACCTTGTCGGAAAACTATTGCTTAAAACCTCGAACTATTTAGCTTCCACAGAAAAAATATTTTTTCTTTATATTTCGTTCATCTAAATGAACGGAAAGTTCCATATATGATTTGTTCTTTCTTATGAATATCAATATTAGATATTATGTACACTGACGGACAACGAAGTGATCCTATTAGGGTTACTTTTTAGGGTTCCGTACCTTAAAAGCAAAAGAGGTACCGTTATAGGATCACTTCGTTGTGCGTCTTTTCGTCTGTCAAGACCCTTTTTTTTAGGATCGCGTAAAGGTGTCAAGTTGAAATTATTATCAAATACTCAAACAACAATCAAACTTCTAAGTCCACGCTTTAAAAAGATATGACCGTTAATGTGGACACTCATATAATTTTAAGGTACTTCCCAATGACCTAGCGTCGTGAAGTTTAGCTTCAAGTAAGATCAAAATAAAAAAACTGTAATTATTTTTCTATATCACTAGAAAATTAACTTTTTTTTGACTGTCACGAAAGACCCTTTTTCTCAGAAAAATATCAAGTTGAAATTTATACAAAATATTCTAATCTCTAATTCCTCAATTATGTAAAAATAGATAAATCAAAATTGAAGTAAAATCGCAAACATTGACGTTTTTGTCGTCGCATCGTGTGAAATGAATCTAAAGCTATATCTTAGCAACGACTGTTGACGACATGACATGTTGCTAAATGAAAACTTGTAAAATATATTAAGCGACTTTAATAAAAAATAGTTGTATATTTGGCAATATGTATTTTATTAATATATGTTCACCGACTTTAAAATTATTTGAGTGTAATAATTTTTATTGCATTTTCAGACTTAGAAATCGGTTAATTTCTTTTTGTTAAAATTGTTTTATCATGTTTGTGTCATGTCTTACACATATTATTTTTGTAAGTAATTATAAATATGTCAATTAAAACATGCAATACTTTGTACTTTTGATAATATTTTGACCCATCATAAGAAAATCATAATTTGATAGTGTTTGTCTCTTTATTAAAATTGTACTGAACCCTCAGTGCGCGAGTTCCACACTCGCACTTGGCCGAATTTTTTATAAAGAAAAGAAAAGAAAGATAATTGAGGAAGATTTGTGGATACAACTTGTAGATCTGTCTAAAATTGCTGAACTATGAGTAAAGCAACGACCTGACAAAGATGTAAATGTGAGTGAATGAGACATTTTTATAACTATATATAGATGTTAAAGTAAATAATAAATAATACTCCATATTTATACACTTTATTACCTCGTTAAATTCAACACTACCGAATCAAATAACATAAAATCCACATCAGCGATAGTATGATCTGAAATACTTTTATTATGATAGCATTCGATAAATTGGTATGGGTACTAACTTTTATGGTTTGAAATTAAGTGTAAAAATTTGATAAACAGTTCACTAGATCTTCACAAATTATAGCTAAGAAGCATCTCGATTAAAACAAATATAAACTCATGGCAAATGGTCCATTATCTTGGTCGTGATGATGCCACAGATGTTCACGTTATACTTATAACACCTTGTCGTTGTAGCGTTGGGGGTTAAAATTGAAAATGGATTATTGCCTAAATGGTTGATTTTTTTGTATCCTAGTCCTTGTGACAGATTGTCTTATCTATTCTATATAAATGTTGACCAAATGGACTTTCTACAATGTTAACGCATATAGAAAACCTAAAATATGTATGGGAATAACAAATTTCAACGATATATCACATGATCAAATTAAAATAATCGAAAAATGGTGGCCAAGTTCATAGTTTGTCCTATTCGTTTCAAATCATAGAATAGAATGAAAGCATTTCTGGAACGTCGAGACGCTTGAAATTGTAGAAAGAGAATAGAAAATAACGTTTGTAACTTGGCTAGGCCCACTTATTTGATTGTTTTCATCTAAATCAAAATATGATTCCACTTCCACTTCAACATTTAAAGGTTTTTCTTTTACCTGAATTATCTTTATTCTTTTCTGGAGTCTAAGAGGCTGAGAATAATCTCATAGATTCTGTACAGCATAAACCTTTAAAAAAGAATTCAGAATTTAATTTAAAATATTTATCTTAATAGTCATGATATAATTTTATAAGGCATGACTAACGACTCTTAGTTCTAAATCGATTCGTTTCTGTATATTAAGACTTTAATGATTTCTTATTTTAATCTTTTGTTGATTGAAGCCTTCTTTTTCTTATTGACATAGTTTCAAAACATATTAATATATTATATCCTGAGGACTATAAATTTACTGCATATGAATATCAAATATATTTCATTAATTAAATGCAAAATAAATACATATACCTAATTAACACAAAAACTAAAATACGATCAAGTACACAATGATTAGTTATTCATCACTCAATATAAAACTGTAAGAATATACCTACATTACTGTTAGCTAAAATTATTGACTGTCTTCTGGATTTTTTTTATTACTGTGTTTGTGAAGGACTTCATTACCATTGGTATTAATCAATCATATCATTCAATCTCGTTCTGTTTTCTGCTTAATTAAGTTTATTATTTTAAGACTAGTTAATGCACCTGTTTGCACCAGAGCTGTCTTTCTTCTTTTCTTGTCTTCAAACTTGCCCTCTACAACTAGCTTTTCTAAATTCTTTAGTTCTTGGCAGTCAATGTAAGTAGTGACCATAATAGTCAACAATTCTTCGTATGATTTTATTAGTCATGAATTTTGATATTAACGTTCTACTTCCATAGTTGCATTCATTCTTTAATTTTGGTCACAAAGATAATTGCGAATGTTGCGAATTATGTTGACTTCTCTATATATCTAAATGTCGATATAACATAAGCTAAATAAGCAGTTACAGCAACAGTCGCTATTTTTCTTTACATCTGAAAAGGCGTCAAACTTTTGATCTAAATTGCCAAAAACTTATGTTAATTTTTATAGAAATATAATAAATTATACAGAATAATTTATAATGATTAATTATTTTGTTTTCTAGAATATTTGTGTTCTTGTTAGCAAATGTAACGGTACTGTAATTAGTTATATCATAAAAAATGTCTTTTATCTAGGTAAGTCATTAATATATATTAAGAAAAAACATAGGCCCTAAAAGCTTACCTTGTGAAACGCTGCATTGAAAAGCCTTGCGATCTTTTTTTTGGTGTTATTAGTGTTATAGATACTAAAGAATAATCAATATAAAATGATAAAAAAGAAAATCTACAGAACCCAGTTCACTTAATGTACTTCAGTTTAGTTTAATTTTTAATGTACCTTATCAATAGCGTGTGTCGATATCAAGAAATATTTTTCTTTGTCTTAATTTAAATTCTTATTGTTTTCTACTTTAGATACATTTTATTGCCAGATGTCACATAGCTAACCTTGAACACTATTTTACATAACAAACATTTCAATTTGACATTTGTGTTCATTATTCGTCCAAATCGCGATTTTCCGCTTCTTTGACTCGTCATTAGTTACCCTGTCCTTTCCGACACATTGATGTAATGTAAGTGGTACTTAAAATGTCAAAAAATTTTAGGCTTATAATAAATAATTCATTTACATTGTGTTTATTCTCATAAAATGAATATTTTTTTTCGTACTTTTCAGCCCAATCATCTCTTATAACTATATGTCGGCATGTAAGTTAGGCTTAGGTTAACCTAACCTTAGGTTTAAACAGAGAATCTGGGCAGTGAAGGCGAGTTTTTCAATTGAATGAAGAAATTCCTTGATCTCAAGTCAAGGCACTGCTTGGTTATTATCGTAATTGTAAGAGATGTTTAGTTAGCATAATGTTTAGTTCTTTATAAGTTCCTTCTCTCTTATCATTTTCAATATACCCCCTCTCCCTTCTCTTCCCAATTTTATCAGAGCAGCAAAAGATAATCTTTATGATACCCATATATTATGGATTTATGGGCATTTAAAAATTGGAGGAGGTGAATTTAAAAATTTGAGTTAAGATGAAAATCACCGCATTTATCGTAGCGATGAACACATAGATGCAGTTATTACACTTTATTGGAATCCCTCGTAGTTAAAATGTAATGCAATTAACGTCAGAATATCCCCCCTCTCGTATTTGCGTGTTATCGACTAATGTAAAGTTAAGGAGCGCCCGGACGATACAGTCAATAGTTTTGTAGATAACGCACAAGTGATAGACATTAGTCGTGTAGATGCACCCGACAGATTAATTGATTTGAGAAATTAGTGAGTAATGGACATGGGATTAATGTGATTTTGGTATTTTAGTGATCTGTGAAAATGACTGATGATAAGAAACCTTTGTTGCTGTAAGTAATTGCTTTTTGAAGGTGTACACGTGGTCAATGTTTTAATTGTACTTGTTTTTCCACGTGTAGTGTTATAGCAAAGCATGTAGACCTAAATTAGACTATATTAGCCCTTACTCCAAATACATTATGGGAACAACTCAGGGGTACTCTTATGATGCAAAACCACGGTATTTACATGAGTATGCCAAATTTTAGCTTAATCCAATACCAGTAAGTGACTGAATAATGGTATTAGTGGCAAACTATGACAGTCCGTTGAATGGTGTTTTTAACCATCCAGTTGAGGAAATGTATGGCAAACAATTAATATATGGGATCTGAAAGTAGCGAAGGCTAGTCTTAAATAATTTACAGTAAATGCAGTAATAACAGTTTCTAGGTTATTTCACATTGTATCACTTTTGCTTACACGCGCCAGTTTTTCGTATTTACTTATTCAATCAATAGTATATTATGATTGTAATATTTACACTAGCATAGTAACTTGATAAGTTAGTAACAAGTGAAATCAACGTTGATAGAAACCATAAATAAAACGCTTACCGCGTCGTCAATATAAATATAATCTTTAAATAGTATTTTATGTTCATTTACTAATTCCAATTGTCATTTAGAAAGTAATTAATGTTCAAAGATTAATGTGGAGTTTGTCAGTCAATTCCGCGTGGTCCGGCTAATTGAGCAACGTTGTCAATTGCTTTTAGAAGTCGAAAGGAAAGCCCTGGGTTACTCCAAGCACTTCTTTGAAATTAAAAAAATCGAATATGCCACTATAGATAAATTAATGTACTATATTAATTCTCGAGAGCTTAAAGGAGTTGTTTCTTCATAAATTATTGGATATTAAAACCAATTTGGTTATACGTCGCAATGGCACCAAGCCGTTTTAATCTTGAATAAACTTCCGGAGATTGTACTTTATTTGCATTGAAGTAGTATCTATTATTGTTATCTTTACTCATATCAAGTCACTCATAGACTATAAAATATACAGTAGTATAATAATAATTTGTAAAATATATATATAGACTATATTTTTGTGCTACTTCTGCTTCATAACTAGCCATACAGTTTCTCTCAACAGCAAAATATTTTCTGGATAATTATATCAATATTAAAATATTAATATAATAATGAATAGTCTTCGACTAACTCATCGAAGCGAGGGCAGCTATCAATACCTAAATAAGGTCAATAAACTTAAACCCTATAGATATATGCCACTGTAATATTTTATATATTATAATCTGATACGATAAACCGGATCACAGATAAAATTTATATACTACTGATTTATTCCGGCTCCTGTCGCTCTCACACCCCCTTATTTATTCATTCTCTACTCACAACTATGAATCATATATCTCTCATCGTTAAGGCAGCGTTCGTACGACTGCTTCTTCTCCGACTTGCTGCAGCAAATCCGACCAGTAAGAAAAAGTTTTTTCACTTTTCGGGTTAATATATATCCTATGACACTCACAAATAGTGTGGTTTCTATTGGTAAAAGAATTTTCAAAAGAAAAGTTGAGTGTATTTTAAAAAAACCGGCCAAGTGCGAGTCGGAATTTCGCACGAAGGCTTCCGTACCAATATTTAGCAATAAAAATCACGTTTGTTGTATGGGAGCCTCCCCTTTAATATTTAAAATACTCTGTTTTTAGTATTTGTTGTTATAGAGGCAACAGAAATACAACATTTGAGAAATTTTCAACTGTCTAGCTATCACGTGTCATGAGATACAGCTGGTGACAGATAGATGGACGTACGGAGGTCTTAGTAATAGGATCCAGTTTTTACCCTTTGGGTACGGAACCCTAGAAAGTAGATTATTACTTTATCATTTATAAAGTATTTTAAGCTATAGCTATTTTATATCTTGCATTTAAAATTAAAACAATCTAATAATTTTATATTTATTTCTAAATAAGACTCGACGTCCATAGGTCATTTAAATTTAAAAAAAAAACAGATTGATGGAATTTCATTCATTTTTCTATGTATATTGTTTAAATATATTTTCAATACTTTTTATTTGTAGTAAACAGGTATGGCTGTATCTAATTTAAACTATTATTAATCTATATTGTTTTTAAGCATTACTATCATATAAAGGATTATTATTATCATTTGTTTATGTAACACTAGCAACGCCCCCTTGCTTCGTAATGGAGAAGTTTCATTAAAATATCTCTACAAATGAAAAAGTTATGGGACTTTAAAGTTGCGCCTGTAACAATAATTTCGTTTCATGCGGCAGGCCCGCGTGTGACGTCACTTCACCTAGTCGACACGCGGCGCGTATACACTTTGCTGTTATTTGCGCCACTCGTGTTGAGTTTTGTTTATTATAATAATGACTGAGGCTAAAAATATGCCCACAAATATTGTATTGTCCTTATGTGTCAAAGCAAGACTTTTAAAAAGAAAAAAATCCATTACAGCGAATGTAAGTTTTAGGTAAATTATCACTTTGCTCTTTTACGAAATCTTCTTCCTTCCTACGAAAACTACACTACACTACTTTTAAATAATCAAAAACAACTGTACGTAAAACATCTACAATCAGCGCAAACGCTCTGGTGCGACAATCTCGACTAGAGGTGAAATGACGTCAGAGAGCCACAATCATCCGCGCTAAAATACGTAAATTTAAATAATGTGTTTCTCAATCATTTATTGAGATTAAGTTAATTATAGCATTATCAATAGTAGAAATAGAAAAAGTGAGTGAAACTAAAGTCTGATGACAGTCAGTGAGATGGCGGTGTCCAATGCAAATTAGTGAGTGAGTGAATGATTTAAATACACCTCATAGAAGCGAGAGCAGGTCGGCTAGTTAATAATAATAATGAAAATACCTCTTACAATTACTTATATATAATTAAAATTTAAAGAATATCTTTTGCTTTGTTTTTTATGAAAACTACAATGGTTCAGATTTTAGAATTGGCAACACCACTAAATTCTCAAAAACGGAAGTTGCAATTTTTTATAGAACGAACAGACAAACATCATCTTTTTATACTCCTTAATGTAGATATTGATAACGACTAATTGTATATTTTTCCAACAGATAACCGAGCAAGGTGCGGTTAACATTAAATCACTTTTCAATAATTCATATTTAAAAACGATTCCACCATTGTTTTGCAAACTATACGTTAGTCACAATGGCGGCAATAATTCAGTTATATAACACACTATTCAATAGGATTGCCTTCTTTAATAATTAATAACTAATAATATACTACATTGATTGCGCGTTCATTTTGATTTTAGATAAATTTACATATCTTATTCCCTGCGCATTTTTTTAAAATCAATTTTTAAATTTTCTTTTATTATTTAACAGACATTTTTATATCGAATAATCCCTTTATCTATCAAGACAAGAAAAAAGTATTCTAATTATCCTAACCTATATTATAATTTCGAAAGTAACTCGTTAGAAACATAGGTAATACTTAAGGATACAAAATAAACAAACGAGACTGCGATTTAATATACTACTTACGCCATCTCTTGACGAATAGATGGTATGTCTTGTCTGATACATAATCACGCTTAAATTACTGAACTGATCTTGTGGAAATTTGGTATAGAGATAGATTAAAACATGGGGAAAGACATAAGCTATGTTTTATCGAGTATGATTGACAGAGTACATCTCGATCTGTGTGATGCACCCGGGCGATGCCGGGACGGGGCGACTAGTTATTATCTAAAAATTCTATTTTATTTTAACTGCGTTGCTTCTTTATTAATATTTATTACCAGAACAGAAACTTTTTTTTTCAATTTTATGCATAAATAATAGAAATTGGATGTCTCAACTTTTCGATCTGTTTAATCACCTTAAATCCAAGTTTCTCGAGAATTCGTTTTCAAGAAAACTACAAACATATTTTTTACGCTACTTATCTACAGTTAATTATCTTTCGATCAATATAGCTTTAATTGTCACTACATTATCATTATCCAATATTTAGCGTTATCCTCTTCATTTGTTCATCCTCACACTTTGAAGCCAAAATGGTCCCGCGAACAGTGCAGATGTGGGATGAGCTTCCTGCCAAGGTTTTCCCAAGGAGCTACAATATGGGGTCCTTCAAAAGGGAGGTGAACTGGTTTTTGACACCCCTGGTGTTACAAGTGTCCATAGGCGTCGGTAACCACTTACCATCAGGTGGACCGTATGCTTGTTTGCCACCATCTTGGTATAAAAAAAAATTGATTATTGACCAAATATTTTATCCCTTTTGTTATGTCTTTAAATCTCAAACTTTAAGGACAACAAGTCTCCAAGATATAACATTGACAAGGACAATAAAACAACCGTTTCATGAGTAACATAAATGTTTACAGTTTCGCTATCTGCATACAAAGTAAAGTATAAATAAGCATTTAAAATGATTGATCTATTTACGAGCAATTCAACAAAATGGTGTATTATAGCAATTTGTATTGTGTGATGTCGATTTTATTACTTACATGGAAAGACTATTGCTAGAACTATAAATATTCTGTTTTCTTTACACAATTGAATTATTGCGCGTTATTGATATGGACCTTAGAAGAAGTAAAATTATCTCTTAAAAAAGCATTAAATTTTTAGATTATTATATCATTAGTATTAAATTTTGACGTATAATTTATAAATTTGAATATTATAGAAGAAAGTAATATGGCTAAAGAAGAACTATGTGACATAGAACAGAATAAAGCTAATCAATAAGCAGTTGATGTAATTTCGATTGTTAATATTATAATAAAAAGATGTCTTTTGAATTGTTCACAGGTTCAAAGATGGTAAAGCTACATATGGCACAGATAGTCCAGCAAGAGGACGTCGTGTTATATTCTGTGTACACGGAAATCCTTCAACTGGATGTTGTGCAGTTATAGAAACTAATGCTGATGCTGATGATGGCCAAAGAGGAAATGGTAGCATAAGTGAAGCTGAAAGTAAGAATTTAACTCTCTTAAAATGTTTAAAACAACTAATCTCAATAATGAAAATAAAAATAGAAGGTTCAATAGAAATCAAGGGAGACTCAAACATTTTTTAATTAACCACAACATTTTAAATCATTTTCAGAACACTGTCACAGATCAAGAAACGAAGAAATAGATAAGAGAGCGAGAAGAAAACTTATAATAGCTAGTATATTATGTGTTATATTTATGATAGGAGAAATTGTTGGTAAGTAACAGATGAAAGAACAGACACTTAATGTATTAATTTTATGGCATTAGTAAAATCTTCCAAAGAGGTGGAAGAGATACCAAATTCTTAATATTTCCGGGATATTCTCTCTTAATATGGAACGTATTGAATTCTTTTCTTATTTATGTTTAGAATTATTAAATGTCTTTTATGTTTTAGGTGGGTATATATCAAACAGTTTAGCAATAGCAACAGATGCAGCACATTTGTTAACAGATTTTGCCAGTTTTATGATATCCCTATTTTCACTATGGGTCGCAAGCAGACCCGCCACCAGGAGGTATGATGCAACTAAATTAAATTGAATTACGCCTATCGATATTTCCTCTTCAATATTATCTTTTTTATTATTAATTAGAACTATATCATCAATTTAATAATCCTTACTAAACTTAACTTCAATTTTATCATTCAGGATGCCTTTCGGCTGGTACCGAGCAGAAGTAATAGGAGCTTTAACATCAGTCCTTTTGATCTGGGTGGTGACTGGTGTCCTCGTATACATGGCAGTACAGAGAGTTATCTATAAAGAGTTCGAGATCGATGCTACTGTTATGTTAATCACCTCTGCTGTCGGAGTTGCTGTTAATCTAATGTAAGTTATAGAAAATTAAATAGATTTCAACTTATACTCCTCTTCTCTCTTTCTGCTAACCTTGGACTAGTGTATTTTTGGTGGGACCTTCTTGAACGTTGAATAGTTCTCAACGTTGAACCACCAAGTAGCAGAAGACCTTCCTCTTCTTCTTAGTTATATTAAAGTATTATTCTATTATGATTACAGCATGGGTCTGACTTTACATCAACATGGTCATAGTCACGGTGGAGGTGGCCATGGACACTCTCATGGTGGAAGTAATCCTGTACTCAATAATAAAGTGAGTTTTACATCTTCTGTCTCTTACCCTCATCAATTGAATAGATAATTTAATGATATTTATCCTGTTATTCCTAGAAGGAACGCACAGACTCTGATGCTGAAAGCTCCTCATCCCACCAACACGAACATCATGCTGAGAATATCAATGTCCGTGCCGCATTTATCCACGTTTTGGGTGACTTCCTGCAGAGTTTTGGTGTTTTGGTTGCAGCTATTGTTATTTACTTTAAAGTAAGTGGAACCCGAACTATTGCCCACTCTAGATTTTCTGTTGTTAACGTCTCATTATTTCCTCTTCTTTATTGTAGGTTTTTATGTAATACGTTTAATTTCTTAATTTTCAGCCGGATTGGAACCTCGTGGACCCGATCTGCACATTCCTGTTCTCAGTTCTGGTCCTCATCACCACGTTCAACATAATCAAGGATACCTTATTAGTATTAATGGAAGGATCACCAAGGAATGTTGATTTCCAGGTACTAATCATAATTTATATGAATCCCAGTATTTACGTGTTCGTTATTCTTCTTCTAAACTGCATCTTATATCATTTTTAATATTTTCAGGACGTAGCAAACACCTTCCTATCCTTACCAGGCGTAGTCAGGATACACAACCTCCGTATGTGGGCTCTGTCCTTGGATAAAACTGCGTTATCAGCTCATCTTGCTATCCGTATGTATTATTTTTTCTTTGTGAAGTAAGATAAATGTTGCTAGTTACGTAATGATGGATAATAGGTATTGTGTTACCAGTAAATCACCTATTATCTTGATTTTTCAGGATATTAGGATAGGATTTGTCCTTCTATACGAACTTTGTCATGATCACTAATATGATATAATTGTACTTTTATATTTTTAAATTATTCGGGAATACTATTTCAATTACAGGAACAGGTGTAAGTCCACAAAAAGTCCTCGAGCAAGCAACAAGGATGGTCCACGAAAAGTACAACTTTTTCGAGATGACACTACAAATAGAAGAGTTTAATGATGGCATGGAGGAGTGTAGTCAATGTAAGATGCCTCAATCTTGATAGACCAATGATAAAACAACCGGTTGTGAAATATTTTACGCGTAAAATGTTTGTTTATGATAATAATATAGGTACGTGTTACATTTGAGTTCCATTTACAAGCTATACAAATAAATCATTGCTACCAACCTATAAATATTGAAACATGCTTTTATGATCTGTATATTCTTGATGTTGGTACAATTGGTGGCTTTTTCAAATGTTGTGTCTTCCATACTTGAATTTGCTATGTCTAATATGTCAGTGTTATTATTACCAGAAGAAAGCATTAAAATATATATTTAGTGTTGCCACTACCGTTATTTTTCATAGATAATACAAAACGGAAGTTGTTTGTTTTTTCTTGTTATATTGGTAGTACTGAATAATAACAATATATTCTATTTTAATTTTGAATAGAGGCTGATGATATAGAAATGTTAGTTAAAATAAATGTTTATTTGTTGCCAAATTAAAAAAAAAAGATAATAAACACCATATATAATTATTCCTTAAAATTAAATTATTTTAAGTATTATGTTTTCCAAAGATAAGTGTTCAGCTATAATTTGTGTAATAATTCTAATGTATTATACAAATAATTTCTAAATTCAGGCATCAGTAAATGACCTTGATATGACATCGTAAATATGAAGATCAAATATGAGTCATTACACAATTTACATAATAATTTATTGTTACATGTCTTATCTATCCATGATTAATATTTGTTATAATAACGTCACAAACTCTTCCATATTGTGTCAATGTCATAACGAATTAATGTTTAATTTTCTAAACAAGAAACGGAAACTAAATTATAACTAAGATAAATTATGTTTAAACATTGCAAATTGTTAGTGTATATTTGTTATATATAGTTACGCCATCTATTGAGTAGATTTGGTACTATTATACAAACTGATAATTTAATTAAACCAAGAATCATCTATTGGATAGTAACGACATCTATTGAGTAAATATAGTATTAATTTAGCAATTATAACAATTGTATTATTATTTAGTTACTATGTCGTATAGTAACGACATCTTTTGAGTAAACATGGTACTATTATTACATTTTTTAAATGTTAATTTAATTATGAAGAACATTTCGTGTTGATAGTAATGCCATCTATTGAGAAATTGCGGTACTAATGGTTTAAATTTAATATGGTGAATTATTTTGATAAACCTCATGTTTATGTATTTTATTCTATTATATAAATAATTGTATTAATTTATTACACTAAGTGGCCTTAGGAAGTTCTTCCAGTTATTATTAAAATAATTAATATAAGTCAAAACGATTGTTTTCAATTAAATATAAGTATAAAGGAATTTAAAATTGTTTTATTGTAAGAATGTCTATTACACTTAATTACGTGTCTAATTTGGAAAACCGAATTCTGAAAAAAAATTAAAAAAACATTCCGGTCTCCTTTGTCTTCTTTTTTTAAATGAGACGGGCAAAGACCAAAACAAATCGTTAATATAAAAACTGAGACATTATTTGTAAAAAATATTGAATCTTCAGCGAATGGCGGATCATTTTTTTGAATAAAACACAAAAACAACAATAAAATATTGTATATTTATACACGTTATTTGTTAGTCTACAAATAGGTACACCGGTTACTGTTATCAATTTAAATTAATATTTTATTTATTTTTCAATTTGGTAACACTCACTGGTAGACGAACGATGGAATTAAATTAGCAAAACTAATTCAATAAATATAGACATGTTTGGGGAGATTCTTATTTTGTCTAAAATACATAATAACTAAACATAATAAGTATATAATCATGGAATACATTTTGTCTGTGCTACTTGTCTATAGTATTTTGCTGAGCTTCTCATTGTTCGTGTTTTCTCTGGAGACTCGTAGTCTATTTCGTACAGACCGAAGCGTTCACTGAAAACATACAATACAAATAATTAATATGAAAAACGATTATTTATAATATTTTTCTGAATATTTTGTATTGCAAAGTATTTTATAAAATAAAGGGTTTTTTATATTTTTTAAGTTATAAACTTCCTAACAGATGGCGTTGTAAGTGGGTTTATTAACAACTAGTCGACCCGCGCGGTTTCATCCGCGTGATGCTCCGCTCCTATTGGTCTTAGCGTCATGATATATAGCCTATATAGCGTATAGCCTTCCTCGATAAATGGGCTATCTAACATTGAAGGAATTATTAAAATCGGACCAGTGGTTCCCGAGATTAGCGCGTTCAAGCAAACAAACTTTTCAACTTTATATATTAGTACAAGATAATGCAATTCTTTGTAGTTTAATATGAGTATTCGAGAGATGGCGCTGTTTTCAGTTTCATATGCGGCGCGTTAGTTATGTATGTTAAATTATAACAATTCAAATTCAAATTCAAATTCTTTATTGAGACACAATAACATGTACATTACAATCTTATATGATCATCTGCATACCGAACTAGATTTAACTGTATTTCGGCATCAGCGCCACTCCCACCTATATTACTATTTTTAACATTGTTACCGTGCTTCTTACTTTAAATTGATTTGATTAGATTATAAGATATTTTAAATATATTATTTATAATATACTAAAAATCTATATCTATAAATATTTTATTTCCAATACAATCAAAGACATTTTGTATGTGTGTGTGTGTGTGTGCGTGCGCGTGTGTGTTTTAGCTGTCCACCTTTAAAAGCGCCTCAGTCTCACCATATGAAAGTTCAAGTAGAAAATCTTGTACTACCCTTTTGCATGATGTACTGTTTAACGGATACAAATTTAGTATTTTATTTAATTTATTGTAAAGATAAGGACCTATAAAAGAATAAAATCTTCTTATAAATATAGTGCTAAATTGTAGTTCCCACCTGCACACATTATCTTTTCTTCGTTGAAGTAATCTTTCGGGTACAAAATCTGACTTTCGATGCTGCTTCAACACGATACTCAAAACAAATAGCTGTCTAACTGTAAGGACTTTACATAGGTCGTAAAGTTTAGTAGTAGAGAATAACATAGGTTTGCACATACTGACCTCTAGTATGGCACGTTGAGCTACTTCTAATGTCTTTAACGTATTTTTTTGGAACCCCACCCCATGCCGAGATGCAGTAACTAAGTAATGATTGACATAAGGCATAATAAATCTCTTTGAGAAGTTTTGGCTCGGCTATATGTCTAAGATTCTTAAACAAGTATATTAATTTTCGTACTCTACTTGATAATGATTTTATGTGTTGTTTATAACTAAGGTTTTCATCTATAGTGACTCCTAAATATTTTATCGTATGTACCTTTTCAATTTTTTTACATGGACATGCAACTAAACTGTCTACAATATTCTTACATTCATGTGACTTCAAGCAGTATTTTGATCCAAAACCTTTTTGTTTACGGATTGAAAAGGTTATATATTTTGTTTTCTCTATGTTGATGGTCAGTATATTCTGTTGAAGCCAATCTTTAACCAAATTAAAACCAGTTTGTGCAGCTGAGAAAACTTCATCCCACGAGTCAGCTGCAAAAAGTAAGGCGGTATCGTCTGCGTATGACAGTATTTTTCCATTTGGCAACTTTAGCTCTGTGAGTTCGTTAATATATGTCAGAAATAAGGTCGGACCTAGGATGCTCCCTTGAGGTACGCCATATTCAGTCAACAGGTCAGTGCTTACATGAGTTCCTAGCCTTACACATTGATAACGTTCACTTAGGTAGCTTTCAAAAAGTTGTAATTGATTTCCTCTTATACCCAGTTTTTCGAGCTTGCTTAAAAGTAGATTGACTGAAATAGTATCGAAAGCCTTGGCTAAATCGATGAAAATTACCAAACATTTTTTACCGCGGTCTAAATTAGAACTAATGAAATTGTTAAACTCATTTACCGCATCTTCGGTGGATTTACCACGACGAAAGCCATACTGATTTTGCGATATTAATGAACTATTTTCAAGGTAATTGATCAATCTCGCATTTAGCATTTTTTCCATAATTTTCGATAGGGCTGGTAAGATAGAGATAGGCCTGTTTTGTAATGTGTTTTACATATTTACTTTTCTAAACTTTTTCTTGTGTTGTATTTGATGTTTGTTGATGATATTTTAATTTTTCTTTACAGAACGACAACCTAGATTTTAATATAAATGATTTTCTAAAGCAGACACAGTTCTGTTTATGTAAATAGAGTAAAAGAACTTCAATAATATTGTAAAAAACAAGTCAATTATTGACAAATAAACGAACTGCTATTGATTTAAAAAAAAAGGTAATAATTTATCTTATTGCTATATAAAAATATAAAAATCAGAAACCACGATATTTCGGAATAAAAAGAAGCCTATTTGTTAATGTAGGTTATAAAGTATCTTTGCACCAAATTTCACTGAAATCCGTTCAGCCATTTTTGTTTAATTGATTAACAAAATTAAGTAAGATAAGTTATGAAAAACAAAACTTACGAGAAACCTCTGGTCCATTCAAAATTATCGATCAAACTCCAATACGTATAACCGACTACATTACACTTGTCCTTAAAAATTGCTGAATGTAATGCTTTTAGATAACCTTCGAGGTATTTGACGCGTTTGATATCCGCAATACCTTTTTCAGATGAGACGCCATTTTCTGTGATCAGCACTAATGGGTTATCGTATGCTTTTTTTACCCAGTTCAGGGATTTTCTAAAACCCCATGGAACTACCTGCAAAAAAAAATTACCATACAATTATACATTTTAAGATTGCTACGCATTAAAAAATCATTGTAATTTAGGGAATAATTTGCTTTTTATAGAACTACTACTGAAAGCATTTTAAAAAACTGAACTACTTGCTGAAAGGCTTTACTGTGGACTGGATATCAAAAAAATTTAATTTAGCTGACCGCAATGCTTGTTCTAGTGTGCGATTACCTATTTCTTAAATCCAATAACCTCATCATCACGACCCGTCAATGGCCCACTGCTGAGCTGGGTCTCCTCCACAGAATGGGGAGGGTATTAGGCCATAGTCCGCCACGCTGGCCCAGTGCGGGTTGGCAGACTTCACACACCTTTGAGAACTTTTCGGGAACTCTCAGGAGTGCAGGTTTCCTCACGATGTTTTCCTTCACCGTTAAAGCAAGTGATATTTAATTGCTTAAAACACACATAACTCAAAGTCAGAGGTGTGTGCCTGTGTGGGGGATCGAACTCGGACCTCCCGAGTAAGACTTGAAGTCTCAACCACTGGGCCATCACTGCTACAATCAAATAACCTATCATAACAATAAAAAATACAAAAAATCTACACTTACTTTAAGCCAAGATGAATTAGACTTCGGCCACTCCGCCCTCTGAGTTATAATACCTCCCATATCAGCTTTGAATGAAGGCAATAAAGATATTCTGCCATTGTTTTTAGATACTAAATACGTCGTGTAATGGTTGAGTCCCAGGAAATCAGCAGAACCCTTTATCATTTCTATTTCTTCTGCTGTAAATGTTGGTAGCCTGGAGCGGGTGTAGCGTTGCTTTTTGGATATAGCGTCAATTCTGTCACGCATAATTGGAGGGTAGTCTCCATTCATTGAGAAAATTGGGTGGGCGAACCAGCCGAACTGAAATTTAAAAAAAATAGGGAGGTCTTGAAGTCAATATGAAATAAAGGCTTCATCGGTTTCAAAGTTAAATGAAAAAGAAGAGGAAATGAAACAAAGAGACTGTACCAACTGTTTCTATACATATTCTATAGATCTTTAAAACAATTCAACGGATTTTAATGTAATATAGAATATGTAATAAAATATTAATTAATTTTTCAAACAGCTAATACAAGATGATATGAGTTTATTATATTTGTAGAACTAAAATTCCAATTACATAAATATGTACTTACGTAGAATTGTCTCGCAGTTTCAGCAGCTATCCGATCATGATCTGAAGTAGTATTTGGTTCTAACCAGGAGAAATCTAACGTGATCCCTATTTCCGCTGTAAGAGGAAAATTCAATTTTAGTCAAACCTATAAAGGTATTGTAATATGTATCTTCTCAAAAGTTATTAACGCAACAGTTGATTAAGCAATGCTATTGAATAAAAAAATATAATATTATATTTATCGAATATTTTCGTTAGTCAGGTCCTAATGTACTTCCTTGACTTACTCTAGAATATATTATTTAAAAACATTGGAATTTTTTCTGTAAACCCAATCGAAGCTTAATACTTTTTTAGTATTAACTTACCTTACGATTATCGAAAAAATGATATGTAAATTATAACAATATTTATTACAACGATACGAGATGAAAACATCAAATGCTTAAGTACCTACTTGGACTTCACATTGAAGTGGATTTTACCTTGATACTTCCTCCTGTATTCTCGATCATACATCCTGTAGACCATTCCATGAGCCCGTAACACGTTGTGTCCACACAAATAATCCTCGAACCCACTTGACTCACTTCCCGGAGCATCTAACCCTCCATAACCTTCGTGACAGAATGTAAACGGCTCGTTGAAGGTGATCCAATACGGTACTTTATACCCAAAATATTCGAATAAAACCTGAAATTAAAATACTCATGAATTGAATGATACTTTCCTTCCTTCTCAATTTTCTTCATTCTTTTATCCTTTTCTCTGACTGTATATCGATGTCTATTTTCTTTTTAATTGGTTTCCAAAAAAAAGGGTACCTTACGCTTAGTTATAAAGATATTATCAGTAACTTACTCTTGCATAATCCACAAAGTAATCAGCGATGATAGGATTAGTCCAACCTCCAAGATCCTGAAGAGGTTGTGGTAAATCCCAATGGTACATGGTCACGATGGGTATAATACCATTACGAATGAGCTCCTCCATTAATTCTGTGTAGAATCTTATACCATCTTCATTTACTTCACTGTTTATGATAATCACATTTTTATTACTGTATTAATAAACATCGTGGACAACAATACAGGGAAACATAATCAAATGCTTTTAAAGAAGACATTAAGAAAAATACGCATACTTGCTAAATCCATTAGGAAGTATCCTCGGCCAGGATATAGAGAATCTATAGAACTGCACTTTCAACTCCACCAATCGCTCAACATCTTCTTTGAACAGATGATACGAATCAGCAGAAATGTCGCCATTTTTATGATCAAATATCCTATCAGGTCGCTCGTGTGTATATCTGTCCCATATGCTTTCGCCCTTCCCTGTAGATTATATAACAACACAAATAGGAATAAGGAAATGTTATATGTTTACATTTACTTATCGTGTAGTGATTATATGTAATTAACTGCATTATTATACTTATTCTAGATATTACTATGTTGTATCAGTTAGTTTTTTTACACAGACTTTAATCTGTAAGCCTATAAGAGACTTTTGATGGGAATACACAAAATTTGGATTCTCGATTTCTTCTGGTTTCAATTAAAGTCTCCCGTTTTCATCATCCTAATCATTGATATCGACAAGTCGAAGACCTTAACCCCTGACAAGCACACATCTAAACAGTATACCTCTTTAGGCATTGAGGGTGAAAAGTACCCAACATATTTCATTTTCAAATATCTTGGTCCCTAATAAAGTTAGAGAATTATTTTTTTTTTAAATTAAAGCTCAAACAATTCTCTTTAAAATAGACACAATATTAAATTAATTAATGTCAATTGAAATATATAAAAATAGTTTTGTTTTTGAGCCGTATCTTTGATTCTAATTGACTAAAACATAAAAAGTTACAGTATTTTGGAAAGCTTAGAAAGCGCTCTAAAAGATAATATGATTCGTTTTTTGATCCGCTTCAAAAAGTATAGTTATTTTACTACTTGAATGCATTAAAGTATGCGTATGCTAAAAAGTAGGTACAGGATGGGTTTTTAAAGAAATCAGAGATCTATTACTCATTGTAATCTTTATTTTCAAGGACGAAAATACTAATAAACATTAAACGGTGGAAGGGGAAGCCCTTTGTTAAATATACATAAAGAATTATAACGAAATAAAACTTTGTACCCAATGTGCTTGTCAGGGGTTAAACTATAAAAAGACCAAGTGTCATTTTATAATTATCATTTAAGATTTGTTTTGCTACCTAAGCTAATCACAGACAACGTGAGGTTCTGGAAGACAGCAACTGGTAAGAGTAAGGGTCTCGTTCTTGTTATAGCAGAGGTTTGGATTTACCTGATGCATTCCACGCCCCTTCTATCTGATACGCTGCAGTAGCAACACCGAAGACGAAACTGTGATTGAAGCATAACTTAGCTGGCGCATGGCTGCTGCTACTGACCCTGGAATCGTAATAATAATATTAGATATCGATCAAACAGCTTCTAGCACATTTGCCAGCATTGGCGGGAATGAAGAAAAAAATGAAGTTGCTTCAGCGATTCCAATTCCATTGACCAGAAACTACTAAACTTTTGTTTTATTGGGTAGAAATGAATTTGGCTTACGTGCGACTAGATTTTAACTTTTATGGATAACGTAGTTGATTTGCTGATCCGAGCTGATCAAATTTTTCTTTCTAATGAACCCTTGTTATGTTTTTTTTCGAACATTAAAGTGGACCAGTTGAAACATAAAATGTTAGCTTTGAGACAGCTAAAAACGGTGGTAATGGTTAAAGCTAGCAGCTAAAATATACCGGATATCATTATTCATTATCAAGGCTACTATAGATATGAGTAAGTTATATCTTGGTTATTTTTTTATTAAAAATAATTAAAATTCTTACCCCAATACTGCGCAGAGTAATAAAACTATTCTCATCTCGATCCGTCTCCGCTGACACGACGACTGATTGATAGCCCCGAGCCAGTTCATTTATTATATTATTTTATAATAATAAAATAATTGTTGTTTATCAGCGAGCAGTCAATGACTGTTTTACCTAACGCTCTTTTAAGCGACGAGGAAAAAAATAAATATAAATTTTATAATTATAATATCAGAGACACCATTACATAATATAAATTAGATAATATTGTAAAATGAACATGATAAATAAAACAATGGTCCTAATCCTCCTGAACTGTCTCAGGAGGATTAGGACCATTGTTCACTTCACTGAAAGCATTCCAATGATATAATTTGCCGTCCAGATTATGTTTTCTTTAATAAAATTAGTTGATTTTTATTTCACACTAAACCCGTGACCTCAGTCCAGAATATTGTTATTAAAAAAAAAAAACAAAATGATTATAATGTTATCACTTTTTATTATTATATTAAAAATGTATGTAATATTTACAGATTGGCAACACGATTTTTCTTAAAAGTGACATCTAGTGAGCTTTTTTGTAACTAATGTATTAAAGTTTTTAGCTACTTGTCAATAGATGGCGCTTTACTAGTAATGTTCTAGAATGTTACAGTGTAGCTGCACGTTACATACTAGAACATACGTTTCTGGAAATTTCTCAAAGTTTCAAGTTATTAGTGGTAGGTGGCGCTGCCTACGGCGACTATATAAAGGGAACACGCATCTAACCCGCTGTTTACACTTTACAGAATCAAATAGAATTGGTGAGTTTACGAGTGAGTACGTGAAAAATGCCAATAGTTCCGTTTGTGTGTGATAGTCAACCATGCAGATCAGCGGATCCTGGTTTCTACGTACCCAACGTACGTAGATTTGATCAGCTGGTCCCTCAAGATTTCTTCAAAAATTTGTACCAACCATTGGAAAATATACTCCGACCCATAGAACAGTTATCAACAGCGTTAGACCAAATGGCATTACGGGATACCTCCAAAACATTAGATGGTGACAAGTTCCAGATGAACATAGACGTGCAGCATTTCGCACCAGATGAAATCAATGTCAAGGTCGTGGATAATTTTATCACCGTGGAAGGGAAGCACGAGGAGAAGAGAGACGAGCATGGTTACGTGTCACGGCAGTTCGTTCGACGATACCCCTTGCCCGAAGGATGTCTTCCAGATGCTGTGGTGTCACAATTGTCTTCTGATGGTGTGTTGACTGTGACCGCACCCAAGGTCTTACCGCTACCCTCAGCTGGTGAACGTATTGTTCCAATCACCAAGACAGGTCCTGTCAAGCGGCAGGTGTCGAGTGATGAGAGGTTTCTGGTCTAATTGTTAGTGCTATTGTTAAGTTAAGACTGAACTGTGAATCTTAAATTCAAAACCCATCGTTTATTTGTAAATATATTTTTCAACTAATTTGTTTTAAAACTACCCTTAATTTATTAATAAAATTATATTAAGAAAAGCGTGTTTTTATTCTCACGAAAAAAAAAAAAGAATTGTAGATACTTAACACCTAAATTATTTACATCTACACTATTATATAAAGAGGAAAGATTTGATTGTTTGTTTGTTGCGAATAGGCTCGAAAACTACTGAACCGATTTTGAAAATTCTTTCACTGATAGAAAGCTACATCTTTTCCGGATAACATAGGCTATGTGGTGTTGCCATAAATATTATAATTTAAAAGATATGGCCATTTAAGTGCAATAACGTGACCATTTTGTAAAGTGAATGATGTCTGGAACTACTGATCTGATTTTAAAAATTCGTTCATTGTTAGACAACTACACTATTGGTGAGTGACCCAGGTGATGTAGTGTTGCCATATACATTTTTTAATTAATAGAATAAGGCCATTTTATTACTACAAATCCGATTTTAAAAATTATTTTACTGAGAAAAATTTAGTGTTGGCTCTCTTCCTCATTTATATTTACATCTTCTTTCTCTTTCTAATCTGTCTCTTTTACTTCTAACTAGGCACTAGCTATGGCGTATAATTTGTCAGTGTTGCCAACATAACTTTGTAGCTAGATCTAGCAAATTTACATTTCCGTCCATAACAAATTAATTTTTTTTTATTGTACTGATCACAATTTTATTTATTACTAGCCGACACGTTCGACTTCGTTCGCTTGTTGCTCCGCTCCTATGGGTCGTAGCGAGATGTTAAATAGCCTATGTTACTCCTTGTTACATCAGCTATCTGCCAGTGAAAATCTCGCCAAAATTGGTCAAGCCATTTCAGAGATTAAGAAAATTGTAAAAAAAATGTTGTTGTTGGTATATGTGATGTGTGCGTGTATACATCCATATGCACTTAGTATAAAGCGGTTATTTTAATATTACAAACAGACAAAAAAAATCGATTCCTTAGCGAAGCGAGGGCAGGCGGAAGCTGAGTGTGTTAGTTTGGCGCTAATTTCAGGAAGTACTGCTTGGAGTAGAAAAATTCTCTTAAAGTTGGATAGACTAAATGTTCAAGGAAAGCAGATAAAAAATGCATCATGCGCAACAAAAAAAAAAAAAAAATTAAAATCATTTGCCATATTAGGATTCTTAATTAAAAAAATAGTGAGATTATCACACTCAATTACTTTCCTGTTATATTAAAAAAAATAACAAAATAAAAATGTAATTTGAAGCGATTAAAAATTCATTACTTCAGCTATTCGTAATTATATTTGCTTTTGAAATGTGACGTCACGATAGTAAGACTTCACCACTTGTTACACCTCTACAAAAGTAAGAATATGTTCTATAACATTTTTTTACTTATTTTTCTATTAAAAGCCTGAAACTTCAGTTCATACCCACGTATAAATCAATATTCATCCTACACGTGTACCGAAGCAGCTCAACGTATACTGGCTGACCTAACATTTGATACTGTCGACCAGTTATCCTGACACGTAGGACGCTACAGTTGCTTTTTCACGTTCCGCGCTGATAGGTAAAAGAGACGAGCAGACGGACCACCTGATGGAGTGTTAATCCATCGCCTATTGTCGTCCGGGGATCAGATCCCCTACTACCCATGGGGGTGGGTTACTCGGCTGTTAAGAGATAGAAACATTGAACTTTTTAATTTTAAAAAACTATAGTATTTCTCAAGTTGTAACAAACGTAAAGTTTCATTATAGCGGAAATAACTTTGTCTGTCTGTCGCGCTTTCACGCCAAAACTACTGAACCGATTTAAATGAAATTTGGTATACAGATGGTCTAGAGCCTGAGAAAGGACTTAGGGTACTTTTTAATGTGAAATAAGGGTTGTAAGAGGTTGAAAGGGGGGATGAAAATTTGTATGGATGTATCTTCATTTGTACGTCACTTATTTTTATTCGATATACATAAATATGACATTTACAGTTGGTAAAAGTTTAACCCTCAAGGGTGTAGAATAACAATAAGGAATAAGGGATGAAAGTTTGTATGGAAATCTGTAAGGTTTGAATGTTTTATTAGTTTGCAACAAGAGATATCTATGTCTTGTTAATCGATTGTTTTATATTTCACTGAATTATTTATTTACAATATGAAAATAAATCCAAAAATTTGAGGAGCATAGGAAATGCAATGAATATAACAAAATGCATGAGAAGTAACGTCTTCATGTCCATTTTAAACTTTTCCCTTATCCTCAAATGTTCAGGATCCTCGACTGTTCCAGCACCATTATCTTCCAATAATGGAGTTTCCAAACTTGTTTGGCGAAGCTCAGCTTCCATTTCCGATCCTTCCCCTGTACTTTTCATTGTTGATTTATCTTCCGGAGACGACGTCCTTGCTGTGGCGACGATAACATGACTGAGGGCTGTGGGATGAAGGGAGGCTGCGTAGGGCGCTTGACGCAACAGATGTCTCGCCCACGTGGAAATATACATTCCTAAAATGAATAGATATTATCAAAGCTCAACATTTACATATATTGCTATTATACATAATTTATATATGAACTAGTCGACCCGCTCGACATTGTCCGCGTGTAGCTCCGCTCCTATTGGTCGTAGCGTGATGATATATAGCCTAAAGCCTTCCTCGATAAATGGTCTATCTAACACTGAAATAATTTTTTAATTCGGACCAGTAGTTCCTGAGATTAGCGCGTTCAAACAAACAAACTCTTTATAGACATAAACGGTACACATCTTCAGCTTCATCCCCTATTTCAACCCCTTCAAGACTTTTTTTTTCGCTATAAAACGCCTATGTTCTTTCCAAAGCTCTAGTCTATTTTTGTAGCAAATTTCATCAAAATCGCTTCAGTGGTTTAAGCAATGGCAGACAGTTACTTTCAGATTGAATAATTGTAGACAAATAACTCTCTTGTATTGTCGATGTCCATGAGCGGTGGTCACTTACCATCAGGTGGGTCGTATGCTCATTTACCCCTTACCTACCATAAAAAAAACAATCAATAGATTTTTCTTATACAATAAACATACAAATAAAAATTATTTCAATTTGACACCTTGCATTTATGTTTAAGTATTGTTTATTTAATCTGTGAATCTGACCAATTGAAGTTTTAAATTGTAACTTGTCAAAATTGCATGAAATGAATGTTATTTTTATAAAAAAAAATAGCTATGTAGAACAGCATTAACTAGAGTTCAAGCTCACACTTAATCTCTTCTTATTCTTTACATGTTTTTTGGGGTTTGGCAACACTTTTTCAAACGGATATCTCTACCATATGAGTTCCTGAAAGATTGTATTCTCAGTGCCCCTCTGTGCTATATAATAAAAAATAACACTTTTAATCTGTAGCGATTGATTAACAATCCCTTCATTGAGGAAGGTCAAGGTTGCAAGTACTTAAATGCTGATTACGTACATAATATACCGTAAATAGGTAGGCACTTTATTGGTCCATTATGTTATCTATTGATTTGCGGATTTAAGAAAACATATACTTAATATATTTACGAGCTATAAATAGAAAAAGTGGAGCTAGCGCCATCTAGTGACGAGTAGTAAAGATCAAACATTCTAAATTATTTAGAAGTAATTTTATTAATAAAGAAAATTTTTCTTATGATATGCCATCTATTGGTGAGTATTTGAAGCTGTAAAGCAGGTATAGTCAACATGTTGGTAGACCAGTAACTATTCCTCGCTTCGCTTTGGTGATAATAATTTATATTTAAGGATCGGTGCCTAGAATTTTTTTTTAATTTTTTGTTGCTACTAGTATTATCTAAAAAGTGTATAGTCCTATATTCATTTATCCAATTATTATTCTATTCTCGGCTTCATGGATCAATCGTGTATTTATGTTTAGAGTACCATAAACAATATTTAAATACATGTCGATGAGTAACGTAAAAGTTAGGTTCAAACATAGAGACTGAGCCGTGGAGGCGAGTGTTGAATTCTGTTGTAAGTCTACACCGTAAAGTTTAAGCCTACAATTTTGTCACAAATCCAGGGCACTACTTGGGTGTCTCTTGTGACTATGGGAGATTGTAGTGTTTGATTGCTTATAGGTTCAGTAGCAATGTCTACGTTGCGTGTACCTAATAGTCCATCCAATATCACCCTCTAATGTTTTTAATATACCCCCTTTTTTCCTCTCAAATATACTCATTTTAATCCAATGTGTATTGTTTTTTAATACGATTTAAAAAGCTAAATCTTTAAGAGGATTTCGTACGAATGATACTTTTGAAAAATAGATTTTTACCAAAAATATTGGTGTTGCGCTGAGCCCCAAGCTTACCCCTTACCGTGTGATAGAGACAACTACAGCTCGAACTAAAAGAAAATCGTCCTTTCGTAATCCCCTGTTTCCTCCTCGAAATATGGACTGATTTTAATATTTATTTCGTTGAAATGCAGTACAGGGTCTAAACTATGGCCGTACATTTTGCTTTTTTGGTTTATGTTAGTAATAATTAGTTTGCTGGATGTTTGGAAATGTAAATAAAAGAGTCGTTTTTTATTCATTTTAAAAGTTTTTTTTCTATTATATTAATCAAATAATAAAAAAATAAAACGTACAGTCATAGAAGAGGTACGTACATATCGCATGGTATTTTTTTTTCTTCTGCAACTTCATTATCCTAGGATTAAACAGGGGATTACGTTTGTATGAAAAAAGTGTCGACTGATTTCCTCTTAATGCCAAAATGTAATAGCTGTCAGAATTCTACGGAATTACGAGTATGAAATTAGATATAGTGCATAGGTCGTTGTTTGGGTCGAAGAATAAAAAATATAAATACTCTTGTTCATTATCATCAACTTCTTTAACATTAAATGTTAAAGAATAACAAGTAGTTTAATATAGTTAAAAGTTAAATGTTAAGTTATTCACACCGTTGATAATTTTATATTCGGCACTTAAGCACTTTAATTTTATACCAAGATTATATAAACTCTGATCCGATGCCTGGTGACCATTATGGCTTTCATTGACAATTATTATCTTATAAATACTTTATGATTTTTCTTATCAAATAAATAATCATTTTGTCATGAACTAGCTTCGTCCGCGATTTCACCCACTATATTTTGGAATATTTACTCTATATCATTATAAATTATAGCCTATATGTTATTCTGATGTGTAAACTTTATTTTTGTAAAGTTTCATCAAAATCCATTAAGTAGTTTTTGCGTGAAAGAGTAACAAACATACATTCTTACAAACTGGCTACGACTAGTAGGATTATCAAAACATACCAAAGGTTTACTGCACCAGTGACTTGCGTATAAAGTAAAATCTAGAACATTCAATGTTCTAGATTTTTCTATACTGTTCTACTTGTCAATAGATGGCGCTCGTATAAAACTACGCTACACGTCGATTGTCACTTAATTGAGATTTCAATCGCTTCGTGAAAAGGTTTCTGTGAATTCCTGTGAATATTTCAAGATTTAATTATAAAGTATGTCGTTCCCATTCCTTGTTGAATATGATCGGCGTCGGCCACGGCAGATGATGGACCAGCACTTCGGCTTAGGATTGACGCCCAATGATTTCTTGACGATCCTCTCCGCTCCTTCTGAAAACTACTACCGACCCTGGAGGAACTTGCTAGCAATGCAACAAGACGCCGGATCATCTATTAAAGAAGATAAGGACAAGTTCCAAATTAATTTAGATGTGCAGCACTTTGCTCCAGAAGAAATATCTGTTAAGACAGCTGATGGGTTCTTAGTTGTCGAAGCTAAGCACGAGGAGAAGGAAGACGAGCATGGGTTTATTTCGCGCAGCTTCACGAGGCGGTATGCCCTTCCAGAAGGCGTTGTTGAGGATAACGTGACTTCCAGGCTGTCTTCTGATGGTGTTCTATCAATTACAGCTCCTTTGAAGCAGCCGCAGTCTGCTAATGAGAGGATTGTTCCGATCATTCAAACTGGGCCAGTCAAGAAGAGTTTAGAGCAGAATTAATTATTCTGTTTATGTTATTACATTCCTATTTGTGTGTAATTTGTTTGACAGTGAAGTTCTAGTCATTGAGTAATGTTTGTAATGTTTTGTTTCAATAAATATGATTTGTGTAAATAGCCATTTTTTTATCATAATTTTAAGTATATTTAAAGTATATAATTGTTGCAGAAACTATAATATTTGTGTTATATAAAATTTAACTATTATTTAGATTTTGGTTAAAATAATTAATATCAAGAAATTCTTTAAATTTCTAATTCTTATAAAAGCGCCATCTTTTATAAAATATTATAACTATTGAGTAACTATTTTAAACTGAATACTAATTAATAAGTTCTCTTCAACGAAACTAGATGGCGCTATTTGCAGAATAAAAATAATTGATGTTTTAACATTAAAAATAAAACATTATAATTATTTAAACAAAAAAAAAAATAAAAACCACATAAATTAAATTATCCCATATTTCCTATTACATCTTAAAGATTTCATTAAGAAATATAGGAAGCAAGTTAAAACTGCAATAATTGTTAATTACAGTTGATCCGTACCGGCTTCGCTCGGGTGCAATTATATATTAAGGTTTATTTTACAAATTCGGTCAATTATTTCCTCTCGACTGAAAATTCGTAAAATGCATTAAGGGATTAATATTATGATCAGTCGTGACCGTCAGCTGCGATTCCGTGGGTGGGGCGAGCAGTGGCAGCCTCTCAAAAATGTTGAAAATAAAAGTTTTTTAGTCATTTCCTCCCAACTAAAATTTTACATGGTGATAGTTTATATGGTACTGTGAAACAAAATTAATGTCAGCTGGCTGTATCTCAGTGGAATGTTTGTCAGCTGGCACTATCTAGTTGCAATGTAGTTGCAATGTGGAAAGGTGTGTCACTGGCTCGCGTACCATATCTTTTGAATGGAATGTCCGATTTTAATAATTCAAAGAGTAATTTACAGTTATTGAAACAGTCTTGAATACAAAATAATTTATTTGGATTGAATTAATACAAAGGTATGGATAACATGGTCTGAATTTGATAGGCATTTCTATAAACTTTTAAAATGAAAAAAGTAGTTATAGTGACATAACTATAATAGTTGGACATATGGTCTCGCGGAGTGTTTTGTAGATATTGATACGTTCTATAATATTCTAGAACATTTTTTTGTTCTGTCATCAATAGTTTTCGCTGCGCATGCGATTAAAGACATTTTATGATTAATTTTTTTTACACCTTGGGTTGGTTTTAGTAAGAATTTCTGGGGATCTCTAATTTTTTCTAGTAATAAATATAGCTTATGTTACTCAGGGATAATGTAGCTTTCTAATGGTGAAAGAATTTTTGAAATCGCTCCAGTAGTTTTTAAGTTTATTAGTTACATACAAAAATACAAATATTTCTATTTTTATTATTATAGTCACTTCCGTCGGTTTGAAAGTCTCGACCCTTTATATGTCTTCGACAGTCTGACTGTAGTGTTTAGTCTCGCGCGGTTTCTCAAGGAGTGAAGTAGTCTCTAGATAGTGATAGTGAAGTGTTAGTGCTTGGAGTGCTGTCCGATTAATATCACGTGGAGTACCTTACAATGTAGTAGCCACATCTTGTGGTAGAGGTGAGTGATGGAATTCTGTTATAGGACGTCTTTAAGCCTTACACCTTGGTCACAAGTCCAAGGCACTGCTTAAGTTTATCTCTTAATTGTTAGAGATCATATTTGATTATTTATCGGTTCAGTAGCAGTATCTACGTTGCGTTTACCCAATAGTCCATTTAATATCATCACCCCTTGTAGTGTTCTTTAATGTTTCCCCTCTCCCCCTTTCATGGAATGTTCAAGAAGTATTTATATTGATTTCAATATTAAACAATTCACACTACCAACATACAAACTTTCACGTTTATAATATTATACTACACTAACTTATATTTTAAACTCGTAATAGAAATCCATTAGTACACAAACCCACGCGTAAATCAATACAGCAACTTACTCGTATCAATAGTTCAACGTATACTGGCTGACGTAACGTTAGATACTGTCGACCAATTATCCTGACATGTAGGGCGCTCAGTACAGTCCTTGTACATTCGCAATTAAGTTATTAAGCTTTGTTAGATTTGTGTGATAAATAAAACTCCGATAAATCTACAACTACTTTATAATTTTTCCAATCTATGAATCTACTATAAAAATCAGCTTTTTTAGAAGAAAAACCAAATGGTAGTAGTAAATACTAAAATGCCAAGTACTGCGTTCAACACTTGACAGAATACCAAATACGATTTACTCATAACTGGTGTGGTATTCACTTCATACACGATGATCACTGGAGGTTCTACGATGCAACCACCACCTTCCAAATCCTTGTCAGCTTCCATCTTCTTTGGATATCCGTCCTCGGCTTTTTCAGGAACATCTTTCACCAATAACGTAATTTCAACTTGACATGGCTTTGCTTGAGGAACCTTTTTCGGGGTCTTATAGGAATTTTTAAAAACTCGTCCTTTGATCACCAATCTTTCATTTACAATCTCTAGCGATGTTTCGTCCGGATACGTCATCCTCGCTGTGGCGGAGATGAATGCGGAATGAGGGCTGTGGGATGAAGGGAGGCTGCGCGGGACGCTTGGCGCAACAGATCCCTCGCCCACGTGGAAACTGAACTCCTAGAATCAACAACAACATATTGAACAGTGTAAGCTCTACATGATATCTAAATAACAACTTTTCAAACGGAGATCTCTTCACGATCTTATTTTATACCCAAAAATTTGTCTCCTTTCCATAATTGCTTTAAACTTTTTTTCAGAATAAAAGGTAGCCTATGTCGTTTCTAAATTTCTAGTTTATCTGTGAATCAAATTTCATCAAAATCGGTCTAGTAATTGTTGAGTTATAGTGATATAATTAACTCTACTTTGTTTTATATAAATAAATATAGATAGATATAAAAGTGTTTTTTTTTTAATAATTTCTGATCATTGATTAAAATTTATATTTTAAACTAGCCGACTCGACCTCGCTTCACCGAGGTTCGAGTCGTTCACACACACACCCTTGAAATTCCATTCTATAATGACACCACCATCTCGCTGACTTGCTCACTCTTCTGCTTCACTCGTAATAAAAAAAGAATTATCCGATCTGGTGCAGTAGTTCTGAAGTTATGCGCGTACATACATACAGGCGATCCATTTCATCCCCTATTCTTTATTGTTATTTTACACTCTTGAGGGTAAAACTTTTCCAAACTTTGAATGTCATATAGTTTCAAGCTTCTAGCTCTAATTTAGATTTTCTTTGTTGTTTGTGTATTAATAGCTATCTAGGACTTCAGGAAGAACCCTTAGGATTTTGATGATCATCAGTAAGTCAGTGTCAGTATGACCACGTTCTGAGGACGTTCTCATGGCCTCAGCAATGAGGGAGCGACCACAGAGAGAGATGCAATTGAAACTTTAAATGTTTAATGAGTCTACTTCATTTCATAACACTGCCGCGTTGTATTTTTACAGTACTTATATTGACCCGCGCGACTTCGTCCGCGTGTAACTCCGCTCCTATTGGTCTTAGCGTGATGATATATAGCCTATAGCCTTCCTCAATAAATGGCCTATCTAACACTGAAAGAGTTTTTCAAATCGGACCAACAGTTGCTGAGATTAGCGCGTTCAAACAAACAAACTCTTCAGCTTTATATATTAGTACTAGTCGACCCTTGCGACTTTTTCCGCATATAGCTCCGCTCCTATTGGTCTTAGCGTGATGATATATAGCCTATAGCCTTCCTCGATAAATGGGCAATTCAACACTGAAAGAATTTTTTTACATCGGACCAGTAGTTCCTGAGATTAGCGCGTTCAAGCATACAAACTCTTCAGCTTTATAAAACCCACGCGTAAATCAATACAGCAACTTACTCGTATCAATAGTTCAGCGTATACTGGCTGACGTAACATTTGATACTGGCGCCCAATTATCCTGACATCTAGGCTCTGTATCCCGGTCGACCAAGGCAATTGTCGAGAGTGCTATAAATAACTAACGACACGTGTTAACACAAAGTTTTTATCAGTCTATGTATGTATGTTTCACCCTAGCGTCTAAACCATTGAACTAATTTTAATGAATGATCCGTACTTCCATCCAGTGTATATCTGTTTCATGGTGGAGTTACCTTGATCATATTAGACTACTTTATCCCGGAAAAATTTGAAGTCCCTGCGATAATAATATATGTTGTCGTTGTAAGCGTCTGAATATGTTTATTTAGCAAATGTTTGCACCCGGGCGGGTAAACTAATAATAATAATAAAAATATCAAGCAATTTCGTTTTGTATGATTTGTGCTTTGTTAAGGGATAAATAAAACAACTATTTTTTTTCTTTTTAAGATAGACTAAGTTAAAGAAAGATGAATAACTTGATAGCAGAAGATACTGTGGAGAAATCCACTGAACCATTGGTGGTAATCAGTGGAGATTTATCGCTGCAACCATTAAACTCCAAATCCTTGACGCAACAGATGTCTCGCCCACGTGGAAATTGAATTCATAGAATTAAAAAAATATATTAAATCTTATTTTATATAGTTAAGTTTTTAGATAAAATATACTATATTAGTAACTTTTATATTATGTCAAGTATACCGACGTGACAGACAATATACCTTAGTGCGAAAGATTAAAGTCAGTCTCTCTGGTGTTGTTGTATTGTAGATAATGAAAGAGCTCTTTAAACCTGCTCCTGTGTCTCAATCCCCATGCACATCTCGAGTATCATTCCTCTCTCATAGTTTAACATAGTCGACTCGCCCCGGCTTCGCTCGGGTGTATTTATGTTCAATTGTTTTCGTTATTTTCAAGTTATTATAAAATAGCGCCATCTTTTGTAATAAGCTGTAACTATTGAGTATCTTCTATTATAAACTAAAAATTATGTACCATAAGAGTTCTTCATAAATAAACTAGATGGCGCTATTAATTATTTAAATTTTTCATAAAGAATTTAATAAAATTTTGTAATTATTATATTTTCTTATTACTTATTTTATTATTTGAATACTTAAAAAGGTTAAACTACAATAATTAATAAGAATTGAAAATGATTATTTTTAAAATTAAGTAGTTACACAATACGACAATAGATGGCACTTAAACTAAATATTAGTTCTTTAAACAAAATTTGTTAGTGCTTGAAATAAACCAGCCAAGTTAATGTTAATTTGAAATACTCTATTTATAGTATTTTTTTAATTTTTTGTTTTAAATTTTATTTGTAATAATAAAAAATCAATCGTAATTTCAAGTTTCTTTTGAAATAAAAATGTTTCCTCTCCTAACAGATAATAAAATTAATTTACAATGAGAGATAGTGTAGCTTGAGATCCATTTTGTGTTCGAATGAGGGACACAAAACGGTTGGATCGTTATATCACTTAGTACAACATAGATGGCGCTGCTTTAAAAAAAAACCGTTTAGTAAAAGTTCCTAAAACTAACTACAGATTATTACAAAGAACAATGAATATAGTAATTTTTTTATTGATATTTGATATTTGTAATTTTCCCACTTGCCCTTGGTATCCGTTACCCTTCAAATACTCTAAATATTTTTTGAAAAATTAGTGCATAGGTTTAGGTATTTCCATAAAACATACAAGCAAATAAATAATTTGAACTTTTGCCTCAATATAAGTATCAAACATAGATAAGTGTCATCGTGGTAAAAACCTAATGGAAAGTAAACAACGAAGAGTAACTCAAACTTAAGATAACAATACATTATAGTTTCATCTTTGCATGATATGTCTAATCATCTTCGGTACGGATACGAAGTATAATTAAGAATCAAACGAACTTACCTTGTGAAGTGTGATATCTAATTATACGAGTGTCCTGACCGAAGATGATTACTTTCCCAACCCTCCCTTTTTTTCACAAACCCTACTTTATGTATTTATAAAAAGATCATTAATACATCGCGAGTAATGCGATTTTATGATTAATTTGTCGTTAAGAGTTTTTATCAATTCACATTAAAAAAACCATTTACAATTTGGGATATTCCAAAAATACTACAAAAGCATTCATCTTTTTTTTGCAAAATTAATAGAATTATATCTTGTAGCCATTATACAAATTTTCTTCTTTCCTTGCTACGTTAAGCAGTTAAGGGTGATCAGTTTTAGTCCAAACAAAGAACCAGACAGCGCGTTATTTATTAGATAACAACTACTCAGTTCTATAATTATGAATCAATATATTAATCATAGACAAAGCAAATAAAACTTAATGATTCAAATAAAATTTAATTTCTAAATATTTACTGTATTCTGTTTTTAGTATTTGTTATAGGGGCAACAGAAAAACATCATTTGTGAAAATTTCAACTGTCTAGCTAACACGGTTGAGATACAGCCTGGTGACAGACAGACAGTCGAACGGCGGAGTCTTAGTACCCTGGAATCCTAAAAAGAACAAATAGGTGAATTTAGAAACAATAATAACTTAAAAACAAACGAAACCGCAATTAGTGCTGAACACATTAAGATGAAATACAAAGTAAACAACATTTTTCCTTAAACTATAAATAATATGAGTTTTTCTTAAAATTATAAAAAATAACATCCTAACAGAACAAACAATAACATGAACCAAGTGTATATAGACAGTGTATCATTATTCTACGAAGTGACCTCAGCGGACACGCATAATTCTCCAGAAAGTACCACAACTGATAAACTGTGACCCTTACTATATATAAAACGACGATGCGATTCACACATCATTTATTTCAAGAAAACATGATCGTGCTCGTGCTTTTGGGATTTCTAGCGCTCTCCAGCGCTGCGCCACATTATCATGACCACCATCAAGACTGGCATCGCAATTGGCATCACGATTGGCATCATGGTCATGAAAATTACGACTTCGATTCTCTAGGCAAATATATGGAGCAGGAAATGTTCAACACCAGAAGATTTTGGGAGGAATTGCGAAGAGAAATGATGGGGCTCGACGCCATGCTCGCGGATTTCAGCAAACGCTTCCCTACCAGCGTTTCCAACGAAAAAATTGAAGGCGACAATTATATACTCACGATTACTCTTGGAGGATTCCAAAAGAAAGAAATTGTTGTCAAAGCTAAAAAAGGTTTATTAATAATACAGGCTGTTCATGACGTAGAAGGCGAACCTCAGAGGCATTACTTGGACGTCAGATCCTTGCCTGATTGCGTCAACGGATTGGGAAGCTGGACACTTGATGAAGGAGTACTTAAAGTTGTTTTTCCAATAACTAAGTCGGAAGGTTCAGAAGCTACAACAGAAGGTCTCGTCACTGCAGCACCAGACCACAGCCGAGAGGATATAGTTCCTAATGCAACTGACGATGTCAAAGATGCTGATGTTGGAGTACAGAGAGGAGATCTTGCACCTAATTCGGACGTATTAACAAATGAAATACCTCAACAAAACACAGTAGAAGCGACCACGTATGCAGTTGATTTAAAAGATGAAGTCGAGCTGGTGCCATTCCGTTACAGATAAATTATCGCGGTAAACAAGGTGTTTGTTATTAGAGATTAGTGATTGTAATATCGAAAATTAAATGATTAAATAAATATGTTTTTTTTATTCTTTTTTATGTAATTTGTAGATGTTATTGCTGTTGACGAGTATAAATACAATATTAGTGGATCTCTTCTCAACTGACTGACTAATGCTACTAAGTATATGATATAATAATACTGCAAGATAGACCATCAGCTCTTTCAGATAATCCTAAATCTGAGGAACTATTAATAAACAAACAAAATTAAACCTAAAACAACAATTAATATATAAAAATCTCTTGTCACATTGCCTATTACCGTACTCCTCCGAAATCCGATTTTTATGATTTTTTTTGTGTATATTTGGTAGGTCTAAGAATAGGTCGTAGAATCCACTAGAAATAATTTATATGGCAAAACAACGTGAGGGTCAGCTAGTATTAGATACTATTCCTATAACTCCTGATCGTACAATTGTATTGTCATTCAAACCAAATACAAACTTTATGAATACTTTATGAATATAATTATTACTTTGCGTATTATTTTAAATCGAGTTTTGTAAACAATTCGAAGTAATGACGAATGACGATAATATTATCTAAATTATAACTGACGTTTGACTCTCCTGTGTCTACTCGTAGATAAGAGGAGGAAACAAAGCTTTATTTATTGGTTTATTATATTTAATGACCAATTATTAAAGCACTATAGCATAAATGCCCTTATATTTGAGTCTACTTGTGAAAATAATAAATTGTAATAAAGAGAATAGGCTCAAAAACAACAGTACTAATTTTGATAATTTTTTATCTCTCTCTCTCTACCTTTCTTTCTTCTTTTCGAACACTCACTTAGTTCTAGTTCTTCTTTCAATTATAGTACGCTACAAAATTTCTTAGTGACAATAGAAGGATTTAATTAATAATCTTACTTTAAAGACCCGAAGTGAAGCGAGAGCCGCTCGTATTAATTAATCTCTGCTCGGATTATAAAATTGTTTTCTAATACAATTGAAGTTTATTTAAATAAAACACTCCTTATTCGTAATAAAAATATTTATTCACATTCATAATAATATATAAAAACTATAGAATTTTTATATTAAACTTAACGGAGATAAATTTTAGGTGTTGGTGGATTTGGTACCTCTATGTCTATTAGGGATCCACTATCAGAAGCGCATTCCGCATCAAATTCGGTACCCAGTGTGACTTTGTATGGTATTAGGATCTTTAAATCCGTACCCTGGAACGTCCACACCCCATCGCTCATTTTGAGGATATCTGGCAATACTCTCGTATCAGAAAATCCTTTAAAAACTCCAGTTTCTGTAATTTTGGTAGCAAGTGTTTGTTTCTTTATTGTTACAGTCACATTCATATCTTTTTTTTCCGCAAGATTGTATTTTATAACATATGCTGTTGTACTGTAAGTTATTGTAGGAACAATTGTGTTATTTCGACAGAAGGTCCCTAAAATTCCATCTGCTGCAGTATATTTCTTCACAATTTCATTAGTTTTGTCTTCTTCATGATTCCGAGTAAGGCGAGAACGACAACGTCCCTGACGTCGTGCAGGATTGTTTATAGGAGCTTGCCAAAGAGCTTGATTAGGTCCGTGTTTAGATTTGCGGCAATAACCAAACGTCAGGTCATTGTGCACTATTACCAGTAAAGCGAGTGTCACAAATAATCTGGACATTTTAAATAAAATGTTAAGTTACAGAGTGAGATGAGACGAATAACAACTTATCAGTTGCAAGCTTCTTTATATTGAATTGACTCAGATAAACTTTGTAGCTACACTATTATATACATATAAAGCGGAAAGTTGATCTTTTGAATGTTTGATGATTGCGAATATGCTTAAAAACCGATTTTGCTTATTCTTTCACCGATAGAACTCTACCGACTCGTTCTTTCTACCTTTCTTTCTATATTTCGCTCTTACATTTAGTTGTGCTTCATTCAACTTATAATATTACGTTAAATTAATCTTATATATAAAATTCTTCTGTCACAATGTTAGTTACCATATACCTCCGAAACGACTCGGTATAAAAATTGGTTTTATTACCCGACTACGGAGAAGCCAAAAGGAAGGGTTATGATTTTGGCAGTCTATGTATGTATACATGGGTGCGACCACGGTTCTACCTTGACGATTTTTATACTTATACATTTCTGTATTTCTATCTGAATTATTTTCTTATTTCGTCCCTTTCAAACCACTTTTTTAAGTAGTTGGGTCTACATATCGGTTAGGTCTTAGAATCGGTCAACATCTATATTTTATACCCCCAAGGGTGGCTCACCACAAATTTTTTAAATTTATATGGAAAAATAACGTTTGCCGCGTCAGCTTGTTATATAAAATATGCATAAACCAAATTTTTATGTATATTTATTACTAGTTGACTACCGTGACTTCGTCTACATTAAAGTATATGTTAAATTAAGAATATATGTACAAAAATAAAAATAAAGGAGAGAGAGAGACTCTCGAAAGAAAAAAACCGAACAGAGACTGACCATTCTGAACAGAGATGAAGATAAATATTAAAGAGAGAAAAAAGAGACAGGATGAGAGAGAATGATAGTATATAAGAGGAAAAGAGACAGAAAAAGTCCTCTGTGAAAGAATTTTTAAAATTGGATCAGTAGTAACAAAACGGCCATGTTCTATTAATTAAAAAATGTATATGGCAACACTGAATCAGCTTTGTCACTCACGAATTGTGTAGTTTTCTATCTGTGAAAAATTTTTTTTAATCGTATATGTTGTTCCTGAGAAACTCTTCAATTTACAAAATGGCCACCTTATGGCACTTAAATGGCCATATCTTTTTAATTAGAGTATTTATGGCAACGCCACATAGCCTATGTTACCCGGAAAGGATGTAGCTTCCCATCGGTGAAAGAATTTTCAAAATCGGTTCAGTACTTTTCGAGCCTATTCGCAACAAACAAACATACAAACAATCAAATCTTTCCTCTTTATATAATAGTATAGATTAGGAGAATGTATATCTACCATATTGCCTATCAAAATTTGCCCATTTACAAATATTACAATACAAATTTCTTTCAGTTGTTTCTAGGGTTCCGTACCTTAAAGGAAAAAATGAACTCTTATAGGATCACTTCGTTGTCCGTCTTTCTGTCTATCTGTCAAGACCCTTTTTCTCAGAAAACGTGAAGATACCATGTTGAAATTTATACGAAATATTCTAATCCCTAGTTCCTCAAATATGTAAAAATATCATTAATTTCATGTAATTTTAATTTTCGAGATAAATCAAAATTCCCTGGGTTTGTCTTTTGATCTAGGAACATGATTTTTAGCAGAAAGCAAGGTCTTGTAGCGACCAGCACTACATGCATGAGCGTCCGTCACCGGCAACGTGCCGACTCTCAGTTTATATAATAAGGGGGCGTCCATAAAGTATGTGAGGTGTTTTTTTTAATTTTCTGTACCTCCCTCCCCCCCTGGTGAGATGTCGTGAGATTTTATTCAACCCCCTCCCCCATCCCCCAATCTCACGTGAGATTTTTCAATGAGAGTTTAGTTATAAGTGTAATAAAAATTTAACAATATAATACTTAAATTGTAACTACTGTGATAAAAAAAAGAATATCTACTCTAATTCAGTCCATGGAGAATCATGCGCAGTCTCAAGAGAGACTGTTGGAACCAACATGTCATGATTTTACTGAAAATCATCAGCTCCTTTAACTTCGTTCTGATCTAGCCACTCTAAGCCGTAACTCATCAGCTCGTCTTGTGACAATCCGTGAGGGCGTGATATTTGCCGAGCCTCCTCCCTCTCTCCAACGTAAGATTAGATGAGATTTGACTCAACCCCCTCCCCCCCTTAAACATCTCACGTATTTTATGAACGCCCCCTAATGTACTCTGTGGTGCCGAAGCTTACTGGCGGCTGGCGCATTCCACGCGTATGCAATTTTATGCAAAGTATTTCGCACGCTTGTGTATAATTAAAATTAAATATATTGACGAATAATTTCATAACAAATATACGAGTTAAAACGCAACCTTCTTTTACTCAACAAGTTCCAAGCAGCAACCAAACCAATAGCCGCCAAAGTCTTATAGCACTAGTATTGGGAAAATCCTAAAAAAGCAAATTTTTTGCATTCAACAGATGCGGACATGAAAAAGTCGATGTTTGACATTTAAGTGATTTTCAAATATGTAACACAATGGGCAGGTAGCCCACGATACAGATACAAAATATTTTACCGTTTAAACTCTGGTCAACGAATTTCAATTTTATGATATTGTTATTTAAAAACTTTAAATAAATTTATTCCAAGAAAGAAAGAAATATTTTGTAATACAAAAATGTATTTAAAAAGATTTTTTAAATACATTTCTGGTATTTTTGGATTTGGTAAAATATAAATTCGATGAAATAATTTATGAATTTTTAGACTATTCAATAAGATTTATAGTAAGGCACCTATTCATTCCATTTACTCAAATTTACAAAGCCTCTAGCTTAACGTTCATCAGGGCGCTTCACAGGTTTAATCTGTGCTGAAGACGTGTATATTTATAAAATACTCGAATGTTAGTAAAATCGCAAACATCGACGTTCTTGTTGTCGTATCGCGTGAAATAAATCTAGAGCTATATGGGCCGCGAATCTTAGCAACGGCTGTTAACGATATGACATGTTGTTAAATGACACCTTGTAAAATATTTAACGTGACTCGAAAAAAGAAGAGGGTCTATATTTGACAATACATATTTTGTTAATATAATATGTTCACTGACTCTAAAATTATTTTAGTGAAATGATTTTTTATTGCATTTTATGTTAAAAATGTTTACCATTTTTTCCTATATTATTTTGTAAGAAATTATAAATATGTCAATTGAAATTCGCATTACTAAGGTAAAATTTAACCCGCACACGAAAATCAAAATTTGATAGTGTTTGTCCCTTTATTGAAATTTTACGGAACCCTCAGAGCGCGAGTTCCACTCTCACACTTGACCGAATTATTTATAAAAAAGTTTACTAATTGTATTTTGAAAATAAGGCATTAATTAATATTTTAAGTTAATAATTATTTAAAAAATGTATTAATTAAATTAATTAAATTGTTAATTTCTTGAAAAATGCAGAAATTAATTTTTAGAAAAATTTAATATGTTCAGAAGAAGTCATTTTATAAAATCTGATTTTATATATTACGTCTAGCAAGTTCTATAGGTCAAGGTGAAAGGTCCTTGCATGAAAATTATAGTATAGTATTTAAAAAAAATTGACATCAAATAAGAAATAAAAATATTTATTCAAAACTTACAATTTTTTGGAAAAAAGTATGGGGTTTATGTATAATGAATATATATTAAGATGAAGTATCAATCATCAAATAACACAATAAATTAATTATTCTGAGGTACGGAGGTGAATTGAGGTACGGAGGTGAATTTCAATTGCTGGTGGATTTGGTACATTTATAACAGATGCATTTTCAGGAGAGCATTCCGCAACAAATTCGGTACCCAGTGATACTTTATAAGGTATTAGGATCTTCAAATCCGTACCCTGGAACATCCACTGCGCATCGCTCACCTTGAGGATATCTGGCAATACTCTCGCATCAGAAAAACCTTTGAAAACTCCAGTTCCTGTCACATTGGCAGCAAGCATTTGATTTTGTATCGTTATCGTCACTTTCAAATCTTTTGTGTCCGGGAGATTATATTTTATAACATATGCTGTTTTACTGTAAATTATTTTAGGAACAATTGTATTATTCTGGCAGAGATTCCGTATAACATCATCTGCTTCAGCGTATTTCCTTCCAATTTCACTAATTTTATCTTCATCATGATTACGATGGAAGAGATGATGACCATGTCTACAATGATGTCCATGACCATGTTGATGACCATCAAAATCATGTGTCACAACATTGTGCACTATAACTAGAAGAACGAGTGTCACCAATAATCGGGACATTTTAAATAAACTTTTTGAACTTTAGACACTTAACTCGGTATAATTAACTTCAATTAGACGAGCTGTTAAATTGTAGAGCGGGATGAGAGGAATAACAGCTTATCAGTAGCCAACTTATTTATATGTTACTTTTGATAACGTATAATAAAGTTTACAATAATAATATATTTAAAGCCAAGAAATGTGTATTTTACGTGTTGTTTTAGGTTATCGATAAAAATGCTGGGTTATTACGTGATTTAAATACAAATTTTTGGGAGATGGCTTATTAATTATTTATTCTGAAAAATTAATAAATATAAAGTCCTTTAATAATACTAATAGAAGGCAAAATTGTTGTATAAGTTCTTTTGAATGTTTGTACGTGCGTTATAACTTTAGTACTTCTAAAAAAATTCGAACCACGAAGATATCAAATTGTATTTAACAATTGCAACTTTACAAAGACCCCTGAGCCTCTTCTCTGTGTAAATTAAACTAGTGAAAGTAAGTGAGAAATGAATAAAAATAGTCGAATTTTCATCAACATTTTTATGGGCCAAGATACTAAAATTTGTTATTTTATAAATAGCGACTAGCGACACGTATCGTAGATATTGCTATTCTTTTATACTTTGGATCACATTATTGAAATTTTAGTTTGGACACCTAATTTTTCTCAGTAATAAATATAGTCTATGTTACTCAGGGATAATGTAGTTTTCTAATGGTGAAAGAATTTTTAAACTCTTCCTCTTTATAATATTACTAGTCGACCTGCGCGACTTCATCCGCGTGATGCTCCGCTCCTATGGTTCTTAGCGTGATGATATAAAGCCTGTAGCCTTTCTCAATAAATGGGCTATCTAACACTGAAAGAATTTTTCAAATCGGACCAGTAGTTCCTGAGATTAGCGCGTTCAAACAAACAAACTCTTCAGCTTTATATGCGTCTTGCCTTGCGCATCGAGCGCGCGTGTCAATTTTGTTGCGGAGTTATTTTTTAATTGAAATTAACTGATTTGATGATTTCAAGGACAATTTTGTTCACAATGAAATACTTACTACTTAATCAACAACACATTTATTTCGATAAAGATTAATATTATTATGTTGATTAAACTCTTTGGCAAATAACTCATTATTAGGTATCAATTCTTTGCGTTTTTATACTCGTGATAATTTCACAACGAAATGTCCGATTGGAATAAAACAAAAAGTATTTTACTTCTACAAATATACCCATAACATAATACTTAATTTGGATAAGGAATAATATTACGATACACATTTTACGTAGTTTCTTTCTTCAGACGATTTAATATAAAATGCGGTTATGGTGACTAAATTATGATAGATATGTGCTCTCGCAGATTTTTTTGTGGGTCTTAATAAGAGCTTCAAACCCGTAGTCCATCATTTTGTTCCATTGTCAATAGTTTTTGCAGCGCACGCATTAATATGTTTTCGATTTTACACCTTGGGTTACAAAATCGCAATTTTCTTACGGATCCCTAATTGTTTGAAAATAAAATATAGCCTATAACCTTCCTCGATAAATGGACTATCCAACACTGAAAGATTTTTTGAAATCAGACCAGTAGTTCCTGAGATTAGCGCGTTCAAACAAACAAACTCTGCAGCTTTATAATATTATTGTAGTATAGATTATAGATTAGTATAGACTAGATGACCCGTCCCCGCTTCGCAGGAGGTACTCATATATCAGGATAAATCTATATCTATATCTATACTAATATTATAAAGAGGTAAGATTTGTATTTTTGTATGTAACGAATAAACATAAAAACTACTGGACCGATTTCAAAAATTCTTTCACCATTAGAAAGCTACATTATCCCTGAGTAACATAGGCTATATTTATTACAAGAAAAAATTAGAGATCCCCAGAAATTCTCACTAAAACCAACACAAGGTGCAAAAAAAATAGCCATAAAATATCTTTCATCGCATGCGCTGCGAAAAGTATTGATGATAGAACAAAAAAATGTTCTACAATATTATAGAACGTATCAATATCTACAAAAAACTCCGCGAGACCATATGTCCAACTATTGTAGTTAAGTCACTATAACTACTTTTTTATATTTTAAAAGTTGATAAAAATGTCTATCAAAATCAGACCATGTTTTCCATACCATTGTATTAATCCTTATCCAAATAAATTATTTCATATTCAAGACTGTTTCACTACTTGTAAATTACTTTTTGAATTATTAAATTCGGGATGGGCCGCTAGTATAATATAAGTATATGAATAAGGGCTATCCGAGTCTCCCCCAAGTTTGTTCCGAGATGTTTGATAGTTTTCAAGTTATTTTTTTTGTATTTTTAGTCAAAATCAATGCATAATTGAAAATACAATCCAAATTCCAATTAGGGCATGGAAAATTGTATTTGGACCCTATTTTCAATCAATTTTGGACTCTTTGGGTGTGGATTGCTCGGTGATTTTTATAGATTTTCTAAATAAATATTTTCTTATTTTCAATTTCTAGATTGTAAAATGAGCTTTTTAAGTATTTTTAAAAAATTATAAGCATTATTTAAAAGTTTATTTTTTAACTGTTGGGCGCAAAATCCCATTCTTCTATAAGATAAAAAAATATTTTACTTAATTGTGTTAGACATTATCTACTGTATCCTAAGGATCAAAATTAGTAAATAATTTGAATGAAAAAAAAATCTTTATTGAGAACTTACATACATACATACATACATGCATACATTTACAATACTGAGAGAGAACTTACATACATACATTTTAATGTTTACAATATAGAATATTTGAACACAAAAGGGTTAAAGGGTTCACCTTATTTGTTTACTGATATTTCAATTATCAATTTTTAATTAATTACTGAAATAGGAACGTGGATACATTTGTGGTGACGCTGGATTAGTTACCTCTATTACGGCTCCATTCCCAGGAGTGCACTCTGCAGTAAAAGTGGTACCTAGTTGTACTTTGTAAGGAATAATGATCTTCAAATCTGATCCCTGGAACATCCACTTTGCCTGGCTCACGTTGAGGATATCTGGCAATACTCTCACATCAGAAAATCCTTTGAAAACTCCAGTTCCTGTCACTTGGGTAGATAGTATTTGATTTTGTATTGTTACACTCACTTTCAAATCTTTTGTGTCCGGGAGATTGTATATTATAACATATGCTGTTTTACTGTAAGTTATTTTAGGAACAATTGCGTTATTCCGACAGGAGTTGTGTAACATATCAAGTATTTCAGCATATTTCTTTCTAATGTCACTAAAACCAAGTTCTAGTTTTGCTGAAACTCTTTCAGTACTGGTGTACGTACCAGGTAGAGTAAGTCCATGGCCGGGGGGAAAACCAAAGGGATGTCCATGTCCGGGAGGAAAACCAGGGGGATGTCCTGAACCGTGATTACATCCAGGCCCATGTCCGGGGTGGTGTCCAGGGTGGTGTCCGGGGTGGTGTCCTGGGTGGTGTCCTGGGTGGTGAGGCCAAGGACCGAGTCCAAAATGGTTGTGATGTCCAGGTCCGTGGCCAGGGTGATGGAAATGGCCAAAAGTCATGTCATTATGCACTATGACCAGAACGGCGAGCGTCACGAATAAGCGGGACATTTTATATAAACTGTTGTAGCAGAGCGGGATGAGACGAATAACAGCTTATCAGTAGTTAACCTGTTTATGTACCATTCGTTGTGATAACATTTGCATCATATATTTATTGGGTTTTACAATACTAAAAGTTTAAACAATAACAGGAAATTTAATGTCTATATAACTTGAAATTAAGGTTTATATGTTGATGCGTTTAACGTTTAGTTTCTAAATGCTTGGGTTTCTTAAGGAAAACGACGGGTGCCTTCGATAACCGTTTGATGCGTACTGACTTTTTAGTAGACACCAAGCTTGTTCGTAATTATTTTCAGTAACGTTTAGATGTTTTAAAATTCTTTCGCTTTTCCCGACAAACAATCATCATACCCTTCTTAATCATCTAAGTCATCACGTAAAGCAGCTGAGTTATTGGGAGACCAAAATCATGATCTCGATATTTCGTGACTTATAGGGGTAGTTAAGGCCCACCTGATGGTAAGTGGCCAGCGTTGCCCATGGACATCGGCAATCCAAGAAAGTGACTCTTGTTTTGCCGATGCGATGCAACCTCGAGCATAGAATGAGGAAGAATGCTACGGTTTCAGAGACCCTGAATGAAAACCCAGAGTTCACTAGAACCGGAATGGGAGAGGGAGGGGTAAATCTGGCCTATATGCGGCTAGACCGGAACGCGTCAATGAGACTTGGCGGTCGGATTCGCATGCTGGTAGTCGCAAGCCAGTGGCTGAACAGATCCCCTACCACCAAGGGGTACTGGGTTACTCGCCTCTTCGCATCACAAAATGACATGACAACCTATTAATTATTTTAAAGCGATTTCAAAAAACAAGGAGATTCTATATTAGGCTATAAGTATTTTTTTAAATATATTCACATACTTCAAAATTATTCAAGTTTACTTATTTTTACGTTTTATTGCATTTTTCAGTTTGAAGTCGGTTTAATTTTTTTTTTGTTAAAGATGTGTCAATTAATTGTAAACATAAGCTTTACATATAAAGGTTTTTGAATATATATAGAAACACACATTACTAATGTCGAGTGTAAATACTACTTATGGTGGTATTTTGACCCTTACGCGAAAAAAAAACTGTTTGATTGAAATTGTACGAAACCTTCACTGCTCGAGTTGTACATCATCATTACCCATCAATGGCACACTGTTGAGCTGGGTCCACTGGGATTAAGCCATCTACCACTCCGACGAAGTTAGGGTTGGCAGACTTCACACAACAAAAATCAGTAAAAACTCTCAGGAGTGCAGGTTTCTTCACCATGTTTTCCTCCACCTATAAAGCAAGCGATATTTATTTGTATAAAATATACATAACTCAAAAAAACAGATCTTGGATCTCCAGAATAAGATACGTCTTAACCACTAGGCTATCATATAAGATCAAATTCGACAATCCTACCAATAGCTGTCAGGGGATACCAATTCCCATCTTCCGGCTCCATCACCAGATCAGTTCATGGCGTATTTCAGACTATTCTACAAAATGGTAAATGGTTGTAAAGTAATGTAATGTTTAATAGAGATACTTTATTATCGTTCTCTAATTTTATCTTCTTCATGACTATAAGGGAACCATGTCCAGGAAAATGTTCAGGACGAAGTCGTAGTTGATAAGCTATTATTCACTTTAAATAAATAATGATATAGTTCAAAGTTCGAGGGATAACATTATAATTAATTGGAAAATACTTTATCAATGCTATAATTGGGTTTTTATTGAACTTTACTGAACTGTTAGATAAGATAAACTAAAAGCAAAACAGTAAGCTTGATCAATTTGAGAAATATATTGAAAATAAATTGAAAGTTTAATTTCTCTTCTACGAAAAAGACAAAAGGGATTTGTATCTTGATCAATGGATTCTTTCCTTCATCTTTAGATGCATGTTTGTTTTTAAATCACACAAAAACGGCTAAATGGATTTCAGTGAAAATTTTCATGCAGATACTTTAAAACTTGGATTTACATATAGGCTACTTTTTATCCCGTAAATATTTATAGTTCTTGCGGGAAAACAATTAAATGTTTTTTGAGCGCCTAAATTTGAGTGCCTCACTAGGGTCGACTAGTAGGATATAATTTTAAAGTAGATTCATTTTATATTCAGCTTTTAAAGTATATACAAATTTAAATCTTAAAATGAGGTTATAGACCTTTAAGACCTTTAAATATTTGAGTCACGTTCCCATTCCAACCCTTGATAAGATAGGGAGAATTGAATCCACTCTCTGAACTGACTTTATAATTAATATTAAAAAATATATATATTATGAAAAAAGCTAAATGCTTCCGACTGCAGGAAATTGGAGACAGAAGAAGAACATTTAGTTTTCTCAGGTGAAAGTTATCATCATCAATGACCCACTGCTGAGCCGGGTCTCCTCCTCAGAATGGATGAGGAGGGTATTAGGCCACAGTCCACCAGTACGTGTTGGCAGACTTCACACACCCTTGAGAACTTTTAGGGAACTCTCAGGAGTGCAGGTTTCCTCACGATGTTTTCCTTCACCGTTAAAGCAATTGGTATTTAATTGCATAAAAAACACACATAACTCAGAGAAGAAGAACTAGGGGCCATCACTGGGTATTTTCTTATTGTTTACAACTATTACTGTGAAGCAAGACGTGTAATATAATAATGGTATGTATTTAATTCAGAAAGCCGAGTAGTTCCTGGTGCTTTTGTCTCGGGTTAGGCTTAAAAAGCTATTTTATTACTTGCCTTGTTTGCTCAACCTCGCTATAGTCGAAGGTATCTAAGTATACTTCTAGCCTTGAACGCGCAGTTGTGATTGGTTCTTAAGAGACAGTTTAGTTCCCGCGCGGCTGCAAACGTCCAGATAGATAGTATGCTTAATGGTAACTTTTCTTTCTCACAACTTTGATACCTGATGACAGAATTTTCTTTGGTAAAACTTCAAAAGTCTTTCTTCAAGTGATGAAATTAGGACAAAATCCTTTTATCTGTATAGAAACAATTACGTCAATCATGTCAGCAACCTCAGTCAGGTGATATATAATATGTCCACGTACAAAAAAGATTAGAGCCCAACCTCTACTCTCGAGGGATCAGGATTTCCTCACGCAAGAAACATTAACTTGTCATGTTCAGAAAAACCCTCATTATTGTTAGACTAAATTTAATTTGTTAAAAGCTGTTGTGATAAATGTTGTCTACGTTACAATGGAAGTTATTTTCGAATGTCAAAAACATTTCCCACGAAAGTTCAATTTAACTTAATAGCAGATTCTTTACAGTTTTATATCACTTATATGAACCTAATTTATATATGACTAATTCCCAAAGACAGCTCGACATGCACTTCATCCCCACGTCGATAGATGGCGTAGTTCGTTTACTTTGTATTCTTAAGTTTTTTCGCGATAAAACATAGCCTATGCCCTTCCCCAAGCTATAATCTATCTCTGTACTAAATTTCTTCAAAATCAGTTCTGTGATTTAACTGTGATTGCATAACAGACAAGATAGTCTCAATCTATTTGGTCAATAGATGGCGTGAGTAGTATATTAAATCGCACTTTCGTTTGTTTATTTTGTATTCTTAAGTGTATCCTGTGTTTCGAAATTATAATATTAGTTAGGAAATAGGGGTTAGGATGCTTTTTGAACTTGTTATATTTTTTTATTATTTCAATTGGTACGATAGTTATACTAGAGATGTTACTTAGAGGGAGAAAATCGTTTACTGTTTAAAATAAATCGATTTTTTACAAATCGATTTATTTTAAACAGTAAACGATTTTTTACAAATCGATTTATTATATTCAAAGTTGCATTTTTTCGTACATAATAATAACATTACCAAATCGATAATACCTAAACCAACAATATTTCGGTTTTAAAACTGAAAACCAAAACAAGTTTATGTTTAAGTGTTGTTTGAACATTAACACAGATTAAACAATAATCCCTAGAAATAAAACGAGCTTTTTCTTTGGTTAGCAAAAAATTGATTTAAATGTAGTCTGGCTAAATTTAATCCTATAACTATAACGAACAACTTATTTTTTTATTTGTTTAAAGTTTTAATATAATCGATTTATCAAAAATCGATTTCTTGTATTTGGATAATCGATTATTAAAAATTGATTATTTTTTTATATCCCTAAGTTATACTGCACAGTCATATGTAAAAGACAATAATCTATTGAAACAGAGGCTTTATACTGACTTGTAATATATTGTCACGAGTATTGTGTAAAGTTATTAACTATGTTGTTGACTTAGTGAGTTGTTTAAAGTAGCTTTTTTAGTTTTACAATTTCTTTAAAATAAAGTTTCATATCTTTATTTAAAACCAATAGCTTCCCTGTTTAACATTATACTTTTTGACAAAAGGAGATTACAAACTTATGGAAGTAACTATGGAAGTATTCCGACAAGTCTAATTAGCAACACTGCTTATAAAGTTTTATTAGTATTCGCGGGTAGTTCTTACATTGTATAACCTTTACTGCGATAGAGTCAGTCTCTCTGGTGTTGTCGCGCAGTGTACATGGAAGTGTCGTGGTTAAGGTCACCCTTCTTGAGGTCCACGTAAGTTTACTTTATTATATACTGGAGTTTGTGTTCGGGTAGCGGAGAGAACTGTTGTAATAATTTGAAAAATCTTTTAACCCCACACCTTGGTCGCAAGTCCAAGTCCAATACGTATTGTTGTACAGCAATGGGTATCATTCTATGAAAAATTAATGTCATGCTTTAAAAGTCCATTGTGCTGCAGAACGGACGACGGCAGATGGCAATATGTTAACTAAATGCTATAATAATTTCTTGTATTAAACAATTCTGGAATGAGTATAATATTTATAGGAACAGACCAGGGTATCTCATTAATTCTGCAACGTCCCACCACTACGGTAAATATGCACAAGCCCCGGAGATGAAGATTCATCTGTCTCTGTCAGTTGCTGTATAATTTTTAAGGGTCCGTAGTTAAATAGTGAAGTTAATATTAATTTTGATATTATTACACAAAGTGAGGGGGTTAGAATACTATTCCCCTCTGCCTCTGGGAGAGCATCTCGTAAGAGCCGAGTTACGCAGCACCCCCTTGCTAGTAGGGGATCTGTTCCCCGACTGGCTTACGACCACCAGCATGCGAATCCAACCACCAAGTATCAGACTTACCTCCTCCCTCTCCTATCCCATTAATGCTGCGGATTTAGTGGACTCTATGCTCTTGCTCAGTGTCCGCTGAATCCGCAGCATTTTTTCTTCACTTCCCCTCCCCACTCTATCTTCGAGGATGCAGCGATGGTGGCCACTTACCATCAGATGGACCATCTGTTCGTTTGCATCTCATATACCATAAAAAAAGTGAGTATTGTTGTAGTGTATGCATTTCGAATAATACTATTTGAAGATTAATATTAATTTATTAATTCAGTCATGCAATCTAGTGCACATCATATCAGTTATACGAGAGCTACAGGCGACTGTGGACAAACTTGTAATCTGTCCAATAACGGTCTTTGGATTATGGATAAAAATAGATTCCAAATTCAAATTTGGGTATCAAACATTTGAAGCGTCAGTAGCTCAGCGTTCTCTCTGTAATCCGTTGATTATAGATCATGGATTGAAAGACGCGAGAGCACGAGACCCCATACAGCACAAGGAACCGTTTTAACTGTACAGGAACTGCAATTAGAAACCATTCGTCACTCTCCCTATTCGCCAGACCTTGCTCCAACGAACTACCATTTTTTTCGTGATTTGGACAATTTACTACTTGATAAAAAGTTTTCTTCTCAGGAGGCAGTACAAAATGCTTTCACAGTTTGTCGAATCTAGATCACCAGAGTTCTATCGCAAAGGCATAAATGACCCTTTTAGATGGCAGCAAAGTATAGATAATAATGGTAATTATTTTTATTAAATAAATATATGAAATTAAAAATAAAACGAATTTCAATTTTTCAGTGCAAATCGGCAATTTCATACTTTAACCCCTAATATTAGTAATATTGCATACAGAACCCTTGGAATATATTTAATAGGTAATTAACTTTATATTTATTAGTAAGGATTATTATTTTAAATATTTGCTTGTTTATAGAACAGAATATAATTTAACTGTTCTTTATAAATATATTTATAAAAACAAATAAATATTCACGCGATTTACTGACTAAAAGTGTTAACAATAATCATTCACCCATTAATACAGTTTTCCACAAAATGATTTTTATAACGGGTCACTTACTTTAGGGCAATTTAAAAAGTAGGTCATTTGATTATATGAAGCGTAAGGAATACAAATTTCCGCTTCCGTTTTTAAAACCTGTATTTCTATAGAAGCTGTCACAATAATATACAGGGTGGATTTTTGAGACAGATCAGTAAGGGCAGGTACCTTAACCGTTGTAGTTATAGGAAAACGTTCCTAGGAGACTTTCCATTATTTTTTGAGATATTTTGAACTGCATTCACGGATTTTTGAGAAAATGTACGGTCAGCGAAAAAAGTGCTAAAACTCAAAAAATATTTTTTTTATGTCTATCGATCCTACTTCGTATAGGGATCAATAGACTCTATGGGACCATTTAAGGTTAGAGTACTAGAAATGTCAAAATCGCAAAAAAACATTTTCCATACATTTTGTACTGAAAAACGATAAATCAACTTCTAATATTCTTTATCGCCAAACTACCTTATTTATCCTACAAAAAAAAAATATATACAACCGAATTGATAACCTCTTTTTTTTTGAAGTCGGTTAAATTTCCTCATAATAATAGTTGCTTTACATTCTTAACCATATAATGGCTATCTGTGGTCTTCTTCATCAGTTCCACTTCATCAAATGATAAATTCTGAATGCAAATGGTTGTAACCTTTCACTAAATATCATAATTACTATATGTGTGCCTATAACTTTTGAGGAGTTCTCTCAATTCCTCAAAGATGGCATCATCAGAACTGGATTTTGAAAAAAATGGGACCTGTAAGCATATAGTACCAAATACAAAAAGAAATTTTCAATTCGGTTCATAAATGACGGAGTTCTGAGGTAACAAACATAAAAAAAAAAAAAAAAAAAACAACCGAATTGATAACCTCTTTTTTTTTGAAGTCGGTTAAAAAATAAGTAAAAAGAAATTTGAAAGTATATTTTGAATTTCGAATTCGATCAGAATAACATTACGTAATTCTTATGTTTGCATTGTCATTGTCATTTGTCTATATCTATACTAATATTATAAAGAGGAAAGATTTGTATTTTTGTATTTTTGGATTTTTGTATTTTTGTATTTTTGTATGTAACGAATAAACATAAAAACTACTGGACCGATTTCAAAAATTCTTTCACCATTAGGAAGCTACATTTTCCCTGAGTAACATAGGCTATATTTATTACGGGAAAAAATTAGAGATCCTCAGAAATTATTACTAAAACCAAGGCAAGGTGCAAAAAAATTAGCAATAAAATGTCTTTCATCGCATGCGCTGCAAAAAGTATTGATTATAGAACAAAAAAATTTTCTACAATATTATAGAACGTATCAATATCTACAAAAAACTCCGCGAGACCATATGTCCAACTACTTTAGTTATGTCACTATAACTACTTTTTTACATTTTAAAAGTAGATAAAAATGCCTATCAAAATCAGACCATGTTTTCCATACCTTCGTATTACTCCTTATCCAAATAAATTATGTCGTATTCAAGACTGTTTCAATACCTGTAAATTACTTTTTGAATTATTAAAATCGGACCTTCCATTCAAAAGATATTACGAAATTAAAAATATCAATATAAACAAAAAATACACGTCGACGCGACGGGCCAGTATAGCGACGCAGCGCAGCGAGTAACGCGTCAAGAGAGGGGGCACCGAAATGCGGGAGGGCCAAGATGTTTTTTAAAAAATATTCCACCCGTGCGAAGCCGGGATGGGTCGCTAGTAATTTATAAACTTCTGCTAAAAAATGTCTTCCAATCGGGAATTTTTAGACTTAGTTGAAGCGTATTTTGTAGTTAATGATAACAAAGAAGCTGCATTAGTGTGGTACGTGAATAAATATCCATTCCGACATGTACGTGTATAAGAAAGGTAATTACAAACCTTTTGAAGAACCTTGAAGAAAATGGTTTTTTCAAAAACAATTACGACAGTGTGCAGTTCAGTTGGCCTTAAATAATCTTTTAATCAAAGTAAGAAATAGGATTGTTTGACAATAAAGAATATTACGATTATATGCCATCGACAGTCTGATTGAAGTCTTAGTCATGCGCGGTCTCTCTATAAGTGAAGTAGTCTCTGAATAGTGTTAGTGTTGTGCAGTGCAGTGTTAGTGGTGTCCGATCAAGGTGACGTGAGTACCCTTAAATCTAGTTACCACGTCTCGTGATAGGTCAGGTTTATGTGAGATTAACCTTAGGTTTAAAAAGAGAGCCTGAGCTGTGGAGGAGAGTGTCGTGATCACTTAAAGGAATTCCTTAAGTTTACACTTTGGTCACAAGTCCAAGGCACTGCTTAGGTTTCTCTTGTAATTGTTAGAGATCATATTTGATCATCTATCGGTTCAGTAGAAGTATCTACGTTGCGTTTACCCAATAATCCATTCAATATCATCACCCATTTTTAATGTTCTCCAATATTCCCCTCTCCTCCTTCCTTTTCATCATTTAAAATCCCCGTCGTATATATATGTGTGCTACCCTCACTTAGGTTAGGACAAGTTTTATTGAAAGCTATTGTGACTAATGCCAGTCATATAACAATAACGGAAACTTTCATACCGGTGTATTAAGTGTAAATAATATATATGAAACAGCAAACAGAAGTGTTGCACTCAACGCTTTTCAGCGGCATTCCGTGTCGCTGGGGCTTGAAGCTCGTGGGCTATTGAATATCGCTGTTGCAACGAATAAAGGAAATATTTTCTATTCAATGAAATATAGTATGCTTCCTAACAAAATATGAAAAATGGAGCCAAGTTAAAAATTATAAATTGAGTGTAAAGATTCATTTTAACTTGTAGTAGGGGAGGCCATGATGCTAAATGGGGATTTACTCGAGCGTCTTAGGGACATATAACATTTTGTAGATTAGATGATAGTGAGAATAAAAAGTTATTTAACGTTTCCCATTTTAATGTTCCGAAAAACATCTACAGCTTTTCAAAAATTGTAAAATTAAAAAATTACGTGAAGATAATTAGCCAGATGTCAGATATTGTTTGTTAAGATGGTTTGACTTACCACTGATATGACGGTATGTTCATCTACCGACTTGAGCTGTGGGGGTGGCCATCTAGAAGGGTAGAAAACAATGTATTCAAGCGCCCATAGATACTCAGAGGGGATATTAAGTGATACATGCATACATAAAATGGCATGAATGCGTTGTTTTGTGAGTATCTGTGATGATGTTATTACGTCGGAGAGCGGTGTGGTGATGGTACGAGCTCGTCCGCGGTCCGCGACGCCCAAATCGTCACATTTTCAAAATACACGCATTCTATCATGCAATTAACCCATCTTACCTTAATCAGACGCGCTCGAGTAAATCCAAAAATTCCCTCTTGGGCTCCCATACTATTGTTATAAGCTAAAAATATTTTTTAAATTTTTAGTGTTAAAAGCGACTTCTGAATATAGATAGATTTTGTTAGACTGACTGCCTTAAAACCAGCGCGACGATTGTCTCTAAGCTACATTATCTATGTTCCTCCCTCTACCCACATTCGTTAGACATACTAACGAGCAGTACAGCACCGTGTGCCACGATTTTTTTTGAGAAATATATATGAATGTTGCAATCTCAAATCGGGTGAGTTTTGCTATTTGGAGGCGCAAGATTGAAGTGTCGAATGCATTCCGTTTTTATCCACCATCCATAGCAAATTGCTGCTGAGGTGTAGTACTATTTTACTAGGTAAGAGCATAATAAACAAAATACACTTTTTAGGTCCCAGTAGCTTTAGGATTAGAAATTTATTTTTATGGAATTATGAATTTACTTTTCTGAGTAAGACCTAATGAACGATATAGTGAAAAGATCAATGCTATTTGAAAAGTTAATAAAAACTAGCATATAATTATTTTTATCATCAATAATTGGTGTGACAGTCGGAGCTTATGTATTGGAAATAATATTACTTAGATCATCAAATAATTCAAATTTTAAGTATATAGATGAACTGGCAGCGTACCTTTTTCGGAACTTGGCTGACATTCAAACGCGTTTTCAGAAATTCAATAGTTTTATATCTTGATTTTTACATCGTAAGACTTTGTTATTTTATTTTTTTGTAAATTTTATCATGAAAACACTTTAGTTTTATAATATTATATGCAAAGAGCAGTTTCATTACAATTTGCATACTCTTTACACTTCCTCATTACTATGCATGCAAGGGACCTCATCTAATTTTCATCAAGTCTAGATATCTAGCTTCTAGACTAAGTGACGGATCCGAACCAGGTAATAGGAGAGGAGTGCGCTTCATTTGTGTCGAGTACATTTTAAAGTAAGGAATACGGAAAAGGTAGAGAAGGCAACATCATTTCTTATGATTGACTTAAATTTGTTGGTTATTAGTAGCTGGAGTAGATGTTATGTCCAGAACGTCCAATATTTCCTGTGATCATTTCTCACACATTAAACGGCAAAGGTCTCCTCCAACATCCTCCATTGTTGCCTATCTATTACCACCCTTAGCTAATGGGGACCCAAGGTCTCTTTTAGTTCGTCCTCCCACCTTCTCACTTGGCGACCTCGGCTCCTAGAACCATCTCTTGGATACCAGACTGTCACCAGTTTACTCCATTTCTCTTGTTTGCAGCGTAACAGGTGCCCGGTCCATCAGCCCATTTCTGTTGATCAATACGCGATAGTAAGTCTGTTAAATTTGTTTTGTGCCTGATGTCTATATTTCGGATTTTATTTTTTAGTTTTAGCCCTAGTATGCTCCTCTCCATTAATGTTTGACAACTGATAAATATCAATAGAAGAAGGAGGATATTCTAGTCAAGCCGTCATACTGTTGGTTTGCGTTTATACTATAACCCCTTTTAATTAATAGTAGGTATTCAGGTCAGTGGGGGCTGCAAGAAAAATCAGTAATTTATGGATATTTTGATATTAAGTACGGAACACTTAGAATTCTACTCCGACTCGCACTTGTTTGGTTTTGTTCATAAAAGTTGTACGTATTTCCTTACCTAATAATAACTTTGTAACACGACAAGTTTCAGCAACTACGTCAGAATTAGATCTCCAATAAATAAGATATGTTGCCAATCTTATTTCCATACAATCTGTCGAGAGTAAAATAGAGTCACCGGACATTGCTGGCAAACCATTACCTTTACTGTGAGATAAAAATGTGTGTAATGTCAATAAATAAATCAATAAATATCAAGCGATAAAATAAAAAAAAAAATGGTGGCAAATCAGAACAAAGTGAATGTCATAAACAATCCCTTACACATCACGAAAACCACTCTACTAAATTAATACGACAGATGAAGATGCTGAAATTAAGTGAACTTATTCTTCGAAATGATGGAGGATTGTCATTAATTTATCTTCTATCTATTCATAATATAATAAATCTCTAGATTGAATGTATCTGTTGTGAATGATTATACGTTAATCAATAATCATATTTCATCAAAATTGGTTCAGTGATTGACGCCTGATTGTATAACGGATAGACAGAGGCCATTTAATCGTTAATAGATGGCGTAAGTAGAATATTAAATCGCACTTTCGTTTGTTTAGTATGTTTCTTAAGTGTTACTTTCGAAATTATAATATTAGAAATGTGTAAATTAAATGTTAAAAAGCCTTAAAAATATCCTCTTTTCATCTGTACGTCTTCATTTAATCTGCATCATTCTTTCTTCTTTCAAACATCATCGTCTTTCTTCATCTTATATTCAGGCATTCAACATTATAACACATAAACCTGTTTTATGAACTCTCTCAACAAATTATAATTCTCACTCTCATATTTATACAGTGTCAGTTCGATAACGAGAAAGCTAGTAAACAAAAAGTGATTTGTAAATACCTCAGCGAAGTGATGGTGTTTCGGCTAATACGCAATATACCTTGAGTTTCATAAAAATTGATATCAACAAGGGATCACGTAGACCGTACATCGAGTTAGTGAATCCTGACAAAACCGATCTAGTCTTTACGTGAGCAGCTGCTAAATTACTGGGTTATCCTGGTTTCTATTAACATTCGATGAGGAGCAGAGCTCGATTTATTTCATATCCTTCACTCTATAAGTCAACCTACCGTCAGAATCCTTTGCTCGTTATCTTGTTTCTCAAGAACATTTTAACCTATACTTACTAATATATAAAGCTGAAGAGTTTGTTTGTTTGAACGCGCTAATCTCAGAAACTACTGATCCGATTTGAAAAATTCTTACAATGTTAGATAGCCCATTTATCGAGGAAGGCTATAAGCTATATATTATCACGCTAAAACCTATAGGAGCGGAGCTACACGCGGTCGAAGTCGCGCATGTCGACTAGTCGTTATATATGACTAACCAGAGACATAACGGACACATAGCTCGACATGCACTTCACCTTCACGTCGATAGATGGCGTATGAGCACACACATTTGTTTACTTAAGTATTTTTTTCACAGTAAAACATGGCCTATATCCTTCTTCAAGCTCTTCTTTATCTACAGACTAGCGGCCCATCCCGGCTTCGCACGGGTGGAATATTTAGTTTAAAACATTTTGGCTCTCCCGCATGTCGGTGCCCCTCTACCTCGGCGTCTCGGCGTTACTCGCTACCACTCGCTGCACTTCGAGTATCACCGAGATAGAACTACACTGGCACTGGACTGGTCGCGTCCGCGTGTATTTTTTGTTTATATTGATATTTTTAATTTCGTAATATCTTTTGAATGGAAGGTCCGATTTTAATAATTCAAAAAGTAATTTACAGGTATTGAAACAGTCTTGAATATGAAATAATTTATTTAGATAAGAATTAATACAAAGGTATGGAAAACATGGTCTGATTTTGATAGGCATTTTTATCAACTTTTAAAATATAAAAAAGTAGTTATAGTGACATAACTATAATAGTTGGACATATGGTCTCGCGGAGTTTTTTGTAGATATTGATACGTTCTATAATATTCTAGAACATTTTTTTGTTCTATCATCAATACTTTTCGCAGCGCATGCGATGAAACATATTTTATGGCTATTTTTTTTGCACCTTGGGTTGGTTTTAGTGAGATTTTCTGGGGATCTCTAATTTTTTCTTGTAATAAATATAGCCTATGTTACTCAGGGATAATGTAGCTTTCTAATGGTGAAAGAATTTTTGAAATCGGTCCAGTAGTTTTTATGTTTATTCGTTACATACAAAAATACAAATCTTACTTCTTTATAATATTAGTATAGATATAGATAGACGCCATCTATCCATCAGTAGATGGCGTAAGCTGTATATTAAATCGCAGTTTCTTAAGTGTTGTTTCTCTATAAAATGTATAAAATTAGCGGAACATAAAACCGTGTTAAATATAAAGTAAACGGTAGATGCATTATAGCCGAAGTGTAAAGTAGCGAGCAGCAGGAGCTGAGCAGCCGCATTCAAACTCACATTACACACGTCTTGTGCAGGTAAAATGCTATTTCTCCAAGAAAGAATATAAATTCAGAGGAGTTCTAAGCGATACCGATTCAACTGAACATTTTGCAGTTGCTCTTTGTTTTATTTATTTGCTTCGTGTCTTTGAATTTACGTTTTTAATTTAAAAATATGATCAATGTTGAAATGTTAAAGTAGTAAACTAGCCAAACTGCTAGTTACCATACTCCGAAACGGCTCGACCGATTTTTGTGAAATTTTGTATGGATATTCAGTAGATCTGAGAATCGGCTACTATCTATTTTTCATCCCCCTAAGTGGTAAGGGTGGCCCACCCCAAATGTATATGGCAAAACAACGTTTGCCGGGTCAGATAGTATTGATATATAGGTATTCTGGTTATCAAAAATTTTTTTTATTATTCCGCAGGAACTATGAATTTTTCCAGTATTAAAAGTAGCCTATATGGCAACACTACAGCACCTTTCTCACTCACGAATAGTTTTAGTTTTCTATCAGTGAAATAATTTTTAAAATCGGATTAGTAGTTCCTGGGAAACTCTTCAATTTACAAAATGACCACTTGAATGGCCATATCTTTTTAATTAGAATATTTATGGCAACACCACATAGCCTTTGTTACCCGGAAGGGGTGTAGCTTTCTATAGGTGAAAGAACTTTCAAAATCAGTTCAGTATTTTTCGAGCCTTTGTTAATATATTATGTCTCTGTTGATATTCATATTTAGAGGTTAAATGAAAACATCTATACTATGAAAGTTTAAAAAACTTGAGCGACCTTTGGATTTTGAATTAAGGATTGAAATTTTTTAAACCAAAAAATAATAATGGGTGGATATATTTTTTTTAATGAAAATCCTTTACATTAAGTAAACGGGAGCCAAGGCCAGACTTTGACTTTGAGATCAGGAAACTTATGATTTAAATGACATAGTATTACAAATTTTGTATGGATCTAACTACCTACCCTAAAGATGTCCTAAACTTTGAAAAAAAAAGAAATAGCAAAAAGAAAACATGCATCGAGTTAGACAAAAGTTGTTGAAATTCAGTTAACTGTTACCGATCGGGAGGTTTCCTCCGTCCTCCGTCCTCTTCCTCAAGGGTTCTCTATATGAGCGAAGTTATATCGAGTTAGTCGGATTGCTTTTTACAAATAAGTCTTTGACAATTTGCAAATGTTCGAGAATCCGCAGCGATGTTGATTGTGTTTACTTTCTATATAAATAGGAATTACGTTTTATTGCGGATTTTTTATATTTACAACTGATGAAAGGATTTCTTTTTTATTCCATTTGAGTGTTTGTTTCTGGTTACTTTGGATTCTTAGATTGTTTTATTATATTTACATTATTTTTATTTAAATGAATATGCATCTGTTATGAGGGTTCTGTACAATCGTCAAATTTTGATTTTAGCATGCGATACAATCAAACGCTTTTCTATATACAGCTCATATTTACAATCAATTGACATACAAGCAATTGAATATAAGATTACATGAAAATAGCACGAGTTGTAACGAGACATTTGGTCTTTAATTTTTTTCTTTTTTTGTGATATGAGACCTTAGTTCATCCTAAACTTTAAATATAATTCTATATCATCAGGAAGTATTCTATAATTTTGTGATATCCTATAATGTAGTTTCACAGTATATAATGTAGTTGAATGAAAAACGTAGTTTCAATCATTAGATATCAAAAATGGCAATGGGCAGGACATGTTTGCAGAATGAAGAATAGTCGATGGGCAAAAATAGTTACGGAATGTATCCCAAAAAACGAAGAATTCAAGGGGTCGACCAGAAAGGCGTTGGAAAGATGTCTTCTCTGAAGAAGTGGGACCAGGATGGATGACGAAAGCAAGGAACAGGGAGACATGGGAGGCTTAGGCCGAGGAGGCGACTACTTATAAAGATGGCGTTACCAAAAAAAAATTAATGTTATATAAACAACAAATGTAAAAAAATCAAGTAGAAAATAAAGGCTTATTTTATTTTTTATTTATAATGTAGTTAACTTTATCGGACATATGTTTTTATTGTACGGACTTAGAAGTTTTCTCATGTGATCTTGTGTGATAGACAGACATGTAGATGGGACAACTAAGTGATTCTATAAGGGTTCTTTTCAGTATAATAAATAGAATCAAAGGTAAGGTTCCAATTGTTTTTCGATATAATTACCAGTATCGTATTAATTTAATACATTTGGTATAAATTGAATTAATCGCTAAAACTCGTTAAAATCTATAATCCCATTATTTGCATAATAATCGACATTGTACAAGTAATACATTACGCATTTGAAAATTGTGTTATTATGAGTTATTTTGATGCTATGAGTGAAAGTCCGTTGGAATTAGTGGCTTTGTTTTGTAGTTTACACACCTTTCAATATCAGAACTGATTCAACATGGCGGTCACTCTAAAATGGCGGACTATCTGAAACATTTACAATGACTTATTTATTAGATTTAAGACTTAACTTGTAGTAAATAACTTTCTTTATAAAAATAAATTAAATTCTTATAACTTAGACTAGAAATACCATGTTATCGAATTTAAAATGGCTGTTGCTCTAAAATGGATTTTAAGTTGAAATAAAATTATTTGTATCATCATAAAAGCGAAAGTTTATATGTTTGGATGTTTTTACTTAATCATGCAAAAACGGCTGAACGTGTGACTTGAATCATACTTTTAAAGCTATTTAAATACTTTTTTTAAAACAATTTTTTAAAATAAAAAATGGCAAAATGTTATTTTGTAGTCGGGATACCCATCCCGAGATCTACGGTCCCTGCTCCATGGCTCATCATGGACATCGGAAAAACAAGAAACACTCTCGTTGCATCCCCGAAGATAGAGTGGGAAGGGGGAACGAAGAAGAAAAATGATGCGGATGCAGCGGACCCTAGGTAAGAGCCCAGAGTCCACTAGACCCACAGCATTAATGGGATGGAAGTGGGAGGGGGTAAGTCTGGCCCACATGCGGCTCAACCGGAACGCGTCTATGACACTTGGCGATCGGATTCGCATGCTGGTGGTCGCAAGCCCGTCGGGGAACAGATCCCCTACCACCAAGGGGGTGCTGGGTTACTCGGCTCTTACGAGATGCTCTCCCAGCGGCAGAGGGGAATAGTATTCTAACCCGTCCCCTCACTCTGCTCTGGCGTCAACGATAACACATGTATGTGAATTTGCATTCCTTGTAATCAGCCGCCTAAGTGCTATTAGTTCTTACGAACTGATGTTTGAACCAGTGATTTAGTTATCACTTTATTTAAAACCAGGGCTTGTCCTTTTGTCTTCGGATACCATGCAGTTTTGCTGTTTTATTGGATTCAAGCAATGTTTTATTTATTTATATTTTTACGTATTTCATAGAGTTAGAAATGGATTTCAATGAAATTTGGCACACAGATATATTTTTTTTTAATTTTTTTAAATATGGGAAATTCATTTACGCATACCCCTTAAAGGGTATATGTGGGACTCCCAGCGATAAGCGCTAGACTACCGCACTTAAATCCACCACCGTACATGCCGTATGTTAGGCGCCGCAGGAGCGCGTTAGCATACTACTGCGGACGCCTCGGCACGTCCACCCGTCTTCGGGTACAAATACCCGCAGTTTAAACCCGCCCATGGGCTCGCTTTACCAAGCACCTAACCGAGGGGGGATACCAGGACATGTCTATTGAAACACCCAGCCCCCGGAGGAGTCAGAAGCGGCGCACATCCCTCGACATCATAATATCTATCATCTATCTCTGTTTACTCATAAGCACCTGAATACTTTAATTAAGCAACAATTAGTATACATGGTAAGTACCACCCAGGCAAAGCCGGGGCGGTGGACTATTAAGTAATATGTAATACTAGTATGTAACATCATATATCTGTTAGTGTAAGGTGCAGTAAAGTGCACGCGGTGTCAGCAAAAAGCAATATCAGATATTCTATAGCAGCACCGCAGTAATTTCCTGCGATTTGCTACATTTTATATTGCATTTTAAATTTTCCAAATCGTTTTATAAATTTGCTACCGTTAGACTATATTTAACGCCCAATTTATATTATATTAAGTCTTTCACTGTGAAAACTGCGAACTTATGGAATATGCTTCCCCGCGACATTCGTCATTCCGAATCCATTAATATATTCAAAAGTCGTCTTAAAGTATACTATTTATCTTGTCAACAATAATGCAATATTCATCCATTTTATTCATGTAATATATGTATTTTACACATATATATATTTATATATGTTATATGGACTATATTTGTGTAACATATATTATGTATTAGTATAAGTATGTAAATACACACATATGTATGTACAGTTTTTCTATACATGTTATTTTATATGTTAATTATTTTTATATATGTCTTATATATATATTTTTTTTTCTTTTGGTTGCACTATCCCATATTTACTTGACAGCTCCTTTCATCGAAGGTTGTCTGTTTAGAGATTGCTATTATAGCAATAAGACCGCCTTTGCATGCTCTTTGTATATTTTATTGTATTATTGTTTTGTATTTTCTTTTTTCGTTTTTTGTGTGCAATAAAGTGCTTATCTATCTATCTATCTATCTATATTTTTTTTGTATTTATATATATTTTTTAATTATTTTAAACAGTTGCAGTGTTAGATGAAATATAGAAGTTGGTTGTAAAAGCCTTCTTTATATTTCGAGTTGGAAAATAAGAAAAATCAATACCACTACTGAGACACAGCTAGGTTTTTTAAAAAAAAAAAAACGCTTTAACCGAGAACCTCACAGACGCGAGCCTAGCGACGTCTAGCGCCGCAACTAAGTAATAATTTTGTTGATTTATTCGAGATTAAATTCGAGAATTATGTTTGAACTAACCTACAAAACTTCGATATTCTACGAATGTATGATAAATATAATATGTTAATAAGTTCATGACAGACTGTTTTATATAAATCGATATATTGATCGATAAATCTAAGGATTGATAGATTGACTGATAAGTCAAAGGATCAATACATTTATAGGTTGATATTTGTTTTCTAAGATAATAATATAAATTAATAAATTATGCCTTTACACAGGTAAAGCTGAAGATTTTGCTTGTTTGCGTCAACGCGCTAATCTCAGGATCTACTGGTCCGATTTGAAATATTCTTTCAGTGTTAGATAGCCCATTTATCGAGGAAGGCTATAGGCCATATATCATCACGCTAAGACCAATAGGAGTAAAGCTACACGCCGACAAAGTCGCGCGGGCAGACTAGTCTCTAATAATTCGCAATTTTGTAGTTTGGAACAAATAGTAATATCTAAAATGTGCAATTTATATGAAATCATGATTTATGATATAAAATTGCACATACCCAACGTGCAAGTGAAGCAGATTATATCAACCAAAAATAACTTGAAGCGTTTTCTATGAGTAAATGTTCGTTTCATTTCACGATTTCACTTGGGAAATGCACCCCACCGCATTTAAGAGACTGACAGAATACATTTTACAAGCTCGTCATTTGATGTTTTATTTATTTGTTGGCACTATTAATAGAGAAGAATGGCAACACATTTGTGAGTTGAGCCTTTATAACTAAGATTTTATAATTTATTTAAACATTTTCCCTGACCAACACCATTGATCACATATTATGGATCAATATACTGCTGATATAATATAACAAGATACATAATATTGACGAACTATATGAGGTCATTTGATATAGGTATGTATAATACATAATAATATATAAAAGAAAAAATATTCTATTTGAACTTACCAGTGAGTGAAGAATCCAGCAATGGGTGTAACTATGTGGCTACGGATATAGACCCATAATAATGTATGTATTTATATGTCGGGGATTTCAATGATGATGAGAAGGAAATGGAAGGAGGAAGATGTGGAATATTGGGGAACACTAAAAGGAGGTGATGGTATTGAATGGAATATAGGGTAAACGCGACGCAGATACTTCTACTGAACCGATAAATTATCAAATATGATCTCAAACAATTACGAGAGAAACCTAAGCAGTACCTTGGACTTGTGACCAAGGTGTAGGCTTAAGGAATTCCTTTAAGTAATTACAACACTCACCTCCACTGCTAGGCTCTCTATTTAAACCTAAGGTTAAACGCACATAAACCGAATCTAACACAAGGCTAACCTAACCTAACATTGAGTTTATTTAACCACGTGGCAATTACATAGTAAGGACTTACGTGACCTTAGTTGGACAGCACTTCCACACTACACTGCACTTGACACTATCACTATCACTAGCACTACTTAGATGATGTTCACTTCTTGAGAGACCGCGCACGACTAAGACTTCAGTTAGACTGTCGATCGCATATAAAGGGTCGAGGGTAGAGACTTTCAAAACAACGGAAGTGACAACTACCCCACTCCAACGCCATAGACAACGATAACGATTCGATTAATCGATAATCTTTTACTATGCTTTTACTATGTATGTATATATATATGTGTATGTATGTATATATATATGTACGTATATTGTATGACATATTTATATGTGAATATGTAAAACTGCACAAACACGAACTGTCGTAGACGAACTGTAACACAGGTGACCTCCAAAAATCAGTTTTTTGGAATCATGGCCTCCAATAATTAACTGAGAGGCTCCACCTTTTTGAAGTGCCACTGAATGGATCTACACAATAATCATATATACTGATTATAAATGATTTTATATAATAAGTGTTATGTATATATTAGTGGTTACTTTGAATAAATGTTTCTTTCTTTCTTTCTATTAATATTATCCATCTAATCAAACTAAATAAATGCTTGTGCTGGAGTGGGCCACGCCTGTAGTCCAATGACTGGGATTTGAACCCAGGACCTATCAATCGTGAATCCAACGTCTGACTAGTTCAGTGGGAACTACTGACGCTTACAATTTTTGAAAGATAAAATCTGCACATTTAAATCGAAATTAGCAATTCAATTGGTTAATATTTAAAATGTTAATGGTATAAAATAAAAATAAAAGTGGATAAGGGTCACTTTTGACCCCTCTGTTAGAAAGCACGTTAATTACTGGAGCAAATCCAACTTAATGTATTACATGATCCCCTTTGATAGTGTCCGTGATTTCTGCAGGACAGAAATATTTATACGTTTCCCTTGTGTAAGCTACAGAGTTTCACTCCAAAATAATACTCAAAAAAGTACAATAATATACAATCAATACAGAAGTCGAGCAGTGCCTCTGTGCACTGACACCGGGCTTGCGGCCCAGGAGCAGGATTAAAAGCTCTTTCTATAATGCAATAACACTTCTTCACTGCTCGACCTCCTGACCCTAATATTTAACACTTCTTCAGTTAAACAGCAATTACACTAATTATTTAATTATTCAGCAAAATATCTATAAATACACAACATCTTGAAGTCACACGAGCTCCGAGAATATCTAAACCTTAAGAACGTCAAAATCATCCTTTTTATAATACAAAATACCCCCCTCTCTCCACTATATTGACGACAGGTGGGGTCGTCAGCCTGTGTAATATAAAACTGCTTTTAAATAATTTAATAAAGCTTGCTTTATAAAATTCAATGATTCTAAGGTTTCAACAGAGGTTTTACCCGTGAGTTAAAATAGGTACTATTCCCCTCTCCCACTGGGAGAGCATCTCGTAAGAGCCGAGTAACCCAGCACCCCTTGGTGGTAGGGGATCTGTTCCCCGACTGGCTTGGCACCGGCATGCGGATACGACCTCCAAGTGTCATAGCGTTTTATATAATATATATATATACCACAGCGTTTTTTTTCTTTACTTCCCCTCACCACTCTATCTTCGAGGATGCAACGCATCGACAACCGATGTCTATGGGCGATGGTGGCTACTTACCATCAGGTGGACCAACTGCTCGTTTGCACCTTATCTACCATAAAAAAAGAGGTGGTCTAAGGGGCTGGGAAGTAGGATATACATTGGGCTTATTTGACTGCGCCACTGACGTCACAACAGTTATTTCCAAACTAGTCTGTAAAGAACCTAAGGGGACCGGAGTTACAGATTATCTAAATAAGCTAAAAAAGTTATTTTTCGTTAGTTCGCTACCGCAAATTCAAGTTATTAATGGAGACCCAGCATCACAACACCACACCACTGCACATCCATAATGGTCACCAGGCGAGCTGTATCTGGCAAATGGATCAAGTGTATCGGAACAAAAGTTATATACAGTGTTGGAATAAAATAAAAGGAACCTGGTAATATAAAGTTATCAACGGTGTTGCTAACTTATTATTATTCAAACACACAAGAAATACTTATTTATAGTTTGTTCTAGAATGTGTGAATAATGTCCTGCAGTTTCTTTATTTATATTCATCCTACAACTAATATATATTTCCTGTAGAAAGTAGTGATCTCTGATTCGGTTAGTTTATTACTACCCAGATATAGAAAACCTTGTACGAAGAAATAATGCTATTATTATGAAATACATACTTATTTCACTAGTAATATTCTAAAGAAGTATTTGTATATATGTATGTCGGGGATTTTAAATGATGAGAAGGAAAGGGGGGATAGGGGAATATTGGAAAACAATAACAGGGGGGATGGTATTGAATGGAATATTGGGTAAACGCTACTGACCCGATATTAACAATTACGAGAGAAACCTAAGCAATGCCTTGGACTTGTGACCAAGGTTAAGAGACGTCCTTTCAGTGATCACGACACTCGCCTCCACTGCCCAGGCTCTCTGTTTAAACCCAAGTTTACTCACATAAACCTAACCTAACACAAGACGTGGCAACTAGATTGTAAGGTACTCACGTGACCTTGATTGGACAGCACTAACACTGCACTGCACAACACTGACACTATTCAGAGACTACTTCACTTCTTGAGAAACCGCGCACGACTAAGACTCATTCTGACTGTCGATGGCATATAAAGGGTCGAGGGTCGAGAGTGTCAAAACAACGGAAGTGACTACTACCCTACTCCAACGCCATTGATACCGATAACGATTCGATTATTCGATAGTCTTTTACTATTCTTCGACATGTATGTATTTGTAAATCATGTTTTATAGGATAAAATTAAGGCAGAGATATTCGTAAATAGTTAGAATAGCAAGATGATGGATGCAAGTGAATTACTTTTCAGTTTCAGCTCAATATGTTATAATAACTGATTAAAAATTAAGTTTTAATGACATAAAAGGAAGTTAAATAAAAAGCTATGTCAATCAAATCAGCAACTTCATTTTATTCTATAGGAAATGACCATCCATATATAGTTGGCCTACGAACGGACATGTCATTATAACAAGAATTACTCACTTAGTTATCAATTTTCAGTAACTGACGGACGTTTGTAGGCCCATTTCAACGTTGTCCTTTTATATTTTTTCATAAAGGTGGTCCTGACAGCAACACAAAGGGGCAACATGGTAACAATAAAAACAACATGTAATTAGCCAGTTTTATTATACCTTTCATATTGTGAAAGCGATCGATATTAAATATCCGGAGTTCTTGGAATTATAAAGACGATACGATGTTAACTAATGAATATGCTTATAGTCTCTCCGGGATTTATTTACATTACCTCTGAAATCATTTTGTATTCTAGACTTACTGTGACGTAATAGATTTTGTATATGAAGCCGGACAATGCTTTTGGCTTGTAACCCAGGTGCAGGTATCTCAATAAGTCACATGGTCCTTATAAGATAGATCTCGCAACACACTTAAAGATGATGTTTATGACAGAATGCCTCATATTTTATGGGATGGATATTATATATTGTAGTTGATAGTGAACGACTACCACGAAAAAGTTTTTTCATTTTTCGGGTCAATATATAAACTATGCCAGTCACAAATAATGTGGTATGCTATTGGTAAAAGAATTTTCAATATCAGATCAGTAGATCTAGAGATATCCTCCTATAACCTCACAAACCCGAGCAGGAAAATTGCACCCGAGCGAAGCCGGGAAGGGTCAACTAATAGAATATAAATTCATATATGAAACCCTAACCTTTTTAATACTATGAAATAAAATTTCAGAAAACTCCAGAATTTCAATCCTCTGTTAGACGTTCACGAATTGGATTGTGGTTTATACTTTGGTGCTACAAACTAAAAACTAGTTATGCTAGAAATCTAAACAATATTTAGGAGGTAAACCAGTGCCAAGTGTTCTTGAGTTTGGCAACGTTAACAGTTCTAACCTGCCCTTACATACCTCGCCAACCGAGTATTATCTAATATTACGAATTTCTAACTTTGCTTGAAGTTAAATTATTTGGAACTGCTGGAAATAGTCACGAGCTTGCATATAATAAAATGGAATATCTGGCAGTAAGTACTTATAACTTCTGCAAAGGCTAAACTGAATTAAATGTTCTTTACAAATCCTCTTGCAGTTTATTAAGTGTCTCGAAAAATTTGATGGTAGACAATTTCTAATTATCATCATCTCCATTCACTAACAGCTTACCCTTGAACAAGAATCTCGTCTGATAATGAGGAGGATTTAGGTTGGAATTAGGTGGCTTGAAACCCTCTTGCTGTTGATTAACCGCCTTGAAAAATTCGGTGGCGGACATTTTCTAGTTATCATAATCATATCCACTCATTCATGAATTGTTACTGAATATGGATCTTCTCTGAGAACGAGGAGGGTTTAGGTAGGCATTAAGTGGCTTGAAACTCTCTTGCTCTCGATTAAGTGCCTAAAAGAATTAGGTGGCGGTCAATTTCTATTCGTCATTATCATCTCGGCCCATTACAGCTACTAAACACGAATTAATTTGGAGAATAAGGAGGGTTTAGATAATAGTCTTCCTCGTTAGGCGTGAGCGAGTTTGTAGATCTCACACTTCTTTGAGGAGATATTGGCAGGCATGTAAGTTTTCTTGTGATCTTTATTTGGATGTCCCAAAGAACTCCCAAATCTTATCCCCTACGTTATCATCGCGTTTCTGAATTATCCTATTTGCAAGTAAAACCATTGACTTTATAATACTTTCGTCCATACTGCTAATAGGCTTTTATGTACCTCCCTACTATATTCATTACCAAACATATAATTATGTAACGTACCTTTCCCTTAATCTATACAGAGAATTCCACTTACTTTGCGCTAATAGAGTCCGTTTAGGAGCGTTGTCCGACCCAGGCAGTCCAATTGGCACTTCCAAACACGCTTCAATATTCCGTGTGGTGTTGAAGCCGGCGACACTCAAGGTTTTACATTAATAAGAAGATAAATTGTCACTTCAATTGTCAAGTTCTCGATGAGCTTGATCCTGAAGTTCTATTAAGTAATTTAGTAGTAGCAAATTCATAATAGATCTTTCGAATCTTTTAAGGTTGAAGAATCATGAGCAAAAGCCTTCCTATGGAATTCATAATATTAAAGGAACAATAAATAAAATCAGATGTTTGCAAGTTGACCCTTGAATCCTTTTGAAGGACCTCGTAAATATAATCTATGTAATGATCCGCGTACTTCCTAGCCCAACACAAAAGTCCACATATTCCGAAGAAGCTGGGTTTTATTTTGTGTGAAAATATATTATGACTTTGTCAATCGCAGACCGCCCGCCCTCACCAGCTGACCTTATGGAAACGGCTTTACATTCAGCCGTTTTGCTACATATCAAATCATTTTATAAGATTTTGTATATATTGAAGATTAAAGAGCCTTTCCTTCTTTAGTTTTTCTTGTTACATTCATCTTTCTAAAGGTGAGTTGACTTTTAGAGATGTGGATCGATGATAAATTGAGGTCTTTAAGTTTTTTCTTTAAGCTTTTACAATGCTCTTCAGATTAGTATGATAGATCATCCTACTACTACTACCTACTAGGTGAATTAACGATAGCAAATGTAGGAAAAGAAATCATCCTTTAGTTAGCAACACTGTTTATACAAGACAATATATAACCTCTGTTCCGATAGATTTGTGCTAAACAAAGCTCGCCTGGTGACCAACGGCTGTATAAATAGTGTGATGTCGTTTGCTGGGATTCTATTGTCTATGATTTTATGAGTGTTTGAAATAATACTATGTGTGTTTTTTTATTTTTTAAACATTTGGATATACATGCATAAAATTGAACATCTTTTTAAAGATATTAAAGTTATTCGAACAATGGTAAAGCAAGTTCAGAAGAGGGACGTAGCGCAACTTCCTTTTTATTTAGACTTGGGAAATTTCATAAAGTGCTTCCAACTAATGTATGAACAAACTGAACTTTATTTTGTTAGCATATATTAGTTGAGAAGAATCAAACACTATTATGCTAAAGAAGAAAATACTTTTTAATAACTTCAACAGAAAAGCTTATATTAAAATCTCAAAAGAATATGTTTTTTAATTAAACAACTAGACAGTCAAATATAAAGAGGTAGATAGAGTGGTTCTCTACTCAATCTATTTTTTCTAAAATCGGCAAAATTTAGATATTTAACTTACAGATGAAAAAATTCATATTTCAGATTTCCAAATTCCATCACATACTAAATAGGGGATCAAAATTTATATTGATTTTCAGCGATTTCAATGCGGTTTTTACTGGTAGAGCTGTGGTGTATGTGGAAGTGGAGTGGAAAATATGTTTTAATTTATTACATTTATGTGCGAACTAAAAAAATAGCCTTTTGAGCCTTGCTAGCCCGCTCGCCCTTCTCTGAGGTGTACTCAAACTGCTCACTCACTTATTTATTCATTGATACTCTACCCGCAACTATGAATCATATCTTTCATCGTTTAGGCAGCGTTCATAACAAACGTTTTCGTTCGACCGTTTTTTCTTTGACTTACTTTGCAAACCCGAATACCACGAAAAAGTCTTTTCACTTTTCGGGTTAAAATATAGCCTATAACACTCTCAAATAATGAGGCTTTCTATAGGTAAAAGAATTTTCAAAATCGGTTTAATTGATCCAGAGATTCTACAACCTCACAAACTTTCCCTCTTTATAATATTAGTATATATATAACCTTAATTCTGTTAGTTTTAATTCTTATCTCTCCACATAAATGTGGTCGCATTTACCCAAAAGCCCGTTATTTATATAAGAGCTCATACAAGTAACTATTTACATAGTTCGCGCTTTTATCGTTTGAATAAAGTTTGTTATGATTCCTAAAGTAGAACTATTCCTCTACTCGTACGATAACAAAATTCTTTATGAAAACATTTGAGAGGTTTTACCAGCTTTAATATTGTGAAGAGTTAACCAAAATGAAGAATATACTATAATTATTAAGTGTGTATCGGGGATTTTAAATGGTGAGGAAGTGAAGGGAAAATTGGAGAATATTAACAGGGGGGGATGGTATTGAATGGAGTATTGGGTAAACGCAACGTAGATACTTCTACTGAACCGATAAATAATCAAATATGATCTCTAACAATTACGATAGAAACCTAAGCAGTGCCTTGGACTTGTGACCAAAGTGTAGGCTTAAGGAATTCTTTTAAGTAATTACTCCACTGCTCAGGCTCTCTGTTTAAACCTAAGGTTAATCTCACATAAACCTAACCTAACACAAGACGTGGCAACTAGATTGTAACTCCTAACACTAACACTATTCAGAGACTACTTCACTCCTTGAGAGACCGCGCACGACTAAGACTTCGGTCAGATTGTCGATGGCATATAAAGGGTCGAGGGTCGAGACTGTCAAAACAATGGAAGTGACTACTACCCTACTCCAACGCCATAGATAGCGATGACGATTCGATTATTCGATAGTCTTTTATTATTCTCCGATATGTACAATTCTGAGTGTTTATTTTCGCTGTTCGTTTCGCAAATTTCGGTTTACATGATCATATTAAACCTACCTAATAAAATTTATAAATATTTCTTCTGTCAAAATTAATTTCTTTTAGGTAAGTATAGCGTTTTCGATACATTTTCAGAGCTAACAAAATCCATATATCCAAATATACAAACTTTCACGTTTATAATATTAATTTAGCATGAATACTTTTCCACAAATCGTAGACGAACAAAATTATACTATTCTTACATAAAAAAGTACGGAATGGAATATATATATGAAACTCAAACTCAAAATTATTTATTTCAATAAGACTTAAAAATTTAGTTTGTCTGAAGCTACCACCAGGTCGGAAAGCAGTTTTCTGTTGAGAAGAGCCGGCCAGAAATTCAACAGTCGCTTTTTTCAAAAAGCCATGTTTACATAGTCTGTTATACAAATCATTTAACTTGAGAGTCAACGTCACTTAGATTCCAAGCATTCTCATCATTTAAGTAATCCTGTACATAGTATGCTATATTTATCAAACCTATAGAGAGACTATAACATCAATTTAAAGCAAAATGTACAAGCAAGTCATGAACTTTTTAATAAAAACAGAATTTTCGCGCGAAATAGAAAAAAACTACAAAAACAAATATTTCGCTTCGGAGTATCAACTCGTCGCGCGTCGCCCTACTATACCAAGTTTCAAAGTTACATAAAATTTAACGCTCTCGTTTACGTTACACACTGCTGTAACGTTTGTCGAACATACGAGTTAGCAAAGCAACTATTCGTGCGTTCGTCAGTTCTTAACAACTTATACTAAGATAATAACTCTATCGGAACAGAGGTTATACTTATGTTCCAATAGACTTGTGTCAGTTGTCAAACGAAGCTCGCCTGGTGGCCAGAAAGACTAAAGAACTTGTGTCGTTATGTTAGGACTCCATTGTGAAGGAGCATTTGTGAACGTTTGGGATTATATTTCTCGGTCTCCGTCTAAAGTACATGTTATTATGTTCTTTTACGTGCAGTATAGTTTTTATATGGATAATATTTGATAGATGCAGACGTTACTTGGCGGCAAACACTGTCAATCGCTTTACTTATCGAGAACTGAATCTGCTTCTTATCATAAATATATAGTTTCTTTTTTGTTTATATTTTCGTAATAACGAAATTTAACTGAGGTAGGGCAGAGCAGGAAATTTCCTGCTCAAATATGGAGCAGCCCGACTGGGATAGTACCTCGACCTTACAGAAGATCACAGCTAAATAACACTACTCTAAAGCAGTGTTGTGTTCCTGTTGGTGAGTAAGGTGAGCAGAGCTCCTGGGGGGAACTGGGGATAGGGTCGGCAACGCGCTTGCGATGCTTCTGGTGTTGCAGACGTCTATAAGCTCCGGTAATCGCTTACCATCAGATGAGCCGTACGCTTGTTTGCCACCCCTTGGTGGTAGGGGATCTGTTCCCCGACTGGCTTGGCACCGGCATGCGAATACGACCTCCAAGTGTCATAGCGTTTTATATAATATATATATACCACAGCGTTTTTTTTTCTTCACTTCCCCTCACCACTTTATCTTCGAGGATGCAACGCATCGACAACCCTCGATGTCTATGGGCGATGGTGGCCACTTACCATCAGGTGGACCAACTGCTCGTTTGCACCTTATCTACCATAAAAAAAAGAGGTGGTCTAAGGGGCTGGGAAGTAGGATATACATTGGGCTTATTTGACTGCGCCACTGACGTCACAACAGTTATTTCCAAACTAGTCTGTAAAGAACCTAAGGGGACCGGAGTTACAGATTATCTAAATAAGCTAAAAAAGTTATTTTTCGTTAGTTCGCTACCGCAAATTCAAGTTATTAATGGAGACCCAGCATCACAACACCACACCACTGCACATCCATAATGGTCACCAGGCGAGCTGTATCTGGCAAATGGATCAAGTGTATCGGAACAAAAGTTATATACAGTGTTGGAATAAAATAAAAGGAACCTGGTAATATAAAGTTATCAACGGTGTTGCTAACTTATTATTATTCAAACACACAAGAAATACTTATTTATAGTTTGTTCTAGAATGTGTGAATAATGTCCTGCAGTTTCTTTATTTATATTCATCCTACAACTAATATATATTTCCTGTAGAAAGTAGTGATCTCTGATTCGGTTAGTTTATTACTACCCAGATATAGAAAACCTTGTACGAAGAAATAATGCTATTATTATGAAATACATACTTATTTCACTAGTAATATTCTAAAGAAGTATTTGTATATATGTATGTCGGGGATTTTAAATGATGAGAAGGAAAGGGGGGATAGGGGAATATTGGAAAACAATAACAGGGGGGATGGTATTGAATGGAATATTGGGTAAACGCTACTGACCCGATATTAACAATTACGAGAGAAACCTAAGCAATGCCTTGGACTTGTGACCAAGGTTAAGAGACGTCCTTTCAGTGATCACGACACTCGCCTCCACTGCCCAGGCTCTCTGTTTAAACCCAAGTTTACTCACATAAACCTAACCTAACACAAGACGTGGCAACTAGATTGTAAGGTACTCACGTGACCTTGATTGGACAGCACTAACACTGCACTGCACAACACTGACACTATTCAGAGACTACTTCACTTCTTGAGAAACCGCGCACGACTAAGACTTCATTCTGACTGTCGATGGCATATAAAGGGTCGAGGGTCGAGAGTGTCAAAACAACGGAAGTGACTACTACCCCACTCCAACGCCATTGATACCCATAACGATTCTATTATTCGATAGTCTTTTACTATTCTTCGACATGTATGTATTTGTACATCATGTTTTATAGGATAAAATTAAGACAGAGATGATGATGATGGATGCAAGTGAATTACTTTTCAGTTTCAGCTCAATATGTTATAATAACTGATTAAAAATTAAGTTTTAATGACATAAAAGGAAGTTAAATAAAAAGCTATATCAATCAAATCAGCAACTTCATTTTATTCTATAGGAAATGACCATCCATATATAGTTGGCCTACGAACGGACATGTCATTATAACAAGAATTACTCACTTAGTTATCAATTTTCAGTAACTGACGGACGTTTGTAGGCCCATTTCAACGTTGTCCTTTTATATTTTTTCATAAAGGTGGTCCTGACAGCAACACAAAGGGGCAACATGGTAACAATAAAAACAACATGTAATTAGCCAGTTTTATTATACCTTTCATATTGTGAAAGCGATCGATATTAAATATCCGGAGTTCTTGGAATTATAAAGACGATACGATGTTAACTAATGAATATGCTTATAGTCTCTCCGGGATTTATTTACATTACCTCTGAAATCATTTTGTATTCTAGACTTACTGTGACGTAATAGATTTTGTATATGAAGCCGGACAATGCTTTTGGCTTGTAACCCAGGTGCAGGTATCTCAATAAGTCACATGGTCCTTATAAGATAGATCTCGCAACACACTTAAAGATGATGTTTATGACAGAATGCCTCATATTTTATGGGATGGATATTATATATTGTAGTTGATAGTGAACGACTACCACGAAAAAGTTTTTTCATTTTTCGGGTCAATATATAAACTATGCCAGTCACAAATAATGTGGTATGCTATTGGTAAAAGAATTTTCAATATCAGATCAGTAGATCTAGAGATATCCTCCTATAACCTCACAAACCCGAGCAGGAAAATTGCACCCGAGCGAAGCCGGGAAGGGTCAACTAATAGAATATAAATTCATATATGAAACCCTAACCTTTTTAATACTATGAAATAAAATTTCAGAAAACTCCAGAATTTCAATCCTCTGTTAGACGTTCACGAATTGGATTGTGGTTTATACTTTGGTGCTACAAACTAAAAACTAGTTATGCTAGAAATCTAAACAATATTTAGGAGGTAAACCAGTGCCAAGTGTTCTTGAGTTTGGCAACGTTAACAGTTCTAACCTGCCCTTACATACCTCGCCAACCGAGTATTATCTAATATTACAAATTTCAAACTTTGCTTGAAGTTAAATTATTTGGAACTGCTGGAAATAGTCACGAGCTTGCATATAATAAAATGGAATATCTGGCAGTAAGTACTTATAACTTCTGCAAAGGCTAAACTGAATTAAATGTTCTTTACAAATCCTCTTGCAGTTTATTAAGTGTCTCGAAAAATTTGATGGTAGACAATTTCTAATTATCATCATCTCCATTCACTAACAGCTTACCCTTGAACAAGAATCTCGTCTGATAATGAGGAGGATTTAGGTTGGAATTAGGTGGCTTGAAACCCTCTTGCTGTTGATTAACCGCCTTGAAAAATTCGGTGGCGGACATTTTCTAGTTATCATAATCATCTCCACTCATTCATGAATTGTTACTGAATATGGATCTTCTTTGAGAACGAGGAGGGTTTAGGTAGGCATTAAGGAGCTTGAAATTCTCTTGCTCTCGATTAAGTGCCTAAAAGAATTAGGTAGCGGTCAATTTCTATTCGTCATTATCATCTCGGCCCATTACAGCTACTAAACACGAATTAATTTGGAGAATAAGGAGGGTTTAGATAATAGTCTTCCTCGTTAGGCGTGAGCGAGTTTGTAGATCTCACACTTCTTTGAGGAGATATTGGCAGGCATGTAAGTTTTCTTGTGATCTTTATTTGGATGTCCCAAAGAAATCCCAAATCTTATCCCCTACGTTATCATCGCGTTTCTGAATTATCCTATTTGCAAGTAAAACCATTGACTTTATAATACTTTCGTCCATACTGCTAATAGGCTTTTATGCACCTCCCTACTATATTCATTACCAAACATATAATTATGTAACGTACCTTTCCTTAATCTATACAGAGAATTCCACTTACTTTGCGCTAATAGAGTCCGTTTAGGAGCGTTGTCCGACCCAGGCAGTCCAATTGGCACTTCCAAACACGCTTCAATATTCCGTGTGGTGTTGAAGCCGGCGACACTCAAGGTTTTACATTAATCAGAAGATAAATTATTACTTCAATTGTCAAGTTCTACATGAGCTTGATCCTGAAGCTCTAACAAGTAATTGAGTAGTAGCAAATTCATAATAGATCTTTCGAATCTTTTAAGGTTGAAGAATCATGAGCAAAAGCCTTCCTATGGAATTTATAATATTAAAGGAACAATAAATAAAATCAGATGTTTGCAAGTTGACCCCTGAATCCTTTTGAAGGTCCTCGTAAATATAATCTATGTAATGATCCGCGTACTTCCTAGCCCAACACAAAAGTCCACATATTCCGAAGAAGCTGGGTTTTATTTTGTGTGAAAATATATTATGACTTTGTCAATCGCAGACCGCCCGCCCTCACCAGCTGACCTTATGAAAACGGCTTTACATTCAGCCGTTTTGCTACATATCAAATCATTTTATAGGATTTTGTATATATTGAAGATTAAAGAGCCTTTCCTTCTTTAGTTTTTCTTGTTACATTGAGACCGCACAAGTTTGCATATTGGTGTTATCCATCTTTTCAAAAGGCAAGTTGACTTTTAGAGATGTGGATCGATGATAAATTGAGGTCTTTAAGCTTTTTTTTAAGCTTTTACAATGCTCTGCAGATTAGTATGATAGATCATCTTACTACTACTACCTACTAGGTGAATTAACGATAGCAAATGTAGGAAAAGAAATCATCCTTTATACAAGACAATATATAACCTCTGTTCCGATAGATTTGAGCTAAACAAAGCTCGCCTGGTGACCAACGGCTGTACAAATGGTGTGATGTCGTTTGCTGGGATTCTATTGTCTATGATTTTATGAGTGTTTGATTATATTTCTTGGTTTCCGATTTCAATCTAAATAGTATATTAATATTATTTTTGTCTTTTACGTGTTACTGTGCAGTATAGCTCTTAAAGAAATAATACTTTGAGGATAGATATTGCATAGATAATGATCAAAAGAAGAAGAAACGCGATTTGCTCATATGACATTTTTTTTTATTTTTTAAGCATTCGGATATACATGCATAAAATTGAACATCTTTTTAAAAATATTAAAGTTATTCGAACAATGGTAAAGTTAGCAAGTTCTGAAGAGGGACGTAGCGCAACTTCCTTTTTATTTAGACTTGGGAAATTTCATAAAGTGCTTCCAACTGATGTATGAACAAACTGAACTTTATTTTGTTAGCATATATTAGTTGAGAAGAATCAAACACTATTATGCTAAAGAAGAAAATACTTTTTAATAACTTCAACAGAAAAGCTTATATTAAAATCTCAAAAGAATATGTTTTTTTATTAAACAACTAGACAGTCAAATATAAAGAGGTAGATAGAGTGGTTCTCTACTCAATCTATTTTTTCTAAAATCGGCAAAATTTAGATATTTAACTTAAAAAATTACTGATGAAAAAATTCATATTTCAGATTTCCAAATTTCATCACATACTAAATAGGGGATCAAAATGTATATTGATTTTCAGCGATTTCAATGCGGTTTTCACTGGTAGAGCTGTGGTGTGTGTGGAAGTGGAGTGGAAAATATGTTTTAATTTATTACATTTATGTGCGAACTAAAAAAATAGCCTTTTAACTTGCCAGCCCGCTCGCCCTTCTCTGAGGTGTTAACTCACTTACTTATTCATTGATACTCTACCCGCAACTATGAATCATATCTTTCATCGTTAAGGCAGCGTTCATAACAAACGTTTTCGTTCGACCGTTTTTTCTTTGACTTACTTTGCAAACCCGAATACCACGAAAAAGTCTTTTCACTTTTCGGGTTAAAATATAGCCTATAACACTCTCAAATAATGAGGCTTTCTATAGGTAAAAGAATTTTCAAAATCGGTTTAATAGATCCAGAGATTACCCCCTACAACCTCACAAACTTTCCCTCTTTATAATATTAGTATCTATATAACCTTAATTCTGTTAGTTTTAATTCTTATCTCTCCACATAAATGTGGTCGCATTTACCCAAAAGCCCGTTATTTATATAAGAGCTCATACAAGTAACTATTTACATAGTTCGCGCTTTTATCGTTTGAATAAAGTTTGTTATGATTCCTAAAGTAGAACTATTCCTCTACTCGTACGATAACAAAATTCTTTATGAAAACATTTGAGAGGTTTTACCAGCTTTAATATTGTGAAGAGTTAACCAAAATGAAGAATATACTATAATTATTAAGTGTGTATCGGGGATTTTAAATGGTGAGGAAGTGAAGGGAAAATTGGAGAATATTAACAGGGGGGGATGGTATTGAATGGAGTATTGGGTAAACGCAACGTAGATACTTCTACTGAACCGATAAATAATCAAATATGATCTCTAACAATTACGATAGAAACCTAAGCAGTGCCTTGGACTTGTGACCAAAGTGTAGGCTTAAGGAATTCTTTTAAGTAATTACTCCACTGCTCAGGCTCTCTGTTTAAACCTAAGGTTAATCTCACATAAACCTAACCTAACACAAGACGTGGCAACTAGATTGTAACTCCTAACACTAACACTATTCAGAGACTACTTCACTCCTTGAGAGACCGCGCACGACTAAGACTTCGGTCAGATTGTCGATGGCATATAAAGGGTCGAGGGTCGAGACTGTCAAAACAATGGAAGTGACTACTACCCTACTCCAACGCCATAGATAGCGATGACGATTCGATTATTCGATAGTCTTTTATTATTCTCCGATATGTACAATTCTGAGTGTTTATTTTCGCTGTTCGTTTCGCAAATTTCGGTTTACATGATCATATTAAACCTACCTAATAAAATTTATAAATATTTCTTCTGTCAAAATTAATTTCTTTTAGGTAAGTATAGCGTTTTCGATACATTTTCAGAGCTAACAAAATCCATATATCCAAATATACAAACTTTCACGTTTATAATATTAATTTAGCATGAATACTTTTCCACAAATCGTAGACGAACAAAATTATACTATTCTTACATAAAAAAGTACGGAATGGAATATATATATGAAACTCAAACTCAAAATTATTTATTTCAATAAGACTTAAAAATTTAGTTTGTCTGAAGCTACCACCAGGTCGGAAAGCAGTTTTCTGTTGAGAAGAGCCGGCCAGAAATTCAACAGTCGCTTTTTTCAAAAAGCCATGTTTACATAGTCTGTTATACAAATCATTTAACTTGAGAGTCAACGTCACTTAGATTCCAAGCATTCTCATCATTTAAGTAATCCTGTACATAGTATGCTATATTTATCAAACCTATAGAGAGACTATAACATCAATTTAAAGCAAAATGTACAAGCAAGTCATGAACTTTTTAATAAAAACAGAATTTTCGCGCGAAATAGAAAAAAACTACAAAAACAAATATTTCGCTTCGGAGTATCAACTCGTCGCGCGTCGCCCTACTATACCAAGTTTCAAAGTTACATAAAATTTAACGCTCTCGTTTACGTTACACACTGCTGTAACGTTTGTCGAACATACGAGTTAGCAAAGCAACTATTCGTGCGTTCGTCAGTTCTTAACAACTTATACTAAGATAATAACTCTATCGGAACAGAGGTTATACTTATGTTCCAATAGACTTGTGTCAGTTGTCAAACGAAGCTCGCCTGGTGGCCAGAAAGACTAAAGAACTTGTGTCGTTATGTTAGGACTCCATTGTGAAGGAGCATTTGTGAACGTTTGGGATTATATTTCTCGGTCTCCGTCTAAAGTACATGTTATTATGTTCTTTTACGTGCAGTATAGTTTTTATATGGATAATATTTGATAGATGCAGACGTTACTTGGCGGCAAACACTGTCAATCGCTTTACTTATCGAGAACTGAATCTGCTTCTTATCATAAATATATAGTTTCTTTTTTGTTTATATTTTCGTAATAACGAAATTTAACTGAGGTAGGGCAGAGCAGGAAATTTCCTGCTCAAATATGGAGCAGCCCGACTGGGATAGTACCTCGACCTTACAGAAGATCACAGCTAAATAACACTACTCTAAAGCAGTGTTGTGTTCCTGTTGGTGAGTAAGGTGAGCAGAGCTCCTGGGGGGAACTGGGGATAGGGTCGGCAACGCGCTTGCGATGCTTCTGGTGTTGCAGACGTCTATAAGCTCCGGTAATCGCTTACCATCAGATGAGCCGTACGCTTGTTTGCCGACCTAGTTACATAAAAAAAAATCCGTCAATATCCGTTTAAACGCCACAACGTTTATTGGCCTCACGGAAGACCAGCACTGTATTTGTACGTTTACAGGTACAGTGGGACCATTTTGGAATCACGATTGGCATTTCAATATTTTATTGTCATCTTACTGTTTTTTTTTGTAAGCTTTAGTTGTAAGCTGATTTGTGAAACCAAATAAAGAATTCTAATTAAAGAATTCTAGTAATACAAATATCACGGAAAAGCACAGATCACAACTACGGAAAAGTGTTTGATCTATCTTTTGTGGATGTTCATATTAAACTAACACCCGCTGTTAGTCTGACACCCCCGAAAAATTACTTCAGAGCTTTGATATTTGACTAGCAGACACGGGAGCAATTTACCTTAAAATTAGTTAAATTAAAAAAATATTCAGGCACTTAGTAAAATAAACATATTTTATTAGTATCCCGTGGAAACTCTAATTTTTTTCCAGGAGAAAAGTAGCCAAAGGGTATATAATATATAAAATATCTGTCTGCTACATTTTATTGAAATACATACAAACAACTAAACACACAAACTTTCACATTAATAAGTAGTAGTATTTTAAGTTATTAGTTACTTTAATCTATTAATTTTATATTCTTTTAGTAAAGACTATGGAAGACTTCACTCCTTGGAGACTTCAGGTCTAATTCTCGTTGTTTTCGCTGCATCGAGGAAATTTTGGCAAATACTTTCTTTAAATACAAAATAATCTATTCTAATATTATTGGATGAATCTGGATCTAGTGAACCCATTTTGAAATTTCTTTTACCAATGAAACCCACATTATTTGTGAGTGTCATAGGCTATATATTTACTAGAAAAATGAAAAGACTTTCGTGGCAGTCGGTTTGGCTGCAGTAAGTTTGAGAAAAAAAAGGTCGAACGAAAACGTTACAAGCGCTGCCTTAACGATGATAGATATATGATTGGGTTCTAGAGAAAAGTTATAGAGCTTGATAATGCCTACAAAAAAAACAGAGACAGAATCTACACTAACTGTGGCGCGAGGTCTTGTTTATTGGTCATATTATGAATTATTATTAAAATAAGTAATCTTATCGACTGAAATGTTTGTAACAAAAGACTTTTCTTTACCTCAGCGAAGCGAGGCTGGGTGGGCTAGTCTGATTAAAGCTCGTCGTTCGTGCGGGCAGTGTGCCCCACCAGTACGATTACATTATAGCTCTTACAATATTGCCGTTTGTGGGTCGTGACTCTTCTTTATGATCATAGGGTTATTGAGGCTGCAGTTACTTGTACAACTTACAAGTATTATCTATCTCGGGTAAAAACATTATGTTTATTGTTATTGTTTGTTGACGCTTTTTGTGTATTTTATGAGTATCATTTTATATCTGAAGTAGACGATACACTTGATATGAAATTGCTATCAGGATCAATACAATATCATTTTAATGATTTCTTCAGTTACGACTGAATATTTTGTATTAATAAATCTTAATCTGAAATCTTTGGATTAATTTAAATAAATCTGTACATAAAATTCAAATTCCGAATCTAATTTTAATCAGATTTGAGATAGATTACAAATAAATATATATTACAAACTAGTCGACCCGCGCCACTTCGTCCGCGTGTAGCTCCGCTTCTATTTGTCGTAGCGTGATGTTATATAGCCTAAAGCCTTCCTCGATAAATGGGCTATCTAACACTGAAAGAATTTTCCAAATCGGATCAGTAGTTCCTGAGATTAGCGCGTTCTAGCAAACAAACAAACTCTTCAGCTTTATATATAGGATAGGATTTGAATTTTAAATACATACAGAGGTAGGTACCGGACGTATCTATATCCGATAGTGTACGAGTGGCCTGCCCTCGCTTCGCTCCGGGTATTTGAAGCAATATTATAATTGATCTTAAATTGTCACTCTGTAACTGTGTAACTTTTCATTAAAAAGAGACAGGATGAGAGCTAATGAGTATAAAAGAGGAAGAGAGACGGGAAAAGTAAAGACTTTTTCAATTAAATAATTTTAAAAATCGGATCAGTAACGACAATGTGGCCATATTTTATTAATTAATTAGATAAGTTTATGGCAACACTATAATATCTATGTTACTCAGGAATAGTGTAGTTTTCTATCAGTGATTTTTTTTAATCGGATCAGTAGCAAGAAATGGCCATATTCTATTAATATAAAAAATATGAGTTTATGGCAACACTATGTAATCTATGTTACTCAGGAAGCGTGTAGTTTTCTATCAATGATTTTGTTTAATCGGATCAGTAACGACAAAGTGGCCATATTTTATTAATTAAAAAGATAAGTTTATGGAAACACTATATTATCTATGTTACTCAGGAATCGTGTAGTTTTCGTTCAGTGATTTTTTTAAAAATTGGATCAGTATTTACTTTTTTAAATAAACATACAAAAATACAAGCAATCAAAACTTTTCTCTTTGTATAATGGTATAGATTACATAGTACCCTGATAGTGCAGTGTGATAGAAAGGAACACTACAATTGAAATAATAGTTCTGTAAGAATTGAAAGTTGAATACAACTCCCAATAGTCAATGGTTCAATACAAAATGTGTCCACCGTACACACGATTGCACTTGGAAAGTTTTGATAGTTCCAACTTCGGATGTTATCCTTACTGGAGTCTGGGACGAAACAAATATAAGAGAATATTGGACTGAATGTTTTTGTTTTGATACTTTATTATTTCTACTAAAAGAAATTGTTATTTACTTGAACGCCCGCGATAGGTATCGAAACAGTCATCATCATCATCACGACCCTTCTATGGCCCACTGCTGAGCCGGGTCTCCTCCTAAGAATGAGGAGGGTATTAGGCCATAGTCCACCACGCTGGCCCAGTGCGGGTTGGCAGACTTCACACATCTTTGTGAACTTTTAGGGAACTCTCAGGAGTGCAGGTTTCCTCACGATGTTTTCCTTCACCGTTAAAGCAAGTGATATTTAATTGCTTAAAACACACATAACTCAGAGTTATGCGTGTTTTAATATATAACTACAATATTTGGACATATGGTCTCGTGAAGCTTTTTGTAGATATCGATACGGTTTATAATATTGTTGGACATTTTTTTGTTCTATCATCAATAGTTTTCGCAGCGCATGCGACGAAAGACATTTTATGGCTAATTTTTTACACCTTGGGTTGGTTTTAATAAAAATTTCTGGGGATCCCTAATTTTTTCTAATAATAAATATAGCCTATGTTACTCAGGGATAATGTAGCTTTCTAATGGTGAAATAATTTTTGATATCGGTCTAATAGTTTTTAGGTTTATTTGTTACATACAAAAATACAAATCTTTCCTCTTAATAATATTAATAATAGACATTGAAGACATATCAACAAAAATAGAATACGCCGAAGACTATATTTATTTGGGACATTTACTATCCTTCAAGTCTTGCAATGATATAGAAGTAGAGCGAAGAATCAAAATAACCTGCAACAAGTATTGGGCAATGAAGGAGGTATTCAAGAGTAATCTAATAGTTACACTGAAAACTAAAGCTATGCAGACATGTTTAGTACCCTGTCTCACTTACGCTTCCCAAACATGGCCTTTGTCAACAAAACAGACTCATAAGGTCAAAATGTGCCAAAATAGCATGGAAAGGAGTCTCCTGGGTTTTAAGCTGAGCGTTAAAGTGAGAAATGAAGGTAAAAGACATAGCAAAAATCATAACAACCCTAAAATGGAAATGAGCTGGGCATGTCCAAAGATCACCAGAGAACAAATGGTCCAGAATTGTCACTAATTGGTACCCTATTCACAAGAAAAGACGGAAAGGAAGGCCATTCAAAAGATGGAGTGATGACGTAGTTGCTACGGTGGGAAATACCTGGAGCAGACTGGCAAGAATAAAAAAAAATATACTAACAAACTAGAATAAGTAACAGCTTTATTATTATTATTCATTGAAGCTCCCCTCCTATGGGTCGTAGCGTTGTGTTATATACCTTTCTCGATAAATGGACTATCCAACACTGAACTAATAGTTCCTGAAATCTAGTAGTTCCTGAAGGATAAACAGTTAAATATCATTAAATAGACGTAGAAACGAGAAAAGGGAAAGGAAATAATTTTTTTTGTTGCCAATCCATACTTAATATTATAAATTTGAAAACGACATTTGTTTGTTGGAGTTTCATGCCTTAAATTAGAAAGAAATTGTATTAATTTATACAAGCGAATTTTCTGTAATTGAACACCCTATAAAACCTTCTTAAAGTTTAATATCTCTATTGTAATCAGTATCCAGTACTATAAACATTACTTGGAGATATTACAGTAAGTTAAACAGGAAAAGTATCATTAGTATGTCACAAAGTTAGGCAATTCAAGTGGACCCTTCGCTTTTGTAAACTTCGCCGTCCATGAAGTTAGCGGAACTTTTAAGTTAGTTGTGTTTGTTTGTCTGAAATTTGTTCATAAATTATGATTACAGAACTCCATTTTATCATCCAACTTAATAATATAAATGTGAAACTAACTCTGTTCGTCGGTCTGTCTGATTGTTACGCCTTCACTCTTAACCCACTGAACCGATTTTTTTTACTGATAGTTAAGGTGCAAACAAGCAGACGGTCCACCTTATGGTAAGTGGCCACCATCGCCTATGGACATCGGCAAAACAAGAGATATCCTCTTCTTTTGTCGATGTGTTGCATCCTCGAAGTTAGAGTAGGGAGGGAGAGTCAAGAAAATCTGCTTCAGTTTCAGTGGACCCTGAGCAAGAGCCCAGAGTCCACCATATCCGCAGTATTAATGGGATGGAGGGAAAGGGAGCGGTTAAGTCTAACCCACATGCGGCTCCACCAAGGGGGTGCTGGGTTACTCGGCTCTCACTAGATGCTCTCCCAGCGGCAGAGGGGAATAGTATTCTAACCCGTCCCCTCTCAACAAAGATAGATTAGAACTTGGAAAAGGACATAGACTACGTTTTATTGTGAAAAAAGTTTTAAGGGGTTGAAATAGGGGATGTTGAGCTCGAAAGTCGAGCGAGAATAGTTAGCAAAATGATATCAATCTACATTCAATATGGCGGACGGAGTTATTTTCTGTGCACCCATGATATGGATATTAAATGAACGAGTTTGTTGAGAAGAACACATTAAATAAAAAATGACTTCACTCTAAATCCAATATGGCGGATTAGCCAACATGTCGGACTAGTTATTTTAAGTACTCTAATAATTTCTAATTTTCAAATGACATTTGTGTTACAATATAAAATTTTTTTTAAAAGAGATGGGAGATTAAATAGTATACAATGGAAGGTAGCCCTTATAAGTGCTGTGTTCGCACTCTTCCCAGCTTATCCTTTTGGGGATAGTGTGGCGAGATTCTCTTATGTGTTTACTATAAATTATAGTTTATCCGAGCGATAAATCTGTGACACACGTACCACACTTGAAGTTGCCTAAAAAAATGTATCATCACCCCCAATTAACCAATCTGTTGCAGATTAAATACTATTTCCATTAGTAATTTATTGGAAGGTATTCCAATTTTTGGTAAGTATCTAATTTTATAAAAAATACTTTTGATTTTAATAATATTTTCAGCTAAATTTATATATTAAATTAATAATTATATATTGACCAACCACCACATTCTTCTCGATATAAACTTCCATTTTTATAGCTTCAGTTAATATTTTAATGTTAGCAACACTGTTTATAAAGTAGTATTAGCGGGTAGGTCATTTTATATTAACCTTTAGTGCGACGGAATAGTCTCAGTCTCTCTGGTGTTTTCGGTCAGTGTACATGGAAGTGAGTGTCGTAGTTAAGGTCACCCTTCTTGAGGAGTGGTGGAGATGAGAGTTAATATAATATGAAAGGGCTCTTTAAACCTGCTCCTGGGTCTCAAGCCCCAGACACTGCTCGACTCAGTCTAAATTGCATGTGTATACGTATTGCTGTACAGTAATGGGTATCATTAATCTCTCATTCTATGACACTATATATCTCTATAATATCGATAAACTCAATGCTCGATATTGTTAGCAATAAATATGTAAAACTTTTTAAAAGTGTTGCTAGATTATAGGATATTTATTTTACCTTCTTCAGGTATGTATTACATAACATAAATACAAGTAACAAAAACAAACTTGTAACGCCTTATATTGTCTCTACAAAGAGAGTAATAGTTTCATGGGGCTTGGTGTTCGCATCTATAATAAGATTCCACAGACTATATTAGACTTACCACTTCAGCGATTTAAAACTCAAATAAAAATATTTAGTAAATAAAGCTTACTACTCTGTACAAGATTATTTGAATGATGACAAAACTTGGATTCAAAATGACGTTGATGCTCAGCTGAATGATTATACCTTTGTAAAACAGACTGATGTAAACAATGGCATTTTGATGCGAGCAACTGTTGAGTTTCTTGCCAGTTCTTCTCATCAGGAAACTGCTTTCCGAACTGGTGGTAGCTTCAGACAAACTGACTGACCTATTGATTTGAAGTAAATAAACTTATATTTTTTAAGTTTTCAGGAGGTTTGGAAGTTTAAAATACATAATGGCGCTAGAAGGTGCTTACGGCGAACTACTAATAATATTGTGAAAGTTGTTGGTTATTTTACGTTTAAAACTACTTACCTGTGGCTATGTACACTATGTTCTATTAGAAAATACAAACAAACAGCTGGTACTTGGAATAATGTAGAGATTTGCATGATAGAAGTCGGTAGGGGCAGATCCCGTATCACAAACTTTGATTAAGATCCGGGTCTTATATAACTGCTTTGGTTTATGATATCCATTAATCATCTTTGCTTTATATGAGTTAGCAACACTGTTGATAACTTTATATTCGCGTAGCACTTTCTACTTTAATCCAAGCCTGTATATAAAGTCTGTTCCGATAGACTTGAGCTCATTTCAAGTCATCTTTTTTTTCAAGTCATCTTTTTTAATGCGCACGGCTGAGGAATGGAATTCCCTGCCGGCGTCTGTATTTCCGAGTACGTATAACCCGAATGCTTTTAAAGCGCGAGTGAACAGGCCTCTTCTGGGCGAGCTCGCTCCATCTTCGACCTCGTCTCTGCTCTAGAGCTAGACTGAGGTCAAGAGTAAGCCCATTTTATAATAAAAACAAAAAGCTCGCCTGATGGTGATTATGGGATGCTGTGTCTCCGTTACTAAGATTTGAAGTAATTGATTTCCATTAATTGCATATTATTTTATGTACATTCAGGAGGTGAAAGGAAGACGAGGATGGGGATACTCTTACCAAAAAATGGAGGCAAAGAACAGCTTTTCAAAACTAAATATAATAGTTTTATCTTCATGTAAAAGTAGGTATTTTAATTAAATAATAGAATAAGATATTAGAAAGTAAACAACATCGAAGCTCGCGTAATACGAGTATTTTCCCTGAGCGGTTTGTGTCTCATTATAAAGAGCTTATTGATCTTCTATAACTAAGGCAATATAATGTTACATGCTGGGAAACTTTGCGGCTGCTTTGGTTACTTTGACACTATGTTATTATAAAAATTGTGATTTAAAATAATAATTATTTGAGTTATATCACTTAGAAAACAACCGCAATTGCTTTGGAAATTTTGGCAGATAGGAGCTATTCAAATATTACTTTAGCAGATTTCTTTAAAAATTGACGTACGATTCGCTGCGTAATCGAAGCATCTTCAGAAGTTGTTGACTCTACAAGCGTCACTTGCTCCTGAAAATGCTCTGTACGAGTCTGGTTGTTAGACCGTTGAGTTACCTACTTGTGTGGTGTGTCTTCCTGGTTTGGGTTCGCGCGTCTCACTTTTATGTGGGCACGGTCCTCTTCTGGGTTGTGCCATACGAGTCTGGTTGTTCATGTTTTAAATCATGAATTTCCGCAAAGTAACGCCTGATTCAATTCAATATCCTCCCCTCGTGCTTACGTAAACTATTAATTAACAATCGCTTACGTAATCGCCTTGCAGACCCCACCATCCCACATGTCATCAAAAATAAGCAAAGCAAGGAACTCCCCTTTAATAGTTATGTAATACTATACCTAAACTTACAACATCTCTGTCTTATTTCAGCAGAAGCAAAAATTTAAAATACTGGACTTGTAGAATTTGTAGATTTCTTAAAGGTAGGGTATTTCGAAATTTCATTTATTGTTATATTTATACAAAATACGAGTCTTAGCATTACCTTTATTAATAGTAATCAAAAGAAGCTGATTTTTATAGAGGAACTATCAAAATATGTTTATGATCTCTATTAGGGATACAGGTTTGATAAAATCATGAAAGCCTGATCGTCGCTGGTTTTTCCTTTATTACTTTCTGTTGTGAAATATATTTTTTTAATTTAGTATTTCGGTTGTACGAGTAGATCTATATCCAACAATCAAGTCCAGTATCATCCCGTAGTAATTATAACGAGCGTCCTTTATCCGGACAACAGGGAAATAACTTTTTTAATTAATTTCTTTTATTTCTATGAAGTTTTTTAATTTAATCTCTCGTACAATCATTTCAATTTAGAGTTTTTCGAGTGTTGGCTGACTGATGTAATCCCCGGAACAAATTAAAACCTTTTCCTTTTATTGTCAATTGCTATGAGGTTTTAGGCAATAAAATATTATATTGCAATAAGATGCCGCCGAATTGAAAACCTTTAAATGCTGACGTGAGGTCTTAAGGGCCGTGCAGTAAGTATTTAACTTTATCGTGAAGCCTTGTCACCGCTCAGTTACCAATCGCTGCCTCATCAGTAGTATTCGTGTTACAGAGAATAGATTAAGTAAATATAATCGATCTAAGTTTCGTAAATCTGTGTTTTTATAAGTATTTTCATTAAAATATATTACTTAAAAATATTCAATATAATAATGTACAGTTGGAGTCTCGCTTATTGATTAATGATTAAGATCAAGAAATAAGGGACGAATTACATTTTGATTTAACTTTCTAATTTTTTAAAAGTTTTCATTATCATCATCACGACCCGTCAATGGCCCACTGCTGAGCGGGTCCTCCTCCTCAGAATGAGGAGGGTATCAGGCCATAGTCCACCACGCTGGCCCAGAGCGGGTTGGCAGACTTCACACACCTTTGAGAAATTTAGGGAACTCTCAGGAGTGCAGGTTTCCTCACGATGTTTCCCTTCACCGTTAAAGCAAGTGAGATTTAATTTCATAAAACACTCATAACTCAGAAAAGTCAGCGGTGTGTGCCCAGGATCGAACTGGGACTTCCAGAGTAAGACATTGAAGTTCCAACCATTGGGCCATCACTGCTTTTTTTAAAGTTATATAGCTGAATATTCTTTGTAAGTTAAAAATTTATAAAACAATAAAATTTTATGCTTTTTTAATTTGGATGTATTTTATTATGCAGCCTGGAAGACCGTGCCTAAGTTTAAATGTTAAAATATTTGACTCCAGCACCTTAATGATACATTTTTTTAGCCCGAAAAACCATTTCTACAGTTTTGTTAGATTTTGGTTACGTCATCAAATTGAACAGTGTATTTCAAAAACTGTCGAATAAGTAATAATTAAAATCCTTCCTAATACTGTTTAACTGTTGAGGAATTAACAGACAGGCGAGGTTGAGAGACTCCAAACCACTTCCTTGACATTTAGGTCTACTGATTGAAAAACCCTTATCATGTTGATCGTTTATCAGTGTCAATGCTTACAATATTAACTTTTTATTGGGTACTTATGATTATAATAGAGCAGAGACCTCAAGTTTCTTTACTCACCATTATTATTAATATGACGAATTTTGATGTTTGATATAAAATTATTCAAAAACGTCTGAACAGATTTCAATGAAATTTGGCTTACAGATACTTTATAATATGTATTAACAGATAAAGTACATCGCACCTTTATTCATAAACTGAATTAACTCAAAATTACAATTTTGTGGGGAATCGCATTTAAAATTTGACAAGTTTAGATTGATGATTTCAAAAAATCATAAAAAAATTAATAGATGATTTTCTTCAATTATAAAAATTGATATGTTTAGCTTAATTAATAAGTTATTAGAATGAGGTGGACAATTATTATATTTTTGTAAAGAATAGACCATAAAGAAGTATTTAAAAAAAACTTTTACTAAAATGGTAATCAAATAATTTTGATGTAAACGGAATAATTGAAAATATTGCAGTTTTATATTAAAATTATTTTGTTAGTAAGTGAAATATTTAGATTTTTTGCAGTATTAAGAAACAAGCATAAATTGTCGAAGACAATATATTTCGAAAAAATAAATAACCTGTTAGATTCACACAAAAACGCTAACCGATTTAAATTAAATACTAAATTCGTCTCTCCTGGAAAGTCCTTTTATATGTCTGTTTCATAGTGTATATATGAGAGAGAGAGTGAGTGAGTGAGTGTTAGCATAAGTTTCAATTATCTCTATACCCAGAAATGTCTATTTAACTAGTCGTGGACAGATCCTAACTAGTCATTAAGTGAAGGGTCAGCAAAAATATACATTTTATTCAGTTCAGTTGAATAAATATATAACAGTTTAGGGTATAATACAATTTGCTGCTAAACTTCTGTCTTTTATATTGTTTGTCGGCTCGCTGAGAAAAAACGCGTAGTTGTCCCTAAATTATGCAACCGTCATAAACCAGAATGAGAGTAAGACGAGGTCCCTAAAATATCTAATTTATAAGCTAAAAGCGGATAATATTCAAAAAATTCCTTTAACACCTTTGTTGTTTTTTTAAACCCAAACGACGGAATGTATGTCTGTCTGTGTCTGACCAATAACATTACCTTAAACGCTATTAATACTTGTTAATATCGATTCTTCTAAATATTAGCTACACCGTTTATAAAATCGTATTAGCGGGTAGGTCATTTTATGTTATGTCAAGTATACCTACAGTAGACAATATATAACGTTTAGTAAGAAGTTAGTGTTATAGTGTAGTGCTGTTTAGTGGTGTGGCGTTAGGCCTCCGATTATCGAGAAGCACGTGAGTATTGTACTTTATTATTTTAATAATTGGTAGCGAGGTCCAGCATTGAAAACGAGAATTAACGATTATAAAAAACCTCTTTAAACCTGCTCCTGGGTCTCAAGCTCCAGGCACTGCTCGGCTTCCATCTAGATTATATGTTAATGGTGTCGTTTGAGTGTTACTGCGCAGTATAGCTGACATATTTAGCATAAATTGACATCGTGCGGTTGTTGACTTGTTGTCTTTATTAAATTAGAGTTTCAATCGCGGGTATTTTACATTTTTAATTTAAATATTATAAAAAAAATCAATTGTTAGTCCAGTAAAGTTATCAGTTACTAATTTAATATTGTGTTTATTAGCATAATTTACAGCCATCAGTTACCAACACCGTTGATAGCTTTATATTTGCGGGTTTATTCCAAGACTGTATATATCCTCTGTTCTCATAGACTTGAGTCAGTTGTCAAACTAAGCTCACCTTACGGAATTTTTCAATCTTCAGAGGCTATTTATCTTACACTAGCGGCCCATCCCGGCTTCGCACGGGTGGAATATTTAGTTTAAAACATTTTGGCTCTCCCGCATGTCGGTGCCCCTCTACCTCGGCGGTACTCGCTACCACTCGCTGCACTTCGAGTATCACCGAGATAGAACTACACTGGCCCGTCGCGTCGGCGTGTATTTTTTGTTTATATTGATATTTTTAATTTCGTAATATATTTTGAATGGAAGGTCTGATTTTAATAATTCAAAAAGTAATTTACAGGTATTGAAACAGTCTTGAATATGAAATAATTTATTTGGATAAGAATTAATACAAAGGTATGGAAAACATAGTCTGATTGTGAGGCATTTCTATCAACTTTTAAAATGTAAAAAGTAGTTATAGTGACTTAACTACAATAGTTGGACATATGGTCTCGCGGAGTTTTTTGTAGATATTGATACGTTCTATAATATTCTAGAACATTTTTTTGTTCTAGCATCAATACTTTTCGCAGCGCATGCGTTGAAAGATATTTTATGGCTATTTTTTTTGCACCTTGGGTTGGTTTTAGTGAGATTTTCTGGGGATCTCTAATTTTTTCTTGTAATAAATATAGCCTATGTTACTCAGGGATAATGTAGCTTTCTAATGGTGAAAGAATTTTAGAAATCGGTCTAGTAGTTTTTATGTTTATTCGTTACATACAAAAATACAAATCTTACTTCTTTATAATATTAGTATAGATTAGTTCCTAGTAGTATATATCATGGTCAGATGGATTAATAAACGTCTGTCAACAAATTCTAAAGATATAGTTGATTGCTGAAGAAATTTTAAAGTAAATTTAAAGTTAGCACAGCTAATGAAACATTTATATACTTTTATCTCTCCAAAATATAGTCATTATTATTGGTCTAATACATATTTAGTTAGTCCTAATTGTTACAGTATTATGCAAGCAAATTGTATACACAGACGCACACACAGTTTATGCCCTTTGTCTCTTGATAGAGATGAATATGCATGAACGCATTAATGTTATGGTAATAGCATTAGCACAGATCCATTACATGCTATTATTTTTGATATACATTGATAATTGACAGTGTTTAAATTATTAAAACTTAGAGATAGGTATTACGTTATCTATAATAGGATAGTGTTGAGTAAGCATCCCGTTGTAGGATAGATATTTTTGGAGATTTTCTGATTGGCGAGCTATCATAAAACGATGTAAATAATAGTCTAGGTTTCATTAAAATACAAATTGAATATTGAATTGAATCAGGCGTTACTTTGCGGAAATTCATGATTTAAAAGGAATCAAAAGGTCACCTTGCTATTAAAGTAAAGTGACGCTTGTGGAGTCAACACCTCCTGAAGATGCTTCGGTTACGGAGTGAATAGTACGTCGTCGAGCTACCTACTTGTGTGGTGTGTCTTGGTTCGGGTTCGTGCGTCTCAATTTTATGTGGGCAGGGTGCTCTTCTGGGTTGTGCCCTACGAGTCTGGTTGTTCAGTTTGCCGCGGATTATAGCAAGGTAACCTTCTGATTCCTTTTAGACAAATTGAACTCCGGCATATATACGGCTTAACCACAATGAGTAAGATAATTAAATTAGCAATTAATCGGTAACAAACTAAGATGAAAAAATTTTGCAAAATCGCTATAAGTGTATCACTTGAGAAATAAATTCAGTACTGTTGTACGCAAGTTATAGTCTACATTATTAGCTTTTTCTGTTTGCCTTGTGGCAGATTTATGAGATACTGTGTAATTTCGTTATATCACCTACATTATGAAGGGAGACTTACTTACTGTAGGTTTAGCGGGTGGTTCAATTTTAATATTCCTCATACTGGTGTGGTTTAGCTACATGTCACATCGTTATACATAAAATGAATGTAATATCTTATTGGTTGGGCTGAATTGATGCTATTTTAGTGTAGGAGTTGATTCTAGATTAAAAAAACTACTCACTGGAAGACATGCAAGAACTTCTGCATAGATTGGAAAAGGAGAGCTTGGAGCCAGACCAAGCTCATTGCAGTAGACCGTGCTGGGAAGCTTCTGAACATCAACTGTAGTCTATCTCTTGATATCGTGGAGTATACCTTATTCGGCTCTCAAATACGCAATGATGGGAGCTGTATTCCAGAAATAAAAAAACTCATCGCAATGCCGAAAAGCTCCATAAGACGCCTAATTGGAATATAGAGGAGTCAGGGAATTAGCAATGAAACCAAGAGTCGTTTGGTGCATGCCTTGATCTTCTCAATATTCATGTATGGAGTGGAAACATTGACCATTAAAGCGAAGGTAAGGCTACGGACAGATGCGTTGGAAAGGCAAACGCACAAACGCTATCCTAGAGATTGTTCAATCAGGAAGAAAGGGGATTGGAACCCAACTTTCCTACATACGTATCTAACGTTCATAATTCGGATACTTCATGCGGGGTGGGAACGAGAGCCTAGGAAAGTTAATCGTAACTGGTAACACCAAGGGCCAAAGGTTGTGAGACTGATCACTATCTGGATGGGCAGACGTACTCCCCAAACATCTGTGCGTTTGAAGGTTAACAATAACATACAAAATCGGCTAGTGAGAATCTGTTTTTGCTGCAACTGGTTTTGCAAAACTCACAATTCTAGGTCGACAGAACTGAAGACTTTTATTCCTTTGCGAATAGCAACTTAGATGTTTGATATTTTTATAACTTCAAGGTATTGCAGACCGGAGTAAAAACCTCTAAGCGTTTCGGAGAAAAAAGTTCTTGACAGATAGATAACAAAGTGATCCAATAAATCACTCATCTCAGAAAAATCGATAGCTGACGAATGGCTATTCAAGGATAAAACATTTTCAAGAGATGTTCAAAATCACTCTTCGACATTTTCTTTTATTATGGGCCCTCAGATCGAACCAACTCACAACAGACTGGATGGTTAATTAAGCTTTGTGATTATAATTGAAATCTGAATTGTCTTATACAAATAATTTTAACTGAGTTCCCTGGCATTTTGATCCTGTTCTAATTTAGTTATCAGAGAATCACGGAATTGAAACGCATTAAACATTAATTGAACTTCCGTCTCAAGTTTCTCTGTTTGGGACAAATAATGACTTGTACTGATAACAATAGACAGCATGTGCTTTATATTATATTTACCAGTCCCCTCCTTCGCCCGTTTGGGATTTACTACGAATATTTTGCTATGTTTAAATATGACTAACTCCCAAAGAAATTACGGTCCCAGAGCTAGATATGCACTTTTAACCTAACACACCTAGCACCCCTTTAAGCCTTTTTTGGGGATACAGATACGTTGTAGCGTCGGGTCATCAAAATTGATTAAGTGGTTAAAGGCATTTATAATATTAAAATAAAATTATATACTTAGTTGGGGTTTATTTAACATCAACGCGTGACTGTAATTTCGTTTTAAAAACATCGACAATTTTTTTTGTTCAATCTGGCATCAACAGATGGCGTTGTCTGTCTTGCTTACACTGTAGCTAGATGGCGTTGCATGTTTTCAAACGACGCCCAGTTAAAAGTTGTATCGAGTGCTAATAGGTCAAAGATTCTAAGAACCATCTCGATTAAATTACTTTTCAAACAACAAAATCTGCATCAAAATAGGTCCATTATCTTAAGCGGTACGATGCCACAGACAGACATACAGATAGAAAAGTTAGACGTAAAACATCCGTATTACGTCGGATGTTAAATAAGTGAAAATGATTTTTTAACTAAACAAAACCAGGATAATCAGACTATATTATTATCAAAAGATATAGTTAAACAGATATTAGTTTAGTTGGCAACACTGATTCACAATGATAATATATAGTAAGTACCTACAATAATCAACACCGACACTGTTGATAGCAGTTCAGAAACATCCAGATTAAACTTTGTTCATAAACAAATGTTTTCCAAGAAAGGGGTTTAAAAGTAAACTTTAAAGTATTAAACAGAAGAAATAACAGTCTTTATCAATTGCTTATTCTGCACATAAAGCTGAAGCTGAAATTCCCGGAATTAAACAAGATCGAGCGGAACTTCCTTGATTCATGGCTCAGTCTCAATTTAAATTGAATTTGCTAAAAATTTTAATCATATTATTTCAAACGCAGAGAATTCAAATGATTTTAAATGTTATTTTAGGATTGGACTCGAAAGGTATTGTCCTATGGATTATATGTTTTAATATTTTACTACTATAAATAACCAGCCGTTATATATAATTTTTAGAAAATAAATTCGAAAAAAAAATAGGCATTAAGTCACGTGACAGCGAACACCGATCAGAAAGTGTTACGTCACGCCACGCAAAACATCATCGTACACAGATGTAAGTTTTTTTTTTTATTTTTTTTTTTAAAAAGATTACTAGCAGTATGGATCACATACTACTAGTATTCCCTTTACCCCTCCTAGTAAGCTAATAAATAGCTTGTGTCAGGAGTCGGCCACGCCAGTAGTTCAATGTCTGGGATTTGAACCCACGACTTGTTGATCGTGAATCCAACGCCCGAACCACTGAGCTACTGACGCTTCAAATTTTGCAGACTGTGACGTCATTGAAGACGCTATGACACGCGTTTTCGAGGGAAATCTAAATTGCTTTTTTTTAAATATAAAATATGTAGTGTAGCGTAGTCGAAAGCGTAAGTTAGCTTAGGTTAGGTTAGTTTAGATGGTGAAACTAAGCAGTGGAGGCGAGTGTTGTAATTACTTAAAGGACGTCCTTGGTCACAAGTCCAAGGAACTGCTTGGGTTCCTGTCGTAATATTTCCTGTGAGAATAGTACGTGATCGTAATGTTTAGTTATATCCTGACCGCGTTGCGCCCTTAGCTTATATTATAGACCATCCATCCCTTTTAATAGTATCCTACATATATTTAAAGAAAAATGTGTTTAGGATGAAATAGATATATAAGTACATACAATTACGACTAGCCTATTGCTTAAATGTACAGACTATAAATAGCCAAATTGATATTGTCCGATACTTCTCCTCCTTCCTCTGCTATGTTCCGGTAGGTATAAATTGTTTATAGAGAGAAATTCTACAACCCGTCTCAGTTTTTCTTTCTGCTCCTCCTCCTTTCCCTTCTTTTTCATCCCATGCTTGTCTTTTACTTTTTTCGCTAGACGTACTTTTTACACTGCAAACAGAATATCTAATTTCGTGCAGAACTTAGAAGACTTATAATAGTATATGTTCATATTTCGAGTTCGAGACCCTAAGTCTTACTCGGGAGGTCCGAAGTTCGATCCTGGGCACACACTTCTGACTCTGAGTTATGTGTGTTTTAAGCAATTAAATATCACTTGCTTTAACGGTGAAGGAAAACATCGTGAGGAAACCTGCACTCCTGAGAGTTCCCTAAAGTTCTCAAAGGTGTGTGAAGTCTGCCAACCCGCAATGGGCCAGCGTGGCGGACTATGGCCTAATACCCTCCTCATTCTGAGGAGGAGACCCGGCTCAGCAAGTGGGCCATTGAAGGGTCGTGATGATGATCAATAAAAATAATCCTTACACGATTGAGATTAAGTTTTGCTTACACATTTAGATTCGATCACAGTGCATGGTAAGTCAAGTGACGTTATTCTAGATACAATATGGCGGACGGCCCGAGATGGTGGACTAGTTATTACAGCAGCTTTCTGGTATCCGATATCTATTGTTTGGGTATCGATATTTGGTGAATGTATTACAGTTTCAGTCTTGGTCATTTTAATTTTTAATTTAGTAGTTATTTATGGTAGGTTACGCTGCACGCGGATTCTAGACATTATCCAAGTTAACACGCGTCTGAAACGAACAAACAGACTAAGTTCACTTTGAACGTTAGTATGCGAGTGCGGGATTATTTGCTCAACGTTAGATAGCTGTAGGTTATTACCATATGAAGAGTTTAAGACAGCTTTGAGCTTGAAACGGAAGAATTAGAATGCATTAATGTAAAATGAGAACTAGATTAAAATAAACATACATTTAGAGTGAGTTTTCACTAGAGATGAGTGAAGATGAGTAGCGAGGGATGTGTTTGTTAAGAACCAACAGAATTGTTTCATTTGACATACTCTGAGCGAGGCTAGGCAAATGAAGAGATTTTATTAGTTCTCAACAAACATATTCTTCACCAGGCACGCCCAAAGCATCTTCTGCGCCGGTGTGCGAAATACTTATGAGCGCCTATACTTGAAGAGCAAAAAAAAGTGGTTCGCTAACAAGTATCTTCTGCGCCTGCGTGTCAACCCTGTCTACAATTATTTGCGCCCTGATTTTTTATCATGTCATATTATATTTTCGGTTTGGCGCCCCAATAAGGTTCGTACACATCCTCACTCATCTCTGGTGGAAACGCAGCCTTGTGACACCACACTAGCAAAAATACTTCAGATAAACCAATTAATATAGAACACATATGTACTCAGTGTAAGCAATGTCAACGTTGCCATGGTTACAAGATTGTTGTATCCATGGCAACTTGTTGACACAGTTATAACAACTGTCAGTATATTAGGCTTGTGAGGCAGCTCTCAAGTTAGTAATGAGCTGATAGTCTCCAAACAGCTGAACAGATCTTCACAATACATAGCTAAGGACCATCTCGATTAAATTGCCTTTCAAACAAATACAACTTCATCAGAATCGGTCTATTATCTTGGGCGCTACGATACCACAGACAGACACCGTCGCTGTAGACACAGATAGTTTATTAGAGAGATTAAAATATTACTTAACAGCTATTCTTCCAAAGAAAAGTATCCATCATTCTATTTTTATATTTTTCCTGTTATCCAAGAATAGATTCCATTTAGCAAAAACCAACAAAAACGATAAAAGAATCCTCCATCTTGGAGCGTTTGTCATTATGTTATGATGACGTCACTGTTTTTACTTGCGACAGGGTAATTACTTACTTCTCCCTTTTGATTTATTATTTCTGGCAATAAATAAATATTTATATATCTATCATCTTACTTATATTATAAGTGTGAAAGTTTGTATGTTTGTTACTCAATCACGGCAAAATGGTTGAACGGATTTCGGTGAAATTTAACACACCGATACTATTTAACTTACTTTTGTCCCGGAAAAAAGTTCAAAGTTCCTGTGGGATAAAAATAAAATATATGTCGGGGATTTTAAAACGATGTGAAAGGAAATGGAAGGAGGAAGATGGGGTATATTGGGGAACACTAAAAGGGGGTGATGGCATTGAATGGAATATTGGGTAAACACGACGCAGATACTTCTACTGAACCGATAAATTATCAAATATGATCTCTAACAATTACGAGAGAAACCTAAGCAGTGCCTTGGACTTGTGACCAAGGTGTAGGCTTAAGGATATCCTTTAAGTAATTACAACACTCGCCTCCACTGCTAGGCTCTCTATTTAAACCCAAGGTTAAATGCACATAAACCGAATCTAACACAAGGCTAACCTAACCTAAGGCTAACCTAACCTAACATTATGTTTACTTAACCACGTGGCAATTACATTGTAAGGACTTACGTGACCTTAGTTGGACAGCACTTCCACACTACACTGCACTTGACACTATCACTAGCACTAATTAGATGATGTTAACTTCTTGAGAGACCGCGCACGACTAAGACTTCAGTTAGACTGTCGATCGCATATAAAGGGTGGAGGGTAGATACTGTCAAAACAACGGAAGTGACTACTACCCCACTCCAACGCCATAGACAACGATAACGATTCGATTAATCGATAATCTTTTACTATGCTCCGACATATATATTTTGTCACTCTAGCATAGTGTAACTTTCTCGCTATTTTATGACACTTAAATGGCCATATCTTTTTAATTAGAATATTTATGGCAATATCTCATAGCTTATGTTTAACTGGAAGGAACGTAGCTTTCTATACGTGAAAGAATTATCAAAATCGGTTTAGCTTTTGTGCAACAAACATACAAAACATCCAATCCAAATAAAGAAGTCTTATTGTATAACTAGGTTTCACCCGCTATGTTTTGGATAATTCATACTATATCATTATAAATTATTGCCTATATGTTATTCTGATGTGTAAGCTATATTATTGTAAAGTTTCATCAAAATCCGTTCAGTAGTTTTTGCGTGAAAGAGTAACAAATATCCAGTCATTCATACATTCTTACAATTTTATAATATTAGTAGATTGTATAACTGTCTAATAGAAAGTCTATTTTAATCTATAAATATTTAATTTGTCTGAGTATCTGAATGTTCTTAAATGAATAGAAACATGATTGATCAATCAATATTCAATAGGCAGTGTTCTGTTATTCCACTCGAAACTTGTAAATAAAAGGGCTCTCAAATTATACAGCAACTCCATTAGTAGAGCTGTTGCGCATTGGAGATTTGTACACCACAAAAAGAGACTTAATAAACTAGATACACTATAATATTTAAGAGTTAAATGTAACGTACAACTGGTTGGCTGAGATATGTTCAAACTCTACACTCCCTCACTCACACACACACTAACTCATTTATTCATACTCTAACCGCAACTATGAATCATATATCTCTCATTGTTAAGACAGAGTTCGTGAGATACTTTTTTTCTAATCCTACTACCACAAAAAGTCTTTTAATTTTTCGGGTTAATATATGTCGGAGCATAGTAAAAGATTATCGATTAATCGAATCGTTATCGTTATCTATGGCGTTGGAGTGGGGTAGTAGTCACTTCCGTTGTTTTGACAGTCTCTACCCTCGACCCTTTATATGCGATCGACAGTCTAACTGAAGTCTTAGTCGTGCGCGGTCTCTCAAGAAGTGAACATCATCTAAGTAGTGCTAGTGATAGTGATAGTGTCAAGTGCAGTGTAGTGTGGAAGTGCTGTCCAACTAAGGTCACGTAAGTCCTTACAATGTAATTGCCACGTGGTTAAGTAAACACAACGTTAGGTTAAGTTAGCCTTAGGTTAGGTTAGCCTTGTGTTAGATTCGGTTTATGAGCGTTTAACCTTGGGCTTAAATAGAGAGCCTATCAGTGGAGGCGAGTGTTGTAATTACTTAAAGGATATCTTTAAGCCTACACCTTGGTCACAAGTCCAAGGCACTGCTTACGTTTCTCTCGTAATTGTTAGAGATCATATTTGATCATTTATCAGTTCAATAGGAGTATCTACGTTGCGTTTACCCAATATTCCATTCAATACCATCACCCCCTTTTAGTGTTCCCCAATATTCCCCATCTTCCTCCTTCCATCTCCTTTCACATCATTTAAAATCCCCGACATATATATCCTATGACATTCACAAATAATGCGGCTATCTATTGGTAAAAGAATTTTCAAAATTGGTTCAGTAGATCCAGAGATTTTCCCCTACAACAAAATTTACCTCTTTATAATATTAGATACTCTTCGTTTCGAAAAGAAAAACGAACGAATAAAAGAAGGTGGTGTAGTTATAATATACTTATTCATACTAGTAACTTAAGTATATATGAATACATAACCGTCATAAATTGTATTATTTTCCAAAAAAAGTCTGTAAAGAATATTATTTTTTCAGTTTGTTGTTGTTTGTTCAAGCTGAAGCTGAGTTTGTTTGTTTGCTTAAACGCGCTAATCTCAAGAACTAATAGTTGGATTTGAAAAATTTTTTCAGTGTTAGATAGGCCATTTATCAAGGAAGGCTATAGGCTATATATCATCACGCTAAGACCAATAGGAGCGGAGCTACACGCGGATGAAGTAGCACGGGTCGACTAGTGTTATTATATGAAGACAAATATTTGATGTTCTTCACATCATTTGTATTTAGTTTCACTCAATCACTCATTCACATATTCATGCCTTCTCTTACTAAGCTGTTTTTGTACAATATATTTGATAGGGTACGATAAGTTGTTGTATATCATTCAATCACCCACCTATTCCCCCACTCATATAAACACTTTATCTTGCACTTATTCACTCAAAAATTCAATTCTATTAAACATTAAAACTAAGAAAATATCGCCAGTCTTATAGAAAAAGTGTTTTTTTTTCTGTATGATAAGTAATCGTGTCTGCTTGCCAAATCATACTAATATATAAAGCTGAAGAGTTTGTTTGTTTGAACGCGCTAATCTCAGGAACTACTGATCCGATTTGAAAAATTCTTTCAGTGTTAGATAGCCCATTTACCGAGAAAGGCTATAGACTATATATCATCACGCTAAGACCAATAGAAGCGGAGCTACACGCGGACGAAGTACCGCGGTCAACTAGTTGTTTAGCTATAGCATATGTAAGTATAACCTTAACCCTCAAATATTTAGTAACAAGATCAAGCAGTGGAGGTGAGTGTTGTACTGTAAAAGAAGTCTTCAAAACTTCAAGTCCTAGATACTTTCTGACTAAAATGAATGTTTTTACGAATTTCTGTACACTATTATATATTTTTTACCTACATTTTAGTCGACAGTATGCAGAGACGGCTAGCGGGATAATCTATTATTAATTTCCAATAATGCTCAATAAATTCTAGTATTGATGAGGATGAGGGTATAATTATATAACTACGAGCTAATGTACCTCGTTTCACTGAGTTATAAATAGCTATTGATTTACCCTTCTATTAAATTCTAATCCAATCTATAGTACATTATTTATGGATTGGAGCTATACTGCACAGTAACATACATAACATTTTTTGTCTTGATCAATATATCGATGTATGATATGATGCTCAATCCAATAAGTTCTCATCTGGCAACCCTATTAATTTGTTTGATACTTCTCAAAATTTGAAGGTGTATTCATTTAATTATGAGAGTTAACCTACATAGAAACTAAATTTTAAATTTTATTTTAAACATTTAAAATATGGGTCCCCATGGGTCTGGTCTAGAATTTGAAAAACTTCTAATATTGCAAAAAATATGGCAACACCACTATGGTAATCTCACGTCATGCGAAAATTACGAAAAAATTAACTTTACCTTGAAACCTCTATTATGGCACTTAAGTCGTCATATCTTTTTAATTATAATATTTATGGCAACACCACATATCCTATGTTACGCGGAAAGGATATAGCTTTCTATGGGTGAGAGATTATCAAAATCGGTTTAGTAGTTTTAGAGCTTATTTGCAACAAATAAATTATAGCTAACAAAATAAAAATGATCATATAGAGACGTAGACAGGTTGGTCGTTAGGACTCTCTTGGTGTTGACAGTGTACATGACGAAATCAACAATAAAAAGGGATAATGACCCTCAGGATAGCACAGAATTTGATCTAGGTCTTCAAATGAACTAGTTATATCTGGTTATATCTAGTTATATCGAGTAACGACTCTACACGTCCGCTTTACTACAAAGAATACCCTCGTCAAGTTTTATATTTTATAATAATAGCTCTCGTCTGTCTGTTACGCTTTTACGCTTAAACCAGTGAATCGATTTTAATGAAATTTGTTACTAAGATAGAATAGAGCTTGAGGAAGGAGATAGGCTACGTTTTATCGCGAAAAAAGGGTTAAGGTTTGGATAAATAGGATCGTTTATGTCTTTGAGGAAATTAATTTATTACGTAAGACTTAGCTATTTATTTTATTCGTTAGTTTTTTACCCCATCCCCTCTATTATAAGAAAAAATAAGAATAGGCCAAGCCGCCTCTCCCCCATTTTAATTTTTATTTTCAAAGTATTATTTTAATTTTAAGTATTTTTGTAATCTTACGTGAGAACTATCGAGACCAACCCCTTGTAAGAAAAAATAAGAAATGGTTGAACCTCTTCCCCCTAAAAAGTCTTACGTATTTAATGAATGGCCCCTTTGGGAGTTAGTCATATATAAACTATGTTGATGTTGAAAATTACCCTAAATACATGTGGTAAGGCACCCGGGCGAAGCCGGGGTAGGTCGACTAGTAATTTTATCGTAACAACTCTTCACGTCAGCTTTACAAAGAATACCCTCGTCAACTTTTATATTCTATATTTATATTAGAATGTAACGGACTTGTATATCCTTATTTTCAAGAGATGAAAATTCTGTATTTTTATTATCTATACAAATAAATAAAATTGTAGTGTCTGTTTGTAATATTAAAATAACCGCTTTTTACTAAGTGCACACGGTACATATACCAACAACAACATTTTGTACAATTTTTGTCTGCCTGTTTGTTCAGGCTAATCTCTGAAATGGCTGGACCGATTTTGACGGGACTTCCACTGGCAGATAGCTGATGTAACTGGGAGTAACCTAGGCTATTTAATATTTCGCTACGACCCATAAGAGCGGAGTAACACGCCAACGAAGTCGTGCACATATATGTCGTGTATAATTCTGCCTACCCACCACTTTCAAGTATACCCACGTGGAGACAATATCTTCTTCTTTGTCGCTTCACTCTTGGCAGAGTGGTCGTGGTTATCACGTCCCAGCAATTTGGCCAGAAGACAGCGCCCGCCAACTTCGCCTGCTGACTGTTAATCGGGCGCATTCATGTACGGGAGCGCCCACCCCAGCCTTCACCTGATCCGTCCATCTCATAGGGGACCTTCCCCGCGGTCTTGTGCCTTCGACTCTCCCTTGAACGACAAGACGTTCTATGGAGTCGTCCCCACGCTGACTGACGTGCCCAAAGAATTTTAGGATCCGACTGCGCACTTGAGTAGATAGACGCTCTTTGATGCGAAGCTCCTCAAGGATGGAGGAATTTGTCCGGGATTCGGTCCAGGAGAACACGACCGTCTTCCTCCAACACCACATTTCCATAGCATCCATCTTGTGAATTTCGGTTTGCCGTAGGGTCCACGTTTCGGCGTAGTAAAGGAAAATTGGAAACACCAACGCTTTTACGAGCCTAGCATTTGTGGCTATCGTGATGTTTCTGTTCCTCCATATTTTCATTGCTCTTCTGCTTAGGAGACAATATATATATTAAAAAAAAGGAATCAAAAAGGTTACCTTGGTATAATCCGCGGAATTCTGAACAACCCCACTCGTACGGCATAACCCAGAAGAGCTAACCGTCCACAGAAAAGTAAGACGCGTGAACACAAACCGTTTCGATCCGAACCGAAGCATCTTCAGGGGTAGTTGACTCTACAAATTTCCTTCCAACCTTCGCAAGTGACGCTAAGGATATAGGCTACGTATTATCGCGCCGTTTTCCTCTCTCATTCTATAACAGAACGAACTTTTAAAAAGAAAAATGTATGTTTAAAATATCGTCCCATTATGTTTAAAATATTCTACAAACAATGTAATGTCCCCAGGGAGAGGTAATGTATGAAAATGGCACACGCCCTCATAGTCCAAAAATTCATGAAGCTTAACTGCACTCTGAATTTCAGAGACAAAACGTAAAACGCATCTTAAATTTCCAGCTGGAAGGAAGCTGCGGTAATTTAAGGCTGTTTAAACTATATTTAATTCTGCTGACATTATAACAGTTTCATTTTACACTTTGTTGTTTTTAATTAAATGACCGGCGTTTAACTTTAGGGTTCCTTACAACAAAATTATTAAAAATATCCGACTATTAAAAAAAGGTGTGTGTGCGATTCACACACGATAGAAGTGAAACTTCAGTAAATCGACAAAAGAATGAGATGAATATATATAATAATATAAAATAGTATGTATATTTCTGTCTCATTCTTTCCTACACATTTTTGTATTTGTGTCTCTTACCTGTCGTTTTGTATATTTCTGTCTCATTCTTTCCTACACATTTTTGTATTTGTGTCTCTTACCTGTCGTTTTGTATATTTCTGTCTCATTCTTTCCTACACATTTTTGTATTTGTGTCTCTTACCTGTCGTTTTGTATATTTCTGTCTCATTCTTTCCTACACATTTTTGTATTTGTGTCTCTTACCTGTCGTTTTGTATATTTCTGTCTCATTCTTTCCTACACATTTTTGTATTTGTGTCTCTTACCTGTCGTTTTGTATATTTCTGTCTCATTCTTTCCTACACATTTTTGTATTTGTGTCTCTTACCTGTCGTTTTGTATATTTCTGTCTCATTCTTTCCTACACATTTTTGTATTTGTGTCTCTTACCTGTCGTTTTGTATATTTCTGTCTCATTCTTTCCTACACATTTTTGTATTTGTGTCTCTTACCTGTCGTTTTCTCCGTTGCATCCGGTTTGAAATCACAACGATTCTAAAGAAGTTTCACTTCAAAAGGACGAATCAAGAAAATAATTCAGATAGAAATCCAAAAATGCTTAGGTACAAAAATGGTCAAGTTAGAGTCGTGGTCGCACTCATGTAGACGTACCATGTTTGTTTAATGGAGGTGTTCCTCGCACCCACATAATCATAGTAGGTATAAAGTAGCTGCGATTATGGATTTTTGGACACCAAACGTGATGATTTTTTTCGAGGTTAGAATCTGAGGTATAAATTCCGTCTTGATTTTGATAAAATTGATACAGCCTATCTCACCTGGGTCATTATTAGGTACAAATCTTGATGTCCACCTGTCTGTTTGTCTGATCAGAACATTTATATAAGTTATGCTTAGGTTAACCTAACTTTAAATGGAGAGCCTAGTTGTAATTACTTAAAAGATGTCTTTAAGCCTACACCGTGGTCACAAGCCCAAGGCACTGCTTAGGTTTCTCTCATAATTGTAAGATATCAAATTTTGATTATTTATTGGTTTAGTATCTACGTTGCGTTTACTCAATTCCATTCGATAGCACCCCTCTCCTCCTCTTTCTCATCATAAGTCTCCGAGATATATATTGTGAAGGATATGCAATGGAATTTCATAAATAATAATATAAAATAGTATGTATATTTCTGTCTCATTCTTTCCTACATATTTTTGTATTTGTGTCTCTTACCTGTCGTTTTGTATATTTCTGTCTCATTCTTTCCTACACATTTTTGTATTTGTGTCTCTTACCTGTCGTTTTGTATATTTCTGTCTCATTCTTTCCTACACATTTTTGTATTTGTGTCTCTTACCTGTCGTTTTGTATATTTCTGTCTCATTCTTTCCTACACATTTTTGTATTTGTGTCTCTTACCTGTCGTTTTGTATATTTCTGTCTCATTCTTTCCTACACATTTTTGTATTTGTGTCTCTTACCTGTCGTTTTGTATATTTCTGTCTCATTCTTTCCTACACATTTTTGTATTTGTGTCTCTTACCTGTCGTTTTGTATATTTCTGTCTCATTCTTTCCTACACATTTTTGTATTTGTGTCTCTTACCTGTCGTTTTGTATATTTCTGTCTCATTCTTTCCTACACATTTTTGTATTTGTGTCTCTTACCTGTCATTTTGTATATTTCTGTCTCATTCTTTCCTACACATTTTTGTATTTGTGTCTCTTACCTGTCGTTTTGTATATTTCTGTCTCATTCTTTCCTACACATTTTTGTATTTGTGTCTCTTACCTGTCGTTTTGTATATTTCTGTCTCATTCTTTCCTACACATTTTTGTATTTGTGTCTCTTACCTGTCGTTTTGTATATTTCTGTCTCATTCTTTCCTACACATTTTTGTATTTGTGTCTCTTACCTGTCATTTTGTATATTTCTGTCTCATTCTTTCCTACACATTTTTGTATTTGTGTCTCTTACCTGTCGTTTTGTATATTTCTGTCTCATTCTTTCCTACACATTTTTGTATTTGTGTCTCTTACCTGTCGTTTTGTATATTTCTGTCTCATTCTTTCCTACACATTTTTGTATTTGTGTCTCTTACCTGTCATTTTGTATATTTCTGTCTCATTCTTTCCTACACATTTTTGTATTTGTGTCTCTTACCTGTCGTTTTGTATATTTCTGTCTCATTCTTTCCTACACATTTTTGTATTTGTGTCTCTTACCTGTCATTTTGTATATTTCTGTCTCATTCTTTCCTACACATTTTTGTATTTGTGTCTCTTACCTGTCGTTTTGTATATTTCTGTCTCATTCTTTCCTACACATTTTTGTATTTGTGTCTCTTACCTGTCATTTTGTATATTTCTGTCTCATTCTTTCCTACACATTTTTGTATTTGTGTCTCTTACCTGTCATTTTGTATATTTCTGTCTCATTCTTTCCTACACATTTTTGTATTTGTGTCTCTTACCTGTCATTTTGTATATTTCTGTCTCATTCTTTCCTACACATTTTTGTATTTGTGTCTCTTACCTGTCGTTTTGTATATTTCTGTCTCATTCTTTCCTACACATTTTTGTATTTGTGTCTCTTACCTGTCATTTTGTATATTTCTGTCTCATTCTTTCCTACACATTTTTGTATTTGTGTCTCTTACCTGTCGTTTTTTCCGTTGCATCCGGTTTGAAATCACAACGATTCTAAAGAAGTTTCACTTCAATAATAAAAAATGCTTTTTTGCTGTTGGTTAATTGATCGTTATCTATGTTACTGCATGGTAAGAATCTAAGAAGGCAAGGCGAGTTCCGGCGGTTAACCCAAGCATCCCAAGAGTAAACCCCGAATTTCGGGAGGTGGATCCGTTGGAACGTCGCGGTGGAATGCAACTCAGCGATCCCGGGGCGTCCCTTGCAGACAGCGATGGTCCTGGTGGTTTAAAGTGGGTAGTATGGCACTTGATTGCTGTGAGCCCCACAAACCCCTCTATTCTAAGCAATGCATTTTCCACAGCATAAAAAAAATGGGAAGAATCGATTCCCAACGGCGAAGTTAAATTTATCCCTCATTTCAAATTGTACGGAACCCACAGGTCGCGAGACCGACTTGCACTTGGATGAATTCATCTATGTTTTAAAAATAATTACGTTAGTTACTTATACTTTGTATGGATATTAAAAAGGATAATGTTGGATATTTTTGGTATATGTCTGAGGGTAGATTGAGAACACCCCCTCAGTTAACCGCTATCATAAATTACATGTAGCTACAAAAGCATGATTTACGACGTCTCTGCCCACAGCCACAGACCACAAGGAAATGTTTCATGATGAATTTTTGTGCCATTAATAATAATATCTATTTTTAGAAGAAATTAATATCTATATTTTAATACCTTCATGTTTTAGATAAAACAAAAACAATAGCATGGTTATTGTATTTCGGTATTATTATAATACTAGCAAACCCGCGGGACTTTGTTCGCGTGTTAGCCTAAGTTACTCCTTGTTACATCAGCTATCTGCCAGTAAAAGTCCCGTCAAAACCACTCCAGCCATTTCAGAGATTAGCCGGAACAAACAGACGGGTAGACAAAAATTGTAAAAAAAAATGTTGTTGTATATGTCCAATTTTATTTATTTGTATAGATATAGTTTGTATGCATAAAAATATATAATTTTAACATCATATTACAATTTAAAAATCACTGATTAAAATTATTTTTTATTCATCGCCATCTATTGACAAATTTAAAATTAATAACATTAGTTTCAGCGCCATCTATTGACGTCACTGGTAAAAGTATTTTAATCCAATAAAAATTAATTATTAAAAAAGTGATGCGTATACCGTTGCTAAAAAATACCAAATGTTTTTTTTATAATATATGGCTTTAAATGTGCATATGCACAAAACGTTCTGCCAGTGTCACCTATAATAAAAAAAATTTGGAAGAAATTAATTTAAAAGGTAAATTTTTATGTTTTAATTTATATTATTGGAACGAAGTTAACCGGGAATAAACGTCCGTGACGTGGTTATTGCCCCCTCACCCTCCTACCTACACAGTAATTGGACATTTCAACTTTTAATTATGAAAAACAAGCTTCACCCTAAACAAATGGTAGATTTTAAACAACATCAATGAAAACACTTATTATTCAATCGAATAGGCAAAGGTATTAGACCGTACAGCCTTGTCTTAGAGATAAAAGAAAATTGTGTAATGTTACGTATATTAGACACATTATTTCTATTTTTATTCCATAACGCCAAGGCAAAGGTATTACACCGTACAGCCTTGTCATAGAGATAAGAAAATGTGTGTAATGGTAACGTACATTGGACATATTTTATTTCTCTGTTTTTATTTAATCGAAAAGGCAAAGGTATTACACCGTACAGCCTTGTCATAAAGATAAGAAAATGTGTGTAATGTTACATATATTAGACACATTTTATTATTTTTATCAATAAAAAAATCATAATAAAAAATGTGTATCCGAATAATTATTTTCTTTATATCTCGAATAGAACTTAAAATTAATATTTTTATTGTTTTATTTTTTTTTCTATAGATTTTAATTGTGGTAACACTTGTTTGTATATTAAAAGCAAAACGCTACTAATGATTTTAATTTAACAAATAAAACATATTACGTTATTTCGTCTCTTTCCGAACGCTTGCGTTAGTCTTGCGGTTACTGATGTCGATAGCGTTTCGTGTGACCCAGGTTCGATTCCACTCTCAGGCCTTTTTCGAAGCTTACATATTTTCATAGATATGAAAGTCAAATCTAGGCCGATATTAAATGAGCTCCATCGGTCGCGGTCTAGATCTATTTCTTCAACGTATTACCAAGGAGTTCTACATTTTTAACCTTAAATATTTAAGTTTAATTTTTAGCATCATTTTTGATTTTAATTTGTTTGAGAATAATAGTAATATTAATAAAATATTCATTATTTATTTTCTCTTCTTGTTTTATTTTTTTTTTCTTGGAATATATTTTTTTTAGTCTGTGGTAATATAGTCTATTAATTTTCCTTATTACATTAAATAATTTTAATTTAATATAAAATAGCTACAGTCTTGTTAATGAAAAAATTTGATAATAGATGGCGCCACCATCATATGAAAATGCTCAACATAATTATTGTTATATTCTGTTTTTTTTTACTGATGACGTCATCTCTGTCTTTGGTAAACATTAACGACAATTAGAGGTTCCATATAATATTTTAATCTCGTAATAGCTTTATTTTATCTAAATTAATTCCCGTAACGATCAAGGAGATTTGTCATTTCGGAGTTGTTTATCTCAGTTTCTGCTCATTTTAATGTGTCATGAATTATTCTGTAGGCACAGATACTGTTTTAATTAGTTTTATACTAATTATTTTTCTAATAAACTAAATAAAGTCCAAACTCCCCTGAACATTGACTTTAATCTTTATTCTCTGTTTAAAACAGTGTCAGCAGCTCAAAAAGATTTCTCCCTAAAGTTGATGTCATGAACCCCTTAATTCGCACCTTAAAAAATATATATTATAACCAAAAAAAAATTACTTCCCATTACATATTTTACCCCTTAATTTAGTGGGAAAACCGCTAACTTGGCAACAGTGGTTTAAAAACAATTCCTTATTATACAATAAAATACTAATTAAGTGAAGTAAAATCCGTGAAGTAAAGATGGCGCTACAGTAGCAGCGATATTAATTAATAATTCAATAGCAAGTCGATATAAAAATTAGCTTCAATTTATTGTTAAATATTAAAACACAACTAGTTTAAATCTTCATTCCAAATTCAAATACAAATAAAAGAACAATCTAGATCAATCGTTTTTACGTATTACTTATGAATGCAATAGGCTGAGTGTAGACTGATTGAAGAAGCAATAATATGTCTTAATACTATGTAAATAAAGACTATTTTAGAATAATCAATACAATCATTTATAATTGTATAGTGGTCGTGACCATAGGCCTCCCCTAGAGATTGCCTGCATTTTGAAGAAGCTTTGCCATTCTGTCCATGGTCTCCACAAGAGAATCTTTCTGCCCCAACGGCCATAGTAGTTTTATTAATAAACATTTTTAAAAATTACGAATTTGTTTTCGACACAACGCCATCTATTGGATGCCTACACAACCTACATAATAAATCATGTTGAAGTTATGCATCTACTTTATTCCCTATTTTAACCCTTCCAACCTTTTTTGTGATTAAATGTCATCATTCTCCAAGCTCTAGTCTATCTCTATACTAAATTTCATCAAAATCTGTTCAGTGTTTTAAGCGTAACAGACGTTTATAATATTTACTAATAAACATGTCACGCTCTAGTTACATTTAATTAAGATCCGAACCATAATAAGTAAATCATAAAAAAAACCATAAACATGGTTAATGACATAGTTTGGAATTCATGACGTTGTTAACATGTCAAATAAATTCTCATTAAATATAACGACCGTTGTAAGACATCTCCGATAGATGGCGCTGTTCAACACTTTTTAATTAATTCCGTTTTTATAAAAACAGCGCGGCGGTCTGTTCTCACTCACACATTCTCTCATTTATGTGTTCATTAGAATTGTCTCTATGTATGTGAGCGCATAACTTCAGAACGACTGTATTAACTTATTGTCTGGACAAGGTATTAAAGAAAAAGTTAGTCTATATATATCCTCAGTAAAGCGAGGGCGGGTTAACCTTTGTATAATAAATTCTCCCCGTGACTTATGAATTATGGAGGTCGACATTATTAACACGAAAACAGCGAAGCATAAATATAAATTAAGCTAATATCAGTAGCCTAAGTGATGCATGTGGAAATATAATAATTTTTAAGCTGAGGATATACAACAAATACTCTTTATTAAAAATACAGTTAAGTTAATGAGGTAGTATTCCATTGTATACAACAAAGTCGCTTCCCACTGTCTGTCTGTCCCTATGTATGCTTAAAATTTTAAAACTGCGCAACGAATTTGATGTACTTTAATAGATAGAGTGATTCATGCGCTTACATTGCAAACGCTGGTTGAACCCTACGAGATAGATTAAAATAATGTACTACAGTATTGTACACCTTAAAACGGTCTACAAAAAACTCCGCAATGGTATATGTCTATCTCTTAGGGATAACCCACAATAACCATTTTTTAACCTTTACTTTTTACGAGAAATAATGGCTTATTTACGAAGCGATTTTAAACAATACAGCATTAATCCTTATCCAATAAGGTACCTTAAATACATTGTGCATTTAATATAGATCAATATGGCCCTTTACAGCATGAAATGTAAACGAATATTTTCGCAGATATTACAGATTTAAAATGCAGGGACATAGCTGTTTCGGCAAATACACGTGTTAAATTGCACCCGGGCGAAGCCGGGACGGGTCGACTAGTTGTAAATAAATGACGATTTTTCAAGTAAGAAATAGATAAGGCACGCCAGCACTTAAGTTTGATTGGATAAAGTTTGATGAAAGATTAAACAGTTTAGATATGGCGATCGTTTCTGGTTTATCAATAAAACTTCAGTCATCTCCTTCCTTATTAATTAATTAAAATAAACTACTGAAATTATTTGGAGGGCTATTATTTTTATTTAATCGGTATGATAGGGGCTATATTATTTACACTACAGATAAATAAAAATAATAGGATTAGTTGTAAGCTCGATGTTTTCATTTGTAGTTTAGAAATCTGTTAATAGATGGCGTTGAGTGTAAATGTTCATACAAAAATATAAGTATACTAATAGTGTATTCAAACGGTTCATTCACTCACAAACACTCACTCATTTATTCATTCATACTCTATACGCAACTTTGAATTAAATATCTCTCATCGTTAAGCGTTCGTAGAGAACGTTTTCGTTTGACGTTTTTTCTTCGACTTATTGCAGCAAATTCGACTATTTTTCGGGTTGATATATATAGCCTATGACACTCACAAATAATGTGGCTTTCTTTTGGTGAAAGAATTTTCAAAATCGGTTCAGTAGACCCCCTACAACCTCACAAACTACCACTTTTTAATATCTATACTAATATTATAAAGAAGTAAGATTTGTATTTTTGTATTTTTGTATGTAACGAATAAACATAAAAACTACTGGACCGATTTCAAAAATTCTTTCACCATTAGGAAGCTACATTATCCCTGAGTAACATAGGCTATATTTATTACAAGAAAAAATTAGAGATCCTTAGGAAATCTCACGAAAACCAACCCAAGGTGCAAAAAAATTTGCCATAAAATATCTTTCATCGCATGCGCTGCAAAAAGTATTGATGATAGAACAAAAAAATGTTCTACAATATTATAGAACGTATCAATATCTACAAAAAAGTCCGCGAGACCATATGTCCAACTATTATAGTTTCGTCACTATAACTACTTTTTTACATTTTAAAAGTTAATAAAAATGCCTATCAAAATCAGACCATGTTTTCTATAACTTTGTATTAATCCTTATCCAAATAAATTATTTCGTATTCAAGACTATTTTAATACCTGTTTGAATTTTTAAAATCGGACTTTCCATTCAAAAGATATTACGAAATTAAAAATATCAATATAAACAAAAAATACACGACGACGCGACGGGCCAGTGTAGCGACGCAGCGCAGCGAGTAAAGCGACAAGAGAGGGGGCACCGAAATGCGGGAGGGCCAATATATTTTTAAAAATAATATTTTACCCGCGCGAAGCCGGGATGGGCCGCTAGTATTATATAAAATTCTCGTGTCACAATGTTAGTAACCATACTCCTCCGAAACGGCTCGACCGATTTTTATGAAATTTTATATGCATATTCAGTAGTTCTAAGAACCTGCTACTATCTATTTTCCATCCCTCTAAGTGATAAGGGTGGCCCACCCCAAATTTATATGGCAAAACAACGTTTGCCGGCTCAGCTAGTATTAGTATAGATTGTTATCAATAGGATGTTATGAAAATTCATTTGCAAATACAAATTATTTGGAAAGCTTTCGCAATCTGTAGGTACAGACCATAGACTATAAATAACTTTTAACAAAAAAATAAAAATGTATGTTAAGAAATTTTCTGTCAGAGTAATTGAAATTTATTCAAAATGAATAATATCTACATCTACACTGTTATATAAAGAGGAAAGATTTGATTGTTTGTATGTTTGTTGCGAATAGGCTCAAAAACTACTGAACCGATTTTGAAAATTTTTTCACCGACAGAAAGCTATATCCTTTCCGGGTAACATAGGCTATGTGGTGTTGCCATAAATATTCTAATTAAAAAGATGTGGCCATTTAAGTGCCATAACCTGGTCATTTTGTAAATTGAAGGGTTTCTCAGGAACTACTAAACCGATTTTAAAAATTAATTCACTGATAGAAAACTACACTATTCGTGAGAGACAAAAGTGATTTAGTGTTACTATATACATTTTTTAATTAATAGAATATGGCCATTTTTTGTTACTAATCCGATCTTATCACTTTCGTTCTTTCAATTATCTCTCTCTCTCTGTCTAGAGTCTGTCACAATTTTATTTTATTTTTGCTCTGTCCTCCCTCTTTTATTATCTGTCGCTTTTCTTTTTATTTCTATTATTTTTCTTTCTTTTAACTTTTTCTTACTGTCTCTCTTTTTTTCAAATAATGAAAAACTACACAATTACAGAGTGACCATTTAAGGACATCAATTATAATATTGCTTTAAATACCCGGAGCGAAGCGAGGGCAGCCCGCTCCTTTATAATAAAATGATGTTGAGTTTATAATCTTATTTTAGCCCTTAAAATTGTATGTTTTCCAAATAAATATCTATACTTCTATACTAATATTATAAAGGGGATTTTTGTATTTTTGTATGTAACGAATAAACATAAAAACTACTGGACCGATTTCAAAAATTCTTTCACCATTAGAAAGCTACATTATCCCTGAGTAACATAGGCTATATTTATTACTAGAAAAATTTAAAGATCCCCAGAAATTCTCACTAAAACCAACACAAGGTGCAAAATAATAAGCCATAAGATATCTTTCATCGCATGCGCTGCGAAAAGTATTGATGATAGAACAAAAAAATGTTACACAATATTATAGAACGTATCAATATCTACAAAAAACTTCGCAAGACCATATGTCCAACTATTGTAGTTAAGTCACTATAACTACTTTTTTACATTTTAAAAGTTGATAAAAATGCCTATCAAAATCAGACCATGTTTTCCATAACTTTGTATTAATTCTTATCCAAATAAATTATTTCGTAATGAAGACTGTTTCAATACCTGTTAATTACTTTTTGAATTATTGAAATCGGACATTCCAGTCAAAAGATGTTACGAAATAAAAATATCAAGATATATAAAAAATAATCCCAGACGGGCCGCCGGCGCGGTGTGGCGTGTCTCGCAGCGCAGCGAGTAACGCGGCGATAGAGGGAGTGACAGAATGCGGGAGCCAAAATGTTAAAAAAAAATTATTCACCCGTGCGAAGCCGGGACGGGCCCCTAGTAAATAAATAAAATCCAAATTTTGGATGAAAGAAATGTCTCCATCATTTTTGAATTGACGAAATTAAATGTTTAACAAATCACGTTCAAAATCTTTTAAAAAAATTCCAATATATTCCCTTATAGTGTGTTCGGAATATTAAATAAGGGAGAGCGACTTCGGGTTAATAATATCACGTCCGCGTCCGTATGTTGACAGATGGATCGAATGATACTGAGCTTTTGATGGATTTGGCGGTAGGGTTATTTTAATAGAAGGTTACAGTCATCGTTTTATTGCAATAAAAGTGAAATATTTTTATATGTACTGTCAAAGAAATAACTAACTGCCTAAGTACTCCTACTCCCCTTTCCCGTTTCTTCCATTGCTTCAATTCCCTCTCATCTACCTTCACACATTATTAACCTCACTCTCCTCTTTGTTATTTTTTTAATCATTCCATACACATTTTCTCTTCCTTTCCCCCTTCTTTATAAGTACTAATACATCAGGAAAACTCCTGCTGAACAAGAAAGAAGACAAGGCAACTATAAAATATTACCCATGTAGCGCCCGTGTGCAAATATCATCATATCACCCTTGGTAACGAAAAAAAGTTCTTCACCTCAGCGGGTGTAAATTACTTCTCATTATTTACTCGAATACAGTTAGTTGAAAAATCTTTTTTTTTCTTTCGAAAAGCTGGTAAAGCCAAATAAATACATTTAAAATCTCATCATAAAGTTCAATTAATGTTATGGTTAAGTCAGTGAAATAAAAAATCATTTCAATTAATAAGTTTTTATAGTTTCCGCCATTTTCAACAATATGTTTCTCACCAAATTCGCAAGGAGAGGGTAGTTTTGACCCAGTAAGGGTGCTCGGAGCTGTGGCACGCATACCTGTAAGAAGTTTTATAGGTCACTAATATTAATTGAAGCTAAACCTCCCTTCACCGAGTCCTTCATAATATTAACTACCTCTCTAAGATTTTATTCTACAGTTTTCTTCTATCTGTGGAATTTACTATTAAAAGACATACAAAATTTTTTGAAGTGAAACTTCTTTAGAATCGTTGTGATTTCAAACCGGATGCAACGGAAAAAACGACAGGTAAGAGACACAAATACAAAAATGTGTAGGAAAGAATGAGACAGAAATATACAAAACGACAGGTAAGAGACACAAATACAAAAATGTGTAGGAAAGAATGAGACAGAAATATACATACTATTTTATATTATTATATATATTCATCTCATTCTTTTGTCGATTTACTGAAGTTTCACTTTTTTATATAAAATGTTTATCAAAATGTGCTCAAATGTATTATATAATATGTGAAAATGATGTTTGAATGTTTGTTACTCAATCACACAAAAACGGCTGAACAGATTTCGATGACATTTGGCATACAGATACTTTATAACCTGTTTTAAGATCTATACTACTTTTTATCCCGGAAAAATTCATAGGTCCCGCGAAATAATAATAAAATGTTTATCGAACGCCAGAATATTTTTACAGCGTAATATATTTAAAAATATTAAATGTTTTTTTGTTAAATTACATACGTGTAAAACCGCGTCGGAATGACAAGTAAAATAATAAAGATTCTCTTATTTGTTTTTAACAAATACAATATTTGTAAAGCTTTGAACTTCATGAGTAAAGTCAACAGTGTGCGGCTCGCAGCGAGCACTACGCCGAGGATTTCTCTATTTCTTTAAAAGCGCTAAGTAGTTTTATTGTTTCACTTTAAATTGTATTTACTTTGTGATATTTGAGATGTTTCTAACAATATTTACAATTAAATAACAAATATAGAAATTAAGTGTTTTTTGTTAGTTTGTCCCTGAAGTTACTGCTCTACTATCTAGTAGATAATGCTGCTTTACCGACAGATGAATGAGGAGGAGGAAGTGTTAAGAACCAAAAGAATTGCTTCATTTATCTAGCCGACTACCTCATATCTAGTGAAAACGCAGCCTTATTCAGTGAAAGAGGGTGAAGCCTTTTTTCTTCCTCTTTTTTGCAGTAATGAAAGAGAAAGGAGATATATTGTTCTTTAGAAAAAACTAGAACAACTGATTGACTGAGATCCTAAATAATTTCTACTTTGAAGGCCAAACTTAAACTCAAAATATTTTATCCTTTTGTAAAAGTAATTATATAATAAAATGGTAGGTTTTATTTTTTGTTTTCTGGTAACATTAACCAAATGTCATAGCTTAAAATGGGGGTTATATATTTTTTACAATTCAGGCTTTCTAATAATTGTTTTAAATATTTACCACAGCCAATATGACGACGATGATCGGACAGATGAGGTTGATGATGAGAGCCAGCACAGCACGGACCAGCCACCACAGACCCACTACCACTAGAATGCTGGCTAGCATCACCTGGGATAAAAGAAAATAAAAAATATACATAAAATTTTGATACATAAATGAGCATAATGTCTTCCTCTCCTCCTTTTCTCTTTCTTCTTTTCTTTTTCTTGCTCTTAGTGCAGTGATGGCCACACCACACCACACACCAACATGGCGAGATATGATTTTTTTTTCGGTAATGGTAACCGCATTGTGGTAGTCCAAATGGTCTAGAAACCAGTACTCCACGAGGAGCTACTTATGTTACTGATGGGTTATAAAAACACAGAGAAAGGAAAGGAAACAATTAACATTATAACTACAATAGTTTCATGAGAGGGTAAAAAAAGTAGAAAACACAAATAGAAGTGAAAATGTGAAATAAGAATAAGAGGAAGGTTAATAAAGAGATGTTAAGGTTAAGGCTGTACAAAAGAAAACACGATAGGAGAAGGTAGAGGTAACAATTGCAAATGAAATAAGTTCTAAAACTTACCCGAATTTTAATACTGATTTTACTAAAGAGAAAAGTATGAGATGGAACTGTGCTCCAGGGAAACTTTGCAGCTAGATTTGCAAAATCACCAAACTGTCTGGGCTACGCGGATATACGTCACAGCTTCGCAAAAGTTCATTCTTACTTTCAAGTAACAAACACTTGGCTGTCTCCATCCACTCGTACACACAAGTTGTAATTTATATTCTCTGAAAATTTTCTAAAAGTTTGGATTCAAGCCAAACCACTTTTAATGTTTACACGCGATTTGTGTATTGACCACAATATTATATGTCGGAGCATAGTAAAAGATTATCGATTAATCGAATCGTTATCGTTGTCTATGGCGTTGGAGTGGGGTAGTAGTCACTTCCGTTGTTTTGACAGTCTCTACCCTCGACCCTTTATATGCGATCGACAGTCTAACTGAAGTCTTAGTCGTGCGCGGTCTCTCAAGAAGTGAACATCATCTAAGTAGTGCTAGTGATAGTGATAGTGTCAAGTGCAGTGTAGTGTGGAAGTGCTGTCCAACTAAGGTCACGTAAGTCCTTACAATGTAATTGCCACGTGGTTAAGTAAACACAATGTTAGGTTAGGTTAGCCTTGTGTTAGATTAGGTTTATGTGCGTTTAACCTTGGATTTAAACAGAGAGCCTAGCAGTGGAGGCGAGTGTCGTGATCACTTAAAGGAATTCCTTAAGCCTACACCTTATTCACAAGTCCAAGGCACTGCTTAGGTTTCTCTCGTAATTGTTAGAGATCATATTTGATCCTTTATCGGTTCAATAGGAGTATCTACGTTGCGTTTACCCAATATTCCATTCAATACCATCACCCCCTTTTAGTGTTCCCCAATATTCCCCATCTTCCTCGTTCCATCTCCTTTCACATCGTTTTAAAATCCCCGACATATATATTTTTTTTCTATGAAACAATTTTTGGGTAGAGTTTCGCCACATCAACAGCCTCATGTAATAAAGCCTCCTTTGCAATCGTGCAATGGCTAATATCCAGCTCATCCAAGGATACAGGAGACACTTTATTCTCCTTTTAGGGTGTATATGTATTTATATATAGTTTCCTTGAGCCGCTGGAAAAGCATCTCGTGAAAGGGGTAGTAACCCCTCTCTTTCTTGCAGATATCCTGGCTGACGGTGACCACATACGATTTTGGCAAATCCTGCTCGTTTGCTCTCTTTTTTCTTAACCTTGCGCTTTTTATCTTAACGTTTGAGCATAAGGTAGTGCGCATGTGCGCATTCTGTGTGCCTGTATTGATAGTTCAATCTACAAGGTCTACTATTTTAACAAATGACAGGCGTACGGGAGCAGAACAGTCTCGTTAGAACCAAACACGTGTAGCGCGCTCCTCTTGCCCTAAATAACAAGGCCCTAATAGTGACTTCTATCCAATAAAGGTTAGAAGTATATTTAGATGCCTTTAACTGCGGTGACTGTTGTAGTTTTCTAATTAAACAATACTATTTATCAGAGGGTAATACAAAACTTTTAGTAACTTACTACGCACAATTTCTAAGGGTTTATTGGCTTTGTTTTTGGGGATAATCAAGCTTTCAGTTGTAATTAAGTTTCGATTTTACAATAACTATATCTAAAAGTCTAGTACAAATTTAACTATCTATAACTAGACTAAAATAATTATTGTAATAATCTCTGGAATCCGTCGTTTTTAGTTACCTGAGCTTCCTCATGTGCCTGGAGCCATGATCTGAACGCAGTGACAAGTGTTCTTGTACCAGTGTTGCACACTTCTGCACAGGAGCCGCGGGACATTGTGAACTATAATAAAATATAATAACATGTAATCAGATCAAAATGGAAGGTGAAAGACAGCATGGTCGTTCACCAACACGTTGGACCGTCCTCTAAGGCCATAGAGTCACACAGTCAGAGAGCTAGTAACCGCCAAAAATACTCGTAGCTAGGCATCGCAAGACGAGCAGTAACCCAGGAGAAGGTCGACTATTGTGAGAACCCTGTCATCTCAACCATGACCACTCTGGCAAGAGTGCCCTACTAAGAAGAGAGAGATAAACAGATTCTTGAATAATGTTGTTTGAATAGTCTCTAACCAATCCCGTCGCATAATACCTCGTAAATTAAGGATCACGGGTCTAATCTCAAGTCTGAAAGTTTCATCTTTTTCCATGGAAAGTTTTGAAGATCAGTTGAAATATTTTTGGGAAGTAAGAGTGATCGTTTAAATCGTTTTAATTTCCGCTTGATTTATATTACAAGTATGCCATGGGAATCTAGTTAAATGATTAAACTAGCTCTAAAATGGTACTTGAACAATGTGAAACCTCGTTGGCCAAATAACAGCTGCAGCACATCTGTGCTGGAAAAATAAATCGGTATTCCCAGGGTCTACACGATATAATTCCTGCTTTCCCATTCTTCTATCGAACGGGTAGACAAAGCCCTATCGGTACATGGTGGTCGTATCAAGTGCTTCGAATCCGATCTGTCAGAATCCTTGTTTCTAGAAGGTACAACGTTGGAGTCTTCAAACCCAGAGCGTGTAACACACCTAGGCTGTGTCGTAGCTTAACATAAGGCTAGTCACGATCAAAAGCTGGCCTCTAATGCAAAAAAGAAATGAATCGGCACTGAAATCTTTGCATTGATCCAGTACAGTCCAGTAATTTGATTATTTTTAAATCCTGCGCTGAAAGTAAATTGGAAGTAACTTTTTAGCATTTTTTAGATCTTTATACTTACAGTACGTCCAAGTAATGTTTTTTGCCAATAGTAATTCTCAGAGCTGTACATCTCAAGAGCTATTTTGTCGATGACATCAGTCGCCAGTATTAGAGAACAAAATAGCCTTTTATTCACTGTATTCTCTGAAACAGTTGTTTAAAAAAAAGATAGAAATATCAGGATAGACTTGAAGTCACGTGGGAAAAATTGCAAAAAAAAAAAACAAAATTGTAAATCAAAATCAGAATTGATATCGCCTTACTAAATTAATTTTTGACTAATCGATTTATATCATGATTTAAAATAATCCTTCAATAACAACTTTCGAGACTTTATTATTAAGAATCACTGGTACTTCTTCTTAAAAGATGAAATCTATAATAAAATAAGTATAATATTTGATTTAAATCTACAGTTTTGAGTATCAACGTTTTAAGTAAAGTGTACCAATAGTTAATTTTTCTCGAGTAACAAATATTATTCCAAATATTAACAATTTAGAATAAAATTAGAATCGAAATTATTTATATTATATTATTGTTGACTTTCTAGGGTGTAAAATCGATTTAAGCCTTATATTACTTTAAAAAATCGATCGTTTATTAATCGATTCCTATTGGAAAGAATCGATTCCTCCTCTTGAATAGAAAGATAAATCAATTTACATTAGGGGCGTCTCTAGCGCTTGTGTATTCTTCATCTAAGAAAAAAACCTTGCTGTAAGTCTTCATTGACTATGATCTTTATTTTTCCTCTTCATTATTTACTCGAATCCAGTCAATTGAGAAACACGAATCCAGTCAGTTATCAACAGACATAGAAGTCTATATATATGTAAGATAAACTAACCAGTCCTCATGGACATTGCAACGAGTATTTTTCATCCATTTTAATAGCACCAGCATCAAAGGAGAGCAGTTTTTGCTTTTATTTAACACGCCATTGATTTCGTATTGTATCGATAGTTATGACGGACGCCATTTTTTTCTTTCACCCCAGTGACTATGATTCTGTTTGAAAAAGTTTTTATATTTTGTAAAAATTTAATTTACAGAGCGCAATTTGTCGCTATTCTTTCGCTTATGAAAACTAATTTATTTCCGTGTAAGTCTGCGTTGCCACCAGAGATGAGCGAGTATATGCGTAAATAAAGCTATTCTATTGGTTCTTAACAAACGAAATAATTCCAATCTTTAGGAAACGAGCAATTATAATAGCGCAGAGTAGTTGAGCATTCATGTACATGGGTCAATCAACTTTTATTTGTCCGACGGTAACACTATTCTGTCCCTTTTACAAGAAAATTGATGAAATAAAGAAGATAATTAATCAATATTGTATTCATATCATTATAGGCTAACAAAACCTTTAAGAAGTAATTAAAATTGCAAATTTATTTGTTTTTCTTCTGGTTGTCCAAAGGACTTGTCCTGTACTTTCTTAACTTACTAACTTGTCCCTGTTATATAGACGAATTAACTAAACTCAATTTTTCATAGAAAAGAAGTGATATAAAAAGAAATTAGTATTCTAAAAATAGGAAGACTATCTCTTTATAATACAAAGCATATAATCAATTAGTTTTTCTTTTTCAACTTTATATTATTTCTCATTTATCTAAGTCCCCAAAAAACCTATCACTCATGCCGTCCGTTGGACAGCCGCAAACAATGTGTAGAAATAAAATATAGACGGCGCGCTAGTACGGTGTCAATAAGCTAATCTTTTTGTGAGCCACTCATCTAGCCGCCATATTGTTTTCGCAATAGTCAAGGCGTTAGTCAGCCGACTTGGTTTGAAGAGAGTGTGTGGCCTTATTGTATGTCCGTAAGACAACCAGCAGAAAAACATAAGTAATTGCTATTTTGTGCTCAATTATAGTGTACCGTATAGTTTTTGATCTTAGTTCACACGTACCTCACGTTAAAAAAAGTTTACTACTTTTGATAAAGCATCTCAAATTCCAAAATATGTCACTTGGACAACCTAGTCACTGGGACAACTAAATAGTGGTTGTGTTGTTGTATTTTGGTCAATATTTTTTATAAATTTTTACTGAAAGTTAAATTTATAAAAAATATTTTATGTACGTTGTCCAAAGGGACAAATTAAATAGAGACTCTATTCAATTTTCTCCTTGATTCGAGTTTTTATGTTAAAATTCACATATTTTTCAATAAAGTGCACTGTTTACTGTGGATACCTAAAAATAATATTTTTTTTTTAAATTATATCGATTGTTTTATGAGAAATAAGGCATCTTCTTCTTCTCTTATCTATGGCTTTTCCACCGCTTTTGTTAGCAGTAATTCTGCCAATGTCAATATGGAAATGTTCTCCAAATTTGAGGCTTTTGTTCCGTTACAGTTCTATTTTTACTTCTCTTCTCATATGCTTCCTGAAGAGGTTGTACGGTAGGTGATTGTTAGAAGTAGTTCGCGAACGACAACCGAAAAGGTTGTTCAGTGCTACAGCTGTTGTGTAGAAACTATTCTGTCCAATGTATGTCAACAGAATGAAAAATGTAGTATAGTATATGGGATGCGCACAAAAGCAATGTTTTATCCAATATCTTTAGGAGAGATTTTTCAGTTCTTGTAACACCTTTTCCAACATAGAACTACCTAAAAGTTAAAAGAAATAAGGCATGTTGATTGACCCACATAACAAAAAGAACGCACTTAGGTCGCGCCTTCAAGCGCTGCTAGTCTGCTGTTAACAGTACAAATGATAGAAATTCGAAAAATTGTCTTGAAGATGAAAAAGGTAAAAAAAACAAATATATTCCCTTTTACTTATTGTGACGGACTTCTAAAAAGCTCTGATTAGTAAATATCTTTAGAATCTACCCACTCAAGTCTTAACTCTTAACGTTATTATCGATACAAAGGAAGTATTTGTGGTTGTTCAGACCGCTAATTAGAAAACATTTACAGGATCATCTACTTTACTTTCAATTAAAATCTTTGACGATTAACTTGGTAACTTTAACGTTTTAGACTTTATTATTAAATTATACACGAGATATAGTGATAATTATGATGTTGGCAACACTTATAATTTTAGTAGCATCCTGTTACTTGATCTTGATGTTAGTACGACTGATATGAGTAGTATTCTGTTACTTGATCTTGATATTGATACGACTGATGTGAGTAGCATCCTGTTACTTGATCTTGATGGTGGTACGACTGATATGAGTAGCATCCTGTTACTTGATCTTGATGTTGATACGACTGATGTGAGTAGCATCCTGTTACTTGATCTTGATGTTGATACGACTGATATGAGTAGCATCCTGTTACTTGATCTTGTTGTTGGTAAGACTGATAAGAGTAGCATCCTGTTACTTGCTCTTGATGTTGGTACGACTGTTATGGGTAGCATCCTGTTACTTGATCTTGATGTTGGTACGACTGATATGAGTTGCATCCTGTTACTTGATCTTGATGTTCGTACGACTGATATGGGTAGCATCCTGTTACTTGATCTTGATGTTGGTACGACTGATATGGGTAGCATCCTGTTACTTGATCTTGATGTTGGTACGACTGATATGGGTAGCATCCAGTTACTTGATCTTGATGTTGGTACGACTGTTATGGGTAGCATCCTGTTACTTGATCTTGATGTTGGTACGACTGATATGAGTTGCATCCTGTTACTTGATCTTGATGTTCGTACGACTGATATGGGTAGCATCCTGTTACTTGATCTTGATGTTGGTACGACTGATATGGGTAGCATCCTGTTACTTGATCTTGATGTTGGTACGACTGATATGGGTAGCATCCAGTTACTTGATCTTGATGTTGGTACGACTGATATGGGTAGCATCCTGTTACTTGATCTTGATGTTGGTACGACTGATATGGGTAGCATCCTGTTACTTGATCTTGATGTTGGTACGACTGATATGGGTAGCATCCTGTTACTTGATCTTGATTTTGGTACGACTGATATGGGTAGCATCCTGTTACTTGATCTTGATGTTGGTACGACTGATATGGGTAGCATCCTGTTACTTGATCTTGATGTTGGTACGACTGATATGGGTAGCATCCTGTTACTTGATCTTGATGTTGGTACGACTGATATGAGTTGCATCCTGTTACTTGATCTTGTTGTTGGTAAGACTGATAAGAGTAGCATCCTGTTACTTGATCTTGATGTTGATACGACTGATATGAGTAGCATCCTGTTACTTGATCTTGTTGTTGGTAAGACTGATAAGAGTAGCATCCTGTTACTTGCTCTTGATGTTGGTACGACTGATGTAAGTAGCATCCTGTTATTTGATCTTGATGTTGATACGACTGATATGAGTGACATCCTGTTACTTGCTCTTGATGTTGGTACGACTGATATGAGTTGCATCCTGTTACTTGATCTTGATGTTGGTACGACTGATATGATTAGCATCCTGTTACTTGATCTTGATGTTGATACGACTGATAAGAGTAGCATCCTGTTACTTGATCTTAATGTTGGTGCGACTGATATGGGTAGCATCCTGTTACTTGATCTTGATGTTGGTACGACTGATATGGGTAGCATCCTGTTACTTGATCTTGATGTTGGTACGACTGATATGGGTAGCATCCTGTTACTTGATCTTGATTTTGGTACGACTGATATGGGTAGCATCCTGTTACTTGATCTTGATGTTGGTACGACTGATATGGGTAGCATCCTGTTACTTGATCTTGATGTTGGTACGACTGATATGGGTAGCATCCTGTTACTTGATCTTGATGTTGGTACGACTGATATGAGTTGCATCCTGTTACTTGATCTTGATGTTCGTACGACTGATATGGGTAGCATCCTGTTACTTGATCTTGATGTTGGTACGACTGATATGAGTAGCATCCTGTTACTTGATCTTGATGTTGGTACGACTGATATGAGTTGCATCCTGTTACTTGATCTTGATGTTCGTACGACTGATATGGGTAGCATCCTGTTACTTGATCTTGATGTTGATACGACTGATATGAGTAGCATCCTGTTACTTGATCTTGATGTTGGTACGACTGATATGAGTTGCATCCTGTTACTTGATCTAGATGTTCGTACGACTGATATGGGTAGCATCCTGTTACTTGATCTTGATGTTGGTACGACTGTTATGGGTAGCATCCTGTTACTTGATCTTGATGTTGGTACGACTGATATGAGTTGCATCCTGTTACTTGATCTTGATGTTCGTACGACTGATATGGGTAGCATCCTGTTACTTGATCTTGATGTTGGTACGACTGATATGGGTAGCATCCTGTTACTTGATCTTGATGTTGGTACGACTGATATGGGTAGCATCCAGTTACTTGATCTTGATGTTGGTACGACTGATATGGGTAGCATCCTGTTACTTGATCTTGATGTTGGTACGACTGATATGGGTAGCATCCAGTTACTTGATCTTGATGTTGGTACGACTGATATGGGTAGCATCCTGTTACTTGATCTTGATGTTCGTACGACTGATATGGGTAGCATCCTGTTACTTGATCTTGATGTTGGTACGACTGATATGGGTAGCATCCTGTTACTTGATCTTGATGTTGGTACGACTGATATGGGTAGCATCCAGTTACTTGATCTTGATGTTGGTACGACTGATATGGGTAGCATCCTGTTACTTGATCTTGATGTTGGTACGACTGATATGGGTAGCATCCTGTTACTTGATCTTGATGTTGATACGACTGATATGAGTTGCATCCTGTTACTTGATCTTGATGTTGGTACCACTGATATGAGTTGCATCCTGTTACTTGATCTTGATGTTGGTACGACTGATATGAGTTCCATCCTGTTACTTGATCTTGATGTTGGTACGACTGATATGAGTTGCATCCTGTTACTTGATCTTGATGTTGGTACGACTGATATGAGTTGCATCCTGTTACTTGATGTTGATGTTGGTACGACTGATATGGGTAGCATCCTGTTACTTGATCTTGTTGTTGGTACGACTGATATGAGAAGCATTCAGTTACTTGATCTTGATGTTGGTACGACTGATATGAGAAGCATCCAGTTACTTGATCTTGATGTTGGTATGACTGATATGAGTTGCATCCTGTTACTTGATCTTGATGTTGGTACGACTGATATGAGTTGCATCCTGTTACTTGATCTTGATATTGGTACGACTGATATGAGTTGCATCCTGTTACTTGATCTTGATGTTGGTACGACTGATATGAGTTGCATCCTTTTACTTGATCTTGATGTTGGTACGACTGATATGGGTAGCATCCTGTTACTTGATCTTGTTGTTGGTACGACTGATATGAGAAGCATCCAGTTACTTGATCTTGATGTTGGTACGACTGATATGAGAAGCATCCAGTTACTTGATCTTGTTGTTGGTACGACTGATATGAGAAGCATCCAGTTACTTGATCTTGATGTTGGTATGACTGATATGAGTTGCATCCTGTTACTTGATCTTGTTTTTGGTACGACTGATATGAGAAGCATCCTGTTACTTGAACGTTGGCCAACTGAAAAACACAAATCAAGGAAGTGGGGGTTGCAAAATAAATACGCCGTCACGACAGAATAATCATGGATTACATCACGAGTATTCTAGGAGTAACGCTGAAACTTTGAGTTTTTGGGAATTGTTCTGTGTTTTTGGCACTTTTTGTATCCGGTTTCTGTACACAATATTTATATATTCCATGTATCACAATGAAAGCAAATAAGGAAATACAAACAAGTCAATCAAACATACAGTATATCATTGTTAGGTGTACAGCACCGTAAACATGTTCCACGTGGCTCTTTCATGTGTAAAGGTTATACGTCACTCGAAAGTCTTCCTATTTTGGAATCAAATTTTCTATAAACTGAAAAGGAATTAAAATAGAAAGAATTATAAAATGGAAATTCCACATTGACTTGTCATGCCTGTCAGGCTTTACTACACCTCCTGGATGTTATTGTAAAACGTGATCCACCAGGTTTTTTGTTGAAGGCTGCGCTAAAGTTTGAGAATCCTAATCCATTGAATGCTTGACTATAGGTATGTTAAGTATCTCTTCGAAGTATTCGTTCAATTACATACTGATAATACAAAGACTTGTATTTGGTTCAAGTTTGACCTGAAACCTTAAAAAAAAGTTCTTTTATAAAGGCCTTTTCATGACCACAACTGTTCGACCACATACTTGCTGTCATTCTTATGCCTGGTCAGGAGTGATACCAAAAGCTGTCTTTCTCTATATATAGTTAAAAAAAAAATACTACTTATTTTAAAAATAATTCATATTGGTTGATTACTGACTGATATGTATCTGTTTGTTGCTTGTTTGACTTATGTAAATCAAATATGATCTCTTACAATTACGAGAGAAACCTAAGCAGTGCCTTGGACTTGAGACCAATGTGTAGTTTTAAGGGTGTCCTTTAACAGAATTCCAACACTCGCCTCCACTGCTCAGGCTCTCTGTTTAAACCCAAGGTCAAACTCACATAAACCTAACCTAACACAAGACGTGGGAACTACATTGTAGGGTACTCACGTGACCTTAATCGAAAAGAAACCCCAGCAGTAACATTAACACTATCCAAAGACTACTTCACTCTTGAGATGTCAGATGTAGAGAGCATATAAAGGTTCGAGACTGTCAAAATGACGGTAGTGATAGCGCCCTACTCCAGCGCCATAGATGGCGATGATGATTCGTTTAAAGGTTTTTTATTTTTCGGAATTATATTAAGCCTATGACACTCACAAATAATGTGACTTTCTATTGGTAAAAGAATTTTCAAAATCGGTTCAGTAGATCCAGAGATACCTTTACCTCTTTATAATATTGGTATAAAAATAGATAATATTAAGAGAAAGTCGGCCAGACGTTGTTTACAATAAATAGTATACAAATAAGATAAACGATGTTGACGTACAGCTAATGGCTATATAAATATTTAGTCTAGGAGACGACTGTGAAGAGACACATACACTTGTTTTTAATATTTTTAATGATTATGTATACCATAAAATTGATTTAAGTATTTTTGTGATGGTAAAAAATTTTCACTGACTCTCTCTTCGTCCACCTCTGTGCGATATTTCGATTCTGTGAGACCACTATTTTCCATATTATATTTTTGTGTGTTTTCATAAATTAAAAACATGGCAATTTTTTAAAATCCGAGGTCACCAAGACCTCGTCCTCATTTTATGTTTTTAGTTTTAAGAATAGTTTATAATAGTCGGGGCTCTCTCTCTCTCTTTCTCTCTTTATAATGTGTAATGACGCACTTCCACTATCCAAACTATTTGCCTGACAACAGTAACTTAATGAAATTGACTTACCTCAACTCACATTACGATATTTATTCGAAATATTTAACTTCCAATCTTTATAACCTGTAATATGTTCCTACGAAATGTTTACTAACTTTTGAATGAATGTAATACGCTTAGTATCAACAAAACACAAATACAGAGAAAAAAATATACTCTTTGGTACAAATGGCGGCCGTATCGCTCAAAAATCGATCTCTTTCAGACAACTAATCCGATATAGGACATAAGATACATATATTAGAGAGAATGTACTATTAAAGGATACTTTAAGAAAAAAACTTGATATTTTAACTTATGACATATATTAAAATACATACAAATACACAAACACATCTTCTAAAATGATTAGGGGATAGTTGTACAGTCAGGAGATAACTAAACATTACGATGTGTTACTATTCTGACAGGAACCCATGCATGATCCTTTCATTCAATTGAAACACTCGCCTTCACAGTCTAGGTTGTCTGTCTAAGACTTACATAAGTCTAACCTAACACTAATCTAAACCAAGCCTAACTTACGTTTCCGATATAATTATATACAATATACTTTTCATGTCTGCATTTTTTTCTACAATCATTTTTTTTTCTATGTATGTATTTACCTTGTTATCTTAACGTCTGCCTCTCAGTCTATACCGTTTTGAATCAGATAAAGTTTCGCAAGTGATTTCGTTGATGTTTTCGCTTTTTACTTCGGATTTACTGAATCTGTTGTGTAAGAGAGGAATAAACAAATAAGTTTGTTAAGGCCTTTCTTATATCGCGATATTTAGCATACTGTAAATACATTTACACAGATCTACAGTATCACGGCTTGTTGACTAGAATTGTACTCCCGAGGGTTATACTTCAGACACCCATTGATGCATGCATTCTTCTTCACTTTTCGATGTGACGTAATCATCATGCAGACCCTGCCCACCCCCCATGTCATCAAAAATAAGCAAAGCAAGGACCCCTCCTGCCTTTTTAATGTTTACGTAATACTTGAAGGGCCCCTAATAATGATTTCTGTTTCTTATCACTTCGTTGGCTAAATTAACAAGCTATCAGTTGTGCCAACGACAAAAATGTTACTTAAATCAATGTTGCCAATACAACAAACATTAGATAAAGTTTGATTCGTATTCTTGTAAGCTACAACTAAGATATTATTTAAAAAAATGCTTGTTCTACGAATAAAGAGGAAAAGAAAAGTTAGCAACACCGTTTATAACTATGTATTCGTTTTGTTTTTAATTTTTAGATTATTTTTTACTTTACATTGCATTTTTCAGAGTTTGAAGTCGGTTATTTTGTTTAAAATGATTTATCGTGTTTTCTTATATTCTTATTGTAAGAAATTATAAAAATGAATGCCCCCCAACACTGCTTTTGATGATCTTTTTACTCTCACACGGAAATCAAAATCGGATAGTGTTAGTCCCTTAATTTAAATTGAACGTAATACACTGGCACTTGGGTAAAATATTTATTAATCTTTGATTGAGTAGTATAACGATGCTGGTAAAACTGCATATGTTAATCATGTCAGGTATAAAAGAGCTTGTCAATTATTGTAGAATTAAAGTAACAGTGTTATAGTATCAGTGAAAATTATATGAAATACAGTCTCTAAGTGTTGTAGTGTTTCCCTGCCGCCTGAGGGACTATGTGGCCTGCCTTCTGGCTGTCGAGCCAGCTTTTAATAATGTTTTCTGTTATACATACAGTGATATCTATCACTCCTAGAACCTTTATATAAAAATCTAGTTTATCACCTTCTTATTTCAGAAAGTCCTACCTAAGATAGAAAAAGAAATATGGTAGAGTTTACTTGTAACGTCAGGCATTCCTTGTAAAATTTTCTGCTTAAAGTAAATCTGGATTTGTTTAAGCGTTAGTTTCACGGACAGACACATCCATTTATTAGCTATAGATTAAAGCAAAGCTGTGTGATTAGTTTTTTATGTATGTAGACTCGGCCTTACAGCTTGGACGAGCGCCAGCGCGCTGTACTGACTGGCGTAGTAACTCGTCACGTCAGGATCATAGGCTCTGTGGTGATAGGACTAACTTCAATCTGTGATATATATCGGATTTTTATTATTATTTAACACTTTATTGTACACCACATAAAGGGACACAATAGCGTAAATTTAATATTAAAATAATGGTAAACACAAGGCGCTCTTATGGCTTATTAGCCATCTCTTCCAGACTACCTTTAGGTTAGGAAAATTACGAGATGAGTATTGGGTGGTGCAGCCATAAACTACATACAAATAATAAATATTCTGATAAAAATAAACTAAGAATAATTAAGGGATATACAATATATACTCGAATTAGATTATAAATGTCAATATGATCTGAATCATCCTCGTTCAGCTAGATAATGATCTTTAACGGAATTCTTAAAAATACTAAGGGACTTTGACTGTCTTATACTTAAGGGTAGATCATTCCAAAGTGTTATTGCCTGAACTGTGAATGAATGTGAATACAATTTAGTGTTATGGACAGGCGTTTTAAGCAATAAACTTCGTGACGTACGTGATCTACTAGGTGATCCAATATACTCGAACTTCTCCTTCAAATAACATTCCTTTTAACTGAGGCAGGGCACAGTAGGAAACTCCCTGCTCAAATATGGAGCAGCCCGACTGGGGTAGTACCTCGACCTTACAGAAGATCACAGCTAAATAACACTACTCTAAAGCAGTGTTGTGTTCCTGTTGGTGAGTAAGGTGACCAGAGCTCCTGGGGGGAATTGGGGATAGGGTCGGCGACGCGCTTGCGATGCTTCTGGTGTTGCAGACGTCTATAAGCTACGGTAATCGCTTACTATCAGGTGAGCCGTACGCTTGTTTGCCGACCTAGTTACATAAAAAAAAAAAATAAGAAGGAGTATTCGGGTGAAATAACACACAGTACAGAAGAGAGAGAACATGTGAATCCCGGCGAAGGCGGGGGGGATTTTTGCTTTAATATGAAAAATAGCTGATGTCAATAGCTCAAGAGCCATTAGAATTTCATCCTTTATTTTATGACTCAGAGACACTCATCAAGTTAGGACTAATGAGGATTACATTATTAAGTATTAGAAAATGATTAGTTTAAATATCTCTAGGGTAGACCGGCAATAGTCGGCATGGGAACGAATCCATAGAGCGTCTTGTCATTCAAGGGAGTGTCGAAGACACAAGACCGCGGGGAAGATTCCCTATGAAATGGACGGATCAGGTGAAGGCTGCGGGGGCATTGTCTTCTGGACAACTTGCTGGCATGTGATAACCACGACCATTCTGCCTAGAGTGAAGCAACAAAGAAGAAGAAGGGTGGAGCATTGTCAAATCATTGTCATCATTACCTATCGATAATGAATTGGTCTGCCACACTAAAAATGTGTGGACTCTCACAAAGGGAAGATACCGGACTTGCCTAGGATATAGAAGCCGTGATAAACCAGCAGTTCTTTGGAGATATTTCATCGCCAAGATAAACGGTCCATGATTGATAAGAAAAGCACAACATCGCTGTGAATGGCGTGCACTTAAGGACGCCTATGTCCTAAGAAGAAGGACACAGCGTTGTTAAGTCATTTCCATGATGACAAATCTCGAATGTCTTGGTCTTGCCACACTAAAAAATTGTTCTTTAAATTTACAAAAGTCATTTTAAATACATTTGGAACCATTATATCGACAGTTTATGGAATTTCTAGATACTTTTAAATTACGTTTTTTGTCAATGAGGATGGGTGGGGTGGGGTCTGTAGGGTTATAAAAAACTAAACACACGAATGTATAAAAATCAATGTTTATCATCTCAGTACTTTTGATAGTTAAATTGACTTGAAAATTTGGACAGCCTGACACTTTCATTATTGTATCATTTATCATTCTCTTTGAGTATTCGAGATGGGATATAAAACTTCTGAAGAGCCTATTAAACCTTATTTTACTGAAAAACTGATCCTATAGTCGTATATCTAAAGTCTATATTGGCTCAGCAATTTTGGAAAAAGAAATTTGGAAGATATAAATATTTAGGGTTAATATTCATGGTAAGTGCTATTTTAAATATTATTTAAGTTAGAATCAATTCAGTCTTATTTATTGTCTTGACATCATACAGACAGATAATTTTGGCACATAATGACATTGTTATTGTTTATTAATATAATATATCATCGGAGAAATTTAAGAAACCTAATTTGAAGATACAAAAACTTTGTTTATTTACTTAAGGTCCATAAGTCCAAGGTACCACTAGGGTTCCTGTAATTGATGTAGTGATCATTATTTATCATTTTCCAGCCTCTATAGCAAAAGAGACTATTATACTAATTTGATTATAACATCGAATGGTGGTCAATAAGCAGTAAAGATTCGTTAAATATAAAGGCTATATGGCAACACTAAATCACTTATAGAATAGTATAGCTTTCTATCAGTGAAATAATTTTCAAAATCAGCTCAGTAGTTCCAGAGATTATGTCCAATATACAATATTTCCACTTACAGGCACTTAAATCTAATATTTATGGCAACACCTTTAGGGTTTGGGAATTCCCGACAATTTCAAAGTCCCGGGACACGAGACAGACTACAATCAAAGTACTGGGAATTCCCGGGACGTCGAGACTTTTAAGAAAGCTTATTTTTTTTAAGGATAAGCCTTTTTGAAGAATTTTGTTTGAGTTCATTTGTGGTAAAACGTATTAAAAAAGGCATTCTTTTGTAAATATCAACATTTATTAAACAGTAACTTTGTAAATTCGTCCTCTGCCGCCAAGCGGGAAAATATTCCAGACAAAAAATGGTTACAACATATCCTGTAATTTCGGACAGTTTTTTAACGTTAATTTTTGTTTTGATTCTACTTCGCTAGATGTCCCAGGCTGTATAAGGCCTGAAATATTCAACCTTTTGCACACACTCACATCATAAATGAAATTAACGACCAACAGACCCAGACACAATTATAACCCAAACTTCACAGAACAACCAATATGGTGAAATAATGGCAGCTCGGTAAACGTTATTCATTAAAATAACAGATGGCGCTAGGCTTCTTCAATTATTCGAAAATAAAAATGATTACATAACAATTTAGACAGTCTCGTCTCGAGTCTTGACTCGAAAGTACCGGGACTCGAGATAACTAAAATTACGAAAAGTCAAAAAAAAATTTTTAACTCCATACAATATAAACTTGGATACCCGGAAAGGATGTAGCTTTCTATCGGTGAAATAATTTTCAAAATTAGTTCAGTAGTTTTCGAGCCTATTCGCAGCAAACATACAAAAGTACAAACAATCAAATCTTTCCTCTTTATATAATAGTTTAGATTAATTCTTTCTAGTTATAATAGTATTCGTAGAAACTCATGCTTTTTACAATTTCACGTTGACATCTATACTAATATTATAAAGAGGAAAGTTTTGTATTTTTGTATGTAACGAATAAACATAAAAATTACTAGACCGATTTCAAAAATTCTTTCACCATTAGAAAGCTACATTATCCCTGAGTAACAAAGGCTATATTTATTACAAGAAAAAATTAGAGATCCCCAGAAATTCTCACTAAAACCAACACAAGGTGCAAAAAAATTAGCCATAAAATATCTTTCATCGCATGCGCTGCGAACAGTATTGATGATAGAACAAAAAAATGTTCTACAATATTATAGAACGTATCAATATCTACAAAAAACTCCGCGAGACCATATGCCCAACTATTGTAGTTAAGTCACTATAACTACTTTTTTACATTTTAAAGTTGATAAAAATACCTATCAAAATCAGACCATGTTTTTCATAACTTTGTATTAATTCTTACCCAAATAAATTATTTCGTAATGAAGACTGTTTCAATACCTGTTAATTACTTTTTGAATTATTGAAATCGGACATTCCAGTCAAAAGATATTACGAAATAAAAATATCAAGATAAATAAAAAATAATCCCAGACAGGCCGCCGGCGCGGTGTGGTGTGCCTCGCAGCGCAGCGAGTAATGCGGCGATAGAGGGAGCGACAGAATGCGGGAGCCAAAATGTTAAAAAAAAATTATCCACCCGTGCGAAGCCGGGACGGGCCCCTAGTATACGTATATAATAGGAATGAAATAAAAGAGAACGCGTATAGTAAACTCGTTTATTGAGATTGTCAACATTGCTTTCTTTATATCGACGTTACAATACATCTTTGCAAATGCTACAGCGATGAAAGGAACTGTGTCTGTACCTCCCTTTAATGCTATACAACGTAAGGCTATATGCACACTGTCATCGAAGCTTCAGATAAAAGTAACATATTGAATAAATTAATAGATTAAATTGATTAAACGTTGCCGCCATGAAAATTGAGTTTGTATATAGGAACTGCAGCATTGATAGGATGGAAGATGGAGGATGGAAGTTTGGTCTACATGCGGCGCGATTGTGTCAGAGACACTTGGAGGTAAGTGTCGTGGGTCACAGTTATTTTCTATCACATTAAATCTATTTCGGTATTGCGAAATGTGCGTTGATTTTTACCTTTTAAAACAATAATTCAATGTTACTTATATTATGATAAGGCATTTAGCCGAACTTATTAAGCAAGTAAAATAGCCGAATTAATTTACAATTTGAGGTTGTTAATTTTCCTTATTTTTAACTGATTGGGTTTCAGAACTATTTAAATAAAATATATATTAAAAAATCCTAGCTTAAAAACTTACTAACAAATTACTTAATAAAAAAAACAATATTTTTCGATACATGTAACCGTAGCCTTACATTTTCTATTCGACTGGACATTTCTTCCACCGCTGTACTTCTAATTAAATACTTACAAGCTATTTTATTGCGAATTACTTCTTCAAAGCGTTATTATTTACAATTTTATTGTGACTTCATTTAAAACATAAATCATTTTTCAAAACTATATTTAAAACTTTAATACCCGTGTCTATTTCATACGGGTAGTAGATTATGCCTCCATGTTTTTGATGAAAGCCCCCAGGCTGCTTGACTTTTTCCGAAATTCTCAACAATTATCATATTTCAACTAATTTATATATAACCTTAACAAATTATACAATTGAAGACCTGCCTCTTGCCTTGGCTTTCTTTCTATATATGAACTTTGTAATCACAGTTTCAATACATATATTAATTTTAATTTTGAAATTCAGACCTTTTATAAAAGCCAGTGAAAACGAATATCATTTTTTTACATTTCATTTCTTGAGTGTATCGCTAGTAAACAGAATTTTTAACGTTTTTGTCATTTTTACAATCCAAACAGATGCTGAAAGCATTATTTTCGTAAGTTCAAACTCACAAAAGCTTCATTAAATATGCATTTTAAAATTTAACTGCGATCAAATTGTATTTACATGAGAAGTACAATTTTACTCTGCATTTGAGAGCGAAGTACTATCGATGGGTGGCAGTATTGTTCGTATAAACTAATTAGCAGCATTGTCTGTTTTGTTCCAACTTTGTCTGTATATTGTGGTTGATCACTTGATCAGATATCTCTAAGTCAGTGATCGTGGAATGTTCTTCTAAATTTAACTCTGAACACTCTGAGTGACGCTAAGTAAGTGAAGATATGCTATTAGTTCTTAACAAACACACCCCTCGCTACTTAAAATCATCGCTTAAAAGTGTCTCTTAAAAATATGTGTGTGTTTGTGACCCCTTAGTTATTTAAAAAATTAAATTAAAAAATAGATTCAGTGTTTCAGACCAATTTAAAAACTAGATTAATCGATACCAGAGCCATCTAGTGGGTGTGGTCTAACAATAGCATGTTGTTAACGTTTGATCTGAATCTATTACGAAAGTTTCCTGTACATAGACAGCAGTATAACTTGGAAACAATTTACCACATTGCGGTATAAAGGACCTTACAAACCAACTTATTTAATAACTTACGACATTGCCGTAAGATCCATCGTTAAACTTCATAACATTATTTATGTTATGGGGTATTTAATTATTATTAAAGATCTGACAAAAAGCAGCTTAACAAAGATTTTATATTTGACTAGTCGATCTGAGCGACTTCGTCCGCGTATAGCTCCGCTTCTATTGGTTGTAGCGTGTTGATATATAGCCTATAGCCTTCCTCGATAAGTGGTCTATCTAACTCTGAAAGAATTTTTTAAATCGGACCAGTAGATCCTGAGATTAGCGCGTTCAAGCAAACTCTTCAGCTTTATATATTAATATAAGATACGAAACTGAATGGAAGTATAATTATCTTAAGGTTTCGTTAAAATATAATATCTCGATTAACGGACAAAGAAATGTTTTCCTAAATACACTAAAGGCGTTGGCTGATCCTATAGTGAACCACCACCACAGAGTGGGGGCTCTGTGGTGACACAGACTTGAACATTGAAAGAGGAAAGTTGTAAAGAGTGATAATAAGTAAATTGTGAAATTACTGACTGAGAATATTTAGATTTTTCTGGTTTAAATCCCTTTTATTATTGTAATTTTTATTTTTCTCTTCTCTTCAATAGTATAGAAAAAAATGCTTGCATTTTTTATTAGATGTGATGGTAGATATCTTTAAAAGAAATTATTTTAGAGACAATTAAAAAAAAATCATGAATGAATATGACAATTTTTTTACATTTTTATTTGATTAGCAGGAAACGAGCACAAAAATTAAATTTGCGTATATTTAGTTTTTTGGGACCTTATAGAAAGTTACATCAAAATCTAAAACTGGATCAGCAACGATTTTTTTAATTTAAAGACAATTTCATTCGGAATGATTTTTGAGTTCAAAAATAATCAAAAAAATTACGTCTACTTCCCATTCATGGTCACATTTAAATTACGTTTCTAATAACAATCTGGTGTTTTGCTGCACCATCAGAGACGTACGAGGATGTGCAGCGAGGGATGTGTTTGTTAAGAACCGATAGAATCGCTTCATTTACCTTCGATTTCATTCTTTTTTCAGATAATACATTTTTAAATTTTAAATGAAGTCGCAAAATCAGAAATACATTTCAACAATATTTATCCATACATACAACCATTTCAACGATCACAAGAAGCATCTTACATTACATTACTCTAACTGTACAGTAATTTACATTTGTCACTAAATGTCTTTCATTGTGACTTTTGCCTAAATGCTATTCAAAAAACTACAGCGCTACCTGAAAGATTACTGAAAATAGTCATAGTAGCCGGCAGCTAACTTTAGGTCTGGGAAAAGTAGTGGGGGAAGTTGCGCATAAGAACCAATCGCGTGTGTCGCGCTGCTCTCACCCCTAATAGTGACTTATGCGCATTCAAGGTCAAACTTATACTTACGTGCCGGCTGCTATAACAAAACATGTTAAATTATTGGGTCTGTAAATTAACTTACAGCGCCATCTGTTAATTCTAGTGTCTTTAATTAATATTTTAATTTGTAATAAAATATTCAAGTAATTTATTGGGATAAAAACTATCCTATATCTCGATAATTATAATCTCAAAAAATGGTTTTCATATTAATATTTTTTTTGAATAGCATATAAAAAGGCTTTAGTCATTAACATAAAAATATTTCACATAGAATTAATTTTTTTTTTAATATAATACCTGGAACGATACCTAGAGATTACTAGAACATTATTTGGGTTTATTCCAGAAATTTAGCAATTTTTTTCTGGGGAGTACATATGAATAAAAGCATTCCCCATAAAGAAAAGTAAATTAAGATTTAGTAATTGTAAAAATTTAAATGTATAACTAACATGGCGCAGTCGGTAGGACTTACAATACAAGACAATTTGTCCTAATTTTTATTATCCTTTTATAACTTTATTTATATTTATTACAAAAGGATAACAATGGCTAAAGGTACCAGATCCTACGACTGATGTAAAAATAGGCTCCTCGATAAATCAATAGTATAAATATTTATAGTATTGTAGACGTTACTGTCATTATTGATAACTGAAAAGCAGTACATTAATGAAATTCCTTCCATTAAACAGTTTTGTTTAATTAAAGTGGGTTTAATTTAATTTGGGGCCTCTAGTTAAAATAAATCTAATAATAAAATATCTCGTAAAGGGTCATCAAGTTAGTTTCAATGTTATTCAAGACCTCCAGGTACCGTTCCAACTCCATATTTAAATATCTATTTAAATATATTTAAACATAAAAGCGCTTTTATGAATACTCGACGACTATTATCAGTAAAACAAAGCTGCTCTTATTGCGGTAGAGTTCTAGCTATTACTTTTTCTTTTTTAAAGAAGGTTACTAAAGCTGCTGTTATATGGATTCTATATTTAAGTGGAAATAGTTTTTTTTATATACAGAAGGATATTTTTATAGTTAAAGAGTAACACAAAGTATAACGAACTTAAACTTGATAATATTAACAGATTGTTTTCAGCTCTATAATGTTAACGATGTACACTCTATATAACTGCACTCTATTTAACGTTACACTTCCTAAAACAATGAAATTACTAATTTTACTTGATTTAACTTGTTTCTTCTTAGGGTAGGTCAAAAAAAACTTTTAATTTTTTGGGAGATGAAAAAAAAATCCGATAAATTTTGAGCCCTTAATATTAATGTCAAGATCGTATTTTCTATTTCCCATTTAAATAACATAGGATTAATTTTTGTTTGGATTTATAATGAGCTTGAACGAATGAATGTCTGGTGAAAATCAAAACATATTCTTGTAGGAAATTTAATGATCTACAAAAATGGTCTGATATGATTTTTCGCTAAATTGACTCGTTTAGAAGTTATTCGAGGTTAAAGACCAACCTTAAATCGTAAAGGATAACTTTGACTATTTCTTATAATTTATAACAAACTAATGATTCAATTCTTAAGATTTTCATCATTTGTTTTCGACGAGTTCGCAAAGAAAATTTCATGTCATTGCATGAATTATTGCATTATTCAGATAAAGTAAAGTTTTGAGTGTTTTGAAATTCAGTATATGAAAATCGGTTTTTTACGAATTTGTAAAAAAAATTATTGTTTTACTAAAAAACACTCGGTAAGTTTTACAAAAACTCTGATATTTCATGTTTTGGAATCATTACTTTGTGCAGTTTATATATTTGCTCCACAATCTTAATTTAATGACAACTCTCAGTAACGCTATAAGACCCTAAAATGCCGTTATATAGAGTTTACACAGTAGTTTAAATTCAAATGTCCCCTCAATAACATTAAACAGGCTGTTACCTCATTTTTTTATGCAAACGACGGACTTTAATATGCAAATTTGAATATGTCTAAAATATCTTGAAGTTTCAGCGAAAATTCTGTAGACTCATTAAAACATTCGCAGAACTGCAAAATTAGAGGGTCCTTAAATCCTTAGTTATAAAGTAAACATACCTGCCGGGTCGGGATCCTAATTATATAAAAAGGTTATTTTGATATAGCTAGCAAATATAAATTATATAAGAACTTTATATTGAACTCAAAACCTTCCACTAATTGGCTGGAAGAAATTTTTTGATGGCATTAGCATCTATCATCTTATGCTAGTTGAACTATATCAGGGACAAATGACGTCATATGTGAAAGAGTGCTTATGGCTTCGTGAACAAATTGCAACTCACCACATCGTCCACTGTCACAGCTTTTCGGACAAATTAAAAAAAAAATATTTTTAAAAGTATCCGTGATCCAAACTTTATAGTTGAGGGTCGATTATATCTCTGTTAGCCACATTTATTTAGGGGGGTTGTTCGATTATGATTGATAGTAGCAAAATATCTGGTATCACACCCAGAAGGAGGAGGAGGAAGAGAAGAATGAGACACTATTACTGATAACATATTTGATCAATGGTATTACTACACATGACAATTCAACTAAGCCATATTTTAATTCCATCAATAAAATTTCTTTCAGTTATACAATAATGCTCAAAGTATAAACTGCGAAACATCCTCACGAAAAGCAACTATTTCAAGTTTATTTACAATCAGATTATGTACAGTAAAATATTAAAGGAAGTAACTTTGATATGCATTTTTATAACTATCAAACATCTTAACAATTTAATTTTATAATCTATGAATCACAGTATAGACTAGCATTTACAAGAAATATTGGAGCAGCTTCAAGATGATTGAACATAGTGTTAAAGAACTAAAAGTTTTAGACACGATTTGGCTAAAGTAATGATTTTCCATCTTTACAGCCAAATCAAAATCAGCTGAATCAATAAAGCTCCCACTAACAATCTATTGAAGACTGCATATGAAGATAAATAAGAATATTTATTTTAGCTAAAAGAATATATTATTATAAAAAAGTACTTGCAAAAATGGCAACATTGTATAAAACATTCCTATATATAGCACGACCGATAAAATCTGCAAATGAAGGTAAAAAAGCAGTTGGCAGTTATAATAACAAAAATCATCTAAAAACTGCTTAAAATGGAATGTAAGTACAGTCTTTAAACGGTCACCTCTTCAGTGAACCTGCTCTTATCGTCCAAGTTGATGACAATTGCATGAGTTCTTGCATGTCCAGACCTAACTCCTCTTACTGTTTCTGAACTGCTTGGGCTTGATTTGATTTCATTCTTTTCACTCTTTATACCGTTTCTTGTCATTTCTGGTGGTCGTATATCACTACATCCAGCTTCACCAGATATTTTGAAGACTCCATTTTGTTTTTCATCTTTCGTCTCCTCATTTAGATCAGTTCGCTTTTTAGGTGAATCCGTTGTTACATCTGTCTGACTTTGCTCTGCATTGCTATTTTCTGTGCTTTTTGTTGGTGTGAAATTCTTATGTCTATAAGCTGGAGGTGCTTCGAAGGGAAGATCTCTACCACTACTGCTGGATTCCTCTCCAGGTGTTACAGTACACATGAGCCTTCCTGCTACTGCACTAAATACTGTATTTAGTTTAAGTGGAGCGGAATCGGAGGTTCCAGGTTTTCGGTCATGTATTGTGGCTGCGTCTTGCATAGCGGCTATTATTTTTGACAAATGAGCTCCTGAGCCACATCTTTCTCGCAGCTTTTCTAACTGATTGCATATTTTCTTGAACTCCTCCTTCAGAAAAAAAAAACTGTTTACAGGACAATGTTTTGGGGGAATAATTTCAAATTTCCGTTCCTATTCTGAGATGTCAATTATTCTAAAATTCGAAATTGGGAATATTCACATAACTAGGAGATAATTTTGTAACAAATGAATGATTACCTCCAAATCTCTCTCAGTCATATTATCACAGAAGCGAGTACTGCGGTTAGTGGTCATGGTGTACGTGGAATCTGCTGGTCTGGATCTGAACTTCCCTGTCTTTTCTCTGTCGTCTTTTCCTTGGCCTCTAATTACCATGTACGCCTGAAAGAGAACGTTCTTTAGTGAAAACATATCAAAAGAATTAATGATAAAATCGGTATAATATCTTACCTTACTACCGAATATGAAACAGAGGAGAAGAGTAACAGTTAGTTGAGTGTGGCAGAAGAATATTATGTATAATAGATCAGGATTTGCTGGTGACTGTAGGAACAACCTGTAACAAATTAGAAATGTTATAACTTTCAACAATTATGTTCTACCTATATAAAAATCTCGTATCACAATGTTTGTTATCGAACTCCCCCGAAATGGCTCTACCGATTTTAATGACATTTTTTGTGTACATTCAGTAGGTTTGAATAGGTCATAGGCCTTTTTTATACTATAAAGGCCTACCTGTACGTAGCAAAACATTTGCTAGGTGAGTTAGTATTTTATAAATAATCTTAGCACAACTTCGACTACGTTAAATATATAATTTAATTTACTAAAAACGATTAAAACATGAGCCTCAAAGAGTAAACGTAATTATAACTGGTTTATTCAGTAATTAATACTTAGATTCGTATTTTCTGAACTAAATTCAGGTAATGTTTTATTTGTACTCCAAATGTAGGTTATTGTGTATACCGAGTATTTAGGCCGAGCTAATAGCTCTAGCACTTTAACTAAGAATTAGTTCTCAGGTAGTTTTTATTTTTATTTTTTTTTTATAGTATTACGCTTTTTCATTTGGGTTCTAGAATATACATTTTAAAGAAATTATTTAGCAACGTTAACATTTTTTTTCAAAAGTTAAAAATATCGATTGGTGATTTACCATATATTATATAAAAAATTTATTCAAAGTTACCATATAAATTAAATTTATTTAAAGAAGAACAGTAGATACTCTTGTTTAATTTACTTCTTGTATTCTTTACAAACTGCGGGGACCTTCCAAAATTTATTTTCAAAGGTCAGCCGTGTTACAGTTATATACGTATGATAGCTCGAGCTTATGCAGTTTCATTTACTTACTATCTATACTTTTAATATATAAAGCTGAAGAGTTTGTTTGTTAATTTGCTTGAACGCGGTAATTTTAGGAACTGATCCAATTTGAAAAACTCTTTCAGTGTTAGATAGCCCATTTATCGAGGAAGGCTATAGGCTATATATCATCACGTTACAACCAATAGGAGCGGAGCATCATGCGGACGCAGTAGCGCGGGTCGACCAGTATTAGATAAAAAAAGAATCAATGATTGACGCAGTAATAAAACTTCAACATTAAACTTCTCCATAAGAATTTCTAATAGACCATATCTGACCATGTTGTGCGACAGTTAGACATGTTTTTGAAATGTTATACTTCACACGCAGTAATACAAGTTTTCTTTGTAATATTGCTTACACTAAAACTTTCGTAAGCACTCATTATGTAATAATATGACGGTTTAACACTTACGGGGTTAATATCGAGTTTAGCTTGACATAGGCTGTATATTAACCCGAAAAATAAAAAGACTTTTTCGTGGTAGTAAAATTTGCTGCAGTAAATCGGAGAAAAAACGGTCGAACGAAAACGTTTGTTACGAACGCTGCTTTAATGATGAGAGATAATTGATTCATAGTTGCGGGTAGAGCATGAATTAATAAATGAGTGAGTGTGTGTGTGAACAGTTTTGAATATACTTCGGAGAAGCGAGAGCGGGTCGGCTAGTTTAATATAAAGGAAAATCTATTCTATACTATTACCAACAAAAATATTAATAATTTACTGAGGTCCTTCGAATACCTATGTAAATGAAGAACCAGGTATACACACAGGAGTTGGTGCTAGACATGTAAAACCAAATACATTTACAACAAAATTGTAGGCAATATTTAATAATATGACGGTTTAACACTTACAGGGTTAATGTCGAGCTAAACTCGATTAATAAATAAATAAATTTTAGGTTCATCTTAAACAGACGTAACTATAATATCCTAAAAGCCACAATGGCTGCATAATTATTTAAAATCTATCTCAATATTACAGAATTAATCTCGAACTCCTAGTAAGCCGTTAACTTATGACTAAGTAGAGTAAGTTATAGAGACTAAGTGCAGCTCTCTAAGTATACGAGTAAAACGACTTAAACAATCCTTTGCTGGAACACTGTTCATTAAGTTTCTAATGTGTTTTGAAATAACGTCAAATACAGATTCTTAGTTTATTGGAAAGTTAATATTGCAACGTTCAGAATTCAATATAAATACAAGTCAAGTACTCGCATCTTATATTTTAATAAATATTTTCTATAGTGAAAGAGAAATGTTAAAGCTATTGTTATACATTACCTTTAATATCTAAGGCATGTACATCACTCATATTATCATCTATAGTAACTAAGATGTCTAAGGTTTCTATATCATCTATATCATCAATAAATTCTATAGTGTCTCGGTTATCTATGGTGCGTATATCATCAATGATGTCTATAGGATTTTAATCATCTGTAGTGTCTAATTCATTTATGATATCTGTGTCATCTGTTTCATTTATATCACCGATATCATTAAATCTAATTAATAAAATCTTTTTGAAACGAGGCCAACAAGTGATACAATTTTACGCAAGGCAATATAACATTTAATATCTACCCAAATATTTGTAGTCTAGTCTGTCTAGCCTCGTACTATTAGTCTAGCTCCCAATGGCAAACGTGCTATGGATAATTTCATTCTAAAACTTAATGAAGAAGCAATTAGAAGTGGTACAGCAAAAAGAAAATTACAGTTTAAAAGCATTACAATTAACAAGTCAGTGATATTGGATGTTTAGCACCAGAATAAATTAACCGAAACAAATGAGAATTCGCGCGCTCGTTTAGCTGTCACTATCTTTTCAATATAACCTAAATTATACGCATACTAATGTTCAACAAAAGGCAATAATCCAGTTACTATCCGCGTCTAGAAAACGGAAATCTTATTTATAAAATCTCGTGTCAATGTGTTTGTTATCCTCTCCTCCTCTTGAACTCCTCCGAAATGAAATTTTTTTGTGTTTATTTGTTACGTCTGAGAATTGGTTGTAGGGTATTTTTATAACCCTAGATGATAAGTGTGGCCCACTACACTATTGCAAAACAACGTTTGCCGTGTCAGCTAGTATCACAAACAAAACTTTGTTCTATTATAATTAGATTCATTAGTTTTTGTTGATAGTACACATATATCTAGCTCAGTAATCATAGTTTCGTTAATCCTGTATGATTTCAGAAAGTGCATCAGAATAGGAAATGATTCTAAATCCAATCGGGAGTCTATGAAATCCAGCCACTGTGGTTTGTTTTGCAATTTGAAATGAGTTACTTCATATTCATTCAAAAATGTATATCTCATAATCCTGCTACTTTTACAAAAAAATATAGATTTTACTATAAACTCATATTCGGATAAGTTAAAAGCTTTCAACCGAACTACTATATTAATAAAAATTTGTTTGCTTTTAAAGTTAAATGTACTTATTTTGATATAGAAGGTTAACATGAAATTTGTGTAATTTTATATTAATTTTAGCTATTATAGTAACATTTCGTTCCCCGTATTCCCGGATATCAGATTGAAATTACATTCTCATTTAGTTTTAATCTATAATGAAAAGATTTTGAATTGAGATTGATTATTAATTTCTACGGTATGACTATCAAAAACTGACGATTTTTCAACAAATACGAGTAGCTATTTGCTCCAAATCTTTGCTTTGTTGGTTCTAAAAGCTCTGAAATTTGCAATTTTGGGAACAAGCTTGGAACAGAGTTATTAAATTTCAAATATTCCGAAAATTTGTAGTTATTATCATTAAGTTATAGGCTCAATAAATCTTTTAGGGTTCCTTTTTTAGGAACACTTATTTTCCTTTAAAGGTACGGAATTACTGCGTTGTCCGTCTGTCTATCTGTCAAGACTCTTTTCCTCAGGATCGCGTGGAGGTATCAAATTGAAATTAATATTAAATACTCAAGCCTGCGGTCCCTTGTGGCTGGCAAAAAATCAAGCTTCTATGTCGTTTATATAATTATAAGGTACTTCCCAATGACCTAGCGTCATGAAATTTAGCATGAAGTAAAATCTCGTAGCAGAAATAAAGGATAAAATTTAGAAACTGTAAATTTTTTTCTACTTCACTGGAAAATTAACTTTTTTTGACTGTCTCGCAAAATCCTTTTTTTCAGAAAAACGTAAAAATGTCAAGTTGAAATTTATACAAAATACTAAGTCAATTTAATGAAAAGCCGTAACTTCTTTTATCTCATGTATTGTAATTTTTATTTTCGAGATAAATCAAAATTCCCCGTCTTCGTCTTTTGAACATGATTTTTGGCAAGAAGCAAGGTCTCAGAGCACTGGTATGGGAAAAAATCCTAGAAATGGCAATTTGTCGTTAAACCACGAAAAAAATATTCTTTTCTATATTTAGGTTTTGTCGCATTATTTGAAGAATACGTGAAGTTATAAAGCTGAAATTTATACTAAACATCTAAGTCTATAGTATCTTGCAGCTGTGATAGAATCAAACTTCTAAGTGCAAGGTCAATCAATAAATGTGTCCATTTATACTGAAGTCATAACAAGAAGTTTTTCTATAGTTCATTGCACAGATGCGGACGTGAAAAAAGTTTGGGATTTTGTAATATTCGAATATGTTTTACAATATATCTCCCCTCGGTGCAGACAAAACTTATAATAAATTTATTCCAAGAAAGAAATATTTTTTATTGTAAAGATGTATTAAAAAAATTATTATAGTAAAATATAAATCCCATTAATTAATTTATGAAATTTGTAATTTTTAGAAGGGTCAATAATGTTTTAATTTTAAGCACCTCTTAAATCTGTACCGCAGACATGTATATGACATATTCGTGTATTAGTGAAATCGCAAACACCGACGTTTTAGTTGTCGTATCGTGTGAAATGAATCTAAAGCTATTTTGGAGTAGTATCGTAGCAACGATTGTTGACGACATGACTTGTTGTTAAATGACAACTTGTAAAATATTTTAATCGACTCCAATTAAGGAGGAGGTTCTATATTTACAATACATATTTTATTAATATAATATGTTCATCGACTTTACAATTATTTTAGTGAAATTATTATTTATTGCATTTAAAAAAAAAATATTTTACTATATTTTCTTATATTCTTTTTGTAAGTAATTATAAATATGTCAATTGAAACACGCATTACTAATGTCGGGAGTAAATGTCCCTTAATACTACTTTTGATAATATTTTAATGCGCACACCAAAAACAAAATTTGATAGTGGTTGTCCCTTTATTTAAATTGTACGGAATCTTCAGAGCGCGAGTTCCACACTCGCACTTGGCCGAATTATTCTTAATACCTTGCTTTTATTTTGTGTTATGTTTCTGTCTGAAACTAAAAAGTAGACTTTTTAGTAGATTCAAACGATTAATTCAGCCTAGCTATATTTTGATAATTAATCATTGATGAATAACCAATGTTATTCTCTGTATAGTATTATATAATTCTATTCTATAAGGCAGAACATTTAATTGTGAAGTTCCTTTTGTGCTATAGAGACATTACGTTGATTATACATTGTTCAACACAATGTATCAGATTTTAATCACCTTAATGGGATACGGCTTTTTATTTGATACATTATAAATATTATTTTTATTACTAATTAAATAGATAAAATCTTATAAAAGAATACCCTATTAAAAAGAGTGAAGAATTTGATGTGAACTAAAAATCCCAGGAAATAAAATTATTTGTATTTTATCCATGGTATTATGAGGCTTTTTGGTTAAAAAATAAAAAAATGGTTAGGCTGAGCATGGTTTATAAAAAAATTATACGGACTTGTCTTTTAGAAGAAGTTCAGTGGCGTACTAACGAACAAAAGAAAAAAATATAAAAAGACAACTATATCGTAAAAAAAGTAATTATTATTTCGCGAAAACATAGCCTATGTGTTTTCTAAAGTATTTCTTACGTTTCTTAAGTGTTACTTACGAAATAATAATATTAGTTAGGATTATATTAACCTGCAGTGGGTAGCAAATAAATCAACCAATAGGAAGCATCAGCCAATAGGAATAGTCAGCCAATCAGAGGCTGTTGAAACCGTCGAGTGTTGTAATGACGCAACGAAAGTGATATTAAATACTACCCACTCAGTCATATAAAAATTGTAAATAATTTATTGTATACTTACATAGATATATTAAGGAATCCAGACAACAGAAACTCGTTGTATATAGCCATGGATATGAACCTGCTCTCGTTGAACTCGGAAGGGGCCTTCCGCACCATGATGCACAGGCGTATACCCCACATAAGGAATATTACTTCCACTGCAAACAAATAAAAAAATACTATATTAAATAACCTATATCTAGATCGAATTAATTTGTCAGTACTGGACTCAGAAGTTTTAATTGAATAATTAAAAAGTTACAATGGTTCCAGTTTAACTTTTGACATTTAGGTTTTGCTAGAATATTTGAAATAGAGAAAGTCTCTAAATATACTAAAAAAATAATTTCTTGTGTTCTTCGTGTGTTGGATGGTCATAATCAGTGATATTTATAGTAGATTAGGCATAAACGAATAGACGGCCCTCCTAATGGTAAGTGGCAACGTCGCCTATGGACATCGGCAATATAAGACATATCCTCGTTTTGCCCATGAGTTGCAACCTCGAAGAAAGAACTCCCTTCTTTAGGGTAGGCTAGGGGGAGTGAAGAGAAAAACGCTGTGGTTTCGATGGACCCTGAGCAAGAGCCCAGATCCGCAGCGTCAATGGAATGGTAGAGGGAGGGGTTAAGTGTGGCCTACTTGTGGTTCGACCGAAACGCTTCAAAGACACCTGCCTATCGGATTCGTATGGTGGTGGTCGCAAGCAACGAAGGTGCTGGGTTACTCGCCTCTTACGAGATGCTCTCCTCGCGGCAGACCGAAATAGTATTCTAACCCTTCCCGACACGGGTATGATGTCACGGATGTGACGAAAGCGAGACAGAAACAGAAGTAGATCTCAAAATGATGTTTTAAAGGAAACGAGTGCAGAAACTGAATTATAAAAATTAGGAAAAAATACTATTTTTATGAAAAACTAGCACATTTATATAAATTACATAGAGCTCAAAAACCCTTAAGTTATCGTTTTCTTTCGAGGCTCCTTTTAATGTTGCAATAGCTAATTGTCTTAGAAAGATTTATTTACTTTTTTTTTATTCTGCAGGTTTATATATGTACCTATATTGTACGTTTATTGAAAGGACATCAACCCGCTCCATAAAGTTATTGTTAGTTGACAATTTAGCTACTCCATAAGAAGAAATATTGTTTTTTAAATAATGTTTCGGACCATCCGCAGTTTTAGCAATGGAAAAAGTCTGATGCATTTATAGTCAGAATAATGAAAAAAGAACCAGTCGCTAAGATAACAGAGTGCTTAAAACAAAACTTTTATAAAAAAAACCTTTTATACATTTCCCAAGTAAAATATTTCGTTTCTAAAATTCTCTTCATCTAGCTTTTATGTCGTTAAATAATAAAAAATTGTGATAAAATTCATACATTTAAAATATTTTGGCAAGCTCGCGCTTTGCTTATCAGTTGTCTTTACATGTATGATTCAATTGTTGGCTTCTACCCTGAATATGTTATGAAAATGAAAAAAGATGGGCATGAACGTTCTAGTAGAATAAATATAATTATAATACTACATATTTTTACCAGCATACTCGAAAAGAAATGTAATGTGTTTATTTGTAGGTATGAATTTTTAAGATGAACTCAAGAATCAATTTTCAGTAACTGACGGACCCTCCAGAATTTTCTCTGAACCAGACTCCATTGAAATCTAAGATTATCAATGTGGTCAATGCCAAAATAATACCCCCCATTGTACTTGTAGCCAGAGCAAGCAAGACACACTCTCTTTCAATGAAAATGAATCTGAACGAGATATTAAAGTTTTATGCAATTTACGACTAAAAAAAATTGCTATTGATGTTGAAATTGATAATACGGGGAATTTGTATCACAAAATAATTTATTCGCTAATAGTTAAAACAAAATTTAAAATCTCATTAAGCGCAAAACACACAGAACTGAGTGTTTCGCCGGTGCATGCCATGAGTACCTACAATGGAGGGTATTATTACAGCCTTGGCAACATTCATGGTATTTTAGATTTTAATATAGACTATATTAGTTGGTTCAGAAGAAATTATAATGAGTGCGAAATCCTGGAGTGTTTATTAGTTACAAAAAATTGATTATAAATTAATAATTGTAGTTATGATGACAGGTTATTTCGTCCGTAAGTCAATTTGAACATTGTCCTTGGAACCAGTATCAAAATCCAAGAAGCTACGACCTCTCGCACTTAACTAATTTTCATAATTACTATTATTCTCGTAGTAAGTCTCCATTTTATTTATTAAAATGTAATTCTATGTATGTATGTATGTATCTATGTATGTATGTTTGTATGATCCACTCTAGCGCCTAAACTACTGAACCAATTTATATGAGTGAGGTGTCAATAGATTCGTAATAATGGCGCGGGTGACATAGGCTATAAAAATTTTATGATTTTTTATTTAAACCCCAGATGCTAACCTCGAAAAAAATTAAACTGAGATAATAATCACGTGTTTAGTATCAAAAGAAAGGCATTGACGAGCACATTACAAATATGTATATATCTCTTATTGTTTAAGTCAACATATATGTTTAAATGCGGTCGTATAGTCCGCGCGGTCAGTCGTTGCAGTTATTTACTCGTTTAAGCAAATAAAAACCAACAATACGTTACAATATTAGAATATAAAGGTTATCTCGATCAGGAAACGGAAAACTATTAAATAAAAAAATAAAGTTTAAAAAACTATAACCCGACAACGTTAAAAAGTGGTCTAAAGAGGTCAAAACAAGAAAAAAAACAGATAGAAACTAAGAAATGCATTGGTATAAAAATGGTCAAGATGGAACCGTGGTCGCACCCACTGTATACCTACTATACCTACCATGTTTATTTCATGGTAGTGTTCCTCTAATCATATACATAATCGTAGTAAGTATACATTGGTATACATTTTACAGGTTATAGTTTTTAGCTTTAGTTTTAACTAACAAATCCAAAATTAAGATTGTTAATTTAAAATTTAAATTTTTAAATTTTAAGTTAACAATTCGCACGGGTGGATAATTTTTTTTTAACATTTTGGCTCCCGCATTCTGTCGCTCCCTCTATCGCCGCGTTACTCGCTGCGCTGCGAGGCACACCACACCGCGCCGGCGGCCCGTCTGGGATTATTTTTTAATTATCTTGATATTTTTATTCCGTAATATCTTTTGACTGGAATGTCCGATTTCAATAATTCAAAAAGTAATTAACAGGTATTGAAACAGTCTTCATTACGAAATAATTTATTTGGATAAGAATTAATACAAAGTTATGGAAAACATGGTCTGATTTTGATAGGCATTTTTGTCAACTTTTAAAATGTAAAAAAGTAGTTATAGTGACTTAACTACAATAGTTGGACATATGGTCTTGCGGAGTTTTTTGTAGATATTGATACGTTCTATAATATTGTAGAACATTTTTTTGTTCTATCATCAATACTTTTCGCAGCGCATGCGATGAAAGATATTTTATGGCTAATTTTTTTGCACCTTGTGTTGGTTTTAGTGAGAATTTCTGGAGATTTCTAATTTTTTCTTGTAATTAATATAGCTTATGTTACTCAGGGATAATGTAGCTTTCTAATGGTGAAAGAATTTTTGAAATCGGTCCAGTAGTTTTTATGTTTATTCGTTACATACAAAAATACAAAAATACAAATCTTTCCTCTTTATAATATTAATATAGATATAGATAACTGTTTGTTTTCCTTCTAATAAATAATTGAATCAATAAATAACTAACTTGTATTATACTAAAATATGTAATTGAAATGAATAGCCATAGAATAACAAATATCACTTATTATTCCATGGAGAAATACTTAGACAATATATTTATATGCCAAAAGGTTTTCTGAGCCATTATCTAGATAATAATGTTTAAGACTGCGTTTCTACCAGAGATTATATTTATGATGGATAAGGCGCTAACGAGCAGACGGTTCACCTGGTAGTAAATGGCTACCGTTGTCCATGGACATCGGCAATACAAGGGATACCGTCTTGTTTTGAACACTAAATCATAAGCATTAATTTGATGGATAAGAGAGGGGGTAAATCTGGTCCACATGCAGCACGAACGGTACGCGTAAAAAAAACACATGGCGGATCGCACCTCAATCGAACCACCAAAGAGGTGCCGGGTTCTTACGAGATGGGGAGGAGTCTAACCCTTTCGATAGACCCTTAGGATGAATATACAATAGAATCGCTTCATTTGATACACGCTGAGCGAGGCTAATCTTCGCTTATCTCTGGTGAAACGTAGCCTAAGAGACATTATTAGTTATGTATTCAATACATAAATCATTCTGTGTCTGTAAATCACGTGACTAGACTAAAGTCAAACAGGGGCGACATCTGTGGCTGTTTCTGCGGTTTTGGGTATTTTTTGCAGGATTTCACTATAAATTAAGTATAAAAGCTGTCTTTTATTCACAAAGAAATTAAGGTCGACGTTTGAAATGTGTCGCTTAGTTTTGATATCATTTCAAGAGTATTAAGGTTAAATATCCCATTTTTATTATTTAGTCCTCTATTTGGCTATCAGCTTTAGAATTAAAAAGCTGTGATCATTTAGCATTAATACAAAGCAAACGCAAATTTAGATCCAATTGACCATATCAATGAAAACATCTTTATAATCTCACTAAGTTGCAAGAAAAAATTATATTGTATCATAAGCTTCCAAAATAGATGTTTTTGTCTCGCTATAGTTACATGGAAAAAAGCTCTCACCCATCATAACGCCTTTCATCATAATTATTGAAAAATCGATATATAAATTTTTACATCTATATATCACGATTTAACACTTTTGCCGCCACATCAATCATGCATGTGTTATTGGAATAAAAAAACATATTTCATACAACATATCGATATTTTTCTATAAGCACTCTAGAGAGTTCTCTTAAGTTCTCTGTCGGTGTGCGAAGTTTGTTAACCCGCACTGAGCCAGTGTGGTAAACTATGGCCTAACCCCCTCCTCAATACGAGCAGGAGTCTCCTGCTCGCTGGGTTGTGTTGATGATGGGACTCCTGCTCGCTGGGTTGTGTTGATGATGGGACTCCTGCTCGGTGGGTTGTGTTGATGATGGGACTCCTGCTAAGTGGGTTGTGTTGATGATGGTGATAAGCTTAAAATTTCTTATATACTTACGTGTTGTAAAAGAATGGTCCCACCAATCAGTATTACACAAGTACGCCTTCAAGTCGTCCTTGGTCCTCCCCACTATGACGGCAGGGGGCGCCACCATCGTCCGTATGGAGAGCAGCACGCAGGCAACACCGACGATCACTCCGATGCGACGGAGGAGGTACATGTCAGATATCTTGACTGCTTTGGCTGATCGCACTTGGAAGATTACCGATATTCTGTCAACAACATACAAAATAAATTATACATATTATTCTGAGCAAAAACTTTCATTTGATACCCCTATTATTAATAATAACTGGTCCGCCAGTCAGTCAGTCACTTTAGTTTTCGTATTCCTCTGAACAAACCCTTTCATTTGTTAACATGGATGTCCAGTAAAAGTGACTAGTTCACCACTCTAGGTAGCTAGGGAGGTAGGATCCATAGGTAAGATGTTACTAGGTAGGACTTCGCTAGGAAGCTGATAGTGTATTCCGATACTTTTAGATTCTAGTCTTCCACTTTTTCTTCTCGAAGGCTACTTAATATGGTGCTGGACAGAGAGTAATAGGAGGAGAAGTAAATAATAATATTGAGACATTGTGGACCACGTGAGTAGTATCTTTTTTTAAATTTAAATAAATGGAAAAGATGGTTTTAGGTCACAAGTAATAGGTACTGCTCGAGTTTCTGCTGCTTTAGCTGCATTTAGATGAAGTAATAGAGTTATAAGTAGAACTGCTAATCACACGTAATGTAAGAAACTTAAAAGATTACCAGGAAGGAATGAGGTAGGAATATACTATGTAATGAGGTATTACGAGTTTGCACTTTAGTAAGGAAGAAAACTTTTCTTAGATGGTAGAAAATCAGGTTGTATTCAGCTTAAGTAAAATATTTAACAGGCGATCATCATTTTTAAACTTTTAATTTTTCATATAAAAATATTCGTTTTAATGTGTAAAGTTCTCTCATTACACTTCAAAAGAATTTTTTTCAGATTTTTGATAATTAGGGATGATTTGGTACTTTTTCTTCTTTGAAATACTGATGTGAGTTTAGGAAATCAAATTAAACTTTTTAACGTCTACAAAATTAAAATATTTAAAAAAATAATAAATTACAATAACTACTATATGTTATAATAATATGGCGGTAGTTTGACGAGTCATTTCATACAGTGAATATTGACTTATATAGTGAAAGTGGAAATATCGTAAAGTATTTCAACCATTATTGAGGAGCACGTGACTCGTTCGTTAACTTTATCACTTTTAGTTTTATGTTAGGTAGCGAGGTCAAAAGGGTCACGAGTACTAGTTCACACATCCCGGGTTTACCCGGGTTCAATTTACTACGCGTATTTAAGTTTAATTTCACATTTTAACTGCAATATCTTATATATTTTACACTTTATTTTTATATGTCGGAGGTGTGAGTTAGGTTTAGGTTAGGTTAGCCTTGTGTTAGGTTAGGTTAATGTTAGTCTAATCTTAAGATTAAACAGTGAAACTAAGCAGTGGAGGTGAGTGTTATGATCATTTAAAGGATATCCTCAAGCCTACACCTTGGTCACAAGTCCAAGGCGCTGCTTGGGTTCCTGTCATAATAGTTCCTGTCAGAATAGTGCGAGATCGTAATGTTTATTTATGTCCTGACCGTATTCCGCCCATATAGCTTTTGATATATGCCACCCATCCATTTCCTTATTTTAATTTCCGTCGTGTATAACTAATTCACACAGTTCGACACACACTTCACATCACGTCGAAAGATGGCATAGTCACTAAGTACTTTTTCGGGATAAAATATAGCCTATGTAGGATATTAAATCGCACTTTCGTTTGATATTAGGATATAGGGATTAGTAATAAGTGGAATATCAAAAGTGACAAGTGAATTTAGTCATTTATGAAGGTAGTAATATTTGATCCATACGGAAATTGGACAGGAATCCTTTCGAATTGAGGATTTTATTAGAGAATAAATCTCGGTGGCACAGCTGGTCTGTGAGATCAAAGGGCTCAATGAAATGCTCGCAAATCTTCACAATAGTATCTGTTAATTTGGGTCTTGTTCGAGTCAGATACTTTTATCTAACGCGCCTTTTATTTACTTGCTTTTAAGGGATCTCGCTTCACTGAGTAATCTGTACTTCAAAATGAATCAAATTTGTAAGTTGACGGAATAAAAAGATATGGTCGATTATTCAATTATGGTCTAGAATCGTGATTTTTGTCAAGAACCATTGTGTATAGAGCAACAAGAGAAATTGATTTTTTGTCTCAACTAAAAAAACTTGTAATCCAGTGAAGCTGTGAATTGATAAAATTTCTATGTCAATCAAATCAAAATCAAAATTATTTATTTCAATTAGACTTTTTTTAAAAAGTACTTTTGAAACGTCAAAAATTTGTCGGTCAGTTAGTTTGTCTGAAGCTACCACCAGCTCGGAAAGCAGTTTTCTGTTGAGAAGAGCTGTCCAGACACTCAACAGTCGCTCTTTTCAAAAAGCCATGTTTACATAGTCTGTTATATAAATGATTTAGCTTGAGAGTCAACGTCACTTAGATTCCAAGCATTCTCATCATTTAAGTAATCCTGTACATTATAGTATGCTTTATATATTAATGACTTCTTGATCCGAGTTTTAAATTGTTGAAGTGGCAAGTCTAATATAGTCTGTGGAATCTTATTATAGATGCGAACACCAAGCCCCATGAAGCTATTACTGACTTTGTGGAGACGATAGTACGGCGTTACGTTTATAGTTCGTATTACGTCCGCTAGGAGCAGATGAGCATGAGATGATTTATACTGCAGCTAACAATGGCTCTACTATTATAATAAATTTAAACTATCCAGTTACCAAAACTCCAGCAATAACTAGATGAAGTTTTGGTACACAAAGTAATGAATAAATACATCAGAAAGTGTCTTATATTGAGCCATCTTGCTCAGGTCAGGTTAGGATGCAATTAAAAATATCGTTCTTTGGTGCTAAATCGGATGTCCCTTCTCTTAACTAAAATTCTCTAATTTCAGAATCAGTGAGTCCACGTCATGTCAACAAAATCGAGTTTGACAAATTTATTTTCAACTCACTTGCTCGTAAAGCAGTTTTGTTTCACTGTTTTTGTGAATGTAAACAGCTCTATAACACACGCGTGCTTTTAACTTTACATTACCGTACTAGTGCGGCAATGGATTTATATAAGCTACACGCGCGACTTTGTCACTTTTGGCAGATTGTTTTGTACTCCTATATACGTTTGCTCATGTGGTTGTTTTTTGTATGTATGTATATATAGTTCAATACATGACATCCCCGCCACGTCTGCTATACGTAAAGATAAAAAGCAGGCTGGGCGTCGTAGTGGATTGAACTATATAAACGTATGTTTGTTTATATAGTTATTTATATATATGTATAGATTGTTTAATGCATGACGACGCCAACGCGTCTACTATAAGAGAAAATAATAAGTATACCATGCATTGTCATTAATTGTACTATCTACAGGTATACTTGTTTGTATAGTTATTTTTATGTATTTATAGACAGTTCAATCCATGACGGCGCCTGGCGCGTCTGATATATGTAAAATAATAGGCAGGCTGTGGGTCGTAGTGGATTGGACTATCTGCACGTATGTTTATTTATCTAGTTATTTCTATGTAGGTATAGATAGTTCAATCCATGACGGCGCTGACGCATCAACTATGCGTGAAAATAATAAGTGTGCCGTGCTACGTCGTGGATTGAACTATCTACGCGTATGTTAGTTTATATAGTTATTATATGTGTGTATAAATTGTTCAATTAATGATAGCGCCGACGCGTCTACGATATGAACAAATAATAAGTGGTCCGTGAATCGTCGTTGATTGAACTATCTACACGTATGCTTGTTTACATAATTATTTCTATGTATGTATATGTCGTTCAATTCATAATGACCTATGTGACGTCTACTGCATGTCATAATAATCTGCGTGCGACGTCGTGGTATGAGCTATCTATACATTTGTTTATTTCTTTGTATGTCTGTAAGTTAGTATATTTTAGTAAATCATCGATGTTTTTTTTTCTCGCAAATGTGTTGAAAAACGTATGTACACTCGTGCGCTTTGGTCATTACTCTGGCTCTCCCCCTCGACTGTAATGACCAACTTAGTACACGAGTATCATAATGAACTATTAAAATCCTAATAAAGAAGAACTTTAAGAAACGTGGGAAATACAAACTGAACAAACGAAACTGCGATTTATTATACTACTTACGCCATCTATTGATGGATAGACGGTTATAAAAATACAAGAAATCAAAAAGCATGAAAATTGGTACAGCCGTTCTGGAGTCAACGAACCCGTCTTGGTTTATATATATAATAAATAAATAATACGGAACAAGTTATTGGAATTGTCTTATTTGACTTTTAGAGGTAATTTAATGCCATTGCTTTTAAACTTAATTTATATCACTACATAGTATAAAACAAAGTCGCTTCCTCTGTCCCTATATCCCTATGTATGCTTAAATCTTTAAAACTACGCATCGGATTTTGATGCGGTTTTTTTAAATAGATAGAGTGATTCAAGAGGAAGGTTTATATGTATAATACATAAACAATATAGTAGAGAAACACTGATAATTGTAGAGGTTTCTAATGTGATGTCGTAAATAAACACATTTTTTTGCGCTTACATTGCAAACGCTGGCTGAACCCTACGAGATAGATCAAAATAATGTACTACAGTATTGTACACCTTAAAAAGGTCTACAAAAAAGTCCTCGATGGTATATGTCTACCTCTTAGGTATAACCCACAATAACCATTTATTATCCTTAACTTTTTACAAAAAATAATGGTTTATTTACGAAGCGATTTTAAGCAATACAGCATTAATCCTTATCCAATTAGGTACCTTAAATACATTGTGCATTTAATATAGATCAATATGGCCCTATACAGCATCAAATTTAAACGAATATTTTTGAAGATATTACAGATTCAAAATGCAGGGACATAGCTGTTACGGCTAAATACACGTGTTAACTTGCACCCGGGAGAAGCCGGCCGGGTCGACTAGTATACAAGTATCCCGTAACACAAGAGAAACTAGTCGTAAATTCGGAATAGCAAGTGTGTTAGGAGCCCACAGTAATTTGGCAAAGGATGTGGATGTGATTGCATCCCTCTCTGTGGTGCTCCCTTGACAGATCGATGTCGATCGACTCCATTGTCTTGGGGATTTCAAGATTATTGCGTATTTCGATTAACGACTTTGGGAAAAATAGCGTTATTTATATCAATATACTTAGATGTTGCAATAAAGCAATATTGATCTCTACACAAGTCTATACTCTTAGAAACCAATGACTCACAACCTGGATGATATTTTTAAATTGTGAATTATTTATATTTAGTTCACCTATTTAATCACAATAACATTATCTGTATAATTTTACAGTTAATATAAATGTGAAGTTTTGTTTGTTTGACTCAATCACGCAAAAATGGCTGAACGGATTTCATTGAAATTTAGCACACGGATACTTTATAATCTGGATTAACACATAAGATTCTTTTTATCCGGAAAAAAATCAAAGTACCTGCAGGATAATAGAATAAAAATTGCACCCGTGCGAAGCCAGAGTAGGTCGACTTGTGTTTTATATAGATGTGAAAGTTTTGATTATACAAAAACACCTAAATGGAATTCAATGAAATTAGGCTCACAGACAATTAATAACCTGGATTAATACATAGACCACTTTTTATCTAAAAAGAGCAGATATTTACAATATTTTAGTTACACTATAGATACTTAGTTACTCTATTGGAAAAGCTTTGACACTCAGCTTAGATGATGCTCTACTTCAATATTTTTTTAATAAATATTTCAATGAATAGTATTTTTATTATAGGGAGCGATCAGATTTCTCCTGGGTATAATTTACTTATGATTAATATAAGTTAGCAAAAAAAATATACTAATTACTTTGACTACAGTTCTACATACATATAATTGATATTTCTGACAATTCTTATGGATTTTCTAAACACAATCTAATACACGAAAAGTAACCGTTATCAAGTGATGAATCTCGTATACACATATCAGTTGGGTTGCCAAAAACTGAACTTCTAGTTCTAGATCCAAAGTATAAACGTCTAAAAATCTAATTAGCAATAACGTGAAGTAGTACGTTTATCTCATCCCAGCAATACTTCCCTCACAATGGTAATACAGTCTCCTCTATCTTGAGATGCAGTCGTCTTAATGGTTCAAGCAATCTAGGATTTAGTTCTCTGAATGTGAGTTAACTACCTAATCACTTAGTTTATTTAATTCAGAATACTGAATTAAGATAACACTCATAAAACTTCTCTCGTTCGTATAATAAAAAGGGGACAACATTGTTCATATAAAATTCTAGATTTTATTAACGTTAAGAGGGTACTTGCTAAAGTAATTTATTTGGTGCGTTTAGTACCAATAGTTTTTTTATTGAAATCTATCAAACTATTTAGGATGAAAAGGAATTTACATACACTTCTAGAAGCTTCTGGAAAAAATGCTTTGAAATAGAATACGTTTTCTCTAGTAAAAATCTGTTTTTAGGGTTCCGTACCTTAAAAGGAAAAAAGGAACACTTATAGGATCACTTCGTTGTCTGTCTGTCTGTCCGTTTGTCAAGACCCTTTTTCTCAGGATCGCGTGGAGGTATCAAATTGAAATTAATATCAAATACTCAATCTTGCGGTCCCTAGCGGCTGGCAAAAAATCAAACTTCTAAAACCACGCATTAAAAAGATATGACCGTTAATGTGGTCACTTATATAATTATAAGGTACTTCCCAATGACCTAGCGTCGTGAAATTTAGCATGAAGTAAAATCTCGTAGCAGAAATAAAGGATAAAATTAAAAAACTGTAAATATTTTTCTAGTTCAGTAGAAAATTAACTCTTTTGGACTGTCACGCAAGATCCTTTTTCTCAGAAAAACGTGAAGATATCTATTATCTATTTATACAAAATATTTTTATCTCTAATTCCTCAAATATGTAAAAATAACAAATTGTTAAATCACTTTAATAAAAACCCGCAGCCGCTTTTATCTCATGTATCGTAATTTTGATTTTAAAAGATAAATCAAAATTCCCAGTCTTCGTTTTCTGACGTATGAACATGATTTTTGGCAAGAAGCAAGGTCTCAGAGCACTGGTATGGGGAAAAATCCTAGAAATGGCAATTTATCGTTAAATCACGAAAAAAATGTTCTTTTGTATATTTAGATTTTGACGCATTACTTGTAGAATACGTGAAGTTATCAAGTTGAAATTTATACGGAACATGTAAGTCTATAGTATCTTGAAGCTGAAAAAATCAAATTTCTAAATGTAAGGAATCAATAAATGTTGCCATTTATACTGAAGTCATAACAAGTAGTTTTTTTTATAGGGCATTGCCCAGGTATAGACGTTAAAAAAGTAGACGTTTGCGGTACAGGTACATAATATTTTTACCATTTTAACTCTGGTTAAAGAGTTCAATTTCGTGGAATCGAAAGAATCTTGGCAAGTTTCATACATTGATTTGTACGGAAAATTTTGAGAGCGATTAATTATTTCCATTGCTTAGATTATACTCTAGGGATCCTGGTAATATGAATAATATATTTTTAGCAGATGGCAAACATAAAATATTCTAAAGTAAAAATAATGGACTTCTGACGTTTTCTATTACCATATTTAGTATTTAAAAAAATAAAAAACGTCAACTGTCAAAGTGACACTTGCATCTGTCAATAAGTCAATACTCAAACTGTTAATTGACAAGTTTTATTTATCATCTTTGAGTTTTATATCTTTGATTTTGTAAAAAATAAATAATAAGTACATAAAAGCTTTACGAAATATAAGTAAATGTAAGACAAATATTAATAATAAAATAAAATTTTCTTACAGCAATATAAATTATCGTATTAATCCATTTATTATCGTAAAATTAAGCTCTGACAGTTCAGTAAAACACATATTATGACAAATGACATTTATAGCAATCTGTTTGGTTCAGAAATAGTCAATAGTTTTAAGATTTACACTTTTATTGATTTCCATGTCCTAAAAATATTCTGAATGTTTGAACCTATTATTTAGGCCTCAAAAAGCAGTTCTAAAGTTATTTCAATTTCTCATATTTTTAAGTACAAATTCTGCCATGATTCTTTAAAAACTCGTAATAAAAAAAAATTATAACGAGTTATTACCAAGAAATAAAGAAATATTTGTTATTGTAAAGATGTATTAAAAAAATATTCAGTAAAATATAAGTTCCATTAATTAAATAAAAAAAATAATAAAAATTCATTTATTCGAAACACATTACACATTTCTGAAACATCACAAACGATAGTAACTGCATTAGTAAAAAACTGTGTCGCAGTTTACTAACGCCCGCCAGCGCATATACAAATGTTCAAAAAAAAAAAACAAAAAAGAAAAATTTGTGAATATTGAGACAAACAAATAAATTGGTTAAAACTATTTACAATCAAAGAAAATATTAACGAAAAAATAAAAATTAAAAATTAAAATTAAAAATAGTTACGACATCCAAATAAAATTTAATAAAATATTTTCAACATCCAAATAAAATTTCACGAAAATAGTTATTGTTGGGAGGGAATAGGATAAGGAGGGATTGAATTTTAAACAAAATGAGTAATGAGATTTTCAGTCTCATAATAATCTAAGTTAAGAAGCCAGTTGGTTACTTGTGATTTACATTCGAAGTAGTTAAGTGAGTAAATATTTTTCTTCTTATTTATCTTATTATAAAGTATTGCGCTTTTAATTAATTTATCAAAATTGTAATTTTTAGAAGGGAAGAAATAATGTTTTAAATTTAGGCACTTCTTTCAGTTTCTCAAATTTACAAAGTTCTTTTAACGTTAATCAGGGCTTAAATCTGTACTGCAAACATGTATATGTATGACATATTCGTGTATTAGTGAAATCGCAAACACCGACGTTTTAGTTGTCGTATCGTGTGAAATGAATCTAAAGCTATTTTGGACTAGTATCGTAGCTACGATTGTTGACGACATGACATGTTGTTAAATGACAACTTGTAAAATATTATAATCGACTCAAAATTTGATAGTGGTTTTCCCTTTATCGAAATTGTATGGAACCCTCAGAGCGCGAGTTCCACACTCGCACTTGGCCGAATTATTTTTAATGAATTTACTACATTTTTTGGATGGAATATAGGTCAGTTTTGTTTACTTAATTAATATGTAAAATTTCTTAGTTTAAAGTAGAATTTACTGCTTACTATAATTAGATAAAGATTAAACTACTTTTAATAAAGCTACTTTTAATAAATGTTTTTGGTATGTTTATAAATCGGTAATTTCTAACGTAGTCTTATTGACCCCCTAGAACTGACCACTTCTTTTTAAAGTTTGTTTTGCAAACTAGTACAGTATTCTTAACCTCCCAAGTAAGCTTGTGTTTGGAGTGGGCCACGTCAGTAGTCTAATGACTGGGATTAGAACCCACGATCTATCGATCATGAACCCAACACCTAAACCAGTAAGCTGTTCATCGAAGTATAAATATTAGTAAACAAGGGATTGAACATCAAAATTTACAAAAAACTTCTAGGGACTTACCTCCAAGTCTTCAGCATCAAAGCTCCATACGTCAAGCAGAACCCGACCTCTCTTAACCAGACCCTGGCTGTGCAAGTAAAGACTGTTGGTCTACCATAAGTCACCAAGATTGTGGAGTAGATGAGAGAAGCTCCAAGGACTATCACCCTGAGGAGAGCTGGACTTGCGGCTCGTACCACCTAAAGAAAAAAAAAATAACTACTAATTGTGTTAGAAGCCAAGTTCGTAATTTTTTTTTTTATAATAGATAAGGTGCAATCGTGCAGATGGTCCACCTGATGGTAAGTGACAACCATCGCCCATGGACATCGGAAAAACAAGAAACACTCTCGTTTTCTCGATGCGTTGCATCCCCGAAGATAGAATGGGAAGGGGGAATGACGAAGAAAAATGATGCGGATTTAGCGGACTTTAGGCAAGAGCCCAGTGTCCACTAGACCCACAGCATTAATGGGATGGGAGAGGGAAGGGGTAAGTCTGGCCCACATGCGGCTCAACCGGAACGCGTCTATGACATTTGGCGATCGGATTCGCATGCTGGTGGTCGCAAGCCAGTCGGGGAACAGATGCCCTACCACCAAGGGGGTGCTGGGTTACTCGACTCTTACGAGATGCTCTCCCAGCGGCAGAGGGGAATAGTATTCTAACCCGTCCCCTCACGGGTTAAATGAAAACCAATACTTTGCTTTACTATAACTTTTCTTAAAATTGTGCTGTATTATCTGTTATATTAATGACACATATCTCAAAAATTGTCTTTTAATTTTTTTCTGATTTTGTTTCTTTGTAAGGGTGACAAAATTGTGTGTGACAGATTTTTTATTTCAAAGATGTCTTTTGAATGACGTATCATTCTTATTCATCATTCATCATTCGGATGAGTCTGTACCCAAAAGACAAAGGCTTTTTAAAAGGGTTTTCTTTATATTATGAAAAATTGGGATAGACTTATTAAACATAGGTTTTACATTTGTCATGAATAGAATAAATATGAAAGACTATTTGCTGCAAATTATTCTTTATTTTTTTTGTAATAAACATCTCTGGAGGATGCTGCCTACATCTAGGAAATCTTACTTTTCCACCCGCCCTAATTTGGTTGGCCTATATATTTTAAATAGATAATAACTTGACAATCGGATTAAAAATGAATTTTGGGTTAAACCTGCAGCAATACAACTTTGAAAACCGTATTCAATTATACAGACAAATAAAAAATTCAAAAACGATGTGATTTGCTAACATTGGTGTTATCAAGAACCCTCACATTAAGTTTAAAGAGAGGATCTTTTTTCGGATATTCGCTAACTTCGCTGCTTTTTCACATAAAAAAACAACAAAAACATACCCGAACATGTCCATACTTGATAGTGAAATAAACGATAAAAGGCAAACAGGAGATGACAAAGCAGGCCAAGGCGAAGATGGTCGTCCGTACAACCCAGTTCAAAGCGGCCACACACGGGGACCCGTCCGAGCACGCCTCACAGCCCTCCGCGCATGGGAGACACTCAAAGGCTGATGCTGTGGAGTACAGGTTGCGCTGGTTCTGTGAATACACATTTAGAGTCAATAGCTGTTTATAAACTGCTTTCATTATATATTTTATTACATACTAGTCGACCCGCGCGGCTTTGTCCGCGTAATGCTCCGCTCCTATAGGTCTTAGCGTGATGATATGTAGCCTTTAGCCTTCCTCGATAAATGGGCTATCTAACACTAAAAAAAATTTTCAAATCGGACCAATATTTCCTGAGATTAACGCGTTCAAACAAACAAACTATATATTATGATAATTGTGTTTTGAATTATTAAAAAAGAAAGAGTGAAAGAGGAAGAGAGAAGTAGAGCGTCAAAGAGAGAAAAAGAAAAGTGGAATAGGAGATAGAGAGGGTAAGAGAGAAAAGTAGAGAAACAAAAAGAAAAAGAGAGTCGTGAATAATGTAGATTCGTATCTGTGAAAAATGTTTAAAATCAATTCAACATAGATAAAACGGAAAAATCCCTGCCCAATGGTAAAAAATCCCGCAGAAATTAATTTGGAAAAAGAAAATCAAAATCCTATTTAATTTAGCGTGTAAGAAATATTATAAAGAGGAAAGATTTATATTTTTGTATGTAACGAGTACTGAACTTAAAAACTACTGGACCGACTTCAAAAATTCTTTTGCCGTTAGAAAGCTACATTATCCCTGAGTAACATAGGCTATATTTATTGCTATAGAAAATTAGAGATCATCAGAAATTTTACTAAAACTAACCCAAGGTGTAAAAAAATTTGCCATAAAATGTGTTTCATCGCATGCGCTGCGGAAAGTATTGATGATAGAACAAAAAAATGTTTTACAATATTATAGACCGTATCAATATCTACAAAAAACTCCGCGAGACCATATGTCCAACTATTGTAGTTAAGTCACTATAACTACTTTTTACATTTTAAAAGTTGATAGAAATGCCTCACAATCAGACCATGTTATCCATAACTTTGTATTAATTCTTATCCAAAAAAATTATTTAGTATTCAAGACTGTTTCAATACCTGTATTCTGCATTCAAAGCTGGGTTAAATGTCATTGCAAAGCTGGGACGGGCCGCTAGTCATAAATAGATAGATAAATTATTTATTGTCTTCTTAGCCAGCTTTTGGTAAGCAACGCGAAGGATCATCATTATTAAGTGTATATTAACTTACTGATAAATGTTTCTCGTATTCTTCTTCGATATCACTTCCATTGTAGAATCTGTTTTCAGCAGTCGTGTTGGGGAAGTAAAACCCTCTACGGCAGACACATCTGTATGAACCTCTACGGAACCCCAATCCTGGTACTGGTACACACTGCAACAATAATAATATTATTTTAAACTAGAAAAAAAATAAGAAAAAACTAATAAGAATTCAGTTATCCTTTACTAATGTATTGTACACAAGAACACTAAATATCTTTGGTTTAAAAATTTGCTACGTTTCCAGAGATGTGCAAGGATGTGTTGTTGAAGGAGCTTGAATGAGTCAAATGAAGCTATTTAATTGGCTCTACCAAACACATCCCTCGCTACACATCCTCGATCTATGCTGGAAATGCAGCCTAAAATTAGTGTGGTCATTTTTGAATTAATGTATAAATACTATACTCGCTTCGCTGAGGTATCAACGCCGAAGTATAATGAAGGAAAATATCATCGAAAATATTCCCCACATAAACTTAAACATTAAAACAAGTTCCAGGTTGAAATTAACAAAACAAATATAAAAAACCTTAAAACCAACATTTCAAACCCAGATTTCAATTTAAAATTCTCTGCATTAAATATATTAATTGAAATTTCATGAAAGATTTTTCTCGAATGCTGGAAAAACTGGATTCTGTCGCAGACACTCGCAAAGGAATTATAGAATATTGAAATGAAATATGTCGGACATTGTTGCCTGAGGCCGAGTCTTGGGAGCCAATTATAAAAAATATTTTTATAAACTATATTTTTTTAACGTACGACACAAAAGATGATGATTATTATCTATAACAATAATCAATTATAAAGTGAAATTAGAAGAATTTTAAGTTTATAAAAATACTAGTTTTTACCCTCAACATAGTTTGCGATATTGAGGTAGTTATATTAGTCTACAATAGATCGTCTGTAGGCATATTTAATAATTTTATGAGGTAGTATACTATTTTTGCACCCCCCTTTTACCCTCTCAAGGGATGTTGTTCGAAAAAATATTTTACACGTGTTTCATGACTTTCAATAAAGAACCTTCATACTGAATTTCATTTGAGTAACTTCAAAAACGGCAAAGTTTCATACTAAATTTGCACCTCCGTTTTAATCCCTTATGGGTTGAATTTTCAAAAATCCTTTCTTAGTGCTCCCTTACGTTATAAAAGGAACCCCTGCGCAAAATTTCAAGTTTCTAACCTTTATAGTTTAGGGCCTGCGTTGATATGTCAGTTATGAAGTCACTCAGCTTTTCCTTATATATATATATATATTGGTTCTTAGCAAACACATCTCTCGCTACACATCCTCGCTCCTGTCTGGTGGAAACTCAGCCTTTGACAGTTGAAAATCTGACAGATAACAAACAGTACGACTAAAATTAAAAAAAATAACAATATTAAGGCTGTGAATTTGTAGCGAGGAATGTGTTTGTTAAGAACCGATGGAATCGCTTTTATTAACAAGCCGCGTTCAATGTGTTAAATGAAGCGATTCTATTGGTTCTGGTGAAAAAACCGTCTTGCCCGCAAAGCGTTCGAAACTTACTATTCAAACTCTTACAAAGCGTAGGTCGAAAACTTGAATACTAAATAACTTACTCCGTTAAGTTAACATGTAACTGGAAACCGATTGTTTAAAGTTGTTAATAGCATCTGCAAGTAACTTACTCTACTGTATAAACTTGAACCATAACTATGTCCGTTAACTTATAAGTTAGTAATGGCGATTTCACGTAAATATTAATGACGTCCTTTTGTATAACAACTAGTCAACCCGTTCCGGCTTCGCCCGCCAAATTACCACGTATTTTTAGGTTAAATTTATATATGACACCGTGAAATCGTCAACACCGTTAGCTTACAATCTATCTTCCGATATTGCAAAGTGTCGATAGATTGTGAACCTTAAGATACCGTTGTCCGAAGGTGGTCCCTGATTGGTCGGACTTACACACTCGGCTCTGTGTCCACAGTGTTAGACATGAAAAACAGATGTCAGTCAACCAGCCGAAGCTGCGAAGACGAGCATATTTTTTTCCATTGTGTTACGAAAAGGCGAAGGGGCTACCTTTTCCAAGGCGTCGGAGACGTCACAGAAGTCCTTAAGCTTAAGCTACGAGTGCAACACGGTCAGGATATAACTAAACGTTACGATCTCTTACTATTATGACAGGAACCCAAGCAGTGCCTTGGCCTTGTGACCAAGGCTTAAGCGATCACCTTTAAGTAATTATAACATTCGCCTCCACTGCCCAGGTTCTCTGTTTAAACCTAAGGTTAGGCTAACACAAGGCTAACCTAAACCTAACTTACACTTCCACATACACAAAATTATGTTTATCTGTGTGTGAGTGAGGTATATACATAGAGACATAGATTTTTATCTAAAAGCTGTTCAATCATTCATTCACCGAGCATTTTATATTACATACAATTATTTAATTACAATTTTTTAAACATGATTTTTAAAAAAAGTTTTACCGATCTTTTTAATTTAACTTTTTGAGTATATAGAGGTCTTATCGATATACAAAAAAATTAATGAACTAAAGAAGATAATTAATCAGTATTGTATTCATATCATTATATGCTAACAAAACCTTCCAGAAATTATTTAAAAAATTGCAAATTTATTTCGTTTTTCTGGTTGACCAAAGGAGTTGTCCTGTACTTTCTTAACTTATTAACTTGTCCCCGTTGTATAGACGAATTTACTAAACTCAATTTTTGTTAGAAAAGAAGTGATATAAAAAGAAATTAGTGTTCGAACAATAAGAAGACTATCTCTTTATAATACAATGCATATAATCAATTAGTTTTTCATTCCAACTTTATATTATTTCTCATTTATCTCAGTTCCCAAAAAACCTATCACTCATGCTTGGACATGCCTTGGACAACCGCAAACAATATGTAGAAATAAAATATTAGCGCGCTAGTATGGTGTCAATAAGCTAATCCTTTTGTGAGCCACGCATCTAGTAATTGCTATTTTGTGCTTAATTATAGTGTACAGTTTTCAATCTTAGTTCAAACGTGAGGTTTACATAATTAAAAAAAGTTTACTACTTTTGATCAAGCATCTCAAATTCCAAAAAATGTCACTTGGACAACCTAGTCACTTGGACAACTGAATTGTGGTTGTGTTGTTGTATTTTGGTAAATATTGAGAAATTTTTCTAATAAATACTTTCTGCTAATTTTAGACATTTGTTTTATTAATATTTCACTAAAACAATAAAATGACATCATATTAATTAGAAAAACATTACCATTTTTTTTGGACTTTCGTCGCCGTATCTAAAAAGCATATTATCCTTTATATTTTCCATTTTTTATTGAAAATAAATCACTTTACTTCTAATTGTAAATAGTACACAAAATAATCGATTAGCTTTTATTATTTTTGATCACACAAAGATCCAATTTTGTATTTAAATGAAAATTTTTATGTTTTACGAAAACTTGTTCTCCAAGAGACAATGTAAGTGTAATTATATCGAAAATCATTCATCGAAGCACTAAAACAGTAGTGTCAAATAAAAATATCACTTTTCATTAGAATAAACTATTTGTTTTAAATTAACAAAAAATATTTATTAATTTAAAATATTATGTACGTTGTCCATGGGACAAATTAAAAAGAGTCTACTCGAATTTTTAAGTTATAATTCACATATTTTTCAAAAAAGTGCACTGTTCCTTTAATGGAATCCTTTTGGATATCTAAAAAATAATAATTTTTTACTTTAAATTATATCGTTTTTTTTTTGTTCAACAAAATCACGTTTAAATCTCCGTTTTATTATAACGTTTAATATTTTCTTAATTATTTGAGCGTTCCAGTATAACCTTACATCCCGGAAGAGGGCGTTAAATTTCTCGCGTCATAAAATAATCCACCATTTGCGGAATGTTGGATGTAATGTTATAATTAAATATATTTTAAATGCCTGGAATTTCCTGCTTCTATGAGATGGAGAACAAAGGCTGTTTTATTATAGAAATTTTATAAATACGCTCCTAAATGTTTTTAATACCTAACTACTAGCGGTGTACCGCAGGTTTGCTTTATATTTTGTATTTTAAATTAGTATTATCTATATGAGAGTTGTACAGCATAGTAAACAACACGTCAAAGACAATAATAATATGCACTTTAGACACAGCCATAACGGTCAGCAGGCGCGTTCCGTTCGCTAACTAGGGAATCGATATATAAAAGGAGAAGCTGATTTAATGACTGACATATCAATGCAGGGCCTTAACTATAAAGGTTAGAAACTTGAAATTTTGCACAGGGGTTCCTTTTATAACGTAGAGGAGCACTAAGAAAGGATTTTTGAAAATTTACCCCATAAGGGGGTAAAACGGGGGTGCAAAGTTAGTATGACTACCTCATAAAATTATTAAATATGCCTACAGACGATCTATTGAAGGCTATTACTACCTCAATATCGCAAACGGATAGTCGGAAGGATTTCGTGAGTGTGACTATTTGTTCGGTTTCCGTCTAAAGTGTAAGTGTGCAAGTACACCACCCACCATATTCTTGCGGATTGATACCCTAGCATCGTGGTTGCCTGGAAGATGCTAGGATATCAGTCCGCAAGAAGGCGCTCTTGGCGATAAGGCCGCTTGTGCTTCATTTCTTTGCCTTTTTTTTTGTTATAAGAATGTATGTATTTTATGGTGTAAGTATATTTTTTGTTGGTTTTATCATCTTTCACAGTGGAGTCCCAGCATTACGACACCACACCATTTGTACAGCTACTAAAAAAATCGACCAAGTGCGAGTAGCACGAAGGGTTCCATACCAATATATGGCAAAAAAATCACGTTTGTTGTATGTAAGCCGCCCTTAAATATTTATTGCATTCTGTTTTTAGTATTTGTTGTTACAGGGGCAACAGAAATACATCATTTATGAACAATTTCAACTGTCTAGCTATCACGGTTCATGAGATAAAGTCTGGTGACAGACAGACGGATGGATGTACAGCGGAGTCTTAGTAAACCAAGAAATTAGTACCTAAAACCATCAATATCTGCCTCATCAATAACCTTCGTAAACAGACCGTCACGTATCCAAAAACATTTAAAACTGCGCATGTCCAAACATTATCCAATTTTGTAGAGGAATTTCAACGGGATTGATGGCTCCAGTTTTTATGGCCGTACTGACGAGAAATAGTATTGCCGGTATAATATAAACGACCATTGGCCATTTATAAAATGTGTGCCATCATTCAAGCTATAAGAGTAAAAGATTTTGTTGCGGAACGTGGATTTATGTGGAACGTATAAAATTGTCACGTTAACGGAATAACTGTTTCATTGATATACGACTACGAGTACATGCGGCATGTTTCAAATTTAATTCTCCGTTGCGGTTGAGTAAGATGTACTGTATATATTTTGATCGTGCTGTATATTAGCCAGACATTCTCTCTAATTTTTTAAATTTAATTATACAGTTTCTGGAAAGCTGGAAATGTATTACAAATAGTAAGATGTTATGATAATGATAACGATCTAATCAAAAGCACTTCTTACCCTGAAACTTGTGTGAAATCTTTGATTAATAATAAAAACTAGATACACACACAAAAAGTATTCTGAACATTTTTCTATATTTCTAAATATATTAACCAGAAAAGATCAGAAGCGTCGTATGTGGACAATAGATAACTTACGAACCTAAACAGTGTCTTGGACTTGTGACTTGTGTAGGTTTAAGGGATCCCTGCCACACGTGTGAACACTACCCTTCACTACCCAGGCTCTACGTCTAAGCCAAAGGTTAGGCTAGGTTACGCTTCCGACATATATATTAGTCTGTACGTTGTCGTCATATACTTTAGATATTGGATGTATTAATATGATTATTATTTTTTAACTTAATTTAAACTAAAGCAAAAAGTTAAATTTTTCCAGTGAGGGCACGGGATAGAATACTATTCCCCTCTGCCGTTGGGAGAGCATTTCGTAAAAGCCGATTAACCCAGCACCCCCTTGGTGGTAGGGATCTGTTCCCCGACTGGCTTGCGATCACCAGCATGCGAATCCGACCGCCAAGTGTCTCTGACGCTTTCCGGTCGAGCCGCATGTGGGCCAGACTTACCCCCTCCCACTCCCATCCCATTAATGCTGTGGATCTAGTGGACTCTGGGATCTAGCTCAGGGTCCGTTTAGACCGCAGCATTTTTTCTTCTTCACTCCCCCTCCCCACTCTACCTTCAAGGATGCAACGGATCGGCAAAACAAGAGGGTATCTCTTGTTTTGCCGATGTCCATGGGCGATGATAGCCACTTACCATCAGTTGGACCATCTGCTCATTTGCACCTTATCTACCATAAAAAAAAAGAATATTACATACATCCGTCACTAGATTTTTTATTTCTGTCAAAATTGAAAGAATTAAAAACCGCTTATTAATTTTTAAAAGTGTATCTAACTATTAATGATCGTAGCTTTTTTGAAATTACTCAATAAAAAAGCATTTTTAAAAATAGCAAAATTCGCTTTATATATTAACCTTTCTCCGACCTCCAGACCTCCCCACAAACCATAGACACGCTATTTTCATGATAAAAATAAATGTCACATCTAACTTGTGTTTTGTCTCTCACATAAAACTGTCTAAGGATTTCTGTCATGATACCCGCACTGTTACGTATTCTATTTATTGTTTTTAACCGACTGTACAAAAGGTTTATTATATTTTTGCCTTTTGTCATAGAATGGGAGAAGAATGATTCAGAAGATAATATACTATCTAGACGGAATACTAGGTTTGCCTAGTTTATAATATAGTAAATTACGTGGACCTTATTCAGTGTGACCTTAACCATGATACTAACTTCCATGTAGGTACACTGCACGACAACAACAGAGAGACTAAGTCTAATCCATGGCAACACAGATTATATATACTCTACGCGTGGGTATACGTGAAATAGTACAAAAGGAACTACTTGTGAATATATTATATAACTAGCGGCCCATCCCGGCTTCGCGCGGGTGGAATATTATTTTTAAAAATATATTGGCTCTCCCGCATTTCGGTGCCCCCTCTCTTGCCACTTTACTCGCTGCGCTGATATTGATACGTTCTATAATATTGTACAACATTTTTTTGTTCTATCATCAATACTTTTTGCAGCGCATGCGATGAAAGATATTTTATGGCAAATTTTTTGGCACCTTGGTTTGGATTTCGTGAGATTTCCTAAGGATCTCTAATTTTTTCTTGTAATAAATATAGCCTATGTTACTCAGGGATAATGTAGCTTTCTAATGGTGAAAGAATTTTTGAAATCGGTCCAGTAGTTTTTATGTTTATTCGTTACATACAAAAATACAAATCTTACTTCTTTATAATATTAGTATAGAAAACAAGGGATCAAAAAATGAATGAATACATGAAGGAAGAAGAAAATATCTTACATATTGTAAAATTTCTTTATTAATATTTACTAGAAATAATTATAATGGTGGTAATTTAATTTATTTGAATAGCAACACTGCAATGTCACAGATTTATAGAAATATACAGTGTCAGTGTCAGATGGTTGATTGTCGATGGTACGACTTTGACAGTTTGTGTCAGTCTGTTGCAAGTCAGTTCAGTCGATCACTTCTATCTCGGCTGGCGGAGGCGCAAGACGTGCGTACTGACAGTTAAATATCGGTAACATGGCGGACACGGATAAGACCAAGAAACCGATTCCACAAGAATCCGCGAGATGCATGAGCGTCTTAAACGAGTAGAGTTTCTTAAACCTAAACCTTGGTCACAAGTCCAAGGAACTGCTTAGGTTCCAGTCGAAATTGTAAGAGATCATAATGTTTAGTTATTTTTCCGAGTTATATGAAAGATCGTATAGGGGGCCTCTATTAATCACGTGTGGCAGTTTTGAGAAATTTACGACCCCTCCTCCCCCTTTGGTGAGATTTAAAAATGAGTTTCCTCTACTCCCTCCCCCCCTTTACTATCTCAACTCGCGAAATTCTTCAACATTTATGTTTTGGCTGTAAACGCGTTAGATTACTGAGAAAATAAAATAAAAAACCAACTTGTTCTATTACTTTTATTGAAGACTAGTACTATTACATACTATTTGTGAATATTACTGTACTCTACCACAATAATACGTGAGTGTTACCGTTTTGCATAGTTTTAAAAATGACTAATTACCACGTTAGTTTCTAAAATAAAATATTACTGTAATTTAAAATCACAATTATAAAATCAAATAATAAATATTAAACAAAAATTTAGAAAAGATTTATTCTAAAATTCTGCCCATGGAATCAGATTTGGCCATATTTAATTATAGGAATAATTTTTCGCGCAATTTTACACCGTTTTCTGTTAGAAAAAAATCACGTGTTATTTGCTAAGACACCCCTTCCCCCTAAGTGAGATTTGGAAAGATTTAGCTTGATCCCCGCCCCGCCTAGAATACCTCACGTAATTAATGGACGCCCCCTTAAATGGTGATGAATGTACATTTGTGTTGTATGGTTGGAATATAAATTATTTATATAGAAATCTATACTAATATTATAAAGAGGAAAGATTTGTATTTTTGTATGTAACGAATAAACATAAAAACTACTGGACCGATTTCAAAAATTCTTTCACCATTAGAAAGCTACATTATCCCTGAGTAACATAGGCTATATTTATTGCAAGAAAAAATTAGAGATCCTTAGGAAATCTCACAAAAACCAACCCAAGGTGCCAAAAAATTAGCCATAAAATATCTTTCATCGCATGCGCTGCAAAAAGTATTGATGATAGAACAAAAAAATGTTCTACAATATTATAGAACGTATCAATATCTACAAAAAAGTCCGCGAGACCATATGTCCAACTATTATAGTTACGTCACTATAACTACTTTTTTACATTTTAAAAGTTGATAAAAATGCCAATCAAAATCAGACTATGTTTTCTATAACTTTGTATTAATCCTTATCCAAATAAATTAATTTCGTATTCAAGACTGTTTCAATACCTGTAAATTACTTTTTGAATTATTAAAATCGGACTTTCCATTCAAAAGATATTACGAAATTAAAAATATCAATATAAACAAAAAATACACGCCGACGCGACGGGCCAGTATAGCGACGCAGCGCAGCGAGTAAAGCGGCAAAAGAGGGGGCACCGAAATGCGGGAGGGCCAATATATTTTTAAAAATAATATTCCACCCGCGCGAAGCCGGGATGGGCCGCTAGTATAATATAAAAATGAAACTAAACAAAGTAGAATAGATACTCGTGTAAGTAATATACACAATTAATGAATAACAAACATTGAATCAGGCGCTCGTACGCAAAGCACTGTTGAATTCGTCGCTCCGTAAATACTGAATTAATACAATTTTCTGCTTTAACAAGTATATTTAGATGCCTAGTATTAAACAGCAAATAATAAAGTAATTATTTGACATATAACTCAATAGAAATATAATAAAATATTATTGAAAAGAAGCCCCTGTATAATCACTGCATAGTATAAAACAAAGTCGCTTCCCACTGTCTGTCTGTCTGTCCCTATGTATGCTTAGATCTTTAAAACTAAGCAATGGATATTGATGCGGTTTTTTTTAATAAATAGAGAGATTCAAGAGGAATGTATATATGTATAATACATACATAATATAGTAGAGAAACACTGATCATTTTGAGGTTTCTAATGTGATGTTGTAAACACATTTTTTTGCGCTTACATTGCAAACGCTGGCTGAACCCTACGAGATAGATCAAAATAATGTACTACAGTATTGTGCACCTAAAAAGTCCGCGATCTCTTAAAGATAACCAACAATAACCATTTTTATTCTTTACTTTTTACGAAAAATAATGGCTTATTTACGAAGCGATTTTAAACAATACAGCATTAATCTTTATCCAATTAGGTACCTTAAATACATTGTGCATTTAATATAGATCAATATGGCCCTTTACAGCATGAAATTTAAATGAATATTTTCTAAGATATTACAGATTTAAAATGCAGGGACATAGCGGTTACGGTTAAATACACGGGTCGCTAGTTAAGAAAATTTGTTGATTTTGGGTTGTAGATTTCATGGTGCCTCTACACAATCGGCGATGGTGATCGTCGATCGTTTGATCGTCAATCGGCACGATCATCGTGCTAGCATCTACATAATCGTCTGTAGTAGTTTGCCGAACGGCAAGATTCAAGATGGACGTGGAATGTGTTGCTGCATCCATTTATTTATTAGACAACTATTATGTCAATCAATAATTACTCGGCACTTGTAAGATAATTATTAACTAATAAATTCAAGAATCAATAAAATTCGCTTCACTTTCCGACGATGAATAATCGCCGATTGTGTGGACACGTCAACTAACCAACTGTCGATTCCCTTTGATGTGTGTTCGAGAAACCGACAACTCACGGATCACAGGCGATCACAGACGATGATCGGCGAGTACAGGCAAGTATGCTCTCTACGCAATCGTGCTCGCACGAAATCGTTTGTAATTGCCGATTGTGTAGAGGTAGCTTTACTGCCAAGAAATTTAGATCGAAATTTATTAATAATTTGGTGCTATTAACTGTAGAACAATTAATATAAAAAATAAAATAAATAAAGGTTAATTAAAAGCACTATTTAGCTTAGTTAGTTTTTACTAAAAAAATGGTCAGATTATCGTTGGTTATCAAACTCAAACGACAATATTAACATGTAATCTAGAGAAGCCGTACAGTGCCTGGGGCTTGGCACCCAGGAGCAAGTTTTAAGACGTCTTATACTATGCACAAACCTCCACCGTTCGCCCTCGCTACCGAATATTAAAACAATAAACATTACTCACGTGCTCCTCGATAACACCAACACTACACTATTAGTCTCACTTTAATATGTAGTGCGCGACACCACTTGACGGACTGGCTCTAATTTATCTCACTAAAAGTTATATAATATATTGTCTAGACGTGGGACCCACGAACACTAATTTATAAACGTTTGTTACTAACAATACTAGCATTTCTACTAGACAACAAAAATAGTCGATATATTAAAACAGACAGGCAATTTATCAGGAATACCCGAAATCTATGCCGGCATGCTGAAGCTAGATAAATGAGAGGTTGACGAGGACGGTAGTCGTACATTACAACGCTGGTCACACCATTAGTCAAGTTGGAATGCTGGCCTAAGTGAAATTGGACATACATTGTACTCTCTCAGTATTTACATACTAGATTTTGTATATCAGGGCGAATACATACTGGAAATGAATATATTGACATATACATATACAACTTAGGCTGTCTATCTTGCTTGCGACCAAGGTGTAGGGTTAAAGGTCTTTTTTATAATTACAACTCTCCCCTTCGCTCTTCGCTGCCCGAATATTAACTACAGTAGATAACATTATAATACTAACTTCCGAGAGACTAATCTATCGCATTAAAGGTTATATATTGTCTACACGGTACGGTACAGGTATACTTGAAACAACATAAAAGGAACAACCCGCGAATGCTAGGTTTACTGACAGAATGTTTGTATATCTTAGATACTGATTCATAAAAAATCTTTGGATTGTGGATTGAAAACTTTCAATCTTGGATTAGTTATTAATTTCGGCCAATACACAGATTTGAATTTGGAATCTATTTTCAATCCAAAAAGATTTTGGATTAAGATTGATAATTATTTATCTGGGTAAGTTAAGAACAGTATAAATAACTTTGTACGAGTTGACGACTTTCTAATACCCTCTGTCTATAAACATTATTATTTATTGTATTTGGTATCGTAATGCTGGGTCTTATCAAGGAGCACGTATCGCGATTACGATCACCTAGTAAAATATAAGTTAACAACGATACGAACAGTAAAAGAAGACTTATAAGTCTATCTGAAGGAATATAGACTGCAATATAATATACATTAAAGTAAAATATTAATGTTAGCTGGAGGAAGGGTAACGGCGTTAACGATAAGTAACGGCCGTTACCCGCCGTTATATCTGCACCTGTGTTACTGCTACTAAGCTGAATTAGTTAAATCTCTGGAATAGTCTCATAAACTACTGGTACGAATTGAATCAGTGGCGTAACAATAGGGGGGCATAACGGCTAAATGCCAGGGACGAAACGGGCCCCATATTCGAGAATGCCATAAGCACAGGAGGATTAAAAGGATATTGATAGATAGACAGACAGATGGAAAGTGATCGAACGAACGAAGTGGTCCTATAAGGGTTACGTTTTCCCTTGCAAAACGTCTTTGTCATTGGATGAGCTTCTTTATATTGGATGATAGAGGGCCCTAAGTGATGAATTTGCAAGGGTTCTCAAACGAATTTAGTAATTATTTGTATAAATTTATAGTGTCTGATAGCCCATTTATCGAGGAACACTGTAGGATACATAGCATCACGTTACGATCCATTGGAGGGGAGCATCAACGAATGTTGCAAAAACGGGGAAAATTTATTTCTTTTGCTTTGCTTCTATCGTTAACGGCGATACTGTCTAATTGTCTCTCTCATGTCACGCAGACGAAGTAGCAGTCTTAGTCTTACGCGAGGTCTTACAAGGAGTGGACATTATCTGGGTAGTGCTGGTGAAGGTGTTGAGTGCAGTGTTATGCTGAGAGTTCTGTCACTACTCTCTCTGTTTGCAGACATGACTTATGAGCGACCTGATCTTGAGGGATATGTGACGCTTCTGACTCCTCCGGGGGCTATGTGTTTCAGTAGACATGTCCTGGCATCCCCTCTCGGTTAGGTGCTTGGTAAAGCGAGCCCATAGACGGGTTTTAACTGCGGGTACTTGTATCCGCAGATGGGTGGATGAGCGGCTGCGGCTGCGGCTCCTAACAAACGGCATGGACGGTGGTGGGTTTTAGTGCGATAGTCCAGCGCTTATCACTGGGAGTCCCACATAACCCCTTTACCTTTATTAACGTAAGTTCATTTCCCACTTTTAAAAAAGGTTAGGTTTATATAAGTCTAAATTTAAGTTTAAACAGTGAACCTAGGTGTGAAATGAGAAGTTGAGTCGAGTGTTTCAATTGAACAAAGGACGTCCTTAAGCCTACACCTTAGTCACAAGTCTAAGGCACTGCTTGGATTCCTTTCGGAATAGTTATAAGTCAGATTTAAGATATTGTGGTTGTAAATACACGTACGTAATAAAATATGAATAACAGTATATTCAACCTTATTTAAGAACATTTCACGTAAATAACAAACATTTTGAAGTTGTGTTGCTAAAATAAACAGAGTCTCGTTCAAGATAATAATAATAATGTTAAAACCTTTCATCACAATAACAAAACAGAGCTCGAATATTCAAACCATTTAGCTTCAAAATTCAAGTCTTTACTTTTATTTGTTATAGTCATTTGTAGTCCAATTCAAAGTTCACATAAAACTAGTCGACCCGTTCTGACTTTGCACGGGTTTCGGGTCGCAATTTATTGCTATATAAAAATATTCAGGTATTTAAGACTTGTTTTATAACCACCAACATACAATCTAACACATTTTTAATATTAGTAAAATAATATTATTATGTTAATGACTTTGTCATCATCATCATCACGACCCTTCAATGGCCCACTGCTGAGCCGGGTCTCCTCCTCAGAATGAGGAGGGTATTAGGCCATTGTCCATTACGCTGGCCCAGTGCGGGTTAGCAGACTTCACACACCTTTGAGAACTTTTAGGGAACTCTCAGGAGTGCAGGTTACCTCACGATGTTTTCCTTCACCGTTAAAGCAAGTGATATTTAACTGCTTAAAACACACAACTCAGAGTCAGAGGTGTGTGCCTGTGTGGGGGATCGAACTCGGACCTCCCGAGTAAGACTTGAAGTCTCAACCACTGGGCCATCATTGGCTGTTAAATCTTTTGGTTTTATTTTCATTTATACCTCTTGACATTATATAACCTCTGTCTCGATAGATATGAGTAAGTCTGCTAAGTTTGCTACAATGTAACGGTTAACGAACTCTCTTGGGCGAATGTTTGTAATTTTCAACAAATCGTTTAATATACCGTAAGAGTCAAATAGACCCTTTAATTAAATAGAAAATAAAATTTTATTTCTTTATCGTGACAACGACTTGGACTTTCGACGATTATTTTATTCAAAGTATTGTATACAAGTATTCTGAACTAATCGACGAATCCCGGCTTTGCACGGGACAATTTTCCATGTATATTTAGTTTTATAGGATTTTTTGATGATTTGAGTAACATTAAGTTATATATGACTAATTCCCAAACACATAACGGACACACAGCTCGACATGCACTTCAACCCCACGTCGCTAGATGGCGTACGACACTCTCTGTATCATATTTCTTTGAAATAAGTTCTGTAATTTAAGCATGATTGTATAATAGATAGACAGACTTACTAATACAATTTTTTTCTAATAAAAGATAAGGGACAAACGAGCAGACGGTCCACCTGATGGAAAGTGGCCACCGTCGCCCATGAACATCGGCAAAACTAGAGGATATCTCTTGTTTTGGCGATGCGTTGCCGCCTCGAAGATAGAGTGAGGACGGGGAGTAAAGAGAAGATTGCTGCGGTTTCAATAAACCCCGAGCAAGAAACCATTGTTCATTGGATCCGCAGCAGTAATGAGATGGGGTAGGGGTAGATCTGGCCCACATGCAGCTCGGCCGGAACGCGTTAGAGACACTTGGCGGTCGGATTCGCATGCTGGTGGTCGCAAGCCAGGCGGGGAACAAATCACCTACCACCAATGGGGTGCTGGGTTACTCGGCTCTTACAAGATGCTCTCCTAGCGGCAGAGGAGAATTGTATTTAAATTGTATTAGACTTCTTACGCCATCTATCCATCAATAGATGGCGTAAGTAGTATATTTAATCGCAATGTCATATAAGTTGGTTATGTAAAGCACGATCACCAACAAGAGGTTTAAAATCTAGAGTAAGAAATTAATGATAAGTAATTTAAACATTGTAAATTTAGAAAATTGTAGCTATTTATAATCTGGAATTACTCCACTAGCTAGGAATAAAATTCCATACCATGAAAATTAATAGAATACTAAGCTTTTTAATACAATTAATTATACTCTAGCTAGTTTCTTCACGGGTAAATTAACTTTGATATTTTTATTGCCAGGTTAGGTAAGTTATAATGTAACTAAGTTGGAGTGAGAAAGTATTACAACACTAAAAGCGTGATATTAAATGGATTATTGGGTAAACGCATCCTAGTTATTGCTACTAAACCGATGAATAAATTACGATATTTTATCTCTGTTAATAAAGTAGTAGTAGCGGGTAGGTGATTTAGTGTCGTGGTTAATGACACAAGTCTGGAGTTCCTCGTAAGTTTACTTTGTTATCTATTGTAGTTAGCGATGTCGAGTAGTGGAGGTGAAAGTTAATATATTATGAAAGAGCTCTTAAAACCTGCTCCTGGGTCTCAAGCCCCAGGCGCTGCTCGCCTCAGTCTAAATTGCATGTACATACGTATTGCTGTACAGTAATGGGTATCATTCCTCTCTCATTTTATAACACTTACAATTATGATTAGAACCTCAGCAATTTGATCAAAGCAAATGGCTTTACGTGATCTTCATCAGACTGGCCTAGCATCAGCAACACAACACTATTTTTATATTTTTACACTTCCACTAGAAACACTTCAAACTATGTTCACTTAAAGAGATCATTCGGTAATAAACTTTTTTACAGCTTACTCGAATGCAAAGAATTCTATCAATTGGAAATATAACATTTAAATATGTTATTTTCATCGCTAGTTTGAGAGAGCGTAGTTATACATATATATATATATGTCGGGGATTTTAAAACGATGTGAAAGGAGATGGAAGGAGGAAGGTGGGGAATATTGGGGAACACTAAAAGGGGTGATGGTATTGAATGGAATATTGGGTAAACGCAATGTAGATACTTCTGCTGAACCCATAAATGATCAAATATGATCTTTAACAATTACGAGAGAAACCTAAGCAGTGCCTTGGACTTGTGATCAAGGTGTAGGCTTAAGGAGCTCCTTTAAGTGATCACGACACTCGCCTCCACTGCTCAGGCTCTCTATTTAAACCTAAGGTTAAACGCACATAAACCGAATCTGACACAAGGCTAACCTAACCTAAGGCTAACCTAACCTAACATTGTGTTTACGTGGCAATTACATTGTAAGGACTTACGTGACCTTAGTTGGACAGCACTTCCACACTACACTGCACTTGACACTATCACTATCACTAGCACTACTTAGATGATGTTCACTTCTTGAGAGACCGCGCACGACTAAGACTTCAGTTAGACTGTCGATCGCATATAAAGGGTCGAGGGTAGAGACTGTCAAAACAACGGAAGTGACTACTACCCCACTCCAACGCCATAGACAACGATAACGATTCGATTAATCGATAATCTTTTACTATGCTCCGACATATATTAACATAATAAATCTGCTATAAATAAAATTCCATACCACAACAATTGCTGGAATATTTTATAAGAAATTTTCCAACTTACACAACTCTGCGAGGAATTGTACTTTAAAGAATTGTCGGATAAAATATAGAAATCAATTAGACATATAACACTTAAAGTCAATCCAAAATATCAATTTCCAGAAGCCCTTAAAGCGAGTAGCACTTTATCTTAATTACGGAAGAACAATCCTCGAGGGTCCTCAATAAATCGCCTTTTATTTTAGTCCAGAAAACTTATCGATTGACCCTTAAGAAGTAACATCCGTTTCTGTTAACATCTGTTACAGTTAACTCATTTTTCGCCAGCGAATAAAAATCTCGCGAGGATTAGATTTGTAAAGCTGTTTTATACTGAACGCTATTTCATTATATAGTATGCTTAGATCTTCAAAACTAAGTAACGGATTTAGATGCGGTTTTTTTAATAGATAAAGTGATTCAAGAGGAAGGTTTATATGTATAATACATGTATAATGTAGTAGCGAAACGAAACACTGATAATTTTAGAGGTTTCTAATGTGATGTCGTAAATAACCACATTTTTTGCCCTTCCATTATATTGCAAACGCTGGCTGAACCCTACGAGATAGATCAAAAAAATGTACTACAGTATTGTACACCTTAAAAAGGTCTACAAAAAAGCCCGCAATGGTATATGTCTACCTCTTAGGGAAAACCCACCAGAACCATTTTTTATCCTTTACTTCTTACGAGAAATAATGGCTTATTTACGAAGCGATTTTAAGCAATACAGCATTAATCCTCATCCAATTTAGTACCTAAAATAGATTGTGCATTTAATATAGATATGGCCCTTTACAGCATGAAATTTAAATGAATATTTTCGAAGATATTACAGTTTAAATATTCATAATCTTCTGACATGGCGGCGATATAATTAAAATAATTTTTATTACATCGCTTGTAATATTCTAAGACTTAATACAAAAATAGTCATTATATCAAACTAACTGATCCACTCTTTCGCTCAGGTGTATTCATACTGTTCATATATCTCTCATCGTTAAGGCAGCGTACGTAAGAAACGTTTTCGTTCGACCATTTTTTCTCCGACTCACTATGCAAATCCGACTACTATGAAAAGTCTTTACATTTTTCGGATTAATATATAGCGTGTCATACTCACAAATAGGATTTCTATTGTCAAAAGAATTTTCAAAATATAGATTACCCCCAATATTTTGAAAATTCTTTTTCCTCAACCTCACAAAGTTTACTAATAATATTAGTATAAATTAGAAACGGCGAACGGATAATTGTGTAACTATATGTCTCACTTGAATCTACGCTTTATTTCATTTGAATTATTATTAAATAAGACTCTAATCTAGCGTTGCTATTGTTAGCCATCACTGGGAGAATCAGCGCCTATAAGGAATTGCAATCCGGAAAAACGGTGCCGGTAATCTGGCGGATCCGGCATCATTAAACGTGTCACCGGATCCGGTACCAATATACCGGATCCGGCAATCGGATGTGAGTCGTTCGATGCCGAGTTGGCCCAGCTTACTACGCTGCGCCAGTACCGCGCTGACTAAATTTGAAAGTGACGGAATTCGAGGAAAATAGTAGTCTGATTTTCATGATTATTTATGATCGTATATATGATCGTAGTGTAGCTACGATCCTTTTTTCAAAATTAAAATTGTTTTTTTTTTATAATATATAATGAATACTAAGACTATTAATACTTAAAATTCTACTTAAAATAATTATATGTCGGAGAATAAATAAAAGATTATCGATTAATCAAATCGTCATCGCTGTCTATGGCGTTGGAGTGGGGTAGTAGTCACTTCCATTGTTTTGACAGTCTCGACCCTCGACCCTTCATATGCCATCGACAGTCTGACTGAAGTCTTAGTCGTGCGCGGTCTCTCAAGAAGTGAAGTAGTGTCTAAATAGTGATAGTGTTGTGCAATGTTGTGTTAATGCTAGGAGTGCTGTCCGATCAAGGTCACGTGAGTACCTTACAATGTAATTACCTCGTCTTACGTTAGGTTAGGTTTATGTGCGTTTAACCTTGGGTTTAAACGGAGAGCTAGCGAGTGTCGTGATCACTTAAAGGGGCTCCTTAAGCCTACACCATGGTCACAAGTCCAAGGCACTGCTTAGGTTTCTCTCGTAATTGTTAGTGATCATATTTGATCATTTATCAGTTCAGTAGAAGTATCTGCGTCGCGTTTACCCAATATTCCATTCGATACCAATCCCACCTGTTAGTGTTCCCCAATATTCCCCATCTTCCTCCTTTCATCTCCTTTTCATCATTTAAAATCCCCGACATATATATAATTAAATGATTAAACTAAAGAGTTGTCATTATAAGACAAACTTATCATTGTGATAACTGTGCCATTCATTAGACAGATTCATCAAATCATGATGGCGTCTGTCATAAATATAAAACTTGTTTGTTATAAAAAGTAACATTCCTAAATACTTTAATAATTATTGTAAATTACGTAAGGTTTTTATAAATTAGATTTTATAAACTTACTAAAATAATTGATCTATCTGTGAAATTTAAATCTAAGAAGACTGAGCCAGATTTTATTTACATTTTCGTAGTCTAATCTACATTGGATTGGAAATAAAGTTGATTTTATATATGTTCAAACAGAGAACCTGGGCAGTGGAGAGGAGTGTTTAAATTGAATAAATGAGCTCCTTAAGCCTACACCTTGGTAGCAAATCTGAGGCACTGCCTAAGTTCCTATCGTAATTGTAAGAGGTCAAATCAATATCACACCCCCTTGTAGTTTTCTTCAATATTTTCCTATCCTCTCCCTCTCCTTTTATCTTGTATCTTTTATTTTTTATACACTACCTATATTAAGTACTAGAGGGCTGCCCACGCTTCGCTCCGGGTATTTAAAGCAATATTATAATTGATGTCCTTAAATTGTCACTGTGCAATTGTGCAGTTTTTAAGTAATTGAAAAATTAGAGAGAGTAAGAAAAAGTTATAAAAAGAAAAGTAATAGAAAAAAAATTAAAGAAAAGCGACAGATGATAAAAGAGGGAGGACAGAGCAGAACTAAAATTGAATGGGTAAAGGAGAGAGAGAAAGAGAGAAATTATCGAAAGAAAGAAAGTGAAAAGAAAAATGATTAGCCTATCATTCTGAACAGATAAAAATAAAAATTAAAGTGAGAAAAAAGAGAGAGGATGAGAGACAATGATAGTATTATAAGAGAAAGAGAGACGGAAATCCTATAGACTTCTATCAGTGAAAGAATTTTGTTCTATTAATTAAAAAAGGTACATGGCAACACTAAATCACCTTTGGCACTCACGAATAGTGTAGTTTTCTAACAGTGAAAGAATTTTTAAAATCAGATTAGAAACAACAAAGGGGCCATGTTCTATTAATTAAAAAAGGTACATGGCAACACTAAATCACCTTTGGCACTCATGAATAGTGTAGTTTTCTAACAGTGAAAGAATTTTTAAAATCAGATTAGAAACAACAAAGGGGCCATGTTCTATTAATTAAAAAAGGTACATGGCAACACTAAATCACCTTTGGCACTCACGAATAGTGTAGTTTTCTAACAGTGAAAGAATTTTTAAAATCAGATTAGAAACAACAAAGGGGCCATGTTCTATTAATTAAAAAAGGTACATGGCAACACTAAATCACCTTTGGCACTCACGAATAGTGTAGTTTTCTAACAGTGAAAGAATTTTTAAAATCAGATTAGAAACAACAAAGGGGCCATGTTCTATTAATTAAAAAAGGTACATGGCAACACTAAATCACCTTTGTCACTCACGAATACTACACTATTCGTTTTCTAATAACGGCTTAAAATACGGTAACGCTTATTTACCGACCAAGTTACATAAAAAAAAAAGATGTGTGTGCGATTCACACAAGATAGAAGTGAAACTTCAGTAAATCGACAAAAGAATGAGATGAATATATATAATAATATAAAATAGTATGTATATTTCTGTCTCATTCTTTCCTACACATTTTTGTATTTGTGTCTCTTACCTGTCGTTTTTTCCGTTGCATCCTGTTTGAAATCACAACGATTCTAAAGAAGCTTCACTTCAAAATTGTATTTAACTACGTAGATTAATAATAGAGTGGAGATACAGAAAGATTGAAAAATATTTTTTTTTTTCATCCTATATGAACGTAGCCTTACTTTATCCGTCCCGTATCCCCGCGGGTGATAATTTTAACCGATTTCTTTATTGAGTAATGTAGTCCTACGGATTACGAGGAGCTTCCAATTATTCTGCCAATACCGAAAAAGATTTTGACGAAACCTTTTTGTAGATGTTCAATGATGTTATAATTAAGCGTCAGTAGGTGAGTGGTTCAGGCATTGGATTCACGATCGATAGGTCGTGGATTCAAATTCCAGTCATTGCACTACTGACTTGGCCACAATCATTTTAGCTATTTGGAGGGGTTAAGAATTTAATAATAAAAAAAATAAAACATAAAAAATTAAAAGGATTTAAGAATTTGTAATTACAAAATGGCTGCTTCGTATTCTTGTTTGCAAATGTAAAAAAGATACCAATTTTATATTATTACCAATTTGGTGTTGAGTTATACTATTTCATGTCTAAGTCATTAAATGTTCCGATTCACAAGTCTATTGTGACCATTGGGGTGTGGTGTGTCGTTGTGCTTGGACTCCATTGGATGGGGAACGCTGTTGCCCATTTTTGTCCATGTTTCAGGGGCAACACTATGCTGAGTTTAAAGGGGAGACTCACCACCTCAGTCTCCCGGATGAGAGTCCGGTGGTAGACAACTACCGACGAGGTCGGGGAAGTACTTTTCAAAACCTTGCTGCCTTGTTCCTATAGCAGGAGAGAGGAACACCCGGGATGGTTTAACGAATTGGGCTGCCTCCTTCTAAGGTAGTTTTGGATTGTCTCCCTAACAGACAGTCGCACCAACCCCCGGGGACTTGGGTAGGTTAACCCCGCATAACCTACCCAAGTCCCCGCTTGGGGAAGTATCTGTTGAGCAGATTCCTCCCGGTCAAAACAAAAAAGGGACTCCACTGTAAAGGATTTTGTTAGTTCATATTACTGTTGTTTTTTACGCGTTACTGTACAATAGAGCAAATAAACCGTAATATGCAAAATTAACTGTCGCAGATAGGAGAAACAAAAAGCAGGTAGAAACTTATCAGGAGTAATAATCTTTATAGCAAAACTTAATTTCAGGTTTTAGCTTAAAAATGAGAATATTCTATATAGTAGTTTAATTTTCCGCTGTTTTGCTTTGAGCGAAATGAATTCCACAAGCAGTGAACACATACAGCCTTTGTCAGGTTCACTACTAGAAAATTCTTATTACATGTTTGGTGTGGAAATGGAATTTAAGGTAGAATAGCTTTTTCGTGTTAATTAAGTTTTCAAAAATTGGAATTATAATGGAGGTAGATTTCATATGTATAGAAAATTTAGTTTAGTTATGAATGTAATTATAAAATAGTATTCGCGGGTAGTTTATTTAATCTCATTTTGAGTATACTATATAACTTTTATTCCGATGAGATTGAGTTAGTCTGTCAAGTGATATCGCACAGTACATATTAAATTAGTGTGACTAATAGTTTAGTGTTGTTTGGTGGCGGAAGACGGGGTGGTAGAAGACGTCTTAGAACCTGCTCCTTGGAGTCAAGCTCCAGGCACTGTTCGGCTTCTGGATTATATGTTAATATTGTGTATAGTTCTACGCGGAAGAAGTCACGTGGATTAACTAGATATAAAATATATTGTAACCAACCTCAGTGGTAGTCTTCTTACATTTGTCGGTACCCGCAAATATGTTGAGTTGCGAGGATCCTGGCTTCAGAGGACACTGGTCGATGTCCACTCGGCGCAGGTCTATGTCAATACCGCTGGTACCTCTGGGGATAAGAAACTATTATTAATTTATATCATATTAGTCGACTCGCTCTGACTTAATATGTAAATTTATCAAAACGATAAATTGCAAATAAAAAATATTCATGCGAGTACGATAGTAAAGTAATTTATTATTATCCTGTAGGAACTCTGAATTTTTTCGGGCTAACAAGTAGTCTCTAATTCATGTCATATAATATCTGTGTGCCGAATTTCACTGAAATTCGTTCAGCCGTTCAACAAACATCCAAACACTATCCCGATAATTCCAATTGGACAAAGATGAGTTTTCATCCTCTTTAAGGAAAAGTGCCCGAAGGAAGGACAACCGTATTTTTGTTCTTCCAATCTTTCCTGGATGTTCGTAATAATTTAAATAAATGTACTTTAAAATTGGCGCGTAGCGATGGCAAGAGAGCTGATGGAATGACGCTCGTTCCGTGGAAGCTAGGAAGATCTCTTGTGTGGGATGCTACATGTATAGATACACTTGCAGCTTCTCATTTACAAGCGACTTCTATTTCTGCGGAAGCAGCGGCCACCAACGCTGAATCTGCCAGGCGGCGCAAATATGGAGATATAGAAAGAAATTCTATGTTTGCGCCGTTCGGCGTAGAAACCATGGGGCCATGGAGCAAGGAGGCTCGTGATATTTTCACTGAAATATCATCTCGCCTCATCCAAGCCACTGGTGAACAAAGGGCTGGCAGCTACCTTGGCCAACAAATTAGCCTGACTATTCAAAGAGGAAACGCTGCCAGCGTTTTGGGCACACTACCTCTCTGTAGTAGAATTGAAAAACTTTAAAATAAGGTAATAAAGTAGTAGCTAAAATATATTCTAATTATTATCTCGCGTTACTTGACCACTGTAGAAGTATATTTAGTGACTAAAACGGTATCCGATCTCCATTTACGTTTTGGAATTATTTTGTTCGGACACTTTTAGCATGGTTTACTGATTGTGAGTTCCAAGTATTGGAGTTGATTGGTAGTATTTAATGAGTTACTTACGATGCAGCTTCATTTTCGGAAGTGAGATTAGTGACATAAAATATATTGGCATAAACGATAATAGGTCTCTAGAGTGAAGTATATAAAATAGAATTGTGGTGGAATTTGGCTATTGCAAATACCGTAGTGTATACGGAATTCAAAATTGTACAAATACCAAACCTAGAATAATATTCGTGTATACGATACAGCATCTATAATTCAATTACTGCATCGAAATGTTATAATACTAACTGGACTATTTAAGAATTTAAAAAGAAAAATAAACTTTCATTTAAAATGGTCACGCAGTTCTCATGTTAGCAATGGGCTGATAGTCTTCAAACGGCTGACCAGATCTTCACAATACATAGCTAGGAACAATCTTGATTAAAACACCTTTCAAAGAAATAAAACTCCATCAAAATCAGTCCATTATGTTGGATGCTACGATGCCACAACATGTGGTGTCGGGGGTTAATGATACAGCTGAATTTCTATTCAATGAAAAAATCCATTGCGGTTTGATAATGATTAAAATCGTGCTGGTCAGAAAAGAGATGATAAATCATAACCAGGAGATGGATTACTTTAATAACTGCTTTTGGAAAACGATTTTTTTATTCAAACTATAAAATTGACAATTCCAAATTAACTAAACTAGCTGGTAGATAAGTATTGCTCCTACGATTCAGCATTAAATTTTTGACCATATAATAGAAAAACCAGAGATGTTTAAATTAGTAGTTAAAACTTACAATAACAGTTTAAACCGATTGTTTGTTTATGTGCTTACCAAAGGGCGGTCTTATGGCTAAATAGCCATTTCTTCCAGACCATCTTTAGATTAGGAAAATTATAAAGAAGGGTATAGGGCGGTGCAACCATAAACCACATACAAATATCTAAATTCTAATGCTAAAGTACACTAATAAATATCAATGAAAATCAACAAATTAAATATACTAAAAGATCAAATACATACATAAATAAGTTTAAAGTCATCATAATAATCTTTACCGTCCTTAAAATAAAGAAAGAAAATAAAGAAGTTTTGGAGGCTATTAAGGCCTTTAAACACTTGGCATTGGCGTTTGCTTGATAGTGATTATAAAATTGTTGAAAGATGGTATAGCAAAAACTGATGATAGAAATAAAAATGAGAATTATAATATTTTAAAACACAAACAAAATATAGGTGATATTACTAAGACAAGCAATGTAAGGCTAAACCCTTAGTATTTAAATAAAAGCACAGCTTCCTTCCTCTGGTGGTTGTATCTTTTCAAGCGTAGAGATAGAGGTACTAAAATATGCCATAAGATCGTTATTCTATGGTAATACCAGCCATAACCGATAAATATAAAGGGGAAAAACAAATACGTTCAGAAATTCTGGTTGTTGGGCAAAAAATAAATGCTAGAAAAACTCCGTGTAATTGATTTCGTTTTTGTGGTGAACTGGACGAAATACAAACGAATGTTGGTTTTTTTAAAATAACGGAACCAATCAAAGCTATTTTCATATATACGTTGAACCCTTATTAACATCAAAGTCTGCTTTCACAAAGTAAATTTGATGGCTATTTGGACATTAATTTTGAATATCAACATTATTTAAAATATACGCTGACTTTAATTAGTGTTTGGATAAAAACTGTACCCATATTGAAATTGTGAGTTATGGATGGATTGCCCAATTTTTTAAATCGATCGTATAAAGAATGAAAGCTGGTTTGCTAAATCTACTTAGACTAGACTTTAACAAGTCAATGGCTGATGCTGTTTTAGTATACAATATATTAGCATTTGAGCGGAGTGATTCAGACATGAGTTTCTTAATTCGTACGTCCTTAAGCCCACTTGCTTTAACGGAGAAGGAAAACCTCGTGAACCGTCAAACCGAAACCTGGAAAGTCCTCAGAGGTCTGTGAAGTCTGCCTACCCGCACTGGGCCAGCGTGATGGACTATGGCCTAACATTCTCCTTATTCTGAGGAGGAGACCCTCAGTTGATCATTAATGGGTTGGGTTGATATTAGCATATTTATTTTCCTACAGTCCTTTCTTACCACAAATATCTTCATCCCTCATTTAATATCATGGAACTTCTGACATCTAATATTATTATCGAAGATTCAAGGCTAAATTATGTCAAACAAACAAAATCCGAACAATCCAGACTTTTACAGACCTCAATTAGCCAGTCTCCATATAGTGTTAAAGTTGGTCTTTGATATCGTCCAGGTCAGTATCTCTGACCTAATTCCTGTATATCAATGTCGAATGTTTGTTATATACCAGATCCGGAATAAGGTCGACCTTCCTTGATTGAGTAGTAAATGAGATTATTTTGAAGGATCTATAGAGTGTTCGTAATAAGAAATTTAATTTTTTTAACCAAGACATAGCAACAAACACACATATAAACACATCTCGTGGATGTAAATTCTAAAACCCTTGTATACTATGGTGTATCGGTGATAGAAGTATGAATGGTAAATATAAGATTGTTAAAAATCCTTTCAAGTAGCAGAATCTTTGCAATTCAATCAACTCTCCGCCCCCCATGACAGCTAAAGTAAGCAAAACGACAGCTGTTTATATCCCTCCTCATTCTGAGGGATATTTCAATGTGTTCAATCCCCCCGCCCTCCTTTAATGTTTACGTAATACTTGAACGCCTCCTAGAAGTGTGGTAGGTATCAGTGCTTTATTTTAACTGTATAATGAATTTAAACAGGTTAATTAATTGCAAGCGCCTTAACACCTTAACACTTTAAAATTTGTGAATGCTTTAGTTATCACTACATAGTATAAAACAAAGTCGCTTCCCGCTGTCTGTCCCTTTCTGATGCGGTTTTTTTTAATACATAGAGTAATTCAAAAGGAAAGTATATATGTATACATACATAATATAGTAGATAGTAGAAAACAGTGATAACTTTAGAGGTTTCTAATGTGATGTCGTAAAAAAGACACTTTTTTGCGCTTACATTGCAAACGCTGGCTGAACCAAACGAGATAGATCAAAATAATGTACTACAGTATTGTACACCTTAAAAGGGTCTATAAAAGAGTCCGTGATGGTGTATGTCTATTTCTTAGGGATAACCCACAATAAGCATTTTTTATCTTTTACTTTTTACGAGAAATATTACGAAGCGATTTTAAACAATACAGCATTAATCCTTATCCAATTAGGTACCTTAAATACATTGTGCATTTAATATAAATCAATACAGCCCTTTACAGCATGTAATTTAAATGAATATTTTCGGAGATATTACAGATTTAAAATGCAGGGACATAGCGGTTATGGCTAAATACACGTGTTAAATTGGGACGGGTCGACTACTTCGATATAAGATTAAAATGTAATGTGTTCAATTCAACAGATCAAGACGTGGACTAATTCACAACTCCAACACGATTTCAAAACTTTATACAAGCTCTTGACTGAGGCCTCTTTATATTATGTTAGGGCGGCACGGTACTTGGAAGTGAATCCTAATGGATTCACTTGCAAGTAGATATGCAATTCAGCTTATTTCGTGTGCCTTATCCGGAAGAACAACTGTTTTATTACTATTGCTACTACTTATTTTATACAGAATTCTAATATATCATAATAATAAATAAGAAGCATCAGATACATCCTAAAACCGGTGGATTGGGAGATGAGTAAAAGCAAGAAATATATCGATTTCAATATGATAGTGGATGATCTTACTTGAAGAAGTATGTGCCATTGTTGTATCCAAAGAAGGGGACAGTGTACGTCAGCATCCAGATGTTACCTCCTCCACAGTCATAGTATGGCTTTGACCATTTCCCATCTTCGTACGTCACTGAGAGGATCTCGTCTGGCTCTCTGTCTGTGTGGGCTGTATCGTTGTATGTATAGGTATTGTAACCTGGGAACAAATATAAACTAAAGATAGAATATTAAATATTACAAATGTTCGTTGACCCTCCCCGGTCTTTGTCTGATTATCCCGCAGAAACTCTAAATTTTTGCGGGATACAAGCAGTCTACATGTTAATCCTGGTTATAAAGTATTTGTGTACCAATTTCAATTCAATCCGCTCAGCTGTTTTTGCATAATTGAGTAACAAACATCTAAATATACAAAAAGATTTGAAAGGAGTTCAAAACTTCAATTATGGGTAGTCCTTTGAAATGCTTTTAAAAATCTAAATGAAACAAGTTAGGAGGTAGGGAGGTAACTAAAAAAACTAATTAAAGGCTATCAAAGGTTTGCTTAAAAAATACTATTCCTAAAACAAATATTAGTATCATAAATATTTAAATAAAAATATAACATTTTCCCTTGAAATAACAATTTTACGCCAAATAAGTTGAGATCAGCCATTCTGTCAATTAAATATAATTGGGAACATAAAATAATAAATATCTTATTATACGTTAAAAAGGATGACTGACACAATTCTAATGATGTTTTCAATTCGAAAAAGAAAGACTCATTTTATCTATACACTAGTCGACCCGTGCGATTTCGTCCGCGTGTAGCTCCACTCCTATTGGTCTTAGCGTGATGATATATAGCCTATAGCCTTCCTCGATAAATGGGCTATCTAACACTGAAAGAATTTTTAAAATTGGACCAGTAGTTCCTGAGATTAGCGCGTTCAAGCAAACAAACAAACTCTTCAGCTTTATATATTAGTACCTATAGATGTAATGAACATTTATCGAAGGTATTTGAGAAAACTTAATGTAAGGGGTCTCTATAGCTTGTATTTAAAAATATTTGTTTGTCTGTCTGAGTGCCCAGTTGAAATTCGACAGATAATAAAGTCTATATGTCATTTAAATATTTTAGCCCTACCAAACTAGGGCGAATCTACAAGTATATATAGATTTTGAATCAATTTCTGACTATACGCTTCACAATTTCCTTGTAATCACCCCCATTTCTTTGCCATTACTGCTTCGTCTCTTCCATTTCCGTTAATAATACCCCATTGAGTTTCTGATATTCGTCCTCTCAAGATTACTTTGTTTTTGTGATTTACGAACATTTTTTAAATACTTTGATTTTGAACCTTTGCTCACTTAATAAGATAGATATACTAAATGAGACACGGCATTACTCAGTAGTTATAGCGACATTCCACGCGAACCTTCTACTGAAGGTATTATGATAAAACGTACGAGTAACAGTGAAGCATTGAAAATTATAAAAATATGCAAATAAATTTGTAATTAATCATAAAAGAAAAAAATTAATCTGCTTATTCGCAAAAGTGGAGGGCATCAGGGGCGGCGCAGAACGCCACCCTTCGGCAGTATTTTCAGTCTAGCTCCTAATCCACTTCTAAGTCCATTATAAAAGTTGACAAGAATGTTCTAATACAATATTAGCTATTTACATTAAAAAATCGAAACAGTCTAAAATCAAGTAAAATGAAGGAAAAAAAATTTATTCGCATATTTTCTACGACAAAAATTTTTTTTTTTCGTTTTCTAAAATACTATTAAAATGAAGGTAAATGAAGTAATAAATTCATTGATTAAATTTTAGTATATCATTTTATGACTCTATATTCGGCTTTGAAGTACTGCATGCCAACCGGTTGTTGAAAATTTCAGTCCCATAACTCTTTAACTAGTCATTATATTACAAAAATATTTGGTGCACGTATCAATAACATGTATAGGTAGAACATACTCAAATATTATTAAAATCGGAAACATCGAGTTCTTTACCAGTCCGCTTCGCGTGGAATGCCCCTATGGATAAACTTACAAGTTGAGTTTAAATCACATTTTAATCGCTACATCACTTACTGCTATATTTTACTTTTTAATTTATATATGACTTATTCCTAAAGACATCGCTTGACATGCACTTCACCCCCACGTCGATAGATGGCGTACGAGCACACTTATTTCTTTACTTTGTATTCTTAAGTATTTTTTCGTGATAAAACATAGCTTATATCCTTCCCTAAGCTCTAATCTATCCCTATACAAAATTTCATTCAAATCGGTTCAATGACTTAAGCGTGATTGCTTAACAAATACCCGTCAACAGATGGCGTAAGTAGTATATTAAATCGCAGTATCGTTTGTTTAGTTTGTATTATTAAGTACTTCATTAGTGTTACTTTTGAAATTATAATATTGCAACTAGCCAATGACATCTGTCACACATTCAAAATTTTCAATACGCCATTTTGTTGAGATACTCGTAACGCTGATTGTGTAACTAGTTCTTATTAGAATGAAGGCTTTACATTATTCAGTATAATAATAACTTGTATGCCTCTAATATCATAAATCCGGATTACCATTTGATTCAAATTGGTTTGTACTGAAACGGTAATGGAATTCCGAGATGACGGCATCAAAGCCTGTGGGGAATTATCATTAATTATTTGGATAATAATGTATGTTAGTATAACCACACTGCTACTCACACGACATAGATTTAGAAGAATCGATATTAACATGTAATTATAAATCGATCTTTTGTATTGTTGAAAATTAAATGTGAAAACCGTTTCTTCTGTACTCAGTGTAAGCAATGTCAGCAATGTGTTACCATGGTTACTAAATTGTTATAATTGTCGATATATTATTATTGTGAGGCAGCTCTCATGTTAGCATTGAGCTGATAGTCTTCAAACGGGTGAACAGATCTTCACAATACATAGCTAAGAACCATCTCTATTAAATTACTTTTCAGACAAACAAAACTTCATCAGAATAGGTCCATTATCTTAGACCCTACAATGCCACAGACAGACATACTTTATAACCTAGATTAAGCAGAACAATAAAAATGTTTTTTGAACATCTCCTTATATTTATACACCAATATATTGAAGTTAAGTAAGATCAGAGCGGGTCCACTAGTTTATTCATATTTATAAGAGAGTCGTGTAGTATTGGATGCATTTGATTGATTTTCATGAAAAACTAGTTCCAGCTTTCCACTCAAAGGCAAATATATAAATTGAAACTCAATATTATTTTACAATTATTAGTTTCGCGCAGAGTTAATAAAATATCAAACAAATATCTCTCAATTTAAATATTCATTACTAGTATATAATGCTAGTTTTGCTATAATTATGAAAGTATTTACGATTCGATTTGAAATACTTATTCAATTAATATACACATGATTTTAAGTCGCAAAGAAAAGTCTGTTTTTAGTTTGAATTTATTTGACTTCCTTTTTGTAAAATACTCTTATTATATATTCTTTAATATATAGAACATAAAATGTTCTACTATATTAAAAATATATCAATATCTATATAAAATTTCGCGATACCATATGTCTGGATATTGTAATTATATCACTTTAACTACTTTTTTATATTTTAAAAATTAATACAAATGTTGACCAAAACCAGACTATGTTATCAGACAATGTAGGTGGGAGAATATGAATAAATAAATGAGTGAGAGTGCGAGATGAGAATTGATTTGAATACAACTCAGCGAAACAAGGGCGGGTCGACTAGTTAAAAAATAAAACGAAAACTATACGAATATTGTTAACTGAAGCACGATTCTTCTAGTAGATAGAATTTTTAAATCCTCAAGCTGTCAAGTCTCAATAATTATGAAACCTACATAAATTAAATGAAATAGAAATCTCTCAACTATATCGAACTTACCCCGACGGAATTGATTGTGGTTTCGGATCACGCGTTCGGCATTCTTGCGTGCTATGTAAAACCACTCTGAGGTGTTACTCAAATATTTATATTCAACAGCCAGATCCTTCGCCAATATCGGCCCTTCGGGGAGCCGGTACGCAAATGGGCAAAAAAGTTGGTAATCTTTATACTGATACTGGTCATAGCAATTCCCTGCTGCAAAAACGTCATCATCGAATTCCACCATTGAAAAAACACTTGCGTGAAGTAAATACTCATTATGCATCACAGTAGGACCTGCATACTTCCACAGTCTAGTGAGCATGTTGGCTCTATTTACAGCTACATCTGCTTCTACTCTAAATCTCTCTTGAGCATATCTATCTACAACACCTTCACCCAAATTTAAATGTGTTCCTGCTGTACAATTCTCACCCAGTAAGTGCTGGGTTTCTATTAATCTTAAAAATTTTGTAACAACATCCTCATGTACACTTGGTCGTAATACTGTTACATTTTCAAAACCATTCGTATCATTAACTAAAGTATCTTTAACAGTTCTCTCCACTGCTTCATCTGCAGACATCTTCTGCGTATCATTATCATAACTATGTTCTACATTTATAAAATGATCAAATAAAGAAACATCATCTGTTTCTCTAGAAACAATATTAGATGAGAAGTTCCCAAAATATTTTTGGAACATGTCTGTTGTAGTTTCTTTATAACCATCTTCGTCTGGGGCGCCGTAAGGCCTGAGGGCTGAGACGACCGGATCTTCCCCCGATTTGTCAATGCTCTCTGAAACAAAGATAAATGTTTTATTACCAACTATATTAAGCGTTTTATTTGCGCTAGGGATGCGTAAATTTTATCTCAGATCGCAGAAAATTGGCCGCTGTAGGATTCTGTGTACAAAACTCCATATAAGATAGTAAATACAATTTCAAACTACGATCATATATTCTCATGAATTGTTGTAAATTTTTTTTATTGTAAATAGTATAAGTAATAAATTTCCACAAAAAATATTAAATCTAACAAGTATCTTAAGTAAACGTCTACCTCTCTTTTTTAAGTCAAATTTAATTCCTATTTATCTGTCTAAATAAGAACGGTAGTAAATGTATATTTTAAGTTATTTTTTTAAATAAAATAATCCTTAAATAAAATAATAAAATAATCCTTAACTGAGGTAGGGTACAGCAGGAAACTTCCTGCTCAAATATGGAGCAGCCCGACTGGGATAGTACCTCGACCTTACAGAAGATCACAGCTAAATAACACTACTCTAAAGCAGTGTTGTGTTCCTGTTGGTGAGTAAGGTGACCAGAGCTCCTGGGGGGAATTGGGGATAGGGTCGGCAACGCGCTTGCGATGCTTCTCGTGTTGCAGACGTCTATAGGCTGCGGTAATCGCTTACCATCAGGTGAGCCGTACGCTTGTTTGCCGACCTAGTTACATAAAAAAAAAATCCTTAATAATACTGCAAGCAAGGCTTCAAAGCAAGGAAGAGATGCTAGTATTATAATATTTATGATAAAACGCTCGAGGCGAAAGGCTGAATTCTTTATAAGTATGATAGTTTTGAAATATTACTCCGCGAGTCTGTTTTGTTCGGTACAAAAAACGCTTAAGTGAATGAAAGATAAACTTTGTTTCAGGATACATATATCTTCTGATAATATACTGCGCGTACACTGTATACTCTACATTTGATTTGGCACGTTCACATAAAAATATACAGACTTTAAAATGTTGAAATATTTAGTGCACTGGTTTAATTTCTGGCATTTCTAATGTAACTGATTGAAATTACACATTTGAGGATAGTAATTTAGACAAATACAGTTTCGTGTACACCATGTCAGTTGAGTTAGAGCCGTGGGCCTATGAGCTTAACAAGTGATATTTGTTAGTCACAGAGACACTATAGTGTGTAATGGATTTTTGAGTATATTGTTAACCGAAAAATGAGTGATTAAGACCTCGGTGTCTTCCTATGGAGGTCTGATGACGCTTGTATCGTCAGTAACGAGACAGATATAATGAATAATAGAAGGGTCGACGGCACTTCACGTTATAGTTATTCGTTTAGTGTACATTATTTATAAAAGCTTAGAGAATGAAGAGTCTGAAATTTCTTTGATAGTTTCTTAGGAGGATACTTCTCTCATCTTTGGTTTAATGTTAATATTACAAGTTACTAATCTGATTTAGTAAAAGGACCAATAGATTTTATTGTAGATAACGAATATAGAAAGATTTATAATTATACACTTCCAGAAAACTTCTAAGCTTCTTTTATTTTTAGGGTTCCGTACCTTAAAAGGAATAAATGAACCCCTATTGGATCACATCGATGTTCATCTGTCTATAGGCAAGACCCTTTTTCTAAAAAAACGCGTGAAGGAATAAAAATAAAACTTCAAAATCAATGTAATCAAAATATACAGATAGGAATTGTAACGCATTTGTAGTACTTAACCTAGAATTATGATAGACTTATAAAATAATCAAAATACCAAATAAAATTAATTAATTATTTCCTGTGAGGGGACGGGTTAAAATACAATTCCTCTCTGCCGCTGGAAGAGCATCTCTTAAGAGGCGAGTAACTAAAAATCTTGGTGGTAGGGGATTTTTTCCCCGACGGGTTTGTGATGCGATTGCGATGCACCTGCATCCGACCTCCAAGCAAGTGTCTATGACTCGTTCTGGCCGGGCTGCATGTGGGCCAGACCTACACTCCCTCTCCCATCCCATTAATGCTGTGGTTTCAGTGGGCTCAGTGTTCATGCTCAGGATCCATCCATAACATTATTCTCTTTATTGACAGTGACGGTGGTAGTGACTTACGATCAGGTGTAACGTCTGCTCATATGCCCCTTAACTTTCATAATAAATAAATATATATATGTCGGAGGTGTGTGTTAGGTTAAGTTTATGTTAGTCTAATATTAGGTTTAGACGGTGAAACTAAGCAGTGGAGGCGAGTGTTATGATCACTTAAAGGAATTCCTTAATTTTGTGCATTGGACTTGTGACCAAGGTGTAGGCTTAATGAGCTCCTTTAAGTGATCACGACACTCGCCTCCATTGCTCAGGCTCTCTGCTTAAACCCAAGGTTAAACGCACATAAACCTAACCTAACACAAGACGCGGCAATTACATTGTGAGGTACTCACGTGACCTTGATCGGGCAGCACTCCTAGCACTAACACAACACTGCACAACACTATCACTATTCAGACACTACTTCACTTCTTGAGAGACTGCGCACGACTAAGACTTCAGTCAGACTGTCGATGGCATATAAAGGGTCGAGGGTCGAGACTGTCAAAACAACGGAAGTGACATATATATATTTATTGGTAAGTTGAATACGACCTATGTTGATGTATGGAGACAATAGTTTACCGACGACAAAGTTAAGTTTGTCCCTTAATTCATACGGAACTCACTGCGCGAGTTCCACACTCACACTTGACCGGTTTTTTTTATATATACTAGTAAGAACTAAATAAAGTATACACTAGTAATATAGACGTATCCATAAAGAGGATTTCTCCGAACGGGCGTGTAAAACGTATCTTGCCTTGTAAAGTAGGATTTTGTTTATGAGAAGAACAAATTGCGAGTTTCATTACGAGCCGAGGCAATTGATGGCCGGCATTATTTATAGGAAACAATTTGAGTTCCGTATTTCTGTATAAAAATTGTGTGTGTCGTGCTGCGTCTATTATCTTTGGCGTTGACAAATAATTCTAATTATTTGGCTATACTCCTAATTATATTTATTCCAATGAAAAAAATGTGAGGGAAGACATACAAGAGTTGGATGAAGTTTTTAGTTATAAAAAGTATTTTTTTCGCAATAAAACATAGCCTATGTCCTTCCAGAAGCTCTTATCTATATGTGTACTAAATTTAATCAAAATCGGTTTAATGCTTTAAGCGTGATTGCGTATCAGACTAGAAAGACCATCTATGCTTCAATAGATGGAGTAAGTAGTTCGATCGCGCTTATGTTTGGTTAGTTTGTATTTTTAAATATTACTTACGTTTCTTAAGTGTTACTTTTAAAATTATAATACTATATAGGCTATATTTTATCAAAATACTTAAGAAAAAAATACTTAAGTACGCCATCTATCGACGTGGAGATGAAGTGCATGTCGAGCTGTGTGAGTGTTATGTCTTCGGGAATTATAGATATATAAATTAAAATGTAAAATATAGTGATTAAATATACAAAAAAAAGTATACAATATATTACGAAATAGCCGTAAGTTTGTAACCTGGCGTTCGCTTCGCTAACGTCTCAAGTATTATAACTCAATAAACTCCTTAAAAACTACCTTTCCCTCCAACAACCCCTTATTAAACTTCGACAATAGGGTTGTTAAGGAAAATAAATTAAACCTTTTTATTGTTAAATAAGGGATCTGGTCCCTTTGTGGTGGCAAAAATATGAGTAACGTCGCGTTAATTGGATTCGTTATGTCATTTTGGTAGAATTTTCCTCTTCAAAAAGGTTTTGGTGTCAGAAAAAAGGATAAAAAGTTGGAAAGAGATACTTGAAGTTTGTATATTGTGGTTTTGAGATATAAATAATACATGGATATAAAATAATAAGAAACAAACAGGAGTTAATGTATCATCACAATGCTTCATTACTAGAATGTTACTCTCTAAGGTTATACTTTAGACACCAAACTACAGAATTACTGCTTGATTACTCACTGTGTAATGATTTCTGTCATGGCGATGTATTTATTTGGTCAACTCTTATCTTTCGTTGGCACAACTTATTCGGTTAACAACTAATGTTACAAAGAAATAAAGTTTGTGTGGTTGTAGGGGGTAATCTCTGGATCTACTGAACCGATTTTGAAAATTCTTTTACCAATAGAAAGACACATTATATGTGAATGTTATAGGCTATGTATTAAACTGAAAAATGAGAAGAATTGTTTGTGGTAGTCGCATTTTCAAAGTAAGTCAGAGAAGAAATAGTCGAACGAAAACGTTTCTTACGAACGCTGCCTTAATGATGAGAGATATATGATTCACCTCAGCGAAGTGAGAGCGGGTCGGCTAGTTTAATATACACGTAACCATGGTAACGAGGTAGGTAACATCGAAAAAGTTATTTAATTCTTATAAAGGATAAAAAGTAAGGAATTTTTAAATATTGTCGAAACAAACAAATAAAGACTCTTGAGAATTTCAATTAACATTCCCTTAGGTAACAAAAAAGGTTTTACAAAGAGATAAAAGGTCTATGCTCCTAAATAAATACAATAAGTCAGTAAATACACTGGTGTCTTTGTATTGAGTTAGTTACTGACACTAGTACTAGTAATAAGTACTAACTTTGAGTGTTAGATAGTAAATGTTAAGTTTTATATTTTTTTACCAATTGAATAGTTGGTTTTTATTTTTTTTCTTAATAATTATAATGGAAATTCGTAATTCCCTTTAGATATTTTTTACCCGTGAGGGGACGGGTTAGAATACTCTTCCCCTCTACCGCTGGGAGAGCATCTCGTAAGAGCCGAGTAACCCAGCAACCGCTTAGTGGTAGGGAATCTGTTCCCCTACTGGCTTGCGATCACCAACATGCGAATCCGACCGCCAAGTGTTCCGGTCGAGCCACATGTGGGCCAGACTTACCCCTCACATCCTATTAATGATGCGGATCTAGCTCTAGGTTCTTTGAGACCACAGAGTGAAGAAGAAAATTCTTCTTCACTCTACCTCCCCACTCTATCTTCGAGGATGGATGTCAATGGGTTATGGTGGCCACTTACCATCAGGAGGACCATCTGCTCGTTTGCACTATAAAAAAAATATATCCACATAACAGTTGTCGACTTATAAGTCAGATGAGTTAAATGTGCTCGCTTAACTGCCACGTAAAGCCATAAACCTAAAACTGAAGTGAATCTAGAATCCAAATATTGTTGTTCAGTCTCTGTATCACTTTTTTTACATATTAGTATTGTTATATTATATTACTTTTAGTAATAATTAAAAAAAAAGTATGTAAGTATTCCAAAATGTGTAAAGTAAGGAAGATCAATTTTAGTAGAAATTTTTGGTTCAGAAATGGTTTAAAAATTTTCAATACAAAATATGAGCAGGTATATAAACAAAAAATAAAACATTTGGTATATTCGTATATACAAACACCAATTGAATAAGTAAGTTAAATAAAGATGGAATATAGAAACGAGCACAACCTTTGAAAGGCCGCTCTAAGTGCTCCTTCAATATTTTCACCTCAAAACGTTTTACATATTTAAATTAATTTAACGCTTTTCCTTTAAAATTTCTTTACAGTTGTTTGTGAGTTTATATAACTATACATACAACCCTACTTCGTTCTCAATAATAACGGTTTTAATATCCTTATTATACAAACTAGCTGATGTGCATGAATTCGTCGACATTGAATTAATGGAAAGGCTTGAAACCCTTCTGGAAATATCAAAATCACTATGTGTGCCTATACTTTTGAGGAGTTCAGTCAATTCCTCAAGTATCCCATCATCAGAACTGGATTTTGAAAAAATGGGACCAATTTGTAGGCATACCCTACGAAATACAAAAAGAAATTTCCAATTCGCTTCATAAATGAAGGGCACGGGGTAAAAACATGCAAAGTCACATTTTTATGTTTTTTGTACTGTTAATACCGTTCCGTTGTTCATGTGGCGAGGTACAAAGACGACAGATGGACGTTCAAAGCTATTAATTGGATCGGACCAGCAGGAACCAGGGCCAGAGGGCGCCCTCTTGCTAGATGGGCGGACGAAATTGTTGCAACGGCGGGACAAAGGTGACAGGAGATAGCTAAAAATAAAGATAAATGGAGTTCTTTGGAGGAGGCTTTTACCTGAAGGAAGAAGAATAAAGCTTTATTATTATTATTATTAACATCGTTCTTTAGTACAAATGTGGTAGAACGAAACGCCAAAAGATACTTTGTAATAACATGCAGAGTCACGGAGTAATCTTCATAAAAAAAATTGATACAGTGCAGTATATCCCTATCCCTACTAATATTATAAATGTGAATGTAAGTTTGTTTGTTACGCTTTCACGCGAAAACTACTTAACCGATCATCGTTGTACTGAAACTTTGTATACATATTCTTGAGGGTATTAGACGTAACATAGGATACTTTTTATGAAAAAAAAAATTATGCGGGAGAAACCGCGGGGCGCATAATTTTACCAATAACATTTTAAAAAATTTCAGTTCATTGTTTGAGTGACATTACATGTTTTTCCCCTGTGCCCTTCATATAACGGAGTTCTGAGGTAACAAACATTAAAAAAAAATATATACAACCGAATTGATAGTCGGTCGGCCGTATAACACTAATAGACGCCAAAATAATCAATATTAGATTTTTGGTCAGTCTGTTTCATTCAGATTTATCAAGTAAAACATTTAGATGTATCAATCAAAACATTTAATTTATTATCTTGCAGGGACTCTGAATTTTCTCGGGATTAAAATGTAGCTCTTGTGTTAATCCAGGTTATCACTACATAGTATATAAAACATTTTTAACAAAAAATTGAACCGACTTCAAACTCTAAAAAATGCACTAAAAAGTAAGAAATAATTAGCTTATTTATTAACCTCCCTTTATTAGGACAATAATATACAATAATTGATATTTTTGTAGTCAGGCCAGCCAGCCCAGCCAGGGGAACAGACGTGTGGTGAGATGGAATAGTAATAGGTATATCTATTGAACGAACCTGTAGCGAAATAGTGTGTACGTATGTACTGTTATACTACTACGTTCTGTACTATTGCTGGCACCGACTACAAAAATATCAATTATTGTATATTATTGTCCTAATAAAGGGAGGTTAATAAATAAGCTAATTATTTCTTACTTTTTACTGCATTTTTTAGAGTTTGAAGTCGGTTCAATTTTTTGTTAAAAATGTTTTATTTCTTGGTTTTTAGTGAATATGTTCTGAAAATCATTTATCGTTCATCCACTAATTCACTCTCTCATCTGTTTACTTATTTAATCACTCACTAAATCATTAATTCAATATTTACAAAGTTCCTACTCACTCAACCATCATCTCAACTACTAAACTGTACCACTCTACTCACCCTTCCATCTCCAATATACTACTCAACAGATAGTCTTCAGCTCTTCAAAAACTATAGGTAAGAACCATCTAGATCGTCTGAAAATCGAGTATAAACAACCGCACCAAAATGGGTTCATTTATAACGTTATTACGACGTCACAGACAGACACACAGGTACACTCTTAAACTAATAAAACGATGTCATCTTGATCCCATCTGCTTCCACACAACACATCCGCATCAAAAACATCCCATTCTTTCAGGAGCTACGATGTCACAGACAAATACACATATACACTTTTAAAGTTATAAAATGATGGAATCTTTATCTTATTTGCTTCCACACAGAAAAATTCGCATTAAAATCGGTATAGTTATTCGGGAGCTACGATATAGACAAACAAACATTACCATTAAAAAAATTACTTACTGCCAAAGTACTCTTTAAGACAATTCCATTAAACCCAAACACGACTAGTTTACGTTGTCCCATGCCTGTGTTCCAGTACACACCTTCCGGCGTCATCATCAACTGATGGTAGATGAAGCCGGAAGGTCTAAGAATCTACTGGTAACATCAACATGACAAGTATTTTTTAAATTTCCTCATATTAATAGTTGCTTTACATTCTCATCCATATAATGGCTATCTGTGGTCTTCCTCATCAGTTCCACTTCATCAAATGATAAATTCTGAATACAAATGCTTGTAACCTTTCTCAAAATATCAAAATTACTATATGTGTGCCTATAACTTTTGAGGAGTTCTCTAAATTCCTCAAAGATGCCATCATCAGAACTGGATTTTGAAAAAAATGGGACCAATCTGTAAGCATATCCTACCAAATGCAAAAAGAAATTTCCATTTCGGTTCATATATGACGGAGTTCTGTGGTAACAAACATAAAAAAAAAAAAAAAAAAAATACAACCGAAAATGGATAACCTCCTTTTTTTTGAAGTCGGTCGAAAAACAAAGTCGCTTTCTCTGTCCCTATATCCCTATGTATGCTTAAATCTTTAAAACTACGCAACGGATTTTGATGCAGTTTTTTTAAATAGATAGAGTGATTTGAGAGGAAGGTTTATAAGTATAATACATACATAATATAGTAGAGAAACACTGATAATTGTAGAGGTTTATAATGTGATATCGTAAATAAACACAATTTTTTGCACTTATATTGCAAACGCTGGCTGAACCCTTCGAGATAGATCAAAATAATGTACTTCAGTATTGTACACCATAAAAAGGTCTACAAAAAAGTCCGCGATGGTATATGTCTACCTCTTAGGGATAACCCACAATAACCATTTATTATCCTTTACTTTTTACAAAAAATAATGGTTTATTTACGAAGCGATTTTAAACAATACAACATTAATCCTTATACAATTAGGTACCTTAAATACATTGTACATTTAATATAGATCAATATGGCCCTTTACAGCATGAAATTTAAACGAATATTTTCGAAGATATTACAGATTCAAAATGCAGGGACATAACGGTTACGGTTAAACACGTGTTAACTTGCACCCGGGCGAAGCCGGACGGGTCGACTAGTAAAGTATATGTCGCGAATGTAGTAAATTATTCGCGAATAGATTTATTGATATCGAGAATCGATTTTATAATCATAAATTTGGGGGAGTGATAGTGAGGGTAGTAAAGTATATAAAAGAAATTTTTCCACTATTAGCTCACTTATTATTCGGACCTTTGGCGGAGCAGTCGGTCGCTATGGGTCTCTAAGTAGATATTAATGTTTGTAGAATCAGTGATTTGGGTTTATTAGTGTCAATGTCAAGTCAAGCGTCAGTAGCTCAGTGGTTCGGGCGTTGGATTCACGATCAACAAGTCGTGGGTTCAAATCCCGGACACTGGACTACTGGCGTGGCCCACTCCTGACACAAGCTATTTATTAGCTTACTAGGAGGGGTAAAGAGAATACTAGTAGTATGTGATCCATACTGCTAGTAATCTTTTTAAAAAAAAAAAAAATGTTGTAGAAATAATTTATAGAGGATATCTTACTCCATGCGAGTTAGCTTATTAGACCAGTTTAGTCAGTCAGTTTGTGATTCAGTAATAATCATTTAATAATTTAATAATAATAATAATTCGCTCGGGCACCGAGTAGATCAGAAGGGGCTCGGCGACAGTATCTGTGTGTCAAATTTTTTTGAAATCCGTTCAGATTTCTATAGGATTGGTGTACTAAACTGCAAAGCGTGGTCTTTGTTTACATTAATTCCAAAATTAACACCCGGGAGTGTATCTGCCATCAACCATCTGCCATTCTAAATTAATTAACTTCAAACTTTATAGTTATGGCAGATTATTCTGAAACTTCACTCAACCGTTTGCGTTAATTATTAGGGTTGGCATGGCAGAAAAAACCAGTAAAAAAAATAAAGAAATGCATACCTAACATCTCTGTTTCATGATAGGGTGCGACCACGGTTCCACCTTGACCATTTTTATACCGATACTAGGTTTCTATCTGATTACTTTCTTGTTTCGTCCTTTTCAGACCACTTTTTTACGTAGTCGGTTTATAGTTTTATAAACTTTATTTTTTTATTTAATAGTTTTCCGTGTCCCGGTCGAGATAACCTTTATAATCTCATATTATAACGTAATGTTGGTTTCTTAAACGAGTAAATAACTGAAACGACTGGACCGCGCGGACTATATGACCGCATTTTAAACATATATGTTGACTTAAACAATAACATATATATACATATTTGTAATGTGCTCATCAAGACCTTTCTTTTGACACCTAACACGTAATAATTATCTCAGTTTAATTTTCTAGGGTTTAAATAAAAAAATCATAAAATTTTTATAGCCTATGTCACCCGCGCCATTATTACGAATCTATTGACACCTCACTCATATAAATTGGTTCAGTATTTTAGGCGCTAGAGTGGAACATGCAAACATACATACATACATACATACATACATACATACATACATAGATACATACATACATAGACTGCCAAAATTATAACCCTTCCTTTTGGCTTTGCCGTAGTCGGGTAAAAAGAGGTTATTATCTTCTTCTTCTCGGTAGCGCACTTAGGAGACGTCCGTTCGCGTCTACGGTTCGCTTATAACTGACTCCTGCTACTCTCTCTCTATAAGTATTAATAATAATCTACCCGGCTACCCTACACGTAGATTAACTAAAGAATTGTCAAAATTAGATCATGTGGTGAATAGATATTTTATTATATCTGTACTCATATGCTATACCGAGTAAACAATGTTAAACACTTACTCCAAACCTTAGTAATGGAGATCCAACATTATGACACTACACTACGGTACAGCCATAATGGTCACTAGGCGAGGTCCGTTTGACAACTGGCTCATCTATCAGAACAGAGTTTAAATACAGTGTTGGAATAAAATAAAAAGTACTACCGGCGAATATTAAGTTAACGGTGTTGCTAACTTAAGGGGTTAGGTATCGATCAAGCACAAGATTATCTATTTATAAAACTATTTTTTTTTCCGATTGTTTTTAAATAAATCTCTGAGGGCTTATGATGGTCACCACAAGAACCCTCTGTTGGATCTGAGTCAACACAACACAAACTTTTGAAATTATAATTTTTTTTTCAAATTTCCGTGACTTCAAGTCAAAACATTGTGTAATGATGCCGTTATTAAATTTCATTTTTAAAATTTTTATTCTTTTCACGTTTCTGACTACCCCTAACCCCTTAAGTAATTCTTGTTTAATTTCATCAAGCTCAAAGTACATGAAGAGTGCTCTGGAAGTATTTATTAATGCACATACACCGCTGACATTAACAATTTGTAAGTACTCACTAAAAGCCACACAAAGGAAATAAACTATTTACAACCTGAAATGTTTGCTTTGCACGTAGTGCTGTCACGGACATTTTGTCGTATATTTTAATCGTTGTAACTGAGGTTGCCATATATTTACATTTATTTGGATATGTGCTGCACTCTGTTGGGATTTGTAAATTGGAAAATAATATTATAGTTGACTAACCCTCGCTTCGATCTGTCTCAGCAATGTGTAACTTCTGTCCCAATCTATACTAATATTATAAAGAGGAAAGATTTGTATTTTTGTATGTAACGAATAAACATAAAAACTACTGGACCGATTTCAAAAATTCTTTCACCATTAGAAAGCTACATTATCCCTGAGTAACATAAGCTATATGTATTACAAGAAAAAATTAGAGATCCCCAGAAATTCTCACTAAAACCAACACAAGGTGCAAAAAAATTAGCCATAAAATATCTTTCATCGCATGCGCTGCGAAAAGTATTGATGATAGAACAAAAAAATGTTATAAAATATTATAGAATGTATCAATATCTACAAAAAACTCTGCGACACCATATGTCCAACTATTGTAGTTAAGTCACTATAACTACTTTTTTACATTTTAAAAGTTGGTAAAAATGCCTATCAAAATCAGACCATATTTTCCAGAATTTTGTATTAATTCTTATCCAAATAAATTATTTCGTAATGAAGACTGTTTCAATACCTGTTAATTACTTTTTAAATTATTGAAATCGGACATTCCAGTCAAAAGATATTACGAAATAAAAATATCAAGATAAAAAATAATCCCAGACGGGCCGCCGGCGCGGTGTGGTGTGCCTCGCAGCGCAGCGAGTAACGCGGCGATAGAGGGAGCGACAGAATGCGGGAGCCAAAATGTTAAAAAAAATTATCCACCCGTGCGAAGCCGGGACGGGCCCCTAGTATATAATAAAGTAGTGCAAGATATGTAGGTTTAGTATTAGAAGATCACTGTCTAGTTCATCCGTCCGAATCTGATTCATTACGTGATCTTCATAACTACAGGTTATTATTATTATTTATTTATATTGCTAAATGGTGTATAGCTAACGGCACGTAAGTATAGCTTTGACCTTGAATGCGCAGAAGTCACTATAAGGGGCGAGAGCGTCATACGGGATGGGTTCTTATGCGACGTTTCAGTTCCTGCGCGTCTGATACGTCACTGATGGAACTGCCAATACGCCCACAACGCGCAACTTTCCCCCACTATTTTTTCTCAGACCTAAAGTTAGCTGCCGGTTAGGTAAAGTTATGGAAGCCTTGCACATACAAATCTGCACCTGGGTCATAAGCACCAGGTCTTTCATGTCTTTAATACATGCACAGGTATTGCTTGTATTTATTCTTGTTTCCAAAATGAATCCTGTTGTGTCCGGGCTTTTTTAATGCATATATGGTAACACTTCTCGTACCTAACGTTGTTAAACATGTCCATTTTTCACTTTAATGGCGGCTTTACTCGACGCGAGAGTTTTAATAAACGATTATTTAGGAAGCTGCTTTAGAGATATGATTTTTAACTCTTTACTTAGTTACTAATGATATTATGTCTGCAGTTTCCATTATACATGTAGAAATCCTATAAAATATGCGATTTTGAAATGTACCTTTTAAATCTTATATTGAATGACTTTATCGAGTCGATTTGATCTGTTTACCCTACTTTGTTAAAGACTTCCATTTCTTTCCACAATATCCTGATTAATGCTTTACTAAAAATAGATCATACTTTTTCCCGCTTTAAAAAAAATATGGCAGATAAGGCGCAAACGAAAAGAACGAACCACCTTGTAGATAGAATGCGGAAGGGGAGTGAAAAAGAAAATGTTGCGGTTTCTGTAGAAACCTGAGCAAGAGCCCAGAGTCCACTAAAACCGCTCCATTAATTTGATGCAAGAGGGAGGGGTAAGTCTGGCCCTCCGATCAGAACGCATTAGATACTTTGCGGTCGCATTTGCATGCTAGTGGTAACCAGTCGGGGAACAGATCTCCCACCAATAAGGGATGCTGGATTACTTGCCTCTTACCAGATCCTCTCTTAGCGACAGAGGGTCATTATTTTATATATTAAGAAATAATTACGAAATTACTAAACTTGTTAATTAACCAAGAAATACGCGAAAGGAATTACTACCAAGTAATTCCTTTCGCGTATTTCAAAAATATCCGATCTACTATTAATAAGATCTATTTTGATAGATACCCGACAGTTCGACAGTTTGACGGCAATGTGAAGAGGTGTAGCTATTTTGAGAATTAAGTGAGAATTTAATAAAAAAGCCGACCAAGTGCGAGTAAGACTTACGCACGAAGGGGACAAAAAAAATACGTTTATTGTATGGGAGCCCCCTTAAATATTTATTTATTTTATTTTGATTTCATTATTTATTTTCAAAGTGAATATACAACTAAAAATTCTGTCAATATTTCAAGAGTTTACCTTTTGCCGTCTTTAATATTGCCCAATAAACGGCAAGAAATCACGTATGTTGTAAATCTCCTTAAATATTTATTTTATTGTGTTTTTAGTATTTATTATTATAGGGGAGACAAAAATACATTATTTCTTAATTTCTAATTGAGATACAGCCTGGTGACAGACCGACGGATGGACGGACGGCAGAGTATTAAGCCCTTTAAATATTATGCTGCTAGGTATCATGACCCAGGTACATATTATAAATATACTCTGACCCGGAAAACGGTTCTTTTATCATATAAATTATTATATAAAATACCCTACGACCTACTTACTATATATACACAAAAAAAATATGAAAATCGGTCAAGCCATTTCGGAGGGAACTCCTAACAACTGAGGGTAACAAAAACTAACACGAGATTTTATATTGCTAGGATTTATTAAAATATTAATGCTATATCAATGTTAAATATAATTTGGATAATTTGATCAAGTATTAAATTGTTTTAAAAATATTAACTTGGCAACACAGGCCTACCACCCCACCTGTCATTATAGTGGGAATAAATTATTGGAGGTATTTTGTTTAAAAGAAGGATGACTTTTACTATAAGGATAACTAGCTCTCTTTCGTGTTGTGTATTTAAAAGTAGTTTGCAGAATATTTAAATGATTAGTGTAATTGCTATTTTGCTGAAGAAGTGTTAAATATTAGTACGAGGAGGTCGAGCGGTAAAAGGAGAGTGTGCAGACCCAGGTGCAGGATTGCTTGGTGCTTTCTTACTAGTAGTAGGAAAGCACCAAGCAATCCTGCACCTGGGTCGCAAGCCCCAAAATACAGCTCGGCGTCCGTCTGGATTGTGTATTATTGTAGTCTCTTGAGTGTAACTGTAAAGTGAAGTGAAGAGCTGAATTTAATTTTTTATGAAGTTGGATTATCAAAATCCTCTAAAAATATATCTTTTTAATCTCCAGAAATACGGACAGACACACCCACATACAACTTAAGATAAAAATAACCCCAGAAACTTTTATCGTTTACCTTCCATCATCAATTTGAGGAAATCAACTAATTTGATTGGTATAACGACAGTGTTTCCTTATTGAATTTGAGCAACTTGGAGCGTCACTCTTAATATATACTCGTGCGAGAACACGGCGATTTATAACTTTATTTCTACTCTGCTATCTATTAACTTTGTTTAAAGCACCAGTAGGTCAGTGGTTCAGGTGTTGGATTTATGATCGATTTATCGTGGGTTTAAATTTTAGTTATCGGACTACTGACGTGGCCCACTCCTAAAGTTTGGTACTAACCAACTTTACGAAGTGTAATGTAACATTCGTATCGAGCATGTTACGCATCGAACATGTTACGCTGTGTTCTGAAATCGGCGTAACATGCTCTTTAGAACTCTGTGCTCCATATTCGCCAGCCATTCTCAGTAAAGATGACCGACAGCGACGTTGTCTTGGGATCTTTGATTCTACTAAATTATTGTTTAATCCAAATTAAGAACGGCAACGAACCGCGGCTAACCGTCGGTTTCTCGTAACACTACATACTGACTGCATGAATGCTCGCTGTGTAACATGTTACATTATAACTCGTAACGTTGGTCAGTACCTAGCTTACCACAAGCATTTTAGCCTACTTGGAGGGGTTAAGAATACTATTAGTTTGCAATCAAAACTGCTAGTAATCTTTAAAAAATATGACTTCGTTTTCCATCTGTATTTCCATATGTCTGTCTGTCAGGACTACCTTTCTCTAGAATGCCTGGAGTTATCAAGTTAATATTAATACCAAACATTCTATGGTTTCTTAGAAAACATCCAACTTCTAAATGAACTCAACCAAAAGATACAGTCCGAGCAAACTCGCAAACCTACTGGGTACTTCCTATTGAATCATAAAATCTGGAAAGAATTAATCATTTTCAGCACACTGAAAGAAAAAGCCACAATTTTTTCCTATATTATATATAATTTTTAGTCTCACTTATGTCCCAGGTGAATTGATTTTTTTTTGTATTTGATTATGCATCAGAAGTAATGTTAAAAAAATTAAAAAAACTGTTTTTTCTGCTTTCTTCATATGTGAAATAAAAACATTAAAGCAATAGAAACAAAAACAATATTATAAATATTAAAAAAAATTAAATTAATATTATATGTAATACATATAGATTGTTCATCTTATGAGGTTTCAGGGCTTGACTACTCTTTTAACAGTAGGCGAGTGGCCAGACAATGAAATATTATGTAATACAAAATCGCTGCTTATACTGTTCAATTTTTTTTATAAATGAATTCAAAAATTATTAATATACTTGTGCTTTTAGGTTTATATAAAATATATGATGAAATATTAGTTAACGCAGCTGACAACAAGCAAAGAGATGCCAAAATGGATGTTATTAGAATTGACATAAATCAAGAACAAAATACTATATCAGTATATAATAATGGTTGTGGTATTCCTGTAGTAATGCACAAAGACGAGAAAATGTATGTCCCAACTATGATTTTTTTCTTTGGGCATCTTCTGACCTCATCAAATTATAATGATGAAGAAGAAAAGGTGACTGGTGGAAGAAACGGCTACGGAGCTAAACTATGTAATATATTTTCTACAAAATTTACTGTAGAAACTGATTCAAAGCAGTACACGAAGCATTTTAAGCAAACTTGGGGTTGAAACACGACAAATGCGTCAGAACCTAAAGTTAAAGAATCTGGTAAAGATGATGATTTTACAAAAGTGACTTTTAGCCCTGACTTGGCTAAATTTAAAATGGACAAATTGGAAGATGATATTGTCGCGTTGATGTCACGTAGAGCTTATGACGTTGCCGCGTCTACGTCTGGCGTTAAAGTATATTTAAATGGTGAACGTCTAAAAGTAAATAAGATTCACATTTGGTATTTTTTATATCTCCAAGTAAGACAGACAAAATTTTATACAAAACTATAAAAAGAATTGCACATAACTCTGAAACAGAGAAATAATCCAATTCATCTCACGTCACTGTCTAGTTCAGCAATAAAATATCTAAAAATAGATCAGTAACATCATCACGTATGTGCAGTCTTGAGGGGTCTCGCGGGACGTTCGGAATTCCGCTCACTTGACCCCTCGACCCCTCGTCGATGTGTCTGACAGCTTTGACACCTATTTATTTCCCTGAGTGGATAATATTAGGGTTTTTTCCTTTTGACGACGGTTATCTTTAGTTAACTATCTTTTATAATATTATGATATCTTTGGGGTCATGACATTGATATAACATGTCCATTAGGAATTGTTCTTTATGTGTTAATTAACAGGTTTTTATATGGTAGATAAGGTGCAAACGAACAAATGGTCCACCTGATGGTAAGTAACCACCATCGCCCATGGACATCAGCAAACAAGAGATACCCTTGTTTTGTCGATGCGTTGCATCCTTGAAGATAGAGTGGGGAGTAGGAGTGAAAAAAAATGTTGCGGTTTCAGCGGACCCTGAGCAAGAGCCCAGAGTCCGCAGCATTAATGGGATGGGAGAGGGAGGAGGTAAGTATGGTCTACTTGCGGGTCGACCGGAACGCGTCTATAATACTTGGCGTTCGGCTTCGCATGCTGGTGGTGGCAAGCCAGTTGAGGAACAGAACCCCTACCACCAAGGGGTTGTTGCTGGGTTACTCGGCTCTTACGAGATGCTCTCCCAGCGGCAGAGAGGAATAGTATTCTAACCATATTTTTAAACAAAAAGAGGATAAAAGTAACGATGGAGGACGAATATATTACTACTATTATAAATGTGAAAGTTTGTATGTTTGAATATTTGTTATTCAATCACATAAAGACTGCTAAACGGATTTCAATGAAATTTTGTATAAAGATACATTATAACCTGGATTAACTCATAGGCTACTTTTTATCCTAGAAAAATTCAGAGTTCCTGTGGTAAAATAATAAAATTTATTTTTAGATAGATCTAAGTATTACAAATACCAGGAGTGGTAAATATATTATAATCTATTAGTCTGCATTAAAATACACAAATCGATAATATATACTATTACGTTATGATACTAGGAATATACTTCTGACAGGAAAAAATATATTAACGTTTCTTTGATATATTAACTTTGTACATTTTCTAAATAGCCTCAAACTTGTATTTCCGATATAACATCTCTAAGTTTTAGATATCTTTATCAACATCGCCGAAGTAAATAAAAAAACGAAACGCTAGTTATTTCATAATAAATAAAATATGTATATCAGGAAGATATTATGGCAAATATAATGATGTCAGATGGAATTCAAATATATATGTAATTTACGAAAGAAGTTACAGGGAAATTGAGATATTTCTAACCGGTATGAAGGAATGACGTCCAATAAATCATCTCTCAAAGAATATTGCTTCGAACAACTTTCTGCTCCAACTAGTTGTGATTGAACGATATCAAATATGTATATCATTTTGTTTAAATGAGATTTATAATAAACGATTTGACTATCAATATCAAGAAAATTGTTGCCTGTAGAAAAATAACCTAATTTAATATGGACTATATTGTAAAAAAATTGGAATGGACAAAAATGTTGTTTTAAGGACTTCTGTGACGGCTCTGGCGCTATAGGAGCCCTTGCGAAACACAGTGTGAAATCAAACGTTTGTCTTCATAACATGGCTTGCCTCAGCCGCTGCGTCTCGCACGTGTTTTCCCACCGTGTTACAGCGGGCGGGGGATCCCTGTAGGACTGACAAGTAGTGCGTTAATGTTGGTTAAATTGGTGTAAAGTATGGTGGGTTCTAATTTTTAAATATTTTCTTTATGCTAACAGTTATAATTTTATAACGCTGTGATAAATTAATTCTGATTTATAATTTTAGGGTTTCACTTCGTTAGATTTACTGAATAATAAATAAATAATTTGTCACAATTCTTAAACAACATTAATATTATTTGACAGACACCTGTGATCATTTCTAATTCTGTGGACACATACTGTAAGACGGATTAGTTAGGAGTAGCCTTCCGACCTTATGGTTTACATTTTCAATTTTACTGTGACATATATGTCGGGGTATAGTTGGGGTAGGATAGTAATAAAGAGGATTTGTTGTTAGTCATTACATTGTATTTAGATGTGTTAACACAAGTTAGCCGCATGTTAACCTAACCTAAGACAAACAGTGAGACCACGTAGTGGAGGTAAGTGTTAAGATCACTTAAAGGAGCTCCTCAATACTACACCTTGGTCACAAGTCCAAGGCACTGTCTGGAATCCTGGAATACTGTCCAAAAACTACGAAATCGTGATATTCGATTAATGCATTCATCTTAATCGGCTCTCTCTTCTGACATATAAATAAGTAAATTAAGTTGCTTTATTTACATTTTGTAATTAGTAATTTTTAATTTTCACAACCTGGAGTTCCAATATATTATTCAACTCATGAGGGTTTATGCTTATCTGCTTAATGTAGATAAATGAAGCAATAAACATTATCTGTAAAATGAATCGCATGCTCAAATAATATGAAAATATTACTCATATTTACATATTAATTTGATCAATGTACTTCATTTAAAAAAAGGTGTAATGTTTTTTGATAAAGCCCTTAAATAATCTTAATGAAACTTTGCATACTGTGTAATTTGGTCTATCTTGAGAGAAAAGATATGATAAGCGCGCCGAGTTTTTTAATCCAATAGATGACGTGATATGATTTCAAATCTTCGCATTTTTTCTGTTTCTTATTACTTGATATAAAATAAAAAAAATTTAATATAGTAAAATATTATTATAAAAATTTGATATAGGTATCATATATTGCACGCCTTACTACAATAGGTAATAAACTAAATTTGCAAGATCCTCAATAAGTTAGATGCAGCACAATAATACGACACAGCTTACGCTACTTCAGATGATGTTAACTGTCCAGAATCAAATGAACGACTGCCACAAATCTTTTGGGATAGGATCGTTATATAGTCGAAACGGTTGAGCATGGTTAAAACAATTTTTTATCATAAGCACTCTATTGTGATTTTTCTTGGCAACACGTGTGGCTAAAGTCAAGGTTGACAGACGTCATGGTGGGATTACGAGTGGGGGCGACGGTTACAACAAGGTAACAACCATTTTGTGTGATATATTTAAGTTAATCAGTTCTATAATTCTGTTTCTTTCAAACAGTAATAGGTATCAAACCGTTTTTCTTATCAACACACAACATAAACCCGTTTGAAGTTTGAATCCAATCAAAACTAATTACAAAATCCCTCATTAAAATATTTCTTTAACATTTAAAATGAAACCGTTCCTTCTAATAAATGTTCAATTTACATTTTACTCTTTACTAAAATTGAGAATAATTGAGGGTCCGAATAAATTGAAACGTCGAAATTTCCTGAAGTGATAAAAATCCCGGCGTATAATTTTCTTTAAGAGCCCTACTTAAGAACGGTTTTCTATGCAGATTGTGACAAAGTTTCAAACGACGATATTTTTTAACATTACGTGGGGTGCGATGTTGGTTAACCTCCTTGTTGACTGCACCTTGACGTGGGCGGTAACAATTTCTTTGCTCATATTTATAATTATAATTTTTTTAGTTCATTCACTTTTATTGCGGGCGCTGTATTGCTTCTGATTATGGTGAATAGACCCACAGAGTCCGTGATAGAGGAGACAAGGGCCCCAATCAATCTGGTTCTTCTCAGAATTTTGACTGTTCCTTTTCTTCGCTTTCATTCTTCTTATCTTGCTTTCTTTTCTGTCTTCTTTTTACCCTCTGAGAAGGGTCAGCGCCCGTACACCTATCCTTGTTTACGGTGTGAAAAATATCCTGTCATGATTTATGATATGGTATGGGAATCGTAATACTTTAATATTTCTCCTAGTAGCCATTGACAAAACCACCGATGCCTTTATTTTGGCAAATTAAAACTATTTCCGCGCAAATCATCGATGATGAAACCATTTTTGGAAAATGAAAGTATTTTTGTAAGGGGATTCAAATTGGGTACTCGGAAAAAGATACATGTACTTAAAAAATAAAGGTCGCTGATGACACGACACTCGTAGCAGTAACTGAGGCTGAGATAGCTTCTCTGTTGAGCAGGATAGAGGAAATAAGTAAAGACATGGGTCTTTCCATAAACAGATCCAAACCGAAAGTTATGGTTACAAATCGTAGTAAAAAACTGGAACTCACTGGTTCACTATATTTCGAAACTGTGGAGAACTTTATTTACCTGGGTTCTAACATCAACAACACTGGGTCGCAGAGGTCAAATTTCGAAGGCGCATCGAAATGGCCAAGAGTGCTATGTCTCAGCTGCATAAGACTAGGAGGGATATACACATTTCTATTAACACCAAAGTGCGTTTTATCCGTGCCCTTGTCTTCTCGATATTTCTGTATGCTGCTGAGACATGGATAATTAAAGCAGCTGATCGACAACGGATTAAGATGTGGCGTTGGAAGTTTACGATACACTGCACGTCGCAACCCACAAACCAACATGGCGCGACATTGTCCGAAATAAAGTCGTCAGTGGAAGGGCTCACCACCCTCAGCAATGAGGAACACGACGCAGAGAGAGAGAGAGAGGAGATTGATTTCTAGTATTGGTTTCTCCTATAGCCTCTATTTATTTATTTATTATTTAAAGTTATCAATAACTTAAATTACTAGCATAAAAACTCCGTCAAACTGCAGAGCAGTTTGTTGACGGCATTTTTATCTCAAATTTTTGATGGAAAATGTAAATATTATTTTAAACACATATAATTAATATTAATATAGAGAAAAGTTAGTTATTTTACTATCGTTATTAATTAATTTGTTTATTATTAATGTAAAAACTTTTTAACCTTTTCTTAGATCAAAATTTTCTAGAAATATTATTTTTTATATTTAAAGGAACTGAATTTAGCAATTTAGGTATAAAATATTCGCTTGTCCAAGACTGTAGTAATTTAGAATACTTCGGTTATTTTTCTAGTAATTATATCATGTGAAATACGTATTTTAAACTCCGCAGTATGAGCATTTTCAACTATCAGCTCAGGTTTTCTTTGTATGGGTAATATTTTACAAATTTCAAAGAGCTTTTCATAATTTGATTTGTTATTATTTTTGACCTCCCGGCTAACAAGTGTTTGTAGGAATCTGACCTGCCCGCCAGTCCTTAATTTAGTGCAAATCTTTTTTTAGATAGTTCAAGAACCTGATATCCTAATACACTTTTTTTCACTAATGCCAAGTGTCTGTCTGTATGTTAATTATTTGCCACTAAATCAGTAGTTGCCAATGATATTCAGTATGGAAAATCAACCTTAAAATCTTAAGTTACCGAAAAATTTGTGTGTACGGATTTAAGAGCCTTTGGCGAGGAATAAAAATATGCTATAAGGGGTGTAAGGAAGAAAATTTATTTGTTTAACCTAAAAAAATCTGTGATTATTTTTAAAAGGATCGTTTTTGGGTGAATTGGTTTGAATAGGAAAGTTATCATTTTTGTTACCAGCTTTGATGCGTAACCATTTTTAAATGAAAATTATGTTTTCTTTACATCCTTAAAACTTGAGTATTTATTTAACTCATTCAATTATCCACCTACTCGCTGGTACACTATCTCACTTACCAGCTAAGACAACGGCCCAATTGTTTAAAAACTATGTATTAGTAATCACTTGCTCACTATGTATCAAATTTTATTCAAATTAACTATCTGAACTCAGATAGCCAATCCTAGGGCTTGTGATCTATGAGTAGCGTTTCGAAGCTTCTTTATATTAACAACTAATATATATATATTATAAAAACTTTATCGTTTAGAACTTGTAGTCTCTCCCTCAATATTTCCTATACATTTAGTATGGAGAAATAAATTCCGCCATCTTAATTTTTTTTTCTGTTCATCAAGTAGTCTTTTTCAGTTCCCTGCCGATTGGATGAGGTTTCTAATGATTTTTGCTCGAGCACTCCAGATTCCTTACCTATCATGAATACCCAGGCTGTGCTCTTCCGCCGTCTCCGAAACCCTCAATCAACAGCTCTTTCCATATTTTTCCTCTGAATGAATTTTTGTTTTCTATACGAAACCATGACTGAAATATTTATTTTTCATACAAAATTTTACAGGAGAGGTGATCAATGAGTCAACTACCTATTGTGTATGTTCACCTCAACACTAAACCACACTTATTGCAATATTTTTGATGTCAAGCGCATTAAGACGTCTATTGGGACAGCTCGATTAGGACACAAAGGTCATGTGTTATATGGTCAAAAATAATAAAAAGTCACCCTCGCTGTGTGCCAAATTTAGTAACAAACATCCAAACATAAAAAGTGACTCTAAAATCCAAAAATCGTTTTTGTCATTTTGAATTACATTTTCGCGTATTAAAGGGTACAAAGCCAAAACTAAGTGTAACCGCAAACTTGTTTGACATCTTAAGCCTGCCCGAAACCGCGAACCGAAACGCCTGATATTATGGTAAGCACATAAGGGACTTTGACACTTTTATTATGTTAACTTTGGACTACTGTCTTCGTCTATTTACTAAAAAACTTCAATTTTATATATAGCTATGTCACTATATTTTTCATTTTAATTTATATATGACTAATTCCCAAAGACATAACGGCAACAGCTCGACATGTACTTCAACGTAGCTTATGTTCCTCCTAAAGCTCTAATCTATTTCTGTAGCAAGTTCCATTAAAATCTGCTTAGCGATTTAAGTGTGATTGCGTAGCAGACAAGATAGACCGTCCGATCCGTCAATATATGTCGTAAGTAGTATGTTAAATTGCACTTTTCTTTATTTACTTTGTTTATTTTTTTTTATAATAGATAAGGTGCAAACGAGCAGATGGTCCACCTGATGGTAAGTGGCCACCATCGCCCATGGACATCGGAAAAACAAGAAACATTCTCTCGTTTTGTCGATGCGTTGCATACCCGAAGATAGAGTGGGAAGGAGGAATAAAGAAGATAAATGATGCGGATTCAGCGGACCCTATGCAAGAGCCCAGAGTCCACTAGACCCACAGCATTAATGGGATGGGAGAGGGAGGAGGTAAGTCTGGCCCACATGCGGCTCAACCAAAACGCGTCTATGACACTTGGCGATCGGATTCGCATGCTGGTGGTCGCAAGCCAGTCGGGGAACAGATCCCCTACCACCAAGGAAGTATTCTTAAGTATTTTTTTTTGCAATAAAACATAGCCTATGTCCTTCCCAAAGCTATAATCTATAACTGTAGCAAATTTCATCAAAATCGGTTCAGTGATGTATGCGGGATTGCTTAACAGACCAGACCATCAATCCGTTAATAAATGTCGCAAGCAGTAAGTACTTGAAGAATTCAATAGAAATATTATTAGCAGATGACCAAATCAAAAAAAATTATAGTTATTTTATGGAGGGGAGCTTTGTAACAAATACAGTTTCGTAAAGTCGTAAGTCTTGGTCGAAGGTCAAAGGTAGTGCTCTAAAATGCATGATTACGCGTAGATTTAAAAATAGACGTAAGAATATATACTTTCACGATTCCATGACATATTCATATCAGTTTCAACATTCTGAATATAAATAATGGAATCCCGTGTGTACTTTCACCTCTAACAAACCTTTTTCTGGTCCACTGGGTTATACCTTCAATATTACAAGACTCAGGATGGTTCATCGCGTTCTGTTGAGACGATGCTTCTTTACACTTCAATGCTTTACTTTACGTTTTTATCATAAGCATACTTTTTTATGTCATCGAACTAAGATAGGAATTATCAGCAGAAAAGAATAGAAACTACGATGGCTGTTGGACAACGGACTTCTCTAGGTCGCAATTACTTTACATAGTATGTATATAAAATTGACTATATAAAACTGACCCACGACACTTCATTTTTTTATAGTAGATTAGTCGATCCGCGCGACTTCGTCCGCGTGTAGCTCCGCTCCTATTGGTCTTAGCGTGATGATATATAATTTATAGCCTTCCTCGATAAATGGGCTATCTAACACTGAAGAAATTTTCCAAATCGGACAAGTAGTTCCTTAGATTAGCGCGTTCAAGCAAACAAACAAACTCCTCAGCTTTATATATTAGTATAAGTTAAGGTGCAAACTAGCAAATGGTCCACCTGATGGTAAGTGACCACCATCGCCCATGGATATCGACCAAGCAAGAGATACCCGTGTTTTGCCGGTGCAAAAAATGCTGCAAACTCAGCGGACCCTGAGCCCAGAGCCCACTGAATCCGCAGCATTAATGGGATGGGAGAGGGAGACCGGAACGCGTCTATGACACTTGGCGGTCGGATTCCCATGCTGGTGGTCGCAAGCCAGTTGGGAACAGATCCCCTACCACTAAGCGGTTGCTGGGTTACTCGGCTCTTACGAGATGCTATCCCAACGGCAGAGGGAAATAGTATTCTAAACCGTCCCTCAAGGGTAGTATTTAATCTTAATAATGATCCTAACTTATGTTATTGTAACAAAACTAATCTGGACTGTCCACAGCAGGCACACTGTATAAATGATTAATAGCGCAAGTTTAATAGGAAAGGCTAAAAAACACAAATAATATAATAAGTAATGGTACTTAGAGTTAGAGAACCCTCTCCCTTGTTTTCTTTATACCAAAACTTCGAGATCCAAAACTTAGAACAAACATTTTGATTTGCTTCCTCGAATGTAATTAGGTATTTCTCAAGAATTCGGTGAGATTTTTGCTAAACGAATGTTAGCTGTTGGGTTAGTAAAATATTGGTTAGCAGTGGACGATGAGTATAAATATACAGACGCGTAATAAAAAAGACTTGAAATCTGCTTATGTACATCAAGTTTCCGGCATTTTTGTTATATTATATTATAACTCATATATTCTATTATATATGTTAGTTCAGCAGTGAATGATTAAGTTGTAATACTGAGTGAAGGCTGGTTTAGTGTAGTAACATTCAGCGGTTTTATAAGAACATAATAATCATACTAATCTTACTAATACTAATATTATAAATGTATAAGTTTGTTAAATTAAATACACTATAAACTGTGGGACAATAATAAAATATGATTGCAAACGTAAGCGCCTGAATATTTTAAAATTATATATTTTTTTAAGAAGCCGGGTCGAGTTAACTAATAAGGCAAAGCTAAAGAAAACATAGAAGCTTGGAGCCTCAAATTGAAGATGAACAGCTCATTATTCTATTCACGAGATACGAATGAGAGCTTTCAGTTCTATGCCATTTATTTACCGTCCTACTTAGAACTTAGACGCTTTGTGACTTATAATTGTAATGAGGTTTAAGATATTATGTTTCAAGACGAATTAATTTAAAACTAATAATTATGACTAACTATCAGCGATATAACCCATTACACAGCTCGAGATGCACTTCATCCCCAATTTCAACCTCTTTAATTTTTTTTTGCGATAAATCGTAGCCTATGTCCCAACCCAAGTCCTAATCTATTTTTGTACCAAGTTTCATTAAAATCGGTTATTTAGTTTAGGCGTGAAAGCGCAACAGACACAGTTACCGACCGATTTACTGGATCGATTTCAATAATTATTTTTTTTTATGTTTGTTATTAGCAGGAGAACGTTATTATGTAAGAAAAAGTTGATAATAAAAAAAATTAAGAAAACTTAACGACCATCTTAACTTGTCTAATAAATCTAACGTTAATGGCGTTTGACATAACTGTCAGGCATTTGACCAATACTCATGGTTAAGACAATAGCCCTGTAACTTTGTAGCCTGAATGTATGGGTTAGTATGCGTCAAATCCGTAGTTATGATCCGTAGACTTGTTTATGCTGTTGGCCGAATGAATAATCAAAGTTAGTGACCTCAAGCCTCTAGGCGTAAGACTCACGTCGACTCTAAATTTCGGCTCTTGAGTCAAGGGCTCCAACTAGCCGCTCGGAAACTTGGTTTCCCAGCTCAGCTTATATAAAGGGCAAATCAGGTAATGTATGGAGTACTGATATGGATCTGCCAAGTACCATCTCGAGGCTCTGGAGTCGATTGAGAAACGTACCAAGAGACTAATTGGAGACTTTACTTTGCTCAAAACCAAACTGCAAAGCTTTGAACATCGTCGCAAGGTCGCCTCTTTATCGGTATTTTATCGGATACATTTGGACGAGTGTATCCAGGAATTGTACAATTTAATTCCGCCCGCCCCCTTCTTCTATCGAACAGCCAGACAAACGCGACCCAAGCGCCATAGATATACATGGTGGATATCCCGCGAATACGTACCAAGCGCTTCGAATCCACGTTTTTTATTCGCACCGCGAATCTGTGGAACGAATACCGGAGTCTGTGTTTCCTGATAAGTACAATATTTGTGTCTTCAAAGCAAGAGTAAACAGGTACCTTCTAGGAAGGCGTGTTCCATCCTAGTGATTGCTTACCATATATATAGCAACAAGAACAAGAAAGACAGAATTGCAAAAAATTGCGAAGTTCGAAAAAAATGATAAACTTTGAAAGGCTTAATCTCGGAAACTATTGGGTTTACAGAGACAATTCTAGTTTCATATTGTAGCAAAAATATTCTACTTTAGAAAAGTCCTAATAAAAGTTTTTCCAAAACTATTCCATTACGGTTATAATCGCCAAAATTTGAAAAAATCTTTTTCCTGTTTTCTTATCACTGTGATGTATAAAGTTCCTGGACTATGAGAAAACGTCTGCTGGGTCAGCTAATTTATTATAATTAAAAACGATTTTTTATTATACTTATAAAGATATTTTCAATAATGACAAAACTTCGTAGGCTTAATTATTACGCCCAAATTATATTAAGTTCTCAAGCTTTCCGCAAATAGTTATAAGGGCTCTTCAAGTAATTGTTTACTTAACCGAAAGTAGGTACTCGTAGAATGTTATCATTTCGCCACTAATAACCAGATTCTCTGAATAAACAAAGCTGAATAAAAGTAAAGATTAATTTACGAGTATAATAATATTATTAAGTAATTACTTCTTACTAATATTATAAATGTGAAAGTTTGTTTGTTACTCAATCACGTAAAAATGGCTGAATGGATTTCAAAGAAATTTGGTACACACATACTTTATAACCGGGATTAACAAGTATTCTATTTTTTATCCCGAAAAAATTCCTGCGGGAAAATAATTAAATATTTTTACTGACTTAATTATAGTGTAGAAATAATTTTTTTTATGACAAAATATATTGAAAATTAAATGTTTTTTGACCAATATAAGTATTGAATGTGTTAAACTGCACAATTCTAACACACACACTGTACAAACATACAAACCATTTACATAAAATTTTGTCAAATATCTTTAAGGTGTATATGTATGAGGATTTAAATATAGGTATATTGTTGAACGATTCCTTTGAGGAAAGTATGCAAATGAGCGGCGAAGTGCGATCTCAAGGATATTGACCTAGTCTTATAACCTATATTATTTATGGTACAAACAGTTAACTACTATAATCATATTGTTTTCATACTCAATATAATTATTATACTCTAGGTCATTGAAAGCTAGAAGCATCAATTTTCAGTGATACTATATTTAACTAATAGAGCAATGTTTTAATTTTTTTCATCATTAATTTACATTAAAACAGTATTTATAATTACTTAGTAAGCGCGTCTAGAAATATATGCCTAATATTGATGGGAACGAAGCTGCTAAATAGTTGTTTTCATAGATATTGACTAAAATAATTGTCTTTGTTTTACATTACATTTCATAAAGTTTTTCGATAAAAAGATTTCATATCTCAGTTCCCTCTGGCGGCGCTGAAACGCTTTTTTAACATTACTTATGTTTATTAACCATACGATATTTTTGTCATAAAACTTGTATGGACTTTCATCTATATCTATATCTGTATTAATATTATAATTTCGAAAGTAAAACTTAAGAAATCTAGGAAATACTTAAGAATACAAACTACACAAACTTAAGTGTGGTTTAATCTACTACTCACGCCATCTATTGACAAATACAGACAGATAGACAGATAGACGCCATCTATTGACAAATAGATGGCGTCTGTCTGTCCGTTACAAAATCATGCTTAAATCACTGACCCAATTTTGATAAAATGTTATATAGAGATAAAGTAGAGCTTGAGGAAGAACGTAGGCTATGTTTTTGGCGAAAAAAACACGTAAGAATCCAAGTAAACAAATGAGTGTGTTCGTACGCCGTCCATCGACGTGTCTTTGGGAATTACTCATATATAAATAATTGTAAAATATAGTGATATAGTGCCAAGCGGATAAGTTTATATATGTCGGAGAATAGTAAAATATTATCGATTAATCGAATCGTCATCGCTATCTATGGCGTTGGAGTGGGGTAGTAGTCATATCCGTTGTTTTGACAGTCTCGACCCTCGACCCTTTATATGCCATCGACAGTCTGACTGAAGTCTTAATCGTGCGCGGTCTCTCAAGAAGTGAAGTAGTATCTAAATAGTGATAGTGTTGTGCAGTGTTGTGTTAGTGCTAGGAGTGCTATCCGATCAAGGTCACGTGAGTACCTCACAATGTAATTGCCTCGTCTTGTGTTAGGTTAGGTTTATGTGCGTTTAACCTTGGGTTTAAACAGAGAGTCTAGCAGTGGAGGCGAGTGTCGTGATCACTTAAAGGAGCTCCTTAAGCCTACACCTTGGTCACAACTCCAAGGCACTGCTTAGGTTTCTCTCGTAATTGTTGGAGATCATATTTGATCATTTATCAGTTCAGTAGGAGTATCTACTTCGCGTTTACCCAATATTCCATTCAATACCATCACCCCTTTTAGTGTTCCCCAATATTCCCCATCTCCCTCCTTCCATCTCCTTTCACATCGTTTTAAAATCCCCGACATATATGTTTCAACAAACTCTGGTTGAGTTTTCACCGGGTGTAGCTCTTGTTCCTTTTAAAACGACTTCGTTATGACTAACACATAATTTTTATAAATCTACATCATTTATAAACATTCCACGATCATAATTTGGTAGCAAAGAGACAATAAATTGCCATAAGCTTCGCATTTGGACAATTTAGAAAAGCAAAAGCTCAACAAATATTTTGTGTCAAATTTTTTCCGGGTTTGGGCAGTGGGGGTGACCTCGTGCGTAAAACTGAGATGAAAGGTGGATGTCATCAACTATATTATCCTGTTAGACAATATCAGAGGGACTTGAGGAAACTGTTTATTTGGATTGTGGTCGTTTGACGAAAGTCAAAAGTTAACCAATATTTTTTTACCTTTTGTTTTGTGGAGGCAAAATGTGTGACGTTTATTTGTACAAAATGTCTGCATCGTATAACTTGTTATTTACATTATATACGTCGATTAATGTGTTTCTTATCAATCAATCGCCCATCATAGAGTAAGCCTTTGACGACTAGACTTTCATGATTTTTAAACTTAAAAGTTTTTCTGTATATGTCTCATAGAAATAAAACGATCACCAACTATGAACTTTGGACTTGGTATATTTTTTATTGACGTTTAAAAAAAAAAGTATGACAATTTTTAATTTAAAAATGAGTTCAATAAATATTTTTCAAAGTTCAACAGCATCAATTCCTGCTTTAGTTGAATTTTAGTTCCAATGACCTGGTCTCTGATATTGCTGCTTTAGCGCATATTCAACAAAGTATCACCATCTTTTTTAATAGGTACATATAAGAATAAACATAAACTCAACTTAAATAAAACTCACTACGACGATATATAAAACACCTATTTTTTTTTTAAATTATTTTAAAGAGGGTTTAATCATGACTGATTATATCACCCTCATAATTACACTCACAAACATTATTCACATACATCTTTTTAATAAAGCTAAACGAACAGCCCTATAGAGCCTCACCGTATGTTCCGACAAGGGAGACGCCAAAAGACTGTTGCAGCAGCCTATATTACTGCTATTAGAACTTAAATATATTTGACGACACTCATTGCGGGGACATTCCATCAATATATGGTACACATCCTCATCCACGTTACATAGAGAGCAATCGGGAGATTCAGCCTTACCCATCATGTATGCGAACTTATTTAATGGAATATGCCCGCAACGAAGTCTAAACGCCAAAACAATATCTTTCCAACTTAATTTACCTTTATAAAACCACGGAAAATAAGGAAGAGATGGCTGGATCGTACTATACCAAATACCTTTCTTACGCGAACGTTCGTCAAAATATTCGGACCAAATACTGCGGCAAGCACTCCCAAAACACCTAGTTCCGAGTATGTCTCGGTACCGGGGCTTGCCAACAACATTTATTTAATTATGCACCTTTAAATCTAATACATATACATTTTATAATAAGAACTTTTTTTCATTTTTTCAAAATATGTGCCCGGTAATGGTACAAATGAATTTTGAAATTTAATCTATTATAAAAAGACGTAAACGCCAAATGACGTCATATATATACGATTAAATAGCTATGTCTTTGCTTTGAAAAATAAGGCAAACGCATTTTCTTATTTCACCATATGTACGCCATGTCACGTCATCACATATGTTTTAGTTTTTATTTCATTCTACGAAACTAGTGAACCAAAAAATCAAACGTAGTTTTATAAACATATATTAATATTTTGAAATGTCAATTTCTTAGGAATTCAGGAATTAGCTGGAAGCTATTTTGAACATCTTTCGTAATAAATAAATAAAGTATTCCACTTAAAGCGACCTGTAATATCTATCTCAAGACTAACTTGGTAGTATAAAACTTGTGATGTAAATTAAACAAGCCTACAATGTACAAAACTTAGCCTAACTTATCTCTTAAAGCTCTAGCCCTAAATACTCAACAATATCGTAAGTTATAAGTTTCCGCTTTATTACGGCTAAAGTAGACTTAAAAAGACAAGATACACAGTCCCATATCACTACATAGTTAAAACAAAGTCGCTTCCCGCTGTCCGTTTGTCTGTCCATATGTATGCTTCGATCTTTAAAACTAAGCAACGGATTTTGATGCGGTTTTTTTTACAGATAGAGTTATTCAAGAGGAAGGTTTATATGTATAATAAATACACAATATAGTAGAGAAATACTGATAATTTTAGAGGTTTCTAATGTGACGTCGTAAATAAACACATTTTTTTGCGCTTACATTGCAAACGCTGGCTGAACCCTACGGATAGATCAAATTAATGTACTACAGTATTGTACACCTTAAAAAGGTCTACAAAATGTCCGCGATGCTATATGTTTATCTCTTAGGGATAACCCACAATAACAATTTTTTATCCCTTACTTTTTACAAGAAATAATAGCTTATTTACGAAGCGATTTTAAACAATACAGCATTAATCCTTACCCAATTAGGTACCTTAAATACATTGGGCATTTAATATAGACCAATATAGCCCTTTACAGCATGACATTTAAATGAATATTTTCGAAGATATTACAGATTTAAAATGCAGGAACATAGCGGTTACGGCTAAATACATGTTAAATTGCACCCGGGCGAAGCCGGGACGGGGCGACTAGTTTCAATTACTTACATTACGTTGTTGTAGCTATTAGGATTCGAACCTATGCTCCCAAAGGGAATGATTTCTGGTTAATATATCATCACGACACCATACCACTGCACAGCCATGATGTTCACCAGGCGACCTCCGTTTGACAACTAGCTCAAGTGTATGGGAATAGAGGTTATACAGTACACAATCTTGGAATAAAATAAAAGGTACTACCCACGAATATAAAGTTATCAATGGTGTTGCTAATTCTTTATAAAAAATATATTGACGCTGTTTTTTTTTAAAACAAAAATATTGCTTTTGTAGGTGAGTATTAACATTCTAGCATAGTAAGTATATGCTTCAGAAAGTTCTAGTTAACACTCGAAACGAATGAGAAACTTTCATGTTTGTGGTGATGTAAATGAAAACTTTGTGTTTTATAGAACCAGTAAGTAGTTTTTAAAATTCATCATCATCATAACCCATTAATGACCCACTGCTGAGCCGGGTTTTGAGGATGAGGAGGGTCTCATTCTGAGGAGAAGACTATGGTCTAAACCCTGGTTGGGCCATAGTCCACTACGCTGGCCAAGTGCGAGTTGGTAGACTTCACTCACCTTTGAGAACTTTAGGGATCTCTCAGGAGTGCAGGTTTCCTCACGATGTATTCCTTCACCGTTAAAGCAAGTAATCAAACAAGTGTGTTGAAAATTATTATTACATCACATGAAGTAGGTCCTCATAAAAATCATAAATAAACAATTTAATCTTCAGTGTATTGCTTTATAAAAAAATTAGGAGTTTATTAGAGATATTTTAAGTTTATTCGACAGGAATTGAATTTTTCCCGGATAAAAAGTAGCCAACTGATAATCCAGTTTTTAAAATAACTATGAATTCCGTTTTACCGTTATTATGTGATTTAGTGACCAACATTTAAATATAACCTTCAAATTTCCTTCATCTTTTTTGGGATATAACGAGTAGTCTATTCTTCATGCAAAAAATCTAGTTGTTCCGCCAATCCATTAAAACGTGACAGAAGGACAAACACATCTTCGTATTAACAAGGTTACCATGGATCCTCTAGTATCATTGTAGGTATATCTTATATATAAAAAGGAATCCCTATTTCCCTTGGTCACGGCATCACTAGTCAACGACTGGACCGATTCCGATAATTCTTTTTTTGTCGTGTTTGTTAATGTCAAGAGAAGGTTCTTATGTAAGAAAAAAAAAAAAAGTTGCTCAAAAAATTATTTTTTCTTTAATGTAACGTTAATGACATAACTGTCAGTCATTTCAGCAATACTCATAGTTAAGACAGGACAACGTCTGTCGGGTCAGCTAGTAAATATATAATATATAATGTCCATAAATGTTATATTTAAAAAGATATTGACATAATAGCAGTAGGCCCATATAGCAAAGGCAGACCACTAGTTTCGCGAAAACCTTCAACCCTTTTCATATAAAAATAAGCACAAACAAAAGGTACACGACTTCTTAACAATAAACGTTGTATAAATCCCTTCTATTTTATTTTGGTAGCAAGTTGTCTCGCTAACTAGTTTACCCTTTTCAGGTTGGTTGAATTATCCACCTCGTACATTTTATTGGGGATGCTTCAACCTTCACTTTATATTCGAAGGGCGTTATACACTTCAGTGGCATCGTGTATCGTTTGATACTCAGATAAGGCAATTACTTTTTTATTGCTCCCTTAATAAGGGCCTTTATATTGGCCAAAGATATGAAATTTTTATAATAAGAAAGTCGACGCAGATGATGGCTTTTCACTACGAATATATTCAAGAATTGTAAGGGCATAGAATTTCGGACATGATAAAAAAACCGTTCAGATGATTGTCAAAAACATTATACTTTTGGAAAGAGACAAGAGAGCAGACATGAAGAATTCTTAAGGTCTCAGTCTAGGGGAAAATCTAATAAATTTGAGCACAAAGACAAGGATGACTTTATAATAAAAAAAATAAAGGAGAAAGGAGATTAAGAACCTACTTTTTTATAAAGATGCAAAGAAGAAAATTTATTTCAACATGAAGTATTCGAAAAATTTGAACATAAAGATAAAGCACATAAAAATGTTTTCGGAATTATAAAAAACATATAAATTGGAAAAAAAACATAAAAATATGGCAATTTTCTGATAATGGATTTACTTTTTGTACTATCATTGAAGTATTAATTCAAAGCCATCTTGGTAATAATATTCAAAGACTTATGACAGACTGCTATGATTGATGAAGTGACTTTAGCTTTTGACATAATATGCTGAACGTTTCATAATTTATGCAACAAAATTATATTCATATCTATCTCTAGGTTGTGATGTATAGAATAATAAATAAAACTTACTAAATTCTTGTTACAAAAGATTATAATAATGAAGGCAAAGAATGTGAAAAATAAAGATTAACTCAGGAGGTGTTTTCGTTCCCCTTCTCGTTATTATTGCCAAGTGTAATCTTTATAATATGTTATTATTTTATCAAGGTAAATAAATTGTTTCCACGCAAACTGAGAGCATGACCTGATTTGGAACTCAGTATACCTTTACGAGTATATCTAATAAAGCCTTTAAGACCAACTTACGACACCAGACAATATAAAGACGTTAATAACTGTGCCACCTGTAACGATTCCATCATTTTGAACAATTTTTGGTTGAAGTTTTTATTTACTAGTATTTTATTGTAATTCAGCCAGTCGTCGGTATATTTCAATACTAATTAAACTTAAACGTATTTTTTTTTTACTTTGATATAGAAGATCCTATCTTCAAAAACTCTTAATCGTGCATCTAATTATTTAACATCTTATTAAGGATATTAAAAGAAGAAGTTGCATCCTTAATAATATTTATTTAGTTACTTTATCCATATTGATACAAGAACAAAATCTTCACATTCCATTAAGTTAATAGCAACCAAGTTATGAAATATACAGCAGATATCGCTGTATATTTCTTTAGAAAATATAGTTTATTTAATATAATTTTTAGATTTTACAATAGGCCTGAATTACAATACGATGATGGTAAAGCATTGTACCTACATCAAACTAATAGATGATGTTGTATAAATCATTTGTGTACTCATAGGAGTGAAAACTAGAATCAATTTATAAAGATTCAGTGGCATATAACAGGGTAAACACAACCAGACCCTTTATAAATCATACCTGTCTTAGACCTTTGAAGACTGTTATCTTCGCTCACCAAATGCTCCCAAATATATTAGCTCGCTTCAATGAGTTCTTTTAAGATACTCCGTGTGTGCTACCGATGTTTCTTGCCGGTTTCGTTATCATCATTTATATCATGCTAAATTCGTCAACCATAAAACGCTATTAGAATTTTAAAAAAAGGTCCCCTTATCGCTCAGAAACTGTGATTCATTTCGGGATATTCGACATATAATTAAACTAGGTTATAAAGTCTTTGTGAGCTAAACTTTATTTAAATCCACAAGTTATAATATTAGTAATAGTTTGTCAGTTTTTGAACCCAAATTTTGACTATGTATAGTTTTTTTTTCTACTTTATATAGTCAAAGTTAACTGACCAATAGATTATTTGCCTTGTTTCTTAATTATGGATAGAAGGAGCCGTATTATGGTAAATTTTGAGAACCAAAATTACGCCTGATAACCTAAGACTACTTAATATGAATTGGAAATCAGAATCCATTCCATTATAGACATGATCTGTACCTGATTTATTTCGATCATGTCTCATTTCTCAGTAACCTTAATTGTAATGGACACTGGATTACCTGTTCGTTTGTTTCCATATTAATATTCAGTTAAAATAATAAGAATTAAACAGTCCTGGTGGAAAGGTTACGACCGAAGTACACGAAAATCTGCGTAATAAATGCAGAGATATGAAATGTGAAGTTTATTAATGTTATATGTCTAATACGGCTTTATGTGAGGTTGAGCTTCAGAACAATTTATTTGGGTAATTTAATTACTGGATTACATAGAACTCCTTCATGTTATATGTTAACATTTTAGGGTATAATGGACTGACGGAGTGGGGGTTAAATGGTGTATCTCTGGATACAATAAATCAAATTATTTGATATACTTCAAGGATCCACCACCCTATTAGTGTTATTTACAATCATTAACAATTACACATAATTGTATCTCTACACTAATTTGGTATAATTGTACGGATATAGTGTTGATATAATGATAATATAGATATACTATAGTGGCAAGGAGCTTGAGACCCAAGTGCAGTTTGGAGTGCTTTTACTATAAGCAATCTCGTGTCTGCAGTATCGTGTATGCTCGATCACGGTACTAAACATTAAACTAAACCTGCAATGACTTACATGGATGTAACTGATCCTCAATAAGGGTCACTATTCACTATGATAATTTAATAAAACAGTACACATTTATATACGTTACAGAAAAAGATATTTTTAAAACACCGAAACCTACTTACTGAGATTTCGTTTAAGATATACATAATGAATATTAGGGATTTCGCGAGGAGGTGTGAGATTGTATGATAACGTTAATATACACTTTCTCTAAGAAGTGGAGTTAAATGTTAGAAATGGGAGGTTATACCTATAAGATTATACAAACGATGCCCTTTAAGTTGGCTTTAATGTTTCAGACCTTTGTTTACAGTTTGGAGCTGCTTTTCATCCAAGGATGGAGAGATATCATAAATGAGAACGACATGTGACATGAATGCCATAGATTTTGTAGTTCGAGCTGTAATAAAACTCATCAAGAATTAGGGAAATGAGACGAAATCGTCAGGCAGATTGAAGGATCAAGTTGTGTAAGTATTACCAATAAAATTTCAGGTAAAAAGTTTGCACTCGTAGACTATCCACCACATGATTTTATTTATGATAAATATATAACAAATAAGAAGACGAGTTCACTGGAACGTCAGCATTAATGGGACGGCGCGACTGAAACGCGTTAAAAATAATTGTTGGTCGCAAACCAATCGGAGAAAAGATCCCTACCACCAATGGGGGTGCTGGGTTACATGTCTCTTACAAGATGCTCTCGCAGCGCCATGGGGGTATTGTAGAATTAATGTTGTAGAAAAAACTATCGTACTTTAAGGCACTAGATAAAAGATATTTAAAGACTAAAGTTAAAAGAATAAAAATAATAATAAGAAACGAATTCGAACAGGATAAGTATCTGAAACATTAAACCAATACAAAAAATCCATCCAGAAACGTCACGTCGCCACTGAACCAACCTCACGTTCGTATGTAATTTGTAAACCTTTGAATAGCTAACGAGACGATGCCTGCTTCTAAAACTGCGTTTGTTAGTATAATACGAATACCAAATAAAAAGTATTTTCATGCTGTATAAAGAATGTGAAATATAATTTACGTTTTTGCTTTCGAATTGTATGGCTGCAACATAATTATGCGGAATTAACTCAATTTAATTCCCTGAATGAAAACTCCGTTATATTGAAATTTTTAGCCATCGTTTGGTTTGAAGAAAGTCTTTCCCTTTTCAACTAGAGATTAAAAAGGTATTGTTTCGCTTGAAAATGCAAATTCTCATATAAATTAAGACAAAAATAGAAGAATTTAATATGGTCAGTCACCAGAACCTTAATTGGCAGTTTGACAGAGGACAGATGAGTTAGTCATGACTGGTAAGAATGACTCCTTGAAGTTTTATAAGAAACGGAATCTTATCCCACTTCTGACGTTAGCAATATAACTTGTGAAGTATCATTTACAATATTTTGAACGGCTCCTATTAATTGGCTGCAATTTTGCATTTTTTGTTGTTGTAACCTAACAAACTTACGTTTTGATAATAATCAGGTTAATTTCTCGGAAACTTTAGTCCAACGCAATGATAATGAAAACGGCTGTTCTGTGGACCCTTAACTGTCCTCTCTATGGAGCACATATCAAGGGTGAGTTGGCAAGCCAATAAATCACTAGTAATGGCAACCCACGAGTAATATATTAGAAAAACTCAACCATTGAGTTATAGTATGAGCGGCCCTAAAGTTATCCTTGTGTAACAACTGGAATAGATGTTAAGAATCCAATAATATGAGAGACCCTCCACTGGACTCACTCACTCACTTCGATCCCTAGACCCAAAACATGATGATTAGTGTAAGAAATAATAGCATGAACTGAACAATATTACGTAGAAGATACCATAAACACTAGACACGTTGCTTTTTTTTAACCCGAATGCGAAAGAAAGAGGGTTATGTTTTTCGAGTTTTATGTATTTCTTTGGCACGCCCTAGAGGCTAAACGACTAGTCGTATTTTTATGTGAGTGGTGTCAATAGATTCGTCTTAGTCGTGAGAGTGATACTGGGTACATCAAAATTAAAAGAAAACAAAATTAAGGATTTTTGGCGGCAAAAAGTAATCTCAAAAAAATTTAATGTTTTCAAAATACATCTAGTGTGGTACGAAAATAAAGAATTTTTAATGGTGATTACGAATATACATAACTTATATGTTTTATTGGAGTTTGGAATAGGAAATGCTAATAAATCACATCACACTTCACACTAATAATATAAATGCGAAGTTTGTGTTAGTTTGTTACTTCTTCTCGGTAAAACGGCTTGACGGGTTTGGATGAAATTTGGCACACAGGTAGTTTATAATCCGATTTAACAAATAAGATACTCTTTATCCCGATATTCCCGCGGGAACGGGTAAAACAAGATTAAACCTATTTCCTATCTCAAAAAAATCACGGACAACTGTTCCATTATAATTGTGTTTTAAGGTAAGAAATAAAATGACGGAAATAAAAAAAAGTTATTAAAAAAAATCGACTGCGTCAATGTCTGCCATCTTCATTAAATTCATTGAAGAACTTAAAAGATAGAAACAAGATTTTAATTTGAATATTTTATTACACTACTAACTACTACTAACCAACCAAATTAAAAATGAATTAATAAAGATGGTAGATATTTATGCAGTCGGGTTTTTTTTAATAATTTTTTTAACTCACACATACACATATGATACCTATCAGCACATAAACACACACAGTCACTTTCAAAGAATATAATTTTGATTTCTTTTCAAATAGGAAGTTGAACGGTATTTTGTCCTTGCGATTCGGTTCCAGGTAAACAACGTTAGACTGTCTCAGATTTATCTAAGCGAGTTTGTCTTCGTATCCGTTAATAAGAAGGAGTGAGAACATCCTCCTGAGTATATAATCTATCCTGATACAGGTAGCGAGTACGTGACAAAAACACTGTAACATCACGAACACTTTGAAACAGGATCGTTCCGCAGAAACGTACGATTTCACTTTTTGTGCGAACACTGGAAATCAATTTCCGTATTTAACTGAATCAACATTACCTTCAAGTATTTGTAAAGTTAACAATATCTTGTCGTTTACTTCTGATATTATTTTTGGTTGGCGACTAAATTTTTATTGTATTTACATTTATGCGAGTGATGAGGCGAGTACTTACTTCGCTTAATAAGTACAAAGCGCCACCTGTCGTCAGTTTACATAAGCGTTTGTTTCAGTTATCCTCATTCGAGATCAGGCTGATCACAATCACTTTTTTCTACATTTCGGTATTTGTTGAGCTATTGTTAACATTAGTGAATATTATGTATCATAGAATAAGAGGAAGGGTAGTATAGCATAATTATTGCTAAGTTTTCCTTAAGTTTCCTCTCATGTGACCTGTTATCTTTATTACCTATGTTAGCAACACCGTTTATAAAGTAATAGTAGCGGGTAGATCATTTTATTTAACCAGTAGCGCGATACATTAGTCTCAGTCTCTCTGGTCTTGTCGCGCAGTGTTCATGAAAGTTAGTGTTATAGTGTCGTGGTTAAGGTCACCCTTCTTGAGGTCCACGGAAGTTTACTTTATTATCTATTTTAGTTGGTGAGGTCGAGTGGTGAAGGTGAGAGTTACTATATTACGAAAGAGCTCTTTAAACCTGCTCTTGGGTTTAAATTGCACGTGTATACGTATTGTTGTGGAGTAATGGGTATCATTCCTCTTTCATTCTATGACAATTTTCATAGTATTATTAGCTTTAAATATCCATGTATTCAAAGATTTCTTTTATCTTCCCAATCTCACTCAATTATATCGAATTCTCAAAAGCTGAGTGGAACCTCAGTGAAGCGAATGAATATGAAACTACTAACAAATTACACTACCCTCTGTACGTCAAACTCATTAATTTCTCGCTTTCGCTGTGGCAATTACATAATTCGTGTCGTTGCCAGAGTCGACGAATGTAAGGTCTGTTTGAATTAAGTGAGAATGGGATGAATATGAGAGTTAGAGTTACTTCGGTTTGCTCGTACTTTATGGTTTACATTAAAATAAGTAATATTTATTTGGTATTTAATTATTAGGCAATGTAACAAACATCATAGAATGACAGATGAAAGATGCCCATTACTATACAATAATACGTATAAGAATACTATACAGAAGGAACCAAGCAATGTCTGGGACCTAAGACCGAGGAACAGATTAAAAGAGCTTTTGACCTCTTTCAGAAACATGTTTAATATAATATTGATATGTACTTAATGAAACTTAATGAAAATTGAATCGATTAATGGGATTACGACCTATGTCTAAGATTACTGAGTGCCTTTATATTAACAAAACTGATTGACCTCAATAAGTATGATCCGTGATCCCCAATAAGAAATTTAGCACCACTACTCTACACTATTTAGATAATGTTTAATCTATTTAATTGCTGCTGTATATAAATGCTGACAGATGCTATATATTTGAGGTCAAGTTTGGTATTCTTAAAATAAATGGTAGATGGCGCTGCGATCGGGACCTAAGAAATTTTTTTATCAGCGAAGCAAGGGCAAAAATCTAGTGTAGTGTTTTCAATAAAGTAACGACTAAACATATATAAACTATCTAGATAATATAGACATTTTGAGCTAACTGGAACTTGCTTTGATTACTTCAACCGATAACTACGAAGATTTAGGAGTAATAAATCAAATCCAAGGTTATTCGAGCTACTAGCAAGTCCACTATCGTAGTTCAAGGCCAGCAAGTAAACAGAGCACGAGTCTAAATTTACGTGCATCATTAAATCAAAGTCTTCGCGTGCTATAACGTTATACGAGCATATTAAGTTTAAATGATATTATATACAGAAATATCTAATATTCATATATTGGAAATACCTCCCCAGAGAACATATACCTACTGATAGCTAACGACCTACCCTGTCATTGTATATATTATACTTTTATATATCTTACCAGCTACTTAAGCTATGATACCCCAGTGGTTAAAACTTGAATGAAATGAAGGTCTTACTCAAGAGATCCAAATCCGAGCCCCCACACTGGCACACACACTTTTCTGAGTGATTTTTAATGGTGGGAGTAATGTCGGGACATTGCCCACTTAATAAACATCTATTTACTATAGGCATGACAGACATTTGCAGGGGATGCCTACAGGCAGAAGAGACGACTGCCCACGTTGTCCTGGAATGCGTGGGCGTCGCCACACAACGGGCACAAATCCTCAAGGACATGAGGTCGCTCCAAGAAGCCTGTGAAGTTGGCTGGCTAGTATAGCCAGTCATCCCTGCACGCACAATGGACCGAACTTGCGTCTAAGTGTGGAGACAGGAGCCCACATACAATACAATAGAATTTCTGAGTTATGTGTGTTTTAAGCAATTAAATATCACTTGCTTTAACGGTGAAGGAAAACATCGTGAGGAAACCTGCACTCCTGAGAGTTCCCTAAAGTTATCTGTCGCTGTCGGTCGGTGAAGTCTGCCAACTGTCTTCGACTATGGTCTAACACCGATCTCATAATGAGAAGATTGAGCCATCAACGGGTTGTGATGATGATGATGGTATCTTACCATCTCAAAAATGGACTAGACAGCACCAGGCGGTGATTCTTTTTCGACATTTTAAACAATTATCGACGCCTAATTATTCAGTAGTTTCTCATAAACAGACAGACGGATACGACTTTGGACTTTACTTTACAATCCTACTAATATTATAAACGCGAAAGTTTGTAAGAATGTATGGATGTATGTTTGTTACTCTTTCACGCAAAAACTTCTGAATGTATTTTGATGAAACTTTACAATAATATAGCTTATACATCAGAATAACACTTAGGCTATAATTTATAATGATATAGTTTGAATTATCTAGAGTACAGCGGGTGAAACCGCGGGGCGCAGCTAGTAGTAGCACCAGCAACAAAAACTCGGATAATTAATGTGTCGTGTTTCATCATAAATGGAAAAAAAAAATCTAGTAAAATTTCGAAGAATATAGTCGTTTTTAGAAACGATAATTTTCATAGATTCAACAACTATTGTCGCGCTGTCACCGTACGCGAAGTTCAACATTTCAATGCTTTACTCACGTAGTTCGTACGACTTTTGATAGGTGTTATGATTTCTTTATACGTAAATATATATGGGGCATTCCACGCTATCATCACGACCCTTCAATGGCCCACTGCTGAGCTGGGTATCCTCCTCAGAATAAGGAGGGTATTAGGCCATAGTCCACCACGCTGGCCCAGTGCGGGTTGGCAGACTTCACACACCTTTGAGAACTTTTAGGGAACTCTCAGGAGTGCAGGTTTCCTCACGATGTTTTCCTTCACCGTTAAAGCAAGTGATATTTAATTGCTTAAAACACACGTAACTCAAGAGTCAGAGGTGTATGCCCAGGATCGAACCTCGGACCTCCCGAGTAAGACTTGAAGTCTCTCCACCACTGCTGTTCCACGCCAAGCGGACATGTAAAAAAACTCCATGTTACAGATTTTAGTAATATTTGAGTATGTTCTACCTACATATGTTATTGATACGTGCACCAAATATTTTTGTAATATAATGACTAGTTAAAGAGTTATGGGACTTTGAAATTTTCAACAACCGGTTGGCATGCAGTACTTCAAAGTCACATATAGAGTTATAAAATGATATATTAAAATAATTGAGCCAATGGATTTATTATTTTATTTACTGAGCTTTTTAACTGTGTTTTTGGAAACGAAAAAAAAAATCTTTTTGGCTAAAAAAAATGCGAATTAATTTTCGAATTTTCGGAAACATCGAGTTTTTTTAACTGTCTGCTTCGCGTGGAATGCCCTGTTTGCTACCGGCACGTAAGTATAGGTTTGACCTTGAATGCGTATCAGTTCCGACGCGCCTGCTACGCCACGGATGGGAAGCAGCACGCTTCCAATGCGCAACTTTCCGAAACCCAGCTGCCGGCTACTATACCATCGATATTAAATTCTCTCCGCATTGAAGTCAAGCTGACACCAACAACTTTCTTAAGTGTATACAATTTGTCACGTCACGATGAAGGAACACATTGTTGAGAAAACTTTTGTTTTAAAGAATACTTTAAAAGCGTCTCATAAATCTTGTATATTTCAATTTTAAGGATTGTTTTTTACTTTAAAAAAGGACATAAAATGAAAAAAAAAAAATTTTTTTTTGTAATTCTAACTTACTTACTGTCCTTTTTTTCACTAAAATATTAAAATAATTTTCTCTTTTGAATATTTTGCCTTTTAAATTAATCTTTATTTTTTTTGTGCAACTTGCAATTAATAATCAATCTCAACCCAAACTCCCCAGATAAAATCCTTACTAATATTATAAATCTAAATGTAAGTTTGTTTGTTACGCTTTCATGCGACAACTACTGAACCGATCATGAAACTTTGTACACATATTCTTGAGGATATTAGGAGTAACATAGGAAACCGCGGGGTGCAGCTAGTAAATAATAAATTAGATAATGTACGCTAACTTCAATGTACGTCACTTCAACGCCGCGTCGTTGTCACGCACCACTCACGCACGCTTTCGGTATTAAAAATATAGTAACATATGATATGCAAGAATTTTTCCACAAATTCACTTTGTTGTACTTCAAAAGCAAGCTGTTCGAGCCATTTATAATCTTAGAGCACGAGATTCACTTAAAGATGTCTATAAAAAAATAGACGTCCTTACAGTCCCATCTCAATACATATATTGTAATATTTTGTTCATTTACCAGAATATTCATTTGTATTCAAAACACAGTGACAAACATAATGTTAATACTAGAAACAGAAATAAACTTGTAGCGCCTTACTTTCCTCTCCACAAAGTGAGTAATAGCTTCATGGGGCTTGGTGTTCGCATCTATAATAAGATTCCACAGCCTATATTAGACTTGCCACTTCAACAATTTAAAACTCGTATCAAGAAGTCATTAATATATAAAGCATACTATAATGTACAGGATTACTTAAATGATGAGAATGCTTGGAATCTAAGTGACGTTGACTCTCAAGTTAAATGATTTGTATAACAGACTATGTAAACATGGCTTTTTGATGCGAGCGGCTCCTCTCATCAGGAAACTGCATTCCGAGCTGGTGGTAGCTTCAGACAAACTGACTGACCGACCAATTTTTAACGTATCAAAAGTCCTTTTATACAAAAGTCTAATTGAAATAAAATATTTTGAGTTTGAATTTTTCCAAATTCTACACCAAGTCAAACGAATCATTGATTTCCTAAACTTTTACATTAAAACGGGAGATCTAGATAAAACTATGTTTGGCACGAACAACTTTCCCTTAGTGGCTTTCAAGTTTTTTAATTGTACAAAGTTTAAAACTCCTAAGTCATCGAAGTGTAGTATTTTCCGCATTATAAATACTTTATTTTACTAAATCAATTTATTTTACTGTGTGGCGAAGGGAGAAGGAGAGGAGTGGAATATTGAAGAACACTACAAGAGAGAGTCTTGCAATTAAGAGAGAGGCGTAAGCAGTGCCTTGGACTTGTGACCAAGGTTTAGGCACTGCCCAGGCTATCAGTTTAAACCTAAGGTTAAGCTAACCTAAGCCTAACACGCGTCGATATAGTAGTCGGATTTGTTGCAGTAAGTTGGAGAAAAAATGGTCGAACGATAACGTTTGTTACGGACGCTTCCTTAACGATGAGAGATATATGATTGAGTACTAGGGAAAAGTTGTAGAGCTTGATAATACCTACGAAATAGTTAGCGACAGCATATTTCTAACTTTTATATTTCAGACACAAGTAGCCGTTAATATAAATAATTTAAAAAAAAATTAAATCTTCCTTTTAACTGCATATAATCACCTCATCGAAGCGAGGGTGGGTCGTCTATGTACAAATAAAAAATATTCTGCAGATCATGGATATAGTTTTAGGGTCTTAGCGATAAAATTAGATACCACCAAAACCATATAATTTTTTTTTAAAGTATACGGGGACAAAGTAAATACACGGAGGATTGCAAATGCGTTGAAAACCCTACTTTACTTTTTAAGGAACCTGTACACTCGGCGTTTAAAGACCCCCAAATTAAAGCGCTCTGGGAAAACCTCTGGTGACAGATTATCCATCCAAGTGGTGTGGATGGAATCTGTCCCAGCGACGAAGTGTGCGATGGCGAAAAAAAGTCGGGGGCACTAAGTCAAACAATTCCTGTGAACATTCCCCATTGTAGAGACGGTAGAGAACACACAGAGATCCAAGTCTCTCCGGAGACTTAGTTCATCTAAACATTCTGTGGGAATGGGGTCGTCGATAATTCGAACAGCTCGTTGAATGAATTTAAGAGAAATAGAAGAAAGAAACATATACTACACTTTTATTGAGGAAATGATGATTTAAAATCGAAACACAAAGATATTTTAATCAAGTTTTAGATAATATAATCATTGAAGTAAAGCCAGTCTATAAGTACTGAAAGGATTTTCATTCAGTTTTTACTAATAGACAGAGTGATTTATGAGAAAGTTTAAATGTTAATGTTAATTGATAATATGTGGAAGATATAATAAAACAATGTCTTCTTATTTTTAACTAGTTATAACACGTGCCTTCGTCCACGTAAAAGTATAGGTAAATTAAGTTTTTTTATTTCATATTCTAAAGTATCTTTGTGCCAAATTTCATTCAAATTGGTTCAGCCGTTCGCCTCAGCAATGCGAGGGCGGATCGTTTGCTAAAAATACTATAAGAAATTCCTAGTAATAGAATATTAAAAGGCCCTTTAATACTATTAAAGTAGCGGCCAATATAAAAGTCCGTAGAGCAAATTTTCCATTTGTCCCTTGTTTACGATTTTACAATGGGCAGGGGCAGCCGTTCAATTTAATGGAAAGGTTGTTGACAGCTATTCAACCACTATTGTTTGGATTTAATTTATTGTCCGCCCACGAAAATAAATCAATTAATTTTAGTTATTTAAAATGTGTAAATAAAAACAAACTTTGTTTTTATTCGCAATAATCACTACATAGTATAAAACAAAGTCGCTTTCTCTGTCCCTATATCCCTATGTATGCTTAAATCTTTAAAACTACGCAACGGATTTTGATGCGGTTTTTTTAAATAGATAGAGTGATTCTAGAGGAAGGTTTATATGTATAATACATATATAATATAGTAGAGAAACACTGATAATTGTAGAGATTTCTAATGTGATGTCGTAAATAAACACATTTTTTTGCGCTTACATTGCAAACGTTGGCTGAATCCTTCGAGATAGATCAAAATAATGTACTACAGTATTGTACACCTTAAAAAGGTCTACAAAAAAGTCCGCAATGGTATATGTCTATCTCTTAGGGATAACCCACAATAACCATTTATTATCCTTTACTTTTTACAAAAAATAATGGTTTATTTACGAAGCGATTTTAAACAATACAGCATTAATTCTTATACAATTAGGTACCTTAAATACATTGTGAATTTAATATAGATCAATATGGCCCTTTACAGCATTAAATTTAAACGAATATTTTTGAAGATATTACAGATTCAAAATGCAGGGACATAGCGGTTACGGCTAAATACACGTGTTATATTGCGGGCGGACTTATATGGCTAATAGCCGTGTCGTTCTGAAAATCGTCGTTTCGGAAAAAAACGAAGATACAATTAAACAAGGTATATACAAATAATTTATTATTATAATTTTGAAAGTAATTCTTAAGAAACTTAGGACATACTTAAGAATACAAACTAAACAAACGTAACTGCTATTTAATATACTACTTACGCCATCTATTGATGAATCGATGGATGGACGGACAGATGGTCTATCTGTTATAAAATCACGCCTGAATCATGCTCTGTTTTTGAAAAAAAATGGTACAGATATAGATTAGGGATTGGGAAGCTTTTTGTGATTATTTATTGGGAGAAAAATCAATTTATAAATAACTGTATAATGTATATAGCCCCGTAGATAGACGTAAAAGATTTTTATAATATATAAGGTTATAACATTTTTGATGTTTTGTACCCTTACAAGCTAACCTTTGAATCGCGATGCAATCAATTTGAATATAAAAGCTTTTATACATCGTATAGTGGAGAGTCGTTGAGTTGAATCAAAAGAGCGTTACGGGAGCAAAGCGTTTGACAGTCCCGCCTGTTCCTGTCGAAAGCCGGAATTACGGAAAAACTCCTATTATTACGCCCATGATTTTTCAGCCCGATTACCTCTAAGGAGCTTATACCAAAATTATTCTCAAAGTACGAGATAATCCTTTATTTTTACATTACAAAAGATTTCATAGGTACAATGGGTCTGTCATACACCGCTCGCTCTTTTCATACTTTTGATGTTCTGTTTGTGATGAATGCTGGAAATAGAAAACTAAGTTTTGTTTGTTTTAAAAGCTATTGTATAGGACTACGTGTTCTATTTTGTAGATTACTAGACTGCAGTGCATTTTCTCGTTGGTAGACAAACATTTGAAGAATTAGTAAAAAGTTACAAGTATATTAATGAGAAATTTTTTTTTCTCATACTATTCATTATATAGGAATACTAGTAGTATGTGATTCATACTCCTAGTCATTTTTACAAAAAAAATATTACGTTTGAAGTGATAACTTCTTATGGGAGGGTGCTTCGTAACGTAACGTAACGCGTTATGGTGCCACTATATCTGGCATCCCTTTCTCTCATGCATACGTCAGCAGTAGGCAGGCTGCTCCTGCAGTGAATATTCGCTATCATAATAAATGTCTTCCTTTATTTGGTAATCATGTAATTCATTATTCCTTACTTAATATATTTAGCGTGTTTTGATCATTTAATGAAGCTACCTAAACCAGCACCTAAGGCTTGTGTCCCGGGTATAGGTATTCTACCCAGATTCTTGTCATAACGAGAACGATTACGAGTTGAACGAGTAAGAGTGCGAGTGAGATAGTGAGTGAATACAAGTGTGAGGGTGGGATGACAAAAATCAATTAACAATTGATCATTTATTTTTAAAAGCTAACAATTTAAAGCATTATAGTAAAGTATTTATTCGCTAAACGAAACGGCCTCGACTACGCTCTTCAGACGAGGGTCTTCGCCCTTCGAGGGCTATTGAATACTGTAACTTAGCCTAACTTACAACGTTGCTATATAGAGAAAAAAGCTACATATTTACACACAAATAGCATGGTTTTGTTACGATATTGACCTATTATTTTATGGATAACCTACAAATATTATAAACGCGAAAGTTTGTAAGAATGTATGGATGTTTGTTACTCTTTCATGCAAAAACTACTGAATGGATTTTGATGAAACTTAACAATAATATAGCTTACACATCAGAATAACAAATAAGCTATAATGTATAATGATATAGTGTGAATTATCAAAAATATAGCGGGTGAAACCGCGGGGTGCATCTAGTTCTGTTAGCAACACTGTTTATAAAGTAGTAGTAGCGGGTAGATCATTTCATATTACTTAAAGTATACCGCCGTGAAGACAATATATAACCTTTAGTGCGATAGATTAGTCTCAGTCTCTCTGGTGTTTTCGTGCAGTGAACATGGAAGTTAGTGTTTAGGTCCACGTAAGTTTAATATGATCTATTGTCGTTAGCAAGGTCGAGTGGTGGAGATGAGAGTTAATATATTATGAAAGAACTCTTTAAACCTGCTCCTGGGTCTCAAGCCTCAGGCACTGCGCTCGCCTCAGTCTAAATTGCATGTGTATACGTATTGCTGTACAGTAATGGGTAACATATATCTTTCGTCTGGTAGCAGTTCTAAATATATACTTACTAAGTGCAATTTAATTATGGTGGGTAGTTTATTTTACTCACGTGTAGGCTCAGTTCCGATAGATTGGGGCAGTCAGTCATTGGCTGCATTAGTGTCAATAGCGTTTAGTTCAGTATTGTTGTACTGAGGCTTATGTACCGTGATCAGGTGAGTGGTTTTTACCTACAGTGTTGAGTGTTGTATGCTCAGATAGCTGTACATGTGATACACAAAGGGGGGTTCTACAATAGTCAGTTTGTCAATATCTTCATGAAAGCACCAGCTAAACATATTATCATTGCCCTCATTATATATTTATGAAACAACAGTTTTTATCTCAATCTGCATAATTTTAACAAATGTAATAAACAGTGAGATAGATCCTTTGAGACCTGGTGAGACTGAGACTCCAGTAGCTAAAACTGCTGAATTTAAAAATAACATTTTTTGTTCCTGTATATAGATATCCTTAGATCTTTAAAACTAAGCAACGGATTTCGATGCAGTTTTTTTTAATAAATAGAGTGATTCAAGAGGAAGGTTTATATGTATAATATATACATAATATAGTAGAGAAACACTGATAGTTTTAGAGGTTTCTCATGTGTCGTCGTAAATAAACACATTTTTTGTGCTTACATTGCAAACGCTGGCTGAACCCTACGAGATAGATCAAAATGATGTACTACAGTATTGTACATCTTAAATAGGTCTACAAAAAAGTCCGCGATGGTATGTGTCTAACTCTTTGGGATAACCCACAAAAACAATTTTTTATCCTTTACTATGCAGCGACATAGCGGTTACGGCTAAATACACGTGTTAAATTGCACCCAGACGAAGCCGGATGGGTCGACTAGTATTATAAAAATAAGCATAGACATGATTGATATTTGGATTTATTTAACTTTTGACATTTAATTTATATTTATTACTTAGTTTTTCTTTTGTTAACATAATGTCTGTATAAATAACTAGGGGCCCGTCCCGGCTTCGCGCGGGTGGAATATTATTTTTAAAAATATATTGGCCCTCCCGCATATCGGTGCCCCCTCTCTTGCCGCTTTACTCGCTGCGCTGCGTCGCTATACTGGCCCGTCGCGTCCTCGTGTATTTTTTGTTTATATTGATATTTTTAATTTCGTAATATCTTTTGAATGGAAAGTCCGATTTTAATAATTCAAAAAGTAATTTACAGGTATTGAAATAGTCTTGAATACGAAATAATTTATTTGGATAAGGATTAATACAAAGTTATAGAAAACATGGTCTGATTTTGATAGGCATTTTTATCAACTTTTAAAATGTAAAAAAGTAGTTATAGTGACGTAACTATAATAGTTGGACATATGGTCTCGCGGACTTTTTTGTAGATATTGATACGTTCTATAACATTGTAAAACATTTTTTTGTTCTATCATCAATACTTTTTGCAGCGCATGCGATGAAAGATATTTTATGGCAAATTTTTTGGCACCTTGGGTTGGTTTTCGTGAGATTTCCTAAGGTTCTCTAATTTTTTCTTGTAATAAATATAGCCTATGTTACTCAGGGATAATGTAGCTTCCTAATGGTGAAAGAATTTTTGAAATCGGTCCAGTAGTTTTTATGTTTATTCGTTACATACAAAAATACAAAAATACAAATCTTACTGCTTTATAATATTAGTATAGATTGTACAAAAGTTTGATGAAGTGACGCGCGTGGTGATCTTCGAAAACGCACACCAAAGTGAGTGACAACTGTCATTGTGATTGTCGACGATGAAAACACAGATCCAATAATTATTATTAGTAATTAAAAAATTTATTTATCTCTTATATATAAAAATAAACCCCTACTTCTCTTGGTCACGGCATCACGCCTAAACGGCTGGACCGATTTCGCTAATTCTTTTTTTGTTGTGTTTGTTATTGCTAGGAGAAGGTTCTTATATAAAAAAAATTAAGAAAGTTACGCGGAAAAATAATTAAAATGTTAGCTTTTGACAGCCAATCGAATTCAATATTCATAGTTAAGACAGGACAACGTCTGTCGGGTCAGCTAGTCTTATATATAATAAAACATTTTTAACAAAAAATTGAACCGACTTCAAACTCTAAAAAATGCACTAAAAAGTAAGTAATAATTAGCTTATTTATTAACCTCCCTTTATTAGGACAATAATATACAATAATTGATATTTTTGAAGTCGGTGTAAGTTGTAAGTTTTAAGACAATTCCATTAAACCCAAACACGACTAGTTTACGTTGTCCCATGCCTGTGTTCCAGTACATACCTTCCGACGTCATCATCAACTGATGGTAGATGAAGCCAGAAGGTCTAAGAATCTACTGGTAACATGATAAGTATTTTTTAAATTTCCTCATAATAATAGTTGCTTTACATTCTTAACCATATAATGGCTATCTGTGGTCTTCCTCATCAGTTCCACTTCATCAAATGATAAATTCTGAAGTCAAATGGTTGTAACCTTTCTCAAAATATCAAAATTACTATATGTGTGCCTATAACTTTTGAGGAGTTCTCTCAATTCCTCAAAGATGTCATCATCAGAACTGGATTTTAAAAAAAATGGGACCAATCTGTAAGAATATAGTACCAAATGCAAAAAGAAATTTACAATTCGGTTCATAAATGACGGAGTTCTGAGGTAACAAACATAAAAAAAAAAATACACTTTTTTTGTTGTATTTCTTATTGTCAGGAGATGGTTCTTATGAAAGAAAAAATTAAGAAAATGATGTGGAAAATTAGAAAATTTAAGAAAACTTAACGGCCATGTAACTTTTCTAATGTAAGCTTTTGAGAGACATTCAATATTCTTAGTTTAGACAGGACAATGTCTGTCGTGTCAGCTAGTTTATTAAATAAAAAAAAAATAGATTTAGGTTTTAAAGGAAAATATCGATACTAAATATGAAGACCCTTCGTCCATATTAAATGATTTTTTTGCAGTGAAATAAAAATCTATTTTTTATGTATTTGAAAAATATCTGAGAAGAGATACGGTGTCTAGATGATGATTATAAAATGTAGATGGCGTTGTTTAAGATTACTTTTTCTGATTAAAAAGACCTCCACAAACTATTGAACAGATTTTAATTAAACTTTATAATATCTACTTTCAGTTGTATAATGCAATTAGTAAGGAAAACTGACCGTATGAAGAAATCTTAACTATTTCGATATAAATTTAACTAAGTTGAAACTACTTAGTAAATAGCAATTATGTGCCCTTAATAAGGGTCTAGAGGGAAAAGCACCTGAGCCAATATAACTTTAATAATAAGATACTTGCCTATTTGTATATATGAGGTCATTCCCTACTAACACCATACTGCTCCATATAGCACCATAAAACATAACAGTTAGGAGGTTAAGATGCGGGACATACACAGGGAAAGGTCTGGTCGTTGCGGGATCTTGCTTTATAAAGAGTGACCCGAATTAAGAAGTTATATATAGTCTATGGTAGAGAAAGCGTTAATAGTTAGGCGAAGTAAGTTTCTGAGAGCTCTCGAGGAGGCGAAGACCCTCGGGTGGAGACTCGACTCGAGGCCGAAGCCCAAGAACGAACTTTCATTTATTTCTTCTTGGACTTTACAATTATCTTTGACTCTCATTTTTTAAATATAATAATCTCAATGTTTTGACAATATATAATATAGCTTGATAGAATTGAGACAGTTTGACAAGTGATTTCATACAGTAAACATTATTTAAAGTAGTGCAAGTTTAGTGAGTCGAGCAGATTTATAACTGTATGTAAAAGCCTTTTTTAACCAGCATTACGGTCACAGACCCCAAGTGCTGTTCGGCATCATATCTGATATAATATTACCTATGAAATTTCCGTTTTTCTTCGCACTTATCTTCTTGTTTTGTCGATGCATTGCATCGTCAAATATAGAGTGGGGAGGGGGAATGAAAAAAAAAAAAGCTGCAGTTTCAGCGGAGACTGAGTAAGAGCCCGGAGTCCACTAGATCCGCAGCATTATTGGGATAGGAGAGTAAAGGGGTAAATCCGGCCCACATGCAGCTTGACCGCACTGGCAGTCTGTTATACTTATTGAAAATAAGCGTAAGTCATGAGTTTGATTTCTTGTCTTTTACTGATGTAGTTATTGTATTTTCAAAGTTCATTAACAAGTACGTCATCAATTCGTTCTCCTTCCTCGATAATAATAAATCTAATAAGTAACTCCAACTCCCTTCCTCCTTATATTATATAACAACGACCACTCTAAACTCAACTGGACTGCTTCAATAGAATAATTCGTTTATCCTCTGAGCAATTGAATCAACTGGGGCAAGGTAATAAATATCTTTATAATATATGTAAGGAGAAAACTTTGTTTATGTCACCGTAAGTGCCGTAAGATTATAATCTATCTCGCGATATTGCAAACTGTCGAAATATTGTGAATCGTAAGATATGGCTTACAATTTAATGCATCAATTTTCGGTATATTTCAAACGAGTATCGATTGATGTTTGTAATAAGAACCAATATGTTTTAAACGAGTATCGATTGATGTTTGTAATAAGAACCAATATGTTTTAAACGAGTATCGATTGATGTTTGTAATAAGAACCAATGTTTTAAACGAGTATCGATTGATGTTTGTAATAAGAACCAATATGTTTTAAACGAGTATCGATTGATGTTTGTAATAAGAACCAATGTTTTAAACGAGTATCGATTGATGTTTGTAATAAGAACCAATGTTTTAAACGAGTATCGATTGATGTTTGTAATAAGAACCAATATGTTTTAAACGAGTATCGATTGATGTTTGTAATAAGAACCAATGTTTTAAACGAGTATCGATTGATGTTTGTAATAAGAACCAATGTTTTAAACGAGTATCGATTGATGTTTGTAATAAGAACCAATATGTTTTAAACGAGTATCGATTGATGTTTGTAATAAGAACCAATGTTTTAAACGAGTATCGATTGATGTTTGTAATAAGAACCAATGTTTTAAACGAGTATCGATTGATGTTTGTAATAAGAACCAATATGTTTTAAACGAGTATCGATTGATGTTTGTAATAAGAACCAATGTTTTAAACGAGTATCGATTGATGTTTGTAATAAGAACCAATGTTTTAAACGAGTATCGATTGATGTTTGTAATAAGAACCAATGTTTTAAACGAGTATCGATTGATGTTTGTAATAAGAACCAATGTTTTAAACGAGTATCGATTGATGTTTGTAATAAGAACCAATATGTTTTAAACGAGTATCGATTGATGTTTGTAATAAGAACCAATGTTTTAAACGAGTATCGATTGATGTTTGTAATAAGAACCAATGTTTTAAACGAGTATCGATTGATGTTTGTAATAAGAACCAATGTTTTAAACGAGTATCGATTGATGTTTGTAATAAGAACCAATGTTTTAAACGAGTATCGATTGATGTTTGTAATAAGAACCAATATGTTTTAAACGAGTATCGATTGATGTTTGTAATAAGAACCAATATGTTTTAAACGAGTATCGATTGATGTTTGTAATAAGAACCAATATGTTTTAAACGAGTATCGATTGATGTTTGTAATAAGAACCAATGTTTTAAACGAGTATCGATTGATGTTTGTAATAAGAACCAATGTTTTAAACGAGTATCGATTGATGTTTGTAATAAGAACCAATGTTTTAAACGAGTATCGATTGATGTTTGTAATAAGAACCAATGTTTTAAACGAGTATCGATTGATGTTTGTAATAAGAACCAATGTTTTAAACGAGTATCGATTGATGTTTGTAATAAGAACCAATGTTTTAAACGAGTATCGATTGATGTTTGTAATAAGAACCAATGTTTTAAACGAGTATCGATTGATGTTTGTAATAAGAACCAATATGTTTTAAACAAGTATCAGTTGTTGTTTCCATAAACGTAAAAACTTAATTTTAAGGTATAAAATATAACAGGGACAAAAAATAATTTAATTTTAATACATCGGAATATAAAGGTCGTATATTAAAACGCTTATAAAAGCTTTACAAACACTTGAGCTTAATTCATTTTGTATGTTTATTTAATTATGCATTTCTCATTTTCAACATTAAAACGTGAGTTACTTTTGGGAATGATTTTAAATTATAAAGCATTCAGAATTGTTATTTGAAATGTTATTTGCCACGACTTGAAATGAATACAAATTTTTATATTGTTAATTAAAAAGAAAAGTGTAGTCTATGCGCAGACTAACAATGTGACGGCTTGACTAGAATGTCCCCCTGGGGGCTATACTTTAGACTCAGACTAACATTACTGTTAGAATACTCGCGATGTAATACTAATAATAAATAATTCCATCATGTCGGAGTATTGACCGATTATATTCAGTTTGTGCCATCTTCTAAAATCAAGTGTTACTCCGACTAATGTTGCCAGCATCATAATTTACAATATATAAAACAATGTCATGTTAGTTACACCATTTGATACTCAAAAACTGCTGGACAAATTTTATTAAAATTTATATTTATATAGGCTACCATTTATTCTGAAAAAGGTTTGAATTAATTGAAATGATGGATGAAAGTTTGTATGGGAATTTGTCAATTACATGTAGATAAATATTTTGAAAATTCAAATTTATAATGTAACATATATACACATGATATTAAAAATTTTAAAAATCCCCGACCCAAAAAATAAACTCTATAAACTAGCAAATATTTTAAACCTATTATAATTATTATCGTCACTAGTATGTTGTGTATGAAATTTGGCATGCATATTATAATTACTTACTTTATACATAGGCCACTTTTTATCCCGAAAATAGTATAGTAAAATTTTTGTGGGACCAAATGGCAACTATTCCACATCTAACTAAAGAATAATCACGTAAATCAGTTCATAAATCTCAACATAAATTTTAAAAAACATACCAATCGAATTGAGAACATCGTCCTTTCTGAAGGTTCATAAAATTAAAACCACCGGGTCAAACTAAGTGAAATTTTTGTGGGACCAAATATAATAACTATTCCGCATCAGAGAAGAAGAATCACGTAAATCGGATCATAAATCTCAACGCAATTGGTGTACTTACATAAAAAAGGGCCGCGCGCCTTAAACAATATAGATTTTAAAAAGCGAGAACGGAAAAAATGTTTATAAAATGAAAACTACTGGGTCAAACTATGTTAAATTTTTATGGGACCAAATGGCAACTATCCCACATCAAACTAAAGAAGAATCACGTAAATCGAATCATAAATCTCAGCGTAATGGATATACATACACAAATAAACAATACAAATCCTAAGGTACAAGAACGGAAAGAATGTTCAAAAATGTTCATAAAATAAAAACTACTGGGCCAAACTATTTTAAATTTTTATGTGACCAAATGGCAGCTATTCCGCATCAAACAAAAAAAGAATCACGTAAATCGGATCATAAATCTCAGCGTAATTAATATACATACTTAAAAAAAAATATACCAATCGAATTGAGAACCTCCTCCTTTTTGAAGTCGGTTAAAAATAGTGCCTGCGGGATGATAATTAAATCATTATTGCACTCCTAAATATTTTAATGCAGCAATATATTAGAATAGACACGTGGCATTCAACGTCCAACCCATATGGGGTTGAAAAATACTACTATTCGAAATTTGACCAATTATGTTTTATCTCTATGGTAACTGATTTTACCATACCCTTCTTATAATATTAGAGGCTATAATTACTAGGTAGTTATTTCAAATTACCATAAAATAGCGTGTTACCGTCACCTAATATTTCTGATAACACAAATCAAATGAGAGCGGTTATTACATTTTTTGAAGCAATTAATTCTGAATATTTCATAAGAGAGCATAATGAGGAAGTCGGTAATCGAGTTGAAATTTATGACGTAGCGAGAATTTTTTTGGACCAGTTTGATAAATGTTTCAATTAATCTATTATACGTTAAACACCTTTATATTTCTATGACTGATAGCTACTTTCCAGGGAAAAGATGGTTAAAGGAAATAATAGAGGACATGCGGTTGCTAATGCAGATAATGCGATAAAGAAAAACCTCGCTATCTTTATCTATTTTATTATCTCTGTGTTTCTCCTTATTATTTAAATTCAAGTCCATCATCATTTAAACTTTATACAATAACGCGTTATAGTGACATTTATTTCAGGTACTAGAGTGTATCTCTTCCTTTTTACTTCGCTAACTCTCTTAATCTATTTTAATGTCTCATTCTCATTTCTACGTTATCTGTTTATTATCATCATCATTTTATAACAATAAAGACTTGGTAATGGACTAATTACTATAAAAAAGATGAGACGGTTGCTCATGGGTTCATTACAAAAAGAAAGGAAAGATTACCATCTTGATTTAATGGAGACTTATTACTATAAAAAAACAGATAGTTGCTAATGGAATTTTAACAATAAAGAATGACAGATTAAATGCTGATGGACCTATTACTATACAGAGAACAAGCGGTTTCTGACAGACTTACTACGAGAACGTAGAAGAAGCGGTTGCTGAGAGACTTATTACTATAAAGAAGAACAAGCGGTTGCTAAGAGAAATATAAAATATATCTACCTTATCGGTTTATTATTATCATCATTTTATTACAATAAAGAGTTGGTAATGGACTAATTACAATAAAAGAGATGAGAAGGTTTCTCACGGATTTATTACAAAAAGAAAGAAAAGATTGTCATCTTAATTTAATGGACTTTTTTAATACAGAAAGACATGTTTGCTTGTTGACTCATTACAATGAAGAAGCACAAACGGTTGCTAAGAGACTTAATAACATAAAGAAGGATATATAGTTGCTAATTGAATGTTTACAATTAAGAATAACAGATGGTTGCAAATGGACTTCTTACGATAAAGAATAACAAGCGGTTGCTAAGAGACTTATTACTATAAAGAAGGATAGATAGTTCATTTAGACTTTGACTGTTAACAGACAAAATAATAGCCAGGTACGAGTCAATATAGTTACAATGGACAAATTTTATATATTATCCGCCATAACAATACGCGATCCGATATTAGTGACAATAGGCTTGAAATCTCGCGTAATAAGCTTCCGTCGTCGGGCTTAATAGAACCGTATTCACTATTCACTATATTGACTCACTCTTAATCATCAAATTCTATATGAATTACATACTCGTAATAAATTTGCGAGTTACTGTTTAAGTGATATGTACAATAAAATATGTTACTCATAATATATAATATACTAGCCTACCTACGTAATTTCGTACGCGTGTTGCTCCGCTCTTATGGGTCGTAGCGAGATGTTAAATAGCCTAAGTTACTCCTTGTTACATCAGCTATCTGCTAGTGAACAAATAACAAACAGACAGACCGACAGACAGACAAAAAATATTTTACTATCACCATAATATCTTCTTACCACTTATATCTATTTTATCCCTCTTTCTCTCAACATTATCTGTCTATCCATCATTATAACTTAATTACAAATTCGATATTTATTTATTATAAATAATTACAGTAAATAGAAGGATTTACTATCTCTACCTCGCTCTTTCTATATCATATTCTTTTACACAGCGTTTGTAACCAAATTCCTCCAAAGAAGCTTGACCGATTTTTATGATTTTTTTTTGTATTCATTTGGTAGATCTGAAAATAGGTCGCAGTATATTTTTATACCCATAGGTGATAAGGGTCGCCTTTTAGAATTAATTAAAACATTGTTTGCCGGGTCAGCTAGTCTTAACTTATATATAAATATGAATTGACATTTGTTAGTCTCGCTAAAACTCAACAGCTGAACCGATTTGGCTAATTTTGTGAATACTTTGTACATCCAGTAAGATTTAAAAGTTCGAAACGCTAAAAAAAATTTCAAAAATCTTTTACCTGTACAACTTTAATACATCTAAGGACAATTATCAAGAAAATAACAGGATTACAACCTCATGATCATGATTAAAATAAAATATCCCATATTTTGTTGCATTAATAACATAAAACAAATGACCCATTTCATGAACACCTTCCGTTTCTCATTACGAGTTAATTATCATATTTCAAACTTTGTAGCTGATTGGCCACACCCCACACCCCAAACCCCATACCCCATACCCCGCTTTTAGGGTATTTAGGGTAAAATATATCACTCGAGCTTTTTACCCCTTTAAATTACTATACTTATCTTCATGTTTTTAGTATGTTAATAATACTAAAAGTTATATTATCAGGTAAATTACAAACTAATTAACCTTTTTCATACCAGAGTATATATTTTTCTCACTGCTCTTTTATTTATATCTTTAGGTACGTTCTTTGTTTCTGTATATCCATTTTTACATGTATAATATTGTATAATTCTTTCTGTATATCTAACTTTCTGCTAGTCAGTCTATCCACCGCTCTACATTTCTACATATTAATTTTATTGCTCATTTTTAGTCCACCTTTTTATCTATCTACATTTCTGCTAGTATTTATATTTCTCTGTCTCTGTGTTTTTTAGCTACTCTATTTGTCCTATGTTCGTTACTTACATGCATTTTCTCTTTCTATTTCTCTGTTTATTTACATGCCAGAGAAACTAAGGGGATAACTGCAACCTAACACAAGGCTAACCTAACCTAACGTTGTGTATATATAACCACGTTGCAGATACAATATAAAGTACTCAAGCGACCTTAATTGGAGACGTATAGCAGCAACAACACAAATATACACTATAAGGTCTCTATCACTACTCCAGACAATATCCACTCCATGATACCACACCTAAGATTAAACTGCAGTCCGACTGTAAAATAAATAGGCGAGACGGTAGTAACAATACCCCTCCATTGGGGCAGAAGTAAATCAACCAATAGGGAATGATAGTCAATCCAATGCAATTATTATTTTACTCTAACGCCGTAGATGGCGCTGGGCTTTCGATTAATCGATAATCGTTTACTCGTTCCCGTATATATATCTAATTTCCAAACAGTTGTGTTTATACTGACATATAACATTTATTTATGTAATTAATTTTTATGTGTTTTTGTACCTGTGACCAATTTCTGCGATCTTGTTACTTTAGTCAATAGCATCTGGATTGTTACCTGGAAATGAATAAAAACATATTAATACAAAAGATATTAATAACGTGCCGATTAGAATGGAAGACGGGCAGCGCCTGGGGATTGTGTACTAAGTTAACAAGATGTCTTTAGATAGCAAAACCTCTCACTTCTAAACGTACAAGGAGCAAAGGAGCAGATGTTCCACCTGATGGTAAGTGGCCACCATCGCCCATGGATATAGGCAAAACAAGAGATAATCTCTTTTGTATCCTCGAAGATAGAGTGGGGAGGGGGAGTGGTTTGGCTCACATGCGTTTCGATCGGAACGAGTCTATGACACTTGGCGGTCGGATTCGCATGCTGGTGGTCGCAAGCCAGTCGGGGAACAGATCCCCTACTACCAAGGGGGTGCTGGGTTACTCGGCTCTTACGAGATGCTCTCCCAGCGGCAGAGGGGAATAGTATTCTAACCCGTCTTCTCACGCTTAAAAAGAAAGTGATTAGGTTAATTACAAAATTAAAGATTTTATCTAGATACGAAGTTTAGCAATGCTTAGGGCTTGTGACCCAGATGGGTGGCATGGTTTATTATGCCTTCTTACAATCATCAGTACTATTACAACCACTTCTCAACAACCACGTGATTAAATTTGCATTTGTATTACGATGAACAATTTGCTTATTTTTTCGTGATATGAAATTACTTGTCATACTGCTTCTAATTTATCGTTACAGAAGTAATATGTATTTGTGTCAGTGAGGGTCTAGACATATGAAATATCATTTTATTTTCTATGATCATTACTTCACAATAATCTAACATTAATTTCTCCAATAACAAGGTATAAGGAATCCAATTAGGCCTAGTATTAAAGAACAAACGAATTTTCTTTGTAATCTTTTTCTTCTTTCTTGTTTCGTCAACTAAGTTCGATTTAACGATAAAAGAATTCGCGTCTTAAATCTATAATATTATATATTTTTTTCTGAAAAAAATATAACACGTATCGCTGAAAGAAGAATTGAAACGTAAATTAGTGCCAAGAATATTTCATATTTCTTCATTTTTGGATAAAACTTACGTTTATACTTGAAAATTATAAATCCATTTCATTGTGATGAAACTTATAGTAGGTACTATTATAAATATACTATAGCTGACTCTTGCGACTTCGTGCCCGTGAGTATCCGCTCCTTTTATTCGTAGCGTTATGATATATATAGCCTTCCTCGATAAATGGGCTATCTAACACTGAAAGAATTTTTCAAATCGGACCAGTAGTTCCTGACATTAGTGCGTTAGAAAATATTACAATAACTACTGCTAATTAAAGATGTCAGTTTTTTTCTCGCTTTCATGCGATCTGTCGCCACAGGGACATTTATCAGTGGGTTGGATGGGTTTGTTATTGGCATGCTCACTTTTGCGATTTAAGTGTATAATGGGGCATCTGCCGTTTCCATCTAAGGATTGCAGTGTTGTCTTTCATCAAGACATTGGGCAGTCTGTTCATCATCACGACCCTTCAATGGCCTACTGCTGAGCCGGGTCTCCTCCTCAGAATGAGGAGGGTATTAGGCCAAAGTCCACCACGCTGGCCCAGTGCGTGTTGGCAGACTTCACACACCTTTGAGAACTTTTAGGGAACTCTCAGGAGTGCAGGTTTCCTCACGATGTTTTCCTTCACCGTTAAAGCAAGTGATATTTAATTGCTTAAAACACACATAACTCAGAGTCAGAGGTGTGTGCGTGTGTGGGGGATCGAACTCGGACCTCCCGAGTAAGACTTGAAGTCTCGACCACTGAGCCATCACTGCTTACTTGCAGTCTGTTCGGATGGTCTTTAATTCTTTCTTTTTTGACTGTAATCAAGTGCAGGTCGTGATGAAGTTGTTCATTTGTGAAGAACCAGGGGACACCGGTTATCGTCCTCTAGATTTTGTTTTGGAATCTTTGCATGATTTTGATGTTGGAATGGGAAGCTGTACCCTAGAACTGTATTCCAAAAGTCCAGATTGGCTTAAGGATCGTTTTGTAGAGTAGAAGCTTGCTACTTAGTAGGAGTTGTGACCCATTAACCAATACAGCTTACGTAGTTATGTAGTTGTAATCCTAATTGTTGTGTTTTTGTGAAAATATATTTTTTCCAGATGAGTCGCTTATCAAGGTGTAATCCAAAATACCTGACATGGTCTGATTTTGGGACTTCTTAGTTATTGAGTTTGACGGGTGGACAAGTGCCTCTTCTAAGTAAAGGTAACATTTACAGATTTTGTTTGGTTAGCCTTGATTCTCCATTTTTTAACTATTGGATGGATGATAGTTTAGTACTATTTCAATATTTTTTAAATTAGTCAAGTAAATCCAATAAGAGTTAAGTAAGTCAGAAACACATGTTAGAAATAATGAAATCTTCGAAAGAGGAAAGTGGTAAAGGTTTCCAAAGATCAAATCCATAATATATAAAGGTTAATCGATACCATTCCATTTCATTATAGGAAACCTCTTTCCCTAATGGAATGTGCTTCAAAATGCATTACTCGGGTTAATATTCGCCTCCTCAGAGCGCGGGGCCGTCATCCGGGAGTTCCGGGACCAGTGCCACAAACATTAATTAATGTATACGCTTTTTATACCTTTGGGGCTTAGAAATATATTGCGAGTTGCTCATTTCTGTATTTATATGAAAGCTTATAAGTAAAAGAGTTTGTTTGTGATGAACCCTGAAAGTATGGACACATCAAGATAATATGCAGCTCTCTAAAGGATATGGTCACCATCCATACATAGTCTACGAACGGAGAAATATATCGTCATACCGAAAATTATTAAGATTTAATTTTCAGTAACTGACGGACACTCCAGGATATGTTTTTATCATCACGACCCGTCAATGACCCACTAATGAGCCGAGTCTCCTCCTCAGAATGAGGAGGGTATTAGGCCATAGTCCACCACGCTGGCTCAGTGCGGGTTGGCAGACTTCACACACCTTTGAGAACTTTAGGGAACTCTCAGGAGTGCAGGTTGCCTCACGATGTTTTCTTTCACGGTTAAAGCAAGTGATATTTAATTGCTTAAAACACACATAACTCAGAGTCAGAGGTGTGTGCCCAGGATCGAACTCGAACCTCCCGAGTAAGACTTGAAGTCTCAACCACTGAACCATCAATCACTGGTTGCTTGGAATTGTTTTAAGAAGTGCTAATTATAATTTCCTCCAAACCATTTTTTTTTTATGTAATTAGGTCGGCAAACAAGCGTACGGTTCACCTGATGGTAAGCGATTACTGTAGCCTATAGACGTCTGCAACACAAGAAGCATCGCAAGCGCGTTGCCAACCCTGTCCCCAATTCCCCCCAGGAGCTCTGGTCACCTTACTCACCAACAGGAACACAACACTGCTTTAGAGTAGTGTTATTTAGCTGTGATCTTCTGTAAGGTCGAGGTACTACCTCAGTCGGGCTGCTCCATATTTGAGCAAGAAATTTCCTGCTGTGCCCTACCTCAGTTTTATTTAAATCTAAAATATCTCATTAATTTGAACATTGTCCTTTGATCCAACTTGAGATATAGAATACTTATCATTTCAATTTACTACTGTAATATCTTTTCTATTAATGGATGGTAATGCAGTTATATGAAAGTTCCATAAGTTTCAAATAAATAGTGCTGGCTCATCATCAGGGACTTCCAGGAACAATGCCACAAACATAAATTAATGTAGGGATACTCTTTTTTATCTTTGGGACTTAGAATATATATATTGCGAGCTGCTCACTTTTATATTTACTCTAACCGACACGCTCTCGTTTCCCTGAGGTGTATTCGAACTGTTCACTCTCTAATTCATACTCTTCCCGCAACTATGAATCATTTATCTGTCACCGTTAAGGCAGCGTTTGTAAGAGAGACGTTTTAGTTCGACCGTTTCTATCCCGACTTACTTTGCAAATCCGACCACCACAAAAAAGTCTTTTCATTGTTTTGATTAATATATAATCTGTGATACTCACTATAAATGTGGCTTTCTTTTGATAAAAGAATTTTTAAAATCGGTTCTGTAGATCCAGAGATAAGCTCACAAACTTTACCTCTTTATAATCTATACTAATATATAAAGCTGGAGAGTTTGTTTGTTTGCTTGAACGCGCTAATCTCAGGAACTACTGGTTCAATTTGAAAATTTTTTTCAGTATTAGATAAGCCATTTATCGAGGAAGGCTATAAGACTATATATCATTACGCTACGACCAATAGGAGCGGAGCTACACGCGGACAAAGTAGCACGGGTCGCCTAGTATTAGCATAGATATGAAACATAAAACATTTTTAACAAAAAATTGAACCGACTTCAAACTCTAAAAATGCACTAAAAAGTAAGAAATAATTATCTTATTTATTAACCTCCCTTTATTAGGACAATAATATACAATAATTGATATTTTTGAAGTCGGTGCCAGCCAGCCCAGCCAGGGGAACAGACGTGTAGTGAGATGGAATATAATCAACACCAGGAAGGTCTAAGAATCTACTGGTAACATCAACATGATAAGTATTTTTTAAATTTCCTCATAATAATAGTTGCTTTACATTCTTAACCAGTATAATAGCTATCTGTGGTCTTCCTCATCAGTTCCACTTCATCAAATGATAAATTCTGAATGGAAATGCTTGTAACCTTTCTCAAAATATCAAAATTACTATATGTGTGCCTATAACTTTTGAGGAGTTCTCTAAATTCCTCAAAGATGCCATAATCAGAACTGGATTTTGAAAAAAATGGGACCAATCTGTAAGCATATACTACCAAATACAAAAAGAAATTTTCAATTGTTCTGAGGTAACAAACATAAAAAAAAAAAATAAGTACAACATAATTGATAACCTCTTTTGTTTTGAAGTCGGTTAAAAAGTGTCACGATGTTTGTCCGCAATACTCTCTGAAAGTACTGACACCGATCAAGATAAAATACTGACGCTGGAAGCAGTCAGAGCGCATCTGCGTAGGTGGCTAGATAGGAAGAACGGTACCCTGACTTTCAGGATGACACAGGTACTTACTGGTCACGGGTGTTTCGGTTGGTATCTGCACCGGGTTGCTCAAAGGGAGGCGGAGGAGGCGAGAGGCGGCGTCGGATACTGCGGAACACACACTTGTGCAATGCCCAGCATGGGAGCCGCAACGCTTCCGGCTACAGTGTGTGGTAGGTGACGTGTCGTCGCTGGCGGACCTGATTAGGGCGATGCTGTCGGGGACAGTGGAGTAGAGAGCCGTTGCCATTTTCTGTGAAGTGATAATCAGCCAGAAGGAGTCTGCAGAACGAGCAAGAGAGACAGATCCCGCTGCGAACCTTCTTCGCAGAAGGAGGCAAGGTAAGGTAAGGCCGAATTTCGGGAGGTGGATCCGTCGGAACGTTGCGGTCGAATGCAACTCAGCGATCCCGCGGCGTCCATTGCAGACGGCGATGGTCCCGGTGGTTTTTAGTGGGTAGTATGGCACTTGATTGCTATGAGCCCCACATACCCCTCTAAGAGGGAATGCGTAAATGCATTTTCCACGGCACAAAAAAAAAACCTGCTGCTGGGTCTCAAACCCCAGGCACTGCTTGGCGCCATCTAATTCCGTGTGTATACGTATTGATGTACAGTAATGGGTATTATTCGTCTCTCACGTTACATTACTCTTTTCGTCATTTCTTCGAGAAAATGATAACTTTGTTAACAAGTAGTTTCTATTGATTTATTTTATACTCCCGCTGGCTCGAATACTTATAGGGTCAGTCCCTATAGTTCAGTCAATGTTTGATTAGTATAATATCATGAATATTCAGTATCTAAGAGAAATGTAGGGTAAAACCGGGATAGATGCCCCACTTTTGGAAATAGCCACCTAATTTGAAAAATATTAATTTTATACTAATGATTTTTATTAATGTAGCTAGCTCAATCTTTTATGTTGAATTATTATTATTTTTATTTAACCTGTCAAATGCAGATTTAGCATAAATTAGCTTTTCGTGAAACCACTTTTTTGAGAATAGATGCCTACCTATATGGATAGTTGCCCCATCATGAAAAAACTGAGAAGGTTAGATGCCCTTTATACCGTGTAAACAAAAAACCCAAATCAAAAACAGCAATTATCTACAAGACGCATGGGTCATAGTAATGAAAAACATTTTGTGTTTTTTTAAAGCTCTTTTATTATAAGAAGATAATTCTAATATCCCAAAAATTACTATAATAAAAATTTTAAAGCGTTTGTTTAACTAAAATATCAATTCTTAAGTTTAAACATGCATAATCGTATTTATGTGAAATTAAATTTTACAAGCATTTAACAAAAATATAAATTCTTAATTGTTGGTATAAAATATTCATATCAAATGTCAACATGCACATTGCTCTGCGTTTATTATTTAATTGAATTCCAGATTCATCCATATTGCAGATCCTTTCTGGTTTGTTAGTGTGTATGTCGGGTGGCAAAGAAACAACCGTCTCACTCCGTAGCTGGTTTATTACTGTCAGTACAATATAATATTACCCCCGATGTTCATTATTACATATACTTCATCCCTCCAACACTAATTTGGGAACCTGCAACAAACCAGACGTTCCCATAATAAAATAAAAGTAAACTTAAAAATAAGACTTATAATTAACAGGTTCTCTTCTTCTCCTTGAACGTCTAAACGGACTCGCACCATTCTCAGGATTATTATCCTCGGTGAAAACTGGTTGAATATCCGACTCAGCCGACCGAGGCTCGTCTGTCATCACATCGCTAGCCTCAGCCCACTCATCCGCATTCTCTTCTAAAACAATACTATCCTCTCCATCAGGTGCAGTCGCTTCCAACGTCTCTCTCACGATCGGAAGCGGCGGCACATTCAGCTCAGCCAGTGGAGTAGAATGTGACGGCGATAACTGACGCGCTGTGACAGATGGCGAGCGAGGCGAGGGCGGCACCTCGGGGGGTGTAGACAAAGGCAGCGGGCTAGTGTCAGTCCAGGTTTCACTAATACCACTAGCATTAGTGTAATATTTCCTTATCTGATCAACGTGCCTATTGCAGGAAGTGTTATATTTTGTAAAATGGATTTGAAACATTCTGTTTCCTATTATCTTTGTAATAGTACCTAAACACCAAACACACTTTCTAGCTACATACCACCTCGCCCATACAGTTTCACCTACTTGAAAACACCTATTAGGTTTTAATTGACTGGGTTGATCTTTTCTTTCAGTTTTATTAAAATTGGGCAGTACTAAATCTAATCTACACCGTAAGTTACGCCCCATCATCAACATTGCGGGCGTGGCGCCTGTCGCACAATGAACAGTATTTCTATAGTGAAACAAACAATTTTGTAATTTATTATAAACATCTTTATGATTTTTGCATTCCAAAATTATACATTTTAACATCTTTTTGCAAATTTTAACAGAATTTTCTGCCTGTCCATTGCTAGCAGGGTGGTATATAGGTGAAGTTATATGTTTTATTCCGTTTAATAGACAAAAATTATGAAATTCTGCTGAACTTATTTTAACATCATTATCGGAAACTATTACATTGGGTACACCGAATCTAGAGAACATATCCTTAAGTTTTTGAATAAGAACATTTGTAGAAGTGCCGCGATCCATATGCACACACTCTAACCATTTAGAAAATGCATCTACAACAATTAAATACACAACCTGTCCTATAGACATGTAATCGATGTGTATTCGGTACCACGGAGCGGGCGGCCGCGGCCAGGGAGAGGGGGGGGGGGGGCGCGCTCGGCGGCGCGGGGCGTACCGCAGCGCACGTTGCGCACGCGCCTATCCATTGTTCGATGTCCGCATCAATTCCGGGCCACCACATTCTACTTCGTGCGGCGCTTTTGGTTTTAACGATACCAAAATGAGCCGAATGTAGTTCTTCTAACATTTTATGTCTATATACCGTTGGGATTACTACTCGGTGGCCACGAAATAAGCAATTATTTATAACTTCTAAATCGGTTTTGCATTGAAAATATGGCAAAATAGATTTACACGTTATCTTTCTAGGCCAACCATTTTTCATATATTTAATAACTAACGATAACACCTTATCCGCATTGACCGCTCGCTTAATGTCATCGAACAGAACCGGCTTCATGTTAGCTTCCAAAAATAAAAAATGCTTAGAACTCTCTGCTTTCTCTTTACTAACCGTGACTGATAAGGGTGACCTTGAGAAATAATCTGCCACTTTATTATTTTTACCATCTACATACTGTACTGTATAGTTATAGGCAGACAAAATAATCGCATATCTTTGTAATCGTAACGCGGCGGTCACAGATATACCTTTCCCCCTTTTAAAAATAGAAAGTAAGGGTCTGTGGTCAGTTCTTAGTATAAATGGTTCCTGGCGGCCGTACAGGTACTGGTGAAAATGCTTTACGCCAAAAATAATGGCAGTGGCTTCCTTCTGTATCTGGCTGTAGTTTTTTTCACTCGCCGATAGCGATCGTGAAGCGAAGGCTATAGGTCGGTCGCAACCAGAAGCGTCTTGGTGCGCCAGCACGGCGCCGAGACCACACGGTCCCGCGTCCACGGTCAACGTCAAGGGTGCCTCTGGCTCGAAATGAGCGAGTACTCGATCACTAGCCAGCTCGCGTTTCACACTCTCGAAAGCCACTTGATGTCGCTCGGTCCATTGCCACTCGGCGCCCGCCCGCAGCAGCTCGTGTAATGGATTTAGTAACGACGATGCAGATGGAATAAAATTTCTATAATAATTTACTACACCTAGAAACTGTTTAACACCTAACACGTTGCTTGGTGCGGGTGCACTTATTATCGCTTCGACTTTAGAGGGGGAAGTTCTCAAACCGTTTTTATCTATTACGTAACCAAGGTAGGTAACGCTATCCTCGAAAAAGACACACTTATCTTTTTGCAGACGTAAGCCAGCATCCTGTAGTCTACGTAGTACCTCTTGCAACCGTGACATATGGATTTCTTTAGTTTTACCCGTTACACAAATGTCGTCAAGCCAGATACTTACCCCGTCCAAACCTGAAAACAGGGTTTCCATCGCTTTTTGAAAAATAGCAGGGGCGTTTGCTAAACCATATACTAAGCGAGTATAAGAAAATAAACCTCTATGAGTTGTTATAGTTGTCAACGCTTGAGAAGATTTTGATAATTTAAATTGGTTATAAGCATTACTTAAATCTATTTTAGAATATTTTTCACCACCACCTATCTTTGAAAACACCTCCTCTATGCGTGGCAACGGGTACTTATCTATTTTCAAGACTTGGTTCAATGTGCAAGAAAAATCGCCGGCTATTTTTAATTTACCATTTTCTTTTAACACAGGCACAATGGGCGTAGCATATTCTGAATGGTTAACCGGTATCAGTATACCTAAACTAACTAATCTGTCTAGTTCTGCGCTAACCCTATCCCTGAGAGCGAATGGTACCGATCGCGGCTTAAAAAATTTTGGTTTGGCATTGTCTTTTAATTGTAACACGACTTCAAATTTATTAAAACAACCTAACTCATCCTTCCATATATCAGGGTATTGTGACAATAGGTGCTGCACTTCTTCAATGTTTTTATTCTTACATTTAATATTGTAATTTGCCGAGGTAAAATAAATTTTAAATTTCGTCATGAAATCACGGCCTACCAACGGTGGCCCACCATTAACTATAACGTACAGCTTTATTGATTCACATAAGTTAGCATACTTTACATTAGCCGTAAAAAAACCTAAAGGCGTGATTTTATGACCGTTATATAAACACATTTTAATATCACTTTTAGATAATTTAAAATTTGAAAAATATAAGGAATATAATTTATCCGATATAACCGTATTACCGGATCCCGTATCTAATTCCATACATAATTCAATATCATTTACACTGACAGTCAATTTTATTGGATTATAGTTTACATACCTCAAATTATAAAGTGCACATTCTTTGCAGTCTGTTTCGCATGGAGACTCTGTGTTCTCCGTGCCGAGGTTGTGTAAATTACACTTAGAACCACTACACACTTTCTTTAAATGGCCTTTTCGCCCACACTTTTGACACTTGTAGTTTTTATACCTACACTTAGCTGCTTCATGGTTCTTTAACCCACACACCATACACTTTTTCTCTATGCTGTAATCGCGCTGTTGTTTCCCGCCGCCGCGGTGAGCGCCGGCTCGGCGATCGCCCGCGTAGAAGACCGGCTCCTCCTTGATGGCGGCGGCGCTGACGCCAGCGCCTGCGCGCGCCTCTCGTGCACACGCTGCTTTCTGTGCGACATCCACTGCTTGCGATAATGTAAGCGTCTTTAAGTCGCTTTCAAAAAGTCGATCACGCTCCGGTCCTGTCCCAAACCCGAGTACGAAACGATCTCGCAACAGTACCTCGAGTTCATTTCCGAAATTGCAGTAGACAGCTAGACCTCGCAGCCGCGCCGCCCAATCCTCAATACTTTCACCTTCAGATTTAACCGCATCGTAGAACTTCGCCCTATCGGCGAATGTCGACCGTTTTGGCGTGAAATGACCGTTGAGTAACTCCACCAGGCTATCATATGTAGCACTTTCGAGGTTCTTCGGGTACACTAAGTTCCGAACTAGACGGTATGAATCATCCGACAGATGTGTTAACAACACTGCACTTTGATTTTTAGGCGGAATAGCATTAAGTTTAAAAAATTGCGTTAACCGGCCAAAAAAAATGTTCCATTCATGAACTTTATAGTCAAAAACTCCTAAATTCCCTATAAAATTCGCCATTTTCGCGCACGTCGTAGGTAGTAAAATATCTCGTCGTCAGTTAGTGTGTATGTCGGTTGGCAAAGAAACAACCGTCTCACTCCGTAGCTGGTTTATTACTGTCAGTACAATATAATATTACCCCCGATGTTCATTATTACATATACTTCATTTGTCCAACAGATCATTTTCGGTTAGAACTTTGATCAACAGTTATTGCTGTAATTAGTTAAATATCAAGTGTCAACTTTGTTGTATTTTTAGCAGCATATCGTCTTCGCAGTTTTCTCTATGAAAACCCAAATTGTCGGACTATTTCGTTTATCCCCATGGTTTTTTGCCCATTTAATCTAAAGCTGACTTGTAGGTTTTCTGTAGTCCAAGAATTTTTCTTTTATATTTTCGTGGCATAGTTCTGCTACAATCAGTAAAAAGTCCTAATATGTATACAAATAAACGTGAATGCCTAAAGAAATATAATATACACTAAAAATATTGTGTTATAATATACACTTACTTCATATATGGTGTATGAAGGGATAGATGCCCCTAAGGGCGAAAAATCAGGGCAACTATCCTTTTTGATAGGGAAAGGTGCCCACGTATTTTTTAAATAAATTATAAATAAAATAGCATCTATTTACACCTAGATGCTGCCTCAACGAACCAGTATATTGACGTAATAAAAAATATTACAGAATTTATTACTAATTATAAAGTTATACATCTTTAAATATTAGCCTTTAAAAGTTTGACGTGTTCATACATTTCGCCGCGGAGATAATTACATCACTCAATCACGAGCAAAACGCGTCCTAGCCGGATGACAGTCCGTGGGTATTTGAGGTACGGGGTGACTTCGTTTCCTACTTATGCGATTAATTTTTAGTCGCAAGTTCGGGAAGTAAAGTTTTTAGAATATGAGGCATCTATCCCGCTACGGCATCTATCCCGGTTTTACCCTAAACCTTGAGGATCACGAGTGGCAACACCGTTAGTATTCGCGGGTTCCTATTAATTTTATTTCTAGTATACTGACGTGTAGGCAATATACAACTTTTAGTGCGACGCTCTGGTGTTGTCGCGCAGTGTACATGGAGGTTAGTGTTATAGTGTCGTAGTGGGGTCACCCCTGTTATAGTCCACATACGTGGTTGGTGAAGAGTATTAGGCATCCTATTCGATGACACACGTAAAACGTTAATTATTACTTTTATATAATATAACCTAACCTAACCGTACATTTTTTGCTTCCAGCTGTATTATATAAGTCTGTAGGAACGTATAATAAAGTAAACGACTTCCTTTTAATAGAATCTTGAATCGATTTTCGCATTAAACTTTGAAGCATTCAAGGACTCGTTACTTCGCTATCGGATGCGGTTGGCAGCGTAATTGTGATTTTACGCAATTTACACACAGATTACAGGAAAAGTACTGAAGTTATATTTGTGCTAATAATCCAACCACTTCGTAGTCTAGCATGCCATGTATCTGCAGATTCACCGCACAATAATACTCAATAGACTAAACTACGGTAAAGAAGACTACCTATAACTACACTTAATATAAGTCTTCACCGTCTTAATTTTCACCGCTTTACATCACTTGACAGACTGGCCGAATCTATTGGAAACCTGAGTACCTACAAACACAAAGGCAATTAACAATATTTCCAACTTCTCGTAACTAAAATACACTAAGTACTCTCGACCGGATCACAACACATGGTAGAGAACGTTTGGGAATGTTTTCCATTTCATTAGAATCAAAGATTTAGGAATTAGATGAATCAAAAAAAAGGAAGACTGACCGACTGATATAGCACAAACTCCTGGGGTTAATTAATACTGTCAATTTTTTATGAAATTTAAAATTCTGTAGTAACATTACAAACTAACCTGCTGATCGAAATCTTCGTCTGTATTATGAAGAACTCATTAATATCCTTTTATATGTTATCAAAAATCCGTAGATATCTTTTTATGTGCTATCAAGATTCCGTAGATATCCTTTTATGTGTTATCAAGAATCCTTAGATATCTTTTGATGTGTTATTAAGAATCCGTAGATATCCTTTTATGTATTTTCAAGAATCCGTAGATATCCTTTTATGTGCTATCAAGAATCCGTAGATATCCTTTTATGTGTTATCAAGAATCCTTAGATATCCTTTGATGTGTTATTAAGAATCCGTAGATATCCTTTTACGTATTTTCAAGAATCCGTAGATATTCTTTTATGTGTTATCAAGAATCCGTAGATATCCTTTTATGTGTTATCAAGAATCCTTAGATATCCTTTGATGTATTATTAAGAATCCGTAGATATCCTTTTATGTATTTTCAAGAATCCGTAGATATCCTTTTATGTGTTATCAAGAATCCTTAGATATCCTTTTATGTGCTATCAAGAATCCGTAGATATCCTTTTATGTGTTATCAAGTTTCCGTAGATATCCTTATATGTGTTATCAATAATCCGTAGATATCCTTTTATGTGTTATCAAGTTTCCGTAGATATCCTTATATGTGTTATCTAGAATACTCTAGAAAATATAATTACAAAAATATCCTTCCCAATTTTTGCCATTCTTTTAGCACTTTTTTAAAAATTTTGTTTTTTCGTTCTTCAATCCAGATTATACGATGAACGTAATACGTTACCACACATCAGTGAGAGAGTTGGTCTTGGAATCTTTTATGGATTTATGTCTGTATACCGTATAAAACCATAGTGTTCCCCTTCCAGGCCATGCTCGGGTGAGTCTCTATACAAATCCTTACATTTCATATTCGAGGCCTTTTAAACAAATGAGCATGTTGGATCTATGGTAACGGGATTATTCAGTACCGGGTAGTAAGTAACAGCTTGTTCACATTACTATCTTCTTTATATTATTATTTGTTATGATGTGCCTGGAGCTTTTGACCCAGGTACTGATTTATGAAACCATGTTACAGTGCTTCACCACTCTCATTCACTTCATATCCTTACTATGTAACATCTAAAAAAATTTCACTGTAAGAAATTTTCACTACGATAGACAATATTCGTTCTATGAAATAACTTGTCAACTTTCCTTAATATATAACTTATGTTTAGTTTACATAACTGTAACTTCAAGCATGAAGTCGATCCGTATAGATAAGATTAATTATTGTAAAAGGCTATTTTAAACCTACTCTTGCATCTCTATTCCCAGCCACTAATCGGGTTTTTGTCTGTTGTTGTGTGTATGTTATTATAATCTTTAAAAATAGCTGAGAAGTCAAATTAATTGATATAAGTAGTTAAATTAGTAGAGTTTAAAATAAATCAGTAAAACTTCTAGAAAATCAATCACGTCCCTTTAGTTTTAAGTTTTAAATATTTAAAGCGAAAAATTATAATTTTTATCCGGACAAAAAAAGAGTAGAAACATCGAAAGGGACAGAACAAAACTCAACAAATACAATTCCAAAATTTCTTCACTAAAAAGTTACACAATATTCATTATTGATAGGTTATAAATAAATCAAATAGTTCATCATGAACATCGTGTGAACAGACAAAACCTTGTAATTAGCTGGGACTACCGTAATACAAAATAAACGTGCCCATTCAAAAGCTTTTACTTGAAAATGATTTCGGTTCTGAAAACTCTACGTAATACCTCAACCCTTTCGTGGTCAAACATACTATTTGACCCTTTTTACCCCTTCCACTATATTTCAATCTTGATAAGCTCGTGTTAATTTAACTTAATGGTTTCTATTAAATTATATATTTCAATACAGTGTGAGGAATTAATACCTACTAGTCCAGGAACTCTGAATCTATCAGAAGAATGTTTATCAACAAGAAACAATTTAGTCTATTTTCAGCGTTATAGAAGAAGGTATTAGAACCTCAGGGAAGCGTTGATCTGAAACATTATTCCCATAATACAGTAGCGTGTATCCGCGTAGATTCAAGCGTGTTTAGACAGTGATTAATTGATTTAGTTCCACGTTTGCAACAAAGGCGGGATCAAGTGAGGACAAGTGATACATGGGAGCTGACACACAGACGGTATCCTGAAATAATAATACGATATATTGGAACTGATTACGGAAAATAACAACGTCATTGTCAATTAAGTATTAACATTTAAAATATTATGTTTCGATAAATCTGAGGCAGTTACTGAGTTTGTTAACTAAATTCACATAGTAAACTTCATCTAACGTAGTGTAATACAAGATTATTTTTTTTTGTTGGACAGCGAGGGAAAGTGGAAACCTCTCATAATCATCTCGAAGACGTCCTTAAACCTGTACCTGAGTCACAAGAGCCAATTGCTCGGCACTGCAAGGCTTTCTTGAATACGTTATTATTAAACACAAAACACGAAAATGTGTGCGATACCCATAACGTTTCATTGGGTACTACTCAAATTAAGGATACCAAAAGATGAGCTGTAGCCTGCCTAGACCCTGATAGTATCATAGAGTGAATATTGTCCATCGTCACCCATGGACATCGACAATACATAAGAGACCCTCTTGTTTTGCCGACACGTTGCCATCTCGACGATACAGTGGGGAGGGGAAATGAAGAGATAAACGCTGCGGTTTCAGTAGTCCCCCAGCAAGAGCCCACAGTCTCCTATATTCACAGAATTAATCGGCAGGGAGAGGGAGAAGATATAACAGGAAAGCGCAAACCACTCGGGAAACAGAACCCTTACCACCAAGGGCTGCTGGATTGCTCGCCTCTTACGCTCTTCCAGCGGCAGAGGAGAATAGTATTCTAACCCGTCTCCTCACGGAACAAAACATTGTGAACGCAATCTCGTATCTCAGTAAGGACGTAAGCATTTAAAATATTATGATTATATGATTCTGAACTAAATTAACCTGAATTTCAGGAGACTTTCTAAATCCTCTCAGAGCTTTAATACAGTAATCTCTCAACGTATTAGTGTGATTGTGAACGCTGAACAGACAGACGAGTGTAGAAATTAACCTCTGCTTTTAGATATTTGTGATGTATGAGCTTAATTAAAGTGGATGTTCAGATAAGTATGGATAATTGAAGTGTACTTTTTTTAGAAAAAGTTAATGTAGCAGTTGAAAAACTCTTCTCGCACTACATCGACATGTTGTGTCGGAATATTTCGATTGCCTCAACTTGCAAGTTTAGACTTTTTTACAGGTTTAAAATTTCAATTTGATACTCCTTCATAAGAAATGGTCTGAAAAATGAATTATGGAATCTTCAACAACTTAAATATTTGATATCAAAATTATGTTAGAATGCTGCTCTAACTTAAAAATCAGGTTTCTGTCATTTAAAAATGTTTAACCCAGCGAAGCTTGGGCAGATCGACTAGCATTCAATACCTGAAGGTATGTGCGATGTGAGTGAGTTGAAATCAATAATATCCTGACACGAGGGAAATATAAGTGATTAACATAAATGTTTTCACCTGACGTTCCACGTGCGCCTCGTGAATCGTGAACCTCATTTTAGAAAGGAAATAGAAACAGGGTTCACATTTATATTTTAATATCAAAAATACAAAGGTTGAGATATTTAAAATTTTGTATAAAGAACGATACCATTATAGTAAAACCGAGCAAAATCACTTGTTAAAGTAGATTATATTCACGTAAGTCTTAAAAGGGAAACTAAGTACTTATACATTAAACTCGAATATTTGCACTATCTTAAATATTGTTAACTATATGAAATATCTTGTCAGACAGCCTCAATTCTAGGTTTATATTATATTATAATAGCTATCAAAAACGTAGCTTTTTGTACGTTCATTGATTACAAGATTGTTATAATTGTTAACATATTAATATTGTGAGGCAGCTCCCAAGTTAGCAGTGAGCTGATAGTCTTCAAACGGGTGACCAGATCTTCACAATACATAGCTAAGAACCATCTCGATTAAATTACCTTTCAAACAAATAAAACTTCATAAGATTCGGACCATTATTTTGGGTGCTACGATGCCTTAAACAGACACGCAGATACTCTCGTTAAACTTATAACACACCGTCGTTGTAGATTTTTTCCTTGATTTGATCTTGGTATTGGCGACTTTTGATGAATAAAATTCATAATGTATACAAAAGTCTGGTTAGTAAACCATCTATGTATTATACCCATATAGTATAGTGATCGCATATATAAAATGTGAGGTATATTTTTTAATCGGATCAAAACTAAATCCCTAACGAGTCGTTTAACAGAAACACTGTTAAAGCTGGCGTATGAAACTATTTATTTTGAACAAAAACATTTATATTTAACGAAATATTTTAAGCTGTATTGATGTTGGGTCAGAGCCGATTTGAAAATTGAGTCCTGCCACATATGTAAACACTCACACCACTGCCTAGTTTTACTGTTTGTCTAAGGTTAGGTTAACATAAGGCTAACCTAACCTAACATAAGGTTGTGTTAATACATCTGAATACAATGTAAGAATTCACACTATACATACGTCGAGGTCCAATACGAAGAGGTCCATTATCCGTAACATAGCCACACACTATTGTTATACTTCCTCCAGCACCACTCCAGATGATGTTCACTCAAAGAGACTTCTCGCGAGACTAGTGTAATTCGTCAGTCAAGGAATATAAAGGGACAAGACAGTGGTAGCTATGCCTCTTTTCTGGTGGGGTTTGAGGTAAAAGGAATCCTCAGCCAATCACAGGCTATCAAAAATCGTTATGACGAAACGGAACTGATGTTAAATACAACACATTCCGTTAATATATAACTATGGACTTTAGTTAGAGAACTCACATGCTGTCAGACCTGAGGTTTGCTACTTAGGTTCAGGTTTACGAAAACTTCTCAATGTTCAAATGGAGCTTGGTGAACAGCGTGGCTATACAGGTGCTGTGGTGTTGTAAAGGATTTCGTGAGTGTGACAGTATTTACTCGGTTTCCGTGTGATGTGTATATTATTATTGTCTTTTACATGTTACAGTGCAGTACAGCTCCCATATAGATAAAATATTTAATTGAATTTATAAATATAAAGCCAAACGCAAAAGTTAGTAATCGAAATAACATCAGAGAAAGTAAATTTTCACTTCACTGGTTTCGTCTGCAAATGCCATTAAAACTTGTGAATTGATGTTGATGAGATTTTTCGATTGGTAAATAGAGGAAAAAGAGAGATGAGAGGGTTCTGATAACGGTAACGGTGGTTAAGTTACAGAAAGAAAGAGAAACATAGATTTTTTTTTTCTCTAATAGTCCAGGCGGCGAAAGCAAAAAACCATTGATGATCGAGAATATTCATAAATGAAAATAATCAACAATAATAAACCATTTTGAGGTTAAAGTATTCAAAAAAAATTAATAAGAAATCAAACTATTCAACTATTAATAAGAAGAGAAATTTTTTTCGTTTAATAGTAACTGATGACTGAGTGTTCGATATTATGCTGACGGATGGTGAGAGTTGTTTTGCTCGGCCTGCTACTAGATGGCGTTATACGTTTTAAAACCAACGCGACGCTTGTCTCTAAGCTATATTCTCTGTGCTCCATCCACTGTCCACATTCTTTAGACATTCAAAAGGGTGGTGAGGCGCCGTGTTCCACACTGGTGGTAGCTTCAGACAAACTGACTGACTGACCAATTTTGACGTGTCAAAAGTACTTTGTAAAAAATCAATTTGAAATAAACTAGTTTGATTTTGTATCTTTTCGAGAAATATCAATCTGAAGAGGAATAGAAGCAGGCTCCAGCAGTTGCACTCTGAATCAATCAAATCGGTTGACTAGACATCTTTGGCTATTTGGAAGCGTAAGATTGAAGTCTCGAAGATATTTCATATATAGTCCACCAAGTAGCACCTTGCTACATTGAGCCTTTTAATATTAGACTGTCGGCGATTTTATCCTAGTATTGTAACAAGACCTAACTCAACAAAATTATACTGGATGGCGCCACCAGTCAATTGAATCGCGCTAGCACTTTTTTAATTTCAAATCGTATAGCGGCGGCAGTCACTAGCGGTCTGTGTCTATCTGAGCCGGTTCTAATCCAGCGATCGACATCGAGACACCCCCGAACACTATCCATAGCACTGTACTAGAACTACGACCACTCAGTGATAGTCAGCGCTTTAGCGTCTGCTGCACCAGTCTTAGGGCCACCACCGCACAGCTGACGAAAGCGTTTAAGCTTCTGCTCTTTTGCCGAAGACACCCGCGAACCGTGTCCAACGCCAATAGCCGCAACTCGGGATTCCTATTATTGCCCCGTTCGGACTTCGATCATCTCATCATCATCGTGTAGGCAGCGATGGACATGCGCCTCACTACTCGGTTGTCATGCCCTCTCATCGAAACTCCTCCCATCATCACCAGCATCTCATCAAAGCTCCCCCACTGTTACAGTATTACATGATACATGTATAAATACGATCTAGCAGAGGTCAGGTACAGGAACATAAATTATGACTAAACTTTGTTTTCTTTTCGTAACCGATTTAACGCTACAAATAAAAAAAGTACTGTTCACAATCTTTAATCAAGTTAAATACAACTATAAGAAAGAATTGTTCAATTTATTTATAGCTTTAATTAAAACCTTATCAATATTCGCTTATAGATCTGTTTATAGCTGAAATTGCATTTTTTTCTGCAATTTACTTTTGTAAAGGTTCTTTTAAAGATATTCTTGTTAGAATGTTTCGTTCGCCTCCTGGACTATAAAAAAGTTAAGTGAGGGTGTGAGGAAACTTTATATCAGACACTTACCTCAATAATATATAATATAAGTGAAATACGTCTGTTTTCTTACACGTGTCGAGGCTAAAAATATCTCAACTCGTGTAATATGAACAAAGATGTTCCAGAATGTCTTGAGGAAGCTTTTATTGGAGATTGTCTAGAATTTCAGTTTGGACATTTCAGGAATTGTAGAGAAATTTAACTAAAGTGCCAAGAGGTAACTAGAGGGTAGTTACCTCTTGGCACTTTAGTTCATTACCTTTATAATTTTTTTAAAATGTTTAGTAACGAAAACTACAACAACGTTGTTTTTAGACATTTTTATCTCTGATCTGAGAAGATCTGAGAATTCGTAAAGTTAACTCAAGTTTTCTGTCCTTTGAGGCTGTGTAGTGAGCGTAATTAAAAGATACGGCCATTAAAAGGAACAGGAACTAAAATAATTAGAAAAATAATTTTTTGGACTGTTCATCAAGACAACAAATGATCTTGAATGCCTAGAAGAATAAAGTTTAAATTGATATCAATTACTCAGTACGTACGTCAACGTAATCAAAAGATACGGCTGTCAATCTTGATATTCAAGGGAATAAAAACCTATAGGGTTCCTCTCATTGATCAGAAGTAACACAATTTGCTAAAAACCAATTTGTATACCACATATCAAAGGGATAAAACCAAAAACAGTAGTTGTTGATGATATTATCTTTTTTGCAGTTGGTAAACTGATGTCAATGTCGATTTACAGGGACCACAGTTAACCAACGGCAAAGTTAAGTTTGTTTTTTAATAGAGATTGTACAGAATATACAAATAGCAACACCATTGATAACTTTATATTCGCGGGTAGTACTTTTTATTTATTCCGAGTTTGTAAATAAACTCTGTTCCGACAGTCTTGAGAAAGTTGTCAAACGGAGCTATCATGGTGATCATTATGGCTGTGTTTAATATTGCTTACTCGGTTTCCGTTGTAAGTTAAAGTTCCCAATAACCCTCAAGCAATATCATGTCTCCATCTCACTTCTTATTTTTTTTACTTGTACATGGTCTGCTACAAAATACATATGTATTGTGAATAAGTTTTGAAAATTTGATTGGTTTTTGTATGGTTTTAATTTGTTCATAAATCTCAGTATTATAATATTCGAGAACCGACGTTCAATAAAAATGAAAATATTTTAAAGTATTTATTTAAACTACTAGTCATACCGCCTTGGCTTCGCACGGGTGCAGTTTATCTTGTATAACACTTATATTTATCAAAAAAAAATCTCAATATTGTTGCAAAATTATATATAATATTTAGGCGCTTACGACCGTAAACATGCTTTTAAATTATCCCGCAGGACTTCTTAATTTTTCCGGGATTTTCCGGGAAAAGTAGCCTATATGTTAAAGCAGGTATAACGTATCTGTATGCCAAATTTTATTAAAATCTGTTCAGCCGTATTCACGTGATTGAGTAACAAATATACAAACTTTAACATTTATAATATTACTAAGTAAGATAACTGGAACTTTTTTTATCCATTGATCTATACTAATATGGATGCTCTATCCATACAAATATTGCGTAAAAAGCGTCGAAGATATTTTTGTTCCGTTTTCGTATCTTATGTTTAGTTTTATTTATTGAAGTTTAGTTTCTTTTGTATTTACGGATTCAATCTGTACTAAATATTATTAAGCTGGAAAGTTTGTTTGTTTGGTTAAACTATTGGTTTTAATTTAAAAATTATTTTAATTTTAGATAGCATTTGTATAAACAGGCTATAAGGTTATATAACATTATTACACTCCAGATTTGACCAATAGGAGCAGAGTATCAAAGAAAATATTTTTGCAGAGTCGTGTAAGCTAATCCATACAAATAAATAAAATCGGAGTGTCTGTTTGTAATATTAAAATAACCGCTTTTTACTAAGTGCATATGGATGTATACACGCACACACCACATATACCAACAACAACATTTTTTTTTTTTTTTTTTTACAATTTTTGTCTGTCTGTCAGTTTGTTTCGGCTAATCTCTGAAATGGCTGGACCGATTTTGACGGGACTTTCACTGGTAGATAGCTGATGTAACAAGGAGTAACTAAGACTATTTAAAATCTCGCTACGACCCATAGGAGCGGAACAACACTCGAACAAAGTCGTGCTGGTCGACTAAAAATTTTTATTTTCTAAAAATTTCCTACTCTACTATAGCTACTGTCACGTAAGTATAGGTTTGACCTTGAATGCACAGAAGTCATTCTGCTAAATCACGGATAGAACGAAGCATGCTCACAATGAGAAATTTTTCCCCATTATTTTTTTTTCAGACCTAAAGTCAACTACCGGCTAATATAGAGGTGCTGTCATGGATTCGTTGTGAGTCCACAGTATTATAAGTCATTCCACCAGCATTTCTAGACACAAAGGCCAATTACTCAGTTTCCCTTAATACATTTGTAGAAGAAAAATAAAACCTAAAGACGCCATTTCATTTAACTAATTAACAAAAAATTACATCATTAAGAATCTCGTTAAAACATTTAAACTTAATTTGCTCTCTCCTAATACTTTTACAATTCTGTAACTTCTGCTGAAGTTAGAACAGCATTAGGAAATTATTTTTTTATTTATAGATCTAAAGGTAATCTTCGCTAAGATGAGGTATTCTCAACTACTTAAAATATTGTTTAAATAGATCACGGGTAAACTAACAAACATAGTTAATAGTTAACACGTATTTTTTTATAAAATAAAAATTGTAAATGTATATATTGATATTTTAAATTTCGTAATATCTTTTGAATGGAAAGTCCGATTTCAATAAATCAAAAAGTAATCAACAGATATTGAAACAGTCTTGAATACGAAATAATTTATTTGGATAAGGATTATTACAAAGGTATGGATAACATGGTTTGATTTTGCTAGATTTCTATTAACGTTTAAAATGTAAATAAGTAGTTACAGTGACATAACTACAATAGTTGGACATATGGTCTCGTGAAGTTTTTTGTAGATATTGATAAGGTCTATAATATTGTATAACATTTTTTTTTCTATCATCAACACTCTCCGCAGCACATGCGATGAAAGACATTTTATGGCTAATTTTTTTACACCTCTGGCTGGTTTTAGTTAGAATTTCTGAGGATCTCTATTTTTTTTTCTAGTAACAAATATAGCCTATATTACTTAGGGATAATTTAGCTTTCTATAGGTAAAAGAATTTTTGAAATCGCTCCAGTAGTTTTTATGTTTATTCGTTACATACAAAAATACAAATCTTTCCTCTTTCTGTTAGATTATGATAAATTTTGAGAATGCATAGAGAACTTTATGCACTTGAAATAGCCACATGAGGATGAGCACGTAAATTTTTAGATAAAAACCTCAGTACACGGGAATTGTGACCCAGGAGGTAAAATATCTTTGATCATGACACCAGTCCTTAACTGCTCGTCATCGCTACAAAGAAATCCTAGCAGAACAACATTAAACTGCACTACTTGCACTACATCAGATAATGTTTATAGTGTAAAATCATTTGATGACCAGCTCAAATCCCTAACAAAGACAACAAAAGCTTTAACTCATTCATTTATGCACTTGAAATAGCCTCATCAAGCAAATGAGGCAGAACAAGGCAAACTGAGGCACATCGAGACTCAACAAAGCAAATAATATAAAATCGTTTATATAACGGTTATTTTAGTAAATAAAAAGATAAGAAAGGTGAGACGAGCGGAGTTTGAAATAATGAAGCTGTTAGGTAACTTGGGGCTGGCATTATTTTTTAGCACCGTCCCAGATCTGAACACACTATTCAAGGATATTTTCTATCCCTAATGATCTTCAGGGAAAACTTTGCCTAATTGAGGTCTGTTTTCAAAACTGTGTAAACTACTTGTTTTGATACTAACAAGATGTTTAATAAATTTCTGAAATAAAGGGCAAAAACATTAATGCAAGAACTAACCTAGGTCAACATAGTCCTATATATATAATGATGTCCCTTGATAAATTCTTAAGAGGCAGTATAGATATTTTCAGTGATTCGGTACCGGCATTAACCTAAATTTAGTTATGTGTTTTTAATATTAAATTTTTATTTTATTTTTTTAGAATAGATACCCCCAACATTATTTTAACTGTAATTTTTTGCATCTAGAAGACATTCACTTGTACCTGAACAACTCACGTTTCGATGTGCGTAATGACTTTTCTATTACTGACGTAACCACCATGCAGATCCCTCATTTCACTCCTTCCTCCTTCATGTTCTCAAAAATAGGAAAAGCATGGACTCTGCCATCAACCATCATCTTCTGAATTAATTTGAATAAGTGTAACATCGTCATTTCTGATTTTACAATGTCTTGAATGCTTTGTAGCATAATGTAGAAATTGTAAAAATCTCCTGCCATTTGTCGGATTTTATGTTCAGTATATATATTATACTAGTCGACCCGCCCCGGGTTCACACCATATCGCTATATTTTAAATTTTAATTTTCAACATCAAAATATAATGTATATATGACTAACTCCAAAATACATAAACGATCACACAGCTCGACATGCACTTCATCCCCTATTTCAGCCCCTTCAAGTCTTTTTTTGAGGTGAAAACGTAACTGATGTGCTTTCCCAAGGTCTATTCTCTCTCTGTATCAAATTTCATCAAAATCGGTTTAGTGGGTTAAGCATAGGGACAGAATTGCTAAAACACTATATTTTCATTAAGCGTGAAAGCTATGAAAGTATGTTTTTAATTTACCTAAATTCAGTGGTTGTGAATGTGTTTATTATTTCGAGGGTAGGTGAAAACAATCAACAACTCAGATACACAAATATAGCTTTGTACTTGTTTTACTTGTTAAGGTAATTAACCTATAACTTCTGAAGAGTTTTACTACTCATTCCACTTCATATTTTAACACGTTGTTAACCTATTTTATGTTGATGATTCTTGACTTTCATGCCCCCTATTTGGGTTCACTGATGTTCGTGATTTATCGAGGATATTATAGATATATAATAAAATAATTAAGAGAGGTCATCTGAGTATCTTTTAATTAATTTTTAATGATGAAAAGAAGAGAAGAAAGCAGCACCTTAGACTTGTGACCAAGTTGTAAGCCTTAAGACGTCTTTTAACAGAATTCCAGCACTCCCCTCCACTGCTCAGGCTCTCTGTTTAAACCCAAGGTTAAACTCACGTAAACCTAACCTAACACAAGACGTGGCAACTAAATTGGAGAGCACTGTACTTAACACTTTCAATAGCACTATCAATAGCACTATCTAGAGACTACTTCACTCCTTGAGAGACCCCGCAAGACTAATACTATAGTCAGACTGTCAAAACGACGGAAGTGACTATATATATCGAATTGAGTCTGACATTATTATGATCAGTGGCAGTGCTTGACGTTGGCAATATGCAAGTCCTTGCGCGCATGAAAGGGACTCGCATTTTTTTTTGGTTTAATAAACACAAATATTTCTTTAAAACATCGCTGTACATATTTAACTAGGAAAAACAATAAATATTATTATACAGGGTGGATTTTTGAAACGGGTTAGTAAGGGCAGGTACCTTAACCGTTATAGTTACAAGAAAACGTTCCTAGGAGACCATCCATTTCATTAAAATTTCGTAGATCAATTTAATTTCGTAGATCACCTATTGTGAAGTTGGTGTGACATGTAACATGTTGTGTCGTGCCGTAGTTTTTGTATTTAAAATTTAAATTTAGTTGGCCTAAAAGAATCTTTTAATCACAGTAAGAAATAAGATTGTTTGGCAATAAAAATATTACGAGTTGATTTATTGTTTTTCAGTACAAAATGTATGGAAAATGTTTTTGGCGATTTCTGGCATTTCTAGTACTCAAACCTTAAATGGTCCCATAGAGTCTTTTGATCCCCATATGGAGTAGGATCGATAGACATAAAAAAAATATTTTTTGGATTTTAGCAGTTTTTTCGCTGACCGTACATTTTCTCAAAAATCTGTGAATGCAGTTCAGAATATCTTAAAAAGTTATGGATGGTCTCCTTAGAAAGTTTTCCTGTAACTATAACGGTTAAGGTACTTGCCCTTACTAACGCCATCTATACTTAACGAATAGATGGCGTTTGTCTGTCTGAATTACTGAATCGATTTGTATGAAATGTAATAGAGAATGTAACAGAGATAAAAAAAAAAATTGTGAAAGACTTAGGCTATGTTTTATCATGAAAAAAATAGTTAATAATACAAATTAAAACGATTGTGCTATTACGCCATCTATTGACGTGGGGATGAAGTGCACGTCAAGCTGTCAATGGGAATTAGTCATATATAAATTAAAATATAAAATATAGTGATATAGCGATTAAATGCATATGGTAAATTTAAGTATTTATTTATTTAGAATTTTCGCGCAATACTCGTATAATAATTTTTTTTTAGCCACCGATTTATTACGATTTTTTTTCTTCATTCTCTATAATATAGGCATATCGTCCGAAGCTCTTTCAATCACTGAACGCGCATTAAGTTCTTTTAGTTCTTTTCTAACAAGAAAAACTAAATCTAGTACGAGGTCACAAAAACTAGATAAATAAAGTTCTCAGCTCCGAACGAAACTCATGTCTGTGACGTTTGTCAGATTTTTAATATCAAAGTTTACGGGTGATCTTATGAATTTCTGTTTTTCTCATTTGGAACTTTTGGCGACGACAAGTCAGGAATAAAATATAATGAGGTACCCAACTTTAAATTACGTAGATTCGGACCTTTTCATGCATGTGTAATGCTTTTTTATTCTGAATTTATATTCTACTTGTATTTCGACCTTTTAATCATGAAATATTACGTTTTTATCTAAATGAAAATTATCTAGTATTTTGTCAGTAATATATTAATAACCTTCTCTCTTAGTTTCTGGCTTTTTCACGCAAAGAAATACATTACATAATCCAATACAATATGCTACTTTGCAATATATGGAATGACGGTTGCAACGACACAATAAAATATGTCACGACATGAATAAGAAGAATTAGACGAAATGATATTCTAAACTTAAGATTTCACATTTAGGGCTAGTTTTACCGGTTTCTGGTAAATTGGTAAATTAATGAAATATTGAATTTAACCGACTCAACGATTTTTTTGGGAATAACTTTAGACTCAAAACTTCAGTGGAACTCCCATTTATCATCTTTGGCGGGAAGACTCAGCTCCGCAGCTTACGCAGTAAGAAAAGTAAGGCAATTAACTGATATTGATAACTGCTTTCCGAACTGGTGGTAGCTTCAGACAAACTGACTGACTGACCAATTTTGAATCAAAAGTACTTTTTAAAAAAGTCTATTTGAATAAAAATTTTTGAATTTGCTTGCCTGATAGATAACTTTATTTGCAAGAGATAAATACTTTATTGCCCACATATTAAAATAGTTACAATTATACATATTTAAATTAAAAACTATATGAGCCTTTTCACTAGTAGTGATCTCTTAATATATAAGGTAGTGCAAAGTGAATAAGTAAATAATATATACATAAACTATATACTATACTATACAATTATAAATGGTGCTTTTCATTAGCTCAGTTTTGAAGGAGACGGTATTCTAAAACTAATTTTATTTTAATATATTATTAGGGCAATTTCTGATATCTGACGTTATCAGCAAGTTGTAATACAGACCCTTAAGTATGTAATGATTTCTTAAGTTTATTAAACTGGTAAGTATTACGTCATTATACCTAAGTTTTCTGTAAAAAAAATTAAATATCACCTGCTGTAATAGTGATGTCTGCCAATCCACACTGCGCCTTTATAAGCCACCCTTCATAAGGTTTGGAATCAAGAACAATTTTAACTTAACTAAGTGGCGAGTACATCAAAAACTCTACATAGTTAGGAAAAAAATTATTTTTATGTATAAAACATTTTTTTTTTTAAATTTATTATCAATTACAAAAGTTGAGTACAATTTTGATTTACAAGCATTACAAAAAACCACTGAGGTTTGCCTTAATGCTAACAAACTCTGCAATTCACTGTTAAAAATAAAAATATAGTAAAACAAGAAGAATTTATTGACCTCCCTAATTATGAAAATAATATACAATAATTGATATTTTTGAAGCCAGCCAGGTGAACAGACGTGTAGTGTAATAGAATAGTAATATGTATAATCAGAACTGGATTTTGGAAAAATCTGTAAGCATATCCTACCAAATACAAAAAGAAATTTCCAATTCAGTTCATAAATGACTGAGTTATGAGATAATAAACATAAAAAAAAATAAAAATAATACAACCGAATTGATAACCTCCTTTTTTTGAAGTCGGTTGATAACTACATATATAGTTTAAAAATGTAGTGATTTTATTTATTACAGTTAGATCAGAGACAAATAGAATTTCTCGTGATATTTTCTATCCTGTCGGGCACGTTCAGCGGCTTGAAGCGGCTTTAGAGTACCCACCACTACACTGCTGCAACTCTATAATATGTAGGACGTATGAAATATTGGTGTTGCTATATTTAAAAACAAAACATATATTATAATCTAAACGATATTATTTAAACTAAACTCTATCTAGATCTCGAGCTTTTTGAAATATTTGACTTTCTCCTACACTTTTAAAAGCGAAGATTGTATTGTTTGGAAAGGTACTCACTGTAGTATATGCATATCTGATAAACTGTTTAAATATTTAACATAGTTTTATGAATAAAAGTGCATAAAATTATTCATCAAAATTTATTCAACTTTTATGGATATCCACAAACAGACATGTTCCTTATGTACATAGATCATATGATTTATTCTAGATTCAACTTACATTTACATAAAATAAGCTCAGAAAATCTTCAAAGCATAAAATGCTTGTTTAGTATTAAATTTTGATTATGTTACATCAAGAGAAGGAATGTTTTATGAGTTATTCTCTCTCCTTTATCCAAACTATTTGCTTATTTTCGCAGATGGAGATAAATTAATAAATTCCATAGATCAAATATGATACTTTGATATAATACCATGGCATTACGTAAATATTAACTTGTAAATCTACACTATTATATAAAGAGGAAAAATTTTGTATGTTTGTTTGTTTGTTGCAAATAGGCTCTAAAAGTACTGAACCGATTTTGAAAATTCTTTCACCGATAGAAAGCTACATCCTTTCCGGGTAACATAGGCTATGTAGTGTTATCATATTTATTCTAATTAAAAAGATATGGCCATTTAAGTGCCATAACCTGGTCATTTTGTAATTGAAGGGTTTCTCAGGAACTACTAATCCGATTTTAATATTTTTTTCACTGATACAAAATTATACTTTTCGTGCGTGACAAAGGTGATTTAGTGTTGCCATATACACTTTTTTAATTAATAGAAAATGGCCGTTTTGTTACTACTGATCCGATTTTAAAACTTTTTTCACTGAGGAAGTCTACAGTATTTCTGTCTCTCTTCCTCTTATATACTATCATTCTCTCTCATCCTGGTTCTTTTTTCTTTCTTCAATATTTATCTTTATCTCTATTCAGAATAGTCAGTCTCTGTTCGGTTTTTTTCTTTCGAGAGTCTCTCTCTCTCCTTTATTTTTATTTTTGTACATATATTCTTAATTTAACGTAGACGAAGTCACGGTAGTCGACTAGTATATTATATACTGGTCTAAATAACAATAGTGTTAGTTCGCGCTAAAATTCGCGTAAGAACCATTCACGTGTGGCGCACTCCTTTCGCCCTCTGCCCTAAAGTGCCTTCTGAGCCTTCAAAGTGAGATGTTTATTTATATGCCTTACAATATAGCTATAGATATATAAATAATAGGTAGTTCTATTCACTACTGTCCGCGGCTGGTCTACTATTGTGACTGTTAATAAACGAGCGGTGAGACATCGTATATAGAACTGCTGCGGTTTCACCCGCTATATTTTGCATAATTCACACTATATCATTATAAATTATAGCCTACATGTTATTCTGATGTGTAAGCTATATTATTGTAAGGTTTCATCGAAATCCATTTAGTAGTTTTTGCGTGAAAGAGTAACAAACATACATCTAAACATTCTTACAAACTTTCGCGTTTATAATATTAGTAGGATCTATAAATCATTTCACAAAGCATTTGTATGCATGAGAAGTTGTAATATGGCAACACACAACAAACTGGCTTATCCTTAACGATAACTTCTGTTTGTTATATATTGTCAAAATTTATTTAAATAACATTTTTTTGGCGCAATCTCAATTAGCTGTGCCAAAAGAAAATTGAGAGAAAGAGGACGTGGTAGAGTCTATCTTGATTTATAACAACCACTTTACAGATACTTGTACGACAAGCGATAACCTCCTGACTGTATCACGCCATGAATACTTGGATGTTTGTTACTCAATCACACAAAAACGGTTGAATGGATTTCAATAAAATTTGGCAGACAGATACTTTATGACCTGGATTAACTTATAAGCTATATCTATGAAAACACACCCATATGAAGCCGGGACAGATAGACTAGTAATCTAGTATATATATATATGTCGGAGCATAGTAAAAGATTATCGATTAATCGTTATCTTTGTCTATGGCGTTGGAGTGGGGTAGTAGTCACTTCCGTTGTTTTGACAGTCTCTACCCTCGACCCTTTATATGCGATCGACAGTCTAACTGAAGTCTTAGTCGTGCGCGGTCTCTCAAGAAGTGAACATCATCTAAGTAGTGCTAGTGATAGTGATAGTGTCAAGTGCAGTGTAGTGTGGAAGTGCTGTCCAACTAAGGTCACGTAAGTCCTTACAATGTAATTGCCACGTGGTTAAGTAAACACAATGTTAGGTTAGGTTAGCCTTAGGTTAGGTTAGCCTTGTGTTAGATTCGGTTTATGTGCGTTTAACCTTGGGTTTAAATAGAGAGCCTAGCAGTGGAGGCGAGTGTTGTAATTACTTAATGGAGCTCCTTAAGCCTACACCTTGGTCACAAGTCCAAGGCACTGCTTAGGTTTCTCTCGTAATTGTTAGAGATCATATTTGATCATTTATGGGTTCAGTAGAAGTATCTACATTGCGTTTACCCAATATTCCACTCAATACCATCACCCCCTTTTAGTGTTCCCCAATATTTCCCATCTTCCTCTTTCCATCTCCTTTCACATCGTTTTAAAATCCCCGACATATATATATAAAAGGAGAAGCGTAGGGGAGCACTAAGTAAGGATTTTTGAAAATTCATTCATTCTAAGGGAGTAAAACGGGGGTACAAAGTTAGTATGAAACTTTGCCGTTTTTTAAGTTATTCAAATAAAATTCAGTATGAAAGTTCTTCATTGAAAGTCATGAAATAAGTGTAAAATATTTTTTCAAAAATCATCCCTTAAGGGGGTAAAAGGGGGGTGCAAAGTTAGTATATATATACTACCTCATAAAATGATTAACTTCGTGTACATATGCTCTACTGTAGGCTAATATAACCTCGATATCGCAAACGAAGTTGCGGGTAAAAGCTAGTACATAATAAATAGCGTAAAATATTTTATGTCCATCTAAATAAGTTTCTGAGTTTCAAATATACTTAATTGGCTAGAGTTCTAAAAGTGGTTTCAAGTCTTAAAGCTATTACGGCGTAATCTTCTCTAATTTCTCATTCAGATACGAAGTTTAAGCTGAGCCAGAATTTTCAAATAATCTAATTTAACCTTTGATTGTTAAAGTTTCTATATCATACTGAACCAATACCCTAAGATGTGTGGGTAGGTCGAAAAATAAATTAAAGGACTCAGACTATGGGTTCGGTCAATTATTACAAAAGGGATATGTGCGACTTATTACTATGCAGACTCTATCTCCCATGTCATCAAAAAATCAAAATCTAAGTAAAGCAATAAACACCCCCCCTTCCCCCCGCGACCTTTAATGGTTACGTAATACTTTGACGACCCCTATAGTCGAGTCATTATTTTATCTTATGATCATGTTAGTCGTAATCAAAGCGTAAAATTTAACTAGTTTTATTGCAATATAATGTCTTGTGAACTTGCACATGGGTCACAAGCCCTAGGGAATACTCTGATTCAATAGGTAGGTGGTTACTTTTTAAGTTTTTATCTTAAAAATGAGCAAGAGTTCTTTTAAGGGAGAATAAAGGGTAAGTCCAAGGCCTTTGATTGTTTAACATGAAACAGTAAAAAAAATTAATTCTTACAATTTGAAAATTTCGAAACCTGATTTGACCGAAGTACTTAATGTGATGAAGGTTTTTTTAAAGATTTTCTTTGCCCAGTTGTATGGAAAAACATTTTGCTGCTCCGATTTATATTTGATCCTGACACGAAAGTGAGAAGATCTGTATTAAAAAAGAATCTATGGATTCTCATTTCTTTGGACTAATCAAGCTTGACCAAAAAAATACTATCCCAAAGTTGATTTCACAAGAAGCACCTAATGGTTCCTAAGAATTGTTGTTTTTTCTGTATCTCCAACGCCTTACAATTTCTCCATAATGTCGCAGTAAAAAAAAAACAATCTGTATAGACATATCTGTGTGTGTGTGTGTGTGTGGGATAATTTAATTTTAATGAACCCCTCGTAATATACGTAATAAACGAGCGAGATAATGGCTTTCATTGAAATGAACTGCTTCACGAAGCACCACTATAAAATAATTTAAACTTAAACATGTTGGTTTAAGCTATGATGTCATATTGTAATAAAAACACTGAGTAAATTAGTATTCGCGGGTAGTTGCTTTTATTTTATTTCAAGTATACCCCCACGCGTAGACAATATTTAACCTCTGTTGCGATAGATTAGTCTCAGTCTCTCTGGTGTTGTCGCGCAGTGTACATGGAAGTTAGTGTTATAGTGTCGTGGTTAAAGTCAACCTCCTTGAGTTATTCGTAAGTTTACTTTATCTACTAGTCAACCCGTCTCGGCCTCGCACGAGCTTAACCTATATCCTCCTCTTGTTTACTAGTTCAGTAATTTAAACGTGATTGTGTAAAAGACAAGACAGTTCATCTCTCCGTCAATAGGTGGCGTAAGTAGTATATTAAACCGGAATTACTTTCAACTTATTCGAGCAGCGCGGGGTGTGTTGTAATTACTGAAAAGGCCTTTAACCCTTAACCTTAGGGAAATATTAGATTTATTAAACACATAGTAGTAGTTTGTTTATTATTATATTATATTTAATTTGTCAAACTACCCACTCGCGACATGTTTGTGTCATATCACAAATGAGGCGAGAGGAGCGAGTTGGCAACTCATATTGAACTAGATCGAACGTCACAACTTCCAGTTCCTTAATCAAACAATATTGCTCTGGAAAATAAAAGGTAGAAAACTTTTTGCACATATAATAAACTTGGAACTGGATTGATATTCTCGAATGTTGTGTGACGGCTCGTTCATACGGTGACGGCTATAACTATGTATACGTATAAAAAAATTGTAGAGCACAGTGTCTCTACATTGAATGTATGACTTTAAATTAAATGCAAAACGCTGAGTATACAATACATTTTTTTTAATAAATTGTCTTTAATTTTTTTTTTATATAATTCTAAGGCTGCGTAGAGCCTGGGACATGCAAACAGGTGTAGATTCATTTACCTTTTTACGAAGTCTTTACTTCTCGAGATTTAACATTTATATACTTATACGCACTATACTCTATTACGACAGGCAGCGTTCACTCTATGACAAGTTTTTATGGATAATAACCTCATAATTTACCAGTCAACACATTTTTCTCTTTCTTTCTTACGTTTTGGTTTTTGTAATATATGTAGCTGGCAAGTGACATTAAAAAACTATAAGCTGTCGATCTAATAGAATGTCTTAGAAAAGATTTGGGCTTTTGTCATCGGGTTTTTTTCCAGTCACAGCTTTCCATCAGAATATTAATATATTAAGTGTTGTTGCTCTGAATATACCATACAGCTCATTGGCGACGAGATTTGTACCTACTGCGAAAGAGATATTTGAATATATAGGAAAATGTCAATCGGAAAAATTGAACCTTTTGAGCCAAGTACGGACAATTGGGGGCTTTATATTGAGAGGTTAGAGCAGTTTTTCATAATAAATACGGTTGCTGAGCAATTAAAAACATCGACATTAATAACAGTAATGGGAGGACATTCGTATGAACTGTTAGTTACATTATGTGCTCCAAACAAACCATCCACTATGAAGTTTTTAGAGATTGTTAAGGTGATGGCTAATTATTTGCAACCAAAACCCAGTATTTTAGCAGAACGTTTTAAATTCAGAAAAAGGAAACAAGGGAATTCAGAGACAATATCAGAATATGTAGCGGTGTTAAAAAGAATGGCGATGTCGTGTGATTTTAAAACAGCCCTGGAAGAAAATCTAAGAGATCAACTAGTTTGCGGGTTACGTGATGAAAAAACAAGGCAAAGGCTGTTTGCAGCGGAAAATGTTGATTTCACGGAAGCATTTTCTCTGGCTAGTACGTTGGAGGCAGCAGAGATAAATGCGTCTGTTGTAGGTGAAGGAAGTTCGAGTAAGGTCGATGAAGCACTTGCAACATGTCAAATGTCTAGTGTCAATAGTCACCAATTTAAGGGACAGGCTTTTGGCAGTAGGAGGTTCATTAAAGCACCCATGCACCCAGCACGGGCATCTGGTAGTGAATATAGTAGAAAACCAGAACGAACGCAGAGCTTAAAACCAACAGTCTGTCGTGTTTGTGGGGCGGCACACAATGCATTAGCCTGTAAATTTAGATTATATGTTTGTAGAGTTTGTAATAGAGAAGGTCATCTAAAAAACTTGTATGTTATGGATAATGCTAAAACTTCGCTAATTGGTCGAGAATGGTTGGAAGAACTTAATATTCCTCTACCGTGTGTAACAAACAATATTTTTTTGGAAAACAAATTTAATTTAGATGATTTTAGTTCCAGATATTGTGATGTCTTTGCCGACGGCCTGGGGTGTTTTACGGGCGGAACTGTTGGTCTTCGACTACGGAACGGTGCACAGCCTATATTTATACGTGCGCGTCCTTTGCCATTTGCTATGAAAGAACCGGTTGAACGAACCCTTGAACAAATGGTAAGCGATGGAATTATCACACCAGTTGAGACTTCAGATTGGGCCACACCGATCGTACCAGTTATGAAATCAGATGGAACTATACGTATTTGCGCTGACTATAAACTTACTTTGAATAAATGTTTAGAGGTAGATAGGTACCCGGTCCCCCGTATAGATGATTTGTTAGCAAAATTATATGGCGGTATAAAATTTTCAAAGATCGATCTCAGCCAAGCGTATGCACAATTTCCTTTGGACGATTCTAAAAAAGTTACAACAATTAATACCCATAAGGGGTTATTTCGATACAACCGTTTAATATATGGTCTCGCCTCTAGTCCTGGAATATTTCAAAGAAAATTAGAACAGATATTTAACGATTTACCAAATGTTGGTATCTATTTAGACGATGTGATTATTACAGGTAGAGATGATAGTGAACATTTAGGAATTTTACATAGAGTTTTTCAAAGGTTACAGAAATATGGCTTGAAAATTAAAAAAGAGAAATGTGTTTTTTTTCAAGATTCAGTCACATACTTAGGATATGTAATTTCTAAAAACGGCATACAAACTTGTACAAAAAAAGTTGAAGCTATACAAAATATTCCAATGCCTAAAACTGTTACTGAGTTAAAGTCGTTTTTAGGTATGATTATGTACTATGCAAAATTTGTAAAAAATATAGCGAATATTTTGGCCCCGTTATATGAACTTTTAAAAAAGAATACTAGATTTGAATGGTCAAATGAATGTCAAAGGTCTTTTATAAAAGTTAAGGAAATATTGAAATCGAATCAGTTGCTAGCACATTACTCTCCGGAGTTGCCACTTATTTTAACAACGGATGCGAGTAGTGTAGGAGTCGGAGCAGTAATTTCACATATTTCTGAAAAGGGTGTTGAGAGACCTATAGCATACGCATCGCGTATATTAAATAAAAGTGAACGCAATTACTCTCAAATTGAAAAGGAGGCTTTGGCGATAATTTATGGTGTAAAGAAATTTCACCAATATTTATATGGAAGGAAATTTACCTTGCGCACGGACCATAAACCGTTGGTTACTATTTTCGGTAGTAAAAGCGGGATCCCAGTAATGGCAGCGGGAAGATTACAGAGATGGGCAGTTATACTTTCGGGTTATTTATACGACATTGAATATGTGTCTAGTTCCAATAATGGGGCTGATGCTTTATCTAGGTTACCTTGTGGGAGTGAGGTTAAAGAGCGATCTGAAATAACTTATCTTAATTTTGTTCAGGATTTTTTACCGGTCACTAGCGAATTAGTTAAGAAAATGACTCTAAAGGATCCGTTATTGGTAAGAGTGGTGATGTATGTTACATCGGGCTGGCCGATGCAGTGTCCGGAAGAGTCACTAAAACCTTTCTTCCTTCGTAAAAATGAGTTGTATATTGAAGCTGGTTGTTTATTGTGGGGTTATAGAATAATAATGCCTGAGGTTCTACGAGAAAAAATTTTAAAAGAATTGCATATAGGTCACATGGGAGTAGTTAAGATGAAAGGAGTGGCACGTAGTTATGTTTGGTGGCCTAGAATTGATGCAGACATCGAACGAGTTAGTAGAGAGTGTGATGTTTGTGCATTAGAAGCTAGTGCACCGCCACGTGCACCTCCTAAACCTTGGCAATATTCGTCGGAACCGTGGTCTCGTGTACATATAGATTTTTTAGGTCCATTAGATAGGGAAACTTTTCTGGTTTTGGTAGATTCATCAACGAAATGGATCGAAGCCTTTCGTATGATAAATATGACAGCGAAAAGTGTTATTAAGGTTTTACGGGAAACATTTGCTAGATTTGGCCTACCAAAAGAACTTGTTTCTGACAATGCAGCGATGTTTACCAGCAACGAGTTTAAAGATTTTTTATTAAGTAATGGTATTCGTCAGATTTTTTCTGCACCCTACCACCCAGCATCTAACGGGGCAGCGGAAAATGCTGTTAAATTATGTAAAAAAGCTTTAAAAAAGGCAAAGAGACAAAAAATTGATTTAGATACAGCTCTTCAAGCATATTTATTAGCTTATAGAAACTCAATACATAGCACTACGGGCGAAACGCCTGCGATGTTATTACAACGACGTATTCTTCGCTCAAGACTTAATTTATTACGACCTTCTAATACTATAGAGGATAATGTTAGGCGAGCTCAGCAACGGCAAGTAGACGCGGCTGGAGGAACGGATAGGCTTTTAGAAGTAGGAGATGAGGTCTGGGCGCGTGAATATACTAACGCTGATCGCTGGGTTAGGGGTAAAGTAAGGGAACCGATTGGTTCAAGAAATTTTGTAGTAGAAAAACCGGACGGGTCTCAAATTAGGAAACATATAGATCAGTTGAAAGTTAGAAGTAAGATTTATAGATCGGGATGGCCTAATTTGAATGTCGAAACTCCCGACAATAATGAAGTGTCCATACCGTCTCCGTCGTTAGGGCAAGGGGAGAGACTGGATGCTGGTACTGACAGACTGGATACTGGTACTGGTACTGTCCAGGATACTGTAGCAGAAGGCACTGTACCACGTGAGCAGATTACTGACACTGTTCCGCCTCTAAGACGCTCCGGAAGGATTACTAAACCCGTTGTACGTTTTCCGTTAAATATTGATTGAGATTTGTGTTGATAGTAAGTAGTTATTTTAGTTTGAATTGTTATTATTTTAGGTTTATGTTTACAATTAAGGGTGAGGGTGTAATATATGTAGCTGGCAAGTGACATTAAAAAACTATAAGCTGTCGATCTAATAGAATGTCTTAGAAAAGATTTGGGCTTTTGTCATCGGGTTTTTTTCCAGTCACAGCTTTCCATCAGAATATTAATATATTAAGTGTTGTTGCTCTGAATATACCATACAGCTCAGTTTTATTACACTTTATTCTTCTTCTTCTTCTTCCCCTATTTCGATCCCTATAAGCGTTTTTTTTTTGGGGTAAAAGATAGCCCAATAAAAAGTAATTTCCAATAGCGTAGACTATCTTTGTATTAAATTTCATAAACATCAGTCCAGCAGTTGCCTTATGTAAGCCTAACCTTAAGCTTAGATGGAGAGCCTAGGCAGTGGAGGTACGTGTTCACGTACGTGGCAGGGCAACCTTTAAATTTACGCCTTGGTCACAAATCCAATGCACTGCTTGGGTTCCTTTCAGAATAGTAAGAGATCGTAATGTTTAGTTATCTCCTGTCTATATAGCTTTCAAGATAGACCATCTACTCATACTAGAATATTACTTCACTAAATAATAGATTCGTCTATTTGTTCTCATTCAAAATTCCATGTTTCATACAAAGGTTATAATATTCCTGTTCTCCATGAGAACGAACTTGAAGGCTGATCCTTAATTTGGAAGTTCAGCAATGAAATTTATCTCAAAGAAAAGTGAAATGTATTCTGACGTAAACAACAGGTGAATAAATATATTAGAAAGTTAATTAACTTGGCTTCTACTTGGATTTTGAAAAATTACTTCAGATGCCTTTACGTGTAATTAAAACAATGTGGGTTGTGTGTTTAGTCTTTATCCATTTTAATCTCTGAAGAAACATATATGATTCTCTCTCTCATATATGATTCTCTTCTTTTAGTATAGTCCAAGATCCCGCGACGATCAGACCTTAGTTATTTTATAAAACCTGAGTTTTTGACGTGACAACGTCTTATAAATTGGTTTGCCGGGTGACACTTCAAGAAACTGCGTTACGCTCCGCTCACGTTATGCGCTCACAATGAGAGCGAGTGAGAGGCACGCGTCCCTTCCACTCGGGCATGGTTAGCCCGCCTAAGAGCGAGAGAGACAGACATAAAAATAAAATTTTGTTAATATGAAATTCAGTGCGAGATTCTTTGTATAAATTAATGTTTTAAATATAATTCTTTGTATAAATTAATGTTTTAAATATAATTCTTTGTATAAATTAATGTTTTAAATATAATTCTTTGTATAAATAAATGTTTTAAATTGTTACTATTATTTCATCCTTCTTCCTACTATACGAATGAATATTCACATTAAAATTATTTTACCACTCAAAGTCGTTGTCACGTAAAACTTTCGCCCGTATACCGACTTTACAGGCAACCAATTTTTTCTGTGTATATACCTAATTGAAAGGTACACGAGAGCTTTACTTCACAATAACACTCAAAAGACTACACTAATATAAAATTAAATATTCAGAAAAATATATTGTTAGCAACACTGTTTATAAAGTAGTATCATTTTATATTATGTCAAGTATACCGACGCGTAGACAATATATAATAGTTAGTGTGATAGATTAGTCTCAGTTTCTCTGGTGTTGTCGCGCAGTGTACATGGAAGTTAGTGTTATAGTGTCGTGGTTAAGGTCACTTTAATATCTATTTTAGTTGGTGAGGTGAAACCTGCTCCTGGGTCTCGAGCCCCAGGCACAGCTCGGCCCCGTCTCAATTGCATGTGTATACGTATTGCTGTATAGTAATGGGTATCATTCTTCTCTCATCTATGACAATATTTAAATAAACTTTGAAGTCACACGAATTCCGAGAATAACTAAAAACTTCTTGCGTCAAAGACACCAACCTTTTTGTAATACAAAATACCAGACCAAAGGTGGGGTCTAGGCCAGTGTTGCCAAGTTAATATTCAAAAATTTCCCTTTAGATAAGTATTAAATTAAACAGTCTGCCTTAATAATAACACTTAGCACTACCTAGTCAAAGATAAAAAAGAAATCTAGTTTTATAGTTTTTGCTAATATAATAGAAATATTAAAATTGATTACCTACCGTTGCTTTGAGTTGCACAGTTGGGGATCGTTTAGATCATTAGTTAACTTTCAAGTTTTATAAAATCACGAAAGTCTAGCTGTCGCGGGCTCTGGGTCTATTATGATTCTACTTTTTATAGCACTTAATTGACTAATAATTAAAAATTGAGTTATTGTTATGAAATATAATAGAAGTGTTTAATTTAATTTAATAATTAAATAGATTCACTACACCACACCACACACAGCCATAATGGTCACCAGGTGAGGTCCGTTTGACAACTGGCTCATGTCTATCGGAATCAAGGTTATATACAGTCTTAGAATAAAATAAAAAGTACCCACGAATATAAAGTTATCAACATATATATTAAAGACTATCTATTAAATCAGAAATGAAGACTAAGTAATCAAACCACCAGACACTATTTACTGAAATCTACTCTGTTTTATTTACCTAACCCTTTTAGCATTTACAAATAAAAGAACTAGAAACAACCGAAAGTTTCCCGTAAATAATTAAGTAAGTAAGTGAAGTGAAGTGAAGGAGAAGGCCAGACTCAGGCTGAATTGTAGCAAATAAATCAAGAAGCTAAGTAATGTTTTGTTCTAAAAAATAAATTTGCTATTGATCTATGTAACTTAGTATTAGTCGACTCCTCTGGTTTCACATGATTTTCAATATATTGCTATATAAAATATTCAGGCATTCAATAAACATTTTATATATTTATATATATCTATCCCTCAGGAATGCTGAATGTTTCCGCAGTAAAAAGTATATGTTAATCGAGGTTAAAAAGTATCTGTGTGCCAAATTTCATCGAAATTCGTTCTGTCGTCCTTGTGTGATTGAGTAACAAATTTTCACATTTATATGATTATTAAAAAAGGACTATTGAGTGTAAGAGAATAAAATAAAGATTAAAGTGTGACGTCACGCCATGTACAACGTCAATGTTGTAAATTTTCGTATTAGCTAGTATATATATAGCTACCTAGCTATCACTGCATACTAGGCTATCACTGAATACTAGGCTATAACTGCCTACTAGGCTAATACTACATACTAGGCTATCACTGGATACTAGGCTATAACTGCATATTATGTTGTCACTGCACACTAGGCTATCACTTTATACTAGACTATCACTGCATACTAGGCTAATACTAGATACTAGGCTATCAGTGCATACTAGGCTATCACTGTACACTAAGCTTTCAGTGTACAGTAAGCTATCACTGTACACTAAGCTATCACTGCATATTATGCTATCTTTTTTTTTTTTTTTTTTTTTTTTTTTATTATATGGCTTATATTATGCTATCACTACATACTTTGTTGTCACTGCACACTAAGCTATCACTTTATACTAGACTATCACAGCATACTAGGCTATCACTGCATACTAGGCTAATACTAGATACTAGGCTATCAGTGCATACTAGGCTATCACTGTACACTAAGCTATCACTGTACACTAAGCTATCACTGCATATTATGCTTTTACTGCATACTATGTTATCACTGCATACTTGGCTATCACAGTATACTAGGCTATCATAGCATACTAGGCTTATACTAAATACTAAGCTATCACTGCATACTAAGTTAACTAACATTTAATCTAGAAAACAGACACATCACAGACACATAATTCCTACTCTGTAACTCCCATAACATACTCACATAAGAGTAATACTTTACTAACTTATATTTTCTGTGTGATAAGTCAATATTAACTTCATGAAACTGACCTGATCTATCGCGTGACGGCTTATATATTGTCGAGTCAGTGAGGGGATTTGCAATATAAACCAATAGCCAATCAACGTTATCAACAGTATTACTAGCGCGAAATAAAACTATATTTACATTTTACGAGTAAACCCATCATAACAAAGTTATTAGAAAGTGTTTAATATTATATTAGTAGCTAAAATAAATCTTTACAATTTCAATTATCTGGATTTCCTAGTCATGTAAGCAGTTGAGAGCTGAGTCTTTCCGTCAGTGATGATAAATGAGAGTACCATAAGTGGTTTTTTTTTTGTTTCTTTTATTTCAGCAAACGTAGTCACAGGAAGGTTCTCGTATAAAGAAACTACGAATCACGTAAACAGAACATATTGCTAGAACGGTAATGTAATAGAAACAATAAAATTTGAACCGCCATATATTCCCTACGGCTAATGGGTCGGATTTGACCATAACGATAATACTAGCCGGCTAAATCGGCTCTAACATAAAGACCGACATACCCCACTTTTATATACCTCCACTAATCGAACCGCCCCGGCTTTTCTCGGTTGCTATATATTGGAAAATATTCAAGCATTCAATAAACATTTTATTATTTTTTTGCAGGACCTATGAATTCTTCTGGAATAAAAGGTAGTGTGTATGTTAATCCAGGTTATAAAGTATCTGATTGCTAAATTTCATTGAAATCCGTTCAGCCGTTTTTGCGTGATTGAGTAACAAACATCCATATACCAACATATATGTATATGTTACGACAAAGAGCCGACTTGAATTAATTAATGAACCGAATCTTACGATTCTGTAGTTTTTGAACAGGAACCCAGGAAGTGCCTTGGACTTGTGATCAAGGTGTAGGTTTAGGGGAGCGCTGCCTACCGCATATGCGAACGCTCGCCTCCACTACCCGGTTTTACCGTTTGTCTTACCTTACTTTGTTTGTTAACCTAACATAATATAAACCTAACTTAAGATTGTGTTAACACACCTAAATACAATCTAGGGATACAAGTTACACTTCTTCAGGCACTACTCCAACTGTTGTTCACTCAAATAACCTTCTCGTGAGACTAGCGTCAGTCGAGGAATATAAAGGGACTGGATAGTGGAAGCAATACACCTCCACTAGTGGGGTTTGTAGTGATGGGAAACGTTAAACAATTGCAGTATTTTTATATAAAACTTGAATGAAATCTGTAAAAAATAATAAACTATATTTATCATTATTACATCAATGAAGCTGTGGAATTCTGTACAAAACTTTTATGAATTTGATAAATTCGCTATATTTATTAAATCAGTTAAGTTTCAAATGTCCTAGATTGTCCTCGCGTAATAAATTCCTCTTTTCAGTTCCTGTTACAAGAACTAATTATGCAAAAAAAATATTTGTTTCTAGAGCTTGTAGCAGTTATAATGATAAGTTTTATATGTATGATGTATTTTTGAATTATGATATTAATATCAAACATATAAAAAAAGATTTAATCTCTTATCTACGTATATCTAGTTAGTGTTTGTTGCCCCTTGTATCTTATTTTATTTATTTTTTTCTTGTAATTTGTAATCACAATGTATTAATTTTTTTTTAATTTTTGGTAATTTCTTATTTAATCGTATTATTTTCTTTTTTGCTCTAATTGTGTGTTACGTATAAGTGGAAACTTTATTGGTGTATACTTTAGTTATAATTTTAGTTTGTAAGAGATATTTCACTGTTTGTTTCCCAAATATTAATAAAATAAAAATAAAATAAAATGAAGCAGGTTTATCAAGCTTTTGGATAATAATCAAAATTGTATAAGTCACCTATAAGTAATCTTACTATCACTGAGGGAGACTTAGCACTAGTTATATTATAGTTAATGAAATGACTTGTCAAACTTTTTAACCGACTTTAAAAAGGAGGAGGTTGTCAATTCGATTGGTATATAATTTTTTTTTTATGTATGTATATTAATTACGCTGAGATTTATGATCCGATTTACGTGATTCTTCTTTTGTTTGATGCGGAATAGTTACTATTTAGTCCCTTAAAAATTTTACATGGTGATTTTAATTTTATGAACCTTCAAAAAGGACGAGGTTCTCAATTTCATTGTTATGTTTTTTTCGTTCGTTAATATTAAAACAATAATATAAAATAATTGTTATTTTTAAAGTCGGTGCCAGCAATAGTATAGTATAGTAATAGTAGTAGTTAAATAGATATACCTATTATTAGATAGAAATCTACACACACTACACGTCTGGTCACCTGGCTGGCACCGACTTCAAAAATAACAATTATTATATATTATTGTCTTAATAAAGAGAGAATAATAAATAAAGGACTTTTTTCTTACTTTTTAGTGCATTTTTAGTTTGAAGTCGGTTTTTTGAAACATGGTTTTTTTGATAAACTTAATCATATTTGTGTACGTTTCTTTTTATTTTATTTTTTTTATAAAATAAAAAGAGCTATTTGCAATATCTGATTCTACAGATAAAATAAGAGAGCTGAATTAAGCTCGAGTCTTAAGACAAAATAGCAACCTATTAAAAGTATCCATCAGACTGGACCGCCCCCCGCCTTGCCCCTCTAACCTACTTTTTGTTTAAAAATATTCTTAGCATATTGTCTCCTAAGCTTTGCTAAGTCCTCGTTTTAACCGACTTCAATTAAAAGAAGTTTCTTGATTTGAACATCTATATATTTTTTTAATTATATTAGCTACTATATAATATGTAATGCACTAAAATGGAAAGGATGTACAGGAAAAACATTAGAAAATTACCTTAAAAATTCTGATACGTTAACTCCAACATCTTAATCTTAAAAATATGAATATACCATTCCCAAGAAAACTCGCAGGTTTCACCCTTAATATATTTTGACAAGCTTTGATAAATAAACTGGGTTCAGCAAAAAATATACCAAAGTTAGCGAAGGGAATTTATACATAAAGTCGTGATTACACTGGGAGATACCTGGAATTATTGGATCCATGGAATGTTAGCAACACCGTTTATAAATTAGTATTCGCGGGTAGTTCATTTTATCATATTTTGAGTAGACAATATATAACTTTCTTTTCGATAGTATTGAGTTAGTCTGTCAAGTGATATCGTGCAGTACATATTAAAGTATAAATGAATGAATAAACTTTTTATTACACACAAAAGAAACCTAAAAGATAACATGGAGCTGATACAAATAAAGCATGTAAAGGCGGCCTTATCACTTAGAGTGATCTCTTACAGACAACCTTAGGCAGACTAGAGAAATCAAGTTAATGATACTATACCAGTAAAGTTACAAAATGTAATAATTTGTAAACATACATATAAATAAATATATATAATATTAAGGTGAGTTAGAGTTGTGAGACTAATAGTTACCGGGCATGGCTGTTTTGGTAGGTACCTGCACAAATTGCACCTAGGGAGACGACAGAGGCCTGCCATGAATGTGGTGCAGACGTAGACACCGTGGACCACACACTTGAGCATGGCCCAGCTTGGGAGCCACAACGCTTCCAGTTAGTGTGTGGTTGGTGATGACGAGTCGCGGAAGGCGCTCGTAGTCGGAAGAGAGGAAGTGGAAGCTTCGTTTTGTGAAGCTATGGTCAAAGTAAAGGAGGCTGCAGAGAAGAGGATCCTACTTTGGACCCCTTGCGTAGGAGAAGACTCCGCGAAGACTTCGCGCAGCTGACTGAACCCTAAGCAAGTGGGTCCGTCTGAGTGCTAAGGTAGAATCCTATCCCGCGAACCCCTAGCACCTAATGCGCGACGGCGACGGTACCGATGGGTTTTATTGGATATTCGGCGCTTCTCACTGTGAGTCCCACATACCCCTCCAACTCAGAGGGGAATCGTAAAGAGCATTTCCCATCGTAAAAAAAAAGGGAGACTAATAGTGTCGTGTTGCGTGCTCCACTTCTTAATGCCCATATGCTCTTATTAAACAGGTATCTGTAAATACTTATAGTTAACCGAAAAAAAGGATAATGCTATTTTAAAAAAAGGATAATGCTATTTTGTATGTGACTCTTCTTATTAATCAAAGTATATTCCAATGCTCCTTGATCACGTGATCCTAACAAACTATCAAACAACATAATATACATAATACAACTTCAAAACTTACAAAGGGATTGAATATTTGATTACAAATTTGATTTTCAATTCTGAAACTAATCAAAGATATGTAACATATATGCATGTACGTATACTAGTCCCGGCAAACGTTGTTTTGCCTTTTAAATTTGAAAAATTTGGGAAGGGCCACTTAGGGGTATAAAAATAGATGTTGGTCGATTCTCAGACCTACCTGATATGCACACACAATTTCATAAAAATCTGTCGAGTCGTTTCAGAGGACTTTGGTAACAAACACCGATTACGAGAATTTCATATATAAGATAAAGAAACCTAACTAAAGGCCCCAGAAAGTGCCTTTTTTTAAGGCAGATAAGGTGCAAACGAGCAGATGGTCCACCTGATGGTAAGTGGCCACCATCGCCCTTGGCCATCGGCAAAACAAGAGATAGCATCCTCGAAGATAGAGTGGAGAAGGAAGAAAATAATGCAGCAGTTTTAGCGGAGCCTGAGCAAGAGCCCAGAGTTCACTGTATCCGCAGCATTAATGGGATGGGAGAGGGAAGGGGTAAGTCTGGCGCACATGCGGCACCGGAACGCATCTATGACACTTGGCAGTCGGATTCGCATGCTGGTGGTTGCAAGCCATTCGGGGAACAGATGGCTCTTACGAGATGCTCTCCCAGCGGCAGAGGGGAGTAGTGTTCTAACCCGTCCCCTCACGGGTAGAATGCCTCTAATAAATGGCCCCTATCTAAAAATAGCAATTTAGCGCCAACGTGTCTCATTAGTTGCTGAGATACTACAGAGTTTGGTCATAATTGTTTTATTATTAAAGCGATAATTTTCATAGAGGCAATGACCATTGACGCGCTGTCACGGTACGCGCAGTTTATCTAATTTTTCAATACGATAAGACAAGTAGGAGACATCGCTATTATAGTAGATGGGGTAGGAGTAAAAATATAAAGAAATAGCAGTATATAAATTGCTTTTGAATAAATTCTATTTGCCTTTTTAAAATAAAACTTGGTACCGGCAAATTGTGTTTGACCTCATATAATATTGGGACTGAATATATTCCGCCTGGGGATAAAACGGGAGACCTATTTCAAATTCGTATGAATAATGGCCAATCCTGTATCCTGTATGGATAAATATAACCATAAGAAGTACTCGTAAAGGATGTAGAGTTAGCGTTCTATTACAAGACTGTATATAACTTCTGTTCTGATAGACTTGAACCATTTGTCAAACGGAGCTCGCCTTTTGATCATTACGGCTGTACAGTGGAGAACAGTGTCGTGATACAGGGTCTCCAATTTTTTTCCTCCGATACAATAAAATGATCCTGACATGGAGCTAGGGCGATATGTATTAAAAAAAAAATTGCCAATTTCACTTCTATCTATAGACTTGACCAAAAAAATTATTATGTCGCAGTTAATAGTATTCACTAAAAGCACCTCATGGTGCCTAAGCAAGTTTCCCAGTATTGATATATATATATAGGTATATGTCGGAGAATAGTAAAAGACTATCGAATTATCGAATCGTCATCGGTATCTATAGCGTTGGAGTAGGGTAGTACTCACTTCCGTTGTGTTGACAGTCTCGACCCTCGACCCTTTATATACCTTCGACATTCTGACTAAAGTCTTAGTCGTGCGCGGTCTCTCAAGAAGTGAAGTAGTCTCTAGATAGTGCTAGTGAAGTGTTAAGTGCAGTGTTGTGTTAGTGCTAAGAGTGATGTCCTATCAAGGTCACGTGAGTACCTTACAATATAGTTGCCACGTTTTGTGTTAGGTCAGCTTTATGTGAGATTAACCTAAGGTTTAAACAGAGTGCCTGAGGAAGAAGAGGAAGAAGGAGAATATCATCTCTCCCTTTTAGTGTTCTCCAATATTCTCCTCACCTCCTTCCTTCTCATCATTAAAATCTCTGACACACACACACATATATATATGTAAGATCAAAAATATGATCAATTATATTTTCATTACATTTTGAAGTCCTTGATCTGTAATAGAAACGTGACAGAGTATGTCATAATAAATAGAACTTTTCTATTCTAACCTCACTATAGAAGATAGGAGACAATCAATCAAAACTGTCAATACAAACTTACAGTCCCTTGGTTGTTCCAATATTGCAAACTACTGGAAAACCAATTCAAACTTTAACATCGATGAATATGATTGGATTTACAATAACAAGGAAATCCAAGAAACTTTCGTAGCAAAAGTTTAAGGAAACTGCAGAATTGTTACAAAACTGATATTTTACTTCACAAGATCATAAATTATTTATCGATATAGAAATCATAGTTAAATAACATGTACCAATTAATTTTCCCAGATTCATCAAGGTTTCTCTACTATAATATACATGTGTTATACATATAAACCTTCCTCATAAATCACTCTTGTAGTTAAAGATGGTGAGAAGCGGCTTTGAAGAAAACACATCTTACTAGCGACGTGCCCTCGCTTTACTCGGTTTCTCTGCTATAATAGGCATATTTATCTATTTATTTTATTTGGTAATCCAACAGCTATATAACATAAACATTTATCAACTACTAATACTAACAATTGTATGCCAATATAGGACTAAACAGTTGGAAAAAAACAGAAACATTAACAAAGCGGTAGTCAGATTGTATGTATCTCTTTTTAATCTTCAAGATTTTTTCCAATATTTTTTTTGTTAAAACATTTTTTTCTTTAAGTGAAACATATCTTATGGTTATAGAAAGTGGGTAATTAATGGGGATATGAAGAATCATTTTGATAATATATCGTACAATAATTTCATATCCATCCTCTTTCGTCTCAATTCTAAAGGTTCCATGTGGAAGTATCTGTAGGCCTGCTCATAAGTGGAAAACGTTTTGTAGCTTGTATAAAATATTATACATTTAAACCTTTCTCTTGAATCAATATATCTATTAGTGAAAACCGTATTAAAATCTGTTGAGTAGTTTAAGATCTAAGGGTACAGACAGCGAGCAGCGACATTGAAGAATACATCTGACTAGCGACTCGCCCCGGCTTTGTATGGTTTTGTCTGGTATAATACGCAGTTATTATACATATAAACCTTTCATTTGAATCAATCTATCTATGAATGAAAACCGTATTAAAATCTGTTGAGTAGTTTAAAATCTAAGGGTACAGACAGCGAGCAGCGACATTGAAGAATACATCTGACTAGCGACTCGCCCCGGCTTTGTATGGTTTTGTCTGGTATAATACGCAGTTATTATACATATAAACCTTACGTTTTAATCAATCTATCTATGAATGAAAACCTCATTAAAATCTGTTGAGTAGTTTAAGATCTAAGGGTACAGACAGCGAGCAGCGACATTGAAGAATACATCTGACTAGCGACTCGCCCCGGATTTGTATGGTTTTTTCTGATATAATACGCAGTAATTATACATATAAACCTTTCCTTTGAATCAATCTATCTATGAATGAAAACCTCATTAAAATCTGTTGAGTAGTTTAAGATCTAAGGGTACAGACAGCGAGCAGCGACATTGAAGAATACATCTGTCTTTCTAGGAAATATTTAGTTTTCTACGCAAAATTCTCAATTTCTCTTAGAAGTACCCGAGATTTATTATAATATAAATACTAGATGAGATTTCTTCGCTTCGGGAAAACATATTTTAGTCTAAATATAAAAACAAGTCTCCATTATTATTTCCCTATTTCAGTCATTTTGGAGATGTTTTTATGAATTTTTTTTTAAACTTAAAATATGCTTAGCAATATTTATAGTATATGTATATGTATGGGCGAATAGTTCCTTTTATTCCAAGTATACTCACGTGTAGTATTACCTCCATCCCGATGGATTTAAGGCGTCAAGTAATTTTACGCAGTAAACATTGTCTAAAGTAGTGTAGTGTTCTGTGAATGGAAAGCCACATTAATTGTGAGTGTCGTAGGCTATATATTAACCTGAAAAATGAATAGAGTTTTCCGTGGTACTCGGATTTGCTGCAGTAAGTCGGAGAAGAAACAGTCCAACGAAAACGATGAGAGATACACGATTCATAGTTGCGGGTAGAGTATGAATGAATTAATGAGTGAGTGTGTGAGTGAGTGAGTGAACGGTTTGAATACATCTCAGCGAAATAATGATAGCACAATTCCAATAATGAACATTTAGTTGGATATCGTCGAGCTCAACGCTGAGCTCTTCAAAATTCAATTGTGTATTGACTATCAAAATTTCCTTTACTATAATGTATATAGTATTGAAAATATTGTACATATGTTTGTTACTCTAACACTCATAAACGGCTGAATGGATTACAATGAAACTTGGCACACATATACTTTATAACCTTGATTAACACATAGGCTACTTTTTGTCCCAGCAAAAAATGAAGTTCCTACAGGATAGCAATAAAAGGGTCTGTACAAAATTAAAACTAATTTAGCAACAAAGTATTAAAAATTAAATATTTTAGTAAATCTAAATATACATGCTAAAATGCATCCGTGTGAAGCCAAGCAATAAAGTGTTGCCACACGAAATTAAGGTTTGAAAAGTTAATTTCTTAAGCAAGGATTATCTAAAAAAGGTTTTTATGAATATTAATTTCAAAAGGGGTGAAACAGGAAAAGTTTATTTGAAAATCTTGAGGTTTAAATATTTGAATAATTTGAATATGATTTTTAATTGATTTTGATTAAAAAAATAATATTTATATTTTTTATTAGTCGACATGTACGTCAACCCCACGTCGATAGATGGCGTACGAGCACACTCATTTGTATACTTTGTAATCTTTATTTTATTTTTGTACCAAATTTCATCAAAATCGGTCCAGTGATGCCTGTTAATTAAATTCTGTTTCTATATCTATTTACTAGATAATAAAATGGCAACACCCTTCTGTAGCTTTAGCAAGTTATTCGCGGGTAGTTCATTGTATCTTATTTCGAGTAGACAATATATAACTTTCATTCCGATTGAGGATTGAGTTAGTCTGTCGAGTGGTGTCACGCTGTACATATTAAAGTAGTTGTTTGATGGAATAGTGCTAGGCCTCCGTTATAGAAGAGTATGTGAGTAATGTACTTTAATATTCGGTAACGAGGTAGAGCTGTGGAGGTGAGAGGAGGCACTGCTCGGACTATTAGGCTTAAGGAGCTCCTTTAAGTGATCACGACACTCGCCTCCACTGCCCGGTCTCACTGTTTGTCTTAGGTTAGGTTAACATAAGGCTAACCCAACCTAACATAAACCTAACCTAAGGTTGTGTTAACACATCTAAATACAATGTAGGGACTTACAATAAATAAGACGTAAGAACTCACATGATCCTTAGTCCGATATTTCCAATATCCGTGATATCGCGACACACTATTTGTTACACTACAACTCCAGGCGATGTTCACTCAAAGAGACTTGTCGAGAGACTAAAGTGTACTGCGTCAGTCGGGGAACATAAAGGGACTAGACAATAGCAGTAATGCCCCCTCCATTTGTGAGGAGAAGTAAATCAACAAATAGGAAATATGGCGCTGGCGTTCCGATCATTCGATAATCGTTTACTCGCTATTTAAAATCGTCGAATATTAAAATGGCGCGACGAAAGTGACAACAAGTTCTCTTTATTATTATTATCCTACCCTAACTATACCCCGATATATACAATATTATTTAAAAACAATATTATTAATAACAGTTTATTCAATTGGAGTAATTTAAATATTTTTAAGCGATAAGAAACAAAAGGTTAAAGTTTGAAGACGTTTATATGATAACGGCTATCGCAAAATTGTCTGCGTGTTAATACTTCTAGTATATATAAACATTAGATTATGATACAAATATGAGTATATATCAGTAGGTTTTACTGTGTACTTTGGAATTATTTTCAAAATAATTTAAACTATAAAATATTACGATAAAAAAAATCAATAATATGTACTTTAATATTTTTTAGGTAATTTATTTGTGAATAAAAATTTGTAGTGTAGTGTACTTATAAGTACGGTATAAGTAGGGTAAATAGATATGAATAAAGGCAGTCTATTGCTGACTGTTGTGGTGAGCGCACGTATAGCATGATTGTCTATTGTGATCTATTAAAAATGGCGACTAGTTATTCGAGGGAATAAAACTATCTATTGTACAACCATTTGATGACACGTCTCATAGGTTAAATATTATGATGGCGAGGTCGAGCAGTAGAGGTGAAAATTTGTACATCATGTTTATTAAAAAGTAAGAAATAATATAGTATTTTGCAATGCACACCCGTGAGGGGTAAGAATAAAATTCCCCTCTGCCGCTGGGAGAGCATCTCGTAAGAGCCGAGTAACCCAGCACCTCCTTGGTGGTGGAGATCTGTTCCCCGACTGGCTTGAGACCACCAGCATGCGAATCCGACCGCTAAGTGCCGCGTTCCGGTCGAGCCGCATGTGGACCAGATCTACCCCTCCCTCTGCCATCCCATTTCTGCTGCGATTCCAATGAACACCGAGTTATTGCTAAGCGTTCATTGAAACCGCAGCAGTCTTCTCTTCGCTCCCCTTCCTCACTCTATCTTCGACACGGCAACGCATCGACAAAACAAGAGTTTTGTCGATTTCCAAGGCCACTGTGTGTGACACACTGTGGCCACTTTCTATCAGGTGGACCGTCTGCTCGTTTGTCCCTTGTCTATCATAAAACAAAAATGCCAATGAAACCACAAATTATACCAAAAACTCAATTTTAAAGTTAAACTCAAACCGTGCAAGAAACTTGTGAACAAACAAGAACGAATAAGTAGTTCAGTGTTTCTTTTTCTCTCTCGTTTGGCGCTGTTTCAACTTCAAATTGTTTCGTTCATCATATTTAAGTCATTTTTAGCGATTGGATGAAACGACGATTTACCCGATTTATTGATAGTCAACACACATGTGTTGAACGTGGAATTTTAATCAAATAATAATTATTAATCACAACCCATTAATGGCCCACTGCTGAGCCGAGTCTCCTTCTCAGAAAAAGGAGGTTATACCATAATGCGACACGCTGGCCCAATGCAGGTTGACAGTCTACACACACTTGATTTGTTTTATTTTAATATTCATATTTGTTTAACTACTTATAAGCTCTTTACAACATAGAGCAGTCAACCCGAGTTATGTTATTACTGTAGCTCTTTAAAGCTGCACCTGGATCACAATCTCCAGGCACTCACCACTTCATATCTGCAGTATATTTTATATGCAAGTTGAACTATTATAGGATTTTATTATAGAATATTATTATTGTAGGAGCTTATGAGTTTTTAACATAAAAGTTTAGTTAGATGTTATATGGCGAGTTCGCGTTGTGTAATTACTATAAAGGAATCACCTAGTCACAATCCTTAGCTTTTACGTATCACTGAAAATAGTCTAGAATATTTGTGCAGCCTATATTCTTCTGGAAATGTCTGGAATGATCCGGCTAAAAGCGGATTAAACGTTCAAACTGCTTAACGCGTCTTTACTCTGAGCTTTAACAAGTTTAGAGCGCGCATATCGTTTCAGTAACGATTTGATTCGCTTAAGAAACTTTAAACTTACGAAGTATTTCTACTGTAATCCTGTTAATTTTTAAGGGTTTAACCTCAAAATGAAAGAAAAACCCTAAGAAGGTCAGATTATCAAGTCAATATTCCATCGTGAAGCGTCAACAAATGAGTTTTGGTCCTTTGATGAAGAACTATAATATAACATCCACAACAAAAACAAACATTTAATTCTATCGAGAGTTTCGTAAAAAGTACATATTCATTTATATGCTGATTAAACTGTAATTTGGTTAAAGACAAATCCTTACTAACACTATAAATGCGAGAGTTTCTGAGTGAGTTTATATGTTTGTTACTCTTTCACGCAAAAACTACTGATTGTATTTTAATGAAACTTTACAATAATATTGTTTATATATCTAAATAATACATAGGCTATAATTTAAAAATATATTGTGTGAATTGTCCAATATATAACGATAAGTGTCAAGTACAAAAAAATTCTGCCATCTGCGAACTATACTGGCGTGAGCTGCAAAGACTGTTAGTTAAATATTAAAATGTAATATATAGCGATACATAATATACATAGATAGTCATATACTACTATAGAGATGTAGATAAGGTCCACGAATAATAAAGTCCAATAGTGGTTGCCTTTGTATGGATAAGTAAAAATAACTTGGACAAAAACATTTCGTACAACAAGGATAATAACTTGTAGTTCAACACTAGCTATGTTCAGGTCAATTTTCAATAACTAGTAGACAAAGAAAATGATCAAATTAATTTTAAAGATAAGACCAACTAACTATAATTGGTAAACTTGCGATAATTCTTTTCCATTAGCAAGAATAATTAAGAATATAATTTATAAGGAGTAATATACAATAATTAAATAAATATATTTTATGGGAGCTGTACTGTGCAGTAACACTATAACAAAAATACTGAAATGTAATCTATCTCTAGAATTGATGATTTTTTTAAATATTATTTTGCAGCGTAACAACTGTCTATTAGTGTTAGCAACACCTACCCGCGTTCTACCCGTGAGGGGACGGGGACGGTTAGAGTACTACTCCCCTCTGCTTCTCGTAAGAGCCGAGTAACCTAGAACTCCCTTGGTGGTAGGGGATCTGTTCCCCGACTGACTCGCGCCCGGCACCACGTAAATCCGACCGCCAAGTGTCATAGACGCGTTCCGGTCGAGCCGCATGTAGGCCAGACTTACCCCCTCCCTCTCCCATCCCATGGACGCTGTGGATCTAGTGGACTTTGGGCTCATTTTTTTAGCACTTACCATTAAGTGGACCATCTGCTCGTTTGCACCTCATGTACCATAAAAAAAACAGCGTTTATAAAGTAGTATTAGCGGGTAATGTAAGTATACCGACGTATAGACAATATATAACCTTTAGTGCGATAGCTTAGTGTCAGTCCATACACCAGAGGGTGTTGTCGCGCAGTGTACATGGAAGTTGACGTTATAGTGTCGTGTTTAAGGTCACTCTTCTTGAGGTCCTGAGGTTACTTTATTATCTGTTGTAGTTAGTATTCGGGTAGCGAATGGGAACGTTATGATTATGCAACGTGTTGGTACAACAATTCCTTTCAACGGTTCCATTCCTTTCTCATTCTATGATAGAAGTAAGATAAAACATTAATAACCAAGTACTGGACACTTAATGATAATAATAATTGATACTATTATATTTATAATAAAATGTATTATCAGTAAGTGTTCAGAACTCGTCGAAATGTTACGCATTATTATAATCGCAATATTTGTTTCGATCATTGAAACTCGAGTTTACTATGGTCCATTGAGGGATAACCTAGATAGCTTGGAGGACTATGAAGATGCTGAGGAAGATTTTGAAGATCTCTTTAAAGACGTTGCAGGACTCTTTTTAGAAGCAGACTCAGAAAAAAGAAGGTATGGACTAAAGGATTATAATGCTGTTGAGATGTATAATGACTCAGAGTATACTTGTATATATCCTTTCGATGGATACGATGAAGCATCGGTGCGGATTATGGTGAAGCATCGCGTTATGAAAGTTGCTGCTAGATCTATAAACAAGAGTGACAAGATGCGAGATATCAGGATCTTGCCTGACAACCTTCAAACGAAGGACATTTCCTTTTTTGTAAATAAGGAGAATCTTGTAATAACAATACCATTCGTAAATGCAACAAGAAGATATTTCTACAAAAAAATTGAGCTATTTCCTTATGATATTGAACCATTTTTAAGATAAAATTGTTTGTATTTTTCAAAAACTTTAAATTCTTATTCTCATCTTTTTTATTTAAAATAAAATTATTTTTAATAATTTTGTTTTCTTTTCATTCATAACGTTCCAGGTGTTGATGTTTACTGATTAATGGTGATGATGGTGGTTTCTCCTTCTTTTTCTTGTGTACTTCCTAAAATCAGAAGTGATTCTTTGAAATTACATCCTGTTCTTATACTAAGGTTTATCCCTCTAAAACATTTTTATATTTGAGTCACGTTTCCACCTCGACCCTTGATAAGATAGCGAGAATTGAATCCACTGTCTGAACTGACTTTATAATTTTGAATAAAATTTAAAAATGTTTACATTTAGGAGAAGTTTTAATCATTTTTTTCAACTATTTTTTTTAATTCAGAAATATTTAAATTCTCATCTATAATACGCAACGGATTTTGATGCGGTTTTCACCAATAGACAGAGTGATTCAAGAGAAAGGTTTATTTGTATAATACTTAATAAAGGGAGGCGGGACACTACCTAAAGATAAATTAACACGTGGATAAGTAGCGAAACCCAAACCAAGCCATATCGTATCACTAGTTTATATATATTCCAGAATATCCCAACCACAAGTTGGCTCAAGAACAGTTCAATTTAAATTTCAGACCAATAACAAATGGTCTCTAAACCGTTGCCCATTCCAAGATTTAAATCCAAGTCGATTTTTCACTCTATCGACGCTGATCAATTGGTCTAGTCTCAAGCAATATTACGGATATCCAGATGCTTTTACCAACGTGTGAGATTCGTTTAACGTATACCTTTATTGGATGAAAGTTTCTCTTATTTTCTGATTCACTGGATCAATAAAATTTTCGCTAGAAAAATACAAGAATAACTCATCAAAGTTATATCACGATCTGATGACGGATTACAAATATAACACAGATGTACAAAGAACGTTTAACCCTTAACCACCTATCGCCGGTATCACAAACCGCAGCGAACCGCTCTTGGGAACGACTAAGCGTGTTTGGGCTAGGTTAATAAAAAATGTTTCGCCAGCGGTTTCACAGACCACACGTAGATGGACATATTTTTTTGGACTATCTTACTTTTATTTTTTTAGTATCAAAGTAATTAAATCGATCAAAATATTGAAAAAAATGTAAATTTTTATACAGTTTTAGTGGTATTTATAAAATGAATAGATATAAGTTATTATTATGTGTATAATTAGACTTATTAATATTGTATATGTATGTGTATGTAAACTATAGTTAGTATTACTGGTATATGTAGTGTATGTATTATATATACTTGCTTACAATATATATTATATATATATATTTGCCCTTTAATGCTATGGATCTTCATTTACTTGGAATGGTTGTTTTTGTGCCTAAATTGTTCATTTTTAAATGTATTTTATTTTTAACAACAATTTTAATATAATTTTGGTTATAAATGAGACTACAATAAATATATATTTTATAAAAAAATTGATTCTAAATTAAAATGTATAATGTATTAGCAGTCTCTGAGACCGCACGTAATAATTTAATGACTAAAATAATGGTTAGATGATTAAGAGTTAAAAATAAACTAAAACTCGAACTTAAAATATGTTGAAGCTCTTATTGCTGATGACAGCAAAACATCGGCTTTGAGGCTGATCATAAACTAAAAACAGGAGAGTATGATGTAAATGCGGCTAGACTAAAACTCGTGAAAACTACTTGAATATCAGATAGAACTATTACCAGATTAGCTTAGATATAACTCAATTTTGTAACAGATTTATAAACTATTATACTAAAATATTTTAAAATATACAGTAGTTTATAAATTCAACTTGTTACTTGGCTAGAACAGCCTGATTTAAATTTCAAACGCCCAATAACGAATGGGGTTTGGGAAACCGTTGCTTACCCCGAGATTGAAATCAGAAGCAATTTTTCACACCTCCCCCAACAGACTGATTGTGCTCATCTATCAATCTGAATTGTATTTAAAATTTCAGTTTTCCTCTAAATATCGAAGGGTTTACTAATTTACATATAGATAACGTGTAGGTTTTTGTTGGATTGACAAATCGCCCTTGCATACTCAAGGGAATCTCGCCATAAAAGAATTTTATTGTTTTTTTTTATTTGGTACAGTAGCTGTATTTTATGGTTTCGTAAATATCTTTAAAATTTCTCTCGATTAAACATGGTTCCTTCATTCATTCGGAACATTTAGGAATGTTGTTGTAGTGTATGTATTTATCCCATGATGAAAAAAAATTATTTGTAAATTCCTTCAAAATCTAGTAGACCTATCGGAGGCAACTTGTTTTCGATCGAATCTGTTTCTCATCTAATTGCGCTTACTTTGTATTAATTCTTATCCAAATAATTCGTATTAAAGACTATTTCAAAAACTGTTGATTACTTTTTGAATTATTGAAATCGGACATTCCATTCAAAAGATATTAAGATATTAAAAATGTCAATAGAAACAAAAAATACACACCGACGTGCCGGTGTGTTAAATGTCCACCCGAAACCGGGACGGGTCGCTAGTACTCGATAGAAAACACAGTTTCCCTGGAATTTAATTTATAAGCCCGAAAATAACACAGAATAAGTATTTTGCTAAAGGTTAAAGAATATTGGCTCCGGCAGGTCATCGGTAGTTTTTCGTAATAGATTTTTGTCAATTTGGGTCGTTCCCGGCCCGACCAATATAACGGAGTTTTTGTGTATATATTTTCCATATTTGCTTACAAAATAGTTATACAAAAAGCTTTATTAAGTGATATTGTAAGGAATGAAAGCCTGTTTGTAGTACTTAAAAGCTAATAAGGCTATGGATTTTAGACGGAAATGAGCGGTTTCGGGGGGTTACTACAAAATCGTTATGGTTTAATGGCTGGTTAAAATACCTTTTAACCTCGAGAGCAAAAACCTGTCCCTTTAAATGACAACAGCGCTTGACCAGATAAACAATGGCCATCAAAGTTAAATCCAGATATACAAAAAAACAGTGTTCATATTGCCTTCAGCCATATTTGTTAAAGTCACTGTGGCAAAATAACAGAACCAGCCAAAATCAAGTGTACATTTGTAGCAGTGGCGCCTTTGTTAGCTGTACAATATTTACACGTGATAACATATTCACGGAACCATTACTGGAAAGGTAATTTCGTTAGATTAAGATTTTTTATAAATACAGCAACAGTATGGTTTAATTTTTAGATTTCTTTCAGAGTGATATATATTACTTATAATGGCCTGCGGATTAATATATAGGTGCAGTCAGTCATAAGTTATAGTCAGCTATAAGTCACAGTCAATCATTAGTCTCAGTTAGTCATTTGTAAATGGGATATTTAATCATAGATGCATGTCTAACATTGTATTTATCTATATCTATACTAATATTATAAAGAGGAAAGATTTGTATTTTTGTATTTAACGAATAAACATAAAAACTACTGGACCGATTTCAAAAATTCTTTCAACATTAGAAAGCTACATTATCCCTGAGTAACATAAGCTATATTTATTACAAGAAAAAATTAGAGATCCCCAGAAATTCTCACTAAAACCAACACAAGGTGCAAAAAAATTAGCCATAAAATATCTTTCATCGCATGCGCTGCGAAAAGTATTGATGATAGAACAAAAAAATGTTCTACAATATTATAGAACGTATCAATATCTACAAAAAACTTCGCGAGACCATATGTCCAACTATTGTAGTTAAGTCACTATAACTACTTTTTTACATTTTAAAAGTTGATGAAAATGCCTATCAAAATCAGACCATGTTTTCCATAACTTTGTATTAATTCTTATCCAAATAAATTATTTCGTAATGAAGACTGTTTCAATACCTATTAATTACTTTTTGAATTATTGAAATCGGATATTCCAGGCAAAAGATATTACGAAATAAAAATATCAAGATAAATAAAAAATAATCCCAGACGGGCCGCCGGCGCGGTGTGCAGTGCCTCGCAGCGCAGCGAGTAACGCGGCGATAGAGGGAGCGACAGAATGCAGGAGCCAAAATGTTAAAAAAAAATTATCCACCCGTGCGAAGCCGGGACGGGCCCCTAGTTTATTATATAACAATTAAATAAATTTTCTTTTAAAAGCGATAAGTTTGGCCATTGACGTGCTGTCACCGTATGCAAAGTTTAATTAACTTTTCTGATAGATAAAGTAACAGTTTTTATCTAGATAATCAAATATTTAGACGAGCCTATCCTTATTTTGAATTCATTAAACATCAGCAAGACCCAGGGGAGGTAACGGACACTAACATATCAAATTTCATTCAAATAACAAATTAATTAACATATTTAAATTAAAATGTTTATAAACAGAATAACTTCGCGTAATTACTGGCAATTTATTTATGTATTCAGTTTCAACTTGGAATATGTATCGAATCCACCACTTTACTGGAATCGGCTTTAAAATAACAACCGAAATTGAAAATTGGTTAAAGATAATATTTTCTGTATTTTTGGTAAATCGAAAATTATTGCACATTCCTTAATAAAAATATATATTATGTAGTCTCTTTATTATATATATGTCGGAGGTGTGAGTTAGGTTTAGGTTAGGTTAGCCTTAGGTTAGGTTAGGTTAATGTTAGTCTAATCTTAGGATTAAATAGTGAAACTAAGCAGTGGAGGTGAGTGTCTCGATCGAATAAAGGAATTCCTTAAGCCTACACCTTGGTCACAAGTCCAAGGCACTGCTTAGGTTCCTGTCATAATAGTTCTTGTCATAATAGTAAGTGATAGTAATGTTTAGTTATATCCTGACCGTGTTGCGCCCGTATAGCTTTTGAGATAGGCCATCCATTCCATTTCTTCTTTTAATTAGTTTCCGACATATATATCTTCTTATCAGAAGGATCAAAGAATTTATTACGCTAAGTAAAAACTGTGAAGAATTTTACTGCGTATCGAGATTTATATTTAATATAACATTTGATTCGGTAAAGCTACGATGTCCGTTCAAGTTTCCGTTGTCAGCTCTCCTCAAAATATAACGATTATATATAATTAGGAGACTACCCTACTACAACGTCAAAATAAGCATTACTGATTGATAGAATCGATCCCCACCACTATATAAACAAGCATTCAGTCGCATCAGGCTGATTAGCCGCTCAGTCGTCCACCGGCGGTGGTTGTTCAATACTCTGAGTCCGTTCCATGTATTTATTTTACCTTATAATTGGTTTGTTATTTGGAAAATTGAAGGTTGTTTGCAATTCTTTAAGTTGTTGAATTTTTGTCGATTTATTATTTAAAATAAAATTGGTTTATAATTAAAATCAGTTTTAGGTCTTGAAAGATTGTGTTTATATTTGATTAGCACTTCTGGTACCTAAATATATAATAATACTTTATATAGAAAATATTACCACACAAACTCTCCATTTGAATAACCCCACCTTTAGTACGCCTGTGTTGCCAAGTTAATCTATATCTATACTAATATTATAAAGAAGTAAGATTTGTATTTTTGTATGTAACGAATAAACATAAAAACTACTGGACCGATTTCAAAAATTCTTTCACCATTAGAAAGCTACATTATCCTTGAGTAACATAGGCTATATTTATTAAAAGAAAAAATTAGAGATCCTCAGGAAATCTTACTAAAACCAACCCAAGGTGCAAAAAAATTAGCCATAAAATATCTTTCATCGCATGCGCTGCAAAAAGTATTGATGATAGAACAAAGAAATGTTCTACAATATTATAGAACGTATCAATATCTACAAAAAACTCCGCGAGACCATATGTCCAACTATTATAGTTAAGTCACTATAACTACTTTTTTACATTTTAAAAGTTGATAAAAATGCCAATCAAAATCAGACCATGTTTTCTATAACTTTGTATTAATCCTTATCCAAATAAATTATTTCTTATTCAAGACTGTTTCAATACCTGTAAAATACTTTTTGAATTATTAAAATCGGACATTCCAGTCAAAAGATATTACGAAATAAAAATATCAAGATAAATAAAAAATAATCCCTGACGGGTCGCGGACGCGGTGTGGTGTGCCTCGCAGCGCAGCGAGTAACGCGGCGATAGAGGAGCGACAGAATGCGGGAGAGCCAAAATGTTAAAAAAAAATTATCCACCCGTGCGAAGCCGGGACGGGCTTCTAGTATTCAATAAACCCGTATAAATCTGGATGTTTGAATGCTTGATACTCAATCACGTTAAAACGGCTGAATGGATTTCATTGAAATTTTGCACACTGAAAGTAAAACTTGGATTAACACATGGACTAATTTTTATCACTGAAACATTTTATTTTACTATGCTTACTACTATTTACGGAATTTGCAGTTTTTGGGTGATTGAAACTAGCTTAGAATTTATGATCAGTCTTTGACTATCAATAACGAGTAAACTATTAGACATAGATGGAGACATTGAATCAAATAGGAACTTAATAAACTTAGTATGTTCCAAGCTATTAGCAAACCAGTCATATGAACTTCGTTCCAATGCAATAACAAACACAAAATGTATTGTATGTTCTTAAAAATGTAACAAACAAAATTCTGAATTTTTAGTGTTATGGTGTTTCTGTTTAAATTCCATTTAAACGTAGCAAAACATTTGCAGTCGCAATGGAAAAGTTTTATGCTTTATTTTGAGTTATGTGCCTCATAAAAGTTATTCAAATAAAATTGCATAGTTGCACAACTGGCGTGCAGACTATTTTTTTTTTATTAATAATATTATTTTCCTGTGTATTTGATAATGTGATCCACACCATTTATTAATTAGTGTCCGTGGGTAGTTCCTTTACTGCGATAGATTAGAGTCAGTCTCTCCGGTATTGTCGCGCAGTGTACATGGAAGTTAGTATGATAGAGTCGTGGTTAGGTTAGTTGTTATCCATTTTGAGGGCCACGTAAGTTTACTTACCTATTGTAGTAAGTGTTCAGGCAGCGAAAGGGAGCGTTGTTATAACGAAAATTCCGTCTAGATTGTATGTTAGTATTGTCATTTGAGTGTTACTGCGCAGTATAGCTCCTATACTAGATGGCACTGGCGTAGAATTGTATCGCGTTAGAAATAAACTTGACTTGTCGCCAAGATGCAGGTTTAAGGAACTCCTTACCCATATGTGAACACACGCCTCCACTAACCAGGTTATCTGTTTAAACCTAAGATACGCGCCGACATATATTTTCGACTTGGAAATAAAATTTTATACATAAAAATCTCGTATCACGGTGTTTGTGGTCGCATTCCTCCAAAATAGTTTGACTTATTTGAGACAGTTTGAGAATAAATCGTAAATTATTTCTCACTCTCCAACCCTTACCCTCCATTATTTAATCGCTATTATAATACCTACCGAAAACAAACTTTACTACTCTAACAAATACATTTTCTAACATGTTAAGCTAACAATAGTCAGAAATCGTAGAACTGGTTGTTTTAGGCCCTTTCACGCCGTAGGAAAAACTTTGTTTTTACTAGTTCTTTGAAGTCAAGAAATAATACCTTACCATAGTAAGTAAGGTATATGTTTTACATACCCACTATATGTTAGGATATTTTTCCGCGAAGAACTAAAAAGCACAAACCCCGTATTGTGTATAGCTTGGCTCAACTTGAAAGATAGGATAGCTTTTATCTCCATTATGAACTCATCATCATCACAACCCATTAATGGCCCACTACTGAGCCGGGTCTCCTCCTCAGAATGAGGAGGGGGACAGATCAGATAATATCAGCAGTATATTGCAGCAGCTGTGTTTTTGTTATGGGAGTGTTCCTGAGAGGTAGACCATAATACAGACATCCGATCGAGCAAGAGATCAGATCGTGCCGTCTCCTAGGAAAGTCGCGGTGCCACAGGAACATAACTATTATGTGCTGAACAATTGTTTAAATTATTTGACATTTTTATGAATAAATACGACAGCAATACAGTACGCTTATGATTTTGCTTTTTTTAAATAATTTTTTAAATTTAAAGTGCCAAAAATTTTTGGTGTAAAAAATTGTTGATAAATTCAAAATTTTCAAAAACTGTTTTGAGGGATGATTGGTCGCTTTTCTCTTTTTTACTTTCTATATTTATTATTTTTATACCCTTTGCTAACTCTCTTTATTTTTTCCAATAATGAAAAACTACAATTACAATTACAGTAACAAATTAATAACATCAATTATAATATATAATAATTTCAGCTTTAAATACTCAGAGCGAAGAGAGGGCAGGCCGCTCGTATAATATAATATGCGAGCTATATAGCACCTTAGTACGTGTTTGCGATAAACTCAAAAACTACTCGGATGTTCATGCAGTTTTCATTAATAGACGGAGAGATTCATATGGAAGGTTTTGTTTCAACCAATCTACACAACACCTCAACTAATTATACACCTAAACCTTCCATATGAATCTTTTCCAACCAATATTAACGATAATTGCTGAAAATGTCGTAAAAAGCTAACTAAGCGCTCGTGAGGGGGGAGTTAGAGTTACTCTTTCATTGACTAGTAGAAACTAATAGACAATCTAAAATAAGCTAGATATACTATCTAGCAAGCAAAATTGTTTTTAACAAACTCCCTTCAATATAACTCGGCAGAATTTAACATATACGTCATAACTTGCTGTAAATATAGTCCACGAAGTAAATTCGTTGTCTCAAATCTAAAAGCATTAGTGTAAATTATGACTTTATTACAAAACATTATTTTTATCAAAACAAATCATTTTTGCAGACCATTTGAACATTTTAATAAGAGAATTTAATGAGAAAGCGTAATCAAAATGTAAATGAGTCGCGAGTAATAATAATTTATAGCGGCATTTGATGAATGTTGTTCAGTTAATCTTCTATAAAACATTAATACCGTTCTCAAATTAAATTGCCAAAATCGTTTTGTAAGGACGAAGTACGGAAGACGAGGATTTTAATGTAATTATTTAAAAAAACTTTTGGATACCGTATTCAAACTCCAAAGGGTTTATGAGCACTCCATGCGGATTATCTTTCACGATTTCCAGAATTTTCTCCTACTTTTTCTCTCCTTTACCAAGACCTTTTTAGTTTTTGCATTCTCCATGTTATAAACAGCCACATTCTCTTCTTCATTAGAAACTGTTGAGTCACATATGCGCCGACCACAGAGGGGACAGAGAGGAAAGGGACGGCAGCGACGCGTGCGCCGGCGACGGCGAACAGCGACCGGCTTCACGAAGTCTCACGCATAACTCGCGCTTGATTTTTGTACATATTTATTCATTTTCGTGGTCAATACATACATCATAATACAGTCCAGTCTTTTATTAATTCTCCACAAGCTATCGAATTATTTATTGGTCCTTCGAGCCGGATATGAACCAGCGACCTATGGATTATTTACAAACCTCTCGATCTACAGGTTTGGAAATTAACTCAAGAACAATTTTCTATTGTAAGTCTAAGAGTAATACCATTAAAACAATTAGTTAAAAAAAAACAGAAAACCACAATGAAAGAGTATTTTCAACCGACTTCAAATAAAAAAGAGGTTATCAATTGTATAGGTTATCGGTTGTATTTTTTTTTTATGTTTGTTACCTCAGAACTCCGTCATTTAAGAACCGAATTAAAAATTTCTTTTTGTATTTGGTAGTATATGCTTATTTCAAAATCTAGTTCTGATAATGGCATCTTTGAGGAATTGAGAGAACTCCTCAAAAGTTATAGGCACACATATAGTAATTTTGATATTTTGAGAAAGTTTTCAAGCATTTGTATTCAGAATTTATCATTTGATGAAGTGGAACTGATGAGGAAGACCACAGATAGCCATTATATTGTTAAGAATGTATAGCAACTATTATTATGAAAAATTTTAAAAATACTTTTCATGATGTTACCAGTAGATTCTTAGACCTTCCGGCTTCATCAGGTATTAGTTGACGATGACGCCGGAAGGTATGTACTGGAACACAGGCATGGGACAACGTAAACTAGTCGTGTTTGGGTTTAATGGAATTGTCTTAAAGAGTACTTTGGCTGTAAGTAATTTTTTGAATGGTAATGTTTGTCTGTCTATATCGTAGCTCCCGAATAACTATACCGATTTTAATACGAAATTTTCTGCGTGGAAGCAGATAGTTTGAGATGTATATGTGAATCTGTCTGTGACATCGCAGCTCCCGAAAAACCGGGTTGATTTTGACGCGGATTTTTCTGTATGGAAGCAAATAAAATAAAGATTCCATCATTTTATAAGTTTAACAGTGTATATGTGTATCTTTCTATGACATCGTAGCTACCGAAACACTAACCTGATTTCGATGCAGAGTTTTGTGTGAAACAAATGCGATCAAAATGACATTGTTTTATTAGTTTAACAATGTACCTGTGTGTCTGTCTGTGACATCATAGCTCCTGAAATAATGGGATGTTTTTGATGCGGATGTTTTGTGTGAAAGCAGATGGGATGAAGTTGCCATGGTTGAGTGCGTTGGTACTTTGTAAATGTTGAATTGATGATTTAGTGAGTGATTAAATAAGTAAACAGATGAGAGAGTGAATTAGAGGATGAACGATTAATGAGTTTCAGATTATATTCACTAAAAACCAAGAAATAAATCATTTTTAACGAAAAATTGAACCGACTTCAAACTCTAAAAACCAGCAATAGTACAGAACGTAGTAGTATAACAGTACAATCGTACACACTATCTCGCTATAGGTTCGTTCAATAGATATACCTATTACTATTCCATCTCACTACACGTCTGTTCCCCTGGCTGGGCTGGCTGGCACCGACTTCAAAAATATCAATTATTGTATATTATTGTCCTAATAAAGAGAGGTTAATAAATAAGCTAATTATTTCTTACTTTTTAGTGCATTTTTTAGAGTTTGAAGTCGGTTCAATTTTTCGTTAAAAATGTTTTATCTAGTCATCATGAAAACGTTAGGTGTAATACAATTATTTAGCATTAGTAACAAAATATTATATAACCACAGCTTCGTACAAATTTTCCTTACGAACGTACCAGATACAATGCACCACAATAGTATATCACATATTTTGAGGAAAAAGAAGTGAATACGCTTTGCATATTTTTCCTCATACTCGTGACTTCAAAGACCATGATATCAATTGTGATATTATACTAGAAATCAACATATTTGTTTTTATATTAGAACACATCAAAGAAATTCCTTTTACAAAGTTGGTTTAACATAAATATTAGAATTTCTGAGTATTGCCTTTGTTTTTAGTTATATTGTTTTATTAGAATCTCTGATAAACGAATATTTATCATAAGTATTACTTAATATCACCGGAAAAAGATTTTATACCTAATTGTGTCTCCTAACTAAAACCATAAAGTCTTTTGTATAACTGTTATAATTAATTATAAAGGGATAATCTACTATTCTTATTCTTATCCATAGGGCTGGTCTAGGACCAGTGTTATGCTTTCTTTTTATCATTTGTTATGGCTTCTGTATTCCATATCCTGGATATTTAATAAGAATCTTAAAATTGTTCCTTGTCCTTGTCCCGTAGTATACATAACGAGCGCCTTGTAGTGCAGAACTTCTCTATTAAAGTCAATATTTCAATAACTTGGGTTCACAAAGTTTGTAAAGTTCACTGATTCCTCGATTCATTATAAAAGTAGTAACCCAAAATGTTCTTAGTCAACTTTTTGTTTGCAGTTACAGAATTATAAACTTTGCTCCTTCTGGTATAGAATCAATTTTACTTTTTTTGACGTGAATACGTTTGAAAAACTTTAAAATTGCTACAACAAGGAGGAATTAAAAATATAAATGATAACAAAAACAGAGGATACAGTTTGGTGTTTTAGCTACATATCTATCATCTCCAACCAAAATTAAATTTCACCACTGTATAGCTAAAGGATCAAAGAATTTATTACGCTAAGTAAGAATTGTATCACATCACGCGCAGATGTGGGGGAAGCACCGCTATTAAGATGTTATTTTGCTGCGTATTGCGATTTCCATTTAGTAAAACTTTAGACTCGTAGAACGTAGCTACGACGTTAGTTCTAGTTCCAACCGTCAGCTTTCATCAAAATGTAACGATTATATCTTGAATGATTAACCGTAACGCGACGTGTTCACGTACACACGACCTGGCACAGCTACAGCACATTTTACAGATCGATAGATAAGCACTTTATTGCACACAAAAAAATAGAGAAAAAAATACAAAATATTAATACAATAAAATGTACAAAGAGCATGCACAGACAACCTTCGATGAAAGGAGCTGACAAGTAAATATGAGATAGTTTTATGTGACAGATAGGAGACTAATGGGCTGACGGTCCATTGAATGATACGTGGCTGTGAAATGGGCGCCATTGCACATACAAGAGACTTTCTCTTGTGACAGATGAGGGACAAACAAACAGAACGCCCGCCTGATGGTTAGTGGCTACCGTTACCACGTGGATATCGCACATACAAGAGACTTTCTCTTGTTTTTTATGTAACAGATATGAGATTAACTAGCAGACGGTCCATCTAATGGTATTTGGCCACCATCAGCCATGCGACATCGCACTTACAAGATATATAGATAGACACAACTCATAGTCGAAAGCACGTTATAATTATCTCAATTATTCTATTTACCCGTAATTATTTTATTAAAGGAAATAATAATAAATTCAATTATTCTGAAACCGGATAAGTTCGTGTAACATTTATATAATAAATTGAATTTGAATACAATTGTCTGTAACATTCCGGTAGCGAAGGCGAATAATTTGTACAAATATTTGAAAACGTAATACTTGAAAGCTTTCAAGGTCAGACCCACGTTGTTTCTAATTTCGATTGTACACCTATACTAATATAATAGAAAGTGTCTTTGTTGATTTATTTATTGAAAAGAAAACATACAGTTATCTTTAATACAAATAGATGAACAAATTAAAATCATACAAAAACCAATCAAGTTTTCAAAACTTATGACAATACATATGTATTTTGTAGCAGACCGTGTACGAGTAAAAAAAAAAGAAGAAACTTATTAAATAATAACTAACTAAAAAACCAATAAAATTGAATCACTCACGTTTATTACCTTTAATTTCATTTTTATAGGTTTCCAATGACAAATGAAATGAGTCCATATTATGAAACTTTACGTTATGACTTTGGCAAGAACGATATAGGAAACAATTACGCGCATAATTAGTCCTTGTTTTAGGTAAATGAAATAAAGACTTACAACGAGCTTGTAAACGAGGACATTTAAAATAAATATTACTTAAAAGATAATTAGAATTAATATAGTTTCTTATTATTTTAAAAAGATAGATTTCGTCCCTAACTATACGACGTTCATATAAAGATACTGAAATAGGTGGTTCTTCGTTACTATTCCTATATTTAAACCTAAAATGTAAATGTTTAATGTAGATAAACCCCCAAATCTCTCACCTCAGTTATCCGTTCAATTATTTTGTTACTTAAATTATAATTAAATATAAAGTTATGTTTCTTACGAGAAAAAGTAATTATACTACATTTTTTTATGTTAAGAGAAAGTCCATATTCATTACAAAATTTGCATAACTCGTTAAGATCATTTTGTAATAATATACAGTCATCAAAATTGTTAATTTTTTTAATGATTTTCATGTCGTCGGCATACAATAAAATTTTATAATTTTTAAATATTGAGTTAATACTATTTATGAATAAATTAAAAAGTAGTGGACCGAGGTGAGAGCCTTGAGGGACTCCAGAGGTAACAGGCATAAAAGATGAACAAAAACCTTTAGCAGTAACGGCCTGGCTTCTATCCCGTAAATAAGATATTAGCCAACGCAAGAGATCGCCGTGTATACCAACCTCCAGAAGTCGGCGAATAAGAACGGAATGTGATATTTTATCAAATGCTTTGGAATAGTCGACGACGTCCACCTGGTGACCGTTATCCATATCTGAGGAAACACGGTGTACAAATTCATTAAGATTAGATTCCGTAGATTTTTTACAAACAAAACCATGGTGCTGTTCTATAATATGAGGACACAGGATAGAAAAGATATGATCGAATATAATTTTCTCAAAGAGCTTAGCAATAACACATAATTTAGAGATTGGCCTGTAATTTTCTACATTTGTTGGTTTGTACCTCTTTAAAAAATAACGATATCAAATTATTTTAAGACTAAAGCTCACAATTCCTTCAGGATGATAATAGTATATTTATTTAGTTACAACTGACTGACTATTATTATATAGGGATTGGACTGTTTAGAAGATATATATCTTCTAAGATTATAAATAAAGACAAAATATTCTTTGTCTTAGTCTTCCTCTAGGAGCAATAAATTGACACTTATTTATAGCACTTTGTACGGAGCTTGCGGAAGTCAAATATCTTTAGAAAATAAATAGCCTGTTGAAATTTTCACAGAAAACGAAGAATCTGTATACCTATAAAAATTTGTATAGCATAAATGAGGTAGAGGTATAAATTATAGTACCTACCATATCCATAAGTAAAATAAACTGTATTCTATAAAAATTCTGCTCATATTCTCAACACGGTCGTAATATTTAATCTTTAAGTAAAAATTTTATTTATTGAGATACTCTACTTGAAGATACTGCAAAAATGTTCATATACGCTGAGTAAATATTATATGGACAAATAAATTTCTCTTAAAGTTTTCGTCATAGAGCTTTAAGAGGTTATAAAACAATATTAAAGGAGTAAAAGCTGGTGCTGGACTGGAGTAATATAAGATTAGCTCTCTCATAATAAAAAGAAAAGTTTTTAGTGAATGCATTTCTTGATGGAAAATTTTCTTCAAAGTTATCTCAATAACAGAGGTTACGACCAGTTATACTGAAAGCTATTGTGACTAATGTCAGCCAAGGCACAATAACAGAAGCTGTTACACCGGTTTATTTATTGTGTTACTCCCTCTTAGGTTACGACAAGTTATTTTGGAAGCTATTGTGACTAATGTCAGCCAAGGCACAATAACAGAAGCTGTTACACCGGTTTGTTTATTGTGTTACTCCCTCTTAGGTTACGACAAGTTATATTGGAAGCCATTGTGACTAATGTCAGCCAAGGCACAATAACAGAAGCTGTTACACCGGTTTGTTTATTGTGTTACTCCCTCTTAGGTAACGACAAGTTATTTTGGAAGCTATTGTGACTAATGTCAGCCAAGGCACAATAACAGAAGCTGTTACACCGGTTTATTTATTGTGTTACTCCCTCTTAGGTTACGACAAGTTACATTGGAAGCTATTGTGACTAATGTCAGCCAAGGCACAATAACAGAAGCTGTTACACCGGTTTATTTATTGTGTTACTCCCTCTTAGGTTACGACAAGTTATATTGGAAGCCATTGTGACTAATGTCAGCCAAGGCACAATAACAGAAGCTGTTACACCGGTTTGTTTATTGTGTTACTCCCTCTTAGGTTACGACAAGTTACATTGGAAGCTATTGTGACTAATGTCAGCCAAGGCACAATAACAGAAGCTGTTACACCGGTTTATTCATTGTGTTACTCCCTCTTAGGTTACGACAAGTTACATTGGAAGCTATTGTGACTAATGTCAGCCAAGGCACAGTAACAGAAGCTGTTACACAGGTTTATTTATTGTGTTACTCCCTCTTAGGTTACGACAAGTTACATTGGAAGCTATTGTGACTAATGTCAGCCAAGGCACAATAACATAAGCTCTTACACCGGTTTGTTTATTGTGTTACTCCCTCTCAGGTTACGACAAGTTACATTGGAAGCTATTGTAACTAATGTCAGCCAAGGCACAATAACATAAGCTCTTACACCGGTTTGTTTATTGTGTTACTCCCTCTCAGGTTACGACAAGTTACATTGGAAGCTATTGTGACTAATTTCAGCCAAGGCACAATAACAGAAGCTGTTACACCGGTGTGGTTACTATATTACTCCCTCTTAGGTTACGACAAGTTATATTGGAAGCTATTGTGACTAATGTCAGCCAAGGCACAATAACAGAAGCTGTTACACCGGTATGGTTACTATATTACTCCCTCTTAGGTTACGACAAGTTATATTGGAAGCTATTGTGACTAATGTCAGCCAAGGCACAATAACAGAAGCTGTTACACCGGTGTGGTTACTATATTACTCCCTCTTAGGTTACGACAAGTTATATTGGAAGCTATTGTGACTAATTTCAGCCAAGGCACAATAACAGAAGCTGTTACACCGGTGTGGTTACTATATTACTCCCTCTCAGGTTACGACAAGTTATATTGGAAGCTATTGTGACTAATGTCAGCCAAGGCACAATAACAGAAGCTGTTACACCTGTTTATTTATTGTGTTACTCCCTCTTAGGTTATGACAAGTTACATTGGGGTGCGATGTTGGTTAACCTCCTCGTGGTGCACCCTGGGCGTGGATAGTTGCAGCTCTTGAATCGTTTTTTCGCGTGCTGCTACCGGCCACGGCTAATAGACCAACAGGGGGGTTAGGGTTTCGCCTCTCCAAAGACTCTTAATCAAGAGTTCATATTGGAGGAGGCTAGGGCTTAGCGGTACCTATGCTGAGCTAAGAGGAAACAACCTCATAAAAAAATGGCAAAATCTCGGTTCCGGTTCGTGACATCAGAGGCTCTTAGGAGTGGGTGGATGCCTAAACGCCACCCTTAGCGACCAAAGGGTTCTCCACCCTTAATGGAGAAACAAAATGGAATCACAGGCTAACGAAAATTCAATACTCCATTCGGGTACCAGTCGCTCTGCGGCTGGAGAATCCCGGACGACGTCTACGGACCTCGTTAACTGTCCCATCGAATATGGAGGGGGCAACGTTCGCCACACTACTAATATTAACGACCATGGCTGTTCACAAAGGAATGACAAGATTGCTTCAACGATAAACCCCGGCTGTTCTAAAACGATTTCACAAGATGCTAGAATAAATAACCCAGGCTGTAGAAAAACGGATACACGAGCTGCGCGTGGTTCGGATGATATGGAGTCTGATGTTTCAATCGGACAGAAACGGATTTGGCAGGAGAATTCCTCTGAGACTGAAACTGAGGAACGCGTCGTTGCCAAAAGCAACACGGCCCGGCGGGGAAAAACTATCGTGAGAGGACGCGGTACAGGTCTCTCGAAAGCCAGGGCAGAGCTTGCGGCGAAAGAGGCGGCTGCTCGAGAGGAAGAGTTCGCTCGAGAGCAGGATAGGCGAAAGTTCAGAAAACTGAATCCTTCCCGGGAGAATAAAGAGTCTTCGGGTTCAGACATCGAGCACGTGAAAGACCCGATGCACTGCAATGCAGAGGAGCTTCGCGAAGTCGCCAGTCGTAGCGCCGCGGAGATTATGACAGTGGCTAAAATCTCCAACAATTTGAAGGGGACATGTGTTAAACGGCTAAAGGATTCTGCCAATGCACTAAGGGACATTGTTGAGACGCTCGCTGATCGCACCGAGACTGAGGAAAATCGCCGCCTCAGGGCCGACAATGCCCGCCTTCAGCGCGAGCTTCTTAATCTAAAAGCGGAAGTGAAGGCCTTTAAGCAAGAATTTGAGGCAAGTAGGAAGGAGAAGACGAGGAACATGTCCGCCACTTCCATCAACGATGACGTTAGGCTGGAGGAGCTAAAGGCTTCCTTGGTCAACACGCTAGGAGACATGATGAATGCTCGCCTGGCGTGCCTTGAGGAGCGACTACCTCCGGCGCCGATAGTCCGCCCGCTACTTGCGGGGGACAGAAGAATTCAAGTAGCACCTGAAATATTAGAGCCAAGTACGTCGCATGTGACCCCGGGTGATCAAGCGCCACCAGAAGGGAGAACTAGACGACGACTGATGCCATTAGACATACTGAAGGAGGGCACATCTCGCAATGCGCTAAGGGATTCGATCCCATCGCCAGAAGTGGGGAGACGGAGAGAAATGCGAGTCCCACCCCGCCCCCTCTCTGACAGAGACTTTCCAGCACTGTCAGCGCCATCAGGTAGAATGACCCCCCCTCAGATGGGGCAGTCTATTGATGAAGAGGAATGGACCACAGTTACCACACAGGGTAAAAGGCAGAGGAAGAGGTCGGGCCCTATTAAAAACAAGGCGACCAGGCCGGCAACAAACAAGGTGACGGGCAGATCCAACCTGAAGATCCCACGTACGGCTGCCGTCATGATTACACTGCAGCCGCAAGCGGCCAGTAGAGGCGTAACATATGCTGGCGTGTTAGACAGAGCAGAGCAATCGGTGGATCTGGCGGAGCTGGGCATTGGCTCCGGCCTCAGGATCAGGCAGTCGGTGACGGGAGCCAGATTGCTCGAGTTGCCTAAAGAGCAGACGCCGGAGCAGGCAGAACAGCTTGCTCAGAAGCTCCGGGTAGCTCTCGACGGTTTGGCCGACGTTGTAAGGCTAAAGGTTTTGGCATCCTTACGGATTACCTATCTTGATGACTCTGCAACGTCTGAGAAGGTAGCGAGGGCGATTGCGCGCACTGGTAATTGCCCTATTGAGAGTGTGCGCGTGGGTGAAATTCACGCCGGGCCTGGGAGCATGGGCATGGTGGTCGCACGCTGCCCAATTGCATCAGCAAAGATTCTGTCAGACGCTGGTCGGTTGTTGGTAGGCTGGAGTTCCGCGAGGGTACGCGCGCTCGAACAGCGTCCGCTAAGGTGTTACAGGTGCATGGGTACCGGTCATACGAAACATCTGTGCACGTCGGAAATAGTACGCGAAGGACTTTGCTATCGTTGTGGATGTCCTGGCCACATAGCACGAGAATGTTCAGGGGCCATCAAATGCTCTATCTGCTCAAGCATGGGCAAAGCGGCAGACCATGTTATGGGGGGAAGGAAATGCAATCCGCCTAAATCGAGATTGGGTGCTGGTCGACAAACAAGGAGTGCGCTTAGTTCGCATGAGGGAGCTATGTCCGGATGACCAGTGAACACACTAGCTTCCTCCAAACGAATGCCAATCACTCTGCTGGGGCGCAGGATCTCCTCTTGCAGTCCATCGCGGGGTGGAACATCGACCTCGCAGTCGTTTGTGAGCCCTATTATGTCCCACCCATGCCACATTGGGCTGGAGATGTCAAAGGTGTGGTCGCAATCTTGGCTGGAGATGTTGGAGGACCTCCTTTGGCTGTCTTGGAGAGGGGCGATGGATTTGTGGTGGCCTCCTGGGGTGAGTTCATTGTATGTGGTGTGTACTTCTCCCCCAATCGCACCCTCACAGAGTTTGAAAATTATCTTGACCGCGTTGCTTCAGCGGTGACGAGGCGGGCGCCGGGACAAGTATTCGTCCTCGGTGACTTGAATGCAAAATCGCGGGCGTGGGGAAACCGTATAAACAGTGCGAGAGGTGGGGCTGTCCAAATCTGGGCGCTGCAGCAGAACCTGGTCCTACTTAACAGAGGATCGGCATTCACCTGCGTACGTCAGCAAGGTGGTTCGATCGTCGACCTCTCTTTCGCTACACCTGCGGTGGCTAGGTCTGTGATAAATTGGAGGGTGAAAGAGGAGGTGGAAACGCTATCTGACCATAACTACATCAGGTTCGAGGTTTCCACATCCTCAGCACCACGCGGGCGCAGGTTTCGAGGGGAGAGTAGGTTTCCTCGGTGGGGAATAAAACACTTCAACAAAGATCTGGTCATCGAGGCGGCCATTGTTAGAAGGTGGGCTTTGGGTCGTCCGATCAGTGTAGACGCGGACGAGTTGGCATTAAACCTCGAAACCACACTTGCCGAGGTGTGCGACTATGCCATGCCTAGAGTTCGTCGGCACCCGAAGCGGACGCAGGTCTTCTGGTGGACGCCGGAGATAGCGACGCTTAGAGCAGTCTGCAACCGGGCGCGCAGAGCATTGACGCGAGCCCGAAGGAGGAATGGGTGGGACCCAGTGTTGGAGGAGCAGCTACGTGACACATTTCGAGAGGCTAAGAGGAACTTGCGAACAGAAATCTATCGCGCGAAAACATCTGCGTGGCAGGAGCTGCTCGCCTCGCTCGATGGCGATCCATGGGGCCGGCCTTATCGTACTGCCCGAAGAAAGCTGGGCATGATAAGAGCTCCGGTCACTGAGATCATGCCGGCCGCCTTTTTACAGCGCACAGTTGAGGCTCTTTTCCCGGCTCCCGCAGGGCGTTCCTTTTGCACAACAACCGTCCCAATCCAGAGCGTTGAGGAGAGGATAATTCCTCCAATAACCGATGGGGAATTAGAATTGGCACTGAGCAAGATGCAGGGAAGGAAGACGGCGCCTGGCCCTGATGGCATTCCGGGACGCGTAATTTGTGTTGTCCTCGATCGACTGAGGACACAGTTTCGATACCTGTTTGACCAGTGCCTATTACAGGGTAGGTTCCCAAAAAGTTGGAGAGTTGGCAGACTCTGCCTGCTGCCTAAGGAGGGGCGCCCGCTTGACTCGCCCTCAGCATATAGGCCGATAGTCCTGCTTAACGAGTCAGCTAAACTCTTCGAGCGGATTATTGCGTGCCGCCTCGCTCAGCACCTAAGTGATGTGGGACCAGGGATATCAAATGCACAGTTTGGGTTCAGGCCAGGTCGGTCAACCATTGACGCTGTTCTGTCGCTGAAGAGCCACATGGAGGAGGCCATAAGAAGGGGTCAAGTAGTGCTGGCAGTTTCACTTGACATAGCCAACGCATTCAATAGTCTCCCACATGACACGATAGTTGAGGCGCTCCGGTACCATAGAGTGCCGCCGTACCTGGTGAGACTCCTGGCAGCTTACCTGCATGATAGGGAGGTGATTTGGGAGGACGAGTCTGGCTGCATTTGTCGGTATGGTGTAAAGTGTGGTGTTCCACAGGGGTCGGTGCTGGGTCCGATTCTGTGGAACATCGGCTTTGATCGGATCTTGCGTTGGCCGCTGCTCCAGGGAATGACGATCCTCTGTTATGCAGATGACACGTTGGTTCTATCCCAGGGCAGTAACTTCGCTGAAGCATCGCGCCTTGCAGAAGTCGGGGTGTCCTTAGTGATGGAGAGGATACAGAGGTAGACTTGCGTAAAACAGAGGCTTTACTGTTTCACGGACCGAGAAAAGGTGCTCCTCCGGGTGCAAAGATTCGTATCCAGGACACGGAGGTGAAGTTGGCATCCCACATGAGATACCTGGGCCTCGTGCTGGAAAGAAACTGGAAGTTTGAGGAGCATTTTAGGCAGCTCTCGTCTAGGCTGATTGGAACTGCTGCGGCCTTGAGCAGACTGCTCCCAAATATTGGCGGGCCGGGGTCCTTGTGCCGTAGGCTGTACTCAGGTATAGTTCGGAGCATGGCTCTCTACGGCGCGCCTGTCTGGGCGGGAGGACTTTCCAGGGTGGCTAGATCTCTTTTGCGTAGGCCTCAAAGGGTTATTGCTATCAGAGCAATTCGGGGATACCGCACGATCTCCTGGACTGTAGCCACCCTCCTTGCCGGAGATCCACCTTGGGAACTCCAAGCAGAGGTGCTGGCAGAGGTTTTCGAGTTCAGGAGATCTGCAAGGGTCGCTGGTAGTAGCCCCACACGGGAGGTAGTAGAGCGCTGCAGAAAGAGAGCGCAGGAGGGATCTGGGCAACCCGGTAGCTGGCATCCGGTCGGTGGAGGCTTTGAGACCCCATTTGAGGACGTGGTTGACACGAAAGGGAGGTACACTTACGTACAGACTGACGCAGGTGCTTACCGGGCATGGCTGCTTCGGTAGGTACCTGCACCGGGTTGCACGTAGGGAGACGACAGAGGCCTGCCATGAATGTGGTGCAGAAGTAGACACTGTGGACCACACACTTGAGCATTGTCCAGCTTGGGAGCCACAACGCTTCCAGCTACAGTGTGTGGTTGGAGATGACGTGTCGCGGACGGCGCTCATAGGGAGTATGTTGTCGGAGGAGTGGAAGTGGAAAGCTGTGACTGCGTTCTGTGAAGCTGTGGTCAAATTAAAGGAGGCTGCAGAACGCCATAGAGAAGAGGATAACACTTCGGACCCCTTGCGCAGGAGAAGACCGGGTCGGCGAATGCGTGCATTCGCGCAACTGACTGGACCCCAGGTATAGGCTTGGAACCCAAGTAGGTGGGTCCGTCTGAGTGCTGAGGTAGAATGCTTTCCCGCGAACCCCCAGCACCCAATACGCGACGGCGGCGGTACCGGTGGGTTTTAGTGGGTATTCGGCGCTTCTCGCTGTGAGTCCCACATACCCCTCCAACTCAGAGGGGATGCGTAAATAGCATTTCCCATCGAAAAAAAAAAAAAAAAATGACAAGTTACATTGGAAGCTATTGTGACTAATGTCAGCCAAGGCACAATAACATAAGCTCTTACACCGGTTTTTTTATTGTGTTACTCCCTCTCAGGTTACGGCAAGTTATATTGGAAGCTATTGTGACTAATGTCAGCCAAGGCACAATAACAGAAGCTGTTACACCGGTGTGGTTACTATGTTACTCCCTCTTAGGTTACGAAAAGTTATATTGGAAGCTATTGTGACTAATGTCGGTCATAGAATGATAACAGAAACTGTCACACCCATGTGACTATTGTGTTAGCTTTTCTTATTATTTTAAGTCACTCTTCACATGATATATTATATTGAATGGCGGATATCCGCCAGACCTTGGAAGTCGATTAAAACTAAGGCAGGCTGATCCTTTTTAAGTGTAGAGAACATCACATGTGTTTTACTTCTCACGTCTAATCCGATTAGGAAGGGTTATGGGAAATAAGATGTTAGGACGGTGTTATTTAGTCAGGAAAGTGGTGTTATGTAATTAAGATAATTTATTTACTTTTTGTTAATGTTCCTTTTCTCCATGAAGCTCGAGATCAGCTTTTTGGATTCAGTTAATTGATTTTCTACTTACACTTCCTTTAATATTAAGAAACAGGAAACCTAGATAGGAACTGTAAAAACTTTTAAAAGTGGTCTTTGACAAAGGGGACATGAATTAAGAAAAAGCTATAACTTAATAACTTGAATGTGAACTAATAATGAATTAAGTCTGTCATATCATAAGTCTGCCTGTATTTATAATACATAGTGTAGATATTAACTCGATAAAAAATCATGAGCAAATATAAATGTAGAACATAAAATATTGGAAGAATTCACGCATCACGCAAAACTAGTCTGATTTTATAGCAACTGCCGTCTATCACGTAAATCTAACAAGAAAACGTAATATTCCCTTGTATTCTGTTTCTAATATTAATTTTGAAGCCCCTTCAACAAATCAACAATATAATTAATCATGAATATCTGTCCGTTACAACCCCTTTCATTCGGAATCAATTGAAATCTTTGTTTTCACCCAATCTTGGTAACGGCCACTGATTTATTAGTTTCGAAGTAAACAATAAAGCAATCAACGACTAAAATCTATATTTGAATATTGCTCTAATTTTTATATACCTGCTAGATTTATGGATTTTATTTTGTTTTTAATTTTAAAACTTTTTTATCACGATGGTGTCCATTCATAATATTATTTATCGTCCAATATTTTTCAAGTATAACGGCTGTATAACGTAATAAAAAGACTGCAGTATAACGGTTTCTAGTCAACAGAATATTACTCCTGAGGATTCTATAATATTTTGTATATACATATATGTCGGGGACGAGTAAAAGATTTTATCGATTAATCGTCATCGCCATCGTCGTAAAATAATAGGCGCTAGCGTAAAATAATAATCATTTCTCCGTACCGAGACAGTGGAGCTCAGTCATACGTGGTCTCAAGATATCATCTGGGAAGTTCTGGTGAAGGTGTTTCCGATTAAGATCACGTGAGTTCCTTACAATGTAGTTGCCATGCTTGTGTTAGGTTAGGTTTATGAGAGTATAACCTTGAGTTTAAATAGAGAGCCTAAGCAATGGAGGCGAGTGTTGGAATTCTTTTAAAAGACGTCTTTTTCCTACACCTTGGCCAAGCCACTGCATGGGTTCCTGTAAGAATAGTATGTTCGTAATGTTTAGTTATATCCTGACCGTATTGCGATCGTATAGCTTTTGAGATAAGCCATCTATTCATCTCTTTTTAATTTGTTTCCGACATATATATTTTTATCTATTTTGCCACCCCTACTTCTCTGATTGATGTATATCCAACATTCGAAAATAAAAGTGCTATTCAAATCAATCCTACCAACATCATAACTAACTAAACAAAGGTTGCTACTTAAATTAGTGTTGTATGAAATATTTATATTTTTATGATGTAACTTTTGCATGATGAATCTACATTAACATGAAGCATTTTCATTTACAAAATATGTCTACTGTTAAATTATAATTTTGACAATTGTCATATTTAGTTACCCCTATATAAAGTGAGTGAGTGATTAATTTACATATGCATAATATACATGTACATTAACGTGATGCAAACTATCTGACTTGCCTGGGCTTCGCAGATGTATTGAATACCAGGTTAAAGTTTTATTATAATATTTTAACATATCTCACCTTTTTATACTATAAAAAATATTTCAAAACTTCTTTCAAAGTTTTTTTAATTTTATTTCAAGTGTACCTATGTGACAATTTATCACAAGACAATAAATAACTTCTGTTCTGATTTTTGGAGCCAGTTATCAATGTGATCTCACCTGATAATCATCAATGGTGTGTGTCGTGATTCTTAGACTCTAATAAAGCATTTCGTGTAATTTTTTTTTATTTTTTTTATGTAACTAGGTCGGCAAACAAGCGTGCGGCTCACCTGATGGTAAGCGATTACCGTAGCTTATAGACGTCTGCAACACCAGAAGCATCGCAAGCGTGTTGCCGACCCTATCCCCAATTCCCCCCAGGAGCTCTGGTACCTTACTCACCAACAGGAACACAATACTGCTTTAGAGTAGTGTTATTTAGCTGTGATTTTCTGTAAGGTCGAGGTACTACCCCAGTCGGGCTGCTCCATATTTGAGCAGGAAATTTCCTGCTGTGCCCTACCTCAGTTGAATTGTTTGATATTTTCCTATTTTCCGTTTCAAGAAATATTCAAGAGTACTACAACTACATCATAATAGCGAACCTGCAGTAAATTATACTGTAAGCGGATTTCCTCCAACATAAACATAGTGCATCTGTATTTAATTTAATCAATTTCCAGTAGTCTATACTTGTGTATACGTCTATACGTGTGGATAGTATTGTTTAGTCTACCAAGACTCGATCTCGTAATCTAAAGTTTACTCACCGACCGATCTACCTTAATGAAAATATTAGAATATAAATTAAAATGCTAAATAGTTGTTATTGATCACTTTTGCTATAATGTTTGTATTAGTATGCTAATTTAATTTCTTATTATAAAATAACATATCTATATTATTATGTAATATGAAACTAGAAGAAAAATAAATGGACACGTATTTTTTAGTTTTTCAAAATATAAGCTCGGTAATGGTCCTAATCAATTTTGAAATTTTATCTATTCTAAAAAGACGTCAATGCCAAATGATGTCATATATCCGGTTGAATAACGATGTCCTTGCTTTAACAAATAAGGCAAAGGCATTATCTTATTCCGCCGTATATATGTGTAGTTAGCACATGTTTCAGAAATGTTTTGAAAATTAAAAATAAAACACATGCTAAAAAATAAAACTTCTGAAAAGTTGTCAATCCTTTAGAACTGAAACTGCAACTGATCTACCCCCTCCCTCTCTCATTCCGTTAATTCTACGGTTATAGTGAACAACGGGTTCTTGCTTAGGGTCCACTGAAACCCCAGGAGTCTTCTCTTCGCTCACCCTCCTCACTTTATCTTGGAGGCGGCAACGCATCCATAAAACCAGAGGTTCTCTCAGGAGGACTTTAATGTGTCCGATGTCCATGGGCAACGGTGGAAACTTTCCATCAGGTGGACCGTATCCTCTTTTTTCCCTTATCTATCATAATAAAAGAGATTATGGCGTTTTATTAACTAAGCATGACAGTAGTCATGAGCTAACTATGACATAATTTTATAAACTTGAAGATTTAAACTTTGTTAGAATACTAAAAGTGTCGCAGCAGTTAGTTAGAGTTACTAATTAACGTAAACTCTAGAAAATTGTTAATTCCTAGGTGAAAAGTAAAAATAAAATGCATTACAAATTTGCCTAGACTTTTCTGTGATGAGCTCTGCTTATAATTTAAATAATAAATGGACTAATGAATACAGTGTTTCATAGTCTTTTCAGAGACATTTTCTTTGAAAACTTTGTGAAACTTTTGTTATATCTCAAAGGAGTTTTTATTTTAGATGTAAAAGTAAATCATTTTATTATATTGTGCACAGGAATGCGGATGTTGTGTTAAGATGAACCGACAGTCACCTTTGTCTTAGTTAGTGAAGAGATGGATGGAGTTCAGAGGACAAAGAAGGACTGGGGGGTACCCCATGTCATTCCTGATGGTGGATTTTTCGCTCCTCAAATTCATCGATTTGTATTATCTCTATTATAAATTAGGGAATCCCAAATTATTTCATATTTTAGGTTTCCTTTTCTTCTTCATTTAAGGTTTCCTTTTCTTCTCTCCCACTTCAAAAACGTTCTTTTGAATATTTCTAATACCATTTTGAGTAATATATTTGTATTTATGTATATGTAAGAGTATATAAAAAATAAATACTTTTAGCACTTGCATTTACCCAATGGTATCACGTTTTATTCCATTGCGTTAAATGTGGTTGCTTGGAAGAGATCACTTGGAGTGATAAGGCCGCCATTGCATATTTCTGTTAATTTAATCTCTTTCTTATGTACTTTCTTTTGTGCAATAAAGTATTTTGATTGATTGATTGATTGACCTTTTTTTGTATCAAATAATGATCCAAATCATTAATGATGTCTTGAAGTAAAAATAAGAGGTAATAGGAGACTTTCAGCATATTATTTTCTTTCCTCCAAAATTCTTAAAGATATTTATATGCATGATTCTTAATTACACATGGCGGTAGTATCCATTTTCATATGTGAAAAACGAACAAATTTTCTTCAATTATTATTGAATAATTCTTTATTATATAACGTACAAAAAGAAACCTGTAATGGCCTCCAGTTCCTGTCTGTACATCAACAAAGGCATGTTACTCGAAATCAATTATTTATAATAAAAGATATCGCAGTATCACTTAAATTAATCTTGCTTATACCGAAAATGAGGAATTCTTGAAGAAATACGATCAAATAGCTGTAGTCTGTAACTTATTACGATTGTATTTTTTTCTATAGCATCCTAAAGGATACCGTCAGTTATTTTGAGTAACGGCTGAAATTAATAATCAATCCCTATTATTCAGAATATGGTTTGTAAATATTGTTTTTTAATATTTGATTTCAATTAGACTTTTTACAAAGTACTTTTGACACGTCAAAATTGGTCAGTCAGTCAGTTTATCTGTAGCTAACACCAGCATGGAAAGCAGTTTCTTGATGAGAAAAACTGGCAAGAAAAGTCGCTCTTTTTAAAACGACATTGCTTACATGAGTCTGTTTTCTGTTACAAAGATATAATAATTCTGCTAAGTATCAATGTCACCATTCACCATTCATTCCAAGTCTTTGTCATCATTCCAGTTATCATGAGTAGTAAGCTTTATTTACTAAACATTTTTAGATGTGAGTTTTAAATCGTTGAAGAGGAAATTTTTATATAGTCTGTGGAATCTTATTATAGATGCGAACACCAAGCCCCATCAAACAATTACTGACTTTGTGGAGACGATAGTAAGGCGTTACAAGTTTATTTTTATTTCTAGTATTTATTACCATTTTTTAAAAAAATGAATGTTCAGCCGAATGTATGAAATGTTGTGCTAGTTTTTCTTAATTTTTAATATAAGAGAAGTGTCATCAGCAAAAAGTACAATGATGCACAAATTCCTCTCGTAGTAAAGCAGTTCATTAATATAAATCTATCTGTAATGGAAATGGACCCAATATGGAACCTTGAGGAACGCCCATTTTTAAAACGGATCCAAAAGATTTTTCTCCATTAATAGCAATATTCTGGATCCTTTGGGTAAGGTATGAAGCAATTAGATCAAACCCTGTACCACTTATACCATAGTAATTAAGTTTTTTTATAAGCGTTTTATGTTCAACACAATCAAAGGCCTTGGACAAATCACAAAATACACCAATAGCATTTTGTGTTTTCTCCCATGCATCGTAACGTCATTTTGTTGACCTACCTTCAGTAAAACCATACTGCTCACTTTGAAAAATATTTTTTTTAAATGCTGAAAAAGTTGAGTTAATATAATTTTTTCAAAAACTTAGTGATGGTAATATAGAGATAGGTCTATAGTTACCAGGATCGTTTTTCTCACTATTTTTAAAAAGAGGTATTACTTTACTTTTTTGCTATTTTTTTTTCTATAAAAAAATTGTGTTTGGAATCTTTTTTCAATCTGTAATCCAAAATACTCAGAATAGAGTTAGAAAACTAATTCCAAATCCAAAACTTCAAATGTTTTGTACATAAACTTTAAGTTTTGTATTTGTTTTTAATCTGTAATCGGTACAGATTTAAACACTGATGAACGTTAAGCTATGAAAATTTGAATATGTGAAAGAGTTGTCTTTTTTTAAACCTTATTGACCAGTCCAATAATTAAAAATTTAATAAAATAATTAATGGAATTTATATTTTACAAATTCTTTTTACATACATTTCTGCATTACAAGTTATTTATTCCAACAAAGAAAGAAATAATTTAGTTTTAAAATTTCAATATCATAAAATTAAACTCGTTAAGCAGAGTTAAACCGGTAAAAATATTTTGTATCTATATCGAGGGCAGGTATATTGTACAACATATTCAAATAATACTAAAATAAATACTAAAATAAAACATCCACTTTTTTCATGTCCGCATATCATGTGGAATTCCCTATTAAGAAACTACTTTTAATCACTGCAGTATAAATGGCCATATTTATTGATTTCCTACACTTAATAGTTTGATTTTTTCACACCTTTAAGATACTATAGACTTACTTGTATATTAATAATTTGAACTTGATAGCATGAAATAATGCGTCAGAAACTAAACAAAAGACCATTCTTTTCGTGATAGAAAAATTAATAGTCATTTTTCGGATTTTTTACTTGTGCTATGAGACCTTGCTTCATACTAAATTTTACGATTCTAGGTTATCGGGAAGTACCCTATAATTTTGTGAGTGACCACATAAATGGTCATATCTTTGTGCCAACCACAAGGTTTGAGTTTATGATATTAATTTCAACTTGATACCTCCACGCGATCCTATGAAAAACGATCTAGACAGATAAACACACAGGCGGACAACGAAATGATCCTTTTGACATTTTAAATTTCCAGTTTAACTCTAAAAAAATAGGACATTTTCGTCATCATACAACTTTCTAATGCTCATAAATAAATATGTCATATATTAATATGTATTATTGTCATTGTCATATAATATATGACATAGGACGTCAAATAAGTGGACTTTCTTGGTACAAATCGTCTAACATTGAAAATCGATTTGTATTGTAAGTTTCAACTCTCAAGTTGTCGAGTCTAAGAGAAAGTTCAATCGTAGTTTAAGGACGGGGTATTTAGGTCTTGTAGAAGTTTTTAGAGTGCTGTAAATATTTTTTATATCATACTAACACGACTTATACAATCTTATTACAAAAAAAAGAAAAACCGTGGTTTTAAGCTGTACTATCAAGTCCAGGTTCAAACTCAAACTCAAAATATTTTATTCAAATAGACTTTTTACAAAGTACTTTTGACACGTCAAAATTGGTCAGTCAGTCAGTTTGTCTGAAGCTACCACCAGTTCGGAAAGCAGTTTTAAATTGCTGAAGTGGCAAGTCTAATATAGTCTGTGGAATCTTATTATAGATGCGAACACCAAGCCCCATGAAACTATTACTCACTTTGTGGAGACGATAGTAAGGCGTTACAAGTTTATTTTTATTTCTAGTATTCATACTGTGTGTGCCACTATGTTTGGAAAATAACGTAATGTTCTGCCTAATGTATACAATGTTACAATAAATGTATTGCACTGTAAGAATACCTATTTTATTAAAAACATCTCGAAGGGAATCTCTAGCTCTTAGATTGTAAATGGCCCGAACTGCTCTTTTTTGAAGAATACAAATGGATTCTAAGTCCGCGGTCCTTCCCCACAACAAAATAATAGGTTTATCTGAAAAACCAAGGTTTAAATTTGTTTGTATTACAAAAGTAATATAAACCATGGACTTCTTAACCATAACAATAAATAAAACTAATGCTAAGTTAAACAAAGTCAGAATCAGAACATAATTTATTGCATAACTGTGAGTACATTTTCAGATCGTATAAATAATTGTTAGTTTTTAACAGTTTGCCATATCAGGCGTGCAATATTATTATTTAAAAATTACAGTATTAAATTTAATATAATTACAAACAATATAAATTTAACAAAAATAATATTAATAATTGAAACATTATTATTCACTGTTTAAAAACTCGTTAATAGTGTAGAAGCATTTAGATAAAAGATGTTCCTATAGCTTGCTTTTAAAAGTATTAAAATCATTTATTGTAATAATCTCATTTGGCAAGTTTAGGCATCATAATAATTATACTATTACTCAATTTCATAGTTTTAAAGGAAGAAACGTGTAGTTTGTTTTTATGACGCATAGAATTAAAGTTATTATATAAATGTAATCGTTTTTTAATGAATAATAAAGCTTCATATATGTACATAGAAGGTAAGGTTAAAATTTTCAATTTGATTAACTATTTTGGACACCATATAAAGAGCATATGAATATTTTGCTTTGGAGTTTACAAGTGACTAAAGTTACAAATAGAAAATGCTATTTAAAATTCCTGTCAAACGATACTCCTTAAAATTATGAACCAACAAAAGAAAAAACGATCTGAGAATTGGAGTCCCGAGGAAAAAGTAAGTTAACATAAATTACCTATCTATACTAATATTATAAAGAGGAAAGATTTGTATTTTTGTATGTAACGAATAAACATAAAAACTACTGGACCGATTTCAAAAATTTTTTCACCATTAGAAAGCTATATTATCCCTGAGTAACATAGGCTATATTTATTACAAGAAAAAATTAGAGATCCATAGAAATTCTCACTAAAACCAACACAAGGTGCAAAAAAATTAGCCATAAAATATCTTTCATCGCATGCGCTGCGAAAAGTATTGATGATAGAACAAAAAAATGTTTTACAATATTATAAAACGTATCAATATCTACAAAAAACTCCGCGAGACCATATGTCCAACTATTGTAGTTAAGTCACTATAACTACTTTTTTACATTTTAAAAGTTGATAAAAATGCCTATCAAATACAATAACATTAATATCAAAACTGATCAGGAAGTTGCATCCACGTTTGAAAAATATTTCTCTGACATTCCAATCTCAACAACTTGTTCTCTCATTTCATCTGCCAGCGTTGCTGAATCATTATTGCTAGAAAATGTTAAAAAATGTGATGTACTGTTCGAATTTAGTACTGTCAACAGTAAAGATATAATTAAAATATTTAAAAAAAATTAAAAGAATTAAAACATTTAGATATGAAGAAAACAGCTGATATTTGGGGTATTTCTGTTAAAATAATTAACTCCATTATTGATGCCATTGCACCGTATCTAGCTACTATTTTCAATACTTGTATTAAACGTGGCGTGTTTCCTGACCTGATGAAGCATAGTAAAGTAACGCCTATATTTAAATCTGGATGTATAACTGATCCAAATAATTTTCGACCCATCTCAGTATTGCCAACGCTTAGTAAAATTTTTGAAAAACTAATTTTAAACCAAATGTTAATTCATTTTAATTCACAGAGACTTCTCCATGTGAAACTATTTGGTTTTACTAAGGGTTGTTCAACAACGGATGCCGGTGTCGAATTAATTAAGAATATCTTCGAGGCCTGGGAGGAATCACAGAATGCACTTGGAATATTCTGTGACTTATCTAAGGCCTTCGATTGTGTACAACATGCGACTCTGGTCAGAAAGCTGCGCCACTATGGCATCAAAGGAACTGCGCTCGACCTTATGAACTCCTATCTAAACAATAGGGTTCAAAGGGTTGACGTGAATGGCAAGAGATCTCCTGGGCTCGTCTGGATATGGAGGTCCCCCAGGGTTCTATTCTTGGACCATTTCTCTTCCTCATTTATATAAACGACCTGCCAAACCTCGTAGAAAAAAAGAACAAGATAGTATTGTTTGCTGATGACACTTCACTAATATTTAAAGTGAAACGCCATCAAACTGAATATGACGATGTAAACAATACTCTCTCTGATATTGTACATTGGTTCAGTGCTAATAATCTAATGTTAAATAGTAAGAAAACTAAATATATAAAATTTACGACACCCAATGTTAAGAAAATAGAGACTGGTGTATTTATAAATGGAGAGGAGTTGGAACCAGTGGAATCTACCGTATATTTGGGCATCACTGTCAATTCTAAATTGCAATGGGGCCCCCATATTGAGAGATTGGCCAATAGACTCAGCTCTGCAGCATACGCGGTTAAGAAAATACGCCAATTAACTGATATAGACACGGCTCGTTTAGTTTACTTTAGCTACTTCCATAGTATAATGTCTTTCGGCATTCTACTTTGGGGTAACGCAGCCGACATAAACACGATTTTCATACTGCAGAAGAGGGCTATTCGCGCAATCTATGGTCTCGGCCCTAAAATATCTTTAAGAGATAAATTCAAAGAAATTAATATATATTGACTGTTGCTTCACAATATATTTTTGAAAATGTTATGTATGTACGTAAAAACATTAATGATTTTATTAGAAATAGTAACTTGCATGACATCAATACTAGGAACAAACACAAACTTGTTACTCCTACTACTCGATTGAGTAGAATTAGTAATTCTTTTGTTGGGCGATGTGTATGCTTTTACAACAGGATCCCAGAAAACGTTCAAAATTGTTCTATAGGAAAATTGCTGAGTTTCTTGCGCCCATTCTTCTCAGGTCTGGGTTAGGTCGTTTCTGAAAGGGTGGTAGATTCCGACGTTCAATAAGAGAATGTAAATTCCAACATTGAATAAAAAATTTTGACTTTGACTTTATCAAAATCAGACCATGTTTTCCATAACTTTGTATTAATTCTTATCCAAATAAATTATTTCGTAATGAAGACTATTTCAATACCTGTCAATTACTATTTGATTTATTGAAATCGGTCATTCAACAAAAATATCAAGATAAATAAAAAGTATAAGGCGATAGAGGAGCGACAGAATGCGGGAGCCAAAATGTTAAAAAAAAATGATCCACCCGTGCGAAGCCGGGACGGGCCCCTAGTTTAATATAAATTGTAATCTAATATATAATTTATATTTTTTCGGTTAACCAAATTTTTAATGTTTTAATAGGATATATTACGCGAGTTGATTGACAGAACTAGGGACCTCCTAGGTTTTAAAGGTTTATCGCTAAACCACATTTTAGAAGCATCAGTAGCTCGGTGGTTCAGGCTTTGGATTCACGATCGATAGGTCGTGGGTTCATATCCAGGAATTTGGTCTTCTGGCGTGGCCTACCTGCGTGACTCCTAACATTTAGCTTTTAGCTTACTAGTAGGAATAATGGGACTACTAGTAGCATGTGAACCATACTGCTAGTAAACTTAAAAAAAAAAAAAAAACAAAAAAAAAATATAACTTAGCAGCAGGACTCAGCAGTTATTGTGCCGATTGTCGTAACGGCCAAAAGGCCTGATGCAGAAAGCGGTACTTTTCATGCGGAGGTTCCTCTCTCTGGAGCCCTAGCCGTCGGTAGCTTGGACCGTGTTCCTGCTGCCGGTTGGCCTCTATTTTTATATGTTACACGTATTTTTTAGATATATTTAAAAATGTAAATCATAGGAATTGTTGAAAAATAATATTACTTTATTATATTATTATTTTCATAAAAAAAGCAATGCCTTCGATTAAATATATTTTTGTGTACAACATAATATTTTAGATTGATCCTCTGTGATTGTTTCGTTTTAATTAAATGTGTATTTGTTACGCGTTACTTCGTTGTTATTTCTATTCAGACGATCGCGGATTGATGGAAGCTGATCTATTTTTATTAATTATTAAACAACAATTTATTTTAATATAAATATAATGAATGACAGAAATAACATGAATTTAACACAGAAAACTTTTATCTAAACTAATATTATAAAACTCAAGCATATCAGTAACTACTGATCCAAATTGAAAAACAATTTTACTGTCAGATAGCCCATTTATCGAGGATGACTATAGGCTATATAACATCACGCTACGACCCATAGGAGCGGAGCAATAAGCTAATGTTGCGGGTGCTGCTTAAGCGGCGATAAAACAAATTCTTGTGCTAATGTAATGCAGACGAAGACATACAGGTCGGCTAGTGTTTATGTAATACGAAAATAATAAGGCAAAAATATAATTACCAGGTTCTTTGGACCGAAAAATGTAATATTTAGAAATATTTCTCACCTCCAGTAATAAGAGCGCTTTTATGAAACAACAATTTACCTGTAACGCGAACAGATAAGGAAAATACCTGAAATTACGACGAACGGTAACTCACGAATTTTAATATCTGTAGTCCTTTATATCTTTAACCCCCGACGCTAACGTGTGTACCTGTGTGTCTGTCTGTAGTATCGTAGCGCTCAAGATCATGAACCGATTGTGTTAAAGTTTTATTTATTTAAAAGGTAATTTAATCGAGATGGTTCTTAGCTATGTATTGTGAAGATCTGTTCACCCGTTTGAAGACTTTCAGCTCATTGCCAACTTGAGAGCTGCCTCACAATATTAATATATTAACAATTACAATAATACACTGATATGGCTTACGTTGAATACAGGAGAAACTGTATTTCTTGATACCTTTCTATCGATATTAATCATCAAATAGGATAAATTATCAAGCTTTTTTAATTTTGAATATAATGTCATGACTGACTGACTTACATATTAAAAAATTGAGTATAATAAGTCATACTTATCTAAATAAAGTAACTTTTAGATTTTCACTCTGTAAGAGATTAAAAGGAGATGCAAATACTTTGGTCTTTAAAGATGATGGAAAATAGATATTACCTCAGCGAAGTGAGTACAAATACGTAATAAATAATTTCCCTATATATGTACAACAATAGATAATTATGAGTTATTGTCTATTGTACTTTTTTTAGACATAATAGCTTATATCTAACATAAATAAAATAACTAATACATATTTATTAGTCATTTAAATGTCTATCTTTTTATACTCTATATCAGGGATTCCCAAACTTTTTTGGACAAGAGACCCCTTTTCTAATATGAGCTGATACTTCAGACCTCCATAGCCAACATATTTTGTAAATTCTACCTTTAGTTTTTTCCATTTATATTAAACATATAATTCAGTAAAATACTTAGGTAGGTAGGTTTAGGTAATTCTTAATTTTTATTTATTTTTACGGTTTTTTATACAAAATGTAAACCAAATAGCAAAAAATTACAATATTTTTCTATTTGGTTTAAAATTTGTGTAAATCCAATTTGGATTTTTGCTACCTAAGTTTTTCATAGGCAGAAAGCCAAAATTAATAATCAATCTCAATCCAAAATAACCGTATTACAGATTGAATAAACATTCCAAATTTGAAATTTCTGTACACAAATTTGAATTTGGAATCTATTTTCAATCCATAATCTAAATATTTTGAAACGACATAAGTGACACAAGAACAAGAGATTGAATTCAAATTAAAAAGCATAATTTAAAGAAAATTAAACAAAATCTGTGTGAGCAGAGTGTGCACTTCTGTGTGTGTGTGTGTGTGTGTGTGTTTGTTTGTGTGTGTGTGTGTGTGTGTTTGAGTTACATGTTTGACGGACCTGACAAGTTGTTTAATAATAAAATCACATTAAAATCACATAATAAAGATAAAAAATTAAGTATGTTAATAAGAGTTGATTTTTAGACCTAATCGACGTCCAAAATCAGTTTACGTTTAAGTCTACCCCTGAAACCGATTTTCAACACTTTGGAAATTGGTGCTTTAAATAGTTTTTATATTCATAATAATAGAATTTTATTTATTATAAATAAAATAAAATATACAGTTGTTGTAAACAATTTTGCAGTTTATCTTCTGAATAGTCTATCGAAGACTTTATTAGCAAGTGTAAGAAACCCGAAAATATTATTAATTTGATAGAAGACAAATTATCCTATCTTTTAATCAAATATTTTACCTACTTAATAGGTAACCGGCTCGCTCTAGTTTTGCGGGGCTAAAACATTTTTAAATGACAATAATCTTTTGACATAAGATTTAATAAAAGGCTATATTTTAAGTAAAACCTGCAACAATACAAACCGGGAAAATTATATCCAATTTCATTCAGTAATTTTGAACTGAATTACAAAATGATTTTTAGGCTTCTTAGATATCTTATGTACATTCAATGTTACTGCAAAAAAAAATTCAAAGAAAATTCTAAAAAGCTTTGAATAGCTTTCCTCTCACAATAGAGCTTTGTTCTGAAATAATTAGAAATTCCTCTAGGTAAACAAATATGTATTGAAAACAATATTAATACTTTAATGATTTTTAATCATGTTTAAAGTCTACTGACCCCATTCAGAAAATCAAGAATCTTTTAGATTCATTCAAACTTCTTTTCTTTGAATATTTTAATATATTTAAATTCATATTTAAAATAATCTTCTAAATATTTATTTTTTTTAAATTCTGAATTAATACTAGATAATGTTTTTTTTTATAGTATAATAAGAAAAGTTTAAAATACCTAATTCGCTGCTCGTCTCAGCTTCAATGACCTGGGCGACAAGATCCCTCGCCCTGGTGTGCATCCGACTGAAGTGAACCCTGGACCTACCATGCCTTATGAGGGTCCTCCCATGCCTTACTTTCACATCACTTTTATATTCACAAGTCACTAACGACGCGAAACATATCAGGAGGAGAGCGCGCATGGTCCGCGTGCGAACGCTCCGACCGCTCGACTACTACTGACTGTTTGCCGCCGATTTTTTCCATTAATTTACCAAATTTTGGATAAAAGGTTTACTTGTATACTGCCAACCCAGGCTCCATAAAAGTAATTTGGTTTTTTTTTATAAATAAAATTTGTATACGCCAGTTTATAATGTTAAATATCGTTTGATCTAGCGAGTTTTAGTTTACTATCAAATTACGCGACGAGTTATACGAAAGTTAACTTTAACTATTTTAAACTAGTAATATAGCCTTATTTTGTTTAGTAAATATTTTAGAGAAGTTTATCATGCAATTAAGAAGAGTATCAAACTCGAATCTATGATTAATCTATAGGTACTTAATATATAAAGCTGAAGAGTTTGTTTGTTTGCTTGAACGCGCTTATCTCAGGATCTACTGGTCTGATGAATGAAATGATGAAAATTCTTTCAGTATTAGATAAACTATTTATTGAGAAAGTCTATAGGCTATATATTATTACGCTACGACCCATAGGAGCAGAGCTACATGCGGACAAAGTCGACTAGTAGGAGGATAAAGAAAGTTAGAGTAAATGTCTTCCAAATCATCGCGTTTGTGGGAAAATGTAGTCTTAATTGTATAACATACAGATTATTACGATAAAAGGTTAACTTTTATATAGCTTGGTTTGTGCTTTTTTTAATTATTATATAAAAATTAATATGCGCTAGTTTATATTGTTGAAATATCGTTTGATCTAGGGAGTTTCAGTTTACTATCTGGTTATGAGAAGACCTGAGCGAAAGTTAAATTTTAACTATTTTAAACTAGTTTACTTATTCTTACTTTGCTTGGATTCTTATGAATTTCACATAATATATAAATTCATATAATATTATAATGGTCAATGGTCATATCTCTCAGGGTAGGATAATAATGGAGGTCGTGTTGGGCTATAGTTGGGGTAGAATAATAATAAAGAGGACTTGTTGTCACTTCCGTCGCGTCATTTTAATATTCGACGATTTTAGATAGCGAGTAAACGATTATCGAATAATCACGGCACTTTATTAAACGATTTTTGATAGCTTCAAACTAGAAATCGATTATCGGAACGCCAGCGCCATATTTCCTGATTGTTGATTTACTTCTCTCCACTAGAGGAGGGTCATTGCTACCATTGTCTAGTCCCTTAATATTCCCCGACTGACGTAGTCTGTTTGAGTGAACATCACCTGGAGTTGAAGTGTAACAAATAGTGTGTCGCTATATCACGGATATTAGACCTCTCGGACTAAGGATTATGTGAGTTCTTACGTCTTATTTATTTTGAGTCCCTACATTGTATTTAGATGTGTTAACAAAATCTTAGGTTAGGTTAGCCTTATGTTAACCTAACCTAAGACAAACAGTGAGACCGGGCAGTGGAGGGGAGTGTCGTAATTACATAAAGGAGCTCCTTAAGCCTACACCTTGGTCACAAGTCCAAGTCACTGCCTGTTCAAAAACTACAGAATCGTAAAAATCGGTTTATTAATTCATCCAATTCGTCTCTCTGTTCTGACATATCTATTAACCTTATAAAGGAAGCGAGAGTAAACGTTTTTAAAATCATTACATTCGTAAGAAAATTGAAAGTTTTAATTATATAAAATACAGAATAACAAGCAAAAGGTTTATTTTTCATACAGTCTAGTGTATATAAAATATAGTACGTGTTCGTTTAACTAAATATATTGTTGATTGTACTAGCGAGTTGTAGTTTGCTATCAGATTACGCGGCGAACTATAAGTTAAGTTTAACTATTTTAAACTAATGTTACTTACCTTACTTTGCTTGAGTTGTTATTATTTTATATATAGGAATTGTTAATGCGATTTATACTCGTATATTTTACGAAAAATTAAAGCCAAAAAGGTCATAAAATTCATCGTGTTTGTGAGAGAATAAAAGGAGTGGCTTTACTTTTGTTTTCATACTTTTAATAACAGTGTAAGGCTGCGTTTTCATCAGATATAAGCATAATAATGATATGTAGCGAGGGATGTGTTTGTTAAGAATCAATAAAATTTACCTAGCCCCCCTCAAAGTGTGGTGGAAACGCAGCCTTATACTGAAATGAAAGTAGTTTGCATGTAACAGAACGAGATATATTAAGTATTTGAAAATAATAGCGTTTAAACATGAACATTTAATTATAAAGATAGATTGTAATTACTTCATGAACAACAACAATTAATACAAGTTACAACTAGAACAATCATTACTATGAAGAAACTATGTTTAACATCAATTGTGTAGTAACTGTAAAGGTACTAATGACTTACCCTCACTTCGCTAAGAAGATCATATTAAAATTAGTAAAAATAAAATCTCAACTTTTATAAATTTGATACGTATTTTTTTAAATAAAAAAGTGCGAAATTTGATCTCCCGACGATTATGAAAAAATTTTTTCCTTACTTCACCCAAATTTTTGATGAATTTACTTTCTTTAAGGTAATAACATATCGGATCCTGGTTTAATGATGTTCCACAAGCTCCAGACACTGATAGGCTACTCTAAAATTTATAGTGATATTTATTTATTATTATACAAGTACATAAAATAAGATATTAATGGAAAATATAGAGAAATTGAAATAAAATTCAATCAAAATTAAGAGCTTAAAGTTCAGTAATGAATTTCGATATAAAATCATTATACGAAAATTGGGAAAATAATATGAAATCTTTGATGCAAGGAAATCAACGTAGCATTCTCGCTACGTGCTACGGTACTACGAGGCTATGTGGTGGCGGCATAGCAATTAATATTTCGTAGCACACGCGTAGCACCTATGAGTTATTATGACATCACGAGATGTAGCAGCTCTACATATCGAATTCAATTAATAAATTAATAATAAGCTATACTGTGTAGTAAAAATCAAAATATATTAATAAAATGCAATCTCTATTACCCGGGCAGTGCCTGCGGCTTGAGATTCGGGAGCAGGCTTAAAAGCTACAACTGTAAACATTAGTATCCCGTAGGAAACATAATTTTTTCAGATAAAAAGTAGCTTATGAGTTAATCCAGGTTATAGAGCATCCGTGCGCAACGCTTGCATAATTGAATAACAAACATCCAAATTACATGACAACTTCGAAAATTTTCTTATATCTTGCTGACTCGTCCTTGCTTCAGGTGTATTATACTATAGGTAAAAGTTAAATCAAATTTTTTTAAGCATTTTTTACCGCTTAAACTTTCTCTGAACTCCCACACCAAATCGATCCATCCATTTTCGAGTTCTAACGGGACTAACGAACAGGAATTTATTTTAATATTATTTATTTTAACTAGCTGACCTGGCCAGAGCAGAGAGGAGAGTTTACCGTATCGACGGGATGAACATTATATGTTTGACAGTTACGAAACCCATCAACATTTTGTATGGGATTGTTTTTTTCTTTCATTTCATTTTTTTTCATAAATTTTCCGATATTTTAATAGTTATTCTGCTATTCTGGACGAGACAAATACAAAAAATCAAAAATCATGAAAATCTGTCCTGCAGTTACATTACTATATTTTACATACCACAGACATAAAAGGTCACACAGCTGGACTTACTTCATCCCCTACTTCAAACCTTTTTTTGGCGATTAAAATATTCGCAATAAACTAACTTATGTATTTTCCCAAGCCCAAAACTATCTCCGTAGCCAATTTCGTCTAAATCGGTTCAGTGATTTAAGCGTGACTACGTTATAAGAATCATCTAACCGTCAAGAGATGGCGTTAGTATATTCTGTTTGTTTAGTGTCATAGATAAAGTGAGAATTTAGACGGAGCCGAAAAGTGACTGCGGCTTGAAACCCAGGAGCAGGTTTAAAGGACTCCTTCATAATACATTAACTCTCACCTCCACCACTTGACCTCGCCAACCACATTAGATAATAAATTAAACTTACGTGGACCTCAAGAAGGGTGACTTTAACCGCGACTCTATAACACTAACTTCCATGTACACTGCGCGACAACACCAGAGAGACTGGCTCTAATCTATCACACTAATTAAAAACTATAACCCGACTACGACACTTTTTTACGTAGTCGGGTTATAGTTTTTAAACTTTATTTTTTTATTTAATAGTTTTCCGTTTCCTGATCGATCGAGATAACCTTAATATTCTCATATTGAACCGTAATGTTGGTTTTTATTCGCTTAAAAGAGTGAATAACTGCAACGACAGGACCGCGCGGACTAAACGACCGCATTTTGAACATATATGTTGACTTAATCAATATGATATATACATATTTGTAATATGCTTGCCAAGACCTTTCTTTTGATACCAAACACGTGATAATTATCTCAGCTTATTTTTTTTCTTGGCTATAATCTGAGGTATAAAAAAAAAATTAAAATTTTTATAGCCTATGTCACCCGCGCCATTATTAAAAATCTATTGACACCTCCTTCATGAAAATTGGTTCAGTAATTTAGGCGCTAGAGTGGAACATACAAACATACATACATAGATAGATACATACATACATAGATACATACATACATAGATACATACATAGACTGCCAAAATCATAACCCTTCCTTTTGGCTTCGCCGTAGTCGGGTAAAAAGAACTACCCGCGAATACTAATTTATAAAGGGTGTTGCTAACATTAGTTTGTAATCTTAAGTATTAACTACCTTTGGATAGATAGAGTTGGAATAAATTCAAATAATTTGGAAATTTCAATATTATATTTTAATTATTCGGAACTTAGACAAACTTCAAATATTAGATTCAGACATAATCGAATCAGTTTGCTACTCGATCTCATTTTTCTATAAAATAGTTAAATCATCAATTGTTATTTTATAATTTAACCCACATTGTCACTTTATACCGAATAGACAGACGGGTTTAATTTTGTCTCCTTACTCAGTTTTCATTCAACTATCTCGAGATTAAATACAAACAAATTAAACAATTAACCCAGAGTGTTGCCAGCTTCTGATCTACAAACTAATTACTCTCTTAGACATTTTACAATAAAATTGTTCTTTTGGTTCAAGATTTTTTTTCTAGAAAATTCGTTTCTGATCAATGTCTGGAAGCCATTTTGTGTCTTGTTGTAAAACTCAAAATAGTTTAATTCAATTAGATTTTACAAAGTACTTTTAACATGTGAAAACAAGTCAGTCAGTCAGTTTGTCTGAAGCTACCATCAGATCGGAAAGCAGTTTCCTGATGAGAAGAACTGCCAAGATATACAATCGATACAGTATACTTCGCGACTTGCCGCCATTTTGTTTTAAAGTACTACTACCCATTTTATATATTAAGAATTTTAAAAGATAAAAAGATATTATTTTCAATGTCTAGAATTTAAAGAAAAATATGAATTACACATAATAAAAAATATGATATAATTATTAAATAATATCTAATAATAAAAAATTGTAGTAAATATCGAAATGTATTTGTAATTTAATTAAATACGTTGTTTAATTTGAGGGTAGAGTTTACCGTGTCGACGGGATGAACATTAAATGTTTGACAGTTACGAAACTCAACAACATTTTGTATAGAAAAATGTTTTGTTATAATTATTTTATTTTTCGTCAATTTTCCAGTACTTCTAACGAAGACAAATACAATAAATAAAAAACCATGAAAGCCAACCTTTATCGAGTTATAAGTGTTTAAATAAACCCGACTTTGTTTTATATATATAGATAGAAGAAGACGTATACTTTTTTATAAGTGACTGAAGTTCTAAAGGCGGCTACATCAAAGGAAAAACAAAGGCAGTGCTTTTAACTGACGCATTCAAGTCGCTAACCCTTGGTTAATGCGTCGAGACGTTTAAGCTTAAGTGGTTCAGTTATATTATATTATGTCATAATATTTTTTCTTTTTTAACCGTCCCCAAAAAAGGTGCGCTCTGTCTCTGTCGCGCCGCGCCGCGTCCCTGCCGCATTCTGTGGCTACCTACGCATACTTTCGATTATTATTTACACTATAATAAAATATGACGTAATATAGTTTCATAATTTAATTTTTTTTATGGTTGATAAGGTACAAACAAGCAGATGGTCCACCTGATGGTAAGTGATCACCATAGTCCAGAGACATCGGCATGCGTTGCATCCTCATAGATAGAGTGCGGAGGGGGAGTGAAGAATCTAGAATCCACCAGATCCACCGGGAGGGATGGGTAAGTCTAGCCCACATGCGGCTCGACCGGAACTCTACCACCAAGGAGGTGCTGGACTACTCAGCTCTTACGATATGCTCTCCCAGCGACAGAGGGGAAGAGTATTCTAACCTTCCCCTCTCGGGTTATGTTTATCAATCAAAATATGTACATATAGTGAAATAATCTACTACGTCCAAAATTTCTTCAACGAAGTTCAACTACGAGTAGTAGGTAATAGCAGTAAACAATTACTTAATATCACTTCATTTTACTCTAATATAAAATAACTTAGCTATAAAACTAAGTTTACTTTCCACTTAGCTAAGTTTCTAATACTTAATAAGTTGTTGCATATCCTTACTAATATTATAAACGCGAAAGTTCGTGAGTGTCGAGTACGTATAATCGCTCGTGTGTAGTGTGTAGTGTAGTGTGTTAGAGCTACACGTGTCACGTGTATAACGTATCATGGAAATGTTTATATTAACACCACACAACCCGCTATATCATATATCTTTTATGTGTAAGCCATTATCGCCAAAATAGTAAATATCATACACACAATACACGTGGTAAATTCCACCTGGACGGAGAGCCGGGTTGACATAAAGAGGCAATACTCTTAAAATCTCTCCTCTGATCATTTTATTATAGTTAGAGATAGTAGATAGTCAAAACCAATATCAAAGTTAGAATCTAAGTATAACTTAATTGGCTCGTAGCCTGAGTCGGTCGACTAATATCCGGTTAGTTCCAGTTATCTCCGGAACTGTAATTCACACTGAAATCTGAACTTTGCGCATCAGCATTACTTTACAGGATTTAGATTTATAGAATATGATTATTTCTCTAGAGAGTATTGTGGAAGCAGATATTTATAAATAATTATTATATTGAAAGACTTTTTACGTTGCCAGACTTGTGAATTTTTGTACATGTTATGTTCTCTAATAAGCTTTGATGTAATAATTTTTGAACTAACATTGACATTGATTAGTTGTGAACCGCCGAGACGTGTCAGTCTTGAAAGTGCCACATACGCCTGAACACATGTGAATACTATTTTAATGATTAATTTTTTTGTTGGACTTGGCGGGAGCATGTCCATGCCCCCAGATTAGTGAAAAGTAGATGGTATTTTTTAGTTTTTTTTTTATATTTTATTATTCTACTCTTACGTAGTAAATCTAATATAGTTTAGTACAATTAAATTTATAGTACTATTTTTATGTTATATACGTATTTTTATTGTTATTTATATATATTATATAGGTAAGTAAATATATTTTCAATATGTATTAGAATATTCATTAATTCATCAACTCAAGTAAGAAGAGAGTTATCCTAATATCCTCATAACGAAGTTACATTTTAATATCATATGTTTCCACATGAAATAACTCACAAAATCTCTGAATAAACCATAACAGTTCAGTAAGAACAAGCAAAGTTCACTATCACCACCACCTGTCAGAATACATGTACCCCTCGTTTCCAAGTTGGGTAAGTTGAACAATCCTAATGTTTTGAAACTTTACGAGTTTGTTCATAACTTAGGGAGGTATGACGGAAACTTCTTGTAAGACTGTCTGAGTAAAAGAACATTATATATTGTATTAATATTAAAAGAATATATAATAAGCGCTATATTAGTGTATACAAATGCATATACAAATTTGATTAACTGCAATCCTAACTAATATTATAAATGCGAAAGTAACTCTGTCTGTCTATCGCGCTTTCACGCTAAAATTACTGAATCGATTTAAATGAAATTTGGTATACAGATAGTAATATGCAGTGATGGCAAAGTGGTTGAGACTTCAAGTCTTACTCGGGAGGTCCGAGGTTCGATCCTGGGCACACACCTCTAACTCTGAGTTATGTGTGTTTTAAGGAATTAAATATCACATGCTTTGACGTTGAAGGACAACATTGTGAGGAAACCTGCACTCCTGAGAGTTCCATAAAAATTCTCAAAGGTGTGTGAAGTCTGCCAACCCGCACTGGGCCAGCGTGGTGGACTATGGCCTAATACCCTCCTCATTCTGAGGAGGAGACCCGGCTCAGCAGTGGGCCATTGAAGGGTCGTGATGATACAGATAGTCTAGATCCTGAGAAAGGACATATGCTATTTTTATTGCGAAAAAAGGATAGTAAGGGATTAAAAGGGGGGGATGAAAGTTGTATTGAAGTATTGTCGTTTTTAGAGCTAGAAGCTTGAAACTTATGTTTTAGGCTGTTGATTCGATATAAATAAATCCTAACTAATTTTATAAATGCGAAAGTAACTCTGTCTGTCTGTTGCACTTTAACGCCAAAACTACTGAACCTATTTAAATGAAATTTGATATACAGATAGTCTAGAGCATAAAAAGGACATAGGCTACTTTTTTATGCGAAAAAAGGGTTGTAAGGGAAAGGAAGGAAGGTGAAAAGTTTCCGTCGTCCTTGGAGCGAATTTCCCTGTGGATGGTGGGACCATACAGCGATGGGGCGATTGGAACTATCCCCCCGATATCTGAAGGTGAATTAGATGCAGCTTTTGAGCGACTGAGGAACAAGAGAACGGCACCTGGTCCAGATGGAATTCATGGAAAGATTCTTTGTGTGGTATCGAAGCCATGGAAAGCGCAGTTTGGGGCACTGTTTGGTGCATGTCTACGTGAGGGTAAATTTCCTGCAAAGTGGAAGGTGGGGAAGTTGTGCCTTATTCCAAAAGCAGGACGCCCTACTGATTCACCGGAAGGATATCGACCAATTGTCCTGTTAAACGAGACAGCCAAAGTCTTTGAAAGAGTGATCGCTGCTAGACTTTCTCAACACATGGAACAGAACGCCTTGTGTCTGTCAGAGTCTCAGTACGGATTTCGAGTCGGTCGCTCAACGATGGATGCTCTTGCGGACCTTAAGGCATACACAGACGAGGCAATCGGGAGGGGACAAGTAGTTTTGGCTGTATCCCTGGATATCAGGAATGCCTTCAACAGTCTTCCCCACGAAATTATAGAGATGGCGCTTCGAGACTTTGAGGTACCTCTCTACTTGGTGCGACTGTTGAAGGCGTATCTGAAGGATAGGGAGATAGTATGGGAGGACGAACCAGGCCACCTTCATAGCCACAAAGTTGAGCGCGGGGTGCCACAGGGTTCGGTGCTTGGCCCGATCCTGTGGAACCAAAGCTATGATTGGCTTCTGCGATGTCCGCTCTTGACCGGAATGCGAGTCTTTTGCTTTGCAGACGATACTCTCGTAACATCTCAGGGGAGAAGTTATGCTGAAGCAGCTCGTCTTGCAATAGTCGGCACGTCGCTTATGGTCGACAGGATCCACATGATGGGACTGGAAGTTTCTATGGAAAAAACCAAAGCACTCCTTTTTCACGGGGCACGCAGAGGGCCTCCGCCAGGAGCTAGATTGGTAATCAGGGGCACTCCTGTAACTGTTAATTCCCAAATGAATTATTTGGGTTTAACCCTAGACGGGAGGTGGAGTTTCCTACCCCATTTTAAACTTCTGGTTCCGAGGATATTGGGCACGGCTGCAGCGTTAAGTAGGTTACTCCCAAACAGCCGAGGTCCGGGCTCTACATGCCGGAGGCTTTACTTGGGGGTTTTGCGCAGTATAGCCTTGTATGGAGCCCCAATCTGGGCAGGTTCACTTTCTGCTGATACTAGACGACTGCTTCGAAGACCACAGAGGGTGGTTGCTGGTAGAGCGATTCGTGGCTACCATACAATCTCTTGGACGGTAGCTACGCTCCTGGCCGGAGATCCTCCCTGGGAGTTGCAGGCCGAGGTATTAGCAGAGGTGTTTCGTTACAGAAGGATGGCAAGGGCGGAGGGCGTAAACCCCACAAGGGAGCTTACCGAAAGAGTGAGGAGTGCGGCAAAAGACGCGGTATTAATTAGATGGGGCGTCGATTTGGAAAGGCGGCGGCTGGACTATGGACAGTAGAGGGCATTCGTCCCCATTTTAGACAGTGGCTGAGCAGAGGTTTTGGTGCGATGACATATCGTCTGACGCAGGTACTTACCGGGCACGGCTGCTTTGGTAAGTACTTGTATCAGATTGGTAAGGAGCCAAATGAAGGTTGCCACGAGTGTGGTGCTGCTGTTGACACGGCGTTGCATACGCTCGTAGAGTGTCCCGCATGGGAGCCACAAAAACATGTTCTGGTCTCAGAGATGGGAACGTTTTCCACTCTGTGCGAATTGGTGGGCTTAATGGTAGCCAATAAGAGGGGATGGGACGCTGTGTCAGCCTACAGCGAGTCCGTAATGAGGCTTAAGGAGGCGGCAGAACGCGGAAGAGAGGCGGAGATGTCGGCGCCTTCTTTCCAAAGGAGGAGAATGGGAATCCGCAGTCGCAATTATGCAGTGCGGATGACCCAGGCTTCTTAACGAAGCCTCGGAGAAGTTCTCCGCGACGACCTGAAAAGGCTTGCCTTTTACGTGGACTTCCGTCGAGACACCACAGTTAAGTGCATATAAAGCGATCCTGTGGTGCCCACTAAAAGACGGCTTCGGTTTCGATGGTTTTTAGTGGGTATTCAGTGATTATCGCTGCGAGTCCCACATACCTCTCTCCGTGAGAGGATGCGTAAAAGCATTTTCCATCGTTAAAAAAAAAAAAAAAAAGGGGGATGAAAAGTTATATGGAAGTATCGCTATTCCACGCGGGCACAGCTAGTATACAATAAAACAGAGTAAAGTAAGTTATACTAACATAACTAATATAACACAAGACATGACATAAGACATCACACAAGACACGAGACAGCATAATATGATGCAAGAAATTAAACAACACATGACACAAACCACGTGGCCGGACACAATGCAAGACATCACACAAGACATGTTAGAAAACGATACAAGACACAAGAAATAATAGATATTAATCGTGATATGACGTGACAAAATAGATAACCTACATTTAGTTTGCCCTTGCCTGGAGCTTGAAATATAAAAATCATGCCATAAAAAATAATAGAACCAATAAGAAAGAGCAAAGAGCATTACAATGCAAGATTGAAATGATGTGAAATGACACTGTTAAAAAATATTTTTAACAAAAAAAATAACCGACTTCAAAGTTAAAAATTCACTATAAAATAAGAAATAATTCCGTTATTTATTTTTAGTACTATTATATATTTTAGTACTATTATACTACTACGTACTATAACTATGTATTTGGATTTTGAGAGAAATGGGACCAATCTATAAGCATATCTTACCAAATACAAAAAAAAAATTCCAATTCGGTCATAAATGACGGAGTTCTGAGGTAGCACACAATAAAAAAATAAAAAAAAAACAACCGCATTGATAACCGCAGTGATGCGTAATTTTATTAGTCCAATGACAATGACATGGGTTTAAATTGCAGTTGTCAAGTGGACAAGCTTACGTTGATACCTGTGTCAATCTGTTTACCCCAATCTACATACTCTTACATAAGATTTATAACAAAATTACAAATACAATTTAAACAAAAGGCTGGACTTAGATTGTTTGATAGACGTGTGATTGCCAGTGGATTGTCCTAAATTTAAAAATATGCCAATCGCAACTAAAATTTATGTGAGCCAGATCTGTCCCCTCCCCCTCCCATCCCATTAAAGCTGCAGTTCCAGTGAACACCGGGTTTTTACTTATAGTCTACTGAAACCGCAGCATTCCCCCCTTCTCATTAATCTTCAAGGTTGCAACATCCATGGGCGACAACATACATGGAAGGTGCCGGGTCCATCATGTGGAAGAGAGAGGAACTCCGAGTAGAGCCCGAGACTTGTGACACGGGAGTAGGTTTAAAGGGCCCCTTTTCGATGCACATCAACACTCACCTTCTCCAATCGTGTTACTCTCCCTTCCCAGCCAAATTTGGTACGATCCTGTCAACGCAGCTTTAGTTACCCGCTTTAGTTTTTAACTGTCGTTCTGGACAGGCCTAAGTCTTTCAACAAGTTATAGAGAGATTTGCCTGGTATACCTCTCGCTCCCACTTCTACAGCATATAAATTTACTACATATCCGATTCTCATCAATTCATCCGTAAGTTCATAATATTTATTTAGTTTCATTGCGTGGTCTTTAGGTACGTTTGTTTCCCACGGTACGGTGAGTTCTACAAGTACTACGCGTTTAGTGGCTTTAGAAAAGAGGAAAATGTCTGGTCTAGATGACGAAATACCAACATCCTCGGGGATTTTATAATATTTTTCATACGTGTTCATTAAAATAGATTAATCAGGTGCAGGGCCTAGGATTGAATAGAGCATGTATTTAGAATATATTAAAAATTTCGAAAGTAACTCTTAAGAAACGTAGATACTACTAGAATACAAACTAAACTGCGATTTAATATACTACTTACGCCATCTATTGACGGATAGATAGCGTTTATCTGTCTCTTACTCAATCATGCTTAAATCAATGAACCGATTGTTATGAAATTTGGTGCAAAGATAGATAAAAGCTTAGGAAATATAGATTAGAACTTTACCCGTGAGGGGACGGGTCAGTACCCGTGAGGGGACGGATTAGAATACAATTCCTCTCTGGCGCTGGGAGAGCATTTTGTTAGAGGCGAGTAACCCAGCACCCCCATGGGTGGTAAGTATTTGTTCCCGACTGGCTTGCGACCACCAGCACGCGAATCCGACCGCCAAATGTCTCGGACGCGTTCCGATCGAGCCGCATGTGGGCCAGATCTACCCCCTTCCTCTCCCACCCCATTACTACTGCAGTTCAAATTGACACCGGGTTCTTGCTCGGTCCATAGAAACCGCAGCATTGTTCTCTTCGCTCAGGCGCGAAGAGGCGGCAACGCATCAGCAAAATAAGAGATACTTTCTAATATTGCCGATGTCTATGGGCGACGTCGGCCCCTTTCCATCAGGTGGTTTATCCCTTATCTATCATAAAAAAAAGAAAGGACATAGGCTATATCTTATCGCGAAAAAAGTACTCAAGGATACAAATTAAATAATAAGTGTATCTTTGGGATTTAGTCATTTATAAATTAGTTTTGAAAATTAGGATATAAAACACAATAAGCGATAGTGATATAGCGATGTAGTAATATATCAATGTGAAATTAAACCTAAATGCAGGTAGTAAATCGCACCCAGACAAAGCTGGGACGGGTCGACTAGTGATATAATAAGATTTTTGAGTCCTATTACTTTGGTAATCCAGCTCGGATAACAAAGACGCGAGTTCCTTATCCTTCACGATTCGTATTAAATATCAGCTAAGCCGTAAATTCGTATTGGGAGGGATTTTGAGATTAGCACACATAATCGCTCAGAGGCACTCAAATTGTAATTAAAAGCGTTATACAAATTCAGAAAGTTGGGAGCCTTTTGTCATATCTTTTACTGAAGTTTAATATTATAATCGTTTCAGATACTTCCTATACGTAGAATTATAAAACATACTTTTGTTTTGAACTAATAGAACCGTTTCATTTCACACACTCTGAGCAAGGCAATTAATTTTTTTTTGGTTTTTTAATATACACATCCTCGCACATCTCTAGTCAAATCACAGCTTTAAGCTACGCTTAGTATTAGTTTCTTTGATTGTGATGTGATAAATGCTATTGATGTGGTTATATATTAACCTTCTAGTTATGTTTTCCTTACGAAATATCGGTACTAATAGAGAAGCGCTAACAGGAGTATATAAAAATAGTAAAATATTAATTTTGTTAGTTAAACATTACATACGTGGACGAACGATGAAGGTGAGAGTTTACTAGGTTTTGAGTGCATATTAATAATTTATTTCTAATGTTACTGCTTGAGATTCTTACACAGATTATAATAAGTTTAAAGATTAAGTAAATGGTAAATAAACAGCAATCTCTATTGGAGTAAAGGAATAAATAAGAGACGAAGCGTTACACCGCTCACAGCTCACCGCACCGCACTTCGCGGCTCAACCGCAGAGCGAACGAAGCGCAAACTGTTTTACTGCTACACTTTTATTGCTTACACTTTGTTAAACATTTTATTTATACAATGGACTAGCGACCCGTCCCGGCTTGACACGTGTAGCAGAGCATGTTATCTTCGGTGCCCCCTCTTACACTCCGCTGCGAGCTGCATGCTCTATTAGTATTTTGTTTAGATTGACATTTTAAATAATTCAAAAAGTAATTTACAGATATTGAAATAGTCTTGAATACGAAATGTTTTATTTGGATAAGGATTAATACGAATGTATGGATACCATGCTCTGATTGATTCTGGTCTCAGGGATAATGTAGTATTATAATGGTAAAATAATTATTGAAATCGGTGGAGTAGAGTTTATTAGTTACAAATATACAAAAATACATTTTTTTTAACTTTATAATATTAGTATAGAAGTATAAGGAATAAGGATCATTGTATACAAAATACTAAATAAATGATTTAATCCTAAATACTGCGATTGATAACTGCTTTCCAAGATTCAGATATACTTATTTTGGTTCATTGGTTGGTTTTTGGTCAATGGTTTTGAATTGTTTCTAGTCTCTCGTTAAAATGTATTAATTTCATATTTAAAATAAAAAATTGATTTTTTATCTTCATTTTTATTTCATCTCGTTATTGTTTTTAGCATAAAACATTAAATCTTATAGAAATTTGAAAGCGATATGTTTATTTCAAATCTCCTCCTTTCTCTAAGGAGATAAAGAGAAAAGGAGATTTTCTACGTATTCGAAGGATATTTCCTTTTATAACATGCCTACTAGTCACCCACCTTATTTAGGCTTACTGTACACAAAAATTAGCGTTCATTAAATATTTCTTTATTGACCCGCAGGAACTACGAATTATTCCAGAATATAAAGAAGCCAGGTTATAAAGTATCAATGCGCCAAATTTCAGCCATTTAACTGTGTATATGTGATTGAATAAAAAACATAAACAAAGTTAAGATGTCGTTGATATTATATGTATATAATAGGTTGGGGAAAAAGTTTCTTCGCATTTTTTAAGAAAATTCAAAACATTTTTTAACATAGTTTATTTACATTTAACTAAAGTATGTAGGTACCATTTTGTTCGATAACTTTTTGCCATCTTGTAGGTAGGGACATGATCCCGGGAAACCGCGACAAGTAGTTTTGGCAGTCCTCTCGTGATGTTAACCTGACACTGCCTAAAGAATTCTGTAGAGACCGAAACAGGTGGAAATCTGAAGGTGCAAGGTCAGGACTATACGGCGGATGCATTAACAACTTCCAGCCAAACTCTCTTAATTTTTGCTGAGTGGCTAAAGATGTGTGAGGTCTAGCGCCAATCCCACCACACAAACAGCATCATCTTGTTGCGAGTTAACCCGGGTTTCGCCACAGTCTGTGAAGCCTGACCGGCCTTTGACCACTATCTGTTTCACACGTTCTTGCCGTACGTGATCCTCTTTTCATCACCAATTATCAGCTTCTTCAAAAATGGTTCGATTTCATTACATGTTAATAAAGAATCACAAATGAGTACACGGTTCATTAGGTTTCTTTCAGTGAGCTCGTGAGGTTCCCAAATATCGAGCTTTTTTGTGTACCCAGTATTTTTCTAATGCGCTAAAACTGTTTTGTGGTCAATTCCCAGTTCTTCAGCTACGTCGTAACTACTGATATGCCGATCTTGCTCCACTTTTTCAAAAATGGCATTTTATCCGTAATAAGGCGACCAGAGCGAGGTGCATCTTTGACATCAAAATTTCCGGATTGAAAACGCTTAAACCAAATGTGTTCTACTCTCACAGATACTGCACTAGGTCCATAAACATCCCAAATTTTTTTTGCGGCTTGCGTTGCATTTTTACCTTTTTTGCAGTAAAATTTTAAAATGTATCGAATTTCTTCATTAGATTCACTCATCTTCACAGTACGAAAAACAAATAAAAATCACACATTTTCCTAATTTAAATTTGGAATTATCTTCTTTAAAATGTAATCTTTTAATGATATCAAAACCAGCCAGATACAAATAGCATTAATATCAAAGAGATTTTATTACAAGTTCAAACATACTATAATGCGATAAGACTTTTTCCCCAACATATTATATTAGCTGCTTGTGCTGATTCACTAACTCATTGATAACCTCTCCTGTAAAATTTTGTATGAAAAAAATAATTTTCACCTATGGTTTCGTATAGAAGAAGAAAATTCATTCTGAGAAAAAATATGGAGAGAGCTGATGATTGAGCGATTCAGAGACGGCGGAAGAGCAAAGCCAGGATGTTTAAGATAGGTGGGAGATGCTGAAACAAATATAATTTGGAACCTCATCCAATTGGCAATGAGCTGAAAAAAAAATCCAAAATGGCGAATTTAAGATGGTGGCCATACAAATTTTGTTGGGGTCTATCTCAGAAAGTATACAAGATGGAAGAGTGGTTTCTTGGAAAAAGATGATTAGGGCCTCAAAATCTATTTGATGACTAGAAAAAAATTCAAGATGGCGGAATTTATTTTTCCATACCAAATATTGAAGACACTACAAGTTGAGAACTATGCAAGACTTTGATATGGTTCATAGAAGAGCTTTCATTTTGACAAATTCATCGAGGGTCTCAGAGATGGGGATGGAGCACGGCCAAGTTACTAAAATAAAAAAATACTCGAAATCTCATCCAATTGGCAGGGAGCTGACTAAAAAATTCCAAACATGAAAATCCCTTCAGCGCATAGTAGAAGTAAATTAGTAGACCACTGTCAATCACTCACTACCATTTTCTACCGCCGTCTATACGTCACTACATTTTTTTGCTACTTTCTACCACTGTCTACCATTTTCTACAAAACCGCCATCCGACAATTTGTTATTGACTCGTTCACGCGGTCCGCTTTAGCGGGCGCACCGTACTAGTTAATTATATACATATCGGAGATTTTAATGATGAAGGAGAAGGAAATATAGGAAAAACACTAACAGGAGGGATGATATTGAATGGACTATTGGGTAAACACAACGTAGAAACTTCTACTGAACCGATAAATAATCAAATATAATTTCTAACAATTATGAGAGAAACCTAAGCAGTGCCTTGGACTTGTGACTGAGGTGTAGGCTTAAGGACATCCTTTATTCGAGCGAGAATTTCACCATCGGACAGAACTCTTAGCACTAACACGGCACAACACTAACACTATCCAGAGACTACTTCAGTCCTTGAGAGACCGCGCACGACTAAGACTTCAGTCAGGCTGTCGGCGGCATATAAAGGATCGAGACTGTCAAAACGACGGAAGTGACTACTACTCTACTCCAACGACATGGATATCGATGACGATTCGATTATTCGATAATCCTTTATTATTCTCCGACATACATAACATTATGGTAATGCTATCTTAATTTAAGGTACGACTAAGGTTTTTTTTTGTACTCAAAATTTAACCTTAACTCCTTATGATACTCATAAGAAACAAAAGGTATAACAAAATGATTCCAGATCTAAATCAAAGCAAAGCGTACCTTAATCCAGAGTTTAAACTAATTTTAATTCTCACCAATTCCTTCGCGAAATTTCATTTATTTAATTATAGAAGTTTAATTCGGATACAGAGTTTCATATTTCCACACTTAAAGACGTTCAAAGTACAATTTTGCATAACTTCGCTCTGGAATATATTCCGAGATTATTCCGAGTTCATTATTAACTCGCAAGTGTATTACAATTAACACGAATTTAAATTATATACTACAACTATTAAACGCTTACCAAAGATGTTGAAGTGATGTGTCAATAAACTAACTTACAGCGCCATCTATTGCATGTTAGTACTGTTCATTCACTTACTCACATACTCACTCATGTATTCATTCGTACACCGCAACTATGAATTGTATAAGTTATTTTTCCGACTTACTTCGTAAATCCGACTACCACGAAAAAGTCTTTTTATTTTTCGGGTTAATATAGCACATGACACACGCAAATAATGATTTTTTATGGTAGATATGGTGCAATCGAGCAGATGGTCCACCTGATGGTAAGTGGCCACCATCGCCCATTGACATTGGCAAAACAAGAGTTACACTCTTGTTCTGTCGATGCGTTGCATCATCGAATGTAGAGTGGGGAGGTAGAGTGAAGAAAAAAAATTGCTACGGTTTTAGCGGACCCTGAGCAAGAGCCCAGCCCTCATCCTAACCTAACCCGTCCCCTCACAGGTTTAAAGCGGATTTCATGTGGTAAAAGAATTTCGGCTCATTAGATCCAGAAATTACTCCCTACAACCTCACAAACTTTAAGCTTTATAATATTAGTATATTTAAAAATATTTTTTAATTAATTAAAAGCACAGTATGGTATTGTCTCTGTAACAAATAATTTTAGAGTCAGTGGCGTCTCCTCTGGGAAATCTTGGTAACGGTTTATGTAGAGTCCATTCAAGCTCTACTTAGATAATCTGAATTAAAATAGAATTTAGGTTTATTTAAGTATGCTTTAAGGTATTTAAATATATTTATAACTTAAAATGGCTATATCATTTTAATTAAATATTTTAGGGTGAACTTAATCTACTTGTGTTACTCAAAAAGGTTGATAGAATTAACAAAATCGGTTAAGTAATTTTTGAGTTTATTCACTTTAAACAAATATTTATTAATTTATATCTTAATAATTTTTAATCTTTCCTAGACTTCGACGTTAAAGGTTTTTGTGGATTTCATTTTTATAATATACTGTCATATTATATCATTGTATGTTAGTCAGAAACTCTTTTATAATAAAACGTAGAAAATATTTAATATTAAAATTTTCAAAATGCTTTCAATGTGAAGATAGGCCCCGACTGAGAAATGATGGCACAAATTGGATCCAACGTGGAAAAATGAGGTGGAATATTCCTTTGAAAATATATAGATGATAGTGTTTTGTGTTTAAAAATATAAGAATACACATCGACCTATAATACTATTGATTCACAATCAGTACTAAAAAAAGATAATAGATACTAGAAACTATATATTTTAATTAGGTATCTTCTTTTTATACTACATTTCAGCCAATTTATAGAACATTTTAACAAATTATACACCTAAACCGTAATCGTAAATCGCTCTGTTTATTAGTGAAAACAGCATGAAGATCCATTCAGTAGTTTTCGCAAAGAGACAAAGAAACTGACGGGGCTCAGAAGTTTTTTTCTATAATATGTGACAATATATTGGTTTATTTCTTGGATCGAAAAATATAATATAACTCGGAAAAAGGAGAGGAGGAGAGGGGTATAAAACACTACAAGGAGGGGTGTGATGGACTATTCGATAAACGCAACGTAGATACTGCTACTGAACCGATAAACAAGTAAACATTATGATCTCTTGCAATTATAACTGGAACTAAAGCAGTGCCTTGGACTTGTGACCAAGGTGTAGGCTTAAGGATATCCTTTAATCAATTGAAACAATCGCCTCAACTGCCCAAGCTTCTCTTTTCTACGCCAACACAAAATAATTTATTTTTAGAACAAACATTCATATTGTTATTGTTCAATGTTTTGGATCAACACAATTATAGTAAATTTAGCAGAATAAAGTTCTTTGATATATTATGAATAATAACGATAGTTAATAGGTATGCGTAATTAAATTTAGTTTAATTTGAAATAAGATACCGTAGTTCATTAGTGATGTTGTTAACAATTACCAATAATTTATTACTCTATTATTGTAGAGGGTTCTGGGTCTTCTGACAAATACCATCAAACATTAATGAATGTTTTTATTCCGGCTTGCAATTTTTGTTAATTAAAAATCTACTTAAATATTAGTAACTAGTGGCCCGTCCCGGCTTCGCACGGGTGGATATTTTTTTAATCTTCTATCTCGCTGCGCTGCGCGGAACTATACCGGCCCGTCGAGTTGTACTTTTAATTTATATTGATTGAATTGAATGTCTGATTTCAATAATTCAGAAAGTAATCTACAGGTATTGAAACAGTCTTGAATACGCAATATTTTTTTTCGGATAAGAATTAATACAAAGGCATTTTTATCAACTTTTAAAATGTAAGAAGTAGTTATAGAGACATAGCTACAATAGTTGGACATATGGTCTCTAGAAGGTTTTTGTAGATATTGATACGTTCTATAATATTCTAGAACATTTTTTTGTTCTATCATCAACACTTTCCGCAGCGCATGCGATAAAACACATTTTATGGGTAATTTTTTAAACCTTTGGTTGGTTATAGTAAGAATTTCTGAGGATCTCAAATTTATTCTAGTAATAAATATAGCCTATATTTATTACTGTTACTCAGGGATCATGTAGCTTCCTAACGGCAAAAGAATTTGAAATCGGTCCAGTAGTTTTTAAGTTTATTCGCTAGATACAAAAATACAAACATACAAATCTTTTCTCTTTATAATATTAGTATAGATATATTAGAGAGTTATTGAAATAGCAATACTGTTATATCATAGATTTGTAGAATTCATAGTATAGCTGTGGTTGATTATCGATAGTGCGATTCAAATTGAAACATTACTGAATATCCGACGTAATTATATCTTTCTAACAATTGCATTATTACGTATAATAATTACGATAATATTATTCCTTACTAGTCGAACCGTTCCGGCTTCGTTCGGGTGGAATTTACTACTTGTATTTAGGTTATATTTCACAATTTAATCACTATATTTTACATTCTAATGTTCGTAATTTACTAATTCCCAAAGATTGTTTTTCATGATAGATAACACAATAGGGACAAACCAGCAAACGGTCCACCTGATGGGTGGTAGTAACGGTTGCCCATGGACATCGACAAAACTGGAGAGTATCTCTTGTTGTAGTCTCTCTTGATAGAGGAGGAAGAGCGAGAAGGATGTTGTGGTTTCAGTAGAACTTGAGCAAGAACCTGGTGTTTACTGGAACTGCAACATTAATGGGATGGGAGATGGAGGGGGTAGATCTGGCCCACATGCAGCTCAACAAGAGCGCGTCTATGTCACTTAGCGGTCGGATTCGCATGCTTCCATTGCATGCATGGTCAGAATAGTTGTGTTAGTTGTTTCTAAATTTTAATTAAAAATAAAATTAAAACTGTGCTGAATAGTGATAAAAATAAGGCAACATAACCATTCAGGAGGGGTGTCTCATTAGTGACGAATATTTAAAATTTGGTGCAAAGAAACGTGACAAGGAATCTCAATAATTCCCTAATAGAGCTCACGTTATACTGGACGGAAAACAAATTTATATGGACCTGTTGACTAACAGGACTAACAATTTTAAGCTATTGTTATACTGGAGCATTTATGGTTACTTTAAAATACCCATTGAAAGATGCCGCTCAAACGCACGCCGTCAAACAAGATCGGAACCTAATCTCAGTTTAGAAAATCCGAGCGAGATGGGTTTGTTGGACTGCAGCACATCGAAGCTTATTTTTAAAAATATTAAAAGGAAGAGGGTGACTTTAATTTTATTACGGAATTGAAACAAATGTTCTTTGACTTGAAATCTATACAGTCGTATCAGATTGACAAGCTATGCTCAGCTGTTGAAGCCGTTCACTCATCGTTTAATTTCCTAGCAGAAAAGTACGATTCGTTACTAAATAAAGCTTGAATCAGACCGTAAAGATGACCTAATGTATATCAGTTCTTTGGAGGAAAAAATTGAAAAATTGGAGAGCAGTTCATACAAAGGATAACCGGAAAGGCCTTAAATCTTGAGGTAAAACGTCACGAAATCATAGATGCTTTTCGAGTAAAAACGGCGAACGCAGAAAACAAAACCATAGTTGTAGATCTATTTAGATCAACAGTTGAATTTTATTGCCTATTTTGATGACGTCAATCAGGTAGCGAATGACATTGAACAAATGTCAATTATAGTTCTTTCATCTGTTCTCCGGAAGATGATGTAACTCGCATTAAATATACTAAAGACTCATTCAAACTAATCCATGTTAATAAATACGCAGCGTAAATTGTAATTTTGATAGTCTTGTTTTAACAACTACATAGAATAATTCATGGACAGTTCATGGATGTGCGGTAGTTCCACATTATTCGGTGATTCTTTCTTACGAAGTAAACGAATTCCGGGACGTGTAACATGACTTGGAGGATAAGATTTGCAGTGTTATCGTTAAGGTTTTCACGGCATTATTGCCTTTTTTTTAATTCAAAAAAATCGCAAACCTCGGACATTTCCAAGCACTAAATGAGGGTCCACACTATTATAAGTTAAAGATTATTAAATCCTATTAATAGAAGAATCGAATTTTTAGACGAAAAACCGATTTATCGATATTAGCACTAAATCGATTTGGTAATCATATTCAATTCAATTTCTTCTATCACGATTATAACTAAAGCGCATTTCAAAAACTACGTGAAAATAATCCTACTTTTTATCTAAATTTATGATATGATATCGTCACCAATTCATTATTTTTTTTAATGGTGGTAAGAAGCCATAGACATCGACAAAACAAGAGATACCCTCTTGTTTGTCGATGCGTTGCATCCTTAAAGTTAGAGTGGGGAGAGGAAGTTTGATGGGATGGGAGAGGGAGGGGGTAAGTCTAGCCCACATGAGGCTCGACCGTAACGCGTCTATGACATTGGCGGTCGGATTCAAATACTGGTGGTCGCAAGCCAGTCGGGGAACAGGTCCCCTACCACCAAATGGGTGCTGGGTTACTAGCTTCTTATGAGATGCCATGCGAGCGGCAGAGGGGAGTAGTATACTAACCCTTCCCCACATTTTAATATTTGTCCATGACATTAATTTCTACTGATATCTATACATAGGTAGGTACTATAAAACAAAGTCGCTACCCTCTGTCTATACGCTTAGATCTTTAAACTACGCAACAGATTCTAATGCGGTTTGCACTAATAGATGGAGTGATTCAAGAGGAAGGTTTATATGTATAATACAAGCATTATATATTAGAGAAACATATAACAAATGTCATAGTTCCAGTAAAACCACAAAACGTAATCAATATATTACACCTATTTATTTGATACATGTTGCTATTTGAATTTTGGACAATAATTTGTGGCTTTGAATTTAGTCCATTCAACATTTATATTTTATTCACGAATTAAGTATAATATAATTGTTACTATAGATTTTTAATTTCAAAATAATTTGCTACATACATAACGACTCCTAAAGACATAAACACACACTCTTCTAGTCTATCCCTGTACAACATCTCAATAGGGTCATAATCCATAAGGTCACTTGTCAATGTTGATCATCACGACCCTTCAATGGCCCACTGCTGAGCCGGGTCTTTTCCTCAGAATGAGGAGGGTATTAGGCCATAGTCCACCACGCTGGCCCAGTGCGAGTTGGCACACTTCACACACTGACAGAGAACTTAAGAGAGCTCTCAGGAGTGCAGGTTTCCTCACGATGTTTTCCTTCACCGTTAAAGCAAGTGATATTTAATTGCTTAAAACACACATAACTATTTTTAGTTCGCAGTATAACGTCTTGATGATGAGAAAATTAACCCCGACGATACTTTAAACACAGAGCGAACAACAGCGATGTAATAATAATGATTTCTGCCATGGCGGCACTTATTTAATAACCTCTTACCTTTTTGTTCGCACAAATGATTAAGTTAAATCAATGTTGCCATATACACAAATACTCGAATAAGGTTCAAGAATGTGTATTTCGTGAAGCGTCGAAGACAGTTATTCGCTCCGAATCGTGACAAATGGTTTCCGTCACAAAATGCTTCGGAGCTCGTTGGATACTCGTAGGCTCGAATAAGAAATGATGCAGCAAATAGGAAACGTTACGATCATTGCACGCGGATAAACTAAGATGGAGTCACAAATAAAAGTGGGAATAATTTCTAGCATTAATATAGTAAATATTCTAGCCGACTTTCCACAATAAGAAGACCCCTTTAGAGACTGGCTGACTGGACTATGTGTACGTCTGAGCAAAAGAAATAGGGATTCAATCCATGACGTCTACTATTTTGACAAACAGCAAGACGTCAGGTGTGCTCCTCTCACCCCGCGCTCCTTGCTAAAAAGGCCCTAACAGTAAAATCAAAAGATTATCTCTGGCAAATATACTTTTGAAATCGTTGTAATCCAGTTAAGAACACATTTGAAAAGCATGTATCTTTTTACACGATTTAAAAAAAATAAAAAATAGGAGCTATTTTTTTTTCAAAAAAGATTTCGCCTTTAGTAGCGTTTCACAGAACACATATCACTGGTTCAATAGCACACTGTATGAGCAGCCTGACGATAGCTTTCGTCTCGCGACTCTCCCTCCTACTAACTTCCACCCTGACGTATTAATGACCGTGGTATTAATGAGGATATAGTGTGAGTAAATTATAAAATAATAGTTATTATAGACTCAAACATAAACTACATCAAGATTATTATCTAAAATATCCATTCTGGTTATACGAGACTAAATGCATTTTATATATAAAATTGTACAAATTGCATTACACTGCTTATGACATTGTTAAGTTTACCAACCATGACATTAAAAGAAATCTCCTGTCCCTCAGCGAAGCGACTTCTGACTATATAGAAAGTCTCAGTATAGTATTTATAGATTATTACAATTAATATTAACTAGAACTTTACTAGTTCTACTTAAACTTTGAACATTAAATTATTTGTTTCGTAACAAGAACGGCTAACTTTCTTAAGATTTCAACTTATCGGTTTATTTATTTAGTACTTTATTACTCCAGCTGTATTATGGAAAGTTTACTTAAAATTTGTTTATCGGTAAAATACAGATATTTTAAATTTGTATATGAAATAATAATAACAAGATCCACAATCAGCATCCAAAGATATTATAGACGCTTAATTCAGTATTGCTCGTAAAAGCCTCAAAAAATCAAATTCTATAAATCTATGTGCTCTATCCCGATAGAACAGCGACAGTTTGACAAGTAAATTTATATAGTAAATATTGGTTAAAAAAGGCCTTGCAAACCTGTGCATATTTCGGCAGACTATAATTTTAAAAGTTGTGTTTACTTAACTTACAAAAACTGTTTACATAAAAATTCTACACAAATACTATATGTCTATCCGTAAACTGATATAAAAATAAGTAGAAAAACAATGTAAAACAATTACGGAAATCTCACTGGAGACCATACAAACAATATTTCACCAAAATGTTAGAAGTGTCACAAAAGAAAAGTTCAGACAAAGTCCAAGATAAATGATGTTATATGATAAGAATATAAATGGGTTCCTTGGTCAGTTAAAACTCTTTAGAGGATTTAGGCTTTTCATGATTTGTGACCGATAATTCTATTGTAGCCCTCGCTTCTATTAGATGCTATTAAAAATACTGAAAAAATTTAAACATTACAGATCACTAGACATCTTTTAAAGCTCTCTAAATAAATGAAGTAAGAACGAACTCATCAAGTCGAGGATCTTATATAATAGAGAACAGCAAAAGTAACAGAAATAGATACAACTGCATCAGTTGCAATAGCAATATCATCAACAAGCAACAGAAATGTCCACATCTAAAGCATAAGTATAAGCAATAGCAAGAACAAGACCAATAGTTACAGTAAAAACTATAATAGGAGCAACTGCAATTGAAACAGATACAGCTATAGCAGTAGAAACAATAAAAATAGATACGACGAAAACAGCAGCTAAACAAAAAGCAACAACAGCAAAGAACTAAAGTAGCAGAAAGAGTGACAGCAGTAGTAATTAATACAGTTATAGCAGTGGCAACAGCAGCATCTAAACATACAGATACACCAACAGCAACAGAAATAGCTATAGTTACAGTAACGGCAATGGCAAAAGCAACAATAGTAATTGTTTACTATATCTTTATTTGAATGCGCGCGCGGCGGGGGAAGTGTTAGGTACGCCGCGGGCGGAGGGAGTCGTGGGACAGACATATTGAAGAGAGCGACGTACGCGCGCGGTATACATCCCCTGTAACCCCTTTATTGATTAACAATATCCCGAGTCCTGTGTATGCTATATCCTAAACGCTAGTTAATTGAACCTTCCCTGACGAAAACCGACTCGTGATAAAGTGCGAACTATTTAGTGTGAACTATTTTGTGTTATTGTGTGAAAAGAAGATTAGAAAGAAGATAAGAAATCATCAAGTACTGTGTGTCTTTATCACCCAACTGACAATAGATAACCCTTAATTTAAAGAAGCTGAAACCGGACCCAGCCAGCTTCCACGTGTGTGGGGTTTTGTACGCCCCAGTAATAAAATTTTTTATCTATGCACTATGTAGACATATTCATTTAAGACTGCGCACATATTTATAAGAGCTTTGAAAACTTTTAATGATTTTCTTTATTTTTGATTTTAAAAGCATTTGCAACTTCGTTCTTGTTAAGATCATTCCTTGATTGAAATTTATCTCAGGTAAGTTTCTACGTATCTGGTAGATTTAAAATAATATCATATTCACATATAACTCGTATTACAATGTACTAAGGTTCAATTTGCATGTAATTTAATATACAACAGCAATACTAAGTTTGTTGATATTTTCTCTCGATACTATAAAAAAGTTTGAAGTTACTTTTGTTTTTGCTTTAAGATAACTTTGGAGTTGAAAAATAATTTGAGATACATCAGCATTAGCTTAATAGTTTTTCTATCTATATTAACTTTTCGTTTAAGTTGTAATTCGTTTCATGAAATGTTGAATTTTTAATTTTTTTTTAAATTATTATATTTATAAAGTCTATAATAAAATGGGCAATAGGTCTTCATTTTGTAATGGTTATGGAATTGCTTTAGTTATCAGTATAAAAGTACTATCATTATATATTTATCGTATATACATATATAATGGTATTAAGTGTTCAAGCGCCATCTTACGAATTTTCAATCAGGTCACGTGTCCTGACGCGAGTGTAAATTTTTACCCATACAGTGCACATCGCCGCTAAAAAAGTTTAAAAATATTAACTATAAAAATAATTCATAGAGAATCCCAGTAATGCATAGGTACAAAAATGGTCAAGGTAGAACCGCGGTCACACCTATGTATACCTAATTACCTACTATGTCAGTTTCATTGTGGTGTTCCTCTGATCATATAATTATATAATCCTTGTAGGTAGTTCTATTAAATGTAACGAAAAGGACATCTTATTGTTTTGTTTGTAATGAATGTGTTTTTTTTTCTGTTATGGAAATGTATACACTGTCCACTCCCGATATTCCCAGTTTCGTCTTTAAACAATTTACTGAAAGTGGTATTAAGGAGAACATTCTAGCAATAACTTCCGACGCAGTTGGTTCAGACTGTATTAGTCGAAAAATGATTTTACCTATACTTGATATAATAATTCCAGTCATAACATATATTTTTAATTTTTCTGCAAATACAGGTAGCTTTCCTACAGCTTGGAAAGACTCACAAATAACACCGTTGCCTAAAAAATTGAATCCTTCCTTGTTGTCTGACTATCGCCCCATATCTATTCTATCTTTCCTTTCAAAAGTATAAGAACGACTTGTACACCAGCAACTAACTCAATTTCTTTCTAGTTATAATCTTTTTAATCCGTTGCAATCTGGTTTTCGTATGGGGTATAGTACTACTACTGCACTTGTAAAAATAACTGAAGACATTCGTTTCGCAATAGATAATCGGCTAGTTACAGTTTTGACTTTACTAGATTTTAGTAATGCCTTCAACACTGTTGACTTTGAAATTTTACTTGCTACCTTATGTTCCCTTAACATATCTCCTGAAGTAATTGATTGGTTTCATAGTTACTTGCACGGACGCCGGCAGAGAATTAGAATTCAGGATTCTTATTCTGATTGGTCTCCAGTAATAGCCGGCGTTCCTCAAGGTGGCGTGTTGTCTCCTCTCTTATTCTCAATATTTATTAATTCTCTATGCACTCACATCACTTCTTCCTACCACTTATACGCAGACGATCTCCAAATTTATCGGCACTGTACTTTGACCGATTTATCAAAAACTATCGACTCTATTAATGAAGACTTAATAAAAATTTCTGCCTGGAGTAAAACTTTCGGTCTACTTGTAAATCCTAGTAAAACTCAAAGTATCATTATAGGTAGTCCACAACTTGTTAATAGGATCTCGCTATCTCAACTACCTAACATATTATTCGATGGAGTTATCATTCCTTACAGTGAAAAAGTAAAAAACTTAGGTGTTGTTTTCGATCAAACCTTATCCTGCAAACCACAGTTAAGTGAGGTGAGCAGGATGATGTTTGGTGCTGTTGCAGCATTACGTCGTTTTCGTAATTTTCTTCCCATTCCCACCAAAATTGCGCTCGCACAATCACTCCTATTGCCAACTCTTGACTACGCTGATATTTGTTATCTTGACTTAAGTGAGGAGCAATGAAACAAACTTGAGCGTCTTCAAAATTTATGCATTAGGTTTATATTTGGTTTACGTAAATATGACCACATTTCTGAATTTCGTAATAAGCTCAAGTGGCTACCGATCCGTTTACGCAGAAATATTCATATCCTCAGTCTTCTTTACTGTATACTGTTCAATCCTAATACTCCGTCTTATCTAAAAGAGCGTTTTGAGTTTTTATACAACACACATAATCTTCCACTTCGTTCAAATCAAAATCTACTTTTGAAAACTCCTGCACATTGCAGTTCGTCGTTTTCAAAATCTTTTTCTGTAAAAGCTGTATGTCTGTGGAATTCACTCCCCATAGTGATCAAACAATTTAAGTCTCTCCCAATTTTTAAAAAACGAATCAAAGAATATTATCTGAGTCATTCATCTGAATCAATTTGAGCTGTGTGCAATGTATTTATGTTTTATGTATGTATTTATTTTTAATCTTATTAGTTGTAAATCTAATACATGTAATGGGCTGTATATGTATGTTATACCTATTACTTATTAAAATGTATGTATATAATATATGTATTTATGTAATATAAATGTACGTTTAGTATGTAATATGTACGTATATATTTATGTGTTGAAGTATGTGTAAACCTATTTAACACTACTAAACTAAGCTGTGTACACCCCTTCCCATATCTCTGTTATCTTATGGTTGCCTAGCAGAGATCGCTCTTTTAGCGATAAGTCCGCCTATTGTGCCAATATTTTTAAGTGCATATTAATGTATTATACTTCTATGGTGTACAATAAAGCGTATTATTATTATTATTATAATAATTTAGCCCTTTGCTCGAGCAGTGTATATTTCTTAGTAGGAAGTTATATTCGCGTCAAGGATATGACGGAGTGATTATTTAACAGTGACATCTTCATTGCCGATGTTATAATTATCCACATCGTCATCCATGAATTCTACGAGAATATATTATGTTACACTTAATTTTCTCTGACGTCCGCACCGTACAATGTTTCGAACAAGACTGACTTGTAAAACATCGCCCGTCCATATTTGGAAAGGTAGAAATAAAAATAACATGATGACACCGGTGTCTTACCCGAGAGGTTCGGGTTCGATCCTGGGCACAGACCTCTGACTTTTCTGAGTTATGTGTGTTTTAAGCATTTAAATATCACTTGCTTTAACGGTGAAGGAAAATATCGTGAGGAAACCTGCACTCCTGAGAGTTCCCTAAAAGTTCTCAAAGGTGTGTGAAGTCTGCCACCTCTTTCTGAGGAGGAGACCCGGCTCAGCAGTGGGCCATATGTTTGCTAAATCCCTAAAAATAATATTATTAAAATTTAAATTAAATTAAAAATTAAATACAATATACAGTAACAGCTCATTACAATTTATTGGACCATAAATAACTAGCAATGGCATTATCCTATTAAAATAATCATATTTATTGCTTATTAACACATTTGATTTATCCAAATACTATTTAATACACATTGTATTACATTTATTGTTTTACAGACAACTGAGAATGATACTTGCTGATTATTGTACTGGGCCTTGAGACCCAGGAGCAGGTTGTAAAATTCTCAAAATAATTACTCAAAATCTACTACTCATCTTATCATCATCTGTTAGATATTACAAGAAATATTAAATTAAATTTAACCATATTGATATGAAGCATAATGTGACGTCACGTCGTATGAAATGCCATTTTTGAAAAAAAATTTTTTCTGATATTTGAATTAAATTAATTATATCCTATAATTTAGGCTAAGCCTTTAGCAATATTACTGTAAAAACCACATTTAATTTTATGCAGCAGTTTTTCCGTGATGAGCGTATAAACATACAGATATACATTTAAAAAATTATCTGTTTCTTATCATATATATGAAAACTATACTGCACAGTAACACATAGAAGGCAATAATAATATACACAAAAAATGCTTATTGTGGGTTTTTCCTAAGAGATAGACATATACCATCACGGACTTTTTTGTAGACCTTTTTAAGGTGTACAATACTGTAGTACATTATTTGATCTATCTCGTAGAGTTCAGCCAGCGTTTGCAATGTAAGCGCAAAAAAATGTGTTTATTTACGACATCAAATTAGAAACCTCTAAAATGATCAGTGTTTCTCTACTATATTATGAATGTATTATACATATGAACCTTCCTCTGGAATCACTCTATCTATTAAAAAAAACCGCATCAAAATCCGTTGCTTAGTTTTAAAGATCTAGTACAGACATACAATAAGTTACATTTTTATTGTATATATATATATATAGATAAGTACCAAAGTTGAAGAGTACTCGTTGAAGGAATTAATCTTCCGTTCGTTGTTGAACAAGATAAATGATACACGTAACCCGACTTCCATATTTCTTGTCATGTCAACGATTTTTGGCTTCGAAATACTAAAATATATCCTCCTTTTTTTATAAAAACTGGTGGATCTACATGAGATGGATACCGCACAGTTACACGCACGAGACAATAATAATATGCACTTACAACGGAACACCGAGTAACCAATATTAAACACTTACTCCAAACCTTAGTAACAGAGACCCAGCATCACTACACGACACCACAGCACAGCCATAATGGTCTTGGAATAAAATAAAAAGTATTTTGCTTCAAACGGTTACTTTAGAAATATACAGCCATTTAGGTACGAAGTACTTGTAAATGAAGGTAGAAACGTTTGGTAGTGGACGGAAAGGGAAGGCGATTAACTTGTTCCGGCCTAGTTTGCCCTCGTTCGGACCCCAATCACCCACATTGAGGTCCACACGAGTGTGTTGGCCACGCTTATGACCGCATTCCAATCCTTCTACAATCGTTTAATATCTACACTATTGTAAACAAGTGACATATAAACAAATGATAGATATCTCGGAGATTTTATGATGAGAAGGAGACGGAAGAGGGGGTATATTGAGAAACACTACAAGGGTGGGAGTGATATTGAATGGAGTATTGGGTAAACGCAACGTAGATACTGCTACTGAACCCATAAATAATCAAATATGATCTCTAACAATCACGAGAGAAACCTAAGCAGTGCCTTGGATTTGTGACCAAGGTATAGGCTTAAGGACGTCCTTTAACAGAACTCCAACACTCGCCTCCACTGCTCAGGCTCTCTGTTCAAACCCAAGGTTAAACTCACATAAACCTAACCAAACATAAGATGTGGCAAATACATTGTAAGGCACTTACGTAATTGGACAGCACTCCCAGCACTAACACAACACTTTTAATGACACTGTCTAGAGACTACTTCACTCCTTGAAAGACAGCGGAAGACTAAGACTACAGTCTGATGTCGATGGTATATAAAGAGTCGAGACTGTCAAAATGACGGAAGTGACTTCTACTCTACTCCAGCGCTATAGATGGTGATGACGATTCGATTATTCGATAATCGTTTACTATTCTCTGACATGTATATGTCGGAATAATTAAAATGGATATACAATCATAAATAAGCATCATATTATATGTTCACAACGGATGGCCTATAATATAAGCTATAGGTGCAACATGGTCAGAATATAACTAAACATTACTATCAAGTACTATTCTGACAAGAACTATTAGGACAGGAACCTAAACAGTGACTTGGACTTGTGACCAAGGTGTAGGCTTAAGGGATCCCTTTAAGTAATTACAACACTCGCCTCCACTGCCCAGGTTTAAACATAAGATAAAACTAGTATAAACCTAACCTAACACAAGGCTAACCTTACCTAAGGCTAACTTACTGTTATGTACAGCCACGATGGTTACCAGGTGAGCTCATTTTGACAGCTGGCACAAGTCTATCGCAACAAAGGTTATATATTGTCTTGTTATAAATTGTTATAATAGGCGGCAGAAATTTTCGGTCTGAGAAAAAATAGTGCTGCTCTCTCCTCGCTCTCCTCGCTAAAAAGGCTCTAATTGTGACTTCTGCGCATTTAAGGTAACGTTGGTATAATTGAAATAAAATAAAGGGAACTACCCACAAATACAATGTTATAAACGGTGTTGATAACTTTACTTACGATAAAATAGTATTTTTCAAATAAACAAAGACTTTCTCAGATTAAATACAGGTTTATTTTTTTCCACATATAGTTTTCCCTTAAAGCGTTCAATTTATGCCTCGGGGTAAGTGTTTTATGACGTCATATAAAAGAATTTAGTTATATGAAATAACAGAGAAACCGTCGTAAAAGAATCGGTTTCAAATTTTACCGCGTCCTGCCTACAAATTTATGTTCATATAAAATTCAGGCTTGGAGATAGGACATAGCCAAGGATTGTTAAATGACTTGGTTTATTTATCGAAATTTAGCTGTAAATAAATATTTACAATTGTCAGCAACACCGTTTATAAATTATAGTACACTAACTACACTAGATATTGATATTGATTACGTGGAACTCAAGAAAGGTGACCTAACCACGTAACTATAACACTAACTTCAATACACTGCGCGACAACACCCGAGAGACTATCTCTAATCGATCGCACTAAAGGTTACATATATTGTACTACTCATTCTAAAATCTTATACATCCAAAGATAAAGTAAAGTAGAAACGATTTCAATAAACATATCGTAAGCTGTGAAACAAAGAACTCGATCACGTCGAACTATATATCTTACGGCACTGCACAAAGCGTTTTAGTTTTATATACTACTATATTTTCTTTTCGAAGACTAAAGAACAGACTAAAGAAGTATTACGTTAACTTATTTTATTATTACCTTATACCTATTAATAATCGAGTAACTGGGGCTTCGCCAAGTTGCAAACGTTATGTTTCTATTCTCTTTCTACAATTTCAAGCGATAAGTGTTGACAAGCCATGTCATATTTAGTGCTTTCCACTAAGCGTCCACAACGCCCAAAAAACTTACATATAAATAACTTTATTTGATACTGATAGAGATTTATTAGTGGATGTGAATTTTTTTGCAGCGGATGCTCAGAATCCCGCCTCAGGTAAATATGTTTATGTAAATTTAATTAAAAATGTAAAAAAAATAAATATCAATCAATAAAAAATATATATGTCGGAGCATAGTAAAAGATTATCGATTAATCGAATCGTTATCGTTGTCTATGGCGTTGGAGTGGGGTAGTAGTCACTTCCGTTGTTTTGACAGTATCTACCTTTATATGCGATCGACAGTCTAACTGAAGTCTTAGTCGTGCGCGGTCTCTCAAGAAGTGAACATCATCTAAATAGTGCAAGTGATAGTGATAGTGTCAAGTGCAGTGTAGTGTGGAAGTGCTGTCCAACTAAGGTCACGTAAGTCTTTACAATGTAATTGCCACGTGGTTAAGTAAACACAATGTTAGGTTAGGTTAGCCTTAGGTTAGGTTAGCCTTGTGTTAGATTCGGTTTATGTGCGTTTAACCTTGGGTTTAAATAGAGAGCCTGAGCAGTGGAGGCGAGTGTTGTAATTACTTAAAGGACGTCCTTAAGCCTACACCTTGTTCACAAGTTCAAGGCACTGCTTAGGTTTCTCTCGTAATTGTTAGAGATCATATTTGATCATTTATCGGTTCAATAGGAGTATCTACATTGCGTTTACCAAATACTCCACTCATTACCATCACCCCTTTTAGTGTTCCCCAATATTCCCCATCTTCCTCCTTAAATCTCCTTTCACATCGTTTTAAAATCCCCGACATATATATAGATTAATTTGACTATTAATGATTGAAGTTTACTCTTTACTTACAAATAATAATAACCTTAAACTCTTGAAACTATTGCTTTATAACTCACCATTTGAATTATTTTTGTCAACGCTCAAAACTCTCAACAACCCATTTCACTTGTATTAACGATCATAACGCTCGCGAATAACTGCAACGATAAAAACCGTGGTCGTGAGCGTGGTCAGCGTACTCGTGAGTGTTTAGTGGAACGCTGGATGCGCGATTAAGTGCAAACGATTATTCTACATAATATGTCATTTTAATTCCCATACATTTTTTATGATATCCCATAATTATTACATTAAAAATTTAAGTTAGGTACTCCTGACTGAAACTTTTCTGTCGGGGATTTTAATGATGAGAAGGAAGGAGGAGAGGAAAATATTAGAAAACACTATAAGGGGAGATGATATTGAATGGACTATTGGGTAAACGCAACGTAGATACTTCTACTGAACCGATAAATAATCAAATATGATCTCTAACAATTACGAGAGAAACCTAAGCAGTGCCTTGGACTTGTGACCAAGGTGTAGGCTTAAAGAGATCTTTTAACAGAATTCCAACACTCGCCTCCACTGCTCAGGCTCTCTGTTTAAACTCAAGGTTAAACTCACATAAACCTAACCTAACACAAGACGTGGTGACTTTAATCGGACAGCACTAACACTGCACTGCACAACACGAACACTATCCAGAAACTGCTATACTCCTTGAGAGACCACGCACGACTAAGACTTCAGTCAGACTATCGATGGCATATAAAGGGTCGAGACTATCAAAACGACGGAAGTGACTACTACCGTAGCATCAGCGCCATAGATATCGATGATGATTCGATTATTCGATAATCCTTTATTATTCTCCGACATATACTGTTACGTACTTTAAAAAAGCTTGATACTCGATACTATTCGATACCTGATATCAAAAGATTGGTATCGAGAAATACCGTTTCATCTGTACTCAGTGTAAGCAATGTGAGTGTGTTGCCATGGTTACAAGATTGTTATAATTGTTAATATATTAATATAGTGAGGCAGCTCTCAAGTTAGCAATGAGCTGATAGTCTTCAAAACGGGTGAAAAATTAAGAACCATATCTAATAAATTACCTTTCAAACAAATAAAACTTCATTAGAATCATTATCTTGGGTTGGGGGAAAAATTGGTAGATTTTTCTTAATTTATAAGGAAACTATTTCTTTTTTTTTTATTCTATAGTTTTGGGGGCTTTTGTTCTTATTGACACGTCAGCCCCATCGTAACAAAGACAGAAGTTAAACAGCACCAACTTAATTACACAGTGCAAAAGCAACTTCCGAAATTTCAACTTCGTACTGTCGCATAATCGCTAACCGTTCGGCTTCATTTCTGACACATTCGATCAACAAGTGCTGCACATCCTCTATCCTATTGCACATCTCACAGTTAGATGATTCTGATTTTTTGATTAAATATGCATACGGATGGATAATGACCTGAAAGAATCCGAAAAGCTAGTTTCACAATGCTTCTTTTTAATTTAACATCTTCAAACCAAGGAAGGACTTCGAAAAGGCTCACAAACTAGTCTTATACTAAATTCCTCAGTTTTGAACGTTCGTCGAAATGCTTCTTCCAATAACTAAATACCAAAATTCTAAATTTAGAAAGCATTTCAGAGTAACAAGGGCATATACTCATCTCCGTACCTGTCACGTTCGCCAATTTGGCTAGTTTGTCAACCTTTTCGTTTCCAACAATGCCAATATGTGCTGGAACCCACTGCAATATCAAAACACGACCTTACTGTGATAAATTATAAATATGTTCGAGTATGTTAAAACCTCTACCTATCGATACACCTCTACGCCCAGAGACGCATCGAGCCAAGTGTTGAAGAGCGCTTTTCCTATCTGAAATAATTACCGTAGGAGTTATGTTGGTATCGACGGCATACTTTATAGCTTCCAAGATAGCAGTAAGTTCCAACGTCATAATACAAACTTGATTCTTCACCTTAAATAACCTATAATAATTATAATTGGAGTAATAAAAAGCAGCCCCTAGTTTTTCATACATTTTTGATCCATCAATAAAAACTGTATGCCAACCACTTTTCTTCGAACCTTTAACTGATTCTAGATCAGTATTGACTATATTATGTACATCTATTTTTGAAAGCCACTTTTCCAAACAAAAAAAGCGTCAGTAGCTCAGTGGTTCGGGCGTTGGATTCACGATCAACAAGTCGTGGGTTCAAATCCCGGACATTGGACTACTGGCGTGGCCCACTCCTGACACAAGCTATTTATTAGCTTACTAGAAGGGGTAACGGGAATACTAGTAGTATGTGATCCATACTGCTAGTAATCTTTAAAAAAAAAAAAAAAAATTCTAATGGATATGTAAGTAAGGATTGACTAATTTTGTTTCTTCATAAGCTTTAACTAACAGAGGCTTTTTTTTCTTACTCCAATAACTAGTCAAGCACGATACACTAAGTTGGGATAGTAGATCTATAGTTATATTATAATTCCACGAAGAAGCTTTTAAACAATACTTACACGCAAGATACAACCTTCTTATATATAAAGGAGGCAAACCTAATTCGCTCTCCATTACATGAATCGGAGAAGATTTAATGAAACCACCGATTATTCTCAATGCTTGATTCTGAACTTTGTCTAATTTTGAAGTGATAGATGTAGTAGTACTGTCAAACACGCATAGTCTAATCTACTCCTTATAAGATAAATATATGTCGGAGCATAGTAAAAGATTATTGATTAATCGAATCGTTATCGTTGTCTATGGCGTTGGAGTGGGGTAGTAGTCACTTCCGTTGTTTTGACAGTCTCTACCCTCGACCCTTTATATGCGATCGACAGTCTAACTGAAGTCTTAGTCGTGCGCGGTCTCTCAAGAAGTGAACATCATCTAAGTAGTGCTAGTGATAGTGATAGTCTCAAGTGCAGTGTAGTGTGGAAGTGCTGTCCAAGTAAGGTCACGTATAATCCGTTTTTTTATACTTGACATAAAGTAAAAAGCATTTCTTTTAATTTCAGTAAGAATTTTAATTATTACAATTTTTAATTAGTTCTAAATAATTTAATTATGCTCGTTTTTATCTATATTTAATTATTTTTGTCCATATTTATTATATTAAACCGTGTAAATAGATCGGGAATGTTACGATTTATGTCAAGTATAGAAAAATGGATATTAAGTCTTTACAATGTAATTGCCACGTGGTTAAGTAAACACAATGTTAGGTTAGGTTAGCCTTGTGTTAGATCCGGTTTATGTGCGTTTAACCTTGGGTTTAAATGGAGAGCCTAGCAGTGGAGGCGAGTGTTGTAATTACTTAAAGGAGCTCCTTAAGCCTACACCTTGGTCACAAGTCCAAGGCACTGCTTAGGTTTCTCTCGTAATTGTTAGAGATCATACTTGATAATTTATCGGTTCAGTAGAAGTATCTGCGTCGCGTTTACCCAATATTCCACTCATTACCATCACCCCCTTTTAGTGTTCCCCAATATTCCCCATCTTCCATCTTCCATTTCCTTTTCAGATCATTTAAAATCCCCGACATATATAAATGTCTTAAATGTTTGGGATGTATATCCCATGAAGAGCCAGCAAATACTTTAAGAAGATTCAGAAATTTATTACATGTTTTATTTAAAAAAAATGATAATTTTTACCCGGGTTAGAATACTATTCGTCTCTACTGCTGGGAGAGCATCTCGTAAGAGCCGAGTAACCCAGCAACCCCTTGGTGGTAGGGGATCTGTTCCCCGACTGGCTTGCAATCAGCATACGAATCCGACAAGACTTACCCCCTCTTTATGGGATAAATACTGATAATGCTGCGGATCTAGTAGACTGGGCTCTTGCTCAGGGTCCGCTTAAATCACAGCATTTTTTTTTCATCACTCATCCTCCCTACTCTATCTTAGAGGATTTAACGCATCGGCAAAACATGCCGACAGGCGATGGTGGCCACTTACCATCAGGTGGACCATCTACTCGTTTGCACCTTATCTACCATAAAAAAGATATAACTGTAGTTTATAAAACATCTAATAAAATTTGAATTCACAGCTACTATAAATCAAAAACCACAACAAAACCATTGAGCGATTGATTCAATATATTAGCTCTATTTTATTCACTAGCTCAAAGCATTAAGCGGCTAATTCTGAGCCATAGACCTATAAATACTAGACAGAATAAGGTCATTTAATATAATAGAATTACCTTAAAGATAATGACGTCATAAAAAGTGATAATTGTCTTCTAAAAAGAGAGAAATTTTGTACAATGTTCAATGGCAAATTAGAGGAGTATATCATATCATCTGGAAGAATAATTGTACCTGGGGTTTGTGACCGAGGTGCAGGTTTATAATGCACTCACTCTTATATATGATCATACTTCCCAACGCCTAAGTAAACTAAGTATAAATTAACTATTCGCTTGGTCTTCATTAGTATTTAATAGAAGACTTTTCCACTTACGAAAATTCTTTATATAACATTACTCCTCATACTACCTGTTATTAATCACGACAAGTTATTAGTTAAGTAAGTAGTGGAGCAAGTTACACGTCTTAAAAGTGTTGCCAATATTAAATATTAGGCCGTTTCTATAAAACTTTGTCTGTGTTTAATCCAGAGATAAATTAGGTATTTACGATTAGTGTCATGTCTGTCAGTAGCGAGCGAGATAACATGCGATGTTAGCTAAGTACCTGCTTTGTTAGTTGACTATCATAAATGGCCTCGATTTGTATAAACTGACTATTCATAGTGTTTAGATGAATATTAGTGGACTATTATACGAGTAAAAAGGCAAAGCTTTGACATTTCTAATTCAGCTAGATAATATATTGAGTAGATTGTTGACTGTCTATGACATCTCTACTTTTACAAGATGATATATTCAGTAGATTGTTGACTGTCTATGACATCTCTACGTACACTAGATGATAAATTCAGTAGGTTGTTGACTGTCTATGACATCTCTACTTTTACTAGATGATATATTCGGTAGATTGTTGACTGTCTATGACATCTCTACTTTTACTAGATGATATATTCGGTAGATTGTTGACTGTCTATGACATCTCTACTTTCACTAGATGATAAATTCAGTAGGTTGTTGACTGTCTATGACATCTCTACTTTCACTAGATGATAAATTCAGTAGGTTGTTGACTGTCTATGACATCTCTACTTTCACTAGATGATATATTCGGTAAATTGTTGACTGTCTATGACATCTCTACTTTTACTAGATATATTGAGTAGATTGTTGACAGTCTATGACATCTCTAGTTTCACTAGATGATATATTGAGTAGATTGTTGACTGTCTATGACATATCTACTTACACTAGATGATATATTCAGTAGGTTGTCGACTGTCTATGACATCTCTACTTTTACTAGATGATATATTCGGTAGATTGTTGACTGTCTATGACATCTCTACTTTCACTAGATGATATATTGAGTAGATTGTTGACAGTCTATGACATCTCTACTTACACTAGATGATATATTGAGTAGATTGTTGACTGTCTATGACATATCTACTTACACTAGATGATATATTCAGTAGGTTGTCGACTGTCTATGACATCTCTACTTTTACTAGATGATATATTCGGTAGATTGTTGACTGTCTATGACATCTCTACTTTCACTAGATGATAAATTCAGTAGGTTGTTGACTGTCTATGACATCTCTACTTTCACTAGATGATAAATTCAGTAGGTTGTTGACTGTCTATGACATCTCTACTTTCACTAGATGATATATTCGGTAAATTGTTGACTGTCTATGACATCTCTACTTTTACTAGATATATTGAGTAGATTGTTGACAGTCTATGACATCTCTAGTTTCACTAGATGATATATTGAGTAGATTGTTGACTGTCTATGACATATCTACTTACACTAGATGATATATTCAGTAGGTTGTCGACTGTCTATGACATCTCTACTTTCACTAGATGATATATTCGGTAGATTGTTGACTGTCTATGACATCTCTACTTTCACTAGATGATATATTGAGTAGATTGTTGACTGTCTATGACATCTCTACTTACACTAGATGATATATTCAGTAGGTTGTTGACTGTCTATGACATCTCTACTTTTACTAGATGATATATTCAGTAGATTGTTGACTGTCAATGACATCTCTACTTTCACTAGATGATATATTGAGTAGATTGTTGACTGACTATGACATCTCTACTTACACTAGATGATAAATTCAGTAGGTTGTTGACTGTCTATGACATCTCTACTTTTACTAGATGATATATTCGGTAGATTGTTGACTGTCTATGACATCTCTACTTTTACTAGATGATATATTCAGTAGATTGTTGACTGTCTATGACATCTCTACTTTCACTAGATGATATATTCAGTAGATTGTTGACCGTCTATGACATCTCTACATTTACTAGATGATATATTGAGTCGATTGTTGACTGTCTATGACATCTCTACTTTTACCTGATGTTAAATTGAGTAGTTTGTTGACTGTCTATGACATCTCTATTTTTACCTGATGATATTTTAAACAAATTGTTGGGCTTTTATAACATTTCTTCTTATATAAGATAATATATTGGATCGATTGAAAGATGTAAAATAGTATACTTTAAAAACTTGTCTAACTAAAAGTCAGAACTTTTTGAAATTTCATCGTAGAGATTTAATAAAATATTAAATATCCATCTATCAACATTCATACGCAAGTCATAATGATATCATTATAACATAAAGAAAAATGCAAATATCAGAGAAATTTCTCAGCGGCAGAGCAAAGCTGCTTATGTTTGGTGTAAGTTAGGATCGCGAGAGATTATGTTTATTTTAGAACTAATAAATTCTTCAATACTTACTAACTAACTCTGACTAACAAAGTTAATTAATCATTTTAAAACTTTGTAAGATTGTAAGATTTTAGATATGTACTATAGTTTTAACCTTGTTCGACGGTCTTCCTCAGCTAGAGTACGCGCGCGCGGTGTCAGCTCAAACAATACTAATTGCCACGTAAGTTTCTATAGTAAAAAGTTAGTTAGTTTGCTTGTCTATACTTCTTTTACGTTAACGGTAGAATAATTTGCATGAACTACTTTTTATCTCAAAAAACGGTAGTTTCTGGAGGATATCCATAACAAATTTGTTATAATAAGGTAGCACCTTAATATTGTTAGAGTTAGTATTGCATGAAATTTTAGCTTATATATAGTAGCCGGCAGCTAAATTTAGGTTTGAGAATAAGTAGCGAGGGAAAGTTGCGGATTGTGAGCGTGCTGCCTTCCTGTATTGGTACTTCCATCAGTAGCAGACGCGCAGGAATTGAAACGTCGCGTAAAAACCAATTGCGTGAGACGCGCTCCCCGCTATTAAGGATCTAATAGTGACTTCTGCGCATTCAAGGTCAAACCTAATCTTTCGTGCCATTAGCCATAATATAAAAATAAAGTATAAAACATGCAGATTAATAATAATGTTGAATTTGTTTTAATAATGTATAACTTAACCCATACTTTATGATGACCCTTGGGTAGCTGATTCAGGGATTTCTGACCCGATAATGGATCTTGCCTTAAACCAACTTTCTAACAGAGTCTTACTTTAATCGTACTATTTTGATACTAAGTCATTTTTTAATATTAAAGAACTTTTCGTACTATATCTCTCTCATGATCAAGGAATATACATAAAAATCTTGTACTTTATGATAAGTTTTTTAATTAATAAAATATTCATAAATACATTATATCTATCAATGAATATCTATAGGACATTACCTAAAAATATCGTAAGATAAAAATGTGGTCTACATCCTAATGAAGAAATCTAAATGTATAGAACTTAAAAAAACATAATGATGCTATGCACTTACGAGAGAAAACTCTGCATATCCAGAAGTATACGTCTGTGGTGTAAGTTCGGTCTCAACTTCTATGGAAGTAATCAAGTTAGAGACCAATCCTCTACCTAGTACCTGCACCGTGATAGATAAGTACAGTTCATAAAATTACTTGTCAGTGTCTTTAATCTATAGAGAGAGAGAGTTATAATTAGTAGTAATTAAAGTAAATTAGTATTTTCATACGGTTTTCACGTCACAAACATTACGTACATAATTATATTTAACGATAAGGGTCCGTCCTTTGTGGAAAAGTTTCAATACAAATGAAAAGTTTAAATTACGACCAACAGACAGATGAATGGACAAAATGTGTAAATAAAATTGTTTATTAAATCTCCCTTATTTATTTGTTTATTGATATTAAATTTCAAAGAGAATTACTTCTTTATTAATCATTATTTATGTCGGGGATTTTAAAACGATGTGAAAGGAAATGGAAGGAGGAAGATGGGGAATATTGGGGAACATTAAAAAGAGGTGATGGTATTGAATGGAATATTGGGTAAACGCAACGCAGATACTTCTATTGAACCGATAAATGATCAAATATGATCTCTAACAATTACGAGAGAAACCTAAGCAGTGCCTTTGACTTGTGACCAAGGTGTAGGCTTAAGGAATTCCTTTAAGTAATCATAACACTCACCTCCACTGCTAGGCTCTCTGTTTAAACCCAAGGTTAAACGCACATAAACCTAACCTAACACAAGACGAGGTAATTACATTGTAAGGTACTCACGTAACCTTGATCGGACAGCAGTCCTAGCACTAACACAACACTGCACAACACTATCACTATTTAGCACTACTTAGATGATGTTCACTTCTTGAGAGACCGCGCACGACTAAGACTTCAGTTAGACTGTCGATCGCATATAAAGGGTCGAGGGTAGAGACTGTCAAAACAACGGAAGTGACTACTACCCCACTCCAACGCCATAGACAACGATAACGATTCGATTAATCGATAATCTTTTACTATGCTCCGACATTTATATGTGACTAATTCCCAAAGACATAACGGCCACACAACTCGACACGCACTTCACCCCCACGTCGGTAGATGGCGTACGAGTACACTCATTTGTTTACTATGTGTTCTTAATGATATTTTTGCAATAAAACATCCCAAGATAAACTATGTCCATCCACAAGCTCTACTTTATCTCTGTATCATAATTCATCAAAATCGGTTCAGTGATTTAAAATTGGTGGTATAAAATGCAGAAAGATGCTATCTATTCGTCAATAGATGGCGTAAGTAGTACATTAAATCGCAGTTTCGTTTGTTTTGTTTCTATTATTAAGTATCATCTACGCTTCTTAAGTGATACTTTCGAAATTATAATTTTACGATTAGCAAGCCGTCCCGGCTTCTCACGGTTTCTCCACTATATAAACCTTCTTCTTGAATCACTCTATCTATTGATGACAATCTATTTATTTATTTATTGAAAAGGTACACACAACAGGTTAAAACTAAACATTTATACATCGTATAAAAAGAATAAAATTTTATGATCTAAGTTACAACCCAAAAACAAGCGTACACATCATGAATGATTCAAGCTAATAGTAGAAAAACTTACTTTAAAACAAAATTAATAAAGACAACAAAAGGTAGTATAAGAGAAAAAATACAAGGAAAATTAAAATTTAGTAGCAAAAAAAATTAAATACGTTTATTATGATTACATATAATGCAAAGATGAAAAATCATATTAAAATCTGTTGTATTGTTTAAAACATCTATGCGTACAGACAGCAGGAATCGAATTTATTTTTTACTATTGTTGTTAAATAAAATAAATAAAACTACAACCGGATTGGTAACCACCTTTTATTTGAAGTCGGTTAAAAAGAGGTTATAGTCTATATGTATGGCTGCTTGTCTAGAATATCATCTTTAGAGTTACACTTTAGTCTCAGACTTCTAGATACTCGCAACGCAATAATACATATTTCCGTCATGGCTGAATTGCTGACATCATAACTAACAGAATGCTACTCCAATTAGTGTGACCAACATCATAATTAACACTATTTAAAGAAACGACAATTTTTCATCTGAATATCCATTAAAAACGTAGACACTAACATCAGCTATAAATCCAGTCAGAATAAAGTCGTATCCAGCTTATCTATTTCCATTGAGTACTAGCCACTCAGGTCCATTCGAACTGTTCACTCACTCACATACACTCATTTATTCATTCATACTCTACCCGCAACTATGAATCCTATATCTCTCATCGTTAAGGCAATTTTCGTAAGAGACGTTTTCGTTCGACCGTTTGTTCTCCGACTTACTGCAGAAAATCCGGCTGCCACGAAAAAGTTTTTAATTTTTCTAGTTAATATATAACCTATGACACTCCCTAATAATGTGGCTTTCTATTGGTAAAAGAATTTTCAAAATCGGTTCAGTAGATCCAGAGATTACCCCCTACAACTCCACAAACTTTACCTCTTTATAATATTAGTATAGATAAAAGGATTTCAGTTATAGTTGAGTGATCAGTTCAGTGAAGGATTTCAATGTCCTTACTTGAGTGAACTTCACAGTATCCTCGCTTCAGTGAGCATTTGAAAGTATGATTTTTAAATTCTTGCGTACCTTGAGTATCCTGATCTATCCCATATCCGCTCCCATTATCACGATCTCGGAAAGTTCTAGAGAAACCTTGTTAACAGTTGGCGAGAGTGGACGTGACGGACACGGAGACGGGTTTCTGTGTATGTATGTGTGTCTACGTGACCTCTTTGCTTTTCATTTCGCTAAGTTTATTGTTTTCTGGGTATTCTTTGTTTTGGGTCCGTAGGGCTATAGGGCTAGACGTTCTATTGAGTATAGCTCAGTTACACTCAATATATAAATTTAATAGATAATAAAATACATGTATAGGTTTACATAATCAATTCTTTTTAATAGTAACACTGTACTATATATTTCAGTATAATATATTCATTCCATGAAATGACTAGTCAAACTGCCATAAATCTATCGCAGTAGGTTTTATATACTGTTGAATCTGTGGGGGTATTTTTAAATAATGGCAAGTAAATTAGGTTATTTATATGTTCAGAGTTCTCAAACCTGCGCCTGAGTTTGTGCCTTTAGAAGTCCGCCATATTGGATTTAAGTGACGTCACTTTATTTTTAGAGGTATTCTTTGCAAGTTCTTTTATTTAATACCCATATTGTAGGAAAGCATAAAAAACTTATTCCACAAGCTTTAGAAGACCGCCATATTGGATTTAAAGTCACGGCACATTATTTTTCGAGTTATTCTTAGTAAACTCTCTTGTTTATTAATCCACCATTTTTAGAAGTCCGCCATATTGGATTTAAAGTCACGTCACATTATTTTTCGAGTTATTCTTAGTAAACTCTCTTGTTTATTAATCCACCATTTTTAGAAGTCCGCCATATTGGATTTAAAGTCACGTCACATTATTTTTCGAGTTATTCTTAAGAAGCCCTTTTATTTAATATCTATATTGAAGAAAAGCATAAAAATTTTAGTCCACCATCTTTAGAGATCTGCTATATTATAGAATATCGAGTAATTTATTTTAAGAATGTCCACCAATTTTTAAAATGAACCAATAGGAACTATTAACCTATCAAAGGCTATCTGAAATTCAAATCCCAAATTCTGCTTTAAATGCAGATTTTTTTGAAAACGTTTGCGGTATCTAACGCCTCTGACAATCGCAATATGAAATGGAGCTTTACGCAGATTTGAGCTTAGCTTTGTTTTTGTCAACTTCCCAAACGTAGATAAAATATTTTTCCAAATATTGTTGTCAGAAAAAGTTGTCATGAAAATAGCTTATTGTTTTGTATTTTTTACAGTATTTTTTATTCTGACAGAAGAAGTCAGTTTTAAGACCAATCTGGATGTTAAGGATGATGGGGAAGTGCCTGTGATACAAATTTATCTATGTTGCAAAGAATGTAAAATATTATTTTAAGATCCCTGTCACTAGCACCATGGCTTGTAACTAATGCTGAGATACATTAGCATCTTCAAATAAGGACAGTGAAGGATGAAATAAAACATATCTGCCAATAATACCAAGACAAGCTGCAAGCTCACCCAAACGCACTTGCAGTCGAGCTGACACGCCCAGGGTATTTCAGGGTATTTCAAGCGGCTAAACATATACTGAACTTACACGAAGTCATATTATGGGTAGATGTCTTTAATGGAAGACACACTTGTCGCATCAATAATGAAGCTCAACGTATCCACCTAGTAGTAGCATAGATACTGATTGCAGATGAAACTAGAAAAAAAAAGTATTTTTTACATCCCATGTCCTATTATTGTGATCGATACCACACAGTAACACACACAAGACTTAATAATATGCAACACTTAGGGAGCATTCAATTATTACGTAACGCAATTTGGGTGGAGGGGAGGGTCTTGTAAAACGTTACGGTGCGTTACAAGGGCGCGAGGGGGATTATTGAAACAACGCGTTACGTAACATTTTTTTTTTTATTTTATTACGGATGTGTCAGTATTCATTAGAGTTTACACAGAAGCACATTGCTGTTGGCTGTGAATTTGATTTATGAAGAAATAAAAACATAATTTAAAAATCTCTTCTTTTGTTATATTAATTAATACAATAACAAAAATATTAGGCATACTTTGTTCAACATCGTTGTGACTTTCGGTCGCTTAAATGTGACATAACGTTAACGTTACGGTGCGTTACATAGGGGAAGGGAGGATCTAAAATCTTAAAAAATTGCGTTAAGTAATACTTGAACGCTCCAAACCTTAGTAATGGAGCACGACACCACACCACTACACAGCGATAATGGTCACCATGCCAGCTCCGTTTGACAACTGACTCAAGTCTATCGGAACAGAGATTATATACAGTCTTGGAATAAAATATAAAATGCTTCTTCATACATATTTGAGAGGATCTATTATGAACTTCATCTTAAGATATAATCAAAGAGTACATGCATATTACTTTAGTTATACGTAAACGAAATTGTTTAAGTAATTTTAACTATAGAATATTGTAAGCTATGTTTAACTTCTAACTTTGTCAAATATCCCTTGACTCTCTAAAATATTGGATTTTATTTGGCGCCATTTAAGTTATTTATTGTTTAGAATTATTCTCATTTAATCCCGTGTTGTCCTATCATTCGATTGTAATATTCACTATGGAATCTATTTCATTTTATATAACTTTTTTTAGGACAATTTACAGGGATAAATAAGAATAACATGAAATCTGCAACTTATATAGATTTAGGTACCTGCTTTCATCTTTGTTGCTTTTATTTACTTTACATGTATATGTAATTATATTAAGGACGAAGATTAAGGATTAAGATTTGTGACTGACAGCCAGTCTCTCTGGATATCTATCGATTAGACTATCAGTAACTTTATCAGAATATTATTTACTTGAAACAACGAAAACAAACGCTTTGCTTTGTTTGTGAAATTGCTATTTATTTTTTGTAGGCACTTACAAGGTTCATTAAAATCCTTTGTAAATACCATTAATAATTTTTATTTAACTATTTATTTTTAAGACTATTTTTGGAAAGATTATTTTAAAAGGTACTATGCCATACATTTAACATATGTATATGTATTTTCGTAAATTCCACAAAGCATTCTAGTGTATTAAATAGTTACTAGGTAAGGGAGCATTCAAGTAATACGTAACGCAATTTGGGTGTAGGAGGGGGTCTTGTAAAACGTTACGGCGCGTTACAAGGGCGGGAGGGGGATCATTTAAACAACGCGTTACGTAATATATTTTAAAAAAAACTAGGGAATTAGAACCTTCAAAATGGGCAACCCTTTTCGTTTTTCCCCCTCCTGTTTTACGGCCAATCCATCGATTGTATTGCACTTTGGTTTCCTAAGTTAGTAACCCTTTCGTTTATGTTTCGGGGAATCCCTCGACTGAACATGATTTTTATTTTATTATGGATGTTAGTATTCATTAGAGTTTACTTTGTTCAACATCATTGTGACTTTAATCGTCACTTAAATGTTACGTAACTTTTTATGGGGAGCGAATACTTAAACGCTCCCTAATCTTATTTACAGTCGTAACTTGTTGTGGTAATTTCGTATGATATTTTTAAGGTACAGGAATTAAATATAAATAAACAACTCTCTACTCTACTATACTAATCATGAATTAACACAAACCTTTCTCTTGAATTGTCTATTGGTGAAAACGCTTAAAAATCTGTTGCGTAGTTTTAAATGTAAGCGTATTGACAGCGGTAAGCGACTTCATTTTTATTTTTATGTAACTAGGTCGGCACATAAGCGTACGGCTCACCTGATGGTAACCGGATGGATGGATGGACCGTAGCTTATAGACGTCTGCAACACCAGAAGCACCGTCCCTATCCCCAATTCCCTTACTCACCAACAGAAACACAACACTGCTTTAGAGTAGTGTTATTTAGCTGTGATCTTCTATAAGGTCGAGGTAATAGCCCAGTCGGGCTGCTCCATATTTGAGCAGGAAATTTCCTGCTGGGCCCTCCCTCAGTTAAAACAAAGAGTGTTGTTGTTGTTTTAAACAAAGAGGGAAATAAAGATAAAATTTTTTAAAGTAATTGTTTAAAGCAGAATAATGTTATCACTAGCTCAAGCACTTTACAGAAACAGAATATTTTGTTCTATAAAACATTTCTCACATTTTAAATATTTCAGTTCACCCGTCTGGAAGGACAGGGATAATAATATTATGGTCACAAGAAATACTGGAAATATCTCTAGTTTTCATGAAACATATTTCACGAGATAATTTTAAATTGTGTCGTCCCGTGTGTTGTGTATTTAGCCGTAACCTTTAAATGTATAATATCTTAGAAAATATTAATTTAAATTTCATGCTGTAAAGGGCCATATTGATCTATATTAAAGGCACAATGTATTTAAGGTACCTAATTGGATAAGGATTAATGCTGTATTCCTTAAAATCGCTTCGTAAATTTATAAGACATTATTTCTCGTAAAAAGTAAAGGACAAAAAATGGTTATTGTGGGTTATCCCTAAGAGATAGATATATACCATCGCGGACTATTTTGTATACTTTTGTAAGATGTACAATACTGTAGTACGTTATTTTGATTTATCTCGTAGGGTTCAGCCGGCGTTTGCAATGTAAGCGCAAAAAAATGTGTTTATTTACGTCATCACATTAGAAATCTCTAAAATGATCAGTGTTTCTCTACTATATTATGTATGTATTATACATATAAACCTTCCTCTTGAATCACTCTATCTATTTAAAAGAACCGCATAAAAATCCGTTGCTTAGTTTTAAAGATCTAAGCATACATAGGGACAGACAGACAGCGGGAAGCGACTTTGTTTTATACTATGTAGTGATATTAAGCTTCATATAATTGCTATTGAGGTTTTAGTACAAACTTAACTCTGCTGTTGTTCCCATACATCGACAAAGATTACGGTCTGTTTACTAAAGGCTAAAAATATTCTTTATTATGTAACTAGATGATTAATTTTTTTTATTGCTAACATTGCTTTTTAACAAATTATAAGAACCTTATCGAATAAGGTTTGATTAATTGCGAGTATAGCTATATCTTTTGATTGCGTTTACTTAGGAGTTTAATATTTAACTGTTCAAACTATACAAAATGCAGGCTAGTTAATACCAACTATTTTTCTTATCGTATTCCGCTAGAATAGTCTCTATCCCGAGTTACTGCTTCAGAAATGTTTGACCGATAATGGAATTGACCTAATGACTTCGGCAACGAGACTTATTTATTTTTCACCATTTTCCTCGTGTCTACTTGACACGCAATTTCCATTGTATATATAAAAATACATACGTATAATGGAAAATTTATAAATGACGGAAGTTTTATTAAATACAAAGAAAATTTCATTTTACATAACATTTGATAGTAATATTAAAAAATTCCTTAAAAAGGAACTCTCCCAACTCTACATTATCTGAAATGATAATATTATACTAAATTTATTAGTCTACGTCATCGTATTAGTAGTAGATTATATCATACAGACAAAAATCCTAACTTTGCTATATCTAGCGAATGCACAGTAATAGCTTTACACTCACATACTTGGTTTATGATAAACAAGCGATCCGCCCCGATTTTGCTCGCTTTCTCTTTTATGATAAGCATGTATTATACATGTCGGGGAATATAAAGGGACTAGACAATAGTAGCAATGCCCACTAGTTGGGAGAAGTAAATCAACAAATAGGAAATATGGTGCTGGCGTTCCGATTAATCGATAATCGATTACTCATTTGAAGCTATTAAAAATCGTTGAATAAAGTGCTGTAGATGTCGCTTGTATTCCGATTAATCGTTTACTCGCTTTCTAGAATCGTCGAATATTAAAATGACGCGACGGAAGTGACAACAAGTTCTCTTTATTATTATCCTACCCCAACTATACCCCGAAACGGGTTAGGTTAGGTTAGCCTTATGTTAACCTAACCTAGGACAAACAGCGAGACCAGGCAGTGGAGGTGAGTGTTATGATCATTTAAAGGATATCCTTTAGTCTACACCTTGATCACAAGTTCAAGACACTGCCTGGGTTCCTTTTCAAAAACTACAGAATCATAAAATTCTATTAATTAATTCATAAAAATCGGCTCTCTCCTCTGATATACATATAAACCTTCTTCTTGAAACACTCTATCTATTGGTGAAAACTGCATCAAAATCCGTTCCGTACTTTAAAAGATCTAAGCGTACAGACACCGCGAGCAACTTCGTATTATATGTTTAAAGATACGATAGTGGATAATAAAATCTTTACCGTAGGATAATTTGCGGAGTAAACTTCCAAAAACTCATGTAGCAAGAAATCTTTGACCTCCCGTGACCTTAAGGGCTATACATATAACCTCTACACCGGTAATCCGGAAAGATATCGAATTTGTCACAGTAAGCCCTTCGGCTGTGCTATTTATAACATTCACTTTGGACTTGTTTTGGTTCATTTAGTGCTTAATATAGTTCATTACTCACCTACTCCTCGATAGCACCACGCCAGAAAAACACTACACTATTAGCCTCAATACTTTCATATGTACTGCGCGGTATCACTTGACAGACTAACTAAATTCTATCGGAACGAAAGTATTATGTTGTCTACCCGAAATAAGATATAATGAACTACCCCCAAATATGATAAGGAAGAGGAGGGGGGGAATATTGAAAAACATTACAGGGGGTGATTATATTGAATGGAATATTGGGTAAACGCAACGTAGATACTTCTACTGAACCGATAAATAATCAAATATGATCTCTAACAATTACGAGAGAAACCTAAGCAGTGCCTTGGACTTGTGACCAAGGTATAAGCTTAAAAGATTTTTTAACAGAATTCTAACACTCGCCTCCACTGCTCCGGCTCTCTGTTTAAACCAAAGGTAAAACTCACATAAACCTAACTTAACACAAGACGTGGCGACTACATTGTAAGGAACATACGTGACCTTAATCTGAGAGCACTAACACAGCACTGCACTTAACACTTTCACTGACACTATCTAGAGACTACTTCACTCCTTGTGAGACCGCGCAACACTAAGACTACAGTCAGACTGTCGAGAGCATATAAAAGGTCGAGACTGTCAAAATGACGGAACTGACTACTACCCTACTCCAGCGCCATAGATGGTGATGACGATTCGATTATTCGATAATCGTTTATTATTCTCTAACATGTATATAATGTATAGAAGAAATTATTTTCCATGTGATCGAGCCTTTAGTGTTGATAACACACCGTGATGAATTGTTTGCAATTGATCTTATTGGCAGACGTGAATAGGACTAACCAATTCTACGACAGTTAGCAACACCGTTAATAACTTTATATTCGCTGGCACTTTTTATTTTATTCCAAGTCTGTACAGAACCTTTGCTCCGATAGACTTGAGCCAGTTGTCAAACGGAGCTCGAATGATGACAATTATGGCTTTGCAATGGTGTGGTGTCGTAATGCTCCATTACTAAGGTTTGCAGTAAGTGTTTAATATTGGTTACTCGGTGTTCCGTTTTAAGTGATTATAGTTGTCTTGCGCGTGTGTGTAAGGATGCTGGAACTATACTGCTCTCACTCAAATATATTAATATCATGCATTTTTGGGAGAAGTCGAACACTAGCAGTGCCTGGGCTTGAGACTTAGAAACAGGTGTAAAAGGCCCTTCAATTATAATTGTAAACTCTCGCCTACACTACTCGACTTTTAGGATAACTAATTAATCAAAAACTCACGTGACACGTTAGTAAATCATAAGTTAAACTGCCGCGGATCTGATGAAACATGATCGAATTACTACCAATCAAACAGTGTTGCCATCATGATAGGTGATTTATTAAAACATTGATTTCTATTACAACTATTTATTTCTTGCAACTAAGCCATTTTAAAGTTAAGTAGTAAACTATCCTCAAATCAAATAATGTTAGTTACCACGTAACACAGACTTTTTAAGACTTTTGCAAGGACTGTTTTCTATAAAAACTATAACACTAATGTTTTAAACTAGAAGCTTATTTGGAACATTTCTAATCCATCTCTATCTCGGGGATTTTAATGATGAGAAGGAAGGAGGAGTGGGGAATATTGGAGAACACTATGAGGGGTGATGATATTCAATAAACTATTGGGTAAACGCAACTTAGATACTTCTACTGAACCGATAAATAATTAAATATGATCACTAATAATTACGAGAGAAACCTAAGTAGTGCCTTGGAGTTAAAGAATTCCTTTATGCGATCGAGACACTCGCCTCCACTGCTCAGGATCTCTGTTTAAACCCAAGGTTAAACTCACATAAACCTAACCTAACACAAGACGCGTTACATTGTAAGGTATTGACGTGACCTTAATCAGGTAGCACTTCCTAGCACTAACACTATCCAGAAACTACTTCACTCCTTGAGAGACCGCGCACGACTAAGACTTCAGTCAGACTGTCGATGACATATAAAGGGTCGAGGGTCGAGACTGATAAAACTACGGAAGTGACTACTTCCCTACTTTAACGCTATAGATATCGATGACGATTCAATTATACCATAATCCTTTATTATTCTCCGACATATATATAAATAATCGATATATAAATAGATTGTCTGTATGTATGTAAGCGCATAACTTCAGAAAGACTGCACAAAATCCAATATTATTTATGTTGTGTTAGTTATCAGGAGTGAGACAGAAGACAGAGAATGAAATGGTGGTGTCCACTTCAAATCAGTGACGTACTACACATTATAGAATAGACATTCAACGGAAATATTCATAGTTGCGGGTGGCAGAGTCCTCCTCCTCCTTCAGTCGTTTTCCTCTCCTCCATGACTTTTGCTTTTAAAAAAAGATTTTAGTGAAGTGGAAATGAATAAATGAATGTGTGTGTGTAGCTACTTTTTATCCCGGAAAAAACATAGTTCCTGCGAGATAATAATAAGATATGTTGATTGAAAATTTAAGTGTCAGGTCGACTAGTAACAGCAATAAGGAAAACGGTCCTTACAAGCGACTCTTTAATGTAGAGCCATAACAATTTATGTTAACATAAAGTGTGACCATAAAACTGCAGAAACATTCTAGTGTACTTTGTTCTAGTATCAACACTGTAGGGACTTCCTTCCTGCTTTTACTTCTAAGTGAAATAGGGGTCAGATTTATCTGGGTCGGTCTTTTTCGCTCTCACACTTAAACCACTGAATCAATCTTGATCAAATTTGGTATTTAGAAAGACCAGATTTTAGGAAAGAATATAAGCTACTTTTATCGCGAAAAAAATCTTTGAGGGGATTGAAATAGGGGATGAAATCGTGCTGTGTGATCGTTTATGTCTTTGGTAATTAGTCATAGCGATGTGGGATAAAAGTTTGTATACCTAGACGAAGCCGGTATGGGTCGTAGTATTAATAATATGAAATAGATAGATAAGAAGTCCTCTAATATGACAAAATGATCTTTAAAACTATGGACTACCTAAAAATAGCAATAAAAATAAATAAAACAAAACTATACTAACTATTTGAGTATTGTAATTAAAAGATGTGGCCATTCTATATGTGTTATTATTTATATGGAAGCTTTGCTGCACAGAACCAAGTAAAAGACAATAATAATATACACTTTGTACGGAAACCGAGCACATACTGTAAATCACTTACGAAATCCTTCATAATGGATTGCCAAGATTTCGACTCCACACTACACGATGGACACAAGACAACTGGCACACAGCTATCGGAACAGAGCTTATATATTGTCTTGTTATAAATACGTGGGTAAAATTGAAATAAAATAAAAAGAACTCGCGAATACAAGATTATATTCCGATACATATCGCGTTTAAAATAATTTTGGCGCTAGGCGTCGTAATCATCCTTATCATTAAACTTATTACTGTAATTAATAGAAAGAGACAGATGTATGACTGATGATGATGACTTTTACTCGTTCATATTATAAGAAACATTCACATTCGGATCCGGTTCACATGTGGATTTATTTCAGATTCGGATGTCGATAGATTGTGTAAACAAATAAACAAAGTCTATGTACTTCCTCAAGTTCAACATTATCTATTTGTCTTATTTCATCAAAAGGGGTTTACTAATTTTTGCCTGAGCGTGTAACAGATGAAACAGCCAAATATATGTCAATAGATAGCGTAAGTAGTAAAATAAATCCCATTTTCGATTGTTCAATTTACACAAAAATGTAAAATTATAAAATGTTTTTTTTATGATAAATAAGGGAAAAACGAGCAGACGGTCCACCTAATGGAAAGTGGCCACCGTCGCCCATAGACATCGACAAAACTAGAGGGTATCTCTTGTTTTGTCGATGCGTTGCCGTCTCGAAGATAGAGTGAGGAGGGGGAGCGAAGAGAAGAATGCTGCGGTTTCAATGGACCCCGAGTAAGAACACGGTGTTCATTAGAACTAAAGCAGAAATGGGATGGGAAAGAGAGGGGTAGATCTGGCGCACATGCGGCCACATTCTAACCTGTCCCCTCACGGGTAAAATATAGACTCAACCTTTACTTATTATCAGAAACTTTCATATCGGATTCGGTAACGGATATTTCTTTATTTCGGGTTAGCGACCCCGTAATTCGCGAGTAGTTCCTTTTATCAACCGACTTCCCTCAAAAAGGTTGAGGTTTTATGTTCGACTATATATATACATTTAATTTTGTATGTTTACCGATTGATTTGACTGTTCTATGGAATTGACTGTTCTATGGTCATATTGAAACCAAGCCAGGATGTGATTGTAGAATCCAGATAAATCGAGGGAAACCCTCAAATTTCAAGCCACAATATTTTCACATATTTTTATCTAAATAATGTGCTGATGTGACGGAAAAAACAATTTGTACAGACAACTTTTTATACTTTGAACATATTTAGGTAAGCTGATGATTGTAGGATCTGGTGGCTGACAAGTACCTACGTCGCGGTACGCTTTCGATGACCTGGCCCGCCATCGTCAGACGTCGTATAGGAACACTCGGGGGTTTAGCGGGTCGGGCTGCTTCCTCCTTCTGAGGCATTTTTTTAGACTGTTCCTTCAGAGGCAGTCACACCATCCCCGCATAACCTTTCCCTAATCTCAGCTTGGAAAGGTACTTGTTAAACAGATTCCTCCAGGTTAACAAAAAAATGTAAGCTGATGATGAAAGCATGGAACGGAGGAGTTTTATTAGTAAGGGTTTGCTTACCAAAGCCGTTCAGTTCAAAAATAATCAAACACTACCACATGATCAGTTTGAAGTCGGTGCCCATATTTTTTACTTTTACTGAGTTCATTATTTATTTTTTGAGGTCGGTTTAATTTTTTTATTCTAATTATAACCATGTAATAATTTATAACAAATCAATATATAACCTCTGTTTCGATAGACTTATGTCAGGTGTCAAACGGAGCTCACTTGCTTGTATGCTGGGACTGCATTGTAAAAGATTTTGTTAGTGTTTGGAATTATATTTCTTGGTTTCGGTCTAAATTGTATATTGTTATTGTCTTTTACGCGTTACTGTGCAGTATAGCTTCCATATAGATAATATTCGGATATAAAAAGTTTCGGTTACTCCATAAAATTACTGCTTTTTATAGCCAGAACTGATTAAAATTTAATACTTAAGAAGATTTACCGAGAATATAAAATTACAGAGTGCAAGGTTCTGCACTTTCACAAATTTAAGTAATAAGATCTTTATGAAGACGCCCTCCATTTATTTAGTCTTAACATCTTTACTATTAAAATATTTTCTCCTATCTTATAATCCATGCAAATAAAATTGGAGTGTCTGTTTGTAATATTAAAATAACCGCTTTATACTAAGTACATATGGATGTATACACGCACACGGTACATATACCAACAACAATAATTACAACAATATTTGTTACAATTTTTGTCTGTTTCCAGTTTTTTTCCAGTTAATCTCTGAAATGGCTTAACCGATTTTGATGGGACTTTCACTGGCAGATAGCTGATGTAACAAGGAGTATGTTTACTATATTTAAGGCGGCACGTGCCCCGAGGAGTGTTAGGTACGCCGCCAGTGGAGGCAGTAGTGTGACAGTCGTGATGTAGTCATTGAGGGCGGCGCACGCACGCAGTGTACACCCCCCCCCCCTGTTGATCCCTTTATTGATTAATAATATCCCGAGTTCTGTGTGTGCTATATCTCCTAAACGCTACTTAATTGACCCTTCCCTGACGAAAACCAACTGGTGGTGAAGTGCGAACTATTTAGAACTATTTTGTGTTATTGTGTGAAACGTGTAACGGGCATGCCCGAAGAAAATTAGAAAGAACCACGTGTGTGGGGTTTTGTATGCCCTAGAGTAACTTTAGCTATTTAACATATCGCTACGACTCATAGGAGTAGAGCAACACGCATAAAATAAAGCAACATTTTCTTGCACAAGTATACCTACTGCTGAGCTCCTCCTCCTTCCTCTCCTTCTTAGAATAAGCTCGCTTCACATCTTTTTTCACAATAAAACTAGCCTATGTCCTTTCCAAAGCTCTAATCTATCTCTGTATCGCATGAAAATCGGTTCAGTGGTTTAAGCGTGAAAGCGTACAAGAAAGACAGACAGAGTTACATTCTCATTTAGAACATCTGATTTTTTTGACCAATAATATTTCATTAATATTAGTAAATATTTACGTTATTCGTTCGCAAATTACGTATAGATTTTTTAAAATCTAAATCTTAAAAAACCTTTAAATGAGAGGATTTTATATAAACAAACGCCGCGTTAGTTTTAGAATTGGCAAGCTGAAAGACCATTCCTGTCTACAGCAGATATAAACGATCAAACGTACAATGGGCTATTTTCTATTATTTCCCGATATTTTCCATTTCGAATTTCCGTTTGTGAAAGAAAACTGAGATGAAATAAACTGTGGAATAGCAAATTATTCTTTAAAAACTTCCAATTGCTATTTATGGGGTCGTAGTATTGGAAATGTTTTGTATGTCTGAATCTCTAGAAATTCTGAATGAATTTTAAATATTCTTTCACTATTAGAAAGTTATACTATTCCTAAGTAATATAAAGTAAATTGGAAGTCCATAAAAATTGTATTAAAAATGATACAGCCATTTAAATCCTGTGGAAATAACCACAATAACACTAAAGTGAAATTATTTTCATTCCCTTTGCATTGCTGCTATAAAATATATTCATGTAAAATTAAAAAAAACTATTATTGTAGTATATAAATCTGTGGTAGTTAAAAACAAGGGCATTGAAAACGGTTTGAAATTTTAAAATTAAAACTTTCGCAAAGCTCAATAGCTTTTAACACAGTTTAGCTTCGATAGTTTCGATAACCCTTGTAATGAACTCCGTTTTATGAAAATATTACACGAAAATTAAATTAAAATATCATATTAAAATACATTATGTTTGCTCTCTTTTCTGAAATATTTTGTGTTATTCTATTAAAAATGATTTTCAAAAAAAGTTCAGTGAAGTCAAATTGTGTGAAATTTAAGAAAATTAATTTAAAAAAATCTAGCTCTGATCCTGATAATGTCCAGCTCGTGAATTTCTGTTAAGAGTATAGGAGCTATATTTTGCAGTAGATGGAGCCGAGCAGTGCCTGCGGCTAGTGATCCAGGAATAGATTTAAGTACTTAAAATTAGTTTCACTCATTTTATGTTTACTATGACGTTACTTGACAGACTGACCAAATCTATCGCAAAAGAGAGTGTAGGTATATTTGAAAGAAAATAAAAAGAACTTGTCGCTAACACAAAGTTGATTCAGTGTTGCTAACTAATAAATAATTAAAAATAGTCATACGGTCTGACCGGTTTTATTTCTTTTCTTGACTAGTATAATTAATTCTAACCAAAACCTAAATTTTTTAGAATAGTAAAAATGTTATAAACAAAGTTCGCACACTATTAAAGTTAGTGATTCTATGCAGCGGAACTTGGCTCTCCTCCAGTCCAGTAATTGGGGAGGAAATAAGGGTTGCTAGTTACCGAAACTACTGACATTGACTATCAACATATCTAAAAATTGAAAACTATCAAAATATATTAATTTTAATTGAAACTGGAAACTTTAAAGAACGTTTAAAATCCATGCAAACAGATAAACTCAATAATAAATATTGTTTTATGTAAAATAAGTATGGAGGCAATATAAGAATATATTATTCTACGTAGACATACATTTACTAATCAGTCGCTGTAGTACTAGTAGCAACAGCAGCGACCACTGAAGCAACCATAGTGGAGATGGAAGTAATAGTAGTAATTATGTAGGTGATAGTAGCAGCAGTGGTATAGCTGTCGGTACGTAAGTATAGGTTTGACTTGGAATGCGCAGAAGTCACTATAAGGGCCTTTTTAGGACTGCCTGAAATGCCAATACAGCACACAGCACGCTAACAATACGCAAATAGCCCCCACAATTTTTGCTCAGACTTACAATTAGCTGCTACCTAGTCTTAGTAGTGTCGGCTGTAGAGGTAGTAGTATCCGTATTAGTTTTAATAGTAGAAAAGGTGGATGAGATAACGGTTATGGTTAGAAAAATTGTAGTAGCAGTAACAGTCCTAACAATTTCAGTAGTAAAAATAGGGGTGAGAGTAGCAGAAGAAGTAATATAAATAATCGTAATAGTAACAAAGAAGAAATGGAAGTAAAATAGTACTAGTAGCAAAAGCGATGCTTCTATTGTATTTCAGTACAAATATACTTTGAATTGTAAAGCTTTTGGTAAATAATAAATTGTACCCGGATTTATTGGTTTGCTGGATTGTGGTGAACCTTACCCCTATATTGATCATCTAGAAAATGCCCAATAAAATGAATAATTTACTATCAAAATTAAAGCTCACTTATGAGGGATTCAGTAATAGATATCATACAACAACAACAACAAAAATTAATCCAGCTGAAACCAGCTGATACAGCAGTATTCAAACTGATTACAATCCAATTTTTCAACATTAAGCCGAAAATAACTTTCATGATAAGTCGGCCACTTACAAGATGTAATCAGAAAACTTATTTACGCGAAAGAAAATCCCCTTGTCGGTGATAATCCCACTTCTGACTTTGAAGATTTTAAAAGTCCACAAAAGAATGCGATATTAATTTAATACTGTTAATCTTTGTTTCTTTTGGGCCGATTTAAATATTTTATGAATAGAATAGAGTTTAATTAACTTTTTTGTTATTGGTTAAAGTTATTAGTAGATAAGCATTGGTTCCTTCTTGATTTCCTGACTATTCCAGAATATAATAGAACTGAACATAATGGTACTTTTTGAAAGACACAAAATAATTTAAATTTATCTTCTACTTGTATTGTGCGAATAATCAAAAAAAACTATAACCCGACTACGTAAAAAAGTGGTTTAAAAAGGACGAAACAAGAAAATAATTCATATAGAAACCCAGAAATGCATCGGTATAAAAATAGTCAAGGTAGAACCGTGGTGGCACCCATGAATTCTACTTTCCGATAGAGTAAAAAAAAATACATTACTATGGTAAATGTTCTCAGAAAATGCTCTCGATTACTGGCTAAAGGTAACGACATAGCAGGTAGTAAGGCCCCAGACCCACGTAGATGCCTATTTATTGCTATTTTAAGAAAACTTATATACCTGAGTGACCTACGGAAAATTATAACCCATCAAAAGGTACTTCATATAGAAGGAGAAGGAAAGTGGAGAAGGGGCCACGTACTACTATATTTGTAATGTGCTCGCCAAGACCTTTCTTTTGATACTAGACACTTGAGGATTATCTCAGTTTAATTTTTTTCGAGGTAAGAATCTGAGGTTTAATCATCACGATCCGTTAATGGCCCACTGCTGAGCCGGGTCTCCTCCTCAGAATGAGGAGGGTATTAGGCCATAGCCCACCACGCTGGCCCAGTGCGGGCTGGCAGACTTCACACACCTTTGAGAACTTTAGGGAACTCTCAGGAGTGCAGGTTTCCTCACGATGTTTCCTTCACCGTTACAGCAAGTGATATTTAATTGCTTAAAACACACATAAAATTCAGAAAAGTCAGAGGTGTGCATCCATAAAAAAAATCATAAAATTTATATAGCCTATGTCACCCGCGCTATTATTACGAATCTATTGATTCCTCATTCATTAAAATTGGTTTAGTAGTTTAGGCGCTAGAGTGGAACATACAAACATACATAGACTGCCAAAATCATTACCCTTCCTTTTGGCTTCGCCGTAGTCAGGTAAAAAATATATTTCGAGTTTGTAATTCAAATCTTTCAAATAATTATAAAAAAATATTTTCAGAATTATTTGGTTTTAGCTTACGTCATAATATATTTCGATTCTAAATTATCGAATAAATTTATTTTACGATATTATTATTTGTGCACTTATCACACAGGCGAGATACAGTAGCAATAGAATAAATTAAATAGTAATATGTCATCTGCTTGACCTAACCTCAAAGCAATATTTGATTTACCGTTAATAATACCATTGGTTAACCGGTTAACCGATATTCAGTGAGTTATTGATTAATATTACATATACGTCACATATAATTTGATTTATTAATACATCAAGTGAAGCTTCATAATAGTAATTGTTTATAGATTTCTCCAAAATATATCAAGCTGAAGAATCAAGATCAAAATTTCAATAATTAAAAATATTTTAAAGCAAAAACTGAAAAAAATACGAGACCAAGCCATTATTTGCGTTTTAAATGGGTTTTCGTGTCGCATTTCATCATCATTTGCTTTGGAGTTAATTCAACAATTATCACCCGACTACGGCAAAGCCAATGTATGTATATATGTATGTTTATATGTTTTACCCTAGCGGCTAAACTACTGAACCAATTTTCATGAATGAGGTATCAATAGATTCGTAATAATAGCGCGGGTGATATAGACTATAAAAATTTTATGATTTTTTTTTATGACCGTGGTCGCCCCCACTGGTAGGTATATGTACATGGGTGCGACCACGGACCATTTTTATACCTATTCATTTCTGTGTTTCTATCTGAATTATTTTCTTGTTTCGCCCTTTTCAAACCACTTTGTTATATAGTCGGGTTATAGTTTTTTTAATTTTTTTTAAATTACTTTTGGTAGTAAACCACAAAATTTATATATTTCATCACAAAGTCACATACTTTGACAATATATATTTACCAAAAAACTCAACATAAGGTATTCAAGTTAAAATTTGTGGGTATATAAAGAAGAGTATTTAAATGCATACAGTTAAATAGGTTCATGTAATAAAATTAACGAAGCCTTAATTTGGTTTTGTGGTTTTGCGTCATTGGTCACCATATATTCATAGACACTAAGGCTGCGTTTCTACCAGGGATGTGAGAGGATGTGTTTGGTAAGAACCAACTTCCTTTTCCTGAAAAAAAAATATAAACTCACTAAGAGAATAATATTCAGCACGACTCTAAACTACACTACTTGAACTAACTAAGACGATGTTTACTCTATGAAATCTCTTGACAGATTACTCAGCTATCCGAACAAGGGTTATATATTGTCAAAATAGTGGGTATACGTTGATAACTTTAGATTTGCGGGTAGTACCATTTATTTTATTCCGAGACTGTATAAAACCTCTGTTCCGATAGACTTGAGCCAGTTGTCATACAGAGCTAGCCTGGTGACCATTAAAGCTGTGCAGAGGTATGGTGTCGTAATGCTGGGTCTTGTGCGTGTTACTGTATGTAAATATATATTTAACATAAACTCCGGAGTGTTTACGTTATATTACACAGAAGTTTGTAAAATATCTTCCATGTGGTGAACCATACAGATTCCCTACACATAAGCCCACGCTTTATAAAATATTCCGCCATTAACCAACAAGAACCCTTCTCGTTTTAATAATTTATATTTTATCTTAGACGAGGAAACTATTTCTTATTAATCATGTTAAGTTCATACCCTTCACGAAATTGTTTTATATACAAAATTCTCAATTCATTATTGATATATATAACTATTTGAATATTTACACACTTAAGGGTAGTATTATATACAGGCAAATTCAGCATGAACACCATGTCAGTAGAGCTAGACCCGTGAGCCTAGAACGACATGCTGGTGTCTGTAATAATGACATATTATGTGACGAACCTGTGCACATAGTAGTAATGACATAACCTTTTTATCAATACACTAGCAACACTTTATTGGAGGATATTAGAAGTTTTATTAAATACTAAAGCTTAAGAGTTTGTTTAGGAGAGTAGTGAAGGTGAATGTGGGGATAATTGTAAAAAGAACTAAACTCTAGTCACAATCCTTAAGCACTAGCTTCAGAATTTTAATTAGTTATTTTATTATTAATTGAGCTAGACTGACACCCTTCCTCTCCTATCTCATTAATGCTGCAGATTTAGTGGACTGGCTGGCTCTTGCACAGGCTCTTGCACAGGGTCTGCTGAAACAGCAACATTTTCTCTTGTTTTGCGGATGTCCATGGGCGATGGTGGTCACTTACCATCAGGTGGACCATCTGCTCGTTTGCACCTTATCTACCATAAAAAAAAACTTCCAACTGAGTCACAATACCAAGACACTGCAGATCCCAGAAGGATTTCTATCTCTACTACTACTATATGTCGGAGCATAGTAAAAGATTATCGATTAATCGAATCGTTATCGTTGTCTATGGCGTTGGAGTGGGGTAGTAGTCACTTCCGTTGTTTTGACAGTCTCTACCCTCGACCCTTTATATGCGATCGACAGTCTAACTGATGTCTTAGTCGTGCGCGGTCTCTCAAGAAGTGAACATCATCTAAGTAGTGCTAGTGATAGTGATAGTGTCAAGTGCAGTGTAGTGTGGAACTGCTGTCCAACTAAGGTCACGTTAGTCCTTACAATGTAATTGCCACGTGGTTAAGTAAACACAATGTTAGGTTAGGTTAGCCTTGTGTTAGATTCGGTTTATGTGCGTTTAACCTTGGGTTTAAACAGAGAGCCTGAGCAGTGGAGGCGAGTGTTATGATCATTTAAAGGACGTCCTTAAGCCTTAGTCACAAGTCCAAGGCACTGCTTAGGTTTCTCTCGTAATTGTTAGAGATCATATTTGATCATTTATCGGTTCAGTGGAAGTATCTACGTTGCGTTTACCCAATATTCCATTCAATACCATCACCCCCTCTTAGTGTTCCCCAATATTCCCCATCTTCCTCCTTCCATTTCCTTTCACATCATTTAAAATCCCCGATATATATATTATTAGATAAACAAACACAAAACTGAATGCATGAACATTGAATGTAAAATGAGTGACATTAATTACAGTAAGAGTGATTTGGCTTACTAATATGGCGGCGTGTTTATCGCCAAATTGGGCACAATGTATTGGACTATTGCATCTGAAACGTACATTTGCATACGATTCCGTCATTAATTTAGTATTTACGTGATTAACTGGATGCATTTGTTTACAATTGTACCCACTGTGCAATACAAACGCTAATATGCTATCTATATGTGTCAAAGAATTGATACGTTGTTTATAATGTTAATATTTCATATCAAAAAATATTCAAATACCCGCAGATAATGATATGTTGTGCCTTAGGTGATTATAAGGATTTTTTTTTTCTGTCTACCGTCGGCTATGCGTCGATAAGTGGGATTGTCAATTTTAACAACTCATTGTGGTGCTGCTTCTAATGTAAAATTACTAAGTACTTATTGTTTTAATAAAATAATATTGTTAGTAATATTTTTTAATCGTTCTTGTGATTCTAAAATAATAAAGAACATTTGGGTTCCCTCGTCATATAACGAGGGTCCTCTGTTATCTGCTCAACTATCTAATAATGTGGTTTGATGCAATCTTCGGCTGCTTTGCAACCTGGTGAAATTGGACGTTGCTGCGACTGCATTTGTGGACACCACAGCCAGGATAGTGTTGATATTGTCTTATTGGTGTGAACAGGATAACGTTCTTTAGTAATAATTGTGCAGAACGTACGACCCTTAAATTATTATTATTAATTTTTTTTAACTAATTGTTACTTTACCTTACTTATAATTAATATACAGTTTTGTTTATAAATTATGGTTTTCTTTGTATTAAAAAAAAGAATAAATGTAACAGAATGAGAGAGAAATTATACTAATTACCGTACCGTAGAGTTAAAAGTATATTTAGTAGTTACAACGCTCTTTGCTGCCCGGACACTAACTACAATAGGTAACAAAGTTAAATTACGTGGAACTCAAGAAGGTTTGGAGTACTCCCCAGAGTGTAGGTTTCTTCACGATGTTTTCCTTCACCGTTATAGCAAGTGATATTTAATTGCCTAAAACACACATAACACAAAAAAGTTTGTGGAGTGTGCCCAGGATCGAATTTGGACCTCCCTGTCTGAACCACTAGGCTATCTTCAATCTTATATGACCAGCCCATCTCCAATTAAGAGTAACTTCTCTTCTAGCTCTCTTCTATAAAAGAGATACCTAGCCCATAATTTCATCATTCATCATCATCATTTTTCCGTAAGAGTCGAGGTCCTACTCCTACCTAATCGTAACTAGTGGGTCATCATCATCATTACCTGAAAGACAACATGCTGTATTAAACTAAAAACATACTTTTTAGAACGATCTATATTAATATTATAAAAGGTAAAGTTTGTGAGATTAATAGGTTGTAGGGGGTAATCTCTAGATCTACTGAACCGATTTTGAAAATTCTTTTACCAATAAAAAGCTACATTATTTGTGGATGGCATAGGCTATATTTTAACCCGAAAAATGAGAAGACTTTTTCGTGGCAGTCGGATTTACAAAGTCGGAGAAAAAACGGTCGAACGAAAACGTTTCTTACGAACGCTGCCTTAACGATGAAAGATATATGATTCATAATTGAGTGAGTAAGTGAACAGTTTTAATACACATCAGGGAAGCGAGAGCTAGTTATATTACAGTATCCTTTTTAGTCCAGAAAATGATTTCTATAAGATTCGTAAGTAACTCATAATACTCGTACATCATTAGGACCATTAATATTACAGTATTGTATCGAGGAGACTATTAGATGAACAAAAACCTCATCAGGCGTTATTAATTATAGTGTTTTAAGTACCCTCAGAGACCTTTGACTGCAGTATTAATTAGCGCCAGGCTACGCCACCTCAAGCCGCGCCAAGCTACGCCAGTTGCCAGTATCGGTTAATGTTTGCTATTAGTCAATGTCTCGAGAGATATAAATTCATCGGCAGAAATATCTCAAAAGGACACCCATTTCAACATTTGGGTGTACTTTTTATTAGGATAAAATGAGCTTAAATACAATAAAATAACTAGTTAATATTTAGTACTATAGGTTCTTTTTAATTAAATCTAGATATTTAAATCTACTATACTAATAATATAATACTGAATTGGTGCGTTTGATTAAACGCGCTAATCTCAGGAAATAATAGTTCGAATTGAAGAACTATTTCAGTGTTAGATAGCCCATTTATCGAGGAAGGCTATAGGCTATATAACATCGCGCTAAGACCAATAGAAGCGGAGTAGCAATGAAAGATGTTGCAAGAACTGGGAAAATTTAATCCTTTTGTTTCATTTCCTTTTCGTACGCTGTGTAAACGGCGGTAAAAAAAATGAAATTTCACATTCTCTTTCTTTCTCTAACCCTCTCTCTCTCTCTTTCTTTTAAGTGACGCACAAGTCGGCTAGTAGTTCAATAAAATAAATAAGTTATTAAGACAATAATAATATGCACTTAAGAAGGTACACCGAGTAATCAATATTAAACACTTACTCCAAACCTTAGTAATGGAGACAAAGCATCACGAACACCAGCCATAATGATGACCAGGTGAGCTCTGTTTGATAACTTGCTTAAGTCTATCGGAACAGAGGTTCTAAACAGTCTTGGTGTAGGTAAATAAATCTTTTCTCAGCTCCTTTCCTGTAAAAAAAATTGTTATGTTAAAATATTCTTTTTTACACTAACTTATACACTTTAAAAGTGTTTTAGATAAAAATAATGATGTTATTTAAGTAGTTTTAAACTGCTTTAGCACCCAATTGCGATAAAAAGATAATGAGGGTAGATAGTGCGGTTACACTGACCTTGTCTCTACTGTAATTATCTGAATTTACGTTCTTAGGCTCTGGTTAAAATCTAGACTAGAATTTAAAGTTAAAAATTTGAGGTTAGAAACTAGTTTTGTTATAATTGGCTCTAAGTGTTAAGTTGTTAACTCCATATTTGTTTATATACTGAGATAATAATAATTATTTTATATTATATTATTAAAATAAAATATTAAACGTCTTCAATTTAATTTAATTCTCCTTCATCATAAAATAAACATCTTAGAAAATACGTCTTTCCTCTTATACATTCTCGATCACTCTATCATTTCATATAGTTTCTTTCAAACAAATCATCGCCATTTTTCATTTATCATTCAGCCATTTAAATACAAAATACTTACAACCTCCTTCATGCGACCTTTTTTACTATTCATTCTAAATAAGATAACAACTTCCCGACCCATACCACATGTACAAATTTATAAGAAATCCGTTCATCCGTTCCGTTATTTCATATATATAATTCTTATGGTACGGGAGACAGATTCAAATTCGGTCAATAATTTCCTCTCGAGTGAAAATTCGTATATTACATAAGGGGTTAATATTATGATTACTCGTGACCGTCAGGTGCGATTCCGTGAGTGGGGCGAGCAGTGGCAGCCTTCCGAACATGTAGAAAAAAAAAATTTTTCAGTCATTTCCTCCACTTTGAAAATTTGTCGGATTATAGTTTACCTAGTATCTTGAAGGAAAAATAAAGTCAGCTGACCATAACGTAGTGGATTATTCGTGGATTCAGGAGTTTCGTGAGTGCATGGACGAAGTCGAAGTTGAACTCACGATACTTCTGTTTGTAAAACGCTACTTAAATGGTAACTGATTGTTAACAGTGTGTCACTGGCTCCCGTACACTACACTTCTATTTTCACAACTTTAGTTTATTACTTATTCACTTCCTTGTCAGACTGTCGGGGTGGATGTTATAAGGCTAGCAAAATAATAAACAAGTGCGAGTCGGACTCGTACACAAAGGGATCCAACAATATTTGTTATATGGGAGCTCATATTTATTATTTTTTGTTAAAGGGGCAACAGAAATACATCATCATTACGACCCTTCAATGGTCCACTGCTGAGCCGGGTCTCCTCCTCAGAATGAGGAGGGTGTTAGGCCATAGTCCATCACGCTGGCTCAGTGCGGTTGGCAGACTTCACACACCTTTGAGAACTTTTACGGAACTCTCAGGAGTGCAGGTTTCCTCACGATGTTTTCCTTCACCGTTAAAGCAAGTGGTATTTAATTGGAACCTCGGACATCCCGATAAAGACTTGTAATCTCAACCACTGGGCCATCACTGCATCTGTCGGACAGCGGAGTTTTAGTAATAGGGCGCTTTTAGTACCTTTTGGGTACGGAACCTAGAAAAATTCGCTATCATGGAAAACAATAAGTTAGCAATTTCCTCAAGTACCGTCCTTTTATACATGAAATAATTCTTTTGTGTTCTAAATAAATAAGTTGTACAAAGCTACTTTTAGTATAATACGTGACGCCGAGACCTGTCTTCACTCATATTTGATAGGTCTTATTTATATTCTAGCCGAGTGTGGCAAGTTAGTCGGGTTTCTGTGTAGTCTGTACTATAAGTTATACTATGTTAGTACTCATATATCACGTATAGAATTACCTATTCTGTTTTGCAAACTACTTTATGAGTTACTATAACTTTTACATAGTACATCTTAGTAATATAATAAACTATTCGACACGTCCCGACTTCACTTCGGTTTAACTTCACATTTTAATCACTATATGACTATATTTACTATTTCAGTGGTAATGGGTACGCATAAAAGACAGATATATAGTGTCGAGGGTTGTGTGGTGTTAAGATAAACATTTCCATGATACATTATATACAACAGCGCACGCCACTACACACAGTAGCGAGCGAGCCTACTTACTTACTGCACACTTATCTTTATATTTTGGACAATTCACACAATATCCTTAAAAATTATAGCCTATATCTTATTCTGATGTTTAAGCTATATTATTGTAAAGTTTCATTAAAATCTACTCAGTAATTTTTGCGTGAAAGAGTAACAAACATCCATACATCCACACTTACAAACTTTCGAGTACTCAATTCCACAAAAACGACTGAACGGATTTCGATGAAATTTCGAACACAGATATATTATAACTTGGATTTACACATAGGCTACTTTTTATTCGAAAAAATATTTCTTCTTGCAGTATAAATATAGACATTGAATTGTTTATTGAAGCCTGAGCAATATATAGAATTTTTCTAATTCTCTTTTTTCAGTCTTATCTCCAAGTCACGTTACCATTTTATAGATATATATTAACCAGCTAGAGATTTACATCTCTTTCTTCTTACAAATAAGAAAATCAATTATTAACCATACAAATAAATAAAATTGTAGTGTCTGTTTGTAATATTAAAATAACCGCTTTTTACTAAGTGCATACGGATGTATACACGGTACATATACCTATTAAAACAACATTTTTTACAATTTTTGTCTGTTTGTTCCGGTTAATCTCTGAAATGGCTGGACCGATTTTGACGGGACTTTCACTGGCAGATAGCTGATGTAACAATGAGTAACTTAGGCTATTTAACATTTCGCTACGACTTATAGGAGCGGAGCAACACTCGATTGAAGTCGCACAGGTCGGCTAGTATTAAAATATAATTGAACATGAAAACTTTCTTGTTTCATTTCTTAAGTAATTTAGAGCAGCATGATGGATCACCACTGGCTTGTTCGCTATAAAGCATATTAGATTTCTGTTATACTTCAACTATACTTTATACGAAGTAAGATAAAAGTTAATTATATCTGCTATTGCTTGTAACGTTCCCACAGCTACTTCTTCTGCTATTGCTACTATTGCTGCTGCTGCTTCCACTATTACTGCTAATAATACAATATATGTGTTGTTTTTGCTATTCAGTTCTATTTGTATTTACTATTCACTATGACTACTACCAGCACTGCCATTACAATATTATTATAAAACCGACGAAATTATCGTTTCCACAACTATTCATACTGTTACTATTAAAACACTATTATTTGTACTCCATCTACAGCTACTTTACTCGTAGTAACTGCTTCTTTTTGTGCTACTACAATTGCTGCTAGTGATTCTAAAGCTCCTGCTGCTTCTATTACTACTACAAGTACAGAAAAAGCTGTTAGAGTTTCTGCATATATTAGCGCTGCTGCCATTACTACTACTATTATTTTCTATTTCTTCTTTCTTCTGTCCTCTGTCCCAGTTTATTTGGTATCCTGCTTCGTTGTACACTTCCGCCAGGATATTCTATTCTGACTTGTCGTCTTAGAGCTCTTTCATATCTTTTTCCACATTGGTCCACCAATCTTCGGGGTTTCACCGATATATTGAGCGCGAACTTCCCTTCGCATTGTATATCCATACTAACGCAGACTGCTTTCTTTCCGCTTTTCTGTGATTGTAGCTACTTTATTTATTCATTACATATTTTGTCTAGACGTGAATGATTATTTTCTTCTTTTCTAATAAAAGCAATTTCATTATAATTTCCTCCACAAATAAGGCTTTATCATTTTTCCATCGCGACAGCTCCGGAACAACTGAATCAGCTCATTATAATATAAAACAATTTATTTTCTCAAATAATGCATTATTCAGAATACAAATCTTCAGTAAATACGCAATTAACGACGACAAAGAGGAAGTAAATATCGTCAATCAAAATTTATATTCGTTTTGCTGAAAATGGATCTGGAAGTTTTCATTTCAATTTTTTTATTATAAGTATTCAAAGAAATAAAGAAATAATAAATATGTCTTCGTCTTCGTCATTTATTGTCAAAGATAGGAATAGGACTTATTATAAATATAATTAATACTATAAAATTAACACTGTTCTATAGATTCTCGACTATAAGACGAGTAGTTTAGAGTTGTTTGTTGTGGGTATGTGTAACTCGACTAAACTGAAGTGCTCAATAACTGGAGCGAAAGGATTGAAGAAGTGGATAATGCAATTTGCACTTCCTAACTTTTCTTGGGCATCTCATACCCTGCCACACACTTAATGTAGGTATTTACGTCAAACTGATATGGTCAGGAGAAATTTAATCTCTATATATAATCTAATAATAGTGAACCCGTGTGTACGAACCAAGAACAAAATTTTAGTGCCAAAATTGTACTGTTTTCCAAAGAAGTTCTTCAAATCACATTAATCCACAGTTCAATATTTGTTGCTCTTCTATTTAAATATAATTTTGGTTTATAATTTCTGTTAATTTTTTAACATTTGGAATGCATACATGTTTACATCAGTTGATTTTTGATAAGTTGCTAATTTCCTGTCGTAATGTCGTGGTTCGTTTATAATAAACACTTATATATCGTTTATAATATTATTAGAAGTGTTATATTATAATAAAAATGAGTTAATATTAAATTAAACCCAATTGAAATTCGGGTATGTCATACCCTGCCATACTTAGTGAAACTTTTTTCACCTCATGCTCGCCGGGTTAATAATGTAATAGTAATGTGAGTAAAGAAAGAGGATTCTCCTTAGGGAGGAGCTTATAAGGCCATTCATTGATAGCACCTGCAATTACAATTAAGCTGAAATCATTTGATTTTACTGAGTTTACTATATTAATATATTTTATAAAAATGACAGTATATTTATATATAGTATATATGAAAGGTTTTCACATTGAAGACAATACACCGCCGGAGATGCAGACGCTGCGACCACAACCTCTAATAGGGGGCACGTTTCCATATCCAACCGTAATATGATAAATAATAATTTAAAAAAACTTATTTTTCGTTGGTTTGTCCATCACAAATAGTGACGAAACAATATTTTGAAAACATATGGAGCATCTATTCATTTTAATCTACTTCGGTTGTAGTGTCTTTGATAAATTCTGAAAGCTTTACGTAAGTAATCTTATACTAATATTTAAAGTAAAGAGTTTGTTTGTTTGATTGCTTGAACGCGCTAAGCTCGTTCTCCGTAACTGCTGGTCCCTATAGGCTATATATCGTCACACTATGACCAATAGGAGCGGAGCTACATGTGGACGAAGTCGCGCGGGTCGCCTAGAATAACATAAGTATCATCATTAAGACTTAGCTAGAAGAGCTAGAAGCTTGAAACATATTTTTTAGTCTGTTGATTCAATAAAAATAAATATAACATTTAACTATACCAAGCAGACGAAGTAGCGGGTACAGGTAGTAATTAAATATTTTTACTGTCATCAGAATCTTGACACTTAGCATGGATCCTTTAATGAACATAAACTTCTAAGCTTAAGATTCTACCCGTGCGGGGACGGGTTAGAATACAATTCTTCTGTGCCCTGGATGCTAGGGGATCTGTTCCCCGACTGGCTTGCGACCACCAGCACGCGAATCGTATTATAAAGTGTCTTTGACCTCCCTCCCATCCCATTAACGTCATTCCATTATAGCACTTTTGTGTCCATTCCCCCTCCTCACTCTCTCTTCGAGGTGGCAAAGCAATACAAGAGACACTCTCTAGTAATGCTGATGTTCATAGGCGATGGTGATCACTTTCTTTCAGGAGGACTTTATCAGGGTAGTTGATGGGTAGTTGGGTAATAATGAAGTGGAGGCCCCAGACACTGAAGACTTCCTGTCTTGTCATAAAATGAGAGAGAGGCGAGAAGTGCCTGGGGTTTGAGACCCAGGAGCAGATTTAAAGAGCTCTTTCATAAAATATTAACTCTCACCTCCACCACTCGACCTCGCTAACTACAATAGATAATAATGTAAACTTACGTGGACCTCAAGAAGGGTGACCTTAATCACGGCACTATAACACTAACTTCCATGTTCACTGCACGAAAACACTAGAGTGACTGACTCTAATCTATCCCACTAACGGTTATATAATGTCTACACGTCGGTATACTTGTCATTACATAAAATGACCTACCCGCTAGTGAAGTTCATTTTTTTTATGATATTACTGTGTAATATGTACGACGTGAAAACGTCGTTCAATGGAAACAAACACATTACTTGATACAAGTGCAAATAAAGGCAACGTTGAACTGACTTTTTTACTGCGAATAAAAGATTCTCCTCACGGTATAACAGCTGGGTTGCTTCTTTCATTAAACTCCATCTTTTGCTTTGTATTATAAAACACATGTGCTCGTTGCTCGCGAATCATTTAAACCTCATACTTTTATGCTTTGCATGAAAATGATCGTTATTTTGTGATATAGAATTTCAATATGAGAAATATAAACTTATTTAGATAGTTCAATCTATGCCGGCTCACCGCTAGTCTTTTAATTCGACAGTTAGTAGGCGAGAGTAGACTTCGTGGATTGAACTATCTATACTCATAAATAATACTGAAAAAAGTTTTGCTAACCCATAATTTTTTTTTTTAAATAATGGGTCAGATCACGTCAAGTGGACACCCCCCCCCCCCCCCCCCCTTTATCACTTGATGATAGAAAACTTATTCAAATATATTAAAAATTTTTGGTAGGTACTTTTAAATTAAAAAAATAATTTAACGAAATTTTAAGCGATTATGGTAAGATATCTATAATTTCACATAAAATTCTTTAACAAATTTTATTTGTTTATTATCATATAAATTAACTTTCAAATAAATAAATTGAAAAATGACTTCTCAGTACTATAATCGTATTTTATTTTTTTAGTAATACACGTTATACATTTAATTTCATTATTTCTAAAGATGACAATGAGAAGGGGTAATGAGAGCCTTGAAAAACTGATCGTTATGGGAAACAAGGAGGGAAAACGAGCTCGGGGACGGTCCCCAACCAGATGGAGTGATCAAGTGAGAAGCACATCTTCAATTAAGTTTTGCTCGGTCGCCAGAGACGCGATGAACAGGCACCGGTGGAAGCAGATTATCCAAACTAGGAATACCATCCACATCCGTCGATGACCACGATCCTCAGCCATGAGGGAGCGACCACAGAGAGAGAGATTTCTGAAGAAAATTTCACCTCCCTATATTAGTTTAAATAATATGAATGTTTATTTGACGCAACGGCGAACGTTTAACAAATAATGTTTACAATTCAATTATTTTATTTATATTGTTAACAACATTTGCACAGAGTAATTAAGATATTTGTATAAAAAAGTATTATCGAGGTATGTGTCTACCACTCAAGAACACGCCCACAACAACCAAAAAAAATCTTAATTAGTGTACTGTGTAGGAATTCACTTGTATATGTGTACAAAATATTTTGTTATCGAATTTTCAAAAAGATCGTACACTTTTTGGATAGCTAAAAACATGTAGATCTTTTTAAAATAATCCCACAAAATAATGGAGGTAGATTTGTTTCAGAAAGCGTTGGTTTTTAAAAAACTTTGTCTAAACTTTACTTAATATTCAGATTTAAAAGGCTTACCGCCCTAGTGTTAAACATATTTCTCAGACTTTTTATTATAAAAATACACTAAAAAAATTACAAAAAGTCAAGGTGGCACTTTTATCAAAAATATTAAAATTCAAATATCTCGAAGAGGGTTAGCTTTAGTCCAGGGTACCTAATAGACAAATTGATTTCTACTGAACCCTTCTACTGAACCCTACTATCACGTCCTGAAAGGATCAGGTCTACTTATAAGTAACCCTGTATTAGTCAGTTAGAAAAATAATTTTAAATACATACATACCTCGATAATACTTTTTTCTCTTGACGTGATGTGACCTTAATATTAAAAAAATTGATTTGGATACTGTAGTACCTTGTGGTGTAGAGACAAATACAAGATGGCATCAGTTGAGTTTTCAGTTGTATGTTACCGGTAATACGTACTCGTCAAGTACTATATATATAGTGGTAGAGATGTTTGTACAAACAGCGGATACCACAGATATCATCTTAGTTTCGAAAATAGCACAGTTTTGTCAAACTATCTTATAATAAAATTTGCGGTTATAAGAATTAGTCAAATAAATACACTGACATGACAGATATGATGATTATTACATCGCGAGTAATATTCTAGTGAAAAAGTCTAGAAGTGATCCTGCAGTATATCTAAAGTAAAAACATGAATTCAATGAATGAAGGAGAAAGAATATTTTCCTTTTTTAGTCGCTTAAATATATTAGAGAGTCGCGAGCATACAAAAGAATAGTTTATGTATGTGGAGAAGGAGAGAAATATGGCAACATTTTCTAATGCAGTTTCAAATACGTGACAATTAACGGACATTACTGAAGCGACGTCCGATTGGAAATTCATTATTATGCTAAGTGTTGTTCCGACTACAATGCATTAGAAATGAGCTGATAATCTTCAAACGGCTGAACAGATCTTCACAATACGTAGCTAAGAACCATCTCGATTAAACTACCTTTCAAACAAATAAAAACTCATTAGAATCGGTCCATTGAGGGCTACGATGCCACAAAAAGATATACAGATACAACAGATACACACACAGGATACTAATGAGATTCATGTGAAAGGATCATCCTATATCTACGAAACCCTTGATTGTATTGTTAATATTAATTAGAATATTATCATTGATTGCGAAGCCCGGATTTAACTTACATGATAATTGTATGTTATTTGAAACCCACTAAAAATAAAAATGACAAATTAATTTAAAAATCGTGGGAGTTTGGCTTTTTTACAAAGAAGCAACCATATTATCTTCTCAAAAATTATTTTCAAAAACATACTTAAGTATATTTCATCCACGTTTTTTTTTCACAAATGACATCTATTTGCCAAAATCGATTTACAGAGAAACAAAAATCAAGAAGTAAAAAATCATATAAATGACCTCAGTACAGCGAGGTTTTTGTTACATATAAAGCCCATTGTTAACTTGTTTACATTCAGTTCTAATGGCGTATTCTATCATAATGGGTCTACCTAAATAAATTAATCATCGTATTGTTCTGACTGAGTCACAGACAGACCATAATAAACTCACTACTTCATTATCTAGATCCTTTTATATAAATTGATTTTGATTACCAGATTATTGGAACGTAAAAAACGACAAAAGAGAAAAGGTTGTATGAGAGTAACAAAAGGAAGGACGCAATGAAGAGTAAAGACAGGGAAAAGTTACAAAAGAAAATAATAGATGAAAACGAGAAGTAAGCGAGTAAAAGGAAAGCAAGAAGAAAAAAAAATGATAAATTTTTGGGAAAGTACGGATGAATAAGAAAAGAAAGAAAACAGAAAGATATTAAAATAAAGGATGGGAAAAGAGAAAGGAAGTTCCAAAGAATAGAAGAGATTAAAACAAGAAGTAATGATAGTAAGGGGAAAAGGAAGATGTGACTGAGAAAAACTCAATAGAGATGAAGAAATAGAGGGAAGTACACGAATGAAAATAAGAAGGAAAGAAAGGAAAACAAGCTTTATATATTATCGCCCGAAGTACCAAGATGGCGTTAGTGTCTCGATACATTTTATATACCATTTCTTGTAGACATTTGTTCATTAGACTTAAATTTAATAAAGAAAACATTACGAAATTGGTCGCATAATAGGGAAAGGCAATTCCGGAAATAGCTCCACGAAAATTTTCTAAACAGGAAGTAATAAAGACCGCAATAAAAGAAACTTGTGTTAATTACCGAAAACCCTTACTAAGTTAACTATACGCTTTGTTTTAAGGGACATCTAAAAATAGATCTTTATCTTCACTGATAACAGTATTAAAACATTCCTTATTATTCTGTTTATCGGAGGTAGTTTTTTGAATTTTATAACTAATAGTATCACTTACAAAAATCTGATCATTTTATTGTTATCTGTTATCCGATCAAATTAAAAAGTTAAAAAAATTAATACCAAAATGGTTTGATGTCAATCCTCTCGGTGCAACCAATATTTTTTCTACTAGCTCAAAAAGAAATTAGATGTAGAGATAAAGATAGAGAGAGAAAAGAAAAAAATGAAAGATAAAAAAAGGCAGCAGGAGAGAGAGAGAAATACAAACTATAGTTTATTTATAGAAGTAAAAAATTTTTTTTTTCAACAAAATGGCGTACAAAATAATTACAAAATATGGCAACAATATTTAAACAGTGAAAAAAAAATATCGAATCAGTACAAAAAAATATGTGTCCTGTTAAATAATGAGGCTACAGTGAGCATTAATGTAATCTTCATATGATATGAATGCACACTTATTAGTGTCATTATGTAACAGGAGGGGAAAGTTCCCATTTTCTAATTAAAACTATAGTTTATCATAGCTTGATCGATGACAGCTTGTCACTTTGACATAACTAGACCTGAGGATAAGGTCGATATAAATTATCGATATTCCAACTAAAGTTACTGAATGTTTCAAACAAATGGAAGTTGTAACACGTTTTTATTCTTGTTAAAATGGTTCACAGCCCAAATCGTCATCATCAAAGTCTGATTCGGACTCGCTGGAGCACTCTTGTAGATTTATAATCAATTCCCAATTTTAGTCGAACCATTAGCTGTCACTTTTTGTTAAAAAAGTATGATAATTGTCACTATACATTTCAATGTCGCAAAATAAGATGTTTTGCCATGACAGCGGTCATCGATCAAGCTATATTAGACACAGTGTACGTAATGCTACTTTTTATTCAAAATAGTAGAAAAATGAATTTCCCCTAGAATCAGTCCACAATTCATTTACAATAATAATCTAATATGGTACGTGACCTTTCTACATTCTGTTTCGTAAGAATTTCTTTATGCCATATTTCATTGTGACTGCAATATTTTTTTCTGAGCAAATATTAATTATTCCCTTCACAACACTCTCGTATTACATAGACATTTCTTTTTTTTGCATATTTTGATACTAGCGACCCGCTCCGGCTTCGCACGGTTACTTTCTCTACTAAAATATGCATGTATTATACATATAAACCATTCTCTTGAATCACTCTATCTTTTAATAAAACCGCATCAAAATCCGTTGCTTAGTTTTAAAAATATGAAAGCATAGATAGGGACAAACAGACGGAAAGCGATTTTGTTTTATTTTTGTAGTAATGACGAACTCCCAAAGGCTTCGGTGGTACACCTCGACGTACAGTTTTAACCGAACTGCAAACTTTCATCCCCTATTTTAACAACTTCAATACATTTTAGCGCGATCAAATATATCCTTTGTCCCTAACCAAGCTCTAGTTTAGCTCTGTATTAAATTTTATCAAAATCGGTGCAGTGGTTTAAGCGTTAAACCGACAAACACACAGAATTACTTTCGCAATTATAATGTAAAAAAATTAAAGTTAGGAAAAGCTTTTATAAATTTAATGGTAATAGTAGAATTATGTCGTAGAAATGTCATAATAATCGCCGTAAAGTGACGTCACTATTACTAAATGGATCAACGTGACGTCACCTCGTGTGTTAATAACGAAAGCTTGCGTAAGTAGAGTCAGAACACAGCAGAGATGCGGTGCGGCGCAACTACGATGCGACGCGACGGGTTAATAGCAATTGCTTAATCTTTAAAGTAAACGTAGTGAATCATTAGTGATTTTTTTCAATTTAATCTGATTCTAATCATAAATAACAGTCAAGTGTTAAAACAATAACAAAGGGTCAGAAATTTAAATGTTTCATAAATCATATTGTATTCAAGCCTTTCAGCTTTGTTACTGTAATCTCAAACAGGATATTAAATACGGATTGTATTTCATTATTGATAATGTATTTCGAAATCATCTGCAGAATCTATATAAATAAAAATGAATTACTTCTATATATTATATGTCGGGGTATAGTTGGGGTAGAATAATAGTGAAGGCCGTGTCGGGCTATAATTAGAGTAGGATAATGATAAAGAAAGTTGATTATCACTTCCGTCGCGATTTTTATATTCAAAGATTTTTAACAGTCTCAAACAAGTAAAAGATTATCGATTAACCGGGATGCCAGCACCCTATTTCCGTTTTATTGATTTACTTCTCCCCACTACTTGAGGGGCATTGCTACCATCGTCTAGTCCCTTTATATTTCCCGACTGACGCAGTAAATTTTAGTCTCTCGACAAGTCTCTTTAAGTGAACATCACCTGGAGTTGAAGTGTAACAAATAGTGTCGCATCACGGATATTGGACATATCAGACTACGGATCATGTGAGTTCTTACGTCTTATTTATTATGAGTCCCTACATTGTATTACATGTGTTAACACAACCTTAGGTTAGGTTAGGTTTATGTTAGGTTAGGTTAGTCTTATGTTAACCTAACCTAAGACAGACTGAGACCGGGCAGCAGAGGCGAGTGTTGTAATTACTTAAAGGGATCCCTTAAGCCTACTCCTTGGTCACAAGTCCAAGGCACTGCTTGGTTTCCTGTCCAAAAACTACAGAATCGTGATATTCGATTAATTCATTCATCCAAATCTGACATATACATATATGTCCGTGCATAACTTCAGAACGACTGCGACAAATCGCATGTTTGTTTTTTTATTGTGTTAGTTATTGTGAGGGTATGGTTTGTATTAAAAAAAAAATGAAGTGGTGGTGTCCGTAAATTACGTAGATCTAAATAGGATGATGAGTATTGTAATTATTTGGAAGGATCCTTTAAACCTACACCTTGGTCAGAAGTCGAGGCATATATGACGTCACGTCACGACATAGAGCATAGCCAACTAAATTTTTACGGGCATGTATATAGTAGCCGGCAGCTAACTTTAGGTCTGAGAAAAAATATTCAAGGTCAAACCAATACTAACGTGTCGCTCCAAGCTCCTCTTCTTATACAATCCTTAATACAGGAATTTCTTATAAAATTCATTGTTTTACTATTTTCTTTTAATAACTTTACCAATTATCATCTGAAAAAAAAAACCAAAGCAAATATAATAGCGACGTTATCAGCAAAATGATAATTACACCTCTCACGCACACCCTTTACCAACACAATAGAATGTATAATAGTATCCTTATTTAAGTACTTTAAACAATATAAACGAACAAATTATGTTATTTTATTAAGTATATGTTCACGTGTGTAGAGAGATAAATTAAATAGTAATAGCAGCCTTTATCCTAACTTAATATTATAATCTCGAAAATTACGTCGACACATAGTTAATACTTATAAATAGAAACTAAACAAACTCAAGTGCGATTTAATATACTAGTTACGCCATCTATTGACGGATATATGTTTTTTCAAGTCTAATACATAATCAGACTTAAATCACTGAACCGGTTTAGGTGAAATTTGGTACAGAGATAGATGAGAACTTGGGAAAGGACAAGGACTATGTTTTGCTCTATAATGTGCTCGTACGCCATCTATCGGAGTGGGGATGAAGTGCATGTCGAGCTGTGTGGCGTTATGTGTTTGGGAATTAGTCATATATAAATTAAATATATATCTTTTATCTTGTACAAATATATAAAGCTGAAGAGTTTGTTCTGCTTTTTAGGAACTGCTGCTCCGATGTGATAAATTCTTTCAGTGTTAGATAGCCCATTTCTCGAAAAAGGCTGTAGGCTATATATCATCAAGCTACGACCAATAGGAGCGGAGCTATACGCGGATGAAGTCGCGCGGGTCAACTAGTATAGTGATATAGCGATTGAAATGTGTAATGAAATACATAAATATACGCGGTGAACTCCACCCAGCCGAAGCCAGAACGGGTAGACTAGTTGTCATATATCTCTTTTAGTTACTCTCCTCAGCAGAGTTTTAGAAAAAAAAACTATGTGATCTGTTGACCTCCTCCAGACATCAAGGAAGTAAAAATCCTAACCGTGTATCTCCCCGGCTTTTTGGAAAATGTCTGCTTGCTGTCTGAAATATCTATACTTTAATAAATTATAAAGATCTACCCTAATTTGGAACTTTCATATATTGACACAAATGTTATAAACAGTCTAGCCAGTAGAGAGTCTAGGTGAGACAATTATCTTGATCTATAAACTCAACAATAGCAATAGGACTAACCCAAATAATGAAATAGGATACTTTCCTTTTTATATACAAACAACCAGCAAAGTAGAATAGAACAACTAATCCTTAAAACCTACACATTTTATAGACGAAGTCACAAAAACACTATTTCATCAAAATAGCATATCTGTATCTGTATGTCTGTCAGTAGCACCATAGCGCCCAAGATAATGGACCGAATGTAATGAAGTTTTAATTGTTTGAAAGATAATTTAATCGAGATGGTCCTCAGCTATGTATTGTGAAGATCTGTTCAGCCGTTTGAAGACTATCAGCTCATTGCCAACTTGAGAGCTGCCTCACAATATTAATATATTGACAATTATAACAATCCTGTAACCATGATAACACAATGACATTGCTTAAACTGAGTACACATGAAACAGTACTTCTCGATCAAGGAGCAGTTGACCAACATAGGGAACTTTTTTCATTTAGTAGTGATTTATTCATCTCTCAAATCAGAAATCAATTTTGATATTTGAAAAAGTGTCCACCATTTTAAACTATTTACTTAAACGTTAATTCCTGAGATTCCAAAATTTAAATCCATTGTGACATTTGAAAAAGGAGGTCGCCATTTTGAAATTTTGTTAGTCATGATTTTCTGAGACCTCAAAACACAAATATAATACTTGATAAAACTACACCATATTGCTAATTCCAAGACCTCGGAACAGGTCTCTATAAAATATTTGGAAAAACATGGATTCCATTTTAATTTTTAAATCATCTGAGCAAAACCTTGATTCTCTATAGTTCAGGATAAAACATTTTATTCTGAATTCCATTAATTAATAATTAACAAGTTAAATCTACCTGATGTTTGACGCTGATAAATTATATTATAATTACTATGTTCAATTTATTGTCGTAAAACAATGAAACAAATAATTTCTACATACATTGTATCGGTTCAAAACATCTATATTTGACTTAAATAGTAATTACATTAAAATACATATACTTAATATTTGTTCCAGTATTCTCAGCAGTTTGATTATCATAGTGAAAATATCTCTATCTTGGTTAAATATTGTACAACGAAGTTTAACGATTTGAGTGAGAGTTTGCGAGTAAACGGTAAACTTCTGTTTAAGTCTTAAGACCCAGGTATCGCTTGAATTTTAGATAATAAATAGTGAACTCACTAGATCCACAATACTAAATCACACCATCATCTCTACTTTTGCCGATATTAACTGTACGAAATCACTTACACTAATGCCTTAGATCGATTGGGTTTAGATTAGCAAACAAGTGTGAGCTTTTCTATTTCAAATGTTTTTCAATTAATCTTGTATTGAATACAGAAAATGCGGGTAATTGTAAATGTTCAGCTCACCGAGTCGCATGCGATCGGTTAACACCCTTATTGAATCTTTTCCGTTGCCCGTTGGGGGGTGAAAGGGATTTGCATGCGATAATACCGGCCTTCCGGTCTTCCGGTCTGACGGTCATCAACGTTTGCGCTTCAGGAAATAATTACTGTTTGTCGTTGTAATACTCGATCTACCCTCTATATGGTTGAATCATATTTATTCGCCTGGTTATAAAGTAGAGCAATTTATTATAATTCCCAAAATCAACTTTTATGCTCATGATCAAATATATTGAATTGAATCAGGCGTTACTTTGCGGAAATTCATGGTTTAAAAGTATTCAAAATGTTACCTTGCTATAAACCGTGGCAATCTGAACTACCAGACTCGTATGGCACAACCCAGAAGAGCACCCTGCCCACATAAAAGTGAGACTCGCGAACCCGAACCAAGACACACCACACAAGTAGGTAGCTCGACGATGTATCATATCATATCATATTAACAGTGTTGCTAACAGTCTATACTTGAAAAATAAAAGAAACCACGCACGAATACTAAGTTGTCAACGGTGTTGCTAACTGCGTTAGTGTTATAATGTGGCTAAATTTTTCCACATCTCGTTTATGAGTCAAACTTACGTTTATGCACTTGATTAAAAGGTGGGATAATTACTAATAATACTATAAATTCTAGTCTGCTTGTTGGTTTGTTATCTTATCGCATTTGAACAAGAAACCTTTTACTTCTTAGAATGTAAAACGAATTGTAAAGTAATTGACGTAATTTTTTAACACACATAGAGTGATAATTGCTCCAGCGCAAAGCCAGGATAGATACCTAGTCTATGTTTGATCATTGGTTCGTGGTAATGTTATTTCCAAACCAATTCACTAAGGTACACTTCAAGAGATGACAAATACCTGAACAAAATAGGCGTCTGTGATCATACGAGAACATAGCTGTGTAATAAAATTTTAGCACCACCATATTAAATTTTATCGCTTGTGCTTAATATTTGGATGGTCGATATTAACTGAATTACAGCTAGGATCCTGAAGTAGATTTACTGGAAGGGTGACTGTGATAATTGGAGGACAATCTCGATAATATATTTCATACGATGAATCGTGGGGAAATTCTGTTAATGCTATTCGAGCATTTCGGCTCCAAAAGAAATGCATAAGGACTATTTGTAATGTAGGACCATTAGAAAGTTGCAAATAAATATTTAAGAAATTGCGTATACTCCCAATTCCATGTATACATAAGAGACTTATGTATTTTTGTAAAACAATATCCAAAGTACTTCCAGGGAAATTGCGATAGTGATACTAGTAGGTCGATTCGAATTTCTAATAAGCTGATCCTATTGAAATGTTGTAGAAGTATGTACATGAAAAGTTCGTATTGCATGGCTATCAAAATATTTAACAAGCTGCAGAATGAATTAAAAAGTCTTAACCAAAACCTGTTTAAGATAAAAATTAATGAGTGGTTGTGGGAAAAATGCTATTACGACAATAATGAATTTTTATTGTAATTATTAATTGATGATTTTAATTTATGTTATGGGGATGGTTTTAAGATTTTTTTATTGATTAATCTAGCTAATTTAATTTATTTTTGACATTCTTTTATTTGTATTAATTTAATTTGACATTTCTATTTTATTTTTATGAACTTAATTTGAAATTTGCACACTATTAATTTAGTTGAATGTTTGGTCTCTTCATTTGACAATAACATCACATGTACAACATTCTGGCAAATAATAATTATAATAAATGAAAAAAGATGATATATTGCAACAATAACATTAAATTAAATAATAAAGTAACAACAACTCAATTGATCCTCTATAAGGGTACTTAACCTTATTAAGATATCCCTATGATAATCAACTTTCGCGCAGAGCTTGTCGAGCTAGTACGTGTTTTTAAATTTTGCTGATAGGAACTACTCGTACTTGTCAACAGTGTTGCGGCTTATAGGATAACAAAACCCTCGCCCTAACAAGATTGACCCTTTGATTTATCGTCTTCAATGTATACATTATTTAAATATAAATATTATGACAATATCTTGCAGTGCCTGAAGCTAGTAGATTTGCAGTACCCTTTTGATGACAACACTCACCGTTCATATTGAAAATTTGTATTAGATGACTGTAAGCTTAGGTAATACATATCTACTGGCCACACAGCTCGACATGCACTTCATCCCCACGCCGATAGATAGCGTAATTGTACTCTTATTTGTTTACTTTGTATTCTTACTTTAAGGCATAGCATATGTCCTTCCTCAAGCCCTTCTTTTTCTCTGTATCATATTTCATCAAAATCGGTTCCGTGATATAAGTCTGATTGTGTAACAGGCAAACAGACGCCATCTATTCGTCAATAGATGGCGTAAGTAGTATATTAAACCGCACTTTCGTTTGTTTAGTTTGAATTCTTAAGTATTACCTACGTTTCTTAAGTGTTACTTTCGAAATTATAATATTAGAAAGGATTAAGTATATTGTGTTATTATATTTCTTATGATATTATATTTCTTAGTTGGCATATTTCATATCAAGCAAAGATGCAAAAGAGTTATATAACATCTTACAAGAATAGACTTTGTCATTTTAAGATTTTAAGTCTAGAACAAAGGAGAGACCTATTAGACCTTATGTTTTTTTATAAATTACTAAATAACAAAATAGATTGTCCACACTTACATTCAAAAATAAATTTTAGAGTACCCCTTAGAATTCCGAGAAACCATATTAAACCTTTTGTAGGTCCTCTTTGTAAAACAGTTTTTGCACAAAACTCCACCATACATCGCCTATGTAATCTTTTCAATAAAATAAGTGAATTAGTTGACATTAACACTGATTCACCAACCACTTTTCGTAGATTGATAATTAACTACCTTATTAATAAAATAGATGTTTAGTTAGTAAATTTTAGTTTGTAATTTGAGATATTTGAGTATTTATTTAATTTTATTTAATAGTTAGTTTTTGTAACTAAAATCGACACATGTAGATTGTGCATGCGGTGTTTGCTTTAAAATGGGTGTGCACAACATTGTTTCTTTTAATATATGAATTGTATACTGTATTTTAACATTATGTGTAACACTCGCTAGCAAACCTAAATAAATAAAAAAAATTGGTTGCCTGTAAAGTCGGTATACGGGCGAAAGTTTTACGTGACAACGACTTTGAGTGGTAAAATAATTTTAATGTGAATATTCATTCGTATAGTAGGAAGAAGGATGAAATAATAGTAACAATTTAAAACATTTATTTATACAAAGAATTATATTTAAAACATTAATTTATACAAAGAATCTCGCACTGAATTTCATATTAACAAAATTTTATTTTTATGTCTGTCTCTCTCGCTCTTAGGCGGGCTAACCATGCCCGAGTGGAAGGGACGCGTGCCTCTCACTCGCTCTCATTGTGAGCGCATAACGTGAGCGGAGCGTAACGCAGTTTCTTGAAGTGTCACCCGGCAAACCAATTTATAAGACGTTGTCACGTCAATAAATAAAATAAATAAATGATTTCTTATTGCTGTCCTACATTATAAATCTGTTAATATACTTGTGAACAAAAGGAAAGACGGAATTTGAGATGTATAAACAATGAAGCTTGCACTAGTACAACAGTAATATAGCCACTGGCAAGACTTACACAAAGGCTTATCCTCAATAATTGCCAATTCCGAAATGCATTCAAAGGTTCAAAGCATTCCTAATAGATCCATTAATCACAAAATTAAGCTATTGCGAGGGTACTCCGAAATAATAACAATTATTCATCTTGGGTATAAGATTTATTGTGACCAAGCTTCAGTGAAGAATTTGGATCATTAAATGCGACCTGTCTAATGGTATTCTTCTTCTCTCATAATATTTAATAATAAGTATTCATCGTGATAGATTATTATATATTACTTATAGGCTGAAATAAATATACGATCTCAATACAAAATCTTTGGATTACAGATTGTAAATAGATTCCAAATTTCAATTTTTTAATTTTGAATCTATAATCCAAATACTTTTTATTGTGATTGATTATTAATTTTGTACGTTATTCTGGTGGATAATCTCAATTATCAACTTTATTACCGTTGCCGTGTGGACCAGAAATCTTATTGTGACAACCAAATAAGTACACATCGAAGACAACTATTTACTCAGTGGTCTACAGCTGAGATTGACAACATGGCCACCCTTAGCAACGTATTACGTAGTCTAGATAACAGGCCGCAGGCGTCACACCCGCTCGTATGTTCCACAAAGGCTGACCTTCCTTAATTACACCCGACCGATTCCATTCAAACGATTAGCGTCCAATAACCGATTAGATTTGCTCCTAAAATCAAAACTACTACTAAAACTGAAATATCAATAATTCTAGAATCTTCTAGATATAAGATTTGCAGTGCTTTAACGTTAACTAAATCAAGCAACTAAGACAACGACTTATAAATGCTTCTCAATAAGTCACATATTGACATCAAAAATTACTATTCAAACTACCGCTAACTTATCGAAAAGAGCTTAGAAATCGCCGAAGCATTATATTAATTACTTGGAGGATGATGAGAAAGAGAAGGTATATTGAAGGGTATATTGAAAAACACTACAAGGGGGTCATGATATTGAATGGACTATTCGGTAAACGCAACATAGACACTGTTGCTGAACCAATAAATAATGAAACATTAAGATCTCTTACAATTACGCCAGGAACCTAAGCAGTGCCTTGGACTTTTGACCAAGTTGCAGGTTTAAGAACGTCCTTCAAGTAATTTCAACACTAACCTTCACTGCTCAGGTTCTCCTTTTTCAAACCTTACTAACTTACGCGCCAACAATTTTTTAAACAAATAAAAACTACTAGTTAATCAAAAAATTGATTAAATTATTATATTTGTTGGCAACACTGTTAATTTGACTTCCAAGTAGAATGTTTGGGTTAATTAAAAAAAATAGAGTTTAAATAACTATAACCCGCTTACGTAAAATAAAATGGTCTAAAAAGGACGAAACAAGAAAATAATTCAGATAGAAACCCAGAAAGGTATAAAAATGGTCAAGATAGAACCCTTCCCTTTGGCTTCGCGTAGTCGGGTAAAAATATCCCCATTAACTCGACTACTTATTTAATATCATAGTGAATATTGTGTAACATAGCGAAGTGATTAAATGTACTTAATTTAGTTTATTAAATTTAGCAAGGGAGCTCTGTAAATCTACAACTGGGTCACAAGTCGCAAACGCAGGTCAAAAATCCATAGTATCTTTTACGTTTTACAATACTGTATTAAGTTATTCACTAGGCACGTCAATCGCAACCGTGTTTGACGTGCGTAGTGAATAACTTAATATATTCAAGCGTTCTAACAATAACATTGGAAATCAAAACAAAAACTAAGGGCTCGCTGATTGATTCATTTAACATAGAAAAGGCTTATCCAAACCGATCCATCTATATATAAATAATGAAATCATCCTTGAAAGTTTTCCTTTCCCCCAACAATACAGAAAGGGGAGAACTTTTTCTTATTCTCGAGCTCACTATTGTTTGAGCTATATCCGGGAGAAAACAGGTCAATTAAAACAAGTAAATAAAGATCCCTATTATTTTCACATTTTTTCCGTGTTCTAGTTCGCAGAAAGTTTTAGGATTTTTTTGGAAGATTGAGGGTACTTTAACATAACAAGGTTCGTATTGAGATGATCCTTGCTCTTAAGAAAGTTATTCAAAAATTAGTTAAGTACTGTTATGGGAGCATTACTTCGCAGTAATACTTAAACAACAATATTAACATATAATCCAAGCAGTGCTTGGGGCTTGACACCCAGGAGCAGGTTTAAAGACGTCTTCCACTATGCACAACCTCTAACTTTCACCGTTCGACCTCTCTACCGAATATTAAAATAATAAACTGTCTGTGATGTCACTTGAAAGACTAACTATCTCATCGGAATGTAATCGTAGATCTTTAAAATGTAATAATGTAAAAAACACCTTCACTCTGACACTAAAATATTTTCAGTAGCACCTTCTCAATTCCCCCTTTCGCTTCCCCTTCTGCGTATAAAACTAATGAAGACTTAACATCCTTTTATATATTTTGCAATTTTAATAAAAGTTTGAGTTCCTATAACCAACGCTACAACTATAAAAAGCCAATCAAAAAGGAAAACTGTATACCCAGCCTGAATTTAACAAATACCAACAAAACAGTAAAAGCATCTCAAATGCGACAATAAATATATTTATATCGAAACTGTTTTCAAATTCTCCAGAGAAATTTTCCATGTACTTTCTATAGGACATAACAGGCGCCGATAACTTAAATGTGTTCATTCGTCATTCAGTTTATAGCCACTAAACTATAAACATTTACAATTATTACTACTCTGTTTACGTATTGTACGGGAATTTCCATACATTTAGTTGGTTTATTGGTTACTATAAATATTGATTGGGTTTTTATTACGTTGTATATAAAACAAGAGATTCATTACCCTTTTCCGAATTTACATGGCGCCATCTATTGAGCTTACATAGATAACAATGTTGAAGAGTCTTATCAGTAAACTAAATTACACCGCCATCTGTAAGAAACTTTTAGAACTTTATGATACCTTGGTGGTAGGGGATCTGTTCCTATCCAATGAACACCGGGTTCTTGCCCGGGGTCCATTGAAACCGCAGAAGTCTTCTCTTCGCTCCCCCTCCTAACTCTATCTTCGAGGCGGCAACGCATCGACAAAACAAGATACCCTCTAGTTTCGTCGATGTGTATGGGCGACGGTGGCCATTTTGCATCAGGTGGACCCTCTGCTCGTATGTTCCTTAACTATCATAAAAAAAGACCGTGTTTCTATTAGAAATGAGCGAGGATATGTAGTGTGTTAAATGAAGCGCTTCTCTTGATTCTTAACAAACAAAACCCTCGCTACACATCCTTGCTCATCTCTAGTGTATACGCAGCTTTATCGCAAACACAGAATTTTTATATATTATTCAAAAATAGCAAAAATATATTTTTTCATGAAAATTACTTCCTTTAAGAATCATATTTAATATCATAAAAAGAGATGTCCTCAAACATGAATAGCCTATTGAAAAGTTACTTAAATAAAAACCTAATTCAATATCGTCTTCATATCTTCAAATATCTCTCACAAATTATATTTTTATTAAAAATATATAATTATGAAAAGAAATCTTTTTGATTATGATAATAAAAGCGTTATTAGCTTTATTATTCGTCATAAAAAATATGGAGTAACGATGTATTTAATAAAACTAATTAGCATAGAGTGCCAGCCTGAAGAATCGTAAGGGGAGTGAAAATTGATATTCTTAACTTGAAATTGTATAAATGGGAAACATTAAATTATATTAATTTAGCTCTACCCTCATTTCAATGAGGAATTATTAGAAATTCCACAATTAAGAGCAAAAAATGGAAGAAAATCATGAGATCTACTTATCGTTTAATTTTACTTTGTGAAGTTACTACTTAACTTTTCTAGTTATAACCTATATTATACTGTGATGAATAAACTACAATATTGTAAAGTTTCATCAAAATACATTCAGTAGTCATATCACATCAATCCTTACCAACATACGTTAAAAAGTAAATAAATCCCAAGAATTCTTTAGTTATCGTATTTTGTTTGATTAACATATTAATATCTTTAGTAATTATTATTAAAATAATTTATTATATAAGCTATAATATTGTTGAATTTCATCAAAATCCATTTAGTAGTTTTACCTCTACAGAGTAGCAAACATCACCAATACTCACCATCATAATTATTGTATCAAAATTCTAAATATAATATCTATATACTTAGATCATGTCTAGCCTTAACAATAAAAGAAATTCCCTCAATTCTATAGAGACTTACCCAATATTGACTGGTCAAAGCCTGTAATAACTAAAAGGTTTTCTTATACTCGTATATCAATAACTTTGTAGTCAGTAATGTAGTATTAGAATAGGTTATTTCGGTTTCTTTTTCTAAAGGCCATATTTGGAGTTAGAAATAATTCAAAACATCTATATAGATGCTTCGTTGATACGGAATTTATTTATAATGTTTACAAAAGTTCAACTAAATCTTCACAAAATAACCCTACACTACGTTCTCGCACTATTTACTCTCGCACCCGAAACACTATATTCACCACTTTCTATGCACTTTGTTCGTAATCGTCCGTACAACATATAGGTTTTCATGTAGAAACTTCTCGCAACTTGATTCTAGCAATTAAAAAAAAAATTCTGGCAACCCCTAGAAAGATCTAGAATTATATCCATCTCACTCGAACTCATAAATCTGCCTAATGCCTCACAAATTTGCTTTTCCCTAATATTAGTTATCGAAGAGTCGCGTAACTTCTGGCGAACGACCTCTTGCCGTCTCTCTCGGTTCATCTTGCCGTCTTATTCTATTTTGATATTTTCTAGCAAGTTCTAACTAAAGCTTGGTCTAGGCACGCTAACTATTTCGATGTCGATTAGCAACATTATGATTATCTTCATATCAAAATCAGAAGACAAAAAGAGATTTAAAAAAACTTACTAAAACGAAGTCCACGAATATATAATCTTCATAGGAAGTTAACTGAGAAAGAAGGAAGGAGGTGAAAGAAGATGGTTATTTACAAACAGAAGGAAGTGATTGGATTTAATAGCAAAGATGTCGAGAAAGATATCGTGAAGAGAAGGGGAGCTAAGGAAGAAGAGAATGACTTAGTAACTATTGTTGTATTTTATAACTGTAAACTCTCACCTTCACCGCCCAACCTCGCTACCAAAGATTAAAATAATAAAGTCAATTACTCACTTGCTCCTCAAACGGATCGTAACGGAGGCTACTTTAATATATACTGCGCGATATCACTTGAGAGACTAACTCAATCCTATCGGAACGAAAGTTATATATTGTCATATACATAATTTATAAACGGTGTTGCCAACACGATCAATCATAATATAACCCAAAACAAGACCTAAGTAATTATGAACTAAAGCAATCAGACGGCATTACCATGTCAACGAATTAAATTAATGTTATAAACTTTACGTCTAGAATTTATGTTCTACCCTCATAATCAAATTCTAACCGTAATTACGTGAATTAGAATTAGTTGTCACTTATTTTAATATAAAATAAATTACATTAGATTAGTTTTCACTCTACAGAATCTAATGAATCTAAATCGTGTAGTTTATTTAGATTAATATTTACTTTACGTTAGTTTTCATTAAAATATTAATACTATAAAATATCGATATTGATAATTACATTTAATATCTCGATTATTGAATATTAACTTGGCAACACAGGTCTACGCTAACCTAACCCAACCTGTCATTATAGTGGGAATGGATGAGGGGGGTATTTTGTACAATAAAAAGGATGACTTTTACGCAATAAGGATTAGTTGTTCTCGGAACTCGTGTGACTTAAAGTATTGTGTATTTAAAGATAGTTTGCCGAATATTTAAATAATTAGTGTAATTGCTATTTTGCTGAAACAGTGTTAAATATTAGAGTCAGTGGGTCAAGCAGTGAAAGAGAGCGTTTACTGGTAGTAGAAGGGCCCTTTAATCCTGCACCTGGGTCGCACTGCTCGGCTTCGGTCTGGATTGCGTACTATTGTGGTATTCTCATTGTGATTGTTTAGTAAGCTACCGTGTTAGCTTTTATTTAGGTTTGAGAAAAAATAGTAGGGGAGTTTGCGCATTGTCAGCCTTTTTAGAGGTCTCTACTAAAAAGGCTCGAATAGTGACTACGCATTCAAGGTCACATCTAATACGTGCCGGTAAAGATATAGCATGTTTTATTTAAATAGGGTTTGAAGGAGAAAATTTCTATTAACTTAGGAAACTAAACGTCAATAAATAGCAACACTCTAACGCCATCTCGTACAAGTATGAGGTACCAATACGTCATCGTGCAATATCATCAATTAAAGTTCCAGAAGAAATTACAAGATAGCATTTTGCAAAATTATGTATTTGTATTTATCAAGAAATATTGCCATAGAGATACCTATACTTTAAAACAAATTTTATTATAAAGTGATGAGAATCAGGGCCGATTTAACTATAGCTCAGGGTGTGCAATGCACACGGGCGCTGTGGTTTTAAGGGCACCAACAGCTTATAATTTAAAGAAAAGATCGCATTTGTCAAAAATTTAAACAAAAAGATCATCCTTAGGGTTCGTGGACGATGTGAATGATAACTGAAGTGAAGCGCTATTTTTTTGGTAACAAGGGCTCTACACGAGTTACAGACGCACCTGATAAGAATACTAATCTATGTAAAACAAGCCATGATTCACGAAGTCATTGTTCTGATAAACAAAAGGTGATGACACCATTACTCACCTTTCTTAGCAAAATGACTAAAGGAGTAAACAATAAGTTTAAATACTTAAAAGTGGAATAAAAGTTACTGTCATCCCAAGACATTGTCAATGGTTGTCAATTATTTTTAATGAAAAAGTTAATATGCAGTGTTTGGTTGACTATTATAACACTACAGTTTGATTAGTTTACATCAAATTCATAGGGTTCAGTACCTCAGAAAGAAAATAATACTTAGGCCTATATAAATATATCTATGTAAACGCAATCAAAATATACGACAGCAAAAAATTTTGTACTACTAAAGAAATCAAAACTTATAGAGTACTTTTCGTCAATCTAGAATCACGATCACGGTCAAATCTGTAAAAAGTTGGTAAAATGTTCGTGACGTATGCTAATGTATGGAAATAACAGTTTTCTAACATTTCCATAAAGATTTTTATCAGTTAAAAATGTACAGAAATCATTAATAGCGACACTATTTATTACAATTCTATACAAGCTGTATCGCTGTGCTGTACGTATATTTAATACTTATATTATAATTATAAGATTTGTTTTTTTTTGTATGTTTATAACGAATAACTCAAACTACTAGACTGATTTCGAAAATTCTATCACCATTATAATGCTACATTATCCCGCGCCTCAAACGCAGACCCCTTAAAGGGGTTATGTGGGCTTCCCAGCAATAAACGCTGGACTACAGCACTAAAACCCACCACCGACCATGCCGTATGTTAGGCGCCGCAAGAACGCGTTACCATGCCACTGCGAACATCTCGGCACATCCTCCATCTGCGGGTACAATTACTGGTAATAAAACCCGCCCATGGGCTCGTTTTACCAAGCACCTAACGTAGGGAGGATGCCAGAATAAGTCAACTGAAACATCCAGCTCGAAGCAGCGAAGGAGTCAGAAGCGGCCCATACCTTTCGAAATCGGATCCCTCACAAGTCCTCTTTGCAAGCAGAGGAGTATTGAATTGAATCAGGCGTTTCTTTGCGGAAATTTATGATTTAAAAGGAATCAAAAGGTTACCTTGCTATAATCCGCGGCAATCTTAACAACCAGACTCGTGTGGGACAACCCAGAAGAGCACCCTGCCCACATAAAAGTGAGACGCGCGTACCCGAACCAAGACACACCACAAAAGTAGGTAGCTCGACGATCTAACAACCATACTCGTACGGCACAATCCGGAAGAGCACACCGTTCACAGAAAAGTGTGACGCGCGAACCCGAAACAGGACTCACCACACAAGTAGATCGCGATTGACAATCGATGTACGTTTCGCTCCGTAATCGAAGCATCTTCAGGAGTAGTTGACTCTACAAGCGTCACTTGCTAAGTAAGCAATATAAGCATTTCGTTTAATAGATATTATAATAGATAAAAGTTAATCTAAACAAAATACTAATAGAATGCAGCTCGCAGCGAAGTGTGGGAGAGTAGCGTGTACATCTATTGAGATATAACAAAACGATGAACTGGCATATCATGCTCTACTACAAGTGCGAAGTCGGCAATTATATATATGTCGGAAGTGTAAGTTAGGCTTAGTTTAGCCTTGTGTTACGTTAACCTTAGGTTTAAGCGGCGTACCTGGGCAGTAGAGGTGAATGTTGCAACCGTGTTGAAGATGTCATTAAACCTATACTCTTGGTCACAAGTCCAAGACGTTGCTTGGGTTCCTGTTAGAATAGTAAGAGATCGTTACGTTTAGTTATCTCCTGACCGTTGCGCCCGTGACTTTTGGGATAGGTCATTCATACTATCTTCTCATTCTAATTTCCGATATAAATTTATGATTTTGGACTAAAAATAACACGTTAGTAATATGCTTCCATTGTTTAAACTCCAGTTGTTATGTCTTTTATATTAGTGTCATAAAATGAGAGAGGAATGTTACCTATTATTGAAGAGCAATACGTATGGCATTTGCGACTCTCAACTCTTGAGGTATTTATTCTTTATTAGCAAAATAAATTCTATTTAATCCTCACCGAAGAGAGAACATAAAGGATTTTTTAAGAGTATCAGAGATTATCTGCACAAACTTTCCTTCTATAAATACTACATAGATTTGATACAAAACTACTTATTAGTTATTTATTGCGACTTGAACAAATGTAGAGTAAACTTTGACATGGAGATATAAGGAACAAGTTATCTTGTTACAACTTGATACTAAGTACATACTTAACTTGTACTTCATTCCGTGCACTAGTATATTTTATACTAGTTGATCCGCCCTGGCTTCGCATGGGTACAATTTACGTGTAAGTACTTAGATTTAACAAAAACATTTAATTAACAATATATTGCTATATAAATTATTCAGACGTTCAATGAACATTTTATAATATTCCCGTTGGAACGAAATCAGGGATTAAAAAGTATGTGTTAATCCAGATTGTAAAGTATCCGTATGCCAAATTTCATCGAAATCCGTTTAGCCGTTTTGACGTGATTGAGTAATAAACATCCAAACATAAAAACTTTCACATATATACTAGCTGCGCCCCGCGGTTTCAACCGCATAATTTTTTTTTCATATAAAGTATATGTCGGGGATTTTAAAATGATGAGGAAGGAAATGGAAGGAGGAAGATGGGGAATATAAGGGAACACTAAAAGGGGGTGATGGTAATGAGTGGAATATTAGGTAAACGCGACGCAGGTACTTCTACTGAACCGATAAATGATCAAATATGATCTCTAACAATTACGAGAGAAACCTAAGCAGTGCCTTAAACTTGTGACAAAGGTGTAGGCTTAAAGAGCTCCTTTAAGTGATCACGACACTCGCCTCCACTGCTAGGCCCTCTGTTTAAACCCAAGGTTAAACGCACATAAACCTAACCTAACACAAGACGAGGTAATTACATTGTAAGGTACTCACGTGACCTTGATCGGACAGCACTCCTAGCACTATCACTATTTAGACACTACTTCACTTCTTGAGAGACCGCGCACGATTAAGACTTTAGTCAGACTGTCGATGGCATATAAAGGGTCGAGGGTCGAGACTGTCAAAACAACGGAAGTGACCACTACCCTACTCCAACGCCACAGATAGCGATAACGATTTGATTAATCGATAATCTTTTACTTATTTTCCGACATATACTATGTTACTTCTAATACCCTCAAGAATATGTGTACAAAGTTTCATGATGATCGGTTAAGTAGTTTTCGCGTGAAAACGTAACAAACAAACTTACATTCACATTTATAATATTAGTAGGGATTAGTATGTTTACGCATTATTTTTTTGTATTATTAGGTATCTGCCTGGGAATTTGTCTGCGAAATAAATAGCACGATCATCAAGACACCACACCACAGCACAGCCATAATGGTCACCAGGCAAGCTTCGTTTGACAACTAGACAGTTGTCGACGAATCTATCGGAACAGAGATTATATACAGTCTTGAAATAAATTAAAAGGTTGGAATAAAACCTGCGAATATAAAGTTATTGACGGTAATGCTAACTATACAAATAGTTATTTACATATGTTGCAGGAAATGTATGAAATATAGGAATTGTATACAATTACTAGGAGATGTATAAAATATTGTTTCAAAGATTATTTAATACACACATATTCTAGGAAATTTTTGACTTTCCTAGGAATTGTATAAAGTTCCGATATCGTGTTGGGGGAAATGTAAAATATGAATGCTTTTTGCGAATAACATGAGTAAAACACCTTGTCAAATTGAGAATAATTTTTTTAGGCTCTCGTTGAAACAGTGAGATAACAAAAGTTTAAAAAATTTGCAAATTTATTAAAATTTCTACAATTTGGCTACTTTTTTTGTTCCTCTAGCGGGAACAGTACCCATGCTGTCACACTCTCACACCTTGGCGTCGCCCTTACGCAGTACTTATTTGTGTGTTTATAAAAAGCAAAGGAGGGAGGGGCAATGGGTCTCCGCGCTGTTTGACACAAGGGGGCAGGGGCTAACCTCTTCGCAGCGCCAGAGACGTCACAGAAGTCCAGGAGATAAAAGTGGTAATAAAGTACAACTGTAACAAGTAAAAAAAGTACATACGCACTTAATGCTGACGCGGCGCTAGCGCGATCTCCTGATCTAATAACACCCTCCCCTCGCTCCGCTATATAGGTACTGAAACCTTGAACATTTCCTATTGCCATTTAGGAAATGTTTAGATTTCCTAGGCAATGTGTCTAATATAATTCTTTTCACGCATTTCCGGGCGATTTTAAGAAAAATATAAATGAGCTAGGAATTTTATATAATGACGGATTTCATACCTTTCCCTTAACTATATTCAAATTTTGTATAATTTTTTTTTTATTTAATGAGTTAAAAAAACGTACAATGATCAAGTTTGTTGTAAACAGAATGAACGTTTTCTTCTCTTCTAATAATTTATTTCAAAATATAACGTTTCAAGTAATAATTATAAAAGACAAATGGCCCTGAATTTCAGATGATTGCTCGTGAGAATTTACTCATAAATAATATTATATGGCTTCATGTCTGAAGCATTGTTCATACAACAACTAGTAAAAAACAGATAATTAATATCTAAGTAATATAATTTCAATATTATTTAATATCAAACATTATATATGTCGGGCTAAAATTAGGGTAGGATAATTATAAAGAAAATTAATTGTCATTTCCGTCACGATGTTTATATTCAAAGATTTTTGACAGCCTCACACGAGTAAACGATTATCGATTAATAGCGACGCCAGCGCCATAATTCCGTTTTGTTGATTTACTTCTCCCCACTCGTGGAGGGGCTCACTTTAGTCTCTCAACAAGTCTCTTTGAGTGAACATCACCTGGAGTTGAAGTGTAACACATAGTGTGTCGCTATATCACGGATAATGGCCCTCTCGGACTAAGGATCATGTGAGTTCTTACGTCTTATTTAGATGTGTTACCACAAGTTCAGGTTAGGTTAGCCTTAGGTTAGGTTTAGGTTAGGTTAGCCTTCTGTTAACCTAACCTCAGACAAACAGTGAGACCGGGCAGTGGAGGTGAATGTCGTAATTACATTAAGGGATCCCTTAAGCCTACACCTTGGGCACAAGTCCAAGGCACTGCTTGGGTTCCTGTTTAAAAACTAAGGAATCTTAAGATTCGATCACTTCATTCATCCAAATTGGCCTTCTCCTCTGACATATAAATCTCTTATTAGAATAAACAAACAGCAACACCGTTGATAACTTTATATTCGCGGATAGTACTTTATATTTTATTCCAAGACTTTCTTTTTCTTTATATTTCATTTCTCTTCTTTTCTCAGATTCTCTCTCTTTTTGAGGTAGTAGAAAAGTATCGTTCGCGCTAACTCAAAAGGTTTTTCTAACCCTCGGGATGAAAGCTTTCGAGTAGTTGTCTTCCCCTGGTAAGAAAAAGCCATCTTTTTTGGTATTTTAGCTTTTTTTATTTTTTTAAAAAATTCTTTGATTCTGTCCTTATTGACTAAAATAAATTAAGGAGAGACCTGTGAACCAACCAACAACAAAATTTTTTTACAATATTTCTCTGTCTGTCTGTTTGTACCGTTAATTCTTTTGACGAGATTTTGACTGGCAGATAACAGATGTAACAAGGAGTAACTAAGGCTATTTAACATCTCGCTACGACTCATAGGAGCAGAGCTACACGCTAACGAAGTCACGGCTATTATAGTATATTTTTTTTGGTTACAACTCTATTTCTATGAGTCTTAAACTTTATCATCTCTATTTTTTCTGGATTCTTATGGGCAAACCATTATAAAATAGTGTTTTAAGTGTTCCCTACCTCAAAATAAAAATATGATCACTACATTGGTTGAGTGGCTAAACAGGCTGTTTATGAATTGCCCACTGCTGAAACGGGTTTCTTTCTTAGAATGAGGAGGGGGTTAAGCCTTAGTCCACCATGCTGGCCTAGTGCGAAATGGGAAACTTCACACACCGGCAGAGAACTTTAGGGAACTCTCAGGAGTGCAGGTTCCTCACGATGTTTAAATATCAACTATGCATAAAAAATATTATTGTATGGTTGGGAAACTGACTGAGACCTATGTAGATGTATGGGTACACCAGTTTTTTGATGGCAAAGTTAAGTTTGTCTCTCAATTTAAATTATACGGAACCTGCAGTGTCCGAGTCCAGCTCGGGCTTTGCTGATTTTTTTACAAACTTATTAATCATATTTCTCTAACATAGCTTCTGTACTGCTGAGTTTCTTGCGCCCATTCTTCTCAGGTTCTGCCTGGGTTAGGTCGTTTCCGAAAGGGTAGATTCCGACGTTCAATAAGGGAATGTAAATTCCAATATTGAATAAAAACTTTGACTTAAATATATTCTATATAAATAATATTCCCTTCATATAATTTTATGTGACATTTACTATATTACATTTAATGCGCTCAATCATGTATAGATAATTTAATTAACGACAATACTATTACAATGGAAACCCCAAATATCTATTCAGGTTAATGCTGCTAATTAAGCATAATATTATCTGTTGTACAATACGAATATACATAAGTAGTTATTCGCCTTCACTTTAGTACAGAGTTAAAAAACCAAAACTCTGGATTATAGGTATGTTGGCAACCTCCCCTATTTATACTTATAATAATTTGGTCGCAACATATTTGCATTGATAATATCACATACTAACAGTGATTAATAAAGTTTATATTAATTGCTGTCGACAAATCCTGAAAATCTTCTGGCCAGACATTATCGCCAACATAGATATGTGGACGAAATGATGATGAATCATGAAGATCCTGTAGATTTGCAGATACGACGTCGTAAATAGGGCTGGGTTGGTCACACACTGCACACAGAATTGAATCACATTCCGAAATAAGTTATGCACTGGAATCTACAAGAACAGCGTAAGTGTAGTCGCCCTAAACAAACTTGGCGGCGTTCAGTGATTGCTGAAGTCAAATCAATTGACTTGTAGCGAGATAAAACGAAAGGCTCAGGACAAGGAGGAATAGCGAAGCATTGTGTCGGCCCTCTGCCCCGTGGTGGAGATATAGAAAATGAAGAGAGAGAATGTTTTATTAAGTTTAAAGGTACACTATATGAAACAACAACTGACAACCACCTAAGGTTGCAATTCCTCTGATACTTATGAGTATGTGTAACGAAGAATGTTTTTGTTAATGACCAATAAAATCGCTTCATTTGAAACATGCTGAGCAAGGGTATGCAAATAAAACTTATATTTTAATAACTAACAATGTAGACCATAACGGAGAGAAGTAGTATTCGCAGTGAGAGAGTAGAATCTTCTGTAAATGAGATGTGGTAGTGCAATCCTCTATACATTCATTTTTACCCGTGAGGGGACGGGTTAGAATACACTCCCCTTTTGCCGCTGGAAAAGCATCTCGTAAGAAGCGAGTAACCCGTGCTCTTGGTGGTAGGGGATCTGTTCCGCGACTGGCTTGCAACTACCAGCATGCGAATCCGACTGCCGAGTGGTACAGACGCGTTCCGGTCGAGCCGCCTGTGGGCCAGACTTACCCCCTCCCTCTCTCATCCCATTAATGCTGCAGATCTAATGAACTCTGGGCTCAGGGTCCGCTGAAACTGCAGCATCTTTTTCTTCACTCCCCTCCCCACTATACCTTCGAGGATGCAACGCATCGACAAAACAAGAGTTTTGTCGATGCGTTGTTTTGTCAATGTTCACGGGCGATGATGGCCACTTACCATCAGGTGGATCATTTGCTCATTTGCACCTTTTCTACCATAAAATTATTATACAATTAAAAGAAAGGCTCATTCTAATAAGAATCAATTTACAGAACGACCCTCTGTAAATTAAACAACTAACAATGGAAGTGTATTATGTGTATGTATATAAATCTGTAAAAGAGACGATCAACTGACTATGCGACTTTTAGTAAATGAATCAACTAACAGAGGAACTCTTTGTAAATAACACAACTCACAGTGGGAGTCTCAGCAAATGAGAAGACTGACAGCGGGATCCTTTATAAATGAGACGACTCATTGTGCGACTCTCGGTAAATTAGGCAACTATCAACCGACTGCAATGAGTCGAGAGTAGGTTTTATTTTTTGTTCCTCTCGAAATGCTTAGTAATGTTTATTTAGTAATCTTAAACGCTACTTTAGTTAAATGTTCTTAAAAACAGCATTAACTACAATGAAGATAATTAAAACCAAATAAAAAACAGACAGTTTATTACAAGCAACGCCAATCCACGTGATAGCGGTCATCATTATCCTTTTAATAAATAATATTGTGACTTTTACAACCCATGGTTCTTATATAAAATTTATATACATCTTATAGAGACGTGGGAGTCAGATTCACATACTTTCATACAAACGGGATTGAGAAACAATCTTAACTATGCCGTTAGAAAACTCTTATCCCCATACATCTTCATATGAAACGATCAGTTTACCAACCGCAAAAAATATAACTTGTGACATAACTGATCATTCACCGTTTCATTTATTTGTGGTTACTTACCACATTTCATGATTATGCACTATAATACATATTATATGCAACATTAACGACAGTATGTCAGTTTGTTTAGTTCTACAAATACATCATATCCTTATAAAAGAAGACGCTTAGTCACTGTTCAATTAGTTGCTTCCTTTTATGTGAAAAACGAGAAAAGACGTTTCTTGTATTGTTTTATTCATTAACATACCAAAAGAGTGTTTATTGTATTATCACAAATACATAATGTAGTCTATAAGAATATCCTCCTGGGGGTTATACTTTACACTCAGACCTTCAGAGTAACGGTTAGGATACTCGCGATGCAATAATAATTATTCTGTCGTGACGTATTTATGTATAAATGAAATACACTTCATTGTATCAAAACATAAATACAGAAAATATATAAATATATGTCGGAGAATAGTAAAAGGTTATCGATTAAATCGAATCATCATCGCTGTCTATGGCGTTGGAGTAGGGTAGTAGCCACTTCCGTTGTGACCCTTTATATGCCATCGACAGTCTGACTGAAATCTTAGTCGTGCGCAGTCTCTCAAGAAGTGAAGTAGTGTCTGAATAGTGATAGGAGTGCTGCCCGATCAAGATTACGTGAGTGCCTCACAATGTAATCGCCACGTCTTGTGTTAGGTTAGGTTTATGTGCGTTTAACCATGGGTTTAAACAGAGAGCCTAGCAGTGGAGGCGAGTGTCGTGATCACTTAAAGGAGCTCCTTAAGCCTACACCTTGGTCACAAGTCCAAGGCACTGCTTAGGTTTCTCTCGTAATTGTTAGAGATCATATTCGATCATTTATCGGTTCAGTAGGAGTATCTACGTTGCGATTACCCAATATTCCATTCAATACCATCACCCCCTTTTAGTGTTCCACAATATTCCCCAACTTCCTCCTTCCATTTCCTTTCACATCGTTTTAAAATCCCCGACATATATTATAATTGGCGGCCTTATCGCTAAAAAAAGCGATCTCTTCCAGGCAACCAGTCTGATACAGGACATCCTTACGGATATTTTAAATGCTTCTGTCTGTTGCTCTTACACGCCAAAACTACTGAACTGATTTAAATGAAATTTGGTATACAGTTAGTTTAGAGCCTGAGAACGAACATAAGCTACTTTTTAATGCGAAAAAGGGTTGTAATGGGTTGAAAGGGGGGATGAGAAGTCGAGTATCGTCATTTTTAGAGCTAGAAGTTTGAATAAATAATTTGATATAAATAAGTTTATTTGATATAAATAAATATGACATTCAAAATTTGTAAAAGTTAAAAGATACTTTAAACGAAAGAAATAAATATTAAATATAATTTATTTTGCATTCCCTACTTTTACTGATTGATGTACTGATTGATGTTTATCAGTCGTACACCATTCAAGAAATTAATTACTACTCAAATCAATGCTACCAACATTATAAATAACAATAGTTATGAGTATATGAAATGAAATAAGTAAAACTGCATGTAGGTATAGTCACTTTCTATCAGGTCTAAGTCCTCCAACGAAGATGCGAGTCTGGCCTTGCTCTTAATAAGTATATAAATAGATCGGCGAGACTATTGTGTGGCTGGACTGGTTTTAATGCAGTATTTAACGACATTTTACTACGATCACAACAACTGCTATATAACCTTGTTATATGTTATCTTATCTTACTATCTTACTTAATGTTATAAATGTAAAAATCTTGTTTTTTTTTTGAACGCCTTTAAACAATAATGCTGTTAGTCTGAATCTAAATTATAACCCCCAGGAGGATATTATAGTCAAGCCGTCATACTGTTAGTCTGCGTATAGACTATTACTGCATTTTATAACTAAGAAGTGTATTGTGTAATCCAAAGTTAGTATTATAAATGCTAAAGTAACTATGTCTGTCTGATACGCTTTCACGCTTAAACCACAGAACCGATTTTGATGACAATTGGTAAAAAGATAGAATAGAATTTGGGAAATGAAATGAATTAAGTTTAAAAAAAGCTTTGAAGGGACATTATTCTACTAATCAAGCCCTTTCATTTGATACCCATATAGAGAGAGCTGTGAAAAAAAATATAATACGCTATTTTGTGGCGGCGGCCATCTTGGATTTGATATTTATTATAATTTATAGTATTCTAGTAGTCAAGCACTTATAACCATATTGAGGGATACCCATATTGAGGGAGTTGTGAAAAAAAAATATATACGTAATACGGCATTTTGTGGCGGCAGCCATCTTGGATTTGATATTTATTATAATTTATAGTATTCTAGTAGTCAAGCCCTTTCATTTGAAACCTATATAGAGTTGTGAAAAATATATATAATACGGCATTTTGTGGCGGCAGCCATCTTGGATTTGATATTTATCATAATTTATAGTATTCTAATAGTCAAGCTCTTTTATTTGAAACCCATATAGAGGGAGTTGTGAAAAATATATAATAAGCTATTTTGTGGGCGCGGCCATCTTGGTTTTGATATTTATTATAATTTATAGTATTCTAATAGTCAAGCCCTTTTATTTGAAACCCATATAGAGGGAGTTGTGAAAAATATATAATAAGCTATTTTGTGGGCGCGGCCATCTTGGTTTTGATATTTATTATAATTTATAGTATTCTAATAGTCAAGCCCTTTTATTTGAAACCCATATAGAGGGAGTTGTGAAAAATATATAATAAGCTATTTTGTGGGCGCGGCCATCTTGGTTTTGATATTTATTATAATTTATAGTATTCTAATAGTCAAGCCCTTTTATTTGAAACCCATATAGAGGGAGTTGTGAAAAATATATAATAAGCTATTTTGTGGGCGCGGCCATCTTGGTTTTGATATTTATTATAATTTATAGTATTCTAGTAGTCAAGCCCTTTCATTTGAAACCTATATAGAGTTGTGAAAAATATATATAATACGGCATTTTGTGGCGGCAGCCATCTTGGATTTGATATTTATCATAATTTATAGTATTCTAATAGTCAAGCCCTTTTATTTGAAACCCATATAGAGGGAGTTGTGAAAAATATATAATAAGCTATTTTGTGGGCGCGGCCATCTTGGATTTTCATCAAAAATAGCTAAAAACAAAAAAACAAAATCAAAAGGTGCCACATACAGATACACACGCACGCACGTCTAACTTATAACATCCCATCCTACGAATAATAATATGTCGCGTAGTGTTTGCGTGGGGGACCAAGGGAAGTAGGGGTTTTCTTATATATAAAAAGATGTGTCTATAAAGTAGATAAATGCGCAGGTAATAAGTATATTTAGCACAAATCACCTATAATTCAACATATTTATGTCCAAATGAGAATCGACGCAGTCAACTGATGCACTTAACTCAATTACCTACATTACAGCAAATACTTGTTACAATTGTACAACAGAATTCAAGGACAGACATTCATCTATCATTTTATATGATTACCTGACATTTTGTACTAGAAATAAGTTAATAAATAAAAATTATAATAACTTGACTAATCAAAAGCGATCACACTAATACGAAGACATTATCATTATGATATTTGGATGTTTGTTTCTTAATCACGCAAAAACTGCTGAACGGATTTCGATGGAAGTCTAGATTAACATGAAGGCTACTGTTTATCCTGGAAAAATTTATAGATCCCGTAGTAAAATAAAAACAAATTATATTAATTTAACGCTGTAACATTTCTTTTCACTCTTGGTTTCGTGTTGACGACAAAAATTCATTCAGAGGAAAAATATTGAGAGAGCTGATGATTGAGGCTTTCGAGGAAGAGGGAAGAGTACAGCCAGGATATTTAAGATAGATGGAAGGTGCTCGAACAAACATTATTCGAAACCTTATCCAATTAGCAATGAGCTGAAAAAAAATCCAATAAGATGGCGGTCATACAAATTTCGTCGGCGCCTAACTCAGAAAAAATACAAGAAGAGTAGTTTTTAAATGATTAGAAAAAAAATTCAAGATGGCGGAATTGAATATTGAAGAGACTAAACTATGCAAGAGTTTGATACGGTTCATAGAAGAACTTTTATTCTGACAAGTGATGCTTAAGGATTTCGGAGACGGGGAACGAGCACGGCCAGGGTATTCAAGATAGGTGGGGGTGCTCGAACAAAAATCATTCGAAACCTCATCCAATTGGCAGGTAACTGAGGAAAAATATATAAAACATACAGCATTTTTTGTACTAAAATTTTTTTATGTTTTATAGCTGTAATACATAGCATATGTGTGTATTTATATACGCAATAGTACATACATAAGCGGGTTAATATAACCGTGATGTTTACGCCCGACATCCGCGGTCACGCCATTGTGTAGGTTTAATCCATCAATACGAAACAAACGCATTTGATTCTTGTAATTGATACAAATGACACTTCTTGTTTACATTTTCATTTAAATTATCAAATATACAGCAGTGATGGCCCAGTGGTTGAGACTTCAAGTCTTACTCGGGAGGTCCGAGGTTTGATCCCCCACACAGGCACACACCTCTGACTCTAAGTTATGTGTGTTTTAAGCAATTAAATATCACTTGCTTTAACGGTGAAGGACAACATCGTGAGGAAATCTACACTCCTGAGAGTTCCCTAAAAGTTCTCAAAGGTGTGTGAAGTCTGCCAACCCGCAATGGGCCAGCGTGGTGGACTATGGCCTAATACCCTCCTCATTCTGAGGAGGAGACCCGGCTCAGCAGTGGGCCATTGAAGGGTTGTGATAATATAGTACAAGATAATTTAACTGAAAATTGCAAGACTTCGCCCGCGCATATGTTACACCTATAGAGGTAAAGTTTGTGAGATTATAGAGGGTAATCTCTGAATCTACAGAACCGACTTTGAAAATTCTTTTACCAATAGAAAGCCACATTAATTGTGAGTGTCAAAGGCTAAATATTAACCCGGAAAATGAAAAGACTTTTTCAAAAGCAGCAGGTCAAAGAAGAAACAGTCGAACAAAAACGTTACTTACGAACGCTGCCTTTACAATGACCATGTGTGAATGAATAAATAAGTGAATGTGTGAGTGAGTAAGTGAACAGTTTGAACACATCTCAGCGAAGCAAGTTGATCGGCTAGTTAAGTAACACAATCGTAATGAGTGCACAAACACGGCAAGTCTATGATCGTATAATATGTGTGGATCTTTATCATCATAATGCTAAAAATGTTCTGGAGTAACTAAATGTTTGTTTAAAATGATAAGTGAATTGTGGTGTAATAATTATGTTTCATAGTGTGATTTTATATAGCCTATAGTCTTTCTTGATAAATGGGCTACACAAAAATAAAACTACTCTACGATCTCGCACTATTTACGCGTCTCCCTACGAATAATAATATGTCAAGAAATGTAAATCAAACTCAAAAATGACACCACGAAAATGTATACCGCGGTGGGCGTGGCCTAAAAACTGTACCTGTAAACTTGTCGATTCTGAAATGTGTTATGCAACATGTATTTATTAATTTAAAATTATTTATTAATTTTTATTTACATTTACAATACTCCACGGGAACCTTCATTTATCAGCTCAGCTGCCTACGCAGTGAGGAGAGTGAGACAAATGACCGATATTAATGCTGCTAGGCTAGTTTACTTCAGTTACTTTCATAGCCTTATGTCTTTTTTATTTCATGGCATTTTGCTGTGGGGTAGGGCCGTGGATTGAATTCATTTTTGTACTTCAATAGAGAGCTGTTCGGGCCATTTATAATCTTAGAGCACGAGATTCACTCAGAGATGTTAATATTTTGTTCATTTACCAGAATATCGATTCCTATTCAAAACACAGTGATAAACATAACGTATAAATAAACATAACGTATAATACTAGAAACAGAAATAAACTTGTAACGCCGTACTATCGTCTCCACAAAGTCAGTAATAGTTTCATGGGGCTTGGTGTTCGCATCTACGAGTAGCACAGCCTATATTAGATTTGCCACTTCAACAATTTAAAGCGTACTATAATATACAGGATTACTTAAATGATGAGAATGCTTGGAATCTAAGTGACGTTGACTCTCAAGCTAAATGATTTGTATAACAGACTATGTAAACATGGCTTTTTGATGCGAGCGACTGTTGAGTTAATGGCGGGCTCTTCCCAAGAGACAACTGCTTTCTGAGCTGGTGGTAGCTTCAGACAAACTGACTGACCGACCAATTTTTGACGTATCAAAAGTACTTTTATACAAGTCTAATTGAAATAAAATATTTTGAGTTTGAGTTTTACAAACTTAAATTAGAAATGTAACTTTAGTATCGTATCTTCATTTTTTGCCGCACTTTACTTATAATATTTTAAAAATTGTATGACAAACGTAATTTATATTAATAAATTTATTAACGTACAATAATTTTACCTTGTATATTAGTCATAATAAAAAATTATCATGTAAACTAGCTTATTTATTTTGCATAACACCAACCATGCTCATAGAACGTCACCTATGTCACTTTCTACATGTCCTTGACGCGACCTTATACTAAACGTTGGTGGGTTCATTTTTGAAGCGCTATCTGTATGAGAGTTATGTTTCTTGACATATTATTATTCGTAGGCGTCTCCCATATTTACAGTCCTTATTTTCAATCTGCACAGTTCTACACTATTACGCGCACTACTCTCAAGACACTATTTCCTCCACTGTTCGTCGCCATACATTTTACAATGATCCACTATTTCGACTAGGCACCACTTTCTCCGCACTTTAATATCTCTTCGTACTCACTTTTTCACATTAGAGTAATAGACTTACTTGCAATCATCCGGTACAAGCGTTTATATAGGTATTCATATAGAAACTTCTCCCAAGTTGATTCTAGAATTTTAAGAAAGATTTTTTTGACAACCCCTAAAAATCCGGAGTTATACCCGTCTCATTCGAACACGTAAATTTGCATAATGCCGTCCTTTTACTACATGTCAGTAATTCTGGCGAACGACATCTTGCCGTCTCGCTCAGTCTTGACGTCTTATTCTATTTTGAATTTTTCTAGCAAGTTCAAACTAAAGCATACGAATTTTGATGTTGATTCGCAACAATATGCACCAGTAGTTCCCGAAATTACCGGCCAAAACAAACCAAAAAGCCCTTTAGCTTTATAATATCAGTGTATTTAATGAAATATAAGTAAAGTTTTCTTCAGTAAAACCAAATTACAGGATTTTCTCAACACCAGTTACGTGCCTGAATTTTTCATTCCAGGTTGAAAACATAAATTATTTAATATATTTTGACGAGAACTTCAGAAGTCTTCTCAACAAGTAATTAAGGCTAATTTCTTTTCTAAATTTATGCCAGATATTTTGAGGTGGGAGGATGATATTGGTCACGTAATTTAATTACAGTAAAACTAACTTAACTGTAAGTATAGTTAAGTTAAAAGTATAAATAAGTTAGATGATGCAAACTTTATTATTCCAAAAATAGATTTGAGCTAGTTGTCAAAGCTGACCTGATGACCATTATGGCTATGCAGTGGTGTAGTGTCGTTAATAAAATACATGTTCACTATGGTAATATTTTTGTGTATACGTGTGCACCATAATATTATAGTGCCGACTTCGCTCATTTCATAATATAATATTGGTGACAATTTTTTTTCAATTTTGTAAATAAATGTCAGTCTTTTACTGACACTGTTGTTAGATATTATCTCACTTGTAAACAAGTGTTTGAAATCGAAAAGCATTGTTCAATTTGTAATAATAATATTTGATGCGCGCTATCGACTATCGAATATGTAAAGTTTCGATAAAACACGATAAAAATAAGTATAACATGTTACTGTTTTTATCGAGAATCAACGTTGTTGAAAGTCAAAGTCAAAATATTTTTTTTTGATATTAAAATCTGATTCATCTTTTTAGGGTATAAAGTATATCTATGTTTGATGAAAAAAATATTCGCAGAAACTTCTAAGCCGATTGACTTTAATTTGAGGTATGATTTGAGGGCTATCAAGTAGCTACTAAGAAAAAAAATAAGAGTTATATCGGTAGATTCTTGAAAAAAAAGACCTACTTTTGAGATTTGAAACATCTGAAAATTCTACAGCATTAGCGAGCCGCCTTTGCTTCGCCTCAGAGACTTTTTTTGAGACATACAAAAATATAATGTAGTCATAAAATAAAAATCTAGATCTAAATCACATAAATATTTTATATTGAAATCTACTCAATTATCTGTCTGAGTTGTGGTTGCTTTTGGCTTTTTTCTTTTAATATTGACTAATGTTTTTTCCTCTAAAACGCTTACAAGATACACGTTTATATCACTTATGGCTTTATGACAGTAAGTTCTAAAGACCTTAATGTGCCCTCGCAGTTCCGCCAAACAATATTACAATATTGTTCCCGTAAATATGAATAATAGTCGCATCTACGCAGGAATTTCAAGTCATTTATCATACTTAGAAATTCAGCTGAATCTAGACTCAGTGTGCTGCAGGAATAATAAGCGGGATAGATTACAGTTATATAATTCTATTAAATAGCTTTCTGATTCAATGAAAATAGAGTTTATTGTAACAATCCTCACTTTGCTAAGTAATACTTGGGTAAATATTTAGTAACAATCATCACAGTTTTTAAAACTTCATTAAGTAAAGTAATATTGAGAATTTTAAGCAAATATTATAGACTTACATTTAGGGTTTATTAATCACTTTCAGGACCACTTCTATGAAATTACTATAATTTTTTCTCCAAGCCAAGCTTAATTTTTCTGCAAAAAAACAATTAAAATCTGAGTAATCTCAGAGATTTGTACGATCAAACAAACATTGTACTAGCAACACTATTGATAGCTATTTGATTAGCTATTAGTTTTTATTGGTTTGTTCAAACCATCCCCAAGAGCACGATATTTTCACAGCGGCAGTTTGATAAGTAATTTAGCGGTGTTAATACTGACAAATAAAATATAGCAACACTTAATTTCGAGAAGTAAATATTGACTAGTTCTTAATAAGACAGTTATTTTTGCCTTTACCAGTACTTACTATATACTGTTGATATAAGATACAATTTAAATATTATACTGCAAGCAAGCAGTTCTAAAACACAGATAAGAAAAAAAGTACGTGCACACATGCATGCTCACGAGCATGTCCATGCTTATATGTATTTTGTAGCATATAAGTAATGTTAGTTCTGTTTAGTGGTTTAATACAAAATTTCACGCGTAGTTTGTGTACAATGGCGGTTGCAGCTCCGATAACATCTGTTTGCAATAACGTTACTCGTCGCCTATAACTATTGTGTCAAGTGTTACATGTAGTGGTAAGTGGTACATGTAACAGTTTGCGGATTTTGAAATTAGATTATTGAAGCGTGTATAAAGTTACATTTTGAAGAGTTAAGAAATGCCGAAAATAAATAATGATTAAGCGAAAACCACGAAAAACCTATTTGTTTTAATAAAGCATTCAAATTATTTCTAGTAGTCAACATAAGGGCTACTTGTCAAGTCTAGAGGGATTGGATTTCAAAGAATCAATCAAAATAAATCTATCTCAGATATCTTAATGTCAACTTTTGATATATATAAATTAAAATTCACAGCGCTTAAGTAATAATGCACATTGCAGACCTTAATTTTTTTGTTGTTTTATGTAAGATAACAAATCATTAATAAAGCATTTTCTTCATTACTGCAATACCATGCAAAGTAAGATGGTCAGCTGGTTTCCTACAGATGTGTTTTTAATGCGACGTGAATTACGTGTCAGCGCTTAAACTATAATAATTCAAGCGCACTTCGTTCATCACTTAATACGAGGTTAAAATTATTTTAGTAGCTAATCATTTTTTTCTCTAACTAAATATCTGATAAATCCTCGCTTCACTGAGGATGAAATATTTTCCATTAATTCAAGTAAATATTACTTGATAAATATTCTAAAACTAAGTAGGTCGTTTTATTTACTTTGTATTTTATTAAAATTATTTTCATATAGAATAACTTTATGATCATATATATCTTGCTCGTAAAAATCCAAACCCACAGGATCTGCTTTGTTTCGGGATAAATAGTATCTTATTCAGACTCATGACTCTATCCCACAGGAATTGTACATTTTTTCAGAATAAAATGTATCCTAAGTTGTAAGTCAGGCTATAAAGTAATTGTATGCTAAATTTTAAGTTAAGTTTTAACGTTATTCGTACACAAACACTTGAATTAAAAAAAAATAAAAAGTATTGTTTAACACCAGATATAGTCTGGATGACTATAAATAGTAAAGAAAGCAAAGGAAATCGTTCAATAACACACATTGTCGACAATTCTCTGAAACGAAGCTTGAGAAAACTGTTTGTACCGTAAAGCAACTGGTTTTAAATTAACAGCCACATACTATAAAAGAAAGTTTACTTGTCTCTGCTGTTACAGATACAATATTGATGGAGATAAGGAGATAAAAATGCAAATTGTATCCTCAATATTACAGTAGAGTTTCCACTTTCTTCAGTAATTAAGAGTATGGGGGAGGTGGGCGCTATACTGCGTAGTAAAACTCAAACGACAATATTAACATGTAATCTAGATGGAAGCTAAGCAGTACCTGGGGTTTGAGATCTAGGAGTAGCTTTAAAAACGTATTTTATAACTGTAGAGTTTACCACTTCATCGCTCAACCTCGTTACCAAATATTAAAATAATAAAGTATAGTAGCGCGACACCACTTGATAGACTGGCTCAATCTTATCGGAACTAAAGTTATATATTGTCAACTCGAAATAAGATAAAATATATAAACGGTGTTGCTAACATAAACCGGAAGATAAAGCAAAACAAGTAGTATAACTATATCATATGTTTTGTCTCGTTTGTCATTGACTTGAAGCAATCAAGACGCTGCTCCGTGTTGAATACTAATAAGGTAGTTTAATAAATTATAATTCGTATCAGAAACAAAATACATTAAAATATCGCGAGGTAGTTCACTCACGTACAGACAGACGAAAATAGCGAATTAGATAATTGCTATATTAATGGTTAATTTCCGTCAACAAAATTCTAAAGAACAAAAAGATAAGTTAGCAACATCGTTGATAACTTATTCGCGGGTAGCACTTTTTATTTTATTCCAAGACTGTATAAAACCTCTGTTCCGATAGACTTGAGCCAGTTGTCATACAGAGCTCGCCTGGTGACCATTATGTCTGGAGTAAGTGTTTAATATTGGTTACTCGGTCTCCGTTTTAAGTTCATGTTATTAAATCTTTATAAAATAGTACAAGACTATTGTCTATACTATTATATAAAGAGGAAAGATTTGATTGTTTGTATGTTTGTTTGTTGCGAATAGGCTCGAAAAGTACTGAACCGATTTTGAAAATTCTTTCACCGATAGAAAGCTACATCCTTTCCGGATAACATAGGCTATGTGGTGTTGCCATAAATATTCTAATTAAAAAGAGATGGCCATTTAAGTGCCATAACCTGGTCATTTTGTAAATTGAAGGGTTTCTCGGGAACTACTAATCCGATTTTAAAAATTCTTTCACTGAGAGAAGTCTATAGTATTTCCGTCTCTCTTCCTCTTATAATAATACTATAATTGTCTCTCATCCTCTCTATTTTTTCTCTCTTTAATTTTTATTTTTATCTCTGTACAGAATGATCAGTCTCTTTTCACTTTCTTTCTTTCGATTATCTCTCTCTCTCGCCCTCTCTTTCTCTCTCTCCTTTACCTATTCAATTTTAATTTTGCTCTGTCCTCCCTCTTTTAGCATCTGTCGCTTTTCTTTTATTTTTGTTTCTAATATTTTTCTTTTTATAACTTTTTCTTACTCTTTCTCTTTCCAAATAATGAATAGCTACACAATTACAGAGTGACAATTTAAGGACATCAATTATAACATTGCTTTACCCGGAGCGAAGCGAGGGCAGGCAGCTAGTAATTATATAAACCAACTATACTGCGAACTAATTAGACACGAGATGGTATGGTATGTGTGGTCTCCTGTCTCCGCACTTAGACTCTAATTCGGTCCATTGTGCATGTACGGATGAATGATGGCTAAAAGAGCCAGCCCAGCTCCTTCCAAAAGCGCAGAAGTTTCTTAGGAACTTCACAGGCTTCTTGGAGCGACCTGATGTCCTTGAGGATTTGTGCCCGTTTAGACACGAGATATAAACTAACTATTTTATGAATCTAGATTAGATCTAGTAATAGTGTTAAGGATTCGTTCCGGACATATTCCATTCGTAGTATGCGTTCTTAATGAAGAAGAATCATCATGATGAGGAGGGTATTAGGCCATTGTCCACCACGCTGGTCCAGTGCGGGTAGGCAGAATTCACACACCTTTGAGAACTTTTAGGGAACTCTCAGGAATGCAGGTTTACTCGCGATGTTTTCCTTCACCGATGAAGCAAGTGATATTTAATTACTTAAAATACACATAACTAAGAAATCAGTGGTGTGTACCCAGGATTGAACTCGGATCTCCCAAGTAAGATATTGAAGTCTCAACCACTGGACCATCACTGCTCACAATAAAGAAGGAACTGTCGCCTAATTGTGACGTATTTGTGACAGTGTAAGGTATAATAATGGAGTGTGTCCGGAATGAAGCAGTAAGATTTGATATTTTCTACACATATATTTACTACACACACAAAAAAGAGTTCTAGTCTTACTCGGGAGGTCCGAGTTCGATCCCCCACACAGGCACATACCTCTGACTCTGAGTTGTATGTCTTAAGTATGTATTAAATATCAGTTGCTTTAACGGTGAAGGAAAACATCGTGGGGAAACCTGCACTCCTGAGAGTTCCCTAAAAGTTCTCAAAGGTGTGTGAAGTCTGCCAACCCGCACTGGGCCAGCGTGGTGGACTATGGCCTAATACCCTCCTCATTCTGAGGAGGAGACCCGGCTCAGAATTGGGCCATTGAAGGGTCGTCCTATCCCATCCCTTGTCGGATGGGGCTGGAGCGCTGTATAACTTGTTAGTTGAGATTGTTGACAGGTTGAGTTGAGCTGAGATAGGATGCTGTCCTGGTCTCCAGCTCAAATCAACCACAAAACATTTTTGTGAGCTTACAGAGTGGCATAGACGCGTCTTGTTAACAACAAAGCTCTTTAAATTAAGATTAAAAAAAAACTAATTTGCGGGACTTTTTTTACACAGTATTTATGATTAGTTATTTCTTAAAATGGTTAAAATTTTACAGTAAGTATCATCATTTTGAGTTTATCTTTAATCTAACTATAATTATGTAAACTATTATAATTAGTGTGCCTAGCAACTATTATCATTATTTTTGTAGCATATGCAACTATTTAAAATCGTTACTGCCATATGTAAGCCAGGCTAAGGCGGACTAACTTTATTCTGTAGTAATTAATATGCGTTGTCTCCATCGTTTAAACAGGATCTATTTGAGCAAATATTGGTTTTTTATAAATATTTAACTTAGCTACTATATTTAGCTGTTTACATGTTATAACCTGTTTTGGACAGAATGTATATCCTTAATATTATTTGTAATATTAAATAACCACATCTTATTAAGTGCATATGGATGTATACACGCACTCGGCACATATGCCAACAACATTTTTTTTACATTTTTTTGTCTGTCTGTCTGTTTGTTCCGGCTAATCTCTGAAATTTCACGGGTCTCACTGGCAGATAGCGGATGGAATAAGGAGTAACTTAGGCTATTTAATATCTCGCTACGACCCATAGGAGCGGAGCAACACGCGAAAGATGTCGAGAAATGCGAGAGTAATAGACTATCTGCTTTTTACACTTTCACGCTCTAACTACTGAACCGATGTTGATAAAATTTAATATAGAGATCGAAAACGAAAAAAGTCAAGTGGTTGAAATAGGGGATGTATACATAAATAAATATAATGTGTTTATAGAAACCAATAACGACGTCAGGTATCAAAGTAATCAAAGTTACGCTCACTAAGTATAAGTTATGCAATTTTTTATAGTTTGATAGTTATGGTATTTCCGATTTTATATTATGCAAAAACAAAATTCTATTAAAGTCTAATTTTGTAATAATTATTTTTAAAAAATCAAATTTTTACAATCAAAAAATCAATATTGTCAGAGATTTTCTCATATAGTACAAGATGTAGTTAGTGACCTCATCAAAGTGAGGATGAAATATTAATTTATTTAAAAGGACACATTATGTAGAGCATCTTCGTTGTTATTTGATCGTTGGCTAGCATAAATCTAAATTTTAATTATAATGTGGTCCGTGACTTTTGTATGTTCCGGGTTATGATGTCGATATCCAAGGAAACTTCACATATTTTATGATCTTGCAAGAAATTTATAATACTTAAATGAATCCTTACTAACATTATATTTTCCAAAGTAACACTTAAGAATCGTACGAAATACTTAAAAAATATAAAGGAAATTGCGATTTAATATACTACTTACGCCATCTATCGACAGATAGATGGCGTCAGTCTGTCAGTTCACAATCACGCTTAAATCACAGAACCAATTTTGATGAAATATGATACAGAGATAAAGTAGAGCTTGAGGAAGGAAGAATACAAAGTAAACAAATGAGTGTGCTCGTAAGCCATCTATCGACGTGGGGAAGAAGTGCATGTCGAGCTGTGTGACTGTTACGTCTTTGGGAATTAGGTACATTTACATATAAATTAAATTTGAAATTAACATACATATACGTGGCACCCGATTTCGGGCGGGTCGACTAGTAATTACTATAATTTTAGTATCATATTCATACAAGAAGTTTCAATTTGAAACTATAGATGAAGATGAAGATTCTGTAGAAGCAAAATAAACTGGCCTTTAATTTTGAATTTGCAAAAATCTATTTTTTTTAAGGATATAAAAGAGTATTGTAACCGAAACCCAACTAAAGACGGAATTATTTTTAATGGATTTCTGGAAGAAAAAACGGCGAGTTAGGCATTATATATAGACAGGTATAAAGTTCAATAATTTATTTGGCAAATATTGTTTGTGACAAATAAACTGATTTCAACTATTTGTAATAATCGGTTCATCTATAGAGATATGTAAGTTATTATCTATGTAATATGTAATAGTTTGATATCATCAAAACCAGTCATCGGGAACTCGGCATTAAAATCCATTCCATTGGGAAATAACACAAAATGTATGAATTATTTAATCCAATTTGAGTGATATATTCAAAAATAATTTATTACTGTGACCTTATCAGTCCGTTTACCCGGATGTCAACTTGATATTTGGCAAACGATCGAGTTATTTTCAATAAAATTATGCTCATTGACATCTTATTTTAAAGTGTCAAGCGAATATAAATTTATATTCGAAGGTTTGTTATAAACTAGCCGACTCGTCTCTCGTCTCGCTTTGATGAGGTGTAGTCAAATCGATCACTCACTCACTCTCTCACATTTTTCTGTCTCATTAACTGTGTCTTTTATACAAAACGTTGTCCTGACAATAACTAACACAACAAAAAATAATTATTGGATTTGGTGCAGTCTTTCTGAAGTTATTTAGATTTTGACAATTTAGTATAAATAAACTTCTACTGACGACAGAGGTTATTACCACATCTTTAAAGCAGACATGTTACGTACCATAAGGACACAGTGTCGCACACCTAGCCATCCAGCTCCAATTACATATCCTATTGGCTGATGTCGTGTGAATGCTCGACTCTTAACGAGAATCGCGGAGTCTTAGCTCTCAACTCGCGCTAGACTCATTCCCTTTTTTATGCCAATTAAGGGGTCCGTCGCCCATGGACAACAGAACACAAGAGTGACTCTCGTATTGTCGATACGTTCCCACCTCGAAGATAGAGTGAGGAGTAGGAATGAAGATAAGAATGCTACGGTCACGGTAACACTTGGCGGGGAATTTGCATGGTGGTGGTCACAGCTTGTCGTGGAACTGATCCCCTACCACCAAGAGTGGGTTACTTGGTTCTTATAAGATGCTCTCCCAGCGGCAGCGAGCAAATGTATTCTAATCCGTCCCTCACCACTTTTAGATTTAAGTATATACGTATATGAATGTTTCAGGTATTCTTCCGCTCGTAGTTTGTATCACCATGGCATGGAAACTATAAACAAAAAACGTTGCTCATTTTGTTGTCCGTTTTGTCACCATTTAGTTTAACCAAAATTAAATTAATAAATACTAAACTCTTCCATGTTTTGGGATTTTAAAAAAGATAGTTTTCTTTTCCAAACTTACAAAAAAAGCAGTGATAGCCTATAGCATAAACAAGATAGTTGCTGTCTACTCGGGATGTCCGAGTTCGATCTTAGGCATACTTTCTGAGCCTTTTAAGCAATTAAATATCACTTGCTTTATGGGTGAAGGAAAACATAATGAGGAAACCTGCACTCCTGAGGGTTCTCCATGTTCTCAAAGGTGTGTGAAGTTTGCCAATACGTACTTAGCGCCACCATGGTAGACTATGGCCTAATCCTTCCTCATTCTGAGGAGGAACCCGGCTCAGCAGCGATGATGATGATGAAATATATAATAATATGTAGTATATTTATATAACTTACGTATTTAAATATTTGGGAATCCAGATCGATAGACGAATCATCTAGCAAAATTACATAGACATCGTAAAGATGAAACACACCAATTATTTCATTAAAAGTACAGGATATTTCCATTGAGTTTATTATAAAAAAACAGTTAATTATAGTCAGTGTCTTAGTAACGATTAGATACATTCAATCAACAAACCTGACCTTCAACGACCTTCACTTTGAATTTAAAGTGCTACAAGGAAAACTGAGTCTACAAATCTAGTAGATTCATTATGATTCAAAAACAGATAAAAAATATTCCAATTTGAATCTCTGCTATACGTATTAAGGAAGTTTCTAGTAACTTATTATCTATAGTTTGCTGTCTAAGTAGTTAAAAAGTACTAAAAAATGTATAATATTTTTAATAACGTTGTAAAGTTATATAATATTGACCTCCTCGACCTTGTATAAGATCATCCATATAGATCAGAAGTTTGTAATATTAGCAATAATTCAATTAATTGACTTCAACGTTCAAACCAACCAAACAATTACAGTTTATTTTAAAGACAACAGATTATTTATATGAAAAAGATTTGTTTAATCATATCCAACCTAATTTCTGGAAGTTTTAAAATTTGGATATGACAAAATTTTTGATACCAGAAATAAAATAATAATAAATATACATATTATATGTATATCTGCAAACATTATCATAATTAATAAGAACACTATGTAAAATATTAATAAAATGCTTAATGTCAGCGATAAAGCAAGTTTTTAAACAAACTTGCAAGTTTCCTTATCTAGCATACATTTTGTTTTACTCAATAGATAAAATATTTCACTTATATCGCTATTGCCTAAACATAGTAACGTGCAACACCTGCAACTGAATCGGATAATTATTACTTCCTCTCTAAAGTCGGTTAACGAACAAAAACTAAATCAATTCTATTGTTTAGTCACATTCATTTGTATTCACGCAATGCCTCTACCATTAAACGCAAACGCATACCAGCACGCATCAAGCAAAACACTGAGTCGTATTAAAAATATTTATTACAATACTGTTTTATAAATACATACTAATCTATATCACTTAGGGCTGGACCTCGTTAGCACTGCTGATCTCGTTCACTTCGTTGGGGATATCACGGACGGTGACCTCTTCGCGATCGGAAGCAGTCGTGGGTTCCCTTTTATCTTCCTCATCAGCCACTGTTGTAGAAACTTCCGTCGTTACCTTTGGTTCAGCAACCTCTACAGGAACATCATCACTTGCCCTGACAGGGATTTCTTCTGGCTTCTCCTCATTATTCACTTTATCCTCCTTTTCCAAAGGTGCACCAGATTCTACGATGGGCACCTCCCTGTCAATCTCCTTGTCCTTTTCAGCTTCAGCCTGTTCACTGTTTATTGGGGCAGTGACAACTAAGTACCCATCACTGGTTAATAAAGCAGTAACAGTTGATGCGCTCGCGTTGTACGGCAACGAGTATGTTTGCAAGAACTGGCTGGCGTATAGATCATGATCATCATGTTTAGCCTCATGTGACCCTTGTACGAGGACGAAGTCGCCCTTCACTTTAACTTTCAGATCGCTCTTCTTATATTCCTTACAGTTGATTATTACTTTGAATTGTTTATCATCAACTTCAATCTTCGGGCCAATGTCAGCGAAACTGGAGAACAGCTTTGTCAGGGGTGCGAAAATGTTTCCAAAGAGTGGGAATTTAAACCATGGCGATCCGTCTTCGACATCGGTGTCGGTTATTGTTGTGATAGGTCGAGGGAATGGAAATTCATCGTCCGCGGGATAAGCGGCTGCTAGAGCCACAAATGCGAAAAATAATAACAAACGCGACGAGAACATTGTATAGACGTGTGTGTTATGCGCTTATGTCATAAAAACTGCCGGCGGCGCACGAGTCGGAGGCTATATACATGAGAGAGGGGCGCAGGGCCTGCGCATCGTCGACCGCTATGACGACACTCATAGACTTTGAAACTCAGATGCGACATGTCCATGACTCATGTTTACATGCAAAAATTTCCCAAAACAAAAGGTAATTAACACTTTGTAGTAACTTTTGTATTGTTTTTTCTTTTCTTGACCGTGAATCATAGATGTTGTCATGTGTCAATGAAATGGAATATGCTTCTCATTGTGGTTAGTAACTGTACCTAAAGCAATGTGAAAACAATGACAATGTAATTAATTACTCATAATATAATATAGATTGAAAAGGCAGTATTATAAATTTCTAATGAAACATGTTATAACAGTGATGTTTTAATATCACAGATGCTACAATTCAGACCTGCATTACAGATTTATTAGTCTAGAAAAAAATGTACAATTTCAATTTGTTCATTGAACAGCAGCAATTGATTGAGTAATAAAACTTCTCATTAATCAATAAAAAACCGATAATGACCTTTTATCTAAATTTATTAAACTAACTAAATAGTAATGGGCACTCCAGCAAAGTTTACCCCAAAAGAAATGAAAAAGAGTTCAGTATGTAGAAAAAACTAATAATCACGTCGATATATTCTAATACAATAATCGGTAGCGTCATAAATAAGCTTCACTGTTAAAGCAAGTGATGTTTAATTGCTTAAAACACTTATGAATGCCCAGGATTGAACTCGGACCTCCCGAGTAAGACATTCAAATCTTAATCACTAGTCTATCACTGCTTCAATAGCTTAGCATTTATTATTACAATATTATAAGTCAATATAAGTATAACAAGTTGATGCCTCAGGGAAGTGAGGTTAGGTAACAATCGCATCTACACACAAGCTATTCTCTGAACAACGAGGGTCGACCTTGGAAGGCCGGCTTCTAGAGTTATCCAACAACATTGAATTAGCTCATTTTTCTTGAAACGTGAATAATGTAGATGCGTTTATCCGTTACAGACGTGACTTTAGATTTGCTGATTTATATAAAAAGAGTAATAAGAAAAATGCATATACTTACCTATAAGATAACAATATCCTGACTATCTGTATATAGAAGACATTTAAAACATCAATAGAAGCTAAAAAAATGATTTTGTTTTTCTTTTTGGTTTTGTGTCCTAACATCACTCTCTAAAACAATAAATATTTAATCTATAGTGTCACTAAAAAACATTTACACTATAAATCTTAATATATTCTACTTTAAATATAATTTGAAAGATTTTTATATATGGATTTTTATAATATATTTATTTAATTGATTTTAATTTAATTCATAACTTCCTTAGGAAACAGCTCATTGTACTGGAATATATGTTTTAAATATTAAATATTATTATTAAGTGAAACTGAATTATATTTCAATCAAAATAATAGTTTTGTCCATCATTTATACCAGAAAAACCTTTATATATAAAATAAACTAGATAGTTATAGATAATTGCTAAAATGTTTTAAAGGTCTACTTAATCTTTTAGTTTCATGGCTAATTTAGGATGATACTAATATTTTTAGACCCTCTCGATCCTTAGAATATTAAATTATAATTCCAAATAATCCAAGTCATTGTTAACACCGACAAGTATTAAAATATATTCCACACTAAACACAAAGATTAAGTAAGACAAACGTTTCGTTTTCATCGGATTCTTACGAGTAGTAAGAACCCGGTCAACTTTGGAGCACTTTAAAACCGCCATAAATTAATGAAATCCAAAAAAAATATAGATTAAAATGTTCGTAAAAAGACCATCTACAAGATTGGTCTGAGGTCATTTTATTGTAAAATAATAAAATAAAAAGTTATATAACAAAAAAGAAAATTTAGTAAGAAATTTTCTCTTATATTAGGTAATTATTATTTTTTTTTTATTTTATTGTAAAAATTAATAAAAACAAAATTGTAGACAATTCGATTTACTACTAGTTATGTCTTCACAAATTTTCTGTCCGATTGATAGTTTCGGAGATATAGCGAAAAGGGCGTCTGCAACCCCTTTTTCCCATTACAAACTTAGAGTTCATCCTAACAATAAAATTGCGTCCTCTAAAAAACGCAAGGTTGGGCCTAAAATTGTAACATTTCAATGGACTAATGGGGAGACATGCGAAGCCTGGGCGCATCGCTAGTAATAACTAAAATCTAAGATAGATCAAGGAAATTGTTATATGATAATTATCATTACGGAATAAATCCTACAAAAACTCGAACATTCTAGAAATTAATTTAGATTCGTAATTATTATGCGGGAGGATTTAGTTGAGGTGAGTTGAGGTAAACAAATCCTTGGTTAAACTTTTTTTGACGGAAGAAATATACTAGAATAAATGATGTTTTGGACTATCTTAACGTTCTGTTAGTATAAATTAAGTATAAATGTATACAATACAAGTATAATACTTTTATGGTTTAGTTGAACTACTTTTTCAGAACCGAGTCCATACACATTTGATTTGGCCTATCTTTTTCCAATATGGCGTACTTCCAAAGTAAAAACATAGAGAAAAACAATAGTTTAACTAGGAAAAAATCAAAAGCAAGTTTTAAATAGTTTTATTATTGACCCTTGGCCATATTTCTTTAATCTATAATTTATAAATATTAATCTTAATAATACTAATGTGAAATTATGTATGTTTGAATGTTAATCAAGAACATAAAAACGGCTTAACGGATTTCAATGAGATTTGGCACAAAGATTCTTTATAAACTGTATTAACACATAGGCTACTTTTTATCCCGGAAAAATTCAGAGATCTTGAGAAAAATTAATAAAATAAGTTTATTGCATATATATTGAAAATAAAATGTTTTTTGATAAAACAAAGTATAGCCCGTAAATGGCACCCATGCGAAGCCGGGGCGGCTAGACTAGTGTTTAATAAAACGAGACGAAGAAACAGAAAATGTAAAATTGTTCTAGAATTATATTCTTTTGACAAGAAGCAATATGTTATTTAAATAAATACCTGACGTAATTTTTTTACACTTGTGTCATTATTTCAATAATCTTTCGTATAGTTAAGTGCGATATGTTTGAGAAACATGTTCTCTGTTTATAATTTAAAAAAAGTCCGAATTAATGTTGATTCTATGATTGTACTATTTCCTCATATTATTAAAAGATGCATCTTTAAGTAATCATTAGATTATGTAAACGGCTTATACTCATTTTTAAGTTTAGTTAATAGTAAATTTTGAATATAAGGTAAAAAATATTTGAGGCCAGCAGGACCCTATGTTGGTAATTAAGGGACAGAATCAGGTATTAGCAATAACTTTAGGTTATTGCTAATACCTGATAGATAGGTAAAATAAGGTTGAGTAGGTGTAGTAATAATTGTTTTCTTCTAATGTTTGAGAATGAGTCAGAACTCAGAACTGGTTCCATATGAATCAACTTTATCGCTTGATAATTATAATGTTTGTGTTTATGGATTGCAACACTGACGTGTACCAAGAAAAAAAATCATTTTTATTTCTTGGTAAATAAAAGATTCTTGTATTATTTTATTTATCATTCTATCTATACTGATTATAAACAACTCTTCTCCCTTTGATATCAAATTTCACTTCGGCAATATTGGCCCTCCATATTTCTTGTTATGTTTTAATCAAAGTGGAATGACCCGACACATAATAAAGATCATCATATCTCATATTTATCTTAATATACACCAACATTTTTGGCGAATTTATCCGCGATAATTTCAGAAATAGTCCAGACAGGGACGCGTCAAGCAATCTCTGCGCCGTCGTACCAAATACTCTTTTTAGTTTTTTTACTTCTAATTTTTAACAATACAAAAATAAGATATCTTAGATTGCCTACAATAATCTTATTGCAACCCCTACAGCAGTTTTTGGCGCTTCTATCTAGAATTACTTTAAGTAAGGTGAGAGAAATAAAAACGGAGATTTAGAGTCCTTAAAGTATTCAATAGGAGAGCAAAGGAACCGCTTCACTCGAAGCGCTACTTGATCCAACTTTCTTTAATTACGTTCATATAATGTTTTCATTTTGGCGCCCCCTGAAAACTTCACAGCGCCTTTTACGCTCTGGCGCCGCAGTGCGCCGCACAACCTAGCAAATAGGGCCCATCTTTGAGTCTAGAGAAAAATTAAAAGTATAAGAAACGATTTATTATTTCGTTATTCGCCAACTAAACGTTTCACTCACTCAGAAATTAATTTTTATTCATTCACTGTTTATCATTATAATTTATAGAAATTATGAACAAACGCACACGTCCCTCAAGTTTTTTTTTATAGTATATGGGAGCAAACGAGCAGAAGGTCCACCTGATGGTAAGTGTTCCCCGCCGCCCATGGACATCTTCAATTCACTGATAATTGTAAATGCGTTGCCAACCCTACTTCCTGAGGAATCTTTACACTTGACGTTTAAAGACCCTTATATTAAAGCGCTCTGGTAAAACCTCTGGTGACATATTATTCCACAGCCTGCACGTGCGTGGGAGGAATGATCTTGACGCACGTACATTGCTGGTATGCCACGCATCCAAGTGGTGTGGATGGAATCTATCTCAGCGGCGGAGAGTGCGATGGCGGAAAATGTCGGTGGCACTAACTCAAATAATTCCTGTGAACATTTCCTAACAGTGATCCATAGTCTCTCTAAAGACTTACTTCGTCTAAACCGTCTGTGATAATGGGATCGTGGATAATGCGCACAGCTCGTCATTGGATTGAGTCAAGAGGGAGCAACTGGTACTTTTTTTTTAAGTGGCCACCATCGCCCATGGACAACAAGAGATACCTCTTGTTTTGTCGATGCGTTGCATCCTCGAAGATAGAGAGGGGACGGGGAGAGAAGAAAAATACTGCGGTTTAAGCGGACCCTGAGCAGAGCCCACTAAATCCGCAGCATGAATGGGATGGGAGAGGAAGGGAGTAAGTCTGGCCCACATGCGCTTCGAACGGAACGCATCTATGACACTTGGCTGTCGGATTCGCATGCTGGTGGTCGCAAGCCAGTCGGGGAACAGATCCCCTACCACCAAGGGGGTGCTGGATTACTCGGCTCTTACGAGATGCTCTCCCAGCGGCAGAGGGGAATAGTATTCTAACCCGTCCCCTCACTTAGGTGTGCAGTTATAATAGTATAAAATATCAAAAGAATCGAAATTTCGAAAAGAATTATAAACTTTTTTCGAAGTAGGTACATAAATAATAATATATTAAATACAAATGTACATAATGACGTGCTAGAGTATGAGAGCAAACTTTTGCAATATCACCTTTACATTTCCACACAACTGACATCACACTTGACTCAATTTGTTATATTACATTACTAACAAATCAAACTCAAGTGTTTGTTCATCATTATATTTGTTTGAGATAATCTCTTGTATCAAACAACATTTCTACATTAATAAGATTATTAAATCTTTTAACAAATTATTTATTTCAAATGACGAAATTTTTTATTTAAATCAATACTTTTATTTTTTTTATATAATTTTGTACATAGGTTTAGTGCTAGAATCACAGGCAAAGGTAAATTGTTTATTTTTATCCATATATTCCATTCAAAACTATATAATTATAGCAGCGAGCCTGCTCTCGTTACACTGACGTTATACAACAATAATAAATATGATAGTAATTTGATACGTATTTTAAAATAATTTTCTTAAGTTAGCAACACCGTTAATAACTTCATATTTTCGTTTTAAGTGCATATTTTTATTGTCTTGTGCGTGTTACTGTGCGGTCCCATGAGATAACACCTAGTCTAGTTAAGGTGAAACTGTGAGTAAATCAAACAAACAGTTATAGTATAGTTATATATACACATGCTGTATACACGCTGATTTATACAACATACCCAAAAATCTTTAAGAAAAAATGTGTAATAAAATAAACTATTTCGTCCTAATTGACGATGTGACTTAAGAGAGAATGATTAAAGAACAAATAATGAAAACAAGGAAAACGTCTCTTACATAATAATAATATTGTGGTTTTGTTCGTCTGTTAATGGGCTTGTTATGAGTAAGAAGGCCTGTCATTGGATATTTTCTTCGTACCTAATCCTCTTATGTTTGAGAAATGATTACAAGTAAGGCGAGTATATTTTCTGAAACAACGTTTAGATAATTGGATAAAAAATAGACTGTTTGTGTTTTTTTTTAAGATTTTGTATTAGAGTATACTTATAATTTAGATTATACGTATAATTTCTATAGTAAAATCAAATATAGAAGACAAAGTATCAGAATCAAGAGCTAAAACACAAACCAATTTAAGTCTGTCTATTCGTCTATGAACCAGGTCCTTACTAAGAACTCTTGTTTCGTTCAAATTCATGACCATGTTCTGTCTATTCGTATATGAAACAGGTCCTTACTAAGAACGCTTTTTTCGTTTCAATTTATGACCTTGTTCTGTCTATTCGTCTATGAACCAAGTTCTTACTAGGTACTTTTGTTTCGTGTCAATTCATGACCATGTTCTGTCTATTCGTATATGAACCAGGTCCTTACTAAGAACGCTTTTTTCGTTTCAATTCATGACCATGTTCTGTCTATTCGTATATGAAACAGGTCCTTACTAAGAACGCTTCTTTCGTTTCAATTCATGACCTTGTTCTGTCTATTCTTATATGAAACAGGTGCTTGTTTCGTTTCAATTCATGATCTTGTTCTGTCTATTCGTCTATGAAACAGGTCCTTACTAAGAACGCTTGTTTCGTTTCAATTCATGACCTTGTTCTGTCTATTCGTCTATGAAACAGGTCCTTACTAAGAACGCTTGTGTCTTTTCAATTCATGATCTTGTTCTGTCTATTCGTCTATGAAACAGGTCCTTACTAAGAACGCTTGTGTCGTTTCAATTCATGATCTTGTTCTGTCTATTCGTCTATGAAACAGGTCCTTACTAAGAACGCTTGTTTCGTTTCAATTCATGACCTTGTTCTGTCTATTCGTCTATGAAACAGGTCCTTACTAAGAACGCTTGTGTCGTTTCAATTCATGATCTTGTTCTGTCTATTCGTCTATGAAACAGGTCCTTACTAAGAACGCTTGTGTCGTTTCAATTCATGACCTTGTTCTGTCCATTTGTATATGAACCTGAATTTATATCAAAAATTTATCAAATAGTTAATTTAAAAAAAATTAAATCGTGACCAAACTAAATAAGTATTTCAGATAATTACTATTCGAAAAATGATTATTGCTAATTTAAACTATTTTAATGTTTCCTGTTACACAAAAACCCATAAACATTACAATGATAATAAAATAGCAAAGTCAAATGAGTCAGGTGCAGTGATATATATTTATTAAATGACGCATCTCTATAAAAATGCTTTTTATACAACCAACAGAAGGAAATAATGATCGTCATTGATCAAGAAGAACATTTGAAAATCGCTCTATGCTCTTTGAAGAGCTCCCTCTTAGAGAAAGGAAAGAGAGAGTTTAGTGTTATAAATTTTTTCGTTCTTTCATGAGGAGTTTCAGGAAGTCTACGTAAAAGAAAAACTGAACTGGACGTCCAAAAGATCTCATCAAAAATCTGCCTAATAGCGAAAACATGGCACATTCATGGGTCATAAACATAATGTTTAGAGAATGATTTAAAATCTCGTATCATGACTTAATTATAGTTCAAAGATTTAAAAAATACTGAACGGATTTTAATGTGATTTTTACGAATAGACATAATGATTCATAAGAAAGATTTAGGTGTTATTGATGGATTCGGTGCAAATCCTCAATTTTCAACTCAACTCAGTCTGTAACCCAGCACCCGAATTAGTCGTAGGGGATCGAACCCGACAGGCTTCGGCATCAGCATGCGAAACCGACCGCCAAGTGTCTATGAAGTATTCCGGCCGAGGCCGATGTGGGCCATACCAACCCTCTCCTTTTCTCACCCCATTAATGCTGCCGTTCCAGTGGCCTCTGGGTTATTCCCTTCACTCCCCCTCCTGATTCAATTTTCAAGGCGACAAGGCATCGGAAAAACACTACACACTCTTGTTTTATCGATGTCCATGGGTTTGTGCGTTATCTATCATATAAAAAAAAAGGTAGAAAAATGCTTGTAAGCATATTATTCTGTATATAAGAAGCCGGGGGAGATCACTAGTCTACACACAGTTATGTAATCATAATATTTAAATTTTACTTATAACATTAATTAAGGTAGCATGTTCAGTTGCGTTTCCTTTACAACATCCGTTCCTGAGATTTTATTCTTCTTTAAATAAGAAAATCTTTTATCAAGATTTTAAATGTAGGGCGTCCTTGTTGTTTTTAATTATGACCTCAAATTTCAATTAAAAGCTTCTGTAACTTAACCCTAGAAACCCAACCTCCGTCGAATTGGCGAATGTGCGATACAATTAATACTTTGATTTTTTTGGGTATAGGTTATAGCTCCCAAAATTCGACATTTTGAGTCTGTTTCAATCGTCAGTAGTTGAGTAGTTCTCATGTTAGATTCACGATAGGTCGTGGGTTCATATCCCCATTGGACTAATGACGTGACCCACTCCAAGACAAGCAAGTCGGTTAATAAAATACTAGTACTTTGCAATCCAAACTGCTAGTAATTTATTTTTTAATTTTTGCAAAAGGAGCCAATCTGGAAATGTATTATTACTACCCTAACGATGATCTACTATCTCATCTCTATTGTGAGCTGTCAAGATAGTAAGAGATCGTAATGTTATGTCCTGACCATCTAAAAGATTGTATATTCTAAATATTTCTTCATTTTAATTACCGACATATATTACATAATACCATATTTTATAGACAACATATTATATTTTATCATTGGGAAAACCATAATTACAATAATTTACAATATCGTAAATGAATTAAATTATTTATTAATAAATTATCGCGTTTTCCTCTTCATATCTTTAGGTAATCTTTTCATAGTTATAGAATAAAGTATAGTTGTTTTTTTTTTCAACATAATCTGTTTTAATATGAAAAATTCTTTCACTACAAAAATTCGCGAATCTTCATACAAATATCATTTTGTCTGCCTTCCGATCTTTTGTAACAATTTAAACGAATTTAAGTCATATATTGGTTTCTTTGTAACAATTGCATTTTTAAGATACAAGGATGTAGTATACAGTTTTGTTTATTTTGACGGATTTTTTTTACATTTTATGGTTTTATTTCAATAATAAATGAAATTGTTAGCAACACAGTTAACTTCTAAATTAGTATTCGCGGGTAGTTCTAATATATTAGCCAGTCAAGCGATATCAAGCAGTACATATTGAAGTCGTGAAAGTGATAGTGTAATGTTGCTTGGCGTGGTGCTAGGCCATCATTATCGAGGAGTTCGTGAGTAATATAATTTATTATTCAAGCCCCATGCTAGATTATATGTTAATATTGTGGTTTAAGTGTTACTGCGCAGTATACCTCCCTTATCCATAGAGAGAATGATGAGCAGCACATGGAGCTGGTGACGCTGTTGTAGTTCAATTTAAATAGAAGACCAGATTCAGTATTTTTTAATATTTATGGCAGAACCTGGATTCATAATAAGTTAAGGATTCACGTGTAATACCATGGAAAACATAATAATAAAAATTTATGTTAAATAAATACCATATTCATCACTGATAAAAATGGCGCGCGATTTTTCTAGATTTTACCTTATAAGTTACATAACTAGTAGTTCTGATGTCATCTGAAGATTCATTTATGTGCATCTGTGTATTCTGGTGTTGCCCGTCGTAAAAAATATTTTGTAAAACTATGGAACAGAAGACAATCAATACATGAGGGTGTTGACCTATTTGTTTGTCTAAAATCTAAGTAAAAAGTTAAGTCACATGATTCTCAGTAAAGGACACTGGCATAGTAGCCGGTAGGCAACTTTAGGTTTGAGAAAAAAATGTTGGGGAAAAACTGTTGCATCCGTGACGTAGCAGACGCGCGGGAACTGAAACGTCACATAAGAACCAATCGCATGTGACGCGCTGCTCTCGCCCCCTGCTCCCCTCTAATAAAGCCCTGACTGACTTCTAAGCTTTCAAGGTCAATCCTATACTTACGTTACGTGCCTATACCATTGATACACTTGCACTTCGATAATCAATATTTATTAATTAATTAGAGAGGAATAAAATCAATGCCTGGGGATAGTGACAACTATAGTTTTCTCTATGAAGCCACTAGTCAATCCAACTCTCATCAGTGAAGGTATTCTTAAACCTATCAAAAGTGTTGCCAACTACTTTTGTGATTAAAATGTATCCTTTAAAATAAGCCTAGTTCCCAAAATGAACATCAAAGTGTATTCTTTATTCAGATTGCGTCCCCTACTAATGCCCTCTCCGGGTTAAACTATAATAACAACATTCACACCAGCCTTAAATTGATTACGGCCCGTCCTAATCTCAGCTTAATATACTCTGTTCACACGTATGTAGAAGACAAACAGACAGATACGTTTATTTATTATTAGTACATTAATAATAATTAAAATACCAAATAAACAAAAATGCAGACAAAACAAATAAAAACTTATCGTACATTTCTCTTCTCAGTCATTCGTTCCTTCACTTATCAACTTATTCAGTCATTCCCCACGTACTCAACCACCCACACACTCTGATCAACCACAGACTTACTATCTCATTCAATCAACCAATCTCTAATAATAAAATTTCATAAGTAAACCTTAAGACACGTAGGAAATATTTAAGAATATAAACGAAACTGTAAAAATGCGATTTAATATACTACTAACGCCATCTATTGATGGATAGATGGTCTCTATCTATCTGTTACACAATCAGGCTTAAATCTCTGAAACGATTTTGATGATGTAGGATATAGAGATGAAGTAGAGCTTGAGGAAGGAAAAAAAATACTTAAAAATACTTAGTAAACAAATGAGTGTGCTTGTACGCCATCTATCGACGTGGGGGTGAAGTGCATGTCGAGCTGTGTGAGCATTATGTCGAACAAGTATTTTGAAAACCACTTTTTGGTCATCATGTGAACATGTTTACATGGTCGAAAACATAAGGGAATAGCCCAAACTACTAAACCAATAACCGTTAAATGTGTTAAGTGTTAAAATACGTGTTCAACGTTAACGTTTGGTTTGTTGGAACTAGTTGTAATGAGTGGCTTTGTTTACTGCTGATAATCTTCCGTATTAAAGATCACTTAGAGGTTTCTAAATCCATAATAAATCCCAGGCTTTATTGAGTTCTCTATCTAGGAGCAGGTTTAAAAACGTCGTTGACGTAATCAAGATATTTACCCATTCCCTTTCACGTTGTTGGGCGTTAAAATAAATGACCGTAGTAACCTTACCTACACAGCTACAATGGTCATCCTTTTGACAACTGGCTCAAGTCTACCAGAACAGAGGTTATATACAGTCTTGGAATAAAATAAAAGGTGCCAATGAATATAAAGTAAGCAACACTGCATAAAACACATTAATAAATGTAATTATTAAAACGGCTCTGAAATATTATATTCCAATCTCATTATAAAACAATCAGATGCTAATTATTAGTTCAGTACGTTCATAAAGAATGAATCACTTGTTAATATTCATGGAATAATATCGGTATGTTCATTGTTTCAACCCCTTTTATTTGACACAAAAGCGCTAATTTTGAGTTAAAAAACATTTAATTTTCATTAAATGGCTATATAATATACACAGTTCAATAAATATTTTATTATTATCCTGCAGGAACTATGACTTTTTCGGGATAAAAACTAGCTTATGAGTTAATGAAGGTATAGTATCTGTGTACCAACGCAATGATACTTATGGCGTCTGACGTCAAAATACACAATATATTATGGTCAATAAGTGTATAGTTATAAAATACAAAATATTGACATATTACTGCGGCATCTATTCATTCATCATCTACCCGCATGAATAACCACTATGAATCATTTATCTCTCATCATTAAGGCAACGTTCGTAAGAAACGTTTCCATTCGAGAGTTTTTTCTCCGACTTTCTTTGCAAATCCAACTACCTCGAAAAAGTATTTTTATTTTTCAGCTTAATATATAGCTTATGACATTCACGAATAATGTGGCTTTCTAGTGGTAAAAGAATTTTTAAAATCGGTTCAGTAGTTCCAGAGATTACCCCCCTACAAACTCATAAACTTTACCTCTTGACCATGACTGTGACTTGACTGACCTGACTGATAACAAACTGAAATTTGGTGTGGGCTATCCTTATCACTTAGGGGTATAAAAAATAGATGTTGACCGATTCTCAAACCTACACGATATGCACACAAAATTTCATAAAAATCGGTTGAGCCGTTTCAGAGGATTTTAGTAACAAAGACCGCGACACGAGAATTTTATATATGAGTTTAGTATAGATGACAAAATTTCTCGTCTAAATATTCTAGAGGATGTAGTATATTTACGTCACAAAATTAGATGGCAACCCTGTCACAAACGTAAAACAATCAACGTAGAATATATTAAACTAATTTTGCTTACAATTAAACTCTAGATTTGCTAATTTCAAGCTTTGATACAAACTGTGTACGATATAACTATGAAGTTTAATACGCTAAACTGTACTATTCCGGTACCTAATTGTTAGTTTGTTTATTAAGCTTTAACTCTAAACGAATATTATTTTAACTGAGGTAGGGCACAGTAGGAAACTTCCTGCTCAAATATGGAGCAGCCCGACTGGGGTAGTACCTCGACCTTATAGAAGATCACAGCTAAATAACACTACTCTAAAGCAGTGTTGTGTTCCTGTTGGTGAGTAAGGTGACCAGAGCTCCTGGGGGGAATTGGGGATAGGGTCAGCAACGCGCTTGCGATGCTTCTGGTGTTGCAGACGTCTATAAGCTACGGTAATCGCTTACCATCAGGTGAGCCGTACGCTTTTTTGCCGACCTAGTTACATAAAAAAAATAAAAAAAAAAAGAATGAGATGAATATATATAATAATATAAAATAGTATGTATATTTCTGTCTCATTCTTTCCTACACATTTTTGTATTTGTGTCTCTTACCTGTCGTTTTTTCCGTTGCATCCGGTTTGAAATCACGACGATTCTAAAGAAGTTTCACTTCAAAAAAAAAATAAAAAATTATGTAATTGCACAAAGCAATTATGAGTTGAGTTGGATAGAAAGAAGAAGGTTTTTCTGCAACAACACAAACTTAGGATATGATAATCAATTTTTAGGGCTTAGGGGCAATAATAATATTTAATCAAACTTACACGAAAACCTTTACAATGGAGTCCTAGCATCACTACACATAACTTTGATAATTACCGGGCGGGATTACTTTGACAACTGGTTATATATTGTCGCGTTAGAATACTTGAATAATACAAAAGAAATTAACCGCGAATACTAAGTTATCAACGGTTTTGCCAACTTAAGTCAGTCGCTCTCACTCTCTACACAACTTGTTCAACTATTTCAGTGTAATTATTTTTTGAAACACTAGTCGAAAGTAAACGCCTCACAATACTACTTATAATGATATTCTGACCCGCACACGATGATCAAAATTTGAGCGTTTGTCTTGTAAATTTTTTTTTTTTTAATGGGCTTACTCTTGACCTCAGTCTAGCTCTAGAGCAGAGACGAGGTCGAAGTCGGAGCGAGCTTGCCCAGAAGAAGCCTGTTCACTCTTGCTTTAAAAGCATTCGGGTTATACGTACTCGGAAATACAGACGCCGGCAGGGAATTCCATTCATTAGCCGTGCGCATTAAAAAATATGACTTAAAGCGCTTTGTACGTATGAAGGGTACATCAATTAGGTGGGGATGAAAGCCTGCGGTGCATCTGTATGTCCGATGGAAGAAAGGAGATGGGGGTATGAGCTCGTGTAGCTCCAGGGCAAACACCCCAAAGTACAACCTGTAAAAGACCGAAAAATTATGATTTAATACATTGAAATTGATTCTAATACTTTAAGTTGGTAAAATTAGCTATACTTAAGGGAAGGGAGGGCAGATTAGCATCAACATCAAATAATTGTTAGATTATTACTAATTAATACCAATTAAGGTAACAATCTGATACTTGAAACAGTTCAGGTAATTGAAGTTTACAAATAGTATATATAATATTGGTATGGCGCGTAGGTGCGCGGCCCGCTAAAGCGGACCGCAAAGGGGTGAAAAAATACCTTTTTCTACTATTTTCCTCAACTGTCTACCATTTTCTACAGAACCGCCATCCGGAATTCGACAATTTGATTTTTTTTTCAGCTCAATGCCAATTGGATGAGGTTTCGAATGATATTTGTTCGAACACATCCTATATCCACATCGACAAAACGAGAGATACTCTCTTTTGTCGATGCGTTGCATCCTCGAAGATAGAATGGAGCGGGGAAGTGAAGAAAAAAAAACGCTGCGATTTCAGCGGACCCTGAGCAAGAGCCCAGAGTCTACTAGATCCGCAGCGTTAATGGGATGGGAGAGGAAGATAACATACGTTGCAAGCCAGTCGTGGAACAGATCCCCTACCACCAAGGGGGTGCTGGGTTACTCGGCTCTTACGAGATGCTCTCCCAGCGGCAGAGGGGAACAGTATTCTAACCCGTCCGCTCACTGTTAATAAGTAGTATTAATATTTTAATAAAACCTAACATATCATAACACTAGCGGCCCGTCTCGGCTTCGCACGGGTGGATAACTTTTTTTAAAACATTTTGGCTCTCCCGCATTTCGGTGTCCCCTTTCTCGCCTCGTTGCTTGCTGCGCTGCGTGGCGCGCCACACTGGCTCGTCGGCGTGTATTTTTTTTATATTAACATTTTTAATATCTGAATGTCCGATTACAATAATTCAACAAGTAATCTCCAGATATTGAAACAGTCTTGAATACCAAATAATTTATTTGGATAAGAATTAATACAAAGGTATGGATAACATGGTCTGATTTTGATAGGCATTATTTTATAGATATCAATTTTTAAAATGTAAAAAAGTAGTTATAGTGATAAACTACAATAGTTGGACATATGGTCTCGCGGAGTTTTTTGTAGATATTGATACGTTCTATAATATTGTATAACATTTTTTTGTTCTATCATCAACACTTTCTGCAGCGCATGCGATGAAACACATTTTATGGCTAATTTTTTTACATCTTGGTTTCGTTTTAGTAAGAATTTCTGGGGATATTGTAATTTTTTCTAGTAATAAATATAGCCTATGTTACTCAGGGGTAATGTATCTTTCTAATGGCAAAAGAATTTTCGAAATCGGTCTAGTAGTTTTTAAGTTTATCCGCTACATATAAAAATACAAATCTTTTCTCTTTATAATATTAGTATAGATGATGTAATGGGAATGTAGTTGTATGGGATGAATGAATGGAAAGGGCTATATTTCATACATTCTTTAAAACAATCAACATGTAATGGTAGGTAATGAATAAAAACATCAAACTACGATATTTACGTTCATAATAATGTAACAACCGCAATAAGTGTACAAGCATGTACTCACGTATCGTTCGTTCAGGTTACAATGTTTATAGATACTGCTCGTAGTTTCTACGATAATCACGTTTTTTATTATTAAATATTTTACCAATATCATACGTAATAAGGTATATTATTAGACTTTTACATGAGTTTTATAACTATTGAATATATGACAATATTATCTGGATCAATTGGATCTCCAGCTCCGTTGAGATCAGTCGAGGTGTTCATTATTACTAAAGTTTTTTTTAATGGATGTTTTATTTATTTCAATGTTAAACATTTCAATATTAAACATAAAACTAGAAAACCAAAAACATTTTTAATCCTATCGTTCGTATGTGTATATAATTATTTTGTAGAACAAAATGGCTATTTTGACATCTTCAATATTAAATTTAATAAAAAGCAGATCCTAAACAAAATTATTATCAACGGATTGTAACATTTTATTGATTTTGTGCTTGTTGTTTTTTATCTGTTTTTTTTTTTATTTCACAAGTATTTATTTATTTTATTAATTTAAAACTATAGACGTAAGATCATTCCTAGATACTTAGATGTTTGTTACTCAATTACACAAAAATGACTTTACGGATTTTAATGAAATTTTCCACATAGATACTTTGTATCCTGTATTAATATATAGGATACTTTTTATCCCGTAAAATGTGTAGTTCCTAGTAATAAAAAATAAAATATATTTATAGGTGGATAGACAAATAACTATAAGATTGACTCTTAATAATTAAGACTTCTTTAGCAAAACAACAATTACTCTAATTATTTATATATTCAGCAAACTATCTTTAAATACATAACACTTTGAAGTTACACGAGATCCGAGAACAACCAAGCATTTTGCGTAAAACTCATCCTTTTTATTATAAAACATTTAATTTAATATTTTTTTATTTTTTCTTTAATAGTTTATTCTGTAATTTTTAAATAAATACTGTAATTGTAACCTACTCACTAAATATTGTAATATTAAAATTGATATATTATGTGTATATATTTAATATATAAAAACATATTATTATACATTTACTGTTGTTTTGTAAAGTATTTTGTGCAATTTTAAAATTCAATCTGTCTTTTTAACCGACTTCAAAAAGGAGGAGGTTCTCAATTCCATTGGTATTTTTTTTTTATGTATGTACATTAATTACGCCGAGATTTATGATCCGATTTACGTGATTTTTCTTTTGTTTGATGAGGAATAGTTGCCATTTAGTCCCATAAAAATTTAAAATAGTTTGGCCCAGTAGTTTTTATTTTATGAACATTTTTGAACACTTTTTCCGTTCTCGTACTTTTTTGGAATTTGTATTGTTTATTTGTGTATGTATACCGATTACGCTGAGATTTATGATCCGATTTACGTGATTCTTCTTTAATTTGATGCGTAATGGTTACTATTAGGTCCCACAAAAATTACACATAGTTTGACCCAGTGGTTTTAATTTTATGAACCTTCAAAAAGGACGAGGTTCTCAATTCGGATTATGGCTAATTTTTTTGCACCTTGGGTTGGTTTTAGTAATAATTTCTGAGGATCTCTCATTTTTCCAGTAATAAATATAGCCTATGTTACTCAGGGATAATGTAGCTTTCTAATGGTGAAAGAATTTCTGAAATCGGTCCAGTAGTTTTTATGTTTATTCGTTACATACAAAAATATAAAAATACAAATATAAATCTTTCCTCTTTATAATTATAATATTAGTATAGATTAGTAATTTTTGTAGTCGGTGCCAGTAACAGTATAGCACGTATATTAGTATATATAGTATACTTTTATTGGGAGTTTTCATTTAGGTTGATTATATATTATTATTATTAACCAGTGTCCCGATAAATGGGTCTTAAGTTACCTGTCATTGAAGCGGAGCGAGCGGGGTAGAGAAGCTGAGAAATATTATAAGCAATACGATTGCATAAAATCTCGGAACGAAGAAATAAATAAAAAAGAAATGTCAAAAATAAGTAAAAAAAAATTAATCTAGATTTAACTGTCTTAATCGTTGCATTTCCTGTAGTGCTTTGTCATCGTGTGGTCTGTGTAATAATTTAGATGGTTCCAAATCCAGTAATGCCACACCATCTAAATTCTTTACTCGACTTAAGGCCACATATATCTGACCTTTTGCGAATTTTTTTTTTCCGAGGTCTATTACCGCTCTTTCCAATGTCGTACCTTGGAGCTTGTGAACGGTGACAGCCCAACTTAAAATTAGTGGCAGCATTAATCTCTCCACATCACCGTAACTTTTATTGGCTCGAAAAGTTGCAGATGTTGGTGCGATTGAGACTAGACCCTCCGCATCTTTTACCCTAGTGCCTACCTGCTTCAGGCAGTTCTCCTGCTTCTAGTTGGTCACGGCGAAGGGCTGGCCACTTGATTTTTTTTATTATACCCATTGCTCCGTTGACTAATCCATCAGAGACCGCAATGTTTCTCCTTAGCATCACCCTAGAGCCTATCCCTATTTTAATTTCTTGTAACAATCCACCACAGTTGTTTACATCTACAGGAATGACATTATGTGGAGGCCGCTTACCATACGTTGGTGCTTCTCGAGACTCGTCCACAGCATTAACTCTATGTATTTGGCACTCTCTCGCTAACAACTCTGTCATTCGGGAATTATTATCTTCAACCAACCTCCCAGGGGGGAATATTCTTACTACAGCGCCATCCGCGAAATCACCTGTGAGAGTTACCCGGCGTTTTTCACATAATATTTCTAATTGCATTACAGTAAGTTCCCCGAACCGTAAGTTATTTAATAGATGTACAAACTCGCTGTCTGAGCTTTGGCGTATGTTCATGGTTAGTTCACAAAATAACCTAGACTAAAAAGTAAAAAATAAAAAAAATTATAAGTAAGCTGTTTATAATATTAAGTTTTATTTTGTTTAGACCATGGCACCGACTTCAAACCTTTCAATTGGTAACACATACAAATAATAGTATTTTAGTAATATTAAAGGTAATTAGGTTTGCATAAGAGGGGTATTAAATAAAATATTTATCAAGTTATTTCATACTTTTTAGTTTTTTGTCATTGAATCCGTTTTTTTTAAACTTAGTTTTTTTTAACTTTTTTTTTGTTTTTGAAGTCGGTTTTTTTAAACGAAGATTTTTTTTATTTAAGTACTATTCGTAGAGCGTCAGTAAATCAGTAGTTGTCTATCCCACTGAGCTACGTTTTCTCGCTAGAAATGATAAAATCGGAATGATTGATTTAACATAATTTTTACTTTCTCATAATACTCAACAGTAAAGTAAAGAAAACACATTTAGTCTGTTAAAGTAGTTTCAGTAAGATGGATTTTTCAGACATTTTAATATAACCTAGATGAAAGAATGTCTCGCAAGGAATCTCGGACCATAAATGTTTGATTTACTATATACTAGATCAAGTTGTACCAAGTCTTTATTCTAATTCAAGGCTACAACTTAGCGTAATCGAAAGATACGGTCATTTATGTCATGTCATCAAAATTTATAGGATACTTCCCGTTGACCTAGAATCATAAAATTAGGTGAAAAACAAGGTCGGACATAAATAGGAAGAAGTCTGAGAAACTTATATTTATTTATATTTATTGTTATATAATAATAATGTATTTAAGCTATATTTTTGTAAAGTTTCATTAAAAATATTTTAGTAATTTTTATGTAAAGTGGCAACAAATATTCATAACAATCTTTTTTCGTTATGAAAGTTAGTAACGTTTATTTGATGGATTAGAGTTATACCTCAGTGAAGCGATGGATATTTTGAAATGCATATTATTAATAAACATTTATAATAATTATTGTAATACTTATATAACAGTTGTAGTTAGTAAATACCGCTTTTTATAGCAGAATAAATTATCCATAAATGAGTGTAGAACATGAGATCAGTTTTTATTCTATTATCGTAAGTGTATTTGTGTTTTTATAATATTCTCTGTCTGTCTGTTTATAAGGAGGAAATAATTTTTATTTATTTGTGTATAGATTAGTATGAACTCGAAGTTTTTAACGCAGACTCGGCTAAATTTTATTATCATTCCATTAGATTTGCAATTTTATTAGAAGACTAGGGGCCCGTCCCGGCTTCGCACGGGTGGATAATTTTTTTTTTTACATTTTGGCTCTCCCGCATTCTGTCGCTCCCTCTATCGCCGCGTTACTCGCTGCGCTGCGAGGCAGGCTACACCGCGCCGGCGGCCCGTCTGGGATTATTTTTTATTTATCTTGATATTTTTATTTCGTAATATCTTTTGACTGGAATGTCCGATTTCAATAATTCAAAAAGTAATTAACAGGTATTGAAACAGTCTTCATTACGAAATAATTTATTTGGATAAGAATTAATACAAAGTTATGGAAAACATGGTCTGATTTTGATAGGCATTTTTATCAACTTTTAATATGTAAAAAAGTAGTTATAGTGACTTAACTACAATAGTTGGACATATGGTCTCGCGGAGTTTTTTGTAGATATTGATACGTTCTATAATATTGTAAAACATTTTTTTGTTCTATCATCAATACTTTTCGCAGCGCATGCGATGAATGATATTTTATGGCTAATTTTTTTGCACCTTGTGTTGGTTTTAGTGAGAATTTCTGGGGATCTCTAATTTTTTCTTGTAATAAATATAGCCTATGTTACTCAGGGATAATGTAGCTTTCTAATAGTGAAAGAATTTTTGAAATCGGTCCAGTAGTTTTTATTCGTTACATACAAAAATACAAAAATCCAAAAATACAAAAATACAAATCTTTCCTCTTTATAATATTAGTATAGATATAGATTTATGAGTAAATTGGGCAAACGCTGTAAAATTTTGATTTACTTAGATAACAATACATCTAAAGGAGTTGCATCAATTAATTACATTAAACTGCCATCTATTAGAAAGTTATAATAACAATGTTAGGTACAAAATATTGAAGTCATTAATTGGGATCGAAACTCTGGCATCTCTAACCAATGTAGTGCCAGTGACCAATCATCACCCTAGCGCCCTTAAAGCGCAAAGTCAAAGTCAAAGTCCAGTGCGATGCACTCGATAAGGAGCGCCAAATAATGCACACTGCACTATAATACTCTCAAGTTATACTAAAATAACTTTTTATACCTTTCTCTTGCTTCCCTGAGGTGTATTCAAGCTGTTCACTCACTCACACAACTATTGGTACGACGAGTGTCAGACTCTCGAGTGAAAATTCATATAATGCATAAGGGGTTAATATTATGATTACTCGTGACCGTCAGCTGCGATTCCGTGAGTGGGGCGAGCAGTGGCAGCCTCCCAAACATGGAGAAAAAAATTTCCTCCCATTTGAAAATTTGTCATATTATAGTTTACCTAGCATCTTGAAGGAAAAATAAAGGCAGCTGACCATAACGTGGTGGAATATACGTCAGCTGGCTGCTTGACCATGTAACAATTTGATTTTTTATAGCAAAATCACAAGTTACCATTTAAATAGCTTTTTACAAACAGGAGTTCACGACGACGACGGTCACAAATAATAATCAATATTAACCTCTTATTCATTTCACGAATTTTCGCTTGGGAGGGACTTGGTCATGTAAATCTGTCAGTAGCTCCCATACCATATGAATCATATATCTCTCATCGTTAAGGCAGCGTTCGTAAGAAAGGTTTTCGTTCGACCGTTTTATCTGCGATTTACTGCAGCAAATCCGACCACTACAAATAAGTCTTTATATTTCTCGGGTTAATATATAGACTATGACATTCACAAATAGTATGACTTTAGACTGGTAATAGAATTTTCAAAACCCGGTAGTTTAGATAACACAGCTCTACAAATAGAAACTTTTTTTCTGTTGCCCTGGATATCATCCCGAATTTTTACGTTTTCAAGTGCCCAGAATACGAATATATTCATGAAAGTTCTCAATGTGCTCGTATATTCATGATTTTTGCATATGATTGCATATTTTTTTGATGCTCCTCAAGTACGACAATTGATGAAAGTCTCAAATTTTATCAAAGTTATGACTGTTCCGGGAAGTGAAGCTCGGAAAAGGTTTATGTTGGTTGTCGAAAATTTCCAAGTAACCATAAAGCAGCAAATTATGAAGAAATCGTGCAAAATATGCTGACAAACTTTATAAAAGGAATCAAAATGTTACCTTGCTATAAAAAAATAAACAGCGCGTTTTAAACCAAGAATTTCCGCAAAGTAACGCCTGATTCAATTCAATAGACAAACTTTATGACTTTAGGAGCAAATATGAGTATTAAGTTACACTATCTCCGCAATTATCTAGATAAAATTCCGGATAATTTAGGAAATTATAGTGAGGAACAAGGAGAGCGGTTCCGTCAAGATCTAAAAGTGTTGGAGGAAAGATATCAGGGTCGATGGGATTGTCACGTGATGGCAGATTACTGCTGGTCTTTAAAAAGAGATTGTCCCCTGAAAAATTATAAAAAAATGCTCATAAAAGGCGTTTTATGGAAATATAAAATAAATTTTCGACATTTTCCTCTTTTTTAACTTCGATGTATCCTAATTTCTTAAAACATAACTGTCATTATAAATATATATATTATTTTGTTTCTCGTTTTTTTAATTTTTGTAATGTAAAATGATAATAAAGATTTTAAAAAAATCAAAGCAAATCTTACAAAATCATTGATAGTTTCATGAATTGTGGGCATAAATAGACCCAAAATCATTTTCATATCTAGGGCAACAAAACCACTGTAGACCAGTGTAATACAAAGATTGGTTTAGTAATTTGCAAGTTCTCATGTTAGTATTTATCCAAAAATATACTTGATGTTGTTTTTGTAATATACATATATATAAATATCTTGTTAACTAGTAGTTAGCTGTTATTGTAGAATAACAAGGCTCATTTGGCCACTACCGAGTATGGAGTATCGGATTCCGTATAATCGTTACATTTTATTATTATTGTTCTGTTTAAAGGCAATATGAGCTGTAATTGAAGTAAGCTTCAGTAATATACTAATAATAATAAAACAGTAGATGACTAATATTATAAGAGTAAAGTAATGATTTATAAATAAATATTTTTTGTCTGATTTTAATACAATTTTTCAGGGAATAAGAGAAACTGAACATTCTGTTTATGTGATTTTTGTCTGAACTCATTTTATCTATACTCAAACGCAAAATAGCTGAAGAGATACAGATACTCTTAAATCTGGAACAAAACATAGGATACAATTATTCTGGAACTAAGCAAAGTTCCACTGAGATAGAAAAAAAATCTCAAAAAAAGAATTTATTCTGCAAACATGTACCCTTGTACGTTTCTTAGTAAATTAATAAGTGAAGGATGAAAGAAAAAAATACTACTTTTTGTTTTTTAGACAGGTCAGTTATTTACTGGGTATTATAAAGTATCAAAGTTGTAGACAGATTTTAAAAACTCTAGATATATCCAGCGACGTGAGAGGACAACTAGGCATCAAAACCACAGCTGTTTAAAAAACTTCATTTGAATACAAACATGCAATATTATAAAAACTATTCAATAAAAAATTCGTTTTAAATTCAGGAAAGCTCAAAACAATAAATAACGCAACTGTTTTTATCACTTTTTGTGCAGTAACCTCGCAAAAATAACAATAAATTAAAAATATATCGCCAGCACGTGTTTACTGGCGTCGGGCTGTATTTTTCGTGTGCGATTTAACCCCTCTATAATAATAGGGACATTTGTAACCCACACTTAAACAAAAATTTAATAAGATTTTCAATATTTCTAGATAGGTATACTGTTGATAGTGTTTGATTGTCTAATAGTTGGTTTATGTTAAAAATACCAACATAGACCGTCAGCTTGAAAATTAAGACCATGTTACGCTTTCGGGAAATAAATATTTAGTTATCATATTTATTTTAAGATTACCCTTTTAAGGATCAGGTGATATTAAGTATATGTATGTCGTGTAATGTAGATGTCTTTATAGGTGATCCTGGACTTCAAAACCCAGACACTGTTGGGCTCTCTTCTACATCAATATAAGTTACGCCGATTTTATGGTGCGCCTCTATTTGTGGACTAAGGAAACTGATGTCCATCTGTGAGGCTTATGTGGAAAGGCATGGTTTAAGTTACAATGCTAAAAAGAGTGTGGTGATGATCTTTAAGGGCCGCGGGTAAAAAACCCAATAAAGTACCAACTGTCGTACTAAATTGTGCAGAATTAGAAAGAGTGTTTCAATTCAAATATTTGAGCCATGTTTTAACTCCAGTCCTCAAAGATAACACAGATATAGAGAGCGGAGAGCGTTGTCAGTAAGAGCGAATATGCTGGCCTGCAGGTTTGCACGTTGTTCTAGTGATGTAAAGATTACATTATTTAGAGCTAGATTTTACACGTGCAATCTCTGGGCCTACAACGCTCTCCGTGTCCAATTTAACATCGCTTTTAGGGTGCTGCTGGGATTGTATGGGATGGGATGTAGCGCATCAGGGATGTTCGCCACGGCCAGAATAGACTGTTTTTATGCCACGATAAGATAAAGATGTGGATCCCTGGTGCGCAGGGTTCGGGATAGTTCCAACAACATTCTCGAAATGATTGCAGGACGACTAGACTGCGCATATTTAAGTCATTGCTGTGCTTTTTCTTATGGAATGACGCAGAAATGATATGCTTATTCTTTTTTAAAAATATTCAGGTAAGTTAGATTAAGTACTAACATAGAAAATAAGTCTGTAGATACTAACAAAGTGAGTCTTAGTTGCTTTATTATAAATCAAATTTTTTATCAATCTTCAAAATTTCATAAAAAAAGTTTACCCTGGGACACATATGTCCCATTGTTCATTAAAAGGTTAGATATTCCCCAATCCTCCTATGATGATAAAGCATGTGTTAAGTGATTTCATATTAACATATTCGTGACAAACTGTTTAAGTAAATTGTATTATATTCTGAGGTGCTAATTTTAGGAGCATGTACTATTTACTGATGGATCGACAGCATTGAGAGGCTAGAAGCCAATAAACTGTAAATCTAAATAAAGTTTAACACGTTTCTTTGGTTGTTTATACATTCTTGGTATCTTTGGTAATAATATAGTTTAATATAGTTCTTTCTCTCTCTCTAAACTATTTAACTCTAATATTATATCTATTTCTAAATAATAATTATTAAACATTTGCTGCTGATGTTGGTTAGATTTTTTTCTTTTTCTCTCTATCAACACAGAATATTTAAATCTCTCTTGAGAAATTATTGATAATCAATGCTAAGGGTTAGTATTTAATTCACTTTCCATTTCTTCCAATTAACTCATATATACAGATGTATATAAATAATAAATATACATATATAAATATAATAGTAAGAAAACTAAGTATTTAAAATTTACGACACCAAATGAAGAAAATAGAGACTGGTGTATTTAAACATGGAGAGGAGTTGGAATCAGTGGAATCTACCGCATTTTTGGGCATCACTGTCGATTCTAAATTGCAATGGGGCCCCCATATTGAGAGATTGGCCAATAGACTCAGCTCTGCAGCATACGCGGTTCAGAAAATACCCCAATTAACTGATATAGACACGGCTCGTCTAGTTTATTTTAGCTACTTCCATAGTATAATGTCTTACGGCATTCTACTTTGGGGTAACGCAGCCGACATAAACACGATTTTTGTACTGCAGAAGAGAGCTATTCGCGCAATCTATGGTCTTGGCCCTAAAATATCTTTAAGAGATAAATTCAAAGAAATTAATATATTGATTGTTGCTTGACAATATATTTTTGAAAATGTTATGTATGTACGTAAAAATATTAATGATTTTATTAGAAGTAGTGACTTGCATGACATCAATACTAGGAACAAACACAAACTTGTTATTCCTACTATTCGATTGAGTAGAATTAGTAATTCGTTTGTTGGGCGATGTATATGCTTCTACAACAGGATCCCAGAAAACGTTCAAAATTGTTCTATAGGAAAATTTAAAAAGTTAGTTAAAAACGTTTGTGTGACAAAGGCTATTATAACATTAAAGATTTTTTGGAAGATGTCACGCCTTGGGAATGATGCGGTTGCTCCAGGCTTTCTCAATTTATAAATATATTTGTTATAAAAATTGGCGTTTAAAAAAAATCAAAGATAAAAATATCCAAAAGAAATAGTCCCGCTGAGTTTCTTGCGCCCATTTTTCTCAGGTCTGGGTTAGGTCGTTTCCGAAAGGGTGGTAGATTCCGACGTTCAATAAGAGAATGTAAATTCCAACATTGAGTAAAAAAATTTTGACTTTGACTTTGATACCTAAGGTAAAATCTAAAATATTAAAAGTAAACTAAAGTAAAAGTAGTATATCATTTTCCTAAACAGTCACTGTGTAAAATGCAAAAAAAAATTAAACATTAAATATATACTGTGACTGTGTACTTTGAAAAACCTTGATTATCGATTTTATTCCATACTTGATATCGAAAGAAAAGTATCGAGAAATATGGTTTCATGTGTATCCAGTGTAAGCAATGTGAGTATGTTGCCACAGTTACAGAACTGTTATAATTGTCAATATATTAATATTGTGAGGCAGCTCTCAAGTTAGCAATGAGCTGATAGTCCTCAAACGGGTGAACAGATCTTCACAATAGATAGCTCAGAACCATCACGATTAAATTACCTTTCAAATATGAAAAAAACTTCATCATAATGTATAGAAGTACACATTTTAGAGCAAGTTGCTTCATGTTTTCGAATTGTCTAAAATTTGCTTCATGTAGTCTATGAAAACTTAAGCTACAGTCGAGAGCGATAACCGTTTTATTTTTGCTAATTAATAAATAAACTAGAGCTTAAACTTGTTGCTCATTTACGGCCGAAATAAATAATCAATCGATCCAAATTTTAATTTTTCATACACAAATCTTTGGATTAAGATTGATCATTAATTTCGGACGTTAAGGAATAGGAAGTGACTCACTCCAAATTCTAAATACTTCAGTTCCATTAGAATTCATTTTTGAGAGATCAAAACGGTCAGTAACTATGTTTGTCTGCTAGTCTATATATACCGCTAGATTGGAAAGGATATAGGAGATACTTATTGAGAAAAGCAGGACAAAAAACGATGAAATATAAGCGTTTAAGTTCATAGTCAACTAGTTGACCCGTCCCGGCTTCTCTCGGGTTCAATTTACCATATGTATTTAGGTACGGCCACACAGCTCGACACGCACTTCACCCCCACGTCGCTAGATGGCGTACGAGCACACTTATTTGTTTACTTTGTATTTTTAAGTATTTTTTTCGCGATAAAACATAGCCTATGTCCTTCCTCAATCTCTAATATCTGTACCATATTACATCAAAAACGGCTGAGTGATTTAAGCGTGATTGCGTAACAGAAAGAGCAGACATCTATCCGCCAATAGATGGCGTAAGTAGTATATTAAATCGCACTTTCAATTGTTTAGTTTGTATTCTTAAATATTTCCTAAGTTTCTTAAGAGTTACTAATAATTTGGAATAGGGTGTTACTTATTCTGTAAAAAATTTATTTTTTTGGTAGAATTTAATAAATACCACGCTTTTAGATTATAACTTGTGATATCTCAGCTATATTGGTGTTCAGCTATCCTAATACAATATGATGTTTGGAGTTCGTGAAAGTGGCGGCTTTGGCAAATATTTTCTATTATATCATTTTGATTATTCAACTTAAACTTTTCTACTCTATGTTTATCCTTAAGTGATGCTGGATATCCCTTGATCTTTTGAACTGCTGGCAGTGACGACATAAATCAGTAGTTGAGGTTATAAATGATCAAGATTTTGCTGCAGATGTCTCATCTTTGCTAGATTTAATAATAATACAGTATATAGTTGAGATTACACTGGATTTTTCTTTCGATCTTATTGCATATAATGATGTACTACCCACAATGTATATAGAAAATATAATATTTTATATTATAGTTTCTCTTCTTCCTGATTATTCCCTGCTTCTTAATAATTTAATTAAGGAAATCCTTGAGAATTTTAACATAAATGAAATATCAGAAATATTACTAAATATATACTTTATTTTAAGCTATTGGTGAGCAAACTTAGAACACAGCTCTAGAAAAGCTTCTGAATAATCTGGGTCTCAAGTCTAGATTGCACATTATTGTTATCTTTTGAAAGTAACTACACAGTTTAGCTCACATATATTACTAGAGGTAAATATAGACAACTTCTGAAGTATATTACTTAACTATTTTTTAACTCTATTTTTGCAAAATTACGTAACTGTTATAATTCCCTCCATAATCACTTAGTAAATAGCATTCTCATCTATAACACTTCTAACCTAAATTACGTACATAACATGTTACACTACTACGCTCAATTAGACCCTCAATCTCCCAAAAGAGGAGTGCAATGATTTTAATAGACTGCTAAATTATTTTACTAGAAAATAGACTTTATGGTATAGTAGATAAAGTTGGAATTAAGTTAGGAAATAGAAACACCAAGCTTATAGCAAGCAATAGATTTTAAAGACTATAATCAAATAAAGAGAGCGAGTCGTTTCCGTATCCTGGAAACTACAGAGTTGGATAATGTAATGTACTTAGCTGGTGCAGAAAATGCTGTCTTTAAATATACTGGAAGACACTGATACTCTACTTCAACATTTGTACAATTATAACAAAAACAATCCTTTGTATTAATCCTTATCCAAATAAATTATTTCGTATTCAAGACTGTTTCAATACCTGTTGATTACTTTATGAATTATTTAAATCGGATATTACTTTTAAAAAAATCCTAAAAGAGAATACCACCGCGCCGGTGTGGCTCTAAGCAACGCAGCAAGGGACGGAGAGGAGGCACTGAAGTGTGGGGGAGGAACGTGCACTCCTATTGAGATAGAACAAAACGATGCATTGTGGGATACATACAGACAAAACACGCTCTGGTACCCGTGAGGAGCTGAGGCGGGTCGCTAGTATATTATTAACTAGTCGACCCACGCGCTTTCTTCCGCATGATGCTCCGCTCCTATGGGTCGTAGCGTGATGATATATAGCCTATAGCCTTCCTCGATAAATGGCCTATCTAACACTGCAAGAATTTTTCAAATCGGACTAGTAGATCCTGAGATTATCGCGTTTAAGCAAACAAACAAACTCTTCAGCTTTATATATTAGTATAGAGTGCAGTGTGAAGTAATTTTAATGTCTAATAAACGTTTTGTGTGCAGTTACGGCTAGTAAATTAAAAATAGTATAGTTATAAAAGATTAGAATTTCTCTTTCTCTTAAACGTCTATATTGTATCAAATAGCATCTAAAAATAAAACAAAAATAACTCTTATTTCCTCATAATAAAGGTTCTTTTCCAATACATGTAGTAAGTTGTAAAGATGGGAATAAGATTATTTTTATGGTAAATGAATGTTGGTTTAAAGTAATTTTATCTTTACGGTTGATTTGACGGCTTCAGTCACAAAACCCTTTATATTCTTAAACACGATTAGGTTCGTTGGCGGTTTTCTGGATGCATTATCTGGGGAATAAAAATAAAAACATCACCCTAACTTTCTCCCTCCTCCCCTCTATGGTCCTTTTTGTGGAGAAAAGTTTAGGATTATTTACTAAGTATGAGATATACAGTTAAACTATCCATTTTATTTTCACTCAAAACGGGACACGGACAACAGAACTTATCTTTCAGGCACCTACTGGTAAAAAGACAAAACAAACAAAACAATTTCTCTTCGGGAATTTAAAACCAGATAGTCTCACTATCAAAAGATATAAACAATAATCATAAATTCATACCCTTCCATTTGGTAGGTGAAGTTATGAGGTATTCCTAGTATTTTCAAAAAAAAAAATACAATGCAAAAGGAATCGGCCTATATTTTTTTCGCATAAAAATAAATACGAAGATATTATATGAAAAAATCCAATTTATTAGCACCTACTAAAATATGTAGAGCAAAACGCAATTTTTCGATTTACGTAAAATTTATTTCACAGGAACTGCTACCAGTCCTGAGATATGGTTGCTAAACCTGGTCGTTCGCTCAAACTCAAACTAAAAATAATATAACTCAATTAGACTTTTTTTAAAAAGTATTTTTGATACAAAAAGGAATCAGAAGGTTACCTGCTATAATCCGCGGCAATCTGAACAACCAGACTCGTAGGGCACAAGAAGAGCACCCTGCCCACATAAAGGTAACTTTTTGATTCCTTTTAAATCATGAATTTCCGCAAAGTAACGCCTGATTCAATTCAATATTTTTGATACGTCAAAAATTAGTCGGTCAGTAAGTTTGTTTAAAGCTACCACCAGCTTACAATGCAGTTTTCTGTTGAGAAGCGCCGGCCAGAAACTCAACAGTCGCTCGCATCAAAAAGCCATGTTTACATAAATTGTTATACAAATGATTTAGCTTGAGAGTCAACGTCACTTAGAGTCCAAGCATTCTCATCATTTAAGTAATCCTGTACATTATAGTAAGCTTTATTTATTAATGATTTCTTGATCCGAGATTTAAATTGTTGACGTGGCAAGTCTGTTTCCATTTTGTATCATATTTTTTGTATCAAATTATTAAATATATTCTAAGCTTTAAAATGTAAATATCTCATATTAAATAAACTTCGTAAAGCATTAAGTTTTTCTAAATCCGATTACATGGTCTAAGATCGCTGCGTCCAGCTCCAGGGTAAGCTACTTACTGATACTGAATCTAAAAGCAAATCTTCTGGCTGAAAAAGGAAATTTTCCATATAAATTACTTCAATCGTTTAACATTTTGAACAAGGCACCATCTATTGTATACTTACCAAACCCTAGTAACAAACAAGTTAATAAAGTAACTTACACTGCCATCTATTAGAAAGTCATGGAACTTAAAATAATTACAACTCTTTGATGATAAGTTTTTAATGTAAAAAATATCGAGGTCTTTTATCAAGATAATAATCATATTATAATAATCTATTAATTTCTATCCATTAGATTTATATGCAAAAACGACCTTACTAAGGTCTCGTAATAGATATACTTTAAGACGTCTTTTTCAAATTGAGATTTAAAACTACGCGAATGTATCAAATAGATCTCAAAAATGGAGTAAAACTTTTGTAGATTTCAGATTGTAAATATAAAATGATCCATTCTCTATGACATTCTACAAATATGTAAATGTCAACCTAAAAAAATCGTTTGACACTAGACGTTTCTTTATAGTTATTTTTTTATTTTTGATAAATTTTAATAATGGATGATGAAGAAGAGCAAAATCTTGATGCTGAATACAATCGATTCTTACAAATAATGAAACCTTATTTGGACCAGCTACTTAACCAGGAAGCAATCGAAATTTGCAATGCTTGGATACAGAGACTTTCTAGCTGTTCACAGAACGAGAAAACTTTAAGAAACAAATACATATTTGCTTTGTGCTATCAGCTTTCTAAAGGATTATTGGAAGATCCCTTTGTTTGTAAACCAGACTCCAGCGAATTACCTTCTTTATCATGTAAAATAGACAATGACGAATCCTCCTCAGAACTAGAATATATTAACATAGAACTCGATGACACTAAAATAATTTACAAGAACAAACTTAATTCTGCCTCGACTGTGGGTAACAGGTTTGGAGACAGTGGAATAACAGTTCAATCTAAACAAGAAACAGACAGTGAAAAATATTTTATTAATAATAAGATACAAGATCAAAATATTATTCAAACTTTACTAACTAATAATTTCAAAGACAGCGCTTATCAGACTAAAGCCACCAATCTGATTATGAAACTTCGAGAGATCAAACAACAAAACTTAAGATTACATAAAGAATTATATACTTTAAAAGAAGAATCTGAAATACGCCGTGCATTTGAAAGTTCATGTAATGAAATTTTAAAGATAGATACTTCAACAAGTGCTTACTTACAGGCTCAAGAAAGTTCTACAACAATAGAATCATTAAAGAGCATGCTCAGAGAAGTCCAGGAATCGAGAAACATTTTAATAGATACCATTAATGACCTAAAAAGTAAGTTAAACAATTATGAAGACATGAAGAATTATGAAATAGATGACATACAGGCTAAACATAAACTAGAAATTATGCACATTGAAACTATGATACGAGACGAAATAAAATTAAATTACGAAAAAGAATTAGCTGTTTTGAAGTTACAATATGACAAATCCATAAATACTATTCAGAATACACAATCAAAAGAAATAGAAAATGTAATAGCCAGAAAAGATGACATTATTTCTCAAAATGACAGAATTATAGAAATTAAAGATGCTGAGATTTCTCAGTTAAAATCTCAAATTGAAGATTTGAAAAATAACCAGCATTTATCTCATCTAAAGTCGGAAAAGATTGCAGAATTAGAAAAATATTTAAGTAAGTTGGAAAAATCAAAAATAAAATATTGTAGAGCATATGAAGCGAAACTAGTTAATATAAAAAGAGAGAAACATCTTGCAGATTGTTCTCTGCATCTTCAGTTAGTAAAACAAAGGGCTGACGTTATAAACGAATTAACTGACAAACATCAAATGGAAATATCGAACGCTGTAGAAAAATTAGAGAACAGGTATAAAGAAATTGTAGCTAATGTGCAAGCGACTGCTGTTCAACGAAGAATTCAAGACCAAATGGCGTTGGATTCGATAATAAAAACAGTTTGCGATGTTCCAAAAGAGTATCCATACAAAAACCCACAAGTTCCGACTCCAACAAAAGTTTTACGTAGTCAGATGAATGAAAATTGCAACATTGATTTTCCTTCGCAAAGCAATAGAATTGGTAGTGTTGTTGTTGGTAATAATTGTACAGATAGAGGTAATGGTTATTGCATTGATGAGATTATTGGGGAGTTTTTTTAAAAAGCACACATTCCTCAAAGAGATTTAGGTGGAGCTTAAATTTTAAGTATACATAACAAATAGTTGTAAATCCTTTAAAAATTATTACTTTTGAATACAAATTTTGAAAAGTATTTTTTCTATTTTTCTTAGAAGTTGTATTTCTATTCAATACTTTTTTCTGTGGCAGAAGATTAAAAATGATCTCAGTAAATTAGTTCCGGCAATAATAATGAAATATGATCCAATAATCTAATAAAATATAACCGACAAAGCCTGAATCATTGCAAGTTCTCTCGGATTACAGCCATATAAACGGCTCAACAATGACAAATACTGTGTCTGTTACGTAATAGTTAATTATTAGAGGTTCTTTTGTAGGAAATGTGAGAAAGTAGGGAAAAATATTAACTGGAGTTATGCCTTTTGCTTTGATATTAATGAAATTCGTAGCAGCATTTGAAATGATGTAATCGATTGATGTGAAAGCTATTATAATTAATCATAATAATACAAATATATAGATCCAGTTGATTTATTACAGATGTTTTGATTTTATTTTCAGTTCTTAAGTAAATGGAAAGTAATCAATAATTGTGTTCATAAATAGTTCAATTTGTCTTTCATAACTGAGTTCGTTGTAATTTTTCTGTTTCTTTTTATTGCTTTCAATTTAGCCAGACTAAAGACAAACGTCCAGAAGCTCGAATAGTTGCTGGGGATAGTGACCCTGGTGCCAATTTAAGGGGTTCTTTAATACTATTTAATTTATCTGCTTGACAACAGTAATTTTACCTAAACTTAACATCTAATGAAAATTATTTTCCACTTAGATTCATCAGTATTTTAAGATATGGGGATTCTCCCACATATTTATACATTTATAACACAACAAGCACAATTACATTCATACATTTTAACATTTACACTTTCATACAAAAAATAAATACAAAACACACAAACATACATCTAACATAATTTTATATATATACTCGCCGTTTAACTCACGCGCCGTGCCTGTTGCCGAGCCTATTGTTCAAACCTGACGTCACGATCATACGATGTCTATTGCACCGCTCACTTGCAACGCCAGTCGGCACCTAGCTATCACCGCATTCGTTTCTGTAATACTATTTGCTCGACGCTTGTAAAACGCGCACGCCATTGTCACCCGTACGTTAGTAGTATTACGGCCTATAATATCGTGCACTCATTTCATATGCATTGTTCATTTAGTTTAAGTATTTAGTAAAAATTAACGCCATCATTCACCTTCTCATTGTTAGTGGATTTTCATATTTTGCGTATTATATTGTGCTTGTTATCAGTGTTAATAAACTGTTTTTATTGTCTCGATCATTCCTTTCTTTCATTACATCGACCACATAATTAAGCAATCACGCATATCTAACTTCACTTCCCTAAACTGGTGACCCTAAGAAGACACGTAAAGAAGATGGCTTTAAACAATGAAAACAAGGGGCAGACGAGTGTAGAAAACGCCACGAATGCAGACATATGTAAGGTTGGAGTACGCGTCCCGCCATTTTGGCCTGATGAGCCCGACATTTGGTTCGCTCAGCTGGAAGGACAATTTACCATAGCCGGAATAACTAGCGACAGCACGCGATTTCACTATGTGATTTCTCAGTTGGACAGGCAGTACGCTAGGGAAGTAAAAGATATTATTACAAACCCACCAACTAGTGACAAGTATTTAAAACTAAAAAGTGAGCTAGTTAAACGACTGAGTGCGTCTAATGAGAAAAAGGTACAACAACTTCTCATGCATGAGGAGCTAGGGGATCGTCGTCCATCGCAGTTCCTACGACATCTCCAAGGTCTCGCCGGTCAAGAAGTCACCGATGAGTTCTTACGAACTGTATGGACCAGCAGACTGCCAGGTAACATCCAGACTGTGCTCGCTGCTCAACCACAAGCGACACTGGACACTTTAGCTGACCTAGCAGACAGGATTCATGACATTGTGCCTACACAGACAGTTGCAACGACGTCTTCAGGTGCCAGCGTCGAATCCCTAACGAGGGAAATTGCTGAGTTGAGAAGTCAATTAAAGCGTCTGACTACCAGCTCGAACCGCCAGCCCAGGTCTCGCAGTAGAACCAGGAATCGTTCGCGCTCGAGGTCTAAGTCCAGCTATCGTAAGTTTCCCATATGTTGGTACCATTCAAAATTCACCAGCAATGCCCACCGGTGCGTACCCCCTTGTGACTTCAAGAACCAGGAAAACTCCCAGGGCAGTCGGTAGTGGCGGCAACCGATAGCCCTAATTCATCTGGTCGCCTGTTTATTACGGACAAATGGACGAAGACCCAGTTCCTGGTCGACACAGGTAGCGACCTCTGCGTCTTTCCCCTTACCATGCTGCGTGAGCGTCGTGCACCAACTGGCTATAAACTCACTGCAGCCAACGGGTCGACCATAGAAACATATGGCTATAAACATTTTACGCTTAATTTTGGCCTTCGTCGCGATTTTCCATGGCGTTTTGTGGTTGCTAGTGTAACTAAGCCCATAATAGGCGTAGATTTCTTATCTTTTTATAATTTAATGGTAGATTGTAGAAATCATAAGCTTGTAGATAATACCACTCGTTTGTTTTCATCTGCTATTGATGCTGTAAATAGTAATAATATTTATTCTATTAAGGTATCGACTGGTGATACGAGATATCATTATTTATTATCCAGAGAATTTTCAGATATAACGCGACCGGCCGGCACACACGACACTGTACCACACAACACACAACATTTTATTCGCACTACACCAGGTCCTCCAGTCTCATGCAATCCAAGGCGGCTAGCACCGGACAAGTTGTTAGCAGCGAAGCGGGAGTTCGATATGATGCTAGCCAACGGAACTGCGCGTCCATCAGACAGCCCTTGGTCTTCTCCTTTGCATCTGGCGCCGAAAAAAGACAATGGCTGGCGCCCCTGTGGAGACTACAGGCGGCTCAACGCACGAACTATTCCAGACCGATATCCGATTAGACACCTTCACGATTTTTCTCACAATATTTCAGGATGTAAAATTTTTAGTACCCTCGATCTTGTGAAGGCGTATAATCAGATACCGGTCAACCCTGATGACATCCCGAAGACCGCCATTACTACCCCTTTCGGTATGTTCGAGTTTCCGTATATGACATTTGGTCTGCGGAATGCGGGGCAGACTTTCCAACGGTTTGTGGACGAGTTGACTCGTGGTCTAGACTTTGTGTACGCCTACCTTGATGATTTTCTTATTTTCTCGAGGAACGACGATGAGCACGAGGATCACTTGAGACAGATCTTCGCTAGACTCCGTAAGTATGGCATGATTATTAATGTATCCAAGTGTGTGTTCGGGGCTCCCGAGGTAACCTTTTTGGGTTACTCTATATCGGAGAGCGGTACCAAACCCTTGGATACAAAGGTACAAGCTATCCGTGACTTTCCTCCTCCCAAGGATGTAAGGCAGCTAAGGAGATTTTTGGGAATGGCCAATTTTTATAGAAGATTCTTACCTCACGCCGCCCATATCCAAGCGCCTCTCAACTCAATCCTTGCAGGGTCAGTCAAAGGTTCTACTCCTATTAGCCTAAATGATGATGCTCTGAAAGCTTTCAATAATACTAAAGAAAGCTTAGCTAACGCAGCCCTTCTTGCCCACCCAGATATGGATGCAAAGCGTGCGTTAGTGACAGATGCATCCGATGTAGCAATAGCAGCGGTATTACAACAGCTGCACGGAGATGCATGGCAGCCACTAGCATACTTCTCACGGAAGCTAAGTCCGTCTCAAGTTAAGTACTCACCGTACGATCGCGAGTTATTGGCGATTTACGAGGCGCTAAAATACTTCCGACACATGCTAGAGGCAAGGCATTTCACAGTCTATACTGACCATAGGCCAATCACGTTTGCTTTCCATGAACGGAAACAAAATTGCTCGCCTAGGCAGTATAGACATTTGGACTACATTTCCCAGTTCACCACCGACATAAGGCATATTTCAGGCAAAGACAACGTGGTTGCCGATGCCTTATCTCGTATCGAAGAACTGGAAGCGCCAATTAGCCTTGCCGACTTAGCCAAGTCACAACAGACCGATGCCGAGTTTGCTGAATTTCTGACGAGCCAGAATTCACTCCAATTGGAGAAATTAAAACTTCCTGGGAGCCGCATTTCTCTGTACTGCGATACCAGTACACCGACTCCCAGACCTTACGTAACAAAGCCACACCGCAAACAAGTGTTCGACAGTCTCCACTCATTGAGTCATCCCGGGGCCAAAGCTTCTATCCGCTTGGTAACAGAACGCTTTGTATGGCCCGGAGTCAAGAAGGACTGCAGAGATTGGTCGCGCACATGTCTTCAGTGCCAGCGTTCCAAAGTAAGCCGTCACGTCTCCGCTCCTATTGGGACGTTCCAGCTCCCTCGAGCTAGATTCGCTCACGTCCATGTAGACATAGTGGGGCCACTACCGGTGTCACAAGGTTTTAGGTATTGCTTAACTGCCGTGGATCGTTTCACAAGATGGCCAGAAGCAATACCTATACCTGACATTACAGCAGAGACGGTAGGTAAGGCGTTATTATCAGGGTGGATATCCCGTTTTGGCTGTCCTAAAGATATTGTGACCGACCGCGGACGTCAATTTGAGTCCGCGCTTTTCAAATATCTGTCTAGGACAGCCGGGTTTCAACACCTTCGTACTACAGCCTACCACCCATCTTGTAACGGCCTAGTGGAACGTTTCCACCGTCAGTTAAAAGCAGCAATTATGTGCCATGCTGACGGAAGCTGGACTGAATCTTTGCCACTAGTCCTACTTGGCATCCGAAGTGCAGTTAAGGATGATCTTAAAACCTCCTCTGCAGAACTCGTTTATGGCGAGCCGTTAAGACTGCCAGGAGAATTTTTTAATCCCGGAGTAAGCACATCTACAGATGTATCAGAGTTTACTGCTCGTTTGCGTTGCTTTGCTGATAAGCTTCGTCCTACACCAGCCTCACGGCATAATAAAGGTCGAGTATTTATACACAAGGATCTAGCATCCTCTACCCATGTATTCCTCAGGGAAGACGCGGTAAGAGGATCACTACAGCCTCCATACACTGGTCCATACGAGGTTTTGCAATCTGGGGATAAAGTGTTTAAAATTCTGGTTAAAGGGAAAAGTGTTACGGTGTCCATAGACCGCCTGAAACCAGCGTATATGGTCACCGATACTATAAAACCAGAAGAAGAAGTTACCCCGGAACCAATGAAACCCGAAGAACCCGTCCTGCGAGTAACCCGAAGCGGTCGCCGAGTCAGATTCCCTAATTTTTATCGCCCTTGACCAGGTCTCTGGAGGGGAGTGATATGGGGATTCTCCCACATATTTATACATTTATAACACAACAAGCACAATTACATTCATACATTTTAACATTTACACTTTCATACAAAAAATAAATACAAAACACACAAACATACATCTAACATAATTTTATATATATACTCGCCGTTTAACTCACGCGCCGTGCCTGTTGCCGAGCCTATTGTTCAAACCTGACGTCACGATCATACGATGTCTATTGCACCGCTCACTTGCAACGCCAGTCGGCACCTAGCTATCACCGCATTCGTTTCTGTAATACTATTTGCTCGACGCTTGTAAAACGCGCACGCCATTGTCACCCGTACGTTAGTAGTATTACGGCCTATAATATCGTGCACTCATTTCATATGCATTGTTCATTTAGTTTAAGTATTTAGTAAAAATTAACGCCATCATTCACCTTCTCATTGTTAGTGGATTTTCATATTTTGCGTATTATATTGTGCTTGTTATCAGTGTTAATAAACTGTTTTTATTGTCTCGATCATTCCTTTCTTTCATTACATCGACCACATAATTAAGCAATCACGCATATCTAACTTCACTTCCCTAAAAAGTTTTTATGTATTACTGTAGTAACTCGAAATCATCTCTCTGGATTATGGAACTTAGTTCTGGTCATCATCAGAACTATTCCAGGTTTGTGAACTGTACGTATATCTTCATTAAATATTTTTACATTGCTCATGTCAAAAGAAATTTTAATAAAATTACAAAATAATCTTGTTTCTTTTTGATAATTGTACAGCTTTTGCTATAAACTATAAAGGATATCATCTTAACCCCCACAATCAGATCCATGATAATCTATGTATTAAATCTTATTCTTCCCACAATCCTGTATTAAGATATATTAGCAGCATTAGTTTTGCATAATAAAGCGATTTGTTCGGTAGTTGTGTCCGGAACCCTTAAATCTGCTCCCATTTCACGTCGGATCTCTAATCTTAGCTAATCTCTCGATTTGCATACTAATCAACTAGAGCATTAAATTAAATATTTTCTTTATAAATGTCGCATATATTTTTTATCTACAGAAAAGTAGTAGCGCCATCTACCAGAACTTGTATGAAGTACGTGAGTAAAGCTTTGAAGTTAGTTGTACTTCACGTACAGTGACATGACATCAATGTCCGTTTCCACTCTAAAAATTATCGCTTTTGTTCAGTTTTTTTTAATCAATTACATAACAAGAACCCTCTTTTTTGATCCTACTTAGACAAATTTAAATTTGTTGTGTCTCTATAGTATCAGGAATGAAAAGCATTGACCCTAAGATCCTATTTTAAGGCCCATAGACTTAAGACATTTACTGCATCCATTAGCTGTGTCTTTCCACCAGTAATAATATTATCATGGAATAAATTATATTATAATTAATTATTACGGCAATTTGTCAAGTAGATATCACCAGATGATGAATGTATGTAAATCCTCCCCTTAGAAGGATAGTTCGAGATTTATTTGTCTATGATTAAAGATTTGCATAATTAACTAATATTTTAACATTATCATTATTCCTTTTGTAATAAAAAGATTTAGAAGTATCTATAAAATGTCTTCTAAGAAAGAAAAATATAGTACTTTTTTGACAACCTAAGTGAGTAGTTTTAACGTGTTTAAGAATGCTAGCAACACTAGTAACAATTAAATCAAATCAAATCAAATCAAAATTATTTATTTCAATTAGACTTTTTTGAAAAGTACTTTTGAAACGTCAAAAATTTGTCGGTCAGTTAGTTTGTCTGAAGCTACCACCAGCTCGGAAAGCAATTTTCTGTTGAGAAGAGCCGGCCAGAAACTCAACAGTCGCTCTTTTCAAAAAGCCATGTTTACATAGTCTGTTATACAAATCATTTAACTTGAGAGTCAACGTCACTTAGATTCCAAGCATTCTCATCATTTAAGTAATCCTGTACATTATAGTATGCTTTATATATTAGTGACTTCTTGATACGAGTTTTAAATTGTTGAAGTGGCAAGTCTAATATAGGCTGTGGAATCTTATTATAGATGCGAACACCAAGCCCCATGAAGCTATTACTCACTTTGTGGAGACGATAGTACGGCGTTACAAGTTTATTTCTGTTTCTAGTATTAACATTATGTTTGTCACTGTGTTTTGAATACAAATGAATATTCTGGTAAATGAACAAAATATTACAATATATGTATTGAGATGGGACTGTAAGAACGTCTATTTTTTTATATACATCTCTAAGGGTATCCCGCGCTCTTAAGTTATAAATGGCCCGAACAGCTCTCTTTTGAAGAATAAAAATGGATTCAATGTCCGCGGCCCTAGCCCACAGTAAAATGCCATAAGACATAATACTGTGAAAGTAACTGAAGTAAACTAGCCTAGCAGTATTGATATCAGTCATTTGTCTGACTCTCCTTACTGCGTAGGCAGCTGAGCTGAGTCTTCCCGCTAGAGATGATAGATGGGGGTTCCACTGGAGTTTTGAATCTAAAGTTATACCCAGAAATACCGTCGAGTCCGCCACATCTATAATTTCATTATTTAAACGTAGGTTAAATTTTTGTTTTTTAACATTAGGTAAAGCAAACTCAACGCATTTGGTTTTTTTAGCATTAAGAACTAAGTTATTTACCGTAAACCATTGAATAACCTGCGATAATGCACTGTTTACATCGTCATAATTATGTTTATTTCTATTTACTTTAAATATAAGAGATGTATCATCAGCAAAAAGTACAATATCACACAAGTTCTTCACATAGTATGGCAGATCATTAATATAAATCAAAAATAAAAACGGGCCTAAAATGGATCCCTGTGGAACGCCCATTTGTAGCAAAGATCCAGAAGATTTTACACCATTAATAGTAATCCTCTGGACTCTTTGATTTAGGTATGAGGCAATTAGGTTCAGAGAAACACCACATATACCGTAATAATTAAGTTTTTTTAAAAGTGTTTCATGTTGAACACAATCAAAGGCCTTGGACAAATCGCAAAATACACCAATCGCATTTTGTGATTTCTCCCATGCTTCATAAATATGCTTAAGAAGAGCAACTCCGGCATCTGTTGTTGACCTACCCCTAGTAAAACCATACTGTTCACTATGAAATAGTTTATTTTCATTAAAATATTCTAAAAGTTGGTTTAAAATAATCTTTTCAAAAACTTTACTCAGTGATGGTAATATAGAGATTGGTCTATAGTTACCGGGATCTTTCCTGTTTCCATTTTTAAATAGAGGTATTATTTTACTGTGCTTCATTAAGTCCGGAAACTTTCCTGTATCGACACATTTATTAAAAATATCAGCTAGATGTGGGGCAATATTATTGATTATTGTATTTAATATTTTTACTGAGATGTCCCATAAATCACCAGTTTTTTTTATATTAAGTGTCCTGAAATTCTTAATAATATCAAATGAAGTAATATGTTTAAACTCAAAGTAATTAGCATAGCCTGGGAGTTTATTTTTAAGTAGAGAAATAGCATCTAAGGGCGATGATTTTAATGCAGATGTTACTTTGATAGGTATATCAGTAAAGAATTTTTCAAACGTGCTTGCCACTTCTTCTTCCGAATTAATTAATATATTATCAACATTTAATTTAATTGGTTCGTTTTCTATTTTAGGTCTTCCAGTTATGCTATTAATAATATCCCAGGTAGCCTTTATTTTATCGTCTGAGTTAAGTATTTTGTTTCTAATATAAATTGCCTTTGCCTGGATGCAAACACTTTTAAAGATCTTAGAATAACACCTAACGCGTTCTAAAAATACTGGATCCCGATTATATTGCCTCATACCATATAATTCATATAATTTATCTCTACTTCTAAATATACCTATGGTAGCCCAGTCACTAAATTTCAGTTTTAAATTTTTACTAAAAGTTTTTATTTTAAATGTGTTATTAAATTCATTTAAAATCATAGTAAATAAATTATTATATAGCGTATCTGGGTCCTTATAAATCAAACACAAACTAGAAATTTTTTGTACTACCTTATCCTTAAACAAGTTAATTTTATTATTCGACTTTGGTCTACATGAAATCTTATTTGAATTTTTAATTTCTTGGTCTACTAACGTGAATTTCTGTCCATAATGATCCGAAGTTAGGTTTTTCATTATTATAGTTTCAAACACTTCACAGTCACAAAACACATTGTCTATACACGTTGCAAAATTATCACCAACATGAGTCGGCTCAGAGAATAAGTTTAATAAATTATATGATTTAAATAAATTTAACAGCCGACGACTGAAAGTTGTGTCTATCAATATATCTATATTAAAGTCTCCACACACGATTATAGATTTATTTTTAATGCAAATACGTTTAAGTACGTCATCAATAGTGGACTCAAAAGTTTCAAAATCACTATTGGGGGGGCGGTACACGCATACTATAATGTAACGTTGAAACTCTACACAAGAAATCTCAACAATACGCTCGACAGAGAGAGAAACAATATCTTGTCGAGATTTACATACTGTTTGTCTGTTGTAAATTGATTTGCTAGTAGCACTTTTCCGATGGATGCGTAGTTTGGACTAGTAATTCAGTGCAGTTAATATTGACTTATCTTAGTGAAAAATAAGTTAATGTAATGTTAGTCCCTTCCTTGCCTTATTAGGTTACAAGAGTTTTTTTAATATTGTTCTATCGATTATAAGTGTTAGGCAAAGAGATAGCCTCCATTCTGTCTTATTTTTCAATGTTATATTAAATTTTTATTGTACTCGATATTCCTCTTACCAAAAAGAACTCTGAGAGTGATTTCGGAGGGATCTGAGCAGAAACGCAAATCAAGTCACGACTCACGTCCCAATCTGAATAATTCCGAGGAAATACCGAGTGGGTAGATGGCCGCAAATATCAATCAACTTTTCCTGACGACAGTGACGATGAAAAAAAAGTTGTCACTTACAAATAGTGATATTTTTATATCGATCAACAAACAATTTCTAATAATAGTTTGCTGATTACTAAACTAGATGGCGCTAGAGGTAGTTGTATCACTGCATACTTTCTTTCTTTTCTTTTGTAGATTGCGTAAGCATCCAATAGATGACGTGTTTTTAATTTATTACGTAAGACTGTTTTCGTAAGAATACGTAAGAATAGGCTGACAAAGTTTAATATTTATTACGTAAGAATCTAAAGAAAAAATGAATGTTGCCCGCGCTTTTTAATCTTACGTAAGGACTATCGAGACTCCCTCCCACCCCCTTGTAAGAAAAAATAAGACAAGGTCGGCCTCCCTCCCCCCCTAAATCGTTTTACCTAATTAATGAATGGCACCTAACAATAATATTAGAGATTAAAAATCTTTAAAAAAATATTCTTATCCACATTAAACTCTTATTTTAATATCATTAAGCGTCTACGTCTGTCAAACCAAATTACAGCTGCGGCTGATCAAGCAAACCTGGCCTGTATGCAAATTCGTTAGTAACAACTGCTATCTATATATATATAGTATAATATATATAGTATAGCCAATAATCGTTTATAATATTTAATCTCAATACTATTGACGTCGACTCCTGCATTTTTTTGAAGCAATATCTCACATCTTTACAATTGCTCAAATAATATTTTATTACAACTAAGACTAGCTATTTACTCGCACTATAAATAAGAAAGTTTTTATAACTAATACAATTTATTAAATGCATGAATCAGTTAAAACAGTAGGAATTTTAAAAAATGTGAAAAACGTTTATAGCTAGTCGACTTAATGTCATTAGTTACTGGAAATACATTTACTGTTTGATTTAAAGATTGATAAGATTAAAATAGATCCTATCATTGTTTCATTTCATTTTAGCTACTTAGTAGTAAATCTAAGCAATGATAGCCTAGTGGTTAGTCTACTCGGGAGGTATTCGATCATGAGCACACCGATGACTTTTCTGAGTTATATTAGTTTTAACCAAAAAAATATCACTAGCTTTGACGGTGAAGGAAAACATCGTGAGGAAACCTGCACTCCTGAGAGATCTCCATGTTTCGCAAAAGTGTGTGAAGTCTGCCATCCCGCACTTGGCCAACGTGGTGGAATATGGCGTAATCCCTCCTGATTCTGAGAAGGAGACCCGGCTCAGTAGTGGGCCATTTAAGAGTGATGATGAATAATATAAATGAATATTGAATTAAATCTTAGTTGTCAATTTTTTTTGTTACACATTTTTTAAAAACCTCTAAAAGGTTAAAAATGCGTATTATAGGTTAGTTTTGACTTTACGTGAATTAAAATTTATACATAACTAGTTGACCCGACAGACGTCGTCCTGTCTTAACTATAAATATTGGTCAAGTGACTGACAGTGATGTCAAACGCCATTACATTTGTTCATAAATTTTCTAATTTTCCGTGCATTTTTTTTTAATATATCTAAATATAAGAACCTTCTCCAGACAATAACAAACACAATAAAAAAAGAATTAGTGAAATCGGTCCATCCGTTTAGGCGTGATGCCGTGACCAAGGGAAATAGGGATTCATTTTTATATTATATAGATTACTATGAAATATTCCTAGAGTTTCAGCCTTAGAATCACTTCAATTCAACATCAAAATTATACCCTAAGATGTTTTTTCTATAATAAAAATACATACTATACAATTTACTTTCAGTTTTCCAAAAAGAGAAATCTAGAATATCTCACTACAACTGCCATTTGGCCTGTGACCGTCAGATAAAACGCTGTTAGTTCTCGCTGTCATAAAGCACTTGCCAAATAAATTCCCCAGTTACCTTGTCCCCCTATTCCCCTATTCCCGACTGGGCATCGAACTGGCGTTCCTCCAAGTAGATGACAATTTATAGTCTACTACATCCTGGTAATTACGTAGAGGGTAGAGTTCAGTGAAAGTCGATAATTAAAGTGTCAACTACAAAATGGTTGTAATGGATTGGTATTTGGCACAGAAGTATGATTAATTTTAATATTTTATAATATTTCCTAAAGTGGTAAATTCTCCATAGATATGTTAAATAACATCATTAATCAACCCGTAGGACTTAAAGTAACTAATTATTAATTACAGTTACGAGTTTAGGATACCTAGGTTATCGGTATTAAAGTTTCTGACTTTTTGACGCATTAACTTATTACAAAACTATAGTAATATAGATTATTTAATATATGTAAAATAAACAGATAAACTATCTTATATCTTTAGACCAAAAAAAATTGAATTTACAAAACATGGAGTTTAGGTTAAAATATTTACTAATGGACAAACAAAATTTTCACGAATTTGACAAGGGCTTTAAATACAAACAGTCTTTATTTCAATTCAATTTTGAAATTTAAAAGCATAACTTAATTTACAGATAATTTACCTCAGCGAAGGGAGAATGAGTTAACTAGTTTTTAATAAAATATTAGCCGCTCTACACTTTCATATACCTAAAAAGTAGAGCTTTATATAATTTAAATCGAATGTCAGGAAAAGGTTTTTTAGAGATTTTTTTTACCTCAGCGTAGCGAGCATGGTAAAGAAAGCAATTTAAATTAAGAAAATAATTGTGATATTAGTAGGACAGTCTAATTTAAAAAAACAACGATAGTTCTAAAGGAAGGATCGCTTTTCGTTTGCAGAAATTTTTTCGTCACCTCTCACCTCATTACCTTAATCTTTTTTATTGTACCACCTGTTCTTATCTGGCACTGAACCAAATTAGAGCAACCCCAGCTCACTTAGCTACATCAGCAGATTTTCTGGCAACACCGAACCCAGCGTCGCATGCATTAACGTAATTCCTTCGCAAATGTGAGCAAGTGTGAGCGAAATGTAACAAATCTTCTGCTTAACTTGATTGTTCATCATCAATTATCACTGTTCTACTTCTTCAGACATTATTTATGGTTTATACTGAATTAGTACACATGTTTTCTTTTTAAATAGACTACTGAGCATTGATAGTGATTAAGACTATTTTAACAAGAGGTCAAAGTTGTATCTCTGACATCTTTGACTTTTCATAGAGACAGATAGAATATTCTAATCAATTCCAACTATAATAATAAAGTAACTGTATCTGTACCTCTATCCGTCACACCTTCACACTCAAACCGATGTACCAATTTGGCAGAAATATCATATATAGATTTGGAAAAAACTCAAGCTACTTTTTTTCGCGAAAGGGGATAAAACTTATATACATAATAGCAAAAAATTATTTAAAAAAATTAAACACACGCGGGAAACTTCACACGAATCCGTATAAGTTTTCTTTAATGTTCTTTAAGATGTGTTAAGACTTCAAACTCGCACTTGACCAATAATGGTCGTTGACATTCTGAGAAGGAGACCTGACACTTTACTCGGATATTAATGGATTAAGATGATGAAGACTAATGTCCAAACTGGTTTTTTCTTTAAGTGTGCTATCTCCTTTCCACTGTGAGCTCGCGGAGTTTCAATTTCCATTTATTTCAAAACAATTTTATAAGAACAATTTTTTTTTTCTCTTCTAATTCCTTTTATTCTTCCATTTTATCTAGGATCCGATTAATTAGCCCTTAATAATAGGTTTCATTATCAAAGGTATCTAATTCTAATTTTATACCGTGATGTAACAGTCTTGGGCATACTTACCAATAATTTTTGGTCATCAACGTCATAGTTATATCGTATATATGGTAGTTATATGGTATATATATTCGGACCATCGATTCTGAACTCTACTGCGAACAAAAGCGGCCGGAATTAATCAACAGAAGGGGTGTGGTTTTTCATCATGATAACGCTAGACCTCACACATCTTTAGCCACTCAGTAAAAATTAAGAGAGTTTGGCAGGAGGTGTTAATGCATCTGCCGTATAATTCTGACTTTGCACCTTCAGAATTCCACCTGTTTCGGTCTCTTCAGAATTCTTTAGGCAGTGTCAGGTTAACATCACGAGAGAACTGCCAAAATACTTGTCGCAGTTTTTTGATCAGAAGCCCCAAAATTTCTATAGCAATGGGATCATGTCCCTACCTACAAGATGGCAAAAAGTTATCGAACAAAATGGTACCTACATACTTTAGTTAAATGTAAATAAACTATATTAAAAAATGTTTTGAATTTTGTTAAAAAATGCGAAGAAACTTTTTAAGCTATAAGCAAAAGCTTAATAGTAACCATAATATTTACTAAGATCCACCTTCCTTCACAGATTATTGTTTCCCATTCCGATATTTCCAGATATATTATCTGAAACACAATCCCATGATAAACTAATAAATAAAACGTATCCTAAGATTTTTAATCAATATTAGATACACAAAAAAAATACTTTATCTTATGTATCTTGGCTTGGGAAAGAGACTGGTTAAAACAGAAGTTTGGAAGCTCATAAAACCTTATTTTTAGGACTCCTCCTATCACGTCAAAACTTTGTATAACCATTCTGAACCACCTACAAACTGATGTGAGTAACAAGATGACACGGAACGAGATTGTCAAGAGCAATGTTATTTTTTACATCCCGTTTTATTTTCCATCGTCCGTTGACAGAGCGTAGAGGCCATTATCTGCCCCCTATAATCACTGACGGTCAATCGTGATGTAGAAATACGCTAGAGGTGACAAAGAGTTGTATTTTAAAACCTGTATGTACATAAAGGACAATTACACCGCACAGTAACATTCAAACGATAATATCAATTACAACACAAAATTAAATAATAAGGTAACGGAGACCTAGCACCACGCTATCAACAACACTACACTATTAGTCTCCACTAATTTCATAGAATGAGAGAGGAATGATACCCATTACTGAACAGCAATACGTATATAAGTGCAATTTAGACTGGAGCAGGTTAATAGAGCTCTTTCGTAATATATCAACTCTCACCTCCACTAAAGTAAACTTACATAGACCTCAAGAAGGGTGACCTTAACCACTAACTTCCACGTACACTGTGCGAAAACACTAAAGAGACTGAGTCTATCGCACTAAAGGTAATATATTGTCTGCTAGAAATAAGATAAAATGAACTACCCGCGGATACTAATTCATAAACGGTGACGCTAACAGAACTATATGTGAGTAGACAAGTGTGAACCGAGGACAGTTTATGTAGATAAAATACAACTATATATAAATAGAGGATATGTGATAAAGAGTAACATAGAAGGGAGAAGAATATGATTGTAAATAAGTAACGAATAACGAAATTGCAAATACCGTTAGATTGTAATCTATCTCGCAATATTGTAATCTGTCGAAAGATTGTCAACCGTAACATGCTGCTTACAACACACACCACGTACAAATTACAAAAAAAAGTGGTAAATAAAAGGCGACCTTATGACTTATTAGCCATCTCTTCCAGAATACCTTTAGGTCAGGAAAATTATTACGAGATGGGTATAGGGTGGTGCAACCATAAACTACATACAAATAATTACAACCTAATACATGAACTTACGCATCGGAAACTTGGACCTTGCGAGAGAGTGAGAGAAAAAGGATAGACGCGTTTGAGGTATGGTGTTACGAATACCTTGGACCGCATTCCGTAGTAACATCTCTATCCTTTCTGAGCTCGGCATCAAACAACGTCTATCCTCCATCGTTCAGGCTCGCATTCTCACGTACTTTGGTCACGTGTGTAGACGCGACGATGTGTCCATTGAGCGCTTAGAGGTGCAAGGTAGAGTTGAAGGCACTAGGGCACCTGGCAGATCACCGATGAGGTGGACTGATCAAATAAAAGCCTCCACTCTTCCCTAATGGAAGCCTTAGGGAAGAGTGGAGGCGTATTGTCAAGAGGGCCACAACTTTGAAATGACCACGACCGGTCTGCCAAGACCGTATCGACCAAGAAGAAGAAGAATACATGAACATTTTACTTATAGAAATAATATAAATATCATGTATCGGGGTATAGTTAGGATAGGATAATAATAAAGACGACTTGTTGTCACTTCCGTCGCGTCATTTTAATATTAGACGATTTTAGATAGCGAGTAAACGATCATCGAATAATTGTAATACGAGCTACATCTACGGCACTTTATTCAAACTAGAAATCGATTATCGATTAATCGGAACGCCAGCGCAATATTCCTATTTGTTGATTTACTTCTCCCCACTAGTGAAGGGGCATTGCTACCATTGTCTAGCCCCCTTATATTCAAGTTCTCAAGAAGAGACAAGTCTCTTTGAGTCAACATCACCTGGAGTTGAAGTGTGACAAATAGTGTGTCGCTATATCACGGATATTGGACCTCTCGAACTAAGGATCATGTGAGTTCTTACGTCTTATTTTCCCTACATTGTATTTAAATGTGCTAACACAACCTTAGGTTAAGTTTCGGTTAGGTTAGCCTTAGGTTATGTTAGCCTTATGTTAACCTAGAGTGAGAAGGAGGTGAGTGTTATGATCATTTAAAGGATATCCTTAAGTTCACACCTTGGTCACAAGTCCAAGGCACTGCCTGGGTTCCTGTTCAATAACTACAGAATCGTATAAGCAATTTAGAAGTTAAATTGTAAGCAGCATGTTATGGTTTACAATCTTTCGACAGTTTACAATCCCGGGTTTAGAACAAAGTTCGGCTGGTGACCATTATGGCTGTCCAGTGATGCGACGTCGTGATGTGACGTGACGTATCCATTACTAAGGTTTAGAGTAATGCATATGATTATTGTCTTGTTACTGTGCGGTATACTGAAATAGCAAAAGCATAATTGTCTCCATTATATTTGCTAAGGTCCTCCTGCCCTTTTAAAAGGTTATTATGCCCCTTCCAATATTTTATATATCTGGTGCGCGGTCCCCTGACAATCTGAGCTGGACGAGGGGAGCCGAGGCCTTTGCGCGACATTTGAGACCTATAATTGGCAGATTGCTTTGCCTTGTGAACTTGGATAGTTATCAAAATATATTCAATCAATAAATATAACTAGTGGTAGTAGATAAAGTCATTCTCTCTGTAATTTTTTGTTAGCAGCATTACATAACGGCAATAACTACTGATTTTATTTTAAATAACTAGCTGAACCGTCCTCGCTTCGATGTATATTAGACTACAGGTAAATTTTTTATCAAAATCGTTTTAGCATTTCTCACTGTTTATACCATCCCTGGTCTCCCATAAATAATTCAAAAGCAAAATAAGCCAAATTGGTTCAATTGTGTTCCAGTTTTAATAAGACTAACGAATAGCAATTTTTATATATAAGAAGATGACTAGCAGTATGGATCGTAAACTACTAGTATTTAACCCCTCCAGAGTACCACGTCAGCAGTCCAATGACTGGGATTTGAACTCACAACCTATCGATCGTGAATCCAACGCCTAAACCTGAACGATTGAGCTACCGTGGATTTTAACGATGATAATTCAGTAGTGAAGACTTTGATGTCTCGTCAATACTTACCTCTGACTTCTTTAAGGATGAAGGATTTATGGTGGTAGGGGATCTGTCCCCCGACTGGCTTGCGAATCCGACCGCCAAGTGTCTCTGACGAGTTCTGGGCCGAGCCGCATGTAGGCCAGCTCTACCCCTTCCTCTCCCATCCCATTACTGCTGCGGCTCTAATGAACACCGGGTTTTGCTCGGGGTCCGTTGAAACCGCAGCAGTCTTCTCTTCGCTCCCCCTCCTCACTCTATCTTCTAGGCGGCAACGCATCGACAAAACAAGAGATACCCTCTAGTTTTGTGAATGTCCATGGGCGACGGTGGCCACTTTCCATCAGGTGGACCGTCTGCTTGTTTGTCCCTTATCTATCATAAAAAAAAATAAAGGAAAACATCGTGAAGAAATCTCTACTCTTGAGATGTGTGAAGTCTGCAAACCTACACTTATCCAATATGGCTGAATAAAACTTTAATTATTTGTGTTTCAAAAATAAATTTGTTTCTAGATACATCAAAGCCCAAGTAGATGATGACCTAGTAAGATTCTTGAACACAAACATAAATAAACCTTTAAATATGACAGCAACCTTTTTCAGCCAACCCTTAACCCTGGATTAAGTATGAATGGTGAACTGTAAGAATCTAATATGATGGATGGTCTTTACGGGTCATAGAATGGAGTGATCCTCAAGATAAGAAGGATATCTTAGACGTGTACTCAGTGTAAGCAATGTGAGTGTGTTGCCATGGTTACAAGATTGTTATAATTGTTAATATATATATGTGAGGCATCTCTCAAGTTAGCAATGAGCTGATAGTCTCCAAACAGCTGAACAGATCTTCACAATACATAGCTAAGAACCATCTCGATTAAATTATCTTTCAAACAAATACAACTTCATCAGAATAAATTCATTATCTTGGACGCTACGACGCCACAGACAGACATACAGATACATACATTAAGCTTTCCACTTACATACTCGTACTTGAATGAAATTTGAACTGACCTGACCCTCTGTAACGTGTAGATATTATTTTGTAATATAAACACCCCCATGGTGGGGGTCCGGGAGCTCCAGGTCAACACCCCCAATGGAGGCTAATTGATAAATAACATTCGAAATAAATCAAAGTCTATACAAAGCAGAATAAATTGTGTGAGCGTGTTCCAAATGGCAGTGGGAGGATCCATTACCAGATCTAATATAATATACTAACACATATGCCCTCGCTTCGATGAGGTGTGGAAATTAATGTGCCTAATATATTTTTTTGTGGTAAGGGTACAAATATTAAGTATTCTTGAAAAACATCGCGTTCTAAGATTCAAAAGACAAAATAATGCTGATAATACGACTATGTAGTCTAGATAAAAACCCGGGTAGTGCCTAGGCCTCGAGACCCAGGACAGCTGTCTAATTAACACACATAATGAATAGTCAATTTCAATCCGAAATCTTTGGATGGATTGAACGTAGATTTCAAATTTAACCTTGGAAATTTGAGATACAAAATATATTCTAAATCTGATTTTTAATTGAGTTTTTCAATCCGTAATCCAAAGACTATTAATTTCGTCCAGTGTTGCCAACATGAATGTCTCTACAAAAAATTATGAACGTAATAACAATGTGACTTTTCATATTTTTTCATAAATCAAAAAATTATTATTTTACTAACAAACTTTTTAAAAATATTTAGATGTCCTCTAAATTTGGATAAATCCGGGGAAATACAGACAAATGGCAACCTTAACTACAACAATTAATAATTCTCCTTAACTAGTAACATTAGTTTCTATTAAATATCTACACAGAAACTTGTGTCTTTAAGCGTCTTCGGAGAAAGCAAACGTGAAAGCGTGTTGTGGTTATAAGGAAAATCCGTCGAAAAATACTCGGGGAGACATTTATATTGAAACACACATGTGTATGTTGACTTGTGATCAAATAAGGACAACATTTAAGATTTCTTTATAAGGAAAAAGACAATTCATTAGGAAAAGAAAGATATTTGTTTGATAGGTAAAATGTAAATATTTGTTAACCTACAGTTCTGTAATGAAATTACTTTTATTTTATTTTTTACAATACATACATAACCTCACAAATAAACGTGTTCTAGGAATTATTGTATAAATCATATTGGGATATACATAAAACTAATCGATCCACCAAATTCACCTAATATACCCTGTGTATGTATATTAATTTTCAACATATTTTGCTGTATGTATAAAGAAATCCTATACAACATTTCATCCCTTAAAGCCTTTTTTCGCAATACACAATCCAGACGGGAGCCGAGAAGTGCCTGGAGCTTGCGACCCAGATGCAGGATCTCTCTGACTCTAATATTTAACACTGCTTCAGTAAAATAGCGATTAAACTAATTACTTAAATATTCGACACTTTGAAGTCACACGAGATCCGAGTACAACCAAATACCCCCCTTATCTATTCCCATTTTAATGGGGGGTTGTGGTCCTGTGTTGCCAATTCGATAATCGAGATATTGACCAAATTATTCTAATTACATTTAATATCGATATTTTATAGTATTAATATTTTAATAAAACCTTATTTTTTATATTAACTAAAAACAACATTTTTTACTATTTTTATCTGTCTGTTTGTTCCGGCTAATCTCTGAAATGGCTGGACCGATTTTGACGGGACTTTCACTGGTAGATAGCTGGTATAACAAGGAGCAACTTAGGTTATTTAAGGTCTCGCTACGACCCATAGGAGCGGCGCAACACGCGTACGAAGTCGCGCAGTCGGCCAGTTCGAAATATATTTCATACATAACCTATTTATTTTAATGTAATAATTAATATGCATTTATATACAGAATCCTGAGTGAGTGAGACCATTTTGAAGTAATTAGGTATTTGGCTAACAATAATACTTTAGTTTTTATAGTAATAAGTTAAACACAAGAAGAGAGGAGGGGTATATTAAACAAATTGTAGTGACAAGGGAGGGAGGAGAGATGATATTGAATGGACTATTAGGTAACACAATGTAGATACTGCTACTGAAAGTTCTCTTACAATTACGACATTAAGCAGTCCCTTGGATTTGTGACCAAGGTGTAGGTTTGATTAAAACACCTCCATTACCCAGGTTGTCTGCTTAAATCTAAGGTTAGGTTAACCTGAGCCTAACTTACGCCCCGCCATATATATGTCGGGGATTTTAAAACGATGTGAAAGGAAATGGAAGGAGGAAGCTGGGGAATATTGGGGAACATTAAAAGGGGGTGAATGCAATATTGGGTAAACGCGACGTAGATACTCCTATTGAACCGATAAATGATCAAATATGATCTCTAACAATTACGAGAGAAACCTAAGCAGTGCCTTGGACTTGTGACCAAGGTGTAGGCTTAAGGACGCCCTTTAAATGATCATAACACTCGCCTCCACTGCTCAGGCTCTCTGTTTAAACCCAATGTTAAACGTACATAAACCGAATCTAACACAAGGCTAACCTAACCTAAGGCTAACCTAACCTAAGGCTAACCTAACCTAAGGCTAACCTAACCTAACATTGTGTTTACTTAACCACGTGGCAATTACATTGTAAGGACTTACGTGACCTTAGTTGGACAGCACTTCCACACTACACTGCACTTGACACTATCACTATCACTAGCACTACTTAGATGATGTTCACTTCTTGAGAGACCGCGCACGACTAAGACTTCAGTTAGACTGTCTGTCGATCGCATACATATATGTCGGAGAATAGTAAAAGACTATCGAATAATCGAATCGTCATCGTTGTCTATGGCGTTGGAGTGGGGTAGTAGTCACTTCCGTTGTTTTGACAGTCTCTACCCTCGACCCTTTATATGCGATCGACAGTCTAACTGAAGTCTTAGTCGTGCGCGGTCTCTCAAGAAGTGAAGTAGTCTCTAAATAGTGTTGTGTTGTGCAGTGCAGTGTTAGTGCTAGGAGTGCTGTCCGATCAAGGTCACGTAAGTACCTTACAATCTAGTTGCCACGTCTTGTGTTAGGTTAGGTTTATGTGAGATTAACCTTGGGTTTAAACAGAGATTGTGAGCAGTAGAGGCGAGTGTCGTGATTACTTAAAGGATGTCTTTAAGCCTACACGTCGGTCACAAGTCCAAGGCACTGCTTAAGTTTCTCCCGTAATTGTTAGAGATCATATTTGATCATTTATTGGTTCAATGGAGGTATCTGAGTTGCGTTTACCCAATATTCCATTCAATACCATCCTCCCTGTTAGTGTTATATATTACAATATTCCCCATCTTCCTCCTTCCATCTCCTTCTCATCATTAAAATCCCCGACATATATAAGTAGAAATAACAGCCAACAACGTCCAGCAAATAATCCCCCTTGCCTATTATCTTATCTCCCGGCATAAAAATCTGTAATCATTCAATTTGTACCCCTGCTATTTTACAGAGGAGACTGGGGATCGAACCAGTAAAACTTTTACGTAACAAACACTAGTTTATATTAAGTTGTAACCTTGTTAATCCATTAATTGATACTTCCTAGGCATTGTAAATTAATTGCATATCCAGTACAGATTAATCATAGGTCATGTCAGTCCACTGACGTTAGATAGTCAGAAGTTTATTACTGGTACACTAGCTATAAATATCACCCCTTCCCTCTCCTATCCCATTAATACTGCGGATCTAGTGGACTCTGGGCTCTTGCTAAGGGTCCGCTGAAACTGCAGCATGTTTTCTTCATTCCCCCTTCCCACTCTATCTTCGGGGATGCAACGCATCGACAAAACGAGAGACTATCTCTTATTTTTCCGATGTCCATGGGCGATGGTGGCCACTTACCATCAGGTGGACCATCTACTCGCTCACTCAACTCACTTATCTCTAAAAAAAAACACCTTAAGAATTTTAAAACCTTTGATTATTGAGTAACTTTAAGTATTTAGTTCTAATACTTGTTATAATAGTTACTCCCCTTATAACTCATGATTCTTTTTTCTTTACTTTTAGATCAGTTTAATTCTAAGTAAACTTGAACTTCGGAAGTAGTATCATTTAGGAGAATATTTGCTACATACTATCCTACTCACTAATAAAACACGACTACAAAAAATTGGGGTATAAAATATTTTATTCTAATTCAGTATATTATGAGATACGATGACAATTAATTTTTTAGATACCAACACCACAATGTAAGCTCAAGTGACTCAAGTCTGTGACCTAATTAAGTCACTACAGAGTTCAGATAAATTTTTTTAAGCTTTTCAACTTACATTGTTCATCTATTACATCTAAACAAAATCTGCACACAACAATATAGATTTAAAAAAAACAATATGTTATCATTTAATCATTCGGATCGTCGAAGCTGATATTTCAATAAACATCGACTTTGATCGATCGTCAACTTACCCGACTCTCCTCACCAGTCCCCTAAGTTCCACCTGTTGCGTTTGTTTACATCGGGCATTCCATGGAATTTTCTAGACTAGAACCACTTATATATCAATGTAATCTAGACCTTATGATATAGAAAATAGTATTATTTTTCTATGTAACTTTCTTTAACATGCACTGGTTTGTTTCGACACATTAATAATGTGTGAATGTTAAAAGGTCGTAACTACCAGTATGGTTAAAGGTGAACAAAACCTTATCGTTATAAAAATAGAGTATAAATTAGATTGTTATTTAAAAAATAGTGGGGTCCTAATACAAGGTACTGCTAACAAAATAATATTATATAAGTTTTTAATTTTTTAGTGAATGTGACCTTTCTTTTTTAAATGAACTTGTTCAAGGATAAAAATAATTATTTGAAGAGGAGAAAAAAAAATTATACTAGCAAGTAAATATCCAATCTAATTTTTTTTCTTATATATTTCGTTGTATGAAATTACTTGTCAAAACTACGTCTGGTCTATAGTGTATAGCTATTGGAAGTATTTAAAAAAACTAATAGATATTGCTACACAATCTAACCTAGTTATATCTCATAACTAGTGTTAGGATTCTAAAGAGAGGGATATTTCAGACTCGTGATCCAGCTATCCAATGAGATCCTCTTGAAATCTTCGAAGCTCATACACATTAGGCCATTGGCCATGTCGAGGTTTCAGTCAGTTATATTTTTGTCAGTTCATAACTATTGTTAACTTCTCCAAAAACGCCAATATTATAAAAAAGTCAATAAAAAGCGCCTTTCACATTTCATTTATTTTGTTTTTGGTGAAAGTATTTTAAAGTTGCAACGTAGCAATCAAATCTTTGAATGACTGAAAACAAAAAGAGGACTTTGTCTTCGCTTCACTGAGGCCCCCCTCTGTTCCGATTCGCTTAAGTTTGTCAAGATTAAATATTGTTGTTATGTAGAGTAAGATTTTTGTAAAACTGTTGCTGAGAATCAAGCATCAGGTATGTACTCGGTTTCCTGTGACTCGAAAAACTGGTGACTAAACGAACTTACCCAAGTGAAATTCGATAATTCGACTTGAAATGGAATTGAAATCATAAAATGCAGCATTAGATTGGCAACCCAGCTTAAAAATATGCTGCCTTGTCTCTTCAATGAAATATTTATCTTCCCACAACAAAACAGAATCAAGAACAATGATTTAACAGTAAAACTGAAGTAATACAGAACGTATTTCTTTAAAGAAATTGATTCATATCAAAATAACGGTTACACGTTTAATTATTAGACTGTTTCAACATTGCTTAACCTGGATTCAATCAGTTGAACCTATTAAACGTGTTTTGGATCAACCATATCATAACTGCTGTTCAAATATCATGAACATGTAAATTACTTTACATTCGCTTCACAGCAATAATATTGTCTGTAAGTCAATAATATAACTAGCAACACTTTTGATACCAATAGAGTGAAAATTGCCTAACGTTGTAGGAGTGTAAATTACTAAAGGTTATTGCAGTGTAACCATAATCGAGAATCATGTGAATTATTAACTGTATTACGCAATTCAAGTGGAGCATTCATTTACATCATAAAAGACCCTAAACCTGCATCTGCTTCGCAGCCCCTATTTTCTATATGAAGTATCAGGTATTGTTGTTTTTAAAACTTTTGTACAGCAATGCGTATACACGTGCAAGCTGGGCATCTCCTTGGATTTGCGGCCAAGGTGTAGGGTTAAATGCCTTTTATATAATTACTAGTCGACCCGCGCGACTTTGTACGCATGTAGCTCCGCTCCTATTGGTCTTAGCGTGATAATATATAGTCTATAGCCTTCCTCGATAAATGGGCAATCTAACACTGAAAGAATTTTTCAAATCGGACCAATAGTTGCTGAGATAAGCGTGTTCAAACAAACAGACACTTCAGCTTTATATATTAGTATAGAAGTATAGATAAAGCTCCCCTTTAGTCCAGGAGGAATCGGCGCATGAGTACCGAAAACTATTCCACCTCAATTTTTTTATGCGATCCTCTTCAAATTGTCCTACTGATGATATAAATGCATGTTGCCATGGGGCAACCCCGTGCCATATTGTTTAAACAACAATATTTTTTTTATATTCTTTATTGAAATATAAATAAAAAAGGTCCTATGACTTTTTACGATAAAGTTAATATTTTTAGAGATATGAATTTTTAAAGGTTCGAAAAATCTCAAATTTGGGTACTTTTGACCCATAAAAAATATATTAGAAAAAAAAATAAAATATAAATAATTTTTTTTTTAATTCTTTATACAATAGTTAATAATATTCTTAATAGAGATTTTAAAAAATTTCATTGTTTATACCTGTTTTTTAACTGTTAAATTCGCGCGCTCACTTTTCGTGCGCCAATTCCTCCTGTACTACTTCGCTGCCCGAACATTAACCACGACACCATATTACTAATTCCTATGCACTGCGCGACAACACCAGAAAGACTGACTCTAATCTATCGCACTAAAGTTATATATTGTCACACGAGGGTATATATAAAAGGAACTACCTGGGAACATTCATATCAACAGTGTTGTTAACACTTTTTATTTTCAATTCAAATAAAGCTAATCGCTATGTATAAAATCAACAATTGCCTTTCTTATGAAATCGGTTAAAATAATTTGCATGTGTGTATAATACAAAACTTTCTTTAAAGCTTTCATTTCTCTCCTTTTATGATTCATTTCACTCATTACCAAAAACGATACACATTCTATACAACGTATAAAATAAGACATCATATTATACAACGTAAATAGTTTCGAATAACGTTATAAGCTCTTTACCCGACTACGAGGAAGCTAAAAGGAAGGGTAATGGTTTTGGCAAACTATGTACGTATGTATGTATGTTTGTATGATTCACTCTAGCGCCTAAACTACTGAACCATTTTTCATGAGTGAGGTGTCAATAGATTCGTAATAATGGCGCGGGTGACTTATGATTTTTTATGACAGAATTTAAATTTGTTTAAGCATATAAAACCAACATTACGTTACAATATGAGATTATAAAGGTTATCCCAAACGGGAAACGAAAAAGTATGGAATAAAAAAATTAGGTTTAAAACATTACAAAAATACCCAACTAAGTAAAAAAAGTGGTCAACAAAGTGATGGAAACAAAAAGGTCAAGGTAGTCAGTAGTCGGGTTATAGTTTTTTAAACTTTATTTTTTTATTGCTGTCAGTAAACGGTTTGTTAAAATTTGTCTGACTGACAACGCTTCAAATGTAATTTAAATAAACCAATACATAACAGTTTATAGGTAATGTCAGGGATTCCAGTATACTTGCAAATTATTAAATAATGCTAATGTTTACATGCGGAATTTAGTATTGAGAGAAAGAAGTAATGACCTACAATTGCTTCAACGTTGCTGCTAACGGTACACGCACACAGACAAGTACGCATGTAGTGTAACTAATTCCTGTGCATGAGTTACCAAACTGTGGTACCTAGTTTTCGGAAATTAAAAATAAAATAAAATGTATACACTAAAAATCATTTTTTTTTTAAATAATTAGCATTTAATAGTCAGTATAGTTAGAAAAATACATTTTTAGTATTTTAGTCAATATATCGCTAAGACAATTAATAAAAAAAAATCAAAACAAACCACTTCTACAGTTCAACGCTCTCACATAACCCACTAGCTAACATGAGTCACTGTGACTCAACAGTTTCACTTTCCACCGGTCGGCGACGCCTGCCCGCACTAATCATCAATGAAACCAGCCTTACGTTCCAGAACCATCGCTGAAGCTATATAAGAGCGGCAACAGCGCGAAACCGCCACTATACCAAACACACGCGCTCAACATGTACAAGTACGCGATCCTACTCGCTCTTTTAAATCTTGCCGTTTGCGAAGAAAGGTCACATAAACATAAACATCGTTATGTAGATCCCTTCGCAATGATCGATAAACATCTCTCACAGACGCTGGCATATCACTATTTATGGCCATGGGGACAGCTGATGAAGGCTGCAGCGGCGTTGGACCTAGAAGAAACACTGGAAAACCCCCAAATAACATCTGATTCAGAAAAATTCGAAATCAAACTACTTGTCAAACGCTTTAAGCCTGATGAATTGAAAATTAAAGTGAAGAATCGGTACGTCATAGTAGAAGGTAAGCATAAAGTAAGTGATAGTGATAATAAATTTATGGCAAATCACTTTATACAACGTTTTGCGCTACCACCTGGCACCGAACAAGATGAAGTTAAAGCAGTATTCAACGAAAAAAACATTTTATTGATAACTGCCCCAAAACATGAAGTTCCTCCACCGCTTCCCGAACGAGAAGTACCTATTGAAATAATATTACCAAAAGAAGACGAAGAAGAGAAGACAGATGATAAAAAAGAGGAATTGGTAGAAAAGGAACAGGAAATTAAAGAAGATGTTGTCCAAACGTCGTCAGTGCCTCCTATAGAACAAATAGAAACCGAGGCTACTACACATGTTGGTAAAATTAGGAAGAAGGACTTGAAAACTACAACAAAAATATTAAAAGATAATGAAGTGGCCAAGGAATTAGAAGATAACGGCTCTAAATACCCGCCAGTTTATGTTTACGAAGTGAACGATTACGAGGATTGAGTATTAGGAACTGTTTGAAAAGACTGATTAAGCTTTAAAGTGAATGGGTAGTAGTTTGTTTGAAATAAAGGTGTTATTTATTAAAAGTTCTTTTATTTATATTCATCGATGAGATTCTCCATTATTACAAAAAAGATAGTGTTTGTTCCATTTTGCAATACTAAGTTAATAGAAACACGATTGATTAGAATGTCTCTTACATTATCTATTTTATTTTTGTCAATCGATTTCTTGTCTTTCTACCTATCCCTTGCTTATTCTAATTAAGGAGTTGGTATTAATAGCAATCTATTAATGAAAGCAGAAGAAATTGACATATGACATGAAAAAATAACTATAAGCCAAAAAACAGCTGTCCCGACAAACGTTGCTTTGCTATATAAATTAATTTATGGAGACCCTTATCATTTAGGGACATAAAAAATAGCCTACGACCTATTTTCGGACCTCTACCATAACACACAAAAAAAACATAAAAATCGGTCAAGCCGTTACGAAGGATTTCGATAGCAAAAACTGTGACACGAGATTTTATATATAACAAGATTGTATTAAAGTTAAAATATAAAATAACAAATAAATTATCTAGATATTCTCATCGTAATATAATTAAATATTTAATCCTTTTCAGTCTAATTTTATGAAATTACAAAGCTCCTTAAAGTATAAGAGGCTTATATTTAATGGCCTAGATTTTTACGACAGACTTTGTTTATGCTTTTAGAAAGTGCTTGACAAAGAAATTAAAAGATGTTTTGCTATTCAGCTTCGTTGTATTATGTTGAGTGACAGTAGAAATGTGTTTAGAAAGGCGTTATTGCAATTGACGAGTGGTCATGGATTTTTTATGCTTATGGAAGAAGAAACCTTGTTAAAGTCCCCATATACCAATATATTTCCTATTTAAAAATTCAGCAGTGGTGAATTTAGAAGCTAATGGTTATTGGTAATGGTGACCAGACATAGCAATGGTCTTCTAAAAATTATGATATAAGTGTGAAAGTTTGTATGTTTGGTTTGGTACTTAATTACGCAAAAACGGCTTAACGGATTTTTTTTAATTAAATTTGTTACACAGATCCTTACATACGGATTAACGCACAGGCTACTTTTTATCCCGGAAAAATACAGATTTTCTTTGAGATGATAATAATAAAATGACTTAATATTTTTTGTCGTAAGCTACTGAATATTTTTACAAAACAAGTTTTTTTTTTATAAATCTAAGTATCAACCGACTTCATTAGGAACAATTCTGTTCAAAAAAAAAATTCTTTTTGTATTTCGTAGGGTGTGCCTACAGATTGGTCCCATTTTTTTCAAAATCCAGTTCTGATGATGGGATCCTTTAAGGAATTGACAGAACTCCTCAAAAGTTATAGGCACACATATAGTGATTTTGATAATTTCAGAAGGGTTTTAAGCATTTGCATTCAGAACTTATCATTTGGTGAAGTGGAACTGATGAGAAAGACCACAGAAAGCCATAATATGGTTAAGAATGTAAAACAACTATTACTATGATGAAATTTAAATAATACTTATCATGTTGATGTTACCAGTAGATTTCAAGAAAGACTTCAAAAATATGAATTATTGTATATTATTGTCCTAATAAAGGGAGGTTAATAAATAAGCTAATTATTTCTTACTTTTTAGAGTTTGAAGTCGGTTCAATTTTTTATTAAAAATGTTTTATTTATTATTCTATTCCTTCAGGTAACCTCGCTCCCTCTTTCACCTTATAACTAACTTAATCAAATAATTTAATACAACTATGATAATAATTAATTATTGGAATATATATAACATATTTCCGGACGTAGAATTCTGATTAAATACATCCTCGAGGAGTTTGGCATCAAAGAGCGTCTATCTACTCAAGTGCGTTGTCGGGTCCTATAATTCTTTGGGCAGGTTTTGTCATTCAAGTGCTAGTAACTATTATAAAGTAGTATTAGCGGGAAGGAAATTTTATATTATGTTAGGTATACTGACGCGTAAATATAACCTTCAGTGCGATTGATTAGAATCAGTCTCTCTGGTGTTATCGCGCAATGTACATGGAAGTTAGTACTATAATGTCGTGGTTAAGGTCACCCAACTTGAGGTCCACGTAAGTTTATTATCTATTATCGTTAGCGAGGTCGAGTTGAGGAGGAGAGAGTTAATATAATATGAAAGACATCTTTAAACCTGCTCCTGGGTCTCAAGCCCACAGTATTGGGTATCATTCCTCTCCCATTCAAGGGAAAGTCGAAGGTCGTTCGAGGAAGATCCCCTATGAGATGGACTGACCAGGTGAATGCTGCGTTGCGCGCTCCATGCCATGCTCTATGGGAAAGGTGGCGGGACGTCAAGAGGCGGGTACTTTTTTCTGCTCAACTAGCTGGGACGTGTTAATCAAGACCACACATACCATAAAATAACATTGTACGAATATTTACACTGGATGTCAATTCTTTCTCTCCAAAAAGCTTTTTCTTCGCAACTTCTACACGTATATAAGAAACTTTAAAGTAACTTAGACAATTAACCGAAGTTGGAATTGCTAATAAAATTAATTTAGGGAATTAAAAAAGCACCAAGTTAAAACTATGCAGACGTCCAACTCCCAAGTTCCTAATTAAATTCTGTTTAACATAGATTTTAGGAAAAATTCAGGTTATAAATTAGTAGAACGAGGCTGGAGTCCAGATTATTGGCAACCCAGCTTTTTATTCGCGGGTAGTTCCTTTTATTTTATTCCAAGTATGCCCGCTTGTAGACTATATACAACCTTTATTCCATTTGATTTCAGTCAATTGTCAAAGTAGTTTTTCTCGGTAATCACCGAGTTGTGTTTCTTGATGGTAGGACTCGATTATAAAGGTTCTTGTGAAGGTGTTTGATATTCTCTGCTCCCGTTTTCAGTCAGGTCCTTTTTTACTTTTAAACTTTATTGTACTATTTCTTCTTTAGTTTTCAATTCAATTCAAAGTAACTAGGACAATTAATAAAACGTTGTTGCCAGAGATGTCACGTTGTTTCTAAAAATATTGTTGAAATCAATTAGCTAAATAATGTTTTAAAGTTAGATCACAAGTCGTAGCCCCAGGCAATAGACAGTGTTCGCGGGAATCCCATTTCAGAGAGCAGATGCTGAAGCGCTGTTAATCGCAGAATTGGATCCGGCTGAATTGGACTGGTAGCGCCATCTGTTTTTACAAGACAAACTTATTTACAAAAGTTGATATACAAGGCTGGAATAAGCAACATTAGGGCCTGCAATTCATTTTAGGTATTGTTTAAAGTGCAAACTAAATTAATCTATACTTAATATATAAAGCTGAAGAGTTTGTTTGATTGTCTGCTTGAACGCGCTAATCTCAGGAACTACTCGTCTGATTTGAAAAATTTTTAGTGTTAGATAGCCCATTTATCGAGGAAGGATATAGGCTATATGACATTACACTACGACCAACAGGAGCGGAAGAAATGACGCTTGTCGACTAGTCATTTTATCTGTAGGTCGTAAATTGAATCTTAACATTGTTTCAATTGGAAATCTGATAGATAAAACATTAATTAGACGGAGGAGAAAATTCACAATTACTGGCTAAAAAGGACTATACAAAATAAAATGAATCTCCTTAGAAATTCCTTTTAGTAAATATAAAAAAATTTAATCGTTTACAATAGTCACGTTCTTGTGAATATAGCTCGTACCAAGTGTCTATTTACTTTTAGTACGCAGTTCAAGTAAACAGCCAATTACTGGCACTTGTTACTAAAAACACCATTACTTAATGAATTCAATATATAATATTCCTTAATAGTCACCAGCATAAAGTGCTTTTAATTACTTATAAGTACTACTATAGTATATGTCGGCGCGTATGTTGGGTTAAGGTAATATTTAACACCACTTGCGTTGTCACATTCCAACTCAACGACTTTTGTTGGCCTGTGATTGTCCGGCTATGGCTATTCACTATTATCGCTACTAGAGACCGACGTTTTTACCCGTGAGGGGACGGGTTAGAATACAATTCCCCTCTGCCGCTGGAAGAGCATCTCGTAAGAGCCGAGTAACCCAGCACACCCATTGGTGTTAGGGGATCTGTTTCCCGACTGCCTTGTGACCACCAGCAAGCGAATCCAACCGCCAAGTGTCATTGAGGTGTTCCGGTCAAGCCGCATGTCGGCCAGACTTACCACTCCCCCTCCCATCCCGTTAATGCTGCGGTTCTAGTGAACTCTGAGTTTTCATTCAGGGTTCACTGAAACCGTAGCATTCTTCTCTTCATTCCCCATCCTCACTCTATCTCCTAGGTGGCAACGCATCGGCAAAACAAGAGTCACTCCCGTGTATTGTCGATGTCCATGGGCGACGGCGGCCACTTACTATTAGGTGGACCGTCTGCTCGTTTGTCCCTTAACTGCTATAAAAAAAAATAGAGGAGGGATACTTTTACTACCATCTCGCCGCTTTAAATTCCCTTTCTCGGTGAATCAAAGTTTAGTTCAATGATCAGAATCATACAGTGAATATTCTCTGAAGTGGTGCTAGAGGAATTGTAAAAATAGTGTTGTGTTGCTGCTGCTAGGCCTGGTCACGTAACGACAGTGTAAACGTGCCCCTTGGTCACGAGTCCAGGACACAGCTTAGGTTCCCGTCATATTTGTAAGAGATAGAATACGTTTATCAAATAGTCTATTCAATATCACGCTTTTCATTATTTAAATTTTGGTCACGTTGTTAGATGTCTGATAAGGATTATAACTACGTCACAGAATATCTCATTACGTCACGGAAAAATCAACTATCGATATTTAAACTAAATAAATTGCTCAGAGACACAATAAGATGTTCCTAGTTGGTCATTTAGAAGATGTATCGCCTAACACATCGCCAAGGGAGCGATAATTCTTGAACTGTCTCGAGATATAATGATTGGGGTTAACCTACTATATACCATGTTCCCTTATATATAGATATGTATATCGGCGCGTATGTTAAACTTAGGTTAACCCAACCTTAGGTTTAAACAGGGAATCTGGGTAGTGGAGGTGATTGTTTCAATTGAATCAAGGGATCCCTTAAACCTACACCTTCGTCACACGTCAAAGGCACTGCTTAGGTTCCTGTCGTTATTGTAAGAGATCATAATGCTTGATTATTTATCGGTTCGGTAGAAGTATCTACGTTGCGTTTACCCAATAGTCCATTAAATATCACACCCCTTTGTAGTGTTTTTCAATATATCCCCTCTCCTTCTCCTTCCATTTTCGCCGAATTGTATATTAGAGTAGGCCAAAAAAAAATTTTTTTCCATCATACGAATATGTTCAAGATGATGAAAAAAATGTTGTAAATAGAAGAAATACATGTTCTTATAGGAAATTTAATTGTCTTCAAAAAAGGTCTCATGTAATTTTTTGCTTAGTTTCAAAGTTATTTTAGGTTAAAGTTATATCTTATCTGTTAGAGATTATTTATTAGATCTGTGTATAATTCGATACAACATGAGAGATGACTATAATCATCTTTAAGTAAAAATTAAATCTACGTACCATAAGTTTCTAACAGATGGCGTTGTACGTAAGTATATTCATGTTATATCGATACCTTAGTTAAGTAAGCATTCAATAGATGGCTATGTAAATAATATGTCAATAACTGTAATGTAGAAACCAGTTATGACGCTATTGAAGGAAAAAATGAAAGAATATTCTTAAATAAATTTTAATATTCACAGAGATTCTTAACTTAAAATAAATATTATAATCTATCTTAATAATATAGAAAATGCGGAACGAAAATATTTGAAACATTAATTGAAATGAATGAAGAACACAACCAATAACAAATAAATATGCTTTATTCATCTAAAAAAAATTATTAATTTATATATTTTTGGTTGTTGGTGGTGTTCACGTCATGATAACCTACAGAGAACAAAAAACCTTCATGTAACTTATAAAATATTTATTGGCTATTGGTTGTCGTGTTGGCCTCGTGATGGCGTCTAAAATTTTATAAAAAGTTAGCAACCGATGGCAAATAAAAAAGTAAATTTAGTGATAAAAGGTAGTTTTCCGGGAGAATAAAATTTTCCGCCTTTGGCTCGGTAGTAGAATTATTACGCTCCTTTAATTGAATACGACCCATCAGCATCATAGATCTTTGGTTTATAATCATAACTTGGTTTTTTGTACGCGCTGTACGCTTGGTGACTATAACTACCATAGCTTCCATAATTTCCGTAATCATCATGATCATGAACATCATGGTGGTCGTGGTGGTCGTGATGATCATGGTGATACGGTATGTAGTCATATTCAACATATTCGTGATGTTCCTTATGCTTTAAGTACTGTACGAGCCATAGGACGAAATGCCAAGCCTTGGTGACGAGAACGTAGAAGATAATGCCATAGACTATTTTCAGAACGAAGAATTTTGTTGCTGCTACGTAGAAGAAGTGCACTGGGGACAAAAATATATTTTCAAATAAAAAAATATCATAGTAATAAATAAAGAGGAACATAAGGAAAATTATGACGTAGTAATGGTGTAGGTTATAAAGAGAAAAAGTGCAAGTATCTAAACCTTGGCTATGTATTAGTACATTGAATAAAATAATAAATTAATTATTAACTTAGTATTCTTACTCTCAATGGAAGACAAGAATAAGAATATTAAAATGTTCTTATGAAATAGCAACAATACAACGTCATCTCGTAGAATTCTGAGGTACTAGTATGCTAACTTCCAATAGCAAGTATCTTCAAGATTTAAGAGATGACGTTTATGATAGAAAGGAAACAGCTGGGGGCCTAGCCAAGTTGCAAACGTTATGTTTCTATTCTTTTTCTACAATTTCAAACGATAAGTGTTGACAAGCCATGTTGACATATTCGGTGCCTTCCACTAAGCGTCAACAACGCCCATAAGATGTAAATACTTTATTTGATACGGATAGAGATTTATTGCTAGAAAAGAATAGAAAATATATTAATGTAAAATTAATTTTAGTTTCAATTTAATTATAAATATTAAATAAATCAATATCAATCAATGATGATATGAATTAATTTAACCATTAATTATTGAAGTTTATTATTCTTAAGACTTACAAATAATAATAACCCTAACCTCTTGAAACTATTGCTTTATCTCACCTATACCGTCTCAACATTCGCCATTTGAATTATTTTCGTTAACGCTCAAATCGCTCAATAACCCATTCCATTTGTATTAACGTTCGTAACGCTCGCGAATAAGTGCAACGGTAAAAACCGTGGTCGTGAACATTGTCGTTTGTACTCGTGAGTGCTAAGTAGAACGCACACATTAGATTTTTAAGGTTTTCTATATGCGTTAACCATTGTAGAAACTTGGCAAAGGCCCCTGTTAAAATAAACATAAGAGACAAAGCTTTATGTAAATATAAAGTTTAATATAAATTGTTACAGTCATTTAGTTTCTCTTGATTAAAGTTATTAGAAGAAAGAAGATACTTGTATGCGTCATCCTAAGTGGATGTGTGTGCAAAAAATGTCCGGGTTTCCTGTGAATGTATGTTTAAAATAGATGAAGAAAACCAATAAGATGAATACTTGGACATTACTACGAATATATTTTTTTAAGCACAAATTTGCAAACTTTACCTTATTATATCATCAATATATAAAATTCAATGATGTTTGTAACTACTCAGCCAAATATCCATAAAAGTATTAATAGGAGAGCTCGTGTAAGGATCAGGTCTACTTTTATATACATCTGGGGCATATTTTGATATGGCCAAAGCCCATGCCATGACCACCATGGCTTTAATAGCAGCTAGAACAAACGCGATGGCCAGGACCAACTTGGCTAGCCCCACTTTTGCTGATATGAGTATCGCGAGATGGGCTGTAACAAACAATATTTGGTCAGTTTTGTTTGTTACTTTAATACCTTATATATTAAATCCCGTAACATTTGATGGTATCCGAAATTACTACAGATCAACGTGAAATTTTGCATACTGTAACTGGATAACCATCTTTAGAGATAGGATAGTTTTTAAATCGTTTAATCGTTATGGAACAACAATCTATTGCGTCACAAAGGAGACATCAAAAAATAGGAGGTTCTCAATTCGATTGGTTTTTTATGTATGTACACCGATTAAGCTGAGATCTATGACCCGATATACGTGATTCTTCTTTAGTTTGATGCGGAATAGTTGCTATTTGATTTCATAAAAATTTAACGTAGTTTGGTCCAGTAGTTTTTATTATATATGAAAATTTTTTTTCGTTCCCGTTTCGTGAGATCTGTATTGATTCAGGTGCGAGCGCATATCTACTTAAAATAAAATTACTATTTAATATATGACAATAAAAAAGAAACATTTTAAAGAAGAACCTGTTACATTAACTAAACAGTAAATAATAAAAAATAAATTATACAAAACCGACTTTAAAGTCTAAATAATTCTGTTATTTATTATTCTCCCTTTATTAGGACAATAATAAACAATAATTGATATTTTTGTAGTCGGTGCCAGCAAAGCAATAGTATAATAGTACAATCGTACATACTATTTCCTTTTCAATAGATATACCTATTACTATTCTACCTCACTACATCTCTGTTAATATTGATGAAATGAGATTTTTGAAGCTGATTATTTCAAAAAGTCCCAAAAATCACATTTTACAAAACATCTTTAAGAAAGTGGTCAATGGCTACACATTTAAAATATAACATGTGGGTAATAAAGGATATAAGTTAAACATGCAATAACCAAACATTTGAACTGCTAAATAAACAAGTAAACGTCTCCAATTCCCCTTTGCTATACATCTCCAGGGATCAAACCCATCATAATTACTTATAGTAATTAACTATAAATAATAATTATTGTTATTGTTATTGTTATTGTAGTAAACAACAGGTATTAATAATAATTATTATTATTGTTGTAAACAATAGGAAATGATAGTATATAATATATTTCCATTGTTATTGTAGGTATTAATAATTGGTATTTACTCGTATACGACTTGTTTTACGCACTCCCCACTTCACCACTAACTGTTGTAGAATCTACATCTCCTGAGGATGCCGGTGTCGGAGTAAAACGTACGTTCTTTGGTCCAGGCTACTAGTTTTTACAGTCGGGCACAAGTCACACTATACAAATTCCGTGTTCTCCGCAGATTATAGCAAAGATTTCTTGTTAAACATGACTTTCCGCAAACGCCTGAAGCAATTTAATATCTCCTGGAATTAATACCTCGTTGGGAATATTTAATCTAACTTCTATCAGAATTTCATTTATATTATTGATACAAATAACATAACTGATAACTGGTTAAATCATTTAGATTCAAGTAAGCACCAGTTATTTGTCTAATCTAGATAAGTTGGTAAAGCTTACAATGCATGAACTATCGTATAAACTTGCTCAAGTTAGACCGGAATTCACACGCCAAGCTTATATACTGTATGATTTCAATAACACCTATAATATATGCAAAATAACGTCGTATCCATTTGGAATATAGTTAGCTTAAACAGAAATTCTTCCTTTTGGATTGTAAATTGCAAACAGAACAACAGTTCTCTACTATTCGGGAACTACTTTGATTCTTCATCACAACCCATTAATAGCACACTGCTTTCTTCTTCAAAATGAGGGGAGTGTTAAGCCATATTCACTGGCCCCTTGGCATCCCTTTAAGAACTTTAGGGAACTCTAAGCTAACCACCACTACTCTAAAGATTTTTATTATAAAGTATTGAACTTTACTCTTTAAGGGAGAGATAAAGTACTCGAAAATTCGTATATTCTAAGAAGTACATGATAAGTTATGGGTTCAAATCCCAATCATTGGACTACTGTCGTGGCCCTCTTTTAACAGAAGCATTTAGCTTACTTGGAGGAGTTAATCTTTTAAAAAAAATATCTCCAAAAATATGATTTTTCTCTCAGACAATAATATTTTTATCAACCCAGCTTATTCCATATATTTCTAGCTATCGGAATTTTTGTCATAGTCTCAACAGTAAAGAATTCACAATAACGGAATACGATGATGAATATATGAATATACTCGTATTTCTAGATTTTTCTTTCGAAGATTTTTTGAGGATGAGAATTTTAGTATTCATATTTGAAATGTATTACCATTACCAATTCTTGCGATTCAATTCTATCCAGTTCTGTTTTTAATACGTCGGGTGTTATAAGTTTAACATGTGTATTTGTATGTCTGTCTGTGGAATCGTAGCGCCCAAGATAATGGACCGATTACAATGAAGTTTTGTTTGTTTAAGAGGCAATTTAATCGAGATGGTTCTTACCTATGTATTGTGAAGATCTGGTTACCCGTATGAAGACTATAGACTCATTGCTAACTTAAGACCTTCTTGATTTCTATAGCATTTTATTGAAAATTGAGGTAAAGAGTTTTTTGAATTAGTCCGAAATAAAATTGGATAGAACGAATTTACGTCCCAAAAAGCGTATTCACAATTGTACCGACACTTAAATCGAAAATCTTTATTTCTGATAGAGAGAAACCATTTCCAAAATGCCTTTCAAAGCTTCAATTTTCTGCCTTTGCACTGAATAATAGGTGCCTATTCGTTCATTTCTAGAAACAGATCAATGGAAACCTTAACCTTTATTTAAGGTACTTAAACTCAATTCAAAATAGTTTATTTCAATTAGACTTGTTACAAAGTACTTTTGACACGTCAAAATTGGTCAGTCAGTGAGTTGGTCTGAAGCTACCACCAGTTCGGAAAGCAGTTTCCTGATGAGAAGAACTGGCAAGAAACTCAACAGTTACTCTTTTGAAAACGCCATTGTTTACATCAGTCTGTTTTACAAAGGTATAATCATTCAGCTGAGCATCAACGTCTTTTGATTCCAAGCTTTGTTATTGTTCAAGTAATCCTGTACACAGTAGTAGACTTTATTTAATAAACACTTTTTAATGTGAGTTTAATCATGCTGCAGTGACGGCTCAGTGGTTAAGACATTGATGTCTACTCGGGAGGCCCGAGTTCGATCCTGGATGCACACCTCTGACTCTGAGTTATGTGTGTTTTAAATAATTAAATATCATTTGCTTTAACGGTGAAGGAAAACATCGTGAGGAAATCTGCACTCCTGAGAGTTCCCTAAAAGTTCTCAAAGGTGTGTGAAGTCTGCCAACCCGCACTGGGCCAGCGAGGTGGACTATGGCCTAATACCCTCCTCATTCTGTGGAGGAGACCCAGCACAGCTGTGGGCCATTAATGGGTTATGATGATGAATGTGAATTTAATCGCAGAAGCGACAAATCTAATATTTTCAAAAGTACTATCTTTTGAACGCTTAGATCTTTTAAACTACGTAACGGATTTTAATGCAGTTTTCATCAGTAAATAGAGTGTCAGAAGGTTTATATGTATAATACATGAATATTATAGTAAAGAAACTATGCTAAACCAAGCCGGATCAAAAATGATGTTTAAAAAGAAAATTGCTTCACTGAATTCAGCTTAATAATAATAGACGGATAACATCTCAATACTTGACACTAACGATGTAAACTATCTTCTTGATGTAGACCCGAGGCATTGATTTTGTATATCTCATCCTATATAGCATTATATCAATTTATATATTTTGGAATTAAATTTTTATCAATATTAAACCCATTATCGCCTTAAATATGTATTTCAAATAAAAGACAATTTTTATGCTTTAGATGAGATAGATCTCTAGACAAAGATTTGGTAATTATCAAACCCTTCTTACATAGTTGGCCTACGGACGGAGTTATTTTTAACCATAAGAATCAATTTTCAGTAACTGATATGGACACTCTAGGATTTTCGCAAACATTTTAAGAAGTACTAATTTATAATTGATACTTAAAACTTTACTCCAAACCAGACTCCATTTAAATCTAAGATATCATCAATGTTACCAAGACCGTTATATGTCCGTCAGTTACTGAAAACTAATTCTTAAGTTTAAAAATAATTGAGTAATTTTCATTACGATGATATGTTATTTCGTTTGTAAATCAGCTATGTATGGAGGGTTTGAACGCGATAATCTCAGGAACTACTAATCCGAACTGAAAAAATATTTCAGTGTTGTATAGCCCATTTAATAAGGAAGGCTATAATCTATATAACATCGCGCTACGACCCATAGGAGCGAAGCATCACGCGGACGACGTCACGCGAGTTAGAGATTGTAGTTGCATCAAAAGAATTGTACAGAACATACAAACCAAGAAGCCAAAATATCTCTCTTATATATATATGTCGGAGGTGTGAGTTAGGTTTAGGTTAGGTTAGGTTAGCCTTAGGTTAGATTAGGTTTATGTTAGTCTAATCTTAGGTTTAAACAGTGAAACTAAGCAGTGGAGGTGAGTGTTGTAATTACTTAAAGGGATCCCTTAAGCCTACACCTTGGTCACAAGTCCAAGGCACTGCTTAGGTTCCTGTCGTAATAGTTCTTGTCAGAATAGTAAGTGATAGTAATGTTCAGTTATATCCTGACCGTGTTGCGCTTATAGCTTTTGATATAGGCCATCCGTTGTGCACATACGATGCTTATTGAAAGATTGTATATCCATTCAATTTTCTAGTTTCCGACATATATATTAGAAGGTATTAATTTTATTTTTAATATAAACCAGACAGGTAAAAACTGTCTGGTCGGTAAACTAGATTAAAGTAATGCTCCTTTACGGTTATGAGTACACTCAAACAGAAATTCGATTAGGAGACGGTCCTCGTAAACGTGTGTAACAACTTGTTACGTTTAAAAACTGCTTTATCGCTATATGGAGGTTCGTATCTTTCCCCGGGGAGATACATTCCAATTTAATGTTTACTTTACCTATAAATTAAATACATATATAAACACGTCTGAACTATGTACTTTAAACTTTGTTTTTGTATCCGCTACGGAAGTTCCGCAATGTAATATCCGTTTCTGTTTCTGCAATTTTATGACCTAATATTTAGGTTGAAATAAGTGTAGACTAATTAGCTATTCATGAATTTATAATCAAACTAAAATTATAAATGTGAAAATTTAGATCTTTGGATGTTTGTTACTCAATAATACAAAAACAGCCAAGTGAATTTCGATGAAATTTGGCACACAAATACTTTACAACCTGGATTAACACGTAGGCTACCTTTTATCTCGAAAAAAAATCATAGTTTCCACGGGATAATAATTAAACGAGTTGAATATAGCAATATATTAAATTTTTTTTACGTGACTTACGCAATTACGTCGAAGTATATTTTTAAGGGATGAGTTCCAAACTTTGAAAGTCCGGTCTTACAATTATATTTGAGTAACCAACCGTTTAAGTAGTTTATAAAATGAGGCAATCTGTTTCTGTTTCCGTTTCCGTTTCCGCCGAGATTTTATGTTGACTAATAACGTAATTGGTTATGACAGTCGTATCAATATAATAAGGTAAACTTTGCAATTATGTTTAAGAAAGTTTATCTTCGAAACTTCTTTTACTAAAAGAGCTACATTATTTCTATATAGTTTTGTCTAATAATAAAAAAAATTACTTACTTAACAAAGCATATTTAGCTTTTCCTCTCGCTTCTGCTATCTCCGTTTCTTCTTCAAGACTATTAACTTCTATTACATATATAAACACAAAGAACAGAATATTTAAAATCATTGTTACTTTTTTTTATATAAATAAATGTTTTGTTTTAAACAAGTGGACTGTTTAAAGGTTGAGGTTGAAGTGTCATGATTTGTTGTGGTCGTCCATGAAAACGAGTGATAACAAGTGATAATGATTAGCTAGAAAGTGTGAAAACTTCACGAACTCCATGTTGAATTCTTTACGTTATTCAATATTTGGATAAACAATTTTCATGACGAATAAAAATTGAGTTTCGTAAGATACTTTCGCTGTAACGTAATAATTTCATCATTTTTTTTTAATTTGAAGTCTAGGAGGTTATCAATTCGGTTGTATTTTTTTTTGTTTGTTACCTCAAAACTCCATCATTAATGAAACGAATTGGTAATTTCTTTTTATATTTGATAGGATATGCTTACAGACTGGTCCCATTTTTTTAAATCCAGTTCTGATGATGGAATCCATGACGAATTGAGAGAAATCTTCAAAAGTTATATCACACATATAGTGATTTTGATATTTTCAGAATGGTTTCAAGCATTTGCATTTAGACCACAGATATTCATTTCAGGTTAAGAAATTTAAGCGACTATCACATTACTAAAATATGCATTATAAATACTATTGCTATAAGACTAGTGTTGCCAGACGGAAACTTTTGCCCGGGTAACCGGCCAAGTGCGGGTCGGCTATATTTACGACGAAAAAAATGGTAACTTACCTAATGCCGGCTAGTGTCTTGTGTTGTATACATAATTACTACTAGATTTTTGGAATTCAGGACCTTATGATCTGATTATTAGATAATAGGTCTAAAATTCGGGGATAATTCCAGATTTCCTGGCCGTCTGGCAACCCTATATGAGATACTCAACTTATGCTTTCTGCAATATATTTCATTTAATTTATTTGAAGAAAAATGTGAAATTAAAAGCACTTTATACGATTTAAAATACGTAAAGTTTATAGATATCATAGAAACAAAAAAATGTATTATTTGTTTACTCTAATTTTCTATATAGAAGATAGTATCTGTATATTGAAATATATTAATAGATAAATATAAATAGTATATTGGTAGATAATAGTAATTATCTAAAAAAATTCCCCACATCCGTGTGATAAGTGAAGCTTAATAGGATACTAGAAAGCTAAAATAAATAGTCTGTCATCTTTGGCGGTCCGCCATATTGGGTATAGAGTGAAGGAAGCGTCAGTAGCTGCACGGTCGATAAGTCGTGGGTAATAAAAAAAAAATTTCATTTCACAACCATATCATGCAAAAAAAATAGACCGACATCTTGGGTCGTCTGCCATTTTGAATATAAAATGACGTCACTTAGCTAGTTATAAGTCAAGTACAATAAAACTTTGAATGCAATCAGGAATAAAGTCCTAAAAATAGATTTTATATTTATGTCCTAATAACCTATATCCTGTCTATGTGTGGTTGTGTGGGTGAGTGAGAGCGTGTGTGTGTGGGTGTTATTGATGATCTTAATCACGCCGCTCTTACAACCATTTCATCACCTATCAAATTGAACGCGATATAGCTTTTAGGAGGTTAGTGTTAAGACGAATCAATCTTATACACTATATCGATTGATTTAAAAGTTTGACATAATGTTTCTCATCGATTACAAAATAATGCAAATTGATTCCAAAAACCGTGCAGTTGGTACGAAGCATTTTTTTTCTTTTACCTCAAATTTCTATATCTATTATCTATATACAAGCTATATTGCACAGTAGACACAAAATTCACAAAGGTTATATTATATTGTCTTGTTAGAAATTGTTACGTGGGTATAACTGAAATAAAATAAAAGAACTACTCGCAAATACATAGCTATAAACGGTGTTGCTAACTTCATCAAATTTACTCTCAAAAACTTAATCTAATCCTCATTTTTGGAAGATAATATTAAGTCTGTACTGTCATACAAATGTTTGATTTTTGAGCATCTAATGGAGCTACTTAATTCTTTCATTCAAAATTATTCAATAGCAATGTAATTGAATCGAAGCATCAGTAGCTCAGTGGTTCGGGCGTTGGATTCACGATCGATAGGTCGTGGGTTCAAATCCCGGACATTGGACTACTAGCGTGGCCCACTCCTGACACAAGCTATTTATTAGCTTACTAGGAGGAGTAAAGGGAATACTAGTAGTATGTGATCCATACTGCTAGTAATCTTTAAAAAAAAAAATTATTAAAAATATTGGCAGCGGTGGGATTCGAACCCACGCCTCCGAAGAGACTGGTGCCTTAAACCAGCGCCTTAGACCGCTCGGCCACGCTACCTCTGAACATGTCTGCTATATTATATCTTGATATGTTAGCAACACCTTTGATAACTTTATATTCGTAGGTAGTACTTTTTATTTTACTCCAACACTGTAGTGTGTGTTGAAGAGGGGGTATATTGAAAAATACTAACAAGGGGGTGTGATATTGAATGGACTATTGGGTAAACGCAACATAGACACTGCTACTGAACCGATAAATAATCAAATTATCTCTTACAATTATGAGAGAAACCTAAGCGTTGCCTTGGACTTGTGACGTAGGCTTAAGGACGTCCTTAAAGCAATTACAACACACGCCTCCACTGCTCAGGCTATCCGAAACCTAAACGAAAAAACGGAAGGTTAAACTCACATAAACCTAACCTAACAAGACGTGACAAGTGGTAACAACATTATAGGTACTCACGTGACCGTAATCGGACAGCACTAACAGCAATAACACAACACTGTACTCAACACTTTCATTAGCAATACCGCGCAAGATTAAGACTACAGTCAGACTGTCGAGAGCATAAAAACAGTTGAAATGAACATTCGATTATTCGATAATCTTTTACTATTTTCCGACATATATATTGGTTTTACGTTAATTAATTTAATATCAAAAACATTTAAAGAGAATGATGAAGTTGAATTAAGAAAAAATTGGGAAAATTATCGATATTGCAATTTTATCGATATCATATCATACAAACATCACTACCTCATATTATTAGTCGTAAAAGTGAATCGATCATTATTTCTAAATTTAACGATGATTGCCGACACGACCTGATATTAGTGTGATAATATTTTTGGAAAATATTATTTACTTCTTTGAACAAACACATCCCTCGCAACACATCCTCTCACATCTCTAGTGGTAGCCTTCATGTTATTTTTTGTATTGAATACATATTTTTCCCGACATTTCCTACAATTATCGTCATATTTCAATTAATTTACAAAAAAACCTGAACAAATCAGACACTTAAATCTTTCTAATGAACCACACTGTTTAATGGTGAAAACCACATGAAAATTCGTTGAGTGATTTTGAAGTTACAGACAGACAAACGCAGCAACTATCACAGTATGTTGTGATTAGTATGTGCCTATGATTTCGTTTTCGAAAACTTCAAAATTGAGTATAGAGTGAATTGAAATATACTGACGTAACAACTCAATCACTCACTAATTTCTAACGTATATTATGACTATATATATATATATATATACGGTATAAAGTATTCTATGTGTCATACCATCTACAAGGATTTATTCTGATATAAAACCTTTTAACCTCAAAGAAGCAAGAGCAATTATTTTTAACAACTTCAAAAAACACCTCCTCTCAATTCAATATCGATTACGCTGTGATTTATGATCCGATTTACGTGATTTTTCTTTGTTTGATGCGGATGCCATTTGGTCCCATAAAAATGTAACATAGTTTGGCCCAGTAGTTTTTATTATCTGAACATTTTGGGATCTGTATTGTTTATTTATGTATGTACACTGATTACTCTGAGAATTATCATCCGATTTACGTGATTTTTCTTTGTTTGATGCGGATGCCATTTGGTCCCATAAAAATGTAACATAGTTTGGCCCAGTAGTTTTTATTATCTGAACATTTTGGGATCTGTATTGTTTATTTATGTATGTACACTGATTACTCTGAAAATTATCATCCGATTTACGTGATTTTTCTTTGTTTGATGCGGATGCCATTTGGTCCCATAAAAATGTAACATAGTTTGGCCCAGTAGTTTTTATTATATGAACATTTTTTCCGTTCCCGCGTCTTGGGATCTGTATTGTTTATTTATGTATGTACACCGATTACGCTGAGAATTATCATCCGATTTACGTGATTTTTCTTTGTTTGATGCGGATGCCATTTGGTCCCATAAAAATTTAATATAGTTTGGCCCAGTAGTTTTCATTTTATATGACCATTTTTTCCTTTCCCTTTTCTTGGGATCTATATTGTTTAGGGCTCGCGGCACCTCTCGTGGGCGTAGGCCCACTACTTACTATAAAATTAACCATAGCTACTAAAAATAAAATTAATTTAATTAATTTTTAATATATGATAATAAAAAGCAACGAAATCTTATAGTCTACCTGATGTAATCTAGAAAAATCCTCCAGTAGTTTACAGAACAAAAAAAAATTATTATCCTAATAAAGGGAGGTTAATAAATAACGGAATTATTTCTTACTTTTTAGTTCATTTTTTTAGTTTTTGAACGTAGTCGGTTTTTTTAAACGTAGTTTTTTTTATGAGTTACGAGTCTGATATACATTTGGATGTTTTGATGTTTTTTACTCAATTATACAAAAACAGATACAAATAAATGTTTTTTTTTAAAAAATTTAAATATTGTATAAATGTAGATTCTTGAAGAAAGGTAAAATTGTATGAAAACTTCCTATTTAAAGCATATTAAAGTTTTAAAGGAAGCATTTCTGTTAGTTATCCAATTCCCCCGCACATTGGGGCAGAGGTGCTCAAACCTTTTTACCAGTGTCTAATTTTAGTTATTTATTATTATAAATAAATATTTCAGACTGGAATCCGAGCAGCCTGGGTTTTATGACCCAAAAGCAGGTTAAATGCATTTCTTAACATGGTTACGACCTTCAGCTTTCATTGCAACTAAAAATAAATATAATTTCAATAACACATGTGATCATCGCGAAGAAAGATAGGGAGCAAGGATTGGGGCTTGAGATCCAGGTGTAGAATTGCAAGCTCTTTTTACCTTACATAAACTTGCTACTGCTCAACCCCCTACATAACATCTCACTCAGCTCACGTGATTCTTCATCACGACCTTTCAATGGCCCACTGCTGAGCCAGGTCTGCTCCTCAGAATGAAGAGGTTATTAGGCCATAGTCCACCACGCTGGCCCAGTGCGAGTTGGCAGACTTCCCACACCTTTGAGAACTTTTAGGAAACTCTCAGGAGTGCAGGTTTCCTCACGATGTTTTCCTTCACCGTTAAAGCAAGTGGTATTTAATTGCTCAAAACACACATAACTCAGAGTCAGAGGTGTGTGTCTGTGTGGGAGATCGAACTCGGACCTCCCGTGTAAGACTTGAAGTCTCAACCACTGGGCCATCACTGCGTTGAAGCAAGCTCACGTGATTATCAATAAGGAATACCTAGCACCACCACACTATACTACACTACTTGCGCTACCTAAAACAATACACACTTTACGAAATCGATACTTATATTATAAATGTGAAAGTTTGTATGTTTGGATGTTTGTTACTCAATCACGTAAAAACGATGAACGGGGAATGGATTGTAATGAAATTTGGTACACGGATACTTTATAGCCTAGATTAACACATGTGCTACTTTTTATCCCGGAAAAATTGATAGTTTGAATGGGATAAAAATATTAAATGTTTTTTGTCAAATCCTGTACTTACCACGTAATAAGTTGCCCCCCCCCGGAAAGCTGGGGCGGGTCGTCTAGCAATTATTGAGCGAGTACTAACGAGTGGCTAATCACAACTTACATTTAATTCTATTATTTTAAAATTCAATGTTTGAGGACACCTGCCTCGAAACTCCGTAACGAAACTTTTTAACGAGGTATTAACTGTGAGTCACACGAGTTACAGATAAGGACTCTAAAAACTAATTTCATACTCACTGTAATCGGCTTACCTCTAAGTTTACAGATAAACAAACTAATTTTAACCATTTATATTTATTTATTTACTATTTTTTAATTTAAAAATACACAAAATAGAAACACGTAGGGTTACTCAGAATAAATTAGAAACTATATCAGCTAATAATAAATACGGAAAGCGCACCAGTTTATACATGATTCCTCACTAAATAAATAACTTAAATAACAATGTTTAAATTAAATTAAGCTTCAGTAGCTCAGTGGTTCGAGCGTTGGATTCACGATCAACAAGTCGTGGGTTCAAATCCCGGACATTGGACTACTGGCGTGGCCCACTCCTCACACAAACATTTTAGCTTACTAGGAGGGGTAAAGGGAATACTAGTAGTATGTGATCCATACTGCAGTAATCTTTAAAAAAAAAAAAAACCTGCGTAGTTTTTTGTTGTGTCTTCTTCAAATTTATTATTGTAAAATGTATATTATTGATAACAATAAAATAAAAATAAAAAATAATCAGTACGACTAGACGCCCCGGCTTCGCACGTGTGGAATTTTGGGAAAATATATTTTACTTAAAACATTTGCTAAATAAAAAGACATTCAGACGCTCACGACAATATACATACTATATTATTATCCGCAGGAAGTTAAAATATTTCCGGGATAAAAAGTAGCCTGTGTAGTAATCCAGGTTATGAAGTATCTATGTGTCAAATTTGAAAGAAATCCCTTCAGTCGTTTTAAATAACATCTGAATATACAAACTCACATTTATAATCTTAATCTTTACATAGTATAAAATGAAGCTTCCGCTGTATGTTCGCTTAGATCTTTAAAACTGCTCAATGGATTTTAATTCAGTTTTCAGCAATACATAGAGTGATTCAAAAGGTTCATATTATGTATAATATGTGCATATTATAGTTGAGTGCGAAGCCGGGGAGGGTCGCTAGTATATGATGAAACAAAGTCACATCTACTAAAGGAATTCTACTGTAATTTTTTTCTAAATAATAAAATACTAGATGTAGTAGATTAAACCATATTTTTAGGCATAACATAGACTCAAAAATTCAATGGAACTCTCATTTGTCATTTCTAACGGGAAAATTCAGCTCAGCTGCTTACACTATAATTTAAATAAGACATCTTACTGATATTGATACTGCTAGTTTCATATTATTATGAATACGATTCCACGAGAAATGAGCGAGGATGTGTAGCGAGAGATGTGTTTGTTAAGAACCAATAAAATCACTTCATTTGATTTGATTCTATCGGTTTTTAATAAACACATCCTTGCGCGTTTGTGACGTATACTACTTAAACATACGAAGCCGGAACGGAGCACTAGTGAGAAAGTAATAGATAAGGAAAACAATTTAAAACATTTAAACGATCGCTCTAATAAAAAGTTTTCCGATAAAAGAAAAGGTGGTAAAAAATTCGCTCTCCTTGCAGTTACGTTGAATATTCAAGTAGTTAAGTGTTGCCAACTTGGAGATTTGCACACAAATTATAAAGCTGGAACTTGAAGCCATTAGAAATTGCTAGAAAAAATGATTAATAATGTAAAGCGATGATGAAATTTAAAGGACGTTAAAAATCTCGTGTCACAGTGTTTGTTATCGAATTCTTCCAAAACGGCCAGACCTTTTTTTATATTTTTTTTTATCTTTATTTGTTGTCTAAGAATAGCTCATATACTATTGTTTATATCCCTAGGTTATAAGTTAATATTATTAACTGTTATTTTTACAGCTTTAGTGTAAGACACAAATGAACTCTAGATATACATCAATCTAAAAATATATTCTTCCACTAACCGCCCCGCGCCAATTCCATCGCGTGTTACTCCGCTCCTATGGGTCGTAGTGAGATATTAAATAGCCTAAAATACTCCTTATTATATCAGCTATCTGTCAGTGAAAGTCCAAGCCCAAAACTCAAGTAATTATAAATAAAATGTGTTTAAAAATGTAATACTACGTTTAAGGACATCATAAATTTTTCCTTCTTTGCTCCTTAATAATTTAATTTAGTGTGGTATTATGAACGTATTTTCTGAAGACTTGTAATGACTAAAGTGGAATTAGATCTCTTTTGATCTCTGACTCTGTGTGTCCATAATTCCAAAGTATTGTAGATCTACACGTCGGAGAAACGGAAGGGTGGGTATTATAAAAGTAATAGAGAGATTCGAATATACTATCGGTTAAAAGCCTCGTATGGGCACAATGGATGGCCTATCTTGAAAGCTACGAGCACAATACGGTCAGGAGATAACTAAATGTTACAATATCTTATTGTTATAACAGGAACCCAAGCATTGCCTTAGAGTTGTGATCAAGCGTGTAGGTTTAAGGGCTGCCCTGCCACATATTATGTGAACACTGAACTCTAACCTAACATAAGACCAATCTAAACTAAACCTAACTTCTGATATATATATTATACAGATCTGGTCTAGCTTCAAAATAAAAATTATAAAACAGAGAATAAGAACTCCAGAGGTAATGAAGGGCATTTACAGAAACTTCCAGGCTTTGATCCTTATTTAGTCCTAATTATAGGATTAAATCTATCAAACTAAATTCACAGATAATAAATAACCTTAACGCATTACCAGTCCCGCCATTAATCATAGTTCATGGAAATTTGTTAGGCCAAAAAATATAATTTATCATCATAAGATTGAACCGGGTCCAGGGTTCGAACCCGATGATCCGGGATATTGGACGTCCATCAAATGTTTATCTTATAAACTTAATAAAGAGAAGTTAAATATGTATGCTTAACATATCATAACATATTGACTTAAATAGATATAGCTGACCCGGAAAACGTTGTTTTGCCATATAAATTTGGGGTGAGCCACCCTTATTACTTAGGGGGATGAAAAATAGATAGTAGCCGATTCTCAGACCTACTGAATATGTATATAAAATTTCATAAAAATCGGTCGAGCCGTTTCGGAGGAGTATGGTAACTAACATTGTGACACGAGAATTTTATATATAAGACTAGCCGACCCAGCAAACGTTGTTTTGCCACCGTGGGCCATCCTTATCCCTTAGGGGTATAAAACATAGATGTTGACCGATTCTCAGACCTACCTGATATGCATACAAAATTTCATAAAAATCGGTTGAGCCGTTTCGGAGGAGTATGGTTACTAACATTGTGACACGAGAATTTTATATATGAGAAGATATATCGAGGATCCTATCGGAATAAAAGGAACTACCCACAAATACACAGTTATCAACTGTGTTGCTAAGACATATTGGAGATAATCTAAATTCTTATAGCAATCTTACTGTTTGAAAAGGCAAGATAATTCCAGATTTTCATGACTTTTTTAACAAGTTGAATGGTACATGGGAATAAATTTAAGGGTTAAATTTAACAAAAGAATTTGCAAAGCTCCGGTGTCAATTAGATGTAAAGTATATTCATTCATTTGCATTCTCTGTGGATTCTGTGGCGTCTGTGGTCGAAAATGTCGATGGTAACAGACTTTATTTATTTTTAAATGAGATTGCGGTATGGAGGGAATATAAGATATAATTTAAAAAGGAACCTTGACCTCGATATTAATTATAATTGGAATCCAGCCATTAAGGGCCAACGTGTAATTCATTGATCAGATACTACAGAAGGTAGTCCTGAATTTAAAAATCTTTAGTTGGGTCGTAATTGATTGCAAAAATTACTGATATTCATTAAAGTAATCATTTTCTTAGATTCAACGCCCATTGACGTCACTGTTCGCGTAATTTAATCCTTTACTCATGTAGTTCGTACAAGTTCTCACAGATGGCGTTATTTTATCATTATTTTAAGGAAATTCGTGTATATATTCAAATATAAATAAGTAAAGAATAAATCATTCAGCTGAAAATCTCTGCATTATCTGCAGCTGGTAACGGAAATTGGATCCATTTTATGAAAAACGCGATTCAATTTATATCCACTAATGCAAATGCGGACAATTAAATAAAGGATTTTACGCTTTATACCATTTTATTCTATTTTACTTCTCAAAAAGAAGTCTTCTTTTTTTTCACAGTTTAATCACAATATTTTACACTTTGATTTATTCATGAGTATAAAGACATATCGGCTACACAGCTCGACATGCACTTCACCCCTACGTCGATAGATGGCGTACGAGCACACTCATGTGTTTACTTTGTATTCTTATTTATTCGCGATAAAACATAGCCTATGTTCTACCCCAAGCATTAATCTTTCTACATACCAAATTGCATCAAAATCGTTTCAGTTAAGTAAGCGTAACTATCCATCAATAGATGGCGTGAGTAGTATATTAAACCGCAGTTTCGTTTGTTTAGTTTGTATTCTTAAGTATTTCCTACATTTCTTAAGAGTTACTTTCGAAATTATCGGCGGACTTAGTCCATGAAAGAATCTCTCCCAGCCAACCTTAAGAGTATTAGAAAGATGGCAATTTCACAATGAAGTGAGTGGGTAAATTAAAATAAATATTGAGTTGTACATATAGTATATATAATTGTATAATGACTAGTTTTATATTGATTGTTATAATGATTAAACGAACTTACCTGAATGTGAATCTCAACCTTATTACGAGAATTTTCTTCGACTAAATAAAGGATTATTTTACTAATGACAAAACCTATTAATATCTCAGCGAATCGAGAATATACATGTATGTATATTATAATATATCTACTATTATATACTTATAAGCTCTGTCCTGATAGTTTGTAGAATTATTTCATATAGTGACTATTTAAAATCGAGAATGACCTGATGTATATATTGGAAGTTATGTAACAAGGTCGAGCAGTGGGGGCGAAGTAAATATTTGTATCTGCTCCTGAGTCTCAAACCCCAGACACTAATACACACTATCCAGTTTGTTGAGTGATTTCATCCTTAGAGTAATTAAGTATTATGTAACGTAGTCGAGCAGTACAAGAAAAGTTCACATTTACTGAAAAGACCTTGTAAGTCTTCTCCTGGGTCTCAATCCCCAAGCACGACTCGGTTTTCTATATTAGGTGCAATTTATGTAAATTATATTTTCATTTGAGTTTAATCTTTCAAGTAATTGACAATGCATATAACGGATCGTGTAAATGGAAGGATTATTGAATTTCATAGAGATGACATGTAGTGTAAGAGGTGACGGTCAAATTTATTATCATAGCTCAAAGTTAACATGATTAATTAATTAATTAAATGGTAGTAAAAGTTATATTGTAATGTTCTCGCTTCACTGACATAAAGCAGATATAATAAATAAAATAAAGTTTTTAGCTTCTAAATCAATGTTATAAGAAGAAAACATTTAATATAAACTCCCAGGCTGTGCTAATTACTTTGAGTTTAAATATGTTACAGCGTTTGATTTAAAAATTTCAGAACACTTAATTTAAAAAAAACAGGTGATTTATTGTCAGTAAAAATATTAAATATAATCAATAATATTGCCTCGCATCTAGCTGATATTTATTAAAAAAAATATTAGAATATTTTATTAAAAATAAACTATTTCAAAGTCAACAGTATGGTTTTACTAGGGGTAGGTCAACAACAGACGCTGGAGTTGCACTTCTTATGCTTATATTTATGAAGCGTGGGATGAATTACAAAATGCGATTGATATATTTTGTGATTTTTCCAAGGCCTTGAATTGTTTTCAACACGAAACACTTTAAAAAAAATGAATTATTATGGTATAGGTGGTGTTTCACTGCATCTAATTGCCTCATAACTAAATCAAAGAGAAGAGGAATCAAAAAGGTTGCCTAGCTATAATCCGCGGAAATCTTAACAACCAGACTCGTAGGGCACAACCCAGAAGAGCACCCTACCCACATAAAAGTGAGACACGCGGACCCGAACCAGGACACACCACACAAGTAGATTGCGATCGACAATCGACGTCCGTTTTACTCCGTTACCGAAGTATCTTCAAGAGTGGTTGACTCTACAAGTGTCAGATTACAGATTATGTAAATTACAGATTATGTAAACAAACATAGTTTTTTAAAAAGAGCGACTCTTCTCAACAGAAAACTGCTTTCGGAGCTGGTGGTAGCTTCAGACAAACTAACTGACCAACCAATTTAGGCGTTTTAAAAGTACATTTACAAAAACGTTTAATTGAAATAAATAATTTTGAGTTTGAAACTTTTGTAGTTTTGGTTGTACATTGATACGTCGATTAACCACGTTCTTTAAAAATATATATATACAGATAATTATACATATTTATACTGTCACATGAATATAATAATTTTGTAATCCATGACTACGTTGATAGATACTAATGTCGATAAGTTTCATTTTTATTTTCTTAATATGTACCTGTGACATATAATCTGTGACTATAGCTTTAATAACAGTTTATATAAAAAGGAGTTTAAATTCTACGTGTCATCTAACGTAAAGCTGTTGGGTGGAGTGATCTTATCGTTAGTGTCCTTGCGCGTGCTTAAGACATCTACGTTGTAAGTCACGTTCGGGTCGGGTCCGTACAAACCTACAACTCGGGCACAATGATGAATGTTATATTTTTTGTCCCTTAATTTAAGATTAAGATACTGAGAAGTTATTACTGAGATTTATTTAAAAATAATGTTAGAAAAATAATAAATAAATTGTATTCACAATGAACTTCCCGATTGTGACACCAATGTCTCTATCATAAGACTATCACTGCTAATGATTCTTCTTAGTTACAAATTTATATAAGAATTTCTACAAGTCTTGATCAATTAACCACCCTTAGTACATAGTTGACCTAAGAAAAACAATAGCAACAAATAATATTGTTTTGTGTAGTGATGACTACTAATTTAGATTGAATTAACATAAACGGGCGGACATCTACAGAATTGTATTATAACTAGAATTGATTCTTAAGTAATTTTCGTTATGATTATGTTATTCCGTTCGTAGGCCAATTCGAACATTGTCCTTTACATAGAAATAACATAGAAGAATTATTAAAAAAAGTTACATGATTTTCCACTTGATATCAAATAGAATGACAATCCTTATGAAACAAAAATTGAAATTCGTAACTTAGGTTGGTTTATCTTTCATACTAGTAAATAACACAATAATACTTTATTACTAATTACTAAAAAAGCAGTGATGGCCCAGTGGTAAAGACTTCAAGTCTTACTCGGGAGGTCCGTGTTCGATCCCCCACACACGCACACACCTCTGACTCTGAGTTAAGTGTGTTTTAAGCAAATAAATGTCACTCGCTATAACGGTGAAGGAAAACATCGCGAGGAAACCTGCACTCCTGAAAGTTCCCTAAAAGTTCTCAAAGGTGTGTGAAGTCTGCCAACCCGCATTGGACCAGCGTGGTGGACTATGGCCTAATACCCTCCTCATTCTGAGGAGTAGACCCGGCTCAGCAGTGAGCCATTGACGGGTCGTGATGATGATGACTTAATTACTTAAGAATTTTGGGGTAATGCAGCTATTATACTTGCCATCATTAATTTTGTATTTACCATGTTTGCCTGTGTGGCTAATGTTAACGATACATGTACACTGCATCCGTCGTCTCTTAGTCTATGGGTTAATATGTCAATAGAATATTCTATGCGGAACTATTTCCGATGTATTAGTCATTATGCATGTTGATGCAAATGCAAATGGTAATACCTGATCAGATGTAGACTAAATTACTATCAAAATCATTAGCTTTGCTGATGACATAAGGCAGGAAATTATTAGCTGAATATCCCAGTTGCTACTTTGATGTATAAAGGCACGGCTGTGCATTATGCCAAGTCGAGCAAAGCACTGTTGTGGGGAACTTTGTTGTGGGAAAAATTAGGAGAAAGTGGGAAAATAAATATAAAGAAAGAATACAATACCACAGAGAGAAAACAATCCCATAGAGAAAATACAATCTCACATAAACGGTAGAAAGCCCAGTGGTTAGTTAGGTCTTACTTGTCTTACAATTAAATATCACTTGCTCTAATAGTGAAGGAAAACATCGTGAGGAAACCTTCACTCCTGGGAGTTCTCCGTGTTCTCTATCGGTGTGTGAAGTCTGCCAACCCATACTGGTCTAGCGTGGTGGACCACATCCTGACACCCTCCTCATTCTGAGGGCGTTACCCGGCTCAACTATTGAAAAGTATGATGACGACAATCCCACACTTAATAACCATTAGCGCACCATATATAATATATTAGTAAGCGATTATACTAATATGTGTAGCTCGTTCGCCCTCGATTTGTTGGGCTGAAATATTTTAAAATGGCAATATAATTTTTCTGACGTCTGGTTTACATAAACAAATCCTATTTTTAGTTCGAACTGCACCAATACAACTGGGACACACCATATCCAATTTCGTGCAATGTTTTTAGTCCGATACACGTACAAATATTTGAATAGCCAGACAAAAAAAATTAAAAAATAAATGTCTTGGATTTAATTATTATAAATGAATTTTCCAATCAACAGTGTGAGGCGGGCGCGGAGCCATGGCCAACACGAAGAGGCTCTTTAGATAATTTAATTTAATCTATATCTATACTCTATACTATTATATAAAGAGGAAAGATTTGATTGTTTGTATGTTTGTTTGTTTGTTGCGAATAGGCTCGAAAAGTACTGAACCGATTTTGAAAATTCTTTCACCGATAGGAAGCTACATCCTTTCCGGGTAACATAGGCTATGTGGTGTTGCCATAAATACACTAATTAAAAAGATATGGCCATTTAAGTGTCATAAGGTGGCCATTTTGTAAATTGAAGGGTTTCTCAGGAACTACTAATCCGATTTTAAAAATTCTTTTGCTAATAGAAAACTATACTTTTCGTGAGTGACAACGATGATTCAGTGTTGCCTTAAACATTTTTTTGTTAAACGAATTTGGCCATTTTGTCATGACTAACCCGATTTTAAAAATTCTTTCGCTAATAGAAAACTATACTTTTCGTGAGTGACAAAGGTGATTCAGTGTTGCCATATACATTTTTTAGTTAAACGGATTTGGCCATTTTGTCGTAACTAACCAGATTTTAAAAATTCTTTTGCTAATAGAAAACTATACTTTTCGTAAGTGACAAAAGTGATTCAGTGTTGCCATAAACACTTTTTTAATTAATAGAACATGGCTGTTTTGTTACTACTGATCTGATTTTTAAAATAAAGAATTTTCACTGAGGAAGTCTACGGTATTTCTGTCTCTCTTCCTCTTATATACTATCATTCTCTCTCATCCTGTCTCTATTTTCTCTCTTTAATATTTATCTTTATCCCTGTTCAGAATGGTCAGTCTCTGTTCGGTTTTTTTCTTTCGTGAGTCTCTCTCTCTCTTCTTTGTTTTTATTTTCGTACATATATTCTTAATTTAACGTATACTTTAACGTAGACTTTTACGGTAGTCGACTAGTAATATATAAGATGAGACACAAACCGGCGATAATCCCTGAATGCACTATGAGAATCCAACCCTTTGGGTATCAATCAACAATGACAATCCGCGGATTGTGTAGGACTATGGAAATATATGCAAACTAATAATGCTGAGCTATGGATTGGGGTGATAGTGGACTCGGTAACTAGTGCTATGGATGACCTATGGCGCCTGTAGTTCGTTTGGAAGAAGAACACACGAGTCACAAGCACGGTTTTATTTACAGTTCACAATCACTCATGTACAATAAGTATTCTCTAATTTATAATATACAAAATCCACTCAAAACAATTCACTCAGACGATCTTAACTGGCGGCGGAAAAATTGCGACGGTAGATGGAGAAACGAATCGTGCGGTAAAAACAAAATATTAATAGCTAACTTACATACTACGCGTTTAGCTTGACTATGCTTGTGAATTAATTTTTATTAAATATTTATTTTCTTTTATTAAGTGTGTGCATGTATGTATGTATGTATGTATGTATGTATGTATGTAAGTATGTGTGTGTGTGTGTGTATGTATGTAGGAAATCCCCTACATCACTCCCCTCCAGAAACCGTGTCTACGGTTGATAATAATCTGGGAACCGTACTCGTCTTCCTGATCTTGTTGTTTTTACAATCACTTGTTGCGGTACAACCTGTGCTTCCGGCGGTTTTAAGGATGGGATTATGTTGTAATGTACGTCATCAGGGAGTATGTGAGCTGGTTTTAGGCGGTCTACTGAAACTATGATTGCCTTGTCTTTTACGAGTATCTTGAAAACTTTTGTATGTCTCTTTAATACTTTATGCGGTCCTGTATAAGCTGGTTGAAAAGACCCACGCTGTATTTCTACCCTGAGGAATACGTGACTGCATGAGTCAAGATCTTTATAGACGAAAACTTTAGATTTCGAATGGTGTTTTGTTGGGACTGGACGTAGGGTCTGGATGGATTTCTTCAAACGAGCAGAAAAGTCAGTAATGTCGGTGGTGGAACTAGGACTACTGTGTCCAAAAAATTCTCCCGGGAGAGATAAGGGCTCACCATACACTAGTTCTGCTGAAGAAGTTTGAAGATCCGCTTTAAAAGCGCTTCGAATACCGAGAAGAACCAGTGGTAAGGTTTCTGTCCAGTTGGTATCCTCGTGGCATGTTATAGCTGTTTTCAGTTGTCGATGAAAGCGCTCTACTAGGCCATTGCATTGTGGATGATAGGCGGTGGTCTTACGATGCTGGAATCCGATTAACTTTGACAGTTGCTGAAAAAGAGTTGAATCAAATTGTTTACCTCGGTCTGTCACTATATCTACTGGACAACCAAACCGACAAACCCAACACGAGAGAAAGGCTTTAGCCACGGATTCTGCTGTGATGTCAGTCACGGGCACAGCCTCACACCAGCGAGTAAATCGGTCTACAGCAGTGAAACAGTACCGATATCCATTTGAGGGTGGCAAGGGTCCGACCAAATCTATATGGACGAATTTAAAACGCTCTGACGGCAACTGGAATGTACTTAAAGGTGACGAGACATGTCGAGTGACCTTAGCGCGTTGACAATTCAGACATGTCCTTGACCATTCACGGCAGTCCTTCCTCATGTTGGGCCATACGAAACGTTCTGCGACTAACTTGGCCGAAGCACTAGCACCTGGGTGACTTAGGGAATGAAGAGTCCTAAAAATCTGTTGCCTCAAGCTTAAAGGAACGAAAGGTCTGGGTGTTGATGTACTGACGTCACAGTAGAGCTCCATAGTACTATCAGGAAGTTTCATTTTTACTAATCGAAGCGACGTTTTACCTTCTAGTGATTCAGAAAGTTCGGGATCTACTGCCTGAGCCTTGGCTAATTCTTCGAGATCAACTGGCATCTGCAGTTCATTAACCCGAGATAATGTATCTGCAACTATGTTGTCTTTACCTGATATATGTTGGATATCAGTTGTAAATTGCGAGATAAGGTCAAGGTGTCTATACTGCCGTGGTGAGCAGTTGCTCTTCCTTTCATGGAAAGCATAACATAGTGGTTTGTGATCAGTGTAGATTGTGAAGGGTGTAGCCTCTAACATATGGCGAAAATACTTAATACTCTCGTAGACGGCCAGTAGTTCCCGATCGTAAGGAGAGTATTTCATTTGTGTAGGACTTAGCTTGCGCGAGAAGAATGCTAGAGGCTCCCACGCTTCGTGCTTAAATTGCTGCAGCACTGCACCCATTGCCGAATCAGAAGCATCTGTAACGAGTCCTAACTTAGCTTGTGAGTCGGGATGAGCGAGAAGTGCTGCAGAACAAAGGCTTTCTTTACATTTCTTAAAACTTTCAAGTAAGTTCCCGCTAATATCGACTGGGTGAGAAGCTTTCACAGATCCTGAGAGAAGGGCATTTAATGGACCTTGAATTTGTGCAGCGTTGGGTATAAATCGCCTATAAAAATTGATCATGCCCAAGAAACGTCTAAGTTCTCGAACAGTCTTGGGGACGGGAAAATCAGTAATTGCCTGTACCTTGCTACGAAGAGGTTTCGTGCCTTTTTCGGAAATACTGTAACCCAGGAATGTCGCCTCAGGGACACAGAAAACACACTTAGCGGTGTTGACTAAAACACCATAGTCTCTCATGCGACTGAATAATTTATGCAAATGCTCCTCATGCAATTTCTCAGTCTTGGAAAATACTAAAAAATCATCCAAGTAAGGGTAGACAAAATCTAAACCTCGAGTCATTTCATCTACGAACCTCTGAAAAGTCTGCCCAGCATTTCGCAGACCGAAAGTCATGAATGGAAATTCATAAAGCCCAAACGGTGTTGTGATTGCGGTTTTCGGGATGTCTTCTTCGGCCACAGGGATCTGATTGTACGCTTTTACTAAGTCTATAGTAGAAAACAATTTACAACCGGATAAGCTATGGGAAAAATCCTGAATATGGCGGATAGGATATTTGTCAGGTACGGTTCTCGCGTTGAGCAATCTATAATCCCCGCATGGCCGCCAACTATTATCTTTCTTTGCTGCAAGGTGTAAAGGTGATGACCACGGGCTATCCGAAGGTCGAGCGGTTCCATTAGCTAACATTGCTTCAAATTCTCGTTTAGCAACTTTAAGTTTGTCTGGAGCTAGCCTACGTGGTGAGCATGACACTGGAGGCCCGGGGGTTGTGCGAATGTGGTGTAAAGTGTGGTGTTTGATAATGCTGGGAGTTCCAGCTGGCCGAGTGATTTCTGGGAACTGAGCAAGTATTGCATTATATTTATCATTACCACCAGTTAAGATTTTAACACTTAATACCAAACTTTGAGATTTAAATATACTAGCTACCGTGCTGACATTGGTCAAGCTATCTGATAGTTTTTGGCTGCCGACATCAACTACAAGACGATAATGAGAAAGAAAGTCGACGCCGATTATAGGTTTAGTAACATTTGCAACGATAAAACGCCAAAGAAAGTCGCGACGCAAACCTATATTCAGTTTAAGTGTAATATAACCATAAGTATCAATAGCTGAACCATTTGCCGCACATAATTGATAAGACGTTTTATTCCGACGATCTCGAACATAAGACACTGGGTAAACACATACATCACTACCAGTGTCCACTAAGAACTTTTGTTTTGAATTTAGATCAGTGATGAAAAGGCGACCAGTAGAACTAAGGCAATCATTGGTCGCCATTACTGACTGCCTAGTGCGTTTCCCGCCTTGTAGTCGCACGGTTTGATGCATTTCCTTGCTCTAGTACCGAAATTAGAATGATACCAACAAACTGGAAATCTTCTATAACTAGAGTTGGATCTGGATGATGGCGATCGGCTACGGTTAGGACCTGGTCTTCGATCTCGCGGCCGTGATCTATTGTTTACTTCAGTGGAGAGAGCACTAACTTGTCTAGAGAGTTCAGCCACTTGACGTGTTAAATCTTCAATAGGTGATGATGAAGAGGCAGCTGCTATTTGATGTGTTGAAGGTGCAATGTCATTAATTCGGTCAGCTAATTCAGCAAGATCATTTAATGTAAGGGAAGGTTGAGATGCGATAATCGGTTGCATTCCTGTAGGTAATCGGCTTGTCCAAATAGTTTTAATAAAATCCTCTGGTACTTTTGGCCCTGCTAGATGTTGCAAGTGCCTCAGAAATTGTGAGGGTTTACGACTTCCAAGCTCTTCGTGCATCAGTAATTGTTTAACTTTATTTTCCCGCGAAACAGATAATCTTAAGGAACAGATAATCAGAAGGTTGCGTGTTCAAATCACGTCGGGGTCACCAGTTGTAGTTCGTTTGGAAGAAGAACACACGAGTCACAAGCACGGTTTTATTTACAGTTCACAATCACTCATGTACAATAAGTATTCTCTAATTTATAATATACAAAATCCACTCAAAACAATTCACTCAGACGATCTTAACTGGCGGCGGAAAAATTGCGACGGTAGATGGAGAAACGAATCGTGCGGTAAAAACAAAATATTAATAGCTAACTTACATACTACGCGTTTAGCTTGACTATGCTTGTGAATTAATTTTTATTAAATATTTATTTTCTTTTATTAAGTGTGTGCATGTATGTATGTATGTATGTATGTATGTATGTATGTAAGTATGTGTGTGTGTGTGTGTGTGTATGTATGTAGGAAATCCCCTACAGCGCCTACCCCATAATGTTTTTATACATTGAAAAATCGATAGACGGAAACTCGCAAACTCATTAATGGGCCCCCGTGAAAGGTCGCTTATTGCGTTGCGCTCAACTAATGTTGCCCACATTTGCTGAGCGGCTTAAGGGTAAGGACGTGCACCCGGTATTCTATACGATTATTGATCCCTCCCGATGGGAACCTCACGTGCCAACTAACTATTTACGTGATACATGTACTCTTAGAACGTAAAGTTCTCGTGGCTCCACTCTGATCGGCCGGTTAAGGTAAGCCAGAGGTAGGGGATCTGTTCCTAGTCAGTGTTCACTCCAACTAGCAAGTAAAGGCAAGCTGAAAATGAGGAACAGGACCCTCCCATGGGAGCACGCAATTCGTGAGTGACAACAGCGTGCCCCAGGCTGCCCTGCGGGTAACTGATCTTATTATAAAGACCCCTTACATTGAGTTGCATTGATACTAGTTAAAATCAGTGACCGAATTTAAAATGAGATCTCACAACTTCTTACCACCAAGACTTCATTCCGAGAGTTGGCTTCTTTTACAATTTATATTATTACTGAAATTTACAAATCTTATCCAGCGTTTCCATCTTCCATTACATGTAATTTGTTAGATAATGACAATCTCCTTACTACTGAAAAGCTTCATTAAAACTGCAGTTTCTAGGAACAATCAAGATTCATGTAAATCTGATCCTCTGAGCTCTTTTAGAGATATCTTGTTATGTTTTAGGTTTCCCATGATACTTTCAAGTTTTGTTTATGTTTTTTTTAATTTTAATTTTTTTCTTTAATTCTTAAACCAAATAAAGCTTACAAATATACTAGCTGACAGCTTTTCAGAGTATATAATTCCTCAATTGGTAGTGTAACTCTAACATTATTACTGACTGACTATGTTTAATACTTTTACTGCGCTGCATTTCTTCCTACGCATTTTTTTATGATACTTAATTTAAGGGACAAACCAGCAGAGGGTCCACCTGATGGAAAATGTCGCACCACCGCTGTCCACCGTCGCCCATGGACAGCGACAAAACTAAAGGGTATCTTGTTTTATCGATATGTTGCCGCTTTGAAGATAGAGTGAGGAGGGGGAACGAAGAGAAGACTGCTGCGGTTTCAATGGACCCCGGGCAAGAACCCGGTGTTCATTGGAATCGCAGCAGTAATGGGATGGGAGAGGGAGGGATAGATCTGGCCCACAAGCGGTTCGGCAGGAACGCGTCAGAGACACTTGGCGGTCGATTTCGCATGCTCGTGGTCGCAAGCCAGTCGGGGAAACAGATCTCCTACCACCAAGGGGGTGCTGGGTTACTCGGCTTTTACGAGATGCTCTCCCAGCGGCAGAGAGAATTGTATTCTAACCCGTCCCCTCATGGGTGCTTTCGGTTATTGATGCAAGTGGGAACTCATAAGCAGAAGGAAGTAAACGTGATGAGATGTTTGCTGCAGTTTTAGTAAACCCCAAGGAAGAATGTAAAATCCACTGGAACTGCAGCATCAATTGTATGGCGGCGATAGGCGGTAGTCTGGCCCACATACGGCGCAACTGTAACGCGTCAAAGACACTTAACTGAAAGACACATATATTAAATTAAATGCTAGGTATTTCGAAACATTCGTTTAGATGCTATCTAGATAAAAGCGAAGCAATTCCTAAAATGGTTGTAAAGTAGTAAATCTTGCAGAAGATTCGCAATAGAATGTAACATTTAAAGACGACTACATCACGTAGAGCATTTGTCTTTCTTTTAATTACGCCATTTTCCTCTCCACGAAGCCGCGAGTTATTTATTACCGTAGTTCGCTCGTAAACTGGACGGTGGACTCGGCTTTGAAATTTATATTTTATTTACGTTCTGCACTTCATTTGTATAGTCCATATGAGAAATGAGTCGCTTTGCTGTTTACTCAACAGATTGCAGTAAAATTGCATTTTTCTGATTAAATAAGGAGCCCAAGGGTCATGGATAGTCAAACCTTTGTTAAAATATAAAACTTTGACTATTTTCTCATGGTTAGTATCATAGAATGAGAGAGGAATGATACCCATTACTGAACAGCACATGCAAGCAAGACAGGGCCTTGGACTTGCGACCAAGATTAGGTTAGGGTTAAAGGCCTTTTATATAATGTTAATTATGGTGTTGGCAACACTTATAATTTGGGTAGCATCCTGTTACTTAATCTTGATGTTGCTATGACTGATATGAGTAGTATCCTGTTACTTTTATGTTGGCCTTAATGTTGTAACTGATAAACATAAACCAAGGAAGTGGGGATTGTAAAATAAATACGCCGTCACGACAGAATAATCATGGATTACATCGCGAGTATTCTAGGAGTAACGCTGAAGCTCTGAGTCTAAAGTAAAGTAACACCCAGGAGGATATTCTAGTCAAGCTGTCATAATGTTAGTCTGCCTGTAGACTACAACTCTCTTCTCTTTTATTAATTAACAATAATTATAACTATTACAATTTTTTAGTATAAAAATTTTCTTTAATATAATAGATATAAAAATGCTTTATAAAAGTCTGGTCACCCTACAAAGATGGGTCACAGTGATTGCGTTTAATAAAAGCTATTTCTTAGTGCAAGTGGCTGGCTGATGCAAATATTGCTACACAAAGTTCAAAGGTAATACTGAGATGCTTCTTAACTTGATATTTTTTATACCTTGATAAATAGCTAGCTGCAGGAATTAATACAATGAAATAGTAATTCTATTTTTTACTATTTTCATTGCCATAGTTTTGTAACTCTATGGTAAATTCATCCTGATCTACATTTGACGGTTTCACTTCGCTGGATTATGATTTACCGAAAATTAATGCGTTAAATTGTAAGTAGTTTACTGTTTACAATCTTTCGACAGTTTACAATATTGTGATAAGATTATAATTTAATGGTATTTGCAATTTTTCGGTAACATATATTTTATACTAATATATGCCGGGGGTTATAAACGATGTAAAAGGAGATGGAAGGAGGAAGATGGGGAATATTGGGGAACACTAAAAGGGGGTGATGGTATTGAATGGAATATTGGGTAAATGCAACGTAGATACTTCTACTGAACAGATAAATGATCAAATATGATCTCTAACAATTACGAGAGAAACCTAAGCAGTGCCTTGGACTTGTGACCAAGGTGTACGTTTAAGGATATCCTTTAAATGATCATAACACTCACCTCCACTGCTAGGCTCTCTGTTTAAACGCACATAAACCGAATCTAACACAAGGCTAACCTAACATTGTGTTTACTTAACCACGTGGCAATTACATTGTAAGGACTTACGTGACCTTAGTTGGACAGCACTTCCACACTACACTGCACTTGACACTATCACTAGCACTACTTAGATGATGTTCACTTCTTGAGAGACCGCGCACGACTAAGACTTCAGTTAGACTGTCGATCGCATATAAAGGGTCGAGGGTAGAGACTGTCAAAACAACGGAAGGGACTACTACCCCACTTCAACGCCATAGACAACGATAACGATTCGATTAATCGATAATCTTTTACTATGCTCCGACATATATTAAGCTGAAGTTTGTTTACATGTTACTTTGTTTGCTTGAACGCACTAATCTCAGGAACTACTTTTCCGATTTGAAATATTTTTTCAGCGTTAGATAGGCCATTTATCGATGAAGGCTATAGGTTATATATCATCAAGCTACGACCAATAGGAGTGGAGCTATACGCGGACGAAGTTGCGCGGGTCGACTAGTCTATACTAATATTATAAAGAAGTAAGATTTGTATTTTTGTATTTTTGTATGTAACGAATAAACATAAAAACTACTGGACCGATTTCAAAAATTCTTTCACCATTAGAAAGCTACATTATCCCTGAGTAACATAGGCTATATTTATTACAAGAAAAAATTAGAGATCCTTAGGAAATCTCACGAAAACCAACCCAAGGTGCCAAAAAATTTGCCATAAAATATCTTTCATCGCATGCGCTGCAAAAAGTATTGATGATAGAACAAAAAAATGTTCTACAATATTATAGAACGTATCAATATCTACAAAAAAGTCCGCGAGACCATATGTCCAACTATTATAGTTACGTCACTATAACTACTTTTTTACATTATAAAAGTTGATAAAAATGCCTATCAAAATCAGACCATGTTTTCTATAACTTTGTATTAATCCTTATCCAAATAAATTATTTCGTATTCAAGACTATTTCAATACCTGTAAATTACTTTTTGAATTATTAAAATCGGACTTTCCATTCAAAAGATATTACGAAATTAAAAATATCAATATAAACAAAAAATACACGCCGACGCGACGGGCCAATATAGCGACGCAGCGCAGCGAGTAAAGCGGCAAGAGAGGGGGCACCGAAATGCGGGAGGGCCAATATATTTTTTAAAATAATATTCCACCCGCGCGAAGCCGGGATGGGCCGCTAGTAATGAATAAAATACTTAAAATAGTATAATCTTAATAATATTATTTTAAGTTTTTATGTTTAGATGTTTGTTGACTGAATGGATTTCAATGAAATTTAACACACATGTACTTTATAACCCAGATTGACACATAGGCTACTAATTCAATTCCTGTGGGATAATAAGTAAATTTGTTTGCTCTTGTAAGCATCTGAATATTTTTATTTAGAAACAATATATTGAAAATTTAATGTTTTTTCATAAATCTAAGGATTATGAGACAGGGAAGGTGGGTGGACTAGTATATATAATCTCTATATAAGACTCTATGTATGTATAAAGCAAAGAGAAGTGGCAACAAGGATGTTGTATGATATTTATTCAAATTTCAAATCCAATATTTTCTAGTAAATTTTTCTTTAATTCGGGATTTTGTTCTCTTCTTATTCTACAATGTCGATAATTATGGATTTTATAAACAATGAATTTAAATGTATTATTTCCTCGTTTTTGTTATTTATTTCTTCATTTATATTTATAAAAATTGTTAATATAATTCTTTATAGTAAGTTTTCTTAACAAAACTGTTTCAAATTCAATAATTCTACATATGATATGAAACTAAAATTTCTTAAGGAAATCTGTAAACAGATAATCTAGTTTAGATGTAAATTAATTACGAAAGAAAACACGGGTAATCTAGATTCCAGATTTATCTAAATTCTATAAACTTTCAGAGCATTATTTGTCAAATTTAGTTAAAATTTATGGATGCTATTAGCATTACTTTGAAATATATCATCAATTACTGTCGAAATTAGAAGTAACGTCTGACAGATGTATATTGTGATAAATGTGTTTTCTTGATGTCTTGCACTGTGCAACTGTATTACGACATTATTTTACTGCGCCAGTGACTCCCAAAGTTGTCTATATCAAGCGCCAGGGGTCGACAACGAAAAGTTTTAGGGGTTGGTAAGTTATTGTGACTGTTATCCTAACTTTCTATTATTATATGTAAGATATGATACTTATTACTGAATGACGTGCGACAGGTATCCGAGCAACGCCTGGGTATCGCGATCCAACACATTAGTCACTAGTTGTACCTAGCACCACCACACTAAACAAATAAGTAAGGTATATACCAAAGAAGCGCACACACATACACATCACAAGTAACAACAACCTTACATGAATAAATTAAAATTTAAAAAATATATTATATCTCGCCGCGTAAATTAGACTTAGGTTAGCCTAACCTTAGGTTTAAACGGAGACCCTGGGCAGTGAAGGCCAGTGTTCACATATGTTTCAAGGACATCCTTAAGCCTATACCTTAGTCACAAGTCCAAGGCCCTGCTTAGGTTCCTGTTGTAATTGTAAGAGATCATAATGTTTAGTTATTTATCGGTTCAGTAGCAGTATCTTCGTTGGGTTTACCAAATTGTGCAAAAACGGCAAATGAGGTAGGGCACAGCAGGAAATTTCCTGCTCAACTATGGAGCAGCCCGACTGGGGTAGTACCTCGACCTTACAGAAGATCACAGATAATAACACTACTCTAAAGCAGTGTTGTGTTCCTGTTGGTGAATAAGGTGACCAGAGCTCCTGGGGGGAATTGGGGATAGGGCCGGCAACGCGCTTGCGATGCTTCTGGTGTTGCAGACGTCTATAAGCTACGGTAATCGCTTACCATCAGGTGAGCCGTACGCTTGTTTGCCGACCTAGTTACATAAAAAAAAAAAATGAGGAGTCATATTTAATTATATTTATATCTATTTATTATCTTATGATGATTCTACATCATAGCAATTTATTTTATATATTTTATATTATATTTTTCCTTATGACTTCTATGTCATAGGTTTTATTATTTATTTCTTTTTTTTTATTTTTCATGACCATGTCACTAAAATTATTCTTCTAAATTATCAAAACTTCTTTCTTCTCGTTGGAGTTTTAACACAAATAGTCAGTCAGTAATAAATGCAATGTTAACTCTTAATGTTATCAATATACCCTCCCCCCTCTATTTCTCCGACTTAATATTAATAACTGTATGAACATTACATATATTTTGTCAAAGAAGTAGGTATTATTATAAGAAACTGTAAAAACTATCAAGGCTTTCAAAACTTCCAGTTTTTTGTCCGAACATAATGGGTCCGTACACAAGAGAATAGCACGTCAAAGGGTCTATGGGTCAATTAAGTTTGGGAACTTCTGAACTACACGAACAATTTCAGCATTCATGTCTCTGTTCGTTGACTCGACGTTCACTCGACAACTATTGAAAGAATTTGTATGCGCTTTTCACTATTATAATGTGCTTTTCTCTTGAAATATTCGAAATTTCCCTATTTCTTTGAAAAAAAAATTATTATTGAAGATTTTGTGATAACTTAAAATTACCTAAACTCCTAAACCAGACCAAACATGATGAAACCTTTTGTTTGTATTGGAGTAGAACCCCCAGATAGACCCAGATACCCCCCAATCTTCATTTTGCTAGTAGATGGCTTGTTGTCGAGATTAATGAATTTTTTGGTTTACTAGGTAATTTTTTCGTCTACTCTTTGTGTGGTAAATGTGGGGGGGGGGGGTCCTTACTTTGCTTATTTTTGATGACATGGAGGATGGTGGGAACTGCATGATGATAAGGGTTTGATAAGGACGTTCCCTATTTTTATAATATTTAAAAAGTGAAAAAAAAAAGTCAAAGTCTAATAATTAAACATGTTTATTCAGAAGCCAATCCACTGAACTGGCTACATCAGTTCCAGGGTATCCTTCTTGATGGAGATCCTGATCCGGAGGTCCATAACTATACCCAACAGTGTCATAATTCTGTGGAGGTCCATACATTGGAGAAGGTTTCTCCATCTTGTTCTTCATGAAATACTTGAATAACACTCCGCCAAGAGCGAAGATCTTCTGGAAGAAGGTCATCATCAAGAATACGGAGACTGCTTTGAATATCGCTACTTTTGACAGCACGAATAACAGGATCATACCTGGAATAGGAGAAAACAAAAATAGGATATTTATTTAAAATTTAACTTTAATTTATGTTTCTGACTAAATTTTCATAAAATTATTTTGAAAATTCATATTTAAAAAAACTGAGGAAAATATGGCTGAAACAAAGATCAAATCAATCTCAAAGAGAATTTATTTTGTGGTATGGCAATCGCAATTATTTAATAATTATTCTAGTGGCAACATTAGTTCGTATCCACTCATCATATCTGATTGGCCAATGACAAACGACCGCCAAAAATGATCAATATGACGTTTAGGAACATAAAAGTATTTTTGTAAGAGAAATTGAGAATTCGGAAAAGAAAGATGTCCTTTGAAAATAAAGTAATAAATAATGTAGTTAAAGTCCTGATAATTGATAATTTAACGAGTACCAATAGAAGAGCATTGAGCTGACACTGACTTTGAATTATAAAAGAAATATATACTTTTCTTGAATAAAAGATAAAAGTCATTTAAATGTACTATTATAAAGTTTAGCAGCTTATACGGACGAATTTCAAGGACAACAAATATTAATACAATATAAATAACATAGTAAAAATATATACAAAAATATCCTGTGTAATATTTTTTAAATAAAATATCAAAAACATATTAAAAAGTCAACATTTCACCCCAGAAAAGTTAAACCGACACTGCACGAGCAATATTCAACTTCAAACAAAGCTGAGCGTAAACTATAAAACAACGGACGCTATGAAACTATTTTATATCAAAAGTTTAATTTATCATCTGAAATATCCCACTGTTTGTCAATGGCCTTAACTATAATTTTCTCTAAAATAATATAATTTATCATGACCCTTAACCACGTACCACTGGTCTTTGAGACCCTACCGAATTTAAATAATTTAGTTAATTATCAAAGACTTCAGGAATCTATATTTACTAATAGTTAGGTATGACATTTATAAAATACTAGTCGAACCGCGCGACTTCGTCCGCGTAATGCTCCGCTCCTATGGGTCGTAGCGTGATAGTATATAGCCTATAGCCTTCCTCGATAAATGGGCTATCTAACACTGAAAGAATTTTTCAAATCAGACCAGTAGTTCCTGAGATTAGCGCGTTCAAATAAAGAAACTCTTCAGCTTTATATATTAGTATGAGATTTCTTTTATTGTATTTGCCTCTCAAAATGTCTCTAACTTGCTTTATTTTTTGATTATGTGTAGATTTTGTATATATTTTTAGGTTATAATTACTACAAAATAATTAGTCACCAGCCTCATTAAAATTGAAATGAAGTTTCATTGGTCTAAAAATAAAACAAACCCTCTTTAAACAAATATTTACCCCACCACCCAACGTCTCTTATGAGAGAGCAGCCTTGCCATAGCCTTAAAAAGGCTACACTTAAAAAAAAAAAAAAATATTAAAGCGAAAACGTGTTAGCTGTTCGTGCTTTATAACCAAACCCTATAACGGAACGTTATGTAAGGACAGGTTGAAAGAACTTTTTGTATTAGCATAGCCTATGCATCTAAAAGTATTATAAGTTACTTAATTTTTCCAGTAATTCCAAAATCAAGGTAAAGTCTAAAAGACCGATGACTTCCAGGACCGTAGTTGGATATGGGACGGATATGAGTGGATGGCGATTAAAGGTTTAGTATTCAAACTTACCTAACAATTTGACAGAATTCTTTTTCTTCTTCGCCCTTGACTCCAGTATCGACAAATCATTTCCTTCCAAGCAATAGCAACACGTGATATATACAACAAATATTATTAAAAGTTTTATCATTTTTGGAAATATTTGAAATTGTTGGATCACTCAGCACTATACTACACGAGTCCGTTTAAATAAATACCACATATTTTACAGGTAGCCATAATTTGTAGGTGGGCAAGGAAAGTTTTCTTTGTTTTCAGTTGGTACTTATGAACTGCCTGTAAGGTTAGATTTCCTTACATACTTAGCTTAAATTACTACTTACAACACGCTCTGAAATTATTTTTTGCAAAATATCTCTACATAATTTACAGAAAACTTTTTTATTTAATGCCTCTTATAAACAAAAATATAGATAAAGATAGCACATAAAATCGCACTTCGGTTATTGTGAAATATATTGCAAGCACTGTCAATCGCACCAGTCCTCGAGCTGATGGCTGATCGCTCAGCTGATGACAGAGCTTCAGCGTATGCCCTCCCGGAGGACACTGCCAACAGCTGCAATCCCAGATTCCTATTTCCGCTGCTGAGACTCCGACCCGACCTCCTTCACTCATCATCGTGCAGCCAACGTCGGACTGATCCTCTCCTCCCCCCCGCCTCGTTTTCTATAAATAAATAATATAAAATATAATGCACAAATTTTAAATTAAAATATGTTAGTAAAGTTTACATGATTTTAATCCTTTTTATAGAAAAAACCGATGAACAGGTCAAAAATGTCTTTTAAGAAAATAGATAACCTATAATATTTTTCATGACGACAAAATATTATAGTAGTTTGTAAAGAAAACCAATCTTAAAACGACTTAAACAAATCGACTTTTCTCTGTAACTAATTCAGTTGTTTGAGAGCAATTAAAACTTCTTTGTACTCCTCTGTACACTATACAGTACATTACAGTGTACACTCATACTCCATACATGGTGTTTTACGTATTCAAATTTAACGCTTTTTAAAAATTTCTCCGAACTAATGAAAGTTATTTGCATTACAATGCTTTTGGTAGGTTTCGTTTCTCGTGGATATTTTGGGAGATATTATTAACTCTAACATATTTAAACACTTATTTCTTATGATTTCATATTTATCCAGAACTAATACACTAATAAATAATCTTATTTTATTTAAGCAAATATTCATAATTGTAAAGAAATCATAGCACAAGTCATTTCATGGAACATGACGCTTACAATAAATTGTAAAATTAACTAACAATAATTACAATATACAGTAAGATAGACTACTAAAAATATTTCATATTTCACTAAACGAGAAATCTCAGCGAAATGAGAAAATTAAGGGATTGAGTGAAAACTGATTGCTGAAGTGGTCGTAAATTACAAACGAAATGCAGACTTTTAAAAGTTCTAGAAAGTTTATTGAAGATGAAAATTGACACGTAGACAGATCAGAAGTAAGATCTGGGTTAAATAACCTATTGTTTTGAAGCCCTAAAATAAGGTCTCCCAATTGTATAACTATGGATGGTCATGGTTTTTTATAGAGATAGCAATTCTTCTCTAAAAATGTATAATTTCCACGGGATATTAATAAAATATTTTGTTTTGGTAAAATTTGGACACTCCTACCTAACCGTCGTTTTAACCCTAAATACCCGATAGGGTCTGTCAGACCCTCATCGGCACGTTAACCATTGCAGTTCATTTATAATTGTGTTGTGTACCGTCTTCAGTCCACAATGATATTCCAATGTAGAAGAATGTAAACAGTCGCACTTTTCTGGATCATTTGATACTCAAACTATTATATATATTCATTGGAATCTACCATCAGCTAATAATCTCCTGTCAGCCCCGAATCTATGAATTTTTCGAACCGGGGTAGATACTTCATAATAGCGAGCCTCTCTACAAATATGTAGTATGATTGAGACCTTAAAGTATACGAGTTCCGGATCAGATGCCCCTGTTTGCCTCCCCCTCCCTAGATCCAAGGCTGTGCTGATGTAAAAAACCACCAAGAAACCCGATAGATACAAGTGATATAACTGATTTTTATACAATCCGTGCCTTGTGCAATATAAAAATAAAATACATAAATAAAGTACAATATAAAAAATATTAGGTTGGGGAAAAAGTATTTTCGCATTTTTTAAGAAAATTCAAAACATTTTTTAATATAGTTTATTTACATTTAACTAAAGTATGAAAGTGCCATTTTGTTCGATAACTATTTGCCATCCTGTAGGTAGGGACATGATCCCATTGCTATAGAAATTTTGTGGCTTCTGATCAAAAAACCGCGACAAGTAGTTTTGGCAGTCCTCTCGTGATGTTAATAACCTGACACTGCCTAAAGAATTCTTAAGAGACCGAAACAGGTGGAAATCTGAAGGTGCAAGGTCAGGACTATACGGCGGATGCATTAACACCTCCCAGCCAAACTCTCTTAATTTTTGCTGAGTGGCTAAATATGTATGAGGTCTAGCGGTATCATGATGAAAAACCACACCCCTTCTGTAAATAATTCCGGCCGCTTTCTCTCAACTTCTTGCTTTTATCTCATCAGTTGTTCGCAGTAGAGTTCAGAATCCTTCCTGGTGGTAACAGCTCATAATGAATAATGCCCTTCCAATCCCACCACACACACAGCATCACCTTATTGCGGGTTAACCTGGGTTTCTCCACAGTCTGTGAAGCCTGACCGGCCTTTGACCACGACCTTTTTCGCACGTTCTTGTCGTACGTGATCCACTTTTCATCACCAGTTATCAGCTTCTTCTAAAACCGAACCCCGAACCGAAAAAAGAATCTCAAATGAGTACACGGTTTATTAGGTTTCTTTCAGTGAGCTCGTGAGGTACCCAAATATCGAGCTTTTTTGGGTAAATAGTTTTTTTCACATGTGCCATAACTGTTTTGTGGCCAATTCCCAGTTCTTCAGCTACGTCGTAGCTGCTGATATGCCGATCTTGCTCCACTTTTTCAAAAATGGCATCCATTTTATCCGTAATAGGGCGACCAGAGCGAGGTGCATCTTTGACATCAAAATTTCCGGATTGAAAACGCTTAAATCAAATGTGTGCTACTCTCACAGACACTGCACTAGGTCCATAAACAACGCAAATTTTTTTCGCGGCTTGCGTTGCATTTTTACCTTTTTTGTAGTAAAGTTTTTAAAATGTAACGAATTTCCTCATTAGAATCACTCATCTTCACAGTACGAAAAACAAATAAAAATCACACAGTTTCCTAATTGGAATTTGGAATTATCTTCTTTAAAATGTAAACTTGTAATGATACCAAAACCAGCCAGATACAAATAGTATAGCCAAAGAGATTTTATTACAAGTTCATACATACTATAATGCGAAAAGACTTTTTCCCCAACCTATTAGTTTCATAGGATACACTGACCACAAAAACATAACATAAACGTAATGCGTAATAATCGTGAAAACCTATCAAATTGTTAAGAAGTAATTTATATAGTTCTGATGTGCAATTTTTGTTAAATAAAAAAAAATTGAACCGACTTCAAAAAATATTTTATTTTTCTCTTTTTATTGACTTACCTAAATATCTTCAAAGTATACAATTAGTTGTCAGTACGTCCCCATAATATTTAAAGAAGTATCCTCTAACTCCTAACCGTTGAGGAGTTATGTATCCCATCACATCAGCTCAGCAATAACATTATACTTAATATCTAATTATTTTATAGATCAAAATATGTGAAAAACATTGTAAGTGCCTTTGAAATTTTTGGGTTTCCCTCGATTTCTCCGGATTCCTCCATCAGATCCTGACCTGTTTTGATTTAAGAAAAAGAGTTTCTTAAATCGGTCCAGGAGTCTTCTAGAAATCGGGGAACATACATAAAAAACGGCTCCCACCAATTGAGAACCCCTCCTTTTTTTGAAGTCGGTTAAAAATGGTAAGTGGAGTTGAATAAAAAAAAATTATTAATTTTCAATGTTTTTCTATAAAAAAGTAACGAAGTTAAGAGCTAGGTCTCGCAGACCGACTGGAAGGTATAACCTGCCACTTTTTATCATCAAGCATGCCAAGGGTCATAACCACACGTAGATTATTAATGCTAATTAAGGAAAGTATGTAGAGCTTAATTATCATAGTGTACTCAGGTAATTAGCATTCTCTCTAAAGCTCTACATTAAATTAAGATTTTTTTTAAACCTTCTAGTTCTATAATTTTAAAAATCATTTTTATTAACATAGGACATTGATATCAATTTACAATGTACATTAGTACTAGCCTCCTGTTTATCTATATCTATATGTATACTAATATTATAAAGAGGAAAGATTTGTATTTTTGTATGTAACGAATAAACATAAAAACTACTGGACCGATTTCAAAAATTCTTTCACCATTAGAAAGCTACATTATCCCTGAGTAACATAGGCTATATTTATTACAAGAAAAAATTAGAGATCCCCAGAAATTCTAACTAAAACCAACTCAAGGTGTAAAAAAATTTGTAATAAAATGTCTTTAATCGCATACGCTGCGGAAACTATTGATGATAGAACAAAAAAATGTTCTACAATATTATAGAACGTATCAGTATCTACAAAAAACTCCACAAGACCATATGTCTAACTATTATAGTTATGTCACTATAACTACTTTTTTACATTTTAAAAGTTGATAGAAATGCCTATCAAATTCTTATCCAAATAAATTAATACCTGTTGATTACTTTTTGAACTATTAAAATCGGACAATCCATTCAAAAGAGATTACAGAATTAAAACAATAATATAAACAAAAAATCCACCCCGATGCGCCGGTGGGACTCCACGCAGCTCAGCGAGCAACGCGGCGAGAGAGAGGCCATCGACATGCGGGAGAGCCAAAATTTTTTTAAAAATTTGTCCACCCGTGCAAAGCCGGGACGGGCCGCTAGTATACTAATAAATTAAAGGGAAATATCCAGTATCAATTATTTGAGCTGGTAACCCTATTCATAAATCATTTAAAATACACTTCTTGACCCCTTAAATCTTCTTCCTAATGGTATAAATACAAAAGTTTGTATATTTAAATGTTTCGATGTTTGTCACTCAATAACACCAAAACGGCTTAACCGATTTAGATGAAATTAACCTCACAGATACTTAATAACCTGGATTTACACATTGGGTATTTTTTATTCTGGAGAAATGAATAGGATTTTAGAATTCCTTCAGGATAATAATAAAAAATTTTAATTAAACGCCTGAACATTTCTATATATGTAAATATTCAAAATTATTTAATTTGTTATACCTTCTACTTCATTTTCGATAAATGAAACCAAGTAGAACGACGATGTTAACTGTATGAAATCTCTTCGACGATTATCACGGATTGATTATGACAATGTTTACAATATTAATAATAATTTATGCGTGTATAAGTATTGCTAATCTTTCTAATATTTTAAATGTGAAAGTTTGTATGTATAGATGTTTGTTAGTCAATCACACAAAAACGGCTAAACGGATTTTGATGAAATTAAGCATACAGATATTTAATAACCTGTATTTATACATGGGCTACTTTTTACCCGGGAAAAATTCAGAGTTTCTGCGGGATAATGATAAAATATGTTTATAGTCATAAGCGTCTTAAAAATTTCTACTTAGCAACAATATATTGAAAATGTTTTTGGATAATTCTGAGTATTTTATTATATGTGGTTAATTACACACATGCGATGCCGGGGCGGGTGTACTAGTACTAAATATTATTAAAAATATAGGTCACGTAACCTAAATCATACCAATTCCATTAATAACGTGTCAATAAAACGCCATAATAGTATGGGAGCCCAAGAGGGAATTTTTTGGATTTACTCGAGCGCGTCTGATTAAGGTAAGGTGGGTTAATTGCATGATAGAATGTGTGTATTTTGAAAATCTGACGATTTGGGCGTGGCGGACCGCGGACGAGCTCGTACCATCAGCGCTTTCCGACGTCATAACATCATCACAGATAATCACAAAACAACGCATTCATGTCATTTTATGTATGTATGTATCACTTAATATCCCCTCTGAATATCTGACGGCGCTTGAATACATTTTTTTTCTACCCTTCTAAATGGCCACCCCCTCAACTCAAGTCGGTAGATGAACATACCGTCATATCAGTGGTAAGTCAAACCATCTTAAGAAACAATATCTGACATCTTGCTAATTATCTTCATGTAATTTTTTAATTTTACAATTTTTGAAAAGCTGTAGATGTTTTTCGGAACATTAAAATGGGAAACGTTAAATAACCTTTTATTCTCACTATCATCTAATCTACAAAATGTTATATGTCCCTAAGACGCTCGAGTAAATCCCCATTTAGCATCATGGCCTCCCCTACTATAAAGTATCATAACGTAGTCGATTTTAATTTAGAAAAAACTTTCTACTTAATTCCCATAGTTTTATTAATGTTGTCATATTTTGTAATTGATTTCAACATCGCTATTTTGTTTGTACTGATATAATTTAAAATATTCTTTCATTGATAAAAATCTACGTTCTATCGCCGTCTCTTTTTTTATTTCTTTCCTCTCTTCGTAGTCTTTTTCTCTACTTCGTTCTCTCTATTTTCACTTTTTTTCTCTCTTTTTGTACAACTTAGTACACTCAACGTTTCACCCACAAAAACTCCCAAAATAAACAATTTTTTATTCCAAACAACCCGACCAAGCAACGATAAATAAACAACAAAACCTCAACCTATTGAAATTCAGGTAAATTTGAAGAATTTAAATAACAACGGGCTAGGACTTAATAATAGCGCGATACAATTAACGCCAGCGCCATCTATTATCAGAGCCCGTGCAGACACAAGCGTTCAGGCGTTCCGCGTTCAGCGTTCTTTGTAAGTAGTAGCCTACTATAGCGACGCGCAGGCACAACGGCAGTCAGACCGCGCCGGTCAATGTGAACGCTCGCATTCTTGCATTCTATTGTCAGAAATACAAAGAACTCGTGGAACGCCTCGCTTGCAAGATGGCCGCCACAGAAAAATTAATTGAATTAGTAAGGGGAAGGCGACTGTTATATGACCTTAGCGATTAAGATTATAAAAATCGTCATAAAATAAAAGCAGCATGGCTTGAAATAGCCACGGAAATAGGTACAGAGGATGGTAAGTGAAAAAAAAAATCATTATTATTACTTTTACTAGGTACATTTATTTGCTTAAAGTATAAAATATAACTTTTATTATTCATTAAAATATGAAATAAATTCTTCCCTAACGGCATACGCTGCTAAACTACTCCTGCTATTTGTTGGCTGGAATGATCTCAAGTTTTGAAGATTTCGACTGTAATCTTCTTCAACATGAAGTTCTCCTTTTTCCTTTAGATAGTTGTGCAAACAGCACGCAGCCTTAACGACATACACCACAGTGTCTACATCAATTTCAAATGTTTTTAGAAAAGACCTCCATTTTTGAGCTAAAATACCGAAGGTACTTTCTACTATGCGTCTTGCACTACTCAATCTTTTGTTATAATTTTGTTTTCTTTCATTGTGAAGAGCGATATCAATAGGGAAAGGTCTCATCACAAAACTTTCTAATTTGAAACCACCATCACCAATGAAAACGTGAGGTATTGGGTGATGTCTACCTGGTAATGGCTTTGGTCCGGGAATGTCCAGCTGATTATTAACAAACTTATGGTAGAATGCTGACCTTTGGAAAATTGTACTATCACTTTCTTTTCCATAACTACCAACATCGATAAAAATAAATTTATAATTTGGGTCTACTATAGCAAGCACTATGGAAAATTTCTGTTTATAGCAAAAATGCAATGTTCCAGTATTGGGTGGACATTTTATATAAACATGCTTCCCGTCTATACTGCCAATGCAATTTGGAAACCTCCATCTCTCTTTGAATCCAACCTCAGACTCTTTCCATGTTGTTTCCGTAGGAAAAGGCATGTATATGGGTTGTAATACTTTCCAAATCGCTTGACTTACTTCCTTGACTATTTCACCTACAGTTGTAAATCCCATTCTGTATGAATGACCAATTGTTTTGTAGCTATCTCCAGTCGCAAGGTATTTGAAACAAATTTATTTTTACAGGTAAATACTGGTTCTACTTTTCAAAATGGAAAGTACTGAAGGACAATTATGCAAAACATAAAAAAAGCATTGCTGTTACCTCAGGTCAAGCTTATACAAAATATAAAAATTGGCCCTGGGATTTCTAGATGATTTCAATAAAAATAGATCAACAGAGACTGATATCAACTGTGATTCTCAATCTCAACCGGGTAGCACACAAGAACACTTAAATTCCAGCACACAAGAAAATATCAATCCCAGCACACAAGATAATTTTAATTCAAGCACACAAGAAAACCTCAATTCAGTTACACAGGAAAACTCAAATATTTCTCATGTTGAGTCGCATTTTTCAGTCTCAGAAAATCGAAGGTCTGAAATAAGAAAGAGGAAGACAAATAATAATAATGCAGATCATACTAATAAAATTCTGGAATACCTCCGTATGAAAAATGAACAAAAGTGCAAGTGGCAGTTCTAGTACTCTTCAGCAAGCCAGGGAGAATCCATCAGGTCCAGAGAGAATGGAATTATATAGTGCTTTTCAAAATCCAATGCCCAGTCCTTTGTCTGTATCTTCTACTGAATCCGTGAGGCCACATTCAGCTGATTTAAATTCATCAGCTGTCCCTCGAGTAATTTTTCTACCGAACGCCACATTTCGGAGAGAAACTCCTACTCCTGAAATAACTAATATGGCTCAGGAGGATTCGGATACACAACATTTAACTGAGTATAAATAAAACGATAACATGCACACTTAATAATGATTCTATGTAACATTTTCTTATCACTATCTAAAAATTAAAAATACTTACCTCAAAAATACTGCCAGCCTTTGTTTTGTAGATATAGCCTTTCTCCAGTTGGTGTCTTGTTTTTCTATTTCATTTTTTTTATAATTATGCAATTCAAGAAAACTATTTATTGACATTCGAAAGTAAATAAAAAAAAACGTTCTTCACCTTCAAGCAATTCAGGAAAAAGAACACTCAACTCTCTTTTTTCATCTCGCTCAGTATTAATTGGATGCACCTGATAGATTTTTATTGAGATGTAGAGTAAAAAGATGATAGTTCTTAAAATATTATTTACTTTAAAACTATTATAATTATGAAAATTATTAATGTTTAGCAAAATATACTACAATGCTAATATGTGGGTACCTACACTGAAATATTAAGTTACAAATACAATGTAAATAAACACAAGTAAACCAACTTCAAATCATGTATTTAATCTAGCGCCAGTTCGGAATAATATTAATCCGAGGAGAAGAACTGGCAAGAAACTCCTCTTATCTTACTTTCCAAAATATAGATTTACCAACATTATATAACATCAATCCTATGTAGCAAAGTATCACTATTAATACAAGATATTAATAACTTATCTTTATATAGTTGTACAGTAACCAAGATTATCCAACAGCATCACCACCAGCACCTCGTTACAGAGCAACAGCGTAACCACTATACAGAATTGTAACTAAAGTATCAGCACCTCGTTATAGAGCAACAGCGTAACGACTATACAGAGTTGAAACTAGAGTTTCAGCTCCTTGTTATAGAGCAACAGCGTAACGACTAAATTAGAAACTAGATTATCCCGATCCAACCCGTATCTACCCTTTTATAGAAATACTGTCACAAGCTAAGCTAGGCAAATGGTGGCGCTATTAATACTAACTTAAATACTAAATTACATTATTTATAATAGTAGACAATATTTATATCATTTGACCAGCTTAATATTCGTCTAAATTATTTATTTAATTTATTAATTACAATCTTAGAGTAATATATTAGTATTTCAAATATTGGAAATTAAACAATTTATAAATAAGAAATTAATGGTTAACTTTCATTGAAGATCAAACAACTAACATACTAAATTACATTATTTACAATATTAGATAATATTAATATCATTTGACCAGTTTAATATTTGTCTATAATATTTATTTAATTTATTAATTACAATATTAGAATAATATATTAGCATTTCAAATATTGGAAATTAAACAATTTATAAATAACAAATTACCTTAACTTTCATTGAAGATGAAACAACTAACATACTAAATTACATTATTTACAATATTAGATAATAGTAATATCATTTGACCAGTTTAATATTTGTCCAAATTATTTATTTAATTTATTAATTACAATCTTAGAATAATATATTAGTATTTCAAATATTGGAAATTAAACAATTTATAAATTAGAAATTAATGTTAACTTTCATTGAAGGTCAAACAATTAAGATGTTGCCAGTCTAAGAAAACCATTTTCCATGCTCATTTAATTATTTACCCTAATAATGTTATTATTTTATAACACGGCCATACTGACAATACTTCGTCCACGAAGTACATAATATATACAGAATGATCCTGATCGTGAAAATTATATTAATAATTACAATTAGGTGTACCTATAAACAAAAATAATTTCCAAGTATATGAATAAATTGATTATTTTACACACTGTCTATTTTCTTGTAAATTCAAAAATAGTTTAACATTAAATAATGGCTTTACTCCGTGAAATACTTATGCTAAACATTATACAAAATAGCAAACCAAAATATACATATTTCATACCATATAAAGTCTTCTTCTTCGCTCGGACCGCGCAGCGCGTGGACGTGTACACTTAAAATTATAACGAGTTACCGGAATAAATATTAACGTAGACCGAGTACGACAAAAGAAACATTCTCTGTGTGAGTGTAGTGTATAAACGACCACATTAAGTTTGAACTTTGGCTGCTCTTGGTGGTTATTATGTCAAGACTCCTAAGATCACCAACTAGCGGTAATGTACATCATACGCTCTCAGATTCGGATGTCTCAAATTTTGATCCAGACATCGCTAAAGAGCAATGCTTTGTATCACAACGCTCCAAAAGACTACGCCAGTCTAGTGAAGACAAGTTTAACTCTTTTAAAGATGAAATCAAAAGTATGTTAGAAGACTGGAAGGGAATGCAAAATTCATTATTAAATAAACTGATTTCTGAAGTTGCCGAAATAAAGAAACAAAACACTCAAATAAAAAATACAAACGAAGAAATCGAAAAAAGTCTAAGTTTCATAAATGATGCCTATGAAGAAATGAAGAAAAAAGTTGACGTGCTCGAAGAAGAACGCAAGCAACATTTAATAAAGATCTCTTCACTTGAATCAACTATTAATGAAATACAAAGAAGTACAAAATTATCCTCGATCGAAATAAGAAATATCCCAAATATTACAGAAACTAAAACTAAAACGGATTTGTGTGCAGTAGTCAAAAAAGTTTGCAAAGAGGTTGACGTTAATGTACAACAAGAAAATATCAGAGATGTTTTTCGAATAAATGGAAAATCAGGGAAAGGTACAATAGTAGCGGAATTCACTTCTGTAATACTAAAAAATGATGTTATCCTAGCGGCGAAAGCCTATAATAAACGACACTCCGAGAAAAAGCTTAACTCCTCTATATTAGGACTACCAGGACAACCAGCACCAATCTACATTTCAGAATCATTGTCTAGCAAAGCCAGAAGATTATTCTTTCTTGCAAGAGATGCAGCGAAAAATAATAACTACAAATTCTGTTGGACAAGTAATGGTAAAGTATTTATTCGCAAAGAAGCTGATGCACCTTGCATCGAAATTAAGGAAGAATCTGATCTACACGTCCACAAAATTCAATTGTGACTAGATTTAGGGTTAGTTTTATGTTTGCATTTTCTGGTGTCTGTAAAATACTATAATATATATCTTATCACGCCTTATACTATATCTTATATAATAACATCCTATATTGATATATTTCAGTGTGTAATTCATATTTTTAAATGTATATTTTATTGTACGTTTCTGTCTCGTAATACATGTTTTTTGGTAAAGATCATATTCGTAAGCAAAAAATCTAAAGATTATCAAATTCTAAGTTTTCCTCATTTTCACCATGCATACTTATTCCAAATTAAGGTATCGTTACGTAATTTTCTGATAACATTGACCGTAGTCATTTTTTATAACTAATTAAAATTCGATTCTAACAATAATAACAATTTACTAGAAAGTATTGATAATATTTCAGCAGGTCCGTCTTTCCTATGTTTTCCAGAATCATGCAAATCCGTTTTGAAAAATAATTTGCCTGATGATAACATCTCAACATTAAATTTATTAACGCATAACATTAGAAGTATTACAAAAAACTTTAGTCAATTTGAAGTGTTTCTTGATAGACTACAAATATCGTGTGAAATAATTATTCTCACAGAATGCTGGAATTCTAGGACTGCATTCTTTCCAGATCTAGAAAACTATAATCTACATTTTACCAAAACCAATCTTAATCAAAACGATGGAGTAGTAGTATATACAAGAGAGGATATATGCTGTACAGTTCGAGAAGTTATTGTAGCTGATGCTTCGTGCATGGTTGTCGAGATAGATAGGAACACTGCCGTAATAGGAATTTATAGATCACCGTCTTGTATTAACGCGAACAACTTTATTAACTCGCTAAGTAGACTATTAAACACGTATACTAATTACAATAACATAATTGTAATGGGCGATCTAAACATAGATGTAAGAGTCAATAATGAAGACTATAATTCACTTGATTATTTAGATTTATTGGCTTGTCATGGCTTACTTATAGGTCACTCACTCCCAACTAGAGATTCAGGAAAATGTTTAGATCATGCCATGATAAAGTCTAAATTCTCAACTGTCACACTCGTTTTCCAGTGTCCTATAACTGACCACACCCCGGTTTTATCCTGTGTAACAATGGCTAGAAAAATTAAAAGTAATAAACATAATATGGCTATTAATAAAGTAAATAATGATGCAATTATAAAAGATCTTAAATCCGTTAAATTTGACAGCATTTATAAATCAAATGATGTTAACTGGTTTGCGGAACAATTAGTTAGCATTCTTAAATTATCTATCATGAAAAATACACTACAATTACTGGTTCCAAGAAGACTACGTTGCATAAAGCCATGGATTACACCAGGACTCGTTCGATGTATGCTAAATCGTGATCGCATGCATTTAAAATGTAAAAATAATCCAAATAACGAAATTCTCTCTATAACATACAAAAGGTATAAAAATTTCTGTAATGATTTACTTAAACGTTTAAAACGCAATTTTCAGAAAAACGAACTTATAAAACACTCAAATGACCCTAAAAAGAAATGGAAAATAATTGACAGCATTACAAACAGAAAAACCAAAAAGGCATCTTCAGCAGATCTTCTTAAAATAGAAAAGACACCTGCATTATCATTAGACAAGTTAAATTCATATTTTTCAAATATCGGAGAAGAACTAGCAAATAATATAAAGACTAATAATTTTCATACTAGTACCTTATCTACCCCTGTATTAAGTTCCATGGTTATGATAGAGGCAACGGAATTAGAAATTAATACTATAATTATGAACTTACGAACGGACAGTGCTGCAGGGTGGGATGGTATTTCCACCAAAATACTTAAACTAGTAGCAAATATTATTGTACCACCCCTAACGCATATCGTTAATCAATCTATACGTAGTGGCATTTTTCCTAATATTTTTAAAATAGCCGTTATTCATCCTATCCATAAAGCGGGGAATAGAGACTGCCCTAATAACTATCGTCCCATTTCTGTTCTATCGGCACTTTCTAAGGTACTCGAGAAAGTTATGAATAAGAGGCTCATTTCATACTTAGAGAAGCAGAATATTTTATCTGATAACCAATATGGTTTCAGGAATGGTAAATCTACGGGGCAAGCTGTGGCTGATCTTACGAATTACGTAGCTGCACATATAGACGAAAGATATAAATGTGTTGGTGTTTTCCTAGATTTGACAAAAGCATTTGATACAGTCTCTATTCCCAACTTAATTAACAAAATGAATCAAATTGGAATAAGGGGAAATGTTCTTAATTTATTTAGTGATTATCTAAAAAACAGAAAACAGAGGGTAACGATAGAAGGACACTTTAGTAGTGATACTCCAATCTCTTTCGGCGTTCCCCAGGGTAGCATTATTGGTCCAACTCTGTTCCTGTTATATATTAATGATTTATGTAGTCTCAAACTATGAAACTGTAAAATATTTACCTACGCTGACGATACGGCACTCATTTTTCATGCAAAATCTTGGGAAGAGGTGGGATACTATACAGAAACAGGTCTTCAGCAAACAGCAAATTGGCTATGTCAAAATTTACTAACTCTCAATATCTCAAAATCAAAATACATGACCTTTGGTAATACTAATGCTACTTTGAAATCTACACAAAATTTAAAAATTAAATTGCATACCTGCCAAGTAAGAAATAGGGACTGTAATTGTAACTACCTAGAGAAAACCAATTTAGTAAAATATCTTGGAATTTTGCTTGACGAAAAATTGACTTGGTGTCCACATATCGATGTTTTGTCTGGGAGAATAAGAAAGCTAATATATGTATTCAAATTACTAAGAAATGTTACTGATACTATCCTACTTAAAAACATCTACCTTGCTTTAGCTCAGTCGATTCTAACATACTGTATTACAGCGTGGGGTGGAGCACACAAAACCCATCTCATAAAACTAGAACGCGCTCAACGCGCACTTCTTAAAGTTATGTTTTTTAAACCATTTATGTATCCCACAAAAAATCTTTACATAGAAAGTGAGCTTTTGACTGTCAGACAGTTATTTATTAGAGAAACTGTTCTAATCCAACATCAAAAAACTATATTTGACAAACAAAAACTTAATAAAAGAAACATGAACAGAGTTTGTCCCACATCAATAAACAAAACATATTTTATCAGAAAGTTCCAGTGTTATTTAGGTCCTATGCTGTATAACAAAATAAACTCGTTCCTCAAAATATATCAATTGAATAACTATTCATGTAAAAAAGTTTTAACATCATGGTTGAAGTTGCAAAATTACGAGGACACTGAAAAGTTATTTATAATTGTAAGGTAATAAAACTCAATCTTTAATATATATTTTACCAATGTAATAATGTGATATGTGTATAAATAGGTATACTTATGTAATAAAATTATAATACCATATGGGTGTATATAAACATATATATATAAGTAATACTATAAAAATATTTATTTATTTATATTTTATTTGGTGATAATTTTTAAGTAATATTAACATAATAGAATATATATATTATAACATATATACATATATATATATATATATATATATATATCTTTTAATTTACCAACTGAAGTTATTAAAATTATTAATATTCTAACAAAAATAATAAATAAAAATAAAATGTTCTGAGGTTCATACGTTTTGTGGTATAACTAGTTGTTTACAATCAAAAAATTAATCATGGAGGTAGAATTAAATTATTTTCTTCGGCTTGAAACGACACTTCTAGTGTGTTTTACTATGTACCCGCAATATGGATGTACATATTTTTATTTTGTATATTACATCAAATACTTAGTTTATTAATAGTTGTATAATTAAGTGTACACGTTTTTTACTAATAATAATGCATTGTCATATAAGAAGACAATAACGCCTAAGATACAGGCTCGGCCTAGTTTAGGCGTTAGTGTGAAACAGTGTTATGTACTGCGTTTAACTCATACAAATAATGTAACTATTCGATAAAACCAGTGTAATAGATTTTTGTGTCAATAAAGTTTTTATTTATTTATTTTTTATTTATTTATTTTATATTAAACTAAAATCAAACAATGAGTCAGCGTATACTTTCCAACTACATAGACATGCCAATCACATTCACCTGCCGTTGGTGATATTACCTGGCACCAAGTAGGAGGTTAATCATCATTTTATCTGAGCTGTAACCTAGACATGTCGATTCCTTCACCCGCTGCTGATGAGATAAATCGACACCAAGTTACAGTTGACCAGCGGTTAACATAACTTTATCTCTTATTATTTTAATAATCAGCTTAACTTGAATAGACATGATGATCCCATTTAATTGCCGCTATTGAGATTAGATCACTAAACAAGTATTATAATAGCATACCCTAATTTTATTTTGAATTGAAGTATTTATTCATATCACCTTTTCATTTTATCTGAGCTGTAACCTAGACATGTCGATTCCTTCACCCGCTGCTGATGAGATAAATCGACACCAAGTTACAGTTGACCAGCGGTTAACATAACTTTATCTCTTATTATTTTAATAATCAGCTTAACTTGAATAGACATGATGATCCCATTTAATTGCCGCTATTGAGATTAGATCACCAAACAAGTATTATAATAGCATACCCTAATTTTATTTTGAATTGAAGTATTTATTCATATCACCTTTTCATTTTATCTGAGCTGTAACCTAGACATGTCGATTCCTTCACCCGCTGCTGATGAGATAAATCGACACCAAGTTACAGTTGACCAGCGGTTAACATAACTTTATCTCTTATTATTTTAATAATCAGCTTAACTTGAATAGACATGATGATCCCATTTAATTGCCGCTATTGAGATTAGATCACCAAACAAGTATTATAATAGCATACCCTAATTTTATTTTGAATTGAAGTATTTATTCATATCACCTTTTCATTTTATCTGAGCTGTAACCTAGACATGTCGATTCCTTCACCCGCTGCTGATGAGATAAATCGACACCAAGTTACAGTTGACCAGCGGTTAACATAACTTTATCTCTTATTATTTTAATAATCAGCTTAACTTGAATAGACATGATGATCCCATTTAATTGCCGCTATTGAGATTAGATCACCAAACAAGTATTATAATAGCATACCCTAATTTTATTTTGAATTGAAGTATTTATTCATATCACCTTTTCATTTTATCTGAGCTGTAACCTAGACATGTCGATTCCTTCACCCGCTGCTGATGAGATAAATCGACACCAAGTTACAGTTGACCAGTGGTTAACTTTAATATTTAGCTTAACTTGCATAGACATGATGATCCTATTCAACTACTGTTATACAAGTATTATAACAGCATACACTAATCTTTATACTTCAATTCAAATATACTTCACATCAAACCCTATTATTTATGGGACTGCCAAACCCAAGGTCAATGTCGACGCTAATCTACAACCAATTTTCGAACCTACTCCTAAATTTTCGAACCTAGAATAATTTCGAAGCTACAATAATTTCGAACCTACAATAATTTCGAACCTACAATAATTTCGAACCTACACCTAATTTCACAGCCTACGATTGACACTAATCTATCCTAAAATCGAAACTAAACGAAAGTCGACATTAACCCAAGGCCTAACAGATTTTAATTTAAAACCGTTCGGTTATCCTGATAAATGACATGGCCAGCTATAGTATAGCCCTCTGCCCAGTTACAAACAAAGTTCGTATACATTGATGAATTATCATTTAAATTTAAGTATTTTAGTCAAAAATTAAGATGCTAAAAATATATAATCATAGAACTATCAGGGTTTTAGTTATTTACTCATAAAATTATACAACAAAATCCAAAACGTAAGCAAAATCAAGTCAATAGTAACGCAAAGGTAAATATGTTGGCAATGTAATCAGTCCGTTTAGAATGGCAAAGGTCAAGTTGGTTATAAAAATGGAGAAAACTCAAAATACTAATCGAAAAGAAATAAAAACAACCTCAGACCTTGACAAATATTTTACAAGTTAATTTTAAGAAATTAAATAATAAGTATGTAGCATTACTTTAAAACGTACCTTACGTATATTTTTATTTGTGAATTTGTTTAAAAATATTTTTGTAATAATGTAACTTTAGTTATTTATAAAAAAAATCTGTGAAATGAAATAATTAAAGATGAAATACCATTTCCTACTCATATGGAATTCGTTAAAGCAACCTTTAAACTCGCATAAATAATAAATACTTATACAAGTATAAATAGTTATATATCAATATATAAGGTGTTACTGTACATTCAAAATATGAACTAGGCAGAAATGGGCCATGTCCTTTAAACATTTCTAATACATTAATTTCGAGTAACATAAAAGAACAACTAGTCTAACCCTTTTTTTTTAAACTAGCCTCATTTAGAACGGACTATTAAACACTCACAAAATTTCTCGGATTAAAACCACACTAGCTTTCCGAGTCCTTTTGCACCTCGACACCGTGCCCACGCACAACTACGTGATACCTCAGGGTTCTCTCCATGGATATGGTGGCAGCCATTGTGGCTGACTGAATAGTAGCAGCTTACGCAACTGGAAAATAATAAAACAGTATAAGTTAATTGTGTCACGAGGAATTCCGATCCCACTTTGATTTAATTGGAAATTAAACAATTTATAAATAACAAATTACCTTAACTTTCATTGAAGATCAAACAACTAACATACTAAATTACATTATTTACAATATTAGATAATATTAATATCATTTGACCAGTTTAATATTTGTCTATAATATTTATTTAATTTATTAATTACAATATTAGAATAATATATTAGCATTTCAAATATTGGAAATTAAACAATTTATAAATAACAAATTACCTTAACTTTCATTGAAGATGAAACAACTAACATACTAAATTACATTATTTACAATATTAGATAATAGTAATATCATTTGACCAGTTTAATATTTGTCCAAATTATTTATTTAATTTATTAATTACAATCTTAGAATAATATATTAGTATTTCAAATATTGGAAATTAAACAATTTATAAATTAGAAATTAATGTTAACTTTCATTGAAGGTCAAACAATTAAGATGTTGCCAGTCTAAGAAAACCATTTTCCATGCTCATTTAATTATTTACCCTAATAATGTTATTATTTTATAACACACCCAGTATCTTCTTTTCTTCTTCTAAACTCCACAAAAGCAATACTTCGTCTTCTGAGGACGAATTATCGAAATACATGTTTCGCGTACTCGTGTAGAACTCGACCGGACGACCGCGGTTTGAACGCTGAACGCTGACCGCTTTCTGTCTGCGTGAGCTCTCAAATAACTTTATAATGGCACTGGGGTTGAATTAAAACTTAATTTCTCTTTCTCTCTAATTTTGAAAACTTCTTTAGCAGCATTGTACACTTTTGCATGGGTAAAAAATGTTAAACTCTCGTCAGGACACGTGTCCTGATCGAAAATTCGTAAGACGTCGTTTGCACGCTTAATTGGTAGCACGTTTCATACATAACTGATTTTGTATTGAATATTGTATTTCATCACATAAATGATAGTACTTTTATACTGATAAACTGAGTGTTGTTTTTTTATCTCTCTGAGGTAGTAAAAAAAATATCGTTCGCACCACAAACAGACAGACGGAAAACGGCTTTTTTTATCCTCGAGAAGCTTTCGACGTTGGCCTTCAGAATTAGTATTTGTAATATACCAACAAAATAATTTTAAAATAAAGTAATGCAGTATAAACACAGTGAAGCGATTTAGGGTGTCGCTGCAAACGATATAAAGTGAGCAGTTACTTCGAGTTATTACCGATACGTTCTGGTTTGTAGGGTGACCATTCGTTTGATTTTGTATTTAATAGGAAGGAAACAGTAACTCCTTTTTTTTTTCCTGAAAATTTCTTCTAATTTATAATCTACAGGCACTATCACATCAATTTTGATGCCAGTTCTTCTCATCAGGAAACTGCTTTCCGAACTGGTGGTAGCTTCAGACAAACTGACTGACTGACCAATTTTGACGTGTCAAAAGTACTTTTTAAAAAAAAAAAGATTACTAGCAGTATAAATCACATACTACTAGTATTCCCTTTACCCCTCCTAGTAAGCTAATAAATAGCTTGTGTCAGGAGTGGACCCACAACCTATCGATCGTGAATCCAACGCCCGAACCACTGAGCTACAGACGCATCTTTGTAAAAAGTCTATTTAATAAAATATTTTGAGTTCGAATTGATTTGCTATTAGTTTCAATTGTTTCAGAATATCCCTTCCAGCCTGGATACATATAACTGTCTGTCTGTATCGACGCCTGTTACATATAATCTTATAATCATTCCCATAGTGTGTTCTTTATTTAGATCGATTACATGTTAAGCACCGAGATCACACCATCGTTGTAAACCGTTCCCGTAAAAAAGAAAAAGATCCCGTAAATCTGCTCCTGGATCGCGTTCTCCAGGTTGTCTTAGCTCTTAGCCAGTAAGCAGTGGCTTGGACTTCTGACCAAGGTGTAGGCTTATGGATATCCTTTAAGTGATTACAACACTCGCCTCCACTGCTCAGGCTCTCTGTTTAAACCACTGGTTTAACTCACATAACACAAGACGTGGCAATTACATTGTAAGGTACTCACGTGACCTTAATTGAATAGCACTCACAAGCAATAATAATGCACTGCACAACACTAACACTATTTAGGGACTTCTTCACCCCTTGAGAGACCACGCACGGCTAAAACTGCAGTCAGACTGTCGAGAGCATATAAAGGGGCGAGAGTGTCAAAACGACGGAAGTAACTACTAGCCTACTCCAACGCCACAGATAACGATGACGATTCGATTATTCGATAATTCTTTATTATACTCCGACATATATTCCTCGTACTGTCAAAGTTATCTACTAAAAAGTAGTACTGCCCTTGCGATTCGTTTTGCTCGTCTTGGTGGATGCACTACCGTGCCCCCAGATTATCTATCAGTTTTTAAATCCTCCTTCTAAGAGACTATTCCACTTTAAAATATATAACATGGCAACCCTAGGTTAGTAAAAACTAAATGAAACAAGTTTAATGGTATCGGGTAACATGTGCAATGAGAACGTGCTGAGTGGTGCTTGGTATTCGGTGCTCAGTGTTGCCAGCACTATACAAAGTGCTGCTATTTAATGCTTACTTTAAGCTACACTGTTTAACGTTAATTAGTTAATTAGAGTTAGTTTACAAGTAGCAGTTAAAATGCAATTCTCCTACTTATACTGAATTCTAATCTCTCCTATATTTTTCTTACTACCTCCTACTTTTACTATATTTGAAGTGAAACTTCTTTAGAATCGTTGTAATTTCAAACCGGATGCAACGGAAAAAACGACAGGTAAGAGACACAAATACAAAAATGTGTAGGAAAGATAGAGACAGAAATATACATACTATTTTATATTATTATATATATTCATCTCATTCTTTTGTCGATTTACTGAAGTTTCACTTCTATCGCGTGTGTATCGCACACACACCTTTTATATATTTTTTTTTTTTACAAAAGATAAGGTGCAAACGAACAGATGGCCCACCTGATGGTAAGTGGCCACCATCGCCCATGGACATCGGCAAAACAAGAAACACTCTCTCGTTTTGTCGATGCGTTGCATCCCCGAAGATAGAGTGGGAAAGGGGAATGAAGAAGAAAAATGATGCGCAAGAGCCCAGAGTCCACTAGACCCACAGTATTAATGGGATGGGAGAGGGAGGGGGTGAGTCTGGACCACTTGCGGCTCAAACGGAACGCGTCAATGACACTTGGCGATCGGATTCGCGTGCTGGTGGTCGCGAGCCAGTCGGGGAACAGATCCCCTACCACTAAGGGGGTGCTGGGTTACTCGGCTCTTACGAGATGCTCTCCCAGCGGCAGAGGGGAATAGTATTCTAACCCGTCCCCTCACGGGTGATATCCCTATCTATCTAATAACTCCACCTTTATCCCTCTCCTATGTCATCCCTATATATTTAATATCTTATTGTATCGCTCTGTCGTTAAATTTCTTTCTCATTCTACCCCCTTCTGAAAGATGATTTCACTGTATGTGACTAATAGTATGACAGCTTGACTAGAATATCCTCCTGGGGGGTTATATTCTAGACTTAGACCAACATTATTACTGCTAGAATACTCGCGATGATAATCATGATTTTGTTAGCTTTTATCTTTACGTTGGCACAACTAGATGAATGTTGCCGACGTAAGAACTAACAGACTGCCACTCAAAGTACTCTCTCTCTCTCTTTTATAATGTAACTAATTATAACGGTTTTAAGATTGTTTACTTTATTTAATAATAATTTTGCCAATTTTCATGATTCTCGATCAACAGATCTTTTACCATCTTCAATTTCTTAGAGACTTGATCTACAGACAAATAGACAATAAAGTCTCGAAGACGAAACTCTAAAAATTGCAAATATAAATTGATTTCCTCTTTATTACAAATTCTATCTGCAACTAGAACATTTCAGTTGCACCCAAACATTGAGGTTAAATTGTATTACACATAAAGTAGTCTAGACTCCAGACCAGGTCTTATATAGCCAGGCTAATCTCGGCAAAACACGTTACTAAATTCTAAATAGTGACCGGCAGATGGCACTGGCTGCAACTTCTGATTATTTAATATGCAATCGTGCGCCAACTACAGATAGGAGACTTGTAATTAAATGAATTTATCTGTATTTGTATGAAAGAGATAATCTGTTAGAGGTATAGACCAGTTAGAGAATAAGTTTTTTTTTATTTTAATTTACATTTTAATTTAATCCGCGGAGATTCATGAATGATCTCAAGAATGATCTTCACATTGTATTTTCTTGTGGGGAAAAAAATACGTAATATTTGTTGAGACCACCCTCTCACCCACGTGAGATTGGATGAGATTTATCTTGACTCCTTTCTCCCCATAAGCAATTCACGTAATTATTGTATCTAAAAAAGAAGCTCCGAGGCGACTAATTTTTTTCATCAATTTAAACATTTATCATCATATTTCAACCGATTTATACAAAACCTTGACAAATTATTCACCTAAACCTTCCTCATGAATCACTCTATCTATCGATGAAACTGCATAAAAATCCGTTCAGTAATTTTTGAGATTATCGTAAACAGACAGATGTGGTAAAAAAAAATAGTTTTTAAATAATATTATGTAATGATGACTCTTCGTTATATAAAAATATTGTTTCCGAAGATTATGATGTCCATAATTCTGCTGATACCTCAACTAAGCGAGGGCTAGTTATAAATGTTATCGATATATAAAATAATTAGTCTAATGTATAAAGGAATTTTTGTAGAACATGAACATTTATTCAGGGGTTTAATAAATGTTTTAGTTTTATCCCGCAGGAACTATTATTTTTCCGTGATATAAAATAACCTATATGTTAATCCAGGTTAAATACAATTCGTGTTCCCAATTTCATTGAAATCCGTTCAGCCGTTTTTGTGTAATTGAGTAACAAACATCCAAACTTTCACATTTATAATATAAACCAGCTGACCCGGCAAAAGTTGTTTTGCCATATAAATTTTGGGTGGGACACCCTTATCACTTAGGGGTATAAAAAATAGATGACCGATTCTCAGACCTACCCGATATGCACACAAAATTTCATTAAAATCGGTCGAGCCGTTTCAGAGGAGTTTGGTAACGAATACCGCAGTATATAAACTCACGATAATTTTATATACATACTAGCGGACCCGCGCGACTTCGTTCGCGTGTTGCTCCGCTCCTATGGGTCGTAGAGAGATGTTAAATAGCCTAAGTTACTCCTTGTTGCATCAGCTATCTGCCAGTGAAAGTCATGTCCAAATCGGTCCAGCCATTTCAGAGATTAGCCGGAACAAACAGACAGACAGACAAAAATTAAAAAAAATAGTTGTTGGTATATGTGGTGTGTGCGTGTATACATCCATATGCACTTAATAAAGAGCGGTTATTATAATATTACAAACAGACACTCCAATTTTATTTATTTGTATGGATGAGATAAAAGTAAGATAACAAACATTTCATGGAAATCGGGTTTAATTTATTTAACTTCCTAATTACAAGAAAGAGCAACAATTTCTGACCAAACAAAATACAAATAGAAATTCCCTTTTCTTCGTTTTCCCTACTAAAGGGAAAATCGTGTAAACGGTTTCTTTATCTGTTATTGTTTCGGGTATCCCTGAGGGATAGGTCTCGAGTTGTCGCCGCCAATGGAGATAAAGAAAAACATTTAGATATTCGCTGACTATTTATTTACAAATAAATACAATAAATAACATCTTTGGATTAAATTATTATAAACATTTGTATATTACTTGTATTAGTAATATTTTTGGGTTGCTGGAAAAGATCTCTATTAGAGATAAGTTTTTATGTAAGTGTGTAACATTTGTTGGTACGTAAATAAATTAAAAAAATAAAGCGTTTGAAACGTGTTGTGACGACAAACTAACTTACAACGCCATCTGTTACAAATTTATGAAACTTTCAAAAATCACCCTTTGTCCTAAAAAAATATTAAGTTCATTAACCAAGATAAGAATTATCTCTCAAGTTACCCCCTATCCATGATGGTTACCGGCCTAAATTAATAACCCATCTTAATCTTTGGATTATGAATAAAAAATGGATTTCCAATTCAAATTTTATGAGTACTCGAATTCTGATGGGAGAGGGGGGAAACTGCCCCACTTGGGTGACGCCCTTGCCTGAGGGGGTAAATATCTTACGTTATTCTAAAACTAACTTAATAAATACATAAGTTATTATCAAATAAATAAATTCATTCATCTAAACTCTTTTCACTTTTAATAAATCCCATGACTTTGTTTCCTATACGGTCCATGACCATACTCATAATGATGATGAGGAACATAATATTCATGATGATGACTTGACTTCTGGTCTTTCAGGTAGTTGATGAACCAGGATAAGAAGTAGCCAGCTTTGTGGAGGATCACCCAGAACACGAAGGCATATATCAGCTTCAGCACGAAGAATTTCTTCAGAATTATGTCAGCGAAGTAAACTGAAAAAATATTGAAAAATAATATGAACGTCTCGTCTTTATACAAGTATCACGAAAAAAGTTTTAAGGTACCCCAACATTCAATCAAAAGATATAAGATAAACTTTCAATCAAACCATATTCGATAAACTTTCAATCAAAAGATGTTAGGTAAACTTTAAAACAAAAGATATTAGGTAAACTTTCAATCAAAAGATGTTAGGTAAACTTTAAAACAAAAGATATTAGGTAAACTTTCAATTAAAAGATAGTAGGTAAACTTTAAATCAAAAATATTAGGTAAACTTTCAATCAAAAGATGTTAGGTAAACTTTAAAACAAAAGATATTAGGTAAACTTTCAATTAAAAGATAGTAGGTAAACTTTAAATCAAAAAATATTAGGTAAACTTTTAATCAAAAGATATTTGGTAAACTTTCAATCAAATGATATAAGGTAAACTTTCAATCAAACCATATTCGATAAACTTTTAATCAAAAGATATTAGGTAAACTTTCAATCAAAAGATATTAGGTAAACTTTCAATTAAAAGTAATTAGATAAACTTTCAATTAAAAAATATTATGTAAATTTTCGATCAAAAGATATTAGATAAACTTACAATCAAAATATATTAGGTAAACTTTCAATCAAAAGATATTAGGTAAACTTTCAATCAAAAGGTATTAGGTAAACTTTCAATCAAACGGTATTAGGTAAACTTTTAATCAAAAGTAATTAGATAAACTTTCAATTAAAAGTAGTAAAATAAACTTTCAATCAAATAATATTAGCTAAACTTTTAATCAAACCACATTAGGTAAACTTTCAATCAAAAGGTAAACTCAATCAAAAGCTGTAAGTTGCTTGTTTGACTTAGTAGCAATATATAGATTTTTCATTTAGATGTGATTTAAGGAAATAAGTTATCCTTATTTCTTCAGAGAAGTGAGGGCAGATTCAGTTAGCATACAAACTATGAAATAAAATATTTTAGACTTATTTTATATTCAGTCCTCGTATCTCCGCGCATCTCCCAGGTTTGAATTTAAAATATATCTAATAGCTTCTACGTTATGTACCTACAAACGAATATAAATAAATTTGGAAGTAAAACAAACAGACAAACATAATACAATTAAGCAATACTTTTGATTGCGACTACCAAAAAACATGAGAAGACTTTTAGTCGTGTTATGTAGTTGTGTTATTGGTTTGTTCGTTCTAAATGAATTAACAGATTTTAATGCGATTTTACTAATAAAAAGAGTGATAAACAAGGAGGGGTTGTGCTAATGAATTTGATAATATTTTGATTAGAACAGCAGCTTTCTAAGAAAACGTGGTGGATCGGTAGTAACTAACTTGATGATATCTCTCTGGTTTTCTTAAACAAAAGCGGCAATGGGTATTTAATTTATATATAATATTAAGTAAACTTGTAGTAAATAAAGGAACTAAAGCTTTGAATTGAAAAATGTTGTAAGAACGGGGGAAAATTTCGTAAGGTGCCTACGCCCCATTTTCTCTAACCCTCTCTCTTTCATGTAATGCAGACGAAGTCATGTAGGTCTGGTAGTCAAATGTATTTCAAAAGATACTAACAAGAAGCAACCAATGTATTAAATAACTTGAAACTAAAGTTTCTTTAAATAAGATACACCAGGCGTTGCATTAATTAATTGGTTGAGCGCTACAGTTTGCTCTGTAGCTCTAAAGCACTGGATCCAAAGATCTCTGATGCTTTTAATTTAATTTATAAACATCACATTTATTTATTATGCCTTAAGACTAGAATTTTTAAGAAAAGACAACACTATATGATAATATCACAAAATACGCCCTAAAATACTATTTTATTACTTTTTACTTTACTAAAACGAATATTCTAGTGGTTAGTAAAAACTAGTCAACTAGTTCTCCCTTTGAGGAGATAAATAATTTACAAATAAACAATCTATCTAATCTAAATTAAATTGTATGTATTTCTGAATCATAATTTTATCCTAGAAAAAGCTTTAACTAAATAAATATCTACGACCAGTTTTCACTCTACTGATTTAAAGTAGAGTTTTTTCTTATAGAAATATGATATTTTAAAAAATATCAATCGATCTAAATAGCGGTATCTTAATACATTCAGGGTTCAATCTCTTTAATCAAGACATTCAGGGTAGCCCCAGCTTATTTCATTCAGAAGGATAGGTTTCTATCGATAAAAGAATTTCTCCAAATTGTGGATATACAAAATTAAAAAACCAAAATTTCATTTATCGATTGGTGACATAAAAAAATGTACAGATAACGGTCATTTACAATTTTATTATACATTTAAAAAAAATGTTCCAAAATTTAAAATTTAATCAAAAACCAAAAAACTCACCAAACAAAGCAATTTTTTTCTTTTTCCCTCTCGCTTCCATTTCATTTCCCTGAGCGCTCGCCGTCACAATGCAGAACAGTATACACAAACATAATAACATTTTATACATTTTCGATATTGTTTTATTTTTCAAAATTCAATATTTACGTGTTTCCAATCGTACGGTATGTCATGTAATGGTGAAGATGATCTTTAGTGTAAAATGGCTGAAAGTGAAGTGAAGGTGCTAATTATATTATGGTGAACTTGGCGTAACATGGTTAGCAGTTTCAGTGAAAAGAGAATTTCTTGTTTCAGATGCTAAACACTATTTTATACTTTTCCTATTTCGTAAACTAATACTTTACGTATTGTATTCAGAAATTTACCTATCCGGGGACACTGTAATGCCCACGCTACGACGAGTCAAGCGAAGCGCAGGGACACTACTACCTTTTCTCGAAGCGCTTTGTCGCTTCACGTTTAAACCCTCATAACTTGGGTTTGGATTATACCAGATCTACAAAATTCTCGGGATTTGATGTCAGTAGTAGACTCATTAAACATATAAAGTTTGAATTGCATAGCTCTTACACTTTAGATGTTATTGATATCTAAAAAACCCCGATTTCGTCACTGACTCACTGATGATCTCCTGAAGTCCTAGAAAGCTGAAATTTGGTATATAGGCTAGTATTCATATACAAACAACAAAAAAATCTGAAACTTGAAAATTTTACCTCCCAAACTTACTTAATTATCTACCCCTAACTATCGACGAAAGTGTAGCAATGACCATTCAAAGAAGTTCTGCAATTTGTTTTTATTTTATTAACTAACCTCTGTTCCGATAGACTTGAGCCAATAATCAAACGGAGCTTGTCTGGTGACTATTATGGCTGTGTTGTGTGTAAAATGGCCTGGGTCTTCATTCTTCCATGTTTTTCCTTTCCTTTCCCATAAATATCGCGCATACTGCATTATAAATAAATAAAAAATAAGAAAGCTTTTTATTTCATACAAGACAAAAGTTGAATCCTCCAAAGATTGCCAATTCTCTAGATTGGGCTATTTTAACCCAATTTGTAATTGCTACTTTCTTTATATCTTCTTCCCATCTAGTATATGGTCTTCCCTTCTTTCTTCTTCCTAGTGGGCCCTTCCACATTGTAACTATTTTAGTCCATCTCTGGTCTTGAAGGCGTGCTACATGCCAGCCCATTTCCATTTTAAAGTTAAGGCTTGAACTAATACATCAGTTGCTTTGGGAGTTTCTCTGATTTTTAAGTGTCGGATTTTCTACATTTTCTTTATATTTAGCAAACTACGCTCCATTCCTCTTTGGCATGTGACTATTTTTGTTTTTTATATTGTTGCTGAACTTCCATGTTTGGCATCCGTATAGTAGGCAAGAATTTAAGACTTTAGTTTTGAGGTTAGTAGTAGTGGTGTTCCGGATATCCGTATCTGTATCCGTATCCGCGGATATCCGCGAGAGAAAAAATATGCGTATCTGTATCCGTATCCGTTCCACTTTTGACGGATCTTTTACGGATCTTTTACCTTATAAATGTTTAATATATAGATTCAATTCTATATGTAGGTGAATAGGTAGCAATAAAATACTATTAAATTGCAATCAAATTTTTTTTTTAAAATCTCATATTTGGTTACCTAAAAGGTTGAGCATATTAGAATACTATTTTCATTTTGAACTAAATATTATTTTCTTTATTTTTTATGCGAGCAACCCCCTAGTGGCATAACGTCTAAAACTTGAGATACGAAATTTTAATTTCGCTTACTTATCTTAGAGTTTATCCCTTGTGGGATAGATCGTTGGCTTTTGTTGAAACGAACAGGCTTTGTTTTAATAATTTCACCATTGGGATATGACGCCATCTGTTGGATACTTGCTCAAACTAGATAACAAAACATTTTAGAGTTGTATCAATTTAATAACTTACTACGCCATCTTTTAGAAGCTTTTGAACTGAATTGTCTATAGTAGTTGAAGTATAATAAAGTGTAGTCGTGATCATAAAGAAATAAAAATCAAAGCACGAAATTTTTTTGGAATTTCGTCTATTGCGTTTAAAAATCGTGATTTGTTATAAAAATAAATGTATATAGATTACTCCGGTACCATCAATTTAGCGCCATCTCTCAGAACTTGTAGGAACTATGTGCGTAAAGCTTTGAAAAGTTAGTTGAACTTCGCGTACGGTGACGGCGCGTCAATAGCCTCTATGAAAATTATCGCTTTTATAAAAATTAATTTAATTAATTACAACAACGTAACTAGACATTTTAAATTGATTGAGTGGAGATTCTTTCTACCGATTCTTACCTAGCCTCGTTTAGTGTGTTAAATGTAGCGATTCTATTGGTTCTTAACAAACATATCCCTCGCTACACATACTCGCACATCCCTGGCGGAAATGCAGCCTTAGCCTTGCAGCGTAGGATAGTCAAGTTTGTGACCTTAATAAGTTACTGTGGTTAAAAAGACAGCTTCAATAGTGAAGGTCAAAGATCAATACGCCTTTAAACCAAAACCATAAAACATTCAGCGCAACGCTTCGATCACAATAAAATATTAACCAATATTCAATAAAACTGCGGTGAAACAAGTATATTGGATTCGGTTTCTCTGCCGAATCCCCTACACCCATCCCCATCCCCCACACAGAGCAATTTCATTGACATATTGAATGGAAATCTGTACATATTAGTTCGGGGGTTACTTTCTCTATTTTTTTTACTGATCGGATGCCTTAGCCAAGTTGACTATCTACAATTGTTGACGCATATTGAAAACCAAAAAAATGTATGGGAATGACATATATCACGTGATCAAATTAAAATGACATACGTAGAATATGCGTTCGCTCTTAACTCGTGAGTGCTAAGTGGAAGGCACCCAGCCTTCCACTTAGCACTCGCGAGTACAACGACCACGCTCACGACTACGGTTTTTGCCGTTGCTCTTATTCGCGAGCTTTACGAACCTGGAATGTGTTATTGAGCGATTATTTGTAAGTCTTAATATTAAACTTCAATAATTAATGGAAAATTAATTTATATACAATATTTTTTATATTTATGTAATTAAATTGGATCTAAAATTAATTTTACATAAATACTAGCTGCCCTGGCGAACGTTGTTTTGCCATATAAATTTTAAAAAATCGGGGTGGGCCACCCTTATCACTTAGGGGAATGAAAAATAGATAGTAGCCTATTCTCAGACCTACTGAATATGCATATAAAATTTCATAAAAATCGGTCATGTCGTTTCAGAGGAGTATGGTAACTAACATTGTGACACGAGAATTTTATATATAAGATATTACCTGAGGCGGTACGTTGAGCATCCGCTGTAAAAATCTTTCACTTCCACTAATAAATCTCTGTCCGTATTAAATAAAGTTATTTACATCAAGTTGTTTGGGCGTTGTGTACGCTTAGTGGAAGGCACCGAATATGTCAACATGGCTTGTCAACACTTATTACTTGAAATTGTAGAAAGAGAATAGAAACATAACGATAGCAACTTGGCTAGACCCCCTGATTATCAATACTAATATTATTGAGGTAAAGTATGTTAAGTTGTAAGGTTGTAGGGGGTATTCTCTGGATGTACTGAACCGATTTTGAAAATTCTTTTACCTATAGAAAGCCACATTAGTTGTTAGTATTATAAGTTAAATATTAAGCCGAAAAATAAAAAGACTTTTTCGTAGTAGTCGGATTTGCTGCAGTAAGTCGGGGAAAAACGGTTGAACGTAAACCGTTCTTGCCAACGCTGCCTTAACGATGAGAGATATATGATTGAGTTGTAGCTAAAAGTTGTAGAGCTTGATAACACCTACAGAAAAGTCAACGACAGTATATGTCTAACTTTTTAATTTAAGCCACAAAAAGTAGTTGTTTATATTAAAAAATAATTTAAATCGTTAGATCATATTTATTGGTCATATTATCAACAATTATGAATTCTTATCAATCTTAAACTTATCGTCTCAAGTGTTTAAAACAAAAGACTTTTCCCTTTTACTGCATATAGTCTCAGAGAAGCGAGGACGGGTCGGATAGTTAAATATAAGTTACTGAGTTTGCTCGCACAACTTGGAGGATGTTAAGTTTGAAATCACTCAGACAGCATATGTGCAAGGTAAGTACTATAAGGATAGAAAGGTGGCTGTATAGTCAGGAAGTTTCCGATCGACAACTGTGTTTCGTATCCTACTTCACTACTTAACAATGTTCTTGACAAGACGTTTAATTTTAAATACAGTTATTAAACATCTTTATCATAAACGCGACGGATTTTAAAGACTGTAATGTATAACTAACAGTGACCTTTTAAATCTGTAATATCTTCGAAAATATTCATTTAAATTTAATGCTGTAAAGGGCTGTATTGATCTATATAAAATGCACAATGTATTTAAGGTACCTAATTGGATAACGATTAATGCTGTATTGCTTAAAATCGCTTCGTAAATAAGCAATTTTTCTCGTAAAAAGTAAAGGATATAAAATGGTTATTGTGGGTTATCCCTAATAGATAGACATATACCATCGCGGAGTTTTTTGTCGATCTTTTTAAGGTGTACAATACTGCAGTACATTATTTTGATCTATCTCGTAGGGTAGAGCCAGGGTTTGCAATGTAAGCGCAAAAAATGTGTTTATTTACGACATCACATTAGAAACCTCTAAAATGATCAGTGTTTGTCTACTATGTTATGTATGTATTATACATATAAACCTTCCTCTTGAATCACTCTATCTATTAAAAAAAAATCGCATCAAAATCTGTTGCGTAGTTTTAAAGATCTAAGCATACATAGAACCAGACAGACAGCCAGCGGGAAGCGACTTCGTTTTAGACTGTGTAGTACATGCATATTATAGTAAGAAAGCTTACGGAACCTGAGCGAATCGATAGTATTCAATGTTATTTAACCAGTAACCTAAATCCCGGATAATATTATCAGTTTAAACCAATATCGATACTGCGCTTGCCAAAGATTAAATTATAGATTGTTCCACAAATTGCAAATTCCGCCTTTTGCTTCTGACAGGTTAGGCATACATTGTTGGTAATTCAAAACTTTTTAAACAGAAGCATACTCATACTATTCATTTTATTCCAAGAATGTTAAAACCTCTGTTCCGAAAGACTTGAGCTAGTCCTTAACGGAGCTCACCTGGTGACCATTATGGTTGTTGTTCGATCCTTGCCTAAGAAGGGGGTAGGTTGCCACTGATTTTCTTACTACCCGACGAATCTGGTGCGAGGCGAAATAAAGACGCCTGCTGACGTCCCGGGCAGAAGCTTGCGAACCCCCGTGGAGAGTAAACACGCAACTACGTTTAGGTCCAAGTATCCGTGACGCTAATAGCTGTGTCCCTGGACGTTCCAGGAAGACCATTGTATACTATATCTACGATCTCTAAATCTGACCACGAAACAGTGCCGTGCACGGAAGGACTTTCCAAGTGCTGACATTACGAATTGAAAAGAGGGGGGGGGGGATCCCCCTCTATCAAACCCCCTATTTTTTTCTTGCCGCTGACGCATATTTTGGGAATTATGGGGGGAGAAAGAAAAATTATACCTGACCTTTCCAAGTGCTGACGCCATAATTCCCAAAATATGCGTCAGCGGCAAGAAAAAAATGGGGGGATCGATAGAGGGGACCCCCATCTACCCTAATTACTACCCCTCCCCTCCATTCGTAATGTCAGCACTTAGAAAGTCCAGCCCCGTGCAATATGCTCTTCCTCATCGCATCGACACATTAACAATATGACTAGCTTTGGTACTTAGATTTATAAAAAAACCACTGCTGCTGACCTGCTCAGAGTGAGGAGAGTGTTAGGTTATCAACAGACATTTTACACCGATAGAGAACTTTAGGAGACTCTCAGGAGTGCAGGTTTCCTGAGAGTGTTTTCCTTCACCGTTAAAGCAAGTGATATTTAATTGCTTTAACACACATAACTCGGAAAAGTCTTCGGTATGTGTATATTGGTGGGATTGAACTCGGACCCCCCGAAGAGGACATCAAAGTCTTAACCACTACATCACTGTTTGTTACTAAAAAGTAAAGGTACACAGTAACGCAAGAGAATCAAAAAATCTAGTCTAAAGCTAGCTAGGTTACTTACTTACCTAGAAATATAAAATTTAGAAATGAAGTGAGGTGTTATAACTTATAGCACAGTTAAATGTCAAGAGAAAAAAGGTTTTCAACAGCAAAGCCAGGTTTCTTGTACAGAACCTTCGGTGAACAAGTCAGACTCGCCCTTGGTCGAATTTTTTAAAGGAAAATGTACTCCAAAGACTACAATAATATTTTATGTTTAGAGATATTATTATTACTCAAAAAAAATTAAAAAAGATTTCTTCGTGAAAAATAAAATATCGAAGCAACACTTTTAAAACGTAAAAGTGAATCGGAATACAAAAGTGCAATGCTTACGGAATTCGAAATCAGGGTTCAAGTGAAATATGAGGCACTGCTAGCCGATCAGAATTTGCCCTTTTGCATCTCTGATTCTAAAGGTTTGTACACATGTAGGGATAAATCGTTACGATTTATTAGTATAATAGCTATATAGAAAAAACTTTTTTTAACCCAAGGAGACTACTTATTCTCGCTTTGATAATTTTTCGCTACAGGACTTTAATGAAAGGATAAAAAATATTTACGTTCACGGGCGTTCATGGCAGTATGTATTGGTAAATTAGGGAACACAGAAAATCTTTATATATATGAAGCGTCAGTAGCTCAGTGGTTCGGGCGTTGGATTCACGATCAACAAGTCGTGGGTTCAAATCCCGGACATTGGACTACTGACGTGGCCCACTCCTGACACAAGCTATTTATTACGTTACTAGGAGGGGTAAAGGGAATACTAGTAGTATTTGAACCATACTACTAGTAATCTTTAAAAAAAAAAAAATAATGAAATTTTAAATGCATATTCAGTGGGTATGGGTGATACATAACGGTGGCCCAACCGAAATTTTATGGCAAAACAACGTTTACCGGTATACAAGTGGTATAGTTTAAATAGTGGTAGGTCTCCCTTGAGGCTAGCATTAACGAGCATATTACAAAAGAGCTCCGAAAGTCTGTAACTAGGTCATAAGCCTCAGGTGCTATTTAATTTTTTGATTTTAACGCTGCAGTTGTATCGCTACGTGAATACCATCCCTTATAGCTGAGTTAACATTTTACCAATTCTAACGAGCTGTCACTCTGCGGGTTTATTTCGTCTAGGATAGCAATAATTTTTTATATATTTGTTGATTTTTTATATTCTTCTCTACAAAATTTCATTTTATCTAACTAGCATCTATTAGAATACAAATATTTAGCGCAAAGAGTAACAAAAATAAAATATATTAGCAATAGATGTCAATGCTGAAATATTACTCGTCTTAATACCAATAGCAATTTGTGTCATGTTAGAAATATACAGCACAGACTGACATATCGTCTCACAGTTACTGATATGTACTTTATCTCATGAATAAATTACGCGGTTACATCAACACCTATCTAAATGTTTTCTGTTTATCTGCGAGGAGATAAGATGTAGAATTGCTTTATGACAGAAAAAGAGATACAGACACAGACGTTTCACTAGATGCTAAGTGATGACTATTACCTATGGATACCAGTATTTTTATCTCGTTTAATTACTTATTTATTGCACATTAAACATGCACCTACGAGAGCCAAGAAAATCTAGATATACGTTGCAGTAATCTAGAAAAAATTGTTAAAAAATTCTCCAGTACAAGAGTATAGCTACCAGCACGTAAATATAGGTTTGACCTTAAACGCGCACAAGCCATTAGAAGCGCAGGGAGAGAGCAGCGCATCACACGCGATTGGTTCTTATGCAACATTTTAGTTCCCGCGCGTCTGCTACGTCGTCATCAAACAAAGGTCTTGAAAATGTGGTTAAAATTACATCATAATGTAAAATTTGATATTAATGTGTAGGTCTTAGCAGTCATTTTAAGACTATATCTAGGCACTTCGATAGTTCCTCTTAGCAAGACGCCCCATATTACATTAGTTAACTGGGGATCACTGTCTGTGCTCTATAATCCTTGAATATTACTTACAGGAAAGTATTGATGACGAGAAAACTATATGTGAGATCAAGTACTACATAACAAGTTTATGTTGTGGTTAACATAACACACTCGAAACGGTTATGATTTTTTGTAGCAGAACCCCTCTAGCAACATCGTTTATAAATCAGTATCCGCAGTGTTCGGGAATAATGATTCCTTTATCTGGCAACCCCAAAAAAGTCTACTGTCAGATGGCAACGGAATTTTTCGCTGTCTCTATTAGCGGCGTCGGTTGGAATTGTCTCAAATATGTAACAAATCTCTGGGAATATTATATTAATATTTAACCATTAGCGGTTCGCGGCTTCCTTCCTCACTTCAACAGAGCTCCAAAAAAAGAGCTTAATCTTCGGCCTATCGCAATCCCGTCTAGAATTTAAAAAAATTACTACATTACACTACACCACCCACACACAAAGGTGCCAACGAGCAAATCCAGGCCTGGATCACTTCTCTACGATTCTACAACCAGGTACATATTGTTTCTATATATTTCTTGGCGCTAGATTTCACATCTTAAGCTCCGCGAACTGCAGACACACGCGGGTAGTTTCATTTTATCTTATTTCAACTAAACAATATGTAACTTTCGTTCTGATAGGCTTGAGTTAGTCTGTCAAGTGATATCGCGTAGTACATATTAAAGTAGTGAGACTGATAGTTTAGTGTTATTTGGTGGCATGGGGCTCCTCATTAACGAAGACCGTTTAACGTGAGTAATGTATTTTAATATTTGGTAGCGAGATCAAGCAGTGCTTTTGTTGATTTTTAGACGTTTGATTTAGACTTTGAGTATTATACAAAGATACGATCTCCGTCAGTTAAAATATTTGTTAGAAAACGATCCGATACTTTGCTAGAATATCGAAATAGACGCAAAGTGTAGGAAATACAGAACTGTATATAGAATAGTAAATTGACATTTACGTTTCGTATTGCGGACCAATTCGATATTCATGTAATAGCAGTATTACACGAATGGGAACAAACGACGCTGGTGCTGTTGCTGCTGTACCCACTAATGCAATTTGCTTGCAAATCTACTCTGGAGGGAAATTTAAGGTACATTTACTACCGCTTTCGTGTCTCTATTAATATTACATCTTTATATCTACCTGTACACTACATTTTCTTCCTTAATTCCTTCCATTTTTCATTCAGGACTTACTCCAAAGTAACTATTTAGATTTTGCAGCAAATATTATATAATACTTTTATTAGGCAGGATCTGGATTTTAATTAATACTTAGAAAATCTCACTATAGTTATTTCAGCTCAAACTTTGGTATTTTATTAAATATAAAAAAAACAGAAACTGACTATTAATAACAACACAATTTTATTATAGAAACTAACGTGGTAATCAGTTTTTAAGATTTTAAACGGTAAACAACAACAACATACAACAGAGATAGAGGATAGAAACTGCCGCCGACTTGGAAACCGTGTTTTCAAGAATTCAGAACTGTGCGCCGTGAGACTGGCGAAGACGTCGTGAGTTCTCTGTGCTGGAACATCCCAATTATCCGCGATGAATCCAGTGAGAATGAGCTCCTAAGTGCCTCTGACGAAGACACTATATCCTACTACGCAACCGTTGTCCTCACGCGCTCTACGTGCTTCGGCGGGCAGTGTCCGTCGAGCCGTCAATACAAAAAAAAAATACGTGAGTGTTTACCGTTTAAAATCTTAAAAAATAACAACACAAATTTTTAATGGAAATAACATTACTTGACTAATTATTTTTAACATAATTTCCAGCATATTTGTCAAAATTATCGCTTTAAAATTATTATTATTCTGGACCTATAACCTCAAAAATACAATACAGCCTCATATTACAGCTAAAGTTAAAAAAGTTGATTCCAACTTAGTTCACAATATAACATAAAGTGTTATAACAAAGTAGAGGTATATTTTACTAAATGTCAATTAGGTTAAGATTTCCCGCGTAATGGAACGGTTATATTATAATGGATTGTTCAATGCTCCTCCATCCTCCTGCTCCAGATAATGGCGAAATGATAACTTAGAGCGTAAAAACCTATTGATCACAGAAATTTTGCTGCTAAAGCCTCTCTGTTACAATAGGATATAAAAAAAACTAAAATTTTAAAGGCAGAAAAGATAAACTGAATAATGGGACACTTTCTAACGTTTTATAGTATCAATGGGACACTTTCTGACGTTTTATAGTATCAATGGGACAATTTCTAACGTTTTATAGTATCAATGGGACACTTTCTAACGTTTTATAGTATCAATGGGACACTTTCTGACGTTTTATAGTATCAATGGGACAATTTCTAACGTTTTATAGTATCAATGGGACACTTTCTAACGTTTTATAGTATCAATGGGACACTTTCTGACGTTTTATAGTATCAATAGGACACTTTCTAACGTTTTATAGTATCAATGGGACAATTTCTAACGTTTATAGTATCAATAGGACACTTTCTAACGTTTTATAGTATCAATAGGACACTTTCTAACGTTTTATAGTATCAATGGGACAATTTCTAACGTTTTATAGTATCAATAGGACACTTTCTAACGTTTTATAGTATTAATGGGACAATTTCTAACGTTTTATAGTATCAATAGGACACTTTCTAACGTTTTATAGAATCAATGGGACAATTTCTAACGTTTTATAGTATCAATAGGACAATTTCTAACGTTTTATAGTATCAATAGGACACTTTCTAACGTTTTATAGTATCAATAGGACAATTTCTAACGTATTATGGCATCAATGGGAAAATTTCTATAGTGTTATTGTCTCAATAGGACAATACCTATAGTTCCATAGTCTCAATGGGACAATTTCTATCGTTTCATAGTCTCAATGGAATAGTTTCTATTATTACATAGTTTCAGTGAGACAAACTGTATCGTCTAATGTTATCAGTGAAACAAACTCTACTGTATCATATTTTAAATGAGATATTTGTCATCTAATTTCTATCACATCACATTATGAATGAAGCAATCTCTAAATTTCTATAATTTCTTTCTTCTATGCAATACGCGACATACGGCCATCTTGTTTTTAAAGTCAGATCAGAATTTATATAATATTGTGTATTGTATTATAAACAATCAGTAGATATTAATTTCCTTCTCTAAGTATTTCAGTTTGTATAACTTCACAATACCAATAGTTTGGTATAAAGACACTTCAGCTGCTCTAGCTGAGATCAGCCAATACAATACAGTTCGTGAACAAAATTTCAATAAAATAGAGTTTAGAGCTTTTCAACAGGAAGATTAACTATTTGTGAACTATTCAGTTTCATGAACAAGAAGAAACTTTACTGAGAAAATTGTAATAAATATTTCTTATTTCAGTGATTCGATAGTACGATACTCATTTACATATTTATTGCATTATACTTTCTTTATCACTACTTTCTATAAATACTTTACTATATTATATACTAGCCGACCCGTTCTCGCTTCGTTGAGGTGTATTCAAATTGTTCACTCACATACTCAGTCATTTATTAATTCATACTCTACCCGTATACATCTCTCATGGTTAAGGCGTTATCGACCGTTTTTTCTCCGACTTACTGCAGCAAATCCGACTACCACGAAAAAGTCTTTTCATTATCGGGTTAATATATAGCTTATAATACTCACAAATAATGAGGCTTTTTATTGGTAAAAGAATTTTCAAAATCGGTTCAGTAAATCCAGAGATTACCCCCTACAGCCTCACAAACTTTACCTACTATACTTTCTATAAATCCGAGTTTCAAAACATTTTCTTTATTTTAAGTCGAGAAAACCGTTTAAAACTAAGAGGTAAAAATTTAGGTGAATATTTTTTGGAGGTCAAATCGACCCTCAAAGTGCAAATCGATAACATCGTAAGTTCAGATTATGATAATAAGATAATTTTGAGTCAACGACAAAGTTCAACTATGTAGGGTTAGGAAAATACATCCAAAAATATCCTAATCCGCAATAATTAGGCATTATAGACAAGAAGCATATTAGAAATTAAACAGTGTGTTTGTTTGCCCCCTAATATGTATTTTCCGACTAATGAGCCACATGTGTCGCCGCTTAATTAGGAAAATAGGATAAATCCAGGCTAATGACTGTTTACCTGTTAATGTATAATAGACTAGGGGCCCGTACCGGCTACGCACGGGTGGATAATTTTTTTTTAACATTTTGGCTACCGCATTCTGTCGCTCCCTCTATCGCCGCGTTACTCGCTGCGCTGCGAGGCACTGCACACCGCGCCGGCGGCCCGTCTGGGATTATTTTTTATTTATCTTGATATTTTTATTTCGTAATATCTTTTGACTGGAATGTCCGATTTCAATAATTCAAAAAGTAATTAACAGGTATTGAAACAGTCTTCATTACGAAATAATTTATTTGGATAAGAATTAATAAGTTTGTTCTGTAATCTTGAATCGTCACTTATAAATGATATACTTAAGTCAAGTAGAAAGAGAAAAAAAAATGTCACTTACTTCAAGACAAATGTCCTAGCCGCTATTTGATACAGCTGAGTATTTGCACTCAGAAAAAGGGGGTTAACATTTCCATGTTAACAGTTCTAATATATGTCGGGGATTTTAAAACGATGTGAAAGGAGATGGAAGGAGGAAGATGGGGAATATTGGGGAACACTAAAAGGGGGTGATGGTATTGAATGGAATATTGGGTAAACGCAACGTAGATACTTCTACTGAACCGATAAATTATCAAATATGATCTTTAACAATTACGAGAGAAACCTTAGCAGTGCCTTGGACTTGTGACCAAGGTGTAGACTTAAGGAGCTCCTTTAAGTAATTACAACACTCGCCTCCACTGCTAGGCTCTCTATTTAAACCCAAGGTTAAACGCACATAAACCTAACCTAACACAAGACGAGGTAATTACATTGTAAGGTACTCACGTGACCTTGATCGGGCAGCACTCCTAGCACTAACACAACACTGCACAGCACTATCACTATTTAGACACTACTTCACTTCTTGAGAGACCGCGCACGACTAAGACTTCAGTCAGACTGTCGATCGCATATAAAGGGTCGAGGGTATCGATTAATCGAATCGTTATTGTTGTCTATGGCGTTGGAGTGGGGTAGTAGTCACTTCCGTTGTTTTGACAGTCTTTACCCTCGACCCTTTATATGCGGTCGACAGTCTAACTGAAGTCTTAGTCGTGCGCGGTCTCTCAAGAAGTGAAGTAGTGTCTAAATAGTGATAGTGTTGTGCAGTGTTGTGTTAGTGCTAGGAGTGCTGTCCGATCAAGGTCAAGTGAGTACCTTACAATGTAATTACCTCGTCTTATGTTAGGTTAGGTTAGCCTTAGGTTAGGTTAGCCTTGTGTTCGGTTAGGTTTATGTGAGATTAACCTTGGGTTTAAACAGAGAGCCTGAGCAGTGGAGGTGAGTGTCGTAATTACTTAAAGGAATTCCTTAAGCCTACACCTTGGTCACAAGTCCAAGGCACTGCTTAGGTTTCTCTCGTAATTGTTAGAGATCATATTTGATCATTTATCGGTTCAATAGGAGTATCTACGTTGCGTTTACCCAATATTCCATTCAATACCATCACCCCCTTTTAGTGTACCCCAATATTCCCCATCTTCCTCCTTCCATTTCCTTTCACATCATCGTTTTAAAATCCCCGACATATATACAACGACCCTTTAGGATTTTTAAGTACCATAAAAAAAAAATTTGATAACCTTTGATGGTTACGTTTTTTTTGATTGGTTTATCTACGTAGTTACAAGAATTTATTTCTTATAAGAAAAATACTTTGTTTGTATTGTATTTTCTACAAGTGTAATTGTTCTTAGCGAGCAAGAGAGACGTGGAGATTGTTCTGTATATAAGAGAGAACGAGACCTGTTGATGATTGACAGTTGATGATTTTTACTGTAAGTAAAGTTTTTGTTCAAAAACGTAACTAAATGTATAATCTGTTTAAAATACTTTATGAAGGTATAAATCTATATCTATACTAATATTATAAAGAGGAAAGATTTGTATTTTTGGATTTTTGTATTTTTGTATGTAACGAATAAACATAAAAACTACTGGACCGATTTCAAAAATTCTTTCACCATTAGAAAGCTACATTATCCCTGAGTAACATAGGCTATATTTATTACAAGAAAAAATTAGAGATCCCCAGAAATTCTCACTAAAACCAACACAAGGTGCAAAAAAATTAGCCATAAAATATCTTTCATCGCATGCGCTGCGAAAAGTATTGATGATAGAACAAAAAAATGTTCTACAATATTATAGAACATATCAATATCTACAAAAAACTCTGCGAGACTATATGTCCAACTATTGTAGTTATGTCACTATAACTACTTTTTTACATTTTAAAAGTTGATAAAAATGCCTATCAAAATCAGACCATGTTTTCCATAACTTTGTATTAATTCTTATCCAAATAAATTATTTCGTAATGAAGACTGTTTCAATACCTGTTGATTACTTTTTGAATTATTGAAATCGGACATTCCAGTCAAAAGATATTACGAAATAAAAATATCAAGATAAATAAAAAATAAGGGCCGCCGGCGCGGTGTGGTGTGCCTCGCAGCGCAGCGAGTAACGCGGCGATAGAGGGAGCGACAAAATGCGGGAGCCAAAATGTTAAAAAAAAAATATCCACAATAATAAGGCGTCTATTTATAAAATCGCCAATTCGGTTTATAGATTACGAGTCCCAGAGAAATACTTCTTATAAACAAACTTTACCTCATGATGGAATATCGTGGCACCAGCATAGCGTCACGTATCTCCCAAAAATATGGAGTGATATACTGCGAGGGTGACACGTGACGCGCGACGCGTGCCAATATGGCTTTATTGCATACCACAGCCGCACAATCCAGATCAAACCTCCTTGTATTATTAACTAGTTTTTAGTTACTGTGTCCACAGTTCGCGAATCTGAAATATAAGCAAAATTTAGCGCCAATTTTTTTTATCACAGTTAAAGGTCAAACGAGCACCTGATGGTATGTGACCAGAGTAACTCCTGTTTTGCCGATGCGTCGCCACTTCAAAGATAAAGTGAGGAATGGGAATGAAGAGAAGAATACTACGGTTTTATTGGAAGAGAACCCAGACTTAACTAGAACCGCAGCATTAACAGGATGAGAGGGGGAGATGTGAGTATGGCCCACATGCAGCTCGAACGCGTCAATGACACTTACCGGTCGGATCCCCTACCACAGATCTTACAAGATGCTCTCCCGGTGGCAAAGGTGTGGAAGCGTGGAGAAGTGGTCCAGGCCTGGATTTGCTCGTAGGTTTTCTTATAGCTTGCAAGGTGTGTGGGCGGTGTAGTGTAATATAATTCTATTAAATTTATATTCCCAGAGATTTTTTGTAAATGGAACAATTTTAAGGACGACGCCGATTACAACCGACGCCATTAATTAGAGAGGGTAAATAAAAAAATAGATCACTCACTTGACAGTTGAGATTTTCTGTTTTCAGGGGCGAAATTAATAACCATGGCAATCTATAATGTATAATCTTTGGATAAAGTAAACTTACGTGGACTTCGAGAAGGGTAACCTTAATCACGACACTATAACACTAACTTCCATGTTCACTGCACGAAAACACCAGAGAGACTGAGACTAATCTATCGCACTAAAGGTTATATATTGTCTTGACATCGGTATACTTGAAATAATATAAAATGGTCTACCCACTACTACTACTTTATAAACAGTGTTGCTAACAGAATAGGTAATTTACAATAATTGCACATAAGGAGAGGTCATAAATGTCAAGCGGTTGCAATTTCGAGGTAAAAATGAAATATTTTTAATTAGTGGTCGACGTGGTTGATGTCTACGTGGACTCTCATTTAAGTGCAAGCGGAAGCGAATATCGCTAATTTTATTAAACCCGCTCCTGCTTATAAAATAACCCTACCCTACAGTACAATTAATACTGTATATTGCAGTGATGGCCCAGTGGTTGAGACTTCAAGTCTTATTCGGGAGGTTCGATCCCCCACACAAGCACACACCTTTGACTCCGAGTTATGTGTGTTTTAAGCAATTAAATATCACTTGCTTTAACGGTGAAGGAAAACATCGTGAGGAAACCTGCACTCCTGAGAGTTCCCTAAAGTTCTCAAAGGTGTGTGAAGTCTGCCAACCCTCACTCCTCATTCTGAGGAGGAGGCCCGTCTCAGCAGTGGGCCATTGAAGGGTCGTGATGATGACAATTAATAGCCGTTAAATCATTGGTCCCTGGCCATAGATAAATTAAATAAATGTTTTTACTTTAAAATAAGTTGTTAGAGCTAAAGTAGTGGGCATAGTGAAATTGTGAGCGTACTGCATGCCTGTATTGGTTTAGCGTAAAAATAACGTGCGCGCAGGAGCAGAACGTGAGCAGAACCAATCACGAAATCGCTCCCCTTTATTTCGACGCATTCTAGAGATACAATAAAGTGTTTTGCTTTCAAAAGATACATGAATTTTAATCTAAAACTTGTGAAACACTTGTAAAATTTCTCAAAGCTTTGTTGCATTGGTAACTCATTAAAATTCTTCTTTAGTGAATTAAATAATAACACTTAACTGGAATCAGTTTGATTAGGTTATTTTTTAAAACTACTGAATAGTTATCAATAGATTAGTTAGTTAGTTAGAGTTAGAATAGTTTCAAAACAGTACTATTATAAATTGTTAAGTGTTTATTATTAAATACTGTATTTAAACCCGTCTCCGCTTTTTACTTGCACCAAGTGAATGCCACTGAAATTAAATTAAACTATAATTAAACTCCACACAACAATTGCATTTCAATATACTTTCATTATCTTATTTTATTTTTCATTTTTATTCATTTTTTTTGTTGGAATCACAGATCAATGACATACCTATGAAAGTTGGAATGGATTTCGTTGTACTAAATTTGTTATTCAGTGTTGGCTGTGTTGCCAATAAATAATACTGAAATTAACTATTTTCCCAATGTTTTTATTAATATTTTCATAAATATTTCTAAGATAATTACTTATTAATAATTCTATTGATCCTTGAAATTAAAACTTTTTTTTTTATTTTGACTCGGTTTGTTAATTTTATAAGAATTGTATTTAAGCTCCGTGCTGCTTTGTCAGATTTTGAGTAATGATGAATCTCAACTGGAGTATAGCTACCGGCACGTAAATATAGGTTTGACCTTGAATGTGTGTGAGAGCAGGGCGTCACGTGATTGGTTTTTATGCGACGTTCCAGTTCCCGCGCGTTTTATACCTGTTTCTTACAATCTATTACTAAATCATAAATCTAGCTCTAAACTCAAAATATATTTATTTCATCAGTTCCCTCCTTAACGCGGGAAAAGTCCTGATTGACTAAAAAAATGTTGCCATTAGTGAAAATATTAAATAAGTATATACACGTAACTATGACATACTATATCAATATATTTATTAACAGACACAACGGTGGATGTAAATCGACTTGAAAGAGTTAACAAACTCAGTTACATACAAGTTAAAGTAATTATGACAATGACTAAGTTCGCTGCGCTTCTTAATGTTAATGGAGTAATACAATGTTGGAAAATAAGACTTTAATACTTAACGCCATCTATTAAGCAACATTGGAACTATAGGCGCCTATAAAGAAAAGTTTATGAGGTTGGTGGGGGGAAATCTCTGGATTTACTGAACCAATTTAAAAATTCTTTTACCAATAGGAAGCCACATTATTTATGAGTGATATAAGCTATATATCTCGGAGATTTTTCAACAAGAAGGAAGGAGGAGAGGGGGAATATTGGAGAACACTAAAATGGGGGATGATATTGAATGGACTATTGGGTAAACGCAACGTAGATACTGCTACTGAGGGAAACCTAAGCAGTATCTTGGACTTGTGACCAAGGTATAGACTTAAGGAATTCCTTTAAGTGATCACAACACTCGCCTCCACTGCTAGGCTCGTTCAACCCAAAGGTTAAACTCATTTAAACCTAAACTAACACAAGACGTGGCAAGTACATTGTAAGGTACTCACGTGACCTTATCCAGCACTAACACGACACTGCACTTAACGCTTTCACTGACACTATCTGGAGACTACTTCACTCCTTGAGTGACCGCGCAAAAGTATTAATACGGAAAAATGATAAGACTTTTCATGGTAGTCGGATTTGCTGCAGTAAGTCGGAGAACGATAATAGTTGCGTGTAGTGTATGAATGAATAAATGAGTAAGTGAGTGAGCTTCTTAAATAAACTTGAAGGTATCACCAAAAAAATAATTAGATAAAATATCCCAAAAAATGGTCAAAATGAAATTTGATTCTACATATAATTTTCTCTTCTCTTTTATACCAAAAAGTTTTACTACAAACGAGCATCCTATTCCTTTAGTCACATAAAACTGCAGGAATGTCTTTGGAGATAATTTAAACAGTAAAATAAATAAGGATTTAGGTGTCCCCGTAGTGCTGGTAGTGTCCGTAGTGTTCATAGTGCTTGCACCTGAATGCACGTAAATATTCACCGTCCACAACTTTACCTGGATATTTTCTCAAACTTTTCAGTAGAGTGTCCATGAATTTGGAAATACACGGTAAACTAAAGACAGAATTAATTTATCTATCATTTAAGTATATGTACCTATCTTTAACCTTAAATAACTCAGAAACGAGATAGCGTAGCGAAAAATTATATTTGACCTTTTCTAAAGATGGCTAAATTTTCTATAAGTATATGCATTTTTTTTTTCAAAATATTTATTTATTAGACCTCAAAAAAGTTCCAAATAAAAATAGCTTTTTACACATTATGTTACTTTTATAACATGTATTAGAATTTTTTTTGTTCGCTTGTCTAGGTTTTAGTAAAAACCAGCCTACCCACCCTCGTTTCGCAGAGATGTATTCAAACGTTCACTATCTCACTCACTCATTTATTCCCCGCAACTATGAATATACTATTTCCGTTGAATTTCTATTCTATAATGTGTAGTACGTCACTGATTTGTGGACACATCATCTCATTCACTGTCATCTGACACATAATAAATAATTATTCGATTTGGTGCCGTCGTTCTGAAGTTATGAACTTACATACATACACAGTACAGTTATGTGTAAAGATAGCAAGATTATTTTATAATTTAAAATATCCTACTAAACTTATTGTTACAGGATTGCATAATAGCCATAGTATCAATGCACTTTACTCCTCTCTGAATACACAATGCAACCTTATCTAGAATGTCTGTCCATCCGTCCGTTATACCGTCTTAAAATGTTTTCAGAGAAAATAGTGGCAACACAGTAAACACGCCGGTGTGATAGCTTTTGCTATTGTCACATGACCGACATTAGTCACAATAGCTTCCAATAAAGCTTGTCGTAATTTAAAAAGGGTCAAACACAATAAATACACCAGTGCGACAGTTTCTGTTATTGTCACATGACCGACATTAGTCACAATAACTTATAATAAGACTTAAAATAACCTAATATTGGCAACACAATAAACACGCCAGTGTTGTCATATTATTATATTATTGTCACGTGACGGATATTAGTGACAATAACTTCCAATAAGTCTTATCGTACCTATGAGTGGCAACATAATAAACACGCCAGTGTTGTCATATTATTATATTATTGTCACGTGACGGACATTAGTGACAATAACTTCCAATAAGTCTTATCGTACCTATGAGTGGCAACACAATAAACACGCTGGTGTGACGGGTTTTACTATTGTCACATGACCGACATTCGTGACAATAACTTCCAATAAGACATCGTAACCTATGAGTGGCAACACAATAAACACGCCAGTGTTGTCATATTATTATATTATTGTCACATGACGAACATTAGTGACAATAACTTCCAATAAAACTTGTCGTAATCTAAGAGAAGTAACACAATAAACACATCGATATATAATTTGCTGAATTGTCTGTCAGTATGTACATAACCTCATCGTATTCGACTTGACCTACTCCTGAACTTGGATCGAAGTTTATCCATCGAGATAATTCGATACCAGCTGCAAATGGGTCGCCGGTGTTCAATTGTAATTCGAATAATGTTGCTCTTCAGAAGACTCCACGGTATTGAATTTAGTTTATATTCATTGTTATTTCTTGTTCGGGAGCTTTGTAGTTCTAGATTCTAGGTATAACTTATTGATTTGTTAAACTTTCCTTTTGATGAATTTCAGTTCAGATATATTTCACGAAATATCTACTGTTAATTATGATGTTAGCATCCTGTTAGTTATGATATTCGTAGGATCATCAATTATCAATCAAAATCAAAAGGTACATAAATAGGAGAAATAGTGAATAACAAGATAAATACGCCGCCATGATAGAAATCATTATTATACATTCTGGATCTCTGGGTCTAATATATAAACCTCATTCATTCAGTTGATCTGTGTATAAACTATAACCCATTATCATTTTCACCCGTGAGGGGGCGGGTTAGAATACTCTTTCTCTCTGCCGTTGGGAGAGTATCTCGTAGGAGCCGAGTAACCCAGCACCCCTTGGTAGTAGGGGATCTGTTCCCCAACTGGCTTGTGACCACCAGCATGCGAATCCGACCGCCAAGTGTCATAGACGCGTTCCGGTCGAGCCCCATGTTGAGACATGTCTAGACTTATCCCCTCCTCTCCCATCCCATTAATGCTGCGGATCTTGTAGACTGGGCTCTTGCTCAGGGTCCGCTAAGACTATATCTCTACCGCTCTAATAAGTCTAAGGACGATGGTGGCCACTTACCATCAGGTGGACAATCTGGTCGTTTGCACCTTATCTGCCATAAAAAAAAATCATATCACCCCTAGGCCGATAAAGACATCTTTGCTAATCATCAAAATCAATCTGAATTGCATTTTCGCTTCGAAAGTTTAAATATTGAAATATGAATAAAAAAAATAGCAGTAGCAACGAAAAGGGAAGGACTATAAATAAACTAGTACGGCAGATATAGCATGGAAAGTTCTAGAAAATAATGGTTACCTTAGTCAAGGTAGAGCGTGACGCTTTTACTATTATATAATTCTTATTGCAGACAAAGTTCGTAAACTCTGAAAACGCATTACTCTCTAGTGAGCCACAAGGTAATGTTACCATTGAATTATTTGTTCCCTTTGCTGTAGTAACACTAAAGTTAATATTATTTTAACTCTTCAGTCCCCAGTGTCACTTTTAGACGAGTATATTTTTATTTTGTTTACCATACGAAAATTAACTTAAAATAATCCGATTTAATATTACATTTTTGTTCCTGGCAACACTAACCAAACGTCATTTGTCAAACTCCATATTTGTATTTTGTTTCGCGCGTAATAGTCTTGGGCCTAGTCGGTCTCCAATGAGAGCGTTTTTTTTAGTTCGCAATCCAAAGGCTAACTAGTTCGCTCTTTTAGTTCGTTAGTTCTTTTTTAAATAAATTAGTAAAAATAATGAATAAAGAAAAAAACATCGATGTCAGAAATATCGATATTTATGAACAATATACTGATATTTCTATCACCATTTAAATGTATAAGTATATATCGATTTTTTATTAGAAATAAACCACTATTTTTATTTATGACAGATCTATTTTTATAGAAAAGTAGAGAAAAATTATAAAGGCAGACCCCACCATCAGATGGGAATAATAAATGCCACAGAGAGAGAGAAAAAAAAAGTAGCCAAGTATGGATGAAACATAAGTTCTAGGGAAGTAATTAATTCAATTTAAAAAAAATATAAGAACTGAAAAGAACTAAGAGCGAGATCGTCGCCGAACTAGTTCGTATAGTTCACCTAAAGGAGCGCTCTTTTTGGAACTAGGTCGTTCGCGAACTACCCAAGACTAGCGTAATTATTGGAGCACTGAGCAGTCTGTATTTGTGATTTCTAGCGACAAAAAGTGAATATTTTCTACGCTGTCTATACCTAAACTATTTTATTATAAAATATAATATTACAAAATAACATTATTTATAAGACCTCTAAATAAATAGGTAAGTAAGAAAAAATATGTTTTCTTAGATCACTATAATATTTGCTTTTTATAACAAAATCATGTATTATTACAAATAAACTTTTCTAGTTATTCCAGTACGTGTTACGAGTATACCACACAAACGTTTTGTATTTGATCGCGCCAGAATGAAACGCTTTCAAATATCTGGCTGAACTGTTGCACTTTATATTTACATAAATTTTAAAAAGCACTGAATATGTGCTTTTAATAACTTTTGTAATAAAGCTGTAAAAGTTTTGTTTCATGAGAGGACTTGTTTGTGAACAATCAGAACTACTGGGAAAACTGAGCACTGAACAATTTTTAACGTATTGCCTATTAAGTCGTCTAAAATACATCTATGTATTTCAATATCTAGTAGTTTTTTGTGTGAATTCCTGTCCCATCTATCCCACAGGACAACTTATTTGTTAGCCAGGTTAGGTGCCAAATGTCATTCAAATCCATTTACCTGTTTTTGTGTGATCAAGCAGTGTAAAGTAAGTGAAAAGACTTTGATGACCTGTTCCTGGTTCTCAAGCTCCATTCACTTCTCGGCTTTTGATTTAAATTGCATATTATTGTTGTCTTTTACTCTGCAGTATAATTTATACACAGTTTATAATTTGTTAAATGGGTTATCCTCACTTAAAAATAAATTCACGATTCTCTTCAAAGTTTTCTACATGTCTCCTTGAATATAATTCTCAAGGAAATATTAAATCTCAAAATATAACAAAAAGTTTAGACTGATATAATATGTGTAGCGACAAGGCGACAAGGCGACATCTTGCGGCGTATAATTAATTGTATCAACATCGCGCTAACGAAATTCCCTGACATTGCACCGCTTCGTGTGGAAAAGATCTTTCATTAGATTACGAGCTTCTTGTGAAATTCAACGTTTATTATTGTGTAAGAAATGTTTAAGGATTTATCAGCAACTAGCCGACACGACCTCAATTCGCTGATCCCATGGACTGCATTTCGGACAAACGCATCTACACTTGCAAAGCTCAAAATCCAAAGAAGGCTCTCTACCATCTGCCTCAAGCAAATCCTTAAGTACTTCGCACTCATTGCCAAGACGGAGATAACCTTGAAAAACTAGTGGTCAACAGCAAAGTGGCAGGAAAAAGATGTTTTGGTCCTCCGTCTACGATGCTCTCCGAGTAGCTGGAGACAGGACAAGATGGCGTACCGTCGTAAGAGCAAAAGTCATTGGTGGAGGTGGTCACGATACTCAGACATGAGGACATATAGATACTATATCTATTAAATTTCTATACTACGCGTAGTATGTCATGTAGGGGTCATCCATAAATTACGTCACACGAATTTCATGATTCTTTGACCTCTTCCCCTCCTTGTCACATATTTTTAATATTTAGAAATTATTATTTAAGTCCATTTTGCTTATTTTTTCTCGTTTTGATATTACTTTTTACGTTATTTAGCACATCATCACACGATTTCACACTTCGTCAACCTCCTCCCTCCCCCTTATAGCGTGACGTAATTTATGCATGGCCCCTTATACAAACCTTGTCTATGCGACTTGTTGCAGTCGTTCTGAAGTTATACGCTTACATACATACAGGCTAGGTACATTTGGATTTATATAGATATTATTATGTTCTTTCACAAGCTGTAGTCTATCTCTGTACCAAAGTTCATCCAAATCGGTTTAATCGTCAAAATTATTTTCGGATTTATATAACTAAATAATAATATTATATAGTTGGGAAATATTGAAAGAGAGAAAAAAATATTTGCGGACTTTGGACACTTTTTTCGTGATGTTTGTATGAAGACCCGGTCATATATCTCCGATAAATATCTTACCAGGAATATTTAAATTATTAGTTTCAATTTGCCTTTAACTTTTAATTCAATTTTTCTCTTTTTTGTCATGTTTTTTTAAGGCTGGCAATAGTTACTGAAGACTTTATAGGATTTCTTATTTATTTCTCCTCTTCTTGGATAATGAATTAAGAAGTAAATTGTTTGTTTATATTTACTACTACTATTATACAATTTATTTCTTTTGAGAAAAAAAAACAATTCAACCAGTGTTGCAATATAAATGTTAATAATAAAAATTGGGGACATTGTTCTACGATACGAATGTAAGTAATTGAAGAAAGATAATGTCCTCGTATAAAGAAAACAATGTTATTAACCTCTCAATGTTAGATCAAACGTTTCTTTCAATATTATTTTGGAACTAAGCGTGTGAAGTATTAAGAATATGGTTCTGTACCGTATGAACAGTATTTCCAGTAATTGTAATTTATTAAAAAGTTTTTTCTTTGTTCCATTCGCAACGCTTTCGCATGTGCATATTGCTATAAGAATAATAAACACATTTTATTAGTATCCCACGGTAACTTTATTCGTTACCGTGGGATACTAATAAAATGTGTTTAGTCTTTAATAGACTTTATTCGGGATAAAAAGTAACCAATGCGTTAAATCAGTCATTGAGTGTCGCAAATTCCAATGTTCAAACAAATATAATTTTCTACCAATAAACTTCCTCTACGATCTCTGTATTGCGGGTAATATAATAGTTCTGAAGCTGGCAACATTACACATGACATTTGTCTTTTATCTGTAGCATATTGTGCAATGGATGTACATGTACCGCTCAATCTCCTATGTGTTCTTTCACCATATGTGACATTTGTAGAACTGTTTGCATATCCAAAAAAAACATAATTCAGGCACAGATCGTAACAAAGGATCCCTAAAGGCGTAACAACAAAAGCTTTTCAAAGAGATACAACAGGAACTGATAGGTTTGTGTTGCCACTATCGGGAACGTTGCCATTGTTCCTCCGCTGCTAATGACAGTTCATTATATCGGCCTTTGACGAATTATTGAGAAAAAGTACTAGAGTAGATATCTACGAGGTAGCAACTGAAATTAATATGATCTATAGAGATATTTACTAAATAGTATTTATTTGTTTGAACCTACAAGATTCTAGACAGCTGGGCCGACGTGTTTTTTCCCCCTCCTTTTATTGCAAATGGGATGGGAAGTTTTGGGACTCCCTCTATGACATACCTCCTTCAGGATGTTTAGTATAAATGTGAAAATTTGTAGTTGAAATGTGTGGATGTTTGTCACTCAATCACACAAAAACGGCTGAACGGATGTCAGTGAAATTTGACACACGGATACTTTATAACCTAGATTAACACATAGGCTACTTTTTATCCCGGAAAAATTCATGGTTCCTGCGGGATAATTAAAAGTTTATATAGTAATATTTTTTGTTAAATCTAGGTACACGGGAACATGATGAATGAATGATGAGAAAACTATATAATAAAAAGATAGACAGTAAGATTATCTGTATAAAATGAAATTTTCAATAACTATTTGGGAAACTGATTAAATTAAAATAAAAAGCTTTTTAAGTAGAAAAGATTAATTTATTTTCCAAACATACGAAGAATAAATATGTGGATAGGGATATGAAAACTCAACTCTACTCAAAACTAATTTATTTCAATTAAACTTTTTACAAAGTTTTTGACACGTCAACCACCAGTTCGGAGAGCAGTTTTCTGATGAGAATGGCTGGCTTTGCGGAGCAGAAACAGAGATTTGTTACATCACTAATTGTAACGGATGAACAGCTGATAATTACAGCTTTTCATCGTGTAACTGTCACAATAATTAGGTACTGTGCCCGAGTTCGGCGTCAAATGTGATATTCACACTATCGGATTTCCATTAGGCTAGCTATGTGTTCAAATAGGCGTGTGCGTATTGCATAAAGGAGGGTTTACATTGCGTTAACTCTATACAGTTTTACAGCACTCTAATGGCTTAATTCTTAACGAAAACATACAAACATAACATATTATTATTCATCCGTATCAGATCCGATCTATGGAACTAAAGGGCAAAAGAGGGATACTTGTTCTCCCGGTGGTAAAGACACTTTACAAAGCATTTAAGGGCCATTCATTAATTTAGGATTTTGGGGGAGGTGGGTCTACCTTGTCTTATTTTTGTTACAAGGGGGTGGGAGGGAGGCTGGATAGTTCTTACGTAAGATATGAACTTCGTATTTTTTCTTCGCAACTTTCGTATTTTCCTTTAGATCTATATTCCTATTCTTATTTTTTCTTATAATAGGGGGGGGAGTCAAAAACTAACGAAAATAATCTTACTTAATAAATGAATGGGGGGAACCTAGCATTATTTAAAACATTTTTAGTCTATTATACAAGTTATTTTTGTGTCATAGAGCTCTATATCTTTAAAAAAATGGCGAATTTGTGATGATTTCTTCGTTGTTGGAGAAAATTTGTAAGAGTTTTTGAATAGAGATTTCGCTTATTTACTATACACATTAATAAATCGAAGTTAATTTATTTTTAAATAATATAAAGAAATAGAAAAATAGAACTAGAGATTTAAAACAGTGTGATGTAAATATAGATTGAAGAATACAAAATAAATAATCTGGCAACATTGTGGCTGGTAGTCTATTTGTTTGTATCAAATTAGTTTTAACTAAATTTTAACTGAGGTAGGGCACAGTAGGAAACTTCCTGCTCAAATATGGAGCAGCCCGACTGGGGTAGTACCTCGACCTTACAGAAGATCACAGCTAAATAACACTACTCTAAAGCAGTGTTGTGTTCCTGTTGGTGAGTAAGGTGACCAGAGCTCCTGGGGGGAATTGGGGATAGGGTCGGCAACGCGCATGCGATGCTTCTGGTGTGGCAGACGTCTATAAGCTGCGGTAATCGCTTACCATCAAGTGAGCCGTACGCTTGTTTGCCGACCTAGTTACATAAAAAAAAAAAAATACGACAGATTTAAAGACCTTACGATTTTTACTTATATACCAAAACATTTTTAGATTAATATAGAAGGTATTCCGAGATAAATTCTGTATAAAATAGTAAGAAAATGTTCTTGGAATCTCTTTCAGTCAAGTCTCCTTCTTTCCCTCCCATAATGGATATGGGATCGGCTCCATACCACCCACGTTTCACTGTCATTTTCTACAGTTTTATCTCACCCATTTTCCTAGGAATATTTTAGTCTAATTCAAATAGCTCTCCATAGCTGGGCGTGGGCATATTTTAGCTTCAATTTTACGTAAATAGGATAAGTTCAGCAAATTTTCATATAATAATAAATTCATGAGTTACGTAATATATTCATGAAGTATCAAACAGATAGGGAGAGAACGAAATATTGTACAAAATTTCTGGAAAGTTTATAAACTGTAATATTTTCAAAAATAATAATTAATTATGATGTTGGTAACACTTATAATTTGAGTACCATCCTGTTACTTGATCTTGATGTTGGTACGATTAACTTGAGTAGCATCCTGTTAATGATCTTGATATTGGTACGACTGATATGAGTAGCATCCGTTTACTTGAATGTTGGCCAACTAATAAACTCAAATCAAGGAAGTGAGGATTGCAAAATAAATGCGCCATCACGACAGAATAATCATGGATTACATCGCGAGTATTCTTAGCTCTTCTTTTTATTAATTAACAGTTATTACTTCAGGCAAGCCTTTATTTTTATTATTGTAATTCGCACTTGTTACCCAATCCCCAGGCAGTACTTGGCTTAGTCCCCAAAATTCAATTACACGTTTTGCTCCACAGTAATAGGTATTACACTGAAACTAAAGATAAAAGCCAAACTCATCGGATTTTCAGTTTTTAGTTCAATAGATGTCAGTCAAAGGCTTTTCATACGAAAAAGCCGATATTTTAAACTAATCCTGACACATGCGGGTAGTTGTAAACAACGTTATCGGATGTGCAAATATTTGAATGGATTTCGAATTAAATGCTTGAATAAAACATTTTACAACATATTGTAATTTGTATTTCATGAGCGAGCTTCATTTACCTAGTTTTGCTCAGAGGGTGTCAAACGAAGAAGTTCTATTGGTTGTTAAAAAACACATACCTCCTTACACACCCACGATGGATCTCGTGCTCTGATAACCAAAAAAATATCCTTGAATCCAACTCGTCCTGGAGCGTAATGGATTTTTAGACAATTGTTTGTCTTCAATTTGGGTCTAAGATAGGTATAGGGTCCAGGCTACTTAGGAGTCTATCTAATTAAAAATAAAGTCTCTAATTACCTCCTCTTACCTTACATTCAAGCTATGGCCACAACATTGGACGCTTTTCATTAAAACAAATATCTGGCAACAATACCTCCGTACGTTCAATTCTTTGATACAAACAAATAAAGCTATTGTTTAGAACGACGCGTCCAATTCCACAGATAAAAACCATTTACCGTATCTCTCTATACCCATCCCTCTCTAGCGTGCACCACAACATATCTCCGTCCTACTCTAACACAACATTCACACAAATAGCATTTCCTCGTAATAAATCGCGAATAAATTTGACGCAAAGTAAAATTAAGTTGCAATGTTCGTAGTAAATATGAAGATTTACTGCTACCCGCTACTGTGAGGTGTCTGTGTGTTTTATTGCTTTATAGGTAATAGGTACGGATGTAATGTGAGAAGGTAAGTTACCTAAATTAAGTAAGGATTTCAAAAGTTAGCAACACCGTTGATGAGTTTATATTTGCGGGTTGTACTTTTTATTTTATTCGAAAACTTCGCGCGACTTCGTTCGCGTGTTGCTCCATTCCTATGGGTCGTAGCGAGATGTTAAATAGCCTCAGTAATTCCTTGTTACATTAGCTATTTGTCAGTGAAAGTCCCGTCAAAATCGGTCAAGCCATTTCAGAGATTAGACGGAACAAACAGACAGACACAAATTGTAAAAATGTTGTTGTTTGTAAGAATTGTTTATTTTTATATTACAAACAGACACTCCAATTTTATTTATTTGTTTGTATATAACCTCTGTTCCGATAGCCTTGAGCCAGTTGTCATACGGAACTCGCCTGGTGAGCCATTATGGCTGTGCAGTGCTGAGTATTCATTACTTTGGTTTGGAGTAAGTGTTTAATATTGGTTTTAAGTGATACGGTATCGGTCCCATTAAAAATAAGCAAAACGATAACCTCTTTTCGCTTTATACAGATCTGTGGTAAGAAATCCACTACATTTGATTAAAGCGAGAGAAGGCGGAATCAAAGTGTAACGAAAACTATGACATTTCAACCTCCCAACGTTTAGTGAAATTAAATCTTTTACTTCAAATGTACCGAAGTAATCAAAATAATTGGTTTCTTTTAAATTCGTATACTTTGATGTATGACTTTGTCTTTGAGCGTGGTAAAAGAGAATGAGGAAATTTCACGTTTACTTAATGAAATATAATCCATGGACTGTTAAATACTGTGTCACTATATACTTACTTTTATCTTTAAATTAAATTTGATTTGTCTATCCGACTGTCTGTCTGTCACCAGGCTGTATCATGTACCGTGGTAGGTCGACAGTTGAAATTTTCATAAATGATGTATTTCTGTTGCCACTATAACAACAAATACTAAAAACAGAAAAAAATAAATATTTAAGGGAGCTCCCTTACAAAAAATTATTTTTTTTTGCCTAGCGACTACGATCATAATCATCATAAACATCTTCTGCGCCGGCGTGCCTAATACTTATGAGCAGCTATACATGAAGAGCAAAAAAAGGAAGCAATTCTGTTTTGGCTCGTCTACAATAAGCTGGCCTCTTTCTGATGATACTTGACGACTGCTTGGAAGACCACAGAGGGTGCTTGGTAGAGCGATTAGTGCCTACCGTAAAATCTTTTGAACGGTCACTCCTGACTGGAGATCCTCCATGGGGATTGCAGACCGAGGTATTATCAGAGATGTTCCAATACAGAAGGATGGCTAGAATGGAGGACGTAAACCCCGCAACCGACCGGGTACCGAAAGAGTAAGGTGTGCGGCAAAAGACGCGGCCCTAATTAGATGGGCCGTCGACTTAGATGGGCAGCTGGACCTTGGACAGTGGAGGGCATTCGTCCCCATTTCCAACAGTGGCTGAGCAGAGGTTTGCGCTGACATACCGTCTGACGCTGGTGCTCGGTAGGCAGGGCTGCTTTGGTAAGTACTTGCACCAAATTGCCCTACCGATTCAAATGAAAGCTGTCACGAGTGCGGTGCTACTATCGACACGGCGTTTCACACGCTAATGGAGTGTCCGGCATGGGAGCCACAAAGGCATGTCCTGGTTTCAGAGGTGGGAACGTTTTCCACGCTGAGTGAATTGTTGGGCTTAATGATAGCTAATAATAAGGGATGAAAGGCTGCGATAGCTTTCAGCGAGCCCGTCATGAGCCTTGAGGAGGCAGCTGAACCTGCAAGAGAGGATAGGATAGAACGACGCAATTATGAATTGCGGATGGCCCAGGCTTAGTGAAGCTTCCGCGACTAACAGAGGAGGCTTGGCCTTTCGGGCGATCCCGTAGTGCCCGCCTAAAGACGGCTTCGGCTTCGATGATTTTGAGTGGGTATTCAATGTTTATCGCTGCAAGTCCCACATACCTCTTTCTCTCTCCGAGAGATGCGTAAAGACACTTTCCGTCGTTAAAAAAGAGCTGATTGCCCCCTCCAGTTGTTTTCGTATTGTATATCTATAATTATTTGCGCTCTTGGAACCAACTGTTTTAATTGAATAATATTAAAATTTCGTCCTGGCGCTTTCTCAAAGCTACACGATACGGCGCCTTTTCTGCCCTAGCGCCGTCGTGCGCTGCTGAAGTCAAAGTTGCAATTTGTGGGAATTGAGCTAAAAAATCTTCAAAAAAGCTTCAGTGTTGAGTTAATTTAAGTGTTTTGTTATAATACTTACTTAGGCTTATAACCCATGATTGTCTTTTTTTTTCTTTAGACATGGCCTCTTTAAAGAGGTCATTTTACAACAAAATCAAAATAAGTAAGAATTTTGTGTTAAGTCACTTTATTTCTAAAGATACGATATGGATTAGGCAGCAGCTCCCAGGAGGTGCGATTTCAGACAATTATCATTTATGGTCATATTTCAGCAAACTTACACTCTGTCTATTGGTAAAAACTGCATGAAAACCCTTCGGTAGTTTGTAACGTTTATAGCTAACAAACACACAGACGGCAACAGACGCACGGCGTGTGACTTAGTTTTATAATAATTTTGTAGCGATAGTATTGAAGGTAGATTAACAACTTCAACGCGTGATTTACAAAGTTTCTAATTATAAGTGAATAGAATCCGCTAAGTGTGAGTCGCATTCGCATACGGAAGTCTTCATAAAATTTGGAAGTGTACAAACTTAACTTTGCCATTAGCAAACTATTGTCCTCATACATCGACATAAATCACGGCCGTTTACAGTAGCGTTTGGGGCCCCTTGCAAATTCGTCACATAGGGTCACCCCCCTTCTCCAATATTAACTATTACAATGACTTTATAAGTAACCTTCAATTCAGGTCATATTAAACTAAAATTACATATTTGGTTAGGAGTTTAGGAGAAAAATATTAAAGAAGTATTATACTTACAAATATAAAGCATTGATTCCCCGACTGATCAGTATTATCCCACCGAATACTTTTTCATATAAAATGTTGCTAAGACAGTCAAAGTCAAAAAGTTATCAGATCTCATATAGAGCCAAGCTACTAACTCTACACACCTTCCCTACCTACCTCTACAAGCCCTCACTTCACATACTCTACTAACACCTTAGACAATATATGTAACTTGGCATTTTCGTTTCGTTACTACAATAACAGTTGTATAACAGAAATGTAATGAAGTAATAATACCCGTGAGGGGAAGGGTTAGAATACTATTCCCCTCTGCCGCTGGGAGAGCATCTCGTAAGAGCCGAGTAACTCAGCACCCCCTTGGTGGTAGGGGATCTGTTCCCCGACTGGCTTGCGACCACCAGCATGCGAACCCGATCGCCAAGTGTCATAGACGCGTTCCGCTTGAGCCGCATGTGGGCTAGACTTACCCCCTCCCTCTCCCATCCCATTAATGATGTGGGTCTAGTGGACTCTGGGCTCTTGCCTAGAGTCCGCTGAATCCGCATCATTTTTTTTCTTCATTCCTCCTTCCCACTCTATCTTCGGGGATGCAACGCATCGACATAACAAGAGAGTGTTTCTTGTTTTTCCGATGTCCATGGGAGATGGTTGCCACTTAGCATCAGGTGGACCATCTGCTCGTTTGTACCTTATCTATTGGAACCCAAGCAGTGCCTTGTACTTTTGACCAAGGTGTAGGTTTCCATGGCCTTATAACAGAATACCAACAATCGTCTCCTCTGCTCAGTCACTGTTTATACCTAAGGTTAGGTTAACCCAAGCCTAACTTACAATAGAAAACTCAAGTACTGACAATGAACCTAAGGGGGGTAAAGCAAGATCCTCTAGCATCAATATTTGCGGATTTCTCTGACCAACAAACCAACCTAATTTTAAGGATTTAGGGAGTAAAAGTTTCATGTACTAATACTAGCCTATATACCAAGTTTCAGCTTTCTAGGACTTCGGGAAGTACCCTAAGAGTTTTGATGATCATCAGTGAGTCAGTGACGAAATCGGCGATTTTTAGATTGAAACTTTATATTTTTAATGACTCCACTATTGACATCATATCCCGAACATTTTGTAAGTCTGGTATAATCTAAACCCAAGTTATGAGGGTTCAAAATAACGATGAAACGCTTCGAGAAAAGGTAGTAGAGCCCTTGCGCTTCGCTTGGCTCCTCTTGGTGGAGGCACTACTGTGTTATTAGTAGTATATTGTATTGTTGATATGTCGATAATTCTTCTGAAGAGTGAAAAAATGAATGAAGGAGTAAATAAAAACAAATATAAAATAATTTCAATTTATTGCTCTTAATTAACAATACATTTAAAATACGAGAAAGCTTGCGCAGGCGCAGCGAAGCCCCCCCTTGACCGACTGTGCATCATGTACTTCTTTACTATTACTAATCATAAAAAAAGCGATTTTCCAACCAACCAACCAAGTGTTTATTGATTATATTGGTTAAGTGTGACGTCACTGACATCGATTTAAAATGCCCAAACTGTGGGATAGATAGTCCAGCAATGGACTTTTCAGTATCTTCATAGTTTATTTTAATTAAAAAGAATCCTAACTTCTAAGTATAAAAATAATACTACATTAACGCTAATGCCCTTAAGACAACTCTATTGTCTATGGGCCTAACTACTACAGTCGGTCGTAAACTTAACAATATGTACTGTCTCCCCCCCACACCTGAAACATCCAGATTTAAAAAACAAACTAGACAATTTCAGATATGAGAGTAAATCCTATAAAAAAAAATATAAAAAAAATGTATCGTTTGAGCACGCGGTAAGCACCCTTAAGTCATAAATTAAAATGCGGCAATGAGTAAAATACTTTTACAAATAGCTATTTGTAATATTAGGCTACATGCACACTGTCAACAATCCTAGAGGTATATTCGTTGGTGTATATTTGCTGTGATAAGTTGCTAACTACAACATACTGTGACGTCACGATCTATAACAACATACTGTGACGTCACGATCTATAACAACAATCGATAACTTAAATCAATATTATTTTATAAACAACTGAACAATCTAAAACACTTGTAATTGAATGTATACTGTGACGTCACAATCCATAACACCAGTAACAATTGGCAACAACACACTAGTCATAGTTTGTATACTGTGACGTCACAATCCATAACACCAGTAACAAATGGAAACAACACACTAGTCATAGTTTGTATTCTGTGACGTCACAATCCATACCATCAGTAACAATTGGAAACAACACACTAGTCATAGTTTGTATACTGTGACGTCACAATCCCTAACATTACTAACAATTGGAAACAACACAGATGTCATTGTTTTGCATACTGTGACGTCACAATCCATACCACCAGTAACAATTGGCATCAACTCACTTGTCACTGTATTGTATACTGTGACGTCACAATCCCTAACACTAGTAACAATTGGCAACAACACATTTTTTAAAGAATGTATACTGTGACGTCACAATCCATAACACCAGCATCAATGAGTTTCATTTAATTTGAATTCTTAAAAAATATATATTCTGTAGTTAGCAACTTATCAAACATTTTGTGTTAAAAATTTATTTTCCTAAAAATCATTTTTCATTCATAACAAAGGTAAAAATATTCCTCAATAAGTTCTAGATCTCTATGGTCATGATAGCATAAAATTAAATTCATTTTATTTATATTAATTACTGACAGTTAGAAAGGTCTGTAAGAGCTGGGGTACTTCAGTGGTAGGGTACCCTGGGTGTAGAAGACCATGTAATCCCAACCCAGCTGGCGATAGGCCTGGATGAGGCGCTCCTCCACTTCCTTGGAAGGCCGCTCCTCGAGGATCTTGGTGAGCAGCTTGACGGCTCTACCCCAGTTCTTCATACTGAAGCAGTGCCAGACGCCGTAGTGTAGCGCCTGTAGAATAACTTTTATAGTACCAGGATAGAAGAAGTTCATATGAGTTTCATTATGTAATGTATTTTATGAATCAACATGGCCAGGGCAGGTAGGACAGCAGCCCCCCATCCCCCTCCCCAATAAAATTGTAGCCAAAAAGTTAGGATTGTAATAAATTTACTCATTTTTAGCGATTTCGCTACGGTTCTGCTTCTGTGAGCCTGCTATTTGTCTTGTCAATAGTAGACGTCGTAAATTGAACTATCTATAGAGGCACAACTATCCCCACTACATTTGCTCAGGCGTACAGATGATAGCTACCCTAGATGATATACCTTAACATCAGTGAGGTCAGTGAACTTGAGTAGGTCCTGCATGTTGGCATGCATGGACTCGGCCAGCTTGTCGCGTGAGGCCCCGGAAGCGAGGGCGTGCAGGCGGCACAGCGCCGTGCCCTTGCGGCAGAGGGCGTCTATGAGGTAACCTTTTTGTTTTTCACGTTCCCTGGTTACAAAAAATAATAAAGTATAACTTTGATGGTCTCTTACAAATGTGACAAGGACAAAAAATATTGAAATTCGTGTGATGTAATTTACTGCTGACCCTTATGAGGTCACGATCAACCATGGATATCAAGTAATACAATTGGTACTAATGTAGCTACATAGATTGAAGGGAAGTTGGAACTAGTGTTGACAGGGTAAATTATATTTCTTTGATTCTCATCAATCATGTTTATGACACTGCTCCTTCACTATAATATTTCTTGTCTATGGTATTACTTACAGTTTAATCTTGCTAGCATCAGTACGCGTATCGTTCTTCATACCCAAGTAGGCTAGTAACTTGTCTTGCTCGATTTGTTTCAGCACCTGCAATCATACAATATATGTATTGTTATATTATACAATTATTCCAAACAGCCTTTAGTAACATTTACTTTTTTGTACCTTTTCAGAAATAGATATAACTTGTTCACACCACGCCGTTGTTACATCTGGCTCTTCATTTACATTGGGTAACCTAAAAAATATAAACTTCATATGAAAATAGTTAACTTAAATTACACTTTTTACAAAGTATTTTTGATTCATTAAAAGATCAGTAAGTTAGTTTGCTCCTAAGTTATCAGTTGAGAACAACTGGCAAGAAACTCAACAGTGGCTCGCGCCAAAACGCCATTGTTCACATCAGTCTGTCTGTGTCGTTACAAAGGTATAATGCCTCCTCTACACTACTCGCGAAGTTCCTCGGCGAAGTACTCTAGAAACTTTGGCTAAAGTCCAAAATGCGACACTAGCTCATTCACTCTGTGGTGCCGATAGCCTGCACACGTTTGTAAAGGACGCTCAAGTAGCGTCAAATAGTTGTCTGTCCTGTGGTTTCCAGGAACAACATAATTTGGTCACGTGCACTAATTATCACGCGCCGGCTCATACGACGTCTGGATGAGTACTGAAGTCGGCCTAGTAGTATAGAGGTACTTCGTGAACGCACTTCGGTCCCTTTGACTCGGGCGCAAAACCGACAACAAATGGAAGTCGTCCGAGGCGAGGTAAAGTTAGACGAGGTAAGCCGAAGTGCCTCTCTACACTATACATTGAGAGTCCAATATAACAGTGGCTTCAGAGTGCTGTTGAGGTTGAGAAAGAGTACGTTTTCACTCTTGGCAAGACTGCGAGCAAGCCCGATAGCATTCTGAAGATGTTTTCATCTAAGTTGGACTCTCCAATGATGAAACACTTTATGCAAACATAGTCTTAAGATATTTTACACTAACATAGGTTTGTAGGATTTTATTATTTGTCCAACATTATTCAACTTAACAAGTAGTGTAGTTCCTGTCATTCATCAATGTCATTTTGATTCCAAGCTTTGTCATCGTTCAAGTAACCCTTAAAAATACATTACATTTGAATAAAATTACATAGTTACTTACTTTTTAGGGTCTGTTGGACAATCAGTACCATGTAGATACGAGATGTGAGCTCCGAGGTATCCCGGAAATTTTTCTAGTACTTCTTCGTATAATTGTTCTAGTTTCTCACCCTCTGGAACGACATTTAATATTATTACACTTTGCTGGTAAAGTATTTTTATTATGTCACACGAGCAGACGGTCCATATGATGGTAAATGGCCATCGTCGCTCATGGACATCGACAATACTGGGAACTTTTTTTATTTATTTGTTGCAGTCATTATAGGGTGTTACCTAGAGTGTATCAATGTACAGGAACTAAGCAAAGTTTTATTTATTCGATTCTTTAGAGAGTGTCTCGAGGGAAAGGGATGTGCAAGGATATGGACCAATAGAATCACTTAAATAGCCTCACTCATTGTGTGTCAAATGCAACGATTCTATCGGTCCTATCCAATCACATGGTGGATATGCACTCTAATGCAGAAATTGTTACTCTACTTACCTAATTTAGGTAACCACATAGTCACAAAGTCCTTATAGGCGTCAGAGTACTCCTCTCTTGGTCGTGGCTCCCTCGGAGCCCTACGTGGCGCTTCGCAGGGCTGCAGCGTTAGTCCGTACGTGTCCGCTTTGTGTCCATGCTCGTCTTTAGCGAAGGTGACTGTTCCGGTGAGTGTCACCCCCACTGTTAGACTAGACCTGCTTATTCTGAGGATATGATGAAGAATGTAAAATCCACATAAAATCCTCTTATTATAGTGAAGAACTATCCAAATAATCGAAATAATTGACTTTCACCTTGATAGTTGATTGTTTTACATTAGATGCATCATTCGATACTATTAAAGTAATTTGGGTTAAATAAGAGACATGTGTATAGTATTTTGGGTTAAATAAGGTCCTGGTATAGTAGTTTGGGTTTAAAAAAGGACCCAGTATAGTAATTTGGGTTAAAAAAAAAGGACCCGGTATAATAATTTGGGTTAAAAAAGGACCCAGTATAGTATTTTGGGTAAAAAAGGACCCAGTATAGAATGTTGGGTTAAAAAGTGACAAGGTGTAGTAATTACTAATAAGGGACAAGGATTTTGGGTTACAAATGGATAAATAATTGACGATTAATATCAACTAAGGTCATTGCTAGTAAAATCAATTTTCTAAAATAAACGACTTCTATAATACTCACTTCTCAGTAGGAACTGGTGTGAAGTAAAGCGGTAATAACTCTCCACTGGACATAGAGGCTGTAGTGAACTTCTTTCCACCAGTTAATGCCTGGAATATATCAAACAATTTAAAACCTCCTATCTGTTAACGACTAACATAATAAAGAATAATTTATTCTATTCTAACCTGTGGTTGCGAACAGTAGGCGTCAAGCGTGAGCGGTTGTATTAGCCGCTGCTGTATCACCACCGGCAGTTCTGTTAGACGCTCCAACAAGAATCTATTGTCGTGACGGATGGACAGACGTAACGTATATTCACCTTTCTCTACCTTTGCTGAGTACTGAAAATAAATAATATAATTCGTAGAAACTTTTAATATTTACAATTCAACTGTTCTTTCGTATTCTTCTCATCAAAACCTTTCATTTGATACCCATATTAAGAGAGTACTTAAAAATAACTAGTCCACCATTGGCCGTCAGCCATATTGGAAATATTCACATATAATAAGTGTTTAGACAGGTACCTTTGATGGATAAGCGTCTCCAACGTGTATGAGTTGCTTGCAACTGTTGTACAACATCCACATCTGAGACTCAAACTCCGATTCATACAACATGTCACAGAGCATTGGCACTATTGGTGATATCTATAAAAAAAACAGAAAAAAATGAAAAAAAAACCAGGCAACTTATATTATGCGTAAATTTGTGTGGTCTTACCTCGGTAGCCTTAGGTATATGGAAGCTATAAGTGTTGAGGAGTTGGTAGATCTGCCTGCAGGGAGGGATGAAGTCGCGTGTAGTCAGTGGCGCCAATTTGGAATCCGTTGGTCTGAAGAAAGAGTAGAATATTCACCTAAATATATCTCGTTATGAGCTAAAGGTTTACAATCTCCGACAAAGATTACTGTATACTTTCTATTCCGTGGCTAGTGTAGTGTATTGTCAAAATTACAGAACTGTTATATATCCACTTTAAAACGTACCTATATACAGGTTCAATATACTTCAACTGCGCAGAGGGCTGTACCTCTTGAGGTCTTAGAGCGGACAGCTGCACAGTTCCTAACGAAGTCGCATTTAACGACAACTTGCTACCAAAGTCTGGTTTGAGTCCATGGAACTCTATGCTGTAGTCTACGGTTATATCACCAATGTTCGCCCAATATTTGGCTATCACTACTTCGAGTGTTACTCCTCCCTGGAAATAAAATGGTTACTTGGTAAATCTACATACAACATATTATGTCTCTAACCTGAACTTTGTTAGAATGGACAAATTGAATGGATAATAGTTTTATGTGAGATATTTTTTCTTAATAAATATTAATATTAATCTAGTAAGAAGAGCGACAGACGAAGCATCGTTACAGATGTAATGACTGGTCAGCACTGAAGCAGTCTTATATCTGTGTGCAGTGTAGCAGTTGCACATCTGTGCATTTGTTGCTGTGTTGACGTTGCCGATAAAAGAGTGCCATAGCAGTATTTAGTGGGAGGTGATATGTGCTACATAACTACTGGTACAATTTTAATTATTCTGTACTGAATAAAACATTTATTTATTTAATAAGCAGTGATAGCCCAGTAGTTAAGATATTGGTGTTTTACTCGGGAGGTCCGGGTTTGATTCTGGGCATACACTTGACTTTTTTGAGTTATGTGTTTTTATCAATTAAATAATACTTGCTTTAACGATGAAGGGAAACATCGTAAAGAAACCTGCACTCCTGAGAGTCCTCTTAAAGTTCTCTGTCTGTGTGTGAAGTCTGTCTCCTTACTCTCAGAATGAGACCCGGCTCAGCAGTGGGCCATTAATGGGTTGTGATGATGATGAATAAAACATCACTATTCTACAGTAATATAGAAGAATGACGAAGCAATATAGTAACAGTGGATACTGACCAGTAACCTGAAGGGCGCCACGGCGGGCGAGTGCGGGGCCAGCGCCAGCAGGCGGTGAGTGTCGTGTGCGCGGCAGGAGCGGCGCGGCGCTAGCTGCATGGCGTGTACCAGGAAGCGCGCGTTGTTCTCCCCGTCGCGTCTGTTGATGCGCACTACGCCCCATGTTGCTTCCAGGGGCACTGGAAAAAATGATTGATGAAATATTAAAAAATTGCATAAGTCACGTCTTTAATGGAAGACACACTCGCCGCATCATTACAGAGAAGCACAACCGCTTATGATAGAACACTGATTATAGAAAAACACTGATGGGGAAAAATACTGTATTGTTCTACACCAGAGATGGCCAAAAAGAAGTTCCATCCAAACCAAAAAATATTCTTTAAAATATTTATGAACACTGCTTCGGAGCCACCTCAAGAGTCGGCGTCCAAGGTGACAAAACCACTATAGATAGTTCAATCCACCACACGGCTCGCCTACTATTTTGAGACGGCGAGATGTCGTGAATTGAACGAAATATACTTGTAAATCTTTTTTTTGTTTTGTTCTTTGATTTTGATGAATAAGATATTTTGTTGTTTATTATTAGAGATTTCGACGTCACGATAAGGTGCAGAGATTATATAAAGATGTAATTTTTTTACATAAAAATATTTTAAAAAAATTGCATATTCCCTGCAGGTTATAGCAGACAGAGTATTTATATTGTGCCACATAAAATTTTTAGTTGTACTCAACAGATCTAGTTACTGACCTATAACAATATGTCGTTTAATGGTAGATGGTTTGAATAATACATTCTTTTCGTCTATCTGTGGAGCACTGGGAGACGACAGCGCCAAGGACTGGGGCTGCAGCACTGTCACTGGGATTCTGAACACTGGTCCTTTTTCTATACAGGTCACATCATATGCGTTAATACTGAAACATACACATTTTATTTAACATTAAAAATAATATTATAAAGAAATACAGCTAGCATGTATAAGTAGAAAGATTTACTTAATCTGGGTTTGTTTTTTGGATATTTTACACATCACATTTTATTGTTGACTTTAGGGAAATATTTTTTTCAGAATTATATTTACTATTACCATTAAAATCAATATTTACTATTTAATAACTAAACATATTTAGACAGTAGCAGTCATTTACAAGGTGATGACGTTTGGGATTGTCCGTCATAAACATAAGTCCCAAACTCAAAAATCAATACATACAAAATCAAAAATAGTCTTTGTAGTTCGATATCACATATACTTGTTCATTAACCCCTTGATTACTAAACCGAAAAGGTTAAAACATTGCCAAAAGTATCACAGGTTAATGGATAACCTTTTTTACCTAGCAAAATGAGGTCCTGGCTGCAAATTCTCGGTTAACACCCTCACAGAGATCTGTCGCGGAGCGTTCATCAGATCCAGGTGCTTGGCCACAGTGACCCAGGGCTCAGAGCTGGTGAGGGCCAGGCGGACACCGAACGCTATCTGCTTGGGGATCACGCTCTTGTCTGCAATGTTAATGCTATTTACGTTTTCTTTTGTATCTGTTTTCTACTGTTATTACATCATATCCAAATAAATTATTTCGTATTGAAGACTGTTTCAATACCTGTAGATTACTTTTTGAATTATTGAAATCGGGCCTTCCATTCAAAAGATATTACGAAATTAAAAATGTCAATATAAACAAAAAATACACGCCGACGCGCCGGTGTGTTAAATGTCCACTCTGATGACAAATCATTATTAATCTGGTATCCTTACTCTGTATTTAATCTATTTCTTTGTGAAATAAATGGAAGAATGTCATTATTATCTACATAAATCGTTTCATCAATTACAATACTATTGATATGAAGTAGTAGAGATAATAAATGAAACATACCATGGAAAGAATAAACCAACACTTCAGTTAATTGTTTCTCTTTCACACTTACATTCATTTTGGATTCTATAAATAAGGACAGTTTTAGTTAACTGCTCTATTTATTAAGCCTACCTGTTTACTTTAATTTTTAAGGATATTTTGATCATCAAGAAACTCATCATTTGAAAAGTGTAAAAAAAAAATGTAAAAACATAAGGTTCTTCATCATATAAAACAAAACCAACTCACTTTCTTGATCTAAATGATCCTCCAGGAATTGCGGTTCCACAGTAATACCCACATCCTTGGGAGGATCGTCCAACTTAGGTCTAAGGAAGATGCCCTTTGCATTATTGCTCCCGCATTTTATGTTGAAAGTTACATCTCTTTCTGGCTGGTCATGGTAGTTTGTTAGGAGATCAAATGCCTGTAGAGTTTAATTTTAAATTATAAGTAAATCGATTATTAAGTGTTCTATTATTAAATCAATTTATTGATATTACTTTCTCAATGTTAAGTAACCCACAGCCTTGAGCCCAGGGTTCCACATGTTCCAAGTAACTGGCAGAATTCTCTAAAGATCGCTTGACGGAGTATGGTGAGTATGGAAGTTCTTTTGCTTTTAAACCTGATATTAGCACAGCTGTAAAAAAATCATAATTTAAGTCGCAAAGTTATAAGATAAAGAAAAATTTTAAATAAGTAGAAAAGTCTTACCGACTGCGCCAGCGACATGTGGCGCTGCCATTGAGGTGCCATTCATTAATTGTGAATTTCGCAATGTAAACCTGTAAGTATTATTAAGTTATAAATATATTGACTAATATCAAATTGTATATTCACATATAAAGATAGTAAACCTGGCTACACTGGCTACAGCGCCACCTGGCGCACACACGGAGAGCCCCGCAGCGCCATCTGCACAGGGTCCACGGGAGCTCCAACTAAACGCCCCGGGGGACACGCGGCTTCGCATTGAATACGCTGCTAACATCATCTCTGTTGATACATATGCCCCAACGCCTAGAAAAGCAAAATCATTTGCATCATTTGCATTGCAGTATTTTGAAAAAAAAAAGTTACACTTGCTAAGAATATGAAAGATGACGTAAATTAAATAATTACATTTTGCTCTACAAAAATGATGTATACAACTATACACAAACAATACCATTTAGACTTAGCAACATGAAACCGTCTTTTTAACCTTCATTTCTCTGCAGTGTTGCCATAATAATATACATTCACTTCAGAATTATCCGGGTCTTATCATTAGCTTGGTTAAAGTTAACAAGAATGGAGTAACTAAGGGTATCTTCCATGTTATTATACTAACCGATAAGTATAGGCTGAGCAATGTCTGGAGGTGCTCCAACTGTAGCGAGCGCTGGCCCGTGGTTGCCACCTGACACCACCCACGACACACCATATTTATTCACTACTGAGGTAATTACTGAACCTACTCGACTGTAAACAGGAAAAAATATATATATATTACTGGAACCACTTCACCACCACCACAACTTTTATTACTATTTATTATACTGGAACCATACAATTCCATATATCATACAATTCCTATGAAATATGTGCAAGCCCTTAAAAAGCATTTTGTTTTGATAAATAGTATTTTTTTATAAACAACATTTTTTTAATACATTGTTTTTTTTTTCATACACATTTTCAGGAAACCTAAAAATATCCCAAATAATAATTGGAACTGTACTAAATTCGGGAATTTTTTTTTTTTTTTTTTTAAAAAGATTACTAGCAGTATGGATCACATACTACTAGTATTCCCTTTACCCCTCCAACTAAGCTAAATGCTTGTGTTAGGAGTAGGCCACGTCAGTAGTCCAATGTCCGGGATTTTAACCCACGACTTGCTGATCGTGAATCCAACCCCCAACCACTGAGCTACTGACGCTTCAAGGTTGGTAGGCACGCAATTGGTAGGCACATATGGGATAAAATAAGACCTTACCCAGCATTAGACCAATGAGCATGTTCACCATAACTCATATTGATTACATCTATCTTCATCTTCTTTGACAACTCCATGATCTTTATACAGGCTCGCACTACCGCTGTGCCAGTTTCCATGGAGCCAAGCCGACTGTCTCCAATCGTCAATGAGATAATTTTAGCACCAGGAGCTACTCCATTCTTATCTGGTTCATCAGGGAAATACCCAGCTGCGATTGCTGCTACGTGGGTGCCGTGGGTTGCTAGAACACAAAATATTTGATTACTATTTTATTTTTACAATGCCATGTCATGATATTTGTCCTAAAACTGATGAACACTCAAAACCACTTAACCAATCTTGATGAAGTTTTGAACACTGAGTAATTTTTTCTAAGTAGAGAAATAGCATGGTTTTCTTAAGATTTAATATAACAAATTTATTTAAACAATGCTTCACCATATCATATTATATATGAGTAAAGTCATCATCATAACCCATGGATGGCCAGTGTCGAGCCAGCTCTCCTTCTCATACTGGCCCAGACTGGACTTTAGAGAACTGCAGGTGCAGGTCTGCACTGTAATAGCAAGTAATATTTCATTGCTTAAACGACTGATATGCTTATGCATAAATTTAAAAAATATACTCAAACTTACAGCACATCCCCACAACCTCCAGGGTGTTTCCTTCATCATGCACATTGATGCTGACAGTCATCTCGTCTATAGGCGTGAGGTGGGCATGCTCATGTGTAGTACTGTAGTCACCCAAAAGTGGACCTTTGGATAGATCTCCACTTTCAGATGTGTCAATACATGCCCTATGAAATAAGAAAACATTAATAATGAAAAATATGAAAAACTACAGATATTTAATAAGATTAACATTTGAAATCACATATCAGATTATTTTTACCTCCAGACAGTACCATCATGAAAGAGAACACAATCATATGTGGGTCCTACATCATTGTATTTTTTTTCAGCCTCCTTTAAAACTTCTACTCTTGCTTCCAACTCCTCTTTCTGTAACTTTTCTTCTTGACTAAGGTTTGTTTTTGATGCTTAAAAGAGTAATTTATTTTTTGTTAATTTAATTCATATGAAAGTACAAGTTTTTATAACCATAACACAACTCACCAACTTCATCTTCAAAATCCTGCAATTGCTTTGTAGCTTCCGCCAAAGCAGGCTTATGACCGACATCCCATAGATGTTCTTTTCTATGATCTTGAATTCTTTCCTTTACTTTGTTAGGATATAAACCAAATGGATATAAAACACCCACTCTCCATTCACCACTTGGATTCTTCCAAGTTTCAGGGATCTAAAGAGAAAAGATTAACTTTTATTTTATTATAGAACAATGAAAAAAGAACAAAATCTGCTTAAAATGTTGATTCCTAAAGTAGTCTATATCTCAACCTCCAGGGGTCTAAATCAGCGGTCTGATGATCTGTGTAAGGTATACCTACAGAGCATTGCTATCATATCAATCAACCACTATGACAAATCATTAAAAAAAATAGCAGAATTAGCTAAAATAAAATATTAGATAAATAAGGGGTCTATCCAAGAGAAAAATATGTCCAGAGCATAATGAGACAATGAAGTGTGTGGATCATAGGTTAAAACCTAAGTTTTAATTGATAAAACCGCCTTGTAAAAAAGAATAAAAATTGACAAAGAACAGCTGTGACCATATGACATAAAGTCAATGACCTCTACTGGCATCGACTGTATAGACTATTTGTAATAAATACTGAAGTATAGAACATTTTTATAGAAATTGATGAATGAAATTATCTATTATTTATTTAATTACTTTTAGCTTACGACCCGTAGAGCCGGTAATACATCCATCGACGACTTTCCGAATAACCGTACTCGTATCAACATCTCCGCAACCACTGCAATCGAATCTCTCTATAACTTTAGTCTCTCCTGTGCTCGTCACCTGTAAAGGTTTAGCAAACAATGTAAAAAATCAACAAAAAGGCAACTAAACAAATCGTGACAAGCCAGTTTTGTACCTTGAGCCCTTCCGCCGCCGGGTCCACGCCGGAGTCAAAGATTGCAATAATGGTATTTCGGCCATCGTAATTTGGATTTTTTGTTAAAAAAGATACCACTCCTGTTTCTTTTTTCGGCATTAATCCCCAAACAGGGAAATCACAATCGATAGGTACGTCTGCCATTTTTGATGACCATATACCTTTTGCACAGATTATAGAAACTTCAACTTGAAGTTAGGGATGATCTGTTGAACTTCTTGAACTTGAAGTTAGGGGCAATCAGTGATCGATTTCCCGGAACATTTGTTTTTTCTGAAAAATTGACTGTCAATTTTACTCAAGAATTATAATTATTAAATTTCTATTTCCTTGAACCAAAAATTCCCTGATTTTAAAGATAAGATCGGTTATTATGATACCTTTCTTGTATTCAATAAAATAGATAAATATTTGTTGTAGAATTAATGCTTCATCCTACGATCACAGAAAAAAGTAGATACAGTACTTCAAACTAAACGTTAATCAAATGCGACGTCGCGGCTAATAGTTGACGTATTCTGCCCGGCTCAAAAGTATGGACAGCGGCTTCTTATTTTTTAACCGACTTCAAAAAGGAGGAGGTTCTCAATTCGATTGGTATATTTTTTTTATGTATCTATTTTAATTACTATTTAGTAACACAAAAATTTCACATAGTTTGACCCAGTGGTTTTAATTTTATGAACCTTCAAAAAGGTTTGAGGTTCTCAATTCGATTGGTACGTTTTTTTAAATTTATGTACACCGATTACGCCGAGATTTAGTTAGATATGGAATAGTTGCCATTTGGTCCCATAAAAATTTAAAATAGTTTGGCCCTGTAGTTTTCATTTTATGAACATTCTTTCCGTTTAGTTTCTCGAGATCTATATAGTTTAAGGCGCGCGGCACCTTTCGTAGGCCTACCCATAGCTACTTAAAATAAAATTACTATTCAATACATTATAATAAAAAGCAACGAAATGATATAGTCTACCTGATTTACAGAACAACCTATTACAGACACTAAAAAGTAAAAAATAAAAAAAAACTACGTTTACCGACTTCAAGCTAAAAATCCACTAAAAAGTAAGAAATAAGTCCGTTATTTATTATTCTCTCTTTATTAAGACAATAATATATAATAATTGTTATTTTTGTAGTCTAATAATCTTTTACTCGTTTGAGACTGTTAAAAAATCGTTGAATATTAAAATGACGCGGCGGAAGTGATGATTAATTTTCTTTATTATTATCCGAAGTAAATCAACAAATAGGAAATATGACGCTGGCGTTCCGTTTAATCGAAAATCGATTACTAGTTTGAAGCTATCAAAAATCTTTGAATAAAGTGCCGTTAATGTCGCTCGTATTTCGATTATTCGATAATCGTTTACTCGCTATCTAAAATCGTTAAATATTAAAATGACTCGACGTGTGACAACAAGTCCTCTTTATTGTTCTACCCTAACTATAGCCCAACACGACCTTCACTATTACACTAACCCAACTATACCCCGACATAAAAACACAAAAAACCATTTTAATACTAAGTAGATTTAATGTTGTGGTACAAAAACATTGAATTTACAATTTAACCTGCTAGCTGCTGCTACCCAATTTAATTACGCAAGACGGCATTTTTGCAAAATTTTACGACGCTAAACTGACAGCTCTCGCACTGACGGTCGAATGCCGATTAACAGGCGATGCGCGGAATTTTTGAATTGAGCGGAGTTTCAGTGGGACACGAATCGGACATACTTGCGATATCCTCTTTTTTTCTGTGACCGTTGGCTTTAGTGTTTATCAGTGGTATTGATTTGTAGACTATGCACTACTCTGTAATCTGTTGGTAAAGGTATTTGCATGGCGGCCGAGGGCCGTATATCGCAAGTTATATGTTTGGGAGAAGGAAATAAATATTTTTTAACACTGTGCAGCTTTCCATAATGCTCAAATATTATCTCAAATTTTTTTTCTGAATTGATACTTGCAGTTGTGATTGGAATCGATTAAAAAATCGATCTATTTCAACTACATCATGCCTATTTTACACAAATTATAAAACTTCACAACGTAGGGTCCTAACCACTAGACGATCACAGCCTAGAGGTGTGTCATACTCGTCAATCTACGTACTAAGTCTTACAAGTACGAGTACTTGTTGTTTAGTACCTAAACATGGGATTTTTGGAGGATGGCAACACTTCCAAAAAGCTAAAAAATGTATCTTATAATTAAAAATGAATAATAAAAAAAGTTACTATACTTAAGTTTCTTTGTATTACACTTGTGTGTTGTCTCCAACATGCAATTTGGTCCTTCGAATGTAAATTATAAGAAGATCTGAACAGTAACAACTCTATTTTGCTATAAAAATGGAGGACAGAAAAAGTTCTGAAAAGATGGCGGAAGGCGATGTGAAGTCGCTGAAAAATAAACGCCGTGCGCTCAAGGGTGCTATGACCCGAATGGAGACCTTCGTAGAGAAAGAAATTTCCAAAGTCAGTGAATCTATGTTGCTGTCGCGAAGGGAAAAATTAGTTAGTAATTACACTGATTATGAGAATACTAATTTAAAAATTTCTTTGTTGGATGAAAGTGAGGACGACGATCTTGCCGAAGTAGAAGAGAAATATTTCTTCGTATTAAGCAAAATTGATGATCGGTTAAAGGAGTTGAGAAAAAGTGAAGTGTCTAGTGCGTGTGGTGGCCAAATGGCAATTGGTGTGAGTTCTCAATTACCGAGTTTAGATATACCAAAGTTTGACGGTAAGGACTTTACCAAATATAAGCCTTTCATGGACATATTTAAGGCCGTAGTTGATAAAAATCTTAAATTATCTAGCGTAGAAAAGTTGTGCTATCTCCATAAATATCTTTCAGGTGAGGCTTTAGCAGTCATTATTAATTTACCTTTAATAAATGAGTCCTACACAGAGGCTTTATTACTGTTAGACAAAAGGTTTCATAATAATGCAAGATTAATAACAAGTCATATTAATATATTATTGGATTTGCAACCAATCCAAAAAGGGACAGCTTCTAATATTAGGAATTTTTTGGCCCAAATCCAACAACAAATTTATGCATTAAAAAACTTAAAACAACCAGTACATAATTGGGATATGTTACTATTGTCCATTTTGTCTAGAAAGTTGGACACCTATACAAATAGGGCTTATCATTTAGATAAAGAGAATCCTCTAGAACTTCCTACTCTAAATGGATTTATATCATTTTTAGAAAAGCGTGCAATGGCTCTAGAAGATAGTCCACCTGAACGGATTTCAAATTATTTTGAAAAATCTAAAAATAGTAAAGTTAACAATAGTATAGTGTCAAAAATGGATATAGAGTGCAAATTTTGTAAAAAGAATGGTCATCAAATTCATATGTGTCCTAGTTTTCATACAGCAATTGTTGATGATAGGTTAAAATTTATAAAAGCTAATTTCCTATGCAGTAGTTGTTTAAAGGCCCATACTGGAAAGTGTAAGTTTAATTTTAAATGTAAAATTTGCAAATTAGCTCATAATACCCTCTTGCATGAGGAGCCTAGTACATTAAAGGATGTTCCAGTTAATTTGCATGCTAGGAATACTACAAATACAATTTTGTTGCCAACTGCTTGTATAAATATAGTAGATAGTTTTGGTAAGAGTCATATTGTAAAAGCGTTGTTGGATAGCGGTAGTCAAGTCTCTTTAGCAACTTCTTCCCTAGTGAAAAAACTAAATTTAAAACCAAAAGAAGACAAAACTTCAGTGATTAGTATGGGTGGTCATAAAAATATAATGAATAAAAGTGTTGAATTAACAATTAGCTCTTGTGTTCAAAATGTTAAGTTAAGAGTTAATAGCCATGTGGTGGATTCCATTACAGCTCCCTTGCCCCAGCAGTATATTGAAATATCCAAAATTAATTTGCCAAATAATATAAAGTTAGCCGATCCTACCTTTTATGAAACTGGTGAAATCTTGGTTTTATTAGGAGCTGACATTTATTTCAATGTATTGTTGGATGGGCATATAAAATTAGAAAGTGGTCCGATGTTGCAAAACACACTTTTTGGATATGTTGTAGGAGGTAGTGTTCCATGTCAAAAGGTTTGTAATACTGGCTTAATCATGGTTTCAAATGTTGTGAGTAATTGTCAACATAGTACAGATCATTTAAATACAATTATGGAGCAATTCTGGCTCTCTGAGAAAGTCCCTGAAGAGGTAAATATTAATAACCAGCAATTAAATAAAGTGGAAGAAAATTTTCAAAAATCTTTTAAGTTAGTTAATAATATTTTTGAAGTGGATTTGCCTCTTACGGCACCTTTAAATGAACTTCAGCTTGGTAATTCATTTTTAGCAGCCCTTCAAAGATTTTTAAGTTTAGAAAAAAAGTTTAAAACTCACCCTCTATATTATGAACAATATAAAAAATTTATTAATGAATATTTAGATCTCGGACATGCCAAAATTGTTGATATCAGGAATTATGATGTTAATATCGGTCCAGTTTATTTTCTATCACACCATGCTGTGATGAACGAGGCCAGTAAAACAACAAAATTAAGGGTAGTCTTTAATGGTAGCATGCGCACAAAAAATAACACCTCTTTAAATGATGTTATGATGAATGGCCCAATAGTTCAAAAAGAGCTTTTTGAAATATTAATATTGTTTAGAACATACAAATTTACAATTATATGTGATATTGAAAAAATGTTTAGAAATATTTTTATAAATAAAGAACAAAGAAGTCTTCAAAATATTTTGTGGAGGGATGATCCTAGAAGCCCTATCAGTTGTTTGCAGTTGCAAACTGTTACTTATGGATTAAAGGCATCCACTTATTTAGCGACTAGGTGCCTCATAGAGCTAGCTTCTAAATATAAAAATGATTTTCCTCTAGCTGCACAAGCTTTATTATCTAATACATATGTAGATGATGTTTTAACTGGAGCTGATAACCTATCACAACTCGAACAGCTAAAGAGACAGTTAATAGAATTGTTAAAGTTAGGTAATTTTAAATTGCATAAATGGTGTTCCAATGCTAATGAAGTCTTAAAAGATATTTCAGAGGAGCATAAATATTTTGATGAAATAGATTTAAATAAAAATGATAATATTATTAAAACTTTGGGTATAAAATACAATATTAAAACAGATTCTTTCACCTTTAACTATCCAATAAATGACAATAATTTAAATACAAAAAGAAATATTTTAGCCTTTATTGGAAAGATTTACGATCCCTTAGGACTTATAGGCCCAGTAGTAGTAATAGCTAAGCTGTATATGCAAGAATTATGGGCACTTAAGGTTGAATGGGATACCATATTAACTAATCAGCAATTGGATACCTGGAACAAGTTTATTAGGAATATAAAATTAATGAATAAATTAAGTATCAAGAGATGTTTATGTGATAATACGCAAACTGATAAAGTTGAGCTTATTGGTTACTCGGATGCTTGCTTTAAGGCATTTGGATGTTGCTTATACATAAGAATGGTAAAAAAAGATGGTACAGTAGATGTTAATTTACTTTGCTCTAAGTCAAGAGTTGCACCATTGAGTAAAACATTAACAATACCACAGCTGGAATTAAATGGAGCTCTGCTGCTGGCTCAATTGGTATGCAAGGTCAGCAAGGTATTAAAATCCAGATTTCCTCATGATGTTTTTTTATATACCGATTCTCAAATAGTTTTAGCATGGATTGATAATGGGACAACAATAAAATCTAATCTATATGTTAACAATAGAGTAAAACAAATAAATAATTTGACTAAGAAATTTAATTGGGGTTATATTCAGGGTTCTGATAATCCTGCAGATCTTCTGTCACGGGGAACTGACCCACATAAAATTCAGTCACAAAGTCTTTGGTGGCATGGTCCCGCACATCTTAAAAATAGAAAATATGTGCACAAACGAGCAATCTGCTCTGAAATTCCTAAAGCAAAAGATATAGATGTTAAAGTTTGTTATGTACAACAGAAATTTAGTTTATTAGAAAGATTTTCAGACATCAACAAACTCCAAAGAATACTCGCATACATGCTCAGGTTTTATGAAAATTGCAAAAATAAACAAATAAAATTGCAAGGCATTTTGACTCCACAGGAGTTACAGAATTCCTTACAGTTAATAATTAAATTGACACAAAAACAATATTTTTCTACAGAAATTGAAGCACTATTACATGAAAAATCTATAAAATCTAATTTATGCAGTTTAAATCCATTCTTAGACAAAAATATGATGTTAAGGGTAGGAGGAAGATTACAGAATTCCAATAAAATTACATATGAAAAAATGCACCCAGTAATCTTACCTAAATCTTCTTATATAACTCACCTTATTATTCAAAAAGAACATTTGAGGCTTCTTCATGCTGGTCCTAAACAGTTGTTAAGTTCTTTGTCTCAGAAGTATTGGTTGATTAACGGTATAAGAGAAATAAAGAAGGTAACCCACAAATGTATAACTTGCTTTAAATTAAAAGCTGTAGCAGCAAAGCAGCTGATGGGATCATTACCTACACAACGAATAACAGCTTCCAGGCCATTTGAGGTGACAGGCGTAGATTTTTGTGGTCCATTTAGTACTAAAATTGCTAGGATAAGAAACCCTATAATTGCCAAAAGCTACATTGCTATATTTGTGTGCTTTTCCACCAAAGCAATTCATGCTGAATTAGTAAGTGATCTCAGTACGGAGGCATTTTTGGCATGTCTGAAAAGATTTATTGCTAGGCGTGGCATACCTAAGGAGATATTTTGTGATAATGCTAAGACATTTAAGGGTGCTCAAAATAAATTAAATGATTTGTACAAGTTAAAGAATATTAATGCAATAAATAACTTTTGTAATGATAGCTATATAAAATTTAAATTTATACCAAGTTATTCTCCTGAGTTTGGTGGTCTTTGGGAGGCTAGTGTCAAAAGCCTTAAGTACCATTTGAAAAGAATTGTTGGTAATATTATACTAACCTATGAGGAACTTCATACTGTCATCACACAAATAGAAGCTGTATTAAACTCAAGGCCTTTATTACCCATGAGTTCAGATATTTCTAGCTTTGAATATCTTACACCCGGACATTTTCTTATAGGCACTGCCTTGACAAGTTTCCCTGAACTTGATCTTTCAGATAGACCCTTGAACAGACTTAGATTTTGGGATATTTTAACAAAATTAAGACAAGATTTTTGGAAAGTCTGGTCTAGGGACTATCTCACTCAATTACAAAACAGACCCAAGTGGAAACATCCTTCTAGCAATCTTAAAGAGGGTGACTTAGTAATTGTCCGTACTAACTCATCACCTTTAGAGTGGCCTATGGCAAGAGTTGTAAAAACCTATGAAGGTCCTGATAAAAAAGTCAGAGTAGTAGATATTAAAATGGCAAATTCGGATCAAATTTTTAGAAGATCCTATACAAAATTGTGCCCTTTACCTATCATTGATTAATTAGCATTGATGTAAGCTAAAATATAAGAATTATAAATACAATAATTTCATTTTTTGTTTATTATTAGATTTTTAGTGAAACATATGATGATAACAATTTATTTCTTAAAGTGATATAGCAAAAGGCTGAGTTGCTAGATTACTTTATATATTTATGGTTTTATGTAAATTGATTATATTGTGTAAATTTGGTGTGTTTAAATATTGTAATAATTTTAGACTTGTAAATACGCGTTCCAAAGACTAGCTCCAGGAGTATGAGTATCTGCGTCTGCGTGAAAGCACTTACTTAGATACTACGGAAGTATGGAGGGTTGAAGCTAACTATAAGTAGATATGAGTACCTATATTTAAAACGTCGATTTTTTTTAAATCGCAGTCTATACTCTGTACACGTTTCGAATATAATATAATAGTTTTCGAAAATCTATTCATATAACAAAATTCTAACCGAGTCGACCCTGTACAATAAATATTTTTTGGAAAATTATTTAAATAGTCATGATTATCGAAAGAGAGGCCAAATCTATAGTTTTTAAAATCTTTGTCTACCTGTCTGTCTGTCTGCCTGTAATCGCATCACGAGATCTCACTGGATAGATTTTGATGAAATTTGGTATGATGATATCTGGCTATCCAACTTCACTACTATCGCATCTACTAATCGAAACTTTATCCTAATCAAAATAAGATAGAATTTCGTCTGATAGACACACACAAACAAACCAAGAGTACGCGGAGTATGAGTTATTTCATTTAAAAAAACAACCTTAATGCTAGTATTTTACAGTCGAGAGCTGTTATTCTCACTTCATTCACACACACTAACGTCGAGCGCGTCTCGCAACGAGTACGAGGCAACTCACACATGCTCACATCGAGTGTGAACTCGGTGAAGACGTATACTCGCATATTTCTCAGGATTAGGTAATATTAATATATTCGTCTGGCAATAATATAAAATTGTAACTAATACTTCATTAATACTTTTATTTATCTCAGGTGTGTAATATTGCTTGTAAAAGGTTTTATAACTAAGTCTTTATTATTGGAACTGGTATAGTAATATAATCTGTGTACAATGAATCCGAACGATATTATCCGACTTATTTTGAATGGTTATCACAGAGATTATGTGAATATGAAATATAAGCATATCAGAATTTGTCAGAGTACTTATTCACAGATCTTTCAAAATACTCGGCATACTTCAATACTTGTAAATACTTCAAGACGCGTTTGGACGCTAATCAGAGACTTGGAACAGAGACGTCTTCGCTGAAATCTAGTTTTGAAACCTGTTCCAGTATATACGCCACACCTCTATCACAGCCATCATCAACTTCATTCATCTGCCAACCCGCACTTGGCCAGCGTGGTGAACTATGGCCTAATCCCCCCTCATTCTGAGGAGGAGACCTGGCTCAGCAGTGGGCCATAGACGGGTCGTGATGATAAAACTTCAACTTGCAATCTCCAGATAAAAGTATAATATGAAAATGTTACCGGTATAATAATAAAAAAGTTTTTCCATACAAATATTCTCCCACTTTCAGCGAATTATAGCTTAACCTTGTATCGATTTTTGATTAATTAGTGAATGTATTGTGAATTGTGTACATCGTCATAACCCGTTATTACTGAGCCAGATCTACTCCGCTAGATCAAGATGTTTTTTTTCACAATTAAATCTATATGTGGACATTTAATCACTTACTACGCATATTTAATACAAGATTTGAAAATTTATAAGTATCGAATATTGTAATATCGATATTTTTTTAAATTCTGTACCTAGTAATGGCAACACAACCCTTTACAATATTGTCAATGTCATATTTTCATTATTGAAATTTTTCGTGAATATTTTGATAATTCGGTTTCTAATTTGTTAAAAATATGTGGTACGAAATTATTCCAAGTTTCTTAATTATCACAGCCGGTCTAGGTGTCCCCGGCTGGGCGCTATATCACATACACAACTTAACCTTAGGCAATGTAAGTTTTACCATTAAAACCTGTTAGATAACAAGGCTCTGGATTTGATCAATAATATTGAAATTGTATTTTAACTAACTCTATTTATTAAAAACCATCTATTATCATATCAGTGTACAGTAGAAACTATATTCAGAGTTTATCTAGAATAAAAAAAAAACAATTTTCGGTACCTACTTCTTTAGAATAAGGGGTCCCTATTTTTTTTTAAATATTTCAAAAAATTGGAGGGTATTGTAGTCCACACAAAATTTTCTAGGGCATTTTCAAAAAATCATATCTCAGACTGTATTTCCTGAAAAAACCGATTCCAGAAATAGACACGATTGTTATTTTTATCGAAAAAGAAAATTATTTCCTATTCACTCCTAGAAAATAACTATGAAAACAATTATCTTAATATTTTAAAAAATCATATTTTTTAAAAACAAACAACACTGACTAGCAGTGGTTATTGGATTAAATTACAAAATGGATACAAGGTAAGTATCACTGAAAAAAAATATTTTGCAAAAAATAGGGGATGTTCCCTATTCTAAAGTGCCCAATTTTCCAATATCAATTACCAAATGAAAGTATCGTGACTGTATGGGATTTTTGTTAGTACTCAAATTAATTCTTGACTAGTGCATAGCTAACTAGGTTTCATTATTTAAACAAATAGCTAATAAAAGTTTAATAGTTATCAACAACAAATAATTTGGTTAATTGAGTCTATTGTATTCAGATTAAACCTAATTCTGTTTTCTTATTCTTAAAAAATGATTTTGAAGATTGCTTTTTTTAAAGTAATACATAATCAGTAATGTCTTTTTATGAAGATATATATATCCATTATTTTCACAAAAATTCTTAGTGTTAATTAATCTCTTTTATTTGTAGCATTTTAGACGAGGACTTCACTCTCGTTGGGACCGCATGACCTACCAGAGAGATATGAGAATTACTGGAAACCCTTACAAAGTTAATGTAAGTTTGTCTTTCCTTATTGTATTTTAATTTCAATCTACAATTTCTTTAATTATTCACCCTATTGAAAATTAATTCATTTTTTTAATATCTTATTGCTTTTTTTTTCAGGGATTAGATGCTCTTCCTGATAAATAAAAAGTTGTATACACAGAACTTGTTATAGAAAATATTATGAAATAGATATTGCTTAAGCTATTTAGTAATTTTTGTTTTATTTCTTATTGATACTTAATTCATTTCATTAAGAAAAAGAACAATTATACATCTCTCTGTATCACATACATATTTAAGTAAAAACTATCGACAAATTTAAGTTATGGATAAGTTATATATAATTTGAAAAACGTTGAGAACTATTTAATTATTATTTTAAAATTTTATAAAATATACAAAGTTTCATGCGTATGAGCCAGTTGTCGAAAGTATTTTTCCAGTCCGCCGTAGCCACCTCTTGCACGGCCTTCTCGAACGCTGCTAGTGCGTCTTCCAGCGATGATAAGTCATACGGTGCCAGATCAGGACTGTAAGTGCCTTACATAAAAACTTTTTGAGTGACCTGGTACAATTGCGAAATATTAAATGTTTTACTGTTAAAACTTACAATGAAATCTAATGAAAAATAAACGCCATCTAAATTTTATTAATAAATCGATTACAAAACATCGACTTCTATTATAAATATCGATTTTAATTGACAGTTTAAATGTCAAAATAATCTGTGGTCGTTGTTTACTTTTCCTTTTAAGGTTAAAAAATTTTTGACTCAACTATGTTTAACAACATTGGTGAACAATGGACAGTTGTTTCGTAGATATAACAGTAGAATTCCTAGCAGTTGCCTTTCACAGTATTCTATACTACACATCGGTCTACCCACAGAGTATATTTGAAAGTAAGAGGAAATACAGCATAGTAGTCTACCAGTCCAAGCATCCAGAAGTTAACCAGTACATTAATTTGTGTCTGAAAACAATCACAGAATGCCTAAAATCTGGTCAGCTGAAACGGTTAGAATTTGCAATCACAGATAATAAATACAAGCCAGTTATAAAGTTTGTATTTGATTTTGATTCAAATGTAATGTTTGATGAAACTGCTGATGCATATTTAATACAAACCGAGCAGAATATTCGTGCATTTTGTTTACAGTTGTCTACAATAAATCACAAATTAGATTTACCAGAAGATACTAGTTTTACAATATTTATTCATACAAATGAATCTACTGCTGTGTCAATGTCAGCAAACCCGGATCTGGAGGATTTCCCATTTGTAGAAGTTGAAGAAAAGTTTTGTGAGTCTGATAAGATCTTACCGTTGAGGAGATTTTCTATCAGAAATTATGATATACACACATATATTGAATTAAAATGAACAAAAGAGACTATTGAATAGTAAGTTGTTAATAAATTAAAGGAGAACAAATATATTAATATTATAAATAAAATCTGTATTTACTTAAATTCCACAAAATCATCCAATAGTAAGAGAACTTGATTCACAATACTTTAATACTTGCTTTTACTTAAGTGTTTAAGTTACTACATTAAACACTCATCTTTTTTTTTTAAATATATAAATAGTATTAGATCCTACAATGATGGGACCTTTGTTATTTCATAAAACCTGATTTTTTTGTAGTTATATCTGTATTTGTCCCTAATAGAGATATAAACAAATATCAACTATGAAGTTTGGATTACAGTTGCGATACACAGAGAAACTTAGATTTTCTGAAACCACAAAAGTCTAATCATCATGGGATCTTGCTCTATAATAAAAAATTAAATAATTTAATAAGTAGTTATCAAAAAAAAATGGTGTAATAAAAAAAAAATTTTTTTTTGATGGAAATTTAATAGTAAGTTTAAAGTCCAAGTCTACATTCCATCTTCAGGGTCCAATTTAGCTTTCAAGCAGCGCAACCTTGAATAAATCTCATCCCAATCTACATAAGCACCTATTAACTTCCTAACATTATCACTTTTATCTTCATAACTATGTCTACCATGTAACAATCTAATATTATCAAAAACAAGAATATCCCCTGCTTTAGTTTTAAACTTTGCCGAGAATTTTTTATTTAACTCAAAGAAGAGCCCGTGAGCTTCATACCAAGGTCTAACTTTTTCTATTTGCCCAGGAAAATGGTTGCTTCTTTGAGGAATTGAAAAGTTAATTCTTATGACTTCACCATGTCTATCCAAAGAAACAACTGGAGATCTATAGAGTTTGTAGAACTCATTCCCATCTTCTACACCAATATCGCTCCATTCAACTTCAACATCCGTCAAGAGATGGTATTCTTCAGGATGATGCTCTTTTATATATGCAGCAGTATAATGGCAGTCCGCCAACAAATTCTCACCACCTTCACTTTGGGTTTGGACAAGACAATGCAACAAATTCACTCCAGGACAATATTCATAGTACGGTAAGTCTGTATGCATTTGCAAATTACTCGACAAATATGCCACATTACTTGTATTAGCTACATGCTGAACTATGAACTTCTTCCCATAGTGAGTTCTTTTAGTGAAACCAATCCTTTCAACGATTCCATCTATTGCTGTCTCAGAATCTGGAGTATTTTCAATCAGCGATACTCCATAGATAGCGAATTGATGTAACCAGTCGTATAGAGCTGGATCTGAATTCAAAATGTCTGAATAATCATATTTTTTGCAAATGTCTTCAAAATCATTACCATGCCAAGTAACTTTAGGGGGCTTATACAAAGTCCTTGTATATTTATTTTGGTCTTCCAGTGTAAAGCTTCTGAACTGCAACCAGTTAATTCCATATTTTGATAAGTGTCCGTCTTCCCAAGTAATTTCCAGGAAGTTTTTGTCTTTGGTTATGTCTTTTGGTTTAATGTTAAGGTTAAATTTGCTCCAGTCTATAATCCTGCTTTTAGCTGATTGATGGTAACACTGTTCACATTGGCAGTTGTCTCTTAACCATATATAGGGAAACTTTAGAGTTTTTCCATTAATTTCTAATTTTGCAAAATCGTTCTGTCGCAAAACTTTATTTGTATGTAATTTTTTTATGAAGTTATGGTTAATAATATATTTTGTTGAGCCTTGGATCCGTCTGAACACAATCATGTTGAACTTTGAATAGCGGAATAACCGAGATAACTGTAGAGTTTATTGTGTGATAAGTTATGTGTATTTGTATAATTAAAGTAATTACGTACGAAGAGGGGTTAGATAACAATTGTAGTTATTTGGTAAATATAAATGATTTTTATCTTATTCATCCGGGTATTCTTATCCATTAGTAGTAGAATAGACTGTTAGAACAAGATATAACGAGCAAAACTGAACAGATTGACGGGGATGCGCCGTCCATAATATATGCACGGTTGTGGTGCACGACGGCGCCAGAGCGTAAAAGAAGCCGTGAAGTTTTCATAGAGCAACAAAATAAAAACATAAGATGATTCGAAAAAACTTGGTCCATGAAGTTGGAAAGTGTTCTCACCTCACTATAATATTTGTGACTAAATAATTGTAGTCAGGGGCGCTAAAAACTACTGGAAGGGGTGCAATAAATTTTTTTTCTTATTAAAAATCAAGGTTAAAAAATATAGTTGCTCATAAGTATTGAGCACGACGGCGCTGAAGTTGTTTGACGCGTTCCTGGCGAACACACATTATAGAGTAAAAGTAAAATTAACAAACTTTCCATTTAAGATATATTTATAGCCATTTATTTAATAAACATATAACCAAAGCGATTATATCGCCAAATATACTTATTTGACCACTAAATAATATTCACTAATAAATCTATAAAATTGAGCAATTCTAAATTAATTTGCAATATTTAATCATATATTTTTTTGAAGTGAAACTTCTTTAGAATCGTTGTGATTTCAAACCGGATGCAACGGAAAAAACGACAGGTAAGAGACACAAATACAAAAATGTGTAGGAAAGAATGAGACAGAAATATACATACTATTTTATATTATTATATATATTCATCTCATTCTTTTGTCGACTTACTGAAGTTTCACTTCTATCGTGTGTGAATCGCACACACACCTTTTTTATTTTCATTTTAGTCATTTGTTACAACAGATTTCATCTGTAATTCCCTCCTTTTTTTCACAAGCTGAATTTTTTTCACAAAAACACTGTTCATCACAACCCGTTAAAGGCTCACTGCTGAGCCGGGACTCCTCAGAATGAGGAGGGTATTAGGCCATAGTCCACCACGCTGGCCCAGTGCGGGTTGGCAGACTTCACACACCTTTGAGAACTTTTAGGAAACTCTCAGGAGTGCAAGTTTCCTCATTTTATTAAATAATATATAATTTATTTAAGTCATGGATGGATAAGATGAGTAATTTTTTTGCATAAACCTCCTTGGATTATATTGTTATGAGCCTTAAAAAATTAATTCTATTTTTTAATCTTTTCAGATCCCATTCATTAATAAGTCTTCTTTACAAATTTCCACTAGAAAAAGTTTGAAGAGTTTTAAAGTTAAAATTGTTTTAAATTGACTTTGATTTTATGATATGCATTTCCGAGTATGCCTCGTATATTCCATATATCGTCGAAGTTCTCTGGCTGAGTATTGAAGTTGCTGTCCGTCGCCTTCACCCATATATCCACCTACAAATATACATTTTTATATAAAAACACTCAATTATGTTACTTACCCTGCGTTCCACTTAGCGATCTCAACGCCCACGCTCACGACTGCGGTTTTTCCCGTTCCACTTGTCCGCAAGCGTTACGATCGGTAACCTAAGTGGAACGGGTAATAGAGCGTTTTGAGCGTTATTGTAAATAATTCAAATGGCGAGCTATAAAGCAATAGTTTCAAGAGGTTAAGTTTATAATTATAGGTTAAATTATTATATGTTTATATTTTTTATATTTATAATTTAATTGAAACTAAACTGAATTTTATATAAATATGTGCTGCAGAAACATTCACGTCCACTAATAAATCTTTATCCGTATTAAGTTATTTACGTCGTCGCCATTTTTGTTGTTTTAAAAATGGCGCCAAATTATGCAACCACAGATCACTAATTTTGCAACGCACACAACGACCTACGATTTGACTTCCTTCCTTCTTTTAATGGCTTCTAGTTGTGCACAATAGACATGCACAGGGTACTTTGCCAATGTCACGTAGTGAGGACAAAACAATGGGTCGTCGTGAGCTTAAGTCATGACGTAATTAATGACGTTTCCGCCGCGACCACAATGCCCGCGATCGTCAAGTGGAACGGCTAATTGAGCGTTTGGGGCGTTGACATCGCTTAGTGGAACGGGCTTTTAGTATTATATATAAGACAAAATAATAATGAAATAAAGCTATAAAATACACTGACATATATTTGACACCAATGATATTTTATGTATAAAAGGACGTAGATGACGCACTAGCGCGCTGAAATTGAGGCGAATCAAATGAAGACAATTGTCGTCATTTGATTTAGTCGCTTAGTAACAGCGAGCCAGTCATCACGCATAGCAACTGCCATTTTTGCTTTAAAAATGCCGAGCTGTGTATTAAGACATTGCAAAAACTATGGTACAAAAGTAAAAAAGGATGGAGGAGTTACGTACCACAAGTAAGAACATTAAAAAAAATATAATATTTTACGTTTTATTTCGAAATTACAGCAAATAATCGTGAAATTGCAGTGCGATAGGGACAGATAGCACGTGTCGGACGAGCGCCAAAGAGTAAGCAATTCACAATTTGTATAGAACTGCATTTTTATCATCGTTTCACTTCAGATTTTTTAAAATGAAGAATTGCTTATTATATATAAGTATTATAAATGTTATATACATTTGGTCCATGAAACTGAACAGTTTTCCCCAAAGAAATTGGAAAAAATAAAATTTTATCATCTATTATCCTATGTTCCTAGAAAAATGTAGTAATAGTTTCAGGAATTTAACACTTTCTTAAGGCGAGTATAAAGGGTCCACTTTTTTATTTAGGCACAACTATTTTTTGAACTTGTTTTATTACACTTAAAACAAATCAGGGAGTTGCAAAGAAAAAAGCTCAATGTGGCCAATTTTTGCTTTTTTTTGGGACCGTTTTCAAAATGTTAAAACGAGTAATGATTTCCTCGGAATTGTAATAATTTATTATATATCCAGCTACTGTAAACAAACAAATTGTTTTATTAAATGTCCCTTCTGTAATACTCTCTCTTAACATATTATGTTGCGCTAGCGTATTGCAAACGCAACTCTAGACTGATAGCTATCCTTTTCTATTTTTCTATATCATTCGTACCGTATTATCTGTGGCATTCATTGTTGTAACCTATGTAAACGAAAAGGTAAGTATATATATGTCTAAGGGGCATAAAAAAAATAGGGAGTGTCGATAGAAGTGCAAACTTATAACTTAAAATAATAAGGACTTTATGAAATTGTAATACAAATAAATTGAATAAAATAATCATCACCGAAATCCCAAAATATAGCGCAAAATAGTTTTAAAAATTACAACCTGACCGTTCTGTCTTTTGTTAGTCTTTGCCAAGTGTGCTATGATTGGTGGTCGCGAGTGATGTTTCTGACTGTTTCAAAACACTAGCTTTCTTTTTTACTCTTATGGTTTTAATAAGGCCATCATTTCAAACAAAGATTGATGTGTGTGTGTTCGGAATATATTTTTCGGTTGATTTGTGAGCGCGTAACGTATCTACCTCTTTTATATATATAATATCATTGTTTGACACTGACAGAATGGACATGCGTTATTTCTTCGAATCACAGATAAAGTAAAAAATACATAACACTTAGGATTCATGTATGTATGATTTTTAAATATATTTAAGAAGAACAAAATATATTACTTAAAATGTTTAAAATAAATTAAATTATCTTTTATATACATAATTAGTCTTTCCTTCTTTACATCTTCAATTAAACTGCATGTCTGCGTTATTCTTTCTTCTTTCAAAAATCATCATCATTTATCGTCATCTAATTTTCAACAAATCACAAATATACAACCTCTTTTTAGCTCCCTTCCTTACTATTGTCATGACTTTATTTTGTGGTAATAATTCAATATTTCTTCTAATGGCAACATTAGTTCACATCTCAATGACAAACGACCTGTGTCGCGTGATGTTTTTATAGCCAATCAGAGCATTTCCCGCCAAAAATTATCCATATGACGTTTTGGAACATGAAAGTATTTTTCGAGTACGAGAGAGAAAGCATACCTGGCTCTTTTTATCAACTGGTATGGTAGCTTTCCATAACGTCCAGGCGTAGTGTCGCCTCGGAGGAGCTGGATCGCTTGTGAGTGCTGCCTCGCTCCAGGTGACACCATTATCTGTGCTTATATCCACCCGAATGATCTTCGCACCACCACCAGAGTATGCATAACCTGTTATATAACTTAACTACAACACGGCAGCACAATAATTACTGTAATGGATGGCCAGAGGCTGTGGGTTCAAACCATATTAACCCTAAGAAGGTTAAGGGATTTGTAACTATGATATTTATTACTCAATCACACAAAAGCTATTGAACGGATTTTTGTTGAAGGTCTTGTGAGATAGGAATTAGTTCATCAATAATAGGCCTACGTCAATACATATTTACAATTTGGAATTATGAGTTGGCGCATGAAATAGAAAAAATACTAAAGATATTGCCGGAGTCGCGAGCCGATACTAGTATACAATAATCTTGGAATGATATAGAATTTTTTAATGTCACATTACCTTTGACTTCAATACACCCATCCTTAACCACGACAGTGTCGCCATCTACCGGATCACATATAGCTGATGTGACTGGGAGGCTATAGACTGGTGGGGCCGTGGCAAAGTCTGCGGTTTCCCATGTTTTTGAAGGGTTAAAACCTCTATAATCCTTTTGATGCCAATGAGATGGGCTCTCTTCAGTTGATACTGTTATTGATTCTGTTTGAATAAAAAAAACTGTTTGTCTAAACATATGTCCATCTTTTAAGGTTGTATAAAAAAAACTCACATACATAAACCCTGAACATATTACACCCATTTTTTGGGACAAATGCGTAAAAAAATTACTATCACTATCATTAAAATAAATGGAATTTACGTTACTTATAAATATTAAAAACAAGACTTAGTTTTTGAGTGACAGAGAGAGAGCGACAGAACTAGAACCTTTTGACAACACATGCTCCCATCCCAACTCCTTTTGGGAGAGGAGTCATCTTTATAAATATTTAGTAAAGAATGTAGAAATTAATCACTCTCTTTTTGAGTATGGATTTTACAATGTTATGTTGTGTGTGAAGATTTACAGAAAGGCATTTAAATTATAGAATAATAAATAAAATGGTGAGTGTAACAAATTAGTTATCACATACTCACGTAGCCACTTGACGCTGCGCACCGCTGGAGCTCCAGGCACTATCACACGTAACGGGTACCCATGGTCTGGTGGTAGGGGTTTCCCGTTCATCTCCGTAGCAAGTAGGATCTGGGAGTTAGGGTCCAGCGCCATGTGTAAAGGAATGGATGTGGAGAAGTTCACCCCAGTTGCATCTATGTCTGATCCTGTGAACTGTTAGATGTTTCTATATCTAATAAGCACACACTGCCATAATAATATTCTATGAAATTAAACACAACGCACCCAGTGCGGTTTGCGCATACTAGTAAATTAACCCTTTTCTCCTAAAAAAAGTAATAAGACTGTTCCATGTTTTCAGATGGTGATGGAGCCATTTTGTTGACTTCTGACATTGTAAATTATTATTTAAAAATTAAATATTATAATAGAGCTTATTTCTAAAAACTTCTGACACCATATTTAATATTTAAGAAAGACTTTTCTGCATAATAGACTCATGTGACGTGTGTATTTTAAGCAAGCCCCTTAAGGTCATAGACTTATCACAAGTTGCTACCACTTAAAAGTATATTATTGCAAATACTCACTATAATATGCTTCCCGTCCACATCCTCGTCATCAAGTCCACAATGCAGCAGCACATCGCGTAGGTACACGCCGCGCCATGTCGCGTTACTGATAGCGCCGGTTGTCCAACTTAGACCTTTCACTGGCTTTACCTGCTTGGAGTTAAATATTTTTAAAAAACCACAAATAAATAGAGTAGAGAGAAAAAGTTGCAAAATGACAATTCATCATCATCACCCTTTAAAGGCTCACTTTTGAGTTAGGTCCCCTCCTGAGAATGAGCACCACGCTGGCCAAGCGCGGGTTGGCAGACTTCACACACCTTTGAGAACATGGGAAACTTATTCAAAGTTATAGTAAGTGATATTTAATTTTTTAAAACACATACAACTCAAAAGTCAGAGGTATGTGCCCAGGATCGAAGCTGGACTTCCCAACTAGACATCAACGCCTTAACCACTGGACCATCACTGCCACTTACATGGTCACGGAAATGACAATTAATTCCATTTTACTCACTTCTCAACCTTCTCCATGGCAGCACCTCCATAATATTGCACTTAATTGAAGTTGAAACCCAGTCATGTAAGTATTGGTTAACTAACCTTATTCATCTCGCTTCGTCTATTTCCAGCACACATGAGCGCTGCACGCAACGTCGCAGAGCGAAACTTAGTCAAGTCTTTTAGGGAGAACTCCTTGACTTTCGTGGTCCTACCCACTAATATTACTGATAGCTTGTGGTCGTTTCGGTCCAGGTCTGGTACGGGCATGTGTTGGCGGACGTAGAATAGTTCACTGTAATTTTGTTTCAAAATCAGTTGCAAGTCATCTGGAATTAAAATTTCTCCAGATTCTCAGGGGACCCAAAAAAGGGGAATTTACCAATGAAAATAAAAAAGCAGGAGATGATGATGGAATAGGATTCTGATTAGGATTGTCCCTATAAATAGCATAACTTACTTAGGAGTATCAAAATGTTCCACTTGGACCTTAGGAGGTATTTCAGCATTGAAAGGCTTAGCTGTTTTTATTATTAACCTCTTATCTCGAAATGGTTCCTTTGCCCATATCTCATCATCGCTGTGGTCTACTACATCATCGTCATGGAGATTACCTAAAAGTTAAAAAATAGTAATGTCGCCGAGGGATTACTGATACAGATTGCCTATTTATCTCTTTATCTTCTTCTCTTTTTACCCTCCGCTCAGACTTCCATCCAGATCAGTCCCATTCCATCTTCCATACCAAACGGTCGCGTCCAAAATTAATACAACTTTTTTTAAACCCTTCGACCCCGAGACTCATAACAGTACAAGGAACGTATGCGCAGCGACAACGCGAACGTACGCGTGGCGTTATCGCGGTGTCTCTGCGGGGGTACATGTGTACGCTACGTTTCTCAGGGCTACTGCAGTATCATATACGTCTGCGCCGCGTTATCGCAGCATTCATTTGACTGCAGGTGACCAACCAACATGTGAGGTGCCCATTTAGCTAACAAGGGTACGTTATTTGCTAAATGGGCACCTCACATGTTGTCGATATTTTAAAATACATTCTTCTTCTTGTGCTTCTACTGATATGTTAAACGATTCGACTGCTTTCTCTTTCTTACTTGAAATTGGCGGAGTTAAATGTGCCTAAAAGCCATATACTTGAAATTGGAATTGAAGTTCGGGTATATTTCTTAATCCAACTAAACAAAATAGAGTGTTGTACAATAATTGGTAGACAAATCCCACAATCCTCAAATTAAAGGTTTTATGTAAATATGTACTTTACCTATTCTATAAGATTCCAAAAGTTTGTAAACTTCTTGCGTTTTATGCATGCCATATACATTCCAAAATGGCTCAATACTAAGACCAGCTGCGTTCAGGATCTGCTCACCACCAGGATGGGAGGGTAAGAATGATGTTACATCATATACTCCATGTTTGTATGTCACCCAGAAACTTTGCCTACAAAATATGAAATAAAAATGAGCTTAAATTGACAGCTCTTTAACCCCTCCTTCTCAATATGTTTTTTCTCGCTTTTTCCAGTGAATCTAACAGAGATGGAATGAAGCTAATGGAGATTATATTTTATTTACAATATGTTTCATTGTAATTTTTATATTAAATGTCCATTTTAGGTGTTGGTGTGACGGTTGAATATGAACAGAAGGTTCAATAATGAAAAGAGAATTCTGTTGAAATCATAGTTTACTATAATAAAGAAACAATTATGTCAAATAATTAAGAGAAGTTATTAGAATGAAATTTGTTAGAATTTTACAGAATAAAGTAGCCAATTTTTTTAAAATCTGTAGCTATAATAGAGTATACACTCACTTATTATCATGTTTGCTGATTTCTTCAGCTCTGAATGTAGGAAGGTCTGGTCGTTTCTCACCTGCTTCTATTACACTTGACTTCTCATTACCTTTCTTTTTATCTAAAAAAAATATAAATGTACAAGATGATGTGAAAGTGAACAATTAGTGTAATAGTCAACAGGCATTCGTTTTTATGTCTCTTACTTATAGGTATTGACAAAAAGAGGGCTAATTAGATTTTTAATTTTTCTATGAAAAAAAAAGATAAAGAGCTAAAAATTTTGATGATTTTTTAAAAATAAATCTCAAAGCAACCACCAAGTACGAATGGTAAAAGACAGGCAGCCCAGACATAACCTTTGATCTTCCGAGAAAAAATCTTTCTTATTAAGAAAATAAACATACCTTTAACTGCAGAGCCTACAAGAGCTGCTCCAAATAATGCAATTACTTTCCTTTTGTTAAATGATTGTTTCTTTGCATTTTCATATCTACTATAGTTTTGTGTTTGAAATACTATAGGAGTAAAGTTGGTGAACCTGCTTTGTCTTAATAAATTCCTGTAATTGAATTTAAACAATTTAAAATAACAATAACTATATATTCTACTTAATTTTACCTGAATTTTTAAGTTTCACTTATTCATGCACTCAATCTCTCACCCACTCACACAAAATTCAATTGCCCATTCTGTCATTGATTCACACATTCATTTTTTTATTTGTTTTCTTACAACAACCTTTATAAGACTTATAGTTGAATGAAAAATCATCCAAATTGGTTCAGCCATACTGGATAAAGTTCATTTTTAGGCTTCCGTACCCAAAGGGTGAAAACAGGACCCTATTACTAAGACTCCACACTCCGTCTGTCTGTCTGTCTGTCACAAGGCTATATTTCATGAACCGTGATAGCTAGACAGTTGAAATGTTCACAGATATAAAAGAAAATCCACTTCAAATAGGCAAGGCGCCCAAAACGTAAGCAACTTTCCATTGTATTATATAAAAAAAAAGTTATATAATAAATTATATTTTTTTTCAACAAAAATAAAAGGATCAGAGAGAGAAGTTTAATTAAATGTAGTGATCAAAAGCTCATACTCTATTTGAACTACTTTTACAGAGAAACAAGCAGAGGTATTAAAAACAACAACAATATAGGTTCAGAAGGAACTCTCGTCAAATTGCTTGAAATCAGTCATATTTGAATATAGCACCAGAATTCCCTAGAAGATAATGACTACATGACGAAAACCTAAGACCCCTCCCACCTCTTCAGAATACCATACTTTGAAGACTCCCTAACTACCCAAATCAAGCTTCATTTTACTTTTTCTTGGCGGAGAGATTGATTTAGTTTTGGTCGTTGTACATAATTATAAACAGATTGTAGAGAATTTTTTTTCAAAGTATTGAAAATTATCAGAACACAATTGAATGGAAAAATAATGTAATTAAATTAATTGGATTAAATTACAATGCAATTTTTTGATTAAGATTCACCCTATCCCAATATACATCATTTTTATTTTTGTATAAATAAACATTTTATTTGTGTAATAAATATTGTAGTGTTCTCTCAACAGCAAAAGAACAAAGAAATGTTTTTTTGTTTTATAAAATAGTGAGTATGCAATCCCGGGTTATATGGATTCCGAAAAGTAAGATTGTAAAATACAAAAAATTAAACGCAATATTGATATTTGTCACATATAATCTTAAATTACAAATATAAACCTTTTGTTATTATAAAATGTTTATTGGTTTTCAAGAACAAAGAGATTTTTTTTTATATTTTAAAAATATAAGAACAAAACCAAACATATCAAATTTTTGTATCTTTGTTTAGAGTTTTAATTTTTAATAATAAAATATATAAATATTGCAATTATTTTTCCATTTTTATTTTATAAGAAAAAAAAAATCTGATTAGCAAGTATATTTGGGCTTCTAGGGTTAAGAAATAAATAGAATACTTAATAGTTACCTTAACAACACAGTTTTTAAAGACATTTTGTGCAATTATTCCGTTATTTACCATTGAGACCTTCCAATTTATTCCCAGCGACAAACATGAATTGTTTTCGCGATTAAGCGATAATGAAACTATAAGTGGGTTGGCCTTGATTCTTTATCTAATCACTAGTTTAAATTGTTGTAATTTGTAACTTAAGTCGTGATAGAATTTAATAATTAATAAGAATATAAATATAGAGGTCAATGATAAATATTGACTTTTTTTCAGAGCTTATACACAAAACATTCTGCCAGTGTCACGTATAATGAAAAAAACTCGGAGGAGACTGCGCGGTCGGGTCACAGTAACAATTGTAGGCAGTTATAGCTGGACCGAAATCATGGGTCATAAAATAATTAACGTTATTACTCTCACAATATCGTATTGCGCGTCAATTATCGTATTTTGTTAGTAAAGACAGACCCATGTTTCTTTGCACGCTGGTGGCAATGCCACACATCGCTGTGTCATGGACACGGCGTTGTATGTAAGTACGTCTCGTAACGTTTAATATTTTCTTTATAAAATATTATTATAATAGTTAGATTTTGACGAGAGCAGACTATTGAAACTTGAACGAATGTAGTAGCTTCTTCGATTCAAAATGTATACTGTGTAATGATATCTCGATACGCAACAAAATGGCCTCAAATTCGCCTATACGAATCATAAGTGAATTTGACACTTTCTTATTACGATCTAAAGAGGGTACGTAACTTTTCTGAAAATATTAGGTTGGGGAAAAAGTTTCTTCGCATTTTTTAAGAAAGTTCAAAACATTTTTTAATATAGTTAATTTACATTTAACTAAAGCATTTAGGTACCATTTTGTTCCATAACTTTTTGCCATCTTGTAGGTAGGGACATGGTCCCATTGCTATAGGATTTTTGGGGCTTCTGATCAAAAAACCGCAAACAAGTAGTTTTGGCAGTCTTCTCGTGATGTTAACCTGACACTGCCTAAAGAATTCTGAAGAGAACGAAACAGGTAGAAATCTGAAGGTGCAAGATCAGGACTATACAGCGGATGCATTAACACCTCCCAGCCAAACTCTCTTAATTTTTGCTGAGTGACTAAAGATGTGTAAGGTCTAGCGTTATCATAATGAAAAACCACATCCCTTCTGTTGATTAATTCCGGCCGCTTTCTCTCAACTTCTTGCTTTAATCTCATCAGTTGTTCGTAGTAGATTTTAGAATCGATGATCTTGCCTGGTGGTAAAAGCTCATAATGAATAATGCCCTTCCAATTCCACCACACACACAGTTTCACCTTGTTGCGAGTTAACCCGGGTTTCGCCACAGTCTGTGAGGCCTGACGGGCCTTTGACCACGACCTTTTTCGTACGTTCTTGTCGTACGTGATCCACTTTTCATCACCAGTTATCAGCTTCTTTAAAAATGGTTCGGTTTCATTACGTCGTAATAAAGAATCACTTTTTCAAAAATGGCATCCATTTTATCTGTAATAGGGCGACCAGAGCGAGGTGCATCTTTGACATCAAAATTTCCGGATTGAAAACGGTTAAACCAAATTTGTGCTACTCTCACTTCTCTTTGAATTATCTTCTTTAAAATGTAAACTTGTAATGATACCAAAACCAGGCAGATACAAATAGTATAGCCAAAGAGATTTTATTGCAAGTTCATACATACTATAATGCGAAAAGACTTTTTCCCCGACCTATTATGAAAATCAATATATGTGTACCTATAACTTTTGAGGAGATCTCTCAATTCCTCAAGTATCCCACCATCAGAACTGGATTTTGAAAAAAATGAGACCAATCTATAAGCATATCCTGCCATATACAAATAGAAATTTCCAATTCGGTTCCTAAATGATGGAGTTCTGAGGTCACAAAAAAAATGCAACCGAGTTGTTACCCTACTTTTTTATTTTTGAAGTCGGTTGAAAACACGAAAGCTGCTGACATGAAATGCAATGAAACATTTAAACATCATTTAAATGACGTCTAAAATAATTTTTGAATAAAGTTGGCACTAGTAACATTAACAAGTCTTCGCTCATCGACATTAATGTTACAACGTATTCAAATGGCCTGTCGTTGTTTTCGCTTATTACAGTAAGCTGCAGGTTTTTAGGAACGTTTATTAATTTCAGCATAAGTAAAATATTGTACAAAATCCATAGATACAAATAAATAAAATTGGAGTGTCTGTTTGCAGTACAAAATTACCGTGCATATGGATGTATACACGGTACATCTACTAACAACATCATTTTTTTTTTTACAATTTTTGTCTGTGTGTTTGTTCCAGCTAATCTCTGAAATGGCTGGACTGTTTTTTACGGGACTTTTACTGAAAGATAGCTGATGTAACAAGGTGTAACTTAGGCTATTCAAAATCTCGCTACAACCCATAGGAGCGGACGGCAATATATTTGGAGTCAAATGTTGTTCGGTTTAACAAATAATTTCGTAATTTACTTTTAATCATGTTAATTACCATATTAACCTATAGAAAGACAGTTTTCCATAATATTTCAATTAGATACATCTATACTATGCTCTGGAACATTTATAAATGAAACCTTACGTTTTTTCCTCCCTAATGAGTTTTTAAAGACCCGATGCATTAGTTGTGTACCTATGTAGTAGTTCAATGAGCACATTTGTAAAAGTACACACACACGTGAGGAACTTAATTAACTATATAATATTTATAGATCACATACTACTTATTTCTTAACCCCTCCTACTAAGCTACAATGTCCAATGATTGGGATTTGTACCCACGACCTATCGATCGGGAATCCAACGCCTGTTTCATTCCGGCTTAAAACTATCTGTGTATTAAACTTCACACTAATCAGTTCAGCCACTATTAGCATGAGTAACAATCACGCAAACATACAAACATTCATATTAATGACGGGTGCAATTTAACACGTGTATTTAGCCGTAACAGCTATGTCCCTGCATTTTAAATCTGTAATATCTTTGAAAATATTCATTTAAATTTCATGCTGTAAAGGGCCATATTGATCTACATTAAATGCACAATGTATTTAAGGTACCTAATTGGATAAGGATTATTGCTGTATTGTTTAAAATCGCTTCGTAAATAAGCCATTATTTCACATAAAAAGTAAAGGATAAAATGGTTATTGTGGGTTATCCCTAAGAGATAGACATATACTATCCCGGACATTTTTGTAGACCTTTTTAAGGTGTACAATACTGTAGTACATTATTTTGATCTATCTCGTAGGGTTCAGCCAGCATTTGCAATGTAAGCGAAAAAAAAAGAATAGTAAGTCGCCATATTTAATTTTTCTAATTTACATCTATGCCTATTATTAATATTATTTACTCACAAATTTATAAATCGGTAAAAGCTTATTCGTCGACTAAATGAAAAAAACAGGTAAACAAAAATTCCAATTGAAATGTATTTATCCTAAACTCCCGTGACCCGCCATTTATTTGATGTTGTTTTTTCGGTTTATCCCTCATGGGAAAGGCAAAGATCAAACACCACACTCATCAGTCGTAAACAATTTATTTGATTTTGGAAAACATTTTAATAAACATGAACAAATCCACAGATTCATTATAAAACTATTGCTAGTTATGATGTTGGCAACATTGATTTAAGTAGAATTTGACTATCATTTGTAATCAAGCTGTAAATCACTCTGGAGTAATATTCTACTGATCATGTAATAATATTTGTAGCATTAGCATGTGAGTGGTTGGGGCGTTGGATTCTCGATCGATAGGTCGTGAGTTCAAATTCCCAGTCATGGACTACTGGTGTTGCCCACTCCTAACACAAGCATTTAGCTTACTTGGAGGGGTTAGGAATACTAGTAGTATGTGATCCATATTGATAATGTATTTAAAAAAAATAATACTAAAAAAACATAGTTGTTTTGCAGTACATGTATTGTCTACATTTTGCGTCATCTAGCTGTATTTTGTAATTTGGCAAGTTATTACATAATTAATACTGATCACAACAAGTGAATTGTTGGGAGTGCACAGCCCCAACATTTTGGTCCTTCGAGCATTTTGGACCTCACGCGCGAGTTGGTCTAAGAGCGTAACGGAACATCTGTCGTTGTGTGATTGACTCTTAAGTATGGTACTAAGTGAACCAGTGGATAACCAGTGGAATACATTCAGCATAGCATCCAGCATAGTATCCAGCATAGCCGCAACACGAGTGAAGTCACGTGTAAAGCGTTAGTTACTTTATAAGTCAACGTAATAGGATTAACTCAAGCTTTACTAAACAATGGAATAAGATTTGTAAGGCTCATAATAAAAGAATAACAGTTTTTGGTAACGGTTGAGGGCTGCGGGGCTCCAGGGCTTCAGGGCTGCGGGTGGTCGTAAAAGAAAAATTAAACGCGCTATAAACATTCAGTGTGCACTGTTAAAATGAAAACATAATGCTTTTGTTATGATTTATAACGGTTTTTATGGGCCTATCGCCGAATTCATTATACTTACGTGTATTACGTCACAATTCGATTTTAACCTTACTCAGAAAATAAGTTAAAAAGTACATATACTACTTTTCCGAAAAGGCGAGAGATAGTTTATCTATATCTATTATTAATTATGATGTTGGCAACATTGATTTGAGTAGCAATTACCTACTAAGGTGGCACATCTGATAAATTTCACACTGTTAGTTATGATGTTGGCAACATTTGAGTAGCAATTACCTACTAAGGTGGCACAACTGATAAACTTCACATTGTTAGTTGTGATGTTGGCAACATTTGAGTAGCAATTACCTACTAAGGTGGCACAACTGATAAACTTCACATTGTTAGTTGTGATGTTGGCAACATTTGAGTAGCAATTACCTACTAAGGTGGCACAACTGATAAACTTCACACTGTTAGTTGTGATGTTGGCAACATTTGAGTAATAATTACCCACTTAGGTGGCACCACTGATAAACTTCACACTGTTAGTTGTGATGTTGGCAACATTTGAGTTGTTAGTTATGATGTTAACAACATTTGAGTACCAATTACCCACTTAGGTGGCACAACTGATAAACTTCACATTGTTAGTTATGATGTTGGCAACATTTGAGTTATTAGTTATGATGTTAACAACATTTGAGTAGCAATTACCTACTAAGGTGGCACAACTGATAAACTTCACACTGTTAGTTATGATGTTGGCAACATTTGAGTTATTAGTTATGATGTTAACAATATTTGAGTAGCAATTACCCACTTAGGTGGCACAACTGATAAACTTCACATTGTTAGTTATGATGTTGGCAACATTTGAGTAGCAATTACCTACTTAGGTGGCGCAACTGATAAACTTCACGCTGTTAGTTATGATGTTGGCAACATTTGAGTACCAATTACCCACGTAGGTGGCACAACTGATAAACTTCACTCTGTTAGTTATGATGTTGGCAACATTTGAGTAGCAATTACCCACTTAGGTGGCACAACTGATAAACTTCACGCTGTTAGTTATGATGTTGGCAACATTTGAGTAGCAATTACCCACGTAGGTGGCACAACTGATAAACTTCACACTGTTAGTTATGATGTTGGCAACATTTGAGTAGCAATTACCTACTAAGGTGGCACATCTGATAAATTTCACACTGTTAGTTATGATGTTGGCAACATTTGAGTAGCAATTACCTACTAAGGTGGCACAACTGATAAACTTCACATTGTTAGTTGTGATGTTGGCAACATTTGAGTAGCAATTACCTACTAAGGTGGCACAACTGATAAACTTCACACTGTTAGTTGTGATGTTGTAGCAATTACCTACTTAGGTGGCGCAACTGATAAACTTCACGCTGTTAGTTATGATGTTGGCAACATTTGAGTACCAATTACCCACGTAGGTGGCACAACTGATAAACTTCACTCTGTTAGTTATGATGTTGGCAACATTTGAGTAGCAATTACCCACTTAGGTGGCACAACTGATAAACTTCACGCTGTTAGTTATGATGTTGGCAAAATTTGAGTAGCAATTACCCACGTAGGTGGCACAACTGATAAACTTTACACTGTTAGTTATGATGTTGGCAACATTTGAGTAGCAATTACCTACTAAGGTGGCACATCTGATAAATTTCACACTGTTAGTTATGATGTTGGCAACATTTGAGTAGCAATTACCTACTAAGGTGGCACAACTGATAAACTTCACATTGTTAGTTGTGATGTTGGCAACATTTGAGTAGCAATTACCTACTAAGGTGGCACAACTGATAAACTTCACACTGTTAGTTGTGATGTTGGCAACATTTGAGTAATAATTACCCACTTAGGTGGCACCACTGATAAACTTCACACTGTTAGTTGTGATGTTGGCAACATTTGAGTTGTTAGTTATGATGTTAACAACATTTGAGTACCAATTACCCACTTAGGTGGCACAACTGATAAACTTCACATTGTTAGTTATGATGTTGGCAACATTTGAGTTATTAGTTATGATGTTAACAACATTTGAGTAGCAATTACCTACTAAGGTGGCACAACTGATAAACTTCACACTGTTAGTTATGATGTTGGCAACATTTGAGTTATTAGTTATGATGTTAACAACATTTGAGTAGCAATTACCCACTTAGGTGGCACAACTGATAAACTTCACATTGTTAGTTATGATGTTGGCAACATTTGAGTAGCAATTACCCACTTAGGTGGCACAACTGATAAACTTCACATTGTTAGTTATGATGTTGGCAACATTTGAGTAGCAATTACCCACTTAGGTGGCGCAACTGATAAACTTCACGCTGTTAGTTATGATGTTGGCAACATTTGAGTAGCAATTACCCACTTAGGTGGCGCAACTGATAAACTTCACATTGTTACTTATGATGTTGGCAACATTTGAGTAGCAATTACCCACTTAGGTGGCGCAACTGATAAACTTCACGCTGTTAGTTATGATGTTGGCAACATTTGAGTACCAATTACCCACGTAGGTGGCACAACTGATAAACTTCACTCTGTTAGTTATGATGTTGGCAACATTTGAGTAGCAATTACCCACTTAGGTGGCACAACTGATAAACTTCACGCTGTTAGTTATGATGTTGGCAACATTTGAGTAGCAATTACCCACGTAGGTGGCACAACTGATAAACTTCACACTGTTAGTTATGATGTTGGCAACATTTGAGTAGCAATTACCCACTTAGGTGGCGCAACTGATAAACTTCACGCTGTTAGTTATGATGTTGGCAACATTTGAGTACCAATTACCCACGTAGGTGGCACAACTGATAAACTTCACTCTGTTAGTTATGATGTTGGCAACATTTGAGTAGCAATTACCCACTTAGGTGGCACAACTGATAAACTTCACGCTGTTAGTTATGATGTTGGCAACATTTGAGTAGCAATTACCCACTTAGGTGGCACAACTGATAAACTTCTTTATTCTATTTATATATCTTTCAACTGATTAACTTCAAAAGGAATGGTAGGAGTTATCGAAAAAGATATGGCGCTTACTGAAAATTAAAGAAGTTTTATCAATTAAGTTTTCCAAGTCTAGACTTGGTATATAAGTATTAAATAAAAGTTAGGCTAGAGTAGAAGCAAGTTGAGTTTAGCCCACTCTTACTTAAGAAAACTCTGTCACGACTCCTCGAGTTACGAATAAATCGGTAACGAACTCCTATTTATTAGCCGTCAGTGTGGTCCCACTGGAGACGAACTTTACTCGCTACCTAAAGTATTATTTATTTTTAGAACTGATACTTATAAGATGTTTTAAAGTATTGATTTAGAATCACTAAAACCACGTGTTGCCATTACATCATGAGTTGATGGCGTTAAAACCGCATAACAGCATCGCATGTTAAATTGTTCCTGGGCACATAACCTATTCTCAAATTGCATTATCCTAAAAAGTATTTATGTTGATTTTCTATACTTTATATACGAATTGATAGTTGATGTGATAAAAAATGCAGTGAGAAAAAATGGCTAATAATTATCAAGCATTTAAAATCTTATCGTATAATATAATATATTAAAAAAAATATGTTACGATATTAATTATATATTTTACCTCTAAAATGGGTAAAATAAAAAACGACAACACTAAACCTTGACTTTTGTCTATGGAACTTAATTTATTTATAGATTATCTTTTTCATCTTATACCATAAAGTATATAGATTATACGCCATCACTGTTGCCCTACACCGTATCCCGGGGACCACGAGCTCGGATCCCGGGATTTCGGTTATTGAAAAAGTTAACGACGAGGCCGAATGAATGCATAAAACATACCATATACATGTATAATTATATTTCTTTCATCTTTCTTACAAATATTAGATTCAAAGAACTTTGTGATACAGTTATTTACTCTACAGTCTTGAATGAGATTTATTCTTGATTAATATCAATAATATTAATCAAGACTAGCCGACCTTCATGACTTCGTCATAGAAGTATATATTACTAGGGGCCCGTCCCGGCTTCGCACGGGTGGATAATTTTTTTTTAATATTTTGGCTCCCGCGTTCTGTCGCTCCCTCTATCGCCGCGTTACTCGCTGCGCTGCGAGGCACCCACACCGCGCCGGCGGCCCGTCTGGGATTATTTTTTATTTATCTTGATATTTTTATTTCGTAATATCTTTTGTCTGGAATGTCCGATTTCAATAATTCAAAAAGTAATTAACAGGTATTGAAACAGTCTTTATTACGAAATAATTTATTTGGATAAGAATTAATACAAAGTTATGGAAAACATGGTCTGATTTTGATAGGCATTTTTATCAACTTTTAAAATGTAAAAAAGTAGTTATAGTGACATAACTATAGTAGTTCGACATATGGTCTCGCGGAGTTTTTTGTAGATATTGATAAGTTCTATAATATTGAAAAAACATCAATACTTTTCGCAGCGCATGCGATGAAAGATATTTTATGGCTAATTTTTTTGCACCTTGTGTTGGTTTTAGTGAGAATTTCTGGGGATCTCTAATTTTTTCTTGTAATAAATATAGCCTATGTTACTCAGGGATAATGTAGCTGTCTAACGGTGAAAGAATTTTTGAAATCGGTCCAGTAGTTTTTATGTTTATTCGTTACATACAAAAATACAAAAATCCAAAAATACAAAAATACAAATCTTTTCTCTTTATAATATTAGTATAGATGTAGATATAGATTGAGTTATATATTAAATTAAGTCTGTACACAAGCTTCAGCTTTTTTTGGGATAATGTCCAAAATCCACCTTCTAAAGTATCCGTGTATAACAAATAAAAAAACCTGATGCTGTTATTCAGTGTTGGTTTAAAACTCAGCAGCTTATAGAACCGTTTATCAGTATCGGCAGCCTCTACAAAGAAACAAACATTTCAAATTCTCTTTACTAAGTAAATAATAAGTAATACTTTTCCAATATTTCTGTGAAGTAACAGAAAAATATTTACGTAAACGTATCCTGGGGCACGGCCGTGCACTCGTCAAGTCGCATAGACGTAAACAAAAAAACATTGCATTAACATCCGTGACGACTTTCTAAGCATACGCTTAATATTTAATAGTGAATTGTTTAGACGTAACAAGTTTCTCATTATATATTATATTATGAAATAAAATAGCAGGAGTTGGTGCAGCTAACATAGAGCAAAGTTGTACAGTGAAGACAGAGTGCTAACTATCAACAATGGTCAGTAGGTTATGACGCCAAAATAATCAGTAGTACCATCCGCAGACAGCAGTTAGAGCAGGCGATAATATATTATATACAATCACGATTGTCAAAGCATTTTTGAAATAGAAATAATCATCATCATCACCCGTTAATGGCCCACTGCTGAGCCGGATCTGCTTCTCAGAATAAGAACGGATTAGGCCATAGTCCGCCACGTTGGCCAAGTGCAGGTTGGGAGACTTCACACGCCTTTGAGAATATGGAGAACTCTTAGGAGTGCAGGTTTCCTCACGCTGTTTTCCTTCACCGTTAAAGTAAGTGATATTAAATTTCTTAACATACATAACTCAGAAAAGTCAAAGGTTATGCCCAGGATCGAACCTCTTAACTGCTACTAATAGAAATAATATTGATGTTATATTCTAAATTGATTAAATAATTATTCCATAGATACTAACTAAAATAATTGAGCGATGTGTTTACATATCACGCAGCTTAGAATAGATTTCGTTTGTTGCGAGACTGGCGTTTTTACATTTTTATTACAATGGAATTATATTGTATACCACGTCAAGGTTGTTTGATCGATGTCTCCTAAAGGAATCGATTATCATATAAATATTAGATCTTGTTAACTGCTTAAAAAAAACTTAAAGCGTATAGTTTCCATGATACTAGAGTCCCCTCTTCGCTGAGGATTGTTAAGGAACAGAAGCGCCAATCTTGAATTTTGAAAATCACTGTTGCCGTTTCTCGTACTTCTTATGTACCCGTCCAAATTATAAATAAATGGATGTTTGTTTACATGTTGAAATGATGAGGCTTTAACGTTAATTGTTGAGGAAACAACAAAGAAAAACATCGGCTTCGCGTCACTCTATCAATATTACGATACGAACGGTTTCATTTTATTTGGTGGTCGTGTTACGTGTTTTCATAGAAATGTTTTGTTAATACATATTAAAGTAGTGAAACTATTAGTGTGGTGTTGTTAGCGAGGTGAGAGTAAATAAAGTTTGCTTGTTTAGAAAATTCGGTTTGATAGAAAATTTCATATTTCATGAATAATGTCTGGACGCCATTTAGTTCGTATCGTGTGTTGCTAGTTTACAAAATTGGGTTTCCTTACATTTTGTATTAAAGATAATATTGTAATTAATAGCTTACCATTTTGCCACCTAAACTTATACCACTGATAATACAATCTTGCACATACAGCGTTGTTGTAGAGCATAGACAAATAGTGCTGCCAACAAAACAAAAAAGTTTTTTCGAAATACTGCAAAGCATGGCAACTCGTACTACATCGTATTGGCGGGTAGATCGTCACCTTCATCACCTTTAGTGTGATACATTAGAGTCAGTCTCTCTGGTGTTGTCGCGCAGTGTACATGGAAGTTAGTATTATAGAGTTAGTTTAAAAAGCTCTTTCATAATATATATGTCGGAGCATAGTAAAAGATTATCGATTAATCGAATCGTTATCGTTGTCTATGGCGTTGGAGTGGGGTAGTAGTCACTTCCGTTGTTTTGACAGTCTTTACCCTCGACCCTTTATATGCGATCGACAGTCTAACTGAGGTCTTAGTCGTGCGCGGTCTCTCAAGAAGTGAACATCGTCTAAGTAGTGCTAGTGATAGTGATAGTGTCAAGTGCAGTGTAGTGTGGAAGTGCTGTCCAACTAAGGTCACGTAAGTCCTTACAATGTAATTGCCACGTGGTTACGTAAACACAATGTTAGGTTAGGTTAGCCTTAGGTTAGGTTAGGTTAGCCTTGTGTTAGATTCGGTTTATGTGCGTTTAACCTTGGGTTTAAACAGAGAGCCTGAGCAGTGGAAGCGAGTGTTATGATCATTTAAAGGACGTCCTTAAGCCTACACCTTGGTCACAAGTACAAGCCACTGCTTAGGTTCCTGTCATAATAGTTCTTGTCAGAATAGTATGTGATAGTAATGGTTAGTTATATCCTGACCGTGTTGCGCCCGTATAGTTTTTGACCATCCATCTTTTGGCCATCCTTTTGGCCATCCATTCCATTCCTTCTTCTTTTTAGTTTCCGACAAGTATATATTAAAATATATAATAACACGTACACATTGCTAAATTAGTTTATTTCTTTTTTATAATTTGTTTATTTTGGTTTTTATTTTTTTGTTTATTTATTTTAAGAATATGAAAGTATTAACTGCCGACAAACTGCTGTGCAGTTTGGCAGAATATAAAAGTGCTAGTTATTAAGTCCATATTTTTGTGAAACTTTATTAAATATATAATAAACTAGAGGGCTGCCCTCGCTTCGCACCGGGTATTTAAAACAATATTATAATTGATGTCCTTAAATTGTCACTCTGTAATTGTGTACTTTTTCATTATTTGAAAAAGAGAGAGAGTAAGAAAAAGGTATAAAAACAAAAATAATAGAAACAAAAATAAAAGAAAAGCGACAGATGCTAAGAGAGGGAGGACAGACATACTGAACAAATAAAAATAAGAATTAAAGAGAGAAAAAAGAGGGAGGATGAGAGACAATGATAGTATTATAAGAGGAAGAGAGATGGAAATACTATAGACTTCTCTCAATGAAAGAATTTTTAAAATCGGATCAGTAGCGACAAAATGGCTATATTCTATTAATTAAAAAATGTATATGGCAACACTAAATCACTATTGGCACTCACGAATAGTGTAGTTTTCTATCAGTGAAAAAATGTTTTAAATCGGATATGTAGTTCCTGAGAAACTCTTCAATTTACAAAATGGCCACCTTATGGCACTTAAATGGCCATATCTTTTTAATTAGAGTATTTATGGCAACACCACATAGCCTATGTTACCCGGAAAGGATGTAGCTACCTATCGCTGAAAGAATTTTTAAAATCGGTCCAGTACTTTTCGAGCCTATTCGCAACAAACAAACATACAAACAATCAAATCTTTCCTCTTTATATAATAGTATAGATATCATTCCTCTCTAATTCTCTGACTCAATTTTGAATGAAAGCAATAGAATTAAAGGTTACACGTAATAGTGAAGGGTAGCAAGTGGTGTGTGGCGTGTACAATACAAATGTGGGGGTAACGATCTGAACAATTCACCATTACACAGCCAGAGAAACCCAACAGATCGCATTAATGTCGCAGTCGGACGGTCTGCCTGGAGAAATCCTGTACGATCACATTAAATAAGTTTTAAGAACCATTTCCATTATCTGTTTCAATTTGTGGGATGAGAGAGGAATGATACTCATTACTGTATAGGACTTGTGACCAAAGTGTAGGGTTAAAGGTCTTTTGCTCCCCGAAAATTAAATAAAGTAGACAATAAAGATAAATCACGTGGACCTCGAGAAGGGTGACCTTAACCACGACACTATACTGTTAGCAACACTGTATATAAAGTAGTAGTAGTTAGATCATTTTATATTATTTCAAGTATACCGAAGTGAAGACAATATATAACCTTTAGTGCGATAGATTAGTCGCAGTCTCTGTGGTATTATCGTGCAGTGAACATGGAAGTCAGTGTTATAGTGTTACCCTTCTCGAGGTCCACGTAAGTTTACTTTATTATCTATTGTCGTTAGCGAGGTCGAGTGGTGGAGGTGAGAGTTAATATATTATGAAAGAGCTCTTTAAACCTGCTCCTGGGTCCCAAGCCCCAGGCACTGCTCGCCTCAGTCCAAATTGCATGTGTATACGTATTGCTGTACAGTGTACATTGTACGACAACACCAAAAGGACTGACTCTATCGCACTAAAGATTATATATTGTCTACACGTGGGTATACTTGAAATAATATAAAAGTAACTACCCGCGAATACTAAATTATAAACGGTGTTGCTAACATTCATTGAAAGTCTATAAATAAGTTTATAAAAAACTTGAAAGGTTTATTCATATTAAAATAACTATACATTTTTATTATTTACTAGCTGACCCGTCCTCCCTTCGCTGAGGTGTATTAGACTACAGATAAAAGTTTTATCAAAATACTTTCACAAATATTTCAAAACTAAAATTATACAAATCGGTCCTGTCGTTCTCGAGTTTCAGCGTGACTAACAAACGTCAATACATTTTATTATCTATACTATAAAGACTTTTATACCTACTATATTTGCACCCCTTTTTTACCCTCTTAGGGATTGAATTCACAAAAAGGGATATCGACAATAATCATTATTAGGAACTTATAACCTGAATACAACATTTTATTGAAATAACTGAAATTAGACAGCTTTTATACTAATTTTTACCTCCTTTAGGGATGATTTTCGAAAAAATATTTTACACATCTTTCATAACTTTCAATGAAGAATTTTCATATTGAATTTCATTCGAATAACTTCAAAAACGGCATGGTGTCATACTAACTTTGTACCCCTGTTTTACTCCCTTAAGGGATGAATTTTCAAAAATCCTTTTTTAGTGCTCCCCTACATTATTAAGGGAACCCTTACGCAAAATTTCAAGCTTCTAACCCTTATAGTTTAGGGCCTGCGTTGATATGTCAGTCAGCTTCTCCTTTTATATATACAGAAATTTCATAGTTTCCATTAAAGTCTATACCTTAATGGAAACTATGAAAAAAGATTACACGTCTGTTCCACTGAAAAATATATTGAAAAAGTAAATCTTTTTATATCTGTTTAATTGAAAGTGATAAGTATGTTTAACAATAGTTACTATAAAAGATCTTGATCAGGATCAAATTATTTTAAAGTTTCAAATTGAATTGCGTGACATTTCTGACAGTGACAATCAATTTGATGACAATGCGTCGTAATATAATTGTAGTAAGCAGTGATGGCCCAGTGGTTGAGACTTCAAGTCTTACTCGGGAGGTCCGAGGTTCAATCCCCCACACAGGCACCTCTGACTCTGAGTTAAGTGTGTTTTAAGCAATTAAATATCACTTGCTTTAACGGTGAAGGCAAACATCGTGAGGAAACCTGCACTCCTGAGAGTTCCCTAAAAGTTCTCAAAGGTGAGTAAAGTCTGCCAACCCGCACTGGTCAGGTGGTGGACTATGGCCTAATACCCTCCTCATTCTGAAGAGGAGACCCGGCTCAGCAGTGGGCCATTGAAGGGTCGTGATGATAATTGTAGTAAATAATAAGTATTTTAAATCTGATAAAATGATTCACAGAAACCTTAGACATTTCCATACAATTTTCAGCCCCCCTTTCAACAACTTACAACCCTTTTTCCGTATTAAAAAGTAGCTTATATCCTTTCTCAGGCTCTAAACTATCTGTATACTAAATTTCATTTAAATCGGTTTAGTAGTTTTGGCGTGAAAGCGCGACAGACGGACAGAGTTATCATCCCATCTATAAGTAGTAAGGATTCTTTAAAAGGTCTTTGGAAGTAAAATCCTTTGAATCAGTACCTAAATATCTTATACATTAAATCTAATAATTTTGAAATGCACACCACCCCACAGCCACACAGCCCACTGATTGCGACGTTCATAATTAGGGCAACACATGCATCGCTCGAAGGCTTTATCAAGTTAATATTACAAGTTCTTGCAAGAGTCAAACTAACCGAGAATATTAAATATAACCTTTATTGACTTACGACTCGTCTCGCCCTTGCTAGCTGCGAGTACTATAATAATGAGTTTACGGTGTATGACCGTCTGTCAGTTAGACATAAACGGTATCTTGCAGCTGTTGTCAACAAATCATGTCCTAAAGTGAGTATGAGTCACGTTACGACCCTTCAATGGCCCACTGCTGAGGCGGGTCTCCTTCTCAGAATGAGGAGGGTATTAGGCCGTAGTCCACCTCGCTGGCCCTGCGGGTTGGCAGACTTCACACACCTTTGAGAAATTTTTTTTGGGAACTCTCAGGAGTGCAGGTTTCTTCACGATGTTGTCCTTCACCGTCAAAGAAAGTGATATTTAATTGCTTAAAACACACATAACTCAGAGTCAGAGGTGTGTGCCTGTGTGGGGGATCGAACCTTGGACCTCCCGAGTAAGACTTGAAGTCTCAACCACTGGGCCATCACTGCTTCTATGTATGACTTACAGTCTACTTTAATGTCACAAACCCAATGAATTTCGAGAAATCCTAAACTGATCTATTTATTTAATTTATCTTTTGTTTATGATAGATAAGGGACAAACGAGCAGACGGTCCATCTGATATTGTAAAGTGGCCAACCATCGCCGTCGCCCATGGACATCGGCAACACAAGAGAGTGTCTCTTGTTTTGGAGATAGAGTGAGAAGGGGGAGCGAAGAGAAGAATGCTGTAGTTTCAGTGGACCCTGAGCAAGAATTGAACGGAATGCGTCAGAGACACCTGGAGATCGGATTCGCATGCTGGTGGTCGCAAACCAGTTGGGGAACAGATCCCCAATTATCAATGGGGGTACTGGGTTACTCGTCTATTACGCCCCAGCGGCAGAGGGGAATTGTATTCTAACCCGTCCCCTCACGGGTGAAATATATCTCGCTCTAGGACTACAAATAAATAATTTGAATAGTAATGTTGTATAAGGGGATGACTTTGAAAGAAGAACGAATGACAGAGAGTGAATTAAGACGTGAAGAAGAAGACATTTTTAAAGACGATACTTTTCTTTTATAACAATGAAGTGTGTTATTTGAGTCCAAATAGTTTATAAAACAATAATTATATATAAAAAAGTATATAGTTATAATTAAAAAAAAGTAATAACTTATATAATACATTTTTTTTACACTTTGGGTTGGTTGTAGTAAGAATTTCTGAAGACCTCTAATTTTTTTAGCAATAAATATAGCCTATGTTACTCAGGGATAATGTAGCTTTCTAATGGTGAAAGAATTTTTGAAGTCGGTCCAGTAGTTTTTAAGTTTATTCGTTACATACAAAAATACAAATCTTTCCTCTTTATAATATTAGTATAGATTATATAATATAAAATTATTTCTACACGAATTTGTACAGTGAAGAAAACTCTAGATCGCCATTTTGAACATTTTCATCAATTAGTCGTTTGGTCCCACAATACAATTAAAGTCTTTTGTACTTATCCAAATTAATATTTGAACACCAACAACATAACAAAAGTACTTCTAAATCGTTACCTATTAAGTATATACAATTAAAGAGATTTATAAAGATTTCCATCAGCAACAGCTGCAATGCAAAACATTATAAAATGAAATAGCGTTGCGTCTCTGGTGCCAATTACCATTTAAAATTGTAGCTTGAAAAATGGCGCAATAAATTCTACTTTGTAGTGTTGAGTTGAACATTTCCGTTCAACTGTCTCAGTATAAGCAGCTGAATACAGGACGCAATGTAGCGATTTAAATTCTTTTCTGATTCAACTCTCTTATAGCTTCACTTGATAGTAATGGATAGTAATGGAGGACTGAATAAGACCTATATCCAGATAATACTTTCATATTTTATCTGTATGTGACTGATACCACACAAAAGACAATAATAATAGCACTTGTAACGGAACACCGAGTAAACAATATTAAACATTATGACACCACACAACTGCACAGCCATAATATTCACCAGGCGAGCTCCGTTTGACAACTGACCCAAGTCTATCAGGACAGAGGCTATATACGGACTTCACTCGCGTTGTTTATGGTGAAAGCAGTGTAGTAAGATATCTGTGATCTTTTAAGATAAAAATAGGGGGTATTGGTTTATATAAGGGTATACTAACTTAATCGAACTCAAACTGAAACTCAAAATTTTTTATCGTATGTATAAAAGTACTTTTGATACGTCAAAAATTGGTCGGTCAGTCAGTTTGTCTGAAGCTACCACCAGCTCGGAAAGCAGTTTTCTGTTGAGAAGAGCCGGCCAGACACTCAACAGTCGCTCTTTCCTAAAAGCCATGTTTACATAGTCTGTTATACAAATCATTTAGCTTGAGAGTCGTCACTTAGATTCCAAGCATTCTCATCATTATCGATGGTGATAAGTTTTATATAGCATTTAGTGGCAAGTATGAGGTCAGAACCGCCTGATCCCGGGGGCACGGGTTTCATTCAAGTCGATTCCTCATGTCCCTTTAGCTCTATTACAACTTCAAGGAAACGTCATGGAGGTGATGGTGTGTCTAATGATATCAGTTCTGCCATTAAGAAATGGAATAAAATTAATAAAACTTTATCAATGTTATTAACAGTGTTGTTAACTATATTTTGAAAAGAATTTTTACAAAGTGAATATTGTTTATAAGTACCTAGAGTAAGTAAACATTTAATAAGTAGAATATGTCTAATGGTTTTTCCAAGATTTTCATCTTAACTGAAAAGTATTTAAACAGAATGTCTAGTCAGTCTTTAATTCTTCTACTTTCTTGCTAAAACGCCACTTTCCTTCTTGGATATAGCACGAGTCCGCAGTTATTTTTCATTGCGAGAAAGTAGCGAGAATAGTAAATTATTACGAATGATTTTGCGTACGTGCGTTTAGACACATAGTAATTTTTACTAACTGGCGCGTAAGTTAGGCTTAAGTTAATCTAACTTTAGATTAAACAGAGAACCCGGGCAGTGGAGGCGAGTATTTTAATTGAATAAAAGACGTCTATAAACCTACAGCTTAGTCTTACAAGTCTTAGGTTTCTGTGTAATTGTAAGAATTAATAATGTTTAGTTATTCATCGGTTCAGTAGCAGTATCTACGATGCGTTAACCCGATAGTCTATTTCATGTGTTTTTTTATATGCCCCCATTTCTTTGCCTCCCTACTTATCACTTTCTCCAAGTTATACGAAACCATGAACACATGTATAAAACCAAAAATATAAAGATCTTTTATATGTTTCCTTATTTCTTAAAAACACCTCGTTCTGATAAAACTGTCATTATTTTAAAGCAACATATTACTTTAATCCTGAGGTCAAAGTAAACGATATCAAGATATACGATTGTCCAGGGTTCAATCCCGGAGCCCCGGCCCGCGTGTTATAAATTGAGATCCGCCACCCGAGTGTTGCCGCCGCCATTGCTCATTATTTAGTAGCTTCTTCGAATCGGAAAACTTACGCTGATTTTTTTCCAACTTTTTCCTCTTGGGTTATTACCATTTATATTAAATGTTTCTTCTAAGATTAAATATGGGTCCAGTTGTACATACACATATTATGTACCATCATTTAAAAATATTTTACAGTATAATTTTGTGCTAAATTGTGGGAAAAGAAAACAACAGAAAAATATCAACATTTATAATATTCTTTATTTTTAGTTACTTATAACAAACTAAGTTCCGTCAATGTATAAAAATAGAATCTGATCTCAATCCCACGTTGGGCGCCAGTTTATAATAAACGATTCAAACCAAAGGCAAAAGCGAAAGTTTAAGGTTAATTATCGGATAGATCCACAATAATTATGAAAGAAATAGAACCTTTATTTGATTAAAAGATCCCTAATCATGTATCATGCCAGGCAGAAGGCAAATTTAAAAACACTAATGCATAGAGTATAGAATAGAATCAGATTTTGGGAAGGGTCATGATCAGGGTCAAATGGTTGGTCCATTTGTCCTGGAATGGAAAAAAACGAAACCTGTGTCATAACTTATCTTATAATGAGTATTTTTTATTTTCCCTTATGACAGAAACCAAAAGGAAAGTTGTATATGAATTACGCACCGTTTTATAAAGCAAAAAAATCAAAAGATTTACAATATAGCGGTAATTCTCGACTTCCATATTGAATTCAATTTGTAAATTCAAACATTCCTTACATGAACAAGAACAGAATATTGTTCCGAGCTGATTTAGGGATCGGAGTTAAAGATATTTACTGGTTGAAGATGAATTCTTCTTTCGACTTCCTTATACTCTTCTTGCTTAAATTTTCCATTAGTTATTAGTCATTTTACTTTAGTATTTTCAATGTTAAAACGTAATAACCTTGTACTGGGTTGTAGCAGTTTGTAACAATATCTGGAAAAGGCAAGTTGTCGAAAGTTCTAGACGTTGTTAGTCATTTCAACGTCTTTCTTCAATCGAATATTTTTTTTGTTCTTTTAGTTATAGTCAGGACATGGTTTGTATGAAAGAAAAAGTGAGTGAGACAGAAGTATATGTGAACAGTATGAATACTACCTCAGCAAAGTAAAGGCGGGTCAGCTATTTCATATTAAGACATTTATTTATTTAATTGAAGTGAAGTCAGGGCAAATCACAAGTTTTAATATATTTGTAAAGATGGAAACTCGACCTCTAATCAATTCTCTCGAGAGCCTATTACTCTGATCATATCTTTATTCAAATTGCTCCGTGAAAATGATCCGTGTTATCGTCAGATTTTATCTTTTTAAGAAGAAATGTTGGTAATAGATGGCATTAATTTACGCAGATTAGGTAATACGGATTCGCCATATTAAGCAGTAAAATAATAAAAAGAATATAAAAATATGCTATCCCATTACTTAACATTGAACAAGATTACCTTTTGTTGCTTCGGATTCATCTGTATACATTTTGGTAACACTTTTATTAATAGTTAGAGTATTTAATACGGAATATTCTAGAAACCTGCCCTGACCTCGCACGGCTGCAATCATATTGTAATTAAAGATCACAAGATTTCTTCTTTGTCGATTCACTCTTGGCAGAGTGGTCGTGGTTATCACGTCCCAGCAATTTGGCCAGAAGACAGCGCCCGCCTCACGACGTCCCGCCAAGTTCGCCTGCTGACTGATAATCGGGCGCATTCATGTACGAGAGCGCCCACCACAGCCTTCACCTGATCCGTCCATCTCATAGGGGACCTTCCCCGCGGTCTTGTGTCTTCGACTCTCCCTTGAACGAAAAGACGTTCTATGGAGTCGTTCCCACGCCGACTAACGTGCCCAAAGAATTTTAGGATCCGACTGCGCACTTGAGTAGATAGACGCTCTTTGATGCGAAGCTCCTCAAGGATGGAGGCATTTGTCCGGAATTCGGTCCAGGAGACCCCGAGCATCTTCCTCCAACACCACATTTCCAGAGCATCTATCTTGTGAATTTCGGTTCGCCGTAGAGTCCACGTTTCGGCGGCGTAAAGGAAAATTGTAAACACCAACGCTTTTACGAGCCTAACCTTTGTGGCTTTCGTGATGTTTCTATTCCTCCATATTTTCTTGAGCTTGTCCATTGCACTTCTGCTTATAGCCATACGTCTCTTAACTTCGATTTATTTAAAAGAAAAAGTGAGTGTGATAGAAAACAGTCAGTCAGATAGTGGTGTTGTAGTGACATACTAATAGCATATTTACAATTGCGGATAGCAGAGTATGAATGAATGAGTGACTGAGTTAACGATATGAATACACCTCAGCGAAGTGAGAGTGGATCGGCTAGTTTACAATAAAAATATCGAGGCCGTTAATCGAGATAAAAACTATCATATCTTCCAAGTTAAACCAAATCAAAAACAGATTGCATTTCGCCTTCATCGGATATTCTGACAACAACAAGAAATATTCTGACAGGAATCTAAGTAGTGTCTTGGACTTGTGACCAAGGTGTAGACTTAAAGAGCTATTTTAACAGAATTCCAACACTCGCCTCTACTGCTTAGTTTCACTGTCTAAACCTAAGATTAAACTAACAAAAACCTAACCCTACCCTACCGTTATGTTTACTTAACCACGTGACAATTACATTGTAAGGACTTACGTGACCTTAATCGGATAACACTTCCTGCACTAACACAATACTCTTTCGCTAGCACTACTTAGATAATATCCTCTCTTTGAGACCACAAGCTAAGACTGATCTCTACTGTCTTAGTACGAGAATATATAGGGACGAGAGTAGCTAGAATTACCCTCCACGGGTGGGGTATAGTTAACGGATTTTTATTTTACACTAGCGCCATAGATGCCGATGACGATTCGATTATTCGATAATCGTTTACTCGTTAAAAAATATTAAAAAGACGCCACGGAAGTGATTATTAATTTTCCACTAGCGCCGTAGATGTGACGACGATTCGATTAAATAATCATTTAGTCGTTCCCGACATATATATCTGTTCGGGGCAGTTTAGAATATAATTTTAATGTATTTTGAATGATATTTAACGGTTGAACGATCTTGCCGGGCATGTCCGACCCGGTCAATAAAAGTAAAGACGCCACGTGCTCGGAATCACCAGGATCGTTAGGTACCTCCAAATATTATATAGATAGTATATAAACTCACTCAACTCAAGCCTGTTTGTCTGGAGATTGTTAACTGCTGAATAGAGAATGATAAGATTGTCTATATTACTTATACGGCGCTTCTTTTCAAATGATAATCTGCAAGTTTAGGATTTGATAAACAGATTGACTATTATATATGATATTTTCTGTAAAAGTATTTTTGAGAAACAAATCGATACTCTATTCATTCAAAGATATTTAGTTTTGTGGATTTTAAATTTATGATAATTGATAATTTTCATCTATAAAATTGTCAAAAACTTTTTATTTATTTATTTCTTCTATTTCACCTGTTTCTTCTATTTATTTAGATAAATTTTAAGTTTGAGCTTATCAGAACCAACACTAAGGCTTATACCATCCGTTCAACTAGACCAACATACGTCTATTATATCTGAATAGCCAAATAATTATAAAAATATTTATCGACTCTACTCTCTACTCTGCAGCGTGCACGTCAATCTTCATCCTAATTTTTCCCATGAATAAATTTTTGCATATTGTAATTCTTTAGCTGAGATATTTTCCTTAGTAAATATCTGAACGCCAAGTATTAGAAAGCAATTTGGTAACAAATTCCATATTTAATATAAAAACGTAACAAAAGCTTGTTTTAATGGGCGTGAAAGCATAAACCTTGTGTAATGGCGACGGCGACGGCGAAGGCGCAATATTTCTTATATCGGAGTCGGTAATAACATGCCTATTGAGCAGGCGCTGCCCGCTCGCTGTGAAATAGCATATTATGATGTTATTATAGTGCTTTAGCTGCCCTCGCTTCGCTAACCCAACTAAAACAAACAGTCCTATCTCGATTATAATAACCAATAATAACCAATCTGTTTTATTGGCTATGGCAATCTAGTCAGACCAACGTTTCCCATAAGAGCATCTCTGTAATACCATACGATTCTAAAACTACTCTAGAAAAGTGGGAAAAATTATGGTGGATCAAATTTTTAGATTTTTAGGAAGTAGTTTATTAATTTATTATTTAAGAGCATTTTTACGTTTGAAAGATTAGTTCCAAACTGGTGCTGATAGTCAAATGAAGGGTTATGGTTGAAATTAGTTAAAAAACACAAACACAAAATATTAGGTGTTATGTGGATCTAATTATTACAAAAAAGTGTATGATAATAATGATAATTTTCATCTCTATAATTTTCTAACACTTTTTAACTATTTATTACTTTTTCTTTTTCTTCTCTCCTTCAATTATTGCAAGTACGAAAGGTTTAGAAATAAAAAGACAGTAGTTGACTATAAGTGAGAAGCATTAACATATACTGTACTATATGTCTAGGACTTATGACCAAAATGCAGGCTATAAGCCAGATTTCTTTTTCTCATTGCGGAATTTATTTGTAGAAGCGATACACAACTAATGGTTGAGAAGAAATGATTTATAATATTTACAAAGATTTAAGATAAATAATGTGAAACATCTGCTCTGGATAGTTTAAATGAATTTATTGCTCTCAGAGGATTTACTATAGATGGGTAATGGTTGTTAAGGATTTAGAGACTACGCTAAAGACCATTTTTATATAACGCTTATACATATAGACTCTGCTTAATTACTAAAATAATTATTTAATTAAAAATTTAAATGATCCCCCACAAAAACTGTAATTTAACACAGTCACCAAGTATTAATACCCTCACGACATCGATTTACAGGATTCGATATTAACCTGTATATTTTCGATTCTTTGAGAGCTTGATACTCGACGATTGTTATGGTTGTCAATATATTAATATTGTGAGGCAGCTCTCACGTTAGCAATGAGCTGATAGTCTTCAAACGGGTGACCAGATCTTCACAATACATAGCTAGGAACCATCTTGATTAAATTACCTTTAAAACAAATAAAACTTCATCGGAATCAGTTCATTACCTTGGGCGCTACGATGCCACAGACAGACATAGAGACACACGGTAAACTTATAACACCGTGGTTGAAGCGTCGGGGGTTTTAGTGATCTGAAATAATTCACAAGATCAGGTAGATTTAAGGTTATGGTACAATTTTACATTGATCAGATACATTATTAAAATGAACTAAAATAAAAGGGAATGTAACGACACGGAATTGAATAATATTCCGAGGGTCCCTTTATCCATCTCAATCAGCTTCGTTGCTGTGTACGATATTAATAACATAAAATTAACCAAATTATTCATATAGACATTACGATATAGTGAAAATATTTAAACTGAGGTAGGGCATAGCAGGAAATTTCCTGCTCAAATATGGAGCAGCCCGACTGGGGTAGTACCTCGACCTTACAGAAGATCACAGCTAAATAACTCTACTCTAAAGCAGTGTTGTGTTCCTGTTGGTGAGTAAGGCGACCAGAGCTCCTGGGGGGAATTGGGGACAGGGTCGGCAACGCGTTTGCGATGCTTCTTGTGTTGCAGACGTCTATAAGCTACGGTAATAGCTTATCATCAGGTGAGCCGTACGCTTGTTTGCCGACCTAATTACATAAAAAAAAAGTCTAAATCTCTGTTTAGACCGATAGCCGAAAAATACTCGGGGCTTGTGACTTAGACCATATAGTTTTGCCATATCAATAAACCATGTCATTCTCGATACAGAAAACCTAGTCAGACTGCCTCAGAATTATTGGGATTGGGATTAGAGTCAGTCTCTTTGGTGTTGTCGCACAGTGTACATGGAAGTTAATATTTTTTTTTATGGTAGAAAAAGTGCAAACGAGCAGATGGTCCACCTGATGGTAAGTGGCCACGGTACCCTCTTGTTTTGTTGATGCGTTGCATCCTCGAAGATAGAGTGGGGAGGGGGAGTGAAGAAGAAAAAATGCCGTGAGCAGAGTCCACTAGATCCACAGCATCAATGGGATGGGAGTGGGAGGGGGTAAGTCTGACCCACATACAGCTCGACCGGAACGCGTCTATGACACTTGGCGGTCGGATTCGCAAGCCAGTCGGGGAATAGATCCCCTACCACCAAGGGGGAGCTGGGGTACTCGGCTCTTACGTGTTGCTCTCCCACCGGCAGAAGGGAATAATATTCTATCCCGTCCCCTCACGGGGAGAAAACAAAAAGTATAAGTTATTAATCTAAATATTTTTATTTAGATCCAGCACACCATCAATTTTCCGTAGAATCCTATTAAAATATTTCCATAGCGGTGTGAGGGAGTGAGGGATGAGGGTGTAGAGGTGTGGACCGATAGAGTAATTATCTGCAAGTGATCCATCACGGTGTCACCCTCGCAGCCTCGCAGCCTCGCTATGAGCTCACGTGTACTGTATGGAGCTCAACTCTTTTGACGTCCGACACATTTGTTAAAAGAAACAGATAAATCTAAATACTGAAATCAATACAGCAGCAAATGTAAATTGAATGATACACAAATAATCTATATGTACCCCTATAATAATAACCTAAACGAATGTGTCGTTACATCTGTCTCTTTCTAACTATTATAGTATTAAATCTCGCCTCTATGTATGTAAGGTCATAACTTTAGAACAACACCGAATTGTTTCGTTACTTATTGTCAGTAGTGTTACAAACTGCTTTATGGCAATAACTTGCTTAATGCTATGTGCTTTATTTTTTAAGCATGTTGTTTTACGTGCTTTTTTTCTAGCATGTGCTATAAAATAATAAGATTATTAGGGTAAATAATTAAATGTGTATGGTAAATAGTTTTCTTAGACTGGCAACATTTTAATTAAAGGTGTGTGAAATAATCAATTTATTAATATATTTGGATATTATTTTTGTCAGTATGGCCGTGTTATAAAATAATAAGATTATTAGGGTAAATAATTAAATGTGTATGGTAAATAGTTTTCTTAGACTGGCAACATTTTAATTGAAGGTGTGTGAAATAATCAATTTATTAATATATTTGAATATTATTTTTGTCAGTATGGCCGTGTTATAAAATAATAAGATTATTAGGGTAAATAATTAAATGTGTATGGTAAATAGTTTTCTTAGACTGGCAACATTTTAATTGAAGGTGTGTGAAATAATCAATTTATTAATATATTTGAATATTATTTTTGTCAGTATGGCCGTGTTATAAAATAATAAGATTATTAGGGTAAATAATTAAATGTGTATGGTAAATAGTTTTCTTAGACTGGCTACATTTTAATTGAAGGTGTGTGAAATAATCAATTTTTTAATATATTTGGATATTATTTTTGTCAGTATGGCCGTGTTATTAAATAATAAGATTATTAGGGTAAATAATTAAATGTGTATGGTAAATAGTTTTCTTAGACTGGCAACATTTTAATTGAAGGTGTGTGAAATAATCAATTTATTAATATATTTGGATATTATTTTTGTCAGTATGGCCGTGTTATAAAATAATAAGATTATTAGGGTAAATAATTAAATGTGTGTGGTAAATAGTTTTCTTAGACTGGCAACATTTTAATTGAAGGTGTGTGAAATAATCAATTTATTAATATATTTGGATATTATTTTTGTCAGTATGGCCGTGTTATAAAATAATAAGATTATTAGGGTAAATAATTAAATGTGTATGGTAAATAGTTTTCTTAGAGTGGCAACATTTTAATTGAAGGTGTGTGAAATAATCAATTTATTAATATATTTGGATATTATTTTTGTCAGTATGGCCGTGTTATAAAATAATAAGATTATTAGGGTAAATAATTAAATGTGTATGGTAAATAGTTTTCTAAGACTGGCAACATTTTAATTGTTTGACCTTCAATGCTATATTTTATATAGTATGATTAATAATTATAAATTGTTAATAGTCTTATACAGGCTGATTTGATTTTACTTTACTATAAGGTGTGTATGTATGTATGTGTTTGAGATAGTGATTGATAAACCTTCAAAAATATATATAATAGATGAATATGTAGTGTTACAATAAATTTTGTTATCAAAAGAAAAATGGCCAAATAAGTTGAATGAAATTTGAAATATCATTACCTAGCCGATTTGCCCTCGCTTCGCTGAGGTGCTAACTGTTTTGCACTCATACTCAATCGCACGTTCACTCATTTATTCATTCACACCCTGCCAAGTACAACTATGAACATGCTATTTTCCGTTGTGTTAGCGACACCGTTTATAAAGTAGTATTAGCGGGTAGATCCTATTATATTATGAGAAGTATACCGACGTGTAGACAATATATAACCTATAGTGCGATGGATTAAGAGTCTCTTGTGTTTCATTGAAGTTAGCATTATGGTGTCGTGGTTTAGGTCACCCTTCTTGAGGTCAACGTAAGTTTACTTTATTATCTATTGTCGTTAGAACTCTTTAAACCTGCTCCTGGGTCTCAAGCAACAGGCACTACTCGGCTCCGTATAGATTGCATATGTATACGTATTGCTTGTACAGTAATGGATATCATTCCTCTCTCATTCTATGACACTTGAATTTTGTATATGTCTCTGATTTACAGTGGACACCACTTTCTCACTATCTTCTGTCTCACTCACTCTTTCTACTATACAAACCTTGTCCTGATAATAGCTAACACAACGATTTGGTGCAGTTGTACATATATAGAGGCTATTTATTTTCATATAAATAGATTAAGGAGATCTAAATATTTTATTCTATTTAACCTTTCATATAAATTGGAATCAGAAGTATAATTTTTAATTGAAGTCTACAATAGAGCGAGAGCGAGAGCGAGAGAGACAGCGACAGTCAATTTAGATGTGCCCAGATAAGATTATAGAAATACTTAGTGGAAAAACTTTCACAATCTATTTCCAATTACGGACTTCGATGTCTGTTATCGGATGAACTAATAAAATTGATTTTCAGGTAATTATTTTATTATACGAAGTTTTATTTAGCTTTATAATAAGTTAGCAACACCATAGGTAACATTATATTCAAGATTTCTTTTTAATTTATTTCAAGTATACCCTCGTTACGATTTAGAGCAAGACAATATAACCTGTGTTTCGATAGATTTGTACCAGTTGTCAAAACGGTCTCACTCGATGTTCATCAAAGTTGCGTGTCGTGATTAGATTTCCTAGATAGCCGGGTAACCCAGGATTGTGACGGAATTTTAGGTATTGTCCAGTAATAAAACCTTATTGTCCCGGATTTTATGATCAGACGAAAAGATTCATGTATGTACATGTACCGACATTTTTTTCATAATTTTTATGACCTGGCGTCTATATTATAAGTTGATATACATTTTAGGCTCTTTTAAGATATTTGAACCTATAAAGGAAAGGGGGAGGCTTATAAAGGAAGAGAGGGAGAACTTGATTTTAAGGTTAAATCAAAGTATTGGAAGAATTTTCAGTAAAAACTATTAATCTAATATATAAAATTCTCGTGTCACAATGTTAGTTACCTTATTCCTCCGAAACTGCTTGACCGATTTCTATGAAATTTTATATGCATATTCAGTACCTACTATCTATTTTTCATCCCCCTAAGTGATAAGAGTGGCCCACCCCAAATTTATATAGCAAAACAACGTTTGCCGAGTCAGCTAGTATCAATCTAAAAATTAGTATATAATTAAAAATCGTAAGGTCTGAAAATTTGTCATGTGTTTGATATTCTGGGAGACTTGATCCCGAGGAAAATATTAAAATGATAGGTTTTATTTTTCCAGTAGACAATTTACTGGAAACGTTCATTCACCTCATCACTCAATCATTAGCTAATGAAAGTCTTTTCAAATAAATTGGAAATCTTTTGAATGGCTTCAGTTCAATTTATCTAATATCTTCTAAAAGTTTTAAGTACTTCGTTCATAAGAAAACTATTTTTATATATGAAAATTTGTTTAATATTCATAAAAGAGTTTTATAGTAGAACTTCGATCACTAATAAAAACTAGATATATAAATATGATAACCAGATGAACACCCATTTGAAGACAACAGTATTAATTAAGCATCATACTATCTCGTAAGAGTCGAGTAACCTAGCACCCTTTGGTGGTAGGGGATCTGTTCTCCCACTGGTTTGCGACCACCAGCATGCAAATCCAATGACAAGTGTCTTTGGCGCGTTCCAGTCGAGTCACATGTAGGCTTTACCCCTCCCTCTTCCATCTTATTAATGTTGCGATTCCAGTGAAATCTATTCTCTAGTTTTGCCGATGTCCATCTGGTGAGGTCCGGTTGCGTGTCGATCCCGTGGCATGCCATTCCCGATTAGAAACAAGGATCGGGCTACATCCTTCAGTGGAAATTTGCCAGGAAGGCAGAGCACCTCTTCGTCAGGTTACGTACTACATTTTTTTAATTTTTTAAAAGTACTAGTAGTATGGATCACATCTAAATAAGCTAAAATTCCCAATGAATGATATTTGAACGCACGACCTATCGATCGTGGATCCAAAGCCTGAACCACTAAGTTACAGACACTTATCATAAATATTTTACATAGTAATTTTAAAGAGGAGATTATTCTATAAATGGGAATTAAATTTAAAGCCCTAAAACAAAGTAATTTAAGTCTTTCATTTGCTAATGGAAAACCATACAAGCGTTGCTAATAGATTTAGTTAGGGGATAAAATAAAGCCTACGTCTATCGGCCCTTTTCAACAACTCTCCGTTGCTGTGGAATAAACACTAAATGTTAAACTAGCATTTTTTTTATATTTTCCGTATTTACTTTTTAATTACCCACAACTAGCGAGCGGTGTATTTCCCCATAAACAGATAAGATTTAAATTATATTTTCTAGTTTTAATTTTAAAGATAAATTAAAGCAGCTGTGTTTGTTAAAAAGCAATAATAAGTTTTTAAATTTTGCTTAGCTAGGCCAAAATATTTGTGAAACATTTCTTCTGACATCTTAATTCTTTATATAATATATTTTAGGATATACTTGTAGAAATACTTATAGAATTATTGTCACATTATTTTTTTTAAAGTATCTTATACATTTTTCACTGCGGCCTCGGAGATAGAGTGAAGAGGGGGAGCGAAGAGAAAAATTCTGCGATTTCGGTGGACCCTGAGCAAGAACCCGGTGTAAAGGGTACTCGGCTCTTACGAGATACTCTCCCAGCGGCAGAAGGGAATTATATTCTAACCCGTCCCCTTTATAGTATAATTTAACAGCAAATTATTTGTACAATTTCATCAATGTCGACGCAAAGCTAGAATAAAATTCGACATAGTAGTTCAAAAATTAATACAGTAATTGTTGTGTATTCACGTTAATTGATATTCAATATCATTTTAATATTTTCATACAAAATGTTCAAACATATCCGCTTACTAGTATTTGAATTAAAATAATTTATTTTTTATGAAATATAAAATTATAGCATTATAGCCCGGTGGTTAAGACATTGATGTCGTACTCGGGAGGTCCGAGTTTTATCCTGGGCACACACCTCTGACCTTTCAGTTATGTGTGTTAAAGCAATTAAATAGCTTTAACGGTGAAGGAAAACATCGTGAGGTGAGACCTGCACTCCTGATAGTTCACTCCTCACTCTGAGGAGGAGACCCGGCTCAGTAGTGTGCCATTAATGGGTTATGATGATGATAAAATTATAGTCCAATAGTGTGCTTTTAAAGGTCTGTAAGATATTATTTTATATTTAAAGTCGATTATAATTATGTTATTCTTTAGAAAGAAAAAAAAATATACCACTAATGTATTGTCCCTGTTAATAAAAAGAACTTTATTCGTCGATTTGAAAAACATCACTTTAACCAACCTCGTGCAGTACTTGTCTGTCCTACCCCTAGAGTGTAAATAAAAAGCGGAGTCGCAGAAGGAGGTGAGCGCCCACTTGCTGTAACACAGTGGGAAAACACGTGGGAATTGTAGTGGCTAAGGCTGGTAACTAAAGGCAAGATGAGCGTATGTTATAGCACTGTGTTATGCAAGGGCGAAGAGGCTACCCTTCCCATAGCCCTCGAGACGATACCCAACCAACATTAATGACTTATATTCACTGTATTAATTTTTTTAGTGTATGGAAAATTATTCCTGATTTACAATTTGGCGGTTTCACTTCGATGGATTATAGTCTACCGAAAATTAATGCGTTATATTATAAGTAGTATGTTATGGTTTACAATCTTTTGGTAGTTTACAATATCGCGAGATAGATTATAGTTAAACGTTATTTACAGTTTAAAAGTAACAATATATAAATTATGTTGATGTTAAAAATTAAAATGTAGAAATAGACCTAATTAGAGTTAGTAAATTGTACTTGCAAAGCAGGGGCAGGTCGACTAGTATAAGTATAGTTACTAAAAACGATACTGTACCTTGGCATGGCTTTTGAAATCGTGAGAACAATCTGTAGTTGAGGTGGGCAGGAATGTGTTCTGTTAGACCACAACGGATGCAGCTGGAGCATCTCTTGTTAATTTAGCCAATATAACTTGGTGATTTCGTTTATACATTCCATGCATAACATAGATTTCTATTTCTTAAACTGTTAATGGAATGGATAAGGCTTTTTGTACATTTTATTAACCTCTGACTCTGCAACGACGGGGTATTATAAGTTTAACGTTCTTAGCTATGTATTGTGAAGATCTGTTCACCCGTTTGAAGACTATCAACTCATTGCTAACTTGAGAGCTGCCTCACAATATTAATATATTGACAATTATAACGATCTTGTAACCATGGTAACACACTGACTTTCTTTCGATATCTTTTCTTTTGATAACGTTAGACGTTAGACTTGAGCTAAGGTTTGCAGTAAGTGTTTAATATTGGTTAGTCGGTGTTCTACTGTTGTTGACATCAGTCCCGTGTGTTCCACATTTGTAAAAAATACTTTGAATATATAGGTAAATACTATTTTGTAGGTTATCCCTCTTTCGTAGCTCTCCGTAGCAGAGATCGTAGCCGCGCCGTAGATCACGAAACATTCCTGGTTTCCTGGTCTCTGCGCTACACACACTATATGTACTAGATATATTTTACTTCAGTATTAATACATTTATACCTCTAGATTAAGTTAAAAGGGCTATTTATTTTTTTACTGATTTAATTAGTATATTTTCATTGATATTTATTAATCTGTTATAAATATTTATTATATCTAATTTATATATATGTCGGGAGTAGGACAGGTGCTGTGTGCACGTGCCACTTGAACGTGCGGCCTGCACGTGTACCTCAAGCCACCTGCGCGTACCATCTGCATGTGAGGTGGTCAGAAAGCTGCGTTTCAATAATAAGTTTTGCTATAAAATGCCGAGCGAGCGCCGTACTTAGGTAGACTCAAACTGCCGTAGGAATCGGATCTCCTCAAAGAAGGATCTCTCCGACTAAGGATCATGTGAGTTCTTACGTCTTATTTGTTGCGAGTTCCCACATTGTATTTACATGTGTTAACACAACCTAAGGTTAGGTTAGCCTTGTGTTAGGTTTATGTTAGTCTAATCTTAGGCTTGGACAGTGAAACTAAGCAGTGGAGGCGAGTATTGTGATCACCTTGGTCACAAGTCCAAGGGTCCACTGCTTGGGTTCCAGTCGTAATAGTTCATGGACGAGACTAACTAGAATTCCCCTCCACGGGTAGGGTAGACGGACATGATTCTACTCTAGCGCTATAGATGCCTATGACGATCCGATTATTCGATTATCGTTTACTCGTTTGACAATATTAAAACGACGCGACAGAAATGACAATTAATTTTCCAATAGCGCCATAGATGGCGATGACGATTCGATAATTCGATTAATCTTTTAGTCGTTCTCGACATATATATATATATATATATTTTCGTTTATATCATTGAATCTTAACATTATGCAATTTTGTATATTATGATGAAAAAAACAAAATGTATAACTATTAAATATCCAAACATGATATAAGATAAGGTAATAACAAAGCTAAGCAAAATAAATAATACAGATATGGTTATAGGAGATTCTACATAAGAACACACTACACAGTGCCGCGGCCGGTGCTGGATTCATTATACTCCATATTGTAAATATCGCGGCGCAGACCACACCACATCCGGATGTTCCGTACTACACCAGTGGCTAGGGTGACCAGCGTTTCATATAATTTTACTAAAAACTTAGCCAGTATTTTCGACTGATTTTTATTGTTGAACTTTCGACTCCCGCTCTGATATGATCGGCATTCATTGAAATAGCTTTCGCCCAATTCCGATAAAAGTTATTGTTACCTAGGATAAGTTAGCAACACTGTTGATAATTCATATAGGCGAGTTTTATCGAAGGAATACTTACTGTCTCCATAATATGCATCCGGTCCTTTGTTCCGATGTATACGAGTCACTTTGTAAACATCATTTATGTAAGAGTAATGCAAGTAGTTTAATTTCATGCTGATAAATCTTCCTAATCAAAGCGTGGGTTAAAGACTGTTTATTTCATTGTAAGACAATCAGACCGAGAGCCAAGACGAGTCCTTATGCTTGTGCCTGGATCATAATCTTCTCCCTCCGCCCTCCATGTGAGCAAGGTGGTGCGGCACAGACGGCGTCAGAGCGTAAATGGCGTCGTGGATTGTGCAGAGGGCACCAAATCGATATTAAAAAAGATGGGCCACAAAGTAAAAAATATACTTACTCGATCTTCTTGTTTTTTTGTTATATAATAGAAATGCTTGACGCATTCTTGTCTTGGGCATTGTTGTATAGGTACAGTAATATATCATTCCCTCTCATTCCATTACAGGCACAATTCATATTTATGTCATTTTATTGTATTTACACTCTACTAAAGGACTATGATAATATACAATCTAGACGGAAGCAGAAACCTCCTAACTCTAATATTAAAGACTTCTTCAGCCAAACAGCAATTACACTAATTATTTAACTATTCAGCAAACTGTCTATAATTACACAACACTTTGAAGTCACACGAGTACCGAGAACAACTAAACTCTATTCCCATAGTCATCCTTTTTATTATACAAAATACCCCCCTCATCTTCCCACTATAGTGAGAGATGAGTCTTAGGCTTGTATTGCCAAGGTTATATTTAAAAACTCTCTTTAAATAATTAAATAAAGCTTACATTATGTTATTATTATTAACATCTTCGAGCATGGTATCCCTACTCAACATAAGTACTCGGTCAGTGGAGCACATTGTACGAGGCTGATATTTCGCTTCTGTTACGACCAATAAAATACAATACCAGATTGTGGTACACTACACGTGCTCCTCTGACCGTTGCTTGGTAATGACGCTATTATATTAATTTATACTTTTTATCCTTAAACCGCTCATCTTTGGGGGGTAATTTTGCCAATACTCGCCACGGTTGGCAGGCGTGTTGGCGAGCGCAGTTTATTAAGCCTTTCAATGGAACCAGAAACGCTTTTCCCTTAGTCACCTATTACGACAACCACGGGAGGAGATGGAGGAGTGCTATTCTTACGCCGGTACCACCACGGGACTTGGTCAGGGCGGCAATGAGTCGCTGGATGCAGGTGGCAGGTGATCGATCGGCGGTACTGGAAATCTCTGGGGGAGGCCTATGTCCAGCAGTGGACCTCCCACGGCTGAGATGATGATGATGATACTTAAACAAGTCAATTCTAACCTAACCTAACCTAACGCGCCCGACCACTGGAGCTAAAGTAACGGCCGATCTGTCACTCACACTCCTTTATTAATTAAGTTTATTTGTGGCTCCAAATTAATTTTTGTCTATAACAGGAACAGGCGTGACCTACATTATTATTTTGTTGGTTAGTGTGAGTATTGGAGGAATAATCGCTACTAGCTACAGGGCGCGATAGACATTTAATTAATTACAAAAACTAAAAAAACCTAGGCCTTTACTTAATTTCATTATACAGTTATAAGAAAATATCAGGAAAAGCCACACATAAAACACATGTGGTAATAAAGAACAGTGACTCGTACTTGACCGATTTTTCATTTAAAAATTAATATCTAAAGCTGTGAGCTCAGCTACTTAGTGGGGCTCCGGCTCGTGTTCGGGCTCCGACGAGATGAAATTTCAAACATTGCGGCCGGCGGATATTTCCCAAGCTCTACATACCGACCTCTACATTCAAAAGTTACTAACATTTATTAAACTTTTGAAAACAAAAAACGCAACCTAATTTCGATTTTGATGACTTTACTAGATTATTATTTTCTACTAGCCGACCCGCGCGACTTCATTCGCGTGTCGCTCCGCTCCTATGGGTCGTAGCGAGATGTTAAATAGCCTAACTTACTTCTTGTTACATCAGCTATCTGCCAGTGAAAATGCCGTCAAAGTTAGTGCAACCATTTCAGAGATTAGCTGGAACAAACTCAAACTCAAAATATTTTATGGATTATAGTGATGGTCTTTGTTTCAAATGTTAGGAAAATTTCTACGGAAGTTTAACAATTTTTGAATAGTTGTTATCCATGAAATTAATATTAAAGTCTAATTTCACAAAGCAATTCGATAGATGGCGCTGCAATGGATTGCAGCGCCATCTATCGAATTGTAATGGATTACTAAGATTTATCTGTTTGCCTTTTTCCTTTTTGACGGGAAGATTGTGACCCATACGAAGGTTTAAGGGAGTCCTTGAGATGATCAAAACTATTCAACAATAAAACATTTAAAGTTATCCTTATGTGATCCTTTATAAGGGGGACATATTGCTCTACTGTAGACAATATTTACTGTATGAAATCACTTGACAGACCATTCTTGAAATAAACCAAAATAGATACACTACTTCGTAGATACACTATCTAGTATATATCCAATATAATTTAAACCTAGATAGTCTAAGTAAAAATAGCCTTCCAATTTAATAAATTACAGGTCTTACCTCACGTACGAGTCTTATCTATCAACTGTACTCTAGTTTTTTAGGATTACCCACATAATATATTGTACAATGTTATACTTACCGACCTTCATGTAATTTTTTTATTATGAGGATGCGGATTTTAAGAGACTCACATCCGCGGATGTGTATGCGGATGCGGATCTGTATTTAAAAACTTAAGTGTTCGGTTAGTAGGGTAAAAAAACATAGTATTATATACCCTTTTTTATTTAATAATAAATTAGTGAATGAACTACTATTACTAATTAATTATTTTAGTAATTAAATTTAAATATAGAAGCATTATATTTAATGAAAAGTAGAATGGCCGCCTTTTTGGACTCCAATCTGTTTCGCAAGGGTTTTAAGAGGCTCACATCCGCGGATGAGGATGTCAAAATCGATGCGGATGTTCCGCATGTGCGGATGCAAATATTCGCAACATCCCTACTGCATAGTCATAACGGTGACGAGGCGAGCTTCGTTTGACAACTAGCTCAAGTCTATAGGTTATAGAGAGGTTCCGCATTCATTTCGACTAGTAATTTAATAGCGTGAATATTGTCTAAAATAGTGCGCAGGATACAGAAGCTGAAACTGAAAAATATTTCATGTGTTTGTGAGTGAGGGTAGTGTACAAAAAAAAACTATTTTTTTTCTGGACATGCATACCTATGCATCAACATTGCTTGAAGTCAAAAGCTAAATCAAAATTAGTTCAGTAACTGTTTATAGGCAAGGCTTGAATATTAAACCTGCACGTGATTAATCCCACTTCTGACCTTATATTTTGAGCTATAAACTAATAGTGAGACAAGAGTTGGAGAAGTTGATGGATGAGATTGAAAGATACAGAGTAGGACAAACAGTACCTGGGGCTTGTAACACGAATATTAAATAATTGTATTTATAATAAATTTTCATACTAAAGCAAAGCCTGGATAATAGTCTAGTGTTAGATAAAAAGTAAGGTAATGTATCAGACTATACAAATGACCAGCATTTTAGTGAAAATAACGACAATGGATAGTAAAGGCTCGCGTGCCCCTCATCAATTTGATTCGAACATTAATAACGCCGAGCTTACGAGTACCTGCTGATGCTGTTCACCATTCTTTATATTAGAAAATGCTTAAGATAAGTTATTGGATATCGTGACGACCTTTCTTCACCATTGAAAAATTGAACGTAAGAAAAAAGCAGTGCCTGGAGTTTGTGACTCAAAAGCATTTTAATGGTTACAACTCTCGCCTTGTTAATAAAGTTCACTTACACTAAGTTAGACAACGTTTAATTTATGAAATTACTTGTTAAACTAAAGGCAAGATAAATTAATAAGAATAATCTATTAAAGACGTGAAGACTTGACTGTACTTGTCTACTTGGCAATAACCCCAAGGTTGACTCCCAGTCAACCTTGGGGTTATTGCCGTGTTTGTACACGTATCACGTTAAAACGGCTGAACCAATTTGAATGAAATTCGGTACACAGATAATTTAGAAGGTGGACTAATAGACAGGGTACATTTTATTCTGAAAAATAGTACCGTTTCCATAGGATAGAATGGTACAAAAAAAACTGAAGCTTAAAATTTTGTATACATATATAGTAGCCAGCAGCTAACTTTAGGTTTGAGAAAGAATTGTTGCACTCTCTCCCCCCTCTCCTCTCTTACAAGGCCTCTCAATACTTCTGCGCGTTCAAAGTCAAGCCTATATTTACGTGCCGGTAGACGACGAAATCACGTGGGTCGATTGGTTAATTAATAACAGTTTTGTACACTCTTGTGCATTTAAATCGCGGATAATGTTTCTTCTAGTCTTTATTTCTTTAAGAGTAAACAACCTGGTATTCTAAAAAGATATTCTGTTTTCTCATAATTACTCTTCAGCTCGATTTTTGAGAGTTTTTGGACTAAACAACTCCGTCATCACAACCTTTCTTCCCTTGTTTTCTCCATCAGGGTTGAATTTTTAAAAAATAAGTTTTTTTAGAGTTCCTTGATGAGTCAGTCAGTTTAATTACAGGAATTACAGGAAATAGGAAAATGTATTTCAACAACATTAACAATAAATATAAAGCGTAATATCACACCGCTGTCAAATAACGGTTGGTATCTGTGGCACGCGGCTATCACCACCCCTACCAGTCCAACAATATTAACCGACCTCGACCATTTTCATTTGCATAAGAAAATAAAAATGCCCGCTATTTGTCTTCGAGAGTGGAAAGTCTTTGCTTGGCACCACTACTATTGGAATCACCATACAAAAAAATACAACATTAAATAAAATCTCATGATCACTGATCACAAGTTGAATTGGCCGTAGGCTGGGAATATAGCCTGTTGAAGGTAGAAAGGTTCTTTTGTGGAGACTACGGTCAGGATGGCGAAGCGAAGGCCTCCCACAAGAGCCGCTGATCTGAGCAGGTGATCGGATGTACTGGAAATATCTGGGGGAGGGTTATGTAGCCCAGTCCCATGGCTGGCTCGACGATCACTGATTTGTTAATACACGCTCTAACTTCACTACATTGTATAAAACAAAGCTGCTTCCCATCTGTCTGTCTGTTTATCCCTATGTATGCTTAGACCTTTAAAAACTACGCAATGGATATTGATGCGGTTTTTTTTATAGATAGAGTGATTCAAGAGGAAGGTTTATATTTATAATACATGCTTAGTGTAAAATTATCGTGTCGTGATGTTTGTTACCAAACTCCTCCGTAACGGCTCGACCGATTTTTACATCTATTTGTATACCGATATCGATTTTGTATACCGATTCGCATGTGGGCCAGACTTACCCCCAGTCGCATGTGGGCCAGACTTACCCCTCCCCACTCCTATCCCATTAAAGCTGTGGATCTAGTGGACTCTGGGATCTAACTCTGGGTTTGTTGAGACCGCAGCATTTTTTCATCTTCACTCCCCCTCCCCACTCTATCGTCGAGGATGCAACACATCGTCAAAACAAGAGATACCCTCGATGTCGTCCATGGGCGATGGTGGCCACTTACCATCAGGTGGAATATCTGCTCGTTTGCACCTTATCCACCGTAAAAAAAAATAAATATACGCCAACAAAAAGTTTGCATAATTTTTTACGTAATAACAAATGGTAAGGGTAACAACCTCCTGTCTCCGAGTTGTTATTTTGCGTTTATGTTAGCGGAGCATTATTTCGGTTTAAGACCGCCCTCGTGCCGCCTCCTGGCCGCGTTTCTGCTGATTGTTACTTCAGTTAACTACACCACGTGGCTCTACTTACAGTTACGAGTATATGCCATTTAGTTAGCGGTTCGATATCATTCTAAATTCAACATGACGGAATATCCAAGATGGCGGAGTTATTTTGAATTCACTCATACAATCTAGTCATCAAATGAAAGGGCTTGCTAAGAATAACTTGTAACATAAAGTGACTTCACTCTAAATACAAAATGGCGGATTAAGTTTTTTATGCTTTTCTACAATACGGGTATCAAAGCTATCTGGATATCTGAAGGGTCACAAGCAATAAGCACTACTTGGCTTTTATCACATTTAGATAGTGTAGTGTATTATTTATTTTTATTTATATATTAATTTTATTATTTTTATTTATTTCTGTGCCACAAACTTATAAATAATTGTTACAATCTTAAATGTACAATAGGTAACTTATCTGAAGTAGATAGATAAGTAGATGTTACTATACGACGAGTAGGTACAATAAAATAGAAAAAAAAAACAATATCAATAATAAAAATTATAAGATACAAAAATTATACACAAAAAAGGGGTCCGGGGGGCGCGGGAGGTAGATACCTCCTCGGAACCGATCCGTAGAGCTCGACCGGAAAGGAGACAGCGTCGCTACGCCCACCTCCTTCTCCTACACGACACCGGGGCACCGAGGGTGTCCCCGTTACTCGGGACATCCCCGAATTAGGAAAGCAGGCCCGCTATAGTGCGGGCCGCCCGTTGAGACGCTGTTGTCGAATGCGAAAGCGATCCAGCAGCGCCTCATTATGACGGAGAGGGTAACCGCGGAGGTTTAGTGGGTAGGACGGCGTTTCTCACCGGTGAGTCCCACATAACTCAGCTAACTCATCCCCTACGGGTTGGACGGGTATGCGTAAACGCATTCCTCCGCGTAAACAAAAAAAAAAAAAAAAATTGATCACAGCATAGATAGATAGTGCTGTTTGAGTCAGGACTTAAATAAATTAATGGAGGGGTTGCCATCAAAAATGTGACTCGGTAGCGAATTCCATAGTTGGGTGGCAATGACGGTGAAAGATTTCTTGTAAAAAGTCGTGTTTGAAAAAGTTATATCGAGGACTCTGTTCCACTCGCTCGCAGTGGTCTATCTCTGGATGGCGCCAGGTCCAAAGCGTTCCCTTAGGTATCAAGGAGAGGAGTCAGAATATGTAAGTTCCGGCGAAATCGGATGGGAAGCCACTTTAATTGACGTCTGAAATCTGATATATGGTCAAATTTGCGAAACCCGTAAATAAAACGGATGCACAAATTTTGAAGACGTTCGAGTTTGTCAAGCAGCTCTTCAGTAGCATCTAAATAGTAAACGTCAGCATAAGCTAATAGGGGATTTTAGTGATTTATGTACCATAATAAATGTTAAACAAATGTCTCAGTAAAAATTGCGTACAAAGGATGACTTATCTCTACAATAGAGATTTCTGCCAGTGACCCTCGAGTGTGGATAAGCTTAATTTGGAAATTGCGAGATAGGTACGAAAAGTTATTTTATTAAAAGAAACAAACCAATACGTATATATATTACTTAAAAATAATGCATTATTAATATACCATATAAATACATATACCTGTATTTAATAAAATAAACCTTCAAGTCTTACTCGGGAGGTCCGAGTTCGATCCCCCACACAGGCACACACCTCTGACTCTGAGTTAAGTATGTTTTAAGCAATTAAATATCACTTGCTTTAACGGTGAAGGAGAACATCGTGAGGAAACCTGCACTCCTGAGAGTTCCCTAAAAGTCCTCAAAGGTGTGTGAAGTCTGCCAACCCGCACTGCGCTAGCGAGGTGGACTATGGCCTAATACCCTCCTCATTCTGAGGAGGAGACCCGGCTCAGCAGTGGGCCATTGAAGTGTCGTGATGATGATGAATATACATAATATCAATAATTATATACTTAAAATTAATAACTTTAAAGTTGGAAATTTTCAGAATGAAACACAACGAATAATTAATGGTCATGTCTGTGATTGTAAAACCGGTGTGACGTTAGTTGATTACAGTTGGCTGACTAAGATAATCCGACAAATTAAAGAAGTCTGAATAAAATGAGATGGGCTGCCCTCGCTTCGTTCCGGGTATTTAATGAAATATTATAATTGAGGTTCTCAATTTGTCATTATGTAATTATGTTTTTTTCCATTATCAGTTTTTCATTTATAGAAAGAAAAAGAACGAAAAAATAAAATTGAGTAGATAAAGGGGAGAGAGAGAGATAATCGAAAAAACAAAGTGAAAAGAGACTGATCATTGTGAACAGCTTGATAAAGATAAAAATTAAAGAGAGAAAAAAGGATAGAAGAAGGAGGATGAGAGAGAATGATAGTATATAAGAGGAAGAGAGACGGAAATAAAATGGACTTTTATGAGTGAAAGAATTTTTAAAATCGGATTAGTAGCAACAAAATGGTCAAATTATATTAATTAAAAAATGTATATGGCAACACTAAATCACTGCCACTCACGAATAGTGTATTGTTACTTATTGTTCCCTACTCCGATTGCGAGAAATAAACCCCAAAGGATTACCTCAGCATTTTTTAATCTTCTCTACTCTACGTACAGTACGGGAGAGAATGAGTGAGTGAGTTTGTTGGTGAATTAGTTTTCAATTCATTCAGGACTTAAGTCAGAAATTTCGCCGATATAGTCGAAGACAACTAGTTGTCCCGTGAACAGTGACTTAAATAAAAAACCTCAGTGTGTTTGAGTTTATCCCGCATAAACGGACAGATGTCGTGGAATTTACGTTATAATAAGGATCACGAAATATTAGAGAACAATATTGTGTCGTAGGACATTACGACACGACACTTTGGAGCTTGTTTGACAGATGTGTCATGTCTCCATTAGCACTGACGAGCATTTGAGAGCGAACTTCATTTGCCTTACTTGTCTCGTCCTTCATGAACATTTCAGCTTTCATATTGATAAAATATGATTTCATATTAATAATAAAGTATGTAGTACTGTCGTAAGCCGAGGCAGGATGACTTGTGGAAACTAATGTGGTAATCAGTCATTTTTAAGATTTATTAACGGTCAACACTCAGCATTGTTTTTGTAGTATAATGTACTATAGTTTCAACCGCATTCGGTGGTGTTCATAGAGAGTGGACTATCGCGCGGTCGTGGCTCGGCGAACACTGTGGCCCGCCGGAGGTAGAGCGCGCAAAGACAACGGTCGCGTAGTAGGGAACGGTTCACTCAACTCACTGGATTCATCTTGCATGAAGAGGATCTTCCAGCACAGAGAACTAACCACGTCGTCACCAGTCTCTCGGTGAACGTTTCTAACTTCTTGAACGGTTTCCAAGTCGAAACATAAATTAATTCAGTGGATATGAACTTCTAAGTGCCTCTGACGAAGACATAATATCCGTTCCTCTCCTACTCTCCTACTACGCGACCGTTGTCTTCGCGCGCTCTACGTGCGGTGGTCCGCAGTGTTCGCCGAGCCACGACAGCGTGCGAGTCCACTCTCTTATGAAGACCGCCGAATGCGGTTAAAACTATAGTAATACTACGAAAACAATACGTGAGTGTTTACCGTTAATAAATCTTAAAAATGACTGATTACCACATTAGTTTCCACAAGTCATCCTGCCCCGGTTTACGACAGTACTACATACTTTATTATTATCCCGCAGGAATTTAATATTTTTCTGGGATAAAATTAGCCTATATGTTAATCCAGGTTATTAAGTACCTGTACGGCAAATTTCAATGAAATCCGTTCACCCTTTTTTGCGTGATTGAGTAACAAACATCACACTTTCACATTTATAATATTACTAGTCGACCCGTCCGGCTTCTCCCGGGTGCAATTTAACACGTGTATTTACCCGTAACCGCTATGTCCCTGCATTTTGAATCTGTAATATCTTCGAAAATATTCGTTTAAATTTCATGTTGTAAAGGGCCATATTGATCTACATTAAATGCACAATGTATTTAAGGTACCTAATTGGATAAGGATTAATGCTGTATTGCTTAAAATCGCTTCGTAAATGAACTATTATTTTTTGTAAAAAGTAAAGGATAATAAATGGTTATTGTGTGTTATCCCTAAGAGGTAGACATATACCATCCCGGACTTTTTTGTAGACCTTTTTTAAGTGTACAATACTGTAGTACATTATTTTGATCTATCTCGAAGGATTCAGCCAGCGTTTGCAATGTCGCTTACATGTGTTTTGCAATGTCGCTTGCAAAAATGTGTTTATTTACGACATCACATTAGAAACCTCTACAATTATCAGTGTTTCTCTACTATATTATATATAATAATAATAATAATAAGTTTATTGACCAAATATAAAGTTACAAAGATGTGACTTAAACTAAGTACAACTGTAGTTATAATTTAAAAACTTAAGTAAGTTCCAAATACATGAAGGTATTTTATCCTATTAATTAGGTAGTCTCTGTTGCCGTACTAGGATAACCTGTATTACAGCATACAGCTCCAAACCCTTAGATGCTTGACTTAAAAGGGATCCAAAACAGTGATTTTAGACTAACTATATGTGTGTATTTATGTGAAATTACGTTAAGGTTATGTTAAAATGTATGTTCGTGTGTGTGTGTGTTCGTGAGTGTTTGTGTATATGCGTGTGAGTGTGTGTTTGTGTGTATAAGTGTGAGAGTATAGATGAATTAAAGTTAACTTGCATAAATAAAATATTAGATTACTTTTTCTACTTATTTTTAATAAATTTCAATAGAATAAAGTCTTTCAGTTTCCTCATACGATAATTTTTGAAAGTATTCCACAACTTTTCTTTTGCATTCAATTTTGGTATCAGAGTAAATATTTATTTTTTTATTAATAATGTTATATAAGAAAGGTCCCAAGTAGCTATAAAATTTATGAATAAAAATAGTTTTAAAGTTCTTAGAGTATTCACACACTGCATAATTTCTTCGTCTGTCCAGAATAGACGCATCATAATGTAATTCTGAGTGTTGTTTTAATAGTATACTTAATAAAAATAATTGACGTACAGTAAGAACTTCACAAAACTTGTATAGAGTGACAGTGGGATACCGAATTGGTTTAAAGGTACATACTTTGAGAATGGTGCGCTGAGCAATCTCTAGAGTCTTCAAGATGGTTTTAGATGCCCCACCCCAAGATGAAATGCAATACGTAATAAGAGATTGACACAATACGAAATATACTCTTTTTAATATAGTAGGTTCCGCTATATTTCTTAAATTTTTAAATATATAAGTTAGAGTTCTAATTTTGCTGGACAGAGTCGATATGTATTATATGTATTATACATATAAACCTTCCTCTTGAATCACTCTATCTATTTAAAAAACCGCATCAAAATCCATTGCGTAGTTTTAAAGATTTAAGCATACATAGGGATTTAGGGACAGAGAAAGCGACTTTGTTTTATACTATGTAGTGATATTGTTCATTATTATTTTGTACACTAATTATCGATAAAATATATTGTTGTTGATGAAATACAAATTTAAAAAAATATTTAAACCATTTTTTTCTCGTAAAGAAACACAATTTATCATAGCAAAGTGGTATTGCTTATGTGTTCATCATCATCACCACAATCCATTAGTCGCCAACTGCTGAGCCTGGTCTTCTCCACAGAATTAAGAGGGGGTTAGGCCATAGTCCACCACGCTGGCCCAGTGCAGGCTGGCAGACTTCAGACACCTTTGAGAACTTTTTAGGGAACTCTCAGGAGTGCATTACCTCACGATGTTTTCCTTCACCGTTACAGCAAGTGATATTTAATAGCTTAAAGCACATATAACTCAGAAAAGTCAGAGGTGTATGTGCAGGATCGAACCCGGACTTTCCCGAGTAAGACACCGATGTCTTGACCACTGGGCTATCACTGCACTACTAATTCTGCTTCACTAATGTGTTATCAATCATATACTTCCCAAATATGAACAAGAGGTTTACTATTGAAACTATAGTTATAGTATAGTTTATTTGAAACTTATTTTCATCATTTCTACAATTGAATACATTAATCAAATATACAAAATAAGGAAAGTAAGATGCACGTCTTCATTTCAATAGTTAATCTGAGTACAAGTCTCGTAAACTGGCCACAGAACGCCGAGCACAGCGTTAAGCATCCAGCAGGTCAAGGGAATGGAATTTTTCCACTTTACTAGTACAATCGATAAGAAACAGCGGAAATTATTCTCGACTTAACTCTGTTTATACTTTTTTTTAAACTTAGATATCTAAATCGGGACACAGTATGCTCTACAAAAAACATCCTAATTATTTCGAAAGTAATTCTTAAGAAATACTTAAGAATACAAACGAAACTGCGATTTAATATAGAACTTACGTCATCTATTGATGGATAAATCGTCTGTCTGTCTGTTACACAATCAGGCTTAAATCACTGAACCAATTTTGTTGAAATATAATACAGAGATAATGTAGAGCGTGAGGAAGAACATACGCTATGTTTCATCATGAAAAAAATTATTAAGAATAAAAAGTGAACAAGTAAGTTTGCGATTACGCCATCTATCGACGTGGGAATGAAGTATATGTCGAGCTGTGTGTCCGTTATGTCTTTGGAAATTAGTCATATATAAATTAAAATATAGAATAAAATTGTGAAATTAAACCTAAATATAGGTGGTAAATTGCACCCAGGCAAAGACGAGACGAGTCGACTAGTTTTATTACCCACTGCTATAAAATGCATTCTACTCAGAAAGGCGTGCAGCGACTGAGACTTGAGACCCAGGTGCAGGGTTATAGAGCTACTTTACGTTAACAATATTCAAAGTAAAGTCATATGTATCACTTTGAACAATGTTATCTATCAAATGGTGCAAGTTATATAATATAATATCGAGATTTACAAAATTAAATACCAACAATCAAACGCAATAAGTGTTGCTAATTAAATACAAAAAGTATTTTATGTTTTTGGAAGCTCATTTTAATTTTTTTATTAAGATTTATAAACGGTAAAAACTTATGTATTGTTTTTGTCATTTATTGACTATAGTTTCGTCAGTGAGTGAAAACGCGCGCGGACGTAGCTCGTTGGACGAATTCGGATGAAACTATAGTCAATATTTGACAGAAACAATACCTGATTTTTTACCATTTATAAACCTTAAAAATGACTTATTACCACGTTAGTCATGTCGTGTAGACAATCGTTTTTATGACATTTTCACGTCACGCGACAGGATTTATTATTAATGAACACTACAGTATTGTTAAATCGATGTTGATGTTCTTTTATTGATAAATAGCTACACTATTAAGACATAGGTAAAATATAGGTATTTAAACCCACAGGATTTTATATAGTTTCCAGAAAAAGTTAATAACTTAAACTCTATTAGCAATTTGTAACGTCTTCCCGTTACCGGCCTTGAGCAGCTCTGACTAGAATATTAATTGAACTCCTGATAAAATTTGTTTACTACAATTGTTATAAATAATTTTTATACGTAAGATATGTTTACTGGAAACTGGGAAGTAATTGGGCCTTGTGACCCTGGTATAACTATACAGGATGGATTTTTGAGACGGGTCAGTAAGTTACATGAAAACGTATTTAGGAGACCATCCATAACTTTTTAAGATATTCAGAACTGCATCCACAGATTTTTGAGAAAATGTACAGTCAGCGAAAAAAGTGCTAAAATCCAAAAAAAAATTATGTCTATCGATCCTACTTCGTATGGGGATCAAAAGACTCTATGGGTCCATTTAAGGTATGAGTACTAGAAATGTCAGAAATCGCCAAAAACATTTTCCATACACTTTGTACTGAAAAACCATAAATCAACTCGTAATATTGTTGTTGCCAAATAATTATTTCTTACTTTGATTAAAAGATTCTTTAAGGCCAACTGAAATTTAGATAGACTGCCTGGAGCCAGTATACACTTCCTACGGAAATGCGTTGGAATAATGATCAAACAGATAAAACAGCTTACAGTTTAATAAATACACAGTCTAACTACCGGTTGACACGAGTCAAAATGTCCACCAATCACTCATCAAATAACCTAACTCAAATATTGTTACTCCACCACAAGAACTTTAAAAGTAAATATACAAACTTATAATAACTGTATTTATGCTAAAATGAACTCTATACTCCATCCATAAGGGTGGTAGTAAACGCAAATAGATCCTCATACTTGGTTTCCAAGTTTGATCTGACAAATTGTATTGGATATTGCTCAATTTGTTAAATCAATGTAATTAAGTGGTTTGTCAGCTCAGAATTAATTATAGATTGCAATTTGCCTTAAATTGATAAGGAAATTACTTGTACCAGTAGTTACTTGTGGCCGAAATTCGACCGCAATCTATTAAACTACGTCGTCATATCATTCACATTATAAGTAATTAATGTTTTATTATATTTTACAGTTAATATAGATATTATCTGACGTAGTACTAGTAATACTTAGTCTTCCTTAGATATGAATTTGTTAAGGACATGCCCACCCTCCATACATAGTTGGCCTACGAACTGAATGACATGTCATCACAACGAAAATTTTTCATTTATTTTTAATTAGAATTTCTTCTAAACCAGACTCCATTTAAATATATTGTGAACTTAACCTCCAATCCACCCCTCGTCAAGGTAAAAGGAAACAAGTAACCCAACTCGGTTATATTTTTATTTCAGACACAGTATTAGACCGCGATTGTACTCACTCCGGAGTCTTGTAACAGAATGCTCCTCCAGTTTTTACCTCTGGCCAAGGTGACATCGGTTCGCGCGGCAAAGCCCTTCGATTGGTCTAAAGTCGTCAGCCAATCAAAGTCGTCAGCCAATCGTTGAGCAAAAGTGTTGCCATACTAATAATTATGAAAATATTTAAAATAAACAAAGACACCTAACGCTATGATATCAAATGTTGCCAAGGCCGTAATAATACCCCCATTGTACCCATGTCAGACATCAAGATAAACTTTTTGGTCACACTGTATGAAATTTCATTTCCCATCGGAAATAGATGCTTCCTCTTCTTGGAAGTGTACTTTTCTATAATTTTTTTTATATATTGTATTCTGCGAGAAATTATTCGTAAGTTGTTATATTGCTAATTAGGATTCATCAAGAATCCATCAATACTTTTGCACGTAATAGTCAAAATAAATATTTGTTTACAAGTGTTAGCAACACCTTATTTCGAGTAGACAGTATGTCTATGTCCTTTTTTTTTTTTTTAAAGAAGTTAAGGGGCAAACGAGCAGAGGGTCCACCTGATGGTAAGTGGCCACCGTTGCCCATCGTACATGTTAAAGTAGTTTAATATTGTTTCGTGGCGTGGTGCTAGACCTCTGTTATAGAGGAATACAAGAGTAATGTACTTTATTATTTTAATATTTGGTAGCGAGGTCGAGCGATGAAGGTGAGGGTTTACGGTTATAAAAGACGTCTTTAAAACCTGGGTCTCAATCCCCGTCTTCCATCCAGATTATGTTAACATTGTCGTTTGAGTGTTATTGCGCAGTATAGTTCCCATACTCCTAATATAAGAAAGTATAGTATCTTACGTAGCGGGTAGTTGTGCAATCAATAGTTGAGCCATTACTTTGCTCTGATCCTGTCGGTTTCCGCGAGGGCACGTCGACACTTATTGAGGATCACTTCTGTTATCTCTGAACAATTTAACGAAGAACTATGTTTTGTAAACAACAAAATCATCTATACTGTAGTATATGCATTTCTTAATATTTTTTAATATTTGATACACATTTGAGGGTAGTTATAAATACAGACAAATATAATTGTGCACATCATGTCGGTTGAGCGAGAGTCGTGGGCTGAGAGGATTGACACCTGTTCATACCTGCTTACCAGGTAGCCATGAACAAAAATAAGTAGGCAAGTCTACCTAGACATATTCTCTAAGTTATAAACTCTCAGTTGAAATTTTTTTTTCGTCTGTCAAAATCAATCAATCAATCAATAGCCAAGCTATCATAGGCATGTTTGTAAATAAAAGATATTTGATAAAAAATATGTCTCATCTTCATCATCATCTTCCTATATGTATTATATTATAATCTACAGAAAATCTAGATCCTGGGACTTACAACCTAGACGCAGGTTAAAGCACACTGTCGAACTGTATTAAGAATAACTTAGAGAGGATAATATAAGAGTATTTCTTGAAAACAATAAAATATAAGAAGTGTAACGAAATTCGAGTCGTGTCTTAGCATTAATTCACATTAGGGGATGGTAAGCCGCTCTAATGGACTGCTTATACATTAAAATATTCTACTGAATTGCTACGCGACGGATCACTTCAAGTAAGCGGTTCCTTTTGTCCAGAATAATATATAAGTGGCCGTGGGGATTGCGATCCACCCGCTCACCATCACCGCTAGATTGTACAGCTGATTAAATTACAGCAGATATAGGGTATATAACGGAGCGGATAGTATTTAATATCATTTCCGTTACGTCATTACAACATTCAAGGATTTTTGATAGCCTCTGATTGGCTGACGATTCCCAGTGGTGTTTAACATTGGTCGATTTTATTTCTACTGCCACCAGTGTCTTGTCCCTTAATATACCCTTTATCGATGAACTAGACTTTATTTTTTGAGTGAACATCACCTGGAGTGGTGTTAGTGGAAGTGAAATAGTGTTTATGTTAGGTTAGCCTTATGGTAACCTAACGTTAAGTTTAAACATTAAACTTAGGTTTAGTGTTTATGGTTGGTGGGGTTCGTCGATGACTTGCTTGGTTGACTCTTGGTCGCCTCATAAATAATTAAAAAAAGGTGTGTGTGCGATTCACACACGATAGAAGTGAAACTTCAGTAAATCGACAAAAGAATGAGATGAATATATATAATAATATAAAATAGTATGTATATTTCTGTCTCATTCTTTCCTACACATTTTTGTATTTGTGTCTCTTACCTGTCGTTTTGTATATTTCTGTCTCATTCTTTCCTACACATTTTTGTATTTGTGTCTCTTACCTGTCGTTTTTCCGTTGCATCCGGTTTGAAATCACAACGATTCTAAAGAAGTTTCACTTCAAAAACATATATAAACGAGACTTGACTTTATTGTTCCTGTTATAAAGCGTGTTGCAACCATGACGGACATGCATCAAGAGAGCGATACAGATTACCAAAATTACTTAACCATAGACTCTAGTTAAAGATTCACATCACGCGAACACGACACTAGGAAGTGAAGGTGAGTGTTCATATATGCAGTACTTGAGTACTCCAAAGCACTGCTTGGGTTCCTGTCCAAAATATTCATATAAAATAAATAAGAATATATTTTTTTGAAAAACAGAAATTTCGACCGATACGCATCCACTTCAAGAAGTCTTTTATTATTCAAAAAACATGTAAGCGACGTAAATTTACTCACAAGCAATCGAGCCATTTAATAAAGATAGTACAACCATACATCTATTCTTAAAATTGTTACCGTGTGAAAATATGTAAAGAAAAGCGAAGAAAATATTTATAAAGTTCAAAACCTCGAGTGTCGTTTCCACTGAGAGATGTACTCGTATAAGCCGCTGTAATGGATCCTTAGATCGACGTCGAGCTTGTAGTATTACTTTGCTTGCTTTGTGGAACTCTAGTGAAGTACGATACAATGCTCACTGCATCGCTCACCTTTCTGAGGTTAAAGTTTTTCGAGGAATGTTTTCCTCTTGTTGCAGGCTAACCTAACGTCTTTTGATAGATATAGAGAGATACTATTGGTTCTCAAAAAATACATCCCTCGCTACACATCCTATATTACGACGGATATCGTTATCAGCAGTTTTGCCAGCACTTATCTCTATTTTTATTGTTAAAAATAATAATAAGTTAAAGTGGGTTTATTTTGAAGTGTATAAAAGCAAAACCTGGGATAATACAAGCGCTCGAAGTAGAGGCTGATCGACTCCATTAGGGAGCTTACGCGACCTTTTGATATCGTCTGTAAATACACTGATTGTATATGTATTGAAATATCAGCAATTTTTACTGTAAGGCAAAAATATTGTAAAATATTTAGCTTTACATTTTTACCTTAATATGTCTGGGAATAGTCACTGGCCGGACTCAAGGGTTCTGTACAATATTGCTTGAGTTGGTTGAAAAATTACCTCCACATTAATTACCATAAAATATATTTTTGTGAGGCAGTTACAAATTTACGGATTTCTAATTTTATTCCATTACGATCCTATGACAACGGGAAGTAATGACATCCTTTTTTGTGATAGTTACTTCATTTCTGAAGATCGAGGTTACCAACTTTGGAGTCCCTCAACTGCTCTGCCCCTGTAGTTGGAAAGCGGCCTTTCAACCTCAGTATTGCCAGTTCGTTCGCGTTCCCTCGACGCGACTAATAATAATAGTAATGACATATAACACTAAAAATATATTCACGTCAGACTATATTATACAATATACATATACTGTTGATTCAGAAGTTTTATATTTTCACAGCTATAAGGGACTAAAGACACGTTCCTAAAAAAATACTATACTCTTTGAGGAACGGAACCCTACACATTACCCGTTTTAAAATTCAAATATATTTTATTGGACTAGATATTTATAACATGTTTTCTTTTGAAAAATAAAATAAAATTCCTGATATAATATTTTAATTTTTTTTGTTAAAATACTTATCTTCTCTTAAGTTTCTATTTCTCTATATCAAAACTTTACTTATTAGACTGATAATATACGGTATTCTACGATACAATAAACAGACACACCTAAACAGCTTACAGCTAATAAACAATTATTACAATATTACGAATATAATATGGTAGGGAACATGTTCAGGTTAGGATTGGTGACAAAGGAAGTATTATATATAATCAGATTACACCTGAAGCAGATCCTGCCTCTAATCCGTCGCCGTTATTACACAATTTGTAAATCCATCCAACCATACATGTTTGACATAGCTTTGTTAGTTAATTCCCTTTACTATACTAATATTATAAAGAAAGATTATATTTATGTATGTTTGTGACTAGGCTATATTTTTTTTTATAATAGATAAGGTGCAAACGAGCAGATGGTCCACCTGATGGTAAGTGGCCACCATCGCCCATGGACATCGGAAAAACAAGAAACACTCTCGTTTTGTCGATGGGTTGCATCACCGAAGATAAGTGGGAAAGGGGAATGAAGAAGAAAAATGATGCGAATTCAGCGGACCCTAAGCAAGAGCCTAGAGTCCACTGGATCCCCTGCATTAATGGGATGGGAGAGGGAGGGGGTAAGTCTGACCCACATGCGGCTCAACCGGAACGCGTCTATAAAACTTGGCGATCGGATTCGCATGCTGGTAGTCGCATGCCAGTCGGCGAACAGATCCCCTACCACCAAGGGGGTGCTGGGTTACTCGGCTCTTACGAGATGCTCTCCCAGCGGCAGAGGGGAATAGTATTCTAACCCGTCCCCTCACGGGTGCGAGTCATATCGTCGGAATTCGAATAAATTTTCAAGCTCTTGGTGCATTCTTCGTTTTGAAATAGTGGTTATTCACAAATGCACAAGCATGCCTGATCGGTCGGCATTTGTGTTCGTGCAGCGAAACATCCAAAAATCCCATTTCACAAATGCTAGCACCGATTACAAATTAGTATTTTATGTGTTGTTCATTTTATCTTGTTTCGAATAGACAATATATGACTTTCGTTCCTTTAGAATTGAGTTATCCAGGAGCTTGTGAGTAATGTACTTTATTATTTTAATACTTGTTAGTGAGCAGCGGAGGCTAGAGTTTATTTTTATTTATTTATTTATATAACTTTATCGAACACCACAAAAAGAAACTTAATTAACTAGATATATTTAACAATTAAGAATTAATTATAATGGCGGTCTTATGGCTAATTAGCCATTTCTTCCAGACAGCCCCCGTTTCTAAAGGAAAAACGTTTAGCTATAATCTACTAATTACTAATAACTTAGTTATCGTAGTGGCTACGCCGTAGCCATTTAATCTACAGGAACAATTTTTTTAGTACAATTATTAAGGTGTGTAAGTAGATGAAAAAAGAGTTTTAGAAGGGTACACTGAAGCACAAGCGCTTCAGCTCGAATCTCAGTAATCCGTACTTATCAGCAGCTATGTAAACGTCGCGTTTCCGAAGACAAAGCAAACTCCATTAAGATCCACCACCAACTGCATTATTGTGAATATATTACTAAATTCTACCAAGAAAACATTCTAATTTTAATTTTCAACACCAACGTAACAAATATGTCGGAGAATAGTAAACGGCTATCGGATGATCGAATCGTAATCGGCTATCTATATCGATGACTAATTCTCAAAGACAACGAACTCACAGCTCGATATGCACTTCATACTTTATTTTTACCCCTTTTCGCAATAAAACCTATGTCCTATAGCCTATGTCCTTCCTAGTACCTGTAAGCTCTAGTTTATCTCTGTACCAAATTTTATCGAAATCTGTCCAGTGTTTTAACCATGAAAGCGTCACAAACAGATATACCATATATTCGTCGATAGATGGCGCTAGTAGTATATTAAATCGTAGTTTCGTTTGTATACTAGTTTTGTTAAGTAGTTCCTACGTTTCTTAAGGAGCCGTTCAAGTAAGCATTTAAGCCCCCCCCCCCCCAATGCTTACGTAATACTTGATACTATGTCTGCATGGTGATTATGTCAGCGATAAAAAATACGCACATTGAAACGTGAATATGCTCAGAATGAGGAAGGAGAAAAATGCATGCATCAATGTTTAGGTAAGCACGGGGGAGAGTTTAGGGCTTTGCCTGCTTTTCTGACATGGAGGGCGGGGGATAATTGCAAAAAATCTGCTTACATAATACTTGAACGGCCCTTAAGAGATACTTTCGAAATAATAATATTAGCTAGGATTTTCAATTGTATTTTACAACTATAGTAGTAAACTAACTGCGGATATTAGTAGAAAATCGTTTTACAGAAAGAGATGAAGTTCAAGGTTTAAGTTCAGAAATCGGACATCTTTAAATTTTTTAGAGTAATAAACCTTTAACTCAAACTTCTACTGGTAAGCTACACAGAAGCTTCACTGCACAATGACATTCAAAAGACTAGCAGTGCCTAGGGCTTGCAAACTGTAGCAGGATTAAAAGGTCTTCCTTCTATTCATTAACATTTCTTTAATAGAGTAGCAATTTAACAGATAATTTAAACATTCTTAAACACACACTACTACAAAAATACTAGTAGTAGTAAGCCTGTGTTGCCAGGTTAATATTCAAAAATACCGGCTATTAATAAAATAATTAATAAAGTTTAACTTCAGCTGAAGAATGTGAATATTTTCGGTCAAAAATTCCCCTTCAGTTAGACATTACATGTTATGAGCTCCCCATACTCCTTGCATAAGTTTGGTTTTAAAATTCTTTCCAAAATTCATCTTCCAATCCATGATTTAAGTCCAGTAGTGGACGTTAAAAAGTAACATAAGTAGTTTCAGTACATATCGACTCGTATAAGTTTTTACGAGTATCATATATCGTGGTGTGGGGTCGCTGTTTAATCGTTTTGTAGATCAACTCTATGAGCTGGATCTATGTTTATGATGCTCAGTTCCTGATGTTTTCATTCTTTAGAGGATTTAATGTTATGTAGATTTCGCTGCTCCTCTGTCCCTATGTATGCTTAGATCTTTAAAACTACGCAACGGATTTTGATGCGGTTCTTTTTAATAGGTAGAGTGATTCAAGAGGAAGGATTTTATGTATAATACATGCATATTATAGTAGAGAAACACTAATAATTTTAGAGGTTTCTAATGTGATGTCGTAAATAAACAATTTTTTTGCGCTTAGATTGCAAACGCTGGCTGAACCCTATGAGATAGATCTAAATAATGTACTACAGTATTGTACACCTTAAAAAAGTCTATAGAGAAAGCAACCGTGCGAAGCTAGAAGCGGGTCGCTAGTTAATAATATATTATCTACATAAGAGTTAGTTATACTGCACACTAACATCTAAAAGACAATAATTAAATACACTTTTTTTCACGAGCGGTAAACCACCAAACCGATGGACTTCAAGAGAGCTGTATGTGTCGTTGCTTTAATACTAAGAAATAAAAAAAAACTCCATCAAAAATTAGGCCAATATTGGGTCCATCTAATGATATTTTTGTCACTATAGTGACGCATTGTAGTGTCATATAGGGGTGGTATTTATTATTTTTGAGGATAAACTATCATATCTCCGATTCAGTCGACGACATGGTGAAAGCAAATAATGACAGAAGCGCCAGCGGTTACCGCGTAAATGTGTGCGCGCCAATATGTGCGACACCACAACATCTGCTCTCCCAATGGTCACCAGGCGAGCTCCGTTTAACGACTGGCACAAATCTATCATAACAGAAGTTATATATTGTCTTGTTATGAATTGATAGGTTGGTATAATTGGAATAAAATAAAGGGAACTACTCGAGAATACAGAGTTATGAATAGTGTTGCTAAATAATAGATATCTTTACATTTGAGCTTATATTAGTAACACCGTTTATAAATTGGTGTTCGTGGGTAGTTCAGTTTATCTTATTTCGAGTAGAGAATTGATAACTTTCGTTTTTCCCTTCCGATTGGATCGAGTTAGTGTGTCAAGTGGTCGCGTAGTACATATTAAATTATTGATACTAATAGTGTAGTGTTGTTTGGTGGCGTGGTGCTAGGCCTTCGTTATTAGGCTCCGAAGAATATATAATTATAAGAATATTATATTATATAATGTACTTATAGTATATAAGGTAGAGTAGGTGAAAGTTTATTGTTATAAAAGATGTCTTCAAACCTGCTCCTGGGTCTCAAATCCCAGGCACTGCTCGGCTTCCATGTAGATTACATGTTAATACTGTCGTTTGAGTGTTACTGCGTAGTATAGCTGCCAGATACCAACGCCCACCTCTGGGACATTTTCACGATTGCCCCATAGTTTATATTTACTTATGTTTTCAATATCCTTATTTATTTATGTATGTGTGTGTGTGTGTGTGCATGTGCACGTGCGTGTATATGTATGTTCAACTTAAGACAACATTTGTTGTAATAAAATAAATAAAAAGAGATTATAATACAAACAGCTTAAAGCTTGGGTTAGACTAAACTTTGGTTTTAACAGAGAACCTGGGCAGTGAAGGTGAGTTTTAACATATGTGGAAAGTAGCTCCTTAAACTTACACCTTGCTCACAAGACCAAGTCACTGCTTAGGTTCCTGTCGTAATTGTAAGAAATCAAAATGCTTGATTATTTATCGGTTCAGTAGCATTATCCACGTTGCGTTTACGCTCTTACTCCACTCTTAATGTTTTCAAAATACCCCCTCTTTTTCTCATCAATTTATCCGACTCATATAAGTCATCACGACCCTTCAATGGCCCACTGCTGAGCCGGGTCTCCTCCTCAGAATGAGGAATGAGGAGGGTATTAGGCCATAGTCCACCACGCTGGCCAAGTGCGGGTTGGCAGACTTCACACACCTTTGAGAACTTTTTGGGAGCTCTCAGGAGTGCAGGTTTCCTCACGATGTTTTTCCTTCACCATTAAAGCAAGTGATATTTATTTGCTTAAAACACACATAACTCAGAGTCAGAGGTGTGTGCCCAGGATTGAACCACGGACTTCCCGAGTAAGACTTGAAGTCTCAACCATTGGGCCATCACTGCTAACATATGAGTAATGTCCCGGATTTTCTTCCGCTAATAACTACGACCATCTACCTATTATAAAATTCCCTTGTAAACATAAATCTGGGTCAAGAGTCCCAGTTACTGGTATAGCTCTTGACATAGCTTTTAAATAGTAGAGTTCACTACAGGATTGCTTCTAATAGCCTCTTCAGACTTCGATATAAAGTTTTTTATTGGAAAAGGCTTATTGCAATATTATCGAAGGGAAATTCTAAAACAATAATACAAATGAAAATGCAATTGCCAGTATATATGAGTAGCATAAATCAGTTCCACAATACACAGCACAGTATACAGAATAGAGAGCATACAGAGCGCAGTAGAGCCAGCGAGTCGGTCCGGGAAACGATTAAAACTTAATCCACGCTATTGTACAATATCATACGGTACGTTACTTTGTAATGCAGTTATTGTACAGTACCACTATAACTACAATATATACTAATATTATCAAGAGGTAAAGTTTTTGAGTTTGTACGGGATAATCTCTGAATCTACTGAACTGATTTTGAAAATTCTTTTACCAATAGAAAGTCACATTATTTGTGAGTATCACGAAAAAGTCTTTACATTTTAACACAAAAAATGTAAAGACTTTTTCATGGTAGTTGGATTTGCTGCAGTTAGTCAGAGAAAAAACGATCGAACGAAAACGTTTCTTACGAACTAACGATGCTACGTCCTACTCGTAGCTACCTCAACGATGAGAGATATTTGATTCATAGTTCACGCTATACTTCGTTACTCAATTTTTAATATCAACAGCTCACGTGATGATGATTAAGGATTACTCCTTTTTAAACTTCGCTTGTTAGTTAAAACTTTATCTATAAGACTAAGATATGTAGCGAGAGATTTGTAGCCTCGCTCAGAGGGTTTCAAATGAAGCGATTCACAAACACATTCCTCGCCACACATCCTCCCACATCACATCTCAGGTAAAAACCTAGCCCAGTCGTCAAACTGCAGAAAGTCTATCTGATCAGAGCAACTTTTGAAATAAACCAATAGCAACTACAACCCAAACAAATTATACCAACAACATACTATGTGAAAGTTTGTATTTATATATTTAGATGTTACTCAATCACGCAAAAACGGTTGAACGAATTGCAATGAAGTTTGGCACATCGATTCTGCAGGATAAAAATAATACATTTTCCAAATGCTTGGATATATTTATAAAGCAAAAATTAGTTTTTTTAAATATTAAAGAACTATAAAATAAAATGAAATAGGCGATATAAAAATATACGTAGAAAAGAAGCGAAGTTGAAACGTTAACGGATTTTAACCGTTTAAAAGTTTGGAGTAACATCTGCGGTTAATATAATTTCGATATCTCATTTGTGAATAATATAAGGCTATTTGTAACAAATTAAATAAAATTACTGACATTGTAAATGCGAAAGTTTGTATGTTTATATGTTTGGATATTTACTACTCCATCACGCCTTAACGGCTGAATAGATTTCAATAAAATTTGGGACATGGATACTTTATAACCTGGAATAATACGTAGGCTACTGTTTATCCGGAAAAAAACCATAATTCCTGCGGGATAATAGCAAAAGTGTTTATGGCCGTAACCGCCTGAATATTTTTATTTAGCAAAAATAAAAAAAATAGTTTTTTGATAAATCTAAGTATTATACGTGGTAAATTACATACGTGCAAAGCCGGGACATATTGACTAGTAATAAAAAAATATACTGAATTAACGACTTTTGAGTATTTAAAAGACTCTCTAATAAAATTGCTATATTGCTAAAAAAAATGTTATAAGTTTTTAACACTATAACGATAGTCTTTTAGAATAAATTTTTAGTTTTTTTTTTAAGTTTTTAAAGGTAACTGAGTTATATTTTTTTCTTTTTGTGAAGTACCAGGATTGGAAATCGATTCAGTTGCATTGTAAATAGTCACTGTAGTGCTGTGGAGCTAGATCTGTTTTATTCGTTTTGCCTATACGGATTCCATATACCTGGCTAATATAGAATACCTATAGATTTTTTATTAATTAAATATTTGTCTTCCCATCCGACTTCAGGTATTAACTATACCTAACATTGATGCAAAAATATTAGAAGATGATATGTATTAATGGAAAGCACAGTCGCACCCTTCAAGTCTTTTTTTTCACGATATAACTTAGCTTATGTCCTTTCCGAAGGTCTAGTCTATCTTTGTACTAAATTTCATCAAAATCGGTTTAGTGTTTTAAGCGTTACTTTCGCATTTATAATAGTTAAGACTATACTTGTATACATACTAATGAGATATTTTTAATTTTCCTCAATCATTGATCTGTGAAATGTTTACTACATTTTTTTTTAATCCAATTACAAACGGACAAAATCTTCAATATTATTATATTAGTACAGATTGCCGGATAAAATGTTATATAAAAACTATTTCCCGGCAGGTGCAATCAAATGGCCGGTTCTACGTGAAATCAATAGAAATGATACGCTTTGCTTCTACGTTGTAGCTCTGTCGTAGCAGTAACGTAGCAATGTCGTAGCGATTTTGTAGCACATTTAAATAGTGTAATTGACACTATAAAAATAAATTCTATCACTACACAGGTTTGTTTTGTATTGCACGAAAATAATTGCTTTGAGATTATACTATAGAATATTAGCCTTAAAGTAGGAGATCCAATTCCCTTTTATTAAGACGGACTGATTAACAGTCATATCAACGCATAGCCGAAACTTCAAGGGATAGGACTCTGAAAGTTAGCATACTGGTTCCTTTTACACTATAGAGGAGCACTAATAAAGAATTTGTGGAAATTCTACCCCTAGTATACAGTATAGTATAGTTTCCGTATAGATAATATTCATTTATGTGTTTGGGCTTCGGACAGTTTTGTCTTGATATTTATTAGGAGATCCAGCGTCCATAATATTATTACAGATTAAACAAATCAAGTATGAAAAAGTTTTACATAATAAAATGAATAAAAAGCAAAAGCAATTAAAATTGTTTATTTAATATATAAACATTAAAGCGGCTGGGTGGCAGTTGGGTGGCATCTGGATAGCAGTTGGATGGTTGTCGAGTACAAACGAAGGTATTCAAAGAAGGCGGTTTTTATTGAGTTAATTAGTGGAGTAATTAGGGAGGTATAAACAATTTTGCTGAATGTTTTCCATAATGTCGATTTTGTAGCACAAAATTCGTTATTACGATTTAATGACACAAATATGAAATAAGAGTTTTATCAATAACTTCATACGAGTGAAAGCTACACGGGAGTTTCACTGCAAAATAATTCTTAAAAAAACTACAATAATATACAATTTAAATGAAAGTCCAGCAGTATTTGGGGCTTGCGAGCCAGGAGCAGGATTAAATGGAAAGGCACTAGTAAACACAAGAGATCGAACGATGAAGGGGACTTCACCGTTCGATCTCTTCACCCTAAAATTTAATACTTCTTTAGCAAATCAGAAATTATTTCAACATTCAGTAAAATATATTTCCAACACACATCACTTTGAAGTCCTACGAGTTCCGAGAATAACTAAACCTTCTTACGTAGAAATCATCCGTTTTATAATACAAAACATCCATAGATCTCTCAAGTGTAAGCAAAGTTGAGGTCTAAGCCTGTGTTGCCATGTTGTGTGTTAATATTCAAAGCATTGCTTTAAATAATAATTACAGTTAACAGTCGGCCTTTTATACATAAAATTATTACTGTATTTTCAGTGTTATTATGATAAATACGTGAGAATGTGCCATGTTTCATAGAAGTGAAAGTCTCGTGCTACGACAATTTTTCGGGATACCTGTATGAAGACCCGACATCTATTCTAATTATATATTATATTTTCGAAAGTAACTCTTAAGGAACTAAGGCGATACTTAAGAATACAAACTGAACAAACGAATGTGAAATTTAATATACAACTTACGCCATCTGTTGACGGATAGATGGTTTGCCTTGTCTGTTGCGCAGTCACACTTAAATCAATGAACAGACTTTGATGAAATTTTGGTATATAGATACATTAGAGTTTGGGGATAGACATAGACTACATTTTATCGTGAAAACAAATACTTAAGAATACAAGGTATACAAATGAGTATGCTCGTACGCCATCTATCGATGTGGGGATGGAGTGCAGGTCAAGCTGTGCGTGGTAGCGAGGTCGAGCGGTGGAGGTGACAGTTTGAGTGCATATGTCTTTAAAATTGCTCCAGGGTGTCAAGCCCCAGGCACTACACGGCTTCCGTCTAGATTACATGTTAATATTTTTTTGTTTGATTGTTACTGCGCAATATAGCTCCCATACTCTTAATATGTAGAAAAAGGTTTTAGTCTAGAATCTTTAATTGAAGATAAGTTAAGTAGTAATATATAAAATAGTATTGTTTGTCGCAGTCGTTAGTCAGGCTGGTGCTGAGTTCGCGTATTTTTCAAAGTTTGTAGTTAAGCTCTCGAGACGACGGGCGGGTGGAACTATCTGGAAGTTAGTGCAATGCAGAACTTCATTCGAGAGCTTTTTACTTTTAACAATGGGACTTTCGACGTATTTTGACTATTTATTGTCAATTAATTATGATTTGCTTTAAGTATAATTTAATATTTGTGATAACATTATCATAGCCTAGTTAAAGTTTGATTTGGTAGTACTTGTATTAGATAGTTCCTGTTGGTTTATTTTACAACTACCTTCACTTTCTTGATATTGAGGATGAGAGGATTCCAGTGTTGTGATGATAATATTTTCTTGGAAGGTCGTTTGAATTATTAATTTAAGCAAGTGGGTGGGTGAGTATGTGAGGTGGTGGATCAGTTAACGATTTGAGTATGCCTCAGCAAAGCGAAGACGGATCGGCTAGTATGATTAAGATAAAAAAGAACCTTAACTTATAAAAAAAATGAATTTTTCCTAAGAACACTTAATTGAAAACTAATCCTGGCGGATAAACTAGAAGCTTTCATAGCGGACGGGAAGAAATTCTTTTTAATAAGTCTGATCGAAGAAAACTCTTGCTTCATTTAAAATATTTTATCATTATATAGATGAATAAAAGTATTTAAAAACGAATGGTTCATAGTCCTCACAGTGAATCCATTACACGATTAATGGACCACCGGATCTACCGTCGCTTGAGATTACGAGAAAAATCGAAGGATTTTCAACAAAACAATTTAATACTAAGAATCAGTGGAGGAAAATGGTGAAATATTAAATGTAACAAATTTCTTCTATAATAGAATGTTGCCTTTTGAAGCAGAAATGAATACTTTTGGACTTAGACCCTGATGACTAAAATTGAGTTGCTTTTTAGGGTCTGATTTAAATTTTTTCTTGATCGATCGATCGGTTCAGAGGAAAATAATAACTTTGACTAATATATTGAATAATTTAAAATAAATACTTATATATTTGCCAAACTTTATCAATTTGTAAAATAGACATTAAATTTTTCATTGATATTCAGAATTGTTTCTTGAAATTTGATTTAAATAAGATATACCCTATATTTTAAGTTATTATGTCAGTTACATTGACAAATAGAAATTTTAAAAATTATTTTGACAAGAAATAAAGTCCCTCATATTAAGTTTGTCTAAAATATTTGATTTCTATGATTTATAGATAAAATTTTAGTTCACTTAGTTTAAAGAATTTATTTAAAAAAAAAAGACTTACATGAGAACATAATAGAACAAAAAGTATAAAATCCTTCCTTCCTTTACAAGTAATATCCTTTTTTGCATAATTGTCCTAACTTTAGGTTGAACTAGTAAACTTGCTCGACGGGAGCTACGATTGTTATTGACACGTTTTGTAAAGGAAAAATTAGAATGTATTGATTTATTAATTATTTTTCTTATTAAAATACAAGTATTATATATAAAGTTGATGCAAATTAATACCTAAAAAGTATTTTTAGTATTTTGTTTTGTTTTCTTTAAAGTTCTTGTAATTTTGTTTTATCAGTATTACCCCATATTTCGTTTAAGTACAACAGACGTGATATTACTAAGCGGTTATTGATAGTATAGCGAAGTTTATGAAGTATGCATCTAGAAATATTTCTTAGCGATCTAATAAAAGATGAAAGTTTTTTTTTAATAATGTCTATTTGTTTGTTAAATGTAAGATAGTTGCCAAGATATTTTTCACAGGTTTTCTGCTCAATTGGCATGTTATCAACAGTTAACGGATCGTGTTGAGGAATAATTTTATATTTTGGTTTAAATACAATTTAACAGGCCTTGGACGTATTTATAGTTAAAAGATTACGTTTAAACCATTCATACAAAACATCTATATTTTCTTGTGCTAGAGCTATAATATTATTTATTTTGTTCCCAAAATAAAATAAACACGTGTCGTCCACATACAAAGTTAAATGACCATGTAGTTTCAATATTCCATAAATTGCACTAGAACGTATATAGGAAGCATTATTTACAAGTGAAATTATTACAAAATAAATATAGTGTATTCCCAGTCAGTGAAGCCATTTATACTCTGATCTGCAAAGCGTGGGCGTTACTACGGCGTAGTGGCTGGTTACGGCGTAGCGCGTATTGAGGCTACGGTGTAGCGGGGCCACGGCGTAGTGTAGTAGCGGCGTGGGCGGGGCTGTTGTTGTGACGGCAAATCTGCTGTTTCTTATTTATATGATTTTTGTATAAACATTTTGATAAATATTATTGATATTTTTACTACAATTTTAATTCTTTAAATCTTATATATAAAAATCTGGTGTCACAGTGTTTGTTATCGAATTCCTCCGAAACGGCTTGACCGATTTTTATGAAATTTTTTGTGTGTATTTGGTAGGTCTGAGAATAGAAAGTAGGGCAAATTTTTAATCCCTTAGGTGATAAGGGTGACCAACTAAAAATATAATAAATATTTTTTAATTAAATATTTGAATTTTGTAAGAATGAATAATATGTCGTAAACTAGCTACATTGTTGATAGCTTTTTGTTTTGTACCTCTATTTGTTTGATTATTTTATTTTGATGTTGGTTAACGAGGTCAAGCAGTGAAGACGAGAGTCTGCTCGTAATGAAAAGAATTTATAAACCTGCTTCTATTTTATATCTATTTGTAATAAAATAGTAAATAAATGTTTTTAATATAAAATTTAATATAAAGTTTAAACATAAGAAGCCAAGATAATATTATATTATCATTTTATTCACAAAAAAAATATAAAAAAGGTCCTGTTATGATTGAATATCTAATACATCGCATATTTGAATAAAGGCTTATGTTAAATTGTATATAAGATTCAAATAATTATTGACATCAGACACAATAGAATTTCAATACGACTAACATGTAGCTTGTGTCGTAAATCAAATACTTTTATATTTTATCAAAAAAAATTTAATATATTGTTTCTGAATAAAAATGTTTGGGCGCTTACAAGTACAGTACAGTACAGTACAGTACAGTAAACATATTTTATAATTATCCCGCAGGAACTATGAAATTTTTCTGGGATAAAATGTAGACTATGTGTCAATCCAGGTTATGAAGTATCTGTGAGCCAAATTTCTTAATAAATAATCTCTGCCTAGGGTCCCAAGATTTACGCTCAGTAAATCAGCTCAGTTTTAGCTCATAAAATGACTTTTGTGTAAATAATAATTGAATCTTATATTTTTTTATTTATTTACTTTGTTTTAGAATTGATTAATTGTAATAACTAGAAATTTTCCTACATTCATTATTAAAGTTAAAACCACATGCAAATTTGTTTAGTTTTTCTTAAGTTTTCGAACAGTCTATCTTTGCCAGGTTATTGTACTTTTATTTTAATTTATAACATCCCGACGGTACAACGACGGGGTGTTATAAGTTTAATGCGTGTATCTGTGTGTCTGTACGTCTGTCTGTGGCATCGTAGCGCTTAAGATAATGCACCAATTCCAATGTTTTATTTACTTGAAAGTTAATTTAATCGAGATGGTTCTTAGCTATATATTGTAAAGATCTGTTCATCCGATTGAAGACTATCAGCACATTGGAAACTTGAGACCTGCGAGACAATTTCAACAATCCTGTAACCTTGGCAATACACTCACGTTGCCTACACTGAGTACAGATGAAATAGTTTTTAGGGTTCCGTACCTTAAAAGGAAAAAAGGATCCCTTATAGGATCATTTTGTTGTCTGTCATGACCCTTTTTCTCAGGATCGCGTGGAGGTATCAAGTTGAAATCAATAACAAATTCTCAAGTCTGCGGTCCCTTGCGGCTTTCTTGTTCCACACTCGCACTTGGCCGAATTGTTCTTTAATAGTTATGCTCATAGCAATATTAATTAAAAATTGTACAAAGAAAATATAATATTTACAGCGTTTTGGGCACACTGCCTCTCTGTAGTGGAATAGAATTTTTTTTGATATTACTTAATTTAATTATTGTTTAATAGAAGAAGTTTATTTTAAAAGTGTAAAATTTTATTTTAAATAAATTATATTTATTTTTATAAAATTGTAAAAGAGAATTATTAATTTAATAATATCTACTTTAGCTCTCAATCCACTATTTAAATTTTATAGATTTAGGTTATTACGCATTATTTGAAGAATACGTGAAGTTATTAAGTTGAAATTTATATTAAACCTGTAAGTCTACAGTATCTTAAAGATGTGAAAAAATCAAACTTCTAAGTGCAAGGAATCAATAAATTTGGCTATTTATTAACACCACTTGTTATGGCTTCAGCTTTTCTATAGGGCATTGCACAGATGCGGACGTGAAAAAAGTAGATGTTTGCGATTTTAGTAATATTCGAATATATTTTACAATATAGGTACCTGCCCTTGGTACAGATACATAATATTTTTACTCTGGTTAAAGAGTTTAATGTATCAAAATATAAATTCCATTAATTGATTTATGAAACTTTTAATTTTTAGAAGGGTCCTCTAGATAAACGTTAATCAGGTCTTAAATCTGTACCGAAGACGTGTATATGTATGATATATTCGAATGTTTTTGTAGGACATTTTTGTCGTCGCATCGTGTAGAATGAATATAAAGCTTAGCAACGACTACGAACAACGTTGACGACATGACATGTTGCTAAATGACAACTTGTAAAATATTTTGAACGACTCCAATAAAAAAGGGGGTTCTATATTTGGCAATATATATTTTAATAATATATTATGTCCAATGACTTTAAAATTATTTGAGTGTAATAATTTTTAATTTTATATCACAATTTTCAGAGTTAGAAATCGGTTAATTTCTTTTTGTTAAAATTGTTTTATCATGTTTTCTTACACATATTATTTTTGTAAGTAATTATAAATATGTCAATTAAAATACTTTGTACTTTTGATGATATTTTGACCCATCACAAGAAAATCTCAATTTAATAGTATTTGTCTCTTTATTGGAATTGTACAGAACCCTCAGTGCGCGAGTTCTCACACAACACAAAATTTGTACAAAGAAAATATAATATTTACTTTAATAAATTAACAAAGAGAATCCTTGTAATTAATTTAATATTATCTAATTTCGCTCTCAATCCATTATTTTAATTAAACTAACAATATTTTTAATAAACAGATAACTTAAGAATCTGCCTGCGATTTTGTCTGTGAAAACTATATAGTAAGAATTATGGTTCTGTATCCCAATATAAAGTATGTGACTGCTCTAACACATAACTAAGGGTCGTCGCGCACTCTCACTGTTACAGACACCAGCATGTCCCTCTCAGCCTCTCTCGTTCACGCTCTCGCTCTCATTCAACTGATATGATGTGCACGAGATTATATTTGTCTGTTAATCCAGATAGAAAAGAATCTGTGTTCTAATATCTAACACGTACATTAATCCTTCTAGGACCCTATTATGGGTCCAAGTATTACGACATCACACCACTGTACAGCCATGATGGTCATCAGTCGAGCTCCTTTTGATAACTGGCTTAAGTCTATTGGAACACAGGTTATAAACAGTCTTGGGATAAAATAAAAGGCACTACCCACATATATAACTCGATATTGTTCTCTCAGCGAAGCGAGGACAGGTACTTACCATCTTAGTATATTCTGTTTGTTTAACTTTAATACTAGATAGACCTGAAATCTTTAAACTCTATAGAGTTATTACAAGAGTTTACAGATCCCTAATTCTTTGACCTCTAGATTTAGATTGAATCCACGATCTAATTCTTAAGTATTTTCCAGCCAGTTCTGTAAATGATAGATAAAATGTTTAATAAAACCACTTTTATTGGGTAAACATTTTTGTATTATATTGTAAACAATAGTAGGTACGTATGTGCGGGTGTATTATCTCTCACGGGTGAGTGAGTGAGTCTCGTAGTATGTTCATACTGTAGGTGATAACAGGTATTAAGCCTTGCTTAACATCTACATTTCTCGTAATCTAGAGTTTGTTATTATTAGAACATTTAATAGCTTGGTTTTTAAATTACTAATATATAAGTATCAAAATATTATCTCTAATCTATTTTTAAGTACCCTTAAATGAAGAAGTAAGTAATAAGATCACTCAGCTGTCTGTCTGTCAAGACATTTTTTTTCGAGAACGCGTGGAGGTATCAAGATAACATAAATATACATATCAAAACCTATTAAGTATTTTACAATGGGATTTCAAGAATATTTTGCCTATTGTTAACCAAAGGCTTCGTTGCCTATAAATTAATTTCTCGCAAGACAATTAAAAGTTACGGTCGTTCACGTAGGTTACTAGAAACATATATTGCCAGGAATCAAGATCTTATAGCATACGTTAAGTGAATAATAACTAACCGAAAATTTCCTTATGTGAATTTCTATGGTATATGTGGTTCAGTAGTTCCTATTTGTACGTTGCAATGACCGGATGCTGTGTCAGCGTTTTCCTGGCCGTGTGCAAATAATTAATTTAATTAGAGTAAATCATTTAATACATTAGTTCACCGCTCACGTTGGTTCCTCAACCAGATAGGTCGCGTATGCTCACTACTATCCCTAACTTATTATCCCAAGTAGTTCACGTCGTACATTAACTATACAAGTCGTGCGTTCTTACTCTAATCATAAGTTAACTATAGCGTCGATACCCCAGGACTATTGCGGATCGCGTGTAGCGTACTTAATACTATAGATCGTACCATTTTAAACACTTAGATTAGTTAATTATTAAACCATAAAGTTACTATCTAGGTGTTTCATTCCTGTACAGCCTAACCACTGTACACTATTGGTTTATTTTCAATATGAGAAATATTGAACACTGGTTCAAGCCTGAAGTCCCAAGAACTGCTTAGCTTAAGGTCTTAATGGCATGTTAAAAAAAAGGAAAGCGAATCTTTTAAACATTAGTGAGGTGAGAAGCAAAATAGGAAGGTAAATATTTGGATAACACAGTGCTGTCAGTGAGAGGAAGGCAGACGATCGATTCTACCTCTAACATTATATAAACCTTTCAATAAATATATATTTTATATACTTTTCAATGTCAAGTTATACTAGAACCCGGTTCCGGTTCCGTTCCAGTTTTGGTGAAAGTCATTTCAACTTTACAATGATATCTGAACAGACTTATGTCATATTTCTTCAGTATTATAAAAAGTAGATTGAACGATATAAGGAAAAAAACGATTTATAATATGTGTAAACGAACCATATATATTATAAAGAAGTTGAAAACATTAAAAATGTCCTCAAAAGGTCAAGATTTATAACTGAAAACATAAAATCTAAAAAACAATTTAGTCGAGGTCTTAATTACACCTAAAAGTGAATTCAATTTAGTATTTCAAGATAACATCTATGGAAAAGCGTTCAAAGAAAAAGATATAGCTCATTTACAACCATCGCAACATAATTAGAAAAAGACAACAGTGAGCAAAAAAATTGTTAAAAATCTTATATTTCTGTACATTGAGCTTTATGTGAGATAGAAAGTTAATGCTGTTGCATTAAGTGATCAATGTACAACGAAATTTTGTCGACTTCAATAGATTGTTAAACCGCGGGTCACGACTACGTGCTCGATGAAAGCCGCGAGCTTTGTAAGGGTATTTACACACTAGTTGTGTATTATTCGTTTTAAGGTTATTTTTAAAAAGGGTCAATTTAAATTTCCCTGAATTAAAAACTAAAGTATTATTAAAATAATATTTATTAGTTATGTCCCTGAGAAAACAATCTACGACGAACACTGTCAGTGTATAAAGTAGTCAGTAAGTTTGCCTGAAGCTACCAGCTCGGAATGCAGTTGGTGATAACTGAAATTTAATATTTAGCTGATGTGGACACGATTGATTTGGAATGACAATGTACAGTAAGTTTGGTATAAGAATATTCTTAATTCAAAATGGCGGCTATATTTACCATACGACATATTTGATTATGTACAGTATTGTAATTAATATAATTCTTACTCTAGTTGTTAATAATACGTACAAGATTCTAATGATAAAATAATTATTTTATTAGGCCTACAAAAAATGTTTACCTTTTATCGAATCAATCTAATATGTATATGTTAGTAAAAGCGAAAGCGTGGAAAGGCTTCGGTGTGCGGTGTGTCAGCAGCGAGTACTCAGCAGTGAGCAGTCAGCAGTCAGGCCGGTGGCAGAGGCAGGGGGGCGCGTCAGACGGCCGCCTACGCGCGACCCAGCGGACGTCTGCCACAGCGGCCGGGCCCGGCGCCCGCCGCGCCCGCTCTCTCGCGCTACGAGCGCTACGGCTACGACCACTACGAGCTCTACGACGCTACGAGCTCTACTAATACCGTAAGTTTTTACATGTCTTTACTTTAGAAAAAATATTTAGTGATTAATTTGTGAATTGAAAAAAATATTCTGTGTTAATAGTAAAGTCCTAAATATAGTTATCATGTACTTTTGAAAGTAAATAATATAAAATATTTATATTCTAAGAGAATAAATTAAATTGTTTTTAATATTATTCCAATATTATACCCTTCTTTAAGTAAGTTACGAATACCGTAATTTTTTACCATATGTGATTTTTACTTGCATAAAAAAGCACCTACTTGATAAATAGAAAAAAAAATCTTTATTACTTATTAATAAATACCGTACATTATTTTTTTTATATAAGTGAACAGCGTTTTCTTGTACTCTTAGAGAAAAATAAAGACGATTCAATTGAATATTTCGAATTCAATATTCTAAAGGAAAAATTAAATTTTTTGTATCCTGTAATGTAATTTTTATATTGTAATATATTTAATCAAATTTATTTTTTGAATATTTAAATAAGAATATGGTGTGTTCAATATCATTGTCATTTATAAATATGTTAAAAAAAATGTTATATACTTTTTTAGTAAATAAATTAAAAGTAAATAATCTAGTATATGAGATTCAATAAACTAAATGAATAAATTTGATTGTTTCGAATATTGTAATAAAATATTTAAAAAAAACGAATTGTTTAAAAAAATAAATGAATAAATAAATAGCAAAAATTATCGAGTGCGGGTGCGGAACTCGCGCACTGAGGGTGCCGTACAATTTCATTTGAGGAACTATCAAATAATAAAGTTTTGTGTGCGGGTCAAAAAATAATCATAAGATTTATCGTGAGACGACTCCTTACATTAATTATGCGTGTTGAACGTTATCAAACGCCTTTTTTATATAAAGCTTATGTTTACAATCAATTGACATATTTATAATTACTTACAAAATAAATATGAGAAAACATGATATAACATATTTAACAAAAAAATTTAACCGACTTCAAACTCCGAATCCAATAGATAACCTCCTTCTTTTTTAGAAGTCCCTTAAAAATAATTATATGCTATCATTTTATGACGTCAACAACAGCAAACTACAAAAACGGATTTATACTAAACTAAATAATATTTTTAAATATATTTTTTTTGGAATAAAATTTATTTCATTTTGTTAAGTTTATATTTCTTAAACTTTAACTCGCTAACCAGAGTTTAAACTGTATACTTATTTTGTATCTGTATCAAGGGCGGGTATAGGTATAACGTATTCGAATATTACTATTACCGCAAAAATCGACATTCTTCATGTACGCTATGTGTGGAATACCCTCACTGTGATTACATGGCACATATTGATTCCTTGAACCTAGAATTTTGATTTTGTCACAGCTTTAAGATACTATAGACTTACATGTTTAGTATTTATTTCAACTTAATAACTTCTTGTATTCCTCAAATAATGTGCCAAACTCGATCATTTTTTTGTCGTGAAAAAAAATTTCTAGTTTTCGGTATTTTCCACATACTATAGGACTATAGGACCTTACTTCTGTTACCATGTTCTTAGGTCAAATGAACAAGCCTGAGAATTTTGATTCTCGTGAGAAAACTAATTAACAACACATGAGATATAAGGGACGATATCTTTTCATTGCGTGGACATGACATTTGATTTTTTTGACAGCCTCAATAGGCTTGAGTATTTGATATTTTTTTCAACTTGATACCTCATGCGTTCCAGATCTTGACAGACAGACAGACAACAACGAGTTCTATAAGAATTACTTTTTTCCTACTACTTCATACTTTAATCAAAATCCAAAATCAAGCAAATATACCTTTACGTGAATTTTAATTAAATTCAATCCAGCTGGTTAGTTTGAGTAAAAAACAAAAATTTTTTCATTTATTCACTACGATTGGGGTTTTGGTACATTCTACGGATTTGCTACGAAAGTGCTACGCTGCTACGACTACAAATAAAGTGTTTTCTATTTGCTTTATCTATAAAGTACATAGAAAAGAGTTTACAAATGTACAATACTCACACTTTCGTAGCATTAGATAACTAACAGAACAAATCCGGCCAAATGCGAGTGTGGAATTCGCGCAATGAGGGTTCCGTACAATTTGAATTTAGGGACAAACTTAACTTTGCCGTCGGAAAATTGTTGTCCCCATACATCAACATAGGTCGCAGTCAGTTTGCCAACTGCAATAAATGTGTCAGAGAATAGTAAACGATTATCGAATAATCGAACCGTCATCGCCATCTATGGCGTTGAGTCATTTTGACAGTCTCTTTATGCTCTCGACACCCGTAGATTTGAGTAGTCTCTGGAAGTGAAATGGTTTTTGGATAGTGTTAGTGCTGGAAGTGCTGTCCAATTAAGGTCAAGTGAGTACCCTAAAATGTAGTTACCACGTCTTGTGTGGGTTTAAACAGAGAGCCTTGCAGTGGAGGCGAGTGATGAAATTCTGTCAAAAGAGCTCTTTAAGCCTACACCTTGGTCACAAGTCCAAGGCACTACTTGGGTTTCTGTCGTAATTGTAAGAGATCATAATGTTTAGTTATTTATCGGTTCAGTAGCAAGCAGTGTCTACGTTGCGTTTACTCAATAGTCCATTCAACATCATCACCCCTTGTAGTGTTTTCAATCGCTTCCTCCTCCTTCTCATCATAAAGTCTCCGATAAATATATTGTAATAATAGTATGTAATTTCACAGTTTTTTTATTATTTCATTAGTGTGTGCTGAAACACATTGCTTATTACCAAATTTCGTGATTCTATATCAACGAAAACTACTCCATATGATAAGATTTTTTTATGGGAATCACAAAGTACATAAACATATCTTGATCAAATTTACTTAAAAGTTTAATGTTTTTATAAAAGGGACCGCAGGTTTTACTATTATTAATATTATTATTAACTTGATTAATGAGAAAAATGATCTAAAGAAACAGACAGTAAAATATACAGTATTTGTAATATAATGAGAAAATTCCAGATTTCGGACTTCTGCCTATACTTGTGCTTTAAGATCTTTCTTCATGCAATAAATCATGGTCCTAGCTCCGTGGGAACCACCATGGGAATTTTGACTCCGGTGCAAAAGTATAGATGTCTGTATGTGACTAAAGACTTCACTGCATAGTATAAATACAACTCGATTCACACAGTCTGAGTGTCCCTATGTATGCTTAGATCTTTAGTTTTTATTTTTTTATTAGATAGTGATTCAAGAGGAAGGTTTATATGTATAATATATACATAATATAGTAGAGAAACACTGATATTCTTAGAGGTTTCTAATGTGATGTCGTATATATATATATATTCTAATGTGTTTATACACATTTTTTGCGCTTACATTACAAACGCTGGCTGAACTCTACGAGATAGATCGAAATAATGTACTACAGTATTGTACACCTTAAAGGTCTACAAAAAAGTCCGCAATGGTATATGTCTATCTTTCTCTTCTTTTTATCTTTTAATTTTTACGAGAAATAATGGCTTTATTTACTTATTATAAACAGTAAACCAACGAAGAAAAAAGACAAAGATAGAGCTATAAAAAAAGACAGCTCTGATTTCCAAAAAATACACAAAAAAAAAGAAAAAATGATCGAATTAATAAAAGAGTTAGAAGCTTGGCTCTATATGAGATCTGATAACCTTTTGACAGTATGAGGTGTATGGTCTCGTTTTGGCGACATTTTACATGAAAATATTTTTGGTGGAATAAGTATTTGATATTCATTTTAACTTAATACCTTCACATGTTTCTTAGAAAGGGTTTTAACATACAGACAGACAACAAACAGACATAGACGTTACTCAAGAATACTTCGTGTGTTTGTACGTGTATCATGGAAAAATTACTCCACGATATTGGATACGGTTTTCACAGTTACTGTAGTGTTTGTGACTATAATAACTATTATTTTATAACCCACCCACACTTGCTCATGATATGGCGGACTGCACTGCACGCTGCTCATACGGTGTGATATGTGTGTGTGTGTATCATACACTACATTTAATTTAAATCGTAAGTTAATAAAAACCGGTCAAGTGCGAGTTTGACTCGCGCACGATGGGGAGTCCAGCCAAGATGGAAGGACTTTCTTTTAGCTGACGCGACGGAGGGGGGAGAGGGGGGGTGAGTGGGGGTGGTCCCCTGTATCTATCACCCCCACATTTTCTTACCGGAGGCCCATATTTTAGGAATAAGGGGGGGGGGAGAAGAAAAAAAATTCCGGAGCATAGTTGACACCTAGAAAGTGAAGAAAAGAAGATAAGGGTGACAAAGGGAGGTAGTAGGGGTCTCTCTATACATTCCTCCCCTCATTTTTTACCGGAGACATTTTAGGAATAAGGGAGAGGAAGAAAAACCATTTCTGTGAATCAAGTCGACGTCGAATAATAATATTTAAAAATAATCACGTTTCTTGTATGGGAACCCCCCTTTACTATTTATTTTATTCTATTTTTAGTATTTGTTGTTATAGAGGCAACAGAAATACATCGTTTGCGAAAATTTCAACTGTCTAGCTATCACTGTTTATAATATACAGTCTAGTGACAGACAGAAAATGTTTAGCTCAACAAAGCTAAGAAAGAGGACTAGTAATAAATCTGATTTATTTTAATATATTACTTTTAGTTATTTCATATGATCTACGGATGTTTCCTCTTCTTGTTTACTTAGGAGCTCGTGTATGCGTTTACTTATCTTTTTTTGAAGAATATTAAATAAATATTAATATTTTATAAGGATTATGTCTAAACTAACATCACAAAGAGAAAACGTTACTTTTATTATTTATGTGAAAGATTGTATGTTTGGATATGTTTTACTTAATCACGCAAAAACGGCTGAGCTGATTTCAATGAAATTTGGCACATAGATACTTTATAACCTGGATTAACACGTAACACACTTTTTATACCAGAAAAATTTAGAGTTCCTGCGGGATTTATGCCTAATTAAAAATTTTTAATGTTGTGAGCGCCTAAATATTATTATTTAGCTAGAATCCGGACTCCTAGAACATCCGGACGGGTCGACTAGTCTCTAATAAAAAATAAAACGCTATAAAAACTGCTGTAAAATTTATTGTAATAATTAAAAAGGGTATAATAGCCGGGTTTCTAAGCTAAATCTGCGCTTATAGTTTCTATCGATAAAAATAATTCACTTAAGTTTAAAGCTCTTTATTTCAAACATTTTTGAAGAGTTTCACAAAATATTATAATTTGTTTATATTTTTTTTGCTGATTTTTCCAAATAGAGGTGAAAGACTAATTGAAAAAACGAATTAATTTTTTTTGGACTGTGTTTTTTTACTCACTCATCAAAATTGTCAAATGTTACTCATCATATTTTGTTACACAACCAAAGTAAGTCACACGTCTGTTGCGTTTGCGTTTAGGTTCTTGTTAGGGAAGCTGGTAATCAAAGATGTAGACTCCTTATTAAGATGGTATAATGGCATAACAAAATAAATTCCTAATTATAGTAGCCGGCAGCTAACTTTAGGTCTGAGAAAAAAAAGTGAAAAATATTATGAGCGTGCTGAGTTCCAGACGGGAACTGAAACGTCGCATAAGAACCAATCGCGTTAGACGCGCTGCTCTCACCTCTAATAGTGACTTCTGCGCGTTCAAGGTCAAACCTATACTTACGTGCCGGTAGCTATACTTATATACTAAAAATATTTTCAATAATCTTAGGTGGGGAAGATCTTGATGACCGCTGACTAGTTGATCTGCTAATATGTATTATATTTATTGCTTATATGTGACTTATTTTTTGGTGTATATTGAGAACGCCATAAAATCATTACAGATGAACTCGTGGACGTGGCGTGTTTGGATGAAAATAACGCACTATAGTATGTAGTGTATAGTGTGTAGTGTGTACGAACAAACAGACCCCTGTGCATGTTGAAGTATTCGTTTAATTAAACCGTCCGAGCTCTGATCAAGTCAAACACAAGACATGTTTCATTAAAGACGTTTACGAGCTCACAAGCGTCTCGGAACGTTATCCTTGGTTATTGATTAAATCTTAAGAAGGTACTTTATTTGAAAACTTTATAACGAGAAAAAACTTTCGCAATTATTAGTCAACATAATTTAGACTTAACGTTCGGGATATTATTATGGATTTTTGACTTCCACTTATCACTCTTAACTATTGAAATGACATGATAAGAATATAAGTAATCCTCGCCGCTAATTCTTATCAGTCTGTTAAAATATCGGTCAAGTTTAATTTTGTCCCTAAATTATGTGTTGCCAGTAAAATTCTTAAAGAAAATAAAAAATTCTCGGTCAATTTAAAAAATGTAAAGTCAACATTAAAATTCGCAGGAGGTAATATACTACTTACGCCATCTATTGACGGATGGTGTGTCTTGCCTGGTGTGTGTGATTTTTACAAAATTTGGTTCTGAGATAGATTAGAGCTAAGAGAGAGAGAAGGCTATGATTTAATATAATAATCAGATAAATAATTGACTTATTTTCTTCTTAGTAAAACACGCAATTTTGTTAGTTATTTATAAAACAGAATGTTACAGAAACGTTTCTAAACAGATTAAATAGCGAAGGAGGTCTGAAGTACGTGGGCGGTACCTTAGTGTATCTAAGAAAAGATTTTTGGTAGTTAGTTTATTTTAAGAATACCCTCACTGCGTCAGATCAAAGGTAGCTTTACAAACAATTTCTTAGTTCGAATATTGTCTATCATTGTACTGTTTAACTGGTGGTAGGTCTCGTTATTGAGGACTACGTTATAATCATTAGATCGTTAAATTTAGCTACAAAGTAGCTAAGTTGGTAGCACTGAGTAGAAGTTAGTGTTTTTTTTCAAGATAGATAAGGGACAAACGAGCAGACGGTCCACCTGATGGAAAGTTACCGCCGTCGCCCATGGACAGTGACAAATCTAGAGGGTGTCTCTTGTTTTACCGATACCTTTGCCGCCTCGAAGATAGAGTGAGGAGGGGGAGCGAAAAGGAGAGGCTCGACCGGAACTCGGCAGAAACAGTCGGTAAACAGATCCCCTACCACCAAGTGGGTGCTGGGTTACTCGGCTTTTACGAGACGCTCTCCCAGCGGCAGAGGGGAATAGTATTCTATCCCGTCCCCTCACGGGTGTGTGTTATTACCGAGCTTCGTAAACTCGCACTTGGATAACAAGCCCTAGGCACTGCCCTATCTTTTATACATTGTTATCTTACTTTTTACTTATATTATTAACTAGCTGCGCCACGCGGTTTCACCCGCTGTATTTTGTATAATTCACACTATATCATTATAAATTATAGCCTATGTGTTATTTTGATGTATAAACTATATTATTGTAAAGTTTCATCAAAATTCATTCAGTAGTTTTTGCATGAAAGAGTATCCAGATATCCATACATTCTTACAAACTTTCGCGTTTATAATATTAGTAGGATGTGAAAATTTGTATATCTAGACGTTTGTTACTCAATCACACAATACGGCTGAATGGATTGCGATGAAATTTGGCAGACAGATACTTTATAATCTGATTAACGCATAGGTTTTTTTTTATCCCGGAAAAATTCATAGTTCCTCCAAAATAATTATAAAATTTTTATTGAACGTCTGAATATTTTTATACAGCAATATAATGAATGTTTTAAATTGCAACCGTGCGAAGCCGGAGCGGGTAGACTAGTATATAAAAGATTCCTTAGTAATAAAGCTATATGAATTCGGAACTAATTTAGTACAGAATAGTATCACAATACCTTTGTTCTCGAGCCCCGTATAGCTGAATGCAAAATAGTATAATGTTCCTAACAAGCCCTGAATGTTTCCTGTCTCCAGTGAGATAGGCTTGCCTTCATTGTTTTGAAGTATTTAATATGGTAATGTATTAAATTGAATACTAAGCTGTGCAATAACACCAGGAAATTCAATGGAAAATATTTTTTTTAATGCTTAACTCTATATAGTCGAAACTTCGCCTTACCTCTATACAGTCGAAACTTCGCCTTACCTCTGTACAGTCGAAACTTCGCCTTACCTCTATACAGTCGAAACTTCGCCTTACCTCTATACAGTCGAAACTTCGCCTTACCTCTATACAGTCGAAACTTCGCCTTACCTCTATACAATCGAAATTTCGCCTTACCTCTATATATTCGAAACTTCGCCTTACCTCTATACAGTCGAAACTTCGCCTTACCTCTATACAGTCGAAACTTCGCCTTACCTCTATACAGTCGAAACTTCGCCTTACCTCTATACAATCGAAACTTCGCCTTACCTCTATATATTCGAAACTTCGCCTTACCTCTATACAGTCGAAACTTCGCCTTACCTCTATACAGTCGAAACTTCGCCTTACCTCTATACAGTCGAAACTTCGCCTTACCTCTATACAGTCGAAACTTCGCCTTACCTCTATACAATCGAAACTTCGCCTTACCTCTATATATTCGAAACTTCGCCTTACCTCTATACAGTCGAAACTTCGCCTTACCTCTATACAGTCGAAACTTCGCCTTACCTCTATACAGTCGAAACTTCGCCTTACCTCTATACAATCGAAACTTCGCCTTACCTCTATATATTCGAAACTTCGCCTTACCTCTATACAGTTCGCCTTCGCCCGGGTGCAATTCACAACGTTTAGGTTTAATTTCACATTTTAATCGCTATATCTTTAGATTTTAAATTTTAATATATATATCGGAGACTAGAAAAAGGATGCACAATCATTTACAAGCATCGTATGTGCACAAGGGATGGCCTAAACGTTATGATCTCGTACTATTAAGACAGGAACTATTATGCCAGGAACCCAAGCAGTGCCTTGGACTTGTAACCAAGATATAGGCATAAGGGATCCTTTTAAGTAATTACAACACTCGCCTCCACTGCCCAGGTTCTCTGTTTAAACGTAAGGTTAGACTAACAAAAAGCTAACCTAAACCTAACTTACACTTCCGACATATATAATATATATATATATATATCTGTCGTATATATATATATATATGTCGTATATATATATATATGTCGGGGATTTTTAAATGATGAGAAGGAAATGGAAGGAGGAAGATGGGGAATATTGGAGAACACCAAAAGGGGTGATGATATTGAATGGTATGTTGGGTAAACGTGACGTAGATACTGTTACCGAACCGATAAATGATCAAATATAATCTCTAACAATTACGAGAGAAACCTAAGCAGTGCCTTGGACTTGTGACCAAGGTGTAGGCTTAAGGAGGTCCTCTATTCGATCGAGACACTCGACTCTACCGCTCAGGCTCTCTATTAAACAAGGTTAATCTCACATAAACCTAACACACAATACAACACTAACATTGCACTGCACAACACTAACACTATCCAGGGACTTCTTCACATCCTGAGAGACCGCGCACGACTAAGACTTCAGATAGACTGTCAATGGCATATAAAGGGTCGAGACTGTCAAAACACCGGAAGTGACTACTACCCTACTCCAACGCCATAGATACCGATGACGATTCGATTATTCGATAATCTTTTACTATTCTCCGACATATATGACTAATTCCCAAACACATAACGGCCACACGGTCGATAGATGGCGTACGAGCACACTCATGTGTTTACCATTTGTTTTTAAGTATTTTTTGTCGCGATAAAACATGCACTTTGTCCTTCCCCAAGCTCCAATCTATCTCTGAACAAAATTTCATCAAAATCGGTTCAGCGATTTAAGCGTGATTGCGTAACAGACAATACAGTCTATCTATCCGTTAATAGATGGCGTAAGTAGTATATTAAATCGCAGTTTTATTTGTTCAGTTTGTATTCCCTAAGTTTCTTAAGAGTTTTTTTCGAAATTAAAATATTAGTAAGAAAGTTAGGATTATCAAATTAAAAAAAAGTAATTTTGTAGGGAAAAAAATAATAATAATCGAAACCTAATAGAATTTTAAATAAACTATATTACGAGACAAACTTAACTTTGCTGTTGTAGAATCCTTGTCAACATACATCGACGTAGGTAGCGTTCATTTTAGCAACTGCAAAAAAATAATTTTATGATGTAACTACAAAAATAATAATTTTAATACTTTCCTCTATAAGAAAGAAATCTGCGACCTCTAAATAACTAGATTTACAGTCCAATAAGTAGTTATAGATCGATGTTGCTGCATGATGATGATTGCAGTGATGGCCCAGTGGTTGAGACTTCAAGTCTTACTCGGGAAGTCCGAGTTCGATCCCCCACACAGGCACACACCTCTGACTCTGAGTTACGTGTGTTTTAAGCAATTAAATATCACTTGCTTTAACGGTGAAGGAAAACATCGTGAGGAAACCTGCACTCCTGAGTACTTACATAAAATTCTCAAAGTTGTGTGAAGTCTGCCAACCCGCATTTGCCAGCGTGGTGGACTATGGCCTCACACCATTCTGAGGAGAAGACCCGGCTCAGTAGTGAGCCATGAACAGGTTGTCTAGAGAAAAACCATGTATTCAGCAAAACTTTCAATATATCTCTGCCTTTTACATTATCCATTCCAGGATCAGATAGAAAATCTTTTAGATTATTGTACATCAGCTCTCTCGTGAGAGAGAACTTTTACAACTTGCTAGATTCAGATAGAATCAGAGCATAGAGTAGGCATTCAGTAATATTGTTATTATATATTCATTACGGTCAGTTGTCGAATATTTAATTTGTGTGCTTAATATTCTTTAAAATATTAATTAAATAATAATTCTTTGATACTGAGATAACAATATCAAAATATCAAACGAACGCCATAATTTTAAGCATCCTGGAAATATGATTCTCTAGGTTTTTAAACATAAAATAAATTTAACCAAATAAAATGTATTTTATATTTTATTATTATCCCAGAGGAACTATACATTTTTCGGGGATAAAGAGTAGCCTGAGTTTTACTTCAGGTAATAAATTATCAAAGTTCCATAAATAGTAAATTGGATTTCCATAATAATTTTGTTTAAAATACAAGTAAAGGAGGTCTTACGAAGAATAAGTTTGAGTTTATATTCTAAGAGTACTTTCCCCAGTACCTGGCATCGATCAGGTAATCCCCGGGAACAGGGGCTAGAGGGGGTGAGGGGGAACATAAATAACTATGACAGACGCTTAAATGTTCTGTATTTTGTTCGTTTCTTTCATAACGGTTCCTCAGGCGCAGTTCTCCCTGTCATAGCATGTTATCATCATTGTCATGAATAAATAGAAAAGGTTTTGTAATTGACGTCACAACTTAGCAGTATATCAAATAAATTTTATAAATTCATGGGATACGTGTTAATGTAAATATGATATGAAAGGAATATCTTATAGCTCAATCTGGCCACAAGGCCCAGGCTCTACTCAACTTTGTTATTAAAGACTATCACTATATTCTATATCTGGGGGCGCGGTAGTGCTACCTCCAAGGCGACCCAAGCGAATCGCAAGGGTACTGTCTTTTCTCGAAACGCTTCTGTTGTGACATTCGTCGAACTAACATAAAATATACCCAAAAATATTAAATATGTACTTAGTGTAATTTATTTATGATAAATTTGGAAAAATTGTTTATAACTTTGAGCTCGTGGGTAGATGAAGATGTATAAGTGTACGAACAACAGATTTGGACTGTCATTTTGGACATTAGCTTCAATAGCGTTTAGTTCAGTGTTCATGATGAACAGGTGAGTGGCATTGCCCGGCCTCATACCTAAAGAGCATGTTATAATAATATTGTATGTGTATTACTATGCATGTGTTAGGTAGGCATTGTTACAATTCGTCGTTTTCGTTCGTCAACAAAAATAGAGCTATGAAAAAAAAACCTCTGTGTTCAAGAAACACCTACACTCCAAAAAATGTTGTCGTAAGATAACTTACAAAAAGAAGTGAAATCCCATCAAAACCATTGACAATGCGAGGTAAATAGTCTCGTCTTGGCAACATTTTACATGAAATTGTTTTTGGTGGGATATTAATATTTGGTACAGATAGTTCAAGATGTTTACCTTCATATTTCAACCAATTTACACAAAACCTTAAGAAATTATAAACCTAAACCTTCCTTGCAAATCAATCTATCTATTGGTGAAAACCGTATAAAAATCCGTTCAGTAGTTTCACGAACAGACAGGCAAACAGACGTAGCGTAGGACTGTTTCATAATATGTAGTGATCTAATTGTGAAGATGTAATATCGTAATGTAGAAAAAACTTTATATTAAAAAGCATAATATTAATTTCTTCTATACTCATTCTTTTTGATGCAACGATTCTCAATGCTACACAATAGGTTTTTATTAGAATTAGAAATAAACACTGACACACATTGTATTCTCCTAGTTCTAATAAATAGCTTATATTATGCTTGTCAAGGATTCTACAGTTATTTTCTATTGATATAACTTTTTAATTTTAACGCGTGTATCTGTGTAGCATAGTAGTGCCCAAGATAATCGACCGATTCTGGTGGAGTTTTATTAGTTTGAAAGGTAATTTAATCGAGATGGTTCTTAGCTATGTATTGTGAAGATTTGATCACCTGTTTGAAGACTATCAGCTCATTGCTAACTTGAGAGCTGTCTCACAAGCCTAAGAATCAGTCACAATATTTTATGTACATTTTGTACATCTATTACATGAACAGAAAACGATTCTTTACGACAAAATAAGCCTATAAAGTGTACACCAAGACCATTAGCATTTGAGACCCTTGTTCCCTCGGCCACTCTCTCTGCCTCACTCACACCAAATCCAACACAACTGAGTGAAACAGTGCGACCCCTAAAATAGGTCAAGTTCATGACACATCTGGAGAATAAATTAATCTCTTTAACTTTCGAAGTGAAATACGAACTTCTTTCTACTGATTAACTATTATAAAGTAAAATGTACGATGTCACTGGTTCCCAAAGTTATGAACCATTAAGTACTTTAGACAAGAAGCTACGCAGTGTTTTTGGCTTGAGCACCTTATTTTTTTTTTTTTGTGCGGTGGAAAATGCATTTACGCATTCCCTCTTTGAGGGGTATGTGGGGCTCATAGCAATCAAGTGCCATACTACCCACTAAAAACCACCGGGACCATCGCCGTCTGCAAGGGACGCCGCGGGATCGCTGAGTTGCATTCGACCGCAACGTTCCGACGGATCCACCTCCCGAAGTTCGGCGTTTATTCTTCGGTTAACTGCGCGTACTCGCGCCTGCGCCTACCTTGCCTCCTTCTGCGAAGTAGGTTCGCAGCGGGATCTGTCTCTCTTGCTCGTTCTGCAGACTCCTTCTGACTGATTACCACTTCGCAGAAAGTGGCAACGGCCCTCCACTCCACTGTCCCCGACAGCATCGCCCTAATAAGGTCCGCCAGCAACGAAACGTCACCTACCACACACTGTAGCCGGAAGCGTTGCGGCTCCCATGCTGGGCACTGCACAAGTGTGTGTTCCGCAGTATCCGACGCCGCGCCACACTGATGACAGACCTCCTCCGCCTCCCTTTGAGCAACCCGGTGCAGATACCAACCGAAACACCCGTGACCAGTAAGTACCTGTGTCATCCTGAAAGTCAGGGTACCGTTCTTCCTATCTAGCCACCTACGCAGATGCGCTCTGACTGCTTCCACCGTCATTATTCCCGCCACCGGATTGCTCAAATCCTCCTCCCATCTATCAATGAGGATCTCCCGTACCCTCCTTCGGACGCGCTCCGCAACTTCCCTTGGAGGATTCTCACCTTCGAGCCTCGTTGCTCTCCTGAAATGGTATACCTCCGCCAGCACCTCCGCCTGGAGTTCCCATGGCGGGTCGCCCGCAAGGAGGGTAGCCGCTGTCCAGGAGATCGTGCGGTATCCTCTGATGGCTCTCACTGCCACTACTCTTTGCGGTCTGCGCAGTAGGGGTCTAGTTTTCGTGGTCAAGGTTCCCGCCCAGACCGGTGCACCATAGAGAGCCATGATCCTCACAATCCCCGAGTACAGCCTTCTGCATAGAATCAAAATCATTAATGGCCACTGGGGTGAATCGAACTTGGAACTCCACACCCATGAATAAACCACTAGGCTATCACTGCTTCTATTTTTACTACTATGGTGTAGTATTACTACATGCCCCACTTCACTATGATAGATAATATTTGTTGTGCTTGTGGATGGCATGCTGTGGTACGTAATATATAACCTCTGTTCCGATAGATTTGTGCCAGTTATCAGACGTAGTTGTCCCAGTAACGAATATTTTTGTAAAAAAAAAATTGAGCACTATGTAAATCTTTAAACCAGTACCGTGATATACTCAATTAGTCACTGACTGTCAGTTCACATATTGTCTTAACGAATAAACGACGTTTTTTATTTTATATATCCACTAGCTGACCCGGCAAACGTTGTTTTACGATATAAATTTGGGGCGGGCCACCTTTATCCCTTAGGGGGATGAAAAATAGATAGTAGCCGATTCTCAGACCTACCCGATATGCACACAAAATATCACAAAAATCGGTTGAGCCGTTTCGGAGGAGTATTGTAACTAATATTGTGACACGAGAATTTTATATATAAGATTGGGATTGAATTCACTAAGGCTCTTATCATAGCTTGTATTTTAAAAAACCAGCGATAATGTATGATAAATGGATTTTAAAATTCTATACACACGTCAGATGGGAGCCTTAATAGTGCGTACTCTTTGCGACTGCGAAATACACTTCCCTACATTACACTTCACTATGATAATCCATATTTTTTATATGATCTTACAGGTCAAAATTTGGTTTAAATTTTGATCATACCGATGAACTTACTAACTAAGCTCGTAATCAATCACATATCCTCAATAAGAGGAACACTACCCTACATCTACCCTTCACTGTGATTATCAATATTTTTTATATGATCTTACAGTCCAAAATTTGGTTTAAATTTTGGTCATAGCGATAAACTTACTAAGTTCGTAATCAATCACATATCCTCAATAAGAGGAACACTTCCCTACATTTACACTTCACTGTGATAATCCATATTTTCTATATGATCTTACAGGTCAACATTTGGTTTAAATTTTGATCATAGTGATGAACTTACTAACTAAGCTCGTAATAAATCATATATCCTCTATAAAAGGAACACTACACTACATTTACACTTCACTGTGATTTTCAATATTTTGTCTATGATCTACATACTATCCATATTAGTATCCTGAGCTTGTAAGTAGTCTAGCTGGAGTAGATATTCTTAAAATAAACCAATAAATACTTGATTAACTAGAATGGCTATCAAAACTATGCTTGTTTCTCAAAGTTTTGTATAAGTAAATGAAAGCTCTGAGGAAAGAGTATAACTAGATACGAAAAGAATCGACCAAGTACAATATAAATTGAGGGACAAACTTAATTTGGCCGTTGGAGAAATATTCTCCCTATACATCATCATAATTCACGGTTAGTTTACTAGCTGCAAGTAATATTTTCGTTTCGTAATTTAATTTTTTCTGGAAAAAGGTCGTATCTTTCAATGGATTAGCTCAGAAGTAAAGCGCAGTTTAAAGCGATTGCAGATTTGATTGCTATTAATTTTAATTTAATATCTCCATGACTTCCTGAGGAAAAGATTCCTGACTGACAGACGTGTCATAGAATGAGAGGAATGATACCCATTACTGTACAGCAATTTGTACACTGCGCAGAGACCAGAGAGACTAACTCTAATCTATCGCACTAAAGGTTATATCTTATCTACAAGTCGGTATACTTGAAATAATATAAACTAATTTATAAACGGTGTTACTAACAGACGGAAAAGTGTATTGTCAGACCGACAGACGAACAATGAATTGATCCTATAAGGTTTAGTTTTTTAGATAGGTACGGATTTTGAGGTACAGAACAGTACAGAATAAAAAGGAAGTGAAATAAAAGTTAATCTATTTAAATCAGTTGAGCGAACATTAATAATTGTCTTAAACTAACTGCGCCGTCACCAAGTTGGTATAGAAAAAGCAATAAAAGTTGTTCGAGCAGAAATCGCAATTTGCCAAGAGTTTACGGCGTGTCTACTTTCCTTATGTAATTGCTTCACTACTTCACTACTTCTCTATCGGGATAAAAAGTAAAACTTTACCGCTATTTACCCTCTTTCACGTAAATTGATCTTCAGTTTGAGATACTCTTGGACACTATTTATCATTGTTTTAATATTATTTTTTCACGTAAACTAGTATGAGTTATTTTGGCAGCAATGATTTAGAGAATATATCGCCAGGCGCTTTTACGCCCGCGTGCAAAAAAGTTGACGAAAAAAAAAATATATCAACGAGAATGTTCCTAAATTCTGTATACTTTTTGTTATGCCCCTAATAATATAACGAACACAAAAAAAACATACGGATGCAATTACCTCGTTTTATCACTTCCCTGGAACTGTCACCCGCGTGCAACGCACGCCCTACATTATCATTATAGTAAGAAGCGATAGCCCAGTGGATTAGACGTTAATGTCTACTCGGGAGGTCCGAGTTTGATCCCCCACACAGGCACACACCGACGACTTCTTCTAAGTTATCCGTGTTTTGAGAAATTAAATATCCCTTGCTTTAACGGTGAAGAAAAACATTGTGAGGAAACCTGCACTCCTGAGTGGTCTCCATGTTCTCAAAGGTGTGTGAAGTCCACCAAACCGTATTTGGCCAGCATGGTGGACTATGTCCTAATCCCACTTCATTCTGAGGAGGACACCCGGCTTAGTCGACCATTTAAGGGTGATAATGATGATGATGATAGTAAGCAATATTCTAATGAAAAAGACAGAGGTTATGTATGCAAGGAACAGACCTGATAATATACCAAATATATATTTATACTAAACACGGCACAGCAACAACTATTGAATGATAGTATAAATGAGGAAGAGAGACGGAAACACTATAAACTTCTTTCAATAAAGGAATTTTTAAAGTCGGATCAGTAGCAACCAAATAGCCATATAATAATTAAAAAAAAAGAATATGGTAACACTACTTTTCCTATGTCACACTGGAATAGTGTAGTTTTCTAGCAGTAAAAGAATAATTAAAATTGAATCTGTAGTTTCAGAGAAAACCTTCTCATTACAAAATGGACACGATATGGACTTTAACTTTTTAATTAGAATATTTATGGCAACACCACATAGCCTATATGGAAAGAATATAGCTTTATATGGATGAAAGAATTTTCAAACGCGGTGTTGTAGTTTTAGAGCCTATTGGTAGCAAAAATACAAATATGCAAACAATCAAATCTTTCCTTTTAATATATATGTCGGAAACTAATTAAAATAAGGATATAGAATGGATGGCCTATCTCAAAAGCTATACGGGCGCAACACGGTCAGGATATAACTAAACATTACTATTATGACAAGAACTATTATGACAGGAACCTAAGCAGTGCCTTGGACTTGTGACCAAGGTGTAGGCTTAAGGAATTCCTTTATTCGATCGAGACACTCACCTCCACTGCTTAGTTTCACTGTTTAATCCTAAGATTAGACTAACATTAACCTAACCTAAGGCTAACCTAACCTAAACCTAACTCACACCTCCGACACGGCCATTCTGACGCGCGACAGTCCTCGGGCGATACTGAATTTCTAAGCCGGAATATCACAAGAACATCCGCTCGTCCTTCTTGACATTAGTCTACTCAACACAAATTTGCACAAATAAATTCGGTAAATGTACTAACTGAACTGGACAATTAACTAATCACGGTCTACAACTCTACACCGAACGGCATTAAGGAAACTATTGTCACAGTATCACAATCGAAATAATATCATTTACATCAAACCGCTGAACTGGCTAAACGCTAATTTAACGATTAATCATGATTTAAAGCAAGTTGTATCTTCAACGTACCGAACACACACGTTATACTGTCTAGTCATTAATTCGCACCGATTCCTATCAAGGTACTAATTCTGGCGAAACAAACACTGTGTTTTTGACCGGACTACTATCAAATTAAGATAATGGCAATTTTCTACTACACAAAAACTACATCATCAAGTAGAGCCATGTACCAGAACTGTTTATTCCAACTTTCAAAAGCTACACACTAACTACTTCTACAAATCCTTGAGTGATACCCTCCATCACCACGGCTCTCACAGTCGACCGGTAATCGCAACTACCATCACACGCGCATCCACCTCGTGGATCGCAACTCTCACGCACATCCATCACATGGACCGCAACAAATTTCAATACGGTCGATAGATTCTATCACTCAAGAAACCAAAATTCATTTTACTAATCATGATCACCATTAACTTCAACTTAATTTGGTAACTGGTACATGATCTACAATCATTTTTTTATAGCACGGGTTTACATTTTCTAAAAATCTTTCAACGTCATAATCTAATAACGAGAATGCTGATAGACCCCATGTGAAGCGAAGATCTATTCCACTTCTGATGTCGGAAACTAATTAAAATAAGGATATAGAATGGATGGCCTATCTCAAAAGCTATACGGGCGCAACACGGTCAGGATATAACTAAACATTACTATTATGACAAGAACTATTATGACAGGAACCTAAGCAGTGCCTTGGACTTGTGACCAAGGTGTAGGCTTAAGGAATTCCTTTATTCGATCGAGACACTCACCTCCACTGCTTAGTTTCACTGTTTAATCCTAAGATTAGACTAACATTAACCTAACCTAAGGCTAACCTAACCTAAACCTAACTCACACCTCCGACATATATATATATGTCGGGGATTTTAAAACGATGTGAAAGGAGATGGAAGGAGGAAGATGGGGAATTTTGGGGAACACTAAAAGGGGGTGATGGTAATGAGTGGAATATTGGGTAAACGCGACGCAGATACTTCTACTGAACCGATAAATGATCAAATATGATCTCTAACAATTACGAGAGAAACCTAAGCAGTGCCTTGGACTTGTGACCAAGGTGTAGGCTTAAGGAGCTCCTTTAAGTAATTACAACACTCGCCTCCACTGCTAGGCTCTCTATTTAAACCCAAGGTTAAACGCACATAAACCTAATCTAACACAAGGCTAACCTAACCTAAGGCTAACCTAACCTAAAGCTAACCTAACCTAACATTGTGTTTACTTAACCACGTGGCAATTACATTGTAAGGACTTACGTGACCTTAGTTGGACAGCACTTCCACACTTCACTGCACTTGACACTATCACTATCACTAGCACTACTTAGATGATGTTCACTTTTTGAGAGACCGCGCACGACTAAGACTTCAGTTAGACTGTCGATCGCATATAAAGGGTCGAGGGTAGAGACTGTCAAAACAACGGAAGTGACTACTACCCCACTCCAACGCCATAGACAACGATAACGATTCGATTAATCGATAATCTTTTACTATGCTCCGACATATATAATATAATAGGGTAGATTAGAAAAATAGAAGAAAAACATTTCTTTCACTTAAATTAAAAAGACGTACCTAAAGGGATTTCAGAGGTCTCTCTAAGCTCACTCAAACCAAGAATAATATACTGTCAGAGCTATGAGCTTTATATATATGTTTCATGCGAACGGACTTTACTTTGTTGCTGAAACATGGAAGCTTCAGTGGCTCAGTAGTTAAGTCTTGGGTTTAAATCCCAGTCATTCGACTACTGGTGTTGCCCACACCTAACACAAGCATTTAGCTTACTTGGAGGGGTTAGGAATACTAGTAGTATGTGAACCATATTGATAGTAATTTAATAATATTAATCACGATAAATTGGTATCTGTTCTTCTTATTTAACCAAATTCATGCATTTAAATTTCACGTGCATTTATGCATTATACATCAACCATCTTCGTGAGTCCGCCATATTGGATCAAGTCCATGATTTTTTAAATCAAATTGTATTCAATCGCTGAATCGGTTTAGGTTTGTTGTGTCCTCTTTCGGCCAAATCCAAAATAGATTCCAAAATTGAATTTACTTTACACAAATTTAAATTTGGAATCTATATTCAATCCATAATCCAAATATTTTGAATTGAGATTACTTATTAACTTCGGCCGTTATCAATTACCAATTGCAATTCAAAGTCATACAGATCCAAAATAGATTGCATATTTTAATTTTTTTACACAAATTTGAAAATAATAATACAATTTAATACGTCATCATCATCACGACAACCCGTTAATGGCCTATTTCTGAGCCAGGTCTCCTCTTCAGAATGAGGAGGATAGGCCATAGTCCACCACGCTGGCCAAGTGCGGGTTGGCAGGCTTCACACACCTTAGAGGACTTTAGGGAACTCTCAGGAGTACTGTAAGTAGGAGTAATTGCTTTAAACACACATAACTCATATAATTCTATATTATTTCCAATGCATTCTCACAATAAAAGCGAGGTCAGAGGATATAATATTGATACAAAATCAATAAATAATATTAACGCGTGTCCGAAACAAACATTTGTCGGCCGCTACACCTGCCATAGTTACGCGCTCGTAAAATTGATTTATGTGCGCACAATTTACGTTCTTTGTAAGATACTTCAATTGTATGTACTTTGAGAATAGTGGCAACATTGATTTAAGTAGTATTTTCGAAGGTGGCACAAGTGTAAAATTTGTTTGGCGGCGTATTTATTTAGCTACCTCCTACCTTTATTTTTTTTAAAGACTACTAGCAGTATGGATTACATACTACTCATATCCCTATAGGAGTGGGCCACCCCAGCCCCATGTCAAGGATTTGAACCCACAAACTATCGATCGTGAATCAAACGCCCGAACCACCGAGTTTATCATATTGAATTGGACTTAGACAGGTTTATTTGTGATAAAAAAAAATAAACGCGTCTAAGTCCAATCTATTAATGTCTTTAGCTGTAGGAACAAAACACGAGTATCGAAATAAGCATCGAGTACCGTGTTAGTGTACCCTAACTAAACCAAAGGCCGTGTTTTCAACAAAATCGCCACTTTGCAAGTGACGCTTCTAGGGTCTACAACTCCGGATGCTTCGGTTACGGAGTGAAACGTACGTTTAGATTGTCGGGCAACCTACTTGTGTGGTGTATCTTGGTTTGCGTTGTTTGGTTTGCGATACTCACTTTTATGTGGGCGGTGTGCTCTATTGGGTTGTGTCGTACAAGTCTGGTTGTCGTTTGGTAGATTGGCTCTTCTCAATAGATACTGTATTTTGAAGTTATGGAAGCTTCAGGAACACTTTACTAGATTTGTCAAAAATACTATTGCAACAAAGTCTTTGAGAAAACATATTTTGAGCATTAAATATGTAAAATTTAGCAGCATTGATTTGGATAGGGTTATGGTTTCAAAGACTATTTTTACGTAGAGAATTTGATTTGAATTTAAAGTTCCGTTGTCATACGTCAGGCATTAGTCAAGACTAGACAGATAACTAAACTAGGAGCAAAAATAATGAGAAGAAGAAGGAGAGGGGGTATATTGAAAAATACTACAAGGGGATTAGATATTGAATGGACTATTGGGTAATCGCAATGTAGACACTACTACCGAGTAGATAAATAACTAAACATTATGATCTGATGATCACCAAGGCCTTTTAACAGAATTCCAAAACTCGCCGCCACTGCTTAGTGTTACTGTTTAAACCTAAGGTTAGGTTAACCTAAGACTAATTTACGCGCAGACATATAAAAAATTAGAAGACATAAAACCAGAGAGCAGATGGTCCACCTGATGGTAAGTGGCCACCATCGCCGATGCGCTGCATCCTCTAAAATAGAGTGGGGAGGGAGAATGAAAAAAACAATGCTGCTGTTTCAGCGGACCCTGAGCAAGAGCCTAGAGTTCACTAGATCCGCAGCATTAATGGGATGGGAGAGGGAAGGGGTAAGTCGGACCCACATGCGACTCGGCCGGAACGCGTCTATGACACTTGGCGGTCGGATTCGCATGCTGGTGGTCGCAAGCCAGTCGGGGAACAGATCCCCTACCACCAAGGGGGTTCTGGGTTACCCGGCTCTTACGAGATGCTCTCCCAGCGGCAGAGGGGAATTGTATTCTAACCCGTCACCACACGGGTAAAGGTACAAAGGATTGCTTATCTTTTAGAAAAGATCTATAATAATGTTTAAATTATATTATTTTTAGATCTAGATCTAGCCATGGTTCTATAGTTCTGGGTTTCGTGACAATTACCATTAATTTTCAAGAAGTCGTGTTAAAAATGAATCTAATTAATTTTAGTAATATAAATGTTTATTATAGTAATAGTTCTGCGCAAAACGAATACAGGAAATGGAATCGGCAGCCTATTTCGACACCGTGCTACTCGTACTGCTGCTCTGCGACTGTGGCGTTGCCGGGAAATGAGAATTCTAACTATAATACAATATTATTTATTCACTTATAAATAATAATATGAAAAGTTTTAACCGAATGATACAATCTGTATATGTAGGAAAATAGTAAACTATTATCGAATAATGTAATCGGCATCTCCATCTATGGCGTTAGAGTAAAATAATAATCACGTATCAGTCTTACGTGAGGTTTCTCAAGGATTAAAGTCGTCTTTAAGCTTACACCTTGGTCACAAGTTCTAGGCACTGCTTAGGCGTCTCTTGTAATTGTTAGAGATCATATTTGATTATTTATCGGTTCAGTAGCAGTATCTACGTCGCTTTCACCCAATAGTTCATTCAATATCACACCCCTTGTAGTGTTTTCAATATAACCCCTCTTTCTCCACTTTCTTATTATAAAATCTCCGAGAAATATGAAAAAGAAAGTATACGAAATGACCATATTATCATGTCTTACCTATGGTTGCCATGTATAGTTAAAGAAATAGGATGACGAAATGATTGTAATTTGCCAATGAATAATGGAGAGGAGTATGCTAAATATTAAGTCTTTATCTAGTTCAAATTATTTTTATTTCTGAAATATGGAATTCTTTTTTTTAATGTTGTTTAATGGTTAACGTTCTGTTTTCATCACATTTGTACGTTTTTCGTCATTATAGACCTATTATAAAAATACTAGACAAAATAAGCAACAAAGAGATAAGGAAGAATACTAAAATTATTTATGTAGAAATTAAACAAGAATAAGATTATTGCGTTGGGCTAAATGAGTGTCAGAGTGATACCGAGAGAAAGAAAGAGGAAAAGGGTAGACTAAAAAAAGGTGAAGCGATATTTTCCTCGAAAGATGTGGTCCAATCTTGATGACTTTGGTTTGGAAAAGAGAAAAATGGATAGAAGTAAGGGACGCCACTACTTTGCTTCATTTATAAAATAGCATAAGATATAAAAGTAGTTTTAGAAATTTAAGAGTTAAAAAATGTTACTAAGTAAGGGCTTAGTAGAAATAAAGAAAAAACCAAAAATATTACTATATAACAAGTAAAAAAAATGTAGGCTAGGTATTACAGGATCAATAGTTAAACAAATGTATGAATGTAAAAATGTATGCAAATTTGTATGAAAATGTAAAAATTAACATACCGAGTAAAACTATTTCCTCGTAACAAAGTATACGAAACGTTAATATCTAGTGAATCATTTTATCTTCGTAGAAATGATTTTATCCTATTTCACCTGAATCCGTTTGCTCATCACTTTTACACGATTAGTTTGGTTCAGTGGATTTGTTAACAAGAAATTTAGGTAAAATATTTCTTGAGTACCTGGAATACGTATTTAGGTTATCTTATCAAATCCATTGTACTCTAAAAGAGACCTGTGTAGTGTCCTGTGATTTATAGATAAATCAGGTTGGCGTCAGTTGAGTTGCCAGTTATGTGTTATCCGTCGTGCGGGGTGGTCATGCTTTAATATTTACCTGTTAAGTATTATGGTAGTGGTATCGCTATGTATATAAAAAAACTCGGTGTGAGGGGACGCTATAACATTTACGGAAACCAATATTTTTTTTTTTAATTTTTGTCTATTTGTCTTTCTGTTTGAATGTTAATATCGCATTAAATAAAAACTACTGCACGTAATTGGAGACAGTTTTCACAGTCAGTTATTATCATTTAAATATGTAAGTTAAGCTTTTTTTATCCTGAAAATCATAGTCCCTGTGGGATGATAATAAAATTTTTATATACGTGGTGAATTCTAGCCGTGCAAAGCTGGGGGCGGGTCGACTAGTTAAGTCAGGTACTTAAGTAAAAATATATGGTATATCCATTTGTGCCGGAAATAGAAGGTATATTTAAATACCGACCTGGATTCCGCACACCGCACTGTTTGGCAGGAAGGAAGTTCGTCAGCTGTTGTATTTCCATGCCAGTGCACACTTGTTTAGTATTTTGTCTCTTATTTATATTACCTACACCAATATAAAACGACATTGTGTGTTTGCGGTAATTCTGAAACTCAGTCTTTTAACTCTGAATTTAATTTTAAATAATATTTCATTACTAGCGCCCCGTCCCGGCTTCGCACGGGTGGACAATTTTTTTTAAACATTTTGGCTCTCCCGCATTTCTGTCCCTCTCTCTCACCGTATTGCTCGCTGTCGGCGTGTATTTTTTGTTTATATTTATATTTTTAATTTCATAATATCTTTTGAATGGATTGTCCGATTTTAAAAATCAACAGGTATTGAAACAGCCTTGATACGAAATAATTTATTTGGATAAGGATTAATACAAAGTTATAGAAAACATGGTCTGATTTTGATAGGCATTTCTATCAACTTTTAAAATGTAAAAAAGTATTTATAGTGACCTAACATTAGTTGGACATATGTTCTCGCGTAGTATTTTGTAGATATTGATACGTTCTATAATATTGTAGAATATTTTCTTGTTCTATCATCAATACTTTCCGCAGCGCATGCGATGAAAGACATTTTATGGCTAATTTTTTTACACCTTGGGTTGGTTTTAGTAAGAACTTCTATGTTACTCAGGGATAATGTGGCTTTCTAGCGGCAAAAGAATTTTTGAAAGTTTTTCATTACTTCTTTATAATATTAGTATAGAAGTAAGTATAGACTGGGTATATGAATAATTGAATGAATGTTTGTAGGAGTATGTATGGATAAGTGATTAAACGAATGCATGTAAAAGTGTATTGTTATTGATGAATTAATGTATAACTCATTTGTGATGTAATGTCGATAAATTAACGAATGTAAAAATGTCTGGAAGTTGTCAAGAGACGTAGCATTTGTGGGGTGTTTATATTAATCTCACATTAGATAGAACATAGGCTATACTGTTTTACAAACATATTTTAATTAATAAAACAAGTTTAGTATGTAATGAATAGATTATGTTATCAAGTAAAGGTTTCCGATGAATCCGAAGGGCTGGAGGCTAGTTCCTTTCCTACTCACATTTTCCAGTTCACTAGTATCCGATGTTTGAAGCCCTTGCCCAGATGAAAGGTTTTTTACGAGGGAATTTGTATCGCTTCATCAAATATCACGTCCCGACTTATATTAAATACAAGAGCACTTAGATGTTTTGGCTTTATTATATTTAGTTTGACGTTTGTGTATTTTGCCGTCTTAATAAAACTAAATAAAGTATATGTATTTCTGATATAACAATTTGAATAATTACATTCTCCACAGGTAACTTATTAGTGTTTCTAAAATCTTTAGCTTCTTTTATGACATATGGACCTCTTCAAAAATTCACTATATTATATTTCAAATCTCCTAAATATCACTATTCCTGCTATAGTAAAATCGTCTTCTAATCTTCAATAGAAAGGTGTCCATAAATTTTAACTAAAATCTAACTAATGCCAAAATTAAAGTAGTGGTTAACGATAGTAAACAATTTAAACAAAGTTAAACTAGTTAACTGGTAGAGTTCAGCATTTCCAACTCAATCCTCAATTCCTCGGCAGGTTCCTGCTATTTAAATGGAAAATTCTGCTATTTCAATAACATTTTCTCTGAATAGAGATAATGGGTCTGGGGATGCTTACAGTGTTTGACTGATGTTGTGTGTTTTAAGAAATAAATATAACTTGTTTTAACGGTGAAGGAAATCGTAATGAAACCTGCTGTCCTGGGAATTGCTCTATTCATGGTGTGTGATCTGAGAAGGCGACCTTACTCAGCAGTGGGCTATTAATGGTTTGGATGAGGATGATGAAATTAAAAGCATCATTTTGGTGCATTTTAAACATTAATGTTAAAAAAACACGAGTTGGTTTGTATGATGCATCAAATAGTCCAAAAAACTGTGTTATCGTGGAGTAAAAATAGTAACGTACAAGTCATTCTCGAGTAAAAAATGTTTACCCTTGACAAAAGAGTTCATTATCGTTGGCGTGTTCCAGTTGAAAGCCTCAACAACACGCTTTAAGAAAGACGAGATGAAAGTACATACGATATTATTTCATGATGTTTAAGCCCGTTGTCTGGTTTCTGGTGTTTTCATAAAGATCTTTTCATAATGTATTCTGTTTTATTAATTTTTGTTCCTTAAAACTGTTGTGTTTTCATAAATGCGTATGTAATGTAATTCAATACATGAATATAAATAATAGCAGTATGACAGTGTCCTTAATAGATTTGATTTCAACATAATATAGATACTCACACATTCAGCTCAAAGTACCGACTTATTGCACTACTGGAGCTCACTACTACTGACCGCAACACTTAAGTTATACATTTATAAAAGCTGAGTATATCAATATAAAAGTATTGCTCCAGGTGAGGCTCGAACTCACAACCCCGGCATGTCTCGCACGCACTGCGCTATAAGTACCGTGCGCTGACCGGTTGCGCCACTGGAGCTCACAACTACTGACTACAACACTTAAGTTATACATTTATAAAAGCTGAGTATATCAATATAAAAGTATTGCTGCAGGTGAGACTCGAACTCACAACCCCGGCATGTCTCGCACGCACTGCGCTATAAGTACCGTGCGCTGACCGATTGCGCCACTGGAGCTCACAACTACTGACTACAACACTTAAGTTATACATTTATAAAAGCTGAGTATATCAATATAAAAGTATTGCTCCAGGTGAGGCTCGAACTCACAACCCCGGCATGTCTCGCACGCACTGCGCTATAAGTACCGTGCGCTGACCGATTGCGCCACTGGAGCTCACAACTACTGACTACAACACTTAAGTTATACATTTATAAAAGCTGAGTATATCAATATAAAAGTATTGCTCCAGGTGAGGCTCGAACTCACAACCCCGGCATGTCTCGCACGCACTGCGCTATAAGTACCGTGCGCTGACCGATTGCGCCACTGGAGCTCACAACTACTGACTACAACACTTAAGTTATACATTTATAAAAGCTGAGTATATCAATATAAAAGTATTGCTCCAGGTGAGACTCGAACTCACAACCCCGGCATGTCTCGCACGCACTGCGCTATAAGTACCGTGCGCTGACCGATTGCGCCACTGGAGCTCACAACTACTGACTACAACACTTAAGTTATACATTTATAAAAGCTGAGTATATCAATATAAAAGTATTGCTCCAGGTGAGACTCGAACTCACAACCCCGGCATGTCTCGCACGCACTGCGCTATAAGTACCGTGCGCTGACCGATTGCGCCACTGGAGCTCACAACTACTGACTACAACACTTAAGTTATACATTTATAAAAGCTGAGTATATCAATATAAAAGTATTGCTCCAGGTGAGGCTCGAACTCACAACCCCGGCATGTCTCGCACGCACTGCGCTATAAGTACCGTGCGCTGACCGATTGCGCCACTGGAGCTCACAACTACTGACTACAACACTTAAGTTATACATTTATAAAAGCTGAGTATATCAATATAAAAGTATTGCTCCAGGTGAGGCTCGAACTCACAACCCCGGCATGTCTCGCACGCACTGCGCTATAAGTACCGTGCGCTGACCGATTGCGCCACTGGAGCTCACAACTACTGACTACAACACTTAAGTTATACATTTATAAAAGCTGAGTATATCAATATAAAAGTATTGCTCCAGGTGAGACTCGAACTCACAACCCCGGCATGTCTCGCACGCACTGCGCTATAAGTACCGTGCGCTGACCGATTGCGCCACTGGAGCTCACAACTACTGACTACAACACTTAAGTTATACATTTATAAAAGCTGAGTATATCAATATAAAAGTATTGCTCCAGGTGAGACTCGAACTCACAACCCCGGCATGTCTCGCACGCACTGCGCTATAAGTACCGTGCGCTGACCGATTGCGCCACTGGAGCTCACAACTACTGACTACAACACTTAAGTTATACATTTATAAAAGCTGAGTATATCAATATAAAAGTATTGCTCCAGGTGAGGCTCGAACTCACAACCCCGGCATGTCTCGCACGCACTGCGCTATAAGTACCGTGCGCTGACCGATTGCGCCACTGGAGCTCACAACTACTGACTACAACACTTAAGTTATACATTTATAAAAGCTGAGTATATCAATATAAAAGTATTGCTCCAGGTGAGGCTCGAACTCACAACCCCGGCATGTCTCGCACGCACTGCGCTATAAGTACCGTGCGCTGACCGATTGCGCCACTGGAGCTCACAACTACTGACTACAACACTTAAGTTATACATTTATAAAAGCTGAGTATATCAATATAAAAGTATTGCTCCAGGTGAGGCTCGAACTCACAACCCCGGCATGTCTCGCACGCACTGCGCTATAAGTACCGTGCGCTGACCGATTGCGCCACTGGAGCTCACAACTACTGACTACAACACTTAAGTTATACATTTATAAAAGCTGAGTATATCAATATAAAAGTATTGCTCCAGGTGAGACTCGAACTCACAACCCCGGCATGTCTCGCACGCACTGCGCTATAAGTACCGTGCGCTGACCGATTGCGCCACTGGAGCTCACAACTACTGACTACAACACTTAAGTTATACATTTATAAAAGCTGAGTATATCAATATAAAAGTATTGCTCCAGGTGAGACTCGAACTCACAACCCCGGCATGTCTCGCACGCACTGCGCTATAAGTACCGTGCGCTGACCGATTGCGCCACTGGAGCTTGCATACTAAAGCACGAAATGTAATATAACATAGCAATATTGGATTTCTTGCCAAGTATTAGTAATGTACCGAGGCAAGGCGCGATTTCATTTTTTCAACTATTCAACCACGTCCAATATCTGAAATCACATTGTTTTCAAATATCTATACAAATATGTATGTCTAGGAGCTGGATTTTTTTTTATAAACATAATATCAAAGGTGCATAGAATGAACAACTGAGTAGTTTGGCCACATAAACTATGAACTTAAAATAAATTATTATTTTTAGCCCTGCACCTACTTGTTACCTTTTAAAACCAAATACTTAAGTTTACAATTTTAAGATTAATTAACTGTATAATAAATTTCTACCGACCAATCTCCTACCTCCCAACAGAGACATAAACAATGGCATTGCGTTTGTTGCGGTTACCTTCTAAACGCTTGCTTTGATTTCTATATAAATGAAGTTAACTTTGAATAAATTCTTTGAAGTTGATACTTTCATTAAATAGAGAGTAAAGTTTGTAATTATATTTGATTGTTTGTAATCTCAGTAACTATTAATGCGATTTTGAAAATTATAAATAAGAAATAAAAATTGGTTTTTAAAATATTATGAGGAACTTGAATTATATAAAAATAATGGCTTGGTAAATCTATACTAATATTATAAAGAGGCCATACTCCTAAGAATTCCTGCGTATAGACGGCGACATGTAGATCCGGGACCTCCTATATTGGGTAACAGTCTAGCAAGGGCCGCAGCGGCGTTTATGATCCTAGGGGCCAGCTGCGTAAAATGCGCTTTAAAAGTCCATTTCCCATCCAGAACAAGCCCAAGATATTTCATCTGGGTTTTTACCTCAACAGCCGTATCCTTAATAGTAATTTGAGCATTTCGAGGAAGACCTTTTCGGAGGCCAGGGAAAAAGATGGCCTTTGTTTTGGAGACAGAAACCTCTAAGCCGAGCATTTCAATACGATTAGCCACTAATGTCGTGCCTACCGTGGCTAGGCGGGCTGCTTCTTGAAAATTCTACCGTGGCTAGGCATTGTACGGTGCGCCTATATGGGCAAATGCTATCAGCAATACTACTAAGGCTTTTTTGCGAAGACCGCAGAGAATCATTGCAGTGAGGTCAGTGCGCGGGTATCGTACAATATCCTGGACGGCGGCAACGCTTCTTGCATGTGATCCTCCATGGGAGCTACAGACAGAAGTCCTGGCGGAAATGTTTATCTTTCGAACCCGATTGAGAGCCAGGGGAGAGCGCCTTGATTTGGATGCGATAAGAAGGTTCAGATATTCCGCCGAAGAATCTTTAATACGAAAGTGGGAAGAGGCTTTGCAATCTCCGGTCGCAGGCGGGGCAACTGTGGAGGCTATTCGCCCGCATCTAGAACGATGGGTTAAGCGGCGACATGGTGCACTTACGTTTAGACTGACGCAGATACTTACCGGCCATGGTTGCTTTGGAAAGTACCTGCATCAGATAGTCGGTATAGAGGAGACACCTGCTTGCCACGAGTGCGGTGCGTCTATAGACACAGCATGCCACACACTATCAGAATGTGCTGCTTGGGGGCCTCAGCGCCATGAACTAGCAGCATTAGTGGGATCAGATCTGTCATTATCAAGTTTGGTAAGTGCTATGCTTGATAGCGACAGGTCTTGGACAGCAGTCGTTTCCTTTTGTGAAGCCGTCATGGCGCTAAAGGAGATTGCACAGCGGGCGCGGGATTATGCTAGGTACTCTACTCGCAGACAAACAGTAGGGAGACGTCGGCACTACGCACGATTTCTCCAGTTAAATGGTGAGTAAGGGGCCACATTAAGTAGCTAAACGTCGGGGTGACTCGGTAGTATGCGTACAGTGATCCTGAGTTACCCCAATATGACGGTGCAGGAACCGCTGGGTTTTAGTGGGTATGCTTCCTTCCGTTAGGTACGCGAGTCCCACATACCTACCTTGTCCTTACCGGTCTTGGTAGGATGCGTAAACTGCATTTCCCAGCGAAAAAAAAAAAAAAAAAAAAAAAAAAAAAAATATTTTAAAGAGGCAAGATTTTTATTTTTGTCTGTAACGAATAAACATAAAAATTACTGGACCGATTTAAATAATTCTTTCACCATTAGAAAGCTACATTATCCCTGAGTAATATAAGCTATATTTATTACAAGAAAAAATTAAAGATCCCCAGAAATTCTGACTAAAACCAACCCAAGGTGTAAAAAAGTTAGCCAGAAAATATCTTTAATCGCATGCGCTGCAGAAAGTATTGATGATAGAACAAAAAAATGTACTACAATATTATAGAACGTATCAATATCTACAAAAAACTTCGCGAGACCATGGCCAACTATACAATTGTTATGTTATGTCACTATAACTACTTTTTTACATTTTAAAAGTTGATAAAAATGCCTATCAAAATCAGACCATGTTTTCCATAACTTTGTATTAATTCTTATCCAAATAAATTATTTTGTATTCAAAACTGTTTCAATACCTGTTAATTACTTTTTGAATTATTGAAATCGGACATTCCAGTCAAAAGATATTACGAAATAAAAATATCAATACAAACAAAAAATACACGCCGACGGGCCGGCGCGGTGTGGAGCGCCACGCAGCGCAGCGAGCAACGCGAAGATAGGAGGGGCGACAGAATGCGGGAGCCAAAATGTTAAAAATTAATTATCCACCCGTGCGAAGCCGGGACGGGCCCCTAGATTTGGAGGAGGATACAAGTTTGGCTGACTAGAATATTACCCATGAGGGTTAAATTTTAGCCGTAATAGTTACAGCATATGCTTTTTGTATGTTTGGCTAGCTCTTACTTATTCGTTTAAATTTTATCAGTTTTGGCATTATCGTAAATAAAATTCTACTCAAATCTAACTAAGTGTTATATGTCCAATATTGGTGCAGTCAATTTATTGCATAGTTGCTTACATTAAAATAAACTAAAATAACTGGATCTTTACCATAAAAGATATTTAGATATTTTCAGTGTGAAGATTTCAAAATGAAAATGTTGCGTCTGTATTGAATAAATGTAGTATTTTTCACCCAAATTTTTTTAGAATCATTTTGAAGGAAATATTCTAAGCTATGAACGTAGAAAGCTTTAATTCCCTAAATACTAAAAGCATTTTCATGTACAATTTCAATAGGTGTTGGAATTCTCGAAGGAAATGGAATATCAAATTTTTCAATTTCTAGCATATTAAATTGTTTGATACTTACTAGTAAAGGGGTTTAAAGCCAAATTAAAAAGAAATATTTACAATCGGTAATTTCACAATTTACTTATTCTCACTCGTTAATCAAAAACTGTTCTCGGTGCCACCTCCAGAAAGTGGGGGTATAATCAGCCAAGGTCTTTAGTGCATTTACAAAAAATATAAAATGAGTATTCGATAATCGATATTTTATTGTATTAATATCTTTTTAATATATATCATTAAGTTCCAGATTTTACATATAGTATTAATTTTATATATTAAATAGATATATATTTAATTAATTGTAAGATACGTACCAATGATACAATATCACATATTTTTTTTATCATTTGCTCGACAAACTTTAACGCCAGTAAGTTATATATAAGTCAGTCAGTTTATAATTTTTTTATACCTCATCCCTTCTTAATTAACCCCAACATCTCAATATCAGTCAGATTAAACCCAATCATTCTTTGCAGGTAAACGCAAACGCGATGTTCGTATAATTACAGGCCGACACATCTTGATAAATGAGAAGAGCGGGCTCACGAAATGGCCTCCTTCAAAGGTACGTGCTAATTTCAACTCTATTTATATAGATATACAACATATAATATATATTCTTTTCATTAAATATGATTTTAAACAATTTTGAGCTCTATCTGTAGAAGATAGACGCTATATTAAGTCACAACGTGGTAATGCGAACTTTGCCCTTGTTAATATTCGTATGTGAGAAAAGTATTCAAGTAATTCAAAGTTAGTGTAAGTAAGAGAATAAGACTTATTTCATTAAATTATATTGTACTTCGTTAGACGATTGTTTTGGTATATTTTCCTTGTACTAATGAACGTGATAAGCTTCTTAAATATACATAAAACGTTTTTGTGTTTATGTAGATATTTTGATTCGGGTTTACTATATGATTATATTTGTTTAACCATTAACTGGTGACAAGGTTTTTTGTAACGTAACTGGTGATGGACGATCTGTGAGGCCACTAATGTATCTGGTATATAGAAACTATACTACATAAAGTATAGATTATAAAGCATAGATTGGGAGCGGGACGTCCATTTTGATAATAATTGCGAACAAGAGTTGATAATAAATTTTGAAGATTGTTCTAACAATTCAGATATGTATTTGGGGGGTACTTCTTTAAGAGTTACACAGTAGTAATAATTTAGTAACATTAGCATAGATAATAAGAAACATCGATAATTTCTTTCGTCAATTTTTTATATCCTGACAACCATAGAAATGTTTGTTTGACATTTCTAGAGTTCATAATATGTCGCAGAGATCAAGCTATCTTTTATGTAGTAAGCACGGTTTTAATAACATATAAAAAAATTCTAATCAATAAACTGTAAATGTAATTTTTAATGAAGAACTTGCTATTACAATGCAACTTTAAATAAGGACTGAGTCGAAGCTACTAAAGTCGTTGAATGGAAGTGCGGGTAAGGTGTCACAAATATTGTAAAAGATTCGCAAATAGTTTCAATGATGTAAATAATCGATTTTGTAATAATAAATTTTAGGGAGTGGTGGTGAGGGTAGTAAAGCTCACTTTGGGTCGCTGTGGGCCTCGCTATGAACAGTGTCGTGTTGTATAAGTTTATTAGTTTTCATTTAGTGTTTCGCTTGGGCACCGATCAGAAGGTGCTCGGAAGAGGGTCAAATTATGTTTCAGTGATGACGCCCGGCCTGAGAGACCACTTGTCACCAGTTGAAGGTTACTAACATGTACTTAGCAAGCTAAGCAATGCTTGGACATTGAGAATCATGAACAAGTTTACGGTTAACTAACATTAAACTAATAATTAATTTCAATTTATATGAAAATGGATACAGGTATTAATTTAATTATCGCCTCATTTTAAGTTGATATAACTAGTTTTGATAAAAAGGACTTTAACAAACAGACGGACAATGCAATGATCCTATAAAGGTTTCTTTTTCATTTTAAGGTATGGAACTCTAAAAAATGGCAAATGAACTATGAAAGCTGAAGCCAGCGAAGTTGCTAATTAGCTCCAGGACATTCTGATAAGAATAAGCTCCTTATCAGAGTAACGCAGACTCGTTAAACCTCTCCAAGTACTAAACTAGAATGAGCAACTTCTTTGCGAAATACCTGCAATAATCATAGCTTATTTTTTGAAATAATAACTTCAAAGAGGCAAAATATAACTGTTTCTACTCCATATTTAGGTCTCAAGAATACAAAAAAATTACTCCTGATGAAAAAATAAGTTATGTAATACTTATACAGATATAGACAGCAGTATTACAAAACTAAAATGCAAGCTAACTTTAAAATGCAGTCTACAAAACTTTATTGATATTATTAATTTTTTTTTATTACATTGATTTGACGCAAAATAGTCAATATTATTGGTAAGGTAATATTAAACCATGCCGCTAATTCCTGGATAGTTTCGCCTATGTGGGCGGTCTTCCACGTGGTTTGTTCTTCAAATCAAGGTGTCCATCACGAAAGGGTTTAAACCAACATCGCACGGTGCGTTCATTAGCAGTCCCCTCTCCAAACGCAACATTGATATTGCGAGCTGTTCCCGCCGCGTTAGTTCCGTGTCGAAACTCGTATTCAAAAATAACTCGAATTTTCGAAATATCCATCTTTCGTCTCAAAAATCTGAAACCATGAAGGTTCTATGTCAATTCGAAGTACCCATTACAATAAAACATCAATTTCATACTTTAACCTCTATTATTAACTTTTGATTGAATGGTAATTCTTGTCGTTTACTTTAATAATACTGTGACATGATTAATCATAACCTTTGTAGTTGTTTATTGTGGTGCAAGTACAACAAATTACAACTACATTAACAAATTTTATATATTTTACCCTTTGAGGGGACGGGTTAAACTACAATTCCTCTCTGCCGCTGGGAGAACATCTCGTAAAAGCCGAGTAACCCAGCACCCCCTTGGTGGTAGGAGATTTGTTCCCCGACTGGCTTGCGACCACCAGAATGCGAAACCGACCGACAAGCGTCTCTGACGCGTTCCGGCCGAGCCGCATGTGGGCCAGATCTATCCTTCCCTCTCCCATCCCATTACTGCTGCGATGCCAATGAACACCAGGTTCTTGCCCGGGGTCCATTGAAACCGCAGCAGTCTTCTCTTCGCTCCCCCTCCTCACTCTATCTTCGAGGCGGCAACACATCGACAAAACAAGATACCCTCTAGTTTCGTCGATGTGTATGGGCGACGGTGGCCATTTTCCACCAGGTGGCTCGTTTGCCCCTTAACTATCATAAAAAAAAAAATTAAATGTACTATTCAAATTGGGTAAACGCAACGAAACGCAATAACCAAACGTTACATCTCTTATAATTACGACAGAAACCTAAGCAGTGCCTTGGACTTATGACCAAGGTGAACGCTTGCCTTCACTGCTTGGTGTCACTTTTTAAACCTAACCTAACCTTATTATTACCTTATTACCTTAACAAACGCACCGACTTACATGTTATCATTATAATTTTAATAATATTTAGCTTATTATACGAATTATATATCTGACCCGACAAAGGTTGTTTTACCTTACAAATTAAAAAAAAATTGGGGTGGACCATCCTTATCACTTAGGGGTACAAATAATAGATGTTGACTGATTCTCAGACCTACCCGATATGCACACAGAACTTCATAAAAATGGCTTGAGCCGTTTTAGAGGAGATTGGCAACAAACATCGCTACACATCGATTTGGCTGTAAATTGACGCAACGCAACTGAAAATCATTGAAAATCAGAACCACTGCAAAACACTCTTCCAGGAACAATAACAGGAACTACTCACAAACACAAAGTTATACTCGTATATGGTGTTGCTGACTTTTGTTCTTACGAATTACTGGACAGTATAGTAAGGATTAATGGTTCAATATATTGCAGCAATTTATTCAGATTGAATGCACAATTTATTTCCGTAATCCGAAATAACATAAAATAATAAACAATTGACATACGAAAAACAATGGCAATTTAGTTGGATGCAGCTTTAAGGGAAATGCAATAATTTAATATACATAACTCCATTATGAGTCGCTGGTTCGGATACAATTTGATTATTGATGGATCCGATGCTTATCTGTTATCTGGTTGGTGAATTATATAATACACTAGTCGATCCATCCCCGCTTCGGGTGCATTTTACCATATGTATATCGGGAATTTTAATGATGAAAAGGAAGGAGGAGAGGGAACTGCAAGGGGTAATGATATTAAGTGGACTATTGAGTAAACGCAATGTAGATACTTCTACTGAACCGATAAATAATCAAATATGATCTCTAACAATTACGAGAGAAACCTAAGCAGTGCCTTTTTAACAGAATTCCAACAATTACCTCCACTGTTCAGGCTCTCTTTTAACCTTGCGGTTAAACTCACATAAATCTAACCTAACACAAGACGCATGATATTGCAAGGTACTCACGTGACCTTAATCGGAAAGCACTCCTAGCACTAACACAAGACTGCACTCCACTAACACTATCTAGAGACTACTTCACTCCTTGGGAGGCCACGCACGACTAAGACTTCAGACTATCGACGACATATAAAGTCAAAACGACGGTAGTGACTAACTACCCTACTCCAGCGCCGGAGATGGCGATAACGATTCGATTACTCGATAATCTTTTACTATTCTCCGACATGTATTTAGGTTAAATTTCACATTTGAATCGCTATGTCACTATATTGTACATAACAATTAATATATAACTATATATAATTCCCAAAGACGTAACGGCCACACAGCTCGACATGCACTTCATCCCTACGTCAATAGATGGCGTACGAGCACACTCATTTTTTTACTTTGTATTCTTATAATTTTATTCACTATAAAACATAGCCTATGTCCTTCCACAAGCTCAACTTTATCTCTGTATCGTATTTCGTCAAAATCGATTTAATGATTTAATCCTGATTAACTTAAAATAATATATAATATAAAACACATTATTATTTATGTATTATTTCTCCCTTTTCTATAATTTCTGTCTTTTTTTTAAGAGTATAATTACTATATTGGTATATATTATATTCCTCCTCTTTAGTGTAATTATTTAAGTCAATAGCCCACTGCTGAGCCGGTTCACCTCCTCAAAATGAGAATGGTCCACCACGCAGGTTAGCAGACTTCTCACACCTTTGAGGACTTTAGAAAACTGTCAGGAGTGCAGGTTTTTCTTCACCGTTAAAGCTATAGTAATTGCTTAAAACACACATAACTCAGCGATGTCGTCGGTGTGGAGGATCTCTAGAGAAGGACATTCAAGCCTAAACCACAAGGCCTTCACTGCTTCATCTTTTTTTAATTTATTCAAAAACAATTTCAAATTCAATATTATGATAAATTTAATAACACTATTTTAGCTTGGGACAACTTTGGAGACAACTATTTAAGGGTTTTAGTTTGTTTATTGTTATAAATGAACGATTGTGTTTGTCGATGGGATTTCTAATTGTAATTGTGATTACAATAATTGAGTTTACTTTAAAGTTTCTTTTGTAAATATAATTAAACCATTTTTACTGCAGTGAGATTTTATATCACTTAAAAGAATACACGGGGAGTATTCTACTTTTCGCTACATATAAATCCATCAGTTAAGTATTAATGACATGTTCTGGTCTTGTCTACGACAGCCCTACTAGTAATACATACATTTTTCATATCATTGATGTCAATGGACTACAATTATTAGGTGAAGAAGGCTGTCACGTTCTAAAATCCTAAAAAGTATCAATTACCAGTTTATTTTCTAAGAAGATATAGGACCGATAATCTATTAGACACTTCCAGATAAAGAAGATTCTATATACATATAATGGTTTATTTTAAAATATACTATGTAAAAATATGCAAACTAGTTTCAATGAGAATGTGAATATTTCAGTGCAGTTTACAATTCGCCTCATTTACAATCTACATCTGCTTACGAGAAGGAAGTAATACGAACAAACTTTGGCTACAGAACACATTAAACTTTTCACCTAAACCATTAACTACGTTTAATTTTATTAACTACACTTTATATCTACTAACTACACGCCCTCATTTCGATGAGACAAAACAGGGGTTCTTATTTACATAAATAAAATCCCCTGAAATTAAAATGTTATGGACATTTTAAGCTGTTTATTAAAATAATGATTATGTTATAATACTATGACAATATATTAACATATCGACATAACGTTCAATCAACATCAGTACACTAGTCCAGTAAGAAATCAACGCAGCAACATAGGAATACATCAACGCACAACAGAGCAACACAATAATACATGAACTCAGCAATGCATCAATGCAACAACAAAGTCTTATATCAGCACGCCAACATAATAAAACAGGGCAGCTACCTACATACTGCTACATATCAACTCAACCTCACACCAACGAATCAAGACAGCAATACTGCAACCAATCAACGCAACAAAGTATTACTATGATGAGGGTATTAGACCATAGTCCACCACGCAAGCCCAGTGCGGGTTGGCAGACTTCACACACCTTTGAGCACTTTAGGGAACTCTCAGGAGTGCAGGTTTCCTCACGACGTTTTCCTTCATCGTTAAAGCAAGATATTTAATTACTTAAAACACACATAACTCGGGATCGAACTCGGACCTCCCGAATAAGAAATTGAAGTCTCACGCACTGGGCCATCACCGCACATATACTTTAGTAATCGTTCTTAGAAAGAGGAACAAATTTTCCAAGAAACTCCTAGCAATTAAGCCTTACGCGTGAAATGGTTGGCAATTGCGAAACGAGAACAACGTCAGGGACACAGAAACGTTTAAAAGCGTATAAACAACAACATAACACAAACTAAGTAAACCGAAGTGCCGGATCAAGTCTCAAACTTACAGTCGACAGTCGACTGTCGACAGCCCGTGTCTAATTACTTATGTTTGCAACTCAAACATCACTCTTTGATGTACTTGGGGAAATGACTCAAGCCATTACATTATATAGAGACCTCATATAGGGTTTGCACGTGACTTCACTCTTCTTAGCCGGATTTAATTAAATTTTGCATGAGTGTCATTTCAAGTATCATCAAATAGTGAAAGTGAGCGTAAAATCTTATAATTGGAAGATTGTAAGTCCCAAGCGCTATGTTTTCTTTCATCATAACGATTCATTTATAATTCATTTCAGGTATTCTATAAAATACGCTATGCAACCGTAGGTGATTCCTAAAGTGCGCTATGTAACCGTAGGTGATTCTTAAAATACACTACGTAACCGTTGGTGATTCCAAAAATACGCTACTTAACCGTTGGTAATTTCTAAAATACGCTACCTATCCGTTGGTGATTTCTAAAATACGCTATGTAACCGTAGGTGATTCCTAAAGTGCGCTATGTAACCGTAAGTGATTCCTAAAATACGCTATGTAACCGTAGGTGATTTCTAAAGTGCGCTATGTAACCGTAGGTGATTCCTAAAATACGCTATGTAACCGTAGGTGATTCCTAAAATACGCTATGTAGCCATAGGTGATTCCTAAAGTGCGCTATATAACCGTAGGTGATTCCTAAAATACGCTATGTAACCGTAAGTGATTCCTAAAATACGCTATGTAACCGTAAGTGATTCCTAAAATACGCTATGTAACCATAGGTGATTCCTAAAGTGCGCTATGTAACCGTAGGTGATTCCTAAAATACGCTATGTAACCGTAGGTGATTCCTAAAATACGCTATGTAACCGTAAGTGATTCCTAAAATACGCTATGTAACCGTAAGTGATTCCTAAAATACGCTATGTAACCATAGGTGATTCCTAAAGTGCGCTATGTAACCGTAGGTGATTCCTAAAATACGCTATGTAACCATAAGTGATTCCTAAAGTGCGCTATGTAACCGTAGGTGATTCCTAAAGTGCGCTATGTAACCGTAGGTGATTCCTAAAGTGCGCTATGTAACCGTAGGTGATTCCTAAAATACGCTATGTAACCATAGGTGATTCCTAAAGTGCGCTATTTAACCGTAGGTGATTCCTAAAATACGCTATGTAACCAAAAGTGATTCCTAAAATACGCTATGTAACCATAAGTGATTCCTAAAGTGCGCTATGTAACCGTAGGTGATTCCTAAAGTGCGCTATGTAACCGTAGGTGATTCCTAAAGTGCGCTATGTAACCGTAGGTGATTCTTAAAGTGCGCTATGTAACCGTAGGTGATTTCTAAAATACGCTGTGTAATCGTAGGTAAAAACGCTATGTATTTGTTGTTTATTTGTATTTATTTATTTAACGAATACATAGATGGTTTTAACATGTTACATATAATTAGGCATTATAAAAACCACAGAGGTTTGTACATAATACTTATATTATAAGTAGTCATGCTCTGCGTTAATTTACAACAGTTAATTAGGTAAATATAAATTTCTATCATTCTAAGTAACTAAACATTAATAAAAGTGTATGTAAATATGAACAAATGATAATATAGACTATGTAATTTTCCATTTAAGATTGGCCTTAAATGTAAAAATTTATAAAATTACTTTGAAACATTTTAACATTAAAGAATGTTGAAATTGAAAATGAAGCGGAATTTGTTTTTTTGAGGCTTTTGTGTGAAGACATTTTTATCCTCATTACAAATACAAAGAAATTTATCTTTTTCATTTTCACTGTATAACTTAATAACTGAGTTTCCTGTATTGGATTGAAGATAAAAGAGAATATTTGTGGGAAAGCCAATAGTTTTGAAAATTTTGTTGACCAGTCTATTAGTATTTTTTTATTCATGAAGACCCATAAAATTGGACACAGTTTTGTCCGGATAAAATTATCATTTTTTTTTTAGTTTAGCCATATTTCGTAAACTTTATTTCGTAGACAATCCACCTGATGGTAAGCGGTCAACGTCGCCAATGGATAACTACTCATTGCCACCTTAAAGATGAAGAATGCTGCGGTTTCAGCAGACTCTAAGTAAAACCCATAGTTCACTAGAACTGCACTGTTAATAGGATGGAAATGGGGGTAGGTCTAACCCTCATGCAGTGCTACCGGAAAAAGTCAAAAGAAAAAGAGCAACGTTCAGGAATGACGGAATGATTAACATCATCTTCACGTTCAAGATCTAGAAGTTTCCACAGATAAAGGTAAAGGAGAATCTAAAATGGAAAAGTATAAATAGAATAAGTAAGAAGAAGAATTTGAAGAATTTATGAGTGCGTTTATGTTTCCAAAAAACTGATGGGTATTAGGTATACTATAAATTCAAATATAAAGAGATAACTCTGTCTGTTACGCTTTTACCAATAAAACACGGAACATATTTTGATGAAATTTAGTATAGAGATGACGTAGCGCCTGGAAAAGTACATAGGCTGCGTTTTATCGCGTAAAAAAGACTTGAAGGTGCTAAGTATATGAGAGCTATGCTGCGCAGTAACACTAGACGGAAGCCAAGCAGTGCCTGGGGCTTGAGACCTAGGAGCTGGTTTAAAAGCTGTTTCATAACTCTCACCTTCACTTAAGGTCACACACACTAAAGATCACCCTTTTTGAGCCACGACACTATAACACTTAACTTCCATGTACACTGCGCGACAACACCAGAGAGACTGACCACAATCTATCGCCCTAAAGGTTATATATTGTCTACACGTCGGTGTACTTGACATAATATAAAATGACCTACTTGTAAAACTATTTTATAAACGGTGTTGCTAACAAAGGGGTTGAAATAGGCGGTTAGGTTAGAAGCGCAAGGCAAGCTGTGTGATCGTTTAAGTCTTTTGGAATTAGTGATATATAAAAAATAAAATGAAAATTAAACCGGGGCAGGTCGACTAGTATGTCAATATTTCCTCACGGCGGTTCTTTAATAAGCCCGTGTTGCTAGAGGAAAGAAAGAAAGCGCGTGTTATAAGGGTAAACTATATGTCGGAGAATAGTAAAAGGTTATCGATTAAATCGAATCATCATCGCTGTCTATGGCGTTGGAGTAGGGTAGTAGCCACTTCCGTTGTGACCCTTTATATACCATCGACAGTCTGACTGAAGTCTTAGTCGTGCGCGGTCTCTCAAGAAGTGTAGTAGTGTCTGAATAGTGCTAGGAGTGCTGTCCGATCAAGGCACGTGAGTACCTTACAATTTAATTACCTCGTCTTGTGTTAGGTTAGGTTTATGTGCGTTTAACCTTGGGTTTAAACAGAGAGCCTAGCAGTGGAGGTGAGTGTTATGATCATTTAAAGGATATCCTTAAGCCTACACCTTGGTCACAAGTCCAAGGCACTGCTTAGGTTTCTCTCGTAATTGTTAGAGATCATTTGATAATTTATCGGTTCAGTAGAAGTATCTACGTTGCGTTTACCCAACATTCCAATAAATATCTTCCCCCCCTTTTAATGTTCTCCGATATTCCCCACCTTCCATCTCCTTTTCATCAGTTTAAAATCCCCGACATATATACAATGTAATGTGACTTTTTATTTTTTTTTAAATTTTATTTAGTGAAAGCTTATCTCGTTGTACTCAACTGTGACGTCACTAACACTTGATAATTCCCATGAACGAGTGTTTGCTTAAGAAGCAACGATTAACTGTGTGTGCTCAGGTTACCAGTAGCGACTCGAATAATTGTTGTAATTACTATGTTCATTATCTTCAAAGCTTACGAGTATAATCTACTAAAAAGGGATGGAAATATATTGTTTATTTTGAATTAGCAATCCCTGCATTTTAAATCTGTAATATCTTTAAAAATAATCATTTTTATTTAATGCTGTAAAGGGCCATATTGATCTATATTAAATGCACAATGTATTTAAGGTACTTAATTGGATAACGATTAATGTTTTATTGTTTAAAATCGCTTCGTAAATAAGCCATTATTTCACGTGAAAAGTAAAGGATAAAAAATAGTTGTTCTGGGTTATCCCTAAGAGATATACATATACCATCATGGATTTTTTTGTAGATCTTTTTAAGGTGTACAATACTGTAGTGCATTATTTTGATCTATCTCGTAGGGTTAGCGGAACAAAATGTGTTTATTTATGACCTCACATTAGAAACCTCTATAATTATCAGTGTTTCTCTACTATATTATGTATGTATTATACATATAAACCTTCCTCTTGAATCAATCTATTTATTAAAAAAAAAACAGCATCAAAATCCGTTGCTTAGTTTTAAAGATCTAAGCATACATAGGGACAGACAGACAAACAGCGGGATGCAACTTTGTTTTATACTGTGTTTAGTAATATACAGTCAAAGGCACCTAAACATACTTCTATTGATTCTTACGCGGTGGGTCTGCTCCCGCGAGCCTGCTATTAGTCAAAAAAGTATTGACCTTAACTTCCATGTACACTGCGCGACAACACCAGATATTGACTCTTAATCGTTAACCATAAACGGAGTTGCTGACATTTAATATGAAGCCAAACTCAACTAAGTTTGACGAGTAAAGCGAGGGTATATAACAAGTGTTTCCACTCGAGATCTTATTGAGAAAGTCTGAAACACTCGCAAGAAAATATTTGGCCGCGAGCCCGGAGCTGAGATATTGCTGTTGACATTATTATTTATAATCACATACATCTATGTTTCATTTGAAAGGTACTGTGCCACATCCATAAAACATATTACCTTTTTTATTCGCAATTGTGAGGAGAAAATGACGTTTAGGTTACATAATTACATAAATATAAGAGATTTTTAGACAATCGGCCGAGTACCTAGGGATTGCGACCCGTGTGTAGGTTTGCCACTACTATTCGAACTCGTTAAGTAACATTAAATGTATAACTCACATGATCCTCAAAGAAATTCTTACTAAACATTACAACAGACAATATTTGCTATATACAATTACTTGTCAAACTGACGCTGATCTACGGATATAGAGTATAGACCAAAGAAAAGCTGATGATTTAGCGATTAAAAAAATCTAAACTTATCTTCCCATAATTCACCATAACGTATCTAAATGAAGATTTCCACTTGGATGCGATAATAACCTCTACTCCCAAGTACTAAAGCTCACACTTTACCAATAAATCAAAATCCTCAATACACCCCCAGGGCAAGTAGGTCAAGTTCGATAGAAGGGATCCGTGGGAAGCTCAAGTTATTTTAAACCTTATTACAAGTACTTAGAGTTCACTTTGGATTGCCACGCCACAGTATCGCGCGATAGGCCTGATATTATATAATGTTGAAATAATTTTCGAGTATTCTTGATGGATTTCAAGAATAAAGGCGTTTTATCGAAGATATTTTTCAGCTTAACGCTTCAGGTTGTTATTTGATTGTTTAGTTACTCTTACCATAATTATTTCGTAATCTCTCTCTCCAGTCCCATTGCTGAAGATTGTGGTCCTGGGGATTTTGCAACCTTGTGCGGATTAGATTTTTCCAGCGGGTTCTATCGGAGGCCAGTCTTGCAATGGTGTGAAATTTGCACTTGGAGTCCCTCAGCTGGTCTGACCGTCTGGTTGGTGAGCGGCCTCTCGATCTTTTGCCCTCGAAGTTGCCAGTCACTATAAGCTTTTCTAAGCTGTTATTCCCCCGTCGCATGATGTGACTGAAATAAGAGAGCAGGTGTTGGTAACATATGGAGGAAAGTCGTGCGCTTGGCTTTTTCTCTTCTCTTTCTCTCGCCTTTATGGTCCATGTCTCCAAAGCACGGACCAGACGACTCTTGGTAGAGTTGCTTATACCCCAATTTCTACATATTCCAGTTAGACGTGTCATGTCGCTTTTCGCCATTGCAATGCGTCTCTTAATTTCTGGGACACAGCGGGACACACACACACGGGAGTAGGATAATATCTCTTTTAATTTTAACACAACTATTTTAATTGTGTAAAACATTTTTAACAAAAATATTAACTGACTTGAAACTCTCTAAATATACTAAAAAGTAAGAAATCATTAATTGACCTCATTTTATTAGGACACCTTATAAGGTCTGTGACACTGGTAGCTCCCGAAAGACTGAAAATGTGTGAAATAATCGGGATCAAGATTTCATTGTTTTATAAGTTAATGATCCCATTTTGATGCGGTTGTTTATACTCGATATTTCAGGTGATCTAGATGCTTCTTATCTATTATTTATGAAGAGCTGAAGGCTGAGTTAATTAGTGGATGAGCGATAAATGAGCTACAGAACATATATTATGATATTTATTAAAGAAAGAAAGAAGACATTTTTAACAACAAACGGGTTGCATTAGGGGTGCTGACAGTAGTGAAAACTTGAACGTTAACTATATTATTGAGATCTGGGTTACATACGGCGAGACCAGAACGTGTCACGGGACATTGGAAAGAAAATATGCACTACACGTCCGTTCACCTGGCTGGCACCGCCTACAGAAATATCAACTATTGTATATTATTGTCCTAATAAAGGGAGGTTAATAAATAAACTAATTATTTCTTACTTTTTAGTGTATTTTTTAGTTTAAAGTCGGTTTTTTTAAACGTAGTTTTTTTATATAAAGTATTTTAAAATGTATAATAATCGTGGAAACCTAAGAAATCCGTTTTGAGTCGGTTAATTTTTTGTTATATATAATATGGCTATCTGTGGTCTTCCTCATCAGTTTCACTTCACCATATGATAAATTTTGAAAGTTAATGCTTGAAATCCTTTTAAAAATATCAACGTTACTATATGACTATAACTTTTGAGGAATTCTCTCAATTCATCAAGGATCCCATCATCAGAACTGTATTTTGAAAAAACGGAACCAATAGTAAGCATATGCTAGTAAATACAAAAGGAAATTTCAAATTTCGGTTCATAAATGACGAAGTTCTGTTGTAACAAACTTAAAAAAAAATACAACCGAATTGATAAACTCCTTTTTTAACCGACTTCAAAAAGAAAAGAGGTTATCAATTCGGTTGTATTTTTTTTTTTTTTTTTATGTTTGTTACCTCAGAACTACGTCATTTATAAACCAAATTGAAAATTTCTTTTTGTATTTGTTACTATATGCTTACAGATTGGTCACATTTTTTTCAAAATCCAGTTCTGATGATAGCATCTTTGAGGAATTGAGAGTACTCCTCAAAAGTTATAGGCACACATATAGTAATTTTGATATTTTGAGAAAGGTTACAACCATTTGCATTTAGAATTTATCATTTGATAAAGTGGAACTGATGAGGGAGACTACAGATAGCCATTATATGGTTAAGAATGTAAAGCAACTATTATTATGAGGAAATTTAAAAGATACTTATCATGTTGATGTTACCAGTAGATTCTTAGACCTTCCGGCTTCATCTACCATCAGTTGATGATGACGCCGGAAGGTATGTACTGGAACACAGGTATGGGACAACGTAAACTAGTCGTGTTTGGGTTTAATGGAATTGTCTTAAAGAGTACTTTGGCTGTAAGTAATTTTTGTAATGATAATGTTTGTCTGTCTATATCGTAGCTCTCGAATAACTATACCGATTTTAATGCGAATTTTTCTGTGTGGAAGCAGATGGGATCAAGATGACATCGTTTTATTAGTTCAACAGTGTACCTGTGTGTTTGTCTGTGACATCGTAGCTACCGAAACACTAACCTGATTTTGATGCAGAGTTTTCTGTGTGAAACAATTGGGATCAAGATGACATCGTTTTATTAGTTCAACAGTGTGCCTGTGTGCCTGTCTGTGACGTCGTAATAACGTTATATATGAACCCATTTTGGTGCGGTTGTTTATATTGATTCAGATGATCTAGACGGTTCTTACCTATAATTTTTGAAGAGCTGAAGGCTATCTGTTGAGTGGGTGCAGTAGATTGGAGATGGAAGGGTGAGTAGAGTGGTACAGTCTAGTAGTTGAGATGATGGTTGAGTGAGTAGGTACTTTGTAAATGTTGAATTGATGATTTAGTGAGTGATTAAATAAGTAAACAGATGAGAGAGTGAATTAGTAGATGAACGATAAATGAGTTTCAGAACATATTCACTAAAAAGCAAGAAATAAAACATTTTTAACAAAAAATTGAACCGACTTCAAACTAAAAAATGCACTAAAAAGTAAGAAATAATTAGCTTATTTATTAACCTCCCTTTATTAGGACAATAATATACAATAATTGATATTTTTGTAGTCGGTGCCAGCAATAGTACAGAACGTAGTAGTATAATAGTACAATCGTACACACTATTTCGTTACAGGTTCGTCCAATAGATATACCTATTACTATTCCATCTCACTACACGTCTGTTCCCCTGGCTGGGCTGGCTGGGCTGGCTGGCACCGACTACAAAAATATCAATTATTGTATATTATTGTCCTAATAAAGGGAGGTTAATAAATAAGCTAATTATTTCTTACTTTTTATTACATGTTTTAGAGTTTGAAGTCGGTTCAATTTTTTGTTAAAAATGTTTTATTATTTTTGAAGTTGGTTAAAAATGAGAAGAAAAGTAGATATTGTAAAGACCTTGTTGTTTTATAATACATCATCATCATAACCGTCACTGACCCTATGTTGAGCTGGGTTTCCTCCTCAGAGTGAGGAGGGGGTTAGGCTATAAGTACGGGTAGGCAGACTTCACACACTTTTGAGAATAGGGAGAACTCTCAGGAGAGCAGGTTTCCTCAGAATATTTTCCTTCACTATTACAGAAAGTAATATGTATATGAATGTCTAAACCCCTGGGCTACTAGCAAAACTATTATATGTAGTCCCAAGGTCAACAAATATATTGCAGTTGGTAAACTGACTTTAACTTATGCTAGTGTATGAGATCAACAGTTTTCCAACGACAAAGTTATATTTGTACTTCAGAATGCAGAATCCCTTAGTAACTCACACTTGATACTTAAATGAACATGGAACTCCTCTTTCTTCTCAGTCGGTTTACGTATATCTTATATTTAATATATAAAGCTTTGAATTGTTTTTGTTTGCTTGAACGCGTTAATCTTAGTATCTTCTGGTCCGATTTGAAAAATTCTTTCAGTGTTAGATATAGGTAGGCTATAGGCTATAAATCATCACGCTACAACCAATAGGAGTGGAGCTACATGCGGACGAAATCGCGCGGGTCGACTAGTTACCATACATAAACTTAGTTCACTTAACAGAGTCAACTCTAACAATTGTAAACCAACTGCTCAATGTCCAACCAGTTACTCGTTAACTAACACTCTAACTTAATACTGGAGTTTAGTATTACCGAGATTCGAATGGAAATGCTAGCTTAAACTATGTTTAAATGATAGCAGAGCAAACTACTACTATTTTTGTATGTTTTTAAAGAAAACTATTGGATCAATTTTAAAAATTATTTTACCATTAGAAAGCTACATTATCCCTGAGTAACATAGGCTATATTTATTACTGGAAAATATTACATATCCCTACTAACATTTCAATAATGTAACCCAAGGTGTAAGGAAATTTTTTCATCGCATGCGCTGCAGAAACTATTAATAGATATTAGAACAAAGAAAATGTTTGTTAGTCAATCACGCAAAAACGGCTAAATGGATTTCAATGAAACCAGATACGCAGATAGATTATAACCTGGGTTAACACATATGCTACTTTTTGTCACGAAAACATTTAGAGTTCCTGTGGTAATAAGAAATGTGTATACTGTCGTAAGTGCCTGAATATTTTGATTTAACAACATTATATTGATATTAAATGTTTTTTGATAAATCTAAGTATATTCGTGGTAAATATATGTTATAATTAAGTATATATATGTCGGAGATTTTAAAACGATGTGAAAAGGAGATGGAAGGAGGAAGATGGGGAATATTGGGGAACACTACAAGGGGGTGATGGTATTGAATGGAATATTGGGTAAACGCAACGCAGATACTTCTACTGAACCGATAAATGATCAAATATGATCTCTAACAATTACGAGAGAAACCCAAGCAGTGTCTTGGACTTGTGACCAAGGTGTAGGCTTAAGGACGTCCTTTAAATGATCATAACACTCGCCTCCACTGCTCAGGCTCTCTGTCTAAACCCAAGGTTAAACGCACATAAACCGAATCTAACATTGTGTTTACTTAACCACGTGGCAATTACATTGTAATTACTTACATGACCTTAGTTTGACAGCACTTCCACACTACACTGCACTTAACACTATCACTATCACTAGCACTAGCACTACTTAGATGATGTTCACTTCTTGAGAGACCGCGCACGACTAAGACTTCAGTTAGACTGTCGATCGCATATAAAGGGTCGAGGGTAGAGACTGTCAAAACAACGGAAGTGACTACTACCCCACTCCAACGCCATAGACAACGATAACGATTCGATTAATCGATAATCTTTTACTTTGCTCCGACATATACTTTATATAAAATATAGATAGTTTTGTATTAAACAATTAATTAATTATAAAGGTGTGTAGCGTTAAACCTTTCCTATACAAAACTTTAAATCCATTAACTGTTAGGGTTTCTACACACCCTAGCACCTACTGCTAAATAATTAATTATATATCACATCCAATAATAATATTAAAGACTCAAATAATATACAAGCTATCTGTCACTTACGAATATAACCTTCCGAAGATTTGAATTTTTTAAAATAATATTTAAAAAAAAAAAATAAAAAAGTGTGTGTGCGATTCACACACGATAGAAGTGAAACTTTAGTAAATCGACAAAAGAATGAGATGAATATATATAATAATACTAGGGGCCCATCCCAGCTTCGCACGGGTGGAATATTTAGTTTAAAACATTTTGGCTCTCCCGCATGTCGGTGCCCCTCTACCTCGGCGTTACTCGCTACCACTCGCTGCACTTCGAGTATCACCCAGATAGAACTACACTGGCCCGTCGCGTCGCGTCGGCGTGCATTTTTTGTTTATATTGATATTTTTAATTTCGTAATATCTTTTGAATGGAAGGTCCGATTTTAATAATTCAAAAAGTAATTTACAGGTATTGAAACAGTCTTGAATATGAAATAATTTATTTGGATAAGGATTAATACAAAGGTATAGAAAACATGGTCTGATTTTGATAGGCATTTTTATCAACTTTTAAAATATAAAAAAGTAGTTATAGTGACATAACTATAATAGTTGGACATATGGTCTCGCGGAGTTTTTTGTAGATATTGATACGTTCTATAATATTCTAGAACATTTTTTTGTTCTATCATCAATACTTTTCGCAGCGCATGCGATGAAAGATATTTTATGGCTATTTTTTTTGCACCTTGGGTTGGTTTTAGTGAGATATTCTGGGGATTTCTAATTTTTTCTTGTAATAAATATAGCCTATGTTACTCAGGGATAATGTAGCTTCCTAATGTTGAAAGAATTTGAAATCGGTCCAGTAGTTTTTATGTTTATTCGTTACATACAAAAATACAAAAATACAAATCTTACTTCTTTATAATATTAGTATAGATAAAATAGTATGTATATTTCTGTCTCATTCTTTCCTACACATTTTTGTATTTGTGTCTCTTATCTGTCGTTTTTCCGTTGCATCCGGTTTGAAATCACAACGATTCTAAAGAAGTTTCACTTCAAAAAAACAATTCTCAATGCGTGAGGGGACAGGTTATAATACAATTCCCCTCTGCCGCTGGGAGAGCATCTTGTAAGAGTCGAGTAACTTGATGGTAGCGTTGAGGGATGGTATCTGTTCCCCGACTGACTGTAACTGACGACCAGCATGCAAATCCGACCGTTAAGTGTCTCTGACGCGTTCCAGCCGAGCTGCATGTGGGCCAGATCTCACCCTCCCTCTCCCATCCCATTACTCCTGCGATTCCAATGAACACCGGGTTCAAGTTTGGGGTCCATAGAAACCGCAGCACTCTTCTTTTCGCTCCCTCTCCTCATTTTCATTATATAAAGAGGAAAGATTTTATTGTTTGTATGTTTGTTTGTTGCGAATAGGCTCGAAAAGTACTGAACTGATTTTGAAAATTCTTTCACCAATAGAAAGCTACATCATTTTCGGGTAACACAGGCTATGTGGTGTTGCCATAAATATTATAATTAAAAAGATATGACTATATGAGTGGCATAACGTGGTCATTTCGTAAATTGAAGGGTTTCTCAGGAACTAGAAATCCGATTTTAAATTTTTTGTCACAGATAGAAAACTATATTTTTCGTGAGTGACAAAGGTGATTTAGTGTTGCCATTTACATTTTTTAATTAATAGAACATGGCTGTTTTGTTGCTACTGCTACTATCCAATTCAAAAAATTCTTTCACTGAGAGAAGTCTATAGTATTGCCGTCTCTCTTCCTCTTGTGTACTATCATTCTCTCTCATCTCTTTTCTCTCTCTTTATCTCTGTTCAGAATGGTCAGTCTCTGTTCGGTTTCATTTTTTTGATTATCCTCTCTCTCGGTCTCTTCTTTATCTACTCAATTTTATCTTTGCTCTGTCCTCCCTCTTATATTATCTGTCGCTTTTCTTTTCTTTTTATTTCTATTATTTTTCTTTTTATAACTTTTTTCTCTCTCTCTCTCTGTTTTTTCAAACAATGGAAAACTACACAATTACATATTGACAAATAAAGGACACCAATTATAATATTGCTTTAAATACCCGGAGCGAAGCGAGGGCAGGCCGCTCGTCTATAATAAAAATATGCATAATCGGTAAGTAAGTTTACTAAGTCTTGACGTCATTTAATTGATTAGCAGACGTCTATTCGAAAACATTATTTTTTTTATGCTGGCCATTTTATTTTTGATCATTAATTAGAAATCATTGTCTAAGTCTAAGATGAGTAATGAGCCTAACACTTATAGTAATAAACACGTGGAACCCTTTCATAATATGTTAAGGGGCGATAGGAAACTCACTCAAATGAAAATTCAATCCACCCCAGAGAATTTTGAGGCAAAATTGAATTTAAAATTTGAAACGCGGCCATCGTATTACAGATAAGCGAGTTCTGAATAAAAAACGAACATACTCGTTACTTCTCAAAGCCAGACAGTTTTTGTGCTAAAATATGGGCATTGCTGCTGGAGATTTTAATATTATTCAATTTATTGTTTTTTGTTACTTTATAGTTTTTAACACGTTTTTATTAGCTTCAGCTTATAATACTCTAGTTGATCCGTCCCGGCTTCGACCGGGTGCAATTAATATCCCAAACACACAACGGCCACACAGCTCGACATGCACTTCACCCCCACGTCGCTAGATGGCGTACGAGCACACTCATTCGTTTACTAAGTATTCTTAAGTATTTTTTCATCTAAAACATATCCTATGTCCTTATCAAGCTCTAATGAATTTCTGTAGCTAATTTCATCGAAATCGTTTTAGTAATTTAAGCATGATCGTGTAACAACCAGACAGACGCCATCCATTCGTTAATAGATGACGAAAAACAAAAGTTTCTACAATTCACAATAAAATAGACCTGAGAATCGGAATCAAGATATTTATGATTTAATTTGACTGAAATTGTAATTTAATACACTCACTAAGTATTGATACCCATACGACATCGATTTAGAAGAATCGATATTAACCTGTATAAAATATACTGTAAAAATATATAAAGAGCATCATAAAATGCAAAAAAATAAAAAACTTAATACTCAACTCTATTCGATACTTGATATCGAAAGAAAGGTATCGAAAAATACCGTCTCATGTGTACTCAGTGTAAGCAAAGATTGTTATAATTGTCAATATATATATATGTGAGGCAGCTCTCAAGTTAGCAATGAGCTGATAGTCTTCAAACGGGTGAACAGATCTTCACAATACATACCTAAAAACCATCTTGATTAAATTACCTTTCAAACAAATAAAGCTTCATCAGAATCGGTCCATTATCTTGGACAACTATGATGCCACAAACCGACAAACAGATAAACTTATCTGTCGTTGTAGTGTCGGGGGTTAAACAGTACAAAAATACATCCGTTATGCTACTATAATCTATTGAATGACGTCATGACTCAGTAAATGTCATTTTAACTGTGCTTAAATATATCTGCATTGTGATTTTGACCAACACTTTTAATTTATAGAATATTTATTAATACACACAAAATGTTTATTTTATCTAAGTCAGTGGCATGACGTCAAAACACTTACTAGAGTAAGTTGATAATGGATGTTCAATCATTGATAGAAAACCCTTTTAGTTTAGGATTACTGAAAGCTTTGACTAGAATATCTGGCAAATGGTAGACACATTATCTACATGGAAGCTTCACTACACAGTATCATGTAAAAGACAATAATAATATACACTTTAGACGGAAACCGAGTAAATACTCTAACAATCACGAAATCCTTCATAATGGAGTTTCTGTATAACGACATCACACTATTTGTGCAGCCACGATGGTCACCTGGCGAGCTCCTTTTGACAACTATCACAAATCTATCAGAACGGAGGTTATATATGGTCTTGTTATAAATAGTTACGTGGGTATAATTGAAATAAAATAAAGGGAACTACTCGCGAATACAAAGTTATGTGTTACAAAGTTTTGCTTTGGCACACAGATACTTTATAATCTAGATTAAAATATTCATTCGTTCAGTAGCTCTACAGCCCTTTGTGGGCCTTGGCTTGGTTTAGCAATTTCTTCCACGCCGGTCTGTCATTGTCCACGGTCTACCAGTTAGCTATGCCAACGTTCTTTGCGTTCCGGTTTACACCGTCCAACCAACGAAGCTTTGGACTTTCCCGACCTCGACGTTCCTCAGGATTGTTGTTCATGAGGCATTTTGGGGTCCTGGTTTCGTCCATTCGCTACACATGGCCAGCCCATCTCAGCCTATTTAGCTTATTGTGCCTACCAATATGTGGTTCTGCATAGAGGTCGTGAAGTTCGTGGTTGTAACGGCTCCGCCATCCATTTTCCTCGCACACTGCACCAAATATCCGCCTTAAGATTTTTTTCTCGAATATGAGAAGTGCGTTTTCGTCCTTTTTAGTGAGAACCCAAGTTTCGGAACCATAGGTGAGTATAGGTCTTATGAGCGTTTTGTAAAAATCAAAATCATCTACTGTCGCAAAGGTGTTATAAATGTTCCTAACTTGAATTTTGTCTTTAGATTAAAATATAGGGCACTTTTTATCCCGAAAAAAACTGAGTTCCTGTGGGAAAATAATAAAATATGTTTACTGTCGTGAGCGCTTGAATATCTCCATTTAGCAACATCTAAGGTCTGTCTATCATTGTCTAATATTTTTTATTATACAAGATTCTATTAGGTATCTGTTATCTTATAATAACTGTGGGTTGTAGAATGAAGCATTAATTTGGACAATGTCCAACAGATGGCTCTGGCAGCTGCCTCCTGCTCGCTGAGATCACGAGATTACTATAATACCAAACATGCTTTAACTATTCCATCCAAAATATTGTTCTTGTTATAAATTTAGCTCAGTAATTCTAAATTGAGTAAAGGATACCTCAATTTTACAGTTACAATTACCATAGACAATAGCGTTATTAGCATTTTATAAACAGACGCCTTATTAAACATGGACGAATAAATAACTATACTGAAATACCAATGCAGGAATTAAGCTGTTCAGAAAGAAAAGGAAAGAAAAATCTATCATAAGTCAATTATTAGACAACGCTCCATAATCATCTGCTCTCGCTCACTCCTATACACTAAACAATTTACGTTTCTCTCACTCATAAAGCAAGCAAAGTTAAACAAAGCAATAAAAATAGTGTAATAAATGTTTTTTTTAATTTTTACAGTAGTAATAATATATAATACCGGTCAACACGGATTTTGAGTCTGACAACAAAATGTCAAATTTTGATTTCTTTTACCTTACATAATGGGTAAAATAGGTTTTTTGGTTAAAAATTGCTTTTCTAGAAATTTCGTTTTCATAGAAAATTTCATGTTATTTCGACAAGTAAAGTCTGTATGTTATTTTGCGACTCAGTCATATACAAAAGTAGTTGCTACAGTTTGTAATAGACATACATACACTCAATACAATAGAATGCGCGACTTGTCGCCATTTTGTTTTAAAGTATTATCAACTATTATTTTACTCTCCACTAAGAACTTTAAAACTTAATTATCAATATAAAACATACAAAAGCAAACTTATTTCTTCATAAAGTTTTTGGTTATTTTTCAATGGAAACACTCAGACAATAGTCATTAAATAACAGACACAAAAAAAGTTTTTTTTTTGTTGACTTGTGTAATTTACCGACGTATAGCTGCGACTCTGGCTGGTGTGTGATTGAGTGAATAAATTGTCTTATTCGTTCTTGTTGCCTAAATGAAACGAGGGCAGAGTTACATCTAGATTCAGTAATGACTATCGAATGGAATATTAATGACACCCTGCTTTGATCTCCATGTTTCAATCCAGGTTTGGGGATATAAATTAGGGGCAGGGTTTGACCGGGTTTAAATACTGATATTATGGTAATTTTATAGAATACTAGTCAATATTTTCTCGCGTTACCTGAATAAAAAATGGAGCATGGATATAAATGGAGTTCTTAGATAGTAGGAATTGATATTTATTGTATTTCGACTGAATTGTACTATACCTCTATAAATTGCTAGCCGATCCGCTCTCGCTTCTCTGAGGTGTATGCAAATCGCATACTCACTCATTCCTACTCTCCCCGAAACTATGAATCATATATCTCTCATTGATCGTTAAGGCAGCGTTAGTAGGAAACGTTTTCGTTCGACCGTTGTTTCTCCGACTTACTGCAGCAAATCTAACTATTACAGAAAAGTCTTTATATATTTCGGGTTCATACATAGCCTATGACACTCACAAATAATGTGACTTTCTATTGGTAAAAGATTTTTTTCAAAACCGCTTCAGTAGATCCAGAGATTACCCCCTAAAACCTCACAAACTTTACCTCTTTATAATGTTAGTGTAGATAGATATGGCTTATTTGTTACTTCCAATTACAATTGTTAAATTACACTAGTGCGAAGCTGGGTGGATTGATAGTTATCCTATTAATTGCCTTTGTCCAAATCACCTCTAACAATATCCAAGTCTCTTGACCTCCACAATCCACAAGAACAGTCAGAACTGAACATATTTCAATAATACCATTGAAAGCTATCACAAAACGTTTGAATCCGAAATGGAGCCATCAATTGTAGGATGGGAAGTCATAGATAATAGAACGATCGGTTAGGATATAGTGTGGTTGTATTAACCCTTTCCACTTGGAATTTCAATTTTGAACTCTTAATATCCGTTTAGGGATGAAAGGTGTTCTGAATCAAATTAAATAAGGATATCTTTTTGACCCTCGACAGTACATCTGTGGGTCAGTTAATTCTTTTTTGACATATAAATAATTTTATTATTATTAAAGAATAAGTAAAATTTTGTTTTTTTTTTTAATTTAAATTTTTATTATTTGCCTCTTTATGGGTATAACACCATCATCATCATAAGCAGAGATGGCCCAGTGGTTGAGACTTCAAGTCTTACTCGGGAGGTCCGAGTTCGATCCCCCACACAGGCACACACATCGTGAAGGAAAACATCGTGAGGAAACCTGCACTCCTGAGAGTTCCCTAAAGTTCTTAAAGGTGTGTGAAGTCTGCCAACCCGCACTGGGCCAGCGTGGTGGACTACGGCCTAATACCCTCCTCATTCTGAGGAGGAGACCCGGCTCAGCAGTGGGCCATGGGTATAACACATTCCGTAAAAAACACGAATGTAAAATGAGGGCCAAGTTCAGTATAAAAAAATAGAATCTTTCTCAACTAAGCCGAAAAGAAATTTGAGACCTATATCTCGAAGATTTTAATGATGAGAAGAAGGAAAGAGGGAGAATATTGATGAACACTACAAGAGGTGATGATATTTAATGGACTATTGGACTAAACCTAAAGTTAAACCAAACCTAACACAACACATGTCAACTACATTGTAAGTTACTCACGTGACCTTAATCTGACAGCACTCCTAGCACTAACATAATACTGCACTCGATGCTTCACTAGCAGTACCCAGATATCCTATCCTTGAGACATCTCGCGTAAGACTAAAACTGCAGTCCTTTTTTTTTTTTTTCGGACTGAGTAAGCTGTTGGCCCTAGTGGCCTCGACCGGGCGGGGCGGGCGAGCAGAGGGCTCACCCAGAAAACTGCAGTCCGACCGACGACGGTATATAAAGAGTCGCGACTGTCAAAATGACGAAAGTGACTACTACCCTACTTCAGCGCCTTAGTTGACGATGACGATTAAATTATTTGATAATTGTTTACTATTCTCCGACATATATGTTCTATGCCAAGTTTTGTGCAAAAAAAACCTTAAACTTGTAGTATATTAATATCAAGATTTACATATACCTTGGCTAGTTGGAGTTGGAGCTGGAGCATGTTCAGTTAAGTCTAAAATAAGAATCTGGTCTAAAAATGAAAGCAAATAGTAGACGTCACATAAAATTCCATTACAAATACGTTTTATAGGTGTTCAATATTCAGGTCGCGATACTTCGACTCAGATTGGCAAGGGAAAGGGAAAGGGTTAGTTTGGTTATTTACAATCTTTTTGCGTATTCACGTCATATATGATGAAATTATGCAAAACTCACGGACATATGCTATTTGACGAGGGTCGACAGGGCGTCCCTGGTGGACGACAATCTCCATATTAGTTTTATTAATGACGTAATTTGTCCACTATTTTGTTTGCCTGTTGAAAAGTTTTTACAGCGTCGACAGGTTTCGAGGTATTAAAGTGATCCCAAACTACAAAAGGGACACATTAGTTAAATTATTAATATAATACATTTTCTCTTCACTTGGCTTCAGTTAAAGCTAAGAGATAAGCAACATCTGGGGCATGTGTCCCAGGTTCAGGTTGACTAAGATCCTTTACTTCACTATCTAATATCTAAACTTAAACCGTTTGCTGATAAAATCCCTGATACACTATTATAAAGATAAATAATTTATAGTTTATCTATTCCTAAGTTATTATATGAAACCTACCGTACTCTCAAGAGATTAATAGTTATGTGTCATCGAGAGACGCAGATTCGTTTTGCAATACCTATAGCCCTATAGAATTTGGCCGTTACGTGGACTCGGGATTACCCGTATTCCCTAAAGAAATTACCCAATTACCCCTGACAGGTTACCTAACCTGAATCTAGACAGTTTTTGGACCAGATATTATCATAATATTGTAAGAGGAATGACAGGAGGTACACCAACAGGCATTTTAGATGGGAAGTCGAGCAGTAACCTAACCTAAAATTTAACTCTTAAATTGGTGAACTACGATTCTGGATGATAAAAAATTCAGTGTTTACCATAAGTGTATAAATTTCGTAGATACATATTGGTATGAAACAGAATATTTAATTCTTTGAAGTACAAAGTTCGAACGAACTTGGCTTTGTTTTATATTTTTTTACCCCGAGAAACGAAGATAGGTCGACTAGTAATTTTTCCTTCAATATACCATACAAGAAATCCTACAAGTCAAGCAACGGGTTACGCGATAGTAAACCACTTATCCTGTCAGGTGGACCGTCAGCTCATTACCTTTTCAATCTTAACTGGGTTAATCTTCTTGTCTTCAAGGGAAATCATATTTAACTGAGCGTACTATCTTCATTGTCATGGCGACGTAGTAAATCTGTCTCGGCTTTTATTTAATGATCTCAATGACGATGAATTGTGTTTATACTACAAATTAATAAGTTATTTAGTCTAGGCTTAGTTATTGAGATAGTCATTCTATTCATAGTTTATTTAATGTTACATTAAAGATGGTTAATAGTTATAGCCTAAAGATTAAAACTTTGACGTCTCTCTGTCTGCCAACCCGCACTGGCCATGATGGCCTAACACCCCCTCCTTACTCTGAGAAGGAGACTCGATTCAGCAGTGAGCCATCTACGGATTATGATGAAGTTAAAGGGAATTGTTATATAAAAGTATTGCTCCAGGTGAGGCTCGAACTCACAACCCCGGCATGTCTCGCACGCACTGCGCTATAAGTACCGTGCGCTGACCGGTTGCGTTGCGCCACTGGTGCTCACTACTATTGACTACAACACTTAAGTTATACATTTATAAAAGCTGAGTATATCAATATAAAAGTATTGCTCCAGGTGAGGCTCGAACTCACAACCCCGGCATGTCTCGCACGCACTGCGCTATAAGTACCGTGCGCTGACCGGTTGCGTTGCGCCACTGGTGCTCACTACTATTGACTACAACACATAAGTTATACATTTATAAAAGCTGAGTATATCAATATAAAAGTATAACTCCAGGTGAGGCTCGAACTCACAACCCCGGCATGTCTCGCACGCACTGCGCTATAAGTACCGTGCGCTGACCGATTGCGCCACTGGAGCTCACTACTACTGACTACAACACTTAACTTATACATTTATAAAAGCTGAGTATATCAATATAAAAGTATTGCTCCAGGTGAGGCTCGAACTCACAACCCCGGCATGTCTCGCACGCACTGCGCTATAAGCACCGTGCGCTGACCGATTGCGCCACTGGAGCTCACTACTACTGACTACAACACTTAACTTATACATTTATAAAAGCTGAGTATATCAATATAAAAGTATTGCTCCAGGTGAGGCTCGAACTCACAACCCCGGCATGTCTCGCACGCACTGCGCTATAAGTACCGTGCGCTGACCGGTTGCGTTGCGCCACTGGTGCTCACTACTATTGACTACAACACTTAAGTTATACATTTATAAAAGCTGAGTATATCAATATAAAAGTATTGCTCCAGGTGAGGCTCGAACTCACAACCCCGGCATGTCTCGCACGCACTGCGCTATAAGTACCGTGCGCTGACCGGTTGCGTTGCGCCACTGGTGCTCACTACTATTGACTACAACACTTAAGTTATACATTTATAAAAGCTGAGTATATCAATATAAAAGTATTGCTCCAGGTGAGGCTCGAACTCACAACCCCGGCATGTCTCGCACGCACTGCGCTATAAGTACCGTGCGCTGACCGATTGCGCCACTGGAGCTCACTACTACTGACTACAACACTTAACTTATACATTTATAAAAGCTGAGTATATCAATATAAAAGTATTGCTCCAGGTGAGGCTCGAACTCACAACCCCGGCATGTCTCGCACGCACTGCGCTATAAGTACCGTGCGCTGACCGGTTGCGTTGCGCCACTGGTGCTCACTACTATTGACTACAACACTTAAGTTATACATTTATAAAAGCTGAGTATATCAATATAAAAGTATTGCTCCAGGTGAGGCTCGAACTCACAACCCCGGCATGTCTCGCACGCACTGCGCTATAAGTACCGTGCGCTGACCGGTTGCGTTGCGCCACTGGTGCTCACTACTATTGACTACAACACTTAAGTTATACATTTATAAAAGCTGAGTATATCAATATAAAAGTATTGCTCCAGGTGAGGCTCGAACTCACAACCCCGGCATGTCTCGCACGCACTGCGCTATAAGTACCGTGCGCTGACCGGTTGCGTTGCGCCACTGGTGCTCACTACTATTGACTACAACACTTAAGTTATACATTTATAAAAGCTGAGTATATCAATATAAAAGTATTGCTCCAGGTGAGGCTCGAACTCACAACCCCGGCATGTCTCGCACGCACTGCGCTATAAGTACCGTGCGCTGACCGATTGCGCCACTGGAGCTTACGACTACATCATCTAAATTACATACTAAAGTAGATGAAAGGCTTTGCAAGTAAGATGATTTTAACATACGGAATAGAAGTGTGAACGTTAGTCACTGTGTATAATTTGTCAATAGACTCCAAGTGTGGTATGCGTTTTATTATACTTATACTTTATATGTTAAGTAAGCACATTGAAATTTATTATAATTTCTAGACATTAAAACTAGTATAATAATAAATATTAGAAGCAAAAGTTTTAATGTGTAAACTTTTAAAAATCAAGACCAGACTCGGTTTCACGTGTAAAATTGATTTATAACTTTCCAACCACTTTACACAGACCCTCGTTTGATTGAAATGGTTCGCAGATTAATTAACACTGGTTATATTAACCATATCTTTGCGTTTATAATATTAACTTTATTATATATTTTTGTATATAAATCAATGTGGTTTGTTGCAGACTGGCTAACAGTGACATGGGCACAGAGCGGGATGCACCTGCAGCCCGACGCCGCAGAAGACGACTCCGTCCGAGGGCGGTGAGTATCCCTAAGATATATATGTCGGGGATTTTAAAAAGATGAGAAGGGAAATGGCAGGAGGAAGATGGGGAATATTGGGGAACACTAAAAGGGGGTGACGGTATTGAATGGAATATTGGGTAAACGCAACGTAGATACTCCTATTGAACCGATAAATTATCAAATATGATCTCTAACAATTACGAGAGAAACCTAAGCAGTGCCTTGGACTTGTGACCAAGGTGTAGGCTTAAGGATATCCTTTAAGTGATTACGACACTCGCCTCCACTGCTCAGGCTCTCTGTTTAAACCCAAGGTTAAACGCACATAAACCGAATCTAATACAAGGCTAACCTAACCTAACATTGTGTTTACTTAACCACTTGGCAATTACATTGTAAGGACTTACGTGACCTTAGTTGGACAGCACTTCCACACTACACTGCACTTGATACTATCACTATCACTAGCACTACTTAGATGATGTTCACTTCTTGAGAGACCGCGCACGACTAAGACTTCAGTTAGACTGTCGATCGCATATAAAGGATCGAGGGTAGAGACTGTCAAAACAACGGAAGTGACTCCTACCCCACTCCAACGCCATAGACAACTATAACGATTCGATTAATCGATAATCTTTTACTATGCTCCGACATGTATATTGTGACTCATTTAAGTGGAAAGGTGATTATGTGAGTGAGTTGGTACGTAAGTGAATGTTTTTTAATATATAAGTCCATATACTATATAAAACACTAGCTGAATACAGGTAACAGTTTTATCAAAATCGCTCAGAAATTCCTAGGATTTCTGTTCTCAAGTTTTTGTGAAACTAAAAAATGTCAATTCATTTTTTATATATATTTAAGTTTAATTTCACATTTTATTCACTACTAGCCGACCTGCGCGACTTCGTTCGCGTGTTGCTCCGCTCTTATGGGTCGTAGCGAGATGTTAAATAGCCTAAGTTACTATTTGTTACATCAGCTATCTGCCAGTGAAAGTCCCGTCAAAATCGGTCCAGCCATTTCTGAGATTAGCCGGAACAAACAGACATATGCACTTAGTAAAAAGCAATTATTTTATTATTACAAACAGACACTCCAATTTTATTTATTTGTCTATATTTGACATTTTAATTTATTTATGAGGTAATTCCCAACAGACAGACATAACGGCCACACAGCTCAACATGCATTTCATCCCCACGTCGATAGATGGCGTACGACCACATAAAACATAGCCTACGTCCTTCCTCAAGCTCTACTTTATCTCTGTGTCATAATTTAACATAATAGATTCAAAGATTTAAGACTAATTATCTAATATACAGACAAACGTCATCTATCCGTCAATAGATGGCGTAAGTAGTATATTAAATCGCAATTTTGTTTGTTTAGTTTGTATAATACTAGTTAGGATTATGAAACAATATTGAAATTGAAATATTATGGTATATCTCACGACACGTCACCCGTCCGCGTTCTCTTGTACGTCGTGTCGTGTTGTGTCGCCGCGTCGACAAAGTGCTGTGTTTGACGTAGATTGATGGAGACAACTTCATATTGGAAATGACATGCGGTTATTCGTTTGCGCGCTGCTTTTTGTTTAATATTATTAAAAAAATCAAAGTTAGCAAACAAATATAAATAGTTTGACTAAATGATTAATAAAGAATTAATAACATTTATTCAAAAACTGCTGAGTGACGTCACAACTTATAGAACAGATTTGTATGACAGTTCTGAAAGGCATGACGTCATATTGTATCACATCACATGACAAAACTATTTTAGGCGAATCTTACTAATATTATAAATGTGAAAGTTTGTATGTTTGGATGTTTGTTAATCTCGCAAAAACGGTTGAGGGCAATTTCATTGAAATTTGCCTCATAGTTAATTTATAATCTAGATTAACACTTTTTATCCCGTGAAATACAGTTTCTGAGGGATAATAATAAAATATGTTTGTTGTCGTAAGCACCTGAATACGTTTATAATATATGTTAGTAAAATATTTTTATAGTAATCATAAGTCTTTGTATAGTAAATATATGATAGTAAGCAAATTATAAAACATAAAGAAGAAAAGTAATATCTTGTACATATTTTATTTGACCATATTTATTCGAGCGTCGTATCGCAACTAAATGGCTCGCGACAGGCGCTTGACGCCATCTTGGCTTTCCACGAAGTAACTACTGAACTTAGAATAGAATTTAATGGACAGATTAGGCTTGTCAAAATGTAGCTTAGACTTATTACATTTCGTATTTTAAATCTGTAATATCTTCGGAAATATTCATTTAAATTTCATGCTGTAAAGGGCCATATTGATCTATATTAAATGTACAATGTATTTAAGGTACTTAATTGGATAACGATTAATGCTGTATTTCTTAAAATCGCTTCGTAACTAAGCCAATATTTCTCGTAAAAAGTAAAGAATAAAAAAATGGTTATTGTGGGTTATCCCTAAGAGATAGACATATACAATCCTGCATTTATTTGTAGACCTTTTTAAGGTGTATGATACTGTAGTACATTACTTTGATCTATCTCGTAGGGTTCAGCCAGCGTTTGCAATTGTTCGTAACTAAGCTAATATTTCTCATAAAAAGTAAAGGTTAAAAAATGGTTATTGTGGGTTATCCCTAAGAGAGACATATATAATACTTCACTTTTTAGTAGACCTTTTTAAGGTTTACAATACTGTAGTACATTATTTTGATCCATCTCGTAGGGTTCAGCCAGCGTTTGCAATTGTTCGTAACTAAGCTAATATTTCTCATAAAAAGTAAAGGTTAAAAAATGGTTATTGTGGGTTATCCCTAAGAGATAGACATATACAATCCTGCACTTTTTTGTAGACCTTTTTAAGTTTTACAATACTGTAGTACATTACTTTGATCTATCTCGTAGGGTTCAGCCAGCGTTTGCAATGTAAGCGCAAAAAATGTATTAGTTTACGACATCACATTAGAAACCTCTATAATTATCAGTGTTTCTCTTCTATAATATGCATTTATTATACATATAAACCTTCCTCTTGAATCACTCTATTTATTAAAAAAAACCGCATCAAAATCCGTTGCTTAGTTTTAAAGATCTAAGCATACATAGGGACAGACAGACAGATAGCGGGAAGCGACTTTGCTTAATACTATGTAGTGATATACCCAATAAGTGTCAAGTGAATGTCCGCAAGTGAAGGTAGAGCAGTACCTGGGCTATCCAAATCGACCCCATGTATGTTATACGATTTTTGATAAGTTTTGAGTATGATACTTTTAATCACAGTGACACGTCACTTAGGTTATGAGTATTTTTTGGTTGTTTTCTTTCTTAAATAGATGAATAGTATGTTTTTCAAAATTTAAAACAATTATAGTCAAAACTATCGCCATTGCGGCATAAAAATTTTTGAAGACGACAATTAAAAAATAAACACAAAAAAATTACTGTTAGTTAATACACGTAATAATGGAAACATTATACTGTAATGTTGCCATCATAAATCATAGTACAGCAACAGTAACATGAGATTTTAAATATCTTATAGATATATAGTTTCCATATCAAGAATGTGCGTTCCCTTAATTTTAAAAAGTAAAGCATTTAGCTGATGGATTCTTTGGAATTCTTTTCCCTAAACGATTGTGCTGGCAACCCTATACACTAACGGAGTCCGCACCCATTCGATCGACATTAGTGTGATTGTACTCACATTCTCATTATATCACTACTAGCTGGCCCGTTCTCGCTTCGCTGAGGTGACTACAGATAAAATTTTTATCAAAAACATTTTAGCAAATCGAAAAAAAAAAGGTGAGAAAACCTTTTTTTTTTTCGATTTCGATTTTAGCGTGAATAACAGACGGCAATATATTTACCTATATATAAAGACATCTTTTACCCCCTTAGGGATTTAATTCACAAAAAGGAATATCGACAATAATCATTATTAGGAACTTATAACCCAAATTCAACATTTTATTGAAATAAGTTTAAAAATCAGAGAACTTTCATACTAACTTTGCACCTCCGTTTAACCTCCTTAGGGGGTGAATTTTCAAAAATCCTTTCTTACGTTATCAAAGGAACCCTTATAGTTTAGTACCCTGCGTTGATATGTCAGTCATTAAGTCAGCTTCTCCTTTTATATATAGACTAGGGGCCCGTCCCGGCTTCGCACGGGTGGATAATTTTTTACCGCCGCCGCGTTACTCGCTGCGCTGCGAGGCACTCAACACCGCACACCGCGCCGGCGGCCCGTCTGGGATTATTTTTTATTTATCTTGATATTTTTATTTCGTAATATCTTTTGACTGGAATGTCCGATTTCAATAATTCAAAAAGTAATTAACAGGTATTGAAACAGTCTTCATTACGAAATAATTTATTTGGATAAGAATTAATACAAAGTTATGGAAAACATGGTCTGATTTTGATAGCCATTTTTATCAACTTTTAAAATGTAAAAAAGTAGTTATAGTGACTTAACTAAAATAGTTGGACATATGGTCTCGCGAAATTTTTTTGTAGATATTGATACGTTCTATAATATTGTAAAACATTTTTTTGTTCTACCATCAATACTTTTCGCAGCGCATGCGATGAAAGATATTTTTTGGCTAATTTTTTTGCACCTTGTGTTGGTTTTAGTGAGCTTTTCTGGGGATCTCTAATTTTTTCTTGTAATAAATATAGCCTATGTTACTCAGGGATAATGCAGCTTTCTAATGGTGAAAGAATTTTTGAAATCGGTCCAGTAGTTTTTATGTTTATTCGTTACATACAAAAATACAAATCTTTCCTCTTTATAATATTAGTATAGATATAGATAACCGATACTTTATAGTCAGATTGTTTGATCGTTTTAGGGCTCTATATTCAGCATCAAGTAATTTCTGCGCCGTCGTGCTGAGTACTTATATTAGTCAGAGCCGGCTCCTGAGATGAAGATTAATAAAAAAAACAAACAGATTGAGTATACGCAACTGTTGCGCAGCCGCTTCAACTAAAGCGCTTTGTGGTACTACACGGCGCCTTTTACGCTTTGGCGCCGTTGTCACTTCCCTCGCGACATTATAATGTTCGACGATTTTAGATAGCGAGTAATCGATTATCGAATAATCGGAATACGAGCGACATCTACGGCACTTTATTCAAAGATTTTTGATAGCTTCAAACTAGTAATCGATTATCGATTAATCGGAACGCCAGCTCCATATTTCCATTTTATTGATTTACTTCGGATAATAATAAAGAATCATCACTTCCGTCGCGTCATTTTAATATTCAACGATTTATAACAGTCTTAACCGAGTGAAAGATTATCGATTAATCGGGACGCCAGCTTCAGAAGAGAGAGACGATTTGGATGAATTAATAATCGAATATCACGATTCTGTAGTTTTTGGGCAGGAACCCAGGCAGTGCCTTGGACTTGTGACCAAGGTGTAGGCTTAAGGAGCTCCTTTATGTAATTATGATTATTATTATTAACGTAGTTTATTAACGTAACACCAAAATAAAATATAAAAAAATATTGACCACATCGATATAAGACATCTTTGATTCTGAAATAACTATCGATTGTTCGTACATATACATATAAGACGAGCGGCCTGCCCGCGCTTCGCTCCTGGTATTTGAAGCAATATTATAATTGATGTCCTTAAATTGTGTAGATTTTTATTATTTGAAAGAAGAAAAAAAAGGAAGAGTTAGAGTTATAAAGGTGATAAAAAAGAGAAAATACAGAAATGAAAAAAGAGGAAGGAACGAGAAGGACGGAGCAAAAATAAAAATGAACGACAGATAGCTAAATTAACGAGAGATAATAGAGGGGTTAAAAATGGCGTGTCTCGCTTCGAGAAAAGGTATCTGTAGCTTATTAACATTTTAAGAAGTGTTAGGGTAGTTTTTACTACACTTCATAAAACAAAAGAGAAATATTTATGTTTAAAAGTTTAGTAATGTTTGGTAACACGGCGGATACAGTGTAGTCATATATTATGCAGATTCTCATCTGAGGGCGCACCTGCTCTCTACCCGCTATCCCGAACACACTACAGGACTCCCTGTACACTTAATACTCGAATTATTTAAGATATTTTAATAATAATAATAATATTGCCGCAGGGCAGCTTGAGGCGAGCTGTTGGGGATTAGCGACCCCACGGACCTGAGCCCAGGGGAAGGTCCCGTTCCTCATCCTCGACTTGCCGTTTCTGGCTGGTTAGAGTAAACACTGACGAGGAACAGATCCCCTACCTCTGGCTTGCCTTAACCGTCCGATCAGAGTGGAGCCGAGAGAACTTATGTTCTAAGGGTATATGTGTCACGTAAGTGGTTAGTTGGCACGTGAGGTCCCCTTCGGGAGGGACCAATGATCGGGTAGAATACCGGGTGAACATCCCTACCCTTAAGCCGCTCAGCAAATGTTGCCCCCTAATTGCAGCGTATAAGCGACCTTTCACGGGGGCCCATTGATGAGTTGGCGAGTCTCCGTCTACCCATTTTTCAGTGTATAAAGACATTGTCGGGTAGACGCCATAGGTCATCCATAGCACTAGTTACCGAGTCCACTATCAATAGCCCAGCATTATTAGGTTATATATGTCGGAGAATAGTAAAAGACTATCGAATAATCAAATCGTTATCGCTATCAGTGGCGTTGGAGCGGGGTAGTAGTCACTTCCGTTGTTTTGACAGTCTCGACTCTCGACCCTTTATATGCCATCGACAGTCTGACAGAAGTCTTAGTCGTGCGCGGTCTCCCAAGAAGTGAAGTAGTGTCTGAATAGGGATAGTGTTGTGCAGTGTTGTGTTAGTGCTAGGAGTGCTGTCCGATCAAGGTCACGTGAGTACCTTACAATGTAATTACCTCGTCTTGTGTTAGGTTAGGTTTATGTGCGTTTAACCTTGGGTTTAAACAGAGAGCCTAGCGGTGGAGGTGAGTGTTATGATCATTTAATGGATATCCTTAAACCTACACCTTGGTCACAAGTCCAAGGCACTACTTAGGTTTCTCTCGTAATTATTGAGAGATCATTTGATTATTTATCGGTTCAGTAGAAGTATCTACGTTGCGTTTACCCAATATTCCATTCAATACCATCACCCCCTTTTAGTGTTCCCCAATATTCCCCATCTTCCTCCTTTCATCATTTTAAAATCCCCGACATATATATTTTTATAGTCCTACACAAGCCGGGGATTGTCCTTGGGTGCATCCTCATAGTGCATACAGGGATAATCGCCAGTTTGTGTCACATCTCATATTAAATTAAATTGTCTAAAGGGCCTCTACGTGTTGTCTACGGCTCCGCGCACGCCTTGCAAAGGTCCAGGTCACTGTTGACCCGTGATTGAAAAAAACCTACAAAAGTAATACAGAAACAATTTTGCTTCTCTTTAGTGCGTATAAAATTGTTGTTAATTATTTCTAATTCTGGCAACACTAATTTTAGTAAAGTTATACGATGTTGGTAACATTGATTTGAGTAGCATCATTTTATTTATTATGTTATAGTATTGGGTTTAGTTAAATGCTAGGTAACGGCCGAGCAGTAGACGTTGAGTATATCAATAGTCAATGCTAGCTGAACACTCTGGTGGTCTCCCCATATTTCGTATAAGCCTCAGGCTGATCGGGTTCGGCTCCAGCTCGCCGCACGGATTATATACAGATTTGGCAGTAATTAGCCGACAAGTGGGATCGTTTGTTTGTGGTGAGCGCTTGTGGTCATAATATTGCTTTACTATCCATCATTAATATTAACCATTTAAGCGTCAGTAACTCAGTGATTCAGGCGTTGAAATCTCGATCGGTAGGTCTACTGACGTGGCCCACTTCTAACACAAGCGTCTTAGCTTAATTTGGAGGTTAAGAATACTCATAGTTTACAATCCCAACTGCTAGTAAACTTGTTTTTTTTAAAATCATAAATAGTGCCTTATGCTTTATCATAACTATTTAAATATTTCTGTTTTGTATGACAGATTAGCTGCGTTTCCTTCAGAGATGAGGAACGACTGTGTTTGTTAAGTACCAATAGGGTCACTTCGTTTACCTAGCTTTGCTCAAAGTGAGATCACAGTGAGATCGAGCGTTTTTTACTAAAATCACTATTTTCTTAGACTTAGACTTAGACCTTCACATAATTTCCATATTATGGAAATCTAGTCTAGTTTAGTATTATATGACAAAACACGAGGCAGTTAATTAGTTCCGCGATCAAGATGCACGAGTTCTAAACTTCATATTCAATAAGTAGTTATAAATTTTATAACAGCTTGCATGTAGTTATTAACTCATTACTCAAGTAATTATCATTTAAACGCCATTTTCTATCGCCTAAATAATATACAAGCTCGTGAGCTACTTTGCATTTAGCGTTTTCACTAACTGTTCTGGGTGCTATTTAGTCAACGCTGAATAATATGACGTCTTATTATAAATTAGTCGACTCGTCCGGCTTCGCCCGGGTGCAATTTACCCGTAACCGCTATGTCCCTGCATTTTGAATTTGTAATATCTTCAAAAATATTCGTTTAAATTTCATGCTGTAAAGGGCCATATTGATCTATATTAAATGCATAATGTATTTAAGGTACCTAGTTGGATAAGGATTAATGCTGTATTGTTTAAAATCGCTTCGTAAATAAACCATTATTTTTTGTAAAAAGTAAAGGATAATAAATGGTTATTGTGGGTTATCCCTAAGAGGTAGACATATACCAACGCGGACTTTTTTGTAGACCTTTTTAAGGTGTACAATACTGTAGTACATTACTTTGATCTATCTCGAAGGGTTCAGCCAGCGTTTGCAATGTAAGCGCAAAAAAAATGTGTTTATTTACGACATCACATTAGAAACCTTTACAATTGTGTTTCTCTACTATATTATATATGTATTATACATATAAACCTTCCTCTTGAATCACTCTATCTATTTAAAAAAACCGCATCAAAATCCGTTGCGTAGTTTTAAAGATTTAAGCATACATAGGGATATAGGGACAGAGAAAGCGACTTTATTTTATACTATGTAGTGATTTATAGTATTTTTTTATGGTAAATATTTGAAAAAGTATTTCGGGAGAAAACATAAAATTATTTTACTACGACTCGACCGTTCTTGCATTCTCCCGGGTGCAATTAACTATGTATATTTAGGTTTAATATCACATTTTGATCGCTATAACAATATATTTTATATTTAAAAGTTATATATGGCTAATTTACAAACACATAATGACATTCACTTCATCCCCACGTCGATTCTCATTTGTTTACTTTTATTATCAAGTATTTTTTGCTCTAAAACATACCCTATGTCCTTCCTCACGATCTACTTTATCTCTGTATCATATTTCATCAAAATAGGTTCGTGATTTAAGCCTGAATGTGTAACAGACAGACAGACGCCATCTATAACAAGCGTGAAATCACATCAAATTTTACAATAAATTTAATGCATTATAATAAATTCACATTAAACCATCGTAAAAAATTTGTTTAAAAAAATTGAAAAACATTTTTTTTCTTCTATCTTCTATTACTATAGTAAACGATTTTATCAAATAATTGAATCGTCATCGCCATCTACGGCGCTAGAGTAGGGTTGTAGTCACTTCTGTCATTTCGACAGTCTCGACTTTTTATATACCCTCGACAGTCTGACTGTAGTCTTAGTCTTGCGCAATCTCTCAGGGAGTAAAGAAGTCTCTGGATAGTGTTAGTGAAAGTGTTGTGCAGTGTTGTATTAGTGCTGAGAATGCTTTCCAATTAAAGTCACGTGAGTAGCTTACAATGTAATTGCAACTAATTACCACAACGTTAGGTTAGGTTAGCCTTGTGTTAGGTTAAGTTTATGTTAGTCAGTGATTCCATTATTTTGCTTCGACATTTATATATACTAATATTATAAAGAAGTAAGATTTGTATTTTTGTATTTTTGTATGTAACGAATAAACATAAAAACTACTGGACCGATTTCAAAAATTCTTTCACCATTAGGAAGCTACATTATCCCTGAGTAACATAGGCTATATTTATTACAAGAAAAAATTAGAGATCCTTAGGAAATCTCACGAAAACCAACCCAAGGTGCCAAAAAATTTGTCATAAAATATCTTTCATCGCATGCGCTGCAAAAAGTATTGATGATAGAACAAAAAAATGTTCTACAATATTATAGAACGTATCAATATCTACAAAAAAGTCCGCGAGACCATATGTCCAACTATTATAGTTACGTCACTATAACTACTTTTTTACATTTTAAAAGTTGATAAAAATGCCTATCAAAATCAGACCATGTTTTCTATAACTTTGTATTAATCCTTATCCAAATAAATTATTTCGTATTCAAGACTATTTCAATACCTGTAAATTACTTTTTGAATTATTAAAATCAGACTTTCCATTCAAAAGATATTACGAAATTAAAAATATCAATATAAACAAAAAATACACGACGACGCGACGGGCCAGTATAGCGACGCAGCGCAGCGAGTAAAGCGGCAAGAGAGTGGGCACCGAAATGCGGGAGGGCAAATATATTTTTAAAATAATATTCCACCCGCGCGAAGCCGGGACGGGCCCCTAGTGTATATATAAAAAAAAAACAATGGAATCGTTATCGCCATTTATGGCGTTGGAGTAGTGTATTAGTAACTTCCGTCGTTTTGATAGTCTCAACTCTTTATATGTTATCGACAGTCTGACAGAAGTCTTTGTCGTGCACGTCCTCCTTCAAGGAGTGAAGTAGTCTCTGGACAGTGTTAGTGCTAAGAGTGCTGTCCGATTAAGGTCATATGAGTACCTTACAATTTAGTTGCCACGTCTTGTGTAGGGTTAGGTTTATATGAGTTTAACCTTGGGTTTAAACAGAGAGCCTGAGCAGTGGAGTCGAGTGTCTCGATCGAATAAAGGACGTCCTTAAGCCTACACCTTGGTCACAAGTCCAAGGCATTGCCTAGGTTTCTCTCGTAATTGTTAGAGATCATATTTGATTCAGTAAAAGTATCTACGTTGCGTTTACCCAATAGTCCACTCAATATCATCACCCCTTATAGTGTTCTTCAATATTTCCCTCTCCTCCTTCCTTCTCATCATTAAAATCCCCGACATATATGTACGCGCGTAAGTTCCAAACGTGCGAACCAAATACATTAATCCTTTTTTTGTTGTGTTAATTACTGTCAGGATAAGGATAGGAAGGATATAAGGATAAGCAGTATTTCCTCTAAATTAAATAATAAATTAATAATTATAACTTGTAAAATGAAATTTGGAGTGTACCTTATACCTAATTTGTTAAAAGCCTGTCACAAGAGAGGCAAGTGAGGCAGATATTCAAGACCCAAAGGTTTAAATAGATTACATCTGTCAGTGTGAGTCCCTTCAGTGAGTGTGCAAAAAAGATTGCGTAAATCACTTCAGACCAACGAAATATATCAAGGTACTCTTGTAGATCTCATTATTATATACTTGGCTATATTTTAACCAGAGATGTGAAATAATGAGTAGCGAGGTATGTTATAAGAATCTATACCAATACTTCAACTACCTAGCCTCACTCAGAGTGTGTCACTTTTATTAAATACTAGGGACCCGTCCCGGCTTCGCACGGGTGGATAATTTTTTTTTAACATTTTGGCTCTCCCGCATTCTGTCGCTCCCTCTATCGCCGCGTTACTCGCTGCGCTGCGAGGCACTCAACACCGCACCGGCGGCCCGTCTGGGATTATTTTTTATTTATCTTGATATTTTTATTTCGTAATATCTTTTGACTGGAATGTCCGATTTCAATCATTCAAAAAGTAATTAACAGGTATTGAAACAGTCTTCATTACGAAATAATTTATTTGGATAAGAATTAATACAAAGTTATGGAAAACATGGTCTGATTTTGATAGGCATTTTTATCAACTTTTAAAATGTAAAAAAGTAGTTATAGTGACATAACTATAATAGTTAGACATATGGTCTCGCGGAGTTTTTTGTAGATATTGATTCGTTCTATAATATTGTATAACATTTTTTTGTTCTATCATCAATACTTTTCGCAGCGCATGCGGTGAAAGATATTTTATGGCTAATATTTTTACACCTTGTGTTGGTTTTAGTGAGAATTTCTGAGGATCTCTAATTTTTTCTTGTAATAAATATAGCCTATGTTACTCAGGGATAATGTAGCTTTCTAACGGTGAAAGATTTTTTGAAATCGGTCCAGTAGTTTTTATGTTTATTCGTTACACACAAAAATACAAAAATCCAAAAATACAAAAATACAAATCTTTCCTCTTTATAATATTAGTTAGATGGGTTGTTTTATAAATTATGTTGGGAAGGGAGCGCATGATAAGACATAAAGAACGAATAATCGATATAGCTCATTACGGGAGAGCATTCACAGTAGACGTCAAGTATAACTAATCAAGGAGTGATTAGCTGTCGACTAATGAAAAGGTATTCAATGGTTACCCATTCATGGACAAAGGGAGCCGATGCTGTTGCTAATGGAGCCAGTATAACGCAGGTATTATTGATGATCTACCTGACTCAAGTTAATTATACAAAATTCAATAAATACTTCAAGTCAAAAAATAATAAAATCCGATATATAAGGTCAAACTTCAATCGGCTGACCAGATCTTCACATCTCGATTAAATTACCTTTCTATCAAATAAAACCGCATCAATATCGATCCATTATTATGTACAAATACGGGGGTTAGAATAAGGGTAAACTAAATGTTGATCTAATATTCATGAACATAATGTTATCATAAAATATATCAAAAATATTAAAATATATTTTTTTTTTTTTTTTTTTATTTCTCGATTTATTTTACGGGGCTTTTGTACGACATGTACATGTCAGCCCCATCATACCCTAATAACAATAACAATGAAAACTAACTTAACTGAATATTTAAATAAAAATGACAATAAAAATGTAAGCTTACTATACTAAATATTTAAATAAAAATAAAGCTGGTTCAGATACTGGACAACACAAAATAGAAAAAAACAGTCCTAAATCAATTGTATTTAACCTAAAGTTTCTTATAAGTTTATTTCTGACAGACTGAAATCTAGAACATTCGGCTAGAACATGATGCACATCTTCAACTATCCCACACACGTCGCAATTGGGAGTATCTGACACTTTCATCATGAATTTGAATTTGTTCAACGGCATGTGTCCAGACCTCAGTCTGTGAGCAATAACTACTAATTTCCTACTTATGTTTACATTTGCAAACCAAGGAACACGAGGAGGCTCACACTGTATTATTCTGTACCAAATTCCTTTAACTAACGACTTCTCATTAAAATACTCCTTCCACATGCCATGACATTTTTTCTTATATTTACCTACTAGTTCTGAAAAATTGGGTTTAATATAAATATCATTTCCTATTGTGATTGCCCTTTTAGCTAACTTGTCAGCCTCCTCGTTACCCTTTAAACCAATATGCGATGGAACCCACTGCAATCTCAAATCAATATTATTATGTTGAAGTTCTTGTATTTTGGAAAGTATAGCATAAGCTACAGATATACCTCTGCAATCAGAGGCGCAACGAGCTATATGCTGTAATGCACTCATACTGTCGGTACAGATGAGTACCTTTCCACCAATCAAATTTAAATTTATTGCGTAAGATAATGCTTCTGATATTGCAGTGAGTTCCAGCGTCATAATAGATACATCACTACTGATTTTAAAACAATTTCCACGCAGATTTTTTACATTTGGATCATAGAATGCTGCTCCTCTACCATTACTACCATCTATAGATCCATCGGTAAACAATTTATACCATCCATCATACTTATCATATATTTCTTTAATCACATTAAATTTAAGCATAATTGGATTATAAGTCTTTTTAGCATTCTTCAAGCTGTCTAAACTATTACATATAACATTTTTAAAATTAATATTTGAAACCCAAGTTGGCAAATTAAACATCTCTAAGGTACATAAAGAATCAACTTCTTCATTACTTAAATCCAAATCTGTAGTAACGAGTAATGGTATGTTTTTGTTTGTCCAGTATCTAGTCCGGCAACAACTTGAAAGTTCTTTTATTAATCGATTTGTGATGTTATTTGACCAGGATTTTGATTTTAGGTTATATTTATATGCTAAAAATTTCCTTCTTAAAAACAACGGCGGTATACTCAGCTCGCTCTCCATAACATGAATTGGAGTACTTTTGATAAAACCCCCACAAAGCCGCATTGACTGATTTTGAATTTTGTCCAATTTATTAATATGTACTTTAGCAGCACTGTCAAAAAGAAAACATCCATAATCCATCTTACTTCTAATCATAGCAATGTATATTTTTCGTAGATGTTTTGGATGCAAACCCCATGACGCACCTGATAGAACAATTAATAAATTAAGTAATCTTTGAGATTTACCAACAATCTCATTTATGTGTTTATTCCAGCGGAGTGATCTATCTAGCCATAATCCGAGATATTTATATTCGCTGACTGAGCCAATTGAATTACTGTTTATTGTTAAATTTAAATTTATATTTCGTCTACCTCTGCTAAATATGCAATATTTACTTTTTTTTTCTGAAAGTTTTAATCCTAGGTCATCAAGTATTAAAATAAAATTGTCTAGAGCTTGTTGAATCTTGCTTGCGCTTTCTAAAATATTTTTGTGAGTTGAGTACAGAACAAAATCGTCCGCGTACTGACAAATTAAAACGTTATTAATTGTTTGACATAGTTTAAAAGTTGCTATATTAAAAAGTAATGGTGATAGAGGGTCACCTTGCGCCAATCCTTTACGTGCGTATCTTATATACTGTAAGCAATTTACATTATTATTTTTAATTTTTAAATGTCTTTCTATCAAAAAATTCCAAATATAAACACAGATTCTCTTGCTCACATTTAAATCATCAAGAATCATAACAAGCTTATCTATTAGTATATTATTATATGCGCTTTCTATATCTAAAAAACAAGCTAAAGTAGGTTTATTATCAGAGAAACCAATCTGTATTTTTGTCACCAAAAGAACTAAGCAATCAGCAGCTGAATATCCTCTCCTAAACCCTGTAGTGTATGTAGATAGCACATTATTTTTCTCTATGTACCATTCCAAGCGTCTGGCAATCATAGCATGAAATAGTTTACACAAACAAGACATTAATGATATTGGTCGTAGTTTCGGCGGTAAGTCAGAATCAATATTCAACTTTGGAATAACTACAATATTAATACTACGCCATTGGTGTGGAATCTTTCCCGTTTTGTAGATCAAATTATACATATTTAAAACATAAATTCTCGCACACTTTGGTAAATACCATATCATTGAATACGTGATTTCATCTCCACCTGGTGCTGTATCTTTTTTTTTCATACAGCTTTCGAATTCAGACATACCAAAAATATCATCTAATAGGCACTTAGAATTATTAAATTTCGGTTGTTCTGAAACTACATAGTCAGGAGCAAGTTCACACAACAAATCATTCTTTTTATCCTCTGAAACATTTATCTTTGAAGTTCTAAAACCTTTCATCCATTTCATCCTATGCCACATAACCACAGAAGTAGTCGATTCATCGACACTATCACAAAACTCACGCCAATCATTTGACCTGGCCTTTAATATAGCCGACCTAGTAATTGCAGTTTTCTCTTTTAATTTATTTAAATTATGTGGCGTAGGATTCCTTCTAAATAAACCTAATGCTAGTCTACGTTGCGCTACAAGGCTAGATAGCAATGGACTCCAATAGGATTTTGGGATGAAATTTTTAACTGGGCTAGAAGGAATTTTAATCATTGGAATGGTAATGTCAGCTGCTCTATAAATTAATTCAACTAAGTTGTCATATACTACTTGCGGGTCCCTCTGTCCATCTAAATTTTGAATGTGATTTTCTATATAATTAGTATACATCTGCCAATTTGCTCGTTTCATATTACGTTTTTTAGAAAAATCTACCACGTCACAATATTTAATAGACATCTTAATGCACATATGATCACTACCTAAGTTTTCATTCATCACCTTCCACTCAAATTTAACTGCTATATCTGAAGAGGCAAATGATATGTCAGGAGAACTTTTTTCAAGATGATCATTCCTTAACTTAATTCTAGTATGGTTTTTGTTATTAAGATAAATATAACCTAAATCCAAAGTAACATCATAAATTTGTGTTCCTCGGTTGTTCGTTCTATTAGACCAACACGAGTGGTGAGCATTAAAATCGCCTGCAATTATAGAATTACTTGTAAATGAGGAAAAAATATTTTCCCAATCTGAATTTACAGTATTAATTGAAGATGGACAATAAACAGATACAATATTTTTTATATCTTTACAATTTAGAAGTTTTAAACATACTATTTCTATTCCATTATTAAAATTATTTAAATTACATTCTTGAACATTTATCGACTTATGTATGATAATGGCTACCCCACCATATGAATCTATTCTGTCTTTTCTAAAAATATTATAATTAGTAATACGTACATTAGAATTAACTTGAAACCATGTTTCTGAGATGAATGCTATGTGAATTTTTTCTTGAATTAGTAGTAGTTCAAATTCCCGTAACTTAGGCCTTAAGCTCTGTGCGTTCCACTGTAGTATATTTATAACATGATCTGTTTGTTGTCTATCCATTCAAAAAATTAGATAAAAACCAAGAACAAATATTATTGTCTTGTACTAACCTAGATAGATACTTAACTAATTCCTCGAACACAAAAGAAGCAAATAATTTAATCTTAATTTCTAAAGTAGAATTACTCGAATAAATTTCCTTCAATTTATTAATAAATCTCGTCAAAGTTATGCTACCCTTTTCCTTTTTTCTACTTTCTTGTTCTTTACCCCTTTCTTGTGATAATTCATCTAAGTTCGTAACATTTAAAATATCGTCTGTATTAAATTCATCATCTTTACTTATTTTTTTATTTCTATTAATATTCTTCTTTTTATTTTGTTTAACACGACGCTGGTTATCTATTTTATCCTCTTCTTGCTTATTTTCTTCTTCTGTAGTTTCCATTTCGGCGTGAATATCAACCTGTGTTACCAATACATCTCTATAAGTCCTTTCAGTTTTCCTATTATCAGCTAACGTATTACTCCTAATATTATCTTCCTGCTTATCTATTTCATTTAGTTTCTTTTCATCTGTATACACCGACATTGCTTTTCTATATGTACAGTTGAGATCCCTCATGATACTCCTTATTTCTTTCTCTTTTATGAATACTGGACAAATCTTACTTAGAGCCATATGATTTCCATTACAATTTATACACTTGTACTCATCAGTCTCACAATTAGGATGATTTTCTCTACATTTGGGGCATACTATCTTTTTAGTTGGGCAAAAACGTACTAGATGACCATATTTCCAACATCCCGAACATTGACTTACTGGAAACATATACGCGTCAACTTTGAACTTACAACCATACACACTAACATATGAAGGCAACTTTGATCCTTTAAAGCATATTCTTATAGTTTCACTGTTTTCCCATTTTCCTGAGCTTGTTGAGCGTTTCAATCTCAATAAAGAAACTATTTCTGTATCACATTCTAAATTTTCTTTAATTTCTTCCATTTCTTCATCTAAATCTACATTTCTAATGATACCATATGATAAACTTAACTCACTGGCCATTTGACATCTATAGCCCAAATCATTTAATTTTAGGCATTTAATCAACGCGTCAGCTGAGATATTATCTTCTAATTCAACAAGTATTTTATACGGACTTTTATATTGTATTCTTGTAATGTTTTGTATATTTTCAGCTCTCAAAAGTTTCGCCATTTTAAATTGCTTTGGCAATACTTCTTTACCGGTTATATATACTATTATCTTTTCTTCCATGTTAATATCATTTTCTCTACTAGTATTTTTGTATTGTTTTTTTGCCACCTTTTTTCGACCAACTGTAATGAACCCTTCATCGTCTAATATGTCCGACGAATCCGACCTCATTCTTTTTTCACCAAGTCCTATTGCACTTCTCACATTGGAGGAATTTTCCTCTTCACTAAACAAAACTTGTTGCTCACTTTCATCACGACACTCTCCTTGTAACATTTCACTTGGGTTGTAACACTTTTTATTACAATCGTTTACACTCGATATATGAGAAGTTGGTAACATTCTTTATAACTTTGTGTTCGTGGGTAGTATCACAGATAGGATATATAATCTCGGTTCCCATAGGTTCAAGTTCAGTCTGTCAAGTGATGTCATGCGGTGAACATTAAAGTAGTGCTGAGTTCAGTATAGTTATAGGATCCTTTACCGTGAATTGGTTTTGTCTGTTAATCTGTTTATGTTTTGTGTGTTTGCGCACGCATCACGATATGAGCGAAATTAATTTATAGATTGAATCAACAAATAGAATACATTTCTCCCAATGTCAAAGTTCCTGTGGGATAGAAGGGATTTATTCGTGCATGAATGTGTAATATAATAGAAATGAATTTGTGTACGCATATAGTTAGTAACATGAATCTTAGAAAAAACTTACTTCTTCGTAGACCAAGTCACGCGGGTCGACTAGTATTATAATTTTTTTTTTAATAGATCGTTTGCACCTTGCAAACGAGCAGATGGTCCACCTGATGGTAAGTGGCAACCATCGCCCATGGACATCGAAAAAACAAGAAACACTCTCACGTTTTGTCGATGCGTTGCATTCCCGAAGATGGAGTGGAAAGGGGGAATGAAGAAGAAAAATGATGCGGATTCAGCGGACCCTAGGCAAGAGCCCAGAGTCCACTAGACCCACAGCATTAATGGGATGGGAGAGGGAGGGGGTAAGTCTGGCCCACATGCGGCTCGACCGGAACGCGTCAATGACACTCGGCGATCGGATTCGCATGCTGGTGGTCGCAAGCCAGTCAGGGAACAGATCCCCTACCACCAATGGAAAATATAAAGATGAAACATTTTTACGAAGTTGTGTAGTTTTGTACAGTTGGTAATTTTGAAATATTTTGGTTACTGGTAAAGAATCATGTTACCTATATCGTTTGTGTAGCATGTCCAGGTCACAAAACCGAACCGCCATTTAAAAAGACTATTCAAAAAATTCCGAAATTTCACCAATAACTGAAACGAAATAAACCGACTGCTAACGCATTTTTTTTTCTAAAAAAGTTGTTAATGGTTGACCTAAAAACAGTAGAGGTTTTTTGAACCTTATACTTTGTTTTAATATACAAGCTTTTATTTACATAGGACTGAAATTGGACGAGGAGAGGCTCTGTTTTTTGTCAGTTAAGGGTCAACGCTAATTTGTCAACCTTTCGTATGATTTAGATTTATACTAGCTTTCGTGTATTGCTTCACACACATTACCTTTCAGACGTAAACATAGTCAACACTCAAGCTAACTTACCATACACTACACTAAAACGATATATCCTTTTCATACTAGTTGATCTAGTATCCATCGGCCTCAAAAAGTCGACAATGCTAGTAGATAGCCAAGCACTTCCTAAATGGTATTGAAGATCATTTGATTATATAAAACATAATACAACAGAATAAAGTGTTGGTCCTTTGGTCTAAATAGGGAATGTCCTCCTGTGAGTCTTCTTTTTTTTTGACTCACATCTTTCATCCTAAATAGTTTCATATTCCTTTTCAACAGTTACGGGCGTGCAGGCAGCCTCGCTGTGACCCCAGGGGAGAAGCTAATGGAACTACTACGTCCAAGTGTGGGCACACCGCGCCGCCACTCCACCGCCGCCTGTGCGCCAGCGCCGCCCAAGTCTAGCGGCTTCGTGTACTGCCCCTCCGACGCCCTGCCTTACTGCCCGCCCTCGAGGTTCGCGCTTCCTCCGCCCAGGACAGTTACTAAGGTGAGGATTGTTTGATATAACATCACATATAATTTGCTATAGCACATTACACAGTCTCATTACACTATCTCACTGTTACAGACACCAACATGTCCCTCACGGCCCACAGTTTCTCTCAACTAATATGTTGTGCAACTAATATGTTATTTGTCTGTATATATTCAAACAGTTACATCAGAAATGCATATATTACAATATTTACTAGCGATGTTCTTTTACTGTGCATACTCTCAGTATTTCAAAAAAATATTTTAATATTATTGCTGCGGTACATTGCTTAACTAGATGGAGTTGCATCATTTTACTAGAGAGTAGTTCTGCCCACCTCCCATCTCCATCATCATCTTCATGACATAAAAATATTACAGGTATCAGGTAAAATTATAATAAATAATTTTTCATTTCAAAATATTGCTTTATAATCTTAACACAATTTAAGCATATTTGTTATTTACATAAAACTTAATATCTTTCATCTAATTAACGATAGGTAAATATACAACAAAAGCGTTACTTCAACAGAACACCCAATCTAGAGTTAAGTTTGTACAACAATAGACATATTTTCTTACAGATATCGAGTTCTTTGTGTACCCTCGTAGCTCGTTATTTTCATAAAATACCTCCGTCTCAAATTTGATGGATCGTCTTCACCATAGTTAAAGAATAAACCCAATTGTTTGTTACAATATTTAGCCCTCAGGAGCTGTGGAGGTAATCAATAGACCAATATATATATTAAATTCCCAGGCTGCTTTGTTGGGACGTTTTTATTAAATTTCGGGTATGCTAATGTAATTTAGAGTTTAGATTTAATTTATAACGAAATCACTGAACTGATTAATTTCGGTTTGGAAATCAAATTTTTGGTTTATCAACTAATATTTCCACTCATGCTTCGTGTAACGATTTTAAGCCAATTGGATTCAATAATTCGTTATGGGGCTTATACAATTGACGATAAAAGCAATAAATGGGTAAGCTTCTATTTATTTGTTTTTTATTAAATGTTACTCATTTCATCATGTGTTATTGTTGCAGTTACCCCCTCCTCAAATACAACAGCCGCCGCAACCACCACCAGTGCCACAGCGGACCGCACCGGTAGTGGTGCCGTTGCCTGTACCACCACCGGCACCTCCTCGACGATCCTCACCACAGCCTCCCCGAAGGGTGCCACCTCCTACACCACCTAGACCGACAACAACCACAACCATTACCACAACCACAACCATAACGACAGTAAACTCAACAGTAGATCCAAACGGCAATAAGCGACCGATTCCGCCTCCGCAAAAACCAATACCCCCAAAGTTAGACTGCAACAGAAACCCACAACCTCCAGTACCAAGACGTCCTCCTCAAAAAATACCAGAGACACCATTCAGTCCGGCACCGACTACTCAAAACAATCAGATGAAGAGATCACCAAGTTCAGGATCTAATATAAGCGTGAGACAAGACTCAAATGTTTCGTCAGACTCATTCAGTCAAACGTCATCACCATCGTACACGACGAAGACTATGGAGGCGCCACTACTTCCTCATCAGCACATAAACAAGAGCCTAAACGCGAAGATAGCGCGAGGACTTATATTGAAGGAACAGCAGGAGAAAGAATCTGGAAACTCCTCAATAACGAAGAGTATGTCAACACCAGCGTCTCTCCAAACAATTGTCAGATTCCAAAATGGCAGCAACATGTCAATACATCATCGGGTAAGTGTTTTACAATTCTAGTCTACTATTCACCAAAACGTTTCCAACAGAATCAGTTCAAAGCCTAATGGCGCAATTGTGTCGTAATTGTCAAATGGCTTTAGGTATTTAATTGCTAGATTTGAGCAACGACATTTTGTAAATAGACGCGATATACACAAATGTCGTTGCACAAAAAAAAATGAGCCAAAGTTATATATAAATAGTGATATAATTATTTGCCTTCACTCACTTCCATATCCAAAACAATCGTTTTTATTTAAAATAATTCGGCCAAGTGCGAGTGTGGAACTCGCGCACTGATGGTTCCTGATTTTGATGTTTATTATTTGGTTTTCGTGTGTGGATCAAAATATGGTCAAAAGCAGTATTGTGGGCGAATACTCCCGAAATCAGGAATGCGTATTTCAATTGACATATTTATGATAACTTAAAAAAAATATAAGAAAACATGATAAAAATTTTTCAGATTTTCCTAATATCCTATAGTGCTGTAAGACTTTGCTTCTTGTCAAAAAATCATGTCCCTAGGTCAAAAGTTGTGAAAAATCCAAATACAATACATTACATAAAAGCGGCTGTATCTTTTTATTAGATTGATTTAGCAGATTGATTTTTTATATATACAAGAGACATAAATATTTGATATAAATTTCAACTTGATATCTTCACGTTTTTCTGATAAAAAGAGTCTTGCGTGACAGTCAAAAAAGTTAATTTTCTGGTGATGTAGAAAGAAATTTACAGTTTACTAGCTGACCCGGCAAACGTTGTTTTGCCATATAAAATTGTGGGTGGCCACCCTTATCACTTAGGGGGATGGAAAAATAGATGTTGAGCTATTCTCAGACCTACTGAATATGCATATAAAATTTCATAAAAATCGGTTGAGCCGTTTCGGAGGAGTATGGTAACTAACATTGTGACACGAGAATTTTATATATAAGATTAATTTTATCCTTTACTTTTGCTATGAGACCTAGCTTCATGCTAAATTACATGATCCTTAGTCATTGGGAAGTTCCCTAAAATTTTGTGAGTGACCACATTAACGGTCACATCCTAACATTGCGTAGACTTAGAAATGTGATTTGTTGGCATAGGAGCCGCAGGCTTGAGTATATGATATTAATTTCAACTTGATACCTCTACGCAATACTAGAAAGAGGGTCTTGACAGACGAACAGACAGGCAGTCGGACAGACGGATGGACAAAGAAGTGATCCTATAAGGGTTCCTTTTTTCCTTTTAAGGTACGGAACCCTAAAAAATTTTTCAGGTAGAGATAAATAAAACACGATAAAACATTTTTGTTATAAAAAATAACTTATAGGAATTATAGATGAAATAAAACTCCTCCCCTTCTCCTTTTATAGAATAAAAGTATTGTTTAAACTTTTAACAATTGGCTGTTGTGTGTCTAAATGAATATAGGAAAAATATCAAAAGATTAAAATCTACATTATTTTGCTATTTAAATGTAAAAGCAAACCATAACTCGAATACACAGAATATGAAAACCATTTTACGAACGAAATTCATACTCGACGGGATAGTTTTAAAACTAAAATTTAGCCGCAGAAGTTGAGCTCCAATTCATGAGTTTCATATGCAGAGTATCCGATACACGCGGTAAATGAGCATGATAGAAAAACTAGATGCACAGTCCCATACAAAAAGACACTTGGTACATTCCTTAGTCAATAATAAGTAGTTTTAGATAGAGGTTTTATAATTCTGTGCTTATTGCATACAGTGCTGCACTAATGTGTCTATATGCGTCATGTTCCTTCTTGCTCACCCTAATACTATTAATGGTTTGATATTATTAGTGATAGTTGTGATATGTTTAATATCATTTCCGTTACTTCATTACAACACTCAACGATTGATAGCGTCTTATTGGTTAATCATACTAATTGGTTAACGTTTCTCATTTCTTGATTTTACTTCTACCCCCACCAATGGAGCTATATTGTTACTACTGTCAGTCGCTCTATATTCCTTGACTAACGCAGTATTTAGTCTTAAAATCTTATCTTATAAATAATAGCTTTGAGTAAACATAACCTGGAATTGTGCTGGTGGAGGTATAATAATAGTGTTTACTGTATTGCGGATATTGGACCTCTTCGACCAAGAATCATTCTAGTGCGAGTGAGCCTTTAAATCTGGGGACACGGTAGTGCCCCGACAAAACGAGCCAAGCGAAGCGAAGCAAAGCGCAAGGAAGTGGCTATTTCGTTCAAATCAAATCAAATCAAAATTATTTATTTCAATTAGACTTTTTTGAAAAGTACTTTTGAAACGTCAAAAATTTGTCGGTCAGTTAGTTTGTCTGAAGCTACCACCAGCTCGGAAAGCAGTTTTCTGTTGAGAAGAGCCGGCCAGAAACTCAACAGTCGCTCTTTTCAAAAAGCCATGTTTACATAGTCTGTTATACAAATCATTTAACTTGAGAGTCAACGTCACTTAGATTCCAAGCATTCTCATCATTTAAGTAATCCTGTACATTATAGTATGCTTTATATATTAATGACTTCTTGATACTACAAGAACTATTGTATAACAGAAATAAAATCCATAAAACGGTAAAGAAACGGTCAAGCCACATATTGACTAAGGTGTAGAGTTTGTGAAGTGATTGCTTGTAGAGGTGGGGCGTGTAGAGTTAGGAGCTTGACTCTATATATAATCTGATAACTTTTTGACAGTGCGAAGTTTATTCGTCTCGTCTTAGCAACATTTTACATGAAAATATTTTTCAAAGGATTATTTTATACGTGTGAGTCTTTACATTGTATTAAGTTTTATTAACACAAGTTTAGGTTTGACTTATGTTAGGTTAGCCCTTTGTTAACTTAACCTAAGCTTAAACAGGAGGATGTCTTGATATTGACGTGTTGGTTGAGATATGGGTTGGGGGATATATTTATTTTTAATCTTTAATTCTTTTTTATAATCAGATTTCAACCCCGAATTATTTATCTACACTTCTCATCCTCCTGGTAAATTTTTGAGCTCGCGGCTTCAGTCGATAAGCAGTCAGAGAGGATTCGCTAGGCAGGGTTATCTAATTGTTATTATGCTGATACTGATTTAATAGAGTGAACCATAAAGCCCTTTTATTTTATCGTTTTAGTTTTTGTTTCTTTAGTTTAATTATATTTTTTTCGACTTGTCTTTTGCCTTTGATAATTAACTGTAACTTGGTCATAACTTGACACTCTGGTCACAAATCCAAGTTAGTGCTTGACTACTCTTGAATAAAATATTGAAAGAAAGAAAATTGTGCTGAAAACAAAAAAAATGAGAAACCTTAACGACTATTGAATCTTCACCTGTTTGACAGTTCGTGCACGTCACGTCATTGAATGGGGAGTAAGGAAGAGGAAGAGTGCGAGCGAGAGTGACGATTAACTTAATGAAATTAATAACCAAAAATAGATTGAAAATTATAATTTTTGCATAAAAAAATTATATTTGGAATCAATTTTTTATCTGTAATCAATAATCTTCGGGTAATAGATAAAAAATAAATTTAAAATTCTAATTTGAATTTGGAATCCTACTGAAGATTGGTTATTAATTTCGGCCGTAAGTAAGCATGTGAGAGGCCGAGTGAGTGGCCATGAGTGAGTTGGTGTATGAATATGTGTGTTAGAGGAAGCGTGAATGTACGTGGTGCGAGAGAGTGAGTATGCTTGTAGACAATAGTGCTAAAGTCCGTGCGGACGAAATAACGCAGCTCGGCTAGTTTATCTAAAATTATAGGTTATATTTGAATAAATAATATTTAAAACGAACAACGGAATGTTTAATGGTGCAACAATTTCCTAGTAAAGTGTTCGAATGTGGCGTAAAATAGTAAAATGTAGCGTCACACGCAGCAGAGGCTGCAATTAAAATATAGTGCGATATTTAACGGCACACGGCACTAAGCGAGGTGGGACTGGGACTGTGGGAATGGTACAAGTTACTACCTTATTACTACCATTAACATACTAGCACAAGATCCATGTCTCAGGTTTTTGGAAACTTTGTACAATTGCTTGTTTTAATGGTGAAGGAGAACACCGTGAGGAAAGCTGCACGCTTGTGGTGTGTTCTCTACAATGTTCTCAGAGGTGTGTAACAAACTTTCGCCTAAACCATTCTCACTCTGAAAAGGAAACTTGGTTCAGTAGCCTATAATTTATAAATGGAGAAATTGGCTTATACTTTCTGGCTCAATTCCATTCTTTTGGCGATTGGCCTGGTATTTTATCTACCACAACTATTAAAAGTGGTAAACTTCTCATGAAATCTATACTAATTATAAGAAACACGAGAGCTTCACCGCAAAATAACATTTAAAAGACCAATTCACGGTAAAGCAGTAACTACACTGAATATATCACTACTTCCCTTTAATGTCCACCTCGTGATATCTCTTAACAGACTGCTTGAACCTAGGGTAACTGAGACTATATATCCTATATGTGGTAAGACAAAATGAAATGTTCTACCCATGTATACCTACCATGTCTGTTTCATGGATCTTTCTCCTTTCGTTCGTTCCTCTAATCATATAAATAATCATAGTAGGTATGGGTGCGACCACGGTTCTACCTCGACCATTTTTATACCGATGCATTTCTCGGTTTCTGCCTGAATTATTTTCTTGTTTCGTCCTATTTAGACCACTTTTTTACGTAGTCGGGTTACAGTTTTTTAAACTTTATTTTTTTATTTAATAGTTTTCCGTTTCTCGATCAAGATAACCTTTATAATCTTATATTGTAACGTAATGGTGGTTTTTATTTGCTTAAACGAGTGAATAACTGCAACGACAGGACCGCACGGACTATACGACCGCATTTTAAACATATAAGTTGACATACACAATAACATATATATACATATTTGTAATGTGCTCGCCAAGACTTTTCTTTTGATACTAAACACGTGATAATCAGCTCAGTTTAATTTTTTTCGAGGTTATAATCTGGAGTATAAATTCCGTCATTAAAAAAAATCATAAAATTTTTATAGCCTATGTCACCCGCGCTATTAATACAAATTTATTGACACCTCATTCATGAAAATTGGTTCTGTGGTTTAGGCGCTAGAGTGGAACATACAAACATACATAGATACATACGTACATACATACATACATACATACAAAGTGATTTTTTAAGTAATTGAATTGAAATGGTTATTTACTATATAATGAAACTGCATTTTAGAGTGAAAAAGTGTATTAATCGCTACCTCTCGTAACTTAACAATAAAAACATTTTATTTCGCACTTCAAAGCGCTTCCTGTGAATTGCACTTAATTTGATCACGAGTTACGATTTCAAACAGAATCAAATTGAAAATGTGGATTTATCGGATGTTTTCATAATACCTACATAAAGCTACTGCATTTATCCTCCGACTTTCATCATATTTAATTCTATTTTTTCATCGTCATATTCTATATTAGTGGTTTTATAATAAAAACTGAAACTGACTGAAAAGAAAGCATTATAATACACCTGGCCTCGTCTGTCTATTTGTTGAATTTTCATGTGGTTTTCACCAATAGATAGAATGATTCACGAGGAAGGTTTAGGTGTATAATTCGTTAAGGTTTTGTGTAAATTGGTTGAAATATGAAAGGTCAAGCCGTCTGATAGCTTTAATCGAAAACGCCACTTATCCCTTTTAGACCCAAATCTGGAAAATGTAACAAATATAAATATACAGACAAATCTTTTCTTTAATGTTACCATAGTTTATTACTTGTTATTTACTTTGTTTCTGTGATTATTGGTTTATAAATATAGGGAAACACTAATCTTTATTCTTCCACTGCTGGACATAGGTCTCTCACAATCGCCACATCACTCGATCCTTCGCCTTACTCGACCTCTTCTATAAATACACAATATTTAGAAAGGGCTGTAAAGATTGGGATTAAACTTTGTATTTAAATAAGATTTTTATAAACAGTTTAAATTTGAAATGTAAAAATACTTAAAATATTTTTACATTTTGGAACACTATTAGGTGGTATAGGTTCCCTAATTAATCCAAAGATTTAGTATAGATACTAGTCATCCCACCCCGGCATCGCACGGGTGCGCTTCATTACTTACAATACTACAAAAACATTTAATTTTTAATGTAATTGTTGCTGAATAAAAATATTAAGGCTCTTACAAATTTTATTATTATCCCACAGGTATTTTGAATTCTTTAGGAAAAAGTAGCCTATATGTTAATCCAGGTTATAAAGAATCTGTGTACTAAATTTTATTGACATACATTCATACATAAACATCTAAAGTAAGATTAGTATTTTTAGACTTATTAATCCTAATCCTAACGTCCTAACTTAATATTATAAATTCTTAACTAACACAATTTAACATACTACTTACGCCATCTATTGACGGATAGATAGTCTGTCTTATCTTTTACGCTTTCACGCATAAATCACTGAGCCGATTATGATGACTAATGCGAATTTGGTATAATAATAGACTAGAGCTTTGGTAAAGACGTAGGCTATGGTTTTATGGCATAAAAGTCGTGAAGGGGTTAAAATAGGGGATGAAGTGAACGTCAAGCTGTAAATACACGCAGTCGACTAGTCAATAAATAAATGTCTCTGACAGATACGACACTTGTCAAAAGGAGTGACCGGCACGTAAGTTTACTTTTGACCTTGATGCCAGGAGCGCGGGGCGAGAACAGCGCGTCACACGCGATTGTTTCCTATGCGACGTTTCAGTTCCCGCGCGTCTGCTTCGTCACGGATGGAACCGCCAATACAGGCACGACCGCTCATCATGCGCAACTTTCCCCCACTATTTTTTCTCAAATGTACACTTATGTGCGGTCCACTATAATATTTGTTACTCAATGACGCAAAAACCGCTGAACGGATTTTAACGAAATTTAGCACACAGATACTTTATAATCTGGATTAACACATGGGTTACTTTTTATCCCGGAAAAATGTAAAGTTCCTGTGGGATAATAATATAAATATTGCACAAATCCGGGGAATAGCGACTAGTGATTAATAAATGAATTTAAGTCTGTTATAAGCAATAGTGATATAGGTTTGGTCTGTGTTCCAACATTCTGAATTTCAGCGAACATTTCCAGGATGAATGTAGACGTAGATCCTAATTATCTGTATACAAACATCGATCACTGTCTGTTTATTTGCCCTAATCTGTGTAATTACGAAACGGATTTTATTTGTTATTGGTATCCTCTACTAATATCCTAATTTATCTAGGATACATATTATTTTGTGTAGGTTTGCTTATTACAGACGAAAGTAAACGTTTACTGATGTTATTAAATGTTACAGATCTACAAACTCTCTTCTACTAACTTATTCATTCATAAATACTAACGGCCGAAATTAATAATCTGTATCAATGTTGGAAAGTTTCCGCTGTAACTATAGTTTTTATCCCGTTTCTGCATATCATATTTTCCTCACAATAATTCATAGAATTGTATTCACGAGTGAGGAAAAGACTAAGTGAGTGAAATATGATGAGTGGGTTGCTGAATTACGACCGAAATTAATTATCAATATCGATCCAAAACCTTTTATTTTTTCGGGATAAAAACTATCCCACATCAGCTGAGACTTTCCAACATTTTTTTTAGTATATGTATGTCAGAGGAGAGAGCCGATATAAATGAAGGAAGTGATCGAACCTTGCGATTCTTTAGTTTTTAGACAGGAACCCAGGCAGTGCCTTGGACTTGTGACCAAGGTGTAGGCTTAAGGAGCTCCTTTAAATGATCATAACACACCTCCACTGCCTGGTCTCACTGTTTGTCTGAGGTTAGGTTAACATAAGGCTAACCTAACATAAACCTAACCTAACATAAACCTAACCTAACATAAACCTAACCTAACATAAACCTAACCTAAACCTAACCTAAGGTTGTGTTAACACATCTAAATACAATGTAGGGACTCATAATAAATAAGACGTAAGAACTCACATCTTAGTCCTTATCCTTAGTCCGATATCCGTGATGCGACACACTATTTGTTACACTTCAACTCCAGGTGATGTTCACTCAAAGAGACTTGTCGAGAGACTAAAGTGTACTGCGTCAGTCGGGGAATATAAAGGGACTAGATAATGGTAGCAATGCCACTCTACTAGTGAAGAGAAGTAAATCAACAAAACGAAAATAGGGCGCTGGCATCCCGATTAATCGATAATCTTTTACTCGTTTGAGACTGTTAATAATCGTTGAATATTAAAATGACGTCACGAAAGTGATGATTAATTTTCTTTATTATTATCCTACTCTTAATTATACCCCGACACGGTCTTCACTATTATCCTACCCCAACTATACCCCGACATGTATATACAAGAAAAAAATACTTGTAATTTTATTTTCGTATACTAAGGAATCTTCTTGGGCGCTACGATGCCACAAACATATTTTTTTGAAACCTAATCTTTATTTTTACATATACTAAATTTTAACATATACATCCAATCTGGCGAAGGCATATTGTTATAAAATATTTAATTTGCAACCCGTTAAGGATCTGTAAAATACTTGAATACCCATTAAAGTGTCGTAAAAGTCCCATCTTCCGCATTATCAAGCAGAAAATGTCGAGAATCTTTTGAACAATTAATTGATAGCAGTTAGTACTATAGAGAAGTTACTCGGGAATAGTATGACATTATATTATTGGAATAGTTTTACAGTTTCAGATGACTAAAAAATATTTAGTGGAAATGAAATTTCTTTAACTTGAATGTCCTACTAATCTCTACATAATTTCTATCAGATTTTGATATTTTCCTAATTTTCGAGTTCTACGACACACTCACACGTCAGTTCCGACATTCAGATGCTATTTAAAACTGTAACGATCATTTTATGTCTCAAGTAAAGGGAAATAGAATACAATTATGCTTGGTAATTGTTTGCCATTAAGAAACAATCCAATTACCTTTAGTATATATTTATTTTCGTATAAATAGATTTTTCGAAACTTTTGAATCGTGTTTCTAATAGTTTGAAGATCTGATCAGCCCTTTGAAGATTATCAGCTCATCGCTAACTTGAGAGCTGCCTCACGATATTTAAATATAGACAATTATAACAATCTAATCATGGCAACACACTGACATTGATTACACTGAGTACACATGAAACGGCATTTCTCGATACCTTTCTTTCGATATCAAGTATCGAATACAAATCTGTATTGACTTGATATTTATAATCATAAGGTTATACAAAGAATCTATAGAATATAACAATATAGTCAGGTTTTTGTCCATAGAAGGACCCTTGATTAGAGTCTCAACTCCAAGAGGTCGAAGAATGGCCGCGGATTTCGACGTCAAGGTTTATATAAATGAGATGAATTGTGTTTTCAAACGAGAAAGGATCATTGTTCAGCATTTCATCCTCGTAGGATCATTTCCATTTGTAATTTCTTATAAAGCTCTTTATACACAAATGTCTGGACGGATTTGAATAAAATTAAGCGCAAATGTAAACTAGTGACCTACCACAGATTTGAATGCTATCTCTATTTTAATATACATATCAACATTTATCTTGAATCACTTTCGGTGAAAACCTCATCACAATGCATAGTTTAAATTATCTTTTATACTATGTAAAGATAACCTGAATTAACCTAAATTACATGGGATAATTATTATCCCAAAAATAAAGTAAATATCCTGGTTGTGCATGTGGCACGACAAATTGGCCGAACCGATTTGAAATGTAGGACACGGATACTTAAGACGATGGATTAACATAAGGTACGTTTAATCCCAAAAAAGCACTATTCCTGTGGGATAGAATGAGTGTTACAAAATAGTCGACTAGTAATAAATAAAATCAGTCTTTAAATAATGTAGAAAAGGAGCTGATAACGTTATTAAAATTGAACCTACTAATATTATAAACGCGGATGCTTGTAAGAATGTATGGAGGTGTGGATGTGTGGATGTATGGGGGTGTGGATGTATGGATGTGTCGATGTATGGATGTGTGGATGTGTGGATGTATTGATGTATGAATGTATGGATGTGTGGATGTATGGATGTATGAATATATGGATGTGTGGATGTATTGATGTATGAATGTATGGATGTGTCGATGTATGGATGTGTGGATGTATGGAGGTGTGGATGTATGGATGTATAAATGTATGGATGTGTGGATGTATTGATGTATGAATGTATGGATGTGTCGATGTATGGATGTGTGGATGTGTGGATGTATTGATGTATGAATGTATGGATGTGTGGATGTATGGATGTATGAATATATGGATGTGTAGATGTGTGGATGTATGAATGTATGGATGAGTGGATGTATGAATGTATGGATGTATGGATATTGGATGTATGAATGTATGTAAGCCGAAACACAGATTGCTCTAGTTCGGTTACAGTTGCTGAAACTATTCGTATGTAACATTAAAAATTTGGCTATTGTATTAAGATATTATTATTAAGAAAAATGTAACTTTTTGGTCAATAAATATTTTCTTTTCTTCTTTTCTTTTCATGTTTGTTCCTCTTTCACGCAAAAACTACTGAATAGATTTTGATGAAACTTTACAATAGTATAGCTTATACATCAGAATAACACATAGACCATAATTTATAATGATATAGTGTGAATTATCCAAAATATAGCGGGTGAAACCGCGGGGCGTGGCTAGTACAAGATATCTCTATCTGCGTTAATAAATCAAGAATTCTACTGTTATACAGCACACACATACACAAAAACACACGCACATACACACACACAGCTACAACGAGGACGGTTTCATTGAATTACATGTCAAATTAAGTCTAGGCTCGTCTGGAGCTCTGCAGTGGTTTGTATTTTATAGTATAATGGAGTTCATTCTTAATATTTCTTGAGCCATAATTTTGATTACCACAATCACATCATACCAACAACAACAATACAAATTCGAACACTTTATAATTAACACTAGTAACCCAACGACGTTCGTCGTCCATGAGAGGATAACTCTACAATTCTTAAGGTCCATAAAGGTGGTATTATATAGAATTATAAACTCAAACTAAATCTGTAGGAGAGGAGAGAGCTATGTACATCACACTAAACTACACTAACGATAGACGATTTAGATCACTTCATTCCTTTCCTGTTTATGAGCCCTTTTCATCCCAACAGTTATCCCATTCCCATTTATTGTCAGAAAAGTCTAAATTCTGCTTTTCAAATATCTAAAGGTTCGATTCTTCTTACATTGTCTACTTTCAAGACAGGAAACCTTTCTGTCATAAAAACAGTTAGTGAAACAATCTTATATTAGGCTGGAAGTGGGCCAGTGCCTGGGGATTGTGACCCAGGCCCAGTTTACAGATCGTAACGCAATTATGGCACATATTCCTTCTACTCTTCGATCACGCCACTTAGTAGTTAAAGTAAGTTCTTACTCGCATGATCCAAAATAACGAGACTACATTAAGCTTGAACTACTTTAGACAATGTTAACCGTATATTAACTTAGACGAATGCCTCAGATCGCTCGGGATATAGATTATATTTCGTGGAGTTAAATTTAGGAGAACTACCGCCAATCAAAGTCTTTGAAGGTGTTGCTAAAAACACCTTTATCATCCTTTCAATCATCAATTGTAATTTTAAAATTACAGATTTGTAGGTTAGTCTTATCATGGTTATCATTTAATTTCTTAGTTGAGATTTTGACATGAACGACGAATACTTTCCATCAAACGGATCATTTGCCACCTGTTTCCATAAAAGAAACAATAAAAATTTCTAATGAAAAATGTTCGCTTCAACGTTATAGTCATAATACTGAAATGTTTTATTGTTGAACTAGCCGACTCTCACGACTTCGTCTACGTCATATAAGAAAAAGAGAGAGAGAGAGAGAGATTTTCAATACAATTTCCAGCTCAAACTATCTTTGTTTTATCACCGTTTACGCAGCGCACGCTATTCACCTTAACGTTCCGTTCCTATGGGTCGTAGCGTGTTGTTATATTAATAGCCTACAAATAAACTATCCAATACTAAAAGAATTTTTCATTTCCAATCCGCGGTTCTTGAGATTAATGCGTTCAACCAAACAAACTCTTTACAACATAGTCATATCTAACTTTTAAGTAAGAAACTTAGCTACATTGTTGTTGCCTTTTATTTTAAACTAGTGACCCACTCCGGCTTCGCGCGGTTACTTTCTCTACTATAATATACATGTATTATACATATAAACCTTCCTTTTGAATCACTCTATTAAAAAAACCGCATCAAAATCCGATGCGTAGTCCTAAGATGTCCTAAACCCTACACTTGGGTCACAGTCATGGTCCCGGGCTTTTTCGGCTTCTAAATAGTTGATATGTATTAATACAGTAATAGGTATCATTATCTCTCTTTCATACCCTTGCCTTCCTTGCGTTCTTAACTATTTTTTTCCAAGAAGGGATTTAAGAATGAAGGGATATTCACGGGTAGTCCCTTTTTTTCTAAGACTAGGACTCTACTGTAAAGCGACAGAAGCGACAGATAATATAAGAGGGAGGACAGAGAAAAAATATAATTGAATAGATAAAGGAGAGAGATACACTTCTCTCGGTGAAATAATTTTTAAAATCGGATCAGTAGCAACAACACGGCCATGTTCTATTAATTAAAATATGAATATGGCAACACTAAAACACTTTTGTCACTCACGAATAGTGTAGTTTTCTAACTTCAACTAGAAACCCTTCAATTTACATAATGACCAGGTTATAGCATCTAAATGGCCATATCTTTTTAATTAGAATATTTATGGCAACACCACATAGCCTATGTTACCCGGAAAGGATGTAGCTTTCTGTCGGTGAAAGAATTTTCAAAATCGGATCAGTAGTTTTTGAGCCTATTCGCAACAAACAAACAATCAAATCTTTCCTCTTTATATAATAGTGTAGAAAATGTCTTTCAAATAGACTATAAAGTGCACGAAAATCATGATCTTGATTTAAACCAAATCGTTGAAACACTAAATCCGTTTAGACCGACGCTCCAGTTAGCAAACTCATCGCCGTGTTAGGATTTCCCCCTTAAGCCTTTAACAAAGATACGATTCTTCAATGTTACCTAAATATATTTCAAAGTATATTTTATTTAAATTTAACAGTTTTAGTTTAGATATAACCATAATTTATAACTGGGAGAAATGAGAAAGAGAAGGAAGAGATGATATTAATTGGACTATTGGGTAAAAACGTAGATACTGCTAAGAACCGATAAATAACTAAACATTATGATCTCTTACAATTACGACAGGAACCTAAGCAGCGACTTGAACTCAGTGTTGCCAACTTCTAGATCTAACGGATTAGAGTCAGGCACTAACAGAAAAATATATTTTAACGGCTAACGGATTTGTTGACGGAAATATAATAATTTTGAATAATAAAAAAAATATATACTCAGCAATTTTTTTTTTATTTTGGCGACATTCAAATTGGAAGTTGTGGTATAATAGATTGTTTTACCAACTATACATGATATGGTAGACCTATCATCAGGCTTCAACCTCCACGGCTACCGTGACAACTGTAGTTACAATAACACCGGGTGATGATGATTGGGATGTTTTATTTTAATAATATAATTTTATTGCTAATAAAAGTCTTGAACTACGCATTTTTTTATTTGACGGAAAAATTTATAAAATTGACGGATTTTTGACCAACTTGCATAACGGAATTTTGAATTTATTGTTGGCAACACTGCTTGAACTTGTGACTAAGGTGTAGGTTTGCAAGGCCTTCTAGCAAAATTCTAACACTCGCGTCCACTGCATAATTTCACTTTTTAAACCTATAGTCTAGTCGACACGTCGAAATGGTCTTAAATAAAGATGACTTACTGACTTATGTTCCTGTGTCCCCTAGATGGGGCAGAGGGCGTCCACAGTGCATCGCCAACCCACTCGATCTTGAGCTTCGCGCTTTATTTCGCTCCACGTTTTCCCGATAGCCTTCGCTTCATCAATGACTGTCCGCCGCCAGGTTTGTTTCGGGCGGCCACGTTTGCGTCTACCTTGGGGATTCCACTCTAGGGCTTGCCTTGGTATATGGTCTGGATCCCTTCGCAAAGTATGACCTATCCAATTCCATTTGCGGCGTTTGATCTGATGGGCGATCGAGACTTCGTTGCAGCGCTTCCAAAGTTGTTGGTTGGAAATTCTGTCAGGCCAGTAGATACTCAGGATTCTACGAGGGCGTCTTCACGGAAACTGACGCAAAGAGTAAAGCTTAAAATCTTCCGGTCTAATGTCAAGTCTGTATTGCTGTACGGATGTGAGACTTGGAAGGTCACCAGGAACATCTCGCAGCAACTCCAGGTGTTTGTAAACCGATGCCTTCGTAGAATCCTTAAATAAAGATACTGTCCTAAAATTATGTGTGATAGCTTATTGGATCCGAAATGACCGGATTTTTGTAATTGTACAATATTCCTTGGATTTCTCAGTTTTTGTTTTTTAACAAAAATTATTATAAACAAAGTATGAAAATTTTGTTAACTTTTATAGCGTGATCTTGTTAAGTATCTTGTTTAACTTGTTTAAAAATTAACTTTAAGTAAAATTTCCAACTGGAATATATTTTGAAAGTGTTCAGAATACACCATTTTTTTTTTATTTAAAAAAATAAATTCAATACCTTAGAAAAATTAATCAATGTGTCGTACTTGCTTTTGACGCCGCGCGCGAAACCTACAAATATCGCGCAGACACCCATTTTAAGCGTTAAATTAACATTATAAATAATGGAGATAGAGTTCTGGAAATAGATGGGTTTTTTTATTGAAAATTTTCTCTTATTTAATAATCTTTTTTTTAAATTTCTTAAATATTAATAGTCTATGAAACACTGGCGAAAAACGAAATGTCTTTTTTTCGTCATCTTTAATTATTTATAAATTTTGCATTTTTTTGTGTTAATACACGCTTTTAGCACATTTTTCTAGTTGTCAGTATCTCTATTTTAGACTATTTTCAACTTGTCAACTAGACGAAAAGTTAGGTGTTAAGAATTATTTCGATCCCTGCGCCATCACAAAGTTATTTAATAATAATTTGTAACTGCTTAACTAGATGACGCTGGCGTATAATTGTATCGCGCTAGAAATTAATTCATGCCCGATTGTATTGGGTTAGTTGCATTTATTCTGGCGTTGGGTTGGTCTGAAGTTTTATCGTTGGTTGTCGTTGTTTTTTTTTATAATACATAAGGTGCAAACGAGCAGATGGTCCACCTGATGGTAATTGGTCCATCGAGCCGGATGGCGTTAAAAAACGCAAAATTAACAACTAAAACGTTAAACGGTGTCAAAGTGCATATTGAGAAGAGATTTATAAACTTTAAAAAGTCTCCAAAAGATCAAAATACGTACAATTAGGTGGAAACTCGACTAGAAATTTTGGATGAACAAGGTACATAATTTGTTCATAAATATGACAATATTTTTGACGAATGTGAGGGCAAAGAATTGTTTAACTATTTTAAGGAGGACGTATATGAGACGGTAAATGAAACATATTTAACTTATAAAGTAGAAATAAAAAATACATTGCCTTCTTTGAAAGCTTTGAAAGTCATAAAGAGATAAATGAAGTCTCAACTGATAAAAATGTTAAATTACCAAAAATAGTTTTGCCTGTTTTTAGTGGAAAATATATAGAATGGTTTTCATTAACCTAAGCTTAACTTACGCGCCGTGCCTTATATTATATATGTATAATTCATCGCCTTCAGCCTCTTTTTGCAATAAAACGTAGCCTATGTTCTTTTCAAAGGTGTAGTCTATCTCTGTACCAAATTTCATCAAAATCTACGTTTTTAAATATTTTTTTAATACCTTAATTTTTTATAGCTTTCCACATGTTGCCATTAACATTTCTGTGTATTGAAAATTGCCTCAACTTTTATCGGAACTCTTATCCAAACGAAACGCGGATAGGACGAATGTTATTTTTGTTATATTCAGCAGAATAGAATCCCAAAAAGGTTTCGGTCAAATATTTTTGGATAAAAATAAGAGTATATATTTATGTACTTATGTGCATGATTACATCTATACTTACTTACTATGCATAAAGTAGTAGTGAGTAGTACGTTAGGTAAGAAGTGGGTGATCGTCGCCGGGAGTGATAGAAAATCTGTAACATTTTTAGAATTATATTGTCTTAATTCTTTTACATATTTACTTAATACTACAGGTTAAAAGTAGCTCTGCTCAAGTTGGGCGATCACGGTCCTGGAGTGATGACGATCTCAAACATTCAGCACACTCTTAAGATTGTAATATGAGTTGGGTACCAAGGTTGGGTAGTTAGGTGTACAGCGTTATCGTTAGAATTCCTTAATAACAAATAAGCTAGTATACACATAGTTCATGCTACTTTACCCAGCTACAAATAATAGTATTCTTACCTATAAGTATCAAAGAAATACTAATATATACGGAGAGTCTGAATCCGTGCACTAACGCCTCGGTTAGCAAACTCAACGACAAAGCCTAACTCGAAGCAAAGATTACTTGTTCAGTTCATCTTTTCTGCTTATTCACACAATGGCTTAAAGGCATATCTTACATAATATAAGTCTTCAGTCAGTCAGTCAGTCACTGGTTTAGTAGTATCACCTTCATGTCAATAAAACTTATGTCTCTGACGTTTACTTCTATTTCTTTATCTCTTGTGTCTCATTAGTTAGACAGACTGTGCTCATGGGACTTCTTAAGTCACGATTGTTCTCTCTCTTCTCCTTTAATCTCTTCTCCTCATTGTGTAAGTGATTAGCAGAAGGTAGATTATATAACTGATGGTTAAATTAAAGCAAATTCCACAAAGCAAGCTCGGCATAAAGATAAACATGATTCATCATTTTAAGGACGTTCTAATTTTGTTAGTCGTTTATAGCCTCATTGAACCTCCGTACTCGCAATTTACTTTCTTCACCTAATATTTATGTGATTGATTTGCAGAAAATAGATATTTACACAAAATTCATAATCCAGTCTTATTACTTCTATATTATTTTCATCCTACATATTTTTATTAATTTAAAATTCAAACTCAGCTAAATAATCTTCTCTTCTTTTCTCCACTCCTTTTTTAGGGTAGTAAAGTCACTTTAGGCTTGTACACACTTATTCTACTCTTTCTTTTCCCAAGTGTGGATTCTGTCACTCTCTTCGAATGTTTAGCCGTTTCCATCAGAGATGTGCGAGGATTTTGTAGCGAGGGGTGTGACATAGACCCAATAGAATCACTTCATTTGACACTCTCTACTCACTTAGTCATTCTTGTTTTATTTTTTTTCTAATGCACTTATCAAATCATCCTTTCCATATATTATGTTTTGTGTAGGCTGCGTTTCCACCAGAGATGAGCAAGGATATGACTTATTTAGATTTACTCAGAGTGTGTCAAATGATGTGACTCTATTGGTTTGCACATCTTTAGTGGAAAGTCTAAGCCAAATAAGAAGATATCTAATGTACAAGTTCTTATCGTTTTGTGAACAATCCGTAACAAGTACAAATACAACTCACAAGTATCTGCCAAATGGATTGAATTGAAGCGAAGTGCGAAGGAGATCGTTCGATCGGCAAAATGCAAGCAGATTCAGAGGATTTCAATGCGCTCGGTTTTTGATTTATTTCAAGGTGTTTATGGTACATAATGTGTACCTGTAATTGTATGAATACACAAAAAAATCAAATTTTACTAAATCTATACTAATATTATAAAGAAGTAAGATTTGTATTTTTGTATGTAACGAATAAACATAAAAACTACTGGACCGATTTCAAAAATTCTTTCACCGTTAGAAAGCTACATTATCCCTGAGTAACATAGGCTATATTTATTACAAGAAAAAATTAGAGATTCCCAGAAAATCTCACTAAAACCAACCCAAGGTGCAAAAAAAATAGCCATAAAATATCTTTCATCGCATGCGCTGCGAAATGTATTGATGATAGAACAAAAAAATGTTCTAGAATATTATAGAACGTATCAATATCTACAAAAAACTCCGGAAGACCATATGTTCAACTATTATAGTTATGTCACTATAACTACTTTTTTATATTTTAAAAGTTGATAAAAATGCCTATCAAAATCAGACCATGCTTTCCATACCTTTGTATTAATCCTTATCCAAATAAATTATTTCATATTCAAGACTGTTTCAATACCTGTAAATTACTTTTTGAATTATTAAAATCGGACCTTCCATTCAAAAGATATTACGAAATTACAAATATCAATATAAACAAAAAATACACGCCGACGCGACGCGACGGGCCAGTGTGGTTCTATCTCGGTGATACTCGAAGTGCAGCGAGTGGTAGCGAGTAACGCCGAGGTAGAGGGGCACCGAAATGCGGGAGAGCCAAAATGTTTTAAACTAAATATTCCACCCGTGCGAAGCCGGGATGGGCCCCTAGTATTATTATATATATTCATCTCATTCTTTTGTCGATTTACTGAAGTTTCACTTCTATCTTTTATCCCGCTAAAATTACTAGTTCCCGCGGGAAAATAATAAAATATGGTAGGACACTTTATATTAGGTGTATAATCGTATGTTTCATACGATTTGCACTGTTGTATTTCTGTATTGTCTGTCTGTATTTTTAAAAATACTTATATAAATGTAGGTATTTGTTTTAGTTACTCTTCTTGCCTCGTCATCTTTACAGTTCTTTTAACACTAACTATTTAATTTCTACATCGCAGAAAAATAATAAAATTGTTTTTCTGTGAAGAGATATTAAAGTTATAAAAATTAATTCCTACCTTATTAAAATAAAGCGGTAACATCTTATCTGGACTCAGGCTCCCGGGATGCTTATAGAATTATATTAAAGCTATTTCATTCCTCTGGATAGAAGATAGTTAATATTTAAATTAATATTAAATGTTGAAGTCTACAGACGATTAAGTGGAATGATAAGGTTGAGTTGAAGTCCGTTCAGATGAATCTTCACTGCTGAGTTGCTGATGAAATTAAACTATATCAGTAAATTCATTTACTGGTAGAAACTGCAGTATTATATTAGAAGGAATTAAATCGTTTTGTAAAGGACTAGTTATCACTTACAGGGAAAATTGCAAACGTTTTCCGAAAATTAATAATAAATGGTCATATCTCTCACTCACGCACTATTCAAACAGTTGAATCATTCAAAATGATTAGCTTTTGATTAACAAGTATAGATTTACCCTACTCACTCGACAATATATAACTTTTATTTCAATAGAACTGTCGTAATTTCATATAGTAGATATTGTTTAAATAACTGTCTAAAACCACGTCTTGGTCACGAGTTAATGTGCTGCTTGGATTATTTCCTTAAATACATCTTAATACATATTGCGTATTAATAAGTATAGGATAAAAAGCCGGATAGTTGCCCTACTTTACAAAAAAGCTCAGTTGTTAAAAAGCGTGCACTTATTAAGCATATTACAATATATATATATATATATGAAAACAAAGGTCTTTGATCCTTAAAATTAATACATACTCTAATGTATGCACAGATACGAAAAGTTGACTGAAACCACAATTGGTAGTAAAAATATTTAGTAGAAATGACTTGCCGATATAATTTCTCATACTGACAAAATGTGTAGGCATATTATAACTACTACCATCAAACTGAGATCTGCTGAAGGAGAACAACGTGTTTATAACAGAGGCGTATATCCGTCTGAGGCAACTATCCGGCTCTTACCATAATGCCTTATAAAAAGTCGAAAATTGTTTAAATAACATGAGTCGGATTACCTACTAACTAATATAATGTTTCGCAGATGCTCCGGGACATGCGAGGCTCCAGCACAGAGAGCTCAGCACACAAGTTCCGGCTGATGCAGCTGGGGCTGAACGCGGTGGCGCTGCTGGCCATCACTGGAGCTCTCTTTGCTTACTTCAGAGCAAATCCTGCCGTTCAGGTACAACTATACCTTAAAGATATGTCCGTGTATATGTCCGATAGTGTACAAGTGGTTTACATCTCATTACTTAGTACCCTAGTCCAGTAATTGTAAGTTAAGTACAAGAGTGAAAGGAAAGGAATACTACCTATACCTATGGTACAAATACGTAGGTACATCTCTCAGTGGCGGACACGCTACTGGACGACGGGCGTCTTCAGGTCGCAACATTTGATTTACTTATTTATAACTTCACTTATCTAGTCTGTGTAGGCGAAGTTGTTGATTAGTTTTCATTGTAAAGTTTGTATCTTGGTATAGATTGTAGTGATAAGGGTTTGATTTAACAGTAAAAAGTTTGTTTTATCATAAACCCTTAGTAAATTTATTGAGTAATCTGTAAATGATAAAAAGTAATACTGTCTAGTACAGATTTTTTTTTCAATAAAGTATTATTATTATTCCTCCATCATTATCACTCCAGGGTCAATTTTTTACTTAATAAAATTACACTTAAAATAATTTTTTTTAATATAATATTTATGGCAACACGTAGCAAATATACAAATGAATCAAATCTTTCATTCTTCATGTAATAGTTTCTTATTCGTCTGTAATTTAAAAAAATATGTGAACTCGTAATCGAAAAATAATGTAAAATAAAAGCAGAATCCTCCATTAACACAGTGTCCATATTTCCAAGCAAAAAGAAGAATAGGTTTTTAATTTGAGCTTCACAAAGCTGTTGAAACAATTATTATGGAGCGTCGCCTCAAAACAATCCTGTTCCGCCTCTTTACTTTGTGGAAAAATTAAACCTTTTGTAACTTTACACTTTGTATTAAAGATTTTACAACATGCTATATGTATGTTAAAGCATATGCAATGATGTATGGACAAGCTTTGAAGATGTAGTGCTTTAAACTTATTAAAATACTTCATGGTTGTTTGCATTTAAATAGCAAGTTTTGTTGGGCCAGTTTTGTCTTGTGAGCTTCTTGCCGGTTCTTCTCAACAGAAAACAGCATTCCGACGTGTTAGAAGTAGTTTATATAAGTCTAATTGAATAAACTATTTTGAGCTTGAGTTTGAGCTTACTTGTCTACCAAAGGCCCATAATAGTGAACGACAGACGTCTCCGTGTCGCGACTATTTGAGTCAACTATTAGTTAATGTGTTTATTGTATTTATGTTCCACGTGAAGCGTTGTTAGCATTGTGTAATATATTTTATCTTTCTTTGTCTGTATCTTAGTTTAGCCAAAAGGTGTCTAAAATGTCTATATCTTAGGCTTATATAAGTCTGTTCTAATGTTCTAAGAGGAGCCTAAGTTGTCTGGAGCTTGTCATCCCTTTACAATACCAATTTTCGTTATTCACACACAAAAGATTGTTATATTAAAGGCGCCTTTAAAATTTGATAAAACATTATTATCTACTTACTTATAATTAACGTTAAAAGTCGTACTGATTCAATTTATGGGAAAGTAATTTAAATTACCTTTGTTATTGTGTTTTTGTTTCGACAAGTTCCACAAAGGTAATATAGCTTTGTCAAACATTGCCTTTCTAAATTAGACACGTTTAAGTCCTGCGGTTTCTCCTTCACGAGGCTCTTTGTTTTTATTTGTAAACAAATAATAGCCATTGTCTTAATTTGTTACTGGAAATTTTTGAAGTACTTTGTTTGAATACTTTATCACCTTTTTCGTTGTTTTTGTTGTTGTTTACTTTCTTTTGATTCCTTTACTTATTTTGATTTTCTTATAAATCATGAATTTCCGCCAAGTAATGCCTGATTCAATTCAATGTAGTTTAACTCTTCACGTAACTATATTAACGGTCATATCTTTTCATTGCGTGGTCATAAATGTTTGATTTTATGCCAGCTGCAAGGGGCTGGCTTGAGTATTTAATATTAATTTTAACTTGATACCTTCACGCGTTCCAGAGAAAAAGGGTCTTGACAGATAGACAAATCGACAACGAAGTGATCCTATAAGGGTTTTAAGGTACGGAAAGAAAATAAATATTACGTCAATCAGAAGATAAAACCGACAAACCAACAACAAAGTCAGTAAAGCGTCAGTAGTTCGGGGGTTCGGGTGTTGGATTCACAATCGATAAGTCATGGCCCCCTCCTAACAGAAGCACTTTAGCTTACTTGTAGGGGTTAAGAATACTAGTAGTATAAAATTTAGTAAATTTTTTTAAATCATTAAAATTGGTGAAACAAATTGGTTTCTTTAATAAGCTGATGACGTAGGCGGAGAGCTTAATTTGTTCTGCACTGTTGCTAGGCACAATTGAAGCTTCTTTGTGACTATTAATTTTTAAGACTAGACTAGACGATACAGTGCTTCCTTTCGTATACTAGAAAACACAATGCTTTATTTCGTATAGGTACTATATGATACATATCGAGCATCGAGTATCGCGTTGTCACTTCGCAAGTGACGCATGTAGAGTTAACAACTCCTGAAGATGCTTCGGTTACGGAGCGAAACGTACATCGATCGTCGAGCTACCTATTTCTGTGGTGTGTCTTGGTTCGGGTTCACGCGTCTCAATTTTATGTGGGCAGGGTACTCTTCTGGGTTGTGCCATACGAGTCTGGTTGTTCAGATTTCCGCGGATTATAGCAAGGTAACCTTTGATTCCTTTTTATAGGGTACTTCCCGATAACCTAGAATCATGAAATTTAGCATGAAGCAAGGTCTCATAGCACAAGTAAAAGAAACATTTAAAAAACAGTATTTTTCTTTGTACATAACTAGAACAACTTTTTTTGACTATCACGCAAGACCCTTTTTCTCAGAAAAACGTGAAGATTGAAATCAATATCAAATATTCAAGTCTCTAGTCTCTCGGAGCTGTAAAAAAATCAAGCTGCTAAGTCAACGTAATGAAAAGATACAGCCGATTATATCTCATATATTGTTAATTTGATTTCTCACACGAATCAAAGTTCTCTTGAATATCTGAAAAAATCCGAAAACTAGAAATTTGTTGCTATATCACGCAAAAAGTGATCTCTTATTTATATATAGGTTTTGACGCATTATTTGAAGAATACTAGAAGTTATCTAGTTGAAATTAATATTTAACATGTAAGTCTATAGTCTCTTGAAGCTGTAAAAAAATCAAACTTCAAAGTGCAAGGAATCAATAAATATGGCCATTTATATTGTAGTGACCACATGTAGTTTTTCTATAGGGCACTCTAGATATGCGTACAGAATAAAAAGTCGATGTTTGTGATTTTAGTAATATTTAACCATGTTATAAATATATCTAACCTCAATACAGATAAACACATTTTTACCGTTTGAACTCTGGTTAACGAGTTTATAAAATTTAAATTTAAAAACTTTAAATAAATTTATTAGAAAGAAAGAAATCATTTTTAATGTAAAGATGTACTTAAAAAAATTATTTAGTAAAATATAAATTCTACTAATTAATTTATTAAATTTGTAACTTTTAGAAGGATCACTAATGTTCTAAATTTATTCACCTCTTCCTGTTTCTCAAATTTTTCAAAGTCCTCAAACGTTGATAGAAGTATAAATATGTACCGAAGACCGAAGTGTATATGCATAACATATTTGAATGTCGTATCATGTGAAATGAATCTAAAGCTATATGGGGCGAGTATCCTAGCAACGGCTTTTGACGACATGACATGTTCCAATGACTCCAAAAAAATAAGGTTTTACATTTGGAAATATGTATTTTATTAATATATGTTCACCGGATTCATGTGTATTTATATTTTTCAGACTTTGAAGTTGGTTAATATTTGTTTGGTTAAAAATGTTTTGTCATCTTAAAAAAAAAGAGGTTATCAATTCGGTTGTATTTTTTTTTTTTTTTTATGTTTGTTACCTCAGAACTCCGTCATTTATCTTATATTCTTTTTGTAAGTAATAAATAATAAATATGTCAATTGAAACATGCAATACTATTATCGAGAGTAAACGCCCCCAATACTTCTTTTAGTGATATTTTGACCCATCACACGAATATCAAAATTCGATAGTGTTTGTCCTTTTATTAAAATTGTACGGAACACTCAGTGCGCGAGTTCCACACTCACACTTGGCCGAATTATTCATTATTATTTGCATAATGAGAGCTTCTTAACCTTAGAATAACATTTACCCGGAAAATTCTATAGTTAATTTAATTTAATTTTAAATTTAAATTTAATTCTATAGTAGTGCAAGATAATAATTATTTATCGGGTTGGAAGAGCTTTACTCTTTTAATAAAGAAAATGCTTTCTATATTTTCTTTTAGAGTTTATTAATGTTATTTTATTAATGTAAAGTCAAGTCAGATAACCATCCGTACTAATATAAAGAGGTAAAGTTTGGGAGGTTGTAGGGGGTAATCTCTGGATGCACAGGCATGACCGACTACCGGGCCAAACACTTGAAGTCACCGTGGACTCTCCCCGAAGTTATTGGTGACACCAGAGGTTTGATTAGCTTCTTTGAGGAGTTGCGGAAACAAGCCCGTTTATACTTTTATACTTATACTAAACTCTGGATCTTCTGAACCGATTTTTAAAATTCTTTTACTAATAGAAAGCCATACTATCTGTGAGTATTATAGACTATATATTAACCCAAAAAATGAAAAGACTTTTTTGTGGTGGTCGGATTTGCAAAGTAAACCAGAGAAAAAACAGTCGAACGGAAACATTTGTTACGAACGCTGCCTTAACGATAAGAAATATATGATTCATAGTTGCGGGTACAGTGTAAATGAATAAATGAGTGAGTGAGTGAACAGTTTAAATACACCTCAAGCGAGAGCGGGTCGGCTTTTATTTTATTATATATTCTAGTTTACACCTTTACACACTGATATGAAAATGTGCGAATAATTCCTATCCTATGTTAGCTGACTAAACCCGCGTAAAGTCCAAATATGTTAATATTATCAAAAGAACATAAAATATGAAATTTTCCGTATAGTTTTAGCAACAAAAGCAGTATTTCATTACTGCGTATTAGGAATTTTTGGGGCTATCTGAGGGGAACGTCGGTAAAATGTTAATTTTGACCTACCTGAATTATTTTAAAGCAAATAATTTGCGGGCCCAAGTTTTATAGGGCTTCTATGAAATACTTTTAATAACCTTTATTTGGGTATTATTTCTTATTAATTTTTGTAAAAATATTTCCACTACATGGATAACTTACAACATCTATCCTATTTAAATGTTATAAATTCCCATTGCCCTATAAACCTGCAGTTAAATTGCAAGCTCCAGACACTACATAGCTCCTCCCATGTAATTAAGATACTATATTTTACTTTTAAATGCAGGCAATATTTTTTTAGTATTTAAAAAAAAACCCGCTTCATTTATCCTATGGGTTTTTAACCTCCTACAAAAAAGGATGGTGTTTATATCTGACTGAATATATTTTTATGGGTATTCGGACGTATGTTATTTTGATGGCTTTAGATGATTTAGGTTGGTTCATGACAATCGAATTCTCTTTCATCCCTAATTTGTTTTCTTCTTCTTTTTAACTGATACTCGTTTAAGTAGTATATAGTTATAATTTAAGCAATAAAGCTAGTGTAGGACCCCCGGCGCCCGCTGGCAACAATGGCTCGGTATTGAAGGTATTCCATTCATCCTGTGTAATTGTTTGGTTCGTCGTTAACTGCCGCCGACTATGGAATCCTTTTATGTAAATTCTCAGTAATGGAACGATTAACCAGATTGAATATAATTTCTTACTAAGCTATTTATGTTATTTATATCTAAATTATCACGCTTATTACCTGTTGGAAATGGTATTCGCTGAAATTCATAAGTAAAATAAAATAATAGTAAAGAAGTAATGAAATACAAGCTTTTTCGTATTCTGCTCAGTAAACTCTTTCATTAGATACCCATATTATAAAAATGTTTCAGAAATAACTAATCCGCCATCTTGGGTAATCGGCCATATTGGATTTATTTTAGTTTTATAAAATTTTTATCAAAAAACCCTTTCAATTTGATACTAATATATGTATTCCAATGCAAAGCACAATTTCATTTCTATCGATTAAGGATAACTCTTTTAAAGTTCTTTTACAAGATATGACCCGAACATACATACATACAAACATTGCAAGTTAATAAAAGTTTAATTTAAGTATTACAAGAAAATATAAACTTATGCTAATAATAATAATAATAATACATTTAATATTACATTCACAAGATATCAACAACACTTTACTTGCAAAGACTTGAACAATGGTTTAATTTATTATTAACTCAAGTAGTTACGACCCGGCGATGATTGTCGTCCACTACAGCTTCCAGTAGATAAGAATACTGTAAACAAACCTCGCCTTTTGTTTCTACATCAATATATCTATTGTTTACATACAATAGTAATAACCATAAAATCAAGCGATTACATTCGACTAGTTTCGACGTTCATGGATTAATATCCCTTTGTTCTATCGTCTCTATAGCTATAAGCAATAAGGCATATGGTACCTATAATATAACAGAATGGAATAGTAGTGAGAATCTATTTAACTGCAGGTACAGCTATTGTTTAGGTACTGGCTAGCTAGCTATTAGCTATCACAAACCTATTAATTACATCAGCATCTACATGAACATAATTATATGAATCCTAAAGTACTTAATTTAAATTTATTTTACCATTGTTGCAGTACGTTTCCCAAGTGGTGAACAGATCATCATTTGTCACGTGGCCAGCTCCAACTGAACAGCCAGGAGCAAGTAACCCAGCACCAGGAGTGTGTCTACCAGTAATCGTCACATTCTGCCAGCAACATCGCATCTCATACAACTTTACTATATTTCCAAATTATATTGGACATTTTGGACAGCGGGATGCTCAGCAAGTAAGTTATCAATTCTGTTTTAACTTTTTTTTTCTTTTTCTCTTCATTTTCTATTTTAACGTCGCTGGATACTCAAGAGTCAGTAGATCCTCTTTTACAACATTAGATAGAACAGCTTTTCATTTGCGTACTTTCTATCTCAAAAGCATGAGCCTGATTTTGGTTAGTTTTTTTGCAAGGAGGGTCTCCTTGCAAAAAACCATCGTTAGGTAGACCAAACAATTTGAAGTTAGTTTTAGAATTCCCAAGTGAACAGAAGGGTTTAGATGGCTACAAATTTTGCGTATATGATATTAATAAACCTAAAATATATATAATTGTAGTCATTAGAGGATCGTGAGGTCACATCACTCCGCGGGATTAAAGTGTTGAGAGCCTAATTGATTCAAGACGCTGCATTACAAGTCAATTTAACATTATTGTGAAACAATTAATTACTTATTACTAACAAATAAGTTTTAAAATTAATTGCTTTTAAAGTTATACATTTTCTTTAATTTTTTAACTGTTTTTTACTTTTTCTACCTTTATTGGTTACCTGTAGGTCGTTGTGTATTTTGCCGTGGCCTGCCATTCTTGTCGGATTTTCGCCGGTTTAGCGGGTTAAGGGTTCCTCTTTCAGAGTTAGTTTTGGACTCTTCGAAGGCAATCGTAACAACCCCGCATAACCTTCCCAAGTCCGCGCTTGGAGTAGTCTGTAAGCACATTACTCAGGGTCAACAAAAACCTTAACCAATAGTTACCCAAATTAATAAAAGAACTCTTAATTAAATAGGAGTTGAGGATCAAAGTAAAAAGTAGGAAAAAGAGATCAGAAGTGTATTACAAGATCATGTATCCAAGCAAGTGAATGATGATGATGGTCTAGAAAAGGTATAAGATTAACAGCATATATTTTTATTAGTTTTTGAGAGTGAGATAAAAGAAACATCTGTATCTAAGAGAGGTATAAGACGGTCCTTAATAAAAATAATCCAAAGTTGAATATTCGTTCAAAAAATATTTTCGTACCTTCGTCAATATCATGAGTAAGAACATTTATTAATCACAGCTATAACATTGTCCATAATATAAAGTTTACGCAGAAATAATAGAATAAATTAGAGTATAAAATAAAGCAGTTTGAAGGTCGTGTCGCTCAAGTCTCAACTTTGATATAAATCAAGCGTTGTTATGAAAAACCTTGTTAAGGAATTATTTTAACGTTAATTGTATTTATATTTGGTACCATATTTAATATGATGGCGAGACGTTTAAATATCGGAAACCGACTGTGTAATATTTGGAAATGTCGTCTTACGTCGGTTGTTTTAGGAAACCTCAGTTTTAGTGGCTAAGCAGTTGAAGGTGACTATTTTTCGTCTAGAGATGAGCGAGGAAGCATTACAAGTAAATATAACCAATAGAATCCCTCGCTTGACTTACTTACCTTCGCTCAGAGTATTTCAAATGAAGCGATTTAATTGGTTCTTAAGAAATATAGTCCGCGCTACACATCTTTTTCTTTAAGCGATAGAAAATTTACACATCCCCTCTTAGAATAGAGGGGTATGAGAGGCTCAGCAATCCTCGCATATCTATGGTGGAAACGCAGTTTATAATAATTAATTATAATTTATATAAGCACAAAATGATATGACAGAGCCAGATCAGCTAGATTTACAAGGGCCATTTTGTACTCACGTCTCGAGTGGCAACTTCCTGATTTTAGCAAGCCCTTTAGTGAATGATACCAGCTTAATTAAGTATGAACATGGAGTCTATATAATTTTTTCTTATTTCTTAGTCTATAGATCGTGATCCTTAATAATAAATGTCCATCATGTTGGAGAAACAACTGATTCGGCATCTGCAGTAGGAAATTGTCCTATTAAGCGTTCAATCCGTTCATATAACTCCTTAACCATTAATATTGTGACGTGACAATAAACCCTTTGTGATATAACACGCTGTGATGTCACCAAGCTTTGTGAACTGACAATGAATGATTTGCCGCACCTTAATTACCGACTAGTGTACGCGTCATTAGCTACGATACGTCAACATACGACTTAAATATATAGATGATAGTTTTTGTAGATTTTTTTTGATTATTAGTAGAAGCTCCTGAATAATGTCACTTTTTATTGGTGAAAGAATTTTTGGAATTGGATCACTAGTTTTAAAGATTTATCTCAGTTGAAGTTAGCCGATTGATTGAACCTAAATATATTATATTATTTATGTCCACTTCATGAAAAGATATATTATATTAATACAAAAAATCAGGATTTGCTTCAGGAGTTATTAAAAAAGTGTAAAATTATAAATGCATTTCTCACTGTCTGTTTTTGTTACCCTTCTCGCTGTCTTTCCGATTCAAGATGAAGGTTTATCTACAATAGAAAACATGCGAAGCCGGTGTAAGGTAGACTGACATATAACGGAGTTTTTCACACAAAAAAAAAATAGAAAATATAAGCTACCTATAATATAAAAGCGTGAAACGGCAAACTAGACAGACTTACGCATAATACCTATCCAGCACTAACTCATTTCCGTGAAAGCGTTGTTTGTGATGACGTAACGGGAAATTAATCCAGTTAATGAAGTAAGAGCGGATTGTAAACAGGACTATTTCCTCCGGGCGATAGCTGACGTCCGTCTGATAGTCTGTGCCTGATACTGATAGCCGGTAGATGGGAAATGCAAGATAAATTAACTGCTTGATTCCGTCGGTTAGACCTCAATTCCAGGAGTCTATTGTATGTCGCTGGCCATGTTTTGTAATTATAGAAAACATATCGGATTTTATTTCATTGTATCGTTCATTTTTAAACACTGAAAAGGATTTTTTTCTTCCTTACTATCAACTACAAATGAATATTCTGTTGCACAGGTAAGAATGAAGATGTAGTTCAGGGCGAAACGATTTAAGGAAATATTTTTTATTAAATACATCTTTATCCTAAGTCCGGTTTGCATATATCTTATAAATATATAGACAGATATTATAAAATACTTTTATAGATAAGGCAGTACCTAATGAGCCTAAATAGTAAGCAAACATGTTGACTGCAAAACTATATAGATTAAGGCCGCCGTTGATTTATTGTTATTCTAATGTAAAAGCTATATTATTGTAGTTTCATTAAAATCCATTCACTAGTTTTTGCCTGAAATAGTAACAAACATCCATACATACAAACTTTCGCGTTTATAATATTAGCAAGGATGTATTAATTATAATTCGTAACTGAATTAAATATCAAATTTCCAAACTCAGCGCTTCCTTTATCCTCATTTATATTTACCTCAAGTTTCAGTATTTTTTCATATTACATATGTGATAAATAACATATTTTCGTGTTGACAAATTGTATTTCAATAGAAGAGAGATCGAATGAGACACGAGGCTGAGGGAAGGCGCCACGTGTATGGCTATTAGCTAAGTGTAGTTTTTATGTCCGCACCTTATACGTTGTGCTAAATTGAACAACTTGCTGTAAACTGTGATTACGAGCTTTGTATTGTACTAGTGACTCGCCCTCACTATACCCGGAATTATGTTATGGTACACATTACTTATAGGGACCTGTCCCGGCTTCGCACGGGTGGATAATTTTTTTTTAACATTTTGGCTCCCGCATTCTGTCGCTGCCTCTATCGCCGCGTTACTCGCTGCGCTGCGAGACACTCCACACCGCGCCGGCGGCCCGTCTGGGATTATTTTTTATTTATCTTGATATTTTTATTTCGTAATATCTTTTGACTGGAATGTCCGATTTCAATAATTCAAAAAGTAATTAACAGGTATTGAAACAGTTTTCATTACAAAATAATTTATTTGGATAAGAATTAATACAAAGTTATGGAAAACATGGTCTGATTTTGATAGGCATTTTTATCAACTTTTAAGATGTAAAATAGTAGTTATAGTGACGTAACTACAATAGTTGGACATATGGTCTCGCGGAGTTTTTTGTAGATATTGATACGTTCTATAATATTGTAAAATTTTTTTTATTCTATCATCAATACTTTTCGCAGCGCATGCGATGAAATATATTTTATGGCTGATTTTTTAGCACCTTGTGTTGGTTTTAGTAAGAATTTCTGAGGATCTCTAATTTTTTCTTGTAATAAATATAGCCTATGTTACTCAGGGATAATGTAGCTTTCTAATGGTGAAAGAATTTTTGAAATCGGTCCAGTAGTTTTTATGTTTATTCGTTACATACAAAAATACAAAAATACAAATCTTTCCTCTTTATAATATTAGTATAGATTAACAAGGACCTAGACATTTACCCCCTTTCTAAATCTATCTGTAAAAAATGGGTAACTAATTGGCTTTCTAACCTCGATTATAAGCAAACTGAAGAATTAATTCTGCCTGTGGAATAGCTACATATGTGTATATACATCATACTAATATTTATATGATAATACGTGAAACTTAATCGCAAGTTTACTAATATATCATACATACTATACATACACACATATATATTTATACAACACACACACACACACACCCTGGGATACAAAGTTGCATATAATTATAATATTTTATTTTGTTATATTTTCGTTTTTTTTTCAGATGGTAATGTCAATTGATTTTTTTTGTTGTCTTGCTTAAGTTAGTCTTAAGTCTTGCTTTACTTGTTTTCTTTTTTAATTTACCTTCGAGTGTTTTAATTGTCCCACTAGTTTAGGGGTGAGGGCCTCGTTGTCTGTCATACAGTAGTAGTAAATATATTTGTGAAAGAAGAAAATAAAGATTTTTGAAAAAATTTTGAAAAAAAATTGAATAATTTGTGAAATAATTTCAATATTTAATAGAAAAAATAAAATTGTATTATCCATAGTACAGGAGATCGGTAAATTACATTGGAATATTGGCCGAAATTAATAATCAATTTCAATTAAAATTCTCAGATTAAAAAAATTTTAAAAGTCAATTTCAGATTCATATACTAATATATAAAGCTAACGAGATTGTTTCCTTGTTTGTTTGCTTGAACGCGCTAATCTCAGGAACTGCAGGTCCGATTTGAAAAATTCTTTCAGTGCTAGATAGTTCATTTATCGAGGGAGGCTATAGACTATATTTCATCATACTAAGACCAATAGGAGCGGAGCAATACGTGAGCAAAGTCGAGCGGGTCGACTAGTTAAACTATATAAAAAACAAAATTCGTTTTAACTAATGTAATTATTGTTATTATTAATTATTAATTTTGTTAACAGGACTTAGAAATATACGACGCGGTAGTGGATGTGCGGTGCTACGAGCTGACTGCCCTCTTCCTGTGCTCCCTGTTCGTGCCCAAGTGTGGGCCCTTGGGTCATATGGTGAGGCCGTGCAGGAGCTTGTGTCAAGGTTAGTATGTAATTCATGTTCCAAATCTTCATGTTACATTTTTAGGGTTCCACATCTCAAATTACAAAACGGATTATAAAATAAATTTTTGATTCGTTTGTTCCTCTTTCTGTCAAGACTCTTTTTCTCAGTAAAACGTGGAAGGGTCAATTTTGAAATTTATATCTAATACTCAGGTGTGCAATCCCTTGGAGCTTTGAAAACCATCATAGTTCTAAGTCAACGCAACCTAAATGTGCGGTCGTTTATATATATTTTTATACTCAAATAAAAACCTAAACTTAACCCACGTAGCCCATCTATACTATAATATTATAAAGAGGAAAGATTTGTATTTTTGTATTTTTGTATGTAACGAATAAACATAAAAACTACTGGACCGATTTCAAAAATTCTTTCACCATTAGAAAGCTACATTATCCCTGAGTAACATAGGCTATATTTATTACAAGAAAAAATTAGAGATCCCCAGAAATTCTCACTAAAACCAACACAAGGTGCAAAAAAATTAGCCATAAAATATCTTTCATCGCATGCGCTGCGAAAAGTATTGATGATAGAACAAAAAAATGTTTTACAATATTATAGAACGTATCAATATCTACAAAAAACTCCGCGAGACCATATGTCCAACTATTGTAGTTAAGTCACTATAACTACTTTTTTACATTTTAAAAGTTGATAAAAATGCCTATCAAAATCAGACCATGTTTTCCATAACTTTGTATTAATTGTTATCCAAATAAATTATTTCGTAATGAAGACTGTTTCAATACCTGTTAATTACTTTTTGAATTATTAAAATCGGACCTTCCAGTCAAAAGATATTACGAAATAAAAATATCAAGATAAATAAAAAATAATCCCAGACGGGCCGCCGGCGCGGTGTGGTGTGCCTCGCAGCGCAGCGAGTAACGCGGCGATAGAGGGAGCGACAGAGTGCGGGAGCCAAAATGTTAAAAAAAAATTATCCACCCGTGCGAAGCCGGGACGGGCCCCTATGTCAATATAAAGAGACAAAAATGTTTCAAGCGCAAAGTTAAGTTTGTTCCACAAATTGTACAGAACCTCCGGAGGGCAAGTCCGAATCCCACTTTTTTACTGTACCATTTCATTTTTATAATTCTGAATAGAATGATAAACATAATATCAATAAAAAAATCTCACAATTTTCCACCAGAAAGGGAAAACGAAACTAGTATTGTATAATCCGAAACGTTTGAAGTACCTCAGCCCTTTCTAAAGAAGGCCTATGGATCAATAAGTATTCAAGATGGAAAATGTGTACCTAGAACTATTGTACGAACTATAATAAAATGGATATGAAAGCACTATAATACTTGTACAATATTGGTTTAATAAATATTGAAGATTATTAAGTAAATATCTTCAAATTACGAATTAATTCGTTCCCTTTGTGGACTAGCTCGTATATTTGCGAATCAACCTTTATCGATGATGGAATCAAATTGTAATTTTCCTTAAAGTATCCTTTTTATGACGAATAAGTAACATATCTATCTGTTCATAAACTTTTGTGATTAAAGATGAAGTGCGGAATAAAACATACTCGAGTTTTGGATAAATATTGAACCGATTTTAAAAATTCGTTCACCGATAGAAAGCTACATCCTTTCCAGGTAACATAGGCTATGTGGTGTTGCCATAAATATTCTAATTAAAAAAATATGGCCATTTATTTTCCATAACGTGGCCGTTTCGTACAGAATTTTCTCTGAAACTACACATCCGATTTTCTTTTTCTTTTCGAATTCAGTAATTCTTGTAATCAGAAAAGTCTAAAGAATCCTAAATCCCTATATCTTTTAAATTTTTATTTTCTCTCTTTTTTTTCTCTTTCCTTTGTATCTTTGCCCTCTCCTTCAAGCTCTTTTATTATCTGCCTCTTTTCTCTCTCTTTTCCTTCTAGTAGCGAGGGCAGGTAGCTCACTCCTAAATATATACTTTAACTGTGCCGCAGAATGATATATACATATAAGATATATGCTTGACGTTTTATAGCGTTAGTTATGATGTTGGCAACATAGATTTGAGTAGCATTCTACACTCGAAGTCGGCACAACTGTATCAATTCATAATGAAAAGATAAGATACCAAATAAACACGGCACTATGATAAAGCTAGCTAGTAATCAAGCAGTAATGCTATTGATCTGAGTCTAAAGTATCGGGACTGTTCCGAATCGTAGATAATAAACACAAAGTTATTATAATTTTATTATATAATCGTAATTCCTGTAGAAACAATGCGTCGCTGCGGATTCTTCCTGGAGGTGTTTGGTCTCTCGATGCCGGACTACCTGCAGTGTGATATCTTCCCTGAGTCCACTGACACTGATGTCTGTCTAGGAAATCGTGAAGTTAAGGATGCTAAATTCAGAGCTGCTAAACCTGGTAAGGTTATATTAATATCATAAATACGTCTACCCAACAATACATGAATACATCATAACAGTATGACAATGTCTGTGATAGATTTAACTTGAAAAAAAATATTTCACTGTTACATAAGAATCCAGTAATTAGTTAAATATTTTTAATCTAATATTTTGTTTACACATTATTTTTTGCTCTGTCCTTTCAGTTTTTTTTTCGTACACCAACTGTGATCACTTTTATCGTTCGGTTACAATTTTAGATCTTGATTAGTCAAGAAAAGAAAAGAATTTGTTTCCTAGAATTTTATCTACCTATAAATCTTAAATTTTTTAAATTAATTTATGGTTTTCTGAAGCTATTTAAATGAGTATTTAAGCGTCAGTAGCTCAGTGGTGCGGGCGTTGGATTCACGATCGATAAGTCGTGGGTTCGAATCCCTGACATTGGACTACTGGCGTGGCCCACTCCTGACACAAGCTATTTATTAGCTTACTAGGAGGGGTAGTGATGCTAGTAATCTTTATAAAAAAAAAAAATATTGTAACAACTTTAATGCTCATCTAACCTTATTTTATTGACGCCGGAGCAAAAATTATCGATTTATAAATTTTTAATTAAATTCGTAACAGTATTTAAATATTATCATAGAATCGACTCAGAATAGATTGAGATTGTTTTAAAGTGATTTTATTATTCCTCCTTTCCCAAAAGTGTGTCCGACTGGTTTCCAATGTGACATGAACCGCTGCATCCCTCACGACTGGCGGTGTGATGGCCACGTGGACTGTGCTGACCGGTCTGATGAGCTGAACTGCAGGGTCTGCAAGCGCACTGGTGACGTCCACTGCGGCAACCAACGGTGTATCTCTCAAGCTCATCTTTGTGATGGGAAGATTGACTGCCCTTGGGGACAGGATGAGAGAAATTGCCGTAAGTTGTCTTTACTTAATTTTTTGATAATCCAAATCAAGAAGATATAATATACTAGTTGGGAAACTCTTCCTGAACCATAAAAAATCTTACGCCAAACAGTGATGTCAATGGTTTGGCCAGAATAGTTCCCTTAAATAATTAAATTCAGTCAATCCATCAATAAATGTAGGTACGGTAGTAGAGTCTGAAGAGTAACAAGAGTGGATTTGTCCTGTGCAGGTTTAGGTTGAAAGCACTAGCCCTAAAGAAACAGTCAATAGTTTATAACAGACAGTTAAATTTTATTTACCTGTACAGCTGTTAGGTGTTGATCTGATAAAATACCCACTTGTAAACAATGGTGGACATGGCATAATCCTTCTAAATACGTTATCTAGTACGATTAAGTGAAGCAAATGGTGACATCGGTCGAGGAGAGCTGCAAGTCTACCGAGCAGCCAACCAGTCCTGGTTCCCAGCGTGCATCACCACTCTTGATGACTCTACAGCTGCTAAACTCTGTTCGATGCTTGGATATTCGTGAGTATCTTTGATATTACAAATCATTAGACAATATGTTACTGTTCCTTAGTATAACAGTCATTTCAGGGGAGAGGGAGGAAGGGAGAGTAGTGTTTCTTTCTACCACTCTTGTACTCTACATACAATCAACGCACTGTTAGGGTACAAAGTAATAAAATATAAACCACTTGTACACTATGGGATATAGACACGTCCGCTCACTAGCACTGCACTAAGAGAACTGCCAGCGAGCGGGTCTATTCAATTTGCCTTCTTTCTTCATTTGCTAATACCCACATAATCTTTTAGTGTGCAAATCTGGCAACAACACAATCTAGCGACATTGTGCAAGCCCAGAATATAAGGGTTTATCCACAAGTAAACAATCAACCATTATGAGTTTCGTCTATTAGATAAATCTACAGAATGTTTATTATATTCTACCCGAGGTTGCATTTGTTCCAGTTCTCTCGTTCGTATATTAAAAACCTTAAAATAAGACATTTATTGTATACTGATTCAGTAGTGGCCCATAATAGAATGTGATGATGATGGTGGTGGTAGTGATGATGATAGTGATGTGTTTCGATTTCCTTTAAAACTACTTTGTTCGTCTAGATGGGTGAACAGAAGCTCAGTAATAGGTGGAGCAGGAGCTCGTGCAGGCAGAGGTCACGTGATACCATTGCCTCAAGTACAACATGTCCACGGCGTTGCTCAGTCATATCGCGCCTTTCAGAGGAGTGAGGGAGGGCTGCTGAGGGAACTCCGGGATTGCCGACATGACACCACGAAAGTTCATCTCGTGTGTAACAACTATGGTGAGTCTCTTATAATTTTATATTTTCTTAAATATTATCTGTGTACCTTAGATGTTCCCAGTGTTAACGAAATTTCTGAAAAAGGAATCTACTGAATTAAATGTGGTATATTTCACACATTTATACATATATGTGTGTGTGTGTGTGTGTGTGTCTGACGAGGAAAAAGAGCAAAAGAGTGGCTTGGACTAGTGACCAAGGAGTAAGTTTGCAAGGCTTTTTCTTTCAATTGAAACACTCACCTTCACTGCTCAGGTTTACTCAAGAATATAAAAAGGCATGGCAGTAGTAGGAATATCCCCCAAGGGTAGAAAAACAACGAATAGAAACCGCTAGCTAATCAGAGGCTATCAGGAACTGTTAACTGTTGTAATGATGCGAAGTGCTGTTAAATTTTCTTTATATATGTCGGGGATTTTAGTAATGAGAAGGAAGGAGGAGGGGGAAATATTGGAAAACACTACAAGGGGGATGATATTGAGTGGACTATTGGTTAAACGCAACGTACATACTTCTACTGAACCGATAAATAATCAAATATGATCTCTAATAATTACGAGAGAAACCTAAGCTGTGTCTTGGACTTGTGACCAAGGTGTAGGCTTAAGGACGTCCTTTATTCGATCGAGACACTCACCTCCACTGCTCAGGCTCTCTGCCTAAGCCTGAGGTTAATCTTACATAAACCTAAGACTTCAGTCAGATTGTCGATGGCATATAAAGGGTCGAGGGAAGTCAACGGAAGTGACTTCAACGCCATAGATACCGATGACGATTCGATTATTCGACAGTCTTTTAATATTCTCCGACATATACAAATAGAGTGTAGTACACTCTTATATAAGTCCCTCGTTCAAAGATCTGTATCAAGGATACTTGACGTACTTCAATAGTATCGAGTTCTAAAGAGTTGATTTGTAAAGTTGAATTCTTAATGGTACAAAGCAGGGCATCCAACTACGAGGACTCGCCAACTTTGAATTTTCTTTTCCTTTTCACTGATACAAATATCACAACTTGTATACTTTTTGCTGCCTCATTAACGTACTAAGTAAGATTAAAAATACTTACATAGCTACAACTTAACTTTAAAAGAAAAAAAGTTTTTACGAAACTTTTTATGATTTTGAAATTATAACCTCTATTTTTCATCACTTGAGGGAACTCAGCTCAGCTACGTTGTACGGAACATAACTGACCGTGTGTACTGCTTGGCTAGTAGCCTAATTGCAATAAAGTATTTTAAATATTAATTTATATTTAATTTTCACTCCATATATTCTAAAACTCACAATTCGAAAAAAATATTGTAAAAAAAAATTTAATAAAAGAACTTTAATCTGAGAGCTTACTAGCAAAAACTTTAAAATTGGTGATTGAAAAATCGATAATATCAGCAGAGGATAATCACAAAACACAATATCGGACATTGTACAACGTGGAATATTGAGAGCGTACTATTAATTTCTTTCTATATTATTTGAAATAAAATATTAAAGGGCTTAAAAACTTTCCTCTTAATAACTCCGTAGAAACCTTCAAAGAGAGTCTCCACAAAGGACAGCCATGAATAACTCATGACGCCTCTGGAGTCGCTATTTGCATACTAATTTGTATATTTTCTGATAAAAACTAAAATTTCATATATTTTATTACATCTATATAATAAGGTCTGGGACTCGTGACCCAGGTGTAAGATTAAGTAATACCTCAATAATCACATTTGACACAAGATGTTTCTACCCGTGACGGGACGGGTTAGAATATTATTCCCCTCTGCCGCTGGGAGAGCATCTCGGAAGAGCCGAGTAACCCAGTACCCCCTTGGTGGTAGGGGATCTGTTCCCCGACTGGCTTGCGATCACTAGCATGCGAATCCGACCGCCAAGTGTTATAGACGCGTTCCGGTCGAGCCGCATGTGGGCCAGCCTTACCCCTTCCCTTTCCCATCCCATTAATGCTGCGGATCTAGTGAACTCTGGGCTCAGGGTCCGCTGAAACAGCAGCATTGTTTTCTTTATTCTCTCTCCCCACTCTATCTTCGAGGATGCAGCGCATCGGCAAAACAAGAGGGTATCTCGGAGAAGGAGGAGGAAAAAGAAACTTAACTTTTCCATTGACGAACTGTTGCCCGCAAATAACGACATGGGTTTGTTTGTTTGGTTATGTGGGAATCACCGGGCAGAAGCGCCGTCCTGCAAACTACACCACCGCGGTTATCGTCTGACGTGATCGTAAGGCGCTGCGGGATCGCTTTCGCATTCAACAACAACGTCTCACCGGTATTTATTTAAACACTAACTCATCATAAAAATTATCAAATTTATTAAAAAAATAGTCAGGTTAGTGTCACTGTGGTGTGTATAACCAGTGGCAAAGGAGAGTTAAGCAACCATTTTCACCAGCGATGTGCAAGGATGTTTAGCGAATGTGTGATTTTTTTACCGCAGGCTTACTCGCATATAATATTATCTACGTGAGAGCTATACTATAAAGTAACACATAAAATACAATAATAATATACATTAGACGGAAAAAGGGCAAAATCCGACCCAACACCATTTGTACAAACGCTATTACATTAGAAAAGTTTATATCGTCGTTAACTTTTCTTAAATATAATAATTTTCGCGCAATTTTCTTAATTTTTTCTTATATGAGAACCTTCTTCTGACAATAACAAACGCAACAAACAAAGAATTAGCGAAATCGGTCCAGCCGTTTGCGCGTGATGCCGTGACCAAGGGAAATAGGGATTCATTTTTATATATAAGATAAGACCTTGTTATAAATGGTTACGTGGGTATAATTGAAATAAAAAAGGAACTACTCGGGAATACAAAGTAATAAACGATGTTACTTACTAGAAGAATATAGAATAAAATCCATTTTTAAAGTGGTTTTCCTAGTACGATTACATGCAGGGGTTTAATCCTGGATCGTTAACGTCGCCGGGTAAGCTGCTGCGCTGTCGCGGTTGCGGTCGTTGTTGGTTGCGACAATTATAACTCTATTATATTAAAAGATGTAAATAAAAACAATACTTTACAGATTAAAGAACTATACATATCTCGGAGATTTATGATGATGAGATGGAAGGAGGAGAGGGGGAATATTTAAGAACTAGAAGACTATTGGGTAAACGCAATGTAGTCACTGTCATAGAACCGATAAATAATCAAATATGATCTCTTATAATTACGAGAAAACCTAAGCAGTGTCTCGGACTTGTGACCAACACACGCCTCCACTGCTCAGGCTTTCCGCTTAAACTCAAGGCTAAACACATAAACCTTACCTAACACAAGACATAGCAACTACATTGTAAGGTACTCCACGTGACCTTAATCGGACAGCAATCCCAGCACTAACACTGCACTTAGCTCTTTCATTAACACTATCTAGAGACTACTTCACTCCTTGAGAGACAATGCAAGACTAAGACTGCAATCCGAGTACCCTACTTCAGCGCTATCGATGACGATTCGATTAATCGATTATCGTTTACTATTCTCAGACATATAATACTTACTGACCCGGCAAACGTTGTTTTGCCATATAAATTATTTCTAGTGGGCCATCTTTATCACGTGGGGATATAAAAAAATAATCCTACAAACTATTCTACCTAACACACACACACACACACACAGGCGCCCGCGCACACGCACTCACGTACACATTAGTATCAACATTTGTAAGAACAATCTAAATTTAGTTTTTGTAGAAGGAGGCTGTCTTCCACGACACAGGGAAACCTAATGTGGAAGCTGTGTAACCAAAATCTTGTATAATGTTTACGAATAAAGATATTTTTCATTTTCATTATTCTCAGACCTACCAAATATACACAAAAATAAAACTAAATAATCGGTCATGCCATTTCCACTACTAACATTTTAACACCTCTGACTGAAACTCTAATTAAATACACTCACCAAGTATCGATACCCACACGACATCGATTTAGAAGAATCGATAATAATTTCTATAAGTCATTTTTTTGTATTTTTAAAAACAAAATAAAAAGACAGCAGTCAATACAGACTTAACAAATATTCATTAAATGCAAAAAACCAACAAATGATAGATAACATAATATATATTGTTACGTACTTTAAAAAAGCTTGATACTCGATTCTATACGATACTTCATATCGATACAAAGGTATCGAGAAATACGGTTTTATCTGTTCTCAGTGTAAGCAATGTGAGTGTGTTACCATGGTTACATGATTGTTATAATTGTCAATATATGAATATTATGAGGCAGCTCTCAACAGGCTGAACAGATCTTCATAAACACACCCCTCGCTATCGTTTTTAATACGAACCCTAGTTCAACTGTTAATGACACTCACCAAATATTCCTCCAGCAAAATCTGAGCAAACCTCAAACATTTAATAGGACATTGACCTGTCTGCGGTTTTTTATTAAAGCAAGCCAGGGGAGAGACAAACCAACCCGCTGAATGTTTACAAATTATGTAAACTCTGTTTATACAATTTTATTTCAAATTGTGCACATTCTTGCCGTTTTATTGCGGTTGGAAAAATGTCGGAGTTAGTGTAAGTTCCTTTTGATGGAGAATACTTTGTGTTATGGCGGTTGTAAATATTACTTTTAAAGGATATTGCTTATTTGCTGTGTTATTCAGAGATTTCCAATTATTTTTGTATGTAAATTCTTCACACAAGCTAACGTTTATGTTATCTATAAGATGGAGTCCCTGAATTACGACATTACATCACTTGCCCAGCCACGATGGTCACCAGGCGAGCTCCGTTTAACAACTGGCTCAAATTTATGAAAAACAATAAAGTTGCCAGTTAATTTATTTCTACATTTAATGTTCAGTTATAACTCATATTAGCATATAGTATAGTAGCGTAAACGTGTGAAATTTGAGCCTCATATGTGTGACACGCAAGTATCAAAACTATTAAAGTAAATCTGCAGTTTTTAAAATTTCGTGCATAATTTTGCGTGATGCGATTAAAAAAAATTTTGCCTTACAAAAATATAAAAAATATTTGTTTGACTTCTATTGGTTATAATGACTCATATTAAATGTATGCACTATATACAAGTTCGTGCGGCGCACGACGGCACCAGAGTGTAAAAGGTGCTGTGGAGTGTTTGGGGGGCGTCAAAATGAAAATTTGAATTAAAAAAAGTTGGTCCACAAAGTGCGTCTAGCAAAGCGGCTGCTCAACAAACTTAAACTTTAAGAACACATTTTTTTTTTTTTTTACTTTTACCTGATTATATATTGGTGACTTAAAGTAATACTAGACAGGAGCGCCAAAAATTTCTGAAGGGAGCGCAATCAGATTGTTGTAGGCGAGTTAAGACAACTATAGCATTTTTTTGGTATTCTTAAAAGTCATAAAGACATAGGCGTTCATGAGTATTTGGCACGACGGCGCAGTAGAAGTTTAGGAGATATTCGTTGTTGTTTTCAATAAATGGATAGACAGTCCCTTACAAGATAAATACAATAAATCATATTTACCATGGCACGTCAGTTTAATCAACAAAAAGTTTCCTGTGTACAACATACTGGTACGTTGATTGACCGTTTTCATTATTGTCGGCTCAGCTTGTTTTCCCAGGGATAATTGTATATTGTGTTATAAATGAACCGGTGTGGGAGTGGGTGTGGGCGTGGAAGGGATCTGCCTGAATCCTGTGTGTGTAAGATTAAACCTTTTATCGATTAAATTCAATTTTTAGGGATAATTTCTATTGCCTTTGACGATGATGAGATAACCTGATGTATATGAATAAGTGAGTTATAATGAGATGTCTTTTAGTGTTTTTTGATGTGCGAAGTGTGTGCTTGTTAAGAAACAATAGAATCGTTTAATTTCACACACTCTGAGTGAGGCGAGGTAACGCCACGCCACGCATCCTCACTCAACTCTGGTGGACACGGATCCTAACTAGTAATTGTCACTCATTAGTCCATAATTTCTCAAAGTCAACGTAAAAGTCATATTGTAATTAATCTAATCGGGACTTAGCAACGAATCCAGAAAAATGAAAGGAAATTTCGTTAATAAATTTCCTAATAAAGTTAATTAATAACGGATCTTATAACATTCTTTGTGTTCGTCTCTCGCTTTCTCGCTCACTCGCTCACTCGCTCCCAGTAATAACTTTGGTAATAACTCAAATTTTGAAACTTGCATAATTTGTCTTGGTAAGTAACGCCCTTTCGTTTGCCTACAGTTTGGTTTGATGGCTATTTAGTTACTTGTGTTTGTGGAATTGGTTCAACGTTAAACGCTGTTGACAATTAATGCTCACTCGTACACGGAACAACGGAAAATTTAAATTTGTTAAAATCTCAAAAGCAAGCAGGTAAAACACAATATACTTCATCCTAACTAATTTTATAATTTCAATAGTAATACGAACTGAACAAACGAAATGCGGTTTAATATACTACTTACGACATCTATTGACGGATAGATGGTCTGTATGTTACTTACATGTCGAGCTGTGTGGACGGTATGTTACGATTAAAATGAGAAATTAAACCTAAATACAGGTGTAAATTGCAATCGGACGAAGCTGAGACGGGTCGACTAGTTACTTAATATTATAACTCATTCATTTTTAATAGACCATTCATTCATTTTTATTTTAACTTATAACATGAAGAGACTGTCATGAACCTCTGTCGTACAATCAGCCGTCTTGAACTAACTTATAATCTCGATTACGTGAGTGATAGAACTGAAACCTTTCACATTCAACACAAGCACGAGGGAGCGTGTCGTCGACTCGCCAAGAAAAATACGACGAAGTAATCACTTATACAAACCCTGAGGACTGTTTGTATAACGAGGATTATTAAAACGTTCTTAGTGGAAACCTTTACGTTAAAATAACATTGGTTACACTAATATCATCGTTAATCTTTTTTTTATGATAGACTTTCCCCCGCGGTTTTAACCCGCTGTACTTTGGATAATTCACACTATATTATAAATTATAGCCTATGTGGTTTTCTGATGTGTAAGCTATATTATTGTAACATTTCATCAAAATCCATTCAGTAGTTTTTGCGTGAAAGAGTAACAAACATCCATACATCCAGACATCCATACATTCTTACAAACTTTCGCGTTTATAATATTGGATAAGGGACAATCGTGCAGACGGTCTACCTGATGGAAAGTGTCCACTGATGCCCATGGACATCGGCAAAACCAGAGAGTATACCTTGTTTGTATTGAAGAATGCTGCGGTTTCAGTTGACGCTGAGCAAGAACTAGATGTTCACTGGAACCGCAGCATTAATGAGATGAGGGAGAGATGGGGTAAATCTCCCATATCCGGCTTGACCGAAACGCGTCAGAGACACTTGACAGTCGGATTTGCATGCTGCTGGTCCCAAACCAATGGGAAACAGATCCCCTACCACCAATAATTTTAATTGATATTTTGTCCATTATCCTACATGTCTCAATGACCGGAGGATATGCTATTGATACGTATACATATTGATGGGATTGACGACGACAGTATGTAGAATTAATTAAAATAAAATTTCCAATTTCAATCCTTACTAATAAGATAGAGTACATTTTTCATATTTTACATTTAATTTATTTTTATTAGTAATCAAGTGACGTATGCTTCTATTGTACATCACAAAATCTTGATATCACTTCATAATCATGAAAGCAGACAATGATAGGGGTAACAAGTCCCCTTTTTTTAAATTCCAAAATATTTACTGTCCAACTCCATTATGTTAAAATTTTATGTTATTTTCGGAAAATAGGTCTTCCTCATTTATCTCAAGGAACCCTTTTTTTCAAAAGCCATACTTTTTTGTTTATTTCATGCATAATTTTTCCTTATACATACTCTAAAAGGATAAGTGAAACTTTTAACTTGGAGTATCTTGGGAACTTGGGAGCGATGGGTTCGACGTCCTTTTATTTGATTTGTTTTTATTTCTTTCCTTGGTTTTTGATGACTTAATTTGTTTTGGTGAGGTAGATCTCAACTGTGGTACACACAGCTAAAACTTGGGCTAGATTTTGCATTCATTGGATATAGTAAATATTGATCCTGTTAAAACATTAAATACAGAGACTAGAAATACACACAATGAATTAGAAGATTTACTTGTAAATTGAACTTTTTAATAAGAATTAGCGGAAGGCAAAGGACATGTAAATATTATGAGTAAAAGCATTACAGTCATTGAAGAAGGAGAAGTAAAAATAAGGTAAAAAAATTAAAAGAATAAACAGACGAATAAAAGTTTTTTGTTAATTCTAACCACATTTATATTAGTGCATATTCTTTCTGTAATATGAATAAGTAATAGATATTTCTCAGTGTCAGGGGATGAATTATTGATTACCAAAGCCTCTTTGAAATATAATCGGATTATAGAAATGAAAAAGATAGCTCAATTGGAATATTTATAGGCGTTTGATGTTTCTAATTTGTCTGTTTGGATGATTAAATTAGGCAAATTTAGGTTTTAGGAAATCAGAAGTAATTAAAGATGTTTGTTAATGGAGGAATCAGGAAAAAAGATTGATAGGTATATCCTGGACATCCTGCAAAATCCTCAAAATGTTGAAATACAAATTGCCTAGCAACAGACGGACTGAAACTCACATTTATAACATTTTTGCTACATTTTTTTATTTGAGCTCGTAAAATGACCGATGAGATCCAATCTTATAGCTGCCATTACAGGTAATGGAATTACAGATGTTACACAAAAAAATACTTTATGTCTTTGCAATAAGGTTCTATTTTGATTCTTTCTCATATTATAGTCACTTGGAAATTTAAGTGATGTTGTAAGTTTTAGTGGAATGTCTAATTAGAATGCTTTATCTAAAGGCTTGTCAGAAAAAGAGGTAGTTAAACTCTGGTATCTTTGAAGTTCGAAGAACTGTCTGGAAATTTTTGTATATTGTATCCCCCTTATCCGCTTTTATCCATGTAAGGTATTAGTGCAAAATGATTCTGTACAAAAAGATTTTTTCTTCAGATACCTTTTTGTCTAGTGAAGATTAGCTGTCTGAATAGATGTTTCTCCTCTAAGAATTCCTTTTGCAACCGATACGCCCTATCCCTACTATTAAAGTTATAAAAGCTACATTTATTGTGTTTAAACATACGTGCTTTAGGTATACCTTCTTTTATCTTCCAACGTTCATATTGACATCCACTGCAAAGCAAAATAAGGGAATCACTATGTAAGCCTAACACAGGGTAACCCAAGGCTACCAACCTAACGTTGTGGTAATTAGTTACCACGTTGTAATTACATTGTACCTTACTCACGTAATCTTAATCGGACAGCACTTCCAGCACTAACACAAAACTGCAATGCTCAACACTTTCACTAACACTATCCAGAGACTACTTCACTCCCTCAGAGAACGCGTAAGACTAAGTTGTGAGGTGATATAAAAGTGCGAGACTGTCAAAATTACGTAAGTGACTACTACTCTACTCCAGCGCCATAGATGGCGATGACGATTCGATTATTGGTTGCTGGAGTTTATATCTATCATATCGTATATGTTTCATTCAGATATCATTTGTTTCTAGAAAGTTTTCAAAGTTTTAAAACAATTGTCAGGACTCCATAGGCTTTTAGGATTATGTTGGTTCTTTTGTATATAACTCGTAAATTATGTGTCGAAAGGTTTTCAAATACTTATATTCATTTACAAAGATCTCGATTAAATTACATTTAAAACAAATAAAACTACATCAGAATTGGTCTATTATCTTGAGCGCTACAATCAATCAATGTACAGACAGACAGACAAACTTAGTTCTACCTACATATTTAAAAGCTTAAGCTGCAGATTCCTTAGAATATAATCCCCTTGATGTATGCTGTCACCTGCTGAGACGCTGAAAGCTCCGGACCAGGGGCATAAGATAACAATGCTCTCTGGACGTCCTTCAGCTGGACAATGAAAGATTGCTTCTACGTTGACGCTGTATAGGTATTTGCTAAGCTCAGGACACTGCCTTTATATCATACGATACGACCACACGACACAAAACACGATAGTTTACCTATTGTATCACGGCTTGCACTAGAATATTATTCCCGAAGGTTATAAGATACAACTATAGAATTACTGCTTGATTAGTCACGATACAATAATATTGTCACCTTACACAAATTTGAATTTGAAATATATCCAAAGATTTTGGGTTGGGATTGAGTATTAATTTCGGTCGTTATATTACGAATCATTAAGTATTAATTCCCATTCATGATTTATGACGTCATAAGACATTAGGTCCCTTTAAATTCACACAGAAACTATACCATTAGCAAATAAGCACCGCGAAGGCGAAATGCTCTCAATTTTTAATCACTTCCTAAAACCTGTCAATATTAGATGACAAAAGACTTTTTTTCCAAGAACGTCCATTATTTAAACTTGTTCTCAATATCGGAAGAGGAAATGTCACGAGCATGATTTACAAAAGGGAATTAAACTTTTGAAATTTAGCAAATTTAAAGAAATTAAATTATAAAGTTAGTAAACTCTGAAGTTCTTGACCTTTAACAGATAACACTCAATATTTCAGTAACAAGTTTAACTCGAGTATTGTTATCCCCCAAACATTTAGGAGCGGAGTTATTAAATCCTTTTAATTACTTAACGGATACAATACTTATTCAGTTTTTTTTTCATTTTGCGATGGGCTGGAAACGATGCTCTTCAGAGTAGTGAAAGAATTTAAAAGATTAAGCTGCCCGGTTGGATCAGAAAGCAGCTTTGAAACTTACAACCTAACCAATATTATAATTTTGAAAGTAACACACGAATACAAACTAAACAAACGAAAATGCGATTTAATATACTGCTTACGCCATCTATTGACGAATAGATGGCCTCTACCTATCTGTTACACAATCAGGCTTAAATCACCGATTTAGATGAAATATGATACAAAGATAAAGAGAAGACAAATTTGAGAAGGACATAGGCTATGTTTTATGGCAAAAAATACTTGAGAATACAAAGTAAACAAATAAGTGTGCTCGTACGCCATCTAGCGACGTGGAGGTGAAGTGCATGTCGAGCTGTGTGGTCTTTCGGAATTAGTTATATTTAAAATGCATAATATAGCGATTAAAGTGTGAAATTAAACCTAAATACAGAATTGCACCCGGGCGAAGCCGGGACAAGTAGGAAATAGATTCCGAAATAAAATTTTCCAGAAACATATTATTTGAAATTGAAAACATTTAATCCATAATCCGAAGATTTCGAAACATTTCGTTATTACGATTGGCGCCATCTATTGGTAAATTTAGGAGATAAAATAGCTAAGATTTTTGAATCTAAAAAAACTATTTAAAAAGGCTAGAAAAAACAGCAAGTTGTAAAGAGCGCTCGGGTAACGCGACGTCTTCGGGTTAGGTAATTTATATAACGTCAAAAGGTAACCCGCGCTGGAATTTAATAAAACTATGCATTAATCAATACTATTGTGTATATTCGATATGAGAAGACTTACAATAGCGGGTAGAATATAAATTACTCTCTTCAGTTCAGAATTATGAATTGATGTGATGCTCACCTTTAGCTGTTAAGAGTATGAGAGCTTTACTGCGCAGTTACACTCAAACGATAACATTAACATGTAATGGTACGGGAGCAGGATTCAAATTTGGTCAATCATTTCCTCTCGAATACTAAGTGAATGAACGGAGTCGAACTCACGAAACTCCTGTTTGTAAAAAGCTACTTAAATGCTAACTATGATTTTGCTATAAAAAATCAAAATGTTACATGGTCAAGCAGCCAGCTGACGTATATTCCACCACGTTATGGTCAGCTGACTTTATTTTTCCTTCAAGATACTACCTGAACTATAATCCGACAATTTTTTTAAATGGAAGGAAATGACTAAAAAATATTTTTTTTTCTACATGTTTGGAAGGCTTCCACTACTCGCTCCACCCTCGGAATCGCAGCTGACGGTCACTAGTAATCTTAATATTAACCCCTTATGCAGTTCACGAACTTTCGCTTGGGACCATAATATAGATGCAGGCTTAAAGACGTCTTCTACTAACATAAACGTTCACCTCTACTCGCCACACAATCTACATCACTCACGTGCTCCTCGATAACGGAGGTTTAGCACCACGCCACCAAACAAAACTACACTATTATTACTTTAAGATGTACTGCGCGATACAACTTGACAGACTAACTCAATCCTATCACAATATAGATTATATATTGTCTACACTACCCGCGAATACGAAGTTATCATAATTATCCTCGGTAACAAGCGTGGCTCCACTAAACTTACTTCTACTTTTAGCTTAGAACTAAGTAGCTAAAATTAAGTAAAGAAAATAAGTATTTTTATACCCTACCCTACACTCACATAAAAATTGAAAGATTGGTATTATAAAGTTGATGTACCTCTACGACATTATTTCACAATTAATCTGCAAAATAATCATAAACCCCATACTGTTGATATCTGTATAATGAAGAGGCTATTATTTCATACAGTAAGCATTCTCTAAAGTAGTGCCGCCAGTGTCTAGATAATGAGAACATTCTTAAACCTGAACCTTGGGGTTTAAAAGTGTCCAAAAAAAAGGCGCGGCGTTACCATTTTTTTCTCGAAACCAATCCGGTCATATTCGACCACTCTGTAAATTAATTCTGTTTGTTTCCCAATAAAATAAATTAAAAAAAAAAAATTTTCAAATTACATTAAATTTGAACTCACTGAATCCGCAGACCCATAAGCTCTAAATTTCAAACGCAGTTATTGCCTATAAAGCAAGGAAGGAAGAAAGCTTTTCTTGTAGCAACTCAGGCCATTTTCGACCACTAACTGACTACCTGATTATCAAATAGTTTTTCAGTACCCACATACGGTTAAACATTTGTGAAAGTTTCGAGAGTTTACAAGTCTAAGCGGTTATAAACAAAGTATCTATTTATTACAAAGTGGTTGGATAACTGCTTCTATGGAAATGGGCCTGGTGATCCTGGATTAACAGATTTGGTTTACATTCCATGTAATAATTTTTTACGGCAGAACTGCATTGCGAGACTTGTGCATTTTTGTACACGTTGTTTTGTTAAATTTAATTCACAATAACAAAATATATTAAAGCTCGTAACGGCATGATAAGTTAAAATGTAGAAATTACGTTGGAAATTCAAAGCGTTCAAAGTGAAAACCTCGAGAGTTTCTTGTTGGAAGTTGTTAACAACTTTTTTGATGGCTACAATAATTAACAAGCTGTAAGCCACGAAATTTGAGACTTTTATTAGAATCTACTTAAGCATTTAACTTGCTTACATAACTTCGTTTTATATTACTGAACTCGTTATGGTAATTATGTTTAAGGTCATATTTTTTAGGTCTTAGATAGTCTTATTTGTTCCCCGTTGCGTACAAATCTATGTTGTCGTGTTTCCTATCCTTCTTTACAGATTTCTCTTTCTACGTAAGATTATATGTAAAGAACCAAACTGCATCGCCCCCCCTCTTCCCCTGTCAGTAAATGTAAGCAAAGCCTAAACTAATCTAACCTAACCCTTTCCCCGGTGTGGGGCCATTCATTTATTACGAAAGACGATTTAAGCGGGGAGGTGGATTGACAATGTCTTATTTTTTTTACAAAGGGGTCTTGATAGTTCTTTCCTAAGATCACAAAAATGCGAAAAGTTAAAATTAAACTCGAGGTTCACTCGGATCGAGTGGGTTTTGAGCCCCTGGCCTGACTATCTTATGTAGGTAAAGATGAATGATTAAAACCGAAGTTTATTACTACCAAAAAATACAAAATATAATTAGTACCTACCTTTATAAGTACTAATAAACATTTCTAAATATTGTTACTTTGGAAAAAAACATACGTGTATTAGAATTTTTTTTAGATTTTTACGTAATAAATATTAAACAGGGTGGGAGGGGGTCGGCCTACTCTTATTTTTCTTATAATAAAGGAGGAGGGGGTCGAAAACTAGTCTTACGTAATACATGAATGGCGCCTGTTTAAGTAAACATTGATGCATGCAGTTTTTGCCCTCCTCATGCAGATCCCCTTCATTCCCCATGTCATCAAGAAGCCATGTTTTGTGAAGATCTGGTCAGCCGTTTGAAAATTATCAGCTCATTACTCAGTTGAGAGCTGCGTGATATCTATACTAATATTATAAAGAAGTAAGATTTGTATTTTTGTATGTAACGAATAAACATAAAAACTACTGGACCGATTTCAAAAATTCTTTCACCATTAGAAAGCTACATTGTCCCTGAGTAACATAGGCTATATTTATTACAAGAAAAAATTAGAGATCCCCAGAAATTCTCACTAAAACCAACACAAGGTGCGCTGCGAAAAGTATTGATGATAGAACAAAAAAATGTTCTACAATATTATAGAACGTATCAATATCTACAAAAAACTCCGCGAGACCATAATTATGTCCAACTATTGTAGTTAAGTCACTATAACTACTTTTTTACATTTTAAAAGTTGATAAAAATGCCTATCAAAATCAGACCATGTTTTCCATAACTTTGTATTCATTCTTATCCAAATAAATTATTTCGTAATGAAGACTGTTTTAATACCTGTTAATTACTTTTTGAATTATTGAAATCGGACATTCCAGTCAAAAGATATTACGAAATAAAAATATCAAGATAAATAAAAAATAATCCCAGACGGGCCGCCGGCGCGGTGTGGTGTGCCTCGCAGCGCAGCGAGTAACGCGGCGATAGAGGAGCGACAGAATGCGGGAGCCAAAATGTTAAAAAAAAATTATCCACCCGTGCGAAGCCGGGACGGGCCCCTAGTTATTAATATATTGACAGTGATGCCCTTCCACTTGATCATTGTCACGGGATTTTTATTTATTGTGTTAATTATAATTCGACAGCACTAATTTGAGTAGCATCCTATTATTTATGATGTTGGTACGATAGCAACATTTTTATTTTTTTAATGTTGGAGTAGGGATTGCAAAAGAAATATGTCGTCATGATAGAAATCATTATTATTTTAGTAATTTATATTTAGCCGGGATATTGTTGGTGCGTGTATACTATAGCTCATACCTAACAGTATTTAAAATATATAGTAAGATAGTAGTTATGTAATGATCTAACCGTGACATAACCGCAGGACTCAGGTGGTCAACCGACGGACTAATTACTATAAACTGCACACAACGATGTTATATATCATCTACTGAATGATGTACTGATGTACTCTCATATCTGTTACCCTCACTTGGCTCAGGTAAAACAGAAACTCGTAAATTATTAAAATTAAATTGAATGTTAGCAGCACTTTGTTATTTTTTAGGGTTGCGTACCTTAAAAGGAAAAAAAGGATCCCTTATAGGATCACTTCATTGTTCGTTTATCTGTCTGTCTGTCAAGACCCTGTTTTTTAGAATCGTGTGGAGGTATCGAGTTGAAATTAACGTTAATCCAGGTAAAATCGCAAATATTGGCGTTTTTTGTCGTATCGTGAGAAATGAATCTAAAGCTATTTTAGCGAAAATCCTAGCAACGGCTGTTGACGTTGACATGTTGTTAAATGACAACTAGTAAAATATTTTAATCGACTCTAAAACAAGAAGGAGGTTCTATATTTGTATGTTTTACTTTTTATTGCATTTTTCAATTTGAAGTTGTTGTGTGTGTTGTATGTTTGTTACTCTTTCACGCAAAAACTACTGAATGGATTTTGATGAAACTTTACAATAATATAGCTTACACATCAGAATAACACATAGGCTATAATTTATAATGATATAGTGTGAATTATCCTGAATATAGCGGGTGAAACCGCGGAAGTAATTATAAATATATCAATTGAAATACGCATTAATAATTTCGGGAGTAAACGCCCCCCGATACTATTTTTGATGATATTTTAACCCGCACACTAAAATCAAAATTTGATAGTGTTTGTCCCTTTATTTAAATTGTACGGAACAGGATATATATCAGCATTTGATCATGACTTACTGAAGTAAATACCTGTTCACTCTACATTTTAAAGCACTAACGTTGTACTTATCAGCAAACAGATTCCGGCAGGCAGTTCCACATCTCTGCAGTGCGAATAATAACACCTTTATTATGGTATGATTGGAAGCACTTGGTACTTATCCGGGGAATTTCCATCATGTACTGATGGCGCTATTGTCCTGTAGGGGCGGCAGGAATCAGATTATTAGTACCCGGACACACTCACCGAAATGTATCCGATAAAAAAGCGATTAAGAGGCAACCTTGCGTCTTGAGCAGGGCGTTATCTCCTATTATTCTTCTGGCGCGCCACTTAATCAGCTCAAGTGCCTCAAGTTCGTACTTGGTAGAGCCGTCCCAAAAGTGAGAACAGTACTCCACGCATAACTTACGCTTTATATTAGCTGATAATAATATATAACCGTTCCATTCTGAGTGAGTCGTTCAAGTGAGTTCATACAGCTAACAGTTACAGTTCAGCAATAGAGGGATTCATTGTTTACGTAAACGTGTTTATGAATCTGTTCCTGAGTCTCAAGCCCCTAGTTGTGTTACATACGCAGTATAGCAATACTCAATATTAGTAGACATAGTAATCTAATTGAATCTGTAGGACTTAAGACCACCTGTAGGTTGATTTACAAAGAGTTTTTATCCCGTAATCTGCTTTTCTTAATTGTCTAAATGGCGACGGCAATGGCGGCTGAGACTGCGGGATTGCAAAAACTTTAATTATGTTTCTGTAATGGCGTCAGGTGGCGCTGCTTCATGCTTGGTACAAGTTATAAATACTGGGGATTTTACTATTGTAAGGAATTATTACTTTAACAGGATAGAAAGCCAAGGAACGTCTGGGGATTGCTGCACAGGGTCAAGATTGATGATCTTCTTTACTAAAGTAAATTTACGTGAACGAAGTAAATATTAATTCTGAAGATGTAATATATCATTGTTATCTATATGTGCTAATAGATGACGCTATTTTGACCTAAACAAACCCTAAGTAAATCAAATTAGGGTTTAATTTGCTAGTAAGAAATAAACAAATTCAGCGACATTATTAAATACTTTACTGTTTTTTTTATTTTTGTGTTATTTTGGTGACTTGAATGGACAAGACTCGAGATTGACGAGTTAACCACTGGGATATCACAAAGGCTTTGTGATCTCTGTATGAGCTCCGATAATTTCCAGCGCCCAAACAAGGGATACAGAACAAATAGAGGCAATATACAGCCATTGTGTACAATAATATCAAACTGAATGTTGTTATTGTTATCCATTTTCCTGGATTATTTTTTGCTGTTGATGTTTTTTCCTTATTTTTATATTAACTCGTGATTGTGGGTCTTCTTACTTATTTATTTTATAGGTGTCAACTCATATTATTTCAGAGTTGTACAGAGATCCTCAAATTATCCCGTCGACCTCCTGCTTTCTTGTATTTTGACTTAAGGAACTTGTACCTGGAGATTGTTATACAATTAATGGAAAGTTAAGATGTGTCTGACATCCCCTCATCGAAATCCAGTAAATCGTGGACTGTTGAAATATTTCACAGTCCACATGAATTCTCAGTACCTTTTTATCACTCACATGGACCAACTAGACTGCCTGATTTGTCGTAGACTTCTAGGGGTACATTTAGGTACCACTTTGTGAAACACCTAGATTATTTGCTATTCGTTATTTCTTAACTTTATTTGTATTCATTATATCTATATTCACGTCCATTTATATTTCTATATAACAACTTACTGTAAACAATTTCATAAACCTTAGAATATGTCACGTGATCGACCTTCTTTACTGTTTACCAAAAACGCTTATACCAAACATCACCCATCAAAACCGCCCCAAAACATTCCTTGGACCAACGTACATTTGTTTACCCTATCCCTAAGGGTATATTTTGCTTAAATTTCAATTTAGAAACCGCTGCCCGTCAAGGTGACAGGAACAAAGGAGTTATTACGATGATTTTAATTTTCAGTAAAAACGCTGAGTTATCAGACTCAGGATTAATTATATTCAGACCAGTCGCCGGCGCTCCAGCTCTACATTTGGACAAGTTCCTTAACGAACCACTTTTTTTCAGTATTTAATGAGGACACCCTTTTAGTTTTTTAGGTTAGGGATATTGGTCCATTTGATAGACGCTCATTTGCAAAATTATTTAAATATCGGTATCAGAGTCTTTTAACAGTATTATCATATCTATAATCTATATATACATAGAAATGCATCCTTATTTCCCTTAATCTATCATAAACAGCTTGACCAATTTCGCTTATTCTTTTTTTGTTGTATTTGTTATTATCAGGAAAAGGTTCTTTTGTAAAAAAAAATTAAGAAAGTTGCTCTGAAAATTTGAAGATATTAGAAAACTTGACGACCATATTAACTTGTCTAATGTAACGTTTATGGCGTTTAACATAACTGTCAGTACTGTTATTGTTATGACAGAACTTTATATTTACAGACAGGTTTTATATAAATATACCCTCATATCAATTCGATTGTTATTTAATTTTTTAAAAACCTATTTAGAAATGAAACACTAAATTTTTTGGAGTTTCTCGGATTATTGCTCAATAATCCTGATTGTTTTTAGATATCTGGATATTTATGATGATTTGTTGTTCATATATCCGGACTATTGAAGCTGAATTTTGTGGTAATTTGTTGTTAAGACATTCGAATATCTCATGACAAATTTGTTGGAACACACTGAGACAGTTTTCCACATTAACTAACAAAGACTATAACAGACTTATTAGTATATTTGTTCTAGAATGTGGCAAGCGTCGTACCATCGGTTCTGCTAGGAAGCGAATAGTGGGGGGTGTGGAAGCGTCACCGGGAGACTGGCCGTTCCTGGCTGCCATCCTGGGCGGTCCTGAAGAGGTGTTTTACTGTGCCGGTGTGCTGGTTGCAGACCAGTGGGTGCTGACAGCCTCTCACTGTGTTGGAAAGTAAGTTAAATGTACTTTTATCAACAGTTTTGTTGTCTTTTAATTATTGCTAGAAATCTATATTAAGAATACTTAGTTGTTGTTAAAAGTTATGAATAGAAAGATCCTAAGTTATAGTAGGTAATAGGATATTATTGTGATTAATAGTCCAGCAGCATGTTATCGTTTTTAAGTAAAGGAGCCCGTTAACCCTCAGTCTCAAGCCTCAGGCCCTTATCGGCTCCTCTTTAAAATGTGTATGTGTTTATAGGTATTGCTGTAAAATTATAGTTCCCATGAGCATAAGCATCTAATAGATGCTATTACTGTGTCTAAGTTAATTTTTTTTGTGTACAGTCACTCCGACGTGAATGGCTGGACAATCCAGCTAGGTATCACCAGAAGACGATCTCATGCTTACTACGGGCAGAAGGTGAAGGTTCGGCGAGTGGTGCCCCATCCCCTATACAACGTGGGAGTTGCACATGACAATGATATTGCTTTATTCCAGGTATGGCTATAAAATAATAATTTCTGAAGAATTAGGGTCTGTTTAAGTAAGTTATCCATTGAATAAAAGCATGATTTTCGTTTCACAATCTTGATTAAGGGCGTCGCTAAGGGGTGTCAGCTAGAAAAAAGAGGCTAGCTCCTGAAATCACAAAATATTCAGTTGTTCCATATAAAAATGTCAAGGAGATGTAACAAAGGAAAATAAATCCCATAATTCATTGTTTTTCCACTTTATCCATTTTCTCTTTATATCAACTTACCCCCTACCAGCATAAGAAGGTGTCTGTCACTGTTAATGTCCAAAAGACGAATCCAGGTTGAGATATTATGTATATTGTAGATTACTGACGGTACATAGTACATTACATAGTGGCATCGTTAAAGCAAGAGACAATTCCTAGATGTCACATTTCTATAAAGTAGAATAAATCAGTGTTGCCAAAATACAGAGTCACTTGCACCCAGTTACTTACTTAATAACAGTTACTTTATAATGAAACAATGTATAAATCGAAAATCTTTCTTGTTGATTATATTTAGGGTTGTTAATTATTCAATTGCTGATTATATATAGGAATCATTTTCGAATGAAACATTGGTAAAAAAAGAAATATGAAAACACCATTGTTTTGCACCATTTACCCTATCATAACACTATACATACACGAAAGCTTACAAGTGTTGCCAATACCAAAAAAAATTAATTAAGATTTTATTACTGAAGAACAAATAAGTATATGTATTTCTTATTGCTCTTTGATACTAATATGTTAGAAATTGGTTATTTTTTGTGCGTTTATGGTTTAATATAAAATTTTATAGCTTTATGATAACATTTTATCTATGGCAAGTTTTTATTAGTTTACCATCAGTATAAAAGCCATATAAACACATTCACAAAGCGTTTATGATAGATATTGCTTATCAAACCTTTATTGTGTGGAGAATTCCTCTCACAGAAACTATTGTCAAGGTTATATGTTTAATTATATAATTCATTATTTCACGTATAATACTTAGATTTAAGAAAAAATATTTAATTTTCAATATATTGTTGCTAAATAAAAATACAACCAGTAAGCACTCTCCTTACAGCTCGACCTCCTGGTAAAACAGCAAAATAACAATTACACTAATTATTTAAATATTCGGCAAACTATCTTTAAATACACAACATTTTGAAGTCACACAAGTACCGAGAGCAATTTAAACTTTATTGCATAAAAGTCATAACTATGCAACTGGAATTTTTGTAGTTTAGTCTGTAGGGAATAAAAAAGACGCAAATCCAATACGTGAAAATACAACTTTTATCAACGATTCTACTCCTTCTTTTGGGTTTTATTTTAGAAATACTTTGTATTATGTTCATTATAATATTAGTGATTCAAGTCAAGTAGACACTGTTTGATACTAGATTTGGCTGTTTCAAAAATAATGTAACGGAGGTCGTGACAAACTATTGATATCTAATAATCCACATTAGATCAAGATTCCGATATGGTGCTGTACTAATCCTGGCTGTTGATTATCACCTAGCAGGAGACTGGTGAGATTAGATAAAGGCTTAAACAAAGGCGAAGGCTTCAACTGTGGGCTATAGTTTTTTTTTATATTTGACAGTTGACAGATGACTCTACTCCACCTCATGGTAAGTGGCAGTAGAGTCGAATGGCCGATAGAGTTGCAGAGTGCAAACTGCACTAGCCGCCACCGCCCTGCCCACCCGCAAGATGTCTCTTCACGCCTCGTTTGAAGGACCCCAGGTTATAAGAACGTGTTCCCTACACGTGAGCCGGGAGTGAATTCCACTTTTTCGCTGTGCGAAAAAGAAAAGAGTTCACAAACTTCTTAGTTGACAACGGAGGTTAGTCGGTGACAACGGAGACCGGTACGCGTAGTTGTTGTACGGAAAGGGGGAATGAGGGAGAACCATTCCTCTGAACACTCGCCGTGATACATTCGATAGAAAGCGCTGAGGGCAGCAATCTCACGACGCAGCTGAAGAGGTTCGAGTTTATACAGCAGGCACAGTTGCTGGGGCGTGAAGAAACGCCGCACCTTGTTCAGGGCTCCGAGTTTACGTGACGCTGTTTTAATAACAGCCTCGATGTGATCCCTAGGATTCAGGTCACAGCGAAGCTCCATTCCGAGCATGGCAATTTTGCTTTGTATCAACAGTGTGGTACCAGAGAGGGAAGGACGAGGGGAGAATGGAGACTTTTTTGACTAGTGCGTAACTTGGGCCCTATTTCAGGTGAATTTCTATTTGTTTACTCAAATGTAACTTGTATTGGATCTCTCTTCTTGAACTGGCGCCCAACTTGGGGCATAGTTTGGATGGCATAGTTTGGATCTCTTTTTCTTACACTGGCACCCAAAATTAGACTAATACTGGATCAACTCTCTTTCTTACATAGGTGCACAGTGTGACAAAGAGCCTACACTACATTTTTTATGTACGTTATATTTTTTACCTGTCGGATTTAGGAATTTTTAAATTATTATTGAAAGTGATTAATATAACCAAAAGATTATAGTATTGTGTTATAAAACAAAATTGTTACAAGATAATTCACTTCTCGGGTGATGCGTGTAATTCCTTGACAAATTACACAACTGGCAGATATAATTAATTTGTCGCTCGTGTGTCGTCTGCTTTATATTATAAGCCAAGTGTCACGTCATGATAAAATATATTTTCTAAGTATAAATATTAATTGCCAAGACTTTTGGAAAATGTGTACTAAGTTACTATCTAACACAGTAAACCTTATGTTCCCTACGTAACATTTATTTTTTGTCAAAAATATTAGGCGAGTCAGTGATATTTTCATATTGAAAACATTTCAAACATTTTTGTATTAGTATACATACATAGTGATTTTGTTTTGATGGCATTCTTCTTAATCAATTTACTATAAAATCATATTTCGATGAGCTGGAAGCTTCGGATTGAATCATTGTTTTACTATGAAAGTCATGTCGATACGTCACTGCATTACAGTAACAAGAAAAAGCTCATTTATAATTTTTTTCACCAGCTTGCAGTACGAGTGAGGTATCACGAGCAGCTATCACCAGTGTGTCTGCCTCCAGCACAACGAGCCCTGGCACCAGGGACACTCTGCACCGTCATCGGCTGGGGTAAACGAGATGATAAAGACAGTAAGTACATTATTTTAAACAATTATAAAGGTTTAGATTTGATTTATTTTTCCAATGGGCTAAAACGACTCACAGCTTTGTAATAATTTGATACTTTACAAGCTGTGATATTTTTTGGTTATATTAACGTAAATTTAGTATTTTTATCGTGTTCACGTAAATATATTTATTTTACATTCCTGTACAAATTCACAATTCACATTCAAGTAACGTAGAGTTGTAAAGGAACTTAGAGTAAGCGTGTCCGTGCGGAATGTTTCCACATTCCATACTTTGTGTTTACTATCAAGTTACTTTATATTGTATATATTTTCTAAAATAAAATGAACATAATTTTTTATTCAAATAATGAAGCTGTAATGTGCTGCATCTCATGAGAACAGAGTTTTCCAACCCTCAAGTTTTATACTTTTACTTTTTGTGGAATGTTTCCATGAGTAAATTTGTCGATAGTGTCGGAATATGAACCAGCGGTTAATGAAGTAGAAGTCCCGGTGCTGAATCGGGACCTCTGCAACCAGTGGCTGGAGCACCGCGACCTCAACGTTACCGAGGGGATGATCTGTGCAGGATATCCTGAAGGGGGGAAGGATGCTTGTCAGGTATAATATAACGAATATCTAGACTTATTCTTTGTTGTGTTGTCTTATATCCAATATTTTATATTTCCAAGTATAATTTTCCAAATACGCTATTCCAATTACTAAATTCCAATACACCACTCCAAATAAATGATTCCTAGTACAATATTCTGCTAAGTATATAAGAGAGAAATGTGGTACCCATTACTGTACAGCAATGGGTATACACATGCAATTTAGACTGAGGCGAGCGGTGCCTGGGGCTTGAGACCCAGGAGCAGGTTTAAAGAGCTCTTTCATAATATATTAACTCTCACCTCCACCATTCGACCTCGCTAATGATAATAGATAATAAACTAAACGTGGACCTCGAGAAGGGTAACCTTAATCACGACACTAACACTAACTTCCATGTTCACTGCACGAAAACACCAGAGAGACTGAGACTAATCTATCGCACTAAAGGTTATATAAAGTCTCCACGTCGGTATACTCGAAATAATATAAAATGATATACCCGCTACTACTACTTTATAAACAGTGTTGCTAACAATTCCAACTACACACTTTTCAAAATACGCCATTCCAATACATTATTCCAATATGGTATATTGAAATAATGTATTGGAATGGCATATTATACAATTCTAACATAATATTCCAACTCACTATTTCCAAGTACCTTATTCTATATATACAAATTATACTGTCGTCTAGCATTAAGAAAAAGCAAGGGAGAGTCCTTAGTAAGCAATATTTAAAGAAGGCAACCCTCTGCTATTGTTTCAATTACCATAAAAAGAAATTCCAAGTATTTTTCCAACCCAAACCAGTGATTTAATGTAAATGAGTTCTAAAATCGATCCGCACATCAACAACGCCGCGACGGAACCTCTGACGACAGACGACGACAATAAAATATTTTCATTACTTTTCTTAACAATAATTTTTGGTCTTCTCATTGTGTATCCGTCATTGTTGGATTAAAAATATTTTCGTCGTATGAAAAACTTTTGTTCTTATTTTGATACATATTTTGTTTACTATCCTTAGTATAGTAAGATTGAGAAAAAAAATCAAAATATTATTCGATCGATATTCTTTAAGAATGTGTTTCTTCATAAGTTTCGAACAGATGGCGTTGTACTGTACTTTATAGACTCAATATTTCAACATTCTTACCTAAGTTAGATAAGCATTCCATAGATGGCGCTAAGTGAAGATTGAAAGCATAGGTCCGCAAACTTAGTTGACACGTAGACTTAACTGAAGGCATACATAAATTTAATTGCAGATAACCCGATCTGGAAGATAAAAAAAATAGGATAACCAACACTGTACACAATGGACTTCTAAACTTTGAAATAACATCTTGACTTTTATCTGTTTGCATAAACGCCCCATCAACCTTTAGGGTCTATAATTGGATTTATAACTGGGCAACTAGGTCTATTGATATCAATCCAATGTTCATACGAGCTTACTGACCAATGCTGATATATTAGAGTGTCGATAGATCGATCAAACCATATTGTATTAATACAATACGCTCTCAACGTATAAGTTTTTAAGATTAACTACATATTTGCTGAGGAGCTCTATTGAGAACCAACTTAGAGTCAATACTATGGTTTAATATAGCTGCTATTATGTTTGCTTCAATACTGCAGTTCTATTCCTATTTGTTGTCTTTTATTTTTAAAGTATAAATAATATAAATAATCTAAGATGTCACTGTAAATAACCAACTTTCCCAACTAAAAACCTCTTACACCTGAATTTACCAGCTATCTACCTATTACTTCATATAATTAAGATTGCTAACTACCTTACCTTGCCTTGCTTAGGTGTTTTTACTTAAAATCAATAGTAGCATCTCCAAAATTTTTTTTTAACCTGGCAGGAATCTGCTTAACATATACCATCCCAAGTGGGGACTCAGGATGGTTATATGGGGTTGGGATCTACCTCAGAAGGAGACAGCCCGTTCAGCTTAACCTCCGAGGTGTTTCTCTTAGTTGCTAATAACCTCGTCAGCAGTTGTCCATATCCAACTTAAATGCAACCTATAGTGTTTCCCAAAATCGGTTCAGCCACTTCAATTCCAGTGATTTTAGAGTATAAGTCACTAAGCTTGAATACTGTACTAACTTATCAGTTATTGTACAATATTATACATCCGTTGGCTAGTTTGGCCACAAATTACGAAAAACAATTATGACACTATGTCTTGTCAATAAAAGGGTTTCATCTCTCAGTAACATAGTATTAAAACAATTTGCAGGGAGACTCCGGAGGCCCCTTACTCTGCAAGGACCCAGACGACTCCACCCGCTGGTACGTTGGAGGTATCGTATCCTGGGGAATCAAATGCGCTCATCCACGTCTCCCCGGAGTATACGCATACGTACCCCAATACATTCCCTGGATTTTACACCAAATCGCCACATACAATGATGACTACGCCAGATCTGAAGATTGAGGACCGCACTTCCACCTCGTGGGTAACAGATACAAATCGGGCAATGATGTGTAGGTAACCACTTATGCCTTAATATAACAGACATTTTTATCAATATATTTCAAAAAGTTTATATTAGATTAGGGGTCGTCTATTAATTACGTGACATTTTTTTCCCAATTTTAACCCTCCTTCTCTTTTAATTCTGGAAAATTACTGTACTAGTACATGAACGTATTTAATCTCCATTGTCAACCCCCTCCTCGATATCCCGTGATTTTTCTGGACGTCTTACTTCTTTCCCCATTTTGAGAGTCTCATGATAATGGACGATCCCTTACAATGTCATTTCTCAGAAAATTCAATGCATTTTTTGTAAATTCATGTCAATTAGTGAGTGGTTACTTCGAGTGAGTTGGAGTTGTGTATTATGGACTATAACGACAATAATATTATAAGTGACAATAATAAATACGACAATAAATATTATGACTATATACTCTGTAAAATGGCTATTTTTACATATCGCCGTATATCATGAAGTTAATATGATGCTGTGATAATACGGAACTATTGTGAGTGGAGATGAACTTTTTTATAACTTTACACTGATATTATATATGAAAGCAATGATCATCATTTTGTCTATGGAAACTAGTGTTGGCAATAATTTTTGTATATAATTATTAGCCAAAATATTAAAGAACTTTCATTTTCTATAGACAATACTAGTCAATTTTTAATTGTGTTATTTTCTATAGACAATACTAGTCAATTTTTAATTGTGTTATTTTCTATAGACAATACTAGTCAATTTTTAATTGTGTTATTTTCTATAGACAATACTAGTCAATTTTTAATTGTGTTATTTTCTATAGACAATACTAGTCAATTTTTAATTGTGTTATTTTCTATAGACAATACTAGTCAATTTTTAATTATGTTATTTTCTGTAGACAATACTTGTCAATTATTATATATTACATCTCAACTGTCATATTTTAAAACGAAGCAATTTTATTAACACACTAATTGATGCTGTCATTATCCACAGACAAAATATAATTTGTTGCTAACGTATATGATATCAGTTTTCAGACATATTATTTCATGTCTCTCGACTTTTCTCGGGATGTAGCGTCATAGCGTTATCGTATATACAGCTACGCTTATAATTAGTAGGGTCACCAAGCTTTAGCCATACTTATAGGACTTTTATATGACGTCTCTCGATATAATTTCTGTCACTAGTTCAGTGTGTATTTGTTTGATGTTTGGTGTTGTAGAATTAGAGAGAAGTACTTTTATAGTTAGGTAGTTATTTCGAGATGTACACACTTTCATCGATGCAGTGCTGTCAATAGGAATGGCAACACTGTATATGAAGGCTGTCATCTATGAGATCGTATATACAAGCAAGTAAGTTCTTCCTATCGACAATAATAAATCGAAACTATTTTATAAACGAATAGAATCTTCGCCAAATGCTAAACACCTTTTGATATAATTTTTATAGTATACATAATTATATGAATGTCAGTGTTTTTTTAACAATTTAGATGTTCGTAAGACAATAACACGTCAATGTGGTAATTAGTAAAATAGCTTTAATAGTGGATAAGAGAGTAGTTACAGAATAAATGTAGACAGATAATAAATACTCTACAGACATTTAGCGACCGTTTGTCAGAAGCACACGAAGATTATAAAAAAGTTGTCTATGGATTCAACGTTATAACTTAATCTAGGGATGGGAATTCTCGATTAATCGATATCAGACCGCTATTCCAGTAGTAATTTTTTAAGTGTTGTGTATTCATGTATGCATATCACTGAGGTCACGTCCGCTCCCTCAGAGTGCCTCACCACACTGCATAAAATAGTGCTCGCACTACAATCAGCTATTGACAAACGCTTGAAAAGTGTCAAAAATATACTTAGCTTAAAATTTTAGTTTTTTGAATGAATGGAATCAATATTTAATTTTTAATATAGTTTTCTTACACCGTATTGAAACAATGGAAAATATACTACTGTCTATGGTAAACCTAAAACAACAATGGCGTCGTTTGACATATAGTTCGGCGAAACCGTTCATAGCAGCGTTTAGGCGGGAAGATTAAATTACAAATACTATACAATCGCGAATTTCTTATTGCTTCAATATGGTGTAAAAAGACAAGTTTTCAATTTAATGTTTTTATTCCATAGTGTAAAGATGTATATCTATTGATTTCAGTTCTAACATTGTAGTATAATAGAAATTATATCAATGTATAGTAATATTTACGTTAACATACAATAAGTATAGTGAAATAGCGAAAACTATGCTCAAAGTTGCTATTATAGATTTGTGTATATTATATATAGACGTTATATATTTACATACAACTGGTAGTACAAGTTTTGTCTAAATTAAAAAAACTATATAAAGAGAACTTTAATAAAGGTTCCATAAAATTAATAAAAGGAAGACAATAATGATATTTTTTAAGGGCTCATCAAGCTAGAAAAAAATATATTCCAACCAATTGTCCAATATGAGTTAAGTGCTATTATTTTTAGAAACTATAGATTATAAAAAGCTGTCATAGTCACCAAATTCTAAATTACTCGATTAATTAGAATCGATTTGTAAATATTATTTTGATTGAATCAATAAATTTGTTGTCTAATAAGTTATATTGATTTTTCGATCGATCGATCGATTTTCTTTTCTAAGATTCAATATTATGCATAATGGGGGTCTAATTAAATGAATACTTGTATAAGGTGAGAGGTCAAGAAATCAGAATAAAAATAAACATAATATTTTAAATATTTAGACAAAACAGCACTGTCAGTTGTACTACAAAGGTTGTTGACTTCTTATGAGTCCCCTTCTTTACTCGAGCTTTCTATTAGCGTTTAATGACTATGGTGTAATGTATAAACCTCTTTATACGATAAAGTCTACTGTCTATTGCGGATTTTTATTATTTTGCAGACAAATTCTTAGCTGTCATGTCATCACGAGACCATTATTGTAGCACTTATTTTGAATATCAAATAGTGTTGTTTTTGTAAACTGACCCTCGGGAGTTGCCAATGCAAAAAAAGTTAATTCCCTCGTAAAAAATATTGTAAGTACAGAATAAAATAACATAGTCAAATGTTACTCTAAAAAGAGTATTTCTTTTTTAATGAAATGCCACAAATTCAAAATATGATCAAATATTCAATCAATTGTAAGACAGTTAAAATGGCTGATGTTGGCCTTAAGATGCAATTTTTTTTTGTCTGCATAACAATAAAAATCTACACTACATAGTAGTTGTACTAAATGACAATATTATGTATGTATAGGTATTTAAATTATAATTTTATTTAGAATATTGTCTATGGTGATTCTATTATATTTATTGGCAACTGAAAATTATACGGCTTGACTAAAAATTTAAAAAAATGTCATGTACCATTGAAAAATTGAAGTTTCTTTTATTTTTAGTCAGGCTGATTTACTAAAAAAAAACCATTTTAAAACAAAATGTCTAATGCCATTTGATTATGAATAAGCTAGGTTAGGTTAGTTTAGTCTAGATCCGCTTTAGCGTTTTCTACTATAAAAAATTAGTTCTCTTATATCATTTGTAGTAGAAATTATCCTTATTAATTTAAAATTAATTAAAAATAAAAGTTAAAACACCTTTGCATATGTTTAAAAAAATAAAAGTTAGTTACAAGTTCGTTTTTGTCTGTACGCGTTTAGGTACTGTTAGTAGTTGATTTTTAGATACAGTTAAGTGTGACAACACTAAAAGTACATAAATTTTATGAATAACACGAAATGCATTGGTATTTGGCTTTATACGGAACACGAGATTGTTCAGCTCTAAGTGTTTATATATGTAGATGTAATATAATATATGGGAATACGTCATATACAATATGTAGATAATAATCTCTGTTCTCATAAGTAGTTGGTAATGTGTTCATAGGCTAACGTCACACATGTCAACATCTGTTACCAATTGTCAATGAAAGATGGGATACTTATCGATCTATCGATATGGCCGAAAGTTTCGAATATCGATATTAACAATTACAGTTATCGCTCATCACTAATTAAGGATGACAGTCGACATCTACCATAGACAATAAGTTGCTTGTTGAGTTGTGTGACCTCAGCCTTACCCTCTGAGTCCTTGGCTCGACACTAATTCTATTTATAGATATATAACGTTATATAGATACCATAAATGTTTTATATAAGACGATTCTAAATACGTTAAAAGCGTTAAGATTTTTATTTCGTGTTGCAAATTATATAAAGAAATATTAAATACGGGTCGATGGGGAAATAATCTTTTACCTCAGCGAAGCGTGAATAAGTTTACAGCTTAAAAATAAAATACATATATACTTATCTATTGACGAACTTCTGTAATTCGTAGCAATGCTACGACATAGCTACGCGGTGGCTACGAACTTCTACGAAATTCGTAGACACCGTGTAGCATGTGTAAAAAAGAAGATTTTTAATAATCTATGTCCTGTTATAACGAGGCTCTGAGCAATTTTTTCCAAAATATCTAATTTATTTGTTGAAAAAGACATGTATCCCCCGGCGAGAACTACAGACTAAAAATATATTAAATTGACTTAAATATCTAAAATAGCAAAATAGTGTTTTTACATAAATTTTATCAGACACAGAAGAAATAAAATATAAATTAAAAAAAAAACTAATGGGAATAAAACGTTACAAGCATGTCCTTAGCTGTATATTTAATGGTAGGGGATCTTTCATAGCTAATATCAGTATCTACATTTATATCAAGCTGAATAAAATCTAGACTGATCCCTTCCTATTTACGTCCCTTCCTCCGTCGACCCAAATTCTTTGGAGTTGATGATAACACAATAATTTATATATTAAAGGTTGTGTTATAGATGTTAGACCGTAGCTCGACGTTGCCATTGCCTAGACCGACTTCGATGTTCTCTGTCTAGATTGTAAATAATCAGATATATTTATTTTAAATGTTAGAATATTTAAAAAGCCATGTGTGAAAATATGGACATTTATTGTGGCAAACCACAGATATTATATTGATGGAGTGTTGAAGTAAGGAGATATCTTAGTGCATGAAGTTTCCCACGAAACATTTGAAAGTAAGATGGCGCTGCCATAGCTAAAGGGTGAAGGCATCTAATGGAATATATAAAACTACTGTATTGACATTAGAAGCCACGAACTCGAACACGAACTCAAATCAATGTTGCTAGCATCATAATAAATATTAGATACTGAGGAAAGACATCGTCGCCGGTTATCTTTTGCATTATTCTCTTATTCTTGGGATAAGGTTTATAATTGTATTGCCATTTAAAAAAAACATCATGAAAACAGTTTTCCTTACCTAACCCGTTAGATTTGCTTGAAATTAAATAAATTTTTAGGTTATACCTACCGATACCGCACAGTAACATACACAAGACAATAATAATAAACACTTACTCCGTGCACAGCCATAATGGTCACCAGGCAAACTCCTTTTGATTACTGGCTCTATCCAGTCTTGTAATGTAATAAAAAGTACCTCCGAATATAAAGTTATCGCTGTTGCTAACCTAATTTGTTACAAAATATTTGGATCAAACAAGACTGACTTAATATATTTTACTCTTTAGCTACAGTGGCGCCCTTCTGGTAATTCGTGGAGTGTTATTTTGTAAAGAGAGAGAGTGTTAAAAAATAGTCCTTAACTCAACACTCCATAACTTAGCATTATTACCACAGACAATAAAACAGTAATTATGACAATAAAATTTTATAATAATAAATATACTTCGTTTAGAGTCAAAATTTGTATTTTTTCAATGTCTAAATCTATGTAAAGCTTGAGAGCTGTAGTTTAGTAGATAGTATTTGTATTAAGTAGTAAAAATGGTAGATAAAAAAGAAAAATTATTTATATACTTTTTTCTATTCTAGGCAATATTGTGCAGGATAAAAATTAGAGCAGGATCCCGACGATCAGACTTTCGTGATTTTATAAAACCTGAAAGTTTATCTCTGTATATCCCTTATGGAGATATAAACGATCACCAACTATGAAGTACAAAACTCAAACTATCGAAACTGTGTGATAACTGAAAAAAACATAATTTATACTATATAATTTAAGTATAGGTTAATATTAATTAATTTAAAGATGTCTGAAAGGGGGTTGTACTGTAATGGCTGTCAATGGAAGTCATGATTTCTTCTATTATTTCCAATAAAATATTTAAAAAAAATAGCAATCTTCTAAGGGCAACATCCATACAAATAAATAAAATTGGAGTGTCTGTTTCTTCAACTTTTTTTTTTTTTACAATTTTTGTCTGTCTGTTTGTTCCGGCAAATCTCTGAAATGGCTGCACCGATTTTGACGGGATTTTCACTGGCAGATAGCTGATGAAACAAGGAGTAACTTAGGCTATTTAACATCTCGCTACGTCCCATAGGAGTGGAGCAACACGCGAACGAAGTCGCGCGGGTCGTTTAGTTCAATATAAAATTTAAATGCGACCTGGGAAGTATATATCGAATATAATCGGGTCAGGCGTCTTGGAGTCATCGTTGAACATACATTTAAAAAAATATTCCAATGAACTGTAAACCTCCTTCTTTTTGGATTTCATAGTTAGGGATCGTTTATATATCTAACATAGGGAAACTTTCAGGTTTTGTGATATAACGAAGGTCTTAACGCCGCGTGATCTTGGACTATAATATAGTATTAACATTAAATATTTTGAATATAGATATCTACCTCGTGTACAGAAACTGTAAAACCGTTTTTACTACTTAAGCTATTTAGTCTGTAATAGTCAATAGAGACGCACAAAGGAGTTTAATCGTTTTCTGTTTATCAATATTGGTGTTAAATGTTGTAGAGCTTTACAGTCACCTGACTCTCGATAGGATGTTGTAAATACCCTTTTAATAAATAAAATGTTTAGTGTATTTAATACAGATTATATGAATATTTCTTTTGTATAAGGTTGAGTTTCCCATATCAAATTTAATTTAATTAATTAAAACTTGTTAATGAGGTCATTGACCTATTTAATAAGTTACTTAATGCTATAATTTCAATTCAATAGCATAGTTTACTCGTAGACAGTGTTACCAACACTCAAAAATATTTCTCCCTAAAGCTTAAAAACCTTTAAAATTACAATAATGATCAGAAATACTGTTAAAAAAATAATATAACCTCAAATATTTTCACTTCTTGTATGGAATTTTCTCCCTTAATTTAGGGAAATTCGATCCGACAGATTAAAAATAACTATCAATCACTTTGCGAACCATTAAAAAAAACAAAGAAACATCGAACCCAATTCTGTTGAAGAGAAGTTATTATAAGAATTGCATAAATAAAGATATTGTATTATTAACATTTTATTTTGAGGGAAAACCGACCTTAAATTATTTGACGTTTGAAAAAAAAAATTAAATTGAACTGTCCCTAAAACTTCATGTAACCAATTTTAATGTTTAATTGCTTTTAGTAAAAAAATATCTAATTTAGAATAAGGGAACGAGAATAATTTATTTATAAATATTGAAGCTGACAACACTTACTGATTTCAATTTTTTTTTAATGTCGAATTTAAAAATCATTTCAATTTAAATCAGAGTGTTACCAGCTGCAAAAAAGATAAGTGACATAACATTCAAATATCGTTACCAAAATCATTCCACATTTTTATTTGCTAGTTGGCGTTAAAGAAATTTCGTATAGATTGTAACGCCATCTAGTGAATTAAAAGGTAATTTTATAATATTTGAATTTGGAACTGTCACTTTTTTTAATAATTCTACAAAACGTCTATTATATTATACGTAACATATCAGTCAGATATCTGTTTATCATTTTCAATAGTTTGTCAAACAAATATATTTACATTTTATCAAACACTTTGCCAACAGATTCAAAAAACCGGTAAAATTTACCGGTTTTTTTAAATTATAGCTTAATGGGTTATTCAGACTAGTCTTATTTACATAAGGTCATTACATATGAAACCGCCTAATAGGGGATTTTGTAGGGCCCCAAAGGGCACACAAAACACGTGTCTTTAGCTCGCTGTCTTTTTTCTTAGTTCCCCAAACTTCAAACAATGAAATGGGTTGCCAACGATTATTTTTCTTCAGGACGATTTCATATGTAATGACCCATATAAAGAAAAATAGTATTTGGTTTAGTATTATGTATTATGTAAGAAATCCCATGGCAAAGTCCGAAAAACTATAATTTAGTAAAATATATTTTTGTACTATCAGCGTTCATTGGAATTAGCAATTACTTTGAATTTGGAAGTACATAGAATAAATGTGTTGATGTTAGCCGACGCTCGCTTCATAGTTTGTGTAGCTCCACTTTGTTCCTCAAGCTTGAATAAATAATACAATAAAGTTTGCTCTTTTATTGTCAATCCATTAATCCTTTTTAATTAGTCAGACTGTTTTCTTTTAGTTAATTTCATACAAATTTTTATTTAATATTTGATTTTCCTACTAATATTAGTAAGATGTTAAACTGTGTATATTTGTTAGTCAATCACACAAAAACGACTGAACAGATTTTCATGAAATTTGGCATAGATATACTCCACAATCTGAATTACCGGTAAAATTCGGGATAATAATTAAAGAATACCCACATAATAATTTTTGTCCACATAATAACTTTTAACTATCCTACTCCCCCTCGCTGCGCTGAAGTGTATTTCTCACTTATTTTTGCCAATAGTATTTGACAGTAGACCCCATCTCACTCGCTTTCTCTTTTGTATAAATCAATAAAGTAATATCGCATTAGGTGTAGTCGTTTTAACGTTATACGTTTACATACACAGAGGCCATCCATTTATATTTATAATACTTTTTTTTATCTAATAGGATAGGGTAAATAAAGACAGTACATCAGATTAAAATTTTACTAATGGATACATTTTACATAATCAACAAGTCATAACTAGGCGTTAACCACTAGCTAATACAAGAAATACAATCTTGTTTATACAAGTTTACTTTCACACCACAATGTTGCATCAAAACTGAAATAGTAAATTGAAAACGGACTTATCCAAGTGGATATATGAAAGTCACTAAGCGGATAAACTAACAGATTTTTAAATAACTAACACAGTGGTCCCTTATTTGTTTATTCATAATCCAGAATAAAAAGTTAAGAAATAACGGAAGAATGTTAATAATAAATATACTCATCAGTGGAAAATAGTCACGTGGTCAATGGTTTTTGAAAATGAGGGTAATAACAAAAAAAAAGTGTAAACTCGATACAACAACACTGGGTCTGCGGTCTTCTGCGCCGACTATTTTTAAGACCAAAAAAAAAATCAATCTGTCTTAGCCCGCCTACAATAATCTGATTGAGATTGAGTCTTCAAACGCTTTTACGCTTTAGCGCCGTCGTGCGTCTCACGACCTTGCACAGATGTACTCTGATGACTTGTCGTTAAATGGAGGGATTAAACATGTTTAATATTTCACTATTACAATAAGTACTTATATTTTTCCAAAATAAATAACGAACGAGAACACACACACAACTACAGTTATATTATTGATTTTGAGAAATTAGAAGGTACTGTTTATTACTTACAAATTCCAGGTAATTCGACGTTTTAGTTTGTCGTTAAACAAAGTAAAGTTACATGGAGTTTACACTATTTAAAAGATAGACACGAATATCAAATGAAGTTATTGAATTCTTTTCTTTTTGTCAAAGAAGTACATTGAAGAAAAAATTATAGGATTTGTGTCATTATTAATGGGAAGGGAGAATATTTGAATGCAGACATGAAGCAAAGAAGGGTACTCAGTTAGTACGTCATCCAACATCAGATAGGTCCATTTTCAAGTTAATTGTAATAAATATAAAACATGATCGAGTTGTACTTAAGCTTACGTATACGACGTTTTGTACAAGCCAATGGAGTATTTATAATTGACTATGAAAAAGTTGCTAATTTCGTTATATTTGTAGTATAGAAAGTGATAATAGAATTTTAGAAAGACTGTGTAAATGGCGTCTACCTTTCGTTGCAAAAATTTCTTGATAGTTTGATCTCTAGGACGATTCAAGAATCTATTTTTCACCTGTGAGGGGATGGGTTAGCATGCAATTCCCAGCACTTCGTTTAAGGCCAGATTTATCCCTTACGTATCTCATCCCATTAATGTTACAGTTTCGGAGGACTCCGGTTTCTTCCACAGGGTCCACGGAAACCGCAGCATTTTCCTCTTCAATCTCCGTCCTCAATCAATTTTCGGTGAAGCAACACATCGGCAAAACATAATGAGTCTCTCGAGCTTACTTGGAGGGGATAAGAATACTAGTAATTTGCAATCCATGAAACTGCTAGTAATTTTTTTTTAAATGAGATTCTTTCATGTGTTACCGATGCCCATGGACGATGTAAATCATTTACATACAATAAACATGTAATAAAAAAAAGAAAGTTTTGCAAAGTAGGTAGATATTAATATGACATATGCAACCAATTGTTTAGTTTATGTAAATAAAATGAGAACAAAAATCAATTCACTTTCTAGTTCAGTCTTAAGTATCATCTAAATTGACTAACACATTGGCCCTTAATTCCGTTAAAGGCCACGATATGATAGATTGTCATTATATCTCTTCACGGAATTTACTACGCGATTTCTGTAATTGATCGAAGTTTTAAGGAGTTATACTGCACCTTTAGAATTAAACTGATCTAACACACAGATCTTGTTCATTTTGATTTTGTCATAAAATGACTTTAAATTGGCTATGTCTAAGAAAAGACAGAATCATAAGTAAGTATTATGAACAAGTATTATAATATAACACTCAAATCTGGGGTGGTCCGTCGAAACGAGCCAAGCCATTTTTTTAACCTTCACAACTTGGGATTCGGATTATCTATCACTAGTAGAGTCATTAAACACAAGTTGCGATACCGTCTCATATATTTATATTCATAACAGTTCTTGTAGTAATGAAATGGCTAAGCCATATTGACTAAGGTGTAGAGTATGTGAAGTGAGGGCGTGTAGAGGTAGGTAGGGAGGGCGTGTAGACTTAGAAGCTTGGCTCTATATGAGATCTGATAACTTTTTGACAGTATGAGGTATATGCTCTCGTCTTGGCAACATATTTACAAGAAAATATGCTTTTTTTAAGTATTTTTTCGCTCAATGAACACAATATTCAATTTGGAGTTAAGTCACTTCAATTCTAAGGATGCGTTATGTTTAAATAACAATTATAACGGGATTTGTTTCGAAAATAACTAATATTTAAGATCGCGTAGATCAGCTTATACACCTCACCTATTGAACTGGCTAATAATTGATATTTAACATTGTCTAATTGAGAACAAATTGACATTTCAACAATACAACATCTACTCTAGATTACACTGAATATCGTTGTCACACCAATCGATTAATACATGTATTCTATTAAATACATTCAACACTAAGGGAGTTAATATTGTCAATTTACAAATTTTATAAACTACCTACAGTCCACGTATGTAGCTTTATGCCGTAAATACTATAGTCAACATACGTGAATTTTATAGTGCATTATTAAAACACAACCTTCACTTGGTAGTGACCGGCAGCTATATGTCTGAGCAAAAGTAGCGCGTGTTTGACAAATAGTAGTAGTGTGGTACGCTCCTATCGCCCCCCATTCTCCGCTAAAAAGGTCCTTAATAGTGACTTTTGCGCATTGAAGGTATTCTTAGATGCCGGTAACTATGATGTATAATATAGGCTAAAAATCCCTTCGTACATTTTTTTTTATTTTAAATAGTCATTAATAAATATGTATAGGCAATTTAACGGAATTGGGCACTTATTCTATTCACACGCAAAAAGACGAATTTTGGTTTAACTGGCGATAGATAAAGCTATGCTTAGAATAATAAATGCTTTTGACAGTTAGGTAGATCTAGACCATAGACTATGAAGACCTTTTTAAAAGACACCTATGTGATTTGAATTTTAAATTGACGTGACTACTGTACATATTAAGGTATGGTAAATATTTTACAAAAGAAGCTTTGATGAAGCAGAAGTTGATGATGTCTATAGTGCTGTTGAGATTAGCTCGAGAAGAATAATTTGTCTATGATCTAAGTCTAATAAGCTATAGTAAAGAGAAAATGTAGAAGTTTTGGTATGAAAACTATTATTAACAGGTATGGCATTAACACTGAGAATCAATGGCAGAGAGTTTTAAACATTACCGTTATTTAACCGGTTATTTTAAATAACGGTACCGTTATTGTTACCGTTTTTTTCGGTTTAAACAAAAATATTTAGAGAAATTCAGAGATATGGGAAATCTATTAAATATTGTTTATATCTATTAATATCAAGTACGGGGACGAATTGTATTACGTTCTGAGGTAACTAATTTATTACAAAAAGATCTAATTATAGCATTAAATTGACTTTTATCTAAGAACGACAGGCAAAACTATAAAAAAACATGCCAAGTGTGATCATTGTGATGATTAATTTTGATAGAATTTTCATAATTATATAAGTCATATATATTTACATAACAAGTATCATTATAATACAGACATTTAAAAATAAAACACTAATTACTAGTAATAACTAAACAATTTTGCACCGTAGAGCCACTAATTTGAGTAACACTAATAACTGCCCGTGACTTTAATTAGTTTAGAACAAATGTACGGCAAGTCCCATAACCTCAAGAGTATCATGACATTCACGTCACGGGCTCTATTAATAAAAATATCTACAACACTATGAACACTAGCCATTTTGTTTCAGGCAGATATATATAGAATATGAAAATTTCGTTAACAAAGTAAATTCAATTTAATACCAATAAATATATACGTTTAACTAACAGAAACATAATGAAATGTTACTAACGCCATCTATGGGAAAAGATGAGAAACTTTTTTTAACTAATATTGGTGAAACTAGAATCTGTCACGTAACCAAGCGTCGCTTTTTATTTAATAGCTAATTGGCCAGGGGTAGCATAAGGACGGATACTACGCGTCAGAAGAGGGATAGTCCGCACTACGCGCCGAGCATGTTCTGCGCCGTCGTGCGAATTACTCATGACATATTTTTTAACCCTGACTTTTAAGAAGACCAAAAAAGACTTGAGATTCGAGTCCTTAAAGTACTATAATTGTTTGACCAACTGTTTTAAAATTCTAATCACCTTATATTTTCATTTTGGCACCCCGTGAAAACCTAACGGCACTTTTTAGGCTCTGGCGCCGTCGTGCGACTTCGCATATTTGGACGGTGCGTCCCTGGGTATTCTGGTATATCATATCAACGAGACTCATGTGATTATCTGAGGCTGGATATCATTTACCTATAAGAGAGTCCAAATAGACTCAGAATGCCAAATCTACAGGTCGGATGATTGGATTTCCCTTGTCTTATATTCAGATTTTAATGGTGTTTTAAGCACAAGCAATAGTTGACCCGGACATCCCCAAGCGGAGACTTGGGAAGGTTATGCAGAGTTGGTGTGACTATCTCTGAAGGAGACAGCCCAAAACTACCTCTGAAGGAGGTAGCCCGACTGGCTAAACCAATCGGGATGACCTACTCAGCGCCTAGAATGGCAGGCCAGGAGATCGAAGCGCACCGCGACCTACCTACGCTTGTCCGCTAACGGACTCTACTCTGGGGGAGAAGTCGGTAAGATTGAGATATCATATAGTCAAGCGTGACGTCACACGACATACTCGAGCCGGCATATTACCTTATAACCTATTTGTAGCTAATATTCATTAGTTTCTGTTAGTTAAACGTCGATTCATAAATATATACTTTGCTTAATTATAATGATATGACACAAGCGCAAATGTTATACTAATTATATTCTAATATGATAAATTATTCTACCTTCGATTTTAAAATGCAATAGCCCGTATTATAACCTAACTAAAAATACTAATTGCATTATGATTGACATGAATATAAATTAGAAGCCTCTTAGTTTGAATGATCAGTCAAAATAGCCTCTAAAATAAAATAAAAATCACGGTCTGTTTTAAACTATATAATGTGTTCTTGGTATTTATCTCAATTCTGACATCTTTGGCTCTTTATGTAAATATTTTGTACAAAGCTTTGTTCGTTCAGCCGATTTCTAAGTTCCATGCAGTTTTATGGTTATAAATTCGATTTTTATGGAAAAAGTGAAAGCTGTTAGTGCTGTTAAGAGAGCTAAAAGTATCGAGCGCTTTCAGAAATTGAAGATAAAGACAAGTCATATCAAAGATAAAGATAGGAGCGAAATACATAATGATGAGATTAAAAATAAAATTTATGGTTACAAAACATTGCAACTGACAGCTGCTGACCAGAAGCTATCTGTATGTCTGAGCAAAAGTAGTGGGGATAGTTGTGAGCTTGATATATGCCTGCATTGGTAGTTCAATCCACGATTGAACATATCCATATATTTTGATATATAGCAGGCGCGCGTAAGTATACTTAGATGTCTATAACATAGTACTATCATTTATAATTTTTTCTCTGAAAGTTCTCGATGTATGCTAATGAAGATTCAATTGGAAAATGGAGATTCATGTAGTCTCATTAAATTCGCTGTATAAGTTAAACTTTAGGCCTTACTTTAATAACTACCCGAAGTTTTCAAAAAATTAATTATAGACATTTGTACTAAACGTTTGAGTTACATAATTAATTAAAAAGATACTTTATTACCAATGAATAAAACAGAATTTCGTAGCAGTAGGTATAAAGTTGATTATTCTTTGTGACTACTATAATATTAGACAGCACCTCTCGCTCTAACACTATTTATACAGAGCGAGAGGGGAATAATCGTCGTCATTTTCAACAGATATTTTAACGAATAAAGATAACTGCTAGACACATTGCCTCTTGTTCTACGCTATATAATCAGAGCGAGAGCGGAACAGTCGTAGTCATATTTGTCGAACTACTATTTAAAACAATAAATATATTAATACTAGATCCATCTCCTCTCACTCCAACACTAGAATCAGAGCGAGAGGGAAATAGGCGTCATCATTTTTGATAAATAACTACGATTTTCTCGTCATAACGTAATATACGTAAATGTTTACCATTATACAATTAATTAGATTGTTGTATAGACGCAAGGAAAGCTGGGTCAACAGACGCCACCTTGGCTGTCAGGAAGGCGTGCATGCAGAAGAGAAGACTTTGCAGGATCTGACATTCCAATTCCTGAAGAAAAAAACAAATATTAATAAGTTAAAGAACTCTTTTTGGAAGTTGTTTAAATAAAAATTATAGTCGAATTTACTTGAACAAACTGACAGGTGCTAATGTCAATTTGTAAAATAATGTTGCCATACTTAGGCGATATGTTCCTCACTCATGATATTTTAGTTCAATATATAGTAAATTTGTAATATCTAATATTTTGTAATAATTATTAATTATAAATAAAATTATTTTCTCTCATCATCATCTCAACCCATTAATGACTCATTACTAAGCCGGGTCTTCTCCTCAGAACGAGGAGAGGGTTTGGCCTTAGTCTACCAAGCAGGCCCAGTGCGGGTTGGCAGACTCCACGCACCTTTGAAAACTTTAGGGAACTCTCAGGAGTGCAGGTTTCCTCACGATGTTTTCCTTCACTTTTATATCAAATGAATAATGAATCCTACTTTACCTTAGTTTCAATGACTTTAGTCTCAGTGTCCTGGAAGTGTAACTTTAATTTGGATTTTCCATCGTCACTGGAACCCCTTAACTGTGAAAACCTGTAAGACCATACAGGTGGCGCTCCAGGCGTCCCTTCACTGAGGGAAAATCCCGACGACCAGTCTAGAGTCAAACCTGCAGCGCGACCCATGTGCACTACTGTGAAGGTTTTCTTCTGCAAAATAAATAAAATATAATTAAGCACTTGTAACCATCAACATGGACCCCTATCAGGTATTATTAATTTAGTCATATATCCATGTTAACTTAATTCTACACATTTATGACCTCCTAGTACTTGTATTGATAAAAAGAAATACCCCACAACGATTAAAGACCCCTATCATTAGTTATAGTAATAAATAGTAAGTAAACGTATGTTATTGATGATGGAGCACACATTATGAGTACAGTAAGCAATATTTTTTTGATACAATGAAAATGGTACTTACCCCCAGTCTAACCACCGAGTTGACAATATTAGCAGTCCAAGCCGCTTCAAGTCGTAGCAGCTCATGCCGCGTCTCCGCACTGAAATACCGAGGACCTGGAGCCGCTAGAGCTGCACAGCTACTCTGCACGAGGAAGCAGTGCTGCCGCCAGTCCACCGTCTCACTCTCCTTCACTGTCCGGAACATTGTCTGGTAGACCTTGAGCGTCTCTGGACATTTTGCTAGTTCTGTTATGTTCATCTGTCAAAAAAGATTTTATTTAGCTCATAGTTATGCGTAAATCACACCGAGTCTGACACTCTCAATACTTCATTCCTTACCGGTGGAACATCAAATAGCATGACATCAGTTCCCTTGAGTAACAAGAATCTGGGCCGGTATGTCTGCGTGTGAGGCTGAGGAGCGTGCGCGTGCGCATGCGCAGTCAGCAAACCCTCGTGCACCCAACCCATGTACTCTATACGCTCTCCGCCAGAGAGGTGTCTGTTGAAGAGTTTCATCTGAAAATATATACAGAATTTGGTGTCAACAAAACTTATAATTAGATCAAAATGTCTATCTCTCTTTTACTCCTGAAAATAACCTGCAAGTTAGTCAGTCCCATGATATTGTCAGATATACTCTTGAGCCATTGCGACAGCGCAGCAGGGTCGTCCACGTGGATCACTCCTGTGGTAATGTGAGGACGAGCTCCACGGACCTGGGAAATGATTCAAAATTATATTCACAATATTACAAAAAATATAGGAAAAGATTCTACTAAGATCAGAAAAAACCTTGGTAACACCTAGTTACCTCAAAAGCACCTGGCCTTAATTTGTCGGTACCAAAAACGTACCGCGTGACGTAACCCATCATTAATGGCACTGTAACAAAAAGTATATCAATTTCTTCTACATATGAAACAAAAAATAAATATATAGGAGAATTTTTTGGTATTACTGAAAGCTAACCAGAAATAACATCGACCCATTCCTTATTCCCTTCCATCAGTCTATCAGAGGCGACGGATGGTGGTCTGGAGCCGCGTATAGAACCAGCTGCGCTTCCTGGACGACTGTTCTCATCTTCACCCCATGCACTCTGCAAAATCAAAATAATATAACCTGACACTGCTTTGGTACAGACCTAACTAATTGGTGACCTACAAGAGGTGCCAAGTGTGTTGATTGAGAGAGAGCGAAAGTCAAAATTCTTTATTGAAATAATTGAAACCATTTGAACTTGATCTGACGAGGATAACAACCAACAAATAATGACATAACTATTTAAATTCTCCTGATAAGTCTTCCAAGTTTGTCGATTAGAGGAAGCAATAAAAACTAACTCTTGGAATATTCTGAATAATATGTCGGAAAGTCTGAAGGCATAAAAATGGGTTTTGGTTGTGTCATGGACAAGGCCGTGTGTTGTATGTAAATACGTCTCGTAATATTTTCTATATAAAATATAATATTCGTTAGATTTTGACGAGAGCTGACGATTGAAAGTTGAACGAATTTTGCAGCTTGTCCGAGTCAAAACTTACACTAAATGTAAATCTCGATAAGCAGCAAAATGATCTCAAAATGTCGGCGCTTCCTCCTCCGCCGTGCGAGGTATCACAGTCCTTAGTTAGAGTAATAAATTCTTTAATCCTTTAGCTATCCAGTGGTGTTATTAAATTTTGGATATAAATGATGGTTATGTAGCTGCAACACTGTATTCGTGTTCGTTTTTTTTGAATTGCCTCCCTATGACAGCAATTTTAAAGACGTTTTTCATGTCAAAAAAATGAAATGAATAGGAGACAAAATCGCTAATGTTAAGGAAAGATCATAAAATTGGACATTACCTGCCATCCTCCATTAGTTGTTTCCGTAGAACGCTCATTACAATTAGCGTCTACTTTGTTATGTAGAGATGGGTGCTCGTCTCCTGTACTGCTGTCTGTGTCGGAGGCTCCGTCCGCTGGAAAATTATACAGTACAGATTATTCCTGAAAGACATTTAACTTTATCGAGATGTTTATAAGACTTACTTTGTTTCTGTAAGAAGGGAGTAGCAGCGCGGTAATGTTTTACTGTCAGCACGACTATATCTCCAGCGTTACGTAGAATATTGACAGCGTCGTCGTGTTTGCAGGCTGTGATGTATTCTCCATTAACTAGAAAAAATAGGTCTAAAATTACAACCATGCTACCTAAGAATATATGTTTCATCATATTAACATTTGAAGTATTAGGTTACAGTTAAGCTAAAGTCAAATTTTTGGATTTCCTATACGTTAAGATCAAACACTAGTTCTGTCTAGCTTTTATTATATGACGTAAATAGAATAATTGGTTAATATTATTAAATTTAAAGGTCTCTGATAGGGGTTCCGTACCAATTATTTGTCAAAAAAAAATCACGTCTGTTGTATGGGAGCCCCCCTTAAATATTTATTTTATTTTTAGTAGTTGCTGTTATACGAGCTACAGAAATACATCATTTGTTTCAATGAATAAATAAAATCGATGATTAGTAAAATCAAGAAAATTTTCGTCTTCTATATTAACCAGCTTGTCCAAACTTCAGATCTATGAAACTTGATATCGTGTTACATATAGGATCGATATAGATGTACCGTAAATAAAATGCAAAACGAATTAAACGTATTGAATATCCAGAAATTGCGTATGTAAGTGCACTTGAAGGCTTCTATGCGTGACTCGAGTCTGCAAATTATATGAACTAGAAAAAGTTTAACGCTCCTACTTATCTCATTAAAGGTCTGCAGAACGTTTTTCCTTAACCTTACCTTGCAATAGAATTTTAGACCAGTATCTATACAATATGGCGGACTAATATTTTTTAAAGGTTGTGTTTTTGTTTTGGGAATTGATACCAAATGGTAGAAATTAGACGAGAAAGGACCACTTGACCACAAAAATATTTTGGCATTTATTTACGCCCTACTATAGATGGCACACGAGCACACTCAGTTGTTGACTTACTAGTATTACTTAATCCAAGTAAGCTAAACGCCAGTAGTCTAATAACTGTGATTTGAACCCACAACCTATCGATCGTAAATCTAACGCCTAAACCACTGGGTTACTGACACTTTAAAAGTTCAGTAGTAGTTTTCACGATAAAACATAGCCTATGTCTTTCCCCAAGCTCTAATGTATCTCTGTACCATATTTCATTAAAATCGGTTCAGTAATTAAAGTGTGATTGCGTAACAGACAGACAAACCGGTTATCCATCAATAGATGGCGTAAGTAGTATATTAAATAGCACTTTCGTTTGTTCAGTTTGTATTCTTAAATATTACCTACATTTCTTAAGAGTTACCTTCGAAATTATAATATTAGGATTAATCATTGAGGTTGAGTAAAGGTTTGGGTCAACAAAATAAAAGGGTCTGTATTCCTGAACATCCGGAAATTATATCCCAGTATAATTGTACGTAAAGCGCAGTTTAAGTAATGACCTAAATGTCCTTTATCTCTCAAATGGTGGTACGTTTAAATGTTTTTAAACAAAGGACAGCTTTATGGGGCATGTGGATTGGGAACTGGGTACGTATTCTTTATGAAGAGTCTATTTGCTTTGTGTTACTTTGGAATCGTGTATTTCAGGCTACATTCATGATTTTGTCTCTTATTTTATATTTGAAAAGATTTGTAAAAAGGTAAAATTTTCACTTAAAAATCCATCCCATAAATTTGATGCGGTTTTTAAAGTGCAGGAACTTTGCTTACGTGGCCATTTTGGATGCTGGTTTTAGTCGGTATCTTCAGATAAACTTACTAACCAACCAATTTGTAGTCATGTTAATAAATACCATTTAATAAAATGTCTCAAAAGTACTTTTGTCATAGTCTAATTGAAATAAAATATTTTGGGTTTAGATTTGAAAATAATTTTATTTTTTAAAGCAAAGCATGAGCGTAGATTTAAGTGTAATTAATAAAAGCTGTTAAAGTAATTAAGGACAGCTGTACAAGACATTCACGGATCAATACGCCATCTGTCCGGTTTCTTGGTTATTAATGCATAAACAATTTCCTTTGAACTTTGTACTTAAGGAACTGAAAATACGTCATCGTTAATTAATCAACAAAATACGTGTCATTCAAAAAAGGGTTTAAATTTTTTCATAAAGGCGATAGGACGATAAGCGTCAGCAGGCGTTGGGTTCTCGATCGATAGGACGTGGGTTCAAATCCCAGTCATTGGACTACTGACGTGGCCCACTCCTGAATTAAGCATTTCAGCTGACTTGGAGAGGTTAAGAATACTAGTAGTATGCGATCCAAAGTGCTAGTAATCTTTTTTTTGTTTCTGGGTTATCGTTTTAGGGTATGTTAGTACTAACAAGAGTAGTTTTACCCATGAGCGGACGGGTTAGAATACAATTCCCCTCTGCCGTTGGGAGAGCATTTCGTAAGAGCCGAGTAACCCAGCACTCCATTGGTGGTAGGGGATCTGTTCCTCGACTGGCTTGCGACCACCAGCATGCGAATCCGACCGCCAAGTGTCTCTGACGCGTTCCGGCTGAACCGCATGTGGACCAGATCTACCCTTCCTCTACCATCTCATTACTGATACGATTCCAATGAACACCGGGTTCTTACTCGAGGTCCATTGAAACCGCAGCAGTCTTCTCTTCGCTCCCTCTCCTCACTCTATCTTCGAGGCGGCAACGCATCGACAAAACAAGAGATACCCTCTAGTTTTGTCGATGTCCATGTGCGACGGTGACCACTTTCCATCAGGTGGACCGTATGCTCGTTTGTTCCTTATCTATCATTAAAAAAAAAGATACATCGATCCTACGTGTTACCGTTTTCAAAGAATCGGAAAAAGCAGACCAACAAATAATTTTTTTTTCTCAGAAACGTCGATGGTAGCTTGTAAGAAAAAAATTATTAGTATAACTCTATTAATGTTTTTAATATTCATTTCAAGTTCATAGTACATAAAAGACAGTGATGTTGGTTTTATGAATTGTGACGTCACAGTACACAATATGCCTACAAACAGTAATTTTTGACAACTGTGTTATAATAGTCCTAAAATACAAAATATTGATATATTATTCAGCATAATACTTTCACGTCGTCGTTCATTGTTTTTATGGATTGTGACGTCACATCTAGCGTAACAAAATGACTATAGTTTAAGTCTTTAATAACATATTTGTTAATAATTTCAAGACAGCGTAGCGAATAATTAATCTCTCTGAGCGGTCACTTATTAGCTTTATAAAGACTATTTAACACCAATTGTACTTAATTGAGTGTTCTTGTTATAGAACTAGATATTAACTGAGTTTTGCTCCAACTTCTTCAACAACTACTTTATCTCGAGATAAATTTCCTGTATTACAAAAGCAAAACAAGTTTAAGTACACAAAATTGGATATGAGACTTCAGTGACAATCCAAACATATTTAGGGTTTACATCTACTCATATTGCTACTTAGATATACTGTTCGGCCCCCCACTTCATCCTCAGTGCGATACCAAACGTGGTACGTCTAAAAAATCTATATTTCCTTATTCTTATACATTTTTCTTAAATTACATATTAAAACCAGGGTAAGCGAGTACACTGCGCAAATATAGAGGAGACCTTGACGTGATGATAGTCTACGTTCCTCGCTGAGTGTCATGCCGTGTTCTGCAAACGCAGCAGATTCCGTGGCTTGTGAACTCGATATTGCCAGGAAGGCAGAACGCCTCTTTAAAGATTTGATAGTGTTTCTAAATCACGATGAAACTTTACTAACCCACTACCCTTGTTCTCTTTAGATTCCTTATTAAATAAAGAAAGTAAAAGAAGAAGAAAGTGTCTTTTGTATCTTCAATAAAATCTATATTACCTTTAATAACAGCGTCACCAACAAACAGCTGGCCCGTGTGATCAGCAGCTTGATCTTTATAGATCTTGGAGATGAGGATGGGCAGCTTGTGTTCAGCTCCACCCTTTATGCTGAGGCCCAGACCCCCAACTTTCTGTCGGGTTAACTGTACCATGCGTTCCTGTAAGGAGACAGTATTGTAAAAAATTGAACTGAACCTGTTGAGTATATCTGTCTTGATTTGATCATGCAAAAAACGCTGAACCAATTTTGATGAAAATACCCCAACTATTTGCTTAAGCATCGACTAAAAACACTGTACCGATTTCAATGAAATTTATCAATTGATCATCATGATCTTTGAACGGCTGAAATTACTTATATAATTCCACATTCTTTGAATCTATTTTCTATCCATAATCCAAAGAATGTGGGTTGAGATTGGTTACTGATTTCGGGCGTAAAGGTGTAATTTGTAATCTTACCCTAGCATGAGGCACGTTCTTGTCCCTGGGTGGTTGAGGGGGTATGACGACCTCCCGCTGGACGGTCACCGCCTCCATGGTGAGCACGAGGCGCGCAGGCCGGGGCCGCGACTTGCCATCCGACACTTGCACCATGCCTGTGCGGATCTGTAACAAAACCTTTCTTACTTTCTAGATCATATAAACCTCACTTTCATCAAGTATTAATGCCCCCTCAATACCTCCCTAGAATGGTGGCCTCCCTGGAAGGTCAGAAGGAGGAATATTAGACGTCACTGTTTCAGGAAATTTTACTTTTACTAATTCGAGGCAAATATAATAATCTCATTTATATTATAAACTAGCCGAACCGCGCGACTCGTTCGCGTGTTGCTCCGCTCCTATGGGTCGCAGCGAGATGTTAAATAGCCTAAGTTACTCCTTGTTACATCAGCTTTCGGCCAGTGAAAGCCCCGTCTAAATTGGTTCAGCCATTTCGGAGATTAGCCGGAACAAACAGACAGAAGAATGTTTTTGGTGGTATATGTGGTGTGTGCGTGTATACATCCATATGCACTTAGTAAGAAGCGATTATTTTAATATTACCAACAGATACTCCAACCCCGTAAGTAAACATACTTTGTTATTATCCCTCAGGAACCATAAATTTGTCCTGGATAAAAATAAATGGATAAGAAATAATCTGAATTTGTGTGTTGAGTGATTTCAAATTGAGATTGATTTTTTTCTATATTACATACAAGTTTTAAATAATTTGATTCTAGCAGTTTATCCATAATAAAACCTTCATAGCAACAAATGGAGAGATCTCACGGAGTTCCACTTGTGCGGAGTTCATTATTTATTTAAGAATTTCTACTCATAAAAGGCTGTAATGGATGTACGATTATGAATATTTAATACATCACTACAGCTGAACCAATTTTGATTATAAAGAGGCAGAGTTTGTACATATGAATGTTAAATATAATCTGTGGTTAGGTACCGGCGCGTAAGTATAGATTTGACCTTGATAGCGCAGAAGCCACTATTAGCAGCACGCTCACAATGCGCAACAAACCCCCCACTATATTTTCGCAGACCTAAAGTTAGCTGCCGCCTACTATACCATTGTGTAATGTAATACAATGAAACAATAGTACAATGAAAGAAAAGAGAAACGTCCGCATGTCAACTCGTTCTACATGACACTATTCAATGAGCATGAAAGTTATAAACTGATATTTCTTGTTTTCTATATAATCTCGAACTAGTCGCCTCGCCCAGACTTTGCACGGATGCATAATGTCTATTAGATGCATGCTGTATTATGGCCCACTTCTGAGACGGGTCTCGTATTCAGAATGAGGAGGGTATTAGGCCATAGTCCACCACGCTGGTGCAGTGCGGGTTGGCAGACTTCACACACCTTTGAGAACTATTAGGGAACTCTCAGGAGTGCAGGTTTCCTCACGATGTTTTCCTTCACCGTTAAAGCAAGTGATATAATTGCTTAAAACACACATAACTCAGAGTCAGAGGTGCCTATGTGGGGGATCGAACTCGGACCTCCCGAGTAAGACTTGAAGTCTCAACCACAGGGCCATCACTGCTTTTTTTTGTGGAAGTTTTAAATAAAGGTTTAGAATTTAGATGCATAGACAGTAAGGTAATTGCCTCATATTCAATCACACACCAGCCAGGAGCTCTATATTTTACTTTCAAAAATACCTTCAAGTCTAAAGACAATTCACATTATAACAATTTTTTTTGTTTTTATTAAACTCTGTTTCCAGTATGACTCAGAGAAAGGAGACATAGGAGTGAGAAAGAACAAAGAATATTTGTCCGTACCTATAACCTCATTTATGATTTTTTTCATATTATTGGCAACATTGATTTAAGTTGCATTTAACTTTTGAAGTTGTAGAAACTGTATCAGTTGTGTTAACTAAAAGGTATGAGGTTCCCAAATAATCAATCTGCAATGCTGCTGTGTCTAACGCATAATCATCAGGAGTAATATTCTAGTCATCAAGCTGTGATATAGATAAAACTCTTATAGTAATTACTAGCTGCGCCTCGCGGTTTCACATCATTATAAATTATAGCCTATATGTTATTCTGATGTGTAAGCTATATTATTGTAAAGTATCATCAAAATCTATTCAGTAGTTTTTGCATGAAAGAGTAACAAACATCCACATATAAAAAATGGTAACCAAAAGATACAGTGTTAAGATTATTACAGTGGTTATAAGATAAAAACTGTGTATATGTATAAAATTATACATTATTACGGTTAAAACTTGTGACATAATGCAAAGATACGAAGAGGATGACATAATCTCCAAAATGTCTCCACTGATAACACGGAATACTAATGACAGCATTATCTAATCATGTGTTCTACTCTTAAGTTAGATTAAAAAATGAGAGGCAGTTACTAAATAGTTGCATAATGCTACTTTTTATAAAAGATTACAAATTTTATCCGAATCACAGTTTGTTGACTAGAATAATACTCCTGATACTTATACTTTAGACACAGGGCAGCATTACAGATGGATTAATCAGTGTAATAATATTGATTTCTGTTATGGCCGAGTAATTATTTGGTTACCTGTTACAATTTTGTTAGCACAACAAATTCTTTGCTCTATTTTCTCTTTATATGAAGCAATAAGAACGGCATTAGAGCAAAAAGAGTACTGCACTTCTGTATTCTTGGATATACAACAGGCGTTTGATAAAGTATGGCATGACGGCCTTCTATACAAAATAAAAAATTAGCATACCACATAGCTATCACTTGCTGCTAACTTCGTATCTCTCTGATAGGATTTTTCAAGTCAAAGACGCAGAATCTATTTCCGATGTATATAGCATTAAAGCGAGTGTACCACAGGGATCTATACTGGGACCAATATTGTACATGATATATACTGCAGATCTCCCGACACCTCTTGGCGTTACCACTGCAACATATGCTGACGACACGGCACTGCTAGCGCGTAATAAAGATCCAAGAATGGCCTCAATAGTTTTACAACAAGGTTTAGACAAGATTAGTAAGTGGCTTCAAGCATGGAAAATAAAAGCCAGTGTGACTAAGTCAGTACAAGTAACTTTTACTCTGAGAAAAGACACGTGTCCAACTCTACATATTGGTGGCACAATGTTACCTCACAACAACAGTGTTAAATATCTTGGTATGCACTTAGACAGCCGCCTGACCTGGTACAAACATATCAAGGCAAAAAAGGGAAGAACTCAACATTTGATACAAGTTATTGTACTGGTTACTAGGTCGAAGTAGCAAGTTGTTGATAGACAATAAACTGCTTATATGCAAATCCGTTCTAAAACCAATATGGATGTATGGCATACAACTGTGGGGTTCTGCCAGTAATTCCAACATCGCCATACTCTCAAATATGATTCTAAGAACCATAAGCAATGGATCAACCGAGGCTACCAGAATTGTCTCGAAAGAAACGACATCTAGCATATCATCTGATAAAAGTCAAGGACTGATGGCAGATTACAATTGAACAAAAAAAATTTTCTGTGATAGTATTGATCCCAGATGCAGGCCATAATGGATGACATTATCCTGAACTATCTTGACCTTAAAAAAGACTGTATATTTGTCCTGTTGTATGATAACACATTTATTTAATTTCACTAACTTCTGCTGCTCCAATTTTTCCTCCTCCGATACAATGAAATGATCTCGACATGAAACTGAGCCGATCCTCATTAAAAATAATTTGGTGCAAGTGTGGAACTCGCGCACTGAGGGTTCCGTACAATTTTAATAAATAAACAAACATTGATCAATTTCACCAATTTTTATGAACTTTTCAAGTTTGACAAAAAAAATTACAATGCCAAAGGTTTTTACAAAAATTAATTTTAGAAAAAGCACCTAATGGTTCCTAAGAAAGTTTTCCTGTATTTCTAACGGTTTAGGATTTCTCTATGCTCTTCTTGTTAAAAAAATTAATGCAAATTATCCAGAAAATGAATGCAAATTATAAATAGTTATTAACAACCCTCTAGGAATCTTTTTAATGAATAATATCAATATATTTTCCATTTATCCTACATGATACACCGCGTGTAGAAAGGAATGTCTTTGTTAAGAACAGAAGACAAATGAAAAAACAAATGATCAGCCATAAAGCCTGACATTTCAAACTGTACAGGTAACTGACTCATTACATCTCAGTAAATAAAGGGTAGCAATATAATTATTCTGTCCGTCCTAAATAAACATGAATGTTATGACAAAATAATTTTAACATCAACATTAATCCTTTGTTCTATAAACGTTATAACATGATGAATCAATCGGTAATATTTTTCAGACAATACTAACTATAAATAATATTATAAATGCAAAAGGAACTCTTTTTGTCTGTCAACGAACAACTTTGAATGTCATATTTATTTATATTAAATCAACACCCTAAAAAATAAGTTTCATTCTAGCTCTACAAATGATGATACTTCCATATAACTTTTCATCCCCCCTTTTCAAGCACTTACAACCCTTTTTTCGCAGTAAGAAGTAGTCTATGTCCTTTCTCAGACTCTAGATTATCTGTATACCAAATTTTATTTAAATCAGTTTAATAGTTTTGGTGTGAAGGTGAGACGGATAGACAGAGTTATTTTCTCATTTATATCTAAGGAAGGATTCAACGGATGTGTGAGTGAGAGAATGAAATCAAGTAAGTTAGTATGAAAATAAAATAAAAAAAGAATAAGGTTTTTAAAGTTTTATATTTTATTTATTTAAAAATATTTTTTTCTATTTTAATAGACTTGTCTATGGAAAGACTGGTTTGGAGATCCATTGTTTTTTTTTTCTTAATGAAGAGCAAAGACTATACAGCCTTTAAAATTAATATATTCTCTTTTTTATTTAAATATGAAATTAAATTGTTTAATAATTATTTAATTAAAAATTAATAATTTTAATAATGGAATGCTATGTAAGAAAAGGCAGAACATTTTTTTCTACTAAATATATAATGCTTTAAAAAAAAAATCGCAGCAGGAGGTAAGTTCCTTTTCACTCTTTAATAATTAATTTATTATTATTTTTTTTAAGTAGTCTACGACATTAGAAATGTGGTAAAAAAACTCACCTTTTCATCTCTCTTCTCCTCGATCGGTGTCATCATTGTGGATATACCATTACGAATCAACAAATTGTATCTAACACACAATTATCAGCTAAGTATACTCTCTGGCATTATCTCACACACAGCATCACTAACTGCTCGTCCACTGACCTCTTACTATTAATTATTTACGAGATTCACATAACAAATACGAAATACAGGTCACTGGCTTACAATAAATCAATAGTGAATGAACCAAAACAATACATTAGGGTAGCACTCTTGATAAAATATTGATATATCGATATTTATTACTAATATTTTTTTGGCGATATATCGATAGTTTCATAGTGAAATGAAGATATCGATGGTTGATATGTTTTTAAGTGAATTTTTATTTTTTTCTATTCTCAAAAGATACAAAATCATCGAAAACTTAATCTACTTGTTCGATTATTTTTTATTATGTTCCTATAAATCGACTGACAATTTTAGGAAATGATTTTTTGCTCTACAAATCATGGGACGCAAGAAACATTTTACATTTTACCTAATCTAAGGCTACGGCGAAGCCAAAAGCGTTCCTTTTAATAATGAATTTGGCAGCACCTAAACTACTGAACCAATTTTAATAAATGAGGTACCAATAGATTTGTTATAATGGCGCGGGTGACATAGGCCATATAAATTTTATGATTAGTTTTATGACGGAATTTAAACCTCAGATTCTAACCTCGAAAAAAATTAATTGAGATAATCATCACCTGTTTGACCAATTAAAAGAAAGGTGTTGGTGAGCACATTACAAATACCAATACCTACTATGATTATATATATATGATTAGAGGAACACCTTCATGAAATAGACAAGGTAGGTAATAGGTATAAATGGGTGCGACCACGGTTCTGCCTTGACTTACTTTTCACCTTAGAAGGCGTAATATTTACATTGTTAAGACAGATTAGAAAAAAGATCGATTTTTGGGAAATCGATATTTTTGGTCTCGATTTTTTTAAGAATCGATTCAACACATCCCTACTACACTTTATTCTTCTAAATACTAAAAACCTGACTGATGATTAATTCTGTTAATTATACATGACAGGAATATCTCATTAGTCTTCATAATCTTTTACATTGCGCAGAAATTATGAACTGTTTAATTTTATTTGAAAATGAGAAACGTGTTATCACCGCAGTAGTAAAATTTGTACTACAGATAAATGTTGGCAAAAAACAATGTTCACTTTTATAGGGCAGTTGTACACGTAGTGATTGATCGACTTAATGTTGATTGAACTTGATTGAATGTAAACTGTCAAACTGTTTATTTTAATTTGACACCTTGATATAGTGATGTCTTTTTCTTTAGGTTTGATGGCTTTCAGTTGCGCACTACTTCTGTGCAAAAAGTACTCTGCCAATGTCACGTAGTAAGAACGAAACACACTAGTGGAGGATTGACCGGTGAAAATATACAATACTTAATTTATTATCCATCATCCATTACATGTGAGGATTTTACCTTGTTAGTTTCAATCTACAACAACAAAAAAAACACACACTCGTTAGAAATTAGTAAACAACCACCATATAACTAATTACAAATTAACAACTAACTACAATTAATATTTACAATTTAATTTTATTATGTTTAATAAATTTGTACACAAATTTTACATAACGAGGATGAGATACTAAATTGAGGAAAAAGTTAACATTGATAGGACGAGGGATAGATAGAGGAAAGGCATCATAGAGATTGCAGAGAAGCTTAGGACAAGAGAACAAGATGTCTTAATAATTCATCACATGTTTGTTTCATCAAAATCTGTCAAATGTAAATCTTACGCCTTTATTTAACCAGAAATATTTTTTGTCATATAAAAATCGTATGAAGCGTCAGTAGCTCAGTGGTTTAGGCGTTGGATTCACGATCGATAATCATTTTAGTATGTAATCCATATTGCTAGTAATCTTTCTATATAAAAAAAACTAACATATGGGGCATTTCACGTCAAGTGGTCACCCAAAAAAAAGTGAGGTCGTGAATTTTGTTTATACTCTGGTCAGTTGTACTTCTAGTAGACGTGGATGTGTTCACACAATTTTTTTTTTCGTATGATGCTTTATTGCTGAGTTATGGGCTTTTAAAAATTTACTGATGAAGTCATGAAGTTTTGGATACTTATTATATGTATCAATTAATTTGTAAAAAAAACTATAAAGTACTGTTTCTTATAGTTAAAAAGTTGAAGTTTTTATTTTTTTTGTTGAATCCTAAATTTGATTGTTGTTGAGTTGATAATGTAAACAAACATGGCTTGAAAAGAGCGACTGTTGAGTTTCTTACTGGCCGACCAAAAGTACTTTACTGAGTCTGATAAATGAGGCATTGCTCTGATACTCTCCAAGCGCAACTCCCCGGAAAATCAATTCGTCCCACCCTAAAGGCGCTGATAGTGTAGGGACGAAAGAAAAAATGTATGTAAACGTTGATATTAAATGTTATACTTGATATTTTTTAAGTATAAAACTACGTATCCATTTGTCTGTCTGTATTTCTTCATTTTAATAGTTTATTTTGTTTTTTTCACGAGTTTTATTAATTTGTTGTCATTTCAATTTTGCCGTTGCATCTGCTTTATAGTCATACATCTATATGTGTATAGGGGGATATCAACATAAATAAAACTCTTACGACACACAATTTTTATTTCCTTCCCTCATCCTAATATTAAAATTAATAACTTTATTACACAACATGTATATAGAAAGATTTTTATACAATAGTGTATAATTATAAGCTAATCAACTATCATATTCAACAATACAGTAAAAGAATTACGAATCGCTTAAATTAGCAGTCTATTATAATGATATGTATCTTTTGCGGTTTGGAACAGCCGTTTTAATTTAAACTTATCTAAATATACCTCGGCTAGGCAGTAATGTAATAGAAATAACTAAGATTGAATTGATAAAAATACTCAGGCGAGCTGTAGATCATAGTACCGTTGACTTTCTGCTGTACTAAATAGATCTTTTTTACATAACTACTGTATAGCCCCATCTAGTGGAGTATGTATTTTCTACGTTCCAGAATCATCATATTATGATTTTGGCGTTTCATTCCTAACATAATAGAGACAAAGATGTAGTTTTCGGTCTGAGTTAATAAAAACTAGTTTAAAATAATTTAAAAAAAAAATCAAAACTTAATATACACGAAAAATTTTTTGTTAAGTTTAAACAAAAAACTCCGGCGACACTACACACTATAATTATATTAATATTTTATCTAAATAATAAATTGTGTGCATAATTTTAAGTCACCCACTTATATTTGAGCCATTTGCGTTAAAATTTTGTTTAATATTAGTAAAATGAAAAAGATATAATTTATACATTTTAGGTACGAACATATAATGGGTAATAAATTTCTCCTAAAATAATAAATGAGTTTAGTATTAGATGAAATCAGATTACTATGCACACAAAATATTTTCATACATTAATTCTGAATTACAAATATTAAACAATTCCAATTTTTATTATTATCCTTTATCTAAACTGAGCTGATGAAAGAACACAAATAGTTGAGTACTTGATCATTATAAAGTTACTTATTAAGTACATCAAATATTTTTATAGCCCTATTAATAAACATTGTTTAAATGGTATATTGAAACATATTTTCATCGTGTTCAAGAAATTTATGATATATTTTTTCAAATTATTCATTAAAAACCTAATAGTTCGATTCATAAAAAAATTGAATTTATTGGACTTGAAAGATATAAATTTAAAAGTAGTTAACATGACTGAAAACTAATAAAAAGCTAAAACCGAAAAGTAAAAATCGACTAATGAATTTATCGATAATCGATATTTTTAGCAATCCCCCATCCTTAATATTTAGGTAAAATGAAAGAGATGGATATGTTTGTGAACGGCAATAATTGCAAAAAAAGTACATGTTACCCTAAGAGTACAAAATACTCAAAAAGCCATCATGGCTATTATGTATGGTTAGTATGTATAAGTTTTACACTAATTTTCTGTGTGTTAGCAAAGGTAACAATGTTTATTAATATGGCTATCAGCTAAGCAGTACATTAGTGCCATTTAATGACGCATGTCCCACAGCGAATATTCTACTTACACCTAATATTTACATTCCATTACTTATAGAACCTAACTGTCTTTAACAGTTTAAATAAATCACATTATATAAGTAAATATTCTCTATATAACAAATATTAACACTTAGTTATGGGGTCGTGTGAGCGACGAGATCACAAAGATGCGGCCGATTGAGGATTACTAATTACATTTATTATTTCAATATTAAATTTAATAATCATTACATCTGTAGATTTAATCTTATTTAGTGTGTATACACCTTTATTAAATTGTGACTGGTTTTATCTGTAAAATGATTGTTGTCTATGCCCAAGCTACAGATAATACAGGAATGTCGTCGCAAGTAGTAGGGATGGCGATTCTTTTCGAAAAAGAGCGATTTTTAAACCGATTCAAATCGCAACCCTATGAATCAATTCACAATGAATTCCTCAACAACTCATCTTTTTTCGAGTTTGCATTTAGAATGTAAATATTGTGCCTCTAAGTTAAAAAGCAAAAAAAAAGATCATCATTGTCAACGGAGCCTCAGATCGAAGTAAAGCGTGATTGCAGCATAAGAGCACACGCTGAGGTGAAGAATAAAAAAAAAGTCAAAGGTTTTTGGTCCAAAAAATCGATTCTCCGATTAATGGAACTCGGATGGCCATCCCTAGCCAGTAGTTTAATATTATAAATATTTTTCAAAATGGCCCTTACAAGTTTTTATTTTAATATGTTAGTATCAATGAGAATAACATTAGTAACTCCTTTGCCTCATAAAAGTCCATTTAAATCAAACTAGGCATTGTATTGCCTGACGGCCTTCAAAAAGATTATCACAACTTACACTTTTACGTTAACATAAATTTAAAAATTTTAATTTAGAATAGCTAGTTTAAAAAGCGTTGTTTACAAAAATATTCTAGTCTAATAATGCGTTTATAACAGAGATGAGCTATAACAGCCGGCAGCTAACTATAGGTCTGAGCAAAAATAGTTGGGGGAAAATAGCAGCCAATAATATTAATGACTTCTGCGCTTTCAAGGTCAAACCTATACTTACGTGCCGGCAGCTATAACTAGCCTAGCTAAGAATGTGGCAAAAACCTATAATGTTACTAAACACATCCTTGCACATCTCTGATGTTACTTTACAATTTTTATAACAAATAAAGTCTGCTGCGTCGTAAGTGTAGAAAATCCTTGCGGGTAAGTATAACTTAATTTTATCAGCATAGTAAATAGTTTCAAAACATCAGTATCAGACAAAAAGCTTATCAAATGCAGGTAAAGTTGTGAACGGCTCGATCATTACAATTTGTTAGCTAAATATAAAATCTACAATGGACCTTGGAATGTTAGACGTGGATCGTGCATTCCCGACGTTCTTGCTCTTTTCTTTGTTGGTATCTGAAAATAGGTACAGAATTTGTTAAATGTCAATTGTGTTATAGTTCGAAATACAATAAGTCAGTGCATAACAATCACTCCTAAAATTCGCCATTTTATAAATAAATTTTTTTTTTTTATAAATTAGAGGCGAATTCTTTGATTACCCTACAGGGGATAGGTTGGAATACAATCCTCTGCCGCAGGCATATTAAAAGAGACTTTCTTCCCCAACTGGCTTGCCATCAGCCCGCGAAATTTGTGTCTTCGACGCCTTCTGGTAGAGCAGCATGTGGTCCAGACTTACCCCTCCACCTCCCATCCCATTAATGATGCCCCTCCAGTGGACTCTGGATTTTTGCTCGTGATCCACTGAAATTGCACCATTCTTCTCCCCCTTTTAACTAAAATCAAGAGACACCTAAGCACGCACCAAGCATCTTCTGCGCCGGTGTGCCAAATACTTATTATGAACGCCTATATTTTAACAGCAAAAAAAAAAGAATTCTGTTTAGGATCGCCTACATTAATGGTAAGTTGGTGAGTACAAGCACCCTCTCTAGTATCTCGTTTTTGTATTGTAGCTACTGTCTACAATTATTTTGCGCCCTTTGAACCAACTTTATCAAATCATGTCACATTATATTTTCGGTCTGGCGCCCCTAGAAAGCTTCCTAGCACCTTTTCTGTCCTGGTGCCGTCGCGCGCCGCAGGAAATCGCACATATGGATGGTGCGTCTCTGGAGACTCTTGTGTTGCCATTGTCGTCGGCGACGGTGTCCACTTTACATCAGATGTTTAGTTTCAATGATGAAAATAGATGTCAATTGAAAATAAGACAAATAATATACTTACTTGTCTATTAATGAAGATATATCGGGAGGTACTGGCGCAAAGCTCCCCGAGAGCCCGTCGCTCCCATTTTGACCTCCACTAAAAACAAAAATATCATTGTAAAAGGTATTTATTATATAATAACTTTTAATAATTATAATAATTTACAGTATTACGAGATGTTGATATGTATATTTACAGTTTTAAAAATAAAAAACCGGCCATGTGCGAGTCGGACTCGTTAAGGATTCCGTAAAAATATTTGGCAAATAATCAAGTTTGTTGTAGACGAGCCCCTTAAATATTTATTTTATTTTGTTTTTAGTATTTGTTATTATAGGGGCAACAGAAATACATCATTTGTGAACATTTCAACAGTCTAGCTATCAAGGTTCGTGAGATACAGCCTGGTGACAGACAGACGAACGGAATGATAGCGGAGTCTTAGTAATGGGGTTCCATTTTTACCCTTTGGGTCCAAAACCCTAAAAATATGGGTAGTTATGAATGTTATAGATATGTTTCGTCTATTTATGTGTACTAGGGTTTCTAGTGCTGTGAATTGATTAAGCTAATGCAGTGACGGATTTATTATCTTATATTTAATTTCGTATTGGCTGGTAAGAAAGAAGAAGTTGACAATTTATTGGTCATGTAGGGTAGAATAAAATTTCATAAATCCGTTACTATCTAATCTAAAGCATATCGTTGGAGTGGTATCGTGAGGAGTGCGGGTGTGGGCCTGGGTGAAGGGGTTGGGGTGTGGCGGGGAGGTACCTGGTCTACCTGCTGGCGGTGCGCCGTCCGCTTCCGTACGCGCTGCCGCCACCAGACCCACCTGACCCTGGAATCAAATATTTTACATTTCAATCTGTTATAGATAGTTCAATCTATGACGGCGCATGGGGCGCCTACTATATGTCAAAATAATATTTGGGCTGTGCGATGTCGTGGATTGAACTATCTATAATCGAAAAAGTATATAACTTTTTCGATTTCGATTACTACAAAGATAAAAACAAATTATGACACCTTTAGTAGTAGTATTTGCAGCACTATCGCTATAATCATCTGAATCGGAACGCTCTCGCCAGTGCGCGGGAGGATGCGCAGGCGCAGGGGCAGGAGTCGCGCGCAGTCTATGTCGAGCTTCCACAGTAGAACACTTTGATAAGCTTGATTCGTCTGTAAGAAAAATATGGTTTTAATTAGTGGTTATAGTTACTGTAATCAAATTAGATGTAGATCACAGGATATATTATAGAGATAATAAATAGAATTACCATATCGGTAATGGTCGCAGGCACGTCGCCGGCGTCGGTGAGGTGGTGCCGCGTCATCATCTCTACGTGCGAGTGTACGGAACTGCAGAGAATGAGCTGCAGCTCCACCACCAAATGTTGCATATGGACTAATTTCGTATAACTCAGCTGTGAAAGATTTCATTTTTGACATTTATATTTCTTTAAACAGCCTTAGTATAGTCTTAGGGACTGTAAGGCATCTGTTTTACCTGATGAGTCATCGTTAGATTTTTCATTGCCATTTATAGATGAGGACGAATATAACTTGTGACCCTCTCTAAGTTTCTCTCTTTCAGCCTCATTGCTTTCACTTAGTTTTCTATTGTCTCGCAAGTAATGATCACTAGAGAAGCAGAAAAATCTGAAACCATTAGGATTGAGATATTATTGTATACAAAATATTGTATTCGAAACCAATAACTTTCAGGTTGACACAGTTACTACCTTGATCATCTAGTATAATTAGTCTTATGTAAAGTATTAAAGGCTTACTTCCGCTTAGCATGTAGTAGACATAAAAGTGCAGCAAGTGCAGCTACAACAACGAGAGCACTAGCAGCGCACCACACCAGTGCTGTACGCATATTACCAGTACGAGCACCTCCGGCTGCAGGGGGTATAACACGAAGAGGTGGTATTCGACCTTTAACATAAAATACAGTGATGAATTATCAAAAAAAATTTAAGCCATTATTTTTACCGGTATAACTGATTACATACCTCCAGCTAAAGTATGTGTATCAGCAAGAAGCGTAACGCGTTCGACTCCTGCGTCACTCCACGCTTCTACAGCCAGTTCATACCATTCGCCTGGAGAAAGAGCTCCTACTACATGCCGAGCTGCACTCAAACCAGACCCAGCCTGAAAACAGAAAGTAATTTATAAAGATATTTTTACAACAAAGAGGTTCCTGAATTCCTCTAATAGCACAAGACTATTATTATATCAAAGTTTCCTCCAAAAGAAAGTGATAGAACTAGGAAGAAGTGAGTAGATCAGTTATATGTTCATTTAATATGTTGTATTCTAATTATTACGGTGTAAACCTGTATCCAATGGTCATCCCCGGCTCGACGGTACGCGACCCGAAATCCAAGAATGGGACACCCACCATCTCGCCACGCGTAAAGATTGATTTTGATCGCTGTAGCATTGGAATGTATATGTTCTTCTGGTTTTGGAGCTTTTGGACCTTTGTAGAGAGAAATTAAAACTTAGAATGGTTACACGAAGAGATTTTAAACTATTACTACATATAAGTTATAACTTACGCCCGCCTCTGGTAGTAGCAGTTAATATTTCGCTAGATGGTCCCAAGGAGATTTTGTTTTGTGCTTGGATTTTAGCGTTGTAGGTGGTGCCACACTTCAACATGTCCATTGTGTATGATGTCTGTTCTGGAGACAGTTCCACACTGTGCCATTCGGTCTCCGATGATTGTTTATAGTGAAGGATGTAGCCTATAAAAATAATTATTTTACGCAAATTATTATTAAATAAAATATAGGCTTGTATCTTGCGTAAAGCACACTAAGTGTGGCATCGTATAACGCACCTAAAACTGGTTGGTCGGATTCTGGCATTCGCCAATGCAATTTTATACTCGTGGCAGTGGTGTATTGTAATGATAACGCAGGTGCTCCAGGAGGCAGTACTGCTCTTACGGTATAAACGATAGAGTCTTCACCGATACTGTTTGTTGCTGTGCAGGTGAAGTTGCCTGATGATTGTTCATTTACTTCTGAAATATTTAATTTAATATTTTATGCTATATATTTTTGTACTTGGATAAAAAGTTAATTGTGGAACTAAATATAATTGAAATTTACCTCGTATATGCAAATGGCCGTTCCTCGTGACTTGATAAAATCGATGATGTGTGACAGGTGCTCTAGCATGCGCCCAGCGTGTTCTAGGTGTAGGTAGACCAACTGCACTACATGCAAGGATTGCTGCACGACCGAGTCCAGCCCGTATCGTACCACCGAATGAGGCGATGCGGGCTGGGACTAGAAAAATATAGTTAAATAAGAAATGAAGGTAAACTCTTCATTACCCGAAATAAGATATAAATAATGTTATATATGTACTTAACGCCTAATATTATAATACCTACTTCTAGAACTTGGCCCTTGACCAACAACCAAAGTGGACTCTCCTTCCCCGGAACCAGTAGTGGCAGACACCCAAAATTCATACAGCTGGTTTTCCATTAAGTTTCTTACTTGATACATAAGCTCAGTCTCTTGGTTCTTATCAGCTGACACCGTAAAGCTTGAGTGTTTACCTAACCTGTCCCGAAAACAATACAACTAAAGATTTTGTTTGCATATGTATTTAATTTTAATAATTTATAGTGTAACGCCACGTTTAGGCTACTTGTAATTAAAGTTCCATTATAACTCACCGCCCCGCTTCTCGATAGTACACAGTATAGTGAGAAATAATGCCATTTGGATGGACAGGAGCTAACCAGCTCACGAGAACGGAGTCGCTTGAAAATGGCAGCGCTTTAATTTTTTCTGGGGCCGATGGAACTGAAAATGAAAACTAATTTTAATTTCCACATCTGATGCAAAACGCTAAATAATATAATGACTTATTTTTCTCCATACCGTCTTCTTCTGTCATACAATAAATTGGTGCACTTCTTTTTCCATCACCGGCGGCGGTATAAGCGGCGACTTGGAGAGAATAGTTACTGTATTTGTGCAGAGCGTGGAGATAAGTTTCTGTTGTAGATACGCGTTTCAATTCTGCACCTTCTGCTGTAAAAAATTGGTAGAAATACAAAGATTCTTATAAACCTTACTACTACGTTTATCTCATATTTTATTTTGGCTAGTCCTAACGTTTTTTGACTATTACCATGATCAGTAGATAGCGGAGCATAAATAACTTTGTATCCTTGAATAAGTCCTGCTCGCAATGCAGGAGGAGGTGGCGCCCACGAAACTTTCATACTTGATGAAGAGAGTGCTGTACATGATACACGAGTTGGAGCTGCTTCTGGAACTGGATTAGGAATCTTGTGTTAAAAAATTGTTAGTGAGAACGTAGAATTTGAATTAAACACGAACACAGTGCAAAATAAGGGACCCATTTTATTTTTAGATTTTTGTGACTATGTCCAAGACCTTTAAAATGATTTAATTTCATAATTTATTATACCTCCTTCTAACGTAGTGGCAGTGACGGGTGGGGAAGGAGGTCCAGCAGCAACTCCATTAAAAGCTCGCACTCGTACTTCATATCGCGTAAATTTCTTTAATGCCGACAACGTTAACTCTGTTGCAGACCAACCGTTTACTGTTAAAGTTCTGAAATTATGTTTCATTTATTTTAATATTTTATTTAAATTAAGGCTAATTACTAGTTAAGAAATCTGTTGTAAAATTTTCATGTTTACTTTACGGATTGATTTAGGATTTCTGGATAAACATCAATGTGAACATATTATTCTATGTTGTGTGTGTGAAGTCACTAGTTACACTAACCTAGTTGCATTAGGCAAAGCAGTAGCGTCTGGTCCAATTTCCGCACAGCTAACAGAGTACCCTAGAAGTTCCCCATGCCATGCGTCTCTAGGTGGAGGACGCCATGTTACGTGAAGTTCTCCAGCAGCACCCGCTGACACTGAAACGCCACTAGGAGCTTCTGATGGTGCTGGAAATTTAAACAGAGTATATATTATACTGCTATTCTCTATTTTTTTTGTTATATAATGCTTTATGTATTGAATGACCCAGATTGTAGCTGATATTGTAGTATGATGGCTCTCATACATTTATCCCATACATTTTTAGGTGAAATTTTTTATTGTTGTCATAAAAGGTTTGTGATTAAAATGGTCTTGAGTGTCTAGTAGAATGTTATTGTTCTTTATTTATATACCTTCTTCCTGAGTCTTAACAACGACAGGCTCAGTATAGTCACTGGAATCAATTTGGTTGATAGCGGCAATGCGAATCATGTACGCTGTGTGAGGTCGTAAGTTACTTAGTAGAGCTTCATAGTGGATATCACCTTTCTTTGTGAGGCTGGAAATGTAAAATTTAGGCTAAACCAAACTTAACAAATATTATTTCTAACATCGCATCAAATTCAAGCAATAAAAAGCTGCTCATATTGAGTCACTGTTATAAAGGACTTACGTGACGTGTGAGTGCGAATGAGATCCATGTAAAGATACATTTAAGGTATCCGCTGCATCCCAGCGTGTGATATGCAATGCTCCTTGCGCAGAAAGCGTCGTATGTTGGAGGGTATATCCTAATAAAGGTGAATTTCCATCAAAACGAACGCTCCATGATAAACGCACTGCTCTTGATTGGATCTCCGTGACGGATAGCGATTGAGGTGTTTCAGGTTTTTCTAAGAGAAATAGAATAAGTGTTTTAAAACTGCAACCAACAGAAAATGCAAAAGAGGTTATTAATTTTTCACATATTATTAAAAGATTTTTAAATACCTTGGACGGATAAATAAATATAGTGATCGCTATGACCGTATGCGTTGACTGCCTGGCACTTGTATACTCCGGAGTCCTGTCGATCGGTACGGCTGATGTACAGTTGGGACCTTAAACCACTATCAGTCTTTGCTTCTGAAATACTTAATCTGAAATAACAAAGGACCATTAAGAGGTTATCAAATTCGAAGGGCTCCGTATTGTTTTAAAATTTAAAATTAAATTACCTATAAGTAGAAAGATCGAGTGGTGCTCCATCCCGTGACCAAGAAAGTCGTAGAGGAGCATCTCCTCGTGCTTCACATGCGAGTGTTGCACCAGCTTCTCGGCGTGCTGACACATTGTGTGACGTTACTTCGAAACGTGCTGGTTCTGCACATTTAATGCTGTCAACATATAATTCACCAATATTGTAAATTGATTGAGTTTAATATTTTCAATAACTTACCATTAATAGCCACAAAAATAGTTTTAGACAGTGGAGTTCCAACTCCATTTTCTGCTTTACACATATAATAGCCCTCATCATAGGGCAAAGCAGCTTCGATTGATAATGTACCGTTGGGCACAAATTGGAATCTTCCTCCCAAATTCACTAAAGGGATGAAATCAGATGCTGAACCAGCTGGAACAAAATGATTAAGTCAATAGAGCGTATATTTATTCATAAAAAATTTTTAGTAAATGTTGCCATGAACTTTATAAACTTCCAGTATCAATCTAGTGTCATAAAGAAAATTTAACAGAGCTGTTGAAAATAAAAAAGGTATAATAAAAAAAGAAACACAAATTTACCTCATGATAAAAAGTATGGCAAAGGACCTTTACGTTCCAGAAACGGTGAAATAAATTTTACTGACGATCTTTTAAAACTATAAACAAATATTTATTGACGTACCTCTTTGTTTTAACCATGTGGTATGTGGTGAAGGTGAGCCGGTAGTATGACAATGCATAGCCAACGCCTCCCCTGCTAGCACTGCTACATCTGTTGGCTCTTGTATCCATTTTGGAGATACTGCAGCATGTAAGACAATACTATTTGTTAGTTTCCAACGATAATAATTATTAGGTATGTAAATTTTATTCTGATTACTCTCTTAATTCTCTGATGAGAAGAATTTTGAAGGATATCATTTTCGCGTATTCCAGGTTGGGGAATCAATATTTTGCCTTTGTTTTACTTTAATTCCTTATCTAAATCAAATAATAGTCCTATGTTTTAAAAATAAGCTCAAGAATAATTCTTTAGATTACTCTTATAGATATTGTAGAAATCTACACTGTTTTCAATAATTGTAACTCGTATTTGTAAATGGATAATAACGTTAAATTACCTTTTACTATTTAAGATATTATACTTACGAAATCCTGCTGCTAAAAATTATCTAAAAAAATTTAAAGTTAACATTCACAAATTTCGTTTAGCTGTATTATTTTTTTAAATTAACTTCATATGTTTTGGAATTTATTGGTGTCAGGATAATGTATTTTTAACTATTTACAATTTTTAATATAATTAAAAAGTATTTTTAAATAATATTTTATGATTACCCTTTCCTTATGCCATCTGTAATAATCCAACGTCGCAAAAAAAAACACAAGAATACTTGAAAAGCAGCACTAGAGTTGAGAAATAAGTTAATTAAATTAAATTAATTTTACAATTTGATCGTAATTGGAAAAGTTTTGATTGATATTTTAATGTAAAACGCTAAGGTTTTATAAAGGGTAGGTATATTTTATATAGAAGTGCATCAAAGCGTGCGTATGAGGTGCTAGGTGCTGGGTGAGGAGACCAAATCGATGGTGAAATAGGAAGGAGTGTATGGATATCGTCAATAAGTTGCCGATCTCCTGCCTTCCTGAAAGAATATTGTTGCTTTGGCAAAATTAACCAAAACCTCAACATTCAAAGACCCAATCGGAACACATTAAATGCTTCCGTGACTCTGTGCAAGCGTGCTATGGTGCAGATAATCCAGGGTTACCTTTCACCACCAGTTCAGCTGTATAGTTAACCTTCGCCGCGTTGTTGGATGCGACACAAGTGTACGCACCGCTGTGCCGAGCTGATACCTCCTTGAAAACGAGGTTGCTGAAAAAATCTGCCCCTCGTTCTTCAACCTAGCGATTAGTGAGGATCTCTTTTTATATGTCCTCATTTACAAAAACAAAATTCCAAAACAAAAGAACACACAAAACGAAACTGCTTCATCTTTACCTAATGTTTTAAAATGGGATAGAAATTTAGAAATGATATCGGCAATTTGCCAAAACTTCTAAGTGGATTTATTAAATGAATTTTACTATGGAAGTTTCCAACAGGCAAATATAATAGAAAAGATGAAATAAAGAATACTGTACCTGTAGATCAGCTGGAATTGGGACACCATCCTTGAGCCACGTAAATCGGACTGGCATATCTCCGGACGTGACGCTGCAGCTCACTTGTGCTCGTTTACCTTCTTGTAAATTTGCGGAGAAAGTAAATGGTTCTATTTCAGGAGGATCTGGAGATAAAAGATGTTAATATAGTGATGTTGATTTTATTAGTACCTATTTATCAATAAGAGCTACAGAACAGACAAGTAAGCTACTTACTGCTAACAATAAGCTGAAGTTCCCTCCTCGCGATCTCTCCATGAGGACCTACAGCACTACAAGTGTATGCGCCAGCGCTGCCTGCTTCCACTCTTGACAGTCGTAACGCCCCAGTCATGCCAACACCACTAGTAGGACCAGTTCCACCACCCTCCCATTCTAGCTGGTTACCATCACGTTCCCAACGAACAGAACTACAAAGAACAAGGTAATTAATCGTGAAAAAATCTGTATTTGGGTACAGTAGTTGCTCGCCAATCATGGACTAGATCCCTTATTATCTAATCTAACTAATATCATTTTAACCCCCTCTATTTTGCTTGTACGCTGTTATTTGTCTATTTTATAACTACACCCTTTCTTGGTTGAAGCGTTGTCGAAGCGCAACTCGCAAGGCACTACTACCTTTTCTCGAAGTGCTTCGTCGTTTTTTGAACCCCTTATAACTTGTGTTTGGATTATACCAGATCTACAAAATCCTTTTCATATTCCATAGCTTTTATACTTTAGTCTACAAAACGACGATTTCGTCACTGACTCAATGATGACCATCAAAATTCTTAGGGTACTTCCTGTAGTCCTAGAAAACTGAAATTTGGTATATAGGCAAGTATTAATACGTAAATAGCAAAAAAATTATAAAACTAGGAACTTTTGCCCCCTAACGCCTTAAACTGTACTAACTATTTAAGTTTGTTTGTATGAGAATTCCGCAAACTTGCCTTGGTGAAGGCATCACGCGTGAACGGCTGGACCGATTTCGCCACTCCAAGCCACATATTATATTGACTAAGGTGTAGAGCTTGTGAAGTGAGGGCTTATGGAAGTAAAGTTAGAAGCTTAACTCTATATGAGATCTGATAACTTTTTTCAGTGCGAGGTATGTATATGATTTCGTCTTGGCAACATTTTAGATGAATGTTTTTGGTGGGATTCCTCTTTCTTTAAGTAGATAATCGTGTTATTCACTATTAATTTTATAATAATTTCTGATGGTCAGTGGCCACTATTGTTATTTGTCTATTTTATAACTACACCCTTTCTTGGTTCACATTTGTAATCATTTTGTTACGTGGCAACCAACCTCAAATTTTTTTATTTAACTCTAAAGAATAATTTATAAATTATATTTTAAGATTGAAAACTAGTAGGCATGACTACCATCTTGAACAACAGTTAGAATGTATTAATAGTGATACCTGTTCATCAGTAGATTATCTAAATATTCTGTAGAATATTATTTTATCTTCAAAAGTTACGTCCTAAAAGCCAAATACCTCTATAATTTAAATCATAACTCAGTGAAACTGAATAATTTTTATCTAAAACCATAAATCCAAGTGAACCCAATGTATTGGAGGCAAATCATGGCGATAAGGAATAATGGTAGTAATTACTTGGGGCGAGTTCGGGAAATATCAAATAAAATCCTACTTCGTAAAATCTTTTATCGCTTGCGAACCTAAGGTGTAATTTCCATACGAAGCGTTAGTTGTAATAAAACATTATTTTTCATGTGATGTAATGACAGAAATAAAAATATTTATTAGTTTAAATCTTTTTTTTTATCTAAATTGGCAGTTGAAAAAAAGAGTCACTCAGAGTTTCTTTTCAGGTCTAGATTATTTATTTTCCAAATCTGGACGCATGGTAGTGCCCCCGTTAAGACGAGCCAAGCGAAGCGCAACTCGCACTACTACCTTTTGTCGAAACGCTTCGTCGTTTTTTTGAACCCCTTATAACTTGTGTTTGGATTATACTAGATCTACAAAATTCTCGAGATATAGTGTCAGTAGTAAAATCATTAAACATACAAAGTTTAAATTCCATAGATTTTATACTTTAGTCTACAAAACGACGATTTCGTCACTGACTCACTGATGATCATCAAAATTCTTAGGGTACTTCCCGAAGTCCTAGAAAGCTGAAATTTGGTATATAAGCTAGTATTAATACATAAATAGCAAAAAAATTATAAAACTTGGAACTTTTGCCCCTTAACGCCTTAAACTAGACTAACTAAGTTTGTTTGTATGAGAATTGCGCAAACTTTGATGATTTAAAACTGTAATAATTTTTAATGCTAGACAGTTTTCTTAAGAGGCCTGTTTGAATACATAGTCAGCCATATAATTGGCTTACCACCCTTAGGTTCATGTCAGTTACATACTTGAGAACTATTCGTGTAAGGTCTATTTTTATTTGCGAAAATTATGTGTCACTTCAGATTATAATCGAAGGATAACTACTATTATAGTATTACTAAACATATTGTTCTTCTTAAATCTATATATGTAAAAATGAATTCCTATTTGCCTTGAAGAGCTGGACCGATTTCGCCACTCCAAGCCACATATTACATTGACTAAGGTTTACAGCTTGTGAAGTGAGGGCTTATTAGAACCTTGACTCTATATGAGATCTGATAACTTTTTTCAGTTCGAGGTATGTATATGATTTCGTCTTGGCAACATGTTAGATGAATGTTTTTGGTGGGATTCCTCTTTCTTTAAGTAGATTCTCGTGTTATTCTCTTCTCTTAATTAACAGTCACTATTAATTTTAGAATATCGGAATGGATGGATATCGGATATACTATCTTGTTTCGCCGATGCTATGCCACCTGGAAGATAGAGTGAGGAAGGGGAAAGAAGAGGAAAATGCTACAGTTTTAGTGGATCCTGAACGAGGACTCAGAGCGTACTAGAACCGTAGCATTAACGGGTTGGGAGGGGGAAGGTTAAGTCTGGCACACATATGGCTAGACCGGAACGCATCAATGTCACTTGGCGGTTGGTTTCGCATGCTGGTGGAAGCAAACCAACTCCTACTAGATGCTTTCCCAGCGGCAGAGGGGAACTGTATTCTAACCCGTCCCCCGAGGGGTGAAAAATAGAGGCTAAATAAAAATAACTAGCGGCCATTTATTGTTAACTGCACTCATGGCTGAACCTAGAGGTTCAAACATGGGTGTTAGGTTAAGACATGGGTTAAATATCACTTGTTTCAATGGTAAAGTGAGGAAACCTGCATTCCGGAGAGTTCAGTAAAGTCCTCAAAGGTGAGTGAAGTCTTCCAATCCGCACTGGGACGGCGTGGTGTACTATAGACTTACACCCTCCTCAATCTGACGAGGAGACCCGTCAATACGTTGTGATGATGATAATTTATTGTTGTGGTTGTTATGTAGTTGCCTCAAAAATAAATATTATTATTGGATTTTAAAATATTTTGTATTAGTTTCTCACATACATGAGATATCATGAGAGTTCATGCATTCACATATTGGAGCCTCATTGAAACATTGCTATAGAATTAAAGCGTACATTGCAAATATAATATGAGTCATATTAAGTTAACAGGATGCATGGAAAATAGACCTTACAGGACATTTTTAACGAAGCCCGTCAAAATGTCTATAGAAGTGGAGGCTACAAAGTTGATAGACGTTTGATATTCATCACGAAGAAAAATATACTTTTTAATTAATGGAACTGGAAAAAATTAAAATAAGGATTTATTAATAAAATTGTTGCCAGACTACGATACATTGTAAATAGTACTTATTATTACAATGTTTATTATATTTTCTTTACAATTGCTAGTTGTAAAGAAAATACAATTTGGAGGTTTATTAAAACGATATTGTTGTATATTTATTAAATTTGACTCCAAATATTATAATATAGAACCTAAAAACACGCTATACCTTGATAAGCCCTTTAACGACCACATATGCTTCCCAAGGTAGAAAGTTTTGAAGTTTATACTAAGCTTTTCAAACTATTCGATTTTATATACACAGTATTTCTTACTATATTTTTATTTATTGATAATTATATGATATAAATTATCAATAAATATAATTATCAATAAAATTGGAGATACAGGAAAATATTCTCAGGAACCATTAGGTGCTTTTGTCAGACCAACTTTGGCACAGTAATTTTTTGGTCAAGCTTGAGTAGTTCATAGAAATTAGTGAAATTGTTCAATCATTTTTAACACAGATCGACTTAGTTTGATATCAGAATCATTTCATTGTATCAGAGGAAAAAATCAGAGCAGCAGTAGTTAGTCAAATTTTATAAAATGTTTTATCATAACACATGACTAAAACAATCTCTTTTGCAGTCAAGATAATACTGGATAATCTCATGCAATATGGCATCCATCAAAATGGCTTCCGTATTACTGCGCGTTTCTTAAAACAGACCGAAGGCAAGTTGTATTAATGAATTATACCATTAAATATTTTATACATTATTATACTCAAAAATAATAAAAGGACAAAAGAGACCCTTTTGTTGGTAATAGGTTAGTTTACAATCCGGATTGAGTAAATGAATTGGTTTCAAAACTTACCTGATGGGATAACCAGAGTAAGGGCAATAGAGTATCAGCTCTCTCCCAGCAACAGCTCTGATGGGGCCGATCGATCTTACATACGGCGGACCTTTAACATAACAAATAATCTAGATTAAATAAATATGGAATTTAAAACATTGTTATATGTAATTCAGCAAACGTAACTCAATTTTATTTCGTTCAATTAGGAATTGGGTAATTGAATAAAGGAAGGTCAAATGGCGATTGCTTAATTAATGTGAACTCGTGCGTGTGTATACTGTACAATGTTCTAACATAAGTAAAGTTATTTATTCAGATCTGATTTAACAAAAAAATACCTTTTTCAGGTTCGTTGCGTCAGGGGCTTAATGTTCCCAAGCTTACTTTCCCCGCTAAGATTGCTCTACAAAATGAGTAATTGTGCAAATATATATTTAAGATATTATTTAGTGTAAGTTCCCTTGCTTACTCAGTCTCAAATAACAAGTATTTTTAAATAGAGTATAGGTTTTTTATTAAATAAAAAATTAAGTTTAAAAAACTATAACCCGACTACGTAAAAAAGTGAATAATTCAGATAGAAACCGAGAAATGCATCGGTATAAAAATGGTCAAGGTAGAACCGTGGTCGCACCCATGTACGGGTGCGACCACGGTTCTACCTATATACCTACCATGTCTGTTTCATGGTAATGTTCCTCTAATCATATAAATAATCATAGTGTGTGCGACCACGGTTCTACCTTGACCACTTTTTTACGTAGTCGGGTTATAGTTTTTTAAACTTAATTTTTATTTAATAGTTTTCCGTTGCTCGATCGAGATAACCTTTATAATCTCATATTATAACGTAATGTTGGTTTTTATTTGCTTAAACGAATGTATAACAGCAACGATAGGACCGCACGGACTATACGACCGCATTTTAAACATATATGTTGACTTAAACAATAACATATATATACATATTTGTAATGTGCTCGCCAAGACCTTTCTTTTGAGTACAAACACGTGATAATTATCTCAATTTATTTTTTTTCGAGGTAAGAATCTGAGATATAAATTCCGTCATAAAAAAAATCATAAAATTTTTATTGCCTATGTCACCCGCGCTATTATTACGAATCTATTAACACCTTATTCATGAAAATTGGTTCAGTAGTTTAGGCGCTAGGGTGGAACATACAAACATAAATACTTTTTTTATGGCTTCGCCGTAGTCCAACGCAGCGATGGCTTTTAGTCAGCGAGCGGTAGTTTCAGGAATTATTAACACTTTTAATTTAGATTGCCTGACATTTATAGTTCAGACTAAATAATTTTAAAATAATTATATGATTTTAACATACCATAGATATTAAGTCTGGAGGTATGCGAGATCTCTCCGAGGGAGTTAGCAGCCTTACACGTGTACAAGCCGCCGTCCTCTGACCGAACTGCGCTGATGTTCAAGTAGCTGACTACTTCGTTGCTCTTTGTTGCAAATTGCTCTATGCTGTATCTGTGGAAAAAAACACTCTTTACCCTACTTCTTGTAATAATCTAATTTTATAAATAAATGTTTGCGTCGTTGGCGTGCTTGTATTGGCAGTTCCATCCATGACGTAGCAGACGCCCAGGAACTGAAAAGTCGCATAAGAACCAGTCGTGTGACCGGCTGATCTCGACCAGCGCTCCTCGCTAAAATGGCTTTAATAGTGACATCTGCGCATTGGAGGTCAAACCTATACTTACGTGACAGTAGCTATATCATCTTCTTATATATAAAATTCTCGTGTCACAATGTTAGTTACCATACTCCTCCGAAACGGCTCGACCGATTTTTATGAAATTTTGTGTGCCTGTGGGGTAGGTCTGAGAATTGGCCAACATCTATTTTTTTATACCCCTAAGTGATAAGGGTGGCCCACCCTAAATTTATATGGCAAAACAACGTTTGCCGGGTCAGCTAATGTATATATAGTTTAATCTACGACAGCTCGTGGTTTGCCTAATAAAATAGGTAGTAAGTACGCTAGTGGCGAGACTTCGTGGATTGAACAATCTATACCAATTAGGTTTTCGGAAAAAAAACCTATTATTAGCCAAAGTTATTAGAAACTCATAAATTCGAGAATTTAAACGTTCAGTTACTGACGCGAATAAAACAGATTTAAAACAATAGGTATATTGTTTTCTGTCTGTTCATAGTAGCAGTGTAAAAAGTGTGCTAAAAAACCTAAATATTTTTTGTATCAAATTATTAGTTCTTCGTTTGATATTTTAAAAATACGATTTGTATAACATTTTACACACGAATTTTATTCAACAAGGTTTTTAATTTTCATGTTAGACAGACGTTTTCATTTCCAAAACAGCCGCGACGTGTAGACGATATCATACATCCAAAACATCATTTTAGAAAGTAAACTACTTTTTAAAATATGCATTTTATTTAGCATATAGATGAAGTATATAATCAAGGTCTCGCTGACATTTCCTAGGGGAGCAGCTGCCTCTATTTGCCGTTCCTTGGCGACATACACATGTACGTTATCATGTAGAACGGTCGAGATTTGGTCACTTCTACGGCAAAAGCGTCGCAAGTCGATTGCCGAGGCCAGAAAGAATAAATGAAGAAGGAGGAGGTGAGGGTTTATGTATGAAACGGCTGATTTTTTTCGTGATTTCAGGATATCTTTATACTTAAAAAACTAAAAGTTCGAAAAAGATCAGCGACGTACCTACAGTTAACAATATAGATTTACTTATAGCTAATAAACTTCAGTAAAAGCTTCCATTCTTAACTTACCTATGTCTCGCCATAGTATTCACAGGCTGCCCGTCCAGCAGCCACGTGAAGTGTGGGGGCGGCGACCCCGACGAGGAGCACTTGAGGGTCACCACTTGTCCGGGTCGCAGCACTTGCTCGATGAACGTGTATTGGAGTTCCGGCGCTGTGTCTAGTAACAAACGGTACTTATTGATTATTAATGAGAGCTAGGAAATATAATCTTGGATTTTTTTTCTGTTTTATAACCTCAGTATCATTTAATTTAACCCTGGATACCGAACATTCGTCAATATTACGTTTCATTTGATCCCAGTGTTATCTTAAAATTATATAATTATAGTTTTTGTTTATTAAACTAGATGGCGCTGGCCTTAATTGTATCGCCCTGTTGTCGGTTACTTTGAATTTCAATAGGTTGTCGTTGTTTGATCGTTTGGGTAAAATTGGGATTAATTGGTTTGGTATTTACGTGAAACGTTGGGTGAAGTAGGTTTAAAAGGAAAATATTTTTTGCTTCAACACGATTATATTCTGCAAACGATTTTTGTTTAATAAAAGTCTTTTGTTCATTATGGCAACACTGATTTGAGTGTCAGCCTGTTATGATGTCGCCAACAATAATCTGAGAAACGTTTGATTTCAGAAGTTGGCCCAAACTAAATATCAGAAATTATTATTACATCGCGGGTATTCTAGCATTAATGCTGTTGGTCTGAGTTTAAAGTATAACCCCAGGAGGATACTCTAGTCAAAGCCTACGATGAGTTGACGATCTACGTATAGACCAAAATTCCTTTTAAGTCACAATACATTTCCGAAAATTAAGGTCAGTTGTTCAATAATTAAATAAGTATGATATTTCTCAAAAAGTTTCTTCAAGCAATGAGGTATTGCCTCCTAAATTTCAACTCTTACTTAATTCCAACAAAATAACTTTGTAAAATAAGATTTTTAGTCCCAAGGGTTTATTCTCAACTTTATAATTATCCTACCTTTACTTCGGCTCGGTTTTAATGAAATTATGCCTGCTGGTTGTACCATATGAAATTGTGACTTATTTATATATTGGAGGTCAAAATTAGAGTACCTACATAATTACATTTTTTGTTCACTATAAATGATAATTTTTTTAGGCAAACGAACTGACGGTCTACCTGATGGTGAGTGGTCATTGTCGCCCATGGACATCGCACATACAAGAGACTCTTGTTTTGCCGATGCGTTGCCACCTCGAAGATAGAATGAAGAGAAGATTGCTACGGTTTCAGTAGACCCTGAACGAGAACCCAGAGTTCACTAGGACTTCAGTATTAATAGGATGGAAGGGGGAGGGGTAAGTCTGTTGGATGATGGAAATGATACTTGGCTGTTGGATTCAAATGCTGGTAATTTTTTTTGAATCCTCGCATTTTTTCATAATCAAGTAAGGCTACTTACCTCCTAACCTTACTTCAGCACTGGCTTGAGCAGAGTCCCGCTCATTCCTGGCAATACATTGATACACTCCTTTATCAGACCGATGGACAGATGCAATGACTAGCTGCTCGCCGTTACTCTGCACGCGATGCCGACCACCAGATACCCCGGATATTGGGATGCCATTGTGTAGCCACTCCAGCCGTGGGGAAGGCCAGCCAGCCCAGGTGCAGTTTATGATAGCTGTTCCTCCACTATTGACAACCTGTAGAAAAAAATGAATGACATTGTTTGTTATCTACATGGTACCGATACCGCACAGTAACACACACAAGACAATAATAATATATAAGTAATGGAGACCCAGCATCATGACATTACACTACTGCACAGCCATAATGATCACCAGGAGAGCTCCGTTTGACAACGGGCTCAAGTCTATCAGAGGTTATATACAGTCTTGGAATAAAATAAAAAGTACTACCCGCGAATATAAAGTTATTAACGGAGTTGCTAACTGTATTATGTAATTTTCAAAATATCCTCCATCTTGGAAATAAAGAGAACTAATAAGAAATATTAAAAAGACTGACGTTAAAAGTCATTGAAACAGCTTCACAATGTTTCCATTGTTTTATCTGAATCAGACTATGAACACCTTTTTCTACATTATGACACTTTTTATTGGATTCATTTATTGTGTCAATTTGTAAGCCCTTTACTGTGCCAGCTTTTGAATCCCCTTTTTTTAATCGCAGCGATTCTGTGCACTTGTACATTGTACCAGTAGTTAGCAACACTATCTATAACTATGTATTCGCTAATTATAGTTACAACACAATATAATATAACCTCTATTCCGATGGAATATGGGTATTATTCGCAGTGTAGGGTATATTTGGATCTGTAGTAGGGACCGTGGTAACATATATTTTTTTAATTAATAGAATATGGCCATATTGATGCTACTGATCTGATTTAATTGAGAGGAGTCTATAGTATTCTTGTCTCTCTTCCTCTTTTATTTATACTTTAATTCTCTCTCATCCCCTTTCTTTTATTTCAAGTAATGAAAAGCTACACAAGTACAGAGTGATAATTTAAAGACATCCATTATAATATTGCTTCAAAATTTACGTAATTGCCTGAATATGGAAATTGAATATTGAAGATTAAAGGTATTTTGATAAATATAAGTCTTGTACGTGACAATTGTCAACTAGAGCTCGTCTGGTGACCATCGTTGCTGTACAAGTAGTGTAGTGTGACAGTTACCTCAGAGATAGTGTCTTTGTCTGTTACCTCAGAGATAAAGTCCCTAAAGTAATTGAAATCAAACGGGAAACATGGCATAGTTTCCCTTTTACGTAATTTCCAAACTAATGCGAGTAAAGTTTGGATCAAAACATTATTTGGAAAGTCCATTAGGTATTCAGGTCCAGGGTAACAATGGTAATGGCAGGCTGCCTAAATAAACGGCACAGGTTAGCGGGTTAGCCAAATAACTGTTGTATGCCAGACAATTCACAACTTTTTACCTCATTTTTACGTTTTAGAACAAAAAAAAGCGACCTCAAACTATATTGGTACAGTTTTATTTTAGCAGTGGATTAATTTTTATATCCGTCACATCTGTAGCTCAGTACTTTTCCTCTCAAGTACATTTCCATATATCCTTAACTTAGCAATGAATAGCAAAAATATGTAAAAATGAACGACTGAATTAATTTAATGTTATTTTCAACAACTTTGGGGACTGAAGAAAAAATTATCACAGCAACTCAATGGAAGGGAATCTAATCCTATATATATCTTGGAGATGTTATGATGAAAAAGAGGAGGAAGAGGAGATATATTGAAACAATACAAGGTTGTGTAATATTGAATGGACTATTGGGTAAACGCGACGTAGATGCTGCTACTGAACCGATAAATAATCAAATCTGAGCTCTTAGAATTACGAGAGAACCCTAAGCAGTGCCTTGGTGTAGGCTTAAAAACGTCCTTTAACAGAATACCAACACTTGCCTCCACTGCTCAATCTCTCTGTTTTAACCTAAGGTTAAACTCACATAAACCTAACCTAACACAAGACGTGGCAACTACATTGTAAGGCACTCACATTACCTTAATCGGACAGCTCTTCCAACACTAACACAACACTGCACTTAACATTTCACTAGCACTACCCAGATATCCAATTCTAGAGAAACCTCGCGTAAGACTAAAACTGCAGTCCGACTGTCGAGGACATATAAAAAGTCGAGAATGTCAAAATGACGGAAGTGACTACTACCCTATTCCAGCGCCATGTATATTCTTTTTAAGCAGCAGTGATGACCCAGTGGTTGAGTCTTCAAGTCTTACTCGGGAGGCCCGAGTTCGATCCCCCACACAGGCACACACCTCTGACTCTGAGTTATGTGTGTTTTAAGCAATTAAATACCACTTGCTTTAACGGTGAAGGAAAACATCGTGAGGAAACCTGCACCTCTGAGAGTTCCCTAAAGTTCTCAAAGGTGTGTGAAGTCTGCCAACTCGCATTGGGCCAGCGTGGTGGACAATGGCCCAATCCTCATTCTGAGGAGGAGACCCGGCTCAGCAGTGGGCCATTGAAGGGCGTGATGATGATGTATATTCTTTTCTACACAAAGACAACAAATACAATTAAGTTATTACGATTTGTTGGCAAAGGCAGGCTTATCTCTATAAGAGACCTTTAAAAGTCAAGATACAAGATGCAAAACAAACCAAGATAAAAATAATGCAAATATACATACACATACAGATTCGAGTTATTATGAGCAAGCCCTTTCATTTATTACCCTTATTATAGGAGTGCATTAAAAATAACAAGTCCGCCATCTTAGGTATTCCAACATGTTGGATTTAAAATCAGGTCAAATTATTAACAATGCATTGTCATCCAAACTAAATTTGAATATATACACCTTATTACACACTTAACAAACGAAAGGGTGATTTAGTCTACTACTTACGCCATCTGTTGACGAATAGATGTGTCTGTTACACAATTAGGCTTAAAATACGAAACCGATTTTGATGAAATATAATACAGAGATATAGTAGAGCTTGAGGAAGGAAATAGGCTATGTTATAAGCGAATAAATACTTATGAATACAAAGTAAACAAATGAGTGTGCTATTACCCCATCTATTACCGCGGGGATGGAGTGCACGTCGAGCTGTCTATTGGAATTAGTCATATATAAATTAATATATACTGATGTAGTGATTAAAATGTGAAAATATACCAAACTACACGTGGTATATTGTACTCGGGCGAAGTCGGGACGGGTCGAGTAGTAATATTATAATTCAAAGAACAAAAACGAAGTTGTAAACACAAAAGTTTGAATCGCAGTCTAGTTTCAGTCTTAGTTCAGCGAAGAGCTTCATATAACGAGGTTTCCAATTCGATAATTATACGTTTCCTGGTAGAAACTTTTAATTATCACTTATTGTTAAACGTTTATAACATTCCCGAGGGTGAGGACAAACAGGGAAATGTTTCACATACCAAACGTTACTTTGTTTCTCTTCTATCATGGTTTCCTAAATCACTGAATCAGTTTTGATAATTTTCAGTATAGATACGAAACCCTAGAGGATGTGATAATAAGCAAACAATGTTTTGTAGTACTCGAAGTACAAATTTTAAGTAACTGAAGCCACACAAGCATCAGAAACTTTAGAGAAGTAAGGTACTAATGGTACTAACATTAGGAAAATTAAGCCACAGGCACCAAATACAGATAAAAATAGTCTAGTACTTGAAGTACTAATTTTAGGGTAACAAATCTACGGACATCAGATACTTTTGATATTTTTTTAAATATTGATGTATACTTAATAAATAGAGCATTACGTATTTCACATTAAGATCATTACATTAATGGATCGTTATGAATTTTAACGGTCATACAGTCTGTCTGTAATAATAAATAAATGTTACTAATAAGGACGTTTATTGCATTTTTATTACTCTGCATATTTATATCCAGGCCAGTGCATCCAGATCGGTGAATTTTAATAAAAGTCTGGAAGCATTTTAAAAAACTACACATACATATCTACTAAAATATCATTTTACAACAAAATATTTTGAACAGCAATACAACAAACAAGTGCTTTAAAATAAATGCGTCATTTTGTTTTATTTATGTAAAAGGAAAAGCATAGCATATTTGTTTATCAGAGATTATATACATATGTCGGAAGTGTAAGTTAGGTTTAGGTTAGCCTTCTGTTAGGTTAGGTTTCTTTCTGGCTTTCTTCTTTTAATTAGTTTCCGACATATATACAAAATTCAGATGGACAAAACGAGTATTGGGCAATTTTCTTTCTTATTAGGTATGTATGTATTTAATAGCAGATAATTCGTTGCAAAAAATAAAAAGAGCAAAATAACTAAATTCATTGGAAACTCCACCTTTACCTTTAAAATGTAATTTTGGTAAGTAAAGTTCTATAATACCGGTGTTTTATTCACAAAATAGGATTATTGTATTTCGTAACAAGAAACTTAATAAAAGAAAGCTCATAAAAATATACCGTACAAAATTGATTTGCTGCGAACAATTTGCAGTCTCCAATTTCGGGCTGAGGGAGGTTTTTGCTGGTCATTAGTGAGGGAACAAAAAGACGGAAACATCGTATTAATACACAACTGAGTAAAGGAATTTTCTCACGATGGAAAAAAGCAAACGCTCATTTTTTCGGTAATATAATCTTCACTGTACGGTTATACACGGATATCCATGGTTATATGTAATATATAATATTAAATAACATGGGTTTTGGATAAGTCAAGCAGCGCCTGAAGCTTATGACCTGGATGCAGGTTTACAAACAAGTTAATCTATCTTGTTACTTACTCACCATTTTCTGGGCCGGTGTACCCTGGGCAACTATGAGTGCAGGTGACATCACAGATGGCAGTTACAGGAGGATTCGGTGATCGGAGGTATGGGTACTCCCCGTTACTCCTATACGTTAGGCAGGCGATTATCGCTGGGAAAGGGATTATGTGGTGTAATCCCTTTAAGGAGTATGGGTAAATAGTATTTCCAACATTAAAAAAAATAATGGACAGTCTAAACTGAAGATATGGAAGCATGAAAATTATATATTACTTACTTTTTCAGAAAGAATTTATGAAATTTTCTTTCTTGGAAAGTAAAAGCGCTCCTTATGTACAGGACTGAGAAGAGACCAATAATATTATCATAAAATATATAAAAAAAACGAAATAGAAGAAATAACCAACAGCTTGCAATAAGTGCGTGTGAGTTTGTGTTTGCGCGTGTGTGTGTGTATGTGTGTGTTTGCGCCTATTTGCCTCACGATTTAACCGCGCGTTATTTGCGGCGTTGATTTTAACGTAAACTCCTTCTGTATTCGAGTGACACGCAGTAAATTGCTCCCATCAGTATATTTAAAAGGAATATTTATCATTTGTTCATACTTAAACTTATACTAACTTATATTTTTTGTTATTTTTTGATTTAACGTCTAGCCGTTTACACGTAATCTTACTTTGTAACAGAATTCGTTTCTGAATATATTTATCTCAAAAGGATATCGGGAAATAAAAAATTGCTTTTATAGGACGCAAACAGGATGACATCCAATATTCAATGGGACAGAAAAGTTAACATAAACAGATGTCAAACTATTTCCTTTGCCTGATCGTATTTATCCGAACAACAAACAGGAAGTGGACGTGACGAAAAATAAAATATTCAGAGCATGTATATTTTATATTGACCAAAAGTAAAATGAACTTAAAGGTATTTAAAATGGTTTAATATTAATTTTATAGCTTACTAGCTGACCCGTCTACGGTTCAGTACGATGTAATGGACTACAGGTAGTTTCCAATTGCACAAATATTTCAAAACCCAAATTAGCCAAATCGGTTCAGCCATTTTCGTGTTTTAGCGAGACTTACAACAATTCATTTTCTGCTTGAAAATTTAAAAAAAATGTAAAACTAAACAAAAAACTTTTGTCTGAATGGGCTACTCCGTAGCAACTCAAGCAGTTTTTTTCCGGGATAAAAGGTAGCTTGTACGTTAATCTAGACTATAGATTAAATGTGTGCCAAATTTTATTAAAATCCGTTAAGTCGTTTACGCGTGATAGAATATCAAACAAACAAACATTCATATTAGTAAGATGGTGTGCTTTATCTATATTAATAGAGTCGACCGCATTTTAAAAACTATATAAAGTAAGTAACTGTACCTCGCTCAGCAAAATAAACCCAAAGCAAGACGAGCGGGTTGATTGTTTAAGATCGGACCCTGAATTGTTGGCCCTTGGAAGAAATTGGGAATAACATTAGTTTGGTTCACTTTTGCAGGGACAGGATTTTTTGCCAATTGGACCTTTGGGCTTTGTTGGGTCTACGTGTTCCATATTTGAATTTTGTTTAGCTATTGGGAAGGTCAAACAACAAATATATTTGTTTACAAAGGCTCGATATTGATTTTGTGTTGTTATATAATTCGAATTCGTGTTCGTGTTGTGATATATCTTTGTCCAAATCAATCTGAGGCAGTAATATAAGTGATTGCATATATTCAACATGGTCTTAAGTAGTAAATATGGCATGGTTTAGTGTTATAGTGATAGAGTGCGAGTTTAAATTTTGATAGATTATAAAATACATAGTTTTCTATAGTATTTAATGGTGAGACAACAGGAAGGAATGTTGTTAACGTTCAAAAACCTTACAACTTTATCGCAATTCCAAGGTGCTGCTCAGCTTCTTGTTTTAAATTAATTTGTATACTGCACAGAAATAAGTCTCAAGGTCACTTCAACAGAGTAAAATGAATTTTTATATGTTATCTATTATTCATAAAACAAAAGGCTATGTTTTACACTGTAGGTCAAAAAAGTTAGGCATGAGAGAATATTCTCATGTATTAAACCTATCACGTCACGTCCACATTCCTTTCTGTTACTTAGATCAATATAAACAGGCTGACTTTGACGTTTCAGCGACCCTACCTTTATTTATATTAAGCATATAATATGCAGTACTACATATTATATAGGTACTACCTGGGCGTGAGACTCAGGAGCAGTTACATGATCTGCAATATGGGTTACACTATACTTCACTACGATTGTTAATATTCGTATTATACATATAAGTAATTAATTGTCGAGCCGGTGGGGATACCAACTGAAACTAAGAGCAAATATCAAAGACTTAAATGATCACATGATAGTAAATATTTGCTTCACGGAATTATTCGTCAAACTGTCGCTTATCTAGTGGTACAGAGCTTATAAATCTTGTAGTGATGGTATTTATAAAGCAATACAAACTACAAGCCATTAAATGTTACCAACAGTGATCTTAGCATAAAAATCTTAGTAACATTTAAAAACTAACGCAATCCAGACGGAAGACGAGCAGTGCCTGGGGCTTGCGACACAGGTGCAGGATTAAAGGGCCCTTCTACTACCAGTAAACGTTCTCCTTCATCGCTCCATCCACTATAATATTTAACATTGCTTCAAGCAAAATAGTGATTACACTAATTATTCAAATATTCGGCAAACTATCTTTAAATACACAACACTTTGAAGTCTCACGAGATCTGAGAACAACTAAACCTTATTGCGTAAAAGTCATCCTTTTTATAATACGAAATACCCCCCTCATCTATTCCCAATTTAATGACAGGTTCGTGGGCCTGTGTTGCCAAGTTAGTATTCGATAAACGAGATATTTATCGAATATTAACTTGGCAACACAGACTAACCTAAAATATTTATAGTTTAAATATCCCAACCGAACATTATCAGCAAATGAAAAACAAACCGAGATAAACGTTGACATTTTATCTGACGAAAACATTCAAATCAAATTAAACTGATGGACGCAATTTAAAGCGTGTCACTCGAATACAGACGGAGTTGACGTTAAAATCAACGCCGCAAATAACGCGCGGTTAAATCGTGAGGCAAATAGGCGCAAACACCCACACACACACTCACCCACACACACACTCACCCACACACTCACACCAAGCACATGTTTGCTGGATCATTTATTTGGATAATTAAGTGGCTTTTAGCTCTCTCTCGTTAATGACCTACTTGCTGAAAGTTATTTTTGCTTTTTATACGATGCGAATATTGTGCTTCTTTTTCTCATTGCCATCATCTCACTGATTTGCTTGCTTTTTCTATCAATTAATTATTTAATCTACAATTTTGTCTCTACGAAGTATTATTTTAAGTGCATATATTTTTGAGTCAATCCAAATTTCTACATACACTTTTAGATTGGTTTATCTAGCCCAAAATAACGGACTAGTTATTTTCATAGATGTCTATGATATGAGTATCAAATGAAAGCGTTTGATGAGAAGAATACAAAATAAATTTACTGAAAAACTTGTTTTTTATATTTATTTATTTATTTACTCTCTTATAAGATGTTAAAGTTTAATATTCTTAATTCTTAAGTTATATAATATTGTGGTTTTTTTTTAGTTTCACGTTTAAAAGGTAATCTACAGAAGTAAATACTGAGAAGATTTTGAAAATTTTACCATTAACAAACAGCCTCACTATACCCGACTACGTACAATATTATTTTGTGTAGTCTATTTTAATTCAGTATAAACTAAGATCTGTCTACGTTTCAGATCACTTTATCCAATTCAGTATTTAATCATGCAATTTATATTGATTTCTACCTCTAAAATTGGAAGTGCCGTGAGCGTCCCAACTTGAAACGTATTTTACTTTCCAATTTGGCTCAATTGTGCCACTCGTGTATGTACGCTGTACGACTACAGCCTATAGCTCTATTGGTAAAACAATTACGAATAAAAAATGGATGTAGATTTACTATCTCTATTAAATAACAGTGTTCAGGAAAATTGAGAAGGTGAAAAGTATTGTATTCTTTTTTCTGATCCATTTTAAGTGATATAGAATCCAATTTATTTTACTTATTAACCATATCGTTATAGAATTATGACTATAATACCTTCAGTTTTTTTATGACATTTAAAGGGCAAACGATCAGACGGCCTATCTGATGGTAGGTGGCCACCATCGCCTATGGACATAGCACATACGAGAGAGAGTCTCTTGTATATTACCCATACCCGTTGTCACATCGAAGAAAGCTTAAGAAAGGGAATGAAGATAAGAATGTTACGGTCTTAGAACAACTGGACGCTAGGTGGCATTGGAAATTTTATGAAATTTCCTTGAGGGGACGGGTTAGAATACAATTCCTCTCTGCCGCTGGGAGAGCATCTTGTAAGAGCCGAGTAACCCAGCACCCCCTTGGTGGAAGTGGATCTGTTCCCCGACTGGCTTGCGACCACCAGCATACGAAACCGACCAAGTGTCTCTGACGCGTTCCAACTGAGCCGCATGTGGGCCAGATCTATCCCTCCCTCTCCCATCCCATTACTGCTGCGATTCCAATGAACACCGAGTTCTTGCTCGGGGTCCATTGAAACCGCAGCAGTCTTCTCTTCGCTCCCCCTCCTCACTCCATCTTCGAGGCGGCAAAGCATCGACAAAACAAGAGATACCCTCTAGTTTCGTCGATGTGTATGGGCGACGGTGGCCATTTTCACAAATCAGGTAGACCCTCTGCTCGTTTGTCCCTTAACTATCATAAAAAAAGAATACAAGTAAGATCTTAATATTAGATCAACAAATTCAAATATGACTTGTTATGAACTAATTTCAACTGCTCTTGATATTATTGTAGAATAATATATCCCAAAATAAATATGAAAAAATATCGCAGCCCGAAATTTCTATGTTTTAATACGTCCTGATTCCACAAAAGACTTCCCAAATTGATATATTATACGCCTGAAAATAGATTTAATCAATACCTGTCATCGATTCATAACTTTAGGGTAGCTTACTTGTGTATGAGGCTGAGCATGTACAGTAAGATGGGCTCGTAAAGACAAGTGCAGTCGTAGAGTGAGATGGCCATGGGCGTTTGCCGCACGGCAAGCCCATCTTCCGTCATCAGATAACTCAGCTCGACGGATGAACAGAGAGTCTGCTGATAGGCTGTAGCGACCTCCACCTTCACCTTCACGTATCTCTCGGAGAACTCCTCCAGGAGTTTCGCGGTACCATCTGAAACAAAGAAGAGCACGAATGTTATAGTTTTTTTAATCAAATTAAAAAAGAAGGTTCTAAATTTAGTATATTATGATGATTATAATGCCTATGATTATTTATGACTTTTTTCCTTCTGAACTAATTCTGGATGATGTTTTTTAATTTTTTAATACCTCAGGGCACTTTTTAAATTTAGTTTCGGAGATTACTTTAAATTATGTATAATTTAAAGTAAAATAAAGTAACAGTGATAGTAATTAAAAGATAAATAGCCTGAAAGGAAATGCAATGTAACAGTATATTTGCGTACAATTAAGTTCTACAAATATTATTCGTATATTGACTATAAGGATTTGCGATTTATAGTGTAATAACTTCCTTTTTTGGACAAATGTGAATATGAACTGTTAGAAACGCGGTAACACCGTTTACAAAGTAGTATTAGCGGGTAGATCATTTATATTATGTCAAGTATTCCGAAGTGTAGACAATATATAACCTTTAGTGCGATAGATTAGAATTTTCTCTTTCTTGTTTTCGCGCAGTGTACATGGAAATTAGCATCATAGAGACGTGGTTAACGTCATCATTCTTGAGGTCCACGTAAGTTTACTTTATTATCTATTGTCGTTAGCGAGGTCGAGTGGTGGAGGTGAGAGTTAATATATTATGAAAGATCACTTTAAACCTGCTCAAGCCCCAGGCACTACTCGGTTCCATCTAAATTGCATGTGTATACGTATTGCTGCACAGTAATGAATATCATTCCTCTCTCACTCTATGACAAAACAAGTAGGTAACTGGTTTACCAACACTTGTCGAAATTTCCGCGAAAGAGGTTATATATCGTGTGGAAGTGGAGTTTCTAACACAAGTTATTAAGGCACACAGTTTTACTAAATTTTACAAAACAATAAAAATGTGTGGCAAAATATTGTGATGGAATAAAAACCATAAACAAGAATAATTTCCTTCCTCCGTTAATGAAGCACGTGACATAACCTAGCAACCGCACCTCAACATCTCAATTTGCGAAGCACACACGAGCACACACTGGCACACCCAAGCACACAGAGGTAACACACATTTAATCAAGCATATAATTAAACCGCTTTCATATCAGACTATAAATATTTCATAATGTACAAATAAATGTCTGGAGAGAAATTTTGCTAAATGTGACTAACATAAATGAGGTGCTGTACTGGTTTCGTGCTTCCTGTATTTATTACTTTTTTCTAAAAACAAGCTATCTAAGAATAGACCATTAAGTAGTAGTGCCATACCCATACGATTTGAGAGCGTCGATGGCCGTGGCAACTATGAAAATTATCATTTTTGATTATAACAGCTAGAGGAAGCTGCAACATTTGATAGCCTTTAATTTGCTTGCAATGGTCCCAAAATACACAACATAGTAACGCCATCTGTCAGAACTCGTAAGAACTACGTCAGTAAAAAGAAGCCATCGCTTCTATGAAAATTATCGCTTAAATAAAAATTAGTTTATTTAATTATAACGTAACTTTTCAACCATTTGGGGGACATATTAGACTTAAATAAATATTTTAAAGTCCATCTGCTGAAGAAATTGTTACGCCTATCTCATTACTTACACTACATTAGATGATAGTTACGTTAATTAAGGTGATTTAAAACTCTTTTTGAGTTTTGGAACTCTTTTCCTTTATACACGTTTCAGCAGTCTTTGAAAATCTAAAGTATAATACATCAATAATTTTAAGTAATATTTTATTATTCACTGTATATTTCAATTTATTAAAACCTCAAATTTTAAAACAGTCAACGCTGTTCCGATTCAGCTAAATTCAACTTATTTACTACGGGCAAATATAACGCCGATGTGATTTGAATAAGCTAAAGGGGTGAAAGAGGTGAAAGGGGGAATGAAAGCGTAGATATTCTACACAATTCTGTCTTTCACGTACGGAACTATGTATTTCCTTATTTCACTTTCTAAAGGCATAATCTTTACAACTAAATATATGTTTATGTCAGGATATAGTTAGGGTATTGATAATAAAGAAAATTTATTATCACTTCCGTTTCATCATTGCAATATTCAACGATTTTTGATAATCTCTGATCGAATTTCGTTTACTTCTACCCACGCGTGGTGGTACCCCACTACCACTGTCTTGTCTCTTTATATTCCCTTGTATGATGGATTTGAGTTTTATTACGCATGATATCTTGGAGTGGATATGATCTAGAGTAGTGATAAAGAAAGTGTGATCGTGTATCTTGATTAGCAATAAAATAAACTTATTTTTATGTAAGCAATAATTTTCATAGAGGCGATGGTTGCCACGCTGTTGACATAGTTCATATGAGTTCTGACAGATGTCGTTAATTGCTAACAAATCAAAGCTTCCTCCAACTTTTAGCTTTCATAATTATATTCTCTAATATAAACAAAATCACCTGATTCTATAGTAAACTGTAGCAACCCTGAGCCTTCATCAAGATACGTTTATCTTCATCAAAGAAACTCATAATTCCTCTTAAACTTTCGACCCTTTTGATAATTTCTCGCTTCGAGACCGTTTTTAAAAGGCAAATTTGAATTTTAAATAATATTTTTGTATAGAAAGAGGATTAATTATTAAAATTTAAAACGGTTTTGCCTATTACAGAAAATACAAGCTGATTAAACGGGGTATTATGGTAATTTATATTGATATAATAAATGCAAAGTTAAATGCGCTTCTCTGTTTCTTGGTTCTTTCTAATAGGATCGAATAGGTCCTCAGTAAAAGAGATCCAAAAAAAGGTAAAAGTAATGCTGTACTAAATTGAAAAAATCTGCTCGAGCAAAGTAGATTACTAATTTATTATTAAAATTATTTTTACTTTCTTAAAGACTGATCATTTTTATTCTATTTGAATTAAATATTACAAAAAAAATCGAGACAAAGCAATTAAGAAATATAGTTTTCCTTTTCATTACGCTTAATAATGCAATTGTTAGACAAGAAGGAGCGACTGTTAGTCGAAGGTGTCTAACGTTTTTATTTGCAATTTGCAAGCAAAAACGTAAATGAGTTTAGAGGTGAATTTAGTTTTAAAGCGTCTCTTTCTTTTTGATTGGACTATAAGTGAAACAGAGTATAATATCAAAAATATTATAATCTTATTACCAAAGTAAAGTCGTGAAGTATCTTAGCAACACCAACATTGAAACGAGACCAACACCGTTAATAACTTTATAGACTCGGGTAGTACTCTTTATTTTATTCCAAGACTATATAATGATAGACTTGATCCAGTTGTCAAACAAAGCTCGCCTGGTGACCATTATGGCTGTGCAGTCGTGTGGTGTTGTGGTGCAGTATCGTTCCTATGTAGATAACTCAAGATCCTTTTAGATCAAACCAACTACCGTTCAATCAAAAAATTAATACTCTAAATATTGAGTTACTGTTATATCCAAACTATAAAGCAATCTATCAATCTAGTGATTCGTTACAAGCAACGTCGCGTACATGTCGTTGAACAAGTTCCCTAGGGCTGGTAATCGATGTGGATCGCCTCGAGGGTTGATGCTTTTTGTTATATACAGTGTTTTTTTAACTGTGACTGTGTGGGGAAATCCTAAACCGTTGGAGATACAGTACAGGGAAACTCTCTTAACCATTAGGTGCTTTTTTGTTAAATCAACTTAGTAATCAAAGTATTTGTTTGGTCATGCTTGAGTAGTCCATAGAAATGAGTGAAATATAAACAGTATATTTAACACTAGATATAAGGACTGTAATACAGTGTGTTTTTGGTAATAAAGAGAAATTCAATTCAATTCAAAATAAGTATTTTTTTTTAATGCGGATCGTCCCAGTTTCATGTTAAAATAATTTCATTGTATTGGATTAAAAATATCGGAACAGCAGAAGTTAGTCAAATTAAATAATTTTTTTTATCATAAAATGGGATAAAGAGGCTCTAATTATCTCTAGTTCACTAAGAACTAGTAAGAATATTATAAAATCCGGGCATTAATGATGACTATATGAAATTTAAGTCAATGCCCAAAAACATTTTTTTAAACAGTCAATATAAGGCCAAGATCAATATAATTGTTTCTTTCTTGCTTTGTCACAAGGATTTTTATTGATTTTTTTCCTCAAGTTTTTCTTTTTTTTTTACTTATTTTCTGTCCTTGAATCAACAACATTCTTTTCTTCACCAACATTCATACCAACAACTTTTTATATTATTGCTTGATTGCTTTCTTTTGAATTTAAATAATCTATTGAATTTAAAAATACATCTCCTATATAATTTAATAATTCATTACCATTTAGCTGATTAGATTAAGGAGTTAGTGGAACTCTTCAATGATTACTAATTTAAACCTTTAAGTTTGGGCTCACGACCACAAATTGGGTATAACTTTGTCCGTAATTTAATAGTTATAGTTAGATATTATGGATTCCTGGATTCCTTCTTAAAGGTGAAATTTACCAAAATAGTTTTAGTACATTCTCAACAAATTTAGTGACTTAGGTTTGAAGTTATTAATTTATCATCCATTACTTAACAACTCATTTCTGATCTAAGATCTTACGGAAGGCTAAAGTTTTGTTCAGTGTTTCCGTGTAATTATGACGATACTTTGAGGCCAGTCTCTGTAAACAGGTCTCCCTTGTGTTTGCCAACAGTGGTTTTAGCTTTGACTTCAATTCCACTTCAATATAATTGAAGTTTTGTATCTATTAAAGTTCTTCTAAGTTCAGCATTACCTATGGACTCCACGAGTATTGTGTAGGGAACAGGTAGGGTCCTTTATTTCTAATCTATATTCTGTTCTGTTGCAGTTTTGTTGTTATAGTATTTACCAAATATTATTAAAGTATAACAATCTCAGCACGTAATCGTTTTGGTCAAGTCACGTATGAAGACATACACAAACTCTCGTGTAGCAGCGTTGACGTCCCTCGGGTCGGGTAATCGATGGGAAATCGTCGCCTCGAGGACTTGTTCTTGATTCTATAGCTCATAGATTTTTCGAGGTGTATCACGTTAAAGTTGATATTGTAAAGAACTTGTCGTATTGATTAAAGGAATTACTGCATCAGACCCTTTATGCAATACATGTACTTAAAGAGTTATAGTAACAACAAAAACCGAGAGAATATCTTCAGCAGTATCGATTGTAACTTTGGAAGTATTGATTAAGATTTCAAAAGTTGCCCTATTTACATTTACCCAATTACACTTCCGCAGATTCGCTAATTTTCGAATTACTCTTAGCTTTTGATAAAAATTTTCGACGAAACTAGATGATTGTCCATTTAGATACAAAGAATCCTTTTTAATTTACTTAGCTAACTAAGTGGAGTGGTATAAGATGAAAACGTTTTATCACGGGCTGTATCCCTCGCTACGTTTCATTAATTTTGCTAAACTCTCGTAATATAATGCGACTAACTTTACTCCCAAAACGACGCTGGATAATTCAACTTCAAATTTAGTGCAGCGTTTGAAATTACAGTTACTACACTTTTTTTACTATTTTCATTTATTACAATGTGACATATATTTTTTAATATATATCACATTGTAATAAATGAAAATAATTAATAAATATAACACCCTCCAGGGGTTATACTTTAGACTCAGAGCTTCAGAGTTACTGCTAAGAATACTCGCGATGTAATCCATCATAATTCTGTCGTGACGGCGTATTTATTTTGCAATCCCCACTTCCTTGATTTGTGTTTATCAGTTGGCCAACATTCAAGTAACAGGATGCTACTCATATCAGTCGTACCAACATCAAGATCAAGTAACAGGATGCTACTCAAATTATAAGTGTTGCCAAGATCATAATTAACAGTACATAAGTACATGGTGTGATTACCTTCAAATATTGAAATCAGCATAATAAAGTCAATATGAAAGATTTTATGGCCCTAAAAACCTAAGTGCTAAGACCAAAGACCGCCAGAGAATTAAAAATCACAGAATAGGGTTCGTGAGACAGTCTAGGACGAAATTTCCAGCAGCAATGTATTAATAGCTAGATTATTAAGAAGAAGAATTATTTTTAGGCTAGTTCTTGTGGATGAATATTATTGAGCAATGACCATAAAACTCATTCTAACAAGTACACGAAGCGAAAGCAAAACTAACCGACCAGGACGCAATCAAATTAAACGTGGGGTTTTCAATAAAATATAGTAAACACTTGAATAGAATATTCAAATACCCAATAGTTTGTTTTGTAACCGCAAACAAATATAGGACTTAAAAAAATATAAAATTTTATTAACTCTACGGTTTGGCTATTTGTCGTTAGGTTTTTAGGTATATAGAGTAATTTTCAAAACGATTGAAATACCATCACTATCATTGTCAATACCTTCACCTCCATTATCTTAATTTTCAAAAAATTATAATTCGCTTCTATTAATTCAAGTAAACATAATAATTTATTCAAGCGCTCTAAAATTAAATATTCAAAAGCTTTGCGCTGCTACAATCTGATAGAATTAACTACAAACTTGTCATCTCGGACGTTTCTTAGAAGTTTACCTTACTTATTGGAGACTGGCTAATGGAAAACTGATGTTTCTGCAACAGTGTCAATATCTGGAACTAGAGCACTCGCTTTCTTGATTCATTTTTATCTGCCAAGTTCCTACCTTTTGGTCTTATTAAAATTAGCTTACAAATTTATGCAAATGATTTATTTGTTACTTGAAAGTTACACAGATCATCTTTAAGATAGATCTATTTAGTAGAATCAAATCTATGGTTTCATACGTATAATCATGAGCGATACTGTGTAAATCATCTGGAAATATACATATAGTGAAGACATACATATTAAGAGTATCTATACAGCGCAGTAACACTCAAATGACAATATCAACATGTAATCTCGATGGACAACATACATGTATACCAGATCGTTGAATGACATAATATTAGTAAACATGAATCAACAACAATCCTCGATTATCGGGTAATTGATCCTGGAGAGTAAACAGTGTCCAATGTCGCAAGGATCTAACAATGTAGCCAATTAGTTGAGTGTTGATACAATTCTAAGATAAACAAGCATTTACTGTGCAGATATTTTTAGATTACACCTTAACATAACATTAAATAATCAATGTAGAAAACTTGAAAAGTTGATAATAGCGCAAAATACATCTTGATGTTGATTTAGAATAGGGTGTCAAAGTTCTACAATGTCTTTTTTATTGCTTTCTATATTAATTTTACATCAATAGATCTTCTCTTTAATAACTTTATTTTCTGAATACTCACTTTCTATTGATTACAATTTTTTTTGAACTTAGTATTTGAGCCAGGGTCTAGAAATCAGCACCAGAAGCTTAATGGTTCAGGCGTTGTGGGTTCAAATCTTAGTCATTGGGCTGCTAACTTGACCACTCCTTACACTAGTATTTTAGCTTACCTGGAGGGGTTTAGAACACCCATTAATCGGGTACGATACGATTGATCAAGTGCCAATAAATTGTGCCGACTCATCAACATTCGCATTTAAATTAAGGAAATGTTTTATCAGCAGAATTGAAGAAGTATCGGAGGTAAAATAAATACAAATTTTCGATATACGAACTCCTTTTCCTCTGTCGACGGAGATGATTAACACTAATGGTATTTTCTGTCAACTGGAGGACATCAATCATTGTTACGTTGCTCTTATTTTCTGTTACATCATATGCTTTAATACTGCTAAACACTTATCCAGTAGAAATATTATTTCTGATTTTTTGAGCATTATTCTCCTTATCCTTTGATTTCATTTTGTCATTGACTTCCATTATTAGCTCCTTCTACTTTATTTTTTTGTATCTACTCCTCAACTATTTCGTATTAATGATTTCATTTTTGTAGTCCATGAAGAAATTAAAGTTTTCTAAAAAACCAACATCAGGTAAACTCTTCAGTATTACCGTTTTGTTTTTCTTTAGCTTAACCTAAAATGAAATGTAGTAAATGGCCTAAATTCGTTGCTTGCGCTTGCTCGCTTGCCAAAGGAGCAGGAAAAGGAAGCAGACATTGCATTTAATATATATTTTTTTAAATTAACGATTAAATTGGATTGAAACTCAATATGGAATTATAAATATGATATTTGATATACAATACAACCTGTCCTAATTTATCATCTAATACTAAATCATTGACGAAGGCAACCACTTATTTTTAGGACCGTTTGCTATTTTCGTTTATTTCTATTTCTATCAAACACAAATATTGAGTTGCACTTAAACCCATATAGGAATCGTAGGTTCAATAATTACTGAACGTTTGACTAATATTTTATTAAAGGTTTCAAGCCCTAGTCTATCTCTGTACGGTCAGTTAATTGTCTTAAACGTGATTATGTAACAGACAGATAGAAAGTTACTTTCGCATTTGTAATATAAATTAGAAAGTTAGGATTGTAACTTCTATATTCTATTAATTTGCTTGCTTTTGTGTGCTGTGGTTTTCCTTGAAGACGATAAGCGACATGATACTTTTTGATGTCACCCCTAAAGATGAGAAAACACTGATTACATTATCCATGCAACTATCGTGTATACTTCGCCTGTTACAATCCTATGATTCTATAAAAGAAACCAACTATTAGGGCAGAGCGAGGGAGAGAGAACCTAATATACCTTCACCATTGAATAGCAGCAAAAATATTTGTCCAGTATATTGTAAAATACATTATTAAATGTCTTCACTTGTGTCCCTTATATTAGTAGTAGTAAGAGTGTCAAGTTTAATTGAGACATTCCCTTCCTTTCCGAAGAATTTCCTGGATGGCGGTTACGATAATTTATATGATGGATTAATCTCAATTATAAAATTAGACTTCATATTGATGTTATACATTAAATCACAGAGTATTGAAATAAAACGTCAATTTGAGATCCATTAGCGGTCACGACATTACAAATAGACATCTCTCCAGGGATTTTTGACCCTTTCCAATAAGTAATGAAATATTATGTGTACTTTAAGTAGTGTGTAACTTGTACTATAGGTATATTATAATCAAACACATAAGATTTATTTAATAAGTGAATTGTTATAATTTATAAAAAAAGATAATTTTTCTTTGTTTGTAAAATATCTACTCTCTTGATAGATAAAAGGACTTAACAAGCTTAATGTATAAAATACTATCTGTGAAATAGGTAGTGTCAGAAAATGAGAAAGGAATGATTCCCATTACTGTAGTTATGAGTATAAACATGCAAGTCGAGCAGCGCCTTGGACTTGCGACCGAAGTGTACTCTCCTAACTCTAACTACAGCAGAAAATAAAGCGAACTTACGTGGACCTCAAGAACCCACCCACACATACCTTATCTATCGTACTAAAGGTTATATATTGTCTACACGTATACACCTGCGGACCTCAAAATTTTTCAACGGTGTTGGTAACAGTAGTAGTCCTGAATTTTAATTAATAATATAAAGGTACAGAAACCTGCGAAAAACAAGCAACGAACAGAAATATACTTTACGAAGTAGACGAGTTTTGCGAGGCTATGATGAAGATTGATTTACATCGCGAAGAGGAGAAAACTTCAGTATCGTTTTTCAATTTAAATTTTTGAATATCGAGAACATTTATTTACTGAAGCAACTTGATATTCATTTTAATTAATTCTCTAATAAATGTATGAAATAACTACGTATAATAATCTTTATTCACATAAAATGTTACAAATTGTACTGAAGTCCCTGATTCCTGAGCTAGGCTTAAAGACCTGAAATACAGAAATCAGCGTCCTCTGTCATATTTTAGTGTGTAGTGTGTATGTGTGAGTGTGCATTTTTTTTCACAAAATATTATAGCAACAACAGTTCAGTTTGTTCATTATCTAATGACACGTTGTTTACTGTATTCGTCAGCATGATAGGGGGTGATTCTATGTTGTTGGATAACTAATTGATAGACGCTCAGTTGTCTAACCGTTAGGACCTGACATTATTCATACAATTTAGTTGTAGAAAATCTACACGGGCTGAAGGTCATGACTTTTAAGATAGATCTATGCGCTCTTTCTAAAAGTTTTATAAACACCACCCTAAGATTTTATACAATATCCAATGACTGATTAACCTAGTGTACGTACGTAATATACAATATGGAGACTTAAAATTCCTAAGTTATTTTGCAAACTTTCACTCACTCACTCATTCAATCCGCAGCTATGAATCATATATTTCTCATCATTAAGGCAGCGTTCCTAAGAAACATTTTCGTTCGACCGTTTGTTCTCCGACTTACTGCAGCAAATCCGATTACCACGAAAAAGTCTCTTCATTTTTCGAGTTAATATATAGCCTATAATACTCACAAATAATGTGGCTTGTAGATAGTTAAACATACAAACATATGGTTTACCAGGTTGTTGCTTGTTTGAAAAGTTTTACAGTAGTATCATTACGAGGCATTGTCGGATAGTTGCAAGTGCAGCGACCGCATGAGGAATAGCTCACTCGTACTCTATACGAAAACAGATAAAAACTATATTTTACTCTCCAAAAAGTAGTAAAAAATTACGTAATATGACTGTCTAAAACAATAAAATTACTAATTTAATTTCAGAGAAATTTAATGTCCTTAAAAAAACGACACACTATTGCTACACTTCAACTCCAGGTGATGTTCATTCCAAGAGACTTGTCGTGTGACTAAAGTGTACTGCGTCAGTCGAGGAATATAAAGGAATGGTAGCAATGCCCCTTCACTGACGAGGAGAAGTAAATAAACAAATATGGTGCTGGAGTTCCGATTAATCGATAATCGTTTACTCATTTGGGGCTATCAAAAATTGCGGAAGTAATATTAAATACTACACACTCCGTGATTAGGGGTTGGTTCAAATATGGGATGGAGTGCATGTCGAGCTGTGTGATGTGTGATTTATGTCTTTGGGAGTTAGTCATATTATATAAACCGGGGAGGGGCGACTGGTACTATTACTGTTGCTTACATATTACCTATATTATTTTCTATAAACTGCATCTGTATAATTAGATTGCGAGGTTACTTACTGACAAAGAGTACTCTCATTACTTCGCTCTAATTTGCTTTCATACATACATTTTTCATCTCGCAAAAGGTATAATAGTATACAGTCAGGTTGCGTTGCCACTAGATATGTACGAGGATGTGTATTGATATTAATATAGTAATATTGATTATAAATTTCGACCGTAAGGCTAAGGTGGTACGAATCATGCGAGTAGGCGCCTAAATTGGAAAAAATTGGAATCTAAGTGACGTTGACTCTCAAGCTAAATGATTTGTATAACAATTTATGTAAACATGGCTTTTTGATGCGAGCGACTGTTGAGTGTCTGGCCGGCTCTTCTCAACAGAAAACTGCTTTCCGAGCTGGTGGTAGCTTCAGATAAACTAACTGACCGACAAATTCTTGACGTTTCAAAAGTACTTTCATACAAAACTCTAATTGAAATAAAATATGTTGAGTTTGAGTTAGAATAAATGATTTTGATAGAAGGTTCCCGAAAAATCATAAAATGCCTATTTTAATAAAAGATTTTTAAATTTTAAAATGCAGAGTGAAAGATTGTTAGATAAAAATTCATTACATGCTAATGTTAGCAATACGGTTTATGAGTTAGTAGTCGCAGGTAGTTCATTTCATCTTATTGTTTTCGATAGGATTGAGCCAGTTAGTCACTAGGTGTTGCGCAGGTGAGAGTTTATGCATAGTTTACCCGTGAGGGGACGGGTTAGAATACAATTCCTTTCTGCCGCTGGGAGAGCATCTCGTAAAAGCCGAGTAACCCAGCACCCCCTTGGTGGTAGGGGATCTGTTCCCCGACTGGCCTGCGACCACCTCTGACGCGTTCCGGCCGAGCCGCATGACCGAGCATCCCATTACTGCTGCGATTCCAATGAACAACGGGTTCTTGCCAGGGGTCCATTGAAACCGCAGCAGTCTTCTCTTCGCTCCTCCTCCTCACTCTATCTTCGAGGCGGCAACGCATCGACAAAACTAGATACCCTCTAGTTTTGTCGATGCGACGGTGGCCATTTTCTATCATGTGGACCAACCCTCTGCTCGTTTGTCCCTTAGCTATCATAAAAAAATAATAGTAGAACACGTTTCTGGGATTCAATATCGTTTGATTGTTACTGCGCAATATAGATTCCATACTCTTAACACTAATTATTTAATTTTAAGTTTATTAAATATAACAGCATCATTTCCTTACAGGGGTTCGACTAAAGCAACCATGCCCTAGCAAAACCTTCAAAACAGATTTATTTTTTTCCATATTAAAGGTGTTAGACTGAGATTAATTTCCTCGGACCCTACGAAAAAGGAGCAAATCTTTACGAAATTAAAAAACAAGCGTGACAAAGCATAATATTTCATAGCGTTAAATTAATGAAGTATTTTTCAGAAACCGTAGAAGCGAACATTCGAGAAATAATGATTCAATTTATTATGAACTGACCCTGATGAAATATCCAATTAATAGCTTTATATATTCGAAATGTATATACATTTTTCAATATACAAAATACCACGGTTTTATATTTAAATTATGTTTTTCAAATTCTACCTGATAAAATTACCAAATGCTGCAAATGGTTTCTATTAGTTTATTAAAAAAATACATTTGTTAGCAACACCGCTTATAAATTAGTATTTGCGGGTACTTTTATCTTTTTCAAGTAGACTGTTTAACTTTCGTTCCGATAGGATAGAGGTAGTCTGTCTAGTAATATCGTGTAGTGTTAGTGGCGTAGTGCTAGGCCTCCGTTATAGTGGAGTACGTGAGTATTGTACTTTATTATTTTATTACAAGCCTGGCAATTTTGATTCTTGTCGAAAAACAAAATTACAATGCATTAGATAAAAGCGGCTGTATCTTTTTATTAAATTAACTTAGCAGTTTGATTTTTTCATATCCGAGAGACTAGAGATATAAATATTTGATATATATTTTAACTTTATATCTTCCCTTTATCTGAAAAAAGGGTCTGGCTTGACAGTCAAAAAAAGTTAATTTTCTAGTGATGTAGAAAGAAATTTACATTTTTTTAATTTTATCCTTTACTTGTGCTATGAGACCTTGCTTTATGCTCAAGTCTTGCTTAAGTCATCGGGAAGTACCCTAAAATATTGTGACTACATTAACGGTCATATCTTTTCAATGTGTGAACTTAGAAGTTTGATTGTTTTGCAGCCGCAAGGGACCGCAGGCGCGAGTATTTCATATTAATTTCTACTTGATACCTCCACGCAATCCCGAGAAACAGGGTCTTGACAGACGAACAGACAGTAAGACAGACAGACGGTGGCGTGGTGCTAGGTCTCCATTATAGAGGAGTATGTGAGTAATGTACTTTATTATTTGATAGTGAGGTCGAGCGGTGAAGGTTTTGAGTTTACGGTTATAAGACGTCTTCAACATATTTCCGTACTTTCCATTGATGATTTTACTTTTAATAATTGTACACAAAGTATTAACGTCAGAGCATTTTACTTTTTATAAGGCTGACACGATTGCCAGGACAGGTAATTTCCGCTAAGCAGAGGCGTCTCCCGGAGTAATTAACAAAAAACACGCTATAAACATTTTAATCTTCATCCTTTTTTGAAGTTCTTGATCCTAATGATAGGCGGGTTAAAATTTATAAAACAATTTTCGATTGCAATGCGTAAGTAACTCTAACTGTTACGTTTTAACGTGTAAAATATTAACCGATTTTGGTGAAATTTGGTACAGAGATAGACTAGACCTTCCCAGAGGACATTTAATCGCAAAAAAAGCTTCAAAGGGTTGAAATATAGGATGAAGTGCATGTCGAGTTGTGTGTCCGTTTATATCTTTGGGAATATATATATATATGTCGAAAACTAATTAAAAAGGATATACAATCATTTAATAAGCATCGTATTTTCACAACGGATGGCCTATGATATAAGTTATACGGGCGCAATACGGTCAGGATATAACTAATCGTTACGATCTCTTAATATTCTGACTAGAACTATTATGACTGGAACCCAACTTGGACTTGTGACCAAGGTGTAGGCTTAAGGAGCTCCTTTATGTAATTACGACACTCGTCTATCGTTTACTCGTTTGACAATATTTAAATGACGCGACGGAAGTGACTATTAATTTTCCAATAGCGCCATAGATGGCGATGACGATTCCATTAATCTTTTAGTCATTCCCGACATATATAAATTTTGCTGCATTGTTTTTCTCTTTAGAAAATAACTGAGCAACTTGCAAAGCTGGTAGATATAATAATATCTAGACTTGACATTGTCAATGCGTTTCTACCAGAGATGTGAGAGGATGTGTAGCGAGGGATGTGTTTGTAAGAACCAATAGAATCGCTTCATTTACCTAGCCTCGCTTAGTGTGTTATATAAAACGGTTCTGTTGGTTCTCAACAAATACATCCCTCGCTACGCATACTCGTTTATCTCTAGTAGAAATGGACCCTTAATATAAAATGAAAAATGACATAAAATAATAAAGTTAATTATACTACATTCACTGCGGATCCCCAAAGAGTGTAAGGTTACATACAAATTAGCCGAGCGTGTTGTACACGGAACACCGGAGCACAATTTGTCCGTTCCCGTTTCAAATAGCTGACGGCCGGATGAAAAATGTCCGTGAACCGGATATGCCGATGTATAAATTATACACGAAATATCCGGCCGCGGAGTTACGACCGGATTATTGTTGTAAGATAGCCTACCTGCTTGCTAATTCATATAATGCAGTGCTGAAATGTGAACTCTATCTTGTTTATTTAGAACTTCGGACACAAGTTTATAGTACAAGAACCAAGGACTGCTGGAGAAAATACTATTTTTTAACTAGTCGAACTATCCCGGATTTGCCCGGACACAATTTACCACGTGTATTTAAGTTTAATTTCACATTTTAATCGCTATATTACAGCATCACTATATTTTCCATTTTAATTTATAAATGACAAATTCCCAAAGACGTAACGGCCACACATCTCGACATGCACTTCACCCCCACGTCGCTAGATGGCGTACGAGCACACTCATTTGTTTACTTTGCATTCTTTTTCTATTTCTTGAGAAATTTATACTATATCTGTTCGATCTTGCGCTGAAGGATGGTCAGAGTTGTTTGCTCGCCCCGCAGCTAGATGGCGTCGCGCACTCTCAAACCAGCGCCATGCTTGTCTATTCCTGTATAATCGGTGCCCCTCCACCGCCCTCATGTTCGTTAGAAGTTAGAACATTCAAACGGGCAGTGCGGTACCGTGTGCCACGCACCTCGCTTAGGATGTTTCCTAAGCGAGGTGCGTGAAGGGGAACTGGAGCCGGCTCCAGGAGTTTCAGTCTACAAACCTGGTGAGTAGACTTCTTTTACTATTTGGAAGCATAAGATTGAAGTCGAAGGCATTCCTTTTCCTCCCAATACAGTCTAATAAAGTAGCACGTTGCTACATTTAATGGTCCTTTGGACCGGATTTGAGCCAGTGACCTATGGTGGACTGTAGATTCATAGTAGTTACCGATTATACAGGAATAGACAAGCATGGCGCTGGTTTGAGAGTGCGCGACGCCATCTAGCTGCGGGGCGAGCAAACAACTCTGACCATCCTTCAGCGCAAGATCGAACAATATCCTTTTTTTAAACTCTCCTCTATATCTGTATCATATTTCATCAAAATCGGTTCAGTGATTTATGCCTGATTGTGTAACAGACAGACGCCATCTATCCATCAATAGATGACGTAAGTATGTAGTATATTAAATCGCAGTTTTGTTTCGTTCGACCGTTGTTTTCCTGACATACTTTGCATATCGGACTAGTACACGAAAAAGTATTTTTATTTTTCGGGTTAATATATAGCCTATGATACTCATATATAATGTGGCTTTCTTTTGGCAAAAGAATTTTCAAAATTACTTAAGCAGAACTAGAGGTTACCCCCTACTACCTTACAGACTTTACCTCTTTACAATATTAGTATAGGTAGATAATGATTTTTAATAATTCTCAGTTGTACCCTCTTGAGATCATTATCTCATTCTAGCACTCATTTGCAAGCAATATGAGTATTTGAACTTTTGTGAAATATTTGAATAACTTGAGCACATTAGCCATAAAGCTACTTACGTTAATCACATAAGGTTTACGAGCGACGAGGGAGTGGCTCGCGATTTATCATACAATTAAACCACTGTAATTAACTGCATTTGTTTTTATATTACTGTACTTTAATATACTGTATTGAGTCATTAATAAAGTATAAGAAATATTAAATGGTTTTTTTTTGAAATGGTTAATATCATAAAGTGTCGACCAAAATATTCCTAAAAGCCCATGAATAACTTTAATTCTTCCTTGGTTAGTCGTATTTCAAAACAGTGTTAAATGAATTAAGATAAGTGGCCCATAGGAGATCTACATAAGAAAAAAATGTTTATATTTATTGAATATTCTTTGTTATAGTTCCATACCTTAAAAGGAAAAAAGGAACACTTATAGGATCACTTCGTTTTAAAGGAATCATTAATAATATTATATTTCCGCGGATTATAGCAAGGTAAACCACATATTTATGCGGATATGAAAAAATCGATGCTTGCTATTTTAGTAATATTCACATATGTTATTCAATATACTTCCTCTCGATAAAGATACAAAATATTTTTACCGTTTTAACTCTGGTTAACGAGTTTAATTTTATGAAATTGAAATTTAAAAAGTAAATATATTTCAAGGAAGAAAGAAACACTTCGTAATGCGATAATGTATTTAAACAAGATTATTTCGTGAAATTTAAATTCCATTAATTAATTTTTTTAATTTTTTGACTGGTCAATAAGGTTTAAAGCAAGACATCTCTTCCAAATAGTCTTCTATCTTAACCTTAATCAGGATTTAGATCTCTACCGATGAAGATGATTTGAAATAAGTTTTCCTATAATATTTTTGTAGGTAATTATAAATATGTCAATTGAAATACGCATTACTAATATCGGGAGTAAACGCCCCACAATGCTACTTTTGATCATATTTTGACCCACGCACGAAAACCAAATTAAAAATTAAAAATCAAAATTGGATAGAGTTAGTTATTTGATTGGACGGAACCCTCAGTGCGCGAGTTCCATACTCGCACTTGGCCGAATCATTTTTAATAATTAAATACAATAAATCAAAGCTTTTTTAACTCACGTGATTGTAGGAGCAGGATTAGCATAGACTAAACAGGGTAAGACTGAATCACCACCGCGTCTTGCATTCGCCTCCCAAATACCAGGTATGACCACACGAGGAGCTGATGATGCACTCATAGCTAAAAAAATATAGACAGATTATATAATAATCACCGGTGAAAAAAGAAAAGTTTTTGATAATATTTTAGGTCAAAAACACGAATCTGACTTGCAAAGTTCCATAATAAGTAAAATATATAAATCTTTTAAAAATTAAAAGAAAAGGAATTTCTTCGTAAACACCGAGAATAATGTCAGAAAAATTGAAGCGATAGCATCTATTATAAAGTAGCGCAGTCTCACTGTTAGCAATCACTGAAAGGAATCGTCAAATGACCAACCGTAAATCTGGAGGATTTAGCCAAAGAAACTTTGAAAATACTTGAAAAATATAAGTTTATCCTTAATAGATGTCAAACATCTGTAATGACACTAAATTATGAGATAAAGTAGAATTTTTTTCTTATGATGCTGAAGAGGCAGCGAAGTAAGCAGTAGGGGATCTTACAATTGGATTAAGACCATTATTAACAAATCTGACTGCCAATTAACAGTCAATTGCATAGTGATACAACAACACTCTTTTTTCCAAAGAATGTTACAATTTTCTTCACTTTATCTTTTCTTCGCCAAGAATTAAAAGTTTTTTTGACCTTCTATTTTTACCATTATTATTGAGTTTGGTTCTGTTAGTAACTGGAAATTCTGGGATAGCTAAGTCGTATATATGTTAGGTATACTTACGAGCCACATCAATGCTAATAGTAGAACTCTTGCGTCTATCACCAGTGAGAGAATCCAGGACTGAGCATGAGTATTGTGCTCTAGAGTCATCGACACGTACAGATCTTACTATCAGCTTCCATCCCTCATCCACCAGTAACGTTGGACCAGCTGAAAATTTAATAGCTATTGAAATATACAAATTACTTACTAGATTAGACTTTGTTGCATGTTGTACAAGTGGTTTTATAATTTAGATTTTAGCAAATTTAGAGTTTAGTTTTCTTCTTGTATAACAAAGAAGCATAGAATTTTATGCTTAGCTTTTAAATGCGTTGTATTTTTAAAACTAAAGAGTAATTTTTGTTAGCGAGTTTAATAATTTAAGATAAGCATCCTCAAGTAGTAATAAAAGCTACTATTAACAGAAAATTGCTCCTTTAAAAAATTTACCGTAAATTGTCTTAAGATTCGGAAAAGGTGAATATTCTATTTCCTTACATTTTGACTCCCATTTATAAAAACACAAATTAACTTTACATCTAACTGAAGGAGGAAAAGGAAAATCTGTCTATATTCTATATTGAATTAAGGAGTCCCCAGGGAAATTTGTCAGAATTAAGAAGGAAATTTAATAAAACAAAGGTAACGCAGGTTAGAAAAACCGGGTACTTGCCAAACCTCGTTCACTAACTTTGTATAACTTTTGAAATTAATGTTTATTTAAGTTCTAATACTCATTTTATAAAGGATTTTTCTTCGTTTCTGTTTCATTGTTCTAAATGTATTGACCGTTAGTAAAGGCCAATTTTTTAAAGCACAGAAGGATTTACTTTTCCCTGGTATTTTGCGATTATGAGCGATTAAGTTAAAATGCTTCCAAAATTTTGGTTTTCTGTTTCTATTTTTTAGGACTGTCAAGCTATTAATCTTTATCAAGAATCAAAATTTTGATACACGTTGCATTTATTATTGTATGATTTGAATGAATGGATGAATTTCGCTTTTATACAAGTCAATTCGGCGCTACGATGACCTCCAATCGGTTGTGGCATCCAACAGAATTAACGGTCTAAATAGGTTTTTGGGTTAGCGTGATACTTACAAAAATGATCGCTAGAGGATATTACAGCTTCATCTCTATACCAGGCAGCCACCGAAGCATGGTCTTTCACAGCTGTTGGTACGACACACGTGAGTAGAGCTGGTCCTCCCACTTCTGATGGAGTTGACGTCACATGTACTTGCCAGTCTTGCCATACCACTGGTATCAAAAAGAAAACAATTGAAATTGTCTTGTATTTTGTAATTTTTGTTGTTAGAAATATTCAGAGTTCAAGAATTGAACTTGTCTTAATTTAATGACGATACCAAGTAAGAGAATAACAATGAAGTCAAGATTGAAGTAATAGTGACACATATTATAAAACTTATAAAGATAATTCACAAAGTGTAAGTTAAGAGTGTAAAAAAAAGAAAATAAAAAACAAATTACTATCTTATAAGATTTTGATACAGAAGAAGATCTACACTTAAATTAGGGCAACTATGAGCAAAATGTTTCTAATACAAGTTTAATATATATATTATACTAAAAACTTGTACTCCTGCACGTTCTAATAACACTTCATTGTATTCTAAACGAGACAAATGCTTCATTTCGAAATGCGATGCAAATTCAAAGGCGTCAGAACTAGAATATATAATGACAGAATTATCCGTACGAATTATGCGGTTTGTTATTTAAATAATCTATGCATGGTAAAATTTGGTTGAGGCTAGAATACTCTTCAAATTCTTGGAAACTGCAGTCTTCGCTAAAAATTATTGCTGTACAATAATGGGTGTCATTCCTCTCTCATTCTGTAATACATGTTTTAATATTTAAAGGACTTGGGGATAATGTTGAGGCTTCACAGACTATACAGAACGATTTTAAAGAACTTATTCGATAAATAGTTTATAAATTAGAGATTCTAAAAGTAACTTCATATTTGAAAAATTGTGTTTAAACACGTCAGGATACCGAAAGCTTTAGAGTAATGTAGGTTTGAATATTATCCAGACATGCAATAAGTGAAAAGATGCGACAAGTGCACGATCCTCAAAATAGCAGTTTAACATACCACCTTCCCAACCCTTTTTGCCTCAGTTAGGGATTGAAATGCTTTTAAACCGTGCATGTTCTAATCTATCTCAATTAATCATTATTGCTCTTGCTGTGTCTAGATTAATTAATATGGGATAGGTTATGTCTGCTAGATGTAAATCTGATTTCGATATAATATCTATGTTCTGAATATTAATATCCGACTATTTAATCAAGCCATTGTTTAAGTTGCCGAACAATGCCTGGGGTTTGAGTCCCAAGAACAGGTTTCCTCTCCGCTCGACTTCGCTACCGAATATTAAAATTATAAAGTACATTTCTCACGTGTTCCTCGATAACGGAGGCTTAGCACCACACCACCAAAGAACTCAATCCTCGTCGGAAGAAAAGTTATATATTGTCTATTCGAAATAAAATTACCTGAGAATACTAATTTATAAACGGTGTAGCTAAAAATATCAACTAAAAATCCTCAAAGATTTATACTTTTGCTAAACAAAACAAAGGGACCAACTAAACTTTGCGTGTTCACAATAAAGCAATTTCACGTCGAACAAAATAATTAAGGATCGGAAATGTTAAATCAGTTTACCCACAATACCCTACAATTATAATAAATATACAGAATTTACATAAAAACATACTTTTTCTTTGAATTTAAATTTCCTCCCTAAGTCAGGGGTAGAAAAATAAGGGCTGACAAAGAAAAATAATTATACCGGACGATAAAGCGAACAAGAGAAGTTTGTACATAAAACATTGTCTAGATGTTGCTAAATCTACATAAGAGACGTGAACTTTGTTTGGTCTCTGGAACTTTATATCAGATTTTTAAAAAGTTGTGGGTTTTTGAAGTCAAGGATATGGCTATATTTCCCCCTTTGATGTATGAGGAAGCATAGCAAGAGATGGGTTTGGTAAGAATCAACAGAATCGCTCCATTTTAGATACTCTGAGCGTTGGTAGGTAAATAAAAATAATTTCAGATGGAAACAAAGCCTACTGTTAGTAATTTAAGAACAAGAATTAGTATTGCTTTGTTTGCTTTGCTTGATTTTTATTTCTTAGCACTCTTTAAATCAACTACAAATAAATAGGTTGTCTTGCTGAACACTGATACACTACAGAGATCAAAATTGAATCTCCATTTGCATTTTGGAACTCGTTTACCCCGGACTCTTTTAAGTGCTATGGACTCATAGTGTTAGGTTTTTGTGTTGTGTTAAAAAGAGTTCCAAAATTACGAAACTACACCACCTGTACAGCAATGATAGTCACCAGGCGAGCTCCGTTTGACAATTGGTCTATTGGAGCAAAAGTTATATACAGGTTTAGAATAAAATAAAAACTACTACCCGCAAATGTAAATATATCAATGGTGTTGCTAACTGAATCTGACTCAAAAGTCATAGATACTATTTGGGATCTTGAAAAGAGATGGAACCGATACGAATGTTGTGGCACATTGATACTGATATCACAGTGAAGCAAGAACATATAAATTGTTTTAGAAATATTATCCCAAAAAGCGGCGGTCTCGTTAGCGTAATCTAACAAGATCTCATTACTATATAGCCTGAGGTTATTTACTTTATCGATCAACATTACATTACGGGGATATTAATACTAATAAATAGATATTTTCAAGTATCTTACATGGTTTCTATTACGGTCTTTACTTACTATCCTAGTTGTATAAGGAACTATAATATAAAATTTCATATTTCTTTCACCATATACAGTTTTGTAAATATATTCTTTAGAGTTCCCTAACCCTTATATGATCACTTCATTCCCAGACCGTTTTTCTCGAAAATGCGTAGACGTATTAAGTTGAAACTGATATCAAGTATTCACTACAGCGATCGCTTGGATCTGAAAAAAATCAAATTTCCATGTTATCGCGATGAAACGATATGAGCGTTTATGAAGTTACTCATAAAATTATAGAGTCCATCCATCCTGTTCAGCTAGTATCACTTAAATTAGTAAAGAATATAATCCAAAAACTTTAAAATACATATAAAAATATTAATATTGCAATTAATAAACTGTCACTGCGACTTATATTAGTTAGATAACTTTATATTCGCGGGTAGTATTTTTTATTTTATTCCAAGACTATATATAGCCTCTGTTCCGGTAGACTTGAGTCAGTTGTTAAACGAGGCTCGCCTGGTGACAATGGTGGCTGTCGCGAATCCCACTCGCGCTTGGCCGATTTTTTTGTGTTTTATTTCTTTTTTTAACCGACTTAAAAAAAAGAGGTTATCAATTCGGTTGTATTTTTTTTTTTTTTTTTTTTATGTTTGTTACTTTAGAACTCCGTCATTTATGAACCGAATTGAAAATTTCTTTTTGTATTTGGTACTATATGCTTACAGATTGGTCCCATTTTTTTCAAAATCCAGTTCTGATAATGGCATCTTTGAGGAATTGAGAGAACTCCTCAATCATAGTAATTTTGATATTTTGAGAAAGTTTACAAGCATTTGCATTCAGCATTTATCATTTGATGTAGTGGAACTGATGAGGAAGACCATAGATAGCCATTATATGGTCAAGAATGTAAAGCAACTATTATTATGAGGAAATTTAAAAAATACTTATCATGTTGATATTACCAGTAGATTCTTAGACCTTCCGGCTTCATCTACTATTAGTTGATGATGACGCCGGAAGGTATGTACTAGAACACAGGCATGGGACAACGTAAACTAGTCGTGTTTGGGTTTAATGGAATTGTCTTAAAGAGTACTTTGGCTGTAAGTAATTTTTTTAATGATAATGTTTGTCTGTCTATATCGTAGCTCTCGAATAACTATACCGATTTTAATGCGAATTTTTCTGTGTGGAAGCAGATGGGATCAAGATGACATCGTTTTATTAGTTCAACAGTGTACCTGTGTGCCTGTCTGTGACATCGTAGCTACCGAAACACTAACCTGATTTCGATGCAGAGTTTTCTGTGTGGAAGCAGATGGGATCAAGATGACATCGTTTTATTAGTTTAATAGTGTGCCTGTGTGCCTGTCTGTGACGTCGCAATAACGTTATATATGAACCCATTCTGGTGCGGTTGTTTATATTGATTCAGATGATCTAGATGGTTCTTACCTATAATTTTTGAAGAGCTGAAGGCTATTTGTTGAGTAGATGCAGTAGATTGGAGATGGAAGGGTGAGTTGAGTGGTACAGTCTAGTAGTTGAGATGATGGTTCAGTAGAGTGGTACAGTCTAGTAGTTGAGATGATGGTTGAGTAGAGTGGTACAGTCTAGTAGTTGAGATGATGGTTGAGTAGAGTGGTACAGTCTAGTAGTTGAGATGATGGTTGAGTAGAGTGGTACAGTCTAGTAGTTGAGATGATAGTTGAGTAGAGTGGTACAGTCTAGTAGTTGAGATGATGGTTGAGTAGAGTGGTACAGTCTAGTAGTTGAGATGATGGTTAAGTAGAGTGGTACAGTCTAGTAGTTGAGATGATGGTTGAGTAGAGTGGTACAGTCTAGTAGTTGAGATGATAGTTGAGTAGAGTGGTACAGTCTAGTAGTTGAGATGATGGTTGAGTAGAGTGGTACAGTCTAGTAGTTGAGATGATGGTTGAGTAGAGTGGTACAGTCTAGTAGTTGAGATGATAGTTGAGTAGAGTGGTACAGTCTAGTAGTTGAGATGATGGTTGAGTAGAGTGGTACAGTCTAGTAGTTGAGATGATGGTTGAGTAGAGTAGTACAGTCTAGTAGTTGAGATGATGGTTGAGTAGAGTGGTACAGTCTTGTAGTTGAGATGATGGTTGAGTGGAGTGGTACAGTCTTGTAGTTGAGATTATGGTTGAGTAGAGTGGTACAGTCTAGTAGTTGAGATGATGGTTGAGTAGAGTGGTACAGTCTAGTAGTTGAGATGATGGTTGAGTAGAGTGTTACAGTCTTGTAGTTGAGATGATGGTTGAGTAGAGTGGTACAGTCTAGTAGTTGAGATGATGGTTGAGTAGAGTGGTACAGTCTAGTAGTTGAGATGATGGTTGAGTAGAGTGGTACAGTCTAGTAGTTGAGATGATGGTTGAGTAGAGTGGTACAGTCTAGTAGTTGAGATGATGGTTGAGTAGAGTGGTACAGTCTAGTAGTTGAGATGATGGTTGAGTAGAGTGGTACAGTTTAGTAGTTGAGATGATGATTGAGTGAGTAGGTACTTTGTAAATGTTGAATTGATGATTTAGTGAGTGATTAAATAAGTAAACAGATGAGAGAGTGAATTAGTGGATGAGCTATAAATAAGTTTCAGAACATATTCACTAAAAAGCAAGAAATAGAACATTTTTAACAAAAAATTGAACCGACTTCAAACTCTCAAAAATGCACTAAAAAGTAAGAAATAATTAGCTTATTTATTAACCTCCCTTTATTAGGACAATAATATACAATAATTGATATTTTTGTAGTCGGTGCCAGCAATAGTACAGAACGTAGTAGTATAACAGTACAATCGTACACACTTTTTCGTTACAGGTTCGTTCAATAGATATACCTATTACTATTCTATCTCACTACACGTCTGTTCCCCTGGCTGGGCTGGCTGGCACCGACTTCAAAAATATCAATTATTGTATATTATTGTCCTAATAAAGGGAGGTTAATAAATAAGCTAATTATTTCTTACTTTTTAGTGCATTTTTGAGAGTTTGAAGTCGGTTCAATTTTTTGTTAAAAATGTTTTATTAATTATTAGCGAGTCAGATCGCACTTTGACATTTTTTATATATTCGATGGCATTTATATAAGAAAACATTATACGCTTACGTGAACTCCTCCGTCCTCGTTAGTAAGTGAAACGGGCTTTTGTAGGCTTTTCCTCAATATCAAGTCTACCCTTAATATGTTCAATAGAATAACAAACTGCCTTCGTTACGCTGAGGGGATCTGGTGTATTTTGTTTACATAGGAAACGCAAAATATGTCAAGAGTTATATGTTTTGTCTTGATTTATCCGTTAATTGGTTATATTGAAATCTTGTAGCTTCACTTTATCTCAGTATCATATTTTATCAAAATCAGTTCAGTGATTTAAGCTTTATTGTGTAACAGATAGACAGATGCCATCTAACCGTCAATAGATGGCGTCTACGATTCTTAAGTTACTTTCGAAATTTTAATAATAGTTAGAATTATAATTAATGTATAAAAAACTTACAGAAAGCATGAACTCCTGAAATGAATGAAAATTCAAGTTTTATGAATAACTGAATGACTTCACCTCGGATCTGTACGGAATCCTCTCGACCAATTCAATTAAACTTTAAGTCCAAGGTGCTTTGAATATTTTAAACAATTTTAGGGTTCTGTCTTTTATAATTAGACAGATAACTTGCAATTTCAACACACTTGATCGGATAGTATCATTTATTTCATTGTTTTTATGAACTTGCGCATTTTCTTTACATTACAGCACAAGTGCGGTAATGGATTTATATAAACGTCCATTATATTATTATCTTTAGCATAATATTGTTGATCTATTTTAACATGTCCATATCTAGAGAATGCCTGAACTTCATCTTTATTTGTCCTTATCTGTATTTTCTTTTTTGATAGTTAGAAATCTAGAAGTTCAGACAGTCTGAAAGATTAAATTATGAAAAATGTATATATGTACGAGAAAAAGCGCAAGGTCCTGCTTTTGCTGTGTAGGAGACCAGGAAATTCTTTACTATTTCAGTAGATAGTTTTCTTAAATACCGTTTTATGAAGTTCACTAAAGTCAATGATTTTGTATTCGAGAGCAGTAATTTATTTCATTCCTAGACTGTATAATAGGTTGGGGAAAAAGTCTTTTCGCATTATAGTATGAATGAACTTGTAATTAAATCTCTTTAGCTATACTATTTGTATCTGCCTGGTTTTGGTATCATTCAAAGTTTACATTTTAAAGAAGATAATCCCAAATTCAAATAAGGAAAATGTGTGATTTTTATTTGTTTTTCGTACTGTGAAGATGAGTGAGTCTAATGAAGAAATTCTATACATTTTAAAATTTTACTACAAAAAAGGTAAAAATGCAATCCAAGCCCCGAAAAAAATTTGCGATGTTTATGGACCTAGTGCAGTGTCTGTGAGAGTAGCACAAATTTGGTTTAAGCGTTGTCAATCCGGAAATTTTGATGTCAAAAATGCACCTCGCTCTGGTCGCCCTATTACGGATAAAATGGATGCCATTTTTGAAAAAGTGGAGCAAGATCAACATATCAGTCGTTACGACGTAGCTGAAGAACTGGGAATTAACCTCATAACAGTTTTGGCGCATTTGAAAAAAAACTGGGTACACAAAAAAAGCTCGATATTTGGGTACCTCACGAGCTCACTGAAAGAAACCTAATGAACCGTGTACTCATTTGTGATTCTTTATTACGACGTAATGAAACCGAACAATTTTTGAAGAAGCTGATAACTGGTGGTGAAAAGTGGATCACGTACGACAAGAATGTGTGTGTGTGGTGGGATTGGAAGGGCATTATTCATTATGAGCTTACCACCAGGCAGGCCCTGACCTTGCACCTTCAGATTTCCACCTGTTTTAGTCTCTTCAGAATTCTTTAGGCAGTGTCAGGTTAACATCACGAGAGGACTGCCAAAACTACGTGTCGCGGTTTTTTGATCAGAAGCCCAAAAGTTTCTATAGCAATGGGATCGTGTCCCTACCTACAAGATGGCAAAAAGTTATCAAACAAAATTGTACCTTCATACTTTAGTTAAATGTAAATAAACTATATTAAAAAATGTTTTGAATTTTCTTAAAAAATGCGAAGAAACTTTTTTCTCAACCTATTATAACCTCTATTTCGATAGACTTGAGCCAGTTGTCAAACGGAGCTCGCCTGGTGATCATTATAGATGTACAATATGAATTTAATTTAACTTGAAGAAGATTGCCTTAATATTCCTGTAATTATTAAATTTTTAAAATTATTAATGAAACATTAGCAGGACGTTTAACTTAATGGTATACATAAGGTGTGTACACATTATCTAAAGATACATTAATAAATTAGTCTTTTACTAATTATTTCTCACTTCACTTCACTATGAATCATATGTCTCTCCATATATCTCTCATCGTTAAGGCAGCGTCCGTAAGAAACGTTTTGGTTCGAAAATTTTTTTTGACTTACTTCGCAAATCCGACTACCACGAAAAAGTCTTTTCATTTTTCGGGTTAATATATAGCCTATGACACTCACAAATAATGTGGCTTTTTATTGGTAAAACAATTTTCAAAATAGGTTCAGTAGTACCTCCACTTTATAATATTAGTATAAGTATAGTTTGTTGAGAGCTTATATAATCGCTCATTTCTATTAGTTTTTGATAATACACATCCTAGTCTACGAATCCTCGCTCATCTCTGTTGGAAGTGCAGTCTAAGTGTGTATGTTTCTAGTATTACAAGGATTAAATAGTGGGGGTACACATATAACCTACTATAGTTCTTTAATCCCATGTACATCATTCAATCCTTCACAACTATAAGCAAGTAATGTGATGTTACTACTCAGGGAAGAGAAGCGTAAGCTCTGCTGGCGTTCTGATTTAGCAACCAATTATCAAGTCAGTAGCTTCTACATCGTGTGTACGAGCCCTTACATAATTACGAGCAATTAAACCTAATCTCTATATACATTACTTTGAGTTATTATCAAATTACATTAATAGCTCTTACCTACAGTAATACATTACAATAAGTACGTTTTTATTGTTCTAGAAAAATTATATATAAGGCTAATATATCGTGACTTGAGTCTCAAGCTTAAGGCTGTGTTTCCAACTGAGATGTGCGAAGATGCGTTGCGAGGAATGTGTCTGGTGGAAACTGACTTCAGTTTGATTTTTTTACGCACACATAACACCCTCTCCTGATTAAATATGTTACTAATAAATAATTGCTTACTAATGATTTTAATTTCCATTATATTTCGAGAACACCGATTTCGATGAAACAAATTTAACGTCACTAAATTAAAATATGTAGTATAAAATACCATAAACTCATAAGTAGCTTTACTTGCTTCAAATACTTCTTCCGAACATGACGGAGAGCAGTTACGAGATGAATAGAAAGCCAAGTTTCGCGCAAATGAATTCCAAGTAAAGTTACAAATGAGTCAAAATGACCTTCCCTCGGGTGCGGATGCTGTTTCATAGCTTTTTATTTAATTAAATATTCAACATAATAAAATTTATTTTTAAAAAGGCTTTGCGTGGAATGGTTTCATAAAACTGTCTCTGATTTTAAAAACATTGAATACTAGTCGATCCGTCCCGGTTTCGCCTGCGTTCTATTTACCATGTGTATTTAGATCGAATTACAAATTTTATATACTTTACATTTTAATTTATATATGACTAATTCCCAAAGACATAACGACACACAGCTCGACATGCACTTCACCCCCACATCGCTAGATGGCGTACGAGCATTCTATAGTATTTTTATTGCAATGAAACATATCTTATGACCTCCTCAAGCTCTAGTTTGCCTCTGTATCATATTTCGTAAAAATCGGTTGAGTGATTTAAGCGTAACAGACGCCATCTCTTCGTCAATAGATGGCATCTGTCTGTTTGGGTTCATAACTAATGTGTATGGTATTATTATCTGTTACTGTAAAAGTTAGCAACACCGTTTATAACATTCGCGAGTCCCCTGTTTTAAGAGACTTTAACCAGTTGTCAAACGGTGGCTGTATAAATTTTGTGTTGTAGTAATGCTGGGATAGCTTTGTGATAGCTTTCGTGAGTGTGACAGTATTTATTCGGTTTATGTCTATAATGTATATAATTGCTAGGAAATGTCAAAATAGAATAAGACGGCAAGATGTCGTTCGCCAGAAGTTTCGCGAGCCTTCGATGCCTGACATTTGGGAAAAGGATGGAATTAGGCTAATATATGTGTTCGAGTGGGATGGGTATAACTAGATCTTTCCAGGGGTTGTCAGAAAAATCATTTTTTAAATTGCTGGAATCAAGTTGCGAGAAGTTTCTATATGAAAACCTATATAAAAGCTTGTACGGATGATTTCAAGTCAGTCTATTACTCGAGAGTGAAAAAGTGAGTTCGAAGAGATATCGAGGTGAAGAGAAAGTGGTGCCTTGTTGTAGTCGTGGAATATTGTGAAGTGTGTAGCGACGAACAGCGGTGAAAATAGAGTTTTGGGAGTAGTGTGCCCAATAAGTGTGGAACTGTGCAGATTAGAAATAAGAACTGTAAATACCGGAAACACGGAAATAGTGCGAGAACGTATTGTAGGGTATTAGGACTTTGTGAAAATTTTAAATAAACCCTTTACCAACGAAGCATCTATCAATTTCTTCCAATTCCGAACTCATGCTCGTAACATTATTATTGTCTTTTACGTGTTACTGTGCAGTATAACTTTCATCAGTAAACTTGGTTGCGTTTTTACATTAAAGTTTATTAGAATAATTTTAATTTATGAAGCACAGAAACTGTAGAGAACAGACTTAATTACCTTTATATAATACTAGCTGACCCGGCAAACGTTGTTTGCCATATAAATTTGAGGTGGGCTACCCTTATCACTTAGGGGGATGAAAAATAGATAGTAGCCGATTCTCAGACCTACTGAATATGTATATAAAATTTCATAAAAATCGGTCGAGCCGTTTCGGAGGAGTATGGTAACTAACATTGTGACACGAGAAATTTATATACTTATAAGATATGTTTTAGATATTGTATTTAACAAAAATAATAAGAAGAAACTTGTTATAATTTAAATTGATCGCCTCACTTAGGTAATCTTTACATAATATAAAAAGAAGCTTTTCACCAATAGATAGAGAGGTTCAATAGTAATGAAACCGTGCAAGACCGGGGCGGGTCGCTAGCTACTGATAATAGCTTATTAGTCAGTTAGGGGTATACTATATTATTAGTAGTATTATAAGTTAAGTTTTTCGGATAATGTTAATAAACTTTTCTTTGATAATTTGAATTTATTTTTAACCGACTTCAAAAAAAAAAGAGGTTATCAATTCGGTTGTATTTTTTTTTTTTTTTTTTTTTTTTTATGTTTGTTACTCCAGAACTCCGTCATTTATGAACCGAATTGAAAATTTCTTTTTGTATTTGGTACTATATGCTTACAGATTGGTCCCATTTTTTTCAAAATCCAGTTCTGATGATGGCATCTTTGAGGAATTTAGAGAACTCCTCAAAAGTTATAGGCACACATATAGTAATTTTGATATTTTCAGAAAGGTTACGAGCATTTGCATTCAAAATTTATCATTTCATCAGGTGGAACTGATGAGGAAGACCACAGAGAGCTATTATAGTAATATGGTTAAGAATGTAAAGCAACTATTATTATGAGGAAATTTAAAAAATGCTTATCATGTTGATGTTACCAGTAGATTCTTAGACCTTCCGGCTTCATCTACCATCAGTTGATGATGACGCCGGAAGGTATGTACTGGAACACAGGCATGGGACAACGTAAACTAGTCGTGTTTGGGTTTAATGGAATTGTCTTAAAGAGTAGGTACTTATGCTGTAAGTATTTTTTTTATTAATGGTAATGTTTGTCTGTCTATATCGTAGCTCCCGAATAACTATACCGATTTTAATGCGAATTTTTCTCTATGGAAGCAGATGGCATCAAAATGAAATCGTTTTATTAGTTTAACAGTGTACCTGTGTGCCTGTCTGTGACATCGTAGCTACCGAAACACTAACCTCATTTCGATGCAGAGTTTTCTGTGTGAAACAAATGGGATCAAGATGATATTGTTTTATTAGTTTAAGAGTGTGTCTGTCTGTGACATCGTAGCTCATGAAAGAATGGGATGTTTTTGATGCGGATGTTTTGTGTGGAAGCAGATGGGATGAAGATGCTATCGTTTTATAAGTTTAAGAGTGTACCTGTTTGTCTGTCTGTGACGTCGTAATAACGTTATAAATGAACCCATTCTGGTGCGGTTGTTTATACTCGATTTTCAGACGATCTAGATGGTTCTTACCTATAGTTTTTGAAGAGCTGAAGACTATCTGTTGAGTAGTATATTGGAGATGGAAGGGTGAGTAGAGTGGTACAGTTTAGTAGTTGAGATGATGGTTGAGAGAGTAGGTACTTAGTAAATATTGAATTGATGATTTAGTGACTGATTAAATAAGTAAAGAGATGAGAGAGTGAATTAGTGGATGAACGATAAATGAGTCTCAGAACATATTCACTAAAAAGCAAGAAATAAAACATTTTTAACAAAAAAATGAACCGACTTCAAACTAAAAAATGCACTAAAAAGTAAGAAATAATTAGCTTATTTATTAGCCTCCCTTTATTAGGACAATAATATACAATAATTGATATTTTTGTAGTCGGTGCCAGCAATAGTACAGGAAGTAGTAGTATAACAGTACAATCGTACACACTATTTCGCTACAGGTTCGTTCAATAGATATACCTATTACTATTCCATCTCACGACACGTCTGTTCCCCTGGCTGGGCTGGCTGGCACCGACTTCAAAAATATCAATTATTGTATATTATTGTCCTAATAAAGGGAGGTTAATAAATAAGCTAATTATTTCTTACTTTTTAGTGCATTTTTTAGTTTGAAGTCGGTTCATTTTTTTGTTAAAAATGTTTTATTAATACTATTATACATATCAGTATAGAGATACTAGTTGACTCGCATGATTCCATTTACGTCATATAAGAGAGGGAGAAAGAGAGAGAGATATATATGGTTAGATAGTGGGGCGTATACATCTATAATACAATTCTCTTAAAATATATAAATTTTATTCGTTTTTGTGACAAACATGCACCGCTCCTATGGGTCGTAGAATGATGTTATATAGGCTATGGCCTTCCTCGATAAACACTGGAAGAATTTTTCAACTCAATCAAACAAACAAACTGTTTAGCTTTATAATATTAGTATATATTGATATGAATTTCTAAAAGTAATTCCAGTATAAACAAGCTAGAAACTATAACGACGGCGTGTAGGAGCATAACGAGCCAATGATAACGAGTCTCCCCTGGCAATACACTGATATTACCTCACTCAAATAAATCAGAGCATTATATTATTATGCAGGAAATGTTCTATGCTCTTAGAATTATAAGGAAGATGATTTATATTACCCTAATTTATGATAAAGGTGGAAGGAATGTTGTAGGTTATCAATATTTATTTTGTTTATCAAAGGTTTATTCATCTCATGAAGTATAATTTTTTTTATATATAACTAGGTCGGCAAACAAGCGTACGCTCACCACCTCACCTGATGGTAAGCGATTACCGTAGCTTATAGACGTCTGCAACACCAGAAGAATTACAAGTGCGTTGCCGACGCACGACGACGTATCCTCAATTCCCCCCAGGAGCTCTGGTCACCTTACTCACCAACAGGAACACAACACTGCTTTACAGTAGTGTTACTTAGCTGTGATCTTCTGTAAGGTCGAGGTACTACCCCAATCGAGTTGCTCCATATATCATCAAGGAGTAAGGATAGAAACTAAAGGAAGTAGCAGTGATAGCCCAGCGGTTAAGATTAGAATATCTTACTCGTGAGGTCCGAGTTCGATCAGTTCACTCAGGCACGCCTTGAAGCTTGACGCCACGCAATGACAACTTGCAGGGTTTTTAAACACTTTCTTTAACAGTAAAAGAAAACATCGTGATTTCTTCACGATGTTCCTGTACCCCTGAGAGTTCCATAAAATTTTCAAAGGTGTGTGAAGTCTGCCAACTCGCACTGGGCCAGCGTGGTGGATAGCCTAACCCCCTCCTCATGCTAGGAACTTAATAAGAGACACCTAGAACCAATAATACTTAACTAAACTACTTGTACTACTATATACATTGTTTACCGCATGAAATCTTTGGGAATATACCTTAGATCTATCGGGATAAAGTATACTGGCGAGAATTTAAGTAAAATATTGTCTTTGATTAAAAGTCTTTCTGATAATTTGCATATAAATAATTACATAGAGTGAATATTATCTAACAAATACTGTATCTGCTATTTGCTTTATCAAGGATCAGTTGTGGATGTAAACGTTAGTATCTGGGTCGCTAGCCCCAGGCCCGGATTAGATTAAAGTCTAAAGTGCATAATATTCCTATCATTTAAGTATTACCATCGTTTTATTAAGATTTACGTTCATCGCAAAACTTGGCTCTGTTTTTACATTAGTTTCTCTAGAATATTTATAATTAGACCAAAGTTTTATTAAGGCTATCTGATAGATTCAGATATCTATGAAATATTACCTCAATCAGCTCTCCACATCTGCAACGATCCTATCTAGTAAATAACCATAAAAGTAATGTCTATCTCCGCATAATAGAGTTGTTTGCTCAAATCGCGATGATTTACGTTATGAGTGAGGGTAGTGGATAATAATTCAAAAGGATTCAACTCGTCTGGTTTGATATGTGGTTCGGACTTCGGTGTTAATATAGAAAGAGTTTGCATACGTTATATGAATATACTAGTTTAATCTCATGGTTTCACTTTTATATAATATATTTTTTCCTTTCTTTATTAGACAGAAGATTCTTTTTCTATTCAGTATCATTTTCTTGATAATTAAAAAAAGGAGCCTAAAATGAGCCTTGCGGAACTCCAGACGTTACGTTGTGATATGAAAAATTAATCACCGGTAAAAGGAGCATACTTGTTATTGTTCAGAATCACTTATAAACAGGCATTTTGTATAGAAAACCTTTAAAGTGCCTGTTGGTTGAAAACCAAGAGCAAATTTTAGGACTTCTTTGACATAGGGTGAGTGGGGGGAACATGAAAAACGGGGTAACACAAAAATTCGTCTATAATGCCAAATATAGCGTTTTTATTTCACTGCTACTAACATTGCTTAATGCTCCATTTTGTTGCGTCCCACGTCTCAGTCTACACTCACCGCTCAAAGTGCGTGGTCGGTGTGAAATGCCCAAATATCTGCGAGTGGTATTTCTTCGCAAACTTTTTAGTTATTTCGTCTTACCCCATGCCCTATATCTTTGTTTAAAAGGTAAGTGCAAGGTTTTTATGAAAAACGTTAGTATCATTTTTAGTTTATAATTGTGTTATTACAAGTAAATAAGGCTATTATTAGCGTTTTAGGATTTATTACAACTTTTCATCTTTCCCGTTCGACCGTAATTTAAATTTTGATGGGGTAAGATGAACATATAATAATGTTAATCTTACCCCGTTTTCAATTTCCATACAAAAGTTCAGATGTTCTCAAAGTTTAATATTTATTTTATTATCTTTCAATATACCTATGTTTTATAAGGTATTTTTTGTTAATTTTAAATAAACAAACACAGTAATTGTTTTGTTTTAGTCATTTCGAATGAATGAACGAATAATCGAATATCACGATTCTGTAGTTTTTGGACAGGAACCCAGGCAGTGCCTTGGACTTGTGACCAAGGTGTAGGCTTAAGGATATCCTTTAAATGATCATAACACTCACCTCCACTGCCCGGTCTCACTGTTTGTCTTAGGTTAGGTTAACATAAGGCTAACGTAACCTAACATAAACCTAACCTAAGGCTGAACTAACCTAAACCTAACCTAAGGTTGTGTTAACACATCAAAATACAATGTAAGGACTTACAACATGTCCCCTTTATTACTATCCCACTCTAACTATAGCCCGGCTCGGCCTTCATTACTATCCTATCCCAACTATACCCCGACATTTATAATACTTCAGCTAGCAGTATTATAATTTTATTCAAGAATTGTTGAATTTTTTAAAATTAAATAATTATATTCTCTTAATTCAGAATCATCATGCCACGAAACTATGTCCGAAAATCTCTTCGTGCTACTTCCTACACTCATGAAGATGTTGCTGAAGCCATTAATAAAGTAAAAAGAAAGGAACTTACAGTATATGCAGCAGCTAAGCATTATAGAATACCCATTGCCACACTTCACAACCGTTTTAAGAAAAAAACAGGCGTTAAAAGTGATACACTAGGTCGTCCTCCAGTTCTTGCTCATGAAACGGAAGTGAGATTAGCGAAATGCCTTAAAGTTTTAGAAAAATGGGGTTTTGGGCTATCCAGAAAAGAAGTCATTTTACTTGTGGAACGTTATATTACACTAAACAACATACCTACCCCATTTAAAGACGGTATTCCAGGACCTGATTGGTTCACAAATTTTCGAAAACGTCACGGACTTTCTCTCAAAAAAGCTCAGCCTCTTGAACATGCTAGAAAAAAAAATACTGATCCTTTTATTATAAATGAATATTTTAAACTTTTAGAGTCAAAAATAAAGGAATTAAATTTAGAACAACGGCCACATTTAATTTGGAATTTAGATGAAACATCGGTATGCCTAGATCCTTCCAAGACAAAAGTGGTTGGAAAGAAGGGGGCTCCATCGTCTCGCACGACACATGGCACAGGAAAAGAGAATATTACAGTTTTAACGGCCGTTAGTGCAAATGCAAAGAAAATAAATCCTTTAATTATATTTAAAGGCAAATTTGTGTGGGATTCATGGGTGGCTGAAACTGCGGGTAAGTACGATTTTGAACTGTCATATGCTGCGAGTAAAAGAGGATGGATGGATACCGAGATATTTTACAATTACATGAAAAAAGTCTTCATACCTGCTCTGGGAAAGGAAAGGCCAGTCTTGCTTATTTACGATGGTCACGGTAGCCACGTTGATATAAACGTAGCTGAATTAGCAATCCAAAACAATATCACGATATTAAAACTACCGCCTCACACTTCCCATATCCTACAACCATTGGATGTGGCTGTATTCAAGTCCTTTAAAAGTAGATGGGACGCTAAATTAGTTGAGTGGCAAAGACAAAATACAGGCATTAAAGTCCCTAAAAATGTGTTTTCCGAACTTTTTGCTGTAATTTGGAATGATACCAAGGATGAAACAATTATGAACGGCTTTAAAAAAGCAGGCATATACCCATTTAACTCTAACGTGGTTTCAGTTGACAAATACGACCCAAGAGCATACAAACGCTGGGAAGACGCGCAAAAAAACAATTTTCAGTATTTACAACAGATATCTCAGCCGCCGTCAGCATGTAATACACAGCATTATGTAGACGCACAGTTTTTACAAGATCCTCTGCTACAGTCAACTCAGTTTCCAAAAACTTTAAAAGAACTTTGTATGAATTCGATCGGTGTTGTAATAAACGATAATATGAGTAGTCAGGAGTCAGAAAAAGTTCACTTATTAACGGATTTTATAAAATCTAAAGAAGAATCACATGTATTTATAGCGAATCAAGAAGAGGAGTTACCAAAGTGTCTTGCATTGAAAAATTTAAATACCGAATATTTTATAATATCTAAAACTGCTTTGCATAATCAAAACTCCAAAGTTAACATAATTTCTAATCAGGTAGTAAGTTTTGAGGAACTCCTTCTTGATAAAGTCAAACAAAGCCCTCGACTTGACACAAAAATAAAAAAAAGGCGTATAGCGTTAGGAGCAGAAGTGATTACAGAAACTATGAGGAAAAACTTAATAACAGAAAAAATACTTGAGACAAAGATTGTAATACCAAAGAAAAAGACAACAAAGGAAAGTAAAGTCATAAAAGTAAAAGAGGAAAAAAATGCTGTTAGTAAAAAAATCAAAAAAGAAAAATATGGCAAGAAAGGTGAAGTAAAAAAAGATGGTCAGAAGAAAAGAAAAATACGGAAAAATATACAAAGAAAAAAGAAATCGTATAGTGACACAGAAAGCTCTGAGAGTGAAATGGAAGTAGCGACGATTGAAACAGATGAGTCTGATTATGGCAATATGGATGAATATATACAAAAATGTTTAAAAGAACAAGATGAAGACCAAGAAAATATACATCCCTATGAAAATATACCCTTAGGATTAAGTGAAATATCATTTTATGAAGATAATTCAAGTCAGTTGAAAAAAGGTGATTGGCTGGTGGTACGGTTTGCAACGAAAAGTAATGTCAAACATTATGTGGGGACAATTTTGTCATACGAAAATCAAATACCTATGGTGAAATATGTAAGAAAAGTAAAACAAACAAGATCCAATACATTTATCTCATTTACATACCCGATTGTAGAAGATATAAGTGCCCTACAACACAAAGAAGATATTGTGTGTATACTTCCACAACCTACAGTTTCTCGTCGCGGCCAAATCAATTTTGAAGTTGATCTCAAAAAATACAATATTCAGTGAGCCACAAGTTAATTCATTTAAATATTTTTAATCGTTATTGTTGCACGTATTTTGATTTTAAACAAAATTAATGTTTACAGTTAACAACTGCTTGGAGTATTTATTATTAAAATTTATTTTGTGACATTTAATAATTTAAGCTGTCCTCAATAATTTAATATAAATAATTTCCTAAAATAATTATGTTCCTAAGTATACCAAAAACGTGTTATTTAATTGATATTTCCTTTTTAACTATAATAAAAGTTATTTTAATTATATATATTAAAATATAGGTAAAATGCTTTTTAAAACATGTTTAATTATTAAAAAAATTATTTTCTTCTTTTTAGTTCGTTTTGCTATTGAAGCGTGTTTTTCTTAGTTTTTTTTTAATTATAATTTATTTTTTATAGGTTAGATATAGAATGGTTATTTAATTTTAAAATATTTTAAATTTGATTTCATTTCTATAAAAAAATTGTGTATAGTTGCGTTTGCTTTTGAAATATAATTTGTTGACTTATATTAAATAATGGAAGATATTTCAACATTTTCTTGAATAATATCTAATAAAAATAAAACAATTGATTTCATTGAAAGTATTTTTTATTTGTTGTGGAAAATTTGAGAACCTCTGCTTCAGTCTTCTCCCACTGGGGTAAGATTGAGATACTTCGAAAATAATAATTTATAATATCTCCATTAGCTAAAGGTATTTTAACATTAAAGTACGCTTCGAATATTCTGACCACTTTAAGCTATAGGCCAGTAACTATAAATTACGTCTAACCTGCACTTGAACGATTTTAGAATCATTTTAGATATATTTACAATCTTTCCCCTTAACCGTTTCATCTTCCCCATATTTCATTCTCGTAATAAAACATTTTTTTTTACTCATTTAGAAGTAGCTTAAACGATGTTATCGATAACATAGAAGAATATACTTTTTGCTCTATCCTCATAAAAAAATATGTTTAGCATAAGTTATTAGGTAATGTTCTACACGAGTTTAAATACAACACTGCCTATCTCATCAAAAAACCATTCAGTCTTGCCCCCACTCACCCTAACAACATGTCGACAACGACATTGAAATCTTCATTGATGAAGATCTAACACCAGGACAATAAACTATACTACTTTAGATGTTATGGTATGTTATTAAGACCGTGGGTATACTAGAAAATGAAGCAATAGACGCTAATATAAAATTATAAATAGTGTTGCTAGCTATCACATATAGGCAGCTGTTTGTACAAAACGTATTGATTATATCATTAAACTAAATATAGTTTTCTGTAAACGAATCGAGCAACGTACAATACCAATTTCCCAATGATTAGTTACCAAACATCCTCATTAACATAATAGTTCAATCAGGCGGCTAATCATCAGTTTTGATTTTACTGCTGTAATTGGCGATGCATAATTACGTTGGATAACCTATTATCCGGATTAGTTCAAATAACTCAATAACTTGTTTTATAGATTATTTTATTTTATAGTAAATAAGGTGGAATTTCATATAATACTTTATCTCAATTTGGAGTTTAAAAGAATCCATTCCATGAGAAGTATCCTTTTCTACAAATAATTAGTAACTAGCAAATCTCCTGGAAAACCTCTTTAGTTCTTTAAAGGTCTAGATATAGATTTTATATCTAGACTTTTAAAGGCGTTACCCATACAAATAAATAAAATAGGAGTGTCTGTTTGTAATATTTAATTAACCAATTTGTACTAAGTGCATATGGATGTATACACGGTACATATTATACCAACAACAACATTTTTGTCTGTCTGTTTGTTCCGGCTAATCTCTGAAATGGCTGGACCAATTTTGACGGGACTTTCACTGGCTGATAGCTGATGTAACAAAGAGTAACTTAGGCTATTTAAAATCTCGCTACGACCCATAGGAGCGGAGCAACATGCGAACGAATTCGCGCGGGTTGGCTAGTCGAAAATAGAAAAAGTGAGATGGCAATTAATGTAAAATGTAAATTTTTGTCATAGTTTCCTAAATTAAAATAAAATTACATAAAAAAAATGCTATTATAAAGCAGATTGAACATTGCATTGAAAATATCATGCAAATATTTTGTAATAAATGATTTGAAGTAGAATATCTCCTTATAAAAATTTTTGAAGACATGGTTAATGCATTGCAAAGAGCTACGGTTTTGAAACTGATGTTTAATCGACCCAGGACAAAAATAATTCTAGCTGCAACTTGTTTCAATAGTCTAATGCAGCTGTCCCGGCGAATTTATTGGCGAGACCGATGGACTAATGTACGCTATCCCGACTTTACGATACCACCTGATTTATATTTGTATAGATGTTGAATTTCAAGTTTCGTAAGAAAAATTTTAATAAAGGAATTAAATAACCGAAATGCCTCAAATCGATTTCTGAATCTCTGTCTGAATCAAAGTCTGTACTTTTAAAATTAATACTAGCGCTAAATAAATAGATAGATAAAAAATATTTCGCTGAATCGATATTTCCGTTATGTAATGTAATAACAACTAACTATAACGATAAAGATTACGCCATCAGATAGAACGACTATGTAGCCGCATAATCTATATAACGAGCAGCAGAGCCGTTACACCCTCAATATGCAGTATCATAAATATCTACACAAAGAATAAACACGATGTTTAATTAGAAACTGAAAACTAAAAAAGTGAAATAGTAAATAATTATATAAAGAAAAAACAACAAACGTGAGAAGTTTAAGTGAAATTAACAGCTGCGGAGCTTGTTAATGAAACAGATCAATCAAAAAAACAAAAACTAGTGAATAAATCCCAACTTAATATTATAAATGTGAAACTAACTCTCTCTGCATATCTGTGACGTTTTCAAGCTTTAACCACTGTACTGATTTTGGTGAAATTTGTTAAAGAGAACTAGGAAAAGGAAGTAGCTACGGTTTATCGAAGGGGTGGAAATGGGAAATGAAGTGCGTGATATAGTGATATAGCTATGTAACAATATGGCAATTTTATATGGGAATTCATAATAAAAAACCAAACATACACTTTAATATTTTAAAGTAGAAGCTGAAAAGCTTATAAGTGAAACAGATTTTTTATACAAAACACAAATAAATTTATAATCGGAAAAGAGATGCAACTAATTTAGAATCCACAGAGTTAAAGGAAGTGGTAGACATTCTGTCAGTTGAGATGATTCTTGAAGCATTATTTTATTAAGCAATCTATATTGATGAAACTAGAATTCCGAGACTTTTCATCATCACGACCCTGCAATGGCCCACTGCTGAGCCGGGTCTCCTCCTCAGAATGAGGAGGGTATTAGGCCATAGTCCACCACGCTGGCCCAGTGCGGGTTGGCAGACTTCACACACCTTTGAGAACTTTTAGGGAACTCTCACTCGTGCAGGTTTCCTCGCGATGTTTTCCTTCACCGTTATAGCAAGTGATATTTAATTGCTTAAAACACACATACACAACCGAGACTTTTACATATGTTTAACTGCTGAACAGAACCGGTTTTGTTTACTAAAATAATAACTTACGAAGACCTAGATTATTGAAATCACACTGCTGAGAAAATAGTATCATCAGATAGAGAATAAACAACATCATCAGTAAGATTTTGACGAGCGATGACGATTGAAACTTGAACGAATGTCGTAGCTTCTCCGAGTCAAAACTTCATGGAAATCTTGATACGCAGCAAAATGACTTAAAAAGGGCGGCTTCCCCCTCCGCCGAACGCGATGTGTCATAGTCGTTACTTAGTGTAATAAATTTTTTGGTGTTCTAGCTATCCAGTAGTGTAATTGAATTGTGGTTGGCAATAATAAATATGTAGATGAACACGTAACTGTATCCCCCGAATTTGTCGTCATTTTTTTTTGTATTGCCTCCCTATGGAAGCAGTTTTAAAAATGCATTCACGTCAGAAGTCCTCGCAAAGTAGATCATAATCAACCAGAAAGAAATTAAGAGAATAAAACCCAAAACAGAATCGTTTAATCGAAAGATTTATTTCTATTATTGTTATTTGAACTTAGTCACGTATACTTAACGTGCATTTTACATTAAAAGGTCTACATTAATAAAATGGACGAATTTCAAGGGAACAAATTAGTCAAATTATGCTGAAGCGTTAGACACGAACGAAATGTAATAGAAAAAGTTCTGGGGAGATAAAAATTAATTTACTTAATTATTCAATTATGAATAAATATATATTATCATTTAAAGGTGTTAAACTGCTGACTCCATATTTTTACTTACGTTATTGTGTAGGGTGAATTCATACATATTAATACACCTTTTGAAAACGTCATGAAACTCTCGCCTTTAGCTCGGTAGGGTCTACCCATAAAGGTTTAAGTAAGTTTAAGTATAAGACACAATTTGTGATAGCAACAAAATATAGAGTTAAACGTTAAATGATTTATTTGACTATAAAACAAAAAAAATATTCAATAAATTTTTTAATTATTTTGTAAGTCAGTTTGGTTCTCTAAAAGATGCGATTAAAAATTCTAAAATAAAATATCTCATTTTATTTCAATAATACCCACTACTTCGACAGTATAGAACCCAATTCAGTCCCAATAGATTTAAGACAGACTGTCAAGTGATGTCACACTGTAAACTTTATCTGGAGTAGTGAGGCTTAGTGTTATGGTGCTAGGTCTTCCTTATCAAGGAGTTATTTATGTTATACTTTGTGTAGTGTCTCACTGTTACAGACACTAGCATGTCGCTCTCGGCCCACGGCTCAACTGACATGGTGATCTTTAATCTCCCAGGTGGGGTCAAAAATCCCAAAAACTATTCGTCTCTATCCAATGTGAGTTCATCACAACACATCAAGTATTCTCCATCCCTTTGTCCCTTGAAACAATAGCGTATTAATATGAATAATTCAAAAACCAAATAACATTTCATATTACAATGCGTTCCGCTGATTAAATATTTGTTTGTTATTATTCTAATTAATTATAAGAGCATATTTGCTCTATGTAGAGTCGTATTCAGTAATATGTTCTGATTTTAATGTTATACTAGTTGACCCACCAAGGCTTTGTAGGGGTGCAATTTACCACGTATATCTTTGTATGAAATTTCATCGAAATCGTTTTAGCGATTTAAAACTATTTGTATAACAGACAGATGCCATCTATTCTTCAATATGTGGTATATTTGTATTCTTTAGTATTTCCTACGTTTCTCATTGTTTACTGTAGAAAATATACCATTATAAATATCGACAAATAAATAGATAAGTTTAAGCAAAATGCGAGGAATTCCCGATCTTCCCCCCACATCGTCGATGTCTAGTGCCGCCCTGGATTTCAATTTAATTGTTTCAACAGTGCCTAGTTTTTGGCCATGACACTGTTCGATTGTTAACCTCATGGGATCATGAATTTTCATTAATACACTGCACTAGATTTTCATCACGAGTAATCAATCCAAAAACCAAAACCCATAAGTAAGTAACAACAAAAAACTAAACGACACCGCGATGTAAACGACTACTAGCGCCATTTACTTTACGACAATGATAACTTAATTTAATCTTAACATTCCGCACCTTAAGGACATCTTAAAGAAAAGGAATAATATAAAATTAAAAACTAAAGTAACATTTATAATAAAAACAACGTTATTGATCATTAGTTTCAAAAAGCAGTGGATAATAAACATCGAAAAGAAAATAAATCTTCAGTAGTCACAACAATTTAACAGATAAAATACAAAAGGTCTAATTATACGAAATTGCCAATAATCAATTTAAAATTAATCTCAGTGAAATATCTATAAAACATTTTTAACAAAAAAATGAACCGACTTCAAACTAAAAAATGCACTAAAAAGTAAGAAATAATTAGCTTATTTATTAACCTCCCTTTATTAGGACAATAATATACAATAATTGATATTTTTGAAGTCGGTGCCAGCCAGCCCGGCCAGGAGAACAGACGTGTAGTGAGAGAGAATAGTAATAGGTATATCTATTGAACGAACCTGTAACGAAATAGTGTGTACGATTGTACTATTATACTACTACTTCCTGTACTATTGCTGGCACCGACTACAAAAATATCAATTATTGTATATTATTGTCCTAATAAAGGGAGGTTAATAAATAAGCTAATTATTTCTTACTTTTTAGTGCATTTTTTAGTTTGAAGTCAGTTCATTTTTTTGTTAAAAATGTTTTATTTCTTGCTTTTTAGTGAATATGTTCTGAGACTCATTTATCGGTCATCCACTAATTCACTCTCTCATCTCTTTACTTATTTAATCAGTCACTAAATCATCAATTCAATATTTACTAAGTACCTACTCTCTCAACCATCATCTCAACTACTAAACTGTACCACTCTACTCACCCTTCCATCTCCAATATACTACTCAACAGATAGTCTTCAGCTCTTCAAAAACTATAGGTAAGAACCATCTAGATCGTCTGAAAATCGAGTATAAACAACCGCACCAAAATGGGTTCATTTATAACGTTATTACGACGTCACAGACAGACACACAGGTACACTCTTTAACTTATAAAACGATAGCATCTTCATCCCATCTGCTTCCACACAAAACATCCGCATCAAAAACATCCCATTCTTTCATGAGCTACGATGTCACAGACAGACACACTCTTAAACTAATAAAACAATGCCATCTTGATCCCATTTGTTTCACACAGAAAACTCTGCATCGAAATGAGGTTAGTGTTTCGGTAGCTACGATGTCACAGACAGGCACACAGGTACACTGTTAAACTAATAAAACGATTTCATTTTGATCCCATCTGCTTCCATAGAGAAAAATTCGCATTAAAATCGGTATAGTTATTCGGGAGCTACGATATAGACAGACAAACATTACCATTAATAAAAAAAAATACTTACAGCATAAGTACCTACTCTTTAAGACAATTCCATTAAACCCAAACACGACTAGTTTACGTTGTCCCATGCCTGTGTTCCAGTACATACCTTCCGGCGTCATCATCAACTGATGGTAGATGAAGCCGGAAGGTCTAAGAGTCTACTGGTAACATCAACATGATAAGCATTTTTTAAATTTCCTCATAATAATAGTTTCTTTACATTCTTAACCATATTACTATAATAGCTCTCTGTGGTCTTCCTTATCAGTTCCACCTCATGAAATGATAAATTTTGAATGCAAATGCTCGTAACCTTTCTGAAAATATCAAAATCACTATATGTGTGCCTATAACTTTTGAGGAGTTCTCTAAATTCCTCAAAGATGCCATCATCAGAACTGGATTTTGAAAAAAATGGGACCAATCTGTAAGCATATACTACCAAATACAAAAAGAAATTTTCAATTCGGTTCATAAATGACGGAGTTCTGGAGTAACAAACAAAAAAAAAAAAAAAAAAAAAAATACAACCGAATTGATAACGTCTTTTTTTTTTTGAAGTCGGTTAATAAAAATGTCTCTCATTAATTCTACTTTCGAAAATATCTGTCCCCGCTGATTGATGACGTCACCGCGACGCCTGACGTCGTGACGTCTGACAAATATCCGCTATACATCGTTATAATTTATAGCCCTAGATGAACATTGTTTCGTAAAATATGAGCTGACAACCCTGAGCTTATGATACACTTTGTTTATTAACTTTGCGTATAAAATATTGTTTTTTTAGCTGTCAACACCGAGTTTATGGAGTATAATATATTGATAGATTATTCAGAAGATAACCTATTATTATGAGTGGAGGCTTTATCTGTCAGATGACTATAAGGGATCATTGGTCATTGGTGTTTTAATATATTTGTATTTCACAGTATCAATTTTTACTGATTTTTTTAATGAGGTTTAATTTTCTTCTCACACTATCTCTCTCACTCTTCTGGTTTTAAACCACATTCACATACAAGCAAGAATCATCCTTTTACTTTTTTCTTGTAAAATTAAAATGTTTGGAAATTTGATGCCCGAACTTTTTTCTGTTACACAATCTTATTTTTACACAATCACTCCCCTAAAAATTACATTTATGATGATTTGAGATCCTTAAAGAAAAGATCCAACAATAAAATCATATTCTTCTTCCTTATAATTATATTAAAATAAATTGTTATATTTTAGCCTTTACAACACGATTTATAAAATGGGTCAGTGTAAAAACCTTGACACCTTTGAGTGAGTGTGAGAGTGAGAGCGTGAGTATACGTAATGTCACAGGCTAGACACTTGACACAAGTGTCGCAATGTAAATTTAGATATTTTATAAAATAGGTTAAATGTTTGGAAACAACGGAAATTGTGGAAACCTTGTGATATTCTATGGTGCAAGGATAAATACAAGGTGGCGTCAGAGTTGTGAGTTGTATGACATATGTACGTACGAGTTAGGTGCTATATACATAAAGTTTTTTAACTGACTAAACATTTTATTAACTTTGATTAACTTCTGCTGCTCCGATTATTTCTGCCAATTAATGTTCGTCTCTATGGACCACTCAAGCTTGATCAAGAAAACTTTATAAGCCAAAATTGATTTCACAAAAATGCACCTAAAAGTTTCCCTGTATCTCCAATGGTTTAGGATTTCCCCATACTATCCCAGTAATAAAAAAATACTCCGTATAGTGGTAGTGATGTTTGGTGTAAATAGTGGATACCAACAAATTTTAAGAGATGTCTAGAAAACAGATCATTCTGTTTAGATTCAAAATCAAAAATATAGGATTCAGATGAAAAATAAAAGATCTCGAAGAGCAGAAACTGTAGTCTGTATGACAGGAAGCTATGTAGGCTAAATTATACTCGAACGTCCTTCGTTTTATCCTAAGGATAAAAACCTTGATATTTTTTGTAAAGGAACTTTCGTTATATCATTAATATTTTGTTATATCATCAATATTTAGTGTGAGTGTGTGTATTTTTTTGTGGAATACGTGGGAGAAGCCCACATGGGTGTAGCAAAACCAAAGCTTTTGTCTTGACCTTGATTCTAGAATTATTTACGGTCTTGTGTACTCATAAATCTAATACTTAAAATTAAGTATTAGTCTTATATGCTTGTTCTTGATTTTATACGCTGGAACTCTTATTTATTAAGTCTTCGTTTTATATATTAAGCATCCGTCATGCCTTTTGGTTATTTTGGTCTTATTTTCGGTGCAAAAATAATCTTGCTCTTACTTTTTACTCCGAGACAGATTTTGATCATTACAAACATCACTTGTATCTTCAAACTCAAACTCAAAATATTTTATTTCATATAGACTTTTTACAAAGTACTTTTGGCGCGTCAAAATAGGTCAGTCAGTCAAATTGTCTGAAGCTACCACCAGTTCGAGAAGCAGTTTCCTGATGAGAAGAACTGGAAACAAACGCAATAGTCGTTCTTTTCAAAACGTCATTGTTTACATCAGCCTGTCTGTGTTCTTTTACAAAGTTATAATCATTCAGTCGAGTATCAACGTCATTTTGATTCCAATCTTTATCATCGTTTAAGTAATCATGTACAGAGTAGTAAGCATCTGAACCTACATCTAAAATAATGGTCCGGTTTCTAATTCTAAGATTTGACTATTTAGAACTACGAAATCTCTTATGTGTGAACTACTCCATTAGGTTTATCAGAAACTTATGAGGGACCTCTCTATTTGTGTTGCACTAATATTAAATTTTCAATAATTTATATTTTAATTAAACACAGGAAACTCTAAAGAATACAATTAACTAGTTCTAAAAATAACACAAACAATTTAACCTCATTTGCACCCCAGTTTAGAAACATTTCTCGTTGTCGCAGGAGACTTAATGGCTCTTGCTTTTTATCCTGCAGGTTAATGCTCCAGTGACCCCTCTTATACGTTTAACGATCTACAAGACTAGTATATACCATGTTACTACTTGGTTTTATCCTTCTATTGAAAGTGGACTATCTAAATTCTAGTTTTAGTCGGTCCCAAACTGTATCTCTCATGTCGCATTACAGAGCGTCATTCACATCCTATGGTTAGTGAGCTACAACGCTCGACTGATTCCTCTTCTGATCTATGACTATGTTCCAAGTAATAGGACATAGCGAATAGCATAAAAATAAGTTTTCACTTCACTGAATTATTAGGCACCGCTATATCTTCATTACATTTTTTACTCAGGTTATTTATATTTACATTGCGACATAATCCTGTCTCTTTAGACCGCTTCCTACGTTACTTCTCTTCATCTTCCTCACTCACTAGCACTCTCTCTCTCTCTGAGAATCAAATCAAATCATAATTATTTATTTAAATTAGACTTTTTTTAAAAGTACCTTTGAAACGTCAAAAATTAGTTGGTCAGTTAGTTTGTCTGAAGCTACCACCAGCTCGGAAAGCAGTTTTCTGTTGTGAAGAGCCGGCCAGACACTCAACAGTCGCTCTTTTCAAAAAGCCATGTTTACATAGTCTGATATACAAATCATTTAGCTTGAGAGTCAACGTCACTTAAGATTCCAAGCATTCTCATCATTTAAGTAATCCTGTACATTATAGTATGCTTTATATATTAATGACTTCTTGATCCGAGTTTTAAATTGTTGAAGTGGCAAGCCTAACATCGAATCTTTTTGTTTATTTTATATTAGGTAAATTGTATACTATTTTGCTTTGTTCCAATCATAAATGATGAACAAAAGTTTTTCATAGCACTTCTAAAGTGTCTACGTGTACGATATCTCCTTTAAAGTTTTTACGATCCTATTTCATTATAATATATTTATTTATGAATAAAGAAAGTTAACATTAACTTTAGGTAGTCGTAAACCAGGAAAATTATCTTTTACGTATACCCGTACATATTGTTCACATTTTCATCCCTAATTTAGTAGGTTACGCCATCAAAATACGGTAAATCATAAATACCTAATTTTATTTACTTCACGAATGTAATATTGATTAAAAGTATTGATGGATTGAAACGATGAATTGATGGATAAGAATATAACACAAATAAATGCACTGAATGCAACGAGCACAGAGTAGCTATACTAGTGAATGCCTTCACTGTGCCTATCTTATATATTCCCACTACGTCCGTGCAAGAGTAACAAATAGCAGGCGCGTTGGAACATAACTGTCACGTAAGAACCAATTGTGTGTGGCGTGCTCCTCACGCCCCGTTATAAATCCGCTAATGACTTCTGCGTATTCAAGGTTAGAAGTAAGCAATATAAGCTAATAATATTTTTTTATTACGCTTATGTTATGTACCAAACTAGTATGTAGTACATTAGCATTTATAATAAGCTATACTGCAACACGTATGTCCTAATCACTGTGCCGGACTGCTGACTGCTGCTCTAATATAATTATTTACATTTCATGTTGTGCTTTGTTCAATCTGAAACACAATTATAACAAAGTTCCACGCTGCATCTGTTTGTTGGTAATAAACCCAAAAACTACTGAACGGATTTTCATGCAGTTTTCACCAATAAATTCAGCAATTCACGAGGAAAGTTTTAGGTGTAGAATTTGTGAAGGTTTTGCGTAAATTAGTTGAAATATACGAAAAACTCCTTTCTTTTCCTACATTATTCTCTAGACCATCAGTAGCCATTGTGGACGACGGACGTTTCCGGGTCGCAACTACTTGAGGTAAATATAATCTGAATCAGTTTTAAGTATTTGTTACTTTTTGTTGAGTTCGGCGCTCCTGCTGACACGAGTGTTGTTTGTTGTTTATTAGTATTTGTTTGACGTTTGAACATTTTTGTGCGTGTGTGCTTGCGTGCGCGCGTGGTAAATTGCACCCGGGAGAAGCCGGGACAGGTCGACTTGTATGAGTGATGAGGGTAGGACAAGTGAAGTTCTCTAATTACGATTTATTATTTATTGATTTATAACCGTCTTAGCTGTAACAGATCTTATTTAAGGTTGTACAAACAAATAGTAAAATAATAATTATATTATACCTTTCAATATTTATTTGACAAACTTAACTTTGCCGTTATTAAGCTGTTGTCCGATACATCGACATACGCTACAGATAGTTTTCCAGCTGTAATATTGTGATATGAACACAATATATGAAGGCGCCATTTTAACCTGTTACTGATTATACAAGCTCGCTCACTCACTTTAAGACAAACTACCGACACGTCCGCACTTATCCCTGGCTCTCGTATAATTGATGTAGTGTGCACGAGATTGTAACTATTTCTTATATAAAAAGAAAGTAAAAAGATTATTCAAAATATCTCATAATATTATAGTGAGAAAGATGTGGGGAGTTGGGAGACATGTCGCGCTTCGTCACTCAACTTCTAAAAAATGATCCTTCACATAATGTACGAGAAGATATTATATTTTATTTTATACGTAAAACTGAATAACGTAACTTGTATACTAATAAATCAGTTTTTATTTATTCAAATTACGTTAAAAAATTGCAACTTAATGCAAAAATGCATCATGAATTAAATAATGACGTTTAAAAATTGTTAGTCCTATTAATTACTAGTCGACTCGCCTGGCTTCGGACGTTCAGGGACCGTTCAAGTATCATGTAAGCAAATTTTTTGCAATTATCATCCCCCCGCCCCCAAGTCAGCAAAAGTAACCAAAGCCCAACCTAATACTCTCCCCATGCTTACGTTTGAAACATTGATGCGTGCATTTTTCTCCCTGCTCAGAATGAGGATATTCACATTTAGATGTGTGTGTTTCCTTTTTTTTCGCTGACGGTATAACCATGAAGACCACCCCCATCTCCCATGTCATCAAAAATAAGCAAAGCAAAGACTCCCCTCGCCCCCTGTAATACTTACGTAACCAAAACGATCAACGACGAAAACGATCCTTGAAATGTATTGTTAGGTTACTACCCGTGTGACTTCTTCCGCGTGGTGCTCCGCTTCTATTAGTCTTAGCGTGATGATATATAGCCTATAGCCTTCCTAGATAAATAGGCTATCTAACACTGAAAGAACTTTTCAAATCGGACCAGTAGTTCTTGAGATTAGCACGTTTAAGCAAACAAACAAAAAAAACTTTAGCTTTATATATTAATTAGTAAAATATATAAAATATACAATCTTTGAATAAAAAAACCGACTGATAACATCAACATGATAAGTATTTTTTAAATTTCCTCATAGTAATAGTTGCTTTACATTCTTAACCATATAATGGCTATCTGTGGTCTTCCTCATCAGTTCCACTTCATCAAATGATAAATTCTAAATGGAAATGCTTGTAACCTTTCTGAAAATATCAAAATTACTATATGTGTGCCTATAACTTTTGAAGAGTTCTCTCAATTCCTCAAAGATTCCATCATCAGAACTAGATTTTGAAAAAAATGGGACCAATCTGTAAGCATATCCTACCAAATACAAAAAGAAATTTTCAATTCGGTTCATAAATGACGGAGTTTATGAGGTAACATAAAAAAAAAAATAAGTGTATGTGTGTTAGTGTATTTTTTTAGTTTGAAGTCGGTTTTTTAAAAGTATTTTTTTTGCTTTTCACTTTTTAGTGTCTGTAATAGTTTGTTCTGTAAACTACCGGAAAAATTTTCTAGATTACATCAGATAGACTATAACATTTCATTGCTTTTTTATTGTCATATATTAAATAGTAATTTTATTTTAAGTAGCTATGGGTAGGCCTACGAAATTTGCCGCGCGCCTCAAACTATAGATCCCATGAAACTGAAACGGAAAGAATGTTCATAAAATGAAAACTACAAGGCCAATCTATGTTGAATTTTTATGGGACCAAATAGTAACTACTCCGTATCAAAGTAAAGAAGAATCACGTAAATCGGAAAATAAATCTCAGCGTAATCGGTGTACATACATAAAAAAGGTGCCGCGCGTCTTAAACAATATGGATCCTAAGAAACGAGAATGGTAAAAATGTTCATAAAATAAAAACTACTGAGCCAAACTATGGCAACTATTCCGAATCAAAGTAAAGAAGAATCACGTAAATCAGATCATAAATCACAGCGTAATTGGTATATATATGTCGGTGTGAGTTAGGTTTAGGTTAGGTTAGCCTTGTGTTAGGTTAGGTTAATGTTAGTCTAATCTTAGGATTAAACAGTGAAACTAAGCAGTGGAGGTGAGTGTCTCGATCGAATAAAGGAATTCCTTAAGCCTACACCTTGGTCACAAGTCCAAGGCACTGCTTGGGTTCCTGTCATAATAGTTCTTGTCAGAATAGTACGTGATAGTAATTGTTAGTTATATCCTGACCGTGTTGCGCCCGTATAGCTTTTGAGATAGGCCATCCATCCATCCTTTTTAATAGCCTCCGACATACACATTAACAAATAAGATAGAGGAACTACTCGCGAATATAAAGTTATCAACGCTGTTTTTAATTTATATAACATCAATAGTATAATAAAGTTAAAGCTAATAGAAGCAATAATCTCATAAAGGCAAAGCGAAACAAATAACGCTCCCGTGACCGATAAATTTGCTACTCTTGCTAAATTGCCATTTACGAGCACTACTTTGATATACATTGCTGGTATTATTTATATGGAAGCTACTATGTTCCGATAGACTTGAGCCAGTTGTCAAACGGAGCTCGCCTGGAGACCATTATGGCTGCGCAGTGGTGTCGTGTTGGTTACTTAGGTTTGCAGTAAGTTTTTAATATGAGTTATTCGGTGTTAAGAAGCAGAGGAGAACGCCAGTTCAATCCTGAGTAATGAGTAATGAGGTTTGTGACCCAGGTATAGGTTTACAAAGTCATTTTACGCAATTGTAACACTCATCATGCACTGCTTGATTACCAATAAATAATGAATAGTAGTTAATAAACTCATGACTACATCAATTACACTACTTTAGACAATTTCTATTAATAAAATCATTTATCAGAATATGTCATATTTGCCACAGAGACAGTTGGTAACATTGCGAGAGGGAGAGAGCGAGAAGTAGCGATACCACAAATGTTTTTGTTTATTGACGTCATCATAGAGCTTACTGTTAGCAACACTGTTGAAAACTTCTTGTTAACTTCTTGATAGTTTAGGAGCAGTTTGACGAATTATTTCATTTGATGTTTAACAAATATGAGCAATGTCTGTTATCCACTGTTCAATTTTGTCGTGGAGGTATTCTTAAAATAAACCAATAGAAATTACTAGCCAGTTAAACACTAACAACAATGTTGCTAAGTTAAATAACATTCATTTCCTTTTTTGTAAAATATATCGCAAAAGTTTTGTAAAAATCTAAACAAGTCAATGTATTCAATACACACCACCTCATCAGTGCAACGTGATTCGAAAGTTTGTTTAACCTTGTTTGTTATACACAGGCTGCTCTATTGCAAACTTTCACAGTTTTATAGAACAAAAGAAGCAATGGAAGCGGAAGCGAACTGTGCTCGGGAAATTTAACTATTATAGTTTAAGTAGTTTTAATCTGAGCTCTGAGGGAGCTTTGTTGAACAATACCTGAATGTTATGATCGGATAATACTTTTATTTGTTTTAAAAAACTAAATATAATATAACGTTGAGTTGATCCCTTCCTTTGTATTTACTTGTAAAACTGAATTAGACCTATCAAGACAAAATAGTAACATACAACAAACACAATAAAATAACTGGACAGGCCACATTTATTCAACCTCCTGCATCATCATCGCAAAATCTCTCTGTTGTTGATTCTCTGGCGCAATGTGACACATGGTTTCCTATCGCGGATTTAACCTGGTTTGTCCAGCGCATAGGTGACCTTCCGCGCGACCTGGTTCCTTTCACTTTTTCTTGCACGACTAGCCGCTATATGGAATCGTTCTTTCGCCTAGAGACATGTCTAAAATATTGTAGTATTCGTGTTTGTACTACGTTAAAAAGACGATGCGTGATGCCGAGCTCCTGGAGTATGGACATGTTAGTGCGAAACTCTGTCCACGATATTCCAAGCATCTTCCTCCAACACCACATCTCATGAGCATCTATCTTCCTATTTTCCAACTCACGTAGTGTCCACGTCTCTGCCGTGTAAAGGAATATGGGAAATATAAGTGTTCGCACAAGCCTGATTTTCCGATTTTTCTACACTTTCCCCAACTTTTCCATGGCAGTTTTAGTTATGGCCGTACGTCATTTTACTTCATCTACGCACCCGCCGTTGTTTGAGATTAAAGTCCCCAGGTATACGTAGGTCTGAACCACGTTGCTGTTCGCAATCTGTGCCACTTCGTGCAAACTGCCACGTGCGCGATTGACAATCATAATTTTTGTCTTAGATCGGTTTATCTGTAACTCAAACGTAAGGCTTGCACACTCCATTCTGAGAAGTAATACGGTCAGCGTTACTTGCAAATAAGGTGGTGTCATCTGCGTACCGCAAGTTTTAAATTTTGTGTCTACTAATCGTAACACCATCGGTCCAATCTTCGAGAGTGATTCGCATAGTAAGCTCGGTGTAAACGTTAAACTGGAAAGGACAAGTGATATTATGCAACCCTGTCTCACACCCGCACTTGGATGAAAATTGTCTGAGAGGAGATCGCCTGTTCGCACTGAAGCAGTTCCTCTTTCGTAGGCTCTCTATGATCGTACAAATGTGTTAAAGCACATACAGTACACTTACTATTGTAGGATAAATTTAATTAATGGTAAAGACCAAAAATAGCCATAACGTAAACCATTTATCATAAAAAATCACTTAAATAAGTAATTTGAAGTGAAAAAAGATTCAGAGCGTGAGAAGCGGAAGCCATTAATTAAAAGTGTGAGCGCGGCGACGCGTGGCGTAGCGAGACTCCATAACGATTATTCAATAATTGCAATCACTTAACGTTATAACTGTTAATAACAAATTCACTACTAACCCCCGACTCAAAAACGACGGCGTGTTATAATTTTGACGTCTCTGTACGTCTGTGGCGTCGTAGTTCCCGAACGGATGAGCCGATTTTGTATTTGTTTTTTTTTGAAAAGTGATTTTTTTTTTAAAGAATAATAGCAGTATGGATCACATACTACTACAATTCCCTTTACCTCTCCTAGTAAGCTTGCATGCTTGTGTCAGGAGTGGGCCACGCCAGTAGTCCAATGTCCTGGATTTGAACCCACGACTTGTCGATCGTGAATCCAACGCCCGAGTCACTGGGTTACTGACACTTCAAATTAGTCGGGAGTGTTCTCAGCTATGTTTGATGATAATCGGTTCATGATAGCCGCCACCACAATATGGCGGGTTACATATTTCTTCACAGCTCCCTCAATATGGGCATCAAATGAAAGGAATATTATATACTAAGAAAAGTTTCAATTCCAAGATGGACGCCACCACAAAATGGCAAAGTAGGTACATATTTTTTCTGAGGTTTTTTATTATCACATACATTTATTACTATAGGCAACCCCTTTTCGCAGGAAAAGTTAAGCTTGAGAAATTTGATGACAGATTGTAAAGTGTGAGCGCTAATTTGTCTTAGATTATCGGGCGCGCCAGACGTTTAAAAGCGATTTTTTTTCTTTTCCATTTCATTCGGAAGATCCCTAACCCATACCTAAGAAAAAGACACTTTTTAATAATTTTAAAGAGATATAATATTCCACATGGCGTAGCTAGACACCGTAGTAAAAACTCAATAATTGCTATCGCTTTCTATATTTATTTTTATTATTAAAACTTTTAACTGCATTTAATTAGTCCCCTTTATATAATTTGCAATTAAATGAGATGAATATTAATTTTGTTAGCAACACTGATGACATTTAATTGGTTAGTTACTTATGCTTTATTTTAAAAATATCCACTAATAAGTTCTACTCCGATATATCACCAGCAGTTTGACGAATAATTTCTTATAGTGAATATTAATATAAAAGAACTATTTAAACTTGCACCTGAATCACAAGCCCCAGATCCTTCTTTTCCTGTCCTGATGACACATTCTTATCATCAACATAATTTATATATGTATAACTAATTCCCAGAGACTTGAACAATTTCGCAGCTCGACTCGATTCATTCATATTTAAACTCCCTTAAACTTTTTTTCGCAATAAAATGTAATTTGTCCTTTCCCAAGGTCTAGTCTATCGTTATACCAAATTTCATTAAAATCAGCTCAGTAGTTTAAGCGTAACAAACAGACAGAGTTACTATAGCATTTGCTACAGTTATTTAAATTAGACTGAATTAATTAGTATTTAAAACCGTTTCACTAATATCAAAAATCTAGGTTAGAATTTTCATACGCCAAAGTTTTTTATTACAAACTAGGGGCCCGTCCCGGCTTCGCACGGGTGGATAATTTTATTTTAACACTGGCTCCCGCATTCTGTCGCTCCCTCTATCGCCGCTTTACTCGCAGCGATGCGTCGCTATACTGGCCCGTCGCGTCGTCGTGTATTTTTTGTTTATATTGATATTTTTAATTTCGTAATATCTTTTGAATGGAAAGTCCGATTTTAATAATTCAAAAAGTAATTAACAGGTATTGAAATAGTCTTGAATACAAAATAATTTATTTGGATAAGGATTAATACAAAGTTATAGAAAACATGGTCTGATTTTGATAGGCATTTTTATCAACTTTTAAAATGTAAAAAAGTAGTTATAGTGACGTAACTATAATAGTTGGACATATGGTCTCGCGGACTTTTTTGTAGATATTGATACGTTCTATAATATTGTAGAACATTTTTTTTTTCTATCATCAATACTTTTTGCAGCGCATGCGATGAAAGATATTTTATGGCTAATTTTTAGGCACCTTGGGTTGGTTTTCGTGAGATTTCCTAAGGATCTCTAATTTTTTCTTGTAATAAATATAGCCTATGTTACTCAGGGATAATGTAGCTTTCTAATGGTGAAAGAATTTTTGAAATCGGTCCAGTAGTTTTTATGTTTATTCGTTACATACAAAAATACAAAAATACAAATCTTTCCTCTTTATAATATTTATTACAAATATAGGAATGAATATGATACGTCATTAGTGATATTTTGTATTTGAAATTCAGTTAACTGAAAGTTTCAGCTGTAAATGTACATTAATTAATACAACTTAGTTATTCTAGATTAAAATTTGTAATTTTACATTTTCACCTAGTTTCTAATTTTTGTTTATGTCACATTGTCCTTATTTTAATAAACAATTTGATAGGAGGAAAAGGAAGAGTAAATAGACTTGATCAATAGACACAAAATTGTAGGGTTTTTAAATTTTAAATTGTTTCAGTTTCTTAACTTAGCTGATATAATCTCACCTGCTAAAACCAAATTTGAATTTAAGGACCTCACCACCTCTGACATTCTCTTCTAACTTTCTTGGAAGATTTATTAAATTCTGATGACACATAATCCTCAATAAGTAAGGTCTATAACCACTATTGCACTACAACATGAACTAGTTTAAAAAATGTTAACTAAATGAAATCACTTGAACGACTACTTCGAAAACTAACAAAAGTGTTGCTAAGGAAACTAAAAGGGCCTATCTATCTAAATCTATATCATTACAAATAAGTATAGCAAAGGTAGCTTTTATCATGCAACACTTCCCTTTCTAAAGTCGGGTAAGCCACAAAGCTAGAGGGAATTCTATCGGCCGATGTTGGAGGCTTTTGTGACCCTTTTGTTGACTGCTGAATGATTTTGATCCCGTTCAATGGGAGTTTATTTATAACTTCGAGGACATATGCTAGTGAACCGTATTTGGCTTTTACCAAAAATACAGGTGTATGAGTTTCATCGAAATATGTAATGCCTAGTATTGTATATTTGGATGTTTGTGACTCGATCACATAAAAACGGATGAATAGATTTAAATAAAGCTTACAATAAAAAACTTTTTCTAAACATATTACAAACAGTACGGACGCTCACGCTCCTAGCTTATATTCTGGATTAACAATAGACTCTTTTTCCCTATTACGAAAAGTATGCAGATATGTATTTTGGTCATACTAAGACATAGCACACTGCAGCTTTTAAATTTTATGCAAATCGAGCAGTAATAGATAGATTTAATTGCAATGCATTCCCATTTTTAACCGACTTCAAAAAAAAAAGAGGTTATCAATTCGGTTGTATTTTTTTTTTTTTTTTTTTTTTTTTTTATGTATGTTACTCCAGAACTCCGTCATTTATGAACCGAATTGAAAATTTCTTTTTGTATTTGGTAGTATGTGCTTACAGATTGGTCCCATTTTTTTCAAAATCCAGTTCTGATGATGGCATCTTTGAGGAATTTAGAGAACTCCTCAAAAGTTATAGGCACACATATAGTGATTTTGATATTTTCAGAAAGGTTACGAGCATTTGCATTCAAAATTTATCATTTCATGAGGTGGAACTGATAAGGAAGACCACAGAGAGCTATTATAGTAATATGGTTAAGAATGTAAACCAATTATTATTATGAGGAAATTTAAAAAATACTTATCATGTTGATGTTACCAGTAGATTCTTAGACCTTCCGGCTTCATCTACCATCAGTTGATGATGACGCCGGAAGGTATGTACTGGAACACAGGCATGGGACAACGTAAACTAGTCGTGTTTGGGTTTAATGGAATTGTCTTAAAGAGTAGGTACTTATGCTGTAAGTATTTTTTTTATTAATGGTAATGTTTGTCTGTCTATATCGTAGCTCCCGAATAACTATACCGATTTTAATGCGAATTTTTCTCTATGGAAGCAGATGGGATCAAAATGAAATCGTTTTATTAGTTTAACAGTGTACCTGTGTGCCTGTCTGTGACATCGTAGCTACCGAAACACTAACCTCATTTCGATGCAGAGTTTTCTGTGTGAAACAAATGGGATCAAGATGACATTGTTTTATTAGTTTAAGAGTGTGTCTGTCTGTGACATCGTAGCTCATGAAAGAATGGGATGTTTTTGATGCGGATGTTTTGTGTGGAAGCAGATGGGATGAAGATGCTATCGTTTTATAAGTTAAAGAGTGTACCTGTGTGTCTGTCTGTGACGTCGTAATAACGTTATAAATGAACCCATTTTGGTGCGGTTGTTTATACTCGATTTTCAGACGATCTAGATGGTTCTTACCTATAGTTTTTGAAGAGCTGAAGACTATCTGTTGAGTAGTATATTGGAGATGGAAGGGTGAGTAGAGTGGTACAGTTTAGTAGTTGAGATGATGGTTGAGAGAGTAGGTACTTAGTAAATATTGAATTGATGATTTAGTGACTGATTAAATAAGTAAAGAGATGAGAGAGTGAATTAGTGGATGAACGATAAATGAGTCTCAGAACATATTCACTAAAAAGCAAGAAATAAAACATTTTTAACAAAAAAATGAACCGACTTCAAACTAAAAAATGCACTAAAAAGTAAGAAATAATTAGCTTATTTATTAACCTCCCTTTATTAGGACAATAATATACAATAATTGATATTTTTGTAGTCGGTGCCAGCAATAGTACAGAACGTGGTAGTATAATAGTACAATCGTACACACTATTTCGTTACAGGTTCGTTCAATAGATATACCTATTACTATTCCATCTCACCACACGTCTGTTCCCCTGGCTGGGCTGGCTGGCACCGACTTCAAAAATATCAATTATTGTATATTATTGTCCTAATAAAGGGAGGTTAATAAATAAGCTAATTATTTCTTACTTTTTAGTGCATTTTTTAGTTTGAAGTCGGTTCATTTTTTTGTTAAAAATGTTTTATTTCTTTACTTAAGTGTTAATAGACTGGTTGTATTATATTTGGAGAGTAAAGAAGTGATTAGGGGTTTTAATAGATAATCAAACCTATTGCTACTAGAAACAGACAAAAAACTAATGACTCTAGACATCTACTCTAAAAGACTCTATCCACTATTGTAGATCTATAATCAGATTCTATTTGAGACATTAATAACAAAATAAATAGGTTTCCTAAAGTGTATAACATAATTAACAAATAAATGAGCTAAAATCATTGTAGAAATTAGTAAATTTCGAACCCACGATCTTTGTTTAGTAAAGTAATATAAAGTTAGTGCAAAATAGTAAACAGTTAATCTGGTTTGATGTAACGAGTACGTGCGAGTAGAAGCTGCAACTATTACATACAGTTTACAATGGATTTTGAAATTCAAATTAACTTCCAACAGAGATAAACAAAGCTGTGATTTTGTACTGAATACTAAATTTAATATAATGGTTATTATTAAAGTTATAATGTATAAGATGAATGTGTTAATATAGATGGAGTGCGGCTAGGAAGTCATTCAGGCCCATAGCTATTTATCGCATTATTAACCAGATAAAGATTCGGCAAGAGTTTCCTAAAAATATAAACTTAAATTTAAATACATTCAAACGATATAGTTGATTTGGCCGCAATATTTGATTTTTTAAAGTTACAGGAACAAATACCTCTAGCGACTCAACAATTTGCAAACTCTATTTTGAATCATCATATTTCAGCTTAGTAAACGATCTTTTAAATATCCTTCCAGATCGTGCATTATAGTATAGCTCACAGTATAAAGTTAATAGCTTGTCTCCCGATTTACTCTCATCTGCATTTGACTGGTTTAAATTTTTGATACTTAATGTCGTTGCCCTTCAGTAGAGTTCTAAAATCCACCTTCTTTTAAAAGGTAGAAAGCTAGCGAATATGAAGTAGCAGTTATTCTCCTCACGTGTCGCATGATTGCAGACGACAGACCACTACAGCGGGACTCGACTACCAATCGACCGGTAATTTACGTCCGTTATACTTCACGTCGCGCGTCGGTTTGTACGCTTCGTTATTTCTAACTATTTATCTATTGTTAGTTCTGGCTTTACTTTACACATAGAACTGCAATGTCATAGCTTGTTCAGTAGATTATTATACGCGTCATCTATTAAGAAAAATTTCCGTCATGTCATATCTATACATTCTACAAACTAAAGCGCTCTCCAAACTATATACGATTAGCTTGTTGACTAAGAATATAATTTTCCTATGCTACTGTAATCTTAGGAGTTATTTAGTCATCTATGCTTAATTTGAAGACATGTAGTTATGTGTTGAGGTTCAGGACGAGGTTTAACAAATTTAATTAAATTTATTTGAACTAATATATTATATTGTACAAAACACAATAAAAACAAGTAAATGATATATTTAAGTATTGCAACTTCATAGGTACAACTTTTCTAGGTCAATTTACTTTCTGTGCTATAAAGTGTATGAAAATAAAATAAAGTAAAACTAAATAAAAGTTTAAAAACTGACAAATTTGTAGCGTACAAAAAGTTTCGCTCCGGTGGTATTAAATTGTAGTTCAGTGCACACGAGGCATCAAGCACCTCTGTGCTCTACTGTAAATAAACGTCTATAACATTTTACATTTAAATTCACATACATATATATTTTGTTAACAAATATTAAGTATATACGAGCACTCAAAACATAATAATCTAGGCCGAATTTTACCGAAAATTATCGAATTTATGATATTCGTGAAGTCTCCCCACAAATTAAACTGATCACAACATTAAGATACACTACTCTTTTTGGACAGGTTTAATGTTTACTATTCATGTAGTCTTGGACATCAACATTATAAGAGAGTGTTTCTTTTAATGGCGATGCGTTACCATCTTGAAGATGGGGGAGTGAAGAGAAGACACGGTTGCAGTCTACTGGAACCGCATCATGAAAGTGGGGGGGAGGCGGAGACCACAAGTAGCTCAATTGGAACGAATCAAAGACACTCGGCGCTTGAATTGGCTTGCTGGACAACTGATTCCCTATCACCAAGGGACGCTAGGTCACTCAGCTCTTATTAGATGCTCTTCTAGTGGCAGAGGCAATTGTATTCTAAACTGTACCCTCATGGGTAGTAATGACTACCCATGAGGGTACAGTTTAGAATAGTACAAATATAATGGTCAATTATGGTTATTTATTCAAATGTTTTTGTTCTAAAAGCTCTATATTTTAATGTTCAGTTATTAGCTTAACTAGGTTGATGATCCAAACGATTATCCTAAACTATGCTAAATATTTGCTCATCCCAATCACGGATATTACGTTTGCGGACGACATGACGGAATAGTATTAGTGAAACTTTGCCGTGGGTCTAGCATAAACTTGTGGGGGAAGTTTGATCACTTCAGGAGGTTCAGGTACGGTAATTATTATTAGGATGTCACTCAAAGTTTTGTTTACCTTACTAAAGATCATTTATGAAAGCCATACTCGTATATAAATCGTGGTGTTCATGTGCTCCTATTTTTGCTATTTCTAGATGGTTAGATCTTTATTTTTTTACCGAGCAAGGGCTGGACTTTAGTATTACGTATATGAAGATAAAAGCATTTTTAAGAATTTTTCTCTGTTTTTTTTGTCCCTTATACATTCATAAACTATTCAAACAATTGCAGAAAAATTTTGTGGATTAGAAAAAACCAAATAGGCACGATTTTTTTGTCATTAAACTCGAGTACATGTATCAGCTCGCATAGAATCGCATCCAGTAAGGTCCAGATAACTTAAATACCAATTAACTAAGATTAGATGTAATGGATCACTCACCTGCTTGAGCCCTCATATCCCTGGACACAATAGCACCGTGAGTGTTGTGAGCTCTGCAGCGGTACACTGTGCTGTGGATGTCCTGTCGGTACTGCATTGAGGCGAAGGGAAGGAACACTAGGGTGCCGTTGTCCAATACTTGTCTGCAAAAGAAAATATATTTATTAGTTTTATGGTTAGTTATCGTTTCGTATTGTACTACACTATCGGAACTATCACAGGATCTACCATATTGGAAAAAACTTTTCTCTTGATAAAAATACGTTTGTAGATATAATGAGGATTCGCAATAGACATACTCCTTTCAATCAATTTGCAAATCCGGAGAGAGTAGCTTGTATTTAAATAAATCGTACACAAACACGGAGATTAATTTACAAACGTCTAATTACGTTGAATACCTCTTAACACAGTGAAATCAGATTTGCCCTACAGTCTTTCATTTCCGTCGACGTGAAAAAAAGAGGAACGAAGGCAGCATATTGAAGCAAAAAGACCCTCGGGACCTAGTAATTGGCGCTCTGGCCCGAACACTGGAGAATATTTTAAGCTGGTGCATATTTGAGTCGAATTGACGTAGCAAAGTGGGTCCTTTGTTGTTTCGCTCCAAGCTATCCTTTACAGTTTACACGCTGGTGTTACGTTTATTGGGGCACTATGATTTTACGAGTTTCAGCTATTGTAACTGGTATATGAACTTTTGTATTTGTACTGATGCAAAATGTAATTGTACCATGGAATGCAATCCAGGTCTTTATACTATGATTCACGTAACCAAATGTTTTTTTAATACTGCAAACCCCAACATTTTGGGAGCTACGACAAAACTCCTCCCACGTAATAGGCGACGTGGGCAGACGGGTAAATAAGATTTTCAGGGGTGTGAATTAATTTAACACGTAAATAAAGCAACTTTTCAATTTTTCTAGAGACTAGTATTATATTTCTTTTCTTTGTTAGCTTTTATTACCCATTTCTATCAATTATTTATTCCTGTCTATATTGCTTTATTCCTTGTCATTAACTAAATTTTGATTACAATTTCTGCTATACTTTAACAATTTTACTAATTTTAAAAGTGATAAATAATTTTTGACTTTATCTTTATTACAATTGTATTAATTGTTTTATTTTATTAGCTATATTTTAATTTATAGAGGCACCATTTAGTCTATTTTTTTCTCATTATAAAGAAGGATTTTTAAATTTGACTAAACTGTATGTTGGTACAGAGGGGGTTGCGACAGTGGGGGTGTTATTAAAATAAACCGAAAGAACCAACCTATCAGAAATAATCAAATTTTTCCTAAAGAGCGGAATAGAAGTAGTATAATTGTCCCAAAACATTTAGACTTATATATAAATTGACTGATGGACTTTGGTAAGAGAGTAGCGTGAGACAGCTACGAAACAATCCTCTATTTTAATCATTAAGTAGTATAAATAAAATCATTATGAAGTGGTTATTATCAGAAGCATCGCTATTGAAGGAGTAATTTACATAAAACGATTACAGGAGACAGTCAAAGGAAATGGAGAATTATTAAAGCAGACATTTTCTGATTCAAATTGATTTTAAATTAGTCTGGAGACGCGATTTATTTATGAAGTATTTTATGTCATCGTAACTTTTATTTGCATAACTAACTAATGCATTAACATCCATAGAAATACTGTATAAGTAATGTTGATGATGCATTCTTTTTTCTGTGCCTTTATTACCAGTCATTTCAAGTCGGCCTTTCTCGTCCTAAGTTTCCAAGCTGCACAAGACTTGTCGACGTCTTCTTCTTTTAGATCCTTTTGGACCGTTGTTAGCCAAGTGGCGAGGGGCCTTCCGCGTTTCTGCTCGTTGGACCGTCTTTGAACGTGAACATACAACCTTAAATGTTTTTCAATTACTTTGATATGCATCTATTGTATTATTTGATATGCATTTGATATGGATCGACTTTAAAGCTCCCTCTGACACACATGATCTTCATTTGGTAGAACCCCTGCTGACTAACGCAACGTACGCATCTCAGAGGTGTGCAGTTTATTAAGGTGTTGCTTGTTCGTAGAACAGTCTTCTGATCCATATATACATTTTTCTAAGCCTTAAAAGGAATATAAGTTTTATTCATATTAATTTAACAAGTATATATATTTTTTTAATTGTTTCAAAGTTTTTTTGACCGCATTTTTTAAGAGCAGAAAAAAGAAGACACTTAAGTTGTGCAAAACTTTGAGATATTGCCAACATAAACTGTCTCTTACTGACTAAAACTGACCTACTTCTTTTTGTTTTTGTTTATTATATTCCTTAAACATTTCATTTCAAATAAAGTTTTTTTAAGGAGAAAATTATATATAGAATTTGATATCGGTCAGCTTAATTTGATTTGAAACTCGCTTTTAAATTATATTAAAATTCTAAAAGTCAATGTTATGAGATTGTGAAATTTTCATCAAAAATAAGATGTAAAGAATCTTCATACGTGACTGTACTCTTCTCATAGTTCAGCTCGTTAGAGTCCTTTACGTGTAAACACAGTTTTGAGGGCGTTAACCTGGTTACTAGGGATCCGTACGGAAATCAGCTGAATTAAAGTAAAAAATAAATATTATCTATTTCAGTAACCGGTATCTCTTATTAAGGATCTCGTGACTCTTTAAACTAATGCTATTTAGTTTGAATGTTAGCTAGCGAAGTTGAACAGTGGCGGCGAGTGTTAATGCAGTGTAGTCTGTGCTTCATTTTACTAACAAGATATTATCTCAAGTCTCATATAAATATAATAAGAACTTTACTGACTGATAGACATATCAAAACACAACCGAAACAATAGGGGATACGACCCTGAAAGTGCGTGACTTTTACACTGTAGACGAGCACTTACGAGATAGGATTTTTACAAAATTCAAATTTTTAAAAAATTTAAAATTTTTTTTAGTAAAAAGATGGCTGATAAGGAAAGGTGAAAGTTTGTATGAAAATCCTTCATATTTGAGATAGATTTAGAGTAATTAAAATCGATGTTTAGCAGCTCAGTTAATAATAAAACGTAGCGATAAGGGATGAAAGTTTGTATAGGTGTTCGTCATATAATATTGTTCGATCCTTGCCTAAGATGTGGGTAGGTTGCCACTGATTTTCTTACTACCCGACGAATCTGGTGCGAGGCGAAATAAAGACGCCTGCTGACGTCCCGCGCAGAAGCTTGCGAACCCCCGTGGAGAGTGAACACGCAACTACGTCTAGCTTCAAGTGTCCGTGACGCTAATAGCCGTGTCCCTGGACGTTCCAGGGAGACCACCTTATACTATATCTACGATCTTTAAACCTGACACCACTAAACAGTGCCGTGCACTGTGCTCTTCCTCATCGCATCGCCAGGAGAAGGTGGAAAAAGAGGTTAGTGGTAAATTTATCTCATTTTAGTGCAAGGCAATCGTTCTACAGCACAAATATATTTAGCAATATTATGTTGAAAATTAAAATCAAACCTAAAATAAACATAAAATTTAACCGACTAGTCGATAAATAAATTGTTTACGTTTTAGTTAGCAACACCGTTTATAACTTTATATTCGCGGGTACCTTTTATTTTATGCCAAGACTCTATATAATCTCTGCTTCGATAGACTTGAGCCAGTTGTCAATCGGATCTTGCCTGGTGACCAATATGGCTGTGCTTTGGTGTGGTGACCTGATGCTGGGTCTCTATTACTAAGGTTTGGAGTGTTCAATATTGGTTACTCGGTGTTCCGTTGTAAGTAAAATCTGAATAGAATATATACGGGACGCACAGTTGTAGCTCCAACTCGCACTTGGCAGGTTTTTTGTAACTTTTTCCATGACGTTTCGAATCCTTTTAGCTTTCCAGTCTCATTAATTAGCGCGTTTACGAGACTGCAATAGTGAAATGTTTTAAAATATTTTCAAAATATACGTATTTACTTTCAGTAACGTTACCTCTTGTGTTTTAATATATTTTTGCGTTGTGACCTACAAAATATTCTGTGTATTTTTTGAATCCCAGATATTAATGTTGGAAGCACAATATGTTGTTTAGTAGAGCGAAATGAAATATAATATGTGTCTGTAACAAAAATGACTATATTTATTTTTATAATTGACATATTATGTAACATTTGTGTCAAAGTCAAAGGACTGTTTGTTCAACAGTCCTTTGACTCAATTGTTACGTTTTTTCACTACATCGGTTTACTAATTGACCTAAATTAATTACGAATAAAGTAGTAACATACCATCCACACAGCACAAGACTTGTACTAACACCACTTTGGTCACTCTACGAATTCTCATGACATTTACACATACATACATTTTTGAGTGTTGCCATTTTACAAACTGGAAGTAATGTATTTATAGTTCCTATATTTGGAAATCCTTATCACCAAATATCTTTATATATCCTTACAAGATTTCTCCTGGGAATAACTTCGTCTACTCATGTCTACTCAGTAGCAGCAGAGATATTTGAAAAAATATTATATCATGAGAATTATACAGCTTAACACGCTTTCATCTAGTGCTTTGGTGACAAATTAATTCAAATTTTGTCTTTATTAGGAAGTGTTTCAAGAAGATATTCTATTCCAGGAAAAAGTATCTAAGGACAGAAAGCGGGCTTAATTATAATAAAAAAATATTTCTCAATAACCTGTAGATAGATCTGAGGCTAACTGTCAACTTAAGCATGGTAAACATTAAATCTAAGGTATTGCAGATAGAGTACGTTAATGTCTTGATGCTAGATATCCCACGTCGTGAGTTTTGAATCTCATTTTAAATCTTAAGCTGACTTCTAGGTTACAATCTCCAGGTATAGCTCGCCTTCCTTTTTAAAATGTAATAATAACGTAATAGTAAATGAGTATAAACTCAAACTCAAAATTATTTATTTCAACTAGACTTTTTTTTAAAGTACTTCTTTACGTCGTCTTTTTGATACGTAAAAATTTGGTCGGTCAGTCAGTTTGTCTGAAGCTACCACCAGCTCGGAAAGCAGTTTTCTGTTGCGAAGAGCTGGCCAGACACTCAACAGTCGCTCTTTTATATAATCTCTTTCATTCCTATTATATTCATAATCTTCCAAAAAACGGAACAAACGAAGTACCAATCAAATAATATTTAATACCAATCTTTCAATTTAAATCTCTTTTGAATATCTAGAGCTATTCCTTTGAATTCATTCCTTCCTTCGTTAATTTTTCATTCCACAAATGACACTCTCAGGAGTATTAAAGCTAACCAATTAGCGATGGAAAAATATTAATTACTCGTTTCTTCTAACGCTTTTGCTATAGAAAAATATGGCGTCTAACTCCAGGTAAAAGGTAAAAATAACTTGGGTATTATATTGTGGCTCTAATTTTGTATTTATCTAATTAAATATGTGGGTGGTCGTCAGAAGGGGAAAATCCGAAACATATTTAAAAACATATTTCTTTATTCTTAGTTATTTTTCTTAAACTACGTGTTGAAACTAGGGGAAGCAAGTGCACCTCGCTAATTGGGGGGAGACACTGAAGCGTTGATTCCGAATGTCGTGGCATGTTGTGCGAATTCGGTTGATTTTGGGGCTAGTGGATTCGACATGCTACGTACATGTACATGCCTCTTCGTCAGGTTTAAATCTTTAAATTTACAGTACTAAATTTACAGTACTAAATATAGTAAAAGGTAACAGATAATAAATATTACGAACTACCTATTTAATGCTGGCCTAACATAGATAACAAAACATACGAAGTGTAGTATCAATAAACTAACTTTCACCGCCATCTCAAGCTGGATAATGTTACCCAGTGTGCAGGATCACATGACAAAAATACATTTAATACTTGTCTATCCGCTTTAATACCTATCTACCTACCTTCTATCCTCCCTTAGCCGTGCAATACGAAAAATATTTTGCAATTCCATCTACAGCATCATGTTTTTAGATTACCTTATCTAGAGGTTGGTAAAATGTAATTCTATAAAAATCAGAAAAAGAATTTTGAAATGTACCATAAATTTAGACGATCCTCAATATGTGTTGACTTTGTAATATTTTTCATTTAAAATTCCGATAAATTCGGAGTTGTAGCTTAAGTTGGGTAGCTTTTACAGATAAAGTTCACAAAAATGTAAGTAATCCGTAGCTTCAATTCTCCAGACAGGTCGGACGTTTGCGCAACGCATTACATATTCCTTCAGAATGTTTCACTTTGCAATCCGACCTGTCTGGTGGGTAGACTTGCGCTAACAGGGATACGAGTATTGTGCATACTGGATGAGATCGTAAAGGTTGACAGCTTCGCCTTTGTATATAGACTAGGATTAACAGAAAACATAAATAAGATAAAAATTCTGCAATTTTCTAAGGGTATTTAGTATCAGAGTGAAAATTTACACTTTATAGATTTACATTAAGTAAAAGCGTAAAATAAGGACAAATTAACAAGCTCAGATAATGATCATCATGACAATGATTGTAATCCTGAACTAAATGACAAAAACGTCAAAGACGATGATGATATCTCTTTTCTAGATACATATAATGATTCATTGAATCTGACGAAATAACCAAGAGCAGAAAAAACTATTCAATTCAATCGAAACGGTGAAACAAACCAATTAAATGCTAAAAACCTTATTGTATTATCATGTTCTCCATAGGGGAATTATATCCAAAACTTGTGACCAAAACATAATACCCTATAACAACATTACAAAAATTAAAATACGAAATTTTCCGCGAATAAGTAACTGAAAATATCTATGAAAACAACATCTCAGAAGTGTATAGATAGTTCAATACACCACGGCTTGCGGCTCGCCTACTAATTTCACAGTTCGACAATCGAAAAAATTTAAACAGTAACAATTTTTTTATAGCTTATTAAAGGGTCAAAAAAAATAGGTTAAAATCAACTTATAATATATGTGTATCATAAATATTCAAAAGATTTAAAAGAAGTCTTGAATTGAGGCAGAATCTTTTAGGTAGTCCTATCATCAAAAGATCCACCATGATAGATCAGTATTATTTTTATCAGCACCCTAATTTATTACTCAGAAAGATTTGTTAGTAAGTTTTAAGAACAACATTGTATAAGTATTTCTCGTATCAACAGTATAGTTAGAATGTATGGCGCAAACAAAACCAAAAAGCTTCATGAGCCTGTCTTAAGTTTCGACATAAATTTCGTCATTCGTCCCCTCATTAAAACCGAGCACGTAATACAGGCTGAAGGGCTTTGTTAAAATGTCTCTCAACAGTTGTATTTGATTTATTATAAATTGGTCATTTCAGTGACTTAAACAACATTAAAAGTTGGGAAATGAGTATAAACAAGTTTACTTTGATATAAGAATTTTTAAACTTAAGTAGCTGTGTCAAAGTTATCCTATTATTATAATTTCGAAAGTAACACTTTAGAAGGTAGGAAATACTTTAGATTACAAACTTAATAAACGAAACTGCGATTTATTATACTACTTACGCCATCTATTGACGATAAATGGCGTCTGTCTGTTTGTTAATCATGCTTAAATCACTGAACTGGTTGCGATGAAATACAGATATAAAATAAAGCTTGAGGAAAGATATAGTCTATGTTTTACCGCAAAAAAAATACTTTAGAATACTTAGTTAACAAATGAGTGTGCTCGTACGCCATCTAGCGACGTGGGGGTGAAGTGCTGTCCGATCAAGGTCACGTGAGTACCTTACAATGTAATTACCTCGTCTTATGTTAGGTTAGGTTAGGTTAGCCTTAGGTTAGGTTAGCCTTGTGTTCGGTTAGGTTTATGTGAGATTAACCTTGGGTTTAAAACAGAGAGCCTGAGCAGTGGAGGTGAGTGTCGTAATTACTTAAAGGAATTCCTTAAGCCTACACCTTGGTCACAAGTCCAAGGCACTGCTTAGGTTTCTCTCGTAATTGTTAGAGATCATATTTGATCATTTATCGGTTCAATAGGAGTATCTACGTTGCGTTTACCCAATATTCCACTTTATCACCCCCTTTTAGTGTTTCCCAATATTCCCCATCTTCCTGTTTCCTTTCACATCGTTTTAAAATCCCCGACATATATAAATTAAAATATAAATATAGTGATATAGCAATTAAAATGTGAAATTAAACCTAAATAAACGCGATAAATAGCATCCATGCGAATCCGGGACGTGTCGACTAGTAAAATAATAAAAAGGAAATATATGAACACATAGAGCTTGGACCGGTAGAAAACGAAGTATTTGGAACAACGCAATCTTATTATACTGAAGCCAAATGTCTAGAAAGAACCCCTATACGTATATTCAATTTAAAGTTTTCTCTTTTCAATTTTCTTGGCGGTGCAACATGAGTGAGAGTGGAAGGATTTAAGCCTTTGAAGCTTAGCTCTACAAGCTTGGAAATACATGTGCTTCGCCACATACGTTAAATTTCTTATTTACACTACTTTGTACTACTGCTGTTATATTTAAATCTCTATATGGCTGTTTCCACTCGAAGTAAACCCGTCATGAAGTTGAAAGTAATAAGAAAAGTTTTTTAAACTCGGGTAGAATTGGAGTAAAAATGTTGTAAGTGGCAAAAAACTTAATAAAATGAACTTAGTAACATTTTAATTATAATTATTGTTGGCAGAACAAAATTTTGATCATACGATGGAATATCTTAAGGTGAAACTTTACTAAAATGTTAATGCTCAAGAACTGAAATATTAATTTCCAAAAAGCTCAAGAAAATTCAAAGAACGGCATCACGTAACTCAATCAGGTCGAATGGAAAGTGAAGATAAAGCTCTTGAGCACGTTCAGAAAGTATAAGGTATAAACATTTTTATATCAAGTACTTGTAAGTAGATTAGGGCGGTGAGTAGGAAGATGCTGCTCCTGTTTTATGCTATATATGAGGAATACCAATTTATATATACTTTCTTTCAAAGAAGAGATAATTCAATAGGAACCGCTTACAAGTTTTGTTAGTCACATTAAGGTGTCGGAATTTGAGACTGCTCAAGCAAATATAATTATAACGTAGTGAATTAAATCTTCTTATATATAAAAATGAATTCCTATTTCCCTTGGTCACGGCATCACGCGTGACCGGCTGGACCGATTTCGCTAATAATTTTTTTGTTGTGTTTGTTATTGTCAGGAGAAGGTTGTTCTGGAAAAAATTAAAAAAGTTGCGCGAAAAATTAGAAAACTTGACGACCATATTAACTTGTCTTATGTAACGTTTATGGCGTTTGACATAACTGTCAGTCATTTGACCAAAACTCGGGTCAGCTAGTAAGAAATATAAAGGAAGGTATCAATATAATGTAGTATTATCTACACGGGAGCTATACTGTATAGTGACACGCAAAAGACATTAAAATATACACTTTATACAAAAGGAAACCTTAGTAATGGAGCCCCAGCTCACGACACCAAGCTGTAATCGTCACTGGGTGAGATAAATTTGACGATTGACTAAAATCTATGAGAAAAAAGGTTATATATAGTCTATATGCCAGTATACTTGAAACAAAATATAATGACCTACCCTTCTTCTTCTTCTTTTTCATCACGACCCGTCAATGGCCCACTACTGAGCCGGGTCTCCTCCTCAGAATGAGGAGGGTATTAGGCCATAGTCCACCACGCTGGCCCAGTGCGTGTTGGCAGACTTCACACACCTTTGAGAACTTTTAGGGAACTCTCAGGAGTGCAGGTTTCCTCACGATGTTTGCCTTCACCGTTAAAGCAAGTGATATAATTACTTAAAAAACACATAACTCAGAGTCAGAGGTGTGTGCCCAGGATGGAACTCGGACCTCCCGAGTAAGACTTGAAGTCTCAACCACTGGGCCATCACTGCTTTTTATTATTTCATTGTTAAAAGCGAATAAAGCTATTAACAATGAAAGAGATCAGAACTGAATCTAAAAATGCAACCACCCAAAGCCAAAATTATGGGTCAATGGATTTTCCAACTGAAACGTGGAATTCTATTTTAAACTATTTTCCATAAACAGGAGGAAATACCGATTTTTTTGTAGGTTTCAAAAATTAGAGAAACAGGTAGTAAAATGCTCGTAACCATAAAGAAATATACGAGTTCAGTAATTTGAAGGCACCTGCACCTTCTCATGTCTGAATGACAATTGTAATATTCTTTATGTGTTTGCTACACGTACTCTAAAATTGTTAAAAAAAATAGTATAACTTTGCGAACTATAATTCTAATAACAGTAAGTAAATTATGGTATTAGGTGGCACGGAAGTACTTCTACCAAGTCACAAAACTCATAGCAAAGAAAGAGAGTAAAATAGAGAGGAAGAAGGATACAAATAAGATAGATAATGAGGGGGAAATGGTTAAAAAGAAGAGAATAATTTGTTTAGAGAGAAAAAAAATAGTGAGAAAGAAAGAGCGTTAAGAAACAGAGAAAGAAAGAGAGAGAAAGTTAATAATAAAAGAGAAAAAAGGATATTGTAGAAGTCTATCTGTGAAAGAATTTTCAAAATTGGATTAGGACAAAGAAAATGTCTTATAAATTGCAAAAAATATGGCAACACTATGTTATCACATGTCACGAGGTGAACGATTTTTTTTAAATTGGATTTTTAATTCCAAAAAATTAACTTATTCTTGCAAAATGTCTATTTTATGGCACTTAAATCGCCATATCTCGAATCCAACTCGGATGGGCAGCGTTCGGGAAGCTAAGAGACGTCTTTTCGTCAGACATACCTCAGTGCCTGAAGACTTTTAGATTGAAACTGACCTAATACAAGAATATTGACTATTTTGATTTTATTATAAAATGACCTTAAAGAGACTTTCTGTAAAGAAAAGAAAAAGATAAAATCATCATATCTATAATAATATATAAAGCTGAAGAATTTGTTTGTTTACTTAAACGCGCTATTCTCAGAAACTACTAGTCCGATTTTAAAAATTCTTTCAGTGTTAGATAGCTCATTTACCGAGGAAGACGATAGGCTATATATCATCACGCTAAGACCAATAGGAGCGGAGCTACACGTGGACGAAGTCGGGCAGGTCGACTAGTAGGTTATAAGAGTGAATGACTATATGACAACTATTATAAGAAAACACTTGAATTTACTTATTATTCCTACAAATAGAATTTTTTAGTTACGTCATTTTAATTTCAATAAAGCGATAAGATTAATAGAGACTTCGTTGCTAGAGTTGGCATCTTTTATTAATTAATTATTTTTATTGGTTCTCAATATCTTGAGATCTTATTATTCTATCCACATTTCACAAACATTATTTACATTTATTAGTAGAGATCTTTCCTACCTCACACCACACGTCCACCCCTTCAATTTTCACAGGCTAATGGTCAAAGGGCACTGCGTCATTAGTATACGTCTCCAAGTGTCCTCACTTATCTTGCCATGTCTATCAATCAGTATTCAAAAGAATAAAGATTTTCATAAGTATTTTTATACTGAGTAAGAATTTGCTAATCTCAGAAGTGAGATCTTACTTCGCTTGATAAGGATATTAATACCAACATTTAACATAAGCTACTCTGCATATCAAAACTCTCTGACAACTGGCTAAATATTCTAAAATGTGTTTATCCCAGCAAATTTAGTGAGTTTAGTGATTTTATCCTTCATGACTGATATCAAAGAGATTTTAATCTTCTATTAAAACAAAAGGCTTTACATTTAGGTTACTCCTTGTTACATCAGCTATCTGCTAGTGAAAGTCCCGTCAAAATCGGTCTAGCCATTTCAGAGATTAGTCGGAACAAACAGAGACAGACAGACAAAAATTAGAAAAAATGTTTTGTTTTTTTAAATTGTAAAATTTTTTTAGAAAACGGTTATTGTAATATTACAAACAGACACTCCAATTTAATTTATTTGTATGGTTTATTGTGCTAGTTTCGTCGACTTCCAAAAGATGGCGTTAGAACATCTACTTTAATAATAGTGTCATTTATTCTATTATGCAAATTTATATAACTTCTCTTGAATTTCTGTTTATCGGGTCTCTCTACATTTAACATCATAAAACAAATATTAAAATTGTTAGCAGCACCATTTTTAAAGTAGTATTCGCGGGTAGTTTCATTTTATTTTATTTCAAGTAGACAATATATAATTACCGCTCTCATAGGAATGAGGTAGTCTGTCAAGTGGTGTCTAATATGTACTTTAATATTTTAATATTTGTTAGCGAGGTCAAGAGGTGAAGGTAATAAAATAGATCTTTAAACCTGCTCCCGGGTCTCAAGCCTCAGACACTGCTCAGCTTCAATAGATAACATGATATAAAAATGATTTTCACTAAAAAATATTTGTATTAAATGATTAATAATGTTATTCTCTTATTACATCACGACATTTCAATGGCCCACTGGCTGAGCCGGGTCTCCTCCTCAGAATGAGGATATGTATTAAGCCATAGTCCACCACGCTGGTCCAGTGCGGGTTGGCAGACTTCACACACCTTTGAGAACTTTTAGGGAACTCTCAGGAGTGCAGGTTTCCTCACGATGTTTTCCTTCACTGTTAAAGCAAGTGATATTTAATTGCTTAAAACACATATAACTCAGAGTCGGAGGTGTGTGCCTGTGTGGGGATCGAACTCGGACCTCCCGAGTAAGACTTGAAGTCTCAACCACTGGGCCATCACTGCTTTTATTCTCTTATAATCACTTCTATTTCTGTCATCCTCTCGTTTCCAATGTTTTCTTTGAGAGCGAAGTATATCCATACCCGGAGCGCTGAGCTGTGTGGGAACGCTCAGCTGTATTATATAATCGGATTTTATATTTTTGTTTCCGATAACAAATTAATTTTTGATTAAAGGTTTTTGATTTAATGTCCAAAATTTGTTTCCATTTTAGATTACTTTCTATTTTTGGGACCGATACCGCACAATAACATACAAGACAAAAGTAATATGTACTTAAAACGAAACACCTAGTAACCAATATTAAACAATTACTCCAAACCTTAGTAAACATCACGACACCACTACATAACTATAATAGTTACCAGGCGAGCTCCGTTTGACAATTGGCTCCAGTCTAAGAGGTTATAACATAGTCTTTGAACAAAATAAAAGGTACCCGCGGTATAGCCCTCTCTCTAAGGGTTATATACGTCTGAATATAGTTTTTACAGCGTTTGAAATAAAAACTTATGTCCGTTACGCTTTTACGCTTAAACCACTTAACCGATTTTGATGAAATTTGTTACAGAATAAAACTAGAGATTGGTAAAAGATATAAGCTACGTTTCGATGCGAAAAAAGGTTTGAAGGGGTCAAAATAGGGGAGGAAGTGCATGTCGAGCTGTGTATATAATAATATATGTCGGGGATTTTAAAATGATGAAAGGAGGAAGATGGGGAATATTGGGGAACACTAAAAGGGAGTGATGGTATTAAATGGAATATTGGGTAAACGCAACGTAGATACTTCTACTGAACCGATAAATGATCAAATATGATCTCTAACAATTACGAGAGAAACCTAAGCAGTGCCTTGGACTTGTGACCAAGGTGTAGGCTTAAGGACGTCCTTTAAATGATCATAACACTCGCCTCCACTGCTCAGGCTCTCTGTTTAAACCCAAGGTTAAACGCACATAAACCGAATCTAACACAAGTCTAACCTAACCTAAGGCTAACCTAACCTAACATTGTGTTTACTTAACCACGTGGCAATTACATTGTAAGGACTTACGTGACCTTAGTTGGACAGCAATTCCACACTACACTGCACTTGACACTATCACTATCACTAGCACTACTTAGATGATGTTCACTTCTTGAGAGACCGCGCACGACTAAGACTTCAGTTAGACTGTCGATCGCATATAAAGGGTCGAGGGTAGAGACTGTCAAAACAACGGAAGTGACTACTACCCCACTCCAACGCCATAGACAACGATAAAGATTCGATTAATCGATAATCTTTTGCTTTGCTCCGACATATATATAAAGAGTGATATAAAACAAAGAAACCAGCAGATTAATAATTCAAGGTATTAAATAAAGCTACTAAGTAATCTTCAGTTTGTTCATAATGATTACCAGCAGACAGTTCGCGTTAGAATTTGCAATAATCCCCAAATTCACCATTTTCATAATTCAGAGACGCTTAAAGCGGGTTAAATATATTTACGAGGGTCGCTGTTCTAAACTAACTTAAATACCCCTTTGATTTAAACTGATTGCATTAATACTGACAATAACTTAATATGCTCTCGCTTCGCGTAGGTTATAATATAGTTAAGCAAACAAAGTTAGTTCAAATGTCATCAATCAGTCTCAAAAATACTATTACGCCATCTATTGACAAATAAATGGCGTCTGTCTGTCTGTTACACAATCAGGCTTAAATCACTGAACTAATTTTGATGACATATGACACAGAGATAAAGAAGAGCTTAAAGGAGGGCGTAAGCTATGTTTGCGTATGATGAAAAAAATACTTAAGAATACCAAGTAAACAAATGAGTTTACTCATACGCCATCTATCGTCGTGGGAGGGAAGTGCATGTCGAGCTGTGTGTCCGTTATGTCTTTGGGAATTAGTCATATATAAATTAAAATATAAAATATAGTGATACAGCAATTAAAATGCGAAATAGATATGTTTTTATATACCACAACAAAACCAGCTTTCTAAAAAGGTATTACAACATACAATATTCGTGATTAATTTTCCCATAACCGGAATGACATCGGTCCCAGTCCCGGTCATGTTACCCGGATATGACACGTCGACGGAGGATTTACGACGCGACAAATAATTTTCATACTGAAAGTGTCTTGTTAAATAAACAATTCCTTAATTAAAAACACTCGCAATTAATCAATCCTATAGACATATCATTATATTTTATGTTACTAAATTATTTAATATTGTATATGACACCGAAAAATTGTATAAATCATGTAAACTGTCAAAAGATGGTGAACCGTAACATACTGCTTACAATTTAATGCAATAAATTTTCGATAGATTATATTCTCCTATAGTAAATGACCATGAGGTTACGGGTTAGAATACTATTCCCCTCGACCTTGCTTGCGACCATCACCATGCGAATCCGGCTGCCAAGTGTCTCTGACACATTCCGAACGAGCCGCATGTTGGTCAGACCTACCCCGTCGCCTTCACATCCCATTAATTCTTCTCTTTATGGCTCTTCACTCTAACTTCATGGTGTTTCATGGTTTGTCCATTGGCGACGATGGCCATCAAGCGGGCTGTCTGTTCGTTTGCCTCTTTACTATCATTAAAAAGATATTAATTTGTTTATTTTTATATCTTGACTTGACCATAGGAATTGAAAGTGTAAACGTATGAGACAAAAGAAACAGAAGAATAAAAGCTATTCGCAAAGAAAGCAACATTAACTTCCTGACAATTTTACGGATCTGTCCTTAAAAGCTGTATCTTCTTTTAAAAATACATAAAAGGATACATAAAAGCCCGTTATACACAGGTCAGCTTATCCGGACGTGGAAAGTATCCGGAGCGAGCCGTAAATCCCGCGCTGACGTGTCATTTATCCGGGTAACCGACTGGACCGTGTCACCCTCACTGACATCCGCGGAATAAAGCGGAATAACGTTACTTATTTTTATTTTTAAGCTTTAAATATACACTTTTAAATTAAATCTTTACTCATAAACTCAAATCGCGCTAAGCTTTTTTTATTATTTGTAGTTCAAAATTTTAAATTTTTAATCATCATTTTTTTACTTACAGTCTCACTCAATAACTATTTATTCTTCCATTCTCTTTCGTTCTCATAATTTAGCACTCAAAAAATTTCTTTCCTTTGTTATTTATGGTTTTGTAAAGGAAAAGAAATTATATCTATAATAATTTTTTGAGCAACTTCTCCATGCTCTCACTCATTTACTAAAATATTCATTCATTGATTTTTAAATAACTTACGAAATGTATTCATCTTGGAAAAGTACCTAAAAAATTAAATGTAGAATTACATAGATTTTTACATCTCTACATTAAGAATCATGACGTCACCTGTGGCGAGTTAAAATGTACGGAGTCCTAGATTGCCCTTCCAAAGTTTTCTAAGCGGCTGAGTATATATACAAGTTCCGAGTGCTATTGAAACGAATAGGGATGATCCTCCGACTAGGTTACCCTGTCTGGCCAGAAGACCCTCCCCACTCATTGGAGTGTAGCTACAGCTGTCTCCCTCCACACTTTGATATACTACACTATTACTCATTAGTTAATTAAATACTATATATCAGAATACTTTTTATCCTAGAAAAATGTACATTTCTTATGGGATAGAGGGATTTTATTAACATACCTAAAAAGATCAGAAAGATTTATTACAGATATAATTTTTACAGATATAGTTTCCCGAAACAAAGCACAATTCCCGCGGGATTGATTAGTGTTATGTCCGCATTAACATGATTTTTTAACGGGTAAATAGAGTTTGGCTCGGAGCAGGTTATATGATTTATTTAATTTTAATCATCATCATCATCACGACCCTTCAATGGCCCACTGCTGAGCCGGGTCTCCTCCTCAGAATGAGGAGGGTATTGGGCCATAGTCCACCACGCTGGCCTAGTGCGAGTTGGCTGACTTCACACACCTTTGAGAACTTTTTGGGAACTCTCAGGAGTGCAGGTTTCCTCACGATGTTTTCCTTCACCGTTAAAGCAAGTGATATTTAATTGCTTAAAACACACATAACTCAGAGTCAGAGGTGTGTGCCCAGGATCGAACCTCGGACCTCCCGAGTAAGACTTGAAGTCTCAACCACTGGGCCATCACTGCTGCATAATCATATATCAAGAAACACTTATCCTCAGTTGAAGATAATTCTAATAAAAATACAAATAAATAAAACCTCTCTATTCAGCGATAACGAAGTCACGCGGGTCAACTTGTTCACAATATATTTAAACTTTGTTCGTATATTGACAAAAACAACTATCAAGAGAATAACACATTCCTCCTTCATATTGTGATGTAAAATAATTGTATTCTTCCATAAACTAACAAGTTACTCAATTCTGAGTTCTCTAATTAACTTCGCGGATGAGTAACAGAACCAACTGACTCAGAAGTTAAACTGAACCTTGTAAGGAGGTATTTCAGTTGATATTAGAGCAATTTCAGCCAATTATTTCTATACAGACGTTTTCCTCCACATTACGGGTTGTTAGACGTCTTCTACTAAGTTTGTAATTGCTTTTAAAGTGATAGAATAGTTTAATTTGTTACAATTTATAACTATTTTATATTATGTATTCAAAACGTTCACTCACTCACTCATCTATACATTCATTATCTGTCATATGCAACTTTGAATATATTATTTCTGTTGAAATTCTATTCTTACCTTTTCCTGAAAATAAATGAATTTATAAGCTGGTGATACACGTATTGAATTGAATCAGGCGTTACTTTGCGGAAATTCATGGTTTAAAAGGAATCAAAATGTTACCTTGCTATAAACCGCGGCAACCTGAACTACCAGACTCGTATGGTACAACCTAGAAGAGCACCCTGTCCACACAAAAGTGAGACGCGCGAACCCGAACCAAGACACACCACACAGTTTGGTAGTTCAGATTGCCGCGGTTTATAGCAAGGTAACATTTTGATTCCTTTTATACACGTATTGTTTTGGTGACATGGACTATAGTTTCAGCCGCATCCAGTGGTCTGCTAGCTAGTAGACGCACGCGCGTTTGAAACTATAGTCCATATGACCAAAACAATACCTGAGTCTCACCGTCTTATATAGCTTTAAAATGACTAATACACTACTTAAGTTTCTATACTAGAACAGAAAAATAATAATAATTTGGTGCAATCGTTCTGACGTTATGCGCTTACATACATAGAGACGATAAATTTATATTTATACAGATATTGACAGTCACCTATATACGGTATATTACTCGGAAATAGTTTGGCTTTATATCTATATTGCCATATTACTAACTCATATTAAAAAGCTAGTCTCACAGTCTCACAAAAGTTGAAGGATCTCTTGTAAAAGTAAGACCTAGTTAGGTTATGTTAGTGTCGATAGAAGCGCGACCATTATGAATATCTTTATTTCAGTAATATAGATTATCGCTATATTATCTCTTATTGCTTCTAAATAATGAGTTTTAAACTGCTGAACGGATTTCATTGAAATTTGGCACACAGATACATTATAGTCTAGTAGTCGACTTCGTTCGCGTGTTGCTCCGCTTCTATGGGTCGGAGCGAGATGTTAAATAGCCTAAGTTACTCCTTGTTTCATCAGCTATCTGCCAGTGAAAGTCCCGTTAAAATCGGTCTAGCCATTTCAGAGATTAGTTGGAACAAACAGACAGACAAAAATTGTAAAAAAATGTAGCACTAAGTAAAAATCGGTTATTTTAATATTACAAACAGACAATCTAATTTTATTTATTTGTATGGATACATTCAGTTTGAATTTATCCTGCGGGATAATAATAAAATATGTTTACTGTCGTAAGCTATAGAACTAGCACATGGGAAATATCACCGATATGAAGACAGGGCGGGTCGTTTAGTAGTTCATAAAATAGTTAGTGAATTTTGTAGATGTACATCCTCTTGATGACCGAAAACTGTTGATAAGTCTTTACCCATAAGGATGTTTGCTTAGCTAGTTGACTTGTTGTCATGCTAAATAACCAATTCTATATAATTCTTGTGTATTTATATGAGCTTCAATATATTTTACTACACAACATCGATAACATCAAATTCTAAATATAACTTCTTACAAACAAACTAGCTCTTCACAATTATTTCAGATGAAGTAGGTCATACAGTCCAATTATATGTTACCTAACAAGCTCGTACACTAATCGATACACGTCGCAGGACGGAGCTAGCTACGAACATATTAATCTAATTTCCCAGCCTAGATTAAAGGGGTAAGGAGCAAATTGTGACGTAGTACGGTAAGGACCAATTACGGTTTTAATATCACGTTCACGTTAACAATTTTTAAAACCTATCTATACTATTATATAAAGAGGAAAGATTTGATTGTTTCTATGTTTGTTTGTTGCGAATAGGCTCGAAAAGTACTGAACCGATTTTGAAAATTCTTTCACCGATAGAAAGCTACATCCTTTCCGGGTAACAAAGGCTAAGTGGTGTTGCCATAAATACTCTAATTAAAAAGATATGGCCATTTAAGTGCCATAAGGTGGTCATTTTGTAAATTGAAGAGTTTTTCAGAAACTAAAAATCCGATTTAAAAATTCTTTCGGTGAGAGAAAACTACACTTTTCGTGAGTGACAAAAGTGATTTAATGTTGCCATATACATTTTTTAATTAATAGAAAATGACCATTTTGTTGTTACTAATCCGATTTTAAAAAGTTTTTTACTGATAGAAGTCTACAGTATTTCCGTCTCTCATCCTCTTATAATACTATTACTCTCTTTATTCTCTCATTAATTTTTATCTTTACCTGTTCAGAATGATCAGTCTTCTTTCACTGTCTTTCTCTCTTTTTCGCTCTTTCTCCTTTACCTATTCAATATTATTTTTGCTCTATCCTCCCTCTTTTATTATTTTTTTTATAAATTTTTCTCACTCTCTTTTTTAAATAATGAAAAACTACAAAATTACATAGTGACAATTTAAGGACATCAATTATAATATTGCTTTAAATACCCGGAGCGAAGCGAACGCAGGCAGCTAGTATTAATATATTATAACAGATAATATGATTTTACGAATAATATTTAGGATAGTTATAGCTTACTAGCTGTTTTACTTTATAGATTTTTGGATTACAATTCCTCTTGCCTAGACTATAGCTAAAAAGTATCCGTTTTTCCCGACACAAAAAATCATAAAATCCAGAATAAAAGCAACGTTAATACGATTTGTTCCAGAAGATATAAACTGTGACAAAGCTCTCAAGTTACAAATGACCTGTTAGTCATCAAGTGGCTGACCAGATCTTTACAATACATAGCTAATAAACATCTCGATAAAATTATCTTTCAAACAGATATAACCGCATCAAAATCGGTCTACCATCTCAAGCGCTACGACGCCACAAAAAGATACACTAATAGATTAAACAAAGAATTTTGGATATAATTCTTTAACCAACATTAAATTTAATACTTACTAGCCGACCCGCGCGACTTCGTTCGCGTGTTACTCCGCTCCTATGGGTCGTAGCGAGATGTTAAATAGGGTAAGTTACTCCTTGTTACATCAACTATCTGCCAGTGAAAGTCTCGTTAAAATCAGTCCAGGTATTTCAGAGATAAGCCGGAACAAACTGACAGACAGAAAAAAATTGTAAAAAAATGTTGTTGGTATATGTGGTGTGTGCGTGTATACATCCATATGCACTTAGTAAAAAGCGGTTATTTTAATATTACAAACAGACACTCCAATTTTATTTATTTGTATGGATTTCATTAGTCTGAGTATAAATTTTCATAGTAATCGTTGATTTTTCCCAAAGAGCACTTAATTGGTATAGATTTACACGTTCACGATGGTGCTTATACAAAACGTGGTTCGAGTGGTCTGGCTCTACTCTACTCTCGATTACGAGACACGAGTTATACTTCAAACTTTCATATTACATTTTAATTGAATTATTAAACGATTTACGTTATACGTGTAAGTTAAACGTAAGAGTATTTGAAAAGTGTGACTAACACTTAGTGTACGCCCATAACTTCCGAACGGCTGCACCTATTTGGATAATTCTTTTTTTGTTAGGTTCGTTATTGCTAGGACAAGGTTCGTATAAAAGAAAGTGTGAGCGAGTGAGGGAGGCAGAAGACTTGGTGAGACTACTCATTATAACATAGAAATAAAACGTAACTAAGCGAGTGAGTATTTGAAGAAGTGAGTGAGTGTCAATATATAAAGCTGAAGAGATGTTTGTTTGGTTGAATCTCAGGAACTACTCGTCCAATTTGAAAAATTATTTTAGTGTTAGATAACCCATTTAGCGAGGAAGGCTATAAGCTATATATCATCACGTTACGACCAATAGGAGCGGAGCTAAATGTAGACGAAGTCGTACTGGTCGACTAGTTAAATTATCGTGTAATATTAGAATATATTAAACTTCTCATTGATCTACCGAAGACTCACTAGATGTACAAGGATGTGTAGCGAGAGATGTGTTTGTTTAGAAGCAATAGAATCGGTTTATTTGACACGTTTTGAGCGAGACTAGGTACATCCCTCACTCATTTTTGATGGACGCAGCTCTACATTTGACGTATTTAATCTCTAGAACTGGAGTTCGTCTTTCTCATTGAAATGATTGAATACCCGTCTCGAGGAGATACTTGACACTGATATCTTCTGAATCTTTCATTAATTATGTCTTAACTTCTTGTCTCGTTATTAAATTAATTCTAGCTAGAGCTTATGTTTTATTCATGTCTGTCTGAGATAAATTACTTTATTGTACGTTATTTAGTTCAACTTGAAAGATGGGATAACTTTTATCTCTATTAATGACCTCAATATGTTTTTCTACTAGATGTTAGTGTAAGTTAGTTTATTGATGTAAAATTTCAATAATAATGTCTAACCTAGATAAAATTAAGTAAGAATCCAATAGATGGAATTCAAAGGGTTAGGGTTCCGTACTTCAAAAATAAACCCTCAGTAACGCGAGGTACTAAGTTTAAGGTACAAAATATCTACTCAGGTTTTATCTTGAATCTGTTAAAAATCAAACTATTAGTTCAACGTCAAAAGATGCGTTTACTCATGTGTAATCATCTGTTATCCATATGTAATATATCACGATCGTCCCAGACAACGGATGATACACAATTGACGCCATCTTGTATTTATCAGAAGAAATCTTAACCTTAGAAGTTCACGTAAATAAACCGACAATCTATGGTGTTTGGTAATTTGCTAATTGTAATTTATTTTGAGCAGACAATATATAACTTTCGTTCCGATAAGATTGAGCCAGTTTATCGAAGACGCGCAGTACATATTAAAGTATTGTGTATTAGCTGCACCCCGCGGTTTCACCCGCTATATTTTTGATAATTCACACTATATTATTATAAATCATAACCTATGTGTTATTTTGATGTATAAGCTATGTTATTGTAAAGTTTCATCAAAATCCATTCAGCAGTTTTTGCTTCATAGAGTAGCAAACATACTTCCGTACATCCACGCATCAATACATCCATACATTCTTACAAACATTCGCGTTTATAATATTAGTAAGATAGTAGGATAATAGTGTAGAGTTGTTTGGTGGCGTGATGCTAGGCCTCCTTTATCGAGGAACACGCGAGTAATTTACTTTATTATTTTAATATTTGGTAGCGAAGTTAAGCGGTGATGCTCTTTATCAAAGTTAAGTAGGTCCCTCAGTCAAATAAAACAGAACCTTCAGTATGCGAGTCTAACTCGCACTTGGCCAATCTTTTTCCAATATTTACTCTACAAACATTTACAATTACCTTCAAACTAAACAAGCGCCATTGAAACGCAATCGTAAAGAACACTACATCGTATAATTGGTCTGGCATAATGAATGCCGTGGGGCAGAGGCTTCTAACACTAGTTGCGTACTCGATACTCGATTGCGAGTACGTAATTTGACGATAATTTATATTTTATTTTTGATTTCCATTTTTCACTATAGTAACCGTATATGAGCTACACTGAATATTAATAGATAATATTTACATGTACTTAAGAGTTTTTGTCATAATTAGCAACACTGTTTACGACCTTGAATTCGCGAATAGTTCTTTTTATTTTATTTCAATTGTACCCACATAACAAGTGCTAGTTGACAAACGGAGCTCACCTGGTGACCATAATAGCTGTACATATGGTATGGTGTCGTTATGCTAGGTTCCATTGTGAAGGATTTTGTGAATGGTTGGTTCTTGGATGTTAAATTTATACAATATTTACTAAAATAAATGACGTGTCATACTGCCTCAATTCTATTGGAATACAAATCTATTTTATATCTAATTAAGAAGCGTGTTGAATAACGTGGATCGCGGTATCGGTGACATGGTTCTTGCGACTATTTTATATTGTATATTGTTCTATAGGAACAGGAGACTCTAATATTTATGAAATATGTCTGAGCGTAACGTATCTTAACTCGGTGAGTAAAGTAAGCTACAATAGTAACGTATAGTAGGCGCACAAAACAAGATATTAACCGTACAATGGCTGGACGTATCTGACAGGCCGAGCTTGAGGGTAGAGTAGTGTCGGGGGGTGTCGGCTTTGTCAGGCGTGTCTGGGGAAATGTATTTATTATCTGAACACGTATTTTGTTTTAGTTTTTTTTTATTGATATCTCTACAAATATTATTAAGCGTTTGTTTGTTTGTTTGAACGCACTAATCTCAGGAAGTACTGTTTCGAATTGAAAAATTCTTCTAGTGTTGGATAGTCCATTTATCGAAAAAGGTAATAAGCTATATAAAGTCACGCTACGACCCATAGGAGCGGAGCAACAATGAAAAATGTTGCAAAAACGGGGAATACTTATTCCATTTGTTTTGTTAAACGGCGAAAACACCAATAAATTTCAGCTCCTTTAGAAATGTATTATAGGTACTTCTCTCTCTTATGTAACGCAGACAAAGTCACGTGGTTCGCCTAGTTTATAAGATACATAACTTATTACTTTTGTCACAGAGTTTAAGTAGTAATAAGTGTCAGTGCCAATTATAAAGAGATCTAAAAGCTATATCTGGGTCGCAAGTACCGTTACCCTTAGTGATTTCAATTATGACGAGTATTAGTTTACTAAGTCGGTAACTAAAAAAAATTAAAAAAAAATTTTTAATAAATTTAAAAAAAATTAATCAGATTAGCCAGATTCTATTATGGTGATTATTTCTTATAGAAGATTTTATATAAAACTAACATGTGAAATATAACACATTAGTTAGTATTTTATTTGTAGTATAAGGCTGCGTTTCCACTAAAGATATGTGTGACGACGGATATGACTGATAGGAACCAATAGAATCAATTCATTTACACTCTAAGCGAGGATAGTTAACTCATTCGTCCGCTACGCATCCTCGCACTCTGCTGGAAACGCAGCCCTAGGCGTCAAAGAAAGGGAGTATATTTAGGTGGGATTGTAAATCTTCATTAAGATTTGATTTTCGTTAATGAAAACAGTTTCAAACATTTTAGAAAATAATGTAACATTTTCAAAGTTTATAGCAAAGAAGGATTTCCTATGATTGCAAAGAACAAGAGCTTCAACTTAAACTCGAGTCAGGGAAAACTTGCAAAAAATTGCTTTTCAAATTCAAAACTGTTTCGAGAGTACGAGTTACAAAGTATTACGAAAGTGAGGATTTATACGTTTGTACGTAAATGTTGTATTAAAGGGATAATGTGGTGTAAACCATTTGTCAACCTTAACTATGTATATTATCTCCTATATACCATCAATATTTTACCGATTATTAAAGTACATTACTCACGTGCTCCTCTATAACGGAGGCCTAGCACCATCCCAACAAACAACACTACACTATTAATCTCAATACTTTAATATACACTACGCGACACCACTTAACAAACTGGCTCAAACTTTGGAACGTGAATATCCATATAAATAAATAAAATTGTAGTGTCTGTTTGTAATATTAAAATAACCGCTTTTTATTAAGTGCATACACTAACAACAAAATTTTTTTACAATTTTTATTCTATCTGTCTGTTTGTTCCGGCTAATCTCTGAAACGGCTGGACTGATTTTGACGGGACTTTCACTGGCAGATAGCTGTTGTAACAAGGAGTAACTTAAGCTATTTAACATCTCGCTACAACCCATAGGAGCAGAGCAACACGCGAACGAAGTCGTGCGGGTCTGCTAATTAGTTTATAAATGGTGTACATTATCCATTTTGATCAATCGTAATGAAAGTGAGGGCGGCTAACTAGTATAATATAAAAATATTTGAGTCCATAAAAGTAAAATAACACACGCCGCCATAAAATATGAAAGGAGACGATGAGGACGAGGATGAGGAGGATGAGGGCGCGACATGAAATATTAAAATTGAAAATTAAAGCGACGGCTGATGTTGAGAGCGTAATGAGATTACAGCTGAGACACTTATACAGGAATACAAGTATACTTTGATATATGTGGGTTATATTTATTATTATCTTCCTTCCTTTCTGGTTACATGATAAAGATACTCTTGCTCATTTGTAACCAAAGAGAATTCTGGTATTCATTTTTTTCAGTTTTAACATCAACAAAAGTTTCTGTTAGTGTGACCAGACGTATATAGTTACTCTGTTAGTAATAACAGTAAATTTAGAGATAAATGATCTACTCTTCCAGGTCTAGATGATAGTAAATAATCATTACTAAAGGGCATCAGTGAAACAAGAGGACCAGAAAAGGATGGAGCAGAAGTAAAAGGTGTCTTAAAAGATATAAAAGAATCAAAACATTGAATTGAATCAGGCGTTACTTTGCGGAAATTCATGATTAAAAAGGAATCAAAAAGGTTATCTTGCTATAATCTGCGAAATTCTGAACAACCCGTCTCCTACGGCACAATCCAGAAGAGCAAACCGCCCACATACAAGTGAGACGCGCGAACCCGAACCAGAACACACTACACAAGAAGGTTGCTCTACAATCGAAGAACCAGACTCGTACGACACAACCCAGAAGAGCACAGCGTCCACAGAAAAATAAGACGCGCGAATCCGAACCGACACTCAACGTACGTTTCTCCGAATTCCTTTAGAATCAAAACCATGATTAGAAGATGATGATATAAGATAATTTCAATGAATTAATAATAATTCAAATATTAATGTACATAATAAATAATACTGCAAATAAAATTTGATTACATCAAATAATTCTGCAACGCAAAGAAATGCACTTGAATCATAATATTAAAAATAATAAGGCTCAATTGAAAGACTAACAAAGTGGGTAGCCAATAAAACTGCAAAAAAGTCAACTTCAGCTGCAACTTGTTTCTTTAACAATAGAATCTTGGCATTAAATTTGATTGCATTCTTGGCTTTGATATTAATTTTATAGAAAGTTCTTTTATAATGTTCCAACTTTTTATTATGGGATCAGGCAAAAGCATTTGTTATTAGTTGTGTTATTTCCATGTACTAACGATTGCCTCAATCCGGTTGTGGTCTAGTAACAATTTTTTGAATTTTTATTAGGGATTTTTTTTTTTTTTAATAATATATAAGGTGCAAACGAGCAGATGGTCCACCTGATGGTAAGTGGCTACCATCGCCATGGAAAAACAAGAAACACTTTCTCGTTGTGTATGCCTTATATTAGACTATCTACTATATACGTCGATACAACTACTCTTTTCCGTCCTCTCCTGTCTCTCTTTTGATATACTGAGATAGTGTCGTTAAGGTCAGATGCTCAAAAGGAACTTTTTTGAGTTGATACCATCGTATATAAGTGCAATGATCGTATATAAGTTTTTCGACAAAGTTTTTCATCTTCAACCCACTCTCTGGTATTCGGTTATACTAATATTTGGCATCCTAATAATATTGTAAATTTAGAAATTTGGTACACCGATCTCTTATAAGCTGGGTTAACACATAGCCTACTATTTATCCCGAAAAAAATTAGAGTTGTGTGGTAAATTGCACTTGGGTGGGTAGGATAGGTCGACTAGTACTTATCTAAATACTGCGACAACGCAATATTATGATACTTTAAAACTGATAACGGATCGTAAGATAGGGACTAATACTTTTGATTTCAAATGGTAGAGTTGTCTAATTTAACGTACTAAAAATTTGGTAATTCCTTAGTGAAGTGAGGGCTGTATATTATAATAAACCACCCTAAACGAAGCTCTTTTGTATAGGGGTTGTGTTTCCCCTCTTTTTAAATACGTGCCCAAGCAGGAAATGTTACGCGTAAACTGGTAAGTATAACACTATATAGGTCATGCACGCACTTGACGCACGTTTTGTGAAACTGTAGTACACTTCACCCCCCGCCCCGCCCCCTAAACTTGTTAGATACTCGCTAGCGAGTACGTATTTTAAAATTTAGTCTTTTAATTTGATTGGTCTAAATAAATAATAAATTATAGAAATATTATTGCACAGCATTTGATTAATTCCTATTACTTTATTATATTACCCTCATTTCGACAATTTATAACTTCTGTCTCAAGAGATTACAGGAAGTTCAGTAAGTAATTCCATAGCGTGAGTATTAATGGTGGTGTATGGAAGGCAAAAGGGCCTCATAAGCCTGAACTCAAATCACAAGCCCCTGTTACTGTGATGTATAAGCATTTTTATTATAGTGAAATAACGTTTTCTCCGTAGTCTATCATCAGTAACTTAAAAGATTTCATACATTAAATCCAAAGTATGTATTTAAAAGTTTTGAAGCACACGTCTCGCCGCTGCTCGGTTTAAAGGATTGACTTTCACCAAGATTTATAACTTAGTTAATAAGTTACTGCGGAGTGACACGCTTATATGACGCTACTACTACTCTACGAAATCTAATTAATTGGACACGTGGGGAATTTGTCATTTATAGTTTAATAAAGTTTATAAATTAGTCTAATTGTAATTGGTTAAATACGAGAGTTAGCAACACGCTTGAATACTGTATATTCGCCGGTTGGTATATAACTATTTATATATGAGGTTACGGGTTAGAATACAATTCCCCCTGCAGCTGGAAGAGCATCTCGTAAGTAATCCATCACTCCTTGACCTCCTTGGCCTGCGATGACCACCATGTGAATCTAAGAGCTAATTGAAGCTCGTGTCCTAGGCGGGTCTCTCTTCATCCCTCCCATGCCATCAACGCTTCGGCACTGGATACTCACAAAGGGTCCACTAAAACCTTAGCATTCTTCCCCTCACTCCCACTCTTCATTCTATCTCCGTCAACGTATGAGACATACAGAAGACATTCTCTTGCATTACCGAAGGACATGCACGGCGATGGCCAATAATCTGGTAGATTGTCTACTCGTTTGCCCCTTAAATGCTGAGAAAAGGTTCTGCTCGGCTTGAGGTAGTTGACAAAACGATGTCGTCGTTGTGATGACTCCATTATGAAGGATTGATTGATTGTTGTCATCATCATCATCACGACCCTTCAATGGCCCACTGCTGAGCCGGGTCTCCTCCTCAGAATGATGAGGGTATTAGGCCATAGTCCACCACGCTGGCTCAGTGCGGGTTGGTAGACTTCACAAACCTTTGAGAACTTTCTTTAGGGAACTCTCAGGAGTGTAGGTTTCCTCACGATGTTTTCCTTCACCGTTAAAGCAAGTGATATTTAATTGCTTAAAACACACATAACTCAGAGTCAGAGGTGTGTGCCTTTGTGGGGGATCGACCTCGGACCTCCCGAGTTTGATTGTTGCAAGTGTTTGATATTATTTGATCAGTTTCAGTATAAAGTGCATTATAATATTATTGTCTGCTACTTCTTACTGTTCAATATATCTCCCATGAGATACACAGTAATACGAAAAAGACATGTAAACAACAGGCTTATTCAAAAATTAGGTCGCATGACTTTTTTCTCTTTCTACAAATATTCCAATAACCTAATTTCAGTCTTGACTCCATTACAAGTGTTTATGTCAGGTGTATCGACAGTAATTCCATCGCGTGTCATGTCAGACTAATTTGTGGAACAACTTCTACAGTACATCCATAGATTACTATTGAATATAGAAATTTACATATAGTCTCTATTGCAGCGCGAGCCAAAGGCGAAGGTAGATTAAATTTTAATATTTGATGTCAATTCTATTACATTTCCTTTTGAAAAGAAGTCAGATAAAAGACTTTCTCTAGACAAAGAGCATAAATAGTGCAGGTGAGAGTTAGTGAGTGTAGTGTATATCCTTGATGAGTTGTCTCTATCTTAGTAGTTAGTTGTCTTAGAGCTGTGCAAACGACTTTTAAATAATTATCAATGGGAACATTAGAATTCATAATACTACATATGGGTCGCAAGTACCAGACACTGATATTTAAATTTTAAGCTTTTCAGTATTATAAAAAGTTATAATTACATTTATACAGATAATATTTAACTCTTAACGCCCTCCAAAACTAATTTAAGTTGTGTCCCAACTGTTATTGTACGTTATTTGATGTTGAAGCTGACGGGACGGGAGACAGGAGCAATCTATCAACATCCAATATTAAGTTAGGATTAACTTAGTCTTAGATAAATACATCACTTCGTTATTATGGTTAGTCACTTAAGATTATGTCACGTATGTAATTAATTACAAAAATAGCCTTTAGCCTGAACATCTGTATAGTGTATATATTAGCTGACCTATAAAATATTCTAATGGAATTCCTTAAATAACTTGCCATTCCTTAAATCAGGTAGGCCACGAGATCTGACCAAAACGAACTAAAAATTAGTATTTTTAAATTTGATCATACCTATAACATATATTTTTAGGGTTCCGTATCACAAAACGAAATAATTAAATTCATATAGTATCAGTTTGGTGTCTATTAATCAGTCTATCCGTCTGTCTGAGGTATCATCACCATTATCATTATCATAACCCGTGAATGGCCGTACAAAACGAGGAGAGTGTTAGGACATAGTCCACTACATTGGCCCAGTGCGGGTTTGAAGACTTCATACTCAATTTTAGAGAACTCTCAGGAGTGCAGGTTTCCTGACGATAAGTTCCTTCGTCGTTAAAGTTAAAACACACATAACACTGGAAAGTCCAGAATTTAAAGTTTGTCCCTCAGTTCAATTTAAACGGAACTCTTGTTCCGCGATTCCGACTCACCCTTGGCCGATCTTTGTAATTTTAAGCTACAAAATATTTTGTTTAAAATTTTTAAAACCTTATTAGATTGTGTCCATGCTTCCATATTGCAAAGTTAGAATTAAAATGTGTCTAAAATAGCCAAGCCATATAAACAACTCCACGTACAATAGAAGCAATAATTTAGCGGTCATTCCAGTAAGCTCTCAAAGCTTTGCTGTCACGAGTTATTGTCCACAATATCCTACTAGATACTCACTCGATGTAAAATTCAATAATATAGATATTTGAAGCACATTCTAGGTTCACAAAAATACTAAGTTTATTCATATAAGTCGTATTAGAAAAAGATTATTGAAGTTTACCTGGACAACAGTTCCATTTATCGGATTCATCAACATAATTTATGTATTTGACGGATTTGGTAATATTTAAATATCACTTTCATTGCATCATTTCAACACTCAACGATTTTTCATAGCCTCTGTTTGGCTGATTATTACCATTGATTTAAGAGGAGTGGAGGGGTATTCCTACCACTGCCTTGTCTTTTATATTACCTGAGATCAGACGGTGGAGTTGTCTCTTGGTGTAAACGTTACCTTAAGTAGTGATAGTGAAAGTGTAATAAATATTTTGTTTCTGTTGCAGACGTCCCTTAAACCATTGCTTGGGTTCCTATCCAAATTGTGAATGATCGTAATCATTCAATTAATTATCGGCTCTTTTCTAAACATATAATATGTAATATTACAATTTATTTAACTTACATTTCTGTGTGATACAAGTAACTTTTATATACCATTTAAGTCTTCTCCTACTTTAAGATGGTAACTGCTTTAATAGAGTAAGTAACCACTAAAGCTTTAAAATTATACGTTGACCCCAGACATTATGAAAATTATACTTTTAACATGGAGATTGTACTGTTCCTTTAAAGAAGATTTACATATAAAATGAAATAGAGCAATGTTTTCATTACATTATTTTTCAACACAGTTGCTTACAAATTGCTTTTTATTGCATGAGTAGTAGTGAAATTAATTTAAAAGTTTTAAAATGTAAAATAATTTTAAACCGGAGATTGGACGGCAGCGTGAATCTGTTCCCCGACTGGCTTGCGACCACCAGCATGCGAATCCGACCGCCAAGTGTCATAGACGCGTTCTGGTCGAGCCACATGTGGGCCAGACTTACCCCCTCGCTGCGGATCTGGTAGACTCTGGGTTCTAGCTCAGGGTCCACTGTAACCGCAGCATTTTAACTTCCCCTTCCCACTCTATCGTTGCAAAATAAGAAGGTATCTCTTATTTATATGCCCCTTTATATTCTCCTTACAGAAACTAGCTCTAGACATTATCTAGATAATGATAGTGTAATGTATAGTTGTGTTTCTGCTTCTAGGCGTCTCTCATTAGGGTTACATGACTACCACACAAAGTAGTTGCTACGTGGTTATGTCAACATAATGTTAGGTTAGACTTGTGTTAGGTTAGTTTTATGTTAACCTAACCCAAGGCTTAAACTGTGATCCCCTTCGTTTCACTGATATACCTAAAAATCAATTGCTATTAGCCTCGATAGAGTTCAAAAATTCCGTAACCAATTTAAATATTATTTTATTTCTACAGAAGAGTTGAAAAAGTAATCTGAAGGGACAGTTAGAAAGTTATTTTAAACGATGCCTAATTTAGATTTCATAAAGATATTAAGGAAATTTCCATCGACATTACATACCAGGTCAAAAATTGAATAAAGAAGAAAGGTTTATCATATCATATCTTGTCACAGCCATGACATAAATTATAGGGATCATACAGCTAATGCAATGCAATGACAATATTTAGCTTATGCAGTGCTATGAGAATCTAAATTGTGACTGTCAGCCACACAAGCGCTTACTAAAGTTAATGTATCAAAGGCGTATTGTGTACTAATGTTCGTTTTAATGAACTGCTTATATGACATAATAAATGACTAACTTAGTTTCCTTTTAGATATTAAATTATAATATCATATAGAGGCAAAGCAGTTAAACGTAAACGTTTGTGGAATTAACAGATAGAGAACGGACTTCGTAAATGCACTAAAGGAGTCGATTAATCACACCTCTACCTACTATGGTGGCAGTGGTGTGATGGAGCAATAATAAGTTTCGGGGCGATACACAATTTTTGATAAAACGTTGAAGGATGAAGGTTGTAAAGAGTGAGAATAACTAAATTGTGAAATTACTTGGTTTAAATCCCTTTTAATCACGACTTCATTGATTTGGAATCCAGTGCAAAAAATATTTAAAATTTGTAGACCTAACGACAACTATGGAAAGCGATGTATTGTAATATCTATAACAGATCATATCTAAAGCAGGGAAATAAGAATGTCGAGGAAAATAACTGACACAAACAAAAGATGAATAATAAGGGACAGATCATCTAAGTCCCAGGAAAAATAGAAAATGGAGCAGTAATATATTGGACTGGAAGCCTCGTTTGGAATACATAAAGCTATCAACATACAGCTATCAAGAGAAGCAAAACACATTAATGGAAAGAGTAACTGAGATTTAGAAGAGTCACAAAAGGAGGCATGAGAAACTTTTAATGATATTCAGTATCATTAAAAACTCAAATAAAAGACGGAATAGTGTTTGGAAATTGCGACTCAGATACTAATTTAAAAGAGCTTTTTAACGCTTATCGCAATTATTATGATCTTATATCCAACTGCAGAGGAGAATATTCTAACCTGTGTTCTAATAAAATGTTGTTGCTCTTACCGGCACGTAAGTATAGGTTTGAACTTGATTGAGCAGAAGTCACTATTAGCGAGAGCAGCGCGTCACTTGCGATTAGTTCTTATGCGACGTTTTTGTTCCCGCGCGTCTGCTACGTCACGGATGGATCTGCCAATTAAGGCACGCAGCACGCTCACAAACTGCAAATTCCCTCCACTTTTTTTGCTTAGACCTAAAGTTAGCTGCCGGCTACTATGCTAATAATAAAACTCAAGTAATAGTAGACCATGCACCTGAATTTTATAAGCGAGCAATTCCAAAATAGACAGATCGATGCAATTCCACTGGGAGCGCGGTTGTTGGAAAAGATTAAACAGGATAGTTTTACTTAAATAGATAAAATGTTATCTGATTTGAGGTTTGCGTGATACTGCAGTACCTAACCTTCGTTTTATATCCCATAGGTGGACAAATATCTCTTTAATTGAGAAGAACATTAGCTCAGTTTAGGGACACAGTCTATGAATTCAAAATACTATTAGTTTAAGTTTAGTGAGAGTAGTGTGTAGTAGAATGCTCATTTTTAACCGACTTCAAAAAAAAAAAAAGAGGTTATCAATTCGGTTGTATTTTTTTTTTTTTTTTATGTTTGTTACTCCAGAACTCCCTCATTTATGAACCGAATTGAAAATTTCTTTTTGTATTTGCTTACAGATTGGTCCCATTTTTTTCAAAATCCAGTTCTGATGATGGCATCTTTGAAGAATTTAGAGAACTCCTCAAAAGTTATAGGCAAACATATAGTAATTTTGATATTTTCAGAAAGGTTACGAGCATTTGCATTCAAAATATATCATTTCATGAGGTGGAACTAATAAGGAAGACCAAAGAGAGCTATTATAGTAATATGGTTAAGAATGTAAAGCAACTATTATTATGAGGAAATTTAAAAAATGCTTATCATGTTGATGTTACCAGTAGATTCTTAGACCTTCCGGCTTCATCTACCATCAGTTGATGATGACGCCGGAAGGTATGTACTGGAACACAGGCATGGGACAACGTAAACTAGTCGTGTTTGGGTTTAATGGAATTGTCTTAAAGTGTAGGTACTTATGCTGTAAGTATTTTTTTTATTAATGGTAATGTTTGTCTGTCTATATCGTAGCTCCCGAATAACTATACCGATTTTAATGCGAATTTTTCTCTATGGAAGCAGATGGGATCAAAATGAAATCGTTTTATTAGTTTAACAGTGTACCTGTGTGCCTGTCTGTGACATCGTAGCTACCGAAACACTAACCTCATTTCGATGCAGAGTTTTCTGTGTGAAACAAATGGGATCAAGATGACATTGTTTTATTAGTTTAAGAGTGTGTCTGTATGTGACATCGTAGCTCATGAAAGAATGGGATGTTTTTGATGCGGGTGTTTTGTGTGGAAGCAGATGGGATGAAGATACTATCGTTTTATAAGTTTAAGAGTGTACCTGTGTGTCTGTCTGTGACGTCGTAATAACGTTATAAATGAACCCATTTTGGTGCGGTTGTTTATACTCGATTTTCAGACGATCTAGATGGTTCTTACCTATAGTTTTTGAAGAGCTGAAGACTATCTGTTGAGTAGTATATTGGAGATGGAAGGGTGAGTAGAGTGGTACAGTTTAGTAGTTGAGATGATGGTTGAGAGAGTAGGTACTTAGTAAATATTGAATTGATGATTTAGTGACTGATTAAATAAGTAAAGAGATGAGAGAGTGAATTAGTGGATGAACGATAAATGAGTCTCAGAACATATTCACTAAAAAGCAAGAAATAAAACATTTTTAACAAAAAAATGAACCGACTTCAAACTCTAAAAAATGCACTAAAAAGTAAGAAATAATTAGCTTATTTATTAACCTCCCTTTATTAGGACAATAATATACAATAATTGATATTTTTGTAGTCTGTGCCAGCAATAGTACAGAAAGTAGTAGTATAACAGTACAATCGTACACACTATTTCGCTACAGGTTCGTTCAATAGATATACCTATTACTATTCCATCTCACTACACGTCTGTTCCCCTGGCTGGGCTGGCTGGCACCGACTTCAAAAATATCAATTATTGTATATTATTGTCCTAATAAAGGGAGGTTAATAAATAAGCTAATTATTTCTTACTTTTTAGTGCATTTTTTAGAGTTTGAAGTCGGTTCATTTTTTTGTTAAAAATGTTTTATAGACTTAAATTGTTGCTATTCGGCTTGGTATTAAATAAAAAAATCTAATACCTATATAAAATTCTCGTGACACAATATTAGTTACCATACTCCTCCGAAACGGCTTGACCGATTTTTATGAAATTTCATATACGCATGCTGTAGGTCTGAGAATCGGCTACTATCTATTTTTCATCCCCCTAAGTAATAAGTGTAGCTCACCCCAAATTTATATGGCAAAACAACGTTTGCCGGGTCAGCTCGTCTTATATACAAAAATGAATTTACGTTTAATAGTGTCATTGAAACTCGAGAACGGCTGGACCGATTTGTAATTTAAGTATTGAAATATTTGTGGAAATCTAAGGAAGGTTTTAAAGTTGAGAAACGCTAAAACGATTTTGATATAACTTTTGCGTGTAGTCTAATACACTTTATCATACAAAAAAGTCTTTGGTTGTAAATTTCAGACTGTATTAGTTTATAAGTTGCCTCAAAACTAGGACACGTAATCGATTTCATAAAAATGTACATAGATGACTTGATTACCATTTTATGATAGTATAGATTATCAGCTCAAAGAACTATTCAAAGTACCTGTTACATATTTCATGGTCTCATCCTCATTCGCTGGATAACGTATAATTTTAAAGATAATGTTTGCCAGGCAAGGATATAACTTTGCCGCGGATATCGCTTTCAAATTCATGAACTTGCTACCTATTTTTAGTGAAAGAAAAATTTATGTTTTGGCAGAAATAATACGTTTAATTTTAATTCAACCCATATTAATATCTTCTTTATATTTTAATCACAACATTAAGATGTCCTCAGTTCTCCATCAGTTCCTCAAATCCTATTGAAAAAGTTGGTACCTACTATTCTTTTTCTCTATCTACTATATATAGTAGCTCAATAGCACTGTACTCAAAGATCTTCCAACGATCGAGCCTACCCTCTACATTTGATTATACATACAAACTTAATCACATACACTAGGACTAAATAAATTATATATTTGTATGGATAATAAAAACATAGAATAACCAATAAATCTGTTGTTTCCTTGTTAATAAAATATATGAATTATTAAGAATTTAGGAACTACACTGTGCAATAATATTCAAAAAACTATAATAATTAAAATAAAAAGGAAATTCAAGCAGTGCCTTGGACTTGTGTCCAAGGTGTAGGTTTAGTTAGCAAAAGTCTAAATGTAAAAGTCTATCTATACTAATATTATAAAAAGGTAAAGCATTTGAGGTTGTAGGGGGTAATCTCTGGATCTATCGATTTTGAAAATTCTTTTAGCAATAGAAAGCCACATTGTTTGTGAGTGTTATAGGCTATATATGTCGGAGAATAGTAAAATATTATCGACTCTAAAGAATATCGAAATCGATTAATCGAATAGTTATGGGTAGCTATGGCGTTGGCGTAGGATAGTAGTCACTTCCGTCGTTTTGACAGTCTCGACCCTCCACCGTTTATATGCCATCGATAGTCTGACTGAAGTCTTAGTCGTGCGCGTTCTCTCAAGAAGTGAAGTAGTCTCTGAATAGTGTAGTGTTGTGCAGTGCACTGCAGTGTCGGTGCTGGGAGTGCTGTCCCATCAAGGACACGTGAGTACCTTACAATCTAGTTGCCACGTCTTGGGTTAGGTTAGATTTGTGTGAGATAAACCTTAGGTTTAAACAGAGAACCTGAGCAGTGGAGGTGAGTGTCGTAATTAATTGAAGGAATTACTTAAGCCTACACCTTGGTCACAAGTCCAAAGCACTACTTAGGTTTCTCTTGTAATTTTTAAAGATCATATTTGATTATTTATCGGTTCAGTAGAAGTATCTACGTTGCGTTTGCCCAATATTCCATTCAATACCATCCCCCTTGTTAGTGTTCTCCGATATTCCCCATGTTCTTCCTTCCATTTCCTTCACATCCTTTAAAATCTCGACATAATTAACCCGAAAAATGAAAAGACTTTTTCGTGGTAATCGGATTTGCTGCAGTAAGTCGCAGAAAAAACAGTCGAACGGAAACGTTTCTTACGAACGCTGCCTTAACGATGTGTGAGTGAGTGAACAGTTTGAATACACCTCCGTGAAGCGAGAGCGGAAATATAAAATAAAAGAATATTTTTTCCTTACTGTGGATATTATTTGCGACATGGCAGTCTCACCCTACCAACGATGTCAAGTGTCAAACGTCCATGATTCCGGAACACTTTGGTTCCTTTTATTTTTACCTTTCAAGTCTTTGTGGATATTTTGATCTTCTATTTTTCCATAAAACTATAGAACCATTTAATAAATTCTATTTGCGATATTCAATAGTTTCCTTTCATTTTTTAAATACTATAGTATGTCTGGTGACGTCTGACTGTGCCATGCCTGGTTTTAAGAAACCACACGGTCTAGGATAGGCAAGAGGGGACATAATCAGAACTTCACCATTCCTTGACAGAAGCTTAGATTCAACCACCCCGACCAGGAAACGGAAACTGATGTAATAAAAAAAATTCCTATGAGTATCTCCAGAAGAAAAGCTCAAACAGAAGCATTACAGATCACTACAGTACAGATGATAACCAGATCAAATTGGATGTCAGATACTAATTCTCTATCATGGTCGAGTAGCATCCAAACATTGTTGGCCTAACTTTTATGTAGTCTCTGTATTTATAGGCATCGCTAATTCTTATATATGTATCTTAAAACATTATAATATATCTTATATTATATATTTGTATTATAATTCAGATAGGGTTACCCCAAATAAGCTTTGAGGAAGTAACACGCGAAGTCGTTTCAAGTTTTATGGGACGTTTATAGTGTCGGCTGATACAGGAAAATATTTGCTAAAAGTAGAGGAGTGTCTGATTTGATGGTTTGATTATCCCTCTTGATATCATTGGTATTTGCTTATATCTCGATCATTATAAATGTTTTATTCAATTTTGATGAATTAGTTTAGCCAATGAAATAAAAAATATAGTCGACCTGCCCTTACTTAAAATAAAAAACTAATTTTTGTTACTTAAATATAAAAGTTAGACTTTTTTATAGGCATTATCATGCTCTACAACTTTTATCTAGAACTCAATCATATCACTCATCGTTAAGGCAGCGTTCGTAAGAAATGTTTTCGTTCGGTCGTTTCTTTTCCGACTTACTTTGCAAATGCGACTACTTCGAAAAAGTCTTTTCATTTTTCGGGTAAAATATGATTTGCCTTTGATATTCACAAATAATGTGGCTTTCTATTGGTAAAAAAATTCTCAAAATCGGTTCAGTAGATCCAAAAATTGCCCCGTACAATCACACAAACTAACATACTTAACCTCTTTACACTATCGAGTTGAGAATTTCCATTTTTCTCGAAATGGGTTAAACTCACTCAAAAACTCAAGCATTTAAAAACATGCCTAATATTATCTCTTGTTTGGTATTAGAGCCTATGCAATTTTGTGAGGACTTTAGAGGCTAATCATAATTCTTAAAACAGAAATTTGTGTTGTTTCAAATTTAACATCCCTGCACTTTATCATCGGGGTTGATAAAGGAAAAATAAGACACAAAGATGATTTAGTAGGACCGCGAAGGGTACTCGTTACTGGGGTGAAATATTTTTTTCATAAGCTTATCAGTGAGAAACATCTGCCTTTGTTTCCATCAGCTATAATATTTTTATTTATATTTTTGCTTTATTATAATACTTTAGATTTTTATGGAATTTTAATAACTTAACTATCCACTTTAATTACTACTCACATCACACAACTACCCGCAGTATCGGTTGTTGCTTCGCTATAAAATCAGTCGCAGTACTTTATCGGTACCTTTGCATAACATAGAGCTGCTGCAGTTTCTAGGAAAGAGAAGAGTTAAGAAGAGAAGGGAGTAATCCCTAGCAAATTCATGTAACTACCTATACGGTAAGAGATGTATGAAAATAAAGGAACCCATCGGGTTGTCTCGTGATTAAGATAAAGCTAGCAACTTACCTGAGCCCAGGTACATCATCTAGCTGTGTTCCATCAGGGAGTTGCCATGCAAGTTGAGGTGTTGGGAACCCATGAGCCGCACATGACACCCTGGCTCCAGTGCTATTGGAGAACACCAAGCGGGATGGAGGTTCCATGAGAAAGACTGGGCCGTGCTCCTGACCCTCGCCTCCTGAAAATATAATTAAAAGTTGGTATCTTGAAAAGTATTTGTAACCTGTATTCTTTAGTTAAATTAGCAAAAAAAATTTTATTTACTCGTTCGCCGGCACTTAAACACCCATTTTCTGACCCATTCACTCGCCCAAACACTGATCTTCTAGTACACTCAAGCATCATCTCATTTACTCATCCACCCACTCGCTCACCTATTAGCTCTGCTATTCTTAAAAAAAATTACACTTTTAGAGGGAGAAAATTAGGAAGATTATGTTTATTTTCTCTGAGAGGAAGGTGAATTTTGAAAAATTCCTCTAAAGTGGGTTCTAATAACTTTAACAACATTTTAGAGAGATCTACACCCAAATTTGGGAAACCATTGGATAATATAGCCTTAGTGTAATCATGTTTAATGTAATTATCGAGTAGAGATTGTGGAATTAACAGAGAGAGCTGCTTTAATGCTTCTGTAATGTTGTATTTGCATTTCAAACGTTCCCTGCACAGATTTGCTGCCAAGCTTTACTCATTAGCTAATTTAAACGTTTTACATACAAATATATTTGTAACACTAAATATTTATTACTAAAATTATAGCTGAATGTACTTAATATCTTAACTAATATTTTAACTTTGAAAGTAACTTTTAAGGACCGTAGGTAATATTTAAGAATACAAACTAAACAAAGGAAAGTGAAATTTAATATACCGCTTACATCGTCTGTTGATGGATATGATCTGTCTGTCTTTTACGTTTTCACACATAAATACTGAACCGAATTTGATGAAATTTGGCATGGAGAAAGGCTGGAGCATGAACAAGGTCATAGGTTTTGTTTTATCGTGAAAGAAAGGCTGGCAAGGGTTGAAATAGGTGACGAAGTGAGGTTTATCTAACACATTATTAAGTACATAATATTATATTGAGCTAGAAAATGGAAGAGCACAAGTAGTGAAATAAACGAGAGGGTTTAATGTAGCGGCTGATATCATTTACATTACAAACATTCACCAAATACAGATTTACCGCAACTTTGATACTGACTATATTCTAACTAGTCGACCCGCTCTTACTTAGTCTGGGTGAAATCTACAATGTTTACTTAAGTTTATGACTATAGCGCTTTATTTTTGCCATCATATAGAAATGAAAAGAGTTTGATAGTCCTTTTTGCACTTGGAAAAACTATCTTCAATAATGCAGAGTTAGGTATCAAGCAGATATTGGAATAATATTTCACACGAGCAATATGTTACTCAAAATAAATAGCTAATAATTAATTAATTAATTAACTAATATTATAAAGAGGAAAGATTTGTATTTTTGGATTTTTGTATTTTTGTATGTAACGAATAAACATAAAAACTACTGGACCGATTTCAAAAATTCTTTCACCGTTAGAAAGCTACATTATCCCCGAGTAACATAGGCTATATTTATTACAAGAAAAAATTAGAGATCCTTAGAAATTCTCACTAAAACCAAGGCAAGGTGCATAAAATATCTTTCATCGCATGCGCTGCGAAAAGTATTGATGATAGAATAAAAAAATGTTCTACAATATTATAGAACGTATCAATATCTACAAAAAACTCCGCGAGACCATATGTCCAACTACTTTAGTTATGTCACTATAACTACTTTTTTACATTTTAAAAGTTGATAAAAATGCCTATCAAAATCAGACCATGTTTTCCATACCTTCGTATTAATCCTTATCCAAATAATTAGTCGTATTCAAGACTGTTTCAATACCTGTAAATTACTTTTTGAATTATTAAAATCGAACTTTCCATTCAAAAGATATTACGAAATTAAAAATATCAATATAAACAAAAACTACACGTCGACGCGACGGGCCAGTGTAGCGACGCAGCGCAGCGAGTAACGCGGCAAGAGAGGGGCCACCGAAATGCGGGAGAGCCAAAATGTTTTTTAAAAAATATTCTACCCGTGCGAAGCCGGGATGGGCCGCTAGTAGCTAATAAAATAATTGTTTTGTAAAACTATTCAGATCCGTCTGAGCACTTTATTATCCCACAGGAAACGATAACTATTAAAAAGTTGGATAAGTAGGAAGCTCCGATATAGAGTGAAAGAAGAGTGAACAAACGAACTTCGACCTTTATAATACTAGTATGGACTACTAGTAACATCAAAGTTATTATAAAAGCAATTACGGATAGCTTGTTACTATATTTTTAAAGCAAACTCGTATTTTTTATTACGCAATATACTCGTTTACGTAAGAGAATCCTAATGAGATCCTCGTTGTAGATTCTAGCTAATACACATGGTATGAATATTGCATCTGTATTCTGTACCAAAATAGCATCCGTTCGATACTGTAGAGTAGATACCTGCATTCGTCCAACGACCTAGATATACTCCAGTTATGTCAGAATTGGATTATTTGGCTCTCTGTGGGACGCACGGCAACTACTGTGTTGATAGGACACACTCACATTATTAGCGACTAAATTACAAAACTCATTTTTACTCGTATTATAGGCGTGCACAAAAAATAACTAGTCCGCCATCTTAGCCCTTCCGCCATATTGGATTTAAAATACAATCATTTCATTTTTTTTGTTCTTCCCAGCAAACCCTTATATTTGATACCCATATTCAGGCGTGCACAAAAAATAATTAGTCTGCCATCTTACCCATACCGCCATATTGGATTTAGAATACAACTATTTTATTTTTAGTATTCACAGCAAACCCATGTACAGGCGTACACAAAAAATAGCTAGTTGCCATCTTGGTCCATCCGCAATATTGGATTGTAAATTTCATCCAGCTAACCATACATTGATGTCCAATTTTAACGTGTAAGAACATAGTCACTTACAAATAAACAATTCAATAAATCAAAAACAAATTTAGAACTTTAAAAAAAACCGGAGAAACAAATGACCTAGTGGTTATCCTAGTTAAAGATATTGTTGCTAGAATAACGTTTAAAAGAACAATTCTGTACAATAGAAAAGTTGTATCGTCGAAAGTCAGTTATTAAAAGACATAGAGACAGCAATTCTTTCCCCGATTGCATCGTAACTGCACTTCCTAACTACTGTTGTGTCGCAATTACGAACTTCCTCCACTTCCTCCACTTGCCAGACAAAGACGTCCTTTACTGTCGACACTTCAACTTATAACAAACTATTGTGATTATAAAGGAAAACTTGGAAAAGTAATATCTATATCATATTGGGTGTCATCATACCTTTCGCTTTACAGCAACACGTATACACGTATAGAAGACACTCAGTATACATACCGACCTACTTACTCAAAATTGAAATTTTAAAAAATTATTTAATTCGGCTTGTGCCGAAATTCATAATTAATCGAAATCGATTATGGATTTAAAATGGGTTCCAAATTCAAATTTATGTATGTTAAACTCAAATTTGGAATAAAAGTTCAACACATAGCTCACATGATCCTCGATAAGGAACGTAATGTTTACCGCGTGAAATCACTTGACAGACTGACTCAAATCTATCGGAACACAGCTTATATAGTGTTTACGCGTTGGTATACTTGGAACAGTAGGAGCTACTGTATACAAACTTATCAACAGTGTTGCTATTTAGCGACAATTCATTACCATATTTTATTATAACTAACTTCAATAAAAAAAGATTGTAAAAAATTTAAAAATATAAAAGTATAACTTATTATTCAAATAATCCGCTAAATTATACTGTTATCTGTGCCAAGTCGTATCTTAAAGTCCGAATGGGCAGTACAAGTTTAGAAGTTCCATAAGTTATTCAAGATTGCGGGAGTGGGGGATTGGGGGTTGGGGTTCCCTGGGGTGAGGACTCGTTTATGGTATTATTTCAAACCTCCCGCGGGTGTAAAAAATTGTCTTTCAGTTTTTATTGCGTTATAAATAACGTGATACAACGTTGCTTTGTTAATGTAATGAATGGTTATGAATATGCGAGAGGTTTCTGTCTTTTGTGTAGACACACATACACACATGGATATAGAGTACATATACGTGAATAGTCTTACACATGTATTCCTATCTATATCCTCTGCTTTCACTTTACCTTGGTTCTAACAAGATTATATCCGTTTATTTACAGCTAAGGTAGAAATCTGGATTATCTTAACCGACATGAAATGAACAGTATTGTTCACATGCTTTCTCAAACTTCAAATATTTTATTTGAATTAGTCTTTTTTACAAAAGTATTTTTAATACGGTATAGTATTAGGTTGGGGAAAAAGTTTCTTCGCATTTTTTAAGAAAATTTAAAACATTTTTTAATATAGTTTATTTACATTTAACAAAAGTATATAGGTACCATTTTGTTCGATAACTTGTTGCCATCTTGGTGGTAGGGACATTATCCCATTGCTATAGAAATTTTGGGGCTTCTGCTCAAAAAACCGCGACAAGTAGTTTTGGCAGTCCTCTCGTGATGATAACCTGACACTGCCTAAAGAATTCTGAAGAGACCGAAACCGGTGGAAATCTGAAGGTGCAAGGTCAGGACTATACGGCGGATGCATTAACACCTCCCAGCCAATCTTCTTAAATTTTGCTGAGTGGCTAAAGATGTGTGAGGTCTAGCGTTATCATGATGAAAAACCACACCCCTTCTGTTGATTAATTCCGGCCGCTTTCTCTCAACATCTTGCTTTAATCTCATCAGTTGTTCGCAGTAGACTTCAGAATCGATGGTCCTGGTGATAACAGCTCATAATGAATAATGCCCTTCCAATCCCATCACACACTCACAGCATCACCTTGTTGCGAGTTAACCTGGGTTTCGCCACAGTCTGTGAAGCCTGACCGGCCTTTGACCACGATCTTTTTCATACGTTCTTGTCGTACGTGATCCAATTTTCATCACCAGTTATCACCTTTTTCAAAAATAGTTCGGTTTCATTAGGTCGAAATAAAGAATCACAAATGAGTACACGGTTCATTAGGTTTCTTTCAGTGAGCTCGTGAGGTACCCAAATATCGAGCGATTTTGTGTACCCAGTTTTTTTTTAAATGCGCCAAAACTGGTTTGTGGTCAATTCCCAGTTTTTCAGCTACGTCGTATTTACTGATATGCTGATCTTGCTCCAATTTTTCAAAAATGGCATCCATTTTATTCGTAATAGCGCGACCACAGCGAGGTGCATCTTTGACATCAAAATATCCGGATTGAAAACGCTTAAACCGAATTTGTGCTACTCTCACAGACACTGCACTAGGTCCATAAACAACGCAAATTTTTTTCGCGTCTTGCGTTGCATTTTTACCTTTATTGTAGTAAAATTTTAAAATGTATCGAATTTCTTCATTAGACTCACTCATCTTCACAGTACGAAAAACAAATACAAATCACACATTTTCCTAATTTGAATTTGGAATGATCTTCTTTAAAATGTAAACTTGTAATGATACCAAAACCAGGCAGATACAAATAGTATAGTCAAAGAGATTTTATTTCAACTTCATACATACTATAATGCGAAAAGACTTTTTCCCCAACCTATTATGTGTGTTGTGTGGTGCGTATGGTATGACAAATACACTACGGTGTGGTGTAGTATGCTAAGATATGGTGTGTATAAGGTATAACGTATAGTATAGTATGGTGGGATATGGCGTGTATGACGTATAGTATATTATGGTGGGATATGGTGTGTATAATGTATGTTTGTTTGTGGTGAGTATGGTTGTATTATCAGATGTGTGAGGTATGTGATATACTTTTTACAGCTGGAAAATGCTGATAATAACTCACTAAAATCCGCTAAAACCCATATATTGTAACATAGTTAAAAATTGCAAGAAGAAGTATTTAAGGATATTTTTAAAATAAATGTTGTAGAAACCCCTACTACTAATTTTACATACCTTTCTTTATTGCAACAATTCCCTACTCTTATCAAATACAAAGGGTTTAAATAAATGATAAATGAAATGTGTTTACATTATGAATGCAATATACTATACACCACGTATATAACTCGTGAAATACGGGACGCGGCCATTGTTTCAATAGTAACAGTTAACGAGAAAGTTATGGACGATCCGCTAGGGTTGCCAAATACACAACATGTTTTATACTGATTATACGACACATTTTTAGTATTTGATGACATAAAAATTATATACAGGGAATTGATGCTTTAAAAATACGTCGAATATTTGTTTGCGAGTAATTTTTTCCCAATAGTAACCCTTACCAACCAAGTAACTTTGATAAGCTCCAAAAGTTTTTATTTCTAAACTGTGAGTGGCCACCATCGCCCATAAATATCGGCGAAACAAGAAATACCTACCCACATGCGGCTCGACCGGAACGCGTCTATGACACTTGGCGTTCGGATTCGCATGCTGGTGGTCGCAAGCCAGTCGGGGATCAGATCCAATACCACTAAGGGTGCTGGGTTATTCGCCTCTTACGAGATGCTTTCCCAGCGGCAGAGGGGAATAGGAATACTATTAACCCGTCCCTCCACAGTCTGGTAAGGTAGGGCTTGTAGAGGTAGGTAGGGAGGGCGTGTAGAGTTAGAAGCTTGGCTCTATATGAGATCTGATCACTTTTTGACAGTGTGAGGTATATGCTCTCGTCTTGGCAACATTTTACATGAAAATGTTTTTGATGGGATTTCACTTATTTTTGTAAGTTTCTTATGACAATTTTTTTTGTTTATTTTTCTTTCCTGTTTTTGGTGTGTATTTCTTGCATATTATAATAGGTGCTTTTTTACTCGCAGATATGTACAATGTGCATATTATGAAATTTGTTCCAGCCGTATTCCTACAGATCGTCTTTATTCGATAGTGTATAAGTAGTTTATACCTAACTAGTAGACCCGACAGACGTCGTCCTGTCTTAACTATAAATATTGGTCAAGTGACTGACAGTGACGATACATTAGACAAGTTTATATGAGCTTCTTAAATTTTTTTCTTACATTAGAACTCTCCCCTGAGAATACCGGATACAACAAAAGCAGAATTAGCGAAATCGGTCCAGCCGTTCAGGCGTGATGGTGTGACCAAGGGAAATAGGGATTCATTATTATATATAAGAAAACTAGCTGACCCGACAGACGTTGTCTTGTCTTAATTTATAGACATAGATAGATTTCTGTAGAACACTATTCTGAAGTATAACTTTATATTAATATTTAATGTGAATACACAGCCCTACCCTCAGCATCCGTCGTTGGTTTTCCTGGTCTTTGTTCGGTGTAATATTGTAACCTGCGAGTTCATCCGCAAATATATGAACCAATTTTGATACGTTATTATTTTGCTTTTCTTACAGAACTCTGCCTTTATTTGGGAAAGCCTATTACTATTAACTTCCATTCCTTTGCTTCGCTAACATATAAGTTTTACTTACTATAAGTTAGCCATACTATCGTCTCCACAAAGTCAGTGATAGCTTCATGGGGCTTAGTGTTCGCATCTATAATAAGATTCCACAGCCTATATTAGATTGTGATTTGAAATGTGTTTAATAAACAAAGCTTACTACTCTGTACAGGATTAGTTGAATGATGACAAAGCTTGGAATCAAAATGACGTTGATGCTCAGCTGAATGATTATACCTTTGTAAAACAGACTGATATAAAGAATGGCGATTCTGATGCGAGCGACTTGAGTTTATTTCCAGTTCTTCTTCTCAGCAGAAGACCGCTTTCCTAACTGGACGTGACTAAAGTATCTCAGGGGTAGGAGACGAGTCATAAAGAAGAAGTTACGAGTAAAGAAGTGGTGGTTGTTAATAAGAAGTATTACAATTTCTATCTATGAAGGAATAACATGCCAAGTGATTTACGACTTAATTAAATTTAGGAAGTTTTGGAATCCAACATGGCGGGCTGGCGGAAACTCCATACATTTTTACTTTTCAAAGATGAAGGGATTGTTATTTTGAACATACAAGATTTATATAATCAATCTTATCGCACACAACTTTAAAATTTTATAGAAACAAATTTGTACTTTATCAATATAGGATAAGATGGAAAGTTCCATAACAGAATAAAAGCTTATAAGCCCCACATTAGCATAGAAACAAGAAGAGAAGCAGGTTTATGTTTTAATGAAAATACAGGTATGAAATAACGTAACCTGCTTAAATTATGATTATGATGTGTTCTTCATGTGACCGATAACAGTCACCACAGCCATAAAGGTGATCAAGCGAGCTCCGTTTGACAACTGGCATGGTTGGCTGGTATATCGGAACGGAGGTTACATACAGTCTTGGAATAAAATAAAAGGTCTACCTGCGAATATAATGTTGTCAACGGTGTTGCTAACTCACAATTTTCCTCACTTTGTTAGAACAGTTGCTCTCTTTTAATATTTAATTTACGCTTATAAAAGATGTCTTTAAACCTCAAACCTTAGTATTGAGTTGAAATTGAGTGAGTGTTAATTGTTGAGTTGTTAATATTGTCGTTTGGGTATTACTGCGCAGTACAGTTCACAAACTCTTAATAGTCTGGTTAATGGTCTATCCTTTGTCCTAATATATCTGGCATAAAACCAAAAAGTGAATAAGCATTAATGTCACAATGTTAGTTTTGTTATGCTCCTCTCAGTCAGAACTGAGATAAACTTTTAAAGGAGGACACCCAACGCTTATATTTTGAAAGAGATTTTATGGCGCTGTACCAAATTATATTATAACAAAAATACTGTATTTTCTAGGGCTAGCTTCCCGGTTTGTAATATTCCTAATAATTATATTATAAGCAGTAATTGTTTACGCATAAGTATTTATAAGTCCTTTTCCGAATAGTCTATTTTTATCACTATTATGAATATTATCAGCAAGCGGTACATCTTCTCTACATCATATGCCATTCTTTTCCGAGAAAAATTATTTTCAACCAACTTAAAAAAAAAAATTATATAATTTTTTATTTCAATAAAATTTTATTTTATTTCAACAAAATAAATTTAAAAATATAAAAAATAGAGGCCAACCGGCAGCAGGAACACGGTCCAAGCTACCGAAGGTTAGGGTTCCAGAGAGAGGAAACTCCGCATGGTACCGCTTTGTGCATCAGGCCCTTGACCCAGCCATCTAACGCGAGTCTGCTGAATGACTGCTGAGTCCACATACCACATGTCGACAATCTCATGAGCCAAGTCAAGATATTTATATGTTTATCGAACGAAATTCCCGTCATGCGGAATGGGTTACCATTCAACAATCATTGTGCAGCGCTCCGATCGATCTATCACCACAACAATAGTCCTGTTACTTATATGACAGCCTATATCCTAAGCTCTAGTCTATCTATGTACCAAATTTCATCAAGATCTGTTCAGTTGTTTAAGCGTGAAAGCCTAACATTCAGACAAAATTACTTCCTCATTTATAATATTAATATTTTAGTATAAATTAGAAGTTTAGAAATCTGTTAGAAAAACAATACGGAACAGTCTCCATTGTTTGTGTACTGTGGACTGTAGGGTGTGGACTGAGGGTAATGAAGTGTGGAGTAAAGCGCTTTATCCCACAACAATACATCGCGTTTGATTGTTCTGCGTCTGTACTTAATTGTTTATAAATTAACCTTAAATTATATTTTATTGTTTTGTAGAAAGGTATTATAACATTCATTAATATTAGGGTTGTCTTAAAATATAATACAATGTTCGTTTCGTAGCTACTGATTCAATTTAACATAGAAATTTAAACAAAATCTCTCGATTCAAATTCCTTTTCTATTCTCACCGATTAAATGTTAAATAGAAGCTTGTTACCTCACAATTTTAATATAGAACCTTACGATTCAATTTGAAAGAGACACTTGGTACCTTACGATTCAATTTGATATAAACGCTTGTTACCTTACAATTCAATTTGATATAAATCCTTGTTACCTTACGATTCAATTTGATATAGTCGCTTGTTGCCTTACGATTCAATTTGATATAGACGCTTGTTACCTTACGATTCAATTTGATATAGATGCTTATTACCTTACGATTCAATTTGATATAAACGCTTGTTGCCTTACGATTCAATTTGATATAGATGCTTGTTACCTTACGATTCAATTTTATATAAACGCTTGTTGCCTTACGATTCAATTTGATATAGACGTTTGTTACCTTACGATTCAATTTGATATAGACGCTTATTACCTTACGATTCAATTTGATATAAACGCTTGTTACCTTACGATTCAATTTGATATAGACGCTTATTACCTTACGATTCAATTTGATATAAACGCTTGTTACCTTACGATTCAATTTGATATAGACGCTTGTTACCTTACGATTCAATTTGATATAAACGCTGGTTACCTTACGATTCAATTTGATATAGACGCTTGTTGCCTTACGATTCAATTTGATATAGAAGCTTGTTTTTTATGGTAGATAAGGTTCAAAAGGGCAGACGGTCCACCTGGTGGTTAGTGGCCACCATATTCTCTTGTTTTGTCAATGCGTTGCATCCACGAAGATAGAGTGGGGAGGAGAAGTGAAGAAAAAATGGGGGGTAGGGGTATCAGCGGAGCCTAAGCAGGAGCCCAGAGTCCACTAGATCCGCAGCATTAATGGGATGGGCCTGCCACCTAGGAGGTGCTGGGTTACTCGGCTCTTACAAGATGCTCTCCCAGCGGTAGAGGGGAATAGTATTCTAACCCGTCTCCTCACGGGTTACCTTACAATTGTAACCTTACGATTCAATTTGATATTAATGCTTGTTACCTCACAATTTAATTAGATATAGAAGCTTGTTATCTTACGATTCATTTGAATATAGAAGCTTGTTACCTTGTTGTTCAATTAGATATAGAAGCTTTTGACCACATTATTAAATCTGATAAAGAAGTTTATATTCTTAAGAGTTTCAGAGTTCTATAGTTTATTATTTAATATTAATTTCACACATTCCTGAGTACAGAGATGTTAATATACAGTCAACAAAAATAAAGTGATTACAGAAGCATTTCGTTTTTATCAATTTAATAATAAAATATCGTCCTCCTCTCGAGTAATCCTTTACATATGATTTTACTGAATTGCCATTGTTTATATAAATTTATTTAAACAAATATTTTTTGTGACGGTTTTTCATTCGTTCTGCCACCAATTAAAATGTAAATTGGAGTCATCCTCATATAAGACTCGTGTTATGTAACACATACCACTCTATATGTTTTGTAATAAAGACTATATTTGAATGGCACAGAAATTATAACGTAACTTACGTTTTATTAAAATTATTTTCAGAGACACTAAAGTTAAAATATATCGAAATACAGTTATATTTTTATGTAAAACACTGTTTTCCTTTGTTACGTAAGTTGGATATATAAAACTGTTAAAGTAAAGTACGCTTCGACATATTTTAATTTTAATTTATATATGACAAATTCACAATGACACAACGTCCACACAACTCGACATACACTGCACCCCCACGTCGCTAGATGGCGTACGAGCACACTCATTTGCTAATTTTGTATTCTCAAGAATTTTTTTTCGCGATAAAATAAAGCCAATGTCCTTTCTCAAGCTCTACTTTATCTCTGTATTATATTTCATCAAAATCGGTTAAGTTATCTAAGCGTGATTATATAACAGACAGACTTACCATCTATCCGTCAATAGATGGCGTAAGTATTATATTAAATCGCACTTTCATTTGTTTATTTTCTAATATTAAGTATTACCAACATTTCTTAAGTGTTATCTATTGCCAAACGGATCTCTCCTGGTGACCATCGTGGGTGTACAAGTAGTTTGGTGTCGTAATGTAGTACCAACTCCATTGTGAAGGATTACGTGAGTGTGACAGTATTTGCTCAGTTTCTGTGCGGTATAACTCTTATATAGATAATAATATATAAAAGATTTGCATAGTAAGATATACAAAAATATGTCTCTAATTAAGAAGTGTAGTATAACGTCGCCGCCATGTCTCGCTTTTCAGTAAACACTTGTCGAGTGTGGCTTTGCCGTCTCAAGGACGACTACGAGTACAACATTCATGGAATATATTAATATTAAACACTGTTATAATGAAGAAACTTTAAGATAGATATGATAGGGGTCATTAAAGTATTTAGTTGTCAATTTGTTCGACAAGATTTTCTTAAAAATATTCAAATTATTTTATTCTAGTTATGTAGTAGTTCTATTTATCGCAACTATTTACATATATAATATATGGTCTATACATTGACATTTTGGAAGACATTTCCTTTGTATACCTGTACCTAGGGTTACTTCATGAAAGCTTTTAAATAAGATATATTATTAATAGTATTTATTTATAACATTTACAGAAAAAGAAAACTTAATCTTGTGTTAGGTTACGAAAGCTCAGTCGTCTCTACTTATACCGGATTATCATATGGAGCTTACTGTCTACAGACAACCTACATAGCCAGAATATTTCTGAATAAGTTATTTTATTTATTGGAAAATTATTTATTTATCTGGAGAAAATTATATTTTCGAAAAAAAATTTACCTCGATAAAACATTCATGGCTTTTTGTTTACACATAATTGATTTTTACACTAAAATTATCATTTTTTTGCTGCTGGTAGGTCTCCAATGATTCCTTAGTTAAAAAGTTTACCGCTACGTAACTCTTTTACACGCAATCTTACGTTGGTTGGAAGAAATCTCAATAAAGAATATGATAAATAATGAGTGCAATAAAAAATATAAAGACAGTATAGAGCCCTTAAATATTTGCAATTTATATTGATGAAGCTGGTATTAAACAATATAGGCTATGGTATTATCTTTTATAAGAAAGAATTCCGAATACAGGCCAAACGCGTGGGAACAAAACAATATGAAAGGTTAAGCTGCTTATACACATAATGCTTTTATTTTACCTTATTTTTAATAGAAAATACACAATATATGTTAGAAGCTTTATCTGCTGTATTTATATTTAATATTTATGGTTAATGCTCCGCTTTTATAGCTTACTAGTCTGCCCGCTCCGGCTTTGCATGTATTTGGATTTTCAAGCGTTAAAAATATTTTGTTTTTATATTAATAATCAATATCAATCCAAAATCTTTGGATTACAGAATGTAAATAGATTCTAAATTTGAAGTTTATAAACACGAATTTGAAATTGGAATTCATTTTCAATCCATAATCCAAAAATTTCATATCGAGGATTGATTATTAATTTAGGTTAGGTGAGACGAAAACTAGAGGAAGTTTGAGAAAAAAAATTAATTTTAATATTAATTTTAGATTTTTTTAATGAGATTTCTGTATTTAACTAAAGTTAAATGAACTTTAGTTCATTGTTCATTGTGAGAATTAATAGGTAAAAGAGTGACTGAGTGAGTGATTGAATGGTTGAAAGGTGTAGCAAGTAAGTGAGTGGATGAATATGCATACATATTGATGTGCACGTAAATGAGTAAAACAATCAATACGTATAAAAAGATCTTGATGACTTACCCATGGCGAAGAGTATGATGAGGGCGGACACCCAGGAGCACATTTTGACTGCTGCTTACACGATCACATCATTGCATGCGTGGAACATTCATTTGTTTACCTGGAAAAACATATAAATACATATAAGTATGTATTACCTTCTATCACTCTTGTACTCTACATACAATCAACGCACTGTTAGGGTACTAAGTAATCTATATCTATACTCTATACTATTATATAAAGAGGAAAGATTTGATTGTTTGTATATTTGTTGCGAATAGGCTCGAAAAGTACTGAACCGATTTTGAAAATTCTTTCACCTATGGGAAGCTACATCCTTTCCAGGTAACATAAGCTATGTGATGTTGCCATAAATACTCTAATTAAAAAGATATGGCCATTTAAGTGCCATAAGGTGGCCATTTTATACATTGAAGTGTTTTTCAGAAACAAAAAGACGATTTAAATTTTTTTTTCACTGATAGAAAACTACACTATTCGTCAGTGACAAAAGTGATTTAGTGTTGCCATATACATTTATTAATTAATAGAATATGGCCATTTTGTTGTTACTAATCTGATTTAAAAATTCTTTCACCGATAGAAAACTACACTTTTCGTCAGTGACAAAGGTGATTTAGTGTTGCCATATACATTTTTTAATTAATAGAATATGGCCATTTAGTTGTAACTAATCCGAATTGAAAAATTCTTTCACTGAGAGAAGTCTATAGTATTTCCCTCTCTCATCATCTGTAGGATTCTGACCGAAATCATCGGCTTGCATATGCTTTACTAGGTTATCGAAGAAATAAATAAGATTACGGGTATACTCACTCATAACAATTGTACTTTATATTTACAAACTACAACACCTTTTCTCACTTCACTTTAAAATTAGGTTATAATTATCTATAATGTCAGATTAGAAATAACAAAACCGCACCATTCGACAAGTAATGGCCCTTTTTATATTCTTTTTCTGCAGCACAATCAAATGCAACAACGCTCTCCCGCCATCTTGTTTTTCCCGCCATTACTTGTAGTCAATAGAACAACTAAATAAGAAATATGGTTACAATAATCAACGAAAAATACAAAGTCATATTATAAATAAATAATTAATGTATAATAATAATTATTATTGATGACATATTACTATCACTCTCTTTTTTCTCTCTTTAATTTTTATCTTTATCTGTTAAGATTAATCAGTCTCCTTTTACTTTCTTTCTTTCGATTATCTCTCTCTTTCTCCCCTCTTCTCTCTTTCGCTCTCTCTCCTTTACCTATTCAATATTATTTTTGCTCTGTCCTCCCTCTTTTACTATCTGTTGCTTTTCTTTTTCTTTCTATATGTTTTTATAACTTATTCTCACTCTCTCTCTTTTCAAATAATGAAAAACTACACAATTACATAGTAACAATTTATGGACATCAATTATAATATTGCTTTAAATACCCGGAGCGAAGCGAGACAACTGCCAGCGATCGGGCCTATCCTTTATATACGTTGGAAGTGTGTTAGGTTACCCTTGTGTTAGGTTACCCTTGCGTTAGGTTACCCTTGTATTAGGGGAGCCAAGGAAGTGACGGTGAATGTTCATATATGGTCCCTTAAACCTAGACACTCGGTCACAAGTCCAACACACTTATTGGATTTCTGTCAAAATGGTAAAAGATTATAATGGTTAATTATATCCTGACATGCATCTATAATGCGTATAACCGATTGTGCATTAGAATCTTTCTTCGTTTTCTCCATCATATATAATATTATACAATTAATTTTATTCTCTCTTTCTCCCTCTCTCTCTGCATTTGCTGATACTCACATAATCACATACACTAGCTTTTATAGCATTGAATGTATAAATTGAACTTTTGGTCACCGCACAATAAAAATTGATTGCTCAGTTAACCAAATTGATGAACTAATAAATTCAAAGGATTTTTTATTAAATTTTAAATAGTGTAGTATATCCACAGATTAATACATTGCTCTGTAACTCGTTTACTGTTATTGAGTTGGTCTGTGGCAGTATGCTATATCTTTCTCTCGCATTCACCGATCTTGTCTTGTATAACACAAGAATTCTTTCGTGCTAAATTAATTTTTAATAACTGTTTATATTGAATAAAACGTAGAAATAAATAATTGTAGTGCTTGAGCAGTATTTAGTTTATACACAAACTATTACTGCTCCAATTATAACAAGTACCCTCTTAAATATTCGACATTTCTAAGACAAACAAATAATTTGAAAAAAAAATCGGTTAGTAGTCACAAGAACAATTATAAATGTCTGATGATTAGAATCTTATTAAGACTATATTTTTTTATTATGTTCATAATAAAGATAAATTTCTTATAATAAAAATAAATACCTGGTTATACAATCAGGAAAATACCGATTGTCTATTAGCTACTGTGTTGTCATTTAATAATGATACTCATGGATCTCAAGAATTTAGTACTAGTACTGATTCTGATAGATTTTGCTATATATTGAGAGGTTTCTTTTAAGTGAAATAAATAATTTATTCAGTCATTCATTCATCAACGTTCTCCCGGTCTCCATCACCTCACAAGTGTTACGTTGTCTTTATATATTTTGATCTAAGCTTCGTTCTATATTAGATAGTGATTGATTGTAGTAGTACTGCTCTAGACACAGTTCACTTTATGAAATCGCTTGTCAGACTGGCTCTCGTATAAGGGATTCAAATTGTCACGTTAAAGATATTGGTTGAGTGTTGCCATGTCACAATGAAAGCGTTATATCGATACATTTACACAAGTAACTGATGAAAGTAATCAGCAACACCTAGCAATACTACTACTGTTCAAGACATTGATCACTTTATGAAATCGCTTGTCGAACTGATTCTCTTGTATAGGGGATTAAAATTGTTAAAAATATTGGTTGAGTGTTGCCATGTCATATTGAGAACGTTATATCGATACAGTTACACAAGAGACTGATAAAAGTAATCAGCAACACCTAGCAATACTACTACTGTTCAAGACATTGTTCACTTTATGAAATCGCTTGTCTGAGTGGCTCTTATTTTGGGTTCAAATTGACAGGTTAAAAAATATTGGTTAAGTGTTGCCATGTCACAATGAAAGTGTTATGTCGATACATTTGCACAAGTGCGGTTACTGTGTTTGTGTTGTGTTGTATAACGCAGTAGGCTTCTAACAAATTGTTCAATCCACGCTTAATAAAATATGAAAGGCGTTGTTATCTCCATTTAAAACTTTTATAATTCCCGTCCGCATCAACTTTGTTGGCGTGGAGCTTTCTTACAAACTTGGAATACTTTAACCTCTTATATTAGATTACGAAGATATTTTTATGAAACATATCGATTTGAGTGCCGGATGTTGAATTTGTTGTTTGAGAATTGCGAAGGTACATCCACATTCATACTAATATATAAAGAAAGAAGATTTGATTTATTTAGGCGTAATCGGTTCAGTAGTTTAAGAGCGAATAACCGATAGATTTCTTAAATATTTAAGTGTCTCTTCTTTTCTCTCTTTCATTTTCTGATTCTTTACTTTTAATCTTTCTTACTATTTTATCTTTCTCTCTCTCAACATTTCTTTTGCTTCTTTCTCTCACTCTCTATCCATTTTTCTCTCATTATCTATATTATTTCTCTCTTTCTGATTATAATTTTTCGAGGTCGAGCCGCTTGTTTTTACATACTTTAACATACTAGCCGGCAGTTATTTGTACGTTTGAGCTGAAGTAGTAGACATAGTTGCGCATTGTGAGCGTGCTGTATGTCTGTATTGTAGTTCAATCCATGACTATTGCTGTTTTAACACAGCGTCCTTTAGCCTGCTTCCGGGTACAAGCCCAAGGTACTGTTCGGCTTCTTGTTTAAAATTCATGTTTATAGGTGTTGCTTCACTAATAGGTATGATTGAACCCTTTAACTATGATAAAACTTATATTTACTATATATATACGTGTATGTATATAGCAATAGTTTCATTTATTATCATGTCCGAGCACCTAACACTGGCCACAGTACCTATCTATATCAATTCAATTCATTCAACCGTTGCTTGATTGAGCAACATATATCAAAGTTCGACGTGTTTGTGTTAGGTTAACTTAATGAAAATAAATGGACAACGGATATTGTTAGGTCAGATAGTAATTAATACCTTCTGTATTACAATTTTCACTAGAATACTGATTACAATGTAAAGTTGATAGAAACTGTCACTCAAGTGACAAATGTATTACTCACTCTGGCTGCATTTCCACCAGAGATGAACGAGGATGCGTAGTAGCGAGGAGCCAATAGAATTACTTCATTTGACACACTCAGGTCTAGGCTATGTAAATGAAGTAATTCTATAGGTTTTTATATACATCCCTCGCTTCCCATCGGTTAAATTATTAAAATGTCTTACGGAAGTCAAATAGATTATTTTTTTATTTTTTTTCCTGCATCAACATTCGTTTGCTTCTCGTTTCTTTGTCAAGAGATGTAATCAATGTTAAACTATTGTTGCCGACCCGCTTGTTTCCTTCGATCCCCCCTATAGCTACCTCAAGCCTCCCATATCGCCTGATATACTGGCAAGCTCAGCAAAAAGTGAGCTATTATTGAAATAAAATTCTTTTATATACTTTTCTACCCTCACTACCTCTCCAATTTGATAATACTTTAACGTTCTTAAAAATATTAAACAATGTTTCAATAACAAGTTATAACTCAATACAATCAACAAAATACAAGTAGCTGTGCTGTGCTGTGCTGTGCTATAGTGCAAAAACCAAACCAAAATTAGTCTTTTCATAGGCAAAGTGTAAAAGAAAATTTATAATAAGTGTACTAGAAGAGCGCAGGTGTAATGTGCATACCCCTCTCTCATTAGTCGATGAGATCTTATAGAGAGAAACAAGATTACACGTGTTCATTTTTCAATATTATAATATTTATAATTAATATTATAAGTACTTTTGATACATTAAAGTTGGTCAGTCAGTCAGTTTGTCTGAAGCTACCAACAGTCCGGAAAGCGGTTATCTGTTGAACTGGCAAGAAACTCAACAGTCGCTACAAAGGTAAGTATAAAGGTATAATCATTCAGCTGATTGCATCAACGTCATTTTGATTCCAAGATTTGCTTTCGTTCAACTAATCCTGTACACAGTAGTAAACTTTATTTATTAAGCACTTTAAATCCCTTAAGTGGCAAATCTAATAAACAGGATGGATTTTTGAGACGGGTCAGTAAGGGCAGGTACCTTAACCGTTTTAGTTACAGGAAAATGTTCCTAGGAGACCATTCCTAACTTTTTAAGATATTCTGAACTGCATTCACAGATTTCTGAGAAAATTTACGGTTAGCGAAAAAAGTACTGAAATCCAAAAAAAAATTTTTTTTTCATATCGATCCTACTTCGTATGGGGATCAAAAGACTCTATGGGACAATTGAAGGTATTAGTACTAGAAATGTCAAAAATCGCCAAAAGCATTTTTCATACATTTTGTAATCATCTCTAAAATCCCCTCCGTATATCTCTTGCTGTACCTATTGTACAGTGTATTGGTAGTTATTTAGAAACTCAGGAACGAGGTTACTAAAACTACAAATAAGTACATTAGTATATATGAAGTAGAAATTATACGAGAACATAAAAATTTTCGACATAAAATCCTCCGCGTCTTCTTTAAAGTAACGTTGATAAATGTGAGTCAAGTTTAATCTTAATTTGTCTCCTGGTTTACGACTTTGAGTTTATATGAGAAGCGGAATGTAGTAAATTATGACGATATGCTGCTTTGTGACAACTACTTGTTCTTACAGTGACTCTCTTTAAAAATAAAAAATAAACCCAATGAAATGTGTGTCTGTGTCTAGAATAGTATTTATACACAACAGACAACAAAAATATTTCCAAAAAGTCTAATAGTGAAAGTGAACTGGTTCAGGAGTAAAATAGACTAGTCCAGAATAAACTCTGTGTAAGATCGACAGATTTAACGACATGTGTTTAGAGAGTCCAACAGACTTCATGTCGTTGGTTCAGATCCGGCTCGAAGGACCACGCTCTACGGAGTTCATTCAGAGATAGTAATAAGGCAGCCGTAATTTGGTTTCATTACTTTATTGGCTACACATATACTATGATAGTAATGGTGAACAGACACTAATGAAATGATAAAATATAAGCGGCGTAAATGCTGACAACGCGTAACGATGCATTTTTTTTCTGCAATCTACACAGCCTGATTTATTTATTTGGATAGATTTCCCGATGATCTGGCAAATTATTGAATAATTTTATTTGTTTAAAATTAAAATTTAAAAACAATTTTATTTAAGCAGTGCTTTTTGTAGAGTGATATAGAAATAAATATTATAAAAAAACTCGATCAATTTCTCAAAATAATTAATTGTTTCATAAAGTGCAGACATAAAATTATTTAAAAACTTTGGCTTCAGAAAAGCCTTGATTTAAGTCAGTTGGAATAAAGCATTTTACTTCCTTATTTTCCATCTCATTTTACGAGTTGAAAGTTAACATGAGTGGTAACAGTAAATTACGCGTGCTCGTGACAAAAGCTCAAGTTTTGTGGGTTGTGGCTTTCTTTATACTTCAACCTATTGCTGGTTGGGTAATGTTTGGATTTCCTATTTCCTCAAACTTTCAGAAATTCTGCCTAACTGCTCCCGGGTGCTTTTCGATCGGTTAGTTTCGGTACCGCAGAGTTCTGTAGTTATTACGCTGAAGTACTCGTGTGTTATCTCATTACTTAATATAAAAGCAAACTTATTTACTAGCATTACCGGCATTACATGGATGAATTTATCAACAAACATTAATTAAAATATTTAGATGCTTACTACAATAAAAATATCTTATTGTTATCCCGCAATAATTGTATTTCCTTCCGGTATAAAAATATATATAGATAACTATACGTTGATCTAATTTATATAGTACCTTTGTGCTAAAATATAAATATCTGTCAGTCTTAACTATAAATATTAGTCGTTAAGTTTTCTTAAATTTTCTAACTTTCCGCGCAACTTTCATAATAATAAACACAACAAAAAAAGAATAATCGAAATCGGATCAGCCCTTCATGCGTGTTTCCTTGACCAAGGGAAATAGGGATACTATTTTTAGAAAATTTAAATAGCTTTTCCAGAAAATTTAAAAGCATTTAAAATGTGGTAACGACAGAAGATATATTAAATGGCGCAAAGCCAATATAGATAACTAACATTAAATTCTAGTTAAATTATAGGTATTATCGATAAGAATTTACGAGTTCGAGAGTTAGATGAATAAGATAGAAAACATAAATGGATCTATTTTTATTTTTAAAGATTACTAGCAGTATGGATCACATACTACTAGTATTCCCTTTACCCCTCCAACTAAGCTGAAATGCTTCTCTCAGGCCACCACGTCAGTAGTCCAATGTCCGGGATTTGAACCCACGACTTATCGATCGTGAATCCAACACCCGCACCACTGAGCTACTGACGGTTCATATAATGTATCTTATCTTATAATTTATAATCTAATTTGTTAATTGGAATGTAAGTAGAATATGTATTTCCGTTCTAATTAAATTAAAAAATAAATAGTATGAAAGGTTTTCTCGTCTACAGACTCCAGTAGAATAAGAAGATTCAAACGATTTTATTTTTAAAATAAATGAAATTCAGCCAAGTGCAAGAGTGGAACTCGTGCTAAAACGATCCGTACAATTTGAGTTAAGGGACAAATTAACCTTGGCTGTCAGAAAACTGTTGTCTCCATACATCAATATAGGTCACAGTCAGTTTACCATTTTTCGTATAGTAGGATCCTATAATTTTATATGGATTGAAAACTTATTCCAAATTATCTATCTATATTCCAAAAATGGTGGATTGAGATTGGTTATTAATTTAGGCCGAATATTTTTTTAATGGAATTTAAGCAAACGAGCAGATACCAGCGATAGCCCACCTGATGGTAAATAGGCATCGGCAATATAAGAGAGATTGAGTCTAGGCGCCGAGTAGGAACATCCCGGATGGTTTAGCGAGTCGGGCTACCTCCTTCAGAGGTAGTTTTGGGCTGTCTCCTTCAGAGGCAGTCACACCAACCCCGCATAACCTTCCCAAGTCCCCGCTTGGGAAGGTATCTGTAAGCAGATTCCTCCGGGTCAGCAAAAAAAAAAAAGGGGGGTTAAGAGAAGAATTACACGGTTTCAGCTGACCCTAAACGAGAACCTAGAGTTATCTGGAACCGCAACATTTACGGGATGTGAGGGTGAGTAAGCCAGTCCGCGAACAGATTTCCTCCCACCACGGGACCACCATGGGGTGCTGCGTTACTCGGCTTTTACGAGATTCTTTTTAAAACGTTGAATACATTCAGTTCTAGTTGGAAGTAATTATAAATTCTATTTTAATTTTACATTTGCTGATTAAGTTTGTTGACGTACATTTAGCGAGTCCCGCGAACTGTCTGACTTGTCTGTCTAAACTCATGAAATTTAAAGCTTCGAGTGCAGTTCAGAACTGTCGTAATGAAACTCTAACTACTGAACATTTTATATTTTTTAAACACGCTGTTCTTACAACACTACAGTGTACCTGGGACTTGTGACCCATGTGGAGGCTGACATGGCCTAATTAAAAACTTAAAAAACATCTCATGCAGCTCGTGCATGAAGAAAGCTATTCTAAAGCAAAGATAAAGAATTCCAGCTACAAAATTACTTGTCAAACTGCTTTTAATCTATCGGGACAAAGGGTATATTGTCTACTTGCCAATACAAAACAAATATTCCATAAGGTCTTTGTTTGTTTGGTCATCTAAAGGTAGGTATCTATTTAAAAATTTTTGTCTAGATTCTCTATCATTAATCCAAATTCTACTCTTGTAATAAAATAGAGATTCTGAAGACCTAATAGATTTTAGTCAGAGGACAAACATACAATGATTTCTATTCTCATATATATACGGACTGCCTTGTAGATTATATATTATGATTAGTTGACTAAATCGCTCTATACTAGTAGAAATGTTCAGTGTAAATAGCGAACATCGCACAGTCCCTTACTACTTATACATTAGCACTCATTAAATATAAACCATTTCTATTTTCTTTTCAATGAACAGTATTTGCGGAGAATATGAGAAATTCTTTTAAATATTTATCAAAGCTATGGTACCTGGGGAATCAATTATGCATTGCTTTAACGAGGTAATAAAGGGGAGCTATTCATGAGATGCCTTGACAAATCTAATTACGATCTACTGGATACTATCCGGTATCATTATACTTTAAAATACCACTAATAACATTATCAATACGAAAACTACTAACATACTGCACTGTAACACGTAAAAGACAATAATGTGCACTTTAGACGGAAAACGAGCAAATAATATTCAAAAACTTGACACCACACTATTTATACAGCCTTAATGGTTACGGGGAGAGATCCCTTGGACAACTGCCTCAAATTCATATACAGATATTATACATTATTCACACATGGGAATACTACACATAAAATTTAATTCGCGAATACAAAGTTCACAACTGTGTCCAGAATTCAATCCCAGAAACTCTTTATCGTTTTTCGGAGTATTTTCTTCTTCTTCTTACAGTGCCTCTCTACACTAGAGGTTGGCCGTCAGCTCTGCAAATCTTCGTCTGTCTTTGCCAAATGAAAGAGTTCTCCACTTCCTTATGTTGCGCAACCACGACTACATACGTCTTCCAATGCACGTTTTGCCTTCAGTCTTGCCAATCATTATCAGTTGAAGCAGCTTATATCTTCCGTGTCGAAACATGTGCCAGAGATACTTAGTCTTTCGCTTTTTAACGGTGTGCATCAGTTTTCGGGTTCTATCTACGCGTTGGAGAACTTTGTCGTTGGTTGGTTTTTGTACCCAACTTATACGCAACATTCGTCTGTAGCACCATATCTCGAACGCTTCTAATCACCTCCTAGTATCCTCTTTTTCGGAGTATAGTTTCTTGTAAATACAATATCGAGGTAGGGGCGAGAGTAGACATGATAGAAGTCTATCAAGTGTGTGAGCGAGCTATTAATGACAATACTATCATCTGGTGATGGAGCTATGAGGTAGATATACTTTCTTATATTGTTTAGAGTTTGATATTGTATAAATTTGTTTTAGCAAACCTCTCAGCGTAAACATAACATGAAAACGAATTATTTGCTCACAATTGTTTTTTCAACGCATGACGACAATATATTTTGTTTCCTCACCAAACATCTGTAATGGGTAATAATGGACGAATCATGTTCTATCACATTTTGACTTATAAGTTAATAATATAAGAAATTACTCGAAAAATTTATGTAATATAATAAAATATTGTTTTAAAAAACTTTAGTTAAAATTATTTAAATTTATGTTGCGATTGCAATCTGAAAAATCTCCACCGGATCCACCATCTTTATATTGTTAACGAATCCGGTTCACTATTTCGGATCCCACCTTTGGATCCAGAAAGGAGTTTCGTTGCATCGAAACGAAAATTTTTCTAATCAATACAAAAAATGCTTATAAAATCAAAACTGGATGTGCTAAATAAATTCTGATTACATATTTGGATTTAACATGTCCATAATTCCATCTAACTATAGTTTTTATTATAGAAATGTAATATACTTGTTATGATCTCAATTCTCATCTTAGTAAATTACTCTGAAATGTAGAAAATGGAAGACTGACACTCGCTTCTTAGATATGTCGAGAAAATTTTACTAGTCTACTCTTTGCTACTAGATTTTAATTTTTGCTCGTTCATGTGATTTCAGCATTGGAGATAAAGATGATTTATTTTTATATTAATTAACACTTCATTTGGACCGAAATGTGAAAATCGTCCGGATCCGGAATCCGGATCGAATCCAGCAGACTTGAAAATGACGCCAGATTGCATTAATATAAGTAGCTGTTTTGTAAACAGCTAAATTCTGAATACAACACAAATTAACTAGAACATTGTTCCTTATTTATTTGTTATATTTTTTTTAGCCTTAGTGCGATTGTTTGCATTTATTATAACAAAATAAAGAAAGAAAGCTAACATCATTTGTATGGAAGAAGTGCGGGCGAATGAAATATAATTATCTTATTTTTATTAGTTTAAAGAAGAGTAAAAATATACAAGTAAATGAGCATATAAGAGTATAGCATGAGCGTCAGATTAATCATGGATTAAACTGTTTATATGTTAAATATTTTATTCAAATAGCTAAAGTAAATATCAGTTAAATTACGTTTCACGAGGTGCTACGTTTTCGTATAAAATGTAGGCCAGTACAAAATTTCATGTATATTTTAATTGCGAGTAATAATTCAAAGGTAGGATTCCTACACATTTATATACAATTTCAAACTTTAAAATTAATGGCCTTATATATAAAAATATTTGGGTATATACAGTATGACAAGAAAATATGAGATGCCAGTAGGCTTACATTCAATAGCAACAATGTAACGGCATGTCGTGGAGTTTTAAGATGCCAGTAGACTTACATTCAATAGTAACAATGTAACGACATGTCGTAAAGTTTTGAGATGCCAGTAGGCTTACATTAAATAGCAACAATGTAACAACATTTCGTAGAGTTTTGAGATGCCATTAGGCTAACATTAAATAGCAACAATGTAACGGCATGTCGTAAAGTTTTGAGATGCCAGTAGGCTTACATTAAATAGCAACAATGTAACGACATGTCGTGGAGTTTTAAGATGCCAGTAGACTTACATTCAATAGCAACAATGTAACGGCATGTCGTAAAGTTTTGAGATGCCAGTAGGCTTACATTAAATAGCAACAATGTAACGACATGTCATAAAGTTTTGAGATGCCAGTAGGCTTACATTAAATAGCAACAATGTAACGGCATGTCGTGGAGTTTTAAGATGCCAGTAGACTTACATTCAATAGCAACAATGTAACGACATGTCGTAAAGTTTTGAGATGCCAGTAGGCTTACATTAAATAGCAACAATGTAACGGCATGTTGTGGAGTTTTAAGATGCCAGTAGACTTACATTCAATAGCAACAATGTAACGGCATGTCGTAAAGTTTTGAGATGCCAGTAGGCTTACATTAAATAGCAACAATGTAACGACATGTCGTAAAGTTTTGAGATGCCAGTAGGCTTACATTAAATAGCAACAATGTAACGGCATGTCGTAAAGTTTTGAGATGCCAGTAGACTTACATTCAATAGTAACAATGTAACGACATGTCGTAAAGTTTTGAGATGCCAGTAGGCTTACATTAAATAGCAACAATGTAACGACATGTCGTGGAGTTTTAAGATGCCAGTAGACTTACATTCAATAGCAACAATGTAACGGCATGTCGTAAAGTTTTGAGATGCCAGTAGGCTTACATTAAATAGCAACAATGTAACGACATGTCGTGGAGTTTTAAGATGCCAGTAGACTTACATTCAATAGCAACAATGTAACGGCATGTCGTAAAGTTTTGAGATGCCAGTAGGCTTACATTAAATAGCAACAATGTAACGACATGTCATAAAGTTTTGAGATGCCAGTAGGCTTACATTAAATAGCAACAATGTAACGGCATGTCGTGGAGTTTTAAGATGCCAGTAGACTTACATTCAATAGCAACAATGTAACGACATGTCGTAAAGTTTTGAGATGCCAGTAGGCTTACATTAAATAGCAACAATGTAACGGCATGTTGTGGAGTTTTAAGATGCCAGTAGACTTACATTCAATAGCAACAATGTAACGGCATGTCGTAAAGTTTTGAGATGCCAGTAGGCTTACATTAAATAGCAACAATGTAACGACATGTCGTAAAGTTTTGAGATGCCAGTAGGCTTACATTAAATAGCAACAATGTAACGGCATGTCGTAAAGTTTTGAGATGCCAGTAGGCTTACATTAAATAGCAACAATGTAACGACATGTCGTGGAGTTATAAGATGCCAGTAGACTTACATTAAATAGCAACAATGTAACGACATTTCGTAGAGTTTTGAGATGCCATTAGGCTAACATTAAATAGCAACAATGTAACGGCATGTTGTGGAGTTTTAAGATGCCAGTAGGCTTACATTAAATAGCAACAATGTAACGACATGTCGTGGAGTTTTAGGATGCCAGTAGACTTACATTCAATAGCAACAATGTAACGACATGTCGTAAAGTTTTGAGATGCCAGTAGGCTTACATTAAATAGCAACAATGTAACGACATTTCGTAGAGTTTTGAGATGCCATTAGGCTTACATTCAATAGCAACAATGTAACGGCATGTCGTGGAGTTTTAAGATGCCAGCAGACTTACATTCAATAGCAACAATGTAACGGCATGTCGTGGAGTTTTAAGATGCCAGTAGGCTTACATTAAATAGCAACAATGTAACGACATTTCGTAGAGTTTTGAGATGCCATTAGGCTTACATTAAATAGCAACAATGTAACGGCATGTCGTGGAGTTTTAAGATGCCAGCAGACTTACATTCAATAGCAACAATGTAACGGCATGTCGTGGAGTTTTAAGATGCCAGTAGGCTTACATTAAATAGCAACAATGTAACAACATTTCGTAGAGTTTTGAGATGCCATTAGGCTAACATTAAATAGCAACAATGTAACGGCATGTTGTGGAGTTTTAAGATGCCAGTAGGCTTACATTAAATAGCAACAATGTAACGACATGTCGTGGAGTTTTAGGATGCCAGTAGACTTACATTCAATAGCAACAATGTAACGACATGTCGTAAAGTTTTGAGATGCCAGTAGGCTTACATTAAATAGCAACAATGTAACGACATTTCGTAGAGTTTTGAGATGCCATTAGGCTTACATTCAATAGCAACAATGTAACGGCATGTCGTGGAGTTTTAAGATGCCAGCAGACTTACATTCAATAGCAACAATGTAACGGCATGTCGTGGAGTTTTAAGATGCCAGTAGGCTTACATTAAATAGCAACAATGTAACGACATTTCGTAGAGTTTTGAGATGCCATTAGGCTTACATTAAATAGCAACAATGTAACGGCATGTCGTGGAGTTTTAAGATGCCAGCAGACTTACATTCAATAGCAACAATGTAACGGCATGTCGTGGAGTTTTAAGATGCCAGTAGGCTTACATTAAATAGCAACAATGTAACGACATTTCGTAGAGTTTTGAGATGCCATTAGGCTAACATTAAATAGCAACAATGTAACGGCATGTTGTGGAGTTTTAAGATGCCAGTAGACTTACATTAAATAGCAACAATGTAACGGCATGTCGTGGAGTTTTAAGATGCCAGCAGACTTACATTCAATAGCAACAATGTAACGGCATGTCGTGGAGTTTTAAGATGCCAGTAGGCTTACATTAAATAGCAACAATGTAACGACATTTCGTAGAGTTTTGAGATGCCATTAGGCTTACATTAAATAGCAACAATGTAACGGCATGTCGTGGAGTTTTAAGATGCCAGCAGACTTACATTCAATAGCAACAATGTAACGGCATGTCGTGGAGTTTTAAGATGCCAGTAGGCTTACATTAAATAGCAACAATGTAACGACATTTCGTAGAGTTTTGAGATGCCATTAGGCTAACATTAAATAGCAACAATGTAACGGCATGTTGTGGAGTTTTAAGATGCCAGTAGACTTACATTAAATAGCAACAATGTAACGGCATGTCGTGGAGTTTTAAGATGCCCGTAGACTTAAATTCATTAGCAACAATGTAACAGCATGTCGTAAAGTTTTGAGATGCCAGTAGGCTTATATTCAATAGCAACGATTTAACGCCGTTTCGTTATGTCGTTAACAGAGTTTTTAGTTTTACGCTTTAAATAGCTTTAAAATTATTTATTTATTTAATACTTTATTGCACACCACATATATAAAGTAAATCATGTCACAAACAACATACTATAACCAATACAAAAAAAAACAAAAAATCAAACAAATATGGTAGAACAAGAGGCGGTCTTATGGCTTTTAGGCAGACAGACAGACAACCTTTAGATTAAAAAACATTATATAGAATAATGGGTATACTTAATACATGAACCAAATAAATATATATAAATATTCATAATTATAAACTAATAAATATATGAAAACCAAAACAGGAAAATATAAATACGCAAAAATAAATCCAAAATTATAAGAAATTTTACGAACAAAGTTATGAAGTAGAGAATAAATATAGAGTAAGTCGTCTTTAGTAACTATCAACATTTTACCACCAACGTAAGATAGAGCTTTTAGAAAGCACTCCTACCCACATCTATGGAAAACATGTTGGAGCACTTCAATAACAAACGATAACAACTATTTGCTCTATCATATTTTCTTTATGAAAACTTTCTATTGTTACATATATAGTATATTAGAATAATATGTAGTCTATTTAAATATCTCGATGAATGTCATGTAAGATGAAAAGATCTATGAGGTTTGATTCATAATAGGATTTGGTAAGTTTTTCTAATATTTTGACAATAAATTTATTAGGTAAGTGTAAAATATCTGCAAATATTTGAAAGTCTTTTTCTTCTAGAAAAGAATACCTGAATGGATCTAAACTATATTTAGACTTTGCCTCCCATCTTAAGTTCGAAGATTTTTAGGTTTCCGCACTTTAATCCGTGTGTCTGTCTCATGTCTAGATATCGAGACCCTTTTTCTTAGGAACGCGTGAAGGTATCAATTTGAAATTGATAATATGTACTAAATCCTGCTGTCCCTTACGGCTGACAAAATCAAACATATAATAATGGCTGAATATGGCTGCTAATGTGATCACTCACAAAACTATAGGGTACAAAATTTAAAAAACTGTAATTTTCTTTCTACATCAGTAGTAAATTAAAAATGTCTTATTAAACAACATTTGACATGACAATATTTATAACAAAAGTTATAAAAGTTTTGTGTTTAGTAATCAAAGTTTCTAACTTTTCAATCAAGAAAACTTTTGTTTCCGCTTGGGATTATGATTAAACTAAATTAATCAAACCACTTTAAAAAATCTAGAATTTTTTCAGCTCCGAGCAACATTTTAACTATCCTGAAAATCGCATTAAAATACCATTTAATAGTTTTTGCACTTTTGGTCAAGTTTTCATTTGGAAAAAAAAACAATTTCTTTTGGTCTTTTTAAATAATACCTCCACAAAAAACTGTCTTGACAAATCAGAGGCATTTTGCCAAGTAATTTCATAGAGTGAACCTAGTATATTATAGTGTAAGTGGAAATCTATTTAGTGACATGCTGTATAACTGATTATTATATATTTTTATAGATACTAAGTATTGTAGTCGAATATTTAGGAGTTTGATCTATATGTCTATGGCATTGTAGTGCCGATGGTAATGAAGCTGTAGATCTGGTCTGCCGTTTGAAGACTATCACCTCATTTCTAACTTGAGAGCGGTGTGACTGGTAATTACCAAAACAAAATATAAAAGTTTTTCGTAACGTAATCTCAAAGGAAAACACAATATCGTAAGCTCAAAGTTTTATATAACGCTTTGTTGTTCCGTGCTCCATCAGATAGGGGTGGCATTAAGTGATACTATCGCTTCGTATCGCCTTTTTCACGCTTCGTGTTTTTTGACAGCCCTGACAAGTTGGGTTACAGGGAGAGTAATGATATAGGTCTGCTATTACATATTGAAAATTATTCTGTATGATCCTTTTCATGTTATATCAAAATGTATAAGAAAATATTTGTGTATTCTGCTTGTGATCGATTTGAAATTCAATAAGTGGATTTGCAATATTTTTATGATAAAAGTTTCATAAATCATATTTTTTGAGTAGAATAAGAAATACTTATCCCAAGAAATACACACAAAAAGAAACTAAATATCCTAAAATTTGCTTTTATTAGTTTAATTAACAAAAAGAATACCAATATTAAAGTTTGTGACTTTGTGAGGTTGTAGAGGGCTAACCTCTGGATCTACCGAACAAATTTTGAAAATTCTTGTACCAATAAAAAACTACATTATTTGTGAATTTTAAAGACTATTTATTAACCCGAAAAAGAAAAGGCTTTTTTATGGAAGTCGGATTTGCTGCAGTAAGTCGGAGAAAAAGCGGTCGAACGAAAACGTTTGATACGAACGCTGCCTTAACGATAAGAGACATATGATTTTTTAAATTAATTTATGTGCCAGAAGAAAATGTTAACAATAGTATTTTAATTAAAAATTGTGTACAAAGAATGGTGATGAGGATGAGAAAGGATACACCTCAGCGAAACAAGAGTGGCTCGCCTAGTGTTAAATAATTACATTATTGCATTTCATCACACTAATACAATACCTATCTTATTTATAAATTATTCCTAAAATTATTGTTATTTTCGCATGTATTCTTCCAAGGAGTAGAAACAGAAACCAAATAATATTTAAATTATTTGAGCATAGAAAGCAAAGAGAAGGGAGGGCTGCATATTAATTAAAAACCGTTTTCTTAAACTAAAACACCGGGTACATAAACGGTGAAAAAATAAAAAAAAATCATTAAAACTTTTGCTAATCAAAGTTGCCAGTTATTTGAATAATTTAGAAATAAATTAATTTATTATTAACAAAGGTAAAACCAAATTGCTATAAAAATTATATTTCTCAATTTTAAAAAATTGACCTAGCTACCCAAGGAAAAGGAAAAGTAAACTTTTAAAAATTAACTAAAAAGAAAAATAAAAAAGTTTGCATTTAAAGATTTTTTTAAATTTAATATACAAATTTATTTTTATTAATAAAAATAATGTATTAAACAATTAGAGGTCGAAAAATCTTAGCTAGACTTCGTATAATATATCTTCTTACTATTATTAGCACTTTATATAAAAATTAAGAACTCTACATAAGCAAAACAAAGTTAAACTTAATATACATAATATATTCAATATTAAATTATCATGATAACATTTGTTTTGAAGATCACTAATCAGCTGTTTTAAACCTCTACCTGAATCACTTATACACTAAAACTAACTACAAACTCACTAAATTACCTACCTAGTATCCACTTTCAGACAGGATGGGATAAAAAATGTTATTTTTTATATATATTTGGTATAAGGCAGTATTTCCGAAGGTGTCGCGTGTAGGCGCGTGTGGTCGCGGCCGCGTCGCCAAGCTCACTGAAATCTGTGCTCTCAAGCAGGTCAGGTCAAAGGTAAAGGCTCGTTCACTAAATTGTATACTTTATTAATCAACGCCAATTTGCCAACATTATTTCGCATCGATTTAAATGTGGAGAGATTAGGTAGAGACGATAAAAGTGAGAAAATTTTAGATAATTTATAGGTGATTAAAAGAGTGAGGTTTGGAGAGCATTAAAATATATTTTAAAACGTCAACGTAAGTATGGGGTAAAATATATTTTAGAAGCTTAGTGTAAGCATAGTAGAAGGATAGTGTAAGTACAAAGTAAGATGTAAGTAAGTATATTGAGACACTCGCCAAAAACGTCAAATTACTTACTTTACTTATTTTTTATACATAGTATATTATAATTTTTTCTATTCTCCATTTAGCAATATCTCCAAATACAAAAAAATATACAATGAAATTAATCGAGTTTGTCTCTAAGGATGATCAAAGAGGGTAATTTAATATATTCATAAAATATATTATGAAAGTTACACGTAAGTATGGCGTAAGTACAATGCAAGTATGAAGTAAGTATATTATATATAGTATTACGAAAAACTCTCACTTAACTTAAAAACATTATTATCACTAACTTTATTTGGTTTATTTTCTTACATAATATTTTTTTTTAACTCTATGTAGAGTTTATATACATATACACAAGTTGTAAGTGACAGCAACTGTCACTGAAACCAATTACAAAGTTGCATAAATATTAAATCACAAAGGGTTACATCCTCACACAACATTACAATTCCTATCCCTTACCTACAGTTATCCCGATAAATTGAATCCTCAAACACCCAAACTTAATCAGTATGAAAACGCCCTTACCCAGCATCCCACCACCACAAACAAAAAATACTGTAAACACAACACACACACATACACAATCCTAAGAATTTGATACTAAAAATGTTTGTGTGCGTGAAAGTATTTGACTGTATGTGTTACTGAAAATGGCCGACTAGAGCTTAACGCATGCGTACCAAAAACAACACTAAAACTGTCTCTTGCGAAACAAATCCAATCAACTATCAACCTTATAGCTTTAACATAAGAGTTGTAATTTCGAGGGTAGTTACATAAATAACTTTGATAAGAAGTACGGCGGGCTTTTGAAGTTAGTTGTAAGGACACTTGCGGCGTGGATTCGTGGAGGGAATCAAAATAACGTATGCTTACACTTATAGGAGTACCTTCAATATAGCTTTAAGATGTCTGGAACTTCTTGCATGTCAATATTTTATAATTGTTTGGGTTTTATTTTAACAGCACAGAGACACAGTAACACACACAGGACAATAATAATATGCACTTAAAAAGGAACTCGTAAATAAAATGAATGTAAGAAAAAAAATCTCAATAGAACATGATATTGATTGTCACGATACACAGGTAAAGTATAAAAAATAGGGATAGCTATCGATGTGAAAGACGACTATAAACAAAATAAGCGAATGACAAAAATTAAGGAATATTAAAAAGAATATCATCGAATTGATGATTTAGGTATATGAACAGTAAACAAATACAGGATTTAAATGACAACGAAGAAAAATTGAAAAAAACAGAGGAATTATTGAATAAAAGATTTGAATAAATGAAAGAGTTGATGTAATTGATTGTCATGATGCACAAATAAAGTATAAAAAATAGGATAGCTATGAAGGTGAAGAAATGACTATGAACAAATAGACGAATGAATGGATATATAAAATAATAATAATAATAAATGACCGAATTGACTATTTATACGACTAGTAAATGAATAAAAAATTGAAATAAATAGAGGAATTATTGAATAAAAGATTTAAATAAATGAAAGAGTTGATGTAATTGATTGTCATGATGCACAGATAAAGTATAAAAAATAGGATAGCTATGAAGGTGAAGGAATGACTATGAACAAATAGATGAATGAATGGATATATAAAATAATAATAAAAATAAATGACCGAACTGACGATTTATACGATTAGTGAATGAATAAAAAATTGAAATAAATAGAGGAATTATTGAATAAAAGATTTGAATAAATGAAAGAGTTGATGTAATTGATTGTCATGATGCACAGATAAAGTATAAAAAATAGGATAGCTATGAAGGTGAAGGAATGCCTATGAACAAATAGACGAATGAATTTATATATAAAATAATAATAAAAATAAATGACTGAATTGACGATTTATACGATTAGTGAACGAATAAAAAATTTAAATAAATATAGAAATTATTGAATAAAAGATTTGAATAAAATGAAAGGTGGAGGAGTGAATTAATAAAAAGTGTAGAAACCCAAAAAAATCATAATTGTGAAATGAGAACCAAATTCAGTATAAAGAATATTATATATGTGTGCTAAGGTCTTGTTGCCAAGTAAAATATGTTGAAATTCTAGTTTGCATATGCAACATTCTACTAAATTCATATAACAATATCTTGTTTCTTGATACCACCACAATGTTTGCAAATAACAAAAATAAATTATTTCACTTAAGATGTAACTTAACTTCAAAAGTAACTCGAAATAATTCGTTTAAATATTCTTGGCTTTGACACGATGTCGCATGTTTTGAAAGATTTGAATAAATGAATAAAAGAATGAATGTAATTAATTGCCCTGATATACGAATAAGAGTTTAAAAATAGAAAGCTATAAACTATCGGTTATACCTGAATAGCTCTGGAGTTCCAAATATCGACTATTGGTAGTGGAGGTGAAATATTTGAGTGCATTAAAGTCGTAACGTCGCCCGGTGGGGCTGTTATAAACACTCTTTTGATATATACTTAGATTTATTCCCAACTATTCCAAATGATTTAATTTTAACTTTAAAACCCAACTTAAAGTTTCAAGATTACCTCTTTATTAACCTACTTCGAAAAAGCAGCTACGGCGAAGCCAAAAGGAAAGTTTATGATTTTGTGCAGTCTATGTATGTATTTATGTATGTATCTATGACGCATACGACTGCATTTTACTGTTTATGTCAACGTATATAAACATATTTGTAATGTGCTCGCCAAGAACTTTCTTTTGATACCGAAAACGTGATATTTATCTCAGTTTAATTTTTTTCGAGGTTAGAATCTGAGGTATAATTTCCGTTTTAAAAAAAATCATAAATTTTTTATAGCCTATGTCAACTGCGCTATTATTACAAATCTATCGACACCTTATTCATGAAAATTGGTTCAGTAGTTTAGTCACTAGAGTGGAACATACATACATACATACATACATACATACACATACACTGCCAAAATCATAACTCTTCCTTTTGGATTCGCCGTAGTCGGGTAAAAAGCAGATTTACATTTCAATATAATATAGTTTTATATTGTAAGAAAACCTTCACTGACTATTTATAACTTCAGTCTCAATAGATCTGCTGCAGTTAGACAAGTAATTTCATAAAGTGTAGGTATATTGTCTAAGATGATCACATGCGCTTTTTGCTTAGTTTGTGCACAGTTAAAAGAGCTCTTCTTATCTGCTTCTGGGTCTCAAGCCCCTGGCACTGTTCGACTTCCTGTATTAAATAGATTAAATGTTCTTTACATGTAGTAGAGTTTGTATATTATTTATATTTCGCTTACAAGCTTTGCAAGCATGTATATGCACCATGCAATGCAATTGATTTGATTCTGAATCCAATATGGCGGATCACCAAGGAAAGAAGTAGTATTTTTAGGCACTCTACAATATAATCTGCTTTCTTTTATTTGTATTCTAGTATTAAAGTTACATAACTAAAAGAGAATAAGTATTTCCTATATTGAATTTCCAATAGTTTGCAAACTTGTACACTTCACAGAGCTCGTTAAGTTTAGAGGCCGCACTAAATCCTTATGCGTATTAAATTATCTAAGTGTTGTCCTTAAAATATAGCAACCCAAGTGATCTATTAAAAATATGTACGACGAGACACAAATCTATATTTTGTATAATAAAAACTAATTGAACACATTTTATATAACAGACCTCGTCATCCTTTGGTAATTTAAGTCGCTAACTGTGTGTCCATAGTATTAAATGTTAATGATCGTCTGCAAAAAGCTATAGAGCGAGCAAGTATCATTTACATATGTTCTAATAGCAAAGTGTAATGTAATTTATGTCTTAGAGTCGGTCTATTGCAGTAAAAGGAATCAAAAAGGTTACCTTGCTATATTCCGCGGCATTCTGAATAACCAGACTCGTATGGCATAACCCAGAAGATCACCCTGCCCACATAAAAGTGAGACGTGCGAACCCGAACCAAGACACACCACACAAGTAGGTAGCTCGACGATCTAACAACCAGACTCGTACGGCACAATCCGGAAGAGCACACCGTTCACAGAAAAGTGTAACGCGCGATCCCGAACCAGTACACACCACACAAGTAGACGTACGTTTCGCCCCGTAACCGAAGCATCTTCAGGAGGTGTTGACTCTACTAGCGTCACTTGCTAAGTCTTGTAGAGTCTTAAATAAACAAATATGGATTATAAATAGTTTTTATTTTTTTTTAAATGGACTGAAGGTCCAGGAGGCGATCTCATTTAATTCAATTGAAATAAAATATCCAAAAATATGATAACGTATATTTTCTCCCATCACTTTACTTGACACACTAAGTGAGCCTACGTAAATGAAGCGATTCTATTGATCCTTAACAAACACATCTCTCACTACACATCCTTGCTCATCTCTGGTGAAACACACCGTTATGGGTGATACTTTAAAAGTCACACTCAGAAACGTCAAATGGTTACTTAAGTCGCTCATTATTACTAATTTATAATTAATCACTCCTAGAGTCAGTTAATGATCAATTAGCTCCCCTTCATGACCATTAAACTTAAGTCTAGAAAAATCTTCACTTCACCTCGTTAATAAGTGTTTTAACGATATAGGAATTTGAAAAAAATGCCAAATTTTTTATTCCTCTGTTTTTATTCCTTAATGGAAAAGGCAAAGTTTTTACACCGTACAGCCTTGTCTTTTGTAGGTTAATTCTTTATTCATTTTATAGTAAGGTCGAAGCCAAGTCTTCCGTTAGATAATTTGGGAATGTTGTCAAAGGAATAAAAACAAAAAAATCTATATAATATTTTAGAGGTAATATCAATTTTTCTTCACCTTTTACTAAAAACTAACAGTGAAACAACTTATTTATGCAATTTAAAATAACTTTTTGAAAATTAATAAACCATTTTTTTTTAGTTTGGCCACTCCAAGGCGTTATTGATATGAATGCTCCACTCTACGGATATTTAAAATGCAGCGATTAAATTTTGTCTCTAGGATGTTCCTACAATTAACAAATTTAATGAGAATTTGTTATGTAACCATTAGTCCTAAATTAATGAGTGTCTCTGAGTGTGGCAGTGTCTCATTGTGAGTTCATAGACTTATAATCTTTTTATTTATATAAAAAGATAACTTTGGAAGAGGTTATCGATGAAAATATCGGATTAATTTCCAATATAATTTAGTTAATATTAAGCTTAATTATTCCTAAATGATATAAAATACAAAAGATTTCTTTATATTTTAAATTTAAAAAGTCAAAGGGACTTTTTGGCAATCAATCTTTAATCTACATTAGTAGATTATTAAATCAGCTCGCAGTGTCCAAGACAAAATAATTCTAAAATGTAATATTTATGGTGTGTGGTTTATGGTAAGGGTAGTTTGTCACTAATGCGACCATCATTCGACTATGTTTACGATTCAGTTATACGACTGGAAATAAACAAAACTGGGGTAAAGGAAGTGAAAGACATAAAAACTGTTCGCGTGAATAGGAAACTATTTTTCTTTAACTTGTCACCTGAATATGTTGGAAATCTTTGCGATAGAATCAGGGGGAAAGTTGGAGAATGCGATAAAGAACTTTTTAAATCAAATAAGAGTTCAGTTTTAGGGTTTCGTACTTCAATAGAAGAATTAATCCGAATAGGATCACTTTGTTATTTTCGTTTGTTGGACTCTTTTTTCGAAAACGCGGATTTAAATCTCTTGGGGTTCTAAGAGAACTTAGTAAAAAGATACAGACTAAAAAGTTGCATAGTTATAATAATAATAATAATATTCTTTCTTGTCCGCCAACATCCTTAGAATGCTGTTGTTGCCAGAAGTGATGATACTTTCTTTCTTATTATGGCATAGAAGTCATCAGTTCGCTCCTCTGCGAACATGCCAGATGCTGAACAAAACCAAAAAATATAGAAGTAGGTAGACAAAAACATGGGAAGCTCCTCACAATTTTTTTTTTTCTTGAAGTTAGTAAGCTAACGTTACCTATAAGTTTTTCTATCAATGAAGATTCATCAAAATTGGATCAAAGTAAAGTCCCGTGCCTCGTTTGTCTGTTTGATTTGGACAAACTTTTTTTTATACCACTATGGTGGCAAACAAGCATACGGTCCACCTGATGGTAAGTGGTTACCGACGCCTATAGACACTTGCAACACCAGGGGTGTCACTTGTGCGTTGCTGACCCTTCAAAAACCTATTCACCTCCCAAACTCTAAAACTACTGAACGTACTCTTATGCGGTTTTCCCCGAAATACAGCTGATAATTCATGAGAAAGGTTTAGGTATAGAATTGGTTACGATTTTATGTCAATTGGTTGAAATATGATGATATGTTATAAATATATCATAAAATGTCGAAAAAGTCAAGGTGACTTTTTTTAATGGCAGTTAAGGGGCAAACGAGCAGACGACCCACCTGGTGGTAAGTGACTACCGTCGCCCATGGATATCGGCAATACAAGAGACTGAATCTTGTTTTGCTGATGCATTGCCACCTTGAAGATAGAGTGAGAAAGTTTCAGTCGAGAAACAGATCCCCTACCACCAAGAGCTGCTGGATTACGCGCTTCTTACGAAAATGCTCTCTCAGCGGCAGAGGGGAATTGTATTCTAATCCGTCCCCTCACCGGTAGAACAGTAGACTGAAAGCTGATGAGCCCCTACGACTAAAGAAACATGTAGGCATTATATGTTCTAATAAAAAGGTCCAAACATTATCATTTATTTATTCAAAGAAAATTGAATTATAATTTTACAAAGTAAAGCTCTCTGTCTGTGCGCCACTTGAGTATAATACGAAACTGTACGAGTATGTGAGCACTTTTACAAAACTATCTCATTAGCGTGTTGACGGTATTAAAAAAAATAATTTTACTCTCCACACGGTATGGAAACAAAAACTTCGTCAAGTATAAACCATTGCAAGTATAACGGGTTCCGTAGATTTAACAACGCATGAAAAGTTTTAAGAGTGTGATTAATTATAAGAAAATATACCTAACTCTTTTGAGAATCACGTAAGATTGACATTGTTTAATGTTGGTTAACGAAGACGAGCGGCTCCTGCCTATCAAGCCCCAGGCGCAGTATGTCTAAAATTCACATTATTATCGTGTTTTACATGCTACTGTGTAGTATAGCTCACTCATAAACCTAGTAAATAAAGGTTTGTGGGAAGAAAATACTCAACTTCTTTTCACAAAAAAAAATCCTTCAGCTACTAGGTACTCTAGTTTTAGACAGTATTTAATTAACCACCTTCATAATACATTTCAGGATGTAATAGTACAGTCTTAAGTGATACATAAAACACAAGAATATTATATAAGAGGTATCTTCATTATAGAACAGATAATCAGTTTTATAGATAAGCAATAACAAAGTGGATAGTGCATGTTACAGTAAAACCATTAATAATGAAGAAAAAAGCCCAGCCAGGGGAACAGACGTATAGTGAGATGGAATAGTAATAGGTATATCTATTGAACGAACCTGTAACGAGATAGTGTGTACGATTGTACTGTTATACTACTACGTTCTGTACTATTGCTGGCACCGACTACAAAAATATCAATTATTGTATATTATTGTCCTAATAAAGGGAGGTTAATAAATAAGCTAATTATTTCTTACTTTATTGTGCATTTTTGAGAGTTTGAAGTCGGTTCAATTTTTTCTTAAAAATGTTTTATTTCTTGCTTTTTAGTGAATATGTTCTGAAAATCATTTACCGTTTATCTACTAATTCACTCTATCATCTGTTTACTTATTTAATCACTCACTAAATCATCAATTCAACATTTACAAAGTACCTACTCACTCAATCATCATCTCAACTACTAAACTGTACCACTCTACTCAACCATCATCTCAACTACTAGACTGTACCACTCTACTCAACCATCATCTCAACTACTAGACTGTACCACTCCACTCAACCATCATCTCAACTACAAGACTGTACCACTCCACTCAACCATCATCTCAACTACTAGACTGTACCACTCTACTCAACCATCATCTCAACTACTAGACTGTACCACTCTACTCAACCATCATCTCAACTACTAGACTGTACCACTCTACTCAACCATCATCTCAACTACTAGACTGTACCACTCTACTCAACCATCATCTAAACTACTAGACTGTACCACTCCACTCAACCATCATCTCAACTACTAGACTGTACCACTCTACTCAACCATCATCTCAACTACTAGACTGTACCACTCCACTCAACCATCATCTCAACTACAAGACTGTACCACTCCACTCAACCATCATCTCAACTACAAGACTGTACCACTCTACTCAACCATCATCTCAACTACAAGACTGTACCACTCTACTCAACCATCATCTCAACTACAAGACTGTACCACTCTACTCAACCATCATCTCAACTACAAGACTGTACCACTCTACTCAACCATCATCTCAATTACTAGACTGTACCACTCCACTCACCCTTCCATCTCCAATCTACTGCACCCACTCAACAAATAGCCTTCAGCTCTTCAAAAATTATAGGTAAGAACCATCTAGATCATCTGAATCTAGATCATCTGAATCAATATAAACAACCGCACCAGAATGGGTTCATATATAACGTTATTACGACGTCACAGACAGGCACACAGGCACACTATTAAACTAATAAAACGATGTCATCTTGATCCCATTTGTTCCACACACAAAACTCTGCATCGAAATCAGGTTAGTGTTTCGGTAGCTACGATGTCACAGACAGGCACACAGGTACACTGTTGAACTAATAAAACGATATCATCTTGATCCCATCTGCTTCCACACAGAAAAATTCGCATTAAAATCGGTATAGTTATTCGAGAGCTACGATATAGACAGACAAACATTATCATTAAAAAAATTACTTACAGCCAAAGTACTCTTTAAGACAATTTCATTAAACCCAAACACGACTAGTTTACGTTGTCCCATGCCTGTGTTCCAGTACATACCTTCCGGCGTCATCATCAACTAAAAGTAGATAAAGCCAGAAGGTCTAAGAATCTACTGGTAACATCAACATGATAAGTATTTTTTAAATTTCCTCATAATAATAGTTGCTTTACATTCTTAACCATATATTGGCTATCTATGGTCTTCATCATCAGTTCCACTTCATCAAATGATAAATTCTGAATGCAAATGCTTTCTTAAAATATCAGAATTACTATATGTGTGCCTATAACTTTTGAGGAGTTCTCTCAATTCCTCAAAGATGCCATCAGAACTGGATTTTGAAAACAATGGGACCAATCTGTAAGCATATACTACCAAGTACAAAAAGAAATTTTCAATTCGGTTCATAAATGACGGAGTTTTGAGGTAACAAACATAAAAAAAAAAATTAAAAAAAATACAACCGAATTAATAACCTTTTTTTTTGAAGTCGGTTAAAAAAGGTGATAATTAAATTTTCCCTATAATGTTTCTCTTCGATTATATTATATCTCTTCGATTATGAATATCACTACTAATAACATAGTTTTAATATTTCTAACATGTAGGCCTACAGAACCCTATTTTTTGCTGCTAATGAGAAATAGAAAGAGATATAATTATCAAGATAATATCATAACATTATGCGTTTAAATGAATGTATGCTTTATATTAAAATTATATCCTTGTGCTTTCCATTAGAATTTTACCATTATGAAACAAAATTAAATCTTTTTTTATATATCTCAAACTTGAGCACTTACTGTTTTTTTTTCATTCTTTAATGAAACAGTTTCTCACTTCCCTGAGACATGTCAAAGGACCAAAACTTCAACTGACTAGACTATAATCTAATGGATATATTTTGATGAGTGTAATCAGGAATTGTACAATTTAATTCCGCCCCTCCCCTATCCGGAGTCTGTGTTTCTTGATTGGTACAATATTGGTATCATATAGGAAGACGTGTTCCATCCTATTCCTAGACCTAGGCCTTGTGGTTGCATACATCAGGCAAGGCATGGTCAAACGTCCACCTATGTGAAAAAAAACAACTAAAAGAATAGAAATTCAATAACTAAAATAATACAGCATCAATGATTTCTAGTAGTCTTTGCGTAGTAGCAACAAAAGCTACTGTTACTTACTAGTAACACGCACAAGACAAGAATAATATGCGCTTACAACGGAACACCGAGTAACCAATATTAAACACTTACAAACCTTAGTATTGGAGACCCAGCATCACGACACCAGGCATAGCGCGTAAATAAAGTTATCAACAGTGTTGCTCACTCTATATTTTAAAGTTTCTGTAGTAGCAACCTCATCAAGCCTATTAGGTTGCTACTACAGAAACAATGTACGATGTATATACACGTGTATACTAGTGAGATACTTTTGTCTCACATAACAGAACACACACACATATAAGAATTCCATTCTAAGCTCAAGTGGTTCCCTATACACGATCGCCGGGATATCTATACTGTCTTAAAGTACCCAAACGCTTCTCAGCACTCAGTTTGGTTTGCACATCAACGAGATTTTAGAGAAATAATAACGATTACTTTGCTAATCTGCGAAGAACACATGAATTTGTATATTTATTTATTTGTTGAAAAGGTACACACAACAGGTTAAAACTAAAAAAAAATTTACATCATATAAAAGAATTAAAATTTTATGATCTAAGTTACAACCCAAAAACATGCGTACACATCATGAATTATTATCAAGCTAATAGTAGTAAGAAAACATGCTTTAAAACTAAGTTAATAAAGACAAGAAAAGCTAGTAAAAAAAAAACCTATATAATATAAAAGAAAATAAAACATGGAAAATTAAAATTTAATAACAAAAAAAAAATCAATTAAAAAAGAAAAAAAAATACAATATACTTATATTATGGTAACATAATATAATAAAAAGAGAGTTTTTTTTATTTTATTGATCTTATTAACAAAAACATCAATAGAGTTACTCTCTTCAACAAGTTCATCTCTTCATGCGAACAATTGGATTGTAAAAAGACGTATTGTTTTAATATACATTAAGAATATAAGTTTTAGGCTTTCTTGCTCGATATGCGAAATTTATATTTATTAAGGATAAAAGTGCCGGAGAGTCTACTTTGGAATGAACAATTTTGTGTAAATATAAAATATCAGAGCATTTTCGACGCGCTTCCAAAGACTGCATATGAAAATGCTTAAGTCGGTCATAGTATCCGCTACCTCTGAATTTACGTCCGAGATGATATCTATATGATAATAAATTTAAGAACCTTTTTTGGACTCTTTCTAATATGAACTGCGTAATAAGGTGACCATATTACCGAATTATATTCCAGTATACTTCTAATTAAAGAGTAATATAAATAAATTCTCTTCTTCTGAAGATCTCATGATAAAGCCTATTAGTTTATTACTTTTAGATATAATGGAATCATAGTGATCTCTAAATGTAAGTTTAGCATCGAAGATAACCCCAAGATCTTTAGCTGCCGTTTTTCTATTTAGTAGTTGACCGTTTAAGGTATAATCAAAGATAATATTTTTATGTAATTTATGGGTAAAAGTTAAGACAAAGCATTTACTTATATTAAGTGTCATGTGGTTAATATTACACCATTTGGCAACAGAATCGATATCATTTTGAAGAGATACAGTATCTTCTATGGTATTAATCGAGTTATAGATTTTTAAGTCATCTGCATAAAATAAACTCTCACATTTTAGATTATTAGCAAGATCGTTAATAAATATAATGAAAAATAGCGGTCTTAAATGTGAGCCTTGTGGTACACCGGAATTAATGATGCTAGGTGAAGAAAGATGACCCTTGATAGTAACAAGCTGAGATCTTCTACTTAAATAAGATATAATCCACCTTAGGAGATTACCACATATCCCGTAAGCGCCTAGTTTATGGCAAAGAATGTTATGGTTTACCTTGTCAAATGCTTTGGTGAAGTCTGTGTATATAGCATCTGTTTGTCCCTGTCTCGCAAAAGTGTTACAAATATAATTTTTATATGCCAATAAGTTCGTAGTAGTGGAACGATTCTTAATAAAACCATGTTGCTTCGGAATTAAGAGGGGGTAAACGTGGTAATAAATGTTATCATCATGATTCGAGTAATTTAGAAAAACATGAGAGTATACTAATGGGTCTATAATTCTCGCAGTTAGAACGATCTCCAGATTTAAAAATTGGAATAATATATGCCGTTTTCCACAATTTTGGGAAGATTCCAAACTTAAGAGATAAGTTAAAAAGAATGTGAAGTGGTATAGCCAATTCTTTAGCACAATTCTTAATGAAAATTGGAGGAATTTTATCAGGGCCAGCTCCCTTATTTGAATCTAGATTTTTAATTTTATTGAGTATGTTTTCATGCGTGACAAAAATATTATTAAGGATATCTTCTTTTCTAACATTTACACCAGGATAACAACTTTCATGTACATGAATATTATCAAAAACGGAGTTGAAATATTTAGCAAAAAGTTCACAGGCTTCTTTTGTATTTGTAGACGATGACTGACCATATTTTATGTTCGATGGAATCGAATTTTTTTGACCGATTTTTTTATTATTGACGTATCTGTAATATGCTTTAAGGTTATTAATCAAAGAATGTTCTACTGAGTCGAGAAAGTCTGCATAACATTTATCAATTAGTGTCTTACATCTGAACCTTAATAAGTCAAATGTATCGTAGTCTCATGGATTACCAAATTTCTTAAACATTTTGTGATATTTGTGCTTTTCTTTGATAGCGTTTATAAGAGCGGCATTAAACCCTATGGGATAATTACGGGTGTCGTCTTTTGTCAGAGGTACATGCTTTTTGATTATTTTACTTAGTATATCATAAAATATATTTAAGCTCACGTCTATGTCATCGTAAGACAGAACATCGCACCAATTAATATCTCCCAATTCTTGATTAATTTTGTTGTAATCACACTTAAAGAAATTATACCTTTTTATCCTTTTTTGTTTAATACATTTATTTTTATCTTCAATATTATTATAATCTATTTCGATACTTATAGAAGGATGGTGCGTATCAATACGGCTCAGAGGTACTGATTCGCAAACTCGAATGTTCATTAGATTTGAGAGAACTAGATCCAAGAATCGGCCATTATTATTAGGGACATGATTAAACTGTGATAAACCACACACTTCGATCATGTCAAGTAAAAGAAGAGATTTTTTGTCATGGGATTTATTAGGCATAAGGTGATGATATGGCAAGATTTTTGTCCATAATAGCTTAGGGGTATTAAAGTTTCCAATAAGCAAAAAATTATTGTCAATATTACTTTGATTTATTCTGTTCGGACAAGTATTGTAGAATAATTCGATGTCTTTGACAGTAAGATCTGGAGGCAAATAACAAAGACATATATTCAACGTTTTTAAATTACCTTGTACATTTGACAAAAAATTCGGTTGTATTTTTTAACCGACTTAAAAAAAAAAGAGGTTATCAATTCGGTTGTATTTTTTTTTATGTTTGTTACCTCAGAACTCCGTCATTTATGAACCGAATTGAAAATTTCTTTTTGTATTTGGTACTATATGCTTACAAATTGGTCCCATTTTTTTCAAAATCCAGTTCTGATGATGGCATATTTGAGGAATTGAGAGAACTCCTCAAAAGTTATAAGCACACATATAGTAATTTTGATATTTTAATAAAGGTTACAACCATTTGCATTCAGAATTTATCATTTGATGAAGTGGAACTGATGAGGAAGACCACAGATAGCCAATATATGGTTAAGAATGTAAAGCAACTATTATTATGAGGAAATTTAAAAAATACTTATCATGTTGATGTTACCAGTAGATTCTTAGACCTTCCGGCTTCATCTACTATTAGTCGATGATGACGTCGGAAGGTATGTACTGGAACACAGGCATGGGACAACGTAAACTAGTCGTGTTTGGGTTTTATGGAATTGTCTTAAAGAGTACTTTGGCTGTAAGTAATTTTTTTAATGGTAATGTATTATCTGTTACTTTTATTATTATTTTAAAAGAAACACATAAAACAATAAAATTACGTTGAATTGTTTTCTAAAGGATTGAAGAGGGATTTCCATCCTATTTCTATTCCATTATGATATGAAAAGCCAATTAATAAACATTCGAAACAAATCCACTCAGTGCAGCTAGATACTTAAACATGTCTAATATTTTGACGTAGCCTGTCTGTCTGTCTGTAATTGAATCAAGTGGGCGTCGGTCGTCGGTCGTCGGTGGTCCAATTAGCGCAACACAGAGCGGTCATGCGATTCTCTTTGTATACATCCAATTACCTATATCATTGGTTGTAATTAAAATTTCAGTTCGTTTTAATTTCCAGGGTAAAGTGAAAATTTAAATATCGATAATACAGAATTTATTCTACAATATGAGATAATTGTTTTAGCTGGGGACACGGTATTGCCACTGCCAAGTATAGCCAAGCGAATCGCGATGGCAGTTTTCTCGAAGCGCTACGTCGTTTTTTTAACCCTCGTGACTTGAGTTCAGATTATACCAGATTATAAAATAATTTCGTCACTGACTCACTGATGACAAACAAAAGTTTTAAGGGTAGTTCCTGAAGTCCTATAAAACCTGAAAATTTTATTGCCTTGATCTATCGCGAGGAAAAATGTCAAAGATGAGGTGTAGAGTTTGTAAAGTGAGGGCTTGTAGAGGTACGTAGGGAGGGCGTGGAGAGTTAGAAGCTTGGCTCTATATGAGATCTGATCACTTTTTGACAGTGCGAGGTATATGTTCTCGTTTTGGCTACATTTTACATGAAAATATTTTTGATGAGATTTGTACTAGAAGAAGATAAACATCTGATTATTTATTTCATATAATAATAATCTGATGAATGTGGGAGTTTTACAATGTCGGAGTCTTAAGGAGGAGTAAAACTTCCACGAAATATTACGAGATAACTAGAAGTCTAATTTAGATAAGAAAATAATTATCACAGTTAACAGCTTCCCTATCACCAAACATCACTATAACTCGGCTGCAATAATACTGTATTCTTAATACATCTCTTGATAATGTAAATACCCTGCCTGTTCAATTTGATGGGACAATTCATGGTAATTGAGCACCTTGAACTCGTACCTGTTTAAGATCAATTTACATTCTATCTCTAAACGAATCCACAGGCAAAGCTAATGTATAATCTGGGTGTCAGTGCCATCTGTGTAATTGGATCAAGCTGCGCGGTCGTCCAATTAGCGCTCTTGCCTCCACTGCCTGAACGCTGTGATACTAAGCCTAATTATACGGATGTAAATAACATGTAAGGCAATAATTTATATTTTATTTTTGCAGTTTCCTTATTGTATGTTTTCATGTCATCGATGAGAGTCTAGTCCTTAAGGCTGCGTTTCCACCCAAGATGAACGTGGGTGCGTAGCCAGCATCATTCAGTGTCAAATGAAGCGATTTTATTGGACTAATCTCTTGTGGAAACGCAGCCAAAGACTGTGCTGTCTTAACTGCTCAAACTGTATGGTAGACTATCACCTAATCTATTCTCATTCCCAAAAGGGGACGAGGCTCATTCGTGAATTCAACGCCGTTTATTGAACACCTAACTATTGGCACATACGTAAAATATCTTGAACTATGACAAGTTCTTATTAATAAGTAACTAGCTGGGCCCGCAACTCCGTCTGCGTCTTACTTATCGCGGCAATATATCTCTACGTATACTCCTCACCACATGATCTGGTATATTGAAGTAAGCAAACACAAAGCGTGAGCACTCGATGCCCATCGGCAGGTCAATGTTATCAGTAGCCAATTATTTGCTAAATATTTACATACATCAGTAATTTAAACAAAAAAAAATTATCTTAATTACTAAATTAGTCATTCCTATATGAAACTTGTTACACCACTTACATCTAATCTCGTTACAGATTATTCTAAAGCTTACCGGTATACAATATTAGAACCGTCAGATATGAATGTGTAGAGATTGTGAGGGTTGCCCACGGGATAGAGCGGGAAAGAGCTACATCAAGTTACACTGACGTGCAAGGAACAGTCAGCACTCAGGTCTACTCCTGTAGCACGCTGAGCTCGTCCCTGTGCCTTGTTGATGATTATATCAAAAGTATAAGCTAGCAAATAAAAACCGAGAGTGATCCGGTGACGTAGCGTGCCGGAAGTGGGGGGTGCGATTCGTCTCGCTCCGCCTTGGAAGAGATGATATAGAATAAAACATTTTTAACAATAAATTGAACCGACTTCAAACTCTAAAAAATGGACTTTTTAGTCTAAAAAATGGACTTTTTAGTCCATTTTTTAGTAAGAAATAATTAGCTTATTTATTAACCTCCCTTTATTAGGACAATAATATACAATAATTGATATTTTTGTAGTCGGTGCCAGCGATAGTACAGAAAGTAGTAGTATAATAGTACAATCGTACACACTATCTCGTTACAGGTTCGTTCAATAGATATACCTATTACTATTCCATCTCACCACACGTCTGTTCCCCTGGCTGGGCATTTCTTGCTTTTTAGCGAATATGTTCTTAAACTCATTTATTGTTCATCTACTTATTCACTCTCTCATCTGTTTACTTATTTAATCACTCAATAAATCATCAATTCAACATTTACAAAGTACCTACTCACTCAACCATCATCTCAACTACTTGACTGTACCACTCCACTCAACCATCATCTCAACTACTTGACTGTACCACTCCACTCAACCATCATCTCAACTACTAGACTGTACCACTCCACTCAACCATCATCTCAACTACTTGACTGTACCACTCCACTCAACCATCATCTCAACTACTAGACTGTACCACTCTACTCAACCATCATCTCAACTACTAGACTGTACCACTCTACTCAACCATCATCTCAACTACTAGACTGTACCACTCTACTCAACCATCATCTCAACTACTAGACTGTACCACTCTACTCAACCATCATCTCAACTACTTGACTGTACCACTCTACTCAACCATCATCTCAACTACTAGACTGTACCACTCCACTCAACCATCATCTCAACTACTTGACTGTACCACTCCACTCAACCATCATCTCAACTACTAGGCTGTACCACTCCACTCAACCATCATCTCAACTACTAGACTGTACCACTCCACTCAACCATCATCTCAACTACTAGACTGTACCACTCTACTCAACCATCATCTCAACTACTAGACTGTACCACTCTACTCAACCATCATCTCAACTACTAGACTGTACCACTCTACTCAACCATCATCTCAACTACAAGACTGTACCACTCTACTCAACCATCATCTCAACTACAAGACTGTACCACTCCACTCAACCATCATCTCAACTACTAGACTGTACCACTCCACTCAACCATCATCTCAACTACTAGACTGTACCACTCTACTCAACCATCATCTCAACTACTAGACTGTACCACTCTACTCAACCATCATCTCAACTACTAGACTGTACCACTCTACTCAACCATCATCTCAACTACTTGACTGTACCACTCTACTCAACCATCATCTCAACTACTAGACTGTACCACTCCACTCAACCATCATCTCAACTACTTGACTGTACCACTCCACTCAACCATCATCTCAACTACTAGACTGTACCACTCCACTCAACCATCATCTTAACTACTAGACTGTACCACTCCACTCAACCATCATCTCAACTACTTGACTGTACCACTCCACTCAACCATCATCTCAACTACTAGACTGTACCACTCTACTCAACCATCATCTCAACTACTAGACTGTACCACTCTACTCAACCATCATCTCAACTACTAGACTGTACCACTCCACTCAACCATCATCTCAACTACTAGACTGTACCACTCTACTCAACCATCATCTCAACTACTTGACTGTACCACTCCACTCAACCATCATCTCAACTACAAGACTGTACCACTCCACTCAACCATCATCTCAACTACTAGACTGTACCACTCCACTCAACCATCATCTCAACTACTAGACTGTACCACTCTACTCAACCATCATCTCAACTACTAGACTGTACCACTCTACTCAACCATCATCTCAACTACTAGACTGTACCACTCTACTCAACCATCATCTCAACTACTTGACTGTACCACTCCACTCACCCTTCCATCTCCAATCTACTGCACCCACTCAACAGATAGCCTTCAGCTCTTCAAAAATTATAGGTAAGAACCATCTAGATCATCTGAATCTAGATCATCTGAATCAATATAAACAATCGCACCAGAATTGGTTCATATATAACGTTATTACGACGTCACAGACAGGCAAACAGGTACACTGTTAAACTAATAAAACGATGTCATCTTGATCCCATCTGCTTCCACACAGAAAAATTCGCATTAAAATCGGTATAGTTATTTGAGCGCTACGATATAGACAGACAAACATTATCATTAAAAAAATTACTTACAGCCAAAGTACTCTTTAAGACAATTCCATTAAACCCAAACACGACTAGTTTACGTTGTCCCATGCCTGTGTTCCAGTACATACCTTCCGGCGTCATCATCAACTAAAAGTAGATGAAGCCGGAAGGTCTAAGAATCTACTGGTAACATCAACATGATAAGTATTTTTTAAATTTCCTCATAATAATAGATGCTTTACATTCTCAACCATATAATGGCTATCTGTGGTCTTCCTCATCAGTTCCACTTCATCAAATGATAAATTCTGAATGCAAATCGTTGTAACCTTTCTCAAAATATCAAAATTACTATATGTGTGCCTATAACTTTTGAGGAGTTCTCTCAATTCCTCAAAGATGCCATCATCAGAATTGGATTTTGAAAAAAATGGGACCAATCTGTAAGCATATAGTACCAAATACAAAAAGAAATTTTTAATTCGCGTCATAAATGACGGAGTTCTGAGGTAACAAACATAAAAAAAAAAATACACACGATAAAAGTGAAACTTCAGTAAATCGACAAAAGAATGAGATGAATATATATAATAATATAAAATAGTATGTATATTTCTGTCTCATTCTTTCCTACACATTTTTGTATTTGTGTCTCTTACCTGTCGTTTTGTATATTTCTGTCTCATTCTTTCCTACACATTTTTGTATTTGTGTCTCTTACCTGTCGTTTTTTTCGTTGCATCCGGTTTGAAATCACAACGATTCTAAAGAAGTTTCACTTCAAAAATATGGAAGAAATTGAGAAATTAATTTAAAAGGTAAATTTTTATGTTTTAATTTATATTATTGGAACGAAGTTTATTTATTTATTTATTCATTCAACAAGTAACATAACAGACAAGCCAATTCGTTACAAGTTTAGTAGATCTAACATTTAACACTTACTGAAATAAGAAATCAATAAAGTTTTAAACATATCTAAACTATTATTAAATAAATCTAATTCTGGTATTTGATTTTGTGTGAATATGTCATTAAACAGTCCCACAGCTCTCGCCGTAGGAATATTATTTGCATGACGTGTACGTAAACCTGGTGGCTCAGCGAATAAGTTGTGGAACCTCCTTATGCTACCAGAATGTTCTGCGCTTATGCCTCTCATATAACCTAAAGGTACAAAAAATCTAATTCTTTCAAGCATTGAAGGACAGTCTATGAAATTATTTAAAATTAAAAACAAGTAGGTTATTGTAACTAATTTCCGTCTCAATCTTAATGTTAAAACATCAGTCATGCCACAAACAAATAATGAAGGATACAGGTAAGGATAATATCCATACATTTTTTTATATAAATAACGTAAGAATTTCTTTTGATTTTTTTCAATCATTTCACTATATTTTATTTCTATAGGATCCCATATTATTGAATTAAACTCCAAAATACTTCTTACATATGCTTCATACAGCATTTTCGATGGTACATGACTTCTAAAATTGTATGTCACTCTCATTATAAAACCTAACATTCTAGATGCCTTTTTACATATAGTTTCTATATGTTGGTTGAAGTACAATTGACGATCAAGTATCAAGCCCAAATCTCGTATTTGCAAAACATTTTCAAGACTTTGACCGAGTAGCCGATAATTAAAGCGCGTGAGTGAGAGGGACCTCGAAAACATCATTATTTTACATTTGTTGATATTGAACTCTAACTTATTTTGCACACTCCAGTTTGCTATATTTTTGATATCTTTTTGAAGATCCATGCAATCTCTATCATTAGTTATACCGAGAAATAGTTTAAGGTCATCAGCAAACATTAAACATTTGGCCTTAGTAACAACATCAGGCAGATCGTTTATCATAATCAGGAACTGAGTCGGACCTAACGTGGAACCCTGACTAATTCCTGATCTGGTATAATATGTTTCTGATTTAAATCCATAAAACTGAACATATTGTTTCCTATTATTAAAATAACTAGCAAAGAAATGAAGAAGTTTTGGATTAAATCCAATTAAAGCAAATTTTTTTAAAAGTACATCATTATCTACGCGATCGAATGCCTTTTTAAAGTCGAAGTACGCAACATCTACCCGCTGTCTACTATCCATCTTTTCATTAACATATTCAACAAGACTCATAAGATTGGTGGCAGTAGATCGCTTGTTTCTAAAACCATGTTGACAATCGCTAAGCATACCGCTCACCTGACTATATATAGAACTATTGAGTACCGTTTCAAATATTTTTCCAAAAACTGACAAGACTGCTATAGGCCTATACTCACTGATTTCAGTATTATTCTTACTCTTAGGCACAGGAGTCACTCTTGAGACCTTCCAAAAATCAGGATAAGTATTTGTTTTAATACTAAGGTTAAAAATAAACGCTAAAGGAGACATAAAAACGGAAGCACAGTCTTTTATTATAAAAGGTGGCATTCCGTCAGGTCCAGATGATGATCTTGGTTTCAGTTTCGTAATTGATTTGCACACTTCTTTCTCAGAGATATTTCTTATCATAATATTTGCGTTCGTTGCTGTATTACTAGGAATTTGCTGCAATATGTCATCTACTTTGAGTTCAGGTAAACTTTCAACAAATACTGAACTAAAATAATCTGCAAACGCGTCAATAGCACGTTAGCCGTGAATAAACGTCCGTGACGTGGTTATTGCCCCCTCACCCCCCCTACCTACACAGTAATTGGACATTTCAACTTTTAATTATGAAAAACAAGCTTCACCCTAAACAAATGGTAGATTTTAAACAACATCAATGAAAACACTTATTATTTAATCGATTAGGCAAAGGTATTAGACCGTACAGCCTTGTCTTAGAGATAAAAGAAAATTGTGTAATGTTACGTATATTAGACACATTCTTTCTATTTTTATTTCATAACGCCAAGGCAAAGGTATTACACCGTACAGCCTTGTCATAGAGATAAGAAAATGTGTGTAATAGTAACGTAAATTAGACATGTTTTATTTCTCTGTTTTTATTTAATCGAAAAGGCAAAGGTATTACACCGTACAGCCTTGTCATAGAGTTAAAAAAATGTGTGTAATAGTAAGGTACATTGGACATATTTTATTTCTCTGTTTTTATTTAATCAAAAAGGCAAAGGTATTACACCGTACAGCCTTGTCATAGAGATAACAAAATGTGTGTAATGGTAACGTAAATTGGACACACATATTTTAATTCTCTGTTTTTATTTAATCGAGAAGGCAAAGGTATTACAACGTACAGCCTTGTCTTAGAGATAAAAGAAAATTGCGTACTGTTACGTATATTAGACACATTTTATTATTTTTATCAATAAAAAAATCATAATAAAAAATGTATAACCGAATAATTATTTTCTTTATATCTCGAATAGAACTTAAAATCAATATTTTTATTATAAGTCTATCCGGTGTCCCACCACACCACACGTTTTATTTTTTCTTCTATAGATTTTAATTGTGGTAACACTTGTTTGTATATTAAAAGCAAAAACGCTCAAATGATTTTAATTTAACAAATGAAACATATTACGTTATTTAGTCTCTTTCCGAACGCTTGCGTTAGCCTTGCGGTTACTGATGTCGATATCGTTTCGTGTGACCCAGGTTCGATTCCACTCTCAGGCCTTTTCGAAGCTTACATATATTCATAGATATGAAAGTCAAATCTAGGCCGATATTAAATGAGCTCCATCGGTCGCGGTCTAGATCTATTTCTTCAACGTATTACCAAGGAATTCTACATTTTTAACCTTAAATATTTAAGTTTAATTTTTAGCATCATTTTTGATTTTATTTAGTTTAAGAATAATAGTAGTAGTTAATATTTTTTTTTATTTAATTTTAATAAAATATTCATTATTTATTTTCTCTACTTGTTTTTTTTTAGTCTGTGGTAATATAGTCTATTAATTTTCCTTATTACATTAAATAATTTTAATTTAATATAAAATAGCTACAGTCTTGTTAATGAAAAAATTTGATAATAGATGGCGCCACCATCATATGAAAATGCTCAACATAATTATTGTTATATTCTGTTTTTTTTTACTGATGACGTCATCTCTGTCTTTGGTGAACATTAATGACAATTAGAGGTTCCATATAATATTTTAATCTCGTAATAGCTTTATTTTATCTAAATTAATTCCCGTAACGATCAAGGAGATTTGTCATTTCGGAGTTGTTTATCTCAGTTTCTGCTCATTTTAATGTGTCATAAATTATTCTGTAGGCACAGATACTGTTTTAATAAGTTTTATACTAATTATTTTTCTAATAAACTAAATAAAGTCCAAACTTCCCTGAACATTGACTTTACTCTTTATTCTCTGTTTAAAACAGTGTCAGCGGCTCAAAAATAATTCTCCCTAAAGTTGATGTCATGAACCCCTTAAATCGCACCATAAAAAATATATATTATAACCAAAAACACACACGATAGAAGTGAAACTTCAGTAAATCGACAAAAGAATGAGATGAATATATATAATAATATAAAATAGTATGTATATTTCTGTCTCATTCTTTCCTACACATTTTTGTATTTGTATATTTTACCTGTCGTTTTTTCCGTTGCATCCGGTTTGAAATCACAACGATTCTAAAGAAGTTTCACTTCAAAAAATACAACCGAATTGATAACCTCTTTTTTTTGAACTCGGTTAAAAATAATAATCAATTTAATTTCATAATAACTATTAATATAAAATTTAAAAAACCTGACTGAAATAGTTATTCATACTTCTTAATGTATGATAGAAACATTCTTCTTAATACAGACTCTTGTTTAAGATTTTTAAACACGAAATGTCTGCTGTAAGTGGCTGAGGAGTTGGATATAGCGCAGCCTACTCACTACTTATTGGTATACACACTACTTAATGCTGCAATATCATCAATGTTGCAAAGTCTTAAAAATACTTTACAATAAATTTGAAATCAATCAGACTTGTTGGAAATGGAAATGAGAAGAGTCTTCAAAGGGCTGATCAGATCTTCACACATCTTATCTCAGACCCATCTACAGCAAATTGGTTTTCATACAAAAAAGTCGCATGTAATCTAATCGCATTCTCACTCTCCTGCTACAGATACAGACATACGGATATTCAAGTTTAACGTATAACACCCCGTCGCGTCGTTGTTGCGTCGGGGGTTAAAAAGTATATCCCTTTATGGTGTGATCTGCACATCAGGTACAAAGGCTGAGAGTCTCGTCTGTACCGCTATTAGGATATTTCTCAGCACAAATTCTGGATTTTATTTTTAAAATGCAAATAAATGTTTCAAAAAGGTTAAAAATTTCGACCTCATCAGCAGCAATGACGCTGTGGTCGCGTCAGTCTGGCTGTTTTATTGGTACAAACTTACAAAATATTACTGTTTTAATCTATAACTCTAAAATAATACATAATAACTACACTTTTACTTGTCGCCATCTTTATCACAGAAGTAAAAAAAAATTAATAAATAAACAACATGTAGCAAATCTTCAAACATATCATATTTAAAAATTAAAAAAAAAGCATTTTATATTATTGTAAAATATTACATAATAGTATCGTAAAATCCAAATATAGATTAGTGATTTTATTATAAGTCAATTAAGAAACACGTGGCGCCATCTACAAGACGTGTGACAGGTTCAACTACATAAATAAAATTTGTAAATGAATATATCTTTGGATTGAATGAACCGATTGCGATGAAACAAAGACTAAATGTTACTCCGAAGTTAGGACTACAATTATATATAAACGTCACTCGAGTTGAGTCAGTAGTTTCTGCGTTTATCGCGCACAAACAAACAACAAACAGACAATTTTTTTTAAAACATTTGAAATGGTATCTATAGGTTATTTGAATACTCCTCTGCTATTTTTTTTAATATACACGCAATGTACAAACACGGCATGTCTACAGATTTATTATATGTATAGATTAATAATTAAAATTATAGTGAAGTTAGCAAGTAATATATGTAAAAACTTTTTTAAGTGTAGAACTTACTCTGATAGCACAATTTATATATCCGGACACTAGAAAATTTCTATAATAAATCTAAAAATCATATAGTTTGCTATTCCGTTCGTAATAATCGTACATACACGTACATATTTTGAGACGGCAATAGCGTAATGACTCAAATATCGGATTCCCGTTCGTTGTTTCTATTTCAACTCACCGGGTTACTATTATAACTCCACAGTTAACAAGCTTTCGTTTTAAAGTAAATTTTACTTATTTAAATACATAGGGTACTTGTGAATAAATTTACTACATTATTTTTCCAAAATCTACTGAAATCCTAACTTACTTACTAATATTATAATTTCGAAAGTATGAAACTCTTTAAAAACGTAGGAAATTGTTAAAAATACACACCAAACAAACGAAAGTGCGATTAAATATACGAGATACGCCATCTATGGATGGATATATGGCGTCTATCCGTCTCTTACGAAATCGAACCGATTTTGATATAATAAGAGATAAAGTAAAGCTTTAGGAAGGACGTAGAATATGTTTTATGATAAAAAAAATACTGAAGAATACAAAGTAAACAGATGAGTGTGCCCGTACGCCATCTAGCGAGGTGGGGGTGAAGTGCATGTCGAGCTGTGTGGCCGTTATGTCTTTGGGAATTAGTCCTATATAATACAGGGATTGGCTATAGAGAAATATACTTATACATCCTACATAAATAATTGATACATGTAAGTATGAGTGTGGTATAATTTTATACCCACTCACACTCAACGGTTTTTTTTTGTGGTTTATTTTCATGTTGCAATACAAAACGATTTTATAAATAAAACAAAGAATTCAATTTGATAATTTTATTATTTTCCAGTTTGTTATTTACAGAAACTTATTAAAATAGAGGCAGTGATCATTACATAACATTTATTTGGCATTTATTAAACATACAAATTAATAGGAAGAGATATACGGAGCTTACGTTGAAGTAACAGTTACCTGATATATTTGTTCAAACCCAACACTATCATAATTATCGTTGTATGAAAGAAATTCAGTAACTTATCAATTGTTATTATCATTTGAAGCGTCACTAGGTGAATGGTTCAGTCGTTGGATTCCCGATCGATAGGTCTTGGATTCAAATCCCAGTCATTGGACTACTGACGTGGCCCACTCCTAATACAAGCAGTATAACTTAGTTGGAGGGATTAAAAATACTAGAAGTTTCCAATCCAAACTGTCTTTTTTTATTAAAAAAAAGAAAAGTTTTTATATGTGTATTTATAAATTAAAGCAATTTAACTGTTACAAACATTTTCGGCACAAAAATGATCCAATTTCTAATAACATAATTTAAAAACTTAATATTATATTTATTTTTACAACAAATAACGAAACGTATTTGTATATACCTATGTCACCGTAAAATTGTAAATACTGTTAGATTATAATCTAATTCGCGATATTGTAAGGTAACAAACGAATGTAAACAGTAACATACTCTAATGAAACTCAAAAATTAGAATTGATAAATCAAAGAATTTTATTTGTCCGTTTTAAAAACCTCACGCCAATTTGATTAATCTTCACGCAGGACTTGTCTGAGCTTCCCTTAGAGTGTATATAAAAAGCAGAGGCGCGGAGAGAGAGGAGGCTAAGAAGGGGTGCTCACTGAAACACAGTGGGAAAACACGAAGCAGCGAAGGCGACCACATGTTTTCGCGCTGTGTTACACAATTTTTTAACTACTTTCATTCATCATCATCATCATAACCAAATAATGGCCAACTGCTGGGGTTAGGCCATATTCCACCACGCTGGTCCAGTGTAGGTTGGCAGGCTTCACACATATTAGAGGACTTTAGGGAACTCTTAGAAGTGCAGTCACGATGTTTTCCTGCACCGTTTAAATTGTAAGCAATACGTTAAGGTTTACAATATTGCGAATGTTTACAATTTCTTGAGATAGATTATAATCTAACGGTATTTATAATTTTGCGGTAACATACACAACAGTCCAATTAAGAAATAACTCGATACAGTCGATTTATTACCAAAATTACTTAGAATAACATATTTTACAAAATATTGTCTATGAATTACTTTTGTGCTACCTCACATAACTATAACTACCTTAACTAGTCAGTATGGTACATTTATAACAAAGTTACTTATGTATCAAAAAAATACTTTTTTTTAATTTTCAATAATTTCGTTCCAATTTTTTTGTTCAATAAATCTGAAAATATTTTCCTAATAGTATCCGAATAGGCCGCGAGTAATTCGAGTCAAATACAAAATGCCTACAGGTGGGTAGTTTGTACTTCCGGTGTCATCTAATACAATTGTACATTTCTGAGAGCATAACTAACTAATAACTGGAAAAAGGTTTTCTAAAAATTGGATAAATTCTAGAAAACTAAATCCACTTCCTTATAAGACTTTCTTAAGAAGTTAGCGGTTAAACAAAAAAAGATTTCTGTATTATGTCCAATAAATAAAACAACATTTACCTCAACGAAGCGAGGACGGGTTGATCTTATTAACAAACATATTTATAAATTTTTTATTTAATATTTGATAATTTGATTTCATATACCTAATTTTGATTTAATGGATATTTAGGCAACACTGTTTAGTTAATAATAGATTATTAATTTATTGGAAAGATATTCCAGTATATAAAGGTAAATGTACAGCCATTGAAGTATTGGTTATTAAGTACCTAGTTGTTTTTTTTTAGTGGACACCAGAAGTACAAGTCCCTAAGTCAGTTATCACCATACTCGTAAAAGTCCAACTTATCCTAATCCTAACTAAGAGCTAGGTAACAATTTAGTTATACGCTTGCAGCAGTCTTATTGTCGATATTACACGTGTATCGTGAAATCCCTTCTTTCTTGTTCTTGACGTTGTTGATATCTGAAATTGTTAAACTACCTTCAGGTACACTGTAATCAAGTTAATACTTAAAATAAAGTAGGAAAATCGAAGCTTTCTTCATCGTTTAGACCAATAGGGACGCGCCAAACATCCGTCCGTCCGTCGCGCCAAATACTCATGAGCGTCAATAGTTTTTTAATCTAAAATTTTGAGAAGACCATAAAAAAACCAATTGATCTCTTAGCTCACCTAAAATAATTTAATTGCGCCCCTTTCATTACTTTTTGGTGCTCTTGTCTAGAATTACTTTAAGTTATAAATATATGTATAATGAGGTGAGAGCCAAAAAAAACGAAATTGAGTCCCTGTAGACCGATACGATGCTTTAACCCATTTACTAAGCATTGAAAAAGCCTTAAAAATTCAATCAAGGTCTAAATACCTACACTAAAAATGAATATCACTATTAATGAAGTCGGTTAAAAAAAAGGATCTCATAAAAATATATTTTGTTAATGTACATTGACGTAAGTTTTTCGAAATTATTTTATCAGATGAATAAAATTAAAAATGAATAATGAGTATTATAAATTAAATGAAAATAAGACTGACAAAAAATTTGATCATAACAGAGACATCTATTAACAAGTATCAGAAATATTGTACTATGAAAAAGTTTATGTAGTAGACCTGGAATTTACCAACCTTATTTAAATATTTTTAGAACTTTTTTTAGCTACATAAGTTTGGAAACAGAATTTTGATAAAATGCATAGTAAAACAGACTGATGCAAAAATAGCGTTGTTATGCGATGGACTGTTGATTTTCTTGCCAGTTCTTTTCATAAAAAAAAAACGATTTTCATACTGGTGGTAGCTTCATAAAAACTGACTGACTGACCTATTTCGGCCTTTCAAAAGTACTTTATAAGAAGGATAAATGAAATAAACTATTTTGAGTTTAAGCTTGGTAGACACATCTATCGGCAAGTAATAGTACTACTTTGATATACAATAGCTGAAACAACCCTAAGAATTTGCAACCCTATGTGTTTGATATACAATTCAATATGTGTAATGTAGATGGCGTTAGCAGTTTTAAATTGCGAATTCATATACAATACCTAGTAGTGTTAGGCGTATGATGTCTCCTTGGTCGTCGTCTCGATTTGTCCCTGGGACCAGAACCTCCACACGACTCTGCGCTTGAGTCTGTTACAGCACGGAACACTTCTTCCGCTGTAGTATAATCAAAATTTAACAACCCACAAGTTTAATTGACTAAAGTCCATAGTAACTATATAGTTCTAATTTTATCAATCAAAATTAGATTTGTCAAGCATAGTATTTTACAATGATTTTATGATGCTACGGCACTGTGAAGCTGTGGTGGTAAAGATTATGATGCTAAATAATAGACAACATGCTCACCCTTCGCAGGAGCTAGTGGCATCCTATAAGAGACACTAGAGTTACACTCAGCACATGGAGACCCGCTGGAATCAGAGTCTGACTCTGTCCTTCGCACCATCAGTGTCATTGCACGCGATAGTGTATATTCATCTAAAACATTAATTTTAAATTTTATATTTCATAAATCTTGCTTATTTTATTGTTTCATAAAATATATAATTACCAGTATGGTGTGGTGATCTATGTGTGTGGTTTCTGGTAGGAACTGCTGCAAGGGGGGCAGGCTCAGCTCGTCCAAACGTTCTAAGTGTAGCTCCTCCAGCTTCACAGCTTACACCAGCCCCAGGAGGACCAGTAGAGCCACCTGACATGCTGAACGTCGCGTATGGACTTATTTCATACATTTCTGTGCCAAAAAGTATACTAAAACAGTAAGACAGTAATAGAGTTCTAAGATCTTTTGTATGGAATTCAATAAAAATTGAAATAAGATCGAAATGTAAAGGATAGTTAACCTTATTTATTATACCGACCAGTCCCATTACAAATACCAAAATTGTCAAAAAACTAATTAAGGTTAATTTATAATGATAAGGCTAAGAAAGACCTATAATTAGAAAAAAAAACTGCCAATCTTTTCGTGAAGTTAGAACCTTCAACCTCCCCTTTCTTTCCTATCAAAAATACAGTTTAAAAAAAAATTATATTTAAATACCTTGTTGCTCCTTTTTACTATTTGGATGTTTGATGGGTGACGACGTATACACTTGCTGGCAGTTTCTTCTATTATCTCGCTTCTCAACAGACTTGTCCTCTTCAGATACACCACTTTGTTCATAACCTTTTCTAAAGCATGTTGTCGTTGTACTATAATTAAAATTAAAAAGAGGTATAAAATATTTATGGAATACAGTAAAAAATTCTATAAATATGTTTTAATTACCTTCTTCTGTAAGCAAGTAGAGCCAATAATAACAAGGCAAAAAGCAGTCCACCAGCAGCTGCCAGCAGAGCGATTCCACCACTCGGTGTGATACTGTCTTCACCACCGGACGGAAATTGTGCTGGAGCTGCTATTCGTTCTGAAATATGCAAAGATGTTAATATTGAAACATGAAGTACTATACTAAATCTTCAACGTACATAAAACGTTTATTCATACCTCCATTTTCAGTCAATGTTGAAAAATAATAAGTCGCAGTAGTACTCCCCGCAGTACTTAAAGCTACAACTTTCAAGTGGTACCATGCAGCTGAATTCAACCCACACATAGCTGATGGATGCCCGTCTACAGGTACTGTTTCTGATCTCCAAGCAGATTCCTCGAAGCTACGTATGGATACCACAAAGTGTATTAGTGGACAGCTGTTGCTGTCCCAAGTTAGGAGATTGAGGCGAAGACAGCTGCTGTTGCTCGATATTAAATGCTTTTCAGTTGGTGCTTTTGATACTGAAACCAAAATAAATAACATTACATAGATTTATTATTTTTTACTTACTAGATAGAACATCATTTTATACCAAAGAGAAGTTAAATTATTAGTCGTCTACGTATGTGCTGGTCATTAAAATTATGTATACTCCTGCCGACTTGTATTTACCTCCACCACTTGTAGAAACCGTCAAAACTTCACTTGGTCCGGAAGATCCAGCTGAGTTATGGGCTGTTATTCTTATTTTATACGTTGCTCCACAAACTAATTGTCGAATCGCGTGAGTGCGAGATGTTCCCGATATCCAGATGGATTGGTAGGAAGCATCCCCACGTGCATATTCTAGGATAAAACCTGTAAAAATAGAAATTTTATATTTTTTGCATGTGCCAAATACAATCCGTAAATTATCTTATGAAAATAGTGATCATCCAATTAATCTAAAGAGGGACGAATTAAACTTAAAAAAGATCGTCCGATAACCAGTTAGAGTTAAGACAAAGATTTAAGTGTTAGTTGTACATACTATTTGCTTCGTTTGCCTCCCACGCCACCACTAACGTAGCCGGTGCTGTATTAGTCACTCTCAATCTTGGTTTAGATGGAGGCAAAGTCACCCTCAGCTCCCATAGACCTCGTTCTTCACCCCACGGATTACGAACCACACAAGTATAATTGTCTGTCATGGTAGATTCTAATTCTAGAAATAATAAAAAAGTAATGAGTTTAATAGCTATTTTTGATATTCATCTAGTCCATGTTCAACTCAAGGTAACTTACTTGGTATAACTAATTTATGACCATCCACACGTATCCTGGGATCAGCAGCTGGCGAAGGTGGTTTTCTTCGACTCCAAACTCGTAATGGTGTTGGAGTTCCAGCACTTCCACAAGAAAGAACGACTCGAGAACCCTCTGATGATGTTAGACGACGAGGAAACGACCAGATTTTTGCCCCAGCTAGAATTCAAAATAGTAGAATTTTAATTCCATATTTATAATGATTAAATCTTAAATATTTATTTCATGTTGCAGATAGTACTTGCCTCTAGAGCTAGGTTTCTTAGCAACAATGGCACTCATCTCTCCCTCTCCTGCAGCGGTGGCAGCAGTCACCCAGAACTCATACAGCTGATGTTCTTGTAGACCACGGACTTCTAGCATTTGTTCTTCATCAGTTTGTGGCACCATCACGTGAGAGTGTTGCCCTGTTCTGTTGAATACTGAATTTTAATGGTCATATATATATAACATGTATGTATTATGTAAATTCATCTACTCCATAACCCCTTAGTGATAATTAAATTATCAATAAATATTCTTACCTCTGTGGTCTATTATATACAGTGTAGTGACGTATCTTCCCATTTTTTTGAGTAGGAGCAAGCCAGCTAACTATAACAGATTCTTCAGAATTTGATATCGCCTTTATATCAGCAGGTGGTCCTGGAACTTTGAAAACAAAAATTTGTTAAGGTTAATGAAAATTGCTTAAAAATTACAACGCAGGTCTTAAAAAATTGTTAGCTTAGTCATAAAAATACTAACCATCATCGAGCGTAGCACAGTATGTTGAAGCCGGGGGTCCTAATCCAGCTGCGGTCCGAGCTGATACTTTCAATGAATAGTTCCCTGATCTTAGACCTGACATTTGAGTCTCTCCTCCACCTGCTCGTCGACGTTCCCAAATTGCATCTGGAAGACCTGCTTCCTGTTAACGTAAATAAAAAAAAATTAGGTAAATTTTATTTCATTACTAATTACTTTAAATTTGATCACTTATGAAATTTGTATTTTCCGTTATTAATTTTTCCTTTTTTTTTTGTATTATTTGACTCACCTGATACATAATCTCATATCCTAATATGAGTCCACCTCGAGAAGCAGTCGGTGGCGGCTCCCACCACACGCGAAATGACTGGGTAGACAGAGGTTCGCAACGTATATGTTGTGGAGGAGCTTCTGGTACTAAAAAAAATTACTAATGTAAATTGCATAAGTAATATTTATTACAAATTGAGATTCGAGACATGACACATGACAGTACATTTTTGGGACCAACTCCGTTAAAATTAGTATTAATTCTCACCATCTTCTAACGTAGTAGCAGCAAGTGGTGTACAGGATGGTCCAGCTCCAATAGCGTTGAAAGCACGTATTCTGACTTCATATCTCGCATGTGACTTCAAGGCAGCTAGTCTCGCATGTGTGGAACTCCAGCCTGGTACAGTTAGAGCAAGGGACGAGTTATCTCCACGCCACCAGATGGCGTAGCCAAGTAGCTCACCATTCCAGGACTCTTGAGATGGCGGCTGAATAGATTAATAAAGATTAATATTTTATATACTATTTTTTCACATCAAGAAACAGAAGACTGTAATAATGTATTTAATAGGTGAATGTTTTATTCGATATATAAATAATTAAATTGAAATCTTACCTGCCACTTCACTAACAGTTCTCCTGGAGCATCTGCTTGTACTTCAACATTACGCGGAGGTTCTGAAGGAGCTTCAAATAGAAAATACCAGTATACAATTTAATTAGTTCTAATTATATTATAATTTAAAAGTTGCAGTGTACCTTCTTCTAGTGTCTGTACAATAACAGACTCCGAGTATTCGCTATCTCCAATATCATTAACTGCAGCTAGTCTAAGCGCATATGCAGTGGCAGGTCTCAAGCCATCCACTCGGTACTCTAAAATTACTTCAGATTCTGGATCAGGATTTTCTTGCCTGAAACAATATCAATAGTTTAGCTCAAAAATTAGTCACTGATAAACTAGTATTTAGTTACATCTATCTATATAAGTGGCCGATAAAAAAAGAGATATGGACATTAAAACCTTTGTATGAGTAAATCAGGCGACAAATCTCTGGTGGGTGCATCAGTCCAGTCCGCAGCGCGTCGAGCGTCACCCACTACGCGATATTGTAACCGATATGCTCGTAGCTGCGCATTTCCGTCATACCCACGACGCCATGCGAGACGCGCTGCTCTCCCTTCATGAAGTACTACCGTTAAACCTCTGGGTGCTTCAGGGAATTCTGTAAATCATATAAGAAAAAAATAATTTTATAACTATTAATCAATGTGAACTAATGAAAAAAAATTATCTTTACCTTGGACAGCCAAATAAATCAGTAGTTCATCTCTTCCATATGCATTTTCAGCGCGACACCGATAGACACCGGAGTCGCGACGCTGCGCATGCGCTATAGTTAGAGTTGAACTTGCACCACTGTCAGAACGCTTCTCTGATACTGACACTCTTTACAGACCATAGAAAAATAACAAACTTTATTTTTGGGAATTATTAAAAAAAAATTAAATAATCCAATAAAATGATTTTCATACCTATAAGTAGACAAATCCAATCTCTGCATATTATGCGTCCAATGCAACTGTATGGGAGGATCCCCTCGAGCTGCGCACGATAGGGATGCACTGGAGGTGCGCCGAACTGACATGTTACGTGACGAAAACTCGAAGTGAGCTGGCTCTAGAGCACGTCAATACGTAAAAACATATTCTTTATAAATAAAGTAAATAATACTATATGTCTCGTGATACGAACCGTTAACGGAGACCGTAACAATCTTTGTCAGGCCTCTACCCACAGCATTATCGCTGCGACACATGTACCGTCCCTCGTGTGCATGGGCAGCATGAGCAGCGCTTAGTGACCCATTGCTTAGTATTGTCATAGGAATTTCCAAGCGATTTAGCGGACGAAACTCAGATCCTGGACCTAAAAATAGAGGAAGGCTAAAAATTTGTATAGCAACGAATTGGATCATAAGAAATGATGGACCATGCGTAATATGATCATAGTACCTTGAGCTTTTAACCAAGTTATTCTTGGTTCTGGATAGCCCTTGGTAGAGCAGTGGATGAGAATCTGAGTGCCAAGCAGTGCCGACACGTCTTGAGGCTCATACACCCAAGATGGTGCCACTGGAAGTTAGATAATGTTGATATTATGATTAACTGTACTTATAATGTTAAGTTTGTAAATGCTACACTAGCCTTATTATATATGCATACCTTTAACAGCTAATCTAGCAGTATGATTAACTTCAGCAGCGGTGTTGGTCGCGACGCAAGTGTATTCGCCACTGTGCTTTGATGTTACGTGAGAGAAGATTAGGAAACTAAACTCGTCCAGGGATTTCTCTTGCACCTGAAATTATTTTTTTTAAACACATAATTTAATAAACCAAAATTACACAAAAGTATAAATTATATTTCAATACATTTAAATTTTCTTTGGTTATTTGTAATTAGCATTTTTAAATGGTAATGTACGTCTCTAAAATTAGAATTTCCTATAAGACTTTCTACCTGCAAATTTGGCGGTATATGCTGCCCGTCTTTTAACCAAGAGAAGTATACAGGTTTATCTCCAGACGTGATGCCGCAGAGCACTTGTATGGAACTGCCCTCAACCAGGTCAGGAGGAAATGAAAAACCCGCTATTTTCGGTGGATCTAAAAATATAGTCTTACTACATTAATATCCTTACACGTCAGGTAATGGTATAATTGTTAAGAGTTTTGGAAAATTAAATACTTACTCCTAACAAATATTTGTACGTCCTTCTGCGCATACTGTCCAGAGGGCGCTGATACTCGGCAAGAGTATACTCCTGCATCACTTGTCTCGGCAGGCCAGAGTAGTAATTCTCCTCCTCCGCTGCCAGATGCACGTCCAGATGATCCAACGTCCAAACCACCGCGTTGCCAACGGATATCACTGTAAAAACAAGGAATATAAAAATAATTAACTAAATATCTTAGGTCAGTCATAATTATTTTATAACGGATTTTAGAAAATTGTCTAAATTAATAATCTAATTGAAAAAAACAATTATTGAAAACAAACCATTCTTATAATGCTATTCGTTAATAATAAAGCATGGATTACATAACATGAACTACTATAGGAACGCAAACGAAACTTATAGTCTTACTAAACAAATGCACCTCCATCAACCTGATTGGAAATCCGGAGTAAGGACAGAAGATGGTTGTGTTGAGACCGGCCACAACGCGCACTGGACCAATGTTGCGAATTGAAGGCTGCCCTGGGGAATACGTTAGGAGTAGGTTAATAATTATAATATCACGTGGGAAAAGAATGGACCGCATCCTTTAGTATAATCGCACTTTTACTAGGTGAGAATGTTATCTTTAGGAGATGGGTAAAAGTCTTGTATAAGAAAAGTTTACTTGGCTAATAACAACTATTCCGTCAGTTCCATTATCCAGTGTCCTTGATGCATTTTAGCCTACCTACAATTAGCAGTTTTTCTTTCGCCATTGGGGAATGAAAATAAAAAGCTAAAAGAAAGCTAAAACAAATCAATAGTTTACCATAAACATTAAGTCTAGTGGAATGTTCAACAGCCCCTCGCGTGTTATGAGCACGGCAAGTGTATCGACCACCATCTTCAGGACGCACTGAGGTTATGTTCAGGTAGCTCACTACGTCGCCGTTGGGACTCATGAACTGCGATATACTCCTGAAAGTAAAAATATATTCACCATATTATTAGATATCTTCTTGCAAGGAAGAATGAGAGTTCAGTGATACATGCAAATAACCATCGAATTAGATTTCTATCATAGAGATTATCAAGGCTAGGTAGGTAGGTAAGGTAACTTATGATTTTTTTCTTCGTCAAGGTTTGGGTCTGTATATCAAAGCACGAATTGCACCTACTGTAGCAAAGTGTTGATAGAAAATATTACTAACCTCTGCGCGGTATTATGTTCCTCAATAGGTTGCATATCAAGTAACCACGTGAACCTAGGTGGTGGAGATCCTGAAGCAGAGCAATGTAGAGCCAGTGCAGGTCCCGGGTGGAGCGCCTGCTCAATGAACGTGTAGTGGAGTTCAGGAGCTGTGTCTGGAATAAGATAACAATGAGGTTTATCAATCGAGGCTTAAAGATGTTTCATAAGAAATTTTAAAAAATCCACACTCATCAATTTTCATTAATTTGAAATTTTTCAAACTTGGCCTCATCTTTACATACAGAATGTATCCAGAGCAACGGCTATAAATCAAGAGTGTCAAAACAGAATCCAATCAACGCTTCGAATGCTGAGTAAACAAAGAACCAAACGACGTATGGTACTCATTCATCATTCTATCATAGACACGTATTAGCAGAAAAGGGAAAACACATTTGGGTCACATCTTGTTTTATAGCTGAGAATGATTGCGTTATTAATCCACAGTTTATTTTAAATTAAAGCGAAATATCTCTGAGATTATCATGTAACAAAATAACTTTGAGGCAATGGGAAACGGAATTTCCGTAAAACATTTTCTATATATGTATGTCTATCATAATATGGAGTTCCATCATTTGTAAGGTAAACAATTTAGATTGATTTTCATCTTCGATCAATATTTTCATAAACAAAATTTACGTATGTGGCATGTCATTTATATACCTAAATGTATTTTTTACTTAGATAGTAAGTACGGCTAAATAAAAAAGGTTGCATGTGATGCAATGGCTGGAAATTAGATAACGAATGACAATGAATAAAGCTGTCAGAAGATTTTACTCTCCTCGATAAATTGGGGAAAGAAATTATTCAACAAGATGCCTTTGACGTGTTAATGTTGATTCCAAAATATGTTACTAGCAACCGCAGAATTTAAAAAGAGATTTAACAAAACTCTTAACAACATATAATTATCATGATTTTATTTTGTTTTCTTTTAACAAACAATGTGGGTCCGCGGATTCAATCCCACTTATGAGTTTTTATAAATCATTATTATTTTATTTTCAAACGATATATTTGTTTTATCGAATTTCCGATTTGAATATTCTTACAAAAATACGTTCATGTTCCAAATGTCACATTTATAATTTTTGGCGGGAAATGTTCTGAAAAGAATATCGCGTGTCTGCAGTCGTTTGTCGTTGGTCAATCAGATACAAACTAATATTGCCACTAGAAGAAATATTGAATCATTGCGATTGCCGTACCACAAAATAAAGTCATGACACAAACAAGCAAAGCAGTATAACAAAACAAATAGTTTAACGATCAGCAATATAACTCAAAGCATTAGCAGCGGCCAGTAAATGAGCTTGACAGAGGAATTATGAGGCAGTAAATAACAGCAATGGTCGTGAGCTCTTTATTGCGGAACCGGACACTGACACTGCTCGTATCTGTTTGACTAAGGGGGAAATTATTGAATCACTTCTCACTTCTGGAGGATCTCGTTTGTATATGTCTCTTAGATAAGTTATTATAATTAGAATAGCTGTAGTTCCTATTTTTTGGTTTGTCTTAAAAACTAGCCGACCCGTATTTTTCATTCAAATTCTTCTTGTCTTCAAAAAAAAAACTCTCGAATAGACTGTAAATATTATATTCACAATTTTTTTTAAACTCTTTCAGTTGTTTTTGAGTGAAGTATAACTACTCTATCTCATAAGAAAAATGTCTTTTCCGGGATAATTTGATGTGCATACATGATATCCCCATCGGCAAAAGAATATATAAACTCAGTCGCGATAGTTTAGCGGCAGCCTGACTAGTGATTGCTTGAATTGAATATTAAATTATCTGAGTAAAGTGTTTATTTCTCTTTATTGTACACAAAAACATATCATGGAAAAATTACTCTAAAATCACTTAAAACGATCGCTATATAAACAATTAATGTGTACAAAGGCGGACTTATTCTTTCTTTGTAATGAATTTTTTATTTATAATTAATTTTATTTCATGATTTAGTTAAATGTAAGGTTAGGTTAGTTCATGGTGTCGCCAAAGTTAGGTATAATAAAACCTGCTCCTGGGTCCCAGGCGTCAAGTACTCCAAGTTTAGAGTGTAGGTTAATTTCAGCAAGAGGATCTGGTATTTTTACCAATGTGGACTCCATCCTTGGAATGTTTTGTCTCATTGATAGCCTCGAGTTCCATCTGAATATTTTAGAATTTTGAATACAAATTCCTCAGGTGCTGCTCATATAACGTCAAAGTTGCTAACGTGGGTTGCTGTTGAAACTTAAGTTTTTTTGATAATCCCGTGATTTTACCTTTTAGATATTTTCTAGAAGAGACAAGTTTTTCTTCATCTATTTCCCCAGTCGTAGGAACGATTAACTATACAAGACAAAGGTTTGATCGCCGTGTTGCCTGCGCCGTCGAGTAATGGTGTCGCACGCCGCGCCGCTCCGTGTGAGTTGAATCCCACCAAAAACATAAATTTAAAAAAGGAGAGCCTAGTTCAATATAAAAATTATGCTTGGCTGTAGGTTTCGCCGCAAAAAGAATGGAGATCTAAATGAGTGCCTAGTTCTATGCAAAATATGATAAGATAGGAACAAAATAACATTATAAACAAGAATTAAACTCTATTTCTTTGCTTTATTGGATACTTAGAACAATCGCTGTTATTTAAAAATAATGTGAGATCTCAAAGTAGGTTAGTTTGGACTTGGCCAGTTTTCATTACATCAGTCATTTTACAAAGTTATTCAACATATATATATTTTTTAATTCTAATAAAAAATATATATATGTCGCACTGTCTAGCCAGTTTTGAACTAGGCTGACACGCTGCCGCGTGTTTAGATGCGACTCCTTGGTTCCGCCGCCAATTCCGAGCAGAGAAATTCCAATAATGATCTGGCCGATGGATCAAAGATTTATGGAGATGAGATGTAGAAATAAAAGCTACTGGTTCACGAAGTATTTTATTGCTATTCTATATGCTATAGAGACCGAACAGAGAGAGAAAATTACCATAGAAACAAAAAATATTTGCACTTATACAGATTATAATTATAAATATTCACCTAACAATTTATAACAAGGCAATATATAACCTCTGTTTCGGCTGAACAAATGGTGCGGTGTCGTATTGCTGGGCCTCCAATGTGAAGGTATTTCTGTGACAGTATTTGCTCAGTTTCCGCCTAAAGAGTACATTATTGTTGTTTACGTGTTAATGTGTAGTATAACTCTCATATATCTTACTAATATTATAAACGCGAAAGTTTGTAAGAATGTATGGATGTCTGGATATATGTTTGTTCCTCTTTCACGCAAAATGTACTGAATGGATTTTGATGAAACTTTACAATAATATAGCTTACACATCAGAATAACACATAGGCTATAATTAATTTGTTTAACAGTTGCTTTCAATAATTCCACGACAGCTTAAATGTTTGTGGTTGTTACATGTAACGAGTTAGTTTTTATTATTTTAATTTCTTAGGTTGGTATTTGATTTTTACGGTAATATACTTAAACAATAAAGAACGAAAATGTAATTTGTTTGTGGATAATAGTAAATAATAAGGAATCACTTCGTTTATTTTAATTATAACATAGGTAGGTTAGTATGTGTGTTTGTTACTCTTTCACCCAAAAACTACTGAATGGATGTTGATGAAACTTTACAATAATATAATATTACAGTTCACATATCAGTCAAAGTCAAAATTTTTTATTCAATATTGGAATTTACATTCCCTTATTGAACGTCGGAATCTACCACCCTTTCGGAAACGACCTAACCCAGACCTGAGAAGAATGGGCGCAAGAAACTCAGCGGGACTAATTCTTTTGGATACTTTACTTTTTAACTTTGATCTTTTTAAACGCCACTTTTTATAACAAATATATTTATATATTGAGAAAGCCTGGAGCGAACGCATCATTCCCAAGGCGAGACATCTTCCAAAAAATCTTTAATGTTATAATAGCCTTTGTCACACAAACGTTTTTTAACTAACTTTTTAAATTTTCCTATAGAACAATTTTGAACGTTTTCTGGGATCCTGTTGTAAAAGCATACACATCGCCCAACAAAAGAATTACTAATTCTACTCAATCGAGTAGTAGGAGTAACAAGTTTGTGTTTGTTCCCAGTATTGATGTCATGCAAGTCACTATTTCTAATAAAATCATTAATATTTTTACGTACATACATAACATTTTCAAAAATATATTGTGAAGCAACAGTCAATATATTAATTTCTTTGAATTTATCTCTTAAAGATATTTTAGGGCCGAGACCATAGATTGCGCGAATAGCCCTCTTCTGCAGTATGAAAATAGTGTTTATGTCGGCTGCGTTACCCCAAAGTAGAATGCCGTAAGACATTATACTATGGAAGTAGCTAAAGTAAACTAAACGAGCCGTGTCTATATCAGTTCAGTATCAGAATAACACATAGGCTATAATTTATAATGATATACTATGAATTATCTAAATTATAGCGGGTGAAACCGCAGGGCGCTGCTAGTATATTATAATATCTAATGAAGATCTACAAAATTTTCTAAAGTGAGTGCTAATTAAAATTAACTTTATTACGATTAACAAAGTTGCCATATTCGTAATGGGACGAAAAACACGTAAAATGTGAAACACATTTTCTTTGTGAAAGTTTAATAATAAAAAAGTAGTAGTAGTTTGAAACTCGCATAGGATTTGCAGTAAAAATCATACAATATAAAAGTTTGAGCAAGTTGCGCCGCTTACCTTCTGCATCGCTGCCTGGTGGAGAGGGAGAAGGGGGTGAGGGGGGAGGTTCTCGCTTCGCCGCATATTTTGTTTTGTTTACGAATATAGCAACAATTTAAATATTAAAAATATTGTTGGAAATACCACGCATATTTTTCCCTAGCATTAGTTAGCAACACTGTTGATAACTTTATATTCGCGGGTAGTACTTTTTATATTACTCCAAGATTGAATATAACTTCAATTCCAATAGACTTGAGTCAGGTGCTCGCCTGGTGACCATTATGGTTATGCAGTAGTGTGGTGTTGTAATGCTGGGTATCCATTACTGCATTAGTGCATATCAATATTGTCTTGTGTGTGTTACTGTGCGGTATCGGTCCCGTTACATTTCAGTGTATAAATCAAATAAAGTATATTTTTGTGATCACGCCCATAATATCCCTGACGTATACCAAATGCTGGATATAACTCAGAGTAATATCCGATAGTGCTGACGAATGCCGCTACTGATCGGAGGGTAGTTTCAGACACACAGCACACATGTGTTCAGTACAACGATATATTAGACCTTTGTATTTGTATTTCAACTTCAATTTTATATTATTGTTACTCATGTATCCTGCTACTGCTACACTCTTTTTTGATTAAAATAGAAGAGGGTAGTTAACTTGGCCATGTCATAACTATGATGGACGACGTACGTCAGTGCAGAGATAAAATCTGTGTTAGAGAGAGAAACTAGTCCTTAAATTTTCGAAGTTTAATAGTAGTTTCAGTCAGTTCAGATGAGTCAAGTTTGTATCTATAACACGAAAACGTTTATACAATTATGAAACCCTGGCATTAGGGTTGCAAGCCCCAGGCACTATGTGTATGTCTGATTAGTAGTTTGTAAATGATGTTAATTCTAATCCTAATATTATAATTTCGAAATATCACTTAAGAAACGTAGGAAATAATTAAGAATCCTAACTGAACAAACGAAACTGATAGAAGAATAGATGGCGTAAGTAGTCTGTCTGTCTCTTACATAATCAGGTTTAAATCTCAAACCCGTTTTTACCCAACTACGGCGAAGCCAAAAGGAAGGGTTATGATTTTGGCAGTCTATGTATGTTTGTATGTATGTATGTTTGTATGTTCCACTCTAGCGCCTAAACTACTGAACCAATTTTCATGAGTGAGGTGTCAATAGATTTGTAATAATAACGCGGGTGACATAGGCTATAAAAATTTATGATTTTTTTAAGGCGGAATTTAAACCTCAGATTCTAACTTCGAAAAAAATTAAACTGAGCTGATAATCACGTGTTTGGTGTCAAAAGAAAGGTCTTGACGAGCACATTACAAATATGTATATATATCTTATTGTTTAAGACAACATATATGTGTAAAATGCGGTCGTATAGTTCGCGCGGTCCTGTCGTTGCAGTTATTTACTCGTTTAAACAAATAAAAGCCAACAATTACGTTATAATATTAGATTATAAAAGTTATCTCGATCGGGAAACGGAAAATTATTATCGCACCCTATACCTACTATGTCCGTTTCAAGGTAGTGTTCCTCTAATCATATATATAATCATAGTAGATATACATGGGTGCGACCACGGTTCTACCTTGACCAATTTATACCGATACATTTCTAGATTGATTATTTTCTTGTTTCGTGCTTTTCAGACCACTTTTTTACGTAGTCGGGTTATAGTTTTTTAAACTTTATTTTTTTATTGATAAAATATAGTACACAAATAAAGTAGAGCTAGAGGAAGGACATAGGCTTTGTTTTATCGTGAAAAATACTTAAGAATTCAATGTAGGTAAACAAATGCGTGTGGAATTACGCCATCTATCGACAAGGGAAAGAAGTACATGTCGAGCTGTGTTGCCTTTATGTCTTTGGCAATTAGTCATATTAAGATGTGAAATAAAAACCAAGATACATATTGTGGTAAATTTTCGTAATAAAAAAAGTCGACTAGCAAATTAATAAAGCATACAAAGGTGGCCTTAACGCTTGAAGTGATCTCTTACAATGTTTACAAATTATAAAAACCTGTTTACTACTACTACTTTGTAAGTAGACGGATCCAGGTTTCAGCCATTATTTCCATATTTTCCATATTTTTGCCAAACCAAATGATTGACGTAATATAAATTCCCAATGAAAATTCGTGTCGTGTCAGTGACGCATGGCCTGTCCGGTGCTTTAATCAATAAAGCAATCGGGGCTATCGAATACTACTATACTATACTACAGCCATTGTACTATTGCAATTTACAGATTTATAAATTGGGTCACCTCTGTTTGAATTTTAAATGTATACTGACCATTTAAATGACAACCTAGTAGTGTCCGTTTCTAAATGAACCTTACGATAAGTGATGACCATTGACCATCACCCATCATCACCTAATAACGGTTGCTTGAAATTGCATAGAAAATAATTTTGGAGTTTTGGGGCTAACAGATATCGTCAAAACAACAGTATCAATTAGATGGGAAATGAAGAAGTCCCACGTCCTGAGAGAAATTATACTTTACGAGAAAAGAGAAATTATATATCATCTCACCCATAGAATCCTATATTGTTAAATTTCATCATCATCACAACTAATTAATGGCTCATTTCTGAGCCGGGTATACTTCTCGGAATGGGAAGGGGGTTGGGGGTTAGGTTCACCACCACGCTGGCCCAGCGGGAGTTGGCAGACTTCACACACCTTTGAGAACTTTAGGGAACTAAAACTAAAGGGACCTCTCAGGAGTGCAGGCTTCCTCACGATGTTTTCCTTTACCGTTAAAGTAATAGTTATTAAATGTCTTAACACACATAACTCAGAAAGTGAATAAAAGTAAGAGTGCCCAGGATCAAACTTGGAGTATGACACCGATGGCTATCATTATGTTTCCATTTTATTACTTCTATCATATTAACTTCAAATAGCTACAAGTAGTATTAAAGGGTTTAGTATACAATGAACCTCTTCGAACTTATATTACATTATATTATTCTGCTTATCGTTATCCCAGTGCATGTAGCGCCAAAATTAATGTGACCCCTATACATCTCCAACCACCTTCGGGTATGAATATTAACATAATTTATGCTAGACCTGCGGAATATATATTAGCCTAATAATACCCAGTGTGCTAGCTAAAGTGTCTGTGTGTTTTGTAATAAAGGGTTAATTAACATCTTTTGTGTTTTAAAGTTTTCAAAATTAGGTCAGACATGTTGCATCAGAATTTTGACGCCACGTACAAGTTTTTTTAAATTGTACTGAACCTCTTTTGGGAAATTTTTTAAACATAATGTCTATAAGACCGCTAATTTTTGTTATTCAATTATTCTCATGAGGAAGAAGATTTATGAGTATGCATATAAATATGGATGAAAGTTACTTGCCTTTCGCGTAAAAACTAATAATAAAATTATGATGAAACTTTACTGTGATGTTTAAAAAATGCCTGGGTAAAGGTAGTCTCCATAGCGAAGCTAGGTCTAGACTACAAAAATATAGATGTACTGAAGATATAAAATGACGTTAATACTCAGCTAACTTTTATAAAACAGGCTGATATAAACAAAGGCGATTCTGATGCGAGCGACTGTAGAGTTTCTCATCAGGAAACTGCTTTACGAAATGGTGGTAGTTTGAGACAACCTGACAGACTGACCAATTTTGACGTGTCCAAAATTACATTGTAAAAAATTTAAATTCATAGAATATTTTCGATTATTCTCTAAACAAAAAAGATAACAATATAAGAGATAAAATATCAGAATTTCTTAAGTTAGATTAAATCGCGTATTTTTCAAAGCGAAATTTCTGAGAAACTATTTAAAAGTTAAAACTTTATCTTAATCTTCGTTATGAGCAAAATCAATTAAGCCGAGTAACGAACTATGGAGCTTTGAATCTAAGCCGCTTCGCACTCTCAGCGAATAAGAAGATTACTAAATACTATTTTTCACATGAATAAATTTGAATATTTAAATTTCAAATACTAAGTAAAACTTTGATTAAGAGTCTGATTTACAATTTTCATGACCTATATACTTGCGTAAAAGGTTTAGAATATTAAGATTTTATGAAGTAAATATTTAAATTTCTATAGGGACTATGACGACAGAAACTATTTGAGATTGTTTTTAATACCTCAAACTGCCATTGATGAGAGATCAATAGAATTTAGGTTACATATTTAAGAGGTAATGGGGACGAAAAAGAATCTTAGACCACCACTAGACCCGCATAAAAAACTCACATACAACAGACAACACAAATAAATAAAATAAACTGATCCAGCCTAAGTTTCTTAACTATTCTAAAATACGCATTCTGAATTCTATTCTCGAGTACTTCTTAATACATATATAACATAACGTTGAATACATACCTCCAAGCCTAAGTTCAGCAGCAGCCTGAGCGCTATCCAGGTCCCTTTCAGCAAAGCACTGGTACATGCCTCTATGAGCCCGCACAACCCCATGAACTCGGAGAACACGTTCTCCACCACCAACTGGGACACCATCGTGAAGCCATCGCACTCTTGCATCTCCACCCTCCACGGTACAGTTAAATTGAACTGAGCTCCCCGAATTTGCAACCTTTAGAAATAAATAAAAGATGTTTAATGAATAAATAAAACCAAACCAAGCAGTCCGTGATGAAAAATTAACCGACTTCAAACTCCGAGTAATGCACTTAAAAGTAAAAAATATTACACTTAAATAATTTAGAATCTCCTTCTTCTTTGGGGTCGCTTAAAATGTTTTATAAGTTGTCATTTAACAACATTATTTGAGTATATCAGAGCCAAGTACTCAATAATTGGACGAAGAATACAAATCTGTTTACGATAATTTCCAAATCAAGGAAAATCTTCAGTTAGCACTTCTGCTCCATGCATTGTTAAAGTATGCAATTAGACGAAATGTTTATTTAACAGTCTACTATAATCTACTATAGCTGTTACTCCTGACTCTTTAGCGAATGATCGTTGTAATATTACAACCTTTACGAGCGAAGGGTAAAAAGAGCGTGATAACATAAAACTAACATTATTCCAGCAGACGCGTACAGACTGTAAACTTAGATTATGTGGAAAATTCCTAGGATGGTTATGTTCTGTCTGTACGTAGGCACATTTACAGTTTATTCGTTTAAGAAGAATAAAAAGGCATTCATTAGACTTCTCTTGTTACTAAAATTTGTTGTATAATTTTCTTATTTATGTTACACCTAAAGTAAGACATTGATTTCACTCGAAATCTACGATTGACAGAGTCCAATATGAATTTATTAAAAAATAAATTGTTAGTCAAAAGTTCAATCATATGAACAGTATAGATAATCTAATAATATTGATAGATTCTAATCAAATTCTAATCTCATGAAAAAAGAAGACTTCATTCATTATTTAGCACGCAAAATTCAATGGAGAAGAAAAAAATATCCATTACTCCCCGTCACGTGTTACAAGTCAATACAAGATCTCATGAATAATTCTGGGGAACATCAGTTCGCATCGTCGCGGAGATCAAGACTCGGAACGGATTACTGAACAAGGGGAGGCTTTCTGGAGATTAGCTCATTTGTTTTAATATTATTCTTTATCTTACTTTACAATTTTATAAATAAAAATGGTTTACAAAATCAATCTGTTTTTATTATCTATATCTTTGTAGTCGATCTAGCTGATGGAAAATAACTTATCACAGGTACATTGTAAGCTTTGAAAAAGAAAAATATTTTTTATACAAATAAAAGCGTGTTACATTGTGATGGAACGTTAAGAACATTTAGCGTAATTATAATATAAAAAAATAGTATGTGATAAAAAAGCAAAAATTTAATACAAGGTGTAAAGTATTTTTAATTTTAATGTTATTTTAACTTTTTCGTTTTGTTTTATATTTTAATAACATTTCATATCAATTAGTTATGTAATTATTGGTCAACATCTAGCACCAAAGTACTCGACAAGACGAATCAACCGAGCCGAAACTCGATTTGCTTGCGTCACTTCATTACAGAGTTCCTATAACATTCCAGCTCCATCATCAGACCTTGGTTACCATTGAAAGACAAACTACGTATCAAGACGATTAAAATTAGACCAAACCCGATGAGGTTGTCTCGTTTCATTGCGAAGTTTGGCCATCTTCCAGCTCCATAATCACATCAGCATATCTTCATAATATTGCATTGTCACGCGATTTACACATGTATGCACGATTTCAGCTCAATCAGTAACCGGGAAGTGGATCAAATTTAATTTGAAAAATTTTATGATAAACATCGCGACGGATAAAACTATATAAAACCTTGTAATAATAAAGGAGGATAAAATAATTATGTTACATCTGCAAAGATCAAAAGTCAGAAGTTATAATCTTATAAAATTGCTGAATTGAAGGAACCTAATATGATTTATGTGTAAGAAATTGAGGATTATCACAATCAGTGACTGTGCTTCATGCAGCGTGACTTTAAAGCCAATTTTTTAAAAATTGTTTGTCAGTTGTAAATGCCACTCACAATTTAAAAGAAAACTATATCTGGAAACTCTATTGAAAAACAAAACTTGTTACTGAACAACTAAATGAAGATAATGGAAACAGTTTTTAAATTCCAGCACAAATCTATTACACCTGGCTCCTGGCTCCCGGCTCGTATCTTCTGACGCAACGTCTGAGATATCAAAATTCGTTTAAACACATTAAAACACCATTTGAGTTGAAGCGCTGCCCGTTATGGAACTTTTAAGTAGGTTTACTTACAAACAGCTATCACTTTCAGTAAAACGATCACAGGAATTGCTATTAAAATTAATTGTTCTCAGATCTTTATTATTCTTAGAAATATTTAATGACAGCAATTATATTTTAAATTTAATATCCATAACAAAATCTCCTTCAAAGAGTACATTTATTACTTCGTTTTCATTTTCTTTATCCTTTACATTTATTATAATGATGTTATTAAATATTTTTTTTAAAAGTTGTTCAAACTTCGTATTCATTGATAGTCTATCTAGATCGAAATCATTATCTGTGTCGTGTTCATCCTAGTAATGTGACACCTCGTCTATATTCTGTGAGCGTGGAGCTAATGCTATCGCCAGATCTGATCAGAATTCTTATTTTTCAATTTGGCGTCGTCCTACTGTGACTCTGACAGTGGTTGGTGTGAGGGAAATCATGTGTCAGGAAATTGTGTTAGCTCTCTATCGTATTGATAGAATTGAGAAATAAGTTCGAGTTTGCTTTTTATAGGGTTCGATATCATCAGTTTGTTACTATTTAATTTTTTTTTTTAATATTAGTTTGTGAAGGTTTTCTCTTTGGCATGAAAAATTTTTTTAATCATAATTTATAATCTTTAATCATAACTAGAATATGATTTTTATTTTTATTATTATTTTAGTAGATACTTCAATTTCAATAAATAAAAGAAATAAAATAAAACATATATAGCAATTGGAGTCTTGGTTATTTTATGGAATCCTTTTCTTAAAAAAATCAAAAATGTCGGCAGTTCAAACAACATAAAACATCTTTCCTTGTTCTACATACATGACACAATAATTCATTATGTATAATATGAAAATCATCCAATTACTCCACATTGAGATACAATATAACATAACATTACAACAAAAGGAATAGAAATAAAATAACTTAAACAGGTTGGTGACATTAGTGAAGTCCCAGGGGACCGCCTGAGGAATGGTCTTTTGCTGTACTTTTGAGTAAGATAATAAGGTAAATGTGTACAAAATAATAAAAAGGTCGCAAAATATGATAAAGGATTTTACTCGTACTACAATTAACTTTTGGGTTCTATTGAAGACAGTATTTACATTGCGTTATACTCGTGATTACTCTAACAAATGAGTGTTTTATTATGATCAGAAATGAAATTTGGAATTTCATACTGACCTGTAGTTGTGGATGTACACTGACAACTAATCTCGATCTCACTCTTAATCTTGCATCTCTCCTCTGCTCTCCATACTGGTTATGTGCTCGACAAGTCCATACACCACTATCAGATATCTGAGCTCGTCTGATGATCAGTACTTGCTCAGAAACTGATATTCTGATACTGTTAGAGACGGGGCTTAAACGACCATTGGCATGACGGAACCAGCTATCAAAACAAATGAATATTAATATTTTACTTCGATATAAACATTAAACAATATTAAAGTACTAGAGACCGTACCTATAAGTAGGCGGAGGACTTCCAATAGCACAGCAGACGAGTCGTATATCTCCTCCTTGAGGAACAGTCTCCTCTTCAGATATTGTCAATATTCTTGGTGCCATACTTCCAGTAGGATCTACAAACAACAAGTCATTATTAGATTCTTTTCTAATATTAGATCTTAAAGCAATAAAAGAGGGAAATACTAACGTGACACAGCAATCAATGCCGTTGGACTCCTTCTTTTCTCTCCAGTCAAAGCGTGTTGAGCTTCACAGGAATAGGAACTGGCATCATCTGATCTAGCTTCTCTTATCACTAAGATATCACCACGACTACCACCTATCATGTAGCGACCACCTAGAATCAAACATATAAATATGTTTAATGTATTTCTTTAGATATATTAACTCATAGGTATAATTATTCACTTTTGCGTCACTGGTAGTAACTTCAGACAAACTTCAGCTCACTAACTGAGCAATATTTGACTTTTCCAAATTAAGAGGTTGTGTATAAAAAGTCTAAAAGAATAAAAATATTTTGAGATTGAGTTTTGATTCATAGATTTATATTGTGCCGATTAATCTTCTTTTTAATCTTCTTGGGTTCTTGGATGTTTCGATAGATATAATTAGACTCGGTGGAACTTTTTCCGGCTTCCAATATATGAAGGGCGAGTAGTTTTATTTTTAGTTCTTTTTGAAGAAATGTTGCAGCATGAGACTCCAGTGAACAATTCAGTCTAGAAAATATCAAAGATATAAAAAATTAAATAAGTAAACTAAAACCGTGAGCGTTTAGTAATGAAAGTACTTTGTCGACATGAAGTATGAAAGACAAATGGTCGAGGCACTCTGTAACTGGAGGAACTCATGACTTTGAAATTAGGAGACAACTCCTATCGAGTGCACTTACGAATTTATAGCGGGGTGACTCCATTGCTGTCACGGACTAGCTTTAGGCGGATGCTCGACTACAAAAATCATTCAGTTTTTTTTTATATTGAGCTGAAATTGATGTTATCCTGTTGTAGAGACTTAGTTGGTCGGCGACTGGTTGTTGTCGTAAATATTTTTTAATTTAACTGCTTTACAGATTGGTTCACTCTTCTCAGTTTGTGGCAACACCAAATGATTGATTTTAATAGGTAAAGTTAGTATGTAACAATTTATGAAATTTGTGGTCACACTTTCTTACTCTGATTCCGAGAAAAAAAACATACATTGCCCAATAGATTAATATACTTTGAAAATTGTTGCTACCAAACAACTTCTAAGAGCAATAGAATTTTACGTAAGTAATTATTAAAGAAGACGAGGTTATTCATACTTTATACTTTTGGAAATGCTGTTTTAATTTTTAAATAAATAAACACTTTCCAACGCAACAGTCCGCAAGTGAGACGGCCGTTACCGTTTTACGATCAGATAACTTTCAGCTTCGAATTTTTCAATGAATTCTAAATGCGCGGCAACTGTTTGTGGGTTCGTACTTTTCGCACTTAGTGAAAACTAGTTCTGTCTCTTTTACGCTATCAGCTTATCGTTTGATAACACTTTAGTTTCAAGCCCTTATGTATTGTATTGTAAGTTCTTGAATTTCTATCTTTGTTAGGGTTCTTTTTTAACCTCTGTATGTCCTACCTCTTAAATGATGTATTTACAAAAATAAAGAAGGTTATTTATGAGATAAATATATCAATAAATAACAGATAAACTCTCCAGAATAAAGAAACTACAAAGAAGATCTAAATACTGATCATTTTTCCGTTTTTTTTCTAAATCATGAGCTGCAGTGACACCATTCTAATTAATGGAATATTAGATGAATCTGGTGAACACAGCGGAGTTAAAATGTTCTCTACAATCGTTATTTCCCAGTTGTACCTTTTTAATTGGTATATGTTTGTGAAAGTTAACATGTCCCCAACTGCATTGTTATTAGCACAATAGTTTGTTTGAACTTGTTTGTAGTTGGGGAGTAGTCTTACAAATGTAAATTGTAGTAAATAATAGCAAGTGATACTTTAGATAATTTGAAACTCAACTAATCGACCCATCCCGGCTTCGGCTGGGTGCAATTCAACACGCCTATTTAAGTTTAACGTTTTTTTAATCACTATATTTTACATTTTGATTTCTATATGACTTATTCCCGAAGACAAAACGATCACACAGCTCGACATGCACTTCATCCGCACGTCGATAGATGGCGTACGAGCACACTCGTTTGTTTACTTTGTATTCTTAACTTTTTTTCACGACAATATATAGCCTATGTCCTTCCTCAAGCGCTACTTTATCTCTGTTTCATATTTCATTGAAGTCGGTTCATTGATTTAATCCTGATTGTGTACTATAACAGACAAAGAGACGCCATCTATTTGTCTATAGATGGCGTAAGTAGTAGATTAAATAGCACGTTCGTTTGTTTAGTTTGTATTCTTAAGACATCTAAGGCTTAACCTACGTTTATTAAGAGTTATTTTCGAGATTATATTATGAGTTAGGTTTAATAAGAGGACTAATCCTTGGTATTTACCAGTGGAAGAGATCTCAGTAATTGATAAAAATGATTCCCTTTTAGGACTTTAGATAAATAATGACCCTAAATCGCAAACATGTTAAATAAAAACCTGATGATCATAATATAATCGAAGGTATCTCAGTAGTATATAGTTGTAATTTAATGTAGCTGTACGCATATATTTTAAAAACACATGTAGTAGGTAAACAATAAACAAGAGAGACAATTAGCAATAACAAACTTTTAGATGATATCCGTCCACCCGTGAACGCAAACAAAGAAGAGCCGGCGCGGAACAGTATAATGAGGTTACGCGCCCCATGCCGCGCTCCGTAGCTGTTGACGCGCTTGTCAACTATATTGTTCAATTTCCAATATTCGATCATTTACGATCTGTTTGTTTCTCCTGATAAATAAATTATACCTGCTATCGAGGATATTGAAAAATTAAAATAAAATCTATTTAGTTTATTGTTTTTCTTCGTCTTTCCGTCCCGAAAGAAGGATTCTGACAAGTTTAAATCTATACCAGATACGAGGCATCGGTAACTCTTTGTAGTCTGAAATTAATGTAATTGAATTTGAAGTAATAATCAAGATGACAGAACTAGCATCAGTTGTATTTATTGGATGCCCATTTTTGTAAAGAGTAATTCTGCAATTCAATATTGTCTGTATTAACTTCATTTACATCATGCTATGACCAGCTTCAGCTGTAGATACTAGTTTTCCATATGAGCATAAATATATAGGATGCTTCACTACTTGCTGACAAAGTTCCAAAGCATATTACTTGATAGGCTAACCGGAAGATGAACTTTAAATTGTTAAAAATCCTTAAATATTTTTAAATTTGTGTACAGTAACAGTGAAGTTAGAGATGAAAAAAGAGAGGAAACTAAATCAAGTACTTACTGATTAAGGCAAAGCGATCTATGTAGTATATAATCATATTAAACATTAACTTGCTGTTGTAGAAGTAAAACGAATATACAACAATTTAATGTTGATGAATATCGAATCCACGGTCTTCTTGTCCTTCTTTATTCTTCACTCTAATTTTAAAGAGCCTGCATATAAAAAACAAAGATCAAAACATAATGAACTCAATTTCTAAGAAATTGAAAAGTCAGTGTAAAACAATAAAGCCCGAGAACGGAATGTAAATTGCCTTTTAATTTGCTTTTAAAAGCAGGTGGATAATTGCCTTTTATTGTTCAAAGAATATTAAGAATGTTACGTTATATTCTGTTTGTTGTGGAGTGGGTTCCTTTCAAAATAAAATGGGTATGTGTGAGTAAAACTCTCGTACCTTACTCCGGGTTTTTATAAGCTTTTATTTAACTTGATATAATATATTTATATGTTCGGGCCAAATCGTGCAATTGAATTTAAACCTATAATTGAAGTTTTACCTATAATTAAAATTGAATTTAAATTTATAAGTGACATGACAAATAATTTTCTAGGGGCCGTAATTGGATCTTATTTCATCGCAGTTCTGTTAGTTTCCGATAGTATGACTTATACTGGCTTAAGAAAATTTGATGATAACGAGAGCTGTATCAAAACTACATGACTGTGACAACTATAATTAAAGTTTGAAATTTATTACAGAAATTGTCGCTAGGAACACTTTATTCAGGGTTAAAAGTAAGTTTGATAGATGTCATAGCGACGTTAGGCTTGCAAAAACAGTGTAAGAGAACTTTACACGGTTTTGCACGCACAACGACGATAGTGGACTAATAAGTGTGAGTATCAAATGGTTGATCTATATTTTAGCCTTGGCGATCGGGCGCGAAGAACTTTATATTAATAAAGTCAATTATTATGTAATTAAGATTTATTTATATATACTTAACCTTATATTCGGTAACTAGTTTCCACAGGATGATAATATGAGGACAATAAGACGTTTTATTTTAATAAAGGTTTAAAGGTAGGAAGATCTACATTTAGAGCATCATCTTATTCTAACGTAACATCTGAATACACATTCTCTACATTACATTCAAATGTACCCCAGGAGAGTAACATTTTATTACTTTAACATTTATGGTTGTTGGCTCGCTCGTATTATGTCTCCCATAAAACACATTTAGGTATCCTGTCATACATTTTAAGCACTAAATAAAATTTGAAAATATCCTCATATATTTGTATATTCGTTTTTTTGTTAGTACAATACAAACCAGTAAGATCTAAAAATATTTTACCAATTTTAAAGCTGCACTTCTCAAAAAGAAGTCTCAGTCTTTAGAATAACACGTGATTCCTTAAAAGTCTTCTGTTGTTTTTTTATTACAATGTATGTCTGTTTATCATTATTTATATAGGATGCTTAGAAGAGACTCATAAGGAAAAATACGTTGAGAAAATAAATTGAATTTGATGATTTTTCCATGTTGCTGTCTGTTTCGTTGCAAAAAACATTAATTCTTACAATTTCTTTTTTTTACTTGAGCGTTGCCTTTCACTGAGAAATTATTAAATTATTTTACAAACATAAATAAAAAAATCATTTTGTCCGGAGTACGGAGATGGATTATGACTATAAGGTGATTGAATGCCTTTACAATCAAGGGATAAATAATTACGTTAGTTAAAACGATTCCACTTGTCTCTTTGGAAATTTTAGGTCTTCTGTGCCTTGGAGCTGTGAAAACATCAAACTTTTAAGTTAAATCAATCAAAAGATGCGATCGATACGAATATAAGAAGCAATGTATTATATTTATTATTACATGCAACTAAAATCCGTAAATCGTATATGTTTTACATAACAAGAAATATTTTTTTCAGTAGGTTAGTACTTGTCGATATATGGGAAGAACAATTTCCCGAGGGCTATAAGTTTGCCTCTCAATCTAAATTGTACGGAACTCTCATGTTATCTATATTAAAATACATTATTAAAACAATGAAAACGTAATAATTATCAGTAACAGACATGGTATATGTAGCAGTGAATTGTGATGTGATCCTTTGTGATGTTTTATAATTAGCGGCGTCGCGTTACTTCCTGCGTCGAGTCGCAACCCTCAATCACGCTTCACATTTTGGTTTACTGTAAATATATTTGTCTGTATGTTTACATTATTTTGTAAAATTCTGAATTCTCTACCTACTGTCACATAGGATTTCCAACTTCCAGAAATATTGCAGTCACTTGTGGGATGGCTCAGCTAAATATCAACTCGCCACACTGGACGCAGTGGAACACAGAGCCAAGCGGCTATTCGGTAACGCCAGTTTGGTGAAGTCTCTTCACACTCTGGCTCATCGAAGAAATGTTGCCAGTCTAACGGTATTTTACAGATTGTACTTTGGGGAGTGTGCCCTGAAGCTGCACGAGCTCATACCCCCATCTCCTTTCTTCCATCGGACTTACAGACGCACCGCAGGCTTTCATCCCCACCTGATTAATATACCCTTTATTCGTACAAAGCGCTTCAAATCATCTTTTTTAATGCGCACGACCAAGGAATGGAATTCTCTGCCGGCGTCTGTATTTACGAGAAAATATAACCCGAATGTTTTTAAAGCGCGAGTGAACAGGCTTCTTCTGGGCAAGCTCGCTCCATCTTCGACCTCGTCTCTGCTCTAGAGCTATACTAGGGTCAAGAGTAAGCCATAATGGGCTTACTAATAATAAAAAAAGAACATTTCCTTATCTCCTAAGCATGGTTTCATACCTCCAAGATTTACAGCGTTGCACAGGAAACTCTACTAATGACGCCTGCAGTTGTCTTTGTACATTTACAGGGAAATTAAAATAAGGATGACATAGACGCGTAAATACTATTAGTTGTGCCTTATATAGTTAAGATGAAGAAGCTGCTGGTAACTTGACGGATTACTGTATTATATAATATACATTCATAAAGTAAATTTAATACTTAAACAACCTCTTTTATTAATTATTCATCGCAATAAGATTATTTTAATACTATTAGTAATATAGAATGTAGATATAATCTCCTTGAGCTGTACATAGCCAGATATTAATTCAGCAGCACGTTCAGGATCGTTTTAATCCTATAAAGCAAACATTCAAAGTTGTAATGGACGAAGCCGAGCCAAAAATCACGCGGTACTACACCTAATACTGGGTAATCTGCATAAACGCCAACGCTATCATCTGCCAACTCTTCACGCAGATTACTTCGAGATCAGCCTTCATGGGAATATAGCTTATGTTCGCGCGTTTGAGCATATACTAAATAATTAAAACCATATTTTAGTAAATCAAATTTAAATATATTTTATCATGTGTTGTGTATTCGTAGAAAATAATATCATTCTCACACTTCACAATTTTGACTCTCTTGACGCTCTTTGCAGAGCCGAATAATTTCTACGATTTGTGATCCTGGTGCATATTTATATAGGGCCCTTTTGCATTTATCACACACACACTTACAATCCACTGCTTAGGTTCACTTACTATTAAAGCTTTCACTTACTATTAAAGCTATCTTAAAAAAAAGTATGGATCTCATACTACTAGAATTCATTAACTTTTCCAACTAAGCTAAATCTTTGTGTTAAGAGTGGGCCGCGCCAGTAGTCCAGTGAGTGGCATTTGAACCCACGACCTATCGATCGTGAATCCAACGCCTGAACCACTGACCTACTGGAACTCTATCTATTAGTTTACTATTGTTTTTACTAAAAGTAATGATAGGTATGACTATCAATTATAAGAACAAACCACCACAATGTACATACGGATAAGATTCCTGTTAAACAATTCTGAAAATATACTACAAAATTATTATGGGTTAAAAATCAACATCTTAATCAGAAACCATTGAAAAAAGTAATATCATTGTAAAATTTTAGAAACTAATTGGTGAGACTAGCATTAATATCATTTTTAAAGCTTGTCAAAAACTGGTGAAACTGACATTAATACCATTTTTCAATTTTGTCTTTAAAATGATCTGGTATGTCAACGGATAATTATAATATTGAAGAAGACGAATCTCATACATATAAAAAAATAAAAACTTCATGTATTTATGGATGTTCCTAATAAGCGAATAGTGGTACCGTATTAAAATAACATGACCGAAGGGATTCCATCCGACCGTCAATAATCCTCGTCCCATGTTTGCGACTTAATCCTGCTCTGGGTAAAGACAAACAAACTATATTACTGGCTGATCTCAAATACTGTGTTTACTTCAATTATGGGACCATTCTTGGTAATCGCGGGATGGGACGCTTTCAAGGATAGGGATTAAGATAAACTACTTACAAAGCATCGCTACATTAATCGCTATGCTATATCTATAAGTCAATATAATAGAAATAATAACACCATAGACCATGGACTGATTGATGTTTAAGTTTTTAGTCTAACATTTTACTATAAATGTTAGTCAAACGACTAGCGCTGATGCTGAGTACGATCACAACACTCATCGACCACTATTTTGTCTCGTAACTCTAATAAACTACCACCACTACATTAAAGAACACTATTAGCATTTCTTTAGACGATGTCAGACTGCTCCAAATCTATCGGAACATATTATATGATTCTTATAACGAAATAAAAGGCACAACTAACCTCTACAAGGTTATTAACAGTGCTGCTAACTTTCGGTCCTAGGTAATAGATACCAAAACCAAAACAGGTTAACCAATATTTTTTAAAATAAAATAATATTTCAAAGCAATCATCAAATTCTTATATCTAACAAACGAACGGGGATATCAAAAACAGCTTCCGGTTGATTTCAAACTGAAACGCTAATCGAATTTCCTTCTAATCGAGAGAATTAGATCTCATAAAGTACCCCCTTGTTTCTGTCGCAGACAGATGCTTTGGAAAAATTCTTAATTTTCTTCAATTTCACTCTCGAAAAAGGCAATAATCGACTCTGGCGAGGAATTAATTCGAATTTTATAAGAACTGGCAACATTCCAGCCTGCGCCATTATATTGAAACTGGTGGTTAACTTTGGAATTTATTGCTGAGACATTATTGTTAATTATCGCATAATTATAAAAGGTCGAGAGCAGATGTCGTCTTTAAGACCTGAAAAATGTACGATCTAACTAATATTTTGACATAGGTATGTTGACAACACTTTGACAGCCTTTGATAGTTCTTTTGGTTTATTTTAACAATACTTCATATCCTCTGTCCTGATGGGACACGTGGATCACAAAAGTTGTTAATTTTTTAGTTTAGTTAGTTGTTGGATATTAACAAAGATGGCGTCAATGCATTATTTTAGGATCTGCTAAATCTAAAACTAAATCACAAGTCCAAGATACTGATAGGTTTTCTACCATATTTACTAATAGATAGTGAAGAATCAGAGTGATAAATAAGACACAACAAATAAGTCGTTGGTATCTATTTCATCGTAAATGTAAGTAAATAACGTACCAGCATCAGCAGCCATAGGTGCAAGAACAGCTCCATCTTTGAACCATCTGGTGACGGTGATGTGGCTCCGAACAGAAGTTGTTGCTGCACAAGTCATGAGAGCTGATCCGCCTGACACTCCATGTGTTGGTTGAACTCGAACTTCCCAGGGAACGTCCATCACTGTTGAGGAACAAACTACTTTAATAGATTCATACCTAATTAATACAAAACAAATTAACTAGAACTGTCATCGTGTAGATCAATGCACTATTTATGTGGCATTAGTTACAACTTCTTTGCTTATAGCACCAAAGCTTAAGAACTACGATAGCAAATGCCACACGATGTGACGTCACATTGTGTTTGTGTCACGTGACTGTGACTGCCATTAATTTTGCTGTCTTAGTAGGCATTACCCTATCATATTTGTGCGTATGTTAATTTATAATAGTGTGAATTAGAACATCATATCCAGTCAGTGTGACACCTTCTCCTTCCCCACTCCCCTCACATCACGATGTGACACTTGCGGTATAATTAATTACCTCCACTGCGAATTAGGTTACAGTATTACAAAGCATTGTATTATTTATATATTCTGATTTAGATTATGTAGCCTATGTATATAATAAAATAAACATTATTATTTTTTAAACTAAATCTAAAAGAACCTTATATTAGATATTAACGTTCATGATTGGATATAAATAAAATACAAAAGCAACACCGTGTATAAATAAGTATTTGCGGGTAGTTAGTAGTTCACTTTATCTTATTTCGAGTAGACAATACATGTCTCTCGTTCCGGTAAGACTAAGTTAGTTTGTCGTATGATATCGCGCAGTACATATGAAAGCAGTGAGACTAATATCGTAGTGTTGTTTGGTAGCGTGCCTCCGTAATCATCTCATTTTTTGAGTCTAAATTTCTTTCAGAGCACGTCACCAAGTAACATAAAGTACATTTGATAAACTCATCAATTCGTTATTGACGATATTACACATTCAGATAGGTTTATAGGAATCTAATTTAAAGAATAAATAGAAACGTTCGACTGTTGAAGCTTCTACAGAGGAGTTTCATTGTGACGCCTGACACGTATCGTTTGAAGAGACTCCTACTGAATCGATCATCGATCTTTGTTTTTCAAGAGTTTCTAACTTCAGTTTTTAGTCATACTCTGAACACTTCTGTAGCGATTCACAAATAAGCTCCAGGACAACTTTTGTATTGCTGTATTATAATGCTGAGCATATAAAAATGGTCTATGAATATGAAATTTAGGTTAGATTAACACTTTAAAACAATCCCTCCTTCAGTAAACGCCTACTGAAAGTAGAATTGAATTATTTCAGATTACCTGCAATTAATAACTTATAACTTATCAATATATTCCAATAGATCCAAGTTTCCTGAAGTACTTCCGTTTTAGTTCAGTCATCTGTTCACAACATGTCCTTAAACGCCTTGTAAACCTACTGTTTATGATGATATTTAAAGAATTTGCGATCGGCTACTTCTTGGTATCCAGTATTCTTGTTCAGCCTCATGCCAATCCTAATCCTAACTAATATTATAATTACAAAAGTAATTCTTAAGAAACGTAGGAAATATTTAATAATAAATTACAAACGAAACTGCGATTTACGCCATCTATTGACGGATAGGCATCTGTATATCTGTTACACTATCAGGTCAGCCTAGCAGTCAATTCATTGATCCCAGATTGAGGAAATATGATACAAAGATAAAATAGAGCATGAGGAAGAACAATAATACTTAAGAATACAAAGTAAACAAATAAGTGTGCTCGTACGCCATCTAGCGAGGTGGGGGTGAAGTGCATGTCGAGCTGTGTGGCCGTTATGTGTTTGGTATTTTAAAATATAGTAAAACCTATATCGATCAAAATGTGAAATCACACCGAAATACATGTGGCAAAAGGTACACGTATAAATTACACTCGGACGAAGCCGGGAGGGGTCGACTAGTATAACAATAAACAAAATTCAGGTTTGGAACTTCTTTTATACCGAATGTCCCAAGAGTCTCTCGAATTGTATTTATTTCTAGACTTGGTAAAATGTCTGAAACGTCAATTCCCAATAAAATAAACATCAAGTCGATTTTTGACGCCAATAGCATGAAGCGTCAGATCTCCTGGGACACTTCATAATGAAAATCTGCTAACCATGAATAATAATAACCGGTCCACTGATTTCCCATGTCACTGCTGGGGATGTCCAACTTTGACGGGATTAAGAGATATAAGCCTGGGAGATGCGGTTTATTGCATCGGCTTATATAGTTTTGTTTGCTGGATTATTCTGAAATTATAGGGATTATATTATAACTTAATTAATAAATATCATACAGATTATATTAAAACTGCATGTGATTTTACATCCGGCTTTTTACTTACTTAATCTTCAAAAGTGATCTCTCCTTATTGCTAGTATAAGGATTTCAGGACTTTATTATTATTTTTGGAAACTAAAGGGATGAGGTGCATCACTTAACAACCATAATTTTCTTTGCCAAGATAAACCGATCGTTAGCCATCAAAAAATTACTAAATCCACTATCTGCATACCGGATCCATCATCAGACCCTCGAATCAATTATCCCTCAAAATCTTATGAACTGGTCACTAGAGTTCCACCTGGCTCATCAACAAATTAAAAGCATATTAAAATAAACGTCCAAGATCTTATTAAAATGTCCATTACTTAGGAACATGTAAAGGATCACATCGAAGTGATTTTTTAATTCTCCAAATTTGTATTATGTCCAAAAATCCGATCTTTTACTATCAAGTAGACTGCTCCATGAAAAAACCGACTTCAAACTATAAAAAAATGGACTATAATGCACTAAAAAGTAAGTAAATAATTCCGTTATTTACTAACCATCCTTTATTAGGACAATAATATACAGTAATTGATATTTTTGTAGTCGGTGCCAGCCAGCCCAGCCAGGGGAACAGACGTGTAGTAAGATGGAATAGTAATAGGTATATCTATTGAACGAACCTGTAACGAGATAGTGTGTACGATTGTACTGTTATACTGCTACTTCCTGTACTATTGCTGGCACCAACTACAAAAATATCAATTATTGTATATTATTGTCCTAATAAAGGGAGGTTAATAAATAAAGGAATTATTGCTTATTTTTAGTGAATTTTTTTAGAATTAGAAATCGGTTATTTTTTATTTTTTACTTTTTAGTGTCTATAATAGGTTGCTCTGTAAACTTCAGTAGGACTATTCTAGATTACATTAGGTAGACTACAGCATTTCGTTGCTTTTTACTGTCATATATTAAGTACCAATTTTATTTTAAGTAGCTATTGGTAGGTCTACGAGAGCACTTTAAACTATAAAATGAAACCTTCTGGGCTAAACTATGTTAAATTTTTATGGGACTAAATAGCAACTATTCCGCAAGAAACTAAAGAAGAATCACGTAAACGTGATCATAAATCACCTTTTATCCTTTTTGAAGTCGGTTATACTATCCAGTATTATAAGGCAACTTCCAAAAATATTTACACAATCAGTCCTAGTCGATTTATTCCAAAGTGAATCGACGCTCATTTCCTACGAATGATGGAATCGTCGCCATCTTCAAAATTATCTTTCTGTTTTCGCGTCGCCCAATTTTGTTTTGTTTGTCGTATAAATCTTTCTAAATTAAAAACGTGATTTCTCTACAAATGTGCGGATTTGTTTGCAAATATATTTAATCGAACTGTATTTGAAAAACCGGCCAAGTGCGAGTGCGACTTGCAGAGGAAGGGTTCCGTACCATTATTTGGCAAAAAAATCATGTTTGTTGTATGGAAGCAATCCTTAAATATTTATTTTATTATGTTCCTAGTATTTGTTGTTATAAGGGCAAAAGAAATACATCATTTGTGATAATTTTAACTGTATAGCTATCACGGTTCATGAGATACAGCCTGGTGACAGAATTAAAAGACTGTTAGTAATAGGGTCCCGTTTTTACCCTTTGGGCACAGAACCCTAAAAATTGATGTTTACATACAATTTGTACAGTCGTTGAATGTTTTTATTTTTAACTCCTGGTGATTGAAAGACGTGGTTACACTTCACTTTTTATATTAAAATTATTCATTTGAATTGTGAGAACCATTTTCTACAAAATAAATAGGTATTTTTAGTACATAAAATATTATTAAGATAATAATATGATTACTTTGCAAATTCTTTATTTATAAATTTTATTAAAGAAAGTATCGCTTGTATGGTTGTTTTGGTTTAAAACAGATTTAATTCACAAGATTATACAGAAGGTCTGAAAGAACTTTTATGCTAAATAAATTATAGAAACTTTCTCCTACAACCTACATCAGTTACATTTTATATTCTTATTGTAAACTATCTAAAGGTTAATGAAGACTACTGTCTGTCTCTGGACTCCAGACTGCGCTGGTCGGGTGCGCTAGACATTAGTGACAATTACTTCGCAATTAAGAATTTTATCAGTTCTAAACTCAAGTAGTGAATGAAAAGGACTTCCTGTAATATTGGACATGGTTATTTTTTAATGGCAGTTAAAGAGACCAGCAGAAGAGAAAGGAATTGGATTGCAATATATGGAAATATACTATTATAAAATGCAAAAGAAAAGCTAAAATCGATGTATAATAACTGGGTAGAAATAGAATTCCAATATTCTCATTTATCAATACAAAAAAAATAATTGAATAGAAGATAACAACGAAGAGGAGTGAAACGAATAGAAGAGTTTATAATATAATTTAAAATACAAGATTAAAATGAGAGATAGCTTGGATTTCATACTAGTCCAAAAAACCGTAGAGTACCCAAGTTTCGAAAACTAGATATAGAGCACACATAAAAGTTGTAATTTAACTTTAACAAATAAAAATATAAATAAATACAATGCAGATTTATTTTAGAAACTTCATATTATAGTTCATACGGAAATTAATATTAGTAATGGTAGCCTAAAACAATTTTATTTACAAGGATATAAAACGCATTACGAAACAAGAATAAACAGAAAAGGTATAATACTGATTTATTATAAGAATGAAATGAATTTTGAAGAACTTCGATTAATATTGACGAAAGTAAGAGTCTGATGGGAAAAATACAATATGGAGACGATTATTTATTTTGTGTATTTACAGACCAGCAAATAGAAATGTACATCTTTTTTAAGTAAACAACTTATTAACAAAACAATTCTACTGTTAAAACGTTTAATGTAATTTAATTTTATAATAACTAGTTATTATTTTAATTACAAGTTATGAGTTAGTTCATATATTGTGTAAGGGGCGTACTAATAATTCATGTAAATATTGCGTTAATTTCGGCTAGATACTTTTAATAGTAAAACGCGCCACAATATTGACAATCAGTTATATAATAAACGGGAATATGAAGGGCATTTTAAATGTAATACACATAAAACTTCAGCCAACTTATATCAATAATACAATTGATCAATATAATTTACACAAAGGGAATGATGGCTTCCAGCCGTATGGTCTCGTCTTTAAATACCTTCCGGGAGCTCTTGTCGCTCAAATCAAATCAAATCAAAATTATTTATTTCAATTACACTTTTTTGAAAAGTACTTTTGAAACGTCAAAAATTTGTCGGTCAGTTAGTTTGTCTGAAGCTACCACTAGCTCGGAAAGCAGTTTTCTGTTGAGAAGAGCCGGCCAGAAACTCAACAGTCGCTCGCATCAAAAAGCCATGTTTACATAGTCTGTTATACAAATCATTTAACTTGAGAGTCAACGTCACTTAGATTCCAAGCATTCTCATCATTTAAGTAATCCTGTACATTATAGTATACTTTATATATTAATGACTTCTTGATACGAGTTTTAAATTGTTGAAGTGGCAAGTCTAATATAGTCTGTGGGATCTTATTATAGATGCGAACACCAAGCCCCATGAAGCTATTACTCACTTTGTGGAGACGATAGTAAGGCGTTACAAGTTTATTTCTGTTTCTAGTATTAACATTATGTTTGTCACTGTGTTTTGAATACAAATGAATATTCTGGTAAATGAACAAAATATTACAATATATGTATTGAGATGGGACTGTAAGAACGTCTATTTTTTTATATACATCTCTAAGGGAATCCCGCGCTCTGACACCCAAGTACCGAATGACTCGAAATCACGGTAGTCCAAATGAGAAAACTAAATTAAAACAACCGGATACTATTGACCGGATATTCATAATATTTTAGAATAAAGTCAAAATATGTTCTAACAATTGAGTAATATAAAAATAAAGGAAATCAAATGTGTGTTATAACAACCGGATGTTACACACCGGATATTCGTAAAACTATATTTTAAAATAAATTTAAAATAGGTAAAGAAGTCAAATTATATTGTAACAGCCCGGATACTAATATAAAATATATTGAATTAAAAGTGTATCCTAACAATAGCGTTAGTTTAGTTAGTTATTAGTTAGTTATTTTATTAGTTAATTAATTATATCTTTGCTTAAGTAAATGAGAGCATCTGTCTGCTGATTATATAAACGTATAGTAGTAAGTTTTTATCTATACTCTATACTAATATTATAAAGAGGAAATATTTGTATTTTTGTATTTTTGTATGTAACGAATAAACATAAAAACTACTGGACCGATTTCAAAAATTCTTTTACCATTAGAAAGCTACATTATCCCTAAGTAACATAGGCTATATTTATTACAAGAAAAAATTAGAGATCCCCAGAAATTCTCACTAAAACCAAAACAAGGTTCAAAAAAATTAGCCATAAAATATCTTTCATCGCATGCGCTGCGAAAAGTATTGATGATAGAACAAAAAAATGTTCTACAATATTATAGAACGTATCAATATCTACAAAAAACTCCGCGAGACCATATTTCCAACTATTGTAGTTAAGTCACTATAACTACTTTTTTACATTTTAAAAGTTGATAAAATGCCTATCAAAATCAGACCATGTTTTCCATAACTTTGTATTAATTCTTATCCAAATAAATTATTTCGTAATGAAGACTGTTTCAATACCTGTTAATTTCTTTTTGAATTATTGAAATCGGACATTCCAGTCAAAAGATATTACGAAATAAAAATATCAAGATAAATAAAAAATAATCCCAGACGGGCCGCCGGCGCGGTGTGCAGTGCCTCGCAGCGCAGCGAGGCACTGCACACGCCGCGTTGGCGCCGCGTTGGCGATAGAGGGAGCGACAGAATGCGGGAGCCAAAATGTTAAAAAAAAATTATCCACCCGTGCGAAGCCGGGACGAGAAAAACGAGCAGACAGCCCGCCTGATGGTAAGCGTCGGCCATGGATATCGGCAAAACATGAGGGTAGACCCTAAGCTTCTAACATTGAATGAAACTTTTACAACACATGAATAAGTAGTTGAAAGTATCCTGCATAATCAGTATTTAGGAGTACAGGAGCGTGTCGTGCTGCCTGGAGCCTCTTCAGATGCGTCCTTGTCCGTTCGCGCCATTGTTCCCGCCACCATCCAACACTTCATCTCAACGTGTTAAGCGTTCATTGAATTTTTAATGCTGATCGTATCAGATACGAGTAAACGTTACAAGGACTATTCTGACTTCGATTTACTGGAGTGCCATACTTTGTTGATAAGGTCCTTCAACGATACAATTGCTGTAGCTGTACTTGTTGCCTTTTATCCCTTTTTGTCACTCTCTTAAGCTTATGTAACTCTTATAAAACATTAACATTGATTGATGCAAAAGCATTATCACTGGTAACAAAATATTAATCAATCTTTTCCTTTTCTTCTTTATAACATTGTGCATCTGTGAGCATGATTGTACGTATTTAATACTAGCCGACCTACGCGATTTCGTTCGCGTGTTGCTCCGCTATTATGGGCCGTAGTAAGATGTTAAATAGCCTAAGTTACTCCTTGTTACATCAGTTATCTGCTAGTGAAAGTCTCTTCAAAATCGGTCCAACCATTTCAGAGATTAGCCGGAACAATAAGACAGACAGACCAAAGTTGTAAAAAAATGTTGTTGTTGGTATATGTGGTGTGTGCGTGTATATATATTGTATTTTATCACACAAAATGTATTGGGAGAAATGTTGTTGTTGGTATATGTGGTGTGTGCGTGTATATTTATTGTATTTTATCACACAAAATATATTGGGAGAAATGTTGTTGTTGGTATATGTGGTGTGTGCGTGTATATTTATTGTATTTTATCACACAAAATATATTGGGAGAAATGTTGTTGTTGGTATATGTGGTGTGTGCGTGTATATTTATTGTATTTTATCACACAAAATATATTGGGAGAAATGTTGTTGTTGGTATATGTGGTGTGTGCGTGTATATTTATTGTATTTTATCACACAAAATATATTGGGAGAAATGTTGTTGTTGGTATATGTGGTGTGTGCGTGTATATTTATTGTATTTTATCACACAAAATATATTGGGAGAAATGTTGTTGTTGGTATATGTGGTGTGTGCGTGTATATTTATTGTATTTTATCACACAAAATATATTGGGAGAAATGTTGTTGTTGGTATATGTGGTGTGTGCGTGTATATTTATTGTATTTTATCACACAAAATATATTGGGAGAAATGTTGTTGTTGGTATATATGGTGTGTGCGTGTATATTTATTGTATTTTATCACACAAAATATATTGGGAGAAATGTTGTTGTTGGTATATGTGGTGTGTGCGTGTATATTTATTGTATTTTATCACACAAAATATATTGGGAGAAATGTTGTTGTTGGTATATGTGGTGTGTGCGTGTATATTTATTGTATTTTATCACACAAAATATATTGGGAGAAATGTTGTTGTTGGTATATGTGGTGTGTGCGTGTATATTTATTGTATTTTATCACACAAAATATATTGGGAGAAATGTTGTTGTTGGTATATGTGGTGTGTGCGTGTATATTTATTGTATTTTATCACACAAAATATATTGGGAGAAATATTGTTGTTGGTATATGTGGTGTGTGCGTGTATATTTATTGTATTTTATCACACAAAATATATTGGGAGAAATGTTGTTGTTGGTATATGTGGTGTGTGCGTGTATACATCCATATGCACTTAGTAAAGAGTGGTTATTATAATTTTATTTATGTGTATCGATTTATCAACCTATTCATCTGACTGTAGCTTCTTTATCACATTCTCTCGGTTAAGGATATCTATCTGTGTACAATCTCTTTTGCACTTGGCTAAAGATATAAAACGGTGTGTTATACTGGTAATCAAAATGTTACAATTTAAGCCGAAGATTCGAAGTACAGGAAAGTTCGCGAAGTTTCTGATGTGTGAACGGTTAATAAATCTTCTTAGCTACTATAAGACTCGTGGGCGTATGACATTTTGCTACTTTACGAATATATGTTATTAGAGGTCAGTACGAAAGCTCTATTTCTATTTGCTACCTCAGTGCTTGTTTCAACGACGCAAGTTTCACCTTTAATACAAAAAGCCATTTTAGGGCTTTTTATTACATTTTCCTTTACTAGTTTAACTATAAATATGGTTAATATATGAAAATCTATTTAATTGACGTGTGTTATATTTCATTAATTAACAACTACTTAATTAAGAACATCTCAAAAATGTATATATGTGTGCACATGCATGCATGCGGGCTTGTTAGCTTTTGTGTGTCGCATTATAAGATAAAGCCAATATAATAGTTTTTCTCAAATTCTCTGATGGTTACTGAGTATATGTCTCTATTTGATTTACGTTTATTTCGTGATAATTCGTTATTAAAGTGGAGGTAAGAGTGAGTAGTATATATTATATAGTATAGTGTAGAAATTCTGTTACAAGGCCTAGCAAACCTACACCTCGGTCATAATAATTGTCTATTTAATATCACCCTCCTTAATGTTTTCAATATACTCCCTCGTCTTATCATTTTTATTATCCGAGTTACATAATGATACTTAAGTAAAGTGCCGAGAATAATTTACTGACCACGTCTTTGCATTACAGCTTAAAAAGTTGCATCTTTTACCACTTAAAACTGAAGATAGTTCGGAAATGTGTTTTAGAGTCTCTAAGGTAAAATGGTCCAGATAGAACAGACAGAAAGAAAAAAGAAATAGTAGTAGTAGTACAAGTAGTGTAGTTAAATGTATTGGAACTAGGAGTTTTTTTGTTGACGCTGGACAATGCATCTACGCATACTCATTTATCCTCAAGCAAGGGCAGGAAGCACCACAATAGCAAGATCAAGATTTTTATATCTAGGGCATAAGATTTGTTGCTCCCCTTTATTGAGTCTATTTGTAAAATGGCTGGGTAAGCAATAGATCGTGACTTTTGTAATTGTGTAAAAGGGTAAATACCTGGGTCATAATCCCCAGGCACTGTTTGACTTTCTATCTAAAATGAAAGTTAATACTAATTGCTGTATAGTAATAAGAATCATTCTTTACGAATAATTTAAGAAGTAATAATTTTGAGATATCAAATCTGATATTATAAAACAAAAGCTAAATCAAGGAATATTGATAATTTTTCGGTGAATTACACAAAAAGGCAAAAGAACTTGACTCACCATTGTTTCGGTAGAGGGGTAAAAGGCGGCGAAGGGCTGTCGAGGGCGAGGGTAAGTTGCAAACGTTGCCAAAGCCTACGAGAGTGTGGGAGTGCTGCGATACAGTAAGCACCCGCCAAATATTTGATCGTATCGGTTGTAAGTGGGGTATTGGAATTTTTATGGGTCGACTTAAATATTGTATTTTATCACACAAAATATATTGGGAGATTAGATGGAAAGTTTATTTTATATAGCTTTAGTGACAAATATGAAACATTTAATTTCCTATGGAAGATTAACTGCTATGCAACTTTTGATAATAAAAGTAATCCAAATAAAACAATTTTATCTTTCAAACTAACTGTAAATTATTTTTGAAATTTTATTTTTTTATTATTTCAAGACAAGGTAAATCAAACTCACTTATATGCCTTACTATGAGTATAGATACTAGATTTAGAAGCAAAAATGTCTAATTTTAATAATATGAAATTATCAATTATCGTAAGAAGAAAATCCATCGTCTCAAGATGTTATTATGATTTGTGAGATTTTGAGTTGATTCCATTAGCGGACCTCCCTTACAAAGGAATATTGGGCGCTCAATCTCAGGGGTTTATGGTACTCGAGGCTTTTCCATAAAGATTCGTATTTGCATTCCAGCCCAAGCGATCTTGACTGGTGTGGTACGCACGGGCGGTTTGGTAACGCTCGTTTTAAAAACAATCTTACAGTAGGAATATTTCTAGGTTCTGCATTATTTTCTCTTAATTTAAAATATCTAATTATAATCAAATTATAATTGTACCTTCAATTCGACTCCATATTAAATTCAAAGAATAAGGTAATAAGATGCAGATACAGTTCATAAAAAACTTAAATGGGTGGATTTGTAAAATGTATACAATGGTACTAGCTAGATGACTGAAAAATAAAAATAATTAAGCTACAAATTTAACTTAAAATGGATCCTAATAATTAGGATAAAACACAATTTTTTTATAAAAAAATATTTTCAAAATCATTCACAACAAAACGGTGCACATTATAAAAATATGCGAATACAACAGATTATCGTAGCAATTATTAATCAGTATATCTATCATCAATAAGATGATAAAAGGTATATTTATTTACAGCCTACTGAATAGAACTTGTGATATCGCATACAAATGCTCATTTACAAAAAAATCCATAGTTTTTTCCTCTGCTGCGAAAAAGCTTTAACGCCAATACGTAGGTCAAGTGTTCTGGTTTTTCACGCAACTTTGATACGTATTCCGTAAACTCGACGATAGATATTTGTGTATACTTTACCACCATCGAGGAGTAATATAGGAAAGGATCGCGATGTGAGTTGGACCGTTCACGCCTCAAGTAGAGGTTTCATTACCGGTTTGCTTTTTATATGTGGTGATAGCTCAAATCAGGAATTTGTGTTCCTCCTTTATCCTTTCTATTTACTTTTTTAGTTTGCTTTGAAAAAATAATTTAATTTAACCTGGAATCAAAAGAGAAGTTGAATTTAGACATATTTATACATAAAGCATTTGAATATCTTTTAATAATTTCTGCCCGTGAGGGGACGGGTTAGAATACTATTCCCCTCTGCCGCTGGGAGAGCATCTCGTAAGAGCCGAGTAACCCAGCACACCTTGGTGGTAGGGTATCTGTTCCCCGACTGGCTTGCGACCACCAGCATGCGAATCCGACCGCCAAGTGTCATAGACGCGTTCCGGTCGAGCCGCATGCGGGCCAGACTTACCCCTTCCCTCTCCCATCCCATTAATGCTGCCGATCTAGTGGGCTCTTGCTCAGGGTCCGCTCAATCCGCATCATTTTTTTTTCTTCACTCCCCCTTCCCACTCTATCTTCGAGGATGCAACGCATCGACAAAACGAGAGTGTTTTACCGATGTCCACTATCTGCTCGTTTGCACCTTATCTATTATAAAAAAAAAAATCTTTCTCGTCGATTAATTTGAAAAAAAAAATGTTATTGCCTGGTAAATAAGTTCCACGCGAAGCAGAATATATTTAAAATGTATAATATAGAGGTAATCTAAGAAACATTATCATGCAACTACTTATTGAAAAAAGTATAAAGATTTACTTGATAAGGGTCAGTGAAGTCATCGAAAACTATAGTAGACATTATTTATTTTATTTTATTATTTATGTACCAATAAGAAATATGTGCACAAAGGATGACTTATCTCTAATAGAGATCTCTTCCAGCAACCCTTGATGGTGAGATAGTTTTGTATAGTTAAATACGCGGAAACAGATACAGTGTAGTAGAAATTAAATTATAAATATATTATACATATACAAAAATTTACATAATACAATACATAAACTACAACTATTACTAATATATACCAATATAATACACAAATTATACATAAACAATTCATAAAATAAAATTAACGAGTTAAGTTTGAGATAAATAATGCTTTTTCAGTCTGAGTTTCAAAGTATTAAGCGAAGGGTTATCGGACAAAATATCATTCGGGAGATCATTCAATTGTCAAATGAAACCGCTCATTTAAATAGGGTGGACAAGAAAAATTTAAAATACAAAAGAGTATTCCAAGCATGTGGACATTTCAGCGTTGACGAATAGGAAGCCATTTTATTTCACACCGGAAATTAGACACGTGGTCGTATTTGCGCAAACCGAAGATGAATCGAATGCACAAATTCTGAAGTCTATCCAATTTATCTAGTATCTCCCCGGTAGCGTCAGGATAGCATATGTCAGCGTAATCGAGAAGAGGTAATAACAGGGATTGAGCCAAAATAGTTTTAGTCTGAAGAGGAAGAAAGTTTTGGAGACGTTTTAAAGAATGAAGAGAATGATGCAAACGCTTACTGATTTCATTGACGTGCGCTGACCATGATAAGTTACAGTCGATTAATAATCCCAAATTTCTAGTCTTATCATTCAAAAACATTTCCCACCAAAAACATTTTCATGTAAAATGTTGCCAAAATGAGACCATATACCTCGCACTGTCAAAAAGTTACCAGATCATATTATATAGAACCAAGGTTCTAACTCTACACGCCCAACCTCTACAAGCCCTCACTTCAATAAAAATATATGGCTTGGCCGTTTCGTTACTATAAGAACTGTTGTATAACAGAGAAGTAATGAACTATAGTCAATTAAATAAAATATATCAGATGGTAGTAAATATTCCAAATGATTGAGGCAGAAAAATACAAAACGTCAAAATTAAACGTTTAAAGAAGAAGTCACAAAAATATCTATTGTTGAAGAAAACTGCCGAATAAATTATATTACTTCAGCGTCAAAGGAATACAATATATTTTGCTCTAAGGACAATTTTGTCCTTTCAAAAATATTTTCATACCATCTTTATTCCTTAGGTCTAAGGTTGATAATATATAAATATTTGAAGCAGGGTCCATCACGTTGCCGTTTTGTAAATGTTTGAGGAGGAGAGTAGCAAGTGTTTATTCAATTCTGGCTATTGACGTATCTGGCATTTTCACTTCTCTGGATCATTGTGTAAATATTACACTAAACTAAAGTAAGGAATCCCTTGATTTTATAGTACAATATTTTATATACTTCTGTTTTTGTTGTATTTACATTTGTTTTTACGTTTTTGAAGGCTGGAAATCCAGTTTCTTCTCATTAATTACCAACATTATCTACTCGTGAGATTTCATAATGAGATAGTAGTAAGAAAGGGGAGTATTGAAGAATACTACAAGGGGTGATGACAATAAATGGACTATTGGGTAAACGCAACGTAAATACTGCAATTAAACCGATATGACTCAGGCTCTCTTTTTAAATCCAAGGTTAAAATCACATAAGCGTAACCTAACACGTGGCAACTACATTGTAAGGTACTCCCAGCAGCAGATCGACTGTTGAGGGTATATATAGAGTCGAGACTGCCAAAATTATAGAAGTGACTACTATCCTACTCCAGCGCCATAGATGGCGATGAGATTCAATTATTCGTTAATCGTTTACTATTCTCCGAAATTTATCAACGTAAAAAAATTATTATCTGACTGTCAATTGCCCGAAAAAGAAGAAGAGCTCATCAGTACTACAGTGGGATCGAACTATTGATTAAATAGAATCAAATCAACTAATTTATAAGCTTACTTTTTTATAATTTCATGGTGATATTATATGCATTATAATTCTTCTACTTTAATTAAGACTTGTCACACACAGGCTATACTGACTTAGTAAGAAAATTATTGGTGCGAGAAGTTCCACTCTACAATGACATTTCAGGTGCCAAATAGCTGTCACTAGTTCGTAATAAAGTTATGTATGCAAATTGGTATTGAGAGGATTTGGATTTAACGGTTTGACAATATACGGTAGATATAACCATTAATATAGTAGCTGGCAGCTAATTTTAGGTCTGAGAAAAAATAGTAGGGAAAAGTTACGCTTTGTGAGCGTGCTGCGTGCCTGTATTGGCAGTTCTATCTGAGACTTAGCAGACGCGCGGGAACTGAAACGTCGCATAAGAACCAATCAATCAAATCAATCAAAAGCTTTAATAGTGACTTCTGCGCATTCAAATCGGTTGAATCTGTACTTACGTGCTATATCAATAGATTAAATTCAATTGACAATACAATATAGAGAGTCCAGAAATATCATCAGTACGGGAACATGAGAACTGCACTGAGCTACCAATGCTAAATTGATCCATAATGGTATCTTCTATTGGTATATGGTATCCAAGTATTTCCTTACCCGCTTCAAGACGCATATCCCTGGACAGCACAGTGCCCACAGTCCCAGCAGCTCTACAGCGGTACACCGAGGCGTGGACATCACTTCTATACTGTGCTGCTGAGAACGATCCGAGCCATAGAGTTCCGTTGGGCAGAGCTTCCCTGAAACAAATAATTGCATATATACATTTAAATAGAACCGCCTTTTCTTTATATTACATATTTAAATTTTACTACCCTCATAAACTGCTGAGATTGATAGAGTTAGTACCTATTTTAGCGCTACTAGGCGCAAACTCGGTGAATAGCAGCACTGTATGGTATGGTGCCCAATAGTTACGTGCAGATTGAGAAGGTATCTTTTGCCATCAGAATGTTACTCGTGGCAGGTTTGATTCTCAATAACAAATTAAAACTCTTAGCCTTTATATATATTCTACAACAAACTTATCTCCATTTATTCATTTTGTTTATATTCCCAGAAATCTTTTATATTTTTCGCAATAAATCACGGTATTTTATCAGCACAAAAGGCCTACTGATGCAAGATATCACGCCAAACAATTTATAATTTATTAATGAAAGAAATTCATTTCATTTCCATTCATTCTGTTACTGAATTCGGTTCTGAAAAAGATTAATGACATTTGATTTTTCTTTTAGAATATGAAAGAAAAACGTTTTTCTGTGAACTGTGAGCCGCATGGGTCTTTATATAATAGAAAGGTAATTACTGTGTTTTTTTAGGAATAAAAATCTGTCAAGTGCGAGTCGAACTTACGCTTAAAGTTCCGTACAATCTAGATTAAGGAACAAACGTAACTTTGCTGTTGAAAAATTGTTGTCCCCATACATTGACACATATCACGGTCAGTTTACCAACAGCAAAACATTTTATATATTACATGACGTTGCTCCTTACAGGTTAACGGTATATAGATAGGTATATGCGTATGCGAGTATCAAACTCCCTTATCTTTTGATTACGTTCATTTAGAAGTTATTTTTTCTATGTCAGATATCAAAGTAATTCTATAAGTCATTTTTTCGTTTTGAAGTACGAAACGAATGCACTGCACGAATTTGCTTCTTGATTCTAAACTGTGTTGGAATTAAAGGCAGACGAGACTGTGGGTAATACTAGTGCTAGTTTCTTTGTATGTAGTACTGCAACACTTAGTCGGCGGTAAGCAATTAAAACATGACGTCTCAGGTAAATATGAGTTGATTACTGCTCCTTGTGTGTCTTAATGATGTCTCTGCTTACTATCTGGTTAGTGTTAAGGACAAGTTTACAGCAATACATAGACGATATAAAGTTGTAGCTCCGATAGGTATTAAAGCTATCATTTATGGTATAGAAGTAACTCAAGAAGACTGACATACAGGGAGTGTATCGCTATATAAATTATTTAGAGAGAAAATTCAATAAGTAAATATAGAGAATGAGAATCAAGAAGTTCCAGGTACTAAAGGATCAATAACAAGTAGTTTTTATAAAGATATATAATCTTTAAATATAAAATGTTATTACTGAGATGCATAAGCCAATTCTTAGAGGCATTTTTCGGAGTTGGAGAGGTATTTAAAACACCAGATCGAGATATATATTTTATACATAACAGTTTGTTTAACTAAAATATAAATTAATGTCGTATCAATAAGTCCTTCTTACGTTGGTATGTAGTTACATCACATAAGTACCAACATAAAAAAAATACATTTACACCAAGAAAGCTAAGAAGGTTTAGAATTTTGTTATAATAAATGTAGTGACTAAGTATTACAAAAATTCCTAATATGAATATTAATTTTAGAATTAAAAAGTAGCATTCCCCTTAATATATTCCCACAGTCATAAGAGTACTTGCAAACACGAAGCTACAACCTCACATGCAGTAATGAAAGCTTTAATTGTGTCTCGATACAGCTTGACTCGCTCAAGTGTTTACTGTCTGCTGTCTGACGGAATATTGGACAAGCTGGTTCATGCCGGAGATCGATTTTATTTAGAGGAATCTTTGCTGAGCATCGCAAGTACTAACTAATATTTTGTAGTTCTGTAATTCGCAGTAAACAATATAAATAAGACTTAACAAGATCGTGGAAATACCTGCTATAACAGTCATTTGAACTAATATTCAAGGACGCACCTGCCATAGCATTCATTCTTTGCTCCTTAGTTTTAGACGGAAACGCTATAGCAGGGTTCTCTTAGTATGATTTTGTGACAGTTACACTTTTCCTGGCCAATCTTACGCAATTCGAAGGTGTTTAGTATCCCATAGTACACAAAAAATGCGCGAGCAAAATTACACTCCTCCGCATTACCCGCACTGCTCACACATATGCACAGCTTGTATGACAATTTGTTTAGTCGCGCAGTAACTGCGCCACACAAGTTTACACACAAGTTTCTTTATTGTTTACACACGAGTTAGATCTCTTTGATTTTATGTCTTCTCCTTGATCTATATCTATATCTATACTCTATACTAATATTATAAAGAGGAAAGATTTGTATTTTTGTATTTTTTTATGTAACGAATAAACATAAAAACTACTGGACCGATTTCAAAAATTCTTTCACCATTAGAAAGCTACATTATCCCTGAGTAACATAGGCTATATTTATTACAAGAAAAAATTAGAGATCCCCATAAATTCTCACTAAAACCAACACAAGGTGCAAAAAAATTAGTCAGAAGATATCTTTCATCGCATGCGCTGCGAAAAGTATTGATGATAGAACAAAAAAATGTTCTACAATATTATAGAACGTATTAATATCTACAAAAAACTCCGCAAGACCATATGTCGCACTATTCTACAATAGTCACTGTAACTACTTTTATACATTTTAAAAGTTGATAAAAATGCTTATCAAAATCAGACCATGTTTTCCATAACTTATTATTAATTCTTATCCAAATAAATTATTTCGTAATGAAGACTGTTTCAATACCTGTTAATTACTTTTTGAATTATTGAAATCGGACATTCCAGTCAAAAGATATTACGAAATATCAAGATAAATAAAAAATAATCCCAGACGGGCCGCCGGCGCGGTGTGGGGTGCCTCGCAGCGCAGCGAGTAACGCGGCGATAGAGGGAGCGACAGAATGCGGGAGCCAAAATGTTAAAAAAAAATTATCCATCCGTGCGAAGCCGGGACGGGCCCCTAGTTGATATATAAATACCTAAGATTAGTATTAAAGCTTAAAAGGTCATAAAATAACGGTGTATTATTTTTTAACAAGGAGAAGTAGAATTACCACAAAAACAGGCTATGGCAGTCAACTGCTACCTGCATATGTCCTATGTGATTCCAAATGTACTATTAGAATAGGTTATAGTACTCGTCTGCTGTAGCAGGTGTGTCCTATTTTATAGTATACATACTATTGGATAAGGACATAGATGCTATAGCATTCCATACAAAATAATACAGTCCAATGTGGGTGACTGATTGTCCGCGAACGTGTTAAGAAATTTTTTTTACAACAATCTCATTCTTATATTATATATACGTTTGTAGATTTTAAACTTAATAGATAGTGGTTACACCACTTGCAGATAAGTCCCTGATAGAATATTCAGAACATAAAGTATGAAATTTTTACATGGTACACATACTAAAACAACATTTTTTTTATTACAATTTTTGTCTGTCTGTCTGTTTGTTCCGGCTAATCTCTGAAATAGCTTAACCTATTTTGACGGGACAGTTAGTGACAGATAGCTGATGTAACAAGGAGTAACTAAGGCTATTTAACATCTCGCTATGACCCATAGGGGCGGAGCAACACGCAAACGAAGTCGCGCGGGTCGGCTATTTAATATATGTCGGAGCATAGTAAAAGATTATCGATTAATCGAATCGTTATCGTTGTCTATGGCGTTGGAGTGGGGTAGTAGTCACTTCCGTTGTTTTGGCGGTCTCTACCCTCGACCCTTTATATGCGATCGACAGTCTAACTGAAGTCTTAGTCGTGCGCGGTCTCTCAAGAAGTGAACATCATCTAAGTAGTGCTAGTGATAGTGTCAAGTGCAGTGTAGTGTGGAAGTGCTGTCCAACTAAGGTCACGTAAGTCCTTACAATGTAATTGCCACGTGGTTAAGTAAACACAATGTTAGGTTAGGTTAGCCTTAGGTTAGGTTAGCCTTGTGTTAGATTCGGTTTATGTGCGTTTAACCTTAGGTTTAAATAGAGACCCTAGCAGTGTAATTACTTAAAGGAGCTCCTTAAGCCTACACCTTGGTCACAAGTCCAAGGCACTGCTTAGGTTTCTCTCGTAATTGTTAGAGATCATATTTGATAATTTATCGGTTCAGTAGAAGTATCTGCGTCGCGTTTACCCAATATTCCATTCAATACCATCACCCCCTTTTAGTGTTCCCCAATATTCCCCATCTTCCTCCTTTCATCTCCTTTCACATCGTTTTAAAATCCCCGACATATATATATAAGTAAACTCTCCCTTCAAAATACAGAACGTATTTAATTAAAGGTTTCGAATCTTCAAGATATATCCACAATATTCGGATAATGGCGTATTTCAGATTTTGTTGATAAAATGTAGAACAACGTAAGTAGAGAAAAAGGATTGACAAATATATTGGTTGTCAACAGTTCAGCTAATCTGTAACACGACATACATTAACTGTTAGGCGGTACGAAGGAGCCGGATCAACTATTATAATATATAACGCGTTATTTCATCTATTTATCCATATGTCAATAAAATAATAAACGGAACGTATAGTTCATTAGTAACAAAAACAAAATCCATCAACTCATATCAATTCAGCAAGTGTGGGTCAACAAGGGTTGAAATTCAAACTAGCATAGTTTCCACCATAACCCAATATTTGTTCCGTCTAAGTTATAAGAGTTTGTAAACGCTTAAAAGGATTTTAGTGGATAGAAATCCAACTCACAACTAATCATCATTACGTAGATTTGTTTGCAGTATATACATATTACTGATAAATTCTAATCATCATATAAATGAATGTTCAACCGACTTCAAAAAAAAGGAGGTTATCAATTCGGTTATATATTTCTTTTATGTTTGTTACCTCAGAACTCCGTCATTTATGAACCGAATTAGAAATTTTCTTTTTGTATTTCGTACGGTATGCCTACAGATTGGTCCCATTTTTTTTCAAAATCCAGTTATGATAATGGAATAGGGTTTCAAGCAAATTCATTCAGAACTTTTCATTTGGTAAAGTGGAACTGATGAGGAAGACCACAGATATCCATAATATATGAGAAATTTTAAATAAGTAATTTTCATGTTGATGTTACCAGTAGATTCATAGACCCCGGATTCATCTACTATTAGTTGATGATGACGCCGGAAGGTATGTACTGGAACACAGGCATGGGACAACGTAAACTAGTCGTGTTTGGGTTTAATGGAATTGTCTTAAAGAGTACTTTGGCTGTAAGTGATTTACAACCGACTTCAAAAAAACGGAGTTTATCAATTCGGTTGTATTTTTTTTTATGTAATATAAGATGCACACTAGGAATAAGATACATACTGATCATCATCAAAATGATTGATTTACAAGGAGCTCTGATCATCATCGATTGATTTGCAATATAAGAAACAGACAACAAATTGATGTTTGAATTGATGATTTGCAATATGCGGAGCACACAGAGGTCAAATAATTAAATTGATTAATTTCCAGTATAAGAAGTAGACAAAGGTCTCATCATAAGCACAGTCTGATCATCATCATTATATTGATTATTTTGCACATAAACATTGAATATAAGTTGCATGTAAAGATGATTCGCTTTCTAATTATTTGATGCGAATATAACAAAACGCTCCTTAGCCCAACTTCCCCCACACACCAAGGCTCAATGGGTCTGTATAACGGTTATTGCAGTATATAAGGATGTTGGGTTTACGGCCTATCCGGACGCTGGGGGATGGGGGTTAGAGCAAACATGTTGGCGTAATCATGTAAATTGCGATACACATTCACTTGACCTTTACTACAATAAACTGCTACTTGTTTCGAGAATTAGATATTGTTTACGGAGATTATATGTGAGATATCTTAGTTGTACATGGGACTGATACTAATAAAGTCATCGGTGTTGCTAACTATTTCTGCAAAATTATTTAATAGACAGTTCAGTGACTTCAAAATATGTTAAGTGATTTCAAACTATAAAGTGTCTAGATCGTGCAAAAACGTTTTTAAACCCGTTCCTAGGTCACAAGAACCAGAACTGCAAAAAAAATTGGCATTAAAAGAAAATCAAAGATGAAAAGTAAAGTATCCAAAAGAAATAGTCCCGCTGAGTTTCTTGCGCCCATTCTTCTCAGGTCTGGGTTAGGTCGTTTCCGAATGGGTGGTAGATTCCGACGTTCAATAAGAGAATGTAAATTCCAATATTGAATAAAAAATTTTGACTTTGACTTTGAAAAAAAAGAGGAATTATCAATGGTGGTATAGTAATTAGTAATCCTTTGTCATCTTTTACAATTTATGACGTCAAAAACGCACTTTACTCGGATACCTATACTAATATTATAAAGAGGTAAAGTTTGTGTGTCATCTACTGAATAGGGGGGTCATCTACTGAACCAATTTTGAAAATTCTTTTACTAATAGAAAGTCACATTATTTGAGAGTGTCATAGCTTTCATATTAAATCGAAAAAAGAAAAGATTTTTTGTGGTAGTCGGATTTACTGGAGTAAATCGGAGAAGAAACGGTCGAACGATAACGTTTCTTACGAACGCTGCCTTAACGATGAGAGATATAAGATTCATAGTTGCGGGTAGATTGAGCGAGTGGACAGTTTTAATACACCTCAGCGAAGCGAGAGCGGGTCGACTAGTCTTAATATATACCTGTTAATATAATTATTAAAAGATATGATCATAACCCTGTATTATTAATAGTATTATTATTAGTAAAACTAAACGCTGGTGATTTACTGGTATTATATCTGAGGCAACCGACCTCCTCCCCCTCCTCCGTTTTCATTACAGCTAATCTTGTAAACGATTCGCCTCACTTCGTTCCCTCCAATAAACTCCTGGAACTAATTCAGATTATGTGTAAACGTTAGTGTAAGTCCGCCATTACCTCGCTTCGCTACGATATTACTACAACAACCTTTATACTATACTTATTAAGGGTATGTGTGCTATACTTCGCAGTAACACTCAAACGATAATATTAAAATTTAATCTAGATAAAAGCCAAGCAGTACCCTGGGGCTTGCAGATGGTCCACCTGATGGTAAGTAGCCACCATCGCCCATGGACATCTGCAAAACTAGAGATACCTTCTTGTTTTGTTGTTGCGTTGCATCCTCAAAGATAGAGTGGGGAAGGGGAGTGAAGAAAAAAATGATGCGGTCTCAGCGGACCCTGAGCAAGAGCCCTGAGTCTCTAAATCAGCAGCACTAATGGAATGGGAGAGAGAGGGTTAAGTCTGGCCCACAAGACTTGGCGGTCGGATTCCAATGCTAGTGTGCTGGGTTATGGGTGTGCTAGATGCTTTCCCAGCGTCAGAGGGGAATAATATTCTAACCCATCCCCTCACGGGGAAAAAAAAAACTGCGCGACAACACTTGACAGATAGACTCATTTCTATCTAACGAGTTATATATTGTCTACTCGAAATAAGATTAACTGAACTACCCGCAATTACTGAATTTCAAAAGGTACTGTTAACATACCTAGTTTAGTTAGTTCTACATCATTAAAATTATTTATATCTAACGACACTATTGATAGCGTTTGATTGGCTAATACTTTTCAACCGACTTCAAAAAAAAAGAGGTTATCAATTCGGTTGTATTTTTTTTTGTTTTTTTTTTATGCTTGTTACCTCAGAACTCCGTCATTTAAGAACCGAATTGAAAATTTCTTTTTGTATTTGGTAGTATATGCTTACAGATTGGTCCCATTTTTTTCAAAATCCAGTTCTGATGATGGCATCTTTGAGGAATTGAGAGAACTCCTCAAAAGTTATAGGCACACATATAGTAATTTTGATATTTTGAGAAAGGTTACAAGCATTTGCATATAGAATTTATCATTCGGTGAAGTGGAACTGATGAGAAAGACCACAGATAGCCATTATATGGTTAAGAATGTAAAGCAACTATTATTGTGAGGAAATTTAAAAAATACTTATAATGTTGATGTTACCAGTAGATTCTTAGACCTTCCGGCTTCATCTACCATTAGTTGATAATGACGCCGGAAGGTATGTACTGGAACACAGGCATGGGACAACGTAAACTAGTCGTGTTTGGGTTTAATGGAATTGTTTTAAAGAGTACTTTGACTGTAAGTAATTTTTTTAATGATAATGTTTGTCTGTCTATATCGTAGCTCCCGAATAACTATACCGATTTTATAATGCGAATTTTTCTGTGTGGAAGCAGATGGGGTTAAGATTCCATCATTTTACAAGTTTAACAGTGTATATGTGTATCTTTCTATGACATCGTAGCTAAACACTAACCTGATTTCGATGCAGAGTTTTCTGTGTGAAACAATTGGGATCAAGATGACATTGTTTTATTAGTTTAACAGTGTGCATGTGTGTCTGTCTGTGACATCGTAGCTCCTGAAAGAATGGGATGTTTTTGGTTGATTGAGTATGAGTGATTAAATAAGTAAACAGATGAGAGAGTGAATTAGTTGATGAACTATAAATGAGTTTCAGATTATATTCACTAAAAACCAAGAAATAAAACATTTTTAACAAAAAAATTGAACCGACTTCAAACTCTAAAAAATGCACTAAAAAGTAAGAAATAATTAGCTTATTTATTAACCTCCCTTTATTAGGACAATAATATACAATAATTGATATTTTTGTAGTTCCTGCTCCTTTAAATCTACACTTCGATATGAACATGTACAGTAGTCCAATGAGTGGGATTTGAACCCACGACCTCTATCGTCGACCATCAATCGTGAATCCTATCGTAGAATGAGAAGGAAATTATACTCATTACTGTACAGCAATAAGTATACACATGCAATTTATACGGAGCTAAGGGGTGCCTGGTGCTTGAGACCCAGGAGCTTTTTCACAATATATTATGTCTCACCTCCACCACTCAAACTCGCTAACTACAATAGATAACAAAGTAAACTTACATGGACCTCAAAAAGTATGACTGAACCACGACACAATAACACTAACTTCTAAGTACACTGCACGACAACACTAGAGAAACTGACTCTATCAGATAATAGTCTACAAGTGGGTATACCTGACATTATATAAAGGAACTACCCGCGAATACTAATATATAAACGGTGTTACAAGCAATCCAACGCCTCAATCACTTACCTACTGAATTTTATATATACTGTGTAGTATATCTCTTATTATCACTCAAGTCGAGTCACGATACAAACGCAAAATCATTACAAGATAACAATACATCCGAGACGCGACTAATTTTTCATAAAAATTCCATCTAAACCGTAACCGCAAATTCAATTACGAAACTCAGCGACCGCACCTGTTGGCGAGAAAAAAACAATTTCCAAACCGAATCCGGCTAGAAGGACCATGAAAATATATAACTTTTGTCCAACTGCCAATTTTCTTAAGAAACCCCCGGGGTTAAGCGTCCATTAACCCCCTCGTAATATTTTTAAATTGTATCCCACGCACTTTTAAAATGAAAACAAGATTTTTTCAGAACAAAGAGGAGGCTTAATGGAGTGAGTTAATAAAGTTACGTCGAACTGAAGACTGGAGGTAGTCTGAGAATCTAATAGACTATTTTATTTTCTATTACGCCATTTTATCCGAGATTGGGTCATGGAAACTTAAATATGCTTTCTAATTCTCAGTAATGATTATTCTGTTTATTAAGAGTATTGGAGCTATACTGCGCAGGAACACTCAAACGACAATAGTAGACAATAGGAAGCCGAGCAGCGGGGCTTGAGACCCAGAAGCAAGTTTAAAAACGTCTTTTATCATCGTAAACTCTCACCTTCACCGCTCGACCTCGCTCATAAATATTAACATAATAGAGTACATTACTCACGTTCTCTGCGATATCGGAGGCCTAGCACCACGCCAACAAACAACACTACCCTATTAGTCTCCACTTCTTTAATATGTACTGTGCGATATCACTTGACAGACTAACTCAATCTTATCGGAACGAAAGTTATATATTGTCTACTCGAAATAAAATAAAATCAAATACTAATTTATAAACGGTGTAACTTTTTTTTTCGTGTTTTAAAAATTTGCTCACCCTAAAAGTAGTTTTAATTTCGGCGACTACCATAAAATTAAATAGAGACTATATAATAAAATTAGAGACATTTTTTATAACTTATTTATGTTAAGAGTGCCTGAAGCTTGTGACCCAGGAGTAGGGTTGGAAAGGGTTTTGACTACACTCTAATTTTTGCCTATACGTGTGACATCCTTACCAAAAACTATCTATACCAAGATCCTAACCTATCTATATCAAGGATCATGTGATTCTCAATAAGGGCAACACTATGATATTCTATAATCATTAACTTACTCTTTTCTTCTCATTCTAATTTATTGGAGTTCGAAAAATAAACCAATAGAAACTACAAGCCAACCCAACATATATGAGTAATTCCCAAAGACATAACGGCCACACAGCTCGACATGCACTTCACCCCCACGTCGCTAGATGGCGTACGAGTACACTCATTTGTTTACTTTGTATTCATAAGTATTGTTTTCGCGATAAAACATAGCCTGTGTCCTTCCTCAGCCTCTATTTTATCTCTGTATCATATTTCATCAAAGTCGATTCAGTGATTTAAGCCTGATTGTGTAACAGACAGACGGGCATCATTTATTCGTCAATAGATGGCGTAAGTAGTATATTAAATCGCAGTTTCGTTTGCTTAGTTTGTATTCTTAAGTATCACTTACGTTTCTTATGTGTTTTTTTCGAAATTATATATTATTTAGGGTTATTATTATTTAGGGTTAATAGTATATATTATTTAGGGTTTAGAATTATTGTAGACGATAATGTAACCTGTGAGACATAAAAACTTTTCTTTTCAAAGTCATAATAGTACTTTGGTCCCCAAATGCTTCATGGGTAAAAAAATCTTTATATATATCGGAAATCATAGATATTCTTAACATAGGTTAGTGAATAAATTTAGTCGAGCTTGGCTGTTGTTGGCGCGACCTTTGCCCACTTCCGGAGGCTGTTAAGGAACTTTTATTGAAACGGCGGCACAATATACTTATCGCCAGTTCTGTTACATTCAATTTTCAGTAAATTGGAGTTTTGTCACGACAGCGTTTAATATTCAAGCGACGCGGGATATCTTTGGTCTACATTTTTGATCAAAACTCGTAAATAAAATATGTTGGAAAGTGTATTAAAAAGAAAATTACTATTATCTTATATAATACGGTTTTTGACTTATCCTTCAGCTTACTGATACGAAAGAAAGATATACCTAACTGTAATATAACGGCAAAGCAAAAAGAAAGGGTAATGATTTTGGCAGTCTATGAATGTTTGTATGTCCTTATGTTCCACTGATTTTAATTAAATGAGTGCCAGGAAAACCTCCATTAAATAGACATAATTATAGTAGGCATATAGTACCTAGGTGCGACTACGGTTCTACCTTGAATATTTTTGTGGATGTATTTCTGGATTTCTATCTGAATTGTTTTCTTTCGTCCTTTTTAAACCCCCTTTTTATGTAGTCGTTGATGAGGTTATAGTGATTTTGAGAATTAATCTATTTTTTTAAAATAATTAAGTATAATGTTACTCTACACCCGAACTCAAACGATAACCATATCTGATATTTTAGTTTGGGACGACTTAAAATCAATTTCACTTCCAAATGCATATTTTTTATGAGACTTTCTTCCAAATTACTATATACTTTATAGTAGTCTGCTTTGACTAAACTCAAAAATATTAAAAGTAAAAGTGGGGAATCAATATTTAAATACCGGGACGAACTTTGCTTTAGTAAAACTGTTATCCCTATACATAGGTATAGGGCATAGTAAAATCCAACAAAAAAATAATTTTATCTTATTTGACGATTTTTAGATTATTATTATTCTCTTTCACGTGCAGTAAAACATCGACCTTGTAAATCATGAGTATGATCGTAAATTTTGATTGCACTCCTTTAAACATTTATTTTACAACTTCAAGAAATCTAAACTCTGAATATTTTATAAAAATACGTACATAGACGAAACTTCGGTATTTTTCTATTATTTTATAAGTTTACCTTTCTTCATTGGACGTACACTTCTAAAAAGGAAGTATACGTTTTTTTTTCAATAGAATCTCCTGTATATTTTAGGTAGGTAGGATATAAAAAATGTGTAGTGAGAGGCATCAGGAGGCAAGTGGTGCGCTGAGGTGAGCGCGTACGTGCCGCACAACATAAACTGCTAATTTACTCTCTATTCTTATACTGAACAAATATTTGTTTGCTCGAAGTTACTCCACTTTTTCTTCATTTTTATTTCATACAGCGACATAACCTTGTGTTTTAGATTCTACGATTCACCCACTTTGTATATTAATCGCTTGGTTCAATCCTAATAAAAGGTTTTAGTCTTTCAATAGATTACAATTTACAATTTACAAAATGTTAAAAATGTCAATTTTATCGTGTATTTAACTATATAGTACTGAATTTAGCAGACTCAATTGTTTTTAGTTATAACTCTAGATAGTATACTTCAGTGGAAGTTTCATTTATCATATCTGGCGGGAAGACTCACTTCGACAACTTATGCAGTACGGTAAGTTGGACCTCTGAACTATATTGATGATGCTAAAAGAATATTGTGTATTTTAACCTGGTACCTTCAGAAAAAAAAACGTTATATATATTCGAGATTATATACATTTAACTTTGAAAATAAAAGCTCACGTTTGTTTAATACAATCCCTGTAATTGTCTAATCAGTTATAAAAAAATATTGTGGGTTTTATTAAATAAATATTGGAATATAGAAATATCAAACAAATGTCTGGTATTTCCTTGAAGGTGAATTGAACGACCGCGCCGAGATATTTCTAGACATAACGGCTGTTACTTCCTGAACGTTTGGCGACTTATTTTGATATCAATACATCTTGCTTTACGTCTAGATTCGTTGACTATACACTATATTTTCAATTTCAAACTTCAAAATACTCTTTTCTTTTTTGTTGTGATATAGTTTTATATGAAATAAGCTATTGCCTTACAAACGAGACTAAAGTTGTCTTTCTTGTTCAAACTCCCATCCATCTATCATACTAAAATTAATTTAAAATTGATCCAGTGTGAAAAGACTCGAACGAATGACTTTGGGATTTATAATATTAATTGTACCTTTTCTCTCTAAAATGTAGAATTATCTTTTTCAAGTTTAGGACATATTCTTCTTATTACGAAACTGTTTATGAATTCTAGTCTTTTCTTTCTTTAATCTACCTTAATATTAATGATACCAAAAAAGTACTCTAACAATATAAATAATAATTAAACAAAATTATAATCATCTGATGAATAGCTTGATTATCCCTCTTCTGACATAAAAACAACAATTCATAGTTACTTTGACAAAATTCTAATTTTGGCTAAACTAAAATTACAATAGTAATAGGATATGTTTATTTAAATGGTTTCCAGTCCCACATCAAACTCAATGAGTATGTAAATGAAGGAACAAGTACCCGACTGAGCCACTGAGGTCATAAAGTCAACGTGTCGAAGGGTTCAATTGTATTTCAGCGAAAACTTTACTGTTACTTCTGTTGTAATTGTTACTTCATTTATGAATTAAATTTAAGATCCTATGTTCCCTTGTATATAGCTGAAGAGATTCCAAATACTATGAACCTCTAAGAAAAAAAATCAATTTATTTAGTTTTAGAAGCTTTGTATTTAGATTTCTTTTTATTTCTGTCAATGTTATTCTTTTGGGTACCAACCTCTCACCTCCACCACTCGACCTCGCCAACTCTACAATAGATAATAAAGCTAACTTACGTGGACTTCAAGATGGAAGACCTTAACCACGACACTATAACACTAACTTCCATGTACACTGCGCGACAACACCAGAGAGACTGACTAATCAATTGAAATAAAAGTTATAATATTTTTCTCTACTATACGTTGGTATAATTGAAACTTGCAAATAAATCAGTTTATAAATATGTTTCAGTTCTACCTTTATTACAACGAAATTATTCTTTATAAAGTTTAAGTACTCTATATTTAGCTGTAGTATATATAACCTACATTATCTTTAGTTTCTTAGTATCATTATCTTTATGCATGCGGTGCAAGTGGCGGTGCAGTTTCAAACTTATATATTAGATTAGCCTCTTAAAAACTTCGTCAATCTCGACTCATGCATATCATATCAGGGTTACGTGGATAAAGTAGGAAAATGGAAGTTAGAGCAAATATAACCGTGGTTACATACAGAACTTTTAGTATAGTTTATTGCGGGTCAGCTGTTGCAATTAGTTTATAACTGGTATAATTTCTAATTAAGCTATAGAGAACAAGTTTAATTTGTTTTGTTTTTGTATAGCCGCAACTCATTTAGTAATTCATCAGAAAGTGTAAAATAAAATATTAAACGGATTTAATTTAATTCCTTTTCATCATAAACCCATGAGAGGACAGGTAAGAATACTATTCCCCTCTGCCGCTGGGAGAGCATCTCGTAAGAGCCGAGTAACCCAGCACCCCCTTGGTGGTAGAGGATCTGTTCCCCGACTGGCTTGCGACCACCAGCATGCGAATCCGATGCCCAAGTGTTATAGACGCGTTCCGGTTGAGCCGCATGTGGGCCAAACTTACCGCCTCCCTCTCTCATCCCATTAATGCTGTGGGTCTAGTAGACTCTGGGCTCTTGCCTAGGGTCCGCTGAAGCTGCATCATTTTTCTTCTTCATTCCTCCTTCCCACTCTATCTTCGGGGATGTAACGCATCGACAAAACGAGAGAGTGTTTCTTGATTTTACTATGTCCATGGGCGATGGTTGCCACTTACCATCCGGTGGACCATCTGCTCGTTTGCACCTTATCTATTATAAAAAAAAATCATCTTCACTTCTATATCGAAGACGTACTTCGATCACACTGAAATTCCACACAACAGATCATCGTCATTCGTCATCTAATATTTAGCTAGTCTTATCATCACTTACACCTTTTCCATAAGTCCTTTCTTACTATAAAACCTAAAATTATAATATTACAAAACTACTAGCAATCTCACGTCCATTCTCTACCCGCAACTATTAATCATATATTTCTCATCGTTAAGTCAGCATTCGTAAGAAACGTTTTCGTCCGACCGTTATTTCTCCGAATTAATTTTTTGCTTTAATATTCAGTAGTGAGGTAGAGGTAGAAATGACAGTTTAGTATAAAAAGTATTTAAACCTACTCCTGCGTACTACTACTGGGAAAAGGCATATTTTTTGGGTTAATTAATAGCCTTCTAGATCTTGTTATTAGGGGATGTAGGGGGCTACAACCTCACAGATTCTGATAACAACAAATCATCGTCTCCATAGTTGAGACACGTTGAGCTATACGTCCTCTCGAGTCTACGACTCGTGCGCAACTGACTATTCCCCACTACCAACCTCGAGGCAATACATTACAAATACACATACACTACAATTAGATAGATAATTATATACATTAATTCTTCCCTTTTCTATTTAAACCTCATCGAAGAGAGAATTTTAGTTTGCTGATATAAACATAAAATTAAGGAAGTCACCCTGTTAATAACAAAATGACAAAACCCGGAGGAAATGCCAGCAAATTTCAGCAGAATTAATCCTTTGGGAACGAAAGTTAAATTACAGGCTTAGAACTGCATCATTTTAGCGTCACTTTGATGTGGACAGCTTTGACAAAGATCTCTCTTGATGCTGTGAAATACTGTATTATTAGATAGTGCTTCACAAATTAGTTGAAAATTCTGTAGGAGAGAAACTATGTAATTGCTTTTTTGCATACATTAGTACTCACGTCTACAATATAATATATTTATTTGACAGTGTTTATAAAGGTGGGAATTATCTGGAACTACGGCTAGTAAAAAAAAGAAGCAAGGATTAGGTATTATGAATTAAAGCCGTATACGTATACTTCGCAAGTTCATAACATAAGGGAGCAAAAGAGAAATAATTTGAAGTAAATTCGCAATAGGAAGTTATTAAATAAATAATTCCCTCAAGAAGGTAAATGTAACTTACACAATTAGTTATTATTTAAATTCAAGAAAATATATAAAGAGAGAAATGTTGGAGTACGAAATAAATGGAAGTTTTGTTAAAACGCCTCGCTGGATGATTTATAGTCTCAGGTGTCCTGTAAGTGTTACAATTGTATGATAAACTATACATCATACAGACATTTATTTACGTCTATTACTGAAATATGTACTAAAAAAACATAATATATTCTATAAAAAACATATTATATATGTACGCCAACACACATTATTTAATTATATCACAAAAAGGATTAGGCAGCTTTTAAGATGAAAGTTTGGCTTGATTTTTACGCAGTTTTTGTTACTTCTCGTCACATTTCAGATAATTAACACAAAACCTTAACAAATTATACATTTAAACCTTCCTCATTAATCACTTTATCTATTGATGATAACCGCATAAAATTTTGTTCGGCAGTTTTTGAATTAATCGCGAACAGACGGACTAATAAAACCCTGGAAAGGTTAAAAATGAGCTTATAAAATTTCTTCTTAAGAAACTTTTATTTTATTCAGTTCCCAAGACAATGTAATACATTCTGTCAATCAAAATTCTTATTATTATACTACTACTCGCAAAAACTCACAGTTAATTCCCGTAACCCCCACATCTGTCAGATTGTTAACAGACAGATATAATTAACAATTCACATCTTCTCGCTATACGAGTATTAAACATTTGTGCGTTTTATTGTATAATATAAAACAACGTACATCTCTAAGGGATCTAAGGGACTTCTCATCTATTAGTTTTACTACTTATACTGTCACGATAGATCAGAATCAGTTTGACTAGTAAGCACAAGTTGAATGTTATCGACATAATATAAATAAGTGCATTCGTTAGCATTATTACTTAGTTAATACATTGTAAAGAGAACTTGTAAACCTGCACTTAGTACGCAAACCCCAAGTACTTCTCAGCATTCTGAATAAAGTGTTGAGTATATATATTTTTCGTTTTTGTGATTTGAGTGACGTGGAATGGTCCTAGTAGAGCTCGTCAATCACAGCTAGTTATCAGTGGCAGCCACGACCTCTATGATACAGGAAAATATTACAAAAACTGAACCAAATATTGTTTACCAGAAAAATATAAACCGTGGGTAGTTTTTGATAGTGGGTAATATCACTTTCATTACGTCATAACAACATTCAATGATTTTTGTAGTCTCTGATTGGCTGACGATTTCCTTTGGTTGATTCTATTTCTACAATTGGAGATATCTACAACTGTCTTGTTCCTTTATATTCCCTGACTGACGTAGTAAACTTTGGTTTCTTTGAGTGAACATCACCTGGGGTGATGCTAGTGAAAGTGTAACAATAGTGTGTTATATTGTATAATTAATAATATTCGACCTCTCTGACCAAGTGAGTTCTCACATCGTATTTATCGTGAAGGTCTTAACATTGCGTTTAGGTGTGTCATCATACTCTTTGGTTCAGTTTAGGCAGTGGAACACACACCTCGTTCCCATATGCCACTGGGAGTGCTCTCTTAATCATACACACTTGGTCACAAGTCCAAGGCACTGCACTTTACCAAATTATTAAGTGATATCTTCATTCTTAACGGCCATGTTATCCCGACATATACTAATGTATAAAGCTGAAGTTTGTTTGTTAGTATGTTTGTTTGCTTGAACGTGCTAACCTCAGGAACTACTGGTCTGATTTAAAAAAAATCTTACAGTGTTAGATAGCCCATTTATCGAGAAAGGCTATAGGCTATATATCATTACGCTAAGACCATTAGGAGTGGAGCATCACGCCGACGAAATCGCGCGGGTCGGCTAGTACATTATACAAATCGCGTGTCACAGAGTTGGTCCGCAATAAGCTCCAGAATTACTAAACTGATCCAAATGTAAGTTTACAATATGTAGGCATAGTTACCGGCATGTAAGTATAGGTTTGACCTTTTTAGCGGGGAGCGCGGGGCGAGAGCAGCGCGTCACACGTGATTGGTTCTTATGCGACGTTTCAGTTCCCGCGCATCTGCTATGCCACGGATAGAACTGCTAATCCAGGCACGCAGTACGCTCTCAATGCGCTATTTTCCTCCACTAATTTTTTCTCAGGCCTAAAAGTAGCTGCCGGCTACTATACCTCTATAGAAGAAAAATAATCTGCCTTCCTTTCAATTTTTTTCGTAATATATTTTATGACATAATACTTCATCGTTTTTTATTATCTGTGTTGAATAAGTATCCAATAGATGGCGTTGTGTTTAAAAAAGAGATTTTTACTTGAATATTGAGGATTGTAATATGGTAACAAATCACGTGACTCCATCCATTCTTTCGCCGGTAACATCATCACTTTCCTGTCGGTGATAAATGATGGATAAATTATGTATATGAGCATGGAGGGAATATTGAGGTAAAAATTGTGACATTCAGCGTGAAAAATAATTGTGAAATGATACTTACTGTTGTACACAACAATACATTTAAGATAAACGAACAGTGCCTGGAGCTTGTAACCCAGTAACGGGTTTTAAGGACTTCGTAGATATGATTACCACTTATCTTACTAAAATTATAAATTAAGAAAGTTTGTATATTTATGTATAGGTTTGGAAATCAATTACACAAATACGGCCGAACGGATTTTCATAAAACTGTGCACATATATACTTTATAACCTTAATTAACATATAGACTAACTATTATCTCGGATAATTACTTATAACTATTTTTTTTTCAGCAAGGTGTGTTGACAGTATTGTAGATAACTTAATACTAGCAAGTACTTAAAATTTATAAGTTACTTGTCAAACTGTCTGATCTATCGGGACTGAACTTATAAATAGTTAAGCTGTGTTATCAAAGTCTTAATAAGATTCTTACTTTAGTCAGCATTTGCAGCTCGTAACTTGTCCCTCACTTAATACCCGTTGCTGGTTGGTCGTGGGGATGGGGTGGGGGTGGTGGGGTGCACTTTGTCTTCGTTACAGTAATAACATTTCGTAATGGACCAGGGCTTTATAGCGCAATGGACAGACTGGACAGACCAATGGCAGTGGACGCTGGTCGGTGGTGGTGGAGCTGTCATATCAGGACTATAAATTGACGGTGAAATCCAAAACCAAATGGAATATACGTTAAAGGTAGTATTTTTATTAAAGTCTATGGTATTCTAGGAATATTATATTATATCCTTGGTTCGCTGAGGGATTCATCTCAACATATGTCTGGGCGAGTCCCACATACCTCTCTCCGTGAGAGGATGCGTAAAAGCATTTTCTATTGTTAAAAAAAAACCTTAGTAATGGAGACCAAGTATCACGACACCACACCACTACACAGCCATAATGGTCACCAGGCGAGTTCCGTTTGACAACTGGCTAAAGTCTATGGTAACAGAGGTTATATGTAGTCGTGGAATAAAATAAAAAGTACGGTGTAAAGATTTTTAATATTTCAGATGGACAAACATCCATGGTTACTGATAGTTATCTGACTATATGTTAGTCGCTGTTCTTCAAACATTTTTACGTCACTGACAGACAGAATAAGACTTTATCAAGAAATTCTTTCTATGTTCGTACCTTTTGTGTCGTATCGTATTGTATTATATATATTTGTTTTTAATTTTACAGAAATAACTTAAAAAAGAATTTAAAAGACTAAAAGGTTAACTTTTCTAGTCTTCTCTTAAAGATGCTTCAGTGTCGGAGTAAAACATGCGAACTCTATATGTATCATGGATTTAGATAGATCTAATAAAAAACCCCATGACTACAATTTCATTCATCCTGACATTATAAGTTACAGTTAAAGCTAAAATAGAGACATTTTTGCAGTATAATAAATAGGTCGTATTACACGTAACACCGTTATGTACGTGGTATTAACGTTGTCTGTTCGTATGATTTATACTTGTCATAGTTTTGCAGGCAGGTGATAAATCATTCGTAGTGTTAGAGCGCTGGATAAAGTTGGAGTTTAAAACTACGTATTGGAGTTTAAACTGGTTCAAATGTGGTATAAATTATTTGATACAGATTGGGGAATACTGTAGATTGTTTTTTTTTGTTTCATTATTCAGATATTTCAAATGTTCCAACAGAAAACAAGCCAATGTATGTAGCGGTTATATGATGTATCTTTCTGAATAAAACTACGATATATTGTGTAAAGTTGGATATCTCACAAAAAAAAAATTATGTCAAATGTTGCCAAGACCATATATCTCGCACTGTCAAAATTTTATCAGGTCTCATATAGAGCCAAGTTTCTAACTCTACACCCCCTAACTGCCGACCTTTCCGAGCCCTACGCTTGAGCAAATAATGTGGAGTAAATTATCTAGAAATAATTTCATTACATTTTTTTATTTTATTAAGGAAACAAACAGTGCAACAATTCTTAAAAATAAAACATAATCCAATACATAAAATCAATATCAACAAATTTATTGTAGGTTTCACATGATCTAGAAAGAAAAGTATTTCGAGCATAATTGGTATTAGTAACAGCAACGTGGAACAAGGATTTATTACGTGTGTATGTTTTGGGACATCTCAGTTTACTTTGGCAAAAAAAAATTATCAGAAAAGACCAACTATAAAAAAAATGTTTCAGTTGAATGTTATCTACGAACAGAATTATTATGAATAAAGTGTTCGTTTAGAACATAAAATTAAAATAGCTTCTAAAAATATGTATGGCCAATAAAAAAGTCTATCCATTATTATTATTATTATTCTTAAAATTTGATAAAGAGTAGCAACTTTATCCCCGGCGTGTAACGGTCGCGGACGTCATCGATATCGCCATTTTGATTGACGAGGCTCACTGAGAGATAAACCAACAGGCACGCCAAAAACTTTCTTGTTCATTGCCGAATATTCTCGGGATAAACTGACTTCTAATTAGTTGATGAGCTACTTCACAGAACACATAAGAAATAATAATATGCAGTGGAAAAGACGCTGATCAGTGTTTAGGGCTTGAGACCTAGAAGCAGGATTACGGAACTCCTGAACTATTCCTCGCCTTTACTGAATGACCTCATGAACACGAGCAATATAAGACACTCATATGATTTTCAGTAGGGGTGTCAAAAATCATTAAAATAAACCATTAGAAATTACTGGCTAAACACTACCGAAAGTTTTGCTTATCTGTGACTTTTTCAAATCAAAATTCCATCTGCTGAATCCAATTGGAGAGGACAAGATTCAATTAGCCTACGAACGGAATAACATATCATTATAATGAAAATTACTCATTTATTTTTCAATGGAAGAATCAATTTTCAGTAACCTTCGAACACTTCAGGATTTCGCAAATATTTTAAGAAGTAAGTAACATTTTAAGGAGTCTGGTTTAGAGCAAATTATATAATTTAAAATGTTTGCAAAATCCTAGAGTATCCTTTAATTACTGAAAATTGAGTCTTCACCTTAAAAATAAATTGGTAATTTTCGTTACGGGGACATGTTATTCAGTTCGTAAGCCAATGTACCATGTTTTTAAGCCTTTTAGTGACAGGCTTAAAAAAATAAATTTTTCCTTCAAATCAAGAAAAGTTCAGTGACATATCTATATCTATACTAATATTATAAAGAAGTAAGATTTGTATTTTTGTATTTTTGTATGTAACGAATAAACATAAAAACTACTTGACCGATTTCAAAAATTCTTTCACCATTAGAAAGCTACATTATCCTTGAGTAACATAGGCTATATTTATTACAAGAAAAAATTAGAGATCCTCAGGAAATTTCACTAAAACCAACCCAAGGTGCAAAAAAATTAGCCATAAAATATCTTTCATCGCATGCGCTGCAAAAAGTATTGATGATAGAACAAAGAAATGTTCTACAATATTATAGAACGTATCAATATCTACAAAAAACTCCGCGAGACCATATGTCCAACTATTATAGTTATGTCACTATAACTACTTTTTTACATTTTAAAAGTTGATAAAAATGCCAATCAAAATCAGACCATGATTTCTATAACTTTGTATTAATCCTTATCCAAAAAAATTATTTCGTATTCAAGACTGTTTCAATACCTGTAAAATACTTTTTGAATTATTAAAATCGGACATTCCAGTCAAAAGATATTACGAAATAAAAATATCAAGATAAATAAAAAATAATCCCTGACGGGTCGCGGACGCGGTGTGGAGTGCCTCGCAGCGCAGCGAGCAACGCGGCGATAGAGGGAGCGACAGAATGCGGGAGCCAAAATGTTAAAAAAAAATTATCCACCCGTGCGAAGCCGGGACGGGCCCCTATGCACATATAAAATAATAGTATATAGTATATAACAGGTAAAAAAAATCCCTCAAAGAGACAGTAATCCAGCCAATTTAGTGGTAGAGGACTTTTCATTCACCTTTATCTGACCTTGAGGATTTCGGATCGTGCTGCAGGTAATCCAGAGCTTCACTCCCTGTTTCTTTTTAGTTGTTAGGTTAATATACTCTCCAAGGTAATGTTTCAATATCTTAATCGAGCAAACAGTTTTCATGAAACACTTGTGAGTTGTCAAGTAGAAGTCATTACTGTTAAGTTGGTGAGACCGTACTTGAAAACTTGAAATGTTGGTCCTAAACACACAATAATGACTGTTGGAGCTCGTTCATCTTCATTATGTAAACCGCTTGTAATACTGTTGAGTTATTTATGCATTAGGACGTAAACTATACGAGTATTTATTACTTACAAAAATACGGGTTTTATCCGTGAGGGGACAAGTTAGAATACGATTCCCCTCTGCCTCTGGAAGAGCTCGTAAGAGCCAAGTAACCCTTTGGTGGTAGTGTAACTGTTTCCCGATTGGTTTGCGACTTCTCTACTCTGACGTGTTACGGTCAAGCCGCGTGTGGGCCTGATCTACCCCCTGCCTCTCCTATCCCATTAATGCTGCGATGCCAATTAACACCGGGTTCTTGCTCAGATTCCACTGAAATCGCCGCATTCTTTTTTCTCTCCTCCTCCTCACTCTATCTTCGAGGCGGCAATGCATCGGCAAACCTAGAGAGTACAAGAGATACTCTCTAGTTTTTCCGATGTTCATGGGCGACGGTGGCCACATTCCATCAGGTGGACCGTTTGTCCCTTATTTATTATAAAAAATGCAGCTTCATTTGGAATACAAATGTGAAGTTTGGAAAAAAAAATCAGTAATTCATCGGGAGCTTCACATATAGCTTTAACGATGCCGAGGCCAGAAAAAGTCGCAGATTTTAATAAAAGTAAAATGCAGACTTCCACTGCCTAATAATATGCGTTACAAAAATTAGATAAAACTGGTTTTTGATCTTAGAAAGTAGGAAGAGGTAAAGGGAGATTAGGATAATATACAAATTGATAAGGAAGCGTCAAAAAACCTCGAACTAGCTACAACTACTATTACAGTAGTTCTAGCGGTCTGTTTGTAAAGAAGTAGTAGAATGTTGCAGTTTTACTTGTTCTAAAGTAAAGAACATACATTTCCAAAAAATGAAAGCTTAATAGAAAATACGAAAAAGTTTGGATAACATGCGGCGTGATAAGAAAGCTTCAAGAGGTCGAGAAGATTAAGAAAAGATCTAGGTGCAAAAAATAATTAAATTCTAACCCTTCTGTTTATGGAGACGTCTTCTATTTTAGAATATTCAGTAAATTGTTCAGTAGAAAGGAGGGTAGATGAGGAAATTATAAGACTTGATTATAATACATTCTATATGAGTTGTTCGTTATCGGGGTTCGCAGTTCAATGGCGCAAGATACATTAAACAATATCCAGTTTCTACTGCGTCTAATGAGAAAACTTCACATTTATATCTACACCTACTGCTTTCTAATGTACTGAGAAACGTTGAAATTATCTCCTTGGATTATCAAAATATTATTTTTCCTTTAAATAGCAATAGAATCTAAGCTAAAGTTTAATTTCCTAAAATCACTCTTTTATCTCTATTATAATAAAATCCTAGTTTGTGCACGTATCCCGTCAAAACGATTTAATCAATTTGCATAAAATTTACCAAATGGATACATTAATGGTGGTGATGGATTAACATAGGGAACTTTTTATCCTTAAGAAGCATCGATCCTGTGGAATAAAATGGTAGAACAAAATTTTCAACTTCTGCTTTATTTGTTTAACTTGTTGAACATATATTTTTAGGCAGAGGAAGTCACGCAGGTCGACTAGTTTATTCTGAAAATCACAGCTGTTATTGTTTCAAAAGACCAATTCCTTGCAATAAAACCAGCCTTCAATTACCAATCCAAAATACAAAATAGTGTTTACCGCCAAAAATTTTTGGGAATACCTACATGATTACTAGACGACCATTGGTTAAAATTGGTTAAAAGGAAGTTCCTTAACGCTAACTGTTGGTATGTTATTAATATAATAACTGCTCAAATACTTCAACAGTCCAAAAGTTAAACTAAAGTCAAGGACTTAAAGATATAATATAGAAGTTCTAGATGAAGGGTGCACCTGGGATTTTAAGTTTTAAAGAATATTTGGTTTTGTAAACTTATAACTTATTTGTTCAGATTTCTAAAGCTTCTTGAACTACTTGTGAACTTGCGGGAATAAGAATGCGAAGTTTATTTCCGTAATCGTAGCTGAAGTCCATCGTCCTACAAAGACTTACATTTTTTAGTTTTTCTTAGCTTTAAAAATACGGTACATTAAATTAATTCACTTACATCGTCTAATTTAGGAATATAAACCTACATAGAATATCACTTTTTTTTGCCTTGGGAATATACAGGAATTCACAGTCCAAGTCCTTTCTCCCAAATAATAGTAAATTTTATAGAATCCTCCACACTTCACTTCTTTTGCTTTAGAAAGAAAAAATATTCACAATCTATCTTTTTTCCAAAGGAATAGAAACTTACATAGAATCCAACTACTCACTTCTTCTGCCTTTGATACAGAAACTGATACCGAATCTAGATTTTTTCCAAAGGAATAGAAACTTACATAGAATCCAACTACTCACTTCTTCTGCCTTTGATACAGAAACTGATACCGAATCTAGCTTTTTTCCACAGGAATAGAAACTTACATAGAATCCAACTCAACTCACTTCTTCTGCCTTTGATACAGAAACTGATACTGAATCTAGCTTTTTTCCAAAGGAATAGAAACTTACATTGAATTCAACTCAACTCACTTTTTCTGCATTTGATACAGAAACTAATACAGAATCTAGCTTTTTCCCGGGGCAATAGAAACTTATATAGAATAGTAACTTGGCTGATTAGGAATAAAATTGAATATTTAAAATCTTGGTAAAACTCCAGTTTTTGGGAAATGGATTTTTATAAATGAACATCTTTATATTTATAGAGCAGAAAAGCATTGGACATTTAGGCCAACATCTGGAGCGCATGGCCCGAATAAGGAATGGAATGTTTAAATGCCCCAAGAGGGCATACTCTGGAGATATGTTGTGGTTGAATAAATAACATAATTTAATTAAAATATAGAAACTGTTTGAAGCTTTAATAAGAACAATCTAAGTTGGTTGGTTTCCCTTGAATTACTTGCCTTCGAGTTGTAACATTTGGATTGAAACTTTTAATTGATATTTCATTCCAAAAGTTTTTTTTATATTTCAGTTGTTGCTTACTTTGCAAGCCTAGGTGTCATGTGCTAAGTTTTTGGGACCAAGTGTTAGGAAGTCTTTCGTTATATTTTGATTAACCACTGTCCCAGTTTATCTTAAGTAGTCCATATTATTTTGTACGGTTAACATCATTTAAAGCCCCGGCACTATTGTTTGTATTTTAAATTATATAATTATATTAAATACAAGATTATTATAATAATATTTTGAGTTCTATACGAAATTTATATACATTTTCTTATATCAACAAATGAGGGTAGTATTGCAAGTAATATCATACACAGATTATTACAGATAAAAGTGTAAATATCGGAGCTCAGGTTACCTGTTTCAATATCGTACGCATTATAGATTCCGAGATCCTGTAATGGCTGCACTTAAGCTCCAATTTGTTCGTATTAAAGCTCAAATTTCATAAATTTATAAATTTCAACTGCTTTCATAACCAAAGTAATCTGATTGTATTTTTGTAGTTATTTTACTGTTCGCTACAAACAACTAATATCGCAATTTTGTAAGTATAAAGTAAACAAACGAAAGTGCGATTTAATATACTACTTACGCCATCTGTTGACAGACAGACATAACGTATAGTCTGTTACGCAATCACGCTGAAATCACTGAACTGATTTTGATGAAATATGATACCGAGATAGATTAGAGCTTGGGGAGTTACTCATATATAAATTAAGTTGAATTTAAAATTCAAATGTTAAATATAGCGATTAAAATGTGAAATTAAACCTTCTATAATATTCGTGGTAAATTACACCTGGAAGAAGCCGGGAGGGGTCGACTAGTATAATTCACAAAAACTGGTTATAAATAACTAAACTTTACAATTACAATTTACTATTTGTGATGACAAATTTAAATAGCCTAAATTCGACTATTCTATCGTAGACCACCAATCTTTACATCTCTTCTAGATTTCCGATTAAGCTGAAACTTATGAGAATAGTTCTGCCATCTTGAGTGATCCGCCATATTGGATTTACTTAATATAATAAAAAGCTACACAGTATCTTAAATGCACAATTATACTCATAAGACTACAATAATACGCAATCCAGACGTAAGCCGAGCAGTGCCTCGGGCTTGTGACTGCACTCTCCTTCACCGCTCAACTCTAATATTTAACACATCTTCAGCAAATCAGCAATTACACTAATTATATAAATATTCAGCAAACTATCTCTAAATACAAAACACTGAAGTCACACGAGTTCGGAGAGCAACATAACCTTATCGCGAAGTCATCATCTATTCCCACTGTAATGAGGAGTGGGGTCGTAGGTCTGTGTTGCAAAGTTAATATTTAATCGAATCATCAAAATCGATCGATATCATAAAAAATCGAGATAAGCGTCAGTAGCTCAATGGTTCTGACGTTGGATTCACGATCGATAAGTCGTGGGTTCAAATCCCGGACATTGGACTACTGGCGTGGCCCACTCCTGACACAAGCATGCCAGCTTACTGGGAGGGGTAAAGGAAATAGTAGTAGTATGTGATCCATACTGCTAGTTAAAAATTCTCAATATTTTAATAAAACCTAACATCATGATCGTCAAAAAAATATTCCGCCATCTTGGGCAGTCTACCATATAGAATTTTTAATGTAAATTTATCATGAACAATCGTGCAAATATTAAATCTTTATATAAATGTAAATCAACATTGAAGTAAACACAATCAATAAATCAATACACACTTAATATAATTAGCATGATCTGTGCTGATCATTAATTAGGTACTCCAGGGTCCTCGCTCAAGGATCATCAGCAGTAGGTACTTCATATCCACAGTAGTAGGTATATTTCCATCTCTTTTTTATTTACGTATTTTTTTTGTCATCCTAAATGCATTGATCCTCTCGTCTCGATACTTTTGTCCTTTATTTCACCATTTAAAAATTGATTTCCAAAATTTTCTGGACCTTTGTTAGGTTTTCTAAACGATAGAATTCATGGATAAGGTAAAATAATTAGAGAGAGGAGTCTAACTCTTATGCTCGGGGACTAAAATGTTTTTAAACAATCATAACACTAGGGGTGTGACAATAATCCGAATATTATATTATTCGATTCGAGATAAAATTAATCGACTTTTGTAAACATAACAAATATTCGAATTGTATCAAAATATTAAATTTATCGAATATTCGTCAGTTTTCATTCAAAATTTGAGTTTTGTTAAGACCTCAATTTTTTTAAATTCATAAATACACTGTAAAACCTTTCCATCAATTTTTAGAAATAACTAAAAGCTTTGTGTAATACAAAAATCTTATACTATTTGAAAAGTTTGAACTATTTGAAAGATTCGAAATAAAAAATAAATAATTCGATTCAAACGCTATTTGTACACTCTTACAAACACTTAGCCGAAAATATATTAGTAGTAGAGTAAAAACATATTTTTCTTACTTAATGCAATGCAAACAAAGTCAGGTTACGAGGAGGGTATCGTGAAAATTGGAGATCATTGAAGCGTGTACGCAATTATTGGATCGGACGTAGCGCTAGCGGGGTTGCGGGGACGTCACGCGTTAATACATAATATACGGGTATATGTGTTAATGTATACAATCAACGTTTCTCATATATTAATACAAAAAAAATATAGGGTATAATTCTCATACATCTCAATATGAGACAAGGAATTAAGTTGTATGATTTTCAGCCTAGTACTCGTATATAACAGGCCACGTTATCATCTGTTTTTGTTGGGCAGATAATCCAAACTAATATTATAATCCCACCAAAAACAATTCCTGTAAAATGATGCCAAGACGATACCATATACCTCGCACTGTCAAAAAGTTATGTCAGTCACCTAAATACACGTGGTAAATTGCACCTGGGCGAAGTCGGGAAGGGTCGAGTAATGCAATACTGTAATAAAGAATTCCTCGTTTAGTTTAAAACTTAAGCAGTTCCTTTAAAATCAATAGGCTATTGTAGAAAATTCAATTCAAAGTATAATAAAACGATGTTAATAAATAATTTATTTCTGCAGATACGAGTAACAGATTACATTCCTTTCCATTCTAGACTCACGATGCCGATCAGCCAATCATTGGAGAACCTTTTACCAGATAAAGTTTTGTCTTTCATTAATACAAATAATAAGATTTTAGTTTGGTTATGGTGGAAATAATTTTAATAAGCAATTTTTTGCATCCTTAAAGATCTTCTAAGATAAGATATGAAATTTTGATATCATTTGTCATTGACAGTAAAGACTGTCGTAATAGCTTATTTTATACGTAAATCATAATGATAAATACAACTTTAGAAGACCGCGAAAGCTGACGTCAGAACACCATTAGCATCTAAATCAAAGGGCGCTAATCCGGCTCGAAGGACCAGATTAATGAGCCGAAGAATTCACCGTCCCTTGTTCCTGTTAGGCTGTTACGATTTGGGTTCAACGTTAAGGAGATTTTGAATTTAATGAAATTGATATTATTAATAGATGAAACACAAACAACAGTGAGTGTTTTTGATTTGTATTATTGGAGATTTATGGATCCTCCTAATTTTATAAAAAATGGCGGCTATAGAAATAAAATAATAACGCATGATTGCAAAAAAGTCAAATTCTAATTCATGCAATTTTCTAACTAATGTTCTGGAACTTGCCAGTAGACCATTTATCGATAAGGTAATCTATTAAGAATAGATTATGTACAATTATTCATGTCCATTTAAGATTAAAGCATTTACAAATGTTAATAGGATAAAAGAGCTAAAAGATTTTCGCCGTTAATTCTCTTGCAGATCCTTTGATTTACATGCTAATGGCATTTTTATTGTTAGAGATTAACTTCCATTTTAAAATATTTAACGTTTTCTTATCAGCTGAGTCTATCGGTGACGTATTTTTTAATAAATAAATTCATAATTATCTCCAGCAAGTCTAATTTCAATTATTTTAGAAATATCACTGGCATACCTATTAGGTGTGCAACTAAGTTCCCGGGTTTCACATATAGATGCCGTTAGCGATAAATGTAGTCGACGTACATGTCTGAAATCGTATTTTTTTACTAGCTTGGACATCTAGTAACAATAACCAGTGGTAATATCAACAAGTACCGCAGCGCACAAATATTTTTTTTAACGAGAAAGATGTCGAGTTTTGTGCCAAATAAACGGCATTTGCGGGAAGTTTTACTTTTCAACTTCAACTTAAAAAAAAATGCAGCTGAAGCACGTCGTTTGCTTGAGGAGGCCTACGGCGAACACGCACCATCAAAAACTACCTGTGAAGAGTGGTTTAAACGCTTCAGGAGTGGTGATTTCGACATCGAGGACAAGGAGCGCTCCGGTAGACCAAAAACAATTGAGGACGCCGATCTGCAAGCGTTATTGGATGAAGATGACACACAGACACAAGACCAACTTGCGGAGGCATTAAACGTGAATCGCCAAGGTATTTCCAAACGTTTACATGCTATGGGAAAAATTTTAAAGGAAGGAAAATGGGTGCCGCATGAGTTCACTGAGAGACAGATGGAAAATCGAAAAACTACTTCCGAAATTTTGCTTTTGCGGTATGAAAGAAAGAGTTTCCTCCATCGGATTATTACTGGCGATCAGAAGTGGATATATTTCGAGAATCCCAAACGCAGAAAATCGTGGGTTTCTCCTGACGAAGCATCAATATCGACGGCACGGCCAAACCGCTTTGGAAAGAAGACAATGCTTTGCGTTTGGTGGGATCAAAAAGGTATCCTGTACTACGAGCTGCTGAAACCGGGTGAAACTGTCAATGGGCATCGCTACCGACAGCAATTAATCAATTTGAACCATGCCTTGCTCGAAAAACGGCCAGAATGGAACACAAGACATGAACGAGTGATATTGCAACACGACAACGCACCGTGCTATCGCAGTAAAATTGTCCAGGACACCATCAAAACGCTGAAATGGGATCTGCTACCGCACCCGCCTTATTCCCCGGACCTCGCCCCTAGCGATTATCACTTGTTCCGTTCGATGGCGCATGGCTTGTCTTGGCTACACTTAACTAATTACGAGGAAGTGCTAAATTGGTTAGATGAATGGTTTCAGTCCAAAGACGAGACCTTTTATCGTCGCGGTATCCATGTATTGCAAGAGAGATGGCAAAAATGTGTAGCTAGCAAAGGGAGATATTTTGAATAAACCATTTTTTGTATGTATCTTGAAATTTTCTATTTTTTATTGATCAAAAAAACCCGGAAACTTAGTTGCACACCTAGTATATTGAATTATATTAATGGGCTAATTTTAATACTAAAATTATTTTGTATATTGGATAACAAATTTAGAATTGTTACAGCACTTTCTGTTTAATAAAGGCCATATGTAATTTAGTAGGAGTAGGAGGAGTACAGCAAAGTAAGGAAGGGTCAACAAGTATATAAACAAAAGAAAACATCGCTAAACCTTCTCAGTGCCCATCAGCACTCATTCACGCAAAGCTTTGTAATTTTAGAAATTACTCTGAAACAAGTGAACTTAAATTATGTACAGCAGACGGACGCAACTCTTCGCATAATCTAAAAAACGTAACAAAGAGAAAATTAGAGTGTGCAAAAAGAAAAAATAATCAAGTCCATAACGGTAGGAGCACATCATTCATTCATTCAGAGGCAAAAGAAAACAAAACTCGGTCGGCCGCGACACGCATTAATCTTGCCGTGACGACTGGATTAGGGGTTGTCTTAGAATAAACTGTGGAAGTATCATCAGCCTCAGCATCTAGAAACTACTGGAGAATTTTTGTATCCGTACAATTTCAATAAAGGGATTAGCAAATTTTAATTTTCGTGCGCAGGTCAAAATATCATCAAAAGTATTATTGCGGGGCTTTTACTCTCGAGATTAGTAATATTTTAATTGACATATTTATAATTACTTACAAAAAAAATTATATGAAAACATGATAAAACATTTAACAAAAAAATAAACCAACTTTAAACTAAAAAATCCAATGAAAAGTAAAAAATAATTACATTAAAATAATTATGAAGTCTGTGAACATATCAATAAAATATACATGGTAAAATACAGAACTTCCTTCTTTTTTTGCAGTCGATTAAAATATCTCAAAAGTTGTCATTAAACAATATGTCATGTCGTCTAGAATCGTTGCTAGGATATTCGCCAGAAATAGCTTTAGATTCGTTTCACACGATACGACAACAAAAACGTCAATGTTTGAGATTTTACTTACGTTCGAATATGTTCGGTAGAGATTAAAACCCTGATAAATGTTAAGCTAGAAGGGTTTGAATATATGTGTAACTGTAGGAGGTGCCTTACTTTTAAACCTTTATGACATTATTATTGTTTCATTAGGAACAACAAAGGAACCATTTTTGTTAGTATACATTTTAAATTCTATAACTTATACTCTAGTGTTAGTAACATATACAATGCAAACCAGGTGTGCTTTAGTGAGTCATATACTTACGAGGCATTTCATGCGGACAATGATTCCGCATGAGATGCCTCAGCACAGGAGCTCTTGGGTCCTCAGCCACGGTTTTCAGGATGCTATTTGCACTCCCCCGAATCCTTGTCACAAGCGAAGCCACCTTTTTCCGGATGATAGCTTGGAAACCATCTGTACGTGATTGGGTAAACATCCCCGAGGCACTACAGAATCGAGGGAGTTTCAACATCATCCTAAAAACATTATTATATTGGACGCGCAGTGCATTTAGCGCCCCCCGTGAACAGCTGAACCACAGACTTCCCGTGTACAGGCCTTGACAGTACGCTTTAAACAAGGTTATTTTGACCTCATCCGAACAACGATAAAATCTGCGTGCCAGCATGTTACCGCGGACTGCCAACGCCCTGCGTTCCCTCTCAACGTCGTCATCATCTCTAAGGTCGCCGACAAGTATATGACCCAGATATTTAAATTTGTTCACCTGCTTTATATCAGCACCTTATGTGATGTAAAATAAATTGAAGATTTTTAATTTTATCCTTTACTTGTATAGTTCAATAGACTTCACTTCATGCAAAATTTCACGAATCTAGGTCATCAGGAAGTACCCTATAATTTTGTGAGTTTAGCACACACTAACTTGCTACAAAATTTGCCCAATAGATGGCGGTGTTGCTTTCTCAAATGCTTAAACGGGAATAAGTGAAATTTTAGTTTGTCATATTGAATTTGATACCATTTCTCCCTAACTTATTTACTTCAATGTACCGTTTTCGTACGTGGTCGGAGGATTGAGATGATTGTGAGCGATGCTGATACCAACAGTAATACTCGCTTGACACGGCGACGTCCTGATGGATGGTGCTGGCTTTAATCGAATAAACTCTATAGGGTTTTAGCTGCTGCAGTATAAAGACAATTCAGAGGTTCTTTTAGAGATAGCAAAAATCCACCTGATAGATAGTACTTACTGTTAGTTAGTTATGAATCGATTTATACTTCAAAATACAAATTAATGTTCCTTAACGATAATGATGATAATTTAACATTACGGTGCAACCTCAAAACGAATGTCATGGAATATAATTGAGACTCCTAGAATAGAATGGTGGATTTTTATACCATCACATAGGTGATAACTATAGAGTTATTTGTTAGGTTTATTTTACTCACACGAGCTACAAGTTTCAATATAATAATTTGATAATGATAATAGTAATGATGACATGACTGTAATATATATGAAACAAAGATAAAGATCATATAGAAACAGAATCGGATTATTTAGGAAAGGCATATATGTGATAATAATTATCGAAATTAACGTAATTATTATCAACGTTAGTTACCACTAAAATCCATTAAATTGCAATCAATGATTTCTAAATTCACGGAGTATATCCACTTTGAAAGTTTAGTAAGTTTTACAACACGATTAGAGGAATTACTAACACATTAGGTAAGATTAATCTTGAGACGCGTGAAGGATTACTATCAGATGTTTGAGATTACTTCGGAGTGACTAACTGTTACTTCAAATGTTCGTAGCTTAATGGCTTCAAACAAAAATTTATCATTTCTTTTTCGTTTTTTATTGTTTTCATTGTTTATTTGTTTAAGCCAAACGTATCAAAAGATAGTGCTAGAAGTAGGTATTTTAAATAGATTCTATAAATTATTCTTGAGGATGGGCTATATGCTTGGTTTTTTGCAACTTATCATTGATCATCACATCCTATAACTGGTGAATGTTGGATATTTTTGACATTATATACGAAATTAATAGGCTTTATGTCAAGAATTTCTAGAAGCTATTAAAATATTAGCCAACATCCTTACCTTAGTCCAGGTACATCAGATACTGGTACACCATCTTCAGTCAACCACGTGATGGTCGGTGCTGGACTACCATGAGCAGCACAAGACACACTTGCTCCAGTACTGTTAGAAAAGGACAGGCGAGGCGGAGGCTCCATTAAGAAGATCAACTGGCAATCTGATGATGATACTGAAACAAATAAAGTTATTTGAGTTATTTCCTTTGAGTGGTAAGTAAAATTGAAATACATCAGCACCTACAACGGGAAATTTATTGCTAACTGATTTGATTTAATAAAACAGTTTTTGTGACCCATGGCTTTTTCCAGTTCTTGGACACCATCTAACCAAAATATTTTTTATCCAATCCTTTAGTATCACACAAATTAAGTTCTTGTGGAATTAAAATATTATTTCTTAAAATATATCTGTATTTAACTATTATACCAGAAATCTTCGTGAATAGAAAAAACAAACATATCGCACGCTTATTCAAACAAAGAAGTAATACAAAAATAACGTTTTTTGGTAATGAGCGTTTAAAGTTTTGCACTTTTGTCACATCATCTTTATTTAATTATAAACAATAAATGATTAAGTATTTTAAATATGTGATTGTTTTAAATGTTAGTTTAATGTTTGAGGATTGAGTAAAAATTAAAAAAAACGAAATTAAATATTAATGAATTAGTAAAATATGAACCTGAAAAAAAAGTTCATACTTATTTCAGTTTACGTTTAAAATGTTAGTGATTTTTTTGAATATCGTCCGGTATAACACGAGATATCACAGTAAATTAATAAAATACTCATTCAGTCATGTGACTTTAATAAGCTTTATTTCGGTTTATTTTTATTCAAACGGCAAGGCAGCGGGAACACGGTCCAAGCTACCGAAGGTACCGGAGGGCTCCAGAGAGAGGAACTTACGCAAGATACGTGTCGTGTCCAGTAGTACCACTTTCTAAATCAGTCTCTTGACCCATCCATCTCACGCGAGCCTCTTAAGGTGTTGATGGAGGCTCTTGGCCATTAGGCCATTGGCCGTTAGGTTATATCGGCACAACGACTGCTGAGACCACAACTCAGGAGCTAAATCAAGATATTTCAATTTTTTAATCTTCTCAGGTTTCACGAGATTACCGTCATGCGGGATGGTGACCTCAACAATCATTGTGCAGCGGTCCGATCGATCTATCACCACTATATCAGGCTTATTGGCAACAATAGTCATGTCAGTGTTGATAGTTCGATCCCAGTACAACGTGACGTGACCATTTTCGTGAACTGGGGGTCGGGCGCATACCTATAGTACGGCCCATAGCAAGAAGCTGCCATGATACGGTATACCTCACAATATACCTCCAGTAGTTCCTCGTCATGTTAACTTCCTCCATAATTGCACAGATAAAAGCTCCGGTTTCCCCAAATAGGTAGCCAAACCGTAGCCAAGATACGGACGCTTTAAAGTCTACCTCGTCCCCGTGAAGGGCGTGGTAGAAGCGTCCGTATAACTCCTTGCTCTTCCATACCTCCTTGCGGTTGTCGGTGCTAAGCACTATAGGTTTGCGCCAGTTCTCTTTTGCCAGGCCAAGCGGGGTCAGTCCCTTGTCCATTGCAACCACATCTTGATACATTCCCACGTCAGTTTGGAGAAAACTCCATGAGTTTGCACACCTTCCGGTTATGGAGAGTTTTAGCATTCAAAAGGGTTCAACCCCCACATTTTCGGGGATGTACAATCTTATTACCGAAGATCGAGGGCGATGCATTCGATATGTGGCAATATTCAATGCACGCACGCACTTTCTATCCAAGTCGTCTAGTTCTTTCTGAGTCCACCTGGGTATGCCGAAGGAGTACATGAGAATTGGCATAACCCAACCATTATAGGCGCGTACCTTATTCCATCCTTATTCCAGGAAGCATTCCCGCACTGATTGTTTCATGTCAGTCTCGATAATCCCAAACGCCTCCAACATATCCAAATACTTGTAGGTCTCGTCAGCAGAGAGTGATCTAAGGTTTAGAGAATCCGATAATTGTATTCACCCTTTCCTGAATCCTCCCTCGCTTCACATGCATGACTGCACACCACTATCTACTCCAAATTCCTTTCTAATAGAGTTACTATAAGTTTCCGTTACTTTTAGTAATTCGATTAGTTGTAACCTGGTTGGAGCGAACAGTTTCAGATCATCCATGTAAAGCAAGTGGGACATTACCTGACCATCTCTCCGCAAACGATACCGCAACCCTGAATTCTCCAGCAATGTACTAAGAGGGTTCAAGGCTAGGCAAAACCACAATGGGCTCAAAGGCTTGGAATATACCCCGCTCAATCCTTACATTTTCATTATTTCCCTGGATTGGTCGACACCCCTGATATCGAATAACCGTCCACCATTGCCTTATGCATGATCTCAAGAAAGCGCAAAGAGTTGTATTTAATTTATATAACTCCAGCACCCCCATGTGGCACGTAATCATAGGCCTTCTTATAATTTATCCAACATGTCGACAAATCCCTTCGAGAACAACGAACCTGTTGGCTGATGGTCATGTCAATGAGGAGTAGCTCCTTAGTGCCAAGTGACCCATTCCTACATCCATTTTGAGACGCAGAAATGATAGCATTATTATGTATATGGCTACCAATCTTATTTCTCACAATGGATGTAAGAAGTTTATAGATCGTTGGTAAACATATTGTGATGGGTCTAATTTTTGGATTCCGTGGCTCTACCTGACTTATGGAGCAGGTGGGTGATAAGGAACGTAGAAGGGCGTAAGGAACTGTGGCAGCGACCCCGACTCAAGAGCAGACTAAAATTGAGATGCCAAGCAAACATGTGAACTGCGCAGCCCCTTCAACCAGAAGTTATGCCTTCATCTTGGGTTTGAGATAGGGTGGCGTCTATATTAAATGTATAATGCGACGTTCTGGGGAATGCGATGACATACTGGTAAGAAAAGAAAATCTATTAAAATACTTATAAGTCTGTTCCAATAATTATTAAGTTTTTTTTTTCTAAAATAGAGAAATTATATCAAGAATTCTATTTAAGTCTAGTGTTTTTTAAATGTTAAAGAGAAATAATCATATATAATATTTACAGTTAGAGTATTATTTATTAATAAACGGCATGAACATTAAATGTGCCACAAACAGGGTAGGTTTTAACAAAATCTAATAATACTAAACTGAAATAATTTAAGTAAATGCAAATGATTTTTAAATTGATTAAAAATAAACTGCAGTAAGTCTAAATGGTTTTACTACTACGTGAAATAATTTTAATCATACAGTGAAATAAGTCGAAATAATATCTCTTTACTAAAAAACCAAAATATGATTTGTATCTTACTTTTGAATAATATAGAGAATTTTTACGTTTTATTTCTGACTTTGAATTGCTTTCTTTGAACCACAGCTGACGGATTACTGAATACATCTCTTTATTTGTGTCAAACTTGTCACACGAATACGTGGAAAAGAGCGCGTTGATCTTTTATTTCGCTCACAGACATTCAAATCGAGCGGCTGTTGGAGCGAAAATATTCTCTAAGCTGCGTTAATTTGATTTATAGCAAAATCCCCAAACTGGTCATTTTTGAGTTATTTCTTTGTTTGAATAAGCGTGCGATATATTAATAGAACTATTTCCCATTTCTATTTCAACATAATTACAAATTCAAAAATTAGTGAAAAGCATTTACTATAAGCAAAATATAGCGACAAACGAACTGTTTGCCGAAATTATACGAAAACAACAATTTCACACATCGACAGTCGCGGGAATTAAGTGGAATCGCTCAAAGGCTCAATTTAAGTAATTATATTGCTTTATATATAGACTAGATGATATGCCTTTACTTCTGTTATAAAACTAACATACAATCATTTTTCTAAAGCAACCCTAATGTTCCGAATTCCAGAAATGTTTGTAAGTCCGCGCTAAGCTTTTATATTATTTCACTGAATGTCAAAAGTCGTATTTCGCTACGAGATGGCGCTGTATGAAAAAAGATAATATTTTCTTACTTTCATTAAGCCTGGAATTTCTTTAGTTGATAAATACCTAAAATGTACTTTTTTATGTTTATATAAGGTGCAAACGAGCAGATGGTCCACCCGAGGGTAAGTGGCCACCATCACCCACGGACATCGGCAAAACAAGAAATACCCTCTTGTTTTGTCGATGTCGATGTGATGATAAGAATGCTGCGGTTTCAGCGGACCCTGAGCAAGAGCCCAGAGTCCAGGGAGAGGTGAGGGGCAAGTCTGCCCCACATGCGGCTCGGCCAGAACGCGTATAGGACACTTGGCGGTCGGATTCGCATGCTGGTGTTCGCTAGCTAGTCGGGGAACAGATCCCCTACCACCAAGAGGATGCTGGATTACTCGGCTCTTACGAGATGCCCGCCCAGCGGCAGAGGGGAATTGTATTCTATCCCGTCCCCTCACGGGTATTCTCGAATATTTTTTTAAATAGCTTTATTTATTATAAATACATATTTGTTAACTGCAAAAGCAGTTTGTTGTTGTGTCGTTGTCGTTGAAATAATGCAAATTAAAACATATAAATAAATTTAAATCGTTTGGACATGGAAATGTTTAACACCATTTTGTCTTCTCCAGATTCTGGGGAAGCCAAGATGGTGTATCAATTTGTAATTATTACTTTAGAATAGGTAGATATTAGGTTAGGGTACAATAGGGCTGGCATACTCTCAAAAATAAAAGCCCTTAAAAATGTAGAAAAAAAAATATAATATATTTAAGTTTTGAATTGTGACTATGTTTTTTGTCATTTACTAATTTCTTAGGAACAATTAATTTAATTTACTTTTCAAAAACTTTTAATTTATTTTCCTATTACTATCTTGTACCTGCTCCCTATGAGAGTTCCATAGCTTTGTTATTTTTATATTTCTTTGTTCTTTGTTCATAATAATTTTGTACTATATAATGCCAATATAATATTAGGAATTATCTTAGGATAATTGTATAGAAATATAGTAGCATTATAAAAGTTAAAGAAGATTCTGTCTATCTGTTTAATACAAAGCGTAAAATTAGAATAGAAACAAAAGAATAAATCGTAATCCGACATGTTTGAGATGAAAGTTGAACGGATTAAAGGGAAACTTTCTCACCATCTTTTTGTGAAGCGATCACAAAAACTCGCCTTTGTAACTGTTCCGAATTCAGCTATCTACAAAGTTTCATGTTAAAGATATACTTTTTTAAACTTTATATTCTATTGACTGTAACTTTCATAATTAAAAATCCAAGTCTTTCTGTCTGTTACACGCTTAAATCACTGAACCGATTTTGATGAAATTTGGTACAAAGATTTTATTTAGAGCTTGGGGACGAAGATAGCCTATGTTTTATTGCGAAAAAAATAGAAAGTAAACAAACGAGTGTGCTCGTACGCCATCTAGCGACGTGGGGGTGAAGTGCATGTCGAGATGTGTGGACGTTATGTCTTTGGGAATTAGTCATATATAAATTATGTTGGTATTAAAGAATTTTTTTTCATTGCACCCGTGCGAAGACAGGACGCGTATATTAGTAATCAACTTCTTTAGGAAAAAAAAGAAAAACCGATCAACTTGAGGGTAGGTAATAATAATAAAAATCTTAAAATTATGAGGTATTTTATGTCACATCCATAACACTAATTTAAAGTTAAAGTTGAGCCGCGTACGACTCCAACTTATCTAAACTCAAATTATGAACAATAGAGCACAATTGTCAGTAATGCTACAACTCGAGTAGTTCCCTAACTGTTGAACTGTTAACGATATAACTTTGCCATACACTTAACTCGTACCTTAATGATACCCACGTGGATGTTATAAAACTATCCTCACCTTGTTTCGCACACACAATCCTTGTATTCCTTTAATGTTATGATTAGTTTACCAATTGGGTTATGCTACTGTTGCTTGTTGTAATAATGGTAAAACCATAATTTGTATGTAACTAGGTTCAAGCTCATATAAAAGACCTTACAGTCCAATCCCTTCATGTGAATCCTTGAATCATAAAAATCATATGATCAATGAGTATAACCACAATTAAAAAGTTAAGTCCCTGGTTAAAAAGAGACAGGGATTCAAAAAGACTTGCAATATCTTAGAAAGAGACCCAAATCTTACATTCCCTGTTTAGACACGATATCCTAAAAGTTACTTAAGTTACCTTTATTGAGAGTTTAATCCCCCACAGGCACACATCTCTGACTTATCACTTGCTTTAACGGTGAAGGAAAACATTGAGAGGAAACCCCTTCTGAGAGTTTCCTAAAGTTCTCTGTCGGTGTGTGAAGTCTGCTAACCCGCATTTGGCCAGCGTGGTGGACTATGGCCTTACCATTCCCATTCTGTGGAGGAGACCCGGCTCAGCAGTAAGCCATGAATGGGTTGTCTAGAGAAAAGCCATGTATTCAGCACAACTTTCAATATATCTCTGCCTTAGATAGAAATCTTTTGAATTATGGTAAGTTAGTTCTCCAGTAAGAGAGAGAACTTTTACAACCTGATAGATTCAGATAGAGTTTAACATGGGAGGAAATAAATCTTGTTACTGTCCTCAACCAAATTACTAGAACAATCAAATTGAATCAATTTCCCACATGTACAGTACCTGACACACTAAGCCCACTAATTCCTAAGCGACATTATTAAAATTCCGGCCAGCTCTTGGAATTAATTGTATAGACCCGTCCTCTATCCCCATCCCCTATCCCGTCTCCGGACCCTCGACCGCTTTTGATGTCGCCACTCCATAAACTAAGTTTGCGAACTACGAATTAATGAAATTAAAGTGTACCTTGTTTTGTTTAGATAGTGTTAAATGTGATAAACGTTCGTGTAAATACATGAATTTTACTGTAGATCTACCCGCATCTTTATAATTAGTTAGCAACACTGGTTTGTTTTATTTTGTTCCAAAACTGTATATAGTCTCGGTCCCGATGTATTTGTTCTAGTTGTCAAAGAATTAAGCCAATTGTCAAACGGAAGTCGCCTGGTGACCATCATGTATATACAAATGGTGTGGTGTCGTAATGCTGGGTCTCCATTGTGCAGGATTTCGTAGGTGTACATATAATAACATAGTGATAAAGAAGTCAAGTGGACATGAAACCATGGTGTAGCTTAACTAGATATAACGTAGTAAGGTTTGCATACGTGTATCTGGGTCACAAGCACCAGGTATTATCTTTTACGTATTTCGTCTTAGAACAGATTGTATTTCTTATAAACAAGTTCTTTGCTTTTATTTTTGTGCTCATAAATAAATATTTAATAATATTTATATTTCTTTGAAAAACATTCAGGAAGCTTATAAAAGCTTAGCGTCGTCTGTACGTAACGTGGGCGCTCTGTATCAAATATATAGCAACACCGTTTGTAAATTAATATTCGTGGGTAGTTCATTCTATCAAGTAGACAATATAAAATTTTTGTTCTGATAGGATAGAGAGTAGTTGTTAAGTGATATCGCGCAGTACAAAATGGAGAGATATGATACCCATCACTGTACAGCAATACGTATACACATGCAATTTAGACCGAGGCGAGCAGTGCCTGGGGCTTGAGACCCAGAAGCAGGTTTAAAGAGCTCTTTCATAATATATTAACTCTCACCTCCCCCACTCGACCTCGCGCTAACGACAATAGAAAATAAAGTAAACTTACGTGGACCTCGAGAAGGGTAACCTTAATCACGACACTAACACTAACTTCCATGTTCACTGCACGAAAACACCAGAGAGACTGAGACTAATCTATCGTACTAAAGGTTATATATAGTCTTAACGTCGGTATACTTGAAATAATATAAAATAATCTACCCGCTACTACTACTTTATAAACAGTGTTGCTTATAGTACATATATAAAGTAGTGAGACTAATAGTGTAGTGTAGTTTGGTGACGTGCGTAATGAACTTTATTATTTTAATATTTGTTAGCAATTTCGAAAGGTACCGGTGAGAGTTTACGGTAAGAAAAGACGTCTTTAAAGCTGCTCCTGGGTCTTCATCCCCAGGTACTCCCATCTAGATTACATGATAATATTGTCGTTTAGTGTTATTGCGCAGTATAGCTCCCATACTCTTGATATCAGTTAATAAAAAATGTAATATTATCGAGCAGGTGAACGATAAAAATTAATTGTATACTGTATGAAGTCTCAGTTTTACGGCAAGACTGGGTTGATTGCTTACTAAGCCGAGGGTAGGAGTAATTTCGTTTTATTAAGTCCTCTTCTGTAGGGTGATTCTTCACTATGCTAGCTACGTGATGCTATATTTTAAGGATTTTTAGGAGCTTGTCACACTGCTCGTCAATTTAAAACCAAACTGTATACGTAATCCAAGCTTTGTTTGTTTGTTGCAATATTTTATTAAAAACATTGAAATATTTTTATGTAAACAACTCCCTGCTATCTCACAGGATAATCCAGATTATAAAGTAACTATATGCCAAATTCCATTTAAATTCATTCAGCCGTTTTTGAGTTGTTTAATAACAAATAGCTGAACACAAAAACTCACACATTTACAAATCTACCATATGACTGCGACTTCGTCTGCGTAAACTTCGGAATTACGTCCCAACATTATTTAAAAGTGTGTGAGATACTAATGCATCTACTCACTCACTCAGTCACCATTCTCTCAGTCAGTGTGTGATAAACTGAAAGGAATAAAATTTAAAGAAAATATGACCATGGGATTTGTGTCACACAGCGGGATAAATAACTTTATTACAGAGAATATGCTTTTTTCCAGGATAAAAAATATCCCATACATTTTTAAGGTTTTAAAATATTCCTTATATTTCTCATATATAGGACAGCATTTCATTTATATCCGTTCAGCCCTTTTGAATGATTGTGTAACAACTATCCAAACATTCATACTTAAACATTTATAATATTAGCAGGATAGGATAGTAGTATATCTACATTTAATTAGTCCAGGTAACGTGGGGAAGGGACCTAAGCTCTAGACCATCATACAGGATATTAAACTCGGATCTCGTGTGACGAAGATAGCTCATACCAGTGACGTGGGAGGAAACTTAATTGCCTAACTGGTATAGACTTAGACATATATGTGTATCTATAGGTATCAGTTCTTGATATATATGCTCGGGGATTTTAATGATGACAAGGAAAAAGTGAGGGGAATATTGGAGAACACTAACAGGGGGGATGATTTCGGTTTTGACTTCTATTGAACCGATAAATGATCAAATATGATCTCTAATAATTACGAGAGAAACCTACGCAGTGCCTTGGACTTGTGACAAAGGTGTAGGCTTAAGGACGTCCTTTATTCGATCGAGACACTCACCTCCACTGCTCAGGCTCTCTGTTTATAATAAACGTTAAACTCACATAAACCTAACCTAACACAAGACGTGGCAACTAGATTGTAAGGTACTCACGTGACCTTGATCGGACAGCACTCCTAGCACTAACACTATTCAGAGACTACTTCACTTCTTGAGAGGCCGCGCACGACTAAGACTTCAGTCAGACTGTCGATGGCATATAAAGGGTCGAGGGTCGAGACTGTCAAAACAACGGAAGTTACTACTACGGTAGGTATCTACCGATGACGATTCGATTATTCAATAGTCTTACTATTCTCCAACATAAATATCACAAAAAAGTGTCTGAATCCCGCACTCATAATGTACCTTAGTCATATATTTGTTTCTTTCTAACAATTTGTCCTTGTCATTAAAGGTAAAAGTGCTTTTACCTTTAATGACAAGGACAAATATATAGTTTCGTTAGTTTTGTATAATGATCAATTCCCATAGATAAGATTACTATAATTTATAAATATTTTTTTTAGGAAAAAGAAAAGCGACTAAAGCGGAATTAGATCTCATTTTGCGTGTTGGAAAATTTTTCCTCGGACAGTTTTTGGCGCTGATTAAATTCAGTTAACATCTCATCTCTTCAAAATATGAACAGAAATTATAATTTATCGTACTAATAGGCAATCAAATGTTATCAACAGTGTTGCCAGCATAGTGTCTAAATTCTGCCATTTTAATATTAATAAAGTTATAAATAGCAAAGCTTTTAAGATATATTTTAGTATGAAATGATCGTGACGTGGTCACTTTAACTGAACTGTAGAAACCAAAGAGGGATAAGCCATTGAAACTGACAAACTTTGTTAATAACAAAGTAACCTGCGGCTCAACCCTTTTACCCCGGTATCCAACATGGCCGACTTATAAGCTTCGAGCGATTTAAAATTCTGTGTGAATATAACGTTAGTTCTAAGGTCATTTTGATTTCGTAACAATATAGTTATTGACGGTATTATATAGTTATGTACAGAAACTAAAGGGGATGTTGACAAACCATGTTCCAAGACTTAAAGATCAGAGATCGACAGGCATTTGGGAACCAACCATATGACAAAAGAGACAGGAAGAGATCTCTGGGAAAGCTAGGACGACAAAATCAAAAGAAAATCTGGCCCAAAATGGAATGTGCAGAAGTCGTTAGTAGGACTTTTTTAGCTGAGAGCGTGGGGCGAGAGGAGCGCACCAAAGCACTTACGCGACGGTGTGAATCTCACTCTCGCGCGCCTGCTGCTTGTCAAAACAATAGATATCGTGAATTGAACTTGAACAGACTTTAAGATAGATAAACCTGAACTTCACATAAAATATATATGTTATGTTTTACATTTCAGATATATATTCGTTATTCCTTGTACCATTAGACAAAGGCTTTGATATTTAGGCATTTACGCATGCACACCGCTACGCAGAATGAAAGTTGGTTAATCCTTGGGTCACGCACCCCACTACTTACGGAACAATTATTGTCTGTAAAACCTTTCTACTGTATCCGATTATCGAAAATAATAGTATAATAATTGTAACATAAACATGTTCATAGATATTTCATAAAACTACCACTATCAAATCTGTATGTCTCTTGTGGCATCGTAGCTCCCAAGTTTCTTTGGTGGTATTTCTAGAACCTGCGACATCAAGTAGTCGGCTCCACACCTAAGTCCTCAGCTAGAGCAGATATTTCATGTATTTTTATTTCTCTTAGATATGTCAACTTTAGATAGTGGGAAGAAAATTAATAAATATTTATTCGTTCAATTCTCGTTTTCCTTGGCTTATTTAACACTGTACCATTATTTCGTGCGACTCCAGGAAATGAGTCTTAAAATAGCAATATATGGGTATCTCATTAAACAAATTTATAAATGTATTTATAAATAAAATAATTTATTTAGTAGCGATAATTAGTGACGGCCATTGACGTGCTGTTATCGTACGCGAAGTTTAACTAACTTTCCAATGCTTTACTCACATATTTTATGAATTCTGATAGACATACAATTAGAAATAAAAATTCTAAAAAAATATATTTTTTGAGAAATTAATGTTAAAAAAGACCTAAAAGACGTACTAAGTTACTGTTTTAATTTTTTTTTAATTGATCTAGAAGTTTATAGTACATACAAAATGAGTGACATTTTCCAGTACTCAAGCTGAAGTATTTCATAAATGTAAAAAGTAATTCCAGTGGAGTATTCTCAAAGTCATTAGCGCCTGAGAGCTTAGCGGGGCTTGTCACTCGCGACGCCGCGCGGCACCTCTCAGTCACTTTAACTGGATTTGTGACTAACTCCGAGGATTCTATGGAATTGGATACGGTTATATTATATCAACTATTAACGTTATGCCAATCTCTTTCAATTCTACTTCTTGTAGTAAGACGAGGCTATGAAGACGAGTAAAAACATACGACGAATATGTTTTCGCACTGTGTTACACAAGGGCGAAGGAGCTACCCTACCCATAGCGTCGGAGACGTCATAGAAGTCCTTAAGACAATATTTTTGTAAATTTTAATGTTTTACTATTTTTAGTATGCCCACTGTAATCACTCATTTTTAATTCTATGGTAAACTTATTCTCATTCACAATTTGACTTCGATAAATTTTAAAATCTATCGAATCGATTTAGATTATTCTAACGATATTTACAATTTTACGGTAACGTATATGTCGGAGAATAGTAAACGATTATCGAATAATCGAATCGTTATCGCCGTCATTTTGACAGTCTCGACATATGCTCTTGACAGTCTGACTGTAGTCTTAGTCTTGCACGGTTCCCAAGAAGTGAAGTAGTCTCTGGATAGTGTTGTTGTGCAGTGCAGTATTGTGTTAGTGCTGGAAGTGCTGTCCAATTAAAGTCACGTAATTACCTTACAATGTAGTTATCACGTCTTGTGTAAGGTTAGGTGTATGTTAGCCTAACATTAGGCTTACACTGATTGCCATATTAAACTAAAAATAGTGTGGGATACTCAAAAAGCCACCAAATCTCTAACTTTTATGCTAAAATCTTGAAAAGAAAGAAAAAAAGTAATGATAGGTCTTTAATAGTATGTAAGTAGCCTTAAGATAAATTAGGCAAAAGTATTATATTCATTCTGCTGTAACACTTTCTTTCTGTTTCGCACAAGAAATAAGGTTCATACTTTGTCTCGCATATAAAGTAATCATTTAGTGAATCACTACAACAGTTGGCGGATTAGAGCTAGGAAGACCAGCAACATCTCAGTAGTATAGGAAAAAGTCACTTAAGTTTGCAACACCGTTATATTCGCGGGTAAATACCTTTTATTTTATTCCATGACTGTATAAAGCCTCTGTTCCGATAGACTTGAGCCAGTTATCAAACAGTGCTAACCTGACCGTTATGGCTGTGCAGTGGTGTTGTGTTGTAATGGGGGGTCTCCATTACTAAGGTTAGGAGTAAGTGTTTTACATTGGATCTGTTGTAAGTGCATATTATTATTGTCTTGTGCGGTATCGCTCCCATGTAGATAATACTTACAAAAGAAATAAGATCTATACTTCTATCTGAATATAGCATTAGAAAAATTATTATTGTATACGTAAAATAGCTATAAAAAGTTATATAAGTCCCTAAACAAAGCACTTTCTTTTTGATACTAAAATATAAGGACCGGTTCATAAAATGGCTGTATATTTAAACGCCTACACTGCTACGCGACGGGAACATTAAATTGTTAACGGTTTCATCTGAACGATATATGTGATGTTAATAAAATTTAGATAAGCGACGTAAAAGTTATTGAAGGATGTTTGGATAATGAAATTATTTTTCCTTTGGGTGATAATCGTTAAGATGGTACTGGAATTTTATCTGCCATTTCTATATAACGCTCGTATGAGTTTCATAATGTAGGTTTGAATGCAGGAGGTAAATTTTAGAACATTCTTGCTGTCTAAAGTATTCATAAATACTAAAATTCGAATAGTAACAACGCTAACTATAATCAGAAAGCATAAGTTAAGCGTAAGATAAAATTATATGGAACTTTATCTTATTTATAAAAAAAACTCCTAAATATGTACATCACAGAAAATTATACTTCATCAAAGAGAAATCTCGGAACAAGACATGGCTAAACTTATTAGGGTGTCGGAGGTAAAATAGGTTAAAGGGCCAAAGTGAAGGGACGGGTTAGAATAAAATTCCCCTCTGCCACTGGGAGAGCATCACATTAGAGGCGAGTTACCCAGGACCCCTTGGTGGTATGGAATCTGTTCCCCAACTGATTTGCAATCACCAGGATGCGTATTCGAACGCTAAGTATCTATAACGCGTTTCGGTCACAATGCATGTGGGCCAGCTCTATCCCCTCCCTCATGGGATGGGCCCATAAATTCTGTGTTTCTCTACTCTTCATTTTTGCTCAGGATTCACTATAACGGCAGCATTCTTTTCTTCGCTTTCACTCATCAATTAAAGCGACAGCTAGAGAGTATCTCTTGTTATGCCAAAGCAAAACAAGAGATACTTTCTAGTATTACCGATGTCCATAGGCGACGGTGACTATTTTCCATAATAGTGGATCATCTGCTTTATCATAAAAATAAACCATGATGACCAAAGAGGTTGGCAGACTTCACTTAATTTTGAGGACATCAATGTCAAGTTTCATTACTATGTTTTTCTTAACGATAAAGTAAGTGAAGTGTGGAGCTCAAATCTAAAGTAACAAACAACATTTATAATGTAATAATTTGTAAGTTTTGCGACACAAAGGATATTGTGCAAGTTGATAGAATAACATGAGCTGTAATTCGATGCAAGCTCGGAGTAGGTTTGAGATGCAAAGTAACTGGCGTCACTCCATCAGTAGCTCCATTTGCATTGCAAAGCAGCATTGCGCCTGACTCTCTCTTCCTCTATATAAACACTTGATAACAACATTTTGGAAATAAATTGCTGTGTTGGATTGTTAATTTCATAGAGTAGATTCTGTAATATTTAATATTAATTTCTCCCTCTCTGTCAACCCAGTGGTTTTGGTGATCCATTAATTTTGCCGTTGGAATCACTTTGCCATTATTTTTTTCTTGTTTTCCCTATATGTACCTTTATTTTAAAAGATAAAGCCAAGGAGAAAATTTAAAATCTAACTAAATGGTTTGCAATAAAATTACGCATATCCTGAAATTTTCTCGTTTTCTTTTATTTGAATTAGAGTTAATAGAAAAGAATTAAATAAGAAGACTTACTTGATAGTTGGTGGTCACCATTACAAATTGACGTCTGCTTGGAAACGAAAAAAGGACCCTACATTGTCCTTGATAAATTAGATTACAATTTAGTCTCCCATATTTTATTTTCTTCCAAGAAATATCCAACATAAAGTCAAAATGTGAAAAATTCTATTCCATTAAAACCATTTCAGTTACAAAAGTGTTTCCTGACGGGAAGCGACCTCATATTGCGACCTCTGGCGCTCCTCGCTCCTCGCGTAATTAAATACAGCTGTAATTACGAGTACCAGTAATATACTGTCTCTTTGTTATATATAACTTTGAGCTATTTCCACCTTTATTCCTTGAACCATAGAGAAAATAGTACTCTGAAGAATATCCTACAGACTCATAATTACTTGTGTTTGGTATTTAAATTTATTCTTTACTAGCTTTTAAAGGTGGATTGTCTTTTATTTTGGCGTTTATTAAAGAGAAAGAAAGAGTAAGAAGTAAATGGGAAATGTCCTGAACCGGTTAAATTAAATTACAAAAAAAAAGAAATGTAGATGAGTTAATCTATGCATTAAAACCCGTTCTCAGTAATAAAATCTTCTGGTATCTACAGTTAAAGCCCCAGAAGAATATTTGGAGATAGGGAATCTTTACGCAGAAATCGTATTAACCTTTCTGTATCATTATTAAGAGTATGAGAGCTACATGTAATCTAGATAGTAGCCATGCATTACCTGGGACTTGAGACCCAGGAGCAGGTGTAAAGAGCTCTTTCATAATATATTAACCCTCACCTCCACCACTCGACCTCGCCAACTACAATATATATAAAGTATATTACTCATGTGCCTCGATAATGGAGGCCTTACAACACTACACTATTACTCTCACTACTTAAGTTATATATTGTCTACTCGAAATAAGATAAAATGAACTGCGAATATTAATTTATAAACGGTGTTGCTGACTAAACCCTTCAAAACTCATTTATTGCTTATGGTAAAGGTTGTGGTCATTCTAGAAGGTCCGAAAAAACTGTAATAAAAACACAAATGAGAAAGGAGTAGAAAAACTTCGCTTCGCAAGTGGCGCTTGTAGAATCAACAACTCCTGAAGATGCTTCGGTTACGGAACGAAACGTAGGTTGATTGCCGATCGTTATCTACTTGTCCTGGTTCGGGTTCGTGCGCCTCACTTTTCTGTGAACGGTGTGCTCTTCTGGATTGTGCTATACGAGTCTGGTTGTTATGATTTCCGCGGATTATAACAATGTAACCTTTTGATTCCTTTTAAATCATGAATCTCCGCAAAGTAACGCTTGATTCAATTCAATATGAGTAGAAAAACATTTAGAATTAAATTCCTCTTTAAATATCTTACCTGTTCCATAATCTTGAGCGACGTTAACTGTATTACTTTGACCGACATTTTACTCTGGAAAATGTTTCTCGAGCACTAGGCTATGAAACTTTACTACAATATTTTTATTACTAAAACCGTTAGCATACACTGGAACTAAAACTTTGTCACATCATCCTATCAAAACTTTCTACTGCTTTGTAGAAAAATTGTTAAATTCTCTCTGACATTTGAATAAATGCCGAAAACTTGTTTTAAAGGGAGTATATAAGCTAAAGGTTCTCTTGCTAATTATTTCAAAATTATTTTATGTAGAAAAAATTAATGGCGCCATGTATACTTATTAAAAACCTTTGAAAAAATAGTAGGACTTAGCGTACGGTGACAATGCGTCAACGGCCGTCGCATCTAAGAAAATTACCACTTTAATAAGAAATAGTTTATTTAACTTTTGAGTCCACTATTGATGACGTACTTAAACGTATTTGCATTAAAAATAAATCTATAATCGTGTGTGGAGACTTTAATATAGATATATTGATAGACACAACTTTCAGTCGTCGGCTGTTAAATTTATTTAAATCATATAATTTATTAAACTTATTCTCTGAGCCGACTCATGTTGGTGATAATTTTGCAACGTGTATAGACAATGTGTTTTGTGACTGTGAAGTGTTTGAGACTTTAATAATGAAAAACCTAACTTCGGATCATTATGGACAGAAATTCACGTTAGTAGACCAAGAAATTAAAAATTCAAATAAGATTTCATGTAGACCAAAGTCGAATAATAAAATTAACTTGTTTAAGGATAAGGTAGTACAAAAAATTTCTAGTTTGTGTTTGATTTATAAGGACCCAGATACGCTATATAATAATTTATTTACTATGATTTTAAATGAATTTAATAACACATTTAAAATAAAAACTTTTAGTAAAAATTTAAAACTGAAATTTAGTGACTGGGCTACCATAGGTATATTTAGAAGTAGAGATAAATTATATGAATTATATGGTATGAGGCAATATAATCGGGATACAGTATTTTTAGAACGCGTTAGGTGTTATTCTAAGATCTTTAAAAGTGTTTGCATCCAGGCAAAGGCAATTTATATTAGAAACAAAATACTTAACTCAGACGATAAAATAAAGGCTACCTGGGATATTATTAATAGCATAACTGGAAGATCTAAAATAGAAAACGAACCAATTAAATTAAATGTTGATAATATATTAATTAATTCGGAAGAAGAAGTGGCAAGCACGTTTGAAAAATTCTTTACTGATATACCTATCAAAGTAACATCTGCATTAAAATCATCGCCCTTAGATGCTATTTCTCTACTTAAAAATAAACTCCCAGGCTATGCTATTACTTTGAGTTTAAACATATTACTTCATTTGATATTATTAAGAATTTCAGGACACTTAATATAAAAAAAACTGGTGATTTATGGGACATCTCAGTAAAAATATTAAATACAATAATCAATAATATTGCCCCACATCTAGCTGATATTTTTAATAAATGTGTCGATACAGGAAAGTTTCCGGACTTAATGAAGCACAGTAAAATAATACCTCTATTTAAAAATGGAAACAGGAAAGATCCCGGTAACTATAGACCAATCTCTATATTACCATCACTGAGTAAAGTTTTTGAAAAGATTATTTTAAACCAACTTTTAGAATATTTTAATGAAAATAAACTATTTCATAGTGAACAGTATGGTTTTACTAGGGGTAGGTCAACAACAGATGCCGGAGTTGCTCTTCTTAAGCATATTTATGAAGCATGGGAGAAATCACAAAATGCGATTGGTGTATTTTGCGATTTGTCCAAGGCCTTTGATTGTGTTCAACATGAAACACTTTTAAAAAAACTTAATTATTACGGTATATGTGGTGTTTCTCTGGATCTAATTGCCTCATACCTAAATCAAAGAGTCCAGAGGATTACTATTAATGGTGTAAAATCTTCTGGATCTTTGCTACAAATGGGCGTTCCACAGGGATCCATTTTAGGCCCGTTTTTATTTTTGGTTTATATTAATGATCTGCCATACTATGTGAAGAACTTGTGTGATATTGTACTTTTTGCTGATGATACATCTCTTATATTTAAAGTAAACAGAAATAAACATAATTATGACGATGTAAACAGTGCATTATCGCAGGTTCTTCAATGGTTTACGGTAAATAACTTAGTTCTTAATGCTAAAAAAACCAAATGCGTTGAGTTTGCTTTACCTAATGTTAAAAAACAAAAATTTAACCTACGTTTAAATAATGAAATTTTAGATGTGGCGGACTCGACGGTATTTCTGGGTATAACTTTAGATTCAAAACTCCAGTGGAACCCCCATCTATCATCTCTAGCGGGAAGACTCAGCTCAGCTGCCTACGCAGTAAGGAGAGTCAGACAAATGACTGATATCAATACTGCTAGGCTAGTTTACTTCAGTTACTTTCACAGTATTATGTCTTATGGCATTTTACTGTGGGGTAGGGCCGCGGACATTGAATCCATTTTTATTCTTCAAAAGAGAGCTGTTCGGGCCATTTATAACTTAAGAGCGCGGGATTCCCTTAGAGATGTATATAAAAAAATAGACGTTCTTACAGTCCCATCTCAATACATATATTGTAATATTTTGTTCATTTACCAGAATATTCATTTGTATTCAAAACACAGTGACAAACATAATGTTAATACTAGAAACAGAAATAAACTTGTAACGCCTTACTATCGTCTCCACAAAGTGAGTAATAGCTTCATGGGGCTTGGTGTTCGCATCTATAATAAGATTCCACAGCCTATATTAGACTTGCCACTTCAACAATTTAAAACTCGTATCAAGAAGTCATTAATATATAAAGCATACTATAATGTACAGGATTACTTAAATGATCTAAGTGACGTTGACTCTCAAGTTAAATGATTTGTATAACAGACTATGTAAACATGGGTTTTTGAAAAGAGCGACTGTTGAGTTTCTGGCCGGCTCTTCTCAACAGAAAACTGCTTTCCGAGCTGGTGGTAGCTTCAGACAAACTAACTGACCGACAAATTTTTGACGTTTCAAAAGTACTTTTCAAAAAAGTCTAATTGAAATAAATAATTTTGATTTGATTTGATTTGAAATTGCTAAACAAGAAAGATATATAATACGATTTTTAAGCTTAATTTTTGAGAATGGAAAATGTGGTTGGGAGGTACACAAAAGAGAAGACAGGATAAAGTTGAAAATCAATTTAGACAAGTAGGAAGTTTGGTTACAAAAGTGTCCATCAAAGTCACAGTGCGAGTTCCATTTCCGGTTTCTGGAGTTTGAAAGAAAATAATTAAAAAACTTTTCATCAGTATTATATATCACGAGTACGTAGTGCACATTTAAAGAACTCTTTTAATGTGTAAACTTTCACCTAAACTGTTCGACTTCGTTAACCAAAATTCAACAGATATGTCGGAGAATAATAAAAGATTATCGAATAATCGAATTGTCATCGATATTATAGAACTTGAGAAGCAACTTCCTTTGTCTAATTTATTTACTATGCACATGAGTAAACATATAGAATCCTTTTAGTACTAATTAGAGCAGAGAGAGCAATATACTTCCTATCTCAGGTTTAAAGGAACTAAAAGATTTTTCTAAAGATTTTGGACCGTTGGATCCTACTTGTCCTCAACTTCCTAACGTATTGTATTAAGTCCTAGTTAATTTATTTCAAAATCGTTTTAGAATTAATCAACTCAAAATCTGGTATTGTATTTTAGATTTTTTACTAATTGATAACTCTCGTAAACAAGTAATTTAACTTAGCAGAAGGAAACTTAGTTCCAAGATGTAACAATAGGAAGTATTATCTCAGTCTCAGTATTTAATATAAGTTATAAGTTAAAAGCAAAGAATCGACGTGTCTCGTGTGCGAAGTGATCGTAGATGATACAGTGGCGGCTGGCGAGTTTCATTTCCTCATGTCCTGAGAATGGGGGCTGAATCGTAATGGATATTATTGGAGACTCAGCTTTTTATACATATTTGCTGGTATTTAATAAAGAATATCTTATCTGAATTGTTGTATATACATTTCTGATATAACTATTATAATATTTACATTTACATATTTGTGGATAGTTATATACAAAATCTCGTGCACATCATTTCAGTTGAGTGAGAGTTGTGGGCCAAGAGTGAGATGCTGGTATCTATGTGATAGTTATGACTATGTAAGTCATCGCTTTTTTTTTTACTTGATATAATCAAATATATATTTGTCGGCGCAAAATTAGGGAATAACGTTTGGCTAACAAAAGACGTGGGAACTTCATTGTAAGGTACTCACGTGACCTTAATCGGACAGTAACCCCCAGCACTAACACAACACTGCACTACACAACACTAACTGCACAACTATCCAGAGACTACTTCACTCCTTGTAATACCGCGCCAGATTAAGACTACAATCAGACTGTCGAGAGCATATAAAGAGTCGAGACTAGAAGTATTTAACGGTCTTCTTTTCTTCGTCATTTATTTTTAGGAAAATCTTTAAACCTGAGGTAGGAAGGGTATTGCTCTCTTGATCTAATTAGCATTAAAAGGATTCTATATGTTTACTCATGTGCATAGTAAATAAATTAGACAAAAGAAGTTGCTTCTCAAGTTCTATAATAGTAATATAGTGATAATTAATTATTTTGTGTAGTTGTAGATCGTGATCATCAATATTTGTAACGGTCATCTTGTGTTCACGAATACAATTGTAAGATTTCTTAAACTTACGAAATCTTTTATTTTTTAATCAATACATTAATATGTTTAGCGAAGCTCTTCGTGTAGTCTCTGCATCATATATCGCTTCAGACGTGTCATTAAACAAATGATGTTTAAGTTTGTGTTTCATCACAAAATGTAATTTAGTAAACTGCTATACAAACTAAAAAAACTTAATGCATTTCAACGTTCCATTTACACAAGGCCTTAGCTTTCTCATATGCGAGAGTATCTCTCTCAATTCCACGTGAAGAATTGCATTTTTAATAAACCGGCGCCATTATTGCGCCGCGAGAACAACATGGGAAACAATTCTTTGCGTTGTTGGTTGTAGGCCGGAGAATGTATGCGTTTTATAGCATTACTGACATATTTATGAGGAATGTCCATTTTTTCATCAACTGGTTATTGTCCACTCTTTTATCAAGTGATTAATGTCATCTCTTCCGTCAAATAGTAAACATCTACGCTTTCATTAACTGTCGTCGACCAGCTAATATCTTCTCTGTTATCCACCGATGAATTCAGACAAAAGCCTTGAATTTGAGACCCAGGTGTAGCTTTAAGGTACGTACTCCTTATCCTATAATCCAATAGTCAGACAAAAGAACACTTTTTAAGAAATACCTTATAATTTGATTAAACCCAAATTGTTCCTTGGTCTTGCGATCCATATGTAATTATAAAGGATTCCTTTATAATTCATATTGGCCTTCACCTTCACTAAGCGTCAGTAGGTTGAGGCGTTGGATTCACGGTCGATAAGTCGTGTGTTCAAATCCCAGTCATAGGACTACTGACGTGGCCAACTCCTGAAAAAACTGTCTGCCTTGACGATGATATATTGATTCAGAGTTACGGGTATGAGTATGTTTGAATAAATGTGTAAGTAAGTGAAAAGTTTAAATTCACCTCAGTGAAGCGAGAGCGGGTTGGCTATTCGCTAATATACAGCAAAAACATCATAAAACATTTTCGGAGCTATTCTCAGTAATATGGTTTTATATTTTCTTTTCTTCATATTCGAAGGGTTGTGAGGTAATATTATAATAATTTGTGTGGGTGCTGAGAAAGGGGTGGAAATTTCATTTACAGCTAATATGAGTTTATAGCCCCATTTATGTCTTTTATAGGTCTTAAATTAAATATTAATATTTTACAATTTTTCCTTATGATATAGCTTAATATTTTAAGCGATGAAAAATTTTTTTTGAACGATTGAATATGAGGAAATCAGTTCATTTCTCACATTATCATTTCATACATGCACTTCGAATGGCTTATCAAAAGCCAAAGCCGAAATATAGTCAGGAAAAAACTAAACATTACGATATTACACAATTCCAATGCGGGTAAGGAGTAGGTCGAAAGAAGTATTTTGTTAAAATTCCAATACTCACCTCCACTGCTCAGGTTTACTGCTTTAGATATTATGTAGCCAAAGAAATCATTTTACTTTTACCGTGAGGTACCAACCAACAGAGACTGCTAGCCAATAAGTGAATAACAAAAATCATTGAGTGTTGCAAGGTCGTGATTATGAACTGTGTTCTACATTATATATCTTTATAGTAAAATATTAAACAGTTTTAAAACAAAGCCATATACAAAAGCAAGAGGAGGCTCCGTCCTCGTCCGCTAAGTTTTAATTAACTTCCCAACTACAATGAAACTAATGACCGGTCGAAGTGAAAACTGTGGAATATCCATCGTTACTCTACATTTAAATTACTTTGCTCGTTTATTATCGGGATAAATGGGGATAGAAAAGGTTTTCACTTAAGAAACTCCTCATATATTATGCTGCTGTAAAGATTTTTTTCAATAAAACTCAAACGACTATATTAAGATGTAACCTAGATGGATGCCTGGACACCCGGGAGCAGGTTTAAAGAGATCTTTGCTTGCTACCAAACGTTAAAATAATAAAGAACATTACTCACGTGCTCCTCGATAACGGAGGCCTAGCACCACGACAACATAAACGTGAAGAAAAAATGCTGCGGTTTCAGCGTATCATAAGGTGCAAACGAGCAAATGGTCTACCTGATGGTAAGTGGCCACCATCGCCCATGAACATCGGCAAAACGTTGAATCCTCCTCTTGTTTTGACAATGCGTTGCATCCTGTAATCCGTTGAAATTAGAGTGGGGAGGGGGAGTGAAGAAAAAATGCTGCGGTTTCAGCGAACCCTGAGCAAGAATCCACAGACCACTAGATCCGCAGTATTAATGGGATGGAAGAGGGAGGCGGTAAGTCTGGCCCACATGCGGCTCGACCGGAACGCGTCTATGACACTTGGCGGTCGGATTCGCATGCTGGTGGTCGCAAGCCAGTCGGGGAACATATCCCCTACCACCAAGGCGGTGCTGGGTTACTCGCCTCTTACGAGATGCTCACCCAGCAGAGGGGAGTAGTATTCTAACCCGTCCCCTCACGGGCAAATCAAAATAAGATAAAATAAATAACCCGCGATATCTCAAGCAAAACAAAGATTAAGATAAATTTAAGAATTCAATAGCCAAGCGATGAGTCGGTACTCGGTAGTATAAGTTTAATTAACTTAGAGTTGAACCGAACCGCTGAACCTCTGAGCGGAGCTAATGGTCTGCGAAGCATTTGGCACCAACTTATTACTTCTTAAACCAAACTTTTATACCTAGAGGTACTTTAAGGACTTTGTATACAATACTTTCACCGTTAAACTGAAGAGTTAATTGCTTCAAGCATACATTATTCAGAAAAGTGAGAGATGTGTGCCTGTGTGGAACGAACTCAGACCTCCCGAGAAGGATATTCTGGTGTTTACCTATTTATCTATCACTGCTGCTATGTTGTTAAAAATATCGTGAGGAAACCTGCACTCCTGAGAGTCAACTAAAGGCCTGATTTGACAAAATCCCAGGCCTTTAGGGCAGGATAAAAGTTATATGTATTACGTGATAGTAATGAATTGACAAGTACTGGAGATTAAAACGTTGTAAACAGTGTTACTAGCACAATTGGATTAAGAATTTACTCCTTTTTTTAAGTTGGTAAAAATGTGAAATTAGAAGGTTAAAGTAAATGTGTATTAAGTAGGAATGTTGGCAGCTTAAAGCTCTCACAAACATGAAAGTTTTATTAAAAATAAAACCCCTTACGGTCGTTTTAGCGTATGTAAAGCGAAACGGCCGAAAGTATCCCGCAATTTGCTGGATGAACAATACACGTCGCTCTTAAGGTATGTGCTGGCGTAGGGTTGCCACTTGTTTTAAAATATTAAGATTTTTGAAGTGAAACTTCTTTAGAATCGTTGTGATTTCAAACCGGATGCAACGGAAAAAACGACAGGTAAGAGACACAAATACAAAAATGTGTAGGAAAGAATGAGACAGAAATATACATACTATTTTATATTATTATATATATTCATCTCATTCTTTTGTCGATTTACTGAAGTTTCACTTCTATCGTGAGTGAATCGCACACACACCTTTTTTATTTAAGTGGTTACTTTTACATCAAATATGAATTTATGATTATTATTAAAAAGCATTTCGCATTTGAAGTGTAATAATATTTATGCAACTCAATGCTCTTAAATCTTTATAATAGCACTAATAGTCTTCACTATGAATATTGGTCAAATGACTGACAGTTATATCAAACGCCATAGACGATACATTAGATAAGTTAATATGGTCTTGAAGTTCTATATTTTCTAATTTTTCGCACAGCTTTCTTATTATTTTCATACATAAGAACCTTTTCCTGTTAATAACAAACGCAACAAAAAAAGAATTAGTGAAATCGTTCTAGCCACTCACACGTGATGCCGTGACCGAGTGAAATAGGGATTCGTTTATAAAGATAGATAATTTTTTATTAATTTAGTTTTGAAAAGTTTGTGTAAGTCCACGGAAGGTTTGAAATGTGAAAATGGCTTAAACGATTTTGATTTATCTGTAGTCTTATACGTCTCAGCGAAGCGAGGACGAGTCTGCTAGTTATAACTAATAATAGATAAATTTATCTATTTGTTTATCAGCTTGTATGTCCTAAACTCTTCATCATAATTTGATATGGTTTTAACTAATTCTAAATGATAAAACAACAATGGTTTGTGTGTATAATGTCTGTATATGATAAACAGTAATTTTAGTTGAATAGAAATATTTAAAAAAATATTATGTATGTAGTGGCAACCCTGACACATGCACAGAGCTTTCAAGTCCACGCGTTCTGGTAAGGACACTCATTGCACCATTTCTACGAGTACGCGCATCGTATCATACCAATCTATGTAGCTCTTATATTTCAAAATAAGTTAAAATATTAAACATAGAAATCACAATGAAGTTAAACCCCAATTTTACCCCTCTAAGGGAAATAACCACATCGGGGATTTGATATATTATTGAGTTTTATAGGTTGATTAAATGTCTCGATGACAGTCCTAGCAGAGCCTCAGACATATAGCTCAAAAGTAATCATAAACACTCGCCTTCACTACTGTTTGGATGCTATTCTATGTTACGTAATAAACTTGTTCTCAAGCCTGTGGGTCTCGAGCCCCAGATGCTATTCGTCTATACACAGTTAATAATTATGTATATTTTTAACAAAAAATACAAATTGAGAATCTCCTTTTTCCAAATGTGTAAACAGTAACTTTAAAGGTTTTTGTCAGCAAAAACATAACAACGTTTCATAAATACAATATTCTTTTTATCCTCATCCATTTTCCACAGTCCACAAAGTATCCGATGGGGTTCACGGGGTTCACTTGGGTTCATTAACGGACTCATTAGAATGGGACGTATTGACATAGGAATATCATTTTATAAAGACTTTTTGTGTAATGGAGATCTTTTATATGCAAAGCTTTTGTAAAGATATGTGGCTTTAGAAAATATATTAAAATAGATCTTTCCTTTAAATTATATGCCGATTTATATGATGATTTTTACTTCAGAAGTGGGATATTCGCGTAATTTGTGATTATTTAAATAAATTAAATGAATAAAATTAAAGGAATCTGCACCTATGAATCTTTATGTGTTTGATAATATTAAAATCTAAGATATAGAACATTCTCAGGAAACTACGAATGACCATAGAATATATAGTGATTCGCAGATAGCTGAGTCAGATGACCTTTCAGAATTGAAAGTCATCTAACAATCAAGATATCGCCGACAAAACGCTAAATTTATCCTTATTCGGAAGACAAATACCTGGATTTCATTTTATTTTGCACATGTCTCAAATCCAATGTTATTTAGAACAATCTCAAAGACATCACTAGTAGTTGAGTAGTACTTGAAGCTTGTGACCCAGGTGCATGTGTAGAAATTACTTGTTAAAATGTGTCTAATCAATTTTTTTACTATATTTTTATAGAAGCAAACAAACGCCATCAAGTTCCTTTCTACAATACGACTATCAAAACTTTAATCGCGCCATTACCGTCGACTGAGGACATAAAATGTAGCCACAAAGCACAAGTGCATGTCAAAATTACACGCGTCACTATTTCCCCAATTGGAGAGCACTTGACCGCAAATTGTGCTTACGTTCCACTGCTAGCTTTTAGCTATATATCTACCTAATAATTAATTTTGGCTTTTTCAAATATTAGGAGCCATATGATAATTTTACGACTGAGACCATCACACACTATAAAAATTCTATATCGCTATCTGGCATGGACTGTTGAGGAAAGTGTGAAATACCTTATCAGCTTCTATATTTCCCATCATTTACAATTTGCGTACCATCAAGAGAATTGTGAAGATCGGATTCTGGACATCTTAGGTTAGATCTCAGGTTTCATCAGGTATGATTATGACTAAGGGCTTGTCTATTCACCATAAAAGAGAAATTCTTATATCAAATATCTTCTGTTATAGTAATTGTTAACTTCTACAGCCATATTAGCATCTTCTACACTTTTAGACAGGATCTTTTTTTAATAATGTTTATTCTTACAGAAGTAAAGTAGATACAAGCGTCACTATCACACTGCTGATAACTATCAACGATAATGCAGTTTTTTTCTTTTCTTTGGTGTAAAGCTTATCATTAAACGAGTAGAATAGATACTAACACGAGGTTAGTTGTCAGCATTAATTACAGCTCTAATTTGAGGGTAGAGTGGAAGCGACAAAATGGACTGGAAAGAGCAAATGACCTCGAGCGGACTGACACATGTTTACATGTTCGCGTTACTTTTGAAACTGGAGTGAGGAACGATAGTGATGAAACTAGACCTTTTAATTATAATATGTATAAGCACATTTCATAGGTAAATGTTGGTTAATATACGTACTTTGACAGTGGCTTAAAATCATTTTAAATTTTTTTTTAATTAAATCAATAAAATAAAGTATAAAGTAAATAAAGGATTCAATTTTAAAATATCCATCTTAAAATAAATTATTGGACAATAATAGCTGCCAACAATATCTACCAACACTTTCTTAAATATTCACATTAACATTTGAATAAAGTCACATCAAAATTTACTATAATAGTGGCTTTATTATTATAGCTTGTTAATTCTAATTCTTACTAATATCATAATTTCGGATATAACTTTTGAGAAAAGTAGAAAATAATAGAGAATACAATGTAAACAAAACGAAACTGCGATTTAGTATACTATTTATGCCATCTTTTGATGGAAAGACGGTCTCTGTTACGCAATCACGCTTAAATCACTGAACCGATTTTAATGAAATATGATACAGAGATGAAGAAAAGCTTGAGGAAAGACATAAGCTATGTTTTATCGCAAAAAAAATACTCAAGAATACAAAGTAAACCAGTGAGTGTGCTCGTACGCCATCTAGTGACGTGGGGTGAAGTGCATGTCGAGCTGTTGCCGTTGTCTTTGGGAATTAGTCATATATAAATTAGAATGTAAAATATATTGATATACAGAATAAAATGTGAAATTAAACCTAAATACATGTGGTAAATTGCTTACAGCTGAAGCCGGGACAGGTCGACTAGTAACATACATAAAATATTTAATACTCAAAACTTCGAATATTTTTTTGTTAAAAATCTGCTCGAATCTTAATAATATGAAAGCGAAGTGAGGATAAATTTCTCACTGTATTCTTTATTAAATTCTGTAAGAAATTTCATTAAAAATAAGAAAATGCATAATAAAGCGTTTATTATTAATCTCGGCGCAAACATAATGTAATTAAGTTTAGCTCCAGCTTATTGGAATCGTTTGTCTCAATCTACCCTCACCACCACCACCGCCACCACAATTATTACACTGAATAAAAATTCGCTAAATTCAAATCATTTGATATCCTTTGCTCTTCGCAGACGTTTTTAAATATTTTTTTCGGTTTTCCTTATTATGAATCCGTATCCGAGTCTTAACACAAAACCCATTACACATTTCTGTTTTTTGACCATGATAAAAATTATAATAAAAAAAAATCTTTAAAAATTCTTTCATAGATATCTACATTATTTCCGCCTCTCTCTCCTTTTCTCTCAGGCATTTTTTCACCTTTCTCTCTCTGTCTCTAGACTCTCTTTCTTTCTCTTCTCAACTATTAATAATAAATACATAAACTAAATATTAAAGAAAAGCTACTCTATTATCGAGTGACAATTTAAGGATATGAATTATAATTTTGCTTTAAATAACCAAAGCGAAGCGTGGGCAGGCCGCTCGTGTTTAATAAAGAAGAGCGTTATGAAATATAATAAAAAGGGTATTAAGTGTCCAAACAGAGGGTTTAGGTTAGATGAAAACTTGGGACCATTCTTTTAATGGCGCTTTGTTTATTAATATAGAACAAACCAAATATTTGCTTTTTTAATTGTATTTAGTTTCACAATCTCATCGCTGTATCACTAATCACTATATTTTAATTTATATATGTGACTATGTCCTTCCAAAAGCTTTACTTTATTTCTTTATCATATTTCTTCAAAGTCGGTTCAGTAATTTAGTCAATAGAGTATATTAAAGTAATGAATTAAAAAGTAGTATATTAAATCGCAGTTTACTTTCTTAAGTGTCAAAATTATGATATTAGCTAGGATTTTTGTTACTAATTTAATCAAAAGGGTGTAATTAGTCAAGTGTCGTGGATTCCCATATCGAGGATCGTATGATTTATTAATATTATATTTTGTTTTAATGTTAGGTAACCTGATCAAACTGTGGAAGGTATTTTGAGCATGTCAAGAATGTTCTCAAAACCGCTATGAAGTCACAAACCCCAGACTTAGTCTGAAAAGCGTCCCTCTCCCATCCCATTAACGATGCTGCTTTTTTTTTCTTCACTCCCCCTCCCCACTCTATCTTTGAGGATGCAATGCAACGACAAAACAAGAGTTTGTCGATGTCCACCTTATGTACTTTAAAAAAAAAGACTAAATATGTTTAGCTTGTTGTTATAGAGATATCTAAGCTCAAATCAAAGACGTTAATAAGGCAATTTTATTATGAATTTAATCATTATTTAGAGAAATTAATCTCTTCTTCAAATGTTATCAGAGCAATAATAGTAGACGATTCAAGTGTTCACAGGATCTGAGTCAGTTGTAAATCGCATTAAAGTTTCCTAGGTAGTATTAGTTTGTAACATCTTGTGCTGCGCAGATAACGTCTCGAGCCGCGACTTGATGCATCCGATGTTGGACGGTATTGTGAATAAAGATACAAGAAAGTTTTGTTTACATTATAGAGATAGGGATAAGGAAATATATAATCTATAAATGATGTCTAAATATTTACTTAATCTATCCCTTTTTCTATTAATGAGAAACTTATTAAAACCCCTTCGTGGTTGAGAAGAATTAAAATAAGAATCAGACTATATACTATTTAAAGTTTGGGGACATCAGAATTAAGGGTTTAGAGGTCGTGTCAAAGACATGAAAAAATGAGAAATTTCAGTATTTTTTTTTTGCCAATAAATCATTTTATTTTATAAAATTAATAATATGACATCATTACACAATGTTTTGACTTGAAGTCACGAAAATTTTAAATAAAATATAATTTCAAAAGGTAGCTCTATGTGTTGACTCAGTTTCAACCTTGCGGTGACCATGATAAGTCCTTGGAGAATTATCTAAAATCAATCGGACAAAAAAAATAGTTTTATAAATAGATAATCTCTAGCCGATGTATTGCCGCCTCGAAAGTTGAGTGAGGAGAAGGAGCGAAGAGAAGAATCCAGCATTAATGAAAAGGGAGAGGGAGGTGGTTGCAAACCTGTCAGGGAATAGATCCCCTACCACCAATGGGGGTGCTGGGTTACTCGGCTCTTGCGAGATGCTATCCCAGCGGCAAAGGGGAATAGTATTCTAACCCGTCCCTTCACGGGTTTAGAAAATTCTCTAAATTCTTCAATAGCGATAAATTATTATACACAAATTATCATTATTATTGATTTGTTAACCATTCAAACCAAATGAGTTTCATGCACAATTGTCAGGTGTCTGACACTATCTACTATCTTTCAAACACTATCAGTTTTCAGTAGTCGGTACTGAGCGACTTTAAACGACTTCCATTGAAACGTTCCAGACGAAGACGTACTTTAGTTTCGAACACTAAACTATGAGCGAATTTACCTGGATTTTGACTAAATAGTTTTGAATGGCTAACATTCATTTTAACTAGTATTCGCGGGTAGTTCACTATATCATAATATTATCGAGGAGCGCGTAAGTAATTTACTTTAATATTTGGTAGCGATGTACAGCGGTAGAGGTGAGAGTTTGTGTGTAGTAGAAGACGTCTTTAAACCTCCTGGATCTCAAGCCCCAGGCACTGCACGAAGGGAAAAAGAAACGTACAGCAAAGAAAAGTTTTCCAGTCATTGACTACGAATTATAACTGTATAAAATGTCGTTACTTATAAAAAATTATAATAAAAACCAAGTAAGAAAGAAAAAGGAAAATTCAATAACATATTATATAGAATATTGGAAATCCTCTGTAACTTGTGGAAAGTTCTAAACTATAACTACGAACGACAGGTACTGTCAAAGAAAATAATAAGAACATCGGACAGGTAAGTCAAGGATATCTGAAAACTGTCACAAGAAAACTATAATAACTATTAAATTAAAAATTTAAATGACCCTAGACTGAAACTCTAATTACAGTCACTAAGTATCAATACACACTACATCGATTTAAAAGAATCGATATAATTTGTATTAATCGATGTTTTTGTATCGTTGAAAATAAAATAAAAAACATAAAATATACACTACTGCATTTTTTATAAAAGCTTGATACTCGAGTCTATACAATATTGAAAGAAAGGTATCGAGAAATACCGTTTCATGTGTACTCAGTGTAAGCAATGTGAGTGTGTTGCCATGGTTACGAGATTGTTATAATTGTAAATATATTAATATTGTGAGGCAGCTCTCAAGTTTGCAATGAGCTGATAGCCTCCAAACGGCTGAACAGATTTTCACAACACATAGCTAAGAACTATCTCGATTAAATTACCTTTCAAACTAATGAAACTTCATCACAATCGGTCCATTATTTTAGGCGCTATGATGCCAAAGACAGACGCTTTTAATTATCAAGTGTTAGCAACACTATTCCTATTTAAAGAAACGTAGTAAAGGTAGCAATAGGTTCGAAAACTTATACTCGTAATCTCTGTCCTGCATCATTTGTCTTAAAATGATCAAATGCGGTTCTTAACAAGAAATTTAATTTACTGAATATCGTAGTGCAAGTCTGACTTATCCAATAGACAGAATAGTTAGCTAGTCAAGCAGTGAAGGTGAGTTTTAATGCATTTTGAAGGGATTTTGTAAACTACAGGCTTACAGAATAGGTATTAAAATCCGGACGCGGTGTGTTATTGTTTTATGTATTACAAGTTTGGTAAAAGGCCATAACATAATATGTCTCAATTTATATTCACTTCGCTGAGGTATATTCAAACTGTTTACTCACTCACTCACACAGTTACTCATATTATATTCATTTATGCTCTACCCACAAAAATTGTAAGAAAAGTTTCGACCGTTTTTTCTCCGACTTACTGCAGTTAACCGTCTACCACGAGAAAGTCTTTTCATTTTTTCAAGTTAATTATAGCCTATCACACTCACAACTAATGTGGCTTTCTATTGGTAAATAAATTTTCAAATTCTGTTTAGTAGATCCAGAGATTACCTCCTCCTCACAAACTTTACCTTTTTATAATATTTGTATAAATTTATATCGTTACGGATCTCATATACATATTGACAATAATATTTTTGAAATATTTCATATGCAATTTGAATAAATTTGATAAGATAAAGTGTAATGGATACACAACATGGCTGGCTCGCCACCAAATGTGCTGGAATAGATTAAAATTAAATAGCCTGTCACTACCGCAAACTGGTTTGGGCTATTTAGACTCATTTTTACTACTTTATTCTGTAAGCAACAACAATTGCTGCTATACGAGCTTAAGTAGCTTAAAATTCACTAATATGTATTAAAACTATAATATGATGGACTTACAATTATAAGCGCTTATAAAACATTTTTAACAAAAAATTGAACCGACTTCAAACTCTCAAAAATGCACTAAAAAGTAAGAAATAATTAGCTTATTTACTAACCTCCCTTTATTAGGACAATAATATACAATAATTGATATTTTTGAAGTCGGTGCCAGCCAGCCCAGCCAGGGGAACAGACGTGTAGTGAGAGAGAATAGTAATAGGTATATCTATTGGACGAACCTGTAGCGAAATAGTGTGTACGATTGTACTGTAATACTACTACTTTCTGTACTATTGCTGGCACCGACTACAAAAATATCAATTATTGTATATTATTGTCCTAATAAAGGGAGGTTAATAAATAAGCTAATTATTTCTTACTTTTTAGTGCATTTTTGAGAGTTTGAAGTCGGTTCAATTTTTTGTTAAAAATGTTTTATTTCTTGCTTTTTAGTGAATATGTTCTGAAACTCATTTATAGCTCATCCACTAATTCACTCTCTCATCTGTTTACTTATTTAATCACTCCCTAAATCATCAATTCAACATTTACAAAGTACCTACTCACTCAATCATCATCTCAACTACTAAACTGTACCACTCTACTCAACCATCATCTCAACTACTAGACTGTACCACTCTACTCAACCATCATCTCAACTACTAGACTGTACCACTCTACTCAACCATCATCTCAACTACTAGACTGTACCACTCTACTCAACCATCATCTCAACTACTAGACTGTACCACTCTACTCAACCATCATCTCAACTACTAGACTGTACCACTCTACTCAACCATCATCTCAACTACTAGACTGTACCACTCTACTCAACCATCATCTCAACTACTAGACTGTACCACTCTACTCAACCATCATCTCAACTACTAGACTGTACCACTCTACTCAACCATCATCTCAACTACTAGACTGTACCACTCTACTCAACCATCATCTCAATTACTAGACTGTACCACTCTACTCAACTATCATCTCAACTACTAGACTATACCACTCCACTCAACTATCATCTCAACTACAAGACTGTACCACTCCACTCAACCATCATCTCAACTACAAGACTGTACCACTCCACTCAACCATCATCTCAACTACTAGACTGTACCACTCTACTCAACCATCATCTCAACTACTAGACTGTACCACTCTACTCAACTATCATCTCAACTACTAGACTGTACCACTCTACTCAACCATCATCTCAATTACTTGACTGTACCACTCTACTCAACTGTCATCTCAACTACTAGACTGTACCACTCCACTCAACCATCATCTCAACTACAAGACTGTACCACTCTACTCAAATATCATCTCAACTACTAGACTGTACCACTCTACTCAACCATCATCTCAACTACTAGACTGTACCACTCTACTCAACCATGACGATGTCATCTTGATCCCATCTGCTTCCACACAGAAAACTCTGCATCGAAATCAGGTTAGTGTTTCGGTAGCTACGATGTCACAGATAGGCACACAGGTACACTGTTGAACTAATAAAACGATGTCATCTTGATCCCATCTGCTTCCACACAGAAAAATTTAACATTAAAATCGGTATAGTTATTCGAGAGCTACGATATAGACAGACAAACATTATCATTAAAAAAATTACTTACAGCCAAAGTACTCTTTAAGACAATTCCATTAAACCCAAACACGACTAGTTTACGTTGTCCCATGCCTGTGTTCCAGTACATACCTTCCGGCGTCATCATCAACTAATAGTAGATGAAGCCGGAAGGTCTAAGAATCTACTGGTAACATCAACATGATAAGTATTTTTTAAATTTCCTCATAATAATAGTTGCTTTACATTCTTAACCATATATTGGCTATCTATGGTCTTCCTCATCAGTTCCACTTCATCAAATGATAAATTCTGAATGCAAATGCTTGTAAACTTTCTCAAAATATCAAAATATGTGTGTGCCCATAACTTTTGAGGAGTTCTCTCAATTCCTCAAAGATGCCATTATCAGAACTGGATTTTGAAAAAAATGGGACCAATCTGTAAGCATATAGTACCAAATACAAAAAGAAATTTTCAATGCGGTTCATAAATGACGGAGTTCTGAAGTAACAAACATAAAAAAAAAAAAAAAAAATACAACCGAATTGATAACCTCTTTTTTTTTGAAGTCGGTTAAAAAATGTTCTAGGTAAGAGTTCCAAAACGTAATTATAAAACATATTTCTCTTTAGTCACTTCGGGACCGTCTCTAAGAGAACACCTTTAGAATGTGGTGCTAAATTAAAAATTAAAAAAAAAAATTTTAGGAAACTTTATAATATTTTAGACATTTTGAAGTATATTTTTCATCCACGAAAAATCGGATGATACGACAAAAATGTTTATTTTTGTAAGCGGACTAAGGACTTTTCAACCGACTTCAAACAAAAGGAGGTTATCAATTCGGTTGTATTTTTTTTTTTTTTTTTTATGTTTGATACCACAGATCTCCGTCATATATGAACCGAAATGGAAATTTCTTTTTGCATTTGGTAGGATATGCTTACAGATTGGTCCCATTTTTTTCAAAATCCAGTTCTGATGTTGGCATCTTTGAGGAATTTAGAGAACTCCTCAAAAGTTATAGGCACACATATAGTAATTTTGATATTTTGAGAAAGGTTACAAGCATTTGTATTCAGAACTTATCATTTGATGAAGTGGAACTGATGAGGAAGACCACAGATAGCCATTATATGGTTGAGAATGTAAAGCAACTATTAATATGAGGAAATTTAAAAAATACTTGTCATGTTGATGTTACCAGTAGATTCTTAGACCTTCCGGCTTCATCTACTATTAGTTGATGATGACGCCGGAAGGTATGTACTGGAACACAGGCATGGGACAACGTAAACTAGTCGTGTTTGGGTTTAATGGAATTGTCTTAAAGAGTACTTTGGCTGTAAGTAATTTTTTTAATGGTAATGTTTGTCTGTCTATATCGTAGCTCCCGAATAACTATACCGATTTAAATGCGAATTTTTCTGTGTGAAAGCAGATGGGATTAAGATGCCATTGTTTTTAAAGTTTCAGATGTATATGTGAATCTTTAGGGGATGACGTGAAGGGGATTTTTCTGTGTGGAAGCAAATAAGATAAAAATTCCATCATTTTATAACTTTAACAGTGTACATGTGTATTTGTCTGTGACATCGTAGCTCCTGAAAGAATGGAATGTTTTTTTTGATGCGGATGTGTTGTGTGAAAGCAGATAGGATCAAGATGACATCGTTTTTTTAGTTTAACAGTGTGCCTGTGTGTCTGTCTGTGATGTCATAATAACATTATAAATGATTCCATTTTGGTGCGGTTGTTTATATTCGATTTTCAGATGATCTAGATGGTTCTTACCTATAATTTTTGAAGATCTGAAGGCTATCTGTGGAGTGGGTGCAGTAGATTGGAGATGGAAGGGTGAGTAGAGTGGTACAGTTTAGTAGTTGAGATGATGGTTAAATGAGAAGGTACTTTGTTAATATTGAATTAATGATTTAGTGAGTGATTAAATAAGAAAACAGATGAGAGAGTGAATAAGTGAATGAACGATAAATGATTTTCAGAACATATTCACTAAAAACCAAGAAATAAAACATTTTTAACAAAAAATTGAACCGACTTCAATCTCTAAAAAATGCACTAAAAAGTAAGAAATAATTAGCTTATTTATTAACCTCCCTTTATTAGGACAATAATATACAATAATTGATATTTTTGTAGTCGGTGCCAGCAATAGTACAGAGAGTAGTAGTATAATAATACAATCGTACACACTATTTCGTTACAGGTTCGTTCAATAGATATACCTATTACTATTCTCTCTCACTACACGTCTGTTCCCCTGGCTGGGCTTGCTGGCACCGACTTCAAAAATATCAATTATTGTATATTATTGTCCTAATAAAGGGAGGTTAATAAATAAGCTAATTATTTCTTACTTTTTAGTGCATTTTTTAGAGATTGAAGTCGGTTCAATTTTTTGTTAAAAATGTTTTATTAGTGATATTTGTGAATATCTTGTATCTTGTTTGAATCCTTAGGAAGTTGGAATTATATTTTTTACATGAAAATCCATTCATCATAATATATTTCTGAAACAATAAAAAAGTCAAACCCGTTGCGGCGAAGGATCCCCGACTCGACAGTTTACGCGTAACCTCCTTAAAAATATATGTGTTTTTATACTGTGATACATTGGGGTAGAATGTGAAATGTGTTGAGGAAACATAATATTGCTTAGATTATATAACATTAGTATACTATTCACTCCAAACAATTACTTAATTTTTTATAGAAAAAAAGCTGAAACTTGCAAACGTTGTATGGCATACATAAATAAAAAAATATTTTGGAGTGGGCCACTCTTATCATATATGAGTATAAAAATTTTACAACTTATTCTCGGACGTATTGCATATGCACAAAAAAATCATAAAAATCTCAAGCCGTTTCAAAGGAATTTGGTTACAAACACTCTAAAAGCTACACGGTAACTTTACTACACAAGACTAGAATAATACTATTGCGACCCAGGTGCAGGATTAAAAGGCAAGTAGTAGAAAGTACTACCAGGAAACTCTCCTTCACCAATCGATCTCCTGACTCTAATATTTAACACTTCAGCAAAACAGCAATTACACTAATTATTTAAATGTTCAGCAAACTATCTTTAAATACACAACACTGAAGTCACACGAGTTCCGAGAGTGACTAAAGTTTGTTGCTTAAAAGTCATCCTTTTTATAATACAAAATACCCCCTTCTCATCTATTCCACTATAATGACAGATAGGCCTGTGTTGCCAAGTTAATGTTTAAAACCTCCCTTTATTTAATTTAATAACGCTTACTCAATTAAATTATTCTAATTATATTTAATATCAATATTTTATAGTATTCATATTTTAATAGATCGTTACAGCTGTGACATGGGAGTTTATATATGTAGATTTTTTTAAACTAAACACAGAAATTTTATGATGAATATATAATAGGTTAAAAGGCATTCAAAATCAGTTTTTCAAGTACGTAAGTAATACGAAACGTTATTTTAAGCTGATGAGCTTAATAAAAACTTCTTGTTAAGCTCAACTCAGAAGTAGTACAAATTCTGATTTTTTATTATCATCATCACGACCCGTCAATGGCCCACTGCTGAGCTGGGTATTAGGCCATAGTCCACCACGCTGGCCCAGTGCGGGTTGGCAGACTTCACACACCTTTGAGAACTTTTTGGGAACTCTCAGGAGTGCAGGTTTCCTCTCGATGTTTTCCTTCACCGTTAAAGCAAGTGATATTTAATTGATTAAAGCACACATAACTCAGAGTCAGAGGTGTGTGCCTGTGGGGGATAGAACTCGGACCTGCCGAGTAAGATATTGAAATCTCAACCACTGGGCTATCAGTGATATGTCATTCCCGTACATGAAAGTCGCATTGCATCAGCAGCAGAAGAATCTTTGGGCAGTAAACTGTCCATCACATGACGTAAAGGTAATGAAAGTAACAATATAGATCATCTAGCTAAAGGAATAAATGATACAGATATGCAATTTAATTTTGAACGTAAAATATGCAATTTCCATGATATTGTAGAGGCAGCGAGGCAACGTAGGCAATGTAGGCACTCTGGATCAAACGAGCTCGTTGTTTATGCACTCGCGTCACATCATGTCATATTACAACGTACTTATTGTTTTGTTGGCAATTTTATTTATGAAAATATAAATTCTATGAATTTTCTAGAGCATAAACATACTTTAGGATATTATATTAAAATGCTGACTGAATATATAGTGCAAGGTTTTTGCGGCCTAAACTATTTAATTTATTAAACACTAGTTGTCCCGCCCCGAATTGAAACGGGTGTAGTTTCAACCGACTTCAAAAATAAAAAGACGAGGTTATTTTTTTATGTTTGTTACCTAAGAACTCCATCATTTTTCTCATAAACCGAATTTGAAATGTCTTTTTATATTTAGTAGAATATATTTATCCACGTACTTATTTAGTTAGTTACTTAGATTTATTAAAATCATTTAATTTTCTTTATATATTGTTGATAAATAAAAATATTCAACCGCTTAGATTAGTAAACATATTATTATCCCGCAGCAACTCTGATTTTTCTGGAGTAAAAAGTTACTTATGTGTTAAACCAGTTTATAAAGTATCTGTGTGCCAAAGTTTATTGAAATCTGTTCAGCAGTTTTTGCGTGATTGAGTAACAAACATTCACATTTATAATAATAGTAAGATTCTTTAATATTTCTAGGCAATATAATTTGACTTACGGAACTAACCCGAAAATCTTAAAAAAATCTTTATTTCTGTAGGATCTGTTGATTGATTGGACAATAATATATAAAATATAAAACAAAATAATTTCTTTTGATAAATTTTGCAAGATGGATGAAGATTGCGAGTTAAACAGTTCACCTAAAATTTAAATATTTCTAAGTAAAATTGGTTTTTCAGATGCAACATAGTAATAGTAATATAGTAAAATAAAAAAATGTAATTTTGTAAGTACTAGCACGAGTAACAACGCATCGATAGATATTGCTGATATTGGAATAGCTAATAGGGAATGCTGGAATGCACTTGATAGGGAAGATGTACTACATAGTACGCGGTTAGCGAAGAGCACTATGTTGAGAGGTCTATGTATCTATACTAATATTATAAAGAGGAAAGATTTGTATTTTTGTATGTAACGAATAAACATAAAAACTACTGGACCGATTTCAAAAATTCTTTCACCATTTGAAAGCTACATTATCCCTGAGTAACATAGGCTATATTTATTACAAGAAAAAATTAGAGATCCCCAGAAATTCTCACTAAAACAAACACAAGGTGCAAAAAAATTAGCCATAAAATATCTTTCATCGCATGCGCTGCGAAAAGTATTGATGATAGAACAAAAAAATGTTTTGCATATTATAGTAAGTATCAATATCTACAAAAAACTCCGCGAGATCATATGTCCAACTATTGTAGTTAAGTCACTATAACTACTTTTTTACATTTTAAAAGTTGATAAAAATGCCTATCAAAATCAGACCATGTTTTCCATAACTTTGTATTAATTCTTATCCAAATAAATAATGAAGACTGTTTCAATACCTGATAATTACTTTTTGAATTATTGAAATCGGACATTCCAGTCAAAAGATATTACGAAATAAAAATATCAAGATAAACAAAAAATAATCCCAGACGGGCCGCCGGCGCGGTGTGAGTGCCCCGCAGCGCAGCGAGTAACGCGGCGATAGAGGGAGCTACAGAATGCGGGAGCCAAAATGTTAAAAAAAAATTATCCACCCATGCGAAGCCGGGACGGGCCCCTAGTATAGTATAAAGACATACATTCATTAAAACATACTTATATAACAATACCTAACACATGTTTATATTCTTTCACTACTTATGTCACTAAGAAAGTAGAAATAAATAAATATTTAAATTTAAAATAAAATAATTTATATAGAATTGCTAAAATACTTATCTGTGACATAAATATTATTCTTGTATTTTATTCAATATATCACTGTATCATACGTCACACATCTCGACATGCACTTCATCCCCACGCCGATAGATGGCGTACGAGCGAATTCATTTGTTTACTTAGGTATTTTCTTGACATATATAATATGTCTAATATGTCATCAAAATCTGTTCAGTGATTTAAGCCTGATTGCATAACAAACAGACAGACTCCATCTATCCGTCAATAGATGGCGTAAGTTGTAGAATAAATCGCAGTTTCGTTTGTTTAGTTTGTAAGTATTACATATGTTTCATAAGTATTAGTTTCGAAATGATAATATTAGTTAGGAAGTTAGGATTACATGCAACAATTCATTCTAGAGTTGACTTCTTAAATTGAACTAAATTATAAATTTAATTTCCTAAAGTTTAAATATTCATAATATTTTAAAACCATGCGGCTGCCACCGAGTTTGACCTATAAAGTCATCCATACAGATAACTTTCCTCACTGTTATTATATTAAATGTATGCTCCATTTTAGAATTTGAAACAACATAATAGAATGTACAAGGTAATTACCATGATATCATATGTCGTACCTAAAATCTGAACAGTAATTAAACAAACAAAATATATTAGTAATCCATACATGCGGTAGAACAGCACGAGGCTTAACTGAAATGGATCGAAATAACTAGCAATTATTATTAACTAACGTTTGCCTATAATAGTTCTATGATAAAATGTACAGGAAGATATGTAGATTAAATTTATAGACATATTTGTAAATGTGCTAACTTTCTTTCAGAAACTATTTTGTTCAAAATACCTCCACGTATTTCCAACAGTGCCTGCAGGTTCGCTGGACGTCATAGTCCGCTTTTTTATCCTTTTAATCCTTTCTTTGACTACTCCGTCAACAACTAAGTGGATCTAATAACCAGAAGAGTGTCAAAAGTGACTCGTCTGAGTATCATTTATGGTTCAGAGTAGATGCTAGCGGGAGGAGGTAAAGCATTAATTGGTTAAGTTGTACAAAATGCGCCATCTCAAGACACTATCTTACTAATATTAAAAATGTGAAAGTTTGTATGTTTGTTACTCAATCACACAAAAATTGCTGAAGGAGTCTAGATGAAATTTGGTTAGCAGATTTATAACCTGGGTTACTTTTTATCCCAGATAAATTAAGAGTCCTGTAGGATGTTAATAAATATGTTTTCTGTCGTAAGTGCTTAAATATTTTAATTTAGCATAGCAAATGGCGTAGTAATTTGCACCCGTATGAAGCCAGGCTGGGTTGACGTGTATCTAATACTTCAATAGCAGTATAATATGTTTAAAATTTATGTGTTAATATAAATATTACGCAAAGCCACAGACTAAAACTAGATAGACAAGTACGTAAAAGTATATAGCGATATACGGAAAGCAATTAAACGAGTAACGTGTAATGACTGACGCCTCCACGTTTTAATATTCAACACTACACACGAATGTCAGCCTTAACACTTTGTAAGTGAAGCTGAAACTGAGTGACAGCAATAGTTCAATGTAGACAGGACATGAGATGGGATGAGAGAGCGGCTTATATTCATATGATGGAGAGCAATCGAGGTTTTCATAAACGTTATATTAGTTGCCGCGGATTTCAATCCGGGTATTGTTTCCTTGCCCTTTGTGTATCGATGATTGCTTATGTCCTTTTCAATTGTGGTTGCTGCAAAAATTTTTGTATTTAGCTTAGACTTTTGCTTTCAAATTAGTTGAGGTATGGTTATACCAAGTTCCTACTTGATTAAATTATTTTACTTTAATCTTTTACTTTAATTAATGGGATAAGTTAATAAAAAGAGAAAGCAATACTACAGTGCTATCAAGAAGATATGTATGTTCAGCAAAAGAAGAATGATGCATATAGATTGTAAATGGATATAATTGAGCAAATTTGAATATATGAATTACATTCACTTCAACAATAGCTTTACCTTCAAGTCCGTACACGTGTAACATATTACAAGAACGTGACAGTCACAAAGGGAAGCATTTGATGCAGTCAGACGTAAAGACACGCGAGCGTGATGCGGGATGAGAGCCGAACCCTTGTTATACTCGCTATCTCGCCATTTCTACATGGAACTATAACTTATATTATGACAAAATTGAGGATTCTGAAATTGTATTATTCGGTGACATTAACTTGTTAACTTTACCTTCAGTATTTGGATGACCGAACTTCCGGACAAGGTACTTATGATATATTGGTACTTAAGCTAACTGAGATATAATGATCATTGTCTCATAAAATTTGGAGGTATCATTATCATTGATTTAATGACAATGATCAAATTTCTAAAAAAGTTCTTTCTTCTTTTAGTGCTCACTTATAGTTTCAAATTGTCGTGAAGATAAAATAAGAAGATAAGACTAAATTAAAAAAAGGGAAAGAAGAGAGAATTAAAAAAAGAGAAAAACAAAGAAAATAAAATAAAGAAAAACAAGATCTAACAATTATTATTAAGTAAGAATGAAGTGTAGTGTTGTAGGTGAGGTGAGCTGAAGGGGAGAGAGGGAGAGCGTACTGACAGCTGCCCTGCAAAGTTCGGCAGGCGGCTCGGACAAGCAGGACGCAGACGGGCCAGGGTAAATGGGTAGACTGGCGGCCGGAGCAGGTAGGTTACAGGCTGGCCTCTGGCGTGGGTTGGTCGCAGACTAGCCGCAGATGTACGTAGCTCGCTGGCTGGCCGCACAAGCAGAAAGGTCATCGGCTGGCCAGTGGTTGACTGCAACACTCGGCGATGCCCAGTTACAGAAGCAGGCTGCGCGATGCGTCCTTAGTCCCGTGAATGCTGGATCTCAGTGGCAGAGTAATAGTGTCAATTTGCAGACTGTTTGTTAAAGAGATAGGGAGGAATCAGCGAGAAATCACTACAAAATAAACCCGCAGTTCTAGCCCCAATCGTTTGGGCTATGTATAATAACAGCAATGTAACGCTGGTGGAATATACTACATCTTCAAAGTCTATTTATAATAATATAAATAAAAGATAGTTTTATGCCAGTGAAATCCATTAAAATAACCAATAAGTGAACAAAACAAGTAACTCCGAATTTTTTATATCGTCGTTAATCTTCGAAACCTCTAAAACAATTTAGTTAGAACTTCCTTTAACACATAAAAAACTTTTTGATAGCAAATATAATTATATTAATTTAGATCGCGTTAGATTACAATTTCACAAAGGGGAGGCAACTAGTCTGGAATAAAACAAAATGGCATATCAACAATTACATAACAAAGCTTTTATCCCGCATGCCTTTGCATCTGACTGCGTGACTACCCTTTATACTGTCACGTGTCTAACGCCTCATCTGCTTCCAGGATCTCTTTGTCGATGAACCCTTTCTATTCAGAAGGGTAGTTATAAACCTTTTTTTTATAAACGTATCCTATCTGAGACGTTTTGCAATGTATTGTGCTGAAAAGGGCAGAAAGTCATTAATTGTGCCCTCTGTCACTTGTTTAGTTAGTTATACCGTAAAAACTTCACTATTTAAATATCCAAAAAGTTGACACAGACCTTGACGTGGATAAGGTCGTGCGACATGAATGCTGTGATTCAGAAGGCTTCCAAGTTTTGCCTTACTACTCCTATTATTAATCTTTTTTAGGGTTCCGTACCTCAAAAAGAAAAAAGAAACCCTTATAGGTTCACTCCGTTGTCCGTCTATATCTCTGTATGTCCATCTGTCAAGACCTTTTTTCTCAGGATTGCGTATAGTTATCAAGTTTAAATTAGTATCAATTACTCAAGCCTGCGGTTTCTTTTGGTTGTCAAAAAATTCTTTATCAGAAACTTCTAAGTCCACGCATTGAAAAGTTATGACCGTTAATGTGGTCTAGTATGGTCTCTATGGTCTCATAGCACACTTTTTTGACTGTTACGCGTCTTGCTTTCCATTTTACTCAGAAAAACGTGAAGATATCAAGTTGAAATTATGTCCAATATTCAAGTATCTCAAAAATATGTAAAAAAAATGAAACTGCTAAATAAATCGACGTTTTGGTTGTGGTATCATGTGAAATGTATCTAAAGCTATTTCGGGGCGAATATCTTAGCAACGATTTGTTGACGACATGCCAAGTTGTTAAATGACAACTTGTAAAAATATATATTATTAACACCGACTTAAAAATTATTTTAGTGTATTTATTGTTTAGTTTTTTTTGCATTCTTCAGAGTTTGAAGTCGGTTAATTATTTTTGTTAAAAAATTTTTGTAAAATAATTATGTCAATTGAAACAAGTATTAATCGAGAATTACGCCTCAATACTACTTTTTGATGATATTTCGACCCGCACACGAAAATCGAAATTTAATATACCTTTATTGTAATTGTACGGAACCCTCAGTGCGCGAATTTAAATCCTTCATGCCCATCTAGATATGAAGGATAGTTGTATTTCCTTCGGAGGAATCCATCTTAGAAAACCCATAACATTAATTTTATTCTTAACCTTCACTGTTGTATATTTAAATTATGGCATTCATCATCATCATCAAAACAACCCTTTAATGGACGACTGCTGAGCCGGGTATCCTCCTCAGAATGAAGAGGGGTTAGGCCATAGTCCACCATACTGGCCCAGTATGGGTTGGCAGACTTCACACACTGACAGAGAACGTGGAGAACATAACTCATAAAAGTCAGAGGTGTGCGTCCAAAATCGAATACGGACCTCCCGAATAAGACACTAATGTGTGAACAACTAGGCTGTACTGCGTTGAATATGGCATAATCTGTTATATACCTAGCTGTACAGAAGTCATTAGAAACATATATCATTATGAAGCATTTATTAAAGGATCTTCAAAATCCATTTCAGAAAAAAGATAATGGTTAAAAATATATATTAGTATGCTATTAACACCTCAGCAACGTAAAATATTTCTCACTCTACAAAGTAGCTAATGAGTATTCAAGAAGTTATCATTTGCTTGGGGGTGGAGGCTGGATTAAGGGCGAGCATTCCGACGCTGATTTACTGCCGAGCATCTGCATAATGCCGTCCCCTGGCGAATTCAACTTACTCTACGCTGTAATGGCTGTGCAGCTTGTAACAAATTGACCCGTTTAATGCTATTATAATATACCAATAAAATATCCTTTCAATTAAGAGACTAGAGTTACAAGCAATGCAGGATTTACATAGATAATACTAATGTTAGGATCAAATCAAAAGAGTTTCAAGCCTTATAATTTATTAGTTACTATTATTTACATATTCAGGAATACAGGTCTACGCTTGCACATCTTTTGGAAGTCCCTTATGGGACGATGCAGACGGGTACCCGAACCGGGAAAAAACGTCCGTAGCGTAAGTTTATTATTTTGTTTATATTGACATTTTTATTTCGTAATATCTTTTGAATGAAGCATCAGTAGCTCAGTGGTTCGGGCGTTGGATTCTCATAATTATTTTATTTATACCTCGAATAGAACTTAAAATTAATATATAATATGGAACCTCGTTCCTATCCAGTGTCCAACGACACCATTTAATTTTTATTTCAGTGTTAGTATAAGTTATAAATATAATTATATATCAAAATCAAAAATTTTTATTCCGGAGATTTTTCATACCGGAGATGCCTGTATATAGAAAGTTTATATTTTTTTTATTGATAACAAGGGCAGATGGCCCATGTGATGGTAAGAGGTCACTGTCGCCAATAGACATCTGCATTACGCAAAGAGCTGCCGATGCGTTGCCGACCTCGTAGGAACCTGTAAACCCTCTATTTAAAGACCCTCAGATAGATAGAGACCCTCAGTAGCCCTCTGGAAAACCGCAGGAGACATCATTCCACAGCTTGCAGTGCCTGGGGAAGAATCTTGACGCGCGTACATGGTCTATGGACATGGTACAATGGTCGGAGGCACTAGATCAAAAAGTTCCTGAAAACTTTCCGCATATAAATAAACTGAGATTATATTTATTAACATTTTTAGGTTAGGCAATTTCTTCCCATAGAAATTCTCATTACTTCGGTAATTTTAATTGTTCTTCCAGATACTTTGAATCCATTAGTGTGGGGTTTGGGTAATACAAGTTTTTATTATTTTAAAGTATTGCCGATTATTTGATGTCACGACTGTTCTCGCCGGTGACTTGTGCTGTAATGACCTACGTATGTTGTATTATATTATGCAATAGATATGCACAAACACTACAACTACAAGTATCTTAATAAAACTCTCGAAACAAAGGTTCAAGGTACAAAGCACCTGAGAGTGACAGACTCAAACTAGAATAGATATAATAAAAGCTGTAAATGAGTTTGAGTTGCCGCAATACTTCCAGTAGCTGATTAACTGCATCTGCATAACACCGTCCCTAACTTCCGACTAAGTTTTTAATGTCTTTCTTGGATCTAAATGCTCTTTGTTATGAATATAATTTTGTTATGCCGTAATGAAACTTTTGCTTGTGTAAAATTTGAGGTATCCTGTACATTTGCGAACTACGGAGTAATTAACTGAAATGATTAAGATTGTAAAACTCCGACAATAACTACAAACCTTAATACCACTAAGAATTTTTTTTAAATATTCACTCCTGATTATCGTGGTGCAAAAGATAAATCCTAAATATATAAGGAAGACAGATTTTAAGCAAATAATAAGAAATATTAACACTAAGGAAGAAGAAATATAAGAGAACAAGAATGAGACAAAAAATTACAAGAAAGAGATTAAAAAGAAGCGAAAGATAACAAAAGAGGATAGAAACTAGAATTCTGCGAGAAAAGTGAATAAAGAACATAACTTAGATTCTATTGTATATATAATGAATGTACGACTCAAAACTACTGGCACTAGAATCATGGGTTTCTTTGGCACTGTGGGTGAGCACAATATATCAATATATAACATAATATTTCATTTTTGATACCATTGACCATGACGCGAGCATAATCGCAGCTTAAGCGATATTTCTAAAAAAAATGATTACAAAGGTATATTTTTCACTGCAGACCAAAAGCCACAATAATTACTCCATTCTGATTTAGTACAGCTTATCTGAATACCGCTCTCTCCTCCCCCCGGGGAGTGCTCTCGGCCCCACTTGACTCAGCGGACTTGATAATACCCTTACTTTGGCTTAAGTGTCGGAAACAGCTTTTATTTACATCACTTTAAATACAATCAAAATAAAACAACTAGTTTTGACTACAAACAAAATTTTGTGATTGTTATCTAGATGAGATTTTTTTTAAGTTACTCTAACGGACAAAATTAATAAACAATCTCAAACCAAAATCTTGGGATTATATATTTAAAGTAGATTCTAAATTTAAATTTATGTATATAAAATCCAATTTTGGAATACATTGTTGACAGCATTTGATACTAATTTCTATTATTTTAAAAATATACCAATACGAGTTCGAAAATTTATAAGCTCTATTCTTATAGATTAGGGGCTGTTTGACAAGTAATTTCTTGGAATGAGTATTGTTTGTGTACAAGTTTGATAGATAATCCGGGCAATGTAAACTGTTAGCAACACTGTTTATAAAGTAGTAGTAGCGGGTATATCATTTTATATTATTTCGAGTATACCGACGTGGAGACTTTATATAACCTTTAGTGCGATAGATTAGTCTCAGTCTCTCTGGTGTTTTCGTGCAGTGAATATGGAAGTTAGTGTTATAGTGTCGTGATTAAGGTTACCCTTCTCGAGGTCCACGTAAGTTTACTTTATTATCTATTGTCCTTAGCGAGGTCGAGTGGTGGAGGTGAGAGTTAATATATTATGAAAGAGCTCTTTAAACCTGCTCCTGGGTCTCAAGCCCCAGGCACCGCTCGCCTCAGTCTAAATTGCATGTGTATACACGTATTGCTGTACAGTAATGGGTACCACATTTCTCTCTTATATACTTAGCAAAACGTATTTAAACATATGTAAGCGTTTTGTTTAAGAAAATAAAATAGATATTTTCGTTTCGTTTTCATTGTGAGCGTGCCTATATTGGCAATTCTATCCGTGACGTAGCAGACGCGCGGGAACTGATACGTCGCATAAGAACCAATCGCGAGTGACGCGCTGCTCTGCCACGCGCTCCTCGCTAAATAGGACCTTATAGTAACTTCTGCGCATTCAAGTTCAAATATACTTACGTGCCGGCTTAATTCATGCTATCATTTCATTTATTTGTCAATCTACCCACGCTTTGCTATGAGTAATCAATTTAGTACGGTCTATTTTTAATACTGAATTTAGAGTCTCAATATTAGTAATGTCAGTAAAAGCGGAAGTACTCGTATCATGCAGTAGTAGACTAGTAGACCAATATTAAACAGTATTCAATAGACGGCGCCATTAGCTAAATGACCATCGTTGCTCTAACGTTCACATTTCGATGTTACTGTGGTGCAAGTTGTGAGAGCTTCGGCAAATTAGAGAAAAATATATTTTAATTCGCAACGCTACAACGACGGTGTGTTAAAAGTTTAACGTGGGTATCACTATGTTTCTCTATGGCATCATGGCGCCTAAGATAATGGACCGAATCTAATGAAGTTTTACTTATTTAAAAGATAATTTAATCGAGATGGTTCTTAGCTATGTATTGTGAAGATCTGCTCAGCCGTTTGGAGACTATCTCATATATATCATTGCTAACTTGAGAGCTGCCTCACAATATTAATGTGTTGACAATTATAACAACCTCGTAACCATGGTAACACACTCACATTGCTTACACTGAGTACACCTGAAACGGTATTTTTGATACCTTTCTTTCGATATCAAGTATCCAATAGAATCGACTATCATACTTTTTTTAAATACGTAGCAGTATAATATATTTCATTTTATAAATATTTGTTAAGTCTGTATTGACTGTTGTTTTTTTATTTTGTTTTCAACAATATAATCGATTTATACAAGTTAATATCGAATAGTGGTCCTCCTTACTCTTTCTTAGCAGGGCTGCAGAATTATACTAAAATATCCATTTATAACACTTTTCTCATATGACTTGTACCAGCCACCATTACACGTAGCAATAGAAATCGAGTGTCGCGGTCTAATTGTCGCTGAACATTTCACCATAGTGCAGTGTCCTGTCTCATGAAACTTGTACAAGTAATATATCTGAATATGCCCTAGAGGTCGCTTCGCCCTTTATATCTCTTTGATACCTTCATTTTAATATGTAAATTAGTTTTCCCAATTTTGTCACTAGACTAACACAGAATTGCTTTTTTAAGTTACTTGATATACCTTATAAAATATTTAAAAATGTAAAGGATACAAGGTGAGGTTATTCATTACTGCCCAGTAAAACGTAAATAAATAATAATAGTACAGTTTGGACCTAGGAACACCGTTGATAACTTTATATTTGCGGGTAGTATATTTCATTTTATTCCCAGACTGTATATCAACTCTGTTCCGATAGATTTAAGCCAATTGTCAAACGGAGCTCACCTGATGACCATTAGTGGTGTGGTTTTGTGATGCTGAGTCTTCATTACAAAAGTTTGGAGTAAGTGTTTAGAATATTGTTTACTTGGTTTCTGTATCGGTCCCATGTATATAACACTATGATAAATTTCACAGAAAGCTGAGTGTGCCTGGAGTTTGTTACCTTGACTTACATTTATAATGCACAATCACAATTCTTTTTCTTATCTAATATAATGTCATGTAGGAGCCAAAGTGGTAATCGACCACGACCACAATTTTGAATCTATAATTATGCCAATAAAAGTGAATAAAAACCTTTACTTATAACTTACTAAATAAATATTGTATTTAAAAAGTAAGTAGTTTAAAAAGTATTCATACCATTAAAGTATTCGCTATATCAATGTATATATAAACACACGTTATATGAAATTATTTATCCAGTAAAAACGTGTGTTTTATTCCTTTTATTCACAACTAGCGGCCCATCCCGGCTTCGCGCGGGTGAAATATTATTTTTAAAAATATATTGGCCCTCCCGCATTTCGGTGCCCACTCTCTTGCCGCTTTACTCGCTGCGCTGCGTCGCTACACTGGCCCGTCGCGTCGTCGTGTATTTTTTGTTTATATTGATATTTTTAATTTCGTAATATCTTTTGAATGGAAGGTCCGATTTTAATAATTCAAAAAGTAATTTACAGGTATTGAAATAGTCTTGAATACGAAATAATTTATTTGGATAAGGATTAATACAAAGTTATAGAAAACATGGTCTGATTTTGATAGGCATTTTTATCAACTTTTAAAATGTAAAAAAGTAGTTATAGTGACGTAACTATAATAGTTGAACATATGGTCTCGCGGACTTTTTTGTAGGTATTGATACGTTCTATAATATTGTAGAACATTTTTTTGTTCTATCATCAATACTTTTTGCAGCGCATGCGATGAAAGATATTTTATGGCTAATTTTTTGGCACCTTGGGTTGGTTTTCGTGAGATTTCCTAAGGATCTCTAATTTTTTCTTGTAATAAATATAGCCTATGTTACTCAGGGATAATGTAGCTTTCTAATGGTGAAAGAATTTTTGAAATCGGTCCAGTAGTTTTTATGTTTATTCGTTACATACAAAAATACAAAAATACAAAAATACAAAAATACAAAAATACAAATCTTTCCTCTTTATAATATTAGTATAGATTTCGTACGAATTTCCTCTTTCATATTTCTTTTGATATAAAAACTTTTCTATGACGTAATAATGTGAGATTTCATTGACATACCAAATTAGAAACGGAAAAATGAGCTGAAATTGATATAATATGTTTAAATCATATAAAATTGTAAGATGATACTTATTATTGCGCGTATAAGACAAGAAACCGAGCAGTGCCTAGGATTTATGACCCAGAAACAGCTTCTCAACATCTTACTAATATTATAAACCAGTCGACCTGTCCTAGCTTCGGTTTAATTTCACATGCTTATCACTATAATATATCACTTATATTTAAATTTATACATGGCTATTCCCAAAGACATAACGGCCACACAGCTCGACACGCACTTCACCTCCACGTCGATAGATGGCGTACGAGCACATTCATTTGTTTTCTTAGTATTCTTAAGTATTTTTTTGCGATAAAATATATCCTATGTCCTTCCTCAACCTCTATTATATCTCTGTATCATATTTCATCAAAGTCGGTTCAATGATTATACCTGATTGATTAACAAACAAACAGACGCCATTTAATCGTCAATAGATGGCGTAAGTAGTAATTAAATCGCACTTTCATTTGTTTAGTTTGTATTAGTACTACAAAATTATAATTAGGATGTGAAAGTTTGTATGTTTCCCTATGTATCAACAGACTAGAGTTTCTAGTACTTTAAAGTATCTACATTGACTAGGACTATTTAAACAATGTGAATATGGATTTTATAAAGTTATGAGATTTGATAAATGTCATCATTTAGTCGGGAATTGAGGGAAAATTAAATTTGTTTGTTGACGGCCGCCGTACATTTACATAATACGATTGTTTGTCACTCGACCACTCCACCACTCTACTCGACTACTTGACTCTACTTGCCAAATTCAATATACGCTTCCCAGAACTTGACTCACTTTAAATATTTTGGCTTATTGGTATTCAGTGCAATGTATAAATAAGAATTTTATACTGAAACTCAAATTTGAAACTGAAACAAAAATTCAAAATGTTTCAAAATCAATTTTTTGTGCATTAACTATATACAAAAATACTACACAATATATTTTCAATCTGTAATCCTGGTATTTTGGATTGAGATTGATTATTCATTTGCGTTAATCTGTACAAAAAAATCAAGTGATAATTTCATAACGATGGAATTAAGTGTACCTATAATGCAGTAGAATGTAGATAATCATTCCACTGATATTCTTCATTAAAAAATTACTTGAAGTGCTGGTAGAAAAAACCCGACTGATGGACGCTGAAAATGTCTCATTCGTGAGTATGGAGGAATACTACAGAGGGTGGCCATAGGTCATGATTTTAAAAATACTTAGTTGCGAAAAAATTACAACACAAAGTTATTAAAGCGATAAATTTCACAGTGGACGGCTCGTAGGAATTCTGACAAATGGTGTTACTATTTACTCCCTTTAACCTACACCTTGATCACAAGTCTAAGGCACTGGTTAGGTTCCTGTCGTAATATAAGATATCACAATGTTTAATTATTTATCGGTTCATTAACAGTATCTACGTTGCGTTTACCCAATAATCTCCTTCTATAATATATACGTCAGAGGAGAAAGCCGATTTAAACGAATGGTGTGACCGAATGTAATGATTCTGTAGCTTTTGAACAGGAACCCAGGCAGTGCCTTGGACTTGTGACCAAGGTTATCCTTTAAATGATCATAACACTCACCTCCACTGCCCGGTCTCACTCTTTATCTTAGGTTAGGTCAAGATAAGGCTAACCTAACATAAACCTAACCTAAGTTATTTTTTAACACAATACAATAGAATAGAAAGTCTTTATTGGACACACATCAAAGAAATAAAACATAACAACATAGATATAGATTAAAAATGGAAAAGGTATGCAAAGGCGGTCTTATTGCTATAAGCAATCTTTTACAGCCACCGTTGGCAGTAAAGAGTTTTAATAAATAAAAACGGGACAGTGCAGACTTACAATGTAGGGACTCACAATAAATAAGATTTAAGAACTCACATGATCCCTTGTCCGAGAGGTCCAATATCCGTAATATAGCGACACACTATTTGTTACACTGCAACTCCAGGTGATGTTCACTCAAAGAAATTTACCGAAAGACTAGTGTACTGCGTCAATCGGGGAATATAAAGGGACTAGACAATGGTAGCAATGCCCCTCCACTGGTGGGTAGAAGTAAATCAACAAATAGAAAATATGGAGCTGGCGTTCCAATTAATTGATAATCGATTACTCGTTTGAAGCTATCAACAATCGTAGAATAAAGTGCCGTAGATGTCCCTCGTATTTCGACTATTCGATAATCGTTTACTCGCTATTTAAAATCTTCGAATATTAAAAGACACGACGGAAGTGACAAACAAGTCCGACACGATCTCCATTATTATCCTTTTTTATTCTACCCCGACATATATATTAAATGTGTGTGGCAAAATATTAAAATATCCTTGTCATTAGAAAAAATACTATAAACCAAGATATGTATAACACTCGACAACTGTAACAAGTTTAAGTACTAAGTAACAGAGTATGGTCAATCAAGTTAAACTTATAATATAGTTAGCTATCAAGTTCCATATCATACGATACTGGTACATGTTCATTAAATTGCATCAGAGTTCGACGGCACGATGCGACGATACACAGTAATTACTTCCTACCGCTACTGAAACGATCCTTTACCATATCATACTTCATTTACATGTTGTAAATGAAGTTACGACAAAGTACAAGTTAATACTACGATATAAACTAACTAATAGTTACAGATGATAAAACTAGAGATATTTTAAGCAAACCTGACAGACGTTTAATTGTGTATATAACCTATTCCATGGCCCTCTTTTCTGTTTATTTTATTTCATTCTACGATGTATGTTTAATTGCACGGGGAAGATCTTAGAACTTGCTTGCAACGACGATCATGTAAAACCCTGCTTCTAGAGTCCTTGACTTGACATAGCGTACTTCACTAGATCCCTTTGATAATAATCGGCAACGCATATTTTTTTTGCCAAAACAGACATCCCTTATCCTTCTTCTGCCATTGTATTCAATAGACTTGGTAAATAAAAAGACCCATGAAGGAGTTTTGGGTTCGAAAAAAAAGACCGCATTACTAGAAGACAACGAGGCCACACAATAATCATATTATATTAGAAGTGCCTCAAAATTTGAGAAGAGCTCGACCATATGTTTGAGTGGGTTTACCTTGAAGGCAACAAATGCTCATCTTTTTTGAACAGCCCTCGTATAACAATACGATTAATCGTATGATGTAAGTAAGTTAGGAAGAATTCGTGTATTGTCAGCAATCTGAACGCGCACCCTTTGTCAAACTCGAGACAAAGACAGGGATTTTCAATTAAAAACTAAATATTCAATTCAGAACAAACGAGTTGTGTAATCTGTTTTAGTTCTAATTATTACTTAATTTTAAAAAATCTTGAAGATACTTGAGTAGCAATCAAAACCCTCAAGTGGCGAACAAACAAACAAAATAACTATTCCATAATATAATAATACAGTTATTTCTAAAGTTCTTGATTATACTCCAAACCACGTGTCAACAGACGAAACTAGATATAATCAAATAGCTGAAGTTTGCGAAGTAATTAAAATTATAAACACGAAGCTAATCTTGGCGCTACTGATCTGATTATGGACTTCGAAGGCCCTTTGTTAGGGTTTGTACACATTTAATGTTACACAATTGTTTAATATATAAAAATCTCGTGTATGTAATTTTTTCCACGATGCACTGCGAAACTACTAAATCGATTTTAATCAAAAATTTTGACAGATAGTCCGATTTTGGCCCCACGTTAGGCGCCAATGTGAGAAAACGTAATTGCGATGTCGGCCACATGATGGATAAAAACTCATATGAGCCCATACAGACCATATCACGCAGTGGAAATGAAAGCAAGAACCTGATCTGGGACTCATGTGATGGACAGGGTAGTGTTATGAATCTGGTAATCATCATTAAACAATCTCATCTAGTTTTAATACTCATCTGATAGATGATGTTTTGCATTACTTTATTACTGTATTATATATTTATAAACAATATTAATAATAGAGACATTGTAATTGCCACATAACGTAGTAACTCAGAAGCTCTACCTATCACTTATATAACAGCCTAAATTGTGTATCCGTTCGCTTTAATTAAACAATATTGTAGCTTCGTCGATCGTTAGTACAAGCCGCAACATTCAAGAACTCACCTCACAGTTACTTGCCAACCAGAACATATGTTAAAACGTTTTACTGACGTGATAGAGTTCAGGAGTTAATCGGGGTAATCATTGATTTAATATAAGCTGATAATCGAACTTAAACACACAGGATTTCTCCAGACATTTCGGTCTAAAAATCCCATAGAAGAAAGAAAAGAATAGCGTACTCCGTGTCCTTGTGTCTCTGTATAACTTGCGACCAATGTGGTTACTAGGGCATTTTACAAACCTTGCCAGGTCTACCTCACTGCCCTTTACCCTGGAACTAATCAGAAAGCAACACAACTTGAACTGTTTAAACAATATTTACTGTATGAAATCACCTGTAGTACTGCCTCAGATCTACCAGTTATTTGCAAGTAGTTTAGCCGTTTTGTAAATAAACGCTAATTTTTATCAAATATCGTTTTTTTAATAGTAGGAATCGTATCAAAATATATTTGTGGTTTAAAAGAGAAGGCGAAGAAATAGAGAGAAGATAGTAACAGTTAAAACTTTGGGGATTTTGGTATGACCAAGCCCTACGCAACAACGATGCACAGACAAGTTGGATTGAATTTGAGTTTTGACAAAGGAAAATAGGTATTTGCTTTGTTTTTGAGTTGATTCAGAGTGATAAGGGAGTCAATCTAAACTTTTGAACTAATTAAATTTTGGGCGAAGTGGTTGAGGAATATTACTGTAGCTTTATAATTATATACAATGAACATTCTTGTGTATTGTTTGAATACCTGTTTTGAACGGCGTATATTATTAGGATGCTGTGGAAGACAGTCTTCTGTAATGGTAAAATTTAGAGTCAATGCATTTTAACAGATAATTAGGACGTGAGCTAAGGCATAAAGATGCAAAAGAAACATGGGTTACTTTATCAACAGAAAGGCGATAATTTTCTTAAAATCGACGGCCATTGACGCGCGATGGCTGTTTAGCTAACTTTTTAATGCTCATATTCATGAATCTCGTAAGGGTTTGACAGATGGCGCTGCTATTTGATTATAGGTAAAAAATTTATTATGTGAAATATTCAGATAGGTCGATCCTTCTTTGACATTGTTGTAGAGTATGTAGAGATAATATGGGAGTTTAGTGAAAACTCTCTTCAAAAGGGAATGTGGCTTATCGTTACTTATAATAGAAGTTCCAGTATAATTTCCAACGCAAAATCTCAATATTACCCGACAGCAGAGTAGCTGAGTGGCGTTGTAACCGCATTGGAAATAAAGCGTTTAAACCGAACGTATTCCAATTCCTGTTATGTCGGCCATTATTCTTGGACGCTCGAGCGGAACGCTGACCGAATTATTTTGACACAGCTCAGATGACCCACTGGTCAGCTGAATGTGTCCTTGGACTAATTTATACCCAGTCTTTGTCAACTTGCATTAACTATTTTAGCTACGTTTAGGTATCAAAGTTACGTGCAAACGCTATAAAGATGATTTTCGAATTGAGTAACATATTAATGATTTAGGCATTTTTGATTCGGAGGTTGCTAGTATTTTGAATTCGGGGGTTATACAACTTTCGAAGTGCCAGTTATATGATAATAAGTTTAGTAATACTGATTTGGATAGCGTTTTGGTGTCGAAGTTTGCAGAACTTCTGACAGAAATGCGCTTGAATAATTATATTTGTCAAAACGTCATTTAATAAAACTTGCAGTGAAAGTTTGATAGGCTTCATCCAGATACTTTGTTAAAACAAAGTTACTTGTTTAAATGTGATACAATTCTCGGTGCGTATTTCAAGTTATATAACAGATGTAAAATCACTTGAATATCGGCTATTCGGTGAAGCATATATTTCCAAATGGGTCCAACAGCACCAATAATCTCCCCCCACCCGCCCTCAGCCCCCGGGGCTACTTCAGGGTCATTAGTCTTGCCTGCATCTGTACTGGACTGACAGATTCAGTTCCCTAGCTAATTTGTATTTAGTTGTGTTAACGCGAATTACCGGTAATTTGATGTTGTTTGTTAAAATCTAAAACCACAAACATGTTGTTATGCCTCTGATCCAGAACTAATTTTAGGTGGCTTTATTATGGTATTATAGTAATTTCTAAAAAATATACATTTAAATATTTATAAATTGCATGGACAATTTATGGTGCTATTAGAACATAATATTAATTTCTCATTACTGAATAATAGTGGCAAACTTTGATGTTTTCATCTAAAAAAGAAATATTAAAAAATGTACAACAGTTTATTAGCACAGCGATACTCAAAACTTTCAACATTATTGACACTTGCAAAGGACTCGTCGTAGAATTAGGAAGTTTAATTTATCTGTTGAATAAAATTTGCATTTAATTTACTTAAGTAACAAATACAGGTCAAGAAATTAGAGTTAAATTACATCTTTAAAGGAAAAGTCAATACAAATCACAAAATGCCAGCACCACCGGTCATTAGTTCCAGTCTCAGGCTGAAAGCGCCGCGAGAGGCGGGGAACTGTGGTGGGGGGACGCGGCAGGGGACTCGTAAATCCAATAGCAATTAGTATTCATGTAGTGGAATGGACTGGCAAGGTTTCTGCATTTGATGTGTGGGGAACGTCCTACTATTGTAAAGTAGCCATTGTTGCCTGTTTGTTTCGGAACATTTACCCTATATGTGGATAATACTAAACTTTCGGTTTTCTACACTTTATAGCTGCATCAGTGTTTTTGGATATAAACACAAAGACAACGGTTATCGTTTATGATGGACGTAAATCAGTGTTAAGTATATCCAAGAAAAACATAAAAGGTAAAGGAGAGCCAAGTTCAGTATAAAGAATATGCATCGTCTAGGCCGACAAAAGAATTAATATCCAGAAAATTATTTACAAAATTAAATTATTTCACTTGAGATATAATTTAAGCTCAAGATTTCACTTGGCTGATTTTCACGTACAAGTTGAATTATATTTGTCTCATCAATTTGTTCTGATCATCTGGAAGTGGGTTACGTTTTTGATCTATAAATCGGTCAGGTCATAAAAATGTCGGTTTTTAAACTTTATCATATCTATAAAAGTTTGGTTCTAGGTAAACTAAGGGACTTTAATAAATGTGCAAATTTTCAATTATGTAAGTAATTTAGGCTCCGAGATACGAGGGGGTTAAAAGTAGCTCAAAATGGTTCGTGTAAATATATCTAAGGCAGCTGCGCCGCTTCGCTTGGCTTGGACACGCTGCCGACATGTCTTGATATGTTCAACTCTATGTGATATGTTGTGGTATCCTGAAATCGAGGTAACAAAAGTAATAATAAATAACCCTAATACGTTAGTTATTATTGAAAATTTTATATTTTGATAAATATTATAATGATTAGTCTATTTGACTATAGAAATTAAATAAATGTACCGAATAATATGTTCGTCTTTTACAACTCAAGTAACCTTATCCTTTACTTAAACAATTTGTCACTTTGAACCACAAGCGAGTGCAACTACGAAAGAATTTCTCCTTGCACTCATTCATGCGTGAGGCCGTGCCCCCGTGTCCCCCTATCACGTCACACAATGTCGCCAAAGCCTACCATTACTCTCTGTCAGTCCCCTGCCACTACTCATATATTTTAGTAGCATTTTCACGTCACTGGAACATTTGATAAGTTTATTCTTTTTATTTGCTCTACGTTGTTGGTGTTTTGTGGTGTATTAAGGCTTTATTTTATTTCTGCTATGTGCAGCTAATATTCTTTATGTTACCATAAAATTGTAAACACCGTTAAATTATAATCTATGGAAGTAAAACCGTCAAATTGGGAATCAGGATGAGTTGTAATAGAGTAACAAAACTATTACAGAGGACTTAATGAAATTAATAAAAAAATTAGAATGGACAATTATTGTCCATTCTAATTTTTTTCGTCTTCAGGATTTCTGTGATGTCTCTGGTGTTATGGGAAGGGAAGTCCCTTCGCCAATGCATAACACAGTGCGAAAACATACGCTCGTCTTCACAGCTTCTTTTTTGGAAAATATATTCTCAAAATTAAGTTTAAATGTGGATATAATTTTACTATAATAATGGCAATAAAAAAAGTTATGCTACTATTTAACGTATTTTTGTTTTGCCTTTTTTATCAATGAAATAAGTAAGATAAAGGTATAAATTAATAGTTGCATCAAAATATTGAATAAGATATAACATTTTACAATTTGTCAACTCTACTAGTGTCATTCAACTGTATCAAGCGCAAACACAATCAAATAATAGTGAATCAAACTCGCTCTACATTTGACGTCACGAATGAAAAGTTCCGAAATGCGATTCCTCTCACAAAGCGTTCATTGTACACAAAACTATTGCTTTGTAGATTGGACGTGAATTACGAACTCACTTTCATTTCAATTTTTAGCTAAAAAATAATACAATATAAAAGCATATTAATCTAGAGGTTTAATCTATAGTTAATAGACTAAACATTATATTAGATTATAATCAATCTCGCGATATTGGGAATTGTCGACGTATCGTTTATCGAAGTGAAACCGTCAAATTGTGAATCAGAATGAATTTACCATACAGTTACAAAACTATTACAGTGCATAATAAAATATTAAAAAAATGTAATAGATAGCAATATCTCTAAAATAAATTATTTTTTTGGTAAATCTACACACGTACACGTGTTAAACTATACTCGTGCGAAGCCAGGGCATTTCATATAGCAGATATTATCTGTATGTAGAGTATTGGTAGAGTTGATTTGAGATGATGAGCGTTAGAATTTTTTTATGGTAGGCAAGGTGCAAACGAGCAGATGATCCACCTGATGGTAAGTGGTCAACATCGCCCATGGATATCGGCTTATTTTGCCGATGCGTTGCATCCTCGAAGATAGAGTGGGGAGGGGGAGAGAAGAAAAAAATAATGCGGTTTTAGTGGTCAAAGTCCACTAGATCCGCAGCAGTAATTGGGATGGGAGAGGAAGGGGGTAAGTCTAGCCCACATGCGGCTCGACCGGAACGCATATATGACACTTGGCGGTTGGGTTCACATGCTGGTGGTCGCAAGCCAGTCTGGAAACTGATCGTCTACCGCCAAGGGGGTGCTGGGTTACTCGGCTCTTACGAGATGCTCTCCCAGCGGCAGAGGGGAATAGTATTCTAACCCGTCCCCTTGCGGGTAAAAAAAGGATGACAAAAGGCGTTACAAATCTACAGCTAGGTCACAAGCTCTATGCACTACTCTTCCTGACTAAATATCCATACTTTACTCCATAAATTATATCTGTTATTTGGTGTATTTTAATTAAAGTAACATTTGTGAACAGTGAACTAGGGTCCTTAGTAATTTAATTACCACGTAAATCTAAATACATCCAATTACTGAGGAACGCCTAGCGCCTACCGCGTATCGCGTATCGCGCAGAGTAGCGTGTAGAGTGTTGTATGTAGGTATTACGTGAAATATACGAGGAAATTTAATTAAACGCTACTAAATGTATTACTTACTCAATATTGCTCTAACTAAACATACTGTTTACTTTTGTTCAACGAGCGGGCTGCGGGTACTACAATAAATATACAAGGGCTGTGTTACTTGAGTAACCAATATTAAACACTTACTCCAAACCTTGGGAATGGAGACCCAGCATCACGACAAAATACTGCACAGCCATAATAGTCACCAGGGACCCTACGTTTGACAACAGGTTCAAGTCTATCGCAGCAGAGGTTATATATTTGGATTAAAATAAAAGGTACCCGCGAATACTACCTTGTATTAGTAGTATTTCGTAAACTAGTACAACAATTTAGTTTAATATTTAAAACTGTAATCATACTCGTGCACTGGTAGAAGTGTAAAAGTTGTACTAAAAACATTTAGAAGCCGCAGAGTCAGGTCAAAAGGAAAAAATATTATCTGTATGTGGGTCGACGTCAAAACAGGGAGCAGGATTCAACCCTCTCAATGTTGGCAACATTAGTTAGTTGTTACTAATGTCAGCATTAAAAATTCAGGCAAAAGCGAGTAGGACTCGCCTACTGAGGGTTCCGTACAATTCTAATTAACAAACTTATCTTTGTCGTCGGAAAACTGTTGTCACCATAGGTCGTAGTAAGTTTAACAACTGCAATAAGGCATGTTTTATATAATTTTAGAGTGTTAAAATTATTTACTGTCGGTACGTTTGTATATATTACGGTCATGCTTAATACCAAAAGTAAGCAGGTCAATGGTTCAGCGGCACTGAAAATTTCGGGAATCATGGAAGTGATTTATTGCTTTTCGAAGTATTCTCCGCGAAATGACATGTTTTTCCATACGAATGGAACTTATCATTGAAGCAACCATTCCATTCGGAAGTTGGGGTCTCCAAAATGGCCGTTTTGTAGGCGTCCACAGCTCCTTCAGGTGATGAAAATCTCTGACCACGCAATTTATTCTTTATTTTAGGGAAAGTATAGAAATCATTAGGGCTTAGATCGGGGCTGTACGGCGGATGGTCTAATAATTCTATGTTTTCTTGCTCTAAAAACTCTTTTGTTCTGTGCGCGGTGTGAGAACACGCATTGTCGTGATGGAGGATGATGCGGCGGTTGCAGTTCTCATTACGGAGTTCAGAAATGACCTGTGGCAAACAAATGCTAGCATACCATTCTGCATTAACCGTTCTTTGTCCCTCAAGAGGAATAGTCGCAACATGGCTGGTTTTGGAAATAAATGTGGCCACCATTTTTTTGCAACACTCCGTGAACGAACAATTTTTGTTAGCTTTAACTCATTTTCGAACACCCAAACTCGTGACTGGTTTTTTGTTTCGGGTTCGTACGAGTATATCCAGGATTCATCACCTGATATGATGTTGTATACAGCATTTGAGGATCCTGCGTGGAATCTTTCGAGAGTTCTGACGCACCAAGTAACGCAAGCCGCTTTTTGCTCTTCACAGAGCAAATGCGGTATCCATCGGGAAAACAACTTTTTTACACCTAATTGTTCATGCAAGATTATTTGTATTTGACTCATGCCAATGTCTAAAGTTGCCTGAATTTCGCGGTATGTCACATGTCGATCTTCCTCAATCAGCTTACGCACAGCATCAACGTTTTCTTGGGTGACTGCAGTTTTTGGACGACCTTGATGGAGATCATCACTGAGCTTGACACGTCCACGTTGAAATTCAGCAAACCAGCGATAAATTGTGGTTTTGGATGGGGCTTCATCACCAAATGCAGAAATCATCCGGTCAACACACTGTTTTTGTGTTAAACCACTTCGAAAGTCATAATAAATCATCGCTCTAGAATTTTCTCGAGTCAATTCCATTTTCTCAACGACTAAACAAGTTTAACAAGACCTTGTGACAAGACCGAGAATCTGTTTTTTAATAAATAAATGGTATTCGATTTTAAAAACCAAGGAGTTTTCAATTAAAAAGATTTTAATATGACCGAAACAGTGGAAATATTCCATTCCCGATACTTTTAGTGCAGCCTATGTATTAAGATTATGGAAGCTATACTGCGCAGTAACACTGCGCAATATCAACATGTAATCTAGATAGAAGCCGAACAGTGACTGGGGCTTGACACCCAGAAGCAGGTTTAAACATGATTTATAATCGTAAACTCTCACCTCAAATCAAAATATTAAAGTACATTATTCACGTGTTCCTTGATAACGGAGGCCTAGCATCACGCCACCAAACAACACTACACTATTAGTCTCAATACTTTAATATGTACCATGCGCGATATCACTTGACAGACTGGCTCATTGCTATTGAAACGAAAGTTATATATTGTCTACTCGAATTTATAAACGGTGTTGCTAATACTAGCAAACTGTCAACTTGTTTTATTCCTGGTATGCTTTGTAATAAAAAAAATATTTATATAATTTTTTATTGAGGAGGTGAAAGGGTTGCAGTATTTTAATCTATCTCAGGTCATTCCTACACTTAGGCAAAAGGAATCGCTTCAGTGGCATTCACAGTAATCCCAGTCATTATCCCGGTAAGAGGCTTAAGTCCCATTCGCGCTGTCTTTGCTCCCTTATATAATACTATTATGAGTTACTTTAATATCATACTACTGTACTGGATTTAAATTTTATACTAATATATAAAGCTGAAGAGTTAGTTTATTTTTTTGGACGCGCTAATCTCAGGAACTACTGGTCCGATTTGAAAAACTCTTTCAGTGTTAGATAGCCCATTTATCGAGGAAGGCTATAGGCTATATATCATCACGCTAAGACCAATAGGAGCGGATAATTACGGGAAATGAATTGATGTTTGTTACTCGCTTAAACTCGAGTACGGCTGGACTGATTTGGCTAATTTTCGTTTTAAAACTTTTTAGAAGACCAGGAAGGTTAAAAAGGGGAGAAACTCAAGCTTTAAACTATATTCATACTATATTCATCAGGGTCAAATATAGCAACTAAATTTATAAGGTATTGTGCACGCCCATGACATTACTGACAAATTAAATGGATTGAATTACTTCACTCTAAATCTAATATGGCGGACAGCCCAAGATAGATATAGACTATATAATAGACTTCAAAAATATCAATTATTGTATATTATTGTCCTAATAAAGGGAGGTTAATAAATAAGCTAATTATTTCTTACTTTTTAGTGCATTTTTTAGAGTTTGAAGTCGGTTTAATTTTTATTTACTTATAGCGGATAACAATACTAGTTTACGTAGAATATTTCCGGAAAACTTGAAAATGAGTTACTAAGTTCGCTAGACTGGGCTGTATCTTTTCATGACACCAGTCAGATGTAATTTAAGTTAATGGAAAAAGTAGAACAAGTTCATTCTCAATCACAACTTCTTTCTATTTATTATCCCTGACAAGTTAAGTATTTTTCTTAACCCTTTTCTACTCACATGATTAAAACGGATACTCTTAAGGATTGGGTCTGTGTAACCACAACAATCAAATCGAAGATATTATTTATATACTAAGTATTTAAATTGAATTAATGTCCTATATTAAAGTTTGCTTAAACACAATTTAAGAAGTTATTTGAAGCACAAAAAAATGGAACTATATATTTAAACGCGAAACTGATTTAACCCCACGCAGTTATTAAGGATTATATAAAAATAGCTCCTAACTAATATTATAATTTAGAAAGTAACACTTGAGAAACGTAATACTAATACTAGTAATACTTTAGAATACAAACTGAACAGACGAAAGCGCAATTTAATATACTACTTACGCCATCTTTTATCGCGAAAAAAATACTTCAGAATACAAAGTAAACAAACGAGTGTGCTCGTACGCCATCTAGCGACGTGGGGGTGAAGTGCATGTCGAGCTGTGTGGCCGTTATGTCTTTGGGAATTACTCATATATAAATTAAAATTTAAAATATAGCGATAAGTGATATAGCAATTATAATGTGAAATATAACCCAAATACACGTGGTGAATTGCACCCGGGCGAAATTGGTACGAGTCTAGTAGTAGTATATTTATAAATGTTGGCAATATTAAATATCCTTCAAGCCTAGTTCTAAGCCTATCCATACAATAACTCTATACAATATTAGCAGAGGCTCGACGGTAGATGGTAGGCGGTGGTAGCGACGGTAGCGGCAATATCGCGCTGCACAATGAGTCTAATCTTACTTTATTACTCGGGATCGCTTACAAGGTTTCATTAATACGGGATAACTAGAACGACCATTTACTGCGGCGAAATGAAATGTTTCCGCTGTATGTAATATTATAGCAGTAATATATAATGGATCACATACTACTAGTATTCCTTAACCCCTCCGAGTGAGGTAAAATGTTTGTGTCAGGAGTGGACTACGTCAGTAATCCAATGACTAGGATTTGAATTCACAACTTATCGTGAATCCAACGCCTGAACGCCTGACACTTTAATAGATGTCTCCTTTAACATGGCGCAGTCAGTAGGATATGATTATGCACTGATTTGGTAATGTCAATATAATTTATTTCAAAGCACGAGTACAAGAGTTGGTTCCTGGCACATAAAAATACGGATCTTAGAGTTATTTTTACGAAACTTTCTTCTTTCTAAATCTGTATTTGTAATTTTAATATAAAAAAAAAATATATTGAAAACCTCAATTTCTATAATAGAAGCACATTTATTAACGAGCAACACGCTTCGTTATACAATTATGTGCGTAAAACAAAATTTTATTGGTCTCGGTTAAAAATACCAAATGGAAAATGTGGTTGTGAACTAAGTCATGTGTGTCACTGAATATAGAGTTTATCATTGTTAGTATAATATTAAAAAAAATATTTTTGTGATAATCTATTACTAGTCTGACGGTATAAATACGAAATAGCTTGATGGACTACGAAAATATCAATTATTGTATATTATTGTCCTAATAAAGGGAGGTTAATTATTTCTTACTTTTTAGTGCATTTTTAGAGTTTGAAGTAGGTTCAATTTTTTGTTAAAAATGTTTTATTTCTTGGTTTTTACTGAATATGTTCTGAAACTCATTCAATCACTCACTAAATCAATAATTTACCCATTAACATCTACGCACCCAGGCACATTTTACCCATTCACAAAGTGACTCACTCAATTTACCAATTTACAAAGTACCTACTCACTCAACCATCATCTCAACTACTAAACTGTACCACTCTACTCAACCATCATCTCAACTACTAAACTGTACCACTCTACTCAACCATCATCTCAACTACTAAACTGTACCACTCTACTCAACCATCATCTCAACTACTAAACTGTACCACTCTACTCAACCATCATCTCAACTACTAAACTGTACCACTCTACTCAACCATCATCTCAACTACTAAACTGTACCACTCTACTCAACCATCATCTCAACTACTAAACTGTACCACTCTACTCAACCATCATCTCAACTACTAAACTGTACCACTCTACTCAACCATCATCTCAACTACTAAACTGTACCACTCTACTCAACCATCATCTCAACTACTAAACTGTACCACTCTACTCAACCATCATCTCAACTACTAAACTGTACCACTCTACTCAACCATCATCTCAACTACTAAACTGTACCACTCTACTCACCCCTCCATCTCCAATCTACTGCAACCACTCAACAGATAGACTTCACTTCTACATAAATTCCAAAACCATCTAGATCACCTGAAATATCGAGTATAAACAACCGCACCAAAATGGGTTCATTTATCAGGTTATTACGATGTCACAGATACACACATAGATACACTATCAAACTAAAAAAACAATGTCATCTTGATCCCATTTATCTCACACAGCAAAATCCGCATCAAAATAGGCCCAGTCTTTCGGGAGCTACGATGTCACAGACAGATACACTATTAGATACACATATACACTATTAAACTTAAACAATAGCATCTTGATCCCATCTACTTCCACACAGAATAATCTGCAACAAAATCAGTAAAGTTATTCGGGAGCTACGATATAGAAGGACAGACGAACATTACCATTAAAAAAAATACTTACAGCATAAGTACCTACTCTTTAAGACAATTCCATTAAACCCAAACACGACTAGTTTACGTTGTCCCATGCCTGTGTTCCAGTACATACCTTCCGGCGTCATCATCAACTGATGGTAGATGAAGCCGGAAGGTCTAAGAATCTACTGGTAACATCAACATGAAAATAATTTATTTAAATTTTCTCATAGTAATAGTTGCTTTACATTCTTAACCATATAATGGCTATCTGTGGTCTGTCTCATCAGTTCCACTTCATCAAATGATAAGTTCTGAATACAAATGCTTAAAACCTTATCAAAATTACTATATGTGTGCCTATAACTTTTGAGGAGTTCTCTCAATTCCTCAAGGATTACATCATCAGAACTGGATTTTGGTAGTCTGTAAGCATATACTAACAAATACAAAACGAACTTTCCAATTCGATTCATAAATGACGGATTTCTGAGGTAACAAACATAAAAAAAATACAACCGCATGATAACCTCATTTTTTTGAAGTCGGAAAAATAAAATGAGATAATTTAAAAATTGTAAAAGATGACTAGTCTCTCAAGGAGTGTTTTCAGTCTATAGTACATAGTACAGTTAAAAAAAGATATCATTTTCCTGAAAAAAAAAACGATAGGATAGTCAGTGCATTTATATTAAATTCATGTAAGCTCGTAATAAGATGATTTAGACAGGTTCACAGTTCGCAGTTGAGTCCCTCGACGATGGCGGATGTTACGGCTAATAATTGCATATTCAGTTTGTTGGTTCTGCCTGCACTCCGCACTCTGCACTCTGCACTCCGAGGGCTTTGTGCTGGAGGCTGGTACAAAAGTTATACAGTTCAAACAAACTTTGTTTTGTGTCTGTGTTAAAACTACCTGGTAATCTGCTCTTATTGTCAGTCGTTTATTACACTGTAAATTACACTTTACTCTGGTAATGAAATATGTATTCATTGACAGAGTAAATTGTTTATAACTCTATATTTGTAGAAATAATATGGTTAATAATAATCAAAACCAAAATACAAAGCATTGTACAGTGTACCGAACCGAGTCGAGCTATAGCCGCGTAAATAAACCAATAACAGGAAACGGTACATTGCCTTTATTGGTATTATGTTGCCAAAACTGAAATTCTGTGTCCAACGGTTTTAATAAACGCCTCTACCACACCCACTGCTCCCCACTACCCTCTACAGACAGGATAAGGAAATCAACAAAGCACATCCATCGAAAAATATCCAGCTAACTGGTCAGTGGAACAATTTCCTAAAACTCCACCACACATTTAGATGTTACTGACAAACAGACAGGAAGATCTGCTGCAAGTAAAACCCAGAATAAGTTAAAGTTTGTTGAATCAGGAGGTCTTTGGAACTATTCATCCAATCATCCTATTTTTAAACTCTTTTCTGTTTAGGAATAATTTCATAAGATGTTCTAAGAGCAAGAGAGACGATGATACCTATTGATGATAGACTGGAAGCCGAGCCGAGCATGGGATTTGTGTCTCACGAGGAGGTTTAAGGACGTGCCATGATTAAGACACTCACTATTCACTGTTGAACTTATTGAACAACTAACGTAATCATAATGAAATAAAATCTCTCGTCAGACTTCTTCTGATCTCTCCAGATAGTTGGAAAAGTGGGAAAATAATCTACCACCAATACATAGTTATCAACAGTGTTACAATTTTGAAATATTGAAACACAAAGGGAGATGTTTAATAAAGTAATATTTCATGAGTGATATAGACAAATTGGTATACATATACCTGATGGGGCGCTGGCTGGTGTGGCCCTGGCTCGGAGCCAGCTCGCACCATTACCTACGAGCCATTGTCGCTAATTGCTTCACTGCTCGCATATTAAAATATTTGCTGTTTGCGCAACACCCGCCTCGCACCTCACGCCTATAAACTCATACGTAAATCACATGAGAGTGAAATTTCGGATATTTGCTGTTGTTTGAGCTGGTTTCTGTTGTGTAATGGTTTTAATTGCATGGAAAAGAAGGAAAAATATTTAATGTACATCTATTAAAAACTTTAATCAGGTACATTTCGGAGAGTGTGCCGAGGAACTATATGATCTAATTCCTGCCGCCTCATTATTCTATAGAACAGCCAGACAAACGCAACCTAAGCACTATCGGTATAGCTGGGGGCACGTAAGTATAGGCTTGACCTTGAATTCACAAGTCACTATTAGAACCTTTTTAGTGAGGAGTGCGGAGGGAGAGCAGTTCTTATGCGACATTTTAGTTCCCGCGCGTCTTTTAAGCTACTATTTTGCTCAGACCTAAAGTTATCTGCCGGTTACTATACGTGGTGGATATTCATCTAGCTTATACCAATCGCTTCGCTTCTGCTTTTTTTTATTTGTATAGCAAACTTATGGAACAATCTGGAGTTTGCATTCCTTGATAGGTTCCTTGATTCCAATCTGAAGTCTGTACATTATTGTCTTCAAATCCAGAGTAAACGGGTACCTTCTAGAAGTTCTAGGCAAGCGTGCAACAACCTAGGCCGTGTCCTAGCTCAACATTAGGCTGGCCACGGTCAAACGCTGACCTATAATCTATAAAAAAAACAGTTGAAAAGAAACAAGCTAAGGTAAAGCTAAGGGGGCATTCTCTTTTTTAACACTTTAAGTTTTATTTTCAAAATATGAAATTATATAACTTTTTTTTAATCTCATAAAAATTGCATCAGCAGATACAGAGTTAGAGAGAGAGAGAACATTATTATAACGCCGCTGTACATCATGTATTTTATTTAAATTTTACTAAAGGTTGACGATTGACTGAGTGTAGGAAAATGAGAATAAAATAAGTAAGTCTCACACATCCACAAACAAAATCGCGGGCATAAAAGCTAAAAAAATCCTTAAAACTACAAATTAAAATACAAAAGGAATTAAAAAGTTAAAGCTTATGAATACAGAGCATTTTGTACCTCTAATTGTTTTAGAGCATTTTTGAGCGCAAACATTCCGACAGAACAAAGTGGTTTTAACAGATAAGCAAATAAAATGCATACAGCATGTGGGGAATGTGGGGAATTAGGACAGGCTTTGAAATGTCGCGGGTGCACCAGTACAGGTGAGTGTTGCCAGGTGTTGCATTGCTCCCTCAGTCTGGGGTGTTACTCTTACGTAACAGTTTCTATTGAAAATTAAATTGTATGCAATTCACTGTATTATAAACTTGGTCCCGATATTTCAGCGGCAGTTTGACTAGTAATTTAGAGGTGGTGGAGAATCACATCAGGCGTTAGTTTAAGCGCTTTATTAAGCCAAATGTTTGGTATGAAGTTCCCTAAACTTTCTTCTGGGTCTCAAGTCAAATTAAGACTTGCCTACCTTATTGGTCTCGCTTTCTATATACTAACTTGTACATAGTTAAATGGGGGTATTATTGTTGTAGTTTATTCCCTCCTTTTTTAGCGGCAGTTAAATAAAAACACGGAGAAGCTGAGCAAAGTTATCCGGAAACTTCAATAAACCCATCACGAACCGTAAAGTTTGAAGATTCCTCAATCTCTAAACCAAGATGGTATTTAAAGTTTAACTCCATGTTGAAGGATCTAATATAACCGAGTGAACTATCTCCGCTTTACTTCAATATTAATGTACTAATATTTTTTTTGTTACTTTAGAAAATAAACCTCATGACGACTTGTCGTGATAAATTCCTCTTCTTTTTTTTTTAGTTAACATTTTCTTCTCAAATGTGAGTAAATATTGTCAATTTTCTTTTCTTGCATGTTTGAGTAGATACCTGAATGTTTTAGATTTACAGATGAGCACGATAGAATATAATTGGTTTTTAGAAAAAAGTTAATGATATACTCGCTTGGTAAAAATATCTCACAGCGAAGTGATGGATGCTTGCTAATTATTGCCACAAACCCCCCTAGTATCCCCAAAATTGTAATTTCAATAAAAAACAGTATAAAAGAAATCCAATTTAATTCTGAATTTCAATTCCAGTGTTTGTGTCGTTAATACAAAAGTTTCGAACGTGTAAAAACATTGGAGGGGTTGGATCCGGAGCTGGAGCCGGAGCGGAGCCAAAGCGGAGCGGAACTGGAGCCGACTGAATATCAATGCGTGGACACGAACTCGCACAAATTACCTTTTTTTTGTTGAATTGCGTAAATAACATTCACGAAATTTTTGCAACGTGTGATATTATGAAATTTTATACTTAACTAGCCGACCCGCGCAACTTCGTCTGCATCACATAAGAGATAAAGAGAGAGGGTGAGGTTTTTTTTTTTTTTTTTGTTTACGCGGAGGAATGCGTTTACGCATACCCGTCCAACCTGTAAGGGGTGGGCTATCTCAGTTATGTGGGACTCACCGGTGAGAAACCGTCCTACCCACTAAACCTCCGCGGTTACCCTCTCCGTCATAGTGAGACGCTGCTGGATCGCTTTCGCATTCGACAACAGCGTCTCAACGGGCGGCCCGCACTATAGCGGGCCTGCTTTCCTAATTCGGGGATGTCCCGAGTAACGGGGACATCCTCGGTGCCCCAGTGTCGTGCAGGAGAAGGAGGTGGGCGTAACGACGCTGTCTCCTTCCCGATCCGTAGAGCGAGCTCTACGGATCGGGTCCGAGGAGGTATCTACCTCCCGGTCCCGTTCCGCGGCCTCCTTCAGCGAGATCACTGTCTCGCAAAAGGAGGCGACTGCCATCCAACCTGCCTTGCTTCCGAGCATGGCCCTAACCACCCTTGGGAGAGACAGGTCTCCACCTATAAGCGACATCAAAGCATGTCGCTGGGGTCCCCAGGCAGCGCACTCGGCAAAAGTGTGGTGCGACGTGTCTAAAGCCGCCCCACACTCATGACACGCCGGCGTAGGCTCCCTCCGGGCAATCTGGTGGAGATACTTCCCGAAACAGCCATGTCCGGTGAGCATCTGCGTCAGCCGGAAGGTCAGGACACCGTGCCGCCTGTCAACCCAACGAGCCAGGTATGGACGAACCGCCTCTAAAGTCGAGGGTGAGGTACCGCTAGTCACGTAACGGAAGCGGAGCAAAAGTTATACTTAGTTTCTGTAACATTTTTCATTGCTGCTCCGCTCCTGTGGGTCGTAGCGTAATGTTATATAGCATATAATCTTCCTCAGTTAATGGGCTATCTAACACTAAAATATTTTTTTAATACAAACCACTAGTTCCAAACAAACTTCAAACTTTTGTTACTCTATGTTCTAACATCAAGGGTAAAATATAGTTAGTCTCTGGTATATATTAAATATTGTTACTCTGTATTCTATAGTTACATTTTCTTATAATTACTTGTAATGATTTTTGTTGTAAGGACGAAAATTAGCAACTAGATACTACTAACTAGAATTATGGTCAATATCGAGCCAATTTTGTTCTTAACAATATTATTATAAATGCGAAAGTAGCTCTGTGTACCACTGAAACTATTAAGATTAATTTAAAGACAGAGATAGACTAGAGCTTGAAGAAGGACCATAGAATACGTTTTATTGCGAAATAAAGACTTAAAGGGGTTGAAATAGGGGATGTTGATCATTTAGGTCTTTGGGAATTAGTCATATATTAATGTTAATAGTTCCCGGGCGATGCCGGGGCAGGTCAACTAGTTCTTTATACAAAGATTTTCTCAGAAAGACTGAGTAAAAATAACGTTTCACATAACATCCATTATAATATAACAAGGTGACAAAATCCTCTATAATTTAATGGATCTTAAAGTAGGGTGGGGATTTGTTGAATCCCGGAATGTCGGGGTAAGGCAATAACTGTTCCTGTGATCCCGTGTTCCCGCGATCCCGGACTCGTTATAGATATTACTACTACTACTACTACCGAGCAGCACGATTTGCACCTTGTAATACATTGATGGGGGTTTTAATGGGGTTTAGGGGCATAGCACTTGGTGTTCATAGTTTTTATCACTTTTACTTTAATAATAAAAGTAATGAAAGGGTCCACACAACGTGTACTCACACACACACACACACTCACAGAGAGACACACACGCACACACCTCAACTCAATATATTTTATTACAATTAGATTTTTTTATAAAGTACTTTCATGTAATTGATGACACATGAACCAGGTCAGTCAGTCAGTTTGTTTGAAGCTACCACCAGCTCGGAATGATGCTATTACGGTTTCATACCCAAAGAGTAAAAACGTATTTTGTAAAAATCTTAGTAATAGGGTCCCTATTACTAAGATTTTTACAAAATACTATTTTTAAATCATCATCATCACGACCCTTCAATGGCCCACTGCTGAGCCGGGTCTCCTCCTCAGAATGAGGAGGGTATCAGGTCATAGTCCACCACGCTGGTCCAGTGCGGGTTGGTAGACTTCACACACCTTTGAGAACTTTTAGGGAACTCTCAGGAGTGCAGGTTTGTTCACGATGTTTTCCTTCACCGTTAAAGCAAGTGATATTTAAATGCTTAAAACACACATAACTCAGAGTCAGAGGTGTGTGCCTGTGTGGGGGATCGAACCTCGGACCTCCCGAGTAAGACTTGAAGTCTCAACCACTGGGCCATCACTGCTATCCGGTTGCGGATCTGCGGTTTTTAGTATTTTTAAATACTAAAAACAGAATAAAATAAATATTTAATAAGCAATACAACTCCAGAATTAATTGGAAGAAGTGAAGCTAGGTCATAAACCCCAGGCACTTCTAAATTTTGTGACTAAATTAAATCAATGTTTTTTTAATCTGTCTATTAATTTCGGCCTTAAATGTATATTAATACATGGAATGGATATTTGGCGAAAAGTACAATATTTTTGTAATTTTAACTTTTTAATATTACCATTTAATAGCTCGGGATGGTGATTTAAAAACATCATGTGTAGGCTGTAGCGCGCCATCACGTGGCAGCGCCATCTGGGGCGGACATTGCAATACATAATACATGACAGGATACAGAATGACTTTTATTGGGCGTACGTGCTCAGTGCTCGATACTCAGCGCTCAATGCTCAGTGAACGCTTTATTGTTATATTTAACTAACGGTACATATAAAGGAGAATTTAATTGACTTCAGTCTTTAGTAGTTGAAATAGCTGAGCCTAAGGCTTGTGTCCCTGATGCTGGTTTAAGGAACTCTTTTTTGTTGCGATAACACTCGCCTGCACTGCTTGGCAACTCTGTATAAATTTCACATAGTAAACATTTTCTAAAATAGTTCTAGTAGATCGGTAATGGATAGACCGAGCTGCGGACGGTGAGAGTCTTGATCATCTCAAGGTTTAATTTAAACCTCAACCTGTGTCACAAGCCCCAAGTTATCTATAATAATATGACTAAAATGTGTCCGAGGTTTGCACACAAATAAATATCTATAAACTAAGCGCTCTAATCTCTTTTTAAGTTTTGGAACTCTTTTGACTCAGACATAATTAGGCGCTGATTTGGCTTGTGACCCAATTACAGGTTCATAAGATATTCCACTTCTCGACCTCGCAAAATATAACATTTTCTTCTACAATATTTTCTATTTAAAACTACTTGTCATACTTGCCCTAATTTATCGGGACAACACTTTAATAATAGCTAACAAAACTAAGTAATACACAATACTACGATAGTCAATATTCACTCTATGAAATCACACAAACTTCTTCTGATTTATTAGGAAACAGATTACAAGAAGTAACTTTTTTACAAACAAATTCCTTTATGTCCATTTTTGCGACTTTTTCCTCTTTTGGAAATGATCAAGGAAGATCTGCAGCATTACTGTGAGCATCGCAATCAAACTCGGATTAATGACAAAGGAGCGATAGAGCGGCCTCTACCGCCTCGGCCTCTACCCGCCTCGACGGCCTCTAGCGGCCTCTGATCTCTGATCAGGCCAGTGATTGCATTTGAGGCTTACGTAAGCGTCTGAACGTTTGAGGTACACTCCAATTTTCAAACGCAAAAAGCTTGCGCGTTTATATGCGATTCTAATTAGACGCCGGGTCTTTATACAAATTTCACAAAAAAAGTGTCCGAAGTCACACACGTACGCAATATTTTAGTCTTCCGATTTTTCGTCAATGTTCATTTAATTTTTGTTCCTTTTGGATTGTCAAGAAGAAATTATAAATCTTCTTAAGCGTTTGGACCTCTTTTGCAAAAAAAACATTTTAAATTGATCTAAATTCGAGCATGATCTAATTACTAGGATTAAAAGATACCCAGGGAATATTCTGATGATCTAAGTTATTTTAGGTTAATCTAGATATCTAGAGAATCCTGTTCTTAGTCAACAAATCCAAATGAAGTCTTAGGATCGTAGTTATTCCCGTGGGAGGCGTAGTTACTTGCTCCTCTCATTTACATCGTAAAGCGTATAAAGGTGGGTTCACACTAACACTTAATTATTATTTCTATTCTTCTTTATTCTTATTAGTTTTATATAAATTAAGACTTTAAAAAAGGAGGAGATTCTAAACTTATGAATATGTTATTTACTTAACGAATCTTTAATATAATACTAGTCGACCGGTCCCGGGTCGCCCGGGTGCAATCTACCAGGAGAATTAAGGTTTAATTTCACATATTATATCACTATCTTATTCTCTCGTTGATAGTTTTTTTTTACGGTATATAGGGCGTTTGACCATGACGTACCTGAAACCAGCAACGACACGGCCTACGATGGCGTACGCTTTCCTAAAAGATACCTATTTACTCTACATTTGAAAGCAGTAACATTGTACTTTTCAGGAAATACAGACTCCGGCAGACTATTCCACATCATCGCGGTGCGAATAATAAAGCGGACTCATGCCGCTTGGTACGTATCCGAGGAATGTCCACCATGCACCGATGACGCTTCGGTCGCGTTTGTCTGGCTGTCCTGTAGAAAAAAGGGGAGCCAGGAATAAGATTCTGATAAAAAACCGATAGGGAGGCAACCATACGACGATGTTTGAGGCTATGCAGCGGAGACTTGAGCAAGGTCCAATTATTCTTCAAGCTCTACTTTATCTCTGCATCATATTTTATCAAAATAAATTCATTGACTTAAGCCTGATTGCGTAACAGACAAACAAACGCCATGTACTCGCCAATAGATGGCGTAAGTAGTATATTAAATGGCAGATTCGTTTGTTCAGTATGTATTCTTAAGTATTTCCTACGTTTCTTAAGAGTTAGTTTTAAAATTATAATATTAGGATTAGTGTGTACAGTGGTTAAGGTTGAAACTGCTGAAGCATTTGAGGAATTATCTGTAATGTTCCGTAGAGAGTGAAGAGACGAACACTCGAACTTCACGAACAGTGAAGCAGTAATGTATTGTGATGAGAGTTTGTCTTAATGTGTTCTACGACTATTGTTTTAATGCAATTCACTAGTTATACTTATTCCTTTATAATGGAGGTCTAGCACCACGCTACCAAACAACACTGCACTATTAGTCTCACTACTTTACTAGCCTAACCAGTAGCTATAGTATAGAAACAGTAAGCTGTGTGGTAGCTGGTCACTAACGAGCGTTCATTAGAGACCACAGATACGTGGGGAAACAATATCATATACCAACCTAATACATTTAGTTACAAAATAATCTGATATCACAGTTAATACACAATCCAAACACTGAACGAGTTAATGGGAGTTGTTTTTTTATACGCAGACAAACAGTATGACGGCTTGACTAGAATATCTTCCTGGGGGTTATACTTTAGACTTAGACCGATGCAATAATAATGAATTTGTCGTGGCTAAGGTTTTATTCTGATTTATTACATTAAATGGATATTCAATGTAATAAATCAGAGTTGCAAGAAGTAAAAAGAATTGGAAAGAAAAAAGGGTTTGAGAGACCAGTTGTTGTACAATTTTCTACTTTAGGGAAAAAAATTGAAATATTGAAAAATAAGAAAGTTCTATCTGGGACCGATATTTACATCAAAGAAGATTTTACTCATAGAACTCTACAGCGAAGGAAAGAACTTCAACAAGAGATGGAACTTAGAAGAGATAAAGGAGAAAAAGTTATTTTAAAATACGACAAAATAATAGTATTAAATAAAGAAAAAAATAGTGACAATATTAAAGAAAATATTATTAACATTATGGAAAGTAAGTCAAACTCAACTCAATTAAAATCTAACTCAAAGTCCTTTAAACGCAAACAAAGCTCTCCTACAATGAATATACCATCAACTTCTAGTGATACTTTTTTGTCGAAAAAGAACAAAACATCTTCGATAGAATCATATATGGTGAACAAACATCATATTCCAAGAAATGTTACTCATCTAGAATAGCAATCACATTCGGCCTCCCCGTTTGAAAATAACACTAGTTTAAATGTATTAGCAAGAACGAAAGCTTCCAATACGGTTGGTCACCGTGGGAGTATCAGACCATCACCCTCCATCTCAAATATAAATAAAACTGAGCTGGGTAGCGACCTATATGTAGGAACACTTAACGTTAGATCATTATTGGGCTCAGGTCGACTGGAGCAGTTAGATCATGCTTTAGAAAACATTAAATATCACATCTTGGGACTTTCTGAAGTAAAAAGGGAAGGAAATATAATATCGGAATATGAGAAATATATATTTATGTTCACTGGGGAAAAAAGGGGAAAAAACGGTGTAGGATTTTTAGTAAAGAAAGAATTAAAGCAAAATATTATAGATTTTAAATCTTATAGCGACAGAATAGTCAGATTAGATATATATATAGAGAATACATTATTAAATATAATACAGGTATACTCTCCTACAGAGAAATCAAAGGAAGAAGAAATAGAACTCTTTTACCAGAATTTAAAATTAGCATTAAACAAGGTTAGTAATATAATTATATTAGGTGATTTTAATGCAAAAATTGGTCCCTCTTCTCCAGATGACAAAAACGTCATAGGTCCTTGGGGATATGATAGCAAAAGAAGCAAAAGGGGAGAAATATTGATAGACTTCTGCTTAGAAAATCAATTTTTTATTATGAACTCTTTCTTCAAAAAGAATAGAAAGCAGAAGTGGACTTGGTTCTCCCCAGATAACAAAACTTACAATGAAATTGATTATATTATAAGTAATAATAAAAAGCTGTTTAACGATGTTAGTGTCTTAAATACGTCACATCCCACTGACCACAGACTTGTACGTGCTAAATTGTCCTTAAAATACCATAAAATGTCCAGAAAGACATTTGGTAATAAAACAAGATCAAACCTAACTTTAATAGAAAATGATTATTTGAAAGATTCTTTCTTAAGAGCCTGTACCACTATAAATAAAGAAGAAGGAATTCAGGAATATTACTCATCGGTCATAAAAACTATAAATGATTCTGTGAAAACTCTACCTGAACGTTCTACAAATCTCCCAAAATCATGTATTCCACCGAATATCGTAAGCCTTATTGACGAAAAAATAAAGCTTAAACAAAAGAAAAATAAAACCAAATCTGAAAAGAAAGAATTATCAAAGCTATATAAAAAAATAAACAGAAAAATAAAAGGTACAATTAAAGCAAACAAACTTAAAATAATAGAAGAAGAACTGAATAATCACTCTTCGATAAAAAGAGGCCATAAAAGACTTCAAAATAATAAAAAATGGATCCCATTATTAAAATGTAACAAAAGTAAAAATGTTACAAAGAGAGTAAATTTAATAGAGGTGGCCACTAACTTTTACGAATCCTTATACAGAAATATTACTGATTGTAATGAGAAAACAAATGTCGACCTTAAAGCTTCACTTAAAGCTACACATAATGAAGACGTACCTCCACTTATAGAAAGCGAAATAAAGAGTGCAATCAACTCACTTAAATGCCTAAAAAGTCCAGGTGAAGATCTGATTACAAATGATATTTTAAAAGCCTTGGTGGAGCCTCTCACTCCTATTCTAACAGATTTGTTTAATCAGATTCTTTCATCGGAATTTATACCTTCTGATTGGGAAACATCCGCTATAATACTTCTTTACAAGAAAGGGGATCCGGAAAATATTAATAACTGTAGGATGGAAATAATTAAAGCAAATTATAGATTTATTACTTTTATTTTATTTTAATTTTTTTACACTCCTCACACCTTTAATCCCCTTCTGTTCACTACTCACGCCATTCATCCTCGTTCATTCCCTTCATTCCACATTCAAATATCATTAACCAATCAGACACCTTTAATAATTACGTTTCGTTTTACTTACTTAATAAACCTAAATTACGTTCCTACATTCGGCCTTCCTGCACTATTGCCTGTCCTCAGGCACACACACTTCACCTGTATGTAATCATCATTACACTCACCATCATCACTCTCATCACCATCCATAAAACAAATCATCATCATTCATCCCACAATATCTTACAACTAACAAATCATCTTGACTTAAAATTTAACGTTAAATGTAACTTTATGCTTAAATTTATGGTCTTATTTTAACAAAAGCTTATTATTATAGAAATCAGTTTAATAACATTTTACTCATAATATTTATGAAATCAATTTACTTCTATTTATTTACTTTATACAAACTTCTCTATGTTATAAATTTCTTTTGTAATAATTAACAAATTTTCCAAATAAATTGTAAATAACAGACATTTTTGTTTCATTTTTAACAATCCTTCCCCTTTCTAGAAACACTCGTCTCTTTTTAATTATATTTTCTTAAGTTACAATACATTAGAATAAGATTGACCATTTATTGTTAAATTTAAACTCACTGGTTATAACTACACCATGTTTATGAACCTTACACAATAGTTGATTTCTTACTATGCCAAAAGTCTAATATTCTAAAATAAATGAAATCCTTAACAAATGAAACAACAATAGTAAATGTTTTATGAAACTAAAATTGATCTTACTAATGTACTTTTAACTAGTTCATATAATTCTCACCTAATATAGTAAAACAATCTCACTAATGGTGGGGCCATCTTTTCATGTGATCTGCTGAGCTGGAAGTTCTGATAGGTCCTTCAGTAGAACTGTCAAGTTTCTCAAGATCATAGCGATCATTTCTCTTCACTTTAACTATCTTATAGGGACCTAAGTACTTAGCTTTTAACTTGAGACCTGTACCATACTGGGTTCTTTTTATAACAACTAAATCACCTAATTCATATTTTGAACTTTCTTTTCTCTTCTTATTGTAATTTCTCTTATTCTCTTCTTGAATTTTTAGTATTTCCTCCTTAGCATGCTTTCTTTGTTCTTCTCTATTTTCATAATATAGATCTATAGATTCTTGCTGCAAAGAGTTCATAATTTCAATATCCTCTTTACATTTCATTTTAGTTCCAATTAATAATTCAAATGGAGTGGTGTTTATACTACGTTGGTAAGTACTATTTATACATCTTTGCAATCTGCTTACATGTCTATACCAAACTCCAGAATTTTCTATACACAGTTTAGTTAAAATCGATATTATGATACGATTGATCCTCTCCACTTGCCCATTCCCTCGTGGCACTCCTGTTGTTATTTTTATATGTTGGATGTTCTCTTCTTTACAGTAATTTTCAAATTCCTGACTTGTAAATGCTGTACCCCGATCTGTAATTACTCTTCTGGGGTTACCAAAAACTTGCTGATGAATTTGGAATTTATTTAAAGTTTCACTACTACTTGTTGTTTTGGTGGGAAAAAGCCATACAAATTTTGTGAATCCATCTATAATACTAAGGATGTAATTATACTGCTTTTTGGTTTCGGTTAGAGGTCCTATGTGATCCATATGTATTGTATCTAAAGGTATACTTTCTTTCTCTATCGGACACAAGAAACCTTCCTGCTTTCCAGCTTTCTTGGTTGCTAACAAACATGGAATACAACTAATGATGAACTCCTCAATTTTTTTATCAATGTCTTTTATGTAATAATCTTTCTCTATTAATTCTTTCATTTTCTTTTTGGAAAAATGCCCATTTCCATGAGTTTTCTTAAAAACCTCATTTTCTAATGTTTTTGGAATGACTAACTTCTTTTCTTCACCTTTATATAAAATGTTGTTTTCTAACCAATAGTCTTTATATGATTGTTCCTTTAATATCTTCTTAATGGCTTTGAACCCATCATCTTGATCTTGAGCTAATTCAATACTTTCCTTTAGACTTGTAATCGTTGCTACAAAGGGCTGTCTGCTCAATGCATCTGTATGTAACATTTTAGAACCTGCTCGGTGTTCTACTTGATAATCATATTCACTTAAAAACATAACCCATCTTGCTACTTTAGGTGTCAAATCTTTTTTTCTTAATGTTAACTCAAAAGCTTGACAATCAGTGACTATCTTGAATTTAATTCCAAACAAGTAATGACGGAACTTTTTAACTCCCTTAATGATTGCTAATGCTTCAAGTTCATAGCTGGAATACTGACTCTGGACTTCACTTGTCTTGTGACTCATGTAATAAACAGGATGTAAACCACTATCATGTTGTTGCATCAAGATAGCTGATAATGCTACTGACGAAGCATCAGTGTGTAATTCAGTCTTTAATTTTGAGTTAAAAATCTTCAAAACTGGTGACATTGCTAATTTCCGTTTTAAATTAATAAATGCTTGACTCTGTTCACAACTAAACTTAAAGGAAACATTCTTCTTTAATAAATCAGTTAATGGTTTTGCTATTATTGCATAATTTTCAATGTATTTTCTAAAATAAGAAGTTAATCCCAAAAAACTTTGTAACTGCTTGCTATTTTTAGGTTCCTGACATCTTACAACTGCATCAGTTTTCTCAGTACTTGGTCGGACTTCACCATTTCTTATGATATGACCTAGATATTCAATTTCACTACAGATAAGGTTAGCTTTCTTCCAATTAATTTGAATACCATACTGTGAGGCTACTTCTAATACTTTCTTTAATCTTTGCAAAGCTTCGACTTCATTTTGTGCTGGAATTAGTATGTCATCTATAAATATAACCATAATACCTTGGGCAATCAAGTCTCGGAAAATTATACTAATAAATCTCATAAAATATTTAGGACATATTGACAATCCAAAAGGTGCACGTAAAAACTCATATTGTCCTTGATGTGTGACAAATGAAGTATAATGTATGGATTCCTCACTCACCTTAAGATGGAAAAATCCATTCTTTAAATCAAGTACACTATATACTCTAGCATCTACAAGTTTATCAATCAAGTCCTCTATCAAAGGCAATGGAAATTCATCCTTTATAATTTTATTATTAAGCAATCGGTAATCCACACAAACACGAGTAGATCCATCTTTCTTTTTGACAAGTACTAATGGACTAGAATATTCGGAATGACTCACCCTGATGATATTGTCTTCTAACCATTCTGCAATTTGTTTTTCTACTATCTGCTGTTCCATTAAAGATAAACGTCGAGGTCGTTGAGCAATTGGTATATCATCTTTTAACACAATTTTCAGCTGAAGAGGTGCTTCCATGGTCTGCATAGGTTTATAGTTGTCAACACACCTGAGAACTTCCTTCTTCACAGCCACATCTCTAATATGCTCTAAAACCAAAGAATTAACACCCCCTAGCATACATATATTCATCCAATCAACCTCCCTTTTAGGTAATAACAAAACAGAACTATCATTCATTATTGTTGTTACATTTTGTAAGAATTCTTGACCAATAATGACATCATAAGGCATAGCATTATTACATACAATATGAAATATTATATCATGATACACATCTCCATCTATAATTAAGTTTACAACAACTTGACCAAGAGACAATATTCGAGTTTGTCCAAGTCCCGTTAAAATTATATTATTTTCAGTAGATATCGACAACTGAACCGACGAACAAAAGTCTGAAGACATTAAATTAACGTCACTTCCAGAATCTATTAGAGCCATAACACTTATATCCCTAATTTTAATACTTTTTACCGGCTTTAAATTGTTGTTTATTGTATACACTTCACTCTCACTGACACATGACATTGACATATTACATTCGCCGCTGCTCGCCGCCATGTTTGTATCCGCTACGTCACTCTCGTACATTCTTGTATTGCCAACTTTACGATCGCAATTTGCGGAAGAATCCGTAGATGACTTCACGTACATGGCGTTAGGTTGCCATTTTGATTTGTGAACCCCGTTTCCGCCCATGTTGCTAACTTCACGCATACGCTTATCGTCATTGATGCATGATGTCGCTATATGACCAAATTTGTTACATTTGTAGCATTTCACACCATTTTTACACACATTTGCCAAATGACCCTTTTCTCCACACTTGTAACAATGACGAATCGGACTTCCTGAGTAGGTTTTCTTTTCCTTAGCAGCATCATTTTGTTTATTCGAAATTAACATAGCTTTCTTCATGTTTTCATAAATTGCTAGTTTCTCTTTTAATATAGGATACGTCGTAACGCCATACAAAATAGCTTTGTTCGGTTCATAATCCACTATCCCATCAATTATGTACTGTATTGCTATGTAATCGGGAAATTTGCCCCTTTTTCCGAGTTCTTTCATAACGAGCATGTACTCATAATAGGATTCATTCTTCCTCTTTTTCCTGCTAGACATTAATTCGTGAATCTCTTTCACATTATATGTGTCTGGGAATTCCTTCAATAAAGCCACTTTAAATTCTTCGTAGGTTTTAAAAACGCGTTCTGATTTAATCCATAACTCCGCCGTTCCCGTTAAACATCGACGTGCAACGATGAGTTTTTGAGTCATCGTCCATCCAAATAACTCTGCATTTTCATCTATATCTTGCAGCCATTTTGATGAGCTGATCGTTTTGCCCGTGCCGTCGAATTTTGATATTAATCCATCATATCCCGCCGTAGTCATCATATTAAAATAGTTTGCCGTCGCCTCACCTTGCTTTTCTTCCATCTTCACCTGATATTTCACCTTACAACTTATAATTACGCCAATCACCTTGCCACGCTCCACGCCGCGTGCTTACGACGGTCACCAATTTTATATTCTATATTTGCTTATTTTATATTTCCATCCCGGACGAGCCCCCAAAAATTGTAGGATGGAAATAATTAAAGCAAATTATAGATTTATTACTTTTATTTTATTTTAATTTTTTTACACTCCTCACACCTTTAATCCCCTTCTGTTCACTACTCACGCCATTCATCCTCGTTCATTCCCTTCATTCCACATTCAAATATCATTAACCAATCAGACACCTTTAATAATTACGTTTCGTTTTACTTACTTAATAAACCTAAATTACGTTCCTACATAACTATAGACCGATTAGTTTATTACAGACAACATACAAACTTTTCACACAAATAATATTAAAAAGAATTAGACCAACGTTAGAGCTAAATCAGCCAAGGGAACAGGCAGGCTTTAGACCGAAATACTCTACAATAGATCACATTTTCACTCTGACTCAAGTAATCGAAAAATATATAGAGTATGGCAAACAATTATATGTTGCTTTTGTTGACTATTCGAAAGCCTTCGACTCTATTTACCACTCGGTATTATGGAAATCCCTGCAAGACCAAGGAATTCAGGATAAATACATTCGTTTACTTCAGGTGATATACCAAAGAAGTAAAGCACTGGTGAAATTAGAAAGGAAGGGTAGAGCCTTTAACATCCAACGTGGTGTTAAACAAGGAGATCCCATATCACCAAATCTTTTCACTGCTTTACTAGAACATATTTTCAAAAAGTTGAAGTGGGAAAACATTGGAATAAATATTAATGGGGAAAATTTAAATCACCTACGCTTCGCGGATGACATTGTTTTATTGGCTCAGGATCACAGTCACTTAAATTATATGCTGAAATCGCTTAACGATGAGAGTAAAAAATGTGGATTGGAAATGAATACACAAAAAACTTGTATAATGACTAACAGAGATTTCATGCCTGTGAATATTGGGTCTAATGAGATTCAATGTGTAAGTGACTATATATATTTGGGACAAAAAATAGGATTCACTGATCTGACAACAAAGGAAGTCGAACGCAGGATAAAACTAGCCTGGAACAAATACTGGTCTCTAAAGCATATATTTAAATCAAAACTCCCGATTAACTTGAAAAAGAAAGCATTCGAATCAGTAATAACACCTACGCTACTCTATGGATGTCAAACGTGGGCATTAAATAAAGACCTTATAAAAAGACTCCAAAGATTTCAACGAGCTGCCGAAAGAAGTATGCTAGGACTTAAATTAAGGGATAGGATAAGATTCATTGACATAAGGAAATCAACGAATTTAATTGATGTAGCGGAGATGGCCTGCAAACTTAAATGGCGTTGGGCGGGGCACGTAGCACGTTGTGTTGACGGGCGGTGGAGCGAGCGCGTCCTGCACTGGTGGCCGCGCACCGATACCCGCTCCCGAGGTCGCCCACGGCGGCGCTGGAGTGACGACATCATCAACGTGGCAGGCTCAACCTGGACCAGACTGGCGCGAGATAGAAAAAAGTGGCAAGAGATGGAGGAGGCCTTTGTCCGAAGATGGATTCCCATGATAAATGAATAAATAAATTAAAAATAAATAAAATAATCATAATAATAAATAGAATCATAATCATAATTATAAATAAAAGAATAATATAAAAAAACTTAATATTTTCTAATAAAATTACTTATTAAATAAAATTTATTGTATTATATAATCTCAGAAATGTCTAATGTCTTTTATATATTGTATGTTTATTGTAAAAATTATTGGGAATAAAGGCTATTTTATTTTATTTATTTATAAGGTTTTATTTTGCAATCCCTATTTCTTCGATTCGATTATTACTAGTCCAACACTCGAGAGAGTAAAAACGCTACTCATATCAATGCTATCAACATCATAAATAACAGGATGCTACTCAAGTTACTGTTGCCAACATCATAATTAACAATATATAAAGCTGAAGAGTTTATTCGGTTGAACGCACAAATCTCAGTAACTACTGATTCCAATTGAAAAATTCTTTCAGTGTTAGATAGCACATTTATCGAGAAAGGGTATACGCCATATAACATCACGCTACGACCCATAGGAGCAGATCATCAATGAAGTTTCGTCACACTCTCTTCTTATGTGAGGCAGACGAATTCGCGCGGGTCAGCTAATATTTAATATTCAAACTTTGACTGACACGAATATGAAATAATTCATAGTAGTATTTTTTCATAGAGATAACAATTTATAATAAATTCAGAGATTGAGAGAAAAAGAGAGAGAGAGAAAGAAAGAAATCTTAAATAGATTTTTTTTTCCTTTTATTTGTTGTAGTTTTGCATCGTGTGCAAAATGAGGCAGTTGATGATGTCTTGATCATATTTTGTTCATCAAGGTTGGCTTTAAATCTGTCCTTGGGTGACAAGCACCAGGCACTGCACAAATAAATACAGTATATAAGCAGTGAGTGGTGAGTGAGTGAGTCCGGGAGCGTCGTGGAGCATAAATTAATAGTAATCCAGTGATTAGCAGGCGGCTCACGTATCGCTTAGCGTCTGCTATTAATCTTTCAGCCGAGAGTTAACTCTTATACTAATACTGATAATTGTCTATTATACTCATTTTATAAGGGAACTTTGTTAGTTTGTTTATCACTTGTAACTGAGCCCTTGCGTCATCGTACTCTCCGCCGCTGGGACAAATTCCAACCTCACCATTTGGATGCTTGGCGTCTTAGTAATGTACTTGCATCAAGATCCTTTCTCCCACGCACGTGCAAGCTATGGAATTACGTTCCCCCAGAGGAATATACTATGAGGGTCTTCAAATGGCGTGCGTACAGGTTCCTAAGAGGTTGACCTCTCTTCGCGTGTTGCAGATGTCCATGGGCGACGGTGACCACTTACTATCAAGTGGACCTTCTGCTCGTTTGCCCCTTATTAATTATAAAAAAAAACTGAGAATATTAATCCAATTTCGTTAAGCAACACTCCTGTGTCCAAAAGTCCTGTTTTCCTAAGTGATAAATGGATTAAGGGAGCAGTTGCGCTTAGGTTGCGCAAGGAGACGACACTTATGTAGTGGTCCTGAACTGCGAAATCATACCAGACTTAGAAAAAATTGGCTATACTCATAGGTGGGGGAGGGTGGCGTTGTTCGTGAGTAAAACATATAGCCAAATTTGTGCCCTTTGTGATCAATAACGGTGTCTATGTGACTAGATTCCAAAGACATAAACGGTCACACAGTACGACATACACTTCATCCCCTATAACAACCCCTTCAAGCCTTCTTCTTCCAGTGAAAAGTAGCGTATGCCCTTAATTAAAAAAATAGGAAACATGTCCTAATTTAGATCAAAATTGAAGTGTATATAGGCGCTGTTGATTTTAGAGTGAAACGTATTAAAGCAATATTAGCTTTAGACAGGTGCGGGTGTTGGCATTGCTAGTTCACCTGTATTTACATAATACTATATATCAACCAGTCCTTATGTACGTTGATATATATCTAATATTATATACATTAGATATAACTTATGAATTTCTATTGCTATTATTTCACACAGTAAACGTTGTCTAAAGTAGTGAAAGTAGTCTAGTGTCCTAGTCATTTCATCGGGGATCATGTGAGTAATTGATATGGTCGAGCACTGGGTATTGTGATTAAAGAAGTCTTTAAACCTGATCCAGAGTCACAAGCCCCAGGCACCATAAGGTTCAAGCACGTGTGTATCTTATCTTAAAGGGCTAAATTATATAGTAAAAAAATAGAAACTGTATTATAAAGGATTAACCCGATGACCATAAGCTTAGGAGGGTGGTACAGTCAGGAGTTTACTGTTCGAGAAATCATTCTAGTATATCAGAATAAATTTCTCCTTAATAATTTAGTCATAATACAAGAGAAGTAAGGGGACACTCTTATCCAGGTATTTGGTCTCAGGCAGATATTGTGTATAGTTATTTATCATGGCTGGCTCCGCTCCGGGCGGACGCACAAATATTCGTCGCGTGATTGAATTTGCTTTTTATGACGGTCTCAACGACTGTGGCAACCCTGCGGTAAACTAACCCGTAATAGGAAGTATTATCAAACTTTATATATATTTAAAAGAACGATCAAGTGCGACTCGTGCACCGAGGGTTCCGTACAATTTTAATTAAAAAAACAGTTTACTAGCAGTATGGATCACATACTACTAGTATTCCTGAACCCCTCCAACTAAGCTAAATGCTTGTGTCAGGAGTGGGGCACGTCAGTAGTCCAATGGCTGGGATTTGAAACCACGACCTATCGATCGTGAATCCAACGTCTGAACCATTGAGCTAATGATGAATCAAGGGACCAACTTAACTATTGTCCATGTATCAACATGGGAGAAAAAACATATTATTTTTTAAACGACTTCAAAAAAAAGAGGTTATCAATTCGGTTGTATTTTTTTTTTTTTTTATAAACCGAATTGAAAATTTCTTTTTGTATTTGGTAGGATATGCTTACAGATTGGTCCCATTTTTTTCAAAATCCAGTTCTGATGATGGCATCTTTGAGGAATTGAGAGAACTCCTCAAAAGTTATAGGCACACATATAGTAATTTTGATATTTTGAGAAAGGTTACAACCATTTGCATTCAGAATTTATCATTTGGTGAAGTGGAACTGATGAGGAAGACCACAGATAGCCATTATATGGTTAAGAATGTAAAGCAACTATTATTATGAGGAAATTTAAAAAATACTTATCATGTTGATGTTACCAGTAGATTCTTAAACCTTCCGGCTTCATCTATCATCAGCGTAATAAAACACATTCATGATTCTTGGGCAGCGAAAAATACTCAATAATTCAGTTCCTGAGAAACAGTTTCTTAATAGACAGACGGTCAACGAAGTGATCCTAGACGGATTCGTTTTTCATATTATTATACGGAACCCTAAAGGTATGATAGTTTTTATTTCCAATATATTGAAACGCAACGAGGCCACAGGACTGCACAGCTTTTCATATCAATCCTAATTGATACTCCATACGGATATTACCTACATTAGATTTTTTAATCCACGGCTAAAATAAGAGGTATTTAGGAATGACTCTACTAACTTTTTGATCCTAATTGGACAATCTGATAATTTATTTTATTGAGTGAAATAACTTAAAGTGGTCGATATTAGTAACGTTAAGTGGTCAAAAAAAAGTGTAAGTTATTGGATGTCAATGAAAAAGAGCTAGACATTCGTCTACTTTTACAAATTGTGATTCAAATAGTATGTTAAGACTTCAAGTCTTACTCGGGAGGTAAGAGTTTAGATCCCCCATACAGACAAACACCTCTGATTCTGAGTTATGTGTGTTATAAGCAACTAAATATCACTTGCTTTAACTGTGAAGGGAATCATCGTGAGGAAACCTGCACTCCTGAGAGTTCCCTAAAAGTTCTCTAAGGTGTGTGAAGTCTGCCAACCCGCACTGGGCCAGCATGGTGGAGTATGGCCTAATACCCTCCTCATTCTGAGGAGGAGACCCGGTTCAGCAGTGGGACATTGACGGGTCGTGATAATGATGATGATGAAATGACATTATTCCGAATCCAATACGGTGGACTAAGAATTGATAACTTTATATTTACGGGTGTACTACCCGATATTTTAATTTTATTTCAAGACTGTATATAACCTCTGTTCCGATAGACTTGAGCCAGTTGTCTAACGGAGCTTGCCTGGTAACCATTTGTGGTGTGGTGTCGTGATGATTGGTCTCTATTACTAAGGTATGGAAGTGTTTACTGTGTACTTGCGTGTGTTACTGTGCAGTACCGGTCTGATGTATTTTGGTGGTTTGTGTTCAAATCCTGTCAATTCAGTAGTATTGATGGTTCTTTTGAATAGCTTAAAAGATAGATATTTAATAAAATTTTGATGAAACCGAGTTAAAGTATGCTTACAAACGAGTTTTTTTACAAAAATAGTGCAATTCATCAGCGCGGGAACTATTGATGCGTGTAGCAGCACGCTCTCCTTCACACGACCGATATTGAACTCTACCATAATTAATATGCTGGCATACACTATACCGTATACTGACATATAGTATACCGTATACCAGCCGATGGATTCGCTGCTTGATTAAATATCAAATCACGTTTCAGGGAAATTACACGATTTTTTATTTATGTTTAATCGAACTGTGATGCTTTTTATATTACACTTTTACGAATTTACTAATGTTGATGGACTGAATTGTCATCGCATAACTAAAACTACAAATCTATACATATAATAAAATCGCAGAATTGCCATGTTCGTGCACGCTTCACGTTAAAACTACTGAACCACTTTTAATGATATTTGGTACACTGATATAGCTACTGTTAGCAACACCGTTCATAAAGTAGTATTACCGTAATAGTAATTTTATATTATATCAGTTATACCGACGTGAAGTTAATATATAAACTTTAGTGCGATAAATTAAACTCAGTCTCTCTGATGTTTCCACGTAGTGAATAAATTTACACTTCTTGAGGTCCACGTAAGTTTACTTTATTATATATTGTCGTTGGCGAGGTCGAGTTGTAGAGGTGAGAGTTAATAATATGAAAGAGCTATTTAAACCTGTTCTTAGATCTCAAGCCCCAGGCACTGCTCGCCTCCGTCTAAATTGCATGTGTATACGTATTGCTGTACAGTAATGGGTATCTTTCCTCTCTCATTCTATGACACTACCAGCACGCAAGTATAGGTTTGACGTTGAATGTGTAGAAGTCACTATTAGTGACGCGGGGTGAGTTCAGTTCAGATGGCACTCAGCACACTGACAACGCGCTACTTTCCCATCACTATTTTTTCTCAGACTTAAAGTTAGCTGCCGGCTACTATATTTTAGAAAGTAGATTACCACATAGGGTACTTTTTATCCCGAAAAAAAGCACCGTTCTTGTGGGATGCACGCATAATTACTATACCTAATTTAACATATACGCGGATGAAATAACGCTTAGTTAGTTCGACTAGTATAAAATACAGACAGTTTTTTTTAATCATTAAAACTCACTAAGAAGCGAGGGTCCAAATATAATCACTATTGGGCTTGGAATTTGACAAATTTCAACTAATAATTTTGTAAGAAGAGGTCCAAAAATTCGATTCAGAGTTTGTCTTAACGAAGTAAGAAATAGTTTAGTTAATGATAAATGTGGGTTCAAGTTTTCCTGAGTAAATCCATTTTGGAGTTTTCTATAGCTAGGGGCGAATCCTTTATATGTTTCAATGTGTTGTATTTCTCTTTGAAAAAAATACCAACTTGTACCTAATAACTACTTCTTAACCCCTCCAAGTAAGCTAAATGCTTGTGTCAGAAGTGGACCACGTCAGTAGTCCCCTGAGCTACTGCTGCTAAATTTTGTATATCTATTTCTCCATGAGCTGGGTGAAAGCTCTAATTATTTATATATAAACGGATGCAATGGTTTTTATGATTTTAGATTGAATCACTATAGTTGCAATAATTTATCTTATTTTTTTTTTCTTTTAAATCTGAATATTTCCAAAACGGGATACTCTCGTCATTTGCTTTCTTCCTAACTAAAAAAACTGCATCCGTAATAAATATGTTAAAATAAATGAAAATGTGCAAATTCAATGCATTTTAAATTCAAAAACACCATTGATCATCCGTTTTAATATCCGTAGAACAAAGCCCGTGTACGGGCGGTAGCGGGGGGTGTGGGAGAGTGGTGGGGGAGCTGTGCGCTAAAAATTCCCCGAATCCTTTATAAAATTGCACTAGCGTGATGCATGTAATTAAAAAGTGGGGCACACGGGACCAGGGGGCTGAGCTGTGGATTTCTATGATAATGAAGGATATTGAATGAATGGAGAGGTCAGAGTATGATCGTCGATGGTGGGGGTTTTGACGTCGGATTCATTTGTTAAGGATAAGTAAATATATATTACCTCTTGCAATCAAAACTATTTAGTAGATAAAATGCATTAGTTCGTCACATTTTATGAACTCATACTAACTAGAAATTTTGCAATTCAGCGTCAGTAGCTCAGTAGTTCGGGCGTTGGATTCACGATCAACAAGTCGTGGGTTGAAAATCCTGGACATTGAACTGAAGTCTGCCAATCCGCATTGGCCAGCATGGTGGACTATGGCCTAACCTCATCCTCATTCTGAGAAGGAGACCCGGCTCACCAGTGAGCCAATAAAATTGGTTGTGATGATAATCATGATATTGTATCATTATATATAGGTAACAATTTTGACCTCAGGCGTAATATGATGAACTCATGTTTGCTGTGGTGTCCTGTAGTGTATGGATAAATACAAGATGGCGACAGTTGTGTGTTACCCGCTGTCCGTAATAAACGTGCTATTATAAGTGCTATCAAACTCAATCACATTTTTTTCTAAATGTGATAATACTACATTTTTATAATTTGTTGTAGATTATTTAGGTTTCATATTCTCCATATTTAAAGTAAGTTTATAAGGAAATAACAAATAAGTAGTTGAAGCAGGAGCCGACGAGATACACTTCCACTGCACTACAAACTTGATATTCTTTAAAATTACTCCAAGTTTAATGTGAACGAGTTTTCTTATTAGTTTAACAGAATACTTTTTGTATACTATTTAGCATTACAATATAACCAATTTGTATTCAGAGTTTAAATTTTAAATTGAATACAAGAAATATTAAAAAATTAGACAGTATTACAGCGCCATCTATAAGACATTTACAAGACCAAGACCGAAATTGATGTTTAATTATTGTTCAATAAAATAACTTAAACAGCTATCTGTCAGAAAATTATTAAATTTTACAAATAAAATTATTGACACTAAAATAATCAGTTCAGTGATTTAAAGCGTGATTGCGTAATAAATAAGATAGACCATCTATCCGTCAATAGATGGCGTAAGTAGTATTTTAAATCATAGTTTCGTTTGTTTAGTTTGTATTGTTAAGTATTTTCTACGTTTCTCGAACTCTTAGTTACATTCAAAGTTATAATATTAGCTGCTTTCTAAAACTGGTAAATAATGTTTTATGTACCACATTCCTTACTCAGATGCAAATTCTAAAAATTTGTTAATCAGAATTCATTCTGCAAAAATATTTCGTATCTGTATCAATATTACAAGTAAACGTATATCATATTTTAACTAAATCCAGAAACAAATGAGGACTACTAGATAAAGCAAAAAAATATGTAAACAAGAAATTGTTGTTTTCCTAACTCTTAAATTTTAGGGTAGTCAAGTCGATGTGTGTCAATTGTAGCAGGTCTGACACTCGACCACGAACACCCCTTACTGTCCTCGCTAGGGCTCGTGGGGTTTGTAGGGTTGTAAGTGCTTTTAACGACTAAGCCCTGAGCCATCTGCTTATTGACACTGTGTGACATTGTGAAGATTCATTTTTTGTCCCATCTTCTGTCTTTGATGAGTAAATAAGACACGTTAAACTCTATTATATTTATAATTTTATCTCTATTTTCTGAGCAAAAAAACAAGAGATAAACTGCTTGTTTGCTTACTTTCGTTAGAAGAATGTAATGCAATATAAAGTGATGACATGTCATCTTATTGTTATTTTTTGTAATGTGATAAAATGAATATAATGTGATGAGATGTGTTCTGTGTTATACTGCGATGTGATTTGATGATAAGTGATGCGATGCGATGTGACACAATGTTGATATGAGATAGTATTATTGTGTTAAAATCACGTGATGGTTTTCACGTGATTTTTTGAAATAAAAGAGACACCCCATCACTTGTGGTCATTAGTCTTAACAATTAAAAATAATATAATAATAATATAATGTAGATGTCATGTAATTTTATGTGATGATAAGTTGTAAGAAAGAAAGAAACGTTTATTAGTAAAAAAAATCATAAACTTTTACATATGTTATAATCTAAATGAATTTTTTAAATTTAATAAGTATTTGTACTAAAAAATAAAAATAAAACCTATTAAAAAAAGTATTTGTGACGTCACCAATGACATTATTTTATCAGCTTATATAACAAATATCTAAAACTACTATTAATAAAAGGGTTAAAAGAATATGTCGTCTAGTCTCAAGATTATTTTAGATTACCCAGAGTTTCCTTCTAGGAAATAAGCGCCATTTATAATAACAAAGTACATGTAGAGCAAGTAAAGTTAGAAAGTTCAGTGTATCCGGTTGTAGTAGTATAGTAATAAAGCGGTACAACTAAAACTAATAGACAATAGATGAACACTCACCGGAGAGCAGCAGGAGGAAGGCCAGGCTTCCGACGAGCTCCATGCCCTGCAAATAGCGGAAATATTGTGAACCAGGGTAAATACACTCACTCTGAACATATATCAAACTTTTAATATAATGTTACCACTACTCTTTGGGAAGAACATCAATTGTTTATGTTAGTTTTTTGATTACTTAGAAAAAATAATAATTTTTAGGGTAAGGAAAAAAAGGAAACTTTAAAGATACCGTAGATGGTTGTCTGTCTGTCCATTTGTTTGTCTGTCAAGATTCTTTTTATCAGGAACGCGTGGAGGTATCAAGTTGAAATTATTATCAAATTTAAAGCTTATGGTCATTCGCACTTGGCCAATTTTTTTGTTTTAGTAAGAAGTTTAATATTTTGTTCGTTGGCTTTTGTTATGGTTTCTCGGTTTTTAGGTTTAGTAGAGCTAGAGAAAGAAAAAATCAAATTTATATATTTTTTTATTTTAAGGATTTCTCTGGTGTATCTGTGATGTTCAAAATTCCCACTATAAAATAAAGAATAATCTAAAACTGCTCTTAAAATATAAAAATATCCTACAATTTTTTTAGTTGGTAAAATATATTATTATAATAATAAGTCCCATGGCAAACAATACCGAGTCCCCGTAGCCCGTAGGAGTAGTCTGGACAAACAAAACATCCAACATTATGCTTCTTATGGCGCTTTGTTCACATTTGTACTCACATTCATATACCAAGTGTTTTTATGTACTCGACAATTTATTACCTGCCCAGCTATGAATATTCTTCTCTCCGGCTTTATCTGGCCTTTTTGTTTCTTTAACTCTTAAAAACGGGTTTAGAGTTCCGCAACTTAAATTTCACTTTTAAGATACGGTTTATTAGTAAACTTAATGAGAAATGTAGAGGTGCATTGTGATTATGACCCTCTCTATCTGAATTCTCTATAACTATAATATAAAACGAGACTAAGCAAAGCTATTTTGATAAATCTTAGCTGGTAGCGAGAAAAAGTAATGGGGATAGTTGTACATGGTAGTTCAATCCAATTTCTACTATTTTTACATGTAATAGGGGAGCGGGAGCAGAACCGTAAGAACTAATCACGTGTGGCGCGCTCCTCTCGCCCTATACTCACCGCTAAAAGCCCCTAATGACTTCTAAACATTAAAGTTATTAGTATGCCTTTGACGATAAAAGGGTTTTAATTGATGGTGGTCATTTTTATTACAGGAAATTATGTAAATACAAATATAAAAAAAGATTACAGCTGAAACATCTGTTACGCTAATATATTTCATTGTACAGAACATACATAACCGACTCGCGCTTGGCCATTTCCCCGTAATAATACCCACAATTATTTAATGGTACAGTTCATAAGAAAGAGATGAACTTTTGTTTCTTTTAATTTTATATTATATGTGAATATTAAATGTTGTATACGTTTTTACTGTACATCATATTTTTTTAAATCTAGCCTTTATACACTCTATGTACAACTAATAATCCTTCGAAAGTAACTCTTAAGAAGAGTAGGAAATACTTATTATTACAAATAAAACAAATGAAACTGCGATTTAATTTACTACTTACGCCATCTATTAACGGGTAGATGGCGTTTGTCCGTCCGTTACATAATCAAGCATAAATTATTGAAAATATTTTGACGAAATATGATACAGAGATAAAGTAGAGCTTGAGGACAGACATAAGCTATGTTTTATATCGAAAAAAAAATACTTAAGAATACAAAGTAAACAAATGAGTGATCTCGTACGCCATCTAGCGACGTGGGGGTGAAGTACTTGTCGAGCTGTGTGGACGTTATGTCTTTGGGAATTAGTCATATATAAATTAATGATGTTGTTGAAGATTATAACGTGTTAAATTGCACCCACGCGAAACTGGGACAGGTCTACTAGTGTCTCATATTTCATTTTAGCAAACAATCATTTTTTGAGTTTGAAGGACTTAAATAAAAAGGAATTGACTTTTGTTTACTTTTGACAGACCTCTAATTCTTTTACGGCTTATGTTGACACCTTGTTAAATCTAGGGGACACATTTAGATCATTTTGTAAATAATTAGAATTCTAAGGTTTCGGCTAACCTTATAGAAGCGATAACTGTTGCTGTGGTTTAGTGGTTAACCCAGGTCTCTTTGCCAAGCGGAATTAGGAAGGTTTAACATGCCAAGTGTCGGAACATAACTTGACTTGTTTGCTGGTTAGGTTGTACATATAGGATTTAAAGTTTTTTATAAAATACTAACTTTTCTCTTTCTCTCCTTCGCAGCAGTCTTAATTTCTCTTTCTGTCTTTTCCTCTATCTTTCATTTTTCTGAATTTTTCTATTACTTTCTCTTCTCTTGCTTTAATTTTTCTCTTTCTCTTTTTTTTTAATTATTTTTGTCCCTCTCTTTTATTTCCCTTTTCTCTCTCTCTCTATTATTTATCTTTCTTTGTGGTAGTAGAAAAAATATTCTTCGCACTGACACAAAACGGCTTTTCTTACCCTCGAGTTGAAAGCTTCCGACGCCTTCAGTTTTGAAGTAAATCTTTATTAAAATACATTTCATTATTTTAAATAAAATTAATACTATGAGGATACCTATTTTGCTGAGTTGGACCAGTCTTTTTTTTCAAAGATTTAAAAATCTGCAGAAACATTGATAATATAATAATATAATAAGCCTGCAAAAAGTCGGAAAACACTACTAGTATTGCAATAATGAAAAACAATTAAATTTAAATGTATCTCCTTAATTTAGCTCGACAAAGGCACAGAGACAGTGGCAACGCTGAGCATCGCAACAGTTTTATTCGTTCTTAATTAAATTACATTCATTGTCGCGGTTATTGTTGTATTGGGAATCGATTTTAAAATAATTTAATTATGTTTAAGTGTCAGTTGCTCAGTGGTTCACGTGTTGGATTCACGATGGATAATTTGTGCGTTCAAATCCCACTCATTGGACTACTGGCGTTGCCCAATCTTAACACAAGCACTTTAGCTTATTTGGAGGAGGCGTTAAGAATACTAGTAGTTTGCAACCCTAACTGATAGCAGTCTGTAAAAAAAAGGATTCGAATTTTTGGAATAGTTATAATTTATTTGTTATTTAACTCCTAAAAAACATTATTGTCATATAAAACCTTTTTTTTATTTAACTTCTGAGACTCTAACTTACTAAATACATTATTCTGCAATCATTATTTTTCTCTTTTTTTGTATCTATATATAAACTAAATTTATTATTTATATATAGCGGTAATGAATTATGTAATTCATTCAAGTACTAACAACTCTAGTTTGTGTGTTGCTAAACTTTTTAAAACTGTCAAAAACAAAAGTTCTTCTACATAAAATTATATCTGCCACCAACATATACTAATTAAACTGAATTCAGTCAAATGGAATTATAATATACGTTAATATTTTATTTTTTATAAATTCATTTTTTAAACATTATTTGTTAAAATATGTAATAGTACTTCGAACTTGCTTTTAGTAGATTTAAAAAAACATATTTTTCATTTATTTTTATCTCTGTATTATAACATTCTTGATTATTTTACTGAACTACATTTAATTTTAAAATATTTGCAATAAGTTGTTATACGCCATACAACTCTTAAAAAATATTTTAATACTTAAGAGTATTTAATACTTACTTAAAAGTATAAGATCAAGTCCCAAATAGAAACATTCCACTCACAAATGAAACTTCACTCGTAGCAGCTACGAACTATAGGCTACGAGCTCCGGTGCTACGGCGTAGCGGCTCGTAGCACGTCCGCGCACGACTCGTAGCCGACCGCAAATGGCGGGAGAAAGATCGAGAGGACTGTATCGGTAAACGGTTCAAGTTTGTTGACTCCAACTAGTATCTTATTATTGTTTTAGCTTAGAAACATATTTTATTTGTTTGTTTATCTTTCTATAATTAATAAAATGATATTTTTTTAAAATTATTATTACATAAATAATCCGTCAGTGACACGGGTAATGAAAATGAAAAAAACATGAAAGACAGAGCCGTATTTCTGCTAAAATCTGTATCATTTGTCTGTATCAGAGAGATAGAGAGAATTTTATCTATAAGAATTTTAAGTAACTTTTTAACAAAGATAATTTTTACTTTAACTGTTAAGTAAACTTTTTGCCATTTATTTAATCGATTTTTCATTTATTCAATTACACATTTAATTTTCATTTATTTCTACTTTCGTTTTGTTGTGCAAAATAAATGCTTCTCGTTAACAATGAAGTTAAATAACAATATTTTTTGTATAAAATTTGTATCAATTAATAACTTATTAATAACCATATATTGGTGAACCGTTAAATCAATTGTTCGCTTGAAATTTATTTTAAAATGTTGAATACAATGTTACAACAACAAACAATTAATAAAAACAATTTATAAAAAATAAATTGACAATTGAATAATATAAACCTAGTGAGGTGAAAATATCACGATATTAAAGGAATAAAATCAACATTTTTTACTCCCAGGTGATATATGGTTTATTTGTACATACGGTGAGACTGGTACTGCACTAGACGCTTTACTTGAAGCACTAATTCTCTGTTAATTTAATACAAATATTAATAAAAAAAATGTTAAAAATTATAATGTAAAATTAAACCTAAATATACATGGTACATTCCACCCGGAGCAAACCGGGGCGGGTTGACTAGTTCAAATATAGTTTCAGTAAAGCAAATATTGTTAGTAATTAAGAGTACCACCACACTGGTCTGGGAGTTACCTTGAATGTTATTTTAAAATATAAAAAATATAATATGGTAAAGTTAAAATTAATTCATCAAACATATTACTCAAATAAATTGAAGTCTGGTACAATCACATACTTCACTATATATATGTCGTAGACATCTGTCAATTTACATTTTTCTTTGAACAAAACAGTAGATAATTGAATAACAGATAATAAAGGTATAACGTTTACCCCTCCACAAAGTTAACAAACGCTCAAGTAACTTAACTCTGAGCAAGAAAGTATCTATCGCACGTGAACTCACTGCTCACAGAATAAAATATTATAGCAGTAGAGTTAACAACACCATTTATAACTTTGTATTCTCGAGTAGTTCTCTACTTCTCTTTATTTTATTTATATTGGTATAATTACAATATAATCACGTAAAAATTTATAACAAAACAATATAAAACCTCTGTTCCGATATATTTGTGCAAGTTGTCAAACGGAGCTCGCCTGATGAACATAATGGCTATATAGGTGGTATAGTGGTGTTATAATGCTGGGACTCCATTTTGAAGGATGTCATAAGTGTGAGAGTATTTTCTCGGTTTCCGTCTGAAATGTATATGTCAGAAGAGAGAGAGCCGATTTGGATGAATGAATGAATCGAACCTTACGATTCTGTAATTTTTGGACAGGAATCCAGGCAGTGCCTTGGACTTGTGACCAAGGTGTAGGCTTGAGGAGCTCCTTTAAGTGATCAAAACACTCGCCTCCACTGCCCGGTCTCACTGTTTGTCTTAGGTTAGGCTAACCTAACCGAAACCTAACCTAAGCCTAACCTAACCCTAACCTAAAGTTGTGTTAACACATCTAAATGTAATACAGGGACTCAAATAAATAAGACGTAAGAACTCACATGATCCTTAGTCCAAGAGCTCCAATATCCGTGATATAGAGACACACTATTTGTTGCACTTCAACTCCAGGTGATGTTCTCTCAAAGAGATTTATCGAGAGACTAAAGTGTACTGCGTCAGTCGAGGAATATAAAGGGATTAGATAACGGTAGCAATGCCACTCCACTAGTGGGGAGAAGTAAATCAACAAAAAGGAAATATGGCGCTGGCGTTCCGACTAATCGACAATCGATTACTAGTCTGAAACTATCAAAAATCGTTGAATAAATTGCCGTAGATGTCGCTCGTATTCCAATTATTCGATAATCGTTAACTCGCTATCTAAAATCGTCGAATATTAAAATGACGCGACGGACGTGACAACAAGTCCTCTTTATTATTATCCTACCCCAACTATACCCCGACATATATTAATATTTTATTTTATGTGGTAATGTGCAGTATAACCTTATATAGATAACAGTAGATAATTTTGAATTAAAAGAAAATTATTTAAATTATTTAGGCTAGCTACATTTTTAACATATGATCAAAGAATACACAAAACTTTTTGAATAACCAAAATAAATTCAATAAAATCATGTCATATACAGATAATTATTATGCAAATACTCTCTTAATAAGTTTAATTAATCTGTACTAATATATAAAGCTGAAGAGTTTATTTGTTTGTTTGAACGCGCCAATCTCAGGAACTACTGGTCCGTCAGTGTTAGATAGTCCATTTATCGAGGAAGGCTATAGGCTATATATCATCGCGCTAAGACCAATAGGAGCGGGTCGACTTGTATATAATAAATTATTAATGCTTGAATGCTTGCTGCTTACTTCAACATACTTATATGTATGTGTTTTTAGTACAGTAAGGTGTATTTATTTATAATTTTAATAAATTTTGTCTTTCAACGTTCAATTTATTTATATAATAATATAAATATGAAAGAACAGATTAAGAAATTACAATATAATCATTATCTGTCAGCATAGCAAAGTGATAAGGCTCCATTTCCACTAGAGATGAGTGAGAATGTATAGCGCGCGACGTGTTTTTTAAGAACCAATAGAATTGCTTAATATATCTATCCTCGTTCAGAGTGTGTTAAATGAAGCGACTTTATTTTGCCTATACATTGAATAAATAATTTTTCTTCTTTTGGCATTCCGTGGTGTTCAGATAAATACAAAATGGCGTCAGTTGCGTGTCACCCGTTGTCTGAGACGGATGTGCTTTAGTATGTACGTTACGTTTATTAAGTGCCTGCAATGTCTCTAAGGTTAGGTTGTAAGAAATCGACACACAAGCATACTTATGTCTCTCAGAGACACTGTCTGCTACAGTTCTGCACTGTAACTAATCTATGTATACTTTACATTTTTATCTCCTCCTACCTCCTACGCGCCTGCCCGTTGGAGATATGCCTGTATTAAACTTCTACTTATATTTATTCTTAGAAACGCTTATTTGTAATTTTTTTTTTTATGGTAGACAAGGTGCAAACGAGCAGATGGTCCACCTGATAATAAGTGGCCACCATCCCCCATGGACATCGGCAAAACAAGAGGGTATCTCTTGCGCTATATGCGTTGCATCCTCGAAGATAGAGTGGGGAGGGAGAATGAAGAAAATAATGCTGCGGTTTCAGGGAACCCTGAGCAAGAACTCTGAGCTCACTAGATTCGCAGCATTAATGGGATGGGAGATGGAAGGGGTAAGTCTGACCCACATGCGGCTCGACCGGAACGCGTCTATGACACTTGGCGGTAGGATTCGCGTGCTGGTGGTCGCAAGCCAGTTGGGGAACAGATCCCCTACCACCAAGGGGGTGCTGGGTTACTCGGCTCTTACGAGATGCTCTCCCAGCGGTAGAGGGGAATAGTATTCTAACCCGTCCCCTCACGGGTAAAAGTTATTTTTGAGTTTAAGCTTTTTTAAAACATGCTGACTAGTTCTCGCTTCGCTGAGTTGTATTAGGAATAAGTTTTTCATCTTTAATCCTTATTTAAACTTCTAGAAATATTTCAAAACCAATATTAGCTAAATCGGTCCATCAGTTTTAGAGTCCGGTCAACGGTTCAGATGTTGGATTCACGATCGATAGGTTGTGGGTTCAAATCCCAGTCATTGGACTACTGACGTGGCCCCCTCCTAACACAAGCATTTAGCTTACTTGGAGGGGTTAGGAATACTAGTAGTATGTGATCCATAGTGCTAGTAGTCTTTTTTTTTAAGTACCGATACCGTTCGATATTTTTCTGTACCGATAGATCCATAGCAGTTTGACGAGTAGTCATAATGAAGTGTGCGTAATGAGATGGTCTCTGATATTCTAAGTTAATACCTATATATCTTTTATCTTTGGACCAGTCAAAGAATAAAAGAAAAAGCTCAAGACACTTCATATTGTTTAAACTTTATTAAATATACTAGCAAGTATGTTAACAAATATTCAAGATATTCTGCTGTTTATTAAGTTGGTGCTTGTGACGTCATGGAATTTTATCCTGGAGGAAATTTGTTCTGAACTAGTTGAGATACTCGTGCCAGCGGAATTACTATACACTCTTATAATATCAGTAACTTGTTAATGCATTTAAAACGGAAACTCAGTAACAGAGGTTATATACAGTCTTAAAGAAATTGCAGAGCATATAAGTGCCATGAACGGTTTAGTAGAACTATGTCAGTATAACTCGGATCGCTTTGACTCACTTATAAAACAACAAAATTGTGAATGTCATTGTTCTCCAGGTTGTTCGGGGCAGTTTTATAAATCAGTCTCTCCGCCTGTTGAGGCTAACACTGACCTGATATCTTTGAACCCGGTTTGTACCCAGATTGCATCCAATTCTAATAAGGAATATATAAAAATTTATAGTGATGAGCTGGGTAAGAATATGGGTATCCTACTTAATGAATTCTGTAAAGATCAAAAAGTTTTAAATATGTGTATGCCCGGAGCTTCTTATTCTCAAATAATAGATGTAGTTCTACGTGAAACACATTGTCAAAACACAACCATTATTGTTATGATTGGGAGAAGAGGCAAATTAAACAAAAAAATTATACAAAGATATTTTACCCAATTAAATATTCTAAAAATTAATAAACTAATCATGTTTACTTTACCGTATATAGCAGACTTGCCACAGGAAAATCAAAATAGATATAAATTAAATAGTTTGTTAACACACTATTATAATTGCAATTATGTGACTCTAACACCAAATAACAATGATAATGTAAATAATAAATGTCACATTATTGACTTAAATAATATAATATCTAACAAATATCAATTACTAACTTGTGATAGGCTACATCTATCTAACTTTAGAAAAAGACAGGTAGCAAAATTGCTATCTTATTATATACTTTTTAACTCAGCCAATATCTTGGCTACCTCTAACACTGCTTCTATTGAGCAGTCAAATTGTGACTTGACTACCATTGCTTCTTTTGAGCAGGTAAATAACCCAAAAACTATAACTCCTATTGAGCAGATCAATAATTTGACATTTAATAACTTGGAAACCGTTCCAATTAATTTTACATAATAAGACAACAGAGAATTACTCTAGCATATTGAACCTAGACAATAATAAAAATAAAAATTGTTATAATCTTAATAATAATAATAAAATTGTAAACCTGGTGCACCAAAACTTACAAGGACTTTTAGGTAAAGAATTAGAACTGGAATTATTTATGAGATGTGAAAACATTCATTTTTTATGCATTACAGAGCATTGGCTTCGTAATTATGAACTCATATTTAATTTCAGTGGTCACCAGGTAGCAAGTGCGTTCTGCAGAGAAAAATCGTTACGTGGTGGCTCCTTAATAATTTTAAGTAAATTTTTTAAATTTAAAGAACGCAAAGACATTGTGAGCCTCTCTGTAGAACGTACTATTGAGATAGCCTGTGCAGAACTTGAGCGCTTCATTGTTGTGAGCATATACAGTCCCCCTGGAGCGTTATATGAATTATTTGAAAATGTGTTAGAAGAAATACTATTAAAATTATCTGAGTCTAAAAAATATATTATAATATGTGGTGATTTTAACATTAATCTATTAGAAAACTCCACCACAAGTGTTAGATTCAGATCCCTGTTAAATTCATATAACCTAGTAAATATATTTTTAGAGCCAACTAGAGTAACTGCAACCTCAGCAACATGTATTGATAATATATTTACCAACTTTAAACCCAATTCATATTCAATTATTAAAAAGTTGAGTTCGGATCATTTTGGGCAATTAATCTCCTTTAACTGTGAGTTAAAAAAAGGAAATAAAAATAAAAAGATTGTATTTGTTCCTACGAACTCCAAACGTATGGAGAAATTTAAAGGTAATATTATAGCAAAACTCACATACTTAAATTTTGACAACAATAACCCTGATATGTTATATAACACACTATTTAAATTAATAAAATCAGAGTTTACTGCTATATTCACTACCAAGACAGTCAATTCGGGTGGTCTCTTGTCATTTAATGATTGGGCAACTGTTGGTATTCATCGAAGTAGAGAAAAACTATATCAACTTTATAATGAGAGATCATACAACCATTCAGAGTCCTTTATAGCCTTTGTTAAAGCATATTCAAAGTTATTTAAAAAAGTGTGTTCCATGGCAAAGTCGTTACATATTAAACAAAAAATTTATAATGCACAAAACAAAATAAAAATGACATGGAATATTATCAATTGGGAAACTGGAAGAGTCAGAGATCGTAACTTCAAGTATAATCTCATTTATAATAACATTAATATCAAAACTGACCAGGAAGTTGCATCCACGTTTGAAAAATATTTCTCTGACATTCCAATCTCAACAACTTGTTCTCTCATTTCATCTGCCAGCGTTGCTGAATCATTATTGCTAGAAAATGTTAAAAAATGTGATGTACTGTTCGAATTTAGTACTGTCAACAGTAAAGATATAATTAAAACATTTAAAACCCTAGATATGAAGAAAACAGCTGATATTTGGGGTATTTCTGTTAAAATAATTAACTCCATAATTGATGCCATTGCACCGTATCTAGCTACTATTTTCAATACTTGTATTAAACGTGGCGTGCTTCCTGACCTGATGAAGCATAGTAAAGTAACGCCTATATTTAAATCTGGATGTATAACTGATCCAAATAATTTTCGACCCATCTCAGTATTGCCAACGCTTAGTAAAATTTTTGAAAAACTAATTTTAAACCAAATGTTGATTCATTTTAATTCACAGAGACTTCTCCATGTGAAACAATTTGGTTTTACTAAGGGTTGTTCAACAACGGATGCCGGTGTCGAATTAATTAAGAATATCTTCGAGGCCTGGGAGGAATCACAGAATGCACTTGGAATATTCTGTGACTTATCTAAGGCCTTCGATTGTGTACAACATGCGACAGAAAGCTGCGCCACTATGGCATCAAAGGAACTGCGCTCGACCTTATGAACTCCTATCTAAACAATAGGGTTCAAAGGGTTGACGTGAATGGCAAGAGATCTCCTGGGGCTCGTCTGGATATGGGGGTCCCCCAGGGTTCTATTCTCTTCCTCATTTATATAAACGACCTGCCAAACCTTGTAGAAAAAAAGAACAAGATAGTATTGTTTGCTGATGACACTTCACTAATATTTAAAGTGAAACGCTATCAAACTGAATATGACGATGTAAACAATGCTCTCTCTGATATTGTACATTGGTTCAGTGCTAATAATCTAATGTTAAATAGTAAGAAAACTAAATATATAAAATTTACGACACCCAATGTTAAGAAAATAGAGAGTGGTGTATTTATAAATGGAGAGGAGTTGGAACCGGTGGAATCTACCGTATTTTTAGGCATCACTGTCGACTCTAAATTGCAATGGGGCCCCCATATTGAGAGGTTGGCCAATAGACTCAGCTCTGCAGCATACGCGGTTAAAAAAATACGCCAATTAACTGATATAGACACGGCTCGTTTAGTTTACTTTAGCTACTTCCATAGTATAATGTCTTACGGCATTCTACTTTGGGGTAACGCAGCCGACATAAACACGATTTTCATACTGCAGAAGAGGGCTATTCGCGCAATCTATGGTCTCGGCCCTAAAATATCTTTAAGAGATAAATTCAAAGAAATTAATATATTGACTGTTGCTTCACAATATATTTTTGAAAATGTTATGTATGTGCGTAAAAATATTAATGATTTTATTAGAAATAGTGACTTGCATGACATCAATACTAGGAACAAACACAAACTTGTTACTCCTACTACTCGATTGAGTAGAATTAGTAATTCTTTTGTTGGGCGATGTGTATGCTTTTACAACAGGATCCCAGAAAACGTTCAAAATTGTTCTATAGGAAAATTTAAAAAGTTAGTTAAAAAACGTTTGTGTGACAAAGGCTATTATAACATTAAAGATTTTTTGGAAGATGTCACGCCTTGGGAATGATGCGTTCGCTCCAGGCTTTCTCAATGTATAAATATACTTGTTATAAAAATTGGCGTTTAAAAAATCAAAGATAAAAAATATCCAAAAGAAACAGTCCCGCTGAGTTTCTTGCGCCCATTCTTCTCAGGTCTGGGTTAGGTCGTTTCCGAAAGGGTGGTAGATTCCGACGTTCAATAAGAGAATGTAAATTCCAACATTGAATAAAAAATTTTGACTTTGACTTTGACTCTTGAAAGAGAATTAAAGTACTACCCGCGAATATAAAGTTATCAACGGGGTTTGCTAACGGTCAATTGTTTTTTTTTGTCTTTTAGTTAACAACACTGTTGCTAACATTATATTCGCGAGTTCATTTTATTTATTTCACTTATACCCACGTAATGATTTATAACAAGACAATATATAACCTCTGTTGCGATAGATTTGTTGTAAAACTATTCTCACCCGATAATCATCAAAGTTATGTGTTGTCATGCTGGGACTTCAATATGAGAGATTCATGTAAGTTCATATTATAGATGTTTTATAGGTGGTTTGTTTTCTGATATAAACTAAATTTAATATATGTATATATATATCTTTCTAAATATTTCTCCCTCCCTCTTTTTACTTTAGGAAGGGGTTAATACACTTTTTTCTAAAAAACAATCACGATGAATAAATTTTGAAGAATTTTGAAACTGTACAGATAATAATACAGGATTATAATAGAAACTAACGTAGTAATCAGTCATTTTTAAGGTTAATAAATGGTAGAAACTCATGTATTGGTTTGTCATATATTGACTATAGTTTCAACCGCATTAGGCGGTCTTCTTCTGAGCAAAGTTTACGTTCTGAAAAAGACCGCCAAATCTGGTTGAAACTGTAGTCAGTACATGACAAAAACAATACATGAGTTTCTACTGCTTACAAACCTTAAAAACACAGGATTAGATCTAAGACAAGAGAAACAAACTGACTTATGTAATAATAATGTAGAGCAGCTCAGAGTGCTTCGGTTATCAGCGAGCAAAGTTATATCGTTTATAATAGAGGATAATTTAAGTTGACATAGCTTTGTCTCGTAACTCCATTGTACAAGATCTCCACATCGCAAGTGTTTGGATGCTAGGAGTAGGATGGTATGGTGGGATAGCGGGATAGTAAGATAGTGGGACGGTGGGACGGTGGGATAGCAGGATGGTGCGTTGTTTATTCCGCCGCGGTGCAAGGGGTGAGTGGCTGAATATTCATTGAGTATGGAGAAAGGGTTGAGTTTAACTTATAGCGAATATACTTTTGTACTAGAAATGTCCAATTTTTGGCTTTTGTCTTCTATAAGGCATTACAATTTTCGCTCTTTGCATAAATGCTTACAAATAATTTTCCACATTCGAGAAAGCGGCAAAGATAGATTAATAAAAAATATATAATTATGTAGGCAATGATAAATTTTTGAGTCGGTTAGAAAGTAACATTGTTTATTATCTATACTAATATTATAAAGAGTTTTTGAAGTTGTAATCTGTGGGTCTACTAGTTCAGTCGACCCACAGATTACAACGGTTTTGAAAGATATTTTTTACGACATTTTTTGGGAGTGTATGGCACGGCTATAATATTGACCCAAAAATGAAAAAACATTCGTGTCTTCACGATGTGAGGTATATTATTCAGTTTTAAAGAACAGTTGTACAGCATGATAATCCCTAAAAAAAAGTAAAGCGACAGCATACGTTTCACTTTTATATTTTAGCCATAAAAAATTAAAATTTGTTTTACAAAAATTAAAATAGTTAGGTCATATTATCAAATAGTTTATCAGTCATATTATGAATTCTTGTCAAAATGAGTAAATTTATCGTCTCAAGTATCAACTGCATATTATCACCTCAGCGTAGCGAGGGCGCGTCAGCTAGTTAAATATATTAAATGGTTTAATTATATAAATCGCTGCAAGTAAGGGCACAAGCAAGCAAGTAGTTTGAATAACAGAGCAGGCGGTTGGCGGACATAATCCGAGGAGTGTCGTGATTCAATCACCGGGTGGATCACGTCCAAGCTCATCTAGTTATGATCGAACTTGAGATAATAATATCTAGATGACCTGGAAGATTTGGATTCTCAAACACACTCCAAAGAATCTATATTTTACCGCAACAATGCGAAATAAACTTCATTACTATTTAATATGTTGCCAAATACTTTGTTTTCTTTATTTTCTAATTCTATCTAATTTGGATCTCTCTTACTTTCTTCTGAGAATACATTAAAAGAAAACCTAAACTTATTATTTTAAAAATACGATTTTTTCTTTTGCTAATCTACTTATAAACGTAATACTACAATAAGAACAACCCTTAAATCATTGTTAAATTTATGTAATGTAATGTAATATGATATGATGTAATGCCATCTAGTATGTGCTGTTTAATATTATCTGGAAAATATTTAACTTGTTTTTAATTTACTTATACTTTTTGGGTTGGATAAATTAAAAATAATCTACATTAAAAATAGAATATGCTCATAAGTAGAATATTATAGTATGCTTGAGGGCAGATCGCTTCTTGCTACGGCAAAGGCTTCAGCTAACACCTTTGTTTGTGCTCTCGTAATTGCTATTTCCAACTACCAACCTCATTTCATCCAGTACTAACAGACATGTAATTGTATATCTACCTACACAAAACTTCATCTAGATTTAGAAATACTTTACAGGGCAACAACCAAATAATTAATTTTTTTCAAAGATTTGACTGATCAGCGCCAGCAATCATCTCAAAGTTTACAAGATGGCTTTACAAATAATGTTTTTAGACTTTTCATTTCTAGAAATGAAGACTATATAGATAAACTTATTTAAATACAAAATTTGATTCAATTCATAAGAGCCGTTTCTGAGATACACACAGTAATATAAATACAAGAACTTTAGTTGATAATTAAATGATTTTATTAACTTCGAGTATTGGTCAGAATAATTTATAGATAGTTAAAAGAGATACAAAAAATCTATTAAGCGTGTAAAACAATATATAATTATTTGGTTTTTATTTTTCACTACGATATTTCATTGTGTGGGGACGTTGAATCTTACTTGGGAGATCCGAATTAGATCATGTAATGTATGTAGTAGGCAAATAAATATCACTTGCTTTAACGGTAAAGGACTCCTGAGAGTTCTCCATGTTCTCTGTCGGTGTGTGAAATCTGCTAACCTGCACCGGGCCAGCGTAGTGGCCTATGGTCTAAATTCTCTTCAATCTGAGGAGGGGACCTGTCTCAGCAGTGGGCCTTTAATGGGCTCTGATGATGATAATGAAGACATTGGATACTTTTTTTGTGATCCATGTATGAAAACCACTCGCCTAACATAGTTATTGTGAATACTAACTACTTTAAAGTAGCTGCTTCAGATATTATTGAATGATTGAAATCAATTTAGTGGGTCATCAGCTCGCTACATAGACACTGAGAGCTACAGCAGGATCGATTAATGCAAAGGTAATTAGGGCAGAGCAACGCATACAAAGCGGACATTTCCAATTATACACGAATTATACCGAATTCCATTCATATATTCAGATAAACAAAGCTCATAATCGGCTTCCATCATGGCTACGAATGATTGATATGAGAACATCAAGTTAGTTATAACTACATTAAAAATGTGATTTTATGATGATCTGCTGTACTTCTGCTTTCTTTATATAATCAGCCATGATAGGTTCACAGAGTACACTATAATTTTCCACATATACTTCCGATTCGGATATTTGAAATATGTCAGGCGGATAATAACGAGGTGCTGTATTAAAAATACTAAAAGTGAAATTCGAGTGTACTACCGGTTAAACGCATTCTACATGCACAATGGATTGCCTATGTCCCAATCTACCTTACAATCTCTTACTATTCTGACAGGAACCCAAGCAGTGTCTTGGACTTGTGACCAAGAGTATAGGTTTAAAGATGTCATCAACATAATTGCAATACTTAACTCCACTGCCAAGATTCGCTGTTTAACCTAAGGCTTACCTAAACCTAACGTGCACTTCCGTCATATCTATATATATGTCGGAGCATAGTAAAAGATTATCGATTAATCGAATCGTTATCGTTGTCTATGGCGTTGGAGTGGGGTAGTAGTCACTTCCGTTGTTTTGACAGTCTCTACCCTCGACCCTTTATATGCGATCGACAGTCTAACTGAAGTCTTAGTCGTACGCGGTCTCTCAAGAAGTGAACATCATCTAAGTAGTGATAGTGTAGAGTGCAGTGTAGTGTGGAAGTGCTGTCCAACTAAGGTCACGTAAGTCCTTACAATGTAATTGCCACGTGGTTAAGTAAACACAATGTTAGGTTAGGTTAGCCTTAGGTTAGGTTAGCCTTGTGTTAGATTCGGTTTATGTGCGTTTAACCTTGGGTTTAAACAGAGAGCCTGAGCAATGGAGGTGAGTGTTATGATCATTTAAAGGAATTCCTTAAGCCTACACCTTGGTCACAAGTCCAAGGCACTGCTTAGGTTTCTCTCGTAATTGTTAGAGATCATATTTGATCATTTATCGGTTCAATAGCAGTATCTACGTTGCGTTTACCCAATATTCCATTCATTACCATCACACCCTTTTAGTGTTCCCCAATATTCCCCATCTTCCTCCTTCCATCTCCTTTTCAAATCGTTTTAAAATCCCCGACATATATATAAGAGTTGAAAGATAATTGTTTAAATGGAGCTCCAAAAATGGAACTATACTTATCAGCAAAAATAGGGCTAATATATAAATCAATCTCCCATAGAATCAACAGTGCTTGAGAAGATCCATGTAAGCTATAAGAAGAATTGGGGTTCCAGGTCTATCCAATTATCTATCCAAAAATCGAAATATGTGACAATTTATCTACAGGTCAATTAATTTTTGACATCTTTGAGCTGGAGTATCGATAAACGTATAAATAAATTCCAGAATTAATGTTACCTATGCTCCATGCACTAGTTCAAAGAACATTCAACACTGTGATAGTAACTTTGGAAACATTAATCCTATATAGTACAGTCTGGGGATTGTCTTAACTGGATCAGATGCCGACATCTGAACTACTCGAAGTGGCGGAGTGCTTTCCAATAATTTCTATAGAATACTTGACTATGCGAATTATGTTCGATTAAACCCAAACTCTTAGCTACTGACAAGTTCCACTACCCACCCTCTAGCTCCATCTATTAAAAGTATGGGAGCTATACTGCGCGCTAGCTACACAAACGTCAATATTAACATGTAATCTAGATGTAAGCCGAGCAGTGCCTGGGGCTTAAAACCCAGAAGCAGGTTTAAAGAGCTCTTTCATAATAATTAACTCTCACCTCCACCACTCGACCTCTCCAATTACTCCTTGATAACGAAGGCCTAGCACCACGCCACACCACAGATACATGCCTATCGGAACGAAAGTTATATATTGTCTACTCAAAATACATATCTCAACAAATATCATACAACAAGTAAGTTACAATTGGTTTCTAATATAATCTAGAAAAAATACATGATTAATGGATAGATGAAACAATCGGAAACAAAATAGAAAGAAAGTAGAAAAAAATCGGCCAAGTGCGAGTTGGACCAGCGCACCGAGGGTCCGTACAAACTGAACTGAGATTCAAGCCTAACTTTACCGCTGGAAAACTGTAAACTCCATTAATTGAAATAGGTTATGGTCACTTTACCAACTGCAAAAAAGTAACTAATTATTTGGTGATCAGATTTCTCTTTGTAACGTGTGCTACGTGACACTTTTCCCCTAAATTGGATGATCTTAAGTCAACGTGAAGTACATTATGAGTTTTATTCTTTTGATTGTGTTGACTTTGAACTTAGATGTTTACAGAACTTGATACATTCTCGTTCACATGACAGACAAAAAGATACATACAGAGAGAACTATATGGTCTTATATATTCCTTTTTTTATTATTAGGTTCAAAACCCTAAAAATTTTCAATAATATAATATTTTTAGTCTAAGACGTTGATATAAACACAGTAGTGGTGTAGATTCCGGGTAGTTGTCTCCGTCGCCGCGCCCGGGGGATTCAGGGACAATCTAATTGTGGGCGCCCCGGGCTCCTCGCACATACGAGTGCTAGTACCAGTATCGTCACGCCTGGTACAAGTTACACACTTATTGCGAAAACATCTTAAATAGCATCAATTATTATCAGAAGTTAGTCTTTATTTGGAAACATTTTTCATTTCATATTTAAAGACATTACAGAAACACGATACTCCGAGACCAGAGTAACTAATATTGGCAACACTACTCAGAGGAAAAATTAGACTTGACAGATGTCGTAACAGAATACGTGGAGGAACCTACTACCGCTTTAGCTGCAGTGGTCGGGCGTGCTAGATAATGTTTTGATTACTTTTGCTACTAGATGGTGATTATAACCATTGCAAAATTTATTGTACCAAAAGTTCATGTTATCATAATATTTTATATATATTAGTGAGTTCAAGTGATGGCAAAGGGTTGCCGTTTTTAACGGACATTATCAGTTGCAATAAATTTTTAGGTTGTGGTAATGACATTGTATAAAAAATAAGTACAGTAATTAATTTAATAATAAGAATATGTCTGTTATATCCTTTGCCTCAATTTTGTGAAATTTGAGAGAAATCAGAATAAAATGCCGTGTCACAAAAATATGTTATAGATTTTTTTAATAATTATTGAAATATAATAATATAACAATGTATTTTAAAATGCTTTAGTTGATACAAAAATATTTTGAAATAAAAGTAAAATATTTTTTTTACATTTGATCGCTTTCCTCTCAGTACTTATGAGTGTAAACGAGATAAAACGTAAATCAGTATCCTTAAATGTTGCCATGTAACGGGTTGTTTATATGAACTATTTTATGGTATTTAATTAAAATTTTGAATACCATTAAAAACGTATTCTGTGTCCATATTTCTTTTAAACTTCAGTGAATATAGCCTTGTTTATCTGTTAGGAGACTTCTAAGTATATCTCCCTAAACACAGGAGTAATTTAAATAGCCGAAGTTTACTCCACATAAACTAACGTCGTAATTTAGTTCCTCACTTCCTGTTCTAAGTCCAAGACGAGTAACAAATGTTTGTACAGAACAACCACCCTCGACTCTAATGCATACTTGAGTTGCCTACTGTACGTGTACGCTTAGTCAACATTGGTTTCGTTATTTAAATAAAGAAGCATTATCTGTTTATAGTCAAAGACTGAGTTGGATAGTCATTTCAGAAGTCCACTTCTTAAAGTCCCATATTAAAAAAAATCATGGAAAAAAATTAAGAGAGAAGGAAACAAAGCCTCATCAAACTCGAGAAAATTTAAACAGGTACCTTTTATTACTAAATGTGTTTAAGGGGAATGAGGGTATTAAATATATTAATTAAGGGAAATTTGTTTTAAAATTAACAAGAATAATTTACTCTATCCCTGGAGGATCCAAGAAAACCCTATTCTATAATAATAATATGTACTAAAAGAATTGACATCTGTTCGACTGACTGACTGTTGCTCTTCTTCATCGCATCGTACTTCTATCTGGTACGATGGTATATATAGGTAAATCCAGCTAATGACAATTGTAACCAAGTAAGGAGTTCAACTGAGCTGTTGCTGAGTCCATGTTGCTTTTATATTGGAATGGCTACTATATAACTTAATCTTTTTAACCTTTCGCCGCTGTATTTCAAAGCACTACTAATGCAATCTAGTACTACGTTAGAAAACTAGGTTATAATACTATTATCATTAGGTTTTGTCTGTCGAAGCAGTAATCCAGATCGTACAGTTACAATCGTACGAGTGTAGATAGCAACACTTAATCAATTTACTCGTCACTCCTCACACTCTGCATTGTCCTACTTTATAAAGGTTTTTTATTCCTCCGGCAGTGTTCGCGACGAATTAGGTTTTACTTTTACTATTCTCTTTTGCATGTGCATGAAAGTGCATTGATTTATTCTATCTATTTACAATCTCTCCCTATCTCCCTCATTCCCTTTAGACCGAAAGCCAGAAGTGCCTGGGGCTTGTGACACAGGAGCAAATTTTAGGACATCCGTGACTTGATCGCGATATATACCGTCTAGAACTCGAATGGTGGAGGTGAGATTTATTATATTATGAAAGAGTTCCTTAAAGCTGCTCTTGGGTCTCACGCTCCAGGCACTGCTCGGCTCTGTTTAAATTGGATGTGTATACGTATTACTGTACAATAATGGGAATCATTCCTCTCTCAATTTATGGCAGGTATTATATTAAAACTCACGTGATAACTAACAAGGAGAAAAACGATACAAAACTAAAAAGCTTGCACTATTTTAGACAATGTTTACTATGTGAAAATACTTAACAGGCAGCCTCAGACCTATCGCGACAGATTGTAGCTTATTTTATATTGTCGAGGTGAGGGGTAGTCTTAAAATAAATATATAGGAACTACCGCCAATCAAGGGCTATCAAAATATTGCTAGTAACAAATGTGACTTTTGTCTACACTTTATTTTTGATTTGGTTGACAGATATTATACAGCTAGCAACACCGTTGATAACTTTATATTTCCGGGAAGTACCATTAAATTTTATTCCAAGACTGTATATAATCTCTGCTCAGATAGTCAGCGACAGAGCCAGTTGTCAAACGGAGCTCGCCTGGTGACGCTGGTGACCATTAGGACTGTTCAGTGGTGTGGTGTTGTGATGCTGGGTCTCCATTACTAAGGTTTGAAGTAAGTGTTTATTATTTGTTACTCGGTATTCCGTTGTAAGTGAATATTATCATAGTCTTGTGCGTGTTACGTGTTACTATGCGGCGGTGAGTATTGTGATGATTTAAGCACTTGGGTCTGAGTCACAAGGCCCAGATGATGTCGAGGTCCATAAAATTATTGACTGTTACGTGATACTATATAGGACTCTATTACCATAGTATTATACACAAATTTATAATTCTAAATAATATCACTGCAATAACTGTCTGATGTCTGAGGGCGATAAGTGGTCACAATTCAATTTGTCTGCGTCCCCTCGAACTCACATGCTATCATTATCCTGTCTGGTCACTCTCATAGCATTTACCAGATATTTTACAATCTTAAAAGTACATAAAATGTAATAAACTTATTCGTACCATCTGATAGTACTTCAACGAAAACTTGATTACGATAAAGACATAAAATGTCAATGAGATCTTCATCCCCTATTTCAACCTCTTTACGCCTTATTTTGCGATATATAAAATAGTCTATCTCCTTTCCCAAGCTCTAGTCTATCTTTGTACCAAGTTTCATCGAAATAGGCTCAATGATTGAATCGTAAAGCGTAACAAACAGTCACGCAGAGTTATTTTCCTATTTATAATATTAGAAGAAGACTAGATGGGATAACACCCGCTGTAAGAGGGAGGGGTTACTGAAAAACATTCTTGTAAACATACGAAATATCACTAGATAGAGACCTAGATATTTTAAATGATTGTACAATATCGAAATAGTCGATAGCAGCAATAAATTCATCACCGTCGGATGCTCTCCACACTACAGTTAGACGAGCCGCACTAACGCTTCTATACTATTGTTAATATTGACAAGATTATATTTTGTTAGAATTTATTTTATTAAGAATATAAATAAAACGCGCAGTAACACTCAAACGACAATATTAACATGTAATCTATATGGAAGCCGTGCTGTACCTGGGTTTGACACTCAGGAGCAGGTCTAAAGACGTCTTCTACTATGTAATATTAAAATAATAAATACATTAAGTTACTCACGTGCTCCACGATTTTGGAGCACCACGCCACCAAACAACACAACACTATTAGTCTCCACTACTTTAATACGTATGCGATATTACTTGATAGACTAACTCAACCCTATCGGCAACCCTAGCGGATAAAAGGGACTACGCGCAAAAATGACAACTTTTATCAATGGTGTTGCTAACGGTATATGATGTGATGACGTCATAAATTCAAGAAAATCCTAAAAGTAAAAAGCCGTTTCATATTCAACCGCTCCCATTAGTGTTAGAGGTCCAGATACTCATGCATTGACTACAAATATTTTATTGTTTGATAAACCAATATTGATGGTTATGTCTATATTTCGCATTAATCGTAAACCCAATATGGTTTGGTATTGATGTTTGGATATAATTTAGTGGAGTACAGAGATATCATGTGACAGAGACACAAGCGCAGGTAGAGGCGGGATACAAGGGAATTAATAGCGGATACGGTGTTGGGTTGTTGGGTGCTGGGTACTGGACGCTGGGACACGTTATTGGGATAGAATACACATGAGACAATGTATCATATGCCTGAATACTTTTTAAAACTGGCCAATCGTGGAAGTAGTACTCACTATTCATTTAACTTCATCAATGACTAGATTATTTAGTCTGACGTAGTTATATATATGTCGGGGATTTTAAAACGATGTGAAAGGAGATGGAAGGAGGAAGATGGGGAATATTGGGGAACACTAAAAGGGGGTGATGGTAATGAGTGGAATATTAGGTAAACGCGACGCAGATACTTCTACTGAACCGATAAATTATCAAATATGATCTCTAACAATTACGAGAGAAACCTAAGCAGTGCCTCGGACTTGTGACCAAGGTGTAGGTTTAAGGATATCCTTTAAATGATCATAACACTCACCTCCACTGCTAGGCTCTCTGTTTAAACCCAAGGTTAAACGCACATAAACCGTATCTAACACAAGGCTAACCTAACCTAAGGCTAACCTAAACTAACATTGTGTTTACTTAACCACGTGGCAATTACATTGTAAGGACTTACGTGACCTTAGTTGGACAGCACTTCCACACTACACTGCACTTGACACTATCACTAGCACTACTTAGATGATGTTCACTTCTTGAGAGACCGCGCACGACCAAGACTTCAGTCAGACTGTCGATCGCATATAAAGGGTCGAGGGTAGAGACTGTCAAAATAACGGAAGTGACTACTACCCCACTCCAACGCCATAGACAACGATAACGATTCGATTAATCGATAATCTTTTACTATGCTCCGACATATACATACTTGGATATGTGTTGGGTGCTAAAATTGCATTAGGATGATATTATATGCATTGGATATCACTACATAGTATAAAAGAAAGTCGCTTCCCGCTATCTGTCCCTATGTATGCTTAGATCTTTAAAACTACGCAACGGAATTTGATGCAGTTTTTGTAATAGATAGAATGATTCAAGAGGAAGGTTTATATGTATAATACGTGCATATTATAGTACAAAAAGTAACCGTGCGAAGCTGGAGCGGTTCGCTAGTTACATTATATAGGTTGTTTAAGCACTTTCAGATATACATATGTGTCGGGAACGAATAAATAATTATCGAATAATCGGAATGCCAGCGCCATCTACGGGGCACTTCCGTCACTATTGTCGTTTTGACAGCTTCTGATTGGCTAGCGTATAATATTGGTCACTTACTTCTTCCCCACCCTTAGAAGAGTAGTCTAACTATCGTCTTGTCCTTTTATATTCTTACACAAAGAATTTGGCTTCGATCTTACGCGAAGTTTCTTGGAGTGAACATTATCTGGAGTAATGGAAGTGTAATAGGGTTTTTTTCTCTTGCAGATATTGGCCCTCTCCGGCCAAGGATCATGTAAGTAATTGCCTAAACACTCTCGGTCACACGCTGCTTGGATTCCTGACAGAATGGTAATGATGGATGTAGGTCGTCCGTTGTGAATCTAGAATGCTTATAACCGATTATACATTAGAATTTCTTTTTTATAACATTGCCTAATAGTGTGACTTGGGTATGATTTATAAATTAGATTGACACTTTGTCTGATGTCTGGACCGATTCATTTAAATATAACGCCATAACGCATTTATGAAAATTTAATCGAATGCACGATAACAGTGAAAAATGAATTTCTGTCGGTCTAGAATATTCGGCCAATAGTTCAATCAGTGCTGGATGTTTGTTTTATTGCAATGTTTCGGTTAGTAATGGATCTGTGCTTCCATTTCAGCTTTGTTACGAGATACAGGAATTATTTTATCTGTTCGTATTGATGTTTTAAATAAAAGGGATTAGTAATAGAAAGGGACCGATAATGCTTGAATATGTGTTCGGTAATAATTGAATATATTTCTTGTATAAATTAATTATAATATATGCGGTAATGATTATATATATTTTAGGTAATAATTAAGTATGGGTTCGGTTATATTTGAATATTTGTCCCGTATAAATTAATTATAATATATGCGGTAATGATTATATATATTTTAGGTAATAATTAAGTATGGGTTCGGTTATATTTGAATATTTGTCCCGTATAAATTAATTATAATATGTCCAGTAATGGTTGAATACGTGTTCGGTTATAATTGAATATGGGTTAGGTTGTAATTGAATATGGGTCTTGTATAAATTAATTATAATATATGCGGTAATGAATAAATATATATGTTCGATAATAATTGAATATGGGTTGGGTTATAATTGAATATTTGTCCTGTATAAATTAATTATAATATGTCCAGTAATACTTGAATATGCGTTCGGTTATAATTTAATATGTTGCCGGAGAAAAATAAATATATAATCTTTTATAATTACCTATATATAAAGTCGTTTACAATAATAAACTTGGATATAATATACCATGTGTAATAGCAGTAGATAATATAGAAATACCCTTATGATCGACATCAAAGAGATTCTCGGGAGCGCTCGTGAAGCAATCTCTGCATTTAATTCGGTTTGTGATAGCGACCAGTCTGTCGATCCATTGCCCATCTCAAACTTTATTATACAGTAACAAGTTTTTGTATGTATCAAGATAACAACGTTAGCTTACAGGGACCAGCTTTACCTCCATGTTAATAAAGTTATCGTACCTATACATTAATTTGAATTCAAGGTGACTTATATCTCAATTAACAATATTTTTCTTTTAAAGATTTTGATTCTAGTGCATCTTACTACTGATTACCTTTGACCAAGAATAGGATTATGCAAGTCCCTTGATATCACCACAGTTAAGAGATTAGGATATAATGAGAATAATAGGATACTTTTTTCCTATCACCTGGAATTGTATCTGGGACATTGGCAGTAACATGGTACGCAACATTTAATGTGTAATATTATATTATTTGATGAAGCAATCAACGCGACACAACACACACACACAGACCCACACACACACACACATTTACACAACACATCGACGCATAAATCCCGGCTATTTACATACTCTGATAATGAGCGCGGCGCTCCGGTGCAACACCAGTGCGGCACATTAATTGTAAATATTTGTTAAATTAATATATTACTATAATCGTCATTTATTATTACTATCATTTCAAAAACTGACTTGGTAAATAAACGGCAGTTTGATAAGTAAATTTATGGTGACGTTTTGACTTGAAATGATATCTAGATAGTGAAATATTTTATCTATAAGTCAAACATCAGTCAGTCTATGGTAAAATTATCATTTAGTTGTCACTGTATAAAGAGGAGTTTGAACTATATTAGTGTTAACAATTAATGCCTCGCTACTTTGTCGGTAAAGTTGGGCAAAAAACAACATTTCTTTCAGTATATATATTACCATCAAATTGTAAATACTCTAGGTCACAATATTATAAGCTGTCGATAGATTGTGAACCGTAAGAAGGTTCTTACAATTTAACGCATTTATTTTCTGTAGATTATAATCTATCGTTGTGTGGGGTTTCACTTTGATAGATTTTTTACGTACTAAATAATAAATACATAGTTTATATCATAATTCTCAAAAGGAATTTATTTTATTTGACTGACACTATGTATCATTGCTGACTCTGTGGATACAGAACATTCTACTATAATACCAACCTATACAGTTCACAATCCATCGATAGTTTAAAATCTAGCGAGATAATTTCCATCTACTTAATGATATTTAAGAATTTACGGTGATATTATATAAAAATATTTGTGAGTGAGATCTGTCATGTGTGGTGCGCACTCGTGTGCCGCACTATAGTTAAACCAATACACGCGAATACTCCGAGCGGACAGTAATCACGGAATAATAAATATTATTTGCTTTCATATTTATTCAAATGCATAAAATAAAATTGTATTGAAATGTGTTCAGTGCTCACGTTACACTAAAGTACTGAGATTGTATTCTGTTATATTGAAACATTAAATAAAAATAAAATCATACAATTTTTTGTTGGAAATAAAACTTTCAAACTTATTTTTCTTTATTTAATATTTTACTTTGCATATTAAAAATATAATTTTATATATAAACATAACTATAATGTACCACTGGAATACACGGAAACGAGATACTTTATGGAGATTAATTTTACCAAGAGTATAGACACGTATTTTATAACTACAATATTATTCATTAATATCAAATTAATAGTGGATTAAATAAAACATAAATATGTTCATGAAAATCAATTGTAATAGGAATTCAGATCAATAACACAACAGCTCACCACTAGTAGAAGCCCTTCGTTCAACAAAAGTTTTACTAATTTCCAATGAAGTATCTAATAGCTATCAGAAACATAATTATCAATGACTTTATCAGCCCTAATAGATAAACCGGTCCTAAATGTTAAAATATCACTGTCAAATCTATTATTATTTCTAACATCTGTAGTCGTAGTACCGTAGCATCTAGCGCTACGCTATCGGCATCGTAGCATGTGTAGCTCTCGTAGCACCATCACGTAGCACAGTATTATTTGTTCGTAGATTAACTTGCTTATTATAATACATTTTCATTGTTTTTTAGATACCTACTCTCGCTTCAATACCAACTTAATAGGTTTCTCGTTGAGAACAAATATACAAACTACTTCTTTAGCCCAGTAAATTTACAATTGTATGCAAAACAACATACCCAAATTTTTTTTACATGGACATTGGCAATACAAGAGAGTGACTCTTATGCGTTGCCATATCGAAGATAGAGTGAGGAAGAACAATGCTACGGTTTCAGCGAACCCAGAACTCGGAGTTTATTAGAACTGCAGCATCAATGAGATAGGAGGAGGAGAGGTAAGTCTCGCTTACATACGACTCAACCGGAACGCGTCGAGATACTTGACGCTCAGACTCGCAGACACGGTGGTGGTCGATTGCAAGCCAGTCGGGGAACAGATCTCCTTAAATCACGGAGTGCTAGGTTACTCGGCTCTTACGAGATGATCTCCCAATGGCAGAGGAGAATAGTATTTTACCCATCCCCTCACGGCCGTTTTATCATAATGAGTTAAAAATAATAATAATAATAATAAACATTTGTCATTATAAGGACCTTTCCTACATATCGAAATTGTGTCATTGACTCACTACTGAAACTCAAATCACTTAAAATAACTCCTAAGATCATCTTACCGAGTATTGTAACATTATTCGTCATACAAAATTCTCAATACAGATTAAACTCTTAAAATGTTTAATATCGCATCCGAACTCCGCCCGGGTGTCGACGGGTGTGGACGGGTGTCGACGGGTGCCGGCGGGCGTAGACCGGGTGTCGTAGCTTAATATAATAACTTCCGGTAAAACCCGAAAAATTTAAATCTTTCTTTATAAGGTCGACAAAATAACTCCCTTTCTCATACATAAAGATACGAAATTACGCCGGAAATGGCATCGTATACCGTATACGCCACAAACGTCGGAATATCACCGCCATTTTAATATTTTCTATTAAATGTATAGGTATATTAATATGAAGAAGGAGTGTTGAGCGAAGAGAAGTTGAAGAAAAACAGATTCACAGATATAAACTACAGTTTATTTATGGCCACCAGCACATATACACACTAATAGAAGAAGAAGAAGAACAGATTTTTCACAAGAAAACAGTTTACATTAGGGCTCAGCGGACACGTTTCACCAGATACTCTCTAACATATATTTTACGTTCAAAAGCGAACAGCTGACTCCTCGATAGTCGGCGGGCCGTCCACCGATGCTTGCCGATCGTCAGCGCTCGGGAACACTCGTAAGTCGTAGGACCCAAGCGCCACCACTCGGCAAGGCGTTGGCGTGCGATACTATGCAAACCGGTCGCAGCCGATCTACCAAATCACTACTAATAAACGATGTTTGCGTGTCCGCTTTACATACAAATTATTTAATTTTTTACATATTGTTTTATTATATATTTATGTTAAGTTGCCTTTTTATAATATTTATTTATGTTTGTTTATAATATATTTTTACATCGAAAGAATATTTATATAATATAAAATATTAATAATTTGTAATATTGTAACCTATATTTATACATATTATTTACATAGTTATGCTACACCACCCCCCTCCAGAGACCAGGTTACGGGCGATAATAGTCAGGAAATTTTACAATACGGCCCGATCGTGTTTTTTTTACATTATCGTCAGTAAAAGATAAACTTTGGTTTTTATTTGGTGTATTGTGATGATGAATGTTAGTGTTGGATGGTAGTATGTTTGTTGTGTCTTTTAGTATGTAGGCCGGTTTTAATCGATCTATCGATACTGTGACCTGTTTACCATTAACCATAATTTTGTATACCTTCTCACTCCTTGCAATAACCGCATGAGGACCAGAATATGCTGGTGTTAAGGAACGGCTGGTGGTGTCGTCTCTGAGAAATACATGAGAAGATGTGGGTAAGTCCTTATATACAAAACTTTTACCTTTAACATTATGATGCGACCCAGGAGATGGTTGTAAGTTCCTTACAAAACTACGCAACCGGGATAAGTAGTCCGTTATGTCAATCGTCTCTTCACTCCGAGGATCGAAAAACTCACCCGGTAGTCGGAGAGTTTGGCCATAGACAAGTTCAGCAGATGAAGCTTGCACGTCTTCTTTAAACGCACTGCGAATTCCTAGTAAAACTAGAGGAAGAGACTCAACCCAAATACCGCTGGTGTGGCAGGTTATTGCAGCTTTCAGCTGTCTGTGAAACCTTTCCACTAATCCGTTACATGCTGGGTGATATGCAGTGGTTCTTCGATGCTGAAAACCGGAAATGATAGACAGATGCTTAAAAAGAGCTGATTCAAATTGTCTGCCTCTATCGGTAACAATGTCTGTGGGACAACCAAACCGGGATATCCATCCGCTTAATAATGCTTTTGCGACTGTCTCAGCAGTTATATCTATTAGAGGAATTGCCTCGGGCCATCGCGTAAAGCGGTCTACAGCCGTAAGGCAGTACCGATACCCATGACATAACGGCAAGGGTCCTATCAGGTCGATATGGACAAACGAAAATCTTGATTGTGGCAGTTTAAAACTACCTACTGGAGAAAAGACATGTCTAGTGACCTTGCAGCGTTGGCAAGCTAAGCAAGTACGTACCCAGTTGCGACAGTCTTTCTTAACTTCGGGCCACACATAACGTTCCGAGACTAACTTGGCCGTAGCGTTGGCACCAGGATGGCTTAGGCAGTGTAAGCTTTCATACACCTGTCTGCGTAACTCCTTAGGAATGAAAGGTCTCGGGATAGTGCTACTGACGTCGCAGTACAGCTTACTCCGAGATCCAGGAATTTTGATCTGTTGAAGTTGCAGTGATGTATTACCCTTTAACAGTTCTGATAACTCAGTATCGGAGTTTTGAGCTAAAGCTATTTTCTCAGAATCAACTGGTTGAGTGATTTCCTCAATACGCGAAAGAGTATCTGCTACAACGTTGTTCTTACCTGAGATATGTCTGATATCTGTGGTAAATTGAGCTATCAGATCAAGGTGTCGGAACTGCCTAGGGGAACAATTGTTCTTGCGAGTGTGAAAAGCGAAGGTAAGGGGCTTGTGGTCTGTAAAGACTACAAAGTCGCGAGCCTCTAACATATGCCTAAAATATTTTATACTCTCGTAAATGGCGAGCAGTTCTCGATCGTAAGGGGAATATTTGACCTGAGCTGGGCTTAACTTATGTGAGAAAAATGCGAGGGGTTGCCACCCACCATCTTTCAATTGTTGAACAACTGCTCCAATCGCTTTATCTGACGCATCCGTGACTAACGCTAGCTTTGCGTTACAATCAGGATGTGCTAACATGGCGGCTTGGCAAAGACTGTTCTTGCAGCTTTCAAAAGCTTCCACTTCCCGCACTGTAAAGTTAATAGGACTGGAACCCTTAACAGAACCAATTAATAGCTCGTTTAAAGGTGCCTGGTAAGTAGCTGCGTTGGGAATAAACCTACGGTAAAAATTTACCATTCCTAAGAAACGCCGTAATTGCCTTACCGTCGTTGGAATGGGAAAATCCTTAATGGCTTCTACCTTAGACGGAAGTGGTGTTGTTCCTTCGGCTGTTATACGATGACCTAAGAACGTGACCTCGGATACACCGAAGGTACACTTAGAGCTGTTTATGACCATACCATATTCTCTGAGCCTGGTGAAGAGCTGATGCAGGTGCTGCTTATGAGTCTGTTGATCCTTTGAAAAGACTAAAAAATCGTCTAAGAAAGCATACGTGAAGTCAAGACCTCTGAGCATTTCGTCGACAAATCGCTGAAATGTCTGTCCGGCATTACGAAGTCCAAACGTCATGTAAGGAAATTCGTAAAGTCCGAACGGCGTAGTTATAGCGGTCTTCTGAATATCATCAGGATTAACTCTAATTTGGTTGTACGCCTTCTCTAAGTCTATTGTAGAAAATACGGTACAGCCAGAGAGGCTGTGAGTAAAATCCTGTATGTGTCGGATGGGGTACCTGTCTGGGATCGTACGAGCATTGAGCATCCTGTAGTCACCGCAGGGTCGCCAGCCGTCATTTTTCTTTGGCGCTAGGTGTAGAGGTGATGCCCATGGGGACTCCGATGGACGACATATACCACTTTGCAACATGGCCTCGAATTCGGATTTGGCAATTTTCAGCTTGTCTGGTGCAAGCCGGCGAGGTGTACAAAATACTGGTGGTCCAGGTGTTGTTTTTATGTAATGCATCGTATTGTGTGTGTGTGTACGGTGTATACCAGGTGGACGAGTAATGTCGGGGTATTGACGTAGTATGTCGTGGTATGCGGAATTACCGGAAATTACTTTTACTGATTATATCGCGTCTGCCGAATGGGCAGGCGAAGCCGGGGTCGCTAACGTAGTCGTGTTGTCGATAAGACGCTGGTTTCTGCAATCAACAATTAAATTGTAATAAGACAAAAAATCCACGCCTATTATCGCCTTCGTAACGTCCGCAACAATAAATTTCCAAGTAAAGTCGCGACGTAACCCTAAGTTTAAATTTAAGTTAATGAAACCATAAGTGTTTATTTGTGTACCGTTTGCCGCACACAACTCGAATTTCGTTTTCTCGCGTCGTCCTGATAAGGCTGATCGGGGAAAAACGCAGAGATCGCTGCCGGTGTCAACTAAAAATTGATTTTTGGTTCTGCGATCAATTACGAATAAGCGGCCGGTACTCGGGCAATCACTGGCCGCCATTATTGATCGCCCTTTGCGTTTCCCGCTGGTCGGTAGTCACATGGCTTAATACACTTTTTAGCACGTTCACCGAATTGTTGATGATACCAGCACAATGGGTGGAGTCTGTAAGAAGATTGCGACCGCATAGAGTTTGATCGGTGACGACTGCGATTTCGGAATTTTGACCGTCCGCGCTCCCTAGACATTCTTTCAATCTTCTCAGTTAAAATGGCTACCTGTTTCGAAAGCGCTGCAATTTCCGCATTTTCACCGCTGGATTTAGCAGTGACGGCTGATGTTGACGCCGTTTGAGGTCCGACTACGTCACTAATTCGGTCCGCTAAGTCCGCCAGATCGTCCATCGTGCTTTTAGATTGTGATGCGATTATGGCTTGTGTACTGTTAGGAAGACGGCTAGTCCATATTGTACGCAGGAAGTCTTCTGGCACTCCAGGTCCAGCTAGGTTCGTAAGATGCCGGTAAAATTGCGAGGGTTTTCGGTCTCCCAGTTCCTCGTGCATGAGAAGCTGCTTCAACTTCTTCTCTTTTGATGCCGATAATCTTTTAATCAATTCGCTTTTTAGTTTTTCATATTTGTTCGTAGGTGGAGGGTAAGTGATAATATCCTCTACTTCGCAGGCGTACTGGGGATCCAAATTTCCAGTTACGTAATAAAATTTGGTTTCGTCCGTTTTAATGTTAGATAAAGCGAACTGCGCTTCCATCTGCGAGAACCAAAGAGCAGGCTTCTCGGCGTAGAAAGGTGGGATTCTTACACCTACCCGAAAGGTTTCACCCGTATTCTCACCCGCCTGCTCCGGGACGTTCGGCGCAGATTCTAGTCGTGCTTTAGGCTCACTCATCTTACTCGTGTTCCTCGGGGTCACCAGTTATAGGTATATTAATATGAAGAAGGAGTGTTGAGCGAAGAGAAGTTGAAGAAAAACAGATTCACAGATATAAACTACAGTTTATTTATGGCCACCAGCACATATACACACTAATAGAAGAAGAAGAAGAACAGATTTTTCACAAGAAAACAGTTTACATTAGGGCTCAGCGGACACGTTTCACCAGATACTCTCTAACATATATTTTACGTTCAAAAGCGAACAGCTGACTCCTCGATAGTCGGCGGGCCGTCCACCGATGCTTGCCGATCGTCAGCGCTCGGGAACACTCGTAAGTCGTAGGACCCAAGCGCCACCACTCGGCAAGGCGTTGGCGTGCGATACTATGCAAACCGGTCGCAGCCGATCTACCAAATCACTACTAATAAACGATGTTTGCGTGTCCGCTTTACATACAAATTATTTAATTTTTTACATATTGTTTTATTATATATTTATGTTAAGTTGCCTTTTTATAATATTTATTTATGTTTGTTTATAATATATTTTTACATCGAAAGAATATTTATATAATATAAAATATTAATAATTTGTAATATTGTAACCTATATTTATACATATTATTTACATAGTTATGCTACAAATGTTTTATCATTTTTATGAGAATTTCACTTTAATAAGATTTTGTTGAATCTTATGAACTCAAAATGACTTCCTTTCAATGACAATATCTAAACACACTTTGAGTTTGAGTTAATTGAGTCATAAAGTGCCCTATGCAATATTACATTTTATTTTATTAAAGAGAACAATCAATTGTACAACTACCCACATATAGTAAACGTGAATCAGAACTATCAGTAATTAGTGATGCAAATGAAACCAAATTACAATTTAATAAATTTTTGCAATGAACCGACCACTGCAGCATATACACATATATATTGCATAGTAGTGTATGTAGTGTGTATGCAATTCGAGTTACGTTATCGTGTCATCGATCCACCTCTCCCAATTATTCACGTACAAGCCTCTGTTCCCTGTTCCCTAGTACGGTGCCTGCGGTTTTGTGGCATCAAGAATTCCTAGTTTGGATCATTTTGAGATTTTGTTGGTTTAATTAAGGAATTTCTAAGTTTTAACATTCAAACAATCTGATAACAATAACTCAATTACTATTTAAACATCCTGGTAACAGCAATTCAAGTTTAACATATAATAGTAAACATTTTTAAACAGACTACCAGCTAAATGAGAAATGGGTATAACACTGACTAACTTTAAATAGACAGTCAGTTTGATTTAGGGTCATCTAAACGCATGGCGACAGAGTCTGTAGGTTGCAAGCGTTATATATCTATAGTTAAGCTCTACAGCGTACAATTATATTATATCACTATTATTATCTACCACAAGAACTGTACAGACTAATTAATAAAGTAAAGAATTAAGCGTCAGTAGCTCAGTGGCTCAGGCGTTGAATTCACGATCGATAAGTCGTGGGTTCAAATCCCACTCATTGGACTACTGGCGTGGTCCCCTGTTACACAATTTAGCTTATTTAGAGGGGTTTAAAACACTACTAGTTTGCAACCCAAACTGCCAGTAATCATTACACAAAAAAAAAACAAAAAATTAGATGTTCTAAGCGGGAATCAAGCCAAGCATTGAAACATTGATTCACAGAGGTATTTTCATTCTGTAATTCGGGTATTTTGAATTGAGATTAAATATTAACTTCGGCTATAAGTCCAGCATTCTCAGATCTGTCAGATGGATCGTCTGTTTATTCATCTTTTTTTGCCATTGAAAAAACACACTATCAGTTATTTTTTTCGTCGTCGAGTCGTTTTACGATCATCCAGGAAATTAGCTCTTAAGTGGAAAATGTATCAATCCCTCAGCGATGCGAGGGCAGGTGTTTAGTAATATTATAAGAATATGTAGTCGTTCGTTCGGTATTTAGTGTGTAACCGCAAACAGTAGAAGCGTTTGAGTTAGCGGTACGTTTGACTAGTGGCGCGTGAAATTGCCGTTGCTTACGTTTAATCGGAATCGTTCCAGCTCGTCGGAGCATTATGCAAATTTGAGCTTTAACCACGTGTGAGTGCCTGCGCCTGTGACCCGGTCACGGGCTGATACACACACAAACACACACGTTACACTGGAAGTGCTATAAACGTACAAATATAAGCGAAGTGCAACCGTATTAAGAATATTGTTAACCCAGCGCTTCGCCTGGTTTGTAACCACCAGCATGCGAATCCCACCGCCAAGTGACTTTGACGTATTCCGGTCGATGTATGGCCAGACTTAACCCCTCCCTCTCTATCCCATTAGCACTGCGGATCTAGTGGAGTCTAATCTCTTGCTTAGGGTCCACTGGAATTACGGCGTTTTTCTCTTCACTCCCACTAATACTCCTCTTCTATCTTCGTGGTAAAACAAGAGGATATTTCTCATATAGCCGATGTCCATAGGCGGCCACACGGTCCACTTACCATCAGGTGGACCGTCTGCTCGTTTGTGACTCTTATTACTTGTATATACAAGAAGCCAGTGGACAACAGCCATTGTTGGGTCACAACTACTTGAGTTAATTATAATATAAATCAAGTGCATGTATAAGTGAAGAGTTGTTCGTATCATAGGAGCGTGGTAACAATTGGTTTATCTGTATGAATATATATCACGGGTAGTACCTTTTATTTTATTGCAAGACTGTATATAACCTCTGTTCCGATAGACTTGAGCCAGTTGTCAAACGGACCTGGCATGGTACCATTATGGACCGATATATTATAATTCAATATATGATCATTACATTCTATTAATACTTAATCAACCGTCGTGCAGAATGGACGTGTAGGACTCGCTTCTGTATATAATTTGAGTAAAAAATCAATAAGTAATGGTAATCATGATGATCATGATCATGATGTATAAATACAAGATTGAAGCGTCAGTAGCTCAGTGGTTCGGGCTTTGGATTCACGATCAACAAGTCGTGGGTTCAAATCCCGGACATTGGACTACTGGCGTGGCCCACTCCTGCCACAAGCTATTTATTAGCTTACTAGGAGGGGTAAAGGGAATACTAGTAGTATGTGATCCATACTGCTAGTAATCTTAAAAAAAAAAAAAAAAAAAAAAAAAAAAAAAAAAAAAAAAAAAGATGGCGTCTGTTGAATTCTCAGTTTTATGTTACCCGTCGTTCGGGACGAACGTGTGAATTCCATAGTGATCACCTAATCTTACTACTATAAAAATAATGAGAAGATAAGTTTAGGAATTTGTTCAGAAGTGGGATAATATTATATGAGTAAAAATGAAATCAACATTCGAAACTGGAGTCCGATTAATAATAAATTTCAATTAAGCCGCTGGTCGGTGCGTGGTGACAATGACAAACGACTCGACGCCATTCCATGACTTATTAGGTCATTCTATCCGAACCGTTTGAAAAATATTATGATATTAAATAATTCTTATTATAATATTAAATTATAGATTCCCTCCCTCATTTATTCATCTCACTCATTTATTCATTCAGAATCATATACATACATATATCTCATCGTTAAGGCAGCGTTCCCATAAAACGTTTTCGTTCGACCGTCTTTTTTCGACTTGCTGCAGCAAATTTCACTATCACGCGAAAGTCTTTTCATTTTTCAGGTTAATATATAGCCTATGACAATCACAAATAAAGTAGCTTTCTACTGGTAAAAGAATTTTCAAAATCGGTTTAGTAGATCCAGAGACTTTATCTCTATATAATATTAGTGTAGAATTATTACTTTAGTTTTTAAATATATTATATTATACATTTTATACAATATTTTACACACAGTTTTTACACAAATACATAATCATAGATATTTACAGTCAATGTTACAGTTTCTTATTTTTTGTTTTTTGTTGTTTGTTTGTTATTTATTTATTAAAATGGGGACATTTTTAATTTACCCACAAGTATATTATGTTGTTCCATATTTTATTCCAGAAATTTTTGCTATTTTCTGTTATATGTACGTCCTTCCGGTGCCATAATTAATCCTATATTCTACGCTGATTGACATAAACAATGCGGCTTCTGATTTAGATGAAGCAGAACTATTTGAGTCACATAGATGCGATCCTCGAAGCTGCCAAAAATACCTGGAACCATTAAGCAGTTCATTCAATATTATGCATATGAATATCAGAAGTCTCAACTGTAATTTTGATGAATTGAAAGTTTTGCTCTGTTCCATGGAGGTCAAATGTGACACCATCATGCAAAGTACCCAAACTCCATCGTTGTGTGGATACAGATCCTTTAAATCTAGCTATGGAAACCAAAACGATGGTATTGTGGCTTATGTGTCTACCGATATAGGATGTTATTTATCGGTCGCCATGTATTCATTGCATAGACAACTTCTTAAATTCTTTATAATATTAGTATAGATTATTTAGTCTGTAGATTTATATTTATGTTACTAAACTCATTCTAGACTATATGATCAATACTGATACATAATCATCATTAGCAATTTGAACCTGTAGATAGCACTGTGATTAATTTCTAAGAGTGATCCTTGTATTACTAAATACTATAAATACTCTCCTCTCCATGAGAGAGATGTATATTTCCTTAGAATGATTAAAGTCAAGTCATATTTTTCGTGATATTTGTAAGAAGATCATCGTCCTTATTATTGTAGGTAATACTGGTTATTGTATATAGTACATACTGCAGTATTACATAATATACTATGTAGTGTTTAACTTGAAGCACTGGTGACGTAATTTGGACAGGAGAGGTCATCGCTCATCGGTCATCGACACACTTCGCACTGGCTTGGATTAATCAATGATGACGTCATTTCTAAGGGCATAATGTAGGTATATGTATTTGTTTTTCCGCTTTAAACTTCAAAATTATATATTGTATATAAGTTAGTATATTGACAATTAGATAAAAAGCCAACTATAAAATTCCTCATCGAAGCGACATATCGTTCTTCTACAATATTACTGAAGAACATAAATTTAAAGCTGATGGCGCAATATATTTCACTAGTATATTTTACGACTAAATTTTATATGACTTTTATATGATCCTGAAAAGCATTTACTTATGGAAAAAATATTTTCCGTCTCCTTCTGATTCCCTTCGCTAAGTAACTAAGTTATAGAAGAATATTTCTTCTCTTTTTTTGTATCAATAATTTCTTCGTCATCGCGAATATTTTTTTCTTCTTCTTCTAATCATCATCCTTCGAAAAGATATTAGCTATTACTTAATGTATGTTCATGAAAGTATAGATATACCTTCACACTAAAGCGGCAACAAGAAAGTAAGGTAATTGCCCTACATTCAATCTATTATAAATCAGTCAAGATCGTATTTCACTTTCGAAAACATTAATTCTTAAACATTAAAAAGAGGATGTGTAATTTTTTTTTATTATATAACTAGGTCGGCAAACAAGCGTACGCTCACCAGCTCACCTGATGGTAAGCGATTACCGTAGCTTATAGACGTCTGCAACACCAGAAGCATCGCAAGCGCGTTGCCGACCCTATCCCCGATTCCCCCCAGGAGCTCTGGTCACCCTACTCACCAACAGGAACACAACACTGCTTTAGAGTAGTGTTATTTAGCTGTGATCTTCTGTAAGGTCGAGGTACTACCCCAGTCGGGCTGCTCCATATTTGAGCAGGAAACCCTGCTGTGAAATACGCAGCTTTATCAAGCCTACAATTGACTGGTTATTGAATAAACGTTTTCCAAGTGGCAATTTTCTATCGTCAATGGGTAGCGGTTCTGGCGACAGATTGGTGCAATGGTGTCATGACACCACCAGCACCTGGTTTTGTACCCTTGTGTACCCTTCAACGGCCAAGTCACACAACATTAACTATAATAATAAAGAAATCGCAGTAAGGAACCTTAGACTTGGCACGACTTTCTCTAGATTTCATTACTTTTTAGAGATAAACAAGCAGCTCCGTCGAGACTTGGCTAATTTTTTACAGAATGTTTTTGGTGGGATAAATATTAGTCGAAGAAGTAAGGATTGTAAATAAACTCGCTGCCATGACAGAAACAGATACAGAAATGTTAGCAACACCGTTTATAAAGTAGTAGTAGCGGGTAGATCATTTTATATTATTTCAAGTATATCGACATGAAGACAATATATAATTGTTAGCGCAATAGATTAGTCTCAATCTCTCTGGTGTTTTCGTGCAGTGAACATGGAAGTTAGTGTTATAGTGTCGTGGTTAAGGTCATCCTTCTCGAGGTCCACGTAAGTTTACTTTATCATCTATTATCATTAGCGAGGTCGAGTGGTGGAGGTGAGAGTTAATATATTATGAAAGAGCTCTTCAAACCTGCTCCTGGGTCTCATGCCCCAGGCGCCGCTCACCTCAGTCTAAATTGCATGTGTATACGTATTGCTGTACAGTAATGGGTACCATATCTCTCTCTCATTCTTGACATAAACAGATTATTCAAGATCACGAGTATTCAAACAGTAATTCTGGATATCTGGGTCTAAAGTATGACCCTCAGGATTCATATTTTAGTTAACAAGCCCTCATTGTTGGTCTACGTATAGACTTATACGTATCTAATGTTAGTTTGGTTTTGTTATTAATATGTAACATGCATATGATCAAATATGACAGTATATTACATATCTAAACAACAAATAAAATTAAGTCACTGGTTCTCAACTGTCATTTTCACTGCATGTTAAAATTAATGAAAAATTTTGAATAAATATCCCCTCTCGCTTCGATAAGGATTTTCCTCACATGAATAAAGTTTCCTCACGTGTGTAATGATTACTCAAAATTAAACTATCGTGTGTGCGATTCACACACGATAGAAGTGAAACTTCAGTAAATCGACAAAAGAATGAGATGAATATATATAATAATATAAAATAGTATGTATATTTCTGTCTCATTCTTTCCTACACATTTTTGTATTTGTGTCTCTTACCTGTCGTTTTGTATATTTCTGTCTCATTCTTTCCTACACATTTTTGTATTTGTGTCTCTTACCTGTCGTTTTGTATATTTCTGTCTCATTCTTTCCTACACATTTTTGTATTTGTGTCTCTTACCTGTCGTTTTGTATATTTCTGTCTCATTCTTTCCTACACATTTTTGTATTTGTGTCTCTTACCTGTCGTTTTGTATATTTCTGTCTCATTCTTTCCTACACATTTTTGTATTTGTGTCTCTTACCTGTCGTTTTTTCCGTTGCATCCGGTTTGAAATCACAACGATTCTAAAGAAGTTTCACTTCAAAAAAATTCTTAATAGATCTTGTCTGTCAAGGTAACAAGTTGAAATTAACATTCAGGTCTGCGATCCTCAGGAGCTGTGGAACCTTTAGTCATGACAATCAAAAAGTATCTATGAGGTACAGAACTGTCGCTACGTGAATCAGATGCGCATTTTAGCGATTTTTCACCTCGGAAACAGTCGAGCCGCATGTGGGCCAGACTTACCCCCCTCCCCCCTCCCTCTTCCATCCCATTAATGCTGCGGATCTAGTGGAGTCTGGGCTTTTGCTCAGGGTCCGCTGAAGCCGCAGCATTTTTTCCTTCATTCCCCCTCCCCACTCTATCTTTGTGGATGCAGCGCATCAACAAAGCAAGGGAGTATCTCTTGTCTTGCCGATGTTCATGGGCGATGGTGGCCACTTACCATCAGGTGGACCATCTGCTCGTTTGCACCTTGTTCTTTCTTTATCTGCCATAAAAAATTGCTGTATTTAAATTTATTAAAATTTATTTCGGACAATCTAGGACGAAACAATATATCGTGATTTTTATTAATATTAATTGCATATAGTTTCAGTTTGTTGCACCCGGGAGCTGCAGTATTCTGTACTTTGTTTATGTGTAATATAAACCAGTATATGTGAGCGGTGTCGGTTATAGCGGTTATTGTATTGTATGACTTATGCCATGTTCTGTTACAGCGGTTATATAATATATCGTAGTTTAAATTAATTGTTTGTTTACTAACTTAGTCAGTTAAATGTTGAGTTTTCACAGAAATCCTGGGACCATAGGTATCTGATGCATCTCAAACGTTGTTGGGGCTGTGCACTTCCAATAAACCACTAGTTTTCATAATTTATCATATTAATGATATTACGAGATGAGTATAGGGTGATGCAACCTTAAACTACATACTAATAATTACAACCTAATACATATATGTCGGAAACTAATTAAAAAAAAGGATATAGATGGATGCCCTATCTCAAAAGCTATACGGGCGCAACACAGTCAGGATATAACTAATCGTTACGATGTCGCACTTTTCTGACAGGAACTATTATTACAGGAACCTAAGCAGTGCCTTGGACTTGTGACCAAGGTGTAGGCTTAAGGAATTCCTTAATTCGATCGAGACACTCACCTCCACTGCTTAGTTTCACTGTTTAATCCTAAGATTAGGCTAACATTAACCTAACCTAACACAAGGCTAACCTAACCTAAACCTAACTCGCATCTCCGACATATACATTTTCTTATATACTGTAAATATCATATACATGTTAATAATAAACTAATAAATATCTGGATAAAAATAAACTTAAGTATAATTAAGTTATATACATATATACACAAATTAGGTTATAAATGTCAAATGTCAATATAATCTGAATCATCCTCGTTCAGCTACTACAAAATGCTAAGAGACTTTGATAGTCTTATGCTTAAGGGTAGATCGTTCCAAAGTGTTATTGCCTGAACTGTGAATGAATCTGAATACATTTTAGTGTTATGCACGAGATCTAGTAGGTGATCCAATACACTCGAAACTCCTTCAAATAAGAGACGTAATACAACGAGGCGGCTTAAACGCTGACACACACAGACACACACAAAAGCAGAAGGTGTCATGGTGGTTCTAGTATAACTTATGTAAAGTTTGTATTTATTTGGTTGGCTGAACGAACGAATAAAAGTGTAAACATAATATTCGAATAGATGTATAATACTACAGTACGTATAGGTTTAGCAATTTAGCACAGAGGTGCAGTGCAACACGGACAGGGACAAGCGCAGGAGGATTAGCTAGGCGCGCTAAATGGATTACACTTAGTGCGCGACTACAGCGCTCGCTGGCGGACACTCCATGTCACTTTTAGCTTTACTCAATTGTTTTTGGACAATTTTATGTACTTGCTAAACGAGTGATTCGATTGCCCTTCTCTCTCCTATATCTGTCATAAACGAAAATCCTCAATACTCAATTTGGTGGTCAAAAGTCTATTTAAGATCATAACATGGTTTGGTTTAAAATATACCTCTTGAAGATCTCTTGATACGACAAGTTCAATATACTTTCATCATATTAGGGGGGTCTTTAGCCTATGTTGCGCCTGTGTGCAATCATAATCCCCCTTGGTTATTAAAAAAAACTGTCTATTCACCTCACTGTAAGACTGCATTGACGATGATGACCTATTTTTGCTCTTCATTATTTACTCGCACACAGTTAGTCCAGAAATCGATCTTTTCCCAAAAGAGACGCTTTCCGGCGTCCTTAACATCACGACGCCCGTGTGCGCCTTACCCTGCACTATAACTATAGCAGCTCCCTCATCATATGTTAGTAAACAACCACGTTAGCATAATTAGCAGATAATAATAGAACAGAAGTGTAGGCGAGTCAATATAATGCGGCGATTAATTAGAGCTAAATACAACATCATTACCGGGGGCTGGGGGCTGGGGGCTGGGGGCCGGGGGCTGGGGGCTGGGTAATGAGCTCTCGTTATATATTTGTACCAGATTAACTTAATTCAATTAAATTATTTAATCTATTTAATACTAGAGTATTCATGTGTATATCCACGTTTAAAATTCCACTTCTTTTTTTCTCTTCTTTGAGGCCAAAGCGACAGTTTGGTGAGGCTTTATACTCAATGAATCGACTAACAAAAAAAAACTGTTATTGGCTAGTAATTCCTATTGATTTTTTGTGAGAATACCCCCTAATTTACATCATGTGACAAATCAAAGTAACTTTGTTAGGTAAGTTTTATATATAGAGCTATGCAGGTGCCTTCCCAGAGATTTGCGAACCAATAGAATCACTTCATTTAACACACTGAACAAGGTTAGGAAACATGAAACAATTTTAAACTTATTCCTCAGTATACATCCCCGCACATCTCTGGTGGAAATGCATCCTTAAATGGCACTTATCTATTTTTTATCATAATAGCATGTACTTTTAGTAATTCTTTTAGAATATTCGTTATTTCCATCAGTATACTTTTTTTACATATTTTAATATCTTGATCAACAAAAGCAACTGTTATCAATAAAATAAATCCGTAATAAAGTGCAAAAGATTTGTCTTTCAGTCTCGAGAAGAAAGTTTGTACTTAATACTCGTCTAAGTAGTTTGCCGATAAGCTGGACGGAGTAAACGAATAATGAAGGAGACGACTACTTCATACTTTACTAGCCGAGCCGCTCTGGCTTCGCTGAGGTGTATTAAAACTGTTCACTCACTCACTCTACCCGCAAATATGAATCATATATCTCTCATCATCATAACGCAGCGTTCGTAAACGTTTCCCTTCGACCGTTGTTTCTCCAACTTACTGCAGCAAATCCGACTACCACTAAAAGGCTTTTCATTTATATATAGCTTATGAAAGTCACAAATAATGTGTCTTTCTATTGATAAAATAATTTTCAAAATCGGTTCAGTAAGTCCAGAGATAAACTCACAAAATTAAATTAACAACTAATATTGTAACTATAATACTTGAAGGTAACTGTTCGTCGTATATTATTCTAGTTAACATCCCTGTGAGGCGTGTGGGCGGTACGAAGCCTGCAGCTGACAGCAGGTACCACTGTATACCGACATATACCGACATATACCAACATATACCGACATATACCAACATATACCGGGCAGCTTTGATTGCGCAGAACGTTTAACGTGAGCCCAGCTCGTATTTCTGAAGGTAATTGCTGATACTAATTGATGCATTAATTAATAAAATATGAAGTACGCATATAAAGGATCTGATCACACTATGATAAGTACTAAATGTTAGTAAGGAACCAGTAAAGGACAAGGTGTAATGGTCGAAAATAAATTATACTTGTAGAATAAGGAATAGTAACAAGTTACTTATTGTCTATAGGAATAGTAAGTAGAGGCAAGAAAACATACCATATTTTTAGCTACATTTATCCTTTTATAAATGCAAGCTATGATAACCTAGGGAGGTCCGTCTTCAAACCTCTAACTTCTCTAACTTCTCTGAGTAATGTGTGTTTAAAAAAAATAAGTTTTACTAGCTATTACGATGAAGGAAAACATTGTGAGGAACTTAAGTGTGTAAAAGAGCAGAGCCGGATCAGCAGTTAGCCATTGATGGGTTATTATGATGATAATGATCCTTTTATAACTAGGAAATCATTATTGTATTTATAGAGCTCAGTAATCAAAAGTTGGTTCAAGATGCTGCTGACCATAAATGATAAAATTATGTAATATATGTCGGCGCAAACTATGGAAATCACTGTGTAAGCCTAACCTAACGTTGTAGCAATTAGTTACCACGTGGCAATTACATCGTAAGATACATTAATCTTAATCATGCTTGCACGCACTGCACTTAACACTATCTTGAGACTACTTCACTGCTTGAGAGACCGCGCAAGACTAAGACTAAGTCAGACCGTCGAGAATATATAAAGAGTCGAGACTGTCAAAATGACGGAAGTGATTATTACCCTACTCCAGCGCCATAGATGGCGATGACTTTTTGATTATTAAAAAATCGTTTACTATTTTCTATTAATTAATTATATTGAATTCAATCAACAAAAAGATAAAATAATAAAACTATTTTAAAATATCCATCACTAGAGTCCTTACAGTACCTAATTTGACTTTTTTCAAAATAAAATAATTCGCTGTACGCTGTGTTCTACACAGTGTTATAATATTATGCAAGAGTCACAGTAATAGCAACACGGTGTCCCTGCACCAGACACCAGACACCAGACACCAGGCTGCATACTAAAATGTGTTTGTTATTGTTGTTTATGAGACATCCTCACCACCATCCTGTGTAGTCAAATTAAATGCCCGACAATGCACAATTCTAACCACCTTGCAAAATCGTTCAAAGTTCTGAATCTGACGGAGTTAATGTAAATTAAGATCTCTGACATATTTTGTGATATATTCCAAAGCCACAAATGTTTTTTTGACTAAATAAGCATAAATATTAATAAATTTATAATTATATGTAAATATATATTTACACTAATCTATCCTTTTTTGTTTCATTGCCACCTAGTAAATTAATTAGGAACTTAAAGACATTTTTGTTTCATATTAACATAAAGTTGTGCAGCGCCATCTAGTGGCATGTGATAAGTAAATATTTTACGCAAATGTTATTAAAAATGTAGTAATTAATTTAACGGACATATCGTTATAATTGTTAAAAAAAACGATTCCTAAAGTCTACTACACTTTTTATTATATCTCCATAAAAATGTTTAAATTATTACATTAATAATATAGTAAAGTAGACAGCGACATCTGTCAATTATAACTGAAATTACGAGTGTGCTTTACGTAAAGTATCAAACGTTGTAGTTTCTAATAATTCTAACAGATGGCGTTTCAAATATTTACAATTATCTCTCTCTACTCACCACGTCATAGAAATGTTTGAGAAGGTATTAGATGTAAAACATAGATGGCGTTGTAACGGCCAGAACTACGTACTACCCGATTCGCCTTTGCTTCGCTTTTTTAATTTTTCTATACTTTCTGGTCTGGGAAATATTTATTTAATTTAATATATTAAGTATCTGTTGCAGTACTCATTAGTTAGGTTTTAATTATTGTGTTGGTAGGTAAATATTTAGTTAAATATCTTTTTCAACAAATAAGAAAACAAGAATATCCTTCGCGGGATACAAGAGTAAAATGTAAGTATCTGTTATATTGTATAAGATAGAAATATTAGCAATACCGTTTATAAATTATGCGCAGTACATATTAAAGTATTAAATATTAAAGTATTGAGACTAATAGTGTAGTGTTGTTTGGTGGCGTGGTGTCTCCGTTATCGAGAAGCACGTGAGTAATGTATTTTATAATTTTAATAATTGATAACGAGGTTGTGCGATGAAGGTTATAAAAAGTCTTTAAACAAGTATGTATGTATTTATCTATGTATTATTGTATGTTTCACCCTAGCGCCTAAACTACTGAACCAATTTTCATGAATGAGATGTCAATAGATTTGTAATAATGGCGCGGGTGACATAGGCTATAAAAATTTTATGTTTTTTTTTATAATGGAATTTATACCTCAGATTGTAACCTTGAAAAAAATTGAACTGAGCTACTTATCACGTGTTTGATATCAAAAGGAAGGTCTTGGCGAGGACATTACAAATATGTATTGTTAATTATGATGTTGGCAACACTTATAATTTGAGTAGCATCCTGTTAATTGATCTTGACGTTGGTACGACTAATATGGGTAGCATCCTGTTACTTGAATGTTGGCCAACTGATAAAGATAAACCAAGGAAGTGGGGATTGCAAAATAAATACGCCGTCACGACAGAATAATGATGGATTATATCGCGAGTATTCTAGGAGTAACGCTGAAGCTCTGAGTCTAAAATATAATCCCAGGAGGATATTATAGTCAAGCCGTCATAATGTTAGTCTGCGTATAGACTACAACTTTCTCTCTCTTTTTATTAATTAACAGTATATATATGTCGGAGGTGTGTGTTAGGTTTAGGTTAGGTTAGCCTTAGGTTTATGTTAGTCTAATCTAAGGTTTAGACGGTGAAACTAAGCAGTGGAGGCGAGTCTTTTGATACACCTTGGTCACAAGTCTAAGGCACTGCTTGGGTTCCTGTCATAATAGTAAGAGATCATAACGTTTATTTATATCCTGACCGTATTGAGCCCATATAGCTTTTGACATAGGACAAACAATAACATATATGTCGGAGCATAGTAAAAGATTATCGATTAATCGAATCGTTATCGTTGTCTATGGCGTTGGAGTGGGGTAGTAGTCACTTCCGTTGTTTTGACAGTCTCTACCCTCGACCCTTTATATGCGATCGACAATCTAACTGAAGTCTTAGTCGTGCGCGGTCTCTCAAGAAGTGAACATCATCTAAGTAGTGCTAGTGATAGTGGTAGTGTCAAGTGCAGTGTAGTGCTGGAAGTGCTGTCCAACTAAGGTCACGTAAGTCCTTACAATGTAATTGCCACGTGGTTAAGTAAACACAATGTTAGGTTAAGTTAGCCTTAGGTTAGGTTAGCCTTGTGTTAGATTCGGTTTTTGTGCGTTTAACCTTGGGTTTAAACAGAGAGCCTAGCAGTGGAGGTGAGTGTTATGATCATTTAAAGGATATCCTTAAGCCTACACCTTGGTCACAAGTCCAAGGCACTGCTTAGGTTTCTCTCGTAATTGTTAGAGATCATTTGATAATTTATCGGTTCAGTAGAAGTATCTACGTTGCGTTTACCCAATATTTAATTCAATACCATCACCCCCTTTTAGTGTTCCCCAATATTCCCCATCTCCGTCCTTCCATTTCCCTTCTCATAGTTTTAAAATCCCCGACATATATATATATATATGTTATTGTTTATGTCAACAATTATATGTTTAAAATGCGGTCGTATAGTTCGTGCGGTCCTATCGTTGCAGTTATTCACTCGTTTAAACAAATAAAAACCAACATTACGTTACAATATGAGATTACAAAGGTTATCTCGATCAGGAAACGGAAAACTATTAAATAAAAAAATAAAGTTTAAAAACTATAACCCGACTACGTAAAAAAGTGGTCTAAAACAAGAAAATAATTCAGACAGAAACCGAGGAATGCATCGGTATAGAAATGGTCAAGGTAGAACCGTGGTCGCACCCATGTATACCTACCATGTCTGTTTCTTGGAGATGTTCCTCTAATCATATAAATAATCATAGTATCTTGTTTCATCCTTTTTAGACCACTTTTTTACGTAGTCGGGTTATAGTTTTTTATACAAACCTCGTCCTGACAATAACTAAGGCGATACATTACTTATATAAGAAGTTATTTCTTTTACCCCTTAGTTTGAAGAGAATAGTTTTATTTGAAATGTTATATTTTTATTTGAGTCTGTGAGTGTAGAAGACAATCAACACTTCCACAATTGTTTTATATTTCCGAACACAATTGTCTGCCACTAAACTTAGTTTGAGAAAATAAATGAGAAATACTTGGGATTTGTTATGACACTTTGTTGTTTTAGTTTAGTCACAAATGAGTTTTGTATTTGAGATGTTTACTCTGATATTTTTAAGAGTTCGAGTCTATAGTCTTTTATGGTATTAATAAGGAATTATGAATTTTAGAAGAAAAAAGTTAACTATTTAATTTAAAAATTTTAGTTCACTATTTATTTTACATTATATTAGTACAACATCACCTGTTAATTAAACCTGGTTATAAAGTACTAGGGGCCCGTCCCGGCTTCGCACGGGTTGATAATTTTTTTTAACATTTTGGCTCCCGCATTCTGTCGCTCCCTCTATCGCCGCGTTACTCGCTGCGCTGCGAGGCACACCACACCGCGCCGGCGGCCCGTCTGGGATTATTTTTTATTTATCTTGATATTTTTATTTCGTAATATCTTTTGACTGGAATGTCTGATTTCAATAATTCAAAAAGTAATTAACAAGTATTGAAACAGTCTTCATTACGAAATAATTTATTTGGATAAAAATTAATACAAAGTTGTGGAAAACATGGTTTGATTTTGATAGGCATTTTTATCAACTTTTAAAATGTAAAAAAGTAGTTATAGTGACTTAACTACAATAGTTGGACATATGGTCTCGCGGAGTTTTTTGTAGATATTGATACATTCTATAATATTGTATACCATTTTTTTGTTCTATCATCAATACTTTTCGCAGCGCATGCGATGAAAGATATTTTATGGCAAATTTTTTTGCACCTTGTGTTGGTTTTAGTGAGAATTTCTGGGGATCTCTAATTTTTTCTTGTAATAAATATAGCCTATGTTACTCAGGGATAATGTAGCTTTCTAATAGTGAAAGAATTTTTGAAATCGGTCTAGTAGTTTTTATGTTTATTCGTTACATACAAAAATACAAAAATCCAAAAATACAAATCTTTCCTCTTTATAATATTAGTATAGATATGTGTAACAAATTTCATTGAAATCCGTTCAGCCGTTTTTGCGTGATTAAGTAACACACATATAAATTAACAAACTTTTACTTTTAACATAATAAATGTTTGTTAAGTGTATAATTCTCTAAGTAACATAAGTTTCCATTTATTCATTAATAAAATTCGAATTATTGGTTCCATTTTCATTCAACAGATGGCGCTAAGTAGAAAAAACCAAACAAGAGCATAGCAATTGCTTGTACAGTTAATACCGTCATAAATTGATTTACACACTTCGTACATAGATATCATATAAAAGATAGTATTTTGATTTCAATAGTTGCATAACTGTTGCAAATATGTAATAACATAGTAAAGTATGTACTATACTTTTGTAGAAGAAGGTTAAAATAAATATAAAAAAGAAAAAGCTTAAATAGTGCTCAGCTCAGCAGTAACACATAAAGCCCCTTATCCGAGCGAGTGAATCGGAAAATCTTCAGGATAACGGATAAGCTCGTCTAATCCTCGTGTGTCTGTCCCGTGCTGGAATGGGATACCCTCTGAATCCTAACACAATACATATTACACGCACCTATTGAGTATTTGTGTTATCTTATCCAATTATTCCATTCAGTGTATCTTTAAAATTAACTTTTATGTGAACCGTACGAAAAATTTGATTTCCTTTTCTTTGAGTCTTTAACTTTAGTTTGATGAAGTCTTGAAATGTGGAGGCAACTTGGACTTGGATCCAGATCTACAAAATTGTCGGAATATGATGTCAGTAGTGGACTCCTTAAACATATAAAGTTTCAATTGTAAAGGGATAAACTGTTTTCCTTTCATTTAAGTCTAAACAGAAACCTGTTTTCTTTTTATTTATTTCGGATTAAAATCCTGTTTTCATCTGAGTCTCATCAAAAATAAAGCGTTCATCTTTAAATTAAGTCTCATCAAAAATCAATTTTGCTTTTATTCTAGTCAAATAATTGCTTTTCCTTTCATTTGAGTCTGATAAAAAAATCTAAGGCTTAAATGTTATGTTTAATTCAATTTTGATCTGATGTAAAATTTTTATTTTGTCAGAAAAAAAATCATTTTTAACAAAAAAATTGAACCGACTTCAAACTCTAAAAAATGCACTAAAATATAATAGATATACCTATTACTATTCCTTCTCACTACACGTCTGCTCACCTGGCTGGGCTCTCTTTTTTTTGAAGTCGGTTGAAAATACTTTCAATTTGCGTCATGTGATAGAACCGTTAATCTGATTATTCACTCGATTCTCTTTTCGTAGAAATCTATCTCGTTTTTGGGTCTTTTGGGACCCTTTATGATAAACTTTTTGATATTCATAAAAATCTATACAGAATTGAACATCGCTACATAAAATTGCATGTCGATGCAAATGTTCTGACATGTCGGTAATAATACCCATTTCCAATAAAACTGTTTTATATTCGCTGACTCGCCCCCTCCCTCTCCCTTGCTCTCCCCCTCGAGCGTGGAGAGGTGCTTCCTTTTATATACAAATTTGCTTCATCCACTGTCAGTTTGAGAGATTTCACCTCAACATCGTATACTGCGATCATGTTTACTATCGGATAATTTTTTTATTTATGTTGATTCTTGGATGGTTAAGAGTCACATAGCGTCCGATGGGTGGCACTATTATTTAATAAATGAAAATTTTTAACTAAGTCTAATTGAAGTTAAGGCTAATATTTATGGAGATAAAAATGCTGTATGGAAATCACTATTAAAAAAGCAAGCAGTAGTAGCAAGCTAGCAACACTGTTGAGTGTTAAAAATATTTCTACCGGTTCCACAATTTATAAGCTCTATTTTCAGGTATCACTCTTTCAGTTTAATATTGAGTCGAGTTCAGTTTGATATTAATCAAGCTCGAGCAGTATAGGCAAGGTTTAGCTTTTTAAACCTATTTTTAAATCATAAGCCCCCCATGCACATGCACTGTGTTATTACTATCTTTTATGTGTTGTGCAGTGTAGCTCATAATTAATTAGCAGAAATTTTAAAGACTATTTAGAAATGGCTGTACCTTTTAAACTCTGATGATTTTTATTCTACATACATAAAGTTATAAAAAAAAATTATGATATTTTATATTCATTTTCTATTCTCTCCCATTACGTAGAGCGCGCAGTGTAGCCGAGGGTAGTTGCAGACGCTTGCTCGTCGGCGTCGGCTCCACTGCTGTGGTCAATAACTGCCTCTACTTCACCTTTAACATTCCTTATCGACTCCATCACTCTGGAATCAATATCCAGAATATATTAAATAGAGTACACTGGTAACCCTTTGTGTTGTAGAGTTTATAGCCTTTTGTATTCAAATGAGACCTTTTATCTTTTATTGATTGATGTTTTAGTTTAAATCAATTGTCGTTTAGTGTAATAAAGTTTTGAGGTTTTACTTTGCAAACAAAACCACTGTACAATAACAATTATGTCAAAGACAAAAACCTTAAAAAGGAGGATAGATTAAGAGGAGAGATTTATGATAGAATTTTTGGTTTTTTATATTATCCTTTAATTATTAGATCTTTTAATCTATATTATCTTAGATTACATTAGAAAGTATTTTTTTAAATAATGTATGAGTACCCATTATAAAAGACTTCGAAGGTAATAATATAAATTCCCTTTGTACTATCGTGATACATTATAGTAATAACAAAAATCATATTGAAAGCGGATTATCTTCAAAGTTTAGCTAATGTAGAGTAATAACAAAACAAAATATTATAAAATTCCCTTTATTATAAAGTCACAAAGAGCCTCATAATATGAATATTCAATAGAATATTTGTATCGATACGAAATATCCAATAAAGCATTGGGAACAGTGAACAGTAGAGCATAGAGCGGAGTGTAGAGTCATCAAATATTCTCGTCATTGTTGCAGCGAGGAATTCCGATGGACAGCAACGTTAAATTCCTTTTGTGAATGCTTTATATGTGCAGTATCATGTCACATCACATCACACCATCATATCACATCACAGTTAACATCTATATTACTATAAACTTGACTAAATATTCTGTTAGGTTTTGTTTGTCACTGCTGCTTGTTGTTGAGCCAATTTGTTTCGACGTTTTATCATATTGTATTATATTTATTCCCACGATTCTATTTAGTATGTGTAGATATATGTATAAGGAAAATTTGAGTAATCTTATTACTCAACTCTATATTATTTACTAATTGACTAATCTATGAGAAGACACATACATATATAAGATATTAGTTTTTGTAATGCAGTATAGTACATATAACACACCATTTTTATTTTATTTTCAACATCAAAGTAATATATTATGATAAACTCCCTAAGACATAACGACCACACAGCTCCACATGCACTTCATCCCTACGTCGATAGATGGCGTTAGTAGTATATTAAATAAAACTTTCTTTTATTTAGTTTGTATTCTTCTTAAGTATTTTCTCCGTTTCTTAAAAATTACTTTCGAAATTATAATATAAGTTTGGATGAATAAAAATATCTCAATACGTTTTAAATCGTCATCATCTTCACGTCATATTTTGATAGAGTTTTGATACAATAACTATTTTACATAATCCATGCATTAATATGAGAAAAAGCTTAACTTAATTTTTAAGACATTTACAGGTAATTTTAGAAGTGCATAAAAATTGCGTTTTAAACTGATTTTGCTGTAAATTTTACTGCAATTTATTATGCATGACTTAGTCTGAAGTAAGAAGTAAGGGGTGAGTAGTGAGGGATCCGGTTAGGGGTGCGCGGGGTGAGCATCTAACTCTGGTTGAATGGACAGCGAATATTAAATAACGTGATGGAGATCCCTCTGGGTTGTCACTCCCACCACCAGAACTAGCTCCAGATTCAATTACACCGTGACTCTGACACCGCCGAGAAGTAATCCAAAGAATTTTTTAGTCTATAAGATAAGATAAGATAAATATATTCATTTAAACCTGTTTTCTATTGGTAAGTGTCAAATACTCGATTTACCAAATAATAGATATAACAATGACGTAATGAGATCACATTAAAGAAAATGCTAATCAAAATATGCTTACGGACAATTATGATTTGGATTCCTTACCGGTCGTCCTACGTAGTGGAGGTGACAGCAGATCAGCTCGGATCTGGTGTTGAATTGTTGAGATAAATAAAGTCTTGCGAGTGTCTCTGAAAGGTAACCTGAACAAAAACTACGATCAAGTTCTGAATAAGATTTGAAAATTGCGAAACATAAGTAAAATCTATTTGTGGTTTTGTAAGTGATGTAATTTTTATGGTCAAAATGGAAAGATACAGATTTTAAATATTAGAGTTGCGCATTCAAGGTCAAACCTATAATTACGTGCCGGTAGCTATATATATTAATAATCGATACGACAAGTCGCATCGTGGTCTGGTCGTCGTGTATAAGTAAATAGATTGTGAGCAGTGGCTTCATTTGAGCTAATGCGCCGGGCAGGGAGCGCAGGGAGCGCAGGGAGCGCAGAGCAACGTTCAAAACAATACTAGATTGTAAATGCATGATTAGAAACGACTGGAAGGATTTTTGTTCGCGCACAACAATGCACTCCGCTCATGAATGATGAATGGACGGATTAATATTTTTATATATGTACATTTTAATCATCTATTTTAGATGCTAATTAAAATGTGTCTATTGTAAATGTTATCTATTATTGTTCAGCAATACGTATAAACACGCATTTTAGACAGAAAGTCGAGCGATTAGGGCCAGGACACTCTTCAATAGATCTCACTTACCCAATGTAAAAATTAACAAACTTCTACACTTTTACTATTTCAGACAATATTTATAACTGGGAAATCATTTGGCAGACCTGCCTCAGAACTATGCGATCGAGTCAATAGATATTATGTAAACTAAGTAGTAAAGTTAAAACCTTAAATAAAGTTAAAAGCTTACACTTACTCTACGATAGAAATAATTAATATATTAAACTACTCTACCAAAAATTCCTTTAATCTATTCCTGCAGAGATTTTAAACAATCCAGCAAGACTTTTTGATCAAAGATTATATAAAAATTTCTTCATTTTTTACAAATTTTAATATTAATAGGATTGAAAATTAAAATATGCAAAATTATACAAGTACGTAGTTACAGGACGAAGCTCGCTCTATATGTATATAGTGATAGTGATAGCGATAGCGATAGTCCAAGCGATTAAACACTGGCTTCCGACTCACGCCTCACGCCTCACTGCTCGCGAAAATTCAACAAAACTATCAATTCATATTAAATTAACAGATAACTTTATATTGCGAGAGTTTCATGGATATTGCTTTAATTATAAAAGTTATTCACAACATTTTATATATTCTACTAGTCGACCCACCCCGGCTCCGCTCTATGTATAAATGTATTTATTAGTATGTTCTTTAGAGGTCAAATAGAAGTCAAATCTGAATTTTAAAGTATATTATTGAATATAATAGTGCCGTACACAGAATATATATATGTCGGGGATTTTAAAACGATGTGAAAGGAAATGGAAGGAGGAAGATGGGGAATATTGGGGAACACTAAAAGGGGGTGATGGTATTGAATGGAATATTGGGTAAACGCAACGTAGATACTCTTATTGAACCGATAAATGATCAAATATGATCTCTAACAATTACGAGAGAAACCTAAGCAGTGCCTTGGACTTGTGACCAAGGTGTAGGCTTAAGGAGCTCCTTTAAGTGATCATAACACTCGCCTCCACTGCTCAGGCTCTCTGTTTAAACCCAAGGTTAAACGCACATAAACCGAATCTAACACAAGGCTAACCTAACCTAAGGCTAACCTAACCTAATATTGTGTTTACTTAATCACGTGGCAATTACATTGTAAGGACTTACGTGACCTTAGTTGGACAGCACTTCCACACTACACTGCACTTGATACTATCACTATCACTAGCACTACTTAGATGTTCACTTCTTGAAAGACCGCGCACGACTAAGACTTCAGTTAGACTGTCCATCTCATATAAAGGGTCGAGAGTAGAGACTGTCAAAACAACGGAAGTGACTACTACCCCACTCCAACGCCATAGACAACGATATCGATTCGATTAATCGATAATCTTTTACTATGCTCCGACATATATATTCTGCACGTATATATATATATGATGGTATAAATCCTCAGTGAAGGGAGCGATAAATAGTTTGTAATAGTATGAAGTACCGAGAACAGAAAGTAGATAAGATTCGTGCGCAGAGGAACCTATTACCATAACTCAGAGCGATGTAGAGTTTGTCGGTCTCGCACTCGGAACTCACTAACTAACTTAGCTCGCGGTTCGGAACTGATCCAAACATTGTTATTTGTTCTTCTCTATTTGTTGCGATGTTTGCGATGTTTGCGATGTTTTTCTAACTCAGCGCCAAAGGATTTAACTTTTCTCGTATTCTGGTGTAATATTATTTTCGCTTGAAGATTAGTGGGTAGAGAGTGGAAATTGAATTGCGTGCTAGTATATATGATAGCATTTTATAACTAATATTTCCCTTATGAGAACACACTATTTATAAAACAAAACACGCTTAAGAACTTAAGACACACTTCTTACTAAGTCTATTTAATACAAGGAACTCAATTTTTGACATTAAGAATGACATAGGAAAAAAAACTTGTGATAACAAAATCTGGAGATACAGTTTGGGTTTGCAACTACATATCTATCATGTCAACTGGATAGCTAAAGGATCAAAGAATTACGCTAAGCAAGGACTGTGATACATCGCGCTGCGGAGGGGGAAGTTCTGCCATTTAGTATAACTTTTCATATAGAAAATATTATCTATTACAAGACGTATTCACGTTCAATATCCATGATAAAGGCATACTCCATTTTTTAATTTTATTGACTTTACTATCTTTCCATAATCATAACCATCAACATTATCGCCTTACTTACCGTGGGCCTCTTTTAGGATGATGTAAATGTATAAGATACTAGCGGCCCATCCCGGCTTCGCGCGGGTGGAATATTATTTTTAAAAATATATTGGCCCTCCCGCATTTCGGTGCCCCCTCTCTTGCCGCTTTACTCGCTGCGCTGCGTCGCTATACTGGCCCGTCGCGTCGGCGTGTATTTTTTGTTTATATTGATATTTTTAATTTCGTAATATCTTTTGAATGGAAAGTCCGATTTTAATAATTCAAAAAGTAATTTACAGGTATTGAAATAGTCTTGAATACGAAATAATTTATTTGGATAAGGATTAATACAAAGTTATGGAAAACATGGTCTGATTTTGATAGGCATTTTTATCAACTTTTAAAATGTAAAAAAGTAGTTATAGTGACTTAACTATAATAGTTGGACATATGGTCTCGCGGACTTTTTTGTAGATATTGATACGTTCTATAATATTTTAGAACATTTTTTTGTTCTATCATCAATACTTTTTGCAGCGCATGCGATGAAAGATATTTTATGGCTAATTTTTTGGCAGCTTGGGTGGGTTTTCGTGAGATTTCCTAAGGATCTCTAATTTTTTCTTGTAATAAATATAGCCTATGTTACTCAGGGATAATGTAGCTTTCTAATGGTGAAAGAATTTTTGAAATCGGTCCAGTAGTTTTTATGTTTATTCGTTACATACAAAAATACAAAAATACAAAAATACAAAAATACAAATCTTTCCTCTTTATAATATTAGTATAGATTGTGTAAACATGTGTTTATACATATATTTGGATGTGTTGATAGTTTGGTACCCAAGGCCCCAAAAGCGAAATGCTACGCAGGCACTATCCTGAGTGTATTGCACACTGTACCAACACAAGGCACAGGAGCAGTAAAAACAAATTGAAGCAATCAGCAATTTCATTATTTGTTTTGAATTATTATTTCATTTATGATACAATCTAATATTGTAGGAGAGAATAAGATTTCGTTTGTAACTTGAAATGTTTTGTATTAAATGAAATACATGTTTGTATTATTTGGATGCATCTGACGTGTTTGGCGCAGACAGTAGGATAATCTAACTGAATTTATCGCTGATATGATAATATTGATGTTTGATGTTTATCTGTTTGGATGTTAATATGAGTGCGTATTGTATTATTTTTAAGCTTTAGCTTTTAATTCTTTCCAGCCTTCTTTCGCGGACGGCGGTATATATAAATAATTGTTAGGCAAACCGTGGATAAATAAATACAGCTTGCATATTTAATAGCAAAAGATAGCGACTACGGAGTAGGACGTAGCAAAGCGAGGGTTACAAAGGTCAATAGTTGCGCTTAAGTTTCGCGCACAAATTAAAAACCAGGTCACAAATATTCCAGTTCCTTTGTGATACGTTCCATCCCCCCACCCCCACTGACGCAACCCTCTCTCACCTCCACGTAGCGGCTCTCTTTAATCTCCGCCTCGCGTAATTAATTCCTGTTTTTGAAACTCTTATACAGTTTATATTTCAGTTAACTTTTTATCAGCGCTTTGTAGTGCGCGAAATATGATGTTGCAACAGATTTAATGGTTTATTAAAACCTTTCTTTATTATAAACTTTAGACTTTAATTAAATGTACAACACTTTGTTACTATAAAATTTTATTGTAGAGCGCACATTTGAAGATCAAAAGAGCAGGCTTAACAATAATAGTATATTAGAACGATTTTTTAAATATGTATGTATTGACGTGTGAATGGATTAGGATGTATGAACTTTTGGAGCATATGGAGACATTGTTATATGGATGTGATGTGGTCTGTGACGTGTGTATGGATGTATGTTTGTATGTAATGTATGAATGTGTTAAAGTTAGTATGTGATTTTGATTTAATTGAATGTTTGAGAGACGGGTCGATAGGTGTATTTCGAAATCTAAATGAATTTTGTATAAGTCTGTATGGGTACATGTTGTGTATGTGTGTATGTATGAGATGTCAAATTATTCAGATTATATTATAAAAATTCGCATAAGATAAGAGTAAATGTAAAGTAAATAGTCGTATAAGTGTGAAGTGTGGTGTGTGTGGAACAAACAGGTCGTGTAATCTCCTGAGCTCGAGTTCATTATGTTAAGAACCTTTAGGCTGTTTGCTTCCTTCAGACGGAGCGAGTACACTTATTATATTGTTATCTGTCTGTGTGTAACACGAGTATCATTGATAATAGCATATCTTAGTACATATCTACAAGAAGAGTTTTATTTCTTTTAATTCATTTTAAAAGATTCTACAGACTAGATTCCCTCTTAGAAATTATGTATAGTTGCTGTGATTATACATATGTTTGTTATTCAATCACACAAAACCGGCTGAACGGATTTCAATGAAATTTAGCACACAGATACTTTATAACTTGTTTTAATACATAGGCTACTTTATATCCCAAAAAATATCAGACTTTCTCCGGGATAATCTAATCAAATATGTTTGTTGTAATAACTGCCTGAATATTTTTATTTAGCAACAATATATTTAAATGTTTTTTATTTTAAATCTGCGGATGTACTTATATAATATTACAGTCAAGTTGGTGGGGAAATGTTTAATATAAACTAATAGTGTTGCCAGCAATTAATAGCTGAGTGAAGCGATGGCACGCAAGTAATAATATAAAATCCCAAGCAAGAGAGGTTGTAGATCAAATAAATACAGTGTCAGTAATTGAAAGAGCCTACAGACACTACAGACAGACAGCGTAAAGTGTACAGACAGCACAGAGTGTCTGGAGCGTAACACAGTGTTGTTTTTTTTCTGTATAGTCTATTCTTATAAACACTTAGGGGATTGTTTTTATTAATACAGAAAAATGTTTTCTAATTTCTTTTATGTAAAAGTATTGTGTAACTCTTTAAAAGACAATTGTAAAAAGTCCAAAACATAAAGTGGTTTTTGAGTTATTATAAACAATAATATTCGTTCACTTTGTCTGATGAGGTTTATTAAAAATTGGTTCTTAGACTTAAACTAACTAGACTGTAATGTAATAATCTCGCAATTTCGAAAGGTGGTGAAAAGAAAAGTAGTGACGTATTTTAGTTCTTTAATTCTTTTATTATTCCACTAAAAACCTTATTCTAAAAAACTAGTGATACCCTATATATGTTCCTTTCTCCATACATACATCCAGACAAGAAGTGGAAAAATCTAAGTATTTGAAACGCTTAAAGTGTTAATAACAATTTGTGTCATTTACGTTTAAGACTCATATCAGAGCATGCACGACCGACAGCACCACATGCCTGTGCCCCAATCCCCCGGTCCCCCCGGTTCCTCCGGTCTCAAGACCCTCGTCTTTGCGTTGAAGCGTCTCAGTAATTCGCAACAAAAGGCGTCGCAATGTCCTTTGTGTCGGCGTCGGCGTCGTTTCATTACCTTGGATTCTGCTTTTACCAGCTATTTGCTTCTGCATATTCAAATTGGAACAGAAATTATACCTTGCTTATTAATTTCAGCTTCTTTTAATATCAAAAGCAACCTGCCATCACTTCACTTTCGATTTGAAAAAGACTCTTTACTTCAATCTCGTATATAAGTAATTATAACAGTAGCTACTTTAATAAGTTATTTTATACTGGAATTGCGCAGCATACAATCTAGATGAAAGACGAGCAGTGCCTGGGACTTGAGAACCAGGACTAGTTTTAAAGTCTTCTACTATGCACAAACTCTCATTTGACTTAGCTCGACCTCGCTACCGATTATTCGTATTAACATATATTCATTAATTAATTTTTTTAAATAATTTCTATCAGCTTGATCCTCACTCAACCTCAGTCTATTCTTTTAAAATAGTTGAATTAATAAACTAATGAGCGAATGAACAAATGAACGAAGTCTGGAAACGAAACGAACGGAGCCTAAAAGAGTACAAAAATACCACTTACGAAGTAGAATAACAAGATAATATTAATACAAGATATCAGTAACATACTCGTATATCTTTGTATTGAGACAAAGAGCTCGGAAATTGGCAAATAAGACAATGTATGTATGTTTACGAACACATTCCCCCACACCCCCCGCACCCCCCACATCCCCCACACGCGGTAACCTGACGCCATAATGTGTTTCAATTTATTCAATACGCTTGTTATCTTCCTTTTATCTGAGAACAATCTTTATAGATATAATAAAATGTTGATTTGTCTGTATAGTGTCTAAAGATATTTAGCAGTAACTGGGACATCATCCTCGTGGAAAAGTAGCCTTATGCTTTAATTTAAGGTTAAAAATATGTATATGTCGGAAACTTAAAAAGGAATGTACAATCATTTATAAGCATCGTATGTGCACAATGGATGGCCTATCATAAAAGCTACGGGCGCAATACGGTCAGGATATAACCTAACCTAATACATATATTGTAATATTTTGTTCATTTACCAGAATATTCATTTGTATTCAAAACACAGTGACAAACATAATGTTAATATTAGAAACAGAAATAAACTTGTAACGCCATACTATCGTCTCCACAAAGTGAGTAATAGCTTCATGGGGCTTGGTGTTCGCATCTATAATAAGATCCCACAGACTATATTAGACTTGCCACTTCAACAATTTAAAACTCGTATCAAGGAGTCATTAATATATAAAGCATACTACAATGTACAGGATTAGTTAAATGATGAGAATGCTTGGAATCTAAGTGACGTTGACTCTCAAGCTAAATGATTTGTATAACAGACTATGTAAACATGGCTTTTTGATGCGAGCGACTGTTGAGTGTCTGGGCGGCTCTTCTCAACAGAAAACTGCTTTCCGAGCTGGTGGTAGCTTCAGACAAACTAACTGACTGACAAATTTTTGACGTTTCAAAAGTACTTTTCAAAAAAGTCTAATTGAAATAAATAATTTTGATTTGATTTGAACCTAAATCAAGGCTAACCTAACCTAAGGCTAACCTAAACATAACTCATACCTCCGACATATATTTATTTAATAAGTACAACAAAAACAAACAGGATAGAGAAGAAGAAATTACTGTTTGTTTTTAATGACGTTGAACATGGATGTATGGATGTATGGTTGTATGTACAAATGTATGGACGTACTGTGGTCTTTCTAGTGTTCCTTTCTATCACTCTTATACTTTACTTACAATCTGCACTATAAGTGTACTAAGTAATAAGACATAAACCACTTGTACATTATCAGATAAGTACATTATAAGAGAACTGCCAGTATTCGGACCTACACTGCATTTGCTTATACGCACATAATCACATAAACCACAGTCTTATAAACGTACATACAGACACATGAATCAATTAATTATATTACCCTAAGAGATTAATAGATTAGAAATGCGAGATGTAGACTAAAACTACATAGTAAAGAGGATAGTAAGAAGTGGAGGGATGGACGGATATCTTGTAATCGGATTCATGAATCTAACTAAATGTTAGCGTTTGATTTAGTTCGGACTAAACGAGGACACGATTAATGAAATTGAGTTCAAACTCTGGGGAACATAACCCAATCACACCCGTTTATTCCACCGACATGAACGGTAGAGCTAATCAAAGTGGACTTCCCAAACGAAATATAATTATAAACTTTATACCGTACGGACTTCATATAATGTTAGTTATATATTGGCAACACCAGAGTGTCATCAGTTAGAGTAGCGTTTTACTTTCGAAGGTGGCACAATTGACCGTAAATAGCCGGCAGCTAACTTTAAGTCTGAGAAAAATAGTGGGAGAAAGTTACGCATTGTGAACTGAAACTGAAAATAAAACCAGCAATAGTACAGAACGTAGTAGTATAACAATACAATCGTACACACTATTTCGTTACAGGTTCGTTCAATAGATATACCTATTACTATTCTCTCTCACTACACGTCTGTTCCCCTGGCTGGGCTGGCTGGCACCGACTTCAAAAATATCAATTATTGAATATTATTGTCCTAATAAAGGGAGGTTAATAAATAAGCTAATTATTTCTTACTTTTTAGTGCATTTTTTAGTTTGAAGTCGGTTCATTTTTTTGTTAAAAATGTTTTATTTCTTGCTTTTTAGTGAATATGTTCTGAGACTCATTTATCGTTCATCCACTAATTCACTCTCTCATCTCTTTACTTATTTAATCAGTCACTAAATCATCAATTCAATATTTACTAAGTACCTACTCTCTCAACCATCATCTCAACTACTAAACTGTACCACTCTACTCACCCTTCCATCTCCAATATACTACTCAACAGATAGTCTTCAGCTCTTCAAAAACTATAGGTAAGAACCATCTAGATCGTCTGAAAATCGAGTATAAACAACCGCACCAAAATGGGTTCATTTATAACGTTATTACGACGTCACAGACAGACACACAGGTACACTCTTTAACTTATAAAACGATAGCATCTTCATCCCATCTGCTTCCACACAAAACATCCGCATCAAAAACATCCCATTCTTTCATGAGCTACGATGTCACAGACAGACACACTCTTAAACTAATAAAACAATGCCATCTTGATCCCATTTGTTTCACACAGAAAACTCTGCATCGAAATGAGGTTAGTGTTTCGGTAGCTACGATGTCACAGACAGGCACACAGGTACACTGTTAAACTAATAAAACGATTTCATTTTGATCTCATCTGCTTCCATAGAGAAAAATTCGCATTAAAATCGGTATAGTTATTCGGGAGCTACGATATAGACAGACAACCATTACCATTAATAAAAAAAATACTTACAGCATAAGTACCTACTCTTTAAGACAATTCCATTAAACCCAAACACGACTAGTTTACGTTGTCCCATGCCTGTGTTCCAGTACATACCTTCCGGCGTCATCATCAACTGATGGTAGATGAAGCCGGAAGGTCTAAGAATCTACTGGTAACATCAACATGATAAGCATTTTTTAAATTTCCTCATAATAATAGTTGCTTTACATTCTTAACCATATATTGGCTATCTATGGTCTTCCTCATCAGTTCCATTTCATCAAATGATAAATTCTGAATGCAAATGGTTGTAACCTTTCTCAAAATATCAAAATTACTATATGTGTGCCTATAAATTTTGAGGAGTTCTCTAAATTCCTCAAAGATGCCATCATCAGAACTGGATTTTGAAAAAAATTGGACCAATCTGTAAGCATATACTACCAAATACAAAAAGAAATTTTCAATTCGGTTCATAAATGACGGAGTTCTGGAGTAACAAACATAAAAAAAAAAAAAAAAAAAAAAAAAAATACAACCGAATTGATAACCTCTTTTTTTTTTGAAGTCGGTTAATAAGTGCGCCGCCATGACAGTCCCTCGTAAGAAACATTATATTTAACTACTCATAATAATGTACGTTTTCGTGTCTGGCATAACAGATACTTATCAATATATGAAGTAGACAACTATGAAACTTTAGGAGTTAACAGTTTCTATTCAATTATTTCTATCATTTTAATACACGTTCTTCACTTCTTGGCTGAAAGTGCTCATATTTTTTAAAAATAAAATGAGCGGTTTTACAGCAAATGATTAGGAAACTAAAAGCAATATAATGTATAGAGTAAATAGTTCCGTCCGTTCTGACGTCGCCGATAACGCGCTCACCCGTGAACCGATAACACCACAGGATACACTTTATTTACTCTAAATACTATATTAACTACACTATTTCATATATATGTCGGAGCATAGTAAAAGATTATCGATTAATCGAATCGTTATCGTTGTCTATGGCGTTGGAATGGGGTAGTAGTCACTTCCGTTGTTTTGACAGTTTCTACCCTCGTCCCTTTATATGCGATCGACAGTCTGACTGAAGTCTTAGTCGTGCGCGGTCTCTCAATAAGTGAACATCTAAGTAGTGATAGTGATAGTGTCAAGTGCAGTGTAGTGTGGAAGTGCTGTCCAACTAAGGTCACGTAAGTCCTTACAATGTAATTGCCACGTGGTTAAGTAAACACAATGTTAGGTTAGGTTAGCCTTAGGTTAGGTTAGCCTTGTGTTAGATTCAGTTTATGTGCGTTTAACCTTGGGTTTAAATAGAGAGCCTAGCAGTGGAGGCGAGTGTTGTAATTACTTAAAGGACGTCCTTAAGCCTACACCTTGGTCACAAGTCCAAGGCACTGCTTAGGTTTCTCTCGTAATTGTTAGAGATCATATTTGATCATTTATCGGTTCAATAGGAGTATCTACGTTGCGTTTACCCAATATTCCATTCAATACCATCACCCCCTTTGTAATGTTCCCCAATATTTCCCCGTCTTCCTCCTTCCATCTCCTTTCACATCGTTTTAAAATCCCCGACATATATGTTTATCAAGTAATAACGGACATTAGAAAAAGAATGAAGATTTACTGATGAAATTAACTTTACTTACTACTGGGTTGTACTTAATATCACTTCCGTTACGTCACGTACGTCATTACAACACTTTTGACAGGATAACGATTTTTGATAGGATTTGATTGGCTGACGTTTCCCATTGGTTGATTTTACTACTATGCTACCACTGTCTTGTCCCTTTTATATTCCCTGACTGACGCAGTAAAATTTAGTCTCACGAGTGGTCTCTTTGAGTGTACATTGCTTGGATTAGTGCTCGTGAAAGTGTAATAATTGTGTTTTGCTATTGCAGATATTGGACCTCTCCGACAAAGATTCATGGGATTCTTTACCTCGTAATTAGTTGTATTAACCTAAACTTAGGCTTAGATAGTTACTTAACCTAGGCAATGGAGGGGAGTGTTCACATATCTGACTAGGACGCCTTATTCCCTTAAACCTTGGTCACAAGTCCAAGGCACTGATTAGTTTTCAATCCAAATTATAAAGGATATATTTGGTTACTTGTCGGCTATTTATCTCGACATATACTTTACTCACATATAACTATCAGTGGTCTTAATTTTTGATTTATTGGATTTGCTCATACATTGGCAACACTGGGTCAATGATCCGTGAGGGGTCCGAGAGAGACTATTAGGGCACTATCCCCGTTTTTACTCTCGCGATAAAGCTGTTCCAAAATCATTTATTACTTGACCGATTTTGTAATGTTTCCTTTTATACATTTTATGGATCTATAAATCTAAAAAACTAAGGTCTTCAATCAGTGTGTCCTACCCATTATGACTTACGGAGCTTAGACTTGGACACTTACAGTAGGACTAATCCACAAGCTCAAAGTCGCTCAGCGGGCTATGGAGCGAGCTATGCTCGGAGTTTCTTTAAGGGATAAAATCAGAAATGATATTATCCGAAAAAGAACTGAAGTCACCCACATAGCTCGCAGAGTAAGTCAGCTAAAGTGGCAGTGGGCTGGTCATGTTTGTCGGACATCTGATGGACGTTGGAGCAAATGTGTCCTTGAGTGGAGACCACGTATCGGCTTTCGTAGTGTAGGACACCCACGTGCTCGTTGGTCAGATGACCTAAAGAAGATAGCCGGGGTAGACTGGATGAGGAAGGCGGATGATAGGGTAATGTGGCGTAAATTGGGAGAGACCTATGTCCAGCAGTGGACGACGAAAGGTTGAGTTGATGAATTGATTTGACAAATCTGAAACTTTTTTATTTCAATTGTCGTTTTTAAATATAACTTTTTGAATGTTTTTTCGTAATTTTCCTTCTAAATGGTTTTACTCATCTTTTTGTCTACTTATGCGGTCATCCAAACATTTGTGTAGCGTACTACAGTTATACAGGAGAATTTATGTATTTTACACATAATAAACATTGCCAGCCTATAATGTGACTCATATACAGTAACACGAGAGATGACGTCACGCATTTCTACGTAATATAAACTGCCAATTATTAAATGGTGTGGAAACGTTGATATACTTTTAGCCTTTTCCCTCTTAGGATCAATGGATGTCACACGAAGCCCTAGACACCATTTATCTATTACAAGATGACGTGTTGACAACAGATATATCATATTTGTGATATTCAATAAAACAAGCATTACAGTTACAGTTTACGAGTGTCATGTTTTTGCGGCGAGTGGAAGGGGGAGGGAATAATAAAACGAAGCCATCTTGTCAGCGATTATGTTGATTTTTATATTATGGGCTGTGTTATTGTGGTTTCGGTATAAATTTCATTCTTTCTGTAAATATTTTTATAATGAAGATTAGTGTCGCATATTATATCTATCGGCACGTAAGTATAGGTTTGTCCTTGAATGGGCAGAAAATACTATTAGAGCCTTTTTATTGGTTGATCACACGCGTGTGATATTTGTCAAAATAGTAAACGTCACGGATGGTACTGCCATTTTTTCACGGACCTAAAGTTAGCTACCGGCCTAAAAATAAATTGAACCTACATCAAAATATCTTATTTAGCGGAATTTTTTATATTTTTTTCTATTTAGATTATGGATTATGTACAAGCTGTTAAGGTAGAATCATTACAAAAAAATTTCATACACTTAAAAGAATTAAAATATAAAAGTGTAAAAGTATCTCATGGCTCAACAATTCAGTGGCAATATTAGAACATTATGGCGGGAAAATAATAGCGCGGAGAGAATGAAAGCGAATGAAAGCAATCAGACTTTGTGTACATTACATTAACTAGAATTAATGTTTAACAATACTCCGCCTCCAGGAGGACGAGCTGGTTCAGATGTAGACTATTTGTTCAGCTACAGACTGTTATGCCTTCTAATAACGTCAAAGTTATTGACATTAATTCTATATCTATCATTCACTTTATTTGTAACGTAAAAACTAATATAATTAACGTCGAATAAGACTGAGCAGTAGAGTTTGTGGCCCGTTACAAGGTCATTTTAAGATTCAAGTTTGAGGACTCCTTCAACAATGCTTTCTTACTTAGGGATTTTTCAATATAGTCATTTTAAGATTCAAGTTCAAGGACTCCTTCAACAACTTTTTTTATTTGGGGGTTTTTCAATATAGTCATTTTAAGATTCAAGTTCAAGGACTCCTTCAACAATGCTTTCTTACTTAGGGATTTTTCAATATAGTCATTTTAAGATTCAAGTTCAAGGACTCCTTCAACAACTTTTTTTATTTGGGGGTTTTCAATATAGTCATTTTAAGATTCAAGTTCAAGGACTCCTTCAACAATGCTTTCTTACTTAGGGGTTTTTCAATATAGTCATTTTAAGATTCAAGTTCAAGGACTCCTTCAACAATGCTTTCTTACTTAGGGGTTTTTCAATATAGTCATTTTAAGATTCAAGTTCAAGGACTCCTTCAACAATGCTTTCTTACTTAGGGGTTTTTCAATATAGTCATTTTAAGATTCAAGTTCGAGGACTCCTTCAAAAATGCTTTCTTACTTAGGGGTTTTTCAATATAGTCATTTTAAGATTCAAGTTCGAGGACTCCTTCAACAATGCTTTCTTACTTAGGGGTTTTTCAATATAGTCATTTTAAGATTCAAGTTCAAGGACTCCTTCAACAATGCCTTCTTACTAAGGGGTTTTTCAATATAGTCATTTTAAGATTCAAGTTCAAGGACTCCTTCAACAATGCTTTCTTACTTAGGGGTTTTCAATATAGTCATTTTAAGATTCAAGTTCGAGGACTCCTTCAACAATGCTTTCTTACTTAGGGGTTTTTCAATATAGTCATTTTAAGATTCAAGTTCAAGGACTCCTTCAACAATGCTTTCTTACTTAGGGGTTTTTCAATATAGTCATTTTAAGATTCAAGTTCAAGGACTCCTTCAACAATGCTTTCTTACTTAGGGGTTTTTCAATATAGTCATTTTAAGATTCAAGTTCAAGGACTCCTTCAACAATGCTTTCTTACTTAGGGGTTTTTCAATATAGTCATTTTAAGATTCAAGTTCGAGGACTCCTTCAAAAATGCTTTCTTACTTAGGGGTTTTTCAATATAGTCATTTTAAGATTCAAGTTCGAGGACTCCTTCAACAATGCTTTCTTACTTAGGGGTTTTTCAATATAGTCATTTTAAGATTCAAGTTCAAGGACTCCTTCAACAATGCTTTCTTACTTAGGGGTTTTTCAATATAGTCATTTTAAGATTCAAGTTCAAGGACTCCTTCAACAATGCTTTCTTACTTAGGGGTTTTTCAATATAGTCATTTTAAGATTCAAGTTCGTGGACTCCTTCAAAAATGCTTTCTTACTTAGGGGTTTTTCAATATAGTCATTTTAAGATTCAAGTTCAAGGACTCCTTCAACAATGCCTTCTTACTAAGGGGTTTTTCAATATAGTCATTTTAAGATTCAAGTTCAAGGACTCCTTCAACAATGCTTTCTTACTTAGGGGTTTTCAATATAGTCATTTTAAGATTCAAGTTCGAGGACTCCTTCAACAATGCTTTCTTACTTAGGGGTTTTTCAATATAGTCATTTTAAGATTCAAGTTCAAGGACTCCTTCAACAATGCTTTCTTACTTAGGGGTTTTTCAATATAGTCATTTTAAGATTCAAGTTCAAGGACTCCTTCAACAATGCTTTCTTACTTAGGGGTTTTTCAATATAGTCATTTTAAGATTCAAGTTCGAGGACTCCTTCAAAAATGCTTTCTTACTTAGGGGTTTTTCAATATAGTCATTTTAAGATTCAAGTTCGAGGACTCCTTCAACAATGCTTTCTTACTTAGGGGTTTTTCAATATAGTCATTTTAAGATTCAAGTTCAAGGACTCCTTCAACAATGCTTTCTTACTTAGGGGTTTTTCAATATAGTCATTTTAAGATTCAAGTTCAAGGACTCCTTCAACAATGCTTTCTTACTTAGGGGTTTTTCAATATAGTCATTTTAAGATTCAAGTTCGTGGACTCCTTCAAAAATGCTTTCTTACTTAGGGGTTTTTCAATATAGTCATTTTAAGATTCAAGTTCAAGGACTCCTTCAACAATGCCTTCTTACTAAGGGGTTTTTCAATATAGTCATTTTAAGATTCAAGTTCGAGGACTCCTTCAACAATGCTTTCTTACTTAGGGGTTTTTCAATATAGTCATTTTAAGATTCAAGTTCAAGGACTCCTTCAACAATGCTTTCTTACTTAGGGGTTTTTCAATATAGTCATTTTAAGATTCAAGTTCGAGGACTCCTTCAAAAATGCTTTCTTACTTAGGGGTTTTTCAATATAGTCATTTTAAGATTCAAGTTCAAGGACTCCTTCAACAATGCTTTCTTACTTAGGGGTTTTTCAATAATCACGTGATATTTTAGAATTTTTTTAAGCACTGTGCATGCGGTGAGGTTTAAGACTTTACTTGATAGATGATCATTACTTTTCAAACTGCCTCTAGTTTATTGAGTCTGAAGTTATAAAAAGTCTGGTCAATAGAAGTGAAGACAAAAGAAAATTCTAGCCAATCATAGCAAATCAAAAGTGTTTCTAACATTTAATGAATTAATTAATTAATGTAGCAAATAAATAGGGAGAAACATTAATTCTTAGTGGAGGTCATCCGTCATTGAGACTGAGATATAATTTATATTTGTAGCTTTAATTCATTGCTTTTATCACACCTTCCCTAAATTACTACACCCTTTTTCCCCGATAGGATTTCAAATATATATTTCCTCCGTTATACGAAACGTGGCTCTAACTAAAATATTTTGTAACACACTCATAAGAAATAATTATTCGTGCTAGTTTTAATGAAAGTATCTAAATATTTTATTACTAAGAAACATAATTATCAAGACACATCTTTTTATTAATATAAGGAATAGATACAAAACAATAGTGTGTAAATGTAGCTTTCTATAAGTGAAAGAATTATCAAAATTGGTTTAGTAGACGCATTGTCAATGTAACATAATACTTCCATTCTCCTTCACAATATTACCGGAAATAGGAAATACTCAATAAAGTATAAAGATAAAAGAAAGGCAGGTCCAAGATAATGAAATACAAGTAGACAGATAGTACAAAGGATATTGCGACGTCTTTGTTTGGAATTACTGAAGCGCTTTTATGTGTCTTGAGTAACACAACTATGAGTATTGGAGAATATTTTTACATTGAGGACTACATTTTAAGATAGTAAATAAAACTTTAAATATAGCCACCAAGACACACTTGGATTTAAATCTAAATCGTAGAGTTTTGAGATGGCAGTAGGCTTACAATCAGTAGCAACAATGTAACGCCATCTCATAGAGTTTTGAGATGCCTGTAGGATTTCAATCAATAGAAACAATGTAACGCCATCTCGTAGAGTTTGAGATTTCAATCAATAGAAACAATGTAATGCCATCTCGTAGAGTTTTGAGATGCCAGTAGGCTTACAATCAATAGAAACAATGTAACGCCATCTCGTAGAGTTTTGAGATGCCACTAGGATTTCAATCAATAGAAACAATGTAACGCCAACTCGTAGAGTTTTGAGATGCCAGTAGGCTTACAATCAATAGAAACAATGTAACGCTATCTTGTAGAGTTTTGAGATGCCACTAGGATTTCAATCAATAGAAACAATGTAACGCCATCTCGTAGAGTTTTGAGATTTCAATCAATAGAAACAATGTAATGCCATCTCGTAGAGTTTTGAGATGCCATTACGATTTCAATCAATAGAAACAACGTAACGCCATCTCGTAAAGTTTTGAGATGCCACTAGAATTTCAACAATAGAAACAATGTAACGCCATCTCGTAGAGTTTTGAGATTTCAATCAATAGAAACAATGTAATGTCATCTCGTAGAGTTTTGAGATGCCACTAGGATTTCAATCAATAGAAACAATGTAACGCCATCTCGTAGAGTTTTGAGATGCCAGTAGGCTTACAATCAATAAAAACAATGTAACGCCATCTCGTAGAGTTTTGAGATGCCACTAGGATTTCAATCAATAGAAACAATGTAACGCCATCTCGTAGAGTTTTGAGATGCCAGTAGGCTTACAATCAATAGAAACAATGTAACGCCATCTTGTAGAGTTTTGAGATGCCAGTAGGCTCTTAATCAGTAGACAAAATTTAATGCCATTTCGTAGAGTTTTAGATGCCAGTAGCGTTACAATTAGTAGAAATAAATGCCTTCTGCTATTTTAAAACTCTACGAGATGGCGCTGCATTGTTAAAAAAATATATTTTGGTTATTCAACAAACAAAGAAATGATTTTTTTAAGTTTCCAATATAGAAAAGACATCTTCAGTTTAACATGTCCAGTCTAGTGTTTCTGATAGTAAACTCGTTTTCCCATAGACTCATGGATTCGTGGAACGATAAACGAGTTTATTTACTCCTACTTGAGACTAAAAGCTCTTATAGCGTCGCTCTTCAAATTTCATTCCCTTTTATTTTACATTACTTGAATACACACTTTAGTATTTTATATCAGTACCAGTCCAAAGCCCATGTTTCACTGAAGTATATGTTTTTTTTTAAGAGTTCGAGTTTAATGGCTTTTCAGTTTATCTATCCGCCCTAAATTGAGACCAATTAATTTATAAAGCAATTTTTTATACAAACAATCAAATATATATATTATAGTAGAGAAATTGTGTAAAGCCGGGGCAAGTCGCTTGTAAAATATAAAATACAAGCTGCCTGAACTACCAATTAAAGTTTTATCTACCATTACTTTAATGATACTCTCTCGAAACGAATCAAGTATTCAATTAACTTTATTTTGTGAACGAACAAGTCTTTCTGACTATCGTTTCAGGAATTATATTTTTGAAAATGATTCAGTCGAAAACAGGATGAAATGTTTTCCTACTTACAAATTAATTGAATCCTCTACAAAAGTAAACCAATGTTTAATATTGAAAAGTTTCATTAACATCGGTAGCGATTCAATAAGCTCGTTAAAAGCCCGATCAGAATCAACACTAGTTACAGCCTGGAATTATACTTTTAATTTTATGAGTACCATTTTTGATTTAATTGTTTATTTATTAATCAAATGTATAAATGACAAGATCTAATTAATGAAATTTGTCCATTGTCTACTACTTCCTTAGCAAAGAATTATAAATGTGAATATTTAGTATTTAATTATATATATAAAATTAGTCATAAATTTTTAAAGCTATTCAAAATCTTAAGAATTTAGAGCTTAGAATTCTTAGCAAAAATATTAATGCAAAAAGTGAAAAATAAAAACAGTAAATATAGACATAGCGAATATTTTATATTGATAACACAAGAACAACTAAAAAAAATCGTGAAAATTACCAAAATAATATAATTAATACGTGGTATAAACACTGATTAATAAAAGAAATGAAAACCCTATCCCTCCCCTACCGCCACCTCTAGGTGGTTGTGTTTGAACGAGCCGATCCCGCAATCACGCGAGTAATTAGCCGCGCGCGTGAGAGGAATGCGCATTGTTCCCACACCACACACACACACACCCATGTGTATGTGTGTGTGCGCCTCCAGCTCGGTTTCGTTGTTCCCGATTGCTGTTAAGGGCGGAGTAAAAATTGTGGGGTTAATGGTCAAACAGTCGCAGTAAAAGCGGATAATTGATAACACTTGGAAATTAAGTTATAAATTTATTAACAAGTGCTTTTTCACACTACAATATTTATCTGAAACCATCATCAGCGCAAAAGAAAGTTATAATAAGCTTAGCAGAATCAAAATCGGTCAGTTCACTGAATTTATTTAATGTGTAAGCTGCTGAGCTGAGTTTTCTTGCTAGAAATGATAAATAGATAAAAACGCCAGAGATAAGTTGTTTCAAAGAGAAGTAAGGAGACAAGAGAGATGAAATCAGAAAGCACCTTTGTTTGTTTTGTATGCTTTTGAAGTAAATCTCTTCTTCACTGGAGGTCATGCTCATCCTGGTTATCTTTCACGGCTGCAGTTATTAGCTGTGTCCACCCCGCCATATCTTTAGCTTTTCTCATCGCGGAAGAAATAGTGAGTCCCGTTATTTTGCTAATTTGATCAGACCATTCAGACCAGAACTGAGAACTCGTTGGTAGCAGGTAGTGGATAGTCTGGTCGTGATGTTTAGTAGGTGGATAATGTGGATTGATTCGTTCTTTTCGCTGCTTATGGTATGCGCAGCATTCTCCTCTAATGAAGTAACTAATGTTTTAGTAAAATATAAAAAGTCGCTTACAGTAGAGCTGTACGATATATTGGAGTAGGAATCATTAGTGCGTGTGGCTTTCTATCGGCTGGAGGCGCTGCGGTCGCTGCGGCGTGATCGGAAACTTAATGAATGGAACACGATAAGGTTCCGATGCTCTATGCCTCATGCCTCCTACCCCTGCCTCTGTCTCGTTATTTACCAATTCAATAGCTCCACTTGAATCGTGTTTCGATAGCAAACGAATAATTGGAAAGGTTAATTTCCAAGTGTATCCAATAGCTGCATCTATAACAACGAATACATAGTCATGACGATTGCACAAGTATACTCCTATTTCATGTAGATTATAAAATCGCGCTTTTACTTATCACTACAAAGACACTAGAATTTTTATGGCTCAGAAATGCCATTTTGCATCAGAAATGAGAGTTACTTTTAAACAACTTCGCCTTTTGAGATGAAGCATTTTAACTCTATCTAGCTAATGTAATGCAAATATTTTTAACTTTATGGACATACTGACCTTAAAAAAAATATAATTTAGTACAAAATTTTAGTAATGTTAATAATAATAAGCTACGAAACGCCTAGCTTATATCAATCGGATGAGTAAGCACTATTAAGTGTAATCTCTCCTCGTTTGTTCCACAGAGAATCTCCTGAATACCCTCTAATGCTTTTATCCCAATTGAATGCTAGTATATCTGAGATAATCCGCTGGTCTCTATACTGACACATTACCAAAACGGTCCATAATAAATTATATTACTTTGCTCTAAGAGCTTTTTCGCTGAGAGTAATAAACTATGAGATGCGAGTAGTGTAGGATGTGTTCGTGTTGCTTTATCGATGTTCACTTTACACTATTTTATGTCATTCTATAAAAACTAGCATTTCTTTTTGATTCCATCCACGGAAACTTCAGAATTTAATTGTATTAGATGACACGCAATCAAATACGGAATCTTCAACTCAATAACTCATTCATCATCATCATCACGACCCTTCAATGGCCCACTAATGAGCCGGGTCTCCTCCTCAGAATGAAGAGGGTATTAGGCAATAGTCCACCTCGCTGGCCCGATGCAGGTTGGCAGACTTCACACACCTTTGAGAACTTTTAGGGAAATCTCACTCGTGCAGGTTTCCTCACGATGTTTTCCTTCACCGTTAAAGCAAGTGATATTTAATTGCTTAAAACACACATAACTCAGAGTCAAAGGTGTGTGCCTGTGTGGGGATCGAACTCGGACTTCCCGATTAAGACTTGAAGTCTCAACCACTGGGCCATCACTGCTTCTATAGGCTCTAACTCATTCATATATTTATAGTATTAATTCAATCATAGAAATATTTGGATAGTATGGTCTATCCGAAAGCAACCGTGATCTATTCCAGTCTAAAATGGAAAGTATCTTGTGTAATGAATTAATTTATACTAATATTATAAAAAGAAATTTTGTGAGGTTGTAGGGGGTAATCTCTGGATCTATTGAACCGGTTTTGAAAATTCTTTTACCAATAGAAAAACATTATTTGTAAATGTCAATCGCTATATATTAACCCGAAAAATGAAAACACTTTTTCATAAGTGCATATTTAACAACTCTTCTTTTATATAACGCATTCAGTAAATAGTTGTTTCTATTCATTGTATAGTATATATTAAAAGCTATTCACAGCGAAGTGTAGTAAGGTAACTACGGTGAGTGTTCATCTTTGTAATGCTCTTAGAATGCGGAACATGAACACTTTTCATTTAAACATTTATGAAAAGTAAAGTGTTGGTTTTGTACACTTATGTGCAGCTATTTTATACATCTTTAACAATTAAAAGTAAAATATATCTAAAAGTATAAATAATTATTAAAACCTATAAACTGTTGGCGGAATCATATGACAGTTATAGTTTTTGGAAAGCTATATCCCACCAAAAATATTTTCATGTAAAATGTCGCCAAGACGAGAGCATATACCTGGCACTGTCAAAAAGTTATCAGATCTCATATAGAGCCAAGCTACTAACTCTACACGCCCTAACTTCACATACTCTACACCTTAGTTAATATATGTGTGTGAAACAAACTTTAGGATACCCTAAGAATTGTGAATATCATCAGTTAGTTAGTGACAGGTTTTTTAGATATCAATAAAAACTAAAGTATAAGAGGTCTGGAACTGAATATTTATATGTCTAATGAGTCTAAGACACCATATCCCGAGAATTTTGTATATCTGGTATAATCCAAACCCAATTTGTGAGAGTTCAAAAAAACGACGAAGCCCTTCGAGAAATGTAGTAGTGCCCTTGCGCTTCGCTTAGCTCGATATACTTTGGCTTGATATAAACTAGAAGATCTTCCATTGACTTGATCTTGATTCCTTCTTGATCCCTTCTCCGCCCCCGGCCCTAAGAGTTATTTAATATTTGTATCTTTTGTAACGTATAAAAATATTAGTGGTAGTATTATCAATAAGACACCGATCCCGCACTGTAACACGCACAAGACAATAATAATATGCACTTACAACAGAACACCGAGTAACCAATATTAAACACTTACACAGCCTTACTAATAGAGACCCAGCATCACAACACTACACCACTGCACACTGCGCAGCCATAATGGTCCGTGTGACAACTAGCTCTTCTTCTAGTCTTAGAATAAAATTAAATTTACAAGTTGCCTCAGCGAAGCGAGCACTGTTTCTCTAGAATACCGGAATTGTCTGTTGGAATATAACAGTAACAGGCCTGTTTAAGGCAGCAGTGGCCTGTGTAATTTTTGAGTTAATTTAAATTTTATATGAGGTTAAGTTCACCAGAGCTGATTAACTCCTCACACTGGAATGGAAACTTTTTAATCAAGTTTTTTCTAGCTAGACTACAGTGTGCGGCTCTCCGCGTTGCTGATCCCACTGTGTGGTTAATGGATTCACTTAACGCTTAATTTAATCTATCTAGAATTTACTGTATTGTCTATATGAGAGCTATAATGCACACAGACAGCAGACATAAAAGAAGATAATAGTATGCACTTTAGACGTCCCGAAGTCTTTAGAGTCCCAGCATTACGACACCACACCGTTGTAAATAAAAAACAAAACAAAATAAAACTTAATTTTCATTTCCATTATTACATAGTTTTTCTCATTGATGAGACCACATAAAGTTTATTTGAAAGGTCATGCAAGTAATTTGATCGTTTGATGCGGTCGCGCTTGACCTGATTACTCCCAACCCCTCTCATCCCTCTCATCCCTCTCGCCGCTCTGTGGTGTGTCATTTCAAACATTTCTAGTTAATATTAATAGGACTAACAACATTGTTTATAACTTTATATTCGCGGGTAGTACTTTTCATTTTATTCCAAGACTGTATAACCTCTGCTCTGATAGATTTGAGTCAGTTGTCAAGTGGAGCTCGCCTGGTGAAGATATATCGGTCTTATGTAAATGACAATAATAAAAAACAAGTTTATTTAAAAAACACTGCTACTGTGTGAGGAGAAAAACGTTAGCGTTGTCAGGAGCGGAAGAAAATCCGGAACTATTATATTTTATACATTTTTCTAATAATTAAATCTAAACAACTAGAGGGGTGAGCCTTACGCGTGTTTGGGGCTGGTGAGGAGTTGGTTCCACAGTCCTCGGTGATCCATTCCCACGGCGTCGGCGTATTCCGGGACGTGTAACATGAGTTGGGTAGTTAGGTGTGCAGCGCCACTGCTAGGATTCCGTAACATGCGTAACAAAATTAATATATTGACTACTAGCTGCCTGCCCTCGCTTCGCTCCGGGTATTTAAAGCAATAATATAATTGATGTCCTTAAATTGTAACTATGTAATTGTGTAGTTATACATTATTTGAAAAAAGTGAAAGAGTAAGACAAAGTTATAAAAAGAAAAATATTAGAAACAAAAATAAAAGAAAAGCGACAGATGCTAAAAGAGGGAGGACAGAGCAAAAATAAAAGGACAGAGAGAGAGAGATAATCGAAAGAAAGAAAGTGAAAAGAGAAAAAAGAGAGAGGATGAGAGATAATGATAGTATTATAAAAGGAAGAGAGACGGAAATACTGTAGACTTCTGTCAATGAAAGAATTTTTAAAATCGGATCAGTAGCAACAAAATGGCCGTATTCTATTAATTACAAAATGTATATGATCACCTAAGACACTAAATCACCAATAAACATTTTTTATCCTTTATATTATACGAGAAATGATGTCTTATTTACGAAGCGAATTTAAACAATACAGCAATAATTCTTATGCAATTAGGTACCTTAAATACATTGTGTATTTAATATAGATCAATATGGCCCTTTACAGCATGAAATATAAACGAATATTTTCAAAGATATTACAGACTAGGGGCCCGTCCCGGCTTCGCACGGGTAGATAATTTTCAACCGACTTCAAAAAAAAGGAGGTTATCAATTCGGTTGTAGAAATTTCTTTTTCTATTTGGTAGGATATGCTTACAGATTGGTCCCATTTTTTTCAAAATCCAGTTCTGATGATGGCATCTTTGAGGAATTTAGAGAACTCCTCAAAAGTTATAGGCACACATATAGTGATTTTGATATTTTGAGAAAGGTTACAACCATTTGTATTCAGAATTTATCATTTGATGAAGTGGAACTGATGAGGAAGACCATAGATAGCCATTATATGGTTGAGAATGTAAAGCAACTATTATTATGAGGAAATTTAAAAAATACTTATCATGTTGATGTTACCAGTAGATTCTTAGACCTTCCGGCTTCATCTACCATCAGTTGATGATGACGCCGGAAGGTATGTACTGGAACACAGGCATGGGACAACGTAAACTAGTCGTGTTTGAGTTTAATGGAATTGTCTTAAAGAGTACTTTGGCTGTAAGTAATTTTTTTAATGGTAATGTTTGTCTGTCTATATCGTAGCTCCCGAATAACTATACCGATTTTAATGCGAATTTTTCTGTGTGGAAGCAAATAAGATAAAAATTCCATCATTTTATAACTTTAACAGTATATATGTGTATTTGTCTGTGACATCGTAGCTCCTGAAAGAATGGAATGTTTTTTTGATGAGGATTTGTTGTGTGAAAGCAGATGGGATCAAGATGACATCGTTTTATCAGTTTAACAATGTGCCTGTGTGCCTGTCTGTGATGTCGTTATAACATTATAAATGATTCCATTTTGGTGCGGTTGTTTATATTCGATTTTCAGATGATCTAGATATACGTATAATTTTTGAAGACCTGAAGGCTATCTGTTGAGTGGGTGCAGTAGATTGGAGATGGAAGGGTGAGTGGAGTGGTACAGTTTAGTAGTTGAGATGATGATTGAGTGAGTAATTAAATAAGTAAACTGATGAGAGAGTGAATTAGTAGATGAACGATAAATGAGTTTCAGAACATATTCACTAAAAACCAAGAAATAAAACATTTTTAACAAAAAATTGAACCGACTTCAAACTCTAAAAAATGCACTAAAAAGTAAGAAATAATTAGCTTATTTATTAACCTCCCTTTATTAGGACAATAATATACAATAATTGATATTTTTGTAGTCGGTGCCAGCAATAGTACAGAACGTGGTAGTATAATAGTACAATCGTACACACTATTTCGCTACAGGTTCGTTCAATAGATATACCTATTACTATTCCATCTCACTACACGTCTGTTCCCCTGGCTGGGCTGGCTGGCACCGACTTCAAAAATATAAATTATTGTATATTATTGTCCTAATAAAGGGAGGTTAATAAATAAGCTAATTATTTCTTACTTTTTAGTGCATTTTTTAGAGTTTGAAGTCGGTTCAATTTTTTGTTAAAAATGTTTTATTTTTTAACATTTTGGCTCCCGCATTCTGTCGCTCCCTCTATTGCCGCGTTACTCGCTGCGCTGCGAGGCACCCACACCGCGCCGGCGGCCCGTCTGGGATTATTTTTTATTTATCTTGATATTTTTATTTCGTAATATCTTTTGACTGGAATGTCCGATTTCAATAATTCAAAAAGTAATTAACTGGTATTGAAACAGTCTTCATTAAAAATTAATTTATTTGGATAAGAATTAATACAAAGTTATGGAAAACATGGTCTGATTTTGATAGGCACTTTTATCAACTTTTAAAATGTAAAAAAGTAGTTATAGTGACTTAACTACAATAGTTGGACATATGGACTCGCGGAGTTTTTTGTAGATATTGATTCGTTCTATAATATTGTTAAACATTTTTTTGTTCTATCATCAATACTTTTCGCAGCGCATGCGATGAAAGATATTTTATGGCTAATTTTTTTGCACCTTGTGTTGGTTTTAGTGAGAATTTCCGGGGATCTCTAATTTTTTCTTGTAATAAATATAGCCTATGTTACTCAGGGATAATGTAGCTTTCTAATGGTGAAAGAATTTTTGAAATCGGTACAGTAGTTTTTATGTTTATTCTTTACGTACAAAAATACAAATCTTTCCTGTTTATAATATTAGTATAGATATAGATTTAAAATGCAGGACATAGCAGTTACGGCTAAATACACGTTTCAAATTGCACCCGGGCAAAGCCGGGACGGGTCGACTAGTAATTTTATATCTGTAAGTCTACTTATAAGATGTAATCTATAATTACCCGCCTAATCCTAATATAGCAACATATGACAAAGATTAGTGTAGTGTATTTCCATTTAATTAGTTTTAAGCAAGTGAGCCGTAGGGAAGTTAATTTGTATGTTTGATGTGGTCGGTCCGGAGCTGATTGCGTTCACCGCACTCGAATGAGCCACCGCCGCGCGTACACTGCACGCGCTGCACACACTGCACACACTACACGTACCCTCTATATATAAATTTATTGGCTAATTTTGTCTTTTTCTTGCAAATTCATAATAGTATTACCTGAGAAGGGACGGGTTAGAATACTATTCCCCTCCGCCGCTGGGAGAGCATCTCGTTAGACGACCACACCCTTGGTGGTAGGGGATCTGTTCCCCGACTGGCTTGCGACCACCAGCGGGTCAGCGGTCTATGAAGCGTTCCGGTCGAGCCGCGTGTGCACCATACTTACCCCCTCCCTCTTCCATCAAAGCCCAGAGTCTACTAGATCCGCAGCATTTTTTTTCTTCTCTCCCCCTCCCTACTCCATCTTCGAGGACGCAACGCAAAGAGATACTCTCTTATTTTGTCGATGTCCATGTGCACCATCAGGTAGACCATCTGCTCGTTTGCACCCAATCTAACATAAAAAAATACTATGATATAGAAACTCATTCACTATATAATTATTTACTGTCTATCAGAAAAAGTGTTTTTACTAAATAGGAAATCTAAAGCAAGATGTATAAACATTATATAGGAGCTATCTGCAAAGTTTTCACATCACACACACACACACACTTATATGCTGAGCTGAGCTTATGAGTAGATCCGAGATTTATGACAAACGCTACTTGCTCACAGTATTCAACTTTAATAAGCTTTTCGCAATCATCCACGTGATAGTATCCATCTTAATAATAGGATAGATTTTATCTTGATTAATAACCTCAACATTTCACTGTTTCGATATTCGTTTTTTTTTGTATGTTCACCAATGGAACTAACCTGTAAATCAGTTCCTCAACTGAGCTACTCCCCACTCCCAACTGAACGCTTGGATTGCAAATTTTCCAAATAAATGAGATTGTTTAATCTGTGCGTTCGTAGACGGTTCATCACCATTAGAGAGTGTCCCGGGACTCGCTCTGTACACTTCCACATTATAATTCTCCTTTTATTTTGCCTGTCGAATTAATTTATAGTGTACTTTAACTGCACAATAACATTCAAAAGACTACAATAATATACAACCTAGACGAAGGAGCGAGAAGTGCCTGGAGCTTCCGACCCAGGTGCAGGATTAAAAGTACACTAATTATTGAAATACTTACCAAATAAATCTAAATACACAACACTTTGAAGTCACACGAGTTCCAAGAATAAGTAAAACTTCTTGCGTAAAAATTGTCATTTGTATATTACAAAATACCCCCCTAATCTCTCCACTATAGGGATGATAGGTGTATCGTAGGCCTGTTATTATAAGTTATCATTATTGTGTCACTCTTACAAGCTCGCAGAGGAAGCTTTTATAAAATAAAATAAAAAAGAATATAACTGAGGTAGGGCACAGCAGGAAATTTCCTGCTCAAATATGGAGCAGCCCGACTGGGGTAGTACCTCGAACTTACAGAAGATCACAGCTAAGTAACACTACTCTAAAGCAGTGTTGTGTTCCTGTTGGTGAGTAAGGTGACCAGAGCTCCTGGGGGGAACTGGGGATAGGGTCGGCAACGCGCTTGCGATGCTTCTGGTGTTGCAGACGTCTATAAGCTACGGTAATCGCTTACCATCAGGTGAGCCGTACGCTTGTTTACCGACCTAGTTACATTAAAAAAAAAATATAATATTTATGAATAGTATATATTACTGAATAGTTATCTTATATTTACAACGCCTCTTTATAATATTAGAATAGATATATGATATTTTCTGAGTATACCACGTAACCACAGAGTAGAGTGGGCTGTGTGGGTTGTGTCAAACAGCAAGCAGCATGCGTAATGGAACATGGAGCGGGAATTATTTACGCGATGCGGATTGATCCATTTTATTATTCCCCCAGGATCACTGTTTTCATGCTCATATTTTATTTTTGATCAAATTGCTGAATCTATTCGTATTGACGATCTCGTTTTTATACTATTGAGAATACGACCAGGAGCAGGCTCACCTCCACCGCTCGACCTCGCTTTAATATTAAAGTGATAAAGTCAGTAGTCAGTCAGTTGTAGCGTCAGTAGCTCAATGGTTCGAGCGTTGGATTCACGATCGATAAGTCGTGGGTTCAAATCCCGGACTACTGACGTGGCCCACTCCTGACACAATCTATTTATTAGCTTACTAGTAGGGGTAAAGGGAATACTAGTAGTATGTGATCCATACTGTTAGTAATCTTTTAAAAAAAAAAAACATTACTTACGTGGTCCTCTATTACGGAGGCCTAGCACCACGCCACCAATCTATATTACGCTATTAGTCACACTACTTCAATATGTAACAGACTGTTTCAGTCCTATCAGGATGAAAGTTATGTATTGTCTACTCGAAATAAGATAAAATGAACTACCCGCGAATACGACACAGTTTCCCACTCCATCTTATATATGATATTTTACAGCAAACACCCAAAATACGCAGTGCTGCCAACCTTGATTACATATGCTTCTCAAAGGTATTCATGGTTATTATTTCTATTCAAATATTATATTACTTAACTAATTTAAAAGGCTATTATAACATTTGTATAGAAGTAAAAAAGAAGAAAATAAAAATTTAGTAGTAATACAGACTTAGACATGTTTCAGTATAGATTAGACACATGACACAGAGATTTAGTAGACTTGGATCCTTAAATCACATTAACGATCTCAGCAGCGACACGATTACTAGCAGTATGGATCACATACTACTAGTATTCCCTTTACCCCTCCAACTAAGCTAAAATGCTTGTGCTAAGAGTGGGCCACGTCAGTAGTCCAATGTCCGAGATTTGAACCCACGACTTGTTGATCGTGAATCCAACGCCCGAACCACTGAGCTACTGACGCTTCAAATGCGTTTATGTGTTTAGGATATTAAAAACTATATCTGAGACGCTTGGCATCAATTAAATAACATTTTTATTACACTTTCACTAGCACGACTTTAGACGATATTCACTCAAAGAGATTACTCGATGAACTAAACTTCGATACGCCGAGTAAGAGCATAAAAGTGACGAAACAGTGATAGGAGCACCCCTCCACTAGTGGGGATAAAAGTGAAGAGAATTGCTGACCAATCACAGGCCACCAAAGGTCACAATGTGACAACGCAAGTGGTATTAAATACTATAACCTAACTTACGCGCCGACATATATCATCAATAGTGTTAATTACTCCATCTCCTTAACAATTTACTTTTAATAAAATTTATTCTTAACAAAGTTTTTTTTAGTAAAAAACAAGTCATTTTATCGTATGATCAAAGCGTGAAAGAAAGACAAACAAATATATTCCTTATTACAATAGGCAAAGTTTAACCTTAGTGGAGTTATTTCTTTTCAAATTTTGGCCTTAGGCAAGAATTTTCAATCACTATATTGACCTACAAGTTTATAGCAAACAGCGCCGTAACTCGACAATCAAAACAAGTATTGGTGAAGAAAACTAATAAATATTATATTAATAGGTAGTTATAGTTGAAATAGTTTAGACGTTGGCGCTCGCGTCGCGGAGTTTTTATGCCGGCTCACCACAAAAATTACTGGGCTATAGCTATATTTTGTTACTTACTTCCAAACCTTAGTAATGGAGACTCAGTATCACTACACCAAACCCCCACTATGCAGCACCAGGCGAGCTACGTTTGATAAATGCGTCAAGTGCATCGGAACAGATGTTGTATATTATCTCGGAATAAAATAAAAAGTATTACTCGCGAATATAAAGTTATCAACGGTGTTGCTATCTATTCCCTATATGTTTATTCAACATATATACTGATACAATAATGTTGATATACAGTAGTATACAGTGCAGTGATGGCCCAGTGGATGAGACTTCAAGTCTTACTCGGGAGGTCCGATTTCGATCCCCCACACAGGCACACACCTCTGTCTCTGAGTTATGTGTGTTTTAAGCAATTATATCACTTGCTTTAACGGTGAAGGAAAACATCGCGAGGAAACCTGCACTCCTGAGAGTTCCCTAAAAGTTCTCAAAGGTGTGTGAAGTCTGCCAACCCGCACTGGGCCAGCGAGGTGGACTATGGCCTAATACCTTCCTCATTCTGAGGAGGAGACCTGGCTCAGCAGTGGGTCATTGAAGGGTCGTGATGATGAATGTTGATATATGCATAATACAGAAATATTATATTCAGTATTGCCAGAATTTTATGCTAATTATTTTTTTAATTTTTACTAAATTTTTCAAAGTTAATTCGGTTACTGTCGGTACCTTGTTTATTTATATACTAGCTGCCTGCCCTCGCTTCGCTCCGGGTATTTAAAGCAATATTATAATTGATGTGCTTAAATTGTCACTCTGTAATTGTGTAGTTTTTCGTTATTTGAAAAAAGAAAGAGTGAGTAAGAAAAATAATAGAAACAAAAATAAAAGAGAAGCGACAGATGATAAAAGAGGGAGGACAGAGCAAGAATAAATTAATTGAATAGGTAAAGGAGAGAGAGTAAGAGAGAGAGAGAGAGAGATAATTGAAAAAAAGAAAGTGAAAAGAGACTAATCATTCTGAATGGATAAAAATAAAAATTAAAGACAGAGGATGAGAGACAATGATAGTATATAAAGAGGAAGAGAGACGGAAATAATATAGACTTCTAACAGTGAAATAATTTTTAAAATAGGATTAGTAAAAACAAAATGGCCATATTCTATTATTTAAAAAATGTACATGGCAACACTAAATCACTTTTGTCACTCACGAATAGTGTAGTTTTCTAACAGTGAAAGAATTTTAAAAATAGGATTAGTAAAAACAAAATGGCCATATTATATTATTTTAAATGTACATGGTAACACTAATTCGCTTTTGTCACTCACGAATAGTGTAGTTTTCTAACAGTGAAAGAATTTTAAAAATAGGATTAGTAAAAACAAAATGGCCATATTATATTATTTTAAATGTACATGGTAACACTAATTCGCTTTTGTCACTCACGAATAGTGTAGTTTTCTAACAGTGAAAGAATTTTAAAAATAGGATTAGTAAAAACAAAATGGCCATATTATATTATTTTAAATGTACATGGTAACACTAATTCGCTTTTGTCACTCACGAATAGTGTAGTTTTCTAACAGTGAAAGAATTTTAAAAATAGGATTAGTAAAAACAAAATGGCCATATTCTATTATTTCAAAAATGTACATGGCAACACTAAATCACTTTTGTCACTCACGAATAGTGTAGTTTTCTAACAGTGAAAGAATTTTAAAAATAGGATTAGTAAAAACAAAATGGCCATATTATATTATTTTAAATGTACATGGTAACACTAATTCGCTTTTGTCACTCACGAATAGTGTAGTTTTCTAACAGTGAAAGAATTTTAAAAATAGGATTAGTAAAAACAAAATGGCCATATTCTATTATTTCAAAAATGTACATGGCAACACTAAATCACTTTTGTCACTCACGAATAGTGTAGTTTTCTAACAGTGAAAGAATTTTAAAAATAGGATTAGTAAAAACAAAATGGCCATATTCTATTATTTAAAAAATGTACATGGCAACACTAAATCACATTTGTTACTCACGAATAGTGTAGTTTTCTAACAGTGAAAGAATTTTAAAAATAGGATTAGTAAAAACAAAATGGCCATATTCTATTATTTAAAAAATGTACATGGTAACACTAATTCGCTTTTGTCACTCACGAATAGTGTAGTTTTCTAACAGTGAAAGAATTTTAAAAATAGGATTAGTAAAAACAAAATGGCCATATTATATTATTTTAAATGTACATGGTAACACTAATTCGCTTTTGTCACTCACGAATAGTGTAGTTTTCTAACAGTGAAAGAATTTTAAAAATAGGATTAGTAAAAACAAAATGGCCATATTATATTATTTTAAATGTACATGGTAACACTAATTCGCTTTTGTCACTCACGAATAGTGTAGTTTTCTAACAGTGAAAGAATTTTAAAAATAGGATTAGTAAAAACAAAATGGCCATATTCTATTATTTCAAAAATGTACATGGCAACACTAAATCACTTTTGTCACTCACGAATAGTGTAGTTTTCTAACAGTGAAAGAATTTTAAAAATAGGATTAGTAAAAACAAAATGGCCATATTATATTATTTTAAATGTACATGGTAACACTAATTCGCTTTTGTCACTCACGAATAGTGTAGTTTTCTAACAGTGAAAGAATTTTAAAAATAGGATTAGTAAAAACAAAATGGCCATATTCTATTATTTCAAAAATGTACATGGCAACACTAAATCACTTTTGTCACTCACGAATAGTGTAGTTTTCTAACAGTGAAAGAATTTTAAAAATAGGATTAGTAAAAACAAAATGGCCATATTATATTATTTTAAATGTACATGGTAACACTAATTCGCTTTTGTCACTCACGAATAGTGTAGTTTTCTAACAGTGAAAGAATTTTAAAAATAGGATTAGTAAAAACAAAATGGCCATATTCTATTATTTCAAAAATGTACATGGCAACACTAAATCACTTTTGTCACTCACGAATAGTGTAGTTTTCTAACAGTGAAAGAATTTTAAAAATAGGATTAGTAAAAACAAAATGGCCATATTCTATTATTTAAAAAATGTACATGGCAACACTAAATCACATTTGTTACTCACGAATAGTGTAGTTTTCTAACAGTGAAAGAATTTTTTAAATCGGATTTGTAGTTCTTGAGAAACTCTTCAATTTACAAAATGGCCACCTTATGGCACTTAAACGACCATATCTTTTTAATTAGAGTATTTATGGCAACACTACATAGCCTATGTTACTCGGAAAGGATGTAGCTTTCTATCGGTGAAAGAATTTTTAAAATCGGTTCAGTACTTTTCGAGCCTATTCGCAACAAACAAACATACAAACAATCAAGTCTTTCCTCTTTATATAATAGTAGTATAGATATAGATAGATGAAAATGAAAATCGTTCAGTATTAAAAATAACAGAATTTTACTTACATAACAAACTTAATCTATGTATAGTAAAGCTCATCCAGTGGAGGCTCAGCCGCAGTAAGTGAGTAGTGTCTGGAGCAGCGCCAGTGTCTCAGTCTCTCAAATGAGAAGATATTAGTTCCTTCATATTATTTCAACTGAAATTGTTCTATGAGAATACAAACTTATAATAAACTATCTCAAATCTCACTCAAGACTTTCTATTTAATACTTATATTATATATTGGTTGTGTTGTCTGAAATAATGTTATCTAATACTGCACAGTTTACTTGTTAAATTTTTCACTAATAGAAAACTACTTTAATCACCTAGTTTAAATAATGTTGACATATTTTATAATAAACTTTGATATCGCTAATTTGTTTGCGCTGATTGGAAGAAATCTACTAAATCTATTTCTCTCCCTCTCTCTCGTGTTCTCTCTTTTTTCTCGCTTTCATTTTTCTCTTTCTGTCTCCTTCGTTCTTTGTATTTTTACTTTCTTTGTCTCTCTCTTCCATTTGTTTTTTTTACCCTGAGTTATTAGACAAAATAACGTTAGCATCAACACAAAACGGCTTTTCTTACCTTCGGGATGAAAGTCTTCGACATGAGCTGAAGGCGACTGAAACATTATTTAAAAAGTGCTATTTTTTATATCAGTTAAGGGTCAAACGAGTAGATGGCCCACTTGATGGTAAGTGGCCACTGTCGCCCATGGACATCGACTATACAAGGGAGAGACTCTGGTTTTGCCAGATGCGTTGCCACCTCGAATATAGAGTGAGGAAGGGGAATGAAGAGAAGAATGCTACGGTTTCGGTGGACCCTAACAGTCTGGCCCACATGCGGCTCTTACGAGATGCTCTCTCGGCGACTGAGGGGAATAGTATTCTAACTCGTCCCCTCACGGCTGTTTATGTTGCTTTAGTTCATTCTTTACACTCCTGAACTAAACTGTCTCTTCTTAATCATACATCAGTGATAACTATTGATATTATTAATATAAAAGTATTAAATACAATTGAAAGCTTGCAATAATGTGCAAAAGAAGAAAAATCAAATAGCAATAACAATAATGGCGTCCGGCGTCCGGCGTCCGGCGGTGGCGCTGGCGTCGCTCCAGCAACCTTAATAGCGTTATAATGTCGAGATCGAATCGCACGTGACCACGTGACCACGTGGCTGGAACGCTCACGCCCTCACTCACACACTCACACTATGGCTGTGTGTCTCTGTGGTCTTTTAAACCATTTTTAAATCAATCGCAGTAGATTTGCTTTGTTATTTCTATTTTTTTATATCTCTTTGTATTGTAATAGCTTGCAGTAAGCAGTGATGGCCCAGTGGTTGAGACTTCAAGTCTTACTCGGGAGGCCCGAGTTCGATCCCCCCACACACACACCTATGACTCTGAGTTATGTGTGTTTTAAGTAATTATATCACTTGCTTTAACGGTGAAGGAAAACATCGTGAGGAAACCTGCACTCCTGAGAGTTCTCTAAAAGTTCTCAAAGGTGTGTGAAGTCTGCCAACCTGCACTGCGCCAGCGTGGTGGACTATGGCCTAATACCCTCCTCATTCTGAGGGGCAGACCCGGCTCAGCAGTGGGCCATTGAAGGGTCGTGATGATGATTGTAATAGTTAGATGAAGTTAGTAACTATAATTAGAAATCACTTTTAGAACTATAGGAAAGATATAAATACAGAAGATTCGGATCAGTTAAATTTAAAAGTAAACTTGAGACCATTTAACAAGTAATTACATAGAATGAGTATTTTCTATCGTAGTACAAGTACACATACTAAATAGTAAAGCAGTGTAATTGGTGGTAGGTTATTATTATATTTATAGTTGATATTGGTCTATTTGACCGACTTTTATAACTTTGGAATGTTGACCGCACATTAAAAGGGGCAGCGGCTTAAAATTTTCAAATATTCCCTTGAAGAGCCCTCAACCCTCAACCCTCCCGATATAACCCTTCGTTCACAACAATTTATTGCGGCTTTATTATCACAAGTTAGAAGTTTGTTATCTCACTTCGTTTGTTCATTCGCTTACTGATTACAATTTTATATTCTACTACCCTACCTTTATAAACCTGTCACTGATTGCAGAACTGGGGTAGACCTACATCTGATTATGTCCCTTTATTTATAGTGTTAAAATAAATTTTAAATTGTACAAAATTTCTACGTCTACGAATACGCCTGTGTGCTTACATATAATCGCCATCGTAAAAAGTATTTTTTTTTAATAATATGTTACTCATTTTTTATTTAAGCGTCAGTAGCTCAGTGGTTCGGGCGTTGGATTCACGATCAACAAGTCGTGGGTTCAAATCCCGGATATTGGACTACTGGCGTGGCCCACTCCTGACGCAAGCATTTCAGCTTACTAGGAGGGGTAAAGGGAATACTAGTAGTATGTGATCCATACTGCTAGTAATCTTTAAAAAAAAAAAGAAAAAGAAAAAAAAAAAAAAGATTAATCTCACTCTGGTGTTTTCGCGCAGTGTACATGGAAATTGGTGTTATAGTGTAGTGTTAGGCCTCAGATTATCGAGGAACACGTGAGTAATGCACTTTATTATTTTAATATTCGGTAGCGGGGTCGAGCGGTGGAGGTGAGAGTTTGTGCATTGTAGAAGACGTCTTTGAACCTGTTCCTGGGTTTCAAGCCCCAGGCACTGCTCGGCTGCCGTCTAGATTTTATGTTGTTGTAAATAGTTTCTTAGACTATGTTAGCAACACTGTTTATAAATTAGTAATCGCGGGTAGTTCATTTTATTTTATTTCGAGTAGACATTATACAACTTTCGTTTTGACAAAATTGAGTTAGTCTGTCAAGTGATATCGCGCAGTACATATTAAAGTATTGAGACTAATAGTGTAGTGTTGTTTGGTGGAGTGGTGCTAGGCCTCCTTTATCAAGGAGCACGGGACTAGAGTACTTTATTATTTTAATATTAATTAGTAGCGAGGTGAGAGTTTGTATAAGCACAAGTATGTTAGCAACACCGTTTATAAAGTAGTAGTAGCGGGTAGATCATTATTACATTATTTCAAGTATACCGATGTGAAGACAATATATATCTCTCTCATCGTATCACACGTAAAAACTCAATGTATTAAACTATTTTTTTATAGTAGATAAGGTGCAACAGATCAGATGGTCCACCTCATGGTAATTAGCCACCATCGCCGAAACACGAGATACCCTCTTGTTTGGGCGATGCGTTGTATCCTCGAAGATAGAGTTGGGAGGGGGAGTGAAGAAATGAATGCTGCGGTCTCAGTGGACCCTGTGCAAGAGTCCACAATCCACCAGATCACAAGCAAGTCGGGGAATAGATTCTCTACCACCAAGGGGTGCTGCGTTACTCGGCTCTTACGAGAGCTCTCCCACCGGCAGAGGGGAATAGTATTCTAACTCGTCCCCTCAAGATTCATTAGAATCTTTCTTGTTTTACTCTACTATCGTATAATGAATATAGGAAATGATAAAAGCGAAGTTATTTAGTCTTAGATAAAATAATATTGATGAGGAAGCAGACCCGTCTAGACGCCAGCGCTTCCGCAAACAACCCTTTTCTCTTTATTTTTCAACCCTTTTCCGTTTTTCATATTAATCCATTGAATATACACAGACAGAAATGGTTTTCTTACAATTTTCTAGATGAAGATTTTAAAGGACAGAAAAAAAAGAAAATTTAATTTGAATGCATTATACAGTATTATGATTCTACCAACATACAACACTACAACAGCATTGTTTCTTAAACCATTATACGTCTATACAGGAAATACTAGATTATACTCCAGAAATAGATAAATCCAATCATATGGCAAACAGTTAAAAATAATCACCCCCTCCTATAATGTTTCTGATCACAAGAGAATTTGGTGAAGTTCGATCGCAATAGTTTAATTAAAGGCGCGCGCTGACCCGGAAACGATGCGGCTCACTCCGGATATTAGACCGCTGCCACCGCTTCCACCGCCACCGCCGGGCGTGGTCAGGTGACCGCTTTATTACTTTTACTTTCAAATGATTTTCTTTAAAATATAAAGTGGCTTTTGGTGTAATTTAACAGTTCGAAAAATTACCCTTCGTATCCAACTCCAAGTGATATATTATTCTAATATCCAGGTCTTCATATTATTATTTCTACATACTAGTACTTGCAACTGACTTTTTTTATTAAATCTATTATGCTAAATTTCTCTTAAACAGGAGAGAAATACTAATTCAGAATCATTTACTGCTTCATAATGAAGGAATAGTAACTCTCCGTAAGTTGCTATGATGGAAAGGAAAGGACCAGACCTACGTCATAGTAATAATAGGTTAGAGTAGTTCAAATTATTCTGATGCGATATCATCCTTGAGAGCAACTGTACTCAGTCAATTTTACACCTACATACATAACTCATCTAAATTCTAAGTATATTAATAACAATAACACTAGTGTCTGACTTGTTTGTGTATCATAAATATAACAAATAATAGAATTCATTTAGATAAAGAATAAAAGCATAGTTCTTAGAGAGCTCGGAACGATATCCGCAGACATCCGTCCGGATATTAATATCCGGAGAGCAGTGGAGCGATGGCGCGGCGAGGGCGAGGAGCGGACATAGATCTAGAAGACACTTTGTTAACATTCCTATAGATAAAAACTATTTGACGGTTCGATTGCTTTTGGAATATTAAGGTTATGTTACTGATTCATGAATAAAACCTAGAAATGTCATGCGCTTATTTTCTATATTTATAAGAGTATGTCATAAGATATGAGACTATGTGAGAGTTTAGAGAAGAGCGTGTACCTTGAGGAGCTAGGTAAAAAATATGAAAGGTTTTAGGTTTTAAGGACTGTTACCCTATACAGGACAGTAAAGAATCATTTTTTGTCAAATTCGTTATTATCATACAATACAATTTGTACATCAACATTTGCAATTAAACATCGCTCAATCATGATTAGTGGAATATAATGGGTCGGGGAAAAAGTCTTTTCGCATTATAGTATGTATGAACTTGTAATGAAATCTCTTTGGTTATACTATTTGTATCTGGCTGGTTTTGGTATCATTACAAGTTTATATTTCAAAGAAGATAATTCCAAATTCAAATTAGGAAAATGTGTGATATTTATTTGTTTTTCGTACTGTGAAGATGAGTGAATCTAATGAAGAAATTCGATACATTTTAAAATTTTACTACAAAAAAGGTAAAAATGCAACGCAAGCCGCGAAATTTTGATGTCAAAGATGCACCTCACTCTGTTCGCGCTATTACGGATAAAATGGATGCCATTTTTGAAAAAGTGGAGCAAGATCGGCATATTAGTAGGTAAAACGTAGACGAAGAACTGGGAATTGACCGAAAAAACAGTTTTGCCGCATTTCAAAAAAACTGGGTACACAACAAATATTTAGGTACCTCACGAGCTCACTGAAAGAAACCTAATGAACCGCGTACTCATTTGTGATTCTTTATTACGATGTAATGAAACCGAACCATTTTTAAAGAAGCTGATAACTGGTGATGAAAAGTGGAGCAAGAAGAAGCTGAGAGAAAGCGGCCGAAATTAATCAACAGAAGGTTATGAAAAACTCATCATGATAACGCTAGACCTCACACATCTTTAGCCACTCAGCAAAAATTAAGAGAGTTTGGCTGGGAGGTGTTAATGCATCCGCCGTATAGTCCTGACCTTGCACCTTCAGATTTCCACCTGTTTCGGTCTCTTCAGAATTCTTTAGGCAGTGTCAGGTTAACATCACGAGAGGACTGCCAAAACATCTTGTCGCGGTTTTTTGATCAGAAGCCCCAAAATTTCTATAGCAATGGGATCGTGTCCCTACCTCCAAGATGGCTAAAAGTTATCGAACAAAATGATATCTGCATACTTTAGTTAAATGTAAAAAAACTATATAAAAAAATGTTTTGTATTTTCTTAAAAAACGCGAAGAAACTTTTTCCCCAACCTAATATTATATTAAAGTCGATATATAAAAGTAAAATTTATCTAAAAGCACTCAACTCACTTAATATCATGTAAAATGATAGTAAAGCATAGTGAATATAAAGTAAGTTATACATTTCCTCCCGGATATTAATATCCGGTCGTGTGGCAGTGTGGCCGTGTGGCCGTGTGGCCGTGTGGCCGTGTGGCCGTGTGGGACACGTCGTAGACCCGATCGACCAAACAAAGTGTTTACTCTGGCTATTGGTTATTGGTTTAATTTACCTCTATTAAAGTTTTATTCGCTTACTATATGTTTATTTTATTTATCAAGTTTTTGTATTTGTATACATAATATTAATATTAATACTATTCCCACCTCCCGGCTTCGCACGGGTGCACAAAACATTTAATACAACAGAAAACAAATTTTAGTAAATTTTCCTGTAGGAACCCGTAGGAATTTTTCTTCAAGAGAGAGAGATGGAAAGACAGAGAAACAGATGTTACAAAACAATTATTTGAATTCTTTAGATCTATTAAACTCCCTGGTCTGTATATAATTATGTGAGTTAACAAATTATCCAACAAAGTTTATTCTATAGTTGTAATTACAGGAGTTGCCTGTAATTTGGAAGCAAAGTATAAATTAACGCAATATTTCTGTATCTTCGTAAGGAAGGTAGAAAGCCTAAAGTTTGTGAACTTCAGCAATTTCATCCCTTTCATATAATAAATGTTTTATGGAAGTAATTAATGTATATTAAAAGATAAAGTGATGAAACTTTAGATAAAATTGTAGTATATTAAGAGTATACTGTGCAGTAACACTCAACATGTTATCTAGGTGAAAGCTTAGCAGTGCCTGGAGCTAAAGACTCAGGTGCAAGACTTTGCTACCAAATTTTAAAATAATAAATTATTTTACTCACGTGCTCCTCGATAACGGAGACCTAGCACCACACCACCAAACAACACTACACTATTAGTCTCACTACTTTAATATGTACTGCACGATATCACTTGACAGATTAACACAATCCTATCGGAACGAAAGTTATATATTAATGCAAAAGTTAGTTGATAGATGTGTGTAGGTACTAACATATAGATGTATGGATGTGTATATGAATGTATGAGTATGGATGTGTGTGGATGTGTAAGCATTTGAAGGTGAGAATGTAGAGCTAATGGATGTTTCTCATTCATGCTATAACATATATTTTAAAAGTATAGCTACTGGCACCTAAGTATAGGTTTGACCTTGAATGCGCAGAAGTCACACGCGATTGGTTCTTATGTGACTACTTTCCCCTACTATTGCTCAGACCTAAAGTTAGCTGCCTGTATTGTATAGTTTAATATTGCCCGTATTTTAATAATTTTTAAGTCATATGAGTACAGAATACAGAATGATTCTTATGTTACTGTTAAAGCAGGTAAAATGAAATAAACTTTTCTCAATATAAAAGTTTCGGTTGGTCGAAAGCAAACGTGGTTTAATATTATAGTTCCCCAACTTATACGATTAAAACTATTTTTGGACCGACAATGTTATAATGTTGAAATGAAGTCAAATAAATAACAACATAGTGTCGTATGGTCGCGGTATTCAATGAGTACTACCGTCCTCTACAAATATTTGTGTAGAGCTTCCCTCTGACCTCTCAGCTTCATATTAAATCCTTGCGTTCATATATTAAAAGTTTCTTTTCTGACCTAATCACATTCTTCAACATCTAAAAAAAAGTTATAAAAAAATTGAATTCTAAATATCGCTGAACTGAACAGTTTTCAGTTTCTTTAGTCTTTTAAGACTGGACTGGTTAAAAATGAGTGACAGTTCAATAAGTCGTGTTCACTATAAATATCCATCAGACTGTTTGTCCTGCTATAATATTATTTACAAGTTTGTAGGTATTTTCAAATAGTGGAAGAATCTAGGAAACTTAAACTAGTTAATTTTCATACAATGCTTTTGTTTCTCATTTACAAAACTAAGACCTAAACACTACGTGTGTCTAAATTGCGGGAACTGTACCATGCGAGTCATTTAAATTTAGCTTCCCCCCTCCCTTCCCCCAGCCTCGCCCTCCCTCGGCTCGTGTGCTGTCACTTAATTAAGTTTACTAATTCAACCGGATACACAGCTTACGCGATGTTTTTGGGTTTCGTATATTATTTATTTTATAAGAACTGTTTTAAAAAGGTAGGTTTGTATGTATATTACCGAAACAAGCGTATGTTTTTGCACTGTGTTACATAAGGGCGAAGACGTCACAGAAGTCCTAACACAATTTTTTTTTGTTCATTCAAACTTTTTTCTATTTTAACCTTAATACTTATTTAATCATGCCCGCTGTAATAGTTTTGTACTCTATGGTAAATTTGTCCTGATTAACAGTTTAACGTTTCACTTTGATAGATTATAGTCTACCGAAAATTAATGCGTTAAATTGCAAGCAATATGTAACGGTTTACAATATTTTGATAGTTTACAATATCACGGGATAGATTCTTACTCGGGAGGTCTGAGTTTTGTCATGGACACACACCTCTGACCTTTCAGAGTTATGTGTGTATTAAGCAATTAAATACCACTTGCTTTAGCGGTGAAGGAAAACATCGTGAGGAAACCTGCACTCCTGAGAGTTCCCTAAAAGTTCTCAAAGGTGTGTGAAGTCTGCCAACCCGCACTGGGCCAGCGTGGTGGACTATGGCCTAATACCCTCCTCACTAATTGACGGGTCGTGATGATGATAATATAATTGGCTATGTCACACATACTTTTTTAAAGATTAAACTTTACAGTTTCGTTTCTTCATTTTAAGGTTCCCTGGAAACCTAAGACTTGGTTTTATCAGAGTTAGAAGGCACTGAAATAAAATAAGTATTTATATTGTAAGTGTATTGTATTTGCTTTTCTGCTGAAGAGACTAATGCAAAAAATCTTTTTTAAATGTACCACTTTTTACTGTCGAAATTAAAATGTGCGTGTGTGTGTGCATGTCTGTGTGCGTGTGCGTGTGCGTGTATATGTATGTGTGCGCGCGTGTATGTATATATAATCATAGTAGGTATACACGGAGGCGATCACGGTAGGACCCTTGGCCATTTCTGTATCTATGAATTTTTGGGTTTGTATCTGAATTATTTTCTTGTTTTGACCTTTTTATACCACTTTTTTTAACATAGCCGGATTTAGAATAGTTTTTTATTCAATATATCTTTATTATTTTATTATATAAATCTAGAAGAAATCTAAACGGACACGTATTTTTTATTTTTCCAAAACATGATCCCGGTAATAATAAAAATCAATTTTGAAATTTAATCTATTCTATAAAGACGTAAACGCCAAATGACGTCATATATACGGTTGAATAGCGATGTCTTTGCTTTAACAAGTAAAGCAATCTTATTCTGACGTATATGTGACGTCATCACATATGTTTTAGTTTTAATTTTTTTTCTTCAAAACTAAAACAAAAAGTCTTATGTTTTTTTTTTTACTCAGAACAGATAAATAAATTTTGGATTGAGATTTATTATTAATTTCGGTCGATAAAGATTAAAAGCAAAGGTAAAATAACATTTTTATTTAATGGTACAATAAATGTGACTCGGTAGAGGTGATCTCATTATACGCGGCGGCCATTTTGCTCCAGGAGCAGAGCGGGCTGCGGGACACACGTAATGCATTTCTAATTCTACCGCATACCCGCTCATAGTTATACACCATAGTACATATACAAGATAATAATTCATTTAGGATAGGAAACAAGCAATGCCTGGGGCTAGTGACCCAAGACTTAAACTTGTCTTATACACTAACTAGCTTTTATCCGCAACTTCATTTGCGATATTGGGGTACTTATATCAGCCTACAGTTGATCGTCTGTAGATATGTTTAATAATTTTATGAGGTAGTCATACTATCTTTGCACCTTTAGCTCCATAAGGGATGAATTTCAAAAAAATATTTTACACGTGTTTCATCACTTTCAATGACATCATACTGAATTTCATTTAAATAACTTCACAAAACGCAAAGTTTCATACTAACTTTGCACCCTTATGGGGTTAATTTTCACAAATCCTTTCGTAGTGCTCCCCTACATTATATAAAACATTTTTAACAAAAAAATGAACCGACTTCAAACTCTAAAAAATGCACTAAAAAGTAAGAAATAATTGGCTTATTTATTAACCTCCCTTTATTAGCACAATAATATACAATAATTGATATTTTTGAAGTCGGTGCCAGCCAGTCCAGCCAGGTGAACAGACGTGTCGTGAGATGGAATAGTAATAGGTATATCTATTGGACGAGCCTGTAGCGAAATAGTGTGTACGTATGTACTGTTATACTACTACGTTCTGTACTATTGCTGGCACCGACTACAAAAATATCAATTATTGTATATTATTGTCCTAATAAAGGGAGGTTAATAAATAAGCTAATTATTTCTTACTTTTTAGTGCATTTTTTAGAGTTTGAAGTCGGTTCATTTTTTTGTTAAAAATGTTTTATTATTCCAAGACTGTATATAATCTCTGTTCCAGAGGTGTGGTGATGTGATGCTGGGTCTCCACTACTAAGATTTAGAGTAAGAGTGTTTAATATTGGTTATTGTCTGGTGCATGTTAGTGTGCGCTATCGATCCTATGTAGATTAAACAATAAAAAAACCCGTGAGGGGACGGGTTAGAATACAATTCCCCTTTGCCGCTGGGAGAGCATCTCGTAAGAGCCGAGTAACCCAGCACTCTATTGGTGGTAGGGGATCTGTTCCTCGACTGGCTTGCGACCACCAGCATGCGAATCCGACCGCCAAGCGTCTCTGACGCGTTCCGGCCGAGCAGCATGTGGGCCAGATCTACCCCCTCCCTCTCCCATCCCATTACTGCTACTGTTCCAATGAATACTGGGTTTTACTCGGGGTCCATTGAAATCGTAGCAGTCACCTCTTCACTCTCCTCACTCTATCTTCGAGACGGCAACGCATCGACAAAACAAGAGATACCCTCTATATATATGTCCATGGGCGACGGTGACCACTTTCCTTAACTGTGATCACTTTTCCTTTTCCTCGTTTGTCCCTTATAAAAAAAATTGTTTTAGCCCAGCCAAGCTAGTACGGCTAGAATAATATCATATAAACTGTCCCACTTAACGATGATATTGTATTCTGAATAACAATAAATGAAACAACTCGGAGCTAAGCATCGAGTATCAATTCCTTCATTAATAAAAATAACTTAACAGAAGCACAAAGCTTTATTTAAACAACTCTCGAACAAATAAATCTTTATATTAATATAGAAAAGGAAATTCGTACGAGAGTTGAAATATACAGCGTTTAATCAATAAAGTTGCAATTTTGAAACTTAATCTATACTAATATTAAGTAGAGGTAAAGTTTGTGAGTTTCTGAGGTTGTAGGGGGTAATCTCTGGATCTCCTGAACCGATTTTGAAAATTCTTTTACCAATAGAAGCCACATTATTTGTAAGTATCATATATTAACCTAAAAAATGAAAAGACATTTCGTGGTAGTCAAATTTGCAAATTCGGAGAAGAAATGGTCGAACGAAAACGTTTTTTAGAAACGCTGATTAACGGTGAGAGATATATGATCCACAGTTGCGGGTAGAGTATGAATGAATAAATGAGTGAGAGTGTGAGTGAGTGAACAGTTTGAATACACTCACTTCTATTTTAGTGGAAATAACCCAAAGACTATCATCATTGGATTATCGATCAAAAAGTTGCAGGTTCGATACTTACTTGTATTACTTTTGTAAAGGAAATTCGTGTAAGCAGTATTTTTTAAACTTTACTTATAAATAAATGACATGTTCTTTTTATTTCTATTACCCTCTTTGCTCAGCTGATGGGATAGTATGTCAGTCTAAAGTGACATTATAAGAGTAAAATTGGAGCTAAATTATTTTTCATCGAAATTACAAATTGTATACGTATATCATATGTAGAGACAGCACAATTAGATTTATGAAATAATTGCGCCTTTACGAGCGTTGTATTAGCATCGTGCGAGGTAGCTGGGAGTATCGTAATTGGATACTTGTGGAGAGTTCTTCGTCGATGTCCTACTGAAGAGCTCTTTAATTAAAAAAATCCTTATTAGCCAACTCTACTTATTTACTTCTAACTTAGAATAAATATGAGAAACCATGGCTTTATGCTTATTACTATTTATCTAGACTCCGTACTAGAATTGTGAAATATTTTTATAAAATAATTATTTTAGTATCGAGTGGAGACGTTTCATAATTGATAGAGTTCTGTACTCCTTATCAATAAATGGACACAATGATCACGACACATGATCTTTCGTCATCGTCATTCAGCACCTTCACCTCATTTTGTTACCCACAGCATTTGTTTACCAACTCATGTATTCTTTTTATAGTTAAGCCCTTTGTTGTCTATTTGTTGGTCTGTCTATCTGTTTGGTTTGTAGTCAAGCCAGACAAGTAGGTGAGTGGTACAGGTGTTGGAATCCCGATCGTTAGGTTGTGGATTCAAATTCCACTCATTGGACTACTGACGTGGCCCACTCTTAACACAAGCATTTAGCATACTTGGAGGGGTTAGGATACGAGTAGTTTGCCTAGTCTTCCAGAACAAATAAAAGAAATATTACGCAATTAAACATATTAAACAATTTTTTATGACCTAGACATAACTTATGTCGATGGAGTCGTTTATTTCCACAAGTTTAAGTTTGTAATACAAATTGTACGAAACCCTCAGTGAGTTTTATTTTATTCTAAGACTTTGATTTGAGCCACTTGTCAAACGGAGCTCGCCTGGTGACCATTATGGCTGTTCAGAGTTGTGGTGTCGCGATGCTAGGTCGTTACTAAGGTGTGCAGTAAGTGTTTAATATAGCTTACTCGGTGTTCCGTTGTAAGTGCATATTATTGTCTTGTGTGTGTTACTGTGCGGTATCGGTGCCATGTAGCTAACACGTTATATAAAGTAAACGAGAACGTTATCTTAGTTCACAACTTTTCCAATACCTGACCCAACACTCAACTAAATACTGTTCTACCTTCATTTAGTTAACTAATTATTTTCTTAGCAATACGAGTACATGTTAACAACACTGTTAATAACTTTATATTTTATTCCAAATGTACCAATTGTTAAGAATTAATTCGATCCCAGCGCCATCATAAAGTCATTTAATAATAATTTGTATCTGCTTAACTAGATGGCGCTGGCGTAGATTTGTATCGCGCTAGACATAAATTCATGCCCGATGGTATTGGGTTAGTTGCATTTATTCTGGCGTCGGTTGGTCGGTTGGTTTGAGGTTTTGTCGTTGGTTGTTCGTTGGTTGTTTTGTCTGGTCTCGTTGTTGTGTCTTTAGGGCAAAAAAATTGGGTCTATTGGTCGTTGGGTGTACAAAGGGTCAAAGTTGTACTACACATACTAACATATTTATAAAAATATATAAATATGTTGTTGAACTGTCTATAATTTAGAATATTTTAAAAATAACCAAAACGGAACACCAAGTAACCAATATTAGACACTTACTCCAAACCTTAGTAATGTAGAGCCAACATCACGACACCACACCACAGCACACCCATAATGGCCACCAGACGAACACCGTTTGTGTTAATATATTGGTGGTTTATGTATTAGGTATATCTATATAATGGTTATATTTATTTCAGTATTATATCACTAATAGTCTAGTCAAAATATCAAAGTCATAAAATATAAATGAATGGGTTTATTATAGACGTGAAGTTTGTATGTATATGTGTGTGTGTGTGTGTGTGTGTGGAGTAGCTGAGGGAGCAGTAAAGGGATTATCCTCCGCCACTAATAAATTGCATATTCACGCTCGCTTGCACTTTGCAAAAATACCGCTAAACCTGACCTACCGCTAAGTCTGAGGTAGAAACTATGCTGTTATATTACTTTAAGGGGAAAATATATATCATCTTATACTAATACATAAAGCTGAACAGTTTGTTTGTTTGAATGCGCAAATCTCAGGAACTACTAGTCCAATTTGAAAAATTATGTCAGTGTTAGATAGCCCATTTGTCAAGGAAGGCTTTAGTCTATATATCATCACGCTACGACCCATAGGAGCGGAGCATTACGCAAACGAATACCAACGATAAAGCGATGGAGAAATATTAAATGGAAGAAAGCTAAAGCTTTTAATTTAGTTGATAGAGGTTGACTTGGAGCATAATATAATTATATAGTCCTCTTTATTTTATCTCAGCGATGCGAGGTTATACCTAATAGTTATTGGTTATATGAGGAGATCGTTTTTCATCATAACAATAAATTAGTTATTATAGATCGTAAATTAAATGATTCTTCAATAGATGTACAAAAAATATTTCATCATATTATAATTATTACAGACTAGCCAACACGCTCTCGCTTCACTGAGTTGTATTCAAACTGTTCACTCACTCACCCATACAACTATGAATGATATATTTTTCATCGTTCAGGCAGCTTCGTAAAAAACGTTTTTTCAACAGTTTCTTCTCCGACTTAATTCGCAAATTCGACTACCACGAAAAACTCTATTAATTTTTCTGGTTAATTTATAGCCTTTAACAGTCACATATAATGTGGCTTTCATTTGCTAAAAGAATTTTCTAAATCGGTTCAATAGATCCAGAGATTACCCCCTACATACTCACGAATTCACAAACCGTACCTCTTTTAATATAAGTATAGATATACAGATTAAAATAATGTAGTAACCGGTCGAAAATAAAAGATAACAATCACGTTGAGTGCTCTCACACAGTCGCACTCCCCGGTCCTCCTCTCTGTACATCTGTTTGTCTGTCGCACTTTAAAAGCATTACTCAGTATGATAAAAACATTTTCCAAACAGCGATAGAGCGCAGATATAGTCTTAGAATTGGAAAGTAATCGATAGTTACTTGCATTAAAAAGCTCACCTTTACTATTTCAGCTTGAGAGCCAGAGGACTGTAATAAACTGTCGGGTCACAGGACTTTACTATATTTTAATACGTTTCATTTCATTTTTTATTACATTTCTATCTATAGTGAGATAAGACAATATCTACTTTATGAAAATACCTATAAAACTATCTCCCATGTAGTAGGATAAAGGCAGAGCATATAAGTAGTTGTTTGCTATTGTTGATATAAACCATTAGTAACAAATAATATGCTTTCAATTTGTAAAAATAAAAAAATATTTGACAAAGGTCAAATGAGTGCTCGTGAGTGAATAGTGATAGTGCGTGTGCCCCACCTGCCCTTCTCACGTAACAACAACCAGCTTAATATGCTTTAGAGATAACTTTAAAAAGTTATCTCTAAAGCATATTACACATAAATAAAATTGGAGAGTCTGTTTGTAATATTAAAATAACCTAACTACTAAGTGCATGTGGATGTATACACGCACACACCACATATACCGAAACAACATTTTTTACAATTCTTGTCTGTCTGTTTGTTCCGGCTAATCTCTGAAATGGCTGGACTTGGACTTTGACGGGACTTTCACTGGCAGATAGCTAATGTAACAAGGAGTAACTTAAGCTATAGAACATCTCGCTACGACTCATAGGAGCGGAGCAACATGCAAACGAAGTCGCGCGGGTCGGCTAGTTATCTCTAATAATTGACTACTTCTAAATAATATTATCCTATCTCCGTCATCGTCGTTTGTTAGTATACAACAAATAAAGCACGTTCAAAGGTAAAAATAAGATCAATTTGAGTTATTTAATGAATGTTTTTCTATATATTTATTTATTTATGTATATGATACTTTATAATTAAATATATAAGGATTAATAAAGTTTATGATAATCTATTGTTAGGTTTTATTAATATAATAATATTATAAAATATCGATGTTGGGTTAAATTGGAATGATTTGATCGAATAAGCGTTATTATATTCATTAAAGGAAGGTTTTAAATATTAAATTGTTAGCACAGGCCTACGACCCCACCTGTCAATATATATGTCGGGGATTTTAAATGGTGTGAAAAGGAAATGGAAGGAGGAAGATGGGGAATATTGGGGAACACTAAAAGGGGGTGATGGTATTGAATGGAATATTGGGTAAACGCAACGTAGATACTCCTATTGAACCGATAAATGATCAAATATGATCTCCGCAGATATCACTCAAAAAAATATTTATTTTCTTCTTCTGACGAAGTTCTGAAAAAGTTCGTTCAACTTTTGACATAAACTGCAATTGATTAATTTTCTTTTACAAATGTGAAAAAGTATTCAAAAAGTGAAAATAGCTTGACAGGCATTAAGTGCGCGTCAAGTGTGCGTGTAGTGAGTAGTGTAGTGTAGTGTAGTGTGTGGTGTAGTGTAGTGCGGTGTAGTGTGCGCGTAGACGTCTCTCGTGGCATTTTTCCAAGCAATTAGCTAATGGTAGACGCGTGGCTCGGTGGTAGCGACTAACGTGCAGTACACAAGGATTTATTGAGTTTCTGCTTAATATAAATATGTTTAAATTTCTGGTCGAACCATTAATTTTCAACAATTTTCTCTATATGCATATGACAAATTCCCACATAAACATTCATCCCCTATTTTAAGCCCTTTAAGCCTATACCCAAGCTCTAGTCTTTCCCGTAGGTCACGCAGGTCTTGTAATTAAAACTTCATACATAAATTTTTTAATTTTCTTATTTGCGAATAAAAAGTATAAAATAGAGTAAGAAAAAAGCAACTCGCTATCTAAGAGACTCCACACGCAGTCACAGACGCTTTTCCACATAATTGAGAGCGCGCTCGCCTGCCCACGGCCGGCTGCCTGCTCCTAGCGCCAGCGCCGGTGTCTAGCGCTCGCGCCCTGCTCCGCCCGCGAGCCGCCTCTACACGATTCTTTAATCCCTGTAATGCATCGCGATATCACACCGCCCACCACCGCACCACCGCGCCACCGCGCCACCGTGCAGGGCTGTCTACATCTCTCTTTTATTTTCTTTATTTTTTTTGTTCAACTTTGTATTTAAATTTAAACAAAAAATGCTAAAATAAATCATATCTTTTTTTATTTACATCTACATTATTATATAAAGAGGAAAAATTTGACTGTTTGTATATGTTTGTTTCGAATAGGCTCGAAAACTTCTGAAGCAATTTTGAAAATCTTTCACCGATAGAAAGCTACATCTTTTCCGGTTCTAATTAAAAAGATATGGCCATTTAAGTGCCATAGCCTAGTTATTTTGTAAATTGAAGGGTTTCTCAGGAAATACTAATCTGATTTTAATTTTTTTTTCACAGATACACTTTTCGTGATTGATAAATGTGATTTAGTGTTGCCATATACAATTTTAATTAATAGAATTTGGCCATATTTTCGCTACTTATAAGATTTTAAAAATTCTTTTACTCAGAGAAGTCTATAGTATTGCCGTCTCTCTTTCTTATAATTTCATTCTCTCTCATCCTCTCATTTTTTTATCTTTATCCACTTGACAAATTTACATGCATGCTCTATGTGAAGCTCCATGACTTCAACTGTGTACGAAAAGTTACCTATTTCTACAAGATCTTGTCTATATTTGTATCAAAATATATTAAAATATTTAAAAAATGATAAACCCCTTTTTTGAGTTTTAATCCTTGCATAATAATAATCGTAGAAAAAGAAAACTAACTTTGCGTACTTTTAAGAGTCTTTAGATGCAAAGAATTGAAAATAGATTTATCAAAACACGTTTTAATAAATAATCCGTGCCCGACGCTGGCAACCCTAGTTCTTCCCGCATTTACGAGTCTCGGTTGGTTTTGACGCTGATGAAAGTTATATTTATTCCATTTGATAGGAACAACATCGCGCTTCACCAGGAACGGGAACGGGAACGGGAACAGTAACAGATTACTCCGAGGAATGTATTATCACAGGAGCTGTTATTAAAAGGATATACTTTTAAAAGTTTAAGCGTTGGTAAATTAAAAGTAAGTTTTGTTGAGCTTGAGTGTTGCGAGTGTTGCCAGTGTTACGAGTTACAACACTGCGGTACTTTAGATGATGATATTAAATTAAAACTTTTGTTTAACCGATGATAGAAGCGAGGCGCAAATGTTGTTTAATATGTTTAATGCTCGCTTTGAATTACTTCTATGCTTAACATATACAATCATCTAAGTGTAGTCTGTGTCGCAAACACTGAAGCTGTAAGATCACTTTTTTAAATTTTTTTTGACGTGACAACGTCTTATAAATTGGTTTGCCGGGTGACACTTCAAGAAACTGCGTTACGCTCCGCTCACGTTATGCGCTCACAATGAGAGCGAGTGAGAGGCACGCGTCCCTTCCACTCGGGCATGGTTAGCCCGCCTAAGAGCGAGAGAGACAGACATAAAAAGTGAAAGGCACGCGTCCCTTCCATACGTATGTATGTGTAAAGGTAAAAATAAAATTTTGTTAATATGAAATTCAGTGCGAGATTCTTTGTATAAATTAATGTTTTAAATATAATTCTTTGTATAAATAAATGTTTTAAATTGTTACTATTATTTCATCCTTCTTCCTACTATACGAATGAATATTCACATTAAAATTATTTTACCACTCAAAGTCGTTGTCACGTAAAACTTTCGCCCGTATACCGACTTTACAGGCAACCAATTTTTTTTTTTGTATTTATGAATTACTAGCAATAAAGTTCCTAACCAAGCTCTGCTTATAGTTTTTTAAGTTATTAATAAGTCTTGTCCCTTAATATTCTCTTTAGCAACGGATTAGAGTTGTTTCACACGTGGTCTCTTAGAGTGGAAATTATCTGGAGTAGTGATAGTGAAAGTGTGTAGTGCGGTGCTAAGAGTCATGTTAGCTTAACAATGTAATTCCCACGTGGCAATAAGAGAATTTATAATCAATAAACATTGTATTTTCATTTATATCAGGTAATATATTTTTACTCACATTTCGGATCATGCAGATACAGATGCATTACGAGCTGGCGGTAGTTTCAGACAAGCATACTAACTGACTTACTTAAACGTATCAAAAGATTTAAAAGTAATCAAAATGTTACCTTGCTATAAACCGCGGCAATCTGAACTACCAGACTCGTATGGTACAACACAGAAGAGCACCCTGCCCACATAAAAGTGAGACGCGCGAACCCGAACTAAGACACACCACACAAGTAGGTAGCTTGACGATCTAACAACCACACTCGTACGGCACAATCCGGAAGAGCACACCGTTGACAGAAAAGTGTAACGCGCGAACCCGATCGACCGACCGTACACACCACACTAGTAGATTGCGATCGACAATCGACGTACGTTACGCTCCGTAACCGAAGCATCTTCAGGAGGTGTTGACTCTACAAGCGTCACTTGGTGGTAGAGTCAACGAGTCTGGTTGTTAGATCGTCGAGCTACCTGCTTGTGTGATGTGTCTTGGTTCGGGTTCGCGCGTCTCACTTGTATGTGGGCAGGGTGCTCTTCTGGGTAGTGGCGTACGAGTCTGGTTGTTCAGATTGCCGCGGTTTATAGCAAGGTAACATTTTGATTACTTTTAAACCATGAATTTCCGCAAAGTAACGCCTGATTCAATTCTGTATTAAAAGATGTAAAAAAAATTATAAACGGATTTGTTTTATATAAAGAGTTTAACTTAACTCTTAGAGTTTAACATTTAGACTCACAAATAATCTCTTCTCAAATAACAAATCCATCCATCGCTCTGTTATAGTCACTTATGAACTAATAGTGTGGATTAATGGGGATTGTAATAAATGTAACCTCGTGAGGATATACAATTGTACAGTAAGCATGTTAATTTCCCTGTAACATGTTTATTGGAGCAACATAACATCCATTACACGTATCGAGGTAGCGCAGCGGCCGGGCTGGCAGCGCGCCAGGGGCGCCCCCACCAGGCACAGCTATCTCAGGACATTTGCTAAGCTATTAAATTAAAAGATCCGCCGCAAATAGTACGTATTCTGTGAATTGGGGAATTACACATTTGGAATTGTATTTCGGTTCTATCTCGTAGTGGTGGAACTTGGGAAACTATTATTACAAATTATTTCTTTTTTCTGAGAAATATTTTTGTTTTTCTAATTCAATACTTACTTTCGTTATTTTGAAATTTATTTATTGAAAACTCGTTTTATTCCCAACAACTTTTAGGTCTATCAATGAGAATAAAACCTCTCATCGGCATTATGTAATGATATAAGATTAATACAGTGCTGCCAACCATCAATAGTCGTTCGATACGACTCATAACCATTTTTCAATTAGATGTATATAATTTGAGCAACTTTCGAAACAAATCAATACTTCCAATATTATATTAACACTAGATCAATTTTGAAATATTTGACTAGTATACAGTGCGCAGTGAACAGAAAGAACTAAGTAAGTTAGTATACTACTATAGTGTAGTAATAACAGTTAATAAGTAGTGTAATTGCATCGTGTCACCTCAGTCTTGGCACCGCTCTGGCACCTCACCCGCTCTATGTACAAATGTCTCTGTATTTTTAATTCTTCGATTTGCTATGGCTTACATTTAGAAAGTATCCTCTTTAAATGGTATCGTAGAACTACCTTAGTAGTGAAACTTAGCAGCCTCGGATTAGCACAAAATTAAAACAAATCTACAATCGATCAAACTTCAACACAAAGAAGTAAAGGATTCAAAAAGATGGCACCATTAAGCTATTGAAAAATATGATATTTCGTCATCAGTTCATAGTTTTCCTTTGGAAACATTTTTAGGTTCAGTCTATCATATCAAGCGCAGTACAGTACCTGCTTCGTTTTCATATTGAGTTCTCAAGCTTTCAAGAATAATCTTCTTCTCCGTCGTTTCGCTCTTGTCAGAGCGGTCGTGGTCGTCACTTTAGTTTAGTGGTCTGCTTGACTATTCGTCGCCATTCCTCTCTGGTAGTTGCCATCATTGTGCTCTCGTGTAAAAGCGCAGCCACCGCAGCCTTCACTTGGTCAGTCCATCTCATGAGCGATCTCCCGCGTGCTCTGGTGCCCTCCACTCTACCTTGAACGAATAGACGCTCCATGGATTGTCAATCCGAGTCTGTACACTGGAAGATCGATGATAAATAATACTTATCAAGAATAATACTAATATTAAATTTCTCGTATAGATCAAAAAGTTATTTATAAATGTATTTGCAATATCCTAATTTATTGGTAGAAACGTCTCAATAAATTGGCAGTGGCAATTTGTAACCAAGACATTTTATCTAAATGTATGTCGCCTTCAATAGTTCCACGCGTAGACAAAGCAATAAGTGAATGTATTAGATCAGTTCCCACTTCCCACTTCCCCACCAGTCCACTGGCACAGCGCCCACTGGTGGCGGGGGTTCCAAGTATCTGTTGAAATATTTATTTGTATTGTTACCCACTCTGGACACTCAACTTCTAATAATACCTTTTTGATTTGTTCTATTTAATCCAATGATTAGTATAATGTTATTTTTCTGAGCGTGATTATTTTATTAGTCTTTTAGAATCTATTTTCTAAAAATATCATATACTTATTCTTTCTTCCCACGTTACTCGAGCAGAATTAAAAAGTTAAGCTAAAATTACCTAGCCTCGCTCAGCGCAGTTCATGTAGAAACTAGGTTTGGCTGGTTCAACTCATATTCAAAATAGTTTGTTTCATAATACTTTTTTGATGAGTCAAAACTTTTGTTTGATCAGTCAGTCAGTTTGTCTCAAGCTGCTACCAGTTTTCACTAGAGATATGCGAGGATGTGTTTGAGAATGCACGTTCCTGGTGGAAATGAAGCAATATGTTACTGTAAAAACCCTTATTAGTAATCTTAAGTTGAGCATTTAAACCTAAAACTAAATATATTCTAGTAATATTGAAAGGAAACTAAAGATAAAAATTAGTTCTCGCATATTAACTTGGCATTTCCAATAATTTAGTAATTAACAAGATTGGGGTATCGCAGACGATCTCTTTGTTGACACAGTAATTACAATATCCTCTAATCTTCAATATTAACAAACATGTAATTAATTATATCAACAACACACATTGTATTGATACTGACTAATATTATAATTTCGAAAGTAACTCTTAAGACACGTAGGAAATACTTAAGAATACAAACACACGAAACTGTGATCTTATATACTACTTACGCCATCTATTGACGGACAGATGGTCTGTCTTGATTTTAACTAATTTTAGTATAAATCACTGAACCGATTTTGATGGGAAAGGACATAAGCTAAGAGTGTTATTACTAAAAAAAATTACAAGGTGTAAGGTTTGTGAAGCGAGGGCTTGTAAAGTCAGAAGCTTGGCTCTATGTGAGACCTTTGACAGTGCGAGGTATATTGTTTCGTATTGGCCTCGTCATTGTACATGAAATGTTTTTATGGATTTCACTTATTTTTGTATTATATGACAGTATTTTTTATTTTATTTATTAATTTATTCTTGCGATTCGCTTGGCATGACTTGGTACTACTAAAATTTGCGGAAATCTAATACAAACTTCCATCCCAAATTTAAGTTTAGGGGGTAAAATTTCCAAGTTTTAGAATATTTTTGTTTTGTGTATTAATACTGACTTATATACCGAATTTCAGCTTTCTAGGACTTTAGGACGTACTCTAAGAATATTGATGATCATCAGTGAGTCAGCGACGAAATCGGGGTTTTTTAGATATCAATAAAAATTAAAGTATAAGAGATATGAAATTAAAACTTCGTATGTTTATTTCAGTCCACTACTGACATCAAACCCAAATCCAAGCAATGATGCTTCGATAAAACGACGAAGCGCCCCCAGTGAACGTTGGTGTTGAAAATTAAAATGTATGTGTAAATATGGCTTAAATCTTTTTAACACCAACGTAAGACTAGCATAGACTAAATCAAAGTATAATCTACTTACGTAAGTGCGAATAGGATATGAGCAACATCTGAATAGTTATTTGTAAGGTAAAATAAAGTTGGCAAACATATAAGATATCTGTGGAGTCCATTATGTGATATAAACGGTTTTACTGTGGTGTCCGCCTCCCCTCGCCCCTCGCCTGCTGCGGTCTGTCTGCTCGGTCTGGCAGGTCTGGCGCGCGACCAACATACAGGCTACGGTGCATCGGATCACTGGATAAGGATAACTTTCCACTGAAAAGGTTAAGCAATTTTCTCAGACATTTATTATTATGAAAAAATTGTATAAATTTAGACTCATTGCTTTGAGCATGTGTTGAAATATTTGTTAGCAGCACCGTTTATAATATAGTATACCCACGTGTAGACAATATATAACCGTTAGTGTGATAGATTAGAGCCAGTTTCTCTGGTGTTGCAGTGCAGTGTACATGTAAGTTAGTATTATAGCGTTGTGGTTAAGGTCATCTTTCTCGAGGTTTACGTAAGTTAGCTTCATTATCTGCTATATTTAGCATTCAGGCAGCGGAGGAGAGCGTTGTAATTATGTAAAAGGTCGCAAGTTTAAGGCGCTGCCCGGCTTGCTTGTGTACAGTATTAGATATCATTCCTCTCTCATTCTATGACATATGGGATACTTTTTCTGATAAACCATATATAGCTGAATCGCTTCCAATGTCGCGTGGATGTGAGGCCGGTGAGCGTGCGCGACTAATTGTCTCTCCCGAGGCATTTATTCGCTGCAGCTTCAAGGAGTAATTAACTGAAACGAAAATACTATTAAATATAAACTATTTATTTGATGTTATATCATATTACTTAAAATAATTTTGTATTTTTAACCGACTTCAAAAAAAAGAGGTTATCAATTCGGTTGTTTTTTTTTTTTTTGAAGTGAAACTTCTTTAGAATCGTTGTGATTTCAAACCGGATGCAACGGAAAAAACGACAGGTAAGAGACACAAATACAAAAATGTGTAGGAAAAAATGAGACAGAAATATACAAAACGACAGGTAAGAGACACAAATACAAAAATGTGTAGGAAAGAATGAGACAGAAATATACATACTATTTTATATTATTATATATATTCATCTCATTCTTTTGTCGATTTACTGAAGTTTCACTTCTATCGTGTGTGAATCGCACACATTATTTTTTTTTTTTTTATGAAAATATATTGTAATAACCACAAAAAAAAATTACTTTCTTGACATTTATATAGTATTTTCATCCCATTATCCACAAATTTTGGATTGAGATAGATTATTAACTTCGGACCTAAATGAACTTAATAAAAAGATACCATCGTTTTATCAATCTCTAATCCTCATAAGGAATTCTTCTTATTGACCTCAGATCATACAACTTATTAAAAAAAATATTTTAAGACACACTTATTAAAATTCTTTTTTGGAGTTGGTAAGTTGATCTTTACTTATGCTGATGTATGGGAATGACAGTTTTCCAACGGCACAGTTATCTTTAGTCCCTCAAACCTCGAATGAAATCCTTTCTAATTTTTCCTTTAACCCTTTCTCTCGAAAAATAAATCATCTTTCATCCCTACTAATATTATAAATGCGAAAGTAACTGTCTGTCTGTCTGTCTGTCTGTCTGTCTGTCTGTTACGCTTTCACGCTTAAACCTCTCAACCGATTTTGATGAAATTTGGCACAGACAATCTTTAGACCCTGAGAAAGGACATAGGCTACCTTTTATTGCGAAAAACAGGGATGAAGAGGTTGAAATAGAGGTTGAAAGTTTGTATGGGATTTCTTAATTTTAAAAGCTAACACCATGAAGCTTTATATTTAAGCACTTGATAAGAAATAATTAAACCTTTGTTCTAGCGTTTTTGAAATTTCGACCTGTGAGGGGATGAAATAGGGGTTGAAAGTGTTTATGAAGTTCGTCATTTTTAAAGATAAAAACATTACATTTTGTATTTAGGCACTAAATAAGAAACAAAAATTCGCATTAAAATCGGTATAGTTATTCGGGAGCTACGATATAGACAGACAAACATTACCATTAATAAAAAAAATACTTACAGCATAAGTACCTACTCTTTAAGACAATTCCATTAAACCCAAATACGACTAGTTCACGTTGTCCCATGCCTGTGTTCCAGTACATACCTTCCGGCGTCATCATCAACTGATGGTAGATGAAGCCGGAAGGTCTAAGAATCTACTGGTAACATCAACATGATAAGCATTTTTTAAATTTCCTCATAATAATAATTGCTTTACATTCTTAATCATATTACTATAATAGCTCTCTGTGGTCTTCCTTATCAGTTCAACCTCATGAAATGATAAATTTTGAATGCAAATGCTCGTAACCTTTCTGAAAATATCAAAATTACTATATGTGTGCCTATAACTTTTGAGGAGTTCTCTAAATTCCTCAAAGATGCCATCATCAGAACTGGATTTTGAAACAAATGGGACCAATCTGTAAGCATATACTACCAAATACAAAAAGAAATTTTCAATTCGGTTCATAAATGACGGAGTTCTGTGGTAACAAACATAAAAAAAAAAATACAACCGAATTGATAACCTCTTTTTTTTTTGAAGTCGGTTAAAAAAATCGTTTGTTCTAGAATTTTGAAATTTTTACCAGTGTGGGGGTGAAATAGGGGTTGAAAGTTTGTATAGGTGTTCGTCATTTTTGAAGATAAAACCATGAAACTTGGTACGTAGGATGTGCAGAGTTTTTCTACAAACGGAATTCCCGAAATTCGAACGGAACGGAACGGATTCGGAACGGGAGCTGGGACATGGGACAACGTAAACTAGTCGTGTTTGGGTTTAATGGAATTGTTTTAAAGAGTACTTTGGCTGTAAGTAATTTTTTTAATGGTAATGTTTGTCTGTCTATATCGCAGCTCCCGAATAACTATACCGATTTAAATGCGAATTTTTCTGTGTGAAAGCAGAGGGGATCAAGATGACGTCGTTTTATTAGTTCAACAGTGTACCTGTGTGCCTGTCTGTGACATCGTAGCTAACGAAACACTAACCTGGTTTCGATGTAGAGTTTTCTGTGTGCAACAAATGGGATCAAGATGACATTGTTTTATTAGTTTAACAGTGTACCTGTGTGCCTGTCTGTGACATCGTAGCTACCGAAACACTAACCTGGTTTCGATGTAGAGTTTTCTGTGTGCAACAAATGGGATCAAGATGACATTGTTTTATTAGTTTAACAGTGTACCTGTGTGCCTGTCTGTGACATCGTAGCTACCGAAACACTAACCTGGTTTCGATGTAGAGTTTTCTGTGTGAAACAAATGGGATCAAGATAACATCGTTTTTTTAGTTTGACAGTGTGCCTGTGTGCCTGTCTGTGACATCGTAGCTAACGAAACACTAACCTGGTTTTGATGTAGAGTTTTCTGTGTGAAACAAATGGGATCAAGATGACTTTGTTTTATTAGTTTAACAGTGTACCTGTGTGCCTGTCTGTGACATCGTAGCTATCGAAACACTAACCTGGTTTCGATGTAGAGTTTTCTGTGTGAAACAAATGGGATCAAGATAACATCGTTTTTTTAGTTTGACAGTGTGCCTGTGTGCCTGTCTGTGACATCGTAGCTAACGAAACACTAACCTGGTTTCGATGTAGAGTTTTCTGTGTGAAACAAATGGGATCAAGATGACATTGTTTTATTAGTTTAACAGTGTACCTGTGTGCCTGTCTGTGACATCGTAGCTACCGAAACACTAACCTGATTTCGATGTAGAGTTTTCTGTGTGAAACAAATGGGATCAAGATAACATCGTTTTTTTAGTTTAACAGTGTGCCTGTGTGCCTGTCTGTGACATCGTAGCTAACGAAACACTAACCTGGTTTTGATGTAGAGTTTTCTGTGTGAAACAAATGGGATCAAGATGACATTGTTTTATTAGTTTAACAGTGTACCTGTGTGCCTGTCTGTGACATCGTAGCTACCGAAACACTAACCTGATTTCGATGTAGAGTTTTCTGTGTGAAACAAATGGGATCAAGATAACATCGTTTTTTTAGTTTAACAATGTGCCTGTGTGCCTGTCTGTGACATCGTAGCTAACGAAACACTAACCTGGTTTTGATGTAGAGTTTTCTGTGTGAAACGAATGGGATCAAGATGACTTTGTTTTATTAGTTTAACAGTGTACCTGTGTGCCTGTCTGTGACATCGTAGCTATCGAAACACTAACCTGGTTTCGATGTAGAGTTTTCTGTGTGAAACAAATGGGATCAAGATAACATCGTTTTTTTAGTTTGACAGTGTGCCTGTGTGCCTGTCTGTGACATCGTAGCTAACGAAACACTAACCTGGTTTCGATGTAGAGTTTTCTGTGTGAAACAAATGGGATCAAGATGACATTGTTTTATTAGTTTAACAGTGTACCTGTGTGCCTGTCTGTGACATCGTAGCTACCGAAACACTAACCTGATTTCGATGTAGAGTTTTCTGTGTGAAACAAATGGGATCAAGATAACATCGTTTTTTTAGTTTAACAGTGTGCCTGTGTGCCTGTCTGTGATGTCGTTATAACATTATAAATGATTCCATTTTGGTGCGGTTGTTTATATTCGATTTTCAGATGATCTAGATGGTTCTTACCTATAATTTTTGAAGAGCTGAAGGCTATCTGTGGAGTGGGTGCAGTAGATTGGAGATGGAAGGGTGAGTAGAGTGGTACAGTTTAGTAGTTGAGATGATGGTTAAGTGAGTAGGTACTTTGTAAATATTGAATTAATGATTTAGTGAGTGATTAAATAAGAAAACAGATGAAAGAGTGAATAAGTGAATGAACGATAAATGATTTTCAGAACATATTCACTAAAAACCAAGAAATAAAACATTTTTAACAAAAAATTGAACCGACTTCAAACTCTAAAAAATGCACAAAAAAGTAAGAAATAATTAGCTTATTTATTAACCTCCCTTTATTAGGACAATAATATACAATAATTGATATTTTTGTAGTCGGTGCCAGCAATAGTACGGTAACGTGGTAGTATAACAGTACAATCGTACACACTATTTCGTTACAGGTTCGTTCAATAGATATAACTTTTACTATTCTCTCTCACGACACGTCTGTTCCCCTGGCTGGGCTGGCTGGCACCGACTTCTAAAATATAAATTATTGTATATTATTGTCCTAATAAAGGGAGGTTAATAAATAAGCTCATTATTTCTTACTTTTTTGTGCATTTTTTAGAGTTTGAAGTCGGTTCAATTTTTTGTTAAAAATGTTTTTTTTAATTAATCTAATAGGTCGTAGTAGGTGTAAAACTAACCTAACCTACTTACCTTCTACTCTTTTTATGCATTGGTTGTAAATAAGTATTGATAATTAATTTCTTAGTTTCTTTTTTTCCATTTAAACGTGACTTAAACACATCGCCGTGCGGTGAGCGCATCATTTTTACTACGTAGGTGCTTATTAAAGGGTTTTTTAATGATAATAAATCTCAATCTGTACATCTGTTTTGTTCGATTCATTTTATTTTTGTTTTTCTACGATGCCTCGCAAACGAAAGTCCAATTTAGCTAATAGCTCTAGCAGAGCTCGGGCTGCTAAACTTGCTAGATCACTGGAATCGGAAGAGGATTTACAGATCCGTCGGACTTTAGATGCCGAGCGTCACGCAGCTCAAAGGGCTGCTGAAACTTTTGAACAAACGCAGACCCGTCATAATTTAGACGCTGATCGTCATGCTGCACAAAAAGCTGCAGAGACCTCTCAGCAGACCCAAGCTCGCCAAGTCTTGGATGCCGAGCGTCACGCGGCTCAAAGAGCTCCGCAGAGACCTCCGAAGAAACACGTAAACGACGTTTAATTAATTCCGAGCGGCAAGCAGAAAGGAGACGTACGTTTACGATGAATACGTGGGAGGCATTTGCCGATGCTGCTTTTGATTATGATCCGTTAATTGATTACTTTAATCATCGATTAGTCCTTTTGGTAGAATGGCCAATAAATGCAGATACTCAAGTGGAAGGAAGACACCTGGGGTGGTATATGCTGTTCTAGAGGCAAAGTATCAGTACCAACGCTTGGTGACCCCGACGAGCCACTCAAATCCTTACTTCTATATGACAGCAATGAATCTCGGCGATTTTTAAACAGAATAAGAAAGTACAATTCTTGCTTTCAAATGACGTCATTTGGTGTGGGTAATGAGGTCATCATGCCTGGATTTTCACCTACATTTACGGTACAAGGGCAAGTTTATCATAGGATTGGCTCTTTGCTTCCCACAAATAATGATCAACCAAAATTTCTACAGATTTATTTTATGAGAGACGAAAACAGCGAGGTTGACAGATGTCAAAATATTGAAGGAGTTGAGAGAGACATTGTTTTAAAAATTCAAAGAATGTTGCACGAATATAATAACCTCATTAACACCTTCAAAACAGCCTTAGAAAGAATGCCAGGGGAAAATTACAAATTAGTTATACACCCAGATCGTACGCCAAGCGGGGAACATGAAAGACGTTATAATGCCCCCTTAATAAACGAAGTCGCCGCCATGGTTTGTGGTGAACAGTTCGCATCGCGTGATATTGTTTTACAAGCCCGTGACAACACATTGACCAGGGTGCCCGACACACACAAGTTTTATGGCGCATTACAATACCCGCTTATGTTTAGCAAGGGGCAAGAGGGGTACCACTTTCAAATTCCACAAGTCAATCCAGTGACCAACCTCCCCTTGCCCAACAAAGAAGTATCAAGCATGGACTTTTATGCCTATCATGTGATGATACGCGAAGGCGATTTTAACGTAATACAACGATGCAAACAGCTCGCTAACCAGTTTTATCTTGATATGTACGTTAAGGTTGAAAGCGAAAGATTGCGATACATATTTTTAAATCAAACAAAATTAAGAGCCATAAATTATATTCATCTCCAAGATGCTGTATTGAATGATGCCAACGTGAACCCTAATAATATAGGTAAAATGGTGATTCTGCCCTCTTCATTTGTGAACAGTCCCCGATACTTACACGAGTATACTCAAGAAGCATTTGCCTATGTGCGTACGTATGGTCGACCTGATTTATTCGTAACCTTCACCTGCAATCCATCTTGGTCTGAAATAGTTGACGAATTGATGCCAGGTCAAAGCGCCAACGATAGGCACGATGTCATTGCCAGAGTGTTTAGGTTATAAGTTTAAAAACTTATGACTGTAATAACTAAAGGAAGGGTTTTTGAAGAAGTGCAATGCTTTATGTATTCCATTGAGTGGCAGAAGTGAGGGCTCCCACATGCCCACATTTTGCTTTGGTTAAAAGATAAATTGCGACCTGACCAAATCGATAAAATTATAAGCGCTGAAATACCAGATCCTAACAATGACAAGGCACTTTACGATATTGTTATGAAAAACATGATCCACGGTCCATGCGGGGCTGTAAATCCTCTGTGCCCGTGCATGAAAGATCGTAAATGCACAAAAAAATTTCCTCGCAACCTACTAAAAGAGACTCTCCATAATGAGAACGGCTACCCAATGTATCGTAGAAGAGCACCAGAAGACGGAGGCCGGACGGCGTCTGTTAAACTCCGAAATGGTAGTCAAGTTTCTGTCGACAATAGTTGGGTAGTACCATATTCGCCTGTCGTGACGCGGGCCCCTGTAAGTGTCTCTTGGTCATAAGGGTCCAATAAATTTTTCTAGGTACTTTCTGCCACTCAATTGAATACATAGGTACCTTATACCTACTGTAAACAGATATTTTTGAATTTTTTTAAATATACCTACTCTCTTTTAACCAAATGCTATACCCAAATCTATACCGTTCTTTTAATATAGTCCATAATATTCAAATTAAATGTACGCAGACGAAGTCGCGGGTACCAGCTAGTAACCAATAAAAACCTATCTAAGGCTGCGTTTCCATTAGAGATGGGCGAGATGTGTAGAACAAACAATTCATTGCTATGCATTCTCGCACATCACTGATGGAAACGCAGCCTTATACTCCACTTTTACTTATAAATCCTTCCCAAACGTCACATTACACTCGACTCTAATAGAATTAAACTACGTGAGCCCTATCAAAAGGGAATAAGGTTTATTATTCATTGATATCAGTTGGTGAGACTAGATTAAGCCGTGTCACGTGTTACGTGTACGTGGTGGGGCTACGTTCCAATAGTATTCTGTTTTAATTACGTTATACAATGTCTACTCACTTAAAATAGATGTCGGACTGTCTCTGACGCTACCAGTGACGCGACAGGAGTTGTTCGGATACGACGGATTTAATGCGGTTTGCACCAATAGATAGACTGATTCAAAGGTAGAGTTATATGTATTACACATGCGTATTATGGTAGACAAACCGTACGAAGCCAGGGTGGTGAGTTATAGGGCTCACTAAAATATATATTTCTACCTACTTATTTATTCGGACATAAAGTACTAGTACTAGTACATATAATAAAGGTAAGCTGCAATACCAGTATCAAAGCAAGTTCCTACACGAGGGACACTCGAGTAGATTAACCCGATGCAATGCAATGCAATGCCACACGTCACCCCAACTTACATTTAAATACTTCATTCCAGAATATACAGGGATTTCTGTGTTTAACTTTACTTTGTATTTGGGACACAGGATTTATTTGAATAGCAACTACATACATAAACTGAAACTGAGTAACCAATACTAAACACTTACTCCAAACTTTAGTAATGGAGACCCAGCAACACGACACCACACCACTGCACAGCTATAACTACTTAATCTTGATGATCAATTGATAGTATTCTTTAATTGAACTCATTGGATTTTTAGTAATGTAGAGTTGGGTTGACAACATTAACTGGTCGTCCAATAATACCGACCGACGCGCTATCGCTTCGCTAAGGTGTATTCAAACTGTTCATTCACTCACTCATTTATTTATTCATACTCTACCCGCTACTGTGAATCATATATCTCTCATCGTTCGACCGTTTTTTCTCCGACATACTTTGCAAATCCGACTACAATAAAAGAGGCTTTAATTTTAATACATAGCCTACTAGCTGTGCTCGCGACTTCGTCCGTGTGGAATAGCGATACTTCCATATAACTTTTCACCCCCAATCCTTTCAACCCCTTTACAACCCGTTTTTCGCATTAAAAACCCTATGTCCTTTCTTAGGCTCTATCTGTATACCAAAATGTCCTTTAAATCGGTGCAGTAATTTTGACCTGAAAGAGTGACAGACAGACAAAGTTACTTTCGCATTTATAATATTAGTTAGGATAATTAACACTATATCATTATAAATTATAGCCTACGTGTTATTCTGATGTGTAAGCTATATTATTATACAGGTTCATCAAAATTCATTCAGCAGTTTTTGCGTGAAAAAGTAATAAACATATATCCATACATTCTTACAAATTTTCGCGTACATAACATTAGTAGCGATGACACTCACAAATAATGTGGCTTTCTATTGACAAAAGAATTTTGAAAATCGGTTCAGTAGATCCAAAGATACCCCCTACAACCTCACAAACTCACAAATTTTACCTTTTTATAATAATAATAATAATAATTTATTTATTTTCCTTTAAATTTACAGTTTTCCTTAACTAATTGTTGTTGACTTCTTTTAGGCTTAAACACCTGTGACAGAAGCCAACGCTCTTCCATATCTAAGTTTAACATTAAGTAATAAGAATTTACAGATAAATAGTGAACTAAATTATTTGAACGACGCTAAGCTTGACAAAACGTATGTGTGTGTGTGTGTGCGCGTGTGTGTGTGTGTGTGTGTGTGAATGTGCGTTCACGTGTCTGTTGGGTATGTATGTGTGAAAGTAAATACATCTGTGTATAAGTGTGCATAAATTTAGTTGGTGTAAGTTTCAAGTTCATATTATATTAAGGGCAGTTCGAGGAGTGACTCAACTTCTTGTAATGTTAAAGGTTTAATCCATTTAATCACTTCATCTTTACACTCTTTTAGATTTTTATTATGTATTTTAATTTGTTTATTTATTTTATTGTATATTGTAGCTGATCGGTTCTTATATTGAGTAGTGGCAAATACCGTTTTTGTAGCTGAGACAGTGAGAATGTGAGGGTTTCTTCTTTTTATTCCTATGTTTTTAATTATTTTACAGGTTCTATGAGTCTTTAATATGATCTGGAGAACATACAGCTTTCTTACTGACAATAGGTCACTTTCACTATACAATTTATCTGTGGGATATCTAAAATTTTTGGAATACATAACCTTTATTAATGCTCTTTGTGCCCTTTCTATTTCCATAAATCGGGATTTAAGCGCACCACCCCAAATAGTAATGCCGTAGGTTATGACAGACTGTACAAGACTGACGTAGATGATATTTAAAAGGTTTAACGAATTAGGTTTTTCTCTACAGGGGACAACGTTTCTTAAAATTTTAAATATCCAGATCATCTTTCTAATTCGATTTGATACTTGCGTGATTTGGGGATGCCAGGATAAGTTTTGGTCTAACACTACTCCAAGGTATTTTGTTTGTGTTACTTTGTTTATACTTGGGCAGTTACACCCAGTTATAACATTTTTACATGCATGAATCTTTAAGTTGAAGTTACGGTTTGGTTGGGAATTATTGTAAATACTAAAGCATATGTAATTAGTTTTTTTTGTGTTTAAAGTTAATTTATTATTTTTTAACCATTTGGCTACTTGTATTAATCCTTCTTCAGTCGTTTCCTTTAATGTATCCCATGAAGATCCATTAAATATGATTGCTGTGTCATCAGCGTACGATACAATTTTTGCGTTTTTTAGTTTTAGTTTACCAAGATCATTTAAGTATATAAGGAAGAGAGTCGGTCCCAATACACTTCCTTGAGGAACTCCGTAGGTAACTGGGACTTCCTCACTAACATAATTATCTAATTTGACCATTTGTCTTCTGTCTGACAGGTAGTCTTTAAAAAAGGATAGTTGGGTGCCTCTTATTCCAATTTTTTCAAGTTTGGCTATAAGGATGGGGAAAGAAACGGTGTCAAAGGCCTTCTTTAAATCAAGGAATACGGTTAGACATTTACTTCCCTTATCTAGCATACCAGTGACATGAGTACTCAGCTCAGTTACTGCGTCCTCCGTTCCTACACCTTTTCTAAAACCATATTGAGAGTTTGTAAGAATATTAAATTTTTCTAAATACTTAATTAATCTGGTATTAACTAATTTTTCAATGATTTTTGATATTACCGGTAGAACAGAAATAGGCCTATAGTTACTGACATTGTCTTTCTCGCCATCCTTATAGACAGGTGTAATAATAGCTTTCTTGAGGGGAGCTGGAAATATCCCTTTTTGAAAACAAAGGTTGCAAAGGTAGGTTATTATTGGGACGATATCATCATGAGCATGTTTAATAAAAATTGGAGGTATATTGTCGAATCCTGGAGCACTGTCAGATTTTAAAGTACGAATTATGTTGCTTACTTCATTTGGATTAGTATCAAATAACACAAAGGACTGTAACTGTGATGGTATATTGTTGATGTAATTTTTGTCACTATATTTTATGCTTTGAGCTAAGTTTTTGCCAATATTGGCAAAGAACTTATTGATCTTATTAGCTGATTCTAAGGGCGTAGGAGATATGTTCATCAATACGGAATTTAGTCTATTGTTTTTTTTAGTATTTGTTATATTTTTAATATTGTTCCAGAGCATTTTATTATTAGATGTAGATTTAGTTATAAGTTCTCTTTCATATTTATTTTTTAGTTTTTTTAAGATTTTATTACAATGATTTCGGTATCGTGTGTATATAATTTTATTAAGATCGTTACTTTCTGTTTTGAGCTTTAGTTGAAGTTTGTTACGGTGTCGAATACAGCGAAGAAGGCCGGGGGTAATCCACGGCTTAAGAACGCGTTTATTTTTAGGAATCGATACAGTGTAAGTACCGGCTTTGATAGAATCATTTAATTTAATTATAAGAAGATTTATAATTTTGTTGGGGTCTTTGTAGAGAAGCAGTTCGTTTAAGTTATTATTTCGTAAGAATTGTGTTGCTTTTTCGTAGTCTATTTTAGTTCTTGTTTTATTTGCTGTATAATTTCCCTTTGTTTTACTTAAGCACAATAAAGTCGTAAAGTGATCAGTGGTGGAAGTCTGTAGAATTGCTATTTTAGCCAAAAATTTATTTTTATCCAGTTTTAACATAATATGGTCTAGGCTGTTCTTTCCCCTTGTTGGTATAACATGTCCAGGGAGAATACCATAAGCAGACAACGTGTTTAGGTAATGGGTTCTATTTTTATATTCATATAACTGTTCAGAGGGATTACATTTAATGTTTATATTTAGATCTCCTGTTATGATTATATTTTTATTTGATTTAAGATTTTGTAGGTAATCGTTTAGAGAGTCTATAAATATTGATGCATTAGTGTTTGATGGGGACCGGTATATGCACATAATGACGTTGTTAAATATTTCGACCTTTAAGCACGTAGCTTGCGAAAGTATTATTTCTTCTACTTTAACGTGGAGAGATTCTTTCGCATATACTACTACCCCATCGTTTTGATTTAATTGGTTAAATGTGATTAGCGACCGATAGTTGTTTAAATGCGGAATGGGTTTATGCAAACTAAGCCTACATTCTGTTAGTATTATTAGGTCAGGATCAAAGTTCATACTCGAAATAGTTGTCATGAAGTCGTCAAAATTACAATAAATACTCCTTATGTTTTGTGAGATCATGGTAAAGTCGTTTTTTTGTACTTGTATTACGTTCTTAAGGTTAATTGGGTCACACTCAAATGTATGAGCCAACTCAATGTTGTCTATCTCGTGCAATCTGTTATGAATACTCGCCATTAGGAGAAAGTTAAAAAAAAAATTATATTCTTTCCTAAGAAATCATTGTGTGAATACATAATACATATTTCATTTAGTTGTAGCGAATAGAATCGTATTATAGAATGTCTTATAACTTTAGGAAGACTAATAAAATATTTATATATTATTTTATCGTATACAAGAGTTGTTTTTTTATATACTAATAAATATAATTTAATAATTACACAATCAATTGATTTAAAAAGTATATCTCCCACATATGTGTTTGTTTGAGTGATTAAACAAAATATATAAGTTAAGAGTGAAAGTTTTTTACGTACATTTAATGAAATTATATTGTTTAACATAAGATTTAAGTCTTTGTAATAAATATAAATTGTTTGGTAAATTTGTGTGTATTTGTGTAAAGTGTTAGTTAATGACCATTGTGCAAATGTATATGTTTTTAGGATATATACTATGTAAGGTTTTGTTTTATTGGATTTATACGTTAGGATAATTATTTTAGTCTTAATAACAAAATTAATCAATTTATTACTAATTATGCACTTATAATCACATATAGTGCTATTTTTACTATAATATGCAATATTTCGTAAGTAATTAAATTTAAATTGAACCAGATGTAGTCACTTATTTGACTGAATTAGTTTTTGTATCTGTGACTCACTAGTAATTAATATGATTGGCGATTTTTCGTCTTTTCTCACATATACTTTCCCATATGCAGTCCAACAAAACATATATGTCTTCGTCTTTGCTAGGTCTCGTGCTAGAAAGTGCAGGCGAGCGCCTTTAACCGTAAGTTGTTCTGCCAGAAAAATTGGGGTGTCTACATGGGTGGTCATTCCTAGATGTTTCGCACAGAGCTTAGTTTTGTGCTTTTGATTAAATGATTTTGCCATTTTTAGAACATCTGTTTTAATTATAGTTGAGTTGGTCTCGACTACGATAGGCGTATTGGGTTTGTCCATCTTCTTATTTCTTACCCTGTAGATATCTTTAATATCTGCCTTAGTGATATTGCAATTGATCGTCTGTGACAGACATATAACCCTGTCTATGAGATCTTCTTTTGTTTCATTATCCACTTTAGGCACATTTTTTATTTCGAAATTTGACTTACGAATGTTCATTTGCATGTCCTCCAATTTGTTTTCTAAGATTGTTATATATTGCCTGTCGTTTTTTTGCTGATTCTCTAGTAATTCAATTTTTCTCCGAAACTCTTCATTCTGCGTTGTTAAAAATGCAATTGAGTTTTCGATACCTTGGTTTGTTTTCTGTATGTCTTTTAAAGTTACATAAATTTTCTTAATGTCATTTTCTTGCGACTTTAACGAATTGCTCATCATATTGAAAATCTCGTCCTTGAAGTTAGCCATCTCTGATTTTTTCGGACTCCTGTCCTCTCTTCTGGCTCGCTTCGAGCATATTAGTATATTACTGGTATTTTAAAATTCTATTCTACAACTATAGATAGAATAAGAAGGAGAGGATGTAGTGATTAACTAGACAAGTAGCGAAATAGCTTCCGAGGCTCCAGTTCTGAGATATCTGCTGCTGCGGTGACGCGCTCTAAGTACAGAGATCAAGCGAGTTTAATATTTAAAGCCTTTTAATAATATCCGTTTAACATAATTCATTCTGTATTTGTCTGTTGAGTCACACTGAAGCTACAATGTACAAGATTGTGATTTCAAAGATTTACGTAGAGTCCGCGAAAATTTTCTTCTCAGCTTCAGCCTTTTTGTACCACTATGTCATTCAATCCCACGAGAATGGTGCTTTTTTCGGGAAAAAATACCTTGTAAAGTATCTGTGCACCAAATTTCATCCAAATTGTTTCAGCCATTTAACATGATTGCAAACCCAGGCAGTCTTAAATATAATATGTGAAAATCAATTTTATGACTATGTGATTACAAAATATGTAACTTTTTTTACTGTATAAAAATAAAGATATAAAACTAAGCTTTGTGTGAAAAGAATTTTTATACACATCTGTTAATGTTAATGATCACATAGTAATATAAAAAATTAAAATTAGTTAATTCTATATTAAAACGCAAACGCTTATGTCTAAAGGCGGTGAGTGGAATAAATAGGTCGACGATATCCGATCACGAGTCACGACTCATGAGATTGAATACTCATTGCTCTGTCTAACCCGAATATACGACCACTATCCAAACTGTATGCTAACTAACTCATAATCTTTATAATATAACGCGGAGAAAATAGAAGGAGACCCCCTCTCCTATCCTTATATTGAAAAACACGAGAAGGGGGGCGATATTGGATGGACTATTGCTATAAATAAACGCAACGTAGCTGCTGCTGTAACGATAAATTATCAAATATGATCTGTAATTACGACAGGACACTAAGCAGTGCTTTGAACTAGTGACCAAGGTATAGGTTTGAGGAGCTCCTTCAATCAATTGCAACACTCGCCTTCATTGCCCAGGTTCTCAGTTAAAACACGCGCCGGCATATATAACTATTCGACCCGTCCCGGCTTCACCCGGGTGCAATCTACCACGTGTATATTCACATTTTAATCGCTTTATCACTTATCGCTATATTTTACAATTTCAACACCAACGCATTTCGACTATAATTACTAATTTCCAAAGACGATGATAAGCTCGACATGCACTTCACCCCCACCTCGCTAGATGGCGTACGAGCACACTTGTTTGTTTACTTTGTATTCTTAAGTATTTTTTTCACAATAAAACATAGCCTGTGTCCTTCCTCAAGATCTGATCTATTTCTTTACCAAATTTCATCAAATTCTAATATTATAATAGTGTATAGTTAAAAACACCTTTTAAATAATTATACAACTAACACGTAAAAATTTGCACAGCAGTGTGAAGCCACAAAAAGGAAAATCACTCAGCATGTGTTGGCAACCCTGAGCGAACTCAGGATTACCAACGCTGGTTTTCAGTGATTCCCTTTTATTTTTGCGTTTGCGATCAACGGTTACAGTGTTATATTATAAGCTGACTAGAGATACCCTCTAGTTTTGTCGATGTCACTGGTGTGGCCACTTTCCATCAGGTGGACCGTCTGCTCGTTTGTCCCTTATGTATCATAAAAAAAAAACGAAGGACGCAACTATAAAATTTAAGATTATTGAACTTTTTAATTTACATGTATGTCGCAGCGCCATTACCTGTGGCGCCATCTCTAATAGAAGAAATCGATTAAGGAAACGTCAAGTAGTACACTTGGGTGAAGTCGATAAAATGTTGGGATCGATTTTGATGGCTGTCAATGTGCGACATGACAGTTGACGTTTGACATGTCATGAGGAGCGCTTAGTTTTGAATTCACTTTGGGACGAGACTGCAGTGCGATCGGCTGCCACGTTGTGTCGAAATCACCGCGTTTCCTAACCTTATAATTCATCCGTCGGCATCCGCGTAATCAGCAGTTATTTTAGAAAAGTGTTAGTGTTGATTAATTAAACGTAGCTTTCAGAAGTATTATTACTATTCCATCGTGATCTGTGACCCATCGGATAGTGAGGTGATGCCTGAACCTCCGTCATTTATATAAAACCTTGCTTAAACCTCTTGCAATACTTAGTTTCCTTTCAAAACATAGTGACGTAACGTAGTCAAGGGAATATACTAAAATCTGTTATATTGCTCACAGCAGCAAAATTAATATCGTTAAAACATCTAATTACTTCATATCCAAAAGAAAGGTAAATGCCTCGAAAATTCTACTGAGGCAGGATATTTTATTTTCGTACTGTACAAAGTGCTCTGTGTAGGGGTGTACTGTATACTGTACAGTAGAGCGTCGAAGGTATGATTTAATTAAAGCGACGTGATGAATGGAGATTGAGCGGCGGAAGCTGCGAACTGCTCCGCGCCAAAGAAACGACCAGGAAAAAGATTTTCACTTACAAAATGATGCCATTACATTTTTTATTTATGAAAATTCTGCTCCACAAAGATCTCTGAAATTTATATTTTTGTATAAAAATCCATTGAATACATTAATGTTACTGATTTATTTAAAAATTAATAACAAATAATATACATCTCTACCGTTGATTCTAATGAAGCTATAGAGTCATACTTAAAACAGAGTTTCGTGATTTCGACTAGAGAAACATCTGAATTGATTGCAGTTCTTCTGGCGTATGTGTTACGTAAGGGAGCGCCGGAGACGTCACAGAAGTCCCAAAGATAATATTTTTGTGTATTATAATTTTTTACTATTTTCATTATCCCCACTGTAATAGTTTTGTGAGTTACATAACTTGGTAAATTCATCTGATTCACAATATGACGGTTTCATTTTAATAAATTATAATCTTACGAAAATGAAGACGTTACATTGTAGCAGTATCTTGCGGTTCACGATCTATCGACAGTTTATAATATTGGGAGATGGATTTTAATCTAACGGTAGTTACAATTTTACGGTGACATAGATATCACTTTCAAACACTCACATCGTACAGTTAAATCCAAAAGCAGCAGGCAAATATAAGTAAGTCATAATAGTTTGCAATATAAATATAACAAAGATTACACGACTATAATAACGCAAGTGGGTCAAAAAATAGCTTAAATGAAAAACGTCCGGCTCGGGGTAGACGCGGGGCTGTGGGGCTGGAGTGGGGCTGGAGTGGGGCTGGAGCGGGGCTGGAGCTGCTCGTATATCGCGGGTTCATTGTTATAATTTATAGAGCAATAACACGAGGCGATCCAGTCCGCGGCACTGCTGCACTCCCGTACTGATTCAGCAATATGAGCCGACACCAGATGGTAATACTCTATCTATCAATTGTATCGTTCATGAAAACTCTACACATAAATGTTTTTTTTTATATACTGAAAAATCGAAAGCGGGCGTAGGTAAGGGCGGAGTGTGGCAGGGATGCGGCAGGGATGCGACGCGGCGCGACTGCGACACAGCAAGTCGACCACGCCCTGTTAATTGAATTATTTAATTTTTTTATGATTCCTTAAAGTAAACACAATCAATCAATTATTATTATTATCGCTTGAAAATTAAGATTTTCTTTAATATCTTTATGAAATATATAAATTAGAAACACGTTTGTATGTACATTTCGAAATGTGTTGTGAATCCCTTATGTTAGAATAAATCCTCAAATTATTTAAAAAGCAAAAGAAATTATTTATGATATTTCTTGTCCGTAATAAATAAAATATTTGACAGCGTGTTATATTGCGAGTTGTTTATGCGATTTGAAGGGCCGATAGCCCCGGAGCCCGGGTAGCCTGAAGTGCTTATTTATTACATGTCGCGTGGGTGCTCGACCGTTAATGTTAGTGCGAGTAGAATTATCATATCATGTTTCAACTACAAAAAACATACAGAATATTTACATATTGACTACAAGCTAGCTATACTATTCATATTACAGATATTCTTGTCGGTGTGAAAGTTAGGCTCAGTAACCATTAATTTAACTCTCGACATGCCAACACTATGACTATTATAGACAGCCTGTGCTTGTCCAGTAGTTTCTACTGATTTATATACATAATTTATTCTGACTGAGCATCACAAGAATCTTTAACTTTATTACTTACGAATAGGTTAATTTGTTATTCCAATGAATGAACTCCAGCATTCAAAGCCAAAACAAAGGTCCAGGTAATATTCGAATTCATTATTCCTATCTTCATCAAGTTCTTCACTCATAAACATAATTTAAAAAAACATATTATATTTAACCAAGAGCCAATGTCTGTACTATTATTATGTCTGTATTATTATTATGTCTGTATTAACCAGAGTTTTTTTTTATTCTAAAGAGATAGTCTACAAAACGTACGAATAAAATAAATAATAATATAAAACTTGGTCAATCTCCATACAGAGCTTAAAGCTTTCATCCGGCATAGTAAAATGGCAGCGATGTAATAACACACGGTGTGCTCTATGCTCTTCCATGCATTCATTATGACGAGTGTCTGTACTTCACATTTTTTATTAAAAATAATCAAATCCGCGTTCCTCTATACACAAACACACAAACCCACACCGGTGCCACGCCACCGTTCAATGTGACGGAGCCTCGCCACCACAACAAGGCGACTATATTGTCGTTGATTACTTTATTTTGCCTAAAGATATTCCTAATTTATAATATTAAATTTAAATTTATGGTCTCTACTCCTATTTCTATACTTTCCATTCTAATATTAAATGCTGTTATATTCTTACTAGTCCTTCTACTCATTCATTAAGGACACAGATGATATACAAATGAAATTTATTTATTTATTGTAACCAACATAAAAGTAAATTTGTTCTAAGTTATATTTCATTCTTAAATTACTAAGCTTCTTCTCTAGAGAATTTAAGATTTAACGTAAAATGAAACCAAACGAAGCAAAACAATCTTAATTAACTTTTCGTTAATACAAATTGAATTAACATTAAATCACAAGTTTTACTGAATAAATAAATGATATACTGTACCCCTTTTTACGAAACATACGCGGACGGAGAGTATGAAATTTCCCAAACTTATAGTTTATATAGAGTATAGAAAAGGATTACAGAACGCTAATACTTTTTAAAATTATGACTAAAAAATACATTAAACCATTACACACATACACATATTATATACTCTTTTATTGTTAAAGTCATTTAAATTAATGATGGTTAAATTTCGACCACTAGGCGACCACTAGTTTAATTAATTCAAAGAGGATCTACACTTCAGACATAGTTAAATTTAGCCTATCTTACTAGGGAGGCTGTACCTTAAGGGAGCGAGCTGAGTCACTGCACCGTATACCGGTCAAAGGGCGCCACGCACTCCAGCCACCATTCAGGTCTCACTCACTCACAAGTGTGCGTCACTCGCTTTCTTTATTTATATACCAGACTAGCGGCCCATCCCGGCTTCGCGCGGGTGGAATATTATTTTAAAAAATATATTGGCCCTCCCGCATTTCGGTGCCCACTCTCTTGCCGCGTTACTCGCTGCGCTGCGTCGCTACACTGGCCCGTCGCGTCGTCGTGTATTTTTTGTTTATATTGATATTTTTAATTTCGTAATATCTTTTGAATGGAAAGTCCGATTTTAATAATTCAAAAAGTAATTTACAGGTATTGAAATAGACTTAAATACGAAATAATTTTTTTGGATAAGGATTAATACAAAGTTATAGAAAACATGGTCTGATTTTGATAGGCATTTTTATCAACTTTTAAAATGTAAAAAAGTAGTTATAGTGACGTAACTATAATAGTTGAACATATGGTCTCGCGGACTTTTTTGTAGATATTAATATGTTCTATAATATTGTAGAACATTTTTTTGTTCTATCATCAATACTTTTTGCAGCGCATGCGATGAAAGATATTTTATGGCTAATTTTTTGGCACCTTGGGTTGGTTTTCGTGAGATTTCCTAAGGATCTCTAATTTTTTTCTTGTAATAAATATAGCCTATGTTACTCAGGGATAATGTAGCTTTCTAATGGTGAAAGAATTTTTGAAATCGGTCCAGTAGTTTTTATGTTTATTCGTTACATACAAAAATACAAAAATACAAAAATACAAAAATACAAATCTTTCCTCTTTATAATATTAGTATAGATTTGTTGCTTCAGAAGCTTTCTAACATTCACGCTCTGCTGTTTATGTTAACAATATTTATGAGCCACTTCTATAACGTATGTAGGCAGTACGAATATAAATTATTCTTTACAACTCTTATATCAATGCGAAGATTTTTCTGAACTGTTGGACCAACCATACATCACATAAATTTGCTTTTGCTCCTCTGTATCTTAAGAAATAAATGATATAATCATATATGTCTTCTGAAATATATTTTTTTATGAAAGTTAAGGGGCGAACGAGCATACGGCCCACTTGATGGTAAGTGACCACCGTCGCCCATTGACATCGGCAAGACAAAAGAGTGACTCTTGTTTTGCCAATGCGTCGCCACCTCCGCCGCCAAGATAGAGTGAGGAATGGTAGAGAAGAATGCTACGGTTTCAGTGGACCCTGAAATATAATAGAACCCAGAGTTTACTAGAACTAGGGTATAGGAGGAGGTGAACTCGACCGAAACGCATTAATGACACTTAGCGGTCGGATTTGCATGCTGGTGATCACAAGTCAGTCAGGGAACAGATCCCCTAATACCAAGGAGTGCTGGGTTACTTGCTCTTTACAAGATGCTTTCCCAGTGGCAGAGGGGAATTATATTCTAAACTGTCGCCTTAGGGTGAAATATTCTACTCCCATTCGCACTTCTAATAGCTTCTTAACTATTATTCCCCCCTTGCTCGGGGTTGTCTTCCTTTTCTACAGATATTGACTCCTCTCATCTATCCCGCGTAATAAAATAGCTCACACAGTCCGCTCCGCTAAACAGAGCAGTACCAGGAGCTATACGAATGACTAAATGCCTTCCAATTAAAATAAACCTAGTAATATATAAAGTTCTTTACCATTCTCGTCAGTCGTTTGCCATGGCCGGCAGCGTCTTGCCAGAAAAACAGAGACAGCCGATCATACCCAGGGTGCACCTCGTAGAAGTGACTGACGTACACACCTTGGAATATATTGTATTCCACAAACAGCATCGAAATAGTTTTGAGTCCTCCTGTTGTCTTTTGAATTCTGCACAAGATACCTGTTAAAAGTAAGACTTTTTTTAGGGCGTCTATGTCTAATTATTTTTTATTTGATTTACAATCTCTCCATAAAAAAGCTTAATAAAATTAAGTAAAGCTTTTTATAATAAACCGTTTTTTTGTTCAGTCTACTCATGCATTATTAATACTCTTTTTTGTTTTAGAGATAAAACAAATTATCATAAAAAAGCTAAACGAAAAGCGAAATTCAGTAGGAAATTACAGCAGAAACAAGTTACATTTTTACTTAATAAGTATCATGTCTTTCCTATTACGTAATGCGGACAAGAATTGTTGCTGTCGGAGGAAAATGAGTCTTAAGTGATAGAGAATAAGGTTGCGTTTCGTGCGTGGCGTGTGTCTATTTCACATCTGAGTGGGTCGCCGCGCCCCACGCTCGCGTCCGGCAGCGCTGGAGCGTGAAAGCGGATAGTGTAATATCGTGTGCGGGTGGGGCGTTACTGTACGCGAGTTCACTCATTGAGCCAATTATGTCGTTACTTTTTATACTAAGAAAATAAGATTAAACAATAAGTTACTATTTAATGTTAAAAACATTTTTGATAGCCGGCTTGTACTCTTCACTGGTTTATTTGGTGGAAGTATAAAGATACTTCTGCCGTAAAAATCAGCAGTTTTGACTATGAATTTTATAAAGTGAATATTCTCTATCGTACTGCAAGTTAAGAAGCACCAAAGCTTAGTGCAGTGTAACTTTTTCTATACTTTATTGAAGATTACTTGAAACGTTAAACTTAGAAATAGTCACTAGTCTCAAATACATTCAGTGCATTATTATATTTTTCGTAGTTCAGTATAGATTAATTTTTTCATAACGTTGAATTCAATTAATGGTATTTTTTATTATTTGCGTTAATAAGTTATTATTTTCCTTCTCTTTTTACTTCCTTCTTGGGTATCTGCATATCTATTTATATAAGTTAAATAGCGTATTTCTACAACCATTCACACTGTTTCTCTCCCTTACTTCATAGTAATAAATTTAAATGTATATTAAAACTTTACCAATCTCGCAGTGGAACCGCAACCTATTCCAGTTCGAAGTTCAATTGGCTGGGTGGACACCAGGATATCATCTTCCATGATATATATCATCTAAAAAGTTTACTTCGAGTAATCAAAACTTGATATCGTCATATTCGCATTATATATATACAAGGGAATATATTTTTATAATATATATCACGTGAGGAGTTGAGTAATCGTAGTAGTTCATACTATAACGTCGCAATGCTTTAAGTTCACATATCTTGTTAGAATAAACCTTATTAATGGAGACCCAGAAACACGACACATAACCATAGAACAGCCATTACGGTCACCAGGCGAGCTCCGTTTGACAAGTGGCTCAAGTCTATCGGAGCAGAGGTTATATACAGTCTTGAAATAAAATAAAATATTGTATTTATCCATGTAGTGTATGTATGTATCTATATATACCTGTTTATGAATGTATATTTAAGTTGAAGTATTTGATTTGCTTATTATTTTTAATGAGTGCGCCTACCGTTTTTTTTTTAATATTGATTCCTCCACCGCAAGGTTGCCTGGAAGAAATCGCTCTGAGCGATAAGGCCGCCTATTGTACATATATTTCTTTTGTGGTGTAATTTTTTTGGCTTACTTTTGTAATATTTGGTGTACAATAAAGTATATTTATTATTATTATCATTAAAAGGTACTATCCGCGAATATAAAGTACACAACGGAGTTGCTAACTTTTCTAATACTTTTAGCCTAGTGGAAAGGTAGACTAACTGAAAAATCAAAAATCTTTTAAACATCATAGTTAACTACAATATGATACTAGTGTTATACTCCACCAGAGACACAACTTACCCTCGTATATCCGACATATAAAATATCCCAATATATATGCGTTACGAACAATATTTCACACAGGATGATAGCATTTATTGCACGAAAGCTTTTCAATATGAAACCAGCGAGGAATCCAACGTGAGCTTTGGAAATATGCTGAATTCGTTTTTAATTATTCACAGTCCGTCCAGGGCGGAGTATTACCTTTACATTTTAAGCACTTACTAAATTATCCTTACTCATATTATAAACGCGAAAGTTTGGGATGATTGTTGCTCTTTCAAGCTAAATCTACCGAATGGGATTTAATGAAACTTTCCAATAATATAGATTATACGTCAGAACAACACATGGGCTATAATTTAATAAGATATCGTGTGAATTGTCCAAAATGTTTGCATAAGTGTGGAATAGTGAGTAAGCTCGCTCGTGTGTAGTGTGTGTGTGTGCACGTGTCACGTGTATGTATCATAGAAAAATAATATATCTTTATAGTGTAAGCTTTTATCGCTAAAATAGTAAATAGCGATTAAAATGTAAAAATTAAACTAAATACACGAAATAAAATGCTCCCAGGTGAAGCCGGGGCGGGTCGGCTAGTAATCTAATAATTTTTAGTTACGACCTTAACAACGAGAAATGTTCAAGTTATGGCAGAAATATAATGAATTAAATAACTTGAAGGATTCAAGAATATAATTTACTAGAAACTTACTCTCGCTCTACTTCAGTATTAATGAAATTACAACAGATTACAATATGGCGGAGAAGATATTATTTTATTCTAATATTGGCTTTTAATAATTATGACAATATTATATTGAGTAGTATTTCATAATCAATCTTGCTAATACTGAGTTAGCAACACTGTTTATAAAGTAGTAGTAGCGGGTAGATCATTTTATGTTATTTCAAGTATACCGACGTGGAGATAATATATAACCTTTAGTGCGATAGTTTAGTCACAGTCTCTCTGGTGTTATCGTGCAGTGAACATGGAAGTTAGTGTTAAAGGGTCGTGATTAAGGTCACCCTTCTCGAGGTCCATGTAAGTTTACTTGATTGTCTATTGTCGTTAGCGAGGTCGAGTGGTGGAGGTGAGAGTTAATATATTATGAAAGAGCTCTTTAAACCTGCTCCTGGGTCTCAAGCCCCAGGCACAGTACAGTTTGCTGTACAGTAATGGGTATCATATCTCTCTTATATACTTAGCAACTGTATCAGTTGTATCGCCATGAGAGAAGATCATTATCGTATCGCTAGTAATCAAGCCGTAATACTGTCGGTATGTGTCTAAACATTACATTATTAGTCTCACTACTTTAATATGTGCTGCGCGATATCACTTGACAGACTAGCTCAGTCCTATGAGAATGAAAGTTATATATTGTCTACTCGAAATAAGTTTATATAAACTACCCTCACATACTAATTTATAAACGGTGTTGTTAACAGTAGTACAACATGTAACTCAAAACTCAATCTAAAGCACAACACAGAGCAAATCAAATCAAAATTATTTATTTCAATTAGACTTTTTTGAGAAGTACTTTTGAAACGTCAAAAATTTGTCGGTCAGTTAGTTTGTCTGAAGCTACCACCAGCTCGGAAAGCAGTTTTCTGTTGAGAAGAGCCGGCCAGAAACTCAACAGTCGCTCTTTTCAAAAAGCCATGTTTACATAGTCTGTTATACAAATCATTTAACTTGAGAGTCAACGTCACTTAGATTCCAAGCATTCTCATCATTTAAGTAATCCTGTACATTATAGTATGCTTTATATATTAATGAATTCTTGATACGAGTTTTAAATTGTTGAAGTGGCAAGTCTAATATAGGCTGTGGAATCTTATTATAGATGCGAACACCAAGCCCCATGAAGCTATTACTCACTTTGTGGAGACGATAGTAAGGCGTTACAAGTTTATTTCTGTTTCTAGTATTAACATTATGTTTGTCACTGTGTTTTGAATACAAATGAATATTCTGGTAAATGAACAAAATATTACAATATATGTATTGAGATGGGACTGTAAGAACGTCTATTTTTTTATATACATCTCTAAGGGAATCCCGCACTCTTAAGTTATAAATGGCCCGAACAGCTCTCTTTTGAAGAATAAAAATGGATTCAATGTCCGCGGCCCTACCCCACAGTAAAATGCCATAAGACATAATACTGTGAAAGTAACTGAAGTAAACTAGCCTAGCAGTATTGATATCAGTCATTTGTCTGACTTTCCTTACTGCGTAGGCAGCTGAGCTGAGTCTTCCCGCTAGAGATGATAGATGGGGGTTCCACTGGAGTTTTGAATCTAAAGTTATACCCAGAAATACCGTCGAGTCCGCCACATCTAAAATTTCATTATTTAAACGTATGTTAAATTTTTGTTTTTTAACATTAGGTAAAGCAAACTCAACGCATTTGGTTTTTTTAGCATTAAGAACTAAGTTATTTACCGTAAACCATTGAAGAACCTGCGATAATGCACTGTTTACATCGTCATAATTATGTTTATTTCTGTTTACTTTAAATATAAGAGATGTATCATCAGCAAAAAGTACAATATCACACAAGTTCCTCACATAGTATGGCAGATCATTAATATAAACCAAAAATAAAAACGGGCCTAAAATGGATCCCTGTAGAACGCCCATTTGTAGCAAAGATCCAGAAGATTTTACACCATTAATAGTAATCCTCTGGACTCTTTGATTTAGGTATGAGGCAATTAGATCCAGAGAAACACCACATATACCGTAATAATTAAGTTTTTTTAAAAGTGTTTCATGTTGAACACAATCAAAGGCCTTGGACAAATCGCAAAATACACCAATCGCATTTTGTGATTTCTCCCATGCTTCATAAATATGCTTAAGAAGAGCAACTCCGGCATCTGTTGTTGACCTACCCCTAGTAAAACCATACTGTTCACTATGAAATAGTTTATTTTCATTAAAATATTCTAAAAGTTGGTTTAAAATAATCTTTTCAAAAACTTTACTCAGTGATGGTAATATAGAGATTGGTCTATAGTTACCGGGATCTTTCCTGTTTCCATTTTTAAATAGAGGTATTATTTTACTGTGCTTCATTAAGTCCGGAAACTTTCCTGTATCGACACATTTATTAAAAATATCAGCTAGATGTGGGGCAATATTATTGATTATTGTATTTAATATTTTTACTGAGATGTCCCATAAATCACCAGTTTTTTTTATATTAAGTGTCCTGAAATTCTTAATAATATCAAATGAAGTAATATGTTTAAACTCAAAGTAATTAGCATAGCCTGGGAGTTTATTTTTAAGTAGAGAAATAGCATCTAAGGGCGATGATTTTAATGCAGATGCAGAGCAGTATTGAATTAACTAGAAGCATCGAACCACTCACCAGTGTTGCTTTGTGTCTCTACCCTCCATCACAAGTACCTGTCGTCTGTGTGTACTAGCCACTGTACATTATGGACATTGTACAGTACATTTATTGTCACTATTATCACGTATTTATTATTAACTGGCATCTGCCCGCGACTTTGTCTTTGGAAATTTAATTGTTAAGTGCACAGGACAATAGTTCTATGATTGAATCACTCACTCGCCTCATTTATGAACTTTCTTCCTCAATTACTCACCCATTAAGCGTCAGCAGGTCAGTGGATCAGGCTTTGGATTCATGATTGATATTTCTTGGGTTCAAATCCCAGCCATTGGACTACTGACGTGGCCCACTCCTAACACAAGCATTTCAGCTAAGTTGAAGGGGTTAAGAATACTAGTAGTATACAGTCCATACTGCTAGAGTTTGAGTTAATAAAAAAATTTTTATTAACTCAACCATTCAACGAGTCATTCACAAAAGTACTTCTATTGATTTTTTTGGGTTAAAAGTATTCTACGTGTTAATTCTCATTATAAGGTATTATTAAAATACGTAAAGTCTACTTCTGTCACCCAAACATACAAACGTTCCCGTATAGTAGTATATTATCGTAATTACCTGCAGGCCATGCCATATCACAGCAGTAATAACTCAAGTTACCAAAGCATCGAGCGATAGTTCAATAAGCACCCAGTGAACCTGATCACTTGTACTACCATAAACCTCCGATAGTCCGAGGTTAGAATACTATTCCCTTCTGCCGCTGGGAGAGCATCTCGTAAGAGCCGAGTAACCCTGCACCCCCTTGGTGGTAAGGGATCTGTTCCCCGACTGGCTTGCGGTCATAAACGCGTTCCGGTCGAGCCGCATGTGGACCATACTTCCATTCCACTAATGCTGCGGAGCTAGTGGACTCAGGGCTCTTACTCCGGGTCCGCTGAAACCGCAGCATTTTTTTTCTTCACTCCCCCTCCTCATTCTATGTTCGAGGATGCAACACATCGACAAAACAAGAGTATCTTGTATCAAGAGATACTCTCTTGTTCTCTACTAGACCTTTAAGTCTCTAGTTCAATAAAATTTAAAAAAAAATTTAGTACCCTCGGGTACATCACAGTCAATTAAAACAGAATCTAAATCTGTTTATTAACAAAGATGTGTATGTAAAGATCCCGTGTACTTGCTCCTGGGTCACAAGCCGCAGGTAATACTTGACATCTATACTTAGCATTACAGTAGATAACTCATTCATATACCCACGCGTAGGCAATATATTACCTCTGTTCTGATAATTTTGAGCCAGTTGTCAAAGTGATCTCGCCCTGTAATCATCAAAGTGGTATGTCGTGATGCTTTGACTCGGTTTCTGTACAAAGTGCATGTAATTATTGACTTTTACATGTTATTGTCATATAGATAATCTATACTATTATATAAAGAGGAAAGATTTGATTGTTTGTATGTTTGTTTGTTTGTTGCGAATAGGCTCGAAAAGTACTGAACCGATTTTGAAAATTCTTTCAAGGATGGGAAGCTACATCCTTTCCGGGTAACATAGGCTATGTGGTATTGCCATAAATACTCTAATTAAAAAGATATGGCCATTTAAGTGCCATAAGGTGGTCATTTTGTAAATTGAAGAGTTTCCCAGGAACTACAAATCCGATATAAAATTTTTTTTCACTGATAGAAAACTACACTATTCGTGAGTGACTAAGGTGATTCAGTGTTGCCATATCTATTCCTTAATTAAACGAATATGGCCATTTTGTCGTTACAAATCTGATTTTAAAAATTCTTTCGCTGATAGAAAACTATACTTTTCGTGAGTAACAAAGGTGATTTAGTGTTGCCATATACATTTGTTTAATTAATAGAACATGGCTATTTTGTGCAACTAATCCGATTTTAAAAATTCTTTCACTGAGAGAAGTCTATAGTATTTCCGTCTGTCTTCCTCTTATAATACTATCATTGTATCTCATCCTCTCTCTTTTTTCTCACTTTAATTTTTATTTTTATCTGTTCAGAATGATTAGCCTTTTTTCACTTTCTTTCTTTCCATAATTTCTGTCTTTCTCTCTCCTTTACCCATTCAATTTTAGTTGTGCTCCGTCCCTCTTTTATCATCTGTCGCTTTTCTTTAATTTTGTTTCTATTATTTTTCTTTTTATAACTTTTTCTTACTTTCTCTAATTTTTCAAATAATTAAAAACTACACAATTACAGAATGACAATTTGAGGACATCAATTTTAATATTGCTTTAAATACCCGGAGCGAAGCGAGGGCAGCCCTCTAGTATTATATATTGAAGCATTGTACAGAAACATCATACAACAATACAATTTTATTAAAATTATTTTTTTAAAGAAAATGAATGAATGAGCCGCAGCGTCCTGTAGAGTTCGAGAGCTTTCGAATAAAGAAATATGAGGGAATATTGTTGAAGAGCTAATGTGATGGCACGAGGTCAAGGGGCCCTACAAGGAGGGTCGGGAGGTATTGTGAGCTGAAGCAGCTTCCTGCTCCCTCTTATTAGCGAACTCGGATTAATCAAGCTCTAGGTCAGTGAATCTCAAAGAGCTCTATATCGGTGACGAGGTACAAGGGTTCACGTAAAAGAAGGTAGAATTGTGAGTCGGTGTATCGGAAAAAGGGTCTACGATTAATGTTTGCCATCCAGCCAAGATGTCATTTTGAAATAGTAATTTTTTTTATTGTATAACAGTCTAGGTATTTTTTTTTCATTTTTTATTTCGAAATTTTAAATAATATGATAAAGTAGCAACATCTAAAAATGGATAATATTCTAAATGGTTTACAAATAGAATAAGTTTGGGAACCTCTGCTCTAGGCTCGAGACAGCTACAGATATTAACATCTCAAAGGAATTAAAAAGGTATTTCGTTTTTTTCATTCATCCTTAAACTTTCTATTTTTTGTTAAATTAATTTTTAACCGACTTCATGTAAAAATAACTATGTGTGTATACAGAACAAAGAAAATATATATTTTTTAAAAGATACTAGGAGTATGGATTCATACATACTGCTAGTATTCTCAAAGTTAACCCCTCCAAGTAAGCTAAATGCTTATGTAAGGAGGGTGCCACGTCTGTAGTCCAATAAGTGGGATTAGAACCCACGACCTATCGATCGTGATTTCAACCTAAACCTGAGCTACTGATGCTTAAAAGATTAAGGACTTCAGACATGAAGCTAAGCAATACCTGTGGCTTACGACCCAGGTGCCAGTTTACATAATATTTTATACACTAACCAGCTTTTCCCGCAACTTCGTTACCGATATTGAGGTAGGTCTGTAGACATACATATTTAATGATTTTATGAGGTAATCATACTAACATTGCACCCCCTTTTTACCCTCTTAAAGGATGATTTTGAAAAAATATTTTACACGTATTTCATGACTTTCAATGAAGAACCTTCATACTGAATTTCATTTGAATAACTTCAAAAACGGCAAAGTTTCATACTAACTTTGCACTCCCGTTTTACCCCCTTAGAGGGTGAATTTTTACAAAATCCTTTCTTAGTGCTCCTCTATGTTATATTTCAATTTTCTAACCCTTGTAGTTGAGCCTCTGCATCGATATGTCAGTCAGTCAGTCAGCTTCTCCTTTTATATATATATAGATAGATTAAGCACGTTATCATATTTAACATCCATTACGATGGACAACTATTCAATGTAGAGTCATTGAGGGTATTCTTCCAATAATCAATTTCAATAAATAGTTCCTAATAGTATACATATGTTGGAGAAATAATTATAATGGTGGTAATTTAATTTATTTGTATAGCAACACTGTGATGTCACAGATTAATAGAATGTATAGTGTCAGTGTGGCCCGTAAGTCAGTTCAGTCCGCGAGATATAGTATGTCGGAGAATAGTAAAAGACTATCGATTAATCGAATCGTCATCGGTATCTATGGCGTTGGAGTAGGGTAGTAGTCACTTCCGTTGTTTTAACAGTCTCGACCCTCGACCCTTTATATGCCATCGACAGTCTCACTGACGTCTTAGTCGTACGCGGTCTCTTAAAAAGTGAAGTAGTGTCTAAATAGTGATAGTGTCGTGTAGTATTGTGTTAGTGCTAGGAGTGCTGGCCAATCAAGGTCACGTGAGTACCTTACAATGTAATTGCCTAGTCTTGTGTTAGGTTAGGTTTATGTGCGTTTAACCTTGGGTTTAAACGGAGAGACTAGCAGTGGAAGCGAGTGTCGTGATCACTTAAAGGAGCTCCTTAAGCCTACACCTTGGTCATAAGTCCAAGGCACTGCTTAGGTTTCTCTCGTAATTGTTAGAGATCATATTTGATTATTTATCGGTTCTACGTTGCGTTTACCCAATATTCCATTCAATACCATCCACCCTGTTAGTGTTCTCCAATATTCCCAACCTTCCTCCTTCCATTTCCTTTTCACACCATTTAAAATCCCCGACAAGTATTAACATAATATATATTAGAGATAATAGGTATTATATTATGTGTATTTGAATCCTGGATTAATTAATGGCGATATTATCAATAATACAGTTCGATCATTTACACAGAGCAGCCATTTGCGTAATTAAGATAATACCTCCTTAACGACATATACATACTAGCTACACACGCCGACTTTACATGGAGGCGATTTACTAATGTTAGCAACATCGTTTATAAATTAGTAGTTCATTGCATCTTATTTCGAGTAAACAATATATAACTTTCATTCCGATAGCATTGAGTTAATCTATCAAATGATATCGTGCAATAAATGATGGCGTGGTGCTGGGACTCTGTTATCGAGGTCGATCGTTGAAGATTTATGTTTAAAAAGACGTCTTTTAACCTGCTTCTAAGTCTCAAGTCCCAGGCTCTGCACTGCTTCGTTTAAATATTACTGCGCAATATAGCTCCCATACTCTTAATACTAATCTTAGTGTGTTTATAATAACAGTAAGCGCCATCTATTGGGTGCAGAGATATTAAACTGTTGTATCAATAAACTGGCTTTTACCGCCATCTGGTGTAAATATAATAAAGAGTAATGATTTGAATTTGTACGACAACAAAAAACTTCACTGATACAGATTCTTAAATAAATAATTTACACTGATAACTTTGTAATGAATCAAACAGTTGCGGCACGGAGACGTCCGTCGTCCATATATTTGTAGCCAATGAAAACAATGTTGCAGTGAAAAATAGAAAACGAGATAAAAACTATCCCCTCTCTAGAGGACCAAATTACTTTCTACAGCGTACAAAATTCCTCTTGATTAGTTAAATAATCCAGAATTCATCGCTGACAGACATCGTGATACGGGATTGATGTATGATAGGGGCCTTTCAATTAAAACAAAAGAGGATACAATAGGTTTATTTTAATATTCCATCGCTAAAGGGGAGGGGTTACGCACATCAAGGGATTCGCAAATTGTAACGTTTAATTAAAACCCACCCCAGGTCTTTGATCGTAAGAGACTGATGAGACAGGGACTGAGACAGGGACCGGGACGCGGACCGGGACTGACACTGGGAAATAAAAACTATAACAATAAAGTGAGGAATGAAGAAATTATATTTCAAAGAAAGAAAACGGATGTTGCTCTAAGTATAATGAGAAAACAGTAACAAATTATTCTCATCATCTTCATTGTTTTAATAAAACAAGAAAAACACTGTATTATCTGTGTGTATAATATCGTAGACAATTTTTTCTCACTTTGCTCATTTGCTTTCGAAGGTCGTAAAATCAGTCGTAACTAGAATTAGATCTCTTTTGCGTTTTAGTCCCATTACGCCTCGGACACTTTAAATATCGATATTCCGCCGCTTCTGTCTGGCTGTTAAAAAACTCTTGAAGCGATTTTCATATGGTGTTCACTAATAGACAATGTAATTTTAAGGTTTATGTGTATAATGTATTAGGTTTTTGTTTCGTTGACAATGTAATTACTTACGAGTACATTTACTGTCCTACGCGCGAGAGGCCGGGAAGGTCGCTATTGCTAGTAGTAGATATTATATCACAGCCAGAGTAATTTCTGTTATTTTCAAATCTTCGAGCAATTTCTAGTACTTTGATATCTTACAGCGTGAAAGAAGCATAAACTTACAAATGCATTGTTGCACTTATAATATCAGTAAAGGTAACAGTTACATAATAAAGGAGAGAGAAGACAGTGACTGCGCCTGTAGCGAGTGGAGCGACGGGGCAATTTCACGGGTCACCACAGAGGACACACACACACACACACACACAGCACTGGACTCGACTCCGACCAACAGTGCTCATTAACCTTTACTAATTGAAAGTACAAATGAAGGAACAACTTTGAAAAACAGAATTTAATTTATTTTACTTTTAGAAAACTGTTGTCACCAAATGCAAAAAAATTTTTATGTAAATTTATAGTTTTTGGATTTTACTTTACCTGTGTGTTATTACATATTGCAGAATTAAATGTTACTACGCGGCTTACGATATAAAGAATAATACATTTTGATGTAGTGTGAACTATATTAAAAGAAAAAAAATGAGATATTATAATTTCAAGGTCTATGCTATTTTTAATACATAATAATAATGTTAACCTTAGGAGACCCAGGGGCGAGGCAGGAAGGCAGGGAGGCAGGGAGGCAGTGAGGCTGGTAATCTGATGAAGCGTTGCCGCGCGAGTGGTCACAGGTCTGCCAGCTTACCGGTAATACTATCTGAGTTTGATATAATTACTGCTCACCTATCTTATGCACAAACCTTAGATACTATCTCATAACTATTTAAGGCGCTATTATGTCAATATCTCGTAAAGGAGTCACATAAGCGCTTGTCTCAAACATTTACTAGAAGAAATGTTTGCTATTGTTTAAAATGCTATTAAATGTGCTACAATGGAACTCCTGGCACTAGTTGGGCTCTCAATGATTAGCTATCTGCTTGAAGGAAAATACTTCCCTAATAATAAGACGAAATATAGCGTTTAAGTGATATTTTTTTACAATCTCAATTTACTACAATCTTTTAACAAGTTCAAGAGTAGTCCCCGAAAACACCGTTGTCAAATAGTCCGCCATAAAAACCCCATTAGGAGTCCTTGCAATTCCTTTGGTAATTACATTACTTTTTAGGGCTCAGGGGCTTGAGCCTATTGTCAACCTTACAAAGTTTCATTTAGACACAATATCGTATTAGTATAAGATAATATAAAAGTTAAACAAATATTAAACAACAGGGTAAACCGACATACTCGTACATGATTATACAAAATTTTTAGAATAAAATTAACGAGCTAAACTTAAATTTTTTAAAGAAGATAACCTTTTCTCTCACTTGATTTGAATTAAATCCTAAGTTTTTTGTGTGTCCTACCTACCTTTCTCTTACGAAAAACGGATAGCTTTTCGTTTTGACATATTTTATTTGAAGTAATGTTTCCAATAAGATATCTATTTCTATTACAGAGGTTGAGTGAATCCTGTATCGGAATTAGTGAGTTTTACGAGTACGAGTGTACAGCGATATGTATCTCCTGTAACGACCTCGTATGCCGCCCCTGCTCCCGCTGAGCCTCCACTGAGCCTCCACTGAGCTGCTATTGAACTCCGTAATGCCCTCTAATTTATGGGATCCAGATATTATATAGACCCTTATATTGGTACTGGGTTACATAATATACATCTTAACTTTTCAGAAATATTAATGTTACAAATTACACATAAGAGCAGTAACTTACTATTATGGTTTAAGACATATTTATGCGTTGCAAATGGTTGCTATTAGTTTATGATTATTATCGCAAGTAAACGTAGAATCATTAATCGAGTCATCGATAGAGACAGATATGAGAACGTTTCCAATGATATTTTACTGACAAGTCCGCAAGCTATACAACTGAAGCATTGGTTCTTTACATGTCTAAAGAAAGACAATCCAACAGAGATGATTATAATCCTAATATTTAACTTCAAAAGTAAGTCTTAAGAAACGTAGGTAATACTTAAGAATACAAACTGAACAAACGAAAATTCGATTTAATAATAACAGTAACCTACGTCGTCTATTGACGGATAGATGGTGTTTGTCTGTTTGTTGAGCAACCAGGCTTGAAATACTACAACAATTTTGATGAAATATGGTACAGAGATAAAGTAGAGCAGAGGAAGAACACAGGCTATGTTTTATCGCGACAAAATTAGTTAAGAATACAAAGTAAACAAACGAGTGTGCTCGTACGCCATCTAGCGACGTGAAGGTGAAGGGCATGTCAATCTTTCTGGCCGTTCTATCTTTGGGAATTACTCATATATAAATTAAAATGTAAAATTAAACCTAAATACACTCGCGGTAAATTGCACTTAGATGAACCATTGACGGGTCGACTAGTATTAATATAAATAATATATAATGTATATAAGTGTTTATTGGAGATTTAGTATGTTGAGCAATAACAATGTGCAGGATATTGCAATAGCAACAGAAGCCCGAGCGGGCTCAATATCGCAAATATTGCTTAGCTACAGATTCCGTAGATACTCTGTTATTATCCAACACTTGACACTAACACAGAATATATTCGAATATCTAATATAGTTCTATACTTTGTATTATAACAGGTGTTTATGAAAACCTGTATGTATGTAACTGAGTAATCTTTCAGAACCATACATTTTTATTTGAATTAATCTACTAGTGTTTCCGATGTCCATGGGCGACGGTGACCACCTTCGATCAGGTGGAACGTCTACTCGTTTGTCCCATATCTATCATAAAAAAAAACTATATTCCTCGTTATATAAACTAATAGTTTATATAGTTTTCCGGTGACATTTACATTTTTATTTTAACATCACATTAGGGCAACGTTTTCGCCTAAGAGAATACCAAAATTAGGTGTGTGTGTGTCTTCATTATGATAAAATAAATTTTGAATTCGATTCTGTAGTTTTTAAGTTTATTCGTTACAAACATACAAAAATAAAAATATTTCCTTATTATAATATTAATATAATTTATTATATATAAAAAAATAATGAAGTGGAAAAGTTTCCTTAATAATGCAACATTTATTGCGATATTTATATAAAACAGTTCCAGTACGGTTGCTTCTCTGAATTAAATGTATTCCAATACCTCCAGCACAGCGCCGACACCAGAGGCAATATATACTGCGGAGACGTGGAGCGAAGCCGCAGCAACGGAGCGCGCTCGTAAATAACTCTGACAACTTTCCTCGTTTCCTCTCTACTCCTCGCTACCTCTCGCTGCCCCTCGCTGCCCCTCGCTGCCCCTCGCTGCCCCTCGCTGCTCGGCGCGGCGTCGCGTGCGGAGGCGAGTATATCCGCTAAATGGCTCTAGGAAATTGCCATAGCACTGCTAAGTTTCAGTTTCATATAACGTGGTATTCGTGGTAAGGGGGGAAGTCTGACCCACAAGCGGCGCCAACGAGACGCATCAAATAGATCCCCTACTACAAAGGGGGGCTGGGTTACTCGCGTCTTACGAGATGATTTCGCAGCGGTAGAGGAGACTTGTGTTCTATCGCATCCCCTTCTTTCAAAACTGTTATATAGTGGTTTTGGTTTATTAGATAAATGACAGAACAAGATGAGACTAGTGACAGCCCTATAGTACTAGTACTTTATACAGTGTATATCATGTTGTAATATTCCAAGGCGTTTGTCTGTCGCTGCATTGTGACGGATCACGTGTGAAGGATATTAAAATTTCCACTTTGAATGAGCTCACTATTCCGCTTCACGATATTACTAGCTGTTGCCTGTGGCGCTGCTCTGGATACCATTCTTATAGCACCAGGCTGACAGACTATTGTGTCGTAGGTATAATAAAGCTGAGCTGTCTCCATTTGTAATGAAATCTCTGCAAAAGATAAAAAGGTTGTTGCTTCGAGCACTGTTTGTAGAGAACAGGTTTTAAAGTTATGAACGTTAGCCTATATTATATATATATTTCATGATTTTTTTATAAAATCAATTTATACATAAACTGTGTGTATTTTTATGAATATTTAAGCATAAACTCTTTGTTTAAAACTAAATTAAAAAATGCAAATAATAATATTTTAAATTATTATTTTAATTAAATATTATAAATGTAACTGAACCCCGATTTACACATTTATATTTTCATATATGGTTTAGCGTATCCTCTCATGTGATGATGTTTGTTTGAGAATGTTTCATTCGAGGATCTGATTTGTTATAACATTGTTGAGTCGGAAGTGCCCCACTGCCTCACTGCCTCACTGCCTCATTGCCTCACTGCCTCACTGCCTCACTGCCTCACTGCCTCACCGCCTCACCGCTCGCGGATATCATCCCACGTTTACCTATCTAATACGTATGTTTTTGATGTACTTTGCGATTCCCAACTCACCGTCTTGCTAAGGTTGAAAGGAAATACACAGATAATGTATCCCATTAACAGTTTTAGTTTAGTTTAAACAGACTACAACAATATTTTTCACATGTATAAAATTTGCCTATATTGTTTTTAAGCTTGTAAGCTACTTTTGGGGTTCCGTGCCACAAAAAGATCGTTTTGCTCTCTATTTGTTTGTCTTTCTATCTAATATAAGAAAAGAAAAAAAATCTGTAGAGTACTTTTCGTTGACTTAGAATCATGCACTTTTAATTAAAAGCCTGTCTCATACCACACGTAAAAGGTAAAATCTGAAAATAGTAAATTTGTTACACACAAAACATTTTTTTTTACAGTGTTTAAACTGACCTGTGGAGTTATTTCCAAAGGTCTTCCTTTTACTTAACTTTGGGTAAGTTTGTTTTTTAATCCGGATTGGAAAGAATACTTGATGAATGAGTACGATTCAGACTTGAACGATTTTTATTTTCAAATCACATCGATTTAATGCTTTTTTTACAGCAATAAATTTTATTTCCATAGATTATTCAATTGAATGCAACAAAAACTAATTATTTTCATTGTTACACAATAGCTGTATAATTTTTGTGCAAATAATAGAATCGTAGCAAGCTCGCATACCTCTACGACGCTACGAATGCATGCAATTTCGCAGCAATGTGCTACGCGGACGTAGCAAAGGAAGTTAAGTATATATTGTTGTTACTATTTAAATATTCCTTTGTAATGCTATTTTTTGATTTAAAAAGAAATTTCGCTCAATGATTGTTCAATTTAAATCCGTTTCGTTTAATTATGACCACACAATAAGTTTTTTTTAAATTAAAAATTCGGTCAAGTGCGAGTCAAACTCGTGCACTCATTTCCTGCATTTGAAACGAAAATAAATTCAAATTTTTTTTTAATTGCTGAAAATATTTTGTTATGTAAATTGGTTTCTCGGATAAACTTTTTTACGGGAAGTTAACAAGATTAAGATTTATTTATGACTTTTTAAATACTTATAGAAGTTGTATCTTTTGATTGCGTTCTCTTAGAAGATTACAGCTCATAGACAGACATGAGTATTTATATTAAGTTTAACTTTAAACATCTATTCATTCTTAAGAAAAAGGGGTTTTGATGCACAGATAACTAACTAGCATCACTTTCTGTTAAATCAAAGGTTTCTTTTTTATTTGGAGTTACTGAATCCGTTTTATAATCACCCATGAGATAGTAATAAAATTCAAGAAAAAATGTTACGTGCTACATTGTATATCTGTGTGAGCATTTTATTTTTGTAAGATATAAATGTTTATCCATAGTACGTCTGTCAACTGCTCGTGAAACATTCACAGCCTCATAAAGGTGAGACAGAATGTATGTCACGCAGTTAAAGATGAATCTTGTATATATTAGATGTATTATAGCGTTGTGTTCAATATAAGCTTGTAAATGGAATCTTATAAAATGTTACCTACAATTAATATAATTTGAACAACAAAGAGAAAACCCCGACTCCATTTAACGTTTTAACTGTCAGCTAAACCGCAATTTGTCCGCTCTAACAAAAATTCAGATATTCACGTAAATATCATCAAAGAAGCTTGTGTTTAAAATCAATGTCTTTAATTGTAATAAAATCATTATATCAAAGATTTTTTCTGGTATATGAATATTTTATTAGTTAAAAAATCAAAGATGATTCGTTTGTTTGTTTATTAATAATGATTTCATGAGCAGAAAAATAGAGTTTTCATAAAACAGTGGATCTTTTCTTACAACACAAAGCACATGATATGATGATGATGAAACATATTTTTAGCAGAGCTCATAAAAGTAATACAATAACTGTTTATTTAACTTCATCTAACAGTATTTGCTTTATTTGGTATAACATAAAACATTTTTAACAAAAAATTGAACCGACTTCAAACTCTTAAAAATGCACTAAAAAGTAAGAAATAATTAGCTTATTTATTAACCTCCCTTTATTAGGACAATAATATACAATAATTGATATTTTTGAAGTCGGTGCCAGCCAGCCCAGCCAGGGGAACAGACGTGTAGTGAGAGAGAATAGTAATAGGTATATCTATTGGACGAGCCTGTAGCGAAAAAGTGTGTACGATTGTACTATTATACTACTACTTTCTGTACTATTGCTGGCACCGACTACAAAAATATCAATTATTGTATATTATTGTCCTAATAAAGGGAGGTTAATAAATAAGCTAATTATTTCTTACTTTTTAGTGCATTTTTAAGAGTTTGAAGTCGGTTCAATTTTTTGTTAAAAATGTTTTATTTCTTGCTTTTTAGTGAATATGTTCTGAAACTCATTTATCGTTCATCTACTAATTCACTCTCTCATCTGTTTACTTATTTAATCACTCACTAAATCATCAATTCAACATTTACAAAGTACCTACTCTACTCAACCATCATCTCAACTACTAGACTGTACCACTCTACTCAAACATCATCTCAACTACTAGACTGTACCACTCTACTCAACCATCATCTCAACTACAAGACTGTACCACTCCACTCAACCATCATCTCAACTACTAGACTGTACCACTCCACTGAACCATCATCTCAACTACTAGACTGTACCACTCCACTCAACCATCATCTCAACTACAAGACTGTACCACTCCACTCAACCATCATCTCAACTACTAGACTGTACCACTCCACTCAACCATCATCTCAACTACTAGACTGTACCACTCTACTCAACCATCATCTCAACTACTAGACTGTACCACTCCACTCAACCATCATCTCAACTACTAGACTGTACCACTCCACTCAACCATCATCTCAACTACTAGACTGTACCACTCTACTCACCCTTCCATCTCCAATCTACTGCACCCACTCAACAGATAGCCTTCAGCTATTCAAAAATTATAGTATAAAATTATAGTATAATATAAATTATAGTATAATATAATCTAGATCATCTGAATCAATATAAACAACCGCACCAGAATGGGTTCATATATAACGTTATTACGATATCACAGACAGGCACACAGGTACACTGTTGAACTAATAAAACGACGTCATCTTGATCCCATCTGCTTCCACACAGAAAAATTCGCATTAAAATCGGTATAGTTATTCGAGAGCTACGATATAGACAGACAAACATTATCATTAAAAAAATTACTTACAGCCAAAGTACTCTTTAAGACAATTCCATAAAACCCAAACACGACTAGTTCACGTTGTCCCATGCCTGTGTTCCAGTACATACCTTCCGGCGTCATCATCAACTAATAGTAGATGAAGCCGGAAGGTCTAAGAATCTACTGGTAACATCAACATGATAAGTATTTTTTAAATTTCCTCATAATAATAGTTGCTTTACAGTCTTAACCATATAATGGCTATCTGTGGTCTTCCTCATCAGTTCCACTTCATCAAATGATAAATTCTGAATGCAAATGCTTGTAACCTTTCTCTAAATATCATAATTACTATATGTATGCCTATAACTTTTGACAAGTTCTCTCAATTCCTCAAAGATGCCATCATCAGAACTGGATTTTGAAAAAAATGGGACCAATCTGTAAGCATATAGTACCAAATACAAAAAGAAATTTTCAATTCGGTTCATAAATGACGGAGTTCTGAAGTAACAAACATAAAAAAAAAAAAAAAAAAAAAAAAAAATACAACCGAATTGATAACCTCTTTTTTTTTTGAAGTCGGTTAAAAATAGAACTAATAAAACTACAATATTATCTTTAAAAATTCGAATAATTTTTTTTTTACCGACTTCAAAAAAAAAAGAGGTTATCAATTCGGTTGTATTTTCTTTTTTTTTTATTTATTTTATTAACGGACGAATTATTTATCTCTTCGACATCCAGTTTAAATTTTTTTATAAATAGTCTAATTACATCTACTACACAAAAATATACTCTTACTATTATATAATATTTATTATGTCAAATGCAATTAAAAATTGTACAAGTTATTGAAGTCTACTGTACAGTTTTTGTTTAATGTGGCGACAGTTATAGAAACCATTTTATATTTGGTTAAGAGCTTGCAGTTTGAGTATATTTTCTTATTTTTAACAGAGAGCAATCTTATTCACAGCTTACTTGTATTCACGCTGGAGTGGATTTGAGAAAATTCACGCGTCGCGACGCGAAGTGCGGCGTAGCCTACCGTCGAGTATCGTAGCGCGGCGTAGCATCTCGTAGCGCGGTGTAGCGTTGCGTAGCTTGATATGGGCATCATTTAGACACAAACTCGTTTTTATTCTGTCAATGTCTGGTTTACAAAAGTATAATAAAGTTTTAGTTTTTTGCAATATTTTAAAAGTATTTAAAAACAATTTAATCAACGGTAATCAAACTCGAGCAATTTTGTATTTTTATTTTGATTTTATTTTATTACGTATGTAATACGTATTTTGAGATCGATTTCAATAATCATTGAAATATTATTACATATTCCCAATTATTTCTCACACAAATAATCGAATGCATCAAGTATTCGGTTCAATGGGTTCCCGACAATATTGTTGTAGCACAATGTCTCAGTCCACTGTGGAGAGGCTGCATTCATCTGTAAAATGATATTACTCCATCTATGTGTATTGTTGAACTAGTTATTGTGAATATTTACTAAATAAATTGTGTTTATTAATTCTTATATCGTGACTGAATCGATATACGGGCGCTCCGCGGAAAAGATTAATTATAATCTGTGGTATTGTCATCTGTATACAGTTCAATCTAGTTTGCAATTATTAATTAAATAAGATCGGAAATAAACTTTTAATGTAATATATGGAATAATCGATATTTAATAAAAGATTTCATAATTATTTTAACATTATGACTTTTATTTTTATCTTAATAATTTGATGTTAATTCTTATATTAACATTAAATTATCAAGCAATAGGATTATTATTATTGGTTACACTATGTTACGTCTGGTTTCAATTTATTTAGATTATTAACTTATTAAATCATATTAAATTATTTTTAACCGACTTCAAAAAAAAAGAGGTTATCAATTCGGTTCTATTTTTTTTTTTTATGTTTGTTACCTCAGAACTCCGTCATTTATGAACCGAATTGAAAATTTCGTTTTGTATTTGGTACTATATGCTTACAGATTGGTCCCATTTTTTTCAAAATCCAGTTCTGATGATGGGATCCTTGAGGAATTGAAAGAACTTCACAAAAGTTATAGGCACACATATAGTAATTTTGATATTTTGAGAAAGGTTACAACCATTTGCATTCAGAATTTATCATTTGATGAAGTGGAACTGATGAGGAAGACCACAGATAGCCATTATATGGTTAAGAATGTAAAGCAACTATTATTATGAGGAAATTTAAAAAATACTTATCATGTTGATGTTATCAGTAGATTCTTAGACCTTCCGGTTTCATCTACTATTAGTTGATGATGACGTCGGAAGGTATGTACTGGAACACAGGCATGGGACAACGTAAACTAGTCGTGTTTGGGTTTAATGGAATTGTCTTAAAGAGTACTTTGGCTGTAATTTTTTTAATGATAATATTTGTATGTCTAAATCGTAGCTCTCGAATAACTATACCGATTTTAATGCGAATTTTTCTGTGTGGAAGCAGATGGGATCAAGATGACATCGTTTTATTAGTATTCATAATAAACAACTATGTCGCATACACAATTATTTATCTGAGAGATAAAAAATAAAAGTATAAATGAATGAGCAAAATCGTAATTTTATTTACTAATATTTCTAATCCTCATTTTCCATTCAATAGATCACAACTCAGCTTTGAAACTACGTAACAGATGTTTGACACTGATTAGGACTGAAAGTACACTGACAGTACACTGATACTGGCGAATCCGAATAGCCGTGATACTGATATGATCTCTTTTTGAACTGTCAATCGATCACCCGACAGACACGAACGATCCGAACCAACAACGATGTAAGCATGTGGCACACTGGATGTGCGCCGCTATAGCTTTGAGTTTGGCTCTGAAGCACATTTCATGTACTATCATTACAATTATACGCAATTTATTCCAAACATTTTCAAAAGTAATGGAATAGGTTTCACAAAATACCCTCAATGTCTATGGTTATGTGCATTTATAATATAATTTGAATATTAATATTTTCACTTTCAATCATTTATTCTTTACCCGCAATTTAATTTTACATTTACCCGAAATTTAATCTCATACATGTACGAGTCCGTAACTTGGCTCCATTTAAGTAGTTTGTAAGTTGTCAAGTCAGTGGTGTGTATGCGTGAACTTGTAAACTTAAAACAATATAATGAAAAAAATACTTAAATTGATTGTTAATCATATCAAGGGTAACTTTATCTAAAAAATAGAAATAACAAATTGATTTAGTGAAGAGCTGACAATCATTATAATTGAGTAGTACAAAGGGACTGACGCCACGAGCGACCGGAGGGCAGGGAGAAGGGAGGGGATAAGGATCGATTACAGCCTTATTATATTTGGATTGAACGAAAATTAGTTTTGATAATATAACATTTTAATTGTTCATTATAAAAATAATGATATAAATTTGGAAGAAAAATATCAAAATTTTTTGTTTCGTTTTACAAGATAAGAAAATATAACCCTCAATATATTTATATTATAACTTTCTTTTATTTGAAGCCAAAGCAATTTAGATATCAAAAAAATTGCATTGAAATAACAATATTGTCTTTTTCATTATGTGAGCGTAGCGCACTGCTACGACGTTACTACGACATCGCTACGTGTTGCTACGCCGTTGCACTTCATGTAGCAGTGTACGTAACAGTATTCTCTCTACAATTACGTTTTGTTTAGAATTTTTATTATTACGAAATATTATTATTATTTCATTTTTTAAGATTTTATTTTAAAAAGACACTCAATTATAAATTTATAATTTCCCTGCAATTCAATGATACACAGGGTAAATAATTATTTTTTACGATTTTAATTCTTATTTAATATTTTTTATTTCATTATTTATTTCATATTAATTATTTATAGGATACTGATATCAAAAAGCACTGGAAGCTAAAGATACGTCGCTCCATTATAATATACTTTTCATTTTTCATGAATTATTGCATTTTTGTACTTTGACAGTGAAGAAAGAAAAAAGAAGATAAATATCGTGAACAAGTTTGCATATCTGGAATTTATGTCCTTAAATTATATTAGTTTAGTATAATAGTAATAATTTAAATGGTTTAACAATTGTCACATTGAATAACTGCGTCGGAAAGTTTCCTCATTTCTGTATAATGGAGCGCTGGGAGGCTCGTAGCAATATCGGAACTAACTCTGTGATATGACTTTAAAAGTAACTGGAACCGATCTGAAAACTTTTATCTATATATAACTGCGACTGTAACTGTGACTGCGATTTTAATATATTTTATATTAATTTGTTTGTTCGTCTACTATACTACGTAAGCGTTAGTAATTAAAGTCTAGCTCTCCGGACCGGTGGGTATTTGACCAATACAACAGTCAAGCTTAATTTTTTCTTCGAATTAAATGTTACCATCAGTCATGGAAGTCTAAATATTAACAAATTATCATTTATTCAATTAGATTCACTTAACATTAATCAAATAAAATTAATTATTATTTAAATATAATAATTGAGTATGAAACTAATTGATGCTCATTTATTGTATGTTTATTATATTTAAATCAAATTATATTTGATCGGTAATGATCAATCAATACATAACATAATATCATGTTATATTGTCCAATTACAATAATTGGCTGGTACAAAGAGATCGAGCAAGCGAGACGAGCGGGATGAGCTGGAGTGGGGCGAGCGGGACGAGCGAGGCGGTCGCGCTCACCATAACGAAGCAAAATAACGATTAATTACATATTTTATATTTTCAAAAATATAAATTAAATAAATATAATTATCAACATGAAATCAAACTCTTTGTATTCAGTTTAAAATACATCTTGTTTAAAAAATTTCCTTTTTATCGACATTACAGCGCAAAAATATACAAAAGTGTTGAACATACGCTTCATTTCATAAATCATTTGTATTGTGTCCGAAGATGCTGATTTACTTCGCACGCCGTGTAGGTTACAACTTGGATTGAGGAACAAACTTATTTAGTCCAAACAAGTTACTTAATTTAACTTAGGTCTTGTCTAGTATGCCACCTGTGAAATATTATATTACTTTTGCAAAGATTTTTGTATTTTCCCATTTCGTGCGTACTATAAGCCTTTTAGAACTATTTTCCTTTCTAAATTGTATTATGGGAATCAAGAGAAAGTACTGCAGGTAGTATTACAAAAATGTTTTTATTTTTTTGACTGCAAACTTAAGCATTTGATGTTAATTTGAAGTTTAAGTACCTTGACGTGTTCTTGATAAAGACAGACAGATTAACAACAAAGTGATCTTATAGTTCTTTTGTAATATTAGTGTATAACAGGTAAAGTTTAGTTACTGAGGATTATCAGACATTCGATGTAAAGATAAGTCGTATTAAGTGTACTGAAGCGGAGAGAGGGTCACAAGGTATATAATAATCGAGTAAGATTAACCTGGTTGTGGGTAGGGAGGGGGAGGGGATGGAGTGCTGGAGCAAAGCCAACACTGTACAGTGTGCAAGCTGCACTAGTTTCGTTCTTACGCGTTACGTAACGCAGGTAATTGCATTTTTTAGAACTTAAATACAAATAATATTTCACTTTCAGTTGTTAAAATTAAAGAGCTCCGTAACTTTCCTCCTGGGTCGTAAGCCCCAAGCACTGCTCGACTTCTTATCTAAAATGCATATTTGTATGTATTAATTGATTCTTAAGTAACTAGCAGAGCTACGTTTTAAACACATATGTTGAAATTAAAATATGTAACATTTTAATAGAAAGTATTGGTTCAGTTTCATTCAACAATACTCAATAGAGCGCCGACGTGCGGCATGTAGGCGTCGAGACGCTTTATATTAAAACGTTCGCAACTCGTATTTCCGGAATGATTGCGCCACTGCAAAGCAAAAGTTATTCGTTAAATTGTGAAATTCAACTGCGAGCTACATATTTGATAGTGTTATCTACTCGTAGACTACACGCTGACAACAGACAACTACACGTATATTGTATTCATACAAATTTTCTCTTTAAACTCGCTAAAGGGACTGGTTGATAGCTTTGTATTTTATGAATAAAACGAAGCCTTAATAGAAACATACAATATTTTCAGTATACTAGTTATGCAAAACATACAGCTACGATGCTACGCTGCTACGGTGCTACCTTGATACGATGCTATGGTGCTACGGTGCTACGGTTGCAGTGGAGGTTATTGTTAAAGCGCAGTAACTGGTTTGTGTCTACTGTATAGTCGTCGTGGTCGCTGTGGTTGTTGTGGTCATGTGACGTATTGTTATTGGATTTACTTGTGTTCTACTGACTCGAGAAATACCAGAAAACTAAGAGCTTCTTGTGTCTCAGAATAGAAATCCTTGAGTTGTGTTACTGCAACATATATATCCGACGGCCCAGACTGACACCTCATCCATTACCAGACAAAACATTTCCCATAAAAGCCATGAATAAGCCTCGTACAGGTTTTCAACAAGATTGTATAGAGCCTTGAGTAACTGACTAACTGAATAAGTCGCAAATAAATTTACACCGTATGAATAGAGTGAATGAACTCCGCATTTCATTACGGACGACTCTCTGCGAATAAAAAGATCCTTCTTTGTGCCCATCATACAGACTCTCTCTCTCATTCTCTTTCGGCAAACGCATTTTATATATAATTCAGTTAGAAATTCTGTTTAATTGGGAATGTTTATTGAATTCAAACAAAATAGAGACGTTGTTTTTATAAAAGTTTTATGCTATTATATCTAGCAAATATTTTAGCTCTAATATTTTACTTATTTAGTGACGTCACAGATTGTTATCGAGGGTTTATCATAAAACTTTGTTATCGAGTTGAAAAACTGGACAAAGATTCTCAATTTCAAAAATAATTGTATTTTATATTGTTGTGACTAATGTTTCTCTGACTTCAAAATTACAACGAAATGTATTATCCAAATTTTCACAATCGAATTAATTATATAACATAATGCTTGATAGCTTTTTAATAGTATCAGAGTAATAAAAAGGGAGAAGTAGTAGCGTGCTCTGTGTTTGTGTAATGAACAGTAAATGAGTTGTTCCAAGTCTTTGTTAAGTACTTGTAATTACCGGATAATTCAGTGTCACGGCGTCGCGTCACAGCGTCACGTCGCGTCACGGCGTTACAGCTGACGAGTGACGGCACAATGCTCTCCAATCTGGCCCGAGATTGCACAGATTACTTTTATAATATAGACATTCATCATTCATTTAAAATATATAAGAATCCGTAACAAATGAAATTAATAAAAAATAATTATTCTTTTAAACTGCATATTTTATAAAATGGAAATATTGTAAAAGAAATTATGAATATATATCTCCATAATGATTATATTTTACTAATAAAACCAACACGCATATTAAAAACATTGCTTACTACAAAATGTACAAAAACAAGAAAAAATAGTAATTTATTAACCACTTATCATCACTATTACGTACTTATAAGGTAAAATATTCTTCTTATTAATTAATTATAGCATTTTTTTTTATTATTATTTTTTATTTTCTCTATTATCTGCGTAATAGATAAAATAATTATTGTAAAATAATTAACTGTTACTCGTATTCACTCACTGCTCTGTAGCGAGCGCGTTACATCAGCGCGCTGCTGGTTTCATTTTCTTTTCATCAAGGTATCTTCACGCTCGGCGGACGACGTCTCCGCTACCCTCCGCCCCTTCACCCCTCACCACCATCACACCCCCACACTCCTCGTCGCACCCCTCACAGATCTCTCTTAATTTAAAACTGTTTTAATTTTTTCGTTGTCTCCATTTAAAGAAAGGGCCAGGAGAGTCATCAGATCTTGGGCATTTGCATAACTCGCGGAAGAATGGTTTTCTCTCCACCCCTCACCCCTCGATCCCGACGATAATGCACCAAATTGTTTTAAATGTTTAAAGCCTCTGTCTCGATTTTGATAAATTACATTCCCGTCATGCTTTTAATTTGGGGACGTGGACCTCTCAATGGAGGGAAAATATAAAAGAATTTTTTGTTTGAATAAATATTTGAAGGACAACTTATTCTTTTTTATGACGAGAAATTAGTTATTTGAAAATTGCTTTATAAATACAATTTCACTTTGTAGGAATACATAGAGCTCGATAGAGAGCTCTCACATAACTAGGAATTTCACCTGATTATAAACACTAATTGATGAGTAATACTTGTATTCGCATACAATCAAATTTTGACAATTTAATAAACATAACGAAGCTCATAACATATACTCTTGAAACGCACTCAACGTAGATTCTCGTGGTCGGTGTTTGTTAGCAAACTCATCCGAAACAGCTCGACCGTTTTTTATGAAATTTTGTGCATATCGGGCAGGTCTTAGAATAGGTCACCATCTATTTTTTTACCTCTAAGTGATAAGGGTGGGCCACACCAAAGTTTTTGAATTTATATGGAAAAACAACGTTTGCCGGAGTTATGTATTGGTCGTAGAAAAAAGGCTTTTTAAAAAATTATAAATTTATTTATAATACTAACTAGTTATTACAAAAGTTGGAAATAGACTGAATTAATATTTAAAACAAAAATCGGTATTGCAAATATCTGCGTCGACTCGATGTAGTAACAATGGGGCGAATTCCGCGAGTGTCAGCAGATTCCCTCGGTTATGGTGTCGTAACTCCTCCCTCCTTAAGATGGAAGCTAGTCTCGCAGCTTCCCGAAGCGTCCTCGCGAACGATGTTTCTTTTCATCCACCATTTGAAACCTTTGCAGATGACGAATGCAAATCCTATTAGGTAGATCAGCAAAGTCGACCAACTGGGGATGATCATCACTGTATACCAAGGATCTTCATCTAGTTCCTGGATGTCCTCCATTCTGTTAAGGAGTTTATGGATGCCGTCCAATGAGACATCTTCCAGACGTAGTTTATATTTTACAATTTCATTTTTCATTTCTCCTTCTTGTGGCAGCGGGATAATCTGATCTATGTAAACCTTGCTGTTACGAGTTTTTATTGTTATGTTTCTAATTTTAATTTGACAATCTTCTGTTATAGATACCAAATTAATTCCTGATGTTTTTCTATATTCCGTTCCTGAGTTACATTTAACTTGCCATACTTCGGGTTCAATTGTTATTATAAGCCAGGTGTTGTCCCGAATTTTCTCTATTTTAATTTTCTTCATCTGCATCCGTGCATGTGTGCAATTAGCCTTTTCATGTTTAATTAAGGATATGATGCAATCTTCTGAGTCGCTGATGGCTCTAGTGTCTAACGATTTACATAGCTGGATGTCGTCTGTTATTTCTCTGCATCCTTCCTCTAGGTAAGTGTACTCGTCGCTTCCAAGTGCAAGGTATTTGGATTTTGGAATTATGGTAAGGTTTTGTTTATTAGGGAGGGAATATAAATGGATAAAATCATATATATTTCGGTCCACGGAAGGGATCTCAAATATAAACGTTAAAGTGTGTTCCGTACTATAGGCTTTTATACTTATAGATTTTTCAATTTTATGTATATTATTAATAGTTACATCTGAAATCGGTTGGAAAGAGTCTACTCTTTGTAGCCTAGCAATTTCTAGCACTAAATTATCTGAACTTATAATGCTAGGGTGCATAATACCTAATTGCGAAAACGTCATCGCATCTTCTAAAATCAATAATTTATCCAATATAATCTGTAAACTTAAACTTATTTGCATGTATATTTCGAAAAAATGTAATTGATTAATTGTTGTTTCTGAATTTAATGAAAAGTTTCGTAACAAAGAGCTTAACTTAATTTGATTATTATTAATTTTATTAATTTGATTATAAAATGCATTAATAGTATCATTTGCTATTGCCAAAGAATGTCTCTGTGTATTCTTAATAGTAGATATTGAACTACGAAGTTTATTAATTTCGTTTTCAAACTTCACGGCGTCATCGTTATCTAAATTACCTGTTATAAGCTTAACTACAGAACCTAAACCATTAATAATGCCTCGCCTAGTCCTAATTCTAGGAGATATAAAAATTAGTTTCTTATCAATTAAATCTAAATTATGCTCTATCTGATCCTTAAAAGTTTTATGCAACTGATCTGAGGCTGTATTATTTTCAGCCAACTTGGTACTAGCATATAATGACATAAGTTTTACTGTTACTAAACGTAAATGAGTAATATTATAGACACAAGCAAGATTAAAAGAATCAATTTGTTTAAGGATCTGTCCTTGTTTAAGAAGTAAAATACCATTAGTGTTATCTACAGGATTTAAGGTTATTTCTGCGGTTGTTGTGAACACGAAGGCTCCGAAGACGAGGGTCCTGGAACAAAATGCGGTCTTCGTAGGAGCTTATAGTGGACTCTAATAGACTTAGCGTTAGGGTGACTTCCTACAATCTCAGCTACACTGTTAGGGTGCAAATGAATAATTTTATATGGACCTTTAAATACCGGTTTTGTCTTGTCGTTCCTTGCTGTCTTCGCTACCTGCTTATAAACTGTTTCACCTACCTTGAAGGTTATTGCTTCTGCCTCCTGATTTCGTTTTGATATAACTTGCTCCTTATTCTTCGTAGCAAGTGCCGTTACGCACTCTTGAACTGCTTCAGCGTTCTGACGGTGTTTAATAACATAATCCTGATAGAATTGTTTCGGATAATGTAATTCTAAGGGATTTCTGGATGCTGTGTGTCCAAAAAGTAATTCGTGTGGAGTATAATCTGTAGTTGAGTGAATGGAGTTGTTGTATGCAATAATAGCGAATTTCATTAACATTTGAATAGGGTCGTCTTTATTGTTAATCCTCTGAACCCTTATTATTTCAGCTAGTGTAGAATGAAGACGTTCTATAGGTGAGTTAGAGTTAGGGTTGTAAGGTGTAGTGAAATGAATGTTAATATCATGTAGTGCACATATCTCCTTTATAACATCATTATCGAATTTACTGTCAGAATCTGTGGTTATCTTAAGAGGAATACCTAACACTGAAAATACCTGAAATAATGCTTCAGCTATATGTATACTACTAGAAGCGTTTAATGGTAATGCTTGAGCAAATTTAGAAAAATTGTCTATGATTGTTAAAAATGTAGCTCCACCTGTAGAATATAAATCCATAAACAAATGTTGCATAGGCTTAGTAGGGGTCTCTGTTAATGCTAGATGAGGTTTTAATGGATTTCTCTCATATTTAGCCTGTAAACAAATACTACACTGGTTTATGTACGCTTGAACAGACAGTAACATATTAGGCCAATAATAATTGCGATGAATTTGTTTGTATGTCTCTTGAATACCACGGTGCATTGTTTTGCCCTCGTGATACCTTTTAATAATTTCATTTTGCTCCGATTTATTTTCTACTAAAGTAATGCGAGAAGTGCATCTATAAAGCTTAGGGCCTCTATTGTTAAAAACTGTGGTATATACTCGGGAGAATGCGTGATACAATTCTTCGCTATAAAAATAACAATAAAATATGCGATCTGCGATAGTATGTTCCTTTAAAAACTGAATAATTTGTTGTTCCGTATCGTTTACTGGTATAAATACGTCTTTAATAGTTGTTCTAGTATTGGTCGATCTATTATCTACTCTATAAGTCGAGCCTGGTGTCGATCTTATGTGAAATTGTTTTTGTTGTCGGTCAATTGCGTCTGATAGAATGGGTATACCTTTGTTTTCATTATCAGGCTGTGTGTGATTCGTAGAAACTAAGTTGTCTGGGTCAGTTACAACAGACATACTGTCAGATTCTACATCTAGTTGCGATTGGGGTAGATCAAGTCTGTCGTTATTGTCTATATTAGGTTGATTATTTTCATTACTTGTGCTGGGGATTATTTCCTGTGACGTTGAAGGAGGCTGAGTTTCCGCTTCTCTTCTAACCTCTTCAAAGATTCTATTAATTATATCGTCATCATCATTGTCATCTAAGTTGACCGCCAGTGAGTCTATGCTATTATGAAAGATTTTAGCTCGTGATAGTGCGTCTGCGTTAGTGTTTTGTTTACCCTTCTTGTAAACCACATTATAGTCATATTCTGCAAGTTTTAGTCTCCATCGAGTCAGTTTAGAGTTAGGATCCTTTAGTGACATTAACCAGGTTAGGGGTCTATGGTCAGTATAAATAGTGAACTTTCGTCCATAAAGATAAGGTCTAAAATATTTAACAGCCCATATTATAGCCAAAAGTTCCTTTTCTATGGTTGAGTAACGAGATTCTGTGTCTGATAAGGTTCTTGATGCGTACGCTACAGGTTTATCTGATCCTATATTACCCTGTGATAAAACTGCACCTAAAGCTACATCTGAAGCGTCAGCTGTCAGTATGAATGGTTCATCAAAGTTTGGATATTGGAGTAATGGGGCGTTAGTTAATATTTCTTTGCATTTATTAAAAGCTTCTAAGAACTCTGGGGAATGTATAACTTTATTCTTTTTCTTAAGACATATAGTCAAAGGCTTGGTTAATTTGGCAAAGTCTTTAATGAATTTTCTATAATAACCTACTAGTCCAAGAAAACTTTTAATGTCTTTCTGAGTATGGGGTAAGGGAAAGTTTAATACAGCTTTTATCTTGTCTTTATTTGGCTTTAGTCCTTGATCAGTCAGTTCATGTCCTAGAAAATTAACTTGTTTACATAAAAACTCGGATTTATCTAACTGTATTTTTAAATTATGTAGTTTAAAACGATTAAATACTTGTCTCAGTTTATCTATGTGCTCTTGTAACGAAGTTGATATTATTATAACGTCATCTAGGTAAGTAAATACGTTATCGAGTCCTCTGAGAATATGATCCATCAAACGTTGGAAAGTGCTAGGGGCGTTTTTTAATCCAAAGGGCATTCTCAAGAATTCGTAATGTCCTCGTTCTGTAGTGAAGGCTGTCTTTTCTATATCGTCTGGGTGCATTTCTACCTGATGGTAACCGCTAGCTAAATCTAAAGTGGTAAAATATTGTGCACGTCCTAATCTGTCTAGTATATCGTGAATATTGGGTAAGGGATACTTGTCTTCAATAGTACGTTCATTGAGTCGTCTATAGTCGATAACAAGTCTCCATTTGATTTTTCCAGAAGCATCTGGCTTCTTAGGGACAATGTGAACAGGGCAGGACCAAGGAGATATACTTTCACGGATAATGCCTTGTTTTAAGAGATTATCAATTTGATTGATTATTTCTTTTCGCTGTAATGGGGACTGTCTATAACTTCTCACGAATATAGGAGTTTGGTCAGTCAGTCTTAGCTTATGTTTAACAGCATGAGTGAATGACAGTGGTATGTTTTCGGAATAAAATAAATCTCTAAATTGATAGCAGATCTTTATAATCTCGCGACGTTCTTCCTCGTTCATGTGATCTATACGGATTTTATTTAAGTTATCGGAGAGTTCCTTATCTGTTTTGGAATCTACTTGTATAGAATTTATTTTACATATTTCTTTATCAGTATCTTGACTATAAGGTTCTAATTTAATTTTAGGAAAATTAGAAATAGTCTTAGTTTTAGTATCGTAATTAATAATAGATGTTATAAATTGACCGTCTTTTACTTCTACTAAAGCTCCTGGTGATTTTAAGTTTTCACACAATATATAGTCATCATGAATGTAGTGTCCGTCAGTATAATTGGTTTTAACTAATATAAACTTTTCACATTCTGGGTCTACTTTAAGCTGTTTTATAGGATAATCAAAATAAATAGGCAGATCAGCAGTAGAAGTACGTAAAGTTTTGTTTTTGATATCAATATTACAAGATAAAATTTTAAGTAGATCTAAACCTATAAGTCCTTTATATTTTGGATCAAATTCAAATAATAAAAATTTATGTATAACGTCAGAGTTAAAGACCGGGGGAAGAGGTAAATACACAACGTGATTATGACGTGTAGTAGCATGTGCTGTTTTAACTTCAAAAGGCTCATACTCTACTAAGTTTTGAAATATAGGATTATCAATAATTACTGAGGAGGATATCATTGAACGTGAAGCACCTGTGTCTATTAGAAACTTACCTTGAAATTCTGGTAGTTCTATGTACGGCAAATGATCTTTGTAATGATTATTTATCTTTACTAACTCGGGTCGCCTGTAGTTTGAGCTTTGATAAAATCCTGCTGGGGTGATTGCTCCAAAGGGTTTTGTTCATATTCCTCTTCGCTGTTAATATTATTATATGTGTTAAAATTTTCATACCCACCTTGATAATGAAGCTGCTCCTCATCTTCATAGATGGGTTGTTGGTGCTCGTCTGCATAGAATAATTCCTCCGAGACAAACTGTGGCGTTTGAGGTTTATTAACTGACCTCATGGTCACATCAGATACCTTTTGTGGAGGATTAACCTGTTGAGGGGTTTGCCTAAAATTACCTGAACCCTGTGAATTTTTCCAAGGAAGCATGGAGCGTATCCATTGTTGTCTTTGCTCCGGGGTCAAATTATTTCGTTGAGGAACAAAGTTATTGTTATGAGGAATGTTTGGGTTATAACTGGTGGAAGGTTGATTATAATTATTATTAGCATGCATTTGAGAGACTGGGTTATTAAATTTAAAAGGAGAGGGTTGCACAACTCTGTTACTAAATATTTGCTTTTTACTAACTTGAGATGTGGATGGTATATTATTATTATTATTGAATGATTTATTAAATGCTAGTCTCGCTTCCTCTTGCCTAGCAATAACAATTGCAGTTTCTAGAGTTAATGGTTTAGCTATACGTACACCTATAGAAATTTGGAAATCGAGATTGTTAATGTATTGTTCGATAACCATATTTTCGTAATATGACTTATTATTATGAGTACCTACTGAAAGTAAGGAATCCAATAATTCACGAAGTTTTAAGCCAAAGGATGCTGCATCCTCTGATCTATTACGACGCATCCTACTGAGCTCCTGCATTAGTTGTATTTCATTTCTAGGATCGCGGAGACGTCGCAAAAGAGCAGATTTTATAACTTCCCAAGAGTTTAAGTTTTCTTCGTAAGCTATCGCATCAATCGCGGGTCCACTTAATCGACTTTTGATTAGACATAAAATAGCAGGATGATTCTTAGCTGAACCATCTATAAGATTTAAAATATTATCTACCTCTTTAATATAGTGATTAAGTTGTTTAGGGTTTCCATCATAGCGCGGCATAAATTCGGAAATCAGTTTGAAGCTTGAAACATCGCAATTTGCAAAAGACATGTTTATGAAAATTATTATCTTAATACTAAATTATAATAATATACTATTTAAAAATAATCTAAGTATAAAACACTCACAGAGATATGCTTTAGCTATTATGATATTTATTTAACTAAATTAATCTTAATAAATTGAAATTGAAAATTGAAATATTAATGAATTTTATTTAAACAATCATCCATTTATTAAATAATAATCAGTTTCCATACAGTATACTTATATGGCGATTTTAGCCTCAAAGTTATACTTTAACAATAATGTATATTAATATTAGAATAAGTAAGATCTATTGCGATTTTAGCCTTAGAACCCTACTTTAATAATTATTTATATTAATACTTGAATAAGTAAGATCTAGTGCGATTTTAGCCTTAGAACTTTACTTTTATAAACATTTATTTTAATATTTAAATCTAAATAAGTGACATCTATTGCGATTTGAGCCTTAGACGAAAACACTTATATATATATTATACGGAAGGAAATATAGCAGGAACTTGGAAAGCAAGAGTACTTACCATATAGTGTTCTGCATCGCCTGTCCGGAGTCCACTTCCACTTTTTTAACTATTTTTAAGCCTCTACGACCAACTAGGTTCCTTTTCGATAGAGATAACCAACGATTGATATCGTTCAATCTAGAAGAGTTTTATCCTAGATTGTCTCTATCCGCTCCGACTGCGCCAGTTATGTATTGGTCGTAGAAAAAAGGCTTTTTAAAAAATTATAAATTTATTTATAATACTAACTAGTTATTACAAAAGTTGGAAATAGACTGAATTAATATTTAAAACAAAAATCGGTATTGCAAATATCTGCGTCGACTCGATGTAGTAACAATGGGGCGAATTCCGCGAGTGTCAGCAGATTCCCTCGGTTATGGTGTCGTAACTCCGGGTCAGCTATTTTATTATATAAAATATTTTATATTGAAAGTATAAATAGTGAGTTTAAAAACTTGAGCCCTACTGAATGACTCTGTACGACAGAGTCATTCGTCTGGGGGCACGATAGTGCCCCCGCCAAGACAAGCCAAACGAAGCGCAACTCACAAGGGTATTACTACCTTTTCTCGAAGCGCTTCGTCGTTTTGAACTATACGTTATGAACCCTCATAACTTGGATTCGAATTATACCAGATCTACAAAATTCTCGGGATATAATGACAGTGGACTTAAACATACTAAGTTTCTTAACTTAATCCCTTAAACTGGGTATCGTCTGTTTGTATGAGAATTCCGAAAATATTGATGCTAGAGTCTCCATGTTATAAAATAATAATCATTTTTAGTGCGAGATATTTTTCTTTAAAGGCTTGTTTGTATATACAGGATGTGAGATCTGATAACTTTTTGACAGTATGTGGTATATGGTCTCGTCTTGGCAATATTTTAAATGAAATTTTTTTTGCTGGGATTTATTTGTCTCCATCATCAATAGAATTAAAAGAAATTATTCGTTTAATATATAAATAAATTACTAGTGGCGCCATCTATTATTACAAGCAGTGGTAGCCCAGTGGCTAAAACTTGAATGTTTTACTCGGGAGGTTAGAATTCGATCCCCGGGACCCAGGTCAGCAGTGGACCATTAACGGGTTGTCGTGATGATGATAATAATTAAATGCGTAATTTAAGTGAACATTAAAAGCATATAGATATAAAAGTTAGTAGTTAGTAAGGGTATTCATTATCTCGAGCAGAACTTAAGACAATATTGAATATCTGCTAAATAGAATATGGAATGAGTTCTCAATTATACGAAGTTTCTTTATTAAACGTACATTAATTCCCACTTGTTTCAGTTTCTTCATCTCTCCCTTATTGCTCTAAGTGTTCTGTTGCTGTTAGCTGGGAATGAATATACTCTCTTGTAAATTATACAACAGAGAAAACTTGTTCTTTGTTTCATTTGCTTTATTAATGGTTTCCAGAATTGTATCAACATTTCAAGAGAAGACTAATCGCTGATAAATTATTATTAGCTTATGAGAGAACCTAATACTTAAGAAAACTTTAAGAAAAGTAGTTTAATTTTAAAATATATACACATACAAGAAATTTAAATCTAGTAATTCCCGTTGACCTTAATTTAATTTAGCAATATCTTACAACAAACATGAAGAAAATAACGGAAAACCATCCCACGGCACTACCAGTTATATATAAGTTTTTTCTCATCAATTCTCACGCGAGTCTCGTTACACAAGATCGACTCACATATGACCGAATTTTTATATTATAAAAGAGTCAGATTAAAGAAATATGCACTTTTTCTGAATATGTTTATTAACTGTATCGTTTTGATTGTTACGTAAACAAAAAAATTCTGGTCTTCAATTTATTCAGCTTGATCTGAATCAACACCAACCTATGTATCCTACAAGTTTATATAATTACAATCAAAAGTTTCGTAGTTAAAGATTATAAAACATTCGTTCCAATTGTGCAACAAAGACGAAGAAAAAGTATAAAAACAAATTAGACACAACAATTTCCTATTAAAGTTGAAATGTAGAGATTACGTAGACGCGTAGCACCAGCCGCGTAGCTCGTAGCACTAGTAGCAGCCGTAGCGCTCGGTAGCTCAGTCGTTTAGTCCGCTGCGTCGTGCGCAGCGCGGTGGACGTGTCCCGTAGTTCCTCGACGCGTCAACTTCGCGGAAACTCGGAACTATTAAAGAAAATGCTGGACCCTTGCTAATAAAAAGCATACACTTTCAAGTGAACTTTGGTGATGGTGTTGTGTATATTTAGTTGTGTTTTATACTTAATGGAAATGTTTTAGGTAAGTCAACTTAATATTTAAAATGTTGTTTAATGTATTTTTAATTAAATATTTCTAAATGTAATTACTATTTGATAAAATATTATTATGTAATACTGAAAAAATGTAGAGTTACGTTACTTTATATAATAGTATTCAATAAAATATTTGATAAAGTTCTAAAAAAAGTTTGGATTCTTGTGTTAATAAATGGGAAATCAATGATCAAGTAGATGATATGGATATTTTTCCTATAGTTCATTAAAATATACCAAACACAAAAAATAAATTAATTTTATGAGGTAATTAAAAGCTATTCATTTCAATTTCATTATGTGAATTATCAACGCTCGAGTTTAAATTAAATCTCATCTTTTCGGTGAAAACGTTTCGGTACACTCTTAACGAGAGTGATCTTATTAGCTCTATTTAATAATGTAAGTACATGTATATGATTCGTCGTATACTTTTAAGAATGTAATTTTGTAAATGTATGTTTATCTCGAAATAAAAAGTACAAATATTTAATTCATTATTACCTAAGATATTTTAAGTGTAAAGGATTTACTAAAAGATCTAGCAAAGCCGAAGATAACGGATTTTAAACAATCACCTTCTGTCCTTTTTACCAGAACTACCATTTTACTCCACCATATTGTGACCCAAATGTACTCCAGAATTACTTCCAGTAATATCTCCTCATGAAAATAATATAAGTTAGCGCTGATCTACAATTTCTTGTTCCTCACTTAACTAATAATAAAACTTCGTTCGAAGTTCCGTGGAAGCCTCCGAGGAGAAACCGAGGAACAGCTATTATGGACTAAGTGATGGAATTGTTTCGTGCAGATATTCAGCCTCCATCACCCTCAACTTATATTATTTGGTTATTAGTTAATAAACTTTATTAAACATTTTTTCACACTATATTTTTTTAGAGGAAAAGAATATAGAAGACTTCTAGATATAAAGTATTTATAAGCTATTATGCTATTATCTGCCAATATGTAACAGTTCTGTATAACAATAAATATGTATATCGTGTAAAATTTTAATCTTCGAACGTTTTAGTCAAAACATTAGGGGAAATAGAAAGAAACCAAAATATTTTTATTCGTTTCTCGAACGATTGAAACTGTACGAGCTACATATATCTTACACATTTACGTGAAGTTAGCGAATACTAACGAAATGGTCCCAAAAATATTCTTGCGCTAAGTAACGTCTAATTCTATTGAATGTAAAAAAAATAACATGTATTATTTTAGGGCTTTTTTATACATCATATAAATAAATAAATAATCATATAATCTAAGTGTAATAATATATCGTACATATCCATAAAAAATATTGTTTAATGTAAATTACAGATCCAAATAATCACCGTCAAGAGTTTTGTCTCAGTTATACTCGTATTGTAATTTAAAGAGATTTAAGATTTTAAAACTTATTAATATATTGTAGTTATATTACACACTACTTAAGAAACATCTTAATGAAATATAAATGTAGTTCTACATCCACGACTCCGTACCAAAGGCATTAGCAAATACAACACGAATTAGATTAGCGCAGTCAACACGCTGCTACATACACACACACGCACACACACACACACACCACTCTGCATCTCAATCTCTGAATAAATAACACCGTTAAAATCTATACATATAACTAGCTTGTAAGCTACCGACTTCTATAATATTATATAGGACATACAAAAGCCGGTCTATGTGTAAGAATTAGAAATGTTAGATCGGTTGTTTCAAAGATTTCATCAAATTTAAGAAATGGCCACTTTTTATTTTTCAATTAGATCTCTATTCTTTATATTATTATAAGCGATGATGTACAAATTTTCAATTTCCGTTTAAGACAATTCAAGTTTCTTTCAATACTCCAGTGGAAAAACAAAGCCCTCTAACTGATGAACCGCGTCTCCTCAACAAAAGGTCTCCCCTCCATCAGTAGCACAAGCAGAGTCAGTATAAAGGCGAGCGCACACTAGTATATCGCTAGTGTGCGCTCGCCCAGATGTTACTTAAGATAATTGAGGAAGAAAATCGAGAGGAATTTGCGAATTGAGCGAATCTTTAGTCGAGCTGCTCTACTCCAGCGGACTCAGATAAGTTTTGCTAAATTACCCTCCTTGTTGAATATAATGGACAAGTTTTAATTTTACCAGAACGTTTCCTTTGTCTGTTGGTGTGACTTTACTACATTTTCATAGACTACATACTTTTCAAACCAAGAAATGCTCACATATGAAAAATACCTTCCATATCCTAAAAGACCTACTTACTTAACCGAAATTTAGAAATTTTACACGCTATCGGCCGAAATTAATAATTAATGTCAATCCAAAATCCCTGGATTGAATTGATGAATTATGATTGAAAATATATTCCAAAATCACACAAATGTGATTTTGGAATATATTTTCAATCCATAATCTAAAGATTTTTGATTGAGTCTTACGTACATACCTCGAGATTGTTTATTAGTTTTATCCGTATTAAATAGGTTTTACTTTGTTACTCATAATTGTAAATTAATAATAATAGTCATATATTTTTATTTCGGATAATTAGTCAATCCATATTTACATCAAAAATTAAATTAACATTGAATTCAAAATAAAGACATAGAATTAAAAGTACTATAGAGGGAAAAGGGATTGCAATTATTTGTCTCACATCTTTCTAACAGATGGCGGTGTGAGTGAGTTTATTTACATAGTGATTCAATATTTTTAACCGACTTCAAAAAAAAAAGAGGTTATCAATTCGGTTGTATTTTTTTTTTTTTTTTTTTTTTTTTTATGTTTGTTACTTCAGAACTCCGTCATTTATGAACCGAATTGAAAATTTCTTTTTGTATTTGGTACTATATGCTTACAGATTGGTCCCATTTTTTTCAAAATCCAGTTCTGATGATGGCATCTTTGAGGAATTGAGAGAACTTGTCAAAAGTTATAGGCATACATATAGTAATTATGATATTTAGAGAAAGGTTACAAGCATTTGCATTCAGAATTTATCATTTGATGAAGTGGAACTGATGAGGAAGACCACAGATAGCCATTATATGGTTAAGACTGTAAAGCAACTATTATTATGAGGAAATTTAAAAAATACTTATCATGTTGATGTTACTAGTAGATTCTTAGACCTTCCGGCTTCATCTACTATTAGTTGATGATGACGCCGGAAGGTATGTACTGGAACACAGGCATGGGACAACGTGAACTAGTCGTGTTTGGGTTTTATGGAATTGTCTTAAAGAGTACTTTGGCTGTAAGTAATTTTTTTAATGATAATGTTTGTCTGTCTATATCGTAGCTCTCGAATAACTATACCGATTTTAATGCGAATTTTTCTGTGTGGAAGCAGATGGGATCAAGATGACGTCGTTTTATTAGTTCAACAGTGTACCTGTGTGCCTGTCTGTGATATCGTAATAACGTTATATATGAACCCATTCTGGTGCGGTTGTTTATATTGATTCAGATGATCTAGATTATATTATACTATAATTTATATTATACTATAATTTTATACTATAATTTTTGAAGAGCTGAAGGCTATCTGTTGAGTGGGTGCAGTAGATTGGAGATGGAAGGGTGAGTAGAGTGGTACAGTCTAGTAGTTGAGATGATGGTTGAGTGGAGTGGTACAGTCTAGTAGTTGAGATGATGGTTGAGTGGAGTGGTACAGTCTAGTAGTTGAGATGATGGTTGAGTAGAGTGGTACAGTCTAGTAGTTGAGATGATGGTTGAGTGGAGTGGTACAGTCTAGTAGTTGAGATGATGGTTGAGTGGAGTGGTACAGTCTTGTAGTTGAGATGATGGTTGAGTGGAGTGGTACAGTCTAGTAGTTGAGATGATGGTTCAGTGGAGTGGTACAGTCTAGTAGTTGAGATGATGGTTGAGTGGAGTGGTACAGTCTTGTAGTTGAGATGATGGTTGAGTAGAGTGGTACAGTCTAGTAGTTGAGATGATGGTTGAGTGGAGTGGTACAGTCTAGTAGTTGAGATGATGGTTGAGTAGAGTGGTACAGTCTAGTAGTTGAGATGATGGTTGAGTGGAGTGGTACAGTCTAGTAGTTGAGATGATGGTTGAGTAGAGTGGTACAGTCTAGTAGTTGAGATGATGGTTGAGTGGAGTGGTACAGTCTAGTAGTTGAGATGATGGTTGAGTGGAGTGGTACAGTCTTGTAGTTGAGATGATGGTTGAGTGGAGTGGTACAGTCTAGTAGTTGAGATGATGGTTCAGTGGAGTGGTACAGTCTAGTAGTTGAGATGATGGTTGAGTGGAGTGGTACAGTCTTGTAGTTGAGATGATGGTTGAGTAGAGTGGTACAGTCTAGTAGTTGAGATGATGTTTGAGTAGAGTGGTACAGTCTAGTAGTTGAGATGATGGTTGAGTAGAGTAGGTACTTTGTAAATGTTGAATTGATGATTTAGTGAGTGATTAAATAAGTAAACAGATGAGAGAGTGAATTAGTAGATGAACGATAAATGAGTTTCAGAACATATTCACTAAAAAGCAAGAAATAAAACATTTTTAACAAAAAATTGAACCGACTTCAAACTCTTAAAAATGCACTAAAAAGTAAGAAATAATTAGCTTATTTATTAACCTCCCTTTATTAGGACAATAATATACAATAATTGATATTTTTGTAGTCGGTGCCAGCAATAGTACAGAAAGTAGTAGTATAATAGTACAATCGTACACACTTTTTCGCTACAGGCTCGTCCAATAGATATACCTATTACTATTCTCTCTCACTACACGTCTGTTCCCCTGGCTGGGCTGGCTGGCACCGACTTCAAAAATATCAATTATTGTATATTATTGTCCTAATAAAGGGAGGTTAATAAATAAGCTAATTATTTCTTACTTTTTAGCCCATTTTTAAGAGTTTGAAGTCGGTTCAATTTTTTGTTAAAAATGTTTTATGTTATGTCAGGGTAAATATTTAATAAATGGCGATGTGTTAAAATTTAAACAGTTCGTAACATTTTTAGTTATTATCTTTAGCATAATTCCAAATCCATTATGGCAAAAGGTTCAAGATGGCAGATGAAGAGGTTAAGAAAATTACGAAAAATAAAGTCACCTTTTTTGTACCTCTGAACGCCGTCGGGTCGCTAGTACGAGTTATGCGAAAATACTAAATATAAACTACAGGCTTAGATGTACTTACTAGACGTGTATAGCCGGGGGATATCAGTAATAAAGAAATGTAATCCGTATGTAGTTAGCAGCACTGAAGCTCTGATTATCTCGTAAGCCCTTCCTGCCCATTACCTGTACGACGCAGTGTGTACTATGGCTTCACTTGCCTCTTCATACACACGACTACGAGTACGTAGTCCATATCTAGACTAATATTATAAAGAGGAAAGATTTGTATTTTTGTATGTTTGTAACAATTAAATTCAACAACTACTGGATCAATTTCATTTTCATTATCCCCGAGTAACATATGCTATATTTATTACTGAGAAAATAAATTAGGTATTTCTACGAATTTTTCAATAATGTTACTGTAATGATGTAGAAAAAATAGCAATAAAAGGTTTGATCGTATGCGCTGCGGAAACTATTGATAATACAACAAAAATAATGTTCCAGAATATTAAAGAACATATCAATATTCACAAAAAATTTTATTAACCACTAGTCACTATATATACTTAATTATATTTCAAAAGTTGATAGGTTAATAAGTTAGGTTCCTCACAATAAAGATCACATGAGCTATTTAACAAAATTAACTGTAAATTTACAATTGTGTGAAATAGCCTCATAACCTTATACTTTGGTCACGAGTCGCAGTATATTAATAGGTATTACTCATTACAATAATAATCTGAAGCTTGGACACAAAGTTGAAGTTGAGGCATAAACTGCCCTCTTGTCTTCAATACTATTTTCTTGAATATTGAATTAATTCAGACGTTCCTTTGCGGAGATGCATGTTTAACAAGAAATCTTAACGATTACTTTGCTATAATCTGCGGACAATACGTGAACTTGTATAGTGTGACCCCGTGTGGGCCCCAGTTGCCAACTGTAAAAGTTAATACTTTACCACTGACCGGAGCATCCTCCAGTGTCGGAGCGAACGTACGTTGAGTATTGCACCGTGAATTTTTGCGGTGTTCTTTGGTCCAGGCTACCAGCTTTTAAAGAAGAAAGAAGAAAGAAATTATTTATTGACCAAAAAGTTTTACAGTCACACTATACAAATTCACGTGTTCTCCACGGATTATAGCAAAGTAATCGTTGTGATTTCTTATTACTATCATCTTGACTAATTTTGAAGCTAAGTATAATAAAATAAAATTAATGAGATCATTATATCTATAAAACTAGTCACTCCAAGTCGTTATTAGTGGTGAGAGTTAATTGGCAGGAGTGTAGTGTAGAGTACACGAGGCTGAGGTGTGTTGAGTGCTCAATAAATTTCCTTCCTCACGCAAAGTATTCTACTCACAAGATATATTGAACGCCCATACAAGATATATGTTCAGTGGAACCGTTAACAAAGTCGCATCCTGCTGTCTGTTTGTCTGTCCCTATGTATGCTTATGATGCGGTTTTTTTTAGTAGATATATATAAAACATACATAATTTAGTAGTGAAACACTAATAATTTTAGAGGTTTCTATGTGATGTCGTAAATAAACACATTTTTTTTGCGCTTACATTGCAAACGCAGGCTGAACCCTACGAGATAGATCAAAATAATGTACTACAGTCTTTTTCGGCGTACAATACACCTTAAAAAGGTCTACAAAAAAGTCCGCGATGGTATATGTCTATTTCTTAGGGATAACTCATTAACCATTTAAATTCTTTACTTTTAAAGAGAAATAATGGCTTATTTACGAAGCGATTTTAAATAATACAGCATTAACACTTATCCAATCCGGTATATACAGGTACCTAACCTTAAACACATTGTGCATTTAATATAGATCAATATGGCCCTTTAGAGGAAGAAATTTAAATGAATATTTTCGAAGAAGAATAATTAAGTTAAGATATTAACATATCAAGTATATCTTTCTGTCTTATCTTACTGGTAATTTATGTAGGTCATAATATTACTGTAACTATATTTTAAAACTATCGGCTTAGCTTTCATTATTACGAGTGTAATAATGAAAGCTAAGCATTCGTACCAATTATGTAAGCGTAGTGAAGTGGCTCATTGACATTACACTACACCACAGCTACAGCCACTACACGTGAGAGGGGCAATATATACTGGTTTAGTGGCAAAATGTATCAACTTCAATATTTCCTATATAGATATTTAGATATTTCTCAATTTCAAATGTTTGAGAACTGACAATTTTCTCTGCATAAAAAGCATATATTATTACTCCCTGTAAGTCCTTTATCTATTTCTTTACAAAAAAATATTTCGTATTGTCAGTCCCCTTCCCTTTTATAATATTAGTAAAGAGTTCTAGCCTAAGGAATAAAGTTCCTTACTTATCATATTAACAGACATATCTTTTTTATAGCAGTTAAGGGGCAAACAAGCAGAAGGTCCACCTGATGGTAAGTGGACAATACACGAGACTCTTGTTTTTCCGATGCGTTGCCACCTCAAAGATAGAGTAAGGATGGGGAATGAAGAGAAGAATGCTACGGTGTCAGTGGACCCTGAACGAAAACTCAGAGTTCTCTAAAACCGCAGCATTAACGAGATGGGAGAAAGGAGGGGCAAGTCTGGCCCAAATGCGGCTCGTCCGGAACGCGTCTATGACACTTGGCGAACGGATTCGCATGCTGGTCGTCGCAAGCCAGTCGGGGAACAGATCCCGTACCACCAAGAGGGTTTCTCGCCTCTTACGAGATGCTCTCCCAGAGGCAGGGGGAAATTGTATTCTAACCCGTCCCCTCACGGGTTATCTGTTACATAACACAGTTTTTCTCACATAAATTTTGTAATTTATCTTACAAATAGTCTATCAGGGACTTTATCCACAAGTAGTGAATATGAGCGGACACGAGTCCCCTAACTACGTTGACGGTAATATAGTAAAAATGTATTAATTATTTTTTGTCTCTACTAGCTTTTATGTACAATAAACAGGTAAGTTAGAGCATAAAAAATGTTTACAATAACTTAGAGTATGTCCCGCCCGTGACTGCGAAGCTTCAGCAAATTATAGCAAAGTGCTGTCTAATGCACGTCGCAGTCAAGTGCAAGTTTCAGGTAACTTTGTACGAGGGAATGCGTTTTCCTTCCATCGCCTTCACTTACATTACCTTAATAAAAAGGAAAGAAACATTTATATTATATTAATCTGAGAATGCATGTTACCAAGGTTATTACTAAAAGATCGAGTATTAAATAAATCGATCAGCCAAGTATAAAATTATATTTTTAGGAAGACTTCTTTGAAGTTCTGAGTGTATTCTGAGTCTAAGAAATAAGTAACAGCAAAATTATTTGTAGTAATTATAAAATATAAAAAACAATAGAACAAATGAATTATATTGGTTGCTTTTAGATTATTTGTTAAATTCATATATTATTCACTTTCTTTTTTAATTGCCAGGGTGTTAGCTAAACATATTGACTACAAAAAATAACATTTTAAAATCTTAAAGCAGTTTAGGTGAGAAAAGTAAAAGATAAACAGTTAGATAAGGATAATAACTTAGTGTAGAAGTATTGGAAACTATCGACGTGAAGTACAACAAGCAGTAGCAGCGCGCTGGTGCACCGTCTGCACCCACGTCACCTTCACCATCACTGTCACCACACTCATGCTCACACATCACACTTATCATCATTCTTTAATAATATTTTGGTAATAAAAAATGTAGAGAGTACCATTCAGAAGGCGGTATATACTAAGATCATCACTAAGGGGGAGCTGCCCCCCTAGAGAAAACAAAGTTGTAGCCAAATCGTCAGAATGCTAATTAATTAAAATCTTGAAATCAGCAAAAAATCAGCTGCTTCATACAACAATGTCAAGCACACGTAAAAGAAAGGATATAAATCCCACAAATCATACTTTACTCACCTTCCAATTATATCAAGTTATATAATGTGTAAAGTGGTGGACAAAATAATAATTCTACTTTTCATTTATAATTATAATATTTTTTTGCAGTAGGTACTCTAACTTATTCCATACAACTAATATACTTTAACATCTATAAATTTGACTTTGAATTTAAAATTTCGTAGCAAAATTGATGTTTAATATTTGATTTAAGCAACGTTTTACACAAATATGACCTTAATATAATAAATACCGTGTGTACCCGCACAAGCAATAGTCTGACAAAATCAATTCAGTAATTCAAATAATATAGAGTATTAAGTTGTGAAACTAAAAATATTTCAGAATTGATTTTATAGGTCTTTTTTATAAGCTGGGACGTGATTGAAATGATTGAATATCTTTCTTACATTTTAGATCTTTCTAGCATCGGGCACTTTTAAATGGTCACTGTGAATCTATAATATGATAGGTGAAAGTTTTTTACTGAAGAATATGTATTTTGTAAGGCTTGACATACTCGTACGTGTAACATTATTTTCCGGACAAGAAAAGCCTCTAATGAATAAGAGAGGTGTAATGTACAAGCTACGACGGTACGAGCTACGCAACTCTTAGCTACGGCGCTACGCTGCTACGGCGTAGCTCATTGTTTCCACTTAATTGTTCTGTAGGGCTACACATGTGCTACACACATTATGCTAATAATTAAGGTTAATGCTATTACTTTATTGCTACTACAGTTTATTCTTTTTGTTCGGCAATATTTTAATTATAAAAGAATTATTAACTTTTAAGATGTTTTTATGAGATATATTTCTATTTACAAAACTATTAACATTATGTACAACAATTATTATCTATAGTTATATAAACTTTACTACTATAGTAACACGATAAAGCAGTAGTCATATGAACTTTAAAAGGAAAGCATTGCATCCTAATATGATCATCAAAGACTTTGTTAATCTTTTTTTCTTTTTTCTTATCCAGGCTGGAATTTTGGTCAACAGATATCACCCTTAGCGGGGACTTGAGAACTGCCTCAGAAGGACAGTTTTATCCGCTAAACCCTCCAGGGTGTTTCTCTCCGTTGCTTTTAGGACAAGTTTACGGGATACAGTTATCCACAACTGGTCCCTCACCTAGTGACTATAGGTTGCGAATGTCCCTATTCTTTGCATATTGTCACACCCAAAACACAGAAAAAGTGTTCGCCATATATTCCCTTCCCGTAATTCTATATAGTACGCTCTCTTAGTAACGACGACCGCCTCTACCCTGCCTTACGGGATGCTCTGAACCGCACTCCTCTTCCTTCTACGACTCGAAGTTCCTTCTTCGATTTTGAGCTTGACAAGGTATCTCACTGCCGATCATGGTTTTTATAAAAACCTGCAGCAATAGATCATGCCCGACGACCGCTGTTAAGACAGTACAGACGGGACTTCTCCACGTGGTTGCAGACTTCCGCTGTAATTTATATCCCCCGCCTTTCAAGCAAGCTTGCAACTATAATATAAAGACTCCAAATATTACTAAAATAACTTAATATTGATTACTAACTTAAGTTAATATTAGATATTTCTTAGGATATTATTTTACCCTTATAACTTAACTTATTTATTTTGTAGAACTTTCTTCTATACTAATATTATAAAGAAGTAAGATTTGTATTTTTGTATTTTTGTATTTTTGTATGTAACGAATAAACATAAAAACTACTGGACCGATTTCAAAAATTCTTTCACCATTGGAAAGCTACATTATCCCTGAGTAACATAGGTTATATTTATTAAAAGAAAAAATTAGAGATCCTCAGGAAATCTCACTAAAACCAACCCAAGGTGCAAAAAAATTAGCCATAAAATATCTTTCATCGCATGCGCTGCAAAAAGTATTGATGATAGAACAAAGAAATGTTCTACAATATTATAGAACGTAACAATATCTACAAAAAACTCCGCGAGACCATATGTCCAACTATTATAGTTATGTCACTATAACTACTTTTTTACATTTTAAAAGTTGATAAAAATGCCAATCAAAATCAGACCATGTTTTCTATAACTTTGTATTAATCCTTATCCAAATAAATTATTTCGTATTCAAGACTATTTCAATACCTGTAAAATACTTTTTGAATTATTAAAATCGGACATTCCAGTCAAAAGATATTACGAAATAAAAATATCAAGATAAATAAAAAATAATCCCTGACGGGTCGCGGACGCGGTGTGGAGTGCCTCGCAGCGCAGCGAGTAACGCGGCGATAGAAGAGCGACAGAATGCGGGAGCCAAAATGTTAAAAAAAAATTATCCACCCGTGCGAAGCCGGGACGGGCCCCTAGTTTTTTATAAATAAAATTTTGAATAATTCTTATTATATAATTATTGTTACCAGGTACAGTGCTCGGGAGTCGCCTGCTGTTGCTGATGCCGCAGCATCATGTTTGTCATCTTCTTGCTCAGTGTCAGCTTTTTTAAAAGTGAGTATGAGTATTGTGAGTTTACAAAACAGTTTTTACCCGACTACGGCGAAGCCAAAAGAAAGGGTAATGATTTTGGCAATCTATGTATGTATGTATGTATCTATGTATGTTTGTATGTATGTATGTTTGTATGTTCCACTTTAGCGCCTAAACTACTGAACCAATTTTCATGAGTGATATGTCAAAAGATTTGTAATAATGACGCGGATGACAAAGGCTATAAATATTTTAAGATTTTTTTTTTAATGACGGAATTTATATCTCAGATTCTAACCTCGAAAAAAAATTATACTGAGTTGATTATCACGTGTTTAGTATCAAAAGAAAGGTCTTAGCGAGCACATTACAAATATATATATATATGTTATTGTTTATGTCAACATATATGTTTTAAATGCGGTCGTATAGTTCGTGCGGTCCTGTCGTTGCTGTTATTCACTCGTTTAAGCAAATAAAAATCAATATTACGTTACAATATAAGATTAATAAGGTTATCTTGATCGAGGAACGGAAAACTATTAAATAAAAAAATAAATTTTAAAAAACTATAACCCGACCACGTAAAAAAGTGGTATAAAAAGGACGAAACAAGATAATAATTCAGACAGAAACCGAGAAATGCATCGGTATAAAAATGGTAAAAAGGTAGAACCGTGGTCGCACCCAATCAATCAATCAATATTAATTAAATTCTGCACATTCTTGTTATTTAAAAGTTGAAAAGTTTAACCTATAGTTTACCAACTCAATCCCTAAACTAACAATTACTTCGAAATATCCAACCTTCTATATAATATGCAAATAACTATTTCCATAAAGACATAAAATATACGAAGCAATTAAATATAATATTATGAAAACCCGAGCGGCGTCTGTTCGTACACTTTATTAGTTGCTCTTTGTCGAGTGACGCCATTCGGCGCTTTAGTGAAACTAATTAAATCCGCTGAAACACGCTCTGATTAAATCAATTGCACAGAACGATATCGAACCTGACGCTTGCTCACACGGCGACATGTTCTCCAACTACCTCACTTTTCCATTAAACATAAACATGTATAACAATATAACATGCAATTATTATACAATATAAGCTCAAAATCTGTATCAAGTTTTCGTTAAAACTTATAAACTTTTTTTTAGATGTAGTGCTGTCTTTCATTATACTCAAAAATGAGTTATCAAATTTAAATCGGTAAAAGAATGAATGATTAGGTGAGTGTTTCACACAATTTTCAATCCTCTGAGAGTAAAAATCCAACAATGCGAAACATATTCGTTGTTATGTGCTGAAAGTAGATCTTATAATAATAAAATATTATATGAACACATGTGAATAAGATGTAAGCGATACAGCGCCGTGTGCGCTTAATTAAACAATTTTATACGAGCCGGGGCCTGAGCCGGGGCCTGAGCCGGGGCCGGAGTCCGGGCTGGGGCACAATGTCACACTCAATTGCTTACGCGAAATTCAATCACTTTTATCTTTTTATTAAATTAATATATTTAGTCAAAAACATGCCCACAAATATAATGCAAAGTTATCGGAATTACACATTAGGGGACCATCGCTGGGGCCCAAGTTAAGGAACTTTTTCTTTTTTGGGTCAAACAGTTAGGAGGTCCAGTGTCGCCGCCACACTTTTAAGTGGCGTAAACTTCCTTGTTGTTTGTAGAAAGAATTTTCCCAACTGTATTAAACGATATCGTAGTTTGTATGTTTGTATCAATATCTTTATTAATAGGTACTTTTAACTTACTCATTTTGCGATTTTTTTATCTTATTATCTTACCGTTATTTAAAAAAAATACATTCATCAGTTCTAAAGTACATGTATATGAAGTTGCGGGAAGAAACTTTAGGATTAGACTAACAGAAATTAGTGGCCAGCAAATTTTTTTAAAGTTAAAAACGGACATGTTTAGATGTATCATCAGACGTCCTCACGCGGCTGGGTCCGGTCTTCACCCTGGAGCCCCCGGCGCTAGTGCGCTACGCGGCCTCCGCAGGCGCCCGGGTGCAGTGCGCCGCACGCGGGAGCCCCATCCCTAGGCTCTCCTGGCTCAATGAAGACGGGACTCCGCTAGTTGATTCACCGGGGATTAGGTACAGAATATTATTACTTCTTATACCAACTGGAATACTCTTGTTTTCTACTTTTTCTTTTTGTTCTCTATATCTACAGAAGCCAATTATGGTGAAAGTTTGGCAAGGATATCCTCAAATAGAATATATAAATGAAATTGTCTGCATATTTTTTTTCTCCAATAAAAATAATTATATTAATGTTTACACTCTTACGAGAACAAGAAGTATAATATATTTCTAAATTGAAATATAGTTTTGCCTTTCTCTAAAAACTTGATTTTATTTCCCGAAGTGTAGGGAAACTTAATTCTATATTACATTACATTTAAATTCAGTACTTTTGCACAAGTTGTCCGGATACATTATTTAACACAAAGACACTTAGCTCGGAATCTTTGACGACTATTAAGAATTTTTAAATATTTTCCCAGTTGTAATAAGTTATTCTTGAGCAAGTTTTCTGTGTGAAAAATGTTGGTCGTTAGAGCGAATATGAATAGAGACGACGATAATGGCGGCGCTTTGTCTTGCTAGTAATTATAAGAGACAAATTATAATAGCCGTCGTTCGGTACATCGCCGCTACTGGGAGGGCTTCTCCTCCCGTTTGTAATAATATCACTCTCATTAACGCTGTTTGGCCAAAGCTGACAAACTGTCACAATTTTTATATGCTCAAGAATATTTAACGGAGACAGTTAGGAACTAGCATTTATTATTTGAGTGTTCTTTATCGCTGAAGTTCCGAAGTGTCGTTAATTCCCGTTGCCATCCCCGGTTTGTTCTAAATATTACATCCCCCAGCTCTTTATTACATTTTAAAATGTTTTATTCTTATAGGAAGAAGAGGGATTTGTTGTAATTAACGTGGACTTACTTAGGTTTCTATCCTTCCTTCCTCCTCTTTTATGCAAATGTACCACTAAACACATGATATCTGTTACTGAACTGACCTATACGTTATTATGAGAATTATAAGAATAACATGCTACCTTAGATAGATAGCCGCGAAGACATTCGTGTCACAAGTAATGTTATCAAATCAGTGAGTACTACTGCCTTCAAGTGTGTTAAAATAAAATAACAAATCAGTTATTATTAAAACACCTTAAAATTGTTAACTACTAATCATTGTTATGTTTCAGATAAACACTTTAAAATTATATGTTACCTCCCAGGCGAGTATACGACAACGGCACCCTGGAGGTGTTCCCTTCGGGGGGGTACCGCGAGGCGCCCTCCACCAGCACAGTCCGGTGCCGCGCCGCCAACCCTCACGGCGCCATCATCTCTAGGGACGTGCTGCTACACCCAGGTTTGTTTCACTTGTGTCTACATATACGAATGTTTAATCAGGATCCAATCGCACTCAAACTATTGTATTTTAATTTTTTTAACAAAAATAATTTTGGCATCTCTAGAATAGTCAGTCTGTCAAAAGCTATATCCAACTCGGGAAGCATTTACATATATGTTGAGAACAGCTGGCAAGGAACTTAAAAGTGTCTCTTTTCAAAAGAGTCTATAGTTTGTTTTACAAACACATAAACATGAATATCAACGTTCCTTAGATTCTAAACATTTCTATCTAATACTTGATTAAGTTCTCTTTTTTTTCAAATGGTTAAAATCCGAAAGAGTAGTTACAAAGTCTACAATTAAAAACGTATAATATGAACTAGGTTTTTTTCAGTTAACATTATTGACATCAGCTGAAAATGTATTGTTACGTATTCTATCCTGGTCTACGTAATTTAATAAACAGAATTCTAAATGGTTTTTAAATGTTTAAAAAAATATGATTATTTAATTTTTCTGTTTGTATTTAGTTGCGGATGTGAAGTGGGAGGTGCAAATGTCAGGAGCATCCGTGGCGGCGGGGGGAGTGGCGGCGCTGGCGTGCCGCACCAGCTCCCCCTCCGCTACTGCGCACGCGCCGCCGCTCGCCACACCCGCGCTTTTCTACCGGGGAGACCGCGTCATACCTGTAGATACTCCTAGCCCTGGTAAGTACTACAAGTAGCTGAGTATATGATTGCATAATTACTAGTTCACTATTACGCAAATTGGACTGACCACTTCAAGGCTCAGGGGTAGTTTACGTAAGCGAAAAAAAGATGACGGGTTTGTGAAAATTGAACATGGTAATACTGAAAATTAATTATACACATTTCGATACAAATGCTAACTACCGGGACAAATAAGAATCGGAGTGTAGAGGACACATCTGTAATTCTAATTTATAGGGTCGTTACGATTTTTTTAATCATTTATTCAAACTATAGAATACAGGTGATTCTCATGCTAAATACAATTGTCCTTAAACTACCTGGCTCGGCTACACTAGGATATCCCTTTGAGTGAGCTATGAGCTGAATATTTTAATCACTTTCTATAACATTAAATAACAAAAGAGTTTAAATAAAAAAATTAAATTAATATTTAAAATTTAATTTGTGAATAAATTCTTTAAATAAAGTAAGATAGTAACTCGTGAGCAGTGAGCGGTGAGACACATCCGTATCCGGTGGATAGTGTTGGGCGTGTAGCACTAGGCCGCAATAAGTCAAACGGTTTCTTTTAATAAGTCCAGTGAGTTAGAGGGGCACATAAATTGTCGCGGTTAATGCCCACTGCGGAGTGGAGGTGGAGGTGGAGGACAATAAATCTATCCGACCCCTGCCCGCGCTGACCCCAGGGCCCTGGCTCAGGTCTTGAAGCTTAATTAATACGCAGACCTGACTCGGTCAGCAGCATATATAGATGCTGTGACGTAATGTTAAGGATTGAAAATTATTTAATCTCAACTACTATTTCAGTTTAGCTGGTAATAATGATACGGAAATGTGATATAATGTATATATACCACTTAATATAGTACTTTACAGTACATTGTTCCTGGTTTTCTATTGTGTTTTTAATTTACTAATTAACCGACACTATAACATAAGTAACAAGTTACAAAATCAAACTTCTAAGTCCACGCATTGAAAAGATATAAAGCCGTTAATGTGGTCACTCATATAGTTATAAGGTACTTCCCGATGACCAAGCGTTGTCAAATTTAGCATGAAGTAAGGTCTCGTAGCACAAATAAAGGATAAAATTAAAAAACTGTAAATTTTTATCTACATCACTAGAAAATTAACTTTTTTTGACTGTCAGGCAAGACCCTTTTTCACAGGAAAAAGTGAAGAAATCAAGTTGAAATTTAAAAAAAATATTCTAATGTCTAGTTCCTCAAATATATAAAAAATATCAAACTGATAAGTCAATTTAATGAAATCCCGCAGCCGCTTTTATCTCATATATTATAATTTTGATTTTTCTCTAAAATTATAATACATTTTATTAAGCTTTGTCTTAAATCCCAAAATGGCAATTTTTAGTTACATCATGAAAAAAATGATCTTTTATATATTTAGGTTTTGACACACTATTTGAAGAATACGTGAAGTTATCAAGTTGAAATTAATAGTAAACATTTAAGTCTATAATATCTTGAAGCTGTGAAAAAATGAAACTTCTAAATACAACCAATATATACAATCAATAAATATAGCGATTTATACTGAAGTAACAAGTAGTTTTTCTACATTCCACATGATATGCAGACATGAAAACAGTCGATGTGTCCGATTTTAGTAATATTCGAATATGGTATACAATATACTTGCCCTGTAGTAGCGCGCTAATTAAAGATTTTAATTAAATAAAATTAAAATTTTAAATCTTTAAACAAATTCATTACAAGAAAAAAAGAAATAATATGTAATGTAAAATAACATACATTTTAAAAAGATTATTTGGTAAAATATAAATTCCATTAAATAATTCATTAAATCTTTAATCTTTAGACTGGGGAATAAGGTTTAAATTAAGGCACCTCTTCCATTTACTCAAATTTTCAAAGCCTAGTAGTTTCAGCTTAACGTTCATCAGGGCTCAAATCTGTGCCTTTATAACATAATTGAATGTTAGTAAAATCGCAAATATGGACGTTTTTGTCGTCGTATCGTGTGAAATGAATCTAAAACTAATATAACGCGAAACTAAGCAACGGCTGTTGACGATATGACATGTTGTTAAATGACAACTTGTAAAATATATTAATTGACTCTAAAAAAAGAAGGAGGTTCTATATTTGACAATTATATTTTATTGATATAATATGTTCACCGACTTTAAAATTATTTTAGAGAAATTATTTTTTATTGCATTTTTTTGTTAAAAATGTTATATCATAATATTTTCTTATATTCCTTTTGTAAGTAATTTTAAATATGTCAATTGAAATACGCATTACTAATGTCAGAAATAAATGCTTCCCAATGCTATTTACCCGACTGCGAAAAAAGGAGGTTTATGTTTTTCGAATGTATGTATGTATGTGTATTTCTTTGGCACGGCCTAGAGCCTAATCGGCTTGTCGTATTTTTAACCGACTTCAAAAAAAAAAGAGGTTATCAATTCGGCTGTATATTTTTTTTTTTTTTTTTTTTTTATGTTTATTACTTCAGAACTCCGTCATTTATGAACCGAATTGAAAATTTCTTTTTGTATTTGGTACTATATGCTTACAGATTGGTCCCATTTTTTTCAAAATCCAAATCTGATAATGGCATCTTTGAGGAATTGAGAGAACTCCTCAAAAGTTATAGGCACACATATAGTAATTTTGATATTTTGAGAAAGGTTACAAGCATTTGCATACAGAATTTATTATTTGATGAAGTGGAACTGATGAGGAAGACCATAGATAGCCAATATATGGTTAAGACTGTAAAGCAACTATTATTATGAGGAAATTTAAAAAATACTCATCATGTTGATGTTACCAGTAGGTTCTTAGACCTTCCGGCTTCATCTACCATCAGTTGATGATGACGCCGGAAGGTATGTACTGGAACACAGGCATGGGACAACGTAAACTAGTCGTGTTTGGGTTTAATAGAATTGTCTTAAAGAGTACTTTGGCTGTAAGTAATTTTTAAAATATCCGTTTTTTAATGATAATGTTTGTCTGTCTATATCGTAGCTCTCGAATAACTATACCGATTTTAATGCGAATTTTTCTGTGTGGAAGCAGATGGGATCAAGATGACATCGTTTTATTAGTTCAACAGTGTACCTGTGTGCCTGTCTGTGACATCGTAGCTACCGAAACACTAACCTGATTTCGATGCAGAGTTTTCTGTGTGAAACAAATGGGATCAAGATGACATCGTTTTATTAGTTTAATAGTGTGCCTGTGTGCCTGTCTGTGACGTCGTAATAACGTTATATATGAACCCATTCTGGTGCGGTTGTTTATATTGATTCAGATGATCTAGATGGTTCTTACCTATAATTTTTGAAGAGCTGAAGGCTATTTGTTGAGTGGGTGCAGTAGATTGGAGATGGAAGGGTGAGTGGAGTGGTACAGTCTAGTGGTTGAGATGATGGTTGAGTAGAGTGGTACAGTCTAGTAGTTGAGATGATGGTTGAGTAGAGTGGTACAGTCTAGTGGTTGAGATGATGGTTGAGTAGAGTGGTACAGTCTAGTAGTTGAGATGATGGTTGAGTAGAGTGGTACAGTCTAGTAGTTGAGATGATGGTTGAGTAGAGTGGTACAGTCTAGTAGTTGAGATGATGGTTGAGTAGAGTGGTACAGTCATGTAGTTGAGATGATGGTTGAGTAGAGTGGTACAGTCTAGTAGTTGAGATGATGGTTGAGTAGAGTGGTACAGTCTAATAGTTGAGATGATGGTTGAGTAGAGTGGTACAGTCTAGTAGTTGAGATGATGGTTGAGTAGAGTGGTACAGTCTAGTAGTTGAGATGATGGTTGAGTAGAGTGGTACAGTTTAGTAGTTGAGATGATGATTGAGTGAGTAGGTACTTTGTAAATGTTGAATTGATGATTTAGTGAGTGATTAAATAAGTAAACAGATGAGAGAGTGAATTAGTAGATGAACGATATATGAGTTTCAGAACATATTCACTAAAAACCAAGAAATAAAACATTTTTAACAAAAAATTGAACCGACTTCAAACTCTAAAAAATGCACTAAAAAGTAAGAAATAATTAGCTTATTTATTAACCTCCCTTTATTAGGACAATAATATACAATAATTGATATTTTTGTAGTCGGTGCCAACGATAGTACAGAACGTGGTAGTATAACAGTACAATCGTACACACTATTTCGCTACAGGTTCGTTCAATAGATATACCTATTACTATTCCATCTCACTACACGTCTGTTCACCTGGCTGGGCTGGATGGCACCGACTTCAAAAATATCAATTATTGTATATTATTGTCCTAATAAAGGGAGGTTAATAAATAAGCTAATTATTTCTTACTTTTTAGTGCATTTTTTAGAGTTTGAAGTCGGTTCAATTTTTTGTTAAAAATGTTTTATTATGTGAGTGGTGTCAATAGATTCGTTTTAATCGAAAATAAAAAAAAAACAAAATTAAGGATGTTGGTGGCAAAAAGTAATAAAAAAATTAATGTTTTCAAAATACATCGAGTGTGGTAACAAAATAAAGGATTTTGAATGGTGATTACGAATATATTATATATTTATAACTTATATGTTTTATTGGTGTTTGGAATAGGATTTTTTGCTAAAGATACTTGAAAATTAAAAGATGGAAATAAAAAAAATTGTTTAATAAAAAAAACCGATCTGATCACCCCTAGATTTCGATGCTCTGCTTACGAGTATATCACCAACCAACATTATGAGAAGTGAGCGAGGAGCGTGTTATGCCTCCGACTGCGTTTGTGAACACTGTCAACTATCATTTTTCAAAATCAAAATAAAATTATCAAATTAAAATCTTGTTTCTTTTTCTCGCGGGAGGCGAGAAGCCAAATTATTTTAGGTGTTTTTCTTGCACATCAGAGATATATGTTTTTGTAGCCCACTCTCTATCTTTGTCTTTTTTTCGTTGGTTTACTGTTAATAAATGACAAATTTTATACGACTTAAGAAAGTACCCTAAAAATTTTACTTATCATCCAGATTGAGCCAGATTGTGTTGCAGTTTTGGCACATTTGTCAGCTATTTCATTATTCTCAAAGTCAAAGTCAAAATTTTTTATTCAATGTTGGAATTTACATTCTCTTATTGAACGTCGGAATCTACCACCCTTTCGGAAACGACCTAACCCAGACCTGAGAAGAATGGGCGCAAGAAACTCAGCGGGACTGTTTCTTTTGGATATTTTTTATCTTTGATTTTTTAAACGCCAATTTTTATAACAAGTATATTTATACATTGAGAAAGCCTGGAGGGAACACATCATTCCCAAGGCGTGACATCTTCCAAAAAATCTTTAATGTTATAATAGCCTTTGTCACACAAACGTTTTTTAACTAACTTTTTAAATTTTCCTATAGAACAATTTTGAACGTTTTCTGGGATCCTGTTGTAAAAGCATACACATCGCCCAACAAAAGAATTACTAATTCTACTCAATCGAGTAGTAGGAGTAACAAGTTTGTGTTTGTTCCTAGTATTAATGTCATGCAAGTCACTATTTCTAATAAAATCATTAATATTTTTACGTACATACATAACATTTTCAAAAATATATTGTGAAGCAACAGTCAATATATTAATTTCTTTGAATTTATCTCTTAAAGATATTTTAGGGCCGAGACCATAGATTGCGCGAATAGCCCTCTTCTGCAGTATGAAAATCGTGTTTATGTCGGCTGCGTTACCCCAAAGTAGAATGCCGTAAGACATTATACTATGGAAGTAGCTAAAGTAAACTAAAATTCCGGAATGACTTGGGATTCAAACGAGTGAAATGAGATAACCTTGTTGGTGACAATTAGATAAAACTTCTCTCTCTAATTTTAAGAAAATAGGGAATCTTGATTTACACCGAAACGGATTTTGAGTTACTGCCTGCAGAGCTTAAACAGTCCGAAAAAATAACGACCTTCTTTAAATTATGTAATTAAGAAAATAAAAAAGCTTCAAGAATGGCTATTGACTCTCCAGTAAAGACGCTAACTAAACCTTCCTTATTTTAACCTTCGATCCTTCCAAGACTGGGTTGTCTGAAAGAGATAGGCATAAGACCGCCCGCTGACTCCCGCTCACATTAGTTTTAATTTACTTTTAGCTTAATTTTACTGTATCCTTATCCTTTTGTGGTGTACAATAAAGTTATAAAATAAATAAATAAATAGACACTCAAATGGACACTTGTCAAACCCCTCCTTATCTATCAGAACAGAGGTTATGAGTTGCGACATAAATGTGGATTGTTGTAATAAGCCAATAGGAACTAATGAACCAAAGGTTACCAAAAGTGTTGCTATGTAACGTATAAATTATTATTTCAAAGTATAACAATAGTAATGTTTGTAAAAGAAATTAGTACCTGCCGTTGCTGCTCATAAAACTGTAATGAATGTATATAATTTACGAGTGAAGAATACAACAAGGGCTTACAGTAACGCTGAAGCGCTGAGCCACTGAGTCGCAGCGCTGACCAGCCGCTGAGTAGCCACACAACACAGAAGAGCGGCTAATTAACGCGCTTCGTCCAACAGACGAGATATCCTCGACATCATAACATTTATAACACTGAAGGCGAATTAATTAAAGAAATTTCTCATCCCTGACTGGCGACTGGAACCTGGAGGCTGGAGGCTAGACGCTGGAGACTGGGGCCGTGATAAATGACCACCGACGGATAGCACTTGTTATACTTTGCCGCCCAAGTGACGTCTCTCTAGACACCAGTAACAGACGTATCTTCAATTTAATTACTAAATCAGATATAGGAGATAACAACCTAACCACGTGACTGAACACTGCGGTATTTACTACTACACATGCCCACTCACTCTCTCGCACACCTCACCCTCACGCCTGTTCTACTACCAATGTTAAGACTTTTCGAAAAAAGAATTTAAGGGAATCCATTTTTTTGTTTCATTTATAAACGTTTTTGAATATATGGAGTTATTTTGAATAATACTTGGTACTCATAAAATATGAACGTGCATTTGAAACATATATGTTCATTGTTGCGGCAGAGTCCCGTTATCTGTTGGCGGGGACCGCGCTGCTGGTCCGCGACGTGACCCCCGCGGACGCAGACGCCTACAGCTGCCTGGCGCGCCACTCCCTCACCGCGCTCACCAAGCGCTCTCGTCCTGCTCATCTTACTGTTTTACGTAAGATTGTATCTATCTATCATTTTAATATAAAAAGCGGGTAGGTAGAGCAGAAAATTTGATAGTGCTTACACGTTGCAGCCAGCTCATCAAATTCAGCGCCTCGCCTCGCAGCAACGGAGAGTGAAGTGAGCGTCCCCGCAGGCTCCAGCTTCTGCATGCCCTGCGTGTCCTCCGAGTACCCTCCACCGCAGTACACGTAAGTAACTGACAGTCAAATTATACGGACAGTATACATCTGTAATCCTACTTTTTGCTTTGCTCTTTACAAAAACAAGATAATCTTATCTAATATTATATTTATACTTAACAGTAACTTGGCTCTGTTTTAACTGCCCTGTGATTTCCTCACCAGAGATCCACACATTTATATAGATTTGTGAACTGGTTTCATAAGTGTTATTTAACGTAAAGGTGGTATCGGGAACGGAACGGTCGCCTGCAGCCCGTAGAAGCCAACAAGGCCACGTGGCTGTGGGCGGGCGGGGCGGCGCTGTGCTTCACCAGGGCCACGCGCGAGGCTAGCGGCGCCTGGCTGTGCAAGGCATACAACGTGTTCGGAGACGCCACGGCGCAGATGAGGGTCGAAGTTCAGGACTCGTTCACTGTCACTGTGGATCCGCCGGTCGTGGTGAGATATAGTTTACCAAGTGTAGTGAAAGCTGGACATTGAAGAATCTTAACATTCTTTCATATTGTTATTTAGGTAGCGGAAGCTGGCAGTACCGTGCGTCTGAACTGCAGCACCAGTGACCCCAGTGCCTCACTCCGCTGGGCTCACGACGGCGCAACACTAGCTGGTACCTCCGGTACCGCAGGTGTGCTGGTGTTACGGGGCCTGTCCCGGGCTCATGCTGGACTGTACCAGTGTCTGGCGAGGCGGGGCTCCAGGACGGAACAGGCCGCTGCCGAGATACGGCTTGGAGGTTAGTCTATGTATAGATGTATGCCTTTCATTTTTATCAATATAGGGAGATTTATGATATTTCAATAAAAAGTTAATAAAATTTCATATTAAAAAATAACTTATATTGTCTTGAGTAACTTTTAATTATTATTCTCGTTCTTTTCATGTTATCATAGTATTATTTACACAATTTGTCTAAACAAAACTTTTATTAAATCCTTGAGAATAAAAACAAAATGCTTGTGCTACCCTGGGCTCATATCCCTGAAGGCTGTAAACACTAAACTGTATTAATTAGAATACAAGCACAACTGTGATGTCATCTGGCGTGTCAATAAGCTTCTCTACTGAGAGGATAACATGAAGTTGGTTTAGATTACCGTCACCATCCACACCATACCACGTTACATCAAACAACACCACACCCAACTACTGCACACCACACTGAACCACTTCCAATCAAAACTAATTATGCGTAAAACCCCAAATAATGAGACGACCCGATCCGACCCGACCGGGCGGGCCCGTCCCAACCCGACCCGCGTGGACTGAAGTAAATGTAAAAAACAGATGTCAAACTTGTAATATGGACACCCTATTAAGATATTAAGAATTAAGATAAGTTAAAATGAACTACCCGCGAATTAATATTCATAAACGGTGTCGCTAACAGTACTTAATTGAGAGTAACATCTTGTGTAAAATCTATTTTTAAAGTAAAATAAATGTTTTGCAAGTAATACTCGTAGATGTAATGGTGTCCGGCTGTCCATTAGTCAGGTGGATGTAAGTAATGTCGCGGCTCACTACTCCTCTCCTAACAAATAGCGCTGAGCACACCACCACCGAACAGATTTATAGCCCTCCCCTACTCCTCCACACTCGATTCTTTAGATACATGGTACAGGAGTTACTCCCGGGATCGTACAATGTTAACCGATTCCTCTGACTGATAAATAGCTCAGCGTTAGAACTTGCTCCGAAACTATTTGTTCCCATTCGTCCTACGGGTACCTCTAGATAGCTCAGGTAGTATTTAAGTAACGGATCTTATCAGATGATTAAAATATTTATACAGCAGAAATAAATGGATTTATCGTGACATTTGGAAAGGTATTTTGTCCTATAAATGGAAACAAGGAACCCGTGTTATTGTATTTTACGTCGTCTCGCACAAAATATTTATGGTTTCTATGGAAATAATCCACTAAGCTAAAGATAACATAATATCTATATAAGTATATTTTATTTTGGTGTTTAGTGAGCTTTTACATATTAAGACAGAGCTTATACATAGATAATATAGTACCTAATAATATTATTATTACATTTTATAAAGACGAAATATCAATATTATACAAAATCGTCTTTCTTGAATTATTTTTTTAGCAATTGTGATTACACTTTGTGCCAAAATATTTAAAAATATTGAGACTCGATACTTTAATAGGTGAATTAAAAAAACATACAATACAATCTTCTGTAACAGTAGCACAATTGATGACAGAAATATAATAATTTAAAACCATTGCTACAAAGTATATAATTGCAAATGCCAACACGTAGTGCACTGCTCTGCTATCTCCGAACTGACGCTGCAGAGCGCAGGGTGCAGGATGTGGGGTGCAGCGGAGGGTGCAGGGTGCAAGCAAGTAATTCAGCTTCCATAGTTTGTGTCCGTGACTCAGTAGCGCTAAGGACTGAGAGTAATGAGGTGTCAGCTTGATAAATGAATCGCAGCTTCGCTTCTTGATTCATCCACACACACATAAACGAGCACTCGCGCGGACCTAATCTTTTTAGTTTTGGACAAATATGTATTAACAAAAACTAGCATTAATTTATATTAAAATAGTATTACGATATCAAATTGCTTAAAATAAAATATTTTCTTACATAATATTATAACATTCATATCGGTACATCATTGTAACCTTACTACAATATTCATATATGCGAGTATTTCTAATTTTATAATTAAACAATTTCCAAAAACAAGTTCACGAGTGAAAGACAGCGAACGGACGCACGAGAATGGGGAGGTAGGAGTAGTGGAGTCGGAAGGGGTGGGGAGAGGTCGGATGGGGTCAGATGGGGTCGGACATCAATCGCAATGAAGTGTTCGCGCGGCTCGGAATCAATCAGTGAAGAGCATTTATCGCGATGTATTGCCCGATTAAGCGCATATATCATATTAATGGAATCAAATTGACAAAAACCCATTTGTCAAATGAATAACGGATTGACGCCGACGCTCTATCCTTTGACCTTTCATCGAATTGAATCAATCCAACTATCGGCAGCAGCTCTACCTGGCTGCAATATATAACTATTGAAATTTCAAACAGATCGCGCTATCACGATCCCGAACAAAAGCAACGTCCACGCGTCCATGTGTTAAAGAATTTGCTGTTAACTACACGAAGTAACGGATAGCGGTCGGGCGCACGTACTAGGCTGTGAAATCGATTATTTCTCGGATAAGTGGTTTTTATAGGATGTATCGTTGGTAAGATTAGCATCAAAGGGCAGTAGGGTGAGGGGAATAAGGGTTATCGTAGACCGCGACCAGAACGTGTCTACTGCTGAGATTGATGTGTCAGCTCACGTACCAGCTCGCACCATACTGCCCTGGTATCGTCTGTTCCAACCCTGACACATTGTTTACATGTTGTTGAATGCAGAGACTATATCATATTGTCCTCCCCAACTATTAGCTGTGTGTACTATATTATTATCAACTAAACTGAATTTCATATTCTGTAAATTAAATCATGTCTATACGTTCTGTAGTTCATTGTTACAAATTAATATTCGGCTGGTAAATCAACAGACTGTTTAATGTCCCCGAAACTTACTAGACCCGTTATTATATCATATTGTTAACTTGCGAAACATTTTTACAATTGTAAATTTAATGAACGAGTACCAGAAAGCAGTATTATGATTGACGTTCAGAACGTTAGGGTTCATGCCTTATGTGATGACCTTTAGTGATGAAATGATCCATCATGGACCTCCTGCAGTTTGTTGTTGACTCCTGGGGACCGACATAGATTATGGGTGTCAGTGTTTATCGTCGCTAGAGCAACGACTTCCTACCCTTCAACCGACCGACCGACTGGCACCGACTACAAAAATATCAATTATTGTATATTATTGTCCTAATAAAGGGAGGTTAATAAACAAGCTAATTTTTTTTTTTACTTTTTAGTGTATTTTTTAGAGTTTGAAGTCGGTTCAATTTTTTGTTAAAAATGTTTTATTTCTTGCTTTTTAGTGAATATGTTCTGAAACTCATTTATCGTTCATCTACTAATTCACTCTCTCATCTGTTGACTTATTTAATCACTCACTCAATCATCATCTCAACTACTAAACTGTACCACTCTACTCAACCATCATCTCAACTACTAAACTGTACCACTCTACTCAACCATCATCTCAACTACTAAACTGTACCACTCTACTCAACCATCATCTCAACTACTAAACTGTACCACTCTACTCAACCATCATCTCAACTACTAAACTGTACCACTCTACTCAACCACCATCTCAACTACTAAACTGTACCACTCTACTCAACCATCATCTCAACTACTAAACTGTACCACTCTACTCAACCACCATCTCAACTACTTGACTGTACCACTCTACTCAACCACCATCTCAACTACTTGACTGTACCACTCTACTCACCCTTCCATCTCCAATCTACTGCACCCACTCAACAGATAGCCTTCAGCTCTTCAAAAATTATAGGTAAGAACCATCTAGATCATCTGAATCAATATAAACAACCGCACCAAAATGGATTCATATATAACGTTAATACGACGTCAAAGACAGGCACACAGGCACACTATTAAACTAATAAAATAAAATCATCTTGATCCCATCTGCTTCCACACAGAAAAATTCGCATTAAAATCGGTATAGTTATTCGAGAGCTACGATATAGACAGACAAACATTATCATTAAAAAAATTACTTACAGCCAAAGTACTCTTTAAGACAATTCCATTAAACCCAAACACGACTAGTTTACGTTGTCCCATGCCTGTGTTCCAGTACATACCTTCCGGCGTCATCATCAACTAGCAGTAGATGAAGCCGGAAGGTCTAAGAATCTACTGGTAACATCAACATGATAAGTATTTTTTAAATTTCCTCATAATAATAGTTGCTTTACATTCTTAACCATATAATGGCTATCTGTGGTCTTCCTCATCAGTTCCACTTCATCAAATGATAAATTCTGAATGCAAATGGTTGTAACCTTTCTTAAAATATCAAAATTACTATATGTGTGCCTATAACTTCTGAGGAGTTGTCTCAATCACTCAAAGATGCCATCATCAGAACTGGATTTTGAAAAAAATGGGACTAATCTGTAAGCATATAGTACCAAATACAAAAAGAAATTTTCAATTTGGTTCATAAATGACGCAGTTCTGAGGTAACAAACATAAAATAAAAAAAAAATACAACCGAATCGATAACCTCTTTTTTTTTGAAGTCGGTTAAAAATAAAAATATTTTGATCAGATCGCGAATTCTGTGCCGCATCCTCGTGTGCTCCTCGCTCCGTACGTAATAGCACACTAATAGCACCCGTAGCCGCACCCGTAGCTATGACGAGTTGCTGTGGAGGTTCGTGTTCGCTCGAGATGCCCGCGACGCTTTCTGACGGGAAAGCTAAATTGTTATCTAATTTCACTTTATTCCTGTTACCGACTTTATTCTTATCCTGTTAGCTAATTTAATATTAAAATAACCGCTTTTTACAAAGTGCATTTGTCGTTGTATCCTACTAATAAAGGCGTAACTGCAAATGACCAACTTTTAAGGGCGAGGTTTTTTGTGTTTTATTTAAATACTAATTGACAGTTTTGAAATGTTAACATCTAATACATATATAAAGGCTTCTAGGTTTATTATAAAGTTGATTTTCAGGCTATTTACCTATATTTATACTAAATTCGTCCCTTAAATCTTTATTCGCGATAATATAGGTTATATTAGACATAATTGACATTACGCCCTTTTTATTCGGAAAATGCAGGGTTGTAAGAGCACCTATATATCTAACAAACATCTTAGAAGAATCCTAAACCTTTTTTACCGTTTAAACTCAGAAATAAGCAAGGCAAGACAAATAGAAAATTAAAAAATTATTAGAGAACAGGAACTTTAATATCATCTAAATCGCAATCCGTTTGAAAAACCAAATACTTATAAATAATTGACAATCCATAGACAAGTAACTTAATGCAAATATTATAATTTACGTTTAATATACACCATATTCTCAAAGTTCACGATTTTTTCACAGTTTAAGTGGAGATCGAGTTACTTCAATGATTTGCTTGTAGCATTACAATGTTGTTGAGTGTCATTTAGCGACAAGAGCCTCTATTAGGTGTGAATACTATATTGACATGTATGTTTTCCTTTGTCTTTATCCGCCACTTCTTAATCCAGTGAGATATGTCGTTTAAGATAGTTTGCAGTATTTTTGACGCCATTATAGGGTCGTTATGGGATGCTGTGACATCTCAAAATGTACCAGTAATAACTAATGATGTTGTTGGCATATCCGCGGTGAAAACACTAGCTTGTGGAACACCTGATTTTATGGTGCAAAGATCGGACAGCGCTTGTCCATTTTGAACAATGAAGTGACGGTGTTGTAGAGAGGATTTTAGCATTCCATACAGGTAATCCGGTTTTGATTTTAAAACGCAGTCCTTCGTGGCATACGCGATCGACCGCTTGAGATATATCTAAGAATACCCTGGCACAGTAACCCTTGTCCTTCAGTGATTACATGTTTTCTTTGTAAGTCGCTGTAACTGGCAACAGTGTTGGTGTTACCACCAATAGTGGATTTGTGCTAGCATAATTTTCCTAAGTATAAAATGCACTTTAAAGTACGCAACAGTATGTTTACTTTGAAATTCAAACTGGTGGTCGGGAATTAATCAGTTATTTGTTAGTGCTGGCTGTATACGTTGTAGCAGTAATGATTCGTATATTTTTGATGGGATTGTCTGCAAGCTTATTGGCCAGTAAGATTTTGCATCTTCTGGTAGTTTATTCGGTGTCAAGAAGACTTTAATTTGCGCTACTTTTCACTTAGGCGGGAAAAATTTTAGTGACACGCAGCAGTAGAACATTTAGTGACACGTTCCTTAGTTAGGTGTGTAGTTCTACTAAAATTGGCGTGGTCTGATTAAATATTAAACTTCTTCTTCGTTGCCTCTTGTCACCGGGGACACGTTTCATGGTAACAAAAAATTAATTCCTAAATATTTTTAGGGTCCCGTACCTTGAAAGGAAAAAAGGCACCCTTATAGCATCACTTCGTTGTCTTTCTGTCTGTTCTTCTGTCAAGACCCTTTTTCTCAGGATCGCGTGGAGGTATCAAGTTGAAATTAAAATCAAATACTCAAACCTGCGGTCCCTTGCGGCTGGCAAAAAATCAAACTTCTAAGTCCACGCATTAAAAAGATATGACCGTTAATCATATCATTAACGTCAGTAGCTCAGTGGTTCGGGCGTTGGATTCACGATCGACAAGTCGTAGGTTCAAATCCCGGACATTGAACTACTGGCGTGGCCCACTCCTGACACAAGCTAATTGTTAGCTTACTAGTAGGGGTAAAGGGAATACTAGTACATGTGATCCATACTGCTAGTAATCTTTTAAAAAAAAAAAAAAAAATTATAAGGTACTTCCCAAATAAATGATAAAATTAAAAAACTGTAAATGTTTTTCTACTTCACTAGAAAATTTACTTTTTCTAACTGTCACGCAAGACCCTTTTCAACCGACTTCAAAAAAAGGAGGTTATCAATTCGGTTGTATTTTTTTTTATGTTTGTTACCTCAGAACTTCGTCATTTATGAGCTGAATTGAAAATTTCTTGGCTGACATATTGGTCCCATTTCTTTCAAAATTCAGTTCTAATGATGGCGTCTTTGAGGAATTGAGAGAACTCCTCAAAAGTTATAGGCACACATATAGTAATTTTGATATTTTCAGACAGGTTACAAGAATTTGCATTCTATCGAGTTGAATTTTTATTTTCGGGATAAATCAAAATTCCCAGGCTTTGTCTTTTGACCTGAGGAACATGATTTTTGGCAAGAAGCAAGATCTTATAGCACTAGTATGGTAAAAAATCCTAAAATGGCAATTTTTAGTTTTAGTTAACGAAAAAAATGAATTTTTATATATTTAGGTTTTGACGCATAATATACGAAGTTATCAACATGTAAATCTATACGCCGGTGGTCTGAAAAGTTTCCGACCTAACAAAGATACAAGACATTTTTTCAGATTTTTATTTTTTATTTTTCAACATAGTGAAGTGTGTAGAGTTTCTTGTAACTCTACGCACTTCTCCCAGCGATGCTCCCATCTCTGTAACCCGTTCAAATAGTACTCGGCGTTTTTCTCTTCAAAATAATTGTTCACGAAGTTGATTGCCTCTTCATTTGACGAAAATCTTTGTCCTCCGAGCGCAATTTCTAGATGAGGAAACAAAAAGAAGTCGCTTAGGGCTAGATCTGGTGAGCAAGGCGAATGGTCAAGCAGTTCAAACCGTAATTCATGGATTTTCGACATAGCAACCGCTGAGGTGTGTGATGGTGCGTTGTCTTGGTGAAACAGGGTTTTCTTTTTCTACAAATGTGCCAGTTTTTCTGCAAGTTCTGCTTTCAGCGTGTCAAGTTATGATGCGTAGTATGCGGTTTATCCTTTTTTAAGATAATCTATTAAAATAACTCCATGACTATCCCAAAAAACTATCGCCATCACTTTCCCAGCCGAAAAAACAGTTTTCGCTTTTTTTGGAGCCGGTTCCCCCGTGTAATTTTGTTTTGGGCGTATAATTGTGTATGCAAGTTTCATCTACAGTAATTAATCAGCGCCAAAACTCGGATTTATTGCGCCTACACTGCGCCAACATTTAAAATTGTTTTATCATGTGTTCTTATACATGTCGGGCTGTAGTTAGGGTAGAATAATAATAAGGAGGACTTGTTGTCACGTCCGTCGCGTCATTTTAATATTCAACGACTTTTGATAGCTTCAAACTAGTAATCGATTTTTTAACCGACTTAAAAAAAAAAAGAGGTTATCAATTCGGTTGTATTTTTTTTTTTTTTTTATGTTTGTTACTTCAGAAGTCCGTCATTTATGAACCGAATTGAAAATTTCTTTTTGTAATTGGTACTATATACTTACAGATTGGTCCCATTTTTTTCAAAATCCAGTTCTGTTAATGGCATTTTTGAATTGAGAGAACTCCTCAAAAGTTATAGGCACACATATAGTAATTTTGATATTTTGAGAAAGGTTACAAGCATTTGCAATTAGAATTTATCATTTGATGAAGTGGAACTGATGAGGAAGACCATAGATAGCCAATATATGTATAAGAATGTAAAGCAACTATTATGAGAGTTTGAAGTCGGTTCAATTTTTTGTTAAAAATGTTTTATTGGTAATAAAGTTAGTTTTTTCGAGTTTTATTGAATGAAAGTGATGTGAAATCAGCAATAAAAATAAAAAGCCATTGTGGGTTTTGCGGCCTTTTTCGTTGGATACGACGAAGTATACACGTATATATACCAAAACAACATTTTTTTAACAACTTTTGTCTGTCTTTCTTTATCTTCCGGCTTATCTCTGAAATGGCTGGCACATAACTGATGTAACAAGGAGTAAGTTAAGCTATTTGACATCTCGCGACGACCTATAGTAGCGGAGCAACACGCGAACTAAGTCGCGCGGGTCGGCTAGTAATAACTATATATTGTTCGACTTGTCTTTACATATACGTCCATACTGTAGGCGTATCGCCGAGCACCTTCTGATATAATCAGTGCCCGACCGAATAATTAGATGAAAAAACTAAACTAGTACAACAGTAACAGAACACTGTTACGATACTGATTGATTAACTACTACTAGTCTACGCGAGGCCTGGCCTGCGTGGCCTTTAACCTCCCCTATAATCACCCCGAGCTTTTTTTACTGTGGTAAATCCATTTACACACAACCCTTAAATTGGTTATCTGGGAACCCAAGCAATAAGATTTAAATACTGCTCTGATATATTGGTCCGTTCATATTACTCATACTACTTTGACTGAACTGATATAAATGGCACTATTTACTTTGCTCATGTCTGATTCTGATTTCTTGCTGCTAAACTGGTAAAATAAACTATCTGGCACGGAAAAAAAATCTCTCTTGGTTCTATCTAATCCACTCTAAACACTTACTCTCTGATTCAATTAACTCGTGTATTAACAGTAACACTCATTAACAACTACACTCATCACGACCCGTCAATGGCGAACTGCTGAGCCGGGTCTCCTCAGAATGAGGAGGGATGAGGGAGGGTAGGGACAGACTTCACACACCTTTGAGAACTTTAGGTAACTCTCAGGAGAGCAGGTTTCCTCACGATGTTTTCCTTCACCGTTAAAGCAAGTGATATTTGCTTAAAACACACATAACTAAGAGTCAGAGGTGTGTACCTGTGCGGGGGGTCGAAGTCGGACCTCCCGAGTAAGACTTTAAGTCTCAATCACTGAGCCATCAATTCTGTCAACAACAACGACACTAATAAACTCTAAACAGTGATTGCGAAATGCTGCACAGCAAAAAGTAAGCTGTGATTGAAATAAATTTCGTTTATATACCTACCCTCACTATCACTCCCAAAAATTTCCGAATATTTGACTATATTCACAACAAAGCTATCATCGAAGAGACTTCTTTCATTGATTTTGTCACCGAAACCGTAACCAGGAATTAAACCATCTTTCTACATGTAATGACCTTTTATTTAAAAAATATTGTGTACTTTTCTACGTTGCTTGTGTGCTAATAAAATAAAACTCAGCATAAAGTATTTATAAAATAAACAATTACGTCATTTAGGATACAACTAATGCCCCTTACTATAGTGTTTGAAAGCTTATTTGATTATATTATATTGAGTAAAGCTGTCGCGAACAATTAGAATTATTCCTTAATCCGCTCATTCTTACGGCGGACTCGCAAGACTCTCCCCCGGAGCTGCAGTACACGTTCATCGAGCAAGCCCTGCGCGCTGGCGGCGGCGTCGCTCTGCGCTGCATCGCCTCCGCCTCCCCGCCCCCGAGGATATCCTGGCTCCTGGATGGACACCCACTCGATCATTACTTGGCTCGCCACAGGTAAGTACAATAAGTAAAGAAATTTGCTTTAATTATGAATAAAAGTTTAAAGTTGAAACTTCAACTATACTCATAATGTGTAGATATTCCGTAAGTGAAGAAGCGTCAGTGCAAGGAGAGGTGGTGTCAATACTGAACGTGACGTCAGCGACGGCAGCAGAGGGGGGGCGCTATACGTGTCGCGCGGCCAACACGCTCGGGGCTGTCGAACACTCTGCGAGACTCAATATATACGGTATTTATTACAAATCAATTAAAGAATAAATCAGAATTGACTACATCATATATTAATGGCAAAGTGAAGTAACTATGTAGACTTTACTTATTTACTATTTTAGGAACGCCCTCAATCCGTCCTATGAATACGATCCGAGCTGTCGCCGGAGAGAACCTCACACTGCACTGCCCCTACGCCGGATATCCGATCAGGTCTATAGAGGTGCATTTGATAGGATAATTCCTATATCAAATACATTACTGCACACATTGCTTTACTGTATATTGCATATTACAGACAGGGATATTATAGTTTACAGTTTAAGAACTGCGTTAAATATATGTATGGTTTAGTTACACTGTTTAGTTGTTTCAATTCAAATACAATTTATAACTATTATATAAACGATGTTAGAAATCATGAGTACTTGAATGATAGTGCGGTGTCCTGGTGGCGCCGGGGAGCTGCCGCAGCAGTGGCGGGCGCCGGGCGCGTGTCGTCGCGCGGGGGCGCCCTACGCCTGGCGCCGGCGCTGCCGCACGACGCGGGGCACTACGCCTGCAGCGCGTCCGCGCCCGCGGGACCGGCGGCTACTAGAGATGTTGAGATACAAGTGCGAAGTAAGTGGGCCCAAAAATAAGTAATATCACTCAATGACAATTATATCCCTAATATTATATTACAATTATTGTTGTAGATCCACCAAAGATTTCGCCATTTATGTTTTCATCGGAATTGACTGAAGGCAGTTCGGTGCAAGTGCTATGTGGAGTATCATCGGGAGATAAACCTATGTACTTTTCTTGGTTAAAAGATGGTTCTCCTCTCCCTCCAAATCTACAGGTACTATCTAGAAACCAATTAATTAGTAAAAAAATTTACAAATATTTAGTGAAACTTAACGTGTTACATGTTTGTCAGATAGAGGAGAAGAGCTTAAACGAGTTCTCGTTGCTAATGTTCTCGGAACTGTCGGCTCGACACAGCGGCGCCTACACCTGCCGCGTGTCCAACCACGCAGCTACAGTCAACTACACGGCTACCCTGAGCGTCAAAGGTATGTAATATTCAATTCATAATATATATAGGGGATTTTAATGATGATAAGGAAAGAGGAGAGGGAAATATTGGAGAACACTATAAGGGGTGATGATATTGAATTGACTACTGGATAAATGCGACGTAGATACTTCCACTGAACCGATAAATAATCAAATATGATCTCTAATAATTACGAGAGAAACCTAAGCAGTGCCTTGGACTTGTGACCAAGGTGTAGGCTTAAGGAATTTCTTTATACGATCGAGACACTCGCCTCCACTGCTCAGGCTCTCTGTTTATACCCAAGGTTAAACACACATAAACCTAACCTAACACTAGACGTGGCAACTAAATTGTAAGGCACTCACGTGACCTTAATCAGACAGCACTAACACAACATTGCACTTAACACTTAGCACTATCTAGAGACTACTTCACTCCTTGAGACCGCCTATGGCATATAAAGGGTCGAGACTGTCAAAACGACAGAAATAATTACTACGCTACTCCAACGCCATAGATGGCGATGACGATTCGATTATTCTATAATTGTTTACTATTCTCCGACATATACAAGACTTATTTTATTTTCAATAATATACTGTGACTAAAAACTTTTAAATTATACAGTTGCACCGTCATGGGTCTCAGAACCTTTAGACTCGGCCGTGCTCTTAGGAGCTCCACTTCTATTAGAATGTACAGCTAAAGGATATCCGACACCTTCCGTTACTTGGTATAGGAAGATAGGTAAGTGTTCTAGTTCAAGAATCATATTTACCTCTTAGACAGAATAGAATTATTGTTATAAAGTTTTTTAAGGTGAAGGAATAAGTGGTATGGAAAACTCAGACCGATGGGAAGTAACAGGGTCTGAATGGGGGACTGATAGTTCACAATTAAAGACAAACAGTGGAGTAGAAGCGAGTGCTACAGTTACGAACAGCGGACTAGCAGCAACGGGTACCAGCACTCTCGCCGCGCGAGCAGCTGCAAGGTCCCATCAGGGTCTGTACCGTTGTACGGCTGACAATGGCGTTGGACCACCACTTGTTAAGCATGTTAACATTACTGTTCACGGTAAAAATACAAATTCGGTTATATTTGATATATTGTGAAAATACCTCTATAAAACTTTTTATAATAATAATATAATTATTTTTCACGATTTACGCTCAAAGAACCCGCCCACTTCGGTCTGTCAAGCGAGATAGTACGTAACACGTCAAGTGTGAGGGGACGCAGTGTAGTGCTCACATGTCTCGCTCTAGGAGATCCCCCACTCACTGTTCATTGGACTCATCGTGGCAATAAATTGGATCTTGATTCATACAGGTTATAAGCCATTTACTGTATTTATTCACACAGATGTATACTTACCTTACCTGCGTGTACGCAGAAAAAAATATTGTTTCTATGACGTTATACGTCAAAAAAGTTTATAACTTTATTCACTTGCCAAAAAAAACTTATTCATTATCTATGATCTAAAAAATGTGTTAGTTATCCATAGTGCTGTTATTACTATGGTAAAGTTTGGTAAACATATATCCGCTCAGATGGACAATATCAGAAGTGCGCACCAGTGAAGGAGTCCGCTCCTCACTGCAGCTCCGCGCAGCAGAGCGCCACGACGCGGGGGAGTACCGCTGTCACGCCAGAAACCAATACGGGCGCGGTGACCTGCTCATGTTCTTACAAGTTGAGGGTTTGTAATTATTTTCTTTCTTATCGACATTTTTCAAATTATTTGCATAATTTTCTTAATCTGAGTTTTTAAACTTTGACAATACTTCAAAGTTTCATAATAAAATTCAATAAAAATAATACAAAATATTATAATAATTGCACAGAGCCACCCGATGCACCTCGGTCTTTGCAATTATGGGGTGCAGGCTCCCGCTGGGTCCGCGTGCGGTGGATAGCTCATCCCGCGCCGCGCACTCACTTCGCCGCTCTCTGCACGCCGCTGCACGCACTGCCTGCGCCAGAGCATACCACACACCACTACAACTTAACCTTAGACACATCCGAAGATGACCGGTATCGTTTATTACCATAGTTTTCTAAACTTATAACACTATAAACACTGTATGAGTTTTTTTAACAAAATATTTTTTTTTGCAGTTTTGATGAAGACGGATTTAATTTACTAAGTTCTAAACTAGAAGGTCTAAGACCAGCCGCCGCTTATTCATTACGTTTAGTAGCTACTAACCATGTCGGACAATCACCACATTCAGATGCATTGCTTTTTACTACTCTTGAAGAAGGTATTTTGTATTTAAAGTAATTTTTGCCTGATTATGAATACATTTTAATTTTTGTAATATCCTTGGCAGCTCCTTCGGGATCACCACAAAATCTGAGAATCAGACCAATTAACACGGGAGAGTTACACGTATCATGGTCGGTAAGTGCAAACATTTATTATATTTCAGATTATTTTATATGCTATAAAATTTAGCATATTTTTATTACAAACTAGGCTCCAGCTCAGGACACTTGGAACGGAGAACTATTAGGTTATGCAATATCATGGCGAGAAGTAGGCCGAATTGAAGAAAGCAATGATTATGAGGGTGGGCGTGATGATGGTGCTCGTGCTGGAACTTCTATAGCAAAAGGTTGGAGCACTGCTGAAATCACAGTGGACGGTCTACGGCAATTTGCACGCTACGCTGTCTCTGCACGAGCCTTTAACCGCGCTGGTCCGGGACCAACTTCATCTACAGCCTATGCTGCTACGGCTGATGGAGGTATTCTAAGCATTTCTATCAGTTGTTATTATTATTAGTATTCATATGCATTTGTTTGATAATTATGATTCCTTTAGTACCTGAAGAACCACCAAACTCAGTGACCTGCGAAGCTGCATCAGCACGATCACTGCGGGTACGATGGCTACCACCCTCACAGTCTCATGCGCAAACGATCCGCGGATACGATTTACATTACGCACCGTTGCATTTCTCACAAAGTTAGTACAGTTATCCTTGACAACAATCCTTAAAATAATAATAATAAAAGACTATAAGAAAAATAATAAATATCAGAAAACTATGGAAACGAAGCCAACGAATTGTATACATTGTAGCATGGAGCGGTGCAGTAGGGTCGGAAGCGGCGCGTGCGGCGGCGGTAGGAGAAGCAGTGCTGCAAGGACTACGTGCGGCCACTAACTACTCGGTGAGCGTGCGTGCGCGATCCGACCGCGGCGCTGGTCCTCCTTCGCCTCCTACTCATTGCCGAACTAGGGAAGATGGTAATTTTAAATTATAAAATCTACGACATAGCATGTTTAATTGTGATACAAAAATATTAAGGACTAGCGGCCCATCCCGGCTTCGCGCGGGTGGAATATTACTTTTAAAAATATATTGGCCCTCCCGCAATTCGGTGCCCCCTCTCTTGCCGCTTTACTCGCTGCGCTGCGTCGCTATACTGGCCCGTCGCGTCGTCGTGTATTTTTTGTTTATATTGATATTTTTAATTTCGTAATATCTTTTGAATGGAAAGTCCGATTTTAATAATTCAAAAAGTAATTTACAGGTATTGAAATAGTCTTGAATACGAAATAATTTATTTGGATAAGGATTAATACAAAGTTATAGAAAACATGGTCTGATTTTGATAGGCATTTTTATCAACTTTTAAAATGTAAAAAAGTAGTTATAGTGACGTAACTATAATAGTTGAACATATGGTCTCGCGGACTTTTTTGTAGATATTGATACGTTCTATAATATTGTAGAACATTTTTTTGTTCTATCATCAATACTTTTTGCAGCGCATGCGATGAAAGATATTTTATGGCTAATTTTTTGGCACCTTGGGTTGGTTTTCGTGAGATTTCCGAAGGATCTCTAATTTTTTCTTGTAATAAATATAGCCTATGTTACTCAGGGATAATGTAGCTTTCTAACGGTATAAGAATTTTTGAAATCGGTCCAGTAGTTTTTATGTTTATTCGTTACATACAAAAATACAAAAATACAAAAATACAAATCTTTCCTCTTTATAATATTAGTATAGAAGACGATGAAATTTTTCATTTTACTTTAGTCCCCAGCGCACCAGAAATGATCCGAGCTTTAGCTGCTGGACCAGATGCTGTGCGTGTATCTTGGATAGCCCCTGCCGAGCGTGGTGGTCGTCTTACACACTATACGCTCTACACAAGGGAACTTGGCAAGTACGAAATTTGGCGATAATCCTTAGTAGATAATTATTTTTGATTATTGAAGTGAAACTTCTTTAGAATCATTGTGATTTCAAACCGGATGCAACGGAAAAAACGACAGGTAAGAGATACAAATACAAAAATGTGTAGGAAAGAATGAGACAGAAATATACAAAACGACAGGTAAGAGACACAAATACAAAAATGTGTAGGAAAGAATGAGACAGAAATATACATACTATTTTATATTATTATATATATTCATCTCATTCTTTTGTCGATTTACTAAAGTTTCACTTCTATCGTGTGTGAATCGCACACACACTTTTTTTTATCATTTTGAATTGATAGGCAATTCAATAACCATATTTATTAAAGAGTCGGTGGAGAATGGTCACAACGTGTGGAAACCGGAGACGAGGGAGAAGAAGGTGAAGGAGAAGTATGGCATGAAGTGCGAGGTTTACGTGAGAGAGCAGTTTATGAATTCTGGATCCGCGCTGCAACCAGCGCCGGAGCGGGGCCACCGAGCCGAGCTGTCAGCGCTGCACCTTCACAACTCAGTAAACAATATTATCTATAGCTTTTGTTCTTGTTTGCAGTTGGATGGTCTTTATACGGGAATTATTATTATTCAATCTTTTCATTTTTCTTATCAGTGTCTGCAAGAATTTCGTCACTAGGACGTTTGATAACAGCAGCAGTAGGGTCGCGTATACGACTTCGCTGCTCTGCCCTGGGAGTTCCTCCCATCACACGTCGCTGGATACCGCTCCCTCACGCGCATACAATCACTGATACTGGTGATTTAATTATACATAGTAGGTATTTAGATCGAATAAAATAAATTGGTTATGTGTGAAGCATATGTTTTTTACACATGTTACTCCGTATATATGTTCTGAACCCAGAGGTGGAGCACCAATCAGCCGTGAACTATTCATGCTCTGTTCGCAACGCTGTGGGAGGTGATGCGACAGTCTTCGCTGTGCGGGTGATACGACCACCCGCTGCGCCTGCGCCGCGACTCGCTCGTTCCGATACACATGCTCTCCATTTGGCATGGGATCCACCTCATGATGGAGGTGCTGCTATATTAGGTTAGGACAAGAATTTTCCTACAAATGCTAATTTATTTTTACACATTTTTGCAATGTTCTATTATATGGGTAATTAATAACTATTCAGATAAACATTGCCATAGGATATACTGTTTGGTGGTGGCGTGGATGGGAAAGTGGATCACGAGAATCTGGTCCTGCTAGTGGTGGTGTGGACGTGAGTGCGCGGTGGTGGCGCGTGGGCGGGGAGGCTCGCGGAGCTGCGCTGCGGGGGCTGTCGTGTGGGGCACCGTATCACGTGGCTATGCGGGCACATAACGCTGTCGGCGCCTCTCCTCATTCACGGACCGTGATACTCCGCACCAGAGGCGACAGTTAGACTTTAGTCATCTTTAACATTACAACACTTCTCGCTTGATAATTATGTGTATAACCAACTTATGTGCTAGACAAGATATTATCGCTTTTATTATGTATTGAAGCAAAAAATCAGTATTTCTTCCAATACCTTCTTTTAAATTGAATGAAATTTCAGTAATATGAATTTTGAAATGAAATTTCAGTAATTTGATTTTTTTAAAGATATTGACTACTGATGTGTTTAAGATTAATTTTTCAAATACTATATTTCTTATTTTTTTATTTTACTGCGTGCTCATATACACAATAAATTGATTATATAATTGGTTTTGAAAATAATATTTATAAAGAAGATAGAGCTTCAGTCACAATAAGCGTTAATTTAAGGATATCAAAGACTGCTATTTTATCCCATTTTAAACAAAAAATGACTCAAATTATAATTGAAAATCTATTCTAAATTAAAACGAATATAATAAGTTCTGTACACGTAGAGGCGAAAGCGCCAGCGGGCAAGGAGTGCATCTGGGCAAACAGCACATCGCTGCGCGTGGCGCTGCTGGCGTGGGGGGGGCGCTGCGCGGTCGCGCGCTTCACCCTCGCACTGCGTCGCGCTGCTGAAGGGGACGGCGGTGGTGGGGCGTGGAGCGATTTGCCGACTGATGGTGAAACTGCTGAGGTATCTTTGGTAAATGTATACGCATTAGGTAATTAAGTCAATACAAGAATATACAAATTTACAGATATTACCTAGTCCAGGGAAGTCATCACATATTTTGCTTTCTTTTGACAAGATTATATTGCTTATTTATTCCTTTAGGCTTCCAATTTGGAGCCGGGTACGTGGTATGAAATACGTATCTTGGCACACTCACCCGCCGGAGACACTCCTGCGCTATATAAGGCAGCTACACATACAATCAATGGAGGTACAATAATATATTTTTAATACTTATTACACTAAAAGATCTGTACTAAAGATAAAAACGTAATATAGATACCAATTAAGTAGTTATTTTATTTTATTTTGACAAAATCATTCAATTTTAATATAGAACGTATAGGAGAGCCTATAGAGTTGCCCCTAGAGGCGCGTATGAGCGCTGCGGATAGTGCGGGGGGGGCGACGGCGCCCAGCTCCTGGTGGCGCGGGGGAGCGGGAGCAGCTCTCGCTCTGCTCGGTGTCGCTCTGGCTGCTCTGCTCGTTGCATCCGCTCTGCTCGCGTGTCGCCGCCGCTCGCCACACAGCAACATGATACCACACGAAGTTCACAATCAGCCGCTCTACGTTGCTCAACCAACACAAACCAATGGAAAGACGATAACGCCACCAGATGGTAACTATATAATATATAGACCCATGTGCATATTTAAATAAATTGTCTTAAGTATTAAATAATAATTATGTTCTGACTTACTAATTAAGCTAGTTTTACGCGGAACCTGTGGGGGCTATAAACCTTACATAAAGTAGCTTGAACATTATATTAATAATACTAATTAAAGAGGTAATAAAATATAAATGAATAAATATTGTAACATAATATTTACAAATAAACATAATCTTATATATAAAATTCTCGTGTCACAATGTTTGTTACCATACTCCTCCGAAACGGCTCGACCGATTTTTATGAAATTTTATATGCATATTCAGTAGGTCTGAGAATAAATAGGTCAACAACTATTTTTTATACCCGTAAGTGATAAAGGTGACATACCCAATTTTTTTAATATATACGGCAAAACAACGTTTGCCAGGTCAGCTAGTTAGTAATTAATTTTATATTTAAAACGTCATTTAATACTTTGATTGAAACCCATCGTCGGTGGCGGGTGTGGGGCTGCCGACCTCTTCTCTCTTTTATATATTTTCCTTAAATGGTTAAATATTATGAGAGTAAGTGAGGGATACCTTTAACTACCTTTTTTATCTCTAACATCTATCTGTTATCAATATATTTAAAATTATTATACATACAGTTCCTTGATAAAATTCAAATCGATCTTTATTTAGTTTCTTTATTCAATTTATCTTCTTCGATGAACTCATCCCTCTACTGCTCTAAAGGGTTATTATTTACACAACGTATTAAGGCTCACTAGATGATCACATGCCTAATTAAATATTTAATAAATACCTACTTTATTAAACGTTATAGACTTACCGTCTTCTTCTTGCGTTATTTATTTATATTTCCATGTATTTATGTAAATATTGTATAGAGTTGGCTCGATATAGTTACAAACCTAAGTAAGTACTTAAGTAGTAATCGTGTATGGTCAAGATTCAACGCTTTGTCACATTTATATCGTTTAAAAATATACATGAGTTAACGAAAAATACCTTTTTCTGTTTTAATGTATAAAACGGGGTTCTAAATATTGAACATATTTTGAGTTATATACATTGATAATTAAGCTTCAAATTTTCTTGTAAATAGTGGGTGGTAATACTTTAAAATAAAATGGAGGCAATGAAAAATTAAATTATTTTCGTTGAGCAAATGCAGTTAATAGCAATTATTATTTAGTACCAATGAAAAGTAACTAAAATTTAATATTTATTATTCGTTTTTGTGGATAAGTCGTCATTGAAACATTTCATTTGACTCGGCGTCGTGATGACCCTCAATTCGGTTCTTCTTCAAATTCTATATGTATTTAAATATATTTAGGAGATCTACACGAAATCAGTCCGTACGCCACGTTCAGCATGTCATCAGGCGCTACGTCGCGAGAGTGCCCCGCGGACGGTGTGGGGGGAGCGGGAGGAGTGGGGGGTGTGAGGAGTTGTGCGCTGCACCTCCGCTCGTTCGCGCGGGACCCGCTCGAGTTAGCCGCGCCGCCACCGAGGCCACATCTCTTAGCACATCCTAACGGTAAGTTTATTATTAAATAGGATGTAGATCCTAATAATATGTATTATACAGAAAAAAATTACATATACTGTTGTTTACAAGCTTGTCAGTGTGTAGAAGTGTATCAAGTAGCGTGACATGAGCCGTTTATTGTGGTTGCTCTGTCAGCTCTCTGTTTTCTGAATAATCACTCGCACACTGAATACACTATTTGAGAATCTTGAATTACAATCAATCATAATCATTATTCATTTAATTTATTGTATTAGTGAAACAAACAAACTTGTATTAATGATATTATGTTGCTCACCTTCATTAGTCTTCCTTTCATAATTTGAAGCGATCATTTCAATTCGGTCGATTGCAAAAAGCAATCATACATGTTATTGTTGTGTATTTTATCTGTGATTCGAAGAAATAACGCAGGTCCCTTCTGTCAAATATATAACATTAGCTACGCTCTATTTTTAACCTACTTACGCTAAAAATAATGTAAATTTTTCGTAATCATGGCTCAATTCGCTATATTGTTGGATTTTGATCATAATTTGCAAACTTGGCAAGTCTTTATGGATCGGCTAGAATATTGTTCTCTTGCGTTACGTTACGGATGAAAAGGATTATGTATTAGCTTCCATAAGGTCTCGGTTTCATATGAAGATGTACTTAAGCTTTTGGACAATCATTTTACACTTTATTAAATATAAGTTTTGCTCGGCAACTCAACTTGAAGGCTATGTTCAATGGCTGCAAAACTGCGAGGACTGACTGACTGCGCCGTGGATCTTTGGAAATCTCTAATGGCATTATGGCAATGCTACCAAGCATGGGATAATGAGCATTATTTATTTCTTTTACTCTTGTACAAAATCTTCGCTAAAGAGTCAATTTCTTGTGGAGGATATTTATGAAAGTTTTTCCGTCCTGATCCTGATTTACAGATTTCCTAACCGCCCTCGTCAGACTGCAAAGGAGAGCACAATTAAATTAATGTTTAGCTGTGGAATCAGAGATTCGATACTTTCACGAGACAGTTACAGAAGACAATTGAAGAAACGCCATAAAATAATAGTAGTTCATTCCGCTGGCATTATCTCTGGTTCCATTGAGCGAGTTTGCAATTTCCGCCGAGTGCCCGCATCGTGCCCTCTGCCCTCCCCTATCTGCCCCTTCCGCGCCTCCTCCCTACACTGCTTCGTTGCTCCACTACGAAGCAGTTCGGCTTCTTGCAATTTCGATAGTCTAACAATCATTTTAGATTATATTATTATGATGTACTACACTGTCCATAACAACCTTCAAACTTTGTTTTATCTGTTTAGCAGTTTAAGTGATTCTGTAGACCATATCACTACATAGTATAAAACAAAGTCGCTTCCCGCTATCTGTCTGTCTGTCCGTCTGTCTGTCTGTCTGTATATGTATCTTTAAAACTAAGCAACGGATTTTGATGCGATTTTTTTTAATAGATCGAGTGATTCAAGAGGAAGGTTTATATGTATAATACACACATATTATAGTAGAGAAACACTGATAATTGTAGAGGTTTCTAATGTGATGTCGTAAATAAACACATATTTGCGCTTGCATTGCAAACGCTGGCTGAACCCTACGAGATAGATCAAAGTAATGTTTTACAATATTGTACACCTTAAAAAATCTACAAAAAAGTCCGCGATGGTATATGTCTATCTCTTAGGGACAACCCACAATAACCATTATTTATCCTTTACTTTTTACCATAAATAATGGCTTATTTACTAAGCGATTTGAACCAATACAGATTAATCCTTATCCAGTTAGGAACCTTAAACTCGTTGGGTTTTTGTATAATATGATTGATGCATCAGTTTTCTGTTTATAATATACTTGCGTTAATGTTATTACCGTTTAATGTAATCTAACCACCAATAAAACAAAAAGTTCTTTCCCTTTATGGCTAAATGTATTCGCAAAACACATGTAAAGTTTGGAGGTTTCTGGTAAAGTGCCCCCCATCCGAGCACAGTCGAGCGGACAATTATATTACGTCAGTAACACACAACGAGCGACTCGGCTCTTTCAAACACTTAGCGGTTTACGAGTTGTTCCGTCGGGTAATTACGCGCAAACTATACTCGAAAAGGGTTGTCGGAACACTTACGCACTCAGTGTTGAGGATATTGCTTTTTCATTACTCATACTTTACTAAATTGGCTACAGATTGTGTCTCTTATTGTGAATCAAATCGCACTTGAATGTAAAGTGCTCCTATATGTCCTATATTGTCATAATAGATGGACACAATAAGATGTAATGTCTACAATAATGTTTAGATTACGGCAGCGCGCGGGACAGTGACTCGGAGTCGAGCGGCTCCCCGTGCGCCGCCTGCGCCGCCGAGCTCTACCGCCTGCCCGCCGCGCGACTCTCAGGTAACACACACACACACACACACATACACCAACAAATATTTAAAAAAAGTATTTTTATAATAATTACTCCATGTATACGAATAGTGACTGAATGTAAGGTAATAAGGTTTACGGTTTTAATGTAGACACGCTGCCTGCGGGGAGCGCGGGCGCAGCGGAGTCGAGCACAGAGGACGGGTCGTACGGCGCCGCGCCGAGGCCGCGTGCTCGTCGACGCGACCCCTCGCGGCAGCACCAGCCTACTGTCAGGTACTTCTCTACTACAATACTCCTGACCTCTGTACGTTTCATACTAGAAAAGGTCCTAATCAAATTAACGTGGTGTACATGTGTAATCAGCGTCGTACAGAAAGCTGGACTCTGTTCTGTAAATGATGTTTTACCCCAAAACCATCTTCTCGTAGGACACTTGACAGAGTAGAATACAATATAAATTGACATTTTTTTCTGTTTCCGAAGCCATCGATTCTAAGATCGGAGTGGGCGATAGAGAGGTCGGTTCGGTAGTGTTAAATATATTAGTAGAGTCCCCAGACCCTTAACCCCGAGCATGGCTTCGAAGCTTTACAAACATATATCTTTAGTGAGCAGTAGTGACCGTTGCTCCTGATCGCACCCGTGTAGGACGTGCGCTCTGAATTGATTTAGTCAGACACGAGATAAAAAATTGAAGATGTAAGTTGCGTTTTGTTATGCTGGACGCAAAGAAAACTTAAAACTAACTTATTGGTAACATACTCGTATAATAGAGATCTGTATAGTGTGGACGGGGCTCAGTGCATGAGGAGCATGAGGAGCATGAGGGGCATGAGGGGCATGAGGGGCACGGGACACAATGACGGGAGCGATTCGATTACTCGTTATTGACTCTGTAGATTGGGAATGATTGATTCATTACATCGACTGTATAATGTATTCAGGGAATACAATATAGCTATACGCGCCGCTCGCTAGTGTGCTCGCACTCGGCTCTGCATGTCTCGCTGATGTATGTACTGTAGTGAACAAACGTTGACCGCTCGCAAAGCTCGTTACTTTGAAACTAATTTAATACTGATACATTTGAATTATTAAATTCAATAAATATTTTATCTTTGTTAATTTAAAGTAAATATAAAAATATAAGTTTATTCTAACGTTTAAATGGTGAGTGTGATGCTCGATAGACGGAAAGCTTTATATTACCCAACTGCAAAGTAAATTGTTAACTAGCTGTATAAGTCATTCATTTATATTTTATCTTCATGACGTCTGATATGAAAAGTTCAAGATTATTTTTTAAATTTAAGAGTAAGAAGTGAAAAAAATAGATAATTGAGTGCTAATGTAATGCTGGTGTTGCAGGTACTTCGCGTCCGCGGCGCTGCGGCGTGACGTCATGTAACTGCACGTGGGCGTCTGTTGTTCCATCAAATGTATATAAACTTGTTTTCTTACTTCTAATCCTAAGTGTTTCCATTTTGACTGAACCTGTCCTATTTAATAAACATATGATGTTTTCATTTGTCGTTTCATTTATTCCCAATGAAATAATTCGGCCAAGTGCGAGTCCGCATTTGATTAAAAGACAAATTAATTAAATACTCTGGTATTATTTTGGTGGATTATAACATTTTTCATTAATAATCAATGATCATGGTTCCTACTATACTTTGTTTATAAAATTGATTTGAAGTTTGTTTGTCTCGCTATAACTGGAAAACGACTGGACCGATTTGGCTAATTTTTATTTTTATAATATTTGTAGAAGTTTAAAAGAAGAAGGTTTAAAATTTGGGAAATATTAAAACGACGATAAAAGTTTAACGTCTCCTCCGCGATACATCGTTACGAAGGAAGAACGCGTCAGCTAGTATTACATACTCGTAATGAGTCCCGAGTCGGTCTTCCCCAGCGGCGCACTCGAGCGACGGTGGCAATAAACAGTGGAGTTAAGTTTAAGCCAGTGAGCTGTGCCAGTGCCGCTCTTATCTGGAACCCGCCACATCGCACCACACCGCACCGGACCACACTTCACCACACTGCACCGAACCGCTCAGGGTCAGTTGTGTGAATCTCTTTTATGACAAATGGCCTAATTCTCTATAATTCCTTTCGACTGCAGGAGAAATATTTCAAAGCTTATAACTTTATTACAATTTATCTCATATGCACTTAAATTCTTACTGTATTAAAGCTTACAACGCTTAAGTTTAGTTTATCCGTCGACTGCTTTCGTGCGTCACATCAGTGTGACCTCCGAATCCCAACACTAGCTGAGCTGTACCTTTTGGTGGAGTCACATTTCTTTATTATATAGATTACAACATTTCATGTGTTACATTTTGATTATAAAACCTAACTTAATTATGTTTGTAAAGATTTGTGACAAATCACTAAAGATTTTTTTCTATCTTTTTTTCTAATACAATATTTTTAATACTAGATATGCATTCCACGAATGATGGAGGGCTTGGCTGACTGCTGACACCAGGACACTTCTTAAAATGACTTGAGTAATTTAGAATTCAATGTACACATGAGTACTTAGGTTAATATTCAAACGGAAACAATAGTTTCAGTGTCAATACACATGAGCGAGTCATTCGTCACCGGCGATGGATGTGCAGTGCCCCGTGCCCCCGTGCCCCCGTGCCCCCGTGCCCCCGTGCCCCCGTGCCCCCGTGCCCCCGTGCCCCCGTGCCCCCGTGCCCCCGTGCCCCCGGCCTCGTGTCCCGTGCGGCAGGGGTGTTATCGCATTATTTTTATGCATAATTAACACGAAAAGGTTCGGGCCGACATACATTTTTAAGCTCTTAAAAGCTATCAGTGTCAGAGAGCAGGGCCAGGGTGAGTGAGTGAGTGAGTGAGTGAGGGTTCAGGAGCGGAATGTTTTATTTTCGTTGACGCGTGTAATTGACGCGGAGAGGCGAGCCCGAGTGCTAACATACCATTGCGACACGCGACGGACCAAATACCATTTATTTCTTTTTGATTTTTTTAAACCTTTTTTACCCGACTACGGTGAAGCCAAAAGGAAGGGTAATGATTTTGGGAGTCAAAAAAAAACGTTTTAAGAATGAGGTGTCAATAGATTTGTAATAATGGCGCGGGTGACATGGGCTATAAAAATTTTATCATATTTTTTCATGACAGAATTTAACCCTCAGATTTAAACCTAGAAAAAAATTAAACTGAGATAATCCTCACGTGCTTTGTATCAAAAGAAAGATCTTGGCGAGCATATTATAAATATGTATATGTATCATATTATTTAAGTCAAAATATATGTTTAAAATGTCGAAAAGTACGCGCAGCCAATCGTTGCAGCTATTTACTCGATCAGCAATAAATCCAACATGACGTCACAATATGAGATTATAAAGATAATTCCAATTGTGAAACGGAAAACTATTAAATAAAAAAATAAAGTTTAAAAAACTATAATCCGATTACTTATATGTGTGTATGTCCTAACCGTCGATGTTGTATTATTATGTAGGTTAATACAAAGTCATTTATACTTATACACACTTTGTTATTAAATGCTATTCATAAAATTAGATCAGACGATGCAATAAGTATTTAAGGCAAAAAGTTTGTGCCACGAGTATCATCTATCTACTTGTATAACGATCGATCCTCGCCGCATCACAATGCTGTCCAATAATTCAGCTTAATTGCGTGCTTGATTGGCTGTTTATCTCCTCGGAGTACTCTCACAGCCGCCCCCCTCCCCTCACCCACCTCCCTCCCGTCGCTCTGGCTCACCGTTACCTATGGCAAACCGCCATTAATCCTGCTTTGATTGTATCCTTCGCTAATCCGCAACACAACGGATGTTCCGTTACAAGATAAGCGTCGCATCAGAATGAGACACTACACACATTATCCGTATATATACGTCCTTCTGTACGCGTGTATACCAGTGAAGCAGCTTCACTGACTTTGACGTTTTTTGTGTGTTTAGGTAACGTTAAACCGTCAGCAAAGCCAGGGCGAGTACATAGTATGATCTAATACATATAAACCTTCCTCTTGAATAACTCTATCTTTTCCTAAAAATTGCATTAAATTCCGTTGAGTAGTTTAAATGATCTAAGCCACAGACAACGGGAGCGATTTAATTTTATACTATGTAAAGATTATAGACAAACTTTTAAAAAATGTGTGCGATGTGAACAAACGAACATAGCAGGTGTAAAGAAGTGTTAGGATAGCAGCTTGTGTTCAACTAATATTAGTGATCAGTATAAGCGGCGATAACCTATAATATTATAATTTGAGTTAATACCCGCAGCTTGTAGTAAGCTTCACCCAGCCCCCCCCCCCCCATCCCCTGCCCCCACTTTATATTAATAGCATAATACACTAGAGCGCTCTGAGCTGAGCTATTAATTAGTGAAATCTGAAGATGAGCCTTAAGCTGTGCTGTGCTGTGCCATGCTTCACGTAACTAGACAATTGTTAATAGATACTAATACTTGCTGCGAGCGGGTATCGAATGTGTTACCACTGCAACAGAAGTCGAGAACGCTACCCACTGCGTCTGTTCACACGACGATTAACTTCAATTTTGAAAATTGACCAGTTGTAAGACCAAACGTTTAGTTCGCAGTAGGTACATCTAACACTACATAGAACATTGACGTTAATACAGCATGACATCGTTAACAGGCTGTTCTGTTTAGTAGGAAGGATTGTATATACTCAGAATTGGAGGAAGGAAGCGGTGGTTCAGTCTCTTTTGATAACATTCAAAGAAGTTTTACAAACTAAGATTATGAAATGATAAAAATATTTGATTGATAAATAAAAAAACATGATTATAACTTCGATTAAGATTATACTAGTTTAGTAAATAATTGTATAAAATACAAGTTTATATTTGATTTTGTATAAAAGTTAACGGAAGTGCGACTGGCCCCGGCGCCGGACCTCACATAAATATAGCTTAAACATAATGATATAAGTTATTAAACGACAGTATATTCTTAGGGATATAAATCTTTTATAATTTACGAGTATGAGAAAAATAACGATAATGAACATCCCCCCTCCAGGTGTCATCAGGCTTCTGCTCTCGATAATATTCCCGAAATATTTAAAGATCTTAGAAAAAATAAATGTTATAGATTAATGTCTTGCGATCTTCATCAATTGATACAATAAATGAAACGAAAGTAACAGCAAACATTCCTCCTAGGAGCCGCTATGTCGGAGGTTAATAGGCCGGAGAAGCTTCGGTCCCACAGGCACACACAGACACACAGTTAGCTGTGAGCTTTATAATATTGTAAATATACCGGCAAGTGACGAAGGGAAACAGGGCAGGAGTGTACACTTGAGATATTGAGGGGAAGTGCTCCAGACACGCTTCATCCAATTAGTGATCGAGGACATCGAGATGAGCCTGAGCTGGTGCTGGTGCTGGTGCTTGTGTCTTTGTTTACCAACTACAAAATAACCAATTAATTCTGCACTATTACTTTTTTCCTTTTCCTCCTTGTTACTATGGTTTAACTAATAAAAATTAAACGTAAAATCCTTTGAAAATTCCAATGAATATTTAATTGTAGTGTCTGGTCTGGCAGCGCGAGGCCTGTCTGATGATGAATGTAAATAAACAACCTAAAGCGGAGCCTGGCTAAATAAAAATATGCAGATGAATGGAAATTATATTCGTATTAAATTGAAAAGAGAGACGTTTTATATAGAGTTTTTGTAAAGAGCCGCCGCCCTCCGTCCTCCGTCCTCCGTCCACCATCCGAGCCCACCACTACTGGAGGCACAAAGCTCTTTATTTATAATTATATACAAACCAAGACTTTCGGTTTTATTTGCTTTTTAACCGACTTCAAAAAAAAAAAGAGGTTATCAATTCGGTTGTATTTTTTTTTTTTTTTTTTTATGTTTGTTACTCCAGAACTCCGTCATTTATGAACCGAAATGAAAATTTCTTTTTGTATTTGGTAGTATATGCTTACAGATTGGTCCCATTTTTTTCAAAATCCAGTTCTGATGATGGCATCTTTGAGGAATTTAGAGAACTCAAAAGTTATAGGCACACATATAGTAATTTTGATATTTTCAGAAAGGTTACGAGCATTTGCATTCAAAATTTATCATTTCATGAGGTGGAACTGATAAGGAAGACCACAGAGAGCTATTATAGTAATATGGTTAAGAATGTAAAGCAACTATTATTATGAGGAAATTTAAAAAATACTCATTATGTTGATGTTACCAGTAGATTCTTAGACCTTCCGGCTTCATCTACCATCAGTTGATGATGACGCCGGAAGGTATGTACTGGAACACAGGCATGGGACAACGTAAACTAGTCGTGTTTGGGTTTAATGGAATTGTCTTAAAGAGTAGGTACTTATGCTGTAAGTATTTTTTTTATTAATGGTAATGTTTGTCTGTCTATATCGTATCGTTTTCTGTGTGAAACAAATGGGATCAAAATGAAATCGTTTTATTAGTTTAACAGTGTACCTGTGTGCCTGTCTGTGACATCGTAGCTACCGAAACACTAACCTCATTTCGATGCAGAGTTTTCTGTGTGAAACAAATGGGATCAAGATGACATTGTTTTATTAGTGTACCTGTGTGCCTGTCTGTGACATCGTAGCTACCGAAACACTAACCTCATTTCGATGCAGAGTTTTCTGTGTGAAACAAATGGGATCAAGATGACATTGTTTTATTAGTTTATTAGTGTACCTGTGTGCCTGTCTGTGACATCGTAGCTACCGAAACACTAACCTCATTTCGATGCAGAGTTTTCTGTGTGAAACAAATGGGATCAAGATGACATTGTTTTATTAGTTTATTAATGTACCTGTGTGCCTGTCTGTGACATCGTAGCTACCGAAACACTAACCTCATTTCCATGCAGAGTTTTCTGTGTGAAACAAATGGGATCAAGATGACATTGTTTTATTAGTGTACCTGTGTGCCTGTCCGTGACATCGTAGCTACCGAAACACTAACCTCATTTCGATGCAGAGTTTTCTGTGTGAAACAAATGGGATCAAGATGACATTGTTTTATTAGTTTAACAGTGTACCTGTGTGCCTGTCTGTGACATCGTAGCTACCGAAACACTAACCTCATTTCGATGCAGAGTTTTCTGTGTGAAACAAATGGGATCAAGATGACATTGTTTTATTAGTTTAACAGTGTACCTGTGTGCCTGTCTGTGACATCGTAGCTACCGAAACACTAACCTCATTTCGATGCAGAGTTTTCTGTGTGAAACAAATGGGATCAAGATGACATTGTTTTATTAGTTTAAGAGTGTGTCTGTATGTGACATCGTAGCTCATGAAAGAATGGGATGTTTTTGATGCGGATGTTTTGTGTGGAAGCAGATGGGATGAAGATACTATCGTTTTATAAGTTTAAGAGTGTACCTGTGTGTCTGTCTGTGATGCGTAATAACGTTATAAATGAACCCATTTTGGTGCGGTTGTTTATACTCCATTTTCAGACGATCTAGATGGTTCTTACCTATAGTTTTTGAAGAGCTGAAGACTATCTGTTGAGTAGTATATTGGAGATGGAAGGGTGAGTAGAGTGGTACAGTTTAGTAGTTGAGATGATGGTTGAGAGAGTAGGTACTTAGTAAATATCGAATTGATGATTTAGTGACTGATTAAATAAGTAAAGAGATGAGAGAGTGAATTAGTGGATGAACGATAAATGAGTCTCAGAACATATTCACTAAAAAGTAAGAAATAAAACATTTTTAACAAAAAAATTGAACCGACTTCAAACTAAAAAATGCACTAAAAAGTAAGAAATAATTAGCTTATTTATTAACCTCCCTTTATTAGGACAATAATATACAATAATTGATATTTTTGTAGTCGGTGCCAGCGATAGTACAGAACGTAGTAGTATAATAGTACAATCGTACACACTATTTCGTTACAGGTTCGTCCAATAGATATACCTATTACTATTCTCTCTCACTACACGTCTGTTCCCCTGGCTGGGCTGGCTGGCACCGACTACAAATATATCAATTATTGTATATTATTGTCCTAATAAAGGGAGGTTAATAAATAAGCTAATTATTTCTTACTTTTTAGTGCATTTTTTAGTTTGAAGTCGGTTCAATTTTTTTGTTAAAAATGTTTTATAGTATCTTTACACGCAGACTTACCGACGACTTAACGACTTTTTACTAGAAAACTATTTCCCACGTTTATATTTTAGACACAGAGCTCTAACATTACGACTTGATTACTCACGATGCAAAAAATATTTTTTCTCAGTCGTTTCTAATCAATAATCTCAATACCATCTCTACGATGTAAATTACGAATATAATAATGTGCTAAGTGAGAAGGCTCTCATCAAAGCTTAATTGCTTCTCAATATAACATTTTATTTCTCTTTGAAGTGTAATTTAAGTATTTTAATAAATGATTAACAGCCTTCAAATTAACTTTTTTCTTCGCGACGAAGAATTATAACTGTCAAGATGAAATAGATGAAAGAAATATAAGTGAGCCACTGCTGTGATGAAAAATAAAATAAAACGAGAATATTGAAACACTTGTTTAATGATCTGCAGGGAAAGTAAGTTGTTGTGAACATAGCTGGGTAATCTAAAATGTGTGACATTATTTCTATTTGTTAATTTATTACTAGATACATGAAAAGTTCAAATAATTTACATATTTTGCCACATTACTACAGATATAATATTATAGATTACATGGACTAAAGTGAAGTGGTATAGGATAAGTTTAAAATATACAATTTTATTTAGTCTGTCGCAGTACCGCATAGAAAGTATAAGATGATTTGAGGATCTGTAAGCAAAATAACTGTTTATAACTAGTATATATATTTACTTACCTGACCACATATGATATTATCTCTATCTTTTACGAGTATTAACATAACTTTTATTTTTTGGTCATATAACCCATCTACCACATCCGAGGTCTCATCAGTGTCGGAGTACGAGTCGACTAATGCTGAGTGCCATCCGAATTGGAACATATCTGACTATTTATATCTGGCCTGCCCTCTCCTCCCCCCAAGACAAGTCAAGCGAAGCACGAGGACACTACTACCTTTTCTCTAAGCGCTACGTCGTTTTTGTTAACCTATCTACAAAATTTTCGGAATGAGATTTCATTAGTGGACTCATTAAACATTAGCTCAAGGATTAGATATTTAACTAGTGCAAGTGTTGTGTTAGTGTTGGGAGTGCTGTCCGATCAAGGTCACGTGAGTCCTTACAATGTAATGCCACGTCTTGTGTTAGGTTAGGTTTATGTGGGTTTTACCTTTGGTTGATACAGTGATCCTGAGTGTAGCGTTGAGGAAGCTTGGCTCTTTACGAGATCAGATCACTTATTGACAGCGTGCTGAATATGGTCTCGTCTTGCCAACATTTTACATGAAAATGTTTTTATGGGATCATAATTATTTGTTACTAGTTTGTTAGTACGAGTATGTAGTGTGTAGTAGTTTAGGTACTGGTAGCACGCTAATTTGTAGCCCTGCTGGAAAAAATTCATGGAATGTCATAGGCAAAAAAATATTCTATAAGATTTTATGATATACACGTACACGTATGAGCCAAAGAAACTTTTCTCTCAAATATTTTATGATATTTTATCAATAGTACACAAACTCATAGATTCTCATAAAAGTATTACTCCTTTGTCGTTATAAGATTTTATGAGAACCTCGAGATTAAACTTTAACTATCATCTCTATGTGATTTTATGTGGAAAACTGAAAGAAAAATAGCTTATGAGAAGTTATCGACAATTTATAAGAAATCATGAGCAGTAATGCAATTGAAACTCTTATGACTATTTATGAGTATTTCCGTGGACAAATACACATCAAAGTGTACTGAGACTTATCATATTCTAGAGGTTAAAAAGCCCCGGAATTCGGTATAAAATCCCATAAAATATTTTCTGAATAATTTACAAGATATTTTAATTTTATGATGTACAATCACTAAAAAAATTTTAATCAGTTGTATTTATTTTAAAAAAGTGTCATTTAAAAAAAATTGAATCATTGGATTATATAATCGTGAATTAAAATGATGAAATCCAGTATAGTTCACCTATATTTTTACTTTTTAACAAACACAAACACTTCAAAAACGGAAAAGTTTAATACTAATTTTGCGCCCCTGTTTTATTTTCTTGTTTTGTTAATTGCTTCTTTACGATTTTTTGTGTCCCTCATTAAATCTCATAAATATTAATAATCCAACATGATCTTATTAATTCTTATAACTTTTACATAACATCCATTATAACTCATAAGATTCTAAATTTTTACATAAGATACGGTGAGATTCTATGAGATACTGAAGCTACTCATAAGATGTCTCAGATTCTACATAATTCATTATGACCGTTATGAGTTTTTATGAGTAATTTCGCGATCAAATACACATATAAAATCTCATAGAATATTTTCGTATTATTTTTTTTTATGAGATTGTATGAGTTTTTTCCAACAGGGAGTATATCTATGTATTTTTCTACAACAGGGTAGAAGTATTTATTTGCAGTTTATTGTCATCACTAATTTGTTAACGATGTCTCTCTCTCTCTCTTTTTCTTACTTTTTCCTGTCCTCTTTCCTTCTTTCTCGTATATTAATTACGTATTAATTTTAAAAGATTGTTAAACTAAATCGTTTTGGAAAAAAATATCAAATGGGATTCGCGTTATTATAACTAGAGAGAGAAAAATTAATCACCTTAATGAATGTTTCTAGCGAGAGCGGTATGAGCCGCGCCGCCGCCGGGCGCAGCGGGCGCCGCACGCGCTCCATCAGCAGCACCAGCGCGCGCTGGAACCGCAGCGGCGCCCGCGTCCACTGCATGCAGTACACCGACACCGACACCGCATCGCTCTGCTCCGCAGCATTACACTTCATTATATAACATTTACTTTTAATGTCTTCAAAGTTTAGACAACCAATTTGATACTACGCACTCACCTCTACTGTAAGCTCATTTCCAAAATAGCAATACAGAAACAGCTCCGTGAGGATACACAGCATGAAGAGAGTCATCGACGCGAACTCTATGCTCAACATATTTAACTAAAACAATGTTTAAGTTGATTTTATATAATAATACTGTAACTTATTATCATATTACTTGACATAAGGTCGTGATACTCACGCTGACAAGCTTATAAGCAGCCATACAGAGAATCCAGCCACCGATACCGAACTGCACCAGTATGGGCACGCCGAATATATCCTGCAACAGCGCGGCGGTCCTGCGACGCCAACACGTCACATTACACATGACACTATAGCCCGTGACTGTTTCATACCTCGGTAGTATCTAACTTACTCAGTTACTCTTTGATAATGAAGATAGCACTTTACAAACAGCCTCATCAGCACTGTCTCATACTTCTCACGCGTTTCTATACTGAGACTCTTGGCTCGGTTTGGTAAAGTTTCAAAGTCCTTTCTAAAAAAGATATAAATTATAGTTCTATTACAGTATTACATACAGATTTATGCTTTAAGGAGAGCACATCGTTTACCTGAGTATTGTTAGTTGCGTTTTGCATTGATACAGAATCGTAGCAATAAAAGCGTCCATCGTTGTGTTAGCTATGCCCACCAAGGTAGTCACATAGAACGAGTACAGTAGGACCAACACAAAACTGCAAAATATAGAATACTCTCTTTAGGATGCGTATACGTTCTCGTAGACGTATACCCGTATATCCAAAACTTAAAAAAAGATAATTATCGTGTTTAAATCGATAAGAAAATTACACAACAGATCGGTCGGTGTCCAGACCGGTCCAGAAAGGAAACTCAACAGCGCGCCCGGCGACGCGGCTCAGCACCGGGAACACCAGCCACAGCGTGCACGTGAGCACGGCGCAGCCCGCGTACGCGCACACCAGCCGCCGCGACGCCGCCGCCGTGCGCTGCAGCAGCAGCTCGGCGCCCTCGTTCATACCGTTGTAAATCGGGTCTTCATGAGAACAAAACTATTTGCTAAGTTCAAAAATGTTACCGAAATAAGTAAGATTAGAATATAATATTATTCTTTGAGCTTATTTGAGTTATATTTATGTGAATCATTTAATAGTATACTCAATAAATCCAAACCATTGAAAATCTGAATCATATCATCTATACGGTCTGCGTCTATGTGAAACACGATTTGCTTGGCGATGGAGGTGACGTGGCACAGCAGGAGAAACATAACCCGCGACAGCTTAGCCATGTTGTGGCGCTCCTGGTACGCGTAGACACACTCCTGCAGGAGGTAAGCGGAGGTGACGGCCAACACCAAGGCGCGGTACGCCACGTGGCCCCGCCCTGCGCCCGTGTGCCTGCGCCAGCGCATGTAGCCCGCGCATTGCAGCAGCGACGTGTGCACGGCTACGCACTGCCACGCTGCGGACCTGTACAAAACATTGTATGAATTACATTAAATACTCACACTTGCGAACAATAAATTGTATGAAATAAATAATTTTTTAGTGATTACATTTTAAGGATAAGCAAGTTAAGACATGAATAATAATGTCAGCACCACAGCACTGTGAGGATAATGAGGTATTGACGACGCTACTTCACATTACAAATCTGTTCAACTTAATTAAGTATATTAGTAACGAAGCAGTTAATTACAGTCACCGGACATCACGAATGGTGGATCATTCGCCGCGATAATAACTGTGGTGAGTGACATCGGCTAACAGTTTAATTATAGGACAAAGGTATCCGCCCCAACGTATAACGTAATTATTTCATTTCAGACATTTGTTAAACCTTCATGGTTCTTATTTCTTAACTAGCTGTGCCCGCGAATTCGTCCACGTCACCTAACCACATGATCTCGTATTCAATATAAAAATAAGTAAACAAATATTATGACCTCAGTTCTCTTTCACATACTTCACATTAAAAATATATTTTCAACCGACTTCAAAAAAAAGAGGTTACCAATTCAGTTTTATTTTTTTTTATTTTTCAACCGATTTAAAAGAAAGTGGTTATCAATTCGACTGTATTTTTTTTTTTGTTTTTTTTTTTTATGTTTGTTACCTCAGAACTCCGTCATTTATGAACCGAATTAATAATTTCTTTTTGTATTTAGTAGGATATGCTTACAGATTGGCCCCATTTTTTTCAAAATCTAGTTCTGATGATGGCATCTTTGAGGAATTCAGAGAACTCCTCAAAAGTTATAGGCACATATAGGGTAAAACTAGGTATTACGCCCCAGTTGACAAAATGCCCCAAACGTCTAGCACCCACATTAATAAAGATGTGTCGTACACACAACGTGGACGAGTCCACTTTAATCGCTAAACAGCATGGCCGGTGAGCGCATGTTACATTACGCGTTCGTTTGAAAAATATTGTAAATAGTTTTATTTTGGCGTCCAGACAATTTGCGGTAAGTATCAGTATTTTTTTTATAAAGCAACAACTATTATTTTAATTTATGACTTACTAGTATTGTTGAGAAATAGGTAAAAACGGTAGTCTTTTCTTGTTATCCGAACGTTATAACCTTGAATTAAACACTTTAACCTCGGTGGGGAATTTTAAAAATTGAAATTTATAAAACGCCCCTCTAACTTAACTGTTTTATTTTTTCTTACTTTTTAAAATAATTCTATTCTTTTTTTAATTTTTCTTTTTACATTATTAACCGAAGAGACTGTTTGGTAACGTTAAGGTTAATATAAGTAATTATAATTTCTTTAAAAAAAAATTAAAAACCTTGGGGCATTTTGTTAAAGGTGTGAGGCGAATTACCTTAGGGTTACTTTACAAAACGCCTCACCTTTAGTTAAAAACAAATTAAAATATTATTAATATTTTTAGTTACTACATTAATTATATAATTGCCAAATTATTGCCAAATAATCAAAGTACGGGCCAAAATAAAGAGTTTCATTATATTTTGCATTTTTGTCGTTTTATTACACTTTAAAAAAAAGTGGGGCATATTAACTAGTTTTACCCTATAGTAATTTTGATATTTTGAGAAAGGTTACAAGCATTTGCATTCAAAATTTATTATTTGATGAAGTGGAACTGATGAGGAAGACCATAGATAGCCATTATATGGTTAAGACTGTAAAGCAACTATTATTATGAGGAATTTTAAAAAATACATATCATGTTGATGTTACCAGTAGATTCTTAGACCTTCCCGCTTCATCTATCATCAGTTGATGATGACGCCGGAAGGTATGTACTGGAACACAGGCATGGGACAATGTAAACTAGTCGTGTTTGGGTTTAATGGAATTGTCTTAAAGAGTACTTTGGCTGTAAGTAATTTTTTTAATGGTAATGTTTGTCTGTCTATATCGTAGCTCCCGAATAACTATACCGATTTTAATGCTAATTTTTCTGTGTGGAAGCAGATGGGATCAAGATGATATCGTTTAATTATTTTAACAGTGTGCCTGTGTGCCTGTGTGCCTGTCTGTGACATCGTAGGTACCGAAACACTAACCTGGTTGCGATGCAGAGTTTTCTGTGTGAAACAAATGGGATGAAGATGCCATCGTTTTATTAATTTAACAATGTACCTGTGTGTCTGTCTGTGATATCCTAATAACGTTATATATGAACCCATTTTGATGCGATTGTTTATACTCGATTTTCAGATGATCTAGATATACGTATAATTTTTGAAGAGCTGAAGGCTATCTGTTGAGTGGGTGCAGTAGATTGGAGATGAAAGGGTGAGTAGAGTGGTACAGTATAGTAGTTGAGATGATGGTTGAGTGAGTAGGTACTTTGTAAATATTGAATTAATGATTTAGTGAGTGATTAAATAAGTAAACAGATGAGAGAGTGAATTAGTGGATGAGCTATAAATGAGTTTCAGAACATATTCACTAAAAACCCAGAAATAAAACATTTTTAACAAAAAATTGAACCGACTTCAAACTCTAAAAAATGCACTAAAAAGTAAGAAATAATTAGCTTATTTATTAACCTCCCTTTATTAGGACAATAATATACAATAATTGATATTTCTGAAGTCGGTGCCAGCCAGCCCGGCCAGGAGAACAGACGTGTCGTGAGATGGAATAGTAATAGGTATATCTATTGAACGAACCTGTAACGAGATAGTGTGAACGCTTGTACTGTTATACTACCACGTTCTGTACTATTGCTGGCATAGTACAGAACTAAATCATTAATTCAACATTTACAAAGTACCTACTCACTCAACCATCATCTCAACTACTAAACTGTACCACTCTACTCAACCATCATCTCAACTACTAAACTGTACCACTCTACTCACCCTTCCATCTCCAATCTACTGCACCCACTGAACAGATAGCCTTCAGCTCTTCAAAAATTATGGGTGGGAACCATCTAGATCATCTGAAAATCGAATATAAACAACCGCACCAAAATGGAATCATTTATAATGTTATTACGACGTCACAGACAGACACACAGGCACACTGTTAAACTAATAAAACGATGTTATCTTGATCCCATCTGCTTCCACACAACACATCCGCATCAAAAACATCCCATTCTTTCAGGAGCTACGATGTCACATACAAATACACATATACACTTTTAAAGTTATAAAATGATGGAATCTTTATCTTATTTGCTTCCACACAGAAAAATCCTCTTCACGTCATCCCCTAAAGATTCACATATACATCAAACTTTTAAAACAATGGCATCTTAAACCCATCTGCTTCCACACAGAAAAATTCGCATTAAAATCGGTATAGTTATTCGGGAGCTACGATATAGACAAACAAACATTACCATTAAAAAAATTACTTACTGCCAAAGTACTCTTTAAGACAATTCCATTAAACCCAAACACGACTAGTTTACGTTGTCCCATGCCTGTGTTCCAGTACATACCTTCCGGCGTCATCATCAACTGATGGTAGATGAAGCCGGAAGGTCTAAGAATCTACTGGTAACATCAACATGACAAGTATTTTTTAAATTTCCTCATATTAATAGTTGCTTTACATTCTCATCCATATAATGGCTATCTGTGGTCTTCCTCATCAGTTCCACTTCATCAAATGATAAATTCTGAATACAAATGCTTGTAACCTTTCTCAAAATATCAAAATTACTATATGTGTGCCTATAACTTTTGAGGAGTTCTCTAAATTCCTCAAAGATGCCAACATCAGAACTGGATTTTGAAAAAAATGGGACTAATCTGTAAGCATATCCTACCAAATGCAAAAAGAAATTTCCATTTCGGTTCATATATGACGGAGTTCTGTGGTAACAAACATAAAAAAAAAAATACAACCGAATTGATAACCTCCTTTTTCTTTGAAGTCGGTTGAAAAGCGGCGATCGCGCGTCGCGCCTCGTCAGTCAGTTGACGATTAGCGTTCGGAGCGATAAGTTCCTACCTACCTACTTACAAGCTCGCTAGCGAGAAACTAGTGTTCATTGTTCTACTGCTTGCTGTATTCTGTTGTCTCAGTTTTATACATTTCTTCATTGTAGTCCCTATACGCAGTAACGATTGTGCATTATTTAGACCCCACCATCCTGACGTGTAACATTATAAATAAAGAAGAATGGAACGTTGGCTTAAAGGTGTTAAACGTGTTGCAACAACATCTTCTAATGACGCTGAATGTTTAAAAGGAGTACGCGCGGAGAATATAGCAATCACCGATCCAGACGATGATGCCACGACGTCAAGCTCGACGGTTTCAAAGACGAAAAAAAGGAAGTATGATGAATCATATATCAGTTTCGGATTTGTTGATTCCAACGGCTCAACTCTCTGCATGCTATGTAGTAAACTGCTTCCTAATAGTTCCATGGCACCTGCCAAATTGCGCCGACATTTACAAACTGTACACCCCGAGTCTATAGACAAGAATAAAGAATTTTTTGTTCGTAAAAAAGGTCAGTTATTGGAAAGTAAAAAAAATATGATGCATGTAACAAAAACTATCAACGAAAAGGCCACGTATTTAGTTAGCTATCACATTGCACAAGCAGGTGAAGCGAACACTATCGCTGAGAATTTAATAAAGCCATGTGTATTAGACATAACAAAATGTATGCTCGATGAAAAATCTGCAAAGCATCTTTCTACTGTGCCGCTATCAAACGATACTGTTTCACGGCGAATCCATGATCTGGCAAGCTACGTGAAACAAGAACTAGTTACACGTCTACCAAAAATGGACGAGTCAACTGATGTCGCTGGTTTGGCTATCTTGCTGGTTATCGTGAGATATCCATATGAAAGTTCTTTTGAAGAAGACATGCTTATGTGTTCACCGCTGCTCACAAACACTACCGGGGAAGAAATTTTTAATAAAATAAATATATTTTTTGAAGAAAATAATCTCAGTTGGAACAATTGCATTGTACAGATGGGGCCAAGGCGATGACAGGTAAAACAGCAGAAGCAGTGTCACGAATAAAAAATAAAGCGCCTAATTGTAGTTCCAGCCATTGTATTCTGCATAGACAAGCACTTGCGATAAAGCAAATGCCGTCAAATCTAAAATTAGTTATGGATAAAGCGGTAAAAATAATTAATTTTATCAAATCACGACCACTACAATCCCGATTGTTCTCATTATTGTGTGAAGATTATGGCAGCAAACATAAAACACTGCTGCCCCATACAGAAGTGCGATGGCTGTCTCGGGGTAAAACTTTAACAAGGCTATTTGAACTTAGAGCCGAGTTACAAATGTTTCTTTCAGCAGATACTTCTTTTAATTTGAAGGACCGTTTGTATGATAAAACTTGGTTGTTCCGATTGTCTTTTATGGCGGAATTCTTTCAAAAACTGAACGAATTGAATTTATCATTGCAAGGTAAACAGACAGCAGTGTTTCAGGCCTTTAACAAAATAACTGCCTTCAAAAGAAAATTAGATTTTTGGATTATTTGCGTTGGTAAGAAAGAAATAGAAAGCTTTACGTCACTCAGTGAGTTTGTTAGCGATAACGACTCAGAAATGTTTCAAGATGATGTGTTTGAAGAATTGGTCCAATATCTCAGTTCGATGCGCGCATCTTTTGAAAAGTATTTTCCCGAAGAACAGAATACAAAAATGAAACTGAATTCATGGATTCATAATCCTTTTTTTACCCAACTTGGAAAAGCCCGAAAGTATGTCAAACAAGATATATGAATCTCTTTTAGAAATGTCATCAGACACAAGTATGGAGTCACTGCTCAAAACGACGCCTCTCAACGATTTTTGGTGCAGAATCCGTGATGAATATCCAATGCTTGGCAAAATGGCTCTGAATATTCTTCTCCCGTTCCCAACAACATATTTGTGCGAAACAGGATTCTCAACCAATGCAGCCACGAAAACAAAATATCGCAATAGACTGGACGCCGAACCTGATATGAGACTTCAACTGTCTTCTATCAAACCTGATATCAACCAATTAATGAAAAATAAAAAACAATTTCCTACCTCCCATTAGTTAGATTTTTTCTTTTTATTGTACTTGCCATGTGGAAAAGTAAGTAATAATTAGTAACTGTTACATTGTACTTTTATTATACTTACTAGCGGCCCATCCCGGCTTCGCGCGGGTGGAATATTATTTTTAAAAATATATTGGCCCTCCCGCATTTCGGTGCCCCCTCTCTTGCCGCTTTACTCGCTGCGCTGCGTCGCTATACTGGCCCGTCGCGTCGTCGTGTATTTTTTGTTTATATTGATATTTTTAATTTCGTAATATCTTTTGAATGGAAGGTCCGATTTTAATAATTCAAAAAGTAATTTACAGGTATTGAAATAGTCTTGAATACGAAATAATTTATTTGGATAAGGAATAATACAAAGTTATAGAAAACATGGTCTGATTTTGATAGGCATTTTTATCATCTTTTAAAATGTAAAAAAATAGTTATAGTGACGTAACTATAATAGTTGGACATATGGTCTCGCAGACTTTTTTGTAGATATTGATACGTTCTATAATATTGTAGAACATTTTTTTGTTCTATCATCAATACTTTTTGCAGCGCATGCGATGAAAGATATTTTATGGCAAATTTTTTGGCACCTTGGGTTGGTTTTCGTGAGATTTCCTAAGGATCTCTAATTTTTTCTTGTAATAAATATAGCCTATGTTACTCAGGGATAATGTAGCTTTCTAATGGTGAAAGAATTTTTGAAATCGGTCCAGTAGTTTTTATGTTTATTCGTTACATACAAAAATACAAAAATACAAATCTTACTTCTTTATAATATTAGTATAGATTAATAAAGAATACACTAAAAAACTATTGTTTAATTGTAGGGTTCCATCAAGTATTTTGTTTCCCAAAAGGGTTCCGTCACCAAAAAAGTTTGAGAACCGCTGCTCTACACATTCATATCTGACGGATCTAACATTGTATACCGGTAATCTTTAGAATAATCTGTAACAAGATTAGATGTAAGTGGTGTATCAAGTTTTATATAGGAATTATTAATTTAGTAATTAGGGTAATTTTTCTTGGTTGGTAGGTAGGTAGGTAGGTAGGTAGGTAGGTAGGTAGGTAGGTAGGTAGGTAGGTAGGTAGGTAGGTAGGTAGGTAGGTAGGTAGGTAGGTAGGTAGGTAGGTAGGTAGGTAGGTAGGTAGGTAGGTAGGTAGGTAGGTAGGTAGGTAGGTAGGTAGGTAGGTAGGTAGGTAGGTAGGTAGGTAGGTAGGTAGGTAGGTAGGTAGGTAGGTAGGTAGGTAGGTAGGTAGGTAGGTAGGTAGGTAGGTAGGTAGGTAGGTAGGTAGGTAGGTAGGTAGGTAGGTAGGTAGGTAGGTAGGTAGGTAGGTAGGTAGGTAGGTAGGTAGGTAGGTAGGTAGGTAGGTAGGTAGGTAGGTAGGTAGGTAGGTTAGGTTAGGTTAGGTTAGGTTAGGTTAGGTTAGGTTAGGTTAGGTTAGGTTAGGT